>OZ012561.1:6040126-11040126 GCA_963935595.1 Schoenobius gigantellus
CAAAGAGATATTTAAGTTTCAAGTGACAATTATTTTTACGGGGCTTTTATACAAAGCACTTTGGAACATTATATGTTAATTTTCAACAACAAAGAAAAAATCAGTAAGTAATTATTAAGAAATAGAAGATTTTAATTAACAGCTTGTAATGTATTTACAAGAGACGCTGGCTTTTGTCGCCACGAGCCGCTGAAGCCGGATTTATATTTGTCTGACGTGTTGTGTTGAGATGCTCTCTGACATGACACATCTATAGACGCGTTCCATTTAAGCGCAGATTTGCAACATTTTTAGCATCATCGCGTTGCATTATCTTTTGACGCTAGCAGGTAGATATGTGTAGTTCCGAATCGTAATAGTTCCTGGAACTATGTTCGACACTGGAACGACATAGTTCCTTTCCGAGGCGTTGATTTAAACAGGTTCACAGTTCCGCGTAGTCTGTGGTTTCGCGTATGTCCATGTCCGACGAATCACAGCGGCGAGTCGGAGTATTCCCAATAATAAACAAATAAAATTGCTTTAGGATAATGTGACTTATTTTTATTAATATTTTCGTTTTGAACTATTAACCTTGACACGTGCCACTGCAGGCGACACAATTCTTGGAATTTTGCAATGCTCTGGGAATTTTGATTTTCTATAAAGTACCTATTTTAATTGTAAACAAACATTTCGTACGTACGTGCGGCGGCGGCGCGCTCGTGATCGATTGTTGCATATCGCTTCTTATTCAGTTAAAATAATTTTAAAGTGTGTAATTTGTAAATATTAGTTTGAAGACTGCATTAAAATCCGTTGAGTACTTTAAAAGATCTAAGCGAACATACAGCGGAAGCGAATTCATTTTATACTATGTAAAGATACACAAAGATACACGAACCGTAATACCCAACAGATCAAGGGACTATGATAGATATGGAACTAAGCCCGTCTATGTCCATCATAGCTAAAGGAACTAGATAGTTCCGCGAACATTATAACGGAAATAGTTCGGAAATGTTAAGTAACCGTTCCATTACAGGACATGATTTGCGCATGTCTACTAGCAGGGCTAGCATCGTATGTTAACGTAATGCGTTCCATTTAAACAATATCTTAATTCTTAAGTTAGGTTCCCTTTGTGAAAAATAGCGCGGTTAAAAATGTTAACATTTCTTAAAAGAAACGCAAAACATGGTTAACATTTGATGTTAACCTGAAAAAACGGTGACATTTAAATGGAAAACCGGGTGCGTGTCGCTTTCTAATATCATATGATACTTTTTTGAATCAATACATAGTTGTATCTCGCGGTAAATTCATTTCCACGAATCGTTCGACTCCGATTCTGATCCTCCCAAACAGTAGATCTAATGATAACTGACCTCTAAGACAAAAGAAACATGCTTATTTTTCCGTAGTTGTACCATAGAAAAAATGTATGGAGATAACATTAGCTGCTGAAAAATAGCGTGAGGTTGTCACAGGCTTATGTCATTTCCATACACTTTTTCTAAGGAGCGACTGCGGAAAAATTTACATGTGGCTTTTGTCTAATGTCTCTATTCTCAACATTTCGTGTCATAAATTAATATAATATGAAAAGCAAAGGCAACGTGCGCAATGCGCATCTGACGCGATACAACACAACACTTGGCGCGTACGTACTTATGTGACGCGTCCGCCCCGCAGCGTACTGACGCGATCGGGATCGCTTTTAATGCGACACAGCACAAGGCATCACAACATATCGCGTCACGCTAATATAAATCTAAATAAACCATACGAAATGTATGAAACCCATATCGTTCTAACGCATCACAGCACGTCACAACAGACAAATCATAACCGGCCTGACTCACGCGGACGAAATCCGTAGCGTACGAGCGCGCTTTAGATGGCTTAGTACTTTTTAACCGACTTCAAAAAAGGAGGAGGTTCTCATTTCGATGCGTATGTTTTTTTCCTTTGTGCGCGATGCGTCAACTTCGCAAAACGTCCACTAAATTTGATTACTTCGCGATCGGTCAACTTAGCAATTGGTCAACTTCGGTATTATTCAAATTAGCGATCGGTCAACTTAGCAATTGGTCAACTTACCAATAGGTCCACTTCGCTATTGGTCCACTATAATTTACATCCGTAGTGTACAAGACAGAACAATGAATCTATCTCTGTGTACAAGGTCATACCTTCTAGATATAGATACTGGCCACTTTAGATAAAGGTACTCCTTGCATTTATTGTAGAATGATTAGTACGACAATATCTCATAATAATATAATGTCACATGTCAAAGTTTTAATAAAGTTGATCCACAGATTCTATCCTGCAGTAACCAAAAAAACTGAACGAACAACGCGTTGGAAGGGTGGCACCATCGCTTCAACATTAGGATGCCACCCAAGCCCACCTTGTTTTTGTTCATTCAGATACTTAGGAAAGAAGCTAAATACTAGGCCCGAAAATTAAATGCCAAAACTCTTACTAATATATATATAGACAAAGGAGGAAACGAGACATTAATTTTGATAAGTTCCATAAAAAGCGACTACTAAGAAACGAAATAACACCAATAACCTTTTTAAAAAAATTAAGAAATATCACTAAACATAATAAAAAAATAATTACTTAGTTAATTAATTTTATTTTAGGTTGATAAGAATGATTTTTTTTTTGTTATTAGTTTTAGGAATTATAATTTTATTTTAAGGAGATAAGTAATAATAAGTTATCATAAAAATCAAATCTTTTATTTATAAAAATCTTACATTAAATATTATCCTCCTCCAGTTTATTTCAGTTGGCTAAAAAGGATGTGACAATGACAACGCACGTTTACAACAGAATTTTAGTGGACCATTTGCGAAGTGGACCATTTGCGAAGTGGACCATTTGCGAAGTGGACCATTTGCGAAGTGGACCATTTGCGAAGTGGACCATTTGCGAAGTGGACCATTTGCGAAGTGGACTGTTCGCGAAGTAGACTATATGCGAAAAGGACCAATTGCTCATTCCCTACAGGAAAATGTTGTGGACGTTTTGCGAAGTTGACGCATCGCGCACAAAGGGTTTTTTTGGACCGATTTTCAAAATTCTTTTTGTATTCGATAGAGTATACTCCTGGGGTGGTCCCAAGGTCACAAAAGTCAGGATCTGATGATGGGATCCCATGAAAATCGAGGGAAACGCTAATTTATATATAGGGTTACTAATAAATTACGGTTTCTTTCACTAAAAGATTTCATTCACTTAAAAGTTAAAAATAAAAAATATTTCACAAAAAGGAAATGTTATTGTGTATAATTATTTATGTAAACAAATATTAATCTGTATGGTGATTGATGACATAATTTATTGCAAATGTCGACACTCTGATAAAGCTGATAAGATTCTTGCGCCCATTCATCTTATTAGACGAAAGACATTGTGAATTAGGGCATGTAGTACCGGTCCCAAGTTATAGTTTTCGGTTCGGATAAACATCTTTTTTTTATTTTCATTATTATCAATTTAAACCGCAGAGAAATCGTTTGCATGGGCCAATTTCTCAATCACAACTTTAACTGTAGAATAAATTGAGAGATTTTCTATATAAAAGCTGTCAACAGTCATATTTGTTTCGCGGAAAAAATAATATGACTATTGAAGTAAAATTAAACAAAAATGGCTTTGATTTATCAAATTAACATATACAAGGTTATTTTTAGTCACGAGCCAAATTGTGTGTGCTTGTTCAGTCAAGCTAACTGAACAAGACTGGTCCCATAGTAGAAGTTATTTAGTTTGCTTATCTGAACAAACACACAAAATTTTGCTCGTAATAACCTTGTATTTGCTTACTTAACTTCTCAATATCTAGGAAGTTAACAAATCAGCCTTTAACATAATTATGTCAAAACTGAAATCGAATATTATACAAAATTTTTAATAAAATCAGAATGTCGCAACTTTAAAATTAGGTCAGCGGTCAGTCAGTGGGCAATCAGAGGTCCACCTATCGAATGAAATTGAGAATCTTAGGTTTTCAGACATAAGTCTCTGAATTTCTTTTTTACGAACATTCTTATTTTTGTCGTTGTAACTCATCGATTGATCGGCAATCGTTATCAAGCTGGATGACTCAACGAAGAAAAGCGGAATTATTTTTATTTGCTATAAGTATTGGTTGGTTTATTCAACAAATATACCAAAACTTTCATTTCAAAATGTTAAACATATTAAAAATCAGTTTTATTCTAACAGAATTATCAAATCTATACGATAGCCCATTGCCGATGAGTTACAAAATCACACCATTGATCTGGATTAAAAATACAAATTATAAATTATTTTAGTCTGACAGCGTACAGTTATATTCTTATGTATAAAATAGCTTTCCGCTTGCGACTTCACCCGCGTTATTTTTGTTTTCCCGTGTGATTTATTTTCCCGTAGGAAAATTACCCTACGTCCTTCCCCTGGTCTCGAACTATCCCTATACCGACTTTCATCAAAATCGGTTCAGTAGTTTCGAGGCCTATTCAATACAAACAAACAATCAAATCTTTCCTCTTTATAATATTAGTATAGATTTTAAAGTTCTTTTTTTAAAATCCTGGGGGAACCGTGTCTACGCCTTTACGATTCAGAAGGGTTTTCTATCAAGTCATTAATTGAAAAAGACAATTTTGATTTTAAGCAGCTAGCCAGCATGACCTCTTTACGATTCTCAGTGTCTTGATAAAGTTATCTCAATGGCTTGATGAGCTAAATCGTTACTTATTATGCAATCATTAATAGCCTCCTTATCTCCAGCACGCGTCTTGGGTGGAACGGATAACTCCGCAACATAAATTATCTCGTATGGATTATCAGCAGTGTCATTGCTCAGTCATCATATAAAACGTCAATTTGCAAGTACTCTCGAGAAACAATAATTATTTTTTCATCCCCCCATCTCGGAAAGAGTATTTTTGCTATTCGATATCTGACAGCCAAAGCCGTTTTTATCCGGTGAGGTGAGGCTCAAAGTAAATTTAAATTTAGAACATCGCGAAATAAAGTAAATTTAAATTTACTTCCATCTCCATGGTGCCGCATTTATCATACAACTTTTTTTATAGTAGTTTATGAAATAGTCACATAATAGGGGGTCTTAAAACACTAGTGTGTGTTTAAAATTCGAGGCTTGCCGAGAATTTTAATAGTACCACACGAGTGTTTTAAGACCTAATTATGTGCAATTTCATACACTACTTTATCTACACTCATGCAATCAGTGGTTACCTAAATTAAATAAAAGACACAAAATTAAAACAAAATCAAACTCATTTATTCTAATAATTATTTGCATTTTGAACAGTGCAATTGTGAAACTAATACAGAAATCTAAAACTACATACATTTATATAATTTATTATTTTAACCAATAACAGCAAAATAATGAATGAAAAATTCAGAGAAATGGCGCCAACACCAACATTCTACCGCGCATGCGCTGTTGCACGCGCCGCCATAGACAATGTACTGGCACAAAAGAAAATTGTGACAAAACCTCCTTGGACGGGCTTCGTCAATCGAACTGTATTTTATTGGAATTCGAGTTACATTAAAGTACTGGTTTTGTATGGCGAACCTGTATTATAATGTAATTTGTAAAAGGCCAAGGGCTTTAAGTTATGCCTTTAAAATATTAGTGTCGAGTTCTTAATATTAGAATTAGAACATGAGTGTAGATAAAATTTGTTAAAAACTCAGACTCTGAACCTCTTTGGTGTACTTTTGTTTATTTCCTCGCTGAGGGGGGATGAAAAGTTACGTGTTGCACTCGAGTGCAAAGATTTTTCACCTTGTGCTCTTTTGAATCCTTCGCTTGCTCGGTCATCTAAGTTGAGCACGCGGTTAAAAAACAACTTTGCACTCATGTATAACAAATAACTATTTCTGTATCAATCAGATCAAGTTATTCCGTTAACAAACAACTACGGCCCTATTAATAAAAATTTTCCTCCTTAAAACACTCTCGGTTTAGTTATTCCGTGTTTTGTCTTATTTTGACATATGACAGCCGACATGTGCGGAAACAAGACAAAACACGGAGTAACTAATCCGAAGGATGATCCAAGGAGTGCAATTTTTATTAATAAGGCCGCTAAGTTTTGGTGTAACATTTAAGGAAACCCTAAGGTTCCACAACCCTAAAGGAAAAAAGGGAACCCTAAAATGTATATCAAATGCTTGTGTTTACAGTCTTCTTCAGCTGTGAAAAAAAATATTTGTAGGTCAATGCGATCAAAAGGCGTGACCGTTTATGTCGCATATAGTGCGATTTCACAAGGGAATCAAAACCTATAGATAAAGAAAACTAATCATGAAATCTGGCAAGAAGCAAATGTCTTACAGCAAATGTTGAGGAAAAAAAACAAACTGTAAATATGTAGTAAGGAACTTGTATACTGAGATAAGTTTGTACGGACCCTCGGCGCGCGAGTGCAACTCTCGGCGCGCGAATGCAACTCTCGGCGCGCCAGTGCACCTCGCGGCGCGCCAGTGTAACTCTCGGCGCGCCAGTGCAACTCTCTACGCGCGAGTGCGACTCGCGCTTTTTCGTCGGTTTTTATAAATAACTTTTGTATCCTTCCTTTATTATCTACTTTCCCGATATTTTTCATCTCTTTAGACATTTGCAATCAAGAATACAATGATGTAATGTGTATTATTTTAATATAATCCAAAAATCGGATATATCGGATGTAAAATGTTTTTGTAATTGTTATGTTGATTTCCAGAAATAACACGTGTACAATATTCTTCATTCACAGGACAAGACGGCGATAATATTGAAAATAGCCCTGACACTTTGTGTTATCAAAGTTCAGGCTAACAAGAACGCATGAGAATCTTATCCAATCCAATAAGGAATCAATTAATTGAAACGATTTACATAATGTGCAAAGGCAACATTTTATATGATAACACAAGACGTGTATATTAAGAATAAAAAAATAACATTACTTCATCAATAATTGAATGTCTGATAATAATATGTGTGTGTGATATGCGAGTTAATTTTACATTTAATTGATTAATATTTTTTTAAGATGCCTACGAAAGAACTTTAGTAATTTTTGGGTTAACGTTTATAAATTAAATTATTATGTTATCGGGTCTAGTGAAATACAAACTTTTTATTGGTTTTATAACGTTTTTTTTATTTTTATTAATCATTTTGCGTTTGGCGTCATCTTACCTAAACGTATGTGAGGGTGGAGCTTATGATTTATGAAAATTTTACTAAAGGTGTCCCAGTTGTAAGTTTTCAATAGTAGGTAAATGAAAGTATTGATAAAATAAGTAAATTAAAGTAGGGTTTATTTCATTCTTTAGCAGTGAACATAAAAAAAATTAATAAACAAAAGACTATCCGCAAAAATAATTTCTTCCCAAATTTCTCCTTTTTAAGCAGAGGCCTTATGCTAATAGATCGACGTTCTCTTTCTTACATTGTTTTATCTGTGAGCTTATTTTCATTGTTGAAGCGAAAATTTTCATTTTAGTAAGCTGTAAATGCACAAAGAACGATGACGCGACAAGGTAACAAAACAGAGTGTAATCAACTTACATGTCCACCTCCATACCGTAGCCCGGTGCGTCGTCGAACATGTTCGCTTTCAGCGTCTCCGGCGCGAGGTATCCGGGGGTGCCACACAGCTCTGCAATTGGGATGATGACTGAATTCAAATTTTTACGTCTCGTCATTAAATATTAGAATACCGTGGAAAAAGATGCAGTCCTGTGAAATTAGAATTAAAATCGGCTTAGAAATACATTAGATACAAGCATTTTAAGTTGCTAATTTGAAGGCGATTAGACAGAGAGATCCGACATCAACCGTGACGTCATTGTTGAATACGGCCATATTAACTCCTTGTAAATTGTCGTTTTGCTAGAAATAGATGGAGAAAAATCTTTAATACCTTCTATCTTGGTTGTTTTTATAGTTATTCGAAAATCGATTTTTTCTTTCTGTTTATTATATGAATGAGCTTCTATTAAAGCAAAAAAATTTTTTTTGTCATCTAGCCTATTGAATGTAGCCAACGTAAAGCACTGCGATTTGCTGAATGCGCGACAATTGCTGTTAGCGGCACACATTAAAAATGAGTTTGAGAGGTAATAAAAATAGTATTTTTTTGCGTTGTCAAAAAAAAACAAAAACCCACAGATAAAACGAATTAAAGTTAGGAGCGTGGGCTTGCTACGTCGATACTCAGTACAAAGTACTTAGGCGTGACGTCAAGCGACATTTAAAAGCAATGTGTCGTCGCAACGCAATTTGTCGATTACGTAAAGAAAGAAAAAAATAAGTGTCTTATTTTTTTAGTAATCTAATAAATAGACATACAACGTAATTATAAGAAATAAATTGGTGACCAGATTTGTCTATATGATTTTTTTTTAATATTTTTTTTTCTCAACATATTCCTATTACATTTTCCTTAAAGTAAAAAAGAAAAAGATGTTGATTAAGTACATTAATAACAATGAAGGCAAATTTATTTCAATTATAAGTACGTAATTGTCTCCACTTAGTCTTGTGGTCCTAAATTGTCATCGAACATCTTAATTAGTTTAGGAGACTATGTAACACTTCTACATACCAAAATCACTGTTCGGATTTGTATGACACTCGGTATATAATATAGATATAAACAACCAGTGTACCAGGGTCGTCTGTTTGGGTACCTCCGTTTTACCTATTTCTGCCGCAAAGCAGCAGTGCTTGCATTGATATGGCAGTGAAATTCTGGGTAACGTGACTTTACACCTTATGTCACAAGTTGGCAACGTACACTGTGGTTCTTGTGGGGGTTGCAGATTTGCTGCGAATCTCACAAGAACCACATGTAATATAGGTGACAAGCATAGGAAGTGATGAAGTGATGTTAAGTGGTAACACTCAACATCACGTCATCACTTCCTATGCTTGTTAGCTGAGTTGCATAAAAAAAATACTAGGGTGTAACATACACGGGTTAAGTTAGACATTGTGACAAAACAGAGCGGAGCATCAAACTGCATGTTGCATGCTTTTTTATTGCTGTATAAGACGAGCAGACGGCCCACCAGGGATTCTATTTCACCATCTCTGACAGGTGCAACATTATACTCATAATAATATAAAAATAAAATAATAAACATTAAGTATACTAATAATAATCTCCTTAAACCTCGCTTAAAATGGACATATTATAGCGCTGTACACGACAGCGTAATACCGACGTTATCACATGTATTGCAGTTGTAGAATTGTATAGAATTGCTAGGATATGTGTACATACAAATACTAGGAAATATGTGGCTATTTAATTTTAGAAAATCATTTTAAATTATTCTATATGTTGTAATATGCATATTACATTAATATTTCCGGGAAATCAGATCTATTTATCTTTAAAAATCAATAATAACATTTAAATTTCTAAAAGCGCGGCAAAAACGCTGTTTCTGTATTGGCGTCGAACATGACATGCGTGACGTCACACGCAAGTAAACAAGTTAGTTGACATATGCAAAACAGTACTAATAATCAGTCGAGGAATCGTTGTTTAACTTACGTGTGACGTCGCCAGAGTTACGTCCAACCATAGGCGTTTCCGACACAAATAAATATAAAAAAATATTCAAAATTTATTTCGTGAAATATCAAAAAATATACACAAACTAGCGTGAAATAAAATAAATTATGTTTTTTTATCCCATTATCTGATAAGATGACCATAATTTGTAGTATATTTTCAATGTTGTCAAATAGCCTATTGTTACTTTGCACATTTTAAACGTCACCTCATTCAGCACCAAAATGCAAACTTGAACCTAATAGAGATGCAACACTGTTAACTCATTGTATAGCGTCTGTATATGAGATTTTGCAGCGCCTATTGTCCACTGCATCTATTGCACAAAGACCAGATGTAATACGAGACGGAGCGAGAACATCACCAGAGCGTGACTAGACGCACCTTGTATCCTCCACGTAGGTACTCATCCAGACTACCAACAGTACCAACTGCCTTCCCATTGTGAAACTCGAGATCTATTTAGGATCATCTGATAGTTCCGGCGTCAATACAAATCGACAAATCTCTGAGACGACCTTATGAAGCAATACTAGATGTACAGTCGACAAAGTTGCCGGTCTACCAGTAGAGTTTTTTTGGTCAGCAATATTTGAAAAAGTAACAGCGTTAAAACAGATTTTAATATAAAATAGAAGTAATTTAGGATTTTCATATATGTTTTAAATGATTGCTTTATAACTCTTATTGTTTGAAATAATGCTTCCCAAAAAAACTCTACTGGTAGACCGCGAACTTTATCGACTGTACATAGACTTTTCATTGAAATCAATCCTAACAGCTTTTGAATTGAACTGTAGCTGTATGCACTGTTTGCTGAATTCCATTACGTCACAGCTTACTATCACTTTGACTATATTCGAGATCGCGATGTTTCGCGAACCAGTGAATACAGAGTGCTTTCAAGTAGCGATCACGCGAAGTATTTTCAACGTCTTCATGGACCCCTAGTACCTGATTTATCAACCAGTTGAGATCTTGAGGGTTTTATACACTTGTACACTAAAGATTGAAGATTTTAACGAAAGATTAAACCCTTACGAGGTGCACTCGTAAGGGTATCGATCCAGTGTACATCTCCTAAATACAGATCGCGGCACATATACTAATTAAGTAGCCGTTTCGACAGCCAGTTCCTCAGTTGATCCTCATCAATAAAAAGTTCAGTCATCAAAGTTCAGATAAAGCGCTCACTCCTTCTTCAGCCTTCTCATCAGGTGAGATGGAAAGAAGGCCAAGAGCATCCCCGTTGAGTAAAATCCACTAATACAAGACTGTTTGTGCTTCGTGCGACAAAGACAATACTCCACCAAGCTAAAAGTAGGCGATGACCTCTTTCCGCATGTGCAATTATTAACTGCCGGGTAGGTACTGTAACTAGATACTGAACATTAAGTGATCCGGGTGCTACTGGGGATTAAACAAGGAAAACCAAATATTGGCATACTCACCAAAGAGCCTCTCTCTATCTTTAAGCACCTTGGCAAAGCCGAAGTCAGTTATCTTCACATTTAGCTGGTCGTCCAACAAGATGTTCTCCGGCTTCAGGTCTCGGTGCACTATGTTCTTGCTGTGGACGTATCTGACACCTTCAAGGACTTGCCTGAGGACAAGATGGAAATAAGGTGTTAGTTAACCTCATGAAGTATACCCCACAGGACTTGTGATGGAGGATAGGTTCCTTGAAGAAGATCGAAATAGTAAGCGTATTACAGCTGACATGATAATGATAATATCATATTTTAAAAAAGTTTTCATGTCCCTCATTTGTTAAAAATAATAACAAGAAGTCTAAAAAAACAAACACCTAAAACTAAATAATGTTGTTATCATTCCAATTCATTTATAGCAGTATCAATTAAAAATATTTTAATTGCACAATTAACTTGAAATAACAGTAGCAAAATGCTGAACCAGTAATTTAATTGCACGTGCAAATTGAATATTACCTCAAACAGCATTCAATCACGACATCCACGAACATTTTTTGAATACAGCAAAAATTAAGACACTGAGTGTGTTTATTTTTTATGTCCATCACTCGAAAAATCTCACTGTGATGATCACACATGGCCATATTTATAAAAATTATTGAAAAATAAAATAGATTTTTGTTATTTCATGAAGTAGTTAACACAGAACACCCGAAGAGATCGTTGTGTTAAAAAAATATTTTAAAAAAAACGATATTTTTTTATGTTACGTAGCGAGCGAGGAAGCTCACAGTACTAGGACATCAGAACAACTGATGAGATATACGCTACGACTGTGCGAAGTGTGGACGCTGCGGGCGCGGCGTGTAGGCCCGAACCGTATACACGTAGCATGCTTATCAACATCTATTACTGGACAGCGCTTAATGTTTATACAGAATCCACCAACAAAAAAAAATAGGTGTGTGCGTTACGAAATACTCATAAACTATTATTTTTTTACAAAAACCGGCCAAGTGTGAGTGGGACTCGTACACCGAGGGTTCTGTAAAAACTTAGTATATATGTCATGGTCATGGTCACAATGGACCACTTTCCCTGACTATTTTTACAAAATGCCAGCATTTAACAGATAAATAGAATACAAAACTGGAAAAACATCTAACATGTTTCAAATATATTTTTGAAACATGTTAGATGTTTTACATTAAAAGTTATCTAAAATTTTATTTTCTAAAATGGTTTGTATGGTTGTAACACATAAAATAACAGATTCCGTCTTGATTTTTTCATTTTAAGAACTTACGTAATTTATATTTTTAGCCCACGCATTTTCATATTATAGAAGTTTAATTTTTTAATTATCACAAAAAATTTGTGTGCTCACAAAAAAGTTGTTCAGTTTGCTTGTCTGAACAACCACACAAATTTTTTGTGATAATTAAAAAATAACCTTGTAGAAAGCAATTACTATTTTAACAGCAATTTTGTAACATAAGCTTATTGTTAATAATAAAATAAAAATAAACATTAATTATTATATTCACTTGAATCCTAAACAAAAAACTATGAAAGTACCTAATCTAATTTGACCAAAATTATGTCAAAATGTAGATCACTCCAAACCTGGACAAAAATGCTTCGATGGTCAAGATTAGGGATCATTCTAGCTAAAGTATGAATTAATTATAACCCATTGTACAATCACTCGAATTTTGGGACACAAACAGTCAAAATTATCATTTCAACCACGAGACGCCCACTGTTGGACATAAGTAAGCCTCCCCCAGGGATCTCCAAGCCGATCGGTCCTGCGCCTCCCGCATCCAGCGGCTTCCCGCGACTATTACCAGATCGTCGGTCCACCTTGTGGGAGGCCTATCAACGCTACGTCTGCCGGTGCGCGGCCACCACCCGAGGACCGCCCCGCCTCAAAGGCCGTCCGTTCTGCGAGCTATGTGACTTGCTTACTGCCACTTACGGTTTGCAAGAGCTATATCGCTGACTACTAGTTCTTCTACGGATCTCATCATTTCTGATGCGATCGCGTAGGTAGAGAAACCCCGAGCATAGCCCTCTCCATTGCTCTTTGAGCGACCTTGAGTTTTCTTATGAGACCTATTGTAAGCGGCAACACGCACGAATTGAAGACTTTCGTCTTGACGGTAGATGGGCCAAAATTATGCTGCTGCGCGAACGCTGCCCAGCCATATTGGATTGGATTTACATAGCTGGACTATTTGCTCCAGGTAAACAACTTCCAGTGTAAATAGTCAAACCTTCACATGAGTGGGTACAACATGGGAATTCGGAATGATTTTATAGTCTTGTCCATATTCATATTAAGATCCAATTGTTGGGAAACTCTACAGGTCTTCGAGCATTGTGCCTAGATCTTCCACGATCTCAGCCATGACTACGACATCATCAGCAAAACGAAGGTGAGTTATGTACTCGCCGTTCATGTTGACGTCGAATCCTGTCCAGTCCAAGAGCTTGACACAGCGAACATTTGAAAAAAAAAAACAAAAAATGTCGCGCAGTATTGTTTGTATTTTCTTAGAATCAGAGCTGCGGAAAGTGTCACCGTTGCCAGAAACAATCAATGGCTCTTTATTACACCATAAACTTGAAAGCAAAAATTTAAACCTAATATATCTGGAAGAGTTCCAATTCCAAACGCGAATCAGCGATCTTTTAAAGTGCGTAGCAGGCAGCGACGTAGGTGAATAATGTTTCGCGTGCGTGAGTGCGGCCTTGAATTAGTTTTCAATCGTCATATCAACAATCGTCACGAGCTAATACAAAATGCTGACGTGTACACTAAATATCTGGTTGGGAGTTCACGTGACTAAACTGACGGAGAAATCGATGTCACTGACAGCTTGAAATCGTAAGTTACAAATAGACAAAACCCCTACTAATAAAATTATATTATACAGAGTTAATTTTTCAAGTCTGCCTGGATGGCCAAATCCGAAACTATTGCAGAATCGAAAAATACTCAAGGAAGCTTAGGGACCGATTTTGATAAAAACTAAAACTGAATCATTACATTTTTAAAAAAAAAATTCTTTATAAAATCGCACCCGCTGATTTTAGTTGATGTAATATAATACAAAAAGGTTTTTTTTTCAAACCTATGGAGTTGGATTCCTCGCTAGAACAATTAATTATAGAAAAATCTAATGATGCAGTTTTGGTTTTTATCAAAATCGGTCCCGAGACCTCTTTGAGTACTTTTCGCCATCTGTAATAGTTTCGGATTTGGCCATCCAGAGCCATGCCTGGGCTTGAAAATTTCTGTATATAAATCTCGTGTCAAGATGTTTGGTCGGGATAAACTTCGAAACTACTGAACTGATTTTGATAAAATATGGCGTACCGTATGTAGTTTAGTTCAACTAAAAAGATACTATAGTCTTTCCTATCTCGATTATTAACCTCAATGTTTATTATGGCGGATTAAACGGTTTGTAATTATTTGTAAGTTCCATAAGTTTCAAACGATGTGAGTTAATTTATCGGCATAAGACTTGGTTATCTAAGTTACGTATCCATTTTTTCGGTGGGAAATGCGCAATCGCACTGTAGGTAGCTAGACGGCGAGCGTGTGTGGCGCTCTCCCGGCAGAGTGCCAGGCCTACCCACTAAAACCCCCCGGTGCTCTCTCTGCCCTTATGGGCGGGCATGGTAAGGTCTACACTGCTATTACCACTACCAACATGCCCGAGCTATCGCCACGGAGGGTTTGCCCGAGACATTGGCGTAGGTAAGGGGAGGAGGGTTTCTTGGGGTCCGGACACCCCCCATTGTAAATCAACTTACACTACATAGAATGAAGTTGTCAGTGTACCTATACACTAAGGCAAATTAAAGTCTTCAATCTCGACATCCCCCCGTCGAAAAGTTATACCTACGCCTATGGCGTGAGAACATCAGGGCAATCCTCAGACGGAAGGCCTTACGGTGGTGTACACGGGGCCAACCGTGCACGGGCCATTCGGGAATGCCCGCCTTAGCCTGCCTATCCGTCTAGGGCGGATGGGAGCGACTTGAGGATCATCCTCCCGCTCCCTCTCCAAAGCCTCCTTCTGCGACGTGAAGTCTTCGCAGGAGACGACAACCCCCCATTCGGCTTCGGCGCGGAGCATGGCCACGACCATGCTCAACAGCGAAAGGATTCCACCTCCCAACGCGGCGAACTTATCGCCGCGTTGGCGTCGCCAAACCAGGCATGCCAATAATAATAATGTCCTCCTAACCGATATTCGATCACGGCGGCCAATCTCAACAGAGACTAGCCATCTGCGCAGGAGATATTATAGTGCACAAGTGACTGCGCAAACGCAAGTGCACTCTCTGTTCCTTCACTCGTCTAGTCCGATGGGACGGTTAGCCGACACGACCGGGGCGAGATCAGGCGCAGGACCCACTGTTTAACGTGCCTTCCGAAGCACGGAGGAGCTTGAGGGACCACCCATCAAAGGACTGACCACAGCCAACGTTGCTTAACCTTAGCAATCGTTCGCTGATCACACGCCCCAATGCGCCACCAAGCTCCTCGAGGCATACCAATAGTGTGTACTCGGCAGTGTCGTCGGGAGCTTCGCAGTGATGACAATGCGGCGTTTCCTCCCGACGGGCAACCCGGTGCAGGTAGTGACCGAAGCAGCCATGCCCGGTCAGTACCTGCACCATGCGGAATGTGAGGCTGCCCTGCCGGCGCCCAACCCACTCCTCCAACACCGGACGAATCGCCTAAATCGTCCGGTGGCCAGCAGCTGGGGAGGTGAGTGCCTCACCCCACTGGCGCATCTAAGTTTGGTACCTAGTCATGCAGTAGATGGTGTTACTTTTCGTCTTCTTCATACGTCCACGTCAATGTGTTTATATGTTCACAACATATCAGGGTTTCTAGAATGTTGCATGTCTTACATTTTAATTTAACTACAAGTGCTTTAGGAAGTGTAGTATCTAGACAAACGGACACAAAGATCTAACGGACCAATTATAACCGCCTATTTTAACCGTCGCCGTGGTCTAGTGGTTGAGACCACCGGGTGTTGACCGGGAGATCCGGGGTTCAATTCCCCATGGAGGCGGAAGCTTTTCCGCTCGGTTTGGTTGGTGGGAAGGCTCCTGAGCTCGACTAACTAGCTACCACCGTCTAACCTAAGTTTGACGCCATAATAACAATGTTAATAGCATTGTTGTGTTCCGACAATTAGAGGCAAGATAGCCAGTTCCTCAGTTGTCGAGGAGTCCAGGTGAAGGGCGCTTCCACCTGCGGCCTTATCTTAATTTACCATCAGGTGAGATGAAAGCCAAGAGCTTCCCTGTCGTATATGAAAAATAAACATCTCAAACATCATCTACTGAGCCACATCACCGCGTGGTCGGGTCAGCTATAGACTTCTAAAGAAATCTCACGTCACGATGTTTGTCCCGAACAAACTTCGGAACTACTTAACCGATTGTGATGAAATTCGGCCCACTGTACTGTACGTAATTTGGTCCAAATTAAAATAGGATAGATTTTATCTCGGTTAGTAACCTCAATATTTACTATTGCGAAGTATATAGTCAGTAATTGTTTGTTAGTGCCATAAGATTTAGTCGTATGGCTATGTGAGTGAATTTATCGAAACATCACTTCTGTGCCGCATGTTTGAATACCTACAGTAGAAAATGTAGTCAGTTTTTTTGGCTTTTCGAAGGTTTCAATTTCACCAACTCTAACTTAGCTTAGGAAACTCCTAAGAATGTGACAGCATGCGGCCTAAGGGTATCCTAAGCTGTGACAAGGTTGGTTGGAAACTGGACATTAATCTCTTTTAATAATTAAACCAATAAAAAAAGGAAAACATTCACGCTCGCTGTCTAGCCAACGGCGGGTATGGTGCGGTTTCGCATTTCCCCCCGAGAAAAAAAAAAAAAAAAAAGGAACAGGCTAATAGTTTTGCCATTGATTTGATTTTTTCGGAAAAAAAACAGAGCAACTATTGCCATTATCCAGAAAGCGGGGTCTACGTTTGTATGGGAAAATGCCCCGTATGATCTCTCTTAAGCCCTGAGGAAGAGCAAAGGCCCTTAGACAAAAGCCACGCGCAATTTTTTCCGCACCTAATGTCAATCATCTCCGTACATTTTTTCTGAGGAATACCTGCGGAAAATAAGCATGTGGCTATTGTCTAAGGGGGCTGGTCACTTTTCGTCCCGATAGAACTGAAGTCGCAGACGTTGTGCCGGACAAGAGCTGCCGCAGCGATAAATAAATGTAGACCGTAAATCTCTAAGCAGACTCTATAGAAGGGACACGAGGACGGGACTTGTCTCAGTTTTCATTTTTGCGGATAGAACGCTTTGCGCATCGTACCGTTTAGCGCACGAGACGGTGGGGCGTGTGGCGGATTCTCCCGCAGGATCTTATCTTATCTTATCTTATGGGGTGGGGTGACTCAAGCTATGAGCCTTCGCACTTCGACCCACTATGGATCTTTTGTGCTTCCCCTAGCTGTTAGTCCCTTAAGCCATCGCCACCAATGGTCCAGTCCACCATGCCCATGAGCTTGATGATGTCCTTTGGCGGCATGGCCCTATAGTCTTCCGGTTTTGGATAACCAATTCCCGTCAGCCGTAACCTCCTGCCCGCTAGAGCGTCGCAGTGGCATAATATATGCTCCATGCTTTCTTCCATTTCCATGCAGGCCCTGCAGATTTCGGAATCGGCAAGTCCCATCCTAGTTAGCATTTTCTTTGTGCCAAAATGTCCTGTCAGAGCACCGAGTATTAAACGAGTCTGGGATCTGCTGGAGCTCAGTGCAAACTTGAGCCAATTGTCCATGCCCATGAAGAGCTTGGCGGCTGGCTCCCGCAGGATTCTCCGCAAGGTCTTTCCAGTCCCTTGCACCCTTGTCTGTCTCAAATCTCTGCGAAGAGATGAAAACTCGATACAAAACCAGTCCACGTCTGGCTGGGGCACGTATACAGTCACAATACAATAGTCTATACAGTAGAATCACTTCATAGAAAGAAACGGTCGAAGCACGCGCTATGCCTACGCGCTTCGATCTGGATCGCACTTGGATCGCATAGATACAAGGGCTGTTACGAATGCAGTTCGCCGCAGGGCATAGGCACAGTTTAACAATCATACGCACGAGTCGAACGGAGAGCACGGTCGGTGAGCGAGCAGCCCTATCGCGGGCCACGCACCAAGCGATGCCGAGCGGCCGTAGGTATAAAATTTCAAAGAAGGGCCGAGTCCACATACTGTATTTATACTATTACCGTGACTGGGGTGATGTAGTGGATTTTATATTCTGTGGTAGTGGGCCAATTCCTGCTCGTCTAACGGCCGGTTATTCTATCTCTATTAGGTGACCAGCGCTAGGTATTTGTCGTTGGCTCCATACAAAATACGTCAAAATTCTATCTCCAGTAGTGTTGCAGAAATTGGTCGGGATCTTGCAGTCTTGCCAGACTCTTTCTGCAAGACCATGCCCAAGATCGGCTTAATTGTAGCAATACGAAAGGCTGATCCATACAAGATTTGAGCAAGAGTTTTGCTCGAATATTGCATGGGTCAGTCTTAGCTAATCTTTTTTTTATCTTTTCAATAATGTTATGTTATTGTAACTTATAGTTGTTCTGTTATATCAATGTTGTATACACCTGAGCGACATATATTGTATAACTAAGTCTAAATTCGATGTTTCCTAATTATGATGTACCTAATCAATGATGTCGATGGTGTATCATTACAAATAAATAAAATAAATAGTGTTGCTCTAAGACTCGGTCTTGCAGTAAAAGTCTCGCAAGACTACCGATTTTAGGCAACTCTAATCTCCAGTAAACAAATTCAGAGATAGATAGGATATTAAAATCAGTAAAAGGCGAGATCCGTACAGAGCAGTGGAACGTATTGGGATTGAATCAGAAGGGTTTCCCTGTGCCAAGTGACTTGCTTGTGACGTCAAACTTTTACCTAGTAAACAACTAGACATGGTCGCCAATTTTGTTTATAAATTTATATTATGAGTCACAGCACAGATATTCTATGAATAGACCAAAATGGTTGACAGACAGGATTTTTGTCCATTTTCTAAATATAGCTCAAAATAATTTAATTTTGGTCACAGTAGATATTTCTTTCTTTTTTTCTTTCTCCATTGAAATAATTAGAGACGTTGTAAATTGACTTGTCTGAAAAAGCAATTGCCATATCAAAAAAAATGTTATCAAATTTAAATCCTTTCTGGTTTGATCATTCTAAATACCTACTATACATAGGTACATTATTTCAGAATTCAATACTCGCTTGATAAGGAGATATTTAAAAAATATATAATGGCCCGAAAACGATTAGCATAAGATTTATGACAGTGAATGTCTACCTAAGCCGTTAATTTTAAAAACTAAGAATTATTATTATTAGTATTTTTGTAGAGGCAATGGCAATAACTCACGGAAATGCCACAGATGGATGATCATTTTTACCCCGAAATAAAAATGTTAATATAAATATCGTTATATTTTAGTCTCAACTAAAAAAGTTTCTTGATAAAGTATTTTAAGTATCATCATCATCACAGCTCATATACGTCCCCACCGAGGGGTTCGAGCCTACCCTATGTTAGGGTGATTAGGCCTTAGCCAACCACGCTGGCCCAGTGCGGATTGGTCGACTTCACATACATCATTGAATTTCTATGCAGATGTATGCAGGTTGCCTCACAATGTTTTCCTTCACCGTAGAAGCGTCAGACAAATGTACATATGAAATTCGAAACGAAAAACACATTGGTACATGGCGGGTCTCCAACCCCGACCCCCGATTGGAAGGCAAGTGCCGAGTCCACAGCACCACCAACACTCTTTTTTTTAATTATACTCATATATATTTGAATACTATTATTTTAACAAGTATATAAAAGAATTTGAATTACCTTTTGATGGCATCACATTTAAATGCCTAAGAATAAAATACTATTAGCAAAATAATTACATTTAAAATATACTATACGTACTCACCTCATTATATATCTAGTCTTCTTCTCTGACAGTGTGACAACAGAGGTAAGATAGTCGAACAGTTCTCCATTTTTGCACAGCTCAAACACCAAGAATATGAATGTTTCTGACTCAAACACATCTTGCAACTCAACTGAAATAAAAGTCAAAATGTTAAATATAAGTATTATTGTGAAATTGGTGTTTATATCTCTATTTGTATAGCCTTGCGATATAAAATAAGTATCCATTACAAACTTTTCTTGAAAATTAAAACAATGCTAGGTTCTTAATGAGCTTTTGGGCCGAATCACATGAGGTCATTCATACATAGCCTTTACATTGCAGAACAATAATGTATTGTAAATACCTAAATTATTATAAAGATACCTTTAATTGTTATAATCATTTATGTATCTACATTACATATAGAAGAAAAGAAAATCAAATATTAACGAAAGTTTATATGCAGCAGTTCTATGTAAGCTGTAGTATCGAATATTAACTACATTGAGGACAAAAGGCAATACAACTCACTCACTAATATATGGGTGTCCTGCCACCATCCTCAGTATCTGTATCTCCTGTCGTGTGGCATCCCGCATCGTGTGAGTGTCCACACCATCTTGGGATTCCTGACTCAGGTCTATAATTTTGGCTGCATACTCTCTGCCCGTCTCCTTTTCCACGCACCTACGTACTGTGGAGCTGATGCCTCTGTGAGAATAATTTTGCAGTAATTAAAACGAGACAGTTGAGAAGGGTGATGAGATTCTTTGATGTTTACACTTCAAAATCAATAAAGTCCTACATCAACATTGATCTTTCAAAAGTTTAAGGCTGGTCCTGCAGATCAGAAGCGTTAGAAGTGCCTCCTGACCAACCCCTCTTGGCGATGCATAGTTTTCTGAAGAGTAATAAGTAAAACTTGTTCATACCTAACCCCAGACGTATGGAAGTACTATTCTGTTATTATTAAAAACTCCCTAGTATCTGTTACTTAGATGTTAAACTCGCGACTGTGCACAAGTTAGCACCTTCAGATTTTACCAATTTTTTTTCTTGTCAACTCAGATGCACATATTTTATGAAGAAGTAGTGAAAAAATACATCTTGAATTACCCATTTGGAAAATATGCATAATCCGGAGCCCAAAACACCACTGTAAAAATAATATGAATATGGAAGGGCAACTTTCAGATTTTTCAATGACATATAGGTAGTCCTTTTCACTCCAAATTTCTTGTAAACACACAATATTGTGATGACTTTTAACCAGGTACTTTGCTATAGCTTCAATTCTTTGTCTGCGGTTTTTTTGAAACAACTGGAATCCCCCAACAATGTAATGTAAAAATATTCAGTTTAATTTGAGACATGCTGATGACAAACTGTAACCAACTTCAAAAAATCGACTTGTACAGTATTCAGTTTTCTTCACTACAGTCAAATAAAAAGGGAACAAAAAACTTTTATATAAAATCTAAACAGTCTTACGTATGTAGAACTACTCAAATACTTTTCCTAGTTGTCATTACCTAAAACAGTCATAACAAAGAACCCATGGGTGTTTAGGGGCCAGGAATGCATAAACCATGAGAGGTTTTCCCCTGACGCTCCTGACCCTTGATTACACTCTGCGAATCCAGAGTGAACGACACGTTTAGCGCAGAGGTCGAGTGATCACCTACTGCGCAACGGGTCGCGGGTTCGATTCCCGTACGGGACAAATGTTTTGTATGGCCTACAGAAATTTGTTCCAGTCTGGGTGTATGTGCATGTGATATTCTATGTTTGTAACTGCACCCATGACACAGGAGAAACTCCTAGTGTGGGGCGACGTATTTAAAAAAAAAAAAAAAAAAAAAAGAGTGAACAACCTATTTATCGATTTTGTTTAATTCCAACTCAAGTTGTATGAAGTCTGTTGATATGTTTATAGTAGGTTAACATAATTTTTTTTTAAATGTTTTTGTAGATAACTGTACATAAATACGTCAGATTTTTACAATCAAGCAAGTTAACAACAAAAAATATAAATGAAATCGGAAGGCGCAACTCGCGCTCAGCCGCGAGTTATGCACTCACCAGTTGACGAATAAGTCCTTAGAAGCATAGTTTCTGCAAGCAACGAATGCATTTACTATTTTACTTTATGAAATAAACTCGACCAGTATAACGTGCTTTTTAATAATATAGGCATACATAGAATGGTATGCATACCGATCTAACTATATTCGAGGATATGACACTTTACATATCCTAACGCAGTGGTCTTGTCACCATTTCAGTTTGTTATGATGTGGGGTTCGCTCCCTGAGTCTCCCTGGTGGGGGTTCTCTGCTCCTCTTCTCCTTGCTCTTAGGGTTACGGAGCGATTTGCCAATTCTGAAAATTGACCAAGTCCAAACAACGTGCCATAATCATCCAACATTAAAGACGAATCAAAATGTAAGCTATCAATATTTTCCATTGGAACTTTAATTATTTATTATAAAAAAACTACACTTTATGGAAATGTAAAACCTTGCAAATGAATGTAAAACAATTCCCTTTCGAATGATAAACAAACATTCTTCCTAAAGATATAACAGGTGACTAAAGAGTTTATCGCAATCACACCTCTGGAAAGAGATAGAATACTCTAACTGTTGTGTCTGGTCAGCACCAATTCAGCTTCAAAGAGACTCATGCCTTGCTGTGGGGCTATTTGGGTTCATTCAAGTGATGATGATGATCATAAGGTCACACTGTAATAAAAAGCTTCTTAATCTTATGGCATTAATGATTTTTTAATATTTTAAAAATTTCACGTCGTCCATTTCAGAGGCAGTGATGCCCCAAAACCTAATCTAGTTGCTTTTTAGGGTTCCCTACCTAAAAAGGAAAAAACTGATCCCTGGCAGCAGTGTTTCTGCAATCTTTTTGAATGTCATGCCATCAAGATATAACCGTTTACCTTGTATATTTTTGTGTTTTTTCCCATTTTACAAGAGAAGCAAAATATAGGGTACTTCCCTAGAATCATGAAATTTGGCAAGAGGTAATTTCTTATAGCATGTGTTAAAGGAAAAAAATCTGAAAACCGTAAATATGTACATTGTTAGGAACTTATATATACTTGGATAAGTTTGTACGGAACCCTCGGTGGGCAAGTCTAACTCACACTTAACCAGTTTTTTTTAAATATAACTGTCATTGAAAAATCTTTATTTGAAATTTTGCTGTAAATATTCAAGAAAAAAAAGGGTAAGTATATCATATTGAAAATACAACACAAATAATGTGAAAATATAAACAAAGTACTGGTGCAGAAAACCTCAAATACACTTTGGTTATTTTATTTTATGACCATTCAGAACTGACTTGGGGCACTTCGAACATGGTTGGTTAGAATTTTTTATGAATGTTCTCAAACATTCAAACGTTCTATTTCCATTCTTCATCTTATTGTTCCATTTAATGATTATTGTCTTTGTTGTAGGGCTATAATTTAGAGTAGGACAAGTACTTTTCTAGCAGTATTCACAGATATAACCCCCGCATCACCACCCTTTAAGGAGGGGGGGGGGGGTTTGCTTACACTCCCCTTCCCCTCAAACCCCCGCCCCCTCCATCTGCTGCAGGAAACTAAAGAAATACAAATATTTGTTTTATTAATTCTGCAGAGTTTACAATTTACAGTAGGTATCAAACTTGATAAAAGTTTATTGGTGCGTCAAGGTCATTCAAGACTCTTATGTCAAAACAATATTGTTAGAACAGAGCCATCTATCCTCATTTCCCAAGCACACTATGTAAAATTAGCATTTTAAAAGACCAGACATAGCTGCATATCTTTATACTTAAAATGTAGAGAAATAAATTACACAAACCTGCCAATAATTTCCTTAGGTTCATATTTTGCATAAAACTCCTTGGCCGCGTCTTTATCAGGCAAATTATCATCATCCTCTTCTTTGGCCATTCCGGTCACAATGGTGGCTGTTATATTTTCCGAATAATAATTATTTATGAGTAATTAACTCCGTACACAATGACGAAAGGTTAATGTTGTGGACGTACGATAATTATCGCGAAGAAACAACTTCTCTTATATCACAATTACTATCACCAAGAAGACTTGCTAATATTTAACATTAAAATCTTTGTATTTATTTTTTTACCGATTTACGTAATTATTTGAGTTTTATTTTCATTTTTAGGTCACCGAATCACACCATATTTTTCTAATTCTATTCACAGACTAAAAAAATTCAATATTCCATAGACAATGAAAGGAGCCACAGCGCCGGCCGGATATCCGTGAAAACGTCACTCTCGAACAGCTGTTCATAGTCTATGGTGCTTTTATTTTCTGTTCTGTCTGTGCCTCTGTGGTTGTTTTTATCTCTTTTCCTCTGATATGTTTTCGCTTGTTGTTCTGTTCGTTTGCTCGATTGTATTGCATTTTATTGATATGGAAATTAATAACTGTCTGCCTCTTTCCCCGTGAAATATTTACGTGAACCTAATTCTTGTTAAAAATCTTCGGCTGGACAGCTTCGAGACTCCGCGTTTGCACAGGTAAGTTATTATTACGCATTGATTTTGATCTCCTTGCTACGTGTGGTCCAAGAACATCTTTATCAACCTTGAAATCTGTAGAAAATAAAAATTTTCTTTGTTCGCTAGTTTAGCCAGTTATGAAGTAGGTCCATGTTTGTGTATGTACTTGTCAATTTTGCAAATTGTACAAACAGAATTGATCATAATGGCTACTTCGTAAATTGGGTTCACTATCAATCCTGAAAATAATTGTTTGTCAATTTTCCTTTACATACCTACCTCGTTATCTATCATTTTAATGAATTTGGGTGTTACGTCACACATTTGAGTACCCAAATGAGTTTTATATTTGGCTATATTTCATATTTATTGTCAACACTAGTTGCTATAGTAGGTGGGTACCTACTTGAAAAATATTTGAATCTTTTTGCAGGTAGTCAGTCATATACACCAAACTGAATCTCTGTTGTTCAAAGGTCAAGCAATACCTACTATAAAGTTTTTGAGTGTTTTTTACATAAACTGATATTAAAACTAAAGAACATTTAAACCTGTGAGCAATACAATTAAACTTTATGTACTACCTAATTCACTTGTAATTAAACAGATCATTTTCTATCTACCCCCATGGCCATCATATTTTACAATTCCATGCCATAAAAAATTAACGCAATATTACCCATTAATCTTAACATTGCCAGCAGCGTGTTGATCTGTTAAGGCTTTTATTTCAAGATGTCGGTGCATTAATACAGCCACATATTATTAGGTATTATTATATATAAATACAACATCAAAATGTTGATCAGACCATTATAAGAAGAAAAAAACAATGGTTTCTTTTTTATATTAATTATGATCTAAGGATATTAATCATAAGTGGAGTAGCACATATGAGATCTGCTTAGTCGCCCCTGCTGTCTAAAGCCTGAAAAAACTAAATAAAACTAACAGTATTCAATGCAAAGCCATATAAATATGAAATATGTGATAATATGATTAATGCTGTTGTTACCATCTTTTAAACATAGACTAAGGCAGCACTTTCTTCCTTATCTTTCTACTTCAAGTTAGTTACCCATTTTGTACAACCTCAACATGTTATGTAATAGTATATTATAGTGTATTAATAAATCTAAATATATGTGTACATTATATCATATGTATGTATATGTGTAGGTATGTTGTATTAATTCATTTTAACCTCTTATTTTTTCAGTCTATTATGCACTTTTGGTGTTTCTCACAATAAAATATTTTTCCATCATAATTACATAGGTTGGCTGAAAGAAATCTCTGTAAGGATAAGTCCACTTTGTGTGCTCTTATTTAGGTCTCTCTTTTGCTTTATATTCTGCTCAATAAAGTTTTTTTTTTGTGTCTGACATTATATTAACTTGCCTTTTTGTTTTGTTTTGATTTAATGAAAATCATATTTATTTTAAAGGGATAATATGTCCTTAAACTCAAGGCAGGTGACATAAAAAAAATAAAATATGCAGTTGCAATTATTTACAATCTTGAATTTACATTTATCATTGTAATTAGGATCAAAGTTGTTTATTTTATATAATAGGTATGTGCTAATTTCATTTTTCAACATTTTTTTCTAATCAGAAATAGTTGATGTAATTTAAACAAAGCTCCTGCCAATTTCTTCATAGCAATGTGTTTGTACAGTTCTTAGTACAATAATATTTGATAGGGCACTGATGAAATCTTGTCTATTACATAAACGTCACACCAATTTTAACCTTCTATGGCATTTAGTAGGAATGATTATTATCGGCATTGTATGTAAATTGCAACTCCTTTATCAATGCTGTTGATTTTTCATACTTCCATTTTTGGTCATAAGCAGACTTCTATGTATATTGCACATAAAATTCTTTCGTCATAAGTTATTAGTGATTAGTAGCCGGCTATTTGCATATTTATTATTATGGATTTGATTTTTCAGTTGTTGTTTAGATTACTACTGATTGATGGTTGATCAGACTTGAGGTATCTATACTGAATCACTTGTGAAAAATTCTAAAAATATGGTACCTATCCCTCCTATAAGTTTGCAGTGATTTTGGCAATTGACAGGGTAATACAAAATGAAGTACATAGACACAACTGATAAGGAACATATTCAATTTTATTATAATGGAATCAATTTAAGTTTAATAAAACCATATCATGTTTTAGTCACCAGTATTCAACTAAACTGCACATTTGCCTGCTACGATCTCTCAGTAATAGGTAACAGTCGCCATGTTCGCAACCAACGTTTCGTGAATAGGTATGTAGGTAGGAGCCCGGTTACAATTTTCGCTGATTCCGCGAAGTGGCTACTTGCTTAATTGCCGTGCTCACTGTGCGTGAAGCACGTAAAGATACAAATCTGTGCCGTCATACCTGCAACATTATAATGCAAACGTAATTACAGCCTTTACGCTGTTTACAGTTACATCTTGAAACATTTACCTCGGTTCGTCCGCTTTCAAGTATCGTGTATTTAAGATGAATTATGTCGAGGCACAGAATAGATAATAGTACTACTTACAGAACGGCCACTCACCTCCCCGCACTCATTTCAAATACCTCGTCCTACCCGGTACTTCGTTGTAGACATCACTGACACATAAACAAGGGCGCGCGCGATCGCTCGGACGAGTAGACGCGAGCGCCGGCCGATAACAGAGACAGCGCTATGAGGGTGAAAGAGAAGGCAGTCGCTGCACTTCCCGCGTCATTTCGATTGATAACCGCGCACTCAGCCCCACTAGATTCCACGCACACATTTGCGCGTGTACGAACGTCATTTGTTTAAGTAGTAGTAATAGGTAATTGATTTGCGAACGTTGTATGGAGTGTCCGGGGTGTGGTCGAGGTTGAAAATCATCATCATCGTATCAGCTGACACACGTCCACTATTGTTCGTAGGCATCCCCCAAGGATTTCCAAACTGATTAAGTCTGCACTGCCCGCATTCAGCGGGTTCCCGCGAACTTTACCACATTAACGGTTCACGTTGCAACCAACGCTTCGTCTGCATGCACGCGGCCGGCAGGCTTATTTATTACCGATCTTCAGAAACTGTTGCCGTTGCTGCGATTGTACAATTATTGCTATATAAATCGCAAATTCATATTATGGAACGTTGGATTGCGCTACGACAGCGCCACATGCGAGCGACTGACGAACTAAACATGCACGTCAACGCTTGGACACAGCGACCGATTGTTTAATTCAGTTGCTGATCACAGACCACTTGAAGATACTTTGTTGATCGCGTCGCCATAGCACAATTAATTATCAACCAAATGTTTTTTCCGTAATAAGCCTGCGGTACTTGAACCCGCTCGAACGGCCGTCAGTCCCGTGATTTCAAGGGACTGGAGCTAACAAGGCCGCCCCTTGGATGTGCCGTAGGACTCAGGTAAAAACCCCATACCCGGCTAAACCACCCTGCGGAACCTCTCCGCCCCCGGTGAAGGCATGCTCGGGATCGGGGGCTCTATTTTTGAATCATTCGTCCGGCATCGAGCGCTTTTCAAGCGTCATCTGTGCTCGATTCCTATTGATTTTCGTTTTTCTTTGCGATGAAAATCGATAGAACATTACGACGAAGATCAATATTGTTTTGATTTTCGTCGAAAACAATACGAGAATAAGTAGAAATCAAAATTAAAAAGTAGAAGGCAAAATTGATTTAAATTATATGTCAAGTATTTTTCCACTTGCCGGCGCTGGTATCAGTACGTTATTCATACATTTTTCTTGTTGTCTGCGCTGGTAGTAATTGCCATCCTCGGGCGAAGCTTTGGCATTCTCCATCAACCGATTCTAGGACTGTGTGTGAGGTAGGCGGTGGGGCAGCACCATACAATTCGTGTCTTGCCAGTGATAGGTCATCGAAACGTGCCCTTGCAGTGGAAAAGAATCCATTATTATTACTTACTATTCATTGAAAGCTTAGTGATGCGATACAGGATCGATTTTTCATTTTTATGCATCCATTAATTAAATTGAACACTGTTATCTTATCTATCAGGAAGACGCTATCAGGTTAATATACCGGGTATAAGCTTAGATCTACCCTATTTTATTTAATCTAAGGGTATTATACCCATAGCATATAGGTACTTCCTATCTTACAATACAACTAATTAAGACATAATAATAATGTACTCCTTGCGATATTCGTTCACGGCAACCAATTACAAGTAGCAGCAGGCAGCGTACAGTACAAGTGACTGCGCAAACACAAGCGTAATCTCTGTTCCTTCACTCGCATATTCCAATGGGATGGTACGCCGCCGACACGCCCGGGACGACATCAGGCGCAGGAGCCACAGCTTAATATGTCTTCCGAAGCAGGGAGGACCTTGAGATGTTTCACATTTTTTGGTCACCCATCATAGCTCTGACCACGCCTAACCTTGCTTTACTTAAGCAACCGTGAGCCGAGCGCATAAGCCAATATCTAGCAAAATGTCGCTCCCAATTCCAGACAGTAGGCCTAGCACCGCGCGTGGACTATAGAAGAGAAAGTGACTAACCCTCGTCCCGTCTCGCGTCATTGTTATATGAGAGAGCGAGAAGAAACATGTTATTTGTCGCTTGTCCCGTTTTATCCACGGTCCGTGCTACGCCTGCAGGTGTAAAATCAACTTATTTTTTTTTTCATTACACTTCTATTTGTATGCATCTCAATTATGGTTGGAGTGTATTGTAATACAAGGTTTTAAGTAATACATTACTTGTCTTAGTTTGTAACATTTATTTTATTTGACGTCAATAAGTTTCTGGAAAGGTGTATATTGAATACAGATTTTTGAGTTTGCGGCATAATCTTTCGTAGATGACCGCGCACGCAATCAGCCGCGCAGGAGCTAAACACACGCTAACTTAGTAATCACCGCCGGGTGACTTAGCCGACTCGGTTGATGCCCCGAGTTCTATTTTCTGTTGCAAACGAGTTTGTCGGTATCTAATCTAACATATTTCCAACTTTGAGCCGGGCCTTACTGGCTTCATTCGCAAGTTCTAGGCACTGTTGCAGATCGATATCTATGTTGTCATGTCGCCGGAGCCGGATAATTGTGGTGATATAATGAAAAAAAATAAATAATGAATCTTTACATCTCTCATGTTCGGTAAATAGGTCCTTATTACCCCCAAATGGGGCTTGTAGCTGACCAATTAGCGCTCTAGGGTAATAATGTAGCTAGAAAAGACCTAGGGCTGTAAGTAATTTAATGCCAGTATGATGGTTAGATGTACGCGAACTTTTTGAAATAGTGAAGTGTTTTTTTAATTACTTACCGCCCTAGGGCTTTCCAAGCTACATTATTACCCTAGAGCGCTTATTGATCACCTACAAGCCCTATTTGGGGGTAATAAGGACCTACTTACCTCACAATCGAGATGTAAAGCAGAGTAGTTAGCTCGGGTGTAAGCACCAATTGCACCCTCGAAATATTATTATAATTATCTCGGGCTGCAATTGATGCCTTACAGCCCTTAGCTACTAATCTACTATTATTGACCGATAAACATTCTCGTTCTAGCGCCCGTAGCATGACCACCGGACCACGATATGATGAAGCGATGTATCGATAACTGACAGATTATTTTGGATATAACCTTGAAATTTTATCGAAATTAATATATTAACAACTAGCTTTTGCCCGCGACTTCGCGTGGTAATCCTTTTATATTAATTCCCTTTACAACCCCCACCCCCCCGCTCCCCCCTCCCTTCATTTACACCCTTAAGGTATGATTTCAGGGATGAAACTATTCTTTATCCTTCCCCACAGCTCAAACTATCTCCATACCAAATTTCATCTAAATCGGTTCAGCGGTTATTGATTCCCCATACAAACTGCCACCCCCCCTTTTCTCTGCGATAAAAGCTATTCTATGTCCGTCTCCTGGTTCTAAGCTACCTCCCCACCAATTTTCAGCCAATCGGCTTTTCAGGCGCATATTCTATGACGTTTTAGTTTTTTATTTTTTAGTTTATTTAAAACTCCACAGACTCGTGGTCCGTGCCTTTGGAATTCTTGGGTACAATATTAGATATGTGATCTATGTATTTATATCTTTCTAAAACGCTTACTACCACTCTTCACTTAATCTAGGGTGAGTTGCGCATTTACAATTTTATGATGTTAAAGTTAGGTTGTTTTTCAATAAGTTAGGATGGGCTAAGAACTTGAGAGTTCACGAACCATGGCGCATCACAAATGTTACGCAGGATACCGTTTTGAAGACTATACCGAGTATAGTCTTCAAAAGGGTAAACGAGTTGAATGATGGAGATGGTTGTGTTGCAGGAGCGATATCACCACTAATATCATAAATGCGAAAGTAGCTGAATGACGTCTGTACGCTTTCATGCTTCAACCGCTGAACTTTAATGAAATTTGGTAGAAAGATAACTTAAGCCCTGAGAGTGGATATACGCCACCTTTTAGAGCGGGTGATACAAGTGCAACCACGAAGCAATTCGCGATGTAACTGAATTCCACGCAGTCAAAGTCGCAGTAACGGCTAGCTCTTAATATCTTCTTCTTATTTATCTATATACAGATATTTATTAAAATTGTGTCCTCTTCCCACCAGGAGAAGATGAGCAGCGTACCCAAGTAATATTCTCATAAACACACTTATCGATTCCAGAAAAATAATATAATAATTTCTATGTAGGACTGAACGCCAACTCTCCGTAAAAAAACCAGACGGCTGGTAACCCTACACAGAACTTTCGGATATTTGAGATATGTGTAGAACAATAAAATTGTGTATTTTCAGATATTTTTTAGATAATATTTTCGATGAAAATCAGTTTCTTTGGAGCAATTTTCCGTGGTTGACACCCAAGGCACCTTCTTCATCATCATCATCATTCCAGCTTATATACGTCCCCACCGAGGGGCACGAGCCTTTTTTTTTTAAGAGGGAAAATCCTTCTTACGGATTCGACAAGGGGCCGACTGACGAGGACACCCCAAGGATATGCCGGACTCGAGTAGAAGACCCCATACCGGCTAAAAACCCTCCAGATACTTCTACCTAGAGACAATCGGGATCGGCGTTAGCCATTCCCCGATTGTAGAGGGGCACGAGCCTACCCTAACTAGTTAGGGCGATTAGGCCTTAGTCAAACCACGCTGACCCAGTGCGGATTGGTTGACTTCACGTACACCTTTGAATTACATCGCAGGTATCCTCACGATGTTTTTCTTCACCGTAGGAGCGTTAGATAAATGTAGATATGGAAGGCACCTTATACTAAATTTATATTAAAACAAACAAAAACATATTATGTAAGTACCTAGATAGGCAGACGGGCAATAGAGTGCTTTTTCTTTTTCAACCACAGAACCCCAAAAACCTTGTGCACTCATAAACATTCGAAAATTTTTAATTTTGTATTATTTTATAACGACTTAACGCTTAACGGCCATATAAAAGTTCACTATGCAGTCAACAGTCTTCGCATAGAACCTTAGACCATACTAAATGGTCTAAGCATAGAACGCATACAGAAAAAATTCCTATATCATCTCGCGTACTTTGCTGGTGTTGCCAAGAAGGTCAAGAGTTATGCAACACGTCTCAAATTCTTCAAAATTCAAGATTTAGAAAGCAGAAGGAACATTCATGATTCGGTTTTCTTGTTTAAATTGATAAGCAGCACAATTAATTGTCCTAAATTACTGTCAAAAATTAAATTTAAAATTCCCTATAAATATCCGCGATTTCCCATTAACCTTTTAGTTCCTTCCTCCCTTCCGTAGGACTAAACTTGGTTCCAACTCACCGATTCCAAGATTTTGCAAGCTTCACAACCAGTCAAAAAACCAAATAGATCTGTTTTGCACAACACTTCACAAACTCAAACGTCATTTGCATCAACTTTAATTAGATTAGGTGGAACTGTAAAATATATGATATTGCTAGTCTCTTCTTTATCAACAATTGTTATTCTTAAATTGTATTACTTCTTTACCGCATGCTGTGTTTACCTACCTTATTGTACACTTAACTTTAAGACTACTCATAATGTATATGTTTTGTTCAGTGTAACAATTATTGGTGAACCGAATAAATAAATAAAAAAAAACATATATATCTAATCTATTGAAGTTAATCATTGTATTATTCTTGAATGCACATGCTTAGACACAATTTGATATTGCTTATTGATAAGGGTATAATAATTAGCGTTGAATCATATTGTAATGTGTTGTGTGTGGCTGGCTGTGGCATGCTAATCTTTGCAGCTGTTAACATTTTATTTATTTTGGCGGACTTCTCTGTTGATTCGCCGGGAAGTTGAACACCTATTACATAAATAAAAATCTCGTGTCACGATGTTTGCCCTGAATAGATTCCGAAACCGAGGGGCTCGAGCCTACCCTATGTTAGGGTGATAAGGCCTTAGTCAACCACGCTGGCCCAGTGCGGATTGGTCGACTTCACTCACGTACACCTTTGAATTTCTTCGCAGATGTTTTCCTTCACCGTAGGAACGTTGGCAAATGTACATATGAAATTCGAAAAACGAAAACACATTGGTACATGGCAAGATCGAACCACGGATCTCCTGTTCAGAAGGCCAGTGCCGAGGCGACAGCGCCACCGACGCTCCTCGTACTCTCGTACTATCTATCTATCTTTTATACAAATAAATAAAATTGAAGTGTCTGTTTGTAATGTCAAAATAACAAGCTTTTACTAAATGGGTGTGAATGTATATCGGGTACCAATAACAAAAACACAATTTAAAAAATGTTTATCTGTCTGTCTGTTTGTTCCCGCTAATCTCCGGAACGGCTGGACCGATTTTGACGGGACTTTCACTAATAGATAGCTAATTATATAAGGAACAACTTTTTATCAACTTCAACAAAAGTTACTATTCCACGCGGACGAAGTCGCGGGCACAGCTAGTCTTACATATTTCTGCTGGTAAGCAGCAAGCAGGCAGCAAAATTACTTTCTTTCCTACTTGTATTTGCAGATATCTTGATTATTTTGAGGACTTGCTTTCCGCTCGCGGCTTCGCCCGCGTTATTACTGTTCTTCATAAAAATTGGACCAGATTAAAACTTTCAATCCCTATTTTGCACCCTTAGGGGGTGAATTCCAATAAACCATGAAACACGTGTTCATGTGTCAATATTTCATAAATTAAGCGTCAAAACTGCATCTTTAGATCGAGTTCAATTTTAAGATGCATTTTATCAAATGTTGAAACGATTCTGTAGTGATGTTATTCGATGTCAGTCAATCTGCCGGGGTATGTACTTCCATAATATGTACTTACAGTATGATTTGAATTCCTGTGTACCCTATTCTATTGTGAGATTTATGACTTCTGCTCACGATTCTCATTTATAAATTCTCGACGGCGTGTGTAAATAGGAGTCACGTGCAGTATGCTTCAAGTGGGTAACACATTATGTATAGAAATTCAATAAAAACTGCATTAAGGCATCAAGAATATCTATAGGAGTGCTGATTATACGAGATGGCGATAAGCATCTATACTTACTTACTTACTAATATAAAGTTTGTTTAATTGTTTGTTTGGTTGGTTGAACGCACTCATCTCAGGAACTACTGATTCAAATCGAAAAATTCATTTTGTGTTGGATAAGTCCATTTGTCGAGGAAGGCTTTAGGCTATATGACATCACGATACGACTAATTGGAGCTGAGCATCCATGAAAAATGATGCAAAAACGGGAAAAAAATATATGGCGAAACGTAGTTCGCGGGCACAGCTAGTCATTTATACAAAAAGTAACTAGTAAATAAATATTGAACCTAAGTAATTGCATCGTAGGGCTAGAAATCTGCTGACTAACGCAGAATAGATGATATGCGTACTAACTACGACACACACACTCACCCACACAACACACACACACACACACACGCACGCACGCATAGTCATAGTCACACACAATTACTCTGTAATTTACCTTAAATAGTTTAATATTTCGTTACCCTATGGCCATTTTCACCAACCTCTTCTTGGCTTAGATGCCTCTTAGGTGGCATGCTGTCACATTCTATTCATTAAAGACAAAAAATGACAGCAACACATTCCATCTCGACGTAGAAATGATGAGATGATATCAGCATGTCTCATAAAAACCCCTTTTGCGCAACGTCAATACATGGCCATGACTACTAATATCTATAATAAGTTAAATGCCTTATTAGGCATTTATAAACTTAGGCCATACAATTTGAAAAAAAAAAACTATGCGGAATGGTTACTCTCTATTGATTATATTGGAACGGAAAATATCCTAAAATATAAATACTAATAAATATATGTATATGAATGATTTCAGTACTACCACTCCACACACACACATACAAGCATTTACAGTCATTTACGCATTCCCTCGCACACGCTCACATGCATACATTGACATACACACACAAACATAGGACTAGCAAGAAATGTGTCTTTAAAAAAATCTAAAGTAATTGTTACGCATGCAGAATTTATGTGAACAATGTCACTTTCTTAATTTTTTAAATTTAGTTCACTATAGGGTATTACTTATTTATTGTAAAAACGGAAGAGCGAGGCCACCTTTTTTTTTGGGAGGGGGGAAAATGCATTTACGCATTCCTCGTGATCGAGTCAAACCACGAGGATATGTGGGACTCCCCAGACCGTACACGGCCCGGGCCTACCCACTTAAAACCCCCCGGCAGCTCCTCCTTCCGTCACAAGACAGGGGGAAGGGGACAACAGCCAGGCCTTATTCCCGCTGACCCCCTGCCTGTGACATGTCCGTTGCCGGACTCTCCACCTGGCTCAGCTACTTTGTGGAACGGCACAGAATTGCGCCGCTCTACACCCCGGTAGATTTTTTATTGTGGTTGTCTTCCACGCGGTCCGACGCTCAGTGCGCCGAACCCCCGGCCCGCTTAGTGCGGGTAATAACGGGTTGCTCGACGGCAGACCCCACTGGATCCGGTGAGCCGAAGCTCAGGGAAAATCCCCAGAAGGTGCAAAGCACCATGGCGATAATAATCGCCTCACCTCTGCCACCAACAAAGGTAAACGCCGAAATCGGCTTCCAGCGAAAGCCACACCTCTTCTTAAGACAAGAAGAAGGGACTTCGCCCTTCCCCGCATAAAGCGGGTGGCCACACGAAGTGACCCGCCAGATTGAATCCGGCCATCCCACGCCTCCCCTCCATGGGGGTCCTCTCGTCAGACTATTAGCCCGCGGCAGAGAATCTGCCGGGTTGCCCAGGGTGCACCACAAGGAGGTTGTCTGACATCGCACCCCAAGAGCGAGGCCACCTTTTTTTTTTTGGTAGGGGGTAAAATGCATTTACGCATTCTTCGTGGTCGAGCCAAACCACGAGGATATGTGGGACTCCCCAGACCGTACTGGGCCCGGGCCTACCCACTAAAACCCCCCCAGCAGCTCCTCCGTCCGTCACAAGACAGGGGGAAGGGGACAACAGCCAGGCCTTATTCCCGCTGAACCCCTGCCTGCGACATGTCCGTTGCCGGACTCCCCGTCTAGCTCTGCTGCTTTGTGGAGCGATGCAGAATTGCACCGCTCTACACCACGAAATTGGTTTTTTATTGTGGTTGTCTTCCACGCGGCCCCACGCTCAGTGCGCCGGACCCCCGGCCCGCTCAGTGCGGGTAACGGGTTAAGAGCGAGGCCACCTGCCACAGATATCTTGAATGCCTACTAGGCTGGCCCCAACAATTGTTTTTGTACATACCTGTGCTAGTGAAATAAATCCTATATAATCCTAATAATTTTTTAGCATACGTCTTAGGGGCTTCCTAAGCTAAGTTATGGTTGGTGAAATCGGCCATTAGATAAGTATATGCTAATGTACCTAAGGAAGAGCAGAACCACCCAACACAAGCATGAAGCATGATCACATGCTTCCTGGGTGTTTGTGGCCACAGAATCTTGTGTATCAAAGAGTTTTCCTGTTGTGTGAAAAAAAGATCAAATTATTGGGTATGTATTCCATTGGCCAGAACTAGTAATAGAGAGCGTCGGTGACGCTGTGGACTCGGGACTTGCCTTCCAATCGGAAGGTCCGGGGCACGAGACCGCCATGTACCAATGTGTGTTTCGTTTTACGACTTTCATATGCACATTTATCTGACGTTCTGCCGGTAAAGGAAAACATTCAAAGGTGTATGTGATGTGAAGTCGACCAATCCGCACTAAGTCAGCATGGTTGACTAGCGCCCCCCGAACCCAATATGTGATCCTGATTCATTTTTCCGGATTGAGATTGCAAACTCGATCTAAAAGTACTATTTTGTGTCTCTATATCCAATCGATGGATTGCATTTGTAATCTCGGAAAGTCAACCATCCACGAGAGGTCCGATCAGTGTTTTTGGATGGACCTCTGTTCGAAAATGACGTTTGACGTGTCCCAATAATCAATCTTTGAATAAAAGGGATTGATTGCTACGTCTACACAATCTTTTTTGGCGATCTTCATATTTTTATGGTTTACTTGTCAAAATTTGGATTGATTTACATGTTTTGAAAATAAATTGTTGATTTTTGTCAGAAATGGCAATGCCAAAGGCGATATTTTTGGAAGATGTGATAGTAGTGATTTGGAGTTATGAGCCGAAACAATATCTGATTTCGATATGTGACTGCAGTGATGATGATAAAGTGTTACAACAACAACGTCGCAATTAACACCAAATATCAACAATAGTAATAAATAACTAAGAATTTACTTTTTGGTTCCGGCTGAACAAAACTGTCGTAAATTACTTTTAACGAAAATAATGCCATACATAAAAGAAACAGTGACTAGAATACCTTTTGCCGCGCTATATGATTATGTGAATGTGTTTGAAATCTATATAAATAAAAATGGATCTTCGAAATGTATGTACGCCCATAACTTTCGAATGACTGCACCAAATTGGATGATTCTTGGTTTTATGTATTCGTTATTGTTAGGACAAGGTTTGTCTAATATAAATTTACAATAATTTAAACATAAATTTCAGTAATTTTAAAAAACATGGCAATACAAAGTACGCCGGTTTAACTAGTATATAATAAATAGCTGTGCCGGCGAACTACGTTTCGCCATAATAATCACCTAGGTGTACTTATACAAAATAGTTTACGGCCTATTCTCAGACCTACCGAACATACACAAAAAAATTCATAAAGATCGGTCAAGCCGTTTTGGAGGAGTTTGGTAACAAACACTGGGACACGAAAATTTTATATATTAGAAGATAATAGCTTCAGCTTTGCCTCGCTGTAGGATTAAGTTTTTTATATTATTTTGTTCTTGTATAGATATTGTAAAAATCTTAAATTTAAGATATTTTTTGAAATAAATGATGATAATATTAATAAGTCATTTATTTTCCTCTTTTCATTTCGTTACCTCAATAGTTTACACATTACATTAATTACTACATTACAGTCATATAAAAATCTTCCTCTTCTTTTTAGTAATCATGGAGAGGCACCTCTTCTTTCTGTAATTTCTCACCCCAAATTTTATTTCTGTATTTATTATACGATTATTCGTTGCTTTTATTTATTTATATTAGTTCAAATCACAAATTATACGTTCAAATCAAACCAACCACACCATAGCTAGCTAACAAACAAATAATGTCACTCGCGTGCTCGTGTCAGTTTTATACACGTTCCATTCCTATAAAAATAAATAGTTTACATAATATTGTATTTGATATATTATTATTTACAGAATAATTTCTAAGTGTTTTTAAACATTATATATTTATTGTTAGAAGCATAAGAAACATTATTTAAAAAGATTTATAGCTAGTTTGTTTTCATAAAACATACAGTAATAATATTGCACAAGCTAATATTTTGCGTATAAAGAAACGGCCAAGAGGAAAAGGATCGCTGGCGATCCGGTGTCAAAAGAATCCTAGGATTGCAGTCATTAGTTATTGGCACGCAGATTAGAGATCGATTGAGCGATACGCAATAATCCGAGATTGTTTTTAATCTTAAACTACAGATACAATATTGGGTTCGGCCGTAAGGCCAGCAGGCCTATTCGCTAACTACGGTTGGGTCGGTTAGTAACTAAAACTGTCATTTTTGAAAGAAAGTTTATATCTATTATTATACTAGTTAAGTGATTTTCATGTGTTACGGCGGCGTTCATGATAGCAGTAATGGATGTTAACTTTCTTTCAAAAATAACAGTTCTAGTTAGCAACCGAAGTTAGAGAATAGGCCTGCTGAACACTTACTTAGGGTAGGCTCGAGCCCCTCGGTGGGGGACGTATATGAGCTGTTATGAAGATGATGACATTGGCCAGAACTAATACTGAACTTATATAGCCTATTTTTAATTCAACCGATATGGCGCCGTTTTCGTACGCGAATGCTCATAGTTTTAACTTTTCAAGCATCGAAATAAAAATACTGGGTCGGTCGCGCCAGCAGATGCGCCGGCGGCGGCGGCCTTGACTCGGCGCATGCGTCCGTTTGGCTCAAAATCTCACGAGGAGAGCGGTTAGCAACATTGTACCAATCAAGTCTGTACTTACTACAAGCTCTTAAACTTAAAGTTCACACAAAAAGTGATCAGAGGCACCGCTAGCGCAACACGTAGCGCCATCCTACTCTATCTAAAGTTTGAACATTGTTTTAAGCGGTAACGGTAGGCGATCTGTTATTTTTATTTAAACGCAACAACCCCATGACAGCTTTCTGGAATGTACTAGCACCATTGTGTTTCGCCTTTTTGCAGATGTTCTGGTTTGAATGGAGTAAAGGGTTGTCTGTACTCGAATTTGTATTGGAAAGTCTTTTATACTGAGTCTTGATATGTGAATGGGGTCATAAATAAATATGTATTATCTGAGAATAATTGTTTTATCAGATTACGAATAAAAAATCATAGAATTTATGACGGAACACAACTCGCTTTCACAGGACATTGCAGCTCTCCCAACAAAGCAAGGTTGAAAAAATCTTTACGTACAATACCTTTGGTCTGGAACGATGATCATCTCCGATATTAGCAGATTATGTATCTATGTATGTATGTGTGTGTGCGTGTAAAAGAATTTACATTTTACATTTGTTCACACAAAAATGTGTACATTTTTGACAAACTAAGTATGAACTTGATGTTTTTACAAGGCTTTAATTATCTTTTAGGTACTTTACCTGTCCCGTCTTTATGCCATTCCCACACACGCATCGCATCAAAACGCGGTATCATGCGCAAGCGGCTATTTTTATCCCTCCAGCGAGCGTGACCGTCGCATTGACGCCGGGAGGTTGTTTATAAATGCGCTTCATGCGCTTACGCTGCACGCAGAAACATAATTACACATTCAGTAAAACGGTGGCATCCACAAATGCATTAGACTTTATTTATTCTCGTTATATGATTAAGGGTAATTTTTTTGATAGAGTAAGTTTTTTTCTCATATAGAGCGGTGGTGGCGGTGGTAGAGTGAAATCAGGAGGCCCGTGATCGATCATGCCATGTACCAATGTGTTTTTCGTTTCACGAATTTCCTAAGGACATTTATCTGACGCTCCTACGGTGAAGAAAACATCGTGAGCAAACCTGCATTCAATAAAAAATAAATGTAAACCAAACTATGTCACAACAAAGTAACAAAGTCCATGATAAGTTATTGTTCTCAATTGCAAAAGCAGAGCACTTTAAGTGTGATGATTGTATAAAACCTATGTTCAAACCTCGGGCAAGCAGACGTGTTGTGACACTATTCATACCTGAAACTAAGAATTATTATGGGAATAGAACTAGTAAATATTTGGTACCAACAATTTACGAGTATAACAAATAACAAACCTAATATACAAGAACAAGAGAATTGTAAATCAGTTTTTTTTAGAGAAACTTAAATCAGAAAGTGTGATCCTCTATATCCTGACTGTCAATCAATCAATCAATATTCATATGTTTTCCATTTTATGCTACTATGTAGTATTATTAGTGTGCTCTCCTTATAAGCGCAATGTGATATAAAAAAGGGAGCTACATTGCTGCCAACAAACTGCTGTACAGTTTGGCAGACTGTATTAAAGTAACACATTATTTAATGGTATAATAAACATTTTATTATTAAACCTGCGAAGTAATTCAAAGGTGAATGTGAAGTCAACCAATCCGCACTGGGCCAGCGTGGTTTGATTTGACTAAGGTCTAATCGCCCTAACATAACTAGTTAGGGTATGCTCGTGCGCCTGGGTGGGGCGCGTATATGAGCTGTGATGATGAAGTTTTTTGATACCTAACCCCGTGTCAATGTATTACGAAGTTTACGGAACGATACGGATGCAAATATCCGTAACACACCTGGTTAGTACACCGTGGAGTGTCAATATTACGTCCGACCTATTTCCATCATTGTCAATAATCAGTCGTCATTGCGAGCCTGTTACCGGACACCGTGACTGTTTGGTGTAACGCTGTGTGTTTTGAGGCTTTGCAATAGCAGTGTCGGTGTCGGATGTCGCGGGCTTGGCGTGTTGCGACACTCACTACTCTCAAACGTTGTGGTGTACAGTTTGTTTGAAAAACTGATTTTATTTATAATTTATAATTGTCAAAGTGAGGAGAGGTGTGATTGCCAGTTGTCATCACCTAATCAGCTTTGATTAGCCACTGCTGGTCACAAGCTCGGAACAAAAATAATATTGGAGGGAGGTATGTGGCCGTATTACGCGTACCACATCATACCTGTGCCTTCTTTTCCGAAATAGAGCAAATTCCACCTAATGGAATGACTGTGTGTGTGTGTATGTCCGATGTATGTTCGTGTTTTATTGAAGCTAGTTTCTACTCAAATGAAATACTGAAATCTGAAATACTTTTAATCGGACGAAATGATTCCTGATGGTGGAAATGGAATATTGTATTAGATTTTTGTAAGAGAATTTTGCGATAGCGGTTCTCGTATTGTGTCGCATTTCCTTTGTTTTTTTTTGTTCCGTGTGCATAAACTTTTTTTTACACGCAACAGGGTCAGCACTTGCACGTTGATCGGCAGAGTCCTTGAGGTGTCCATAGGAACCGCTTACAAACCTAGTCTTGAGTATCTGCTGCGAATACAAATCTTTAAGACCCCTTAAGGCACGGTCCACTTCTGCAGTTTTTTTACTTGTCAATGGAACATATAACAACCGGCTAAGCGCGAGTCGGACTCGCCCATGAAGGGTTCCGTAGGATTTATGACATATTAAAAAAACTACTTACTAGATCTCGTTCAAACCAATGTTCGGTGGAAGTTTGCATGGTAATGTACATCATATATTTTTTAGTTTTATCATTCTCTTATTTTAAGTTACGGGGGAGCGGCACACATTTTACCACTTTGGACGTGTCTCTCGCGCAAACTATTCAGTTTAGAACAACATGTTTATTAGAATCCTCAATATGATTTTTGAAGACCTATCCATAGATACACCACACGTATGGGTTTGATGAAAAAAAATTTTTGAGTTTCAGTTCTATGTATGGGGAACCCCCAAAATTTATTGCTTTTTTCTATTTTTGTGTGAAAATCTTAATGCGGTTCACAGAATACATGTACTTACCAAGTTTATATCAACAGTATATATCTATCGTTCTTATAGTTTCGGAGAAAAGTGGCTGTGACATACGGACGGACAGACAGACAGACATGACAAATCTATAAGGTTTACGTTTTTTGCCATTTGGCTACGGAACCCTAAAAATCGCACGTATGGATGTGCAAATGCGTGAAATGTGTCAGTCTTTTGACTTTCAGATTAAATGATAGAAATAGCTTTGTAGTAACACGTCCTTCTAGAATGATCCCTTGACATTTACCTCCGATGTTGATGCACGTTCGCGACTTTCGCGAACTAGACAATGTGATGATATTTATAATAATTATGCTGTCTCGGAACCAATTGGGATGATGACTGAATTAAAATTTTTACGTCTCGTCATTATTAAAATACCGCAGGAAAAGACGCAGAAAGTCCTGTGAAATTAGAATTAAAATCGGCTTAGAAATACCTTAGATACAAGCATTTTAAGTTGTTAACCGACACCAACTGTGACGTCATTGTTGAGTACGGCCACATTGGCTCCTTGTAAATTGCCGTTTTGCTAGAAAGAGATGGAGAAAAATCTTTAATGCCTTATATCTCGGTTGTTTTTATAGTTATTCGAGAACCGATTTTTTCTTTATGTTTATTATATGAATGAGCTTCTATTAAAGAAAAAAATTTTTTTTAGTCATCTAGCCAATTCCACCCAGAGAGTAACTCTTTGTACGGTCTAGTAATTTTGGTATACACCGGTTCGTCGCCAGCGAAATATGAGGCTCGAAATTTGTCACCTGCCCGCGTGACGAACGGTGTGACATTGTTATATTTATCTCAGATGCTGTAAAAAACATTCTGAACTACGTTGATCTACAGCTTGCTTATAAATGCAATAAAAAGTTATTCGACTTTTTATAGGTATACGAAAAGATAACGAAATGTGGCCCCGCGGATCCCACCTGAGGCAATTTTGAGTTTTTTAGTGTTGATATTTTTCATCTTACTTATTTCTAGTTATTTTATAAATGTTAATTTATTGATGAAACTTTTTACGAATTACAAGGAACGTGGATTGTAATATGTCTTAATAACTGGTACTTTTTGTTGCTGTATATCGTGCACACTTCGCACGAGCGCATATTTTTTTTATTTAACCACAGTCAACATTGCGAGTCATGTAATCAAAGAGTTTGTATAATCAATGACTTCTTCAAATCATTAAAATTATACGCATTTATTAAAATATGGGTATTATAAATGACCTCGCCCGTTAAATAATAGTGCATGACCGATAGTTACGACGGCGGCGGCGGTAATTTCATGTGGCGCTGGCTAAAAAAATATGAATGACCGACCAAATAATACATTTCTGTTTGCAAATCACATACAATTAATTATTCTTTATTATTTGAATTTTGCAAACATAACAAAATTACAATGAACTATGACAGAGGTTCCCGAAGTGGGTGCCGGGTGCTAAAAAGCAAAATTCCAAAAAAGGTACAACAAAAGCATTAAAAAAATAGAAAAATTGGACTAGAGTGCCCTGAGAAAATTCAAATTATCTAAGTGTGCGACGACTTGAAAAAGCCGGGGAACCCCTGGACTATCAGATGTATTATGGCCAGTGATCGGAGTAGGTAGATTGATTTTTGTTACTTGCATCATACATGTTCATAGAAAGAAAAACATGGATAAGTCGTTCCGGTATTTCGAGGCTCAATCAAAGATGGTTTATATTGGTGGTTTACTACAATTTGAATAAATAATGGAAGGAGTCGACGTAATTAAAATAGATTTTCGTTTTGCTGTAAATAAAATATAATAAATAGAATTCTGTAGCTATTTTTTATGTTCAATCGAAAGTTAAGTTGATAACTACATTCATTTATGAATATACTCACTTCACTATAATATTCAATTTGTAACTTTTTAATAATTCCTAGAATAGATAATAGGATGCCCGTGCTAGGTGGGCACGGTTCCATTTGAATTGTTGTCAAATAATAAATACGATATTTACATAGGGTAGGTATTTATTTATTTAAGTACGTATAGCATTTTACTTATTTTTATACATTATAAAAGCTCATAATTTAAATGCCGGTTTAAAAAGTTCGCAAAGTCCGGGTTTTCGGGGGAATGTCCATGTTCATGTATGTTTCGGATCGTTGACCTTATTTCAATCTACCTACTCCGATCACTGAATTTGGCTTAGTTAATTCTGTTAGTTTAACCCTTCGGCCTCACCTGCGCCTATCGTCCCGAATTAATTCGTGCCGAAGCTTCGTACGTTTTGTACACTTAAAAGTTATCGCGTATATGCTGTGTTCACATTTTGCACGAACTATCGTCCAATAAGCTAAGATGGCCGAAATCATTTCCAGATGTTGAACTATGGACAGTTAATTTCTTACTTTTACATAAATTATTTATCAAAATCAAAATCTAATAAGAAACCTTATTTTGAATCTTATGTGGTGAACTAAGATTCATAATGATGTACCTATCCATACTAATATTATAAATGCGAAAGTAACTCTGTCTGTCTGTCGCGCTTTCACGCCAAAACTACTGAACTGATTTAGATGAAATTTGGTATAGATATAGGAAAGAACATAGGATAACTTTTATCACAGAAATCACCCCTTAAGAGGGAGAAAGGGGGGTTGAAGTTTGTATGGGGAATCAATAACCGCTGAACCGATTAAGATGAAATGTTGTATGGAGGTAATTTAAGTTGTGGGGAAGGTTAAAGAATAGTTTTATCCCCGAAATCTTGCCTTAAGGGTGTAAAAGGGTAAGGGGAGTTTGTAAAGGTAATCATTAAAAAAGAATTTCCACGCGGACGAAGTCGCGGGCAAAAGCTAGTAAATTATAAAACCATTGCGTCACACACGTCTTAACAAATCGAAAGCAACCGCCGAAATGAACAACGCTATAGTCTGACCACGCAGCACGAAAAGTAAGCGCGCTAAAACCCTTTAATGTACCGCCACAAGCGCGATAACGCACAAGCAGACCAAATATTCTCGACGATAGCCGATAATGACTGGTCACATCTGTGTGTATCGCGTCATAACACGAAGCTTGGGGACGATAGGCGCAGGTGGGGCCAAATCATAAGGGTAATTATCTACTAAGTCAAGAAAATGCAAGTAACTAAGTACTTATAAAATTTTGATCATAATGAAAAATCCTTAGAAAAACATTATTAGATAGAGGAAGTTTTTACTTGTAAACTAATAGATGATAAAAATCCTTACATGTCCATACTTAATGTCACGTTTTATCTTATCTTATCACGTTTAAAACTACGGATTTTCAAAAGGACAAAAAAAGACAGACGGACAACGAAGTGAAACTTTCACTTCGTTGTCCGTCTGTCTGTCAAGACTCCTTTTTCCCACTAACGCGTAGAGAAATCAAATACTCGGGTCTACAGCCTCTTTCAATCAAAGTAGAGTAAGTTAACGTAAATAATCAAAAGATGTGACCGTTTATGTCGCATACTTTACAATTTTACAAAGGAATCATAACCTATTGGGTATCTCCCGTTGACGTAGAATAATGAAATTTGAAACTTACATACTCACCCACTTATGCACAAGTTAATTTCAATTAAGTTCTTGCTACTTTTATACGGGCAATTAATCAATAGGTATATACACTCAGCGACAAATTTAGAGGAACACTACACTTTTCACATAGATTCAAGCTACTTTTACAACATCATATCGATGTGTGATTGACCTTTAATGCGTTTGTTTGATTGTTATCCAGGATTCATGCCCAAGGCCATAACGGATAATGACAAAATTTCCCTATTTGTGACCTGGAGAAGAACGGTAACTTTTAATGGTGGTCCTTTTTTATCACAATCGTGCAACTGGTTTCCGCGGTTAATGTTCTTTTTTTTGTAGCGAATCCGATGGCTAGAAAGCTGGTAAAACTAAATATGGCTTCGTATGCTGAAATACACAGCGTTATCAAAACTAGAAGTGAATTTTTATCGTTCCTCTAAATTTGTCCCTGAGTGTAGTTGTTATGTTCTATGTTTTGTTAAGGTTATTGTGATTAAATTTTGTACATGTATGTCTTGCGATGAATCGAATGTACGGAAAAATCCCTCGGATTTATGTCAAATTCGTCGAAGATCGTGTAATGTTTGTTTAATTAAATAAATAACATAACTTTAAATGGAAACCTGGATGCACGAGCCCAACTCGCACGTGGCAATTTTTTTGTAATAGGTTTGATGTCAAAATTTTTAAATAAAAAGTTTATGCATGTGCAATACGCTCGCATACGTTGCTGAAATAGCGTCTGCAAACGTGTTCATACGTGGGTTGCAAAACCATACGAAGATATCGACCGCAAAGTTTTTCTAGTTGTGCCTATTGAGAGATTGTTTTCCCACTTTTCATATTGCGAAGGATGTGCCGATACGAAGTAGCGTTTATAAGCAATAACTGTCGTCATCAGCTATCGCGGAGATAACAGCGCGATTGGCTTATCTGAATTCGTTTTGAGTACCTGGCGCATTTCGCAATAATGACACTTACGCCGTCGCCTTAAGGACCAGTGATGAATATAGTTAACAATCAGCTTTGACCTTCGCAGCCCCAAGAGCGCCACTTTTGTTTTATTTATGATAGATATAACGGTATCTTACATAATTCGGCGACAGAACTGACAAACTGACTAAGAAAATCTATTCGCTCTACTTTAGATATGGAGTCGTGAGATATGATGCGAATTATTAATTGGCTTATAATAATTATGTCCACGTTTGTCGTTTAAATCGAGAGTAGGTGCAGATTACGGCTATAAATATAATTAATATTTGTTCATAGTTCATAGTCCTACAGACGGAAGCTCAGTAATGACGTCAACCACAACAGACTACATTTTATCTGCGTGGGAGATTATAATGCACTCATAATATTATAATACAAGTGAACTCACTGTCCTCTCCCTCGACGGTTGTCCGACGTGCCTTTTCCATTAGTTAGACCATAGGTTCTCAATGTGGGTGATAGATAACACCATTGTGGACGTTTGGGACTTTCAGGGGGCCATTAGAAGACCAAAAGGACATTACGGTGTATGAAGATGCCGCAGAGAGGACGCGGACAAATTAAAAAATATGGTCTCAAATGGACCAATCGTGGGGTTCTAGAAATAAACAAAAAATATTCTCAAAGTGGATGGTGAGTTCCGCAGTTATACCGCGGGAAAAAGGAAGAAAATTATTTCTTATTAGTGAATGAATCAAACCCACTTTAAGATAAGTAAAATCTGAGTCCAAATGTGATAAAAGCTAGCGCAGAAAAGAGAATACACGATGCGCTAGCCACCGTCATCTTGCCGACGAGTTGATGCCTATTTGGGTAACGCAATTCTGAGTTACCCGCGAACGCGATCGAAAATCTGTACATTTATGTTACACACGTCATAATGTCTGCCATAATACGGCCACGGCTGGCAAGGACTCTTAAGAACCCAGGCTGAGATCTCCCACTATGCTGGAAAAGCGCTGGCTGATGGGGAGCGCCAGAGACTTGACAGTTGATCTCCAGGGATGCACCCTGCTATTGTATGGACCTGGTCTGAAATAAAGCGGTCCGGTCAGCGGTGCAAAGCACCGCCATTGATCGGTGGCCGAAGAAAGAGGAGTTAGTCCTTTGTCACTCTCTTTCAGCTTAATGACAATCCATATTTCGTCAGAAAGTATTTACGGAAATTGTATATCTGACGGTTGTAAATGTCTTTCGCACTAAGAAATCCGATCCAGGGGTGGCCCTGGATCAGATTTCTTAGTGCTTTACCACGGAAGAATGGTGGCATTCTTCCGTGGTATATACATACAATCTTATCGCTGATGATCTCGGGTGGTGCCTCCAATCCAATTATTATTATAGCGAGCAAGTAATGTTACCTTGGGTCCCGTAAGATGTTGTTCCCAACCTCTTACCTGCTCAAAAGCTTTCCTACCGTCACCGCTTAAACATATCTTCTACACGTCACCAGTAGCCCCCTCAGCGACCATTAAAACGGAAAGCGAGAGTGGCAAATCTTGAGTTCTACGGTACGGGGAAATTTTTATTAGCCTAGACACAGAACACCCTATTTTCGGTCGGGAATGTGGGGCGTTCTGCGAACCAGACGTTCTTCCAGATTGTCTGGCTCCAATAAGTGACATTATTGACATTTGTATCGGTCTCACTGTCATGCTATTCAGATATCATAATGAGAATGTCCGAATTAACATGAATTAGGTACGTGATTCCCACGTGCATCGCACTTAATTAAATAGCTTCAAACATTTTAGTTGGCGATTTTTGGAGTTCGTGTTTTTATGATGTACGGCCCGTTCCAGATAAGCATTTTTAGCCATAAATATCAACATTTTTAGCATCTCTGCGTTTCATTAGCCGGTGATGCTAGTTTTTCTTGCTGGTTGTCATGCGTTTCATTTAAGCATTTTTGACACGAAATGCTAGCATCAAATACCCATGTTAGTAGATGGGTCCTCTGATACCACTTTTTGACAGCTTTCAAATTTGACATTTGGAATCTTTTTTTCATGAATCAAAAAGGATTTTCAGCGGATATAAAGAATTTCTTGAAAGATATAGTATTAGCTAATTCTAATTTATATTATTAAAAATGTTAAGTGGCTGGACTAATTGAGGTGTCAAAATTCAGCATGAAAAATCAGTACCTTGCGTTTCATTTGTAACAATTAGCGCGGCTAAAAATGTCAACATTTCTTATAAGAAACGCAAAACGAGGCTAACATCAGATGTTAGCCTCAGAAAGTAGCAGTGCTTTATCTGGAACGCAGGATATATGTGATCATAGTGTCTTTCTTATTTCATATACTATTATTTTTACACAGTTACACTACACAAACTTGCATTTTACGGCTCGTGTACGCCGACTTCGGCGACTTCGGCGTAGTATTAGTTGCCACATTTTTCATGTACGCCGGCGGTATCTAGTCGAAGCGCGCAGAGTCTTTATCATTATCAATAATCTAAACTGGTACTGTATTTAAATTTATTGTTTTCTTTTGAAGGGAGAATATTTTTGCATGAGTCTTATACTTAATAATAGAACAACCTATTCTTACGTATTATGCTGTTATACGTCACTTTTTACGGAATTGTAAAACGTAAACGTAGGTGCAATTAACCGATAATCTCTTTTTAACTTGATGTGCTCCAGATTTTGATATCTAGAAGTTGAAAACTGCGTAGGTAGTATTTTTTCAAGGGTTTGATTTCCAAATGTCACTGCCAGCCAGAGCGCGACCTGAAAATACCGTTCGTTCTGCACCATTTTTGAAATTCTAATGCGGCTGAAACACGCCAAACGTCTTAAATATTTGCATGTCATTTTTAGTATCTTCACGGTTTTTGTGCATGTCGCAAATTCAAATTTTTTTTGCTTAACAATATAATATGGGTTTCTTTAAACATTTAAGTAGTTTTGGTGTTCTACCTAAATACAAATTAATTCAATCTCTAGGGACAAAAGGAAATTCAGTACAATATTCAATCCCTGTCTTTTAGAGACTTTAAATGACTAACTTTTATAATATAAGATCATGTATCTTGTAACTAAGTAGTAGTTTGGCGTATTGTGTATTCCTTAAAGAACGTATGATATTATGTCATAGTTTCGGCTTTCACAAGAGTGCATAGTCTACCCATAAATTAAATACATATTCAAATTCGAGAATCAATTTGGTATCGACATTTAAAATTGAAACCGGTCTGTCGGGTTGTTATATTGTCTAATGGTATGTTGTTTTCAATGAAATAGTTTAAATAATGTGTTATGCAACAAGTTATCTTTGTTTGAACAAACAATTTTATTTCTATTAATAGGCTACATGTATGTATCTAATACGTTATGTAACTTCATTCATGTGAAAACAACACGAATCATTTGAGCCGAGGTCATATCTGATAAATTAAATAGGGCTTCGATGCCTCATGGGAGCAGAAGTTTTTCTGATTGGTTTGGTTGATGGTAGAGCTTCTGAGTTCTGAACGCAGGAGAACTAATGTAACCGACGTTGCTCGAAGGATTGCTCAGCTGAAGTGGCAGTGGGCGGGACACATAGCGAGAAGAACCGAATTTTTTGAAGTCGGTTAAAAAAATTTTGGTTTTTTCCTCTAATTAACGCGAGTAAAACCGCGGGGCGCATTATATTAAAATCTTAGTGTAGGTTTATACATAACATAAGATAATGTTACTTTTCTCGTGAAAATGTTACTTTTTGAGCTGTCTCATGTTACTTTTCACTATCTGCTACTGGCAACACTGCAGTCAAGGCGCGCACCGCATCCCGCACGCACGTGACTCCTTCCCGCGCGCCGCTATCTACCTAATCGCCGCAATGCCGACTTATTGTTGCGTTTATGGGTGCAAAAACAATGCCATAATAACCCCAAATTTAAAGTTTTTACCTGATTAAGCTTTTTATAAGAATGCGTATTTACGACGCGCTGAAGTTTAATAACCGAAACTTCAAATCATCTACAGAAACGCCAACTTTTATAAATATCAGACATTTGTAAATATTTCTGTTGAATTGAAACCTTTTAAATAAAAATGATTGAATACTTTAAAATTATTTTTATTATACCTACCCTAGATACAGATACAGTTTTATTCGTAATATTCATTACATGTCAAAGCTAATACAATATAATGTACCTATCGAGTTTCTAAAGCTGTCATTGTAGTGCAATTTTGAAACTCTGTAAGTATGGGATTTTTTTTGTTAAGTCGGGAATAATTTGAATTATGATAAACTTTGGTACTGCTATATATATTTTTATCACTATTCCATATAAAGTTTAAATACAATCAATACTTGATTAAAATTATGAAACAACAGATTTTTTTTCAAGTGAAAATGTCGGTCTGATAGTAAAAAGTGAGCTTAGGTTTTATCCATTAGTACATTCATAACTTCAGCTCTTGGACTATAAACGTAGGTACGATACATAAATTACAAACCATTTTTGTACATCGAAATTCGAAACATTTTAATGATTTTGTTCTCGAAGTGTAGGGATTAAGCTCAATTAATCAAAAATAGGCAGGTTCTTATAACTACGGAATCAAAAAAACTAAAAATGTGCGTACTATTGCTAAAGATAGTCGCTCGCTCGCTACACTTGAAGTACAAAATCAATAAAACTCGGTGTATGCTTTAATGTAAAATATGGAGGTACCTATATAAAAAATATTGTAGTGGTAACCATACGTCCATGTGGTGACCCTAGCGGCGTCCGCAGACTACTGCGGGGCGTTACAGGGGGAAGGGCGCTGTAGGTATGCAAATAGCGGCATTTGGCGCACCCACAAAGGAGATTCGCTTCTATACTCGTATTATTAGTTATTCTTATGCCACTAGTCTTCTTCTTCTTATATGTAAAAATGAAACGCTGTGTGGTAGTCTCGCAAAGTTTCTAAAACGGCTCGACAGATAAATGTCTGTTTATCTTTGCATAGACCCAGGGAAGGTTTATATGTACAACAATCGGGCAAGACAACGTCTGCCAGGCCAACTAATCTTCTTCTTCTTCTTATATATAAAAATGAAACGCTGTGTGTTAGTCTCGCAAAAACTCTGAAACGGCTCGACCGATTCTTGCGAAATTTTCTGTGTTGGTATAGGTCCAGGGAAGGTTTAAACGTATAATTGGATCCGGTAGGGGCACTGCAATCGGGCAAGACAACGTCTGCCGGGCCCACTAGTCTTTTTCTTCTTCTTCTTCTTCTCTTCTTCTTCTTATATATAAAAATGAAACGCTGTGTGTTTGTCTCGCAAAAACTCTGAAACGGCTCGACAGATTCTTACGAAATTTTCTGTGTGTATTTACATAGGTCCAGGGAAGGTTTAAACATAAAATTGGTGGCGCTGCAATCGGGCAGGACGTCTGCCGGAACCGCTAGTTTATAAAAAATCACATGTGATTAATTTATTGTTTAAATGTTGCCCCTAAACGCTCCAAGCTGTTACGTGATCTTGATGACGTCACAATGTCAAGTGGAGGCTCATATCCATACGATTCCCGTGAAGATCTAAAATAAAAACTTTTACTTTTTATGACTTTTACAAATAAGACAAGCTGTTACGGTCTTCCTAACGTTATCGCTGTAACGTTTCGGCGCATAGAAGCAAGATAGTCACGTCACCTGTCATCAGGGAGTCTAGGAAGGAATTCAAAAAACTCGATAAACCAAATCATCGATGTAACCAGAACTTCGCCCCCGAAAACGAACGCCCTAGGACGTCACCTAGTTCGCACGCACCAATTAATAAACCGAGCGACCCCGATTAAGTGGCAAATACTTATGGGGAGCGTTCAAAACTGAATGAAACGTTAGGCACACGTGGGAACTAGGGATTCACGCCGTCCAGGGGCTCCTATTATGGATCATTCGCGTTGGGCGTTGAGCGTTCGTCGAACGCCGTCTGCGCATGATTTCTATTGATTTTTGTTTCATTTTCGGCGAAAATCAATATAATATTACAAAAAAATATTTTACAAAAAAAAAAAAGCGACATCAAAAACACTGAAAAGCTAAAAATAATATAAGAATAGGTACAAACAACATCACACTTCTATATTGAAGTCGGTGCCAAACGATGATCTCCTAGAAAGTCTTAAAATTTGGCGTTGACTTCAATATAGAAGTGTGATGTTGTCTGGTCTGTACCTATTCTTATATTATTTTTAACTTTTTTTTGAAGTCGGTTTTTATTTTTTGTAAAATATTTTTTATTTTTAACTTTTTAGTGAATGCAATCTTTTTAGTAATTTTTCGAATATATATTTTTTTTAATCGTCTATTTTCATGGGATCCCATGATCAAATCCTGACTTTGGTGACCGGTTTGGACCACCGCAGGAGTATACTCTATCGAATACAAATAGAATTTTGAAAATCGATCCACAATTGGCGAAGTAATCGCGTAGCATACATACAAAACACGTTGGACACACCTTAAAATTTAAGGGTTTTCCTCGATTTTCATGAGATCCCATCATCAGATCCTAATTTTGGTGACCATGAGACCACCCTTGGAGATTACTCTATCGAATACAAAAAAAAATTGAAAATCGGTCCACAATTGACGGCGTAATCGCGTAACATACAAAAAAAAACATACGCATCGAATTGAGAACCTCCTCCTTTTTTGAAGTCGGTTAACAAATATCATATCAATATCATTTCGATCTTCATCAAAAGCCAATAAAAATAAATTTAAATCCGAGTGAAGACGACGCTTGACGAGCGCTGGACGCCAGGCGAATGATTCAAAAATATGGCCTCTGATCGATTGCGCTGACCTAGTGACATGTGGAATTCCCGCAAACAACGCCTTACAGTGACAATTTTTCGTTTTAAATGGATAAAATCCTCGAATGGCTTCGGTGTGGAATGCGTTCACACAACGCTTATTAGGGATTTTGCACCTCAAAAAGGATAACGTTAAGAGGATTATGAAGCTGTAAAATTTCATACAAAAACCGATAACGCTTTTCTCCCTCTTTACATAGTCCAATTTTCATCGTTTTTGGAAATGTTGTAGATATAATGAAGGTCTAGGTTTGTACGTTTTGATTTTGACGTAATATTGTTCAAAATATAAATAATTAGCATCTAAATATCCATATTTTAGACTTAAAAACTACCTCCAGCATTTTTATATTTTTTGACTAAATTATACTGAATTGTAGAAAAAGCAAAACGTACAAACATAGATTAAGGTATACTGAATCTAATAAGACCAAAAGTGTCTAATTTCATAAAGGTTTAGGGGGGTAAAATAGTTATTAAGCGGTGTGCAACAAACTGCATTTTTGAAAGTGCATACTCGAGTCATGAATTGGCACTTCACAGTCCTCTTAAGGATCCTTCGTTGTCCGGTTGTCCGTCTGCCTGTCAAGACGCTTAGAGCTATCAAACTGAAATTCATATGAAAATACTCGGTTCTACGGTCTCTTTTTAGCTGTGAAAAAAACATACTTGTAAGTCAACACCATGAAGCGATGATATAACCGTTTTTGTCGCATATTTGGCGAATTCACTAGAGAATCAAAACCTATACGGCCTTATTAATAAAAATGTTACTCCTTGGATCATCCTCGGATTAGTTACTCCGTCTTCTGTCTTGTTTTGACATATGACAGCCGACATACTCGGAAACGAGACAATCCGAGGATGATCCAAGGGGTAAAATTTTTATTAATAAGGCCGATAGGGTATTTTACGTTGACAATAGAATCATGAAATTTTGCGAAAAGCAAGATCTATAAAAGAAGCATAGATCTATAAAAAAATCTGAAAACCGTAAATATTTACAGCTGGCTTCATAAGTAAATAAGCATGTTTAAGCATTTTATTACCATGGCACACCAACTATTCCTTTTAATTTAGTATGGTTACACCCATTGGACCTACAAAAAAATACGGACGTAGTGTGGTATTAAACAAATGTGAAGCATGCAAGGTAAGACAATTTCATGTGTTTTGTACAAACACGACCTACACTCACGCAAATGTACCAGGTAAGACAAACAGCTGTCATTTTTCGACGAACAAGACACGCACACATACAAATGTGCTGTCATTTGCATGCTTCACTCTTGATTCAACAACGCTCCGTCCGTCTTGTTTTCAGGTCCGTGCTTACACCACAGACATATAAAGGGAAGCAGACTCAACGTATCGTACAAAAAGCGTGGCAACTTTACCACATGTATACATTACTCACACACAAACAATATTAATTTAATTCTATTGTAATTTCTGGAGTTTTATTATATGATGCGTTAGAACACTTCGGGGCACAGCGCTTTACCATTATTCTTGTCCGATTAGCAGTTATTATTATTTATAATCACAAAACAAAACATTATAACACAATGTCACGACGCTATTTGTCTCTTATTTTGACAAAGCTAAACATGGCTTCGGAAATGTTTATGTGTGCGTTAGTATTGCCATAGACGAAAAACAGAAATAACGATATATCATGTCATTTTGGAGTGAAAGTAAAAACGATATACATACATTACTTATGACAAGTGTGTGAGTAAAATTATGTTAAGTCTGCTTCCTTTTATAATAAGTCTGTGGGTTACACCTTTATTGCATTGTTAATAGTTGGTGTGATGCGGTAGTAAAATGTTTATCTACCTTTGAAGCCGGCTGTACATAGGAATTTATGCAGTTTGATAGGTTTGTTGACTTCAATCCGTACTGGGCGAGCGTGGTTTGACTAAAGCCTAATCGCCCTAGCATAACTAGTTAGGGTAGGCTCGTGCCCCTCGGTGGGGACGTATATGAGCTGTGATGATGATGATGATATGTTTGTACGGAACCCTCCCTCGGTGCGAATGTCCTACTCGCACTTGGCCCGTTTCTTGTGATGCCTGAATATTTTTTCCCCAATGACCTTTAAACTATTGCATAAACCACAGAACACAGAAAGAGGTTAGAAAGGCAATCATGCACCGTTTGCACGGGAACCGCTGTCGCCAGTTTTGCTCCCACTTCTTTTCCTTGCACCGCCCATGCAAAGTCGCGCGAAATCGGGCTGAACCAATCACAACGCTCACTGGGCTCCTCATTCACAGAAATTCTCTGACGTCAAGAGCCGCGTGTACAAATAACATTATTTTAGTGATTGACATCAATGAATAGTTATCGATATTAAATATTGCCAGCTATTTAACCATTTGAAATATTTAGAAAACCAAACAATAATTATTACTTTCATTATACGTTTATAATTAATAATATTCAAGTAATATTTTGTTTCTATGAAACAAAATTATAGCTTTTTAGCTCAAAAATGTTGTAGGTTAGACGTAAAATAAAAGAAAAACTATAATACTTTAATGCACCGGTCCGAAAGCATAAACAAGAATGGATAATCTGACAAACGGACGTGCGGTAGTTTAGTTGTTAGGATATTTTGGTTGGATGGAGAAGTAAATATTTGTAAAGTAAATATTAACCTGTAAATTTGTGTTTTTTAAAGTACTCAAATCTTCATGTCTTAATGAAAACTTTTTCTGTAAATCGTTAATAATATCTTCCATTTTGTATACTTTTTTTTTCAAACGTCGATTTTGTGCTTGTATTTTTTTTTGTCGTTTTATAACAGTCTCTTTAGAAACAAGTATTTAAAAAAAATCCTGGGTGTTGATGCATTTGAGCTATTACTTGACAGTACATTGAACTGAAAATAATTACGGATTTATTAATTGACTATTACATTTTAAATTAATTTTTATGTTGTCGTTATTTTTACCTGTAAGATTTTTTTGGGACTGTCTTTTATTATCAAAGAGGTTGATGTTATTGTATCCAAAATGTCCTAGAATAAATCAAGTACCTTATATGTAATGTATTTTCTTAAAACTTTACGCTACATATTTTACATCATATTCATAAACATAGCTTTACCTGTCTCATCCGTTTTGTTAAATCATTATCGTTTATGTTATTTCTCGCTTCTGTAAGACTACGTTTTTGTGATTTACCATTGTTTAATTTCTCTTTGATTAACGACGAAGTAGAACTTCTCGCATCATTTATCTTAAACATAAAAGAGTTGGCTTACTGATATTGCAATCATTATTTGATATCATTAAAAAATTATAATACATACTGCAGAATACAAATACCCGACTTTTTCATGTGGTATTACACTGCTTTTTAAATACTTGTTCCCAGATTTTTTTATATCAAAATCATTTTCACTAAAATGTTTTGAGCAAATGGTGCTTGACTTAGTAGGAATCCATTCTTCTCTACCTGTTGCGTCAATCCACTTTTTACGTATATCCGGATCTTTAGGAAAACTAAAATAATATGTCCAAAAACAGTTATTAAAAGGGTATAATTGATAGTAAAATATATTTAAAATAAATAAATCAATACAAAAACCACCAACAGACTCGTGAACAAATGTTCGTGCTTATCACACAAACTAACGTAGGAATAAGAACAAGACTAACACAAACATTTGTTCCCGCCAGGATTTGAACCTGGACTGCTTGATGTAAAGCTCCGTTACTGACCACTTTACCACGGCGGCGCGGCGTCCTAACGGCGTGTCTAGTATTCATGATGTAACAAGCTGGCCACCTACCTATGTTAAAATAGTCATATAAATATTATGGTGATATTAAAAATTCTAAGTTGTAAAATTAGTTTAGAATTTGCCCATAATTTTTTTACTAATCGAACTAATTGTATCGTGAAAATTGAAATTAATTTTACAATTTTAATCTTTGATTACATCGGTTTTAGCTTCACCAAACATTCTGTATTATCGAAAAGTAATAATTATTATTATGGCATTTTAAGTAACAAATAATATGTTATTTTTACTTTATACAAATATTTTAAAATATACATTTATCGATAAAATGTAATGCGTGCGTTTTTTGATTAGCACGGGACTATCCCTTGTACTGCGACTACTGCGTTAATGCTCATTAAGCCAAATGCGTCACTACCGAAAGCAGTGTACTACATTACGCGCTCTAAGTAATATGGCAAAAATCGCGTGCATACATTGCCGGTAATGTATATTTTTTAGAAAAATATTATGTAACTTATCGTTATGATCAGTTTTGGTGGATTTTGACATTATGATGTATGGAATATGGTCATTATGATCAATTTACTACTTACCGATGAAAAGAAATTCCTTCTTTAGCTACACTTGACACCTGACTTCTTGTTTTACAAGTAATTATAGCACAAGAAGGCATTTTTTTATATTTATAGCGCCGCGCTTCACGATACACTCACTTTTGTTGTCCGTCAGTGATTAAACAACGCGTTCGCGGTGCGGGGCCACAAGTATGAGCATTTAGTCATAGTTGTGGCTACGCGTGCCCCGCCCACATAGCCCTTCTAACCTCTTTCTGTGTTCTGTGGCATAAACACTTAACTAGTGACAGTCCCGCTGTTTTTTTGTTGTTTGTTTATTTAACATTTTAATTTTAACATAACACAGTGTTACATAAATAAACCTTTTTAGGTGTTACCGAACACTGCGATTCACCATTAAGCTTAAACACAAAAACATCAACATTATTGACAGACTCACAAGGTGGGTGGATACAAAACCAACTACCTACGCTTTTTTTGCTTCTACTTTTACCTGTAGGTATATTATATATATTTGCGTTTGGGGTCAATGAGCGTCATGTGGAAGAAGACCATCATAAAGGATACTCAGTACTTTAGTCTTCTGCATAGGTACATACCTCTACCTTACCTATTTCTGTCTCCACGCAGCGGTGCTTGCATCGCTGTGTTCCGGTGTGTAGGGTAAGACAGGCAGTGAAATTACTGGGTACACTGTGACTTAGGCATCTTATGTCACAAGTTGGCAACGTGCATGGGATCTTTGTAGGGGCCATGGTTGCAAAACTTAACAGGAACCACTATAGTCGAGTGAAGCCACTTACCATCAGGTGGGCGGTATGCTTTTTTGTCAACTTAATTGTTTAATAAAAAGACTAAACAGAAGCTTGTACGTCCACGTTTACTAAAGCATTCACGCTCGGAAACCAACATATCAAATTCTGTGTGCCAGTTTCTTTTTTTTTGTTATCAACATAATATTTATTTTTAGCTTTTGTCATGTCAAAAATCATCGTGCCCAGTGTGTTATCTCTGCGGTTTCAGCGTGTGTGATAAAAAATTATAAAACAATTGATAGCGTAGAGCGATATCGGCGGTAATGAGGCGCCGCGACCGCGACTCGATAGCATATTAGCATAGGTGTTTGATTGGTACGACTTCGATGGCGGCTTTACGCGTAGTTGCATGTGGGTATGTGGAAAAAGTAGTAAATAATGAAACAGGATTTCTTGATTACGGCTATCAATCTCCGTGTAAGTAGTAAGTGTTATTAACATAAAAAACACTCACCTGCACGCGTAGCACAAGGACCCCGAGATAAATATGTCTATCATTAACTGTCACTTTCTCGACACCAAACAATAGCTATCTCATTCGCTACTGCCAAAAGTGACATTTCGGTGTAGGTAGAGAAATAGGCCGAGAAAATACTCTCGCGATCCTTGTGCTACGCGTGCTGATCGTACTTTATTCCTACCTAGGCTATGCAATTCAGATATCCGGATATCCATATTATTCTGATATTCGCCACATTTACTATTCGAATAGCATCTATGTAAGTATTTGGTTTTTTGAACAATACGAATACTCTTTGATATCATTTAAGATGAATGACGATACGTTAGATGCTTTTAGTATTACTCTCATATTTGTTAAACATAAAGTTTTTTTCTTAGAGACTTTAGACTAGGTGATTACATTATAAGCAAATATGTTCCTAATTAAAATATTGAAGTACTTATGTATTAAAATTTAGTGCTTTTCGTTTATTGATACCATTAATAAAGAAGTATTCGAAATATTGACGTATTAATTTAGGTATTCGAAAAGTATTTTTTTAATATTCGAAATATTCGAATACAAATATTGGAGGAATAATGCATGCCCAAGTCCTACCTAAAGTTTGTCTGGTGGAGGTCGCCTATGGCGATAAAGCCGACTTTTTGCTGTTTGTCTATGTACATACTTTCCAAGTTTGTGTTGATGTTATTAGCACAATAAAGTGTTCCACAATCCAATCTATTTATCTCACATAAACGAATGTTGGAGCAACAAGATGTTGCATAATGTGACGCGAAAATCACTAGTGCACATTATACTTTTAGTATCACTTACTTACTGGAGGGAGACTCAGTACCAGGGTCGTCTGCTTAAGTACCTCCGTCTTACCTATTTCTGCCGCAAAGCAGCAGTGCTTGCATTGCTGTGTTCCGGTTTGAAGGGTAAGATTTGGCACTGATATTACTGGGTACTGTGACTTTACATCTGGTGTCACAAGTTGGCAACGTACACTGTGGTTCTTGTGGGGGTTGCAGATTTGCTGCGAATCTCACAGGAGCCACATGTATTATAGGTGACTGTTACCACTTACCATCAGGTGGGCAGTTTGCTTGTTTGCCAACTTTCTGCAATAAAAAAATAATAATAATTTGTCGTTACCAGTCACTATCACGTCAATATAATAAGTCTTGTGTTTCATGGATTGTCAATCCAGGATTGATCATCTGGTTTAATTTCGAATACCGAGTTATTTGATTACCAGTTTAATTCATGATTTAATTTTTAATTTAAGTGTCATTGTCTAATTAATTTTTCTTTCTTTACATCTTTTATTTGGTTCATCTCTTCTTCCTTATTTCAGGTAAGTTGATCAAATGGCTGTACATATGAAGAAGCAAGGTGAAAAAGAATATGGAAGTAAGTATGTATAAAGATATTTTGAGGTTCGAGCCTTATTAAGAATTATTAATTGTTGAAAGAAATCAGTATAGTACCCATTTGATTTGTTTCATGAGAAGATTTCTGTATTGTTTCTATTTCTAAATAATTCATCATCGGTGAGTAATGCGAATCAATTTACGTCAAACAATATTTAAATAGGGATTAAATATATCGATATTTATTGATATCGACGATACGCTGATATCGATATATCAGAATCGAAAAGAAGCTCAATATTGTGACGAAATATTGAAAACCCAAATTGAAATAAGTACCCACAAAACCGTGAAAAACGCTGTTACTCGCATTACTGAAGTATTAAAAATTATTCTGTTCTCGACTCTAATCGTCGTGTACTGTACAGCGAATAGTCATCCATCATGTTGACTTTACTAAGGATATTTACGAATGTCTCTCGTAAAACTTGTAAACCAGTGTAATGTACAGCGAATGGTCACCATCATAGCCCATCATGTAGAGGGGCTATAAACTACACTGGATTTTAATAAGCTTTTAAAAAAGTAGAAATATCAATAAAATATCACTATATCGATATCGATATTTTTGAAGACTTTGCATCCCTATATTTAAACCCTTACCACGATTTACACAACCCTAATATTAGCCCCAGACAATTCCATGCAACTATACAAGCAGATCAGATAGTGGCTATTATTATAACGCGTCCAGTAAGTAGGTACGCAGTTTCACGGCAACTCGCGGGGAAAGTGTTAGCAAAGTTACTCAGACACACATTGAAATCGATATAGTAGGTAGGTAGGTAATCAGATCCAGACAGACTCCCTTGCCCCCCGCCAGTTCAAGGTTACGTTACGTCCATCGCCATTTTGCCGCGCCCGCCCCGCCCGCGTCCTACGGCCCGCGGCGTCCTTTTACTGCGCGGCCGGTCTCATCGACCGTAATTAAAAATGCTGTCGGCTGTCGATTTAAAAATAAACTTGTTTACAAACATTGTATTCGGACGTGCTGCTATGTGTATATATTCGATTTGAGTGTTACTTTTAGAGTTTTGTCTCTGACTGAGAAGAGAATTTTTAGTCATGCGTGATTCAGGAATTATTCGCAATAGACATGTTGAATTGTGTTGTTACAAAATTGAGCATCTCTGGATGCTTATAGAATTGACAAGGTTGAACATTAACTTGTTTACAAACATTGTATTCAGACGTGCCGCTATGTAGAGATTCGTTTATAGCGACACTGAATTTTGTACAGAGGAGGTAATTGTTTGTAAGAATAATTCGCTCTAGTAATAGACGTGGTGAATTTTGCGGTTACGTAAGTAAAGATCTTTAGATGTTTATAGGGATAATTATTACCCTTTATATATACATACACAACAAAACTCACACATAAATGCTGAAACTATACTTATACCGCCGCAACGCAAAAAAACGAGTCATTAACAAAATCTCTCAAACTTTTAAAATATTGAAACCGTCGCAGTGTGAAACCTCAAACTGAGCAGAGGCCAACTAACTACGGGCGCTCACTCACTTAAGCCTTAACTGGTCACTGCATACTCAACAAACGTCTGCATAGAATGGGCTTGACCAATGCCCCCCTAAGTAGATTTTGTGATATTTTTTTTTTTTAAAAAACGTCGCCCCACTAGGATTTTCGGGTTATTGCCCGTGGTTCACCTGCGTAGTCCACCTATGTGTACCACGGGGAAAAATAACTTCCCTTGGTTCACCAGTATGTCCATAACCATTTAATTAAAAAGTACGAAAGAAAATTGAGGATTGGCATTATAACATTTCATCAAATGACTGCTGTGTGTTAAGAGGCAATCGTACAGGCCGTTTTTCCATACAAACGTAGTCCCTGTTTCCTTCCTGGATAATGGCACTAGTTGCTCTATTTTTTCCAATAAAATTAATCGCCACTATAAGGATGTTTCTATGTTTTCCTATTTTTATTAAGTTAATTAATAAAGGAGATTTTAAACCTTCAAAAATCTACAAAATCGCCCTAATTTTCTTTTGTATTCAAACTTCCAGCAAACAAATTGAACAAGATTATATGAAAAAAGCAAAATATAGGAACACAGAAAAAGTCTTGCTTAAATTTTTTACGCAAAAAGTAATTAAATTGGTCAATTTTCTGCGAAGAAAACGGGACTACGAATTCATATTTTGTGTACTTTTCATAGGTATTTTCGGTCCGAGCTGCAGTTGTCCCTATGGCGCTAAGTTCGGATATACAGCGCGACAGCAATACATTTATATTTATACAGCAATACATATATATACAAATACCTATTTTTGAATTCTCTCGACATTGGTGTTTCCTCTTAAAACTAAGATATTATCAAAGTTGGTATAAATAATCGGTCGGATTTAGAAATGAGTCGCCTGAATTTAAGGAAACTGAATGTGTAGGGGGCTCAAGAAAGCTCGACTAAGACCCCCCAAAATAATTTTTCATACCACCTGCTCGACAATGTTCAATTATAACCCCCTTGACTTGAACGTAAAGCAAGACATTATATCCCCGGGGATAAAATGTTGTATGAAACTCCCAAGGGATTAAAGTGTTTTTTTGGAACATCAAATTCGTATTAAATTTTAGCATAGATGCTAGCTTAGGAAGGCAAAGGTTCTACGCCCATACAGCAGTAGCGTACATCCATTAGATACAAATAAACATTCTACCTAAATAAATAATGTTTTTGTAAAATCTAAATACATAATTTCTTTACTAAAATTAATAAATATTTACCTACATAATACTGCAAGCTAAAATAAACAATAACACTTCACTTTATTTTTTGTTGATAAAATACTATTTATCTAAAAGCGCCATCTTTTGACGGCCATTATTAATTATCGATAAAAACGAATAAAAGCAGAGTAAAGCAAGAACACGAACTAAATGGGATATTTTTAAATGCACATCTATATTATTTTTCAGCACACTAGGTAACTCCACTAATTAACTGAATGCATACCAAAAATACTGAATTGCACACTAAATTAAATCAGATTTAGTATACTGTTTAGAAACGTTTAGAAACGAAAGCGTATGTAAAAACTGTAGGCGGGTCAAAAATAGGTAGCGAGGAGCGAAGCGACGAGCGTAGGTTTGAACATGAACCAAGCGCGCGAGCCGAGCGAGCGAAGCGAGCGTGCCGCGGCAGCGGCCGGCGAAGCGCCAGAAACGACTTTGTGTGTTCTCGACTTTAAGCATACTTATTGCTTGTGGAAACTGCAAATTTTGAGGTTAGTTTTTGTGACTAGTGGTAGTGACCTTATATTAGGATGCGATATACTAATGCAACCCCAAATTGTGTTTTATTTAGAATAAACGATGTTCCTAAAAGTAAATTAGGTGATGGTTTTCCTTAAAAAAGTTCTGCAAATACTATTAAACAGTATACTAAATCTGATTTAATTTAGTGTGCAATTCAGTATTTTTGGTGGAACTTTGATATATTTTGTTCGAATAAAGGGAATATACAGATATCGATTTAAATACATGCCGAACTAAATGCTTACATTTGGAAAAATTATACGGCATATCTAAAAATAAAGAATGTTTCTACAATTTGTTCCATAATGATCCACCAACGGTACTCCGTTGTATATTATCTTCATAGCTAAAACTTTGCCGCCAACGCTATTATATTGTATTTAAAAAATGTAATAATATCTTGTTGCTTACGTTAAGTGCTTAGTGAAATGTGTTGTTTTGTGGCATCAATAGTCTTTTTAGAAGTCTATTCAGTGTATTATTGATTAAAGTTAAAAACGTAAGTAAATGTTTTTTTTTATTTGGACTTCGTCGTCGTCGAATATTTGAGATTTATTTCGACAGTTATGTTCCGTACAATATTTCCTGTACATTTCGTTTTTTTGTAAGAGGAGCATCTCCACAACTCCGAATGATTGTCGAAATTAACAGATTTATAATTTTTTACTTTATAATTTTGACGCCCGGCAAACAATAGGACTATGCCTCCTTTTCTCCGAATGAAATCGAGCTCTTCGGGGGCAGACATGGTGTTTGCAGATTATTACAAATTGCCTTTACTAGTAGGTATGTATATTAAATAGATATGATAATAATTGTACAATACGATGAATCTTACAATGACAATCATTGACATCCTTCTAAAAATTTTGTTTTTAATTTGAAGTCACGTTGAAAATAAAGAAAAATATAAATTAATGCGAGTAAGAGCAACCTCTTTATCGAAAATAATGGAGATAAATACGAGTGGTGGACCACGGGAAAAATTGACTTCCGATGGTCCACCTAAGTGGACCACGGGAAAAAATTTCTTCCTGTGGTACAACTGGGTGAACCAAGGGAAGTTTTTTTTCCCCGTGGTACACATAGGTGGACTACGCAGGTGAACCACGGGCAATAACCCGGATTTTCTCCTGTGTCGTGGGTGCAGTTACAAACATAGAATATTACATGCACATACGCCCAGACCGGAACAAATTTCTGTAGGCCATACAAAACATTTGTCCCGTACGGGAATCGAACCCGCGACCCGTTGCGCAGTAGGTGATCACTCAACCTCTGCGCTAAACGCGTCGTCCTGGATGACAAGGATGACAAGACAGCAATGCACACCCTTTGTGAGTGCTTTGCTCTCATCCACACTAGGAACCGAGCTCTTGGTTGACCTAGATTTGCCACCTTGCTATGCGAAAGAAGGTTATTGGCTATTGCGGGCCTTAGACTTAGAACTTAGGCCCGCCTAAGGCCTAATTAGCTTTGGCACCATTTAAAAGGGGAGTCGGATAGATCTGTACAGGGCGTCGAAGGCAGCTGGGGTTCTTTATTCGGTCGCCCTCAGTCCCGCCTCAGACAGAATATTGTCTAGGTATATTCTGAGACGAGACTTCCCCTCAGATAAGTAGATTGTCTGCGTGCTTAATTTTGTTAAACGCGAGTTCTGTAACAAGTAAAACAGTGGTACAACGCTGACATATCGCCGATTCGCTACTGCCTGTATCTAAAATGGAACCAAAATAGGTCAACCTCAACCGCAATGGCGTTCATTATAACACCCCGCGTTACCAGATCGTCGTAACGCCGGCCGTCGTCGCGACGAAGCCACGCAAGTGTCACGCAACTTATGTCCGCCGGTATGCTAAGCCGAGTTACAGTTCCAACTGGATGTCTGGACGAAGTAACTGTCTTTTTTTTGAGGGACCTATGCTGTAACCCGCAGATAGCTGATACAGCGTCACCATAATTATTTTTAAGGAGGCGAGAACTTTGCTCAGTCCTCAAGCCTCGTTTGGCAAACCGAACCTGATGGATTTCTAGCTGAGAGAGGCATCACCTCGGGGGTGTCCCGCTCTCTGAGTAGAGTCACCAGGTGGTTATAGCCGGTGCCGGGAATGGCCACAACACGAGCGCGCCTCTAAGGCTCGGACGATCGACTTGGCCGTGTAGTGGAGGGTGGAGGTGCGGTGTGTGGGACTAGTGCGTGGGTGTGCAGTGCAATTTGATCAAATCAAAAATCAATCAAATCGTTTATTTGCTGGAATATGGTTTTACAAGGTGTTATGTTCAGTTTTCCGTCATATCCTATCGATAGTTCGATGTGCAAATATATTAAAGTTAATTTAAGTTTCTCAAAATGATACAATTTCTTAAAGTGACACCCAGTAAAACAGATTATACAGTATAATTTCGTTACAATTTTACACGATAGATGACGTACAGATTATCATAATTATAAAGTCAAGGGATTCTTAAATGTCAATGGTTGATCATAGTGATATAACTAGTTCAAAATTTATGTATAAATGTCACGTGAAATGATGTCAATAATGAATACAATTTAAAACAACAATATAATAACAATGTCAAGCAATTCGAACAAGTCAATAGTAATAAATTCAAAAATTAAATCACGAGATCAGATATTAAGTATTATACAATGATTACATTTACACATATATGTCATTTATTTCAAATAATCTTATCCTTTATATATTCGTCAACTGAGTAATACATTTTGTTAAGTAAATAATTGAACAATTTATTTTTAAATTCGTTAGTATTGGTACATGTAATACGATCGGGTAATTTGTTAAAAACTCTTATAGCCATGGAGTAGGTATTTTTGAGCATAAAGTTAGTCGTTGATATGGGACATATAGTTTTGTCACCCTTTCTACCTCTATAGGTGAAGTCTTTATTTTTTTTAAATAAATGTTCATGTTGTTTGACAAATAGAGAAATTTGAAAAATGTATAGACATGGTAGTGGTAGAATATTTAACATCTTAAATAGAGGCCTACAGCTATCTAGATAGTCTGCACCACAGATGGATCTGATACATTTTTTTTGAATTTTAAATGCTCGTGACATATCAACAGAATTTCCCCATAGTATAAGACCATATCTCAATAGTGATGCTACATATCCATGGTAAGCAATAAGAGCTGTCTCTTTAGAAGCTATTTGTCTTATTCTGTTTAGTGCATATACGAATCTATCAAGCTTACTCACTAGTATATTAATGTGTGTTTTCCAGTTACATAGTTCGTCAATTGTTATGCCCAAAAATTTTATGTCGCTAACATTTTCTATTGCACTATTGTTAAAAATTATGTCATTATTAAGGATATCGTCATTTTTTGTTTTGAATAAGATGTATTTTGTTTTATCAATGTTGATTTATAAATTATTTTGTGTCATCCATTCAGCAATTTTGTTTAGGTTTCTATTTGTTATGTTTACTAATTCATTTTTATTTTGAGATTTCACGACGATCGTAGTGTCGTCTGCAAATAATATGCATTTTTCATCAATAGTACTTGGCAAGTCATTTATGAATAGGTTAAATGGAAGCGGAGCTAGTACGCTACCCTGCGGAACTCCACATCTATTGTTGTCATAGTTAGAAAAGTATGTTTTCCTTAGATTTCCAATGGTTTTAGAAATATCAGTACGTTGTTGGCGATCTGATAGGAAACTTTCAATCCATGCTAAGGCTGTTCCTCTAATACCCAGTTTTTCTGATTTAGTAAGAAGCAGTTTATGGGAGACAAAGTCAAATGCTTTGCTCATACCCAAAAATACAGCCAAAGTATACATATGGTTACTGTAGTTTTGTACTATCTCTTTTAGAAGGTGAAAACAAGCTAGTGTGGTAGATCTATTATGTCGGAAACCAAATTGTTCTTCCCTGAAGAGGCCCTGAGTTGTAATGAATGAATATATTTTTTCGTACATCACTTTTTCAAAAACTTTTGAAAGCACGGGTAGAAGTGCAATGGGTCTATAGTTACCAGGGTCATCATAAGGACCTTTTTTATGTAACGGTCTGATTATCGATTTTTTTAATTCTGAAGGAAATGTACCTTGAGTGAGAGAAAGATTTATTATATGGGCAAGGGGTGGGGCAATATATTTACTACTTTTCTTAATGATATTAGAATTGATGTCATCATATCCGGTAGACTTTGAATTATTAAGATTATTTATTATTTTAAGTATGTCATTGCTGTTTATAGGTGTCAGAAATATGCTATTATGATGGGATAGTATGTTATTAATTAAGTATCTTGATTCGTCACTGTTGTTAATATTACTGTTAGTCAAATTTATAAAGTATTTATTAAATTCACTACATATATGTCTAGGATCACTAATTACTTTTCCATTTCTATTTTTTAGCTCGCATATATCTTTTTTTGGGTCTGTGCTATTTATTTGTTTTCTTAGAATATCCCATGATGATTTGCAAATATTTTTAGATTTTGAGATTATATGACTGTTTGTATTTTTTTGTGCTTGGAAAATGCATTTTTTGAGCATTCTTGAGTAACATCGATAAGATTGTTTCGTAATTTTTTTGTTTGACTGTGATAATCGATATTTTAGATATAGTTGTCTTTTACGAATACAACATCGCTTTATCCCTTTAGTAAGCCATTTGTTTTTTATAGGTTTGTTTACAATTTTAACTTTAATAAGGGGAAAGCACAAGTTAAAGAAAAGCCTAAAAAGGTTGTAAAAGCGTGTAAAAGCATTTTGCGTATCTCCCTCTTCGAATAACTCACTAAACGATAGCTGGGAAATACAGCTTAGAATTTTTTTTACATTTGATTTATTTATCTCTCGTTTTTTGACAAACCAATGATTATATTGCTTGCGATATGAAGATATAGTGTCAATATTAAATGTTATGCTCTGAGCAGTCTCATGGTCCGAGAGGCACAAACAGTGTGTATTACTGGTAATATCATTACAATTGATATTGCTGGAAATTAGGTCTAGGCAAGCATTCACACGGGTTGGGATATTTATATGGTTTGTAATATTGCTATTTGTGAGTAAGCTTATTAGGTCTTGACTATTTTTGTTCTTTTTTAGAATGTCAATGTTCCAGTCACCACATAGTATTATTTTTTTATTACGTTTTCGTAGTAGCATTTCCAGCAATGATTTTAATTTCTGTAGAAATATATCAATTTTTGATGACGGTGTTCTATATATGCAAACTACTATGAGATTAAACTGTAAGCTCTACAGCACAACATTCAAAGGTAAAGTTCATGGACTGAGATGTGTTAATAATCTTAAACTCATATTCATTTCTGAGCAGAATACATGTTCCGCCTCTGCGCTCATTCCTACTGAAAGAATTGGCAATTTTATAACCTTTTATAAACACATTTTTTTCAGAGCCCTTTTTTAGAAAAGTTTCTGACAAGCATATTATATCTATGTCACCTAGTTCTTTGTGGAGCTCATTCAAAGTCACCTCAAATAAGTCTTGTTTACTGAGTATACTAGCTATATTTTGGTGAAATAGTGTTATTTTTTTCTGTGTAACGAAAAAAATCATTTTTGTTACAGAGTGTATATTGTTTATTTTTTGTTATTGAGGTAAAATATTGAGGTAAAGTCATTTGTTTTAGATTTTTTGTACTTCTGGCCATACTTTTGGCATTCATTTTGTGTATCGATTTCATTATAACAGGTGCTAAATATTGTTTTTTATAGTGTAAGTAGTCTATTTCTACATTTATTTTGAAACATAACTGTTGTAAATACATTTTTCCATATTCTAAGCTAATAAATTTACTATTTTTATGATTTTGTGTAATTAATTTAATATTATAATTTAATAAGTCAAGATTTAGGTATTGATTAGTCAAAGTATTAATAACAAAAACATTACAATTTCTTAACCTATGCAAAGCCGTGTTTAGCTGTGAAAATAACAGATAGGGGTGTTTTTCATTTGCTCCTAAAGCCAGTAAGACGATGTCGTCCTTCTTTATGCATCTTTTTATATCTTGACAAGATGACAAGATTTGAGAGCTTGTTGCTTCAGGCTTAACCATAGCAGTAATTTGGTAGGGGTCATTTAATATATTGTGTCGACTATTATATAATTTTTTTGAGAGTCCCTTTATTTGTTCGTCACCAAGAATAAAGATTGATGTTTAGTTGGAAGGCGGAGGAAGGAGGTCGTTCTCTCGTGTGATCGGCTCGTGTCGAGGAGGATGCCTCCGGTCGACAACTTTTGACCGCTACACTACTTAAGGGAGTGTTAGTCGGCCTCCTGTCTAAGGGTAAGGTTGGACAGTGGCGCTAGCGAAGTAGCATTGGAACACTGACATACGCAACATCTGGCTTAAATACCCTCTTGTTTAATATCACGATTTTGCTATGATAGGCGATAGGCGGTACGAAATGAGAAGATTAGAGAGCTAAAACGATGCCTCGCTTTCGTCATCGCGCATCGCTATGAGTAACTCGTAGCGATGAGTAACACATGAAGACCCGTTTACATCGTCCAGACCCCCAATTTTGTTTCCTCTTACTTACATGGACCCCTTCTAGATTGTCTTCAACCCCTAACTGTTAGGCGGTAGGGCCGCAGGTCTATATCCACCCCCAGGGGTTAGAGACAACCTACAAGGGGTCCATGTGAGCGGAAAGAAAATTGGGGGTCTGTAAGATGTAACGGGTGTCAACGATAGTTCGATCTCATGTAAGCAGGTCGAGACTTGAATTTTGATGATGATATGTTACTTTGTTTTTACCTCAAAACAACAAATAGACTGACGAAGATTAGTATGTAATTGTATAATTTGAAAACAAACTGATTTATTTTCCGGTTTTATAAATATTAGTAGCGAATTTATTGAGCCGAGCTTGGCGTGTTGGCGGTTTGTGTCTGACGCCCCCCATATGTTATCAAATACATATATAAAAATCTCGTGTCACAGTGTTGTTATTCAACTCCTCCGAAACGGCTTGACCGATTTTTATGATTTTTTTATGTGTATTTGGTAGGTCTGAGAATAGGTCGTAGATAATTTTTATACCCCTTATCTTATCTTACGAGTAATATTGAGGCGGCTCTGCACGAGAGCCTTCGCACTTAGACCCATCGATATTTTTTTGTGCTTCCCCGTGTTCAGTCCTTACAGCTATCACCACCTTTCTGTCCAGTCAATCGTGCTCATAAGTCTTATGATGTTCTTCGGTAGCATGGCCCTGTAGTCTTCCGGTTTTGGATATCCCATTCCCATCAGTTTTACCCTCCTGCAGGCTAGAGGATCACACTGGCATAGAAGATGCTCTATGCTCTCCTCTTCTTCCTTGCAAAGTCTAAAAGTGATGGAACTAGTATGTCCCATCCGGGTAAGCATGATCCTAGTACCGAAATGGCCGGATAAGGCACCTGCTATTAAACGAGTCTAGGATCTGCTTGAGCTCAATGTGAATTTGAGCTAGTTATCCATGCCCATAAAGAGCTTGGCATGTGTCATTCCTCTATGGTTGGCCCATTCTTCTTGGTGCCTCCTTTGTGATTGGGCTCTCAGGCCTGCACCGACTGTTTTTGAACTGATCTCGACTAATGGTTCCGGTCCTACCAGTTGTGAGTGCGATCCCTTTCTTGCCAGGTAGTCACCCTTCTCGTTTCCAATGAAACCTTTGTGGCCTGGTATCCAGATTAGATGAACTGTGTTGGTTTTAACTAATTTTTTATACCCCTTGGTGATAAGGGTGACAAAAAAAAATTTGACAACTATTATGGCGAAACGTAGTTCGCGGGCACAGCTAGTAATCCATACTATAATATTATTAATGTGAAAGTAAATGCAATGAAATTTGCTATAGACATAGTTTGAGTCCCAGGAAAGGAAGAAAACGGGGATGGAAGTTTATATGGGGAATCAATAACCGCTGAACCGATTTAGATGAAATTTGATATAGGGAGATAGTTTGAGCTGTGGGGAAGGATAAAGAATAGTTTTTAACCCCAAAATCATTCCTTAAAGGGTGTAAAAAGAGGGGGGGGGGGGGGGGGTAAAGGGAAACAATAAAAAAGAATATCCAAAAGCAAAAGCTAGTAGTATATAGAAAACAAAACTTGGCGGGGCATTTACGTGCCACACCCAGCCCAGCCACACTTTCTGTCTGACGGCAGCTTAAATTCCTCACCTCACCACATAATAAATAATAGTACTAATGTGACCGCACGGACAAACTCAACCTTGGGATATTATTCGAATAGGCAACGACGTTGTATTCGTTTCCGTAATGCAATCTTGTAAAACAAACAAAAAGCAAAACAACAAAATGAATCGATCCTCGTAATTATACCAATCCGTAGAGATAAAAGTAAGTACTTAAAAAGTATACGATTATTTTTTTATCTCCAATGTAATGATTATTAATTAATATATTACAATGAGATTAGTAATTGATCAATTATATAAAGATACTGCCGTCGACATGTACGGATACATAAAACGATGAATTTTTTAATCCATTTTTATGTCATTTTGGTATAATAAAGTTTACATTAATAAATAAGTTTACATTTTAGGTAATGTATTTGTATTTAATTGTAAAATCAAAGTAATTTTTTACTCATTTATTTTTGATGTTTACAAAAAAACAGGACAAGAATTACACAGTGAAAGACGAGTACAAATGTGCAGCCTATTTCTTGAAAAATTACTCCCTGATACCTGCGTGACAAAATAAAAATATATTATGCATACAATAATAATAAAATAAACATACAAATAAATGATGGATTACTTCACTCGGTGCGGAGTGACGACAAGTATTCTTCTTCTTATATCTAAAAATGAAACGCTGTGTGTTAGTCTCGCTAAAACTCAAAAACGGTTCCATCGATTCTTACGAAATTTTCTGTGTATGTTTGAATAGGTTCAGGGAAGGTTTAAACGTACAATTGGACCCGGTAGGTGGCGCTCTAATCAGGCAGGCAGGACAGCGTCTGCCGAGCCCACTAATATGAAATATTTATTCATCAGCATAAGTGCGGTATTTAATAATTTTATTAAAAACTTTTTATACTATGAAGGTACGCGAGAAAATTCATAAGAACACTTCAAATGTTTAGCTGACCGCGACTCTACCCCCATTGATGCAAATTCAACATGCTCCCACGCGTGGCGTAGGTACAGTAAGCTCCCATTCAAGCCTTACATGTACAGTCGACAAAGTTCACGGTGGACCAGTAGTGTTTTTTTGGGAATGGGAAGCATTATTTCAAACAATAAGAGAGATAAAGCAAGCATTTAAATCATATATGAAAATCCTAAAATACTTCTATTTTATATAATATTAAAACCTGTTTCAACGCTTTTACTTTTTAAATATCACTGACCAAAAAAACTCTACTGGTAGACCGGCAACTTTGTCGACTGTACACTAGGAAAACCACCACTATTACGAGCGACATAAGAGCGATCCAAAGGTCAAACAGTATACCCTGACAAAGTGCTTACTGTACAGTAAGCGCCAAGTCAACCTTTTACTTTTACACTACTTTTTTTTATACAACAAAGTTGGCAAACAAGCAAACTGCCCACCTTATGGTAAGTGGTAACAGTCGCCTATAAGACACGTGGCTCTTGTGAAACTCGCAGCAAAACTGCAACCCCCACAAGAACCACAGTGTATACATTGCCAACTTGTGACATCAGATGTAAAGTCACGGTACCCAGTAATTTCACCATATACGAGTATTACCCTTCAAATCGGAACACGCAATGCAAGCACAACATGTGCTTTGCGGCAGAAATAGGTAAGACGGAGGTACCCAAGCAGACGACACCCTCCGGTATACATAAAAGTGGTCAAAAAGTCGAAAGGTATAGCCTGACGCGACGCCTACTGTACCTACACATCGCATAAAACTATTTTCGAAAGCGGAACTCTTTGAAGCTTTCATTGCAGTTCCGACTGTCGAAATCAAACAGGAATGATGTCCGCGAACGCATGCGACCTTGCGCCACTGAGCGTCGGTGGGCGTGACGTGAGCGTACGTGACGTGTCACACACACGGCTTCCTCCGCGCTCCTCAAACCGACACTACACTGTCTTGTTTATTTGGGCCATCAGCTGCGGTCGTTTCGCTGCTGGAACGTTGGCGGCGATCGAGGTGTTCGTACATTTCTGCGCACATGCTTTTAGAAAGAATAAAAAATAGAATTCAAGCATGTCTCCTCGAGCACGGACTTTGCCGACAGTGAAAGAGTGATCTTAGAGCCCCTTGTTGTTTTAGACTCGATTAGACTGTTCAATAGGGATGATATAATAAATTAATAGTTAAAATGATATTTAAATAAGCTTTTAGAAAAAACTCCATGGGGGTTGTGTCGTGTTATTGCGGAGTTCCTATGGCCACCTTCCAGCCCCAGCATGAGATCAGCTCTATGTCATAATATTGTATTGTCACGCGATATACTTTAGCATGCAAAATTTCAGCTCAATATGAAACCGGGAAGTGGGTCAAATTTTACTTGCAAGATTTCATTACAGACACCGGACAGGTGAAAGTAAACAAGTAAAATTATTGAAAAAAAAAAACTTTTTTAAATACAAGCTTTTATATCATCATAATATTGCATTGTCACGCGATATACGTATGCATGCAAGATTTCAGTTCAATCGGAGACCGGGATGTGGGTCAAATTTAATTTGCAAGATTTCATTACAGACACCAGACAGGTGAAAGTAAATAAAAGCTTGTAATAAATTATTTAAAAAACTTTTTTAAATATAATCTTTTATATCATCGTAATATTGCATTGTCACGCGACATACTCGTACATATGCATGCAAAATTACAGTCCAATCGGAGACTGAGAAGTTGGTCAAATTTAACTTGCAAGATTTCATTACAGACACCAGACAAGTGAAAGTAAATAAAAGCTTGTAAAAAAGGCAGAATCTATTTCTCGTCCGTCAGTTTGGTAATGAAAAAATAACAAAACACGTATTTTTTGGTTGCTCTGAAATAATTAAATATAACAAATGTATCGTTGCAAGTTTGTGATTACTCAAGTAACAAAATATTGAACATTTGCAAACTCAAAAATCTTTATTCAATATACGTAGACGTATACACACTTATTGACATCAAACAAAATACAAAAATCTAATCAAAAATATAATAAGCTAAGATATACATTATATTATTTAAACCTTGTATGTACACCCAACCATAATTAAGATGTATGCAAATAAAATCAAAAAAGTTGACTACACTTGGTCGGAAATTGGAAAAGCCTTTTAGATTAGAAGAACTGCTTTGGAATAGCTTGTTCTAATTCCATAATCTGTTTACTGCCCTCAAGTTAACATATTCAAATAGTGAATTCAATGAAGCTATTTATTTTCATTGTTATTTAAATCTATTGAATTGGAGACAATTGTTTTTCAATTATTATTTAATGTTAGGATTAAAAAATGAAAAAGAAAAACTAATCTTGTTTAGATATCCGCTATCTAGCGCTGTTTAAGTGCCGTAGATATAATTTAAAACTCTGCTTCCGTATTAGATTCCCTTACTTGGTGTATCACAAGTCATATCTACGAGTATGTATAACAACTGTATATCAGGTTATTTTGACAATAACCCCTCAGATGTGTATACAATTTGTGATCCTGATGTTACATTTTGAAATGATGCAGTTTTAAATAAGTTACTAGAGTATCTTCATTAAAAGAACCTCTCAAAAACATAAAGCATATGTTTAGTTATAGCGGTTAATCGTCGGTATGTAACTTACATATTTTTATTTATGTTTATTCCCGAAATCCCGTCTCTATTGAGGCAATATGACGACGGAATTTTGAAATTTTTTGTGTGAGCGGACTTTTGGCAGATTTTGGCATATTTTAAGCCAGTATCGGGCAGATTTGCCGTTTTTGAGATGGTCACACAGCCTCTTAGTTATCTTACGGGTAATGCTAGAAGATTCAGTAAACTTAGGATTACCCGGACAAAACTAGTACGACTCAAGCCTGTTGGGTAAAGTCCGAACATTAATTCAAACTTAATTAATATCCGACGTTTACCCATACACACCTAGGTCTAACCAACACTGGCATGAACGGGGGTGCAGAGGGGCAAGGTAAAAACTTATAGGATAAAACTGAAATCTGTAGGTTAGGTTGATACCCCCCCGTAGAGGAAGTCCTGGCGCTTGCGCCAGGCAACCCTCCAGGGGGCGCAATTGGGTAATGGCTAACGCCGATCCCGATTGTGTCCCTACGGACGTAGAAGTATCTGGAGGGGTTTTAACCGAGTATGGGGTCTTCTACCCGAGTCCGGCATATCCTTGGGGTGGCCCCGTCAGTCGGCCCCTTGTCGAATCCGTAAGAAGGATTTCCCCTCCTAAAAAAAAAAAGTAAGACATTGTGCATGTTTGCTTGTACGCTGCAGGCTTATCTGCATGTTTGCTAGGTACTGACTTTACCTAAAAGGCTTGGGGAATACTAGTTTTTCCCGGGTAATCCTAAGTTTACTGAATCTTCTAGCATTACCCGTAACATTTATACTGTTGACTCCTTGAATATGGCTCCTTTACTGCTCGTTGAATGCAGCAAAAGCATACGACACTATGTCCTAGATAATCCTATAAAACCTACATAGTACTTGCGTCGCATTAAAAAATATTGTGATTGTGTTCACCAATTACTAGCTATTTAGAGTGGTTGTCGTCCAATAAACATTTTTCTCTCTTCTTCTAAATCTACTTAACTATTAAAGCTAAGCTAAGCTCACTGTACCTTACTTTATTTTATCTAATAAGTATTCATCGGCACTCAATGTCTATTTCTTAGCATATTTTTTATATGAAGATATTTTTGTATTAATGACTGCTTGTTGCCAAAATAAAGAGAGAAAAATTTTTATTTCTTGTGACATCGTCTATATTTTCATCATTTTCTGTCGCGATCATTGATTTACTACCAAACGTAGATAACGCATGAACGTTCGAAAAGTGGGCCGGTGAAGAACTGCTTCGTGCAGTTCTTTTCCATCCGTTGGAGCGACAACGCGATAAGCAATTTTGAGCATTATGTTTGAGAGTATAAAGTAAAGTCTTGTAGCAATTACCAAAACGTCAAATTTAATGTGGCTAGGTATGAAATGATGTAACTGCACACGGTTGTACTTCAAATAGTTGCCGTAATAATAAAGAATAAGGTTGAATTTGATAAATACGGTACTTTCTTTACGGTAATTTTAATTCGGGTGTGCATAGGTATTCAACTACCTATTTAACAGCGTACAAATGTATAGTCGATTAGGTGACAGATTTCAAGCGCGTTTTTGTATGAAGTGCTCTATCTACGTTTGGTAGTAAATCAATGGTCGCGATCGACAAAAATTGCTTCAAATGTATGGGCAAATCATTAAATTTGACAATGACAAATTATTATAATATCCAATCAATGGTAGGGATAATCTATCTACTCTTAGGAGAAATCACTATCATATCATAAGCAACTCTTTCCTCTCGGAAAAACTACACAATCAGTACCATCAAAGTGCACAATTAAAGCCAGCCCACTAGCCCTAAGCAAAATCACACATTGTTATGTCACTAGCGAGCCTAAAGAACTAATTTAAAACAATGCATTTATGCAAAACATCGCGTGGGACTGGGAATCGGTGGAGAGCCCACTCTTTCCGCATCAAAACGCGTTCTCTAGCGCTTAATGCTTCGCCGCAAGACTTTAACCACCATAAGCTGTGCACAACGAGCGACAATAAAGACATTAAATTTGTCGTGAGCAACGAAATTACAGACCAAACTTTAGGTCCGTCGCTTCTCGGCCCGAACGCCGACACTGAACGTGTGGGAAATTGGAAAGTTAACGAACGTTTCCCCGATAATTATAACGTCGAGAAGAACCTTCATAAACATTCATCATTGAACGTGTCCATTATCTCGGAGGCGATCGCTAACGGATCATTGTGTAACTCAGAATCAATCGCGATTGCTTTCGATGTTGATAGTTCATGTAAATTCATCACCGCTTTATGAAAAGAAGAAGCCACAGAGTCTTGTATTGACACTGCAATGAGTATCGAACAGGAAGCAATCGTCGAACGAGTTGTTCTCGAGTTAGATTAGAGGTATGATCCGTGTAACTGCCCAATAAATCACTTAGCAATACAACCTTCAAAGCAATCACCGCGAATGGCGTGTGATCGCACGCCATCTGTTAAACTGTTGTTTTCATTTTCTCGTGTGAACGAACACACACCCAATTGAGGCGATTTTGATTCGAACATCATGCAGAACGTTCGAGTAAATTGGCTATAACGTCGAGTTGGTTTCAATTTGTTTCGTCACCGTAACTGTTTTGATATCAAGGAAGTCGAGGACTTCGCCGCCATTAGATCAATTTGAAGATCAGTAGGCTTACTTTCGAACCAATTCCAGTCGATCGCCATTAAAATTGTGATTTTTTGTACGCTTAAGTTTCCAAATTGGACCCGTATTGCGCAGATTTTGAGTGAACTAAACTCAGTGCTTTTTAACTTTTTCAAAAAGCGGATCCAATTTGTCGCTAGTGCTGCTAAATAAGCGTATGAAAAATCAAAATCTCAATGCCGATCGACCGGAATTAGTTCAAGAGTATACCTACTGAGCGGTGTATTTTCCATAAGGCACGCTGTAAATACGTAAAGTAATTGGAAAAATCACAAGTGGTCTGGGGCTGCCAGACGTCCTTTAATTTAAAGGACGTCCTCATTTCAGCCCTTAACATAATTAGCGTGCCCCAATTCGAAACAAGGACCAGAGAACAATATTTCGTACTTTATTTCCACTCAAGTTTTTGATTACCATATTATTATCGAAACATCAGAGTAAATTTGTCGCATTTGATTGTTTTAGTAACTGGCACTATAATGAAGCTATTATTGAAAGCAATAGAATTTCTCTTATTTTCATTATTAGTCCTTTGTTTTCTCCAAACAAATCCTCTACAACACAAAACCCTATCTGCCCGCTTACCACGATCGCCTAAAGCATAGATTTAAGCAATATTGACAGCGTCTGCGCTCCTGCTTTGGTGTTAATACTGTTTTAACCGATCATAGTAAGGGCGCTGGTCGTATTAAGTTCAGTGAGAAAGTTGCCGCGGAATGGGGTGCGGTAGGTGATACAATAGTGGTATTTGAAAATCACCAGTTTTTTTCCGTAACCACGCCTGCGCCATGCGATGCGAGGAATGCGCGAAAGCAGGTACTTAAGTATATCTTGTTCCTATAGATGGCGAAGAGAACATGGAATGTTTTCATAGGAATTGCGTAATAAATATCGGGCATTAATCAATTCACTGTTATAATATATGTAATTAAAAATTAAATTAAAATATAAAAATTAATATCCTTTAATAGAAAAGACATAGGAGCTATGAACCACCCTACTAATATGAACTTGTGAAATCTTTATTAAATGTAAAGGTTGATTCAATGAAATTACGTTAAACCATAGTCGGATAGAATACATTTTATAAAATAACAACATGCCAGTCGCCAACGCAAAACGAAATTGTATAACTTAAACGGAATGTGAACTTTGCAAACAATACGTGGCCATAGCAACAACCAAAAATATACGTTCAATGACCGGTTCAGTTGAGTCGTCCAAAAATGCTTCAGGACGTATTGTGTAACTCGAATATCTAGCGATCGCTTTCGATTCGACGAGCATTCGAGCGAGCGACGAGGTAATACAGGATTATAGTGAACAGGTGGCTAATGTCTCTTATAAGACTGATAGATTACGAAATCCGCTACTACGAGCGACATAAGGGCCGTCCAAAAGTGAAACTGTAAAGTCTCGTCTGCTATTGTGTATCACGTATGTACGTTGACTATCAAAATTGATAGCGTAAGATATTGACTCTCACAATACAGGGGCGCGCTGGCAAGCCTAACCGAATGTCTACGTGATCACCACTGTGTCTGTCTGCGTCCTCGCGCACGCACGCATGTTTACTACAATGAAAAAGGTTAATTTTATTTATTATTTACATTATTCTCTTCCTTATAGACTCAGCTCTCTTATTAAAAAATTTCGACTTCATTGACAGGCCCCCAGTTTTTGGATTCCAAATAGTTACGCAATACAAATTTCCAGTTTGCGTAGTCGCTAGAACTTGAAATTTTCATATCCCCACCGATAGAACTTTATGAACTTTCTTCATTCATAATTCCGAAAATTTTTCAAGTAACACTTAGGCTGATATGATTCAGGTATGGAAAAATGTTTTCCCATAACCTTTTAAATTTATCAGTACCTAGTAGCAGAGGGCACAATACTAAAATAATATATTACCGAACAAATCATTAATATTTCAGTATGTATTGACAATAACACAATGTTACAATTTTGATAGATTACTTTTTTCTAAATTGGAGTATTGTACAACATGGGTATAAAGTAACCAACATCTAATACTTATTGCCCTATCCCAGGTCTTAACTACTTCCAATAAATGCCGCTTGAAAATTTTATAAGGCTTCGTGTCTCTTGTTGCTATGATCATGAATTCTCGAAACTAGAAATCAGAAGTGTTTACGGAAATCCTTGAGGCTGCCATAGAGACACGATGAATCTGATCAAAGCAACCATTTTTATTGGTTGTTGTTGTTAGTTCATTTTTTTTTCATATTGCACGCTCAAACAGCCGTTTGGTCACCTCGTTAGGCATCAAACTTGCTTATGATATCCCCATCAGTAGTTTGGCAAGTACGAGAACTATCAAAGGAAAAGACTTTCAAAAAACAAGTTACATGTACCCGAAAACGATTTGCCGTCTTCATCGTGGGGTCACTCCAAAATAATATTCATCGTGAAGATTTCTTATCTAAATGTGTTAACAGCATCATATTATGCAGTTAGCTAATTTTTTTGTATTAGCAATATAAAGCATGAAATGAAATTGCCATGACTGAAAAATTTCCTGAGTGTGTATTGTACAAACTAATCCGTGCTCAGTGTGAAAAGGGTTCCTTTCAAAAAAACTAATCGCAACTAAAGATGATTTTGCATATACAGCGTTTTATAGGATCATTCCAAAATATTTATCTAGAAGATCGTTTATCAAAATTATGTCATGAAACTTAAAAACTTCCTGTTTACTTCGTCAAGCTTAGCGCATACTTTACAATAAACAGCAAGATAATTGAACTGCCGTAACTGAAAAATATTCTAAGATGTACAACAGAGGCGGCCTTATTGCTAATGAGCAACCTCTTCTAGGCAACCTTGGACTAGGGAAATACTGAGAAGAAATTTAAACGGGGATTGGTGCAGTAGTAGTGAAGGACACATTGAAGGACTATTTTAATTAAGCTAAGGATTTAAGGATGGGAAGTGATTTCGAACTTGTTTCTTAAAGGACTCCAGTGGACTCCAAAGGACTCTTCTAAGTGAGCATCACACAAACATATCCCTGTTTAGTATGAAAAAAAGCGATTTGAAACACGTCCTCGTAATTTTAAAATGGGTACTTGCCGCATCACACAAAACAAAGTAACGGAAACAAATTTGCCTCGCCGAATTCGTCAATGATACAGCGTGACCGTCATGTGTGCGTGCATGTCGCAAAACGTAAACAAGCTAACGTTTCCTGTTGCAAAGTTCAAGAGGGGGCTGTCTCAGGTTCGTTTGTTGTGTCTCCTTGGTCTAGTTGTCGGATTTTCGCTTCGCTTGCTTGGTCGATGGAACTCGTGTTCAAATGATAGGCAGTTATCTGAATCAGTCTCTTCATTGTTTCGTGCGGACGCACGCGTAAGCGTTTCGTCCTAATACGATATCACGTTAACCTACCAATTCTTTTTTGTAATTTTATATATTCGTCTATGTATGGTGTATGACTCTTTTAGTAATGAAAATATGCAAACTTTGTTAAATACTTATGCGGATCTTTCAGCGGGACAGTAAGGAGAAGTACCTTATCCACTGCAGCTACACGAAAATGGGTCTTAGGAGACTATCCATAATGTTTTATGGAATTTTGATCCCCATTCACAGATTTTCAAAAAAATGTACAGTTAGCAGCATCATTGATTGATGAACTGTACATTTTTTTGAAAGTCTTTTAAGCTTTTTTATATATATATATATATATAAAAAAGCTTAAAAGACTGCGTGGATATTATACTATCTTTAAAATTTGAAATTTGACTTTGATTCTTTATAAAACTTTTTACAAATTATTTTTACCCAATCAAGCTTTATATTTCACTAGACTAGACGCCTTGCACGTCCTTTGAATGCAGAAAATCAAAATTTTATATAACCCCGAATAAGGAAATGACTGAAAAGTTGTCCCCGCTATCAACTTTTCAGTTATCAGCGACCGGTTTGGAACGTTTGTTTTCCGTGGTACCATTAGATAGTACCATCAATGGTACTACGGAAAATTTCATTTGCCATAGTACCATCACTGGTACCATGGAAAAAAATATTTGCGCTAGTACCATCAATGGTACTACCGCAAATTATATTTACCATAGTACCATTAATGGTACTATTACAGCAAAAGCTGCAAAATCAAATTATACCATGCTATACTTTCTTATGTACAAATACGGTGTTACGTGACTTCATTAAATTTTAACAGCAGCCTCCTCAGACACAAGTCTGATCGATAGAATACTACTCATTTTAGTATATGATACCGTTGCGGCGCAAAAGCGATCCCGGACAAACAGGAGCATATTATTTTATCTTCTTCTTCTTCTTATATATAAAAATGAAACGCTGTGTGTTAGTCTCGCAAAAACTCTGAAAAGGCTCGACAGATTGTTACGAAATTTTCTGTGTATGTTTGTATAGGTCCAAGGAAGGTTTAAATGTAAAGTTGGACCCAATAGGTGGCGCTGGAATCGGGCAGGACAACGTCTGCCGGGCCCACTAGTTATATAAATAAAAAATCTGCTTTAAATTCCGATCCAGCTTGGGCTTAAAAAGTTGACTTGAAGACCGACTGAGTTACTTTCAATAAGAATGTAACCCTCTCGGTCGGCCCCTGATTTATATTTGTTAACTCCTTATGTTTTCCCAACAACTCACAGGCACAGCCTTTGTCCCCGTTCGCGAGGCGCGTGAGTAAGTCCTGATGCTTAGATTATTTCGTCGTGCTGTTTACGGAAGAGCCTGCGGAAACGTCGCGTCCGTTGCTGCAGCCAAAGACGTCCTCTCAAGGTCGACCGGTCACTTGGAAGCTTGCAACATGCACCGCGTGTGTGTATGTGTCGGAAGAATTATGGCTGCCTACATTACTAGCATAAAACATAATGCGCCTTTGTTAATATAATGATCTTGTGTAAATTTTGCTATTTGATCAGTACATTTAGGTGTGTTCTATTTTTGAAATTTGGAAACGGTATCGTCACCTCATCTCGTTTCAACGCTGACGCGCGAACATTAAATTTGTTTTATTGAATTCGTTCGTGCGCTTATTCTAATTTTCCAACAATCACCGTGACGTCAAACAAATTACATTGGTTTTCTAAAATCAGCCAATTGACTATTGTTTATACTTACAGAATGGCTTCGTAAGTCCACCAAGGGCACTTGTATTATGTTTACATAAAAACAACGTTGGCCTAAAAAATAAGTATCCTTCATTTGTTTGTGCAAATGTCCGATTGTGTTAGTTTAACACACTTATTTTAGTGGCCGTGCTGTAATCAAATATTATGTTTTGACTTTGCAGATCTCAAGGCTAACCGGTCGCCTATAGATCATATGCAAGTAGTGAATTATTAATACATACTTCGTTTTGATGCTAAATTCGATTGACGGCCGCACCCAAAGAGCATCTCTTTAAGTGCGACATTGAATGTTTTTAATCGCACCGTATATCTAAATCCTAATTAATATCTTTAATTTAAAAACTACATGAATAAAACAGTAGATAATTCAATATTTGTTTAGTGCACGCATGTATACCCCTTCACTATTTTCACAAATTGTGTAAGTGGAAAATAAATGAACCTTTTGAAGCCTTTAATTGATTTCATATTTGCTATCTAGGAAACGTGTTTTACAAAACTCGAGTTGTTATTGCAAGTGTATTCAATCAAATTAAGACGTTACGTCGCTAGGATGCTAAATCTTGTTAAGTTCTGTTTCTAATAACTGTTGTTTCTTGGTTTTGTGCGATAAAAGGTTTAATGCGATCAAGTCTAAGCCTCAAACAACAGGTTTGAGGCTTATTGATATAATCGCATTAAACGCCTAATTAGTGCCAACAAAATTGGAGAAGGAACATACCTAGTATCTACACATTCTACACAATACGGGAAATGCACATCACATTAACTATTAATTATGTTTAAAGATCATCAGAAATCCTAGGAAAAGTGATTCTTCGAAATATGCATTTTCGCTGGCACTTGCTGGCACATAAAAGTCGGGTTATCAATTCACTACTATTAACATCCGCAAAGGCAAATACAAATATTTTTTTAATCTAATCGTGATCTTCAGCCGATCTATTGATTATCAAAATTATGTTGTCATCATAATCTTTAACCAAGACAACGCTCTCTATTAATTCTACTTAGACTAACAAAGAAAAAACGCGAGTGTGTCCAAGATCAACGCTAGTCCATTATCGATTTTCCTGGCCCAATTCTCCGTCTGGCTAGGCCATTTGGGCGTGGGCTAGATTTACGAGTTGCTGGCTATCCAATGTTAAACGAGGTCTCGTGTACTTCGCGGAGTCACGATACCACTAGCTAGCTATAGCGCAGAGTCTGCAAAATTTTTAAAAGGATTTGCAGATATTTAGAACGCAGACAATTTACTTTGATGAATGTATCATTGACTTTAAGCCCATCAATTCATACGGGCAAGTAAAAAGTAAAACTAATGTGTAATAAGTAAATTAGAATCTCGATTCTCACATTGAAGCCCGTTTTCCTTGTAGATGACAAATTGGCAAATTCTTGTTCGGAAATGTCTTAATAAATATTTCATAATGTATACCAAACCAAACGCTTTTTCTGTAGCTAGATGTACTTCACGTATTATTTTTTGTGATACAGAAATTTAATAACTATCATGAAAATTAACGTTCATTCAATTTATGTGTCCGACAAAAAATTATATAATTTTATATCAGACAGAAAACTATTGATACTCGTAATTTGTTGGCGATAATATTGGCGCATCCAAAAATACACTTCGTTGTGTAGCAACCAAGTCTGATAACAATTTACAATGACATCGCCAGTGGGCGTGCGTGGGCCAGCAATCTCACCAGCACGCCCACCACAGCGGTGTGCGGTGATAAACAGCGCAGTCCAGTTTGTTACTTTCCCGGACGCATTATACAATGCTCCATCGCACGGAAATATTTCTACTAATATCGCACAGCGAATGAAATTATGTCTAAATTTTTGCGACAGCCACTCGAATCTTGTGTATTTATTTTAAAATCGTCGTTTTTGATACAAGGCAACTGCACTGGTCCAAATTTATTTTTGCACGTCGTCGACTTGTATGTTGATTTATTTTTGCATGTTGTATGTGGTAGGTTCTATGTAAATGATACAATTTAAATGCATGAACACAATTATGAAGATATTTCTGTTAAATCATCATATATATTCAGTTGCATGAAGTAAATAATTCATAACTGGAAACGTCTAGAAAAATCCATCAAAGTCCCTGATAGCGAAATGATTTTTCGTGAATTGGATTCATTACAAACATTTGACTGACAAAAATATATCTCGTTTTATAAATTTATGCTGGCATGAGAGTCATATTCACTCGTATGTACTGTGAAGTAACGTTTACTGTCACCATAGTTACCGCGCCACGTGGATCTGTTGCCTTGGCCGACAAACCATTAAACTAGCGATAAGTAACACCATAACATAATTGGAAATATTCCATTGCCACATTCTAATGTGCATGAAATTGATTTCGGTGATGGTAATGCAACCTATAATGTTTTCCCAAATATAAATCGATCTGTATCTGGAACATGCCAGAACTTTGGTTTGTATTGTTGGTAAAATTCCGCTAGCAAATGTAATGTAACCTACAAAGGAGCAAAATTTCAAGTGGCTGGCTGGCAACGAGCATTATTGAGTAACACTTGTTCACTGCGGCCGCGAACAGTTTTTGCGGCTCTCGTCTGTCGGGTCGGGTCCTATCCGTGTCGGGCGCCAGATAAGGTAAGTACGAGTACGCACGCGCTGCTGACGTTGCACAATTCACGGCGGGCCTCTAGTAGCGAGCAGAGACGCGGTTCAGACGCCACCGGCCCCCCCAGTGCCGGCGCCCGCCCCCCTCGCGTCGCGCCCGCCACCGCCCGCCGCTCCTTCCTTGCTCGCTTCAGTTGCCTCGCAGCTGCCGCGCGCGTCCGTCGCATGTTTGATGCGACCTCGCTCTCCCTACCATAATATGGATATACTCCACATCCGCACTCTTATCAACATCCAGTTCTCGTGCTTGTGCTTTTTTGTAGTCTTGGACAAGTTTAAATGGATTATATTGTAAAGTGCTCCAAGAAACAACTAGTTTTATAAGGTCCGCATTGGAATTTTTAACATGGCAATTCGTCGCGCGCCGACGTGTTCGGCACATGGCTTCATAATAATATGGTGCTGGCGGAAATTACGTCATGGATCATTGGTATCCACCGCATAAGTTATGTGAGAGTGTAGATGTTGTGTCTTCTTGTAAGTCACAAGTTGATCAAATAGTGATATCTTCAAATAAATTTGTGCCGCCCGCCGCGGCGTGAACGTAGGCGCGCACTCGTGGCGTCCACGTCTGCGGTACATTACTTGATTTTAGCTCTTAAGCGGTTTCACACTGTGGAATTCGAAAAATGTTTATAATCAATGAGAGTCAGTCTGTTTTCTCTAACGGATATTTAAATTCTTACCTAAGATTCACATGCGTTTCCATAATTAATTGGGCACCGTTTTTTCTAAAGTTGGATTTTGCAATCAGTGTTTTCAATTGATGATTGTATTCGTGGTTGCTTTGTTCATAATACGATTTCGTCCGAGGTCACTAGCTCAACTGAACGTTGGCTAATCACTTCGCGCCACTGAATGAATTGTTCGACCGAACAACCATGATCAAAGTTCACTACAACTTAGAATGGAAGTAGAGGTTTATTTATACTTCTTAATATAAAATATTAACTTTATTTCAAACAACTCTCGAAAATGGTTAAAACGATAATCTTATTCTAAAGTTGATGTCAATGAAAGCATGGTTAGTAGGACCATGCGGAAAATGGCGGGCCCTTGCCGCCATTCTGCAGAGTTTGCCCCTGTGTGTTAGCCAACAGCTACAAGTTTTATGAATGTGTGCGGGTTGTCATATTGCAACGTGATTGCGGAATGCTATAGTATTGTGGCCACAGAAGGCGTGGTCGGTTAGTTACTCTTATTTTACATTCTATTCTTATTGAAGAGTTAAAAAACGAACACTTTAATGCACTTACTAACGGCAGCAATTTCCCTTATGAGAACTTTGCTATTGAATTTTAAATAAACTTGGACTTTATTATTACTGTTTATACTCAAGTTGTAAATACAACCATTCTTCTGATTTGAAATATTAAGAATAACATATTAGATACCATTGGTCGTGAAAATCAGATGTATGGCAGCGTCGTAACGCATAACCTAAGATTTAAACGGTGTTGTCTTATTGGAGCTTATCCATTTGGCTTCCTTTGATTTGATTGTCACGAGACATAAATTTACTATTTATAGTACACATTCCAACGGTGTAAATAAAACCAAAGTACAATATCTAACAAGAGTAAATGTTACAGAGTATGGGAAATCGTATATGTATGAAATATTGAACAACATTATGGTAAATTAACAAAAATAATAAATTACATCTATTACAATGTTAATAAGTCTGTTTAATATATGGATTCTCAGTATTGTCTCGAGACTTTAAAGGTTATGCAATGGGATAAAGCCACGTGGGCTGAAAAGTAGGGAATGCGCATGTCCATTCAATACCTTCTAAAGTAAAGGCATAAAATTTTTAAGGAGACATTTCAATAGTATATTCAATATATATTGATTCACGTAATGACGTGTCAAAACTCACGGTTTGCTTTTCTAGTTATTATTGAAAAGAATCGAAATGCATAATTTCAGTCTATTTTGAATTAATGTCATTCACTTTTGAAGTGTTGTTTGCGATTCCCTAAGTACCAACTTCTTTTTAGTGAATAATAATTTTCCTTTTGAAAGTGTATGTCGGACAATTATTCAATCAAACTTAGTTGGTGCAACCACGTGGCGGGCAAATGCAGTGCGCATGTCCACACGCTGCCACCGTCCCAGCTGTGATCTGAAAAAATCGATACCAACTTCTCCGTTGGCCTTTCTATGCGACCACGTGGGCAAGCGTACTTGAAATTTCACATTTGCTTCTGAAACGAAATACCTTTTTAATTCAACAATTGTCTACGATGTCGCAACCACTATCCAGAAGTCCCTGACTCTTTATCTTGTAGATTATGATTATAAACATTAAAAAAAATATTGAGATAAGTTTGTATCATTTTGTACATACATTGATATCTTATCAAAACAAATGAAATAGGCGTCCCAATTGATAAGTACTCAATCTACGGTTGTGATAAAGAGCAACTGCTTACCACAAATTTTGTTAGACGACATTGCTAAGTATATGAGTAAGAGGGGTCTCCGAAATGTTAGACTGTGGCGAATTGATCATCTCGTCAATAATGCTTACTCGTGATATACACTTCGTTTGATGCTGAATGTACATTACACTAAACTATCAAGATAACTGCAATATTTCTTGTTTATAGAAACGCCAATAAAGTCACAAAGTTCAGCGTTTTATCGTGTATTTAGGTCGGGGTCATTCGTAAATACTTTGCGTGTCCAACTTCAGTCATTTCTTCGATGAATTTCAATCATTTATCTGATTAAAATAATTATTCGTCGTTTGTTATTATCGTTTCATTAACGGACAGAGGATGAGCTGTATTTGTACTACCTTTAAAGATATTTCACGTGACTTGTATACATATCGTAATGTTTTCACTTGTGATCTCTGCCGGTGTTTGTGCCAACTCTACTTTCTCCAGCTGCACAGGTTCCCATAAAGCTTAGGTTAGTTTAAATGATATAAATCGACACCAGTGTACGAGAAGTACGCAGGACATCAGCACACTAAAGTTCAAATATCTTTAAAATTAGGTGGTGTTTTTACATTTTTTGTGTTTATGTGAAGACGGTGCACGAATAGTACGTGTACCTACCTAGCTTTTTTATTGTATGTATTGGTTAAATAAGATGTGAGACATACTTTTTAGTCCAGATCTGTTCAGGTTACTGTCACATTTTTATGGATTACACGCTTTGGTTCATAGGATAATTTTATTGTTTCAAAACGTAGGTACCATGCTACGTAGGTATAATGCTACCTAATGGCTCATTTATTTGTAATCCGACAATTAGTGAGTGCGACCTTGATTAATCATGGCCTGACGGCCTTGCCGATAGTGAATGTCAGCTTATAGGAGGTCTTAAGCATTTGACATTTGCAAGATTTGCCTCAAGACAACTTTCACGTGTTCTAGCTAGACTAATGAGATCTGAAGTCGTGCTACATCGCGGAAGTGTTTTCCTCTCACGGAAGTCACTTTATCCAGATGTATTAATTCATTTATTTGAAATTCATTTCAAAGCGTTTTTTTGCTAATTAGCTTTTGTATTTTTTCGTCTGCATCTCATCTTTTTACGTCAATGTCGTGGCGAATCACTATATCCTCTTTTTCATTCGAGATAATACTATTCGCTATTCACTTCACCACAATAGATACAGACTTCCTTTCGTTGGAGTTCTATTGTTTCTACATTACCAACTGTTGTTTTTTCCTGAGTAGTATTACACTGCAGCTCTCTGTCTCAAAGACTATTCACTTCATTACCTAAGAGCATTTTTCACAACGATGTCTATAATTCATGCAATCATCATCAAACGTTTTTATGGTTTTGCGAAAGAAAAAAGATGTTATTGATGAATTAATGAGACCACAGACGGTGTAAATCATATTGAAATTAGTATAATTGTAAAAATCCTGATAATTGAAAATAATTGCCTTTAAAAGGACTATTCTAACTCACTGTGTTGATACTTTCCAGGGTATCTACAAGCTTACGCTTCCTTGGTTTACGTGTTTAATTATCAGGCTAAAGTCATAATAATTATTATGATACAATAAAAATATTCCTCTACATTCTTCCTAGAATTTTTGCAATGGCTCTGATTTCGCAGTGATCCTGCGACAATATGAGATATGGATTTTTTCGTTGGCATTCGTAACTGCAATTCATCGAATCAGTTAGGTGAAGGTCGCGGCCGTTCCCGCCGCTGGACGCGGAATAGTTTGCTCACATGACTTGTTTGTCGACCGGCGGAACGTGTGCTCGCGCCATTGGTCGACGCTAGCCGCCCGCCCGCCGGCGCCGCCGTGGTAGGTATCTCCATTACGTTCACTCGGTGCATTATTTTCTTCAATACAGTTGCACGTGACTCTGTCGGCTAGTTCTCTAGTTTTAGCGTTGAAATCCTATAAGTTATCATCATTGATTTCAGATATCAATGACTTTGAATTTGTCTATCAAGACATTTTTATCCGCAACTGCACATCACAAACGAATAGTGTTTGTATGTCGTAATACTGGTAGGTTGTGTGTTAATAGATGTACGAGTGTAAAAGTGGAAGTAATGAGTGTGTAAAGTTTGTGAAAATTGTTATTTTTAAAATGGAAGGAAAAGAGATATATTTTAATATAAAAATAATATCATCAGTTGTATCCCAGTCAAATGAAGAAATATATTATGAAAATACCCAGTGAAGCGTGTTATAAATTAATTTTCAGTGTAAGTAGTATGTACTTGTAATGAAAGTATCACTGGTACGGTGTGTTGTTTTGCTTCCGAATCAATGTTATCTGTCTATCTATTTCTGTTACTGTAACAAGCGTGAGACGCATCGCATGAAACGTGACGGCTGTAACATTGTAGGCGCTAAACGTGACCATATTATTATTTGTTGTGCCATTATTATTAACCACCTCGATTATCGATGCGATTGTCATTTATTCAAAAGCGAAATACTAAATATTTTATCGCGGCACATCTCTCAATGGCACTTGCAAGTTTAACATTTCATCACACGACGATATCGTTGGCATTGGCATGTTGTGCAGTTGTAAGCGATGCATTAAAAGTTTGCGTCAGATCTTTGAGGAGTCTGACTGAATTAAAAGAATCATGAATATTGCTTCAGCGTGAAGTACCTAATAGTAGGCGAACCTCGCAGATTCTACCATATAATCAAATAATAATCGCATGGCGGTAGCTTATAAAAGATCCAAAGAAGAGTCTGAGAAAAATGCAAACAATTCTTCGATTATATTAAAAAAAAAGGGTCTGCAAATTAGGTTAGTAGCAGTTTATACAAGAACAAAAGAAGAGTTAAAGAGAGATGCACTCAGGTTCTTCAAAAATAATTAAACAAATACGGTCTGTAACGGTAGTGGTATAGTGACAGCTTATAAAAGAACAAAACAAAAGAAGAATTAGAGAACGATGTACTTCAATTCTTCAATAATATTCAGACAAAAAAAGACTGCCAGTAAATATTTTATCCACTAGAGACTCCAAAGTGCAATTAAGTACGCACAACGTTGTGCGTCTACAGCTGGCCTTGCAAGGTCGTCGCTTTCAATTCAGTCTAACGACTAGCAGGCTACAGTACAGACAGATAAAAAAGAATTATATGGTTACCTACTGCATCAGCTAAAGCAATATTAGTGTTTCGATTGCATTGATCAGCGATCTTACATGATAATGCAAAATAGAATTTTAATATTCTACGGACACGACTTCGGTTACATTTTTTTTTGTCAAGTTTTGTATTTTTCATAAAACTCGTTCCTTAATTGGTGTGAAAGGTGGACACAGCTTTTGTTTCTGCTTTTGCATCTCGCAGCCACTTCGAATCGATGTTATAATATTCGTGGTGTCTTCAACAGTAAGTAATACTTTTAGCTCATAACGTACTAAAATTTTAATTTACTCGCCTCGATCAGTCCTAAAACATTTTTTCCAAATACAATCACCGAAGGTCAGAGAGGCCAGTGTTTTGGTGGACCACTTGCGTTAGCTTGCCTTGCGTTACGACCTTGCTCACCAAACGAAAGCCGCGACATGGAGCACAACTTCCTGTTTGATATAAAATATTTTATTGATGATCTTGTCTATGTTCATAGCTTTTAAGAGAAAATCATAGGGGCCGGTTTTTTACAAAGTAGCCCTCTATTTCCTTCCTGGACAATGGCAATAGTTGCGCTATTATTTCCAAAAAAAGTCTATGACCACTATAAGCATGTTCCTCTATGTTTTCATTTTGTAACCTCCAAAAACCCAAAAAATTGGATAAGCATGTTCCTATGTTTTTATTTTGTAACCTCCAAAAACCTTAAAAAATTGGACAGATTTTCTGCTGTTTTCAAACATCCAGTAAACAAATTTGACAATATTATATGAAAAAAGGAAAACATAGAAACAAAGCCAAAGCCTTTCTTTCTAGATTTTTATGCAAGAAGTAATTAAATCGGTCTTGTTTTATAGGAGAAAACAGGGCACTACGAAACGTCTATTTGTGTACAAATACTTTACATAGGTATCTTCGGACCGAAGCTTCGGTCCGAGCTGCAGCAAACACAGGCAGGACCGACCAAATCGGTCACTGATAGTCGGCCGTGTGTATTCGCACTTAAGAACCATTCACGTTTCGCAAATTCTATAAGTTCATTTTACACCTTAAAGCTTGTTTTGTAGCACTTCAGTAAAACGATGCCCCTTAAATTGTATGATGAATTCTATAAACTGCTGAAATTAATTATTTATGCAGTACTCCAAAGTAAATATTGTATCTAATGTTCTTCTTGTGAATTATGATATTTCTACGTTTTCGCTAAAATTGTTACTCACTTCGCTTAAGTCTTCGCTTAAGATTATTTCATTAGCTTAGTGCTAATTATTCTTTATATTGTTTTAGCAGGGTCAATGTGAAGTCGTGATATACGAGTATGTATACAAGGATCAAGGATTTTCGCTACAATGTCTGGTTTGTTTTCAATGCAATTTATTATCGCCATCTCGTGATTTGTAACTTCTTGAATTTTGGTGACCTTATTGAAATGTTCGTTATTTATTTTTTGAAATATTTTCATTCTTCAATCGTGAAAAATAATTTGTTGAAGAAGCTCAGGAATATAATTGCAATGTATACGATGTGATTAAGTTTACGATATGGGTATGTACTCGAATATTTTTTATTGTTTTTCGAACCTCGTGATGATGACTCATTTCATCACTAGTTAGATCGTGCGTTCTCGTCACCTCACTTAGTAAAAGGTCTGATCGATTTGATCATCAATCAACAGCCATAGAAGGCCGCTTACCTAATCTAATGTAGACACTGGTTTTCTTTGATGTGTTGATTTTAACTCGCCTTTTTCACGGAGACGAATCATTGCTGTCTATCTAAACATTAGCAAATTTCCCAAATTGCGTTAGCAACGAGCGTTTGATAGACAATTAGTAACTAACGCTTCTCTAATGACATTCACTGCTCCTGCTGTATTTTTATTAGCAGTTTATAATGAAAACAGAGTATTGTTCGCTAGATATTTAACTCTTAAGATCCACGTAGCATTTCCTTATATTACAAGTTCTTTGGCCGAGATATTATTTGCATCAAAAACACAATTGAGCCTCCATCAGAATACAAAGAATTAAGCTGTTTTTTTATAATCCAAACATAGACATCATAATTTAATCGTATTAGTAATCTAGTGTGATTATGGTTCATAATGCTACCAACCACACCTAGATACTATTAAGAGGGTTTTGTTTGACAAGCTGTTTCCTGCAAATTCAAAAGGAGTAACTATTATGTTGAAAAGAAAGTACAAAATGGGTGTATACTTTGATCTCTGCGATTTATTATGTTACCTTACCAGTCATCTCGTTATGTAAAAAAGTAAAAAATTAAGATTCAACCATGCTAGCCAATACTTTTATGTTAATTGTATTGTTTGTCAGGTCAATGTAATGTATAATTTTGTGATTCAGATGCGGGCTCATAAACAATTACTATAATCTATGCCTATTAATACCCCTAGTATTGTGTTGAATGTTTATTTCATCTTTAAACGTCAAATTGTGAACTGCGGGCATTACATGTGTTCAAATAACGTTATATTCGTGCAACTCAGTATCTACGTTAGTTTGTCCTTTGACGAGACGAGTATGATAAGACATTTTCATTGACCGGATTTTTAATATAGGATATGACAGACACAGGGTCAACTACAGATTACTTAAAAATATGTGTTTATTTATATACTTCATACTTGAAAGAAATATTAGACATAGCATCTTATCGTTCTGTTTTCAGAAAGTTCTATACTTTAATCCCTGTTTATCTGTTACAAAGTCTTCTTTATCTAAACTTAATAAAGGTTGATATGTATTGGCATGCAAAGCGTGTAAAAAGTGTTGTAGCTGTTCAATTCTTATACGTTAATAACATAGTGAACTATTCAGCAACAACCATACTTTTTTAACTGTGTAGGCATGTTGTGTAAATAATATTGCCTGTTATATTAACAAAAACGAAACCTGATGTTTCAAGTTACTATACATCTGCAATATTGTTCACACATTCTAAAATGGTGATTTTGGATCTTTCAGCCGATGAAGCTTATGTAACTTGATAAGTACTTGGATGAGCTCACTTTAATCCAAACGGTTGCTTATGAAATTTCAAACTCGACTTCTTGGTTCTTTTGTAACCGCCGCAAAATGTAGTTACGTGATAATTGTCATCGACCCTTTTTTCGTCCAACCAACATCAGTGTTATTTCGCAACTTACCGCTGGCATATACTTTGCAATGGTAACATTAGAATGTGCGTGAATGCAGCTGTGGTTCTGAGATTTGATACCTGACCTCTGCTTGAATTTCTATAAATTTTATACGTTGTGTCTACTGTAATCGATATGGTTTGATTAAGTTTCGAGTTCCTTCGCTTCAATGTGTCGCTAAGATTTCACATTGTTGCAGTTTCTCTTGCAAAAGTCAATCATCATTTACCTTGCATATTACACATATTACTGCACATTTCGTTTAGTATTTTAACTTATCTTGTCAAAATTATGATTAAAGGTTTTTATGTAGGTAAGTTGGATACATACGGTGTTGTTACGTTTGGGTTTTCGGGATTTATGTATATGTTATGAATAGACACATTTTGAAATAGATCTAAATATAACAAGTTTTCAGACACCCGCAAACTTCGTAGATAAAGCGGCACATCATTTAAGTATTTAAAATGTTTAATAAAAAAAGTAAAAGGTTATTTATACAAAATATAAAAATGATACATTAAGGATAGAGCTACGAAGCGATACAAAAATGTATTGACGCGTGTAACTGCAAACTGTTTTTTAAAACAGACATTTCCACCTCGATCAAAAGTGTTAATCGAGGTCAGAAAATTGACGTACAAGGGACCCTCTGAAGTGGAAAGCGCACACGTCCAGGAAACGGTCTCTATACACGTTTTCGTTGTGACCTAAATTGTTGGTAATCGCTAATAATGCAACATTAATCTCGTACGAACTGCCTGCACGCAACAGTTACATGCACAGTCTTAACAAAGGTAAAGCATTTTTTAATGCTCTACAGGCAACAATGACATCTAATTTAATTTTACTATGGCAACATTCCACATGTCCCGCTGAAAAGAGGTTTCACAGACATTGTTGCTAAAGATGCAATTGTTTATAAATTATTCCAATACCTTGTTTAGCCGTCCTACACTGGCAGTCAATTTGTGTCCGCATCAAATTACCAGGGCGTTATAACTTCGCACCTAGTGTAACTATGTGTAAGTATAAGTGCTGCGACGTGCGTGACCGCATTCTTGGCGCTTACTGTTCAGAAAGTAGAGCAAGCATCCGTTGAATTACTACATCTGTAATGTGATATATCTCTTACAACCCTCACAGATCCTGGTACATAGAAATGAATTATTCTCACATGCGGAGAATCTTAACAATTACACTCCACACAAACACGGTTCAACGAATGTTTCCATGTTTTCATTTTAATGGAAATGCTGGAAGCATTGAATACAATGGGCCCGTCCCTAATAAGTGTCAAATTAACATTAATGAATGAAAATATTGATTAAACGTGAATATTCAAACTTCATCAGGCTCCAATTACATAATGTTTACCGTAGGTCAATGGACATGGATCTCATTCTTTTTATTACAAACATTTCACTTTTAATGAATGAATAATGAAGAAAGTACGATAAAGAATATAACAGGATTCCTATCTCTTCTTATTGTTATATCAAAACATTCAGCATCATAATAACCATGCTAATAACGATTTAAGTGCTAATATTAAATCTATCGTGGCATGTTTTAATAACGACAGGATATCAAATGACATTCTTGGTCTTAAAATGTTACAGTAATTAATATGAGTCACTGACATATTTTAGGCAGGTACCGCCTACGAATGTAATAATAATAAACAAAGACACGTGGCGTGATCCTCAAATTTCGCGAATAAAAACTATTGATTTTTGTTTTGGTTAAACGGTTTTAAATTCTCAAGACTTGGGACATGACGTGACATTCCGTACAGATAATAGTTGTTTTCATAAATTGGTTAAATTCTAAAATTTCATTTTGGCTTCTGCCAGATTTGACAATTTTGCTAATGTCGAGTAGCGAATAATTTAAACTCGGTTTAAATTACTAGCTTCTAGCCTTACGCCCGAACCCAATATGCGATCCTGATCCGTTTTTTCCGGATTGAGATTGCAAACTCAATCCAAAAGTACCATTTTGCGTCTCTATAACCAATCGAAGGATCGCATTTGTAATCTCTGAAAGGCAACCATCCATGAGAGGTCCGATCAGTGTTTTTGGATAGACCTCTGTTCCAAAATGACGTTAGACGTGTCCCAATAATCAATCTTTGATTAAAAAGGGTTTGATTGACGTCTACACAATCTTTTTTTGGCAATCTTCCTATTTTCATGGTTTACTTGTCAAAATTTGGATTGATTTACATGTTTTGAAAATAATTGTTATATTTTTGTCAGAAATGGCAATGGCAAAGACGATATTTTTGGAAGATTTGAAGTTATGAGCCGAAACAATATCAGATTTCGATACGTGATTGCAGTGATGATGATGAAGTGTTACAACAACAACGTCGCAATTAACACCAAATATCAACAATAGCAATAAATAACTACGAATTTACTTTTTGGTTCCGGCTGAACAAAGCTGTCGTAAATTACTTTTAACGAAAATAATGCCATACATAAAAGAAACATCAAAACAGTGACTAAAATACCTTTTGCCGCGCTATATATGTGATGTGAATGTGTTTGAAATCTATACAAATAAATAAAATTGAAGTGTTTGTTTGTATTGTCAAAATAACAAGTTTTTAATGATTGTATATCGGGTACCAATTACAAAAACACAATTTAAAAAATTTTTGTCTGTCTGTCTGTTTGTTCCCGCTAATCTCCGGAACGGCTGGACCGATTTTGACGCGACTTTCACTAATAGATAGTTAATTATATCAGGTATAACATAGGCTACTTTTTATCAAGATCGGTCCAGCCGTTACTATTCCACGCGGACGAAGTCGCAGGCACAGCTAGTATATAATAAATAGCTGTGCCGGCGAACTACGTTTCGCCATAATAATCAACTAGGTGTATAAAAAATAGTTTACGGCCTATTCTCAGACCTACCGAACATACACAAAAAAAATCATAAAGATCGTTCAAGCCGTTTTGGAGGAGTTTGGTAACAAACTGGGACACGAACATTTTATATAATAGAAGATAATAGCTTCAGTTTTGCCTCGCTGTCGGATTAAGTTTTTTATATTATTTTGTTCTTGTATAGATATTGTTGTATAGAAATTTAAGATATTTTTAAAATAAATGATGATAATATAAATAAGTCATTTATTTTCCTCTTTACATTTCGTTACCTCAATAGTTTACACATTACATTAATTACTACATTACACTCATATAAAAATCTTCCTCTTCTTTTTAGTAATCATGGAGAGGCACCTCTTCTTTCTGTAATTTCTCACCCCAAATTTTACTTCTGTATTAATTATACGATTATTCCTTGCTTTTATTGATTTATATTAGTTCAAATCACAAATTATATGTTCAAATCAAACCAACCACACCACAGCTAGCTAACAAACAAATATAATGTCACTCGCGTGCTCGTGTCAGTTTTATACACGTTCCATTCCTATAAGTAGTTTGCATAATATTTTATTTGATATATTATTATTTACAGAATAATTTCTAAGTGTTTTTAAACATTATATTTATTGTTAGAAGCATAAGAAACATTATTTAAAAGGATTTATAGCTAGTTTGTTTTCATAGAACATATAGTAATAATATTGCACAATCTAATATGTTGCGTATAAAGAAACGGCCAAGAGGGAAAGGATCGCTGGCGATCCGGTGTCAAAAGAATCCTAGGATTGCAGTCTTTAGTTATTGGCACGCGGATTAGAGATCGATTGAGCGATACGCAATAATCCGAGATTGTTTTTAATCTTAAACTACGGATACAATATTGGGTTCGGCCGTTAAGCTTCTAACGGTAATATAAAATACTTGACCGGTTGAGTAATATAAAATACTTGAACTTATACATTGTTTAATAAATATTTTAATGAATAAGGCCGTAAATACATGTTGTGACATGACATTACCTACAGGCATTCTAAAATAATATATTTGAAAATTATTAGGTATTTGATGAATAAACTTTGGTGACAATGTAGTTCCCTTGTTGACAGTTTCATTTATTTGTTTTGCATTCACGCGCATATTTAAGTATTCGTGCTTCATATGTTTTATAGAACTGTGTCTTTCTCTTTAATTTGTTGAATTGTTTAATTACTTATATATACCTCTCTGCTTGTTTGGATTGCTCTTTTTGAGTGATGATTACATATTCATTGCCGGCGAAATATTTTTGTTTCAAGTCATAATTGTTTTTTCCTATATGTTTAATGACATAACCTGGATATTTCATCGTCTACTAATTATTTATTGTACACAATTGTACTAATATTCTTTGTTGGCAAATTAAACACGTTACCACATTGAACGTACGTATCGGTGCAATTTGTGTCGGCGTCAATGAACTTTATAATAAGGATTGCGTTTTGCATAAACAATGCATTGCTGAGGCAGATAAACGAGCCTTGCAATGGTCGAAGCATCACAAGATTGTACGAGTACATTGTTCGTATACATAACATACGTGCTCTGCACGTGCGTAGGATCTAATGCAAAGATCGACGCATCATCACAATCGCTAACTTATATGCAACAGTGGAATTTTACAACAATACAATATTTGTAGTGGTCATTGATGTTTGTAATGATCTCAACGAAACAGATAAATTGTGACCGGTGAATGATTCTGCAGCGGAAGGTGCAATTCCTTTGTATTTACAACTGTCTGCTCTGCTCTAATGACATCAATTGTAGGAGCGTCGGTGGCATTGTGGACTCGGCACTGGCCTTCTAATCGGCAGATCCGGGGTTGGATTCTGCCATGTATTAATGTGTTTTTCGAATTTCATGTGTACATTTTTCCGACGCTCCTACGGTGAAGACATTGTGAGACAACCTGCATGCATACATCTGCGAAGGTTTGCAAAGGTGTATGTGGAGTCGACCAATCCGCACTGGGCAAGCGTGGTTGACTAAGGCCTAACTAAACACCCTAACTTAGAGTAGGCTCGCGCTCCTCGGTGGGGACATATATGAACTGTGGTGATTATGATGATGATGAATGACATCAATAAACTATAAGCATCATCATCATCATCAACAGCTCATATACGTCCCCACCGAGGGGCTCGAGCCTATCCTAAACTAGGATGAGCCTACCCGAAACAGCATATTCTAAAATAATCAAATCAATTCTTTATCATACAAAAACGAATGCAACATCCAACAAAAAATCCTATTACGTTATAACGACAGGAGTCTTGGTAACTTTTAGAGAGCGATCCTTCCTTTTAGTGAAATGAAATCAATGTTGACAAACACGATGACCTTACGTAATTTGCGGAACTAGAGACCAACTTATACACTCTCGGTTTTGGTGATTTCATTTTCAATGTACTTACGTCACTCAGCACCATATCATTATGAAAACGGGGTTTGCCGTCACATCTCGTGAATGCGATCACACTATTCAAAATTAAAATACTTAATACTTATGGAAAAAAACCTCAAGCGCTCGCAGAGTTTTATCTTTGCTCACTAATTATTATGAGATTGTATTTTTTCCGAATTGGCCGAGTTTACAAGTAATAATTTTTTCATTTTTTTTTCTAGATAACTGTATGGTCGCCAGGCAAATGTGATTTTATACAAGTGTATATTAGTGATATATTATTAACTTTAATATTTATTGAATTTAGTGTAAGTGTAGTGTTTAAGATGGAACGTTACAAATCGGACACGTTTCGGTGGTGTGCTTCCTTATCGTTAAACTAGTGGATAGTGTCCTCAAAAAGTCTGATATCTTAGACTGCGTTAAGTTATTTATTAGTCTGTATTTTGTACCGTGTGACTGTGGAGCATGTTGATCAATACGTACTTGGACACGGAGGATTTCGTGCATCTGTACTACCCCGAGGATGAGCCGGCTGCGCCGGCGCAAGGCTGCGGTGCTGGGGCGAGGATGGCCTCGAAATACCCGCCGCGACCGCCCTCGCCGGAATACTCGCAGGTTTGTTAGGAATTGACCCCTAGCATTGGCGTAGGTATAGGGGGGGGGGCTTGGGGTCCAGACACTCCCCCATTGAAAATCAACATACACTAGATAGAATGAACCTTTTCTTACACTAGGCCTATTGAAGTTGTAATCTGGACCCCGCCCATCGAAAAGCTATACCTACGCCTATGCCCCCTAGCATGACCAACGAAACACGATACGATAAAACGATATATCGATATGAACTATTGAAAAAAGTTGGATTTTTCAGCTATATCTTGAGGTTTTGAGTAAGTTTTGGATATTGGTGTTGTTATTTTGGGTATTATTAATAGGTATATTTATGATGATAAAATTTCAAGGAAGCCATTACATGTAACACATTTTGAAAGTTCATATCGATATCGCTTTATCATATCGTGTTTTGGTCTTCATTCTACGGGGGCTGAATATACAATTTTAAACATGAATCGTCGACGCGTCCGTCATTAAGAGCTAGGCGATCGTAATTATATTGAACCTTTTATAATTTTAGTGTAAGCAATTTTTTTGGCGAGGTGGAATTGTGTTTACACCGTACCTGCCGATGGTTAGTCAACTCAACAGGCGTGTGAAGCACTTTTCCCGCAGAGCGCGGTCGGCCTCCCTATAGGTTCAATTTCGTGACCTATAACTTATTTACATTGATCTAAAATTCCAATGATTCATTATACCAATAATAGCATCTAACCATAGTCCATAACACCATTGTGTTATTTGGATTTGGATACTTATCAATATTCTCTTGTCTTTTATTGTATATTCATTGTAGCAAAGTTAAGTGTATAAGATTTCCATAAGAGCGCTCTTACTCGTAATTATGACCGTTACCTTAAAAATAAAACAGTTAGCAGTTAATTGTTTGTTCACCTTGAATTATTGATATTGTGGTGACGTGACTCCGGTCCGGCCTCTTCGCAATTCCATTCATCAAGCTGAAAGGACAAGTGTATTTGTATCGCGCAGGTACAGTACAATAGCCGTCACTCCGCCGCCGCGGGACGCATTGAACGAGGTCGTTTTTATTGTGTCAACATAAGACATAAGCGCCATATTTCTGCACACATGACATGTGGCAACATCAGGAGGCCTATTCACAAACGCACCATCCGTTCTTGGACTCCCACTCTAGTCTAGCCTCGATGGTTATGGCTGAGATCTTCACTTCCTTGGCAAACATTGTCATTTTTGTGTTATTATTATATTTCAGCCGCTACTATAAATATGCGACGTAGAGTTTAACAATTTTAAATATCTTATAATTAATAATAGCCTTGATGGTATTTTCATGTATCAACGCTTCATTATTATTTAAATAACTTTATGGGTAAACTAGTAACATTGTTTTATTCTCACAAACTTTTCAACCTAAAATCAGGATATTATTTGTCAGCTATAAAGAAAATAATAATAATAGTTGATGGTTCAGAATAACTTTTTATCTGATCATATTATAATAATAAATAATAATGATTTGATTCTGTATATTCATACAATTTTGAGTATGCAGTTATTATTTTTGTGTGTCCCACTGACCAGAATTATAAGAGATGGTCCGTCACTGATGAAATAATCAAAAAATGTATGTTGCTATGACATCATTCTTTGATGTAAATAAGACGCTCGATAAAATAGATGTTCAGAAACGAATTGTTGTGAGTGCAAACTGTTTTTTAAACATCATTATTCATAATAATGTTGTGTCACTTGGCACGTCTGCTATTGTTCCGTTTGGACTTCGTATCGTCGCTATTGAAGGTAATAAACAAAGTGATAGCTACCATTTAAACGTCCCTAGACGCCAAGGAAAAGTAATCGCGAATTTTAAAGAAAATGCGAGTACTCGTATGATGTACACGGTAATAGTATATCCGTGTGATGGCCATCAAGCATGGCTTGGCAATTTGTCTTTAACTCAGGGATTCCCAAAGTGGTCGATATCCGACCCCTTTGGGTCGAAATCGGTTTCTCGGGGGTCGACATAAACGATAACTGATTTTAGGGGTCGACGAAATCTAAAAATCGGCCCCTTTTTTATATTTACTCTGCCCATTTTCAAATCTGCGATTTTAATCTTTTTTTCAAATAGTAAGTAATTAAGCATTTTGATGTTATTTGTATCAATAATTTTTAATTACACTTGATATACTACATTTTACGTCCAATTATTTTGGTTAAATTTTGATGAGAAAATGATTTCAAGTTTACTCACATAACCATGTTCACAGTTTTTAAATTGGTAAGTATATCTTTCTGTAGCACACTTTGTTCAAAGCATCACTATTTTCTGTATAATTTTGCTTGATACAATCTGTCATTAGTTATTGAAATTAAGTGCTAGTTTACTTATTTTAGTGGATCAACCTTTTAAATCCTTATCCAAGTTCATATCTGTATCGAATTTTATCGAGACAAAACAGTAGAAAATGATTCATGCTTCCAGACATGCGTTAATCCAATCAGTGAGGCTGCCAGTAGGGGTGTATTAACGATAAACATTTTCAATGTCATCTCCGCGTTTCTGAATATGACTGTCTGGTGACTCATCGAACTTAACAATACGACACAGATGCTATCAAATCATGGAATCTTCAACAGTTTTTCTTTCATTGATAGTATTTGTATACCTTGTGTGTGCGTCACCACTTGCACGTTTAGTTTTTTTTTACCAACATACGAGTTAGCGTTAATTAGGTCAAAAATTTACAAAGCTGAGGTAGTTTTATGATTGTTTATTAATATGTTCCATGAAGCTGTAATTCCAATTTGTAGAGTGAAATTGAATACCTTCCTTACCAACTTAAAACTATCTGAGCTCGTAAATTGATACGGGTGTAATTCATGGAAACCCTTATATTACAGAGTTGTTTCTCTCACCTTGAAGAATAAGTTTAAATAATGATAAAGAAATTCAGAATAGAATTGGATATCTCTTTATCCAAAAACATGTTATATTCGCTTTTATTATTAAACCCATTACGATACTTACAATACATTTCTACAAAAATTTGAAAATGAATGAATCCAATTAGAGTGACGTCATTCAATTGGATTTGATTGAATACAATTGGAGTGGTGAAAATAAAATATTGCTCCTTCCTCAAACGGCAATAAGTATGACAATGGCTCCCTGTGAGCCGTATGCACCGGAAGATCTCAGTCCATTGTTGTCTGCATTGAGATGATTGTGTCGGAGCGAGACGGAAGATCCCTGTAACACGATAAGTCATCGTCTTGTTATTGTTGTACGGCAGGAACCGACGATCACAGCTAAGTCTATCGTGCTCCTCGCACTGAAATTGAATGGTACTCCCATTTGTGTCAGCGGAGCGAGTTACTTGAATGACAACTCGGAACGTATGAATGAACGTAAACCATTCATGTGTACGCATGTACTAACTACCTACTACGCTCAGATAGATAACGTTGTAAGCTCGGTTTCAACGGAAATTTAATGATTGTTAGCAATGTCACAAAGGTCTGTGTAATTGTGTTTGTTTGTACATTTCGACGCTAAAGCTGAACCCGGTTTGAGCGGATTCTGAATTCAAATGGGAGTGTCGAACTCTGTTAAATATTAACAATCATTGATTCAACTTAGGCTTTTTGAGACATGACGTCAATAACAAATAACACTTACTGGACTGGACCAGCTAATAAAACAGACTTTCCAACAATTAAATTGTGTAAATTATGACACTCGATAATTAAAATTATCTGTTGGAAACGTAAATGTTGATTCTTTATTTTCAAAGATTGATAGTGATAACCGTATTCCGTGACTATTCCTATCGGATGTTTTTTTAAACATTTCCAAATGAAACAGAAGTTGATTGTTCGTCTATGTATTGTGTGGTGATGGAAATTCGAATGCCTAGATAATGTATTGTGTCGTGCTTTTTCTCACTGAATTGTTGAAATATTGGGAAATCTTAGTTGAAAGAAAAAAAACAAACTTATTCCTTTAGTCCGATACAAAATGAAAAGCTTTATTGTTGTAGGTACATGGTTGTAATTCACTTATGCATAATGTTACTGAAGTACACAAAATCCCTCAATGCAAAGCACTTAACATAATGTTTAATTAATACAAGCCAAGGGCAGGATGGTTCAGGTCTGTTTGATCAATCTCGGCAGGTAAAAATCAGGTACAAATTGGGTACAAAACTACAAAATGAGGGGCAATAAAGTACACGAACAAATAGTTATAGGTTTCCTTTTTTTTTTAAAAGAGATTAGTAGCCTTCCCCGGAGCGGTTGTTAGTAGAGCGTACCTTCTGCTAGATGCTAAGTTTCCGCGATCACGGGTCAGAGATATAATATTCCAATTCCTTAGATTATTCTTTCTATATATGTACAATTCCACAGAATTCCTCCTTGTGTTAGGTTAGTTCGTTATGGTTTCTAGCTGTAAGGTCAAGCAGCGGAGCCCTACGGCCTCCGGTAACTGCCCTTATTGATTTTTTGCACTTATTGAGACAATAAATCCATTTAATTTAATAAATCGCGTGCCGGCGAGTAAATATAGTATTTTTTTCTTAGCTTTACTCTTCAAGCTATGGATTTTCTTCGCTGAAATTAATTTAAATACTTTATGATCTTCGAATCAATAACAAATTTCTTCAGTCGATCTCTCACAGACAAATCATAACATAGACGATAGACGCGTTCAAAGACTAAGGTGAAAAATGGGCGCGTTCCATCTACGCGCATACTAGAATCGAGGTCCGTTCACCGAATGTTAAGCGTCGTATTGGCGACGGAACCTTCCCTAAAACCAAATTCATTTCATAGCATGTGTGTCATGATGTGTCAAGTCAACGTACGGATCTATCGGAATTCTACAATATGCTATAAGTATTTCCAGCCCAAGTTATAAGCTTGGTTGAAAAACGAAACGTAATGAAAAAATTAACCATAAACAAACTGTGAATGCTTCCCAAATTCTATTCGACGAAACTATAATTATATGATCTATAAGCTTAAGTGTATTTCATTAAAATATGTCTATAGAAATGATCGAAACAAACGGTCTAAATGTCAAATTCCGAATTTTGAGAAAATCAACCCACCTAAATGGAAGCACGGGATTTTGGGCGAAAAAAAACTATCTTTGTAAATAAGGCCAGGATAAACGCGAGATTTATTTTGTTTATGCAAAAATTGAATAATGACCAAAGATAATTGCAAATGTCACTGACGTGACGTGAAACGACGTTGACGTTGACACTTGACATTGACATTGTGAAATTCCTTGACAAAGTTATTGTAATTACGATTTTAGTTGGGAAATTTGCGTTAAAACTACAGTGAAAGCAAAGTGTTTTTGCAAAATTAGTGTTTTATGAAATTTTAAGAAAAAACGGTGTTACAGTATCCCCCCAACCACGATAGAATTCAAGTAGGGAATTCGTCTGACGCCCCGTCAGCCTCAAAACCCTAACCAATCAAACAGAATTATCATAAATAGAATCAATTAGGTACTTAAAAACTATTCATTCGTGATAAACTCTGTACCCAATTACGCCTAACGTTATTTTTTTTATAAGTTTATTTATTTGTATTATATAAAAAATAAAGCTTTAAATATAAACGTGTGTAAATAAAGAATATTTAACATGCATGTACCTTAAATCTACGTAAATCCATTAATATGGTATGTTAAAGATTGTAATAAAAAACAACATTCACCAATAAGGTGACAAAATCTAGCGCGAAACTACTGCTGCTAGCACCTACATGGTTTTAAAAAAAATATTCACCCATAAGGTGGCAAAATCTAGCGAAACCACTTCTGCTAGCACCTATATGGCTGTGATAAATAGGTAAAAGGCATTATATCCTATGCCCATCAAATATAAGTAAGTAATAAAGAAAAAACTGTAGTGTCAGGACTGACGCCGAGATGGCGTTGTTAAATAAGTATATCTTGACACTAACAGAGTATAGCATGTAATGTCAACAACCACCGGTAGATGTCGCTATTACAGACATTTTGACTCTAATCGTCAAATAATAAGTAAAAAAAACAATAAAAAAGGAAATAATAAAAAATGAGTCGCATGTGTCGTTGCCCCTGATCGTCGATATTGATTTTCCTATGTTTCCAGCTAGATGTAACTTCCTCCATTATAAGAATATAGCAAAGGCTTATTTCTAGAGTTGCAAACCGCTCCTGTGAGGAATTCAAAATTAATTTTGTTGATTAGAGTAGAATACATATAAAAAATAATGAACAAGACACGTTTATATTTGTGATCTTGTGCTAAATGCATCTATCTAACCACATAACAGTTATACTAAGTACATACTTGTTCTTTAATTCTGGTATCAGATACTAAAGAAGTAATATCCATTTTATATATGTAATGGTAGTAATGATATATTTATTTATTTATTATAATGAACTAAGACACGTACAATATTTGTGTTTTAGATCTTAATGTACTTATGTAATGGTAATATCAATTTTGAAGATGTTAGGTATATGGAAACTTAAGTATCAAGGCAAATCAATAAAAAACGACAGGGACAGACACATGCAAAAACGCCGCCAGATGTTATATGGCCCGTTATCCTACACTCGGGTTCTACGAGACGCCAGGAAGAATGGCGGGGTGGGTATTCTGTGACCGCCGCACCCGCGGTGCATAAATAGTTTAAATGCTTATAAGAATATGGCTATTTTCATAAGAGTATAAAAATGAAAATTAAGTAGGTATTATGTTACTAGGTATGTAATTTAGTCACTCGAAGTATCTAAATTTTTAAAATCTTTTATGTGCCACTTTCCTATGTATTTTCCGTTCTCGTCTTCGAGCTCATAGACGAGGCGAGAAAGCTTACGTATAATTTTACAACGTTCATATTTAGGGGCAAGTTTAGCAGTAAAATATTTATTAGCAGAACTCTGCTTGTACGTCCGCTTCCACACAAAATCACCAACATTAAAAGAGATATCTCTGCGTTTGTTGTTATAGTATTTTATATTCCTTTCATGGGCCTTACGCAATGACTCTCGGACTTTGATGAAAATGTCACCGAGGTGGCCAATATTAGACGCATGAGTATCGCGTGGTACCACAACCAACTCTTGGAGATCTTCGAAGCCACGGTAAATACTACCATCTGTAACAGCTTCCCTACCGTGTACTAGCATGAAAGGAGTATAAGAAGTAGACTCATTTACTGAGGTGTTCATGGCAAATTGTATTTTATGTATGTTAATATCCCACGTTCTATGATCGTTCTCAACAAACGAGGAAACTGCAGTGATTATTGTGCGGTTATAACGTTCCACCGTATTAACTTGTGGACAATATACTGGACCCAAATGTACTTGCGGAATATTGTATTTTTCATATAATGCCTGAACCTCATGACTTATAAATTGCGAGCCATTATCAGACATCACCGTCTGTGGTATTCCGTGAACCAGAAATACATGGTCTTCTAACCTTTGCGCTATAACTTTGCCCGTTGCACGCCGTAAAGGAAATAATAAACAATATTTTGTAAAACAACACACAACTACTAGTAAAAATGTATTTTGCTGTCGAGACATCGGCAGTGGACCAACCAGATCAATGCTGATGCACTGGAATGGTCGACAGCAAACTTTGGGTTCCCCCATAAAGCCAGCTGGCGCTAGTGAGCTATGTTTATATGAGTTGCAAGTGGCACAATTTTTAATAAATTCCTCGGTATCTTTATGCATACCGGGCCAAAAATACCGTAATTTTAATCTTTTATAAGTTTTTGCAACGCCTAAGTGCGCAGCAATTGGTTCAGAATGGTTACTTTTAATCATATCCTCCCTAAGCTCCTTTGGTACAACCTCTTTCCACTGGTAGTCACCACAGAGTTTGTTAGTGCTTTTTGTAAATCTAAAAAGCCTACCATCAATAATTTGAAAATTGGGACACGCGCGCGGCCTATCCGTGCAACGTTTTAATATATTGTTATACCAAGCATCGCTGGAAGTAAATGCGTCTACGGCTGCCACTGGTACAGAACGTGATAGTGCATCCGGTACGACGTTTTGAGATCCACTACGATGCTCAATAATGAAATTATAAGGCGATAGCCTACACCCCCAACGCGCTAGTCGTCCTGTCGGATTCTTAAGGTTTAAAAACCACTTTAGACTAGCATGGTCGGTAATAATTTTAAATTGTCGACCACCTTCAAGGTAAGGGCGGAAGTGTTCAACGACATGTACCACGGCCAATGCCTCTCGCTCTGTAGCGGAATAGTTACGTTCAGCGGGTGTTAGTGAACGGCTACAGTACGCAACAGGATGTTCTTGTCCATCTACAACCTGGGTTAAGGTACCTCCTAACCCGAAATCAGAAGCGTCACAGTGGACAGCAAAATCTTTCGAGAAGTCAGGACATACCAGAACCGGAGAAGTAGACAGTGCGAGTTTTAGGTCGTTGAACGCCTCGTCTGCCTCGGTCGTCCATTTGAAAGGGGGCGCGCTCTTACGGGTAGAAGTAAGAGCATTAAGGGGACCAGCTCTATGACTAAAATTTTTTATGAAACGCCTATAATAAGATGCAGTTCCCAAGAAACGTTTGACGTCTTTCCTGCAGGTGGGAATGGGAAAGTCTACTATAGCCTTAATTTTGTCAGGATCCGTGCGCAGACCATATTCGTCAACCACATGACCCAAGAATTTCAGTTGTCTCCTGAAGAACTGGCATTTACCCATGTTGACAGTAAGGTTGGCTAGTTTAAGTCTCTCCTTTACCCTACGTAGGAGCTGGAGGTGATCCTCGAAGGCCGTTGGGCCTTCAGGAGTAAGTAAAATTAAATCATCAACATATACGAACACCTTATTGTCAAACTCGGGCCCAAAGAGGCGGTCCATCAACCGCTGCTGCGTAGCTGGAGCTGCAGTAAGTCCAAAGCACATGACCTTAAAGTGAAACAAGCCTCTGCAGGGAATAGTAAAAGCAGTTTTCTCTCTGGACTCAATAGAGTCCAAAGGAACTTGATAATATGAAGACTTAAGGTCAATAGAAGATAAGTACTTAGCGTTTTTGAGCTGGTCCAGAATATGGCTAATATAAGGCATAGGGTAAGCGTCATGCTTTGATATGGCGTTAAGTTTTCGGCTGTCCAAGCAGAAACGTGATGACCCATCTGATTTAACCGCCAAAGTAACGGGGTTGTTCCATGCACTGCCGCTATCCTCTAACAATGATAAAATATCTGGCGCAATATTAAATTCCTTCCAGAAATTTAAGCCAAATAACAACTCTGTAGCAACTCCAGGGACGACGTAAAATTTAATAACACGAGTTTTATTCTCTATCGATACTGGTAAAAATAAATACCCAGTTACTCGTGAAGTAGAACCATTTGCAGTTTTTATAAAGTCTAAGTCCTCAGACTTATGTAAAGTAGCGAAATCTTTAAAATATTTGTATGCTTGCCCTCCCACAATGGAGATCTGTGATCCTGAATCCAGTAATCCTCTGAATTCCAAGCCAAAAATATTAATCTTCAGATAAGCTCTGGTATCATTATAGGTGGCGGTAGTAGTAGCGTGAACCGATGTAACCTTACCTTTATGCGTATGTATGTTACTAGCTTTATTTACATTATTATAGAATTCATTGTATTTCTGCCTTGATTGTTCAGAATTACAATGTTTATTATAAAAATATACTGTCTTATGCCATCGGTTCACTGCTTGGCGTTTTTTGGAATCTCTGCGGTTGAAGGTTTTGAAGAAGTGCACTTTGGACAATTATTTGCATTGAACCCCTTTTCTCCACAACGATAACAAATAAGTACCCAAGGCGCCTTGCAATACCTCAAGCTGTGGCCATTTTTACGACAGCGGACACAAAAAAGATTATTTTGTGTATTATTCACTGGCTGAATTGAAGAGACTTTTGGTGGAGCCTTGCTACTACTATTACCACTAGTATTTTTGTAACACAAATCGGGAGCCAGAGAAGAAGTGGTGACCCTAGGAGGTTCACTGAAATGCACCGATCGCTCCTTTGCACCTTCTAATAACCTACATTTTTTCTTTAAATCAGTCCAAGATTCCACTGGGGCTAGAGCAAGCTGAGAAGTATAAAAAGGTCTTATATTAAACATGATAATGTTCAATTTATCATCATCAGAGATTGGTTTTGATAATCGAGAAAAATAATTTTGCATAATGCTGAGATAATTCACAATGCTTTCATCGGGGCCCTGAGTACGACTTCTAATTTCCTGCATCAAGCGATGGTCATAATCAGATGGAAGATATTCCTCGAGAAGCAAGGTCTTCAGCTCAGACCAATTGTGAACGTCCGACTTTACTCCTCGATACCAGCACAGCGCTTCATCAGTAAAAAGTTCAGCCGCAGAACAGAAAAGCTTTGAATCTGAAAGGCCACGAGACAAGCATAATTCCTCGAGGCGTTGTAAGAAAGCTTTAATGCATGTCTTGCCATTGAAGCGTAAATTTAGTTTATGCACGGAGCAATCATTAGCTGTGTTGTGTGTAGTTGCAGTGGAGTGCTCAATAGGTTGTTCAGGTGCCAAGCTACTTTTAAAATTATGACAAATATTATCTATTTTAACAAGAATGCTATCTAATCTATTATTCAGAGAAGTAATTAAAGAAGTAAGATTATTATCATCATACTCCGATAAAGACAAGCGACCAATTCTGTGGAATAAGTGGTGTGCAAGAGTTTGAATTCTATTTAACACCTTAAGTGATGACGGTTTACTTGAAGTACTTGTGATAAGTTTCTCAAGATCATCTAATTTCTTTTGAATTACTTTTAATTCAATATTGACATCAAGATCACAAGTCAGTATTTCATCAGAAGGCAGATCTTTATTGAGAGTACGGATCTGTGCTCTCAGAGCCATCACCGTGTCAGCTGGTTTCGAACCCCTGATTTTCACCTCATATTCTAGTTCATCTTTGTTAAGTAAATTAAAACTAATTGGTCTTTGTTCCATTTTTGTAAAAATATACTACGCTCTATTCTATATGGTAAGTTAATTTTACAATATTATTTATATTATATACTCAAACTATGAACAAAAAATCTTAAAATATATTCACCTTTGCAAATGTAACTAAAATTTGTTTTTATTTATACCTATCTGAACCAAACCTGCATAGAATTCTTGTTATTTATCTTATAACTAAAGTGTAGTTAACTAGTGAGACCGGCAGACGTTCTCCTGTCCGATTACGGCGCCACCTACTGGGTCCAGTTGTACTTTTAAGCCTTCCCTGGACCTATTCAAATACACATAACATTTTGTAAGAATCGGTCGAGCCGTTTTTGAGTTTTAGCTTAACTAACACACAACGATAAAAAAAAATTTATTAAAGATACATACCGAGATGGATCAACACTATCTGAGCATTTGACCAGAATAATGGGCCATAAAATGCCACAAAACCTGCTGTATATTCGGGCGCCAAATTGTAATGCTTTTTCTCACTGAATTGTTGAAATATTGGGAAATCTTAGTTGAAAGAAAAAAAACAAACTTATTCCTTTAGTCCGATACAAAATGAAAAGCTTTATTGTTGTAGGTACATGGTTGTAATTCACTTATGCATAATGTTACTGAAGTACACAAAATCCCTCAATGCAAAGCACTTAACATAATGTTTAATTAATACAAGCCAAGGGCAGGATGGTTCAGGTCTGTTTGATCAATCTCGGCAGGTAAAAATCAGGTACAAATTGGGTACAAAACTACAAAATGAGGGGCAATAAAGTACACGAACAAATAGTTATAGGTTTCCTTTTTTTTTTAAAAGAGATTAGTAGCCTTCCCCGGAGCGGTTGTTAGTAGAGCGTACCTTCTGCTAGATGCTAAGTTTCCGCGATCACGGGTCAGAGATATAATATTCCAATTCCTTAGATTATTCTTTCTATATATGTACAATTCCACAGAATTCCTCCTTGTGTTAGGTTAGTTCGTTATGGTTTCTAGCTGTAAGGTCAAGCAGCGGAGCCCTACGGCCTCCGGTAACTGCCCTTATTGATTTTTTGCACTTATTGAGACAATAAATCCATTTAATTTAATAAATCGCGTGCCGGCGAGTAAATATAGTATTTTTTTCTTAGCTTTACTCTTCAAGCTATGGATTTTCTTCGCTGAAATTAATTTAAATACTTTATGATCTTCGAATCAATAACAAATTTCTTCAGTCGATCTCTCACAGACAAATCATAACATAGACGATAGACGCGTTCAAAGACTAAGGTGAAAAATGGGCGCGTTCCATCTACGCGCATACTAGAATCGAGGTCCGTTCACCGAATGTTAAGCGTCGTATTGGCGACGGAACCTTCCCTAAAACCAAATTCATTTCATAGCATGTGTGTCATGATGTGTCAAGTCAACGTACGGATCTATCGGAATTCTACAATATGCTATAAGTATTTCCAGCCCAAGTTATAAGCTTGGTTGAAAAACGAAACGTAATGAAAAAATTAACCATAAACAAACTGTGAATGCTTCCCAAATTCTATTCGACGAAACTATAATTATATGATCTATAAGCTTAAGTGTATTTCATTAAAATATGTCTATAGAAATGATCGAAACAAACGGTCTAAATGTCAAATTCCGAATTTTGAGAAAATCAACCCACCTAAATGGAAGCACGGGATTTTGGGCGAAAAAAAACTATCTTTGTAAATAAGGCCAGGATAAACGCGAGATTTATTTTGTTTATGCAAAAATTGAATAATGACCAAAGATAATTGCAAATGTCACTGACGTGACGTGAAACGACGTTGACGTTGACACTTGACATTGACATTGTGAAATTCCTTGACAAAGTTATTGTAATTACGATTTTAGTTGGGAAATTTGCGTTAAAACTACAGTGAAAGCAAAGTGTTTTTGCAAAATTAGTGTTTTATGAAATTTTAAGAAAAAACGGTGTTACAATTGAAATATTTTTTTTTAATTTTAACCGGTTAGGTAGGGCGAAGCAAGATGATTTTGACCGGTAATCTGTATCTGTGTTCATCTGTTCTCCATAAAACCTAAACTATACGTCTGGAAGTGCTTGTCCGCTAGTTATGGGATATGTGACAATATGAAATTGTATATAGCCGGCCCTGTAAAAGGATGATTATAAGTTAAAAGTAAAATAAATTTATTTCAATGACGACGTGCTGGATATGAAGTGAAAGTTCTTAACTATTACCACATTTCAAAATTATGAATATTTTTACTTTAAGCTTGTGTTTTTGCTTGCATGCACCCGATAATTGAAAAAATCCTCTAAAATAGCATATGAAATGAGGGAGTCAACAATTTAATGATACTTCTCTGCAAATACTCTATCAAGAAATGATAGCCGTAAAATAACAAAGGCCCTAAAAAAGCAAGTTAAATTATTGAAAACGTAAAACCCAATTATACTCTATACAATTAGGAAATCAGAAAATGACGTTCAATATTTAGCCGTGGTAAAACAACACATTCTAAGTAATAACTTAATAAGTGATGAAGCTTTAGTTGGGTCAAAGAGGCATACGACCACGGCAAGTGCCCATCATGTATTCATGACACTTCTGAAATAAGTATACCCAATTTTGCTTTGTACGGATTGATGAGGTACATACGTACATACAACTATCTTTAATAGTCCATAGCGAGTTAAAACTTAACTACATCGGTAATTGTAACTACTACACTTGAGTTGATAACATTACTAAAATACTCATAAGCAAAGTGACATTTGAATGCATTCATAGTTGTAAAGATTCTGGATTTAAATATTTTACATACATTTTTGTAGATACATTTGAAACTTCCATTTTCCACGCTTACTTATCCACATAATGAACTCATTGACCACAAACCGTCGGCTAAGGCACAGTTTAACAATTATGATTGTTAAACTGTGGCTAAGGTGAGTTACACATCGATATAAGTACGGATGTTGTGCGTAAGCCATTACCCATATGGCGACCTCAAACGACCTCAATATGTTTCCTACGCATACCAGCGTAGGATTAGTCATGCCAGCTGTTATGCAAGCGAGGGCTTGCCCCCACCACGCTGTCGTTGATGCAGCCACTATTTGTTTAGGAGCTTCTTTTATTTTGTTGACGATATATAATGCTATGCACTCTCCTTATTTGTTTTGCTGTTCTAACGTTCCTCTTTAAGTACTTTAATAGCTATAAGTTAATTATTATTATTATTTATTTATTTAAGACCAGTTAAGTAGATATACAATTTTAGTGCTATGGATTGTGAAGACCAATGCTTGAACTAAGCTGAAAGCTTGTATCTCAGGACATTGATCTCCTGGGAAGTAGAGTGGTACATAGACGTTTTCATTTATATCCTCATTTAATTACAATACTTACTATTTAATTAAACTAGTTTTGTAATTTTGTATTCGTTGATAGTACTCGTAAGTACTTTGCACCTTAGATTCAAATTCATCATCCTTTATGCTCACAGAGTACTTTCATTTTTTCTGTATATCTTATCTATTTCTTGATTAGATAGTTATTTTTTCCTCGGTCGAGACATCAACGCAATTCGTAGTTTCACCTAATTCCAATTTTTGGACTATGAGCAAATGTATAGTGTTTGTAATGTGATTATATTTAAAATCAATGCAAATGACATGTAAGGAAATACCTAATAAGAGAGAAAAGCTGTATTTGTTTTAGACATAAGACAACGTAGGGTAAATCGTCTGATACCAGACACACTGGAAAAATGTCATTCAAAACTCGAATATTCTGTTGGAATGTAGATGAATGTTACGTTATCATAAGATTTTTGAGGCAAATCATATCTATAAGCGAACCACACATTAAAGGAAGCTACTATTCAATAAGAAGCAAGGAGGTATTCAATTACTCACTAAAAACTTAAACGTATAATTGACATATTGAAGAAATAATGCGCGCTCATTAGTCTATTTGTATGTACGGACGCGTCTGAGTACGAGTACCCTTTTAGAGTCGCAGGAGTCAATGCTGTTTTTACATCCATCATCGTCTACTATGGGGTGAACGACCCGCGCCCAAAGCTCGACTATTAAGCCACCAAGATCGACGGCATCGTTTTTGGTATTAGTGACTAAGTATTGATGGTATTTTACACTTGGTCGGTTCGCCCCGCACTGGGGCGCGCCCACCCGCGCTAGTTTTAAGTTTGATAGCTATTTTAATGTTCCAGTGAATGTTTTAGTACGGAGGTGCTGAGTTTAGAACAAAAGCGTCGTTGTTTGTTTGTCTTAAAGATTTTACTGTTGGTCTTTGAAAGATTACTCACGGTGCCTTATCTGATGTATTGTGTTGCTGAGCAGAGAGGCCGAAACTAGACGTTGTAATTTGTGAATGCGTTCAACACAATGAGACTATTTTATGGAGGCTCTGAATGATTTTTCATATTAAATACGAAAATTATAAATCGTTTTGGCTTTTCTATGCCTTACCTGAAAGGATTACTTTTATTCTCATTTGCACATTGTATTGAAAACTATAAATAAAATCTGTTTTATTTAACCTAAAAATAATTTTGTGTCACATGTTTCTGGAGCTCAAAGTTATATCAAAACTGAAGTTAAATAAATAATAGTAAATTAATGTTTATTTAATAATAAACCTTTTCATTAATTTAGGCATTTGTAATAAATTACCATTAAAATAATAAACTTTAGAACATATTTAGATATTCTTTACTAACCCGTTTTCTTCGCAGCCAAGTGTAGATAGATACTCCTATTTTAGTATCGGTAATTGAATAACCGTTCCAAGCGAATCGCTCGTCACTGTTAAACAGTTGCATGACTTTTTACCAGCCATATCATTGGATGTTATAACAGCAAAAACCGCTGTATTGTCTCCCTCTCACCATTTTTGGTTTGCTTTGTTAGGCTTTCTGAGGCAGGGTGAACGCGCCGAGCGCCGTGGGCGTAACGCCTACGTAACAACCTAATATTTTATCGTTGACACTTTTCATTTACGAGACGTCATGTCGCTAATAACGAGTTAGTTCGATATGGTTATGAATGAGGCCCTAGTTGATACGAAAATTACAATGTCCATAAGTTTGGTAAATGTTGTTTTCGCAATGCTATTGTGGCAATCTGAAAACTGTTTTAATTTTTTTATTTATTGACGCAGTCTTGCAGATTGGTTTTTAGTTTACTTATTATATTTTCTACTCGATTGATTGCTTTTTTCATGTTTCAATCGTCAACAATTATTTTAACTCCCACGTCATTCTGATCTTAATTCACACATAAAACTCAAATATCATCAAATTGCTAAGCAATACTTAAATATCCTTAAAGTAATTTCTCAAAATCTAATTAGATATTCTGTCAAATGCTCTATGCAATATTCGTGATAGGTACCTTGTCGTTATTAAACAGGTTTAACAAATACTTGAGATTATCTCGTGCTGACCTATTTGGTATTATCCTTAAACGTCTAGAAAATTCTTTAACGTACCGGCAATCGACATGCAGGCTTGTCATGGAATTTCCCTCGCCGAAATGATGCTATAAATAATCCACACACGCCAGACTGCGTCTAATTTGCCTTTTCCATATACATGATAAATGTGCTTCTTGTTTAGAAGACCCATGTACATGATGACGTCAATCTTTAAGTTATGAAAATCGTTGTAGTTATTATTACTTATCCTGTACGTTGACCTATCCGCTTAGCATTTAAATTAACACGAGCTTATAAAGTTGTTCACATTACTTAGCGACACATTGCATTTTGCCTTTGATATGATAAATATAACAATGTTGCTGAAACATTGTTGTTATATTTTACTTGACGATAAAGAGGTCTATAAAATTGTTAATCTAAAAGTCACGAGTTACATGTTACTTTGTTGGTTTAAAACGTGGTTCTATATTACTCGCTATTCTTTCCTGTATCTCCGTAACGAGATACTCTAATACGGGGTGGTAGTTATGTAAACGGTGGTATGTGTTCAGGTTTCTCGAGATTGAACCGAACAAACCCGTTAATGCAAATCTATAAACGAACGATGATGATACGGTGACTCCGGTTAATAAGCATGCACCGTGAGCACAGCATGATTCATTGCTCGATAAGTACTGGGTACTAGGTAGTCCTGTAGCGTATCGAACAAACTTCAAGTTGTGTCCGAACCTAGGATATTGATCTCTACCGTTGCTCTTTAAGAGTTATGGCGTGCCACTGCTGCCTGTTGTTTTCTCAATACGAGTAGGTACGCCGAGTGCGTTACATCATTACTGTGGAATGTAAGTTCAATTAGGGCCTTCAGAAACGCGGTTTATTGCTCCAACGTTTAAAGTGCGTGAATGTAGAGGTACTTCAAACGTCTCAGTCAGAACAGCACACGGTTGAAGTTTTGTGGTGCTCCTCGTATTTGTAGTTGGGAAAGCGTGAATGACTTGTTAATTTGGATGTGTGTAGACTATGTAAGTAACTTGTAACCGTGAAACTTCCGCGTAAAATGTGTAATGTTCTTTGTTTGCATTTTATATTCACATGACTGATAGTGTCATCCAGCTCGTAATAGTTATCTCGTTTATTCTGTGTTTTCGCAGCTTCTTTCTGGTTTATTCCGATTTCCGAGCGTTATCTATCATAAATGTCTTCAAAAATTGTTACCACCTTTTATATTTATGCTCTTCATTCCAATCATCCTAATATGTCTGCACTCTGTCCATACCCACTATGGCTGTATATTTTCGTAACTTTTGCGACTTCTTTCGAAACAATTAAAGTTACGAACCGCAGTTTGTATGCCCATCGCAATGTTGTTTGACGCTGATGCAATTGAGTTGCGAGCTGGGATATAATATTTACATGAACTCAAACACTTTGTTTACCTAGAAACCCCACGAGATCGCTTAATTTCTCTTACTTAAATTGCAGACTGTTGTATTATTGAATGCCATATTTTTACTTAAATTTAAAAGATTTTGATTGATTGAAATTAATTAAATTTCGCCATAATAAATTTTTCCCCGTTTTTGCAACATTTTTCATTGATTCTCATCAAACAAACAAACAAACTCTTCAGCTTTATAATATTAGTAAGTATAGTATGGAATTAGATACGATTTTAAGCATAGTTTTCCTTATTAGCGTTTCGCTTATCTCTTATAGTTTCTTAAAGCATATTATCGAATGTACACAAACAAATGTAGGAGAATTTTAATGTTGCAACTGTTCGGACACATACCGATGACCATTTAATGATTGCGTCATATGTTTACCGTCGTCCGTGGATGCTTTCCTAGTATGTACATCGGTGTGCAGAGTACTCTTCAATTGTAATGTTTACTTTCGTTTATGATTCTTGAGATGCCACCGTTGTTAACATATTTATTGCATTCTATTACTTACTTACTGTTCAAATAATGGATGAAATTTTTAGTCAACTTTAATCAAAATATTGCTTTGATATTGATTTTAATTGAATCCATTTTAGGGCTGTACAATGACATCTTTTTTATACACATAGAAGTTTTTCGCCCCTATCACACCTCACCTGATGAAGGTTAGTGGTTAGTCAGGAATTGGTTAGTGATGATAAAGCCGAAGATGTAAGCGAGTTTGACCTGGATTCCTCAACATCTGAGTAACTACGAGTATATCTTAACCTCTTATTGAGTTGATGACAGAATTCTGTTTGAACGTCCGCTATGAAGATTGTTTAGAAAATGATGGACACAGCGCAGGTTTTCTTTCTTTCTTTATCTGTTCAACAAAAACTTACGACGATACATTGATTGACGCCTCAAGCTGTACTGTTTGGTCCTTAGACCGCTCTTATGTCGTTCGTAGTAGATGCAGTTTTTGTAAATGTAAAGCTTGACGTGCCGCCTACTGTTAATTTTTAGTACATTTTGAATAACGTTGTGACTTTCCGAGCTCCCATTTTTTTACATTCAATCGCTTTATCCCAATAGTTTTTTTTTATTATTTCGAGAAAGCAAAAATTACGTTCTGGTATTTTTTCATTATCTTACTGACGGGACTAATTGAATTTATTATAACATATATTTAAAGTCGCTCAAACCGATTTTATGCAAACGCCTGCGTAAGACTGCTAGGCTATAAATGAAAATATAATATTCGTAATTGTATTTTATTTAAACCCTTTACAGTATTTAAATAGCAATCTTACTCAACTCTGCAGAATTTAAATATTTCTCTTATTTTGTATCTGCGGTGTTTTCAATTGCCAACGATTTAAGATTAAATGAAACATCGCTTACATGTTTGGCCATCTTTGATTCTTCTGAACTTTTTTGATATTTTTCCTTATTTCTTTTATAATGTTATGTTATGTAAGCGTTTGTCTGTGAATAGATTTTTTTAGAACCCTATACCCGTAAATAATGACATTACGAGTACAAATATGCTGCCGAATGGGTATTTAAAACAGTTGAGGAACTCAGAGCATGACTAGTGTATAAGTATAACTGTGACGACTTCTACAGTGAGACAAAAGCGTAATATTTGAATGCTTCTATATAATTGTGGCAATGCTCAGTTGGATTTGCCATCATCAGCGTACCTCAATAACATTTGATTGACCCAATTTCGTGCGTAAAATGTTAAGAATTGTTATGCAAGGTCGCTTTCGTACTCGCTCAGTACTCACTAATCAGTACATTCGCCTTGGTCCTCTCAAGGGTCGTTTGAACGATAAGATTAACCAAGGCTGAACATGACGTGAAGTGCCCGCTTATTTTTCGCAATCTATCATACATAACTAGGTTTTTAAAGTGGCAGTTTTTCCGTTAAAAGCATTATCGTTTTGAGGCATTGTAAATATATATTTATTCCGAGTTGTTTTCTCGTATTAGTGTTAATTTGGCACTTTAGTCCGACACTGTTTTTAAATCGAGTGCTGCATTTAGTAAGACTAAGTTGGCAAGTGCCCACCTAAATTCAGTTTCCATTTGGAAACAGTGTCAGCAGTTTTGTGCATTGCTTTGTGGCGTGGTCGTTGCTTCTTGACGATTGGCGTCACGCCAAAACGTTAAAGTATCGTATTTTTCGATTTCTCTTTGAGAATCATGTGTTCAGAAATCATTTTTTTCACCGTCATCCTCATTACTAGTACTGTTACTCACTAACTGTATGTATTTATTGTTTTTGATATTGACTTCCAATTTACCTTTGTAAATTATTCTTTGAATGTGATCAGCTAAAGAGCCGATCAAATTTGTTTTGAAAGGCGGAAACAACAAAAGGTCTGTCCTCATCTTGCTTATTTGGATCCTGATAAACAAATTAGCGATACTAATATTATGCTCCTGTGCTGTCCTAATTAGGGTTTATTTTGTTCCTGCATCGGCGGCGTTATCTAACTTTAAGTTAGTTCACTTCATATTATGTCGAACAGTTTTGGAGGCGAACGTGTCTCGTCTGGTCTTATTATCACACTATTGTGCATTAGTGCATTAGCAAATGTTTGTGTCAGTGTTGAGTTCATCGTGCCTGCCCTGTGTCTATGGGGTTATTCGTCATTACCGCGTAAATATCTGTGTTTACTAACATTGCTTCATTGTATGGTGAATTATATTTGGATAGCTTACAGCCATGTTATACTAATTCACTCACTCTCTTTTTTTAAATTTTCGCATAATATCTAACCCATTTTCTGAGAGGAAACAATTTTATATAACGTATGTGGACTCTGTTGTTCAACGGCTGGTCCACTGGATGAACCGACCGCACCTAACCCTCTCTCGTACCTTCCGCCCTTATTGTACTATTCGGCATCAGAAGAAAGAAACTCAAGTCCTCGAACAACTTCCTATCGACGGTAACCAGGCTGACCTCCCTTGTTTGCGGTGCACACAGTTCTAAACTATAAATGACGCTCTAGTCTAGTTGCTCCTCAAACCCACAATGGACTGGCGTGCTGAGAGAAAGCCTACATCCACTCTTCTTCCCAGCAGTAGTCTTTGCTGAGATGGCGTTGTTTATGTGAGGATATTATCAGGAGTTTGATGATTCATAACTTAAATAGCACCATGCATGAGCGTCGTGGCGCTGGGTGGACTCGGCACTTGCCTTCCAATCGGGAGGTCCGGGACTCGAGACCGCCATATACCAATGTGTTTTTTCGTTTTTCGAATTTCATATGTACTTACATTTGTCTGACGCTCGTTAAAACAATGAGAAATAGCGCCTTATGGCCTTGCGATGCTCGCTTAAAGCAATGTTAAAAGAATATTCAAACGGAGACCGCTATTGAAGTGTATGGCAACATCTCGTTTCTAGTATTGTTTTCAACAATCACGGTAGATACTTCAACTAGATAAGAATGGAACCAGCAGTACCGTCAACAACCTCGAAGGCAATATAGTGAAGGCGAGATCAGCTCGGCTCGACAGTCCCCCCACGTTCTAAGAACCCCGTTTTGACAGCTGTCATCCATCGTATAGATTATCCGTTGGTTTGACGGACAAATTAGGGCAATAATCTCTGTTGATATTAATCGACGTAAACAAATAGGGATTAGCAGGACGTACCTATCAAAAATTATGCTAACACGTGCTATTTTTGCCGGCAGGTGTCGAAGAGCAACGGCGAGATGAGCGAGCGCGAGCGGTACCGCGCGCCGCCGCCGCCGGAGCCGCCGCCGCACCGCGTGCGCGCCGCCGACCTGTACCCGCGCCTGCGCACTCACTACGACGAGCCAGGGCTCGAGGCCGGCTTCACGCCGATATGCGGGGAGTTTATGCAGGTACCTACTAGCTGTCTGTAAACAACCGCTCTGCTGGGTTTTTCGTTTGCCCTATGTTTTATTCATTTGTTTTGCTTGAATTTTCTCGAAAGTGTCAGAATGTTTCTTTTTATGGTGGGCCCGGCAAATGACCTCCTCCCGCCTGATGATAAGCGGTGAAAGAGGCCCAAATGAGTTGACAGATAGAGGAGGGACAACATCCACTATCCTACCTGCCCGCCCCTTGTCGGCCTAAAAGATACTTTTTCACGCCTCTTTTTGAAGGAACTCATGTTGTAGGATAGAGGAAACACGTGCGCAGATAGAGAATTCCAAGTGTGGGTTGAACGACAAAAGAAGTTTTTCGGTTTTCGAGAAATCGCTCGAATTTCACAGAACGATCCAGAATTTCATGAAGTAATGAAACACACCCTCATTACTTTTAACCCGCGTATCCTTTACACTCTTCAACATAACCACCATAGATAATGCACAGCGAGAACACTAACAACAGGTCGCAATTTACAGTTTGACCTTTGGACCGCTCTTATGTCGCTTGCAGTTGAAGCTATTTTCGTAGTGCAAGTGTAAAGCTTGACGTCAGACGTGCTGTCGACATCTGTAGGTCGGATGTCTGAATAAAGGATGAGTTTCGTTTTGACAGTGACCTTTGTGTGTAGGTACGGCGACGGATTTAGAGTAGATGTGTCACGGCTCGCTTTCATTCCGTGGATGTCGTGAAAATCGACGTAGGGAGCTGCACCCCCAGTTACTCAATGCAAAAAAAAAATGGAAAACTAAACAAGACTCACACCAGCCCGTCTGGCCATCGTGGTGTAGAAGGCCAATTCTTCTAAGTACATACTCGTGCGTGCTTAATAGCGAAACGTATGGACTCGTGCTTAGCATGGGTTGCGGTGCTGATGAAGTTGCATTTATTAATACCCTCTCGACGCATAATGACAAATAACTTTTAATTTTAAAACGCATATTGACCAATACGCTTTACGACCAATACGCATTATGACTAATACGCATAATGACCAATATTTCATTCGCAAAACAACCAATTCGCGTATTGACATACCCTCTACGCAAAATGACCAATATTGTATTCGCAAAACAACCAATCCACATATTGACGTTCCCTATACGCAAAATGTATTTAATAAAAACACGAATTAAATATATTTTAATTACATTTTTGTTTCTTTCACCGCAATACATCGCGATACGAGGCATTAGATAGTCCCAAAATCCTACTTATATTATAAACTAGCTGATGCCCGCGGCTTCGCAATAAATCTACACCTGCCTTCAGATTTCCATAAGGCGATGTTATTATGTAAATATAATTTATATTTACCGCCGAACACAAAACTGTGTACCAGTCATATAGACACAGAAGATTGGGATGATGTCATTACTGCCAATGAAATTTCTACAGAAATTTATGATAGCGAACATACGCAAGAAATAGTAAAAATATTCAAAAGAATACTACAATCCGTTTAAATTACAGTTTCTTCTGCGTTGCAGTGAAAATAACTACCTAAATGAAATAAAACAAATATGTATTATTCCCTTATTTTATTTTAAAATGTAGGGTAGGAAATGCTTGTATGAACTTTATTCACTGTGGTCAATAGGTATTTTTCTTAATATCAATTGCATTTTGTGCCTCCATTATCCGATGATCAGAAGAATCCTCCCGACGCATAACGACATATACGCATAATATAATATTATGTTGCTTAGCTCGCTTTGGTTCGTATTCTGATATATCTGCGTACTTTTTATTACCACAAAATGTGTCGTTATGCGTATACCTATGTTGTTTTGCGAGTAGTCATTTCACGTATTTTTTTATTTCCACAAATGTGTCGTTATGCGTATATGTCATTATGCGTCAAGAGCATTAGGCGCATAACACATTGCACCGGACACCGCTGCGGTGTACGGAGGGACGAAAACCGCATGCGGCTGCGGCGGCACGGAACCGTGCCACCGTACGGTTTGCTCTGTATCACCGTCCGGAGCTGCGGTGCACGACGACGCCCCGCATCACCGCATTATCTATGTAGAGATCTATTAAGCGTATGCACGTCCTTTCTACGCAAAAATCCGTACGATACTGCGGCACAGTGTGGCATACCCCGCGGACCGCACCGCATCACCGTCCGGGAGTGCGGTGCCGTCGCGCGCGCCGCACAACCGCACGGCGATGCGGTGCGAGTGTGTTATACCCTGCGGTTTTTGTATACAAATTAAGATTCTTCAGTCAAAATTAAAAACCGCAGCACCGCACACCGGAGTATTGTCCGGTGCAATGTGTTATGCGCCTTAATACGATCCAGGGTCGATTTTTTTATCGTCATATAATTTTCTTCTGAGAATTAATATGACAGTTTGATAGTTGTTATATACATAGCAATTTTACGAATACCTCTCAAACCGCCATATTTATTCTAGAGTTAAAAGTGATTAAAAAACTGGACCTAAGTCAACACGAACTATCGTGACAAAGTACAATGACAATAAATAAATATGTCCGATGCACTAAACGTATGTACATTCATACAAAATTTCTATTGCTATTCTCAGATCTAAATATGTTTGGTTTATTTCTCTTGATTAAGTGTCTATTGTATTTTGATATAAATAAGTGTTCATTGTTATTGCAAAAAGACTGGCATGTTGCAGTCGACAATCTTCCTCGTTCATTGTGCTGTGCTGTGCCATTGTTGCGATACAACTACAACAGTCGCGATCTCTTGACACCACTAACATCGAAAACACACCTGTGCAACTGACGACATGTGTGCTTGTTAGTCACAAATAGAATACTTATGTGAAATGTCGAGCAGTTCGTGTTCTGGTCGGAGAGAATTTGTAAAGCTGTGTGACGATAAGACTGGTACTTAATTGCAATGTGTAATAGCTTAGATATAGATAACTTCACTTTCTGCTTTTATAAATAGGAACTTAAAACGATATAAAGTTTTTTTCAGAAATTATTGTTCTATAGTTAGCAGCCGAAGCTAGTTAATAGAGGCAGGTTAATGGTTACCTTACTACCCCTCGTCTGTTCAGGCAGGCTTCGAGCAAGCAAGTTATTGTGTAATATACTACATTTGCGGACTGTTGAAATTGTCCGTTCTGTTGTGATTCAGAGAAATATTTTACGAGTAATATTAGTTCGATGTCTCCAGCGCTCTTAATTACTCTCGGGTTAGATGTCGCAGTCGAATTTAATTATCTATTTCTAATACTCGTAACTCAAAAGTTAAGTGGCCGTCGACGTAACAGATAAGATTCGCTAGCGTTATCCGTGCATGTGGCTAGTCTAAAGGTCGGAGCGTGTTCTGGTCAACGAACTGATATTGCTAGGGTTGATCGCTGAAATATCGGGTCCATAGCGGGTTAGTAACAAAATATCTTAATACTATGTTACTGACTAAAACAAATAATGTTAAAAAAACATTAATAAATTCACCAACCGGGTCCTTTGTGGCCTATGTAGGCCTGTGTGACATGTAGGTGCGAACAATGCTCCAACAGAGGGGAATCCCACCTATCAACTTATACCTTCGGAATGCTGTTGGTACTGTCGCGAATTCTTTTTAGCAGTGCTGCGCTACGCTTTCTAATATTGGCATGAAAGCCATAAACTCGCGCCTGTACGAAGATTATTGAAGAATCCCAACAACAGTCTAGAAGCGTTGTTATATTGTACCCTAAGTGCACTTTATTCTCGCTGAGTATAACTGGCCCACAGGCCGCACGTGTAGAAAGACTTGCTGAAAGCCTTCAAGAGACTAATTTCAACTTTCTTAATACTCGTACAACGTGCGAACCCGAGTACCAGCATATTACAACGAACTGCGATCACTACGCTGCCTGTCCAAATTATCAAATTGTCAATTACCCAATGACTAAGGTACTTATATCGTGACACTCTTTTCAGAAATATTTTACAAGGTTTCACGGGCAACTGACAAACATCGTGTTTTGTTTTTGCTGTAAAGACCAGTATGTGTAGCCCATCTATCATGGACGCATTTCATTATGACACTATCTGTACATTCATGACTGCTTCATAGACGACATCAGTCGTCAGCCAGTCTTGTGATGCCTCGACGACGACGGCGATTCGAATGCGATTGTTATTTTCGTAATCAGCCTGTAGCAGTCCACTGCTAGACATAGGCCTCCCTCAAGGTGGATACCTCAGCCCGCTCTTCGGTTTTGCATCCATGCGATCCCCAGCTGGGAGCCGACGCAAGACGCGTCCTACACTTCGCTAGCCCATACATGGTCTCCATTCAGTTCGTTTGCCTGCTCCGCCAATGATGTTCAGCGACAGATGTGGCCAGCCCATTGCCATTTCAACTTGCTTATTTTCAGAGCTACGAGTATGTCCACTGACTGTGGTTCTGTGTCGGATAACATCATTTGAATTTTTATCCAACAGAGAACGCCCAAGCATCGTTTTGTGCATAGCTCGCTGAGTGACTTTTAGCTGATAGTGAGTGATCTTACTTCATCTTACACAACAAACCCACTGCCCCCTTACCTTGTAACTTAACACCGATCACCGTGGCTCCTTATTCGTTAATCATTGCTGGGTCAGGGCAGGAATCTGTGACGACTATCCTTCAATAGACAACGATGGATGTACGTACATTGACTGAAATAAAAGGTATCGTGATAGATTTTGTGTTGCCCAACAAAATTGAAAAGACACTATTGAGATACTGAAAGTGTAACGCGTACAATCTCTTTTCTATTACTCGATCAATATCTTGACTATTTGTTCCTTATCTTGCAGCTGTATCATTGAACTGTGTGTTAAGCTCTATATAATGGTTTGTTCCTGTTAGTAATTAAGACGCGACTAAGAAATGGAATTTGCAGCCCTAATAATTAGCATATTGCATTCCACGTTGACAAATACAAGTTTTGTTGACTTGACTCGCGCAACTGGCCGACTGGACACTATCACAGTTTGTAATGTTATTTTGCCGGCGTGCGAGCTATTTAAGGCGCTATGCTAATGTTTTCGTTGTTATCTGTGATTAGGTGCTATTATTAATTATGGTGCTAGGTCCCACCACACTGGCTTAGTGCGAGCTGGTTGGGAGCGCTAGATTCCCATTCTGAATATTTGAAATGTTAACATTTTTTCAATTATATCGATCTTTACTGTCAAATTTGGTTTATCGAAAGTTTTATGTTCGCACTGCTGATAATAACAAACACAAAAAAAGAATTATCCAATAGGCTTGTTGACCCTTTTTTAAAGTAGGGCTTAAAATGTTCATAATTGTTGTCTTAGACCATAGCACATGAATATAATTTTTTTCGATGCCTAAAAAGTGCAAAAAATCTATTTTAAATTAAGATTTTCAATTTTGGGCCGAAAACACGGTCAGCCATGATAGTCTGTTGATTATCTGTGGCAATGACGTCAGTCTTATAGTAAACAAAGCACCGAGGCTCAAAGCGCCGAGGAACAAAGCGCCGAGTGAATATATCACAAAATATAGTAAAACTGTAGTATATGGAACGGGACAATAGAACAGGAATTACCTCTTCAAAGACTCCAGGAAAGCTGTGGCTGTGGATTAGCCGTACCCAGTGATATAGACATACGAAATAACTCTCGCTTAAAATTGATTAACACTCGCTTAAAGAAATCCTGTAACTATCTACTGAAACTCAAATGTATTTTTGCGAAAATCACATTAATGTAAGTACTATAAATGAATAACTCAATCTGTGTAGGTACTTCAGTTTCAACAAAATATAAGTTTTTAGATTGTATGTAAAATCATTAATAAAATTTTTATCTTTCAGTTAGAATGAAAACTGACTGCAGCCGACCAACCAAATTTTAACGCCAGACGTAGAGAAAACTTGACCATTCACGCCTTTTTGATTTAATCTAAGTTATACACTGACGCTAGATGATGTTTCAAAGAAAAGAATATGTACTTATGTCCAATTGAATAATGATGTCATGATGTAATTGAATATTATTTAAAAAGTATGTAATACAAACTATTCCAGTTTCATAATAATGAATATATTTATCTAAACAACTTTTACTTGAATTTACTGAGTACCTAATTAAAATTTGTTGCTTTCAGAGGTTACTTAATGAGAACTATTGTGTAGGTACTACCCTGTTCTCCTCTTGACAACGAGATTGATAAGGCAGTAAAAGTTGTGCAACATAATACAAAGCAGTGCATGCTCAGCCACATCAAAATGTGACCTGTCAACTAGAACAACATTATGTCAACAAAATAACACAAGTATTCATATACCAAAGCACCATAGAAGTAAATAGGTCCAGTTTGGTAAAACTGAAAGATGTTAAGTATATCTTCACTGATTAAACCTGCTGCCCACCACCAATCAACTGCAACATCTCCCAATAAATTGTCTAAAGTAAAGTGCTGCAAACCATCTATATCTGGCCAGACATTATTAAAAATTATTATTTCCAAGTGAGGAAAATTATGATAATGACATTTATTCATTAAACCTTTTAACCAAAAGCACAATAAAAAAAGTTACTTCTAGTGTTTCACCATAAGTATAAAAGGGTAATCATAGATTGCTAAGAAATGAAATTCAAAAACCCAATGAAGTAATTTAACGAGCACTAACTTGGCCCGAGTATAAAAAAGCAAATACTATTGAATATTTATTAGAGTGACTACCTGATGGTTTAGTCAGCTTAATATATACAGGATATGAAAGCAGTATTAGTGATATTAACTTACTAGAAGAATGTAAATTTCAGAACAGCTTACGAAGAATATGCAAGTTATCCATTTTAAAGCCGTATACAAATATATTAAATGTGATTGCTGTGTTGTCAGCCTTTGCTTTTCCTAATTTACAAGACCCTTCTTATTAAATAAATAATATAAAGATTTTTTTTACGTACTTTATACATAACATCTAAAGATGACATGACAAATTTTTGTACTACAATAGACATTATGTTCTTCACTAAAAAAAATGTTGCATGTTTATTTGACAATAATGACTTGTAAAGGTTTAAGTTGAATCAAAATTTTTTAATTTGAAATACTCGTACATGTGTTTTATTTTGCCCTTACACCTTAAAAGAAAATTTTTTATAGGTTTGTTGTTCATATTTATCATTGTTACTCAAATATATATGTTCCAAAAGTACAAATAGGTTTGAATAGAGTTAAATTAAATTTATTAATTTGTCATATATTGCCTTAGGGTCGCAGGTAATAAAAGTCCAAATAATAGTAGTGATTTATTATGAAGTAATACTTTCATATACTATTAGGAAAAATGTAGTATAGTTTCCAAAATGGCACTATTTGATAAATAAGTACCTATTATAGCTAATATTGTCACCTTTTGAGTGTTCTCAAAATTACTTAATACACAAAAGTATATAAGTTTCGTTTTAGCAAAAAAACATCTGCATCTATACTTGAGTTAAGCATACTGTTCACAGTTTTCTGTCTTTGATAATTAGCATTTTCTTCAGTAAAAGAGCATGACAATTTTGTATTAATCTAATTTTATGGATACCGTTTGTTGAACTGACTATTACAGGGTATTAATCAGAAATGGGGTCACATTTTGCAAATTTCAACCCAAATCTTCATCTTTCAACTTTTATCCACATTTCATTATACTCGTAGGTGTCTGCAAGATTTCCCACCAAAAATCTTCCCAACAAAAGAACCATCATGCGTTATGCACTGGCTGACTTTATAGCACATGGAAGCTGTTATTGTTTATAATGAAGCCCGAACTAAAGAGCACTTCTGTATTGATTATTCGTGGTTTAGTTTTCTATGCACTTTATTCTTTCTTCATTGAAGAGGTCTTTTATTTTTTAAGAAATATGTCACAATCTGTGTCTGTGAATGTATATATATTTTTCCTCCCAGTAATTTTCTTCATGCTTGACAAATGTACAACTGCCAATCTTTCTCTTTTTATGTTCATTTACAAATTCTTGCAGCACTACACTGGTATTTGACACATGATCCTGATGTTTCTTTTGAACATTTCTCTTGAAGTAAATACTTTTAGTGTTTATTTCACTTTTGAGAGATAGGATTCTATCCAATAGCATTCAACTGCTGTACAAAATAGCTCCTCACTGTGATGGTGCAACCACACCAAAAATGCATGTTTGCAACTCTCTTCTGCCGCTTGACAATCTTGACAAGTACACTTGTAACCTGTTCTTCATTATAACAGTATTGAAATTGTGCTTATATTGTTTAGAGCGATACACAAAGAATCTCTTGACCATCAATCTGTCGATTTTCGGAAGATTTGTACTATCTGCTCTCACAAATCCAACATCAATGGTTGATTTTGCTATTATTGCAAATAATTAACGATATTTACACATATAATAACGGAGATTTGGACGATTTTTTGCCAGTTTTAGGAAAGAATAGAGCAAATCGACGAGTTGTTGAATCAAATTTGACATTTCTTTGTTTACTATATGTGTGACGTCACGACCCTGACCACAGGATATCAAAGCGTTTACGGGGTGAGATAAAAAAAGATTATTTCTAGCATTTTCAAATTAAAATTTTACAGTAATCATTCATTGTTATTTATTAAAATCGGTATATTGTGGAACCTTATGCCAAATACTGTTAGAAATAAACAATATTTTAATAAATTTTGATATGAGTCAACTACCCTATTATGAATTTTCATTTATACATTGAAATGATTCATATTGTCAGTGACAAGAATTTCCATTCAATGTCTAGGTATGTCGCATTTTTCATTTGATGATCTGTATGTTACCACTTACTATCTGTGACCGTGACTATACTCTGACCGTTTGAAATGGTGACGATTAGAAATTCTGACCATTTGAAAGTCTGACGTTTTGAAAACCTGACCAACTGAAGACAAACGATAAATTCGTGTACAATATTTTTTAAGTAATTTGCCAGACGGACACAAAAAAAATCGTCCGCTTCTCTATTAGAGCTTTTTCCGTTTCCCATGTGGTTGAGGAGTCCAGTCTAATCTCGCTTCTATATTCGGCCTTATCGTCACTATACCATCAGGTGAGATGAAGGATTTCCTGTTGTGATAAAAAAAATGTGTAAAAAATGTTATTTTCTCTTGTTACAGTGGGTCGGCCGCATCGCGGACGGAGGAACCATAGCGATGTCGAACTACAGACTGCACATGCAACCGAAGAGGTGCAACGGGCCCGGGCCGTCCGTGCCGATCCGGCTGATTGACGCGGTCGAGATCCGGGACATTCTGCATTTAATAGTGCTGTGTAAACACGGCAGACAACTAAAGTAAGTGATCATGGTTGTACATTTAAAATACCTCCTAGCGTATTCTGTTGTCCTGGTGCAGTGACTCTTGTTTTAATGATTTAAAACCACTTTTAAGCATGTTTTGTATTCGAATATGCATGTCTCTGAAACGTATCTAGTGCAAACGTGCAAGCTGCAGTTGTAAGCTGACTTATAAATTTTTGGACTAGTAAATCCTTTGTGCGCAATATTAAAGAAACAACGAAATAGGGAGATTTTAGCCCAGTCTCAAAATCAATAGATAGATAGACACTTTATTTACAATGGCATGCAAGTAGGTACTTTCATAATAGAAACGTATTAATTTAATCTTCATAATGTGTTTCATTTAAAACGCCTTTATTTCGTTCTTATATTGCTCGAAAATTAATTAGGTACAGACGACCTCATGCCAAGCTTTACATTTGCATTACGAAAACGGCCACTGTGCACTGTAATGAGCACTATATGGGCGGTCTCGAGGTTTGAGCATTACATTTTCGAAAACGGCTAAACGAAAAATATTAAGCACAAATTCACTACCGACGTCGAGTTTACGGTGTCATTACAAAACGTTCAAACGTAAAGTTTTGTAAGCTGAGCGAAGCTAACACTTTGAAGAGGCAATGATCTCAATTCCAATTTCTCACAGATGTTTTTCTTAAACAACAAATTGATAACACGTAATTGAATCCGGGCTATTCTGATAAAACCATGGCAACTTGCTGCAAGAAAGTGGGCCTGAAATTTCCATTATCAATAAATTAATTTATTTGTTTTGCTTGTAAGGAAAATTAAAACCGGATAGAAGATATTGAGTCATGTGTCTACAATAACAAAATAACAAGCTCATCGGTCAGTAGGTCTACACACAAAGTGTTTGTATTCAAAGTTTAGATTATGATAATAAATTGAAATGATTATTTTTTGTTATAAGTACAATTACATTGGCAAACAAGCAAGCAAGCTTATCTTTATTGTAAACTTACTGGCTTATTATAGCCACTTGTGGCTATAGTCAACCCACCTACCACCAATCTCGTATTAACCAAGCAGAAAAACTTCTGGCCCCATAGGGAATCGAACCCCGGACCTCTCCGATATCGGGTGATCTCTACCACTACACCACGGAAGCTCGCTAAATATGTGCGATGTCAAAATTTTGAAGCAAGTGAAGGAGTAGTACGTATACACCATGTTCCTGAGGATATGCATTAAAGTCCGCTCCAGACAGAGCAGTTAAGTGACAGTCCGGGCACAGTACCACCATGTGCCACCAATGAACGTAAGCACACCTGTCAGTATCTGTGACGACATAGTGCATTGTCCGAGTGGCGTTCATAAAGTATGAATTAGAAAATAATTAACACGGTGGCCATACTGGCCCGAATTGTGACTTTACTGATCAGCGTGAATCAGCCTTAACTTGGCCCCACTATTCAGACCATGAAACTGAACCGCTTCCAGTATGGGACCAGCTCTGGAAGTGCGAAAAAATAAACAATTTTATGTAACAGTTTAGGGCTCACAACCAAAATATATGGCGTAGTTGATTTTCTTCGCGATTTCAGAGTTGGTCCCATGGTAGAAGTTGGTCAATTTGATAATCTAAATAACGGCCAAAGTTAATGCATATCTTCAGCAACACAGTGTATATGTTTTCTTATTTACAAAAATTTAGCTTTGGTCACTGACAGTGCTATCAACGTAGAGCCCACACTACTGGAGCTATAGCAGCATGAAATTCGGTACAGGCTTTCGTTGGCTTATGTACCCACTAACGAAGGATTGTTCAAAATTCTTGCAGGAAGCTGGGAAATTCCTATCCCAAAAAATAAGGAAACTAGAGTATTAAGCTTTATTAAAACGAAACCAAGCCTCCACAACGCGCTTAGGTACAAGATAAGTATCTATCGTTCCGCGCACCCTGAAGAGTGCAAAATCAACGGGGCTGGCGCGCTCCGCTAGAAGTATATTGCTCTATGTACTACTGTCTTAGTATTGACGCATACTCACAGATGTATAGCAACGTTTCGCGCGCTTTCTTGCGTGCGCTTGATTATTTACCATCAGTGACAACGTCAAGTCAACCCTGTCGCTCGAGCACGTAGCGACGTGAGGCTTATTTTTCAAAAAGGATACCGGGTTATTTTTCAAAAATGAGCCAAATTTTGTGTGCTTGTTCAGACAAGCAAAATGAAGAACTTTTACTATGGGACCAATCACGAAATCGCAAAAAAAATCAGCTGTTCCATACAAATCTTCAACATCCACTGAACCTAAATGTATGGAACAGCTGATTTTTTTCGAGATTTCACGTTTGGTCCCATTGTAAAAGTTGTTCATTTTGCTTGTCTGAACAAGCACACACAATTTGGCTCCCACTTGAAAAATAACCCGGTAGCTTGGATGCTCAAAGTTCAGTTACTTTAAATGTCCTGTTTTTTTCAAGATCAAAGGAGTGCAACTTCTGTACGTAGCACTCTATTATCTATTCTGTGGCGAAACGTAGTTCGCGGGCGCAGCTAGTACAGTACACACACAGTACACACGCATATTAGTGAAATTCCGCCGCGTACCACCAGGGCGACATTCGACAACGGCGACCAGTGCGTCGAGTGGTGGCGGCGGCTGAACACCGGCCTGGCGGCCATCGGCTCCGTGCAGGAGACGTTCGCGGCCGCGTACGCCGCCTGGGCGAAGGAGCAGCCGCCGGCGTCCGTGCACCGGGCGCTGATGCGCGCCTCGCACGCGCCGCACCGCCACTGGTTCGGCCCCGAGGTTCGTATACATACGCCGGCTTATGATAGCCTGGTACGCACAGCTTTGACCAACATACACCCAACTGTTTATTAACAAAACCCTGTGGTATCTGATACGCGCCTCGCACGCGCCGCACTGACACTGCCCTGCGAGCATGGACTTGTCGATCGACAAAAGCATCTGTCCTTTTCACTCCTTAGGAATATCTGTCAAATTTATCGATTTTTGTCGAGTATGTCGATCTTAGCTGTCAAATTTTGTTTATCGAGAGTTACATACTCGCAGGGCTGGTTCGGCCCCGAAGTTCATATACACCCACCGGCTTATGATAGCCTGGTACTCACAGCTTTGTTGACCAACATACACCCAACTGTTTATTAACAAAACCCTGTGCTATCTGATACGCGCCTCGCTCGCGCCGCACAGGCACTGGATCGGCCCCGAGGTTCGTGTACACCCACCGGCTTATGATAGCCCGGTACAGCGTTGGCCAACTGATTACCACTGAAGTACTGTTGTTTACCGAAAAAAAAACCCTGTGTGATCTACCAATTGTTCAAATTTTAGATAAAACCTAGTTCAGTGTACAATTATCATCAATTATGTAATACACTTTCTATTTTAAAATGCGCGCAGCACTTGGTGATTGCGTTGCGTAGTCTGTTCTACGTATTTTTTACATATAATTATTATGTATTATAATTAATCTTGTATAATATTTTGGCGTGCCATGTTCGACTGGACTGATAGCCACGATCGACGGGGTGGCGACTCCTGGTGTAGTGCTTTTAATTCCTGTGACTATGCCCTTTTTCAAACTCAACAAACATTATTCTTTTGACGTCAAACAAAGCATAAAAATCTAATTAACCAAGAATATAATAAAAAAATTAATAGTAATTAATTAATCCTTGTATGTGCAAGCATAATAAAGATAAAAAATAAGAGGAAAAAATTTGGCTCTACGCCTGCTCGAAAATTCGGTGATCCCACTTGAGGAAAAGGGCAAGAAGCTCGGATGGTCATATTTTTGTCTCCTCTTTTAAATTGCATTACAACATTCAATACAAAACCACCTCGTGTTGACCTGCAGGCGTATTGACTAACTACGGTTGGTTACTAGAATTGTCATTTTTGAATGAAACTTTATATCCATACTAGCTGACCGTATGCAAATTTGTTTGCATTATAACTAACTTTTCCCGTCAGATTTTTCCCGTAGGAAAATTACCCTATGTCCTTCCTGTGGCCTCGAACTATCCCTATACCAACTTGCATCAAAATCGGTTTAGTAGTTTCGAAGCCTATTCAATACAAACAAACATACAATCAAATCTTTCCTCTTTATAATATTAGTATAGACTAGTTCTGTGATTGATTTTTTTTAAACGTCACCCCGCCCCACACCAGGATTTTCTCCTGTGTCGTGGGTTAATATGATTAATATATGTTACGGCGATTCATAATAATAGCAGTGATGAATATTAAGTTTCTTTTAAAAATGACAGTTTCTAGTTAGCAACCGAAGTTAGATTATTCGCTATTCGTTTCGATTTTATACATTTTCAATCATATTTTATACATTTACTCTGTGTGGTGCGCAGGTGGAGCGGCTCGGGTTCACGGCGAAGGGCGCGTGGCGGGTGACGGCCGCCAACGCGGACTACAAGCTGTGCCCGTCGTATCCGCCGCTTCTCGTGGTGCCGGCGACCATCGGCGACGAGGACCTCGACTCCGTGGCGCGGTGAGTACCACCCCCCACCCCCCCACTACCGCTCGCAAGGGCTGGTAGGGTTTGCTACGGCTTCAAGCCGCACTGGGCCATCATCGTAATAGCTCATATGCGTTCCCACCGAGGCGCTCGAGCCTACCTTATGTTAGGGGTGCCTAGCACTTAGTGTTAGCATTTATAGACAAACAGTGTGATCTATATATCATAATAAAGCGCAGGCCACATTGCCAGCCAGCGGGCGAGCGAACCGAGCGAGCATCGTTTCACCTCTTTTTAACCGACTTCAAAAAAGGAGGAGGTTATCAATTCGGTTGTATGTTTTTTTTTATGTTTGTTACCTCATAACTCCGTCATTTTTAAACCGATTTCCAAAATTCTTTTGTATTTGATAGAGTATACTGCAAGGGTGGTCCCATGGTCACCAAAGTCAGGATCGGATGATTGGATCCCATAGAAAATCGAGGAAAACACTAAATTCTGGTTTTCTTTCACTAAAAAGATTTCATTCACTAAAAAGTTAAAAATAATTTTTTTTTTACAAAAAATAGAACCGACTTCAAAAACAGTGAAAACTTAAAAATAATCTTCTTCTATATTGAAGTCGGTGACAAATTTTAACACTTTCTAGGAGATCATCGTTTGGCGCCGACTTCAATATAGAAGAAGATTATTTTTAAGTTGTCAGTGTTTTTGAAGTCGGTTCTATTTTTCATACTTTGGTTCACACCGCGAACTACAGAGCTGAGCTACGTCAGCGATGCGAACGAAGCGAACAGAATATCCAACGATTTCAGAGGCCCAATTCAGCTAATATGCTACAGCCGAATCGAAACTGAACCGTTGCGATCGACCAATCAGAACGCCACATTATCACGTCATCGAGCAATTGAAAGGCAATATAAGCGCTCCGATTGGTCGACCGCAACGGTTCAGTTTCGATTCTGCTGTAGCTTATTAGCTGAATTGGGCCACAGCGAAGCGAAATTCGCCGCCTGCGATGTGAGCCACTCGCCGAAGTTTCGCTTAGTTTGTATAGTTTCCATCGCTTCGCTTCGCCCGCTAGCCCGCTCGCCCGCCCGCCCGCTGGCAATGTGGCCTGCGCTTACATGCATTGAGTTATATGACCTAGAAGGCCTAGAAGGAGGTGGCGGGACGAACTCGACGACTTTCTTCCCGTATGACGGTGTAGTGCCCAAAATAGAGGCGGTCGGAGAGAAAATAGGAAGACCTTTGCCCAGCAATAGGCTAGTATGAGATAGGACAGGATAATACAGAAGCTCTACCGTCCGCGCCAGAAAGGTGGCTTCTCCTAGAAATAGTAATGAGAAAGAAATGGTAAAACATGATTAATAGAAGTAGGTATCTAATTCTGTAACAGACGATTCGACTAAGCACATCTAAGGTATTGGTAAGTTCCTTAAATGTTAGGACTATAGGTGCCGAAACAGCGCTCTTAAAAGTTGTAGGTAGGTATATGGATTTTTTTAGAAACTTCATTGGCAATTTAATATTTGTTTATATATATTCGTATATCAAAATGACGAATTCCATACATCATTAACATTAATTGTCAAGATTCGTATATTTTAAACTGTTAACTAAGAATTATTTATCAACCAAACTACCTATAGCGCACAAAAACACGTAAAATTAAATGTGCTCCAATCAAGCTCTACGCTTATTCTCAAATTAAGTTGCAGAAAAGTGTAAGTTCGTATTCTTTAGACACACCTGCCGCGGTTCGTATCAACTACCTACACTAGGTGCATTACCCACATCTAAAAAAATTCAATACAATATTGAAGCACAATAGACCCTTTCGAATGTATGTACTTACCTACATTGTTGCGATCATTGCCGTGTTTTTTTTTTCGACTTAAAAATTTCAAATGTTCTCACGGGAAATGTAACTTTATAACTTAAGTAATTATTCATTTTGTACTAGTTGCGATCACCCGCTTTGCTGGGTATTTAGTCATATATTTTGACGTTTCCTACACTCACGCCCTCATTATTTTCAACCCCAGTATCTTTTACACCCTTACATCTGTCAATAACCACCACCAGCGAACGATGGAAGCTTCAAGCTGCTACCACATACAGACATTATTCGCCTCTGTGTATGGTTTTTGCTGCAGAGTGAAATAAAGAATCAAACACTGCCTTTATAATGTGTGCGTTTATTTCTTTGTCAGAATTTAACTTGTATGTTTAACCCGCAGTTCGTTACGTGCGCGATTCGCTGATAACCTTACCGCAAATTGGGCGTTTAATGATATACATACTCTGAGTAAGGACATTGTTGGAAGAAATTATTTTCGAATATTATTATTGGGCACTGAACAATGAGGTGTATTGTATTTTGGTTGCGTAAGTTAGACGCAGATAAAATATAGTAGTGCACTCAAAATTATCCAAAGAAAAATTCATGATAATTTGTTGCAAGTAAAATTTACCACTATTAACATGACATATACTATTCAAGTTAACATGTTTATATTAAACTAGCTGACCCGGCGTACTTTGTTCAATTTATTGTAATTTTTATATTACACAAACCTTGTCCTAACAATAACGAATACATAAAACCAAGAATCATCCAATTTGGTGCAGTCGTTCGAAAGTTAAGGGCGTACATACATTTCGAAGATCCATTTTTATTTATATAAGATTTATAGTCTACTAGCTGACTCGGCCACTTGCTGCTGTGACTCAGTAGTTATAGTACACAACGCCATCTAGTGGAAGTCTGCCCAACCTAGATAGCCAGTGTCATGTCCCCTTGTTACTCATACATAACCGAGTTACATTACCAGCGATGTACAAGGAAAAAATATTCTTCGTACAAAACCGGGTAGTGTATTAAGAAACATTTGTTCTTTGTACATTACCAATTGCATTGCTTGTCAGTGTCGTCATTGTCTCACACCGCCATCTGTTTGACGCTTTTGGAACTAACAAATGATGAAGATTTAAAACTATCCTATCTTTTAAGTTGGACCCAATTACATACAGTAAGCCAAATTTCATGAAAAGCGATTAAGTATTTTCGGAGTTTATCCCGTGACACGAGATTTTTATATATACCTATGTAAGTACAGGCTCCGACATATACAATGTGTCACACAAATAGTGCACACCCTGAAAGTAGTTTGTTACAAATATGTTAATGAATCAATTTCAGTAATCGTGTCAATAACTTGAACCAGCTGATAGCGATAACGCCCGCCGTGAAATATTATTCAAGTTACCATTTCGTTTAAAACTAACTCTTACTGCCTTGTATTATGGGTCATATTTATTTGTTTAGACTGTTCCCCGAACGGATGGCTATGATTAATTACAATATGTTGATAGATTTTTTCTTAATTGAAATCGTTTCACTAACCAAACTACTTCTAGCAGGCTCTCTCATATCTCATATGTTTCTTCTCGCTCTCTCATATAACAATGAAGCGAGACCGAACTAGGGTTAGTCTCGTTCCCTTCTATAGTCCACGCGCCGTGCTAGGCCTGCAGAGTGGGCGTTATTTTTGTTACATGTATATGTCAGTATATATACGACACATCTTTCTTGAATATTTTATTAGATCCGATGCCGATTAATAGGTTGGGGAAAAAGTTTCTTCGCATTTTTTAAGAAAATTCAAAACATTTTTTAATATAGTTTATTTACATTTAACTAAAGTATGTAGGTACCATTTTGTTCGATAACTTTTTGCCATCTTGTAGGTAGGGACATGATCCCATTGCTATAGAAATTTTGGGACTTCTGGTCAAAATACCGCGACAAGTGGTTTTGGCAGTCCTCTCGTGATGTTAACCTGACACTGCCTAAAGAATTCTGAAGAGACCGAAACAGGTGGAAATCTGAAGGTGCAAGGTCAGGACTATACGGCGGATGCATTAACACCTCCCAGCCAAACTCTCTTAATTTTTGCTGAGTGGCTAAAGATGTGTGAGGTCTAGCGTTATCATGATGAAAAACCACACCCCTTCTGTTGATTAATTCCGGCCGCTTTCTCTCAACTTCTTGCTTTAATCTCATCAGTTGTTCGCAGTAGAGTTCAGAATCGATGGTCCTGCCTGGTGGTAACAGCTCATAATGAATAATGCCCTTCCAATCCCACCACACACACAGCATCACCTTGTTGCGAGTTAACCCGGGTTTCGCCACAGTCTGTGAAGCCTGACCGGCCTTTGACCACGACCTTTTTCGCACGTTCTTGTCGTACGTGATCCACTTTTCATCACCAGTTATCAGCTTCTTCAAAAATGGTTCGGTTTCATTACGTCGTAATAAAGAATCACAAATGAGTACACGGTTCATTAGGTTTCTTTCAGTGAGCTCGTGAGGTACCCAAATGTCGAGCTTTTTTGTGTACCCAGTTTTTTTCAAATGCGCCAAAACTGTTTTGTGGTCAATTCCCAGTTCTTCAGCTACGTCGTAACTACTGACATGCCGATCTTGCTCCACTTTTTCAAAAATGGCATCCATTTTATCTGTAATAGGGCGACCAGAGCGACGTGCATCTTTGACATCAAAATTTCCGGATTGAAAACGCTTAAACCAAATTTGTGCTACTCTCACAGACACTGCACTAGGTCCATAAACATCGCAAATTTATTCGCGGCTTGCGTTGCATTTTTACCTTTTTTGTAGTAAAATTTTAAAATGTATCGAATTTCTTCATTAGATTCACTCATCTTGGCGGTACGAAAAACAAATGAAAATCACACATTTTCCTAATTTGAATTTGGAATTATGTTCTTTAAAATTTAAACTTTCAATGATACCAAAACCAGCCAGATACAAATAGTATAGCCAAAGAGATTTTATTACAAGTTTATACATACTATAATGCGAAAAGACTTTTTCCCCAACTATTGGTCAATGGTTTTAACGCCACGAATGCTTATGATATATTTTGGCCAGAGATTGCTTTTTTTGTTTTATAAGCCTATACAGGGTAAATTTTAAGGTACCGGCAACCCCGCAGGATTAGATGGCTAACATCATTAACTACAACGTTTGTTTTACGAGATTTAAGATAACTCAATACATTAAACAAAAATCAAATTTCAAGTTTTTATTGCACTGTCGTGATATTGATAAGTCTATGTTTCATTTATATACGACGACGGAAGAAAACGCTACGCTCGCGCGCTGTGCACGTAGAGTTACGAACATTCTAGAGGTATATTGAATAAATATTTATTTTTGTATGAAAGTAAAATCCAAAGAATTATCAAAAGTCGTAGAACAAACGTTGTAGTTAATGATGCTACCTATCCAATCCTGCGAGGTTGCCGGTACCTCAAAATTTACCCTGTATACAGGGTTACTTTTTATCAACCCGGAAAATTTAAAGGACGCGTCAGGGCACATCCATTATTATAAAAAAAATCAGAAAAAATAATTATAATAATTCATTTTTTGAATATTTTAGAAAATGAATCTAAAATCAAATAGGTGAGTTATTGTTTAACCCTGTATGTAGGTTTATTTTAAAATTAGCTCTTTTGTAATTTATTGCACATAATTCATTTTGGTGCCTCATACAATCGGAATTTCCAGATGTGTGTAATTCGACTCTATTTATTGCGGTTGTGTGTGACGCCAATTTGTAAGCGATGATTCAACTTATGTTCTATCGAACAGGTGACCGAATCGAACCAATTCACCACACTGCCTGTTTTCAATACGTGCGGATTAAAAAATAAAGCTCGAGGGAAAATTGAGTTTGACGTGACGTGACAGTTTGTCAAACATAAGCGTGACGTGAGAGCCTGAGTCTTATCTGTTACGCTTTCACGCCTGTACCTACCACTGATCCAACTTTTTATTGAAATGGCATCAGGCACATGAGACCCAAAAGTGTATAAAAATTATTCTGTTACATCTATGTGTTATATTAATCACTAGCTTGCCGCTCTGGACTTTGCCCGCGTTATTTTTGTTCTCCCGTGATTTGATATTTTCCCGTAGGAAAAATAATTTTGTAGCCTATGTTACTCAGGGATAATGTAGCATTCTAATGGTGAAAGAATTTTTCAAACCGGTCCAGTAGTTTCGAAGCCTATTCAATACAAACATACAAAAATACAAATCTTTCCTCTTTATAATATTAGTATAGATAAAACAGGAGCAAATGTATTTTTTACTCCTTCATTTCGCTTTATTTTTGTCTATGCTTGCGAACATTAAAAAATATGTCATGATGAATAACATGACATTGACAGCCAAAAATGAGTACCAACCTATGTAAGTATTAGTTTTCTACATCAATGTTGTTAAATATTAAGAATAATTATTATCATATAATAAAAATTCAGTGTCGAGAGTTTAAAGAAGCTATGAAAAAGTAATTATTAGGTATTAACACTTAAACGCGAACGAAAGAAAACAAAACGACGCATTCATAAACACAGAGGAAACGCGAATGCCGATTTGATGGACTGTCACTGTTACCGTCAGTCTATTGCCACAGATTACTAAATAGTTACTATGCTATTGCTATCATCAACAGCTGTCAAAAGCGTTTTGTAACGTACGACTTAGATACACTTTTTCCGTTTTATGCTTTATTATATTATTCTATAACTATATCACTAGAGCAGCAGACGAAACATGTTGGTCGTGGTACTCCGTGGTAACGTGGTTATTATAGTGTTTCAGTTACCGAAAAAAAAATTAAACATAACTCTCAAAATACACAACTTGGTAACAAAGAGAATATTTTTTTAATGATTGATTGATTTTGATTTATTCTGAACTCGTTACATTATTTCGATTATTCCAACATTAAGTTCGATTAATGGGCTTCAGTACCACTTTCTCACATACACAGAACTTTGACTCCGCGCGTATTCGTTACGTAGTAAAATTACCAATGCTAATCACATTCCTGCCGATGCCGCGTCGCGTTGCTAGCTAATTAACATTTAAAATATTACGGTGGTTAATTGTATCAGTCACGTATACACATACGCGGTCAGAACTAGTCGCGGTAGCTGGTTTAGCGGGCGACTTGTTTGTGTTGTAAGCTTTACTAGTTCGCCGTATTTAGCACCAGTTGGAACTGCGCCCTAAAGCCCAACGGCAAAGTTTTTGATACATGGTCAACTTTAACCTTTAGTCGATGTAATTATGGTAACAAGATCACGAAGTTAACGAATTGTTAACAGACAGGTGTCGAATCGTATGAAAATTTTGCATATTCTTAAGCAATTTGACGGATAAACTAGCCGTGGAACTGTTACATTAACTGTTCGTTACAATAGATCATGTAACAAAAAAGTGGTCCTAAGTTACTTAACACTGGTTCATGTGGCTACATTGAACGTGTTGTCTCTGTGTGAATAAAGTTGTTAACTAAGAAATCAAGAAAGTTCTGCGATATTTATTCGATTTTTTAAAATATTTATGGAAACATACTGTCACCGTCCGTATCGACCTTTTTTCGAAACTCGTCGTCTACTATGTAGTAAACTAGCTGTGCCCGCGAACTACGTTTCGCCATCGAAATGCTTAACACAGTGTTAAATTTTTTCCTCCATTTTATTCCATAACCTCCCGCACGCGTACCTTGCCTTGCCTTGCACGCGCCTTGGTGACACTCACTTCGCAACGGGCCGTGCAGCAAAAATCGTAATATTTTAATTTCGCCATAACTTCAAAACCAAACGTCCAATTTTAATCATTCAAAGACCAAATATTATCTACATAAACTGTACATACTTAGTGATGAAATAATTTATTTTGATAAGGATTAATAGCATGAGAAAAATAAATGCGTTTAAATGTAGTACAAAAAAAATTCAAGATTTTTAAATAAAAAAATTGTTGTTGTGCCTCACTCGACATAGATAGGTATAGTGTGTCGCGGACTTTTTTGTAGATATTTATAAGATCTACAATTAATTAGAACATTTTATGGTTCTATCTTTTATAGTTTTGGCAGCGTAAGCAAAATAAGTTACTTTTCAGGTTGATTTTTTACACCTTGTGTCCGAAAAACCCAAATATCTTACGGAACCCTATTTTTTTTTTCCAAAATAAAATTTAGCCTATGTTACTCGTGGATAATGTAGCTTTCGAATGGTGAAAGAATTTTTAAAAACGGTCCAGTAGTTTTTGAGCCTATTCATTACAAACAAACAAACAAAGTTTTCCTCTTTATAATATTAGTGTAGATAAATTAATTTGCCTTATGAATATTCTATGTTAATTTTTATTTATTTTTTAATATACAGGGTGTATCTGAACACCCCGATAACATTTAACGGTATGTATCCATCACAAGTAGAAATTTTGTAGGAAAAATATTAGGGCTTTTTTTTCCATACAAACTAAATAATTTTTTTCTGGTATTAAGTGCCGACAGCTCTACGTAAACGTACGAGGAACACTACGCTTACGTCATACAAATTAAATAAATTATTTTTTGAAGTTAAGTGCCGACAGCCCTACGTAATACATAGGTGCTTGTAAGAATAAAAAGTACTCTTGGGTCGAAAATTAACAGATAAGGTAGAGAGAACACGTGTAAATGTGCATTTAATGCTGGCTTATTGGTTTTTCTATCTACGTGGATCAATAAAAGTACGGAACAGAACATTATATTCTCGCTTTAATCTATCTGTATTTGTATGGGCGGGGGGTGACGTAAATTATGAATGGTGCCATCGACAGGCGCAATAATAGCAATTCTCGTCATCCGTTCGCCGTCAGGTTTCGCGCCATGCGTCGCATCCCGACCGTGGTGTGGCGCCACCGCGGCAACGGCGCGGTGATAGCGCGCTCGTCGCAGCCCGAGGTGGGCTGGCTCGGCTGGCGGTCCAACGTGGACGAGCGGCTGCTGGCGGCCTTCGTGACCGCCTGCGCCCAGGACCGGCCCGTCACCGCCGCACACGCCAAGGTGCGTGTTGTCCACGTAGCACGCGGTACTCCGCTGACCTATGCTGCCCTGGTACTTCACCTCGGCCGAGAGATAATATTCTGCTGACCTATGCTGCCCTGGTACTTCACTTCGGCCGGGAGACAATATTCTGCTGACCTATGCTGCCCTGGTACTTCACTTCGGCCGGGAGATAATATCCGTAGAGGACTACTAAAGTCACCGACATAGTCCGAAGAATTGGGACGATGACTGAATTCCAATTTTCACATCTCGACATAAAATATTATAATAGCGCAGAAAAAGCAATGCAATCATGTGAAATTAGAATTAAAATCGGCTTACAAATACATAAGATACAAGCATTTTAAGCTTTCCATTTTGAAGCGATTAGACAGAGAGATCCGGCATCAACCGTGACGTCATCGTTGAGTACGGCCATATAAACTCCATGTAAAATGCTAGAAAGACGTCCGTCCGTCCGTCTCTTTCTAGCAAAACGTCGTTTTGCTAGAAAGAGACGGAGAAAAATCTTTAATACCTTCTAATTTGGTTGTTTTTATAGTTATTCGAAAACCAATTTTTTTCTCTCTGTTTATTATATGAATGAGCTTCTATTAAAGCAAAAAAAATTTTTTTGTCATCTAGCCAATTGCGTTGTCGTTCGATCCATCTAGTAAATGTGTCTTGGAGACCTTTGGGGAAGGCCCTTTGTCCATAAATGGGTGTTTCTTGACTGAAACGATGAAGAATTGTGATCAGAACGTGCTGTGCGAGCATGTGGACTTGTCGATCGACATAATATCGACCGACAAAAGCATCAGCCCTGCGAGCATGGAGCTCTCAATAAACAAAATTTGACAGCTAAGATCGACATACTCGACAAAAATCGATAAATTTTACAGATATTCCTTAGAAGTGAAAAGGACAGATGCTTTTGTCGATCGAGATATGTCGATCGACAAGTCCATGCTCGCAGGGTTGTTTTTTTTATTTATCAATTTTTATCGAGTATGTCGATCTTAGCTGTCTGTTGTTTATCAAGTGTTCCATGCTCGCACTCCTGAACTGTGCAATCAGCCTGATTCGTCGTATGATACCTTGATCTATTCTGCCCTGAGACAAAAGCCACACTCTTATTTTTCGCAGTCGTTCCCCAAAAAATGTATGGAAATGACTTTAGCCTGTGACAACCTCACGCCAATTTTTTCCGCAGCTAATGTCACCTCCATACATTTTTTCTGCGGAACGACTACTGAAAAATAAGCATGTGGCTTTTGCCTAAAGGGTCTGGTACTTCACGTTATAACTTTAGCCGAGAGAATCATCGCTGGATAAAAGCTGGCTATTTGAATCAGAAATGATAAGGTTCGTAGCAGAATCAAAGTCACCGACACAACCCAAAGAATTGCGGACCTTAAGTGGCAGTAGGCAGGGCACTGAAATGACGGCCGTTGGGACAGAAAGGTCGTAGAGTGACGGTCGGCTGATTGTTCTCAGTTTATTTAACCTTTAATGATACTCATGATGATCAATAATAGTTATTTCACTGTGATTCTCTCCGCTGTTGCAGCAAAACAAACTGCTGATAGTGGACGCACGGTCGTACGCGTCAGCGGTGACGAACCGCGCGCGCGGCGGCGGCTGCGAGTGCCAGCAGTACTACCCGCTGTCGGACATCCAGTTCATGTGCCTGCCGAACATACATCACGTGCGGCGCAGCTTCCAGCAGATGAGGGCGCTGGCCGCCGAGCCTGGGGACCAGGCCAAGTAAGTTGCTTGTTGTTTTCTCTTTTTGGACTCGCAAGTCTCGTATAGGTTGGTGGAGTCTCGTCTGTTTGAAAGCACACCCACTTTCAACTTCACTTTATTAATCTTGCAGCGTATACGCTATGATATGTCTCGCACCGTATGCACTTTGAGCGCGTTGCGTTTGGAAGCGTGTGCGCTGCAAGCACGTCGTGACACGTACCGTGTGCGCTGCGAGCACGTCGCGACACGTACTATCAAGGACACTGGCGCCTTACCAGTCCTACGTCGAAAGTCGCTTGCACACTGCACGATGACAATCGCGTCAGGCCACGCCCCGCTCCATTCATTCACAATAGTGCGTGGGCACAAACAAGTAAGCGAGAGCATTTAAAAGTTTAAGCTCTATGGAAAGCACATTTGGTTGAGTTTTGCTTACTATATAACTCCAAGGTATACGGTTTGGCAATATTTGTACAAAGTGGTAAGGCACGAGAGACCCCGATAGTACCGTGTGCACTGCGAGAACGTCGCGTCTCGAAGCGTATGCGCTGCGAGCACTTCGCGTCTCGAGGCGTATGAGTTAGCTTAGATCCTGTCCAGAAAGGGGCGAATTCTGCGATTTGATTCGGGCGAGAGTACATGCGCGTGTCGAGGTACTCGGTGCCACTACTTGCGTCCATAAGCATCAAGCGATCTTGACGCGAATCACGTGCGTTGAGGCGCATGAGTTAGGTTAGACCCTGTTCAGAAAGGGGCGAATTCTGCTATTTGATTCGGACAAGAGTATACGCGTATATATTACGTATCGAGGTACTCGGTGCCCCTACTTGCGTCTATAAGCATTTCGCGATCTTGACCTGAATCACGCGCGTTGAGGCGTATGAGTTAGGTTAGACTCTGTCCAGAAAGGGGCGAATTCTGCCATTTGATTCGGGCGAGAGTACACGCGCGTGCCGAGGTACTCGATGCCACTACTTGCGCCCATAAGCATCGCGCGATCTTAACGCGAATCACGCACGTATTTGCGGCGACATCGCACCTTTCTGAATAGGGTGTTAGTGTAACGCATAACGCAGCGATTCTGTATAATTTAAAATATAATAAGAGGATAATTTTTTTTATCATTCCTGTGGCAGATTACTAAAAAATATTGCAACCGTTTTTCTTTTATTTTTCACGTAACTAACAACATGTAACGGTACATTGTTTTTTAATGTTATATGACGTTATACGTAGACGTAGTGTAATTTTTTTCAAACTTGACGCGGCGAACCCTCACTCCATAATTTCAATAGTTGTTTGCTACTTCAAAAGAGCAAAAATAGTGTGTTTCTCGACGAGAACGTTGTGCTAACCGAGCGCGGTGTGGTCTGTCTCGGCAGTTGGCACAGCAACCTGGAGCGCACGCTGTGGCCGCAGTACGTGTCGGGCGTGCTGCGGGCCGCCGGGGCCGTGGCCGCCGCCGTGCGCGCCGCCAGGCCCGTGCTGGTGCACTGCTCCGACGGCTGGGACCGCACGCCGCAGATAGCGGCCACCGCGCAGCTGCTGCTCGACCCGCACTACCGCACCCGCCAGGTACCGCCCGCGGCACACGGCGCGACACACAGCACGACACACAGCACACAGCATGCGGCACACAGCACACAGCACGCCGCACCGAGCTGGGGCACTGCTCCGACGGCTAGGACCGCACGCCGCAGATAGCGGCCACCGCGCAGCTGCTGCTCGACCCGCACTACCGCACCCGCCAGGTACCACCCGCGGCACACAGCGCGGCACACAGCACGACACACAGCACACAGCATGCGGCACACAGCACACAGCACGCCGCACCGAGCTGGGGCACTGCTCCGACGGCTAGGACCGCACGCCGCAGATAGCGGCCACCGCGCAGCTGCTGCTCGACCCGCACTACCGCACCCGCCAGGTACCGCCCGCGGCACACAGCGCGGCACACAGCACGACACACAGCACACAGCATGCGGCACACAGCACACAGCACGCCGCACCGAGCTGGGGCACTGCTCCGACGGCTGGGACCGCACGCCGCAGATAGCGGCCACCGCGCAGCTGCTGCTCGACCCGCACTACCGCACCCGCCAGGTACCGCCCGCGGCACACAGCGCGGCACACAGCACGACACACAGCACACAGCATGCGGCACACAGCACACAGCACGCCGCACCGAGCTGGGGCACTGCTCCGACGGCTGGGACCGCACGCCGCAGATAGCGGCCACCGCGCAGCTGCTGCTCGACCCGCACTACCGCACCCGCCAGGTACCGCCCGCGGCACACGGCGCGACACACAACACGACACACAGCACACAGCACGCCGCACCGAGCTGGGGCACCGCTCCGACGGCTGGGACCGCACGCCGCAGATAGCGGCCACCGCGCAGCTGCTGCTCGACCCGCACTACCGCACCCGCCAGGTACCGCCCGCGGCACACGGCGCGACACACAGCACGACACACAGCACACAGCACGCCGCACCGAGCTGGGGCACCGCTCCGACGGCTGGGACCGCACGCCGCAGATAGCGGCCACCGCGCAGCTGCTGCTCGACCCGCACTACCGCACCCGCCAGGTACCGCCCGCGGCACACGGCGCGACACACAGCACACAGCACGCCGCACCGAGCTGGGGCACCGCTCCGACGGCTGGGACCGCACGCCGCAGATAGCGGCCACCGCGCAGCTGCTGCTCGACCCGCACTACCGCACCCGCCAGGTACCGCCCGCGGCACACGGCGCGACACACAACACGACACACAGCACACAGCACGCCGCACCGAGCTGGGGCACCGCTCCGACGGCTGGGACCGCACGCCGCAGATAGCGGCCACCGCGCAGCTGCTGCTCGACCCGCACTACCGCACCCGCCAGGTACCGCCCGCGGCACACAGCGCGGCACACAGCACGACACACAGCACACAGCATGCGGCACACAGCACACAGCACGCCGCACCGAGCTGGGGCACTGCTCCGACGGCTGGGACCGCACGCCGCAGATAGCGGCCACCGCGCAGCTGCTGCTCGACCCGCACTACCGCACCCGCCAGGTACCGCCCGCGGCACACGGCGCGACACACAGCACGACACACAGCACACAGCACGCCGCACCGAGCTGGGGCACCGCTCCGACGGCTGGGACCGCACGCCGCAGATAGCGGCCACCGCGCAGCTGCTGCTCGACCCGCACTACCGCACCCGCCAGGTACCGCCCGCGGCACACGGCGCGACACACAGCACGACACACAGCACACAGCACGCCGCACCGAGCTGGGGCACCGCTCCGACGACTGGGACCGCACGCCGCAGATAGCAACCACACATAACAGTTGATATACCTCCCCACCGAGGAACTCGAGCCTACCCTAAGTTAGGGTGTTGGGACCTTAGTCAACCACGCTGGCCCAGTGCGGATTGGTCGACTTCACGTACACCTTGGAATTTCTTCGCAGATGTGTGCAAGTTGCCTCACGATGTTTTTCTTCATCGTAGGAGTGTCAGATAAATGTGCATATGAAATTTGAAAAACGAAAAAACACATTGGTACATGGCGGTCTCCCGATTGAAACCCAGACCTCCCGATTGGGAGGCAAGTGTCGAATCCAAGGTGCTACCGACGCTCACATTGAAAAGAAAAACGTGAATGTTGCCGCCGCACCTGTACTTACGGATCAGAATAAAGCATTGCTTCCCAATCTTTTGTTACCAGGAACCATCTACATTTCTTTATCGCTAGTAGAAACCATTTCGGAACACAAAATGGCGGTGGCGACGACAATGGCGGGGAATCACACGACTCAATCGAAATGTAGCATTTCATTCATTAGCTTAAAAAATCTCTGACTGAAGAATATGCTGTATGGGCTCAGTGCCCTTTGATTCTTGATAAAGAGAAAAAGGATAAATAATAAAAATCGAACATTTGCAGGGTTTCCGCGTGCTGATCGAGCGCGAATGGTTGGACTTCGGGCACAAATTCGCCGAAAGGTGCGGCCACCAATTCGGACCGGAGGATCCCAATGAGCGGTCTCCCATCTTCCTGCAGTGGCTGGATGTGGTGCACCAATTAATGCTGCAGCACCCCTGCAGCTTCGAGTTCAACGAGGCCTACCTGGTGCGTGCTACTCACTATTATACAGGATGTACAAATGATAGCTGGCTTACAAGATGATCCGCTATATCAGGGGTTCCCAACCTTTTACTCTATGCCCCTCACCCAGCATTATGCTAAAATATTACGCCCCCCTAGCGGCCGAAATGGGAAGTCAAAAAAATTAAGCAAACAATGAAAATATTGGCGTGTTTAGTTTTATTCAAAAGATGGTTGCAATGTGTCGCTTGTGACTTCGCATAGGTGGCAGATTCCGCGTGGCGCGAGTTTATATGAACAGTTTTAATAAATATTCTTTATACAGTTTAATTCTGGAGCCGCTCGCTGCGCCCCCTCTTGGTGCACTCTACGCCCCCCAAGTGGGGTCACCCCTCACTGGTTGGGAAACCCTGCGCTATATGAAACTATCTAGTTCTAGTGAAAAATATTCTTACAATTTCTTATAAAATCGAATCTTTTCGATCTTTTCGATTTCGATCGTTTTGCGATAAACTATGAGAAGACTATTAGTAGTACCTTCTAATACTGTCTGTCCTTTTAAGATATTCTGCCTCAGGACCTTCTATCTTGACCTCCAGACTTTCTCGGATATCCACATATTTCCAGCCACCATGGCTATGTCATTTCACCATATCGCCTTTGCTCGTCGCGGCTTCCTTGACGAGATCCTTGGTCGCTATGTTGATATTCTTTGACTCCACACGCTCACGAATCGCGCAATATAACGAATACGTACTAAATATGCGATTCGTTGTATCTAGTTGTAAGGCACGATTCTTTCCAAAGATACTACTACTTTTACTACTTTTCAAGCAGGAGCCAAATTGTGTGTGCTTGTTCAGACAACTTGAAAGTGAACAACTTTTACTATGGCAACAATCTTGAAATCGCGAAAAAAAAATAATCAGCTGTTCCATACAGCTAGGTTCAGTGGATGTTCAACATTTGTATGGAACAGCCGATTTTTTCTCGCGATTTCAAGATTGGTCCCATCCCATAGTATAAGTTGATTCGTTTGCTTGTCTGAACAAGCACACAAAATGTGGATCCAGCCCCCTTGATTGTGTAACAAAAATCTAAGTATTGCGATCGTTTTCAATTTTGACAGTCAAAGTGCATCCATTGCTTTTTGAAGTGAAACTTCTTTAGGCGCGCTTGACTTGGGGAGTAAGCTGGCGAACGCGTTACGAAAAGTGTGATCGGGCAAGGCGAACGGAAGTTAAGTGGGGGATATAAGCAAGAGACAGCAGTGCGCGCGCACATTTTCTTTCTCTCTTCCTCTCATAGAAGTTTCACTTCAGTCGTGTGGTCATAAGCACACTCGTTTTTTTTTTATTACAGAGTTGACACAGAATCTTTCATTGACGCCGCAATTATTAGTAATTTCAAGGCGATCGTGATAGATTTTTTCATAGACAATAAAAAACTTCAAAAGTAACCTTGTATGTGCGCCTGTAAATCGTTAATGTCGGGGGACTCTGTACTAGGGTCGTCTGTTTGGGCACCTCCGTCTTACCTATTTCTGCCGCTAAGCAGCAGTGCTTGCATTGCTGTGTTCCAGTTTGAAGGGTAAAGATATGGCAGTGAAATTACTGGGTACCGTGACTTTACATCTGATGTCACATGTTGGCAACATACACTGTGGTTCCTGTGGCGGTTGCAGTTTCGCTGCGAATCCCACAGGAGCCACATGTATTTATAGGTGACTGTTACCACTTACCATCAGCAGGCTTATTCTGTAACTTCAGTTGCTAACTAGAACTGTCATTTTTGAAAGGAACTTAACACCCATTACTGCTATCATGAACGCTGCCGTAACATATGAGATCACTAAACCAGTAATGGATATAAAGTGTCTTTCAAAAATGACAGTTCTAGTTACCAACCGTAGTTAGCGAATAGGCCTGCAGGTGGGCAGTTTGCTTGTTTGCCAACTCACTTGCAATAAAAAGAAACATATTCGTCTGTAAATCGTTAATGTTGTTGAACCACAAATAATACGCGAATTTCGGTGATACATATTTATTACGTCGAAGATGTGTTTTTTTTACAGATAAAGCTGGCCACGCACGTCCACTCGTGCATGTTCGGCACGTTCCTGTGCAACACGGAAAGGGAACGGATAGAGGCGCGCGTGCACGAGACCACTGCGCACGTGTGGCATCTTCTATGCGCGCCCGCATACCGCAACCATCTATACGCGCCGAACGCCTCTGAGGTAAATACTCTTTAATTATAAATATATCGCTGCGGCCAACATGAAGCTACTTTTAAAACTACCTGTTGAAAACCACGCCTATGTCTTGATCTTAGTGCGAGTAGTGCTAGTGGATAGACATCTCATATACAGAGTGCAAAGACACTATAGTTGAGTGGATATTATTCTCAATATTGATCATTGTAAATTTGTACAAAATAGAGTTACTGATTTTTAAGAAATAGATAAAGATGCGTTCAGTGGCTGTGCCCGCGAACTATGTGACGCCTTAAAAGTTCAAAGAAAAAACTGTAAATCTACTTTACCGCGGGAACTACTTACTTTTCCGGCATAATAAGTAACCTATATATTAATCCGTGTCGTAATCCGTCTACCTTCAAAATTTCATCCGAATCCATTCAGTAGTTTTTGCATGAAAGAGTAACAAACATCCTCACACACTTTCGCGTTTATAATATTAGTAAGGATTAGTGTGATATTATTAAAACCATTGATTCTCCCACACAGGAGGTGCTGTGGGTGGAATGCAGCGTTCGCAGCATCCGGGTTTGGTCCGCCCTTTTCCTGGGAGAGGACAATCCGCGGGCACATCTCTCTGGAAGCAGCGACGCCTTAGCCAACGTTCCGTCTGCGCATGCGCCCACTCACACGCCCAACGGTAACCTTTGCTATTATTTACGAGGATACTGTTGCTCTTCTATCATTAAATCTAATCAGCTAATGTACCATTCAAGAACCAAGTCACTCCATCTGAGAATTGCCCGATACGATGCGAAATCGAAATATCGATATACAGGGTGTAAGAATTGCAGACGCAAAGCCGAAATCCACGTATTGAACCCATCGTCAGTATCATTTTTGTCTTCTAGACCATGTCTGGAAAATTAATAGTTACCGAGGTATTTATGTTAAAAGTGACAATTATTTTTTCAGGGTTTTTATACCAAAAAACTTTTGGGAACATTGTTTGTTAATTTTCGACCAAAGAAAATATCAGTATTTATAAACAAAAAATAAAAGTTTTTAATGTATAACGCGTAATGTATTTATAACGGACGCTGTCGTTTGTCCCCATGAGCCGCTGTCTCACGCAGAGACATTATCCGTAGCGCGCGAGCGAGCGTTATGGATATCGTCTCTCGTAGTACTTTTTGTAGTTGTTTTTAAAACCTAAAAATAAAATCGTTTCCCATCAATATTTTTTATATAAGTTAATTTTAATGGTCTGAATACATAGACGCGGGCTTCGTTATGGGTCTTTTTACACTCTGTATATCGAAATATCGATTCAGCGCTATACGATATATCAATATTTCATAGTACATATATCACTGCCATACGATACCCATGCAGAGGGCCTATTACCGATCTCATGGTTTTGCAAATGCTATCATATGATATCATAGTGCAAAACGAAAAATACCATTTCCGATCACATTTTTGATCATTTTTTCATTGTTTAGTGATGACATCATTGAAATTATGCCATAGTGATGATATCATTGGAGATCGGTAATACGATATGCAGCATTTCATGACTTCTTTTTCTCAAATTTATACCATGTCATACGATGAAAGATCCATAATTGGCCCGCAGGTTTCGTATAACTAAATAATATCGTATCGCATCAAACACATGTTTGTTTATATAATCTTTTTACAGATTAAATCAACAAAAATATGCTGGCTGTAATATTAGATAATATTGTTTTAATGTGTTTTACTAAAACAAATTTTGTAAAAGAGAACTAGCTCACTTTTACTTAGATCTAATGGTAGATTTAAATAAATTTACATCTTGGTTGACAGTTGACTGCTTGAATTTTAATGTTCAATCTGTATCATTTTTGCCAAGCTGTAGTTGCGCGCTTGTTAATGAACATTTCCAAACCTTATACAAGTTTATTTTTTAGTTACTAAAAAAATTTGTGTGCTTTTTCAGACAAGCAAAGTTCAAAAAAAAATCAGCTGCTTCATACAAATGTTAACGTTCACTGAACCTAGATGTATGGAACAGTTGTTTTTTTTTCTGTTGGTCCCATAGTGAAAGTTGTTCACTTGCTTGTCCGAACAAGCACACAATTTTTTTTATTAACTTAAAAATCAAACGTAAAGCGTTTTGTTACAGGACTGATGACAAAGACAAGATCCTGTGACAATTTACTCAGCGAAGGAGAAAAGAGAGCAACGCAAAGGAGGTGTAGTGACCCGAGCTTAGCACCTGACGTAATGTGAGTTTTATTTTTGTGAATATATTAATCTGGGGAAATTAGACCAGCTCGGTAAGTTCAACTTCCGGAAAGACGTAAATCGACGAATCCAACTCGGCTGGGCAGCGTTTGGGAAGCTACGCAGTACATTCTCGGCACATCAGCAGTGTCTCAAGACAAAACTCTTCTATTCGTGCGCGTTGCCAGTGATGACGTACGGAACTGGGATATGACCGCTAAAATTGGGTGGGTCAATCAAAGGGTGATAGAGAGGGCTACTCTCGGGGTTTCTCTACGTGATCGGATCAGAAATCGTGAGATCCGTAGTAAAGCTAAAGTTACCGACATAGCCCCAGAGACTTGCGAGTTTTAAGTGGCAGTGGTCAGGGTATATCGCTCGCAGGACTGACGGCCATTGGGACGGAAAGGTCCTGGAGTGGCGGCCGCGTACCGGGAGACAACGTTGGTAGGCCCGAAGGTGGACCGACAATCTGGGGAGGCCTATGTCCAAGAGCCTCTTGTCTGAAATGATGACGGTGATGATAAAAATATGGTAAATCTCATTTCAGACTACGCTATACTATTGTGCTACATAGTTTAGCAAATAAAGACTTAATGCTGTACTATATAGCATTGCGTTCACATTACGCGACATAATCGCATGGTATATAGCAAGCTCATGTCGTTCGTTTCGCTTGCGGGACGTGCGGAACGGGCGGGGGTGAGGGGGGAGGAGAAAGCGACGCGTGATTTAGCACATCGCTCAATTTTATAGTGTACATACTAGCTTTTGCCCGCGGCTTCGCTCGCGTTAAATTCGGGGTAACACCGCAGATTTCAAAGAAAAAAATAAGGCAGGTATTTTTCGTTGGTAACAAAGAGTCTGTGTACCGATTTTTAGCTTCCTACCTTGAAAACTGCAAAAAGTCCCATATAAAATTTCACCCCCTCTTTTAAGGGGTTGGTAGCATATTTCCAAAAAAAAAATGATGCACGATTTTTTTGTTAGTCACAAATAGTTCGCATACCAATTTTTAGCTTTCTACCTTGAAAATTGCGGAATGCTCCATACAAACTTCCACCCCCCATTTTAGGGAAGTGGGGGTTAGAAAGAGACAAAAAGTAGCCTATGTCACTCTCCATCCGTTCAACTATCTCCACTTAAAAAATCACTTCAATCCGTCGCTCCGTTTTGCCGTGAAAGCCGGACAAACAAACACACACACACACACACTTTCCCATTTATAATATTAGTATGGATAGTAAATCAATAATATATCGTACAGTTAAGTGTGAACGCGTCCGTAATAAATGTATGGTGCGCGATATTGTTGTGCTATGAACTATATGGTATTATATTATAGCGTAGTCTGAAAACGCCTTAATAGTTATTTGTTTGTGTGTTCTGTGGCTGACGAGGTGTGCGCTTTTCAGGAAACTATCAGTGGTGGGCGGCGATTGTGTGAGTGACGCGCGCTCTTGTCGCGCCCTCACCGACAGCTGCGTGGACGCGCTGCCCGCGCTGCCTGCCCCCACACTGCCCACACTGCCCACATTGCCCACACTGCCCATCGCCGCACCCCCCACCGACCTGCAGGTAGGTAACCTTGCGCTATCTACACCTGCCCCCCCTAGCATGACCACCGAAACCGATGGTCATAATATAATCGATGGGTCACTGATTTATTTAATAAAATGTCCTACATTTGCATGCTGATATTGTTATCTGCTAAATAGGTTAGACCTCATTATATAACTATGAACACAATGTAACCCTATTTATAGCAAATAAATGATTTGATTTCATTTGAGAAACACGATATGATTAAGCGGTTTATCGCGGTAAAATATAAAAAATGAAATACGTTTTTAATTTTTATCGTATTTTGACAGTTCACGGCGATAAACCGCTCTATCGTAGGTATCTATTTTCATTTTCACTGTACTTTGCATAAACACTAGCCAGTATATAACGGTTTGTATAATAGTTTTGTCCAAACAGTTCGATAGTCGATTCACTGGTAGGACTAGATGGAATAAAGGATCTTGTTTTGGTGGTCACGCAACGGGGGCAGATGATTATTTTTCATCATGTATGTTTAATGTTTATCTACACTCATGTTTTAATATTAGAATGAATACCTCAAAGTTGAACTACATACTCTTTAACACAGATAATTAAAAATTAAAATTAAAAAACAACCTTCAAAATAATAGCAGTTAAAACATTGTTTCTACTCATTCAAGTACAACTTTTTCTTTTGAAAAATAATTAATATATATGCCAAAAACCACTCTTAAAAAATCTAATCGACACTATAAGGAACCTAAACCTTGATGTGCTAACACAGTGAATTAAATGTAGATTTGGCATTCATTTTGTCTGTTATAAATTAATTCCTATTTTTGTTTAATTTGAATACATATATAAATGTATGCCTTATAGCACATAATAATGGAATACATTTGAAAACTGCAAATATGTACATAGGAACTATATTCTTAGTTACTAACTAATTACTCAGTGAAGGAGTCCAAACACGCACTTGGCCAGTTTGTTTTCTGTTCCATATATAGAAAAGCCTCCGTCACGACGTATTATTAGGTACAAGATAAGTACAGACTGCGTCAAATTTCTAGTCCGTTCTAAACACAGCACGATTCGCGTTGCGCCGGCTCCACACGTTGGCCCCAACGCCACTCGTCCAACGTGTGGATCGTGAAAATGGCATTGGGTCCAACGTTGGGGGAATGTTGGTAGTTGGCCGACGACGGGACAGAACTAGTATTATTATACTTCACACACGTTGGCTATTGCCAGTGTGTACGCCTCAAGTCCAACGAGTACCAACGTTTTGGCCTACGTGTGAAGCCGGCGTTGCACTGTTGTAATATAGGTATAATTAAATTAAATTATATTGTCTATCTACATAAGTTATGATAATAAGTGAAAAAAGAATGTGACATCACTATATAAGTTGTAGCATGATAAGAATAAAATTAGTATATTTTTATGTGCGTGAGAAAGAGGCGTGAAACAACTTCAGAGCGGACTAGAAGTTTGGTGCGGAGTATACCTACCGTTCTGCGCCACACTGAAAATGCAAAAACTGCCGCGCTCTTGGGAATAACGTATACTAAAGGGTTGTCCCAAAAATATGTCTCCTATTTTTTTTATAGTAAACAACATTTATTTCCAAATATAAATACACTATCAGAAAGCCTGATCCTTCCTCTATTTTTCACCGTACTCCTCGTTCCGATCGATGCACTTTGGGAGTCGGTGCACGAGTTTCTTGATGCCCGCGTCATACCACTCCGCCACCGCCTCCAGTAAGGAAACTCTTCACAGCTTCCATTACTTCCTCGTCGGTCTCGAAGTTGATCCCTGCTAGGTGGTTTTTAAGGGCTGGGAAAAGGTGATAGTCGCTGGGGGCAACGTCAGGGCTGTAGCTAGGATGATCCAGGATGTCCCATCCGAATTTGGTGCTTAGCTCTAGGATCTTCCTGGCAATATGGGGGTGGGCGCTGTCGTGCAAGAGTCGTTTTTGTTGTCCATAACGTTTGGGCCGTACGCAGAGGTCAGTTGCCGATGAATATCAATGGGGGAAGTCCTTTTGTGGTGCAAAAATCGAATAACAGAGCCCACTTCGCACTTGGCGGGAGCGGCGATCACCATGTCCATCACGGATGGCTGCTGTGCCAAGATTGAGCGTCGTAGCGAGGTCCGCCGGGTAGGGAATTGTATAGGAGAGACCAAAGAACACGACAGTGTTGCCGGATTTCACATAGCGCTGCGCATTCGGAAACGGCAGCGCCGGAGACCTTATTTTTTGGACAACCCTCGTATATACAGCAACGTTTCGCGCGCTCGATTATTTGCTATCAGCAACATCCCTGTCGCTCGAGCTCGCTGCGACGTTAGGCTTGAAATACTAATAACATACGCCCGTGGCGTTAAAGTGTGTTTTAGCTTGGATGCGCAAAGTTTAGTTATTTAAAATGTCGGCTTTTTTTCAAGATCAAAGGAGTGCAACTTCTGTGCGTAGTGCTATTATTATCCTATTCTGTGGTATATAGATTTAATCCTGCGATCGTCGACAGGTGGACGGTCTCCACCTGGACCACTTCGAGAGCTCGTCGTCCCCGCCGCGCAACATCGCCAGCGGCTCGTCGTCCCTGGAGCGGGAGCTGGCGCCGCCCAGTATCGAGGTGGAGGTGGAGGTGGAGGTGGAGGTGGAGGGGGGGGCGGGCAGTGCCGCGCTGGACATCGAACCCGCGGCGGCGCGCCAGGTCACGGGCGGGCCGAGCGCGTCGCCCGACGACGCGCCCGTGTTCCTGGGCGACGTCGGCGTCGCGGACGTGAGTGTTCTTTTTTTTTTTTCACGCACAAGCTAAAGGCAAAGGGGTGTTGGTGCGTGCGGTCGCGTATATAGTTTCGATTTTTGTTTCGTGATTGAGTAGAGTCGTACCTTGAATTTTTTTCCCTTTAGTCATTGATATCATCCGTTATTTTTATTTTGTTTTTTTGACCGTCGCACTAGGGGGGGGGGGGGGGGGGGGAGTTGTTTTCAAAATGTAGCCATAACAAGGAGGCAGGAAAGGGGAGTCAACTTTATGATATTTGTGTGACGTAATTTTTGGATGACCCCCCTTTTTAAATCGCAGCAATTTCTTTGTTAATCCACAATGAAATTTTTTTCACCTTAGACTAAAATACTGTGTTATTAAACGTGAAATTGAATGAATTCACCAAAATATCACACAAAAGAATTCTGTTAGTATTTATTATGAATAATAATATTGCAGAATCCTTTGTTTATGTCGAACGTAGCCGTAGTCGATTAAACAAATCGACTACGGCTACGTTCGACATACATATTGCAATTATTAAGTTTACTTAATTGTCATAGGTTAAACAATTTTCCTTGCTTCTAATTACAAATTTGTTTATGACGTCAATAATTAATACCTGTAAAGGCCTAAACGGTTGAACGAAGATTTTCCGAATTTGTCCGCAGACGGTCCGCGAATCGGGCCGCACCCGCAACATCAGCATAACCTGGCGCTCCGTATCGGAGTCGAGCAACCAGTCGTCGACCGGCTTCGACAACCAATCTTCGCCCGGCGGCGGCTACTACGACAGCCAATCGCCGGGCGGCGGCGACTACTACGACAGCCAATCGACGACCGGGACGACCGGCCTAGACAACCGATCGCCGCACGGGTTCGAGCTATCCGATCTCCGCAACCGTAATAGCAGCGCTGAGGGGGACGACGAGGTGAACCACAACAACGTGCGGGACGTGACGGACGTGACGGACGGAACGGACGCGACGGACGGCACGGACGCGACGGACGGAACGGACGCCGCCGACGGACGTACCGCCGCCGTCGACGGGGTGAACGGGGTCGCCGAGCTGTCATCGAAGTTTTTGGAGGTGGAGTTGAATGGTGAGTGTGTGATTTTTGGGGTTTTTGCAACGAAATGCACGCTCGCGGCATAGTGTTTTGTACGAAAATAGCAAAATGGTTTTGAGCTTTTTTTTTTTGTTAACTTAACATACAGGATTACTTTTTTTATCACCCAGGAAAATTGTAAGGGACGCTTCAGGACACGGGAGAAGAATGATTTAAAAATTATAAAAAAATAACTCACCTATTTAATTTTATATTAATTTTCTAAAACAATCATAAATTTTTTTTAAATATAATAATGAATGTGTCCTGATGCGTCTCTTAAATTTTCCAGGGTGATGAAAAAATAATCCCTGTATAGTAAACAAAAACAAAATATACCTTTCAGTGGTATATGCGACTCTAAATTAAAAAGGTATTCATAGCTGGTAGTCATTGGTGGCAACAGTTAAATAATTTAATTAATAATTAAACAAGAGAACAGTGTATTTTAAATAAAATTTTATTGGCACTGTATTAAATGTTTACTGATGTTCAAAATGAATGTTTGTCGTAGGTGGTGCCAATAACAGTTCGAGCAGTGCTAGCTCGGAGAGTGAAGGGGAGGTGGGAAGGGGGAGGAGGCCTGGTAGAAGACACGGCAGCCAACTTACCCTATGCCCAGCCTCACCTAGAAGATACTGCCACTGTACTGCAGGTGTGTATACAGGGTGGACCGAACCAATGGCAAATATTACATTATTATTTTTTTGTAAACGTTACAATGCGTTACAGAGGCGGGAGGGGGGTTCGAACTACGCGTTACGTAACATTCTTTTTTATTGAAATAAAAAGTAGTAGGGAATTAAAATCTCCCAAGATCTCTCGATTGTGTTGTATGAACGTTATTTCATTTTGATCCTTTAAGTTGGCAACATTTTACGTAACATAATTGTGACTTTTAGAAAAAAAAAAGGTCACTTGAATATATTTATTTTACAACAGTAAATAGTTACGGCCGAATAAACTTTTTCTGAGTGACATCTGCCGACAGACCTATCTTTTTCTATATATGTATACGTATGTATATATAATACGTTATGACAATTAAAAAGGTTTAATACAAATAAAACCGCCACAGATGTGTTACGTAACGTTTAGGAAGGGAAGTACAGAAATCTTAAACTTCTCCAAAGCTGTGAAACTTTTTTTTACATCGCCTAAAATTTTTCGTCCATCTATCGCATTACACAAATACTTGAGATTGTTATATAATTTCAAAGTTTCGTATTGGTCAGGATTGGTCTGATGCGTTACATTTTCGTCTTTAAATTTGCCTGATTCATAGTGATCTCTCGCTATCGCTTTCGTGACATTAGAACAATAATAGCTTTAAATGTCATCTGTGACATTGAAACTATTGTTCTAATGTCATGATAACGATAGCGAGTGCTCGCTTTGAGTTAGGCGGTACGGCCGCGGGTGTTGATCCTGGTTATTTTTTTATTATTTTGTTTTTTATTGTTTATTTTTAAATTTTTACTAACTTGTTTTTTATTAGTTAGTTATTTATTTATAATTTTCTTTTGAATACCTACTCTAAATCGAAAAATGTTCAGTTAAATGCCTACCCACCGTTCGAAAAAGGGTTTCACCCGCATCGCGATTTCACAGAACGGCACAATGTTAATTTTGTCTTTTGTCCGTTCGTCCAGGTGGCGTGGAGAGCTCGGGCGACTCGGCGATAGCGTCGGACTCTACCAACTGTTGGTGCGGTCTGGGTGGGGGGAGAGTGGGGCGGTCGGCGCGCTGCGTGTGCGGCGCTGCAGCGGGCGGCTGCGATCCCCTGGACGGTCTACCTCCCGCGCCAGACGCGCTGCAGGCGCGCCTGCATCAGATCATCCTGCACCAGCAGGTCACTTGCTGCTTTTTTTATTTTAAGTGCCTACTAGCTTTCCGCTCGCTTGCGGCTTCGCCCGCGTTATTTTTCTTTTCCCGTAGGAAAAATATGTTTTATAGCCTGTGTTAATCAGGGATAATGTAGCATTCTAATGGTGATGTAGAATTTTTGAAATCGCTCCAGTAGTTTCGGAGCCTATTCAATACAACATACAAGAATACAAATCTTTCCTCTTTATATTTTTAGTGTAGATTTCAAAATCCACAGCTAGGGTTGCCAGGTCTAAATAGCATAATTTCGCGACAGAAGCTTGTAAAAACATTACATTTAGCTGATGCACCCACACACCTACAATGTCATATTAGGTGTGTGCTAATATCATAATTTTTCATAATACGAAATTAATAAAAATAGAAAATATTTAATAATTGCAATTTTAATTTAATTCAATTACTTAAAATATTTTTTTTACTTAATTTAATTGACTTGATGGTCATATCGTGTTTCGTGTTTGTACGAATTTATATTCATTCATATAATATGTTTATACTTTCTAATTACTTCTAACTTATCATTACTGCCTAGATGAACGACACGGTCATCATTGAAAACACGAAGTTAGCCGATGCCCATTATTTATCTTGAAGCACTGATATCCTTTGTACAACCTTAACGTTTTCAATCGATGACGCAAGCAATCGACATTCCCGTGCACACTACGCGGGAATCTCGATTCTTGACGTGCATTCGTGGAGTACGTGTCTGCTTGCAGCGCGCTTTATTGTGCTTTTGTAGCCTAATATAACAAATGTATTAAATATTTTGTATAGGAGTGATGTATATATTACTTTAAGATGAGAAGGTTACCGTGACCGTTCGAAGTTTGTCGTTTCATGCATACTAGTTTCCATGATTAAAAATATTATGTTTTGAAATATAAAATCGCTTTATGGCCGGTACACACATTGTTTAGTGTTTAGTGCGAGTGGCTTGTTTAGTGTTAAGTGTTTAGTAAAAAACACGTTCGGGCAGCTTCTGTTTAGTGTTTAGTGTTTAGCGAATAGGAACGCGTTCTATTTTTTCTGCGAGTCGCCCCTCCCGGTCTCCCGCCTTCACCCCTCACTTAACACTAAACTCTCACTAAACACGTCTGGACAGATCTGTTTAGTGTTAAGTCCATATAATGAACAAATAAACTAAACACTGTTTACTAAACAGTGTATGGACAGCACCTACTAATCACTTAACACTAAACAGTCTACTAAACACTAAACACTAAGCACTTGACTAAACAAAGTGTATACCGGCCATTAGGTTATTTTTATCAAAAAAATGCAATAATCAATTCCACATTAAATAGAAACAAGAATATCAGTCTAGTTAAATATAATAATTGTTTATAATTTTGAAAAAATATTTGTTTAAATAAGCATGTGTTTGAATCGTGAATCGGAACGATTCAAATACACTTTTTATACAACTAGGTATTTTATTTGTAAAATTTAAACAAATATTTTTCAGAATTATAATTTTATTAATGTTTTTATTTAATGTGGATTTAATTATTGCATTTTTGATAAAAATAATCTACAGAGATAAGTAATATTTTTAAAACATAATATTTTTAATCACCGAAACTAGTATGCATGGAACGGAAAACTTCGACCTGTCACGGTACCCTTCTCATCTTGAATAGACTATCTGTAGCTGTTAACTAATCTGTGGCCTCGGTGTTGTTGCAGAAAGTGGTGGAGGAGCTGAGCGGTCAGCTGCGCGAGGCGCGCGAGGCGCTGCGTCGAGCCTCGCCTCATACCGCCGCCTCGCCCGCGCTCGCCACACAGCCAGCTCAACTACCACCGGTAGGTCATCACCGTCATCATCATCATCATCTTACCTTTACGCTTACTGTTGGGCATAGCCCTCCCCCGAGGCGGGGATGTTGATTTCTCTCAGCCGCTCATAATATGTTGCGATCTTTGCATTTTGCAGACTCTAAAATCGACGACATTATAAAGCATAAGTAGTCCGATTATATAACGTGTAACAGAAATAACGCGCACCCTGAATGTTTGTTTGAAATGGGCTTTAGCTTTTGATTTTATGAAAAAAAAAAATTAATCAAAGAGGCGCGTTCAGGGCCTTCGCGCGAAGTACAACTTTTCGTTTTAACCCCGTTCAATGCCTTCGAGCGTGACAACCGGGTGAAACAATCGGCCCGTTCAAGATCTTAGAGTGTCGGTGCGAGTTACAACCGAACAACCATCGAAATTTGATGGTTGTAAAACGCTCTGACGTTTATTACTGAAATACTCTTACGTGATTGGATGATATTGGCGGCCATATTCTATAATGTCATCTACTAGAAAGAGAGAGAAATAAAAAATCACGTGAAAGAGGGAGATAAAAGATTTGGTTGCTGCAATCCGTTCAACGCCTCTGAGCGAGTTAAAAAACAACCGGATAACTACACCCAGAGGCTCTGAACGCGCCTCTGTCAACATGCTCTACATGAAAAATATGATACATCAGGGTAATAATAGTTATATTTAAGTGCAGTTTCGCTGCGTGTGTTACCGCTATGGGATGTTTAGGTTACTCACGCATCATGCTCGCCCCCACACAGACTGCCCATGCTATGTAATAAGGATAATTTTCTTCTAAAATTGTTCCGTTAAAACTGTTTAAAAAATATATGAAAAAAGACCTGAAATTGATTATTCGCGTATTTATTTACAAGTTACTTTCGGGATGCGCGTTATTTCTGTTACACGTCGTATTACACTTTTTTTTGGATAATATTTCCAACGAAAAAGTGTTTCTCCTCGAGCGATATTGTGTGATCGACGCCACTAGGCGCCCTGATGAATACGCGAACTTGACCACTTCCTTGGGCGACGGTACGCTACAAAAACAATGTCGTTTCGCACAGAGCGCGAGCACGAGACCGGGTTCGGGGGGCGGCGCTGCCCCCGCGCCCGGCACTGAACCCGGTACGGGTACGGGCACGGGTACGGGTACGGGCAGCAGCAGCGGCTCTGAGGTGGAGGTGGGCGAGGAGGCGCGCGGCGTGGTGTGGGTGCCGGACAGCGCGGCGCCGCGCTGCCAGCACTGCCGGCAGCACTTCTGGCTGGCGCGGCGCCGCCACCACTGCAGGTGGGTGTGGGGGGTGTGGGGGGGTGACGGGGGGATGGAGGGGGCGCGCGGCGTGGTGTGGGTGCCGGACAGCGCGGCGCCGCGCTGCCAGCACTGCCGGCAGCACTTCTGGCTGGCGCGGCGCCGCCACCACTGCAGGTGGGTGTGGGGGGTGTGGGGGGGTGACGGGGGGATGGAGGGGGCGCGCGGCGTGGTGTGGGTGCCGGACAGCGCGGCGCCGCGCTGCCAGCACTGCCGGCAGCACTTCTGGCTGGCGCGGCGCCGCCACCACTGCAGGTGGGTGTGGGGGGTGTGGGGGGGTGACGGGGGGATGGAGGGGGCGCGCGGCGTGGTGTGGGTGCCGGACAGCGCGGCGCCGCGCTGCCAGCACTGCCGGCAGCACTTCTGGCTGGCGCGGCGCCGCCACCACTGCAGGTGGGTGTGGGGGTGAACCTGCTGAATTGGAGGGGTGAACGTACTGTAATGTGGGAGTGAATGTCCTGGAATATGGGGGTGAACGTAGTAGAATGTGGGGATGGACGTGTGGCGATGAGGGGTTAACGTGGTAAAATGTAGGGGTGAACATGTGGCGATGTGAGGTAAACTGGTAGAGGTGTGGGGAAAACGCACTAAAGTGTAGGGATGAACGTTAGAATGAGCGTGCTGTGTTGGGCAAGTAAAAGTGCTGGAAAGTGGGGTGCGCGTATATTAGGGTGTATGGTGAACGAACAAGTGCTGGGATATGGAACGAACGTGCTGAGGTGAGGGTGAACGCGCTAGGGGTGCAGGATAAACGTAGGGATGAACGTGTTAGCACGGATGTGCTAGGGTGTGGCAGTAAGAGTGCGGTGTGGCGCTGTGGCTGCTGAATATGGTACCAGGTGTGTTCGAATGAAGTACCAGACAAGTTTTCAATTGTTATTTATTAATAATTTTGTTATTTACTATAAATTAACTTGTTGTAGTGCAAAATTTACCTTCGGCTAAACTAATCAATACTGTAAATAAATCTACTTTATATTTCTTTACTCAATGCCACTATTTCGAGGAATGTTTTGTTTGCATGAGACGGAATCTTTGTACGGTTTGCAAACATCTAAAGAAAACCTTATAGTCCAGTCGAAATTCAGACATCTGACAATACTAGTGCGAACCTTGAAACTGTTCCGTATTCGAATGTACTACAAATGGCGTCGTCCTTGCAGACGGTGCGGCGGAATATTCTGCGCGTCGTGCTCGGAGCTGAGCCCGTGGGGCGCGTGCGGCGCCGTGCGCGTCTGCCGCCGCTGCCGCGCGCTGCGGTGACCCCCGCGCGGCCCCCGGTCCCGCCGGTCCCGAGGGACCCCCGCCGGGACCGGGACCGGGACCGGGACCGGTGGGACCCGCAGGACACGCTGTCCGACAACGATCGCCCATCGGAGACTGTGCGACAGACTCGCCGCCGCGACATTCGTTCACAACATTCAGTGTACCGCGTGGCGCGCCAATTGGATTCAGTGTTTGACATTGCACGCGACGAGCGTTCGGCGTTCGACGTCCCGCCGCGATGCGATCCAGTGGCTGACGTCGCGCGCGAATAGGACTCCGTGTCCGACGTCGTTCGACGATCGGATTCGGTGCAGAACTCTACGTCCGACGTCGTCCCCCAGCGGGACCCGATGTCCGACGTCGCTGGACGTGTGGATGCAGGGTCTGACGCCGACCGCGGGCGGGATACAGTTCAACCGGTTCCCGACGTCGTACGTCAATTGGATTCAATGCTCGACTCTACTCACGGGTAGGATTCAGTGCCCGACGTCATTCGTCAGCTGGATACAGTGTCCTACGCCGCGCAGCGGGATCTTTCGCGGTCTAACGTCGCCCGTCGCCTGGATACAATGTCCGACGCCACACGCTGATAGAATTCAGTGTCCCGTGTCGTACGCTTATAGGATACAGAGATCACACGATAATCGGACACGAATTCAGGCATCGCGTACCGGCGGCATCCAATGTCCCACGTCGCTCGGAAATTTGATACAGTGTCCTACACCGAAAACCGGAAGTCGGTGTCCGACGTTTGCGAATAGGATACAATGTCCGACTTCGGCCGGCAATTGGATACAATGTCCCACACCGTACGCCGTGGGGATTCAATTTCCTATGTCACTTTTTAGTCCTACGCATTTTAGTAACCAATCTCCGATATCGCTAGCTAGTCGGACACGATGTCCTACTGTCGGACATCTTCGTACAGGTAGAACGCTTGTGCACTGAGCAGTTTGCTATTTTACGTGTACAATGATTTTGTATGTTTTGTGTGAATATATTTTAAATGTATGTATCGAGTTATCTGCAATACCGATTGTTTACTGAAACCGGTGCCGAATTATAAATAAACAATTTAAAAATTTCTTTAACAACTTATCTAATACTTTGTTCTCATATCTATACTATCTTAGATTCGTTGTACTACTTGTACTGTTATATCATTTTATTTTGAGACGCTAGTCTCGTTGCTCTTTTAGAATTTCTAGGCACTGTATGTATGAACTCTGCATCGATAATAGTCCGATCCGAATTGCCTTTAAATTCAAACTCAAAAATCTTATTAATTATAAAAGTTAACCAAAAATCAGATTATATATATTCGGCCTTTAAATCATTATTCCGTATCGGTCAATTTAAAGCAAATGACACAGATGAGCGATAGCCTAAAATATAACAGATAAAATATACAGAAATGTTGAGTGCGTAAAGATATGTGTGAAATAGAAATCAGTGCACAAGCGTACAGCCTCTGATAGTGTGTCCTACACGTCCCACGCGGTCCCTTCGTCCGTCGCATCGACCGCAAACTCTGCGCTCCTGGTACAAATCCGTTTCACATTTTACTGCAGATACCTTATTCTAGATAAAAGACCGCCATCTTTGATTGTATTCACCCGCAACGGCCATCTGTACGGTCAGCATAAAACTTTTTATTTATACATTCAAAAACAGCATAGAATTGTTATTGTTAATTTATTTCTGGACGATCTGTCGATAGATTCATTTTCCTATTTCATTACTAGCGTGACAAATAACCGAAAATGTATTTTGCCTTCTTTATGCTGACTGTACTCATTCGAGAAGTTTCTCAGAGATTTTAGCTGTTTAATTGTGTAATTTGTGAAACGGACCCCAGACCGTCGCTACTTCCACCTAATTGTACCACCGCTGTAGTATCATTTACTTGCATGACGCATGCATATATACATACACACATATGCATGCATGTATGAATCCATGCATACATTACGCTGAAATAATGGCTCGATTAATTATTGACTAATACTTAAGTAATTTATGTTTAGCACCATATATTGAGCTTTAAATACAGAATTGTTAACTACGTTGATTGTTAATATTGTTTTAAGAAAAAATAGATATATCAAAATAAAGATTATATGCCAAAAGTATAGTATTCGCAAGTAATATCGATATGTGCAAATTTATTACCGTATTTTATAGCTTTCTTTATTTATATTTCATGTATAACTTGTTGAAAATTTAATCATAGATCACATTGTTTATGGTTTCTTGTTGAATCGTTTCATAATCACAAGTAGTTTTTATGTTGTACATCCTAAAAAAAATAATTATTATATTTTGCGTTTAATAACAGTCCGTTTCATTTAAACACACTAGAATCTTATCCCTTGGTGCTATACACTATTTCTCGACATTTTCTTAGTGTCGAGAATTGAGCCATTGTTTTTTTTTCAATCAAATATAATGTATAAATTATACTTATTATATGAATAGAGTTATATATGCATACGCGCGTCGTGTCGGTTTGTTGTGTTGGAAAATCAAACAGTCTCGACACTATCTTGAAGTCGGTGTTGCAACTTACAAATATTTTCGATAATTTTACTCAGGTGCGTATTGTACATATTTTTTGTTGTTTATAAATATTTTATGAATGGTGTAATGTTGAGTTGTAATTTTTTTTGTTGTAAATAGGGTGTATTTGAAATGTGTAAAATTACCGGAGATATGCGTTATGTATTGTGACTCCAGTGTAGTGGTTGTACTACAAACTATCGGTGTTGCTATCATATATCATGTAAATGCATCGTGATTACTGTGATTAATATAATAATACTGGCAATATAGACTGTAGTATTGCATAATTTGAGATTTTAATAAACTGTACACACGACGGCAAATCAAGTTAGATAAAATTTATTATTTGTTTTTCAAACGATTTGAACTTTTCTGTCGTGTGTTATAGAGCTGAAAATCGATTTTAAGAAATTGATTAATTTGTATAATTTGATTTGCTTTTGATAAATGATTCCATCACAGGTGAAATCGCGTAGAATCTTTACATTACGACTGTATTTTGTCATGCCTCTTTTCTGGGTATAATGTGTTAAATGTCTTTACGACATAATCTATATATTATGTCTAAAATACTACCGTAGGAAAAAATTAACGCATCCTACTGGATTTTTATATTCCTTGCTCAAAAACTGCATAATAATTAAAAAAATATGTCGCATATTTGATTTTTTTCTTTGTCGAGGTAGTGAATTTTGGTTTAATAAATGGTACCGCTTACCCTACACCCGTCAGTAACCTCAAATACCTATGCAATAAATATAGGTACAGTTACCTTGAAGATATCATGACTTTCTTGTGATGTGATTGTGAACGTATTTCGTAATATGTGTCAAATGATAATTATAAATAGCTTGTTTTTGTCATTAATATAATGATTGTTTGTGAATTCGGCGAATGCCAGATCAGTTTATATTTATATAGATTTAACACATAAAAAGTGTACGGAACTCTGATATCGAGGAATTCCAAGCTTCTCCCTAACTCGAAAGCGTAACCTACGAGTGCATTTTGAACTAGGCTTTATTTCGGAGTGAAATGTCAGCGGAATAACAACCTTGCGGTCGCTTCGATACGTTTCATTTTACATAATATTGCCGGTCAGCGTTACGATTTGGGTGTGTATGTTGTATCTAGTCTTTTGCGGTGTCGCTGGCAGTGGTTCGGGTTAGTTAGGTAATGGGTATAGTGAATGAATGATACGCGAAGGCTGATTTTCTAATGTAACGTTTGATTTTTATTCTGTGGCGCGGTTGTGCTCGATCGCGCGTCCGATTCGGAGTGGCGAACGCTGAGAACGCCCTCTCGGTTCGCTCGTAAGACACTCTAATATAAAACTCGTCCGAAGGGCAAATTGTGCAGGCGTGTTTTCGAATTCGAGGCATCCAAATATCGTTAGCGCGTCCCGAATCGCGTGCGGTTGAAATGTAGATTTCCGTATACGGAAACGATTCGGCGTGTACGCGAACTACTTTGCGTTCCCGCAGACGTAAAACTTTAAAAATGAATTCTAAAGCCTTATTTTTAATCTGTGGAACATGCTTTCTCCAAATCAATATTAAAATCCAGACGTAGATATAATTGGTTGCCCTTAGTCGGGACTTTTTACTTATCGCCAAAAACTAAAAGGATTCCAAATATAATATTTGCTTCGGAAAAAGTGTGTGTCGCCTGCGGATGCGTTATTGTAGTTACGTCAAATATATCGTCAGCACGTTCCGTGAGCTTGTGCTGCGGGGCTTCCCTTTGAATATATCTCGCAACACGATCGTAGACAATTTTGGGTAGATAATTTACTTTTATTTTCACGTACTATAGTGTTTTTCTGTTTCGTTCTGTACTCTATTTTTTTGAAAAAATTTTCTACACTGTCGACACTGGCCCGTCGATTTTGGTCGTATACTATTTGATCTGTGGTCCACAGCGGTGTAGACGTAATGGCTTAAAAGTCCTTGCTGCTACGCCATTAAAACTTTAGTTAAAATGGAAGAGAAGTTTTTACCGTTCAACGCGTGCGAGGGAGATAGTTGTCATGTCGAATTTATGCGAGCTGTGATGACTGATGGCGCCGAATGTTGTGAAATTGACGAGACGTGCTCGACTGAATAATTCTTACTTCTAAGTTTTTTTTTCATTAGCAAATACACTAGTGTTTAAATTCATTTTAAGTGTTGTAGCGCAGTCTGAATGGGAAACGTATGCTGTAATAAGGCCGAGCCGGCCTGTATTTTATTTGTGATATTGATGATAATTTTGTATGATAGTTAGAGAGTTTAACGACATGTTGTTACACGTTAAATTTTACTGGTGATTATTTTTAAGCCCTCGCGGTGCGTTGATATGATTGTTGACTCGGTCGCGGCGTAGCGGACAGCCCGTCATTCGAATAGAATCGCAATTTAATTGTCATTGTATTTCTTACTAGCGCGAACGCACTACATTTAACTATGCACTTTATACGCTGGTTTATGGTCATTCAATCAGACGATTATCATTCATTCAGATTTAATTAGTTTACCTAAACCTTCAGGAACATTGTTTAACTAATAATAATTTTATGATTTCGATCTCATACACTGGTGGTGTATGATATCTAAATGACCGCATATTATGTCACTGTTATTACATAATTTTTCGTGTATCTTTTGATCGAATCGCGCCTAATAAAAGCAGGTTTATCACAAAACTCGTTTCTCCGCCGCACTGCGACCGACGTATGAACTATGCGTAGTCTATCTCCAAATGAATTAGCGATGATGTTGACGCAAGTCCAAGTTGTTTTATGGAAAAATATTAAAAGTGCCAACTGTTTATTATTGGATTTATTAGTTACGAAACAAAGAAAATATGTGGAACACGTTGCAAAATATGTACGTAATCGAATACTAAAACGAATGTATCTTGCAATCTATACAAATATCTGTCCATCGATGTTTCTATTTAAAGTGTAGTGTAGAGAATGGCCCGGTTGTTTTCATGAGATAAATTATTATGTGTATGCGTTTTTGTGATCGATTTTGTGATCCTACAAGAAATAAATTAATTGGCGACAAACATTTGATATTAAATTAAATAATTAATCAACGTTATTGTAATTTGCAGAAGGAATGTACAATTCTTGTTTGTGTTGTGATTACGTATGCTTTTGATAATGGTGTAATTTCTACCCTCTCACTCCATGGTTCAAGTTAATATGATAATTGCCAAATTTATAAAATAACAACAGTGACCAATGTGAAATTATAGTCAAATTTGTTACATGTCAATAATGACTAATATCAAATTTGTTATATATGTGAATAATGACGACGTAGTAATAGTCTTGTATAATATTTTGTAAATTCATTGCAATATTTATTATTATTTTAGGAGAAACTTTGTTTTGTTTTCTGTTGAGTTGTGATCTGTTAATTGCGTTTCGCGTTTGGTTTTGGAGACTTGCGTCAACCACCCATCGACTGCTTTGTGTAAAAATGAGTTTGTAATTTATTAGTAAACTTGAGGGGATTGTTGTTAACTGCATATATTTTATATCGTGAATGTAACGAAGGCTCGGTAACACGAGTTCCATTGTCGAAGTGCAAAACTTGTTTGTGACCAATGAATATTGACATGTGAAATAAAGCATATTTAGTTTTATGAAGTCAGTTTCATTTACTCATATTATTCATACCCTGAGGGATATCCAATACTAGAGTACCTCTAACTTGCGTCTTTCTGCCACCATAAGCTGTGCTTGCATTGCTGGTCCGGTTCGCAGGATAAGACTGGCAGTGAAATTTAAGTATCGAGTACAGTAACTTGACATTTTATGTCACAAATTAATAATGTACATTGAGTCCTTGAAGGGGTTGTATATTTACATCTATTCTACAGTTGATGACATAGTAAAACAGCCCCCGGATTATCTAGATTCGGTTGCCTAAATAGAACTTGTAATTTTTGAACGAAACTATATTAATTACTTATTTAGTGAGTAGTTTTGTGTGGCTGACGCCAGCTGGGCCACAAAAAAAGTGTGAAAAATTGATGACAGTAAAACAGCCCCCGGATTATCTAGATTCGGTTGCCTAAATAGAACTTGTAATTTTTGAACGAAACTATATTAATTACTTATTTAGTGAGTAGTTTTGTGTGGCTGACGCCAGCTGGGCCACAAAAAAAAAGTGTGAAAAATAGATTGTTTGAGTAGGTCACTATAATGTCTAGAGTTTGTTGGCAAGTTTCAGATTTTGTCGCCTGCGCCTTTCAGAGATCTGTGTGGCCCGGCTAGGGATACGTTACCCCAGCCGGACCACACAGATCTCGAAAACGAAACGACCTAGTGAAAATCTGTTTGCTGATATAGATAGGCGGCAGTTTGTCGAAGTTTGTCGGACAAGTTTGAGTTTTCATCGGGCTCGCGTTTAAGGGGGCTGTGTGGCCCGGCTGGGGTAACGTTACCCCAGCCGGGCCACACAGATCTCCAAAACCAAACCACATAGCGAAAATCTGTTTGCTGATATAGATAGGCGGCAGTTTATCAGAGTTTGTCGGACAAGTTTCAGACTTTGTCGATCCACCATTTCAGAGCTCACCTGCAGCAAAGTTACTGCAACTGAGCTAGGTGCATCTCAAAAACAAAGCGACATAGAGAAAAACTGTTTGCTGGAATAGTGAAGCGGTAGTTTGTCGGAGTTTGTCGAACAAATTCCACAGTTTGAGACATGCGCATATCCGAGATATGTGTGGCCCGGCTGGAGAAACGTTACCCCAGCCGGGCCACCTCGATCTCGAAAACGAAACGACCTAGCAAAAATCTGCTTACTGACAAATGGTAGTTTGTCGATACATTCATCAGAGATTCAGAGTTTATCGACGCCTCAATCCAAAGAACGAAAGAATTCTTTATTTGGGTAAATAGTCTAGGAGCCTGGAGTCCCAAATATGCGAGGTTTCGTTATGTTTTATGTACGGTCGCGGACAGAAAATGTTTACCACCTTAAGGATCACAATTGCATGCACACATTTAGGTCACAAGTTCTAAATGTCTAATTCATAATAATTTGATGGACCATAGATTAACTTTTTTCTAATGATATGACAACCAATCGCTCTAGGAGATGGACTGACTACTATCAAGGTTTGATATATTAAAGAAAAAACTTCGCCCCACACTAGGATTTTCTCCTGTATCGTGGGTGCGATTACAAGATTAAATCTCACATGCACATACGCCCAGACCGAGACGAATTTCTGTAGGCCATACAAAATATCTGTCCCGTGCGGGAACCGAACCCGCGACCCGTTGCGCAGTAGGCGATGACTAACCGTGTCGTCAAAAAAATATAGAAAACTTTTTTGAAAAAACTAGGTAATATTTAAATTTTTTAACTAAGAATATAAAGAAATAATAAAATGGAAACTTTAAAAATCTTTATTTAATATCTAGTATAATCTTTCTCCGCAGCTATGACGGCACGTAGCACAGTGTGATCTAGGAGCATGAGGGTTTCTTTTATTTTGATAGTCCCAGCGTTGAACCAAAAGCCCCCATAAATTTTCAATAGGGTTTAAATCAGCAAAGCGAGCGGGCCATTGAATGGGATGAATGTCACGGTGCAGGTTCAGCCACGCCATAGCACGGGCCATGTGTATCCGTGCATTATCTTGAACGTAAGTATAATGTGTGGGAATTCTGGTGCAGGATACACTACGCGCACAGTAGGCAGCATCACTTCTTCCTAAAGCGACATATAATTCTGGCAGTACCTAGCCAGTTCTCAAACGCTCTCCTACGCCGTCGAGGCTCATCGACCTGACATCGTTTTGAGGCACGATATGAGCTTCATCATACCGAGTTCTATTATAGCGCCATAAAGTTAATCTTCCGATTTGGCTTGATTTAAAAGTTTTTTCATCGGTAAATATAGTATTCTAACAATTAAAAATCGAGATGTTATCGCGCAGAGTTAAGCCGGGCTGTTTTGTGGTGAGGTTTCAGCTCTGGTGGTGTCTGTGTAGTCCAGCACTGTGCAAAACTCGACCGCTCGTCCGAGCACTCACATCATATTTTTTTCTCTAGCGTATACTGTCCCACTGCTGAGCAAAGACCTCCCCCAAATCCCTCGACAAAATCTTGCCTTGAGCCACATGCCACCAATCTTCGTGGAAATTTTTTAGGTCATCCCGCCAGCGCTTTCATCATATAAAGCAGCAAAATAACTAGTTGGTGTGAAACCGTTCTTTTCGTAACGACGAATCATTTCTGTAATCAGTAAAATTTTGCTCTTGTCCAAAAGACGTCCAATCATTTTTGCTAAATGCCATGTCAACAAATAAAGAAATGAGTTTCATAATCAAAAAGTGATAAATAATTCTCTTTGTCATTCTCGATGCGTCATTTTGCATAATAACTTTTAAAAGGTAATAAGTAACTTGATATTTTTTTTTTTTTTTTTTTATTTATACTCGAACAACTTAGGCTCATAGATACATACCTTATAAGCTAACATAAATAATATAAAATACAATTTTGTTATGTTAGTAAAATTATTTCTTAGGCGTATTCTGCGCCATTCCGGTGGTGTTAGGAATCCTTCCACGGAATTTCCTATACACAACTCCCTTCGGCCAGAAGTCCTCCTTCATAAAGGTGTCCAGCGCAGAGTTCGGAACTCGCACCACAAACGCTTTAAAACTAGCGTTATGACGCGACTCCAATGGCTGCACCCTCAGATTGTAGTTGGCCTTCTTCAGTATGTACTGTCCGACGTCCTGCTCAGTGGTGGTATAGTGCAGGCGGGACAGGTACACGGCCGTGGTCGGTATTGCGGCTCGCAGCAGGAAGTTGGGCCCTGTAGGTGCGGTGCCGCAGCGGTTCTGTCTCCCTCTTTGTCGGCGCACTTTCCTCTTCTGGACCTTGACGAAACCGTCGTCATCACGTTCCTCAGCGGGGGAGATTTGTTTCTCTGTTTCCGGTACTACCTGAGCCGTAATGATGGCGTAGTCACGGAGAGACGAATTCGTGACCTTGGACTCGGTGACTTGCGCTGCCGCTGTCTGAAACGCTGACGATCGCTGAGCTGCGGGCTGCGGACGAGCAGTCAGCGGTGGCGGACGGGGCGCGGCTGTCTCGGCGCGGGGCGCCGGCCTCGGCGAGCAAACTGCTAACTTGCAGCTCGACGCCGGCGTCGACGTCACACATGCTCCACGCCTCGTGTTTACATTCGAGTCATCGCTGGATGACCTAGATACGGCCAGTGACGAGCGCAAACAATCGACTTCTTTGCGCAATTCACTGACTGTATTCTGTGATGCTTCATATTTTCGCATCATGTCCGCCACGCTCGCCTTCAGGGCCACGATGTCCTTCAGCAGGCTGGTTACGTCGACGTGGTCGAAGGTGACGGGAGGCAGCTTATTTAAGTCTCTCGCCACAAACGTTGGCACGTCGTCAGGGTCGGTCACTTTGAGCAGGTTGATGATGTCCTGCAAGCTTTTCTGTGTCCCATCTCGCCGGCGAGACACCATCTGGTCCATCTTGTTGAGAGACTTGAACAGCAGCTGCTTAGCATTACGTATGTCGTCTTCGCTGAAGTTGGACTTACATATCTGAATGGCGCTGACTTCATCCATCACGTCCAACTTCTGCTGAAGGAACGCGAGGAGCTCGTTAACTATCACATCACAATCACTCATGGCGATAGTTAGGTATCTCTAGCAACGGCTTTCGCCGCGCTAAGCGTATTATTTTAATTATCACTGCTACACGTCCGAACGCAACGATGCTCAATATAACTATGTTATATGACATTTTAGACTTAAGTGAAAAAAGTATGTTAAAGAATCTAATTTCAAAACTGGTAAACATTTTCTGACCGCGACCGTACTTACTTACAATAAAAAGTTCATGTAAAATAGTTAATTGAATTCAGTGATGAAACAGTTACCGTTAATATTTAAATTTATGTAAATCCTCGATGAGTGATTGATATTTTTAAATGTATTATTTAAGCAACATTTGGCATCTGGTCTCCTTGTCTATCTATATAAAGTAATGTACAGTCGCGTACAACTTTCTTTAAAAAAGTAAGTTTTTTGAGGTTTTGTTTGTTATACACGGTGTTTCATGATAACCAATAAATAATCAATGCGTTATTTAAAACTAATTATTAAAATGTGTTTACACGTAATGTCATTCAACCCAAAATTTTCATGTATATCATAGTACCTATCATCATCATGTCTATGATTTACATGAAAATTTTGGGTTGAATGACATTACGGGTAAACACAATTTAATAATTTGTATTAGATAACGCATATGCTGAAAAGAATAATGTTTGTATAAAACATCCATAAAGTTTATTACGAATTCATTGCTTTCATGTTCAAAGTTGTTGTCACATATCTCGGAAATGCGCATGTCTCAAACTGTGGAATTTGTTCGATAAACTCCGACAAACTACCGCTTCACTATTCCAGCAAACAGTTTCTCTATACGTCGCTTTGTTTTCGAGATCCAGCTAGCTCAGTTGCAGCAACTTTGCTGCAGGTGAGCTCTGAAATGGTGGATCGACAAACTCTGAAACTTGTCCGACAAACTCTGACAAACTGCCGCCTATCTATATCAGCAAACAGATTTTCGCTGTCGTTTGGTGTTGGAGATCTGTGTGGCCCGGCTGGGGTAACGTTACCCCAGCCGGGCCACACAGCCCCCTTAAACGCGAGCCCGATGAAAACTCAAATATGTCCGACAAACTTCGACAAACTGTCGCCTATCTATAACAGCAAACAGATTTTCACTAGGTAGTTTCGTTTTCGAAATCTGTGTGGCCCGGCTGGGGTAACGTATCCCCAGCCGGGCCACACAGATCTCTGAAACGCGCAGGCGACAAACTCTGAAACTTGCCGACAAACTCTGACAAACTCTAAACATTATAGCGACCTACTCAAACAATCTATTTTTCACACTTTTTTTTGTGGCCGGCTGGGGTCAGCCACACAGTAGTTTTGTTATGGCGACGTTCATTACAACAGTAACCCCATCCCCGGGGGCGACACAATCACGCGTACCAAAAACCAGCATGATCGGAGCCATTTTGGAAATTTTGACATTTCGCAATGATACAAATTTTCTTTCAAAATGACAGTTCCAGTTAGGGATTACAGTTGCTGATCGCAATTGGTAAAATAGCTTTTACGGTGTTCTGGAATACCAGTAGCCCAATGATCAAAATAAGGTAAATAAAAAATAATAGAAAAACTATTCAAATTTATTTACGATAATCACATAACATCCATTTAATAACTCAATCTCAACAAGAATCTCATTCGTCAACAGTGACGATTACAAATAGGATAAAATCAAACCATCCCAATACAACATTATTGAGCAGCAAACAGTTATATATACTTACGGTCTTATAGCAAAAAGAAATTATTTATTTATTTATTTATTTATTTATTTCGCCCAACTTACAACTATCCTTACAGGTCTAACCTAATGCGATAGTGTACACCAATCAATCGAAATATACGTATACAAATTTAAAATAATAATAATAAAGATAATTAATAAAGATTATGAAATAATAATAATAATATATATAATCACTTATAATAACATATTGTAAATGACGCTGTTTTTGTGAATTCACTCAGTGAACACGCAAACAAATCGATCCTCTCTGAGATTAAATTTAATGTACGGAGGGCGCGCGTGTGATTATAACACTTATAGAGTTTTGTTTCTGTGACGCATATGAAAAATGACAAAGATTAAACATAGGTATTATAGCGTAATAGCTATTGAAGGTGTATTTGTACGATAACAAATAAAATCGTAAATCTACAGGCCTATTACCGATCTCATGGTTTTCAAAAGATATCACGATGAAATCATAGTGCAAAACGAAAAATAAGATTTTCGGTCAGATTTTCATTCGTTCATTATATCAAAATGACATCATTAAAATTATGCCAAAGTGATGTTATCATTGGAGATCGATAATACCAAATGAAGCATTTCATGACTTCCTCTCGAAATTTATACCATGTAATGCGATGAAAAATCCATAATAGGCCTGCTGATCTTTCTGTAGTGGCTAAGTTTTAACACTTAACAATAAAAAACAATACAGTGTAAAAGTTAAAATAATAATTTATTATTTTACATTTTGACACGTTTTAAATCTGTAACAAGAGCTTAAAATAACTTCATGACATGCACTACTTATTGTGCCTTTAATATTAATAACATCCAAAATAATTTACACTTATAATGTATTAACTATTAGTACATTTTATTAAAGTAACGATCGATGGTTACAGTGACTAGGCCTTAAATATTTCGTCGGTGACAGTTTAGTTATAATATTAAGTTAGTGTTATGTAGGGCTGTTTAAAAAAATGGCACAGAACAACTTTTTGTTTAAATAATATAAAATAAAATGCTATATTTCCTATTTTAACAATTAAATCTTTGGAAGATTAATTTATAAAATTAGTAGACTTTGTTAAAATTATAGTAACGTAGTTTAAATTACCTACTCGACAATATTTAGCATTGCTTATTGCCTTAGAAGGTACTTATTTTAAAATGATTATTTTTTTTCAGAGTACAGCGGTTAGTGAAAATTAATCATCAGCACCTAGTCCTTCAATAATAGAAAACTCGCTTGATTCATCCATTTCACATTACGATCATATTTGCATAAAACTTCAGAAGTGAGTTTCTGTGCCATACAATTATCTTTTGGTTATTATTGATTAAAATTAATGAAAAAGGATTTTGAAAAGTTCATCATTCATGGAAAACTCAATTAGATGAGACTTTAAGCTATTTATTTATTGATATATTTCAGGTGAGAGCCGTAAACAAAATTGAGGAATTCAATTCAGACGCAAAGTCTACGCCATCTGTACCAGTCTTTCTTCTAGAAGATGAAACAAAAAATCGCGATTTGTCGTCAAGTTCTAGTAGTTCTTCAAGTTCCAAGTAGTTCGTCAATAAAATCATCCTCTTAGGGCTCTTCAAGTTCTAGCAATATTTCTGGCACAAATAAAGCTAATAATATCATAGATAGACAGACCTTCAACATTACCGGGTCGGTATTTTTTAAAATATTTCTTGCAACATGTAAGAAATATTTAAAAAAAATACCGTAAGTCACCCATCAATTTAAACGAAAGCGATGTGGATTTAAGCGACTCAGATTCAACTTATTGTGCTAAAAGATCTCGATCGAATATTAAAACAACACGTTTGTCGAGCTCCAGCACCAGTTCCTCCAGTTCTTCCAACAACGCCATAATCTAAAGAAACTAGTGCTGCTAATTCTGTCCAAGAAGTTAAGAAAATATTCAGAAAACGCATTTGGGATCCTTTGAAATGGAAGCAAAATGTAGCGAAGAGATTGAGAAACTCTGGAAAAGATGAAGGCCTGCTTAGAAGTGCCTGCCAGATCCATCAAAGATTCCTTCAAATGCAGACTTAAATGTCCTAAAAATGTAAATGACTGCGATAGAAGTACATTATTCATAACATACTGGTCCTTAAGTATCGTAGAACTACAGCGATATTGTGTAACATCTTGTATGATGGAGATTGAGCCAAGGTACAAGTCTTGTACCTGGGCTTAATCTCCATATACAAATGCTGCTAAGCCTAGACTACCGAATAACGACTTCTATTTTCTTGTAAATAAAAATTGTGTTTGCAAAACCTTCTTAATTAACGCGCTGGGTATATTATTATGTGATCTTGATGATCACATAATATTAGAACTGTTAATAACACAACCCACCCTCAAGGATTCGTATGTAAAAACAATAGGGGTAAGCATTCTGCTAGAAAATCTATATATTATTTTGTGATTGATAGCATTAAACAACATAAATTCCATACCAAGAATCAAATCTCATTATTTGAGAACTTCAACCTCCGGAATATATCAGTAGTGAGAATACAATAAGGGTTCTTCGGAGAGATTTTAATAAATCTCAGAATGAAGAAGCAAAGCCAACATGGGCAACATGTTATTGGTTATGATGTCTAGATATTAATAATTTAATATTGGGTTTTTCGAACCAAAAAAGACATGTGATTTGTGTTTAGATTTTGAGATTGCAGTCCCGAATCGTTAACAAGAAATTCAGAAGATTTACAAAGACTACATCAAAGAGAAGGATTTGTGTGGACAAGTGTCGATCGCCATCATATCAATGAAGCAAGTATATGTGCTTTCTGCGATTCACAGGCTGTTATACAGTGTCCCACCCCACTGGTAAAACATCATCATTTTTTTATAAGTCTAAAGTCAAATGCTTTAATCTTTCGTCAAAGATATAGAGAAACTCACAAAAAGGTGTAAAGACAACCATAAAAATGAGATAGAAGCATATAATAATGTGTGCTATACACATACTTCCGGGAAAAAGAGGAGCAAATGAAATTGGATCTTGTATTTTAGATTACTTACAGCGTTTAAATGATAATAATCCAAGCAAAACTGTCCACATTACGTTTTCGGATTATTATTGTGGGCAAAACAAAAACCAGTTTATCGCAAACACCAGGGACGAAAGTCAGAGTATACCCGACATTCCTAGAGAATCCAACGGAGACATGTTGCAAACTATTGATAATTCGAAATTTAGAATGAGCGATATTGAATCAAATGTAACTCAGATCGAAAGAAACACAGAGATTCAAAGAACATCTGAAAACACTATTCCGAGTGAAAACATTAGTACCTAACTGGTATTCCAGAGGGGATACGACCAAGACGCGTAACGGCCTCGAGAGCGCTGGAGAAGATCTAGGCGTAGACGCGAGCATTAACTGCCCTATTTTAAACTTGCGCCTTCGGGAGTGTCGCTGAAAAATCTATGAGAATACAAAGAAAGGAAAATAAAACTAATTTCAAGTCCACCTTTAAACATGTTCGAACGACACCAAACTTTAAGATATGGAAAAGGTATCAAGCAAAGAGAAAATATGATAAAAGAGGTCATGTTAATGAATCTAATAAGAAAAGGGTCAGACTTAGTTGTATTTACTGTGGAAATGGACACTACACTGATAAGTTTAATAGTTTTAGATCAATTTCAGAGCGAAAAGGAAGGTCAACACTTTGACATCCGATGACGACCTAGCGTCGGTAAGTTTTTTTTCTTCAGCGCGCCGATCACGACCTCAGACCGTGATCTAATTTCATAGACTTATTATTAAAATCACGGCACTAAAACCGCGTCGTGATCGGCGTTTGTTGCAATCTGTATTAGAACCCTTAAGCTACACACACACATTCAAAACAGCGATTACGTTATAGCGCGAGGGGGGGAGCATGTCAAACGGACCGCAGGCAGTACGCTGCGAGCTATTTCACCGAGGGTGCGTGTACAACTTTTTGGCGCGAAATGGCACGTCGACGCGATGTTGGACTTTCTTCGAAAGAATATTACAGAGGCTTTATTCAATGATGATTGATTACTCTGATGTAGATGAAGAATCTTCGGATGAGGAAATTGAATGTAAGTTTCATTTTTTTTATGTATTTTTGTACGAGTACCTATGACCTTGTTTTATAATGTGTTTTTTCACTAATTGAGGGTTATTATTTTTTCACCAGTGGTATCGGACTTGCGAAATGTTTTGGCTGCCCAAGAGGATGTTTCGGAACCAGAACCTGAGCTAGGACGTCCTCGGCAAGGGGTTCAAAGGTCAGTTTGAGGTAGACGTGGGCATCGTCGGGGCACGAAGAGCTTGCGTTCATCCACTCGAGAAAGATCGGCACATCATCTACGGGAAATGGACGAAGCTGTCGGATGGACGTATACCGCCAGGGAACAGCCACCAGATCGTCCATTTTTCTAAGAGGAGAATCATATTTTCGCTACAAATATTACCGAAAATACATCGGAGTTTGATTGTTCTTCGATCTTTCTCCCCGACTCATTTTGGAAGCTACTGAAAACTGAAACTAACCGATATGCGGCCGACGTGAAAGCGAAACTGGCCAGGCAAGTAAATCTGAAACTTGGCAGTGTAACACTGACCGAACTAAAAAATTTAGTAATTTCTTAAAAACTACGACCCATGAAGATGCAAAATAAGAAAAAAAACACGTCCCCATGTTTGTCCCTTTGTTAAATCGAGCTCTTTGTTTTTAGGTAATCGTGTTTAGCCCGTTGCTAACACTAAAGAAGAGTACAAAGATATGGAGCAGCAAATAAGGCAGTTACAGACCACAAATATTATTCTAGGAGACAGAATGATACATTTTAAACATATACCTATTTGCACAATGCTGGATGGCAAAACAGTAAATGTTTTAACAGCAACTAAAAGTACACAAGTGTGCAACGTGTGTAAAGTAAAGCCACGCCAACGCATATGAATGACTTAGAAAATATCAGAAAAAGAGTATATGTAACGAAGATACTTATAAATTCGGGGTTTCCATATTGCATGCTCATCTCCGTTGCTTCGAATATTTATTGCATATATCATATAAACTGGAGTTGCAGCAGTGGCAAGTTAGAGGCAAAGAAGCTCAGGAAAAAATTAAAGAGAGAAAAAATAAAATCTGCCAGGATTTTTATAAAGAAATGGGACTTGTTGTTGCCCAACCAAAACAAGGAGGAGGCAACAGTAATGACGGGAACCCAGCCCGATTTTTTTTAAACCCGGAACTGAGTTCCCAAATCACAGGTGTGACCAAAGAAATTGATCGAAAGATTTTCAAACATTTTGTGTGTTATTTCTTCCGGACATTACATAGGCGAAGGGAAATTTAAACTTATTGCTTTATCACAGCCGAAATGGCGATAAATCTATATGGATAGTACAAAATGAGTGCAAGTGTACACAAACTCTTAATTCATAGTGCTGGCTGACATCATCAAATCTCTGACGTTGCCCGTAGGTTAATTGTCAGAAGATGTAATTGAAACGAGTCATAAAAATTACAAGAAATTGCAACAATAATAAAAATGTCCAGAATATTAACTAATACGGACATCCTCACTGGATGCTTATATGTTCGGATCCTGTTGTGACTGCTAACAGACAAAAACCCAAGAAACTGGAAGAGGAGAGAAATTTAATGAGATTGTCGTAGGAATGCTGCGAACACCTACATATCTATGTAGCGAAGAGTTGGACGATGAAGACAGTGAAGACTCCGATGATAAATTCATAGTGCTGGCTGACATCATCAAATCTCTGACGTTGCCCGTAGGTTAATTGTCAGAAGATGTTATTGAAACGAGTCATAAAAATTACAAGAAATTGCGACAATATCAAAATGTCCAGAATATTAACTAATACGGACATTCCCCACTGGATGCTTATATGTTCTGATCCTGTTGTGACTGCTAACAGACAAAAACCCAAGAAACTGGAAGAGGAGAGAAATTTAATGAGATTGTTGTAGGAATGCTGCGAACACCTACATATCTATGTATCGAAGAGTTGGACGATGAAGACAGTGAAGACTCCGATGATAATGTGGACGGTCACGATTAGTATGTAGCTTGCCAATTTGACAGCCTGCAAATGGAAGGCCAAGCGGGATGACTTCTTCCTATCCATGGAACATGCTGCCTTCTGGACAGTTACAGTGAAGGCTTAAGGGGGACCAACAAAGAACCAAACCTGACTGTGTGCTGGATTACAATCGCCACAAAATAGGCGTGGGCCACAACGACACAGAAATTCGATGAAGTAGTGGAAGAAAATATTCTTCCATCTAGTGGGTTAAGCTATAGTCAATGCTTATACTATAATGAAAAAAAATTCACAATAAGCCTTAATAGATTATTATTAAGGCTTATTGTTGATGCAGGTACTTCTAAAAAAATAAAGATAAAAAATGCTTTTGAAAATACTTTATTATTAATAAGGAATGTGCTGAACATTGATTTGCAATCCCAAGCAATATCGAATCATGAAATGTACATGATATTAGTAATGAAACAAGCTTAAAATATAATGCAAACATTACCAAATCAAGGAATCATATCAAAAACTAAACAAACCAAATCATATGAACAAAATATCTGGAATCAAATCCAACAAAAACAATCATCATGGAATACTTCCATAGAAAAACATTTTAAAAGGGATAATCGCACACTATCAGACTGCGAAAAGCGTCAAGAATAAAAGTAAGTTCGTCCAGCAAGGCAGTGCTCGTGTTAAATACAATAAAATTCAACACACACACTGTCGAACCGTATTATAACTGAAATTAAAATGCAAACAACATTATCGAATCATGGAACAATCATATGAAAAAGTATTCAAAATCAAATAGTTCCACATCAATTGACAGACTCCGAAAGTCGTTAAGAATCAAAGTAAATTCGTCTAACAAGACATAAAGCAGAAAAAATCCAACCGTTTACATCATTTTACGTTGACACATTATAATTTTAGCGGAATTAAGGTAAACAGATTCATACTTTTGTCTACTTAGTACTAACATAGTTATTTAAGTTATATTGTATACTAACAAAGTTTTGTATGTTGATTTGAATAAATATTATTATTATTATTTGACTTCCAGATTTTCAAACAATATTAAGGAATCGTGGAACAATCATATGAAAAAATATCCAAAAATCAAGTAATCCCACATCATCAATTGGCAAAAACGACGAAAGTCGCCACGAATGAAATGTCCAGTTGTAACTAGAAAAAAAAAACATAAATCCAACCCAAACATTGTCGAACTATAGAACACCTGAAAAAATTAAAACACACACACTATCGAATCGTGGAACAGGCATATGAAATAACAAAGATATCGGTCGATGTCATCGTCTCCGTTAAAGAATATGTCGCGAAATTTAAAAATATCCAGTAAACCTTCTAAGTGAACGTCGGGGAACAAAATTGATGCTCTAGATAAGAATATAAAATGGGGGAAAACTAAAAGATCCATCCACGAATGAAAGTAAGTTCGTCCAGCAAGGCTATACCGCGTGAAAAAAAATTACATTCAACACACACATTGTCGAACCGTATTATAACTGATGTTAAAATTCAAACAATATTTTTCGAATCATGGAACAATCATATGAAAAAAAAATTAAAATCAAGTAATATCACATCATCCATTGGCAAAGACGACGAAAGTCGCCATGGATGAAATGTCCAGTTGTAATTGTAGGGAGTCAAGAATTTTGCGCGGCAGAATGCAGACGCAGGTTCCACGCGCGACTCCCGTAGTAGTCCCGTAATGGGACAACTCAACGGTACTAGTGGGAAAAGCTCCATGTTTTTTTCGGTTATAAGAACCGTTAAGTTGTGGGTGGTGGTTGGAAGGAGATGAGGCTTTTACCTTAAAAACATTACACGACGTCAGAACTTTCACCGTCGTCGCTAATTCAGGTGCATACTAACAGATTAAGATATTTTGCTCCTCTATGGAATGAAAGCCCCACTATTAATGTATATGCTGGGTTAATGGGTATACCATTCCACTATCTTCAGTTCCCACGCAAAAATATATTCCAAATTATAATTTGTTTTCACATAAGTAAACTGATCTTTTGCCTTCTGATATTGAAAAGCTGTAAAAAAGGCAAATGGATAATTTTACCCAAAATATTTCACTGGAGATCATATTGTAACTTAAATAACCAAATAATTTAAATATCACTTAAAGTAAGTCGTTGTGGTCACGATAGTTAAAAAATGCTTCTTAATTGCATTCTATGAATGACCTTGACGGAAATTATTTCGAGGTCTTATGGAGAGAATTGAAGGAGGACTTTACCCCAGCAATGTGACAATATAGGCTAGGGAAAAAAGTTACTTCGATCTTTTTAATTATATAAAAAAATAGATAGTTATAAATAAATATATTTAATCTATAACACTAACGTAACATACGCTCTACATAACACTTACTTAATATACAGGTACAGAAAACATTGTGCATTCGTCAATTATGTGCATTATTATATTAATTTGAACATTTGTTGGAATTCGTTGAAAATGTTCACAATATGAGGACATTAGCTTAACTTATCTCAGACTAGATTTGACTACACACTTATATTAACTCTTTATTACAACAGTTGAGCGCAAGAAACTGAAAAGTATTGTTTATCCATCGTTAATCTTAGCTTTAATTGGGTTTTGCTCAAGGACTAATACCTACTAATAGCCTATTAGTAGGTATTACATACTATATACTTTCATGTGACCGCTCTTGTCCTATTAGTAATAGGACAAGAGCGGTCACATGAAAGTCAGGAGAATTCCCAATATTTAGATGCAATTACATGCATACTTTGAACATACATACCGTGAACATAATACATGCATACCGTGAACATAATGCATGCATACCGTGAACATAATGCATGCAATTGCATTCGGGCTCCTCAATAAACAAATGTATTAAAATACGGTTTGTGAATATGAATTGAAACAATATGATGTATTGATTAAGTCCCTATTGATACAGACTAATAAGGTGTTAAAGTAATTACTTATTCTAAATTTGGCCACGTCAAAGATTTTGAAATAAAAATACTATGATATTTCGAAGTTCATGGATACATTTATGCAGACGACGTCGGGAACAAAAACTAGTATATTTAGGAAGTTCCATCACTCCTGTTTCTTGCGTTCTCCTCAGTAATCTCACATTTATCTAAAATTAGCTAAAATGGAATACAGCTATAATTACAAGCCTTTAGGAACATAAATTATTTGTCTTTATTTATTACCTATTTGTTATCTTAATACGATGATAAACTGAAATGAAGAAAACGTAATAACTATATCGGATGCAAATCATACGGCAATAAGTTACAAAGACTATAAAAACTGGCATATTTCAACATAGTCAACCACCCTATAAAACGGGATACCTAAGTACAACAAAACACAAAATATTGTTTAATGTCGAGCTTTTCACAAAATGTGTATTTTGTGGAAGGCTCGACATTATTTTCTTATATTCTTACTGTCTTTTGTTATTGTCTCTACCGCCTACACCTATGTGTAGGATAGGATATAGGGGAGATTCTAAAACAATTAAAATCTAAATTCGAAAATAAGAGCTTATCATGAAAATACTTATTTTAATTCTATTGATGTTATTGAATAATCAATCTGTCTAAAGCGCTCCACATACAGAGGCGGCAAGCGGGGCGGTAGCGGAGTAAACTTTTTTGTAATGTTCATATTTCTATGGACCATGCCACACAGAAACCGCCCCCGGAAGCGACGCGGCGCAAGTAAATCGCTTACCGCCAGTACCGCGCGCTACCATCCTGCTTCCGCCTGTGTACGTAGAGCGCTTTAGTGTTGAAAAAAAAAGAAGTTTCACTTTACAGCCAAAATAGTCTAACACACATATTTTCCTATACGTAAATGCAATGCATTAATACCTACATACAAAGCAGTTTTTTGTCTGAGCAAACCTAATGCGTGTGAGCAACTTGTTAACACATCAAACAAGCTAATTACGTATTCGGTAAGTAATTTAATTCTTATAGTAGGTAAAATAACAAATACATATACGAGTATATTGCTTACAAGTATAAAGTTGCTTGTATTTCATGAACTTAAATACACGCTTAAGTACTTGAAAATTTTAAGGGTTCTTTTTTTAAAATTGTTTTAAAAATTTTTGGATGATCGTTACGCTTACAGTAACTGCCACCGCCTAACTTGGCAAGAATAGATGCGCAGAAGTCGTTTTTTTAGATCTCTTTGGTAGACGCGCGGGGAACGGGGTAATATAATTTTCTTATATAATTTTACGTAGACATGCTAGAAAAATGGTGTGTCTACTGCTTTATGGAAAAGAAAACAAAAACTGAAAAGGAGACGGTGAAGCGTACTGGAGAAGCTACCAACACTTCAGAGAGGAAAGTTAGACGTATAATATAAGTAGGTAGAAACTCGGAACTTCTTACAGTTTTTAGAACACCTGGAAAAAAACAAAACAAAACCAATCACTGAGATTAATAGTTTTGATCGGTCCGTTATAAGAACCTGTATACATATCAATCATATTAAAAATAAAGAGCTACCCACAGTAGAAAAGCTTAGGAAAAAGTTAAAAGAAGACATAGATTTTAATGGCTCTGCACGCAGTCTGCGTAGAATGTTAAATATTTAAGGCTTCCGATGGAAAATGCGGGAAAATAATAGAAAGGTACTAATAGAGAAAAGTAATATATAATAACTTAGAATTGAATACCTTGAAAAAATTTACGAGTCGAATGTCGATTCATCTAATTCAGATACGTGAAAATTACTATCCATTGTTCTCGCTTATTCATGTCCTGTAAAATAGGCCTAGTGGTCATTTGTCATTATTTCATTCTTCTTATGACATATCTTCTTATGAAAAATATAATATTGACAAAATACTTGCCGAGCAAAACCACACCGTTCTGCGATTACCGCCATACCATCCGGATTCAAATCCCCCAGAAATGGCATGGGCGTAAATGAAGGGATATGTGGCCAGTAAAAATGTTACATGGAATGTGACCAATGTAATTGATTTGATAAAATACAAAGTCGCTTTAATGGGCTCTGACGAATGGTCAAAACTGTGCGACAAAGTGAAAAAAATTGAGACCGAATATATCAAAACTGACCACATAATAGATTCAGTCACTGAACAATTTGTTATTTACGCTAATGACAGCAGCAACTCGTCGGACAGTGGAAGTGACGGGAGTGAGCTTGAAAATGAAAAGCCAACCCCTTCTTTCAGCTCAGCAGCTGCTAGTGAATTAATGAAGGGAGTAATGTTTTTAACCGATAGTAACGATGGCGATAATATGATCTCGTTGTTCGTTGACATATTTCTAACAGAGGTACTTTTAAAAAAAAATTTTTTTTAATTGAAATAGTATTTTTCACATTACTAAAGAAGATTCTGCAAGTGAAATGTTAAAAAAAGATGCGAGAGCGCAAAAAATAATACCAGCAACCATTGCAAAAAAACACATGCCACTCCTTATGACTTGTATGACCGCCAAGGAAATGTATCAAAAATTAGCTCGGATTTTTGAAAAATCTTCTGAAGAACAAAAATGCAGTTACTGGGAACAGTTTTTCGATTACAAATATCAAAGTACAATAGATGTAATAGGCTAGATGACAAAAAAATTTTTTTTGCCTTAATAGAAGCTCTTTCATATAATAAACAGAAAGAAAAAATCGGTTTTCGAATAACTATAAAAAACAAACAAGATATAAGGTATTAAAGATTTTTCTCCATCTCTTTCTAGCAAAACGGCAATTTACAAGGAGTTTATATGGCCGTACTCAACAATGACGTCACGGTTAATGTCGGATCTCTCTGTCTAATCGCCTTCAAATTAACAACTTAAAATGCTTGAATCTAATATTGTATATTAGATACGAGTAATACTGTATCTAATATCTAAGAGTTATCCAAGAGAAATCAACAGGAATAATATGAAACAGTAAACGAAAACAATTGAGTGAGGAAAATATAAAAAAGACATTAGACGCAATTAAAAATGGCATGGCAAAAAAGCAAGCGACGAAACAATTTCAGGTTCCTCGAGCTACCTACCTTACAATTTTGCATTGAGAAACCACACCATAAACTTTTCATCCTTAAGCCTCAACTTATCGTGCTGGTTTCGTGTTTCACACTTTTGCCACGAAATGTTAGCATAAAATAATTTGTTAAGTACCTATCTATATCTACCATAACACGTACCACTTATTTAGTTTTAAGTTTATTAATATCTATTTAGTAGGAATGTTATGTTATTCTTTTTAGACAGTAAGGAAAAAAGTTGGTTGCATTGTATAATATTTTTTTTGTTTGTTCTTGTCCACAACTGGTTCTGGCTGAAAACCAGCGCTTTTGATACAGTGATGTAACAAAAGTTTTGAGCTGAGCCTGAACCTTTTGGCCTCATTATTCGATTCTGTTTTGTTTTATGTCTGACTCACACAAAAGGTCAATGAACTTTATCTCTTTCTTTTCTAAACCTGGAATGTAGACGAAGAAAATAAATTGAAAAATTGATTAAATGTTAGCCATGCAAGGGTTTTCATAAAAGGAATGAAGCGGCAGATCTAACCAGTTCAAAAACAACATTCCCGGAGACAAATGGTTCAAATTTTTCTTAAAACTACACCCAAATATTGTTGTAAGTACTCCAGAAGCAGTAACAGCAGCAATGCTGTCGTCGTATCAAACAATGATATTAAAGGATAGTTTCAAGCAATTGAAATATATATGAAAGAGAAGAGTCACGATTTGTCTGAAATTATATCAGACCCGAAAAGAGTTTTGAACGGTGATGAAACCAATTTCGTTCTTTGCGCAAGGACAGATGTAGTCTTGGCACCGAAGGGCGCAAAGAATCTTTATGAAATTGACCATGTCCCAGTTAAAAGTGCCCTTTAATTTGGATAATAATGGTGACGTCACTCCACCTATGGTGATATTCCGTACAAACGCTTGCCTAGTGAAATTGCATCAAGGTACCATCATATTAGGGCATATGCCTCAGTGACAATGGCTGGCTGAAGACAGAAATTTTTGCTCAATATATATAGAAAATGAGAATGCTCAAGTGGGCTGCGGGAGTTACACTTCTAGACAAGGTGCCAAACCATTTAATAAGAGATAGAACCTTCAAGGTTAGACCTATCCAAGACAAAATAGCAGAGACACGGCTGCGATGGTATGGCCACGTCATGAGAAGACCCGCGGACCACGTGACCAGGAAAGTTCTCGAACTAGAGCCGACGCCGAAAAACCGTGGTAGACCCCGACTCACATGGATTAAGACCATAAATAACCACATGGACAACTATAACATCGACCCGAAGACAACACAGAACCGCAACCTGTGGCGAAAATTGATTAGGAGAGCCGTCCCCAATCAAGTTGGGAACAAGGCCGGTTGAAGAAGAAGAAGAAGATATAGAAAAAGTCTTACATCCGCGTCTGGTGCGCAATCAAGTACCTATCATTCTCGGTCATGTTATTTGTAGACGGACACAAAACTCACCTCACTTATGCGGTGAGTGAGCTTCGTTCCTCATTGAAAATTGTGCTTAGAGCACTTTATCCCCATTTACAGATGCCGAATTAACAAAAGAATGTATGATAACTATTATTCAAACATTGTATCAATTTTTTTTTCAAATATTAAACAAAAAATGGCAGAAGTAAAATTAGAATCTGAGCCAAGGCAAACATCAGAAATTTAGAATAACTTAAAATTAAACGTCTCGCTCTTAACAGTTTTGAAAGAATTATTTCCGAACTTCCAATCTAGCAGAAATCTTCCATCGTCAGCTCAGTAACATGACATGGTGACAACCAGACGCTAATACCTGCATATCTTAAGAAACACATGAAACTTGTTGGAAATGCATTTGAAATTAAAGGCTTTCCCTCGATTTGCATTTAGATTCTAAACAATAAACCTGAAAGTGAAGCAATACCGGAAACTTTGAGAATGATGAACAAACAGGACAGTGTACAATAACAGATCTTATATAGATTTATTATGTCTATAAAAATTATAATACATTTGAAATCAATTTCCAAGTTCACCAGTTAAACACAAGAAATAAAAATAAACTTGCCGTTCCAACGCTCATTTATGGGGAAATGTATAACTAGATAAACTAGAGGCTCATTTAAGGGGAAATGTATAACTTTTTACAACAAAGTTCCACAAAGTGTAATTGACTTGCCCTTTCATAAGTTTAAAGCGCATATAAAAAGACTTTAATGAGTAAAGGATATTATAAAGTCAAGGATTATTTAAATGATGCCAATGCCTGGAGTTAATGTGAAGTTATTATTCGTTATAATGTAAATAATCGTGTTGTGTATAGCTATTGATGTAATTAAATATTGTTGTATTTGGTAAATAACGACATACGAGTAGTCAGAAGTGAACTGACACTGATTTTGAATTAAACCAACTTATCATATGTTTAGTATTACCATAATTTGTTGTATAAGTTTATAACATTTTTTGACATTATAAGTGTATGTAAGCATACCGATTGTATTTTTTTAACTTTTAATGACTATGTATCAAAACCAAGATTGTAATGGCGATTTAAAAGAGGAGATAAAAAAATTTGACCTTTAGAGTTTCTTGCCTGTTCTTCTCGAGAAGGCTCTCCCAATTTCCGAACAGGTATAGATTCAATTTTTTTTCATTTCTACTTGTATTTGCAGACATCTTGAGTGTATTCAGCATGTATGCACATACAAGTTTAAATATGTTTTCTTTAAATTAGAATGTTTTGCTTTGTTTTGACGTCAATAAGTGCCTGTAAAGGCCTATGTTGAATAAAGATTTTTGAATTTGAATATAAACAAAAAGGATTTGACAGTTACTAAATTTAAAAATACCTGTGGTATTTCTTTGTCGAAAACGAAAGCAAGAAAACATTGAAGAAAAAGAAGTTAGAAAACCGAAATAGAACTCTGATAAAAATAAAAAAAAAACAACAATAGAAATAGTGACATCTATGAGACAAATATCTCGCATGTTACTCTTAAAGAAAAGGACCTTTTGGACATTGAAAATATTGATGTAAATATGTGTAATGAATTTGATAATACACGTTATATTCTTCTAGCTCAATTCCTGATTGAAGAAACATTTAGTTGCCATCAAAATTTATTGATTTGATGTTTTATTTTCTTGATTTATTTTCAATTAAAATTCCTAATTAGCTGAAATATTTTAGGCGATTACTATAATCAGTGGTTGTTTGTGGTTCTCTGGATGTTTCATTATAAAATTTAATATAATAAATAACTGAAACATCCTTCATCCCCCATACTCGCCGGAAATGGTCTTAACCGATAAAGATTTCTTCGGCGACTCAAAGAATTTTTTACATGGTAAAATTGCTTCCTAGGAAGCAATACAAAATGTCTTCCACAGTTTGTTGAATCCAAGCTCCTAGAGTTTTACCACATAGGCATAAACTACTCTCCTATAACATGGCAAGCATGGACAAGTGGGTCGGGAGGCTTTTGGGACCGGGACACGGTCCCTTGGAATTAATAATTATTTTCGATGCTGCATTCGGGACTAGGACCGCGGTTCCGAACGCCTTTATAATTATTTTGACGATGAGGGTAAAGACTTTGATTAATAATATATTCTTTAGCTTAGAAAAAAAATTCTTTGAAAGTTTCAGTACAAAACGGCAAATTCACACTTTAACCCCTAGATAAATATATTAAAGAAATTTTCATTTCTAAACATCCAAAAATAATCTCTTTATTTTTGAGCGTTGAATATAATTTTCATCGCACTGCGTTGTTCGCTAGATTTTTGAGCCATGCAGTGACTTTACTCATTGCAGTAAGTGGTTCGCTCTTTTACCATAATCCGGCTGAATTTAATAAACGAAATTAAATATATTCACGAGTTCTATTTTTAACGGCATAAGCATAAAAATTTCGATTGGCGACTTATCGAATCGAAATTTGACTCGGCAATTCAAATGCTACCCAATATACGGTTTGGATGTAGTTTCATAGTGATGCCTTGGTCACGACATTTTTCAGTAACCTTATTATTAAATTATTTTACTTAAAACTTCTGACTAGTTTGTAAGCAGGTACCTGCTAATGTACTAAACGCGTTCAGAGCCTTCGCGCGAAGTACAATTTTTGAGTGACATAGTTAAGTAATTTCAGTTTTGATCATTTGCGTATCTGGCCACAGAGCCTTCGCGCGAAGTACAATTTTTGAGTGACATAGTTAAGTAATTTCAGTTTTGATCATTTGCGTATCTGGCCACAGAGCCTTCGCGCGAAGTACAATTTTTGAGTGACATAGTTAAGTAATTTCAGTTTTGATCATTTGCGTATCTGGCCACAGAGCCTTCGCGCGAAGTACAATTTTTGAGTGACATAGTTAAGTAATTTCAGTTTTGATCATTTGCGTATCTGGCCACACACGTATTTGGCCGTTTGCGTATCTGGCTAGATGCGTCTATTGGCCTTTTGCGTTTTTGGTCATATGCGTCGAACCCAGTTTAATACCATATAGCGTTACATTTGAAACAACATTGGAAACAACCAGCCCCTTTTAAGACCTTAAGATTGTCAAATCAAGATACAACTGAACAACCATCTAATTTACTGGTTGAAAAGCTGAAAGTGTCAATATAATACGTAATCTGCTAGAAAGAGAGAGAGAGAAAGATTAAAAATTCATGTGAAAGAAGATGGAAGATAAAAGATTGTATTGCTGTGACGCGTTCAACACCTCAGAGTTAAAAAACAACCGATCAACCACATTCCAAAGGTACTGAACGCACTCCTGCATTGAAGGAAAATTAAACAACTGCTAATAAATATTACTAACAGAACTAGCATGTGTTATCTTGTAAATAATATTCAATTTTAAACTTCCAATAAGTGTTAACCTGCTAAGTGGTTTCACAAATGAATAAGTGAATTCCTTGTTTGTTAATATTATCAGTATTCACAGATAAGGAATCCACGGAAATGTATATCTATCTATCTACGTATATCTGCCGTGTCAAATCTATGTCACGTAAATTGAGATGCGTTAGTTATGCTCAACAACAATTATTCATTCATTCATATTTTATAATGCTCTGCTACCTGATTCATATCATAGCATTCATTCATAATAACTAACCGTGAATTGGCACTTTGAAACACGCCTTGTTTACACGTGTTCAAGTATTATTTCTTTATATTTTATAGAACACTGTGCCTTGAAACTATGCTGCAATTATAACCACGCACAGTGCTATGATGCGATTGTAGTCATGTTTTTGGTCATATTTATTAGTACCATGACGCGATCACCGTCTCAACCACACACAGCACTTCGTGTCATGATGCGATCATGACCTAGCTTATTTTTTCAACAGAATGTTATTATTTCTTTATATTTTATACAACAGTGTGCCTTGGAACTGTGATGCGATTATAGTCACGCACAATACCATACGAAGCGATTGTAGTCATGTTCTTTGGTCATATAATTATTATATTAGTACCGTGACGCGATCACGGTCTCGATCACAGCACGGTCATGATGCGATAATGACCTAGCTTATTTTTTAACAGAATGTTATTATTTCTTTATATTTATAGAACAGTGTGCCTTGGAACTATGATGCGATCATAGTCGCGCACAGTAAGTACTACGATGCGATCGTAGTCATGTTCTTTTGGTCATATAATAGGGATGATGACTGAATTCTAATTTTCACGTCTTGTCATAAAATATTAAAATACCTTAGAAAAAGATACAATCCTGTGAAATTAGAATTAAAATCGGCTTAGAAATACATTAGATACAAGCATTTCAGGTTGTTAATTTGGAAGCGATTAGACAGAGAGATCCGTCATCAACCGTGACGTCATTATTTAGTACGGCCATATAAACTCCATGTAAATTGCCGTTTTGCTAGAAAGAGATGGAGAAAAATCTTTAATACCTTATATCTTGGTTGTTTTTTTAGTTATTCGAAAACCGATTTTTTCTTTTAATTTATTATATGAATGAGCTTCTATTAAAGCAAAAAAAAATTTGTCATCTAGCCTATTAACTATATTAGTACCGTGACGCGATCACGGTCTCCATAACAACACTTAGTGTCATGTTGCGATCATGTCCTAGTTTATTTTTTTCAACGGAATGCTCACAGGCTGAGGATAACCTCGCAGAATATTACTCGCCTCGCAGAATATTGCTAATGTTACTCGCCGACAAACTACTCAATAATTTGGCGTTTATGTTTATAATGTATGCATTTTGTTAAATACAATTTTAAAAAAATCCATGAAGAGGATAAATTGGCTTCAGTCTGTTCACATATACGGGATGTTCAGTGAGTGAGTCAAGGAACAACCTAGTAATGTACAGGTGATGACATCACAAGCACCAGCCGAGTGTCACATACCATCCACTAGCTCTCAGGTACTTGATGTTGTAAATGATGTTGACCCTCCAGCAACCAGTTTGCTTGAGAATATTTTAGAGGTCTTAGGGACCTCAAAAAGGAAATAGGAGGGTTTCGGAACAAAAAACCAGAATGAAATCTCTGAACGTTGGGGTCATATATTGTGCGGAGGTTTAAATAAGGATTAATAGAAAGAGTAAGTGGGCAAGATCCTCATACCTGAAACTTTCAATTAGCTAAAACATCCAAATTGAATTCCGAAATCACTGCTTTGTTACTCGAAGAAATCAGCTTATACTGGACCTTCATTATGAAAACACGCTTAATCGAAGGAAATTAATAATGTATTCATTACATTAAAAGTTTAAAAAGATTGAGAAAGAGAAGTCACTGATAAAATTAAAGCATCGAAGTCAGCAGAAAAATCGGGACTCCAAATCAAGAAAGTTCCAGCTACGAGTACTTCTTCTTCTAATAGGCTTTTAGTCAGACAGCAGGGAAACTGGAAAGCCCCACCGCGTCAACTGCCACGCGCGCAGAGACGAGGTTAGGCGAGGAGTCACTCGTCGTACCATTAAGTCTGCGAGGAAAACACCTGTAGTAGATCGATATCAGACAATGAAGTCTCGACCAAAGGCGCCGATCAAAATATAAAAAAGTAAGCCGGTAAAATTTAATAATTATTCTGGTAAATGAGAATATTTTAGTCACACCTGAAAAAAAAATACTATCGAATCGATCCAGTTGTATAAGAATAAGTAACGGGTAAAGTGGATTACAAAATTCTTTTTAACAAACCAGTATTTCAAAGGTGTTTACCTATAAGTTCACGTTTTTCACAGTCAGATATTGTGACATTACGTTATGAAATTAAGAAGTTATACCAAATGGGAGCAGTAAGACGATACAATGACGGATTAGATCAATTTCTATCTAACATATTTCCTACCTGTAATGTTTTTTATTCTTGCTTATTGTCAACATTAGGTTGAAAATTAAAATTTGGGAAAGAAAACAAATTTAATCCTTGATTTACTAAAATAATAAGCTTTATTTGTTTACAAACAGCTCTCTTATGCATAAGCATATGAGAACAATACAATCATAAGCCAGCCATTATAATAATAGCCAGATACAATCATATCCTTAGAGTTTTAAGTTAAATTAGAGAGAATCAGGTACCTATATTATAATAGATACAGAAATCTATATAATCAAAGTGCAACTATATAATCAAGGTTCAGGTTTTTTTATCAATCTCGGTATCAAACTTATAAAGCTATCATCTATATTGGAAACAAAACTGGGTAATGAAGTAAACTAAATGATTAGCCTTCCCCGAAGCGGTGGTTAGTGGATCGTATCCTCGACTTTAGGTTCTTGCGATCACGGGTAGGTAATGCTGTGCTCCAATTTCTTAGATTTTATATGTTTTAGATATGTTATTTCACAGAATTCTTCCTTGTTATATTAATTGTTTCTTAGTTCCTCAACTGAAGGGTCAGGCAGTCAAGCCCTATGGGAACTGCCCTAGAGATTCATAGCACAGTGTGGGGTTGAATATAATATGTAAACATGCCTAACGATCTTATGGTCGGGGGCTCTAACATTGGGTTCGTCAAACATAATTATAAATAAATTGTAAAATTTTCTTATTTGTTGGATTGTGGGAATGACATATGGAGGAGAGAGCACCTACCTATTTTGTGTGCAACTGCTACTATTAATTCAAGGAAAATAGCCTTTGTGAGTTGTTTGCCGGAGAGTGATCAGAAACTTTCTATGGTGAAAATCTGGAACTTGACATGTAATGTGTAAATATTGTTCATTAATCCACCAACATTCCGCTTACTATCAGGTATACTCCCTCCCTACCCATTATTTGCTGTGTTGCAAATATATACCCAATGTTTTTGAGAAATTTTGCTTTAAAGGAATGAGTCAAACGGCGTAACATCGCTCGAGCGGGTGAATAATACTAAAACTACCTACCTATCTTTTTATTTTTATGTCTTCGCTCTAAAATTGTGCTTGGTGCCCGGTACATTGAAAAGTGGACTACCTGGTTAATATATAAATCTCTTCGGATGCAACGTCTCGTATAATTATGGTCAAACATCACAAAGGTAAGTTTGTTTAACCATTAATTAATCATTACTCGCAATTAAAATAATTGCAATTAACTTTTTAAATTGCTTTATGAAACAAATAAAACTGACAATTAACTTTATATTATTTCAATACGGAATTAATTAAAAGATTTAGAAATATTTTAGAGCGCAACATTCTCGCCTGTCGTTCTCACGCACACGTCCCGTGTATGTTCGGTTCGTAATGAACAACACTCTGGAACGGTTCGTTCAGTGCTCACCACGCCCGTCAAACTTCCATAGATTAAAACTATGGCTTAGGGAACGGTGATAAATGACATTTCACCCCCGCGCGTACCTCGCTTGTCGCTTGTTGTGCCCGCCATTTTATCATTCATTACAAGTAATTGTGTCGATTGAGTGAAGTTATCCTCTCCACAATATTTTGTAATATACACGCTTTCTTTCTTGTTGTTAGTTTTGCTTTTAGTAAAATGCCAAGAAAATTGCAGTGTTGTGTTGGCAATTGCCAAAATTCGCGACAGGACGCTATATTACATAAGTTTCCAGTAAGTGAGAAAAGACTCCAAGTGTGGTTACAGTATCTTAGTGGTGTTTGTGATACTATCAATTTGACCCCTGGCGTTAGTGTAGTATGTAATAAACATTTTGAGACGAGGTTTATTACTTCCAAATCACGTCTCGTAAGCGAAGCTTAGGACATACAACCGTGGAATTACCTGGTCATTCTGGAGTTACCAATATTCCACTGACAACTAATTTTCCTAGTAAGATCTTTAATAATATGATTTCATTGAAAAGGTTATGCTTATGTTATATCAAAGTACTTATAGTAACTTGTAGTAAGTTACATAAAAATATGTGATTAAGACACAGCTTTTTTGATTTATTATTAAACCATATGTTTCTCATTCAATAACTATTTAAGTAATTGATAATTTCACATCACCTACCTACAGAATGTAATTCCTATTTTGTAAATTCGTCTTAGCTAGATAAAAAGATTTTTTTATTATAAAGTTACAGAGCCCGCAGTTGAATTACCTGGTTGTTCAGGAATTTTGAATGAACCACAAACACAAACTTTATTAGGTAAGAAATTTTACTATTTGTATTTATTACTATCATTAAATCTTTTTTGCATTTTGTGCAGGTGTATGACCTTTTTTACCAAGCTGTGATATTTGATTATTTCTATCTCACCAAAGCTGTACAGAATATTAATAGGCATGAGATGGAATTAATAACAGTTAATTTTACATCGAAAGGTGTTCTATAAATTTGTGGTAATGATTTGTCTTTTTTACATTGCCCACAGAACATAACATACCATCTACTCCGAAGAACTCACAATCCAGACAGAGACTAATAAACAAAATGAGCAAATTAACTCCACTCTGCAGAAGAATTTACAAAGAATATAAGGAAGCTAAAACTCAACTAAGCTTTCAAAAAAGAATGCATTAAAATTTAGTAGACTCGTCTTTTGAGAAACTGACTGCTAACATGAACCCATATGCAAAAAAAATATTTAAAAATGCAAGTTAGTCTGTGCACAAAAAAGAAAAACGCGAGACGCTTCACCACAGAAGAAAAAGTTATCGCACTTTCAATTATGAAGCAGAGTCCAAAATGTTATAAATTTTTACGTAAAATATTCATATTGCCATCAAAGTCAACATTAAATGCAATGATTGCAAAATTAATTATTGAACCCGGAATCAATCCTCAGGTGTTCAATTTATTGAAAAAGGAGGTAGGTGTTCCTCTATTTGTGTACATGGAAATCACAATTATTTTTGTGTACTCACAGTTTTTTTTACCAGGTTGACAGCTGGGATCCACAAAAAAAAATCTGCTCAATCATCTTTGATGAGATGTCACTAGATACAGGTCTAACATATGACAAATACAAAGATTGTATACAAGGGTTTGTGGAGTTGCAGGAGAAGAAACGTGAATTTGCTGACCACGCTCTTGTCTTCATGTTAAGAGGTGCTGTTTATAAGTGGCAGCAGCCATTATGTTTTTATTTCTGCATCTACATCTGCCATTGAAATAAAATCTATTTTGAGAAACCGGGTCAAGTCAATTGTGAAATTGGGTCTTAATCCTATAGCATTAATTTGTGACCAAGGATCAGCCTTCCAATCAGCCATGAACAACCTAAAAAATGAGACAAGGCGTGATCAGATTTTGCAAAACCAAAACACAGGTTTGTAATTTAAATGGTGTAACATTAAATGTCATTTACGACCCCCCATCTGATCAAAGGGCTTAGAAATAATTTCTTAACTAAAGATATAGTCCTGGATGGCAAGACTTCTAAATGGCAAGACATTATAGATGTCTATGAGACTGACTGTCTACACACAGAGGCTCGTTTGCTGCATAAACTGAATGACCAGTGTGTCATTCCTGATAAAATAAAAAAAGGAAGGTTAGTCTTTTAGAATCTAATATAGCTAATTTAATATGTCAATTCTACTCATATTATAAATGTGAAGGTTTGTATGGATTAATGTATGTTTGCTAGTCAACCACACCAGAATGGCTACACGGATCTGGATGAAATTTGGCACAGAGATAGACCATGGTTTGAAATAGCACATAGAATACTTTTTATCCCAATAATAAGTTCCTGTGGGATAAAAGAGAAGCCACAAACAAAATCGCTGGCAAAAGCTAATAAAATAATCATCTAAACCACAATTCTAGTTTCCTTTATTTTATTTATTTATTTATTGATTATTTATGTACAAATGAAGTACAAAGGCGGACTTAATGCCTTAATGCTTTATTCCGTTTCCATGCTTCATTACTATAATAATTATTATATATTATTAACATAGACTGGTCATACTCTTTCCTTCTCTAGGTTATATTGGCATGTTGGGGATCTTAACTATTTATAATAAGACTATTAAAGATATTATTATCAGTAGTTTTTGTGTCACTTGACCAGCAGAGTTGGTTACATTCTTATATACAAATCTCTGTCTTGTTCTCAGATTAAAAACTGTGTCAAAGTTTTGAGTAGAACTATGTCAGCAGCTCTGTCTTACACAGCAAATTTCTGTAAGTAGGTATTGAATAAATATTTTTTTCAGTTTTTGATAAAATGAGAAAAAATGTACCTATATAAAATGAGATTACAATATTTTAAATATCAATGTTTCAATTTCCAGCAACCTACGTAGATGGCAGGCCGGTCAGCACAACATTAAAGAATACAGCTGCAACCATCTCATTTTTTGACAAACTTTTTGATAGTCTCAATGGAGCTACAACTAGCAGTCTAAGGAGCAGAGGAAAGGAGCTGCGGAAAGCTGTGACTTGAGAATTCCAGTCATCATAAATTTTGGCCGGAAGCTATTAAAACTTTGAAAAACTGAAATTCGTAGATAACAAAGGCATAGAGAGGTCAGTGCCCTCAGTAAGAAACTGTATTACTACTCTTAAAAGTTTTATGAGGTTGTGGCAGTATTTTAAAGGTAATGAAATGAAAATAATGAAGCCCAGATACTTTAACTCTGATCCAATAGACATTTTTTTTGGCCAAGTTAGGGCCTATAATTATCCATCCAATGATCCAAACTGCCACAACTTCAGTTGTACCTTTAGATCGTTATTAATAACTAGACTAATAAATTTTCACAGTGACAGTTTTAATTGTGAGGACGATTCGGCAGATCAAGCTGTAAATTTGAACATGTTGTTTGAAAATAAAAATGATGATGTTCCAAATCGTCCTGAAAGTAAATAATATTATAATTGAGCAGGCCCGTCGAGAACGAATGACTACACATTCGCGGGCCTATACTGCCGGATGGGTAGTTGGAAAAATATTGAGTCATAGTAATAATTGTTCAAAATGTGAAGACAGTTTAACCAGCCCTGTAAGCCTTGTCATTCACAACTGGATTAGTGAAAGAGAATTTAACGAAGTAAAAAAAGGAGGCTTAAATACCCATCCGAAGCAGCAGTAAGATGCTTTAGCTCTGTAATTAGTGAAACTAATGAATATTTGGAAAATTACGCGCAAGAGAGCAACATTTCTACTAAAGTGAAAAAAAAAATAATGGACGCATATTCATTTGATTTTATAGATTGTGATGAACACAAAGAACACATTATCAATTATTTCATTGATGTCACTGTGAGATTTACAGTCTTTAATTGGTGCAACACTATTAATAGAATTTTAAAGGGCACTGACATTTTTAGATTATTAAACATTAAACATTAATTTACCTAAGATTCAACAAAAAGCCCTAGAAAAAAAAAAAAAAAAAAAAAACATTCAATAAGTAATTTGTATACATACACGGTTATTTTTTTATCGCCCTGGAAAATTTTAGGGACGCTTCAGGACACATCCATTATTATATAAAAAATAAAAAAAATAAAAAATATATATGTATATAGAAAAATAAAAAATCTCAAAAAATGCTGCTCTCAACTAGCGCAGCATTTTTTTTTTTTTATATTTAAATCATTCTAATATCAGGTCGTGAAGCGTCCCTTAAATTTTCCATTGTGATAAAAAAATAACCGTGTATATTACTCTGTATGTTTCGTTATGTACAAAAATAATAAATATTGAAATAAATTAGTTCTTTTATTCATAGAAATACCTATTCGTTTATTATTATTATTACGCCGCGCCGCCGTAATGGCTGTAAGTATAAAAGAATATCTGCCTACATTCAAGTATTACGATTTATTTCGCCAGAGCAACAATGGGGTGTGTCACTCAAAACGTTTGCAGATGGCGCTCTCGGCAATGGTACCTTGTTTACAAGTTGTGACATTTGTGTTTTTCGAATTTATTTATATATTCAGAAATAATGTATTCCACGCTATCAGTGTCTCAATTAAAAGGCGAATTACGTAAACGGAATGCATCATTAAAAGGAAAAAAGGGCGATTAAATAGAGAGGTGAGAGGGATTGTCTCGTTTATTATCTTTTTCGCCTTGTTGCCGAATTGAGATTTTTCGACAAAGATACGTATTTCTAATCAATATTGTGTTTCATTGTCGTAGACTGGAGTCGTATGATCGAAATTATAACTTTGGTGCTATGGAAGAAGACTGTCTTGATGATGAGAAATATGATCATCCACCTGCTGCTACTTTCAAGGATATGCTGGCACAGCTTTACCACCTCTGTCTAAACATTTTATTCAGGAATTTATAGAAAGGTAATAAAAAAAGACATGTTTCAGCAACTTATATTTCACATAGCTACTGATATATTTATTTTTTATGTTGCAAGTAATTCAAGTTGCAAAGATCTTTAAACTCATGCTTAGTTTTATTTAATATCTACCTTAATTTATTTGTCTACAGTTTTGAAGGAAGAACAAACACTGCTGTTGACCTGTATGAGGCTGGCCATTTGTTAACAGTCCGAGTTGCTGTTGTTGGAGACCTAACTTATCTACAAGGGCAGTGTAAAGCTTCAATGAAGAAAGTGATGTATGTTGTTAATGCAAAAGTGAATAGTGCAGGCGAAATTAAAGAAACTCATTGTGAATGTGCTGCTGGGAGTGGAGTTCACGCACACTGTAAACATATACTTGTATTGCTACATGGTGTGGAGGAAATGGTGCGCAAAAAAACTATTGTACTTCATAAGGTATCAACTCAAAAATTGATGTCTTTTAAAAGACCTAAAATTTGTTTTATGCTTCTCCAATACAGAGTCAAAAAATGCCAAATAAAAGAAGAAAAGATCCTAATTTTTTGCCATTAAAGAAAAATGACCTAATGGGAGACTATCAACAGTATGTAAATAATTTAGTAATAAACTATGGTGACACAACCATGCCCATGAAGCAACTAATAAGGCCAGCTAATACTTATGCAGTTGTTTGGGACCATGGTAAATATTGCACAATGAGCCCTCAAGAAGCATTGTTAGAAAGTTTACTACTGAAAAATGTTAATGCTGCCAGATTACACGACATTGAAAGAAATACTCGAGGCCAAACTAATAATCCTGAATGGCATAAGTGGAGGTCATCCCGAATAACTGCCAGCATTTTTCACTCTGTTATTCACTCAAAACCAGCCACAAAACAGCACCTTGCGTGGAAAATATTGAATCCCTCTAAATTTATTATCAGAGCAACTACACATGGCAAAATACACGAATCCACAGCGATTGATAAATACTGTCACACATACGACATGAACATAGAAGAATGTGGTTTGTTCATATCTGACCAGTTCCCATATCTTGGTGCGTCACCAGATGGTCTTCTTGGCGAAGAGACAGTAATTGAAGTTAAATGCCCATACACAGTACGACATTGTGAAATTAATCCAGTTACCTGTCCATTTTTGGAAAATAATAATGGTCACACACAAATCCAGGGCCAATTATTCTGTACAAATCGTTGTTATTGTAATTTGATTGTATACACTTTTTGTGACATAAAAGTAATATATGTAAACCGTGATGAACATTTTATTACTGAAATGTGTAGTGCACTTAACTCCTTTTATAATGATTTCTTTGAAAAGGCTATTTTAGATAAGTTTCTGTATAAAAACTATGACAGCTTGAATGTTCAGAATAGGTGTTAGCACCTGATTATTATTTAATAACTTATGAATGGTTGTAAAAATAAAAAAACATTTGATTTATGGTTTTGATTTTATTATACATTCCCTGAAATTACAGCACATAAAACAAACAAAAAATATCTTACTGGCTATCGGTACATAATTATGGTCTAAATCTGTAGAAAGTATTTTATAGGTTTTTGTCAGTCCAATGAGACGTTCAATATGGACTCTGTTTCGAGCTAATTTTCGGTCATGTAATAATTTAATTCCAGAAAGCTGTGATTTTCCCATTAGAAATGTGGGTATATTAACATTCACATCTTTAGGAGCACACATATCTTGAATGTTAAAGCCTCTGTCAGCCATAATTGAATCACCAGGTTGACATTTGTCTAATATGTCAGAACGTTCAAAAGTTTGCCTATCGCTTATGGAGCCTGCATAAGCTGGGGAGCAATAACTTAACAGTCCACCAGGGGTAGAACCAACCAGTATTTTCAAAGTATTTCCATGTTTGTAAGAGCTCCAGGAAGCCTGCTGACTTATAGGATTTTTTGGCTTTTGTATTGGGATCTCTGTGCCATCTAATATAACTCGGGTATTTTTATGGTGCTTTTTAAAAGTTTCTGACATATAATATAACACTAAATCTTTATCTGGCCAAATATTTAGCATGGACCATAATTGATAAATATAATTTATCCATGTGATAAAAATATTTGATACAGTAGCTAAGCTCACATTAAAAAATCTTGATAGTTCAAAATTTGTTTTATTTTGTCTGAGCTTCATAATAGTTAAGAAAAACTGGTTTTCTGTACTTAGATTCATCACACGGTTCTCATAGTATTGTATCTTATGCGCTAGGGGGCTTAACGTTGAATAAACTAAATGAAATTTATTGTATGACTCAAACCCCGTGTAAAATAATATAGCATCAGGATCATTTTGGTACTGCAAAATTGAACCATACATAAACTCAATGTTAACTTGAGTACTCTTGGTGGCTGAACCACTTTTTTCAGTTGGTGGTGTTGATACTGAAACAGTCGCTGATGCAACTTGTACTAGCCCTCCTACTTCTATGGTTTCACTAGGTATAAGAGTACTACTTGTAACTGGTAGTGGTAGTTCCATATTTATTTTTTTCCTGCATCTATCTGCATAGCGAAGTTTTCTTTGTTGAGTCAGCTGAGATTCAACCGGCGGCGTGCCGAAAACAGTCGGAATGGCATCTTTTTTTAAAAACTTCTGTAGAGGTTCATTGCCTGAAACAGAACATTACCACATGATTTATCAAAGCTTAGGAAACAAAATACCTAATTACTAATCTGTATTTACGACTAAGTTACCTGTATATGCACTAGTTCCAATGTAATCTGTTGGTAAAAAATGTTTAGAACATAAACTCGACGAAGCTGTTGATTTCCATTTTTTTCTCTTCAAAGCCTTTTCCCACAGCTTACAACGTTTCTTGTCTTTCGGAAAACGATGGACACCACGATTATTGCAATTAAAAGCCGCACATTGAGGCATTATCACAGTATATAATAAAAAAGTTAATTAAATTATTAATTTTGCTATGAAATTGACAGCAGATTGACAGTTCATTAGGTACCAACGCTTATGCGACGTCTGGCGGGAGAAAAAGGCAGTGATACACCCCATTCAATGAATTTAAAGTATTAGTGGCCATGGCTGTATGGCTATGCCTTTGCCTGTCTCAGTTAAGAGACGAATGCACAAAAAAAATCTGTCAAACAACACTGGCTCCTTCGAAATACTACCATAGAAAAAAAATTGTACGTGAGTCGGTTGTCTGATACGTAGTACCCAGGCTATACAATCCTAGTACAATGAAACAGGTAACAGAGACGGAATAACTCCAACTATTTAGGAAGATCTGAATTTATTTCAAGCTCTCTTAGAAATGACTACTATACAATTTTGTCGTATTATAATATGGTATTTTATTATTTTCGTAAGAGATGGCGCTATGATCGCGATAATGCCATCAAGTATGAATAAACCACAAAGGTATGGAGTAATAACGTCAAACGTGCTCCATTTAAGTTGGTCGTATAATAATCCCATGTCTGTGTGGACATGTTATTGTAAAATTATATAAATAGTAGTTTCCCTAGAACTTACAGATACAAATTTAGACTTAAAAATAATTAAATCAATAAATATGAACACGTTTTGCAGTGTGTTTTATATTCTTGTTTCGAATAAAAGTAAGATATATAACGGAAAAAAAAAAATTTTTTTTCAGAATTATTAATACATTAGAATTATTTAACAATCTTTTTACTGGCTACACTCTCACTGGCTTTACTTACTTACGTCAAAATATCAATGGCCGTTTTTTGTTTAAAAACATTGGCTGTGTTGAATGTTTGTTGTGTTAAATTAATTACGTGCGTTACGTGTTAATTTACTGTGCAATAAATATCTACAGTACGTTTTCTCCGCCAAGTTTGCTTGGCGTCGAGGTTTTGAGACAGGACTCTTTTCTTTTGAATGTGATTTGGTTAATTTTCTTCGAACTACAGTGCGTTTTCTCCGCTAAGTTCGCTTGGTGTCGAGGTTTTGAGACAGGACTCTTTTGGATGTGATTTGGTTAAGTACTTTTCTTCGAACATTATTTTGTGTGTGGACTAGTACCTAAATCATCATGTCACAAAAGTACTGTTGCGTACCTGGATGTGTACAAAGTGGAGGTAAATATTTCGTTCTCATTTGTATCCAAACATTTGTAGAGGTTCTAGACCAAAAAGTAATTCAAAACTTGTAATCTTTCAGATTCACATCCTGTACTACATCTCTTCCCGAACCCCGACCGGTATCCAGATCGATTTCGATCATGGGTATTAGCTGTCGGTGGCGATATAATAGGTTTGAGTAACAAGTATATCTATGCGAACCGCAGAGTTTGTCACCGACATTTTGAAGACAAAGATTGCTGTCGTTTCAACAAAATATCCCAATTAGCCATACCAATAAAGCATCTACCAGGTGAGATAAAAGTTCATTTGTATTTTTATGTGACAAAAGTCCACTCAGTAATGGTATGAACTTTACATGACATATTGTTTTCAGGACTGCATAAAATTCCACAGTTTACTTTAAGTAATCGGAGGTACCAGAGAAACATTGATAATGAACCTTCAACATCCAAAGGTAATAGTTTTTACTATTTTACCTATGTATAGGTGCTTCTTTCATCAAATTATTCTTCTTCCAATATTTGTTTAATGCACAAGCATCCTTAAGGCGCGTTCGGATAGCCTGTGGTGGTGGTTTTAACATTATCAAAATTGGCGTTGATGTAAGCGTTTGGTTAGAAGGTTATGAAATATTTGCCATTTTTGCTCCACACCCTAACCGAACGCTACATTTCAATATGTCAATGTCATAAGCTATTAGAACCTAAATTTACTTTCAGTTTCCAGATTCTGGACGTATTAGGAGGTAATAAGCTCGCTTCATGACTAACGATCATTAATTTCCAAAAATAATGAAACATTTTTTTCCTTAAAACTAATTAAATCATGTCAAAAATCGCATATATATTTAGTAAACATCAAAACTCTTAAATGTCAAAAACTTCCACAGTTGACCCTCTTCGAGAGCTGGGGTAAAATTGAAAGTTCACAATGCCATTTTTTATATTTTTCCAGCTATCTGAATGGTTTATGTAATCAAATAAATATGCACCTTTTGTTCACGTTTCTTCAAACTGAATGCTCATTGTGTCAATTTTGTAATTTTTTACAGTTATTTTTGACATCGCGATGCTATCTGAACGCGCCTTTAATTCAGTTGCTTCATATATTATGTAGGTAGTTCAACCTATTTACGTTTTGGAAATAAGAATGACAACATAATAATTTAAAACAAATATATAATTTTTAGGTACTTTTGAATTATTTGGCCCTGAATTTAATATGAGTGAAGATCTTTTGCAAGAAAATCTGCCAGCAATGTCTGTCAATATTGAAAAGAAAATATCCCTCAATCATCTCTTATGGAGAGCGATACCTGTGTAACACGTGAGTATATACTAGTTTATTTATACCATACCATAGTGGTGGCCATAGATATAAATTGGATTATGCAATATAAAGTTTTTCTACAAAATTCCACAAATCCAGTTAAGAATTTGTCTGCATATTTTTGTTACAGAGCCTACTATGAAGCCTGATATTCATTACAACATTGAAATCGCTGACATACAGACATCTACACAAAAGCCATCTACACAAAATATGAATATAACAGGTAATAATGATTTTTTTATCAATTCTTTTTTGAGGTTGCAGCTCATCTCATCCCTTTTCTACTAGGTGACAACCTAGCCAGCTCTAATAATTATTGCACATTTTTAAAACTGAACTACTCGTTCTATTTTACATATCTCTAAAATGTTTAGAATTGATCTGCTGAGTAGGCATTTACTATAATTATTATGATGCCAAGCAAAGTTGGGAGGAGTTGCTTGTTTTAGTTTTATACATGTATTTGAGGCGTTGAGAGCAAGAAAGGTGTAACTTCATCTCACAATGGAGATATTAATTTTTTTTTTAAATCATCGAGTTAGGTTTATTATAAATTTTTAAATAGAAAGTCAGTGTATTCGTGTTAGTTACTTTATCAAGACTCACTAAAATCTATCTTTTGTTTGATGATATAGTAAAATATTGCCTAAACTGACAATAATTGACAAGATTTTCCAGAAATTTGAGGTACATCACCTTTGCCCCATTTCTTTCTATCGACAAAAATTCAGATGGATCCGTCATTCCATTTCCTTTCGGAAGGAAGGACAAACAAACACATTTTCACATTTATAATATTAGTATAGACTTTTGTTTCATATCAGTTATGATGAATTACAATTAAAGAAGATTGGCAAGCCTGGTACCCATTAAAATATGAAATGTAGGATACTGAATTTTGGATATTATGTAAACGATACTAGTTTACCTATTTTTCTTTAATTGTGGAATTTCTATAACTTTTCTAAAGAAAGAAAAATTGATTTCACTATTTCAGTGAATATTGATAACAAAACGCATCTAACTCACAAGCAATATTAAAACGCAAAGGTAAACAAAACAAAAGCAACTATCGATTCGTTGCAGAAATATCGATTGTTGATTAATCCACTTATTTTCATATAATTGATCGAAAATTGACAGTTACAAGACCAAAAATAGTACTAGAACAAAACAATATTACTTTTCCTGGTTTTGTCTTGAGGTTTTAGTTAAATAAGATGTCTAAGGAAATCTAATTTTAATCGATAAACCTATCGATATGTCACGTGAGCGACTGTTACCACCAAGTATTACTATACTCTTTGGTTACCACTGTCAACTGTGAATGTCAACGTCACATTCACTGTCAGTCGAGTCGTGGGGGTGCGTTCCGAATAGCGATGATATCGATGTTAGCGCGCTAGCTTCGAGTTTTTCGTTGAAAAATTTTTTCCTCAATTCATAATAACAATTACTGTAACTCGTAATGTCAATGTCAAATTCAAATTCAATCTTATGTTTTGACATTTGCAACGTTTTGTTAACTATTAATAACGTTTTGTTATCTCTGTACTCTATTTACCATAATAATTTTTGAATGCGAATATCTTTTTATTTAGCAGTTGTAGAAATATGATGTGATTACCTTTTTTGTTACATTACTAAAGATAAAGAAATACGTGGTATTTTTATCACCATACACTTCGTCTGATTACGGTACCAACATTGTATGGCATCCTGCCAATCTTCTTTTGGTATTATTCCTTGGGTCCATGCAGTTATAATGAATTTTAATAGATTTTTGGTTGTAATCCTAACACATTAAAATTTATTTTTAATTATAATGTTAAACTGCTTTAATTTACAGTGCAACCTGTGAAAAGATGTCGAAAAATCGGACCAATGTCCAAAGAGGAAAAAAGTTATATCAAAAATTAAGAAACATGCAAATAAAATTAAGTAAGTGTCGGAATTTGTGCAAGAAACATGCAGCATCAGTAAAAATGTCTAGTAATGTTATGACTAACCAGTCGTTTCTTAACACAATAGAAAATATGACAAGTGCAGCTAATATCTTGACATTACTGCAGTTCCGAGAACAAAGAAAAAAGTCAAAGGGGTGCCGATTCACACTAAAGGAAAAAATGACTTCTTTGTTTATATATAAGAAAAGTCCCAAAGCTTATAGGTTACTAAGAAAAATTTTTCTTCTGCCATCACCACAGACCTTGGAAAAATTGGTCAGACAAGCCGTAATCACTCCAGGGATCAATGAAAAACTTTTCCAAAATTTAAAAAATGCATCAAATAAAATGAAAGCAGAACACAAATTATGTATTTTATTATTTGACGAAGTGTCATTAGAAGCCATTGATTTACTACCAAACGTAGATAACGCATGAACGTTCGAAAAGTGGGCCGGTGAAGAACTGCCTCGTGCAGTTCTTTTCCATGCGTTGGAGCGACAACGCGATGAGCAATTTTGAGCATTATGTTTGAGAGTATAAAGTTGATATTTTCTTGTAGCAATTACTAAAACGTCAAATTTAATGTGGCTAGGTATGAAATGATGTAACTGCACACGGTTGTACTTCAAATAGTTGCCGTAATAATAAAGAATAAGGTTGAATTCGATAAATACGGTACTTTCTTTATTGTAATTTTAATTCGGGTGTGCATATTCAACTACCTATTTAACAGCGTACAAATGTATAGTCGATTAGGTGACAGATTTCAAGCGCGTTTTTGTATGAAGTGCTCTATCTACGTTTGGTAGTAAATCAATGTTAGAAGCCAATATAAGGTATAGTGAAAAAGAAGACAAGATAAATGGACTTCTAAAAGAGGGAAATGCCACCAACTTCGCCAACCATGCAACAGTATTTATGATAAGAGGTTTGTTAAAGAATTAGAAGCAACCTGTTGCCTATACTTTTTGCCATGGGTCAACAAAAGCTCCAGAATTAAAAAAATATATTACAGAAATTATAAAAAAGTTACAAGAAGCAGGGTTTCAAGTAATTGCTACTGTGTGCGATCAAGGCAGTAATAACCGAAAAGCCATAAAGAGCCTTGTTGAGGAAAGACGAAAAGATTTGATACAAAGTGGCACTGAACTTAAATGGAATACATTTAATATTAATGGTCAGGAAATAATACCACTTTACGATCCCCCTCACTTGTTAAAAGGGATCAGAAATAATTTGTTAAATAAAAATTTTAAATATATAAATGAAGAAAACAAAACTTGCGTCGCCAAATGGGAGCACCTTAGGTTATTGCATGCTGAAAACCCTGCTTATAAGGGTATTAGACTAATGCCAAAGCTAACCGATAAACATGTAATACCAGAAAAAAATGGGAAAATGAAGGTGAAGTTTGCAACACAAATATTCAGCCAAACTGTTTCTTCAAATATAAGTAATTTCATTAAATATGAATGACTTAATATAAATATTTTTACTGCTGTTTAAATTACTTAAGGGGCCACAGTACCTACTACTAGCGCCGCCATTCGTTTTTTATAAATTATGATAAATTAGAGACATCTGTATTGAGAAATATTGTATTGAGTTCTTAACTGATCTATTTTTTGTAGAAACGTCTTTAATTTATCATAATTAACCCTTAACCACCTAGCGTCGGTCACAGTGACTCCACTCGATATATTTTTTCAAATATTTCCGTTACTACGCGTGCCACAAGCCTGTGACTCTGTGTACTTTTTCCCCTCCCACTCCAGTTTGCGCGCCGCGCCCGACCAAGCAACACGTGCGCGCAGTGAAAAGATTCAGGTAAGTATATTTCGTATGCGGTCATGGTGACCGACGCTAGGTTGTTACGTTACTTTTAGTGTTAACATTTTCTCGTTGTTTTTTTAGATTCATCATGTCTCAACGTGATCAAAATATAAGGAGATGGTTAGAAGAGTGTGACTCAGATTCCGAGGATCAAAGGGACGTGCCGGAAATACCAAATGAAGATTGCAGTGACGTTGAAGATGTACCAGTAGACCACATCATTGATGGTGAGTGTCAATCAGACTCTGATATTGATGTTGACGAGTTAAATGAAGACGTCGATAATCTGCCAGTTGATGGTAATGATCTGCCAGTTGATGATGATGCATCTTCCGATGATGATGTTCCATTGGCAAGGTACCGGAACTATTTTGGAAAAAATCGGTTCCGTTGGTCGTCTCAAGCTCCAGTTTCGCGATCAAGGACTTTGCAACACAACATCGTTTGCCAACCGCCAGGATTGAAAAGGAACTTTAGAGATATTTTGAACAGAAATACAGTACCAATCGATATTTGGCAGTTATTTTTCACAGGTGAGATGTTAGAAGTAATTGTGAAGCATACAAACGAAAAAATTAGAAAGATAAGACCTAACTATCAAATTCAGACATGTGTTCAAGACCTCGATGTAGTGGAATTAAAGGCTTTTATCGGTATGTTGTACTATACCGCAATTTTCAAAGAAAACCACACACATTACACATGTTGGTACAGCACAGATGGCACAGGAAAAGAGATTTATCGTTGTATAATGAGCAAGAATAGGTATGAAACATTGCTAAATTGCCTTCGATTTGATGATGCGAGCACCAGAGATGAACGCCGTAGCACTGATAAAGCTGCACCTATATCAGAGCTGTTTGATAAGCTGATGCAAAACTGCAAAGAAGTTTGTTCAATCGGCAGTTACGCTTGTATTGACGAGATGTTGGTGGGTTTCCGTGGGAGGTGCAGCTTCAAAATGTATATGCCGAAAAAACCCAATAAATATGGGTTGAAAATTATGTGCCTGACTGACGCCAAAAATGGATACCTTGTTGATGGCTACTTATATTTGGGGAAAGACTCGGATAGCCAAGGCTTGCCCGTTGAATACCAAAGACTGAACAAACCCACGCAAGCAGTTTTGCGATTGATTTCATCGATAGAAGGAACCCACAGAAATGTCACTGTTGACAATTGGTTTACTTCAGTGGAGCTTATGAACATCCTAAAGCAAAAACAGCTGACACTTGTGGGTACCCTAAAAAAAATAAAAGGGAAGTACCTCCTCAATTTTTGCCTAGCCGTCATCGGGAAGTTGGTTCTTCAACTTTTGGATTCACGTCAGATGCAATGCTATCTTATGTACCAAAGCAAAACAAAGCTGTGCTTGTTCTCTCCAGCATGCATCACGCGCCAACCATCGATCCACAAAATCAAAAGCCAGAAATGATAACTTTCTATAATAGCACCAAAGGTGGCGTCGACACATTAGATCAGAAATGTGCCATTTATTCAACTTCTCGACGCACACAGCGCTGGCCAATGGTGGTCTTCTACAGAATGCTGGATGTATCTGCAGCAAATGCATACATCATCAGCAGCATGAACCAATCTCAGAAAAAGATGTTCAGACTGAATTTCATGAAACGACTGGCTGAAGATCTTATCGAACCCCATTTAAGACATCGAGTAAACCAGTTTGGATTGCAAAGGGAACTTCAAAATGCTATTCGCCGGGTTCTCAAAATAGATGAACAGCCAAGAACATCTTCGGCAGGATGTTCTGACAAATTAGAATCACGAAAAACTTGCTCAACGTGTGACCCAAAAAAGAAACGTAAAACATTCCATTTGTGTTTTCAGTGCAAAAATCCAATTTGCGTAGAGTGTTCTCAAAAAATGTGTATAGACTGCCGCGAAAAATTGTAAATATTAGGGAGTTGTAATTTTGTCATGATTGTGATTTGATTGTGCCAATGATAATTTTATAAAAGTGGTTATATGTTTAAGTTACTAAAATAATTAAAATCTAAGAAGTCTCATTGATTGTTATTGCTTAGATCTCAGCTTAATTAAAAAACCTATAATTTGTTAAAATATTTGTAAGTCAACTTTTATTAACGATATTAAAAAGTAAAAGTGTTAATTTGAAGAGTTTATTGAAACAATTTAAAATAAAAACAATTGAAAAACATGATGTAGTTTTGATTTTTAGCAATTTTTGAGATTTTTACCTTCCTAATAGTACTTATACGCAAGCGGTCACCATGACCGACGTTAGGTGGATGTGTTACTAGAATACACGTTAGGTGGCTAAGGGTTAATAAAAAACGAACGGCGGCGCTAGTAGTAGGTACTGTCACAGAATAGATAATCTGTGCTTTCCTAACATAACATTGCTGTAATTCTAGTTTATATTTAATGTAACTATGAAGTGGTCAGTTTTATTTATCAAATAAGGTTAAAATATGTTAAAAAAAATTGATTTAAAACCGAAACATATAGGTTTCACTAAAATCATATATATTTGAATACAGTGACCATATCTACCAACATGTCCAACAGTGGGCGTTTCTTGGCTGAAATGATGACCATATCTAACATTATTTCTTTCTTTTTTCAGATAAAGGTATTCTGCCTGCAGAATGCAAAGATACTGCAGACCTTCTATTATTATTTGACAAAATTTTTGACAGTATGAATGGCAGTTACAAAAATAAATCAAGATATGCAAAGCCATATTTAAATCCGTTAACACCACAGTCAGCCCACCATAAATTATGGCAAGAGTCCAAAAAAATCATTAGATCGATGACATTTGTAAATGAAGATGTATGGTGATAAAAATACCACGTATTTCTTTGTCTTTAGTAATATAACAAAAAAGGATATCACATCATATTTCCAAAACTGCTAAATAAAAAGATATTGACATTTGAAAATTATTATGGTACAGTCGAGTGGTAAAGAAAATGAAAGCTACTTCTGAAAAGTCTCATCCACCTGTTAACATTGGAGATAATGTGACTATACCGATTCCAGATGTTGACAAAGGCAAAGGTGATCTCAGAAATATCATTGGAGTTATTCTTCAGAAAAATGACGAAGGTTTTTACAAAGTTGGCACCAAACATGGTGTACTTCAGAAACTATATTGCAGGTTTTATTTTTTCTCACTTAATTACTTATCTATCTTTCTGGAGCATTAATTATATTCTAAAGTAGCTAATATGTTTTTTTTTTCAGATCAGAATTCGGCATTTGCAGTCAAACTTTTTTAGCGGTAGCAGATGTAAACCAAGACTGAAATATCGTTAAGGACTGCAGCTACGAAACATTCAGTTGGATCAGGCCAAGGTTTTGTGAGATGCAGCTGCAACAAAAGCTGTTCCACAAACAGATGTCAGTGCAAGAAGGCAATGATTCTCTGCAATTCTAAGTGCCACCAAAGCAAACCATATAAAAATAAATAACAATTTTAATAATTGACATTTATAATATGATTATTGCTTCTATTAAAAAATCAAAGACAGACAAACACCATCTCGTCGCGTTTTAAGGAGGCTTGTGATTAATTTGAAAACTTTGGGACGTTTTGATCAACGCTCAAGACAACCACATCAAGAGAACCATACGATCAACGACGAAGAACTGGACACTTTAATTTACTTTTCGGCTCTTCCGAAGACTTCAGTGAGGGAAGGTGAACAAGAAATTGGAATTTCAAAAAGTAAAATACACCGTGTATTAAAAAACATGGTTTCAAAAGCTTTGTTGAAGGACGATTGGTTCAAAAATTACTTCCGGGCGATAGAGAAAGGAGACTAAGTTTTTGTCGTAATATCCAGACACACTTACTGGAAGATCCTGATTTTTTGGAAAATATTATTTGGACAGATACTATAATCGTATTTGATCTAAACAAAATCCCCTACGAGTCACCGAAACGAATAACCAAGTGCGTTTTTCATTCAACTGTTGGTGCGGAATTTTAAAAAACCGGGTTTTCTTAATCCATTTTTACCAAGGAACCTTGAACACAGAAAAGTATTTAGAAATACTTCAAATTTTAAGAGACTCCCTGGCGGAGCAACAAAACTTAATTTTCCAACAAGATGGAGCTCCGGCTCACAATAGTCGGAGAGCAGTAGAGTTTTTGAAGGAATGTTTTCCTACTTTGATTGGTACAAATGGACCGATCAGATGGCCGGCAAGATCCCCAGATCTAACACCGTTAGAGTACTTCTTATGGGGATACGTGAAAAATTTGCTATACAAAAAGCAATACGAGAACGTGGGCGAATTACAAACAGAATTGAGTCATATCATGTCGAGTATTCACCATAATATGATAAGAAAATAAACAGGCAGTGAACTTGTTAAAAGATTGACGATTTGCATAAGACAAGAAGGATCACATTTTGAGCATTTAATTAATTAATTTATAAAAAATACTCAATTGACTTCGGCGGTTTCAAGAATGTTTTTAATTTGATTAAAATGATTAATAAAACGTTATTCCTTTCTTTTAAGATACTATGTTACTTAAGAGGACTTATTATTTTTTGTCCATTCTTTCGATTGGCATCATAAAAATACGGGTGATTTTTTTTCACATTTAAGTCGGTTCAATGCCCAGATGAAGCAAGTAATTTTTTGAAAATTTTTGAATGCAGTATTACTAACTTTTAAAAATAACATACAGTCTTCTTTCAGCAAAATATCCTATCAACGATATTTAAGGTACTTTCCCTTCATGACCCATAGTCTTGGGACGCCCTGTATATAAGAAGAAGAAGATGAAGCGATAGAATTACAATTATTTTATCAAGTATTTGGAATGCTAAAAATTATTTTTTTCTGGAAAAGTGTAATTATATGATAATCAAGTAATTCTCTCTTTTTTTTCAGAATGTTAAACCTATTGTAGTGATGATGGTGAAGGAAACTTAACTCAAGTTTCCTTCCTTAGTGGTAAATGTTGACCCTTAAATTTCCTAATTTTTATTGTATTCGTTGTTGGTGTAAAAAAAGACTATTTGCTTTTTTTTTTTGTTTTATTTTGTAGAATATTGATGAAGTAATAAAACCATATCATGTGATGACACCACCAGCAGAAAAGAAACTGCATTATATAGAAAACCCTGAGGTAATCTCTATTTCTAATAAAATATAATTATTTTTGAAGTACAGTACTTTTTTTGTACTCTGAAAGTTTTAATCATGTATGTAGTGTACATGTAGAATGTAGAATTATACAGAATCTGGGGGCACGGCAGTGCTCCCGCCAAGTCGAGCGCGAAGCAAACACTGCCGTACCATCCTTTACTGGAACCATTTCGCCCAACATTAACTATAATAATAAAGAAATCGCAGTAAGGAACCTTAGACTTGGCACGACTTTGTCTAGATTTCATTACTTTTTAGAGATAAACAAGCAGCTCCATCGAGACTTGGCTATTTTTTTTACAGAATGTTTTTGGTGGGATAATATTTGTTAGTATGATATACAAGGTACATTATTTTTTATTATATGAGTGGACAGTAATCTACAGAAAAATAAAGCATACAAGATTAGTGTAATTTGTGTCGTCCTTTTTTATGTGTAGTGAAATTATACATATAAAGTTTTTATTTATTATTTATTGTTTTACGATGAGTTGCTGCTGCCTATGATAATGACACAACCTTCGTGCACCCCTAGCCCGCCAAGGCAATTAGATCACTCTAATAGTGATGTGGGGACATTAATCCCATTGGGTCAATTGGCATACTAATATTATAAATGTAAAAGTTTGTATATTTCTTACTCAATCACGCCTCAACGGCAGATTTCTATGAAATTTAGTATACGGGTAGGATATGAATGATCTGGATTAACATAAAGCTCGGAGCTAACATAATGAGCGGAGCTCCGGGGCGCAGCTAGTGTTTCTATATTTTATATTATTTTACAAAATTATTTATTTTGTTTCAGAGACCCATAATAAAAGACACCGGTGGCGGTGCACCTGGATGTTTATTAAGACGTCCAGTAACATCACCTTTAAAATGTAAGCAAAGATATAGAGAATATTGTCCAGTGTAAGTTTGGGTGATGATGGTGAAACAGGTTTTTTTTTATTTTCTAGGTCGCAAAAAGAATTTTGGAGCTACTCCAGTGGCAATGAGAAGATCCATAAAAATGCTCTCTGAAGAAAAACTTCAGTGCACGAAATAGAACGAAAAAATCCTTGAGGAGTCTAATCGACGTGCTGAAGAAGAACACGTAAAGAAATTACAACATGCACAGGAACTACATGACCAATTAATAAAACATAATGAAGAACGTCTCCATAAAGAAATGTTACTGTTGGATTTAAAAATTAAAATACATGACGCTCAATTAAAAAGATTGGATTAAGTTTCTTTACCTTTATAATTTAGTGTTAATTGGTTCAGTAGCAGTGTAGGTAGGTACTCATTTGATAATTTTAGTTTCTGTTTTTTAATCATATTTGCCTAATTTTAACGTGTTTCTTTTTGTATTCTTTTATATTCATGCCTTAAAAGAAATGTTTATATATTTTTAATTATAAATACCTATATAAAACACCTCTCAGCATGGCTTTAATTTTTGTTTTATGTATATTTAAGTCCTTATTTTGTTTCTTTTTTTGTATTTGTGTAAATAAATTGAAATTAAAAAGACTGATTAAAATAAATCTGTTTTATTTAAACTTTTCTTTATCTTTTTTTTTCATTTTTATCAGAAAGTTTTGTGAATATAAATAAGGAAAATAACGGGATGGAGTCGCCTGAAAAATTTGTGCTGGGTGACGATTGCGGAAGAGAGATAATCTCACGAAATGGAAAACTTTCATACAAAAATTCGAAAACTACTTAGTAGTAGCAAAAGTTTTAAATAAAACATTCACTGAAAATGCAAAAGTAGCCTTATTAATAAATAGATTAGACGACGAAACACTCAAAATATACAACACTTTTGAATTTGAGAGCGTGAGACGTAAAGTGATGGCTGACATAAAATTGTATTGAACGCAGCCGTTTTGCCGCTCTCTTTCTCTCTGTCTTTGGTTGTGAAATTACGAGTATAGTGAACGCGTGCTTGTAATAAATGGAAATTAACATTATTATACAGCCGTTTTATTGAAGACACCACAAAGAGTAAGGATAAAACAAATAATTTAAAAATTTAACGAATATGTCTCACTTCGAACTAATGAAATCTATGAACGATTCATGTTTTTTAATATTAGTCAAGAGGAAGGCCAATCAGTCGAAAGTTTCATTAATAAATTAAAGGTTCGAGCTGAGAACTGCAATTTCGGGCCACAGAAAGAGCAACTCATGAGGGACCGGTTGGTGCTCAGTATTCATAATAGGAATGTACAAGCACAGATGATAAGAGAGAGAAGAAACTGACATGGGACAGCAGAAGTCCATGAAAAACGTATAAGAGATATACAAAGTGAGAATATGCATACATTAGAGGTTACAAAAAGTGTTAAATACAAATGCAAGTGTGCTAGAGAACACTTTGCACACACCTTGTTAAATGCAGGATACATACATTGACTGTGGTGTGTGCAAAGTGTGGAAAAATGAACCACTTTGCTGTGGGGCGCTTGGCAAGAAAAGGGTATAAGCAAATATTTGACCAAAATAATGACTTTTATGAAGAAAGAAAGGTTAGTGTTTGTTGGATTAATAGGAGAAGGCAAATGGATAGAAAATTTAGTAATAAATAGTGTAGTGATTTCATCCAAAAATGACACTGACTAAATTTAATTTTTATTTGGGACTTCTACAGAAAGGAAATTAGGGCTACTGGTTACAATTCTAAGTTCCATTCTCGTCTCCAAACTGTCTAAACAATTGAGAATTGAGGTACTTGTAGGCACTTCTATATTAAAACCTTGTAGTGTTCTTAATTTAAATTAATTTATTACTGAACATATAAATAACTACAAGCAGTATTATAATAGAACTTGCAGTAACAGCTGTGATTTCAATGTTAATGACAAAGTATTAATTTAAAAGGGGAAGGAATAGACACCAAGAGTAGGAAAACATCCTACACCTAGATCATATTATGTTAAAGACCTTTTAGCAACAATTTTGTAAGGCGGAATAGGATACACATAAACAAAAGAAGAAGTGATTGTAATATTACTCCGATTAGCTATAATGAGGGTAATTGTAGTGGAAGACAAGTTCTGAAGTAATCGGAGATAATTTAAGTGGTATGAGTAATGAAGAATATAATACTACAAATAATAAGAATAGTGAAGAAAGGATTTGTTGGCCAAGGAGACAGGTTTCAATGCCATATCTAACTAAAACTGATCTAATTCAATATTGTAAAGAGGGCGATGTTGTATAAAAGTAATAGTATATATTAAAAGTGATTTATAACCTATATAAATGATCTGTGGTCAGAGTCAATTAATGAAAATTGATTAACACGTGAAGTTGCTGTTTTATTATAATATATTCTAAAACAGGTCCAACAAAAATTGAAGTTTTATCGGATTTACAACGCACTGGATTACCTTACCTTGTCAACGATTAAAAGGCGTCGACAGCTACGATCGACTATCCGATATCATTCAAGAAATTAACGGAGATTTCGACTTCAATACGAATAACATTGTTGCATCAGTGTCGAATAATGGCAGCAATTTCGTCATAGCTTTCAAAACGTTCCATGTCAAATTGGCCAATATGGATATTGTAGATGAAGTTATGCCAGACTCTTAGTCAGCAAAAGTCACTTCTGAATCAGATGTTGAAGAAGACGAATCATCAAATATAGACGATCCTGAGAATATTAATTTTCTTCCTGCTCATTAACGATGCTGTGCGCATACGTTAAGCCTTTGTGCAACTACAAACGCGAACAACGTTTTAAGGGAGCAAAACAGGCCACAGTCGGTAACGCATGCTGCAATCATGAAGTAATGTAACGTTTTGTGGTAGTAGTAGTAGTAGAAAGTAATGTAATGTAACGTCCAAAGAGTGCTGAAATAATTCAGGACGTTTTAAGCCGGCCTGATGAAACCAGATGAAATAGGTTGTTTGATGCCCTTTAGCAAATTTTCAAAATTAAGAAAAACACTTGCTTCTACATAGATCATTAACCATAAAAAACGCTATCAAAGGCAGCGATTTCGATTACATACACGAGTATTTGCATGTACAGTAAGCTCCTTGTCAACCTATACTGTTTAACCTTTGGAACCTTCTTATGTCGCTCGTAATAGCGGCGGCTTTCGTAGTGTAAATGCAAAGCTTGAATAGGAGCTTACTGTACATACTATGCCAGCTTCTGCCAAGCTCTCGCTCGACATAATGCAGTGAGACTAATGTATTTTATGTAATAGCTCTGCCATGCCTTCTGGCGCTAAAAAAATAAAATATTTTTTTTAAAGAAATACATACATCCTTTTGCAAACCTTTGATCAAGACATACTACTAGCAGACTGTCGGGAAAACATTTGAAGAAATGTTTGACACTGTTTTGTCACTACTCCTAAAGCGGAAAATGCGGATATTGCGGCATTATTTTACCCAAGATTCAAAAATAAGTGGTTCATTTATTTTGAGCCCGCGGATCGTAAAAAGATTAGAAAAGTTTTTGAAACATGCAGAAAACTCAAAGGATAATTATAGAAATAATGCAATTATAAACAAAAGAATAATGGCCATTTTCACCAACCTCTTCTTAGCTTAGGGGACTCTTAAGTGGCATGCTGGCACATTCTTTTCATTGAAGACAAAAAGTGACAGCATACGTCTTAGGGCCTAAGCTAAGTTATGGTTGGTGAAATCGGCCATAAGAAACCCAAAAAACCCAAATAATAGTAGCCAACTGGAATTACATTTTCCGATATTTATAAACATTGCTGAATTACGGCAGGGATCGCAATCAATTTATTTGAAAAATCTTACAATAAGGAAGTTTTCATGGAATTTGATGCTTTAAATCCTCAAGTGAAGTTTTTTCAGGAAGAAGCTGCTAACGAATTTCAGTACTTACTCCGACAAAATGAGGCACGAGGTGTCAGTTCTGCTAAAGATGATTTTTTGAAGCTAGCGGAAATTATGCCCGAGTCTCGCCGAATTTTTTCAAAATCTGCATGTTCAGTACAAGATCTAGACTGTTGTGAATAAACCTTTTTATACTTACAAATGTGTCTATGAATAAATAAAGAAATGTAATTTTGAAATGCGTGACAATTACTCGAAATAAATCTTTGAGAAGACAAGTTCTGACTCTTACAATTTTCGTCTTTATTATTTTCATCCTGGTACAATATTAGTTTCCAACATAGACTGTCATGTGGAAGATTATGTTACGTAATATTTTAAAAACATAATGTAGTTTGTTATAATATTTTTAAAGCATAGCACACCTCTGCTGTTGTGATTTTTATTTATCACAAAAAAGATAACTAATAAAAAAAAACATGATTTTTAACACAACTCTCAATGATGTTCCTTTCAAAGTTTCAAATACATATATTTCAAAGCATATTTGCTGTGCATAAAGAAATACAGTAGGACATCATCATTACATAGTTTTGAAAAGTTTGTAGTGTACTTGGCATGCATAACTAACGTATCTACAGACACGCAACTTCGTGTTACACTTATTTGAATAAAAACATGACCGTCACGAATTAAAAAACAGTTTTTTTATTGTTATGTCACAGAATAGATAATAGTACTACGTACAGAACGGCCACTCACCTCCTCGCACTCATTTCAAATACCTCGTCCTACCCGGCACTTCCCTGTAGACATCACTGACAAGTAAACAAGGTCGCGCGCGATCGCTCGGACGAGTAGACGCGAGCGCCGGGCGATAACAGAGACAGCGCTATGCGGGTGAAAGAGAAGGCAGTCGCTGCACTTCCCGCGTCATTGCGATTGATAACCGCACACTCAGCCCTACTAGATTCCACGCACACATTTGCGCGTGTATGAACGTCATTTGTTTAAGTAGTAGTAATAGGTAATTGATTTGCGAACGTTGTATGGAGTGTCCGGGGTGTGGTTATGTAGCAAACTCATTAAATTATAAACAGTCTTGCAATAATATTTCAATCCTACCAGGTTGATTAAAAAATCATAACTTTAATAACAAACGAGAAATAAGATGTGGTACACCAAAACTTTGAAGGGATTTTTTTTCAAATCGTTGATTTTTCAAGATACATACATACGCGTGACACGGCAGATTTATGTAAGTAGAATTCTATATCAAATATAGAGAGAATCTCTCTGTAATATTTCTTAAAATAATGTCGTCTTTAACTCAACATCTTGACGTCATTCCTGACATCATAGACGCGTTCGGCTAGCATATTGTGTTGGCGTTTTTAGCATTGTCAAAATTGACGCCGAAGTAAAGCGTTCGGTTAGAAAGTTATGAACTATTTGCCATTTTTATAAGCTTTTATTTATGTTCACCTGTCCCTGTGTTAGTGGTAATGAAATCTTGCAATTTAAATTTGACCCACTTTCCGGTGTTCGAGTGGGCTGAAATTTTCGCGATGCTGCCCGAACGCGCCTTATAGTCCAAATACGATAGACAGAATTTGTAGCAACATAAAATTATATCGTACCTAAATACTGAAATAATATTAATTAACATGTCTACAATTTCCACTTAATACTTTTATAGCAACATTTACTTTAAAATAAGCTAATAAAAAAGATTACAAAACCATCCTATCTCATGGATTTGTTTTAAATACAAATACTTAGAATGTCACATAGTATCCTCTTTATATAAACACTTATCAGTTACACAATACATGTAAAATAAGTTCTGTTACAATAAACTTTCATCGAGACTCACCTTTAGGCCAAATACCTACATTAAACAATGACACCACACATAGACCATTAAATTCGTTAAATGAGCTATAGATTAAACAACCGTCCAATATTAACTCACTGAATTCTCCCGCTCTGCCCGGCTCGACCTAGTCCTTTGATACTCGCCGATCAGTCTGTACACCCTGTCCTTGACGATGTCCAAGGCTCGGTACATATCGGGCGTGAATGGATCGAAGTCCTGCAACCTCTTCCTTCGCCTATAAATGCCCTCTTTGTTTGAAATCGCGCAGTTCATTTCGGCCTGTAAAGAAGGCGATTTTCTCACTTCCAACCCGTGTACGTGTTGATTGAATAAAGCTAGTTGAATATAGTTGGTTCAGAATCAGGAGTAGAATCGTTTCAACTAGTAAAAAATATGTGTCAGATTGCAACAAAGATTATATTTTCGACTACGATACTATTTAAATTAACTTTAACTCTGTCGTCTTTACCGCGGTAATAGTATATACAGTAGACCGACTTAATGTCACTCAAAGGGCAATGGAGAGGGCTATGCTCGGGGATTCTCTACGCGATCGCATCAGAAATGAAGACATCCGTAGAAAAACTAGAGTCACCGAAATAGCCCAAAGAATTGTAAACCTTAAGTACGCACCGAACGGAGCGTACGGTCGGTCGGTGTGTTAGGCTCGTATTATTAATTACATCTTAAGAATGAGATCGATCATGAGATGTTGTTTTTGACAGATGGTCCGACTCCGTACATTAAATGTCAAAACTGTATGTTAAGATTGATCTTAACTTTGAGATGCGTTTAAATACGAGCCCTAGTGAGCGTAATATTAACGTAATCATAGAAGCAAGCAGCCCTATAAGTCTATCACGGGCCAAAATCAGTTAAGTAGTTTCGAAGTTTATCCTGGACAAACACTGTGACACGAGATTTTTATCGAGCTTTATATATTATAGATTCTTTTATAATAAAAATAATTAGTGTGTCTGATGTTTTGCATTATTATTGTACGTTGTATGTCCTGCTCTGCGGCATGGATCTCCCCTTGGACATCTTGGACCTCCATAGGTCAGTGTTTAGGTATGGTATTTCAAGTTTTCCATTATCTTCACTGAGGTATTATTGTGGTGAAGTGTCTTAGTCAAATCTTAAGTCATCCACAGAAAGAAAGGGAGTGGTGACTTATTTTAACATTAACCACATGGACAAGATGTCTTTTGATTGTTTAAGAGGATTGTGAAGTAATCGTGCGCGGCGCGAGTAGGTATTTTCTAAAATGCTATCTGTTTCACATCGCTCGGCCTCCGGTCTGGCGTTTACACCACAAATACAACATGCGCAAATTTTCACGCACACTACGACACAGTAGCGCGCGACTCGGCCACGATATTCGGCGGCTGCGGCCGGCGGCGGCGCGAGAGCTCGAAATTATTATTCTATCGTTCGTAATGTTTTGCGTTGCTTATATTTCTGACTCCCTTTCCGCTCGCAACTTCGCCATCGTTACTTTCATTTTTCGTGTGGGAATTTTATGTTTTCACACAGAAAAATAATTTTATAGCCTATATCACTCAGTGATAATGTAGCATTCTATTAGCCAAAGAATTTTTAAAATCAGTCTGGTAGTGTTTGAGTTTATTCATTACAAACAAAAATACAAACGTACTTAATCTTCTTTCTTCATAATATTTTAGTAGATGAGGTTCGGAATACAGAATTTATTTACATTTCGTAAATTATTTCTGTATTGAAATTTATTGTGAAGGCACTTATTTGGTATCCCTATAGGTAACTTATAGGATTGAGGGTGAGGACTTTTTGTTAGGAAAGTATGTATCCTATATTTACCTGTCTAAAGAAAATGCCATTTTTTAAGATGAGTGTTATACTGAATTAAAATAACTTGCATTTGAGATGTGAATCTTTTCTGGAAAATAAAACATTAAACATATAATAATACTTTTACATACAAACTAAATAGGAACAGGGATACAAAAATAAAAAGTAATAATAAATAATAATAATATTTTTTTGATTGGGCTGGGCAGCTTTTGCAGAACTTGGCTTTGCTTTTAATATGAGCATTAGCATAAAACAGAAAGCGCGGATCTTCAACTAGTGTGTCCTACCAGTGCTTACTTATGGAGCTGAGATATGGATAACAACTAAGGCCATCGTCCACAAACTACAGGTGGCACAAAGAGCAATGGTAAGAAAATTGGTAGGAGTAACACTCCGAATCCCCAATGTGGGAGGGCCAGGATCGGCGTGCCGTCGACTGTATCATGGGGTGATACGGTCAATGGCACTCTACGGAGCCCCGGCAGAGTGCCTCTCCCCCCGAACGGTGGCCCTCCTGCGACGTCCGCAGAGGGTCATAGCAGCCCGGGCCGTGCGAGCTTATCGCACGGTTAGCCACGGCGCGGCCTGCGTACTTGCGGGTCAAACGCCGTGGGATGTCGATGCACGCGTCCAGTCGGAGGTGTATCGGCATCGGGGTGCCGTCCGAGAACGGGGGGGACGATCTGCCCCACAGGAGCTGGAGGTAGTTCGTACCCAGGCGCAGAGGGAGGCTCTGCGCCGGTGGAGTGAGGCACTCGCCTTCCCAGCTGCCGGCCACCGGACGATCGAGGCGATCCGTCCGGTATTGGAGGAGTGGGTTGGGCGCCGGCAGGGCAGCCTTTCATTCCGCATGGTGCAGGTACTGACCGGACATGGTTGCTTCGGTCACTACCTGTACCGAGTTGCACGTCGGGAGGAAACGCCGCAGTGTCATCACTGCGACGCTCCCGACGACACGGCCGAGCACACCCTGTTGGTGTGCTCGGCTTGGCGACGCCAGCGCAGCGAACTTAACGCTGCGCTGGGAGGCGGAGACCTTTCGTTGCCGAGCATGGTCGTGGCCATGCTCCGCGGCGAAGCGGAATGGGGGGCTGTCGCCTCCTTCTGCGAAGATGTCATCTCGCAGAAGGAGGCTGCGTAGAGGGAGCGGGAGGTAGATCCTCAGGCCGCTCCCCTCCGCCGCAGACGGATAGGCAGGAGAAGACGGGCATTCGCTCAAGCAATGCCTGTCTGATGACCCTGCCGTGAAGCCTGCGTGCACGGTCGGCTCCCGTGCACGCCGCCGTAAGGCTTCTCCGTCTGGGGATTGTCCTGGTGTTCTCGGACAATCCCCCCTTGGCGATAAATAGCCCGACCGACCGGTCGGGCTAGCCCGGACGCGTGAGTGGTGGTGTCGCATTGTGGACCCTACTACACGCGCCCTAAAAGGGCAGGGAGAACACCGAGGGGTTTTAGTGGGTAGGCCTGGCACTCTGCCGGGTGAGCCCCACACACGCTCACCGTTTAGCCAACGGTGGGTACGGTGCGGTTGCGCATTTCCCCGCGAGAAAAAAAAAAAAAAGGAGTAACACTCCGGGACACGAAAACGAATAGTTGGTTCCGAAAACGGCGTCAGGTCTCGGACATTACACACCACGTAGCAAAGCTCAAGTGGCAATGGGCTGGACATATAGCCAGAAAGCCGGACTCGTGGTGCAGAACTATCTTAGAGTGGAGGCCATGGAACCGTAAAAGACCCAACGGGAGACCACAGATGCGGTAGAAGGACGACATCGTTAAGATGGTGGGCACAAACTGGATTAGAGTAGCTCAAAATAGAACGGAATGGAGAAAGTTGAAGGAGGCCTATACCGCCATGGTAGAAGAAATGGCTTAGATGATGAATAATATTTTTTAATAATTATATGATTATTTTTGTTGGTGATGTTCACCTCAATTTCTTTATTAATAAGCCAAACGTAACATCATCTGCAACTAGCTCCATCTCCATCCATCTTTGAAATTAGTCAGCAGCAAAACAAAAATAATGTGCGTCGGTGGAATCAGGGTTAACAACAGGGCTCTGTGACTGATCCCTCTATGAGTTTCCATAATTGATCCTCAAACCCAAGATTCCTCGAAAAGCCCGGAATACCAAAGGAAAAGGTGGCTAGATGACATTAAAAAAGTAGACTGGACTGACATCCACAATTAAAAAACGCAGGCGTTTTATTAAGTAAATAACTAGTTATACTAATAGTTTTAGAATTTATTTTTTTCCACCTCCGTGGTCTAGTGGTTGAGGCCACCGGGTATTGATCGGGAGGTCCGGGTTCGATTCCCATTGGGGACAGAAGCTTCTCTGATCGGTTTGGTTGGTGGTAGGGCTTCTAAGCCCACCTGGCTAGCTACCACCGTCTTACCTAAGTTTGTCGCCATAATAACATGCTAATAGCATTGCTGTGTTCCGATATAAGGCCAAGAGCTTCCCTGTCGTATGAAAAAAAAAACCTATTAGTAGGATTATATGTAATCAGGTGCTTTAAATTATATTGTTAAAATGAAAAAAAAAACGTCAAAACCGTACGAAGGGTGCCTTCTCCAAATATATGCCTACCCTGCCTAACCTACATATATTATTTACTTTGTCGTTTGTATTTGTTATACATTCGTAGATTGCATAACGCGAGTACAAATAAAATAATATTGAAAATAACGCTACTTGCATATAGTTTGTTACACGTTTTTTAGCTGCTCCAACTTGGTTATACGAAAAATAGTTTGTGAGCAACTTAGAATACGATAACGAACATACAATGCATAAGAAATACCTATCACAAGAAACAAAAAACGAATTTCTTTTGACTGTGTGTCTTTGTGGCACATATCTATTATAAAAAATAAAAACCGACTTCAAAAACACTCAAAAGTTAAAAATAATTATAAGAATAGGTACAGACAACATCACACTTTTATATTGAAGTCGGTGCCGGTAACTTTTCAGTGTTTTTGAAGTCGGTTTTTATTTTTTGGAAAATATTTTTTATTTTTAACTTTTTAGTGAATGAAGTCTTTTTAGTGAAAGAAACCCTAATATAATACCCTAGTATTAAATTAGGGTTTCCCTCGATTTTTATGGGATCCCATCATCACCATACTCTATCGAATACAAAAATAATTTTGAAAATCGGTCAACAATTGGCGGAGTAATCGCGTAACATATACACAAAACACGTTGGACACACGTAAATATTTAATGGTTTTTCTCGATTTTTATGGGATCCCATTATCAGATCCTAACTTTGATGACCATGGGACCAGCCTTGGAGTATCCTATCGAATACAAAAAGAATCATCAAAATCGGTTCATAAACGACGAAGGTATCCGCGAACAAACATAAAAAAAAGCATATAGGTATACGGTCGAATTGAGTAACCTCCTTTTTTCGAAGTCGGTTATCAAACAACTACATACTTACTTACAATTTATTTTCTTATTTGATTTTGGGAATTTACAGTTAGTTAACAGGCTACAGGCTAAGCCCTAAGGTTAAAGGTAAGCTTTAAGGGTAAGCCCCTTAAATAAGGTTTGTATTGAAATAAGATCCTTAAAATAAAACACTAAAATCAATAAACGTATTCGAAAAGACATTTACTTTTTGATGTAGAAGGTATTTGTGTAGACTTGAGTAATACCTTTCAGTATTGATCGATATATCGATATTACTTTCTCCTCCCTAGTCGACAATAACTACGATAACATTATGTCACATCACTAGTAGATTATGTCCCATTATACCCCTGCCCCCGACCCGTATCGTGCGATAGAGAGAGTTGCAAGAACTGGTCGAAATTGCCTACAATTCCTGTTTGAAATATTGTTTCGGGCGATAACTGTTTTACCCCCCTAAACCTTTACGAAATTAGACACTTTTGGTCTCATTCTATTCAGTATACCTTAAACGATGTTTGTACGTTTTGCTTTTTTCGTAATTCAGTAAAATTTAGTCAAAAAAAGATAAAAATGCTCAAGGTAGTTTTTAAGTCTAAATTATAGATATTTAGATGCTAATAATTTATACTCTGAGCAATATTTCTTCAAAATCAAAACGTACAAACCTAGATCTTCATTATATCTACAACATTTCCAAAAATTATGAAAATTGGACTATGTTTAGTGGGAGAAAAGCGTTATCGCTTTTTGTATGAAAATTTACAGCCTCACAATCCTCTTAATATTATTTGGCTTATCCCTACCACACAAAATGAAGTCTCCAATCACACTAAACCCACGCGGTAGTGCCAGGATTTCATCTCTTCATTGCTTTGGGTCCCGTTTAGTGTTATCCAAAACCCTTTACACTGTTCATAAATAGATGGTAGGATTCCTTAATATAGGTGTAGAGGAGTGCCACAAAGGTTACACATATTCCTGATCCTTGATGATACTTACTCCACGAAAAATAAAACTGGAGTGTTAATAGATTTTTTTATTAGCAGCACCATCTAAATGGATTAAAAGATTTTTTGTCACCCATCCGAAAACACTTTAAGGATCTCTTGAGCAAAAAAGAGATAGATTTACTTTTAGTTTAGTTTTCTCAAAACTTGCACCATCATGCTGTGCTTCAGTATCATTTACATTAAAGTCTAAAATCAATCTAATTGTTTATAGAAATTAGTGTTTTAATAACAAGCTACAATCTAATTGTCACAACCAATCAATTTCTTTGATTTTACGTTGTTTTACTGTTTTGTAGAAACAATGCATGTTATGAATAGTGAATATAAACTATGATATGTGATAATATTGACATATTTCTTTGCATATTATTTATAATATTTTAGCATTGTCATCGTTAAAATAAGCTATCACTCATTTTCAATAAAGAGTTTATATCTGATAAAAAAAAAATTGTATACAACAATTTAGATATTTCTACGAGTGATTAGAAAATATTAGGCTGTTTGAAAATTTTACGCAAGATAATTTATTTTAAAGCAACCTGTTGTTACAAAATTTTTCCTTGCAGGTAAATTCTGTGGCCAGATTCAACCGCCTCCAAAGTGGTTGAGACCTCGTGTTATTGATCCGGAGGTTTCAGGGTTTGATTCCCCATAAGAAGTTTTTATGCTTGATTTGGTTGCGGGTAGGTCTCCTGAGCCAGCCTGGCTTGCTACTACCATCTCACCTAAGTCACCATAATAACAATGTAAATAACATTTGTTGTGTTCCGACAGAGGTAAAATAGCCAGTTCCTTAGCTGTTGAGTCTAGGTGAAGCTTGCTTAATTCTATCTTCAGACTAATCATCAGTTTCCATCAGGTAGGATGGAGGCCAAGAGTTTCCCTGTTATATGTAAAAAAAAAACAAAATAGTTTTAGAGCATACCTCTGATACAGTGATGTTGAGGAAGTCTAGAACTGATGATAGCATTTGCCTGGTATCAGCCACTAGCTGCTCATATTGCACCACCAACAGAGGACCACTGAACTTGGTCAGCCAGAATCGGTGCAGCTCTTCCCATGCAGTCAGCTGACTAGCCACATAGTTCACCCAGTCTGTTTGAAACAGAAATTTTCGATATTTTTTTAATGCAAATATAAATAGTTGCTGCACAAGTGTATATACATATTTTCTGTGTCAATATGAGCAATCATGCGCCTTTGGCTGTTTAAATTATTACCCGCTCCACCTTTATTGGCACGGGCCATCAACCAAAATTCCGAAACATGTCTCACTGTGCGTATTTTACTGCAAATACTGAAAAATGCAAGGAGACAAAAATAATGATAATATGAAATGTAAAAGAAGTGCTTTTTTAATGTTACATTCAATACAGATAGAAGGTGTAGTCATAATTGTAAAGTTACGACATTTTGGCACAGTTTTTTCTCATGCTATTGTTTTGTTATTTGTAACTAAAGTGACAATTATCTGTGCATTCCATGGATTCACCTTGCGGGCGCCGGGTCCATCGCGTTACAGAGAAAGGAGTGCGAGGCAGCTCCTGGGACTTGCGACCCAGGTGTAGGTTAAGAGGGCCCTCTTCCGTCACCTTTACTCCCCCCGCTCCTTCCTCTGCCTAACTATATCTGGTAAGATCCTACAAGTGCCACTTTAGATATTCTTTGCAATAAGTGTTCAAGTGGATAAAGTGTAGAGTACTTTTAATACACCCAACCTGTTTTCCTGTGGTCACTTGATTTCTGCTCAAATGCTGACTTAGGCGCAGTGCCAATATGACCTTTGTGAAGCCTGTTGAAGTCGGCCTGTTAAGCAGAATTGAAGTTTTTAAATAGGCTTTATGAAAAAACAAGTCTGATAAAGAAAATTGCAAATAAAAACCATTTAATTATGCACATATATAACAGGTAGAAAACAATATTATTGCATTAAATTTATTTATCATATATATCACAATTGTTGTAATTATAATGTGAATTATAGCAAATCAACGAAAACATAAGACAAAATGATAATTACCAAACAAATTCGTGAAACAGAAGCACAGTTAGAAATGAAACTTGCAGATGGTTGTGCAGAAAAACTGAAACTACACACATATTATAAGCAAAAATTAAAACAAACAATCACAAACTTAATTAGTCCCTCCGCACAAGTGGTTATAATTAAATCATATTGTAATATATGGATAGGACCACCAGTCTGCCGATGATAATGAAAATTCACAATGATATAACTTACGATTATGATCCGTGTGCGAAGAGGCTAATTTTCTTTTCAGGGATCACTTTTAAAAACATACATATTTATGTCCTGTATGAGATTGTTATATGATTAGGGTTAGTTTGTTCCTATAACTTACACTGTTACTCATTGGGCAGTACATTTTTTCCACCCTTAAAGAGTGTGATAGGAGTTGAAAGATTTTTCTATGGAAAAAATATAGAATTTCTACTGTAACAACGAAAATGATGCAGGCAAAGCTGCAAGTGGTAAATAGTGTTATATTGCCTAAGTAAATAAATAAAGTAAATTAAACTTTTTAATGACTAAAATTGAATATACATGTTCTGTCATGCACACAATGCAAGTGCATAGTTTTTCTGTCCATCTAGATTTATCTTTTCAAAAGATATTATTATGTTATATTTAACTTATAATCATTATTATAAAAATATTAATGTCATATTATGTACAAATATAAGTAACAAATAAAAAATGATCTTGTTACTTTGGAACTGTAAGTATATACACAGCAGAAATTACAATACCAATAAAATCTTAAAATTATTACCAGTATAGCATCTCGAGGGTTTCTTATGAGCAACAATCCTGACTTGAACTTGTTTGGGTCTGCAGGTGGGCCTTCATGCGTCTTTACTACGAGTACTGAGCCATCGGTCACATTCTCAGCTGGAAATCCATGTACCCTGAGCCCATAGTCCATGTAAATTGATCCTGTTACAATTCCTGGAAGAAATTGTAATATTAGTATGTGCTGTAAAAATCATTTTCATAGTCTATGTCTATCATTGGATATTGTAGTGCCAATTCAAGCACAAAAAGTTGTCATCGCTGTTTGAAACTTGGTTATTAAAAAATGGCTTTCAATATAAAAATAAAACAAATATAGATGGCTTCTTAGCCTTCACTCAATCGCAATATTCTATTTCAAGAGAATGTGACAATGACACGATGAATTGGCTTAGTTCAATCATTTCTACAAACATAAACATTCTCATTGAAGTGTATGAAATAATGCATGGGTTCCTGCTGCATACAGTCTAATTTTGGCTTTTATCAATAGATATGGACACCCCAAATTATAATCTAAATGCTTTTTGTACAAAAATGCATTATTTTTTAAAAATCTTAATTTTTTTTTTTTAGGTTAGTTTCCTTAAAAAATTATATCATGTTTATTGAAAAAAATAACACAAATTATGTAAAAAAGAATCAGCAAAATGTTAATTATGGGTTTAAATATTAATTATGGGTGTATTTTTTTTTACCACCTTGAACCTTGTTCTAAGCCCAGAACTGACTCTGACCACTTCAAATATAGTAGGTTAGGTTACATTTTTTTAAGACCACCCTGAATCAACTCAGTGCACCTCAAACACAGTTACTGATAGGTAATTTTTTTTATGACCACCCAGAACCAACTTGGGGCACTTGAAACACAGGTTGTTATTCTTTATGATTATTCAGAACCAATTCCAGAGACCTCAGACACAGTTTTGTCTCAATTTTACAATTTATATTGACTGTTGTCTTTGTTGCAGGCTATAAATTTAGACTGGGACAAGTTTTAAGCAGTTTTCATAAACCTAACCTCAGATTTTTTTTATTAACTAAGAGTTTCCGTATCTTACCCTTTTACCTGTCAGCCACCAACCGGTCGCATGCGACCGGTGTGGTATTACACTATATAATAATAAAAAATACCCTCACAAAAGGATATTTATAAATTAATATATTTCTTTTTACAAAATGGAAAATATACTCTTTGGTTCTGAAATATATATCTTTTTTGTGAAAAAAAAATTTTGGGGGTATTTTTAAAAAAATTCATTGCGTGACGTCACACCGGTCGCATGCGACCGCCTAGAGCGTAGAGGTTAAGGGGGACTTCCCTTCATCTCCCCCCCCATCTGTCATCCAACCCTCACTTGCCTCCGCCTGCCGCAGGACTAGACGTGGGTCGTTACGTTATTTTCAAGAAACGTAACGAAACCGGTTACTTGGTCCGCGTCACCTGTTTCAAAACTAGTTATTTTTGTAACTAGCTATTTTTATTCAGCTATTGTGATTGTTTGCATAAATATTTCCACCAACTATACAGTTACACACGAAACGAAAATAAATTAAATCACTATCAAAGTGTTTGTAGCTATACAGTTAAATCAATAAATTAACTTCCCTTCATACTTTATTCAGGCTTTTAGGACTGACTGCATTAAATGTATTTATGATTGACTAGCTTTCCGCTCGCGGCTGCGCCCGCGTTATTATTGTTTTCCCGTGGGAATTTATATTTTCCCGTGGGAAAAATTATTTTGTAGCCTATTTAAGCCCGGATAATAAATTTCGTAGAAATTTGAGCAGATTTTAAAATTTTCCATATATATTTCCAACCCCTTTTTTGCACCCTAAGGGGGTGAATTCCAATAAACCATGAAACACGTGTTCAATAAAATATTTTTAAGAGCAATTTAAAGTTTTATCAAAATCGTTGCCAATTTAAAGATTTTTCCATACATACTTGCAACCCCTATTTCATCCCTTTAGGGTTAAAATTTTTAAAAATCCCTTCTTAGTGTCCGTGCACATTTTGAATCAAAATAACTGTCCAAATTTCACGATTCTACCATTAGCGGTTACGGCTGTGCGTGCGGTTAGTGTTTACTAGGATACTATGATTTTAATAACATTTTTTTATAATTTTATAATATTATACACATTGACATTTTTTGTTATATTTTATTTTTATGATAGGTAATTGAGTTTATGACCCTATCAAAAATCTTTTTGGATCTAATTTAACATTTAAATACGTCAATTGGGCAACTACTCACACCCAACAATCACAGTAATAACGCTTTTACAAAAATCACTACTTGTAATTTGTCTCGAAACTAGTTATTCGGTTACATGCCGCGTAGCTAGTTATTGTAACTAGTGACGTGAAATAACGCCCACGTCTACGCAGGACACTAATTACTAAAGAAATAACTAATGCACTCTAAGATGTTTTTTAGGGATAAGGAAAAATTCGAAAGTTAGGAGTCTTTGCGTACAAAGTGCCGCAATTCTTTTACAGTGAAAGAATATACCTGTCGCCTGCTGCAGTAAGTATCTTAACCAGGTATTGCCACTTCCGGGATATGAAACCAGGGCAACCACATCGGACGCAGGTGGAGATCTCCATTGTAGGTCCTTACACCAGTGCACCTTAGGCTGACGGTACGTGAAATGATGCAGGTAACCATGACCTAAGTACGACGTCTTCGTCACATTTAATGGGCTCAACATGAACATTATTATTGAAAAATACAGTAGAACAACAACAGCCGCGAGCAGAAATAGTGATCTTCGAGACATGACTGATGATACAATACAACTGCGTGTAAATGTTTTATGTAAACAATTGGGTCCAAATTGTTAACTCTTTTACGTTAACCGTTTGGTTCACAAACGGAAACCGTCTGCGTCGCAACGCAGTATAATTTTTACACATAATTTCTATATGTTAACTAATTTACATTAGAATTTTAGTTTTGTGGGATGTACAGAGCGAATTTTTTCAACTTTTCAATCACAGATGATGAGGATGAGGAAGTAATTTTTCAATATTAGAGCTGCGTTCAGAGCTGCGTTCAGAACCTACGCTCGAGACGTAGTATCTCTATATAGTTTGTGGCTCGAGTGCACTCCGAGTGCACTCTGACAGCAACCAACCCGTTCAGAGCCTCCGGGTAAAAAACGCTCTCACAGGCGGTTAGTACACTCGGTGCCCGTTCAGAAGCTTCGAGTGATGCAACCAAACAACCAACTCGAGCGTAGGGTAAAAAACACTCTGACAGATTTTATGTCAATGTCGATGTCAAAAATACGCTAATTATTTATTATTTTATTAAATAACACTACTTTGAACTCTTTTAAGCCTAATACTAGGGAAATATAGTGATTTCTATGTGTTGTAATTATTTTTAAGTAGAAAAATGGATATTTACTGTTAATTTCATAGTAAGGATTAGTAATATTTTGCCCTTTGCTTGATCTTGATCGGCAAGATACAAACTAAAAAAAAGATAGCAACCGACCCGTTCTGAACCTCGGAGCGAGTGTGAAAAACACTCTCGGTTGCATTACTCTGACCCTCGGAACGCAACTCAGAACCTACGCTCGAGTGCACTCCGATTGCACTCTGACAGCAACCAACCCGTTCAGAGCCTCCGGGTAAAAAACGCTCTAACAGGCGGTTAGTACACTCTGTGCCCGTTCAGAAGCTTCGAGTGATGCAACCAAACAACCAACTCGAGCGTAGGGTAAAAAACACTCTGACAGATTTTATGTCAATGTCGATGTCAAAAATACGCTAATTATTTATTATTTTATTAAATAACACTACTTTGAACTCTTTTAAGCCTAATACTAGGGAAATATAGTGATTTCTATGTGTTGTAATTATTTTTAAGCAGAAAAATGGATATTTACTGTTAATTTCATAGTAAGGATTAGTAATATTTTGCCCTTTGCTTGATCTTGATCGGCAAGATACAAACTAAAAAAAAAGATAGCAACCGACCCGTTCTGAACCTCGGAGCGAGTGTGAAAAACACTCTCGGTTGCATTACTCTGACCCTCGGAACGCAACTGGTAATATTTGTCCTTAAGGTCAGGCAAAGGTAGTAAAACATACAGCCAAATCTTCTTCGTCTAACCGTGCGTTTGCACTGACGAAACATCTACAAAAAAACATGTTTTTTAAACATGTTTCTGTCAATGTTTATGAATGCGTTTCCATTATCAAACGACATGTTTTAGCGCAACAAGTTTCAAGTTTTACAGACTAAACATGTTGTGAAAAAAATTTGCATAAACATGTTTCACATTACCGTGCGTTTGCACTGACAAAACATCTACAAAAAAAACATGTTTCTGTCAATGTTTATGAACACGTTTTCATTGCCAAACGACATGTTTTAGCACAACAAGTTTGTTTACCATTTTACAGACGAAACACGTGAAAAAATATTGTATGAACATGTTTTTTTATTTGAAAAGTCAATTGGTTTTTTGTTTAAAAGATTTGTTTCGAAACATTTAAGTACATTTATGATTTTTATTTTTTAAATGACTCTGTATAGAAAATGACTTAGGTATTTAATAGGTTTTGAAATACGACTTATTAGTTTTTTTTTCAATGTTACTATTCACATCTTTAAAGTTTTTTATCAACCTTACCTACTTAAACCATCTTTTATCTAGGAAATATAAGTAGGACCTACAGTTGAGTGATGGACTCCAGTGACGAAAAAGAAATATGCGATAGCGTCCCGACATTTTTGTCTATTTTTATATTGCGATGATTTGGCATACCATAAACATGGCATTCCACGCCAAATTTCTATGAACTTTAATGTATCTGATTTTGTCCATTACATAATTTCAAATGTTATCCGACACAGCCTGAAAACACCCCAACATGTTGCAAAACATGTATTAAGACTCTCACAGCCGACAGTGCGAACGCAATCGTTGACAAATCCATAAAAAACATTGACAGACAACAAGTATTGAGACAGTCCGAACGCAATCTGCAACAAATCTTAGGATTTGTTCCGAATCCAACACGATTTTCGGCAGTGCGAACGCAAAAACACACACAACAAGTTTTGAGATTTGTATCATACAACAAGTTGTAAAACATTGCATGTTTTATGTTTCTCAGTGCAAACGCACGGTTACCGTGCGTTTGCACTGACGAAACATCTACATAAAGACATGTTTTTTAAACATGTTTCTGTCAATGTTCTATCTATCTATCTATCTGTTATTTGGGGGTGGCTATGGGCGACGGGTAGCGACCCTCAGCGAGCCACTGCGACCTGTACAGATCTATTGTGGCTGACCCCTCTTTCAAAGGTCTCCAAATAGGCCTGTAGAGTTAAAATAGCCGATGACCTTTTTTGGAGACAGAGCCTTTGCCTCATGAGGTGGCAAACTAGGTCCGCCCAGAGCTCGGCTCCTTGTGTGGATGAGAGCATAGCATTCACAGAGGATGTGAGATGGTGTCTCGTCATCCTAACCACAGAATCTGCACATGGGGGCATTTGCTAATCCCATTCTGTGTAGATGCTTGTTGAGCTTACAGTGGCCAGTCAAGGCTCTAGTGAGAACCTTTAGTTGGCCTCCGCTCAGTTGGAGGTTTCGCATTGCGACCCTGGGTGAAAATTCCCTGTCAATGTTTATGAATGCGTTTCCATTGTCAACACCCCAACATGTTGCAAAACATGTATGAAGTCTTTAACAGCCGAAAGTGTGAACGCAATCGTTGACAAATTCATAAAAAACGTCGACAGAAAACAAGTTTTGAGGCGATCCTAATAACGCAATCTGCAACAAATCTTATTATTTGTTCCGAATCCAACACGATTTTCGGCAGTGTGAACGCAAAAGCATACACAACAAATTTTGAGATTTGTATCATACAACTAGTTCTAAAACATTTCATGTTTTATATTTCTCAGTGCAAACGCACGGTAAGTTTAGTCAATACATTAAGGCCGATGCCAAATCTGATATAATTGTAGGTAATGAGGTCCCGTAATGGTATGGCTTTTCATAATACAGCATACATAGTAACATTCCTTATTGTATTACAAAAAATATGTTTTTTAAATCACCAAAATCAGTCCATCCGATGTAAAGTTATAAACCAATTTGCATCAACTGATTTTATTAAATCCGCCGCTGCCTACGGACAGGCTGTGACGTCAGTCGACACAATCCGCCGCCGCCGCGCGCCGCACTATGGGATGAAAGCGTGAGTTGCGTTTCAAAAATTTGCAACTTTTTTTCTACTACACCTACGGATACAAAATTTTGCATACAGGATCTCCAATATATAAGCTATGAAATGATACTAGAATCTTTATATATTTAATTTATTATTACACATAAAAACATACAAAATAAAAAATCGCTACTTTTCCATACAAAATTACTTTTTCCGTTTCATTGTTTGCTTATTACGAGAATATGAAGGTGATTATAAAGGAAATAATGATATAATATTGTTATTATATCACTATCATATTATATCACTAAATGACGTGCTAGTTGACTAAAATACACTATAAGGGCATGGACCTACAAGAATGTTTTATTCAGGTCTGTTTATTCAGGAGACATGTTTCCCTCAAAATGTATAAAGTTAAATATAATATTACCTTAAAGTTTATCGTTTGTATTCACTTTGCCCGGATGAACCAACACATCCCCATTTGCTAAACCTGAGACGTATTTGAGAAGGTCTGTAAACACCTTTTATCATCAAATCACGGCCAATAGTATGATCCAGCAAATCTTGTAGCTTTACTTTAGCACTTGTGTATGTTACTTCAATACTCGAAGCAGGCAAATAGTACGTTTTTTTTGCGTCAGATACTCGATATGTTATAATAATGAAGGAAACATGACTGAGTTCTTTTCTATAAATTTTAAATGTTAAAAATGTGTACTAGCTTTTGACATCCAAATCTTAAAAATGTGTACTAGCTTTTGACAGATCCAAATCCCCGTAGAGGGCCAAACCTTCATCTGCAGAGAAACTTTTCATATTGATGGTTGCATGAAGTATTTTTTCTTCGTCACCTTTTTCTCGTTTGTATTAGAGCTTCGCATTATGGCAACAATCGAAGCTTTTTCCGACCCGCCTTCGTCTCTCAATTCTTGCACATATGCGTTATTCGAACCTAATGCACCGTTCAGCCATGTTGAATTTTTAGTTACAAAACGTTCGGCTTGTTTTGTTAACGCGATCTTGAAATTTCGACAACAGTTGTTTTTGTTTCCTTTACTTACATAATAGATTATGTTGCCTGGAAGATATTGCTTATTAGCAATAGCTTTCCGCTCATAGCTTCGACCGCGTTATTTTTGTTTTCCCGTGGGAATTTTATATTTTCCCGTAGGAATATTACCCTATGCCCTTCCCCTAGTCTCGAACTATCCCTATACCAACTTACATCACAATCGGTTCAGTACTTTCGAAGCCTATTCAATACAAACAAACAAACAATCAAATCTTTCCACTTTATAATATTACTAGCTTTCCGCTCGCGACTTTGTCCGCGTTATTTTTGTTTTCCCGTGGGAATTTCATATTTTCCCGTAGGGAAATTACCCTATGTCCTTCCCCTGGTCTCTAAACTATTCCTATACCAACTTTCATCCAAATCGGTTCAGTAGTTTCGAAGCCTATTTAATACAAACAAACAATTAAATCTTTCCTCTTTATAATATTAGTATAGATTAGTATATTAGTATTAGTATAGATAAGGCCGCCTGTGCTGAACATCTGTGTTGTTTTTGAAAAATTTCTGTTTCTATATCTTTGTATGCTTTGCGTGCAATAAATCATTTATTATTATTATTATTATTATTTTAAGTAAGGTTGAATGTTTTCTTGTTAAGTGCTACAATCAATGAAAAAAAACTCTCTTTGTGGCAGGCAGGGAGACTTGTATCCTACCTACAGTAAACGAGTAGAGAGAGACTAACCGTTGTATGAGTCCATGCAATATTAGACCGTATAATGATATAGTGAATCTATTTGTGTTCTGACGTTATTCTGGCTTTAACAGTGCACAATGTGGCCAGTTCTCTTTACTTGCACCTAACCTACGGCTTCATCTCCATAAGCTGCACGCCCAGATTGAATAATGGAAACATTCTTTGTGACGGTAACATTCATAGATAGGTTTACATACATACATATATGCATAAAATTACGCTTATAATCCCAAAAGGGGTCTAGCAGAGCTGTAGGTAACACTGTGTTAAAACTAGGTTTTACACTCAGTCACATCTGGCAGTATGGGCCATACAGTACTCCAGCCTGTCGCCTACACAAAACGGGCACCAAAGCCAAGTGTTATCAATTTTTCAGTAAACAAATCAACTAAAACCAACGACCAGGGCTCTAATTCCGCTAATCTTAACGTCGTTGTCATGTCGTGATAGCGTTTCAATAACACTGCTTTTGTCGCTTTTATGCGCATTTTCTACTACAATTTATTTGTGCTACAATTTCTTGATAAGTCAATAGTTACAAATGTTTTAGTTAGTATTCGGTTAACCAACAATAACTGTCTCAAAAAGCGATGCTATTGAAACGTTATTGACACGCCACAAATGCATTAACGCTAGCAGAATAAGGCCCCAGGACATATGTTACACTCAAAATCATCTCAGCAGTCCAGGGGGGCTACTGCCTAACTCATAGCGATCACTCGCTATCGCTTTCGTGACATTAGAACAACAGTTTAAATGTCACCTGTGACATAAAAACTATTGTTGTAATGTCACGATAACGATAGCGAGTGTTCGCTTTTAGGCGGTACGGCCACGGGTACGGATAGGATAGGTTTAGGTATCAGGAATAATAAAAAATGTGTGTTTTAAAAGAGAAAATCAAAAGAGAGCGCACGCTCATAGTGTAAATAAAGAATATATTCCGCGCTACGCTGCACCCTCATTGTGTGTTTCGATCATAACATCACCACCATACTATGAAATCCAGACCGCCCAAAACTGTCACGTTGCGATCCTGAAGACAGACGTGTTCATTCGTTCGTACATTTTATGAAATAGACCTACCTACTCATTTTGTGCTCAGAATACCAACCTATACCTACCTACATCAAAAAATATCTATTTGAATGTTTTAAACATAGATAAGAACCAAAGAAATACTCAAAGGTAAATACTAGTTTATAACTTAGTGACATAACTTTAGAGGTCAATAACCTACATATTATTATTCTAATTTTAAAATAGTCATTCACTTACCTTTGAAGTTTCTAACCACGGATTTCGGCACTGGTATACTTTAAATGGGTAAGTAATCAGATAACCAGATTCCATAAAAATGTCAAAAATAGGAAGTTTATCCGATTGACCTTACACAAAACCGATTTCTAGTTTATTACTCATTGCTCAAACTGTACTGAACCTCTTGAATACTACTACTACTATTACATTAAAAAAAACAATATAGGTATGTAATACGATTTCGCATGAAACGCTGCGCGCGGCTACTAGTCGAAAACTCGGGAGTGATAGCACGGATGCGGAGCGGAGTCTGCCTAGAACGTGTCGTGTGACGTCTCACGCCTGCCAGGCGGCCGCTTGACGGAGCGATCTGTCTTTTCGTTATAATTTCGTCAATTTTCATCGTAGAAAAAAAAATTTTGGTACCATTTATATTGTTTTTTAATTGTCTACAAAGCTACATTTATAGTTAAAATCGTTACTGTTGTGGTAGATGTTGGTAGTTTTCCAATTACAGCACTAGAGCGCATTATGCGGCATAATGCTTAACGTTGAATGTTTCAACTACAGCAACACTTCGCACAATCGAGCACTCTCAAAAGTAATGTTTTCGTGTGATGCGTGCAATCGATACCAACTCAGTGACAGAAAATTAACAAGTGTTTTTTCTTTAAGTTGGCATTGATCGAAATGTTTTATTTATATACACGGTTATTTTTTTATCACCCTGGAAAATTTTAGGGACACTTCAGGACACATCCATAATTATATAAAAAAATTAAAAAATGAAATAAAAAATTAAAAAAAAATTCAAAAAAAATAAAAAAATCTCAAAAAATGCTGCTCTCAACTAGTGCAACATTTTTTGGATTTTTTAAAAAATTAATATAAAATTAAATAAGTGAGTTATTTTTTTTATTCATATTTAAAACATTCTAATACCATGTCGTGAAGCGTCCCTAAAATTTTCCAGGGTGATAAAAAAATAACCGTGTATAATCGTTAGTAATATTATTTATTGTTGAAAAAGCTTTCGTTTCATTGTAGTTTTTTTTGAAATAACCAAAGTTAATTCAAACTGTGTTAAAAAAATAAATATAAGTATGAATGAAGGTACAAAAATTACTCAAAACAAAATAATGTTAATGAAATAATCAAAATCCAAATTACTTAAAATAACCGTAAATAGTTTTCAACCAATTATTATGTATACCACATTATTTACACATTAATGAGGTTATTGCTAACTCTATGAATATTTCTTTTTTTTAACACTGAACTTAGCGCACTCTGCTGGTGCATTTGAAAACTAATTCACGTTCCAATTAAGCATCAGCATAATTCGGCATTGTGCGCCACTGAGTCGCATTATGCTCTGTAATTGGGAAACTACCGTTATTTGTAATAATTGTAATCTATAAACTTATCAGCCCGCCTTTAGCAAGGTTAGGAGTATCGCTAGGTACCTAGTCTGTGTGTGAGAGGTTATTTGTTATTGTACAAGTTATTGTGTGATCTTTGTATGAATCTAATAAAATATCTTTAGCAGTGTAACAGTTTATTATTACAAAAGAACCCATTAGAACATGGTGTCAGAAGTGAGCATCGGAAAATATGAGTGAACAAATAGTAAATCTCTTATCAATGCAAATTGTTCAACCACCGGAACAATTTAATTTTGTTCCATCAGATTGGGAAAGATGGAGGAAGAGGTTTCAAAGATATATGTTGATAAGCAATAACGATAACAGAGCTGACAGAGATAAATGCGACTTGCTACTTTATTTATTAGGGGAGAAGGCAGAACAGCTTGTGAAACAATTAAAAGTAGACGAGTCCACTAGCTATAGTGCCTTGCTATCCGCTTTGGATACATATTTTCTACCAAAACGAAATGTTATTTTTGAGAGGTGCAAGTTCAATTCAAGAATGCAGGAGGACGGTGAAAACATAAATGAATTTATAAAGGAGCTTCATAGACTGGCTGATTCATGTGACTATGGTAGTTTGCAAGAGGAACTTTTTTTTTTTTTTTTTATTTGGAAAATAAAGTCCACAGATCTTATAGACATATACAATTCAAACTTAAATTAGGCCTTACATCTAATTACAGACTTACATTCTAATGATTATCTTATAATGGGTTGTTGCTGTGTGTGTGTGTGTGTGTATGCGTGTGCGTGGGTGTGTGTGTTTGTATTTTCCATGTTCATTCGCATAACATAGCATAATAGTTTTAATTATTCATTTGTAAGAATATTAAAGATAGTATTCTTAAAGTTTTGGCTGCTGCTACTAAATATATCCACTGCGTCAAATCTTTTATTGAAGCATTCAAGGGTACGACATACCACAGAATTTTTATAATAGTTTGTATGTGACTGTGGCAGATTAAACAAAGACGTATGCCTAGTGCGAGTAGTAGGTGCTCGGAGCTGTATGAATAGTTCACATAGAGTTGTACTATCTATCGCACCCTGACATACCTTGTGGAGGAACATCATGTCGAGAAGCTTCCGTCTATCTGCCAGGGATAGCATTTCATAAAGTTTGCAGGATTCCCTATAGTCTTTCTTTGTAACATGTAGGCGATAATTTAGGTGCTTTATAAATTTAGACTGGATCTTTTCAATTTGTTGGCTGTATGTGATATATTGAGGGTTCCATATATTACTGCAGTACTCTAGTATGCTTCTCACGTATGAGTAAAAGAGGATTTTGAGACATTTTATATCCGTAAAATGTTTACATACTCGAAGTATGAAACCAAGGTTTTTATACGATCTGTTCACAATATCTGTAACATGCTCGTTGAAGTCGAGCTTGTTGTCCATCAAAACACCCAAATCACGAACCAAATGCGTTTTTTTAATGTAAATATTATTTATTGAATAATTGTAATTAACATTATTTTTCTTTCTTGAAAACGTTATAGCCATGCATTTACTTACATTAACTGTTATATTATTAGCCAGATAATATTTATTAAGATTATTTAAGTCCTGTTGAAGCTTTTCGCAATCTGATTGATGTTTGATATTTAAATAAATTTTAGTGTCATCAGCATACATTAGAAATTTGGAATGCTTAAAACATTTTCCGATATCGAACAGGTAGGCTGAGTATAACAGTGGAGAGATAATAGACCCTTGCGGTACACCCATGGCAGACAATCTTCATAAAACGGAATTCTATCCGTAGCGCCATTTTGTTTTAGTGTTATATGACGTTTCTTTTTTTTTAATTTACATGACAGAGGCGCGTTCAGGGCCTTCGCGCGAAGTACAACTTTTCGCTCTAACCCCGTTCAATGCCTTCGAGCGTGACAACCGGGTGAAACAACCGGCCGTTCAAGACCTTTGAGTGTCGGCGCGAGTTACAACCGAACTACCATCGAATTTGATGGTTGTAAAACGCTCTGACGTTTATAACTGAAATACTCTTACGTGATTGGATGATATTGGCGGCCATATTTTATAATGTCATCTACTAGAAAGAGAGAGAAATAAAAAATCATGTGAAAGAGGGAGATAAAAGATTTGGTTGCTGCAATCCGTTCAACGCCTTTGAGCGAGTTAAAAAACAACCGGACAACTACACCCAGGGCTACGTTCCAAAACATCACCCGGAGTGAGTAGGTGGTGGGGGGAGAGTGGCCGGTTAGGGTGGTCGGAGTGTTGGTTGTTTTAGAACGGCAAGAGTGTTGTCTGCTTTGTTTACATAACCAAATATACAAAAATAAGAAAATATATAATTCATCGGCGCCTCCGTTCGCTTTAATGCATGGATTACATTCCTCTGTTTCATCTACGAAAATGCTAAAACCAACAGAATATGAATTCTGTTAAATCGCGGCCTAACCTAGCTTCAGCGGAAATGAAGGCCAATTGTACAATCGTGTCACTTACGATACCTATAGTCTTTGGAATTTAAAATTAACTTATTGTCGACGTTACGAAGCGCATCCTCGCTCTCCGAGATGCACAAATTGTGTGTGAATATGAAATCTTTGTAATCACAATCACACACAACTTTAAAATCCACGCAATTTCCCGCCAAATCCAATCGAGTGAAATTACACCTTGCTATATTATGCGGGTGAGATTCTACTCGATCGAGTGCACTCCGTAGCGTTTTAGGACACGCCACTCCAACACTCTCGAGTGCACCCGAAATGTTTTAGGACATACTTCGGGTGACCGAGTGCACTCGGGTGATGTTTTGGAACGTAGCCCAGAGGCGCTGAACGCGCCTCAGGATCGAATCCGGATTTCCTTCCGGTCGACCATATTTGTTTTTATGTTTGTTTCTTGTTAGGTACCTTGTGCATAACTTCACTTTCTAATGAATTGAGTTTACAATTGTTTCTCGTAATTTTACGTAATTTATGGTGATACTACGAGTACTGTGTGTACAAAAGGTCGCGACAGGACGCTATTACTGGGCTTTGAGAAGCGACGCAACGAGTGGTTAGTGTCTGAACCCGGAATGATTTGAAGGAATTGCTCCAAGAACAACTTTGATAGCTTTCGTTTGCCAAAAGCACTTTGAAAGACGATTCTTCGCAAAATCATGTCTTACGGGCGTTGCTTACCCTTCTTTGTTTACTGAGGACGAGATTATAAGTGGAGTACTTTCTCGACATAATAGCGGTAAGTCTACATTTATTAGAAAAGTAGAAGCAACCGTAGTTTGCCCTAGTATTAACGTTAAAATTACTACATACCTCTTTCATTTTAACTTAAATTAACCTCTAAACATTGTCGCGATAAGGTGTGTTGAATCTCCAAAGATTCACTATGGCTCTTTAGTTTGTTAGTTGCTGAATATTTTTTTCAGTTAGGTAATTTTTGACAACAGTATAGAACAAAACAAACTTCCTATATGCTGCATAGAGTCTCCAAAAAAACTGCATTCGGATCTAAAGATCAGCACTCCGAAAATGTATAGTATTAGTCATTACTTTTCATGCAGAAAAATGCTGTTTTTTGTAATTGTAATCTGTCTGCTAATAAAAAGCAGCAATATGTTGGATTTTTAGTAAGCATTCTGCAGGAAATAATATATGGAAATCACATTAGCCACAGGAAATAATTATTATTCTATCAGTTGCAGTTAACTAGTCCAATGATTTGTGGGTAACAGTTCCAGTTATTTGTATTCCATTTATAGTTTAAAAAAAAATTACTCGAGCATGTTACAACTCATCTTTTCAATTAACTATTTTAGGAAATAACTTCTTATCAATAATTTTTAACATGATTATTAATTGTTTCAGAAACCATTGCTCCAGTCCAAATGTACTAGAAACTTATCAGTATTTGAAACCTATTGAATCTTCAGGTAATAAAAACTTCTTGCTGACCAACACATATGCAAAGAAGATGACTGAAATGCAAATTTACCTTAGCACCAAAAGCAAAAAAGGCTATCAATTTTCTTTGCAAGAAAACTTGATTGCTTTTGTGTTAGTACACAACCTACACTCACACAGATGTACCAGGTAAGACAAAAAGCTGTCATTTTTCAATGAACAAGACACACACTCATACAAATGTGCTGTCATTTGCATGCTTCACTCGTGATTCAACAACGCTCTGTCCGTCTTTTTTTCAGGTATGTGGCCATAAGGCTTTAAATTTCTGCAGATAATATTTTTCTACCGTCCAGGATAACATTAAATAAAATGATGTCAAAACTCAACATCCAAACTGGAAGCTGTCCTCAAGTTTTTGAAGTGCTGACAAAAGAGGTAAATCCTATATTTTTGAACTTTTCACTGTTAAAAAATGCCAAATAAAATTCTGTGACAAATTATAAATAAGTAATTAATACAATAAAAATTTTAAAATGTAAAATAAACCAAGAAATCAACACAAGAAAAATTTGGCTTTGGCTTCAACAAACTGAGTTCGTGTGTTGACTCCATTTCCATTATGCTACCTAGTACCTACTTATCTGATCCAACCAAAATTTCAACTATGTATATTGAACAACTTATTTATCTTATTATATTTGTCACTTGGCATTTTCTTTGAAAATGCTAATTATAACAACTTTTCAACCTTTATCTTGCTATGCCAAGGTAAACTTTATTCATTTTGATATGTATTTATCAATAGTGAGCTTACTGTAGAATAAAAGAAAAAAAGCTAATTCTTTAAAGCTTTAAATATGCCACATTATCTAGGTTGATTTATTAAAAGAAGAGAAACAATTACAATTGAACTTATTTTCAGGTTGCAGAATGCAGATGAAACTGACTTATGATAAAAAGAGGGACTCCATTGTTTGGATGTCAATGAAAAGAAACAGCAATTTGTCGAACAATCTGTCGTTCTTATGTTGAGAGGGGCCATATATAGATGGCAGCAACCAATTGCTTTCTATTACTATGAAGACACTACCACAGGCATAGAATAAAAAAAATATTTATTTTTAAGGAGGTAATTGCTGCTGTTGTGGATTATCAAATTATTAAATTGTGATGTAATTTTTCTAAATGCCTGATTTTATTGATGTTAACTCTACACATGTTATAATATGTATAATATTAATTTACAATTTCAGATGACGCTGTTACAGTAAGTGCATATTTAAATATTGTTTATAACCCATATCACCTAATTAAAGGGTTAAGAAATAACTTCCTCAATAAAAATATGAAAATGGATGGAAAAATATCAAAATGGAATGATATTGTTGTGTATCAAACAGACTGCAGTCACACAGAGTTTAGATAACTACACAAACAAACATGTTGTTCCTGAAAAGATAAAGAAAATGAAGGTATGTTCATCTTTCTTTCTATTTATTTAAATTTTGCTATCCTAGTATGGTTTCACTTCAATATTATATTTGAATTCGATTAACATTAATATTTTGTTTTTAGGTGAAGAATTGTGTGAAAGTATAGCAGTACCTGGCAGCATTATCATGCAGTCCAAAATTTTGTAAGTATATATTAGTAGCTTTCCGCTCGCGGCTTCGCCCGCGTTATTATTGTTTTCCCGTGGGAATTTTATATTTTCCCATAGGAAAAATAATTTTGTAGCCTATTTAAGCCGGGATAATAAATTTCAGCGTCGGTGGCGCTGTGTACTCAGCACTTGCCTTCCAATCGGGAGGTCGGGGTTCGAGACCCGCCATGTACCACTGTGTTTTTTATTTCGAATTTCATATGTACATTTGTCCGACGCTACTACGGTGAAGGAATAATCACCCTAACATAGGGTAGGCTCGAACCCCTCGGTGGGGACGTATATGAGCTGTGATGATGATGATGATGATGAATAAATTTCATAGAAATTGGAGCAGATTTTAAAAATTTTCCATAGAAACTTTCAACCCCTATTTTGCACCCTGAGGGGGTGAATTCCCATAAACCACGAAACACGTGTTCAATGAAATATTTTTAAGAACATGAATCTCAAGTTTTATCAAAATCGTTGCTAATTTTAAGATTTTTCCATACAAACTTGCAACCCCTATTTCATCCCTTTATGGTAATTTTTTTTAAAATTCTTTCTTAGTGTGCGTCCACATTTTGAATTAAAACAACTGTCCAAAATACCCGTTTCTACCATTAGCGGTTACGGCTGTGCGTGCGTCTATAGATGGGAACACCTCCTTTTATACACGGTTATTTTTTTATCACCCTGGAAAATTTAAGGGACGCTTCACGACATGGTATTAGAATGATTTAAATATGAATAAAAAATAGCTTACTTACTTAATTTTATATTATTTTTTTTAAATATACAAAAAATGCTGCACTTGTTGAGAGCAGCATTTTTAGAGATTTTTTTATTTTTTAAAATATTTTTTTATTTTTTTTTTATATAATATTGGATGTGTCCTGAAGCGTTCCTAAAATTTTCCAGGGTGATAAAAAAATAACCATACATTTAATCATAGTATAATTTAATACACTGTGTTTCAAAATAATCAATAAATAATCAATTCTTTATCGAAAACTCATTATTAAAATGTGTTTCGCGTAATGTCATTCAACCCAAAATTTTCATATAAATCATAGACGATGATGATGATGATACTATGATTTTCATGAAAATTTTAGGTTAAAATACAAACGTGTAAAACGTGTAATAATGAGTTTTCGATAAAGAATTGATTATTTATTGGTTATTTTGAAACGCCGTGTATATAGATTAAAGAAACAAAAGAATTGTAGTTCAAGTATGGATGTGAACCAAAGTATTTGATGTATTTCCCTTTCGCTGATTTCATCTTAGTATAATGATTACACAATCACCCAGATCACAGACATTAGCTAATTGTATAATCTTACAATGAATGGTAGACTACCCCATAACAATAGGAGAACGATTTACAAAAAGAAAAAGGTTTTTTTTGACGCTTAATGTCTTATTTTTTCAGCTCTAACTATGCTGATGGAAAACTGATGGATGCAGTAAGTAACCCTAAAAAAACTGCAAAAACAGTTTTACTTTTTGATCAACTATTTGACAGTTTGAGTGGGATAGCAATTTATTGCAAAGAAGCTAAGGGAAGCCTCTACGGACAGCTGTTACTACACCATAACCTCATCTCATCATGTATTCTGGGATGAAGCCATAAAATAATTACAAAAAAATATGTATGTGCATTCCGCAGAAAACGAAAAGTCAGTGCCCATTTTGAAAAATTCTATTACAACATTAAAAAGTTACTAGAGGCTGTAGCAGTTTTTTAAAAAAAGAAGGAATAAAAATAATGCAGCTAAGAGATTTAAATTCAGATCCAATTGAGAATTTAAGTCAGTTGCGGGTATACAATTATAGAAATAATAACCCAAATTGCCACAGTCTCAACTGCACCTTTAAGTCATTATTAACAACTAGAATTATAAAATTTCTTTAAGAAATTTAATTGTGAAGATGAAAGTAATTACTTTACAGACTGTAACAACATTTTGCATAAAGCTACAGACATTATTCAAAAACACTGATGATGTCATGCTTGGTTATCTCAATACAGAATATATCTTGCAACAGGCCCATCGAGAACGAGTATGTGTGCACTCACAGGCCCACACATTTGGGTGGGTAGTGCGAAAAGTATTAATGAAATTGAAAAATAATTGCAGCTCCTCCAAAAATTGCCTCACTACAAACGAGGAAATAAACATGACCAACAGAAGTTTTTTACAAGGAAAAAATTGCTTGCACTACCCACTCGAAGGTGCAGTGAAGTGTTTCGGCACAGTAATTACTGAATCAAATGAACACCTGGAAAGAAAAGCTCATGAAAAAAAAAACATATGCCAAAATATAAAAGAGCTAATAAAGTCCAAGTATTTAGTTGATTTTATTGACTGTGCCAAACACACAAAAACATTATCCTAGATCATTTTCTCTGGTTACAAAATGTACGATTGTGAATTGGTACAAGAAATAAAATCTGAGCACTGTAAACACAAGAAATAAAATCTGTATTTAGTTTGAGAAATTGGAATTTACCATTAACACATTCAATGCCACCGACACGCCTCGCGTGTTCAAGCAAACCTACATCGCTATGCCACGAACACGCCACGCGTGTTCTGAATATTTTGAAAATATTTCATAAACTAGACCAGATTTCTTGTTCAAATTATTTGTGCATCATTTTTACGAGTAAGGCTATGTCATCTTAAAGTGGCCACTTAAAAAAACTAGTTTTTCTATTTTATGAAAAAAATGTATTTTGTAGTGCCGAGAACACGCTAGGCGTGTTCACTTATAAAATATACCCTTAGGTTCTCAAACTTTTTTTTGCTAAAAGGTTGTAAGAGGTTTGGCTAAAGTTGGCAGCGGCGGCGTTTTGAAGTTGAGCGGCCAGCAATAAAACTTAAATATTATAAAAGAACAGGGGCCTAATATTAACGTCGTTATCGTGTCTTGATAGCGTTTCAATAAAACAGCTTTTGCCGTTTTATACGCATTTCCTGGTGCAATTTATTCGTACTACAATTTCTTAGTAAATTATACTTAATAAGTCAATAGTGACAAATGTTTTTGTAGTTTCTAATCGATTAACCAACAACTGTCTCAAAAAGCGGTGCTATTGAAGCGTTATTGACACGCCACAAATGCGTTAACGCTAGCAGATAGTCTTGTTTAGTACACGTACGATGTACGAATAGGTAACGTTGTCCTGCACTGTACTATAAAAGAAATGTTACCAAGCGCGAACTCTTTATCGTGCCTAATCGTACTATTCGTACATCGTATAATACACCGCCAAAGCGTTAAGCGTTAACGGTTGATGAGGTGCGCTGCAGTGTGTTCAACACTGGTAGATGACGTATGACATGCCATTTAGAGAAAAACACGGAAAACATTAGCAGCTCTTACAAAAATTTCACCGTATTTAGTATGAAGCCGGGACTCCGGGACTTAGACATTTTCGACTGTTTTTGTAAGGAATTTCAACCCTGCATAACTTCAAGAAAAATATTTACATAATTCCTTATAACTCGAAAACGGTGGAGCTTAAAAATAACGAAATTTTTGATCCCCATACAATTCCACAGCTAATGAGGACACACCAAAAAATGGTCAAGTGTGAGTTCGACTTTTTTTCCATACTAAATTTAGATTATTAGCATAAATGAGGACACACATAATGGACTTATCAAAAATGGTCAAGTGTGAGTTTGACATTTTTCCAAACTTAACTTTTTGATTTATAAAATGTTTTTATATGAAGCTTAGTCCAGATTCCACTTTGTGTAGCAAAGGGGTGTGAATTTTAATTGAACTCATCCATACTAAATACGTTGATTTTTTAAAGTGCTGGCTCCATACAAAAATCAGTTAAAAAAAATTCAGATTTTTTTAACTTTTTCGGAAAATTAGTCTATCTTTATTTATAACTATGATTTTCGCCAATTAAAACTATGATAATTATAAATAAATACTCATAAGACAAGACTTTAGAGGGAATTTCTTCCACAGCACCTTTGCTATAATCATTTGAGTCATTAGGATGTCATTTGAAGATGTTTAACAATCCCAAGTATCATCATCATCGTCATAATCAACAGCCCATATACTTCCCCACCGAGAGGCTCGAGTCTAACCCAAATTAGGGGCGGTGGGGGCGATCCGCCCCGGTTGAGAAAAAAAAAACGTACAAATTATGACAATGTTTATCAATATTAAATCACTGACTTATAGGCAATATAATAAATAAAATAGCCCATTATTTCAGAAACATAAATAATTACAGTTTTATTTTTATAACATAATCTAAAGTATGTCGCGTGTCTCTAAGTGCCTTAAAGAAAAGGCCTCCTGCAACTTTCCATTGTTTTCTGTTGAGAGCCACTCTCATCCTGTACGGATCTAACGTGGCTCGCAGTTCGTACTGCGAGCCACGTTAGATCCGTACAGTCTCTAAGAGAGTGACCAGTCCATCTCCATTTTAGCTGGTCAATGCGCGTTAGTATGTCTGTCATTTTTGTTCTGGCTCCAATGTCTGTGGATCTTAATTTATCATTATTTGACCCAGGTACACATATTCGGAGACGTATTCGATCTGGTTTCCCTCGATTATTATGTTTACCTGTTTTGAATTCGTAATTATTTTGGTTTTGTCTTTGTTCAGTTCAAGACCTACCTCCCGGCTTGCATTCGCTATATCCGTTATCATGGATGCTAGAATCATTGGATCTTTTTCCAGTAAAACCAGTTCGTCAGCGAATCGAAGATGATTCAGGCGCCTTCCATTTATATGTATTTAGACCAAGGTTCCCCCAGTTTATTTTCCTGAATATGCTTTCAAGTACAGCTGAAAATTGCTTTGAAGATAGCGGATCTCCTTGCCTGACTCCTCTATGTATTGGGAATTTTTGGCCTGTTGATTCAAGTTTTATACACTTTTACTGTAGATGTTTTCAATTATATTTATGTAGGTTTCACTGATTCCTTGTTCTTTCAGTCTTGGCCAAATATAGGTATGATTGAGTTTGGCGAATACTTTGGAATAATCAATGAACGCAATGTAGAGAGGCTTCTGGTATTCATTGTACTCTTAAATTACCTGCTTCACAGTATGAATGTGGTCAATAGTGCTAAAATTTTCCAATAAGGCAATGTAATCAAGTTTTTAATAAAATTACAAAAATAACGTATTACTTGTTTTTTAAATTATTAACACGGAAGTGTATTCTTTTTACGCCTTGTAACTTTATTTCGTAACTTTATGATTTGATCGGCTAGGGATTACAAAATTTAGTAATTAGTTTTATTGATGTTGTTAGCTCTAACAAGTGCTGCCATCTTAGCACTCTTCGGGCTTGAAATTTTAGCAAACTGAAGTTTAGCAAACTGAAATTAATTAAAAATTACCTCCGAGCAACAATGGTCGTCAAACAATGAGTCGTTACGTCCCGACCTGAGTTTATGGCTGAGATCGAAGGATCGAACGCTTCTATGGATAGCTTTACACAACATCGCAGGCATCTGTCATTCAGGCTACATAACCTAGAGCCAAATTGATACGGCATTACACCGAAAACATCCCGGACGTCAGCCTCTACGAGATTATTGTGGCTCTCAAACAGCTCAAAAACAACACGGCTATGTATGATGGAGTTACAGCTGAGCTTTTAAAAGCGGGTGGACTACCAGTCCGGAAAGCACTGCAGAGGCTATTTAACTCCGCCATTTTCGTAGGCAAAACGCCTAAAGCATGGCACAGGCGACGAGGCCCAGTTGAAGAACTACAGACCCATCACGCCGCTAATTTATGTATACAAGCTGTTCACGAGAGTTATCACGAAGCATCTCGCGCGCAGGTTTGACGACTTTCAGCCTCCCGAACAAGCCGGGAGTCGGGACCAGAGACCACATTCATACGCTGCGGCAGGTTATACTGAAGATCGAGGAGTATAATCTGCCACTATTCTTGGCGTTTGTGGTCCATGAGAAAGCTTTTGATTCTGTCGAGACCTGAGCTGTGCTTAGGTCACTCCAGAGGTGCATAGACTAGCCGTATATTCAAGTGTTGCAGTCATTGTACAAAAACGCCACTATGTCAGTCCGCCTTCAGGATCAAAGCTCAAAACCAATATGAATTCAGCGCGGTGTCATGGTGACGTAATAATATTGCCGGAACTGTTCACAGCTTCGTTGGAGGATGTATTTAATCTGGACTGGAGAGGACTCGGCATCAACATAACACGGCGAGTACATGAGTCACCTTGGTTTTATCGATTATATCGTAGTCATTGCTGAGGCCGTGGAAGATCTAGGCACAATACTCGAAGACCTCTGTAGAGTTTCCCAACAGGTGGTGTTATGGACTCTTTCTTAGTCTTTTATATCTAAGTTTTATCCTTGCTATTGACAATGTCATGATTGACTTTACTTCTGATTTTCTATTAAAAATGTTTTTTGACTTCTCTTGTAATATATAACATTTTCACCGAACTCAGAGTTTTGGATATTTTTGTAAACCTTACTCAAGCAAACCAGCTCTGCCAACCCTGATATTGGTCCTTCTCAACCGACTTAAGTTTTAAGGTATAAAAATATGTGCAAAATCTTAACGAGAGCTAAAGCTCGAAGAGAAAGTTAGCTCACAGTAGAGTTACAAGAGAGTCAGCACGCGAGCTACCAAGATCGTCTCCGAAACAGCGTCAAAAGCAACAGCCGTTTATCGATTTTATCAGCATCTAGTACAAAGATGTCAGTTATGTCTACGACTGCACTAAGAAGACAGTTATAATTGGAATCTGCTGAGGAAAAATCACGGTTGTTAGTTGCTGCTACAGAAGCCAAGCTGGAGGAAGCCCAGATGAAAACCAAGTTAGAAGAAGCGAAGATAAAAGCTCAGACGGATCTTGTGGATAAGAGACTCAGTGCCAGTATAGCAGAAATTAAGGAACTACATTCTCGTGCACGTTTCAGAGCATCATCAGCGAGAAGGAAGGAGAAATGGGTAACGTAACAGAATGTATCTCCTCGTCGAAAAAGCGCGACGCAGAATGTGCACCACTCAGACCCCTTTACCGCCGATGCACCAGATGTTCATCAAACTATTCCTGCTACTCATAGTGATGTATTTTTTTCAACCTCTGTCTCACAACATAATAACATGTCAGTGCCTAGCCCCCGAAAGTCAATCCTAAGACCAGGCAATACTTAAGTTAGCTGATGCAGTCATAACTTAGCGTTAGGTTATGCTCATAGTAATAATTTAATTAATAACGCTTCCACACGATGAAGAACACACGCCTCTGTAAGTCCATTTGATACTTCTTCTTTAATACCTTTTCATTTTTTGTTTGGAACTTCATCTAATTTTCCAGTTTACTACGGCTCCTGCCGATTTATGCTCTTGGAAGCAATGGCGAAAAGCGAAATGTTTAGCTGATATGTTTTGGGCTAGATGGTTGTAAGAAGTACCTACTTCCTTTTATTACCGCGTACCATTAGTCCAACAAGCGATGAAAATCAACTACGTGTTGGTGATGTGGTGGTTGTCGTTGACCCGACTTCTGAGAAAGGTGGAATAGTCTAAGCAATTTATCCTGGAGCTGACGGTAGAGTGAGGGTCGTCGATGTGAAGACCTCTCGCGGCACATTACGCTGTCATTCGACACTGCGGCTAGTACCACTACCTTGCAGCCCCAGGGGGGAAGAATGTGAAGGACTCTTTCTTAGTCTTTTATATCTATGTTTTTTCCTTGCCATTGACAATGTCATGATTGACTTTACTTTTGATTTTCTATTTATAATGTTTTTTGACTTGTAAACATATAACATTTTCACCGAGCTTAGACTTTTGGATATTTTTGTAAACCTTACTCAAGGAAAACAGCGCCCCTAGACAAGACGTTTTTCGATAATCGCTAACGCAATCGCTAGAAGAAAAATGTATGCGATTTGACATAAGCTGTCGCTTAGCTTTCGAGCGCAATTGTCAAATCTCATACATTATCCATTTAGCGATTGCGTTAGCGATTATCGAAAGGCATCTTGTCTAGGGGGTCTGCTCTACCAACCCTAATAGGTGGGTCTTAAAATGAACATGAACAAGACCAAAATCATGGTGAATTCCCATGTAGTACTCACTCCTGTGAAGGTTGGAGGCTCTACACTGGAAGTTGTTGACGAATATGTTTACCTGGGACAAATAGTCCACCTCAGTAAGTCCAACTTTCAGAAAGAGGCAAATTGACGAATCCAACTCGGCTGGGCAGCCTTCGGGAAGCTACGCAGCATATTCTAGGCTAATCTACCGCGATGTCTTAAGACGAAAGTCTTTAATACGTGCGTGTTGCCAGTGATGACGTACGGAATAGAGACGTGGCCGTTTACAATAGGTCTAATCAGAAGGCTCAATGTCACTCAAAGAGCAATGGAGAGAGCTAAACTCGGGGTTTATCAACGCGATCGCGTCAGAAATGATGAGATCCGTAGAAAAACTAGTGTCACCGACATAGCCCAAAGAATTGTAAACCTTAAATGGCAGTGGGCAGGACACATAGCTCGCAGGAGTGACGGCCATTGGGGCGGAAAGGTCCTCGAGTGCCGGCCACGTACCGGGTAACGCAGCGTTGGTAGGCCAAGGTGAACCGGCGATCTGGTGAAGATGAAAGCCGCTGGATGCGGGAGGGGAGGCGCAGGACCGATCGGTTTAGAGATCCCTGAGGGAGGCCTATGTCCAACAGTGGGCGTCTCTTGACTGAAAAGGTGATGATGAACAATGACCGAAATAAGACTGAACAATCTAACTATAGAACACGAGGCCACACAAAATATAAATTTTGAAGATATCATCAACGCATTTGCTGTCGTCAAAGCTAGGAAAAACTGATTTTGAGCTTAATGTATACGTTTGTATCATCATCATATCAGCCAAGAATCGCCCAGTGTTGGACACAGGCCTCCCCCAAGGATCTCCATACCGATCGGTCCTGCGCCTCCTGCATCCAGCGGCTTCCCGCGACCTTCACCAGATCGTCGGTCCACCTTGTGGGGGGCCTACCAATACTGCGTCTCCCGGTACGCGGCCGCCACTCCAGGACCTTTCCGCCCCAACCGGCCGTCAGTCCTACGAGCGATGTATCCTGCCCACTGCCACTTAAGGTTTGCAATTCTTTGGGCTATGTCGGTAACTCTAGTTCTTCTACGGATCTCATAATTTCTGATGTGATCACGTAGAGAAACCCCGAGCATAGCCCTCTCCATTGCCCTTTGGATGACTTTGAGCCTTCTTATGAGACCCATTGTAAGCGGTCACGTCTCAGTTCCGTATGTCATCACTGGCAACACGCACGAATTGAAGACTTTCGTCTTTCGGCTGCGGTAGATTGGCCGAGAATATGCTGCGTAGCTTCCCGAACGCTGCCCAGCCGAGTTGGATTCGCCGATTTACCTCTTTCTGGAAGTTGGACTTACCGAGCTGGACTATTTGCCCCAGGTAAACATATTCGTCAACAACTTCCAGCGTGCCTCGTTTGTATTTCATGCTTTAATATACGACACTTAGTTGTTTTTCAATTAATAAATCGTACTTTATGTAATACCGAATTTTTATTATTTTTAACCGTTTTCCATCTTGGGGTGACATCACAATTTCCGCCCCGGGTGCCACCCAAGCTAGCTACGCCACTGCGTATATAAGCTGTTGTTTATGATGATGATTGTATTGCCCAAAACTAATTTGTAAATTCGAACCAGTACATAGTTCTTGAGGTAAGCGCGTTCAACCAAAGAACAAACAATTTAGCCTTATGTGTATGTATAAAAAGATCCGTACAAGAGCTTTTCCAAAAAAAGATAAATATTAAAGTAAATATATCTCATATGAATATTTTGAACTAAATTCATAGCTACTAATGTAGTTAGGTAAGACTAACAATACGATAGTACGAGATAAAAAACGTAAAATTTTATGGAGATTTCCTTTCTCTCTTATTTCAAAAGTTTTTGTATTGGTTTAGAAAAATTAAACGAATTTTTACAACGATTGTTACTCAATATTATAAGATGAACATTCCGAGTAAGTAGGTATGATCGCAATTAATAATGCCAATGTCACAGTTCACAATCACAGCAAATCATTCATTCTTGGGGATTTTAGTAAAAAAGTTTGAGAGCCACTGATTACATTGTAATATCTTTACTTGCCATAAAATCAATTTTTCGCCATAATTTCAAGAACCAAAACTCACGATACTATTGTAGCCACTGTTATTCTCGTGTAGCACAAGGCTTACTAACTAGAAAACAGTGTTAAGCTGAAAAATATTGGTATAAAAGAATTTGCCTTCAGTCAGTGCCACGGACACGCGTGGCGTGTCCGTCTTTTTTCAAAGTCGCAGTGCCGCGAACACGCCTAGCGTGTCCGCGGTTTACGCAAGGCGGCATCTCTATAAGCCTCAAGAAAATCGTGGCGGCATTGAATGAGTTAATGCACAAATGACTACAAAAATATGATAAAAAAATAAATAAGTTTTTGTCAGTCCTTTTACTCGAGTGGCCTGTGGGTAGAATATACGCGGCGGGCCTATAACGCTTTACGTGTACAGTACAACAATGGCTTTAGGATGCTGTTGCGGCTGCCATGGTGATGTAGTGCTTCAGGGATGTTCGCCGAAGCTCGTACGGATGGCTTCCCAGCTATCATTCGCAAAAAGGTGGCATCGTTACTACAAAGGCTACGTAGTAGTTCGAATAGCATTCTAAAGGTCATTGCTGATAGGTTGGACTGCCCTATACAAAAAAAACATTGGGTAGGTTTGTTGATAGGTCTTACTAACAATTAGTTTATAAGTACTTAAATTGTTACTAACATATAAAATGTATGGAATCTTGTATGGTCTGAAATAAAGTTGTATTATTATTATAAATTATCTTGGTTTTTATTTAATTTCCTTAGTAAGTTTGAAATAATATGAAATAAAAAATAACTGGCTTATAAGCTTACAAGGTATAAGTAGAAAATTTTTGGCTGTATATCCTCCCACTTCCTTTGCCGCTTAGCTAGAGATGAATTAAAAAAGAACAAACGTCATACAACACTAATAATTCCTGGTACTACGGTAAATAATCTTTCTATGGCAGTCGGCAGTAGACGTGGATCGTTACGTTATTTTCAAGAAACGTAACGAAACCGGTTACTTGGTCCGCGTCACCTGTTTCAAAACTAGTTATTTTTGTAACTAGCTATTTTTATTCAGCTATTGTGATTGTTTGCATAAATATTTCCACCAACTATACAGTTACACACGAAACGAAAATAAATTAAATCACTATCAAAGTGTTTGTAGCTATACAGTTAAATCAATAAATTAACTTCCCTTCATACTTTATTCAGGCTTTTAGGACTGACTGCATTAAATGTATTTATGATTGACTAGCTTTCCGCTCGCGGCTGCGCCCGCGTTATTATTGTTTTCCCGTGGGAATTTATATTTTCCCGTGGGAAAAATTATTTTGTAGCCTATTTAAGCCCGGATAATAAATTTCGTAGAAATTTGAGCAGATTTTAAAATTTTCCATATATATTTCCAACCCCTTTTTTGCACCCTAAGGGGGTGAATTCCAATAAACCATGAAACACGTGTTCAATTAAATATTTTTAAGAGCAATTTAAAGTTTTATCAAAATCGTTGCCAATTTAAAGATTTTTCCATACATACTTGCAACCCCTATTTCATCCCTTTAGGGTTAAAATTTTTAAAAATCCCTTCTTAGTGTCCGTGCACATTTTGAATCAAAATAACTGTCCAAATTTCACGATTCTACCATTAGCGGTTACGGCTGTGCGTGCGGTTAGTGTTTACTAGCATACTATGATTTTAATAACATTTTTTTATAATTTTATAATATTATACACATTGACATTTTTTGTTATATTTTATTTTTATGATAGGTAATTGAGTTTATGACCCTATCAAAAATCTTTTTGGATCTAATTTAACATTTAAATACGTCAATTGGGCAACTACTCACACCCAACAATCACAGTAATAACGCTTTTACAAAAATCACTACTTGTAATTTGTCTCGAAACTAGTTATTCGGTTACATGCCGCGTAGCTAGTTATTGTAACTAGTGACGTGAAATAACGCCCACGTCTAGTCGGCAGTCTGATACGTAGTATCTCTAATAAGTCTGTGGGTACACCGGACGGAATGTCTATAAAGTCAGAGCAATACCCACCAATTACAACTGCCTGGCAACGGTTACGAAGATACGATTCAATCCACCTTAAAAGATCTTTTTGAAAAAAATTATTGAAAGCGGAGCATATTTCATTCTCGTCAGAACAACTTTGACCACTATAAAACATTATTTTTGGGTAATTAATATTATTTTTCTTTTTAGAGTTCACGTAACTTATAAGGGATAAGCTAGTAGTGGGGATGAAAGATAAAAAAACTAGTGAAAGGTTACAGCTTATGCCGGAGCTGACTTTAGAGGAAGCTTGTAGACTAGCTAGACAAGCGGAAGAGCAAACACAACAGTTGAAATTGATACGGAAAAATAATGAAGAAGAAGAATTTAAAATAAATAGAATAAGGAAAAAAGAAGAAGAAAGAAGGAAGTGTTGGTGGTGTGGTCGCTGGGATAGGCACATCAAGGAACAATGCCCAGCATTTAAACAAGAGTGCTATAAATGTAAAAAGACAGGGCATTTTTCTAGAGTGTGTAGAGAGAGGAAAGTTAATAATATAGAAATGGAGAACTTTGTAGTCAATGCTGATCTGAAATTAGAAGATATAGAAAAGAAGGTAAAATTTTTAATAGATACCGGGGCTGACATTGTTGCATTACCTGACTGTATAGTTAAAGATAAACAAAAAATAATAAGATGTAAAGAAATAGTTAGAGGGCCAAATGGGTCTCCATTACAAAATTTAGGTTATATTTGGGTACAAATAAAGTACAATAATAGAATTTATAAGGGTAAAGCTTTTGTGATTAAAAATTTATCAATACCAATATTAGGGAGGCCAGCAATTAAACTTATGAATATGTTGAAATTGTATAATATTAATATAAATAGTTTTGATGCAGAAAAAATTGAAGTTGAATTTCCAGGTATATTCGATGAGTTGGGCCTTTTTAAGGGCACTTTTAGTATTAAATTAATTGACAATCCAGTGCCCTACGTTCAGTATGCTCCAAGAGTAGTACCATTACCTCTTTTAGAAAAAGTAAAACACGAACTTAAGAGAATAGAACAAATAGGAGTTATAGTCCCTGTGGAGGAGCCTACTATGTTTGTCTCACCTATAGTTGTGGTACCAAAGGGGAATGATGGCATTCGTATCTGTGGGGACTATACACAGGTCAATAAAAATATTGTTCGACCAATATATCCAATACACAAAGTTGAAAATACATTGAGTCGATTACAAGGAGCTAAATATTTTTCAAAAATAGATGCAACGTCTGGGTTTTTTCAAATATTACTTGATGAAGAGTCACGTAAACTAACAACTATCTTAACCCCGTTTGGTAGGTTCATGTATAACAGATTACCGATGGGATTAAACTGTGCACCAGAGTATTTTCCCATGAAATTTGCAAATTTGTTTAGTGACCTTGATAAGGTGGTTATTCATGTTGATGACATTTTATTATTCAATGGTGAAAGAGAAAATCATATAAAGCTATTAAAAGAAGTCCTGAGTAGATTGCATAAAGAAGGAATCACAATTAACCGAGATAAATGTGTATTTATGGTTGAAGAGATTACTTATTTAGGGCATAAAATTAATAGTCAGGGCATTACTTTAGATCCTAGCAGAATAGACAGTATACTAAAATATAAAGTACCAACTAATAAGAAAGAAGTTATGCAATTTTTAGGTCTCGTCAATTATGTCAGTAGGTTTACACCTAATAAAGCAGATATACTACAGCCATTATACAGTCTTGTGAAAAATGGGGTCTCATTTACATGGAGTAAGTATCAAGAACAAGCTTTTAGTGAAATAAAAAAGTTAATATCTGAGGCTCCAACTTTAGGTCATTATGATCCAAATCAAAAAATTATTATTTCAGCAGATAGTAGCTCGTATGGGTTAGGAGCAGCATTATTACAAGAAAACAATAAAGGGGAGAGACAGGTAGTTTCATATGCTAGTAGGACATTAAACTGCACAGAGAAAAACTATGCACAAATAGAAAAGGAGTGCTTAGCATTGTCATGGGCTGTGAATAGATTTAAAGATTTCATTATAGGTATAGAAGTATTATTAGAGACAGATCATAAGCCACTTGTGCAGATACTACAAACTAAGCCATTGGATGATTTAACTCCTCGTTTATTCAGATTTAAATTGCAATTGATGAGGTTTAGGTATAAAGTTAATTATGTTGCAGGTAAAAAACTTTTAGTTGCCGACGCTTTGTCCAGAGCACCAGTGGATCAACCACACAGTTATGAAACTGAAGAAAAAGAGTTTAGTATTAATATGCTTAATAATGAAAGCTTATTAGATAATAAATTAAAAATTATTAAAGAAGAACAAGGAAAATGCATGATTTGTGAGAAAATTAAACAATTTACTAAGTTAGGATGGCCAGATAAAAACAAACTGACAGAAGAATTGCAAAAGTATCATCCATTTAGATATAATTTTAGTGTTTTGGATGGATTTTTACTTTTTAATTGCAGATTAGTAATACCAAAATCATTACAGCATAATATATTAAAAGACATTCATATAGGTCATTTAGGTGTTACAAAATGTAGGGAGAGAGCGAAACAGTCAGTTTGGTGGTTAGGTCTGTCGACTCAAATTAAAATACTTATAGAAAACTGTCCACAATGCATAGAAGGTAAAATTAATAATAGAGAACCATTGCTATTAGATGAAAGTCCAAAGAGAGCATGGCAAAAAGTAGGCATTGATTTATTCAAACACAATTCATGGTATATGGTGATTATTGATTACTTTTCTAGATATATAGAGATATTTGAATTAAAAGATTTAACTGAAAATATGATTATTAAATATTGTAAGGAAACATTTGCAAGATTTGGTATTCCGGAAATTGTTCGAACAGATAATGGCACGCAGTTTAGTCGAAAATTCAAAGAATTTGCAACAATGTATAATTTCACTCATATTACTAGTAGCCCCTATTTTGCCCAAAGCAATGGATGCGCAGAGGCAGGAGTTAAAATTGCAAAACAGTTGCTAAATAAAAATACAGATTTGCAACTAGCATTACTAGCTTATAGAAATACTCCTGGAGACTTAGGTTACAGTCCCAATGATTTAATTTTTAAAAAGAAAATTAGAGAGATATTACCTACACATCCTAGAAAATTAAATAAAAAAGTTAATGTTTGTAATGATTTGTTTGCACAAAAAAGAAAGTTAAAACGATTAAAAATGGCCAACAATTATAATAATAGACATAGAGTAGTGCAGTTACAGGAGTTATCTGTTGGTGATTCTGTATGGGTAATAGATTTAAGAAAATACGGTGTTATTGTAAGAAAGGCCAAGGAACCAAGGTCATATTTTGTATTAGTGAATGGAACTAGTTATAGAAGAAACCGATGGCACTTGGTACCTGCGCCTTTCATGAATAAGGAAATAAGGCAGGATAATGCAGAATACTATACTATGGGAAAAGACACAGAGCAGTCAATTTCAGATAATTTAAAAAATATGCATGATAAAAATGGTAATATAGATTTAAGTAATAGAATTAGTAACGGTGATATAGAATCAAATAATAGATTAAGGGAGGATAATTCAAAGTCTAACATTTCTGATGAAGAGGAAATTTTGGTTAACCGTGATGCTTCCAAGATTTATAACAGAAAACGAGTAAGACCTAAGTGGCTAGATGATTATGTTTGTGAATAATTTTTAGTTATATTCTGATATAATTATTTGATCTAATAAGGGAGGATTATGTTATCAAATGTTTAGTTAGGTCCTGAGATTATTGTTTGAGCTAATAAGGGGGATGTTGTGCACAGAACACATATACCCAAGGGAAGAATGACAACTACATAGAAAAACACGTTGGACAAATTTTGACTGTACTGCCATCTTACTGTGGCCCCACGCACTATCTGCGCGGTAAAATTCAAAAGCAGTGTAATATTAATTTTTTATTGTAATCGTAATTTATGGAAACTAGATAATATGCAATGATTTTAATTATAAATCATTGCATATTATTTTCTAGTTTCCATAAATCACGTCAGAATTCGCAGAATAGTAAAGGTAAAAATTAAATAAAAGTATGATAGTTTTATTTATGTTTTATTGTGTTCATCTTCTTTTTTATTGATAGTTTTGAAGCAGATTCTACATATTCTCGGTTGTTTAATGTACAATACCTTTTAATAGTTATGTGAAAAACACTTTATAATAATTTTTACATTTATTGAGACATATTTCTCACACTGTTTCTAAAAGGTGAAATTTATATCCTCACAGAGGTTTTTTAATAACAATGTTTTTAAATCCAATATTGATGATGACATTAAAAGAGAAATTATCGCATAGAGTAGCACAATCTTCAACACATTTAATTAAATTTCTTGATGCATAAATTAATTTCTTCTTAATGTCGACATACTCTTTACATTCTTTGAATGAATGTACATTTTCTGTCAACTTTAATATCTTCTCAAACACACCACAAGTCACATTCAGTTTTTTTTTATAATAAACCCACATAATAAGCACAAGCTTGCATTTCAGCTGAGTCAGTCATGCTTGCTTCAAAAGTGTGGTCCACTGAAGCTAGCATATTGATCACAATATCAGGGGCTTCTAGGGGTTTTACTTGTTGGCTTGTGTGTGGTGTAGAAAACATGTCCTTGAAATTATTTATTATTGTATAATAAATGTCTGTTTCACAGTTTCCTGACTCTATGTGGGTTAGAAATTATAGATGTTTTCAATCCACCTATAAAATTGTGAGGCAGTAGGATTTCAATCCAGGCAATTTGCACAATTTGCCTGGATTGAGCCAAATAAATTTTCCACTGCATCCTGCTGTACCCGACGGGTTGACAGATATTTAATCCTGTTTTTCTTTAAGATTTGTAAATATTTGCAAAATACCTCTTAAAGTCCAGACCCACCCGTCTTTCGAAGGTGGTGGATGGTGGGCTCTGGCATCCAACAAACTCTACTTCCTCAAAAAAATTTTCATTACTTCAAAATGTTTGAAATGCGGCGAGTTCATGGTTATGTTTGTTGAGTGTGGTTTGCCTCTCCTCAAAACAGCAGAGTCGCTATTTACGGCGACAATTTCCGCCGTTGTAATTGCACCTGCAGGCAGTTCCCCTGAAAATGTAATAAAAACTAAATAATGAAAATTGTCAAAACTATAGAAATATATAAACTAGGAATTCAGGCAATATTTTCCTAGGAGCCATCCGACAGTCCAACACTACAACTCAATCGACTTATTTCTTCTAGCTGTTTTCCTTATTTTGCACTGTTATTCACCCACACAATGACAAATCTTACATTCCAACATCTGGATGAAATATTTTTATAAATAATACTTTTAGTTAAAATCAGCTGCTGTTTGTTAATTTTTTATGAACTTTGTAGGAAATGTTTAAGTATAAAAATTAATCAGGCCTGCCCCATAGCATGATCAACAAAACACACTATGATCAAACAGTTTAGTGCTTTATCATTCATATTGATTTATTGTTTTATCATAATTATTGTGTTTCAGTGTTCATGCTATGGGGGCTGGGGTGGGAATCGAACCCACGGCTTTTCTTAATCAGAACTCTTTGCTCTGAGCTATAAATTTTAGTTTAGACATTTTTAGGTATTCATATCAAATCTTTATAAATTTTCAGGTTCAGATTAATTGATATAACAATATAAATTATTACGTAGGTAATAAAAGGTTTACCTTGGGATATTTTTGCAAACATGCCTGCAGCCACCGAATGACTCAAAACCTGAGCTGCCTGAGCTGACTAACTTTCATCTTTTCTTTGCAATTAGGGTTAAGGTGATCCTTCCTCAGTGATGGAGCAAACACGAAATTTGGATTTACATTATCTTAGTCATAAAAGTCTTGAATGTGACTCCACTTGGCAATGCCTGTAAAGAAATAGAACTATTTTTAGAAACCAAGGATTTTTTTCTTATATTATTTATTTATTTAACAATTTTTGTACACATAAAACTAGACAGCACAAACAACACATAAGACACAATGTACAAAGGATCTGCTTATTTCATAAATGAAATTTCTTCCAGCAGACCCGCAATTTTCTATTAATTCATATCTTCTAGACAAGTTTTTATTGTATACTGTTTAAATAATATCTAACTGAAGCATCGGTGGCGCTGTGGTCTCGGCACTTGCCTTCCAATCGGGAGGTCGGGGTTCGAGACCCGCCATGTACCAATGTGTTTTTCGTTTCGAATGTGAGGCAACCTGCATACATCTGCGAAGAGATTCAATGGCGTATGTGAAGTCGACCAATCCGCACTGGGCCAGCGTGGTTGACTAAGGCCTAATCACCCTAACATAGGGTAGGCTCGAGCCCCTCGGTGGGGACGTATATGAGCTGTGATGAATGAAATGAATGAATATCTAACTGGCTTATTCATATGTAACTGGAGTTCCAAATTTTTAATTTATAGTACAGTAAGGAGTAGAGTATGGATGCATTGGTGGTGCTGTGGACTCGGCACTGTCCTTGACAACTGCGATGAAGGCTTGTTGAATAACAAAAAAAGGACGTGGCAATGTCAGAAGTATTTAAACTGGTCAATTTCAACACTTACCGTCGAATATTTGTTGTTCCTGGCTTTGGAAAGCGATATAGTATAATGTTTGCAATTGCATCATCTTGTGGTGAGATTCCACACTTGAGACATTTTCTCTTCAGGTTATCAGGCATGTTCCCTGACAAACTATTGTTCAAATTGACACGTTTTAGAGTCACTGTCTCAAGAAAAGCAATTAAATCTAAGTAACAACACGAAAAAGAACTCAAGTTTAACACAAAAATCAAAACAAGTCACTGTCTCCAAACGAGTCTATTTCTCATGTAAAAACACAAAAAGACACTATCAAGAAAAGTCGTTATCTCAAAAGCAAGCACACTTCGATATTATTGCGTAAATTCGCAATGGAGAAACAAAAGGAAAATAATTCATGCGCCAGAAATATAAATTCGGCCATATTTTTTGTGAATGTATGTTGCCAGTTCTAACACTGACTTTACATCCATTATCCATTTAATAAATAAACTTCAAACTCAAGTCTTTCTGGATAATTTTAAACAAAATATACTTAAAAATATTAACTTTAGTTAAATAACGCAAATTTATGTTTTAAAAGATGTTTATCATCAGAAAATATGGTTAACATCTATGAATCTTTTGTTATTATTTACTACCATTTTAGGATTTTTAGAAACATGTTTTTTGAGGTAACACTCGATGTATCCCTAGTAGGTATGTCTCATTGCGCCAATAGAAAAGTCGACCGCCCCTGACATAGATATAGAATGGAATAGATGGGCTATAAAAGCCGTCAAACATGAGGAAAAGAGATAAACTTATACACATTGCCAAAGGAAAGAAGAAGACGGCATCATTTTTTTTTGTCTTTGTCACCGTATATAGGTGAAACTGGTAGTGGGGATTGTTTATCACCAGCGTCTGGTGCTAAACAAATACGTGGATGAAATTTGTTGTGTGAAGTATAGCTCACTGTGCAATTATTTAACAGTTTAATTAGTGTAATTGTGAACTATTTGAACATTTAAATCTTGGTGCACTGCTCCGCTTTAGGTTGTAATAGTTATAGTGCTAGAAAACAGGAAAATATAACCTTTACAGGTAAGACCTAAATTGTGTCAATATTAAGCGCCAAAACTATTTTTTAAATTATAAATACAAGTTATATTGCAATATTTTATCCTTCTACTATGGTTCTCAATCATATTATGGGATTAAACATGAAATTTCAAACTAATTATAAGGTTACTATTAACCTAATAAGTTAAGAATGTCGCCATTCAATAAGGTCACCTATACAACCAACGCGTATAACATTTTGCCGGGTTATAATGATACCAGTCGCTACGACAATTTTTCCTTGATTCGTAGGTAATTTGTTACGTTAAAGGGAACTCACATATTAGTTTCTGTGTTACATTAATATTGACATATTTAAGTATAAAATTTTGAGCATTTTAGATAACAAAGGTAATTCTTTTGAAGTGAAACTTTCTATTTGCTTGTTTGTCTGTATTTAACAGATTTCCTTCGGAGATAATTACTCGAAACAGTTGGGTTAAAGCTACTGGTCGATTGAATTGGCAGCCAACCAAGCATACCCGAATGTGTTCTAAGCATTTTGAACAACAGTGGATTCAGAAAAACAAAAAAGGCACTTTTCTTGCGAGTGGTGCTATTCCTAACTTTTTTTACAGGTCAGTAACTTATACATATTATATCTACAAAGTAAATACCCTATCAAGCCGAAACCTATATTTATTTTTCACAGACCCAACTATTTGTATAAGGGATTTCAAAATTAATTTTACAGTTTTGGATTAATGACACCAAATTATTTATAAGAGTATGTTAACATGGGTAGGTACCAAATTCTTTTCTACTATTTTGAAATGGCCAAAAATATTATTAATGGTTTGATTTTGGACATTTCCTATTTATATAACAAGTCTGACCATTAGTACAGATACAGTTTACAAATTTCTTAATTATTATTTTTAATGTTGTAAAATTAGCACCTGCTTTTATTTTTAACCTGTATACATATTGTTTCAGGACGCATCGTTGTTGGGTTTCGGTTCAAATTTGAATACGCCCCGAAAGAGAAAAATGCGGCTTCAAATGCTGCGTTTGAAACAATCATCGAGGACATCAAGTAAAAAACTACGGGCAGTGCGTGAATCGCTTAGACGATTGGGAAAAAAGTAGCCAAACTTGAAAATGTGTTAAGTGATTTGAAGTGTAAGTTAATGATGCAAAATGAGCGGTTGGACATTTTAGATACTGTAGGAGAAACCAATAGAGATTTTCTGAAAATATTATTAAGTACATACATTCCCTTTTGCACCAATGCTTAGAAAAATTGTTAAATAATTTTTTTTACTGAAGAGTTTACGCATAATCACTACCCGCTTTTGATGAAATGTATTTGTAAAAAATATTTAAATACGCGAATTCATTGCTAATACGCTGTATTCGATGACAATAACGGAGTTATTGAAATCTAATTTTAGAAAATGTTTATTTAAAATTTTATATTTATACATTTTCTAAATCTTCACATATATTTAGTAAATGTATAAATATTGGATTTTAAATAAATTGCAGAGATAAAGAAAAAACAATGATATTGCCCGCTGTATTCTTAATCGAGCGTCGATCTTCGCAAGGTACCTAGCTGGCAAAAGCTGGAAGTGAGTGGTCGCGGATCGTACTCAGTGGCGAGCACTTGGAGAGGCCTATGTCCAGCAGTGGACGCGTGTGGGCTGATGATGATTCCTAATATTTTTTCTTATATTTGTAAAGATGTTTACATAATAGCTTAAATAATTAAGTAAAATGTTTTAAAACTAAATATACTCGAGTAAATCCGAAAAGTGTAGTTTTATTTAAAAGTGTAAATAACTTTAGACTGCGAAGGTTGAATGAAGAATACAATAAAAAAATTCGCAACTTCCTCCCACTTTTATTTTTTGAGACATACTTATTGTTGAGCGAAGGGCACTCATTAAAATGTCTCAATAAAAATACGTAGATCAACCAACCTTTTTACCACTATAAACATAAAGTAGGGTAAAACTTAAAGCAACACTGGTATACCCATCTACTTTAGGCAGGTATGACTTCATCTATGTCTGTCCCTTACGGGTATACGGTCACGTCCTATCTATTCATTCTTTATCTAAGGCCCCTGATGTTGTGGTAGATGTTATTTGTAATCTATAAACTTATCAGCCCGCCTTTAGCAAGGTTAGGAGTATCGCTAGGTAGTCTGTGTGTGAGAGGTTATTTGATATTGTACAAGTTATTGTGTGATCTTTGTATGAATCTAATAAAATATCTTTAGCAGTGTAACAGTTTATTATTACAAAAGAACCCATTAGAACAGTTACGGAACCTCATTCCTCAGAACAACAACTTTAGTTATTGTTCTGAGTATAATTCACTGACTGCACAGATTAATAGAGATACTACTGTTACACGCTCAGAAGAATAACTAAAGCATAGAAACCTAGCAAAAATATCTACTGAACTTATATTCTGAGGTTAGAACAGATTTATTCTTAGTGGTATCGATTCTGGCATGATTCTCTAAACCTAAAACTAAATTTGACAACAGTCTCTCCTTGTCATTTTGTATAGAGTATGACAAGGATAGACTGTTGTCAAATTTAGTTTTAGGTTTAGAGAATCATGCCAGAATCGACACCATTGTCAAACCTTTTAATTTTGTTCAGAGTTGCCTTTTAAAATGGACGACATTCGAACGGCTATTAAGCTGATGTCTAAATTCTGTTATATGGCGTTCATTGATTTATATGTCTATTTTTTTGTCACTCAATCGTCGAAACATTATCTTAGATTTAAATTTGAGCAAATAACTTATGAATTTCTATGTCTTCCCTTCGCACTTGATTTAGCTCCATACATTTTCACTAAGCTTTTTAAACCCATTTATCTCATCTTAGAAGTGCTGAGTTTACTATTATAAATTATTTAGATGATTTTCTGTGCCTTGGAAATTCTTATCAAGATTCTATCAAGAGTCTATCATGCGTAATACTCGTAAAACTCTTAACTTACTGATTTAGATTTTGTTATAAATTACTTATAAAAAAAATAGGTCAACTTATACCGAATAACGTCAAACTATTTTTTTTTCTCTCTCCTAATCAAAAATTTCTCAAAATACTCTAAACATCCTACCTGGGCCCCGTTTCACGAAGCAACCAGTTAACAAGTAACAAGTGAACGGATAACAAGCATTGTAATGACAAGTTTACAAGTACAAGTGTTTCACGAACGTTACTTTTTACACCATAATTATTTTACAACCGTAAAATATCGGTTACAAGTAAGTAAGCACATCATTGAAATAAATTAAAAAAAGTAAAGATATGAAGAGGTTTTTGTGCAGAAATAAACAATAGCAAGGATTAAACTACTCTTCTAGCGAAGAGAATAATAGTTATCTATAACTAATGGATAAAATGCAAAAAGTTAAATTCAGTTTTTGAAAGAAATTCTTTCTAGAAAAAAGTTTTATCTGGTGCACAGTATCACTGTGTTGGATATCACCAACACAGTGATACTGTGCACCAGACAGACCCCATCCAATGTAAGGCAATGCATAGTTGCAGTTTTTCTGGTAACGCCTGACTTCTTGCAGTTTGATGTTTTAAGAATGTTCCCAAAAGAGTGAGAAGGTTTTCCATTTTCACTGAAGTAAGGCGAAATCGTTCGTTGAACTCTTACTCCGTACGGAATTGCGTGTTAATTCTCTCCCGGAATACTCTTGGGTATGGGTGTCGACCATTATTGTTTTCCCATAATTTCACATAATTTCTCTCCTCGACATGTTACTCAGTAGACAGATGAGGGTAAGTATCAAAGATTATCCAAGCAATATTAATTTTATTACACTATTTACTTCGTTGTTTAACTATTTAGGCTAAAAAGTTACAAGTCTACCGAGAGGTTGAGGTGAGTAGAATTGTTTAACAAGTGAACAAGATTGTCAACTTGTTTTTGCATAGCTTTGTGAAACACTAGTAAAATTAACCGGTAATTGTTAAAATAGTCTATGGTTTGTCTGTGGATTGTAATACAAGAACTTGTCACTGGTTAATATACAGGATGTCCCAAAAAATAGTGTCAAGCGAAAGTCCAGAGTTAGAGCACCTCTTGGAGTACCCGAATCACCCCCATGTATGTTCCGCGATTATTCGTAGTTTTAGAGTAATAATTTTTTTTCTGACTTTTTGAAAATTTCGATCTAAAGAACTTAAAAATTTTTAATAAAAAAAAGTTGAACATATTTTAATGTTTTTCTTTATGCCACTGAATTATCTTTAGTGCTTCTTTTATGTCTAAAATAATCAGCTTCGTAACTTTAGTGGAAATTTAGAAAACAGTAGTGTAAAGTCAAAATTTGAATGTTAGTGAATAATTACTTAAAAATTCATCTTTAAATTAAAAATCTAAACAGGCGAATTCATGGTTTCTAAGTATGTGTAAAAACTTCTCTAGACTCTCTGCTTTCATAATAATTTAAAAAAAAAGTACTTAATAGGGCTACTTTGGCTTAAATCGGCCATCAAAGACAGCAAGGTGAAAATTTCATAAAACTCGACTTCTGAATAATTTTTTTTTAAATTCCAATTATTTATTAATAAACCAAAAATGATTGTAGAAAAGCTAAAAATTTATTATTTGAAGGTCAAAAATAACTGTTCCTGCTGCCATCTTTAATAACCTTTGAAGGTTTATTATAACTTAATAAATGAAACAAAACATTATTTTCAAAGTATTTATTATTCGATCGCTTAAAGAAAGTTTTCAAAATGACGACCTTCGTGCTCAATACATATTCTACATCGTCTAAAAAAGTTTTCTTTTAAATTTATAAATGCAATTCTGTTGTTTTTTATTGTTTCTTCCGCTTGTCTTAATTTTGTTCTTAACACTGTGACGTTTGTAATGTCCTTGGCGTATACTAATTCCTTGTAGTATCCCCAGACGAAAAAATCTATGGGGTTCAAGTCGGGGTCCGTGGCGGCCACGCAATGGGCCCTCCACGACCGATCCATCTGCCTGGAAATGTTTCAGACAAATGTTGTCTAACATTTCTAGCAAAATGACATGGAGCGCCGTCATTTTGAAAAATCATATTTCTCCGCGTTAATAGGTCTACATCTTCTAATAAGACGCCGAGATCACGTCGTAGAAATTGCAAGTAGGCCTCGCTGTTCAGTCGGTCCGGTAGTTCGAACGGACGAATCAGCTGTCCGTTTAGGATGCCTGACCACAAATTGATACTAAATTGTTCTTGGAAATTAGAATCCCTTGTGAGGTGTGGATTTTCAATACTCCACGAATGGTAGTTATGCGCATTAAACACCCCACATCGCTTAAAATGTGATTCATCAGTCCATAGAATATTTTTAAAGAAATTTTCGTTTTCAGCTTGTCTCCGTAACATTTCCTGACAAAATGCCACCCTTCTCGGGTAGTCTGCGGGCTTGAGCTGCTGAACTTTCTGGATGTGATATGGGTGAAAACGCTCTTGATGAAGTATTCGATGTGCTTGTGATTTCGGAATTCCGATTCGACGTTCTATTGTTCTTACACTAACTGATGGATCTCTCACCACTTCTTCGACCACTGATTGGCCAGTATCTGGGTCACTCATTTCAGATGGGCGCCCCGATCTTCTACCTGGTAGGCGTCCTTCCATGTAAGAGTTATGTACTCTTAAAATCATGCGATGATCAGGCCAAGTTTCAGGCTGAGGTCCACCTCCATTTTGTACTTGCTGCCGGAACAACCTGGCTGCTTCAGAAGCATTTCCTCTTGCATATCCATAAAAGTAATGCATAAGAGCATATTCTTGCGATGAGAAAGACATCACAAAATGAAGAGCTTGAAAAGTCCGTTAAGAATGCCAAATTTGTCAAAATCCCGTATTCACACAAAACCAAATCGTAATCGCACTCAAGGTCCGTAAAGAAAGCAAAGTTCGTCAAATAATCACAAATGAGCGTATCGTACGTAAGGCGCAAACAAAAGCAGGCAAACGGCTGGCGCCAGAACACAATAGGCGCTCGGACTACACCCCCCGCCTCATCCCCTTGTCACAAAGAATAGCATTCTTCAGTTACAGTTATCCATTTCGCCAATGAGAGTGAGAGAGATAGCAATAATGCGGTCTCTTTCATATCCTCTCACTCGGGCAATTTTTTAGCAGGTAAGTACTGCGTTACATCCAACACTACAACCGATGTGATCCGCGAGAAAAATATTTAAATATGGGTTTCATGTAGTTAATTTTTGCTAAATTGTAATTAATCTGAACCTTAGAAATTATAAAAAGACCACATATTTTTTTTTATCATCTGATAGGAATTTGGTAAATTTTATGAAATTTTCACCTCGCTGTCTTTGATGGCCAATTTAAGCCAAAGTAGCCCTATTAAGTACTTCTTTTTTTAAATGATTATGAAAGCAGAGAGTCTAGAGAAGTTTTTACACATACTTAGAAACCATGAATTCGCCTGTTTAGATTTTTAATTTAAAGATGAATTTTTAAGTAATTATTCACTAACATTCAAATTTTGACTTTACACTACTGTTTTCTAAATTTTCACTAAAGTTACGAAGCTGATTATTTTAGACATAAAAGAAGCACTAAAGATGATTCAGTGGCAAAAAGAAAAACATTAAAGTATGTTCTACTTTTTTTTATTTAAAATTTTTAAGTTCTTTGGATCAAAATTTTCAAAAAGTCAGAAAAAAAATTATTACTCGAAAACTACGAATAAATTCGGGTACTCCAAGAGGTGCTCTAACTCTGGACTTACGCTTGACACTATTTTTTGGGACACCCTATAAATCTCTTCGGATGCAACGTCTCGCTCGTATAATTATGGTCAAACATCACAAAGGTAAGTTTGTTTAACCATTAATTATATTGTTTAGAGCGATACACAAATTATCTCCTGACCATCAATCTGTCTATTTTCGGAAGATTTGTACTACCTATCTGCTCTCACAAATCCAACATCAATGGTTGATTTTGCTATTAATACAAATAATTTACGATATTTTCAAATATAATAACGGAGACTTGGACGATTTTTTGCCAGTTTTAGGAAAGAATAGTACTGCAAATCGACGAGTTGTTGAATCAAATTTGACATTTCTTTGTTTACTATATGAGTAACGTCACGGCCCTGACCACAGGATATCAAAGCGTTTACGGCGTGAGATAAAAAAAGATTATTTCTAGCATTTTCAAATTAAAATTTTACAGCAATCATTCATTGTTATTTATTAAAATCGTTATATTGTGGAACCTTATGCCAAATACTGTTAGAAATAAACAATATTTTAATAAATTTTGATATGAGTCAACTACCCTAGGCTAGTTGACCCTTTTTTAAAGTAGGGCTTAAAATGTTCCTAATTGTTGTATTAGACCATAGCACATGAATATTATTTTTTTCAATGGCTAAAAAGTGCAAAAAATCTATTTTAAATTAAGATTTTCAATTTTGGACCGAAAACACGGTCAGCCATGATAGTCTGTTCATTATCTGTGGCAATGACGTCAGTCTTATATTAAACAAAGCACGGGGGCGAAATAACCTCACAAAAACAATGCTTTCTATTAAATATCACAAAATATAGTAAAACTGTATATGGAACGGGACAATATCATAATCTTTTTGAGTGAGACCTGGCTATTGCCTGGTATTTTTGATGCCGAGATATTTGACGCGCGGTATAATGTTTATCGTACGGACCGGGACTACGAACGACGTGGTATGAGTAGGGGAGGTGGCACTCTGATAGCAGTCAAGCGCGAGCTGACGGTCTACATAAATTGTTCGGGGTTTCTGCCTGCATTTCCGGATGCAGATGTAACTCATGTTGATATTTTACTGGCAGCTGGGCCCCATTCAAAAAGACTTCATTTGTACTGCTGTTATTTTCCAGGGACTGCTGACCAATCATTATCTCAAATGTCATTATTTGAAGCAATATCTGACCTAAGTGTAGACAGACCAGATGACGAGTTTCTTGTAATAGGTGATTTTAACATCAGAAATGCTTCATGGACGTGTAACAATTATGGTTTTGCTTTAGCGAATCCATCGTATGATACGATGACCGCTCAAGTATTTACTTTCATATCCTTTACGGGATGGTTTCAGTACAATGGCGTTCTTAATCATAATGCAAGGGCCTTAGATCTGGTTTTGTCTAGTTTTCAAAGCAGAGTAATCAGAACTGAGCCCCTGTCTGAACCAGAGGATAGTCATCATCCGTCGCTGGCTATAGACGCATTAGTCCTGATTAGTGATGTTTGTCTGAAGCAGCCTCCCCGCATAACACGCCGTTTTCATGCCGCTAATTATGATCTTATCAACAAGGAGTTAAGTGGGGTTCCATGGAATCAATATTTATCTAATACGGATATAGAGAGTGCATTAGCGAGCTTCTATTTAATAATTAATAAAATTATAGATGATAATGTACCTAAAAAAGAAACAAACAATTGTAATAAAGATTATCCCATTTGGTTTTCTTATAAATTAATTAAAACGATTAAGAAAAAAAATAAATGTCACAAAAAATGGAAAACATATGGCAGAATATCTGACTATGAAAATTTCTCTAATTTAAGAAAACAGGTAAAAGATTTAGAAGTTTCGTGCCATAATTCGTTTATTACTAGAACAGAAACAAATATCAACAGCTGCTCTAAGAACTTTTGGACATACATTAAATCTGAAAAAAACATTAATAGCATTCCTGATATGCTTAATCTAGACCAAGAGGTAGCCAATGACGGTGAATCAATTTCGAATTTATTTAATAATTTTTTTCAGTCAGTATTTGTAAATAACAGTAATATATTAGTCAATCCTTGCATTATAGAATCTAACTCTGTCGTCATTAATAACGTTGAAGTTACGCCGGGCATTGTGGAAAAATATCTCAAAAAAATTAATGTTTCTAAGGGTAGTGGGCCTGATGGCTTACACCCCTTATTTTTAACAAAGTGTAGTAAGCAGTTGTCATATCCCGTCGCACTGCTGTTTAAGTTATCATTATCTTCAGGTGTTATGCCTGTGGTGTAGAAGCGTTCCTTTGTGGTCCCTATTCATAAAAGCGGCGATAAACATAATGTCCGAAACTACCGTGGTATCTCCAAGCTCTCTGTTCTTCCTAAAACCTTCGAGAAAATTGTTTATGACTCTCTTTACCCTGCTATTAGTCCACTGTTAACAACTCACCAACACGGTTTTGTTTCTAAGCGGTCAACGGAGACAAATTTATGTGAGTTTTTGGAAAATGTTCTTGAATCAATGGAAAAAGGTTTGCAGGTAGATGCCGTGTACACTGACTACTCTAAAGCTTTTGACAAAATTTCGCACTCAATATTGATTTCCAAGCTTGAAACAATCGGTGTGCATGGTGATCTCCTGCGTTGGTTAACGTCTTACCTCAGAAATCGAACTCAAGCCGTTACAATAAAAGGTTTCGTTTCAACTTTTACCCCCGTAACTTCCGGTGTTCCCCAGGGATCGCATCTCGGGCCTTTGCTCTTTAACATTTTTATAAACGATGTTATTAAATGCTTTTTAAATTCCAAGATATTATTATACGCGGATGACTCTAAAATATTTGCAGCCATTAAGTCTAAAAACGATTGTCAGTTGCTTCAAAATGATCTTAATCGGCTATGTGAATATTGTTCTTCTAATTGACTTGATTTAAATGTAGATAAATGTCACACAATAACTTTTACAAGGAAAGCAAAATTCATCAAATTTGACTACAAACTTAATAATACATTAATAAAGAGGGTTACTGAGGTGGGCATACAATTGGACTGTGGTTTATATTTTGAACCACACTAACAAAATCACTGCGAAGGCGTATAGATTACTTGGCTTCATTTTACGCCAAAGTAAAGATTTTAAAAATGTTAACACCTTAATACTACTATTTAATTCGTACGTTCGGTCTCAGTTAGAATATGCGTCATCTGCATGGAACCCGATGTACTCTAAATATATAGATATGTTGGAACGGATTCAAAAGAAGTTTGTCAAACGGCTGGGGTATAGGTTCAGGAACTTCGACTCCAATAACATTGAATCTTTGTTGGTTCGCCGCGAGCACAAAGACCAGATCTTATTATTTAAAGTTATAAATGGTTTTGTAGATTCTTCATTTTTGTTGACTAGATTGGGTTTTAAATGTTCTAGGCCCAACGCAAGACACATGGTTACTTTTGATGTTCCCTTTTGCAAAACTAATTATAGAGGTAATAGTTTTCTTATTAGAGCTATTAAAAAATATAATACCACATATAGTGACATCGATATATTTCATGCGAATTTAGGCCAATTTCGTCGGTGTTTGAAGGAACGAATACCTGCATTGTAGCTTTTAAAGCAGTGTTTGTTTGCCAAAGTGTTTTTTTTTCTTTTCTTTATTTTATTTATTTCTGTAAATTAATGTAAACACTGTACAGTTAAGTCAGATCAGTTACCTATTCCTTTAATTATATTGTATGTACCTGATTCGATCTCTCGATCAACAGATCACATGTTATACTTATCTGTGGAAACTAATTAGGCTAGTGTATAAGTTATTTTGTATTTTATAAGATCACATGTAATAATTCATGCTGTTTGTTTCCCTACTTAGATAATTCTATATCTATGTTTCCCTAATAAAAAATAATAAAAAATAGAACAGGAATATAATAACCTACCCCTCGTTTACACCAAGGTATATTACATGTATTTAACAAGTTTTATGCAATGTTTTCGTTTATTGTTTACACTCGTATACATGTATAAAACTTGTTGAATACAAAACATGTATACAACTTGTTGTATGAAATTGTTTCTGAACTACTAGTTGTCTACATGTTTATGATGTCACGTTTTATACTTGTTGTAGATAAACTTGTAGAAAATGACACCAGTCCGGTAGTTTCATTAATATTTTCTACTCAATTGACTATTCACAATGGAAAGTAAAGATGAGGAACTTTACTTCATGAGTGCAGTATACTTGTTTACACGGTTATTTTTTTATCACTGGAAAATTTTAGGGACGCTTCAGGACACATCAATTATTATAAATAAAAAAAACAATGAATAAAAAAAAATTTTTTTTTTAATTAAAAAATTTTATTTTTTTAAATCTAAAAATGCTGCTCTCAACTAGTGCAGCATTTTTTGTATTTTTTTTTTCTTCTCTTCCCCCGAAAAATAATACGGTCCGTCCGGTAAAAGTTTAAAACTTTATCCAACAAGCATGGATAGAGTTTGAAACATGTTTTAAATTAGTATGATACATAAATTTCAGTGAAATAAACAAAACTTATTAAAAACACGATTGCTTTTTGTAAGTGTAAACGCTGTCAATGTATCAGACTAGTTTGAATATGTCATAGATCTAAGTGTAAACGCAGATGTGGTTTATACTTGTTTAGAGACTTGTTGGCAACACAGTATGAACGAAAGAATGTTTGAGACAGTTGCAATACATGTATAAAAGAAATAATTATGTTTTGACAAGTATTCTACAAGTATTGTATGAAACTAGTATTTTACTTGTTTGTTGGTGTAAACGAGGGGTTAGAAGACTCCAGGAAATCTGTGATACGTAGTATCTCTATATAGTTTGTGAATCTGTGGATTAGACGTACATCTATGACGTACCCAGTGATATAGACATGCGCACAGACTAAGTAGGAGATACTACGTAGACATGCGAAATAATTGGTTAACACTCGCTTAAAGAAATCCTGAGGCGCGTTCAGCGCCTCTGGGTGTAGTTGTCCGGTTGTTTTTTAACTCGCTCAAAGGCGTTGAACGGATTGCAGCAACCAAATCTTTTATCTCCCTCTTTCACATGATTTTTTATTACTCTCTCTTTCTAGTAGATGACATTATAGAATATGGCCGCCAATATCATCCAATCACGTAAGAGTATTTCAGTTATAAACGTCAGAGCGTTTTACAACCATCAAATTCGATGGTTGTTCGGTTGTAACTCGCGCCGACACTCAAAGGTCTTGAACGGGCCGGTTGTTTCACCCGGTTGTCACGCTCGAAGGCATTGAACGGGGTTAGAGCGAAAAGTTGTACTTCGCGCGAAGGCCCTGAACGCAGTATCTCTATATAGTTTGTGCCAGGCGTTGGAATCACCCCTATAACTAGCGGGTCGTTAGTGGAGCGGCTCTGAGACAGTCTCCGCCATTTTTTTTGACGCCATTTTGCTTTTGGGTGCATGTGTGTGTGTCGTGTCGTGTCATTTCATCATAGAAGTAGAACGCACACATTTGCATTTCATTTTTCATTATTACATTGTTGGTTTGTTTAAATCTCTAATTTATCTTCAGATTTTATGTGTTTTAAGCATGTTTTTTAAGATTTTTGACACTCACTGTTCTTGATTCAATAACAGTACCTGTGTGTACGAAGGGATTCGGCAGTTTTATCGGTTTGTTTGCTTGTGATTTTCTAAACTTAATAACTTTTTGACCTTTCATTGTTTCATACTATTTCATGCTAATATAGCTGAGCCCACCTGGTTAGCTACCATAATCTTACTTAAGTTTATCAGATCACCATGGTGACAGTACAACTTGTGCAGAGTACAACTTGTTACTCTGATAATCAGACATCCAGCAACTCTCTTGTAGGCAAATCCAGGTGAAGAACGCTTTCATCTTTGGCCTAATAGTTATTTACCAAAATGTATGAAGTTGAACTTTCCCATACTAAAAAACGAGCGAACTTTATATTGTTATGAATCCACTAAAATATTTTACAGACCATCGGCTTCAACAGAGGTTACATTTCTGGATGCACATCAATTTTGAAATCGATAAAAACAACTTATGAACACAGAAAAACTAGTGTTATTTTGAAACACAAATACTTGAAGATGAATATCTTGAGTTGAGTATGCAATAAATAACTTCCTCCAAGTGAAATAAATTCAGGAATACTTAAAAATCCAATAATGATAGGTGAGCAAAGTTGTGTAATATTTTTTTCATTAAATAAACAATAGTTTAAAATTAATTTAATATTATGTTTTCCATTAAATAACCTACACTATGTTGTTGTTCAAAATTACATGTAATTTTTTTTTAGATTGAATGAAAATGAAAAACACTTCTTCTCAAAAAGAGTAGCAAAGCTCTGCTAAAATTGATCTTCTGATGGTGCACATGTCTGGGCGCAAGGTGACTTCGGAAGCATAGAGAAGCTCGATATGTTAGAAGCTTTGGTTACTCACCATGGACCTGAATTTCATTTTATCAATTTTATTAATATGCTAAGAACATAAGCCACTGCACAAGCAATGAACAGGACATGAATAACAGAAAGTGGGCTGTCAAAAGGTGATTAATTTGTTTTTGACATAAATATGTTTGATTATTAACCCCTTGTTTCTGAAAGGCTAATCAGTGATAAAATTAAATATAGTACATTCAAGATAAGAAAGTTCCCTTGACAAATCGATTTTTTCCGTTTCATGCATACTAATTTCCGTGATGAAAAAAATAATTTATCTCCTTAGGTTATTTTTATCAAAAATGTAATAATTAATTCCACATTAAATAAAAACAAGAATATCAGCCTAATTAAATAAAATTATAATTCTAAAGTTTAAAAATAAAATGTTTGTGTAAAGTATAAGTTCCGATTCATGACTCAAATAAATACTTAATTAAACAAATATTTTATCAGAATTATAAATAATTATATTTAACTGGATGGGATATTTTGGGATGTTGCCTTGATATTAGGACACCTAATTTTTATGGTTGTATCATATAGAATAGCTTTAAAATTAACACTTTTTATTCATGTCAATTTTCTCTCAAGTCTTATAGTTTGCGAGTAAATAAGCTTTGAAAATCACAATAGTCACGACGAAAAAAAAAATGGGATGTTACGTTGCTATTATAACACCTACTTTTTATGGTTATATCAGAAAATGACTAGAACGTGATGAGCAGATCAATACACACTTGTTCACAGTGGCTTTCTATTTCTTGTGTTTAGATTATGAAATCGAAAATTGGTACCAAAGGTTTTATAATTTTTATAGACAAATCAAATTTTCATAATTAGACTGTTCAGCTTAAATCAATATATTAATTTAGTTAAAAATATTTCTTAGAGAAACCTTTGCTTGTGAATTATAAATAGCACCAACTGAAGTCCAAAAATACTTTCTATACTAGCAGCCGAAACCCAGCAGTAATAGCCAATTACATGACACTGAAAATAACTAAGTAAATTTATCTTGCCGTATCAACATAGTAACATGCTTGAATTGTTTTACTACATATACAACAGAACTAGGTCTGTTCGCGAAGGACTATGTTGATCCCACAAACGTGCATCAAGTGTAATACCCAAAAATTTTGTAACTACAATTGATGAGTTCAACGATTCGATTGTATCCACTTTCCTTACATTTGGCCATGAGAATTTAATAAATCTAGTTTTATTTGAGTTTAGTGAACCAATTTGGAACATTTAACTCTGACACAATTATTTAAGAGAATGTGAAAGTTTGATAAACATAATTTTAAAAGCATTACAAAAGGAATGGGTATGCCATTCCTTTTAAATGCTTTTTCAAACTCTAATTAAAATCATTTATATGAATGAATATCATTAATTTATGGAAAACATTTCTTATTGACCTTAACATATTCATCAAAATTAAAAACTAGATTGATTTGTTTGGTTAGATTACCTACTATAAAATTAATTGCTTTTAATGTTAACTTCTTCAAAATGTATTCAAACGTTTTAAACTATTTGCCATTGTCTGCAGAGTTCAATTCTTCAATCTGAAGTTTTGTAAATAATCAATAAAACAAAATTATTTTCAAAAACAAAGTAATGTCTTATATAATTATCTTTTTTGTATCAACAGGTGTACAGATATTGAGAAGTGGAGAGACTAAGATCAGATGGAGAGGCAGGTTATTTATTTTTACTAGGTTTTTCACTGTTTTTCATTTTAGAGTCGTCACACTTTATACAAATGCTTATTTATCTTTTCAGAATCGCAGAGTAAGCACAGCGTTGCATGGCGGAGAATTGTGGGTTCTAATAAGTTCCATTGTGTACGTTTTTGTCATATTGTATGTTAAATTCAATAAAAAGATAATCGCATTTCGTTGTTTTGATTTTTAATAACCTAAAATATTATCAGAATTAAAAAAGTAGATTAGGGCTGTAAATTTATATCGATAATTTTCAGTATGTCGATAATAAGCAGTCGATAGTTTTGCAGCACTATCATTACGGAGCTGTCATTTCACTACGAAACGGCCGCTAGAGGGGTTGATTCCTATCTGTAACAGTAATATAATTTGTGGTTTGTGCCTGAACGCGCCTCTGTAACTATCTACTGAAACTCAATGTATTTTTGCGAAAATCACATTAATGTAAGTACTATAACTGAATAACTCAATCTGTGTAGGTACTTCAGTTTCAACTTAAACAAAATAGAAGTTTTTAGGATGTATGTAAAATCAAATCTGTAAATTAATTAAATTTTTATCTTTCAGTTAGAATGAAAACTGACTGCAGCCGGCCAACCAAATTTTAACTTGACCAGAAAACTGAGAGGAAACTTGACCATTCACGCCTTTTTGATTTAATTTAAGTTATACACTGACACTAGATGATGTTTCAAAGAAAAGAATATGTACTTATGTCCAATTGAATAATGATGTAATTGAAAATTAATTAAAAAGTATGTATTACAAACAAAAATATCAGTTTCATAATGAATATATTTATCTAAACAACTTTTACTTGAATTTACTGAGTACCTAATTAAAATTTGTTGCTTTCAGTAGTTACTTAATGAGAACTATTGTGTACTAACCTGTTCTCCTCTTGACAACGAGATTGATAAGGCAGTAAAAGTTGTGCAACATAATACAAAGCAGTGCATGCTCAGCCACAACATCAAAATGTGACCCGTCAACTAGAACAACATTATGTCAATAAAATAACTCAAGTATTCATATACCAAAGCACCATAGAAGTAAATAGGTCCAGTTTGGTAAAACTGAAAGATGTTATATCTTCACTGATTAAACCTGCTGGCCACCATGGCTGGTAAATTTCAGGACAGCTTACACAAGAATATGCAAGTTATCAATTTTAAAGCCGTATACAAATATATTAAATGTGATTGCTGGCTGTGTTGTCAGCCTGTGCTCTTCTTAATTTACAAGACCCTTATTAAATAAATAATATAAAGAAAATTTTTTTCTTTACTTTATACATAACTAACATCTAAAGATGACATAATAAATTTTTGTACTACATTAGTCATTATGTTCTTCACTAAAAAATGTTCTATGTTTATTTGACAATAATGACTTGTAAAGGTTTAAGTTGAATCAAAATATTTTAATTTGAAATACATGTGTTTTATTTTTCCGTTACACCTTAAAAGATTTATAATATTTTATAGGTTTGTTGCTCATATTTATCATTGAATAGATTGAATAGAGTTAGATCAAATTTATTAATTTGTATATATTGCCTTAAGGTCGCAGGTAATAAAAGTCAAAATAATAGTAAAGTGATTTATTATGAAGTAATACTTTCATATAATTTAGGAAAAATGTAGTATAGTTTCCAAAATGGCACTATTTGATCAATAAGGTTTTTGACATACAGATTGTTAGAAATAGCTAATATTGTCACCTTTTGAGTGTTTTCAAAATTACATACTGCTAGCAACACAAAAGTATATAAGTTTTGCTTTAGCACAAAACATCTGTATCTATACTTGAGTTAAGCATAATGTTCACAGTTTTCCGTCTTTGATAATTAACATTTTCTTCAGTAAAAGATCATGACAATTTTGTATTAATCTAATTTTATGGATACCGTTTGTTGAATAGACTATTACAGGGTATTAATCAGAAATGAAGTCACATTTTGCAAATTTCAACCCAAATCTTCATCTTTCAACTTTTATCCACATTTCATTATACTCGTAGGTGTCTGCAAGATTTTCCACCAAAAATCTTCCCAACAAAAGAACCATCATGTGTTATGCAGTGGCTGACTTTATAGCACATGGAAGCTGCTATTGTTTATAACGAAGCTCGAACTAAAGAGCACTTTTGTATTGATGATTCGTGGTTTAGTTTTCTATGCACTTTATTCTTTCTTCATTGAAGAGGTCTTTTATTTTTTAAGAAATATGTCACAATCTGTGTCTGTGAATGTATATATATTTTTCCTCCCAGTAATTTTCTTCATGCTTGACAAATGAACAACTGCCAATCTTTCTCTTTTTATGTTCATTTACAAATTCTTGCAGTACTACACTGGTATTTGACACATGATCCTGATGTTTTCTTTTCAACATTTCTCTTGAAGTAAACACTTTTAGTGTTTATTTGACTTTTGAGAGATAGAATTCTATCCAATAGCATTCAACTGCTGTACAAAATAGCTCTTTACTGTGATGGTGCAACCACACCAAAAATGCATGTTTGCAACTCTCTTCTGCCGCGTGACAATCTTGACAAGTACACTTGTAACCTGTTCTTCATTAAAACAGTATTGAAACTGTACTTATATTGTTTAGAGTGATACACAAAGAAACTCCTGACCATCAATCTGTCTATTTTCGGAAGATTTGTACTAAATGCTCTCACAAATCCAACATCAATGGTTGATTTTGCTATTAATACAAATAATTTACGATATTTACAAATATAATAACGGAGACTTGGACGATTTTTTGCCAGTTTTAGGAAAGAATAGTGCAAATCGAGCCCTGACCACAGGATATCAAAGCGTTTACGGCGTGAGATAAAAAAAGATTAGACTTCGGCGGGAACTTTGAACGTGAAAGGCGCCCAAATTTTCTACTTTCTGTAACACATTTTCATTTCGTATTTCATTTTATTATAATAGTTGTAACTGTATATATATCATCTTAATTGTAAATATAAATAGTATAGTGTACAGTTTTAGTTAAATATGGGAGCTACTAAAAAGCGAAAAAAAGAACCCCCACCAGACAAGTGCTCGTCTCCTGGAGAATCTTCTTCAGACTCGGAGGCTGCTGAAAACAATAACAGCAGAAAATATGAGATTTATAAAGTCCCAGGATATACTAGGAAGTACCCCGAGAATACTGCAAAGTCAGAATTTATTGTTTTCGCATCACACAAAGATGAGCGCCAATTTAATGACAAAGATAGGCTAGCTCTGTCACATGCCATACGCAAGCATTGCGTTACTGGCATACTCCACCTAAAATCTATCAATAAGTTTAAGATAGGTATTACATTTGACTTATCCAACAATGCAAATGTTTTCTTACAAAATAAGAAATTGCTGGAAGAGCTTTCCTTGAAAGCAACGATTCCAGCTAGTGACACCGAGGTCACTGGTGTTATAACCTCAGTACCAATTGACTTATCGAACAAGAATATATCGACTCTTATTGGAAGTTCAAGAAATATAATTCAGGTGAGGCGCTTCATGCATCGTGTACATAATGAGGATGGTGCAGTCTCGTTCCAGCCAACCCCGACAGTTGCAGTCACGTTCGCATCGACAGAATTGCCACAGTATGTATACCTGGACTCTTGGAGGCACGAGGTAAGCGTATACGTTCCTCCAGTCAAACAGTGTTTACGGTGTATGAAGTTTGGTCACATTGCCAAATTTTGTCGAAATTCAGAAATATGTTCGATTTGCACTGAAAACCACAATTTCAAATCTTGCAAAATAGCGCCTAATAATGCTAAATGCGCCAACTGTGGTGGCGATCACATAGCAATTTCGAATCAATGCCCAATTAAAAACAAAAAACTGAAGAAAATAGAATTAAATCACGTACAGCAAAATATTCGGACTTGTTAAACGAGAAAGCTTTCCCACAATTAAACGCAAAACATTTTGAAACCCAGATGAAAAATTTGACGAAATCTGACCGCTTTATTAATTTACTGGCAAATGCTATAACACAAATTATTATAAATAACAAAGATCAAAAAACGCCTATAAACTCAAATACTATTCGTGTCTCATTAAATAATACTTTAGAAAAGATATTTAGTCCTTCTTCATAATGGATATTACACTTAATATTATTCATTGGAACGCCCAAAGTATACTCTGCAATAGATTAATGTTAGAACACTTCTTATTTGAACACAAAATACATGTAGCTCTTTTGTCTGAAACTTGGTTGAAGCCTACTCAAACTCTTAATATAAAACAATACAAAATAGAAAGGAACGACTGTGGTAACAACCACAATGGTGTTGCAATTTTGATTCACAACTCTATTGATTACAAAAAAATTACAACTTATTTTGATGACTCAATACAAAACATTTGTGTACGTATAACTTACAATAATAAAGATATTAGCATTATTAGTTGTTATTGCCCAACATACTCCGGTTCTAGGTTTGATAAAAGTAAATTTGATAACTTAGTTAACTCCATCCCCCCTCCAATGGTGATTGGGGGTGATTTCAACGCCCATCATACTTCATGAGGTTGTAATTCTGATTCTCCTCGTGGTAGAGATATTTTAGAAGTCGTGGATAATAACGAATTAGTTTTGTTAAACGATGGACAAGTAACCACTGTTGGATCCATGTCATGGCGTGCTAATGCTCTTGACTTATCAATTGTTTCTTCATCATTAGCCCTTTCATGCGATTGGTCAGTACACGATGATCCTCTTGGTAGCTATCATCTACCTGTTATCATAAAGGTTCTAGTGAGTAATGATATACATGAACATAGATTTCAATCGAATAGCAAGCCCTTGCCACATTCTCCTAAATATAAGTTAATAGATTGGAATAAATATGTAAATACTGTACAGTCCTTATTATCTAATTTTAAATATGATGATTACTCACCACTAGAAGCATACAGTGCATATTGTAAATATATTGTATCTGCCACTGAAAGCTGTATTTCTTCACCCTCGTCGCACTCTGAATCATAGGAGATCACCATTACCATGGTGGAATCAAAAGTGTTCTGATGCAGTTTATCAGAGTAAAATGGCTTACATCAATTTTAAGCACAACCCATCTGACAGCAACTTTATAGAGTTCAAGAGATTGCAGGCTGTAAAAAAACGAACTTTAAAAACAGAAAGAGCTAATAGTTGGGCCACTTTATGCAACTCCTTTAACCGCACCACACCTATATCTTTAATTTGGAAATATATGCGTAAATTCAACAAGTCATATATTTCATGCAACAGTACTAGTGATAACAATTGGGTTTTGGATTTTCTTCAAAAATATTCTCCAGATTTTGTTAATAATTATGATAATGTATACAGCAGTAATCAGACAAATTCAAGTTCGAATTACTTTTTGCAACCATTCTCACTAGAAGAGTTAAAATCTGCAGTTATGTCACGTAAAGATACAGCTACTGGTCTTGATGGAATCTCTTACGCCTTGATTAAAAAGTTGAACTCTCACTGCTTTAATATATTTCTCAATATTTTAAATTATCTTTGGGCCCACAACATAATACCTGACAGCTGGAAAACTGATTGTTTGGTTCCAATTTTGAAACCTAATAAACCAAGAGGTATCCCTGACTCTTACCGTCCTATTGCATTAACATCTTGCATAGGAAAAATATTTGAGCAACTTTTAAAACAAAGGTTAGAGTTTTATATTGAACAGAACAAATTGTTACCATCAAATCAGTTTGGTTTTAGAAAAGGAATATCAGCTCGGGAGAGCATTAGTCAACTTCATTTAGATATTCATAATTCTATAAAGAATAAAAAATTCCTTTTGGCTGTATTTTTTGATGTAGCAGGTGCATTTAACAGTGTTAATATTAATGTGCTCTGTAAAGAACTACTATTGATTGGTATCCCCCATAAAATAATAAATTGGCTTAACAATTTTTTGTTAGGAAGGAAAATTTATGTTAAGCATGATAATAGTTTGATTGGTCCTAGATTGTCATATACTGGAGTTTGTCAAGGTGGAATCTTATCACCTTTGTTATTTACACTGTATATAAGGCGTTTAAATTTGATTTTGGGAAGTGATGTCAAAAATCTACAGTTTGCTGATGACCTGGTTGTGTATATATCTGGCGATAATTTAGCTATAGCATCAAATGCAATTAACAACTCTTTAAAAAAGTTAAAATCCTATTTCAATTATGTAAATCTTCAAATCAATCCCTCTAAATCAAAATTAGTTGTATTTGGTAAGAGAACATTCAACATGACACCTATCTATTATAATGGTATTGCTATACCCACGTCACTGGAAGCAAAATTTTTAGGCATCATATTTACTAGCAATCTTTCTTGGAAAAAGTACATTCAAGAAGTTTCAACTAAAGCTAATAAAGCATACAACATTTTAAAATCCCTTACGTCAACGAATTGGGGAGCAGATCCAAAAATATTGTTGCTTCTATTTAAATCAATTGTTCGTAGTCACTTTGAGTATGGCTTTTTATGCTTTGCTGCTGATCTTAAACTTACTGATATTTTAGAGAAAATTCAGAATAAATCTGAGATTGATGACTGGAGCTTTTAAAAGTACACCTATCATATCTATGCAGTAGAATGTAATTTACCTCCAATAAAAATTAGATTTATGTACATACTTAAAAGAAAGATTTATATCTAAAATGTACAGTTTAAAAAATCATCATCTTTTGTCCAACTTGATGTCTTGTTCTTCATCTCTTTCTTCTTCCCAGACTGAATCTTTTTATCTTCTTCAGAATTTCACTTCATTTATTACTTATTTAGATTCCTTGAATGTACATAGATCATCTATTCTTCCTTGTTATGAAGGTTCATATTCCAGCAAATAATAATAAAAGACAATATTAAGACAAAAGAGGATGCATATTGCATGTTTGCAGAGTATTCACATTATAAGTTCTTGTATACAGATGGCTCAAAGACTGACACGAATGTGTCCTTTGCTCTATTCAATGCAAATGCAGAGCTGCGTTCAGAACCTACGCTCGAGTGCACTCCGAGTGCACCCTGACAGCAACCGACCCGTTCAGAGCCTCGGGGTAAAAAACGCTCTGACAGGCGGTTAGTACACTCTGTGCCCGTTCAGAAGCTTCGAGTGATGCAACCAAACAACCGACTCGAGCGTAGGGTGAAAAACACTCTGACAGATTTTATGTCAAAGTCGATGTCAAAAATATGCTAATTATTTATTATTTTATTAAATAACACTACTTTGAACTCTTTTAAGCCTAATACAAGGGAAATATAGTGATTTCTATGTGTTGTAATTATTTTTAAGCAGAAAAATGGATATTGACTGTTAATTTCATAGTAAGGATTAGTAATATTTTGCCCTTTGCTTGATCTTGATCATCAAGATACAAACTAAAAAAAAAGATTGCAACCGACCCGTTCTGAACCTCGGAGCGAGTGTGAGAAACACTCTCGGTTGCATTACTCTGACCCTCGGAACGCAACTCTGGTGCAAAAACTGGGTTAAGCAAAAAAATCAACTGTCATGCCTCCATTTTTACAGCTGAAGCTGTTGCTATATTGGGAGCTTTGAGACACATAAATAATCACAAACAAGAATGTGTGCACTGGGTTATTGTAAGTGATAGTATGAGCGTTTTAAAAAAATTACAAAATAGTAAACTAAAAGCTTCAACAAATTACATAATTCATACCATTAAAGAACTTTATTTTGAAATTGTTAATAAATACAAAATAAACATAGTTTTTGTGTGGGTTCCATCTCATGTGGGAATCTATGGAAATGAAAAGGCTGACTTTTTGGCTAAACGTATTTGTACTCTTCCTGATTCAATGGCTCAAGTAGAGACAAGTGTGTCATTACCTTTTACAGATTGTACTCCTCTTTTAACGCAAAGATTAGTAGAAAAATATAATAATCACAGAATTAATGTAAATGAAGTCGAAAATAAAGGATTATGGTACGCTTCACTTAACGTACCAATTAACTATAACCCGTGGTTTTGTCGTAGCTCCATGTACATATGTAAAAAGTTTTATTCGTGTATAAATCGCCTTCGCTTTGGTCATTGCCGCCTCAATTTCCATCTTTCAAGGTTAAATATTATTAATAGTAGTACGTGTAATTTTTGTTCTTCCCATGAAGAACAGACATATTCTCCTGTTCATCTTAAGCCGGGTCCGCTGCGCCATGTTTTCATGTTTATAAACACGAAAACATTGTTTAGTTAACCGATTAGGGGCGTGGTTTAACAGTTTTGTTAGAAAAATACGATAACATGTTTTCCGCGACGAATGGATAACATCCCCCGCGTTCGCCTGCGGGAGGGGAAGCTAAGCATTTTTTGTTAGCGCTCACTAGAGATACACGTATCGCTTGAAGGCTCTTTGGTTTATTTTTGAGTGAAATAAAGACAATATTTCGTTTTTAATACAACTAATAAGAGAGGGACCGGTGCTGTGGGATGTTACATTAATAGATTATACCGAACCTATCATAAATTTTTAGTTCTTGATAAATAATGACAAAAACATTTTAAAAACAGGCGCCATGTTTTGTTAACATGTTTTGTTAGAAAATTGGCGCAGCAGACTGGCTGTTTTTCTTAACATGTTTTGCTAACATGTTTTGTTAACATGTTTTGTTAAAAAATTGGCGCTGCGGACCCGGCTTTAAGCCGGGTTGTTAACAAAACATGTGCCCAACATGGCGCCTGTTTTTAAAATGTTTTTGTCATTATTTATCAAGAACTAAAAATTTATGATAGGTTCGGTATAATCTATTAATGTAACATCCCACAGCACCGGTCTCTCTCTTATTAGTTGTATTAGAAACAAAATATTGTCTTTATTTCACTCAAAAATAAACCAAAGAGAATTGTTATAAACTTCAAGCGATACGTGTTCCTCTAGTGAGCGCTAACAAAAAATGCTTAGCTTCCCCTCCCCGCAGGCGAACGCGGGGGATGTTATCCATTCGTCGCGGGAAACATGTTATCGTATTTTTCTAACAAAACTGTTAAACCACGCCCCTAATCGGTTAACTAAACAATGTTTTCGTGTTTACAAACACGAAAACATGGCGCTGCGGACCCGGCTTTATAGCATTCAGCGCCTTGTGCTATTGGATGAGCTCAGTCGTTTGTATGGTTCAAGTGAGTCAGTTCCGCGGAGTGTGCAATCCCTTCTCATGAATACTGAAACTTATCTTCCCTTGTATAAATTCATTATGAACACTGTTCGAGAAATTTAGGCGTTGTTTATAGATTTGGTTTTCGCGACTTTTAGCGTCCATTTTTTCTTCATCTTGTGTAAATTTATTTTTGATAAAATCTTATTAAGTTTTGTAAAAGTTAACTGAAAGTTTATAAAATTTTCTTTTCGCAAGTTCGTTGAAGGTTATGTTTCCATGTTTTTTAGATTGGTTTGATTTGATTGATACGTCAAAAACAATTGACGGATGTTTTAACTTTTAGCGACAATTTTTATTTATGGGTGTTATAGCATAAGAATATCTAATAATACTCGTATTATTAGTTATTCTTATGGTTATAGTTTCAAATTCAAAGCAAATAAAATGAAAGTAACTTTTTATGAGTTGTTTTCAGTTTGTTTAATACTAGTAATTTTAAGTTCCTCATCAAAAGGGTGAAAAAAAAATATATAATATAAAAAAAAAATTAATAAAAATAATGTATGAATATTAAAAAAAAAAGGAAAAGTAACAAATGTAATAATAATTAATTTCAAAACGAGATATAATTAATATAATCCAAATACTAAAGACTAGGCTGTATGGACTAAGTTTCCTTTGCCTTCCCCTAACAGGGAGAAAAAAAAATAATAAAATAAAAAAAGATTATTTCTAGCATTTTCAAATTGAAATTTTACAATAATCATTCATTGTTATTTATTAAAATCGGTATATTGTGGAACCTTATGGCAAATACTGTTAGAAATAAACAATATTTTTATAAATTTTGATATGAGTCAACTACCCTATTAATACAGGTATATAACATAAAGCTAATTACAGGTCCTTACCAGAAACAATTAATATACAAAGTTTGACACTGAATTAATAAACGCACACAGAAAATTACAATCATAAACGTAGACACAACTTAATTTTTAAAAAGCTTTTTTTTTTTTTATGTAAGGCCCGGCAAATGACCTCCTCCCGCCTGATGTTAAGCGGTGAAAGAGGCCCAAATGAGTTGACAGATAGAGTAGGGACGACATCCACTATCCTACCTGCCCGCCCCTTGCCGGCCTAAAAGATGCTTTTTCACACCTCTTTTGAAGGAACCCATGTTGTAGGATGAAGGAAACAGGTGCGCAGGTAGAGAATTCCAAGTGTGGGATGAACGACAGAAGAAGGAATCTTGGAATTTCTTGGTACGGTGTGAAAAGGAAGATACAGTGTAAGGATGACTCCGAAGGCCCTTACGCGTGTTTCTGTTAAGGAATGGAGAGGGAGGGATAAGGTTAAAGAGCTCCTCAGAGCATTCCCCATGGAACATTCGGTAAAAGGCGCTAAGAGAGGCGATGTCACGACGAAGTTGTAGAGGCTCGAGGGTGTTAGTTGCCTCTACATCGCCAATTATTCGAATAGCGCGACGCTGCAATCTGTCCAGAGCATCGAGGAGGTACTGAGCGGAGCCGTCCCAAAGATGCGAGCAATATTCCACGCAAGACCTAACCTGAGTTTTATACAACAGGCATAGTTGGTCCGGCGCAAAATACCTAGGTACGCACCTTGTTTAGGACACCGAGTTTCCGTGAGGCAGCAGTTATAACGGATTCGATGTAGTCTCTGGGGTTCAGATCGCAGCGAATGTTCATTCCGGAGCAAGGTGATGTTACTCTGTGTGTGAAGGGTTGTGCCCTGAAGAGAAGGAGGTGGGAGGAAAGGTGACCTTTTCGCCGAGAACGCGCACACCTGTGTTTTCTTAGTATTGAACTCGACAAGCTTTGGCTCATTGGATGTTTCGCAGCTGCACATTTCGTTTCAAATAAATCAAGGTTAAGAATTTTGGACACCGCATTGAAATCACTAGCCACACGTCAAAGATATGAATTCTGCCTATAATTTGAATTAGTATTGGGAAGGAACAGAGGAGACTGAAATCGGAGAGGTTTGATAGGAACTTGTAGGGAGATATGTGACAAAAGCTCTGGACAGTCAATGGTTCTAGAGATAATTTTAAGTAGAAACACAATATTAGATATTTCGTGACGTACCTAGCTCTAGAGGAAGAAGATACTGTTTTTTTTCACAAATCAAGATAGTATTTGGAATCATAGCGATCTTTGATAGGAAAGCATAAGTATCTAATAAATTTCTTTTGGACATTTTCGATTCGCGAAATATATGTTTTATACCTAGATTAACACCGTACCACTCGGCATCGCAGTAGAGTTCATCCTTACTACCAAGAAGGAGTATCGTCCGTTTTCAGTGCTCATTTTTACCACGTACGGTCCGGCTTTAGAATAAACTTCCTGCTGCTGTGTTTCCCGACCGCTATAATATGTCAATTTTCAAGCGAGGTTTAAGAAGAATATTACATCCATAGTTGGCAGCGGCTTGGCTAAGTCCCTGATATTATAAAATCCATGGGTGGCGGTTACCACTTACCACCAGGTGGGGCGTCTGATCGTCTGCCTGCTAAAGCAAAAAAAAAACGGAATATTCTTATTAATTTAAATATTTTTTAAAATTAATATTCAAAGCCTTTTTCAGTTACGCAGCTTTCTGGGTGCTTCATAAACATGTCTTCACTTAAGGTTTCATATAATAAGGCTGTAGGTCAAATTGTACTACTAGCTTTACTTGTTTAGCAGCAGTACTGACTCTAGCAACAGACTGGACTGCATGTTTCATTAAAGTCTACACCTTTTTCTGCGAATACGAGTTTACCTTTACATTGAATTTACATTTGCTCGGGATAGCTTTTCTATCTTGGGACAATTTTACTAGTTCCCAAGAGTCATTATTTTTTAGAGAGCTTATCTATTGACAGCTTCTTGTAATTTTTCTGAGTCTTAACAAGCCATAGCCTTTTTTATGTACATGGTCCAAATTAAACCATGCTTCTAAGGCAATTATGTAATCACGGAATATAGCCAGGGGATTAAGGATTGTTCTATTTCTAAGTGTGTTTCTCTTTCAAAGTAAGTCCTCCTATATTGATTCATTTGAATCTACTCTTTGATCTTCAAAGATTTGTGCTCTCACCTGCTTTGCGCTGAAGATATTTTTTTTTATTGTGGGCCTAGCAAATGACTCCATTCCACCTGATGGTAAGTGGAAGTGGGGTCCAAATGCGAAGATAGCTAGTGCAGCAGAGAGAATACACGCTGCACTAGCCACCCTCACCCTGCCGACCTGCAAGGTGCTTCTTCATGCCTCTTTTAAAGGACCCGGGATTATAAGAGGGAGGGAAAACGTGTGCTGGCAGTGAATTCCATTTTTTGATTGTGCGACAAAGAAATGAGTTACCAAATTTCTTTGTACGCGTTGGAATGCTAGTCACAGTATGACGGTGACAACGCAGACCAGCACATGTAGTCCTTAAAAGGAATGGAGAGGAAGGGATTAGAGAAAAAGCTCTTCAGAGCACTCGCCGTGGTCAAGACGGTAGAATGCGCTTAGTGACGCAATGTCGCGACGCAATTGCAGAGGTTCGAGGTTATAAGTCACCTCTACATCGCCAATGATCAGGGCCGGATTTAAAGGTCTGGAGGCCTCGGGGCAACAAAGGAGTGGAGGCCCCTTGGCCCCAAATTATTTTCCAAATAAAATGAACAAGTGCTTATCAGAACCATTTGAGATTTTGATATTTTACTGATTGCCTGATTGGAGTGAACAATATAGATCGATGATTTCTGTTAATATTTAATGTAATCACGTTTGTACAAAGAACTGTAGGTAAAGGTAAAACGCGAAGAAAAAAATGAAAGGAAAAGTTGTTTACCAGTGTTTACTAGTCTGAATTTGAAATTTTTTGTTCCGAAGTCTATTGTAGGGGCTGTAGCCCCGGTTGCCCTCCCCTAAATCCGGCGATGCCAATGATGCGTGTTGCGCACCGCTGAACCCTATCCAAAGCATCGAGCAAGTACTTGACGGAGCCATCCCAAAGGTGCGAACAATATTCTACACAGGACCGTACTTGCGTTTTGTATAGTAAGCACAATTGGTCAGCCGTGAAGAATCGCCGTACCTTGTTCAAGACTCCCGAGTTTTCGCGAAGCTGTTTTTAATATGCCTTCAATATAGTCCTTTGGATTTATTTCATCTAGAATTTTGTTGTTTGCTCATTTTATGGCTCATTTCAGGTGCTATCGATTTTTCATTGATGATTTCAATCTCATTTGGAAGGTTTAGCTCAAGATTCCTTTGTGGGTCGGTCGTTGCCTTTTCCGGTGCGACTTCATCTTTTTCAGGTTTTCCAAGAGTAACGGGATTTTTTCAAGCGTCCTTAACCCTTATCAGTTTTTTTTTCGTAATGTCCTTTGACCCTTATCAGTTTGCATGACTTTTTGTCCTAAATTCGATAGCCGTCATCTTCTTCATAACCTACAAGTACTAATGGCATTTCAAGCTTTCTGTTCAAGCTTTTACCGATTAGGTTTTGGAATATGTGTATAGCACGTGAAGACTAAGATTCTGAGTTGCTTAATCGACGGTTTCTTTCCATTCCATAATGACTGTTTTTCCCAAAGTAATATTTGATTGCATTTTTTTGTAGGTACAACTCGTTTTAATGAAATGCTATTTTATTTGTAATCCCCGAGATCTTAAGCTGCACAAATAAAATAAATAAATTTACAAAATCATTACCAGTCAAGTCACGTCATGTCCATCAACCAGGATATCATTTCCATCCTGCTATCGTCATTTCCCTCACTACACAATTTTTTAACTGATGAATATCTTCAAAAACATTATTCTATATGGGTGCCTTTTACATAAAACACCATTTTATCAGTCCAGTAACCATTGTTATGTATCCAAAATTCATTTATCAACATATTTAAAAAACCGTAAAAATAAATAGCGTTGAATCAAGTTTAGTTTATTTACCCTACTAGTGATTAGCTTGCTATTATTGATCTGTGGTAGTGATAGTAACTCTAACTACTTAACTAGTTCTTAATCTGTGGTAGTGACATACGTAGTATCTCTATATAGTTATATAGTTTGTGGTAGTGACCTCTCAAACAAAGTCATACAATTTTTTGTAAATTTTTTTCAGAAATCATCGGAAATTATTTGCGAACTATGTCGGCTGATTTATATGATAAACAAGCAGAGCAAGCTATAATAAAATTTGTAAAATCTCACGTATCGAGAGCGAAAATTTTAAGTGTTGAAGAGGAGTTAAAAAAGGACTTTGTGTTAGGTAAACGAAAAGCGAAAACCACGAAACGTAAGGCAAAGAAGAAAAAACTAAAGAACCTCACTCGGAAAGAAAAGAATAAATTAAGTTTTTATTCGTTTCCAAGGGATAGTGTCAAATACTGTGACTTCGTACCAATGCATGAAGTTTGGTTAGGTTACATGGACAGCGTTCTGGAAACCGATAAATTTACACCAGACAACACAAAAGGATGGGAGAACTTTACTCAAGCTTTTTATAGATCTGATTTCCATGGCAGTATGTTGGAAGTGGTCCGATCGAAATGTCCAAGTTATGTTGGCAAAAAAGGTATCTGTATTATGGATACAAAGAACACCTTTAAAATTGTATCAAAGGAAAATTTGGTCACTACTATTCCCAAAAAAGAATGTGTTTTTGACATGTTCCTCAGAACTTTGAAAATTACAATTTTTGGAAAACATTTGTGTGCACGTCCAGCTGAAAGATCAACTAAAAAAGTGAAAAACCATAGTATTCCTGACTTATAGCAATAAATTTTACAATAACAAGATAATTTTTTTTAGTGTAGTAGCTACCTGTTTTTTCTATAAGTTGTGACTGTAGCAATTGAAGTATAGTATGTCTAATAGAGAGTCACTAGAGTAATTGAAATGTACTTTGACCTTCAAAAGGTTTATTTAATTTTCAGTTATTACCTTGTCAATGCCAAACTGCCATTAAGTTAAAAAAAACTGGCCAAGTGCGAGTCGGACTCGCGCACGATGGGTTCCGACCATTGACTAGGTAAACAACAGTAGGTACACAAATTCCATATTTATTATTAAAGTAAATATACAATTAAGTATTTTGTGAATATCTCAAGTACCTACCTGTTAACATTTATTGATATCGAGAAAAAAGGCAAAAAAATCGTGTTTGTTGTATGGGAGCCCCCCCTTAAATATTTATTTTATTTTGCTTTTAGTATTTGTTGTTATAGCGGCAACAGAAATACATAATTTGTGAAAATTTCAACTGCCTAGCTAACACGGTTCTTGAGATACAGTCTGGTGACAGACAGACGGACGGACAGACAGCAGTCTTAGTAATAGCATCCCTTTTTTACCCTTTGGCCACAGAAGCCTGAAAAGGAAAGAACTGTATAACTAGATAATATATCACAGTCATTTTCTCACTAATTCTTCCCTAGGTCATCATTTCATTCTGCACACAATACTAACCGTTAGTGCTAACATAAATAAAGATTAGTTGACCTAAAATAATTGTGGCATAATGCAAATGGGTATGAAAATTGTGGAATTTGCAATTGTTTGAAAAAGGAAATTATTTAAAATTTAGCTAGCATGGGTGATGTGGATGTTATTACATTTATAAAAGGAAATCAGTGTCAAATTTTATGGTTGACCATAAACAAGCTAATTAAATACAACATATAATAATTTTTTTTTCTTTATTATGAAATTCAATGTGAGTGTGACAGATTTGATAAACGCAGCTTTCTTAGAATTGTGTGACAGTTCTCTATATTTCCAGTACAGATCTCCAAATACATTTGCAACGGTAGCACACGGGGTGAATTGATTTGCATGAGTATTTTTCGGGCAGTCACCAAATCTCCTCGTAAAATATGACATACTGCAGCCTTAGCCCAAACCGATACTGCTATCATGTCTCTCATTTGGTATGGCAACACTGATACAAGGTCATGAATCATTGGTGGATTTAAATGTTCCACTGCATCTGTTATTCTATCCAGATTTATTAAGGCTTCAGCAGCATAAATGTGAGCCCATGCTTTGTGACTGTTTGATACATCACTTTGGCTTAACAACTCATTTGCACTTACAAGTGCAGACAATGGATCTTGCAAATTTAATAGGACATAAGTTTGTAGGACTAGTGTTGAATTTTTTACCTGGCATCTCTGTTTCCAATTAATTGGTGGGCCGGGAGGTGCTTGGATAAGTGGTACTGAGTGATCTGCTGGTGCAACTTGATCGGGTAGCAATGTCAATGCATTTCTCAAACATAAAGCAGCAAATTCTAAGGATAGAGATGGAATTGCAAATGATTCGCCTGACATTGAATATTTCTCCTTATTCTCTCTAGACAGAAGTATTCTAGTGTGGGATCCATTACCTAATTTTTTTACTGTGTATTGCATAGCTTCTTCGCTGCAGCACTTTTTCGCACAGCATTCTGCCAAATGCAACCAAACTCGAGGATTGTTAGGATAGTGACGGGCGGCTTCAACAAGACACTCAAAGGCCCCTTCAGTGTTGTTTGCTGCAAGTAGTGCTAATCCTAAATTGTATACATACAAGGGCCGATCTTTACATGCAATCAACCTACCACTGTCATCACTATCCTTAGCCTTAAAATGCTCTTTGACAGCATGTTGAAAATATTTCGCTGCTAAAAATGGTTTCTTTATTGACAAGTATATAACACCAAGATTGTTATTGATTGCAGCCCATATATCTTCACCTTGAGATTTTAAATCATAGCTGTATTTTATTGTTTTATACTGTCCCAACATGTTGGAAGCCTCTTTAACATTTCCATTAAGATATTGTTGTTGTGCTATAATGAAAATGTTTTCAATACAATCTGGTTTAAGATTTAGCTTAACATTTGGTAGCAAAAATAGTTGTGCCCTACTTACAAGTCTTTCAAAAAGATCACTCATTTCACTTTTTTTCACAGGTTCACCATAATTTTTAGCTATATCTAGCGCAATATCATATGTTCGTCTGCACAAAGTAGACTCCATCAACAGAAGTACAATTTGCTGATATAATTTAGGATCTTTAATCTTTAATGTCAATAGTTTTTCTAACAGTACTGTGCATTGATAGTAATATCGAGTATGATAAAGTATAACTGCGTAATTATACACTAAAAAGGGGCTGCTAACGTCCTTTAATTCTATTTCTGGGTAACTAACACCAAGCATTTGGCAAATTATTCCCTTAAACTTGTCTAGGTTCTTCATATCGCTTAACATAAATTCTACAACAGTTTTGTTGGTTTGCACTCTTTTATTATTGGCACCACACAAACTTTCTAATTCGTTTAAATTTTGGAGGGCTAGTACGTAATCCTTTTTTGAATAATATTCGTAAGCCAACAAAACAGGTTCATCACTATCTTTAGAAGTGGCCATTTTTAACTCAATAAATAAAACTTTACCCACTTGTTTCTATGCCCTCTGAATGAGTTTTATTTCTTCCTATGAGGACTATTAGCAATTTAATTTTAATTTTTAGAAAACGAAGAAATTTAACAATCACGAGACAATCACAAAATCAAAATCTTTAAATTGTCAAATTGACATTGACAGCACATACTTTTATTTATACTTATGGTGCGGTCCAAAATTTGCTATCAGAGGCACGTTCAGGGCCTTCGCGCGAAGTACAATTTTTCGCTCTAACCCCGTTCAATGCCTTCGAGCGTGACAACCGGGTGAAACAACCGGCCCGTTCAAGACCTTTGAGTGTCGGTGCGAGTTACAACCGAACAACCATCGAATTTGATGGTTGTAAAACGCTCTGACGTTTATGACTGAAATACTCTTACGTGATTGGATGATATTGGCGGCCATATTCTATAATGTCATCTACTAGAATGAGAGAGAAATAAAAAATCATGTGAAAGAGGGAGATAAAAGATCTGGTTGCTGCAATCCGTTCAACGCCTTTGAGCGAGTTAAAAAACAACCGGACAACTACACCCAGAGGCGCTGAACGCGCCTCAGCGCTCGTGTGCGCTAATGCATGCAAACGTTCGTTCCTAGAAAAAATGTCAGGTTCAGCTTTCATTAGTCAGACTCTATCACAAGTAAGTATAAAACATGTACGAACTAATGTTTATGCTGTTACGATAGAAAAATACAATGGTGCGTTGGCAGCTCAAACAGTACACGGACATGATTTGCGGGCGATTGCGTAGATACACGTTAAGAGAATTGTGAAGTGAACGTGCGCGGCGCGAGTAGGTATTTTCTAAAATGCTATCTATTTCACATCACAGCGCTCTGCCTCCGGTCTGGCGTTTACACCACAAATACAACATGCGCAAATTCTAACCAATTCTAACGCACACTATGAAAGACAGCAGCGCGCCAAACGGCGCGAGAGCTCGAGACGAGATCATTGTTCTCCCGTTCGTAATGTTTTGCGTTGTTAAATTCCTGACTACCTTTCCGCTCGCAACTTCGCCTTCGTAATTTACGTTTTTCGTGTGGGAATTTTGTGTTTTCCCGTAGGAAAAATAATTTTAAAGCCTACTCAGTGATAATGTAACATTCTATTAGCCAAAGAATTTTAAAAATCAGTCTAGTAGTTTTTCAAGTCTAAATGTTCCTCACAGGTGTAGTGTAAAGCACAAAGTTGCACTTGGGAGAAAGTCCGATTCCTATATTCCTTTACAGAACAATATACTTACTCCTAGCGGAGATTCCTACCTCGGGTGTTTAAGGTTTTTAACCTACAAACCCTGCGTTCCAGATAAAGCACTGCTACTTTCTGAGGCTAACATCTGATGTTAGCCTCGTTTTGCGTTTCTTATAAGAAATGTTGACATTTTTTGCCGCGCTAATTGTTACAAATGAAACGCAAGGTACTGATTTTTCGTGCTGAATTTTGAAACCTCACCTACTTAGTCCAGCCACTTAAAATTTTTAATAATATAAATCAGAATTGGCTAATACTATATACAGTGGTGGTCACATAATTAAAGACACTCCCTAATTGACCACAAAAAACTTACTTATGGTACTAAAATTTGCTAAAATTGGTATTTAATCTAGTGTAATTATTATTAAACTATACACGACGTTGTATTCTGTACCCTTCCGTTCCTTTCCTTTCCGTTGTACCCTCCTGCACCAAACAACTCCGAACGTATCAGTTCTGATCCCTTGAACGGATCTTTTTTTGCCAACAACACCATCTTAGAGTCTTCCCGCAGAGTAGTTTTTCTTGGTCTCGGTTTTCTTGGTACGTTTTCGGTCGTGTTGAACTTCTTGAAATGTTTTATAGCATTCATAACCATGTCCTTAGAACAGTTCAAGTGGTTTGCTATTTTTCTGTATGACCAATCTTTATTATGAAAGTTGAAAATAATCTTCCTAGTGGACGAATCGCAACTCTTGTTTTTTGCCATATTGCTGGGTTTAAAACGTATTGATTTTAAACGTAAAAAATTAGGTTTTATATGTAATATCGACGTTTCATGAAAATACGCGGCAAAACAAAGAAAAACAGAATGCAGTTTTTTCTTTATTTTTTTAAATTCAGAACACAGCTTTTACTGTCTTTAATTAGCTGGCCAGCTATAAATACGTTAAAAAAGTTTGTGTTATGTTCCCATAGTGAGCAGTGTCTAAACTACTAACGAACACAACTATTTTTTGTCCCACATTGTAAGAATACAACGTCGTGTATGGTTTAATAACAATTACACTAGATTAAATACCAATTTTAGCTAATGTTAGTAGTTTTTTGTGGTTAATTAGGGGGTGTCTTTAATTATGTGACCACCACTGTATATCTTTCTATAATTTTTTTAAATCTGCTGAAAATCCTTTTTGATTCATGAAAAAAAGATTCCAAATGTCAAATTTGAAAGCTGTCAAAAAGTGGTATCAGAGGACCCATCTATAAACATGGGTATTTGATGCTAACATTTCGTGTTAAAAATGCTTAAATGAAACGCATGACAACCAGCAAGAAAAACTAGCATCACCGGCTAATGAAACGCAGAGATGCTAAAAATGTTGCTATTTATGGCTAAAAATGCTTATCTGGAACGGGCAGGTCGAATTTTTCCGCTTCATGCATACTAGTTTCCATGATTAAAAATATTATGTTTTAAAAATATAACTTATCTCTTTAGGGTATTTTTATCAAAAATGCAATAATTAATTCCACATTAAATAAAAACAAGAATAATATCAGTCTAGTTTAATCAAATTATAATTCTGAAAAAATATTTGTTTAAAGTATTTATGTTCCGATTCACGGTTTATATACGTAAATAATTAAACAAATATTTTTTCAGAGTTAAAAATTATATTTTTAACTGCACTGATACTTATTCATGTTTTTGGAATTAATTATGCATTTTTGATAAAAATATCCGAAGATGTTATATTTAGAAACATAATATTTTTAATCATGGAATCTAGTATGCATGAAGCGGAAAAAATCGAAATGTCACCACCCTGTCACCGAAACTTTCTTATCTTGAATGGAGTACCTGCTTACCTAGCAAGTTTTTAAACAATTCCTTCGCTAGTAATCGGTCACTTTCTTCCCGCGGTGAACAATCTACTATTGATCGTTTCCAAATAACCAGAAAAAATAGGGTTGCTGTATTATTCAGCGTAATAAAGAGAATTTTTTCCATATAATAGTGTACCTAGGTATTGTGTACATCGATTAGGCAGATTTTGGCGACCTCCTTTGGGTACTTGTGGTAGCTTAGAAACATGTCGCGGGCCGCACAAATATAAGCGGGCCGTGCTTTGGATAGCTGTGCCGTGTTAAAGCATTGATGAAGTACGACAACACAAGTTGCTTCAGTGCGCCGAGAGATGGCGCTGTGACTTTTCTACAACGCGGTTACGTTGTGTGTCAGGGAATAGTATTTATACTTGATGATTAGAGAGTGACACCATTCAAAGGTTATGTGAAGTTTATCATAATATTTTTTGGAGCTTCTGCTATCTGCCAAGATCAGAATTAAGAAGCGTTTAAGACCTGTGACTGCACTGTTAATTCTAATTTAAAGATTTCATAATATTAGTATTATTATTAGTCCTTTGAAAAGTTGCATTTGTCACTTTGTCAGAGCCTCAGACAGGACGCAACGCAATTTTATTGTTTAGTTAGATATCGAGGTAAAGTTAATCCAAGTTTGTGGGGTTGCAATTGCAACTAGAGTTGCCATTGCCACCTCCCATTAACAGCTATGCGGGACATTAGAAATTTTTGTGCGAGACTTGGCCAAAAAAAGCGGGACCTGCCTACAAATGTGCAAAAACGAAATATAAATTAAATCAGTTTTATTTAAAATCAAATTAACAAAATAAACTTTCTGCTATTACAAAATGATCATTATAACACCACATAGGAATATTAATCAGTAATTAAGGCACTTTTCTCGATCAACTGAACAAAATCACGATTAGTTTTTACTAGCTTCTGCCCGCGACTTCGTCTGCGTGGACTTCAGAATTGGGTCTAAAGCTTCGCTCGTTAACAGATTTTAATCTTCCCACGGGAACTATTTGAGAGATCATTAAGGAATATAAAGTACATGTCTTTTTCCATAGCATAGGTGGCATGCATACTTCAAAGCTGTCTGCCTGCGGCTTAGCTCGTAAACAATTTTCAATTTTCCCTCGGGAACTACTTAAGGAATCGGGATAAAAGGTAGCCTATGTTCTTTTCCATGTCAAAGGGTACATGCATGCCAAATTTCATTCAAATCCGTTCAGCCGTTTTTGCGTGATTGAGTAACAAACATCCAAACATCTAAACATTAAACACCAAACATCCACACTTTCACATTTATAATATTATTTAAAGTAGGATTTGAAAGAGTAACTACTTACTTATTTTGTGATTTATGAATCTGATAATTTTTTGTCTAACCGGGCTGACTTTACCATAAAGCGGGACAATTAGTGTCCCGCACACATATTGTGTTGCGGGACGCATTATTTGAGCCCTGGAAACGGGACGTCCCGCCACACGGGACGGTTGGCAACTCTAGTCGCAACCCTTGTTCCTTGTGAATAAAAAGCACTTTTAATCACTAGTTTGGTGTTTGAATTTAGAACACACCGATATATTTGACCTCCATCTCAATGCTGTACAAACTACTTACTTGCACAAATAATACTCGATATTAAATGTCTATTTTCTCTTTAATCTTTCTTTTTCTCGTAGTCAGGTCGTGATTCAGTCGTTAGAATCCTTCACTTGCTCGTGATTCATTTATGGCCCTCGCTTTAAATCCGTCCTTTATTCACTAGTTGCATAATATTAATATACTATTAGGTTTATCTGACAAAGTATAAGCAGGTCTCACAAAAAAATATTAAAACGTTTTTTTCAACACACTTGCTCGTAAAGTGGGTCTTATTACCTTGCATTTAGACCCGTTATTCAGTATCAGTATATTAAATACGAGAGCTTTTCACTTTACATAATCGCACAAGTGCGGTAATCTTAACACGACAAATTCTAATTTGTTCAAGATTGCAAAGTAAATATATGTCCAGTACGCATTCTTAAATTTTTTTAACACGACTTTATGCGGCTGCCAATTGGAAACAAATGAACAGCCTACTAATGGGTTTTTCATTTTTTTTTCATCACAGCTCATATACGTCCCCACCGAGGGGTTCGAGCTTACCCTATGTTAGGGTGATTAGGCCTTAGTCAACTGGGTTACTTAAATATTAAATGGCATGTATTTAAATCGATATCTGTATATTCCCTTTATTCCAACAAAATATAGGTATCAAAGTTCCACCAAAAATACTGAATTGCACACTAAATTAAATCAGATTTAGTATACTGTTTAATGGTATTTGCAGAACCGTTTTGCTGAACGAATAACTATTATCAATATATTTTTTTAAAATGGTTTATCTAATAATTCTTTAGTTAAACAAATATTATAAAACTTTTTGAAGGAAAACCATCACCTAATTTACTTTTAGCAACATCGTTTATTCGAGAATACACATAAAGTCGTTTCTGGCGCTTCGCCGGCCGCTGCCGCGGCACGCTCGCTACGCTCGCTCGGCTCGCGCGCTTGGTTCATGTTCAATCAAACCTACGCTCGTGGCTGCGTTCCTCGCTACCTATTTTCGACCCGCCTACAGTTTCTACATCGCCAAAATATTCTGTATTGTTATATGAATATTATAGTTATTTATTCGAATGATTATGAGTTTCGTTCATTAGTATAGAAAAATATATGAAAACAAATATTAGTAAAAACTAAGTGTATGATTAATGATATTATGAATTTCAATGATTATGTTTTTAAATACTTATGTAGTTTTTAATTTTTTTATGAAGAATGATCATTATTGTTTTAAATGGTATGAGAAATATTTTCGGACCTCCAATGATAGGAATTGAAAAGTTATGTAAGAAAATGCGCACCCAAAAAAATAACCCTAAATTTAGAGTGCAAGTTAGAATTTTTTATAATAGTCCACTCAAATAAGACCAAAATAGTGGCAAATCTCGGAATGGAAGCGAATAAGCTGTAAATTGGTAAAAACCTTTGTTTTGGTATTATAAAGACTGGGACAAAAGTCTCATATAATCTCGTGTCCGCGTCACAAGATATTAAAGGTTAAAGGTCAGGATAATCGGTTTTTTGCAATTATCTCAATTTCTATGGACAATCCGTCATTTGAGTTTATTATAAGTCTTGTAGATTATAAAATTGTCTACAAATTTCATATAAAGCATTTTTTTGTATCTATAACCGTTCTTGAGGTACAGCGCGGAGAGAGCAAGCGCACATTAATAGCATATAACGCTGTTATGTATACGCGGGGCCAAGAATATAGTAAGTAATTTAAAGCTAATTATTTAATAAAAATGTTATTATTTATACTGTTATGATTACTATTTATTAATTTTATTGATAAATCCATATATTATTCAACAAATATTATATTATTTATGAATAAGAAATTAATTCATAAATATAATAGCGTTATGTAAACTTCGAGGATAGGTATATGGTTTTGCATGCTAAGTAATAATAATCTATTAAAATATGATTATAATTAATTATAAATTAAATAAAATATTTATAGACTGTGCATATAGAAAAGGATCATAATATGTGGAAATGTTGAATGAAGTAGTACAACGCTAAGTGATATACGTGGGGCGCACTAAAAGTTTCCGGAATCAATAATAAAAAAATACTGTTAATGTATAACTCAAAATATTTTCCCTTTGCGTCAATGCACTTTTTCATACGATTGAACCAATTTTCTATTTCACTCCTTCGTGGTGACATCAGATAAGAACATGTTTTTCGTACTCTTCGACAGCCTCTTCTGGTGATAAAAGTCATTGATCGCGTAATTGGTTCTTGAAATATGGGAGCAAAAAGAAGTCACACAGTGCCAGGGCAGGTCTGTATGCAGGATGACTCATAAGTTGTACGTTTTTCGCCTTCAAAAACTCATTTGTCTGTCTGGCCGTGTGGGAATTTGCAATTTTGCATATGCCGTTGTGCAAGATGATACGGCGTTTAGCGTTATTTTCACGAAGTTTGTCAATAATTTTCGATAAACAAATGGTCATACACCAGTCACTATTTACGGTACGACGATTTTCTAAAGCAACAGTAACCACGTGTGCAGTTTTGTTAAAAAAAGAAGCAATCATCCGCTTCGAGGCACTTTTCACGCGCGCCACTTTTGTTGGTTTCAGCTCATTTCGAAAGACCCATACGCTCGATTGCTGCTTTGTTTTGGGATCATAGCTATAAATCCATATTTCGTTACCTGTTACTATGTCCCACACCAAATTTGAAGTCCCTTCGTTGTATCTGGCAAGCATAGCATGGCGCCAAGTGATGCGGTCCCTCTTTTCGAGCATCAGTCAAATTGTGTGGGATCCATATAAAGAACACAGCTTTCTCACACCCAAATGTTTGTGTAGAATTGACTGTATTTGACTTATGCCTATGTCCAAAGATGTCCGGATCTCATGGTAGATCACATGCCTGTCTGTTTCGACCATACAGCGCACAACATCAATGTTTTTGTTGTTCACAGCGGTGTACGGGCAACCTACATGAATTTCATCATGAACATTGATACGACCACGTTTGATTGTAGCCGAATACGAGGCTCTGCTGGGCTGACAAATTCAGTTAAAATCATAAAAAAACATGCAGCGAAAATCCATTCCCAAGTTAAATCCATTTTATTGTAATCAATCTCGCAATTTTTAAAATGACACTACAATGTGAAAATAATTGGCAGTCAGATGTATCAAATTGTATTCTACGGCTTAAGAGTTCCAATTATAAATTTAGTAATAACTTTTTAATATTGTTTATGTAAGTGGCGATTCTGGAAACTTTTAGTGTGACCTATACATATATGCAATATACGCCTTTATAAGGATGAGCGCTTGCTCTCTCCGCGCTGTACCTCGAGAACGGTTATAGATACAACAAAATGTTTAAAATAAAAATTTTAGACAATTTTATAATCTACAAGTTTGATAATAACCTCAAATGACGTATTGTCCATAGAAATGGAGATAAATGCAAAAAACCGATTTGCCCGACCTTTGACCTTGAATATCTTGTGACGCGGACACGAGATTATTTGAGACTTTTGGCCCAGTCTTTAGAATGCCAAAACAAAGGTTTTTACCAATTTACAGCTTATTCGCTTCCATTCCGAGGTTGGATGCTTATTTTACTGGACTATAAGCAATTCGTATTTTTGTTTTATAACTCATTTATACGATGTACCAACCACATTTTTGGTGTGAATTCAATAAAAAAGATCATCTGGTTTTGTGTGAATTTTTAGTTTTCTTTGTAGGACATGTTTAGTTAATCAATTGTTTTTTTTGCAGTGCAGTCATTTATCTGCTATGCATTCAGTTAATTAGTGGAGTTACCTAGTGTGCTGAAAAATTATACAGATGTGTATTTAAAAATATCCCATATTAAATTAACAACGACATTTAAACACAAACATTTAAAAACAATAATTAATAACAATATCGCCTCGTAGGCAATAACCGACATAGCGCGCTCGTATCATAATGTACTATTTCAACACACTTGCTCGTAAAGTGGGTTTTTGCCTTTTTGTTGTAATTGATAATTGATTATCTACAAATATGTCGAGTCCAAGTGAAGAAGAATCCATATTATTAACTCCGCCGGAAATAATTATGGAGGCGCAAAGCGCGAGTAATAGTTTTGTGCCGCCAAAGTCAAAGGATAAATACTTGGCGGCATACGATACTTTCATGCAGTGGAAGTTTGATAAAAAAGCGCAGTCGTTTTCAGAAAAATATTAATACCACAAGATCTTTTATTTTCCTCACAAGTGTGTTGAAAAACGTCGTATGATACACGCGCGCATTGGTCATTACGTACTCTGCTTTCATGTCGCGCTCGCCTGCGGCTCGCGCACAATATCGCCTCGTACGCGATATCCGACATAGCGCGCTCGTATCATAATGTACTATTATTGCAAATAAAATTCTCTACAACTTTAGTCAAGTAACTTTTAGTCGTAGAACCAGAAACATCAGCTGTTCAAATTAATAAAATCCTAAGCACATAACGTTCATACGCTACTGTTTGTATACGTACCTATCTATTCGTAGGTTGCATTAATGCAAGCCTCGCCATTCAACTTTTTTTAGTCGCAAAATAAATCACTTAGAAAACACACGTCTTTCAAACCAATATCCCGTTTAAAGTGAACCTTATTACCATCAACAAAAGCTATAAGCAAAAATCGATGAAATTTAAGAAAAAAAGTTCTATTGCTCGCTATAACCTTTTTTCTGGTCATTTTACAAAAAAATGATATCAGACCATTTTCATAGAGGGGGTTTTAAGGAATAATTTTCATTATAAACTTTTTAATTTTATTCAATAACTAGCTGTGCCCGCGAACTACGTTTCGCCATCAAAATACTTAACACAGTGCTTAGTTTTTTCCTCCATTTTATTCCATATGATTCAACTTTATTCTGCCTTTCTTGAGCATCGGCCATTTCGAAATTAGGACAATTTTCGAAGGTTCGTAATGCTCTTTTTCTAACAGTCCACAAAATTAAATACATTACATATTACTATAAACACTAAGTATAATTATTGTATTAGAGACACAGTTGAAAGAATAATTTTTATCGTATTCATGTTTCGAATTAAAATAAACAATTGTTAATAAATTAGAACTGTATACGAATAAAGTTTAGATTTTATAATGGGTGTTGGTAGCACCAACAAAATATATTTTTTGGATATGACAACTTGGTCAATTTTGACTGGTCGTACAGTAAGCTCCTTGTCAAGCTATACTGTTTGACCTTTGAACCGTTCTTATGTCGCTCGTAATACTGGCGGTTTTCGTAGAGTTAATGTATAGCATGAATGGGGGGGTTACTGTACAAATACGTTTTCCGTATTCGATATCCGATCACGGAATACAGACACGGAGTTTAACTTTATTCCACCTTTTTTGAGCGGCGGCCATGTTGATTTTATGTCAATGTTGCTAGGTTCATAGTGCTCTACTCATAAATGCCTTTCATTTGATACCCATATTGCTGGGTTTGGAAACGAACTTTTATCCGTTTTATTTGAGCGGTGGCCATGTTGAATTTAGGGCGATTTTCCTATGTTCATAGTGCTCTACTCATCAAGGCCTTTCATTTGATATGCATATCGCTGGGTTTGGAAACGAACTTTATCGGCAGTCATGTCAAATTAAGTCAACGTGGCTAGGTTCAATGTGTTCTACTCTTAAGGTTCTTCGTTCGATATCTATGTTCCTTGGGTGGATCCAAAAAAATGTGATCCGTCATTTTAGACATTAGGATCAAGAGTCCCGTCCCGTCCCTCTACGCGTAACCCAGAACATTGCAGTCAGATATTTTTTTTTAATTATCAATATTAATCTATTACTTTTAATAGTTTTAAATGGATGAAAGAGTTTGATTCCTTAGTCCTAATGTAAAAACATATAACACCTTTCAAAATACCTTGAAAAGAGTATCTTCATTTTTCAACATTTCAAATATTTCAAAAATTGTACCGATTTTGTGAAAATTAGTCAAGAATTAAACCAATCTACAAATTTTATGGTCACACGATAAGTATTATCATAAAAAATGCTTTATACATTGGTTGTATGGCTTGATCTTTTTGCCTTACCACCACGGTACGACATAAGAAAAAGACAATTTGGTTGGCGAAATCCAGTTGGGCACTTGGGCACAGCCATTAACAGAAAATATTAAATTTTATTTGTACTATGTGAAACACTTCATTCCTGCCTTTCAATTTTCGAAATCCAATTACTTAAGATCAGGCTATATGGCGTAGTTCCATTGCCTTTCCTTCGTGGAAGAAAATACCTTCTCTCTGTACTATGTGACAGACTTGTCAAAATAATTTCACGTGCGCCATGTTGTTTTTCTACCTAAAGCCAATTCGAAAATGTTATATGGTATTTTTTCACTAAAAATAAAAAGTGAATTTAAACAAACGAAATTATGCCTAAATGTTCTTCCGGAAAATTCTAAGCATTGTGGTGTAAGCCATATCAAATTCTGTCCAGTAGTTTCGGAGATCTTTCCGGACAAACAGACAAACAAACAAACAAACAAACAATTTTTTTTAAACTATTCTATCGTGTTCTGCTAATGATTTTAAGGCGACCTGTGTATTTTTTTTCCTAATATTTCGCAATTACAGATTTTTGTACCCCTACGATTTTATTATATATAGAGAAGAGATATAGAGAAGAGATTAAGGTTTTACAGCGCTGCGAAACGAATACTATTCTCCAGTATTCATAAATATAGTAAGTAATAAATATTAATGATTTGTCATAATTTTCAATTATCTTTTCATTTTTAGGGTTCCGTAGCCAAATGGCAAAAAACGGAACCTTTATGGATTCGTCATGTCTGTCTGTCTGTCTGTTCGTCCGTATGTCACAGCCATTTTTTTCCGAAACTATACGAACTATACTGTTGAAACTTGGTAAGTAGATGTATTCTGTGAACCGCATTAAGATTTTACATAAAAATAGAAAAAAAACAATAAATTTTTTTTTCATCTAACCCATACGTGTGGGGTATCTATGGATAGGATTGCGCGAGAGACACTTCCAAAGTGGTAAAATTCCACCCTGTAACTTCTAAAATAAGAGAATGATAAAACTAAAATAGTAGATTGTTAACCGAGGGTCGAAAGAATCAATAGGCTAGATGATTTTGCTTTAATAGAAGCTCATTCATATAATAAATAGAAAGAAAAAATCGGAGTTCGAATCACTATAAAAACAACCAAGATATAAGGTATTAAAGAGTTTTCTCCATCTCTTTCTAGCAAAACGGCAATTTACAAGGAGTTTATATGGCCGTACTCAACTATGACGTCACGGTTGATGTCGGATCTCTCTGTCTAATCGCCTTCAAATTAACAACTTAAAATGCTTGTATCTAATGTATTTCTTAGCCGATTTTAATTCTAATTTCACAGGACTGCATCTTTTTCCACGGTATTTTAATATTTAATGACGAGACGTAAAAATTAGAATTCAGTCATCATCCCAATTGCCGAGGTATTTAGACTTGATTCTTTAGGAATTGATTCTTTTACCCGTGTTAAACACTACTTTTCATTTCGAATATGAGGAAAATAAAAATAGTTGTTTATCTAAACTATTTATTGATAATAGATAATAGGTATATAATATATCTTTCTTTTGAGATTTCTGGCAAAAGATTTTCGACAACACAATTTGCCTCGTCTTTAATCGAATCTGGTGTCAACATTTCAGAATCGCTTGAACTCATTTTTAATATTCAAATCTTAGCAGTACTATTATATCTTCTGTGTCTTAGCATAAAAGATTATTACCATGTGCATGCATATGTATATATTATGACGAAATGGAGCTGATCTGATGCTGGAGCTGAAGGGTGGCCATAGGAACTCCGCAATAAAACGACACAGCCCCATCGAGTTTGAGCTCGTTTGATTCGTATTGACGAGAACTTTGATCCTATATGGTAACCAGAGTCTGATGCTGGAGTTGGGAGGTGGCCATAGGAACTCCGCAATAAAACGACAGAGCTCCATCGAGTTTGGGCTCGTTTGATTCGTATTGACGAGTACTTTGGTCCTATATGGTAACCAGGGTCTGATGCTGGAGCTGGAAGTTGGCCATAGGAACTCCGCCATAAAACGACACAGCCCCATCGAGTTTGGGCTCGTTTGATTCGCTTTGACGAGTACTTTGTTCCTATGTGGTAACTAGGGTCTGCTGCTGGAGCTGGAAGGTAGCCAAAGGAACTCCGTAATAAAAAGACAGAACCCCATCGAGTTTGGGCTCGTTTGATTCGTATTGACGAGATCTTTGGTTCTATATGGTAACGAGGGTCTGATGTTGGAGTTGGGAGGTGGCCATAGGAACTCCGCAATAAAACGACACAACCCCATCGAGTTTGGGCTCGTTTGGTTCCTATTGACAAGTTCTTTGGTCCTATATGGTAACCAGGGTCTGATGCTGGAGCTGGAAGGTGGCCATAGGAACTCCGCAATGAAACGACAGCACCCCATCGAGTTTAGGCTCGTTTGATTCGTATTGACGAGTTCTTGATCCTATATGGTAACCAGGGTCTGATGCTGGAGCTGGAAGGTAGCCCAAGGAACTCTGCAATAAAAATACAGAACCCCATCGAGTTTAGGCTCGTTTGATTCGTATTGACGAGTTCTTTGGTCCTATATGGTAACGAGGGTCTGATGTTGGAGTTGGGAGGTGGCCATAGGAACTCCGCAATAAAACGACACAACCCTATCGAGTTTGGACTCGTTTGGTTCCTATTGACAAGTTCTTTGGTCCTATATGGTAACCAGGGTCTGATGCTGGAGTTGGAAGGTGGCCATAGGAACTCCGCAATGAAACGACAGAACCCCATCGAGTTTAGGCTCGTTTGATTCGTATTGACGAGTTCTTTGGTCCTATATGGTAACCAGGGTCTGATGCTGCAGCTGGAAGGAGGCCATAGGAACTCCGCTATAAAACGACACAGCCCCATCGAGTTTGGGCTCGTTTGATTCGTATTGACGATTCCTTAGGCCGATTATTTTTATGTACAATCCCCACTATATGGATATCAAATGAAAGTGCATGACTTGTAAAATACAGTACACCATGAAAAAAACTAAAACCCAAGTTGGCCGCTATCACAAAAGATTTTTAAAAATAAGCTTTTATTTTAATGCTTTTAATTATTAAAAAGAGGAAAATAAACATTAATTTATTTTTCATTACAATCTGGCTTCAATGCACTAAACAGTGTGTTGAACACAAGAAAATATTCATTTCAATAAATATTTGCAATTCTAAAAAAATATTTGTTTTTATAAAATAGGTAAATCTTGCGACAAGATTTTATATTTTATAATAAATGTATCGTAATAAATTTGTTTATTTTCGACTTATTAGGGCATTAAATAAAAGATTGTTTTTAAAAATCTTTTTACTATTATTTTATATTTTATCATATTGGGGAAACTCCTACAAAAAATTGACGGGGTTGCATACGGATATTATCTAGGACCAAAGTACTCATTAATATGAATCACACGATTCACCCCAGGTTACCATATAGGTAGGATCAAAGTACTCGTCAGTACGAATCAAACGAGCCCAAACTCGATGGGGCTGTGTAGTTTTATTGCGGAGTTCCTATGGTCACCTCCCAACTCCAGCATCAGACCCTGGTTACCACAAAGGACCAAAGTGCTCGTCAATACGAATTAAACTAGTCCAAACTCGATGGGGTTGTGTTGTTTTATTGCGGTGTTCCTATGGCCATCTTCCAGTTCCAGGATCAGACCCTGGTTACCAAATAGGATCAAAGTACTCATCAATAGGAATCAAACGAGCCCAAACTCGATGGGCTTGTGTCGTTTTATTACGGAGTTCCTATGGTCACCGTCCAGTTCCTTCATCAGATCAGCTCAATGTTATCATAATATTGCATTGTCACGCGATATACATATGCATGCAAAATTTCAGCCCAATCGGAAACCTGAAAGTGGTCAAATCTACATATATACATAGAGTGCAATCTAAATAAAAGCTTATAGAAATAAAAGTTGATCAAACACATGCTTGTATTTACTATAGTATAACACAGTAATAAACAACTATTAACATTTTTCAAAATTAACATCAACGGTATTTTGCTAGGCGGCCGCACCGATTGCTCGACCGAGTGCGGTTGTGTGCTTAAGCGACGAATTTACCTAAACTAGCTCGGGCTCGCGCGGATGGTGGGCCCTTAATACGTCATAAATCGTAAACCGCAATTACTTGCTGCTACGGAACCCTTTATTTTTTTATGATAATCTTTTTGATTATTGATAATGCAATATTGCTATTAATGAAATTGACTTGACTTTTACCACAAACAAAAAACACGAAACATGTTGAACGTGCCTATGAAATTTGAGGGTTTCCTTCGACTTTATTCCAGTTGGTGGTGGTAGACTTCGTACCTAGGTCGTGGGGAAACGTCAATAATTCATTATTATCAATATTGCATTATCAACATTAAAAAGACTATCATCAAAAAGTAAATTATGGTATATCATTAATATTTATGTACTATATTTATGAATACTGAAGAATAGTATTCGTTTCGCAGCGCTGTAAAACTTTTATTAATGAATAAAATGTAAAAAGTTTGTCTATCCCTGAGAGAAGTGCGTGAACTTAGGTTATAAATTGCTATCGCTGAACGTTTCTTTGAAACACAACAACAATATTTAACAATGTACAGACATTGTTAAATATTAGAAATGGAAGTTTAAACCCAAGCTTTTTTGTCCGTCATGTAATCGGACACTTTATAATATGCTTTTTTAATAAGTTCACCTTTGATTGCATCTTTAAATTTGTTTAAGCTAAGTTCTTGTATACAACTTGGAATTTTCTTGTCGAAACGTATACAGGCCTCTAAAATAATTGATTTTTTGGAGCCTGGTATTTGGTAAAGCTAACATATTCTTTTGTCTAGTATTAACTGAATGAATATCACTATTTTTACAAAACAAACGAATATTCTTACGAACATATGTTAGATTCTCATAAATATAAGTATATTGCTACTGTCATAATACCAATTTCTTTGAACTTTTCTCGCAAAGAATCGCAATGAAATAATTATCTTATTTTTGAGTTTTTTTTCAATTACTTGAACAAGGTTCCATTAAAAATGTGTTCCTTGTGATTTATGATTCACACCATCAACAATAACAACGAAAAAACTTGCAGAATTTATAACATTTTTTACAGAGATTTTGACCAGGTTGGATTCCCGGTTATGTATGAGAGTTAAAAAAATTGAATGCTATTATTAGTATTAAATCTAAAATCGACGCCATGGTTCCTAAGAACAGATATCGCTAACTCTCATAGTTTCTGACTTCTCCCTACTGACCCATTTGGATTGATCCCCCTATATGTGTTGCAACCATGTTACATATCTTATTACTTATATCTTACTCTTTGGTTGCAACTCTTGTTTGACGGCCGCCATTTTTACCCAATCCATGGGTAAAAATTTGTACGCCTGTATTGGCCGAACATAGTGATACCCCTACCCATATTTACTGTACCATCTTATTGTACCACCTATGTTTACAAATAATTAAATTAGAATTTGAATGGTTTGGAGTCCTGTTTCATATTCTTTTTCTAAGGAAACCTACATAGATATTCTTTTATTTTAAAATTATAGGATATAATAAAAAACATTGTGGTATGAAAAAACTTTATTATTAATAATTGTTCAACTGTCTATCAGTCTTTCACAAAACAGCTTTCAAAATTGTAAGTTGTTTCTTAGGTACTACAAAAAAAACAAAAACTTTTTTCATAAAAAAACAAAAAAGCCTTTTACATATTGAATTGAAAATACTTATCAAACGACATTTCAATCATAAGTAGAAGTTATCAGCCTTACCATAACAGTCAGGGCATACCATAATAACATGTTCCAAACAAATTGTAGCCCATTTTGCGGTCTTTATTAACCCACTTCAAAAAAGGAGGTTCTCAATTCGATGCGAATGTTTTTTTTGTGTGTATGTTACGCGATTACGCCGCCAATTGTGGACCGATTTTCAAAAATATTTTTGTATTCAATAGAATATACTCCAAGGGTGTTTCCATGGTCACCAAATTTAGGATCTGATGATGGCATCCCATGAAAATCGAGGAAAACCCTTAAATTTTAAGGTGTGTTCAACGTGTTTTGTGTGTATGTTACGCGATTACTCCGCCAACTGTGGACCGATTTTCAGTTTTTTTTTTGTATTTGATACAAGAGTACCTATACTCCTGGGGTGGTCCCAAGGTTACCAAAGTCAGGATCTGATGATGGGATCCCATGAAAAGAAGAAAACATTAATCGAGGGAAACGCTAATTTAATACCAGCTCTCTCTACCAGCGCTCTTTGAGGCAATTTCATTGATACGTGCTTACTGTATTTCATTTGGGGGGTGGGGAGAGGTTTGGGCCTTCACACTATTATCTATTCTGTGCCTTCACCCACCACGCTGCGCAGGCCCAGTGCGAGCAGCGGTAGTTCCTTTCTTCTCCGAATATCGATCGTCCGAAAATTATAATCCCGAAAACGCTTGCTATAATCATCACTTTCCATAATGTTCGGATATACGAAATTGTATATTACCTAATCGTCTTTAGTTCTAATGCTTTTGTGTCATAATATCGGGTGCTATAATAATAAGGTATCCTAATTTTACTTGCTATAAAGTCACATGTCCTAATTGTATAATATTGTTAGTCCGAATGATGGTTTATAATAATATTGTTAGTCCTAAAACATGTTTAAAAGTTGATTTATCTTGGTTATGTTATCAATATCATAAAGTTTAGACTTACTAGCAATGATAACAAATTGAATAAAAATGTTGTCTTATGAACCTTAACAACCGTTACGTTTTAAAATTTAGTGACAGAAATATATCGCTGTAAAACCGACACCGCCCATATTCTTGTCTGCCCTACCCCTAGAGTGTTATTTAAACCCGCGTAGGCGCGGAGGGGTGAGGCGGCCCGCGAGCTGAGGAGCAGGTGGTTTTAGGCGAAAACCATCTGCGACGATAAAGTCGCGTGGGACCGCCGGAGCCCCGCAGCGCCGGAGCCGTGACAGAAGCCATGCATGCTGCAAGCTGCTTGCTTGCTTGCATGCTGCATGCTTGCTTGCATTACATCAAGTGACTGTTTTTAAACGTTTCCATGGATTTGGTAATACATATAATGAAAGAACTTTATATTTGTGGTATTTCGATTTTAGGGCACGTTATGAGATATTACGTTTGGACTTATGACTATTATAGAAAAGATTTTTAGGAATTTTAAATATTATAGATTGTGATATTTATAGCAAAAAAATTAGGTCATATTATATTTAGAGATTTCGTTTTTCGGGCAAGTGATATTATGAGAAATTAAGTTAGGGGTGCTTATCATTCGGACATATTTTATGATGATTATGTCAAAAAACATTATGACACGTTGGATTATGGATAATAAAATTATGAGACAAAATAGAGACCCGCGAGCAGCACGTGCACCTCGTGCAGGTGAGGTTGGCTTGGGTCCCGTTAGGTGACATTCCAACCCCTCATACCCCTTACAATCCCTGGGGGAGGCCTATGTCCAACAGTGGGCGTCTCTTGGCTGAAATGATGATGTGTCTACTGTAGACGTAGGTGTAGAATTCAAAGCAATAATTAAAAAAAAAACAAATAGATAAACTAACATATGGGATCTTTAAGATAATCGCAGTAAGATAAAATAGGCCGCATATTTGAGTTCACTTTCTCATACACTCACAGATAGTGTATGGAGGCGTGTGTTATCGCGCAGATTTGCTGACCACATTCATTTCGGGTCACGTCTGCTCAAAGGGTTGTCACAAGCATACAAATATTTTAGGTTTGCTCTAGCGGTATTATATTTAATGTTTTTTTTGTTTTAGTTAAACTCTCTTCTTCTGAGAAAGAGTTCTTCTACGCAACGACCGCAGTCACCCGCGGTAGAGTGATCGGATCGGCCGCGAGCTTGGACTCCATGCCGCGTAGTACTAACATACCCCTTTAGGACAGCCATTTAAAATTATTGGGAACTACGACTTTATATTTATCTTTATGTCACAATGCCGATTTGCGAATTTCACTGTAAACACATTCGCACTAGGTGATCTTATATTAATGAATGCTAAGGCTGTCAGATAGTTTCGAGAACAAAGTAGGTACATGTGCTGACGCTTCACATTATCTATAGTAATATTACAAAGCTGAAGAGTTTGTATGTTTGAACGCGCTAATCTCAGAAACTACTGATTCGAATTGAAAAATTATTTTTGTGTTGGATAGTTCATTTATCGGGGAAGGCTTTAGGCTATATAACATCACGATATTGTTATTTTCGGACATCCACGCGAACGAAGTCGCGGGCACAGCTAGTTAATAATATTTGTCGGCCATCAGGTTCCGCATCACGGCTAAGGATGTTTCATTTTAACGCTGAGCTTACAACCCACCATGCCACTGAGCTCCTCTAGACAACCATCGAGCTCCACGAAATGAAAAAGCTAGGAATATAACTGTTGTAGGTTAAAAATGCGATAGAATTCAAACAAATATTTCCGTGACCTTGAACAAACACTATATACTTACTAACGCAATACTAATCTAACAATTACGTATTAGAAATAATTAAAACTAGGTAATCTATGAGTGCCAATTACTTATAAACATTTAACTTCCAATTTTATGTGGTTAGTCACAGCCCTACTGAGTCCTTATCAGGAAAATCTCCGACGATATTTATAAAGCCGATAAATAATATATTATCTGCACATCTCAGTTTTCAATTCTCGGTGACCAATGTGGGTGGTGAAAGATGGGCTGGTGGTGGATCTTGTTGACCTTACATCTTGTGTGGAACACTGTAAGTATTGTTTGACCTTTTTAGTTGGATCTGACATGGGTTGCATAGGTTGCAAGGTTCGTGGATGGGACGTAAAGGCGCGAAAACGATTTGACACACTTTCGCTCCTTCTCCCGAGGTGTGAACTGAAAAGTGGGATAATGTCTAGCATGTCTGGCTAGGAAGGTGAGGAGGCGCGAGCGTCGGTGGCGCTGTGAACTCGGCACTTGTCTTCCAATCGGGAGGTTCATGGTTCGAGACCGCAATGTACCAATGTGTTTTTTCGTTTTCGAATTTCGTATGTACATTTGTCCGATGCTCCTACGGTGAAGGAAAACATCGTGAGGCAACCTGCATATATCTACCAAGAAATTCAAAGGTGTAAGTGAAATCGATTAATCCCCACTGGGCCAGCGTGGTTGACTAAGGCCTAAACACCCTAACTTAGGGTAGGCTCGGGCCCCTCGGGCAGGATCTGGGAGCCATGCCCCTCCCCAAATTACCCAGTAATTCCATAATTTCGGATTTAGACTTAACTTTGAGCGGCACAAGATAAACTTTTTTTGTAAAAATTCAAGCTTATTTTAAATAATTAATTAAACGTATATTTTTTTCAAAATTATTGTTTGTTTACTTGTGATTTTAGCTCTGAACTTTGTCAGGATGAAAAAATGATATCCTGGATTCGCCCCTGGTAAGTGGTAACAGTCAGCTATACATGTGGCTCCTGTAAGATTAGCAGTAAAACTGCAACCCCCACAAGAACCATGACATTGTTAATGGCATTGTTGTGTTCTGAATAATAGAGGTAAGATAGCTAGTTCCTCAATTGTTGAGGAGTCCAGGTGAAGCTCGCTTTCACCTTTTCGTCACTTACCATCAGGTGAGATGAAGACTTCCCTGTCGTGCATAAAATATGTATAATTAAGTACAATTCCTTTATTAATTTACCTACCTTCTAGCAAAAATACATTTTTCTACTCAGATATCATTGGAAGCAGAAAGCTTCAAGGCATCAGAAACAACTACTGGTCGATGCTGTCCATGCCCCGATGATCTGGACACGTTGGGGTCCCCCAGAAGCTGGCAGTCCGAGGACCTAGCAGGGTCTGCTAGCGACAGCGTCCGATCCGTGCTTGGTCTAGACTGTCCCTGCCAGTCCCGGGACGCGGACTCCGAGGGCTCGGCGTCATTATTTTTCCCAACTGCCGTACGCGCTGTTCGACCTTTCACCAGGTAAGGGTTAGATTTGACTCGACACGTAAATCGGTATCAAAAATAGCTCTAAGTAAGGGGAATCATAACACGGTTATATACCTGGGCGTGCATTTAGACCGCAGTTCAACCTGGAACTAACACATCCAAACAAGGAGAGACGAGATGAATTTCAAGCAATAGGGTCTCTATTGACTAATTTAAGTAAAACTCAAAACTAAGTATTGTCAACAAGTTACTGATCTTTGATACAATATGATAGCCAATTTTGATATATGGGATCCAGGTGGGGATCTGCCTGTGAGACCAATATCACGATGATAGCACACAGGGCGTATATCTAATGCGCTATAGTTCAATAGTATAACGTGGAGCTCCACGAATTGGTCGATATTCCAACAATTCGGAAGAAATCTGACGTTATAGCAGGAAGTACCGAGCATGCCTAAAGGATTAACTCTAATGGGAGCAACTACATCAACTCCTCATAGACAGCATGACTGATTGCATGATAAACAGAAAAACAAAAAAGAAAATGGTAAAACTAATAACGTGTTATAGCTAGGTCTCTAATGTTTGACTAATCATTTCGTATTTTTTAATTTACTTATAAACTTGCGACGACACGACATAACTTGAAATGTCGCATGACATAGGTAAGTTATTAAGATATCGTAGGCCGCAGCGAGGAGTAGCCACACAACTTAACATTATTTATTTCTCATTATCCAAGTAGTTCTTAGGGTTGCGTACGTCAGAAGGAAAATAAGGAACCTTCGGAAAAGGGGAATAGGGTCACTTCGTTCTCCATCTGTCTGTCAAAACCCTTTTTTACAGTAACCCGTAGGTAAAGATATCAATTTCATATATAATTTTTATATTAACGTCTCGTTCGGCTGTGATGAAATCAAACTTGAAAGTCGATGCATATTTTTCGATTTCACAAGGGAATCAACGCCTATAGTTACCGTTGATATGGAATCATGAAATTAAGCATGACGAAAAAATCTGAAAACCTTAAATATGTAGTTATTAAGACCTTATACAGGGTGTAACTGAACACCCCAATAACATTTAAGGGTATGTATCCATCAGAAGTAGAGATTCTGTAGGAAAAATATTAGTCTTTTTTTTCCTATACAAACTAAATAAATTATTTTTTGGTATTAAGTGCCGACAACCCTACGCAAGCGTACGAGGAATACTACGCTCACGTCATTAAAACTAAATTAATTATTTTTTGGTATTAAGTGCCGACAGCCCTACGTAAACGTAGGAGGAATACTACGCTCACGTCTGTCACGTGGCATTTTGTGTTTAAATTTCTTTTGTATTAAGAGCTGATTATGGTTGTCACTTGAAAGTTTTTGCTTTTAGTTTAAAATCAAATAACTCTGAAAGTATTAGGGTTCCAGGTCTCGAGACAAGCACCGAAGGTCCATTTAGTATCTAACTTATATGCCCCTTAAATGTTATTGGGGTGTTCAGTTACACCCGGTATATATTTTATACCTATAAGGTTATTTTTTAATTATCACAAAAAATTTGTGTGCTTGTTCAGACAAGCAAACTGAACAACTTTCACTATGGGACCAACTTAGAAATCGCAAAAAAAAATCAGCTGTTCCATACGTCTAGGTACAGTGAATGTTGAACATTTGTATGGAATAGCTGATTTTTTTTTTGCGATTTTAAAGTTGGTCCCATAGTGAAAGTTGTTCAGTTTACTTGTCTGAACAAGCACACAATTTTTTTGTGATAATTAAAAAATAAACTTGTATACTTAGTCAGGTTTGTACAAACGGAACCCTTGGTGCGCAAGTCCACACACACACACACACACTTGATTTTATAAGGTGGGTAACCTATTACGATACCAAGCGGCTTAACTGACCAGCGCCAACGGCCCTACCGCCTATCTAAAAGTGATCACTCGCTATCGCTTTCGTGACATTAGATGAGTTAGGCGGTAGCCCCCCAGATTCGCGTCATAAACTCCTATTCATTCAAATTCTGAATTCAAATTCGTATATTTCAATAATATCATGATGCTGTATATTACAGCATGATGATATTATTGTATAAATAATTTATTATATTGCATTACCGCACAAATAATGCTATACACAGTATACACTTACAAAAGTTTGGTGAGATTGCTAAGCGTTTATATTGCGTATAAAAACTGGCCTAGTGTGTGCCACTGTGTAAAGTGACGTCGTCATGCATGATACGCAGTGACTTGGCAAATACTTATTATAGGTATATTGATATAATATGATGTATGTTTATGATGTTTAAAGTTAAGTAGGTGGTCAGGCCAAGTACGCGTGATTAAAAATGTGAAACATTTTGAGCTCCACCGTGCTTCGAAAGGCTCCTCCAATAATGATCCTTTCGTAGAACAGTCAACTCTAAAAAAAGCATTTTTGTCGGTGTGATTAATCTATTTATGCATGCAAAATTAGTATTAACAGCCTCCAAGGTAAGCTATGAAGGGACGGACAGACGGACAAACAACGAATATAGCGAAACACGGACACTGACACGGCATGACCGTTGACATGCTGGCCGCTGACCGTTGTTAGGACAACGGAACGCTAAAAATTGATTTCATATTTAACAGTCCCATTCAATCTATGTTGTATTCATTTCAGTTCCGCAACTGAAAAGGATGGAGAAGTCAAACCACTTCTACACCCTGAAGTGGATTTAGCATCGTCAGTGTTAGAGACATTACGAGAAGTAACCGATGAAGAATACAGAGAAGCTTTAGCAAGAGATTCGGCTCGAAGCATTGCTAGGTCTTTTGAATCAGACATTGCTGAAGAAAGCCCAGTCATTCCCTTTTCCGCAATCAGCGCTGAAGAAGCTATACCAGCCGAAGATATGATTACTGAAAGTGCTCACAATCATGAAACTCGGTGCTTAGACTCTCCTCTTGGACGATCGCGAAGTACCGTTGCATTCAATCCACCAGACCTTTTAACAGATATTTTGAAATTGCCACTAAGACGTTCTAATTCTTTCAAAAATTTATTAGACTGGGACAATGGATTCGAAGCCAGCAACTTAAATGAACAAAGGGTTAAGGTTGCGCCTGTGAATAAAGAAAGTAATTTAAACTCAAAGTTGGATCCGCTTAACATTTTTTCGCGAAATACTGAACACATAAAATTAGATTTTGATTCCAATAATCGAAAAGGTAAGAAAATAATTAAACCAACATTTAAGGGGTCTCAGAAGGAAGGATTACCAAACATTCTTGATTTATTGCCGAAACCTGATATTCAGCGTGTGTCGTTATTTGGCAAAACTAATACTTGTAATGAAAATGAAGAATTAATGGAAAAAATTGATGGTATGTCAGCCCCTAGTTCGGTGGTAAATACTTTTGCAGACCCTGATAGTGAACGCACTTCTAATACGGGATCATCGGCTGCTGAAAGAAATAACAATATACGAATCAATGAAAAGATTCAAAATATTAGTCGCATGATGAAACCAAAAGTAAATGATTATGATCAAACAAAGCTTAAATTAAAATCAAAAAGTAGGGATGCGGTAAGTGACCTGTTAAATAGTGTGCTTGAAGGTTTACAAAGCCCTAATCACTTATTTCCAAAAAATATCTTCGATATAAACAACATATTTTCAACAACAGAATTTCCTCAATTCGAAGATAAAGAGGCTGAAAATTCAAAGCAAAATACAAAAGTTAATACTAGTGGCACCCAGATATTGGATACAATACCAAGTCCATCAATAACAAAAGAAAGTGGTGTTATTAATGGGGGATTGGAATGTGTAGTCAGTGACAGCGATAATAAAGAACAAAATAGCTTTAAAAATTTTATAGATGAAATGAATATCAATAAAGATATACTTGACAACTCAATTAGACCAATGAAGACAAAAATTATAACGCATGTACCAACTAACGATAATAATGATGACGGTAGCTTGGAATCTGTCAATGATTCTGATAATGAGGCCGAAGAAGATAATTATGAAGAAAACAATATTCAAAATGAAATGACAAAACAAGGTTTGGAAGACATTTCAATGGATCCATCAGGCAATATTGATAATATTACACCTATATCAGAAAGATCAGATATTATTCCCCAATTTGACAACCTAGACTCCGAAGAATCCATCGAGGAATTTAATACACCACAAAGTAAATCTACCAAACATAGAAGTGAAGATAATGTTGCTATAAACAAAGGAGATATTCATTTCAAATATTTACCACACACAGATAAGGCTTTGCAGAATTTTGGCAAAATAAGAATACCAGAAATTATAAAATCAATCACCACTAAAAAAACCATCAAAGATAATGCTAGTACAATTGGACTAACAGATCTGCAAAAAATGTCAGATTCCTTATTAGACAAAGATAAATTACGCAGCAATGAATTAAATAGTGATATAAAATCTAATAAATTAATAGATGATTGTGCAGTAGAGTCAACTTTGATAAGAAACAACAATAATATTAATACTGTCAATGAAATGGCATCTGAAGCAAGTGAGAATTTATATAATATTTTTGGGCAATCTAATAGAAATCAATTGAAATCAGCATTAATTCCTGGCGTCGAAGAGCCTGTTTCATTCGATATGGGGCAAAATTCATTTAGTGGACCGAATACAAATCTGGCAGATATACTAAACAATTTACCTAAACTGGATATTCCTAATATTTTTGATTCAGAGCAATTGTTATCATCACCGGACCAGAGATTGTTGTCAAACTCAAAGCCTTTTCTAAATACCTTACAACCTCTTGAGGACATTAATTTAGATATTATTCAATTTAAACCAATTTCAACTCAAAGTAGAGCACATATTTCGAACATACCAAGCATTAATTTAAATTCTTATAAAACTAAACTGCCTCTGCCAAAATCATTAGCCTTAAAACCGGTTATTTTAGAGTCAGCTATAAAGAGCAAGGATGGTGGAGTACTTGATGCAATTTTGACTTTAGGGAAAAGAAATAATGATCTCTTTGATAAATCTAATATCCTGAAAAGTCCGATTACATTGCCTGGTATAGATGATATAAGTGAAACATTACTGGAAAATGCACACAATTTACTAAGCACGCCGCTTGAAACGACTGGCAGAAATCTAATTGAAGATACATTACGATCTAGTCAAGTTCTATCAGAAAACTTAAAGGTTCAAACAAAGAATGCTGTAAATGAAATTAAAAATAATCTCGAATCGTCTTTAACAGACGCAGGTATAGCAAGTAGAGGTACACTTGTGAAGTCTTTAGCATCAAATTCAAATATACTTCATGACATATCGAGAAAACACGAAGAATTTGAAGATAAATTAAAAGGAATACATTACGACTTATCTGATAGACTTGAAACATTACGATATAATTTTAACGATCAATTACCAAATTTGGATGTAATGCCCAGGAAAAGTGATTATAATGTGTTGTCAGAGCCCAAAATGAAGAAGCCGAAAAAAATTGAACCTACTAAGATACCAAAAAGAAATATGAAGGGGAAATACGATTCACCGAGATCATCGTCGTATCGAAATCATTTGAATATGATTCCGTCCTCAACCATGGATAGGCCTACAATAATGAAAAAACCACTTTTTGAAATACCATCGTTGCAATTGCAGAAATCGAAACCACTTATTCTACATCCACGATTAAATGATCCAGTGCTCAATATTTTCCAGAAACCTCAGCACACTTTACTTAAGCAAACTAATGCCAAATTGAATACTAAACCATTTTTAACAGCAAAATCAGAACCAAAGCGAATTGTTGACTTCAAACCGAAATTGCAAAGTAAGTCACTTATAACAAAAGATATATTCAAACAAAGCAATAACGCAAGAAAAGCGTTTTTAGAACCTAAAACGAGACAATTTGGAAGACTACAAGCTTCACCGAGCGAGATAAAAGCTAAGTATGCAGACCCCATTAAAACTTCAATTCAACCAAAATCTTCAAAGATTCCGTTGTTACCTATAAACTTAAAACCTATTCCCATTGTTAACATAAAACCCCCAATACTTACAACTCCATTGAAAGGTAGCAAAGAATTAAATTTAAAAGGGTTGCTTGCCCCAAAAACAAATCTTTTAAAGAAAACTTTACCTGTTGTCGACAATGCACTGTTGGCGAGAGTAAGGGAGACATTAGCTCCTATTACAGCAAATACAGCTGGAGACGGAAATATGGACATGCTAAAATCAGCATCAAGAAATATTGAACAGAAAACCTCACATACTATGAAAGAAAACACTGCATATACATGTAAAATGTTTTGTACCAAAAATCGATAGTATTAATTGACTACCACTAGCATAGTTAGCTACGATGATATTTATGTATTTTGTATTTAATAGATACAGATTAATTGTTACTAAAGTAATTTCTTTGTAAATAGAACTTTCATAGTGTTAAATTAGTGTAAGCAGCTTTTTTACGTTTTATATTTAATAAATATAGAATTTATTCCTTTATTTGTTTTTATTATCCTATGCCTTGTGAAAAAGGACATGTCCATAAATGTATGGACCAAAAACCCAGAATCGACAGGAATGAAATGTATACCAATGGATTGACATTGAAATATAATATAATTTTACCAAGGGGGCAACTCTGAAATCGTTATAGTATAGGAGCTAGGAGCAAAATAAAATAAGTAAAAAATTCGTTTAAAACATTAATAAAAATAAGTTTACGTCATGTTGTGGCTTAATATGACGTTGTTTTAATATTGTATCACTTGTGTTACACATGATAATTATTATCAACACATTTCACAAGCAACAGCAACATAATAACAAAATCATATTAAATCACAACATAACAAAGACTCTGTTTTTGTATATTTTTTTCTTTTGGCCCATAGATACTACAATCGTTATAGTACTGTGTGTATTATTGGTAATTCTGTGGCTAAAGATTGCAAATATAAATGTTAATCATTTATTTTCATAATGTAAGTCTTATTGTGATAAGTTTTAATGATATTATAATTACCTATAATAACAACGACATTCTAATCCACAACAACTTGTGTTACACATGAATGTACAAGCAAAAGCAACATAATAGACTTTTTAGATAATAGAGTTTTAACCTCAGAATAACAACTTAAGCATAGAAACCTTGCTAAAATAGCTACTGAATTCAATATATTTGACTCACTTTGACATTAGGCAGACTATAATTAGTTAGAAAGTGACAGGTATTATGTAAGATGTTTCGAAAATTCGTAGGTGGTCACTGATCTGAGGGCACGGCAGTGCCCCCGCCAAGTCGAGCGCGAAGCAAACACTGCCGTACCTCCTTTACTGGAACCATTTCGCCGCATTTTCAGGCCCCTATTTGTGAACTTCTGGATAAGACCAGAACGCAGAAATTTTCGTCATCCAGTAAGCTATAATCACATACTTAAAATCCAAAATTTCAAGTCTGTAGGTCATTTAGTCCCGAAGTTAAGCGAAAGCAAAGTTTCGCATTTATGACACTCACTCACTCACTTACTCACTCATGATCATCAAAATAGAACTAGTACTTCCCATAAACTCAGAGAGCTGAAATTTGGTACAGAGTTAGGGTTTAATGGCCACATAAAGGGAAAACTATAAACACTAGGATAATCGAAGATCTGGAGTACCTGGTGACCCTGATTAGAAAACACAAGAGCCCAACCAAACTATTAGAGATATCGACATACCTCCTTTACAAAAAATATTCAACTTGGTGGGCCGCTTCCAATAAAGAAAAGAAAAAAAAGAAAAGTAAGATGTGTAATAATAAAAAACCTACCCCTAAAAAAACTGTGTCAAAAAAGAAAATCTAATAAAATAAATCAATAAGCTCACGTTTCTACAAAAAGAAGTGAAAACCCACCAAAAACATTCTGTAAAAAACTAGCCAAGTCTCGATGAAGCTGCTTGTTTATCTCTAAAAAGTAATGAAATCTAGACAAAGTCGTGCCATGTCTAAGGTTCCTTACTGCGATTTCTTTATTATTATAGTTAATGTTGTGTGACTTGGTCGTTAAACATTCTTTATACGTTAGTGGGTACAAGTCAACGGCCAAGTCACACAACATTAACTATAATAATAAAGAAATCGCAGTAAGGAACCTTAGACTTGGCACGACTTTATCTAGATTTCATTACTTTTTAGAGATAAACAAGCAGCCCCATCGAGACTTGGCTAGTTTTTTACAGAATGTTTTTGGTGGGATTTCTGTTTCTGCTAGTGATGTTTTTCTCATGACTCGCCTAGTTTTAACGTCGATATATTATGAATGAATTTTTATATTCTTAATACTAAAATGTTTTTATTATGAGAAATACAACACAGATCATTAAGGATACATTTTCTTATGAAACTTATCATGTTCAAAGCTGCTGTGCCCTTTGGCATGGTCAGGCTAGCCAGTCAAGAGACTAAAAGCGGACGTTGACATGCTATTAAGAAAAACGAGTAAAGGGGTTTTTGGGAGACGTAAGGGTTTTTGGTGCTTATGACGACTAATTTAAACGTCTGTGACGACAAATTACTCAAGAATAGCTTTAAAAAGTTGATAGTAAATAAATAAAAAATATTTCTAAATTGTTCCCTTTTCAGTCCTATCTGAGAATTGAAAAAATTGCACTATTAAAATTACGGGTGTCTCCCGTTGGATAGATTGATGGAATTTTTCCATTTATTAGATTCACAAATTCAATGGGTAGGTAAATTAGTAATTTTTACCTTAACTTAGAAGTTTAATTTTTTCACAACCTCAAGGGACTGTAGACCTGAGTACCTACTTATTATGATTTTGATTTAAACTCGATACTTTCACGCGTTTCCGAGATAATAGGTCTTGGCAGACAAACGGACAATAAAAGTGATCATATAATCGTTCCGTTTTTCTTTTTGACGAACGGAACTCTAAAAAATTAACTATAAAATTACGGGTCTTTCCTATAACTATATCTTAACTGTTGGAATTTTTCCATTGCAGAGATTTACAATCTATAGGCAGGAAATCGGAAACACACACTATGTTTATTTGTTCGCCCTTAGGTATGTACTTGAGGTTAATCTTGAGGTTAAAAATTTAACCCTCATGCATCTTGAACTTCGGATAAATTCGACATTAAAAATTGACCATAATTTATTCTTAAGATATTTTCATAAAAAATATTTTAATTTAAAGATTTCCTTTTATTAAATAACTTGACTTACGTCTTGACGCCTCTATCTCATAGTTTTACCATACAAATTAATCTGGTGGAAAATGTCTGGAGCAAATGAGACTGCTTTTTTGGACTCCACTTTCATCTGCCAAATTTGCCAATACACTTTAGAATAATTCCCTTGCAGCCATATTGATAACTAGCTGTGCCCGCGAACTAAGTTTCGCCTTAATTTATTTTTCCCGACATCTTCAACAAATATCGTTAATGTACACAGAAATAAATACAAAAACTTAACAAATTAAATACTAAAACCCTTCTCGAGAATCATGCTATCGAGTGGTGAAAACCGCTTGAAAATTGGTGCAGTAGTTTTTGAGTTTATCGCGAACAGACAGACAGACAGACGCGGCGGGGGACTGTTTTATAATATGTAAGAAAGGATGCGAGGTGGACAGCGGTAGAGCTGTTTCCGTTTTACCGGCAAAATTATACCGTAAATATTACCAACATAATTTTAATTTAGAATTGTGTAAACTGTTATAGTAGTAGTAAAATTTTGCCCTTAGGTTGTGTAGATTTGCCAGTACTTTTTGAAAATAATGTTAAGGTAATATCGTTATTATGTTATCGATACCGATATTTCAAAGCCAAATTTATTAGATAGGAATTTTACCTCATCATTTAATCTTGAGTTACGGCCCATATATTTTAATAACTTCTCATATTGACTGCCAATTAAAAGAAAAAATCAGCTTTTCTGTGACAGTTTGGGTAAATTTAATAAGTGCAAAATCACGTTAAAAGTTAAACCTGACTTACAATTAAAATTTTTCAAACCTCGTACTGTGCCGTTAGCATTAAAAGCTAAGGTAGAAAATGAAATTCATCAATTATTAAAATTAGGCATATTAGAAAAAGTGGAGTATTCCGATATTGCAACCCCGATGGTTCCGGTTTTGCGTCCTGATGGTGATATTCGTTTATGCGGCGACTATTCGGTTATTCTGAATAAGGTACTATACTCGAACAGTTACCCACTACCTCGTATAGAGGATTTAATTTTATTCGCCAAGCTCTATGAGCCCCAGTTACCGACCGTGGTGACGGCGGACGCGGGCCCGGCCGGTCAGGGCGGACGGTCGCGAGCGGGTAGTCGCTTAATGCATCTCACTCTCTCAGCAAATCGGAACTTATTGGTTGGTCTTCAGTACGAAATTTGGCATACAGATTGCCATTTCGATATGCTTCAAATATAAACGGGTATATTTGACCGGCTGCAACTAACTCGCAGAAACCGCTATATGTAGAGTGTTGTAACATATCTAATGTATACTCTTCCTTTGTCCCATGATTGTTGCCATGACGGTCATGGGACATAATAGCAAATTCATCCCAATTGTTCGTGACATGACGCACAATTTCTTGACGAATATCCATTGAAGGTTCTTGTGTGCCGTACAACAAATATGATAGTGAACGGAAAAGGCATGCGCCATCCCCCACTATTGGCACGATTAAAAAGTTTGTTAATTTTCCATTAATATTAACCAACTCTGCTCCCATTTTTAAAAACAGACAAACACAAATTTACTTATAAATGTAAGAAAATGTTGGAAATTTACTTATAAATGTAAGAAAATGTTGGATAGCATCGGATTGAGTTTTGAAGCATGTGTCAAAATAAATTGTCAATTATATCAACAGCACTAAGGAGTAAGTATTGATATTAACTTCGAAGTAAATAATCTCCAAAATAACTTTCTACGCATGTTTTATCCCGTTAAGTGTTAATAAAATACAAAACACGTTTTCCATAAATTTTGTTAAAGAATGTTTATGCAAAATTAGATTGGAAAATCATTTTTTTTATGTAAGGCCCGGCAAATGACCTCCTCCCGCCTGATGTTAAGCGGTGAAAGAGGCCCAAATGAGTTGACAGATAGAGTAGGGACGACATCCACTATCCTACCTGCCCGCCCCTTACCGGCCTAAAAGATGCTTTTTCACAGCTCTTTTGAAGGAACCCATGTTGTAGGATGGAGGAAACACGTGCGCAGGTAGAGAATTCCAAGTGTGGGATGAACGACAGTTGGATTTTGATATCGATGTTATTTTCGTTATCTACGACCCAAAAAACCATGAAAACGACAATAATGTCGATATCACATTTTACCACCCCATTTCACCCTATTAGGGGATGAATTTCAGTAAAATACGAAACATGTTATCCATCGATTCTATTAACGAATGTTTATGCAAAATTTAAAGAAGATTGGACCAAGGAATCTAGTAGTCCCATACAAATTTTGCCCCCCTTTGTCACCCCCTTAGGGGTAGAATTTCGGAAAATCCTTTCTAATCGTATTTGACTAAGGTAATAAAATTAATATAGAATCGCATCTCTGTTTGATTGAAACTATTTATTTGATTTGAACTACTTTAACCCCATTGCACCCCATCCAGGGATGATGGTATGTGGTGTTGAAATCGATGTTATTTTCGTAATCTACGACCCGAAAAACCCTAAAAACGGCATCAATGTCGATTTTGACATTTTATCAGTTTATCACCCCATCTCACCCCGTTTGGGGATGAATTTCAATAAAATACGAAACACGTCTTTCATTAATTCTGTTAAAGAAAGTTTATGCAAAATTTGAAGTAGATTCGAAAACGGAATCACAATGTCCCATACAAACTTTTCCCCCCATTTTCACCCCCTTAGGAATAGAATTTCGGAAAATCCTTTCTTAACGGACGCCTACGTCATACAAAGAATACACCCTCCAAGTTTCAAGTCTCTACGATCAGCGGTTTAGGCTGTGCGTTGATCCGTCAGTCAGTCAGTCATTCAGGACAAAGAATTTTATAGGTATAGATAGATAATTATATTTAGTGACATTTCTTAACTTCTATTGTCAATATTTTTCCAAAGATCGAGTCAGTTTTAACTATTTTTATTTCTTAAAAAGTATCTAAAAACGGTAATCAACTCGCTTTTTATTCAAATAGGGGTACATTTATTTTATAAATCAGTGGCATGTCTCAAAACAATAATCGATTGATTTCATAATAAAAATGGAGTACGGTTCAAATACGGGACACAGTCGGTCCCGCCGGGATATTTAAACTATACCTAAAATACGGGACGTCCCGGGAAATACGGGACGTCTGGCAACGCTACTGTGCACCGAGTAGAATCGGGAGGCCCGCGATTGATCCTGCCATGTACCAATGTGTTTTTCGTTTCACGAATTTCATATCTACATTTATCTGACGCTCCCACGGTGAAGGCAAACATCGTGAGGAAACCTGCATTCACCTGCCAAGTAATTCCAAGGTGTATGTGAAGTCAACCAATCCGCACTGGGCCAGCGTGGTTTGACTAAGGCCTAATCGCCCTAACTACCCAGTTAGGGTAGGCTCGTGTCTCTCTGTGGGGACGTATATGAGCTGTGATGATGATGATGATGACCGTATCTTCCCTTTTTTGTTTTAATCTAAGGCAACCTCACGCTATTTTATCCGCAGCTAATGTTATCTCCATACAGTTTTCCTGTAAATAAGAAATACACCTCGAAAGGCGTATACAAGTGATAAACACAGTTCTATTGAAACGCTATCAAGACACGATTACAATGTTTATATTAGCCGAATTAGGTCCCTGTTCCTCTAAGAAACCATAGTGCGACCGAAGCTGAACCGTGACATCTTTTAAGTGTTCCATGATGTGATAGTGCGGCGATCTGATTAGTCGAGGGCAAGGATGAATGGTTCAGGGCAACAGCCCCCTTATTATACAAAAACCACACGGTTATTTTTCCGCAGTCGTTCCGCAGCTTTTCCGCAAAAACATTATGTACCACAAAATGTAGGTACCAAATGTTTGTATTAACGAGCAACCTGTTAAGATAGTGGATAGCTTCAGGTACCTTGTCCATATTTTTTTCTTTATTTTTAAATAACGTCGCCCCACACTAGGATTTTTCTCCTGTGTCGTGGGTGCAATTACAAACATAGAATATCACATGCACATACACCCAGACCGGAACAAATTTCTGTAGGCCATACAAAACATTTGTCCCGTACGGGAATCGAACCCGCGACCCGTTGCGCAGTAGGCGATCACTCGACCTCTGCGCTAACCGTGTCGTCAATTCTTGTCAGTCAGTATTGTGACTTCAAGCATAAAAGATGACGCTGATGTAGAACGTCATATGGTATAATATGATAGAATAGGTAATATGGTTGCGAGGAAGTTTTGCAAGTCATCGTCTGACGTGAAACTGACTTTGTTTAGATCTTTTTGCCAATCTTTTTACACGTCAATTATGGACCGATTATACTTGCAAGACCCACAGTAGCATATGAGTCGCATACAATAACCTCTTCAGACATCTTATAGGCCTTAAACGCTACCACAGAATAGATAATACTGTAGTGCTTCTGAGATGTATGCGGAATATCGAATCGACTAATTCAACGCCATACAGCGCAAAAGGATAGCATCCTTCATGTCCAGAATTGACACACGTAAGAATGTCATCGTCAGAGGTCTAACGGAAAGACTAGTGCAGACGAAAATGTACCGATGTTGGCTAGAAATTGCTGCCTAGCCAATTTATCCATATGGTGCATTAATTTATACGAGTATGTAAATTATTTAATTTAAAAATAACTTAATAGATATAAGACAATATGGATCCTTGTGTCTGCAATAAATATTTTTTTTATTATTATTATATGGAGATGACATTAGCTGCGGAAAAAAGAGCGTGAGGTTGATACATTCTAATGTCATTTTCTTACATTTTTTCTGCGGAACGACTGGAAAAATAAGCGTGTAGCTTTTCTCTAGGCCCCTTAGATCATTTGCTGATCTTTATTTTCGGACCCCTTAGATCTAAACTAGGCCCACGGTTGAGTCTAGGGTTGCCACCCGTACTTTATTATAAAGTATTGTACGTTATTTCGGGTAATTGTACTCTATACTTTATGCCAACGATAAAGTACACGAAAATACTTTATTATGCGTGATGTGATTTTTCTAGGATTCATTTAAATTAAAGATACAAAAAAGTTTATTTTAAGAATATTTGCGTAATACGGATCGACAGATTAAGTAGAGGTAGCCAGAAGCTCATTCCTGAAATGACAAAATTGTTGTCATGTCAAGGCCTTTATAAAAAAATTCTCTGTTTTGTTTGATTTATTGAGTGCTTTAAAAATAATACAAAGTGCAATAAAGTTGCTAGAAGAAACGAAAAATATTTATTAAGCATAATAATTAATAGTACTTTATCCTGACACAAAATACTTTTATCAACCTTTAAAATCCACAATGTACGTTATTTGGTCAAAAAAAAGGTGGCAACCCTAGTTGAGTCACGGTTAAGTAATGGCTAATTAGCAACCCCGGTATTTCTTTAGTATCCTGTCACACGCGAAGGTGAGTCGGGGTTGGAGGGGAGCTGGGGGTAGATGAGGGGAAGTCCTCCTTAAAGGGGGGACAAGCGGAAGCTCATAGTTTTTGAAAAATTCTGAGGTTAAGTCCATGATAACTGCTTAAAGCGTGTCTTAGTCTAAATGTAGCCTGCAACAAAGACAACAATCAATATAAATTGTAAGAACCTCCTCATTTTTTTTAAAGTCGGTTAAAAATGAGACAAAACTGTGTCTGGGGTGTCCGGGATTGGTTCTGAATATTCATAAAAAAATAACAACCTAACCAACTGTGTTTCAAGTTCCCCAAGTCGGTTCTGGGTGGTCATAATCCGCAACTGTGTTTGAGGTGCCCGAGTTGGTTCTTTTTTTTTCAGGGGGAAATGCGTAGCCGCACCGTACCCTAGACGGCGAGCGTGTGTCAGGCCTACCCACTAAAACCCCCCGGTGTTCTCCCTGCCCTTATGGGCGCGCTAAGTAAGGTCCACACTGTGACTCCCCTACCCACGCGCCCGGGCGCACCGAGCTGACCCATTTTTACATAATTTGTGATATTTTTCAAAAACTTTATTAAAAAAAAAAAACTTTTAGATTATGATTTGGGGCATCAATGTCTATCGATTGATGCTAAAATTGGCCAGATACTAGTGCAGCAGGATACTAAAGTCAATCCGCAGCCCCCCGCCTCGGCTGTGCCATAAATCGGACTAAGCAATCTCTCACGACGAAGCGATCTCCGAGACCCACACATCACAACGGTTGGTACAAACATTCCTCTTGTGGGGAATTTTTCATATATTTATATCAGTTTTTACCTTTTCGCGCGTGATGAGAGCCAACTCAAAAATATGTATACTGTGGGAAGCTGTCTAACCTTACCGTCCGTTACTTCCGGCTCTATTTTTGAACCATTCATCCGGCATCGAGCGCTTTTCAAGCGTCATGTGCTCGACTCCTATTGATTTTCGTTTCTCTTGCGATGAAAATCAATAGAACATTACGACGACGATCAATATTGTTTTGATTTTCGTCGAAAACAAAACGAAAATAAGTAGAAATCGAACACTGACGAGCAGGGCCGTCTTTCACCTATTAGAGGCCCTGGGCACATTAGGATAGTGGGCCCCCTATGACCATAATAAAGCACTATTTAACCGACTTTAAAAAGAAGGAGGTTATTGTTTTGTTTGTGTGTATGTACGCGATTACATCGCCAATTGTGGACCGATTTTCAAAATTCTGTTTGTATTTGATAGAGTATACTCCTGGGGTGGTCCCAAGTCACCAAAGTCAGGACCTGACGATGGGATCCCATAAAAATCGAGGGAAACCCTTAAATTGTATAGGTATTTCCAACGTGTTTTGTGTATATCTTACTGTAAAAGCCCGAACTACGGTAAATCCTAACATTTTCCGGTAAAATCTAAGATTTATCAACTCTTAATGGTTAAAAGTCCGAACTGTTCTGTGATCATTTTTTATTTCGGACTTTTACCATTATACACCCGGTAAATCCTAGAACTTACCACCAACACCAAGACGCGTTCAATGTTGAAAATATTCTTAAGAAGAAATCATACGGGTTTCCTTCCTCGATAGTGGCAATAGTTGCCCTATTTTTACAAAAAAAAGCTATGCACATGGTCCTACGTTCTCCTTTTTTTATTACATTAATTATTACAGGCGATTTAATCCTTCAAAAATTTTCTGCTGTTTCAAACATCCAGCAAACAAATTTGACGCGATTATATGAAAAAAGATGAAACACAGAAACATAACCAAAACGTAGGCATTTTTAAGAAAATAATTTTCGTTTTTGAATTGTTTTGTTTTTTTAAAGGTGGTTTAAAATTATGCTTCATAAGTTACTATAGCTTTCCGCTCGCGACTTCGCCCGCGTTATTTTTGTTTTCTCGTGGGAATTTTTTCCCGTAGGAAAATTACCCTATGTCCTTCCCGGTCTCGAAATATATCCCTATACCAACTTTCAACAAAATCGGTTCAGTAGTTTCGAAACCTATTCAATACAAACACACAAACAACCAAATCTTTCCTCTTTATAATATTAGTATCAGATTAAAAAATAAATAAACATAATTACAATAACAAATGTTTTATCATAACGATAATTATCAATTTTTTATTTAGTATTTAATTTAGACTTTGTTTAGTTTTAATGTGTACAATTACAGGTCGCATGTAACTGTGTCGTTTTGTACAGTCTAGGTTGATTCGTAGCATAATTAATTTATAAAGTGCTGTCTCATAGTTAAATTGAAAAGAAAAACGACAGAAATACACATTGTTTTATTCCGAAAACCAATATTTACTAACCGTCATTGGTAAAACCTAGCATACCCCAAAGTCTAAAAGCCCGAAAAATCATCTATTTTTTTAAAAATCCTAACAGTTACCAGCTCATGTAGGATTTACTGGCAAAACCTAAGATTTACTGACACGGGCTTTTACAGTAACAGATACACTATAAAATCACCTTTATATTAAAATATATTTCATTTCTAGACATCATCAGGTCCAAAGTGGATAATAGAACCGTTTTCCCCCCGAAGGGTAGAAAACGAATATTTAGGTTTCAGCCGTAGCTCGACCCACTGTGAGATTAACGCTTTGAATTTTACCTGTTTGCAGTGTGCATCTACCCTATATACAATTATTCACCTAACATTTTCAATGAGGGTATGTAAGTAAGTGCGGGTGCCATCGCCGACTAGCTTTTCTCTTCAGTACTTTTCTCACACGCCGGCTAGAACAGCAAATTTAGTGGGTCGAGCTACGGCTGAAACCTAAATATTCGTTTTCTACCCTTCGGGGGGAAAACGGTTCTATTTAGGTGTTCGAGCCTTCGCTCGACCCACTGTGAGATGTGTTTACAATCTGCCGGCGATGGCTAGACGTACTGTGAAATTGTACAAATCGTTTTTCAATGAAAAACAAAGTGACTTTACAAAGTAAATTATTTTAGTAATTATTTTAAGGAACAATATGACTACTATTTAATTCAAGATATGCTTATTTGCTTATATGTACAAACAAGGATTTAGGTATAACAATTAAATCGGAACAAATGACTGAGTTTAGTTAAATGGAGCTTGAGGATTGCCAATAGTCCACTCGAATTGCTTTTTTGCCCATGTACGAGTATGTACACTTTGAAGTGTACATGTGTACCAAAATGTAGAGAAAATTCGAGAATTCCGAAAATTCCTTTTTTATTGAGATAAAACTAGGTAATAAATAAATAAAAGTGTTAATTACTCGATACGAATTTGAGTTGATTGAGTATTCAATTGCGTTTAGCTTCGACTTCTGCAAAACTTTTAGTAAAAGATTTTATTTTTAGTTTATTTTTGCTAAGGTACTGATGTATCGTGCACGTAAATCACAAACAAAACTTAATGGGATTACAACCATCAAAGTAAAAAAATAAAAAGAAATTGTAACTTGCAATTCATCTGTCTCTACGCAAGTAACAAAACGCTACAAAATGTCAAAATACGATCTATGGTGCACAAATGTTAGTGCCACAAACTCTTTGAATGGACGATTCAAAAGGGACTTCAAGTTAGTAAGAAACGACTTTAGTAACAAACAATGCCGCTACCTATCTAACGATGGACTTTGGGACTGCAGGGGCTATAATAAATGCTTTCCATATTCCCATCAAAGACCGCCCAACTAGAAAAGACGAAGAGCATCTTTTATGAATATTAAAGCATCATATTATTGTATTGTGTGTGATACACTCTTCAATGTTTTAGTCTTCGACGGATTATTCGGTTAAGGACAGATTCTTGATACGAGAGATTCACTCATAAGATGCTTCCGATTCGAGTTCCATTTCAACCAGAAAATAAAGTAAGATTTTGGTACCTTATCTGAGAGTTCTTACAACTCTCAGGTAGGGTAGTACCACGTAGTCTATTATAGTATCGTCCGTTTCCATCGTATAAAGTGCATATCAACATTTTCATTCAAATTAGTTTACGTAAACTCGCGCGCATTCCTGGACGTGTACTCATTCAACATAATCATAGTATCTGCAGTATTAATATAGCACTTAACAATAGCAATAAAAATCTCATCATTTCATTTACTGATACCTGTCAAATTGGAATTGTTTAACAGGTTTTTGAGTATCAAAGATTAATTGTTACAGATAAAATGACGTATTTTCTTTTAAACAAAAAAGATTAGTGTATGTACCTCGCGGTACATCGATTAGGCAGATTGAGGCGACGTCCTTTCAAAATAATGTCAGAGAGAAAAAAAAATTGTAGATCAACAATTTTCCCTTATAATTAAGACATCTAGATCAAGGTTGCTGTTTATTCAGTTTTCAGAGAAAGGTAACTGCAGCTCTACAGCTGCCGGGTGAAGCGATGATTCCCGCTTTTTTGAATAAAGATTGAAATTAACATGCAATGACGCTTCGCGAGGGTGGTTTAACTTTCCCCCTGGTAGATACGAATAAATTTGTTATGCTTCTACGTCTTGATTTGCTTACTGGTATATATATGTTTATTCACCCAAAGTACTAAATTTAGCCTTTCGTCCCTAATAATATTAAGCATCCAACCAGATTGCCTAAATTTTGATGAATCAGACTTGGAACCATTTCGGCCATAGTATAATAATAATATAATCATCACTCGATACGAATGTCTTGAGATGTATGACAAAAAGAGTCAACTCGTGAATGCGTCTACCTAAACACAGGAGGATAAATGCAGCCACATAGCGCGACACTTAGTATATGTTGTTTCTATTGATATCAAATGAGTAATTATTTACAAATTATTTTTTTTTTTTTACCAATGTAAAAAAAATTACAACTAAGACGTTCACTTCTTTCGGGGTCAGCAAAAGTGGCCACTACTGATTTATGAATTATGAACTGCTATATTTTTGTAATAATATGTGTATGATTATGAAGCAAAAAATATATAGGACAATATCATTGGACTTGGGATTATCAGCTATTGGCAGTAGTTACTCTGGGCGCCCCATTCCACCGTTCCGAAGTAGGAAATAAGTCTTTAGGATTCGATTGACGCCATGACGATTCGAAGAGATTCCGCCTCTCGCTTGACTATGACTGCACTGCATGGGATGTAGTTGAGAGGACAAAAAGTAGTCAAGTCATTTGATAGATTGTATCGTTGTAACAAAATGGGTCTATCTTCACGGGACTACTTACAGTCCGTGACTACTTACGAAAAAAAATTCTGAATAGTTTTGACAACCTTCAATTGCTTCACATTTTAACATTTTATTTATTTCTGATGTCATATCCTTCGTGATAGAGCAAGACAATTAATTGCATGTATCTAAACTCAAACACATATAACTTTCTAACTAAAACACATATACCTACATATATATTGATACACACATATTACATACATATATACATACATACTTACTTATTATACTGATGAGGATGACAAATTTGAAAGAAAATGTTCTTTTAAGTGGCGCTTGAAGGATTGGACGGAACGTCTCTCGCGAACTGAAACAGGCAGCCCATTCCACAACTCGGCAGCCTGTACGGTGAAAGACTTGCGGAAGAAGATTGTGTTAAAGTGGGGAACTTTTAGGACGTTATTGGTAACACATGACCTCTGGGGACGGGAACTAGGAGGGAGAAAATGGAAACGGGAACGTATGTATTGAGGAAACTGAGGACAATTTAGGGCTTTGTAGATAAGGCAGAGGATATGCATATTTCTCCGTTGACGAATAGGTAACCATTTGAGTTGCTTGCGGCATTCAGACACGTGATCAAATTTACGTAAGCAGAAAATAAAGCGAATTGCTAAGTTCTGAAGCCGTTCAAGTTTATTTAAGAGCTGCTCAGTAACATCCAGGTAACACACATCGGCGTAGTCGAGAATGGGGAGTAGGAGGGACTGAGCAAGCATAACTTTAGTACTAAATGGCAGGAAGTATTGAAGCCGCTTGAGAGAGTGGTAAGTATAATGCATACGGCGACTAACCTCATTGACATGAGCATTCCATGACATGGTACAATCAAAGATCACGCCAAAATTTCTGCTTCTTTCTGTAAAAGGTATTACAGTACCATCAAATATAATTTGGGGAAGATCCTTGTAATCCAATTTGCTAATCAATCTGTTACTGCCAATGATCATTACTTGTGATTTTTTGGGATTAACAAGTAAACCAAACGAGTCTGCCCAGGTCTTGATAGCTATGAGATCTTGGTTGATTGTTTCAACTGTGTTGCCAATATTACTAATATCAGTGTGTCTATATATTTGCAAATCATCAGCGTACAGATGGTAGGGAGCCGAAATAACATAAGTGAGTTGGTTAATAAAGACAGAAAAAAGTAATGGAGATAGTACGCCGCCTTGTGGCACACCTGCAGTGATTTGGCACCATCTCGATACGGAGTTATTATGTCTAATGCACTGCCGGCGACCTCTAAGATAATCAGAGAACCAATCAATCACCGAGGGAGATAAATTAATAGAGCGAAGGATAGCTATAAGAATGTCGTAGTCTACTGAATTAAAAGCGCTACTAAAATCGAGTAAAACAGCAATAGTAAACATTTTTCTGTCCATAGCAATCCGTATGTCGTCTGTTACATTCAACAGCGCCGTCACTGTGCTATGGCATGGCCGAAACCCAGATTGGAATGGACTGATTATATTGTTACGATTTAGGAAGGTGGACAATTGTTTATGGACAACACTTTCTAGGACTTTGGATAAGAAAGGGAGAATAGAGATAGGTCGGTAGTCATTAAAGGATTTAGGATTAGAGGACTTGGGTAAAGGAAGTACAAGTGCGGATTTCCAACCATTTGGGTAGGTACCAGATTTTAAGGAAAAGTTGAGGTTGTGAGTGACATTAGCTGCGGAAAAAATAGCGTGAGGTTGTCGCAAGCTAATATTATGTAATTTCCATACACTTTTTCTGCGCAAAGACTGCGGAAAACTTAGCGTGTGGCATTTGTCTAGGGGGGCTGCAGAGTCGAAGCGAAGCGACGCGTCATGTTTTTAAACTTTAAAATACGTTCATATCTATTTCCTAAGTATTGATAAGGGACGCTCAAGTATTACATATCGCAATATTAGAATAATTGATGGTGCATTTGTGTCTGCGCTTTTTTTATTAGCTGTTGACGGATAAAAAACTTCCGATGTAAAAAGCGCCTGTGTGTGAACATTGAACATACTGCTGAGAAGTCATACGGTCTATTCGAACGAAGCGTGCTAAGCGCTGAGAAATGTCGCGCGTTAAAACGCCAAAAAAGCTCCCAAGCAAACGTAGGCTTATATTACAAACTCCCAAAGTGGGCTCTTTCGATGTTCACCGGAAGAAAGTGAACAACGAGACATGTATTCTAAATCTGTTACCGCGCTACCGAAAAGTCTTACTCTATAAGATACTTCTTCAATGCTGGATTCCGCAAGCTCTTCCAGTTGAGCCCAGCAGCGTCTGTGATGGAGCCGCCAAAGCCGTCGATCACCTGGTCCACACGCCCCAAGTCGATCTCAAGGACGGTGATAGCTCGGGACGCTGCTATTCCAAGTACATGTTGACAGTAGGTAGGAATCATAGACTAAGGTTGCGGCACGCTATGATGGCCGTTTTGACAGCTGTCATCCCCATAGTATATTTGTCAAAACTGACGGATAAACTATGGGGACAGCTGACAGCTGTCAAAACGACCATCATAGCGTGCCGCAACTTCAATAATGAGGAGAGTTAGATAATTTATCATGAAACGATACATATTTCGGCATTGACGAGTAAATGTTATTTGAACAACTTACTGTCTGTAGTTCCTTGTTGTAATATTCCCGTATCTTTGTGGAAGCGTAGACCATTCTGTGAATAATGTGATAAGACTTAAGATAGAATAAATGACCGACTCAAGTATATACCCCGACCGGAGTATATACCGACACACTCTCGTTGAAGTATTAAATCTTTGTCAAAGTAGGTATACCCTCATGTCCTTAGCATAGTGTGTCTTTGACCTGGAAGTTTATCTGAATCATTCGTCAGGCGCTGAGTGTTCGTCGAGCGGCATATGACTTGGGTTGCCATCTGTCCGGATTAAGTCTGACATGTCCCGCTTTTTTCAGTAGTGTCCGGCCAAATATTTACATGTCAGGCCAGTCCGGCTTTTGGTGGGCTTTTTACCCACTAGACCCAACGCAGTAGGTAGACGTAACCGCGCTGCTTCTGCTAAGCAAGGCGGTGAAGCGACCGTGCTGCTAGACCGAGGCGCGGGTGGTGCCGCTCCCTTCAGTTCAGCTAGTCCAGGGGTTCCCAACCTTTTACCCTATGCGACTCACCCAACATTATGCTAAAATACTACGCCCCCCTAGGGGCCGAAATGGGGAGTCAAGAAAATTTAGCAAACGATGAAAAAATTGGGGTTCCAAAGATGGTTGCAATGTGTCGCTGACTTCGCATAGGTGGCACCGACCGCGTCACGCGAGTTTAAATGAACAGTTTTAATAAATATTATTTATATAGTTTAATTCTGGAGTCGTTCGCTGCCCAATGGTTCACTCTGCGGCCTGCGCCCCCCAAGTGGAGTGCGCCTCACTGGTTGGGAAACCCTGAGCTAGTCGATCATTGAACGCGTTAACGCGTAGCTTGCTTACGTTAGAAGGCGCACGCGGGCCTTCTAGATCATTCTATCAATGGCGATCGTCATTTTCTAATTTATAAAAATCTCGTGTCACAGTGTTTGTTATCGAACTCCTCAGAAACGGCTTGACCGATTTTAATTAAATTTTTTTGTGTATATTTCTCTGAGAAAAGGTCGTAAGCTATTTTTTTACCCCTAGGTGGCCCTCTCCAGAATTTTTTTAACAATTATTATGGCGAAACGTTGTTCGCGCGCACAGCTAGATTGACTATAAGAGAAGGTTATGTCCGGCCTTGAGGGCCAAATGTCTGGCATTTTATAATGACAAGTCCGGCTTTTGTATTTTAGAAGATGGCAACCCTACATCTGACGCTCGATTCTACTGATTTTCGTTTTGTTTTTGACGAATATCAATATAATATTGATTTTCAGCGCAAAGAAACGAAAATTCATTGAAATCAAGCACAAACAATCAAGCACAACTTCATTATAAAACTGTGATATCGTATGTATTTTTATATTATTAATGACGTTTTGATGTTTATTAGTCGGTTTTATTTTTTTTGTATTTTTTTTGTCTAGAAAATTGCAAAATACATTTTTATTTTGAACCCCAGTTTACCAAAAATCTATTAAATCCTGTAAAAAGTAACGCTTTAGGTCGGTCATATCACACCGTTTAAGCGTTAGAACTAGAAGCTTTGCAAATATCAATTTTATTACGCTGCAAAAAGCAGCCGCGGTGCACCATTGAGTTAATATACGTCAATGCGGTGCACGAATAGATTTCCTGGGAAACCTCGCCTTTGAAATGTAATGTCTAGCTAGACAGACATCCACAAAAACAAATGTCTGCATGATGATTATTTTCTAAAAATATTTAAAAAACGGTTCCATCCACCTAATTTGAATCCAGCTACTATGAAGACGTTGGCAGAATTGGAGAAAAATTTACTTCCAGCAGGCGTAGCACGGGCTGCCAAGACTGGACTCGAGTCACGCATTATCACACAATTTCAGTAACAAAATTTCAAAATTTAAATTCAAAAATCTTTATTCAACATAGGCCTTTACAAGCACTTATTGACGTCAAAACAAAGTAAAACATTCCTATTAAAAGGAAACAAATTAACCTTGTATGTACGTGCATACATCCTGAATATAATCAGGATGTGTGCAAATACAAGTAGGAATGAAAAAAAAAGTTGACTCTACACCTGTTCGGAAATTGGGAGGCCTTCTCGAAAAGAACAGGCAAGAAACTCGAAAGATCAAATTTTTTATCTGCTCTTTAAAATCGCATAATCTCTATGTCTTAAAGAGTAGCACGGTGGTGCGTATTAAGTGGGACTGACGTGATAAAAATTTCTTGACGATCGTCAAGGGACACGTGTGACTGAGTTTTATCACAAATTTTTTGCTCTCCGACTGCTGCTACATCTTCCATCTATCTAAAGTATTAAAGCCCTTGCTACAACCACAGCAGTTGGCGAACAGGTACGTCAAGAAATTTGTGATAAAACTTAGTCATACGTGTTCCTTGACGAGCGTCAAGAAAATTTATCACGTCAGTCACACTAAATACGCGCTACCGTGCTAGATTATATCACTGAAATTGCGTGACTCGAGTCCAGTCTTGGCAGCCCGTGCTACGCCTGCTGCTTGCAATTTTCTCCGTTCTTAGAATCTTGCCAGTGGAAGTGAAATGCTTTATATACCTTGCTAGTAGTGTATGAAACGTAGTGCGAGTCGGGCGGGTGGTCCCTCGTTATCTCATCGCAGTAGGTAGCATTGCAGACGCAGACCACCTTTCCTGGCAGTCCACTGGCTGCACACGGCCGGTCTGGTGAGAATAAGCACGATCATCGTTCAGGGTTTTAGGGAAAATCAACTAAATCATCATTGGTCTAATGGTTTATACCACCGGGTTGATCGGGAAGTTTGCTGTTCGACTCCCCATGGGGACCAGCAAGGTAGCTAGCCAGGCTGGGTCAGCTTCTGACCCAGCCTGGCTAGCTACCACTGTCTTACCAGAGTTTGTCGCCATAATAACAATGTTAATACCATTGTTGAGTTCCGACAATTAGAGGTAAGATAGCCAGTTCCCCAGTTGTTGAGGAGTTCAGGTGAAGCTCGCTTCCACCCTGCGTTTTCTTCACTTACCATCGGGGGTGATAATGCCGAGAGCTTCTAAATTCAAGTTTTGCGCAATTTCATTAAGGTCCAATTTCTTAATCGTTAGAGTGTAGAATAAATGTAGAGGCTTGACAGATTTTCTATAGCTGTCATATTTATTCCGCGGCTAAATTGAAAAATCGACCCTAAAACGTTGTAAGCACCGAGTTTCGACCGGGTTAAGGCGGAGATGATACTTCAGTTTGTTGGTTGGAATTAAATATATTTAGATGGTGTACTCCTAAATTCTTTCATTCATTTGTGTCTTATCGCTATAATCTTTATCTCGCCTATCTCCGAACAGCACTTAACCACAGATAATATAATACTACAGTACTTAACTAATTTCCTAATAATGACACGAGCACGTTACATGTAGTCGTACGTGCCTAACTGGTACTTCCCCCTTTTTAACACTGCTCAATGTGTAACATTGACTTACTGTAATACAATATTGACTATGATTCGGACGAGTGTTTTGCTGACCGCGCAAAACTTTTACTCGCCTTGAACTTAAATACTGATGTGTCATGTGTGTTGTGCTGACGATTGTTTTGATTCTTGATGCGGCTGTGGTTGACAGCTGTAAGTTTTCTTTTAGTTGTGAGCCAGCCTAAGTACACGATTCAAATTCAAATACAATATCCTTTATTCCAGGGGTCTCCAAACTACCAGTGCCATGAATCCCAGTAATTGGAATGCAAAAAAGCGTACCTATTTTTACTTAGGTCGCGCACTCTGCGACTAGCAGGAAATAAAGTTAAGGGCAGAAAAATTGAAACTGTTTTGGCCCTAGGAACATACTGAAGTAAACATTATGTCCCTGAGGCTTTAAAGTTTGGAGACCCCTGCTTTATTCAATTGGGATTTTACAATCACTTTTGAACGTCAGAGAAGCTACGCCATTGGTTTACAAGTCTTTTTCAAGATTGCGAAACAATAACACTACCTACTGTCAAAGAAAAAGTCAACACGACCGCAATCAATACAAAAGTTGCGGCATCATCATTGCGGCATCAATACAAAAGTCTGCGTCAACTGTCTGATAAAAAATAGTGATAGACGCCATTGACTGTAAAAATCGAAAAAGGTCGCGATAGATTTTTCTTACACAATCAAGGGGGCGGATTTAACTCCGAAACTTTCCATTTCCATTCCATTTTCCGCGCGCAATGTTCCTAATTTTTCATTCCGTAAGAACCTTCTACAAAGTATTTGTAATAACTTTAAAAAATTAAAAGACGAATAAAATCGGTACCTAGTTAGTCGTTCTCAAGTTATAGAATTCATTTTATATGTATAGAATACAAGTTGTAATGCAAACCTTTCGAACAAGAGAACACATTCTTCTTGTGTAACTGAACAACTTACCCCAAGTAAATAATCGACAAAGACGCAAAAAAATTAGACTTTCTTTCCATAAAATGTTAGTTAAAATATAAATTTGTATAGATATAGTGCGAACATTTTTGTCATTAATAGACATATAATTCCTTTGGAAAGTTCTTCAGTTTCACAAGTAGAATTGTGTTCTCTTTGGAAGCGGTTTCATTACATTCTGTATATAACACATTTCGAATAATTTCTAACATTGAATATTAGTATTATATGGATAGGTACCCACCTTTTTTCAATGCTGCACCCACTATATTCACCATTGTCACACCAAAGACAAACAAAAGAAGATTTTTGTAGCCCATTTCAAAAACACAAAGTCATGCCGTAAAAATTCATATGAAAAAGAACTCAATCACATTTTGCTTGTTTATAAGTACCTATAAAAATCATATATCATTAAAATTATGTCATACGTAGTGTGGTAAATAATTTATCATTATTCAAAATGAATTCTATAACTTGAGAACGACTAACTAGGTACCGATTTTATTCGTCTTTTAATTTTTTAAAGTTATTACAAATACTTTGTAGAAGGTTCTTACGGAATGAAAAATTAGGAACATTGCGCGCGGAAAATGGAATGGAAATGGAAAGTTTCGGAGTTAAATCCGCCCCCTTGATTGTGTAAGAAAAATCTATCGCGACCTTTTTCGATTTTTACAGTCAATGGCGTCTATCACTATTTTTTATCAGACAGTTGACGCAGACTTTTGTATTGATGCCGCAATGATGATGCCGCAACTTTTGTATTGATTGCGGTCGTGTTGACTTTTTCTTTGACAGTAGGTAGTGTTATTGTTTCGCAATCTTGAAAAAGACTTGTAAACCAATGGCGTAGCTTCTCTGACGTTCAAAAGTGATTGTAAAATCCCAATTGAATAAAGCAGGGGTCTCCAAACTTTAAAGCCTCAGGGACATAATGTTTACTTCAGTATGTTCCTAGGGCCAAAACAGTTTCAATTTTTCTGCCCTTAACTTTATTTCCTGCTAGTCGCAGAGTGCGCGACCTAAGTAAAAATAGGTACGCTTTTTTGCATTCCAATTACTGGGATTCATGGCACTGGTAGTTTGGAGACCCCTGGAATAAAGGATATTGTATTTGAATTTGAATCGTGTACTTAGGCTGGCTCACAACTAAAAGAAAACTTACAGCTGTCAACCACAGCCGCATCAAGAATCAAAACAATCGTCAGCACAACACACATGACACATCAGTATTTAAGTTCAAGGCGAGTAAAAGTTTTGCGCGGTCAGCAAAACACTCGTCCGAATCATAGTCAATATTGTATTACAGTAAGTCAATGTTACACATTGAGCAGTGTTAAAAAGGGGGAAGTACCAGTTAGGCACGTACGACTACATGTAACGTGCTCGTGTCATTATTAGGAAATTAGTTAAGTACTGTAGTATTATATTATCTGTGGTTAAGTGCTGTTCGGAGATAGGCGAGATAAAGATTATAGCGATAAGACACAAATGAATGAAAGAATTTAGGAGTACACCATCTAAATATATTTAATTCCAACCAACAAACTGAAGTATCATCTCCGCCTTAACCCGGTCGAAACTCGGTGCTTACAACGTTTTAGGGTCGATTTTTCAATTTAGCCGCGGAATAAATATGACAGCTATAGAAAATCTGTCAAGCCTCTACATTTATTCTACACTCTAACGATTAAGAAATTGGACCTTAATGAAATTGCGCAAAACTTGAATTTAGAAGCTCTCGGCATTATCACCCCCGATGGTAAGTGAAGAAAACGCAGGGTGGAAGCGAGCTTCACCTGAACTCCTCAACAACTGGGGAACTGGCTATCTTACCTCTAATTGTCGGAACTCAACAATGGTATTAACATTGTTATTATGGCGACAAACTCTGGTAAGACAGTGGTAGCTAGCCAGGCTGGGTCAGAAGCTGACCCAGCCTGGCTAGCTACCTTGCTGGTCCCCATGGGGAGTCGAACAGCAAACTTCCCGATCAACCCGGTGGTATAAACCATTAGACCAATGATGATTTAGTTGATTTTCCCTAAAACCCTGAACGATGATCGTGCTTATTCTCACCAGACCGGCCGTGTGCAGCCAGTGGACTGCCAGGAAAGGTGGTCTGCGTCTGCAATGCTACCTACTGCGATGAGATAACGAGGGACCACCCGCCCGACTCGCACTACGTTTCATACACTACTAGCAAGGTATATAAAGCATTTCACTTCCACTGGCAAGATTCTAAGAACGGAGAAAATTGCAAGCAGCAGGCGTAGCACGGGCTGCCAAGACTGGACTCGAGTCACGCAATTTCAGTGATATAATCTAGCACGGTAGCGCGTATTTAGTGTGACTGACGTGATAAATTTTCTTGACGCTCGTCAAGGAACACGTATGACTAAGTTTTATCACAAATTTCTTGACGTACCTGTTCGCCAACTGCTGTGGTTGTAGCAAGGGCTTTAATACTTTAGATAGATGGAAGATGTAGCAGCAGTCGGAGAGCAAAAAATTTGTGATAAAACTCAGTCACACGTGTCCCTTGACGATCGTCAAGAAATTTTTATCACGTCAGTCCCACTTAATACGCACCACCGTGCTACTCTTTAAGACATAGAGATTATGCGATTTTAAAGAGCAGATAAAAAATTTGATCTTTCGAGTTTCTTGCCTGTTCTTTTCGAGAAGGCCTCCCAATTTCCGAACAGGTGTAGAGTCAACTTTTTTTTTCATTCCTACTTGTATTTGCACACATCCTGATTATATTCAGGATGTATGCACGTACATACAAGGTTAATTTGTTTCCTTTTAATAGGAATGTTTTACTTTGTTTTGACGTCAATAAGTGCTTGTAAAGGCCTATGTTGAATAAAGATTTTTGAATTTAAATTTTGAAATTTTGTTACTGAAATTGTGTGATAATGCGTGACTCGAGTCCAGTCTTGGCAGCCCGTGCTACGCCTGCTGGAAGTAAATTTTTCTCCAATTCTGCCAACGTCTTCATAGTAGCTGGATTCAAATTAGGTGGATGGAACCGTTTTTTAAATATTTTTAGAAAATAATCATCATGCAGACATTTGTTTTTGTGGATGTCTGTCTAGCTAGACATTACATTTCAAAGGCGAGGTTTCCCAGGAAATCTATTCGTGCACCGCATTGACGTATATTAACTCAATGGTGCACCGCGGCTGCTTTTTGCAGCGTAATAAAATTGATATTTGCAAAGCTTCTAGTTCTAACGCTTAAACGGTGTGATATGACCGACCTAAAGCGTTACTTTTTACAGGATTTAATAGATTTTTGGTAAACTGGGGTTCAAAATAAAAATGTATTTTGCAATTTTCTAGACAAAAAAAATACAAAAAAAATAAAACCGACTAATAAACATCAAAACGTCATTAATAATATAAAAATACATACGATATCACAGTTTTATAATGAAGTTGTGCTTGATTGTTTGTGCTTGATTTCAATGAATTTTCGTTTCTTTGCGCTGAAAATCAATATTATATTGATATTCGTCAAAAACAAAACGAAAATCAGTAGAATCGAGCGTCAGATGTAGGGTTGCCATCTTCTAAAATACAAAAGCCGGACTTGTCATTATAAAATGCCAGACATTTGGCCCTCAAGGCCGGACATAACCTTCTCTTATAGTCAATCTAGCTGTGCGCGCGAACAACGTTTCGCCATAATAATTGTTAAAAAAATTCTGGAGAGGGCCACCTAGGGGTAAAAAAATAGCTTACGACCTTTTCTCAGAGAAATATACACAAAAAAATTTAATTAAAATCGGTCAAGCCGTTTCTGAGGAGTTCGATAACAAACACTGTGACACGAGATTTTTATAAATTAGAAAATGACGATCGCCATTGATAGAATGATCTAGAAGGCCCGCGTGCGCCTTCTAACGTAAGCAAGCTACGCGTTAACGCGTTCAATGATCGACTAGCTCAGGGTTTCCCAACCAGTGAGGCGCACTCCACTTGGGGGGCGCAGGCCGCAGAGTGAACCATTGGGCAGCGAACGACTCCAGAATTAAACTATATAAATAATATTTATTAAAACTGTTCATTTAAACTCGCGTGACGCGGTCGGTGCCACCTATGCGAAGTCAGCGACACATTGCAACCATCTTTGGAACCCCAATTTTTTCATCGTTTGCTAAATTTTCTTGACTCCCCATTTCGGCCCCTAGGGGGGCGTAGTATTTTAGCATAATGTTGGGTGAGTCGCATAGGGTAAAAGGTTGGGAACCCCTGGACTAGCTGAACTGAAGGGAGCGGCACCACCCGCGCCTCGGTCTAGCAGCACGGTCGCTTCACCGCCTTGCTTAGCAGAAGCAGCGCGGTTACGTCTACCTACTGCGTTGGGTCTAGTGGGTAAAAAGCCCACCAAAAGCCGGACTGGCCTGACATGTAAATATTTGGCCGGACACTACTGAAAAAAGCGGGACATGTCAGACTTAATCCGGACAGATGGCAACCCAAGTCATATGCCGCTCGACGAACACTCAGCGCCTGACGAATGATTCAGATAAACTTCCAGGTCAAAGACACACTATGCTAAGGACATGAGGGTATACCTACTTTGACAAAGATTTAATACTTCAACGAGAGTGTGTCGGTATATACTCCGGTCGGGGTATATACTTGAGTCGGTCATTTATTCTATCTTAAGTCTTATCACATTATTCACAGAATGGTCTACGCTTCCACAAAGATACGGGAATATTACAACAAGGAACTACAGACAGTAAGTTGTTCAAATAACATTTACTCGTCAATGCCGAAATATGTATCGTTTCATGATAAATTATCTAACTCTCCTCATTATTGAAGTTGCGGCACGCTATGATGGTCGTTTTGACAGCTGTCAGCTGTCCCCATAGTTTATCCGTCAGTTTTGACAAATATACTATGGGGATGACAGCTGTCAAAACGGCCATCATAGCGTGCCGCAACCTTAGTCTATGATTCCTACCTACTGTCAACATGTACTTGGAATAGCAGCGTCCCGAGCTATCACCGTCCTTGAGATCGACTTGGGGCGTGTGGACCAGGTGATCGACGGCTTTGGCGGCTCCATCACAGACGCTGCTGGGCTCAACTGGAAGAGCTTGCGGAATCCAGCATTGAAGAAGTATCTTATAGAGTAAGACTTTTCGGTAGCGCGGTAACAGATTTAGAATACATGTCTCGTTGTTCACTTTCTTCCGGTGAACATCGAAAGAGCCCACTTTGGGAGTTTGTAATATAAGCCTACGTTTGCTTGGGAGCTTTTTTGGCGTTTTAACGCGCGACATTTCTCAGCGCTTAGCACGCTTCGTTCGAATAGACCGTATGACTTCTCAGCAGTATGTTCAATGTTCACACACAGGCGCTTTTTACATCGGAAGTTTTTTATCCGTCAACAGCTAATAAAAAAAGCGCAGACACAAATGCACCATCAATTATTCTAATATTGCGATATGTAATACTTGAGCGTCCCTTATCAATACTTAGGAAATAGATATGAACGTATTTTAAAGTTTAAAAACATGACGCGTCGCTTCGCTTCGACTCTGCAGCCCCCCTAGACAAATGCCACACGCTAAGTTTTCCGCAGTCTTTGCGCAGAAAAAGTGTATGGAAATTACATAATATTAGCTTGCGACAACCTCACGCTATTTTTTCCGCAGCTAATGTCACTCACAACCTCAACTTTTCCTTAAAATCTGGTACCTACCCAAATGGTTGGAAATCCGCACTTGTACTTCCTTTACCCAAGTCCTCTAATCCTAAATCCTTTAATGACTACCGACCTATCTCTATTCTCCCTTTCTTATCCAAAGTCCTAGAAAGTGTTGTCCATAAACAATTGTCCACCTTCCTAAATCGTAACAATATAATCAGTCCATTCCAATCTGGGTTTCGGCCATGCCATAGCACAGTGACGGCGCTGTTGAATGTAACAGACGACATACGGATTGCTATGGACAGAAAAATGTTTACTATTGCTGTTTTACTCGATTTTAGTAGCGCTTTTAATTCAGTAGACTACGACATTCTTATAGCTATCCTTCGCTCTATTAATTTATCTCCCTCGGTGATTGATTGGTTCTCTGATTATCTTAGAGGTCGCCGGCAGTGCATTAGACATAATAACTCCGTATCGAGATGGTGCCAAATCACTGCAGGTGTGCCACAAGGCGGCGTACTATCTCCATTACTTTTTTCTGTCTTTATTAACCAACTCACTTATGTTATTTCGGCTCCCTACCATCTGTACGCTGATGATTTGCAAATATATAGACACACTGATATTAGTAATATTGGCAACACAGTTGAAACAATCAACCAAGATCTCATAGCTATCAAGACCTGGGCAGACTCGTTTGGTTTACTTGTTAATCCCAAAAAATCACAAGTAATGATCATTGGCAGTAACAGATTGATTAGCAAATTGGATTACAAGGATCTTCCCCAAATTATATTTGATGGTACTGTAATACCTTTTACAGAAAGAAGCAGAAATTTTGGCGTGATCTTTGATTGTACCATGTCATGGAATGCTCATGTCAATGAGGTTAGTCGCCGTATGCATTATACTTACCACTCTCTCAAGCGGCTTCAATACTTCCTGCCATTTAGTACTAAAGTTATGCTTGCTCAGTCCCTCCTACTCCCCATTCTCGACTACGCCGATGTGTGTTACCTGGATGTTACTGAGCAGCTCTTAAATAAACTTGAACGGCTTCAGAACTTAGCAATTCGCTTTATTTTCTGCTTACGTAAATTTGATCACGTGTCTGAATGCCGCAAGCAACTCAAATGGTTACCTATTCGTCAACGGAGAAATATGCATATCCTCTGCCTTATCTACAAAGCCCTAAATTGTCCTCAGTTTCCTCAATACATACGTTCCCGTTTCCATTTTCTCCCTCCTAGTTCCCGTCCCCAGAGGTCATGTGTTACCAATAACGTCCTAAAAGTTCCCCACTTTAACACAATCTTCTTCCGCAAGTCTTTCACCGTACAGGCTGCCGAGTTGTGGAATGGGCTGCCTGTTTCAGTTCGCGAGAGACGTTCCGTCCAATCCTTCAAGCGCCACTTAAAAGAACATTTTCTTTCAAATTTGTCATCCTCATCAGTATAATAAGTAAGTATGTATGTATATATGTATGTAATATGTGTGTATCAATATATATGTAGGTATATGTGTTTTAGTTAGAAAAATTTGTACCCGCATTTACACAACATCTTACACTGCCACTTGGGTTGGCTGGAAGAAATCTCTCCCAGAGATAAGTCCGCCCTTGTATACCTTGTACTCAATGTATATTTAAATGTTTATATGTACAATAAAGAATTATATATATGTCATTCATTTCCATACATTTATTCTGTGCAACGACTACCGAAAAGTTAGCGTGTGGCGTTTGTCTAGAGGGGTTGGTCTTTAACGATCTGATGGTTTTCAAATGATACCATGATGAAATCATAGTGCAAAACGAAAAATATAATTTTCGGTCAGATTTTTGATCATTCGTTCATTATATCATAATTATATCCTTGGAAATTATGCCATAGTGATGGTAGCATTGGACATTGGAGAGAAGCATTTCATGACTTCCTTATCTCAGCATTAATTTACCATGTCACACGATGAAACATCCATAATAGGCCTGCTGATGAGATTAAAACGCGGGGTAGCGGTGAATTTGGTTAATTCATAATACTTTGAGCGGATACTTATTATCTATTTTCTGTTCTTCTGTGTCAGAGGGGGGAACCACAGAACAATTACTCATTCTGGGAACCAAGCAACGAATGTGGTTAATTCATAATACTTTGAGCGGATACTTAACATCTATCTTCTGATCTTCTGTATCAAAGAGGGGAACCACAGAACAATTACTCATTCTAGGAACCAAGCAACTATTGATATGTGACATCCTTACTCTCGCTTTCTTGGAATCTGTGGGAGTGATTTCGTGAAGTAGGACGGAAGAGTGTAGCAGGAAGCGAGGGAAGCGCGCGCTAGTTAATTTGACCAATGAGCGCGCGCTAGTTGATTTGACTAATGAGCGCGCGCTAATTGATTTGACTAATGAGCGCGCGCTAATTGATTTGACCAATGAGCGCGCGCGGTGGTAGAGTTGGCCGTCAGTTGGTAGTAAGATGTCAGATGTTACTACACATCTTAAGCGACTGCTGTAAAACTCGCTCATTTTTTTATTTATTCTTTTTACTTATTCTGAGGTGGGAACCTAGCAAATATTTGAGCGAAAACACAGATCAGATATAAAAGCCACAGAACCGACTATTAGAGTTTTAACTATGTAAACGCAAACGCTACGCTTTTTCTCTTAAAGCGCTCCACACACAAAGGCCACATGCGGGACGGTAGCGGAGAGGAATTTTTTGTAATGTTCGTGATGCTACTGTAGTATTATATTATCTGTGGTGATGCTATGGATCATGCCACACAGAAACCGCCTGCGGAAGCTATGCGGCGCAAGTAAATCACTTGCCGCAGTTTCGCTAACGTCCCGCTTGCGACTCTGTGTGTGGAGCGCTGGAGCGCTTAAGTTACCTCGTGGCTTATTGCTTGTTATAAGTAGGTAGAACATAATATACTGGGCTGCATTTTCGTTCAGTAAATAAAAGCATGTTTATCAACTTTTAGCAAACACAATATCATATACAACATTAATTTTCATGTTGCATGTTCTTCTAGAATTATTTTCATGTTTCTGTTCACAGATCTTACTTTAGCTCAATCGGCATCGAGTACAACCTGCTCAGGGTGCCGATAGGTGGTGCGGACTTTTCCACGAGGAAGTACGCCTTGAACGAGAGACCCCTGTATGATACCACTCTCTCCAACTTCACGCTAGCTCCAGAAGACTATGCTTACAAAGTAAGAAACATTTCATTATCACACACAGCTCATATACGTCTCCACATGGGAGCTCTAGTGAGCCTAGGTTAGGGCAGTGTTGCCAACTCCATCTTAGAGCAAAACTACAAACCCGCATTAAGAAAACTGTAGAAAACTATAAATATAGAATTTAAAACGACAAATCAAGTAAAACTTTTTCTAAAACGCCTCAGATTTTTTCGTCTTTCTATCGCATTGCAAAAAACATGAGATGTTTATTTTCACTACTTCGTTTAGGTTAGGATTGGTATATGCGTTAGATGTTTGACTTTAGATCCGTGTCGCAATGGTGCGGTTCTTGTGTTTTTTTTTCAATTTATTTTATTGTTTTTTTTATTAATTATTGTTTAAATAGTGCGATTGCCTTTCTGGTCTTTTACTAAAACTTAGTATATGGATTTCGCAGCAAATAATAGATGGTGCCTGCCTACAAACTTACTGTCCTTTAGTTTTTGTAAAATGAAAAAACTGTAGATTTGGAGACCTAAACTAAAAACTGGGAATATTTCCAAAAAACTGTAAATCTAGAGTTAAAACTGTAGAGTTGGCTACGGCTCGAGCCCCTCGGTGGTAGGTTAAATGATCTAAGCTCGGTGGGGACGTATGTCAGCATTGATACGGTAATACTGTTACCGTGGCTGTAATAATGATAATAATATATAATAGGATATTTAATTGAGATGTAAGTATTGGAAATACATACAGTATTCTGGATTTTTGCAATGAAATCTTCATTTGCAATTACATATTTTTATTTCAAAACTATATTGGAGGTTTATAATGAGTTTTGAAAGATTTTGCGAGTCTTAAGTATCTTCTTCCAAACATTGATTTACTACCAATTTTTTCGTTTTTTTTTGTTTTTGTTTGGTAGTAAATCAATGCTTCCAAAGCAAAACATTGTACATAGGTACAGTTACATTAATTGGTTTTCATTTGTTTCTGTAACAACGTAGGTATTCTGAATTGAATCAGCGTGAATAAATCAACTTGTGAAAAATATTCAGATATTGTACTTGAAAGAAAATATTAACTGATATTTTCAACCATTAAAATTATCTGATATTTTTATTCAACTATTAACAATTTTTTTTCAACCATTAACACCATACCTCTAGTACAGACCGAAAAGGTTGACATTCACATACACCTTTAAACTTCTTCGCATATGTATGTATGTTGTTTCATCGTTGTTTTCACACGAATCCAACTTGTCGCTAGTGTTGCTAAATAAGCTTATAAAAAATTACATTCTTTCGATCAGAATTTGGTTCGAGAGTAAGCCTACTGAGGCCCAAATCTACTAATAAGTTACAGCCGAATCGAAACTAAACCGTTGCGATTGACCAATCGGAGCGCGTATATTGACTTTCAACTTCCAACCATCTTTCAACTGTTCGATGACGTGATAATGTGGCGTTCTGATTGGTCGATCGCAAAGGTTTAGTTTCGATTCGGCTGTAACTTATTAGTAGAATTGGGCCTCTGATTGTAAGCGATAACTTCGCCAGTATCAAAGCCTTTTGTAAAGTTGTATAACCATACCATACGAAGGCGCTAGGAAGGCCTCCCGCTTTGTAATGTCGTAGGACTTTGGCCAACTAGCGGCTTTTTCGCTGGTGTTGCCATATTACCCGCCTAAATATCCGGGATCAACAAAAGCTACACGCTATTTTTTCCGCAGTCGTTTTGCAGAAAAAATTATGGAAATGACATTAGATTGCGACAACCTCATGCTATTTTTTCCGCAGTTAATGTCATCTCCATACATTTTTTCGAACGTCTGCGGAAAGTTAGCGTGTGGCATTTGTTTAGCTAGGAGGGCTGTTCACTCCTTTGTTGTAAGTATAGCCCTTCCCTTTATACGTCTATGGCATAGCCCTAATTACCCTTCGCATTGGGAAGGATAACTCGTGCATGACATACCTAATCGACGTGTTTGTAAAAATTTATAATACGAAATAGGTAGGTATAGAATGTCAGGCCCAATTCAGCTAATAAACTACAGCCGAATCGAAACTGAACCGTTGCGGTCGACCAATCGGAGCGCTTATATTGCCTTTCAACTGCTCGATGACGTGATAATATGGCGTTCTGATTGGTCGATCGCAACGGTCCAGTTTCGATTCGGCTGTAGTTTATTAGCTGAATTGGGCCTCTGCGTTAGCTAGCCGTACGCTATGGGCATGGCATGCGTAATGTAAGAAATCGAGAGTGCATACGTGCGTTTTGAGTTACTGATTGAGATTTGCACGCGTTAAGGCGCATAGTGGTCCCAATGACCTTGCGTCGATCGTCCCGCACTGATTACATAGGAGTGAGTGAGTGAGAGTGAGGGGAATATTTAAGCAAACCTTTACGCGTAAGATGAATTATTTCAATAAAAAATTAATTAAGGCGAATAAGAGAAATCTAAAAAGACCATCCCCTAGAATATTGTTCACTTTATTTATGGAAATCGAAAGTATATGATTTACTCTAATATTTACGACGCGATTAGGTTTAAAGTTTTGAAATCGAGGCATGTTTGGGTCACATTTTAACCAAGTTTTAATTAATTTATCAAAAAATTAAAAAGACCATCCTCTAAAGAATGCGTTGAATAATAACATATCTTTTTTAAAGATTTTTTTATTCAATATTTATGAAGAGAACCGGTTTTTTCTGCAGTGATTTTTTATGTTTGACCTCACTATGCGCCTTAACAAAACATTGTCACTGTTTATGTGCGTGCGTATCGCGTATAATATTTTGCTTTGGAACTTTTGAAAAAAGATAACAGACGCAAAATTTTTCAAAACTCATTCATCATTAGCTTCCAATATCGGGTTAATATAGTTTTGGAATAAAAAAAATATTTAATTACAAATGAAGAAAAAATCAAGACTAACGTATAAGTACTTACTTATTTCCAAAGCACATTTAACACAAACCTCAAGGAAAAATCCTATATATATTTTATTAATAACTATTGTAATGTTAAACAACCACTTTGTTAAATTCTGACTCTTTTTAGGGTTCCGTGCCTTTAAGGGAAAAATGGAGCTTTTAAAGGTCGTCCATCTCCTCGCTTGTCTGTCTGTCCGTCTCTCTGTCAAGCAACACCATTTTTCTTAGGAACGCGTAGAGATATCTGAGATATCAAACCATGTATTTATATCAAACACTCGGGTCTGCAGTCTCTTTCCGCTGTGGAAAATGCAAACTTATTTTCGTCGGATATTTTCACACATTTTGCGATTATGTAAGGGAATATTATCACCTTCCGTTGATCTAGAATCATGAAATTTGCCAAGAAGCAATGTCTTACAGCACATGTAGAGAGAAATCAGAAAATCGTAAATATGTATTATGTAGCTTATACACAAATTTATTTATTACTAGCTGTGCCCGTGACTTCGTCCGTGTGGAATAGTAACTTTTGGGAGCATTTTGATTTTTGTAGACATTTTTTTAAGATCTTCATAAAAAGTAGCCTATGTTATAACTTATATAATTAGCTATCTATTAGTGAAAGTCCCGTCAAAATCGGTCCAGCCGTTTTGGAGATTAGTGGGAACAAACAGACAGACAGACAAAAATGTTTTAAATTGTGTTTTTGTTATTGGTAGGTACCCGATATACCTTCATACCCATTTAGTAAAAACTTGTTATTTTGACATTACAAACAGACACTTCAATTTTATTTATTTGTATAGATGTATAGATTACAAGCTTTTATTTACTTTTACCTGTCTGGTGTCTGTAATGAAATCTTGCAAGTTAAATTTGACCCACTTCTCGGTTTCCGATTGAACTGAAATTTTGCATGCATATGTATAGCTTGACAATACAATAGTACGAGTATGATGATATGGAGCTGATCTAATGCTGCCCCCCTAGCACGTCCATCAAAACACGATATGATAAAGCGGTTTATCGCGGTGAAATGTCAAAATACAATAGGGTTTCGTCGTATTTTGACAGTTCACCGCGATAAATCGCTTTATCATATCGTGTTTTGATGGACGTGCTAGGGGGGCAGGAGTTGGAAGGTGACCGTAGGAACTCCGCAATAAAACTACACACGTCCATCGAGTTTAGACTCGTTTGATTTGTATCGACGAGTACTAAAAGTTTGTATTGTAAACAGCAACAAAAACATTTACAAATGGAAACACTGTAAAAGTGATAATAATACTACTTACTACGTAAAAGGTACTGCTTATTTCTTAGCGAAATATCTTCCAGTAGCCCTGACACAAATAGAAATAGTACGTATGTAATATGGTAGTTAAGTATGTAAGCACAAACAAACAAGGTAATAATAATATGTAAAATATACTTATAATAAACGGTAGGGAATTCCATAGTCTAACTGCATGCACAGTGAAGGAGTGGGAGAAAAAGCTGCTTCTGATGTCCCATAATTGCTGCCTTTTCTCCCAATCCCCGGAAAAAAGCAGGGCGCGAATATGGGATCGACAATCAGCATCAGGTGGACGTGCAAAGGAGAATCAAACAGGATAAATAGGCGTAGATAAAAGGATATTGCGTAGGAGACTAAGAATACGACTAAGAATACATTTCGACGGAGTGTGATAGGAAGCTAGTGCCAATTTTGTACGGGACCCTTGGTGCACGAGTCCAACGCGCATGAGATATTCTATGTTTGTAACTGCACCCACGACACAGGAGAAAATCCTATTGTGGGGCGAAGTTTTCATAATAATAAAAAAGGAACTCGCGCATTTTTCGATTAAAGCGACTCTTATCATAGAGAATAATAGCAACAACAAATCATAATGAATTTCCCTACATAAGTAATGCTTATTATTTTAAGCGTCTATTTTATGGTTTACGCGCAGAACGCCCTATATTCGCAGAATGTCACAGTGTTTTATATTAACGTCTCATTCGCAATAAACCCCATTCGCAAAAAAAATCGCACATATTCGCTTTATGATAGATTCGCAAATAATACTTTGCGTTGCTTAGCAGTTATCATTTAGCACGCCAGAATGCTACATTAATCGTTTTTTGACGCAGTTTCCGATGTATGAGGAAGCCAGAGCGGTAGCGACGTCGGAGTTGAGGGTGGTGGCCTCGTGTTGGAGCCCACCAGACTGGATGAAGAACGCGAACGAATTTTCTTCGTGCGGTACCCTAAAACCGGAATATTATGATACATACGCGAATTATCATTTAAAGTAAGTTATTTGGTTATTATTTTCTGAGTTCCGTTGCGTTACCAAAAATCAACATAAATGAATAACTAACAATCAGCTTATTGTTTATGTATGCTTTTTGCTGCTTGTGCTCAGCTTTAAGCGAAAGAAAAGATTCTTAAAAACAGTCTCCTTATCATTATGACTAGAGCTTTTAAAAAATTAAATCGTGAGGCGCGTGTTTCTATAAATAGTCAACTGCTCTAAGCGCTATGATTTTATTTTTGCATTTGATCAATGCTCTAGAATTCTAGATTAATGAGGAGAGTGGTGTGATGACTGGTGCCTAGGACCTTATTTCGAAGGGAAATACTTTGCGCATACCTCGAGAGTACTATTATATCTTCTGTGCTTCGGACGTGGGAAGGCGCGAGGTTATGTCGGACTCTCCATGTTTACTGGGGGCAGAGTGTCAGCCAGAAAGCGAGGACCAAAAAAAACCCATCGACGCCCCTAGATGCATAGATAGAACCCATAGATGCCTTGGCGCGAGCACGTCCATCATCACCATCCGCCACACCGAGGAGGGACGCTTCGCTGCCGAACAAGGTCATGGAACTCTTACGAATATATCCATGATCTCGTCGGCGTTTGCTCATCTAGGGCGAGCCCCTCTCACCCCCAGGGAGGCCGGTGATCCCCGGGTATCCAGGGGATCAGCGATGGGCGGCAACCGGTGCAATGCAGGGTCCGGACTTCCAACCCGGGGCTCCGCTGGTTGCCGCCAGGAGAAAGTAGACGAGCGAATTGCCGCATCCTTCGTCTCATCCCTTCCTTCTGGGGGCCTGGGTCTTGACCTTCCTGGCCTTTTCCTCCTTTCTGTGCCATAACGTCGACACAGAAGTAGTCTTTTTTTATTGCAACTAAGTTGGCAAACAAGCAAACTGCCCACCTGATGGTAAGTGGTAACAGTCACCTATAGTACATGTGTCTCCTGTGAAATACGTAGCAAAACTGCAACCCCCACAAGAACCACAGTGTACGTTGCCAACTTGTGACATCAGATGTAAAGTCACGGTACTACCCAGTAATTTTACTGCCGTTCCTATGTTATCCTCCATACCGGAACACAGCAATGCAAGCAGTGCTGCTTTGCGGCAGAAATAGGTAAGACGGAGGCACCCAAGCAGACAACCCTGGTACAGTTTCCCTCCGTCTACCGCGTCCGACGTCCTCTCTCCCCCCAACATGGCGCAGGATTTTTAAAGGAGAGATCCTCGCTTATGACGGCGACCAACTCTTGGGGTGCCTAGGTAGGACCTACCTACTTATTTTTAGCTTTTACTCTCTACATCATCTTTCTTCTCAATAAAACCGTTTAATTTAATTTTATTTACCTATTTTTACCACTATGTTTATTATACGTACCTACTACTATATTTCGTCCAATATTATCAGAGTTGATTTGCTTGCAAGTGTGTATAGGTATTTATAATCTACAATAAACTTATTCTGTGCGTTTTAGATTTATTGAATTATATGAAACAGAGGGCATTCCGATTTGGGCAATCACAACGACAAACGAACCTACAAATTATTTCTATGCTGGTTACTTCAACTGTTTGCAGTGGTCTGCTTATGACATGGTAAGTGATGAATACCTAATGACCTACCTGTCTGGTTCATACTTAAAATGTACTTAAAATATACTAATATTATACTTAAAATAATTGCAAAAGATTCTTTCTTTAGATAAACAATCTAGTGTTAAAAATTGTAAAAAAATGTGTTAGTATGACTTGTCATTTGTTCTCCCTCCTCATTCCTCCATATTTTATGACAAGTCATTTACGGTAAAGTCCATCAAACTGTGGAACTCCCTACCCGAAGCCATCAGACGTGCACCATCGCACGATGCATTCAAGCGTGAAATAAAAAAGCATTTCCTACGATTAAAATATGTGAGTGTAATATGTGTAGTTTATGTATTTTATTATCAAAATAAGTATTTAGGTTAAATATTTAAATATGTAAAATAGGTTTCCGCAATTCTTTACCCATTAACATTCTCTAAAATTAAACTTTCCTTTACCCATCGGTTGCCTGGTAGAGATTGCTGCTTTGGCAATAAGGCCGCTGTTTGTTTCTTCAATGAAATCTATCTTTTTGTATATTTTTTAAAATTGTTGTAACAATAAAGTATTAATTAATTCATTCATACATTTCTTATTGAAATATTGTTCCGCGCGATAACGGTTATACCCCCCTAAACCTTTTTGAAATTAGACACTTTTGTTCTCATTAAATTTAGTATACCTTAATCTATATATGTACATTTTGCTTTTTCTGTAATCAGTATAATTTAGTCAAAAAAAGATAAAATGCTCGAGTTAGTTTTTAAGTGTAAAATATAGATATTTAAATGCAAATAATTTACGAGTATATTCTGAGCAATATTTCTTCAAAATCCTAGATCTTCATTATATCTACAACATTTCCAAAAAATATGAAAATTAGACTATGTAAAGAGGGACAAAAGCGTTATCGCTTGAATGAAAATGTACAGCTATATTATCCGTCAGTTTCACAGATGAACAACGATGCAGTAGACTTAATTTACCTCGGCTTATTCACCTAGTGCAAATAAATTTACTATTTAGTAGACATAAAGTATACTATTTAGTAGACTTAATTCTCCTGTTTCTGTAAGTGAATTAAGTGGGTAGGTACACTGTTTATTAGAAGTCCTTTTTGACAGCTGTTATCCCCATATGACGCCTGTCAAAACGGACTTTTTAAAACGTGGGGACTGTGGTTAAAGCCATAATACGTTTAAATACACTTTATAGGCGCAATGTAATTAAATTTTACCTTGAGGTAGATACTTAGGTATATTCATGACTCATGAGCATAAATATGACTGCTCAATAGAACTTTACTTTTTGATTGATTAGCAGCACCAATTAATAAGATGCTTGTTTAAATTTATTTCTACAATTTTAGGGTAACTTCATTGAAAATTATTTAGGTCCAACAATTCGGACGTCAAAACACAACAATACCAAAATATTTGCACTGGACGATCTGCGAAATACAATCGCGAGTATATTTATTGAGGTGAGTATCTGTAAATCAACCATAGCTATAAATTATACTGATATTTTGTATTTCTCAAATTATAATACAAAAAGTGTAGACTAGGATAATATGTTGGGAGATAATATGTTGCCTTGTGGCAGCCCTTTGACAAAATTAAAGATTTAAAGATACATGCTTATAATTTTTCTCATCTATTGTTCAAATAGAGTTTTCTGCTGTGAGCAAATTATAAAATATTGATAACTTTTGGATTCCTTCATATTTCGTCATTAGTGATGAAGTCAAAAGGCTTGTTAAGTCCTAGAACAGTATGCAGAAAGTGAAGATATTTTACATTAGTTGAATTTGATATTAATACAACCATGTATGTATGACCGTGCAGTTTGTACGGTCCTAGAGTGGTGTTAAAAATTACTGTAGACACAGTTAATAAAATTAAGATTACAATTTGAAAATACTAATTTAGTATCGTTAAGTAGATGCACGTTAAGGTTATCTGCGAACTTGGACAAAGTCTCGTTGGTAAATGGTTTCCATTTGTAGGGAACTCGAAGCTATCCAGGCATGTTGAAGTACGTCGATGGTTTGGCACTCCATTCCTACGGGGACGATGGAACTCCGGTATCTATTTTCAACTTAGTTCGCGTGCCTTACCCGAATTTAACTTTGTTGATAACAGAGTACTGTGAAGGTAATTTGGTTCTATTTTTAAAATTTTTCAAAGTTTTTATTAGGCGTTAAAGCATACCCTTATACTATAAATAAATAGAAAGACTTTATTTTGATTTAATAAATAACAGAAACAATGATAGTACATAAAAAACAACAAAAAAGGCGACCTTATCGTCATTAGCTCTACCGACTCTGGTTTTTTGATGCCTGAACGTTGGAACGGCGAATTTATTTTTAATTATTTTATTTTATTAATGAGCTTCAAAATTTGTATAAATGTTCCATAGGTAACTATTAGATATACTGAAGTAAGTTCTAATGAGTGGCCATATACTGGAGTAAGCTCTAGTGTTATGATTATGAAGGAATGCTTATTTCTTTAACTCTTTTGTACCTGTAGTTATCACAGGTTCGAAACGATTATATTATAATGAATGTTTTATTCGCAGGTTTTAGAAATTCCGATACTCCAAAGGTCGATTTAGGTTCTTGGGACAGAGCTGTTTCTTATATGAAACGATATTTTGAGGTCAGTATCAACATGAAGGCAGGTATTAGTTTTTATGATTACATTTGCGCGGTGATTTTATTCTTTTGCTAGAAACGCTACAGAATGTGGCTATTTTTCTTTTCAAAACGAGGTACCTTCAGGCTATTTCTTTTCAAAACGAGGTACTTACTTACCTTCATTTTAATTAACATGGTTTCCATATATTTGTTTTAAAGAAAATAGAAAGCACGTTTAGGTATGGTGACATTATCTATTCCAATTACAGAACCTCAATAGCGGCAATTCAGGATTTATAGATTGGAACTTATGTCTTGATAAGAATGGAGGGCCGAATTGGACTTTGAACCTCGTAGATGCTCCGGTCATTGTGTTCCCGGAGAAGGAGCAGTTTGTGAAGCAGCCAATGTTCTACGCCATAGGACACTTCAGCAAGTTCATCCCGCGAGGGTCAAAGAGAGTGTCTCTCAAAGTCACCCCGGCGCTCGGCCATAAGTTTCTGAGTACAGCATTCGTGACTCCACGCAATACTGTTGTCATTGTGTTGTATAATGCGTAAGTTTTGTGACAAAAACGTTTTAAAATAGTTTTTTAGGAATCCCTGTATAAAGTGTACCTATAGTTCACAAAGCTATAGTAACCTAATGAACTCCATTTTAATGATGACAGCATTTTCAGGTTGAATGATACCTCAGTAGCTTTGAGGCTGAGGGACCAAGTGGCCATAATTAAAACTCCCAGTGAATCCATAGTCACTGTAGAAATTCCGATTCCGAAGAAGTAAGTTTACAAAAATAAAATTTAAGCCAATTCGTACAGGTGAGTCTTAACACCGAAGTGTGGCTAAGATGAGGATAATTTATAAATAAATGATTATATTGTCAAATTCTGAAACAGAGTATAATATGTTGTGATGATAACTAAACTAAACGAAGCAAAAATTGTTACTATAAAGTAACGGATTATTGTAATCTTAAACGATAGTAATTAATGGCTGTTATCTGTTTGGTTCTACGACAAACTGCTTAATATATATTTTTTTGCGTACTATAATTTATTTTCCCTTACATATTGTTAAGACTTGAAATGGGATATGTAGAACTATTATTTGTAACTTTGTAACTTTAGATTTGTAATAGCTTTAAAGTGTCTTGCAAAATCACAGTTCAAAGTTAGCAACTAAGTTAGCCAATAGGCGGGCAGGACTAATTTGTTGAAGTAAAATCAGCGGGTGGGTACATACTTCCTATTGCACCTCCCTATGACGATAACGTTTTATTTGACGCACTTTTTTTTTCTGTATCCTTCTGTTCTATAACAGTTATTACGTACGGCTGTTACTTTCAACTGTTTTTATTCTTGTGCGTTGTAATTTTTTACATTCTAAATTTATTACGATTTCTAAAAAAGAAGAAAGGTAATAGTCCAAATAAGGCAGCGTAGGATGTCATTCATAAGTATAGGTAGTAAATGCCTTTTGAAAACCTTAACTTCTTTGTATTATCATGACAACTCTGGTCTGTTAATATTTTCGGAACGAAGTTCTTTATGGGACGTTGTGGGCATCCCATATTAAGGACGACGATGAGTGAAGTGACGAGTGGCGTAGCTTCTATGGCGTGCAAAAGTGATTATGATAATCCAATTTGTATAGGTAAAATATATTGAATTCAAATGTGAATTAGTATATTGATTTTAAAGTGGGGGGTGGCTTCGGTGGCCCACAGGCGTAAAATGTGTAAATCCGGCTCTGGGTGATACTGAAATTTGATGAGGCGAAAATTTCGTAAAGGTATAGGGGGGTAAAAACGTTATCACTCAAAACAATGTCTCCAGTTGGGGTCCCGTACGTAGTTTCGAATGACGTTGTAGCGACAAGTCGTTGTGGCGAAAAACTTTTAGCGCGGTCTTTGAAGCGAATTCCACCAGGGCGAATGACACTGCAGCGACAAACATTGTGGCGAAAAATGTTTGAAATTACATATATGCTTTAAAACTATAAAGGTGAAATTAAAGACAGAAAGTAAAAGTTTCAGTTTAATCAACAAAAAACAACAGTTAAATTCTGATTAAGTATCGTATAAAATCATAGTTTATACTAGCTTATAGCATGAAATACCCGATTATATTAATATATTTTTTTCTCTAATAACAATTTTTTTCAGAATTTAACTGTTGTTTTTTGTTGATTAAACTGAAACTTTTACTTTCTGTCTTTAATTTCACCTTTATAGTTTTAAAGTAGCATACCTATATGTAATTTCAAACATTTTTCGCCACAATGTTTGTCGCTGATGCAGTGTCATTCGCCCTGGTGGAATTCGCTTCGAAAAGTTTTTCGCTACAACGACCTGTCGCTACAACGTCATTCGAAACTACGTACGGGACCCCAGCAGTTGTTGCAACTCTATCACTTTATCTTTGTATTTTTTATAAGTATTTCCACAAAGTTTAGATTTTTAGTTCTTTCTACAAAGCAAAAAAAACAAGTGTCTGATATTGTTAGTATAACTGATGGGCTTATTGGACTTTAATTTTTCGTACCCTCTCAACATCCCTAGAGAACTAAAGCGCTCTCAATTTCTAACGACTAGATGCTCTAAACTTAGTTTAGAGTTTAAACTAAAAGAAGATTGGGAGAAATACATGCGTATTATTTGTAGGGGAATATTTTAGGAGCAATAGGTGAAATTGTTACCACTTGATTATAGTTTTATATTCTTGTTACTTACAGGAAGACGAAAATTAGAAGTGGAAACATCACACTGGGTTTGCGCAGGAATCAGCCAATAAAGTCTCCCAATAAATCCATAAACCGAAATCCTTTTAACAAGCCCTTCAACGTTTCAAAATGTAGATAATTTCGATTCAATACTGCCAACCTGCTTAAGAGGACTGTGAAGTAATCATGCGCGGCGCGAGTAGGTATTTTCTAAAATGCTATCTGTTTCACATCGCTCGGCCTCCGGTCTGGCGTTTACACCACAAATACAACATGCGCAAATTTTCACGCACACTACGACACAGCAGCGCGCGACTCGGCCACGATACTCGGCGGCTGCGGCCGGCGCGAGAGCTCGAAATTATTATTCTATCGTTCGTAATGTTTTGCGTTGCTTATATTTCTGACTCCCTTTCCGCTCGCAACTTCGCCATCGTTACTTTCATTTTTCGTGTGGGAATTTTATGTTTTCACACAGAAAAATAATTTTATAGCCTATATTACTCAGTGATAATGTAGCATTCTATTAGCCAAAGAATTTTTAAAATCAGTCTGGTAGTGTTTGAGTTTATTCATTACAAACAAAAATACAAACGTACTTAATCTTCTTTCTTCATAATATTTTAGTAGATGAGGATCAGAGGAGGAGGAGACAGAATTTATTTACATTTCGTAAATTATTTCTGTATTGAAATTTATTGTGAAGGCACTTATTTAGTTTCCCTATAGGTAACTTATAGGATTGAGGGTGAGGACTTTTTGTCAGGAAAGTATGTATCCTATATTTACCTGTCTAAGGAAAATGCCATTTTTTAAGATGAGTGTTATACTGAATTAAAATAACTTGCATTTGAGATGTGAATCTTTTCTGAAAATAAAACATTAAACATATAATAATACTTTTACATACAAACTAAATAGGAACAGGGATACAAAAATAAAAAGTAATAATAAATAATAATAATATTTTTTTGATTGGGCTGGGCAGCTTTTGCAGAACTTGACTTTGCTTTTAATATGAGCATTAGCATAAAACAGAAAGCGCGGATCTTCAACTAGTGTGTCCTACCAGTGCTTACTTATGGAGCCGAGATATGGATAACAACTAAGGCCATCGTCCACAAACTAGAGGTGGCACAAAGAGCAATGGTAAGAAAATTGGTAGGAGTAACACTCCGGGACACGAACACGAATAGTTGGTTCCGAAAACGGCGTCAGGTCTCGGACATTACACACCACGTAGCAAAGCTCAAGTGGCAATGGGCTGGACATATAGCCAGAAAGCCGGACTCGTGGTGCAGAACTATCTTAGAGTGGAGGCCATGGAACCGTAAAAGACCCAACGGGAGACCACAGATGCGGTAGAAGGACGACATCGTCAAGATGGTGGGCACAAACTGGATTAGAGTAGCTCAAAATAGAACGGAATGGAGAAAGTTGAAGGAGGCCTATACCGCCATGGTAGAAGAAAAGGCTTAGATGATGAATAATATTTTTTAATAATTATATGATTATTTTTGTTGGTGATGTTCACTCAATTTCTTTATTAATAAGCCAAACGTAACATCATCTGCAACTAGCTCCATCTCCATCCATCTTTGAAATTAGTCAGCAGCAAAACAAAAATAATGTGCGTCGGTGGAATCAGGGTTAACAACAGGGCTCTGTGACTGATCCCTCTATGAGTTTCCATAATTGATCCTCAAACCCAAGATTCCTCGAAAAGCCCGGAATACCAAAGGAAAAGGTGGCTAGATGACATTAAAAAAGTAGACTGGACTGACATCCACAATTAAAAAACGCAGGCGTTTTATTAAGTAAATAACTAGTTATACTAATAGTTTTAGAATTTATTTTTTTCCACCTCCGTGGTCTAGTGGTTGAGGCCACCGGGTATTGATCGGGAGGTCCGGGTTCGATTCCCATTGGGGACAGAAGCTTTTCTGATCGGTTTGGTTGGTGGTAGGGCTTCTAAGCCCACCTGGCTAGCTACCACCGTCTTACCTAAGTTTGTCGCCATAATAACATGTTAATAGCATTGCTGTGTTCCGATATAAGGCCAAGAGCTTCCCTGTCGTATGAAAAAAAAAAACCTATTAGGATTATATGTAATCAGGTGCTTTAAATTATATTGTTAAAATGAAAAAAAAACGTTAAAACCGTACGAAGGGTGTCTTCTACAAATATATGCCTACCCTGCCTACCCTACATATATTATTTACTTTGTCGTTTGTATTTGTTATACATTCGTAGATTGCATAACGCGAGTACAAATAAAATAATATTGAAAATAACGCTACTTGCATATAGTTTGTTACACGTATTTTAGCTGCTCCAACTTGGTTATACGAAAAATAGTTTGTAAGCAACTTAGAATACGATAACGAACATACAATGCATAACAAATACCTATCACAAGAAACAAAAAACGAATTTCTTTTGACTGTGTGTCTTTGTGGCACATATCTATTATAAAAAAAATAAAAACCGACTTCAAAAACACTGAAAAGTTAAAAATAATTATAAGAATAGGTACAGACAACATCACATTTTTATATTGAAGTCGGTGCCGGTAACTTTTCAGTGTTTTTGAAGTCGGTTTTTATTTTTTGGAAAATATTTTTTTATTTTTAACTTTTTAGTGAAAGAAGTCTTTTTAGTGAAAGAAACCCTAATATAATACCCTAGTATTAAATTAGGGTTTCCCTCGATTTTCATGGGATCCCATCATCACCATACTCTATCGAATACAAAAATAATTTTGAAAATCGGTCAACAATTGGCGGAGTAATCGCGTAACATACAAAACACGTTGGACACACGAAAAAATTTAATGGTTTTTCTCGATTTTTATGGGATCCCATCATCAGATCCTACCTTTGATGACCATGGGACCAGCCTTGGAGTATCCTATCGAATACAAAAAGAATCATCAAAATCGGTTCATAAACGACGAAGGTATCCGCGAACAAACATAAAAAAAAGCATATAGGTATACGGTCGAATTGAGTAACCTCCTTTTTTCGAAGTCGGTTATCAAACAACTACATACTTACTTACAATTTATTTTCTTATTTGATTTTGGGAATTTACAGTTAGTTAACAGGCTACAGGCTTCTTACCCTTAAATAAGGTTTGTATTGAAATAAGATCCTTAAAATAAAACACTAAAATCAATAAACGTATTCGAAAAATGATTTACTTTTTGATGTAGAAGGTATTTGTGTAGACTTGAGTAATACCTTTCAGTATTGATCGATATATCGATATTACTTTCTCCTCCCTAGTCGACAATAACTACGATAACATTATGTCACATCACTAGTAGATTATGCCCCATTATACCCCTGCCCCCGACCCGTATCGTGCGATAGAGAGAGTTGCAAGAACTGGTCGAAATTGCCTACAATTCCTGTTTGAAATATTGTTTCGGGCGATAACTGTTTTACCCCCCTAAACCTTAACGAAATTAGACACTTTTGGTCTCATTCTATTCAGTATACCTTAAACGATGTTTGTACGTTTTGCTTTTTTCGTAATTCAGTAAAATTTAGTCAAAAAAAGATAAAAATGCTCAAGGTAGTTTTTAAGTCTAAAATATAGATATTTAGATGCTAATAATTTGTATTCTGAGCAATATTTCTTCAAAATCAAAACGTACAAACCTAGATCTTCATTATATCTACAACATTTCCAAAAATTATGAAAATTGGACTATGTTTAGTGGGAGAAAAGCGTTATCGCTTTTTGTATGAAAATTTACAGCCTCACAATCCTCTTAACCTGGGATCAAAAGATAGATAAAGAGAGACTTATACCGGGTGGAAAAAAAAGACCGTGTTTGGAGGAAAGTACCTTTAATATTAATGATGGCTTTTACTGAATGGAAACATTCCTTTTTAAAGTATCTTAAATTAAAGAAAGATCAAGAAAAATATTTTTTTTATTGTAAAGCTTACTCAGTATCTTAAGAAAATAGTTCACTTAACTTATGAATTACTAAAAATGAGACCGATTTTCACGTATGCACAGACGTATTCTTCGACTGAATTCGCTACTTGGCGCCTTTTATATCGAGTTGATTAATATTTAAAATATTAGTTCAACTTTTCCGAGAATGGGCTTAACAATAAAAATAGTACATTGTTACCCCAGGGGTGAAAGTATCTTATTTAGTCCCGAGACGGAGTTTGGCGCCCGAGCGTAGCGAGGGCACCAATATTTCGAGGGACTAAATAAGTCTTTAACCCGAGGTAAACACTGTCCTTTTCATTACGAATACAAGGAAAGTAAAAATAAAACAATGAATTAGCTAATGAAAAAACGTGTAAATTTTATTTTACATAAATCAACAACTTCTGCTTTAGCCCGCTTTCTCTTATAAAATCAGGCGTTAACTCCATACCTGAATCAGATGAATTCATTGTGTTAATTATTGACACAATGTTATACAAATATAATTATCAATTAATACAAATCTCTGCTATACGGAAGTATTAACAAAACTCAACAAATGAAAAAACAAATGAAGATCGCATTGCCGCTTTCCCGCTTATATTGTTTTTTTTTCTGTGGCCGGCCAGTTATTCAGCCATTATTTTTCATTTTCATAATTTATTAAATGGTAAATATTTTGCCCAAATCTATGTTATTTTAAATAAATAGTTGAAAATAAATTATAATAAAGTCATTTAAAAAATATATTCTTTAAATACTTAACACGATGTTATTTCAATTTTACACCGCGCTGTAATTGAGTGGCTGTATAGAAAGTCGGAACATGGTTCAATAAAAATGTGAAAACTAACTAGTTTCTTTTTAAATTTTGACAGCAGCTGTCAGTTGAAAGTGATTCTCCCTATGGTTGAAAAGTATTACATACTTTCAACCGCTCCTCAGGCAACTTCAGACCTACTTTCAGAGTATGAGTAATGAAAAAATATTTTTATTGGTCTTTTTTAATTTAATACACTATATTGTTTAAAAGAAATTGATCCTTATGAATGATTCTTGTGGTTGGTACTATAAAATAAAAAATGTTTTTTTGGCACATTTCACCGGTTCGATTAGTGGCTCAAGCAGGTGATTTTTTTAAAATCTTTAAATGCAGTTATAATTATCTTTGAAAATAAAAGAATGTTTCGTTTCAACAAAATTTGATATCGTTAAGCCTAAGTGTCTATTAGATCAAGAAACACACGGTAATTTATTTGTTTCGACTCAAATATTTAATGGTGTTTTCATGCAATAATATTCTTTTCTTTACTAACACATCCAAGCAAATGGACCTTTTCGGCTCAGTTGTTAAAGTTATTTATAACTAACTCTGGTGTGACAAAATGGTGTGACAGAGAGTTATACCCAGTAGTTTTGATCTGAGAAATATAAAAAAGGACCTACTTTCAGAGTATGAGTAATAAAAGTGTATTTGAAGTCGACTTTCATATGTTGTAAAATATTTTCATAACGGATCAATATGTTGTAAAATTTTTTTGGAAACAATAAATTATTATTATTATTCTGAAAATTAATTTAAAACTTATATTTTACCGCTATAAAAAAATACCGATTGTATTTTTTTTTATCTTTCAATGACTATGTAACAAAACCAAAATTGTAAATGGCGATTTAAAAGAAGAGATAAAAAATTTGACCTTTCGAGTTTCTTGCCTGTTCTTCTTAAGAGGATTGTGAAGTAATCGTGCGCGGCGCGAGTAGGTATTTTCTAAAATGCTATCTGTTTCACATCGCTCGGCCTCCGGTCTAGAGATGGGCAGTGGAAAGATTCCAACTGGGAAAATACCCGGATTTTTTCCAAATCGGGAATAAACCCGGTATTTATGAGGGAAAAACCCCAAATGATGGGTTTTTTCATTATTTGTTAAAGTGTGAGCTCTGTTATGTTATTGTTCATTTGTTTATATGATTGTATCAACTTTCAAAATTATTCGTATGGTTTTAACATTTAGCAGTCTAATAATATTGTAACTTTTTATGTAATATCTAAGAAAACTTAAAACAATTTGCAACTTGCACTTAGATATGGCTTAATTAATTTATTGATCTGCCCCCTTTATTCGCTAACTTCGGTTGCCCACTCCAAACTATCAGTTTGTAAGAATGAGGATATCTTTGCTATGGAACCTTTTTTTGGGAAGGGGAATCTCTTTACTATTCAACAAGGGACTGAGAAGCTGACAAAGCCGCCCCTTGGATATGCCATTGGACTCGGGTATAAACCCCATACCTGGCTGAACCACCCTCCAGCAACTGCTACCCCCATAGAGGCACGAACGGGATCGGCGCTAGCCATTCCCCGAGCGCACCCCCTGGAGACAGGCCCAACGGTGAGCCAGCACTGCTGACCCAAGCGCTGGGACTACTCTACGGAGGGGTCGCCAAGTGCCATAATGTGCCCCCCCAGACGGGCAGGCTAAGGATAGAAAAGTAATGTCTCCCAACCGGCTGTCGGCCGGCCGGGCCATTTCATCCCAGGCTTGCTTAAGGGAGTTGGTGGCAAGCGTCCAGGAACGCGCGCCTCCTCCTACCCAACCGCCTGCGTCCGAGCGATGTGGCGGAGGGTTGTCGTCTCGCGCCCGCTTCGCTGCCTCCTTCTGCGAGATCACATCCTCGTAGAAGGAGGCGACTGCCTCCCACGCCGTCGCGCCGGTCAGCATCTTGCATACGACGCTGGCCAGCCCGACGGGCGCACCCACCTATGCCCAGCGCGAGGGCTAGTGCATCTCGCTGAAGTCACCAGGCCGGGCACTCCGAAAGTGTGTCTGGCCGTGTCGTCGCGTAGCGCCGTAGTGGTGACAATGCAGCGTCTGCTCACTCCGTACGACATGATGCAGATAATGGCCGAAGCAAGACTAGACGAACTGCCTCGATCGTCCAGTGACCGGCAGCTGGGTAGGCAAGCGCCAACTGGCGAAGAGCCTCCCTCTGCGCCAGGTGCCTGGTGCGCGCCACCACCTGTGAGAGGGGGTGCTTCTCTCGACTCCTCGCTGCCACCCGATGTCAGTGCACGGCCGCAAGGACTCGTACCTCGACATCCCACGGGGGTGAGCCTGCTAGGACGCAGGCCGCCCCGTGAGAGACCGTGCATTAGGCCCGCACGGCTCGGGTGGCAAGGACCCTCTGCGGCCTGCGCAGGAAAGCCACCGTTCGGGGGGCGAGATGCTCTGCCCAAATCTGGGCTCCGTACACGGCCATCGACTTTATCACAGTTTGATAAAGCCGACGGCTCGCTGCGCCCCTTTCCCCCACGTTGGGGAGGACCCGTCCGAGGGTTGCCACGGCGGCAGACAGCATTGGAGTGAGGAGCTTAAAATACTCGAAACCCCATCGGGGATCCAGTACCAGACCGAGATTTCATCGAGCTCTCGATCTGGACTTGGACACCTTCATCACCGGACACGGAGCCCCGCCGGGGGTCTGCAGCGACGCGGCAGCCTGTACGTCATGGCCGTCGTTTTGTGAACGGCCACGTCCAGCCCGAGGAGACGGACACACAGAGGAGGCACTCCGTGGAAAAGGAGTGCCTCCTCTATGCATTCGTGGGTGAGGCTGTTGATTGCATTGCGGATGTCTAGCGACGCCGCAATGACAACCACCCCCGCCGAAGTGGCTTCTCAGTCCACCTCTTGAGGTGAGCCACGGCGTCCACGGTGCTGAAACCTAACTGGCACTCGGCCAAGTCCGGTCCCGGGCCCTCCAAATGCTCGACGAGTCGGGAAGCGAGAATTTTCTCGAGAAACTTCCCGGCCTCGTCGAGCAGCACCACCGGCCTGTACCCCGGCGGGGCATTGGCGGGGCAATTCGGCTTCCGAAGAAGACAGGCTTCCAGCACAGAGGGAAACGATCCGAGGCGATGCTCGTAGTGAGCACCGCCCGGAAGCGCTCCTACAGGGGCCCGAGTGCCAAGCACAGGACCCTCGCTGGCACCCCGTCCGGTTCCGGCGCCTTCCCCTTCCCCTTGCGACGGAACCGCTCCCTCACCGCGTCGAATTCCAGGTTCAACACAGGAGGGCCCGCTTCCTCCATTTCCAGGGAGGCGCTGGGGCGACCATCCTCGGAGGCTCGAAGGGTCCAGGGTCGGGAAAAAGCGACCCTAAGACCCTCTGCACGAGCCCCTCGTCCATCCGGTGTATCGAGGGAGCACCGTCTTTCCCCACACCAGACGGTACCGCCGTCCCCAAGGGATTATTTCACTCATGATCAAAGAGCTTGAAAGACGAGCATTTAAAATAACGTTTGTGGACAAGACAGTGGTTACTGCGGAGAGATGAACGGGGCCATTCTGCTCTTCTATTAAAAGAGCTGGCAACCAAAGATCCAGGAGAATATAGAGTAATTATGAGAATGTCAACGGCACAATTTGATATTTTATTTGAAAAAGTTAAAACAAAAATATGTCAACAAGCAAACACGTGTTTTCGCTTCCCTTTACAGCTTGTCACTAACTCACTTGCCGAGCTGTTTACACAAGGTCAGCAAGCAACAACACGCGGTCAGGTATCGACTTATCGCTTAGTAAATAGGATCGATTTCTATTCACTTGCACTATTTACAAACACTAATACTAAGCACTAATCTCACAGTTTACACATTGGGACTTAGTATTAGTGACAAGTACTAAGCACTTAGCTACTAAGCCATTATGCAAAAGCAAAAGCGGAAATATTTTGTTTATATATTTCTGTATTGTTTTAAAAAAAGGCTACCTGCGACTTCTTCGTCTCTCGCTCAAACCTTTACCCCGGCAAGATCAAATTAATCTTTCTTATCGTACGACACGAGCGTTTTTAAAGATTATTACTTATATTAAAATTACAGAAGTAAAAAATCTCGAACTCAAAAATAAAATAGCAAATGATAATCTCCACGCAGTTAAAGAATGAAAAAACTACAGCGTAGCGTGCATGTGCATATTGCTTAGAAATGGTGTTACTTAGATTATTGATAGGTCATCGCATCAGCGCAAAGACCTATCAATAATCTAAGTGGTGTTATTACTCTGACCGTATTGAGAACAAACATTAATTGTACTTTTTATTCTTTATTTGCATTTTATGTTTTAAATCATATTGTTACTAGATATGTGCGTATCTAATGAAAAAACCCGAATATTTACCCGATTTGGGAATTTTCCGGGAATTTACCCGGGAATTTTCCCACGTTTGGGTTTTTACCGGGTAGAATCCCATCTCTACCCGGTCTGGCGTTTACACCACAAATACAACATGCGCAAATTTTCACGCACACTACGACACAGCAGCGCGCGACTCGGCCACGATACTCGGTGGCCGGCCGGCGCGAGAGCTCGAAATTATTATTCTATCGTTCGTACATAATGTTTTGCGTTGCTTATATTTCTGACTCCCTTTCCGCTCGCAACTTCGCCATCGTTACTTTCATTTTTCGTGTGGGAATTTTATGTTTTCACACAGGAAAAATAATTTTATAGCCTATATTACTCAGTGATAATGTAGCATTCTATTAGCCAAAGAATTTTTAAAATCAGTCTGGTAGTGTTTGAGTTTATTCATTACAAACAAAAATACAAACGTACTTAATCTTCTTTCTTCATAATATTTTAGTAGATGAGGTTCGGAATACAGAATTTATTTACATTTCGTAAATTATTTCTGTATTGAAATTTATTGTGAAGGCACTTATTTGGTATCCCTATAGGTACCTTATAGGATTGAGGGTGAGGACTTTTTGTTAGGAAAGTATGTATCCTATATTTACCTGTCTAAGGAAAATGCCATTTTTTAAGATGAGTGTTATACTGAATTAAAATAACTTGCATTTGAGATGTGAATCTTTTCTGAAAATAAAACATTAAACATATAATAATACTTTTACATACAAACTAAATAGGAACAGGGATACAAAAATAAAAAGTAATAATAAATAATAATAATATTTTTTTGATTGGGCTGGGCAGCTTTTGCAGAACTTGACTTTGCTTTTAATATGAGCATTAGCATAAAACAGAAAGCGCGGATCTTCAACTAGTGTGTCCTACCAGTGCTTACTTATGGAGCCGAGATATGGATAACAACTAAGGCCATCGTCCACAAACTAGAGGTGGCACAAAGAGCAATGGTAAGAAAATTGGTAGGAGTAACACTCCGGGACACGAAAACGAATAGTTGGTTCCGAAAACGGCGTCAGGTCTCGGACATCACACACCACGTAGCAAAGCTCAAGTGGCAATGGGCTGGACATATAGCCAGAAAGCCGGACTCGTGGTGCAGAACTATCTTAGAGTGGAGGCCATGGAACCGTAAAAGACCCAACGGGAGACCACAGATGCGGTAGAAGGACGACATCGTCAAGATGGTGGGCACAAACTGGATTAGAGTAGCCCAAAATAGAACGGAATGGAGAAAGTTGAAGGAGGCCTATACCGCCATGGTAGAAGAAAAGGCTTAGATGATGAATAATATTTTTTAATAATTATATGATTATTTTTGTTGGTGATGTTCACCTCAATTTCTTTATTAATAAGCCAAACGTAACATCTGCAACTAGCTCCATCTCCATCCATCTTTGAAATTAGTGAGCAGCAAAACAAAAATAATGTGCGTCGGGTTAACAACAGGGCTCTGTGACTGATCCCTCTATGAGTTTCCATAATTGATCCTCAAACCCAAGATTCCTCGAAAAGCCCGGAATACCAAAGGAAAAGGTGGCTAGATGACATTAAAAAAGTAGACTGGACTGACATCCACAATTAAAAAACGCAGGCGTTTTATTAAGTAAATAACTAGTTATACTAATAGTTTTAGAATTTATTTTTTTCCACCTCCGTGGTCTAGTGGTTGAGGCCACCGGGAATTGATCGGGAGGTCCGGGTTCGATTACCATCGGGGACAGAAGCTTTTCTGATCGGTTTGGTTGGTGGTAGGGCTTCTAAGCCCACCTGGCTAGCTACCACCGTCTTACCTAAGTTTGTCGCCATAATAACATGTTAATAGCATTGCTGTGTTCCGATATAAGGCCAAGAGCTTCCCTGTCGTATGAAAAAAAAAAACCTATTAGGATTATATGTAATCAGGTGCTTTAAATTATATTGTTAAAATGAAAAAAAAAAAACGTCAAAACCGTACGAAGGGTGCCTTCTCCAAATATATGCCTACCCTGCCTAACCTACATATATTATTTACTTTGTCGTTTGTATTTGTTATACATTCGTAGATTCCATAACGCGAGTACAAATAAAATAATATTGAAAATAACGCTACTTGCATATAGTTTGTTACACGTTTTTTAGCTGCTCCAACTTGGTTATACGAAAAATAGTTTGTGAGCAACTTTGAATACGATAACGAACATACAATGCATAACAAATACCTATCACAAGAAACAAAAAACGAATTTCTTTTGACTGTGTGTCTTTGTGGCACATATCTATTATAAAAAATAAAAACCGACTTCAAAAACACTGAAAAGTTAAAAATAATTATAAGAATAGGTACAGACAACATCACACTTTTATATTGAAGTCGGTGCCGGTAACTTTTCAGTGTTTTTGAAGTCGGTTTTTATTTTTGTAAAATATTTTTTATTTTTTACTTTTTAGTGAATGAAGTCTTTTTAGTGAAAGAAACCCTAATATAATACCCTAGTATTAAATTAGGGTTTCCCTCAATTTTCATGGGATCCCATCATCACCATACTCTATCGTATACAAAAATAATTTTGAAAATCGGTCAACAATTGTCGGAGTAATCGCGTAACATATACACAAAACACGTTGGACATACGTAAAAATTTAATGGTTTTTCTCGATTTTTATGGGATCCCATTATCAGATCCTCACTTTGATGACCATGGGACCAGCCTTGGAGTATCCTATCGAATACAAAAAGAATCATCAAAATCGGTTCATAAACGACGAAGTTATCCGCGAACAAACATAAAAAAAAAGCATATAGGTATACGGTCGAATTGAGTAACCTCCTTTTTTCGAAGTCGGTTATCAAACAACTACATACTTACTTACAATTTATTTTCTTATTTGATTTTGGGAATTTACAGTTAGTTAACAGGCTACAGGCTGCTTACCCTTAAAAAGGTTTGTATTGAAATAAGATTCTTAAAATAAAACACTAAAATCAATAAACGTATTCGAAAAGACATTTACTTTTTGATGTAGAAGGTATTTGTGTAGACTTGACTAATACCTTTCAGTATTGATCGATATATCGATATTACTTTCTCCTCCCTAGTCGACAATAACTACGATAACATTATGTCACATCACTAGTAGATTATGCCCCATTATACCCCTGCCCCCGACCCGTATCGTGCGATAGAGAGAGTTGCAAGAACTGGTCGAAATTGCCTACAATTCCTGTTTGAAATATTGTTTCGGGCGATAACTGTTTTACCCCCCTAAACCTTTACGAAATTAGACACTTTTGGTCTCATTCTATTCAGTATACCTTAAACGATGTTTGTACGTTTTGCTTTTTTCGTAATTCAGTAAAATTTAGTCAAAAAAAGATAAAAATGCTCAAGGTAGTTTTTAAGTCTAAAATATAGATATTTAGATGCTAATAATTTATATTCTGAGCAATATTTCTTCAAAATCAAAACGTATAAACCTAGATCTTCATTATATCTACAACATTTCCAAAAATTATGAAAATTGGACTATGTTTAGTGGGAGAAAAGCGTTATCGCTTTTTGTATGAAAATTTACACCCTCACAATCCTCTTAAGAAGGCTCTCCCAATTGCCGAACAGGTGTAGATTCAACTTTTTTTTCATTGCTACTTGTATTTGCAGACATCTTGAGTAGGTATATTCAGGATGTATGCACATACAAGGTTAATTATACTTCGCGCTTCGTCCTCGAGATTAGTATTCCCTGTAAATAAATAATTATTAACAACATGTAGTTACGCATAAGTGACACCGCTTTGCACTATAGTTGAGATACAGTAGGTACTTTTTTTTTTTGTGGGTATAGTTGAATCCTAAGCTAGCTATTAAATGTCTCTAGTAGGCCGCATTCGCATTTTAGTGCCCGGCCGCTTAACACTACAACTTTATTCATGTTAAAAATGCCTAAAAGAAAACGGAATTTAGAGGAAGATTTAGCTCATTTAATGCGGAAAATGAAAAGATTAAAACGAAAAATACACAACAACAAAGAAAGCGATCGCAGTACCGACTCCCAGGAGGAAATGCGGACAATTGGAGATAAACGCATACAGAGCGTGATTCAGGAGCCAGGTATGTAATCTATTATTTAATATTATTGAATCATTCAGACGAATGCATCCGAAATAGTCAGCGGGACAATTTCATCGCATTCAAACTACACCGGTAACCCGTACAACTCAGCGGGAGTTGTACAATACCTTGGTGTCCAAAATACCTCGTTAAAGTTTTATTTTTAAATTAAATTAATAATTGATAAATTTTAATTAAACTCTATTTCGAAAAATTGCTTTTTTATAATAATACAAATATTAGTTAAGTAGATAAGCATTGATCACGAATCATAAACAATTATTACAATATTAGATATATTATATCATTGAGGTATTACGTCTGATCGCTTTATTTTATAGCGTATTCACGCTAAGAAATCCATGCCGTCACCAGGGCGAGCACACAAACATAATTGGTTTTCGTTTATCGAAAACATGCTATTGCTGACCCACCTACACCAAAAAATAACTGTTAGTTAATGTGTATGGTACAACTTACAGAGTCGGAACCAGACACCTGGATGCCAGATACCCTGGTAAATGATAATATTACTGATACCCAAATTACAGAAGATACTCGTAATATTGATTTATCATATGATGGGCCAGCAATGGAACTAAATTCTGAAAACGCAATCAACCACTCGGCTTCTACCTCTCAGGAGCCTCAGTTAGACATTGATGTTTTAGATATTTTAGGGGAGGACCCCGCATCGGTAAACCAATACGGAAATATTCGTACAGAGTTAGCTACACGACTGCAACATATAGCTCAAGGTCTTAATAAAGACATTAGAAAGAGCTTGACCTCTAAATATCCTTTACCATCTAACTGTTTATTCATAGGCGCCCCTAAGATGAACCTGGAAATAAAAGCGGCCCTCGCTGAAATTGCTATAAAGCGAGACAAAAGCATCGAGGCTAAACAAGCCCAAGTGGCTGCTGTCATCTCGTGTCTAGCAGAAGTTATAAACACACAGTTAGAATCTAAAGACAAATGGATGCGACTAGGATTCTTTGTGACATACAACACAGTGACTCGGTAACTAGAAAACATTTTGTTTTATCATCGGTTAAAAAAGACATGAAAGATCACTTAACAAACACAAAGATTGATTGTTTTTTGTTCGGGGAAAACTTCGCCGAAACAATTAAGTCTGCTAGGGCTGTCAACAAATCTGGTGTGGACTTAAAAGGCGACAGTAGCACTAAAAGTCAGCCAAAGAGATCGAACCCCACAGCTTCACGATCTTTAAACCGGCGAGCTCCGGCACCGGCACGCAGACAGCCGGGAGCGCCAGTTCGGAGCCGCGTGTCTGCAGCCCCGCGCCCGCCTCTCCCGCCGCCGCACGCACAATACTCCGGGACATCATGGCTGCAGCCGCCACCACCACCCCCACCACCGCCGCCTCCCCGACAGGGACCTCCAGCAACGGCCCGTCGCCGGTATTAAGTACAGTTAAGTATGCTGGGCGTTTATCCCTTTTTTATAAGCAATGGTCACAAATTACAAATGATCGAACCATTTTATCATGGATAAAAGGTTATAAAATAGATTTTTCTAGTCCAGTTATACAAAATACTGTACCAGCTAAGTGTACCTATACCGATCTTGAAAGAAATCAAATGATGAATGCAATTAATAATTTATTACAAAATGGTGCTATCTCTGAATGTGAACCTTGTCACGGGCAATATTTATCAAGTTTTTTTCTGACCCCTAAGTCAAACGGAACTATGCGGTTTATTCTCAATCTTAAAAAATTAAATAAATTTATAACTGCTAATCATTTTAAGCTGGAAGATTTACGAACTGCAGTAAAGTTAATTACAAAAAATTGTTTTATGGCAACCCTCGATTTAAAGGACGCGTATTTTTTAATTAAAATCCATGATGATTCCAAAAAATACCTCCGATTTTGTTTTAATGGAAAATTATTTCAATTTAACGTCTTACCGTTTGGTATTAGTACTGCCCCCTATATATTCACGAAAATAATGAAGCCGGTTGTGAAACTACTGCGTTCGGCGGGTTTTCTTTCAACCCTATATTTAGACGATTGGTTTTTATTAGGCCATTCATATTCCGAGTGTTTTATAAATATTGCCACAACAAAGGAATGTCTCACTTCTTTAGGTTTCATCATAAATGAAGAGAAAAGTTGCTTAATACCATCAAGATGCTGTAAGTTCTTAGGAATGTTAATAAATTCACATAATATGACGCTTAGTTTACCGAACGAAAAAATGGTTCGTATTAAAACAGAGCTAATCAATTTTTGTCGACTAAAACGCTGCAAAATAAGAAAATTTGCTCAAATAGTTGGGTTGTTGGTATCGGCTTGCCCAGCTGTTGAATACGGGTGGCTCTATACAAAAGAACTAGAACGCTGCAAATTTGTAAACTTAAAAGATCATAACGATTATGACAGAACTATGAACATTCCTGAGAACATTTTACCTGACATTCGTTGGTGGTTACATGTTATAGATAACTCAGTACACTACATCAGAGACGACATCTTTGCTACTGAAATATTCTCTGACGCCTCAACAACGGGATGGGGTGCTCACTGTGACCATAATACTGCTAACGGACAGTGGTCACAGAGTGAACAAAAAAGACATATTAATTATTTAGAATTACTTTCTGCATTTATAGCTTTAAAGATATTTGCAAAAGATCTACATGATTGCCAGATACTTTTACGTATCGACAACACTACCGCGATATCTTATATAAATCGTATGGGCGGCATACAATTTCCTCACCTTTCATCCTTAACCAGGGAAATCTGGCAATGGTGTGAAGCTCGAAAACTCTTTATCTTCGCATCGTATATAAGATCTAGTGATAATGTTATTGCAGATGCAGAATCACGTAAGTCTCATCCAGATATTGAATGGGAATTAGCGGACTGGGCGTTTCAAAAATTAACTATGAAATTTAATACACCAGATATAGACCTTTTTGCAAGCCGGTTAAATAATAAATGCCAAAAATATATATCATGGCATCGCGATCCAGACGCTTTTGCTATTAATGCATTCACTGTGAGTTGGTCACCCTATTATTTTTATGCCTTTCCACCATACCCAGTGATCCTCAAGACGCTTCGAAAAATTATATCTGATAAGGCATACGGTATCATGGTCGTCCCTCTGTGGCCTACACAACCTTGGTACCCTGTATTTAAAAGCCTTCTCGTTTCTGAAATTGTGACGTTCTCTCCAAATGACAAAGTCTTACTCTGCCATTCCAGTTGTCAGCGGATCAGCTCCTCCCTTACCCTGGTTGCAGGAGTGTTATCCGGGAAGCCCTTACAAGAAGATCAATCCCTCGAGGCTCATTGGATATCATGATTTCATCATTATCAGATAACTCAATCAAACAATACGATACGTGCTTGCGGAAATGGTGGTTATATTGTCAATCCAACTCTATCGATTATTACCATGCCTCAGTTCCAATTGTTATTTCTTTTCTTACACAAATGGTTATTAGCGGATGTCAGTATGCGACTATAAATTCATATAGATCTGCCCTTACACTAACACTAGGGCCAACATTGAGCAAAGACGATAGACTACAAAGGTTTATGAAAGGAGTTTACCGCATTAGGCCTCCTATTCCTAGATATAATTATACCTGGGACACGAACTCTGTCTTAAATCAACTAAGCACTTGGTATCCTAATGAAGATTTAAGTTTAAGCAAATTAACGAAAAAGACTATTACTTTGCTAGCCCTTACAACAGCCCACAGAATGCAAACTCTTTCAAAAATCTTTGTAAACAATGTAATGATTACTAATGAGCAAATATTAATAAAAATCCCTGATTTCATCAAAACTTCTCGTCCAGGTGCGACACAGCCAATACTTCTTTTACCGTACTTTCATGAAAAGCCCTCTGTTTGCCCTGCAAGAACGTTAGAATGTTACATAAATAAAACATAATCTTTACGGAAGTGTAATAAACTTTTTATTAGTATAAGCAAACCATATAAAGCTGTCACCACACAGACGCTGAGTCGCTGGATCAAAAGCACCTTAAGCGAGTGTGGGCTGGATACTACCGTATTCTCTGCTCATAGCACAAGACATGCAGCAACTTCCCGTGCACACTCGCTAGGTGTCACCATTGACACTATTCGCAGTACTGCTGGCTGGAGTGGTAATTCAAACACATTCGCTAAATACTATAATAGAAATGTTGTTAACAGCGATAATTCATGTTTTGCTAGGGCAATATTAAATGATTGTACGTAGTACCTATAATAAAGTCAATGGTTTTATCATAATGTTGTAATTATTATAATAATAATTATACTCAATTATAGAAGGATACTAATTGATTATTAGAAATTTGATTGAAACTCATTAATTGAAATAAAATTTTCACTAAATGTAAAATTAAATGTTTTTGATTGACATAATTATTTCCCCTTTTGAATGACTCTCAAGGTCTACATGTTGTTAATAATTATTTATTTACAGGGAATACTAATCTCGAGGACGAAGCGCGAAGTATAATTAATGATTAAACGAACTTACCAAGTGAAGTTCTATCATAATTATACGAAGCGCTTCGTCCGAAGAGATTAGTATATACCCCCGCCCACCCAATCCCCAAAACCAGCGGGAAAATATTAGTCAATGCTGACAAGTTATTGTAAAGTGAAATGTTATGATGATATTGCTCTAAAATAAATGAGGTGCCTACTAGAGACATTTAATAGCTAGCTTAGGATTCAACTATACCCACAAAAAAAAAAGTACCTACTGTATCTCAACTATAGTGCAAAGCGGTGTCACTTATGCGTAACTACATGTTGTTAATAATTATTTATTTACAGGGAATACTAATCTCTTCGGATGAAGCGCTTCGTATAATTATGATAGAACTTCACTTGGTAAGTTCGTTTAATCATTAATTATGTTTTCTTTAAATTAGAATGTTTTGCTTTGTTTTGACGTCAATAAGTGCCTGTAAAGGCCTAAGTTGAATAAAGATTTTTGAATTTTGAATTTTTTGAATTTCCCGGTCCCTCGAAAAACGACATAATGAACGTAACGAACACTGGTACAGCACGTAATGTCATGCCATAGGCGAAGGTTTTATGCTTATGCAGGACAATGCCCGTCTTCTATACATATACAGCCGCATTGGTTTCTCACATTACCTGCGTGAGGTCGGACTGAATTAAGGGTATGGAGTGACCAGCAAGGAGCCTCGACTTCAATTCTATTGAATTTCTATGGAAAAGCTTATGAGAAGGATCCGACTCGGAAAGTGACTATCCAAGAGGAGTGGGGTGGTATACCTCGAGGGTTCATTAAAATTTTAATAAGGTCAATAAAAAACAGGATAGAAGCTGAAACAGGAGCAACGGGTGGCAACACAAATTTTCTTTAGTAAGATTAATTTTTCTCCATAAAAATTAACAAAAATTAATCATTAAAGAAATTTGTTTTTCAAATCAATAAAAAACATTTCAATAACTTACTAAATTATAATTTATCTATCAGCAAGTGCTAAAATTAGATTTTTACTTTTTGATTCATCATATCAGCCAAGAGACGCCCACTGTTGGACATAGGCTTCTCCCAAGGATCTCTATACCGATCGGTCCTGCGCCTCCCGCATCCAGCGGCTTCCCGCGACCTTCACCAGATCGTCGGTCCACCTTGTGGGGGGCCTACCAACGCTGCGTCTCCCGGTACGCGGCCGCCACTCAAGGACCTTTCCGGCCCAACGGCTGTCAGTCCTATGAGCGATGTGTCCCGCTCACTGCCACTTAAGGTTTGCAAATTCTTTGGGCTATGTCGGTAACTCTAGTTCTTCTACGGATCTCATCATTTCTGGTGTGATCACGTAGAGAAACCCCGAGCATAGCCGTCTCCACGGCCCTTTGAGTGACTTTTTGATTAATCATGTACTAAACCAAAATAGCACACGATTAATCAGAGGTGGGCGGGACATGTTGCCCGTAACGGAAACTCCTGGTGCAAGCGTCTTATCTTGAGTGGAAACCGTGGGGAAACAAACGCCCAAAAGGCAGATCACAAATGCGCTGGAAGGACGACGTGAAGAGGGATGCAACCTTGCAGGTTCGAACTGAATGCATAAAGCGTATCTAATGCCGGAAAGAATGGAAAATGCTGAAGGAGGCCTACATTAAATCAGTCGATACAGGCTAAAGAAAAGAAGAAGAAGAAGAAGAAACCAAAATATACGGGGTGGGTGGGTGATTTTTTTGCACGCAAGCATTTCAAGCTATTAGTTGTGTACAGATAGGTATTTATTTATTTATTTAGGACAACCAACAAGACATACATTGAAACATACGCATAAAAATCTTAAAACAAGGGTGGAGATGTATCAAAAATAAGCAACAAAAAAAACCAATAGAACAGCATAGGACAACCGAATGGCGAAAAAGGTGTTCCAACTTTCTAGTGACAAATTCAAAGATGTATACAAGCTTTTAAAATGTGATGTTTGAACTTGTGGAGGCTACTGGAGAAAATAAAAATACCTATCCCGCCAATGCAATATATTTTGGCTCATCCTGGAACTGAATATACTTAAATTATTATCATGATCTAAGTTTTTTTACACTATTCCAATTTAAATAGATAAGAGTGGGTTAATAAAATAGTATCGCTTACTGGAGTTAGATTAAGTTACAAACGCATAACTTCATGCTGATTGTTATTCATAAGGAATGATTGTGAAAGTGCGTCTGTACTCTGTCTGTAGCTGTTAGCAATGCTACCATCACTAGGTATGTATAGACACAATCACAATGTCTACGGTACTTCAGTAATAGATGGGACTACCATTTGAGTACGTACCTACTTAGTCATATTGTGCCCGTCTAACGCTTATGTGGAACGGTATCGAGAATCGAGACAAGCTTTATAATTATTTTCCGGATTAAACCTTCTTGATTGCTTAAAATACACTTAGACTTCGGTCACCATTATTTAGCAATCCTTTATTCTCGGTTTTAATTAGTTTACTTATTAGTTTACCTACATCGGGTTAGTAGGTGTGCATCTATGTTAATATCTGTTTATATATGTAATTGTCTTTTATTTGCACGAGATTAACAATATGAATTTACCACTCGGTGGAATTTACGCTTACACATTTTTAGAAACAGGACTGTTAACCTTTGTAAAAATTAAATAACTTTGCAATGTTAAATAATTTTAAGGATAGAGTTTGAAGCCGCTGTAATAAACATGTGAAGTGCTTTGAATTGGTGTGCATATTGCTATGAATATTGTGGTAAATACCTGGTCTATATTAAGAAGAAATGATTATTGAAGGCACAAGTTGCTGTAGGTTCCTTTGCTTTATATGGATGAAGAATAAAGGCTGCGGTCCGAAATAGATAACAGTGCTCAACAGTGCTGACGATTATAATCAATCAATCAATCAATAGACTTAAGAGCATAGCTCTCTGTCGGTGGAGTATACGCCATCTATCTTTGTTTTCAGCCAGTGCCATGACGACACGACGACAAGACGTATGATTATAATCACCCGATCCGAATTAAAAAGCGTACTAAAAGTGCTAACAGTGCTGTCAGCATGCTTACGATTACGGACCGAGGTTTTAGCGTACCAACTTGTCAAGTCAAATGTTGAGTTAAAATTTTGGTTAGGTTAGGTCATTTCGTTTTCAATTGCTTCTCAGCATTTTTGTTTTGTGGATTTTTAATCACAACATTCTTTCTCCGCTGCTTATCCAGAACAAATACATTCATTTTCAGCCGAGAACACAAGTATTGATCGTCAGACTGACAGTTCGCTTACAGTGATTTCACTTCAGAGCATTAGCGCTGTAAGTCTGACCGCGACCAATTGCCATAATATATAAGAAGTGAAGTCCGATATGACGTAAACGATGACGTCATGCAGCTCTCCATCCGGCTAACGTTAGCGCGCTCACAGTATTTCGGGACGCGTTGGAGCACGCTAATAGCGCTGATAGTGACTTTTATTGATTTTCGGACCGCAGCCAAAATATTTAAGCTGTCAATGTCAGGCATTGAAATATTTGACGTTTGAGGAGGACGAGGACTATTGCAAATGTGATGTGGAGCTTTGTGTTTATGAAATCGCTAATTTAACAATAGTTTTTAAGTAGGTGATTCCTTAATTTCAACTATTTAATTTGCCAGTGCAACTGTTCATTCATCATGCCAGACTTAGAGAAATTATCGATTAGTAAGTACCTGCAGTGTTTTCTATAACCTAAAACACGTATGCATCTGCGGTGAAAATTAAATAAAATCTAAATGGTTCTAGGTGAAATTTACACTTCTGATAAAAATGGAAACGATGAATCCGGCGATGGGTCGGCGGAAAAACCTTACAAGACTATACTGCAGGCTATGCGGCGCGCCGGTAAAGAGCCCTTTCCAACAATATACGTTGATGCGAAAGAAGAAGGCAAAACTTACGAAGTAGCAGCGAAATCACAGCTGAAGAAGATTCATAAAATTTGGGTGAGGGAGGGTTTTAAAGCCGCGGATAAAGCCAAAGCTGAAGAGGAGACCAAGGATAAACGTCAGCAAAATCTAGAAGAAGCAAAGAAAATTGAGATTAAACAGGACCCAAGTCTTCCCAAAGCAAAAGTTATTAAAATATTTGAAGGTGAGGGGTTTTTCTTATCACCATAACATTTGTGATTTCTTGTCATGTTCTTATGCTTTTTAGGAGCCTTTCTCAGAAATGTTTTTATATTAACATTATTTTTGTCATATAAGAAGTCACTAGAATAACATTAAAATGAATAAGTAGGTATTAGAATTTATGATGCATTATAACTGCAGCTTTCTGAAAGAAAAGCCATAAAAACATATAAGTAAGGGGATGATGCAATTCAACATGAAAATGGAACAAGCATTGATGAGTCATAGCTATTGAAATAAACTAACATTATGTTGAATCTAATCAACATAATGTTAGTTTATTTCAATTGATTTGATAACTATTTCTTGGAATGAAGTTTATGAGGGTGATTTGTTTTATTTTAAAACAGTCTTCACCTTGATTTTTAATGTATTTTGATTCTTTAAATTTCAGTTGTCAGTCATTTATGATGGTGGTAAAATTAATTTATACTGTAAACATACTTTGAACATGTTCTCAATAAAAAATCTGTTTGGGATCATTAAATATTATGTGATTCGAACATATTTTACTTTAACAGTATTACTATTTGGTTGTCTGCTGATAATGAGGCAATCTCTATGTATATGAAATATTAATTTGCTTAGAAAGTGGACTAACATTTATTATTGTAACCTGATTAACGCAGGATACTTTTACCCTGATAAAGGCAGGCATTGAACAAAGTACTAGTCATAAACCAGGTATTAATAAAATAAGTCTTACTAAAAGTGATATATACTAAACTTTAAATATTGTTTTTTTGTTAAATCTAATAAGGTTGTGAGCACAGAGGGCAGCGAATATGTATACGAGGGTGGGTGCACCGTCTCCGAAGACAAGGCAAATCTCTCACCTTCATCACCTTGAGAGATGGCACGGGGTACTTGCAGTGTGTGCTACACGGAGTTCTCTGTCAAACGTACAATGCTCTAGTACTGTCAACAGAATCTTCTGTTATTGTGTACGGAAAGATTGAGGCAGTACCTGAGGGTCAACAGGTATTATCAAAGAGATTTTTTAAAGCATGTTTATATGAAGAAGTCATTATATTTATTGTGAGTGTGATAAAGATATAAATGAGAAAAATTATGTTTAATTTTTTCAATAATGTTTAGGCGCCTGGTGGCCATGAGTTGACTGCTGACTACTGGGAATTGGTGGGTCTTGCTCCACCTGGCGGAGCCGATGCAATTCTCAATGAAGAAGCTTTGCCTGATGTGCAATTGGATAACAGGTATTGAATCTCTTTTTATATAGGACTAGCTTTCTGCTCGCAGCTTCGACCACGGTATCTTCGTTTTTCCCGTGGGAATTCTATATTTTCCCGTAGGAGAATATTCTATAGCCTATGTTACTCAGTGATATTGTAGCATACTATTAGTGAAAGAATTTTTGAAATTGGTCCAGTAGTTTCGGAGCCTATTCAATACAAACATACAAAAATACAAATCTTTCCTCTTTATAATATTAGTATAGATGTATGTATATTGGAAACTACTAGGATTTTTAAAACTGGGAATTTTGGTACCCTCTAAAGCAGTGGTTCTTGATCGGTGGTCCCTGGAAGCAGTTGAAGTGGTCCCTAAAGCCATCCGAAAAATAATACTATAGATGATAGATCCCTCCCATGACTCTCATGATAGATTTCTCCGTTCTGTCTATAATGGCCTTCTTAAATGCCCTTCTCACCAGTCTGGGATCATATACCTCTTTCTTAGTCCAATCTATCTTTCTATAGGACGCTCTCCCTCTGGACGTCAGAAAGTTTTCTAGCAAACTTGGATTTAAAAATAGTTTGTGGTCACTTTTACAGGGAAAGTTTTCATCTGTGGCTGAGGCTTAAGACTGCTTTCAGTAAAATAGGCTCTTATGTCTTTTATTTTCTTATGTTATATATTAAGTTATCAATATTGCGTATTTATGTATGTATGTATTTATTTACATGTAGATAGGTATATATTTTTATAGGTAGCTTAGTAGGTAATGTTGCTTAACTCTTAGTTTTGGTACACCTACCTCTGAATTCTCTGCATCACCCAAAGGTTGACTGGCAGATAATGCTACAGCCATTAAGTCCGCCTTTGTACACAATCGTACATAATGAATAAATAAATAAATAAATATAACAAACAACTCTTTATTCATATGCTCTTAGATATATATGTATAGTTGGTGATCCATGGCTAGACCAGATATTTGTAAAAATGTCCCTCTTCACTAAAAGGTTAAGACCCACTGTTTTAAAGTACTGCCCAGTTCTTTTGGTAGTTACGATTCTTTGCAGTTTTTGGTATGTAAAAATCTATTCATCAAAATAATAATATCCAATTTAAAAATAGTGATAGCTTTCATCCCAATTATGATCTTATGGTAATGATCAGGTAATGTGTGTGTAGGAGCCATCGAGGTAACTAGCTACCTTGTGTAATTATGTGTCTATTTTATTACTGGTGCAAGTCAGTAATGTTCCCGGACAGCATCAATTTTCTCTTACTTTCGAGGGCCCAGACAAAGCATCTTTGCCATTCTATGCCTCTTAACGCAACTCTACGCCCTCCATCTCCAAACCAGGCATATAATGATCCGGGGTGAGAACACGTCGAAAGTGATGCGTGCTCGCGCGGCAGTGATGCGCGCGTTCCGGGAGCACTTCGCGTCGCGCCGCTACACCGAGGTGACGCCGCCGACCCTCGTGCAGACGCAGTGCGAGGGCGGCAGCACGCTCTTCAAGTTCGACTATTTCGGGTGAGTCTCGGACAACTGTGCATTTATTTTATGCCCCATACGGGTCAATTTGCCACTCAAACATGCTTCGATGCTTGAAGAAAATTGCGTTTAGGGAAGTGTTCAGAAACGTGCGTTTTTTACCATACGCCATCGTTGAATTTAACCCTAATGAAACCGAGGGCAACCAAATCATTCACTCGGCCTCTTTAGAAACAATCTGTCAAATGAACTTTCGCGTTGACAGGTGTGAATTGCGACCCCTGAGTTGCGTTCCGAGGGTCAGAGTAATGCAACCGAGAGTGTTTTTCACACTCGCTCCGAGGTTCAGAACGGGTCGGTTGCAATCTTTTTTTTAGTTTGTATCTTGCTGATCAAGATCAAGCAAAGGGCAAAATATTACTAATCCTTACTATGAAATTAACAGTCAATATCCATTTTTCTGCTTAAAAATAATAACAACACATAAGAATCTCTATATTTCCCTTGTATTAGGCTTAAAAGAGTTCAAAGTAGGGTTATTTAATAAAATAATAAATAATTAGCGTATTTTTGACATCGACATTGACATAAAATCTGTCAGAGTGTTTTTCACCCTATGCTCGAGTTGGTTCTTTGGTTGCATCACTCGAAGCTTCTGAACCGGCACAGAGTGTACTAACCGCCTGTCAGAGCGTTTTTTACCCCAAGGCTCTGAACGGGTTGTTTGCTGTCAGAGTGCACTCGAAATGCACTCGAGCGTAGGTTCTGAACGCAGCTCTGCCGAAGAGCCGATTAACTTTACATGCAATCAATGTAGTTTTTAGAAACATATTCACCTTCTCTATCGGGCTAATAATTGTGACAGTATCTTTCTATTTTCCGAGTGCAAAAACAAAATATTTCTGAACGGACCCCGATGATTTGCAATGCCTCCTGGTTAACCAAGAACATACTTTAAGCTCATGAGCACCAAAAATGTTGCCTGTCAAGAAACAAATAGAAAAATAACTAAATAATAAGCAAGAAATAATTATAGGCTTACCTTAGCACCTGGTACATGCAACTGCAAATACCATCTTAAAGGGGTAAATCTAGTCTAAATATAAGAACCACATCATGATGGTGCATACATGAACAAGCAAATCAATGAAAATGCTTTTTTATACAAAATGGATGGCCAGTTGGCCACTCTTTTGTACTGCCCTTTTGATATAAAGTAGTTACTGTAGTCTATTATAGGCGTTTGTGGCAATTCGGTTCGAGATTTCTAAGTAAGGATATAAAGTTAGTTTGTTATACGAGTTTGAAAACATAAAATCGAATCATCATTACAGCTCATATACATCCCCACCGAGGCGCACGCGCCTACCCTAACTAGTTAGGGCGATTAGGCCTTAGTCAAACCACGCTAGCACAGTGCAGATTGGTTGACTTCACATACACCTTTGAATTACTTCACAGGTGTATGCGGGTTTCCTCACAATGTTTTCCTTCACCATAGGAGCGTCAGATAAATGTACATATGAAATTCGTGGAACGAAAAATCGAAAAATAGAATCGAATGTTTATCTTTGTTTCAAAAGAGACTTTTACTGGTACTTATTCCCGTAAAACTAATCAATCATAGATCAATTTATTTTATATGAATCCATCATGCTTGGACATTATACCGGGTTATTTTTCCAGCAGGAGCCTCAATTTTGTTCGCTTGTTTAGACAAGCAAACTGATGATCTTTTACTATGGGACCAATCTCGAAATCACGAAAAAAAAACAGCTGATATATTCAACATCCACTGAACCTAAATGTATGGAACAGCTGATTTTTTTTGCGATTTCGAGTTTGGTCCCATAGTAGAAGTTGTTCATTTTGCTTGTCTAAACAAGCATACAAAATTTGGCACCTGATGGAAAAATAACCCGGTATACATTGATCATTCCGTTGCAGCGAACAAGCGTACCTGACGCAAAGCTCGCAGCTGTACTTGGAGACCTGCCTGGCGTCGCTGGGGGACGTGTACTGCATCGCGCAGTCCTACCGCGCCGAGCAGTCGCGCACGCGAAGGCATTTGGCAGAGTGAGTCACTCCGAGTGAGATAATATATTGGATTGATAAGACCTTTCTCTCGTCAGTTACTAGCGAGCAATCAATATGATAGATAGATAGATTGAGGATATGCTTGAACCACTTAACCAATAATGTTGCTCAAATGCGATTATAGTCGTTCAAATTTAGATTTGCGCAGGTTAAAACAATGCCTCGAGTATTATCTGTCAAAACTCAAACGGCAGGCCTATTCGCTAACTACCGTTGGTAACTAGAACTGTCATTTTGAAAAACACTTTATATCCATTACTGGTTTAGTGATCTTATGTGTTACGGCGGCGTTCATGATAGCAGTAATGGATATTAAGTTTCTTTCAAAAAAGAAAGTTCTAGTTAGCAACCGAAGTTAGAGAACAGGCCTGCTGGTTTCTTAGAAGGTAGGGACTGGTGTAAATGCATTATTTTTAATTACTGAAAAGTTGCATCCGTAACAGGGTTACAATTTACAATGGCTATAGGTTACGAAATTTCTTTAACATAATCCTCTTCTGAAGCACAATTCCTCAAGATAATCCATCAATAGGTTATGAAAATTCCTCTATGTAACTAATGTTTGCACTTGATTTTCATGAAATCGCTCAAGTATCAGCACATTGAAATTAGGAATTATATAATTAAGTTATAAGTTAAGAATTAAACAAAATTGACTGCTTTTCAATAGATACAGCCATGTGGAAGCTGAGTGCCCATTCATCACGTTCGACGACCTGCTCGACAAGCTGGAAGATCTGGTAGTGGACGTAGTGGACCGAGTGCTGGCTTCGCCTGATGGTCACCTTGTGCATGAGCTGAACCCCGACTTCCAGGTGAGTGGTTTGGTTAGGCATACATAGGCGGTCTAGCAAGACACCCTTATCGGTCCTTTCTTGTTGCTGGAATGGAGTGCCGGAAGGCAAATACCCTAGAATATTAGTTGATTAAATTATTGATTGGTTTTATCACTTGAGTTGCGATTCACAAACCTTACAGGGATCACGGCAGTCTGCTTGTTTTCGATGAAATAACAATATCGAGTACCAGTACGACCGTGTATTATCATTCAAACTTAAACTCAACTCAAAAATCTTTATTCAATACTAGCTGTGCCCGCGACTTCGTCCGCGTGGAATAATAACTTTTGGTAGCATTTTGATTTTTGTAGGCAATTTCTTTTAAGATCTTGTTTAAAAGTAGCATATGTTATACCTTATATAGTTAGCTATCTATTAGTGAAAGTCCCGTCAAAATCGGTCCAGCCGTTCCGGAAATTAGCGGGAACAAACAGACACAATTTTTTTTAAAATTGTGTTTTTGTTATTGGTACCCGATATACATTCATACTCATTTAGTAAAAACTTGTTATTTTGACATTACAAACAGACACTTCAATTTTATTTATTTGTGTAGATAGACCTTTACAGGCACTTATTGACGTCAAAAAAAAAACAAAATTCTTCAACCAAGAATCTAATTAACTTAATTATTTAGTCCTTGTATGTACACACACCCTACCTTTACAGGCACTTATTGACGTCAAAAAAAAAACAAAATTCTTCAACCAAGAATCTAATTAACTTAATTATTTAGTCCTTGTATGTACACACACCCTAACCATTAATAAGATGTGTGCAAATACAAGTCAATTGAAAAAAAAGTTGACTCTACACCTGTTTGGAGATTGGGAGAGCCTTCTCGAGAAGAACAGGCAAGAAACTGGGAAGGTCTTGTATTTTTTTTGTCTCCTCTTTTAAAATGCCAACATTACAATATTCTATTTAACAAACATTTTTATTTTTTAAAAATAATATACAAATGCCTGTCGAAGTGAGTGGAACAGTTACTCAAATGACATTTATCCCATTATCACAAAGTGTTAACGGTGTTAACACCCTTTGAACGTCAATTATCACATTTATTGTCAATCCCAAGCAGTTTTATCTGTCATATAATCAGACACTTTATAATATGCTTTTTTCATAAGTGCGCCCTTGATAGTGACTTTAAATTTATTCAAGCTAAGTACTTTAATATTATTTGGAATTTTATTGTAGGAGCGTACACAAAGGCCTTTGAAAGAATTATTAATTTTTTAAGCCTAATATTTGGTAACATATTCTTTTGTCTAGTATTTACTGAATGAATATCACTGTTTTTACAAAACGAATGTATATTTTATTCGAACATATACTATATTCTAGTAAATATATTGCGCCGCAACGGTCATAATACCATTTTTTTTTTAAATCTCTCAGAGTTTCTTATTTTAAGATTATAAATAACACGAATAGCCCTTTTTTGCAGCACAAAAATCGTCTGAATGTCGGCAGCATTCATTAAAACGAAATGAATTCAGGGTGCTTTGTTAAATAGTATTTTTCTTTATTTCACACTGGTTGTGTCGGTTAGCCATTCCATTAAACTATACTAGTGAGAAAAAAGATAGTGACCTGTTGTTTGCGCAGAAACTTGTGCGCTATAAACTCTCCTGCGTTTATGGTTATTATTGTCTAACAAGATTGACCGAGGCTGAAAATCATCTTTGCTCAGCCCCCTAAGACAATTTTGTTTACTGAGTCGAGTAATTATTAATAGATTAAAATGTATTTCGCAGAAACCTAAGCGACCTTTCAGGAGGATGGCGTACACAGAGGCCATAGAGTATCTTAGGAAGAACAATATCACCAAAGAAGATGGAACATTTTACGAGTTTGGAGAAGTAAGTGCGTGTTGACGTGACTGTTGCTTTACAGTACTTGGAATTTTCAGTTATTTACATTAAAATAATGTGTTGGCACAATTATTCATCATCATCATTACAGCTCCTATACGTCCCCACCGAGGGGCTCGAGCCTACCCTATGTTAGGGTGATTAGGCCTTAGTCAACCACGCTAGCCCAGTGCGGATTGGTCAACTTCACATACACCATTGAATTTCTTCGCAGCTGTATGCAGGTTGCCTCACGATGTTTTCCTTCACCGTAGGAGCGTCAAACAAATGTACATATGAAATTCGAAAACGAAAAATTCATTGGTACATGGCGGTCTCGAACCCGGACCTCCCGATTGGAAGGCAAATGCCGAGTCCACAGCGCCACCGACGCTCTTATTATTCTAATTATTCTTAGGTGCTGAAATGTAGATTTTGTTACAAATAGGTAAGTGAAAGTGAGCTGTAGACAAAAGTGAACTGTACACCATTCACCCAAGTACAGACAATGTTTGAATAGACATTTCATTGAACTGCAGACACTGACTGAATTGTAAACATTTCACCGAACCGTCAGCAGTTTGTTTTATTACTTACAATTGGAACAAATTGTAAACAATTCAAACCCAAACTCAAAAATCTTTATTAAATATAGACATTTACAGGTACTTATTGACGTAAAAAAAAATCTTCAACCAAGAATCCTAAGTAACTAAATTATTTATTCCTTGTATGTACACACACCCCAACCATTATTAATAATAATAATAATATTAATAATTCATTTATTTCAATCATCTCTTCATATTTAAATTAAATTAAGATTACAAAATTAAAAATCACAAATTAAAATATAAGCATACAAAAGATGTGTGCAAATACAAGTCAAATCAAAAAAAAAGACTACACCTATTCGGAAATTGGGAGAGCCTTCTCAAGAAGAACAGGCAAGAAACTCGGAAGGTCTTGTATTTTTTTTGTCTCCTCTTTTAAAATGCCAACATTACAATATTATATTTCACAAATATTTTTAGAAATCCCTGTCGGAGTGAGTGGAACAGTTACTCGAATGGAATTTACCCCATTATCACAAAGTGTGAACACCCTTTGAACGTTAATTGATTGATGAGCTGATGAATTGATGGGCTGTCGATATTTGATTAAAAGCTAGTGTAGGTAGATCGATAACTGACCAATTAGCGGTTGACATTTGATCAAACTTCAGCAATACATTTGATCACCGTACACAAAGATCAAAGTCAAATCCTAAATCTGCCAACAGGACATTCCCGAAATGCCGGAGCGCAAGATGACAGACGCGATCAATGAGCCGATATTGCTGTGCAAGTTCCCGGCGGAGATAAAGTCGTTCTACATGCAGCGGTGCGCCGACGACAAAAGGCTCACAGAGTCTGTGGATCTCCTGATGCCCGGCGTCGGCGAGATCGTCGGCGGCTCGATGAGGATCTGGGACTTCGACGAGCTCATGGAAGGTATGTTGCTGATCTACACAATGTCGTGTCCTCACTTGTTAACTTTACAATGGGCTAGATGAATGAAAAAAATAAACACCGACTTCAAAAACGCTGAAAAGTTAAAAATAATATAAGAATAGGTACAGACAACATCACACTTCTATATTGAAGTCGGTGACAAATTTTAAGACCTTCTAGGAGATCATCAGATCCTGACTTTGGTGACCTTGAGACCATCTCAGGAGTATACTCTATCGAATACTAAAAGAATTTTGAAAATCGGTCAACAATTGGCGGAGTGTTCGCGTAACATATACACAAAACACGTTGGACACACGTAAAAATTTAATGGTTTTTCTCGATTTTTATGGGATCCCATTATCAGATCCTAACTTTGGTGACCATGGGACCACCCTTGGAGTATCCTCTATCGAATATAAAAAGAATCATCAAAATCGGTTCATAAATGACGTAGTTATCCGCGAACAAACATAAAAAAAAACAAAAAAAAAGCATATATACGGTCGAATTGAGTATCCTCCTTTTTTTGAAGTCGGTTAAAAATATTATTGCTTTAATAGAAGATCATTCATATGATAAACAGAAGAAAAAAAATCGGTTTTCGAATAACTATAAAAACAACCAAGATATTAAAGGTATTAAAGATTTTTCTCCATCTCTTTCTAGCAAAACGGCAATTTACATGGAGTTTATATGGCCGTACTCAACGATGACGTCTCGGTTGATGTCGGATCTCTCTGTCTAATCGCTTCCAAATTAACAGCTTACATTTTTTACTTCAAGTCGTCTAAACGACAAAATTTGAATTTGACATTTTACGTACATACTGCACTACGTATTTTTATGAGCACTGATTGCACCGCTCCATGAGATCACATTGCTTTCGTTGCCACGCATCCGTGCGCTAACGGTACCAATAGCGCTGAATAGCTCAATTTGGACCATAGTCTGAGGTCGTGGTTGGTTGGCGTTTTGCCAACACACCGCTACGTAATGCGCTCCGATTGGCTTTTGCAATCACGTGATACTGGATATTTTTTTAAACATTTTTATAAGTTTTAATTCACTCACAAAGTTAAGGAGGGAGACTCTGTACCAGGGTCGTGTGCATGGGTACCTCCGTCTTACCTATTTCCGCCGCAAAGCAGCAGTGCTTGCATTGCTGTGTTCCGGTTTGAAGGGTAAGATATATGGCACTGAAATTACTAGGTACCGTGGCTTAAGTCACAAGTTGGCAACGTACACTGTGCTTCTTGTGGGGGTTACAGTTTTCCTGCGAATCTCACAGGAGCCACATGTATTATAGGCGACTGTTACCACTTACCATCCGGTGGGCAGTTTGCTTGTTTGCCAACTTAATTGCAATAAATAAAAAAACTTATAACGCATATTTACACGTACAAAATATAATTTTCAGCATTTTATTTATTCCCCTCTATGGTATTATAACATTAATTTACTACCAAACGTAGATAGAGCACTTCATACAAAAACGCGCTTGAAATCTGTCACGTAATCGACTATACATTTGTACGCTGTTAAATAGGTAGTTGAATATGCACACCCGAATTAAAATTACCATAAAGAAAGTACCGTATTTATCGAATTCAACCTTATTCTTTATTATTACGGCAACTATTTGAAGTACAACCGTGTGCAGTTACATCATTTCATACCTAGCCACATTAAATTTGACGTTTTAGTAATTGCTACAAGAAAATATAAACTTTATGCTCTCAAACATAATGCTCAAAATTGCTTATCGCGTTGTCGCTCCAACGCATGGAAAAGAACTGCACGAGGCCCGATTGGGCAGCTCTTCACCGGCCCACTTCTCGAACATTCATGCGTTATCTACCTTCGGTAGTAAATCAATCAATGTATTATAAAAACATAACTTTTTATGTATTTGCAATTCATGTCAACATCCGTATTGTGTTCGATTCTGACACGTTTGTGTAGAATCAAGGTGTAGAATCAACTTTTTTTTTTTTCATTCCTACTTGTATTTGCAGACATCTTGAGTATATTTAGGATGTATGCACATACAAGGTTAATATAATTTCTTTAAATTAGATTGTTTTTCTTCGTTTTGACGCCAATAAGTGCCTGTAAAGGCCTATGTTGAATAAAGATTTTTGAATTTGTTTGTCGGTAGGCTATAAGAGGGAGGGCATCGACCCCAGTCCGTACACTTGGTACACGGATCAGCGTCGGTTCGGCGCCGTGCCGCACGGCGGGTACGGGCTGGGGCTCGAGCGGTTCCTCTGCTGGCTGCTGGCGAGGCGGCACGTGAGAGACACCTGCCTCTACCCGCGTTTCTTGGGACGATGCACGCCCTAAGCGATGCTACACGGCAGTTTCACTTCCACCTGACTCGCTGAGCTGTATCGGGTGATTGCAATCATAGGCGTAGGTGTAACTGTTCCAGGGGGAGGGGGGTCAGGTTCAGATTGAAGTCTTTTATTTGCCTGCACCGGGTTATTTTTCCATCGGGAGCCAAATTTTGTATGCTTGTTTAGACAAGCAAAATGAACAACCTTTACTATGGGACCAAACTCGAAATCGCGAAAAAAAAAATCAGCTGTTCCATACATTTAGGTTCAGTGGATGTTGAACATTTGTATGGAACAGCTGATTTTTTTCGCGATTTCGAGATTGGTCCCATAGTAAAAGTTGTTCATTTTTCTTGTCTAAACAAGCATACAAAATTTGGCTCCTGATGGAAGAATAACCCGGTATAAAACCTTTTTATTTGGAGGAAAAATTACCCGCCTTTACCCGCGTTTCTTAGGACGATGCACGCCCTAACTAAGCCATGCTATACCTGCCCCCCTAGCGCGTCCACCGAAACACGATATGATAAAGCGGTTTGTCGCGGTAAACTTTCGAAATACAATAGGGTTTCGTCGTATTTCGACAGTTCACCGCGATAGATCGCTTTATCGTATCGTGATTTGGTGGATGTGGCTCTATCGTATCGTGATTTGGTGGGGGCTGGCAGTTTCACTTCCATCTGACTCGTTAAGTTGTATCGGGTGATTACAATCATAGGCGTAGGTGTAACTTTTCCAGGGGGAGGGGGGTCAGGTTCAGATTGAAGACTTTTATTTGCCTATAAAAAACCTTTTTACTTGGAGGAAAAATTTATTCGTATCTATAGTCCATTCAACATAAGAAGGTGTCCGTGACATGTCGAAGTATTCCGTTCCATGCATACTAGTTTCCGTGATTAAAAACATAATGTTTTAAAAATATAACTTATCTCTTTAGGTTATTTTATCAAAAATGCAACAATTAATTCCACATTAAATAGAAACATGAATATTAGTCCATTTAAATAAAATTATAATTTTGATAAAATATTCCACCCGTCTCTCTCTCTCTCTCTCCTCTTTCCACAAAACACGCGGCCTAGAACATCGGCACCGAGCAATAAGTGAATCGGACCGGTTCGGTGGAAGGAAGGGTCAGCCAAGGTCAATCCTGATGTCGCATCAACGACAGCGCGCGAAACGTGCTGTTGCGGAAGCTGACCCACAACCTTCTCATAAACAATTTTGGGCGCTGAAGAGAAGTGGGGGGAGAAGGGGAACAAAACCTGACCGATCGGATCCGGGATCCGCTGGTCTCCGATTCCCCGTACCGATTCAAGGTATGGAGATGTGATCAAACTCAACTGCCGGACCAGCCAGCTGGAGGCAATGCAACCCTGAGCTCCCGTATCCGAAAGGGCGCGAACTAAAACAAAGGCGCCCCTCGGGCCCCACACCTGTACGGAGGCTGTTGGTAACAGCACCTGCTCCTATGGGGGGGTTGCAGCCGACAGTGGGTTTAATATTTGTAAAAGTGTAAGTAAGTAATAAATAATATTTGACATAAATATTAATAATTAATTCATAATAATAAATATAATAAAGCTTCTAATAATTATTTGCATTTTGAACATTGCAATTGTGAAAATAAGTAGAATAAATATTTTAACTTAAACGGTTTTATTGAAAGTAAAGACAATAAATAGTAATAAAGTAATAAATATTTGTAATATGTGTTATAAAAGTAATAAATATTTGTGTAAAGTATAAGTTCCAATTCACGACTCAAATACATACTTAATAAAACGAATTTCTTTTCAGAATGAGTAATAATTATATTTAACTGGACTGATATTCATTTTTCTATTTAATGTGGAATTAATTGTTGCGTTGTTGATAAAAAGATGTTATATCTTTAAAACGTATAATTTTTGATCATGAAATCTAGTATGCATGAATCGGAAAACTTCGAACTTATTATCCTCTTATGTTGAATGGACCCCCCCCCCCCCCTACGCCAATGATTACAATAAGCGTTTCATTGCCATTAATTTCAACGTTTTTAAATTGTTTCATTTATGCTGTCATTATATTTAAGCAATATTACTGAATGTGTTTTGGATTTTGTGAATCTGCAATAAAGTCAGTACAAATATAGAAGTACACTTCTCGTGGGTCTTATTAACATATAACTTATATTATGTTTGATATATTTGTCATTGTAAGTCCATTCTTATCGATTTATTGTAATTAAAGTTTTTTTTAAAAGAAATCTCAGCATATTATAAGTTAAATACTAGAATTGACTCAGTGATTCTATTTGTAATTGAATCTAATAGAGAAAACTAAAGGCTCGATTCAAATGGCACGTTATTTATATACGATGTATGTATAGACATAGATATTTCTCAACTCTATGAATATAATCAATGAAATTAAACTCCTTTTAAGCTTTGGCAATATTTTGAATTATGTATTCCAATTACAATACTGATTTGCATTTATGTTATGTATTTAGATATAACGTCAGAGCTTAAATAAAATAACTTGAAGTACATGTTATAGGCGATATCCGATTTTTTTTTGTTTTTTAATAAATTTCAAACAAAATCGTCTTAAAAATTACTAAAAATTGTTGCTGCTTGTCTAAGGATTTATTTAGTCTGAAGGTCTGACTTTTGAAGCAGGCGTCAATTCATTAATATAGCCGTGTTGTAGCTAGTGACAAGTCAAGTTTACACCATAGACTATGGATACCAAAGGACATGAAATACCTACGAAAAAAGCGTGCCAAAATTTGTGTTGGTGCTCTAAGATGGCGGAAAAAACTTGGGACGCCGCATCCAAGATTCCACACTTATTATGTTTTTCTTTGTACAATTCATTAAAAAAATCAATGAAAAACATAGAACTGTAAAATGCACTCAGAAATAATGCTCACTGACTGATATTTTAGCACAACAACAAACACGGTGCTTTGTAATGGCGGACTGAACTGGACGCAAATTTATTTGAGACGCATTGCGAGTCCATTGGTGTACTTAGTCTGAGGTTTACACTAATATTTATGTAATAGAAGTCATGTCATTTCTTTTCGCTGGAAGCTCCAACATCAAGCTTTTCCTCTAAATTTCGTGAATTAGTCCGGCCTTAGAATAATTGAAATTGACAGGCACTATTTATAACGTTTCACCCAATTCAGAAGTGTTTCTGATCCCATGCATTTTGGCAATACCTTGACAGCGGTCAGATGTCATTATCTGCAGTAGGACCACGAGGAACTAGGCTTCCTCGTGGTCCCACTAGTAGGAGAAATTAGTAGGACCATGAGGAAACAGCCGTCAAATTATATGGTTTTGGTTCTGGTCGCTTGTTGAGAGAGTTTTATATAAGAATATACTTTATCTTATATTTATTGTAAGGTTTGCTGTGTCATACAGCATTTATGTGCAGGCAAAATGAGCGCTGTTGCTTAAAAAAATACAATTTAGTGTATGATTTTAATAAATTATTTTCTGTTGACAAGCTTTGTTTATTTTATTTGGATCAACTGGGTTTTTCTCCAAAATCCCCTTCATTTCCTTTACTACATATACCAGACAGGGGGAAGAGGAGCAATAATAATAATTGGCTTCTAAATAAAACGATCTATTTCATAATATTATTGCACTATCTTTAAATTATTTATTACATATAAGTCTAATTACTACCTAAGTGGGTATCTACTACATAATAATAATATGAAAAAAGCGTAAATCGTTGACAGGCTTAGAAAGTGGGGTTAGCTACACTGGGGCGAGTCATTCCAATTAGAAGAGATGTACAGTCGGCTTTGAAAGTAGATAAACATTTGACTACCGTGTCACACCAATTATTAATAACTAGCCTACCGCTCGCGGCTTTGCGCGCCTTATTTTTGTTTTCCCATGGGAATTTTATATCTTCCCGCAGGAAAAGTAGCCTACCGCTTGCGGCTTCGCCCGCGTTACTGTTTTCCCGTGAGAATTTTATATTTTCCCGTATGAAAAATAAATTTGTAGCCTATGTTAATCAGGGATAATGTAGCATTCTAATGGTGAAAGAATTTTGGTCCAGTAGTTAGTCGGAGGTTATTCAATACAAACATACAAAAATACAAATCTTTCCTCTTTATAATATTAGTAATTAGTATAGATGTAATTATAGGTGTTGTAACCATACTAAATAAAAGGAATAGTTGGTGTGACGTGGTACTAAATTGTCCATCTACTTCTGAAGCCGACCGTACAATGGTTAAGATACAATTTTTTAACACCAAGGATATGCAAGACTGGATGGGTAATAGAAGTGGTAGTACTATTGTTTATTTATTCTGACAATAATGAAACAACAAAACCTAATATTAAAACTATATTACCATTGCACTTGTTGATCATATTCTTTCTAATATACATAAAATAGAAGTTTCTATAACATTTATATATAGTAAAATACAAATGAGTAATGCATAATAAGATTATTTGCTATATCTGAGTATTAAATAAGTATTTCCAGTATAGGCACACAGTCAAAATATAGCTAAGTATATTTAAATTATTACATTTACTAATATGTTCCCATATTTTTAGTTGTTTTAGTGTCATTAAGAGAGTGGTATTCACTAATAATTTGTTTAAGAAGGGTATATAGAGCTTGAAATCTAGCAACGCACTGTATGATTTAAATATGGCATAGGAACTCGGTGCTCATGGAATAGGATTTCATATTTGTATTTTAATGACAATGTCTGTCATGTTCAACGAGCCTTTAAGATGGAATATGTTCACATTAAGTGGTTTATAATGCCCCCAGCAAACTAATTTTGTTCAAGTACCTATATTAACTTTGCTGCAGGCGGAATAATCTCAGATCTTGAATTCCATAGAGTATATTATAATCGAACTACAATTAAATTCATTACAAAATGCTATATTTAAGTAGGTATATCTAATTAAATCTCAGGGCTGATTATTCAATTGTCAGATGAATTTTATTTGAGTACCTAATTCATATACAAGATATAAGTGACGGTGTCCCATTTCTTTTAACAGTGACTTGATCACCATGATCCTAATTTGAAAATCACTGAAATTTTCTCCCGGAAAATTCATAATTTATCCGATTTTTTTAAAAATTTTAGTGTAATATAACTTAGTTAACGTTTAAAAATCATATTCTGTAAAAAAAAACAATAATAACACAAAAAATAAACTTCGCAATGTAAACCGTATAACATTTCCATCATACTGCGCGCGTAATCAGCTGCTTGGGTTATCGAACGAACGTCAGCGCACCGGTGCACTGTGGGACATCCATAGGTCATAAATCTTAAAAACCTGCTTTCTTGTTTTACATTTTATTCCTTGTCGTTACATTGGATAGTTGCGGTACCTTCTGAAACTATAAATAGGTCAGTAATTAGAGTGCGCCTTCATTATCTATTGTGCATTCAAAGAGAGCGCTATTATCAGTTAGTCATTAAAAAGCGTGACGTCATTTGTTGTCATTGCGGGACCTGTGAGTGCTGTGTGAGTTTTTTCTGAAATGGATATCCAAGAACAGGGTATGTAATAATTAATATTTTTATTTTAATTGTATCTTAGTATATATTTTCTTTAGTATGTCATTGCTACGAGGCGACTTTTCTTGGAGTATTATATTTTAATATTCAAAGTTTGAATAAACTTTTAAATATGTTCCCACTCGCTCCGACTATGGAGGTATATTGCACCATAATCTTTAGACTTTCTTATCTTAGGAAAATTAAAACTTGGCTGCCCTTATCTGCCCTTTTGGCGATGACAAGGGTGCTACGGTTGCCAGATTATCTCGTAGCATTTGCTACGAAATTAGTTTATTTAGTCTTAGTGCTTTGTGTAGGTTTTGTGACTGAATTTTAACCGTGTTTTTTTTGTTTTAGGTAATTTATATATATGCTCGTTTTCAAGAATGCATATTCTTGAAATATGGCTAACTGTCAATACCGATAATGACTCGGAAAAGTGTCGTCAAGTCCTACAAAGTTTGTTGACTACTCTGAACGACGATGCTGAGAACATTGATATTCATTATTTAGAGAAAATTGTTAATAATTTATGTAAAGCTATTGCTCGATTCTGGAAAAAATGTAATAGGGATAAAACCAAGCTTTTATATAAGAATTCCAATTGGTTTAATGTTATTGAAAAAATTCAACTTGTGAAAAACAATAAGCAATGTACTCCGTCTGAAACGTCGCCGTGTCATTCACGTGGTCGTCCTCGAAAACCTTTTACGCAATGTAGTAAAAGGACTAAACGTCGGAGAGTAGCTGATTTGTCAAAGTCTGATGATTCTACTGTGAGTGCATTGCTTGATGTTTCAGACTGTTCATTCGATTCGTGTATATCTAGAGTTAGCACTGATGATGTCTTGTCACTTGTGACTGATGCTCAGTTGACAAAACATCAGTATTTATTAATTAAAAACTTTGTTAATAGTAAGATTTCTCCTAATGTATTACCATGTTACCAACAAATTACTAAAGCGAAACAGAGATGTTACCCTTCTAATATAACTGTTTCCGAGTCTTCAGCTGAAGTTGAATTACAAAGTCTTTTTGATCACACAGCTTCTCGAATCCTTGAATCTCAAAAAGAGGTCTTAGATCAGATTCCTGATGATTGTTTGTCTAATATCTCTTTACTTGGGAAATGGGGATTCGATGGCAGCACTGGACATAGTGAATACAAACATTTTTTTTCAGATTCAACTTTAGAAGATAGTAGTTTGTTTGTAACATCTTATGTACCCCTTCAAATTATTGTAAAATTAGCTGAAGATAATTGTAAAATTTTATGGAAAAATCCTCGACCCTCTTCCACTAGGTACTGCCGTCCTATTCGATTTCAATTTTTGAAAGAAAGCACAGCAGTGTCTTTGCAAGAGGAAGCTTATTTTAAGGATAAAATTGAAAGTTTGCAACCTACTTTTATTCAGATCGACAATCGTGAATTGGTCGTTTCTCATAAGTTGCAGCTTTCAATGGTAGATGGTAAAATTTGTAGTGCTTTAAGTGAAACATCTACAAGTAGATGTTATATATGTAATGCTACCCCTAAAGAGATGAATAAAATAGACGAATGTTTACAAAAACCTGTAATAGAGAGTAGATACCAATTTGGATTATCACCACTACATTCTTGGATACGTTTCTTCGAATATTTTATTCATCTTTCATATAGATTAGACATAAAAAAATGGCAAGTTAGGCTAGATAGTGATAAACAATTGTTATCAAATAAAAAACAATATGTACAGTCCCAGTTTAGGGAACGATTAGGTTTAATAGTTGACAAGCCGCGTAGTGGTGGAAGCGGGACGTCTAACGACGGAAACACGGCCAGGAAGTTTTTTTTGGAATCAGCTGTATCTGCTGAAATTACAGGTTTGAATAAGGATCTCATAGATCGTTGTTGTGTAATATTACAAACGTTATCTTCTGGACATAAAATTAATGAATGCAAGTTTAAAGACTATGCATTACAAACAGCATACAGCCTGGTCGAGGAATATCCGTGGTATAGTCTTCCTGCTTCTGTCCACAAGGTGCTCGTACATGGATCAGATATTATAAGTTATGCATTGTTATCTATAGGAGAACTTTCCGAAGAAGCTGCTGAAGCGACAAATAAGTATATCAAAATTTATAGACGAAGTCACACTCGAAAAATGTCACGTGAAGTTACCAATCAAGATTTAATACAACGACTATTATTACATTCAGATCCTTATATTACAAGTCTTCGGAAACTTCCCCCTAAAAAGAAAAATACTCTGTCACAAAGTGTAATAGAATTGTTACATGTTTAATATTGTTAGAATAAGAATAATTTATTTGTATTTTGTTAGTTGTTTTGTTTTTTTTGTATTTAATTAATTTTAATTTATTTATTTCTATTATTTTATTATAATTAAATAATGTTATCAATGTTTTGACTCTTATTTTATTTAAAATATATGTTTCACATTCCAATTTTTAAGTGTTTGTTCATGATAAATTTAGGTAAAAGTATGTTATTGTTTATATTTGTTTTTTTACTGAAGTAAACGTTTTTTATTCCGTAAATACATGTACTTCTTTCATTTTAATGTTCCTAAAACACTTTTACAACTATAAGTCACTAAAATAATACAATGTATTGATAGTAACAGGACTTTAACTATTTATGACCGCCCTTGTATGGAGCGTGTCCCTCTGTGCGGTGTGAGCGGAACAAAAATGATGCCGGCGCGCCATACATTGCGTAACGTGAATAAAAATAAAAAATGAAAACTCCTTTTTTTACTCCTTTGCTTTAAAAGCTTTTCCGGGAAAAATAAACATCGGTAAACAAATTATTAACATTGGTCTGAACTCACTATTAAAAGAAATGGGACACCGTCCGTATGTACGCGAGTATGGCAGCTTTGGTATAGAAAATCTGTTACTTGAAAATTCCACCGATAATTGAAAAATCAGTAGGCCTATTAGAAAGTGACTTTGTCTAGACTTTCGAGCCTATCTCCTGTCGCACGTGTTTGCGTCTACTCGCGTGTTTTTTTGGGAGGCCTTTGTCCAACAGTCGGCGTCTTTTGGTTGAAAATGGATGTTAAGTTGAACACACATGTTCGCGCCGCACACGCCGTACGCGCCGCATTTTTGGTAAGATTTAACAGTAACATAGCATTGACTACCTAATGACACAGATAATGGACTCAATTCTGTGTGCCCGCCGTCTAAATAACCTAAAACTAAAATTTCTAAATTTAAACTTAATTTAAATGGCCGGTTAAGCAAGTGCTATTCTACGGTGACAGGCCAACTAAATTTAGGCAGAGTTTAAGCGTAATTCTAAAATGTCTAAGATTAGTTTTAATTGTGTTTGTGTTGCTGTCGTAAAAATATTAAAAGTAAATTAATGGATGGATCTTGTTGTTAAAGAAACTAAAACGGGTTTATGTTTATATCAGTTAATACATTTAATGTACATTTTTATCCTATTTCTAACAATATAATTGTAATTACTAAAAAAATATTTTTATTTTCCTGTTCATTTAAGGCGAAAATAGTCAATATGGGCAAAATTAACATTTCTACCTCATTTGTTATTTGGATTTGTATTTTTCATTACCAAAATGGCGGATTTTAGCAAGGTTCTAATTTTAATCGGGATGATTTTAGTCGCCGCTAAAATTAATCAGTTTAGGAAGTTTACGCGTAAAAAATCTCACGTCTGGAATAGCGTTTGGCCGGCTAAACCTAAGTTGAATTGACCGTCTAAAATTAGAAACGTCAGATTCAAATTAGCAATGTCAGTTGAATTTGACAGATACCGTAGAATAGGAAAATGGTTTAGCGACACCTAAATAAAATTAGGAAATTTAGCGGCCGCTTCAGAATTGAGTCCACTATAATACTACAGTCCAATGATAACATTTTTAATTCCATAATTTTTATTATTTTTGAATACGTAAATCATAAAAATGCACACATGAAGACACTGTTGCGTGTGAATCGTTGGGATTGGCCACGTGTGATGCCCATATGGGCGAGACCTGCGTACGGACGCCAACACGCGCAACAGTAGATATTCTCTTACCTCTAATGACATGATATTCTTTTGGCATTAGAAAATGACCTTAGTTAGTGGGTTGGAAATGAGGTTCTTATTCACGGCAGCCACTCGGCGTCCCTGTCTAGGCTGCGCTCGGCGCCGTGCGAGGGGGTCTCGGTGAGGTCCTCCTTGGAGCTGGCCACTTTATGGTACACTTTCTTGCCTGCTTCCACTACATATTCGACGCCGTCAGCTGTAACAGGGAATATATAGTACATTGTTACTCTAGGGGTGAAAGTAACTTATTTAGCCCCGAGACGGAGTTTGACGCCTGAGCGTAGCGAGAGCGCCAATAGTTCGAGTACCTAAATAAGTCTTTAAGCCCGATATAAACACTGTGCTTTTCATTACGAATACAAGGAAATAAAAATAAGCCTCAGCAAAAAATCCTCCAAAAAGAAAAAAATAAAATATGTTGGTTGGCCCTTTAACGTTGATATATATCTATACAAAAGGAGATCGAGGTTATTCATTGCGAGTCACTCACCGAGAGTGCCGCCCGTCTTCCTGACGGCTTGGCCGATGTTGTGCGAGGAGGACGTCTCGGAGTCGATGTTGATGTTGACGACCCACGCTGCTGTTGAGCGAGACGATTCATTGGGAGTCACTCACCGATAGCGCCGCCCGTCTTTCTGACGGCTTGGCCGATGTTGTGCGAGGAGGATGTCTCGGGGTCGATGATGATGTTGACGCCCTCGATGCTGTTGAGCGAGACGATTCATTGGGAGTCACTTACCGATAGCGCCGCCCGTCTTCCTGACGGCTTGGCCGATGTTGTGCGAGGAGGATGTCTCGGGGTCGATGATGATGTTGACGCCCTCGATGCTGTTGAGCGAGACGATTCATTGGGAGTCACTCACCGATAGCGCCGCCCGTCTTCCTGACGGCTTGGCCGATGTTGTGCGAGGAGGATGTCTCGGGGTCGATGATGATGTTGACGCCCTCGATGCTGTTGAGCGAGACGATTCATTGGGAGTCACTCACCGATAGCGCCGCCCGTCTTCCTGACGGCTTGGCCGATGTTGTGCGAGGAGGATGTCTCGGGGTCGATGATGATGTTGACGCCCTCGATGCTGTTGAGCGAGACGATTCATTGGGAGTCACTTACCGATAGCGCCGCCCGTCTTCCTGACGGCTTGGCCGATGTTGTGCGAGGAGGATGTCTCGGGGTCGATGATGATGTTGACGCCCTCGATGCTGTTGAGCGAGAAGATTCATTGGGAGTCACTAACCGATAGCGCCGCCCGTCTTCCTGACGGCTTGGCCGATGTTGTGCGAGGAGGATGTCTCGGGGTCGATGATGATGTTGACGCCCTCGATGCTGTTGAGCGAGACGATTCATTGGGAGTCACTTACCGATAGCGCCGCCCGTCTTCCTGACGGCTTGGCCGATGTTGTGCGAGGAGAACGTCTCAGGGTCGATGTTGATGTTGACGCCTTCGCTGATGTTGTGCTTGGGGCAGTTGCTCTGCGAGATGATGGAGAGGTCGTACGGGTCCACGCCGAACGACGACAGTTTGCTGCGCATCTGTAGTAAGTCATTGCAACTTTTCATTAATTTGAATTTATCGAAATATTATTTCTTTAGGGTTACGCGCAGCAAAAGAAAAACGAAACCTTTATATTATAGGATCACTTTGTAGTCCGTCTTTCGGACTGTCTGTCAAGACCCTTTATCTCGTAAATGCATAGAGATATCAAATTGAAATTTATATCAAATACTCGGGTCTGTGGTCTCCCTTAGCTGTGAAAGAATCATACTTGTAACTTAACGCGATCAAAAGATAGGATGGTTTATGTCGCATATAATGTGATTTCACAAGGGAATCAAAACTTAAGGGTCTTATTACAAAACCTGGTCTAAAGTTAGTCTTGGTTTAAACCTAGTGCGCTTTCACTTGTATTATACATAGAAACAGCGTCCACTTAGTCCTGGTTTAAACCAGAGTTTAGACCATGTTTTGTAATAAGACGGATAGGGTATATCCAAGGTCTTATAGCGCACGATATGGAAAAAATCTGACAACCGTGAATGTTGAGAACTTAAACAAGTTTATTTTTTAGTTACTAAAAAAAATGTTGTGTACTTGTTCAGCCAAGCAAACTGAACAACTTTCACTATGGGACCAACTTTGCAATCGCAAAAAAAATGAGCTGTTCCATACAAATGTTCAACATTCACTGAACCTAGATGTATAATGGAACAGCTGATTTTTTTTGCGATTTCAAAGTTGGTCCCATATTGAAAGTTGTTCAGTTTGCTTTCAACCCTCTACGCGCGTGTCAACTCGCACTTGGCCGATTTTTTTTGTTACACCGTATAGGACATATTACAACAACAAAGTACCTGTTCGTAAATTTTGTAGACAAAAGGACAAAACTATATTACACTACGAATTTCGTTTCACGTGCGGCTTTATCGCCCGTAAGCTATAGTAGTACCTTATCGATGAACATCCTGTCCATCTCCTTGGCCCTCGAGAGTATGGTGGCGGAGCGGCGGTGCGCGAACGCCAGCTTCTGGCACGTGAAGATGGCGGCGTACGTCGCGTAGTCGGTGGCGAGCACTGTATACGACGCTGAGCCTGCAACGCCTGTCGAACAGATTACACCAGTGGTTCTTACTTGACCTTATGACGAGAGACTATTTTACAAATGTCTGCCTAGCCATGGACCACCAATATACAGTTGATGAATAAAGGCTTGGTCACTTCGGCAGCTTTCAGGGACCACCAGTGGTCCGCGCACCACCGGTTAGGCGCACCACCACGCACGACGCTGCATGTTGCGTGTCGACGCACCTACGCGCGTACTTGCGGGAGTGCAGATCCGCATCATCATGCAGGTTATTTACGCACTCACGCGCGTAGTTGCGTTTCTAAAACTCAACGTCAAGCTCTTCCAAAATCACGCACGGCACTGCGAGACTCGGTGTGCCATACCTTGCGTCTCGCGCGCACCTACGCGCGTGGGTGCGTCTTTCTTCGCTTGTAGGCGCGTGATCTGCATGAACGCGTGTGGGTGCGTTTTCTGTGTGTTGGACTGTGCGTGTTTTCTATACAAACGGAGATACTTGCAACGTAAGAACACGTATTCACGCGCTACGCTCCGTGGTGCGGGGCAGTGTGTGAATCTCCTTAAGAACCACTGTATTACACAGTCTAACTAGAGTATAATTGCCAATTTCATCAACCTTCGTAACAAGAAAACTGTCTAGCCGTTGCACCTCCTTAAAAATATATGTTTCTATAATGGGACAGCGTTGAGTTGAGATCGGCGAGATTCCTTAGGAACTTGGGCCTAAGCAGTACGCTGATGATTTCTAGTCAGTTAGATATGTACATCAAAATATACAGATTCTAGGGGCACTAAAATTAGACTGTTCTATGGGAGGCCGCGGAGATATTCGAAATCATTGAACTAAAAGTAAGGTTATGTCTACTTGTTTTATCCTATCAAAGGGGATTTAAAAATATCTAAAGTAAGGTTTCTTTTATTAACTCTGTCGGTAATCAACCATAAAACATCTTAGTATCGAGTTATAATATAATAGCAGCCGTGTACATTAACACCAAAAATTAAAAAAAAAAAAATTATTCACCATTATTATCATATACAATTAAAATGTCATCTAAGAACTGTGCAGGTGGCACTAAATCTGATTGATACCTTGCCCAGCCAATATACTATGACATAATAGGACATAATATGACAACAATAACCGCAGTCTAGACAGATTCATGAAAGGGACTTCGTACATTATTCTTATGTGTTACTACTAGCTAGTTTAAATTAAATTTCATCTAGCCGATCTAAATATTATCATTTCAAAAAAACCTGTAATCGATTAATGTTATCGATGATACATTTTTACGACTGGCAATAATTTCTTGTGTCGGTTGTTTTGCCCTTGTTTTCTATGGAAGGAAATCAGTATTCTTTTATATAATATAAATAATTGTTTCTCCGAAGAACCAGTGACTGGTAATTTTGGCATAAACAATAAAAATTAAGTTATTAATTTTGGACAAAGTCCGATTCCTGTACCTGCTGGACCCAATTACGACATTTCTGACTAACAAAAATGTATTTTAACGGAATTACGAATTAGATTTAATTATTAAAATTGTGTTATAATTTCGACTCTCCGAATACCCCCACGTTGGGCGCCAATTGTCACCGTAGAGCTTCCACCTTATCTTAGGAAACTCCTAAGCCGTATGCTGTAATTTTTGTCTTTAATGAAAAGAATGTGACAGCATGCTACCTAAGTGTATCTTAAACTAAGACAAGGTTGGTGTAATTGACTATAAGGCGTGCAAATCTATAACCCCTACATGGACGCCAATGTATGTAGTTATGTAAGTTACTAATTTGTAACATACAATGTCACAGGATCTGGCTCACGAGGTCGAAAGACGACAATATCAAATAATCTTCAACCTGCTGAATATTCAATGGCTCCGGTCCAGGGTGTTAAACAGACTACAGCATCAAAAGGACTATTGTGAAAGTACCTACATGTGATTTTATTCTTCGGTTTGATGGGTACCTATAAACAGTGTTACTTTCAGAATAAGAGTTTACTGATTTACGCAATCTAACCAAGATTGTGACTAATTAAAAAGTATCTTACTTAGCGGGAAGCGCACTTTCATCCTGGCGGGAACTGCAGGATCAGGTACCGTCAACACTCCTGTGTATCTGAGGAAAAAGGGCATAACAATGTTTTAATTGAAAAATAAAAACCTTATTTATATCATTATACCTAATCGGAACAGTAGGCATTATTCCCTCAAAATGAAAGAAGAAAGTTGGAATTTTCTTCGACCAAAATATCCGAGAGGAAATGTTGTATGAAAATCCTTTTCTTTCTGCATCCATTAGCGGGAGGGATTGGGTTTTCCCTGACTTTGGGGATCACCTCGACTATACTCGTAATAAATAAGGAAAGGTCGAGGTAATTAAGCTTTGTGGGTATGCCTCACACACTGTAGGGTGAGTGCCACACACGCTTGTCACTCCTGTCATACTATCGTTAGCCCAGCGCCCTCACATTAATCGCTGAATAGTCATTATTAAAACTCGGCGAGACCGGGAAAGGTATATGGGACACTATTTTTAACCGCCCCCTAATGGTTGAGACCACCGGGTGTTGATCGGGAGGTCCGGGGTTCAATTCCAATGGGGGCAGACATTTTTTCGCTCGGTTTGTTTGGTGGTAGGGCTTCTGAGCCCGCCTGGCTAGCTATAGCTATAGCCGTCTTAATTGTTAAGGAGTAGGTATATAGCAAAACTTCCGATAAAAATGTCGGTAGTTGGTACTAACTACGCAGGCCAATGGTGCACCGCCCGTCCTCCTTCAATCGCATGCGGAGTGGCGAAACGCGTCGAATCTAAGTATTTGCATGTTGGTGTGGTACTAATTATTGATATTCCTTTGTCGCATGCGATTGAGGGAGGGCGGGCGGTGCACCATTGGCCTGCGTAGTTAGTACCAACTACCGACATTTTTATCGGAAGTTTTGCTATATACCTACTCCTTAACAATTAGTAATGGACTTCCGAAAAATAACGCCTGACACCATCAATTATATAGCCGTCTTACCTAAGTTTGTCGCCATAATAACAATGTTAACAGCATTGTTGTGTTCCGACAATTAGAGGTAAGATACTCTGTTCCTCAGTTGTCGAGGAATCCAGGTGAAGCTCGCTTCCACCTTGGGGCTTATCGTCACTAACCATCAGGTGAGATGAGGGCTAAGAGCTTCCCTGTCATCAATAAAAAAAAATAGCAATCATGGAAGGAAAATGGGCAAAATTGGTCCAAGAACCACGTGGCCTAAACACCCTAACTTTAGTGTAGACTCGAGCCCTTCGGTGGGGACGTAGTATATGAATTGTGATGATGATGATGATGATACAAAATACAAGTAAAATGAAAAACGTAAGATATTAAGAGACAATGATAACGGGTTTTGGTAGTTTCCAAAAACATCACGATGCTGTACCCTAAGTGGGTTGAAAAATAAGCACAAACCTGTAATCGTGCTTAAGAGGAGTCAACCCCAGGATGAAGTGTTGCGAGTCTTGCTCCAGTTGGTACTTGCCGGGCTCGCCCGTGCTGCTGAAGTTGTACGTGATGCAGTGGGACGCCGTCGACGTCTTCTGTATAACGTACCACAGGCCCAGCATCTGGACAAGAAGAATTGACATTAAACATTGATATAAATGCCTGACGCTCATACGGTGAAGCAAAACATCGTGAGGCAATCTGCATACATCTGCGAAGAAATTCAAAGGTGTAGGTGAAGTCGACCTAATTAGCACTGGGCCAGCTAGGCTAACTAGTTATAGGGTAGGCTCGAGTCCCTCGGTGGGGACGTTTATGAGCTGTTATGATGACATTAATATTTTATTCTCGGTTGATGACGTCGGAACAGAAAAAAAGGTAAATGTGTCATTGTTTCAATCAACATTTCAGCCAAAATACACCCACAGTTGGACATAGGCCTCCCTCAAGGATCTCCAAACTGATCGGTCCTACGTTTCTCGTATCCAGCGGCTTCCCAAACTACCACCTATTAACGCTGCGTCTGCAATCTACATTTGGGGCCGCCGTACACTGCATCCTAGCGCATGGATGCAGAGCAAGCTGCAGGTGCAGCTATTTTACTTGTATTTGCATACATCGTAATTATGGTTGGGGTGTATGTATGTACATAGAAGGATTAAATAATTAGTAAATTAGATTCTTGTTTAATAAGATTTTTATGTTTTGTTTGACGTCAATAAGTGCCTGTAAAGGTCTATATTGAATAAAGATTTTTGAGTTTGAGTTTGAGGTGGTGCATTGGCGTATCTAGAGTTTTTTTCCTGGCGCATGATTTTGTGTGAAGTAATCAATATGTTGGTGTCCATCATTAAATTTTGAATCGGTAGCCTTACATCCTGGTGTGGGCATTAGACCGTTCTGGGGTGGGCACGGCCCGCCCGGCCACCCCTCTAGATACGTACGCTTAAGAGGTGATGCAGATCTGCGTCCCTGCTGCCACGCGCATGGCTGCGTTTTTCTGCACGCTGCTGTAGCGTTGTGAGGAGCAGTGTCATAATAATAACGTATAATATTCGTTCAGAATGTTGACTGAATGTTTGACTGTGATTTTTGTAAATATTTTTTATTACATTAATAAAAAAAACTATTATTATTTGAAATCGATTATGAAATCCATTCCCACCAAACTTTTGAAGGTGTGCCTTATTTCTGTTAAACCTAACAAAATTCAAACAAATATTCAAATTTGTTTTTTGAGTTAGCTTTCCACTTGCGGCTTCGCCCGCGTTATTATTGTTTTCCCATGCGATTTTATATTTTCTCATAGGAAAAATAATTTTGGAGCCTAATATATAGAAGACTGTTATTTATATTTAGAACATCAGGATATTTTTTTTTTAAATCCCTTAGTGTGCGTCCGCATATTGAATTAAAACAATTGTCCTTTCAAGTTCCTACCATTATTAGCGGTTACGGCTGTGCGTGCGTCTATAGATGGGAATAAAAATAGATAAGTCTGTCTCAGAAATATTGATAAACATTGACGTTGGGTTTATCTGTCTGTTGATTTCTTTGAAAGGCTACATTTGCTGCGACCCGACCGTATTGATAACATTGAATATCTCTTTGTGCTGCTAACAATAGCGGTTATTCGATCGCGGGCCATGTAATCCAATTTAAAAGTAGGTAGATAGATTTGAATGGCTGCCTTGTGGTATTTTATGTCAAGTACTTATGATGTATTTTGTACCTACGAGGAATTTACGAGGACAGATAATATTTCACATCCAATAAATGGTTACCATGATTGACTTTTACATTTACTAATCTATAATTTACTAATATTATAACGCTGAAGAGTTTGTTTGTTTGAACGCGCTAATCTCAGGGATTATACTACTATCACAGCTGTACAACTTGCAAAATTTAGTTGTCATGGCGTCCTTGGGGCGTACCGACAATCTCGCGTTTCTTGCAGGATCCTTCTGACAGTTGTGTAACTTTCATATTTATCATTTTTTTGGTTGCGAAACTTAGTTGGCATGGCAGCCTTGGGGCGTGCCGACAATTTTGCTTTTTACACAGGAAGGAAATTTATGGAATGTGGGGCGAAAACGTGGGACGAATACGGAACAAATCGATCCTACTGACAGCTGTGAGACGTTCATAACAGTTTTTTTTTTAATTTCACTTGGAATACATATTTTACTAGCTGTTTACTTTACTAGCTGTTGCCACTTGCCAGCGACTCTATCTGGGTGGAATTTCGTTCCCTAGGGAACTTGTTAAAATCTTTATCTTCCTTCCATAATTATAAAGTCCATCTTACATAATTATAAAGCTGAAGAGTTTGTTTGTTTATTTGGTGCAACGCGTTAATCTCAGAGGACGTACTAGTTCGAACTGAAAAAAATCTTGTATTGTTGTATAGCCCATTTATCGAAGAAGGCTATAGGTTTAATACAGGGTTATTTTTGAACTCCCCGGCGTATTTTCCCGTCATTATACATGAATAGCGGTAATCGACCAATATAATAATCTTTTTGTTTTATTTTTTTTAAACTTTCTGGTAAGAAACTAAAATGATGGTCACTTGTTTGTTGTTTCTGTATGCGGCGCTTAGCGCAAGGTTATCATTGTTAGGTATTAGTTCAAGCTAGAGTTTTCGCCAGTTCTAGGGCTTATATTTAGGATTTAAAAAGTGGTACCTAGACAGTGGTATATTGCTATCTTTAAAAAGTGGTATATATCTATCTTTATCTTATATAAATTTTGCAAAGGGTTTCAAAAATCAACCTGTACAACACCACGCTACGATCAAGCTGATTTTCACGCAAGCAAAGCTGCGGGCGCAGTTAGTATGGGATAAAAAGAAGTTCCTCAGTGCTTAAGTCATCTCTATACCAAAATTCAATAAAATTGGTTCAGTGGCTTACAGAAAACGTAATAGACATATACATGTACTTAATTTCGCACTTATATAACATAAGTAGGGATAGTGGTGTCAGTTAACACTGTTCGTTCATATTAATTTCAAATGATCGTCCATCCTTCTTGTATTATTAGAATTTATCGTCATCTGACTCACTGCCCGTTATCACTCAAGAGATTGTGGTACCTACATGGCTCTTTGTTTGACTAACGGTGTCCTATCTCTTAATGGGCGGGTCGATGTCCATCGTTGTGTTCTTAGTCAATTCACAATGAACGGAACACTGCGTTCTGCTATTCAATGCACAATATATCTGAGCCCTAAATACTCGTACTGTCGATCGCCGTCGAAAGTGTGCCTCAAACATTGATTTACTACCGTTTGGTAGTAAAACAATGGCCTCAAACATATTTAAATCTTTATTGCACTAATTAAATACAAATTGCGAACTTAATGCCACAGGGTATTCTCTACCATTAGTCAACCGAACGGCAAGTTGTAATGATGTCGCCGCCATTTATAGAATTTCTGTATACAACCATCAATTAAATACATCAAGTGGTGAAAAAAAGGGAGGCGAAGAAGGTAATGGATGTTTTTTGACTATACTCGTACATCGAAATATACAACTAAGTATAGAAACGCATTTGTATTTTGCTAGTTCACAGAGGATAAACTACGTCAAGGGTGTGCTTGGGCTATTGCGGTGTGACTACAGAGAAATTAAATTAACTGTAGTCACACTGGTGTGACAATACGGTGTGACTACGGATCGGTGGGGCCTTAGCATATCGTATTTTGGTGATCAAGCCACAAAGACGGGGGCAGACAGAGCTATGGTACGGAGTACTATTATAATCTTCTGTGGCTATGGTAGAGATGCGTTCAGAGCCTTCGCTCGAACACATGTCATTCTCTACTCATGTGGCGCGAGGTACAACTTTTCGCTCTAACCCCGTTCAATGACTTTAGTTTAGAGCGTGACGTTTGGGTGAAACAACTGGCCCGTTCAAGACTAGCAGATCAGAGCGAGTTACAACCATGGATTTATTAATAAGTTTGATAGTTATAAAACGCTCCGACGTTTATTACTGAAATACTCTTAGGCCCTTCTCTCATTACGATACGAAGAGGCTACTATAGTATTCTATTCGAGTCTCGGAGACTAGTTGCTGCGAAGTATCTCACATACATTTATATGAGGACTCGCACACTTTGATACCGGTATCCTACGCGTCCATAACTAGTTTCGCGATATCCGCCGTGCCATTTAATATTAAATTTGTGCGGTAAATTGAAAATTATCCTTGTTTATATAATTATAAATTACCAGAATACACGAGAAAAAATATTCTTTTGCTGCCACAGAAGCTTTACAATTTACATTTCTTTCAAGGTAGAGATGAATCCATTTTTTTTTCTTGTGCAGTTTTCTGATTCTATAAAAGAACAAAACTGCAAGTTCTTCTTCGTCACTGAAATCACTCGACATTTTTATGTCCTTTTAATTCCAAGCGTAGGCAATTAATGATAGAATTAGTTCATTTTCAGTAGCGTAATGTGCGATACAGGGATCGCCAACTGGTATTCAACTAGTTTTCAACTCGAGTATTATTAGTACATATACTTATAATCTTTTGGGTCTCGTAAAGAGAGAAGGGTCTTACATGATTGGATGATTTTGGGGCAATAATCTATTAAGTCATCTGCTAGAAAAAGAAAGAAATTAAAAATTCATGTGAACGAGGAAGATAAAAGATATTATTGCTGCAACGCCATATTATCTATTCTGTGGCAATGCGTTTAACACTTCAGTCAGAGTGAGTTAAAAAACAACTAAACCACTACACTCCAACTCCAAGACTCTGACGCGCGCCTGTTATTAGCAGAAAACTCCGCAAGTCGGTTATTGAGGGTCGAGTTATGTCAACGACCTTTGAATCGATAGTCCTGTACTAATAAGTTGATAAGTATTTAATGAGAGCGCATGAGAGGAATAAGTAAAGAATACTCTTAGGTTAGGTTAGGACGAATGCAGAAGAAATTATTCGGCACACACAATTTTTTTAAAATCTGAAGTTTACGAAGATGTAGTCGGGGATATGGATTTTGAAAAGAGTGACACTACGCAATTAATAACGCATTATCTAGTACTTGTTTTGGTTCGCAGTAAACAGTTGTCTTGACCCAGACCTTAGTCATAAACGATGGCGTAGAACAACAAATCTAGTTATTAGATTGCTTATTTAATTATATAAATTAATATGATTATCGCACATAAATACACGTCAAGACGTGTACTTCTTGGAATTAGATAAGGTTCAATGTATGTATTATTGTAATGTGTTTGTGTTTCTTTTGCGGTAAAAGTAATTGTACTTAAAGTCACGTTTTATTCCAACTAATAGTGCGAAAATCTTTCTGTCTGCACGTTTTCACATCTATCGACCCCAAATCGATTTTGACGATAATTGGTAAAAAAATAGAACCGACTTCAAAAACACTGAAAACTTAAAAATTATCTTCTATATATTGAAGTCGGCGCCAAACGATGATCTCCTAGAAAGTGTTAAAATTTGTCACCGACTTCAATATAGAAGAAGATTATTTTTAACCGACTTCAAAAAAGGAGGAGGTTATCAATTCGGTTGTATTTTTTTTTATGTTTGTTACCTCATAACTCCGTCATTTTTAAACCGATTTCCAAAATTCTTTTTGTATTTGATAGAGTATACTGCAAGGTTGGTCCCATGGTCACCAAAGTCAGGATCGGATCATGGGATCCCATAGAAAATCGAGGAAAACACTAATTTAATACTATTAAATTCGGGTTTTCTTTCATTAAAAAGATTTCATTCACTAAAAAGTTAAAATTAAAATTTTTTTTACAAAAAATAGAACCGACTTCAAAAACACTGAAAACTTAAAAATAATCTTCTTCTATATTGAAGTCGGTGACAAATTTTTACACTTTCTAGGAGATCATCGTTTGGCGCCGACTTCATAGAAGAAGATTATTTTTAAGTTTTCAGTGTTTTTGAAGTCGGTTCTATTTTTTGTAAAAAAAATTATTTTTAATTTTTTAGTGAATGAAATCTTTTTAGTGAAAGAAACCCTAATTTAATACCAGCTTAAGCTGGTATTAAATTAGTGTTTTCCTCGATTTTCTATGGGATCCCATCATCCGATCCTGACTTTGGTGACCATGGGACCACCCTTGTAGTATACTCTATCAAATACAAAAAGAATTTTGGAAATCGGTTTAAAAATGACGGAGTTATGAGGTAACAAACATAAAAAAAAATACAACCGAATTGATAACCTGAAATGATTACTTATTCGTACGTTTTTTGCGAATTTTCAACTTGAAACCATTAAAGAAGTTATTAGGTTTTATTTGTATAGTCGATTAGCTGCGAATGTTGTGACGTCAAGGTTCAATCCATAGACTGAAAATAAGTACAATAAACCCAAGTTCATACTAAATCAATCATACAATACTAACCCTATTCATTTCGAAGCCAGGCATAGGTTCGACGATAGGACACGCTCCCAGGTGGTAAGTGTGCGCGTACGCACATCCCAGCACCGCGAACAGCACACCGAACACTTTGGCACACATTTTTGAATTTAGAACTTTATTCTATTTTATCAAAGGAAGCCTCAAGAAGTATCGGTCCACGCAACCTCCTTCGGTGGCGCGCTTACGTTAACTGATCCAGTTAGTGACAGACCAAACTAGTCATAATAAACAAGCTGGTTGAGCGAATGAGTCACCCACCACACGCTTAGTTATACTATTTACGTTATTATAAACCGCGATCATGAGTTTCACAGAATCTTATGACAAACTTACAAGGGAAATCTGTTTGTTTTGTTACAAATGCATAGTTATTGTTAATTTGATGGTTTGAAGTTTAATTAAGTAAGTCAGTATGCTCGTGGTTCATCAGCGTCGTTACGCGTTGATAAATGCGATAATTTTGACATCACATGTGTCCGACAGCTTTACTTTACTTTCATCATCATCATCATATCAGCCAAGAGACGCCCACTGTTGGACATAGGCCTCCCCAAGGATCTACATACCGATCGGTCCTGCGCCTCCTTACTAAATAAACTTTTTTATAAACAAATCAAATTGAAGCATATTTGATACCTATCTAATTACTTTTTTATATTTTATGGAAATACTTCATTAGAATTACTTTGGAACTAATTTAACAGTCACAAATACACATTTCATAATTTAATTAAGATGTCATGATATCACAGCGTTAAAATAATGTGCGTGAAAAAAAGGCGAGAAAGCCAATGTCATCGAACAGAAATATTTTTTTTGGAATATTAGGCTTGTTTCTTTGTATTACTTTCCTCTTATTCGCTATGAAAATTAAGGGGTTCTTTCTGTGTTCTGTGGGTTAGCTTTAGTATCCTACGGTACTAGGTACTAGTATCTGGCTAAATAGGCAGTGATGTGCCCCAAATCATAATCTTAGTCGCTTTTTGTGCGGAAGCGCGTCGTTTTTGAAAAATCTTAATTTAGATTTTCGATGTTAGTTTCATATCTATGAATAAATAACACAAATTATGTAAGAAAAAATGTTAATTAAGTATGGATGTAAAAATTTTTTTGACCGCCCAGAACTGACTCGGAGCACCTCAATTTTTTTTTGAGGGACCTATGCTGTTAGCCGCAGATGGCTGTTACAGCTTCACCTTAATTATTTATAAGAAGGCGAGAACTTTGGTGGGTCCTCAAGCCTCGTTTGGCTTACCAAACCTGATGGAGCGGAGCACCTCGAACACAGTTGCGGATGGTTAAGTAAATTTTTTTATTACCACCCAGAACCGACTAGAAACAAAGTTGATTAGCTTATGTAAATTTTGTATGGATTATTTCCAGAATCGATTTCGGACACCTCAGACACAGTTTTGTCTTATTTTTGCAATTTATAATGTCTTTGTTGCGGGCTATAAATTTAGTCTAGGACAAGTTTTGAGCCGTTTTCATAGACCTAACCTCAGAATTTTTTTATACTACGAGTTTCCCCATCTTCCCCCTTTAACAGGGGTTGCCCTCTTCCATTGCCATCTTCCTCCGCCTGCCGCGGGATACTCAGGAAATATTACCAAAAAAAAGTAATATTTAATTCGGGTGGGACACCCATTTCAGTTTCAAATTATTGACTTGAACCCAAAATTTTCTCGACTGCAATGGCTGCTGTTCAGCCGTTATAAATCAATCTAATTTAATCTTTTTGGGTTGAATTCTAGAATGAAATAAGATATTGCTTGTTTCCCTGTTATTGACTTTGATACCATTACCGTGCTTTGACTATAATGGTAGGTACTTTGTTTATATGCTGTGGTACAGCATCCCTCGCCTGCGTTCCCTGATGAGCACTTCCGTTGTTCAACTCGACTGTTGCTTCCTCAATTATTTCGTATGAATCACGGTCGTCTCCATTGTCGCCATATATCGTCACTTCAATCATTATGTCATAATGATTTGAATTTGGTATATTTAAGTGGTTTTGCCATATAATCACATCAAAAACACACTTCGTGAATTATTTCAATTGTGAAATTGTTAATTTATAAAATCTAAAACGAATCTTTATTCATAGCAGAATTTCATACATTATGATTTATTGTTTTTATTTTTTAATATGCTTCCAAAAAATGCTAGTGATCACAATTATCTAGTTTATATAAACTGCTCAGATTAACTGCCAAATTGTAATGAAGATTTTGTGTAAATTGAGGCCGCTTCTCATGTAAATCGAACAGGCGCTGATTTTGTGTAAAATATTTTAGGGCTGACATTATTGTATCCTATTCGTTGAAATAAATGTTTATATTATTTATTTTTATTTAAAAATCAAGGACTGTAATTTTTAAAAGCATAGGTACGGTAAGTTTGCATTTGTGTAGTTATAATAAAAAGGTGTTTTAGATATGGCACCTTTTTGTTGTGGTATTACATTTATTAATAACAAGCTTTCCGCTCGCGACTTCGTCCGCGTTATTTTTGTTTTCCCGTAGGATTTTTTTCCCGTAAGAAAATTACCCTATGTCCTTCCCCTGGTCTCGAACTATCCCTATACCAACTTTCATCAAAATCGGTTCAGTAGTTTCGAAGCCTATTCACTACAAACAAACAATCAAACCTTTCCTCTATAAAATAGGTATTAGTATAGATATTAATACCACGGCTATAAAGAATACGAGTCAGTACCTAACAAAAGCTTGATCTGCTAAAGTTTTTTTATTTTTAAGTAGTATTTATATTATCTAGGGCATGATATAGGTAAGATAGACAGTTCCTCAGTTGCTGAGGAGTCCAGATGAAGCTCGCTTCCACCTTCAGCCTATCATCACTTATCATCAGGTGCGATGAAGGCCAAGAGCTTCCCTGTCATGACTTAAAAAATGACTGACAAGGATTTCCTTGATGTGAGTGAACGAATAGGTACCAAAATATATTCTTACAATAAAATTGGAGCAAATGACCAATCCGTCGTGTTGGTGACAAACTGTTTTGTTTTCATACTAATGTAGGTGATATGACTCATTTGCAAATTAATTGACTTAGTTCAAGCCAGTTCAACATATGTACTTCCCTTTTAAAGATAACTTCTTTAAGACATTACGCATCTACGCAAGGGGTGATTAACTTCTGTTCAATATTATTGTGGACTGTTTATTTCTCCAGCATATTTGCCAGGTTCTCAATTTTCTGAGGCCCTAAAAAATTATTATTTTCATGATGTGAATTACTACGCTTAAATCTTTTTTGTTTGTTTGTTGTATATAATATGAAAAACAACTCAAGTCCAGTTCACGAAATCTGATGAAGAGATGGGACGTTATGTTTCCTTGTGAAGAAACGAATTACACAAAAGTTGCTGTAGGTAGACTGAAAAAGAAACAACGAAACACAATAAGTACTTATATTGAAAATAATTTGGTAAAAAATTCGAAATATCACAATAAAAATCACCTTTCATACAATAGTGATGTGATTTTGCACAAAAATGATAGCTATAGACAGGGGCGCCGAGTTTTTAAAATTCCCGTGGGTGCTCCAGCTTTTTTAATGACACACCTAGCTACTTATATGTATTTTTGTTATTTAATAGACAAGAAAATACAAGATATTTAGAAAAGATAATTTATTATATAACACAGCAGTTTGACATGTGCACCTGTTAATAAATATTCGGCTATGAGGCTGACATGGTTACTATGAGTAACTAAAGCCTCTTAAAATACTAGATTAAAAAAAAAAAAAAATTCGGCGGGGCGCGGCGAGCCGGCACGCTGCGTGCGTGAGAGCGGCTAGGTTTGTTTCTAGGCGCGCGTATTACGTATATTATTTCGGTACCTATATTATTTAGATTTAGTTAAAAGATGAGAAAGAGAATTATTTTGGATATCCATAATCGTGGGTGCTCGGCACCCACTATTTACCTCTCGTGGGTGCTGGAGCACCCGAGCACCCACGGAGTCGGCGCCCCTGGCTATAGATAAAAATACTAACACAACGTTAGTTTTGTAATTCTAGGGTTCCAGCTGCGTTTTCCATGACCGCCCTAAGTGTGGTCTGCGCGTTAGGGTGGCTCCTAATGCGAGTGACTTTAGCAGCTAAGTTAGTGTGTTTGCCGGCGTTAATTAAAGCTTAAAAATAACAAGGGTGCGGAATAACTATGAAAACACAAAATCTAAGGAGTCCGCCAGTTACACAAGAAAAAAATATCAGACACATATTTATTGCTTTGTCGAAATAACAAAATGGCCTTACTACGATCGCTTACAGTAAGGTTAAAACGTTGAAGCAGAGACACCGCTCTTGCTGCGTATAGCGCCATCCCGCTCTCAGTGCAGTTTTAGTATTGTTTTGAGCGATCATGGCTAGGGGCGGATCTCATGCAACTGGATCAAAAAGAGATCGATCAAGCTGCCGCCTGTTTGCTACGTCACAAGTTAGCAGAAAAAATTAAATATGGACATATCGACGATGAAGTGTAATGACCTATCTGAAAGAGGACGATTTTAGGGTAAACAAAAAATACGTTTATTTTTTTACACCTATTACTAACGAATTTTTTTTTATTGTAAATTTATCTTCTAGTCTTAAATGCATGACATTATACCTACATTACGAAATGCAATTTTGTGGTCTTACTATTACATGCGAAATCGTATTTTACATCGATAAACATGACAATCATAAAAAAGACAAAATGTCAGTAAGGAGGTCATTACACTTCATCGTCGATATGCGATTTTTTTTATGGAGGGCCCGGCAAATGACCTCCTTCCGCCTGATGTTAAGCGGTGAAAGAGGCCCAAATGGGTTGACAGATAGGGGAGGGACGACATCCACTATCCTACCTGCCCGCCCCTTGCCGGCCTAAAAAATAATTCAAATCAATGTGTTAAAGCAAATTGTTGATTTTGTAAAAGAAGGAAGAAAGCGTACGATATTTTTAGTTGTCTGCCAGATGGACATAAATAAAAGTCATCTTCCCTATTTTGAAAACTGAATCGAATACACGCTCTTTTTAAAACATCCTGTTGTTAAGGGTTGACACATGATGAGTAATTTTGATCCTCACTAATATCATGCTGTAATAAGTGCGAAGTTCACATTAACAATGACTCACAAAGAGCTATTATGCATAACAATACAATATACTTATTTACAAAACTGTAAGTACTGTTCATAATTAAGAGTTAACGGGTATTGTGGTACAAAAAAATTGGTTTATATAGGTAGTAAGTACTTTCACCGAATTCTTAACAATGTCCTCGACTTCTTAAACTGGTTTAACAGCTTTCATTTCGGCCGAAGGATATTGACTCTAGTAGGTACTGCCGAATTATAATATTACTAGCTTTCTGCTCGCGACTTCGCCCTCGTTATTTTTGTTTTCCCGTGGGAATTTTTTTCCAGTAGGAAAATTACCCTATGTCCTTTCCCTGGTCTCGAACTATCCCTATACCAACTTTCATCAAAATCGGTTCAGCAGTTTCGAAGCCTATTCAATACAAACAAACAAACAAACAAACAATCAAATCCTTCCCCTTTATAATATAATATTAAGTATAGATAGAGGTGAGGTACCATGTATTTCTAAAAATGTTTAATAGAAGCTTTATACGGTCTTTATATGACTTTGTTTGAACTAATTTCTTTTATAATAGCAATGATAACCTTTGTAACTCCTTACTTAACTAAGATCGATAAAATTGATAAATATGTATAGCGAATACCTAGTCGCTAAGTGACTCTCTTAGTCGTGGTCTTTGCAAAAATAGTCCTTTTTTTAAGGCGGGGGAATCTCTTTACGATTCAACATGGGGCTGAGAGCTGACAAGGCCGCCCCAAGAATTTGCTATTGGAGTCGGGTATAAACCCCATACCTGGCTAAACCCTCCAGCAACTTCTACCACCGTAGAGACACAATCGGGATCGGTGTTAGCCATTCCCCGAGTGGCCTTGCAAATATAGTCCTAGTCTAAGGCTCCCTGCAGATCCCACCTTAGTGTCCCTGCCTGTAAGTGTAATTTCCTTACCTATCCATTTATGACTCATTCGGTCAGACTTTGGAATTTGTTTCCACCTGACATAATATGCGTGTGACTGTCAATCCACAGATGGTTTGACAGTTTCAAGTGGCGCATAAGGGAATACTATTTGTCCATGTCCTAATTACCTATAATATGTATGTATACTTTATAAAGCTCTACTATTAGGTATTTCTATTTTTTTATTTACTTGTCTATTATGTTATACAGTATTACTGTTTTATCACTTCATAGGATAAAAAAATATTATCAACTTCCTGTTTTGATGCCTAAATGCCTGTAGAATTACATGAGCAATTTCGATATCTTATTATGAATTTAATTTCGAATTTGCTCATTTAATTCTACAGGCGTGTAGCGTCTTTCAAAATAGTTACGTTATATCAAGGTAACGCAGACAATCTGCAGGCCTATTACCGATCTCATGGTTGTCAAATGATATCATATGAAATCATTTTTCAAAACGAGAAATAAGACTTTCGGTCAGATTTTTGATCATTCGTTCATTATAATATTGATGATAACATTAAAATTATGCCAAAGTGATGATATCATTGGAGATCGGTACTACGAAATGAAGCATTTTATAACTTCTTTTTCTCAAAATTTATACCATGTCATACGATGAAAGATCCATAATAGGCCTGCTGGTCGTCGCCAAAGTAGATGTTACAACATCAGGTTTCATCCAACTCGCTCTTAAAAAATCTAGCAATGGTGCTGCCTGGTTGGTTTGTCTGTGAACGCCTGTAAAACCATAATCTTTTTCGACAGCCTCGTAAACTTTTTGGAAAGACAACTTATTGAATTTGCCCAGTGTGTCAAATTGTCAAATACCTTGAAGTCCATCTATAGGTGAGGTTGGTCTATAGGTGGAATATATGTAGATATAGGTAATATACATAATCACACCTTATCAAGAAGCTAAAGCAGGGCTTGGCATCAGCTGTCGGTTAACCAATTCCAGGTGGCCACTGAAACGGACATCAAAATCTCTAAGACCTATGATAAGCTACAGAAACCAGCCAATTAAGGCCTTTGGAAGCTTGCAAATGTACACAATATATGCTTCTTTTTGTTTATGTTACTAAGTTATTAACTGCCGTAATTTTCCTTCTTCTATCCTTGCTAATTGTTGTAATTTTCTTTTAAAAACTCTTGGCGAATCACAATATTCCTTCTTCTATCTTTGCGATGGTGGCTATCCTGTGTTTCCCATCGCTGCACCTGCTCATTCGGGGGAATAAGGCAGGAACAGTAATGCTCTGTGTGGTTGAGGGAGGCACACCGAGATGGCAAGTTTAGTAAGAACTTCAATTTTGCGATTCCTAACAAGAATGAATGGGATAAGCAAATCCCTCAGATCTTTAGGAAGGTAAACCAAACCAAATATAGTATATATTTGGCTTCAGAAGGAGCGCAGATCATAAAGGAGTCTTTGCGGGTACCTAATTGGAAAATGGACTGCCTCCGATTTGTCATGACTGGTCCAAAAAAACATTGATTTAAGAAGATATTACCACTATAATTTAATTAATTAATTATTATACATATAAAACTAAGTACTACAGCTAAGTACCTAAAATGGAATAATTAAAATCGTGAAAATCAGTTAAATTAACTTTATTTGTCAACAGTTTTAATTCAACAACAATTATTATATTGAAATTAAAACTACAATTAAAACAACAGATACAATGACTAGTAAAAAATATTTAAGAGTCTGAAAAATTAATCAAACGACGCATAAAATATATAATTAAGATTCGAACTGCGTCTCCTGAAAAGTAGACAATTTGGTATGTCGCTTTGATCCCAATATGACAAACTTTCCATTAGAGAGACATCATTGACTTAATAATTAAGTACATGAGAGACATACACCCAGTTTCTGAAAGAAAGGCTGTTCGGGGGGGTTATTGTCTAAGAAAAAAACTATCGCGATCGCTAACGATTTGACAGTCGAAGTCCATCCATCACTCTTTTATAAAAGGATATCGGCGCAGAGTCTTGTGTTGACGCCGCAATGGTTGTAAAATTGAAGGCGATCGTGATAGATTTTTTCTTAAACAATAACCCACAAGAGCCATGCTTCAGAGATAAAATTAACAAACATGACAGCTTGTTTGTTAATTTTATCTCTGAACCATGGCTCTGGTGGGTTATTCAATTGACAGCTGTCAAATCACAGATTTGACAGCTGTCAATTGAGTTGCTGAAAAAGGTGAAATTGATTCGACGCGGCTGTTAAATCGGGTTCTCTATTTTGTCTCATAATCTAACGTGTCATAATGTTTTTGACATAATCATCATATGTCCGAATGATAAGCACCCCTAACTTAATTTCTCATAATATCACTTGCCCGAAAACCGCAATCTCTAAATATAATATGACCTATTTTTTTTGCTATAAATATCACAATCTATAATATTTAAAATTCCTAAAAACCTTTTCTATAATAGTCATAAGTCCTAACGTAATATCTCATAATATAACGTGCCCTAAAATCGAAATACCACAAATATAAAGTTCTTTCATTATATGTATTACCAAATCCATGCATACGTTTAAAACAGTCACTTGATGTCATGCAAGCAAGTATGCAGCATGCAAGCAAGCATGCAGCATGCAAGCAAGCATGCAAGCAAGCATGCAGCATGCAATCAAGCTTAAAGCATGCAAGCAAGCAGCATGCAGCATGGCTTCTGTCACGGCTCCGGCGCTGCGGGGCTCCGGCGGTCCCACGCGACCTTATCGTCGCAGATGGTTTTCGCCCACCACCGCAGCTTCGGCTTGCTAGCACCAGCCTCAGCCGCGGCGGCGGTCGTTGAAACCACCTGCTCCTCAGCTCGCGGGCCGCCTCGCCCCTCCGCGCCTACGCGGGTTTAAATAACACTCTAGGGGTAGGGCAGACAAGACTATGTGGTGTCGCTTTTACAGCGATATATTTCTGTTACTGAATTTGAAAACGTAACGGTTGTTAAGGTTCATAAGACAACATTTTAATTCAATTTGTTATTATTGATAGTAAGTCTAAGCTTTAGGATATTGATAACATAACCAAGATAAATCAACTTTTAAACATGTTTTAGGACTAACAAAATTATTATAAACCATCATTCGGACTAACAATATTATACAATATAACACTTAGGACATGTGACTTTATAGCAAGTAAAATTAGGATATCTTATTATTATAGCATCCGATATTATGACACAAAAGCATTAGAACTAAAGACGATTAGGTAATATACAATTTCGTATACCCGAACATTATGAAAAGTGATGATTATAGCAAGTGTTTTTGGGATTATGATTTTCGGACGATCGATATTCGGAGAAGAAAGGGACTACCGTTAAATCGACATGTATACTCGTATTTATTTGCCTTTTGATTTGATCTTCCTTCAGAAACTGGGCGTTAGAATGTTATTTATTAATTACAAACAATAATACTATGATTTATAGGTGCATTGCCTAAAGGTTAACATTTTTTAATATCTTATCAGTAAATACTAAAATTAAAGGTTTAGTTCCAAAGTGACAACAGATTTGCGTTCCATGGGTAATGTTATTTTTCTGGCGCCGATTTTGACGCACACGGTTCTTGAGTTTCCGCTGAAAATAATGAAGTTTTAATTTTTTAATATTAAGATTGTGTATAACAAATATAAATATAGAAAAATAAAAATATAGAAAAAACCAAACGCAGACGGGGCAGTCTGGTGATGTTATGAAACTAAGTTGACTAAGACTAGTGCCCTAGAACTCTAGTCTACCAGGGACAGTTCCGCTGGTGTCTCTATAAGCGGATAAACTTCCCCCGGAACCTCTCCGCCTCGATGGAGGTCACGTTCGAGATCAGGAAGTGGCAATTCACCGAATGTATCCCTTGGTGACAGGAGGGAGACTCTGTACCAGGGTCGTGTGCATGGGGTACCTCATTCTTACCTATTTCTGCCGCAAAGCAGCAGCGCTTGCATTGCTGTGTTCTGGTTTGAAGGGTAAGATATGGCATTGAAATTACTGGGTACCGTGACTTTACATCTTAAGTCACAAGTTAGCAACGTACACTTTGGTTCTTGTGGGGGTTGCAGTTTTGCTGCGAATCTCACAGGAGCCACATGTATTATATTATAGGTGTGTATTATAGCTGTTACCACTTACCATCAGGTGGGCAGTTTGCTTGTTTGCCAACTTAATTGCAATAAAAAGAAAAGGTTCAGCAATACGAGGGTTACTTAATTATCACCCGGGAAAATAGGTGAGTTATTTTTTAAATATGAATAAAAAAAATAACTCTCCTATTAATCTCTACGTATATATAATATATATATAATAAAATCGTAGGGGTACAAAAATCTGTAATTGCGAAATATTAAGAAAAAAAAAATACACAGGTCGCCTTAAAATCATTAGCAGAACACGATAGAATAGTTAAAAAAAAAATTGTTTCTTTGTTTGTTTGTCCGGAAAGATCTCTGAAACTACTGGACAGAATTTGGTATGACTTACACCACAATGCTTAGAATTTTCCGGAAGAACATTTAGGCATAATTTCATTTGTTTAAATTCACTTTTTATTTTTAGTGAAAAAATACCATATAAAATTTTCGATGCTATGTAGAAAATCAACATGGCGCACGTGAATTAATAAAAAAAATATTTTTAAAAAAATAATCTTTTCAGTTAATGGCTGTGCCCAATTGCCCATCTGGATTTCGCCAACCAAGAAGTTTAAATTGTCTTTTTCTTATGTACTTAGTACCGTGGTGGTAAGGTAAAAGGATCAAGCCAATGTATAAAGCATTTTTTATGACAATATCACGTCACAAATATAAAATTTGTAGGTTGGTTTAATTCTTGACCAATTTTTACAAAATCGGTACAATTTTTGAAATAGGTAAAATGTTGAAAAGTGAAGATACGCTTTTCAAGGTATTTTGAAAGGTGTTATATATTTTTACATTATGACCAAGGAATCAAACTCTTTCCGTCCATTTTAAACTATTAAAAGTAATTGATTATTATTGATAATTAAAAATTATTGATAAATATCTGAAGGCCTTGAAGAGCACTATGAACCTAGAAACATTTACATAAATTCAACATGGCCGCGACTCAAAAAAACGGATAAAAGTTCGTTTCCAAACCAGGCAATATGGATATCAAATGAAAGGCCTTGATGAGTAGAGCACTATGAACCTAGCAACATTGACATAAATTCAACATAGCCGCTGCTCAAAAAAGGTGGATAAAAGTTCATTTCCAAACCTAGCAATATGGGTATCAAATGAAAGGCCTCAAAGAGTAGAGCATTATGATCTTAGGAAAATTGCCCTAAATTAAACATGGCCGCCGCTCAAAAAAATGGATAAATGTTCATTTTCCACAGCAATATGGGTATCAAATGAAAGGCCTTGATGAGTAGAGCACGATGAACCTAGCAACATTGACATAAATTGAACATAGCCGCTGCTCAAAAAACGTGGATAAAAGTTCGTTTCCAAACCTAGCAATATGGGTATCAAACGAAAGGCCTCAAAGAGTAGAGCATTATGATCTTAGGAAAATTGCCCTAAATTAAACATGCCCGTTGCTCAAAAAAAGGATAAAAGTTAGTTTTCAAACCCACCAATATGGGTATCAAATAAAAGGCCTTGATGAGTAGAGCACTATGAACCTAGCAACATTGACATAAATTCAACATGGCCGCCGCTCAAAAATTATGGATAAAAGTTCGTTTCCAAACCTAGCAACATAGGTATCAAATGAAAGACCTTGAAGAGTAGAGCATTAGGTATCTAGGAAATTCGACCTAAATTCAACATGGTCGCCGCTCAAAAAAAGGATAAAAATTTGTTTTCAAACCCAGCAATATGGATCTCGAATGAAAGGCCTTGATGAGTAGAGCACTATGAATCTAGGAAAATTGCCCTTAATTCAACATGGCCGCTGCTCAAAAAAGGCGGATAAAGGTTTGTTTCGCAACCTAGCAATATGGGTATCAAATGAAAGGCCTTCAAGAGTAGAGCACTATGAACTTTAGAAAATTGCCCCAAAATTAATCATGGCTGTTGTTAAAAAAAAAACGGATAAAGTTTGTTTCCAAACCCAGCAATATGGGTATAAAATGAGAGGCCTTGAAAAGTAGACACTAGGAATCTAGCAACATTAATGGAAATTCATCATAGCCGCCCCTCTAAAATGGCGAATAAAAGTTCGTTTCCAAACCCAGCATTATGGGTATCAAATAAAAGGCCTTGATGAGTAGAGTACTATGAACCTAGCAATATTGACGTAAATTCGACACCACCGCCTCCGCTCAAAAAAGGTGGATTAAAGTTCGTCTCCAAACCTACCAATACGGGCATTACATGAAAGGCCTTAAAGAACACTATGAACCTAGGAAAATCGCACAAAATTCAATATAGCCGCCGCTCAAAAAAAAACGAATAAAAGATCGTTTCCAATTCCGATTTGCCCCGCAGTTTGCTTCATTTGTGAAACACCTGGCTGAAACACTTGCAGACCGCTGGAACCGACCGCTTTCCATCGTGTTGGGCTGGCTTCCGGCGCGCATAGGAGTTTCCATAATAAGAGCCGTGCATCCGAGGCACCCGCCACAAGTGGCAGCGCCCACTTTCCTTTGATGACATAGCTGCCCTACCCACAGGTCTTTGAATAACTCCACCACATTAAATTTTTAAGCTCGCCTTTATATTCATGTTGTATCTGATTTGTTTTTGTATGAAATAAAAAAGATCGTTTCCAAACCCAGCAATATGGGTCATCAAATGAAAGGCCTTGATCAGTTGAGCACTATGAACGTAGCAACATTGACGTAAATTCAACTCAGCAATATGGATATTAAATGAAAGGCCCTGGAGAATACCTAGAGCATTATGAACCTACGAAAATTGTCCTAATTTCGAAATGACCGCTGCTCAAGAAAGGCTCAAATCATTTTCATCATGTTGGATCAAATCATTATGGAATAAAATGGAGGAAAGAACTAAAGACTACGTATAAAAAAAAAAACAAAAACATTTTGAGGGCGATACGAAGTTCGCGGGCACAGCTTGTTTAATAAAATTTTTTTAAAATATTAAAAAATACTGCACTAGTTTAGTGTAGTATTTTTGAAGATTTTTATTTATTATATTGTTGTGTCCTGAAGCGTCCCTTGAATTATCCGGGATGATAAAACGTAACCCTGTCAAACCAAGCTGGGACATATAATAGCCTAGGGAGGGGTTCACCAGTTTTTAAACTCAGTTGTGACCCCAATCCCAGTCAGATTTTGGTCCAACTGGGTTTCCCCTTCCAGCTACTAAAGGTAGGTAGAAATACCTTCACCAACCCGTCCGGTTAGCGAGATGTACTTAGTGGGCGGTTCCTCCTCGTCTAAGAAGAGACTGGTGGCCAGCGTGGGACATATTTTAAGGGTTAAATGCACAGAAAAGCAATACTGAATAGGGTCTTACCATCAAACGCGTAAAAACAAGGTTAAAGCAATTACAGTGTATACTTTCATCTCTCTTTTAACATTGTCCTTAGCGATAGCCATCATCATGTCCATTTTCAATGTGGACCACAGATTATAATAGTAATTTAGAAATTGATTAAATTTATAAATTCTACCTGCTGGCGCTCCCCGCCAACCGGCAATAGGAGGATACCTACCATGCTGGAAGACAGGTCAAATCCCCCGTTTTTCGGGGAGGCTATGTCCAAAAGTGGGTGTATTATGGCAGATGATACTGGTATGTAGGAAACCTTGCCGGATACTCACTTATTATGAAGAACAACCACTACTGTGTTGTAGGGCGTGACGAAAGCCACGTTGTCGACAGAGCAAGATAGCAGACCCTTCTTCTCTGTCACAGCGATCCTCTGGGAGCCCCTCGGTATGAACTTGGAGAAGTGGCCCATAGCGTAGAACATGGGTTGCTTGACGAACTCCCCGTTCTCGGGAAACACGATGATGGGAGAATCAACAAAGTTCTTGTCCCAGTTGGGACCTCCTTGCGCGTTCAGGCAAAGGTTCCAGTCGATCCAGCCGACCAGGTTGTAGTTCAGATCCTGCGATAGCAAAATATGAATAAGTTCCAATTATCGTCATTTAATTAAGAGTAACTACTGAAAACATTTATTATCTTTTATAGGCTTTATTGCTTAATTAGAAACCGTTTTATAGCACGGTCTTCCTTTCCTGTCTCTTGTCGATCGTCTATGTATTCAATCTTTAGAAATGCTTGGAAACATGGAAGACCTAAGACCGTACAACAAATCAGAATTCTACTCGCGCATCCTCGAATGACATCGTACAGTGGACTACTCACGACACTGCTGTAGGATCGATCTAGGAGGAAGTTCGAGTTGAGGCAATATAGGGTGGACCCTATACACGGGCCTGTCGCTCAGCTCGTGCGTTAGGATGATTTTATAGGATCTAGGAGGTAATCTAGGATCCGACCTGCAGGCCTATTCGCTAACTACGGTTGGTAACTAGAACTGTCATTTTTGAAAGATACTCTACATCCATTACTAGTTTCGTGATCTTATGTGTTACGGCGGCGTTCATGATAGAACTAATGGATGTTAAGTTTCTTTCAAAAATGACAGTTCTGGTGAGCAACCGAAGATAGAGAATAGGCCTGCTGAATACGACATGTTTATCAGGCAATCTAGGATCCTCCCTGCCTTTTCACCCTAAAACGGCCCTGTCGCAGTGTCGTGAGTAGTACTCCTTCGGTTGGAAGTTCGACCGTTTGTCTGTTGGGGACTAAGTTAAAAAATCGTGGTGCATAATGCCGAATAACGGATGAGGCGCTGGCGCTCCACCACTGAGCCTGCAGACTGGTAGACGATTTGTCCCTCTTTTGAGGAGGCTTATGCAGTGGGATTAAATAATGATTTTTTTTATTGCAGAAAGTTGGCAAACAAGCAAACTGCCCACCTGATGGTAAGTGGTAACAGTCACCTATAATACATGTGGCTCTTGTGAGATTCACAGCAAAACTGCAACCCCCACAAGAACCACAGTGTATGTTGCCAACTTGTGACACCAGATGTAAAGTCACAGTACCCAGTAATTTCACTGCCATATCCTACCATATGCCTTCAAACCGGAACACAGCAATGCAAGCACTGCTGCTTTGCGGCAGAAATAGGTAAGACGGAGGTACCTAAGCAGACGACCCTGGTACAGAGTCTCCCTGAGATGGCGATGCATCTCCCTAACGTCTGGCAATATTCGTGTCATACCTGTATTATGTCTTCGATGTAGTTCCTGGCTCTGCTCCACGACCCAAGAACGACCTTTTTAAGTTGCCACGGGAACGACCCTGTAAGAGACAATGGGACTATTTATTGTAAGTGAAACTTTGTTATTTGCAATACTTACATATTGACGAGTGATTATTTTTATAGTTGTATGTTCAGAAATGACGAGTTTCTCAGTCTAACATTTCTTGGTTTTACTTCTCAAATTTATGTTGCATATTTCTGGGTCAAGATCACAAAAATTTCTAAATTCAAAATGAATTTATAAACTAAGTATTTATAAACTTCATTCCAATTTCCTGTCTTCCTGCTTCTTACCGACTTCAAAAGAGGAGGAGGCTCTCAATTCGATGGGTTTTTTTATATGTATGTTACGCGATTACTTAATTGTGGACCGATTTTCAAAATTATTTTTGTATTCGATAGAGTAGGTATACTTCTACAATTGTCACCAAAGTCAGGATCTGGTGATGGGATCCCATGAAAATCGTAACTGAATCGTGGCCGTTAAAATGGGCCTTAGAATTAAGAATATTCAAGATTACTTAAAGGGCAATGGAATGGCTATGCTCGTGGTATCTTTGAGTGAACGAACAAGAAATGATAATATCTATAGAAGAGTTAAAGTCACTGACATAGCCCGAAGAACTATGAACCTTAAGTGGTAGTAGGCGGGACATAAAGGCACCTACTCCACAGGTCTGACGGCCGTTGACGCGGAAAGTTCCTAGAGTAGTGGCCTTCTAAAAATCGACCAATCCGCTCTTGGCCAGCGTAGTTGACTAATAATAATAATAGAATTTTATTTTAGACCTTAGTCCATACTGTGTTAGTAACAGTTTTGTACTTAAACAACTAAGTAGTAAGTTTTCACCCACACAGATAAACCTTTCGTGTAAGGGTATAATTTGTGCAAAATATCGTTTGTAATATGCTTTGGTCAATAATAAAAAAAAGTAATGCCTAGACACCCTATCTTAGGGTAGGCTCGTGCCCCTCGGTGGGGACGTATATGAGCTGTGAGGATGATGATGATGATGATGAAATCTCAAGGATCTCCACTATTTCCATACCTTCACAAGCTTCGGTGGAGATGATGAACTTTGTAGGGTGGTCTCGAGTTATGTGCGTGAACACTGAGGCAGGGATGAACTTGTCGGCGTACCAGTGGACGGCAACCCCGTCTAAGTAGTTCAGCGCCGCAGGCACTTTTCGAATCATCTGTGAATATAGAGGTGTGTGAGTCATTGCTGCAAAAATTTAGAATGTAAGTGTTCTTAAAAGCACTCTTTGAAACCTAAAATAATGTTTATGTCTACTTCTTAATTTATAATGTGATAATGGAAATGAAACACTATTAAATCAAAAGTTACAACGTGATTATTTCATAAACATTCTAAATTCTTAGTTAACCACCTCTCGCGCTTTTGTATTGGTTGCAATACTAATGAAGCCAGCCAATAAGGAACATAACAACATACAACTCTGATGTATGTAGGTACAAATGTTTCCGTAGTTTATTTTGGAGTCTAAACCATCTGGTAGATTACTTGACTTGCATGAAAAAGGGAGCATTAATTATTTCAAGCAGCTTCACCACCAATATGTGGTGCTCAGTGGTAGAGCCTTTAGGCTTTTATCGGGAGGATGTCACTCACCTTATCAAACCACAGAGCTATCGTGTATCTCTGGTCGTCGACGCCCAGGATCTTCACGTCCTTGAAAGTGGAGTTGCGGATGGTGGGGCCCAGGTTGTTAACGATCCATTGACCCTTGAAAGTATAATATTAAAAAATGTATTGTGTAAATCAGAGGTTCCCAAACTTTTTTTCTCATAGACCACTTTCAAAATTTTGCTGGTTCTGGTGGACCCCCTGCAGCTACATTTCTACCATATTCCCAAAACTCGACAAAAAATGTGAAGATAAGATCTCAAATTAACAGTTTTCGAAAAAAAGACACGTTGTACTGTAAGGATGACTCACGCTACACTGTTCTGGGTCTGGGCTGACGCCTGATTCATGACCACTTCGGGAATCAATGGTGTAAATAATTAAATTTAAAAGTAAGTAAATGTAAAGCTCGATTAAAGGCTTCATTCTGGGCTCCGATCGTAGAGTTCGTCTAAGTGAAATGACACACCCCACTCATTGCTTAGTTTGTTTATTATTTATTGAAAAAGAAACAACAACATTTAAGTATTACAATTACACGTAAATTTAGTTATATGAGTGCAAGTAATAATAAACACTACATCTGAGTGAGAGCGTTGACTTGACAATTGGGATGATGACTGAATTCTCATTTTCACATCTCGACGTAAAATATTAAAATAGCGTAGAAAAAGATGCAATCATGTGAAATTAGAATTAAAATCGGCTTAGAAATACATAAGATACAAGCATTTTAAGCTGTTAATTTGAAGCGATTAGACAGAGAGATCCGACATCAACCGTGACGTCATCGTTGAGTACGGCCATATAAACTCCATGTAAAATGCCGTTTTGCTAGAAAGAGATGGAGAAAAATCTTTATTACCTTATATCTTGGTTGTTTTTATAGTTATTCGAAAACCGATTTTTTTCTTTCTGTTTATTATATGAATGAGCTTCTATTAAAGAAAAAATTTTTTTTTGTCATCTAGCCAATTCTGTGAGTTATGAATCTGTGGGGCTAGCACGCATGAGAATCGAAAATCGAATCGAAATCCAAATCGAGGAGTTTGTATGGCAGTTTTATTAGTTCTGCTACTCACCGCCGTGGCCACCCGTGGCGCTAATAAAATTCTCCTGCGTGCTAGCCCCACTGTGCGATCGACTAATCGCACGATAAATCCGACAACGCTCTCTGTGGATTTCGATTAAAATGAATGAATATTTTTCTTTAATATGGTTGAAAATATTTATCGAATATGAGTGTCAATTTTTTTATTATATTCAACAACTCTAGTCCATATGAATCCTGTTCACTCTTAGATCATTTAGCCTAAGTTTAAGTCTGAATGCTCTGAGTGTTCACTGCACTAAAATTTGCTCCGATTGAGATTCGGACTCGAAATCTCTTGTTTCATAGGTCTCTAACCGCTGGATTCGACAGTCGCCCGTTAGGTATTTTGGAAAACACTGTTTGTTAGATAGATCAAATGTGCAGCATTCTAGTCGGCGTCTCAATATAGCGTACTGACGTCGTGAAAGCAAATTAAAAAAATGGAAGTTTGATTAAAAAATTTTAAAAAAATATTACAAATTTACAATTTGTAAATTTGATTACAAATGTACAATTTGTAAATTTGATTACAAATTTACAATTTGTAAATTTGATTACTTACAATTTTACAATTTGTAAAGTTAAGTACAAATTTACAATTAGTAAAGTTGATTACAAATTTACAATTTGTAATACAGTTGAAATTTCGTTCTGGTTGGATGAGTCCTTGATGGCCTAATTGATCATGGCGTCAGCGCGGTATATGGAAGACGCGGGTTCGACCCTGTCCGAGCTGAAAAAAAATCTTCAATAGTTTTATTTATTTTTCAATTTACTTAGCATTTTCAAGGAAAGTGCAAACTGACAAATATCAATGTATTAATTATAATGAAATTAACATTATCTTAGACCATACCTACTCCAAATTATTTTTAGTTAGATCAACGCTTGTGATCTGCTATTGAATATCAAATGAATTCACATACAATTTATTCAGCCTGTTCCTTGAAAGACGATGACATCACACAAATTAAAAACGTTACATTTAATTACGTTTTTGAAACAAAAAATAAAATAAAAGGTAACTTCCATTTTATTTCTTTATAATGCAAATTGCTTATTAACTTGTCAATCGGAACAATTGAGCAAATATTTTCAAAGGCCTCAGTTTAGAAGAGCGTAAATTAAGACCTTGACGTTATAATTTGACATTTAAATGCGTAAAATGTAAAATGGATCAATTGTTTTGTACTCATCAAATATTTGTCGAAAATGATATTGTGTAAGTAACTACCTACTTCCTGATGACACCAACTTTTTATCTAGCATCATGGTATGCGAATATTTACAGCGATTGGCTTTTTTTCTTTGACTGTACTTTCCCGATATAAGAAATACAAATTGAAACTGTGGTCCCACTGAACCACCTAAAATAAATTTATATTAATTTCAAGGTGGCCATCGGGACCACCTGTCGTTGTCCCAAATGACGCCTCGATTTAAATAATAAATTCCAAGGGAGCTTTTGAGACCGCGGTCCTGGTCCCAAAAGCCTCCCGACCCTCAGAAACGGCCCTGTAACGGATTATAGAGATTTTTATGATCTAGTAAGGTATCTATCTATTAAATAAAATGTATCGCTCAATATTTTGGTAAGTGCAGAACACGGGAACGCGGATTTGTATTTTTTTGCGTTTGTTGTATACGGAAAAGGTACCTATTTAAAAAAAAGGAAAAAACGCCGGGAAATACTTAAAAAAATATTATTCTCAAACTGTTTAGCTGTGCCACGATGACAAACACATCGATGAAAACAAGTTTTTGCCAGACGAAGCAGTCGGGGCACCTAGAATAGTGTCTAGCAGGCTGAGGCTGACTATGTGACTGTGGCTGCTAACTTGAACTGTCATTTTTGAAAGAAGCTATATCCATTACTGCTGCAATGAATGCCGCCATAACAAAGACCACTCACTAAACCAGTAATGGATATAAACTTTCTTGCAAAAATGACAGTTCTAGTTAGCAATCGAAGTTAGATAATATTTTTGTCATACGATAGAGAAGCTCCTGGCTTTCATCTCACCTGATGGTAGGATTGGTAAGTGACGATAAGGTCGAAGGTGGAAGCGAGCTTTACCTGGACTCCTCGCAATTGAAGAACTGGCTATCTCACCATTAATTGTTCGAGCGCAACAATGCTGTTAACATTGTCATTATGGCGACAAACTTGGGTAAGACGGTGGTAGCTAGCCAGGCGGGCTTAAGAGCCCTACCACTAACCTTTTCAATTTCATCTAGATGAATGAAAAAAAATTATTGCTTTAATAGAAGCTCATTCATATAATAAACAGAAAGAAAAAACGGTTTTTGAATAACTATAAAAACAACTAAGATATAAGGCGTTAAAGATTTTTCTGCATCTCTTTCTAGAAAAACGGCAATTTACATGGAGTTTATATGGCCGTACTCAACAATGACGTCACGCACGACTGATGTCGGATCTCTCTGTCTAATCGCTTCCAAATTAATAGCTTAAAATGCTTGTATCTCATGTATTTCTAAGCCGATTTTAATTCTAATTTCACATGATTGCATCTTTTTCTACGGTATTTTAATATTCATGAAAGTTGGCAATACCCACAGTGTAAATACACGACACAGAAATAGGTTATACTTACCGGAATCAAGGTTGAAAATGTTACATTGCAGCCCATACTACATGGCTGTAAAAATATATAATAAACTACCACCTGATATAAAAAATGAAACAAAACTAACATCATACCAAAATAAATTGAGACACTATTTAATTGAAAAATGTTTTTATTCAGTAAACGATTACTTATTTACCAAGTGACTACGGTGTTTGCTAGCCTTATATTTGACTAGCTTTCCACTCGCGGCTTCGCCCACGTTGTTATTGTTTTCCAGTGGGAATTTTATATTTTCCCGTAAAATAATTTTGTAGTTTATTATAATTTAGAAGACTGTTATTTATATTTAAGAACTCGAATAATAAATTTCATAGAAGATATTGATATGACATCAACCAATTTAAGTTAAATTAAGTAACTGAATTTAATTAATATTGCAATAATTTAATGTTTCCATTTTTATTAACTTTATATTATTATTATTAAAAAAATATGACATCACCACATACCTAATTATACCGTGCATTGGCTAAATGTTAATTTGGTAATAATTTAATTTGTTGGTAATTTGCATTCATTGACATAATTTTATATAATTTTAGTTCGATTTATCTGTATTGAAGTGAGGAATTATACATTAAATGAAATAGTAAAACATAAATTGTAGATAGGGAGCCCTCACCAACATTGCTATACCTGAAAAGGGTGACTAGGTAATCAAGAACTCTAATTATAACAACATCTGTATCACACCTTAGTCAGCAATAAAGATTTGATTTGATTTATTTTATGACGAGACGTGAAAATTAAAATTCAGCCATCATCCCAATTGGTGCAGTGGTTTAGGCGTAAAGCGTAACAAACAAACCGAGGGACAGTTGTTAGTTTAGACAATATTTGTCCGGATTTGATTACTGTAGATATAGTTTTGACGATATATATTTTGTATGGAGCTAATGTCAAATATCCTACATATCGTTTCTAACCAAAAATACAGAGATAGAGAGATTGAATATTGCAACCGGTTGTTAGTGAATATCGATATATCTATCTTTTTTATACAACTGAGTAGGCAAACAAGCATACTGCCCACCTGATACCTGATGGTAAGTGGTAACAGTCACCTATAATACATGTGGCTCCTGTGAGATTCACAGCAAAACTGCAACCCCCACAAGAACCACAGTGTACGTTGCGAACTTGTGACATAAGATGCAAAGTCACGGTACCCAGTAATTTCACAGCCATATCTTACCCTTCAAACCGGAACACAGCAATGCAGGCACTGCTGCTTTGTGGCAGAAATAGGTAAGACGGAGGTACCCAAAAGCAGGGTACAGAGTCTCCCTCGGGTAAAAGCTATATGTGTCAACCTCTCAATGACTGAAGTTATCACAATAAAAACAAACCATGGTCTCCGCAGTCCACCCAAGGGAGTTGAAAGAGGCCAGTGGCACCACGCCATTCAGCGGCTCGTTGGTGGTCGTGAGGGCCCAGATCGACACACCCTCCTCGGAGTATTTTTCCAAGAACCTGGCAACAACAAATAAGCTTTTCATTCTTCATGCTCGGAAAGGAGCGTTTCCTTGATCTGAGTATTGGGAGGAAAACGCTAGTTCCCACCAGCGGGCGGGAAATTCTCATACTATTTACTTCCCTCCTTAGGGCGGAAAGTAAAATTTTAAAAATAGAACTGAATTAGGTTACGTACATACAATCTTTGGTACAATGATAATAAAAGTATTTGGCTGAATGGCCAGTAACAGGTAACGCGATGTGTTCCAAATTTAAAAATACCTGTGAAAAAGATAATTTTGGCGGGAGGGGAATTTGTTACGCTGTACCGAAATCTTGATTGTGTGATTTAGGTACTTATTTAAGAAAAACAATGAATTCAAGCGATTCTGAAATTTCGGCTCCAGATTCAGTCACGAACGAAACAAATACAATACTCGAAATTTTTTTGCCAAAAATTTCAAAGGAAAGATATTTAAATACATATTCCGACTTTATGAAGTGGCGAGATGCAAGGAATATAAAATCATTTTCTGAAAATGTATTTCTTATATACTTTAATGAACTATCTCATAAAGTGCAGGCGTCTACGCTATGGAGCAGATATTCAATGCTTAAAAGTACACTAAGTGTAAAACACGATGTCGATATGTCATGTTAGGAGTATTTTTATTAATAAATTTTATTAGAAAAGCTATTTTTTATTTTCCTTGCATTCGAAATGAAAAGTAGAGTGCTACACACGGGTAAAAGGAATCAAACCCTACTCGGACTATAGCCGCCCTCGCTGCGCTCGGGCGTCTAACAACCTCGTAGGGATTGATTCCTTTCCACCCTTATAAAGCAATCTACTATTTCATTCCTCATGCTCGGAAAGGAGCGTTTCCTTGATCTGAGTATTGGGAGGAAAACGCTAGTTCCCACCAGCGGGCGGGAAATTCTCATACTATTTACTTCCCTCCTTAGGGCGGAAAGTAAAATTTTAAAAATAGAACTGAATTAGCTTACGTACATACAATCTTTGGTACAATGATAATAAAAGTATTTGGCTGAATGGTCAGTAACAGGTAACGCGATGTGTTCCAAATTTAAAAATACCTGTGAAAAAGATAATTTTGGCGGGAGGGGAATCTGTTACGCTGTACCGAAATCTTGATTGTGTGATTTAGGTATTTAAGAAAAACAATGAATTCAAGCGATTCTGAAATTTCGGGTCCAGATTCAGTCACAAACGAAGCAAATACAATACTCGAAATTTTTTTGCCAAAAATTTCAAAGGAAAGATATTTAAATACATATTCCGACTTTATGAAGTGGCGAGATGCAAGGAATATAAAATCATTTTCTGAAAATGTATTTCTTATATACTTTAATGAACTATCTCATACAGTGCAGGCGTCTACGCTATGGAGCAGATATTCAATGCTTAAAAATACACTAAGTGTAAAACACGATGTCGATATGTCATGTTAGGAGTATTTTTATTAATAAATTTTATTAGAAAAGCTATTTTTTATTTTCCTTGCATTCGAAATGAAAAGTAGAGTGCTACACACGGGTAAAAGGAATCAAACCCTACTCGGACTATAGCCGCCCTCGCTGCGGTCGGGCGTCTAACAACCTCGTAGGGATTGATTCCTTTCCACCCTTATAAAGCAATCTACTATTGTAGCGCTGTGCTTTGGAGGTCCAGCGTGTGGCATGAATATGAACCTTCCGGGCCTTGGCTGTTCCATAAGGTATTAAGGTCTGCTCGTCAGCCACTTGCAGTAATAAAAAAGGTGAGCTCTACATATTGCTTATATGAACTATTATGAAACTAAAGTAACACTACGAAGGTAACTAACCAGCCCCCCTAGACAAGACGCATTTCGATAATCGCTATCGCAATCGCTCGAAGGCAAATGTATTGGATTTGACATAAGCCCTCGCTTAGCTTTCGAGCGCAATTGTCGAATCTCATACATTGTCCATTTAGCGATTGCGATTGACATCTTGTCTAGGGGGGCAGGTGGGCACAAAAGCCGTACCTAGTTTCTCCACTTTATTTGGACTACAATCAAGTAGTTAAACTTCTGTCCAAAAACCAAGAACAAAGTGGTCAGTTCTACATGCCCAGGTTGAGGTGAATCAAGTTTTGGTTGAGGTGAAACGGACACCAGGGCTGGTAAAGCACAATTGTCCGACTAGCCACCGGCAAGTGCAGCAATGCATTCCAGTATCGTCGAAAAATAGTCCCTCACTTGTAATGGTAGTCAGCGTAAGTCTGGAAGTACTCTGGTTTGAGGCGGCTGATGCCGCTGATCTTCCCGTTAGTCTTCATCCAGGTGGGTGGTGACCAGGTGGTGGCGACGATGTGAACATCGGCCGTCGCCACTGCATTAATCGCCTTTATCATGGGAATCTGGAAGAGGGGAGGGGTTTATGAACGGTCTTTACTAGTCATCCTTACATTAGGTATGGACTAGTACGTACGTCGGTTAGTGTCAGAAGCTGCAACTTCAAGTGCCAATCGAGGTCTATCTACTATACCTACAGTATTAGGCGATTATACATATTTCACGACACGTATACTCTTGGACGTCATAACACTGAATTATGTCACAATATGGTCGAAGATGTAAGCGATCTTTACTTGGTTGCTTCAACCACAGGGGAACTTTCAGCATTGTAATTGCGATAAAAGCAAATATTGCGGTACCTATTTAATACAACAAGCCTTAGATCGTCAAATCGTTAGTTGATGGTCACCTATTAAACCATCTACTACCTCATCACTAAATACAGACCTTGTACTCGTAATCTTCGATGGTGAGGGAGTAGTTGCTGAGGGTAGCGTCGTTCACAGGAAGTTCGTTGTAGGCGTAGGGGTGCGTGGAGAAGTCACAGCCGCCGATGGGTACTCGGATCATGTTGTACTGCAGGCCCCGGGCGCTGTAGTATGAACTGAAAGCAGAAGGGATAATTATTTCATTTAGTTATTGCATATTCTTTACAACAATTCAACAAACAAGAGTATGTCCTCAAAAAGATTAAAGAAGATGTATATAGATTTACCATAATATTAGTGTATCCTAGTTCTTCTGCGCATCTTAACGTTTCTGACCGCGCAGAGAAATGACAACAAGCATTGCCTTATCGCCATTACTCTTCGGCTGACTTTGAGTTATAAGAATATAAGGCCTATTGTATTCCTATAAGACCTATTGTAGGGAGACTTGAAATCATAGGTTTATTTTCGCGTAGTAGGCTGACAACTCCACCAAGTATGGGGTAGCCTAATGTTTAGGGTAAACCTCCACAGGTGTTAGGACCCGAACCGTTACTGGCTGGGCTGTCCCGAGATGGTCTGGTTCGGTGGTCTGGATAACATCTACTATAGACGAGATGGACATTTAGGTTGAATATGGTTGATTAGTGAATATGCTCCGCACACTGCGAGGTGAGTCCCACAGTGACTAGCCATCGACAGGTGCGGTGTAAAAAAGGCCCATAGCACCATATCACCAGTACTCCTAAAATATTGTCTCTCCTGGCGATCTCACTCACTTAGGAACATACCATGCTATTGTTTAGTTGTAATCAATGATATTTTATTACTATATTGTCATATAGATACCTCTTTTTGTTTAGGAGGGGATTATTCTTTTTACGGATTCAACAAGGGGCCGCGGCTGACGAGGCCGCCCCAAGGATATGCCATTGGACACGGGTATAAGCCCCATACCTGGCTAAAACCCTTCCAGATACTTATCTACCTCCGTAGGGACACAATCGGGGTCAGCGTTAGCCATTCCCCGATTTCGCCCATATAGGTACCCCTACTTAAAGTCCGATGCCCGGAGGAACACTATTTTCGGTTCGTATAGGTACCCCTAATTCAACCGAAAATAGTATTTCGGGCATCGGACTTTAAGCTATGAAAAATCAAAGGATCACGCCACCCCGAGTGAGGTTGTACCAGAATCGTCAGCGGATACCTCTGTCTTATTGGGCACTGAATATAGGTACATCTTATGCAGGGCTGGACTTACATATTGTACGCCTATGGGCCCAACGAAATTGCCGCCTAACCCCCTAACCCCCCGAATTAAAAGAACTTTTATTGGAGAAATATTATGTCTACTCAATCATTGAGTTCAAAAACTTTTCTATAACACTTACTACAATTATATTTAATGAGTTTACACTTGCACTGCGAAAACCACCACTATTACGAGCGACATAAGAACGGTCCAAAGGTCGTTAAAGGAGCATCCTGTACCACATCACACGAATAATAAAAAATGATAGTATCACAAATGTGTATCATATTTTCAAAATGGCGGCTACTGAAATAATATTATTTTTCGAATTCCACTTCTCTTACCGTTTTGCCGCCCTAAAAATTTTCCGCTATGGGCCCGGGTGTACATGGCCCCATCGCTAATTCCGGCCCAGATCTTTTGTCACAAGTTGGCAACGAACCCTACACTACAGTAACTACATGTACGAGTAGGTACTATAGGCGACTGTAGGCACATTCCATCAGGTGAAGAATCTGATTGCTTACTAATTTTGTTGTATGACTAAATGATCTAACCGACACATCACATGAAAAAATGCCGTTACTTTATGAGGTTTTGCATGAGCTGCTGGTCGGTGAGGTTCTTCCAGTTCATGCTAGAAGCGTCAGTCACCGCCCCGCCGAAACCTTCAATCACTTGGTACTTCGTTGAGGGGTCCAGGGTCAGGGTAGTGGAGCAGCTACCTGAGGGTGAGTTAAAAGACAATCAGATTTATTTATTAACATAAATAATAACTATATGAATAGTCTAAGAGGCTAGTCTGTCTGTGTCGGTTGCGCTGTGGTCTCGGCACTGGACTGTGCCCCGAGCAGAATCGGGAGGCCCGTGATCGATCCTGCCATGTACCAATGTGTTTTTCGTTTCACGAATTTGATATGTACATTTGTTTGACACTCCTACGGTGAAGGAAAACATCGCGAGGAAACCTGCATACGCCTGCGAAGTAACTTAAAGGTGTATGTGAAGTCAATCAACCCGCACTGGGCCAGCGTGGTTTGATTTGATTAGGGTCTAATCGCCCTAGCGTAACTAGTTAGGGTAGGCTCGTGCCCCTCGGTGGGGATGTATATGAGCTGTGATGATGAGGATGATGATGATTGTCTGTCTGTACGGTGAAGGATTCAGAATACATTTGTGTCGCTGCTCTATTCTTGTTTAAGGAATAGTTTACCGCGATCTTTGTGTAAGATTCATCAATATCGATTCCTTAAAATTCATCGACTTTCATATAGTCATTGACTCCGGCGTGTAACTTCGGCGATGGTCAGGTCGAATCCGGCAGTGTCCACGTATATATTCACACGGTGGTGGGTAAGGTAGCCTATATCGAAGAATTAATTTAGATTAGTCCTAAGCCTGCAAAGTACGAGTACGAAGGGAAATCGATCAAAGATAATATCATGTGTAGTACAGTCGTTCATATACAGGGTGTAGAAAGACCGAACGTGAAGCTGAAACCCATGTTTTGAACCCATCGTTAATATCATTTTTGTCTTCTAGACCAAAAATACTCAACGATCTTCGGGACCGATTAACATGATATTTTTCTTGACAAAAAAATAAAACCGTCTTAAAACCTAATAAAAACGCCAAAGATACATAGAACATCACAGTTTTATTATTGAAGTTGGTGCCTAATATTAAGTAACTATATTAATTGTTCTTATATTTTTTGCGACTTTCAAGGCCAAACTATGATTTTGAAAGTCTTAAAATTTAGCATCGACTTCAATATAAAAATGGAATGCTGTCTTTATTCTTATATTATTTTCAACTTTTAAGTGTTTTGAAGACGGTTTTTATTTTTTGTATTTTCTTTTTATTAAAACGCTATCAAGACATGATAAAAACATGAGGATTAGGTGTTTGTGAAGACGGTTTTTATTTTTTGTATTTTCTTTTTATTAAAACGCTATCATGACATGATAAAAACATGAGGATTAGTAGAATTAGGTCCCAGGTAGATAAGGGCTAAAAACTTCCCTGTTTTGTGTGTTAACAAACATACTATAAACTAGCTGTGCCCGCGACTTCGTCCGTGTGGAATAGTAACTTTTGGCATTTTTTAAAGACCTTGATAAAGTTATACCTTATATAATTAGCTATCTATTAGTGGAAGTCCCGTCAAAATCGGTCCAGCCGTTCCGGAGATTAGCGGGAACAAACAGACAGACAGACAAAAATTTTTAAATTGTGTTTTTGTTATTGGTACCCGATATACATTCATACCCATTTAGTAAAACTTGTTATTTTGAAATTACAAACAGACACTTCAATTTTATTTATTTGTATAGATGTATAGATATAGATAGATGTATAGATTATTTAGATATAGATATATCAAGAGATAAATGAATCTTACCAGAATCACTGGATTCGATTTGCCCCATCGTCCTCAGAAATCTAGACCCAGCCTAAAAATGTAAAAACACTTGTTAGTAGCTTATTTCATAAATTTCCTATTGATAGGAAATTTATGAAATAAGCTTAAAACACGGACACTTAAAACAAATAAATAATAGAGATGATCATCTCTATTATTTATTTGTTTTAAGTGTCCGTGACAGATTTCTGGTGTAAATTTTCAAGCCTTATTTTCATTTTCGTCATATAAATCGTATAAATTAAAACGTTAGATATATAAAAATAGTTTATTGACACATATATACACAAACTACATATAAATAGAAAAAAGAAAGGCCCAGCTGCAGCGTCGATTTATATTAGGTTGGGGAAAAAGTCTTTTCGCATTATAGTATGTATAAACTTGTAATAAAATCTCTTTGGCTATACTATTTGTATCTGGCTGGTTTTGGTATCATTGAAAGTTTAAATTTTAAAGAACATAATTCCAAATTCAAATTAGGAAAATGTGTGATTTTCATTTGTTTTTCGTACCGCCAAGATGAGTGAATCTAATGAAGAAATTCGATACATTTTAAAATTTTACTACAAAAAAGGTAAAAATGCAACGCAAGCCGCGAAAAAAATTTGCGATGTTTATGGACCTAGTGCAGTGTCTGTGAGAGTAGCACAAATTTGGTTTAAGCGTTTTCAATCCGGAAATTTTGATGTCAAAGATGCACGTCGCTCTGGTCGCCCTATTACAGATAAAATGGATGCCATTTTTGAAAAAGTGGAGCAAGATCGGCATGTCAGTAGTTACGACGTAGCTGAAGAACTGGGAATTGACCACAAAACAGTTTTGGCGCATTAGAAAAAAAACTGGGTACACAAAAAAGCTCGACATTTGGGTACCTCACGAGCTCACTGAAAGAAACCTAATGAACCGTGTACTCATTTGTGATTCTTTATTACGACGTAAAGAAACCGAACCATTTTTGAAGAAGCTGATAACTGGTGATGAAAAGTGGATCACGTACGACAAGAACGTGCGAAAAACGTCGTGGTCAAAGGCCGGTCAGGCTTCACAGACTGTGGCGAAACCCGGGTTAACTCGCAACAAGGTGATGCTGTGTGTGTGGTGGGATTGGAAGGGCATTATTCATTATGAGCTGTTACCACCAGGCAGGACCATCGATTCTGAACTCTACTGCGAACAACTGATGAGATTAAAGCAAGAAGTTGAGAGAAAGCGGCCGGAATTAATCAACAGAAGGGGTGTGGTTTTTCATCATGATAACGCTAGACCTCACACATCTTTAGCCACTCAGCAAAAATTAAGAGAGTTTGGCTGGGAGGTGTTAATGCATCCGCCGTATAGTCCTGACCTTGCACCTTCAGATTTCCACCTGTTTCGGTCTCTTCAGAATTCTTTAGGCAGTGTCAGGTTAACATCACGAGAGGACTGCCAAAACCACTTGTCGCGGTATTTTGACCAGAAGTCCCAAAATTTCTATAGCAATGGGATCATGTCCCTACCTACAAGATGGCAAAAAGTTATCGAACAAAATGGTACCTACATACTTTAGTTAAATGTAAATAAACTATATTAAAAAATGTTTTGAATTTTCTTAAAAAATGCGAAGAAACTTTTTCCCCAACCTATTAGTTAGTGCCCTGAAAGTAACCCGCTGCCTAATACACGTGCTTTAGCTACTAAATTATATGACCCAAAAATATTGCCTATTTCTAATCTGAAATTTATATTTTAGGAAAAATTCAATGGGATTAGATAGAGTTTTAATTCATAATTCAAAAAGATAACAGAGGCCCATAAAAGTATAATTACTTTTTACTTTGTCATTTCGATACTCGATATTATAGTGTTGGATATTTGTCTATAATATCCAACACTTGATTTTATTTTTTTATACTTAAATGTAGTCTGCATAATCTCGTGGTCCGTGCCTTTTCCATTCCTTTGTTGGCGAGTTGCTTATAAAGAAAAAAAATTATTTATTCGTAACTATAAGTTGCCGACAAAGAATAAAAATGTCTTTTTCTCAACCGGTTGCGAAGTTTAGTTGCCAAGACGGCCGAAAGGGAACTTTCTTTTTAACTTATTACTAGCATATTACTATGACTTACTACTACTCTTCCCCTTCGGCCACATTCGTTACCAGTTTCGTAACGAGTGGCAAAAATGGCCAAGAAAAATTGTTTTTATTTCAAGCTTAAAGTTTTGTAAGCTACTCAGATATCGTACTATGGGAGTGGCGGGTTATTTCAACAAGTGCTCTTTTTTCCGACTTTCGCGACATATTTTTTTTTATGCAAGTAAGTTGGCAATGAAGCAGACTGCCCACCTGATGGTAAGTGGCAACAGCCGCCTATAGTACATGTGGTCTTCGTAAGGCTTGCGCATAACAAGCCTCACAGCGATACCATGTACGTTGCCAACCCGTGACATAAGATGTTAAGTCACAGTACCCAGTAATTTCACTGCCTGTCTTACCCTTCAAACCGGAACACAGCAATGCAAGCATATCGCTGCATGCAGACGACTCGGCACAGAGTCTCCCTCTGGTAAAAATCAAATTATGCCACTTCCTTGAGCCATTAGAAACTGAAAGTCTTGGTTAGTCGTCAGCTTATCTACCTCAGATGATGTGTAGGCGACGTAAGTGCCCGCGGAAGGAGCTACCCTGACGATTTCATCACAGTACGTAGAGTTGCACACGCACACCACAGACTCCCCCTTGATAGAGCGCGCCAGGCATTGCTTCTCTGGAAAGTGATATCGATTATGTAGAGTATTTAAAAATGTATGGGAGTTAAATGCTAAGAGGAACTAGAAATTGTACGGGCGTTTTTTCCTACAAATGAAGCATAGTCCCTTGCATACTTCTTGGATAACGGCAAGAAATTTAAATAAAATCTATGGTCACTATAAGAATGTTCATATAGGTATTATTTTTTTATTAAGTCCTTTAATTATTGATAGAGATACCCACAAAAACCTGAAAATTGGTGGGTTGAAAAAACTTGGTGCGAAAGTCTAATTCGCTTTTTTCGGTTTTTTAAGCATTAGCAAAAATGACACTTACCGGCACGTGTTTTTGACAGAACAATCAAAGCAAAAATAGCTAGACTTGTAATTTTAAGGAACATGGTGATTAGAAGTCTAACAATAATCAAATTAACAACAACTTTAATACATATTACTCCTTTAATATGGATATTTTGTTTAATTATGTTATTCTAATCGTATTTTCGCTGCGTTTGTCATAACGTGATATGAGTGTGCGCGGGCGCATGCGGCTATGACCCGCTATCGACTGGGGGAGAGTTGAATTCAACACCTAATTTAGTAATCGCTCGTAGTCGCAAAGACGGTGTCAATTCATACTTTATGAGATAATGCCGTAATACGTCAGATGTTAATTGTTTGACTACTGTAAGTACTAGGATGTTTTCACTTCCTGTATGTTGTCGAAGGTAATTTGAGCAGCATCATACCTGGCGGCTTAAGGCGCTTAATGCTCTCAATCACAGAAAATCGCACCAGAAGAAAATATTATAAAATACTTTTCCATAATTTTTAAATAATGTATTCTACAAGACATGTTTGATTTTGTGGTTGTTATAGATTTTTAATAAAATTGCATCCTTAGTGATCCAAATATTCCACGAGTCTCAACGATTAAATCTTGAACTTAAAATCACATCGCTTGCTGGATTTTAAGAAAAATAATGTAAGTACTCTTTCAATGGATATAAAGGAAGCAATGTTTAAGATATAGGTTAGTTTTCTCATTTAAATTTTATACATATAGGTACGTATATCAGTTATTTTTTTTCTAATTTATTACCTTACAAGCGAATAATTTCTTACATTTGTTCATTACTAGTTGTGCCCGCCATCTACGTTTCTCTTATCACTCAAAAATTTCTGGAGAGCGCCACTCTTATCATCTAGGGTATAATATATACAAGGTTATTTGTAAGACACCTGCAACCTCGCAGGATTAGATAGCTAACATCATAAACAACAACGTTTGTTCTACGACTTTTGATAATTCGTTAGATTTTACTTTCATACAAAAATAAATATTAATTTAATATAACTCTACAATGTTTGTATCTCTACACGTACAGCGCGCGAGCGTAGCGTCGTCTTCCGTCGTCGTTTATAAACGAAACATAGTTTTATCAATGTCACGACAGTGCAATAAAAACTTGAAAATTGATTTTTGTTCAATTTATTGAGTCATCTTAAAACTCGTAAAACAAACGTAGTTGATGATGTAAAGCTATATCTAATCCTGCAAGGTTGATGGTGTTTTACAATTAAGCCTGTACCTATATTTCCGCTCCAAGGAAGATCGATCCCAGATCGTTGGTGTTCTCAAGATAAAGAGAACAATGTGTAGACTGATTAGATGTGAGTATCAGATTTTGTTTCTGTTATATTTCAGCTTACAAGCGTATACTTTATTATTTATATTTTTAAATTACTTATATATTATAGGAAATAGGAATACTTATAATTAACTTTTTACAAATTGCACTCATTAGCTCTTTCACACACACACACACAATGATTAGTGCGAAATGATAGATCCAAGGTCTTTGCTGTTACGTAGTATTATATTATCTGTGCTGTTACTAAACCCTTTATGGTGCCTAGTAAGGCCAATCGATACTAAAGACAGTTTATCCGGGTCAAGCCTGTCTCCAGTCCTTTAATAAATTATTCTGAAACATTATAATATTTTTTAATTATTGGTAATTTCCTAATTTGTCAGCTGCCGCACAGTGATTGCGGCATTTTGTCGTCTATAGCTCTGGTTACGTACAGTCGAGTTCGAAACACATATGCGAGTTATTAAGGTAGGTACTGGTGGTATAACTGGTATTAGTTACGTCCTGCTGTATTTTTAATTTTGTATTATTAAGTATCAATTTGAAAATATTAATGTAAAATATGGTTGAGGTCAGTTCACAATTTGACGATATGACGTAGAATTGTACTATACAAAATTTTTTACTAATTTTTTTACAAAAAATAAAACCGACTTCAGAAACACCAAAAAGTCACAAATTATATGAGAATACATACAACATCACAGTTTTATATTGAAGTTGGTGCCAAATTCTAAGTAATTATATTAATTGTTCTTATTTTTGAAGATTTTCAAGGTGATCATTGCTTGGCACTTTTTGGTGTTTTTGAAGTCAGTTTAATTTTTTTGTAAAAAAAATTTTTCTAACTTTTTAGTCAATACATGCAGTAGGTAAGTATTGAATTTGAGCCAAGGCGAACACAAAATAACTGAAAGAAAGAATTATTCCCGAACTCCTAACTTTTAAAAACCTTCCATTATCAGTCAGTAACATTACATGATGACTACCAGCAAATACTTACCTGAATATCTTAAGAAAAGACATGAAACACGTTGGAGGTGCCTATGAAATTTAAGGATTTACCTCTATTTGCCCAGGTTTCCATCATCAGATCATGACATGATGACAATAGGAGTACCTCGGTCGTATACTCTTTCAAATACAAAATAATTTAGAAAATCGGTCAACAAATGGCGGAGTAATCGGTGTACGGGACATAAAACAATAGATACAGTCGAACATAGAACCTTCTCCTTTATCGAAATCGGTCGAAATTTTTTTTTTCAATCTTTTGACTACCATTGCCTTTGCCTATCCGGGAGCGCTGGAACATTCGGGTATTGTTAACCCTTTTTTCAGTTGTTTTTGAGCCCAAGTTTTCGTCTTATTTAAAAAACAACTTCCAAATGCTAAAAATAATAATGTAAAATATCATTGTAATATTAATGTAAAGGTAAACAAACGGTACTAAAGGCGACTGTGACCGTTTACCATCAGATGGGCAGCCTGCTCGTTTGCCTTCATTAATGTTTCCTTTCGTGAAAGCAGCGAAAAATAATTATAAGTATTATAAAATCTATGGAAGTATGAACTTAGTTTTATGTGCGAATATATCACACCCATAATTAAAAATGGTTGCAAAATAAGTAAAAGAGAAATTAGTTGACTCTACACTTGTTAGAAAACTGGGAGAGCTTAGCTGAGCTTTTAGCTCACGTTACGAATAAGAAATTGGAATTGTTAAAGTTTGCTGTTGTGGGTAAGTGATTAAAAATATGAGTCTCTTTAGTCTCCTAATATCTATGTTTTGCTAAATCATTTAGCAAATAACGGAAAACGGAATGTTTCAGCTCATTATCATATTCCTTGTGATATCGGCGTCAGCTGTGCAAAATATCACTGTCGATTACTTATATTATTATGTTAATTAATAAGCACGGCTTGACATAAGTGTACATTTAAAAATCGTATATCAAGACGTAAATGTAAATTATTATTTGCATACTTTTTGTTTTTTTCTAAGATTGTAGTTGTTTTTAATTTTCGTAGTATTTAGTTGTTTTTCACTTTACTTAACGTACTTATTTGTTGTAACTTTTGTGACAAACTTTATTTTAGATAGTTTTTTTTACAGCCTGTTTATCGTTAGCCTTTAACTTGCTTCGCGCAACCACGGTTGCGTATTTGAAAAAGCCGAAATTGCTTGGCGCAACCGTGGTTGCGCGCGAAAACGTGTTCGCAAAAAAATGTTTCAAGCTTTATGACTAAGGGATCATTAAAAACCTTTTTATACCATAAACTAACATATTTGCCATCATAAAAATTAATATAACCAACTTGACGGAACAAAATTTGAATAATTAAAATTGATGAAAGTTGACGTTTGTGCTAGTGACAGTATGTGTTCACGGACGTGGGTAGCTGCTACTATATTTTTCCACTATGGCGGTAATTCTTCTCGTTAAAAAGACGGTAAACTTATTCTAGTTTAAGCTTATGCTAAAACCTTTACTTCTACAGCTTCTTTAAAAAAATACAATTTTTGTCAAAAACTGTAAACTTTCACTATGCTTCAACTTTGAGGGTAAATACAAAATTCTAACTGCTAATAATTTCAAGGCGCTCGTGATAGAGTTTTTCTTAGACAATAACCCCCAGAGTCGTCTGCATGGGTGCCTCTATCTTATTTCTGCCGCCAAGCAGCGGTGCTTGCATGCTGTGTTCTGGTTTGAAGAGTCAGGCAGTGAAATTACTGTGTACTGTAGCGCCCTGCGCCCACTCCGGGATCGTTGGGAACTTGGGACGTTAATTTAAGCCATATAGGTATATATCAATTTGTTCTATTACTCAACTCTCTCTATTACTCAACTCAATGTGTCATGTTATACTCTTGGTGGTCGTCTTTTTAATCTTCTAGCTAGAATATTCTATATTTAAAAGGGTGACATTCCTTGCCATTGAGCATATCTACGCAATGAGGTGGAAAGCGGTGTCATAGACGCAAGGAGGTCACCACAGTACTGTGACTAGACAGCTTATGGCACAGGTTGGCAACAATGGTCACGTACGTTGGCGTGCTTGTGGGGGTTGTCGATTTGTGAACCTTACTGGAATCACGTGTACTATAGGCGAATGTAGCCACTTACCCTCAAGTGAGAGCCTGCTTTCATAAGTTGCCCTGCCCAGCAGGGGCAAGGCAACTTTCATAAGTTTGAAGCGCATGTAAAAAAGACTTATGAGTAAAGGTTACTATAAAATCAACGATTATTTGAATGATGCTAATGCCTGGTGTTAATTTGAAGATAAAGGATCGTCTTGTTGCGTATAACTATTCATTTAAACAAATATTGTTACATTTGGTAATGACACAGTAAGAAGAGAGCTACATAACTAATCTTGTAATGGTAGTTGAGCTCAAACTTTTGCTTTGAGGTCAGCTTCCAATTGACGACTCTGTAATAAAACCAATATTGTAAATGGCGATTTAAAAGAGGAGAAAAAAAATTGCAATTTCCGAACAGGTGTAGAGTCAACTTTTTTTTCATTCCTACTTGTATTTGCAGACATCTTGAGTATATTCAGGAAGTATGCACATACAAGGTTAATGTGTATTTTTTAAATTAGAATGATTTGCTTTGTTTTGACGTCAATAAGTGCCTGTAAAGGCCTATGTTGAATAAAAATTTTTGAGTTTGAATTTGCTAATTTGCCAATTTTGTTGTTTATAAAAAATATATTAGTACAAAAGGCAATGACATAGTGATTTTCGTACCAGATGGTTTTCTTGTTGACTCTACAAACAATCTGAACACTCACATTTTGCTGTGGATGTTTGCTCAAAAATTCTTCACATCAGAAACATTAATGAGGTTGGTAAAAATTTTAAAACTTACAAGTTAAATTTTAATAATGTGATCGTCGCATTGGATTCGGCACTGGCCTTCCAATCGGGAGATCCGGGTCTCGATACTGCCGTGCACCATGGTGTTTCTTCGTTTTTTGAATTTTATACACTAGCTGTGCTCGCGAAGTACGTTTCGCTATAATAATAAATAAAAAAAACCGATCAAGTGCGAGTCGGACTCGCCCATGAAGGGTTCCGTACGATTTATGACGTATTAAAAAACTACTTACTAGATCTCATTCTAACCAATTTTCGGTGGAAGTTTACATGGTAATAAAACTAAAAAAAATCACATATTTTTTTTAGTTTTATCATTCGCTTATTTTAGAAGTAACGGGGGGGAGGGGGGGGGGGGACACACACATTTCACCACTTTGGAAGTGTGCGCAAACTATTCGGTTCTATGTATAAAGAACCCCCAAAATTTATTGCTTTTTTTCTATTTTTGTGTGAAAATCTTAATGCGGTTTACAGAATACATCTACTTACCAAGTTTCAACAGTAAAGAAGTGTGGCTGTGACATACGGACGGACAGACAGACAGACATGACGAATCTATAAGGGTTCCGTTTTTGCCATTTGGCTACGGAACCCTAAAAACACCCTTATCACTCAGGGGTTAAAATATAGTTTACGATCTATTCTCAGACCTACCAAAAATACACAAAAATCGGTCAAGCTGTTTCGGAGGAGTGTGGTTACAAACACTGTGACACGAGATTTTTTATAATATTATGATATTAAGATTAGCCTGTTCTCGTTCTTGAATTTGTAAGTCGTCATGTACAATAATTAGAGATCCACCTCTAATAGCAGTAGTTCTAGTAAATGAACTCACAATATTATAAGTACTTTGAAAAGACAATAGGAAATTTTATATACCTGCCTTCTTAGGTACAAAATATTGTCAAAAATGTTAGGTTATTTCTGAATTCCCGGGGCCCTTTAGGCAGGGGCGGATCGTGAATTTGTGGGGCCCTGGGCTAATACTACTCGGGGGCCTATTAATTATTCAACTAATTGTCATTTTGTCATAAAACTGTTTTCTATATGGTATAAATGTGCGGTACCTATCTATACAAATAAATAAAATTGAAATGTATGTTTGTAATGTCAAGTTAACAAGTTTTTACTAAATGGGTATGAATGAATGTATATCGGGTACCAATAACAAAAACACAATTTAAAAAATTTTGTCTGTCTGTCTGTTTGTTCCCGCTAATCTCCGGAACGGATGGACCGATTTTGTCGGGACTTTCACTAATAGATAGCTAATTATATAAGGCATAACATAGGCTACTTTTTGCCAAAAGTTACTATCCCACGCGGACGAAGTCGCGGGCACAGCTAGTAACAAATAAAATGGAGAATTAACAAGAAATAATTATATAATAAGAGTTTCTGCTTATGTGCCAGTACAAACAAATTCTACGACAATATTTTAAAACAACCTTTCAGATATACAAGCGACAGGGGAAATTGCCCGTTTTGTTAGTCGCACACACGGGTTGATTGGGTTATTCACCAACTCGACACGAGAGACTGGACACACGTGTGCCCAGTTGGTGAAACTCAAAATTAGTATCACTTATTATTTCGTCATCTGGACACGCCTAAATTAAGACGCGTGTCCAGATGGTGAAACTGAAATTAAATCACTTTTATGTTTTCACCAACTGGACACGCGTTCGCATTTTACCACTAAACCATGACAAAGTACAGTCAGATTAATATTTGGGTAATATTTAAACGAGTTATTGTAAATGAAAATTTTATGAGACAGAAATAATTAATTTGGATTGCATTTGCATGTTTTTCAGTATTTGGCAATTATTTATTTATGGTGAGCGGCATTTTATCTTAAATGAAGTGTTTCAAATAGAAAAACGACTTTGATAAATACCATAATGAGCATAGTACTTTGGTTCAATTTTTCTTTAAATGTTTGTTATTAGTTTTTGAAAATTAATAACGAGAGGAGGAGGGGAGCTACCCCCTTTACCACTCCCCCTCTCGGCAAAGCGTAGTTTTCGAGATATTAATTTTTAAAATTTTCACAAACTTAATCTCAACATATATGGGAGAAGGTTGGGTTGTGTATTAATCATGTTTGTGCCGCACCTTGAACCTATTTAAGAATTAGAAGATGTTAAAATTGGATATCTTAATAATATGATTTTCAGTGGTATAGGTTCCCATAGAATAGTAGGTATGACGCTGCGCTCGCTTCGCTACGCATGGTCATGTTCTGAACCTTGTAATGGAACGCATTGAGTTTTAAGCATTCGTTACAAATAGGGAATAATAAAATACATCATGCAATGTAAAACTTGATAGTTTCTCAATTATTCTAGGGTAAATTGGCAAAAATGCTTAATGACAATAGGTCTGCTTTGGTGCATACTATGTACATAGAGAATTTAAATAAATAAATTAAATAAAGCTTCAATTAAATTTAGAAAGTCAATTAAGAAACAAATAATTAGAATAGTGGCCTAATAGAGTCATGTAAACATTGAGAATAGGCCCCGTATTAGACGCTTGCCTGTCGACGCGGCTGTTGTGCATAAATGCATGTAAAAATGTATTAAGTATAGTTGGTACAAGCGATTATGAATTCTAACAGCGGAATTATTTCTCATATTTTGATATCAAAATGGCGTGTCATCCCCGCGTCTGTCGAGATCGCGGCGTCGCTAGTGATGGTTCAGCTTGCGCAGCTCGCCCAAATCGCCGAGATCGCCTTGTCGTTTTAAGTATAAATAGGTCGGAGGTTGGAAATCGGGAGCTCATTTTTCGCGGGTCGTCTTACCGGGAGTTTCAAAGCAAGCCTCGAGTGCGTTGCGAATTCTATCCAAGCCGGTTGGTTTCTAACGCGTTCTTTATATTGTGTATTTAATTTGAATTAATTGGTGTTTGCAAAGATTGTAAATTTCAAAATATTAGTATACGAATCCGAATATCGAATTGTGACGACCTAAACACTGACATGGTTCGGTGGGCCTCGGTCGGGTTACCCTATGGTGACAGCAGACCTTGGTTTCAACTTCCTTCAGGGAGGGCGTTGTTTGGAACATATCAACGCAGTCACTCTTTATCAACATAGTGGCTCAAGTTCCCTGGTTTCTTTGAGAAGTGTTTAGCGGCGGGGGGACTGTCGAAGTAGACCCATGCCTTAATTGCACCCGTTTAGCTACGCATGGACTAAAGAAGTCGGTCTCCTACTTATATATGTATATATATACACCACGTATATAGGGTTTGTGAACACACGGCGATCCCAATCCAGTTGCCCGTGCTCACACTTACACGAGTATAGGGAAATAGGTACACAGAGGCCCTTCTCACCTCGCCTTTTATTCTTTTAAGTTAGTTAGGTGTCTTACATTGCACTTCGTAAGACAACAGAACACACCACACGATTAACGTAATAAAAAGGATTTGATCCTTAGCTTGCTATCTTCTCATTAATTTAGCAGATTAGGATTATAAAGTAAACATGGATAGGATAATAGGCAGGATAGGAAAATAGAATGGGAACTAGGAATAGGGTGATAGGGATAGGATCATTAGATGTTGCTAAGTATCATTTGATGATAGAGTTTAGGTTGAGCTAGGCTAGAAAGGTAGGGAATATTTGAATTTAAAATCAAGGAAATAGCTGAGTTTCATGGAAACTTCTTCTCAGTGAGAAGGTTTATAAAGTTTAAAGGAGTCAATTTGAGAAATAATGAATATTATTAATAAATTTAACTAGTAAGGAAATGCTCTAAAAATGGAAATTGTTCAAAGTTATAATAAAATTAATATCATGATAAATTAAATACTCTTCAATTTTCCAAGTCAAAATGACTAATTAAAATGTAAATAGAATACAGCTATTAAATATTCTAAAGTATGTCCTTAAATGTTGATATGCAATAACATGATTATAAAATCATATGAAATGATTCTTTATTATGTAAATGGGAAAATTATCCATTGTTTGCTATTAATTATGGCATGTTAATTCAGTGTTATTCAGGTGAGCCAAAGGCAGCCTACAACAATGACTCAAAAATAAAAGGGTGTATGTTGTTATCTTCAAGTCTAACCAGAAGTTAATATTGCTGTGGTTAATATTACTGTATTTACTTAACAAACTATAATTTATTAAAGAAATTGAAGATATTTAGTTCATCTACAAACTAATTTCATACTAGGTTTCTAAGGGAAAGTTGTTTCTTTTAACATTATGAAATTGCTTAAGTAACTAAAGATTAATAGGATGCATAGCAATCAATGGAATAGGTGTATTAGGGAGTAGTTGTATCATTCTTTTGTTTCCTAAAAGAACTAGGGTTAATTGCGGCATGATATGGGTTCCTTTATGATCACTAGATGATCACTGGCTAAACGTTGTTAGAATAAGACATAAAGATTTATTACTATGAATCATATTTAATATGATTAGACAGAGAGAGAAGTAGTGAAGGTGAATGTTAATATATTATAAAATAGCTATTTTAAACCTGCACCTGGGTCGTAAGCCCCAGGCACTACATTTGGCTCTCCTCTGTAATGTATATAATAAATCTAATAGGTTTTGTAGGGAGACTTTTAGGAACTATTAAATAGATAGGGCCCTGCGATGAGGAACTTCCGTGTGGTTTTGGAAGGGGGGAGTGTATAAGGCAGGTTTGGCATAGACACTCACCATGTGGAGCGAGGCTGGAGCTCACCATTTTCTCATCAGGTTTAAATACTGATTAGGTAGAACATTTCCTCATTAGGTTTTAATGTCAGTTAAGTAGGAGTAAGACTTTACCATTTCCTCATTAAGTTTTTAATGCTGATTAGATAGGAGTAAAAATTAGATTTTGTTCATCTTGGTAGATTAGTTTTTTTTAGTCTGTTTTTTAGTTAGAAATAAGGTGGGGTTATATTTATATTATATTAGGATTAGGTTAGGCTAGGATTTAGGGTTTGGGTTGGGTTTAGAGTAGAGTAGGATAGTGTAGTGTAGAGATGAGAGGAGAGAGAAGGGGGGGGGGGGGGTTGTTACAACCTAACCGAACCTAACCTACAGTAGGCAATTTTCCCCCCATCCCCCTGCCCTTTAGTCTTTTATTTAAAAAGATGCCCTCTCTGTATTCCCTCTCACCTTCCGATTGGACGGCGAGTGCCGAGTCCACAGCACCATCGATTACCTACTATCAGTGTCACAAAAACAACTTGTTAATTAAGTAACGTAAAATCTCAGACACCCCGACATATTTTTATTTTAAAAGAATTAACTATATAAAAAGATAAATTAAATTCCGGCAGATGATTAATGAAGATAATGTCCATCTTTTTGTTTTGTTGCATATCTTGCAAACTCTATGGCTGCGCGTCTGCGCTTACGATGTTACGCCGCCGATAAGAGGTAAAGACGGTAGAGTTAAGTTAAAAAGCAGCGAAGCTAAAAATTTATTTTTTGATAAAATCTAACTCATATTTTTTATTAGTGGAATCAGTTCTACTCTCGAACTCGATTCCGAACAAACTACATTTAGATTTTGCACAATTTTATTAACACGTTGATATTATTTATAAATTCACTAATGGTGAATAATTTTGTAATGACATAGGCACAAAATAACCCATGCCCAGCAGTGGGATGTTTAGTGGCCAATGATGTTTGTGACATAAAATATTAATCTGACTGTACTTTGTCATGGTTTCGTGGTAAAATGCGGACGTGTGTCCAGTTGGCGAAAACATAAAAGTGATTTAATTTAAGTTTCACCATCTGCTGGACACGCGTCATAATTTAGGCGTGTCCAGATGACGAAATAATAAGTTATACTAATTTTGAGTTTCACCAACTGGGTACACGTGCGTCCAGCCTTTCGTGTCCAGTTGGTGAATAACCCGGTTGATTGATCTGGGTTGCCAAACACATGATTGTTTTTCTATAATTTTACATTTTTTTAAACGTATAAACAAGTATCGTCTATTGTTTTTTAATGGGGGCTGGGGGCCCTTTGTATACACGGGGCCCTGGGCTGAAGCCTAAAAGCCGTTAGGTAGATCCGCCCCTGCCTTTAGGGTCAATTGTTTTCACATTGTGGTGTCATTTTAAAAATGGCCTTATTACAATAAAATGGATTTAACTCGGGAAAATTTATGTTGCATGATTTTTTACGATTTCAAGTATAATTTGACGGCTCAGCAGAGTCTCGTTCGGCTTCAATCTGTTTCTGGCGAAGAAGCACCATGCAAGACGACTATTTATAGGTGGTTTCCAGAATTCAAACGCGGTCGTGTCAATCTCCATGATGAACTTCGTGAAGGTCGCCCGTGCACCGCTGTGAACAACAAGAACATTGATGCTGTGCGCCGTATGATTGAAACAGACAGGCATGTGACCAACCATGAGATCCGGACATCTTTAGACATAGTCATGAGTCAAATACAGTCAATCCTACACAAACATATGGGTGTGAGAAAGCTGTGTTCTCGATGGATCCCACACAATTTGACTGATGCTCAAAAAACGGACCGCATCACTTGGTGCCATGCTATGCTTGCCAGATACAATGGAGGGGCTTTAAATTTAGTGTGAGACATAGTAACAGGTGACGAAATATGGATTTATAGCTACGATTTCAAAACAAAGCACAATCGAGCGTATGGGTCTTTCTAGATGAGCCGATACCAACCAAAGTGGGGCGCGTGAAAAGTGCCTCGAAGCGGATGATTGCTTCTTTTTTTTAATAAAACTGGACACTGCTGTTGTTTTAGAAAATCGTCGTACCGTGAAGTGATTGGTACACGAACATTTGTTTACCGGAAATTATTGACAAACTCCGTGAAAATAGCGCTAAACGCCGTAAAATTTTGCACCACGACAATGCAAGTTCCCATCACACCGCCAGCCAGACAGACAAATGAGTTTTCTCTATGGACGGAGATGTAGTTATTAATTTTAATTTACAGCAATGTTTTATGGTGTATTATTTTCGGGAATATTAGCAGATTTTATTGCAATATTTAAAAAAAACAAAAAAATGTCAGTGAAAAGTAGGTACTATACGCCTACAGTTTCGTTTTCACACCTTAATCAGATTATCGACAGCAAATGCACATGCTTTGATGTTGCTATTTAAAAAATAAAGGCGTTTTAATATAGGTAAAATAGCCAGGAATCGACCACTTTCGAACGAACACCTTTTTATCAGTAGGTATACAAGCTGTACCCACGAACTACTTTTCACCATATATTTTTTCCCGTTTTTGTAATATTTTTCATTGATGCTCAGCTTCTATTAGTCGTAGCGTGATGTTATATAGCCTCGTATATTCACAGAACACATTGAGCACATTAGCCACTTACCATCGGGTGGGCAGCCTGCTTGTTTGCCAACTAACTAGTTGTAATAAAAAAACATTATACAGGGTAAAATGGTTTTTGATTATGGTCACTTGAATCGAGTGCTTTATTTATTACCTTCTAGTATTTTATAGTATAGTTTCTAGTTACTTTCTATAGTTTCTAGTATTTTTACCTTCAGTCATTAAACTAGGCCAAATTGTCTAGGTCGTATTTTATTATCATCATCACAGCTCATACACGTTCCCACCGAGCGGCACGAGCCTATCCTAACTAGTTAGGGCGATTAGGCCTTAGTCAAACCACGCTGGCCCAGTGCGGATTGGTTGACTTTCACATACACCTTTGAATTACTTCGCAGGTGAATGCAGGTTTCCTCACGAGGTTTTTTTCTTCACCGTATAGAAGCGTCAGATAAATGTACATATGAAATTCGTGAAACTAGAAATACATTGGTACATGGCAGGATCGATCGCGGGCCTCCCGATTCTACTCGGTGTTAAAAACTCTTTTTCTGTTATGTTTTGTGATTCGTTTAACAGGCAGATGACATACTCGTATGATTGATGTTACGTCGAAGACTGGTTCTTTCGGTTTACGAATTAAATTTGGTGATATCACTTTATTATTTTGCATTTTCTTCAGGCGAGGATTTCCCAAATTTGCCGATCTTAGAACGTCTAGATCTGGATAATATTAGAACCCACAATTCTGAAATTCACACACCTTAAACTTGATGATATAATCTAGTGAACTGTGAAAGCAGAAACACGATTTACTCCATTTCACTCGATAGAAAAAAAATCCAAACATAGGTCTAAATCAAAAACTAAAACCACGATTTGAAATCGTAATATACATAAAACAGTATAAAAGTTATACCAAAACATGTAGTTCGTTATTATCTAGTGAACTGTGAAAGCAGATTTTTTGATGTCATATAAAATATTTAGGAAAATGACGAAAATTCTATAATTTCGCTTGGTTGCAATCGCGCTCCATATAAGACAGTACTCGCCAAGTCGTCTCAGGGTATGGTCATGTCGCTTCGTGCCGCGGGCGCAAAAAAATATATTACGTGTTTCTTTACGATCGAATTTTAATTTTGCAGTTTGCGTTTATTTTGTTAACTTTCATTATTATTATAGATTAGTGTAGTAATATGGTGAATAGTGTAAATAATGGATTAGGTCTTATAAAGGAGTAAACTATTTTAATCCTTCTTCCTAAATTATTTTATGTGTGAAAAAATATGTTTTTCGTTCTTTTTTTCTATAAGTTATTTTATGTGTAGAAATCGCCAATAAAAGAAGTCAAGGACGAAATGTTAAATGAAATGCATACAAAAAATGCTGAAGGAAAAGTGGTATATATTTATTTCCCAAAAGTTTATATTTTATTGCCGCGGCCATATAGCACAGTGCAGTGTTAATAAACCAGTATGATAATTTCTTCAAGTAAATATGCAACGATTTATAGGTTCAAAATAATGTTTCCTATAAAACTTTATTGCCTAATTCCTTTAAATACTTAATGTTACCCCCTTTATTCACAACGCCTTGCATCAAAGCTTTAGAAGGTAGAATCAACAGCACATTATACATGTAGGTAAATAATAGAGTTTTATTCGAGCCTATGTATTATATCTGATTATGAACAGTAAAACAGTATTTTAGGAATCTTTTAAATTTCGTAACATTTATGGTCAAGCGTGAGTTGATTATAAAAAATTAAAAAATAATTAACATAAATTTCCGTTATTTCCGTTATGTAAAGATCACTTCATTGTATTAAAAGAAAATATCTGATCAGCGGAATTTTGTGAAACTTTATAAAATATTTGCTTTTGCCCGCTGCTTCGCCCGCATAAATGTCATAGAGGTTCCATACAAACTATTCTTTTTTAGTTTTACCCCCTTAGATGGCGAATTTCAAATGTCCGCTTTTTGTGCCTTTTAATTACGGCTGTGCGTAATCTGTCAGTCACTCAGTAATGAAAGTGTTTTTATATAAATACGTCGCCCCACACTAAGATTTTCTCCTGTGTTGTGGGTGCAGTTACGAACATAGAATATCACATGTACATACGCCCAGACCGGAAAAAAAATCTGTAGGCCATACAAAATATTGTCCCGTACGGGAATCGAACCCGCGACCCGTTGCGCAGTAGGCGATCATTCGACCTCTGTGCTAATTGTGTCATCAAAGTTACAAACATAGAATATATTACATATCGCATGCACATACGCCCAGACCGGAACATATTTCTGTATTCCATACATAATATTTGTCCTGTAACTACAAAAACATATTTTACAAAAAATAAAAACCGACTTCAAAAACACTGAAAACTTAAAAATAATATAAGAATAGGTACAGACAATATCACACTTCTGTATTGAAGTCGGCGCCAAACGATAATCTCCTAGAAAGTGTTAAAATTTGTCACCGACTTCAATATAGAAGTGTGATGTTGTCTGTACCTATTCTTATATTATTTTTAAGCTTTCAGTGTTTTTGAAGTCGTTTTTTATTTTTTGTAAAATATTTTTTATTTTTAACTTTTCAGTGAATGAAATCTTTTTAGTGAAAGAAGTGTGTTTTTAGTGTTTTCCTCGATTTTCTATGGGATCCCATCATCAGATCCTGACTTTGGTAACCATGAGACCACCATTGCTCTATACTCTATGGAATACAAAAATAATTTTGGACATCGGTTTAAAAATTACGGAGTTATGAGGTAACAAACATAAAAAATACAACCGAATTGATAACCTCCTCCTTTTTTGAAGTCGGTTAAAAATATTTGGGAATCGAACCCGCGACCAGTTGCGTAGTAGGCGATCACTCGAACTCTGTGCGCTAACCGTGTCGTCAAATGTAAAGTCATCATGGTAAAGAACGCTAGCTGTGTAGTACCTCCCGAGTTTTCTTACAGGCCTAAGGTGGTAGAATATTAATTAATATTTTAAAACCAGGTTGCTTAGAGACTAATACGGTTGCCTGATATTCATAGCGATTTGTAGCTTTCTTCTTGATAATCTTGTTTAGTACATGCACGCCCCTGTCACTCACGCAATGCAGCGTTATAAATACCTACCACTAAGTAGCGCGCCGGCGCGCCGACCGCTGCACACACAGGTAAAGAAATTCTTAGGTTGTGTGTGAAGTCGACCAACCCGCACTTGGCCAGCGTTGATGATGGCAGCACATCAAAAACTGGTTTGAGCTTGTTTCGAATTCATCTAATAATAATATGATGGATGACATACCTGCCAGAGATACCTGTCACAAAAATTGGGATATAATTAAAAACAAAAATACTATCGTTTTTGATGCTTGCTAAGGCAAGGATAAAAATACCTCCGTCTTACCTATTTCTGCCGCAAATCAGCAGTGCTTGCATTGCTGTGTTCCGGTGTGAAAGGGTAAGATATGGCACTGAAATTACTGGGTACCGTGACTTTACATCTGATGTCACAAGTTGGCAACGTACACTGTGGTTCTTGTGGGGCTTGCAGTTTTACTGCGAATGGCACAGGAACCACATGTATTATAGGTGACTGTTACCACTTACCATCAGGTGGGCAGTTTGCTTGTTTGCCAACTTAGTAGCAATAAAATAAAACACACAACATTACATTTTTATTTTGAAGTAGTTTTGAAGTGGTGTCGGTATTTTTGTAAAAAAAAAAAATATTTTTTTCGTGAAATTAATAATAGCTCTCTAAGTCAACTTGAAAGAATATACCTAACTGAGAGTCAATACGTACCTTTTATATCTAAAGACCATCGTAAGCTCAGCATAGTGGAGGAATCCTTGAGATGATGTCTTTCAGACGCAAATACCTGAATAGCTTCAGAAAAAAAAACAGGAAAGACGTTGGACGTGCCTATTCTCTCGATTTTCTTGGGATTCTAATACTAGATCCTGACTTGATGGCATGGAACCACTTCGGGGGTATACTTTTCTGAATACAAAAATAATTTTGAAAATCAGTTAATAAATGACGAAGCTATGAGGTATGTGTTACCTCATAACTTCGTGAAGTCAGTGAAGTCGGTTAACAAATCAAATCGAAATAAGTTATAGTACTTATTTATTCAGTAATGTATTAAAATACCTACATATATCTATTAAAATATTTTTCTTCAAACTACTCATTAATTTTACTCTAATCATCGGAAAAGGCAACACTAAGTAATACATTACTACCCTGGAAAACGGCAGTAGTATTGTATGAAATTCCATTAATGACCCGTTCAACATAATTGCCCTGTTGTTTTTTTTCTAATTTAAAAAGAAATTACAATTCATATAAATATTCATACAATTCATACAAAATGTAGGCATTTTTTCAAAGAGATTTGAGTGGTTGTATAACATGTCACAAAAAATACACATGCGCAAAACAAGTTAGATAGGTCCCTACAAAGCCAATTTTATTTAAAAAAGAGATGCAATTGGCTTTAATGGCGAAGGTTAGCTTTTATTTTAATAAATTAAAAATTGTATTCGAGTGAATATTGTGCAGTGAAAGTGGTGTTTTTTGGTGCACATTCATGTTGACGGCAAGAAATAAGGGTTTTGTGGTGTACATGACAGTGAGTTTTTTTTTGTGGATTTTCCACTTCCGTCACCACCGTAAAGATAAGGTTTGGTTTTTTAATAAGAACAATTTGTATTTTTTTTTGTCATAAATAAATAAGTTTTTCTACAGTCAACTTCAGTTTTTTATTATTTTTTAATAAGTTGAAGGAAAAGCAGATTACACACCTCGTAAGTGAGCTATTAAATCCCTCGGGTTATTAGTGCCCTCGAGCAAGTGCTCGTGCACCAAACATCCGCGGGCATTAATAAGTCACTTAACGCTCGGTGTAACAATCTACTATATCTAAATCAAACCGAATAGCCGTCGAAGTCAAACAAAAAAATTTAACAGTGCTTTATATATGCCGCCGCGTCAGTCATATTCTTAGCTTTTGTTTTAAATACTACTTCTAGCTAATCGAGCATTTCTTATATTCTAGTGATGCATGCTATACTGCACAAAAGAAATATGCATAAAATTTGAATTTACATTTTATTAATAACACATCATAGAAACATTTAAAACCTTTGAAATTGTGAAGAAACGGTCTAATTATGATGAATCTTGAAAAAGTCTAATTATTGATAATTGCTTTACGTCTCTTTCTTATAAAATATATGTTTGTATCGGTATTATAATGGTGGACGAGTACAATGACGTCACTAGCAAATAAAAGCTTTTTAAACTGTTATTTTGTAAGTTATTAAAAAAATCACGTGGTTGTTTGTCAAATAAAAATACTATGTAATGTAACAATTAAAAAGTGTCCATATTTACATACAAGTAAAGATACAATAAAAAATAGCAATGAAGTCATAAAGCTGTATCTTTATTGGTTGTATTACTGTAGGTACTTACCTCAGTTTATAAATCAATACTTATTTGTAACCTAGCAAAAAGTATATTGCATACGATATAAAACGTCCTTGTTGTACTGTTATATTTTTACTGTGCGGAACATGATGTTGGCGCCTGTTCAGTGGCCGCGTCCGCGCTGACGTCATGTAGAAATGAACGGTGTGAAGTGCGGAACATATGGGCTTGCACGTGGAAATTCCTCGCCTTCAAGTGGCGACCGTGACAGGACGCCGGAATCAGGAATAGCACAAACATTTCAGACTGGCACCACATCGCTGGCTCATTGAACCTGTCTTCGTTTCTCGAGGTTGCAATCTAGACTCATACAGTCCTTATGGTGGTACGGACCGCAATGGCTACGACTTAGCAAAGTGACATGGCCTTTTACGTCAACCTTAGGCTCTGTTAAACAAGTGACCTTGAAGTGGAGTGAAAATTTTTCCTTTTTTGTTGTAGAAGATGTTGAAAACTCTCTTCTGTTAAGTTTTGTGATTCGTTTCAAAAGCAGGTGACGTATGATTGATGTTACGTCGAAGACTGGTTCTTTCGGTTTACCTAATAAATTTTGTGATATCATTTTATTATTTTGCATTTTCTTCAAGTGGCGACCGTGACAGGACGCCGGAATTAGGAATAGCACAAACATTTCAGACTGGCACCACATCGCTGGCTCATTGAACCCGGCGGACTTCGTTTCTCGAGGTTGCAATCCAGACTCACTAGTACAGTCCTTAGGGTGGGACGGACCGCAATGGCTACGACTTAGCAAAGTGACATGGCCTTTTACGTCAACCTTAGGCTCTGTTAAACAAGTGACCTTGAAGTGGAGTGAAAATTTTTCCTTTTTTGTTGTAGAAGATGTTGAAAACTCTTTTTCTGTTAAGTTTTGTGATTCGTTTCAAAAGCAGAAGACGTATGATTGATGTTACGTCGAAGACTGGTTCTTTCGGTTTTCCTTATAAATTTTGTGATATCAGTTTATTATTTTGCATTCTCTTCACTCGGAGCACAGTCCAGTGCCGAGGCCACAGCGCCACCGACGCTTCCTAGGCTGTATTTAAACTCATCTCAATGCACAAAACAAATCCAAAATGCAATGAAAATTAGTCCGGTATTGCTACTGACACCGGACTCTGATTTTCACTTCGCTAATACAAAGTGAACATATAGCAGTCCGTAGAGATAAGCAGGGATCGGTAAGTAAATATTAGGTCCTTACATATGAAATTGGTGTTTTGCCGTACTGGCCATTTTGATCTCAAATATCTCCTCTATGGTTAGGAATTCCAAATTCAAATTTATACAGCTATTTAGAATACTCATGTATTTTGTGTTTCGAAAATTATAATTCACGTGGAATAGTTTCGTTAAAATGAAAATCGATATCAAAAAAATCTGTATTCTGATAGACACCCGGATAAGCAGGTATCGATAATAATAAGCAAATCCCCGAGCTTTTTAGGAAGGTTTACTAGATATATTCACATTGATGGCTCCAGAAAGGAGGATAGTTCGGGTGCAGCCCCTCAATCATGATCGCCCAAAACAATATTAATATCGCACGGAGAGCGGGATGACGCTATATGCAGCAAGAGCGGTGTCCCTGTTGTACTTTGCTATAAACGACCATGGTAAGCCCCGAGTCTCCGCAGGTAAAGGAAACAAGTAGAATAATAAAAAACATTTTTAAATACAAGCTTTTAGCTTGCAATAAAAAAAATGCGAATCAAACGAGCTCAAACTCGATGGGATTGTGTCATTTTATTGCGTAGCTCTTATGGCCACCTTCCAGCTCTAGCAATAGAACAGTTCCATGACATCATAATATTGCATTGTCGCGCTATACAGGGTAAATTTTGAGGTACCGGCAAGCTCGCAGGATTAGATAGCTAGCATCATTAACTACAACGTTTGTTCTACAACTTCTGATAATTCGTTAGATTTTACTTTCATACAAAAATAAATATTCGTTTAATAGACCCCTAGAATGTTTGTAGCTCTACGCGCACAGCGCGCGAGCATAGCGTTGTCTTCCGTCGTCGTTTATAAATGAAACATAGACTTATCAATGTCACGACAGTGCAATAAAAACCTGAAAATTGATTTTTGTTCAATGTATTGAGTTATCTTAAAACTTGTAAAACAAACGTTGTAGTTAATGATGTTAGCTATCTAATCCTGCGAGGTTGCCGGTACCTCAAAATTTACCCTGTATACATGTATGCTTAATCGGAAACCGGGAACTTGCAAGGCTTCATTACAGACACTGGGACAGGTGAAAATAAGTAAAAGCTTGTAAAATGGACTGTCTCCCGTTTGTCATGACTGGCCCATAATGGCATTGATTGAAGAAGATAATACATGTACAATTGAATTATACAGGGTGTAACTGAACACCCCAATAACATTTAAGGGTATGTATCCATCAGAAGTAGAGATTCTGTAGGCAAAATATTAGGGCTAACACACCTACTTTTTTCCCCATACAAACTAAATAAATTATTTTTTGGTATTAGGTGCCGACAACCCTACGTAAGCGTACGAGTAATACTACGCTCACGTCATAGAAACTAAAGAAATATTTTTTTGGTATTAAGTGCTGACAGCCCTATGTAAGCGTAGGAGGATACTACGCTCACTTCTGTCACTTGTCATTGTGTGTTGAAATTTCTTTTGTGTTAAGAGCTGATTATGGTTGTCACTTGAAAGTTTTTGCTTTCAGTTTAAAATCAAATAACTCTGAAAATATTGGGGTTTCAGGTCTCAGACAAGCACCGAACGTCCATTTAGTATCTAACTTATATGCCCCTTAAATGTTATTGGGGTGTTCAGTTACACCCGGTATACTCGTAATTACTACATAAACTTATAAAACTAAGTAAATGGAATAATTAAAACCATGAAAATCACTTAAATTATCTTTATTTATCAACATTTTTCATTCAACAACAATGATTATATTTCAAGTAAAAAAGTAAAAAAATATATTCTACATTATCTATAGCTGTACATCTATCCTTTGGGAATCCCTGATTTAAATTTATTTATTTATTCAGTTAGCTACTCAGGCAAACCCACTTGCATAACTAACACAATTTACATATAGAAATAATAACAATACTAACAAATAACAACAGATTACTGACACGATATTTACAAATTTCACTAACACAATATTTACAAAATATACTCATTTTCACAAACATTTAGGTATTTCTTTTATTTTATTTCTTTAAGAGGACTGTGAAGTGCCAATTTATGGCTCGAATATGCACTTTCAAAAATGCAGTTTATTGCACACTGCTTAGAGTTGAAAGTCCGAGGCAAGTGCCTACATTTCCTATTGAAATATTGTTTTGGGCGATAACTGTTTTACCCCCCTAAACCTTTACGAAATTAGACACTTTTGGTCTCATTAGATTCAGTATACTTTAATCTATGTTCGTATGTTTTGCTTTTTTTGATAAAAATGCTTGAGGTAGTTTTAAGTCTAAAATATGGATATTTAAATGCTAATAATTTATATTCTGAGCAATATTACTTCAAAATCAAAACGTACAAACCTAGATCTTCAGTATATCTACAACATTTCCAAAAATTATGAAAATTGGATTATGTAAAGAGGAAGAAAAGCGTTATCGCTTTTTGTATGAAAATTTAAAGCTTCACAATCCTCTTAAAGAAAGTTCGTACTTAGTTGTCACTTATTATTGACTAGCTGTGCCAGCGAACTACGTTTCGCCATACTATTTTTTCCCGTTTTTGAAACATTTTTTCATTGATGCTCAGCCCCTATTCATTGTAGCGCGATCTTATATAGCCTAAAGCCTTCCTCGATAAATGGACTATCCAACACAAAAATAATTTTTCAATTTGAATCAGTAGTTCCTGAGATTAGCGCGTTCAAGCAAACAAACAAACAAACTCTTCAGCTTTATAATATTAGTATAGATATGACCAGCTTTACAATGGGACCAATTTTGCAAATATATCGCTGCTATAGGTGCCAAGCCTTTTGTAGAGTTCGGATGATATTTTTGTTACTGCTGTTTTTTATTGTAATTTCTGTCTGTCTCAAATTGACAGGCATAATGATTTGATTTCCCTTCAGAAACTGGGGTGCTAGCATCTTATTTATTTATACATACTAATATTATAAAGAGGAAAGATTTGATTGTTTGTTTGTTTGTATTGAATAGGCTTCGAAACTACTGAACCGATTTTGATAAAAGTTGGTATAGGGATAGCTCGAGACCAGGGGAAGGACATAGGGTAATTTTCCTACGGGAAAAAATCGCACGGGAAAACAAAAATAACGCGGGCGAAGTCGCGAGCGGAAAGCTAGTTACAAATAATAATATTAGGTATAAATATTTTTGATTTTCTGATTCAATAGACAATAAGTTTTTACAATTAATAAGATTCAAATATTTTTCATAACCCTGTCCTGGCCTGTCCCCTTGTTTCATTAAAGATTTAGTTCCAAAGTGACAATAGATTTGCCTTCCATGGGCAATGTTATTTTTCTGTCGCCGATTTTGACGCACACGGTCCTTGAGTTTCCGCTGAAAATAATAAAGATTCAAATATTAAGATAAATATTGTGTATTACAACATAATTATAGTACTATACCTAAAAGTACAGTAAAAAAAACTTCAATATAGAAATCTGATGATTGTTTGTATTGTAATGTTATCTTAAATACATATATCAAAAATTTTACTTGGTTATAATTATAAACAGTATAGGTAAGTAGGTTAGATATACTACGAGTACTACACTCGCGAGCAAAAGTTTGGAATCGGTTACTTGAAATTGGTTCCACATGATCCTGCTTACTAAATAAATTTTTTAATAATCATAAAATGACATCATGTTAAAGGTGCAACTGTCCACTTTAAATCGATATAAAATTAATTCATATCGAGCCCGTAATTGTGGAGTTATCCCGGATTAAGTGAAGGAGGTAGGAAAACAAGGAAATAGGGAAAAATAATGAATGAATAAAACAACAAAAATTATTAAATAAAAATTTTCTTTATCTTTAAAAATAAGTGTCAATATTTTGTGTTCCCTCCCCTCGCCCTAATTACTGCTCCAAGACGATTCTTCATAGACCTGATCAGCTTCTGAATTGATTCTCTCAGCTCAGTAAATTCGATTTCACTGGAAGTCAATAATATTACAGTTAATTCGGACATTGCAGTTGCCAATGTATTCGAAGACTTTTTCTCCCATATACCCATAGAAACTACAAGTAGTCTCAACTCGTGCCCCGATGCAGCTGTGGCCCTCTTGTCACAGAGTGTAGAAAAGTGCAACAATGGCTTCACATTCTGTCACATTGACGCCGACACTATCTTGGAAACATTCCGCATGATCAGTACAAAAAACACTGAAGACCTTTGGGGTATTTCGACCAACATGATCAAATCTGTGATAAAAGAACTTGCTCCCCAACTCGCGTTTATATTCAATAAATGTATTGATGAAGGTATCTTTCCTGACCTTATGAAGAATAGCAAATTAATACCTTTATTTAAATCGGGAAATAAAAACGATCTTTCAAATTATCGACCAATTTCAATTTTACCAGCTCTTAGTAAAATATTTGAAAAAATTATGTCTAATCAGCTAACAGGTTATTTTTCGAGTAACAACATATTACATATGAATCAGTTTGGTTTTACTAAAGGTCGTTGCACTACAGATGCTGGAGTTGCCCTTCTTAAACACATTTTTGCTGCTTGGGAGCGTAAACAGGATGTGATTGGTATATTTTGTGACCTATCGAAGGCTTTTGACTGCGTTGGTCACCAGACTCTTTTAAATAAACTCAAATATTATGGTGTCTCTGAAGAAGCAATTAGACTTATTGAGTCTTATTTGTCCAGTAGAGTCCAGAAAGTTGTCATTAACAAATCTAAGTCTGCTGGTGCACCCATAATTATGGGTGTGCCTCAGGGCTCGATATTGGGACCTTTGCTTTTCTTAATTTACATTAACGACCTCCCACACTTCACTAATAGTTTGTGCGATACGGTGCTATTTGCAGATGATACTTCTTTAATATTTAAGGTTGACAGAGGAAACGGAAATACTGACGTTGTAAATAGTACTCTCTCTAAAGTATTGCATTGGTTTACCATAAATAATTTATCATTAAATTCAAGTAAAACTAAATGTATTAAATTCTCATTGCCAAATGTAAGAAAAGTTGATACTATTGTGCAAATGAACAACCAAATTGTTGAATTCGTCGATTCTACAAAATTCTTGGGTATTACTCTAGATTCTAGATTGCAGTGGGATCCACATATTGAGTCCTTGGCAAACAGACTTAGTTCTGCAGCATATGCAGTAAAAAAAATAAGACAACTTACTGATGTTGAAACGGCAAGATTCATTTACTTTAGTTATTTTCATAGCATCATGTCATATGGAATACTTCTGTGGGGATCAGCTGCTAGTATAGAAAGTATTTTTGTACTTCAAAAAAGAGCGGTTCGCGCTATTTATAATTTAAGAGCAAGAGACTCTCTTAGAGATTTATTTAGAGAAATTAACATATTGACTTTAGCAGGACAGTACATTTATGAAAATTTGATTTATGTCTATAAAAATTATAATATATTTGAAACCAATTTCCAACTTCACCATTTAAACACAAGAAATAAAAATAAACTTGCCGTTCCAACGTACAGGCTCCAAAAAACTAGAAGCTCATTTATGGGGAAATGTATAACTTTTTACAACAAAGTCCCACAAAATGTAACTGACTTGCCTTTTGATAAGTTTAAGGCGCATGTAAAAAAGACTCTGATGAGTAAAGGATATTATAAAGTCAACGATTATTTACAAGATGCCAATGCCTGGTGTTAATTTGAAGAAATTATTAATGATAATAATGTAAATAATCGTGTTATTGTGTATAACTATTCATTAAGTAGTATTGGTAACGTTGTACTAAGAAGAGAACTGACAAATCTACATTTGTTATGGAAGTTGAGCTCAAATTTTTGCCTTGAGGTCAGCTTCCAATTGACGACTCTGTAACAATACAGGGAGAAAAAAATAGCCCTTGCTGGTTTTCTTGCTGGTTCTTTCCAGTACAAGGTCTCCCGCCGTAGACTTGTGAACCATTGGCGTAGCTTCCTTGACTTTCAAAAGAGATTGTAAAATCCAAGTTGAATAAAATATTTTGATTTTGATTTTGATTCTTGTGGAGTACATTCCCACTCCTCAATCAACGCTGATTTCAGCTCATTCAGACATGTAGGAGCAGGAGTTCTGGAACGAACCTTTCCCTTCAGTTCATCCCACACGTGCTCAATGGGATTCAAGTCAGGGCTGAGCGCTGGCCAGTCCAATGTGGCAATACCGACTTCTTCGAGGTATTCCGTTGTTACACGGGCAGTGTGACAACGAGCGTTATCATGCATAAGGAGGAAGTCATCACCGATGTATCCCGCATAGGGAACGACATGTTCCAGGAGAATATCGGAAATGTACCGGTCCGAAGTTAGACCGCCTCCTCGTCCCCCGCCAGGCACGAAAACAAGCTCGGTTTTACCATCGAAGGAAATGCCGGCCCACATCATACAAGAGCCGCCCCCATAAGCCACTGTTTCAGCGACACAGCACTGTGCAAATCGCTCCCCAGGCCGCCTGTAGACCCGTCCTCTTCTGTCGCTATCGTGCAAACACATCCTGCTTTCGTCGGAGAACAGGACTTGCCTCCATTGCTCAACCTCCCAATCAAGATGGGTGCGAGCAAACTGAAGGCGTGCTTGTCGGTGAGCTGCCGTGAGCTTCGGGCCTGTGGCAGGCCTTTTTGGAGTCAGATTCGCTTGCTTGAGTCGTCGACGAACTGTCCACTCGCTGGCTGCTACCCCACGAACATCTCGGAGCTCCTGTTGGACGTCGACATCAGTCAAATGCCGATTTCGGAGAGAGGTTGACACGATAAAACGGTCATCCCTCTCCGATGTGCACCGGCGCCGTCCAGATCTTGGTCTCGGGATAAAGCCACCAGTCTCCCGAAAGCGCTTAGAAACTTTCGAAACACAGGATTGGCTTATGTGGAGCGACAACCCGCTGGCTGAGCCCTTCTTGCAATAGGGCTACGATTTGTACTGCTTCTGTAGGTGTTGTCTCCATTGTCATACAAGGTAAAGGATCAAAAATGGCGAAGATGTGTACCGGTCAACTTGTGAAAGTCGACTGATAAAGAAAATCCGATAACAGGTGCTTTTATAGGGGGTCAATAGGTCGCAACTCGTGACGTATCAAACAATTGAAACACGTATTTTTCGATACACCTTCACTTAATGCGGAATGGCTCCATAAATACTGGCTTGTTTTTAATGAATTCGGTATCAGTTTAAAAGTAAAGAGTTGAACCTTTAAAATGATGTCATTTTACGATTATTAAAAAAGTATTAACTACTCAAGATAACGCTCAACCAATTTCAAGTAACTGATTCCAAACTTTTGCTCGCGAGTGTAGTTAGTCCACATTTATGAAATTGGGGATGTTTCCTAGAAACTTACAACAATAATCGATTAAACTCGACATGCCACTCGACTGCCAATTCGCTTAAGGCGCATAGTGGTCCCAATGACCTTGCGTCGATCGTCCCGCACTGATTACATAGGAGACTGAGTGAGAGTGAGGGGAATATTTAAGCAAACCTTACGCGTAAGATGAATTATTTCAATTAAAAATTAATAAAGGCGAATAAAAAAATCTAAAACGATCATCCGCTAGAATATTGAATATTGTTCACTTTATTTATTGAAATTGAAAGTATATGATTTAACCTAATATTAACGACGCGATGAGGTTTAAAGTTTTCAATTCGAGGCATGTTTGGGTCACATTTTAACCAAGTTTTAATTAATTTATCAAAAAATTAAAAGACCATCCTCTAATGAATGCGTTGAATAATAACATATCTTTTTTGAATACTTTTTTATTCAATATTTATGAAGAGAACTGGTTTTTTCTGCAGTGATTTTTATGATTGACCCTACTATGCGCCTTAAGCGTCGCGATAGGGTGCGGTGCGATTCAGCTTGGACGCTTCAAGTTTAATTTAATTTTTTTTTTTTAAAAACGTCGCCCCACACTAGGATTTTCTCCTGTGTCGTGGGTGCAGTTACAAACATAGAATATCACATGCACATACGCCCAGACCGGAACAAATTTCTGTAGGCCATACAAAACATTTGTCCCGTACGGGAATCGAACCCGCGACCCTTTGCGCAGTAGGTGATCACTCGACCTCTGCGCTAAACGTTAATTATTTAAAATGTTAGCTTTTTTCAAGTTCAAAGGACTCTTGTAACTTCTGTGCGTGGTACTATTATCAATTCTGTGGTCTAGGGAGGCGTTACCAGTTTTAAACTAGCTTATGACCCTCCAGGCGGGTTAGAGCATTTTTTCCCAGTCTAGTTTTGTTCCAACTGGGCTTACCCCTCTCCAGCTACTTAGGGTAGTAGGAGCGCGCAGGCGCACCTCCTTGTACCCCGCCACAAAAACCTTTAACAACCCGTCCGGATAGAGATATAGTGGGCAGTTCCCCCTGGAATGGAGAGACTGGTGACCAGCAGTGGGACATAGTTACAGGTACAGAAAATTAATACTGAATAAGTTCTTACAATAAAACTCGTTAAAACAAGGTTAAAGCATTGCAGTGTATAGAGTCATCTCGATTTTAATACCTATTGTCTTAAGCGATTATGGTATGCCATTAGGTTCTTTAGGGCCTTAGGAGCGTCGGTGGCGCTTTGGACTCAGCACTGGCCTTCTAACCGGGAGGTCCAGGATTTTATCCTGCCATCTACCGAAGTTTTTTTTCGTTTTCGAATTTCATATTACATTTGTCCGACGCTCCTACGGTGAAGGAAAACATCGTGAGGCAACCTGCATACATCTGCGAAGAAATTCAATGGTGTATGTGAAGTCGACCAATCCGCACTGGGCCAGCATAGTTGGCTAAGGCTTGAACACCCTAACTTATGGTAGGCTCGCGATTGATTATAATAGTGTTTTTGGAATGGTTTAAATATAGATACTGGTCCTATGTATGTGGGAGACCTTGCCGCATACTCACTTGTTATGAAGTACAGCCACGACTGTGTTGTAAGGCGTGACGAAAGCGACGTTATCGACAGAGCGAGAATGCAGATCCTTCTTCTCCGTTACAGCGATCATCTGGGAGCCCCTCGGCAGGAACTTGGAGAAGTGGCCTATGGCGTAAAACAGGGGTTGCTTGACGAACTCCCCGTTTTTGGGAAAGACGATGATGGGGGCATCTACGACGTTCTTCTCCCCGTTGGGGTCTGCTTGTGCGTTCAGGTAAAAGTCCCAGGGGATCCAGCCGAGCTGATTGTAGGCGAAGACCGGGTTGAAGTTGTAGTTCAGATTCTGCGATAGTGAAATCTGGATAAATCCCAATTTATCGCCACACGGTGATATAAGATGAAATAAGATGTGTGGTCACAGTACTCAGTAATTTCACTGAATGTCTTAGCCTTCAAACCTGATCCTGAACACAGCAATGCGAGCGCCACGGTTACCTATTGAAACGCATAACGTTTTTCGTCTTAAACTAAAAATGCATAATATTAATAGCCATAATCGTCACTTGCCATAAGTCTTTATATCATAATTTCATAACGCATAATATTATAAGGCCGAAATATGTAAGGCATAACCATGAAAAGGCATAATTTGAATAAGCATAAGTAACAAAAGGCATAATTTATGTTTGCCATAATATTTCAAAGGCATAATATTATTAGCAATTGTTTTTTAGCCTTATTTATTAAGAAATAGTTTACTAAATATAAACGCTCTAATTTACGATTAGTGTTAAGAAATCACGTAATGTTATTAATATATTCCGCCGGAGCCCCGCAGCGTCGGAGCCGTGACAGAAACCATGCATGGTGCATGCTTGCTTGCAAGGTGCATGCTTGCTTGCGTAGTACATGCTTGCTTGCACTGTGCATGCTTGCTTGCATGTTGCATGCTTGCATACATATTGCATGTTTGCTTACATTGCTGCATGCTTGCGCGCAAGTTTATGCCTAGAGAAATTCTGCGTAATCGTATTGTTCGTTGTGATTAATATGCTTTAAAAAAATATGCGTCAAGTTGTTCTGTTTTTCGAGTTTATGGGTTTTAATACATATGACAAATGATTTTCTGCCACACAATATTATGCTTATTACCATTCTGCTTTCTGATTATTATGCGTCTTGACGATTATTTCAATCGAAATTATGGAATATGATTTTATGACAATAATTTTTATGCCTAGAAATAGAGAGCCATTTTTCGGTGCCTCTAATATCCAGACTAGACACTTTTGGTAAAACAATCACTACCTATGTTATCATAAATGTATAGAAGCCAACTTCAGCAAAGAGAGAATTGGTACTTATTCGTCTGCGTGGGTACCTCTATAGAGAGACTTGTGTTGCTGTGTTCCGGTAACACAGGCAGAAAAATTACAGGCTCGTGAGTGGTGTGCTCTGATAGGTCTGGTAAAAATGATACTACAGGAAGTTTATATCATATATACAATAAAAAAGAGGTTCGCAATATGTTTGCAGGGCACCAAGAAGAAAAATCGTGGTGCTTCATGTCGAATAACGGATGAAGCTCTAGCCGCTTCACATCAACATTGAGCCTGCGTACTGGTAGACTGTCTAAACCCTCCTCTCGGGAGGCATATGCAGTGGTCTGAAATAATGATGACGAATTGAAGACGCACCTCCCTAACGTCTGATAAAATTCGTGTCATACCAGTAATATGTCTTGGATGTAGTTCCTGGCTCTTCCCCACGACCCAAGAACGACCTTTTGATGTTGCCTCGGCTCCGACCCTGTGAGAGGCAACAGAACTATTAATAATGAAAGTGAAACTCTGTTATTTGCAGATAGCAATATCTACATATTGATGTTACTAACGTTTTTAGGTCACTAAGTAGGTAATACTAACTTCCCCCCGCTGACTGGTATGTCAGTTTATTTTTTCAGTATTTTTGGGTGTGTAGTGATAGAGCGTGGTTAAGTTTTTATAGTTCTATGTGCAAAAATTACGAGATTCACAGTCTTACATTCCTTGTGTTTACCTCTGAAGGGATTAAGATCTAAATTGCATATTTCTGGGTCAGAGACCTCTCAATTTATTATGAATTAATAAATTGAGAGGTCTCTGACCCAGTCTCTGATAAATTTATCATTTTACAAACAATTGTTTAATACTAATTAGACAATATATTTACTAAAAAAAATTATTATGCCAAAACATTATTTCACAAATTAATTATTTTTGAAACATGTTAGTTGGCAAAACAACGTAAAGCTTAAATAACATTTGACAAAAAACGAAATGGTTGGTTAGGTTAGGTAGGTCATCAAATTAGTGGGTAGTCGCTCGCTGCGGAGTCCCACACACCCTTGCCCCTGCGGGGGCTTGGACGGTGCGCAAACGCATTCCCCTCGTCAAAAAAAAAAAGAAAAAGGTAGGTCATCAAAATTAGTAACAGAACGGAATTAGTTAACCCTGACCCCACCAGCTTTCGAGTCCGTAGTTACGAGCAAGGGGTGCAGGGGGGGTCGGGGGGCTCGCAAGGAAAAAACAAATGAACGAACAGGATTAAACTGTAGGTTAGGTTAGATATTGTGTCTCGGAGTGCCCGGCCTGGCGACCCCAGCGCGATGTTTTAGCCCTCGCGCTGGGCCTAGGTAGGGCTACGCCCGTCACGCTGGCCAGCGTCGCACTAGAGATGCTGACCAGCGCGGCGGCGTGGGAGGCTGTCGCCTCCTTCTGTGAGGATGTTATCTCGCAGAAGGAGGCTGCGGAGCGGACGCGAGAGGATGACCCTCTCGCCACACCGCTCCGGCGCAGGCGGTTGGGGAGGAGAAGGCGTGCGTTCCTTAACGCGCGCCAGCCCTAGCAAGCTGGGGACTGAAACGGCTCTGCCGGATGACTACCGGTCGAGAGATACTTTTCACCCCTAGCTTGGCCGTCTGGGGGGGTCGCATTTCTCAAGATACTTGTCGACCCCCCCTCGTAGAGGTAAGTCCTGGCGCGTGCGCTAGGCAACCCTCCTGGGGGTACAATCGGGTAATGGCTAACGCCGATGCCGTTTGTGTCTCTACGGAGGTAGAAGTATCTAGAGGGTTTTTAGCCGGTAGTGGGTCTTCTACCCGAGTCCTGCATATCCTCGGGGTGGCCTAGTCAGCTCAAGTCCCTTGTTGAATACCGTAAAAACTGTATTTTCCCTCTATTAAAAAAAAAGGTTAGATATTGTGATCATACAGAGCGGAGCATCAAACTTATTGAAAAAGCAACTTATTGGCTAAAACTGTAGGTTAGAGTCAGAGGGCCGATTATAGGGCTTACAAGAGGCTTACAACAAGTATTTGTTTGTGTTAGAAACATAAAAAGGTTTGTCTTTTACAAAATTGTGCTTTGTGACCGTTGCTATGACAACGTTTGTATTAAGATTTCGCTTTACCAAGAAATACACGAATTTTACGTGTTAATTTATTTCATTTGCTTTAGATAGAATTTCCTATCTACAATTCTATGAATTGAAATAAAAGTCAGCTATAGTTGTTTTCAACATAGTTTTTGGTCCTTCAACGCCGTAAAAGAATTTTAGCACTTTCCAGGTGAGTTGCATAGTATATGACTTACACAACTGTGAAAATTACATAATTAAAACTAAAATGTCGGAAAAACTAAATGAATTTATCAAAGAAAGAGGATACCTAAAAGGCATCTTCACCAGAATTGAAAAATATTTGGATACTTCTGAACAAATTACAAAAATAAATTTAGAACTTAAATTGAAAAAATTGGATGAAACTAATCAAGAATTGGAGAGAATTCAAAAACAAATTTATATGTTATCCGAGAAAGATGTAGAGTTTGAATTGGAAGAACGGTACATGAATATCGCGTCCAAAATAAAACACGCATTGTCGGAAGTAGATGATTGGTCAAGTGCACATGCTCAATCTAATCGAGAGCAACCAAAAACATTCAATAATCTACCTCAACTCGACATACCGACTTTCAGCGGGGACGTTAGCATGTATAGAGCTTTTATAGATTTGTTCACAGCTATTGTTCATAATGATAAAAGCTTAGAACCCATTCAAAAGTTATTTTATCTGCGACGATACTTAAAAAATGAAGCGCTAAGCATCATTGAAATTCTGCCATTATGTAATGAGAGTTACAACGAAGCGTTAGTTGTATTGGACAAACGCTACAATAACCCATACATCGTGATCAGTACACATGTGAACTCTATATTGGATTTATCACCAATCGCAAAAAGCACTGCTTCCTTGCTCAGAGAGTTCACATCGTCATTGCAACAGCATTTAGGTGCCTTAAGAAACATGAAGATTCCCGTCGATTCATGGGACATGATCCTGATCCCGTTACTGTCACGGAAGCTGAATCAGTTCACGAGCCGAGCCTACTTCGGAGATCGGGTGCGCGGCAAGCTGCCAACTATCCAGGACTTGATGGAGTTCCTCGAGCGGCGGGCGCTGAGTCTGGAGGAAGCAAGCAACGTATACACTGCGCACAACACAGCGCCGACTAACAGAGCTAAGTGTAATTCTAGTGCTAACACCCATATAGCTACAGACATAAAGCAAGGGGTCATTGCACCTTCATCACCTACTTTTTGCCCATTCTGTAACTCAAAAGAGCACAGATTATATAAATGTGAAAAGTTTCTTCTTCTTGCTGCCACTGACAGGTGTAAATTTGTAGATAAGAATAAACTTTGTAAAATATGTTTTAATACCCATACAAAGAAATGTCATTTCAATTTCAAATGTAATACGTGTGCTAGTAAGGAGCATAACTCCATTCTTCACATTAGTGAAGATCAGACTTCTAGTAGTTTGAACAGTTCTCATTTGAGTACTGAAAGTTCGTTGGTAATGTTGCCTACTGTCACGGTCCGAGTACAGACTGAGAACGGACGCTCAAAGCAGGTACGAGCTATACTTGACTCGGGTAGTCAAACATCTTTCATTACTGCCGATGTAGCAAGGGAGTTCGCTCTTAAGACCGACGATAAATGCAAAAATATCGTGACGTTAGGACAGCATTCAAACCCAGTGACAAAATGTGTGTATCTGAAAGTATGTTCTTTGAACAGCAATTATTGTAGGGATGTAGAGCTGTCAATTGTGAAACAAATAACTACACCCTTGCCTCAGGTCAAAATTGATATAAAATTGTTAAATATACCTAACTGCATTCAGTTAGCTGATAAATGTTTTAATATTCCAGGGCCAATCTCGATGTTGCTGAGCGCGGATGTGTTCTTCGATGCATTGCTTCCGGAACGACAGCGCGTAGGCCTTGGAAAGGTTGTTTTACAAAATACTATGTTCGGATACGTAGTCGCGGGAGAGGTAAACCTACCTTCAATGCCGTCGGTTAGTTTTACTTCATGTAACCTAAATACAGTGTCTGACTACAGTCACGCGATACACGAATTATTAGAGAAATTCTGGGAGGTAGAAACTATCACTACTCCATCTAATATAAAAACAGCTGAGCAAGAATTGTGCGAAGCCAGTTTTCAAAAATCTGTACAATTGATTGATAATAGGTTTCATGTCGATTTACCTGTAAATTTGTCAATGGATTCCGGTTGTACAGAGTTAGGTGATTCATTTCCTAAGGCCGTTCAGAGGTTAAATACCTTGCAAAAAAGATTTTGTACGCATCCTAATTTAAAAGTTGAATATACAAAGTTTATTGACGATTACGTTGATTCGGGACATGCTGAATATTACAGTTGTAATAATGATACAAACATAAGCGATTTTTATTTTTTACCGCATCACCCTGTTATCAGGGAAGATAGAAGAACAACAAAAATTCGTGTTGTTTTTGACGGCAGTGCTAAAACTTCCTCAGGTAAAAGTTTAAATGACATTTTATATAATGGCCCCGTCGTTCAAAAAGAACTATTTGAAGTCTTGATCTCGTTTCGTACCTATGAATTTGTGTTTCTCACTGATATAAAAAAAATGTTTCGACAAATTATGGTCTCTCCTGAATATCGGAAGTTACAATGCATTCTATGGAAAAAGAGCCCGAATGATGCAGTCAAAATAATACAATTAAAAACTGTAACTTACGGATTAAAAAGCTCAAGCTACTTAGCAACAAGATGCTTAATAGAGTTAGCCGATAGGTTCGAAAAAGAGTATCCATTAGCTGCCCGTGTTTTGCGCGATAACACATATGTTGACGATCTTATTTGTGGCGCTGCTACCATTCCCGAGGCGATATTCCTGCGGGATCAATTAATTGAGCTTTTAAGTAAAGGTAGTTTCGAATTGCACAAGTGGTGCGCTAATAATATTGAAATTTTGCGAGATATTCCTTTGCATGATCGCTATTTTGATGAAATTGAGTTCAACAAAGAGTCTGTAACAATGAAGGCGTTAGGTATAACATACGATGTTCATACAGACCATTTCAAGTTTGCTGTTCCGGAGGGTATTGCATCGGAGAGCGCAACCAAAGCATCAGTGTTAGCGTGTATTGGTAGATTTTATGATCCACTTGGTTTGGTCTCTCCTATCCTAATTGTAGCAAAACTTTTTCTACAAAAAATCTGGCAAGCTCAATTGAGTTGGAATGACAAATTAGGCTTTGAGTTACAAAAAGAATGGAGTCAATATTGTACAGCTCTACAAGAAATGTTACCAATATGTATAAAAAGGAAAGTTTGTAATATCAACTCCAAGAGTAGTCAACTCATAGGTTTTTGTGATGCGACATTGAATGCATACGGTTGTTGTATATATTTAAGATTATTCACATATAATGATAATTCTGTACAGATGAACTTGGTTTGCGCCAAATCGCGCGTTGCGCCCTTAAAAAGTAAGCAAACTATTCCGAAGTTAGAACTGTGTAGTGCGTATTTACTGGCTCAGTTGTATGCTAAAGTGAAAGATATTTTACCGACTGTGCATGAAACATTGTTTTTCTCAGATTCACAGGTCTCGTTAGCTTGGATCAAAAACCCTGATCAGGCTGGACTTGGTATTTTTGTATACAATAGGTGTAAAAAGATCCTCGAGTTGACTTCTGCCGATATGTGGCATCATGTAGCAGGCTGCAGTAATCCTGCTGATATAGTATCGCGCGGTACAGACCCGCGAACACTTCATTCTTGTGAATATGTGGTGGCATGGACCACAGTTTATAAGGGACCAAAATTTTGTGCCACCTATTAAATCTGTAATGCAAACAAGTGTATCAGTGCAACTGAACGCAAAGGATGAGATTTGTCCTGATATTTTGCCCATATTAAAAAATACATCTAGCTTAACAAAAATGATGTATGTAATTGGATATGTATATAGATTTATAAATAATTGTAAAATAAATAAATTGAATAGAAGTGATACAAAAAATCTTACCCCAAAGGAACTGCAACATAGCCTTAACAAAATAATTTCAATTTTTCAACTATTATATTTTAAAGAAGAGATACAGTCCATTCGAAATAAAAAAGATATTCGTTCTAATTTAAAGCATTTAAGTCCGTTCATCGATTCACACAATGTTTTGCGCATAGCAGGCCGGCTTCAGAATTATAATTTGCCTTATAACCAAAAGCATCCAATTATATTGCCTAAGAATTGCAAATTGACTGACCTTATTATCTTAAACGAACATTTGTCGTTATTACATGCTGGACCTAAAATGACTTTGGCATCATTGAGTCGACACTATTGGATAATTAATGCTAATCGAGAAATAAAAAAAAATATTCATAAATGCATCACATGTTTCAAATTAAAATGCGAAGCCTCAAAACAACTCATGGGAGTATTGCCCAAAGAAAGAGTTACGGAAAGCGAGATTTTTCAGAATGTTGGTATTGATTTTTGCGGACCATTTGAAATCAGGCAAAGTCGTATTAGGAAAAGTATTATTACAAAAGGCTATGTAGTTGTATTTGTATGTTTCTCTACAAAGGGTATTCATATGGAACTTGTTTCAGATATGACAACCAATTGTTTTTTAGCTAGCTTAAGGAGATTTGTTAATCGCAGAGGACTACCTAGTAATATATTTTGTGACAATGGATCCACGTTTAAGGGAGCTAACAGTAAATTACAAAAAATAGCTGATTTAAAGAAGGACGAGGATAAGATTGTGAATATTACTGCTCAAAAAGGTATCAAATTTAATTTCATTCCCAGCTATTCCCCTATTTTTGGTGGTCTGTGGGAAGCTGGCGTTAAGAGCGCAAAATTTCATTTTAAACGCGTTATAGGTAAGTCATTGTTAACCTACGAGCAGTTCATTACAGTGATAACAGAAGTAGAAGGTATTTTGAATTCGCGACCTTTGACGCCGCTATCAAGTGATCCTACAGATTTCAGTTTTTTGACACCTGGACACTTTTTAGCAGGTCGCCCTCTTACTATGTATTCTGAACCTGATTGTACTACTATACCAAGTAATAGATTACATTTTTGGAGACTTTGTGTTCAAATAAAACAAAATTTTTGGAAAGTTTGGCAAAACCAATACTTATGTCAGCTGCAAGCTAGAATAATTTAGCAGTAGGACAGCTAGTAATTTTAAGGCAAAATAATGTACCAGTCTTGCAATGGCCTATGGCTAGGATAGTTAAAATATTTACAGGATCTGATGGATTGGTCAGAGTAGTGGAAGTACAGACTGCTGACAAAAAAATTCATAAGAGAAGTGTAACAAAAGTATCGCTTTTGCCATTTTACGATTAACATTGTTATTACTATGTAAGACTTATCTTAAGAATATATAGGTATTTATTTTTTTCCTGGGTGGAATTTTATGTTAGAAACATAAAAAGGTTTGTCTTTTACAAAATTGTGCTTTGTGACCGTTGCTATGACAACGTTTGTATTAAGATTTCGCTTTACCAAGAAATACACGAATTTTACGTGTTAATTTATTTCATTTGCTTTAGATAGAATTTCCTATCTACAATTCTATGAATTGAAATAAAAGTCAGCTATAGTTGTTTTCAACAGTTTGCTGTATGTAAGGGTTGCAGGTCCTATTAACTGTTGGGTACGTGAGTAGTGGTATCGCGTTGTGGACCCTACTACATGCGCCCTAAATGGCAGCCAGACCACCGGGGGGTTTTAGTGGGTAGGCCTGGCACTCTGCCGGGAGAGCCTCACACCCGGCGCTCGCCGTCTAGCCAAAACGGCGAGTACGATGCGGTCATGCATTTCCACGAAAAAAAAGGTCCTAATAACTGTGGTTAGGTTAGATAGGACCTAGTACCTAGGTGTTCTTTTCTAACTTTTTCAAATAGGTACTCATAAATTACAAGAATATCCACTATTTTCATACCTTCACAAGCTTCTGTGGAGATGATGTAATTTGTACGGTTGTCTTGAGTTTCGTCCGTGAGCACACATGGCGGGATGAACTTGTCGGTGAAGCAGTGGACAGCAACCCCGTCTAAGTAGTTTAGGACCGCAGGCTCTTTTTGAATCAACTGTAAATACAAAAGTGTGTTCTTATGTACAAGCACCTTTCAAACGTGAAGGCAAAGTACATCAGGCAAAGTCCTTTGAAGAAAAACTCAAGGATGAATAGCATTTGTATTTTTTCAAAATATAGGTAGGGTAATGTTTTAAATAGTAATAACAATTATTACTATTATAATTCACTTTCTTACAAAATTTTATATTTTAAAAGTTATTTATGTTTATAATTTTTAGTAGCCCCAACACTAAAATGACACCAATACGTAGTAACTATTATCTAATCTGTGCCAATACCACGACCAACACGTTTGGTTATCTGCGCTAGTGATAAAGCGTATGAGTCGACACGGAAAAAATTGTGTCTAAGTCGTAGGTACGCAACAAAACGCTTTTGACAGATGCAATAGACCGATAAATCGGCATTCGACAGTAATTTCAACTTTACTCCATTTTTAACCGACTTCAAAAAAGGAGGAGGTTCTCAATTCGATGACTATGTTTTTTTTTGTGTGTATGTTACGCGATTACGCCGCCAGTTGTGGACCGATTTTCAAAATTCTTTTTGTGTTCGATAGAGTATACTCCAAGGGTGGTCCCATGGTAACCAAAGTCAGGATCTGATGATGGGATCCCATGAAAATTGAGGGAAACGCTAATTTAATACCAGCTAGTATTAAATTAGGGTTTCTTTCACTAAAAAGATTTCATTCACAAAAAAGTTAAAAATAAAAAATATTTTACAAAAAATAAAAACCGACTTCAAAAACACTGAAAGTTAAAAATAATATAAGAATAGGTACAGACATCACACTTCTATATTGAAGTCGGTGCCAAATTTTAAGACTTTCTAGGAGATCATCGTTTGGCACCGACTTCAATATAGAAGTGTGATGTCTGTACCTATTCTTATATTATTTTTAACTTTTCAGTGTTTTTGAAGTCGGTTTTTATTTTTTTTGTTCGTGAATGCATCGTTTTGTTTTCTTTCGTTAAGTGTTCATAGCTTCAGACATAAAAAAAATAGATACAGCCGAACATAGAACCTTCTCCTTTTTCGAAGTCGGTTAAAAATGAGATGCTGTTGAAATGAAAATCAGTAGAAATGAGAATATGTAGACATGGGCAAAAAGGCTTTTTTCAACAATTTATTCATTTAATAATTTATTACAACATGATTATTTCATAAGCATCTCTAACTCTGTGTACCATAAAACTTCCCTTATCCACAGATAATAAGGGTGTAACTGAACACCCCAATAATATTTAAGGGTATATATCCATCAGAAGTAGAGATTGTGTATGAAAAATATTAGGGCTAACGAACCTACTTTTTTCCCATACAAACTAAATAAATTATTTTTTGGTATTAAGTGCCGACAGCCCTATGTAAGCGTACGAGGAATACCATAGGAATACTAAGCTCACGTCTGTCACGTGTCATTTTGTGTTTAAATTTCCTTTTGTTAAGAGCTGATTATGCTTGTCACTTGAAAGTTTTTGCTTTCAGTTTAAAATCAAATAACTCTGAAAGTATTGGGGTTCCAGGTCTCAGACAAGCACCGAAGGTCCATTTAGTATCTAACTTATATGCCCCTTAAATGTTATTGGGGTGTTCAGTTACACCCGGTATAATCCTTAACGTTAAAATCTCTCGCGCTTCGTATTAGCTGCATCTTTCAATACTAATAAAGTCAATATAAATATATAAACGGGAATTAACACGATAAACACGAGGTACCTACCTACGAACCTACACACACAGACAGGTACCTACACGCAACGTCACATCATCATCCGCGTCACCTACAGTCCGTTGTGACGTCTCTCAAGAACAGAGCCTATGAACTCTGTGACCCTGAGCATTTGGAGCGCGAGCTAGATCATGTTCAGGAGGTACTTAAAAACAACGGATATCAAGTAACGCGAGGACGAAAGCAAACAGCTAGGAGAAGCAAGCATCCGGAGGTAAGCAGGCAGCCAGCGTATATATTAGGTTGGGGAAAAAGTCTTTTCGCATTATAGTATGTATAAACTTGTAATAAAATCTCTTTGGCTATACTATTTGTATCTGGCTGGTTTTGGTATCATTGAAAGTTTAAATTTTAAAGAACATAATTCCAAATTCAAATTAGGAAAATGTGTGATTTTCATTTGTTTTTCGTACCGCCAAGATGAGTGAATCTAATGAAGAAATTCGATACATTTTAAAATTTTACTACAAAAAAGGTAAAAATGCAACGCAAGCCGCGAAAAAAATTTGCGATGTTTATGGACCTAGTGCAGTGTCTGTGAGAGTAGCACAAATTTGGTTTAAGCGTTTTCAATCCGGAAATTTTGATGTCAAAGATGCACGTCGCTCTGGTCGCCCTATTACAGATAAAATGAATGCCATTTTTGAAAAAGTGGAGCAAGATCGGCATGTCAGTAGTTACGACGTAGCTGAAGAACTGGGAATTGACCACAAAACAGTTTTGGAGCATTTGAAAAAAACTGGGTACACAAAAAAGCTCGATATTTGGGTACCTCACGAGCTCACTGAAAGAAACCTAATGAACCGTGTACTCATTTGTGATTCTTTATTACGACGTAATGAAACCGAACCATTTTTGAAGAAGCTGATAACTGGTGATGAAAAGTGGATCACGTACGACAAGAACGTGCGAAAAAGGTCGTGGTCAAAGGCCGGTCAGGCTTCACAGACTGTGGCGAAACCCGGGTTAACTCGCAACAAGGTGATGCTGTGTGTGTGGTGGGATTGGAAGGGCATTATTCATTATGAGCTGTTACCACCAGGCAGGACCATCGATTCTGAACTCTACTGCGAACAACTGATGAGATTAAAGCAAGAAGTTGAGAGAAAGCGGCCGGAATTAATCAACAGAAGGGGTGTGGTTTTTCATCATGATAACGCTAGACCTCACACATCTTTAGCCACTCAGCAAAAATTAAGAGAGTTTGGCTGGGAGGTGTTAATGCATCCGCCGTATAGTCCTGACCTTGCACCTTCAGATTTCCACCTGTTTCGGTCTCTTCAGAATTCTTTAGGCAGTGTCAGGTTAACATCACGAGAGGACTGCCAAAACCACTTGTCGCGGTATTTTGACCAGAAGTCCCAAAATTTCTATAGCAATGGGATCATGTCCCTACCTACAAGATGGCAAAAAGTTATCGAACAAAATGGTACCTACATACTTTAGTTAAATGTAAATAAACTATATTAAAAAATGTTTTGAATTTTCTTAAAAAATGCGAAGAAACTTTTTCCCCAACCTATTATATGCCCTATGTCAAAGGAGTGACAGATAAAATCGGGACCGTGTTAAGAACCTACTGCATACCTACTGTATTCATACCCGGTATAAGGGTTAACAACATGGTGGGTACACCGAAGGATGTCTTGCCACTACAAACTCCAGGTGTCTACAAAATTGATTGCAGCTGTGGTAGTTCTTATATAGGCCAAACGAAGCGGTCCATAGCTGAAAGGGTCAAGGAACATATCGCGGCTGTGAAAAACCGACAAACCAGCAAATCGGCCATTGCGGAACATCTCCTTGAAGCAGGCACCAACCATTGGATAGAATTTTATCGTATGCAAGTCCTCTCCACAGATCGCCACTTTTATTCAAGAGTAGTGCGTGAAGCGATTGAAATCAAAAAAACATCCCAACAATTTCAATCGGGAAGATGGTTTCAAATTATCAACTGCGTGGAATCCAGTGGTGACCAAAACACAACCTTTGCACAGTCGGTTGGTTCGGGCTCGTCAGTCGGTTTTCGAAATATGGACACTGTGAGTGTAGTGTGTGACGGTACTTGGATGACAAAAAAATATGCCGGTGGTTCGAGAAGAACGCCGCATCACGGAGACCTGACAGCGCAGCTCCAGTCCGCCTGCGACCACGGCTGGTACAACCTAGCCGAAATGTCAGGCAATAAAATAGGTATGTAAATACCTCGTGTTTATCGTGTTAATTCCCGTTTATATATTTATACTAATAAAGTCAACAAATAAACAATATTTCAATATATAGTTCTCATGTAGGTACATACCTACATATTTCCGTAATTTATTTTTTACACTTAACCTTCTGGTAGATTTCTTGATACGCAGAGGCAAAGCATTCCAGAGAATAATACTTTGTACAAAAAAATAATAATTTATTCCAGACAGCCTCGCCACCAATATGTCGTGCTCAGTGGGAAAGTCTTGAGGCATTATCTGAAGGATGTCACTCACCTTATCACACCACTGAGCTATTGTGTACTTCTGGTCGTCCACGCCCAGGATCTTCACGTCCTTGAACGTGGAGTTGCGGATGGTGGGACTCAAGTTGTTAACGATCCATTGACCCTTGAAAGTATAATATAAAAAATACAAGTAAGTAAATATGTATAAGGCTCGAGGACTCAAGGTCTCATTCTAATTGCTCTATTCCACAGAGTTGAACTGGAAGTTCAACTAATTGAACTATTATCACGCAACAAAATCGCAAATCTACCCTGCGAGCATGGACTTGTCGATCGACATAAATCGATCGACAAAAGCATCTGTCCTTTTCACTCCTTTATCGATTTTTGTCGAGTATACTCGTATCGATCTTAGCTGTCAAATTTTGTTAACGAGAGTTCCATGCTCGCAGGGCAGGTCCGATTCCAAATCAGGGGGTTATGGTCTAAGAAAAAATCTATCGCGATCGCTTATAATTTGACAGACGCCGTCCATCCATCGCTCCTTTATAAAAGGATGTCGGCGCAGCGTCTTGTGTTCACGGCGCAATGACTATGAAATTGATGGCAATCGTGATAGATTTTTTCTTAGACAGTAACCCACCCGGGTTATTGTCTTAAGTCACTCAACACTCAATTTTCTTTGTTTTTTCCTTTTCGTACTGTCTTGCACACATCGGATGGTAAAAAGATTCCAGTAATAAACTCTTCGAACGATGGATTTGTTCACCGCTAAATGCCGATACACATATACGCACTATGCTATCCTCATCGGCCACCGATATGATATTTTGGGTAGGTAAGCTAATAGCTCGTCGATCACTATATTGCAGGTAGATACTCGTAGTATATAAACTACAGCGGCGCAACCGAGAAACACGCACGTCACATGTCATATCGGGATGCGCGAGCGCATATCATATCTCTGGATTTTTTACTGGAGATAAAATTTTGGCGTTCTTTGTACTAGTTTTTGCTCGCAACTTCGCGTGGAATTAGTAATTTAGGTAGCTTATTTTTATCCTATCTGCTTATATCCTTCCCCACAACTCAAACAATCTCCATACCTTTTATCTAAATCGCTTTAGCGGTTATTGATTCCCCCACAAACTTCCACCCCTCTTTTCACTCCCTTGAAGGATGATTTCTGCGATGAAAACCATCCATGTTCTCTTCCGGGACTTAAACTATCTCATAAATCAATCATCATCCAAATTTCATCTAAATTAGCTCAGCGTCAAGCGTGAAGAGGTAACAGAGCGACCGACAGACAGACATTTATAATATTAGTATGGATAAGTATGGACGTATGAATGGATGGAGCTAATGGCAAACACCTATTGAAAACAAATCCAATACAAAGATAGAATATTTAAACCGATCGTTAGTGAATATCGATCTATCTACGAGTATATGTGTGCAGGTTAGTCGGTCCTGTGTCAGTCTCTCAAAGACTGAAGTTATCACAAACCATGGCCTCCGCAGTCCACCCAAGGGGGTTAAAAGAGGGCAGTGGCATCACGCCGGTGTCGGTCAGTGGTTCGTTGGTGGTCGTGATTGCCCAGATCGACACACCCTCCTTGGAGTATTCTTTCAAGAACCTGGCAACAACAAAAAGGCTTTGTAGCAGTGCGCATTTGGGGTTTAGCTTATGGAATGAATATGAACAACACCTCAGTTTTACATCACTGTTTGTAGCGATTAGACGGAACCAGTATTTTTAGTGGCTATGCCTCGATTGTCTTATACAATAACCACAGGCGGGCCCAACTCTGACTGCGTTAGACATAAAATATTTATATGTACTGTGTAAAAAAGGTTCCTAACAATAATTGTGTCTTTTTGCGTGAGAGTTGTACAATCAAACATACCAACGCAAAAACTCCGCACTGGGCCAGCGTGGTTTGACTAAGGCCTAATCGCCCTAACACAACTAGTTAGGGTTGGCTCGTGCCCCTCGGTGGGGACGTATATGAGCTGATGATGATGATGAAATAATAATAATTTATGGCTCATAGTCAGTCTCTGCTTGGGTACCTCCGTCTTACCTATTTCTGCCGCATAGTAGCAGTGCTTGCTTTGCTGTGTTCCGGTTTGAAGGGTAAGATATTATGGCAGTGAAATTACTGGGTACTGCCACTTTACATCTGATGTTACAAGTTGGCAACGTACACTGTAGTTCTTGTGGGGGTTGCAGTTTTGCTGCGAATCTCACAAGAGCCACATGTATTATAGGTGAATGTTACCAATTACCACCAAGTGGGCAGTTTGCTTTTTTGCCAACTAAGTAGCAATATAAAAAATACAAATAATAATTTATGGCTCATAGTCAGTCTCTGTATTTGAATCTGGATTTGGCCGGTGGCTGGCACACTGACGCCTTAGACGTGCTATAGCTTACGAATCTGTAAGATTTGAAATGAAATAATTGGATTGGTCACAAAATTCGACATGCTTGTAGGACAAGCAAGCTGTCAATAGGAAATACATTGTTGATCGAAGCATAAGTATTAATGTTAATATTCGACACACAAATAGATAGAGTCCACACTTGGTTTTGCCCAAATGTGTCTTAAGCATTAATTCTGAGGCGTTTGGTCCATAATATCGGTACATCATACATGCTAGGTGAGTTCTGCATACGGTTATTGCTTAGCTAGATGTACATACTAACTAGTTGCGCTCCACGGTTTTAAGAACCTCGTGGGGATTTCAGGCATTAAGCGAATTTCACCTGGATGCGATAACAGAGCAAGTGGTCATCTTAACTTTAATTATTGGAACACATCAATGTTATTAATATTTTATGGCGATAAACTTAGATATCGAGGTAGCTAGATAAATGGGCCCAGAAGCTGTGACTTGTTTCTTTACTTGATTTGGATTCTAATCAAGTAGAAAAAATTCTGCCCCCATTGGTAATTGAGACCCAAACCTCCAGAGCAGAACCAATTGGTCAGTTAACTGCAGACTGAAGTGATCTACACTGATCTTCAAAAGTAAGTACCACACTTTTAAAATTGCAACAACTTATAAAGTAGGCAAAATATATTTTCAAAATAAAAAGTATTTAAAAGACTAATGTATAAAAAACTATAACTTCCGAGAAACCTGACGAAATAAGCTGAAAATGTTTTTTGTTTGAATCCTTTATCTTTTGTAGTTTAGGGAAAAAAATAATTTTAAAAGTGTAGTACTTACTTTTGAAGGTCAGTGTATGTGCCCAGGTTGAGGTAAATCGAGTTTTGCCAAGACTCGGCTCGTCACGCCGAGGATTAAACGAAAACCAGGGTTGGTTGGTATTGGTAAAGCACATTTCTCTGATTAGCCACCAACAGGTGCGAAAAAGCATTCCAACCTCGACAGTAAATACTTACTTGTAATGGTAGTCGGTGTAAGTCTGGAAGTACTCTGACTTCAGGCTGCTGGAGCCGTTGACCTTCTCGCTGGTCTTCATCCAGCTGGGTGGAGACCGGGTGGTGGCGACGATGTGAACGTCGTCCGTCGCCACCGCATTAATTGCATGTATCATGGGAATCTGGAAGAGGGCAGTCTTTACTGGTTATTGTGGCTTGGTGTGGAGCATTCAGTATAACGTCTTCTTGATATCTTTCACCTTACCTAATTATGTCACGAGACTGAGATGTAAGCAAACTCGGTTGCTTCAAACACAGGGGAGTCTCTTCTCGTTTGTAATTGCGATAAAGGGAGATATGGCAATAATTAAAACAAACAACACACCTTTAAATTTTGGGAGGTAGGTGCAAGGTTACCTATTAAGCCATAAACCACCAGAAGCATAAAAACCGCTGAAATACACACCTTGTGTTCGTAATCAACGGCGGTGAGGAAGTTTTTGCTAAGGGTGGCGTCATTCTCAGGAAGTTCGTTGTACGCGTAGGGGTGCGGGGAGAAGTCATCGCCGCTGATGGGGACCCGGATCATGTTGTACTGCAGGCCCCGAGCGCTGTAGTATGAACTGAAAGCAGACGAGAAAACCCATTCAGCCATGACTTGTACAGTTGCGTTCTCTTTACTTTAGGTGACAAACTGCAGTATGTTCCAAAAAGACATTGATATTATACGTATAGCTACGTATATGTCAATGCAAAAAGATTTATCAATGCAATATATGGATTTAGTATAATATCAGAGTACCTTAATGCTCCTGCAGATCTCAACGTTTCAGATTGTGTAGAGAAACTACCGCCATTACCTTCAGACGACTTTGAGCCTTCTTACGAGTATAAGGAGCATCCGGGTCCTTTAAAAGAGGCGTGAAGAAGCACTTTGCAGGTCGGCAAGGTGAGAGTGGCTAGAGCAGCATGTATTCACTCTCCTGCACTAGCTATCTTCGCATTTGGACTCGACTTCCACTTACCATCAGGTGGAATGAGTCATTTGCTAGGCCCACTATAAAAAGCATGGTTTTAGCAGCCTATGGAGCTTGAAACCATGGGCTTATTTTTGCGTAGTAGCTCTAAAGCTCCAACTCATGTGGGAATCACCCTAATGTCCAGGGTAATCCTCTACTGACGTTAAGACTCGAACTGTAGTCAGTCCTTAGATCGCATAGACATGGACAAGGTGAGCATCAAGGTTAATGGTTTCAGGCGTTATTTTGTCGGAAGTCCATTAATTACTAATTGTTAATGAGTTGGTATATAAACTTCCGACAAAAATGTCAGTAATTGGTGCGTAGTTAGACGCAGGCCAATGGTACACCACCCTCCCTCAATCGCATGTGTCAAAGGAATATCACTAATTTGTACCACACCACCATGAAAATACTTAGATTCGACGCGTTTCGCCACGCCACTAAGTATTTTCATGGTGGTGTGGTACTAATTAGTGATATTCCTTTGACGCATGTAATTGAGGGATGGCGGGCACACCATTCACCTGCGTAGTTAATACCAATTACTTTTTTGTCGGAAGTTTTGCTGTATACCTACTCATTAACAACATCAAGGTTGATTAGTTGATTAGGTAGGTATGCTCCGCACACTGCTGGCTGAGTCCCACGCAGCACATACCTTTCGTCTAGCTATAGACTGGTAAGTACAGTAAGTAAGGCTAAAGCGTAAATCTCGTAAAAATCTCAAAACTCCACCCTGACAGTACCAGTGTCTTGATGTATAATGTATCCTGGCGAAACCACTCACGTAGTAAACAACGTCCTTGTTGAGTTGTGTTCAATGATTTTTATTATAAATATAATATTGTCCTATGCCTCCTTTTCAACCGACCGGTGTTGCGGATACCGGACTTAAAGCTATGAAATATCCAGCTATAATATACTACTTCTCCGGTAGCGTTTTCCGATAGGTTACACACATTGATTTACTACCAAACGTTGAAACGTTTGGTGGTAAATCAATGGTTACACACGAGAAAAAAACCTAGGGTAGAAAGTTAGATCATGATTAGATATCCCAAATCCATAGATAAGATACCATCATAATATCAGAGGATCATGTTACCGAGGGAGGCTGTACCAGTCGCCAGCGCGGGTACCTCTATCTGACCCATTTCTGTCCCAAACAGTGGTACTTGCTTTACCCTCCGGCCTGAAGGATTAAGACAGGCAGTGAAATTACTGTACACTTTGACTAGACATCTTATGTCACAAGTTGAAGTTGGCAACGAGCCCCGCGGTTCTTGGACGGATTGCATATTTGCGAATTCTTCAGGGAATACATTTACTTTAGGCGACTAACTACTTACCATCAGGTGAAGAATCTGCTTGCGTGCCAACTTGCCTTCGTTGTCTAAAAAATTGGTCAAACCGACCCATAACATGAAAAATATCGTTACTCTATGAGGTTTTGCATGAGCTGCTGGTCGGTGGGGTCCTTCCAGCTCATGCTAGAATCGTCAGGCACCGCTCCGCCGAACCCTTCGATCACTTGGTACTTCTTTGAAGGGTCCAGGGCCAGGGTAATGGAGCAGCTATCTGAGGACGAGTAGATCATCGGATTTATTTTACTCACATAAACAATAACTTTAATCTATATCTAAGCGATAGACTATCTGTAGGTACGGCGCCTGCAATCGTAGGTATCCTTCCATGTATAATCGAGAAGAAATCGATGAACATATTGCGTTGATTATTCTAGACACACTTAAGACTACAAAACGTTGTTTAATTGTTAGTTTCTATGGTCATGGTTTAATTTATCCATGGAGCTGTTTAATTTCTGTTGTCAGGAATACTATGATTAAATTAAGATATTATGTAGTAGCTGTGTGGTGACGGATAAGGAATAAACAATGACATGTCGTGGTATTGTTAGAGCCAACTAAGGCAGTTTACCGCGATCTAACCACCTTTCTAAAGATGGAAAACTCCAAATGAAATTAAAAACTAGAGAAGGGTATATTCTTTGTCAAAGATTCATCGATATCGTCTCTTAAACAATATCGACTCGTTGCATTCCCACCTAACATGACTGTATTTTATATTTTTATATTTGTCATAATTTCATTATTTTCTCCCGTCACTGGATTCCCGACATCAAGACGTTAAAAGTCTCAAATAAAAAGCAACAATATTGTAGTCGACATATTGACCCGATATTATTGTAAAGTATAAGGTACTTTTAGAGCACCATTTTATCTTTTTACAACTGGAACGAAAATAAAACGGTGTCGGTACATCTGGGGCCTTACCATGATCGTTTATAGCAGGGTGAAAACAATATTGAAACAGAGAAACTGCTCTTGCTGCTTATAGCGCCATCTCGCTCTCAGTGTTTTGATATTGTTTAGAGCAATCATGGTTAGGGGACTGGTGCGTCAATAATTAACGACCTAACTGACCTACAGCTGTACAGTGTACACTCGTTACTACATTGCATTGGCGCCCAACGTGGGGCGAGAGACTCGTGCACAGCAGAAGGCCCTTTAGAAGGTGAAGGGAAGAAGTGATGCTGATGGGGAACCATCGCGGTCATTGGTAGCACTAGAGTTGCTAACCCTACTATATAATATAGTGTAACCTAACTAATAATATTAACTCTGTCTGTCTGTGTGTTACGCAATCACGCCTAAACTACAGAACCGATTTAGACGAAATTTGGTATAGACATAGTCCCAAGAAAGGATATAGGATAGCTTTTATCGCAGAAATCACCCCTTAAGGGGGAGAAAAGGGGGTGGAAGTTTGTAAGAGGAATCAATAACCTTTGAGCCGATTTAGATGAAATTTAGAAATTTGGTATGGAGATAGTTTGAGTTGTGGGGAAGGATAGTTTTTATCCCTGAAATCATTCACTAAGGGTGTAAAAAGGGGGGAGGGGGAAATTTTGTAAAGGGAATCAATAAAAAGGACTTCTACGCGGACGAAGTCGTGGGCAAAAGCTAGTCCTACTATATTTGTTACTCAAATACCAAAAATACCAAAACTACCTACTATATATATTTTTTTTGAAAATACCTGGTGTAACAGGATACCGCAATAATATTTAAGGTTGTTGATTAACAAAAAAAATGTTTTATGACTATGATTTTTTTGTTAATCAACAACCTTAAATATTATTGCGGTATCCTGTTACACCCGGTATATTTCCAAATAAAAAAAATATATAGTAGGCGAGACTACTATATTTACTTATTATCTATTTCGAATTATGCCAGAAGAGAATGGAATCAGAATTGCACAATTTTTTAAAGATTATTTATTACTAGCTGCCCGCCCCGGTCCCGCACGGGTATACTAAAAACCTATTGACAATACAACAGTGTAAGCAACCATAGACATACTCCAAAAGTAGCCTGAATGTCAATCTGTCAAGTTCGTCACTTTTACGTGAACATATTTTAAATTCATTTTTTTTCCTGTAAAAATTTCCCATATATTTTATTTTATACAAACCTTGTCCTAACAGTAACGAATACATAAAACAAAGAATCATTCAATTTGGTGCAGTCGTTTGAGAGTTATGGGCGTACATACATTTCGTTGATCCATTTTTATTTATTATAGATTAAATTTTTTCTTCCAATACGAGTAATTTCTGCATTTACGGAGCGCATTTTTTTCCGTTGAAAGAAATAATTGGTGAAATGATCTTAATCGGACCAATTTAAATCAATACATATTATAAAACGAAGTATAATAATACGAAACGAAGGCCGCGTCTGTCTGTCTGTCTGTTCGCGATAAACTCAAAAACTACTGTAGCGTGATTCTCGAGTAAGGTTTTAGTATATAATTTGTTAAGTTTTTGTATTTATTTCTGTGTACATTACCGATATTTGTTGAATATGTCGGGAAAAAATAAATTAAGGCGAAACGTAATTCGCGGGCACAGCTAGTAATTTATAAAATATATTTTTTTCAATTCTGCTATTTAATGATTAAAATGTTATTCTTAAGAATAGTTTCATCTTCACGAGGATTGAACCACTGCCACACAGATTTAAAATCGAAGATCTAATACGCATAGACTAATTCTGTGAAGTATTGAAATTAAAGAGCTCATGTTTTCGTGTAATGCGACATAGATGGATGAAAAAAATTTAGGTGATGTAAAAACAAATTCACTTTAAAAAGGAAAATTATGATAATAAATAATACAATGAATCTTACCACAATCACTAGATTCAATTTCTCCCGTCGTCCTCAGAAATCTAGATCCAGCCTGAAAATATAATTTCGTTTATAAAAACACATGTTCATAGTTTATTTTATAAATTGTCTTCTTTTTGCAATTTTTGTTTTAAGTGCCCATGACAGATTCCCAGTGTACCTACATTTTCGTGCTTTATTTTCCTTATCGCCGTTAAAATATTTTTTTTTAATTCGGCAATTGAAAAATGTTACATATAGTATATAGATATAGTTTATTGACAGACACACACCCATACACTACACTACACATTATTTTAAAAAAAGATAAACGAATTCAAATGCCAAACAATTGTCTTTTTTACTTCGACTTTTCGATACTAATTAAGTACGTGTTGGATTTCTGTCTATCAAGAAAAATTGTTTTTATAATTATATTAAAATTAAAGTTTTGTAAATTATCCAGTTCTCGTACTGGGGGTGGCAGATTATTCCAACACTGAACATATAGTGCTCTTATTTTCTCACTATCGCGACATAAAATCAAAGCCAATTCCTCGACCCTTAAGAAACTAAACGCCTTGGTTAGTCGTCAGCTTATCTACCTCAGATGATGTGTAGGCGACGTAAGTGCCCGCGGAAGGGGCTACCCTGACGATTTCATCACAGTACGTAGAGTTGCACACGCACACCACAGACTCCCCCTTAATAGAGCGCGCCAGGCATTGCTTCTCTGGAAAAATACGATTGATTATGTAGAATACTGAAAAAAACCAATCAAATGCGAGTTGGACTTGCTTTCCGATGGTTCCTAAACTAAACTTCTAATATATAAAATTGTCGTGTCACAGTGTTTGTAACCAAACTTCTCCGAAACGGCTTGACCGATTTTAATGAAATTTTTAGTGTATGTTCGGTGGGTCTGAGAATTGGTCGTAATCTTTTTTTATACTTACCCCTAAATGATAAGGATGTTTTTTTTAAATTATTATGGCGAAAACTTAGTTCGCGGGCATATATAAGTTTATAACTATGTACTTGTACATATTTGCGGCTTTCTGATTTTTTCTAAACAAATTTCGAAATTTTAGGTTAACTGGAAGTACCTACCCTATAGGTTTTGATTCCCTAGCGTAATAACATAATGTGACATAGACGGTTTCATTATGTTGACTTACAAGTAAAAGTTTGAATCCTTTGATTGTGTTGACTTAGAAGTAAAAGTTTGATTTTTTCACAGCAGAAAGAGATCAGAGTCCAGTATTTTGTATACGAACTAATATAATATTATTTGTTATATATATTTATATATTATATTACAAAGAGGAGGAGGAGAGAGCTTCGAAACTACTGAACCGATTTTGATGAAAGTTGGTATAGGGATAGTTCAAAACCAGGGGAAGGACATAGGGTAATTTTGCTATGGGAATTCCTAAGGGGAAAAAAATCCCACAGGAAAACAAAAATAACGCGGGCGAAGTCGCGAGCGGAAAGCTAGTTTGATATAAAGAACAATGCTCATTTTTCACCTGAGTATGTATAGAAAGGAAACAAATCTTATAGTGAACTAGCTGTGCCCGCGACTTCGTCCGCGTGGAATATTAACTTTTGGCAAAAAGGCAAGTAGCCTATGTTATACCTGATGTAATTAGCTATCGATTGGTGAAAGTCCCGTCAAAATCGGTCCAGCCGTTCCGGAGATTAGCGGGAAAAAATAGACAGACAGACAAAAATTTTTAAAATTGTGTTTTTATTATTGGTACCCGATATACATTCATACCCATTTAGTAAGTAAACTTATTATTTTGACATTACAAACAGACACTTCAATTTTATTTATTTGTATAGAGTATCGATGTATAGATTCATGCCGCTAATACTTTTTTAAATGAAACGCTAGAAGAAAAGTTTTATTGTTATTCTTCTAAGCTCTAACCAACTTCTCGCAAAACTTAATTACAGTTTGAATTCTATGTTCGGCTGTATCTATTTTTTTATGTATGTTCCAACAAACAATACCTACAATTCCTAAACTATAAATTAGTAATTTATATTTTTTGAGATTCGTCTAGTCAAATTCAAAACAGGAACTTAATATTTCTGCTATACTTGCGGTCTATACATAAACATTCATTTTAAGGTTTTCAAATGTATAGAATGTGGGCATTTCTTTCAGTTATATCTGATATCTCTACGCGTTCCTGAGAAAAGGATCTTGCTTGATAGACAAACACACATTCTGAGAGACAGGTTTCGTGATTTTCCATTTGAGGTGTGGAACCCTATAATGCAAATTTTTTGTCGTTTTTTTATGATATAATCTGTTCTCGGCATGCGTTGCAATGTTCAATCCCACGAAATGTTTTTCTTTTGAAATAGACCTGAAAAAGTCTTTTTGGTTCTGCGTCCTTAGAAGACCCTACTAGAGTTTCATTACACTGTGATCAAAAGGCAATTGTTTAAAAACATTTATACATATTAGGAACATACAAATACTCATTACTGTTTCAGATATATAAGCATTAATAAAAATGTCACTTACCGGCACGTGTCTTTGACAAAACAAACAAAGCTAAAATAACTAACTTATATTTTTAAGGAACATGGCTATTAGACTACTAGCAACAATCTAAGTAACAACAACTTTTAATAAAAATCACTCCTTAAAAATGTGATATCTCCTGATATTTATTTAATTGTGTTATTCTTATCGAATTTTCGTAAGGAATTTTCTTAAGCGCGGGCGCATGCGGCCACGACCTGCTATCGACTGGGGGAGAGCTAGCGGGATAGATGAATTCAACACCTAGTTTATAGTAATTAATCACTCGTTGTCGCAGAGCCAGTGGCAATTCATAGTTAGGCCCGCATTCACCAAAATCAGATAAGTGTAAACCAAACATAAAGTCATGATTTACCTCAGATAAATCAATTTCAGTTTCACTAAAAACTTATACTTACTTAGAATAAAGTTGTGTCATTCGAAAAAAGGTTTTATACCGTCGAATTTGACGGTATAACAGATTCAATACAGATGACCAATTTCACTAACCTTGTTTTAGCTTAGGTTAATCTTAAATGGCATTCTGTCACATTCTTTTCACTAAAGACAAAAAGTGACAGCATACTACTTGGGATTGTCCTAAGCTAAGACAAGGTTAATGAAATTGGTCGTAGATTAATAAGAAAGATGGGTCTCGCATAGCGTCTACTTAACAGCTGATTGGCAAGCTATTTAAAGTTACAGTTGTAGTACCTAACTGACGTATAAACCCACTTGTTTAAAAACTGAGCTAATAGGCTACTTAGATGATTTATCGAGAGAATGGACTATTTTATTTCGCAGAATTATCATTCATTCGTTGATTTTGTTCAATTTTAATTTTCCATAGATAAAATAAAACTCTATTCGGAAGAACAGTTAAACCTCTGTTAAAGATATGTAATAGACCAGATATGTACTCAATTATCATAATCAATATTATTGTTATTATTTATTTTTTATGAATTGTTATTAATTTAATGGATTGTTATTAATTTAATGAATTGTTATTAATTTAATGAATTGTTAGTAATTTAATGAATTAAATGTGATATAATTTATATATGATAGATAAATGTAATTGTTTTGTTATTAAATAATTTGAGCTTATTTAATTTAATGTAAGTATTGCATGATTATAATACTTCTTTATTATTGCTACGCCCTTACAGGGTGTCACATATGTTCTTTTTTATTTCGACTAACATCTTTTTTAAACTTGTGACATGCAATAAAGATATTGAATTGAATTGAAACCAAATGTGGTGAAATGTAGAATGGGTTATCCGAGAACAAATGTAGAGTTATTTAAAGTTATTTAATATTGAGTTAATTTATCCACTGTATAGTTATTTCAGTTTTGCGTTACTGTTGGTGAAATCGGTCCTTAATGAGGTGATGCCGGAATACGGCAGCTATGTCAATTGTTTGACTTCAGTGTAAGTACTATATTGGTATGATGTTTTCACTTATCGTATGTTGTCAAGGGTAACTTGCAAAGAGTATAATAAACTTGAACTTGAGTAGTATCATACCTGGCGGCCTACGACGGCTGTTTAAAATACTATTTTTTATTTATTTATTAATACTTACAAATAAGGCCTTACATGTGTACAAAGTCCCACAAAACTGTTGCTCTCAATCTGGAGGGAGACTCTGTACCAGGGTCGTCTGCTTAGGTACCTCCGTCTTACCTGTTTCTGCCGCAAAGCAGCAGTGCTTGCATTGCTGTGTTCCGGTTTGAAGGGTAAGATATGGCAGTGAAATTACTGGGTACTGTGGTGACTTTACATCTTGTGTCACAAGTTGGCAACGTACACTGTGGTTCTTGTGGGGGTTGCAGTTTTGCTGCGAATCTCACAAGAGCCACATGTATTATAGGTGACTGTTACCACTTACCATCAGGTGGGCAGTTTGCTTGTTTGCCCACTTTCTGCAATAAATAAAACACAGAAAATCGCACGAGAACAATTTTTTTTCGAAAATATATATAAAAATTATTTTACAAAAAATAAAAACCGACTTAAGAAACACTGAAAAGTTAAAAATAATAATATAAGAATAGGTGCAGACAACATCACACTTCTATATTGAAGTCGGTGCCAAATTTTAAGACTTTCTAGGAGATCATCGTTTGGCACCGACTTCAGTCTTATATTATTATTTTTAACTTTTCAGTGTTTTTGAAGTCAGTTTTTATTTTTTTTTTGTAATTTTTATTTTTATCTTTTTAGTGAATGAAATCTTTATAGTGAATTGAAAAACGCTTCGCTCGATTTCATGGGATCCTATTATCAGATTCTGACTTTGGTCTGACCATTCCAGGATTATACTCTATCGAATACAAAAATAATTTTGAAAATCGCTACACAATTGGCGGCGTAATCGCGTAACATACACACAAAAAAACATACGCAACGAATTGAGGACCTCCTCCTTTTTTGAAGTCTGTTAAAAAGGATAAAAATAAATAAATCTACAAGATTGCCTTTGTGGTTGTAATCGTTTTTTGATAACTTTGTTGCAACCTTAGTGTTCCAAATATACCCCGACTCTCAATCTCAGGTTTTGGAACTAAGTTGGCAAAGCAGGCAAACTGGCCACCTGATGGTAAGTGGTAACAGTCACCTATAATACATGCGGCTCTTGTGAGATTCGCAGCAAAACTGCAACCCCCACAAGAACCACAGTGTACGTTGCCATCTTGTGTTGTGACACCAGATGTAAAGTCACGGTACCCAGTATTTTCACTGCCATATCTTACCTTTTTAATACGAACACAGCAATGCAAGCACTGCTGCTTGGCGGCATTAATATGAGACGGAGGTACCTAAGCAGGCGACCTTTTTTTTTTCGAGGGGAATGCGTGACCGCACCGTACTCGCCCTTGGCTAGACGACGAGCGTGTGTGGGGATCTCCCGGCAGAGTGCCGGGCCTACCCACTAAACCCCCTGGTGTTCTCCCTGCCCTTATGGGCGCCCGGGCTAGCCTGACCTAACTGGTCGGGCTATCGCCAAGGGGGAATTACCCGAGAACACACGGGCAATCCTCAGACGGAGGACCTTACGGCGACGTGCACGGGGCCAACCGTGCACGCAGGCCTCCACGGCAGGGTCATTAGACGGGCATAGCTTGTGCGAATGCCCGCCTTCGCCTGCCCGTCCGTCTGCGGCGGATGGGAGCGGCTTGAGAAGCAGGCGACCCTGGTACAGAGTCAGTAGGTATTCCAACATCGATTAAAATGTCGTCTGCATGGGTATCTCTGTCTTACCTGTCTCTGTCACCAAGCAGCGATGCTTGCATTGCTGTGTTCGAGTTTGTAAGGCATGACAGGCAGGGGAATTACCTATAATTTGACATCTCATGTCACAAATTGGCAACGTACATTGACGTCCTTGTGAAGGATTAGATTACTAACAACAAACAGTACTTATGTTGTGTTGAGGTAAACCTATGTACTTAGATTCCATTACATGGGAAGCACAATATTATATAGGTGAGTCAAAGTAATGCATTACCGAACCCCATTACAATTATCGACAAGTCGTGTTTTGGGCAAAGCAACTCGCTGACTCGGTCAGTGGAGTTAACACATAAACGATTTGCCGACAATGATAGCTTATAATAGATTAGAACCACAGAGTGTGATGGTGCTTATCGATATAACATCTGTGTTTTATTTAAATATTGTTTTAACGTTGGCCTTGAAACGCCACGTGCAGTAAAACTGTTAATTGCGGAATACAGCTGATTACGGACAGATACGACCTCACAATGTCAATTCTTGTTACTGTCCAAGGGTTGTATAGTCTCAACTTTAATTTAATCTTTAGCTATGCAAATATTCACTATTTTATTTTTGTGCGGGTGCCTAGAACCTACCTAATTTTTTTTGACTTTTAATACATTATCTACATTATCATTATCCCAATAATACGAGTATGTCGTGGCCATTTCCATGATGTGGCCGACCTTTTCATGAAATGGCCAATTAAAACTGACCATATCGTTTCAACGTCATATCGTTAATATGTTCATCCACGTTTGGTCATATCGTTAATGTAGAGTATTCATGATATACAAGGTTTAATAAAAATCCCAAATAAGTATGAAATAAGCCTGTAGCGTGCGAGCAAGCATGCAGCATACAGATTGGCGCTGTATGTGGTCACAATGTCTAACCTTACCTAACCTTTAGATTTCAGTTATTGAAACAATCGTCCGCCGCCATGATACATCACCGAAACAAAACGATATCAGCGCCTCTAGCGGTGAATTATGTAATTGCCTTACGATATGATCACCAAATTTTTGACAATATCATGAACTAGATCTTTCATTGATCCGGCCACACCACATCATGATCTTTTTTTTTCTTTTTTTTTAAAAACGTCTCCCCACACTAGGATTTTCTCCTGTGTCGTGGGTGCAGTTACAAACATAGAATATCACATGCACATACGCCCAGACCGGAACAAATTTCTGTAGGCCATACAAAATATCTGTCCCGAGCGGGAATCGAACCCGCGACCCGTTGCGCAGCAGGCGATCACTCGACCACTGCGCTAACCGTATCATATTAATGTGGCCAGACAGTATCATATTATGAAATACAACCATTTCACGAAATGGTCGGCCGCATCATCAATTTTACGATCTGGCCACGACATAATGCACTGTTAGTTAAAGCTGTTTTAAGCCAGACAGGTTATCTAATTGCAGCTGGTCCGGTTGCTTTTTCAGATGACTCGGGTGCGCGACTCCGGCTTCTCGAGCCTTCAATGTCGTTTACCTCTTATCTCCGCTGTGTTGATGTCCTTCTCCTTCCCTCCCTCTCCCATTACAGTTGTGGTAAGGCCCGGTACTAATTAGGTTCACCTACTTAATGCCGGGTCTGTGCGGGTTGGTACCACCACTCTGCCTATTTCGGTCGTGAAGCAGTCTTGCGTTTCGATTGAAGGGCAGAGACAGCCGCTCCTTCATGCCCCCTTCCCGTCCCTCTTGTGGTGAGGAGTCTCGGTGATAATCGAAACTAGCAGAGTTATAAGTCTCAGTGTGTTCGTTGGGCGTGAGGAGTTGACGCGCGGTACAGGGAGACCCGGTGGAAATGGTTACCGTCGGCCACCTGCCGGTCAGTAGGGGACCCGAACCCAGGATATCCTGCCTGGGAGGCTGTCTTGCACAACCGGCGAAAATCCCGTCGTGCAGTCATCGTGCCGGAGTAGGAGACCGGAGTGAATCCCGATGGGTGCATGCGGGGGGGCACTGGGGGCCCTTCCGTGCCGCGTGTCAGCTCTTCACACAACCCGCTTTCCCACTTTGTACTACACTCTGCCCTTTCTTTGTTTGTCACCGGGACTCTGCCTCACATTTATCCCCTTCCCTAAAATGCTCAAATAAAACAAAACATGAAGGTAAATAAAAAGAAGAAGCGAGCTCCTACGGCGGACACCCAATCCACTTTTAAAATGGATTTCTGCAACATCAGGGGTCTACATAGTAATCTTGATGCCGTCCACCACCACCTAGAGACGGCTCAGCCTGCCTTGCTCTTCTTAACGGAGACGCAAATATGCGCCCCTGATGATATTTCGTAACTGAAATACCCCGGTTACGAATTGGAACACACATTCCTACGTAAAGCCGGGGTGTGCGTTTTCGTCAGGGGCGATGTTTGTTGTCGCCGCCTTCGGGGCCTCGAGCATCGGGACCTGTCGTTACTATGGCTGCGCGTGGACCATGGGGGCCTTACCCGAATCTACGCGTGCCTTTACAGGTCCCATGCCAGTGAAATAGGGTCAGCTCAGCTTTTTGAGCACGTCCAAGAGGGGATTGACCGAGCGTTGGAGCAGTACCCATCTGCGGAGGTGGTGGTCCTTGGTGACTTTAATGCTCACCATAAAGAGTGGTTGAAGTCCCGGACCACTGACCTCCCTGGTAGGACTGTCAACAACAATTCAACATGGCTTCGGCCTATGGCCTCTCTCAACTGGTCGTACAGCCCACCCGTATACCAGATATAGAGAGCCATGAAGCCTCCCTGTTGGATCTTCTGCTGACTACACGACCAAGCGGATACAGGGTTGTGGTCGATGCTCCTCTTGGATCATCGGATCACTGCCTTGTTCGTAGTACTGCTAGTCTTGCGCGGCCCCATCGCGCGTCTGCGGCTGGCAGTCGTGCAGTTTGGCGGTATGAGTCAGCAGACTGGGATGGACTCCGAGAATTCTTCGGATCCTACCCCTGGAAGCAGCTCTGCTTCGCCTCCGAAGATCCCGATACTTGCGCAGATTGCGTCACTGAAACGGTGCTGATGGGAATGGAAGCATTCATTCTCAACGCCAAAATACCTGTTGGCGGTCGCAGTCGTCCCTGGTATAACAATACCTGCAGAAAGACTGCCCACCTCAAGAAATCTGCGTACATCACCTGGGAAAACGCCAGGAAAAGTCGGGATCCTGGTGTGACGGAGAAGAAGCGTCAGTACAACGCTGCTTCCAGATCCAACAGGAAGGCTATTGCTGAAGCCAAGGCGGAACACGTGGCCCGGGTTGGCGAGCGACTAGGAAGCTATCCCAGTGGGAGTCGTGCTTTTTGGTCGCTGGCCAAAGCTGCGCAACGTAATTTCTGCCAGTCCAATCTTCCACCACTGCGTAGAGCTGATAGCAGCCTGGCCCACAGCGCAAAAGAGAAGGCCAATCTCCTGGTTGAACTCTTTGCCTCTAACTCGACAATGGACGATGGGGGAGCCACACCACCCTCCATCTCTCGGTGTGAAAGTTCTCTGCCTGAAATCCGTATTACACAACGTGCGGTCAGGCGGGAGCTTAAGCTCCTGAACGTCCATAAGTCGAGATGGCATCCCAGCAGTGGCGCTGAAGACGTGCGCCCCTGAGCTGACCCCCGTACTAACGCGCCTTTACCGCCTTTCCTATCAGAACAACAGGGTTCCATCTTCGTGGAAGATTGCTCACGTCCACCCAATTCCCAAAAAGGGTGACCGATCCGACCCGTCAAATTACAGGCCAATAGCGATAACGTCCTTGCTCTCCAAGATTATGGAGCGGGTCATCAACTCCCGCCTCCTACGGTACCTAGAAGAACACCAGCTGATTAGCGACCGACAATACGGCTTCCGTCACGGCCGTTCAGCTGGTGACCTTTTAGTTTATCTGACCCACCGTTGGGCGGAAACCTTGGAGGGCAAAGGTGAGGCTCTCGCCGTTGGACTCGATATCGCTAAGGCGTTTGATAGGGTCTGGCATAGAGCTCTTCTCACGAAGTTACCATCATATGGAATCCCCGAGGGACTCTGCAAATGGATAGCCAGCTTCCTGGATGGTAGGAGCATTAAGGTCGTCGTCGACGGCTGCTGTTCCGAAACCATGCCCATAAACGCTGGTGTTCCACAAGGTTCGGTGCTCTCCCCAACCCTGTTCATTCTGCATATCAAGGACATGTTGTCAATTGAGAACATACATTGCTATGCGGATGACAGTACGGGTGATGCGCGGTATACCGACCACCAGAATGTCCCTCGGAGTTCGTTGCTAGAAAGGCGGTTACAACTTGTGTCTGAAGTCGAAGACTCTCTAGGGCGAGTCTCCGAATGGGGTGCAAAGAACTTGGTTAAGTTCAACCCCACGAAGACACAAGTGTGCGCATTCACTGCGAAGAAGGACCCATTTATCGTAGTGCCTCAGTTCCAGGGAGTTACTCTTCGTATGTCCGATGGTATTGGAATCCTCGGTGTGGAAATTTCTGCTAAAGTGCAGTTTGGGAGTCATTTGGAGGACAAAGCCAAATTGGCGAGCAAAAAGCTGGGCGTCCTGAACAGAGCCAAGCGGTACTTCACTCCAAGCCAGCGTCTAATGCTCTATAAAGCACAAATTCGGCCGCATATGGAGTACTGTTCGCACCTCTGGGCGGGAGCTCCCAAATATCAGCTCAACCCTCTTGACTCCCTGCAAAGGCGTGCATTCCGCATCGTCGGTGATCCCAATATCACGGCCTCAATGGAGATGCTGGAGCAAAGGAGAGACTTTGGTTCTCTCTGCGTGCTCTATCGGCTCTTTAACGGAGAGTGCTCTGAGGAACTGTTTGCAATGGTGCCCTCTTCACCTATTTACCATCGCACCACCCGCCATCGCAGTAGAGTTCATCCATATTACCTGGAACCAATCTCGTCTAGTACAGTTCGGTTTCAGCGTTCATTCCTTCCACGTACGTGTAGGCTCTGGAACGAACTCCCAGCTGCGGTGTTTCCTGAGCGCTACGATATGTCCTTCTTCAAACGAGGCTTAAGAAGAGCATTTCTCTCCAGGTAGGCAGTGACAGAACTGTGCCCCTGGCATTGCAGATGTCCATGAGCGGTGGTTACCACTTAACATCAGGTGGGCCACTGGCTCGTCTGCCACCGGTAGCAATAAATAAAAAAAAGCTTTGTGTTGTAATTTCTTGATGGAACTCCATGGTATCTTGTTATTAAAACACTAATTTCACAAGTTCATAGTCAGGCATCGTATCGATGTATACAAACCGGTCGCAATAACTTAAATATAATAAAGATTCAAGTGGAACTTGTGAAATTAGTGTTTTAATAACAAGATACATATACACTACTTTGATTATATACTTGTCTAATGATGAAAGATACACTACAGTATTGACTCGGGCCTCTCATTGAAATTTATACTTACAGCGGCACGACATCTGTATGGTTTGACTTAGTTATAAAAATCCAAAATGGACTAAGCTTGAGGTCATACCCTATCATCTAGTGAAATCCGAAGACTTTTAGTAGGCCCGGGACCGAAATCTTGGTGAAACGGAAGTACGGACGGACGTCACCAAATCTATCTATCTATCATTGGGTCACTCGCTCTGGTACGCTACCGTGACGGACTTATTGAGCAAGAGAATTAAGAATAGCAGACCATGGATGGCTATTTGGCTGGAGTGCCGAATATGGATGGCTATTTGACGGAGTGCCGAATATGGATGGCTATTTGGCCGGAGTGCCCAATATGGATGGCTATTTGGCCGGAGTGCCGAATATGCAGCCGCCGATTATCCGGCCAAACATTGCCATCAAAATTTGTTGCAATGGAAGAAGCGAGTTTGCCAAGATCGCACCACGAACGTCGGTCGAATTTGTTTGGATCTTTTCATTCCTGAGCACAGTTAGCGTTTCTTTCAAGTTTTATTTAGGTTATATACGGTAGTCCCTTTCTTCTCCGAATATCGATCGTCCGAAAATCATAATCCCGAAAACGCTTGCAATAATCATCACTTTCCATAATGTTCGAGTATACGAAATTGTATATTACCTAATCGTCTTTAGTTCTAATGCTTTTGTGTCATAATATCGGGTGCTATAATAATAAGATATCCTCATTTTACTTGCTATAAAGTCACATGTCCTAAGTGTTATATTGTATAATATTGTTAGTCCGAATGATGGTTTATAATAATTTTGTTAGTCCTAAAACATATTTAAAAGTTGGTTTATCTTGGTTATGTTATCAATATCATAAAGCTTAGACTTACTATCAATAATAACAAATTTAATTAAAATGTTGTCTTATGAACCTTAACAACCGTTACGTTTTCAAATTCAGTGACAGAAATAAATCGCTGTAAAACCGATACCACGTAGTCTTGTCTGCCCTACCCCTAGAATGTTATTTAAACCCGCGTAGGCGCGGAGGGGCGAGGCGGCCCGCGAGCTGAGGAGCAGGTGGTTTTAACGACCGCCGCCGCGGCTGAGGCTGGTGCCAGCAAGCCGAAGCTGCGGTGGTGGGCGAAAACCATCTGCGACGATAAGATCGCGTGGGACCGCCGGAGCCCCGCAGCGCCGGAGCCGTGACAGAAGCCATGCATGCTGCATGCTTGCATGCTTTGAGCATGCTTGCAGGCTGCATGCTTGCTTGCATGCTGCTTGCTTGCTTGCATACTGCATGCTTGCTTGCATGCTGCTTGCTTGCTTGCATGCTGTATGCTTGCTTGCATTACATCAAGTGACTGTTTTTAAACGTATGCATGGATTTGGTAATACATATAATGAAAGAACTTTATATTTGTGGTATTTCGATTTTAGGGCACGTTATATTATGAGATATTACGTTAGGACTTATGACTATTATAGAAAAGGTTTTTAGGAATTTTAAATATTATAGATTGTGATATTTATAGCAAAAAAAATTAGGTCATATTATATTTAGAGATTTCGGTTTTCGGGCAAGTGATATTATGAGAAATTAAGTTAGGGGTGCTTATCATTCGGACATATGATGATTATGTAAAAAAACATTATGACACGTTAGATTATGGATAAAAAAATTATGAGACAAAATAGAGAACCGTTATATACACGTGCTTTTGTGATTTGAAATGTCTTTACAAGGTTTGGCTATAAAATAAGGAGACTCTATAAAAATATTATTTTTATAACATACATATTTTCTTATTATCAATTTCAATATACACCCCTCCTCTATCCCTACAATGCTCCATTCATCACTTCTTTTATCAGCTTCTTCGCGACCCGAGCCACCTTTCATTTCTACAACTTGTCCTTCCAGAATTCCTTTTTTTTACGGAATTCAGTAAAAAGTGAAGATAGGACTAGGAATGTAGCAATATTATCATCTGTTTTTGAAGGTTTTTGACGTGAAAGGGCGACCCGGACGAATTCAATGTCTAATAGACTCAGACAAAGATTTGGCGCCAATGCCTTTTTAAAATTTCTTCCGTAGCCGAGTCGCAACGCAACGCAATGCATGCATTTTACCTAAAAGATTGCCGCTTTTAGTTCCATTTTCAAAAATAAAATGTAAATGTTTACGAAATAGTAATAAGTTGATTCTTTATTCATGATTATTGTATATGAATAAATACTTCTTCGTTTTTGTTGGCTCTTTGTTAACAGACAACAATATAAAAATTACTTTCTATGAATTACTTTCAGTTAACCTAGTCCTAGTTTGTTATCCTTGATGGGATAATTTGATAGTCTCAAAAAAACAAAAGAAACCAAAAAATTAATTATAACAATGTGGTAGTTATAATTATAATAAATAACAATAAAAAAATAATTGTAAAGAAATTGAACAAATTGCCGATTACCTACTAGGCTGTTCGTACCTTTGTTTCCTTTGTCTTCCCCTAATCAGGGAGAGTGAAAAAAAAAACCTTATTCCCCTGGACTGAAAATGCTATTTCAGCTCCGCTCTGGTACGCTAAAATGGCGGACTTTTTGAACAAGAGAAGTGAACATGTTCATTTTAATAAATGAGGTTGGCATTTCATTTGGCACCCCTATTGCCTTAGCACCTGTGCACGCGGCAGTCGCGGCACACTTCACACAGGGGCGGCGCCGCTCTACAAACAATAAGAAGCATATTTTGTTGTGGATGTTTGCTCAAAAATTAGTTACATTATCATATTAATAGGATAATGTTTCATGTGCTATAATCCAAATTATTTTTTCTTAGACTTCCGCGATTTGTACACATTTTAAATACAATAAAATGACCCCTATACCCTTCTAAATGCATGAAATTTGGCACAAAGGACTAGTATTACCGACATAGGCTAAAGAGTTGCAAACCTTAAGTGGCAGTGGACGACACATTGCTCGTAGGACCGACGGCCGTTGGGGCGGAAAGGTCCTCGAGTGGCGGCCGCGTACCGGGAGATGCAGCGTTGGTAGGTTCTCTACAAAGTGGACCGACGATCTGGCGAAGGTCGCGGGAAGCCGCTGGATGTGGGAGGCGCAGGATCGATCAGTATACAGATCCTTGGGTGAGGCCTATGTCCAATAGTGGGAGTCTCTTGGCTGAAATGATGATGATGATATAAAAGCGCCTTTAGCTTGCTTTTATGCTCTTCAAGGTGACCTAGAAGCTTGATATTTGGCATCAAGGTAGACGTATTAGGAGGAAAGTCAGTAAACTGAAATATCATTCTAGTGGAAAGAGTCCAATAAACTACTACTAAGTAATAACAAAGTTAAGTATGAAAGTATGGGTGAATTGGCTAGATGAGTAAAAAAATTTTTTTGCTTTAATAGAAGCTCGTTCATATAATAAACAGAAAGAAAAAATCGGTTTTCGAATAACTATAAAAACAACCGAGATATAAGGTATTAAAGATTTTTCTCCATCTCTGTCTAGCAAAACGGCAATTTACAAGGAGTCAATATGGCCGTACTCAACAATGACGTCACAGTTGATGTCGGATCTCTCTGTCTAATCGCTTTCAAATTAACAACTTAAAATGCTTGTATCTAAGGTATTTCTAAGCCGATTTTAATTCAAATTTCACAGGACTGCGTCTTTTTCTACGGTATTTTAATATTTAATGACGAGACGTAAAAATTTGAATTCAGTCATCATCCCAATTATAATATATATAATTTTGTTTCTTATATACACCCATTTTTTAAAAAATTTTGTGTGCATGTTCAGACAAGCAAACTGAACAACTTTCACTATGGGACCAACTTTGAAATCGCAAAAAAATCAGCTGTTCCATACATCTAGGTTCAGTGAATGTTGAGCATTTGTATGGAACAGCTGATTTTTTTTTGCGATTTCAAAGTTGGTCCCATAGTAAAAGTTGTTCACTTTGCTTGTCTGAACAAGCACACAAAATTTTTGTAGTAATTAAAAATGACCTTGTATAGTATCGTATAGTTAAGTGACGTGTGACACAAATACAGATCCAAAAACAGCACGAAAAAAAACACGAAAAGTATTTAAAGGAAACAAATCGATTGATGGATATATTATGTGAATGTAAAGCAAAAGACAAATACGCCTATATAAAATGGGAACTTTTATTTTATTCGTGTCTGTGTTTAAACAAAGATGTTGTAGGGACTTGGTATGGTGAGTGCAATGTATTGTGTCAGCGATTTTGAGTGGGAGAGGGACGAATGAACGTGACGTCGATCAGTTACTGCACACTGGCCGACTAGAGTGTAACTAAGTATTTAGAAATCTGTGTTCATACACTATTTTTTGCTGTATTTTCGCAAAGATACGAGTATAGTAAGTTTGGATAAGTTGATAGTTTTCTACATTGTTTTTAGGACCCTTTTATGGATCGGAATCACGTGAGCTGATTTCCAAATTATGAAAACATTAATAATAACTACAAAGGAGCTAAATAGAAGAAGTGAGCATGACAAAATTCTTATAGAAATATCATATAGAAGTGGTAGTCACTAAACTAGATACATTTGCTTTTGTACTTACTAAATAGGTGTGACTAGATCCTCAGTGGAAAATCTTGCGAAGATTTGGAAAGATGGCAGAATAGCTAGAAACACAAAGGTTCGACTGATGCTGGATTGCCGCAGGATTGACGCCCTGGAGATGTGGTGTTGGAGACGCATGCTCAGAATTCCATGGACTGCGCACCGAACTAATGTTTTGGTTCTGAAGGAACTCAACATCAAAGAGAGGTTATCGTCGACTGTGCAAATGCAAATCCTGAAGTTATCTAAGCATATTACCCGCAACGAGGACTCGTTGGAGCGAACTGATCGTGCAGGGGAAAGTTGAAGGCAAGAGATCACGTGGGCGCTCTCCAACACGATGGACAGACCTCATTAAATCTGTGACGCACTCTTACATCAACGAGTGCTCTCACTCCGTCAAGCATAGAACAACATAGCGACGTATAACAGGAGTAGCGCAGGCAGAAGAACCGACCGCGACATGACCACGACCACTCTGGCAAGAGTTCACGACTAAGAAGAAGAAATAGGATCCGACAAACTATTCTAAGGAAGCAGCCTTAATGACGTTTCATATTATGTTCTAAGGTATGTTTTTTTTTATTTGGAAAGGTAGAAGTGATAAGAGCGTTTAGAATTGAAAAGAAATACGTAAGATCAATATGCGGTGCTAAATATTTAGACAGCTGCAAACCACTTTTCTCCCACTTCCCTTTTTGTATATTTTTGAAATGGGAATGTAAGTAAAAAATATGGAACACTCTTTCAAAAAAAAATAGAGTTAATAATAGAATATGTCTGAATGATGACAATTTATTATATGTATGCAGCTGACTAAATATTTACCGCCGCATATTGATATGCGGCGCTAAATATTTATACAGCTGCAAAACACTATTTAAGACACTCAACATTCTCCTACTTCCTTGTTTGTATATTTTTGAAATGGGAATGTTTGTTAAAATATAGAACACTCTTGAACACTTGAACACTAAAATATCGTCAAGACGCAAGCAGAATGGTAATAAGCATAGTATTGTGTGCCAGAAAATCATTTGTCATAAGTATTAAAACTCATAAACTCGAAACGGCATAAATTTACGCGCAAGCATGCGGCAATGTAAGCAAACATGCAGTATGCATGCAAGCATGCAACATGCAAGCATGCAACATGCAAGCATGCAACATGCATGGCTTCTGTCACGGCTCCGACGCTGCGGGGCTCCGGCGGTCCCATGCGAGCTTATCGTCGCAGATGGTTTTCGCTCTTTCGCAAAATTATGCCTTTGGATAATTGTGCTTTATACAAATTATGCAAAGAAAAAATTATGTGACTTTAATGTTATGCTTTTCGATCATTATGCTTAGTGATTTATGCCAAGCGTCTTTATGACAAACAACATTATGCCAAATGAAAGGTCCCCGTAAGACTGGGTTGGTGAAATTGGCCATTAATATTTCACAAACGGATCGCTGAATCCATTGATTTACTACCAAACGTAGATAACGCATGAACGTTCGAAAAGTGGGCCGGTGAAGAACTGCCCAATCGCGACTCGTGCCGTTCTTTTCCATAGGAAGTGATTAGCTGTCGGCACGTCAACATGCCGAAGTGCTTATTCAAAAGTTGTGGTAACAATAGCCAGAAACGGCAGAAAAAAGATGGGATTTCATATTTTGCGTGAGTAAACTCATTACACATCTTATCACGTATTCAAATATTCGATTTATACGTAAAAACCAATCAAAAAGAATTATTTTAATCATAAACATGTCGCTTCGAGGCAGTGTCAGTACATCACAATCGTCTCGCTCGCACGGGCGTCGTATCACGATGTGTTGTCTCATTCATGCGTTGGTGCGACAACGCGATAAGCAATTTCGAGCATTGTGTTTTTTTTAAGAGTATAAAGTTGATATTTTCTTGTAGCAATTACTAAAAAGTCAATTTAAAATGTTTGATCTGTGGCTAGATATGAAATCTCAGAACAACAATTCTTCTGAGTATGAAATGATGTCTCAAGGTTGTGTTAAAATATAGTTGCCGGAATAATGCAGAATAAGGTTGAATTCGATAAATACGGTACATTCTTTATGGTAATTTTAATTCGGGCGTACATATTCAACTATATATCAGCGAGTACAATGTCATGTCAAATGTATAGTCGATTAGGTGACAGATTCATAAGTACGCCCTTGATTGTAACTTTGAATTTATTCAAGCTAAGTGCTTTAATATTATTTGGGATTTTATTGTAGAAACGTACACAAAGGCCTTTGAAAGAGTTATTAATTTTTTTGAGCCTAGTATTTGGTAACGCTAACATATTCTTTTGCCTAGTATTATAATTTTTGCCTTTTGAATATCACTGTTTTTACAAAATAAATGAATGTTTTTATGGACATATATTACATTCTCGTAAATATATTGTGACGCAACTGTCATTATATTAAATTCTTCTCTCAAAGAGTTTCTTATTTTAAGATTGTAAATAGCACGAATAGCCCTTTTCTGCAGCACAAAATCAGTCTGAATGTCGGCAGCATTTCCCCACAGCAAAATGCCATACGACATAACACTATGAAAATAGGCAAAGTATACGAGTCTTGCTGTATCAACATCAGAACTAAGTCTCTTCGACAATTTATCAATTTGTGGGCCCCACTGAAGCTTAAAATCTAAAGTATTACCAAGAAATAGTACGGTATCCACAAGGTCCACATTTTTATCCTTTATGTTTACAGTGGTGTAAACCTCTTTGCCATTGGGTAAGATAAATTTTATACATTTAGTTTTCCCTTCATTGAGGCACAAGTTATTCGCATTGAACCAGTAAACTATTCTTGAGATAGAATTATTTACATCGTCATAAATTTGCAATCATTTTTTAATTTTAAACATAAGTGAAGTATCATCTCTGCAAATAATACTATCTCATGCCTATCTTATACATAATCAGGCAAGTCATTAATATATATTAAAAAAAGAAAAGGGCCAAGAATTGAACCCTGTGGAACTCCCATTTAAACCGAGGAGCCGCGAGACCTCTCCCTGTTGACGTCTACTTTCTGAATCCTCTCAGTCAAATAGGAGACGAGTAGATCCAGACAGTGTTACGAAATCCATAGTAGTGTAATTTCCTGATCAAGTTTTCATGATGAACGCAATGAAATGCCTTGGACAAGTCACAAAAAATCCAGCGCATCATATGAGTCCTGCCAGGCCTCATATATATGTTGTATTAACTCAACACCAGCATCGGTTGTTGAGCGACCCTTCCTAAAACCAAATTGTTTACAGTGTAAAAGATTATTCCTGTAAAAAAAAAATTTCAAAAATTTTGCTTAAAGTAAGTAGTACAGAGTTAGGCCTAAAATTACTGGGATCTGAATTGCTACCAGATTTGTGTAATGGAATAATTCTACTCAGTTTCATTAGATCAGGAAATACACCACAGTCAATGCAATCATTAAAAATACTAGCAAGTATTGGAGCTATTGTCACTATTACAGATTGGGAAACATCTACAGAGTTGTCCCACAGATCCACCGTTTTCTTTTTATTCAGACTTTTAAATGACTTTATTAAATCGTTTGCACTAATATGGGCAAACTTAAATTTATCATCGCAAGGTTTAATATGATCTTTTAAAATAGATTCGGCAACAGTGGAGGAGGAATCCAATGATTTTGTGATTGAAACTGGAATGTCAGTAAAAAAAATTTCAAATGCTGTAGCTACCTCAGAGTCTACTGAAACTTTCTTATTTTCAATATTTAAACAAAAATTATTGTTCTTTGTTTTTACTCTTCCAGTTTCATTATTAATAATATTCCATGTCGTTTTAATTTTATTACTACTATGTTTTATTTTAGAACTTAAATAATTTGACTTGGCAAACTTACAAACCTTTTTTTAACACTTTGGAATAAGTTTTTACATACAATTTAAATTGATCACTAGTATTAAATGAACGTTCACTGTAAAGTTCATAAAGTTTTAATCTGCTTTTGTGAATACCTGGGGTAGCCCATTCACTAAAGCTAATCTACCATTGACTGGGATGGTTTTTGGAAGTATGAACTGCTCTATCTACGTTTGGTAGTAAATCAATGACTGAATCGATAAATGGTATTCACACCCTTTCGGCCGCGTACCTTCGTAACTGGAGCTTCGTAACCGGATGCGATCGAATGCTTTTTTGTACGTAGGTAACCAGAGTGCCTATTACCGATCTCATGGATTTGCAAATGATATCATAGTGCAAAACGAACAATACGATTTCTGGTCAGATCATTTGTTCATTATTTAATGATGACATCATTGAAATTATGCCATAGTGATGATCAGTGGCGGCGCTAGACCACATGTGGACGTCGGCGACATCAAGTTCGCGAGGCCTATTTTACTTCGCCCTCGGCCCTTCGGCCCTTCTAAATACTTCATCATCAACAGCTCATATACGTCCCCACCGAGGGGCTCGAGCCTACCCTAACTAAATTAGGGCGATTAGGCCTTAGTCAACCACGCTGGCCAAGTGCGGGTTGGTCGACTTCACACACTACCTGTAAAGAAATTCTTTCTTCACATGTGTGTGCAGGTTTCCTCACGATGTTTTCCTTCACCGTAAAAGTGTCGAATAAACGTACATATGAATTCAAAATTTGAAAACACATTGGTACGTGGCGGGGTTCGAACCGCTACCTCCCGATTGGAAGGCGACAGCCTTACGCACCACGCCATCGACGCTTCACCCTCTAAATACTTAATTGTTACGAATTTTGACGAATACAAGACATACTCAAAGGCATACGATGAAAGATCCATAAGTGGCCTGCTGTTTCGATCGAATAGTTTTTAATCCTCACTATCCAGATGTAAAACTTGACGTGTTGCTGACTGTCAATATTTTTTTTCCAAATTTCATTTATCTACTTGGCGGCGTGATTTATTACAGCCTTCTCTATTAAGAGGCCCAACCGCGGACAGACAGACAGACAAACGGACGGACGTGGCAAGACTATAGGTGCGAGCGCACACGACCGACGATCGGTGACCGAGTTTTTGACCGATTTTTATGCGATAACGTATACATTGACGAGCGTTCCATTTTTCGCCAATAATCAGGTCGGCCTGGCTACACCTTGGCTACACCGACAGTTTTTAACCGTTTTTTTGAGTTCGTGTACGTTGCAACATACAGCTCCATATCCCGGTAATAGTATACCGGGTGGAAAAAAAAGTCCGTGGTTGGAGGAAAAGTACCTTTAATATTGATGGTGGCAAATTTTACTGACAGGAAACATTCATTTATTTTCAAAAATAATCAAAACTGCATTTAATGATTTTTTAAAAAATCACCTGCTTGAACCGGGAATCGAACCGGTGAAATGTGACAAAAAAAATCTTAATTTTATGGTACCAACCGAAAGAGTCACTCATAAGGATCAATTTCTTTTAAACAACAAAGTATCTTAAATGAAAGGAAGACCAAGAAATTTATTGTAAAGCTTACTTAGTAGGTAAGAAAATAGTTCATTTCACGTTTGCACAGACGTATTCTTCGACTGAATTCGCTACGTGTCGCCTTTTATATAGAGTTTTTTTCTTGCTTTAACAAAAACGTCGCCCCACATTAGGATTTTATCCTGTGTCGTGGGTGCAGTTACAAAAATAGAATATCACATGCACATACGCCCAGACCGGAACAAATTTCTGTAGGCCATACAAAATATTTGTCCCGTACGGGAATCGAACCCGCGAGCCGTTGGTCTTGTACCCACTGGACCTTCAAGATTCAAGATTCAAGCGATCACTCCACCTCTGCGCTAACAGTGTCGTCTATTGTCGTCGTTTTATATCGAGTTGATTGAATATTTAAAACATTAGTTCAACTTTTCTGTGAATGGGCTTAACAATAAAAAAATATATTTTTTGGTCTTTCTTTAATTTAAGATACTATGTTGCTTAAAAGAAATTAATCCTTATGAATGACTCTTTCGGTAACGAATGAATAACATACAGAATGTTTCTTTTTGTCACATTTCACCGGTTCGATTACCCGCTCAAGCAGGCGATTTTTCAAAAATCTTTAAATGCAGTTTTAATTATTTTTGAAAATAAAGGAATGTTTCCTTTCAGTAAAATTTGCCATCATCAATATTAAAGGTACTTTTCCTCCAACTACGGTCTTTTTTTTCCACCCTGTATAACAGTAAGTGGACTCGGCCCCTCTTTGAAATTTTATATTATATTATTTCAGAATACATATAGAATTACTTTGTCGATCTAAAGGAATGAATTAAATAGGTTTTTATGCAATAAAATAGGTAAACGAAACTAATGGTTGTAGGTTGCCTAAAATGCCTTCGATATAATAAATTAATAATAAATAAGCAAATACATTTTATTTATTTCACTCACTTACTAACCAAATAGGCGAAAGATCGCGTGAAGAACCAAGAAAACCCATTTCTGTGAAACCAAGCTTATAGGTATTCATACTAATATTATAATATTAGTACTAATATTATAAAGCTCCGTTTGGCTCGTGCGTGTAACCTGTGGTGAACTGCGTTCGTGATTGCCCTTGTGCCTTGTAGATGCGATCCAGTATTGAGGCGCGTAGGCATAGCGCGTTTTTCGACTGTTTCTATGTGGTCATTCTACTGATATATACTATTACCGTGTCCATATGTTGCATTTTCGACCATCGAAAAAACGGTCACCGATAGTCGGTCGTGTGCGTAGCCGCTAACAGTTCGCTTTTGGTTACCGAACCCGAACGAAAAGCCAGCCACGTGGTGCGTGTCGGTCCACGCGCAGTAGTGTATCGCAGTTTAACCCGGTGTTGGGTATATGTGTTCTGTGCGGTGACCCCTCCTTATGCTTTGGCCCCACCTGCGCCTATCGTCCCAAAGATTCGTGCTATGACGCTATACATGCAGCTGTGACCAGTCATATTCGGCTATCGTCGAGAATATGCGGGCTTCGTGTGCGTTATCGGGCGTGTGGCGGTACATCAAAGGGTTTTAGCGCGCTAACTATTCGCGTTGCGTGGTCTAACTAGCGTTGTTCATTTCGGCGGTTGCTTTTGATTTGTTAAGACGTGTGCGATGCAATGGTTTTATAATTTATAGACACATCATTATGAAGCTTAGTTCATCACAGAGGATCCATAATAAGGTTTCTTACTAGATTTTGATAAATAGGTACTTTATGTAATTGTTAGCGCACATGTACAAGTAAGAAATTCGTTGTTCATAGTTCACCGTCTGGAAATGAATTCGGCCATCTTGGACTATTGGACGATAGTTCGTGTAAAATGAGGAAGTCACTAATGTGACCACAGCATAATTATACGCGATAACGTTTTAGCGTACAAAATGTACGAAAGCTTCGGCACGAATTGATTCGGGACGATAGGCGCAGGTGGAGCCGAAGGTTAGGCGATGTCCTAGTTTGTTTCACTTATTTATCCTCCGAATTGGCCGGAGATTCAGAGGATGTGTATTAGACATGGTAGATTAGAGTTCAATGACATACTGACGACAGACTTTATGACAGAGGGGGTATTAATTTTGAACACGAGTGTTCAAAATTAATACCCCCTCTGTCGCCATCTCGTTGGTCGTAACAAAGTCCTACCACCCACGTGCTGCCAAATCGAAGTTATTTGATTGGCTTCTGCAAATTAGCTATGACCAAACAGAACTACTGTTGAATAATCCTGTATGACCAGCGGATTGGGTAGGTTTAGTTATGAAATGAAAAACGTAACTTTGAAATGGGAATATATCCTCACTCTGCTGCTTAATTAGAGCATTTAGTCTTAACGTGCTTAATGAACACACACTGTATTTATTGTGCCAGATTTTATTACATTGTTATTGTTGTTTAACAGCTCTAGACCCCAAAAGACAGGATTTTAGTTAGGGTAATAATATGTATTATAATCCAAGTTGTTGTAAAATATATTTGGCAATAAACGATCTATTTATAAACCCAGGTAGCCGATCAACATAGGACTTTACGATCGCAACAGTAACCCTTATGAAAAAGGGTTCCGTATTTTAAAAGTTCGTTACGTAACGCTTTTATTTTTCCATTATTCAACGTCTACTAATCGTTTCAAACAAGTAACAACTTCATTTGCTAAGATAATTGTTCGGTGCTACCGCAAACGAACAGCTCAGCACATTATATTTCCACAATTTTCATGTACGTAGTACGTAACACACAACCGAAGTGACCGCGCGTGCGCAATAACCATTTACCAATTAAACTTAGTTAAAGTATTAAAAGTGCGTTATTTACATAATATTAAAAAGTGGGATTTATAGGAAACCATACCACCTATAGAACCTCTTTTTACAATAATGCTCCATCACACTCCGTACTGGCTTTCTTAGTCGTATCACCACTTTGGCTGCCGCCATCAGAATGCGAGAGTGTCACCTCTAGCTCATGTCAGTTGCTTTGATCATGAACTACCCACTTCAAACAATATTTTTAAATTACCTACCTCATTGCGTTAACGTATTTTCGACACACTTGCTCGTAAAGTTGGTCTTATTACCTTGAATTTAGACCCGTTATTCCGTATATTAAACACGAGTGCTTTTCACTTTACATAATCGCACAAGTGCGGTAATCTTAACACGACAAATTCTAATTTGTTCAAGATTGCAAAGTAAATGTATGTCCAGTACGCATTCTTAAATTTGTCGCTTAATACACTTTTTTTAACACGACTTTATGCGGCTGCCAATTGGAAACAAATGAACAATCTACTACTGGTTACTTAAATATTAAATTAACAACGACATTAAAAAAAAACAATAATTAATAACTATAACTAAAATAAATTATTAAAAATTCACACAAACTTGTTTTTTAAAAACTGAAATATTTGGTTTATTTAGTTTTGAATTTTGGCTGTTTGGCTCTCTTTTGTTGGATGTATGAAGAGTTTAGCCATGCCCGGGCAGCGTGCGAAAAAAAAGGCGCGCGGCATTTTCCAGCTATTGAAATATTTTGCCTTTTTGTTGTATTTTTCATGCAGTGGAAGATTGATAAAAAAGCGCAGTCATTTTCAGAAAAATATTAATTAAAAATATTAAGTGTGTTGAAAAACGTCGTATGATACACGCGCGCATTGGTCATTACGTACTCTGCTTTTTTGTCGTCTCGTGTCGAATATCGCCTCGTACGCAATAACCAACATCGCGCGCTCGTATTATAATGTACTATTTATATTGCCATTTCAATTATTCGTGATGAATAATAATAAAAAAATAATAAAATCATCCCGAATCGTCTCGCACGCAGGTTCAACGACTTCCAGCCTCCCGAACAAGCCGGTTTCCGAAAAGTCTTTAGTACCATAGACCACTTCCATACGCTGTGGCTGGTTGTGGAAGTGATGCGGTCTGTTTTTTGAGCATCAGTTAAATTGTGTGGGATTCATCGAGAACACAGCTTCCTCACACCCAAATGTTTGTGTAGGATTGACTGTATTTGACTCATGTCTAAGTCCAAAGATGTCCAGATCCCATGCCTGTCTGTTTCGATCATACGGCGCACAGCATCAATGTTCTTGTTGTTCACAGCGGTGCAAGGGCGACCTACACGAATTTCATAATGGAGATTGACACGACCGCGTTTGAATTCTGCAAACCAGCTATAAATAGCCGTCTTGCATGGTGCTTCTTCGTGAAAAGCAGATTAAAGCCGAACGAGGCTCTGCTGAGCTGATTTTTTATATTACGCCCATATTACGCCACAATGTGAAAGCAATTGACGAGCAATTGACAGTGAGATGAAGTAAATTGTGCTCTACGGCTAAAGAGTTCCATTTTCAAATGTAGTAAAACTTTTTAAATAATTGTTTATGTAAGTGGCAAACTCCGGAAACTTTTCAATGTGACCTGTGATTATGTTTTTTGTGTAGAGTCTGACACACGAAACATGAGCTTGGAAAAAAGCGGCAAATTCAAAAATTCTAGCTGTGGTAATACTGTCTACAGAAGGTAAAATACATTTTGATACTTGAAATATTCATATATTTTTTATATATGTAGTAATTTAGAATGTTAAATTTGTATTTTGGTCATATAACCTTGTAAACTTATTTTTGGAGCCAACCAGAATAACTCAGTCGTCTGCCACATGCATTGACAATATTTATACAAATATTGTTCCTTTAGCAAAAAGAGTTTTTAATAATTTAGAATCTGACCATTCTGGGCAAATTGTTACCATTCCATTTAAACGTAAATGCATAGAAAAACAGAATATCACTGTTGTGCCAAAAACTGTTGGTCACTTAGAACGGCTGAAAAATAATATTGGTATTAAATTAAATTATATAGGTTATGAAGAAAACCCGTATGAAGTATAAAAAAGCGGGCAGGCTTGCTAAATCTAATTATTTAAGCTCAAAAATAAAAAACAGTAATAATAAAATTAAAATGACATGGAATATTATAAATAATGAAACTGGAAAAGCGAAAACTACTAATAATCAATATTGTTTGAATATTGACGGTAAGAAGGTAACAGTTGACACAGAAGTAGCTGCAGAATTTGAAAAGTTCTTTACTGACATTCCAGTCTCAATCACAAAGTCATTGAATTCCTCCCCCGCTATTGCTGAATCTATAATGAAAGATCATGTTGAAGCTTGTGATGATAAATTCAAATTTGTACACATTAGTGGAATGGATATAATAAAATCATTTAAAACTTTGAATATGAAGAAAACTGCGGATCTGTGGGGCAATTCCGTTGATGTTACTAAATCCGTAATTGAAACAATAGCTCCAATACTTGCTAACATTTTTAATGATTGCATTGACTGTGGTGTTTTTCCTGATCTAATGAAGCTGAGTAAAATTAATCCTTTACATAAATGTGGTAGCACATCAGACCCCAGTAATTTTAGACCTATCTCTGTGCTACCTACCTTTAGCAAAATTTTTGAAAAAATAATGTTGGAGCAAATGCAAATTTATTTTAATAGGAACAATCTTCTACACTCTAAACAATTTGGTTTTAGGAGGGGTCGCTCAACAACCGATGCTGGTGTTGAGTTAATACAACATATATTTGAAGCCTGGGAAGACTCACACGATGCGTTAGGCATTTTTTGTGATTTGTCTAAGGCATTTGATTGCGTTTATCACGAAACCTTGATCAGAAAATTACACCACTATGGATTTCGTGATACTGCACTGGATCTTCTACTCTCTTATCTAAGTGGAAGGATTCAAAAAGTAGACGTCAATGGAAAAAGGTCTCAAGGTTCCGCAGTTAAAATGGGAGTTCCGCAGGGTTCGATTCTTGGTCCTTTTCTATTTCTTATATATGTCAATGACCTCCCTGATTTTGTACAGGACAGGCATGAGATAGTGTTATTTGCAGATGATACTTCACTTTTATTTAAAATTAAAAGAGGATTGCAAATGAATGACGATGTAAATAATTCTATCTCAAGAATTGTTCATTGGTTTAATGTAAACAACCTGTCACTTAATGAAGGGAAAACAAAATGTATAAAATTTGTTTTACCCAATGTAAAAGAGGTTCACACCACTGTAAAAATAAAGGATATAGGTGTTGACCTCGTGGACACCACAGTATTTCTTGGGATCACACTTGATTCTAAGCTGCAATGGGGCCCACATATAGATAAATTGTCAAAGAGACTTAGTTCTGCAGCTCACGCTGTATGGAAAATACGTCAGTTGACTGATGTTGATACAGCAAGACTTGTATATTTTTCTTACTTTCATAGTTTGATATCATATGGCATTTTGTTGTGGGGAAATGCTGCCGACATTCAGATCGTTTTTGTGCTCCAGAAAAGGGCTATTCGAGCTATCTATAACCTTAAAATGAGAGATTCTTTGCGAGAAAAGTTTAAAGAAATTGGTATTATGACAGTAGCGTCGCAATATATTTATGAGAATCTAATATAGGGTAACGGCGCCAGAAGTCAGCCAGGACCCTATGGTCGGCCTTTTCGTTCTTTTATCTACTATAAATAGCGCCAATTTTTAAATTGTCCAATCACATGGGTGTATAATCCTTCCCTGTGTCCTTATTGGTCTAAATATCGCGTAATTAGTGAGGAGACTAGTCGGTGGGGAGCAGGCAACAGGTTCATACCAGTGCCGGCCACCGACATGACCAGTTGTGCGATGTCCGCCATTTTTTTGTTTACGTTTCGCGGTGTCTTAATTAGTGGTAAGCAGCCTCATTTTATACTTTTTTGAATGAGTTTTCTATTATGTAACTTAGTGAAGGGTTTATGTATCAAGTTAAGTGTAATAATTTAACCATTTTGCTTAAGAAAGTTATTTTTTGGGGCGGCTGACTACTGTGTACTACATTTTTAATGACAAATCCAGTGGTCAGCCGCCCCGGGCTGACTTCTGGGTGTTAATGGTATTTTCTATTTCTAAATGAAATTTACACCGTTAGTTGAGTTATTTTTAATTATTTTATATGAACAACACTTGTTGAAGTCAATTTCAAAGAAAACCCAGTAGTCAGCCACATCGACAATAATTTTTCGATGAGGCCGACTATTGGATGTTGAGGTACTAGAGCTCAGCCACTCGTCACAGTAGTGATAGTTACAGGTGAATTATACGTAGGTACTTAAGTAGTTTAGACCTGCATTCTTTCAGCTTACCATGTCTCAAAGGCCGATACTAAAGTACCCACCAGAAAAATTATCACTTACTATGTAAGCCATCAGGAACGGCATGAAAATAAGAGAAGCCAGTCAGGTTTTTGGAGTCCCTCGTAGTACCAAAACCAAAGCAAAACCAAGAAAATAAACAGTAGAATAGTTAAGTATTATACTGAGTGAGCATAATTGGTATACCTAAATGTTAATTCAATTTAATAACTAGATCATGTTAAATCAGACTTCCTTTTTCGCTGTGATTTAAAGTAGCTAGGTAGGTACATTGTAAGTCAATGAGTATTATTTACAACAGTTATGTAGTACGTAGTAACTGATATTCTATTTATAAGTATAGGTGTAATCTCTTAATTATTATTGTTATTGTATTTAAGGTTAGAAATGCTTATTTTTAAAATACTAAAGTACCTATTTAAAAAACAAGTTTAATATCGTTGATTAATAGACATGCACATATAATTATAAGACTATTATCTGACCAAAGTATAGGTATATGTACACAAATCTCATTGAAGACTTCATTGTTGTGATTGATTATTTGCAGCCAATGTAATGGCTGACAACTGGGACCTTAACGGCTGAGATTAGGCTGTAAAAGGCTGACTATTGGTGAAATGTGCCATTTATTATATTTTCTTTAATAATTCAGAATTTAAAAGATTATTTTGTTTCTATCTCAAAGATAATTAAAGTTTGATAAATGGTTGATTGTTTGCAACGGTGTTTTAGTAAAGTGGTTCCCGTTTGAAAAATTAAGAGCAGTTCAAACTTAAAACTTCCGTTAAAAGGCTGACTACTGGTGCCGTTACCCTATGTTCGTAAAAATATTCATTTGTTTTGTAAAAATAGTGATATTCATTCTGTTAATACTAGACAAAGGAATATGTTAGCTTTACCAAATACCAGGCTCCAAAAAATCAATAATTCTTTTAGAGGCCTGTGTATACGTTTCTACAAGAAAATCCCAAGTTGTATACAAGAACTCAGCTTAAACAAATTTAAAGTTGCAATCAAAGATGTACTTATTAAAAAAGCATATTATAAAGTGTTTGATTACATGACGGACAAAAAAGCTTGGGTTTGAACTCTCATTTCTAATATTTAACAATGTACTGCGTTTTGTTTCAAAGAAACATACAGTGAGAGCAATTTATAAGTTCACGCACTTCTCTCAGAAATAGCTTATATAATGTGAATTAACACATCTCTTCTTGTAATGGAAGTTGAGCTCAAACTTTTGCTTTGAGGTCAGCTTCCAATTGACGACCCTGTAACAAAATCAAAATTGTAAATGGCGATTTAAAAGAGGAGATAAAAAATTTTGACCTTTCGAGTTTCTTGCCTGTTCTTCTCGAGAAGGCTCTCCCAATTTCCGAACAGGTGTAGAGTCAACTTTTTTTTTTTTCATTCCTACTTGTATTTGCAGACATCTTGAGTATATTCAGGATGTATGCACATACAAGGTTAATATGATTTCATTAAATTAGATTGTTTTGCTTTGTTTTGACGTCAATAAGTGTCTGTAAAGGCCTATGTTGAATAAAGATTTTTGAATTTGAAAAATTTTAATTTGAATTTGTGAAAGGATTGTCTTTTTTTCCTTGAATATAGTAGGAAAAACAGGAGTTTATACTTTTTTAAATTAAATTTTAGGTAATGTTTGGTTTCAATGAACTTCCAACAATGAACCTTTTATAAAAAATCGCTGTATTTGGATTTCATGAATGTTAAAATAACTTAATATCTGTAATATTTCGACAGAAATTAAGAAAAAAATATTATGAAATTGTTTATTACAAAGTATCAAAATCACCATGTTGAACTAAACTACATGGGGAAATTGTATCAGTGTTGCTACTTGAAAAAATGTCAGGTTCATGTTTCGTGTGTCAGACTCTATCTTGTGTGCATTATGAATTTCATAATCTACGAAAACTTGGAACAAAAATTTTGCAAGTGTTACGGTGAATTGACTTTATCAACAACACTTGCTTATGAGTAGTACAAAGCGTTCAAAAGCGGCCGAGATGTGATGGAAGATTTACCTCGCTCCGGTAGGCCATCAATGTCTTTAACTGATGTTAACATCGCAGAGAGAAGGAAATAGTGACTGAAAATCCTCATTCAAGTTTGAGAGAGATCGCCGCTTAACTTTCTGAGTCCCACGACGACCCACGTGTCGCTCGTGTAGAGTGTGTGTTTGTGGACCGATTTTCAAAATTCTTTTTGTTATCGAAAGAGTATACTCTCAAGGTGGTCCCAATTTTTTTTTATGTAAGGCCCGGCAAATGACCTCCTCCCGCCTGATTTTAAGCGGTGAAAGAGGCCCAAATGAGTTGACAGATAGAGTAGGGACGACATCCACTATCCTACCTGCCCGCCCCTTGCCGGCCTAAAAGATGCTTTTTCACACCTCTTTTGAAGGAACCCATGTTGTAGGATGGAGGAAACACGTGCGCAGGTAGAGAATTCCAAGCGTGGGATGAACGACAGAAGAAGGAATCTTGGAATTTCTTGGTACGGTGTGAAAAGGAAGATACAGTGTAAGGATGACTCCGAAGGCCCTTACGCGTGTTTCTGTTAAGGAATGGAGAGGGAGGGATAAGGTTAAAGAGCTCCTCAGAGCATTCCCCATGGAACATTCGGTAAAAGGCGCTAAGAGAGGCGATGTCACGACGAAGTTGTAGAGGCTCGAAGGTGTTAGTTGCCTCTACATCGCCAATTATTCGAATAGCGCGACGCTGCAATCTGTCCAGAGCATCGAGGAGGTACTGAGCGGAGCCGTCCCAAAGGTGCGAGCAATATTCCACGCAAGACCTAACGTGAGTTTTATACAACAGGCATAGTTGGTCCGGCGCAAAATACCTACGCACCTTGTTTAGGACACCGAGTTTCCGTGAGGCAGCAGTTATAACGGATTCGATGTAGTCTCTGGGGTTCAGATCGCAGCGAATGTTCATTCCGAGCAAGGTGATGTTACTCTGTGTGTGAAGGGTTGTGCCCTGAAGAGAAGGAGGGGGGAGGAAAGGTGACCTTTTCGCCGAGAACGCGCACACCTGTGTTTTCTTAGCATTGAACTCGACAAGATTGTTGGAACCCCATTCGGAGATGAGGTCCAGCGTCTTGTTGAGCTCAATAGAATAGAATAGAATTTTTATTCAAGAAAATAATGACAAGTTACAACCATAAATAACTTATAAGTAGGTTTCTTAATAATTATTATCTTTGTGTGTGTTAATAATTTAATTAAATAATCAATGATAAGATTCTGCCTCTCCCTATCAATATTACCACGAGCAGCCCCTGAGCTTCCGTGATATCCCCCATGTACTGTACTGTCGTCTGCATAGCAATGTATATTTCCCGAGGAAAGCATGTCATTGATATGCAGAAGAAACAATGTTGGGGATAGAACGGAGCCTTGTGGAACACCAGCATTCACTGCCACGAACCGCGAAGCGCAGCCGTCAACGACAACGCGAATTCTACGCTCGTGGAGGAAGCTGGCAATCCACGTACAGAACTGCGCGGGTAATCCGTATGCCGGAAGCTTGGAAAGGAGAGCCTTGTGCCAGACTCTATCAAAAGCTTTGGCGATGTCGAGACTAATAGCCACAGACTCGCCGCGCTTATCGATAGATTCACCCCATTTGTGCAAAAGGAACGCTAGAAGGTCACCTGTTGACCGTTTAGGACGAAACCCATACTGACGGTCATTTATTTATTTATTTATTTAATATTGGTACATTGACGAATTACAATCATTACATACTCTATTAATATAACTTAAAAACTAGGCTAGATTGTAATCCTAGATTAATGTACACAGCATGACGAAAAAGTTGCGAAGACATGTTTACAGCTATTTATCTTAGGTCTAAACTTACTAATGCATCAACATCTGCTGTATACCTACACAAATATTATACATATTATTATTTTTTGTCTTAAACTAAATCTAAACTATGTATGTCCAGAACCATAGAATTAAGGACATTTAATTTTGCCTTCCAAAAATCACTGATCATCTTTTTGTACCGGGCGAACCTCCCCACGAATATGTCTAAGTCACTGTTACTCCGCGTCAACTCATTATAAGATCAAGTATGAGTTTTGATAGTTTTGGATTCGAACGATCGAATAGTTTTGTTTCCATACATTTCACACCAGCGCCTCTATCGGAAACTATAATGAACTAGAATTGACAGTATGAGTTACAAAGTAATAAACTACTCGATCAATGCGTACGTATTCGAGTAGTTTTTGAGTCTGCGGCAGTATGAGTTACATGTTTGACAGTTAACTCGAAAACTATTGTAGTTTAGGTTCTCACCTTACATTTTTATGTGAGTTTGGTACATTAATACGTTTTTTGTGTTTCTAAACATTAAAATTATGTCTGCACGGTGGTATTTTGCATGGAGGGCCATGCAAGATGAAATAGCGCATGAAGAGAGACGGAAGAATTCTAAACTGCGACAATCATTTTCTCCGCATCTCCGACACTTACTCAGCGCCACTTAACAAAAGCTGCTTTCCATCATGTTTGCAGTATATTAAGGGAGTATAGTGACCTTCGTAGTTCGCAAAGTGTGTCTCTAGAGACTAAGGTTAGTACCTACAATATTATTTACACACATAACATTGTTATAATAGTTTTACTGTATTTTTATTCTATAGTGTTTTCTGTTACCTTTGTTTTAGGTGTTGTGTGCCTTATTGTTTTATGCCAATGGAGACTACCAGCGAGTAATTGGCCTTTATATACTTGTCGCAGTAAGCAGTTAGTTGGTACATTGACCAAGTAACAATGGCACTCAACCACCCAATGGTTATAAATAAATATATAAAGTTTCCAAATACTGTTTTTCTTTCATTCAACTCGCTTTAAAAATAATAAAAACGGTTAAGAAAACGTCACAGTGACACAATCGCGTGTCTCTTTCCATTCACATGTGTGTAAGAGAGATATAAATATATAATGTGAAGTTCGTCTAATCGAGTAAAACTAACTCGCTATCGTTTAAACGTGAATTCGAAACGAGCAGTACGTCTAGTACGAGTTTTTAAAACGAGTAAACTACAATAGTTTTCGTTAGCTCGCCAAACTGTCAGTTTACGATGGAAACGGTAGTATGAGTTGCTCGTTTCGAATTCACGTTTAAACGATAGCGAGTTAGTTTTACTCGATTAGACGAACTTCACATTATATATTTATATCTCTCTTGCACACATATGAATAGAAAGAGACACGCGATTCTGTCACTGTGACGTTTTCTAAGCCGTTTTTATTATTTTTAAAGTGAGTTGGATGAAAGAAAAACATTAAAGTTTTTATTTGTTGTAAATTATATTATTTTATAATGTCGCGGACGAGTCAGTCGCAATTTATTTTAATGATAATAAATTGTGTTAAACACTTTAGGAATGAAAATAGAATTAAAAATCTCGGTTAAATTAAGTATGTGTATTTATTAACACTTTTTAAGGAATGGTGATTTAAGGCGGTAGCGCTGAGTAAAGTGTGTATCGGAGATACGGCTTAAAAATGATTGTCACAGCTCTCTTCATGCGCTATTTCGTCTAGCATGGCCCTCAATGCAAAGTACCACCGTGCAGACATAATTTTAGTGTTTAGAAACACAAAAAAACTTATTTATGTACCAAACTCACATAAAAATGTAAGGTGAGAACCTAAACTACAATAGTTTTCGAGTAAACTGTGAAACAAATGTCAAACATGTAACTCATACTGCCACACTATTCGAATACGTACTTATTGATCGAGTAGTATAATACTTTGTAACTCATACTGTCAATTCTAGTTCATTATAGTTTCCGATAGAGGCGCTGGTGTGAAATGTATGGAAACAAAACTATTCGATCGTTCGAATCAGAAACTATCAAAACTCATACTAGACGTACAGCTCATACTACCGCTTACATCGTAAACTGACAGTTTGGCGAGCTAACGAAAACTATTGTAGTTTACTCGATTTAAAAACTCGTAGTAGTATTCTTACGAGAGGGTTGTAATAAGATGTGTTATTTTGATATACCCGGACAGCAAACGTATTAGGGAACCGCGTTCTATATTGAGTCAATATGTGCAATGATGACAGAAGTGCTGGAGAGTCAATAGATGCATGTAGAATTTTGTAAAGGCAGAGTAGATCATATCTCTCACGACGAACAGATTAAGCAACGAGTGACCTTCCAGGTAACGGATCAGCTGGGTGTTAAGGATCTTTTATGTTTAGTAAAACAAGCTATTGGTATGATAGTCACACTTTTATTTATAATACCCGAGCAAGATCTAGTCCACAAACTCAATTACCTCTAGCCACAAAATACATACAAGTAGCTTACAGTTAACAGTAACACCTATTCGCACAGACCAATCTCATAGGTATTGTACAGTACAGATTACATAACACATCTCTCCTCTTTAAAGATGTCTCAATAACTTAATGTTTATGAACAAGTTAACTGATAGGTACATAATAATTAAATATAAACTTACAGGTCTAATCTAATAGGTGCCTTCTTAATTCGATCCGACCTACGAGGTCCTTGAATTATGGTAGGATGTGGTGGATAGCCGGTGTTACTTACATCTACCCTTTCACTATTTTCTAAATCCCTAACATTTAATGCATCTGCTCTTTCTACATCAGCATCACCATGTGTACTATATTCTTTCCTACACATCATCCATTGACCCCCATTCTTATTATAACCTGCTAAACTTGAATTACATAGTCTAATAGAGCTAGCATGAACATGTTTATTTATACCCTCTACTTGTACTAAATACCTAACCGGAGATAAGCATGCAGAGACAATCCCCTTAATCCATTTTTTTTTGTTAAAACATTTACACCAAACTATGTCTCCTACATTATATTTATTTTTATTACTATCCTCACTGTTCCTAAAAGTTTTCATTGGTTTCATAATTTCAAATGATGTTCGAACTTGTTCCTTAAATAAGAACTCATTTGGAGCACTGCCAGATGAATTTGGAGTATTCCTATACATAAATAAAAATTTCTGTAATATAACCTCCTTTGACAAGTTAGGATTCACCTTTTCTAATCTACCCAATGAATTCTTTATAGTTTGGACTGCTCTTTCCGCTAATCCATTAGATTCTGGGTGATAAGGAGGGCTCTTTAAAACATTAATAGCATTATTTTTTAAAAATGTAACAAATTCTATAGATGTAAATGGAGGTCCATTATCACTTACCAATTCCCTCGGCAATCCTATAATTGCAAAGGTTTTACATAGCTTTTCAATAACTTGACTGGCTGTAGTACCATTCATGATATGCACATCTATCCATTTAGATTCAGCATCCACTAATAACAAATAGTTTACATTATTCTTTACAAAAAAATCTATATGCACCCTCTCAAAATTATTTTTAGTTTTTGGCCATGAAATTTTAAGGCTACTATTTGTATAATTTCTTGAACTTTGACAAATATCACATTTAGCAATTAAATTTTCAATGTCACTATTTATTCCAGGCCACCAGCAATAATTCCTAATAATCATTTTTGTCTGTACCACACCATTATGATATTCATGAATTTTTTTTAAAATGGCCTGTCTCAAACTTGAAGGTATAATGATTCTGTTTCCCCACAATAAACAATTTTGATCCACTGAAAGTTCAGACCTCTTTTTAAAATAGGGTTTTAAATTTTCTTCATAAACACATTTTGGCCACCCCTGTTTAACATATTCCAAAATTTCATTCAAGTTTGCATCCTGCTGAGTATGTAGCGCTATTTCCTTATAAGATATGGGACAGTCATTATTATCAAAATTAAAATAATTTATACAATCTGGAACATTAGTAGGTTCATTCAAAGGCAATCTTGATAAAGCATCCGCATTTCCTAGTAATTTGCCTTTTCTATACACAATTTCATACCTATATCCAGACAATAATAATGCCCATCTTTGTATTCTAGCATTGGCAGTAATAGGTATCTTTTTCAAAGGGTCAAATATAAACTTTAAAGGTTGATGGTCAGTAACTAGAATAAATTTTCTTCCATATAAAAATTTATGGAATTTTTTTACTGCAAATATTATCGCCAAAGCCTCTTTTTCAATTTGAGAATAATTTCTTTGAGCCTTGTTTAAAGTACTAGATGCAAAATAAATTGGTGCGTCATCGATTTTATGACTTAGTACAGCCCCAACTCCATATTCACTGGCATCCGTTGTTACAAAAATTTCTTTATTACTATCAAAATGAACTAATAATTGACTGTTTGATACTAATTCCTTACTTCTTATAAATGTTTTATTACATTGTTCTGACCATATGAACTTTTTATTATTTTTTAGGAGATTGTATAATGGTACTAAGTTTTCCGAAAGTCTGGGCACAAATTTTCCATAATAATTTAATAATCCTAAATATGATTGTAACTGACTTACTGACTGTGGAGTTGGTGCTTCAACAATAGCCTTAATTTTTTCGGGTAATGGTTTTATACCATTTTTCACAATGATATGCCCTAAAAACTTTACCTCATTGCAGAAAAACTGACATTTTTCAACATTTACTTTTACATTATACTCTCTTAATCGTTGTAATACTTCCAACATAGTATTGTAACATTCTTTTATACCACAATTAAATATAATTAAATCATCGATATAGCATTTTACATTTTTTAACCCCTTAAGAATTTGGTCCATAACATATTGGAATACAGATGGTCCACTAGAAATACCAAACTGTAATCTTGTTGGCTGAAATAATCCAATGTGTGTATTAATGGTTAAATACTCTTTTGAGTGTTCGTCTAATAAAAGTTGTTGGTACGCACCTGATAAATCCAAGACACAGAAGGTGTCTGCTCCAGCCAACTCATTAAATATATCCTCTGGTACAGGCAATGGATAATGCTCAGCATCCAATATTTTGTTTACTGTAACCTTATAGTCAACACATATTCTTATTTGATTATCATTTTTTTTTACTACCACGATGGGACTAGCCCAATCGCTATGTTGAACCTTTTTTAGTATTCCAGCTTTTTCTAAATTTAATAATTCGACTTCTACTTGTTCCTTCATAGCATAGGGCATAGAATAGGCTTTGTGGAATATAGGCTGAGACCCATCTTTAACTTTCAATTTCGCATTCATTTTTAATATATGTGATGACCTATCCTTTGAAAACACATCTTTAAATTTGTCTTTTAATGAACTAACCAATACATTTGTATCAAAACTTATATTACCTATTTGGTTCATATATAATTGCTTTGAAGTTAACATTTTTTTATAAAAATTTTGCTTCCATTCAGGATATAAGACTGATAACCAATCTCTTCCTAACAACGGAGAAAAATATTTATCACTCTTAATTATAATTAAATCCAAGTACTTTTTCTGATTGCCTATGCTTACTGTTATTATAATTTTGCCACACACAGTTAACAAATCACCAGAAACTGTCTTTAATCTATTATTGCATTTTAATACTTTATAGTTAGAAAAATATTTTTTAAAATCACTTTCATGCAATACTGTTTTACAAGCACCCGTGTCTATTTGCATTTTTATATTCACAGATCCTAGTCAGATGTTTACAGATGCTGGTCCTTCCTCTAAGCTAAAAATACTGCCTAATATCTCTTCTTCCTGTTCATTTTCCTCCTTGGTAGAATCTAGCAGCTTTACTTCTCTAGATTTCCTGGTTACTTTAGAATTTAACTTATAATTATTATTATATCGACATTTCACAGCAATGTGTCCCACCTTTTTACATATGAAACATGTAAGGGATTTTTTAAAACAATTTTGTGATTTATGATGTCCTCCGCAGCACCTGCATTCAACCTTAAAATTGTACACTGTGTTTGCTTGCATTCCATTGACATCTTTTTCTGCACAATCATAATTTAGTGCTATAGTAATAGCATTTTCAAATGTTAATGCGTCTGACTCTGTCAGCAATCGTTTAATAAGGTTTTCATTCGATATGCCACACACGAATTTATCCCTCAGAGCTTGATCCAAAAATTTTCCGAATTCACAGTCTTTAGCTTTCGTTCTTAGCTCTAAAATGTAATCATTAATAGACTGACCTTCTTTTTGTATACATTTATTAAATTTATATCTTTCAGCAATTACAGATTTTTTTCTGGTGAAATGATTACTGAGGGTCTTTACAATGTCAGCGTATTTACTCTCTGAAGGTTTTACAGGCGCCAACAAGTTTTTTAGAATCTCGTAAGCTTCTGGTCCAATTAAAGTTATGAATAATGATACTTTTTTGGACTCATCCACACTGTTGACCACAAAAAATTGCTCCATTCGTTCCATATACGCTTCAAAGTCACTGTCTTTAACAAATTGCTCGATTGTTCCAATCATTTTCTTTTTCTCTCGTCGCCAATTTTATGTTTAGTAAAACAAGCTATTGGTATGATAGTCACACTTTTATTTATAATACCCGAGCAAGATCTAGTCCACAAACTCAATTACCTCTAGCCACAAAATACATACAAGTAGCTTACAGTTAACAGTAACACCTATTCGCACAGACCAATCTCATAGGTATTGTACAGTACAGATTACATAACAGGATCCTCCCCATGATTTTACACAAAATGGAAGTGACGGCTATAGGGCGATACTTAGCCGGAACAGAACGATCTCCCTTTTTGGGAACCGGCTGGACATTGGCCTCTTTTCAAGATTTCGGCAGACAACCAGCAGAGAACGACAGACGGTATAGACGCGTCAGGACCGGAGTCAACTCCGCTGCACACTTCTTAAGTACAATCGCAGGAATGCCGTCTGGTCCACTTGCTTTTCGAATATCAATCGACTGTAGCTCCGCCCGCACATCTCGCTGCCCGCACATCCCAATGTCACCATGTTATGATCTGATGAAGGGATCCCATCAAAATCGAGGGAAACCCTTGAATTTCATAGGCACGTCCAACGTGGTTTATGTTTTTGCTGAAGATATTCAGGTATTTGCGTCTGTTAGTCATCGTGTCATGTTAGTGAGCTGATGATGGAAGGTTCCTGGTAGATTAGGAGTTCGGGAATAATTCTTTCAAAGCTGTTTAGAGCGAAATACGTTTTAAGTTACTCTGATGTTTGTCTTGGTTCAAATTCTAATATAACTTCAAAAATACCAAAAGTCATAAATAATACTATAAGAAAACATACAACATCACAGTTTAATATTGAAGTTGGTATCAAGCAATGATCACCTTGAAAGTCTTATAAAATACTAGCTTCTGCCCGCGACTTCGTCTGCGTGGACTTCAATTTTTAACAATTTTCAATTTTCCCTCGGGAACTACTTAAGGAATCGGGATAAAAGGTAGCCTATGTTCTTTTCCATGTCAAAGGCTACATGCAGACCAAATTTTACCCAAATCCGTTCAGCCGTTTTTGCGTGATTGAGTAACAACCATCCAAACACCCACACTTTCACATTTACAATATTAGTAGGATAAGAACAATTAATATACTTACTTACTTGAAATTTGGCACCAAATTCAATATAAAACTGTGTGTGATGTTGTATGTTTTCTTATAGTGGTATTTTTGAAGTCGGTATTATTTTCTGTATTTTTTTTAAATAATCACTTGGGTATGAAACCAGGGGGGTTATTGTCTAAGAAAAAATCTATCGCGATCGCTTACGATTTGACCACTCCATCCATCTCTTACTGGAGGGAGACTCTGTACCAGGGTCGTCTGCTTAGGTACCTCCGTCTTACCTATTTCTGCCGCAAAGCAGCAGTGCTTGCGTTGCTGTGTTCCGGTTTGAAGGGTAAGATATGGCAGTGAAATTACTGGGTACTGTGACTTTACATCTGATGCCACAAGTTGGCAACGTATACTGTGGCTCTTGTGGGGGTTGCAGTTTTGCTGCGAATCTCACAAGAGCCTCATGTATTATAGGTGACTGTTACCACTTACCATCAGGTGGGCAGTTTGCTTGTTTGCCAACTTTCTGCAATAAAAAAATCTCTTCTTTATAAAAGGATGTCGGCGCACGAGTCTTGTGTTCACGGCGTAATGGCTGTCAAATTATAGGCGATCGTGATAGATTTTAACAACAGGTGGGTTTTACAATAACCCACCTGTTGCCGCTCGGCTTGTCCCAAAAGACCTGAATTTTCTCCAATAACTCAAACGCATAAGAGTCGCCGAGGACATGCTTGAACGAATCAATGCCGACCCAACATTCATGAAACGCATTGTTAGTATTCATTTGCCAGTTCAGAATTGTACCTAAAACCGGGCAAAAATTTTGAATAAGTTCTTAGTATTCTAATTTCTAAAATCATAACATATCGAAAGAGTTGGTTTCTTATTTCCTATTTAGGTATTTCTTCTTCTTCTTTTTTTGGAAGAAAAAATCAGATGATATACTTAAATATTCCCACTATCCAACCTGAAGTAGGTTGGAACAAAATTCTCAACATCCAACCTGCCAACCTGAACGGGTGGTGGATGCCTAAGGGCTAATTTTGAAGATAGGAATAAGTAAATTTTGCCGCCCCTAATTTTTGCCGCTCTGGGCAAATGCACGGCTTGCTCCCCTTAGTCGGGTCCTGCATATACAAGCCTGCCTGCCTCGTAACACGTTTCTAAACTGAAAAAAATACTTTTTTTCACCAGAACGAGTTAGGTAAAACTTTTACTAAAACTTAACAAAACGGCGGTTTTACGAAACGAAACAGAACGGCGTTCTGGTGCGTTCCGGTCCATTTCGAGCACTGTGTTAATCTAAGTACTTATTAATAGTTTAATAAAAGTTAAAACCAATAAAATCAATTAAATTAATTTTATTTTGCAATATCTCCCATCAAGAGCAATTACAGTGTAATTAGAAGTATTATACAATGACTAGTAAAACTAGATAAAGAATCTGATAGTTCAAATGATACCTGCACAAGATTTTTACTATCAACACGATTCGAAAGGTATTTATATTTACCAGTATAATGTACCTAACAATACATTCACGAAAAGTGCAAACATACGTAACATTCCAGAATTAAAGTTTTAGTTCTAATGTGACGATAGATTTGCCTTCCATCGGCAATGTCACTTTTCTGTCGCCAATTTTGACACACACAGTCTTTGAGCCTCCGCTGAAAAAGAACAGAAGATTTTATGACTTTTTAAAAATAATCAAAAGAACTTTAGGAACATGACTAAAACTCGAACTTGATGAAATCCACGTGGGAACTACCATCATAAAAAAAGAAAACTGCTTTTGGAACAATTTTTTTAACTACACCTAAAAGATTTATATTGCATCTGGGAGGATTGTTGTTTGCAAAGACGATACATTGTCATAATTAAAAGAAGAATAAGAGATATTCCAAGTTATATTTTATCGTAATATCTAAGTCTATGCCTGAAACCCTGGATGCTGGCTGAAAAACATTATGTAGAAGTTCTTAAATGTCATTGCTCCTCGCGTGAGAACAAAATCCAATCTAGACGGTTTTAGCAAGTAGAGTAAATAAAGTTTGAAAAGTACCTTTAGCAGGTACATTGTATATGTTTGTCACTGTCTAAGTACGTAAAATCATATAAAATGCTCACTTATTATGTAGAACAGCCACTAGTGTGTTGTATGGCGTGACGAAAGCCACGTTGTCGATAGAGGAAGATAGCAGACCCTTCTGTTCTGTCACAGCGATCCTCTGGGAGCCCCTCGGGACGAACTTGGAGAAGTGGCCCATGGCGTAGAACATGGGTTGCTTGACGAACTCTCCTTTCTCAGGGAACACGATAATAGGAGAGTCCACAAAGTTCTTGTTCCAGTTGGGCCCTCCTTGCGCGTTCAGGCAAAGGTTCCAGTCGATCCAGCCGACTAGATTGTAGTTCAGGTTCTAGGATTGTACAAAAAATTAAATTAATGCCTGAGTTAGAGAGATGATAATATATTTCGAGAAAGAGATGATGAAAGTTCGCAGAAGAAAAAGGTAATATTAGGAGCCCGGACGCGTGGGTAGTGACATGGCAGTGTGGATCCTATCACGCGTCCCCACAAGGGCGGGGAGAACACCGGGAGGTTTAGTGGTTATGCCTGGCATTCTGGCGGGAGAGCCACACACACGTTCGCCGTCTAGCCAACGGTGGGTACGGCGCGATACCGCAATCGCCTCGAAAAAAGGTTCCATACTTGGGCGATACTGTGAAAATCTTTTATCAGATCAAGTTTTATTGTTAAATAGCTGGTAATAGTGTTGCTCGGTTATTACTCCCGGATGCTTCCAGGTTCTTTCTTATGGATTGTATTACACACATTATCTATACACAGTCTTGTTGGTTTTGGTTGTTTTTGGTGTTGTTTTTGGTTGTTTTAGCCCCGTGATAGGATGATTCGGTACATGAAGCATAATCCACATGTAACGAAAAATTAATCACTTTTTATAACCAACTGTAGTTAGCGAATAGGCCTGTTGAGTAGTCGCACTGTAACAGTCACCTATATTACATGTGGCTCCTGTCAGATTCACAGCAAAACTGCAACCCCCACAAGAACCACAGCGTACGTTGCCAAGTTGTGACATAAGATGTAAAGTCACGGTACCCAGTAACACTGCCATATCTTACCCTTCAAACCGGGACACAGCAATGCAAGTACTGCTGCTTTGCCGCAGAAATAGGTAAGACGGAGGGTACCCAAGTGTTATATATAGCGATAGCAAATATAAAAATTGACATGTGAGATCACTTGTGTTTTAGTTACTTTTGAAACATTATTGGAACAACTTTTAGAGCACACCTGATGACATTTTGTAGTCTTTTTATTATTACCAGTATCACAATCCTCTCGTCGCGCTGCTTGGTTGTCTTGATGCGGATTGGAGGAAAAGGTCCTAATCGGGAATATTTCATATCTTCACTACGCGAACGCTCATGACATATCCAGTATTATTAATAGCTTTGAATTCAGACATATACTATGGAGTATAGGATAGAAGTACCAGAATCTGATGGCAAAGGTAGAGCTGAAATTTGGTTACCTATATTGAAACGCATGACGTTTTTCGTCATAAACTAAAAATGCATAATGTTAATTGCCATAAGTCTTTATATCATAACTTCATAACACATAGTATTATAAGGCCGAAATATGTAAGGCATAACCATGAAAACCTCAGCATGCGGGCCGCTTCACCCCTCCGTGCCTTCGCGATTCTCAATAACACTCTAGGGGTAGGGCAGACAAGACTACGTGGAGTCGGGGTTGACTGAGTCGGTTTTAAGTAGCACTAGTTTTTTAAAATAATTAATAATCCTTGTATGGAGCCATAAAACTATGTCTTTAGTGAGTTATGCATAGTTAAATTATGTCAAACAAAATTATGGATAATAACAGTTATGCGTAGTAAAATTATGCGTTTTAAAGTATGCTTAATAAAATTATGGCAAACCAAATTACACGTTTCAAAGATTATGATTTTTAATATTATGCCTTTCGATAATTCTTCAATATAATGTTTATGCCTATTGATATGTTATGCCAAATATTATTAAGCTTTTTGATTTTTATGCCATATGATGTATGCCAATCGAAATTATGACAATTAACAGTATGCGTTTCAAAATGTCACCCTAAAATTTATTTAATAAAAATCTCTAGGACTATATCTATACTAATATTATAAAGAGGAAAGATTTGATTGTTTGTTTATTTATTTGTTTGTTTGTATTGAATAGGCTTCGAAACTACTGAACCGATTTTGATAAAAGTTGGTATAGGAAAATTACCCTATGTCCAGGGGAAGGACAGGGTAATTTTCCTATGGGAAAATATAAAATTCCCACGGGAAAACAAAAATAACAAGGACGAAGTTGCGAGCGGAAAGCTTGTAGTTAAATAAATTATTAGTTTTCCGAATTAATTCTATAAAGAAAACAACTTCGTTTATATTACAGTAAGTTAAGCTCTACTTTGCCATCAGACTCTGGTATACCTATAACACGTCAATAACACTCACCTGTATTATGTCTTCGATGTAATTCCTGGCTCTGCCCCAGGACCCAAGAACGACGTCTTCTTGCCATGGGAACGATCCTGTTCGGGACAAGAAACTTATTATACTTGCGTTACGAGCACAGATACCAGGCGCCACGTTAAGAGGCTCAGTAACGCCAACGACCTTGAGATATGAGTTTTTACTGGATTACGGACGCGGTGCGTTATTGAAATTGAACGAAAAAATCAAAATATATTTTTAAAAGAAACTAAACTAAACTTAAAATCTATCATTAGGCTTATTAAATCCCGGCTCACTTGGAACTCGTCACGATGAGTTTTTGGTTGCTATGCAGCGTCATGGAGCAGACATTGTGGCCATAAACGAGACCTGGCTACGAGCAGACGAAGAGGCACGAGCGCCAGCACCGCCGGGCTACAGGCTGCGCCACATGCCGCGGCCGCCAAGCGTACGCTCGCGGGGGGGGTGGTGATGGATTCTATCTGAGAACTCCTCGCGTCTCCTCGAACACCCACCTTCAGAATCAGTCGAGCAAATGTGGCTAAGTGTCATATTAAACGGTCTTAAGCTCGCTATAGGTACCGCATACCGCCCACCTTGGCTTTGTGTAGACACTTCTCTGGATAAATTGACAGAATCGATTGGATCTTTTTCTGCCCATTGTTTTAGTCGGAGATTTTAATATAGATATGTTGAAATTAGCGAGTTGAATACAAGTACACACATACTGTGTAAGACTCATACAATGTATGAGTCTTACACAGTGTGTAAAGGAGGCCACCCACTTTACGGATCACTCAGAAACGCTAATAGATTTGGTCTGCAGCAGTGCTAAGGTCGGTGGTCTTTTGGTTGATCACATAAAGGACCTCAGCGGCCATGCCTTTATATCTATTGAATTGAGCATAAGGAAACCAAAACCTACGCCCCTTTGGAAAAGCTATAGACCACTTAAAATATCGATTTTAAACAATTCAATACTGACATAAACAGTATACCTTGGGAAACGGTACTTAGCGATGATGTAAATGAGTCACTAGCCACATTTAACACACTACTGACTAATTTGTTTGACGTATATGCACCTATAAGATTATCATACATACAGGATAAGAGTTATCCTTTGATAACAGACACTATCAAAGCAATGATGAAACTCAGGGATGATGCACATACTAAAAGTCGCCGTACTAAATTTGAGTCTCACAGAAAGTATTATAAGGAACTTCTGTAGCACTTTATAGGGAAAAGTCTGCATTTTTCCAGCATTGTATCAATAAAACTATAAATGACTCACGTGCACTTTGGAAGCATTTGAAACAAAATATAATTGATTTTAAGAATTCTAACTTACCGGAAAACCTATCTAACCCAAATAATATCAATAACTACTTTCTTGGAATCCCCGGAAACTATGACACTGACATTTCACAGCTAACTTACTTTCATTTTAGCCGCTTCAACACATCGGTGTTCAGCTTAGCACCGGTAGACAAAATCGCCGTGCTTTAGGTTATTAATAGTATCAAGTCAAATGCTCAGGGTACGGATGGTATTTCACTCAATATGATTTTGTTGACACTTCCACAGACACTGCGTGTCATCACTGCTATTGTCAATATGTCCATTAGAAGTGTTAATTTTCCAGATGCATGGAAAGAAGCTATTGTGGGGTGCATATTGCATAACGCCGACCTATCTTGTAGTGTTATAGCAGTACTGTGTGCGCCGTGACACGATTCGGTCGCGATGCGCTAATAAACGGAATAGTACTCAGTAAGTGTTTAATTCCACACTCCCGGTACTCCTACATTTAGTAACCCAACCTTAACACTTACACTATAATAAAACCCATTCCTAAGATAAACCATCCAACAGACCTAAAAGACTGAATTTGCGACCAATTAGCATTTTACCACTAATGTCAAAAATTATGGAGAAAATTGTATGTATGCAAATGACTAAATACCTCTATGAAAATGGTATATTTCCACAAAAACTGTCTGGCTTTAGAGCGGGTAGAAGTACAGTGACAGCACTGTTAGATGTGATTGATGATGTGTTGGCAGGGCAGGATGGAGGAGAGGGAACCATTCTTGTCTTGCTTGATTACTCTCGCGCATTTGATATGATTAATCAATCTTTACTTCTAGCCAAATTAGAGTACTATGGTTTTGATTATAATACAATAAAGTGGTTTTCAAGTTACTTGTCTAATCGTTCTCAAAGAGTAGAAGTTTCTTCTCCAAATGGTTCTAAAAGTTATTCCGCAACATCTTGGGTGACTCGGGGTGTACCTCAAGGATCGATACTGGGACTAATACTTTTTGTTCTGTACACGGCCGATCTACCGGACTGTCTTTTAAACTGCGAACATCACATATGCAGATGATCTGCAAATCTATAAAACGTTTAAGCCTTGTGATACAGTTATGTCGTCTATATTAATTAACGATGACCTGGAACGTATAAAGAAATGGTCGGAGATCAACGGTCTCGTTATAAACCCAAATAAAACCAAGTTTATTGTTCTGGGTTCTAAACAACAAATTAGTCAAATAAATCTCTGCAAACCCAGATTAAAAATAGTAAACAATGAGATAGAACAAGCTAATGAAGTAAAAAATTTGGGTGTTTTAGTTGATGCACATTTCAGATTTGAAAATCACGTCCTCAACGTGGTTAGACAATACTTCTTTATGTTAAAAGTACTCTACCAAATTAGACAATATTTGAGTGAAGACATAAGAATACGTCTGTGTGAGTCACTCGTTTTGTCGAAATTCAATTATGCGGATACAGTGATCGGTGCATGTTTATTAAAGCGAACACAGCGTCTTATCCAGCGCGTTCAAAATGCTTGCGCCAGATATTGCTTTAAAACCCCCCGCAGAGCTCATGTGACTCCATTTTTAAATAAAAATGATCTTTTAAGTATGGAATCGCGGCGATCGATACATTTTGCAAGTTTACTCTTTGGAGTAATTAAGAATCAAAATCCACCATACTTATATAATAAACTTAAGTTCACGCCACGTCAGCGTATCATTGACCGTCTGGTTTGTCCACCATTTAGAACCGCTGCGTTTCGTGGTAGTTTTAGGTATTCTACTACAAAATGTTAGAATAACATCCCTCCACCGATAAGAAAGTCTCTAACAGTTACCACTTTCAAGGCAAAACTAAAAAAATATAAATTAATGTTGCAAAGAAATCAAAAGTAGCAGGTTATGTCTATAGTTGAATGTTATATGCAATTTATTTACTTTCTACCTACCTACTGTATTCCTTATGTGTATTGTATAATTCCTTGTGAGATAGTAATATTGTATTATATACCATTCTAGCTTTCCACTCGCGGCTTCGCCAGCGTGGTTTTTGTTTTCCCGTGGGAATTTTATATTTTCCCGTAGAAAAAATAATTTAATAGCCTATATTAATCAGGGATTGTGTAGCATTCTAATGATGAAAGAATTTTTGAAATCGGTCTAGTAGTTTCGGAGCGTATTCAATACAAACATAAAAATACAAGTCTTTCCTCCTTATAATATTAGTATAGATATTAGTATAGATGGCTGTTTTATTGTATTTTAATTTTTTTAATATTTATAGTGTTAATTGTGATTGTTTATGATTTTTTTTATATGCTTAATATTATTTATAAGTTATTAGTCTTTAGAACTGGTGAGTTGCTGCTTGTTTATAGCTGAGCTACTGCCGTCTTATAACGGGCCCCACAGAATACCAGTGGTCGTATACAGTGGGGACCATTTTGGTACCTATTGATATTTAGTTATAAGTTATTTATTGTTATTCAGTCAATAGTACCAAATAAACATTTTTCTTTCTTTCTTTCTTTCAATATTAACAAATTAAGTGTAACGAGTTGTAACCCTGAAAGACATTAAATAATATTTGTTAAATAATTCGGATTTTCTTCTGGATGCTGTTTTTGATGGGTGTGTCATTGGCAGTTTTTTTAATCTTGATTAAATTTTGTTTTGGGGACATGGATATTCTGAGGAATATTTTCAAGAGTAACATAATTTTTTACTACGGTATATTTAACAGGTTTTGCTAATAAAAGTTTTGTGGGGCTCGATGACCTCAGCTGAGAGTTGTCAGCCTCTTAAAATTTTCATTTGGCCTACGACAACCACTCTCATTACGAGCGTCATAAGAGCGGCCCAAATCACAGATTAGTTAATAATGTATAGTTTGAGCTTGATGCGGCGCTTATTAACCGACTTCAAAAAAGGAGGAGGTTCTCAATTCAATGCGTTTTTTTTTGTGTGTATGTTACGCGATTACACCGCCAGTTGTGGACCGATTTTCAAAATACTTTTTGTATTTGATAGAGTATACTCCAAGGGTGGTCCCATGGTCACCAAAATCAGGATCTGATGAGGGGATCCCATGAAAATCGAGGAAAACCCTTAAATTTTAAGGTGTTTCCAACGTGTTGTGTGTGTCAAGAGATTTCATTCACTAAAAAGTTAAAAAAAATTTTTTTTTTTTAAACTAGAAATCAACTTCAAAAACATTGAAAAGCGTTAAATAATATAAGAATAAGTACAGACAACATCACACTTCTATATTGAAACCGGTGACAAATTTTAAGCCTTTCTAGGGGATCATCGTTTGGCACCGACTTCAATATAAAAGTGTATGTTGTCTGTACCTATTCTTATATTATTTTAAACTTTTCAGTGTTTTTCAAGTCGGTTTTTATTTTTTGTAAAATATGTTTACCTTCACAGGCCTCAGTGGAGATGATAATCTTCGTGGGGTGGTCTCGAGTTATGTGCGTGAGAACTGTCGGCGGGATGAACCTGTTGGCGTAGTAGTGAAGAGCAACCCCGTCCAAGTAATTCAGGGCAGCAGGCTCCTTTTCGATCAACTGTAAATTAAAATGAACAAAAATATAATCTTTCGTCTCCCTTTCAGCAAAGAATAGGCCTATAGACAGAATCTTGACTGTGGTTATCAATATTTTTGGGACTAAAGGTAAGTAAAAAAGATATAAATATGACGACGGAAATTGAAAGCCACGAGAAAAACAGGAAGGTTCGGAATATTTATTATTTCATTGCCTATTTTATATCATTAATATAAATTGGTTGGTAAAATATGGAAATTCTCGTACTACTCATAATATAGTAATGTAATCCTACTCACTCGTATTATAATGTGAAAGTGTGGATGTTTGTTACTCAATCACGCAAAAACGGTTCAACGGATTTGGATAAAATTTGGTATGCATTTTCCTTTGACATGGAAAAGAACATAGGCTACCTTTTATCCCGATTCCTTAAGTAGTTCCCGTGGTAAGATTAAAAATTGTTAACGAGCGAAGCTTTAGACCCAATTCTAAAATCCACGCAGACGAAGTCGCGGGCATAAGCTAGTAGACTATAACTAAACGTAGGTTCAGATTTTAATTATACATATATTCGAAATAAGTTTAGTCGGAAAGTTTATGTCAATGTGTTAACTTACATAGACTAACATTTTTTGAATTATGCGACATAATATTATTTATATTTTAGGAGTTTTGAAATAAATATAGGTGTATTTGAAATAAATAAATAAAGCCCATGCTCCCTGTCTACTAAGCAGGTGATTTCCATTGGATACCAGATGCAACCTTCATATAGCGTGGGATACCACTCACCTTATCAAACCACAGGGCTATGGTGTACCTCTGGTCATCGACGCCCAGGATCTTGACGTCTTTGAATGCTGAGTTGCGGATGGTGGGGCCCAGGTTGTTTACGATCCATTGTCCCTGAAAACAATAATATTATATTATTGGTAGTCCTACTTATGACATAATACAATAGTGCCTAAAAGTAGGACGAATGGAGTTCCCTAAAATATTTGTGTTGTGTAATTTGCAAGTAGGCACATAGAAGAACAGCATTTTAGAAATAAAAAGATAAAATAAAACCCCATTTAAGTTCTTATTAAATCTATTTGTAGTATGATGTTTCTTAATTACAATTTAGGTTACTATAGCAATAAAAGATTCGATAAATTGTCATCAAACGGTATGTTCACAAAAATAACTTATACAGCCACACATCGACACTAATAAATAAATAAACTTGCTGAAAACTTTATGAACAAAACAAATAACCTTATATATTTTCAAATTTATGGAAGTATTGAACAGTCACAAATAGCATTCAAAAATGACATAAGTATAAAAGCCATGGCATTATAGCGCGTAGCGCTTAAATATTGTGCTTAAAAAATGGTGGGAAAGCCAATGTCATTGAATACAAATATATTGGTGGCATATTAGCTTTGTTTTACTTTCCTTTAGTCGAAATAAAAACAGTTCGGTCTCGAACTATTAACTTCTGAGATATGTATGTACTATAGTTAACTCCTAAGTTATGTAGAGTCGTGAGTGAAGTCATGAGTGAAGAGTCATGAGTTATGAAACTGTGATAGAGTCCTGAGTGAAGCGAGGGGTTCAAGTCGCCTAAGACGAAGACACTGCTTTATTCCAGAGGTGAATACTATAATTTTCATACCATCTACGAGACAATAAAAACTCAGGGCTCATTAATAAGCGTGTATTTAAAACAGTAAGGATTTCGTTCTGATATATTTTACAAATTTGCAATAGTAAAAGCAATTGCAATTTCACTATCAGTGTTTTCCGAATTTTATTTAAAAAAAAAACGACTAGGATTTTCTCCTGTGCCGTGGTTGCAGTTACAAACATCGAATATCACATACACATACAACAAATTTATGTAGGCCGTACAAAATATTTGTCCCGTACGGGAATCGAACCCGCGACCCATCGCGCAGTAGGCGATCACTCGACCTCTGCGCTAACCGTGTCGTCATAACTATGGCACAGAATATATAATAGTACTCCATAACTATGGTTAACATTATCGCATCATCATGAAAACCATAAAAATAGAAAAGAATAATTTGTTATTCTCAAGCACGAACACATCACGCAATAATTTTATGTTAAGCTTAAAGACATAAAAACTAAAAAACATATAAATTAAAATATAACAAGTATGAATTTAGTCTACCCATTAATTTACAATACGATACGATCAGCTGCAGCTGGACCCTGTCAATGACCTTTAGTAGCACGCAGGACGAATGTTAAATTGTTAACAATAAAATGTTATCAAATATCTTTTTATTCGTGGCAAGGTATAGATTAATATTGTTTTGTTAACTTTAATCAGCTCTTGTTATAATTATATCTCATCAATACAAGACAACTGAAGACAACCTTTGCATTTTATTTACATAGTTAATGTCAAAAGACAATGAAATGTCAGAAATAATACTTCTAATTAATTACCATAGCCGTTATTCAAACAAACGATCAAAATGTATACCTCGTCTACAGTATTCGATTTTCAACGGTCATAATATGTACTGGAATAATAACTCGTCTTGGTGTTAGAATTATAGATGATGTCAATGTTGATGATGAGAATGATATCAATGCTGGTCTCAATTGTAGACTTAATTTGTAGATTAGAATTTATAATGTGAACTGACACATCTTATTTAGTAAAAGAAGTTGAGCTCAAACTCTTGCTTCCAATTGACGACTCCGTAACGTAAGATATGGCAGTGAAATTACTGGGTATCGTGACTTTACATCTGATGTCACGAGTTAGCAACGTACACTATGGTTCTTGTGGGGGTTGCAGTTTTGCTGCGAATCTCCAAGGAGCGACATAGATTTATAGGTGGCTGTTTCCACTTACCATCAGGTGGGCAGTTTGCTTGTTTGCACATTTAGTTGCAATTAAAAAAATCCAGTTTTCAGAGTATGACTCTCACCATGGTCTCCGCAGTCCAGCCAAGGGAGTTGAATGAAGGCAGTGGCACCACGCCGTTAAGCGGTTCGTTGGTGGTTGTGATGGCCCAGATCGACACACCCTCTTTGGAGTATTTCTCCAAGAACCTGACAACAACAAACAAATAAATAGATCAATAAATATATAATTCGGTGGATGTGACCACCCGGTATTAATCTGAAGGTCCTGGATCGATTCTCCATGGGAGCAGAAAGGTTTTTGCCTGGTTTGGTTGGTTGAAGGGTTGCTGAGCCCACCTGGCCTAAGAATTATGTTGACCTAAGTTGGTGCCATAATAACAATGTTTGCGTAAATAACATTATTGAGTTCCGACAGTTAGAGCTAGTTCCTCAGTTGATGAGAAGTCCAGGTGACGTTTGTTTTCTTCTTCGGCCTTATCGTTAATTACCGTCAGGAGTGATGAAGACAGGGAGCTTCCTTGTTGTATGTAAAAAAATCAATTGCAGGAATCTTGGGACAAGATGATGCAACATCCATTGCCTTAAAAATAGTTACAGAGTTGATGTCAATACGACATTATTTGGATTTCTTAATATGCGTGACCTAAATTTATAAGGTCCATGTCGATTCGTATTCAATTGACATAATGACCAAATATTTTTTAACGATTTATGAAAACTCGACGTCTTCGATCTGCTTTTGAATTTGTATTTCTATCGCATAATAGGTACAAGTTCATTTTTTACAGTTATGCGGAAAAACGATCCCAATTCCTCACGTCGCTCCCCACTGACGCAGAGGGCTGGGTGAAAGAAAGCGGGCCATTGCAGCCCGCTTGCTATGACTCCTTTGCTTACGCGCTAAAGGTGGCCCCTGATGAGCGCGATTAGAGGCCACTTCGTCTGGAGATCATTTGCAGGGCAATCTCTCACAGGCATAAGACCCGGTTCATAGCTGGTCGGGCTTTCCCGTAGAGGTCTGGTTTTCCTATCCCTGGATTGCTCATGACTAAGAATAAAATCGTCATTGAGGTTGGTTTAGTGTGTAAGTCTCGCTTATGCGTTTAGAGTTGAGTCTCTGGTATTTACCCGAGACTGCGTCCGGACATTGAGAGTACCTAAATTAGCTTTTGCCCACGAGTCTGTCCGCGTGGATTTCAGTTATATAACGTTCAGAAATGTTTGGTTAACCTTACAAACTTTCATCCCCCATTTCGACCCCTTCAAGCCTTTTACGCGAACTTCTGTAAGGTCTAATCTGTCTCTGTACGAAATGTCATCAAAATCGGTGCTGCGGATTAGGCCTGAACGCAACTGACACACAGACAAAGCTACTTTCCACGCTTGCTTACACATCACATCATAGCGTACACAATTCCGTATTGCATATGTATATTTGTCGGGACATTTTATAGCTCGTCAGGACATCGGGTCGGGACACCACTGTTAATAACGGTGACATGTCCTGACGTATCGGGACGAATGGTAATACTAGTTTAGAGTCACAAGCACGCCCTTCGATTAGCCTTCGACAGTTATGCTGCGTTATGGAATTCAACATCGGCAAAGGAAAGTGTGCTTACTGCCAGGCCTTCAATCATATTTGTTTTAATTGCGTATTATGTGTAAGATGCTAATCCCGTGCTAGATGTCACTGCTGTACTCAGCAGAATACCAGTGTAGCAAGCCCGCCGCTTGCTGCTTATACTGAGCTGAGCACAGTTTTGGCATCACACGACGAGTAACACCAAAATAATTGTTTGTATTTGTTTTTAATATTGTCTTCTGTTCATTTTTGTGTGTTTTTGTCGTGTGGTGGCAAAATAAAATTTTTCTTTCTTTCTTTCTTTCAACTTAATAAAAAATTGTCTCACTTGTAATGGTAGTCGGCGTAAGTCTGTAAATATTGTGACTTGAGGCGGCTGAAGCCGCCGACCTTTCCGTTGGTCTTCATCCAGTTGGGCGGGGACCAGGTGGTGGCGACGATATGCACATCGGTCGTTGCTACCGCTTTGATCGCCTTAATCATGGGAATCTGGAAAAATATCAATATAAAAAAAAAATATCTGGAAAAATAGCTAGAATATTATTTGACCATAAAATCTCCGAATGTAATTTCCAGGTCTACTGATGTTAGTTAATAGTATCCGTGTTGAATATTAGGATATAAGAACATCTGCTTAGCAACAGTTTTAGATACTCCTATCATAATACTAGAGATTGTGGTTTTTAAATCGTCGCCAAAAGTCTTCTCTTGATACTAAAGAGGGAACCATTCATTAATCTTATTTATCCCAGAGTAATTCGCTTTCATCTTATACTGATACTATAAGTGGGTAAAAGATAAGATGAAACCGAATTTCTCTCAGATTTCGTAATCATAGAAGAATTGGGTAACACTGACACACCTCTGTTTAGAACTGTCGGAACAATGCTGTAAGCATTATTATTGCGATAAACTTAAATTGGTGCGGTGGTAGTAATTAAGCAAACGGACTCCTAACCATAGACTGCATACTTGGTAGAATTACCATCAATGATAGAAAATACTTTGAAATGCACAAACCTTGTACTCGTAATCTTCGACAGTGAGGGAGTAGTTGCTAAGGGTAGCGTCATTCACAGGAAGTTCGTTGTACGCATAGGGGTGCGTGGAGAAGTCACAGCCACCGATGGGAACACGGATCATGTTGTACTGCAGGCCCCGGGCGCTGTAGTATGAACTGAAGGCAGAGGAGAAAACAAATTTAATGATGACTTAGGCGCATAACACATTGCACCGGACACCGCTCCGGTGTGCGGTGCTGCGGTTTTTAATTTTGACTGAAGAATCTTAATTTGTATACAAAAACCGCAGGGTATAACACACTCACACTGCATGTCCGTGCGGTTGTGCGGCACGCGCGACGGCACCGCACTAGGGCTTGTAATTCGAATAATCGAATATTCGGTCATTTTCAAAATTCGAATATTGAGGAACATAAAATTCGAATATTCGGTGGCGCTGTGGTCTCGGCACTGGTATGTGCCCTGCGAGTAGAATCTGGAGGCCCGCGATCGATCGTGCATTGTACCAATGTGTATTTCGTTTCACGAATGTCATATGTACATTTATCTGACGCTCCTACGGTGAAGGAAAACATTGTGAGGAAACCTGCAACAGTGGTGGCGCTAGGCGTCGGCGACGTCGGCCACCGCCGACGGCCTCGCGCCTAAGGGGGCCTCGAAAAATAGTATTTTGTCAAGTTTCAAAATTATTTCGTCAAAATCAATAGCTTTATATTTACAAGTAGTAAATATATAGCTATTGAGTCGGGGCCCTGACGTGACGGAGAAGAAGCGACAGTACAACGCTGCTTCTAGATCCAACAAGAAGGCTATTGCTGAAGCTAAGCTCGGTGTAAAAGCTCACTGCCTGAAATACGTATTACACAACGTGCGGTCAGGCGGGAGCTTAATCTCCTGAACGTCTATAAGTCGAGTGGGCCGGATAGCATCCCAGCAGTGGTGCTGAAGACGTGCGCCCCTGAGCTGACCCCCGTACTAACGCGCCTTTACCGCCTTTCCTATCAGAACAACAGGGTTCCATCTTCGTGGAAGATTGCTCACGTCCACCCAATTCCCAAAAAGGGTGACCGATCCGACCCGTCAAATTACAGGCCAATAGCGATAACGTCCTTGCTCTCCAAGATTATGGAGCGGGTTATCAACTTCCGCCTCCTACGGTACCTCGAAGAGCATGGACGTTCAGCTGGTGATCTTTTAGTTTACCTGATCCACCGTTGGGCGGAAACCTTGAAGGGCAAAGGTGAGGCTCTCGCCGTGGGGCTAGATATTGCTATGGCGTTTGATAGGGTCTGGCATAGAGCTCTTCTCCCGAAGCTACCATCTTATGGAATCCCCGAGGGACTCTGCAAATGGATAGCCAGTTTCTTGGATGGTAGGAGCATTAAAGTCGTCGTCGACGGCTGCTGCTCCAAAACCATGCCCATAAACGCTGGCGTTCCACAAGGTTCGGTGCTCTCTCCAACCCTGTTCATTCTGCATATCAATGACATGTTGTCCATTGATAACATACATTGTTGTGCAGATGATAGTACGGATGATGTGCGGTATGCCGACCACCAGAATGTCCCTCGGATTTCGTTGCAAGAAAGTCGGTCACAACTTGTGTCTGAAGTCGAGGACTCTCTAGGGCGAGTCTCCGAATGGGGTGCAAAGAACTTAGTTAAGTTCAACCCCATGAAGACACAAGTGTGCGTATTCACCGCGAAGGACCCATTTATCGTAGTGCCTCAGTTCCAGGGAGTTACTCTTCGTATGTCCGGTAGTATTGGGATCCTCGGTGTGGAAATTTCTGCCAAAGTGCAGTTTGGGAGTCATTTGGAGGACAAAGCCAAATTGGCGAGCAAAAAACTGGGCGTCCTGAACAGAGCCCAGCACACTCCTAGCCAGCGGCTGATGCTTTATAAAGCACAAATACGGCCGCATATGGAGTACTGCTCGCACCTCTGGGCAGGAGCTCCGAAATATCAACTCGACCCTCTTGACTCCCTGCAAAGGCGTGCACTCCGTATCGTCGGTGATCCCAATATGATGACGACACGTTTAGCGCAGAGGTCGAGTGATCACCTACTGCGCAACGGGTTCGATTCCCGTACGGGACAAATATTTTGTATGGCCTACAGAAATTTGTTCCGGTCTGGGCGTATGTGCATGTCATATTCTATGTTTGTAACTGCACCCACAACACAGGAGAAAATCCTAGCGTGGGGCGACGTTTAAAAAAAAAATATCACGACCTCAATGGAGACTTTGGAGCAAAGGAGAGACTTTGGTCCTCTCTGCGTGCTCTATCGGCTCTTTAACGGAGAGTGTTGCCCTCGTCACCTTTTTATCATCGCACCACCCGCCACCGCAATAGAGTTCATCCGTACCACCTGGAACCGATCTTGTCTAGCACAGTTCGGTTTCAGCGTTCATTTCTTCCACGTACGTGCAGACTCTGGAACGAGCTCCCAGCTGCGGTGTTTCCTGAGCGCTACGATATGTACAACTTCAAACGAGGCTTAAAAAGAGCACTTCTCTCCAGGTAGGCAGCAACTGAGCTTTGCCCCTGGCATTGCAGATGTCCATGAGCGGTAGTTACCACTTACCATCAGGTGGGCCACTTGCTCTTCTGCCACTTTTAGCAATAAAAAAAAATACTCGTGATATAAACCAAGAAATAGGTACCTAAAGTATAAGTACTAACATATAGGTTATCTATTTCTCCATAGAAACCGAAAGAGAAAAGTGAATACCTAGTTTTAAACCTGCGGTAGTGTTTTTTATCGAGAGCATGGACATTTTTTGCCTTTCTATCAATGCCTTCGAGTATGTTTGTATGCGTCAGAATTCGTAACAATTAAGTATTTAAAAGGGCCGAAGGGCTATTTATTTAAGATAGGTACACCAACAGCACATATATTACACACTTATCAATCTGAAGTATAAAAAGAACAATTCCAATACATGTGCCCATCCCATGACAGGCGTACACAACGTTATTCAGATAAACTACGGCTTTATAGGTTAGAAGCCATATTTTATAATTAATTAAAGTTATTATTACATACTCAAGGAAAATTTTGATTTCACTATTATTTTTTTCATATGGTAGAAGTAGCAAGCTATTTGATTTGGTCTCTATTTATAGCTCCTTCCCTAATATTAAGTTTTCTTTGTTTTGTATTCGCAATGTTTAATGTTTGTTGTTAACAAAAATTTTATGTTTTAATTTTGAAATTTATGTATACTTAAATAACTTTGTTTTTTTTTCTCGATTTACTTCTATTGTTTTTGAACTGCTTACATAAAATACTATATAATACAGTAAAATATTTGCATGTGGTTACTATTCGAATAGTATTCGAATACTTCGAATATGCCCTCTAAAAATAACGAATATTCGAATATCTAAAATGTTCGAATAACTACAAGCCCTACACCGCACTCCCGGCGGACGGTGAAGCGGTGCGGTCCGCGGTGTATGCCACACTATGCCGCAGTATCGTACAGATTTTTGCGTAGAAAGGACGTGCATACGCGTAATAGATCTCGACATAGATAATGCGGTGATGCGGTGTGTCGTGCATCGCAGCTCCGGACGGAGATACGGAGCAAACCGTACGGTGGCACGGTTCCGTGTCCCCGCAGCCGCATGCGGATTTCGTCCCTCCGTACACCGCAGCGGGATGCGGCGGCAATGTGTTAAGCGCCTTAGAAGCAGTTGCGTTCTCTTTACACAACTTTGGTGGCAAACAAGCGATTCAATAAGGTTGTCACTGTTACCTAACGCATATGGACGCTGCTAACTATGGATTGTGCGCGTTGTCTACCAAACCCTTTGCTACATGCCCCTTGGAAGCACGCAATATCCGATGGGGTGTAAGCAAGGCCGGATTTACTACAGAGGCGAAGTGGGCCCGGGCCTATATCGGTAATTTTTTAGAAGCGGCAAAGCGACAAAAGAGCTGGATTTCGGAAAATCATTTCAGTAGGTAGCCGCCATTTTGAAGAGTGTACACATTTAATATCTTCAATTCGACACCCCAACCAACATTTTTAATAATTCGTTTGTTTTCAGTTGGTCAGATTTTCGAAACGTCAGACTTTCAAATGGTCTAAATTTCAAATCGTCACCATTTCAAATGGTCGGAGTACAATCACAGTTATAGATAGTAAGTGGTAACATACAGCCATTTAGTGTTATTGATGTTGCGTTTCGTCATTTGCACTTTTTGCACTGTTAGCACAGTGCAAAAAGTGTTTGGAGCAACATTTCTATAAAACTGATGTATTTCTCTAACGTTCAAACAGATATGATTGTTACTCAAACTACAAATAAAGATAAGATGAGATACCATTATAATGTACTAGCTGTGCCCGCGAACTACGTTTCGCCATATATTTTTTCCCGTTTTTACAATATTTTTCATTAATTGTCAGCTCCTATTAGTAGTAGCGTGATGTTATATAGCCTATAGCTTTCCTCGATAAAAGGACTATCCAACACAAAAATAATTTTTCAATTTGAATCAGTAGTTCCTGAGATTAGCGCGTTCAAACAAAACAAATAAACTCTTCAGCTTTATAATATTAGTAAGTATAGATATGTAGTACCAGCTATATAAGCGACCTTTTACGAAAACAAAAAATACATATTGTAATTGTAGTTACTTAATGAGGTTTTGCATGAGCTGCTCGTCGGTGAGGTTCTTCCAGTTCATGCTAGAAGCGTCAGTCACCGCCCCGCCGAACCCTTCAATCATTTGGTACTTCGTTGAGGGGTCCAGAGTTAGGGTATTGGAGCATCTGCCTGAAAATTTGTACGTATATAATTATAATAGCCCGAGTGTAAGAAAACCATCCAATGCACTATGATGAATTGGGTGCCTTTAAAACTAGTCTGACGCTCCTACGGTGAAGGAAAACATCGTGAGGCAACCTGCATACATCTGCGAAGAAATTCAATGATGTATGTGAAGTCGACCAATCCGCACTGGGCCAGCGTGGTTGACTAAGGCCTAATCACCCTAATATAGGGTAGGCTCGAGCCCCTCGGTGGGGACGTATATGGGCTGTGATGATGATGATGATGAAAACTAGTCATACAATTACAGTAACATACAATTGTTGTTTAGCCTAACACTAAATTTTCGCACTATTTTGGTATAAAAATTGAGTCATAATTTTATAATGTCTAATGTTAAATGCACAAAAAATTTTGGCATAGGTTTTTTGGCATTATGATGAATACGCCACATATTGTAAACTATAATATTGTTAGTTGACGTCATTTGTTTGCGTTGTTAGATAGAACCATAATTGATTTAAAATTTGAACTCGACGCAGAATGCCCTAATTCATCAACGCGTTATGTCCTAAACGCGAAATGTCCTAAACGCAAAATATCTTAAACGTATATTCATAAAGTTATTATTTTAACCATAAGTTAGTGACAGAAACAAATTGCTTTAAAACTGACTTCATGTTTTTTTTTATTGTAATGTGTTTTTTTATTGTATTTGCTTGTTGGCAAACAAGCAAACTGCCCACCTGATGGTAAGTGGTCACCTATAATACATGTGGCTCTTGTGAGATTTGCAGCAAAACTGCAACCCCCACAAGAACCACAGTGTACGTTGCCAACTTGTGACACAAGATGTAAAGTCACAGTACCCAGTAATTTCACTGCCATATCCCACCACTGCCACTGTCCTTCAGACCGGAACACAGCAATGCAAGCACTGCTGCTTTGCGGCAGAAATAGGTAAGACGGAGGTACCGTCTGTCTGGCCTATTCTGAGAGTGTAATTAAAACTTGCGTATAGTACTATTATATATTCTGTGGTATGGGTGAGGCGTTTACGGGCTGAGGAGCAGGTGGCTGTGAGCGAACCGCTGCGCGCTGCGGCTAAAGCTGCAGTAAGCCTGTAGTAAGCGGAAGCCATCTCCAACGATTAGCTCGCGGGAGTTCGCCGCACGCAGCGCCGTAGCGCCGGAGCCGTCACGGAAGTTAGTTTGTATTCATGCCTGCTTGATTGCATGACATTGTTAACCGAAAAAAACACGATATTATAATATGCGTTTCATTTTGTGCGAATTACAATTCAGTAATAGTAAATAGTAGGTATTGGCATTGTTCAATCCAATGTCAATTTGGGTAGTTGAAGTATAGCGAAAAATTAGGCGAAGGCAAACATTTAGGGCAAGTGAAAAAAAAAAGTTAGTGCCATTGCGATTAGGATTACAAAAAAATTAGGCGATCCAATAAAGTATATCCTTATTAATTCGATCCTTTTTACAATCCCTTTTTACAATTTACGGTTCATCACATTTTGGAATTCATAGTCTGGGAAGTAGGTCATCCTAATATTATGATACTTTTTAGTGTCTTTCATTATTTATTAAATCTTTATGCCACAACAAAGATTACAAAAGGCGTACTTAGTTTAGCAGACATTTTCTACCAGTCAACCCCACGGTAAGTTTTAATAGGTCTATTTGGCGCAAACAAAGATGTGGTAGCCATTTAATAAGCTACTACTTATGTAAGGAGATCAGATATTACTGACGAAACATGATACCTACCTACTACTAGTAATTAAATATATACTCTGTTTGTTTTTACTAAACTAGCAATGGATATAATATATATATATATATATATATATATATATATATATATAACAATAGACGATGATCGTTTTAATGCAAAATCAAAATTCTAGACACTTATAGGGATTTTTCATTACTCATACTCTGAAAGTAGGTCTGAAGTTGCCTGACGAGCGGGTTGAAAGTAATACTCTGTTTGTTTTTACTAAACTAGCAATGGATATAATATATATATATATATATATATATATATATATATATATAACAATAGACGATGATCGTTTTAATGCAAAATCAAAATTCTAGACACTTATAGGGATTTTTCATTACTCATACTCTGAAAGTAGGTCTGAAGTTGCCTGACGAGCGGGTTGAAAGTAATACTTTTCAGCCCTAGTGAGAATCACTTTCAACTGACAGCTGCTGTCAAATTTTAAAAAGAAACTAGTTCTTTTTTGACATTTTTATTGAACCATGTTCCGACTTTCTATAAAGCCACTCAATTACAGACAGCGCGGTGTAAAATTGAAATAACGCGGGTTGAAAGTAATACTTTTCAGCCCTAGTGAGAATCACTTTCAACTGACAGCTGCTGTCAAATTTAAAAAAAGAAACTAGTTCTTTTTTCACATTTTTATTGAACCATGTTCCGACTTTCTATACAGCCACTCAATTACAGCGCGGTGTAAAATTGAAATAACATAATGACTTTATTATAATTTATTTTCAACTAGTTCTTTAAAATAACAGATTTGGGCAAAATATTTACTAAAGGAAAAATAATGGCTGAATAGCTGGCTGGCCACAGAAAAAAAAACAAAATAAGCGGGAAAGCGGCAATGCGATGTTCATTTGTTTTTTCCATTTGTAGAGTTTTGATAATACTTCCGTATAGAAGAGATTTGTACTAACTGTTAATTATATTTGTATAATATTATGTTCATAATTAACACAATGAGTTCATCTGATTCAGGTAAGGAGTTAACGCCTGATTTTATAAGAGAAAGCGGGCTAAAGCAGAAGTTGATGATTTATGTGAAATAAAATTTATACTTTTTTTCCTTAGCTAATTCATTGTTTTATTTTTACTTTCCTTGTATTCGTAATGAAGAGCACAGTGTTTACCTCGGGTTAAAGACTTATTTAGTCCCGAGACGGTATTTGACGCCCGAGCGTAGCGAGGGCAGCAATAGTTCGAGTTACTTTCACCCCTGGGGTAACAATGTACTATTTAAATCCTTTTTTTTAATGTATGTCAAAAGATGGGATTCGCAACTTACCAGTATCACTAGATTCAATAGGTCCCGTCGTCTTAAGGAATCTGGATCCAGCCTGAAAGTTAATGTTATTTTTCATTAAACACTGCTCTTTAGTTTACTCTTTTATCTTGTCTACGCCAGATTCCCTTTGTGAACTTTGATCCCTTAATTTCCTTACTATATACAAACTGTCGAGTTGAGATATGTTAGACAGTGTTGTTATTTTGTACCTCTATAATACATAGTTTAGGTCTTCATAATGTTTTGATTAACAATAATTATAGACTTGTCGATCGACATATATCGATCGACAAAGCATCTGTCTTTTTGACTCCTTAGGAATATCTGTCAAATTTATTGATTTTTGCCGAGTATGTCGATCTTAGCTGTCAAATTTTGTTTATCGAGAATTCCATGCTCGCAGGGCTGGGTTGGGGTATTGGCCGTGTTTGGGCCTTGGTCGACCGCGCTTGCCCGGTGCGGATTGGTTATATTGTTCTTTTTTGTGTTATTTGTTGGTTGTATTGTTGTTCGTATTGATGTATATTAACTAGATATTAAGGTTATTTGAAGAAAAATCTCTTACCTCAGAAGATGTGTAGGCGACGTAAGTGCCCGCGGAAGGAGCTTCTCTGACGATTTCATCGCAGTACGTAGAGTTGCACACGCACACCACAGACTCTCCCTTGATAGGGCGCGCCAGGCATTGCTTCTCTGTAAGAGAACATTGTGTGGTTTGCTACAAAACGGCACTGACAATGCCAACCCCCTCCCCCCTCCCTGGACAAATGTTTTTAGAAAAACTCCAAATAAAATTTATATTTTTTATAAGACAAAAAGAAAACAAAACATATGAACGAAACAGAAGGCTGATGAATGAGGTGTTTGAAAATTGTCACTGTCATCTTTCTCTTAATTTATTTCGATCTGTACTTGTTTTTTACTGGGTTAATCTATGCCAAAGATTGCTGACTTGCAATCGAAGATTGCTGAATCTAGAATGTTGGTCGTGCGAAGAAGAGACATAACCAATTCAGACTATGGTCAAGGTAAGTCAATAGACTTATTTTTCCGTGCCACGTTCGGAGCGCTTATAAGCTATCTACACATTATTATGACAGCGTCATTGCGTTAAAACATGGTACAGAAATTTAAGGAATTGTACCTTAAACAGTAATTTGGATCTTCAGCGGAGTCTTTAGCTTCATACGGAGTCGGTTTTGTTATTCGTTCAGTGGAAAAGTAACAAAAGTGAAAAAAGAAAACATATCGCTCCTTTGGGCGAATATTGTTGCAACTCGAAACAGGCTACTTTTACAGGAAAGCCATTTGAAGTTTACTATTATTTGAAACTTGTATAACTTCGGTTCTATTGAACTTTTCTTGATGAAAATCAAATAAAACATAGAATATAGAAAGATAGAAACATAGAACATTCTTTTTTTTTATTATTAGACTACCTGCTTTGGCCAATAAAAATACTAATAATGTCCTCCTAACCGATATTCGGTCACGGCGGCCAATCTCCACAGAGACTAGCCATCTGCGCAGGAGATATTATAGTGCACAAGTGACTGCGCAAACGCAAGTGCACTCTCTGTTCCTTCACTCGGCTAGTCCGATAGGACGGTTAACCGACACGACCGGGGCGAGATCAGGTGCAGGACCCACTGTTTAACGTGCCTTCCGAAGCACGGTGGAGCTTGAGCTGTTTCTTATTTTGGTCACCCATCCTAGGACTGACCACAGCGAACGTTGCTTAACCTTAGCAATCGTTAGCTGAGCGCAAGCGCCAATGCGCCACCAAACTCCTCACAAAAATACTAATATCGCTTTTAAAAAATGGGTGTTGATGGTAGAGCGGTGCAAATTTTGGGTTTTATTTAAGTATTTTTTATGCTTAATCATAAAAATGTAAAAAACATTCTGGAGTGGCCACCGTTATCACCTAGGGATATAAAAATAGCCTGTGGCCTACTCTCAGACCTACTAAATATACACAAATTTCATAAAAATCGGTCAATCCGTTTCGAAGGAGTTCGATAGCAAACACTGTGACACGAGATCTAATATATAAAAATATTGTGTCACAGTGTTTGTTATCGAACTGCTCTGAAAAGGTTTGACCGATTTTGATAGAATTTTTGTGTATATTTTGTAGGTCTGAGAGTAGGCTATTTTTTTATCCCCTAGGTGATATTGGGGGGGAACTCTTCAGATTTTTTTTGACAATTATCATGGCGAAACGAAGTTCGTGGGCACAGCTAGTTTTTATATACTCGTATTAGATACTTCAGCGTCAGAGCTACTTATTATGACAATAAACGTTATTAATAATTATAAAACAATGACGTTTTATCAGAATTCTTCATTATCTTCATATCCTCAGTCGTTTACAAATTAAGGTAAGAAAGCAGATATTTATTCAAATAAACACACACACAGTTATTTGAAGTCTGTTCCCATAATTATTTATTCATTCAAAGAATGTAAATAATGATTTCATTATGCCGAATTCTCGAAAGTATTATCGCGCCAATTGATAAAGGTTGTTGACTGTTTCTCATATTCACGAAGATTACAAACTTACATTTATGCAAACATAACTATTATTGTATATCAAAAACGGGTAATTGGCAACCATCCTGACTAAGAGACTATAAAAATATTTTACAAAAAAATTAAAAACCTACTTCTAAACCACAAAAATGACATAAAATAATATAAGTCAGTACGGATGATCGGTGATCGTGAGAGTTAAAATTTGGCGCCGACTTCAAAATAAAAAAATGTGATGTTGTGTGTATTCTTATATTAATATTAATTTTGAGTTTCTTTGTGTCTTTGAATATGATATCATCAGCGCATTGCAACAGCAGCATTTGTGAATTTAATATCAGCGCACCGAAGTAACTTGAAAGAATAAAACTAGGGTCCATTAAGTGCCTATTGTATTTAAAGAACTACATCTAACTCCTCAAAGTCAAGGATTCTTCCAATATCAGCTCGGCACATGACTACCATACGCAGATACCTGAACCTACCTCGCTTCAGAAAAGACATGAAATACGTTAGACGTGTGTATAAAGTTTAAGGGTTTCCCTCGATATACCAGGGACCCATCCGCAGATACTGACTTGGTCGCAATGGGAAGTAAGCACTCTCAAACAAAAAAAGAGTTTTCCAAATCGGTTAATAGAGACAGTTGAATTAAGAACCTCCTTTTTGTGAAGTCTGATAAAAATACGGTTTTTTCTGAATTCTTATCGATAAGAATCAAAAAACACATTAAAAACTCATAAAGAATTTGTCTTTTGTGGTAGGTACTAACAACTACAATAAAATAACAAAATAGTATGAAAATAAATATGAAAAGTGTTTGTCGTTTCATTTATAGTGTACTGTGCTGCATTGCAATTAGGGTTGCCAACCCTACTATATAATATAGTATCCTGCTATATTTGTTGGTCAAATAATATATTTATATAGTAGGCGACACTACTATACCTATATCTTATAATTAATTATTTCAAATTGAGTCAGAAGAGAATGGAGTCAGAATTGCATAAAGTTTTAAAGATTTTTTTTCCAATGACAACAACTTCTGCATTTATGGAGCTCATAAATGCAGAAGGCCGATTACGGAAGAGATGAGCTGATGAATTTAAATTAAATATAAGCGGATATGATACTATTTTTCAATTAGAATGTGGAATATTGGAATGGAATGCAGCAAAGGTAATGAAACTATTCTTAAGAATAAAATGAGGTCAGATAGAGATCAGAGTTTTTAAAATACTTACTTTATACGATTAAAAAAAGGTTGGCAATCCTAATTGCAATGCCACGTAAAGTTTTTTTTCTAAAACATATAAATTTTTTAGATCTGAAAGCTCGAACGTCTTAGGAGTCCCTACAAAAGTTTTGTTATAATCGGATCAATCCCTAGAGGAGTAACATATACACATGCATTTTTATTTATAAAGATAAGCATTAACAAAATGTCACTTACCGGCACGTGTTTTTGTCAAAACAAACAAAGCTAATATAACTAGACTTATATTTTTAAGGAACATGGCTATTAGAAGTCTAGTAACAATCTAAGTAACAACAACATTTAATTCAAATGTATGTTTAAATGTGATATCTCCTGATATTTTGTTTGATTGTGTTATTCTAATCGTATTTTCGCTACGTTTGTCATAACGTGATATGAGTGTGCGCGGGCGCATGCGGCCACGACCCGCTATCGACTGGGGAAGAGTATAATTCAACACCTAATACAGTAATAACTCATTGTCGCAGTGCCAGTGTCAATTCAAACTTTATGAGATAATGCCGTAATGTATCTTTTTATTTTCTTATTGGATTGCAGAGTGTTAGATGTCAATTGTATGAATGCAGTGTCAGTTGGTACTAGGATGTTTTCCTTTCGGCATTTGAATGTTTAAGGGGATTACCTTGCATAAACTTAAAAAATACTGCATGTTTGAAGAAGATTGTAGAAGAACCCTATTGAGCAAGGGTTATAAAAAAAATATATGTTATACGCAAGGTCACGAAGTATTAATCGTATTGATTAAAATTCTAGTTACTTATACCCAGTTGTTTTAAAAAAAAATAGAAAAGTCCCCAATTTTAAACTTATTTACAAATTCTCTCAGTAACGGCTTATTACTAATGCATGAATTTTGCATCAATAAAAAGGTAACGATGTCTTTTATAAATCGTATTGATCGGATTTTAAATAACTTCAAAGTCCTTTTAAATAATAAAGAAAAACCTAAAATACTATAAGAACCCCGCACCAGGCACCCCCGCAACGCCTGGACAGCAATTACTCGATACGAGAATCTAGTGCGTTCTTGACTCTCGTAACTGGTGGACTGTACGTGCGTTTTATTGTGCGACATCATTACGAAAAGTGACAAATTTTGAATGACTTTTAAATTAAATCGGATTGTAGATAGTGTAAATAATTAAAATAAGTAATATTAAGGACAATAATTAGCTTGTAAATATATTTAATAAGTTTTTATTTAGTATTTGTAATAAGTAGTTGTCATAGAGTGAAATTGGTTCAGATTAGATAATAATGCCCAAGTATAAAAGTAAAAGCCGAGTGGCTCGTGGTCGAGCTCTCCAAAATTATTGGTAAGAAGTTACATTTAGATATTATGAAAAGGTTAAAATTTATTTCCCTTTCAAATATTTATCATAATGAGCCCTGAAGTTATGGTAAGGATCTCAACCACTGTATTACGTAAAATTTTCGTGTTTGGCCTCATTTGAAAGAGCAGGCCCCGTATTATGAAGTATTATTATTTCCATGCAGTTTAATAATGACTGGATATTTTTTATTTCGTAATGAACTCTTATACCTTGCTAATAAAGTTCATAACTTACACAGTTTTTGTTGCCCGTACACCGAATGGAAATAAGAGTTCATAATACGGGGGCTGAATTAGATCAAGATAGCTATGATGATTTTGTCCTCTGATGATCAGATCCAAAGGTAGGTACGGGATCTCAACCACTGTATTACGTAGAACTGTCGTGTTTGGACTCATTTAAAAGAGCTCGCCGAGACCAAGATGACTGTACTGGTTTTGCCTTCCTAATGATCAGCTCCGAAGATAGATACAGGATCTCAACCACTGTATTACGTAGAACTGTCGTGTTTGGACTCATTTAAAAGAGCTCGCCGAGGTCAAGATGGCTGTACTGGTTTCGCCTTCTTGATGATCAGCTCCGAAGGTAGGTATAGGATCTCAAGCATATTAACGACTAGCAATGTAGTTAATTATTTTTATTCTTACACTAGTTTTCACATACCTACCTATATATTTTTTTTTGCTTTTATGGTTTTCTTTTTTTCTCAATGTATGTATATTCATAATCTAATAGAAATAACCACCAAAGCCTCCATTACCTACTAAAAAAATATATTATGTATGTAACACATGCTACGTTATACGTACGGCTACAGCATGACGACACGGTTAGCGCAGCGGTCGCGTGATCGCCTACTGCGCAACCGGTCGCGAGTTCGATTCCCGTACGGGACAAAGATTTTGTATGACCCACAAAAATTTGTTCCGGCTAAGCGTATGTGCATGTGTGATTCTATGTTTGTAACTGCACCCACGACACAGGAGAAAATTCTACTATGAGGCAACGTTTTTATCGTAATTGTTGTGTTATGTATGAATAATTGATATTACATATGCTGTACTTATCTATATATTATAACTATGTATATTATCTGTTTTTATCTGTAAGTAATTGTTATAATGTAATAACTGTTGGTGAGTCTAAATAAATATTACGTAGAACTTTTGTGTTTGGACTCATTTGAAAAGGCTCACCGAGAACAAGAGTCACATGACTGTGATGATTTGCCTTCTGACGATCAGCATAATACATTTTGTAATACACTAGCTGTGCCCACGAACTTCGCTGCGCCTCACGATAGGTTCTTTTGTTTTATTCTAGTTTTCCCGTTTCCGTCTAATTTTTCCCGTGGGAAAAAAGTATCCTATATCCGTCTCCTCGTCCTAAGCTACCTCCCCACCAATTTTCAGCCAAATCATAGTTTTCCCGTTTTCCCGTGGGAATTTTTACCGTGGGAAAAGTATCATATATTATACCTTATATAATTAGCTATCTATTAGTGAAAGTCCCGTCAAAATTGGTAAAGCCGTTCCGGAGATTAGCGGGAACAGACAGACAGACTCCGGGACGGCCGGACCGATTTTGACGAGACTTTCATCAATAGATAGCTAATTATATAAGATAACACATAGTCTACTTTTTCCCACAGTAAAAATTCCCACGGGAAAACGGGAAAACTAGGATTTGGCTGAAAATTGGTGGGGAGGTAGCTTAGAACCAGGAGACGGACATAGGATACTTTTTCCCACGGGAAAAATTAGACTGGAAAACTAGAATAAAACAAAAGAACCTATAGTAAAGCGACACGAAGGTCGCGGGCACAGCTAGTCTATACAAATAAATAAAATTGAAGTGTCTGTTTGTAATGTCAAAATAACAAGTTTTTACTAAATGGGTACATCGGGTACCAATAACAAAAACACAATTTAAAATTTTTAATTTTTGTCTGTCTCTTTGTTCCCGCTAATCTCCGGAACGGCTGGACCAATTTTGACGGGACTTTCACTAATAGATAGCTAATTATACAAAGTTATTTTTTAATTATCACAAAAAATGTGTGTGCTGGAACAGCTGATTTTTTTTTTGCGATTTCAAAGTTGGTCCCATAGTGCAAGTTGTTCAGTTTGCTTGTCTGAACACGCACAAAATTTTTTTGTGATAATTAAAAAATAAACTTGTATAAGGTATAACATAGGCTACTTTTTATCAACTTCAACAAAAGTTACTATTCCACGCGGACGAAGTCGCGCACAGCTAGTCGTACATAAAGTCGAGGCGGCATGGTTAGCGCAGCGGTCGAGTGATCGCCTACTGCGCAACGGGTCACGGGTTCGATTCCCGTACGGGACAAAGATTTTGTATGACCCACAAAAATTTGTTCCGGCTAAGCGTATGTGCATGTGTGATTCTATGTTTGTAACTGCACCCACGACACAGGAGAAAATTCTACTGTGGGGAAACGTTCTTTGAAGAAAAAACCGGCCAAGCGCGAGTCGGACTCGCCCATGAAGGGTTCGTACGAAAAAAAACTACTTACTAGATCTCGTTCAAACCAATTTTCGGTGGAAGTTTGCATGGTAATGTACATCATATATTTTTTTTAGTTTTATCATTCTCTTATTTTGAAGTTACAGAGGGGGGACACACATTTTACCACTTTGGACGTGTCTCTCGCGCAAACTATTCAGTTTAGAAAAAAATAATATTTAATGAACCTCAATATGATTTTTGAAGACCTATCCATAGATAACAAATTACCATACCATATTAAAAAAAATTGAGTTTCAGTTCTATGTATGGGGAATCCCCAAAATTTATTGCTTTTTTCTATTTTTGTGTGAAAATCTTAATGCGGTCACAGAATACATCTACTTACCAAGTTTCAACAGTGTAGTTCTTATAGTTTTGGAGAAAAGTGGCTGTGATATACGGACGGACAGACAGACAGACATGACGAATCTATAAGGGTTCCGTTTTTTGCCATTTGGCTACGGAACCCTAAAAAGAATGTAAATAAATATATGTAATCTGTATAGTGCCTAAACTTCTATGAAACGGCTATTTAAAAATGAAGCCACTATAATTATTTAAATATTATTAAACTAGCTGTGCTCGCGACTTCGTCCACGTGAAATAGTTACTTTTGTTGAAGTTGATAAAAAGTAGCCTATGTTTTACCTTATATAATTAGCTATCTATTAGTGAAAGTCCCGTCAAAATCGGTTCAGCCGTTCCGTAGATTAGCGACAACAAACAGACAGACAGACAAAAAAAAATTTAAATTGTATTTTTGTTATTGCTACCCTATATACATTCATATTCATTCATATTCATCTGACGACAAGGTTGGCGCAGAGGTCGAGTGATCTAGCACCAAAGTACTCGTCAAGACGAATCAAACGAGCCGAGGCTCGACGGGGTTGCGTCGTTTCATTACTGAGTTTCTATGGCCACATTCCAGCTCCATCATCAGACCCTGGTTGCCATGTAGCACCAAAGTACTCGTCAAGACGAATCAAACGAGCCCAAACTCGATTAGGATGTGTCATTTCATTGCGAAGTTTCTATGGCCACCTTCCAGCTCCATCATCAGATCAGCACCAATATCATCATAATATTGTATTGTCACGCGATTTACACTTGTATGCTAAATTTTAGCTCAATCGGTAACCGGGAAGTGGATCAAATTTAATTTGCAAGATTTGATGACAAACATCGGGATAGGTGAAAGTAAAAGCTTTTAAAATAATAAAAAAAAACGCATCAAAATCCGTTGCGTAGTTTATAAGATCTTAACATACATAGGGACAGACAGCGGAAAGCGACTTTGTTTTATACTATGTAGTGATGAGAAAATATGTCGCTCAGAGAGCGATTAAAGTAGGCAAAATAACACTGACTGGGCGGCGTGTCTGTAGTCTTATTTTATCTTGAGCTTAATACTTTGTAGTGCAGTTGTCTAGAAAGAGATGGCGTTAAGCCGGCTTTTGACTGTGGGATATAATGTAATATATATTACATTTTGAGATATAATATTTTATCGCTTGCCATACTTTTTTACGAGACCGTTCTCACTGTGCTATAATATATATTACACCCCAAACTATATTTTTTCGCCCGACCGAGCTATATTTGAAGGCGATATATTTTACCTCACGTTCCCGCATACCGCACCTCTGCCCCTGCCTCGCCTTCATTTCGAATCGTGACGTGACGGTCATGCGCACATACTTACATACTCGTAGCTGTCCGCGTGTTATGATTTTTGGGTATTTTGGTTCGCAATCTTTTCTTTACGTATTTACCACGTATTTACCTATTTACGTATTTATCCCTATAATGGAACATTTTATAGAAAGTGTTAGGAAATATCCTTGTTTACGACTAATCTTGAAGAGTATAAAATGAATGAAATTAAGGATGCTGCATGGAGAAATTCACTATAATCTTTTCTTAAGGCCTTACTAATAACCATTTCATACGCCTGATTTGGTTAAACAGTGTTTTGTCACGTTCACTCGAATGACATTTCAAATTCGAACAAAAGAGACAAAACACTACTTAACTATACAAGGTTTGTACAAATTAGTAAGGCCTTTAGTCTATTAAGATTCGATATCCAGAATCGACGTTTATTGTATTTTTTCTAAATAATGAGATATGTAAATCGAATACTGTATCATCTTCGTCTGATAAACTATCGAAAGTACCTAGCAAAACAATTTCCATATTATCCATTTAATAACGAGAGGTCAACCGTTTCAATAAAAGACGTTATGATGTATATGATGATCATAGAAGCTGAACTATTCAAAAAAATATATCTGATAGTGAGAACAGCAAACCCGGGATGTAATATATAGCTGAACATGTAATATATATTACATCCTATAGTCAAAAGCCGGCTTAACGCGGGAATACTTTTACCAGCGGGCAAATGCTGAAGGTCATTGGGCGACGTAATACCCTTAATGAGTAGAATCATCAGCCTACGATGGGCTATTGAAATACTTAAGGTACTTTTAATCACAGAAAATTTCTTAGGAGGAATTTTTTTTCGATGATATTATACATAGATATGTGAAAATAAATAATTTATTCTACAATATGTTTGATGTTGTGATTGATCGCAATAGTCTTTTGATAAATTTAACTGAACTTCTTCAGAAAATGACTCTAATATGCCTCTATGTTTAAAGCTTAAAATAGCTTCGAATTTTAGTAAGTTAAATCATAATGTTTAATATGTTGGTTAGTTTGTTTATTTTATATTGTATGTAAGTATATCAATTTGTTTTTTAATTAAATAAGTAACTAGCTTACGAGCGAATAAATTCAATAAATAAATGTTACTAAAGGTGTGTTCCATATAAGAACCACCACTTTGCTGGTGCTAATATGTGATGTTAAATCCTCTGAAAAACCTTTTTGAATCAAGGAAAAAAAGATTTCAAATGTCAAATTACGAAGCTGTCAAAAAGTGGTATCGAGAACTCATATAGTCTGAGTATTTGATGCTAACTTTTCGTGGCAAAAATGTTTAAATGAACAACATGAAACTAGCACGAAAAGAGATGTTGGGTATTTTGATAAAAATAGTATTTTCTTATGTACCGCCCTAGTTACAATAAATCAGTTCTTTAACCGCCGCCTGTCTTTTACTACGCTATATTTAACTGTTAACACAAAAATGCTGCAAATCGGTGTTTGTCTGGAACGCCCCTTATTTTTCTCTTACTAACGCTCAATCGATTAGTGCGCAACGATCGATCTCAAATCGTTGGCATGGTGCTTAGCAGTGGCGGCGCTAGGCGTCGGCGACGTCGGCCACCGCCGACGGCCTCGCGCCTGTGGGGGCCTCGCAACAAAATTTTACAAGTTTCGTCAAGTTTCAAAATTATTTCCTCAAAATCAATAGCTATATCTTTTACAAGTAATAAATAGGTACTCGTAATTTTAACCCAGAAATAGGTACCTACCTAACAGAGATTAAACGTCTGGTACCTAAGGTAAGTACTGACATATAGGTAATCTATCTATCCATAGAAATCGAAAGAGAAAAGTGAATACTACCTAGATTTAAACCTGCGTTAGTGTTTTTTTTCGAGAACATAGAAATTTTTTGCCTTTCGATCAATGCCTTCAAGTATGTTTTGTATGCGTCAAAATTCGTAACAATTAAGTATTTAAAGGGCCTCGCGAACTTGATGTCGCCGACGTCCACATATGGTTTAGCGCCGCCACTGGTGCTTAGTAGGTACTATCGATTTTAAAGACAGTATTTTACCATGGTAAACGTAACATATCAAGCCGTTCACCGGTCCTTTAATATTTTTTCCGAACCAAGAAACAGTTCGTATGTATTAGTAATTTCTTAGCTTGCCAGCTACCGCTCACTGATTGCAGCATTTTATCGCATAGCTCTAGTTACGTACAGTCATGCTCAAAATACATAAACGAGTTTTTTATCGGTGCTGTGGTGTAATTGATGTTACGTCACGTCCCGCTGTATTTTTAAAGTTGTATTTGATACTCAAATGAAATATGTAAAAATGCAACATGCAATAAAACTATTAATTGTGGATTCCAGTTGATACCTTATAAACGTACCTACTAAGGGTATTTTATTATTTAATTAACTCCTTATATATGGTGTTATTCTGTATACCTAACAACAAATAGGATTCATTGGTTGATGTAAAGAACACCAGAAACCAGAATTCCCTCTTAGGCCGCATTCAGGCAAATCCACTAAATAAAAAAAATATCCTTCTAAAATCTGTTCTTCATTAGAACAATAGTTCTAATGTCACCTGTGACATTTAAACTATCGTTCTAATATCACGAAAGCGATAGCGAGTGATCGCTTTGAATTAGGCGGTAGGGCCGCTGGTCTAAAGTTAGTCTTGGGTATAAATGTAGTAGAGTAAGCCCAGGCGCTTGGGTCAGTGATGCTGGCTCACCGTCGGGCCTGTCTCCAGGGGGCGCACTCGGGGTTGGCTTACGCCGATCCCGTTTGTGCCTCTAAGGGGGTAGAAGTTGCTGGTGGGTGATTTAGCCAGGTATGGGGTTTATACCCGAGTCCAATGGCATATCCTTGGGGCGACCTTGTCAGCTTTTCAGTCCTTTGTCGAATTGTAAAGAGATTCCCCCTCCTTAAAAAATATGGTATAAATCTAGTGCGCTTTCACTTGTGTCTGTGACCTTACATAGATAAGACAGCGTCAAGTTTAAACCAGGACTAAGTTTAGACCATGTTTTGTAATGAGATGGATAGAGTAGATACTACCTGTTGACCTTGAATCATGAAATTTTTGAAAAGAAGCAATGTCTTACAGCACACGTTAAGGACAAAATTACCGTAAATTATGTAGGTATTAGTTCGGAACTATGTACCTACTTAAATAGGTTTGCTTTTTATTGAGGTGGGATGCTGTTGCGCTGATATCTGATGCTCCTATGGTGAAGGAAAACATCGTAAGGAAACCTGCATACACCTGCGAAGTAATTCAAAAGTGTACGTGAAGTCAACCAATCCGCACTGGGCCAGCGTGATTTGACGATGGCCTAATCGCCTTAACATAACTAGTTAGGGTAGGCTCGTGCCCCTCGGGTGGACGTATATGAGCAGTGATGATGCTGTTGCGCACCGTGTAAGTCGATGGGTAGCCCACAGGCAAGTGTGGGGCCGTCCCTGCTAGTGCAGGGCGTGCGTTCACCAAACTAACCCCGACGTCCACTTTATCCAAAAGTTAAATTATTTATTCGGTTAGTAGACTCGGCACTTGCCTTCCAATCGGGAGGTCCGGGGTTAGAGACCGCCAATGTACCAGTGTTTTTCGAATTTTTAAAGGAACATTGGTATGACGCTCCTACGGTGAAGGAAAACATCGTGAGGCAACCTGCATACATCTGCGAATAAATTCAAAGGTGTATGTGAAATTGTGAAGTCGACCAATCCGCACTGGGCCAGCATGGTTGACTAAGGCCTAGGCTAAACACCCTAACATAGGGTAGGCTCAAGCCCCTCGGTGGGGACGTATATGAGCTGTTATGAGGTGAGATGATAGTTCAGGTCTTAAGGTTAGCACGCAGGTTACACCTTAGCGCACTTTTGATCTCCAAGGATCATTTACATTTCTATGTCAATGTCAAATTAATTAAATCACTGAGGAAATAATGAAATTCAGTACAATATCTACCTCTGTTTTTAGAGGCTTTTTTTTTTTTTTTTAATACATAGTTAACTCTCCACAGACTCGTGGTCCGTGCCTTTTTCATTTTTTTAGGTTTCTTTTTGATCCAATCTATATAATATTAAATTATATTAAGACTTACGACTACTCTTATTTTAATGTGAGTTGCGCAACTCAATCAAATTAGCTTAGTTTAAAATTTTATATATACACATCATGGATATATAAAGACTTTTATTTTTTTTTTATATCTGTATTATCGCAATATTCTTATTGTACGAGTGCTCTTAAGTAACCTATGCTAACATTTCCCTATTTATGCCTATGTATTCACTTCGGGTTCCAGGGTTGATGTTTGTTATTACACCAAGGTCGCTGCGCTTGATAGGGCTCTGAGCATAATTTTTTCATTATATTCTACCACCTCTTCATCTGTTGCTGTACTGGGATGGGCAATGAGACGTCTAATTGCGTCGTCCTCCTTCAGCTCCCGGTAGAAGTAGGTGCAGGATACTGTGTGTCTCGTTATGGCAACCACCGCGTGGGGAACACTATCATGGACAGGGTTCTTCCTTTCTGCTCCTCTGAGCACAACCACGTGATCGTATGTTAGTCCTTGTGCTTCATGGATCGTCAGCAATCTGGATTGAGCTCCGGTACCAAACCCATCCCTCCCATACGCTTCTTTCTCGTCTTGAGTAAAGGTAAGGAAGAGGGTATTTTGGCCGCCCCTTCGTAGTACCGCTTCAGATGCCATTTTGCATGTCATGGACCTTAGCACTTGCCGTGATGTGTAAATGCCCTCGTAGATGTTTTGGAGGGCGTACACTACATCCAGCGGACTTCGGTGTGTGCAGAGAAGCTTTTTTGTTATCGACGTAATGGCGGCAGGGCTTCCATAACACATCTCGAACAAGTTATCTCTGTCTATGAAGGGGATCTGATTCGTGTCAGTCATCAGTACCAATTCTCTTGCCCCGGTCAGCCTTGCTGCCATGACAATAGCTCCAAAATGAACTAGTAGAGCTTCATCCACCAAAAGGCGCTTTGATGTTCCCACCCCATTGATGAGGACCGAGGCAATGGTTCTTACTTTCCCCCTCACGACCGCCCCAAATCGAGTCGTCACTTTGTCCGACAGTTCTTTTGCCGTCTCGAGTGTGCTAGTGATTATCATGTCTTCCTTCATTTGGAAGTTGTTGAGGAGCCACGTAGTCTTCCCGCACCCCGGCACACCGTCCACCCACCTGGTCGCCAGTTTACCCCATGGTTCGGAGACCCAAGTTCCGCTCATGGCTTCTGCCATTTGGTTTTTAGAGGCTTGAAATGAGTCACTTTATGTTGGGTTTACATGACCTAGAATATGCCATTTTTGAGCAGGTGGTGCGAAATTTAGTACATTACTGCCGCGGTCTATAATAACTACTTTGCTGGTCGCGCTCATGATGGCTGACAGCGCAGCGTAGCGCAGCTCCAGGCCGACACAGCGCGATCAGCGTGCAGCACTTGATGGACGAGCTGAGATAAAGGCCAAGACCGTAGGTCGAGGCCTTTACAGTGAGGACAGCAAGGGCTGCAATGACCGCCAAGCTGGAAGGCCTAGAGCGTAGCTAGACTAGCTCGAGGCAATCATAGCGTGACCAGCGAAGCAGTCATTGTGGGCTAAGGCTTGTATAGTGCTTTACTCAAAAATGCAAGTACCTAATCTAAATAAAACCAGCAAGGAATTTAAATAAAAAATATATTAATTAACTAGAAATTTAATTCATTGAAACAGAACGGCAAGGTCGACTTTGCTCAAACAAGGTTGTCAAAATAATGACCACATTACATGCATTTTTGAGTAATAGTATATTACTGCAGAGACCGGTAAGTTAGGGATTGCCGGATGAGTAGAGCTTTCACGATTTCACCTTGATAATAACGAGTCCGGCAATCCCATTCGCGCCGAGGTATGTATAGTGTTTTTCTCAATAATTGAGAGGAAATAATGAAAGACGTAATACTGAAAACAAATAGGTATAATATGAATAAAAGAACGAATAAAGCAATTAATTAATTAACTATAGTAGATTAGCATTTAGTAATACCATAGACAAAACTTAAATCATCCATGGTAATCATGTGGTAATACTCATTCTTTTTTAATTTCCAATTAGTGCAAAAGAAATAAAGCCCATACAGCCCAGTCATATTTTACGCCAAAAATGTAATAGTGTAGATTATGGCTTTTTTCTCTCGCAACGAAAATTAAGCATATTTTCGTGTGATTTTATACCAACATTTTAATAAAATCGTTGTCGTATTCATATATATGCTCGAAGAGTGCATTTTTAATAATGTGGTAGCAATTGGCTGTATGACAAGTTACATAATTCAAGTTATAGATAAATTAAAGAACATTTGATCAGTAGCCAGAAATGAATTTTCATACTTACTTTCCTGGCCAAGGCCGGTAAAATAATGTATGAGCCAAGAATTACAAACTTCCTGCCTTACAATTCGTGTACTACAATAATACCTACATTTCCGAGCATGTTTGAGAAAATGCTATTAACATAGCACTTAAGTTACGCTACGCTCTACTATTTACGTAATCACTATCTTTCTTTTCAGAAAAACTGTTTAACTAAAAGATTTATTTGCTAATTCGTTATTTGCTAAATGATGTGGAAACGTAGGTATACCTACGCTTTCACATCATTTAGCAAATAACGGAATATTTGCGTTTACTACTATTTTGCCTGTTTTAACGGCGTCAGCTGTGCAAAATGTCACCGGCAACTTATATATTATTATGCTTATTAGGTTTGATAGGTTTGCCTGAAGTGTAGGTACGTAAATTCCAAAAAAGTCGCACGTCACTATTATTTGCGTTTTCTTTGTTTCATGAGTAAAGTGTAACTTATCTTTTTCACAAAAAAATATCTTTTTTTTATACGACGAAGTTGGCTTGGCCAATAAGATGGCTGTCCACCAGAGGCCCTAGACAAATGCCACACGCTAACTTTCCGTAGTCATTCCGCAGAAAAAATGTATGGAAATGACATTAGCTTAAGACAACTTCACGCTATTTTTCCCGCAGCTTATGTCATCTCCATACATTTTTTCTGAGGAACGACTGCGGAAAATTTAGCATCTGGCATTTGTCTAGGGGGGCAGTAGGTTTTTTATACGCTTGTTTAGCAACACTAGCGACAAATTGGATCCACATCGCTTCGTTCGCTCAAAATCTACGCAATACGGATTCAAGAAATACAGCATTTATTCAAATCATATTATCATGGAGGGCGAAGGGATTGCAAGAACAAATCTGTATCCTTTGGACATCGTTTATTTTTTGTAAGTCCTTAACCACATTTACATTACAGCAATAAAGTCACAGTAGATGCTGACAATTATAAGAACCGCCCGACACACACAGTAAAGAAATTAAAATGCACAAAAAATGTTCATAAAATTGGTACTCTTACATAATATTGTACCATTTTATGTCATATTGTAGGTATCTTTACACAAATAAAACGATAAGGCGGGATAAAGTTATCAGTTTTGATCATCCATCATACTCAAAAAGTTATCGATCTACGCTCACCCTTATAAACTAATTTTCAGTCCCAGCGGTCATAAACGTATCGGCATTAAGTAAATATGTATCGCAAAGGTTCCTCGTTTCAAACTCTTCAATTATCTTAGGGTCCAAATGCTCGTTGATGATGGCGGCGCATCTAAGGTCGTTCAGCGCGTGGGACAGAGGCAAGCGTAGTTCGTGCACCGCTATTGGTTGTTGCGAGTACTGCTGCAGGACCTGGGCGTCGTTCACTGGCTGATTCGAGTCGCTTGACGCATGCAGCAAGACGAGCTTCGATTTCAACGGTTGCGGATTTGGCGTGTATTGGCAAACCTGTTATTAACAACGTGATAGATAATAATTTTAAATTTGAACCATCTATTTTTTCTTGGGCGGACCTAAAAAGGCCTAGCATGGGCAGAATCATAGTATGATCATCGCATGATTCGTATCATGAAAGGAATGTTATTTATCATAAACAATTATTCTATTTGAAAGCTTTATATGAATATTCGTAAAATGGCCCAAATTGACAATTCCTAATTTGTGGACCATTTTACGAATATTCATACGAATATATCGAATAGAATAATTGCTTTTTCAACACACTTGCTCGTAAAGTGGAAATCGGTTTTAGACATATAAAGCAGCTCATAAAACACGCGTGTTTTATAGCCGAGGCATGCACCACAGAGTCCGGCAATGCTGAATTTGCCGGCCGCACAATAATGTACTATATTTTTTAAAGCTAGAGGTAATATAAAATACATCAACGAAATACATAGATTTTTTAAACGATTATTTTCATATCATTATTTAGTTTTGTCTATAAATGAACAATGATTTGTGTTAATCCAAATATACAGCTTACTGAGTATTTTCTTCTCACAAGTGTGTTTAAAAACGTCGTACGATATACACACTCGGCTCTATTACGCCTCGTGAGTTGTAACCAAAATACCGCACTTATATCGTTATGTACTTACAATTGCACTCCATTCATGATACGAATCATAGTATAATTATATTATTTCTTCTGATGCGGCCTTTTTAGGTCTGCTGGTATAATAATACATTTTTACGTATGCAACTCGAACTATCATCAATTACCGTGCTATCGTAGATAATGGTAATGATTGTGACTTTGTAATTTTATGAATGAATAGATGTTTACTTTCTAGATGTAGTTATAATACTGTATTTTTAAACAATGCGTTGCGAATGTGTGTACTCACCCAAACTTATTTAGGTTTAAGAGTACACAAAAATTGTAAAATATGTTGTAAATAACAATAAAAAAAAATAAAAAAAAACGTGTACCGTTTAGTGTATAAAGGATTTTTTTTTCTAAATATGGAAGAAAATATTAAAACGAAACACTAAGGTTAAGAGAATTCAGAAATAGGTATTTGTAAAATATAATGTACTGCTATCGCGTTGTACCGGAACAAGCGAGCTAAGTGTGATAATGACAATTGACAACTCTGCAGTTGTTTGAGGACCGAAGATACCTATGAAAACTATATAAAATAGGCATTTCGTAGTTTCCTGTTTTCTACTTTTAAGCTAGATCGATATAATTACTAATTGTATAAAAAATAAATAAAAGACTTGTTATGTTTCTATGTCTTCCTTTTATCATATAAGTTTGCTGGATGTTTGAATACGGCTAACGTTTTTGGTGGATTAAATCTCTTTTAATTTTACTTCATATAAAAATGAAAACATCAGAACACGCTAATAATGGCCATAGATTTTTTTTGGAAAAATAGACCAACAATCGCTATTGAACGTTTGCATGGAAAAATAGCCCGTACCATTTCCTCTTAATAAGAAGTGTAGGTACATAAAAACATTTAATATTTTATTCAAGTAGCATTGGTAAAATATACCTGGACAATTCTACAATATGCCGCTTGGAACTGCGCTTGCGCATACTGCGCAGAGTGCGCGACCCTTCCCAGTAGCGCGCGCACGCAACCTTCTATCTTTTCTTGCCAAGTCGTCCCCACAAGTGTACAGTTACCCTCTCCGCCCGTCATCAGAGAGTACATGTGCCTAATGACAGCATCCTGGAGTTCATTCTCCGATTTGAAGTCTATCAGGTGTTCCTTCAACAATTCTTTAAACTTATTCGGTGAGGTGCCGACGCAGTAAACGGTCCCATGCAATCCTGTGTAGTAAGACAAACAAAATTCTGAATAATAATAAAATTTAAAACGACTCTTAATAAATATCAGACGAAAAGATATCTATCTTTATATGTTCTTACAGATAAACAAATCAATTCTAAAAGTATCTAACGAAAATAGTTTTTGCAAGTAAGTCGTCCATTATTGAGTTTCATAGAAAGTACTAATGAGTTGGATTTGAAAAGGTCTACCATAAATAAAGCTTTTCAAGAATGAAAAATGGTGAGCATAAAGTTACATAATATTGCAACAAAAAAATTAATTAAAATATTATAGATTCTTCATAAAATTTTCATACCATGTTTCTCCAGGATAGCCGTCATTTCTAAAGCCACTAAAACGCCGCTTTCGTAGCCCATCAGATAAAAGTTATTCTTTAATGACGCCTTCGTTAATAGAATCTGCAATTATATAAAAATAAAAAAATACTTTACGTAAAAGTTATTTGATCTTATTTCTGTATCTGTAAGTGGCTCAAAATTAATATTTTAGTTTCACGTCTTTACTTCCAGTACCTACAGCATTTTGCCACTGAGACATAGCGTTCTAAATTTAAATCAAAACAATATGGCGTTCTTGGTTTATATGTTTGTGTACTAAATGTGAGGATCGTATTCTAGCTAGTTAGTCTGCACACTACAGCGATAAAATCTAAGGTTTACATCTATACAAGGTGTTTAGTTAATAACCTTTCAAGCCGAAACATACCCATTTCAACATAGTCATATGAAAGTTATAGCGTAAATAAAATTTCGAAATTGTAATAGAACATTTCGATAAAAGTGCGGAAAGTATGCCTTTTCGTCACCAATCCCGGTTACAATAGGGACGAGTGGAAATTACAATTTTCCACGTGCGTCGCACGACGTTTTTTAAGATATTTGCGAAACAACGACGGACAAGTAATAGGTAATGTACTTTTGCGGGAGTACGTTTTTTTAGAGAAAATAGCTGGGCATTGGCATCAATGGATCCAGCCAATTCAATGGAATAATTTATCTAAATTCAAAATATATTTAAGCGTCACTGATTTATTTTCATCATGCGTTTTTATTAAAAAAAAAATATTTTTTAAAATTTAAACATTTACCTAAGTATTAATAGTACATACGCTGTGGAATAGTCATTTCATACAAAAATTCTGTACAGAAAACTTTTTGATTGAAAGCATTTAGAGCTTATATGTATACAGAAGGAAAACAAAAAGCACTAGTGCGGAAAAGAATAACATTCCGCACGCTAAACACATATGGAAAATCTACTTTTTGGGAAAATTATATAAAAAAAATTCTAATTCCCCATACTTACATTTTTTTCACAGACCCAACTATTTGCATGGGGAATTTCGAAATGAATTTTACAATTTCAAATTTTCAATGACGGAATACTTTTGATATGACTATGTTAACAAGTTTCGGTGTTACGAATGTAACCTATTTTATATATATTTGTATTTTTTATACGTCTAGTTGTCTTTGTCATTTTGAATTTTATGAATTTTATTATACGTTTACCATAGCAACGAACCGGTATTTTTACAGTCTACTTTCCCATATTCCATTGCTTTTTCCTTTTTAAAATTTGGTCCTATCATGGACACAACTATGGTAAAAACTAGAAGTCAATGTCGTAAGTATGAGGTATCATCTTCCGGCGTCGGGGCATCGCCTCCGTCGGAGTCCGGACCTACCGTTGACCCACAAGGCCCGGTCCCTGTAGAGGGCAATCTGCCGGAGCTCGTCAGCGGAGGCTCGAACCTAGAACACGTAAGTACTTCTAGCACTCATTCGTATACATCAAAAAGCTCTGCCACCATACGCGCACAAAAACTTGCGGTCATTGCTCAACATAAGCGACGTTTCGCTGAGCTCGAGCTCACAGCCGAGCGTGCCAAGCTAGCCGCTCGGCAAGCCGAGCTCGAACAGTCTACCATTGAGGCGGAAGCACAAGCCCAGCTTGCGGAGCTGGAGGCCGCCAGTGCACACAGTCGTAGCAGTAAAAGAAGCGATAGTCACTGCGGCAGCAGTCATGCCAGTGTTGCAGATTGGCTTAATACCATTCCTGGCGACAGCTCACGTCACGGTATTCATGCACAGCCACCTATCGCAGAGTTTACATGTAGTGACTCTAAACAACAGCGGAACATGCCCACGGGAACCGCGCATGCGACACACGGCGATTGCGGACAGCAACAGCTTGTGTCGGCCCTACAGGCAATTGTATATAATGTTAATAATGCTGTAAATAATAATGGTAGTAGCCATTATAAAGGTGCTTTATTTAACCTACCACCCTTTGACGGCAGGTTGCCAACAGACTGGTTGGCTTTTAAGCGGGCTTTTATGGACTCGCAAGGGTCTTACAGTGATGCAGAAAACCTCGCCCGACTCAACACCGCACTCCGTGGCGCGGCGCGCGACTGCGTAGGTGTGTTGCTTGTGTCGGCGCGCGACCCACAGCCGGTCATGGATGCCCTCGATTCCAGGTTTGGACGGTCGGAGTATATCGTCCTACAGGAAATAAACTCCGTTCGAGCTTTACCGAAAGTAAGCGGCGAAAGCAAAGATCTAGCAGTATTCACCAGTCGTGTTCGAAATTGTGTCGAAATCATGAGGCTGCTCGATCATGGTGACTACCTTCGCTCGCCGGAGCTATTCAACGCCCTACTCAGTAAACTGCCCATTTTGCAACGAGCGCGTTGGATAGATTACGCTTCTACACATTCACAAGACCGCTTAGTCACTAAACTCGAGTTATTTTCTCATTTTCTTTCTCATGAAGTGGATTTGCAAACTAAATTCGGTCTCATTTCAGATTCCCAACCCCTACCGCCGATAACATCGACCCTCCAGCATCGGCCCACAAACCCGTTTGATGCTGCTCGGAGAAGGGACAGGCCGCAGTGCAATGCAGTTACTGAAAGTCGTGAAAATAATTCGGAACCTGTAAATAAAATTTTCAATTGTGTTTTTTGCAGCCAATCGCATACTATTGATAAATGTCACAAATTTTTGAAGTTGTCTGTCAGAGACAGATGGACATGGACTATGAACAACAAGGTTTGTTATCGATGTCTCAAAAAGAGTTCGCATAAGTTTAAACTATGTAGGTTAAAAACTTTTTGCGGCATCGACGGTTGTAATTATAGACATCATAACCTTTTGCATAACAACGAACAACATTTAGTTGCTCATGTTAACCCTTCGCCTGCCGATGTGTCATCGAGTACACTTATGTGTCCACCCGCGGTTGATAGTCCGACCGGAGACGTCTGCGCGACCCAGTCTCATAGCGACGCGGCCACCAACGCGGAGTCCTCCGCACACGCTACCATTCCAAAACAAAAATCGAGTTCGTTTCGCCCTCTTTTGAAGGTGGTGTCGGTGATAGTATCTGGCCCGCGTGGTTCCGTGAATACTTACGCACTGTTAGATGACTGAAATGTGGGGACTATTGGGTTATGGTAATGAGACAACCATCTCGTACAATATCGCCTTTAATACTAATTAAAATAAAGACACAATAAAGTAAAATGATTACATATGCATTCTTATACTACGGTCCCGTACTAAAGTAATACATATCCCCTACTAAGACTTATAATAACACTTCACCTCCGGGGGTGAGGGAAAAAAAAAATATTGAAAAAGATTTATTTTTTTTACTTATACAAAAAGAAATGTAACAAAAGCATAATATTTATTGATAATATGGCCTAGTTCTATTTTTATGTACAATTTTTTCCTTATTATCCTTACATATTTTAACATTACAACCTAAGTCTTCTAACACTATATATGGACCTTTATACAATGCATCTAATTTCTTTCCCGTTTCGTTTTTTAATAGAATTAGATCATCTTTATCATATTTAATTGAATTAACTGTATTATCATAATGTTTTTTTCGTTTTTCTTTCTAACAACAAAATTTTTCTTTGCCTCAGCATTAGCTATTTGCAATCGATATTTTAATTGAGATGGGTAATCATCTACGTTATACAATGGGTCAACATTTTCAGAAAGCCGAGAAGGTATGCGACATAATTTACCAAATACGAGTTCGTATGGCGTGTATTTTGTTTCAGAATGAACTGTGTTATTGAAGCAAAAGCACCAAAATGGTAACCAATAACTCCAATTGTCAGAATAGCTTTCACATTGGATTCTTAAAAATGCACCTAAGTTTTTGTGAGCATTTTCAAGAGCACCAATCGTTTGATGATGGTATGCCGTAGAAGACAATTTTTCAATATTAAAAATTTTACATACCTGCTCCATGGTTGCGGAAATAAATTCCGTCCCTCGATCGGTTGCTATTACTCTCGGAATACCAAATCTTAATATAAAATATCTCGCAAATGCATCTGCAACAGTTGTGGTATCTTTATTTTTCAAAGGAAATGCCTGAACAAATTTTGATAATTCACACTGTATGGTCAATATGTATCGGTTATCATCTAAATCTCTATCTAATGGACCTACTAAATCTAAATATACTTTATCGAAAGCCGAGGAGGCCGTTGTGGTTATCTCCATCGGTTCTTTAATGTACTTAAAATACTTCATTTTTTGACATTTGTCACATTTTTTGACATATTCTTGGACGTCCTTTTCAATGTCTGGCCAGTAATAGCGTCGTTTTATTGTATTTACCATTCTCCGTACACCAGCATGTCCACTGGATGGTAGTAAATGGAAGTCATTCAAAATAATAGTTTTTTCTTTATCATCGTATATTCTTTTAACTCCTCTTAGTACACATATTCTTGGTCCGGACCATTTTACCATTGACTTTATTTCGTCACAAATATTTTTAATGAACTCTATATTATATGTCTCTTTAATAATACACATCTCTTCAATACGTGTCTCGCTACAAAATACACTTAATTTTTGCACAAATTCGGCTCGCGAGAAATGCGCCTTAAAATTAAGGTTAATACACAGCAACTTTTTACTAGGTATAAGAGCAAAGCATTCAAATTCTTTGCTTACTAAGTTATTTTTTCTAAGGTGGTTTAACTTTGAATTTTCTACAAAAATCATTTCAACTGACTCTCGGGGTTTCCTCAATATATCTACAACTCTTGGTTGATCAGGCCAATTGTCGGTAGATCTATTTGGATCCACGGCATCAATCTTATTTTTACCTAACTCACTTAGTTTTTTCATTTGACCTCTAGTCATTACGCACACTACTTCATTATTCATAGCCTTTAATTCATTTGATGTAATACATATTCTTGACAATGCGTCAGCTACAGCGTTCTCTTTACCTGTGAGATATAAGATTTCAAAGTCGTATTCCTCTAATAACAACCTAAATTTTAAAAGTCTACTAGATGGATCTCGCATACCGAATAAATAAATCAGAGGCTTATGATCTGTCATGATTGTAAAACTTCTGCCGTAAACGTACGGTCTAAAATATTTAACAGCCCAGACTACTGCGAGAAGCTCTTTTTGTATAGTTGGATAGTTCTTTTCAGCTTTATTTAAAGGTCTGCTTGCATAAGCGACAGGTCTTAAATCTTTATTACACAGAACAGCGCCTATTGCGGTACCGGAAGCATCAGTTTGTATAATGAATTTATTTTGCTCAGAAAAATCGGGATACTGTAAAATTGGCGGTGAAATTAATGAGTTTTTCAAAGATAGGAAAGCTTTTTGGCATTCGTTAGACCAGATAAATGGAACGTTTTTCTTACATAATTTGTTTAAAGGTGCTGTAATATTTGCAAATGACCTTATAAATTTACGATAATAATTACAAAAAGCAACAAAACGCTTAACTTCGACAGCGTTGTTGGGACAAGGGTAATCTTGTAATACTTTTATCTTTTCGGGATCAGGTAAGATACCTTTGTCAGAAACTATATGGCCTAAATATAAAATTTCTTTCTTTAAAAATTCACACTTTCTGGGATTTAACTTCAAATTGACTTTTCTTAATCTCTCTAGGACTGATATTAGATTTTCATTATGGCATTCTAAATTTCTCCCAAAAACTACAAGGTCATCTTGATAAATGAAACATTTTTCGAATGCTAAGCCTGACATTGCTATAGACATCATACGACTAAAAGCATTTGCACTGATCTTAAGTCCCATTGGTAGGCGTTTCATTTGATATTGTCCTGTACTAGTAGTGAATGCTGTTAGTTTACGACTTTCAGGATGCAAGGATACTTGGTAATATCCTTGATAGAGGTCAAGGTGAGTAAAGTACATAGCACCTGAAAGAGAGTCTAAAATTTCATTAATATTTGGCAGAGGAAATTTATCATTGCAAACAGTTTCATTCAATTTTCTATAATCTATCACCAATCGCCATTTCTTTTCTTTGCTATCTGAACATTTCTTCGGTACTAATAATATAGGACTTGACCATTCACTATTGCTTTTTTCAATAATATCATTTTTTATCATTTCGTTAATCTGCCTATCTATTTCTGGCTTTAGAGCTTGTGGTAATCTATACGGCTTAACATAAACAGGCGATGAATTTTTACAAGTTGGTATAGATTGTTCATAAATATTTGTAGTTGTTAAGCGGTCGCCATTAATATGAAAAACATCAGAATATTTGGCACATATCGATTCTATGGACTTGCGTTCATTACTGTTAAGGTAATTAAGATTTAATTCGGATAATAATTTTGTAATTCTATCAACATTAATGTCAGGTTTTTTAAATTCGCAAAGATCGTAATTGTTTAAAAGTTGTAATTCTGGTATAAAACTAGGTATACATATGTCGTTTTCGGTTACATTTAAAATTTTTACAGGGATTCTGTTATTTTTTACTGTAACTATTGAATTAGCAAGGAATACATTTTTCTTAAGTTCCGTTCCACAAACTAAAACATCTTTATTTGAAAAATTTTCAACATATAAGTGGTGTATAGATTCACATCTTGCTGGAATTTTCAATAAATAATTCGACTTTGCGTATTCTTCTACAAGGTCAAAATAGTAAGATATACCATTATCGTGTAGTGTCAACTTGTTTGTTGAAATATTTATGTTTGCGTTATATTTAGTTAGAAAATCTAAGCCTAAAATTCCATCAGCCTTTAGAGGTAATGTCTCAAATATAAGAAATTTATGATGAAAAACAGTGTTATCTTCAGTTTTCAGATTTAAATAAGCATAGCCTTGGGAGCATTTTTGCCCTCCTATTCCATTAATTATGGTATTTTCTCTATGTATTGCAATGTTACTAGGAATTGCTTCGCCTTTTATAACAGATAATGTAGCGCCTGTATCTATGAGCCAATTATATCTGACATTATTTAAATAAAGTTGTACATATTTAGCATTACCAGTAGATGACAGAACAAAATGCTTAAGACCGAAAAAACTGACTCAAATCGGTCTCAACTGTATTATTATTCTGAGAGTTTTCGGTGTTGTTAGTGCTCTCAGCCGAAAATAAATTGCGAGGTGCGCTTACATTTCGATAAGGTTTCGCATATCTAGCCATTCTACCTCTTTGGAAGTTGTTGTGAGATGGAGTGCTATAATAGCCCCTACGATTACAGTAATAAGATCGTCCTCTATTACCACGATAACTGTTGTTATACTGACCATACCTTTGAGAGTTATTAAAATTATTTCTTTGATATTGGTAACCTTGCGGACTTTTTGTGTTAAAAAATGTACCACGCTGTTTAGATACATGCATAATGTTACCTGATGGTTGAGGGAAGGATGACATATCTTCATCCTTAGCTGCCTGTATCGCGTCCTTCAAGCTCGTGTAGTCGCGCGCATTGATGATGGTTGACAATCTGGAACTTCGCAGGCCACCTTTATCGTCTATCATGTTCGCGTACATCTCCACGGAGTCGATGAGTCGCTTTGTTGTCTCCTCTACGCCATCCATTGCTGGAATCAAACTACACGCCACCTTAAGGTCAAATTCCATTTTGTCAGATTCCGAAATCATTTCACGCAAAATACACAAATTCGTAATTTCCTCGTATACCTTCTGGACTTTTTCAAATATCTCTATAGCCGTTGCTACAATTTTTGTATCTTTGTTTGTTTTTAAAGTTAAAAAAAATTCTTTACATTTATAGTATATATCGCTAGCTTCACTTAACTTTATATCAGTGGTTTTACATTTGTACCTACTTTTACCTTTTTTTATAAAATATTTTCTTATTTTAATCAAATTTTCATAGTATATTAATAGAATATCAGTCATGCCTAATTAAACATTTTTACGAGTAGGTATATAATTCTAATAAAAAAATCTCCTTAAATAATATCTTTGAAAATAAACGCTTAATGCATAACATAATAATCTATTTATAGATATTTCATAACGAAGTAAGTAAAGGCACACTACAATAGCGCGATGGAATGCCCTGCGTTAGCAGTTTACGCCCGCGGTATCAAATTCGTTGAGTGTCTGTGCACAGTTTAAGCTACTTTAAAATTTCACGTAATAAAATATTATGACCCAAATTCACTTCACATGTGATAAATGTGATTTTGATATGAAAAAAAAATGATTTTGAAAATTGTTCAAATTACGAGAGAGACTCACAATACTGCACTTGATATGATGACCTTCTTAGGCTGCTCCTTCATTGTGACCACGAAGTAAAGAGGCTCGGATGCGTTGTATAGTATGTAGGCCGATTTCTTCTTGCATCCAACGACGATGACATTTTTTGTAGAACCGGACTCCGACGTAAAGTAAGAGAATAATAGTTATAGCTACCACCACGAATACTGCGATGTTGAGGCGCTCCACGTGTCCACCGATGTCCTTCAAAATCGCGTCGTTGTTCCCACCAGCGGCATTTTGACTGACAAATACGTCTTCTTTTTCCACGGTCGAACGGCACATCGTGCAATCAAATTACTTGTGGCATCTTCATATTATCTTCAAGTTACGAGGTCTTGTAGGCAGGGTCGCCATGAAATGTGGGGACTATTGGGTTATGGTAATGAGACAACCATCTCGTACAATATCGCCTTTAATACTAATTAAAATAAAGACACAATAAAGTAAAATGATTACATATGCATTCTTATACTACGGTCCCGTACTAAAGTAATACATATCCCCTACTAAGACTTATAATAACACTTCAGACGGCTCTACCTCTACTTTCATAGACGCGGAGATCTCCGAACGAATAGGCGCCGAGGGGCCCAGCAATCAACTTCAGCTGAATTGTATAGGCGGCCTGACTAAAAGTATCAATGTCAAATATGTAGATTTTTCAATTCAAGGTAAAGGTTGTTTAGAGTCTCATACTATTCGAAAGGCTCGTTCCATTCAAGACTTAGGTATTAGTAGCCAAGCTGTATCTCGTGACATCATTTGTAAATGTTCACATTTGGCCGATTTAATTGATTATTTTCCATACGGTCATATCCAGCCTAAGATTATAATAGGTATGGATAATTGGCATTTAACCATTGCCCGCGCTACACGAAAGGGATCGCCGTGTCAACCCGCCGCTACAAATACTGCTCTTGGTTGGGTTCTTTTCGGGTTCGCATCAAGCGCAACGAACGCTGTACATTTTGTAGATAATAGTGTAAATCATGTTAATATTTTTGAAAAAATATCTTCCCTCGACAATTTGATTAGGGAACATTATAAAATGGATTCCATAGGTATCGAGAAAAGAGACTACCGCTGCGCTACAGACACTCACGCGCTTAAACTGTTAAAACAGACCACTCGTCGCCTTCCCAGTGGTCGGTTTGAATCCGGTCTTCTCTGGCGTCCTGATGTTGGTGACGTACCTAATAATTATAAGTTAGCTCTTTCGCGTTTTCTCAGCCTAGAAAAGAAGATGCAAGGGGACTCTAAATATGCCGAGCTGTATAGGCAGAACATTCAAGCGATGCTCGTTAAAGAGTATGCTGAGGAATGTACCAACCCTCCCGTAGGCACTACATGGTACCTTCCCCATTTCGGTGTCACTCACGCTCATAAGCCGGGTAAGCTACGTATAGTTCATGATGCCGCGGCCACGTATCAAGATGTTAGTCTAAATTCACTCTTGGTACCTGGACCCGACCTCTTACAGCCGCTCCTTTCAATTGTTATGCGGTTCAGGGAGAATCCTATAGCTCTTCTAGCGGACATTAAAGAAATGTTTCCGCAGGTCATCATTCGTAAACAGGATCGAGACGCGCAAAGGTTTCTTTGGCGCGATAGTCCCGACGAACCTATCCGAAAGCTTAGGATGCGCGTGATGATGTTCGGTGCGTGCTCTAGTCCCTGCACAGCACTCTATGTAAAAAATTTGAATGCTCAGGAGTCTCAAGAGGAATTCCCTGATGCAGCGCAGGCCATCATGGAAAATACTTACATGGACGATTATGCTGATAGCATACCATCAGCTGAAAAGGCAGCTCGTTTGGCTGCAGATATTGTCACTGTAAACAAGCGAGCTGGCTTCGAGATGCGTGGCTGGGTGTCTAACGACCCAACAGCGTTGTCTATCCTCCCACAGGAGCTGCTGGCACAACAGCCTGCTACTTCTCAAACTGATAGTAGTTCAACAATTGTTCGGGCTTTGGGCTTGATTTGGCAGCCAGTTCAAGACGTCATTAGTTTTAACACTGGTTTGAGTAACGGTTTGCCAAATCATATCACAAAGCGCGAAGTATTAGGTAGTATAATGCGTATACATGATCCCCTAGGGATTTTAGCTCCCATTGTAGTTAGAGGGCGAATTTTATTCCAAAACATTTGGCGAACGGGGTTACATTGGGACGACGAACTCTCTTCAGTTGATCATAAAACGTGGAAGGAATGGATCTCTGACCTTGAGGCCATCTCTGATTTTCAAATTTCACGATTTTATGGTCAAAGAGATTTCTCATGTGTTAAAAGGGAACTTCATACTTTTTGCGATGCCAGTGAGCTCGCATACGCCGCCGTCGCCTACTGGCGGTTCGTCGACGCTCAAGGCAACGTGAATATCTCCCTCATTTGTAGTAAGGCACGCGTAGCTCCATTAAAACCTAGCTCCATACCACGATTAGAGCTTCAAGGTGCATTGATAGCTGCTAGACTCGCGACTTACATCTGCGAAACGCATCGATTCACGCCTACCCAACGATTTTTCTGGACGGATTCGACTACCGTACTTGGCTGGCTTCGAAGCGATTCGCGGTCATTTAAACCATTCGTTGCTCACAGACTAGGCGAGATTCTAGAGCTTTCCGATGTGAGTGAGTGGCGCTGGGTACCGACTGCTCAGAATGTTGCAGATGACGCCACACGTTTCAAACGTCAATTGTTGACTTCCGAATCTCGTTGGTTACATGGTCCAAAATTTCTAGTAAGTAACGAATGGCCACCACAACCATGTCACTTCCCCACAAATAGTAGTGAGTTGAAGTCACCCTCGGTCGGTCTTTGTACCGTAAATCTCATCTCGCTAGAATCATCTTCATCTCCATTATTGGCGGACGCTAGCCGTTTCAGCTCTTGGCTTCGTTTGCTAAGAGTTACAGCTAGATGTCAAAAATTTATATCCCTGATTAGATCTCAAACTAGTCAGAAAGACCTTAACGCAGACGATTTATGGCTGGCAGAAGCGCACATTTTACGTCAATTGCAGCTTGATTCTTTTTCGGACGAGGTTTCATGCCTCAAAAATAAGAAACCTGTTGCCAAACGGAGTCGACTATCCAAACTAAGTCTCTACTTCGGTGATGACCAAGTGATACGACTCTCCGGGAGAATCACCTGTGCTAGAGATGCGAATTATGACACGAAGAAGCCCATAGTGTTAGACCCCAAACATCCAGCCGTACGACTTCTAATTGAACATCACCACCATCGAGCTGGTCACGCTAATATCGAGACAGTAATCAACGAACTTCGGCAACGCTTTTGGATTTTGAATCTACGAAATTCCGTGAAGTCCGTCGTTCACCAATGTCCAACCTGTCGGATCATACGTGCAAAGCCATACCAGCCACCAATCGGAGATTTGCCAGCTGCCCGTTTAAGCCATCATCGGAGACCATATTCCTTCGTGGGACTCGACTATTTCGGACCAGTCGAAGTTACCATTGGGCGACGCAAAGAAAAGCGATGGGTTGCGTTATATACCTGCTTAGTCACCCGAGCCCTTCATTTAGATATTGTGAACAGTCTTTCGGCAGATGCAGCGCTGATGTCTCTACGACGATTCATTGCCAGACGTGGAACACCAAGCGAGATCTATTCTGATAACGGAACATCATTTGTCGGCACAAATCGCATACTTAGGGGACTATACAGTAATTCTGTCACAGATTTTGCAGCCAATGAACGCATTAGATGGCGTTTTATACCCCCATCGGCTCCATTTATGGGTGGTGCTTGGGAGCGTCTCGTTCGATCCGTTAAGACTGCTCTCAAGGCATCACTACGAGAAAGGACACCCGCAGAGGAAGTATTGCGAACATTACTATACGAAGCTGAAGCCATAGTAAACTCACGGCCTTTGACCTACATCCCGGCGGATCCAGACAGCATGGAATCATTAACGCCATTTCATTTTATTTTGGGATCATCTTCGGGCCGCCCAATACCTGCGACGTTGGATGACACAGACCTTTTGAGCCGTGCTAGTTGGAGAAAAGCAGTTCGACTCTCTGATTTCTTTTGGCGACGCTGGGTAACAGAATACCTTCCGACGTTGGTGCCCAGGAGAGACCGATCTTCAACAATTCCCGAAGTCAACGTTGGAGATCCCGTGATGGTGGTAGATGGTAACATGCCCAGAAGCGTTTGGCCCAAAGGGCGCATAGAGCAGCTGTACCCGGGACAAGACGGAATTGTACGGGTAGTCGACGTCCGAACTTCTGCTGGCCTTTTGAGACGCCCCTTAAAAAAAATAGTTTCCCTTATCTAAAAAAGGGGAGCATGTTACGAATGTAACCTATTTTATATATATTTGTATTTTTTATACGTCTAGTTGTCTTTGTCATTTTGAATTTTATGAATTTTATTATACGTTTACCATAGCAACGAACCGGTATTTTTACAGTCTACTTTCCCATATTCCATTGCTTTTTCCTTTTTAAAATTCGGCTTGATAGGGTATTGACCAAACGTGGTGCTACTACATAAAAATGGATCCCTGAAATGTAGGTATATACGGTAACTACATAGATAACTTCAGAACGACTTTACCAAATTGCGTGATTCTATTTTTGTTGTGTAAATTACACCTAGGACTATAAAAAAATGTTGGAAAAAATAAACGAAAAAGTAAAAAACTGAATTTTAAAATGTTTTGTAACCGACTGGCAAAACCTACAGATTGACTTTATTCAATTTCTTACATTGTTCAATAGTCAAAAGGTATCAAAATATTACTTTTTAGTTATATTCGTGCGAAGTTGGCGCGGGTAGCTAGCAATACATAAAGTTATAAAATTGAAAATCCCATGGTGGACGCCATATATGAATTCTACGTTGGGCGCCACGTCAGTTGTGTAAAATATTTAGCAAGGCTGTTTTATTTTGAAAACTTCTACAATACCACTGGCAACGGGAACACAGCCTAGTATAATTTTAATCCTGTATTTTTTCCTTTACTAGAGGTACATTTAATGTATATTTAAAAATAGAGTGAGATGTGATGAGAGAAAAAAGTGATTTTAGTTGTACTATCAAAATATTACTTTTTTGTTTTACACGTGCGAAGTCGGCGCGGGTAGTTGGTTATAAATAAATAAAGTTATAAAATTAAAAATCCCACGGTGGGCGCCAAATATGAATTCTACGTTGGATGCCACGTCAGTTAGTAAAATATTTATTATCAATGCTGTTTTATTTTGAAAACTTCTAGAATACCACTGGCAGCGGGAACACATCATAATATAAGTTGAATACTGTATTTTTTCCTTTACAAGAGGTACATTTAATGTATATTATTTAAAAAATAGATATGATGAGAGAAAAAAGTGACTCTAGTTGTAAAAATAAATTAATAGCAAACTTGCACATCATCATTATAATTCTGACATTGTGATTAAATCATCATCAATCAATTTTCATTGTAATTTTCGTGTTGCAATGCAAAACTGCAAATGCACTACCATTTTTAGGCCAACTTCAAAACCCTTCTGGAGGAGGTTCTATATTCGTATCTTTTTTGTATATTCTATCTTTTTTAGCTTTTTAATCTCTGCTGTACAGGAAATCACAAGAATTACGTCGAGAAAATAGACTCAAAAGAATTCGATTAGTGTTATTGACAGTTGTCTCTTATTAAATCGATGAATTTCAAAACATGATAATACTATTATCATACTAACTTTAGCATATCTTTCCGCAGTCTGCTGAATAGACTCATTCGGAAGGTCCAGGCCTGGCTGCAGCACAATCGCCGGCACCTTGAGCTGCTCGCACACCACCCTAAACCTGCCATAATGGCCTTCCAGTCCCGGGACTATGCACAGATAAGTCTGATTCACGTCGAACTCGTCATCTCTCTGGGAAAGTTTTTAAATGTTGGTTTATTTGAATCTTTATTTATAAAATATTTTTATAGTAAGCTATGTGTGTTAATTTATCTTTATACATTTTAATTTTTTATTTAGGTACTTACCATGGCAGCATTGCTCGTGAGAGTAGGCAGGAACACCATCTCCGTTGTTGCTGTCAGCTCGTCGGTGTCCACGTGCGTGAAAAACGTCGCCAAGCCTCCTTCGTTGCTTACTTCGACACCGTTCATTTTTTGATCCATTTCTTGCACTCTGAAGGGAGTTCAACATTTTAGTGTATTTCTTAGCATTTTTTCCATAGCAGCATTGAGGCACGGTAATAGTACATACAGTAGAATTACTTCCATAGAAACGGTCGAAACACGCGCTCTACCTACACGCCTCGATCTGGATCGCACTTGGAGCGCATAGCTACAAGGGCTTTACGAATGCAGTTCGCCGCAGGGCATACGCTCCAGTCAAACGGAGCGCACGGTCGGTAAGCAAGTAGCCATGTTGGGCTATGATTAATCAAAAACCAGAACTGAGGTTCACTATTTATTTTTAAATAAGCAGTTACAATGGTTTAACGATATGATCAGTTCGAGAGCCGGCGAACAAGAGAGCGATATCAATCAGGAAGCACGATATCTTTGGTCACATGACCAGAGTGTACATTTTTCTTTTTAAAGTTTTACTAATGGCTTTGGCTACATCAACACTATCGCGGGCCACGCACCAAGCGATGCCGAGCGGCCGTAGGTATAAAATTTGAAAAAGGGCCCGAGTCCACCTACTGTATATACTATATTATTACTGTGATTGAGGCATCCCACGTGACAGAAAGTGGTGAGAAAGCAGAAGAAACTACCTTCACCCCAGTAGACCCCAGCGAAATAACATTATGTTGTGTTATTAGTGTAATGCAATAATTTTGAACTTACTGTTGTATAGTCAGCGATAAAATGTGATCCTCCGGTAGAGACATGCCGTATTCGTTTCGCAATAAAACGTCGACACCGATCACAGTGTCGCGGCAAACGCCCAGCTCCTCCAAAGTGCTGGTCGCACTCATGTTCTCTGGCATGGCTAAGCCTAGAGAAAGAGGAAGTTATTATGTTTGTTATTAAAAAGTATGTGCAGAAGAATTCGAAATAAGAATATAACCAAAAAATAAATAAAGTACTGACAGTACTACGCTGTACTATTACTGAAAGTGTATAAAGGAATGTAAACTAAATTCAAAGACGTATTGAATTCGAAACTGTCAAAAATAAGGACCCCACCCACCGTACAAAAGTTATTGCAAGTACCGATTTCAATTTGTATTTAGTGGGGCGTATTCGTTTTACATTTATAGAGACCATCGGGACCAATGACGAAATGGACAATCAATACAGGGGATTGACGGAAAGGACAGTAATTTTATTGAGAGTTGTGCACCCTTTCCCTCTTCCCTCAAGTCCAAAATTTACTTGTATCAAATTAGTCCGGTTAACAGAACTAATTACATTACATTTTCTCTTAGTTCGGTTGAACATGTCAGCCGGACTGTAGAGCCGTCTCTTTTCTCAATAGTTCGATGTTTTCGAAGCCGAAGCCGACCAAAATCTATGAGCGCACGACTTAATTTGTGGGATCCAGAACATTATAATTGTCCTTAGACCATGTAGTACTATATGGTCTAAGTAAGTAATTGTCCCTTGAATATCAATTAGGGATTTGGTGTAGTGAAGTAGGTAAATATAAAATAGTATTTTTTGGAATTCATGTGGAATTCAGAATTGTAAAATCACACCCAAGAAATTGATAGGATCCGGACATTGAAATACTATACATATTTAAATGTTTTCAGGTTTCGACGCATGAACAGCTGAAATACGGTTTTGTAAGAGCTTGTAAGAAAATACATCGACGACTAACATATTATGAAATAAAATCATAAACTTTCTTGACACAATTAGAACCACACTTGGCATATGTTGACTAAATATATATGCTGGTGTATACAGCTATGTAAACCGTTTTTTTTCGCAATTAAATTAATGATATTCAATCTATTGGTTGATTCGCCATAATATGGTAATTAAGTATATACCGTATATACCCATCACGCATCACTGTAGTGAAAAGCCTTGATTGTTATTCGAAAACATTTATGACATCTTGTTTGAGTGGCACCCAGTATTTTTCTCTTTCTGTGGTTCTACTTACCAGTAATAGAAGCAATCTTTTCGAGAAGGCTCTTGTTACTTTCTCTTACTTCTGCAATAGTGATGGCTTCTGCAGATAGCAATGCTACCTCCAGCGCATCACAAACTTGTTGAACGTTTATCGTATTGGACTGCAGTTCGCTTATGTCCTTTTCTGCCTACAAACATTTGATTAAAAATGAATTAGATGAAGCAATTAGATGAATTTTAAGTTATCAGTTAAAGCCTTACTTCGCTACCGAAATTAGATAATCAGTCACAACTGATTTATGAAAGAAACTTTACCAACATCTATTGTCGTATGCAATCACAGTTACATAATAAGCCTGCATTTCACAAAATCTCACAACACGGGAATCGGTTATTGTATAGTTTTAACATTACTTAATACATTAAAATTTAATAATAAAAAAAACTCGACGATTTATTAAAAATCTAATCTGTGTCTCTTGTCATACGGTACATTTTACTCGAGACAGCAATTAAATTCCTATGTTTCTAAGGAGCCCAGCGATTTGTACGCTAACCGCACAGAGTTCCGTGGCAAAAAAATTTGCACCTGGGTACAGCCTACACTTTCGCCACTGCAAGCCCTTTTAGCCCGTGGTTCAGTTGTTCGGTCAAGTGGACTAAGGAAAAAATCCATGGTACAGTCATGGATCTACAAAAAATACGGACGTGGTCTTGCATTTAATAAATGTGAAGCATGCAAGGTCCTACAATTTCATTTGTTTGTAAACGACCTTCACTCACACAGGTGCACCAGGTCCAGGTCAGATAAACCACCGTCGTTTCACGGCGAGCAAGACACACACAAATGTGCTGCCATTTCATGCTTTATCTTGATTCAATAACGCTCTGTCCGTCTTGTTTTTAACTAAGTGGTTCGTGGGTACAGTCACGTAGTCATGGACTTATTAAATCCACGCCTACAGTTGACTGGACCAAAGAAAAAGGTTTTTCTCTAGAATCCGGTTGATATAAGTTACGAATGTACCGTTGTCGTACAATAAACATAGTATGAACGTATAAGTGATATTTAGTTATTGATGTACCTTTGGAAAGTATGGCACAAACAGTTTCGTAGCTGGCAGACGATCGTGACGTCTTGCAATGCATATTTCATTACCAAATGGTTTGATGGTTGTTATAACAACAAAGTGTCTGTAAATAATCAATGTATATTTTAATAACATTTATTTACATATTTTGAAACTGAATCAGACTCCGGAAAACGTCTGAATTAATCACATCTACTTTAATTTTAATATAGAATATTATAGAAAATTACATTTACAAATTTTCAAGTGATAAGAGCAAAACAAAAAAGCACCAAATATACAATATATTCTAACCATAAGGCGAATATTAAAAATAACTAAATGAGGTTTTCCAACACTTCTACGGATTCTCAATCAAATAACTAAAGTTGAAAAAAGTGAGTCAAATTTCCAAATTTCAAAGTCTTGAAGTTTTTAAATATTTCAAGCTTACTTCAAGGATGGACAGATTTTTCTAGACGATCCATCTAAAGCTTTCAGCAGGTCGTGCTGAGATTCAACGCTGTTAGTTTCTGTAGAAACATGGTAGAGTCCACCAATCTGGCCCGCACTGGCGCTGTCCGTCAGCAGCGTGTGGACTGATTTACTTGTGGTCAGTGGCTGTGAATCTATTTTGACCTCAACTCCAAGGCTTTGCCAATAGCTGAAAAATAATAATCTGTTATTGTCGCAGGCTAAATGCGAAATGAGAACGATTGTAAAAGTCCTGTTAATTCAGGGTAATTTTAAAACGTTTTAAATTTATATAACGGTAGGATTTATTATGTATTTATTTTTATGCAGCTACCGACGAGATTTTTCTGGCGTGGCTTACAAATTTCGTAATTAGTTTCGGACTCCCCGATTAAGAAACTGATTACGAAAACTGACTAAGTAACTAAACTAAGGAATTTTGTAAACTAAAAGTGTTCCTATACAATTTCCCTAATATTTTTGCAATCGTCCTAATTTCTTGATTATCCTACTACTATATTGACGACATGGTTAGCGCAGAGGTCGAGTGATCGCCTACTGCGCAACGGGTGCGCAAATATAAGAACAATTAATGTAGTTTGATGTTGTATGTAATTCCTATACATATTTTTTATGAATTGTTGGTGTTTTTGAAGTTGGTTTTATTTTTTTTTGATCACAGCTGCTCACACTATAGCCGTTGTATTCTTTGTTTGTAATTTCTGTCATCAATTTGTTTTTGTTTAATAAATTCAAAAATCTTTATTCAACATAGGCCTTTACAGGCACTTATTGACGTCAAAACAAAGCAAACATTATTATTTAAAGGAAACATAATAATATTAACCTTGTATGTTCAAACATCCTGAATATACTCAAGATATTGTCTGCAAATACAAGTAGGAATGAAAAAAAAGTTGACTCTACTGTGAGTAGGCACGGTAACATCCATAACTATCTTTTTATAAAGAATCAATTTTGGCAATTGCTTGTCTTTTGCGATTATACTTTATTTACGATTCCTCCGTGGGTTAGTGGTTTATGGTATTAATTCGGAGGTGAGGGGTTGGATTCCCCATGGGGGCAGAAGCTCTGTTTGGTAGGTAGGGCTTCTGATCCCGCCTGGCTAGCCAGCACAAGTTTGTCGAGATAATAATTTCTACAATTTCATCGGTTTTAGATACTTACATAAAACAGCTTATAAAACACGCGTGTGTTATTATTACTTATTATAGCCGAGGCACACATCACAGACTCCGGAAATGCTGCACTTGCTGACAGTAATGTAGGATTATCGCTGCCTTGCTGCATGTTGATGTTTTCGTGAGTAATTATGTATTTTACCATGGTATTTTATATGTTTCTGTTATATATTTTATTTAAAAAATGCATGTAATGTGATCATTATTTTGACAACCTTGTTTGACCTTGCCGTTCTGTTTCAAGGAGCGGCCGGCAAAGTTTTTCTGGCTGCTATTTTGACGTTTCAACGTTTTAAAAAATCAAATGCAAAATTACTTGCTGGTTTTATTTAGATTAGGTACTTGCATTTTTGAGTAAAGCACTATACAAGCCTTGGTCCACAATGACTGCTTCGCTGGTCACGCTATGATTGCCTCGAGCTAGCCTAGCTACGCTCTAGGCCTTCCAGCCATCGTTGCAGCCCTTGCTGTCCTCACTGTAAAGGCCTTGACCTACGGTCTGGGCCGTTATCTCAGCTCGACCATCAAGTGCTGCACACTGACCGCGCTGTGTCGGCCTGGAGCTGCGCTACGTTGCGGCCATCATCAGCGCGACCAGCAAAGTAGTCATTATAGACCGCGGCAGTAATGTACTATTGAATACCTACACTTTTCTCTTACATTAAAGAGGGAAGTACGCTTTTGATTGAAATACTCCCAAGAATATCTACATATAACTTAGATGATTTTTATAACTTACTTTATCTTCATTATGCTGCACGCCGTTTCTCGACGCTGGCTTAAAACTAATTTCTTAGCTCCTCTCTTAATTAGCCAGTCAATTAATTGGTGTCCTACTGGATCGTTGTCGGAAATAATTACATGAACGTAGTCTGCTGAACTGAAAAATCTGTAAGGAAATGAACTATTTAATGATCAATCAAAGAAAATCGGTAACTGTTTTGTTTTCTGTGATATTATTTTTTTTAGTCATGAATTTAAATCATGCCATAATTCCAAAAAGAGTGGTAGTAATCGTACGACAAACAACATTTAACACAAATATGACACAGCCATGTGCCAGCAGGCGTAGCACGGGCTGCCAACTCTTTAAGACATAGAGAGTATGTCACTTCAGTGACATACTCTCTATGTCTTAAAGAGTAGCACGGTGGCGCGTATTAGGCGGGACTGATGTGATAAAAATTCCTCGACGTCAAGGGACACGTGACTGAGTTTTATCAGAAATTGTGTCTCTCCGACTGCTGCTACATCTTCTAAAGTATTAAAGCCCTTGCTACAACTACAGCAGTCGGCTCACAGGCACGCCAAGAAATTTGTGATAAACTCAATCCCACGTATTCCTTGAGGAGCGTCAAGAAAACTTATCACGACAGTCACACTAAATACTCGGCACCTTGCTACTCTTTAAGACATGAGACAAATATTTTGTATGGCCTACAGAAATTTGTTCCGATCTGGGCGTATGTGCATGTTTGTAACTGCACCCACGACACAGGAGAAAATCCTAGTGTGGGGCGACGTTTTTTTAAAAAAAATGAAAAATCAATGTACGCTGATGTAGGGCTGTCTGCACTCAGAATCAGAAATTAATTAAGTAATTTAGTTTGTTTGGGAAAAGCATTTTGATTAGCCCCAATATTTTTCCTACAGATCTCCAATTATGAAGGACACGTTCGCTGAAATATTAATTCATTGTTCCGTGACACCTGTATATCAAAACTAATCAATGCACTGATCGTTTCTCTACCTTGAAACAGGTTTTCATGGTTCATGGTTTTCATTACAATATTGAGCACTTAATATTAGAAGTCTGTTAAAAACTGGGAATACTTAGGCACGGCCGCTGGAGTTGTCCCACACAGCCGCAGCAGAACGCGACCTCTGTGCTGGCTCGACTCCATCAGACGGAAAGCCCGAGCAGCCTCCTCTGGAGGGAAGGTTACGCAGGGCAAGGGACGAACGTACCCTCGAGATATTCCCTCAACCATCAACCGTTGCAGCTTCTGTTTACAGTATAAAAAAAACGTCTTTCTCTCTAAACAGCTTTGAAAGAATTATTTTCGAACTCCTAATCTACCAGAAACCTTCAATCATCCGCTCAGTAACGAGAACTTGGCTCTCATTTCACATTTATGTTTTTGATGGGATATAACCGATTTCAAAAACACCAAAAAGTCATAAATAATATAAGAATACCAACAACATCACAATTTTATATTGAAGTTGATGCCAAATTTTAACTAAGTAAGTACTTACATTAATTGTTCTTATATTTTTTTAAGACCTTCCAGGTGATCATTGCTTGGCACCTTATGCTCTAAGCTTGGCACCTTATGCTCTAAGCTTGGCACCTTATGCTCTAAGCTTAGCACCTTATGCTCTAAGCTTGGCACCGACTTCAATATAAAATTGTGATGTTATTTGTATTCTTATATTATTTATGACTGTTTGGTATTTTTGAATTCGGTTTATTTTTTGTGCATTTTTTTTTCAATCTTTTTAGTTAATTTAAAACACCAAAACCTTTTCCTAAACCTTATGAATACTTTTCTGAAAACCACATCAAAATCGATTAAGCCAAACGAGAGATAATCGCGGACAAACATACAGGTCAAACTGAGAACCTCCTTTTATTGAAGTCGGTTAAAAAAGCAAGAAAACCAAATATAACTAACTAATATTAAACTTATATTAAGTAAAATAAAAATGAAACTATCCACGTGGAATCGAAAGCCGGCAGGTCTCAATGACAAGACGATACACACACTTACCTTCATTTCATAGATTTTTGATTCCGTAAATATGGACGAGAAGTCTACAGTGACATAGTTCCTCTCGCAGGTCAAAAGGCTCATGCCGAAAAAGTATGGTTCATTTTGAGGCACCTGCGCCGTGTCCAAACAAACTCCTTGGGTAGTTAAACACTTCATGGATGCCTGCAGGAAAATATTAAAAAGATAATTTATGCGCATGTTTTTTTAGGGTTCTCTCCACCTCATCATAGGGAACTCTCTAAACTCGCGATTTAACCTAATGCCAGGTAGACGAAGTCGCGGATAGCAGCTAGTGAGTTATAATTATTTCATGTATATTTAATACAGTATCTCCGCTTGTAAGTATGACGCTAGTTATAAGTAGGTAATGGGTTCGTCGTTAACATTTTTTGTGTGAAAATGATGCAATTTATTAATACAATAAAAGCTTCACCTGAGACTGAATTCGAATCTACATTTCTACATAACATGTTTATTAAATTTTTTTATTTTATTTGGAGTAAAAAATAGATAAGTAAATACCATTAAAGTCTTATTCGAAGTTAATCTTGCACACACACTTATATTGCAACCCACAGCTTAATCCGTATATAGTAGCATTTAGATTAACAAAGGATTTATATTTACATCTCACTATTATTAACTAAGTACTTCTGAGTTCTGTTTATAATTGACAGCATTAGAGTAAGCAAATATGTCCATCCTACGAACTACGTAATAAAGTACATTAGCTAGCACTAGCACTAGCTATGCACTTTGTTGTATAACGTCGTTGCATCTAGGAGGCTGTGTCTAGATTCAGGAGTCATCGTGTGGTACCTATTCTGTGAGTAAATGGGAGTATGTAGACACAAATTAACCACAAGGCCTAAGAGACTAATCCAACTGGAGTGGAATTTTGATAATATAGATTTCTTTTTATCCTGTTAAGCTGAAATATGTAGATCTACTTATATTCAATTTTGCCTTACGTTTTTGAGTTGCCTTTTCCCGCAATTGATGACATAGTTAACGCCCTCACCATTAGTAAGGCTAGTCTAGATTCAGGAGTCATCGTGTGGTACCTATTCTGTGAGTAAATGGGAGTATGTAGACACAAATTAACCACAAGGCCTAAGAGACTAATCCAACTGGAGTGGAATTTTGATAATATAGATTTCTTTTTATCCTGTTAAGCTGAAATATGTAGATCTACTTATATTCAATTTTGCCTTACGTTTTTGAGTTGCCCTTTCCCGCAATTGATGACATAGTTAACGCCCTCACCATTAGTAAGGCTAAGGATCATGTCCTTAAAACTGATGTCTCGCGAGCTTCCAATGTGGTCCTCTGAAAATGAAGGAAATATATTAGAAACGTATCCAATACTCATATAATAACGAAGAGAATTTTGTTTGCTTGTCGCTTTTTCATCGAATGTTTCATTTTTCATTATTAGAATGCTACACATAGATGTGACTGTGTGATATAATAGGCTTGTTATATCATAATTCTTAAGGTATTCCGTCGTATTTATCACTTTTTTCTTTCTGTCATCTTTGTTGTTCAAAGGATTTTCAAATAGAGTCGTGAATATTAGTAAATGTGGGTAACGGAATCGATGATGTTTGTCATTTTCATTAACAACTTCATGTTCAACTTAACTTTGCAATGGCAAGAGGAGTGGAACCTCTCTCGTGCCTTAAAAGGCAAATTCTATGGTGGCATTCAGATGGATATCCCTACAAAGCCATGGTTTTTTTTAAATACAGATCTGCCCCCCTAGACAAATGCCACACGCTAACTTTTCCTCAGTCGTTCCGCAGAAAAAATGTATGGAGATGACATTAGCTGCGGAAAAAGTAGCGTGAGGTTGTCACAAGTTAATGTCATTTCCATACATTTTTTCTGCGGAACGACTGCGGAAAAGTTAGCGTGTGGCATTTGTCTAGGGCCTCTGCAGACAAATTAACCACTTCCACAATAATACGGCTACGTCTCGGACATGTCTGCTCGCCAGTCTTTTTGGCTAAAATTCACATTCAAGACCATTCCATATGCGAATGTGGTTTGGAGGAAGGCACCGTAGACCACATTTTCTTTAACTGCCCTAGACACCAAACCTCACTGTACGACCTGCTTCCTGAATTTATTCCCCGTCCTACAACAATGAATTTCCTTCTAACACAAATAAACACCCCATTCCTCAATACTCTTTTTAAATATATAGAAAAATATCCAATTAAATTATAACTAAGGTTTCTACTAGAGTTTTAATGTCTGCTTTTGCTTGTCCACAGGTAGCCCAACCGGCTAAGTATTTTCTAGACTGTAAAATTTTACCATTTATAAACCGTAAATCCGTGTTTTTGCTACTCGACATTGGCAAATTGTCAAACCTGACAGAAGCCATTTAACCTAAAAATAGAATGTTCATTAACACTAATCAATGCCAATTAAAATACCAAAGTTTTCCACATGCCTATCCTCACTGCCACCATCTTACTAATTCTATCTGCTGTTTTGTTAATATGTGTTTGTTCGGAGGTGAAAAAAGGAGCTTCATTAGTTCACCTACCTTTTATATCGGGGAATACTTTTCGCAAGAATTGCTTTCTGCGCACGTCACTGACTGTAGCAAATACTTCTAGCCCACACGCCAGTGCTACAGATATCACGGCTAGGCCGAGCCCGCCAGCACCTCCGTGAACTAATATTTTATGGCCGGGATGTATTTGACACTTGATCGTCTGTAAATTTAAATCAGTTTTAGCCGCCTCCGTGGTCTAGTGGTTTGAACTACCGGGTGTGAATCGGGAGCACCGGGGTTCGATTCCCCATGGGGGCAGAAGTTTTTCTGCTCGGTTTGGTTGGTGGTAGCGTTAGAGTCTTACCTAAGTTTGTCGCCATAGTAACTACCTATATTGCTTAAGAATCATCGTCACCTAATGGACTCATCCTAACTGCTCATATGATAAAAGCGAAGGTAACTTTGTCTGAAATGCTTTCACGCCTAAATCGCTGAACCAATTTTTATCAAATGCGGTATACATAAATATACATAGCTTAAGTTCTAAAGAAGGACATGGTCAAAAAAATATACTCAAGTAGTCTGGATTCCAACTGCGAGAACATTACCTACCGCACGCTCTAATCATCACAATAATTTGTATTTATTATTTTTTACATAATCTGCCCCCCTAGCACGTCCACCAAAACACGATATGATAAAGCGGTTTATCGCGGTGAACTGTCAAAATACAATAGGGTTTCGTCGTATTTTGACAGTTCACCGCGATAAATCGCTTTATCATATCGTGTTTTGGTGGACGTGCTACGGGGGCTGAATGTGGTGCTCATTTTGTTTTAAGACTTAATAGTGAAGTATCATCATAACTTACAAATACAACAACCGATGGACATAAGCTCCTGAATGAGTAAATCGAACCAATATCCAAATCCAACCAAAACCAAACCGTAAAATATTGTTCGACTGTTTGCAGATACATTGGTGGGACACATTCCGACTGTACTGAATCATAGTGTACCTACTCGTATATATTGTATAATAAGGAACCATAAATGATTAGTGAATATTCGTAAACTGCAGCACTACATTCTTTCACAGCCTCTTTCATTGCCTCAACTTGTGTTTACTTCATCGTCTCATATTTCTATCTGTTTATGTATAACTATCTATATATTTATCTTATTGTTTAAAATCAAAAGTATTGTTTTGTAGTTATAATTTTTCAGCGTCTCCCACTAATCGAACGCACAATCTTATATCAAGACTGGTCGCCTTTTGTTACAATTAACCTTACTTTGTATTCTTCAATTTGTGAAGCAATTAAGAGTACCTACAGAAATGCATCGATGCTTCGACTGGCAACGGATAGATGGTACACAATGCAAATGTTGGCTAAATCTCGCTACGTCATAAGCTGTAACTACGGATCTAACATTTTATAGAAGCAGTTACCAAGAATTTTCAAACAATGGTAATAATACTGACGAGGCAATAGAAGGCGTGAGCAAACGCCAGCGGGACGGTAGCGGCGTCTTCCATCGTCCAGTGTCCCGGCACTGGCCACAGCAGGAAAGGGTGTGCCAGTATACGCGTTGATGCAGAACCATTCCTTACCAACCCCATCACTCGCGTTCCGCTGTCATTCAAACGTTGATATTTTTAAATTAGATATACTTAATAATCATACTATAATGTTCCTTAATAATGTGTTCATGTAAGCAACTGAGATTGTAAGTGCACATCTTCACCCCAGTTAGGGTGAAGATGTCGTTGGTGCTCGTGGTATGGGGCTTAAGACGTAATCCTTCATCTTGCTCCAGTTACCTCATTAAATTATGCATAATTCGATCTGACTAATCCTGGATCGACTCGTGTGTTAAAACTACAGGTTAATTGTTCAATTCAAAGGTTTGATTTTAAACTTTAGAAAGAGACTTAAAAAAATATATGAATGCTGTTATTTTTATGTGTAGGAAAGACAAATTCGTTTAAGAAAAAAATACTGACTGCAATATTTAGACTCAGCCTTTATACGACCGATAAGCGCTCAAGTTATAATAACTATACTTTACCAACACGAGAAAGTGAATTATTGCTCTTGGTATCTTGCCAAACAAATTCTACATCGAAACGAATTTAAGTTCAATAATCAAGGATGAACAGTGAATAATCAATCTTACGAACATACTCCTTTTGGACGTAAAATACACATTTTTAATTATTTCTTAAAAGTTCATGTTTTTGTAACAACCTGTCAGTTGCACCACTGAAATCCATTCCATACGAGTCGTACTTAACGCCATTTCTAAAGTGGTATACACCCATGGCTTTGTACATGTCAACATTATTCAGGCCAGCGTAGTGAACCTAAAAAAACAAAAAAGCTTAAGGTTGATATTTTTTGACATGTCAAATGCATTCCTTAGTAAAATATTAGAACTTACGGTAACAGAAATACCAGGCGATGCAGCGAGAGGCATTTCAATCCAATTTAAAGTGCTGAGATCTCCAATCTGTTTGATTTCCAGGGTTATACAGTTGGCACGTTTTTGCTCCTCGAAAACAGGAACGTAGTATTCACCACCCCATATACCCTAGAATCAATAATAGTATTGGACTCTTAACATATCTGTGAGGTTATAGGTAAGCCTAGTAATATGTACGTAATTAAGAATCGGAGGATTTAAACTCTATCCTATATCAATGAAATTACGTAAAGTTATTTATAGAAGTTTAGATTATACCCAATTTCTAAGATAATGTTAAGTCTTTTTAAATAGGTAGTAAACTATTAATTTTTACTTACATGGTCAAGAATATTGTACGCCATGTCCATATCAGGGAATTGGGAAAAATCCTGCTCTTTGCTAAGCTTATGATTTACAATCAGTAAAACCACCTGGTTCCGTTTTGGGTCTCTTCTCCATAGCTTCACTGTTTCTTTGAGCCCTTGTATTGGAGGATACGATGAGAAAATAAGGAGCCTGTGATTATTTTGCAAGCGATCTCTTATAGATCTTAGCAAGGGAAAGTCCTTCCGAGTACGAATGGTGAAAGATGACGTTGAAGTCACTACTGGAGCCGGCTGCCAACGGTACAAATGCAAATACGCATTACCAGCATTTTGAGAAGCCAAAATCCGATTGATTGTCGAATGCCGTGTTTTTAATTTATCTTCTGAACATTTTTCCGCACTTATCACGAATACATTACCTTTCAAATGTTTCAATAATAAATCAAATATCTAAAACAGAGCACGTTATTGTTGCGAGACTGGATTTGAGTATCTCAAGTAGTAGAGGTAATAAAAATAATTTACTTACAATGTTATTTACAGATAGATTGGAGACTAATATCAGGTCGGCATTTGCTAACTTGTTAATATTGTCGTCAGCAGTGGACACTAGTTGAAATGAAACTTTAAATTCTGTAGATGCTGTTTGAACGTCATTAATTGCTTTAAAAATTACATTGCCTCGATCATTTTCTTTAATTTCGACAACATTTATATTGTCCTTATCTATGTTTTCGTGTACCATTTGCAAATAAACCTCCAAAATAGACTTTGCCTGTAAAAATATTTTAAATGGATATTCCGAAGTAAGTGCTTTTCTATGTATAACTTGCATTCAATATTTCTACGTATAACTTACATTCAATACACTGCTTTGGAAACGTGGAATAAATTTGAGAGCTTTCAGAACCACTTCTTCTGAATTTTGTGGTGGCAAGTCTTTAAATTTAACACCTTCTATTAATATGCCTCCACATCTGAAATATATAATTCGTTACACTTTTCAGTGAAGTTTTATTGATTTTAATAACACAATACATAAAAAAAAACCTTATCGCAATGCCATCAATAAATTTACCTTGCGCGATCAAATAATGTAGCCACGTGAGTTTTTAATGTTGGTTTGCCATTTTTTGTTACCATATCTGCTAGAAAATGTTCTTGCGTGTCTAAGCAGACATTTCTGATATAGTCTGGCTGTGAGGTGCCATTATAGTTATGTATAAGTGTGTTCAACTGAATTATTCCATCAATTAGAGTGACCCAGTTATTTGTCCAATGCAAAAATGCTTCGGTAAAAGTTGCGTTTGTACTTTCAATACTGCGAAATTCGCCTCTGAAAAAATCAAGAACAGCTACCATACATACATAAACTGCCTCAAATTTTAGTAGCTTTTATTTTTCTTAAATGTTTTTCTTTTACTATTACCTACACAGTAAATTTGGCTGTACTATTGTTATATAAGCTATTAGAAAATATTGGTGCCAATGCAGTTGCAAGTTGTATTCTTATTAATCTCCTACTTACCCATAATTGTGTTCACGTTCAAGAAACATCTGATAAACATCATCTGAACTCAGAATTACGTCTCTGTTGTGTTTTATGTTTTTCGCGTCGTAAACGATATCATCATCATTGACTGAGATATATCCTGAAGAAACTTTTGAAGATACATTCATTACCTGAAAAATTATATTGTAGAATAGAATAGTTTATTCAATCAGTAGGTACAGTTTCAGTTTGCTATTGCTATGAATATAATTACACAATGTACACATTTTTAGAGCTTCTGCTTTATAAACTAGGATCAATCCTGTATCTTAGTCGGCAGCAATTCCTCCTACTGTTACACTGCTTATATGTATATATATCAATATATATAGCAATATATTGTGTACAACTTTACAAATCTAAAAGCTACTTAAATATACTATTAAACTCAATAGGTAAATAATTTATCTCTGTGGGTGTCTGCTGGGTGTTTGTGTGTGTGTGTGTGTGTGTGTGTATGTGTGAATATATGTGTGTGTATTGGGGGGAGGGGTATGTATTTATACTATATTTTATTTATTTGATTTGCTATTTTATTTATTATTATAGGTACATATTAGTAAATCCTCAGTCTCGTTATATGACAGCGTTCGTAATAACTTCTCTGTTACTTTTTTAACTTTACAATGTGGCAGAGTGTATATATTTGAGACTTTATTAATTTTGTTGTACAGTTTAGTACTGAGAGCATTGAATTTTTGCCTTGCCCAAACTGTACGGCTCTCCACTTGGGGGCATACTCTACTAAGCGCTGATTGTAGTCTTCTATATGTTTCTGGACGTTCATAACTCAATGATGAGTGTCTACGGAGCACCATTCGAAGTATAGCTAGCTGTCTCACGGTGAGTACTTCGCATTCGGCATAGAGTTTGGCTGTTGGGTAGGTACCTTTTTTACGTGTCAATTGTAGGTAATAAGAAGATCTTATCTATCTTATTCCTCACTTTTCCGTGTATTTGTATAGATTCTTTTGTATGAGCCTTATGACTTTCGAATAAACTAGGTTCTGGACAGAGGACCATTCGGATAATGACTTAACCGCCTCCATTGTCTTGTATTTTTGGTATCTATATGGATTGGTTCGATTCTCAACGGGGGCAGAACTTGGTTTGGTTGGTGACAGGGATTTTGAGCCTGCCTGGATAGCTACCGTACCACCGTCTTACTTAATAACATTACAAATATACTTAATAAGATAGCCATTGCAATTGGTCATTTGTTGAGGAGTTCAGGTGAAGCTCTCTTTCATTTTTCGCCTTATCATCAGTTACGATAAGGCGAGATGAAGTTAAAGAGCGTCCCTGTTGTACCTACCTACATGTCGGTCGACTTTTTTTCGGGGGATTTTACGTGACCGCACCATACCCGCCGTTGGTTAGACGCTGGGCGTGTGTGGGGCTCTCCCGGCAGAGTGCCAGGCCTACCCACTAAAACCCCCCAGTGTTCTCCCTGCCCTTTAAGGCGCCTGTGGTAGGGTCCACAATGCGACACCACTACTCACGCGCCCGGGCTAGTCCGACTATCGCCAAGAGGGATTGCATGAAAACGCCAGGGCAATCACCAGACGGAGAGCTTAATGGCGGCGTGATGCGGCCAACCGTGCACGCAGGCCTCCACGGCAGGACCTAGCAATGTTAAAAGATTGACCTCTTAGATAACCGACTTAAATGAGACCATTTGCGACCAACAGCGGAATGCCATAGGCACTTATGGAATCACCCTGTCCCTTTGGTTATTTCACACACTTACCTCAAAATATCCATTGCCTCTATGAAGGCTGACTTCTAGTCGTATCGGTCGCTGGTCATTTATGATTGGGTGTGAGTAGAAATGGACGTCGCGAAACTTAACGGACACTTGCTTTCTTTGCTCCCCGAGAGACATGGCCAATGTGTCCCAAACTGCTACCAGAGTCGCCGACGCAGGATAAGTATTTTTTCCTGAATATTACCATTAAAAATGATCAACATCAGCTCAGCCACAGTACACCCATTGTTGGCCATACGCGTTTTCCAGGTACCCTTCTTGTACCTCTGTAACGGTCACCCACCAAACTGGCCCAATACGCCAAAGCCTTATTTCATTTTATAAAACGGATGCACTGCAAACATATGAGCTTTCTTTTGTTTCACAAGTTTGGTTTGGTCTATACTTTCTTGTGGACTAATTCATACGATTGCTATCGGCAAAGTGTTTTGAGAATAGGATTACTTCACTTCATTTTTTTAGACTATCGCAATCGGCCGTGATCACAATCATTACCTACTGCCAAACTTAAGTTTTGGTACATGGCCCAGTATGAAGATGAGGTTGGTCAGAAAGGTGTTATTCTAAAACTTTTTACACAATTCCAAAGTTGTTAACCGGATACGTCGGAGGACGGGTTCAAAATTTTACTATTTGGAATAGCCCTCCACCAGCAGTGAAAAGGTTTTGTTTTACAATCAGGGGCCTAATTCTGCTAATAACTTACAGCCGAATCGAAACTAAACCGTTGCGATCGACCAATCGTAGCGCGTATATTGCCATGCAACTGTTCGATGGCGTGATAATGTGGCGTTCTGATTGGTCGATCGCAACGATTCAGTTTCGATTCGGCTATAACTTATTAGCAGAATTGGGCCGCAGAGGGGCAATCGCACTATTTGCGAACGTTTGAATCAAAACCAAAACTTTACCGTTATATTGTTTGTATATGTTTTGACATCTGACTGCTGTCAAGGTGTTGTCAAAATGTATGGGAACGGAAACGTCTCAAACGTTTCTGATTTGGTTGAAACGTTATAATTAGTGCGATTGCCCCTCAGGTCAATTTAGTATTATTAAACTAAAGAGAACAACTATACTTACCTCTAATGGTGTGTCCACGTAGGTAGGAGTGCTCCACATCGTGAACAGACTGCACGAACTTAGCTGCGGCTGCTGTCTTCCTATGCGCTGACATGTACAGTGGCAAGCTCCTGGAAAGACCATTTTTAGCCGCAAATGGCATCAGAGAAATTAAATTCTAGAGGAAGATATTAATTCTGATTACCAACCATCTCTCATTGTGGGCCCACTCCACCAAATGGGATAGCATCGGTGTCCCGGTAGCTACGGGAAAGTCTATTTTCGGGTACAGCGCCTGCAGCCGTGGGTTGTATCCTTCCATGTACAATCTAGAAGAAGTGGATTGACATGTTTATTGTTCTAGATACACTATATAGGTGTTTGCTTAGAAGAATAGAAAGAGACGGCGTCAGGCATACTATGATTAACCTTAGAGGTTTTGTACTCGCCATGATATCGCTACTCCGCAAGGGAGTTTACCGACCGCAGTAACACCTCTTCAAGCGAAGAGATGAAATACTCGAAACGAAACACTACACTAGTTAGCCCCTTTTTTTATGGAGGGCAGATACATTTTTTACGGTATTCAACAAGGGAATTGAGCTGACTAGGCCACCCCAAGGATATGCCGGACTCGGGTAGAAGACCCAATACCTGCTAAAAACCCTCCAGATACTTCTACCTCCGTAGAGACACAATCGGGATCGGCTTTAGCCATTCCCCGATTGTGCCTCCTGGAGGGTTGCCTGGCGCACGCACCAGGACTTACCTCTACGGGGGGGTCGACAAGTATCTTGAGAAATTCGACCCCCCAGGCGGCCAAGCTAGGGGTGAAAAGTGTCTCTCGCCCGGTAGTCAGCCGGCCGAGCCGTTTCAGTCCCCAGCTTGCTAGGGGAGCTGGTGGCGCGCGTCCAGGAACGCACGCCTTCTCCTCCCCAACCGCCTGCGCCGGAGCGGTGCGTCATCCTCTCGCGGAGGGTCATCCTCTCGCGCCCGCTCCGCAGCCTCCTTCTGCGAGATAACATCCTCACAGAAGGAGGCGACAGCCTCCCACGCCGCCGCGCTGGTCAGCATCTACACTAGTCAGCCCCTAGCATGACCACCGAAACATGATTCGATAGAGTGGTTTATCGCAGCGTTTAAGCGCGCCACAAATTACAATAGCTTTAGTCTCAATAGTCGCAAATGTCCTGAGAAATTACTACTATCTGTAGAAATAGCACTGCAACACTTTATAGCGCGCAAATGACTGAATATACCAATGATAGCCGATATGGTGTGAGCACACGCTAAGCCGTTGAAATTATTTTTACAAACGCAACTTTAACGTCCCGCGTTTTCGCGACCAACTATGTATGCACAACTACATAGTTGTGCTATCCAAATACGTGTTCCTGATGACACAACTACGCACAACTAAGCACAACTAACTTACTGCAACTATTCCTTGTAACACAACTACAGTCGAAATGGGAAATATACATATAATTATGATCAAGTACTAAGTACTTACCTAGTATTACTTCTTTATTTGTAGAGATAATATCAAAATAAATAAAAAATATTCTTTATTCAAATATGACTTGATAGAAAGCTCTTTTGAATCGTTCAAATCTTTTACCTACCAGCCATTCAGGAATCAGGACATCTTTAAGCTGATAAGAATGGGCGCAATAAACTTATCAGCTTTATCAGAAAAACCGTCATTTACAATAAACCGTCATTTTTAATAAACGACACATATCGTTACCGTACACAGCATTATTTGTTTACATTAATAATTTATACACAACAACAATTCTTTACATTATAACAAGTCATTTCTACAAATCAACATCAGGCATAGCCATTATTCAAATAAGCGATCGCTGACTTCATTTCCTACCTTTACTCATAAGTGTCTTTTTACATGCACCGTGCGCTTGCGCTTATGAAAAGGCAAATCAGTTACACTCTGTGAAACTTTGTTGTAAAAAGTTATACATTTCCCCATGGACGAGCCCCTAGTTTTTAAATCCTGTATGCCTGTACGTTGGAATGGCAAGATATTTTCACGATTCTTTCAGACTTTTGTTTCATTTGGCTTACCTTTTAATATTAGCGAAGAAAAAAATCACTAAACTTCTTCACTCATTTTCATTCAAAAAGCCCCTTGCCCGCTGGGGGTGGTTTTGTATTAAAATATCATCCAAAAAAGTGACTAACTTGCCAATTCCCTCCAGTACAAGCAAGGCATTGTCCGGATGTCCTCGTCGCGTCAGCGGAATGCTCCTGCATGTCTCCGGCAGGGATCGCTTCAGAATAGCTTGGAGAAGGCCGTGTGGGGCGATTTCTATCAGCACCGCGTCGGGTGGGATCAGACGCGATGTTTCTTCGAAGAGCACAGGGCTCTGTAGGGAAAGCACGCTTTTTGTTTAAAGCATTTGATACTTAATAATAAGAGCATCCTTATAAAATAATGCATTTAAGTCGAACTGTGCCGTTTTACGGTAATTATTCAACCACACTAACCACACCAACCTTTTTAAGTATTTCTCTTACCAGTAAATTATTGGTGTGATATTCCGCAGAAGAGTATTTGGCGATAGGCTCTCCCCACCGCTCTTGCGGAACTGACGTGGAAACCCAGCGTTCACTCCTCGGTTTCGGCTCTTTGATTACTTCCGACAAGTATTTCAGGAGTCCAGGGCCTGGGTGGATACAAATAGCTTCTTACAAACCATTCAATTGCCAACAGCAACATTGCTAATGACTTGATTACCTTCAGCAAAAACGGTCTTAACACAAAACCTGGTCTAAGGTTAGTCTTAGTTTAAGTCTAGTGTGCTTTCAGGTGTGTTATTAAACATAGATAGCGACAGAGTCAGGTTTAACCCGGACTAAGTGAAGACCATGTTTTGTAATAAGACGGAAAGAGTCTGAAGATGCCTTGAATGCCATGATCGCTAAAAACAATATTAAAACTACAGTGAATATGCTACGTATGCTGTAATAGTGTGTTTTTGTTTTACCACTATTTTAGCACTTAGCGATCTTGGTAAGACCTGAAGTAATAAGTGGTCGCAGGCACCGCTATCAGACTTATTTCAAATAATAAAGCAGAACACACGCAATGCTAGCAGCGGTTGCCTAGAAGAAACTACTGTTTAGCAATTAGCAATAATCTAGCTGTTTTTGTGCAATAAAGGTATGTGTTTAATTTCGCGTTCATCTCACCGGCATCAGCGATATATCGCGAATGATACGCGATGTTGGAGCACGGAACCTCCTTCGCGAAGACGCCTTTGGCAGTGAGGGTGGCCACGAACTCCTTCATCACGCCGGCCGGCCCAGAGATGGTGCTGGACTCGGCCGAGTTGTGGCACGCCACTTCGATTTCGGGCGGTATCATTTTCGCTATCTGTTTGTGATTAGGTACAACATAGATAAATATACGTTTACAGTCGCACCACCTACTCAAAAATTATATATTCTGTGTCACGTAAACCCATCAAAAAGAAAATTGGAAAAAGGCTCTAAAAACAGGGTTTGAATATTTTACTGAATTTCCATCTTTCCCTAGGGATTGAATTAATTTGTATTTGGATTATATTAGAAGTACTTAAATTTTGATAGAAACCGATGTTATATTGTTTCATCATCATCATCACAGCCCATATACGTCCCCACCGAGGGGCTCGAGCCTACCCTATATTAGGGTGATTAGGCCTTAGTTAACCACGCTGGCCCAGTGCGGATTGGTCGACTTCACATACATCATTGAATTTCTTCGCAGATGTATGCAGGTTGCCTCACGATGTTTTCCTTCACCGTAGGAGCGTCAGACATTGTTTAGCTTAAACAAATACCTAATGATTCTGAATTGACAACATATGCTCAAAAGTCCGTGAACACCATAAATATAATCTGTGAACATCATATAATCAAACATAAATTTAATTGCGCTATATGGTTTTATTTTTCCAAGCTGAGAAGAGAAATGGATTCAACACATACTCCAAGTCTTCAATACAAAGGTACGTTACCTTTTTGAGTAATATAAAAAATTATGATTTAAGATTAAATTAAAATGATTTTGAATAAATTGTTAAATAAAATAAAGTATTTGCTTTAATTTTCTCGCATGTGATGCGAAAAGTAGAGTTTTTTCCCTAGGGGATAAAGCAGTCTAATGGCCGAATACACCAACCATAACTTGGCTTAAGAAGCCCATAAGACGTATGCTGTCACTTGAAAAGAATGTGACAACATGCCACTTAAGAGTACCCTAAGCTAAGAAGAGGTTGGTGCAAATGGCCATAAGAGTCGTATATAATTGTATCTCAAGAATGAGATCGATCTTGAAATGCTGTTTCTGACAGATGCTCCACACATTAAACGTCAAAATTGCTAAGATGCATTTCGATCGATTTCAACTTTGGAATGCATCTATTAAATGCGAGCTTTAATCTTGGGTGAACTTTAATCCCTCCCTGCACTCAGGACTCGTAGACTTAAATCCCTCGCTACGCTGGGGATTATTTAATTAGTAAGTACCCTTGCTGCGCTCGAGAATTACCCATAGAATCCTTCGTTGCGTTCAACGTTCAATTCAAGTCAATACTCGTGACATAAGTCAGTGTTTTATCCCCTCTCTCTCGGTTATAATCTACTATTACATCACATATGATATACAAAACAATTTACATGAATACACGTACACATTCACATTTTACATACTCAAACGCCTGTCGACTGTCCACCGGAAGATATAGCGCGCAAACGCATTCAACCAAGTATAAAAGGCAATTAACATCTTTATATTCGTTGTAAAAAGGTATATCTGTTCTACCAAATAAATAAAAATTACCTACTACGTTCACAACATCAGCAAATTACAGAGTGGTCCGAGAAGATAACTGCTGGAAATAAATATAAATTTTTACCGTTCGCTGAAGAGGCACCTAGTAGTGTTAGGAATCTCACCTGTTCATACCCAAGACCAACGGCAGCCATGGAGCCGCAGATGAAAGGGGTCTGCAAGGACACAAGGCCGCGGCTGTACGCAGATAGGATCATCTCTTCGGCGGTGAAGCAGCCGTCGGCGTATGCGCACCCCAGCTCGCCGACACTATGACCTAACACCCAAACAATATAATAGCGGGCTTAATTATTATTTTAGGATATATATTTATTTAGTACTAGCTGTACCCGGCATGCGTTGCAATGCCACGTATATGCCCTTTTTTTTGGTAGGAACCCTCACGGGTGTCGCCATAACACCCTACCAAAGTTTCATTACAATCTGATGAATGGTTTCGGAACGCATAGAGGACAAACAAACATAAATACATTGATTTTTATTTATATAGAGTATTTGTGCGTTCGGTTCTACCTACGTTGCAATTTATTTACTGATTTATTTTATTTAGATTAACCAACGTTTGTTGACAATAGTAAACATCGTGTCTGCATGATATGCACATATTAAAATATTGGGTATTATGACTTAATTTTATCACCGAAGAAGGTTGAAAATTGAATAAATTCTATACAAACATTTTGAAAATACCAAAATAATTAATGATATTTTCAAAATGTTTGTTTTTTGTTGTATTTGAACTATCACGATGAAACAAATACTATACTATCTAATGGAAGATCGATCGTTTGCATAAAATGACAAATGTGTCAAAAATAAGTTTCTTTTCCGCCAATGTTTACACAAATTGTAAAATTTCTCAACGTAACACCCCCTTTACCTAACTTTTTTTTATTATGTTGTGTCATTTCCATAGTAATGCCCTCAGAAGAATAACTAAAGCAAAAGGAATGCCTAAGGAGCCTAATCGTAGAGAACAACAATTTTGTTTGTTTGCACCTCAAACACTACGCAGGTAGAGCAGGGTTGCTTTCATCAGTATCACAACATAGTATAAAACAATGTCGCCGCTTTGTCCGCTGTCTGCCTGCCCCTATGTATGCTTATTAGATCTTCAAAACTACGCAACGGATTTTGATGCGTTTTTTTAATAGATAGGGTGATTCAAGAGGAAGGTTTATATGTATAATACATGCAAAATATAGTAGAGAAACACTGATAATTTTAGAGGTTTCTAATGTGATGTCGTAAATAAACACATTTTTTGCACTTACATTGCAAACGCTGAACAAGTCAAAGGTATGTCTATCTCTAAGGGGATAACCAACAATAACCATTTTTTTATCCTTTACTTTTTACGAGAAATAATGGCTTATTTATGAAGCGATTTTAAGCAATACAGTATTAATCTTTATCGAATTAAGTACATTGTGCATTTAATATAGATTAATATGGTCCTTTACATCATGTAATTTAAAGGAATATTTTCGAAGATAATGCAGGGACATAGCGGTTGCGGCAGTAACGGCCGGGGGGCCCTAATAGCACTTTATGATTAGCAGGACAAAGAAGCTGTACTGAACGTTGTATAGTATAAAGACATTCTGTAGTATATGTATTTAGTATCAGCATTGCACCCATGTGAAGCCGGGGCGGGTCGTGATATATATCGTTGTACATTTGATATAGCAACTAGCGAGTTAGCGTATCACTGGCTTCTGAGATCACTAATCATTTTTCTTATTTTTTAGTAAAATGTACAAGGAATATATATTATATCACTTCGTTTCCCTCATTGGCGTACCTAACCGTTTTCCCTTACTCCGTAGACCGCATCATCGCATTTGAATGTCAAGCGTACCTTTTTTTTTTTTTTTTTCCGAGGGGAATGCGTGACCGCACCGTACTCGCCGTTGGCATACCTAAGCCTATTTTTATAAAAAAAAATCCGTGCTGATTTTTATAGATCAAGCAGTTTTTGACCTCTTTTAATTATTTTAGCCAGTAATTATTGATTAGTGAGTCTGTAATCACGTCTTGATAACTTTGAGGGCAAATTGTCTTAGGTTAAAAATCAGAGATAATACAAACTTTTTATAGTTAAGATGATTATACAAGGTTATTTTTTAATTATCACAAAAAAATTGTGTGCTTGTTCAGACAAGCAAACTGAACAACTTTCACCAACCAACCAACAATGAAATCGCAAAAAAAAAACAACAATGAAATCGCAAAAAAAAAACCATACATCTAGGTTCAGTGAATGTTGAACATTTGTATGGAACAGCTGATTTTTTTTTGCGATTTTAAAGTTGGTCCCATAGTCAAAGTTGTTCAGTTTGCTTGTCTGAACAAGCACACAAAATTTTTGTCAAAACTAAAAAATAAACTTGTATAGGTGCAGTGGTCACTTTTTATTTATTTATCTTGTGGTACTCACCTATTATTTTGTCGGGAACCAAACCCAGCTCCCTTAAAATATCAGTTAGTCCAATCTGCACTGCCGCTATGCCGACGAAGGAATGCAGAATATTGTCAAACATGGTCTTGTCCTGAGATGTAATGATTTCGATGAGATCTATGCCTTTTGGGGCGAGAGCCTTTTGGCACCTGAAATAGCAGAATTTTTAATAACTAAATCATTATTAAAATGCAACAGATTAGTAGTCGTGGCTATTGGGCCATTTCCATCATTGGGCCAGCGTGCTTCCCTCTTGGACCGTGGACCCTCTTTTCTGGTGGAAGGTGTAATGAGATTTCTTTAAACTATGTCAAAATAGGATAAAATTTAAAGTTAAGAAATACCCTTGGGTAGAGGCAAGGGTGTGTGGGATTCCACGACAGAGTACCAGGACTACCCATTAACCCCTCGGTAACACCTTCGGCCATTTCTGGGCGACTACAAGCATGCCCTCTCCGTCAGAAGCATGAGAGCAGCTAGTTTCTCGTAGATTCCATAGTCCTAACACCCATAGTCACCGTCGTAAAGGCTTGCACCTAGCAAGCAGTAGACACATTGTGGTTTAGATAGTGACCCACCTGACAATAATCGTCACAGCCTATAAACGTCCCACTACTGGGCCTTCCTACATGGTAGGTAGAAAGAAACCCATGAGAACTATTGGGTAGTGGACCCATTTGGACTTGCCCAATGCGCATTGCTGGATAGAAACGGTTGCGATTGCAACCGGGACCAACGGCTTAACGTACCTTCTGAAGCATGGAGCACGGAGGACAACACACAGTTCTGGTCACCCATCTAGAGTCCGACCATGGCGAGGGTTGCTTCGTTTACAATATCGAAACCAAAGCGTTCGAACCACTGCGCCACGCTCCTTCACCTATCTCACCTGTCAATAGCGGCCGCAAATATCGATATGCGCATGAGTTGCGCGGCCATTGTGGGCCACTGCGAGCCCATGCCGCTGTACACGAACCACAGCGGCTTCCGGGCGTTGTCGAAGTACTCGCAGTGCTCAGACAGGCTGACAGTCTGCCCTTCCGTGTTGTTCTCTGTATCGGGTGCAAGTTTACGTTTAGTGAAATTCGCAACACGGTAACTCTGACCTTTTGGTAAGGAAGGATAAGGTATAAAATAGAGACGGTAGCTACTGCCGCAGCTTCGCCCGCGTTGCTTTTATTTTCTTATAGGAAAAATAATTTTGTAATCTATGTTAATCAGGGATAATGTAGTATTCTAATGGTGAAATAATTTTTGAAATTGGTTCAATAGTTTTTGAGTTTATTCGTTACACACATACATACAAATCTTTCCTATTTATAATAATAGTGTAGATTATATGGCCCATCTGATCACTTTTTGCACGTGGTACGGTTCAGTTGTCCGGTCAACCGAACTAAGGAAGAATATTTTTTTATGACACAGTCGACCGGACCAGAGAAAAATGTTTTTTTTTTCTGTAGGTACTCCGATTGACTCTAGTTCAACCGAACCACGAAATATTTGATGTTATGCAGTTGCTCTTTGCCAGAATATCAATGAACTTAAGCGACCTCACCCAGACCATATTTGTATGTTGTTTTTGAGGTAGGTACCTAGTTCCCCTTTTAAGCTGCTTCATTATAACGTTTAAGTCAAAATATCATTTTATATTTGTCAAAAATAACATCTCCTGCTAATCCATAAATTTTTCGGAGTAAGTAACAAGTAAATAAGAAGAATAGCTTTAATTTATATACATATACAGAGTTATATTTATATATAGAGTCAACTAATACCGTAATTTCAATGCCTCACTAACCAAACTGTTACAAATGCGCGACCTACACAGATAAACTTTATAAGGTTTTCGTCGTAGGAATTGTAATTTAAATTTTATGTTAATGTATGTCAATAAATGAAAAAAAAACTTACCTAGGATACCGAACCCCCTGCCGAGATGTCCAGAGATGCTCACGGTATGGATGTTATGCAGAAGCGCCAGCTCCTCAGGGTCTATGGGGTGTGACTTCAGGCTGTCGAGAATTTTGTGCACGCCGGACTCCTGTCTTCCAGATAGAGTCACCAGATAGGGTATGCTGGATTTATACTGATTCAGGGTCTGAAATAAATGGTAGGAAAAAAAATTGGACGGTTCAAAATAGCTTTCTATTATTTTTATATTCGATTAAGAGGCTGAGTAACTCCAACGACCTTGAGACATGAGTTTCTACTGGATTACAGGCGCGGTGCGCTATTCAAATTGAGCGAAAAAATCAAAAATTAAAAAAAAAAAGAAACTAGTATCTTATTTGAAGATATGAAACATCAATATTATCAAATTAAGTGTAACGAGTTAATTCCCTGAAAATAATTGAATAACCTTTGTTAAATAACTCGGATTTTTTCCGGAAACTGTGTTTGATGGGTGCCTTTGGCATTTTTTTTAACCGCGAAATTTTGATTAAAATTTGTATTGGGGGCATGGATATTCTCAGAAATGTTTTCAAGAGTAACATATATTTTTTTACGGTATATTAAACAGGTTTTGCTAAAAAAAGGTTTTAGTGGGCCTCGATGAGCTCAGCTCAGAGTTCTCGGCCTTTTAAATAAGTAATCCTAATTAATACAGAGCCTTACCACAACTGTAATGGGAGAGGGAGGGAAGGAGAGGGACATCGACACCCGGAGACAAGAGGTAAACGGCATCGAAGGTTTGAGAAGCCGGGGTCGCGCATCCGAGCATATCTAAAAAGCAACCGGACAAGTTGCAATAGACAATTTCTCTACAATAGACCTACCAAATAATACTTAAAAATGACAATAGTCGAACTACGGGTAGGACAGACTAGTTTGAATAAACGAAAATTAAGACAAGTCTATCTATTTATTGATAGATGAACTACAGAATAAGAATTTTTTAATGAAAGCTCCTAATTTCATTATAATTTATTGACTAAATGTTCGAATAGAAGTGCTAATTTTTATTACTATTATTATGAGTAACTCACTGACCACTGGTACACCTTTTTGGAAGGGCTGTCTTTAACAATGCGTTCTTTCTGCCGTTAAGCAAATTCTTGCAAAGATTGTTGTACTTGGAGGTTGGTACTTACCAGGAAGATAACAATAGCTAGTGTTGAATATTACCTTGGGCTTGTACCGCCCATTCAGCAGCACGTGAGCGACGCACCCAGTGACCGATAGGTTGTTGACGGCGACATAGCTGCGCTGGAAGGGCTGGTGCTCGGACACTATTCTCATCCGGCCCTCAGCCAGGGATGAGATGTCTTTACGAGGGCTTTCATAGTGGAGGTTGGCGGCTACTTCGCCCCTTTGGTAGCCAAGTAGAACCTGAGGTGCAAAGTTTTCTTTATATTTCCCTGACATATCTTAATTTCTCTGCCTTACTGATCTTACCCTTCAAACACACATTCACACAGCAATGCAGGCACTGCTGCTTTGAGGCAGATATAGGTACGACAGACGTGCCCAAGCAGGCGACCCTGGTGCCAGAGTCTCCATTTGCTGCAACTCATGGCTGTCATCGCCTATCTATTAATTTGCCACGTCGAATTGTACATTTAGTGACGAAATATACAGACAATTTATATTTAGTCACCAAATCCACTCCCTCTGGCTAAATCTGTTCGAAGTTCAAGCAACGGAATTTCAAAGTTTATTTATTTATTTATTCATGGAAAACAAACAGCATTTATCTAACAATAATAGATGAAATGCCTTTAACAGTTTTCGCAAATAGATTCTAAACTGTTCAAACTTTATTAAATATGGAACACTAAGTTCAAGGGAATTCAAAAATAATTATTTGTAAAATGTAGTGCTTAGGGAATGCAATCTCGGCCTTTTTTTAGCGAGATTGATCTCGGACGAAAAAAAGGCGAGATCTCGCGAGTTTTACGAGATTGCACTTGAGCATGAAAACAAAATAAGAAGCCGTTTAGCAGACGATTCTTTTGACATTTTGTGCTTCTTAAGGAGCTACTTTCAAAATAATTCCTAATAAATGGCTTGTGATTTGAACTGAACAAATCTTTCATTTGATTGGTATATTTTGTTAATTAATTTGTAATATCTAATGGATCTACTGAGTAGATATAGTTTCATTACTTTCATTTAATTGATAATAATATCTCAGTTAACTGATAATATAATAATAACTACTCATTAACTATAACTACTACTCAGATAATAATAACTCAGTTAAATAGTCAACTCAACTTAGATAATAAGTTTCATTTTTTTTTTTGACTTCTCGTTGTTTTGTTTGTTATAAAAGAACTGTTTTATTACTAAAAGATTTTTGTATGATATTAGAAGAGAAGACTGGTTGTTTCTTTTATTTGTTATTTGATAGATACCTTCATATGTCAAAGTTTACTACTTAGAAGTTTATTAAAAAATTATAGACAGATACATCAAACAATGTTTGATGCATAAAAGTCTATTGAAAAAATTCGTGAAAATGAATGTTTATCTTAGAATACTTATAATATTTTTTTTCCTAATTTATTCAAATATTGTGATTATTTGCAAAAAAAAACATACCAAACTGCTAATCTCGCGAGATATCGAAATTGGCGAGACCTCGCAGTATTGCACGGAGAGAAATTATTTTAACAATATTACCAGAACGTATGGTAATTAACATTCCAGTTATGGAAACAGAATTAAGTTACAATTTACCAGATTGACTTTTAACAACAAATAATTGTATTTTAATAAATGCCAGAATGTTCTAGTAAACACATTTAAGTAAACAATACTTTAAACTATTTATAAATACATCTTATTATTGTAAAGAGAAAATTTTATTAATTGTATAGTATACCTTTCTTGTTTGTTAGTTGTTACTAGGTGTCAATTCGACAATACAATATTTATGTTAACTCTAAAAGAACGCGAGTAACAACAATTGTTTATTTGTTTACTATGCTAGATTTAAATAGTACTATTTACCAGATTATTGGTTACATAATTTATGATAACGATTAAAAATACGTTTTTTTAAATCGTTATCATAAATAATGTTTTATGTGATATAAGAATTGTTTAACAAACGAAACGTTGTTTACGTTTGCCGAATATATTGTATGGTTTGCTTGATCTGTGGTTGATTTCATTGGTCGCCATGTTCGTTCATTTCACTTTTCGTTACACTGAGCAAAGCAGTTAACGCGCGATTGTGAAAATCACAAATTGTACATAGTTTCTTTGGACTATTTAAACGTTTTAGAAAATGGAAATATTGGACAAATGGACAAGGATATAGAGAAATTATTAGAATCGTGGCAGTCGGCTGAGTACAAACTCAAGTTGCCGGCATAAGAATAACTAATAATACGAGTAGTATTATTAGTTATTAATACTGTATTAGTTATTGTTATGTTGCCGGTAAGTACCTAAGTTTTATATTGCATAAGTAGGTCATAGATTATATAGTAATTATTACGTCCAGTGGAGACTTGAAAAGTAAATTATGAGTGTGGATAAGGTGATAAGTGAACCAAAAGATATGTTCAGGAGTTTCTCCCGAGTTCTTCTTGTAATAACACGTGTTGGGAGACTTTATTTTTAACTCAATATACCATACTATTTATTGTTACTAGATACATCGCAAATGTAACATTATTTTAATAATGACTAAAATACATTGTATAAAATAACCCTATACCATTACTATTTAAACAGGGCTGTAACAACTTCGTTGCAAAATTGAGACATCCAAGTCTATCAAAATATGAAAATATACATATTTGGTACTCATGGTAACCAGGACCCAACAGGATAGTTTCACTCCATCATTCATTTTACTTAATTTTATCGTTATCCATATATTTTTTCATAATTATAATAAAATAGTAAAACTAGAGTATCTGTACATTAGTTACTAGTTCATTACCAATTTTGTTGATATAATTCTAATAATTAACTTCATGATGTGGATTGTGTTTGGTGATAGATAATGCTCGATTCAGTGAGCAATTTAAATAATTTCGGCCCCTGTCCCTGCACCTCATCATGAAAAAGCTGGATTAAAGATGTTGCCATTTATGTATTCACATTTTTATTTACTTTTCAGGAGATAATGAAGATAAAAATTGGCTGAAAAATTCTTGTGATCCTTGGAATATCGTTGCTGTACTGTATTTCATGATCCATCCTTGTGATCCTTGGGATAACTGCAGTAAGTAACATAGGAAAAAGAAGCATATTAATGGTGAAAGAATTTTTAATATTAGTCCAGTCGTTTTTGAGCCTACTCATTACAAACATACATACAAATCTTTCCTCTTTATAATAATATTAGTACCTATAGATATCAAAATTGACAAAATTTGTTTGCTGTAGAATATATTACTTAATCTTCTCCATCCATACAAAACTATATCACCGATTATACATAGAAGCGTGGTAAAAATTTTGAAGGGAGAAGACTCGGGGACGGCAAAGAAAGTGGTGGAAAACAGAATGAATATTATTTTAGCCTGTAATGTTTCTCACTGCTGGGTAAGGGCCACCCCCCTGGTATATCATTTGTCATGATCTTGTGCTTTATAATTACAATTAAACATACAAAATATTCACAAAGACAGAAAGCAAAAATGTACATTAAGTGGCCTTGACATGTAAAATGTTTGAATTATATAATAATAAAAAAGCCTACAAACGTTATTTATGTTTTGTTTTATTTAAAACTGTTATTGATAATGCCTTCATAATACTTATAGAATATTGATGTTCATCCGTAGCTTGTTTTTTGCTTTAGTAATTATTTATTTATTTATTTATTTATTCATGGAAAACAAACAGCATTTATCTAACAATAATAGACGAAATGGGATAGAGCAAAAATGCCTTTAACAGTTTTCGCAAATAGAAAAGTTAATTAATCCAAAATAAAATACATATCCTAAGTTAAAAATAAATTAAAGCCACGTCAATATATTGTATGTAATGAAAAAACTAATCATCCTTCAAAGAACGATGTGCTGATTTTTTTTTAAAGAAATTAGGCCTCGCCATAAATAAGTCAACAATTTCGGCATAATTAAGGTTGAAATTTTTGAGTACCCGGTTGAAAAAAGAATTTAATCTGTAATTTGTGGTACCTGTATCAACATGAAACTTCAGATAACGCCTCCTGGTATTACTACGAGATGGCAGCTGTATCGGTATCCTTGATAAAAGCTCCATACAATCTATTTTACCATTAACTATTATATTGAAAAGAAATGACAAATCACTAACCTCTCTTCGCAAGGTCAATGGAAGCAAGTGTTGCTGTTGGCAATTCTTTTTATAATCAAATCTCCCTAATCTATGCTTAAAATTTAAAAATCTTAGAAATTTTTTCTGGATCTTTTCGATTTTATTTGTGTAAATGTCATAGTGAGGATTCCAAACTTGACTTGCATATTCTAATTGACTTCGCACTAAAGAACAATATAAAATTTTTAATGATTTTATGGTTCTAAAATTTTTTGTGCTTCTAATTATGAATCCCAAGCCTTTCATGGCTTTAGATGTTATAGTATCGATGTGCTTATCCATGAGAAACTTTGAGTCTAGGATTACACCAAGATCCCTAATGTGGTCAGTACGATGAAGCGGTTGCTGTTTGAAACTATAGTTGAAACAAAGTGGATTTCGAGATCTACTAAATGTGATACAATAGCACTTAGAGACATTCAATTCAAGCTTGTTAACATCGCAGTACTGTTGTAGCCTATCTAAATCCTGTTGAAGCAGATGACAGTCGTTTAGTGAAGCAACTTTCTTGTATACTTTCATATCGTCTGCAAATAATAAGTACTGAGAGTGGTGGAAACAATTATGAATATCGTTAACAAATACCAAAAACAGAAGCGGTCCCAGAATGGAGCCCTGTGGGACGCCAGATGGGACGCGGGAGTAACAACCTTTCGATGTAAACCCACCAAGAACCACAGTTTGACATCGATCCGCAACGTAAGAGCTAAACCATCTAAGAAGATCTCCGTGAATTCCAGCCGATTTTAGTTTGGCGAGTAGGATCACGTGATCAATACGATCAAATGCCTTCGTGTAATCCGTATATATAGCATCCACTTGGCCCCCAGAATGCATGCCAAGAGAAACATCCTCTGTGAACACCAAAAGGTTGCTAACTGTTGATCTTCCCTTCAGGAAACCGTGCTGTTGAGGTATGAAAATATGCTTGAGAGCCATATAAATCTGTTCATGTATTATTTTTTCCAAAACTTTAGCTAATACACATAACTTGGAGATTGGCCTATAATTAGCAATTTCTCTCTTGGAACCTTTTTTGTGAATAGGAGTAACAGCCGCGACTTTCCAAATTTTTGGTACAATACCTTCCCCAACAGAACGCTTAAAAAGATAACTTATAGGACCAGTCAAACTATGTGCACATTTTGAGATCAGAGTTGGATGCAAACTATCAGGTCCCGCAGATTTGTTACAATCAAGCTTTAATAACATTTTACAAACTTGTTCATCGTTAATTTCAATTGAACTAATATCAGAGGATGCACCACCCCGCATTGCAGGATAGGCCAGTGGAGTATTACCAGCAGGAACAGGCTCCATAAAGTTAGATTTAAAAAATTCGGCAAAGGCATTACAGATATCGTCCCCAGACGACAAAGTGATATTTTTATAAGTCATGGAAGATGGATATGAATTATGTTTTTTATTTGCATTAATATACGCCCAGAATGCTCTAGGATTTTCATGAATGCTAGTTTCAGTGTAATTTATATAGTTATTAAAACACTCCTGTTCCACTCTTTTAGCTCTTAGGCGTAAAACATTAAAAGCGGTAATGTCAGCCCTATTACCATATACCTTTAGTTTTCTATGCAACTTATTTTTTTCTTTGAGAATTCTCTTAAGTGCAGGAGAGTACCACACTGGGTGACGGCCTGGGTGCATGTTTTTAAAAGGTATATATTTGTCTCTCAAACGACACAAAATACTGTTAAAAACCTGAACCGCATCATCCACCGATCCACAAGATAATAAACTGTGCCAGTCTTGGTTATTAAGCTCATTACATAAGGCCTCGTAATTTCCCTTGTTATAAAAATATTTAAGTCTAGATAAAGATTTTAATAACGGAAGTTCGATATAGTTTGGTTGGCAAATCAAGGCGGGATGGTAAGAGTCTTCCTCAATCAATGGCTCAGTGCAGTGAATAACTGACATATCGCCATTGGCGAATATTAGATCTAGGATGCCGTCCAAATGGTTTCTGACATTATTATATTGTTCTAAATTGCATAAATCCATAAGATCTCGAATTTCATTGTGAGCAGAGTTAGTATTGTGAAAGAAGGGGGTAAGATGATTGACATCATTTGATGATGACCACAATATGTCGCTTAAGTTAAAATCCCCAGCTAAAATAAATTTATCGTGCGGATTATTAGCGTATAAAGATAAGAGTTTGTCAGAGAAATTCGAGAGTTGCGTATTAAAAGAAAAACCCTGATTCTGCTGACAAAGATATATACACCCAATATGACAGAGATTAGGTCGATTTCCCTTTTTAGCTCCAAAATCGACCGAAATCCAAATATCTTCCGCCGTAGAATACCATTCAGGCCGTGCGTATGCTGCAAGGTCACAACGAACTGCGATAAGGACCCCGCCACCGCGCGACTGCCCTACGCTCGAATAGTCACGATCGCGCCTCCATACCGTGTACTTGTCACAGTATAACTCCTCGTTTTTTATTCCATCTAGTAACCACGTTTCGGTCAAAAGTACAATATCGTAATTATATAGTTGTACATTTCTTTTGAATTCCACTGTCTTCGTCCGCAAACCCCTGACATTCTGATAATAAATATTAACCATTATGGAAAACGATCCAGCCAAAAGTTATTTTGGCTGGATCGCGCCACACGATAATTAAGAAAATAGGTGTATGTTCAAGTAATATCAGAAGTTTGCAAACAAAGGCAGCAGAACACATGTTGTGAATGTATTTTATAGAGTACAAATTAAAGTGTTGTGGTGTCATTAATATAACAACAACGTAACGAGGGTGGAAAAGTGATAAAATAAATGCTACGTGACAAGTGCCGGTACTGATAAAAATGCATATTAATAATTCTCGTGAATACGTTATATTTTGGCATGATATGACACATTTATATATACGGAGAGGTGTATAATGGGTATGATTATCTAAAGAGTGATTTATAGGTTGGTATGACATTGAAAAAACGAATAATCTATCGATATTCAACGGCACAAAATAATAAGCCTGATTACGCAGAGCCAGAAACAGCTGTATTAGTGCGAATTTGTAAAAAAATGCTTTCATTTTATTAGTTTGTAAAATTGAACCTCGACCGCTAAAAATAACAGATGAGATAAAATCAGCAAAGGTAAAGTGAAATAACTGAGTAAGGTTAGGAAATTCTTTTAGATGATTTTCAGTTATAGTTATTTCAATATTTTGACATGGCTTGCACACAATTACTAGCTTGTAGACAGAAATAAAAGTTAGGTATAACAAATTAAATAAACCTATAAAAAAGTTTGTTAATTGTAAATACGAGTATGACAGTCATTTCATTTTGGAAAGGTCACTGTCACTTTTTATGTTTATGATTGGCGAGGTATCGTTTTTTCTTATCAGAACTTTACAATTTTGTACCCAAACATAATTGAAATTTAGGTCTGCGGCGATTTTCTTTGTTTTACTAAGCAGTTGTTTATTTTCTTTTGTAAGGTGGTCGTTCACATAAACTCTCGACGTGTTCCCCTTGAAGCCTAAATCCTCAGCTGTCAGGCCAGGTTTTCGAGATCTTGCACAGGCAACGAAGTCTTCTTTTTTATATCTGACTAGAAATCCCACAATGATTGGCTTGGGTTCAACCGCAGAGCGCGCTCGAGTGACAAAATTGATGTCGCATTTATCAATGTGTTGACCGATTGAATTTCCGATTTTATGCACCACGTCGAAAAGGTTTTCGTTTTTTTTTATTGGAATTCCTTTAATTTCGGCGTTATTTAATCTATTTAGTTGATCCTTGACCATTAATTCATTAGACAATTTGGTTATTTCCGCTTGTAGCTGAGGGTAGTCGGTATCTACGGGGGGATTTTTTTCTAGACTAGTTACCCTTTCCTCGACTTCAGCCAGTTTCACAGAGTTGCCTTCTACTTCTTGCTTGATGCCACTTAAAGACGCTTCCAGATGTTGTAGATTTTCCTTCATGTTTTTTATCTCTTGAATAATGGACGGTAACTGCTCGAGGCGGGTATTAATTCCACTAATTCCGTTGCGAAGCTCTTGTAGAACCAGGTCTAAGGTCGCAGATGACGAAGGTGATGGCCCTCGAGGAGACATCGTAGACGTTTGAGATTGGTTGTTCTTACAAGCAGTGCACTGTATGGCAGCTTGCCTTGCCGGGCCGAGTTTTCGATAGTTAACTTCGGAAATATTAGCACACGAAAAGCAGTATGATACAACGCACTTGGAACATCGAACTCCATCAGAATGATTTTTATCGCACAGTGGACAAGTAAACATTTTGGATTAATTAATAAGTAGGTGTTAATTCGCACTGAAATTTTAACGCGTAAACAACTGCGTGCTCGCGGTGAAAGCGTGCGGAGCGAATTGAAAATTACCAGCAATGTTATATTTTTTGCTTTACATTGTTTAGTTAGGATATGATTGGGTTTAAAAAATATGTACCTACATAAGTAAAAGTTGCTCTCAGTTTCGTCACAAAATTTATAAGATTTCAACTTTTTCTTAACAACTCGTTATCTACCTATGTACATATTTTTAAAGACCCAATCACCTACTAAACAATGTGGAACAAAAAAAAATAACATTGCTGTAATTACTAACAAAATATAGAAAGCTAAACGATAGTAAATTGCTGTAATTACTAAAAATAGTAAACGGAACTATAGTAAATTACCATAATTACTAAAAATATAGTAAACTGAACAATATTAAATTCACATTATGTAAGCTCAACCATATGATGTGATAAGGGCTAACCACACGCAGGTAATAAACACAAAATAGTTAATAAAGTGTAAAAAATATATAGTTTGATAAAACCTCAACTTGGTAATATTAACATTCAATATGCTAATACTAACTTTAATAATCTATAGTCACTACTGAAAATCTGGTTATCTCCAAAATAAAGCATGGTGTTAGTAACGATATCAATTCCGTTATATAAATAAAAGGAATAGTAATAAATACAAATACTTTTTTATGCACTATACATAAATTTTAATGATGTGTATCAGAATTATGTTTTTAACTGTGCTAGATAATATTGTAAGCTTTTACCAGATTTTTCTAGTATACTTGACAAAACATATAGCTGTCGTATATATTACAAGGTTATATAATCAACTTAACTATATTCTGGTTACCCAAACTAGAATTTTCTCTCCGTGTGTTATTCAAAACTCGCGGGATCTCGCTTGAGCCCCAATCTCGCGAGATTTGCATTCCCTATGCTGTCGCGCTTTGCCCCCGAACAAACGAGCTAAGCGCTATAGAGACAACTGCAACTCGGACCGGAGATACCTATGAAAATTCTTACAGCATTTACCCTATGCTCTATGTGAAAATTACACAAAATAGACGTTTCGTAGTCCCCTGTTTTTTTTCTCCTCTAAAACTAGATGGATACAATTACTTTTGCATTAAAAATTAAAGAAAGGCTTGGCTGTGTTTATTTATATGTTTTACATTTTTCATAATAATCTCGTCAAGTTTGTTTACTGGATGTTTGAATACAGCAGAAAATCGGGCCAATATTTTAGGTTTTTGAAGATAAAAATCTCCTTTTATAAAAAACTTAATAAACAACCAAAAACACCCGTCGGTGGCTCCGTGGACTTGGCACTGGCCTTCTGATCGGGAGGTCCGCGGCTCGATCCTGCCATGTACCAAATTGCCAATGTTTTTTCGTTTTTTGAATTTCATATGTACATTTGCCGACGCTCCTGCGGTGAAGGAAAACATCGTGAGACAACCTGCATACATCTGCTAAGAAATTCAAAGGTGTATATGAAGTCTACCAATCCGCACTGGTCCAGCGTGGTTGACTAAGGCCTAATTACCCTAAATTGGGGTAGGGTCAGCCTCTCGGTGGGGACGTATGTGCTGTGATGACAGGAACATGCAAGTAGTGACCATAGAAATATATTGCCATTACCCAGGATGGAAGGACACAGGGGCCTACGTTTGTATGCAGAAACAGTCCGTACGATTTCACCTTAGTTATGCTGGTGATCCCCGATGCGCCCTCGCCGTAGCCAACGTTAGACATGACGCTGCCGACCAGGAGAGGATTCGGTCTCTTCTTGCAGAACACTTCACTGATCGCTTCCAGCTCCGCTTTATCCGCGTCCAGAACAGCTAGAATGCAAGTGTAATTCATCGCTTTTTTAAACTTATAGATCAATAGACTGTAAACTTAATCATAATTTTTATGATTAAGTTTACAGTCTATTGATGTGATTATCTGTGTAGAGTCAACTTTTTTTTTTTTTTCATTCTTACTTGTATTTGCAGACATCTTGAGTATATTCAGGATGTATGCACATACAAGGTTAATATGATTTCATTTAATTAGATTGTTTTGCTTTGTTTTGACGTCAATAAGTGTCTGTAAAGGCCTATGTTGAATAAAGATTTTTGAATTTGAATTTGAATTTGAATATGGTTTTGTGACTCAAAAGGAAAAAATGGAACCCTTATAGGATCACTTTGTTGTCCGTCCATCCGTCGGTATGTCAAGTCCTTTATTTCTGGTACGCGTGGAGGTATCGAGTTGAAATTAAAACCATATCATATACTGAAGCCTACAGTCCCTTGGAAGCTGTGAAAAAATCAAACTTCTAAGTTAACGTAGAAAAAGATACAGCCGTTTATGGCAAAAAAAACGTATATTTCGACACTCTCAAGGGAATCAAAATTAATAGGGTACTTCCCGTTGACCTAGAATCATAAAATTTGGCAAGAAGCAAGGTCTTATATAACACTCTAAGTCCACGATAGCACTAATTAAGGAAAAAAACCTGAAAACCGGAAATATGTACATAGCGAGGAAGTTATAAAAGTGTGTACGGAACCCTAGGTACGCGAGTTCAACTCGCACTTGGCCAGGTTTACTTTACATTCGACTGGGAATCTCTTGGGCTTCATGTCACTTGATGGTATGTGACGACAAGGCCGTAGGTGTCCCCCAACTGCTGACGAATTGACTATCGTACCTCTAATTGTCGGAACTCACCATACTATTAACATTGTTATTATGCCGACAAACTAAGGCAAGACGGTGGTAGCTAGCCAGGAGGCTCAAAAGCCCTACTTAACCGAGCAGAAAATTATCTGCTCCATGGGGAATTGAGAGCCGGAACCCCCCGTTGGTCTCAACCGACCAACAAATATTTCACTAAGCCAGTATAGATTGCTGACGAAAAACCAGTAATATTTCATGTTTTTTCATATAGCATCTTGAATTCACAGGTTGTTGAGTAATACTTGCCATGAAGAATTTAAAAAAATCCACAATTAAACAAGTATTTTTTAAGTTCTTTTATTTATTAATGTTTGTCTTTTGTTGTTACTAATAATGGTCGTATCTAGTTATGATGTTAGAATTTTCAAAACATGTACTGTTGATTGTAATACCTCTGTATTGTGTGATTCACACTGTAGTTGTGGAAACTTTAATACCTTATTTAGAATAATATATTAGAGCCAAGTCTTTACAAAATTATTTCCAATTGAACATAATTTGGCCACTATTTCCCATTCAGCTTTACCTGGTCCAAACGCTTCAACGTATTCTACGGCTTCAGGAGAAATATCAGTTTCATCGTAAATCGATTTGATGAAGTTCCCCATGGCGATTGGGTCTCTGTAGAATCCAAACCGAGGACCAGTCTCATCGCCAGGCAGAGGGAAATAAGTGCTTTTCACTTTAACGATGTCAGCGTATACTCTGAAATGTAATAAATTCAAAATTACATTATTAAGTACCTATTTAAGATGAGAAGTAGAAATGATGCCCACAATAAAAGTACTTATTGCTTAATGATTTACTTAGAATAATAATTATAATCATTAGCAAATAAAATTGTTAGGTAGGTACTTAAGTTTTCAAGAAAATCAAAGAAAATATCACTTATTAGTATCACACTAACATACAAGTACCTAGATTGGTGTAGTACCTACTAATTAATGATATTCGCCTATCTTTTACTTTCATCATTGTCGGAAGTTCTCATTAACAAATATCAATTTGTTTATTTATTTAAATGTTTTCGTTCATATTTTTTTATAATTGTATCATCATACCTATTTGTATTTAAGACATCAAAGTTGTTCGATATCATAAATTGTATCCTTTTATAAATAGCATTTTTTTATTTGCACTCAGATTTATGTTTACTAATAATAGTATGTGCTACTGTATTTATAGTACTATTGTAATTTTATATCAACGTATCTAATTACCTCAATGCATCTTTGGCCCTCTGCAAAAACAACACATTGATCGCTTCCGATTTCGCGCACCCGTCAGCGTTTGCGTCGAAACACTTCGTTTTGCCGTCCATGCACAATTTCATTGTCCTATAACAAATTATTAACGCTATATCTACTTGTTGCTTCTATAATTACATATTCTTACAAATTTTCTGTGTCTACGGTAGCTGCTTCATGGTCTAGCCGCAGATTTCAATTTTCTATCTGTGAATTTGCTTACTAGCGATAGGTATTTGACATTAGCTCCATACAAAATGCGTCAAGATTCTATCTCCAGTAGACGCATCGAGAGATGGATAGGATAAAGAATTGTTGTTAGCCACATCGATCGATAAGCACACAACAGCTCCATGGAGCTGTTGTGACTAGAAAAAAAGTCAAAAATAATAAAAGATTACAAACAACATTACATTTCTGATTTTAAAGTCGGTGCGGTTAAAATTTTTTCGGCACCGACTTTAAAAAAATGTGATGTTGTTTGTAATCTTTGTTTCTGAAGTTGGATTTTATGTTCATTGAATATTTTCTTATTGTAATCTTTTTAGTGAATTTAATACCAGTAGCTCACCGATGTAACTTTAAAACTAATATCTAACTCCTAACAGTCAAGGATCCTTAGCTCGTCTCATGACTAGCAGACAGAAAAATTATGAAACACTTTGGACGTGTCTTTAAATTTTAAGGTTTTCGTTTCCCTCGATTTTTCCGCGATCCCATCACCAGATCTCACTTTGGTGACAATGGGACCAATCGGGAAGTATATACCGTCTCAAATCAAAAAATATTTTTCCATATCGGTTAATATACAGTATGGATTTTTGAGATGGATTTAAAGGGCAGGTACATTAATCGTTATAGTTACAAGAAAACATTGTTAAGCAACCATCCATAACTTTTAAGATATTCTGATCTGCATTCACAGATTTTGGAAAAAAGTTACAGTCTACAAAAAAAATGCTGAGATAGCAAAAAAAAATTTATTATGCCTATCGATTCTATTTCATGTAGGGATCAAAAGATTCTATGGGACCATTTAAGGTATGAATACTAGAAACGACAGAAATCGCCAAAAACATTTCCCATACATTTTGTACGGAAAATCCTCGGATCCTATTTCTTACGGTGATCTCTCTATGAATCCTATTTCTTACTTTTAAGGACAACTGTAATTTAAATAAATACTAAATTAAATCATTTAAACATGTATTCGAACCACTTTCTTCTAGATTCGTCAAAAGGTTTTTAATTACCTTGCTTGTTGGTACATGTCTAGTTGGGTACTTATTCGCGTACCACACTAATATAGCTCTCACGTTTCTATTATTTACAAAATATGCTTCAATTAAGTCTAAAAATTCGCGATTAGATTAGATTGATTATAGATTTATCAGCGCAAACACAAGAATGACGTGAAATTATTTTAAATAAAGTAGAAATGTGAAAGTAATAGTTACATTTTTTCAGACAGTTCTTCCAAAAAGAAAAAGTTTGGCCAGTGTAGTGCAGATAGATTAGATATTTTTGCGTTTGTTTAAAAATACATGTTTAAATGATTTAATTTGTTTTATTTAAATAAAAGTTTTCCTTAAAAGTAAAAAATAGGATTCATAGAGAGATCATCGTAAGAAATAGGAGCCGAGGATTTTCCTTACAAAATGTATGGGAAACGTTTTTGGTGATTTCTGTCATTTCTAGTACTCATACCTTAAATGGTCCCATAGAGTCTTTTGATCCCTACATAAAATAGGATCGATAGGCATAAAAATTTTTTTTTGCTATCTGAGCATTTTTTTGTTGACTGTAACTTTTTTCCAAAATCTGTGAATGCAGATCAGAATATCATAAAAAGTTATGGATGGTTGCCTAACAATGTTTTCTTGTAACTATAACGGTTAATGTACCTGCCCTTTAAATCCCATCTCAAAAATCCATCCTGTATATAATGTGAGGTAACAAACATAAATAAAAATATACAGTCGAATTGATAACCTCCTCTGTTCGTGCCTTGTCATTGTTGCACAAACACATTGATAAACTTGAGTAACTTGATAAATAAGGATTCCTTGATGATTCCAAAATAAGTTTTATTTGTACTTGTTTACAAATATGTACTAGAGTGCGCTTGGTCTTCTTCTTGCTAAGTGATGGTTTACGTACGATCTAAGAAATATATCATAAATTAAATTTTAAGTAAATTTGACCATGTTTCTTACTATCGCTCTCAACTTAAATGGTTCCAATTCGCCAGCGCAGAGATTTACATGTTTTATCCCTACTTTACAATGTTTTCTTCTTCCAACTTCCCCGTCATATCTGAAGTCACAGTTCTTTTTTCGGTCCACTTCTTCGAGCCGCATTTTACAATCGAATTTTAATTTAACTCTTGACATTCCACCCCCCACAGTACGCATTTTTTCATACTCTTATCCCGCATATGCCGTTCGGCTATGGAACTCTCTCCCTGAGAGTATTAAGAGAGCTCGTACGCTGGAGTCCTTTAAGAATCAAGTCCGAAATCACTTCCTATCCTTAAATCCTTAGCTAAATCACTCCTTCATTGTCCATATTTAGCTACTATATATTGCACCCATCCTCGATTTGAATTGCCTTTTTGTATTTCCCTAGTCCAAGGTTGCCTGGAAGAGATTGCTTATAAGGCCGCCTGTGTTGTACATTTGTGCTGATTTAAAAATTTTCGGTTTCTATATCTTTGTGTGCAATAAAGTATTTATTAATAATAATAATATTAAATACTTTATTGCACACAAAAATATAGAAATAGAAAATTATTAAATCATCACAAATGTTGAACACAGGCGGCCTTATAAGCAATTTCTTCCAGGCAACCTTGGACCAGGGAAATACAAAAAGGGAATTCGAATCGAGGATTAGTACAGTAGTAGCGAAATATGGACAATGAAGGAGTGATTTAGCTAAGGATTTAAGGATAGGAAGTGATTTCGGATTGATCCGTAAGGACTCCAGCGTACGAGCTCTCAGGGAGAGATTTCCATACCCGAACGGCATATGCGGGAAAAGAGTATGAAAGAAAATCAGTACTATGGGGTGAAATGTCAAGAGTTAAATTAAAGTTCGATCGTAAAATACGACTCGAAGAAGTGGACCGAAAAAAGAACTGTGACTTCAGATATGACGGGGAAGTTGGAAGAAACAAAACATTGTAAAGTAGGGATAGAACATGTAAATCTCTATCTATTATTATTATGTTACTGACCAGCGTGAAATACAATGTGCGATGCAATACCGTACATCCTCCATTTTGTGAAATCGGTTAAAAAGTAAGGTGGATCATTGATGTCGACTCGCCTGCCATAGTGCACAGAAGACTGCGGGTGCAAGCACAGGTTGGCGCCGCCCACGATGGCAGCCTCGCAGTCGCCGCGCCATATCGCCTGGCAGGCCTGCTCCAGCGCCGCCATGGAGCTGCAGCAAGCAGCGTCCATGTTCACAGACGGGCCTTTCACGTTGAGCCAGTACGAGATGCGGTTGGCGAACATAGCCTTGCTGCAGCTGTGGATTAAAAATAGAATTTTGGGCGAGCTCTACTGGAATCTCACCTCGCTACGCTTCCGCACCCCTCAGCGATCCAATAGCATCGGTCCTCCTAATCAATTTTAGTTCATAGCTGCCAATCAAAACAGACACTGGCATTTGCGCGGTAAATGTTGTAGATAAGAAATACAAAAAAATGTTCACCTAATCATAGGTACAGATCGCGTCAAACTTCTATTCCCTGAACACACCACGATTCCCCTCGCATTGTCGAAATATACGTAGAATTTAATTATTTATATTGTCTGTATACATAAGTTATATTATAAGTAGTGGATGAATGTCACCTCACTAAATAAGATTTAGCACGAAAAAAATAAAATTAGTATATTTTATGTGCATGAGAAAGAGGCACGATAAGCAACTTCAGAGCGAACTAGAAGTTGGCGCGATCTATACTTACACTTTCTGTTCACTCACTCGCGTAGTCTAGTAGGGCGGCACACTGACACAGTGACACGACGTATTACCCGTGGTCCCACCAACATGTCCCACTGGTGGGTCCACCACGCCTGGAGCGAGATATCGAACGGCTCCTGAGTGATGATCCACTGCTTAACACGCTGAGATGATTTATATGAGATAAAGTACATTTTTAGTCACCGACCTTGGACGTGACTTCAATGAAAGTTGCTTGACTTTAGAAATCGCAGGCTGACCACTTAAACCACTGCGGAACCGAGCTCCTCATATCAAGCATATTATCAGTGCCAAAGGGCCCAAAAATCAAAATCAAAAGTACTTTATTTCATAGGCCCTTGCGGGCACTTAAAATCGTCAATTTTACACATTTTACAAAATTATTAAAACATAAAAAATATTCGACTAAAATCAAGCTAACCCGTGCGCTAGTGGCAAGTACATCCGCGGAGTTGTTGCCGCGCATGTAATCGCCAAAGCAATGTACATCGTCTCGACTCTACTAGACAAGTTTTATTGAAATATTTTTGGCACTGACCCAACTAGTCCAAACCCAGTCCTCGAGCTGGCCACGTAGAAGGCCGCCTTCTCCGTTTCCGAGAAGCACGTACCCACGAATACGCCGACCTTTTTCCCGGACAAATGCTCCGGGCTCAAGCCTAAAAAATAAATAAAGCTTGAATATCTCCCCTTAATTTTGTAAAGCTGAATGAGAGCCAGAAAGAAAGATGGAAATGGTAGTCAATGAAAACACAATATGTACAATAAATAAACTTTTCAAAAACAACAAACATCAATCTTGGGGGCCCAATATGAGTTTGCAGCTTCCGGGGTCGAATCACTGGGACCGTGGGGAGGGCGCGCATTGAGGGAGGCAGTTCTGGTGACCATCACGCAGGCTGCTTCCTTGCGCAAAGAATCAGCTTGACAATTAAGGCGAGGTTTCCCAGGAAATCTACACGTGCATGTCGACTGCTTTATTGCAAGCAAATATAGTTTATAATTGCATAGCTTCTAATGTCGCTTACGCGCTGTATGTAACCGAACGAAAACGTAACTTTTTACACGTTTTAGGACTACCGCGCACTGCCACTTTCTGCCGTACGTTTTTTTTTTCCGCAAAAATTGTGAAGTATGGGATCTGTTAGACGTGCGCGCACTCCGGTTAATAATCCGCATGCGGATAAAAATCTGTCGATTGCTGCAGATTTGTTGCGGTGCGTCGCCGGACGTTTTTTTGCATCATAAGGACATGTATGAAACCCCGCGCATTACGGAAGAAAATCCGTGCGGTCGCCGCAGTTGTTGTCGCGACACGGTTATACGCGGTCATGTCGTCATCGCCGCTACCTAACGCGGCGCAAGAGGCGAGCCCGACTTTAAATATTGAACATTAAATTAGTGAAGTTCACAACAGACCGCCTATTTGGGATAAAAGTTGCCGTGAATATGCAGACAGAATTTTGGATATAAACGCAAGTCACTGAATCTAATGAAAAAAAATCCTTTTACAGGTCGCAATGCTACGAGCGGATGTACGCAATGATGTTTCTTTACTTTTTTTTGCGTGACAATAAATAAGCACAGACGCAGATTTTTGGTATGGTAGTCCATTTGCGAAGTGCGTCTTCTGCTAGAGTTGGGACTAGACTGGCAAAACGTGCGGAAATTTCACGGCTGTGCGCGTACTGTACAATCACCGTTTTTTTTCCTAATGATTATAAAAACGCACCGCAACTCACCGCAACTCTGTGCGCGCTAACACTTAATCGAGTTTTTGAAAACTGGAGTATAACAAAAATATTTTTGCAGTTTTCTAGACAATAAAAATGCACATCTATTGGTAAAGATTTTATTTCATTTATTATTGTATTTTCTTATTCACAGCTGTTTTAAAATATTGAACAGAGTGATCTTTGGATTTTTTTCTATCGATTGAAATATTATTTATCATGATTCTGTCTTTAAGAATGTTAAGATAATATGCTCAACACTATCATATATAAATTTAAGAACTGCATGTTTTATATTTGTGGCGGTACAGTAAATCGAAATTGCTTGAAAGCGAGAAAGTAGCTCCTTAAGCGTGGAAATGCGCCGCGCCGCCTCCGCGGCCGATTTCTGTGTGGCATGGTCCATAGCAACCCGAACATTACAAAAAAATCTACTCCCGCTTGCCACCTCTCTGCGTGAAGCGCTTAAAGGAGGTTCATAGGATATTTTTCATTAACTAACTGACCGCTCATAAATTCAAACTCACCAGCGTCGAAGATCGCCTGGTAAGTCTGCTCCAGCATTTTCCTGGACATGGAGTCCATGCTGATGCCGAGGCGGTAGTGCACCTTGAAGAACTGGGCATCGAACCGGTCCAGCTCCGGCACAGTGCCAGTGTACTGTGCCACTTCCGGGTGGCTGTAGCTCCAGTGTTTGTTTTCCGCGTTAATTGGATTTATCTGATTCAATAATAATCACAGCATAACATAGATCCTATTGCTGCATTCACGTTGTAAGATAAGAAAACATTGAAAATTTTAATTAAAATAAGTACTTTTAATGCCTTTAAGTAAGGTAAGTAGTAATAAAATACTTTTTAGAAAATTTTATGTTGTTAATTGAGTATAAGGGTAAGGTATTATATATATTCTATTCACCGTGATTTTTGAAAAAAAAAATGCTTAGAGAATACAACAAATTGAATATTATTGTTATTCCACAATTTGCCATGCTCTAACAAATTAGCGGTAAATAATCAAAATAAAGCAGCTATTTTATAAATCCCATGTGGACTTTACTACAACAGACTAGGCTAAGGCTTTATTAATTATAAATATTATAACAACAGACTAGGCTGTACGGACTTAGTTTCCTTTGCCTTTCCCTAAGGAATAAACTGGACAAAAAAAAATAAGATACTCGCCTTATTGTAAAGTAAATCAGAAAAATCCTTGATGTTGTAACAGCGTGGGTAAAGACCCGACATTCCCGAGATGACAACTGCATTGTCGTCCGGCGAACCACCAAGTTTTTCAAAATGCTCCTGAGGTGTTGGTGTCATTTTAGAGAATAATCTGGGTAATTTTTTAAACTGCGCTAAAGCAATAAAAAAACTAAATTGAAAAGAAAATGAAACATGCAGGGGAATGTGTACAAAACACACGTTACAGTAACACCGTTGACATAGTTTTTATAGTTGGAGTGACAGGAAGTACATAGGGCTGTATTAGAGATCCGCTGTAAATGTTTTACTAAGTTTGTTAAGGACTTATAATTATAAAAGAGTATTTTAAAGCCGTTCTGGGTACTGACATTACATCTACCGTTAAAATTACTAGGTCTTGGAGCCGCGTGCATTCCATTTTTTTGAATTCATATTCAGGTTGTGGTTACAGCCGCCCGAAAATCGGCCAAGTGTAAGCCGGAGTCTTAACTCGCTTATGATCGGTATAGTGCAACATAGAGCATAGAGAATGCAGCAGAAGCATAGAGCTCATAATAACCATCAAATATGAATGACTAGCTTTTGCCCGCGGCTTCGCTCGCGTTAAATTCGGGATAACACCGAAGATTTAAAAAAAAAATAAGGCAGGTATTTTTCGTTGGTAACAAAGAGTCTGTGTACTGATTTTTAGCTTGAAAACTGCAAAAAGTCCCATATAAAATTTAACCCCCACTTTTAAGGGGTTGGGGGCAGATTTCCAAAAAAAATGATGTACGATTTTTTTGTTAGTCACAAATAGTTCGCATACCAATTTTTAGCTTTCTACCTTGAAAATTGCGAAATGCTCCATACAAACTTCCACCCCCCATTTTAGGGAAGTGGGGGGTTAGAAAGAGACAAAAAAGTAGCCTATGTCACTCTCCATCCATTCAACTATCTCCACTAAAAAAAATACTTCAATCCGTCGCTCCGTTTTGCCGTGAAAGACGGACAAACAAACACACACACACACTTTCCCATTTATAATATTAGTATGGATTATGATTAGTGCATTCCTATAAAAGAGATCATTGATTAAATCAATGAAAGAGATGTTTACAAAACATTTGCCCCCCTGACCAATATTCATTGTTTTTTTTTTATTAAGGCATTGGATATAATATATTTAGCTTATCGATCTCATTAAACTGTGAAAGTGTGACGTCACGTTTATTAGGGTTGTGGGCATGCCCATCGTGCCAACAACGGTGGCTCTGCGCTTGACTGTGATTTTTATACATAAATACAACATATTCTATGTTGATAGGTTTTGTCCCTTTTCCAGGAAACCCAAAACAAATTCATTGACACATTGGCCACATTGAAGCTGATAAACTCTAATTAAACAGTATTTTATCCAAAGCTGGAGATCGACAGTAATGTTTGTCGACCACGAGCAATTATAATAGTTAAAAAAAAGTGAAGTGAAGTACTGGGAACTCACTTTACATCTTACGTCCCAAATTGACAACTTATAGTGTAGTCCTTGTAGACTCTACAAAGTAAAGGTTGCAGATTTGCTAATTAATATAAGAACCACAGTTAAGTACCTACTAGGTGATTGTATAGCCACTTTTGCCATAAAAGTGAACCAGACTGCTTTTTCGCCAAGTACCTAACGAACTTGGCAAAGGTAAGTATAAAAAAACTAATGAATTCTCGCAGCGTTAATTTATAGCATCTCTGCGAAAATAGTCGTATTACTTTCCTTTGACATTGGCCGCGAGAGAATATCAGTTGACAGATTTTTGTGTTCATGCATATTTTATACGGAACCAACCAATAACAATATAAATACTTAGTTGCAACATTTTTATTACATTAAGTATATACATAATTTTGCTCCTGGGTGACATTAAAACAATAGAATTATGAGAGGTGATTTATTTCAATGTTAATTCATTGCATTAGCAAATAGATATACTAATGCGACAATGTTAGTATGTGAGACAATGTAAGTATATGAGTGGTTCGAATATCTTTCTGAGAAGTCGTTTTGTGATTTGGAAAATTCATTATCATTACGAGTAAATATATTTCTTTTAATCTGTTGTGCACTATCCTGTATCCATTTCTTCATACTTAACATTTGTAACATAGCTTCTTCATTTTCACCCCACGGTTACCTGGCCGATACACAACATTTTTTTTTCGGGGGGAAATGCGCAACCGCACCGTACCCGCCGTTGGCTAAACGGTGGGCGCGTGTGGGGCTGGCCCCCCGGTGTTCTCCCTGTACTTATGGGCGCGCATGGTAAGGCCCACATTCTTCAATCTTTCAAGCGGAGGTCTTTGCCATCAATAGATGTACAGAAATCATCCTTGAAAGTAACCAAAGCAATCAACATCAACTCCGATAGCCAGGCGGCACTTCTGGCGCTGGACTCTTTCGAGTCCAGTTCAAAGTTAGTGCAAGATTGCAAAAACAACCTCAATGTCTTAGGACAATCCAACAAAGTAACACTTAGATGGGTTCCAGGACATTCCAACATTGATGGAAACGAGGTAGCCGATGAACTCGCTAGAAAAGGCGCCGAACAGCCACAAATCGGCCCAGAACCTTTCTGCGGGATCACCAAGAGTTATGTTTACACACTGCTAAACGATAAGTGTAGGGCAGAAGCTGTAGAGCTGTGGAAGAGAGCAACAGGTATAAAACACTCGAAAGCAGTAATAAAAGGCTTTAATGACAAAATATCAAAAGAGTTATTATTACAGCTCAAGAGATATAAGGCCAGTGCGGTGACTAGAATACTAACTGGCCACTGCAAACTTAATAAGCACACGTCTCGTATGGGCTTGACGCAAGACGCAAAGTGCAGATTCTGCCTAGAGGCGGAAGAAACAGCGTTGCACATTCTCTGTGATTGCGGGACCCTCATGCGACATAGGAGCATCCATTTAGGGCTGCATATCATGTTCCCTGAAGACTTACAATATCTCACTCCCCAAAGAATCTGGAAATTTCTAGAGGCAACGGGAATTAGCAGTGAGTTATAAGATAAAGGGCTACTACAATAGATCAGCAATGGTCGAGGTAGTGCATACATGGCCCAAAGTCTCTACAATAATAATAATAATAAGGCCCACATTGCGACTACCACTACTAGCGGGCCCGGGCAAGCCCGACCAAGATGGTCGGGCTATCGCCAAGGGGGGATTGCCCGAGAACACCAGGGCAATCCCCAGACGGAGAGCCTTACGGCGGTGTGCACGGGACCATTCATAGGTCCATCGACACGGGAGGGATGATGACAGCCACTTCCTCCTGAGGTGTTTCCGGGGGGACCATTCTGGGCCGATATCACTACATATTTTATCCTGTATCATATTCTGTTTCCAATTTCTATCAATTAATTTAATTCCATAATTTGACGACACGATTAGCGCGGAGGTAGAGTGATCGACTACTGCGCAACGGGTCGCGGGTTTGATTCCCGTACGGGACAAATATTTTGTATGGCCTACAGGAATTTGTTCCGGTCTGGGCGTATGTGCATGTGATATTCTATGTTTATAGCTGCACCCACGACACAGGAGAAAATCCTACAGCGGGGCGACGATTTAAATAAAGTCTGAAAATAAATGATCCAGTTCTGCTGCACTTATGCAAATATTAAAACGGTAAAGTTGACATTATATGAATAGCCATTTCGCGGTCATGAAATTAATATATTCATAAAGTGTCAAGAGTTTACATTGTATGCTAATTACAATGTGGAAAACGATTGGTTGATTATGTTTTGTATGCCAAGTTTCGCTAGCCAAAATATAAATAGGCAGCCGTAGACTTATCATACCCGTAAGCCGAAGGGTTAACTGTAGTATTATATTATCTGTGGCTTAACTAAACGTTACAGAAACAATTCTGGGCTAATGTTGTATTCTGGGGGGTTATTGTCTAAGAAAAAATCTATCGTGATCGCTTACAATTTAATAGTCGCAGTCTATCCATCGCTCGTTTATAAAAGGGAGTCAGCGCAGAGACTTTTGTTGACGGCGTAATGGTAGTCAAATTGTAAGCGATCGCGATAGATTTTTTCTTAGACAATAACCCACCTGATTAACAGGCCAAATAGCTAGTTCGATATGAGGTAAACGACTTAGTAACTTGTGTGTATGAAAGCATAAACTACATTAACATTCAGGTCAGTTTTATGTTAGTCAGCAGACAAATGAAATGAGACGGGTAGGTAGAATACAGGGGCCTAATTGTCGTTGTTGCGTCGTGATAGCGTTTCAATAAAACTGCTTTTGTCACTTTTATGCACATTTTCTGGTGCAATTTATTTGTGTTACAATTTCTTGATAAGGCAATAGTGGCAAATGTTTTAGTTAGTAATCGGTTAACCAACAATGACTGTCGCAAAAAGCGATGCTATCGAAGCGTTACTGGCACGCCACAAATGCGTTAACGCTAGCAAAATAAGGCCCCAGGTCGAGTTCCAGATGACTCCGGCCTCCATCCATAGGCTAAGCAGTGGCAGAATGCTGCCAGGATTTTTGTGTGTGCAAATCCCACAAACCCCCTCCGCCATCGCCGCCAGTTGGATTTTCCAAACCAAAAAGTATGATGTAGGCAGGATACTGTAAATCTCATGATTCTATTGCTACACGCACGCTCTCTAAATAGGTGATTATTTGTGCGGAAATCAAAGAGCAAATGCGTGTTCGATAATAGCAGCCTATGTATACGCTTCCGACCAGGAAGAGTACGAGATAATTCTATGAGTAGGGTCTTTGATTGATCCAACTAAACAATTCAATTAATTTATTTCTGATACAAAGGTAATGTGAGATCATAATGTGAGCGCTACTATATGTCCTTCTTCAAACGAGGCTTAAGAAGAACATTTCTCTCCAGGTAGGCAGTGACGGAACTGTGCGCTTGGCATTGCAGATGTCCATGAGCGGTGGTTACCTTTGACATCAGGTGGGCCACCGGCTCGTCTGCCACCGTTAGTAATAAAAAAAGTTTATGTTTTGAAGTGAAACTTCTTTAGGCACGCTTGACTTGGGGAGTAAGCTGGCGAACGCGTTACGAAAAGTGTGATCGGGCAAGGCGAACGGAAGTAAAGTGGGGGATATAAGCAAGAGACAGCAGTGCGCGCGCACATTTTCTTTCTCTCTTCCTCTCATAGAAGTTTCACTTCAGTCGTGTAGTCATAAGCACACTCGTTTTTTTATTTTTGTGTAGTAACTGAATATAAATATAATTTAAACTGTGGTATTTTTTATTTCATTGGGATATTAAAATTAGTTTAATTAATTTCATATTTTTAAATAAAATATCAAAATATACTTATACGGTTGAATCTTATGGGTTAATTTTACGCATAATTATCTTTAACGTATTACTTTAATGTGATTATCTTTCTAGGGTTAAACAACTAAACATTGAGCGTTCAGCTGTATCGCACCATGAATGCCAGGGGTTAGCGACTCTCCGAGTTTACTAACTCAAAGTTAATATAACATTTTTTTAATTCTGAGTTTATCTTGCACTAACAGAAAATAGCCTAAGGTTTACTAACCCAACAATTTTATTTTGTACTGACTGACTTAAATATACTTCTCTCTTTCACACGACACAGTATTTTCCATTATGTCTCTTTCGTAATGTCAGATTTGGAATGATGTGGTGTTTTTAGGCGTTTATGTTGAATGGCGTCCTGTAATTTATATCAAATCGGTGTTTTGCATTGTGTTTTTAAAGTATCTCGTGTGTTTGTATTTTTAACCGACTTCAAAAAAAGAGGAGGTATCAATTCGGTTGTATTTTTTTCCTTACCTCATAACTCCGTCATTTTTAAACGATTTCCAAAATTATTTTTGTACTTGATAGAGTATACCTACTGTAAGGGTGGTCCCATGGTCATCAAAGTCAGGATCTGATGATGGGATCCCATAGAAAATCGAGGAAAACACTAATTTAATACCAGCTCACCGAAGGTGAAGGCGCCGACTTCAATATAGAAGCGTGATGTTGTCTGTACCTATTCTTATATTATTTTTAAGTTTTCAGTGTTTTTGAAGTTGGTTTTTTTTGTAAAAAAATTTTTGTTGCCACAATTTTGTGGGGTTTCGTAGTTATTTTTTAAAATGGAGAAGAAATCTCGTTTACGTGACCCGAATTTAAAAGACGATAAAAATAATTATTTATTGAAATACAAATTTATCTTGTTGCCACAATTTTGTGGGGTTTCGTAGTTATTTTTTAAAATGGAGAAGAAATCTCGTTTACGTGACCCGAATTTAAAAGACGATAAAAATAATTATTTATTGAAATACAAATTTATCGCTAAATAGAAAAAACTATATACATTGTTTTTGGTTATTTCGACGTGAACAAGCAGGTTCTTCAGTTCTGAGCTCTTTCAATAGATTAATTTGTAAGCTAGATACATCTCTTTTCTTAATCCAGTCCTTCACCTACTTTCTTCTCTTTCGATTATTAAGAGTAGCTCATAATCACTACAACCGCAGCGGCAGCACGTACCTATTTTACTACAGCTTGGCATTTCGTCTCAATATGTAGAGAGTTAATTCTTTTATTTTTATTGCCTTAGCTTTCTTGCGCGAAAATGTAAAGTCTGTCAACATCTTCTGTAGTTTATCTTGCTGGCCACTTGCACAAGTAACTTGCGATGCAAATTTTGCAGTAAAAGTAAATGAACATGGATGAATCTACTCAAGTTAATGCAGCAAGCTTGCTCTATTGTAAACGATCTAGCTATAAATTGTAGAAGAAAACTTCTTGATTGCTTGCAAAGCGACTTCTGCAATAAATATTGCACGCAGTCTAAACTCAAGCAACTAGCTCAAGATGTAACTAGAATAACTTGCTAGTCTAAACCTTGCTACATAGGAATATCTGGCAACGTAGGCGCTTTCTGCCTCCGTAGGTACCATTAAGAGAAAACACTAAAGTCGAGAGAATTCAGAATTAGGTATTTGTAAAATGTTGCTGTCACGCTGTTCGCTCGGACATTCGAGAGACAAATGCAGCTCGGACCAAAAATACCTATAAAAAGTACACAAAATATATACCTACGTTTCGTAGTCCCCTATTTTCTTCGCTAAAACTAGACTGATTTAATTACTTTTTGCTATAATTATCAAAGAAAGGCTTCGGCTGTGTTTCTATGTTTTGCTCTTTACATTATTCTCGTCAATGTTTGTATAGCAGAAAATCAGGTTTTTGAAGGTTTATATCTCATTTTATAATTAACTTAATTAAAAAAGGAAAACATAGGAACAAGCTAATAGTGGCCAGGGGTAAGGGTTCCAAATACCATCTATTGGAACCCAAGCCAACCTTACCTGCACGCGGTGCACCCTGCTAAATAACAGACGAGGCTCTGGCGCTCCCCACCAACCCGCACTGGGCCAGCGTGGTGGGAGACGGCCCAAAACCCCCCATGAACTTAAACCTAAAACAAAGGCCCCAAGTGCCCGGCGGTTCTGGAGGCCGTGCCGGCGGTGACGGACGTCGACGCGGTACTGGGACCTGGGGTGCAAAGAATCCCCGGGTGGCGGAGATCCCCCGTCAAACGACCTTGGCCCTGGCCACATATAACGCGCGCACACTGCGGACCGAGGAGAAGCTGTTGGAACTTGAAAAAGAATTGAGCAGGATTCGCTGAAGTGTAGTGGTACTGTCCGAAGTCCGAAGAGAGGGTGAGGACACGATGGTTCTCAAATCCGGCAACCTGCTCTATTTCCGGGAGGGCGAAGACCTGTCCCAAGGTGGTGTCGGATTTATCGTCCACAAGTCTCTTGTGAACAGTGTTGTACAGAGCTAATAACTTACAGCCGGATCATTTTGCTCTAAGAGCCGAACCGAAACTAAACCGTTGCGATCGACCAATCAGAACGCCACATTATCACGTCATCGACCATTTGCATGGCCATATACGCGCTACGATTGGTCGATCGCAACGGCTTAGTTTCGATTCGGCTGTAACTTATTAGCAGAATTGGGCCTGTACGACTTCCTCTGTGAAAGTGAGATGGCGATATACGCGGCAAGGGCGGCGGTGTTTTACCTTGCTATAAACAATCACGGTAAGATACCTGATATTTGCGAAAACGAAGTTGAATGCATAATTAATATATTGTCATTCATTACTTTATACAGCGAGCGGGTGCAATTAGGCAAATGAAATTAACGTATTATAAATAAATCATATTACAAATAATTAAAAATCATTGGGAATGTGTGTCAGAATTTTAACGAAAATATGTAAATAAATTCGTTGCATATGAATTAATGGAAAGTTATAAAAGGAATGCTACAGCAGAAAAATTGTGCATTCGTGGTAAGCATTGGAGAAGTAAGTAGGTAAGTGAAGAAAAAAAATATTATTGCCCAGAGATACACCTTCCCCTGCGGACGCTTTTGATCATGTTGCGTTTCTTTGGAGAACCTTTTTTGACTAATACGACAAAATTGTGTTTTTTTCAACCCCATTAAGACTAAGAATCTGCCTGGGCGATTGAGTACCTAATGCTTGAGTATGTGCCCATACCTACTTTCTTGGGCATTCTCATTCTCCATAAAAGCTTGCATTTTCTAGCTCATTCATTCATTTTAGAACTATTGTCTGAATCCATTTCAATATTTATTTAAAATTTAATTCTACATACATGCTCTCTTATGGGTGATATACACCCGTTGGTCTCAACCACCACCCCGTAAAGAGCTCGAAGGGGTCAGGAGGGGAATTAGCCGTACTAGCCAAAAGTCCATGTCTAAAACCTTCACGGTCTATTTCAGCAATGGCGCCTTTACCGCAAGAACCAAGTGTGACGCCTTCCAATCCACCAGCTGTCAGCGACGATGATATCGTCATCTCTGGTGTGTCGGGTATGCTGCCCAACTGCGCCAGCTATCAGGAGTTCCTCGAGAGCCTGTACCAAAATGTAAGTTATATTTCCAAATCATGTTCTAGAGGGAAACTGTACCAGAGATGTCTACGTGGGTACCTCCATGACACCTATTTCTGCCGTCAAGCAGCGCTGCTTGTGCTGCTCTGTTCTGGCTTAAAGGGTACGACAGACAGTGAAATTACTGGGTACTGTGACTTGGACGTCCTATTTCGCAAGTTGGCAACGCACATTGACGTCCGTAGCGGCTGCAAGTCTTACAGAAGCCACATGTACTATAGGCGACTGTAGTAAGTTACCATCAGATGCCCACCTGATGGAAAGTCTAGTTGTTTGCCAACTTTGTTATGTATCTTGTTTATTTATCTGTTGATCTTGTTTATTGTACTATAGTTGTTTTATTTTTTTTTTCTTCCTTGTTTTGTGTAAGTAGGTACTATGTCATTACGTTGTGCAATAAATTATTATTATTATTATTTTTACAACATGTGAATATCTTTCATCCCGTGGATGTCATAAGAGCCGATTATGGGAATTTGCCGTAATAGTTATACCTCTGCGGAGAGATGGAAAACTGGTTACAAAAGCTACACCAGCCTATCTGGTCAGCGTAGTGAAGTAGACCACCACTCCTCGTCTGAGAAGAGACCCGTGCCCAGCAGTGGGATATACTTTAAGTAATGATAACTCCCTTATTTACTTTAGTTTTTCTCCAACGTATCTAATCTTCACCGCCTCCTACTCCTACCACCAACCACTAGACCACTGGTCTAGTAGTTCAGACTACCGTGGTCTGATCTGGAGGTGCAGGGTATCCATTCCCCATGAGGGCAGAAGGCTGCTTGACTTGATTGGTGGTAGCCCTTCTGAGCCTTTGGGCTACCTTTGTCTTATCCATTGTCCGTTGTTGTTGTTAAACAATTAGAGGTAAATTAGCCAGTTCCTTGGTTGATAGGTAATCCAGATGAAGCTTGCTTCCATCTTCAGCCTTTTCATCACTTACCATCAGGCGAAATGAAGGCTAAGAGCTTCCCTGTTGTCTAAAAAAATAAAAAGTAATCCTTATACTTACCATTAAATGACGCAGTATTGACGTGTTTGATTTCTTATAGAAAAATCTGGTCGGCACCAACACCAGATGGGAGAACATCAACCACCCGGACCTAAAGGCCCACTGCGGGAGGGTGGGTAGCGTGGACGTCTTCGACGCTCAGTTCTTCTCGGTTTGGTACAATCTCGCTCAAGTCCTAGAGCCAACTGCGAAGAAGCTGCTCGAACAAACATACCAAGCTATTTTTGACTCAGGTTGGTATTTTGTTTTTTATTAGAGTGATGAGGCAAGAGTGCTCTTCCCATCAGGTGAAAATTAATGCCAAAAGATTCTTCTTATGAAAATTAAAATAGCTTTCAAGCAAATACAATATGCCTTTAGATGAATATGAGAGAACTGTCGAAATAAAATTATTTCCAGGTAATTGTCCAATGGAACTATCTGGAAAGAAAGTTGGAGTCTACATATCAGCTGATATCTTGGAGACTGAATATAATCTCTGCCAATCCAGTAAATTCACCCATGGCTTGCTTGGGTGCGTATTTTTTTCTGAATTCTTCTCTTATGTGCAATATGAATTTATATGAAGTCAATAATAGCAACCGTTCTATGGTTCTCATGCTTATTGCAATATTTTTTTATAATATTGTCCCACCTAATATGTACTATGAATCTGAGCTATCACTTTATTTTCCAAGCTTCGCTGAGCTAAGCTTTTAAAGCAAAAGGCTTAGCGAAAATTCGCAACTTGATATAGTTATGTAAAGGACTGATTAGTGGGTGCGTGGAATGGACCGAAGAGGTTAACACTGCCTCCCTTTACTTTCATACAGGAATAAATAAATTATTTAAAGAAAACTTTTTTAAATACAAGCTTTTAGCTCTTGTCAATACGAATCAAACGAGCTCAAACTCGATGGGGTTGTGTCGTATTATTGCGGAGTTCCTATGGCCACCTTCCAGTTCCAGCATCAGATCAGCTCCATGTCATCAGAATGTAGAGCCTCTTTTGATGAGACATTGGCTCTTTGCTGCGATGAAGTAAGCTGCTAGGTATGCTGCCTTTTGCAAATAGGACATTTTAAAGTGTTAAGATATCTACAAGGCACATTATAAAATCACAGGCATAGCTTACACGATTCTCTCTTGTTTACGAAATCATGAAAATTCAGGACATTTGTGCAAATTATAGTCCTTTTCACAGAAAGGACAAACTGTCTCTACCTTGTTTTCGCTGCTGATCACACTGACCACTTTCTTAGTCGGGGCAGATGATGTAGGTAGACGGAGCAGCCTCCAAACATCTCGCTCGTGCTTCTAAAAATTCGAGTAGTCTTTTTACGACCGGCAAATCAGTTGTCTTTAAGTCCGATTGGTACAGACGTACAGTCAGAACATCAAGTTTTCGTAAACATGACAGGATTGTCAGGATTATCCAGTTGTCGCCAGGTTACTACAAATTTTTCAATGCCTGTTTTGTAGTCGTACTTTAGCTACAACATTGCGCAACTGTTCTGCTGAACCACGAATTAACATGTGATTGCTTATTAATACGGACGGAATTTCAAATCTCTTTTTTAAACATCTATAGCTGAATTGTATGAGCTATTCGTCAGCGGTAAATTATTTATCAGTGCTAGTGGCTAGCCCGTTAAATATTGTTTTGAACAATAACGTTTTTTGCTAAATTAAGTTTTAAATAACGAAATGGATCAATAAAAGGCAACCAATCTCTATTGCTCCACTGAAATTCATGTTTTCGTCTTGTTCATCGTTGACTTTTGCCGATTTTATACTTTCGTTGTCACTCATTTTAATAAGAAAAAAAATTATTGTGTACTTATAAGCTTTACTAAAGGTCCCCTTATATTTTACGTGGGGTTATTCGGCACCAATTTTGTTGAATACTTAAAATGTTTATAAATGTTATTGGAATTTTATTAAACATGAAAGATATTATTGAAATTGCAATATTGTGTAATACGTGAAAAATTATAACAAGAAAAAAGTTATGAAAATATTTTATAAAAAATATAAACCGACTTCAAAAACACTGAAAAGTTAAAAATAATATAAGAATAGGTACAGACAACATCACAGTTCTATATTGAGGTCGGTGCCAAACGATGATCTAGAAAGTCTTAAAATTTGTGACCGATTTCAATATAAGAAACCCTAATATAATACCTATTATTAAATTAGGGTTTCCCTCGATTTTCATAGGATCCCATCATCAGATCCTGACTTTAGTGACCTTGGAACCACCCCAGAAGTATAAGCTATCGAACTACACACAAAAAAAAACATACGCATCGAGTATGTTTTTATTTGTGTGTATGTTACGCGATTACGCCGACAATTGGGAACCGATTTTCAAAATTCTTTTTGTATTCGATAGAGTATACCCTAAGGATGGTCCCATGGTCACCAAAGTTAGGATCTGATGATGAGATCCCATAAAAATCGAAGAAAACCCTTAAATTTTAAGGTGTGTCCAACATGTTTTGTGTGTATGTTACGCGATTACTCCGCCAATTGTGGACCGATTTTCAAAATTCTTTTTGAGAACTGAGAACCTCCTCCTTTGTTTAAGTTTAAGTCGGTTAAAAATTCAATGACAATGGCAAATTTTTTTCAAAAGGTTCGAACAAAAATGTCTTATTAGAGACAAAAATCGATTCACAATTTGCGTAACATACACACAAAAATTACGCATTGAACGAGAACCTCCTCCTTTTTGAATTCGGCTATAAAGTACTTACTACCATTCATTATTTATAGTCACCCCTCATCATTAAGACGCTGTAAATAAAAGTATTCCGCCTGCAGCTGCAGCAGGACCATGTTCCCTAACCGCGTGTCGTTCTGGCTGAACCTCAAAGGGCCGTCGATGACGGTGGACGCGTCCAGCATGGGCGCGCTCGTAGCCCTAGAGAAGGCGCGGGACGCCATCGTCACCGGCGTCTGCGAGGCGGCCATTGTGGGCTGCGGCAAGCTGGTTCTGCTGCCTCACACCTCCATCATGGCGAACAGGCGAGTATCAAACTAGCCGAGCTTATATTGTTCTTTATTTGAGTAACTGTTCCAAATACTCCGACAGGCATTTCTATAATATACACCGTGTGTGGTACTCTTTCAAATACTTTCTATAATATACAACGTGTGTGGTACTGCATTAACTAAGTTGGCAAACAAGCAAACCGTCCACCTGATGGTAAGTGATAACAGTCACCTATAATACACGTGGCTCTTGTGAGATTCGCAGCAAAACTGCAACCCCCGCACAAGAACCACAGTGTACGTTGTCAACTTGTGACATAAGATGTAAAGTCACGGTACCTACCGAGTATTTCACGGCCATACTTACCCTTCAAACCGGATCACAGCCAATGGAAGCACTGCTGCTTTGAAATCAACTCTATAATGTTGTTTGAGATTGTTATCAAAAAATCTACGTCAGCCCCCGACAGGGTCTCCCCGGCGAGTTTATGGCCGTTGTGGATCGGTCCTTTCAGTCCCTCGCCCGGCAAATCTCGCGTAGATATTCTGCCTAGACGCGACTGTAAGGAATGCTATATTAAACCGTAGAAAAACTTTTCTAAATAAATAAAACGGGTCTTTATCACGGTAATAAGAAAGTAACCCATTTACCGCTTTCATCTTGAGACATCAAGACGAAAGACTTGAATTCGTGCGTGTTGCCAGTAGTGATGACGTACGGAACTGAGACGTGGCCGCTTAATAATGGTTTTCATAAGAAGGCTCAAGGTCACTAAATGGAGAGGGCTATGCTCGGGGGCTCTCTACGCGATCGCATCAAAAATGATGAGATCCATAGAAGAAAGAACTAGAGCCACCGACATAGCCTAAGGATAAGGAATTGCAAACCTTTAGTGGCAAGGGTACTGCACATTTATTGATTTAAGGACAATTTCACTAGAGGTTGGAATCAATAATCATAACTATAAAGATTGCTTCTCACTTCTTCGTGGAAATTACAATAAAGTTTTTTCTTTTGATAAACAGTTCTATAATATGAAAAAATATAATATAGTAAAAATATATTATATATACACGGTTATTTTTTTATCACCCTGGAAAATTTAAGGGACGCTTCACGACATGGTATTAGAATGTTTTATATATGAATAAAAAAAATAACTCGCTTACTTAATTTTATATTAATTTTTTAAAAAATCCAAAAAATGCTGCCTTAGTTGAAAGCAGGATTTTTAGAGATTTTTTTATTTTTTTGTAATTTTTTTTAATTTTTAAATTTTATTTTTTTTAATTTTTATATAATAATGGATGTGTCCTGAAGCATCCCTGAAATTTTCCAGGGTGATAAAAAAATAACCGTGTATATAACATAGCCCGCACGACTATGGTCGTAGTTCGTTCAGTCGAGAAAAATCAATTCGTGGTGGTTCTTTAATAATATTAGATAAAAAGCTGAAATTTAAGGATCGTAAGGATATTGTGAGTCTTTCGATTGAGCGAACAATAGAAATAGCCTGCGTGGAGCTGGACCAGATTATTGTATTAAGTATATACAGGCCTCCTTCAGGATTATATGACCTTTTTGAAGATACTATGGATGAAGTATTGAAAAAAGTGTGTAGTTCCACAAAACAAACCATTGTTTGTGGTGATTTTAATATTAATTTATTAGAAAATTCTAGTTTATCTATTAGGATTAAAAATCTGTTTTGGTCATATAACCTTGGAAATTTATTTTTGGAGCCAACAAGAACAACTCAATCGTCTGCCACATGCATTGACAATATTTATACAAATATTGTTCCTTTAGCAAGAAGAGTTTTTAATAATTTAGAATCTGACCATTCTGGACAAATTGTTACCATTCCACTTAAATGTAAAAGCATGGAAAAAAAGAATATCACTGTTGTACCAAAGACTGCTGGTCGCTTAGAACGGCTGAAAAATAATATTGGTATTAAATTAAATTATATAGGTTATGAAGAAAATCCAAATAAATTATATGAAAACTTTTTTCATACATTTTGTTCTGAATTTAAAAATATTTTTATTCCAAAGACTATATCGGTTGATGGCACTTTAGCTTTTAGTGAATGGGCTACACCAGGTATTCACAAAAGCAGAATAAAACTTTTTGAACTTTACAATGAACGCTCATTCAATACTAGTGATGAATTTAAACTTTATGTAAAAACTTATTCCAAAGTGTTCAAAAAAGTTTGCAAGCTTGCTAAATCTAATTATTTAAGTTCAAAAATAAAAAACAGTAGTAATAAAATTAAAATGACATGGAATATTATAAATAATGAAACTGGAAAAGCTAAAACTACTAATAATCAATATTGTTTGAATGTTGATGGTAAGAAGGTAACAGTTGACACAGAAGTAGCTGCAGAATTTGAAAAGTTCTTTACTGATATTCCAGTCTCAATCACAAAGTCTTTGGATTCATCCCCCGCTATTGCTGAATCTATAGTGAAGGATCATGTTAAAGTTTGTAATGATAAATTCAAATTTGTACACATTAGTGGAATTGATATAACAAAGTCATTTAAAACTTTAAATAAAAAGAAAACTGCGGATCTGTGGGGCAATTCCGTTGATGTTACTAAATCCGTAATTGAAACAATAGCTCCAATACTTGCTAACATTTTTAATGATTGCATTGACTGTGGTGTATTTCCTGATCTTATGAAGCTAAGTAAAATTATTCCTTTACATAAATCTGGTAGCACATCAGACCCCAGTAATTTTAGACCTATCTCTGTGCTACCTACTTTTAGCAAAATTTTTGAAAAAATAATGTTGGAGCAAATGCAAAGTTATTTTAATAGGAATAATCTTCTACACTGTAAACAATTTGGTTTTAGGAGGGGTCGCTCAACAACCGATGCTGGTGTTGAGTTAATACAACATATATTCGAAGCCTGGGAAGACTCACACGATGCGTTAGGCATTTTTTGTGACTTGTCCAAGGCATTTGATTGCGTTTATCACGAAATCTTGATCAGAAAATTACACCACTATGGGTTTCGTGACACTGCACTTGATCTTCTAATCTCTTATCTAAGTGGGAGGATTCAAAAAGTAGACATCAATGGAAAAAGGTCTCAAGGTTCTGCAGTTAAAATGGGAGTTCCGCAAGGTTCCATTCTTGGTCCTTTTCTATTTCTTATATATGTCAATGACCTCCCTGATTTTGTACAGGATAGACATGAGATGGTATTATTTGCAGATGATACTTCACTTTTATTTAAAATTAAAAGAGGTGTGCAAATTAATGACGATGTAAATAATTCTATCTCAAGAATTGTTCACTGGTTTAATGTGAACAACCTGTCACTTAATGAAGGGAAAACAAAATGTATAAAATTTGTTTTACCCAATGTCAAAGAGGTTCACACCACTGTAAAAATAAAGGATATAGGTGTTGACCCTGTGGACACCACAGTATTTCTTGGGATCACACTTGATTCTAAGCTGCAATGGGGCCCACATATCGATAAATTGTCAAAGAGACTTAGTTCTGCAGCTCACGCTGTATGGAAAATACGTCAACTGACTGATGTTGATACAGCAAGACTTGTATACTTTTCTTACTTTCATAGTGTGATGTCGTATGGTATTTTGTTGTGGGGAAATGCTGCCGACATTCAGATTGTTTTTGTACTGCAGAAAAGGGCTATTCGAGCAATCTATAACCTTAAAATGAGAGATTCTTTGCGAGAAAAGTTCAAAGAAATTGGTATTATGACAGTAGCGTCGCAATATATTTATGAGAATCTAATATATGTTCGTAAGAATATTCATGTGTTTTGTAAAAATAGTGATATTCATTCAGTTAATACTAGACAAAAGAATATGTTAGCTTTACCAAATACCAGGCTCCAAAAAATTAATAATTCTTTTAGAGGCCTGTGTATACGTTTCTACAATAAAATCCCAAGTTGTATACAAGAACTTAGCTTAAACAAATTTAAAGTTGCAATCAAAGATGTACTTATTAAAAAAGCATATTATAAAGTGTCTGATTACATGACGGACAAAAAAGCTTGGGTTTGAACTCTCAATTCTAATATTTAACAATGTATTGCGTTTTGTTTCAAAGAAACGTTCAGTGAGAGCAATTTATTTATAATCTAAGTTCACGCACTTCTCTCAGAGATAGCTTATATAATGTGAATTAACACATCTATTCTTGTAATGGAAGTTGAGCTCAAACTTTTGCTTTGAGGTCAGCTTCCAATTGACGACTCTGTAACAAACCAAAATTGTAAATGGCGATTTAAAAGAGGAGATAAAAAATTTAGACCTTTCGAGTTTCTTGCCTGTTCTTCTCGAGAAGGCTCTCCCAATTTCCGAACAGGTGTAGAATCAACTTTTTTTTTTTTTCATTCCTACTTGTATTTGCAGACATCTTGAGTATATTTAGGATGTATGCACATACAAGGTTAATATAATTTCTTTAAATTAGATTGTTTTGCTTTGTTTTGACGTCAATAAGTGCCTGTAAAGGCCTATGTTGAATAAAGATTTTTGAATTTGAATTTGAATTTGGGTCCTCCAGTGGCGGCCGCATATCGGGAGACGCAGCGTTGGTAGGCCTCCCGTAAACTGGACTGACGATCTGGTGAAGGTCTCAGGAAGCCACTGGATGCAGAAGTCGCAAGACTGATCGGTTTAAAGATCCCCGGCGTGGAGGCTGAGTGGAGGTTGAAATGATGATGATGAAGAATGTAACAATGCGAATTGCATTAGGCCATGACCACATGGCCGATACATCGGGAAACGATAAGGTATCGTTATTTTCTATTCTTATAATCTGCATTAACTTGCAGAGTCCACCCGCTCAACGACGATGGGAAGACAAAATGCTACGACGAAGCGGCCGATGGCCAGTCGCTGTCCGAAGCCGTCAACGTGATATTCTTGCAAAAATACAAGGACGCGAAAAGGTATAATATGTGTAGATAGAAACTGCATAAAGAGGTACAGAAATATACTGATGAATAAAATAAAAATGTAAATTATTCCTAAATTGTACAATTTAATCAAATAATAACTATAATTCTGAGTATAGGTGTCGATACCAATAGTATATCAAATTGCAGAGGGAGCATTTGTTTATAGCATAATCGTGCGCAAAGAGACAAATTTGATGTCCTTGCTTGATCGAATATCATCCTTCCTTTTCCTTATTTCGCAATTTATTATTCCCAATATCTTTCCAGAGTGTATGCCACACTACGTCACGTGAAAACATGCTTCGGCGCTTCACCGAGTGGCGGTGATGCTAAAACTGAAAAATTTGGATTTATCCGAGACACTCACCTGCTGTCGAATTTCCTCTATGATTTTTATGACGAGGCAGGCGTGGCGCCGTCGTCAGTTGAGTACGTCGAAGGATTTGGAGCAGGTGACAATGAATTTTAATTAATGTTTAGTAAACTAATGTCATGAAAAACATTGGGAAGGTATAGGTTTTCGTACTGTAGGTTTGGGTGTGTAATTTTTGATATAAATACTGGTGATCTAACATACAAATAATATAACTTCAATTCATATGGCATTTAGATTCAAAAAGGTTTCCTCACATGTAATAGAGAAATATATTGATAAGTTGTCAATCAGAAAAGCCCCAGGGTTAGATATGATAAGACCACAGGATCTTAAGTATGTAAAGAAACAAATAAGTCCTTTGTTGACACTTTTTATTAATACGTGTTTCACAAAAAATATGTATCCTGATGAATTAAAAAAGTCTATTATACGACCTATTTATAAGTCTGGTGACCATAAAGAATACACAAATTATAGACCCATTGCAATACTCTCAGTTATAGACAAAATTGTGGAAAAAGTACTTGTACAACAAATCAGTGAATTTCTAGAGAAATATAATATATTATCAAACACACAGCATGGGTTTAGGCGGGGGCGCAGTACTGTCACCGCGCTGACAAGCTTCACGGATGATGTTAATAGTAGTCTAAATAATGGTGAACAGGTTATGGTGGTGTTTGTTGATTACAAAAAGGCATTTGACACATTAGACCATGATGTGCTATTACAAGCAATGCAGGAGTGTGGTATAAGAGGGCCCACTAATGAGTGGTTTAAAAATTACCTAACCAACAGAACAATCCGCACAGCTGTCAGCGGGGTAGCAGGAGCAGAAGCTGCTGTGAGTTTAGGGGTACCAACTGGCTCTGTGTATGGCCCAGTGGGTTACATAATGCATGTGAATAGTGTCGCTAATGTATTAAAAAAGTGTAGAGCATATATGTATGCCGATGACATGTGTTTACTGTATTCTGCGAAAGATATATATGAAGTACAATTAAACATACAGAGTGACTTTGAGAATATAATAATGTGGGCACATGACAACGGAATAATAATTAATTTTTCTAAGACAAAGTGCATGCATATATGCTCACCTTACAATAGAGCTGCAAAAAAATCCATAGGCAGGAATTGGTGATATTGGGTCATACATATGAATGCCTACATAACAGTAAGGCAAATTGTAATTGTTCTCCATTAGAGTTAGCGTCCAATTTCAGGTATCTCGGCCTTACTGTTGATCAAAAATTTAGTTGGAGGTTACATATTGATAAACTGTGCAATAAGCTTAGAATAGTGTTGGGTAAGTTTTATAACTTGAAAACTTTACTTAGTAAAAAAACTTTATATACTGTTTATTATACTCTTGCAGAATCACTGATTAGCTATGGGCTCAGTGCATACGGACGTACCTTCCCAACTTATTTAAATGACATTAAAAAAATACAGATGAGATTACTAAAATACTTAGTTGACAAGAAAACTAAAGATAAAGTAAAGGGGATTATGAAAAATTATTTGGAATTTGCAAAGTGCTTCCAGTACATAGTAAATTTAAATATTTGTTGTCCCTTGAGCAGTACTATACTGATGATATTAAAGTGAAAATAACATATAATTATAATAGTAGGCGACAAGGTCTTGGCAAATTAGTGCAGCCAAAAGCTGTTAACTATTATGGAAAAAGAACAACTAAGTATCTAGTTCCAAAAATATTTAATATGTATGATGTGTTAAGGCAAGAAACCAAATTTAGTAGGCCAGTTATAAAATGTAAATTAAAAAAAGCTTTGTTTAGCTCTACGGTAACTGTGAGCTAATCGTAATCCAAAGTACATTTTTTTTGTCGCATACCATTTACAGTAACATAAAAAGATAGTAGATAATAAATAACATATAGTATTATATTATAGGAAATAGATTTGGTAGGTATAAGCAAACTCTATATTTGAGCTTGTAATTTGCCAACAAACTGTTTTAACAGTTTGGCAATTAATTAATATTATTAATGTATTGTACCTTTATTGAATAATAAAAAAAATATATATAAAAACTGACTTAATATAATAAACATTTGATATAAGTAATAGTTTTTGAAATAATACCAGATGAAATAAAAACATTTTTTTAAATCGCCTGTTCGTTTGTAATATATGAATTAACTGCATGCAAGCAAGCACCATGTAATATAAGCTAATAAAAAACATGCAGGCAAGCATGTAGCATGCAAGCAAGCAAACACCATTAGGCAAACATGCAGCATGCAGGTAAGCATGTAGCATGCAAGCAAGCATGCAACTTCCGAGAAAGCACGCAGCATAGAAGTAAGCAGCGTGCAAGCAAACATGCAAAGTACGATCAAGGATGCAGCATGCAAGCAAGCATGCAGCATGTAAGCAAGCGTGCATGCACCATGCAAGCAAACATGCAGCGTACATGCTTTCTGTCACGGCTCCGGCGGTCCCACGCAAGCTCATCGTCGCAGATGCTATTCGCTCACCACCGCAGCCTCGGCTTGTTGGCCGGCTTCGCCAGTCAGCCTCAGCCGCGGCGGCGAGCGTTAATTCATAATTCATTTATTTGCTCATAAAACCACCTGCTCCTCAGCTCGCGGGCCGCCTCGCCCCTCCGCGCCTACGCGGGTTTGAATTACACTCTAGGGGTAGGGCAAACAAGACTAAGTGGAGTCGGTATTGCAGCGATTCGTTTCTGTCACTAGAATCATAATCATAATATTTATTTGCTCAAATCGTGGATACAATAATCATATTAATACAGATAATTAGATGTCACGTACGTTGTTATGACGTCGGCATGCAAAATTTATGTTTACACAATACGGCTTAAACTATGTTACAATTTATTTAAAACACTCATTTTCATACTGTAAATGTCAAAACAGAGATGAAATTATTAAAATCAATACCAAATTAAGATTAATGAATTGTCAGCTCAAATACAAATCTCAAATCAATTATTATGAAATTGTTAATGTCAAAATATAATGAATGAATGAATTAATAAAATGTCCCAAGGGCCCATGCCTATAATGCTCTTTTTAAATAAGGCGGATTTTCCAGGATGTATCCAGACTTTGTCGTCATCTCTTCGGTTTTCAATTCGTCTACCCGTAGTATCTTTGTTTTAGATAATTTGATTAATAAAAACTAGAGCTTCCACATTAGCACTTTTTATTAGATCCACACAAGTTGCAGTGTTCACCTCTTGATAATGTTGCCAACATTAATATAATACACAACATCCTTCCCTTTAAAGTTTTAAAACTTATATGAAATACAATTCTCTATCAATCGAACTAAAATCAACTTACAATCATATAAAATTAAATAAACTTCAATGGGTACACTAATTATTCACAAACATAATCTCTAAATCTAACTGGCATTGAGATATGCCTTATTGGTCTTTGATTTGTATTATTTTCATTACTCGTAGTTAAACTCTCCTCAGACAAATTAGATTGACTTACTCCGCTGCCAATGCTAGTATTACTTTGAAAGTTATGATCTGGCATTACATTATAATCACTTCTTCTTTGCTTAATATGAATACTATTCCTTCTAATTAAATTATTATTAGTAAGATCCCTAACAATATATGATCTAGGTGTTACATGCTTTTTATGAATTATCCCTGGAATCCAATTTTTATTTCTTTGTATTAATATTTTATCATTTGTATTAAATTTCTTTGTTTTCACACATTTTTTGTCGTAATATTGTTTGTATTTCTTTTGATGCTTAATAACAAATTGTTTGACATTTTTTACACAATTAGGTTTTAACAATGTTGGTGAGATAGGTATTTTTGTTCTTAATTTCCTACTCATTAATATTTCCGACGGAGAATAATTTAAATGAGGTATTGGTGATGATCTATAATTCAATAAAGCTATTACTAACTCAGAGTTATCCTCATATGATTTTTTTATTAAATTTTTTGCAATGTGAACTGCCTTTTCTGCCATGCCATTTGACCTAGCATACATAGGGCTGCTTGTTATTATTTTAAAATTCCAATCATTAGCAAACTTTTTAAACATTAATGAATTAAATGGCATGTTATCTGCAATTACTATAGAAGGTATACCATGACTTGAAAACAAGTTTTTTACTATCTTAATTAAGTCTTCACTATCTTTATTCTTTAATAATTTAATTTCTAACCATTTAGATAAATAGTCAATAACAACTAAATAGTCCTTACCCATACATGTAAGTATATTCATGCCAATTTTATTGAAAGGTAGATCAGGTATGTCATGTGGTATTAATGGTTCTCTAGTTTTACTTGTTCTAAATTTTTCACATATATTGCATTTTAATATATAATTTTCAATATATTTGTTCATACCCATCCAATATACTAACTCCCTTGCTTTCAACTTAGTTTTAGTTATACCAATATGACCTTCGTGTAGCAAGCTCACTATTTTATTTTGCAATCTTTTTGGTACAATAATTTTGTTATTTTGGGAACAACACATTGTTTTCACAATAAATATCATTCTTAAGGCTCCAATGCTATGGAAAAGAATTTTTGGTAATGTTTTTGATGATTTTGGCCATTGAGACTTACAATATTTTATTAATAAACTTAGCTCAGGATCTAACAAGGTATGCTCAGCAATTTTACTTTGATCAAATACATCATATTGTTCAACAGTGTGTACAATACCAGCTATGTTTAACTCAGATTTATACGACTCATTTACATAATTTCTTGATAGCAGATCAGCAATTAACATTTCTTTTCCAGGAATATATTTAAGTATTGTTCAACAGTGTGTACAATACCAGCTATGTTTAACTCAGATTTATACGACTCATTTACATAATTTCTTGATAGCAGATCAGCAATTAACATTTCTTTTCCAGGAATATATTTAAGAGTTAATTTATATTTTGACAATTTTAGTTTAATTTTCTGTAATTTGTCTGACACTTTACATAAATCTTTATCAATGATACTTATTAGAGGTTTGTGATCAGTCAATACTTTAAAAGGATAACCATATATGTAGTTATGGAATTTACGGCAGGCAAATACAATACTAAGCATTTCTTTTTCAATTTGTGAGTAGTTAACTTCAGATTTAGTCAAACAGCGAGAAGCAAAGGCTACTGGTTTGTTATTTTGTAATAAACAGCAGCCCAAACCATGTTTTGATGCATCACATTGAATTATAATAGGTATTTGCTGATCAAAATTACTAAGTACAGGAACTTTACTAATAATATTCTTAATATTTTCAAAACAAGTTGTATGATAGCTGGTCCACAAGAAAATATTATCTTTTTTAAGTAATTGTCTTAATGGTTCAGTTAACTCAGCTAAATTAGGTATAAAATCTCGCATGTAATTGATCATTACGAGTAAAGACTGTAATTCCTTCACATTATTTGGTTCCTGTAATTGTTTTATAGCTTCTATTCTGTCACTATCAATAGTTATACCATTTTATGAAAACACATGCCCTAAAAACTTAATTTCACTTTTTTTATACTGTAATTTTGACGGATTGAATTTAATGTTAAACTGTTTAGCTCTTTCCATAATAACCTTTAACATTTGATCATGTTTTCGTTCACAATTTGTTGCTAAAACTAAGTCATCAAAATATATTGACAGCCCTTCTATGTCCCCAAATATTTGAAACATAATTTTTTGGAAATATTCAGGCGAGCAAGATAAACCAAAAGGTAATCTTAAGAATTTGAAATATCCAAAGGGTGTACTGAAGGTACAAACATCTGATGAGTTTTCATCAAGTGGTATGTTAAAAAAATCCATCTTTAAGATCAAGGACAGTAAAAATTTTCTTATTAGCTAACCGTGCTCTTATGTCACTAAGTGTGGGTATCAATTGATAATCCCTTTGAATTACTTTGTTAAGATGAACTGGATCTAAACATAATCTTATGGATCCATCTGGTTTTTCCTCAATTGTTACATGACTAGCCCATTTTTTGGGTCTTTCAACTTTTGTAATAATTGACATCTTTTCTAATTCTTCTAATTTATTTTTAAATTTTGGTAATAATGATAGTGGAACCCTTCTTGGAGGGCATATTACCCTTTTACAATTGTCATCAATATTTATTTTGTATTTAATTGGATAGTGTCCTATTCCCTGAAATGCATAACTAAATTTAGAAATAAAATCATCTTTCTCTGTTTTAGAGTTTAACAAACATACTTTTGCAATTAACTTTAGTTTTTTACATCCAGGTAAACCTATCAAAGAAATGCATTTATTATCAACTATCAAAAAATCAAGCTCATTTATTTCATTATTATATTTACATTTCAATTTTATTGAACCCAAAGTATTTACTTTGTAACCCCCAAAGGTAATTAATGTGACACTTGATTTTTTAATATCAGACTCATTTACATCACATTGATTTAGATTATCATATGTAATTAAATTGACATCAGAACCTGTGTCTATTTTAAAATTAATACAATTATTACTTATAAAAATCTTTTCCATCTAACAAGATTTGCTAATGTGATTAACAAATACATACCGTTCTTCTATAAAGTTATCATCAGTCTTGACTTCAAATGTTTGTCTATAAAAACAGCCCACTGCAAAATGATTCATTTTGCCACACTTGGTGCATTTTTTATTAAAAGCTGGGCATTTTCTTGGTTCATGTTTTCTACCACATTTCTTGCAATTATATTTTGTTACAATTTGCTTGTTATTTCGAATTTCGAATACATTTTGTTTTTCAGCCTGTATCTCTTTAATTTGTTTATTTTGGATTTCAGCTTGCCTTACCAATTCTACTGCAGTCTGCCAGGTTAAATGGTTATCTTTTATAAGTTGTGCTTGCAATCCCTTGTCAAAAATTCCTAATACAAGCCTGTCTCGCATCAGTTTTTCTTTTTGAAGTTAAAAATTACAGTTTTCTGCTTGTATCTTTAAGTTATGAATGAATGCATCAACTGGCTGACCTTCTTGTTGACTTATATTAAAAAACAAAAATCTTTCATAAATTTCATTATTTGTGTATGACACATAATTTTCAAATTTTGTTATAATTTTTTCGTAGGTCACAGTTTTATCGAAACCAAAAGTATTGTAAATCAACAACGTGTTATTGTCCAACCTATTAATAAATAATGCAACTTTTGCTTCATCACTAAATTTAGTATTATTCACGGCAGCGACTACTGCTATGTAATTTTCAAATTTTTGTATAAAAAGAGCCCATTTATTTTTATTTGCAGCTCCCTCGGACAAAGCTAACTTTTCCGGCAACAACGACTCCATTTTGCGTCGTACAATACAATAAGCTTTATTCTTCGATCTTTTTCTTATTAAATATCAATTCAGTAATTGTCTTCACACCACTTATTTTCTTTGATGTATATTATTTACTTATTTTATTAATATTAAAGTACGCAGCGCCATGTTTTAGATAATTTGATTAATAAAAACTAGAGCTTCCACATTAGCACTTTTATTAGATCCACACAAGTTGCAGTGTTCACCTCTTGATAATGTTGCCAACATTAATATAATACACAACATCTTAATATAACAATATTTTTCTTTAATTTAAGATACTAAATAGTTTAAAAGAAACGCATCCTTATGAATGACTCTTTCGGTTGGTATCATAAAATACAGAATGTTTTTTTTTTACTTTCACCGGTTCGATTCCCGGCGGCTCAAGCAGGTGATTTTTCAAAAATCTTTAAATGCAGTTTTAATTAGTTTTGAAAATAAAGGAATGTTTTCTTTCAGTAAAATTTGCCATCATCAATATTAAGGGTACTTTTCCTCCAACCACGATCTTTTTTTCCACACTGTATAGTGACGGAAGTGTTAGAATTTTGTGTTTTTTTAATAGTGGAGCACGACTGTCAGATGTTTTTAGACCCAACGTGGCCCGAATACAGCGCTTTTGAAATTTGAATCCCATATCCTTATCTGTCGAATTTCCCCAAAATATTAATCCATATCTTATGTCGGCTTGTCGCCTTCACCTGAAATTCATTTAATATACTTAATTATTACCAGCATCCCCTGAGGTGGACAGGGCCGAGCTGGTGTCGTTACAACACGCCCTCTGCAAGGACCGCGCCAACCAGCTCCTGGTGGGCAGCGTCACCTCGAACGTCGGGATGACGGAGAATGCGTCCGCTTACTGTGCTATTTTTAAGGTGATTTATGTGTGCTATACTATAGGTGAGACTTTAAACTGATTAGGTATATAAATACATATTTATATAAAGTTACTTTTGAAGCAAGAGGCAAAGAACATCAGGCAAAGTCCTTTAAAAAACCCAACTATACAGGGGACGTATACATGCTGTGATGATGAGGCTGTTAACCAGAATTCTAAGCTATTGACAGTGCTCGAAGCGAACCTACGGCGACTGATATTCGCGAAAGTTCTCTTTGTGATTTTTAAGTGATTTAATATTGTACCCCGTGTATTGTGAGTCCTGCCCCCGTATCAGGCCAACAAAACACGATATGATAAATCAGTTTATCGCGATGAACTGTCAAAGTGCCTACAATATGTTTTTATCGCATGTTGATAGTTTACCGCGATTAACCGCTTTAATATCGTATTTCGCTGGTCATGCTATAGGAGCTATATAGTATTTCTATATTTTTTAAATATATGTAGGCTTTTTTATTAATAATTCATAAAAATATTCAGTTTTTTACAAAGATGTACTATCGGGGTCTCTCGTGCCTTATCACTTTGTAGAAATATTCGTTTGAAAGCGGATCGCATCGGACACGCCCACACGACCCATACCTATCCCTGATTGGCTACGTATTTTTACTACGATTTTCTACGGCCAATCATAGACAGACATGACACGCCCACACGACCCATACCTATCCCTGATTGGCTACGAATTTTTACTACGATTTACTACGGCCAATCATAGACAGACATCTGGTTTCATTGAACTCGCTCATGGTGTCAGTCTGCTTTACGCTTTACTATTAGCGAATGAATGGAGCGGGGCGTGGTCTGACGCGATTGTCATCGTGCAGTGTGCAAGCGACTTTCGACGTAGGACTGGTAAGGTGCCAGTGTCCTCGATAGTACGTAGGTAACAACATTAGCAGGTAGCTTTTGACATTTGATGGCAAAAAAACATTCACACATTTTTCCAAGTTTTAATTAATTTATCAAAAAATTAAAAAGACCATCCTCTAAAGAATGCGTTGAATAATAACATATCTTTTTTAAATATTTTTTATTCAACATTTATGAAGAGAACCGGTTTTTTCTGCAGTGATTTTTTTATGATTGACCCTACTATGCGCCTTAACAAAAATATTAATCGTGGGAAGCTAGCAATAATATATTTAAAAAATCACAGCTGCTGGCCGCCTATCAGAAAGGTGAGATAGCCGCCACGATAAACTGCCGCCGCCCTCGCCGCGACGTACCCGCCCTGTGCGATGGCCGCATGGGCATCGTCACCGAGAACACGCCCTTCAACAGGACATATACTGCCGTCAACTCCTTTACCGACAGCGGACTCAATGGCCACGTGCTCCTGCAAGGCTGCTACAAGCCGAAGGTACTTTTTACTTGCCATTTAACAGGACTTTAACCGCTGTCTACGCTCTCTATGACACCACGTAGCTGCCACGTCTCCCTGAAAGGAGACTACAAGCCAAAGGTACGTTGGTACTTGCTCTTTAACAGGACCTGCATTGTCGTCAATTCTCTGACACCAGGCTGAACGGTCCCGCGATTCTGAAAGGCGACTACAAGCCAAAGGTACGTTGATACTTGCCCTGTAACAGGGCCTGTACTGCACACAACTCTTTCTACGACACCAGGCTGAACGGTCCCACGTTCCTGAAAGGCTGCTACAAGCCAAAGGTACGTTGATACTTGCCCTGTAACAGGGCCTGTACTGCACTCAACTCTTTTACGACACCAGGCTGAACGGTCCCACGTTCCTGAAAGGCTGCTACAAGCCAAAGGTACGTTGATACTTGCTCTTTAACAGGACCTGCACGGCAGGCTGAACGGCCCCGAACGAACGGAACTGAAGACTTAGAGATAAAGAATTGTAAAGATTCTGAAGTGCAGAGCTTGTCATTCCGTCAGACTTTACACCTGAATAGTGAAGCTTACGTTGTAGTAATTTTGATTCTATCTGCGTAAACCTGAGGTTCTTTGATGATCTCTAAAGTTCAGTGTTCAATTTTAAAATTAGAAGTAGATTTAGTAATATTTAACAATGACATAATTATGATTTTACAATCCTAAGTATAAAAGCAAAAATGAATAAAATAAATGATCGTTGCTTGTTTGTCAGTAAAGTTGTAAAAATTTGTTTAGCAAGAGATACCTGGGGTATTACAAAAAACTAAAATTTGTGAGAAATAAAAATAAACACGATAATGATGACACGTTTAGCACAGAGGTCGAGTGATCACCTACTGCGTAACGGGTTGCGGGTTCGATTCCCGTACGGGACAAATTTTTTGTATGGCCTACAGAAATTTGTTCCGGTCTGGGCATATGTGCATGTGATATTTTATGTTTGTAACTGCACCCACGACACAGGAGAAAAGCTTAGTGTGGGGCGACGTTTTTTTAACAAAAAAAAATATACGACATCTTGAATGGTCAGAGAGTTAAGAATTCAGGAAGGAAGGAGAAAGCTGGTGAATTGTGTTGGTAGGTGATACGGCTAATTCAAACAATCTGGACATTACAGACTTTATTTTTAGGACCTGACACGATACCATTCGGAAATCCCGCACCTGATTACGGTATCAGGTCGGCTGGAGAGATCTGTTGAAAAACTTCTGAACCACTTCAAGGACCAGCCACTTGACCCCGAGGAGATAGCGCTGATCCACAATATCCACAGGCTCTACATACCCAATCATTTAGCTAGAGGCTTTGGGATTTACTGTAAGTACCAAAATTAAGCTACGTTTTCATAAAAAAAGGAGCAAAGAGATTCTGGCTTGTTCGGTAGGCTGCAATCGTGTAATCTGCATGCGAGACGATTCGTGACCATTCGCGAGAATAGCTTGTAAGCATGACTCATGAGCGTGATGGGTCTGTAGCTCTTCAACTGCACCTACACCTTTTTTGAAGAGAAGGCCGCGACGCTCCTGTCCCATGCTTAAGGCCTTAAGCATGGGACAGGAGCGTGGTCGCCTAGATTTGCGACATTGCGTAAAGCTGTACATAGAAGCGTTCATAAGTTCAGGTCGGGATGTAACGACTCTATCACCCTCTGTCTTCAGCTTTGCACATCAACAGGATGTGCTCGGCCTTGTCGTCGGGAGCGTCGCAGTGATGAAACTGCGGCGTTTTCTCCCGACATGCAACTCGGTGCAGGTAGTTACCGAAACAACCATGTCCGGTCAGTACCTGCACCATGCGGAATGAAAGGCTACCCTGCCGGCGCCCAACCCACTCCTCTAACACTAGACGGATCGGCTCGATCGTCCGGTAGCCGGAGGCTGGGAAGGCGAGTGCCTCACCCCACCGGCGCAGAGCCTCCCTCTGCGCCTGGGTACAAACCAAATATCAGTAGAGACCTAGTTACAAACTAAATTGTATGAAAATGTTGTTTTATGAAATTACAAGCCACTCATGAGGACAAGACCATTACCCATGCGATGAGTGTGCAGTACTACAACGGAAAGCGGCGGCCACTGTGTTTCGTGTACAGCGGCATGGGTTCACAGTGGATCGGCATGGGGGCCGACCTCATGCGCATACCCATCTTCCGCGAGGCGATCGAAAGGTAACCCAAATTGTGCTTCGATATACAAGACACGCTTGACACGCGTGTGACAAATGACAAGGCAGATTTACATTGGGTCATTAACACATCAGTCAGTAAATGTCGGTAGCGGTACACACTTATGGAATGCAACATGGAATGTAACAAAATTCCCATAGTGTGGACGCACGGTACACCGATTTCAAAGGGTCAAAACTATGGATGAAACGTATGGAGGCAAGAAAAGGTTTTGCATTAACTGTATGTACAAATAACGTTGTTTGTCTTCTGTTTTCCTACCGTCCGTGCCCAGCACTTGTTTCAACAGACTGGCAACGTTTTTGCGCATGCCGGGAACAGGAGGTGAGTAGATTCATGTTCCTTTCGTGTGCACCGAGCGTCCACACTTATGAAATGATCGTTTCATGTTGCACTATACGTTTGTTTATACCGTATAGCAGCCACAAGTTAGTTTTTGGTGCCAGGAACTGAGGCCCAAAGCTGCGTTCAGAACCTACGCTCGAGTGCACTCCGAGTGCACTCTGACAGCAACTAGAGTTCAGAGCCTCGGAGTAAAAAACGCTCTGACAGGCGGTTAGTACACTCTGTGCCCGTTCAGAAGCTTCGAGTGATGCAACCAAACAACCAACTCAAGCGTAGGGTAAAAAACACTGACAGATTTTATGTCAAAGTCAAGGTCAAAAATACGCGAATTATTGATTATTTTATTAAATAACACTACTTTGAACTCTTTTAAGTCTAATACAAGGGCAATATTGTGATGTCTATGTGTTGTAATATTTTTAAGCAGAAAAATAGATATTGACTGTTAATTTCATAGTAAGGATTAGTAATATTTTTCCCTTTGCTTGATCTTGATCGGCAAGATACAAACTAAAAAAAAGATAGCAACTGACCCGTTCTGAACCTCGGAGCGAGTGTGAAAAACACTCTCGGTTGCATTACTCTGACCCTCGAAACGCGCCTCAAATCTGCTAATAAGTTACAGCCGAATCGAAACTAAACCGTTGCGATCGACCAATGGGAGCGCTTATATTGCCATTCAACTGTTCGATGACGTGATAATGTTGTGTTCTGATTGGTCGATCGCAACGGTACAGTTTCGATTCGGCTGTAACTTATTAGCAGAATTGGGCCTCTGTACTATGTTCACGGCAGCACTGCTTACATCAGTCGTCATTAGTCTAGCCACCACGGCCATGACCACACTTAACTGACTTGGAAACTAATTTACACGATGTATCAGATCAGCACTAATGTTGCAAATCGATCGACGTAGTAACATATCCCATGTAAATCAGCCTTTAGCCCCAACGTCACTGGGCGATTGAGAGCTTTTGCATACGTTCATAATTCTGTTCTTCGTTTTAGAACAAACAAACGTTTGCTCGTTAATTCTATCTAAAAGTTGCAATGTAAATATTTTAAATTTTCAGATGTCACAAAATCTTGGAGCCTAAGGGCATAGATCTGATAAATATTATAACGACGAAGGACAAGACAATTTTCGACAATATTTTACACTCCTTCGTGGGAATTTCCGCCATTCAAATCGGATTGACAGACGTTCTAACAGCCATAGGTCTTGTTCCGAATCTTATAATTGGTAAGAGTATTTCGTTTATTTTTGTTATTTCATTATGTTTGTCGTTTTTCTAGCTCAGTGATACAGTGGCGTCAACGCTAAGCTGTACAATTATTTATTCATTCATTCATTCGTTCGTATCATTCGGTATTAATGATACGAGCCACACTTCTAGCAAAGCTAATAAAATTCATGAAAATAATCTTAAAAGAACCTTAAAACAATACTTTCAAATAACGTAACATTATTGAAAACTATGAAAAGTTATAATAATTAATTAAAAAAGTATTAATTATAAAATGCCAAATCACATATATCATAAATCATATATATATAAAAAAGCACACCGATGCAACTATTCCAGATAGCGAAAAATACTCAAGGGGGTCTCGGGACCGATTTTGATAAAGTTTGCAGTATTAATATGTCATTTCTTTCCAGAATTCGGTCCTTAAAAGCGACACTATTGGTCGGTGTTCATTTTTTCAAAAATCTTATGATACAGTTTAAATTTTTATCAAAATCGGTCCCGAGACCTGCTTGAGTATTTTTCGCTACCTGTAATTGTTGCAGATTTGACCATCTGGGCACGCTTGAAAAACTCACCTGTATAAATATTATTTTGCAGGCCACAGCTTAGGCGAGCTAGGATGCGCGTACGCCGACGGCTGCTTCACCGCAGAGCAAGTGGTGATGCTGGCGTACCTACGCGGGCTGGTCTCGTTGGAGACAAGTTTCGTCAAAGGGGCCATGGCCGCCGTTGGCTTGGGGTATATGGCGGTACGCATAATATTACCTACTTATACGACACTTTAATGAAATTGCTCAAAACCTGAAATTAATTAGTTTAGTTACCAAGGCGTACCGTTCGTTGAGCTCTGCCGCATTACCGGTGTAGGCCGGCGTCATAGACGATATAATAGTACTCCGTACCGAAGCATTAACCCTAAATGGGTAGGGTAGGGTAATGCTCTAAGTTCGATCCAGATTGTTGAGAAGGTCTTGGTTAATGTTGGTGCAACACACATCAGCATATTCAGCATAGTCAATAGATGACAAAACATTTTTTTTGCTTTAATAGAAGCTCATTCATATAAAAAACAGAAAGAAAAAATCGGTTTTCGAATAACTATAAAAACAACCAAGATATAAGGTATGAAAGATTTTTCTCCATCTCTTTCTAGCAAAACGGCAATTTATAAGGTGTTTATATGGCCGTACTCAACAATGACGTCACGGTTGCTGTGGGATCTCTCTGTCTAATCGCCTTCAAATTAACAACTTAAAATGCTTGTATCTAATGTATTTCTAAGCCGATTTTAATTCTAATTTCACAGGACTGCATCTTTTTCCACGGTATTTTAATATTTAATGACGAGACATAAAATTTTGAATTCAGTCATTATCCCAATTATGGGGAGGATTAGGGATTGGACGAGGGTTCCATTTTTTGTTTGTGAAACATAGATATGAGTTGTCAAATTTCTTAGACCGCTTTGGAATTGTCCACAGTAAGTTGGTGATAACGCCAGCAGCAAAGAAGATGGCGGGGTTAGGGAAAAAAGCTTTTCGGAACACGCGCCGCGGTATAGACGATAGAACACACTTAAGGCGCGTTCCAGATAAGAACGAATTTACAACATTTTCAACATTTTTAGCATCAACGCGTTTCATTAACCTTTGGTGCTAACTTTTCGTGCTGGTTTCATGTGTTCCATTTAAACATTTTTGCCACGAAAGCTAGCCATCAAATACCCATGCTAATAGATGGGTGCTCTGATATCACTTTTAATGAACCAAAAAGCTTTTTCAGCGGGTTTAAAAAAAATGAAATATATTTATAGTTTTAGCCGATTCTGATTTATATTACAAAAAATATTAAGTTACTGGACTAAGTAGGTGAGGTGTCAAAATTCATCACGAAAAATCAGTACCTTGCGTTTCATTTGTAACAATTAGCGCGGCTAAAAATGTTAACATTTCTTATAAGAAACGCAAAACGAGGCTAACATCAGATGTCAGCAAAGTGGTGATGGTTAACTGGAACACAGCTTTAGTGACGCCACATCGCTACGTAATACGGATGATGACGAGGTGTAAAAATGAAAATCTTTTGCTTTGTCGAAATAACCAAAAACTGCTGAGACAAAGCGCTTTAAAGTTCAGAAGTTAGGCTCCCTACGTCACAACGTACTACAGAATCTACAGAGGCGTGACGTCACACACTATTTCAAATTAATCTGTCGTCTCAAGTTTTAATTAGGTACAGTCAGCAACACGTCACGCTTCACGTTTGCATTTCGAAAGCCGTCGCTATTCAATTTAAGGCTCAGTTACACAAGGAGAGTTTCTCGCACGCGAGCAGCGCGAAAAATCGTATGCGATTATCGCATAGCAAAACTTGCCATTCGATTATCGCCAGGCTCAGTTACACAAGGAGAGTTTCTCGCACGCGAACGACGAAAAATCGTATGCGATTATCGCATAGCAAAACTTGCCATTCGATTATCGCCAGGCTCAGTTACACAAGGAGAGTTTCTCGCACGCGAACGGCGAAAAATCGTATGCGATTATCGCATAGCACAATTTGCCATTCGATTATCGCCAGGCTCAGTTACACAAGGAGAGTTTCTTGCACGCGAGCGGCGTAAAATCGTATACGATTATCGCATGGTAAAACTTGCCATTCGATTATCGCCAGGCTCAGTCACACAAGGAGTTTCTTGCACGCGATCGGCGAAAAATCGTATGCGATTATCGCATGGCAACACTGTCATTCGATTATCGCCTCTAGGTTGAACAAAAAAGTCGTGTTTTCGACTGGCGATACTCGTAAGAGAAACTCGTATAGTTTGTTTACACTAGGCGAGCATATTATTGCCACGAAGAAATCGCCGCTCGCGTGAGAAACTCTCCTTGTGTTCCTGAGGCATTATTAAGGTCAACATGTAGAGTTTGGCGTGTTGCTGTGTGTACGAAAAACGAAAAATACACGTGTCCGACATTTTTTAATAATCGATATTGACGAAAGTCGAACTAAAATTTTGTCGTCATCTTAACTAGGGTTGGGGTTGGTGAAATGACGCAGGAAACATACTTTTTATTTTTATACTATGTGACAATCAAGCGTACAACCAGCCTGACGTTAGCCGTACATTGAAAACAAAGATAATGATTATGTGAATAATGTACTAAAAAGCTAAAAAATAATTAGGTAGGTCCTAGGAACCAGTCATCACACCACTCTCCTCATAAATTTTGGGCATTGATCAGACGCAAAAATAAAATATCATCTTCCGTAATCCGAGATGTGCTCTTATATATAGCTCCTATATGTTTCATTCTGCCTCCAAAAACCCTACATTTATGTTGATGACAATAAATTAGATGAAAACCATTTGATAATACCGTTATAGGTCTCCAAAATATGCCCACGTGACGTGGAGGTGGCTTGCCACAACAGCAGCCAGTCCAGCACCATATCGGGGCCTTACGAGTCTGTGCTGGCCTTCGTAAAAGAGCTGAGGGAGCAAGGAGTCTTCGCTAAGGAGGTCCAATGCTCCAATATCGCGTACCACTCGAGCTACGTGGCTGAAGCAGGTTCGTATTCACTGGAGGCACAGACCGCACACATTAAAGATGACTAAACTTACGGTTCACTTACGTTAAGCTTACGTTTCTTACGTAAATGATCAAAGAACCGTATCATAACCATTTTCTGATGACTCTAAATAGGGCCTAATTTCCTGAAGATGTCGAACCTGATAGTGCCAGAGCCCAAGTTGAGGAGCCCGCGCTGGATATCCTCGTCCATGCCCCAGGGCAGGTGGAGCGAGCCAGACGCGGCGTACTCCTCCGCCGAGTACCACACCCACAACTTTTTGGTACGTAAAGAAACGACTTCGTCATAATATGCACCATGCACCGTGCACCATGTTTGGAAGGCTAATAAATGTTTGATACTTTTTTATGAAGAAACTGCTGAAACGATTGAGATGAAGCTCGGACTCGGGACGAAGCTGAAGAACCAAAGTACATAGGTTAATTTAATCCCGAGATACTTTTATGGAATCGTTACTAACATGGGTTAAGGCGCAGCAACAATATAATATTTTCAAAAGTGCTGCAAACAATTTTGCGATATCAGCAGTTTTTCCACATAGCAAGGAAATATATGTTTTCGGTTAGTGGTCGAGCTATTGGCACAGATTAGATAATTGTATTACGTACAGAAGTTGCACTTCTTTGATCTTGAAAAAAGTCGACACATTAACGCCACGCGTTAGCGTATGTTACTAGTACTAATTCTGCAGCCTAACGTCGCGAGCGATATAGAGTTGTTGTTGGAGCGCGTTCAGAGCCTTCGCGCGAAGTACAACTTTTCGCTCTAACCCCGTTCAATGCCTTCGAGCGTGACGCACGGATGAAACAACCGGCCCGTTCAAGACCGTAGTGTCGGAGCGAGTTACAACCAAACAAACATCGAATTTGATGGTTGTAAAACGCTCTGACGTTTATTACTGAAATACTCTTATTTGATTGAATGATATTAGGGCCATAATCTTTTACGTCATCTGGTAGAAAGAAAGATAAATTAAAAATTAATTTGAAAGAGGGAGATAAAAGATATTATTGGCGCAACGCGTTCAATACCTCAGAGTGAGTTCAAAAACAACCGAACAACTAATTACACTCCGAGGCTCTGAAACTCTGATTGCGTTCCTAATGGTAAAAAATCAAGCGCGCGCAAGAAACGTTGCTATACACTGTGAATATGCATTAAGGCGCATAGTGCTCCCAATGACCTTGCGTCGATCGTCCCGCACTGATTACATAGGAGTGAGTGAGTGAGAGTGAGGGGAATATTCAAGCAAACCTTTACGCGTAAGATGAATTATTTCAATTAAAAATTAATAAAGGCGAATAAGAAAAATCTAAAAAGACCATCCCCTAGAATATTGTGCACTATATTTATTGAAATCAAAAGTATGTGATTTAACCTAATATTTACGAAGCGATTAGGTTTATAGTTTTAAAATCGAAGCATGTTTGGGTCACATTTTAACCAAGTTTTAATTAATTTATCAAAAAATTAAAAAGACCATCCTCTAGATAATGCGTTGAATAATAACATATCTTTTTTAAAGATTTTTTTATTCAATATTTATGAAGAGAACCGGTTTTTTCTGCAGTGATTTTTATGATTGACGTTACTATGCGCCTTAAGGTCCAAATGCACTTACGCTACGCGACACGACGCGATGCGACGCAACGCGGCGCAGCAAATGCAGTTTATATGTGTTTATATGGAGCAAAACGCACTTGAGCGACGCAACAGGCAACTACGGGGGGCGGCTCGGCGCGGACGGCCGCGTGATGGGTGGGAATTACGCCGCGGGGTTAGAGGGGAAGGTTAGAACGAGATAGATATTGTGAGTACATTATGTACTCACAAATTAATGCAAACATGAATACTGCTTTATCGTAGTCGCTCATTTAGCGTAAGTATATTTTTCCTATTCATTCTCTTCCTCCTCACAAATTAAAGCAAACATGAATACTTCTTTATCGGAGTCGCTCATTTCGCGTGTAGAATTGAAAATTAAATAAAGATACACGTCATCTGGAACAGGGCCGCGTCGTGCTGCGCCGCGCCGCGCCGCGTAAGTGCGTTTAGAACGGCCGTTGCTGCTACGCGCCGCGTTGCGTCGCGTTGCGTTGCGTAGCGTAAGTGCGTTTGGACCTAATCTCAAGAGCGCGGCAACCCTACTGCTTTTTAACCGACTTCAAAAAAAGAAGAGGTTCTCAATTCGATGCGTATGTTTTTTTTGTGTGTATGTTACGCGATTACGCCGCAAGTTGTGGACCGATTTTCAAAATTCTTTTTGTATTCGATAGAGTATACTCCAAGGGTGGTCCCATGGTCACTAAAGTCAGGATCTGATGATAGGAACCCATGAAAATCGAGGAAACCCCTTAAATTTTAAGGTGTTTCCAACGTGTTTTGTGTGTATGTTACGCGATTACTCCGCCAATTGTGGACCGTTTTTAAAAATTCTTTTTGTATTCGATAGAGTATACTCCTAGGGTGGTCCCAAGGTCACCAACCAAAGTCAGGATCTGATGATGGGATCCCATGAAAATCGAGGTTTCTTTCACTCAAAAGTTTAAAATAAAAAATATTTTACAAAAAATAAAAACCGACTTCAAAAACACTGAATAGTTAAAAATAATATAAGAATAGGTACAGACAACATCACACTTCTATATTGAAGTCGGTGCCAAATTTTAAGACTTTCTAGGAGATCATCGTTTGGCACCGACTTCAATATAGAAGTGTGATGTTGTCTGTATCAACATCATAGTATTTTCATCATCCTATTCTTATAGTATTTTTAACTTTTCAGTGTTTTAGAAGTCGGTTTTAATTTTTTGTAAAATATTTTTTGCGCTCTCAGTGTGCACGGAACGGTAGGTACTCGTCTTGTACCTAAGTGTTAGTGACGGAAGCATGCTATAGGTAATTGTTTGTCGGGCAGAGCACAGTGCTGTTCGAGGAGGCGCTGGGTCACGTGCCCGACAACGCGGTGCTGCTGGAGGTGAGCCCGCACGGGCTGCTGCAGGCCATCCTGAAACGCGCGCTGCCCGATTCCTGCTGCAATCTGTCGCTCACGAATCGCGTGCAACACGACAACGCGCTCTTCGCACTGCAGACCATTGGGAGGTGAGCATTCTATACGAACTACCTCCGTGGTCTAGTGGTTTAGACCACCGGGTGTTTTAAGTTTAATATAGAATAGGCTTACGCTTGACCACAATCTCGCCTGATGTTAAGCGATGATGCGGTCTACGGTGGAACCGATTCACTCTCGATTTGAAGATATCCAGGCTGTATTCATGGGGAAACACCCACTCAGGCAAAAAGTTCCATTGTTTGGCAGTTCGTATGATGAATGTATTGGCAAAACGCTTAATTCTTGTGTTTGGAATGTCTACCATATAGCGGTAGCGCCTTTTCGTTGTCCGATGGAAAAAAGGGCTAGTTGGTATTAAGTTGTGCAAATCAGTCGCACACGGTAGAAGACCAGCTTGTCGGTCGGCAACTTTGCGGCAATGTTCTATAAACTTTGTAATCGGTCATCGCTGCAAATAAGTCAATGACGATCGCTGCCAATAAGCCTTCTCCAAGGTGCGAACCGTCTCAAAGGTGGGAACAGTATTTTCATACACGAGCGAACTGGTGTTTTAAATAAAGTGAACAGCTGTTCCGATGTAAAGAACCGTCGCACTTTCGAGAGGACCCCCAGCATTTTGGCAGCATGTTTTGCCTTGGACTTAATGAAAGATCCAAAGTCTCGAGTTGATGCCGAGATGATCATGAGATCCCGCCGTAGACTTGTGAACCAATGGCGTAGCTGCTTTGACGTTCAAAAGAGATTGTAACAATCCAATTTGAATAAAAGATATTGAATTTGAATTTGAATTTGATGTTAAAGTGACGCGCTAGAGCTCAAAATGGTCAACTATCGGCACAGACACATCACGGAAGGCAGGAGTTAGATCAAAAGTCCTCCTTTTTGCCGAGAATAGACAAGCCTGGGTCTTAGACTCGTCAAACTTGACCAGGTTGGCATCACCCCAATCAGATACTGTCTGAAGAGTCAAGTTTAGGCGCTCGATCTTACTCTCTCTCAGGGATTGGGTTTGCAAACCACTGGCTTGTGCGCTAGATGTGTAGGTCTCTACGACAGTGCTATCATCTGCGTACCCGTAGATACCGGGTCTTAGCATGTCATTTATATGAAGCAAAAATAGAGTCGCAGAGAGCACTAACCCTTAAAGAACTTCGGCGTTGATCGCCATTCGGTCAGACGAGCAGCCATCGACGACCACTCGTATGGATCGTTCACTCAAAAAGTCACCTATCCACGTAATGAGATCAGTGGTTAGGCCATACGAGAAGAGCTTGCCGATAAGACCGTCATGCCAGACCCTGTCAAAGGCCTTTCCAAGGATTCCCCGGCAATTAGTGATTCCCCATGTCTCTCAATAGCTTCATTACGGATGTGAGTAACCTACGCTAGAAGATCCCCAGTAGACCGATTTCGGCGAAATCCGTATATCCGATCACTTACGAGGGCATTCATTTCTTAGTACGTCAAAAGCCTGTGATTTAGGACCCGTTCCATAGCCTTACAGAGTATGGACGTGACCGAGATGGACCTGTAGCTAGCAGGGGCAGCAAGACTGCCCTTCTTGGGGACAGGTTGCACGTTCGCAAGTTTGCGCGCTTTGGGCACAGTTCCCGCCCGGAGAGAGTCTCGAAAGTGATGATCCGGATGTGCGGTGTTCGATTCCCCTTGGGGGTAGAAGTTTCTGCTCAGTTTGGTGGGTGGTAGGGCTTCTGAGCTCGGCTGGCTTGCTACCACCGTCTTACCCAAGTTCTTGGCTATTACTCGTTTAACAATATGGCTAGCATTGTTGTGTTATGACAATTGCTCAATTGTTGAGGACTAAGTAAAGCTCGCTTCCACCATGGGCCTTATCGTCACTTACCATCAGGTAAGATATAGGTCACGAGCTTCCCTATCGTATGGAAAAACATTGTTTTTATTGTACAGTCAGCAACACGTCAAGCTTTATATTTCTTAACTCTTTTCTTTCAATCTGTGAAGGTATATATACCATGTGGAAAACAGAAATACCGGATTAACACTGAGGCTACCAGAAATGGCTTGCATTGGTGATGGACAGTGAAATCACTGTATTCTTGACTTAATATTTGGTTACAAGTTGAGAATAAACACATATATATCTGATCCTTGTAGGATTTCAGCAGGTCCTAGATGATATACACTCAGGGGCAAATTTAGAGGAACGATAAAAATTCACTCCTAGTTTTGATAACGCTGTGTATTTCAGCATACGAAACCATATTTAGTTTTACCAGCTTTCTAGCCATCGGAATCGCTACAAAAAAAACATTCGACGCGGAAACCAGTTGTACGATTGTGATAAAAAAGACCACCATTAAAAGTTCTCCAGGTCACAAATAGGGGAATTTTGTCATTATACGTTATGGCTTTGGTCATGAATCTTGGATAACAATCAAACAAACGCATTAAAGCTCAAACACACATCGATATGATGTTGTAAAAGTAGCTTGAATCTATGTAAAAAGTGTAGTGTTCCTCTAAATTTGCCCTTGAGTGTAGTTGTAGATGGAATATTCCAAAATCTTTATCCCCTCATTTTTCCTAGATTGTACGAGGAGGGATACGATTCGGACATCAGCGCTTTATACCCGAAAGTCGAATTTCCAGTTTCCACCGAGACCCGCTCATTGTCTCACCTGGTGGAATGGGAGCATAAAGAAAAATGGTAAGTGTTTGTTTCGAAAAGCTAATGACATGGAGAATATGTTATACCTGCATTTCAACTATACTAATATTATAAAGAGAAAATTAACGACTTCGAACGCAGGCCCTCCATCGATTGGTTTTGATCTAATAAAGGCACTCGTCCCGTCGGAAATATAAAATTACTAATCAAAGCCTATAATTTTGAAAACAATAGAATTGAATGAATGAATGAATGAATAAATTCGTTATTGTTAATAAAAAAACACATATCAGTAATTATGTGCTGAGAAAACAAGAATTAACAAAAAGGCGGCCTTATTGTCTAGGCGGCAATCTCTGCCAGGCAACCTTTAGGTAGAGGAAAGTTGATATATGAAATTAAAGAATTGCTATACATTCTTGGTTTTTTTTTCAAAAGATGTCCTTTCACGATTCTAGGCCAACGGGACCTTAGAGGTTTTAATTCCATCGTAAAATCGCAATATTATGTGAATGTGCGATACAAATGGTTCATATCATTTGATAGCGTTTAATTACAAGTTTGATTTTTAAGAGACCATAGACCCGAATATTTGATTTGATATGAATTTCAGTTTGATATCTCTACGCGTTCCATGTAAAAGGGTATTGACAGACAGACGGATAGACGAACGGCGTAGTGATCCTATAAGGGTTCCCTACAGTCCCAAAATGAGAGGACTACCATGAAATAAAAAATGATTTAAATTAGTTTAGAGTAAAGCTTTTATAAACAAGTCGATAGAAATTTCTTTCAGTCACAATGTTGAATTGCATATTGTGACTGTCCTATATTGGAAATGTTCCTTGTAATGCTTTTAGGCGCATAACACATTGCACCGGACACCGCTGCGGTGTACGGAGGGACGAAAACCACATGCGGCTGCGGCGGCACGGAACCGTGCCACCGTACGGTTTGCTCCGTATCACCGTCCGGAGCTGCGGTGCACGACGACGCCCCGCATCGCCGCATTATCTATGTTGAGATCTATTAAGCGTATGCACGTCCTTTCTACGCAAAAATCCGTACGATACTGCGGCACAGTGTGGCATACCCCGCGAACCGCACCGCATCACCGTCCGGGAGTGCGGTGCCGTCGCGCGCGTCGTCAACCGCACGGTGATGCGGTGCGAGTGTGTTATACCCTGCGGTTTTTGTATACAAATTAAGGCGCATAACACATTGCACCGGACACCGCTGCGGTGTACGGAGGGACGAAAACCGCATGCGGCTGCGGCGGCACGGAACCGTGCCACCGTACGGTTTGCTCCGTATCACCGTCCGGAGCTGCGGTGCACGACGCCCCGCATCGCCGCATTATCTATGTCGAGATCTATTACGCGTATGCACGTCCTTTCTACGCAAAAATCCGTACGATACTGCGGCTCAGTGTGGCATACCCCGCGGACCGCACCGCATCACCGTCCGGGAGTGCGGTGCCGTCGCGCGCGCCGCACAACCGCACGGGCATGCGGTGTGAGTGTGTTATACCCTGCGGTTTTTGTATACAAATTAAGATTCTTCAGTCAAAATTAAAAACCGCAGCGCCGCACACCGGAGCGGTGTCCGGTGCAATGTGTTATGCGCCTAAGATTCTCCAGTCAAAATTAAAAACCGCAGCACCGCACACCGGAGCGGTGTCCGGTGCAATGTGTTATGCGCCTTATATCACATTCACAGAGGTCAATCTTGACTCCTGTGTATGTTAGACTCATCATTGTTCTGTTCACCCGTATATTTTCAGCATAACATTCTTATAATAAATAGAAATAGAAGTAAATAATAAACGTGAAAAGGATAAAGAAAAAAAATAACATGTTCATTTCGCAGGAAGGTACTGACGGCTACTAAACAGACTTTGAAGCATTGTTCCGAGTTGGACCTTCTCGTGACCGTGGAAGATGACGAGTACAAGTATCTGAATGGCCATTTTATTGAAGGTGAGGATGTGTTATTACCGCCATTTTACAACATACGACAAAGAAGCTCTTGGCCTTCGATTCACCAAGTCCCTATTTCATCATCTTGGTGATTTTGGTGATTGTTTCGCTCGCGGTCTGGTGGGTACATGGTTGGAGTGTACATGAATACTACCATACACACACACAAATATAGCCCAAATTCCATTTTATGCTTTTTGACTGCCTGCCACCCTTAGGTTGTGGCAGAATATCAGGGCTTTGTACACATTTTTGATGTACGATAGCGTTTACTGAGCCATGACCTTTTGCACACACATACTGCCACGATATATGTAGTTATCTCTATTTATTGTTATATTTTTATTTTGAGTTGTGATTGTAACGCATGTGTTTAATGAAGAATTGCAATAAATGTCTATCTATCTATCTATCATCTCTGATATGACACGTGCGACAACTTTCAAAATATACGATGGACCCTATTTCACTATCATCATCAGAGGCGGTGGAATAAGGGTCTAATACTAAGTGATGATAAAGTCGAAGGTGGCAGGCATCGAGCTTCACCTGGACTCCACGACAACTAAGGAACTGGCAATCTTATCTCTAATTGTTGGAACACAACAAGGCTCTTAACAATGTTATTACGGTTACAAACTTATATGTAGGTAAGACGGTGGTCTTCATATAATTAGTGGAATACGTTTTGCGTATAATATCATTTTTCTTGAAATAAAAACCAAATATGTACTTCTAATCAACAATTTTCTATTTATAATAATTTTTTCTAAAAACGTAATGTTTATATCTTTTTTGATTGTAAGATACCTACATTCAGTCTTTAATCAACTTGTTAGAATCTCAATACACTACTATAAAAATGAGCAAAATATGTTAAGTAGTAACCAAGCTTATTAGTAACTAAGCTGAATGTTGTTACAATGTTTTTGAAAAAACTAACAAAAACTAGAAACTTTTTTAGAGAAGTTCCACAGCGACTTTGGTTTTAGTCGTCTTATCATCATCATCACAGCTCATATACGTCCCCACCGAGGGGCTGGAGCCTACCCTATGTTAGGGTGATTAGGCCTTAGTCAACCACGCTGGCCCAGTGCGGATTGGTCGACTTCACATACACCATTGAATTTCTTCGCAGATGTATGCAGGTTGCCTCACGATGTCTTATGTCGTCTTATGAATAGGTACAATTTACACTTATTCGCTAGAAAGGCAAATCAAATATTCGATTTCGATTTTATCCACTGAATATGATTTGCAAACAATTTTCATGCATTTCACACAAGATTTTTTGCACTTTCGAGCATTTTTTCGGCAACAAAGATGACAACGTCCAGATTTCGCATTTTTTGTCACTAGTTCGCCACATTGTGTCGGAGCTTCGTTTGAATATCCAAGTAAATTATGAATTTGTTCTTTTAACTCATTGGTATACCTGTTAGCTTCATGTCTTCATTTTTCAATAGAGGGCTTAATCAAAGCACAGCCCCGATCTTTGATGAAAGTCTGCCGTTTCATTCTTGATTCAGGATTGGAAGCTCTTAATATGAAAAAACTGTTTACTGTTGCAATATTCATTATCTCACCAAATACTACCGTTGGCCATCTTCTCTTAATTGCTTTCAGTTTCCATCGCACTTTCTTTGTCATTGTCACTTGCATCCGTTACATCATCTTCATAATCACTCTCAAGTTGATTTATTGCCGGTTTTGTTTGCCCATCTTCTTCTGAATCATTAAGCACAGATCTTATTGTTCATCATTTAAATATCTTGACATTTTATCAAAAACCTGAAAAACATATTGAAATCATGAAAACTTGTTAAAAGAACACAAAACATGGTAGGTTAAAAACTCGCCTCAGATGCCAATAACACGAAAACCATCCAATACTGCGAGCTGCTCCGTCTGCTTACACGCGCTCGACTGAGAATACCGAGACGTACCGGTCGCTAATGCAAAAGATTTCCAAAATATAGATAGAAATGCACGGCTGAGGTAAAAGTTACCCCACTATGTTAGTTAAGGGTTAAAATACACAGCTGAGTTGAACTATTTTCAAGGAGCCGAAATATAGAGTGGAAACAATAAGCGATTTTTTTCTACTATCTAGGTACATATCGGAAAACTGATTACCTACTGATCCTTAAAACTCTTTACGAGCTTAATCAAACGGTATCAATAATGGTTTTTAAAATAACTGGATCTATCCAAAAATCATTGCTTTCAGCTTCCTGACATTTCCTCTGAGGCAGGACCTGTGCTTAGGCTGGCAGCATTACATCGCTGTACAGCGAGCCTGATTTTTCCCGAGATAAAGACCAGTGTTTTGGTCACTTAATAGTCCCTGAATGACTGGCGAGTCTTTAAACCTTACGGTCCGAAGGTTTTAACCCCTAACGGCTCAAATATAAAGTCTCTACAAAAGCCTGCATATTTGCAACGTTTGAGTAACTCTGCAGAAGTCCTTCATATTTATAATGAATTTATAATTAAAAAATGCATGTCACGCCATATGGGATTCACAATGACGACAATTAAGAATTGATGCATTGTGAATTTGCAATGGATGTTACGTATATGCCAGAAACTCGAAAAAAGGAAATATTTAATTACCACAAGCAAAATAGTAATACACGAAAAAACAGTTAAACATGATGGCCTGATTAGGACCCGACCTCAGCGTAAGCTGCATCGGACAAGTCTGATGCAGCGCTGGTATTCTGGCCGGGCCTAAGTGAGGTAAAAGATAGTAAACAATATAAATACAGACATATAATACAGATATTAATACAGAAATATAACAAATGACATTAAGTTCTACCAGACGTACATTTTCATTGACTAGGAACCTACAACAATAAATGACATAAAAGTTTTAACAATAAGATGTGCATTTTTGTTGTCTAGAAAATAGCAAACTACATTCTTCACCTTATACCCCAGTTTTCCAAATATCGCTTAAGACGTGTAAGAAGTAATGTTTTCGTTCGGTTACAGCGCATAAGCGACATTAGAAGCTATGCAAATATCAACTACCTATATTTCTTTGCAATAAAACAGCCACGGGTTTCCCGGGGAACCTCGCCTTAACATATACCTACGATGGTTGTCAGCCCTGCTAGCGTCAAAAGCGTAGATAGGTAGATAATCTCTCGTCTGTGTCAAAAGCTAACCGAATGGCGATGGCGCTAAAAATGTTGAAAATGCTGCAAAATAATACATTTCAGCATCACTAACTATCAAATAAATGCTTACGAAACAATGCAGGAGTGCGAGTGTTCCCGTTCGCTGCAATGCTAGTGGCGGTGTGGGACGTGGCGGCAATGACGGCGGGTCACAGGAAGAAGTCGGTGTCTGTCAAGTTCTTCGACGTAAGGCTGCATTCGCAGCCATCATTGGACGACAAGGCACTGCTCTCACTGACTGTCTCGGTACACAGAGGCTCTGGTCGATTCGAGGTATGTGCATCATGCCATGGGTAATAATCTCATACGCTCGCGCGCACGCTAGCGTACGGACGTCTGCATCTAAGGGTCGCGAAAATATCAGTTATTTAATAGTAATTGTGAAGTTCGTGTTTCAATGGGAAAGAAATGTGATGGGTGTGACACTGCATTATATGATTTATCATATATGGAGTGTTCGTTTGGAAAATGCAAGAAACTGTACCATTTAAAGTGCCTTGCGTTGACGAAGAAGTTACAAAACATTTTACCACTTTTTTATAACCGACGCTTTAACGAGCGACTAATTGCTGCCATCCCAATACGTCGAACTTACTATATTATGCACACAAGTCGCACACAGATCACACAAAATACACCACAACATAAGATGTTCCTACACAGTCATGATTGTTGCTGGTATGAAATTGAACATATCCATTTTCAGGTATTCCACGATAAAAGCGCGCTAGTAGAAGGATATGTTGTTATTACAGGCAACAATACCTCTAGAGTCATGGAACCGATGCCCGAAAATCATAACGATACCGGAATCATGGAAATGGATGGCATATACAGAATGTTCTTCAGAAACGGCTACGAATACAAGTAATTTTAATTAATTAGGCATCTGTCGTATCATTATCTTCTAATGTATAATTTAACAATACTTTACAGTTGAATGACAAAATATCTTATTGCACTAATTTTCATCTAAAAGTACCTATTTAGATACTATGAGATACGAATTGCTAATTCTGCTTTTTAAACATTTTAGCAGCCCCGTTAAAATTTAATAATTATTCGAAACCGAATTGAAAAAATAACGAAATGAGGCATCTCGGCAAGTAATACAATAAAGTTTCAACGAAAATCCTTCAAAGAATGAAGAGCTTTTTTTATTTCATTTAATTTTACTAGCTGGAGAGCTTACATTAAACTGTGGAACTATTGTAGAATACAAGATTTGCAGAATACGGGTTTGCATTAAATAAGGACACAAATTTACAGGAAACATTTAATGTTCTTAAAATGGCCGATCAACGTAAATAAAAAGATTTATCATTTATCAGATTTACTTCTTATTGCAAATATTTCAAGAGCAGAATTAGTACCGACATACTTATAAAATTATCTTATTAATAAAATTCTGCTAGAATACGGAAAACTTAACTATACTCTATCCATTCGTTTATTTTCTTTTTGACAGCTCACGCCGATGAATTACCGTATTTATGTTCGGAATAATGCTCAGAAGAATATAGTGATTGTTCTGAGGAATAATGTACTACAGTAAATGTCGTACTTTATTGACGGGTAACGCCCACTTAGTGAAGTGCCCTGTGCATAACAAACAATCACGGACTATAAAACAGGTCTTGAAATAAGATAAATCAATGATATTGAAAAAAGTAATAAAAATTTAATAAAAACAAGAAAATATAGTGTCTATGACTCCAGAATTAATTATTTAGGTATGCAAGGAATTAAGTCAAAATCTTGGAATTTAAGTTCAAGCCAAGAGTGAAGAACAATAAAAACTTATTAAATAAATATTTATTTATTTTATAGATAATTAAAAAAAGTAATAAACGAATAATTGATATTTAAACAAAAATTATTTCGATGTAATAAATCGATTGAAAGTTCTTCTTTAATGATATCGATTATTATTTCAAGTCGAATCGGTACACGTGTGAGGGCGTCACTAATTTCGAATTGTTTCAAACTGTCAAAAAGAAAATAAACGAGTAGACAGAGTATAATTACTTTTTATTCCATCTAGTACTACCAATAGTTCGACTATCGAACTGTTTGGAAAAAATTATTCCAAATTGTTTTTTTTTTTATTATAAGACTTACATTTCCAAAACTAAAAATTATTTTTTTTGCGGTGCACTATAAACCATAATTGGTTAATTTGTTATACTGGCTATTCGAACTTTTTAGTCGCGCAAGTTTAATACCTAAATACAAATAGTACAGTAGAGCTTAAAAGTGAAATCAAAGAAATTCATCGAGATTAATCTTAATTCAATACATATTTAATAACAGTGAGGAAATTACTTTTGAATTTGGAACACAATTTTAATTTTTTTTTCCATATTGTTTTAACTTTGCTACGAGTATAAGCGATCATGTCCCCTGTCCTGAAATAAAAAAAAGCGCGCCTACTGACGCGGCATTGGCCAAATTTAAAAAAATACGCATAAATAAAAATACGGGAAATTTTTCATTCCTTTTTATTAAAATATTACAGACAATTTAATTTAATTACCACAAATTAAATAAAAGATGAGTTCTTACAGTAAAAGGGAAATATTAACACCAGAAAGTGTAAAATTAAACGCAGAAACTGTTATAAACAATTTACTAACAAACAAATCGAGATAAAAATATCTAAAAGCCTATGATAATTAATAATGATAATAATTTGTAATTTGGTTATGTAAATATAAATATTCTTCATGGCTTTAATTATTTTTTTCGGCGGTAGTAAGTAATACTGTTCCTAAAATGGCAGTAGCAGCCATAAGTACTGATTATCGGAAATACTCGCGTTATGACATTTATTGACGATCGTTCGAAATCACTACTGCACTTTTCCGGTGCCCAATCTGGAACTTGAGACTTAAAACAATGGTACATAGTACATATGCATCCTTGGCTCTTTGTGACATAAGGGCGTAAATGTAGGGTACTATATTTGTACCCTTTGTCGAACTGTCACTATCACCATGCAAGCAGAAAATTTTCGTTAAAGGATCAGTTCCCTTAGACAAAAGCTACACCCTTATTTATTTTCCGCTGTTGTTCCGCAGAAAAAATGTATGGAAATGACATTAGCCCGTGACAACCTCAAGCTATTTTGTCCGCAGCTAATGTCATCTCCATACATTTTTTCTGCGGAACATCTGTGGCAAAATAAGCGTGTGGCTTTTGTCTAAGGGACCAGGAGTCAGGACATGCTGTAAATGTTCCTTCGAAAAAGATATGTTTTATATGTTTCAAGATTTTTTGAATGCACAAAAGACCAATATTCGAATCCCATCACAATAGTAATCACTTTAAAGAAATGATCGATACTGGGGAGCTACATATGATAATAGTAGTACCTTTAATATATTTGATTATATTATGTTTTCCAATGATTAAATATGGGTATTTTTACACCCATTGTAGTCTAATCAGTAGGTATATAAATTCATTGTTGCTTTAAGGGTTAACAATAGAAGACTGTGTCACATGGGACCAAAACAATGTATTTAGGGGGCGAGAGCAATTATTTGAATGCAGAGCGAAGCGAAGGATTCTAAAGTAGAATCCCGAGCTTAGCGAAGAATTCTAGAGTAGAATCCTAAACGTAGCGAGGGATTCAAAGTAAATCGCTTGGGGTTAAATAATTTTGGTACCATGTGGCACACTCTGCTTTTCATCCCCCTCTATAAGAAAAATAAATAGGACATGCTTTAATTAGTTCCAGATTGGGCACCGGAAAAGTGCAGTGGTGATTTCGAACGATCGTCAATAAATGATATAGCGTTAGGGTTTCCGAAAATCAGAACTTATAACTGCTACTGCCATTTTAGGACAGTATTTGGAAGAAAAAAGAAGAACTACCGCTGAAAAAAATAAAACAACCGAACGGATTGTTGCCTTGTGTGCAGTTTTAAATAACATCTCTTGAACCTAAGGGCGTTCAAGAGATGTTATTGAATTGAGGTAGGATTGTATTAACAGTTTACAAACATTAGTAACCAAAAAATGTGTTCCCTAGCCTCATACATGCATAAGTTTTGGATAAAAAATGAGAAGTTCATTGATTTGTGGTTAATTTTTGGCGAAACTCGAAAGTCATCGCACTAATAATTTAGTCACAGGAAGGCATGTAAATATATAAACAATCAATGCAGAAGAAAAATGCAAATTAAAAAAAAATAGATGATGCTGCATAACGTCTTAAAACCTAGAAAGAAAATCCGATCCCGAGATTCCCCTTTAAAAACTGGCCTAGAAATCGAGAGGCCAATACATCTATAATGATAAACTCAAACTCAAACTCAAAAATCTTTATTCAATATAGACCTTTACAGGCACTTATTGACGTCAAAATAAAAACATAAAAATCTTCAACCAAGAATCTAATTAACTAAATTATTTAATCCTTGTATGTACACACACCCCAACCATTATTAAGATGTGGGCAAATACAAGTCAAATGAAAAAAAAAAAAATTGACTCTACACCTGTTCGGAAATTGGGAGAGCCAATGCTAAGGATGATGCTAAGGATGTCAAAAAATATTAAATTTATTTATATAAAAGTAATATATTTTTATGTGGATGTATGTTCGTTTTCACTGCACTTAGAATAAAAACTGGTCAGTATAATAGTTTGGAATAGTTTTGTCCAAATAGTTATTTCAATTTCACCGTGTATTCTTGATTACCTGTGTGAAATCGCTTTTTGTGAATCTACTAAGCTACCGTTCGTTCGAATTATTAATTTAACGTAATAGTATTTATTAATTAAGTATGGCAAATTTCTTTCAAAAGGGACCAATTCCGTAGCATCGAAAGAATTAACTACAATTTGACGCAAGCCGAGATTTTATGGCGGAACAACTGGGTTACATTTATAGACGGTGTACTCCAAACTAATACTCTCAGATATAACCAGGAAGGGGTTTCTTTGCCAAGTTGGGTCAAGAAGATCGTGATTGATATTAAAGCTCACTTGAACGAGACTACCAATAGTAAATCAAAAACGTTGTCTGCCATATACAATAACATTTACAATAAAACAAGGTTTTGTATATTTTTTATTTCCTCAAATCCTCTAATTGTAATAGGTATTAGGTACTTTAAAAACATGAGCTATAAGGATAGTTTTACAAATTTTATTATCTCCATTTAAAGATCCTGGATTACGGAATACAGCTCGAATAAGTTAACTTAAAGAAAACCCTTAAATAAGTCTTTTGTAAATCAGTGTTTTTATGCTTAATCGTCTTATTATAATTATTAAAGGGATTTAAACTAAATAAATCAGAAGCTTGTAGTGAATCGTATAATTTTCTTCCTATTCTCCGTTTATTTGCTGAATTAAACAATATCACCCACAAATATTTCAGGTGTGGCGGTCTTACAATTGAGCACATACATTATAAGTCCAAACCAACCTTGACTAGACAAACGGTAACACTCAATACATATAATTTTGTGCCGTTCCATAAAAATGAATTAAATGATGTAAGTATTAAGAAGATAACTAATTTTAAGATACCTTTAGGTATAAGTTAAAAACCAACAAATTTATTTTTATTACAGGTATTGTCGTCATTAAGCTTAACTTTCCAAATGGTAGCCGAACATTTAGATAAACACAAATTATGCATTTTATATGTTAGTGAACAGAATAACTACAAATACGTCAATCATATAAAGAATTTAACTGAAATGCCTGTAGCTATAGAAACTGAAATTTCTATGATGACAAACACCGATATATTGGAAGCTAAAAATGTAACGCAAAAACCAGACGCTGTAATCGTGCATAACGTACTCTCGGATAAAAAAGTGAGTCAGAATAATCATAAAATGAATAGTTGCAATGATTTCCAAAAGAATATAGCAGTATATACTTGATGCGCGTAAAGAATTAAGTATTTATAATTTGTTCCAGGTCGTAGAAGCTATGTACAAACTTTTTAACAATAACATTTTGATGATAAGTATTGGAGTAAAAATAAGTGACTTGTATCCATCGACACTTATAAAACCGATGACAGAATTTGGTACTGAGAAAAACAGAGTTGAACTAGTTAAATTCAAGCCCAATGTCACTTCATCTAATACTTCGGCAGTCTCAGTACGAAACAGATCTGATATTTCTTATCTAAGAACCGTGTGTAGAGAGCTACATTCGCAAGATAAGTTAATTGTTCTATCTCCGTATCCTACGTCGTGTGTTACAAAAACTATGGTGACAGATTTAAGAAAAGAAAACAAAGATGGCAATATTGCTTTAGTGACTTTCGATGAAACTAATCCATTGGACAATGAATTGGATAATATACCTGATATGCCATTCAACACTTTCCGTGGCGTAAGTCTTACGTTGCAGTAATGTAAACCTTCACTTAAAAGTGGCAATAAAATTTATGACATTCATTAATATGGTAAAGTAATGAAGGGTAAATTATTGATCCTGTCTAAAAACCATCTATTATGTATTTTCTTTTCGGTATATGCATCGATTGAACTACGACATGTCTCATTAATATGACATACTCTTTCAGGGCTTATGGGGAAGTAATTATTATTTACCCCTTAAAGAGGAAAGTGCAGCAACAGAAAATACTGTCGCGTTACGGTGTATGCAGCCTGGTAATATCAACACAATGTATTGGACTGAAGTAGAAAATCCTAGCGGGCCTGGCATAGAGGTCGATGTAAGTTATTATCTCGCAACATTAATCTTCTTCTCTTCTTCTTCTTCTTCTTAAGTTAAGGTGTTTAGGCCTTAGTAACCACGCTGCCCCAGTGCGGATTGGTCAACTTCATATATACCTTTGAATTTCTTCCCAGATGTATGTAGGTTGCCTCACGATGTTTTCCTTTGCCGTAGGAGCGTCAGATAAATATACATTATGAAATTTGAAAAACGAAAAACATATTGGGACATGGCAGGATCGAACCCCAGACACCCCGATTAGAAGGCCAGTACCGAGTATACAGCGCCACCGACACTAATGGATGCTCTTTAGTACTGCCCATAATAATGTCCTCCTAACCGATATTCGGTCACGGCGGCCAATCTCAGCAGAGACTAGCCATATGTGAAGAAGATGTTATAGTGCACAAGTAACTACGCAAACGCAAGTGCACTCCCTGTTCCTTCACTCGCATAGTACGATGGGACGGTTAGGCGATTCGACCGAGACGAGATCAGGCGCAGGACTCACCGTTTAACGTGCCTTCCGAAACACGGAGGACCTCATGATGTTTCGTATTTTGGTCACCCATCATGGGACTGACCACGGCCAATCTTGGTTAACCTTAGCAATCCTTCGTTGAGCACACGCGCCAATGCGCCACCAAGCTCTCATTAAAACTGGCCATCATGAAACAAGCGAAACTCAAATAGAGATTTCTTCAAAGAAAGTTCTCTGTCCCAGCTTCTAAGATTCCTTAACATTTCCCATTACTTTATCAAAGGTTCACTATGCTGGCCTTAGCGTGTTGGATAGCAAGAGAGCTTTAGCTGTTACACCATCGCTTTCTACTGATTCTGGATATGGAATGGACTTCAGCGGCGTCACTGCCAGGTATATGCTTCTCAATATTATTTTGTTAGAAGGGTACACTAAGTTCGAAAGAATTTAAAAATGGTTTTGTAAAATATTAAAATAATGCCCGTCACGAAAACTTTCAAAATGTAAAAAATCATTTACATAATCTTTTACACTGTAGTATCCTTTCTTAAGAAGAGTACTTTTAATATGAACCTTAAATCTATTTAGTGGCAAATCTATAATAGTTTTTGGTATTTTGTTATAGTATTGAATACCTTGTCCTTCAAAAGATGTAAGAACTTTTTTAAGCCTAGTTTGAGGAATTACAAGTTTATCTCTATTACGTGTGTTTATGTTATGTATGTCACTTCGTTTACTATACATTTTGATATTACTACGAACAAACATAAGGCAAATAAAAATATACTGCGAGGCAGTAGTAAGTATGCCAATGTCTTTAAATATCTCTTTAGGAGAAGTGGGCGAGCTCAATTTGTAAATTGCGCGGACAGCTCGCTTTTGCAAAATAAAAATGGTTTCGATGTCAGCTACAGTACCCCACAAGAGTATACCGTATGACATTAAACTCTGAAAGTAACTAAAATATACTGATCTGGCAGCATCAACATCAGTTAGCTGTCTGATTTTCTGTACAGCGTATGCGGCCGAGCCTAATCTCCCAGCTAACGTTGAGATATGGGAGCCCCATTGTAGCTTTGAATCAACTGTCACCCCTAGGAAGACAGCTGAGTCCACTAACTGTAGTCTTTCATTGTTTCAACTAATTTTACATTTGGAAGAGCAAACAGAACACGTTTAGTCTTCTTTGCGTTTAATTGGAGATTATTTATTTATTTATTAAGACTTTATGTACAATTATTGTAGTACAGAGGCGGACTTAATGCCTGAGGCATTTTCTGCCAGTCAACCTTTGGGTGATGCAGAGAAACAATGTGGTAGATGTACCGAAATATTATTTATTATTATTTATATTTATACTTTAGTATTATTTATACTAAACCATTTGAGTACTTCTGATAGTGCGTTGTTTACATCGTCAAAGTTTGATTTTTTCCTATCAACATTACATTTTCCTATCAACATAATATTTGTACTAAGCCTCCTTTAAAACACAGAATTATAATATTCTCCATATTTTTTTTTATTGCAACTAAGTTGGCAAACAAGCAAACTGCCCACCTGATGGTACGTGGTCACAGTCACCTATAATACATGTGGCTCCTGTGAGATTCGTAGTAAAACTGCAACTCCCACAAGAACCACAGTGTACGTTGCCAACTTGTGACATCCCAGTAATTTCAGTGCCATATCTTACCCTTCAAACCGGGAAAACAGCAATGCAAGCACTGCTGCTTTGCGGCAGAAATAGGTAAGACGGAGGTACCCATGCACACTACCCTGGTACAGAGTCTCCTTCAATACAGTCAGTATTTGGCTATACTGGCGGCAAAATGTCTATAGTGGAGAACGCGTTATGGGGCTGATGGCCGAAGGATCGGCGTGTACCAAAGTGAGGGTTCGGCCGGAGCTGGTGTGGCCGGTGCCAGCTCACTGGAGTCTCGAGGAGGCCGCAACCGTTCCACTCGCCTACTCACAAGCGTTCTACTGCTTGGTAAGTTCCCATTGTAAACAACCTAATGCTGCTATTTTCTACTAGCTCTCACAGGATTTACGTCACATTATTTTGTCCCTTTTGGAACGTTATTAAATAACTGGAAAGCAACGCATCGTATACCGAGACACGATGCATCATTATTTGAGAAATCTCTAGAGGATCGATTGAGACTTCTCAATAAAAGCCATTTTGATCCTAAAAAAGAAAAAAAACATAATAAAACTAATGTGGAATTAGATCACCCAGGAGATTTCAGGAAACAAAATAAGGAAATTAAAATCATGTGAAATTTGATCACCCAGGTGATTTGATTTGGTGCCGGGTGATTTCAGTACCTACACAAAAATGTGGAATTTAATCACCTGGGTGATATCACCCGGGTGCTCAAAGTGAAATAATCAAAAATAAAAACTGTATTTTTGCAAATGTCTGCTGTATAATAAAAATGCTCATTTATGGGTTAAACTATTCACTGTCACTTATTATCGTATTTTCTGATTCACAAGCGTTTTAAAATATTGCACAGAGTGATCTTTGGATTTTTTCTATCGAGTGAAATATTACTAATCATATTTCTGTCTTTAAGAATGCTTAGATAATATGCTCAACAATATCATATTTATGAATTTAAGAGCTGTATATATTTGTGGCGGTACATTAAAAAGCGAAATTGCTTGAAAACGGGAGAGTAGCGCCTCAACAGATCCAGGTGGGTTATTGTCTAAGAAGAAATCTGTCACGATCGCATATAATTTGACAGCCATCGCACCGTGAACATAAGACTCTGTGCCGACTTCCCTTTATAAAGGAGTAATCGATAGATCGCGACTGTCGAATTGTGAGCGATCGCGATAGATTTTTTCTTAGACAATAGCCCCTCAGATACCGCGCTTGTGACAAACAATAGCCCCTCAGATACCGCGCTTGTGACAAACAATAGCCCCTCAGATACCGCGCTTGTGACAAGCAATAGCCCCTCAGATACCGCGCTTGTGACAAGCAATAGCCCCTCAGATACCGCGCTTGTGACAACCAATAGCCCCTCAGATACCGCGCTTGTGACAAGCAATAGCCCCTCAGATACCGCGCTTGTGACAAGTAATAGCCCCTCCGATACCGCGCTTGTGACAAGCAATTCCATTCGTGTTCAATGACAACCCAACAATAATCCTGCTGAATTTAAATTTGATCCAGATAAGAGGAAAACTGAAGAGAGGTATGAAGATCCTGGTACACGGAGGCACGGGGGGCTTGGGGCAGGCGGTCATTTCAATAGCCCTAGCTTACGGCTGCGAAGTGTTCGCCACCGTCAGCAATAGGTACAAGAAGAGGTTCCTGAGGAAGCGCTTCCCAGAACTACAAGGTAAAGTTCGAGAAACGAGTGAAGCTATTTTGGTAGCGAGTGCTCTACTAGCGAAGTTGTTTACCATGACTTTCGTAACTTGGTCTGTTAGAAAAGTTTCCTATGCCGTACGGGGGCCTTACCATGGTCGCTTATAGCAGGGCTAAAACAATATTGAAACAGAGGCACCGCTCTTGCTGCGTAAAATGCCCCGTCTCGCTTAAAAGCGCTCTACACACAGAGACGGCAAGCGGGACAGTACCTAGCGGAGCGGAATTTTTTGTAATGTTCGTGTTGCTATGGACAATGCCACACAGAAACCGCCCGCAGAAGCGACGCAGCACAAGTAAATCACTTACTGCATTCCGCTACCGTCCCGCTTCCGCCTCTGTATGTGGACCTCTGTATGCGGTTTCAGTACTGTTTTGAACTATCATGGTTAGGGGGCTTGGCTCATAACAAACAAATCCCAAAATCACCTTTTCTTTTGAACACGTTTCGTAAGACCGTTGCGGTTTTACTAGCTGTTGCTCGCGACTTTGACCGCGTTGTAATGAAGATGTAAAGTACTATGAAGTTTAATGATGTTTTAAATATCAGTCAACAGAAAATGCCTATCACGCAAAGCAACTATAACTCATAGGGCTGCGAAAGCGAGCGATTATATTCCCTTAAACCGGCCCTGTTTTAAAATCTGTTCCTACCTGACATGTCTTAACTATACTCTATCTCTCTTCTAATTTACAGGTACAAAAAGCCTAGGAGTTCATATAAATTTGCGAAAACCCTTAGTTCTGCCCTGTCGCAAATCCGTTCTTAGCGAACGTCCACTAACTATAACTCGCGAGAGTCCCTGGATCTCCTTAATGCGGCCCTGGCGCAAAATCCGTTCTAAGCGAATGTTTGCTAACTACCTCTCTGCCAAATTTCAAGTTGTAGCAAAAAAATTAAGCCATTCATATAAACTTGCGAAAGCCCTTAGTCCTCCTTAATTCGGCCCTGTTGTAAAATCAGCTCTTAGCGGACGTCTACTAACTATGAACTACCTTCCTGCGAAATTTCATGTTTGTACGTCAAGCGGTTTTTGAGATTTCTTTATGAGTGACTTTTTGCTTTTATATATTTTATTATACAGGGTACATGGAAACTCGACCTATTCCTTGCAAGGCGTCATTAGCAACAAATTAAGTCCAGTGAACTAGGGGTCAAAACTGGATGGTTACCGAGTTGTGACGGTTCTTCGATTTTTTAGAAATTTTCTGACTTGTTACCAAAAACCATTATGTTCATTTTGAATAAACTACTCCATTCTTAACATTGAATTGATACTTTTCTAAAAGCTGCAAAATTAGTGATCATTTTAAAAAAATGCCAAAACTTACATAATCTCATAAATAAAAGAACTTTAGTAACAATAATTTTTAATTTTTGTATTTTTTCCCGAAATTCGCCGTTAATTTTTGGAAAAACAACTGTATGAAATTTGGCGTACAAATTAGTAAAATAACTAACTCGTTTCCTAAGATTTCTAAAAAGGTACAAAAATTATTAACTTTCCTAGCATTTTTTAAAAAATCAGCAAAAGGGCGCAACTTAATCGAATCGGGAAACTCAATCTAAGACAGGGAAACTGTCTTAGATTGAGATTCCCTGTCTTTTCCCTGTCTGTATAGATTAAAGGGTATCGCTGTAACGGTATATCTATCTACGTCGAATGTTTTGTAGTACGACCATCATTAATGTTTAAGTTGTGTTCAACAGACGATCACATTGGAAACTCCCGGGACGCTACCTTCGGCGATATGGTCAGGAGAACATCGACGCACAATGGTGGTGTTTGCGATGTCGTCATCAGCTGTGTCAAAGGATACCTGAAGCACGTGCGTTTCAAATATTTTGGAAATTAAACGGAGACAGGAAAGCACTTTTGCTTCAAGGAACAGCTCGAATCGAGAAGTGTAATTAGAACAAGTGCGTGTTGGGCCACGCGCAGTGTAGGGTTCCGTAGTTGCAAATGCCAACTTTGAGTTCACACACACACACACCTCACAACACGTTGCTGATGGACCGGGAACCATTCGCATCAGCCAGATCTATCGCAGGTAGTTTATTAAGTAAGCCGGAAAGCCGCCAGCACAGGATAAGTTCCAAGGAAGAATATTCTAAGAATGGCCTTCGAGCATTATTATGCATCTGATTAACTCATAACGTAATCGCGTTATAATTTACAACAGCGCTATCTCTGTGGTCACATAGTACGCACCAATAAAATTGTATACATTGGCGCCATCTCTGTCAGCACGTTCAGACCATCAACTTACAGTATTGAGTGTCTGTTGCTACAGTACTAATTTTCAATGAAATTTTACTTTTCCGAGTACATTATAAAAGTTGGTCGTCTATAACTTTTTAGTTTGTACTTAGTACTCAACTCTGATAGTTTTCCTTTAAACTTCGTTATTATATACTACTGTTGTAATTTTTTTCACGTGTCCATATATAACCGTTTATCAGATAGAGGGGGGAGAAACTTACCTCTAACAAAAATTTGTACTTTAAAACCAAATATTTCAGAAACGGATCCCTAAATCGAAAAATGGTGTTCTGAACCTTATTTATTTTTAAAGACCTATTCAACAATGCCCCAGACGATGGGTTAGTCGAGAAAAAAAATTTACTCACACTTTACTTATACGGGAGCTACCCTAAAAAAACGTTTTTTCAATATTGTTTTCTACCACTTTTTTGGCATGAATAATATACATACCCATACAAAATTACAGCTTTAGTCTCTGAGTAAAACCGCGGACAGACAGACAGACATGGCGAAACTATAAGGGTTCCTTGTTTACTACGGAATCCTAAAAAGGGGGAATTCTGTACTAAGAGCATCACAGATACATTTTTTCTATGGCGTTAGAAAAAAACATGTCTGTGATTCCGATGTGACGTCTTAAGGGCGTTTAAACGTTAAAGGATGCCAATATTTAGATCTTCTTTTTGTTTTTGAGTTTTTGCAGCCTAATGCGGCAAAATTAGGCATTCTTTTAAATTTCGGTTGATAGCCGGTGCCGATAGCGGAAGAGCTCGAACAAAGCTAAACAATTCTGTAAGAAGAGCATTCCCCTTGCTTTTAGCATGCTGTCAGTGATATTACTGTGACGTAAATATTTTTGATATTCAATATTCTGAGTGGGGTTAATTTAAGTAGGGTTTTAGAAATTCCTTTTTATTTTGCCATGTAAACACATTTAATCGACAGACTATACCTACGCACGAAGCGTCAGTAAACATCTGCCCCCTAGACAAGATGTCTTTCGATAATCGCTATCGCTAAATGGACAATGTTTGAGATTTGACAATGGGCTAGATGACTAAAAAAATTTTTTTGCTTTAATAGAAGCTCATTCACATAATAAACAGAAAGAAAAAATCGCTTTTCGAATAACTATAAAAACAACCAAGATATAAGGTATTAAAGATTTTTCTCCGTCTCTTTCTAGCAAAACGCCAATTTACAAGGAGTTTATATGGCCGTACTCAACTATGACGTCACGGTTGATGTCGGATCTCTCTGTCTAATCGCCTTGAAATAAACAACTTAAAATGCTTGTATCTAATGTATTTCTAAGCCGATTTTAATTCTAATTTCACAGAACTGCATCTTTTTCCACGGTATTTTAATATTTAATGACGAGACGTAAGAATTAGAATTCAGTCATCATCCCAATTGCGCTCGAAAGCTAAGCAAGCGCGGATGTCAAATCCCGTATACATTTTCCTTAGGCGAGGTTTCCCCGAGGTTTACACGTGCACGGTGACTGCTTTATTGCAAGGTAATATAGTTGATACTTACATAGCTTCTAATGTCGCTTACCGTTGTGTTGCTATTGTGACCGTTTTAATCGATTTTTATTTTTTACACGTAAGTATTAATCGATTTTCTGAAAACTGGGATACAAAATAAAAAATTGTGTTTTTGCCATTTTATAGACAATAGAAATACACGTTTATTGGTAAAACTTTTATGTCATTTATTATTGTATTTTCCGATTACAGCTGTTTTATAATATTGAACAGAGTGATCTTTGGATTTTTTCGATCGAGTGAAACATTATCAATTGTTTCTTTTTTTTTAAATGTTTAGACAAGGTGATCAACAATATCAGACCTATATGAAATTTAGAACTGTATGTATTATATTAATGGCGGTACCTACAGTAAATCGAAATTGATCGAAAACGGGTAAGTAGCGCCTTAAGCGATTACGATAACGATTATCGATATCTTTCTGTCTAGGGGGGGCAAGAGCTTTACCATCATCGCTTAGAACAATTACACCACTATAAGCGACAAGGTTAAAACAATACTGAAGTAAATTAATTACACTAATAATTATGGTTTTTTAAATAAATGTTTACTATTATCGATGTAAACCGCCTCCATGATCTAGTGGTGGGGACCACCGGGTTTGGGGTTTGATCCCCGTGGGAGTCGTGCTAAGGTTTGTCGCCATTATAACGGTGTTATCAGCATTGTTGTGTTCTGACAATTAGAGATAAGATAGCCAGTTCCTCAGTTGATGAAGAGTCCAGGCGCTTCTACCTTCGGCCTTATTGTCACTTATCATCAGGTGAGATAAAGGCTTGTAAAATATGAAAAAAAGTTGCACAGTGTTTCACTTCTTTCTCGTGCCCATTTGCAAAGAAAAACTTGACATTTTTGAATACTGTACAATCTTTTTTTTTATACCGCTTTTTAGGGTTCCGTAGCCAAATGGCAAAAAACGGATCCCCTATAGATTCGTCATGTCTGTCTGTCTGTCTGTCTATCCATCCGTATGTCACAGCCACTTTTCTCCGAAACTATAAGAACTACACTGTTGAAACTTGGTAAGTAGACGTATTCTGTGAACCGCATTAAGATTTTCACAATTTCACAAGATTTCAAAAATAGAAAAAAAGCAATAAATTTTGGGGGTTCTCCATACATAGAACTGAAACCCAAAAAAAAATATATTGAGGTTTCTAATATCATTTTTTTCTAAACCGAATAGTTTGCGCGAGAGACACTTCCAAAGTGGTAAAATGTGTGTCCCCCCCTGTAACTTCTAAAATAAGCGAATGATAAAACTAAAAAAAATATATGATGTACATTACCATGTAAACTTCCACCGAAAATTGGTTTGAACGAGATCTATTTATTTATTTATTTATCTTTATTAGGGACACAAACAGTTATTATTACAAACATAGATTTAAACATCATTACAGTACATAAACCAATGAAGTGTCCACAGACAACTAACACATTCAGCTCTAGCATCTAGTAAGTAGTTTTTTTAATAAGTCATAAATCGTACGGAACCCTTCATGGGCGAATCCGACTCGCACTTGGTCGGTTTTTTTAATACTTCTCCCGCATTCAACATCGTGATTACCCGCAAATCGAATTTTAATGTTGTCAAGCCTTCGTGTTAGTCTAAACTGTGGCAGCTGAATTAGAATTCTGTTACAGGTCACCTTGACATGCTGCAACTTCGGAGGGTGCATTGTAGATGTAACGCAACTGAGCGACCAAGAAAACTTTGATTATGGGATGACGAATCTCACTCTTGCAAGAAATTACTGCTTAGTTGACCTGTCATCTATATTCACTCAAAATAACTATGTGGAAATGCGGGTAATTTCTTAGGACTTCTTACCATCGCTTTAAGATCACCAGGAATTAATTAATGTCTCTACATGACATACGAGGACAGTCAAACTGATTACCTACTTTCCGCTTTTTGAAGAACTACCATTATCATTAGTGATGCAACGAACAGGGATTCGAATATTTGTATTCGCCGAATAGCAGATATTTACCGAATATTCGTATTCATCAAATATCATCACGAATATTAAAAATGGTCTATTTATTTAATTCTGAACGTAACGCAAATTACGGTTTAGCTGTGCGTGTGCACCGTAGTAACCGAACGCACCTTAACACTTAGCACCATTAATTTACCTCTTACACGCACTACGCACTATATACGAATGTTCAAACAGAAAAAGAAATCGCTTAACGCCTGGGAAATTACAAATATTTGTTCTTTTTAAACAAAAAATTGCCAGTGGTAAATTTTAACTAATGAAATCTTTTAGTAAAATAGAACAGTAAAAATAATTCAGCAATTTTAATAAATAATAATATGTACCTATACACCATTTATTACCTTGCTGAATTGGGGACCTTTCATTAGGCATAATGTTGTTTGTCATAAAGACGCTTGGCATAAATCACTAAGCATAATGGTCTCGCGCCCACTCATAACCAGAAACTCATAACTGGAATAAAATGTGGCGACTCATAACTGACTTGAGGACCCACTCATAACCATGGTTATGAAATATATTTTAATCTTATTAAATATTTAATTTAGAGGAGTAACTCATAACCGATCATAAAAAAAGCAAATACCTAAACTGTGAACTACTTTGAAGTACATTTGAGACTAATAGTGCTTGCTTACTATTATATTCTTGCATACTAATTTTAAAGTAAGTACTTTCTGTTTTATTATTTCCTACCAAAAAGAAATATTTAGTTGCAGTACAAACGGCAACACAGTCTTAACTGTCATTTCAAGACGCAATACACAAAAAATCCAGTGCTTACCCGTGCTACTACTCACGTGTCCGGTAGTACTACGGGTGATTAATTTTGCCTGTAGTACTACTTATTATCTTTGACAATCAAAGAACACCATGTGGGTAACTATCGGTTGTAATATTTATATTATATTGAAGAAATTAAGGAACGCTTTAATAAAACTATTTTAAAAGCAACTTTAACGCAACTTTTAATTGCGAGTCATTTCATTTTTTAACCGACTTCTTTATCATTTCCATTGTATGTTCTTTTTTTACGTTTGCTACCTCATAACTCTTTCATTCAATAACCGATTTGGAAATTCTTTATTTGTTTGAGGGGGTATAGTTCTCATTTAGTCTCTTATGCCACCAAATCCGGGATCGGGCAACAAAAAATACCCGTAGTACTATACTAACTGTAGTACCAACGGTAGTAAGTACCACGGGTAAGTAAGCACTAAACAAATCTTAGTGCGAGGAAGGCATAAATAGTTTCTGTCCGTGACATCTTCAACAAAAATAACAATTTTGAGAAGTGATTGAGAACTAGTTTGTCCTGATAGCTACTTACATCTTATCTACTCTTTCAAGCGCCGCATAAGAGAATACTATCTATCCAAGTCCTAATTATGATAATATTCATATTATTTGTGTAATAGGCATTTCTACATATTTTTTATTTAGTATGTTATATACTTAGTATGGTTTTATTTTTATATATTTTTTTACTAGGTATTTGATCGCGTTTTAAGCTGCTATACACGCAAATTCTAATATACTTATTACAATTTCTCTTTTCGCAGTTCTGCTGGAAGAAATTTCATTTATGAAATAAGCAGATCCTTTTTAACGGACTTCAAAAAAATAGATACAGTCGAACATAGAACCTCTTCCTTTTTCAAAGTCGGTTAAAAAAGGAGGTTCTCAGTTTGACCTGTATGTTTGTATGTATGTTTGTCTGCGATTATCTCGCGTTTGGCTAAATGGATTTTGATGCGGTTTTCAGAAAAGTATTTTTTACATTTAGGATAAGGTTTTAAATTAACTAAAAAGATTGAAAGGATTTTTTTTTACAAAAAATAACACCGACTTCAAAAACACCAAAAAGTCATAAATAAACTGGAAAATCTTAAAAAATATAAGTACTAGTTAAAAGACACGAACTTCAATATAAAAGTGTGATGTTGTTTGTATTCTTATATTATTTATAACTTTTTAGTGTTTTTGAAGTCGGTTTGATGTTTGAAAAAAAAACATTTTGTTTTCTGTATTGTTTGTGCTGTCTAATTATAATGCGGGAGAGATATTACACAAGGCAATAGCCACCCTCACCTTGCCGACCAGCAAGATGCTTCTTTACACTTCTTTTATACTAAGTTTTTTACTTTGATTTTGATGAAAATATATCTTTTAAGTATACCAAGATTTTTACTTTTGATGAAATATTATTCACCCTTTTTTGTTAATGTTGTTAGTAATTATTAAAGCGACTGTACATAATTGTGTAGTTGTGTTGGTTATGAGTTTCGTCTTCTCACATCAGCAGTTATGAGTGGGACCTTTACGTATTGGTTATGAGATTTTTGGTTATGAGTGGGCGCGAGACCGCATAATAATCGAAAAGCATAACATTAACGTCACATAATTATTTCATTGCATAATGTGTATAGGGCACAATTATCCAAAGGCATAATTTTATGAAGCATAATTAATGAAATTCTTAATTTCTTATGACATAATATTGGTAGTCCTAAAATGTTTTGCCATAATTTTAAGTGTCATAATTAATGATATCTCTAATATTTTGGGGCATTTATTTATAATTAGAAATGATGTTATTTTAAAGGATATAATGTTTACTCTGTTTTACTTAACTTTTTATAATAACATTTCATATATTATTTTATTCAAATATGATACTCGAATCTTCTATATTTTCATTTGATATAATTTTTGCATAGTATATATATATTGATTTTTTTATTTGAAAAAGTAATTCATTCATGCTACTAGTGACAGAAACGAATCGCTGCAAAACCGACTCCACGTAGTCTTGTTTGTCCTAACCCTAGAGTGTTATTCAAACCCGCGTAGGCGCGGTGGGGCGAGGCGGCCCGCGAGCTGAGGAGCAGGTGGTGAGCGAAAACCAATCTGCGACGATAAGCTCGCGTGGGACCGCCGGAGCCCCGCAGCGTCGGAGCCGTGACAGAAACCATGCATTGTGCATACTTGCTTGCATGTTGCATGTTTGCTTGCATGTTGCAGGCTTGCTTGCATGTTGTATGCATGCTTGCATGCATACTGCATGATACATTGCTGCATGCTTGCGCGCAAGTTTATGCCTAGAGAAATTCTGCGTAATCGTATTGTTCGTTGTGATTAATATGCTAAACATTATTTATGCTTTGAAAAATTATGCGTCAAGTTGTTCTGTGTTTCGAGTTTATGGGTTTTAATACTTATGACAAATGATTTTCTGCCACACAATATTATGCTTATTACCATTCTGCTTCCTGATTATTATGCGTCTTGACGATTATTTCAATCGAAATTATGGAATATGATTTTATGACAATAATTTTTATGCCTAGAAATAGAGAGCCGATTTTATGACAATAATTTTTATGCCTAGAAATAGAGAGCCTGCTGAATTATTCATATTCCCCGAATAGAAGGTTTAATATTCGTGTGCGTATTTATTAAAGAAGTAGGTATTTGTCGCATCACTAATTATTATCTCATCTCCAAGCGAATGAAGACGAACCAGAAAGATTTGATTTGAGCTGCAAACATTTTCCCCGTTTCTCAAAGACACTTTTAAAGTTAAAATTGTTTATAACGCTTTAGCGCAAAGCATAATTAACAATTTGTGTCTCTGTTCGGATAAACTCAAAAATATTTATTCGTTATTAATTTACAGGCACTAATTTAATTAACGTCAACAAAGCACCAATATCAAATTAACCAGAAACCTAATTAAAAATCTAATAAACTAAGACATTTAACAATTAATTATTTAATTCTTGTATGTTGCACACGGTCACACGCCAGACTTTACTTGTTGACCTCGCCGGTCAACCCAGAATCCAATCAGGAGCTCTATATGAGTCCGGCGGCGTCGAGCAGTGGTCAAATGTCATCTTTACTCAAAAATCAAAATGATATTGATATTCGTTGTAGTATTATATTGATTTTTGTCGAAAATGAAACGAAAATCGGTAGAAATCGAGCGTAGAAGACACTCCACGAACGCTCGACGCCAGGAGAATGATCCAAAAATGGGGCCTCTGAAGAGTTTGCTCTCTGATACATTTTGATAACACTAGGCACTAGGCAGCTGTATTTACTGTGCGTTTGCAAGAGAAACATAAAACATGTAAGGCCTTACTAATAACCATTGTATAAGCCTGATTTAGTTAAACAGTGTTTTATCATGTTCACTCGAATGACATTTCAAATTCGAACAAAAGAGACAAAACACTGCTTAACTATACAAGGCTTATACAATGGTTATTAGTAAGGCCTTTAATGTTTTACAACTTGTTATATAATACAAATCTCAAAACTTGTTGTGTATGCTTTTGCGTTCGCACTGCCGAAAATCGTGTTGGATTCAGAACAAATCCTAAGATTTGTTGCACATTGCGAGGATCGCTTCAAAACTTGTTGTCTGACAACGTTTTTTTTTTGTATTTGTCAACGATTGCGTTCGCACTTTCGGCTGTTAAAGTCCTAATACCCACATGTTTTGCAACTTGTTGAGGTGTTGACGATGGAAACGCATTCTTAAACATTGACAGAAACATGTTTAAAAAACATGTTTTTATGTAGATGTTTCTTCAGTGCAAACGCACGGTTATTGTGAATGGTGAAGTTTTTTATTTTGGTGAAAACGTTCGTAAATAGTGCGTTTGCCTCTTGAACGCGATAGCAACTGCAAGCGCTGGTGAGCGAGGGCATAGCGCGGGGCTACGTGACGCCGCTGCCGGCGGTGACGTACGCGGCGGACGCGGCGGCGGCGGCGCGCGCGCTGCGGCTGCTGGCCGCCAGCCACCACCTCGGCCGCGTGCTACTCTCGCTGCGCCGCACGCCGCTCGCCTGCCGCACGTGAGTACACAGACGGTCTGCTGCCGGAGGTGACGTACGACAGACGCGGCATTGACGTACGCGGCGGTCGCGGCAGTGACGTATGCGGCGGACGTGGTGGCACAAGTTGCTCGCCGGCCGCACGTGAGTACACAGACGGCGGGGGCACGCGGCCCGTTGCCGGAGGTGACGTACGGCAGACGCGGTAGTAACGTACGCGGCGGATGCGGTAGTGACGTACGCAGCGGACGCGATGGCGCGCGCTGTTGGCCGCCAGCGCCACCACCTCGGCCGCGTGCTTCTCTCGCTGCGCCGCACGCCGCTTGCCCGCCGCACGTGTGTACACAGACGGCAGGGACACGTGACCCGTTGCCGGAGGTGACGTACGGCAGACGCGGCATTGACGTATGCTGCTGACGTGGTGGCGCGCGCTGCTGACCGTCAGCCACCACCTCGGCCGTGTCGAGTCTGACGTCATACGCCATGGGTCGTCCCATTTGGTAGAGATTGGAAACCAGTACGTTTATGTATATACGTAGGTAAGACGGAAAACCTCATGATAGTTAATACTACTACTCGTATGTATATACTCCAATAGTGTAAATAGTAGGTACTAATATTAAAACGTAACACTGACAAATTTTTACTACATCTTTATAACTAAAAGTGACAATTAACTGAATCTAGAATCCACTGCGTTTCCGGAAAGACAAACCTCGTCATTTGCGATCGCGACGGGCTTGGTGTGCAGTGGGCCGACACACTAGTAAGCCGTGGTGCCAACTTGCTGCACCTACACTGCCACGAGACTGCTTACGTCCAATACAAAGTACAGTAAGTGTCTCTATTCAGTCCAGTCATACACATAGTAGTAACAATGAAAAGAACTACCAATAAATACTTATCAATAATAATAATCTCTAGCCACAAAGAAGGCACATACGCCAGCAGAGCTTAAAGTTGAACCTTAAAGCGCACTGAATTTCGACAACCGTCTCGCGCGATGCTCTCTGAGCAAAACTGGTCTTCTAGCGCCTCATAGGTATTAACAAAAGCTAGCTCGTCACAGTTACCCTGCTATGCGTTTTTAAACAAAATATGATTTTAATTATCGAACGAATAATAACACTGAATTTTACACCCAGGCAATGGACGAGTCGTGGCGTGAGGGTAACCGTATCATCAGAGGATATTTCCAGTATAGACAAGGCACTGGATTTGATAAGACATTGTAACCAACAAGGCCCAATTGCTGGGATATACATATTCGCAACAGATAAGGAAGAGACAACACAACTGCAAAAAGTTGTCGAGAATTTAGATTCAGCTTCGCGAGTCTCCTGTTCCGATATAAGGTATCATTTATAATTTGTCTATCTTTGATAGTAACACATACAGTAACAATAACAAATATAGAATCAATTTTTATAGTACAAAAATCAGTGAAGTAATCATGTGACAGCACATTCAGTTGTCGACACATAATAAAAGCTCAGAGAAGAGTACTTAATATGACACAACAAAGCAATTTACAAAGAAGCTTTTGAATCGAGTAGGTATCATACAGATATTATTACCTAAGCAAGGTTATCAATATTTACGAGTATTTATTCTTTTATTTTATAATATTCAATTTTATAGTGGGCCAACTGAACAATTCCACCTGATGGAAAGTGTGGAGTCTAAATGTGAAGATAGCTAGATAGGTAGTTTGGATAGGGATTTCTCAGATTCTTGTGAAAATTTTTGAAAAATTATTATTTTAATGGGTACATAAGCCAACGGACATCTGTACCGAATTTCGAGTTTGGGCTCCACAGTCACCAAAGCCCTTAAAAATACAAATTCCTTGTTGGTCCTCGTCATAGCATAATATGTATTTTTTTCTGAAATGTTTAATTTGTGAATGAATCTGAATAACACATTTTTTCAGACATTTCGCAGTGATCAGTGAAGACGATTCGCCGTGGAGGGATGTTGTCAGTAGACGAGCTCATAATGCATTACCAGCTTTGTCCTTGCATCTTGAAAAGATTCACCGGGTGTGTTTAAAATTTTATTCAACCACAAAAATAACCTTATTACTTTTAAAAATAGACGACGTATCCCTTGTTCTTCGCTTATGATAAATTGAGTTATATGTAATTAATTATAATATTTTCAAAATTGCTTAAGTATGATTCAATTAAACTCTAGGCTCAGATTGTGTCATCATATCAGCTCATATACGTCCCCACCGAGGGGCTCGAGCCTACCCTATGTTAGGGCGATTAGGCCTTAGTCCACCACGCTGGCCCAGTGCGGATTGGTCGACTTCACATACACCATTGAATTTCTTCGCAGATGTATGCAGGTTGCCTGACGATGTTTTACTTCACCTTAAGGAGCGTCAGACAAATGTACATATACAATTCGAAACAAAAAACACATTGCTGCATGGTGGTCTCGAACCCCGGACCTCCCGATTCAACAGCAAGCACACTAATTTTATAAGTAGTAGAACATTGAAACCATAACATTTGTACGTAGACAAGTATCTATGAGTCAAATTATTTCATACTTAATTATGTGTCCTGATATAGTACGAAGATTCAGAAGAAGAAAAGGGGAAGGAAGCTCTGAGTCGAAAAGAAGTCCCTATACTTTGGGGTAATGCACTAAATGCGTTAAATAGAGCTCTTTGCAGCGGTGAGACTATTGTGTATGCGCACGCGCAACCAGCGACTGTCTCGAGTATACTGAAAGAAGTCTCTAAAATACCAGGTAAGTCTCAGAAGCTATCATGTCAAATAAGTATTTGTAGATATAAACAATAAGACATATACGTAAATGCATTCGGCCCTATTCGTAACCAGAGGGGCAATCGCACTATTTATAACGTTCCAACCAAATCAGGATGTCTACTATGAAACGATCGTCCGTAATTTCGGGCCCGTCCGTAACCCGAACGAAGTACATGACTCGTAGCTACCACGAACTATTTTCGGATTCGTAGGTTTAGTACGGACGCATAAGCAAGTTACGTGAACGAATGATTGAAAAAGATTTTTATGATGTCTTCACAAAAACCCGGTTATGACATTAATAATTAAAATTATTTGTATTTAAACAGTTTTGATTTAATAAACTACAGTAATGATTAGCGGAAAGCTGCGTATGTTATTAAAACTGCCAATTTTTAACAAAAACATTTTGTTATTACACTTTAACGCGCTATGACAGCCCGGGTTCTTAGTCTGTGGCAAAGTGGCCCCCGACAGGTGATAAACCAACCTAAACGAGAATGTCACGTTCCACTAATAACATTTTAATGTTAAGGGGATATATCCAGCTGCAGCATTATACACCTAAATAGCTTTTGCTGTTTTTGTTTATTTACGTTTTTTGTGATGACATTTTTAAGTTTTTCCGAGTTATTTTTTGCTATTGTTCAAATGAAGTTATACTTTCAAGTGTTTTCTACGACTCGCACCTCGCACCGAATTTAAGTCTTTTAAATGAAATAAAGCAATAGTAATTTTGCATGGCAATGTTATAAGTGTCTGCAATATTTCTTAATACTTAACAATATTTCTTAGTACACCTTATTAGTAGTCAAACAAAACCCAAACTGATAGAAAATTGACAATAACTCACTTATTTCTGGAATAAAATGTTAATCCGAAACTCTTACGGTAGCACTTGAGTTCTCGTGAGAAGTGAGGTGAAACGCCCGAAAAACTGTATGACAAAATCGAATTTTCGTGTCGGGTTCGAGTGATCATAGTAAGCCATCCGTAACAGCAAACGTCAAACTCCGATTTCGTTCCATTGACGGGCCCGTAGTATTTTCGTGGTAAGAAACAGCCCGAAATTACGGAGTTCGTTCGGGTTTCGTGTGTTCATTGTAGACCCTCTGTTCCCATACATTTTGACAACACCTTATTGACAGTAGTCAGATGTCAAAACATATAGGAACGATAATGTTTTGGTTTTGGTTCAAACGTTGGTAAATAGTGCGATTGCCCCTCTGTTTAGCAACCTGAGAATATTTAGGATCAGTCATTTGTGCGATGCCGACCTAAAACGTTACACCTCCAGAGGCATGCGCGGATCCAGCCCTCAAAAAAAGTTGTGGTCACAGTCACCCGAAAATCAGCAAAGTTCCAGTCGGTGTATGAACTCGTTCATGATCGATATAATGCATTGTTAAGGAGTAGGTATATAGCAAAACTTCCGATAAAAATGTCGGTAGTTGGTACTAACTACGCAGGCCAATGGTGCACCGCCCGCCCTCCCTCAATCGCATGCGACAAAGGAATATCAATAATTAGTACCACACCAACATGCAAATACTTAAATTCGACGCGTTTCGCCACTCCACGTGGCATCATCAGGATGTTGTCGGCTTCGCTGCGCTCGGACGACTGAGCAAGCTGTGAACGAGGAGTGGCGAAACGCGTCGAATTTAAGTATTTGCATGTTGGTGTGGTACTAATTATTGATATTCCTTTGTCGCATGCGATTGAGGGAGGGCGGGCGGTGCACCATTGGCCTGCGTAGTTAGTACCAACTACCGACATTTTTATCGGAAGTTTTGCTATATACCTACTCCTTAACAATTAGTAATGGACTTCCGAAAAATAACGCCTGACACCATCGATATAATGCATTCCTACAAAGGAGATGTTACGAGACGTCATAACCAAGGTTCATTTTTTATTCAGGCATTAGATATAATATCATCAGCCTATCAATCTCAATAGACCATGCAAGTGTAATGTCACAAGTCTTTGAGACTTGTGGGCAATGTCCATCGTGCCCACTTCAGTGGATCCGCGCGTGTCCAGAGGTCCAATTCTACTAATAAGCTACAGAAGAACCGAAAACAATCCGTAGCGGTCGAGCAATCGTAGCGCATAGACTAGACTGAAATGTTCGATGACGTGAAAATGCATCGTTCTGATTTGTCGAAAGCAATGGTTTTGAAGGTGAAATTGTCTAAGAAAAATCTATCACGATCGCCTTGAAATTACTCATCATTGCGGCGTCAACACAAGACTCTGTGTCGACTGACTGGTAAAAATAGTAATGGATGCACTTCGACTGACATAATTGACGAAAGCGATCGCGTTAGATTTTTGTTACATAATCAAGGGGCAGTTTCGTTTCGGCAGCGATTTATAAGGAGAATTGGCCCTCAGTACAAGAGGACTGACCGACTTCCCCTGCTGAGGTCTAGTGACCTCACTCACGCAGGAACACAATGAAGTATTTTGGCGTCTTTCGGCTGCGGTCTTCTGTGAGGCGGGAGTACTTCTCCAGTCCACTTCTATACATACCTGATAGAGCGACAAACGTTGTGTCCTATCCCTCTTGGGCTAATAACTCTTAAATGTTTAAAATAAAGATGATGACATTTCTTTAATCTATATAAATAAAAATCAATGTATTACCACAAACTGTGGTATTACTATGTTTGTTTGTCCTCTATGCGTTCCGAAACCATTCATCAGATTGTAATGAAACTTTGGTAGGGTGTTATGGGGACACCCGTGAGGGTTCCTAGCAAAAAAAAAGGCATTTACGTGGCATTGCAACGCATGCCGGGTACAGCTAGTGGACTATAAATATTGGACACGTAGGTATTTTTAAATTTTTTACGTAATCAACAACTATAATAGCGGTGATTAATTGATTCGAAATTACGACATTTTCTTCTAAGTTGAGTGTGACGTAATAAGTCTTTAATAAGCACTTAACTTAAATTCACTTTATTTAAATAGGTAGGTAGTTCTTTTTTTGACAATGAAAATATGTGTCTATTGTAGGATTTGAATTATTTATCTTACGGACATTCGATTTCGAATCAATTAGATTCGAGAAATTACGACATTTTTTCCTAAATTGAGTGTAATGTAATAAGTTAATAAGTCTTTACCAAGCACTTAACTTAAATTCACTATATTTAAGTAGATCTTTTTTTTGACAATGAAAATATGTGTCTATTATTTTTGAATTATTTGACTTTCGATTTCATACCCAGTCCTCGTGTCTATTGTGACTGCAGGGGTGAACATAACGATCGCAGCTACAGACCGCACCACGCTGGAACAAGTTGGGGCGGACGCGGGGCGGGCGCGCGAGGTGTGCAACCTGCTGGCGCGGACGTTCGGAGTGCACCTCGCCGAGGAGCTTGTGCCGGCCCTCTCTATTGGCCGGTACACACATTGTTTAGTGTTTAGTGCGAGTGGCTTGTTTAGTGTTAAGTGTTTAGTAAAAAACACGTTCGGACAGCTTCTGTTTAGTGTTAAGTGTTTAGTGTTTAGTGTTAAGTGTTTAGCGAATAGGAACGCGTTCTATTTTTTCTGCGAGTCGCCCCTCCCGCTCTCCCGACTTCACCCCTCACTTAACACTAAACACTCACTAAACACGTCTGGACAGATCTGTTTAGTGTTTAGTCCATATAATGAACAAATAAACTAAACACCGTTTACTAAACAGTGTATGGACAGCACCTACTAATCACTTAACACTAAACAGTCTACTAAACACTAAACACTAAGCACTTAACTAAACAAAGTGTATACCGGCCATATGGCGCAGTCAGTCTAAGTGTTATGTGCTAATATCTATATCTACACAAATAAATAAAAAAGAAGTGTCTGTTATTAATGTCAAAATAGCAAGTTTTTACTAAATGGGTATGAATGTCTATCGGGTACCAATAACAAACACACAAAAAAAATGTTGTCTGTCTGTTTGTTCCCGCTAATCTCCGGAAGGGCTGAGCCGATTTTGACGGGACTTTCACTAATAGATAGCTAATTATATAAGGTATTATAAGGTATAACATAGGCTTTTTATCAAGATCTTTAAAAAATTGCCTACAAAAATCAAAATGCTGCCAAAAGTTATTATTCCGCGCGGACGAAGTCGCGGGCACACCTAGTGTGGTAATATGAACTAATATGTGGCACCTCCCACATACCTGGCAATCTGCTGGAGCGGACGTTTGGAGTGTACCTCGCCGAGGAGTTTATGCCGGCACTCACTAAAGCGCAGTCAGTCTAAGTAGTATTACATGTGTGAGGTATGCAACCATCCCTCACCGTAGCACAGTCAGTCTAAGTGTTGGTTTACATGTGGGAGAAGTTCAACCTGCTGGAGCCGACATTTAGAGTGCACCTCGCAGAAGAGCTTGTGCCGGTACTTAGCGCAGCCAGCAGCAACCATAGCGCAGTCAGTGTTGGTTAACATGGGGAAGGTGTTCAACCACCCCTTGCCATAGCACAGTCAGTCTTAAGTGTTGGTTAACATGTCGAAGGTGTGCAACCTGCTGGTTTTTTTTTTTTTTATGGATGGCCCGGCAGATGACCTCCTCCCGCCTGATGTTAAGCGGTGAAAGAGGCCCAAATGAGTTGACAGATAAGAGTAGGGACGACATCCACTCTCCTACCTGCCCGCCCCTTGCCGGCCCAAAAGATGCTTTTTCACGCCTCTTTTGAAGGAACCCATGTTGTAGGATGGAGGAAACACGTGCGCAGGTAGAGAATTCCAAGTGTGGGAACGACAGAAGAAGGAATCTTGGAATTTCTTGGTACGGTGTGAAAAGGAGGACACAGTGTACGGATGACTCCGAAGGCCCTTACGCGTGTTTCTGTTAAGGAATGGAGAGGGAGGGATAAGGTGCGGACGTTAGGAGTACGCCTTGCCAAGGAACTTGTGTCGGCCCTCACCTATAGAGCATCATCGTCATTTTATTTGTTTGTTAACAAAAGAGTGGTCTGCAACCTACTGGTGAGGGCTCTCGGTGTGTACTTCGCCGAGGAGCTTGTGCCGACCTTCACCATGGCGCAGTCAGGGGTTTAAGCATTTGCTTAAATCAGTTATTTTACATAGATAATTTATTTAAAAATAGGTAAATATAGGAACGTGTAGAATAATAGTGATGTACAAAATGAAATCTTGTTTAGTCTACCCTATTTTCACAAGACGTTGGATTGGAATGTGTTGCGCAATGTTCCTGCCGATGGGCGTGTGTACGACAATCGTACGTCGATCATGGGGCATATACACTAAACCAGCTCCGCCATCTTGTCCTGAACGGGGCGATTCGGGATCGTGAAAACCTAACTAGCATAATGTAGGAATTTGTCAAAAGCAGAAATAATTTCGCTAAACGTAGCTCTAATTACAACATAAAAATACTTAAAATTATCAAAATTATCTACATCGAAGGTAAGACCCGTGCACAAAGCTGTAGGGCGTAGGTATATGGTTTAAAATGATGATACTCAAAAACACAAAAGTCGAGGCCGTAAGTCAAATTTCGTTCAAATATGGACTTTTGACTTTTGAACCCGCAGGTTGCGGAGTCTTGAGAAAGATTTTGAGGACGTAGAGAAAGACCCGGGGGGATTCGCAGACTACTTTAGCGAGTTTGAGCGTGACGAGTTGGAAGCCACGACGGACTTCTGCATCCTGCCTTCCCTCAGAGATCAGTCAAAAGAGGTGAGTTGCCCATCTTCAGATTGTGATAAATCAGCGTAGGTAGGTAGTCAGTCCATAACTTTTTTTTTGAAAACATTTTTCTTTCTAATCTTCAACCAAATGACTTAAAGCTTCACGTTATTCCTTGCCAATAAGCAAATGAATCAAGTAATGAACAAGGATTTTTTGACAGTTGACACAATATCTGATGTTGCTCCGCCATTTTTGATTCGTACGAGTATATTTATTATCATGGGTCGTATTTAACTGAAATGGGCCGTAATTTTACTTCCAACTGCGTATTAGAATTTGAGCCAAGGCAAACACCAGAATAACTTAAAATATAACGTCCGTCGCTCTAAAGAGTATTAAAAGAATTATTCCCAAGCTCTTTATCTACCAGAAACTTTCCATCGTCAGCTCAGTAACATTACAGATCATAACTTGGTGACAATATGACCACCTCCAGAGTATAGGTAATCTTTCGAGTACAAAAGGAATTTTGCAAATCGACCCACAAATGGTGGAGTAATCGGTGAACATACATAAAAAAATAGATACAATCGAACATAAAACCTCCTCCTTTTTCGAAGTCGGTTAAAAATACAGTCCATTTCAGTTAAATACGACCTGTGAATATGACCCATGATACTAAAGAAACGAATCGAAAATGGCGGAGCAAATTGTGTCAACTGTCAAAAAATCCTTATTTCACTACTTTAGAGTAATTTCTCTATTGGCACGGGATAACAGTGAAGGCTTAAAGTAATTTGGTTATGACTTTTTGGTATTTTTGAAGTCGGTTTTTAGATATATGGACTTACGATAGATGAACGACTTTTTTATGTTAATGAGAATCCGTTGTAAATCCCATCCCTTCAAGAACCCTCTCAGTACTCAGTAACCGGACGTGTAACTGAGAATGATTCTTTTAAAATAGGTACGTACTTACTCAGCAACATCAGTATCCTCTGTCTCACATGAGAGGGAATCCTTTATTTAACTAACATTAAAAAGCGCGAAATACTCTATCGCAATTTATATATTAACTTTCTTTTCAAAGCTGATCGTACGTTTAGCGATGTCCTCGTAACGCTACTTTGACTTCATCAATCAATTGATAATAAGAATGGCTTGTGTTAGGCGCTGAACGCGATCGACGCAGATCAAGAGTTCCTATGCATGATTCCCGGGTTGGAGGGCCACTACCGCCGACTAGTGGAGGTCAGCCGGCGCCTGCGCATCCGCGCCGCCGTCCTCAACCTCCACCAAGGCCACGGCGGAGGCGACCTCGCTGCGATGGCTGAAACTCTGGCCCGTGTGAGTACATCTAGTTATTAGGCTTTCGTTCCTCGAAAAGAAAAGACCGAACCCTTATAGGAAGTATAGGAAGCACAATGTATTGATGTAATATGTTTTTTTTTTCAGATGATTATGCAGAAATTAAAGCCCAAGGGAATTTTTTATCTTCTCGGATACGACTTTGGCGTTTTGGTGGCCATGGAAGTGGCTGCAATACTGGAGAGCTACGGTAAGTGTTCAGGAACATAAACGTTCTTTTCTCAATCCATAGAACTTTGATCTTCAAGATTCTAGCTTCCATTTTAATGAACGCTAGAAGCTCTGTATTCACTTCTAACTAATTTTTTCCAACATCTATTTGATAGAGACTGGGCTTAATGAATAGATGTACCTATTGATGTTGGACATCTTCAATAACTTTAATTCTGAGGATAAACTTAATAACTTTACGTTGATGTGTACAATAAACAATCAAATCTATATTTGCAGGATTGAAAGGCACCGTGTTCATGCTGGGCGGTACTCCAGAGGAGGTCTGCGATTCCTTCAACTGTCGCTGGAAAGGATTCACCACTGAACAATTACAAGACGCCTTCATACTCCATATGTTCCAACTCATCTCAGGCTCCACTTCTCCAGACCTCGAAAACCAGCTAAAAACTAACCACGATTGGTCGAACAAAGTGGAGTGTTACAGCAAGGCTCTTAAGAAGAAAGTGGCGTCTTCCACACAATACACGAAGGAATTGATCGAAGGAGCCTACGCCCGCATCAGGATACTCCAGAATTACGTCCCGAAGGAGTATGATTTGAAGTCTGAAATAGTTTTACTGCGTGCAAAGTTCCCGTCTCCATTGAAGTCAGCAACCAGATATCCGAATCTTCACGTCCACCAGCTAAGGACAAGTATTGCGCTCGCGTACAAAGATCTGTCATGCTCCAACATCATCAACAAATATTTGGATCGCAAGATCTTGGACGCTTACGAGAACAGCAACCAGTGCGTTACAACGATTGATACACCTAGTTTAAATTTTCAGTATTTGTGATGACGGAAGCTTTGAGGAGCTTTAATTTGCTTTAGGATTTTTTGTGCGATTCTCAAAGTTCTATTTGTGTTAGGTGAAGAGTAATAAAATGGATTGGACAAAGTTTTTCTTTCACTTTCCTTTTAGCATTGGGCATCGATGTTGTCAAACTTGACGTGCTTAAAATAATCGAATAAAAAGATAATAAAATGCTTACCAAATACATACAATATCGAGATGTTGTCTTTTCCGAGGCCAGTAATCAACAGTTTGGACAATGGGAAACCGAGCATGGTAATTTAACATGCTGAATGTATGTATGACGTATATGCACTATATATTTATATACTATCCGCCTTCGTATTGCCTTATCATTCAAATCCCAACACTACTACGCTGGTATGGTTAAGTCCCACCCTACCCCCAGGGGCATGGCCAAGGGTATATCAAGGGCCTGGGTCCGGAGTGACTTTTTTAAGGTAGGTAATCTATTGTGATAGCAAGCTAACTATATCGTCATCTTGGTAGTACTCGTCACCCATTAGTTAAATTACCCGTTATTCCACTGGAATTTAAGAATACTGGAACTTTTTTTCTTTAGTGCAGTGGACTGTGGCAAAAGAATTCACTGTGGGTTAACCCACTAGTGCCCACTAGTGCCTAAAGGAGGGCTAATCCATGTGCTCTCGATACCCGGCAAAACTTTCCTCTGGGACATATCCGCCATCTATGGAGAATAAGGAAGACCCAATTCACCAAACGAACCCCCTACAACAGATCCATCAATAAAACTAACTGCGGCTTTGTCTAAGAAGAAACCTGCTTAATGAAAGTTGCAGCTTCAACAGGGACCATCCATAAATTGTCACACAAATTTCAAGATTTTTCATGAGATTGGGCGAATATATTTATCTCGGAATAAATGAAACAAGTTAACATTTAAAAAAACATAAAAAATATAATTTAAATTAAACGCATTGATCAATCTGCTAATGTTTTCGATAATTTATCTATGACGATCCTAGCTCTATCCGATAGGTACCTATCGAATTTATCTAGAAGCTTCACAAGGTGCAGCATTTTCTCGATAATGTTCTTAACCCTTTCCATTCTCTCTGCGCTAGACTCTTCTTCATCAGCTCTGTATGTGGGGAATATTGGTCTGCCAACTTTTGGTGCGATCAAGGGTTTATCTAAAGCTCTGAGTTTTGGAACTTTTATTCGAGGTATATGTAGTCTAGAAGATCTTAATTTGGGTAGCGGTGGAATAAATCCATTTGGGGGCGGAACTGATATGGGTCTGAGGCTGTCTCCTTCGCTATCCAGATCAAGGTCCTCTTCCAATATGAAGTGACCATCTTCAATAGCCTTCGGGATAGCATGGTCAATAGTTTCGCAGAGAGTTTGAGCATCCTTGCTTCTCGCTGGTTTGAAAGAAGTTCTTCTTTTTGGATATAATGTTGGCAAGGAGTCCTAGGAACAAAAGCAATTGATTATCGATAGACAAAATTAAAGACATGCAGTTCACAAAATCAACTCATTCAGATGGGTTTGCGCTTGGCCAGTTTCACTAACGAAAGCAATACCTACTATTGAATAAATTTTAATTGATTTCTGGAATACTGGATCATTTATTAACCAGGTATTGTATCATCATCAACAGCTCATATACGTCCCCACCGAGGGGCTCGAGCCTACCCTAAATTAGGGCGTTTAGGCCTTAGTCAACCACGCCGGCCAAGTGCGGGTTGGTCGACTTCACACACAACCTGTAAAGAAATTCTTTCTTCACAGGTGTGAGCAGGTTTCCTCAAGATGTTTTCCTTCACCGTAAAAGCGTCGAATAAACGTACATATGAATTCAAAATTTGAAAACACATTGGTACGTGGCAGGGTTCGAACCGCTTCACAAAATCGTTTATTTTTCATTGTGATATATTGAAAGATTTTTTAGTCATTTTTCAAAATTCTCTTCGATCTTTGTGCGACTGTACGTGTTTCTTTTTAGGGTTCCATAGCCAAATGGCAAAAAACGGAACCCTTATAGATTCGTCATGTCTGTCTGTCTGTCTGTCCGTCCGTATGTCACAGTCACTTTTCTCCGAAACTATAAGAACTACATTGTTGAAACTTGGTAAGTAGATGTATTCTGTGAACCGCATTAAGATTTTCACACAAAAATAGAAAAAAAGCAATAAATTTTGGGGGTTTCATACATGGAACTGAAACCAAAAAAATTTTTTTCATGAAATGCATACATACTATCTATGGATAGGTCTTCAAAAATTATATTGAGGTTTCTAATATCATTTTATTCTAAACCGAATAGTTTGCACAAGAGACACTTCCAAAGTGGTAAAATGTGTATCCCCCCCTGTAACTTCTAAAATAAGTGAATGATAAAACTAAAAAAATATATGATGTACATTACCATGTAAACTTTCGATTCGATTTGAACGAGATCTAGTAAGTAGTTTTTTTAATACGTCATAAATCGTACGGAACCCTTCATGGGCGAGTCCGACTCGCACTTGGCCGGTTTTTGAGTCTATAGACAGCAATTTTTGAGTAGTAGAATTCTATATAACTTCTTAACTCTGAACGCTCAACTATTAATCTTATTTTTTTTTCTCAGATTTTATTAACTGGTTTGGCTTTAATTAATTTTTTACACTAATTTAGAATTATTAATTAAATTTAAATAAGGCGCAAAATATACCAAACGCAAACACAGACTGACAAAGCAGATCTACATTAAAAAAGATTTTCTTTTGTATAAAATACATTTTTCTGTGCGTCGTCAAAAATACAGGTCGTGGCTATAAGCTAATCAAAGTAATAAAAATGACGCTGGAATACGGAAAATCCACGATCAGCGTACATTTGCGAAGATATTAAAAGGTGTATGTGAAGTCGACTAAGGCGCATAACACATTGCACCGGACACCGCTGCGGTGTACGGAGGGACGAAAACCGCATGCGGCTGCGGCGGCACGGAACCGTGCCACCGTACGGTTTGCTCCGTATAACCGTCCGGAGCTGCGATGCACGATGCACCGCATCACCGCATTGTCTATGTCGAGATCTATTACGCGCATACACGTCCTTTCTACGCAAAAAAAAATCCGTACTATACTGCGGCACAGTGTGGCTTACCCTGCGGACCGCACCGCATCACCGTACGGGAGTGCGGTGCCGTCGTGCGCGCCGCACAACCGCACGGTCATGCGGTGTGAGTGTGTTATACCCTGCGGTTTTTATATACAAATTAAGATTCTTCAGTCAAAATTAAAAACCGCAGCGCCGCACACCGGAGCGGTGTCCGTTGCAATGTGTTATGCGCCTAATCCGCACTGGGCCTGCGTGGTTGATTAAGGCCTAGACACCCTAACTTAGGGTAGGTTCGAGCCCCTCAGTGGGGACGTAATATGAGCTGTAATGATGACGGCAAACCCAGTTGAATACGCAGTGCAATGTACTAATGGAACTCATTTCTACTCAAAAATAAGCTTTTCAACCGACTTCAAAAAAGGAGGAGGTTCTCAATTCGATGCGTATGTTTTTTTTGTGTGTATGTTACGCGATTACGCCGCCAATTGTGGACCGATTTTCAAATTTTTTTGTATTCGATAGAGTAAGCTTCAAGGGTGGTCCCATGGTCACCAAAGTTAGGATCTGATGATGGGATCCTATGAAAATCGAGGAAAACCCTTAAATCTTAAGGTGTGTCCAACGTGATTTGTATGTATGTTACGCAATTACTTCCCTAATTGTGTATCGATTTTCAAAATTCTTTTTGTATTCGATAGAGTATACTCCTGGGGTGGTCCCAAGTTCACCAAAGTCAGGATCTGATCATGGGATCCCATGAAAATCGAGGGAAACGCTAAACGAGGGAAGCAAGAGAAACGGAAAACAAAACCTAATTAGGTTTTGTTTCACTAGAAAGATTGCATTCACTAAAAAGTTAAAAATAAAAAATATTTTACAAAAAATAAAAACCTACTTCAAAAACCAGCCTAACCAGTCGGTGCCAAACGATGATCTCCTAGAAAATCTTAAAATTTGGCACTGACTTCAATATAGAAGTGTGATGTTGTCTGTACCTATTCTTATATTATTTTTAACTTTTCAGTGTTTTTGAAGTCGGTTTTTATTTTTTGGAAAATATTTTTTTTAGATTTTTTGTCGATACTTTGAAACGAATGATATTCGAAATAAGAACGAAATAAGTATATTTCGATTCGATTTAAATTATCTAACCGCCTCGGTGGTGTAGTGGTTGAGACCACCGTGTGCTGATCTGGAGGTCCGGGGTCGATTCCCCATCATGGGGGCAGAGGTTTTTCTATCTAATTTATGGTTGGTAGTAGGCTTCTTAGCCCGCCTGGCTAGCTACCATCGTCTTACTTAAGTTTGTCACTCGAAGGGCAATGGAGAGGGCTATGCTCCACAAGGTGGACCGAAGATCTGGTGAAGATCGCGGGATCGTCGGTCCACCTTGTGGGGGGCCTGCCAACACTGCGTCTCCCTGTACGAGGCCCCCACTCAAGGACCTTTCCCCCCCAACGGCCGTCAGTCCTACAAGCGATGTGTCCTGCCCGCTAGCATTTAAGGTTTGCAATTCTTTGGGCTATGTCGGTAACTATAGTTCTTCTACGGATCTCATCATTGCTGATGTGATCACGTAGAGAAACCCCGAGTATAGCCCTCTCCATTGCCCTTTGAGTGACTTTGAGCCTTCTTATGAGACCCATTGTAAGTGGCCACGTCTCAGTTCCGTTCGTCATCACTGGCAACACGCACGAATTGAAGACTTTTGTCTTGAGACACTGCGGCAGATGAGCAGAGAATATGCTGCGTAGCTTCGCGAACGCTGCCCCTCCGTTTAAGTTATTAGAAAAAATTCAGCCCCCTAGATCGCTAACGCAATCGCTAGAAGGAAAATCTATGCGATTTGACATAAGCCCTCGCTTAGCTTTCGAGCGCAATTGTCAAATCTCATACATTGTCCATTTAGCGATTGCGTTAGCGATTATCGAAAGATATCTTGTCTAAGGGGGCAGGTCTTTTAGGACTAGCCGTGCGGCAACATGGCATGTTATTCCCATGGCAACATGGCATGGTATCTCATTTCAATGACCATATAAAATACCGACCAGACTTTTTTGATGTGGTCTCAACCAAGACTTTGAATTCGAATTGAAATCAACTATATCTGGTCATTTCCCACAGTTGTTTTGTCTCCATTGGCAAAATTCAACTAACTATTTATGAATAACTTTCAAAGTGTTAAGGGTTATGAGATGAGCTTACCATTTCCTCTGATGGGTAGTCGACAGATACGCGCGCCGGCGGCAGAGCTGGCACTAAGGGCAACACCATCTAAAATAAATCGTAACATAAGAGGATTGTGAAGCTGTAAATTTTCATACAAAAAGCGATCACGCTTTTCTCCCTCTTTACATTGTCCAATTTTCATAATTTTTGGAAATGTTGTAGATATAATGAAGATCTAGGTTTGTACGTTTTGATTTTGAAGTAATATTGCTCAGAATATAAATTATAAGCATCTAAATATCTATATTTTAGACTTAAAAACTACCTCGAGCATTTTTATCTCTTTTTGACTTAATTATACTGAATTACAAAAAATCAAACAAACGAGTAGATTACGGTATACTAAATCCTACCAAACCAAAAGTGTCTAATTTCGTAAAGATTTAGGGTAAAATCGTTATCGCCCGAAAGAATATTTCAATAATAAATTAGGCACTTGCCTCGGGCTTTCAACTCTAAGCGGTGTGCAACAAACTGCATTTTTGAGAGTTCATAAATTGGCACTTCACAGTCCTCTTAATCATGAAACTCCACCCTCGTGACCGTCCTGAGGATTGAACCCGGGACCTTATGAAAGCTGTTGTACTTGTGTTCAAGTAGGATAACATTAAAAATGGCCGTTAAAGACAATAAGATATTACCATATAAGACTGAGAAATCTAGTTTTTTCTTTCACAATAGGGAAGCACTTGACATTCATCTCCCCGGATCATTCATTACACCCATCATTTTACCGGAAGAAGACTCTGTACCAGGGTCGACTGCTTGGGTTCCTGCTCCATCTTACCTATTTCTGTCAGCAGCAGTGATTGCATTACTGTGTTCCGGTTTGTAGGGTAAGATATGGCAGCGAAACTACTAGGTACCGTGACTTTACATCTTATGTCACAAGTTGGCAACGTACACTGTGATTTATGTGGGGGCTGATTTGCTGCGAATCGCACAAAAGCCACATATGTACTATAGTACATATGTGGCTTTTGTGCGATGTTACCACTTACCATCAGGTGGGCAGCTTGTTTGCCAGCTTAGTTGTATAAAAAATCTCACCTGATGGTAAGTGACGATAAGACAGAGATGGAAGCTTAGTTGTATGAAAAAAAGTAATATATGTCCACTTACCAGCAACAGCACGATCGCCCCGTCCGGCCACATATCAAATAAAGCGTCATATTATCACAATAGCACTGTCGTACTGCTGATCACGTACTTGGACATTAACGGGAAGCTGCGTCGGCGTTTATCGAGAATACAATACTCAAGGTTTCGCCGACATAGGTGTCCTTATAAGGCACGATTGTCTTGACGATCAAATTAATGCAAAAGTAACTTTGTCTGTCCCTTTGCCTGACTGTTACGCTTTCGCGCCTCGTGCATTGTCAACGACGCCACTGGACCACACCACTACTGGGGTGTCGCTTACATTTTTTTTGTAACACCGTAATGAAGTTCTAATGCAAAAATTATGCATTTATCGATATCAATTACTTATCATTATATGCAGATCTTTCAATCTCATAGAAAAACCATATTTATTCATTAATATTATTTGATTATCAACTGCATATATTAAATTAAATATTTTTGTTGTAAAGGTTACTATTATTATTTTATGAAACCATTGTACTCGCCCAATTTTAGCAATTTGTTTTTTATTAAAATTAAGACATAACGATTTGGTTTATTACACGATACAGTCGGCAGTGGTATTGTTATCAAAAAAAAATGTAAACGACACCCCAGTGGTGACGCCACCCCAGTGGTGTAGTCCAGTGTTGTCGTAGACAATACACGTCACACCTTACTGTCCTGTTTACGATTATAATTTGTTTTCAACAAAATCGCCTACTGTTTATTTACCTATGATTACCTCGCCCGTGGATTCTGGTGAATTTTCACTACATTTTTCAGAACGAAAAGCTAACCCGCGGGCGCGTGGCAAATTGCCATCAAACCCACCGCGGGAGGCTAATTGACAGGAGCCCATCAACAGGCATTTATCTCCTCCACTTTTGATTGCGGTACATTCCCACCAGACCAACTAATGCCTATCTGTGACCTAGCCCGACCACTTAAGAATTCGCTTTAGAACTCTAGTATAACTCAGTAAAGCCAGAACAGTATAGTTTTGATGCATAGGTAGGTAGGTACTTACTACTGTCCGATATATTGTTTACGAAAATATATGTGATTAAGATAAAGATAATCATCGTAAATCACAAGCACAAAGCAATGCCTGAAAAATAAATTAACAGTAAAATACATTTTTAAAACAAGCTTTTGTTTAAATGCTCTAAAAAGTGGAAAATAAACAATAATTTATTACATGACACAATTTTTTATGATAATATGAGCTTACTAAGCATAATTGTATTGTCATTGAAATAAAGGTGTATTCCAAATTTCAACTCTATTAGACACTGGCAAATGGGTCGAATATAACTCAAAATTTGATCCGAACATATACCTACATATACACATACATTGCAAGCTTATAATTACGATCTTATAAAGATCTTTTTGGATTACTATTTTCCAATTTTTTACTTTTTAAATAAAGCATTTCCTTATTTTAAATAGAATCATTTTTCTCACGTTTGACTACAATGTTTGATGAAAATTATATTTCGAAATATCAACAATAATGTTATTATAATATCGTCGCGAGTTTCTATAGGTTGATGGACACGACGCGTCGTCGTGCCATATAAAGGATTGTAGACGCACTGTAATTTATCGACACGACGTGTCTCATACTGAATTAAGACCGAAGAGCCTAAACCTAATCTCACGAAGACGTGCACGCTTAATTGTTTTTCATTTCTCCGTTTCGTCAATAATCGGATGCAGTCGATAATCAAGTCATTAAACGGTTAGGTGATATGATAATAGATAAGAGTTTTGCAACGTCTAGTGTAAAAGAAAGGGGTGCAAGATGCGCTGGCTAGTAACGAGCTGCTGCGCTGGAAGCCTTGTATTGTATCTGTACCTGAAGGTCTACTTCGAGAATGAAGTTAAGAGCGCAACACGTTTTGGTGACGCTACTCATCACTGCTGTTGTTGTGGAGGTTCGTTTTAGTTTTCTTTAATATGTACAAGTTGGTCTGTGAAGCCATAGCTTTATCAAAATAACTATACAAGGTTATTTTTTAATTACCAAAAAAATTTTGTGTGCTTGTTCAGACAAGCAAAATGAACAACTTTCACTATGGGAGCAACTTTCAAATCGCAACAAAAAAAAGTCAGCTGTTCCATACATTTAGGTTCAGTGAATGTTGAACATTTGTATGGAACAGCTGATTTTTTTTTGCGATTTCAAAGTTGGTTCCATAGTAAAAGTTGTTCAGTTTGCTTGTCTGAACAAGCACACATTTTTTTGGTTATTAAAAAATAAACTTGTATTTTAAACTGCATTTACAAAAGTCAATTCGAAACACTAATGTTAGCAAGTGTTATTCGAAAGAAGAGTTATTTTTAAAGTAATATAGGTTTGTTTGTTTGTTCATATAGGTTCATTGTTGCTGTGTTTTATAATAATACAATAGATGAAAAATGAATCAATCAATACAAGAAAAAATTTCAACTTTGGCGGGATTTGAACCAGCGTCGTCAACATTCCGTGCTGACGCGTTTACCGATATGGCCACCGATCTCTTACCAGCCCCGACGAAAATTCAACTGTATCTCTCTTTTGTACTTTGTTAAGCCAAAGGAGACTATATTCAGTATTAATAACTACGTATCAAAATCAAATTAAGAATCAAAGCAAAACCATTTATTTTGACTTTGATTTTTCTTTAAAAATGCTAAATATATATTTAAAAAAATCATTAAAAGAAAACAAATTGTAGATATTTATTGTAGAAAAAAAATATATGCCCACGTATTGATTATGCGTTTTACACAGGATACTTATATTTTATGTGATAGTAGACCATGTCGGTTACAATAACATACGGAGTACCTAGCGCATAAGTAATAGCATAACGTGAGATGCAATAATTTTTGCAAACGGCTACAAACCGCATTAAGCTTTGTCATACTTTGATCGACAAATAGCTGACAACAATAAAAACTATAATAAAAGGCTGTATATTTTACGCTAGTAACTGTCTTCTAACGTATAATGACAGGTGAAATCAAAATATTAAACTGTCTTCTAACGTATAATGACAGGTGAAATCAAAATATTAAACTGCGAAGGTTAGCAGCCACCCACCATCAGACTACACGGTTGCCAACTGTGTTCTATAAAAATATCAAGTTGGTATTATTTTTCCACAGGGCAGCCTTCTAAGAGACGTGCTGTTCCCTGAGAGTGAGGGAACCTGCTACACGTGCCGCGGGGGGGAACAGCCCCTGGCCCTCCCCGTCATTTCCTTCGTCAGCAAGGTTAAGGACATGTTCGTCAGAGGCTTCAAGGAAATCGTTGCCAAAACTAGAGATTTGCGACTGAACTGAATCATTTTACGCATTGTATAAATACATAGGAACAAAATAGGTGTAATCTTTAATGTAATAAATTATTAATTTATTGTTAAGTTGTGAAAAAAATATAGTTAGGTAATTCTATTTTCTTTTTATGAACACAAGTAGGTACGGTAAAATCAATGTCGTTTCATTAATGAAAAGTGTAATATAATTTTTGAGTTATTTAAAATCGCAATAAATATTTTTTACATACATGAATTAAAACCTTCATTTTTAATACTGATTGATATATTTGATGATTTAGCAATCACTTTCAAAGATTCTTGAGATTCCGCAGCGTAAAATATAATATTTTGAAATAAAAAACTTACAGCATTTTGTATTATCCTTATTTAATATGTGACTTATTAGTAATTAATTTTAGGGTATAAAGTCATCATTCACTCATAGACTAGAAGAGGGGAGTTAATTTATGCAAACCTAAATTTCTCTTCAATTTTCCCAATCTTATATCATCCAATAACTTCTCTAAGGGCGTTCTCTTCCCTAATATTGGAACACTGATTGGCTTCAGCGGTCTTCCCAACAACGGCCTCCTTAATGGTTGTATCAAAGGAGGTAGAATTGGCGGAAGAGGCACTAGCGGTAAAAGCGGTAGTATAGGTGGTAGGATAGGAAGTAAGGGCAGCTTCGGAAGGAGAGGGGTTGGAAATTTAAGGAATGTTGGATACAATGGAAATGAATGTCTTGAAAATAAAGGGTTGGTGGTAGGAAGAGTTAAACTATCTAATAAGTAAGGAGGAGGCTTTGCAGGCTTTGGAAGTGCTAGAGCAGGTAAAGGTGACTTCTGTTCATCTGCATTGATGTTGATAAAAACTGGAGAGTGTCGCGTGATGGTCACTGGCCTTCTTTCGAGCTTCAAGTCCCCTGTGAGTAGGCCTGAGTCGACGCTTTGCATTGTACAGGCCTGAAAAAAATATTTTCAATATTAATCCATTGGCACATGAAAAAACACATGAATAATCACATGAAAGCGCTATTGCCACACTGTCATCCTCTGCTCTACACCTTTCAAAGGCTTACTGTAAGAGATCTCTGTATGGGATAAGTCCGCCTTTTGTATAAACGTTTTGTATTTAGTGTGTGTATAACGTTTTTAATTAGTGTTTCGTTTGTTTGTACAATAAAGTTTTCATACAATACAATACAACACAAACAAGGTAGACGAGAAGTACCTACGCAGCCTTAATTAATCTAATGAGTTGTAAGTATATTTTCACTTCACAGAAGTCTATAGCCTAATAATGTCATTTTGTGTTCCTACATACTCGTATTAGTGAGGTTGTAAGACCTCACTGAATGTAATAATGGTTGCTTTATACTTGGCCTTACTACTATGTTATTTGGCTTTACTGCTCTGTTAGTTAGCGTCACTAGGGGCCTAGATAAATTAACAATTCAAAAACGATAGCGAAGTTCGAAAAGAACAAAATACATGGGAATAATTCCACATTACGAATCATTCTCATACATTGCCGTTCGATATACAACGAATAATGTTAACGATACGAACGCGAATGTTATGTTACTTAGTTTAGGGCTAGGGGTGGCTAGGGTTGTCTAGGGTCGTGGCCATGCTCCGTGGCGAGGCGGAATCTCATTCTGCGAGGACGTCATCTCGCAGAAGTAGGCCGCGGAGAGGGAGCGGGAGAATGATCCTCAAGCCGCTCCCATCCGCCGCAGACGGACAGGCAGGCGAAGGCGGGCATTCGCGCAAGCAATGCCCGTCTAATGACCCTGCCGTGGAGGCCTGCGTGCACGGTTGGCCCCGTGTACGCCACCGTAAGGCCCTCCGTCTGGGGATTGCCCTGGTGTTCTCGGGCAATCCCCCCTTGGCGATAGCCCGACCATTCAGGTCGGGCTAGCCCGGGCGCGTTGGTGGTTGTAGTCGCAGTGTGGACCCTACCACGTGCGTCCATATGGGCAAGGAGAACACCGGAGGGTTTTAGTGGGTAGGCCTGGCACTCTGCCGGGAGAGGGGAGAGCCCCACACTCGCTCGCCGTCTAGCCAACGGCGGGTACGGTGCGGTTACGCATTTACCCCCGAGAAAAAAGAAGGGGGTGGCTAGGGTGCTGTGTTGATGGTGAGGATTTTTTTGGATTAACAACGCTAGTGACTATCGAAAGTTTCCTATAAATTACGGCAATAGCTCAAAATCAGACTGACAAGGATCTAATTTTATAGAGAATTAGTGAGTAGGGAAAATAATGGCACCTAATAAAAGAATAATTGGTAGAACATTACACAAATGACATAATTATTGTTTATTGAAATAGTATTTGTTATTAGTTAAGTTGAATATTTCAATAATGTACTTTATTTATCAATAATTAATACCAAAATTTATACGATTACTTTAAATTTGATAAAATTCTTGACATAAAACATAATAAGAATAACAATAATAATCTATTTACATCAGGTAAGTTACATATATATTATTTAGTAGAAAATTTAAAATGAGATATTATTCATTGTTTGAGTATTTATTATTGACTTATAAGATTTTTGACAAAAAATGCAACATATTATATTGTAGTGCCCTTGCGGGGCTCTATATAAAAACATATAAATAATGTTTACACCGTAAAATGTACAACATGGACGCAATTGATGAAATAAATAAATAAATAAGATGTGCCTTTCTTATTAGCTTCGTTTGCTATCCACATTAAAATCCTAACTAATATAACAAATGTGAAAGATTGTTTGTTTGTTAAGCTTTCACGCCTAAACCACTGAACTTATTCAAATTCAGTATATTCCACCAAATTGTATTATTACATAATCACTTTTGCACGTCAAGTAGCTACGCCTATGGTTCACAAGTCTACGGCAGAAGACCTTGTACTGGAAAGAACCAGCAGCCGCCAGCAGGAAACCCAGCAAGGGCTATTTTTTAACCGACTTCAAAAAAGGAGGAGGTTATCAATTCGGTTGTATGTTTTTTTTATGTTTGTTACCTCATAACTCCGTCATTTTTAAACAAATTTCCAAAATTCTTTTTGTATTTGATAGAGTATACTGCAAGGGTGGTCCCATGGTCACCAAAGTCAGGATCGGATGATGGGATCCCATAGAAAATCGAGGAAAACACTAAGTTTCTTTCACTAAAAAGATTTCATTCACTAAAAAGTTAAAATTCAAAAATTTTTTACAAAAAAATAGAACCGACTTCAAAAACACTGAAAACTTAAAAATAATCTTCTTCTATATTGAAGTCGGTGACAAATTTTAACACTTTCTACGAGATCATCGTTTGGCGCCGACTTCAATATAGAAGAAGATTATTTTTAAGTTTTCAGTGTTTTTGAAGTCGGTTCTATTTTTTGTAAAAAAAAAATTTTCTGTATTATTACAATTAGAAGCTCACCTCAAAGCAAAAGTTTGAGCTCAACTTCTATTACAAGATTAAATGTGTCAGTTGACATTATACAACATTTTACGCAACATTACACTTTGTTAACATCAGTTAAAATAAATCATTGGGTGTGGGTCTGACCTCATGTCCCAACACTTTTATCATCCAAATCACCTTTAACTGTAGGTACTATACCTGTGGTCATTGGCGTAGGTAATGGGGGGCTTGGGGTCCGAATATCCCCCATTGAAAATCAATATACACTAGATAAAATGAACTTTTTCTTCCAAGTATATAAAAGGAGTAGGTATCAGTATACACTAGTTTTACCCCCCTCCACTATCGAAAAGTTATACTATGCCTTTTTTTTTCTCGGGGGGAAATGCGTAACCGCACCGTACCCGCCGTTGGCTAGACAGCGAGCGTATGTGGGGCTCTCCCGGCAGAGTGACAGGCCTACCCACTAAAACCCAAGTTATACTACGCCTATGCCTGTGGTGTGCCAAGCACTTCACAATTAAAGAAAATTCAAGACCATAGCTAAATCTTTTTATCTGTCTCGATCGCGCTCATCCCATTTTCTCTGAGTTGTTATGTATGACCAACTATTGTGAAAAATATATACGAACTTTTCAAATCGAAGCTTATCATTTGCCATCATTTGCTGTACACCATACCACCTATATACTATACCCATTTTTAAGTAGTGATGATTTTATGTATTTTTTAAATTTATGAATTGGTAGGTCTATTAGGTAGGTATATTCTTAGCAATGTATTACAATATTTTACACCTTGTCCCTTAAAGTGTCTGAAAACTTTTTGGAGTCGCGTTTTAGGTAATAAAATCCGATATTTGTGTCTCGTATTTAGATTATCACTATTTTGAATTACATTTGGTAAAGGGATAGTTTAGGCCCTCGAGAAGGACATATTATCTGTGACACAGGCTACTTTTTAACTCGAAACTCAATGAATACCGTGGGGACGCAGCCAACGTCGCGGACAGCAGCTAGTAATTCTTAGGTAAATTAATATATCTAGTAAATGACTCTTACCGGTGAAAGCGTTTCTAACTCAGAAATCGATAAGTAAACGAAGCCAATTGTTTACCTACAATAATTTTTGTTTGTTATATTTTTTGTAAGGACTGATTGGTGACTCTACATCAGTGGATGAAGGATGTTTGTTAAATCGGATATCAAGATTTTATGAATATAGATATGAGTGATTAAGGCGGAACAAAGTTAATAAGAATGTATTATTAAAAACCTTTTTAAAACCATGATTGCTATGCTTCATAACATACATAAATATTTTATTAACATCTTGGAAACAATAACTGAAAAATTCAAATTAAGGTTAAATGAGTTTAATATCGTGGCAAAGAAAAGTCTATGAGAATTTTTGAAGTCGGCGGCGGCGGTGGCGGAATCTATAAGGACAGCGCCACCGCGCAAAGAAGATATATTATAGAGCCCATATTTTAAAATCTATTTAAGTCTGAAGTCCTGAAGAGTCCAAAAAATATAGGAATGGTGAAATACTTACTAATACGAGTATGACGAAACAGTCGAGTAAGCACGAAATCGTTCTTATCTTCGTTTGGCACACCATCTTTGTCAAAATGACCCACGAAATTTGAAAGAACATTACAAGCGCCGAAGGCTTTATATAACATCGGTTCAAACGATAACTCGTAATTGTTTCGTAGTGGTTGAATTATATCAAATACATTATGTAAAACAAAGGCTGAGTCAGTATTGATTTGTTTATCAATTACCTACTGCTGCAACAACCAATGCAGTTGTTTTCTTTTTCCTTATTAACTATCAGATTACAATCATGGCAGCAGTTTTGAAGTTAAACAAAGTAAAATATGTAGATTACAATCCAAAAAGACTGTGCAGAGTATATATGCAAACTAATTGTGTGACATAAATTATATGACCTTAAAAAACAACTGAAAAGTTAAAAATATATAATATAAGAATAGGTACAGACAATATCGCATTTCTACCGACTTCAATATAAAAATGTGCTGTTGTCTGTACCTATTCTTATATTATTTTTAACTTTTCAGTGTTTGTCAAGTCGCTTTTTATTTTTTGTAAAAAAAACAATATATTTATCTTTGTAGTGAATGAAATATTATTTAAAAAACAAACCTTTTACTCCTAAAGGTTAAGGATTCTTCCATCATCAGCTCGGTTCACGACTACCAGACGTAAATACGTAAATAGATTCGGGAAAAACATGAAACACGTTGGACGTACTTACCTATAAAATTTAAGGGTTTCCCTAGATTTTCATAGGATCCCATCATCAGATCCAGACTTTGGTGACAATGGGACCACTCCAGGAGTATACTCTGTCGAATACAAAAAGAATTATGAAAATCGGTGCATAATTGGCGGCGTAATCGCGTAACATACACACACAAAAAATACAAGAAGAAAACATAGCGTACCTATGTTTTTTTTTGTATTTTTGTGTTTTGAGAACTTCCTTTTTTGAGAACGAATTGAGAACTTCCTCCTTTTTCGAAGTCAACCGAAAATGATTCCAATTTACTTTATTTTAATTAGACCATAAAGCTTTTAAATGTAATTGTTTGGTTTAATTAAAATAAAGTAGATAAATTGGTAATTAGACGTTTTCTTTCATTTTTATGTCTAAAACCCTTTTTTTATTGTAAAAACAAACAAACTCCTCTGCTTTATAATATTAGTAAGTATAGATTCAGTAATAAGAAAAAACTGTCCAAGTGCGAGTTGTATTTCCTTATCGAGGGATCTGTTCAAACTTATCTTGCATCTACCCGAATATTAGTTTGATATCTCTGTCCCAGCTTGTTTGTACTGCTGGGTCTGTCTTCAGGGGGTGCGTTCGATGAATTGACCCTCCGATCCTGAACGTACCTCCATCGGGGACGGAGAAGTTTCGGAGGGTGGCTTAATCAGGAATGGGGATAACCACTGGTGGAAAGATAGACGGACAGAGAAGTGAAGCTATAAGGTTTCCATTTTTCCTTTGAATGAAACTCTAATGAAACGCATAATGCTATAGTTCATAAGAAAACAAGGCATTCAAGGGCCCGGAAGAACGTGTTGTTTCTACCATGTCAATCTATGATTTGCTGCCCTCTGGCGCAGAGGGTTAGGTGGGAGAAAGCAGGTTTATGCATTCTGCCGTCCATGATCTAGTTCACCTAGTTGTGGTTTTCACTCTAGGGTAACTTCTATTGCACGCAATTCTCGATCCGTGTGCGGAGTGCGAGTTTTATCGAGCTTTACTCGATCACACGCATCGAACGCGTAAACGCGAATTTATATGGAATTAGAGCAGTGCCATCTAGTAGTCACTAGATGAAGCTGTCTCATTCCATAGCGGCTACTAGATGGCGCTGCTCTAATTCCATACAAATTCGCGTTAACGCGTTCGATGCGTACGATCGAGTAGAGCTCGTTAAAACTCGCACTAGGCACACCGATGATGCCTCCCTTCTGGGGAATACCCCATCCGGGTGAGTCCTTCATCAACGTAGTTTATACTATCCTACCCCATCTACCCTACCCTAAGTTAGGGTGTTTAGGCATTAGTCAACCACGCTGGCCCAGTACGGATTGGTCGACTTCACATACACCTTTGTATTTCTTCGCAGATGTATGCAGGAGCGTCAGTGGCGCTGTGGACTCGACACTTGCCTTCCAATCGGGAGGTCGGGGTTTGAGACCCGCCAGTACCAATGTGATTTTCATTTCGAATTTCATATGTACATTTGCCTGACGCTCCTACGGTGAAGGAAAACATCGTGAGGCAACCTGCATACATCTGCGAAGAAATTCAATGGTGTTTATGAAGTCGACCAATCCGCACTGGGCCAGCGTGGTTGACTAAGGCCTAGTCACCCTAACATAGGGTAGGCTCGAACCCCTCGGTGGGGACGTATATGAGCTGTGATGATGATGATGATGTATGCAGGTTGCCTCACGGTGTGTCCTTCAGCGTATAGAGTCAAGCGTCAGACAAAATGTAAGTTCATATGAAATTCGAAAACCGAAAAACACATTGGTACGTGGCGGTCTCGAACCTCGGACCTGTGCTATAAGAACTTGCTTCTTGCCTAATTAAATTCTTGGTTAACGGAAAGTAAGGGTACTATTCGTTAACCAAGAATTTAATTCCCTTGTGAAATCGCTTAATTTGCGAAGATATGCAGCATAAACGATCATAATTTATCTTTTGAATGAGTTGACTTACAAGTATGATTTTTTCACAGTTGAAAGAGACTGTAGGCCGGAGTATTTAAAAATAAAAAATAAATTAATAAAATCTTATTTATTTCATGTAAAATGACAACCATAGTACAGTCACAATTAAATTATATTCGATGAAAATTCAGAGAAAAATAAAAACATCAAATTAAAAAAAGGCATTCCAGGTAATAAAATTTAAAAAAATGCATAAAAAACCATAAAATAATAAAAAATGCGATTAAATTAAAAACTAACTGTCAAAATCTGTTAAATTATTTGATATCTCTGATCTGTTTCTGAGAAAAAGGCTCTTGACAGTCAAACAGATGGACAGACCGACAACAAAATAATCCTAAGTGTTCTGTTTTTTCTTTTGATTTGCAGAACCCTAAAAACTGGTATGACAGAAAAAAATGCCCTGACCCCCAATATCAGTTTTTCAAGGAAATTGGAGCAATAGAGTTGTTCAAGAACATAGCAGACAGGGCAATCCATAGACCAAATATTACGTCATCATCACAGCTCATATACGTCCCCACCGAGGGGCTCGAGCCTACCGTATGTTAGGGTGATTAGGCCTTAGTCAACCACGCTGGCCCAGTGCGGATTGGTCGACTTCACATACACCTTTGAATTTCTTCGCAGATGTATGCAGGTTGCCTCACGATGTTTTCCTTCACCGTAGGAGCGTCAGACAAATGTACATATGAAATTCAAAACGAAAAACACAGTGGTACATGGCGGTCTCGAACCCGGACCTCTCGATTGGAAGACAGGTGCCGAGTCCACAGCGCCACCGACGCTCCAAAATATTACGTAACTTGTAATAAATACCTGACTGACCAAATATAGATAAAGGTGAAATAAGCTTGATGAAACTACAATTACATTATTATTACAATTATCTTGAAATGGAATTCGATGCAATTGATAAGGTAGAAGTTGTGAAATTTAAAAAAAAACTATGCTTGTTTCATTTATATACTGACACTTTGTCCGCTGTATCATACAAGCAGACAGACACTTGTGGAACTTGTACAAGTGTCAATAAAAAACATGGGAGTGTTCCGGTTTCTTTTGCCCTGCGTTGGGCTTATTTTATTGACGACACTCGCTAACGGCTGCCACGACAAGAAATTATGTGATTTGGTATGTTCTTTTAAACAATAATTTATTTTTCTCCAATACGTCTACGCCAAGTTTCATTTTACATTTTTTTTTGCATTAAAATTATAACTCTTTCTGACATTAACTGCGTATATTTTTTTTTCATTTGTAAAGTTAAGCAGCTGTTGTCGAAAAATTTTTTAAAGCCTTTCCAGTCAAGTTATAATTACGAGTATATTATATTAACATGTATGTACATTATTCGATTAGAAGTTGTAAATTTTTCTTATTGCTCACAGATTGACGCCCTCAAAGATTTAAAGGAATGCAAGAAATCGTGCCTATCAGCGTAAGTATTTATAAAAAAAAATACAGTTTACTTACAAACAAAAATTTCATGTTTTTACGAACCGTTTTCTGTTACAGATTATTCAAAGACAAAAAGTTGAAGGCGAAGAAAATATTTGGTAAGTTTGTTTAGATAATGAACTACTCGTAGGTACCTATTCATTTTTTTCTTTTTTTTCTTTTAACGATTATAACAATTAAATTGAAGTAGCAAATTCGACTTCTAGTTATTGCAAATCATTCAGTGCATTCTTTGCTTTGTCTTAATTTCTTAAAATCAAACTAACACTAAGAATTATTTGCATTGAACTGGAATTATTAGAAACAATCAATCGCGAACAGTTCTCATTATTTTAATTTAAAATATCTTAATTAACAAAAATTGACAGCAATGTTTTGAACTTAAATTTTTCTTTACAGAAAAGGGGTGCGACGAATGCAATCCACTAGTTGGGTCTACTTTGGTTATATACCCACCAGAGAAACCAGAACCATGCCCGTTGCCTCCGCCCCACCCTGAACCGTTACCAATTCACCCGCTACCGCCATTTATTCACCCAGCCAAATCTCACCATATACCCAAACCTCCTTGCCCAGACCCAATCCCACTACCACCCATCGTCCATCCTATCCCACCACCAGAACCTTGCTTCGAGAAGTCGCCGCCAATCATACACCCAGTCAAACCTCACTATATCCCCAAACCACCCTGCGTTGATCCGACCCCACCTCCACATATAGTTCACCCAATACCAGCACCAGAACCCTGCCTTGAGATCCGACAACCTCCAGTCATCCACCACAAACCCCTTCCCCACCCAGCCCCAAAACCACACTACATATCAGTATCCCCAGCTCCCCTACCTCCTCAGCACTACCCAGCTCCTAAGCCGCCGTGCCCATGCGAAAAGCCCTTGTCGCCTGTTATTCACCCGCCTCCTAAGCCCTGTCCTTGCTCAAACCCAATCCCACCACCACCCTACCACCCAGCTCCAAAACCCCCGTGCTCTCACAAAATAAATCCATTCCCAACCAACCCCTACACTCCAGCGGTAACGCACAAGCCCCAGTCATCCCCACTTGTTGTTAAAATACTTCCACCAGCAGCGAAGTCTCCTTGTGGGTGTGCTCCTCCTCATCCTCCCCACATCCCCTGTCCCCTACCTCCCCCCGTCCCGATGCACGCATACGCAATACCCACTCCAGCTCCCCATAGAGTGGAATATAAATCAATATTGGAGAAGGAGTTGTGTAAAAAATGTGGGAAACCTTTAACCAAATGTGATTGTGATTGGTAATAATAGTATAGTTAATGTTACATTATAAAATAGGTACCTATAATAAATGTGTATGAATAAATTCTTATATCGTTTTTATCACTCAATCTAACAATGAAACAAATAAATGGTTCAGAGTGTAAAAGTCTATTGTTTAATCTATCCTGCACGTATTTTAATGTTACAAAAATTATTATAAAAAATTCATACCTAATTTTATAACATTTATTGTAATTTTAACATATTACGTATAATTTGTTTCTATTTTTATTAAAAATATGTGAGAAAGATCATCAAAATGCAAATTTTTAAGCTTTAGGAATTTTGCTCAAAAATAAGGAAGGATGCTAAAAATATTCTATTTAGTGTTTTACATCGAAATATTTATGTTTTTTTTTTCAATTTGCTTTATACAAGGTGGCACAAAAGTAGCCTACCTAATGTCAAAAAATGATATCGCTCAAATGACCAACTCCCGAGTTGATGCAAAATTTGCTCGTCTTACAGCATTTTGAATAGTTGCTCGCAAAACAATTAGCTCCAAAGTGGCGATTTCTTCTTCGATGTTAGCCTTCAAGACTCGCAAGGCTTGTGGTTTGTTGTGGTAAGCGCGATATTTTAAAAAGACCGAAAAGGAGAAGTCTGGCACCGTAGATCTGGTGATCTGCAGGCCTATTCTGTAACTTCGGTTGCTAACTAGAACTGTCATTTTTAGGGTTCCGTAGCCAAATGGCAAAAAACGGAACCCTTATAGATTCGTCATATCTGTCTGTCTGTCCGTCAGTATGTCACAGCCACTTTTCTCCGAAACTATAAGAACTACACTGTTGAAACGTGTTAAGTAGATGTATTCTGTGAACCGCATTAAGATTTTCATACAAAAATAGAAAAAAGCAATAAATTTTATGGGTTTGTGTTATGCTCTGTATTTTAATGTGTACAATAAAATTGTAAAATAAAAAATAAATAGAACTGAAATTCAAAATTTTTTTTCATCAAATCATCAACGTGTGAGATATCTATGGATAGGTCTTCAAAAATCATATTGAGGTTTCTAATATATTTTTTTTCTAAACTGAATAGTTTGCGCGAAAGATACGTCCAAAGTGGTAAAATGTGTGTGTCCCCCCATGTAACTTCTAAAATAAGAGAATGATAAAACTAAAAAAAATATATATGATGTACATTACCATGCAAACTTCCACCGAAAATTGGTTTGAACGAGATCTAGTAAGTAGTTTTTTAATACGTCATAAATCCTACGGAACCCTTCATGGGCGAGTCCGACTCGCGCTTGGCCGGTTTTGAAAGGAACTTAACATCCATTACTGCTATCATGAACGCTGCCGTAACACATACTCGTAACATTACTAAACCGGTAATGGATATAAAGTGTCTTTCAAAAATGATAGTTCTAGTAAGCGAATAGGCCTGCTGGACGGCCTGTTCAAATCTCCAGAACGGGAGATCACTCGACTCGAAAACTGTGTCTTAAAAAATCTCTATCGTCGCCCGAGCCGTGTGAGCGATTGTTCGTTCTGCTGGACTGCAACAATGCTTCATGCCTTATGGCGACTAATTCTGTATCTGTCTACGACATCTATGTCAAAGCACATAGACATTTTATTCCAGTTTCAAAAATTATAGCACAGTTACATTATGACATTACTTTCAATTTACTTAAGGCGCATAGTGGTCCCAATGACCTTGCGTCGATCGTCCCGCACTGATTACATAGGAGTGAGTGAGTGAGAGTGAGGGGAATATTTAAGCAAACCTTTACGCGTAAGATGAATTATTTCAATAAAAAATTAATTAAGGCGAATAAGAAAAATCTAAAAAGACCATCCCCTAGAATATTGTTCACTTTATTTATGGAAATCGAAAGTATATGATTTACTCTAATATTTACGACGCGATTAGGTTTAAAGTTTTGAAATCGAGGCATGTTTGGGTCACATTTTAACCAAGTTTTAATTAATTTATCAAAAAATTAAAAAGACCATCCTCTAAAGAATGCGTTGAATAATAACATATCTTTTTTAAAGATTTTTTTATTCAATATTTATGAAGAGAACCGGTTTTTTCTGCAGGGATTTTTTATGTTTGACCTTACTATGCGCCTTAAAGGCCGACGACGCATTTGTAACTCCTCGGAGTTGCGGGTGTCCATGGGCGACGGTAATTACTTAGGTACCATGAAGGTAAACATTATCGAAATATCCACAGAAAATACCTATCTACATCCCTCATTTCTATTGTGTGAGGGTGTGTGAAAATACCATTTCTTTCTGACTTTTTGAGAATCTATCCAAATGAGAATCTGTCCTTTTAGGAATCTGTCTTTTTAGAATCTGTTCTTATGCGAACAAAGGGCTAGATTGTCACCTGTCCCTTATAATAATCTTGTACATTCTATTTCGAATTTCGGTAACGAGAAACGAACTCACGTTACGTATTATGTCAATGCTCACGCTAATCATGCATCATCAATAAAGTCTACGCATCACAACTAAAATATCACGTGCAACAAATACAATGCGTGCAATTTATACATAAATGCGATGCGTATGCTTGCAAGGTCACATGCGTAGGCATGTAATGAGTCACATTTTGTATTTAATTACGAGTTTATATGTGACCCTAGATAACTCCAATTAGACTGCTACTAACTATGCCCGCGACATTGTCTACATGCTTGCATTCAGTACTTACATCGGAATATCGATATTATTAACATATCTATTGCAGTTTAGAAATTGCAAAGAATTCCTAGGGAATGCGTGAAATTTGATTTATTTCATGTGCTTCTGTGCCCTTTTGGGAATTCTGTAGATTTCATTACAAATGTACAGAATTCCTGATTTCATGCATTCCTGTAACAGAGATAACTTGTATCCTGAGAAAGGACATAGGCTACTTTTATACCAAATTTTACTGAGATTTTTTACGTTAGTTTAAGTTTCTTGCACCCATTCTCCTTATCAGCTAAAAGAAGCCCTTAATGGGTGGTAGGTAAAAAATCAAAAGAGCTTTCTTTCGAGTCACAATTGATAAAAGAATATTTTGATTTTGATTCTAACACGTGGTATAATCGAACTCGCGCTATACCCAACTGAATTACACGCAGACAAAGTAGCGGCTAACAGCTAGTAGCTGATTTAATGATATTCACAGTGGTAATAGAAAAAAAATTGAGCTACAGCTACAACAAGAGCTCGGTGGAGTAGTTCGAAAGCTTTGGTTTCGATATTGAGAACAAAGCAACCTTCGCCATGGTTGGACCCTGGATGGGTGACCAGTGTTCTGGAGTTCCTCCGTGCTTCTGAAGGCATGTTAAGCCGTTGGTCTCGGTTGCTAACGCTACCGTTTCTACCCACCAATCTGCGTTGGGCCAGCGTGGTGATATTATGGCCCAGACTTATCATATTTGCTTATCATTATTTGTTCCATGTAGGAAGGCATGTGCACAGTACTGAGAGACTTACTCGTATATAGGCTGTAATGATGGCCGTATTTATAGCAAAAAAAAATTAGCTACAGCCCCTCTATTCACGTCGGAAAGTCACGTCCATCTGCTTTGTTGCGCCGCAGTAAAAAGTGACTTAAGGGCCGTCTCGTAATAATCGGTGTTCTAGCAGAATTATCAGAGTTTACATTTTTTAAATAAGAGAGTATAAATAGTTCTAATTTTATAAATTTTACCACTTTTAAAATATCACTTTTTCTATAATAAATCATCCTTTAGCGTAATTAAACTTAAACCACTTAGAAACGAGCTGTTATTAAAGTAAATAATAAAAAAACTATATTTATAAAATCATTATAGAGGTAAATTTTATACAATCAAAACCTATCGAGAGTTTATAACAAAATACGCGTCGAAATGTGCCTCAGTTCTTCTAAGAAGTACGAGTATGCTGTCATTTTTTGTCTTTATGTAAAAGCATGTCACCTAAGAGTATCCTCAGAAAAGACAAGGTTAGTAAAATTGGCCATAAGTGCCTTTACACTTGCCTAAATACAGAATCTTTCTCATTTAGTGCACTGAATTTAACCAAATGTAAGCCGCTTTTATACAGACCACAAATAAAAAACGCAAGTTCTGTCGAATTTCGCTGATTCCTCTTAGGCGAAACATATAGAAACGAGACAAATCCGAAATCTGTTTCGTATAAATTGTCCAATTTGTCAAGAAAAAACGCTGAACTTTTTTTGCTATTCGACTACCTAGATGTCATGTTGTGCGTCCCAAGTCCATCCTGTCGAGTTATTGATGACTTGATGGCAGATCAACGTAAACAAACCCGAGTCTTATTAATGATAGTAGCATTTTATGAATTTCTTGCTAATCCAAAAAAAGATTATATTTTAGCAGTTCGCTTGGGGTGGCTTGACAGAACAAATAGATAACATAACATATTTATAGAGAAAATAAACGTTTCCTTTGTTTCCCATTTGACATTGGCTATATTAGCTATCTACAATACCTACTAATATAATATACTAGCTGTGCCCGCGACTTCGTTCGCGTGGCGTGGATGTCGGAAAATAACAACGATATGCTGTCGAGGATTGTTTGAGAACTTAAAAAGAGAACAATTCCGGCAAACATGATTTTACGTCACTCTTTAACCGTTAACCTTAACGAGCACGCAATGAAAAGAAATATTTTTTTCCGTTTTTGCAACATTTTGCATTGATACTCCGCTCCTATTGGTCATAACGTGACATTATATAGATAAATGGACTATCCAACACAAAAAGATTTTTTCAATTTAAATTAGTAATTCCTGAGATAAGCGCGTTCAAACAAACAAACTCTTAAGCTTTATAATATTATTATTGAAAATTCTTTTTATAGTATAGACCAGCTATTTATTATACTAAGCTTACTAACTATATCTCGAGTTTAGTTATACCACACGTTCCCTAGGGACGTGACCTGACGTGACGTGACGTGACACCCTAACTCAGGGTAGGCTCGAGCCCCTCGGTGGGGACGTATATGAGCTGTAATGATAGTTTTCTGCAAAGGACCTAATACAGGAAATTCTAAATTAGGGTATGCAATCATATCGGATCGCTAGTGTGATGATTACTGCGTCAAATGTACCTATAACATGAAATACTTAGTTGAATAATCTAAGTATTTCTTTAATTGTTACAACTGAATTATAAAATGGTTCGCTTGAAATAGATAAAGCACGAATCAACAAAAATTTACTACCTACATGATAATGGATTTTGAAAGGTTTTTTTTATTTGTTAATGCTTGCTTGCAATTATGTAGGTATTTCTGCAATATGCAGGAAGGCTGTTGTGACCAATAATGTAACGGTGAAATAATGTTTTATCATAATAATTATGATGATAAGTGTGCTTATAAAATACTGTCATATTCAAAATAAGACAAGTTGTAGTTCAGTTCAAGACCAAGATGGCGCGCTTCATATTTCTATTTGCTTTAGTGATTCAGGTAAAGTACTTTATTTTTTAAGATTATTATTATTTTGGAGTTCAAATGGATTTAGAAGACCCACAAATAAATAAAACGTGCTCTACATAATAATGCTAATTGACAATAAGTGATGCAACTCTTCCTTAGTAGCAATGAGACTTTGACCTTAGGCGCAGTCTCTACAATGACAATATATTACGATAATATATTTTGTTTATAGTAAAAATTCAAGACCGTAATATACCTAGAAAACATTTAGGGACCTGTCTTTTTACAACATCAAGTTTCTTTAGACACCATCAAATAGGTATCTCGATAATCTTAATTGGGACTTTTAGCCCGTGGGCTCAGGGCTGAAAAAAAAAACTATCACCTCACCGTTGATACTTCGTGAATTTTTTGTTATTTTCGCTGAGTCGGACTTTGTGATGGCGAGAGCTGGGTAACTGGGTGTTTTTTGACACTCTTCCAAAACTAACAGTTTGGTGCCAGAAAAAATGTATAGTTCATTCAATTTTTTTTTATTTTATATTGAAGATGTTTTATATAAAAACGAAATAAATTTTGTCCGACAAAATTATGCCATCTACAAATTATTACTGCAAATGTTTGCAGAATCTCTTGAAAAGTCATGACCTTGTCCGACAAAATGGTGGGCCAGTTTGCTGTCCGAGACGCCCCAAAGTGGTGATGGTGCCAAGCAAAAGTACTCTATGATGCCAAGCTCGCTTCTATAATTTTTTACTAGTACTCGTAGCTACTTCGCTGCTGTGTATAATAGCTTTTCTTTGTTCATAATATTTTATAAACAATGAATGAATTTCATCTCACCCACATGTCGTTTCTTCTTCTATATTTCATATACAACTATAAATTCTGTTTTGTGTCTTCTGTCTAACGATCCATATGATATTTTGTATTTTTTAAATAATATACTGTCAATTTTTATGTTAATAAATTAGAACAGAATAGAACGAATTCATCTTATCTGTACATACAGCAACAGGCCAGAATTTACATGTTGACCTTGGGACCACTCTTATGGTCCCTAATAGCGACGACTTTCGTAATGCACATGTAAAGCTTGGTGTGTTTCTGACCGCAAAATAAATGTAAAAACTGTAAAAATTTCTGACTGTAAAAATACTCGTGAGTATTTTTACTCTCATAACTCATAACTGACACGTTTGTTCTTATAAAATAAGGATTTATCTATACTAATATTAAAAAGCTGAATAGTTTGTTTGGTTAAACGCGCTAATCTCAGGTACCTACTACTAATTCAAATTGTAAAATTATTTTTGTGTTGGATAGTCCATTTTTCGAGAAAGGCTAAAGGCTATATAACATCACACTACCGTCACTACCCCCAATAGGAGCTCAGCATCATTGAAAAATGTTGCCAAAACGGGTGTATTGACATGTTTTTATTATAAGCTGTTTTTATTATAGTTGTCGTTGTTGTTTTAAGATATTGCAAGGAAGAAATTTTAAATATTTAAATTATTATTTTTACAGGTTTCATTTATTTATGCTGACAAAACCTCGGAAGCAAAGAAATCAAAGGCTGACAATGGAGTTAAAAGTGAAGATACAACACCTATAGACTGGTTTGACTTGTTCTTTCCACCAGACTTATCGATTACAACGCCAGTAACCATCAAAGCTCATAAGCCAACTAAAAAGCAACTTGAAGAGATAAAAGAAATGGCAAACTTAATATCCCTTATCATTCACGATGAAATGGAAAAATTAATTGCTAGTACGGCGGATGATAAGGCAGATAAATCTAGAGGGAAACGGTCAACTGACAATAGCCCAGTAAATAATACCCAAATTATATTAAAACTTTTAAATCACATAAAAACCAACAATGAACAGCAAAACAGAGCTATAGGAAAAATTATAGAGGCGAAAGAAATAGCTGACCAATACGGTATAGACTTTGCACCAGATTTTGAAATATTTTCAGAACTCGCCGTCGCTTCTAGCAAGCAAACAGAAGACCTTTCGATGATTCTAAATGATGCATTCAACAATACAAATTCTACAGAGGAGCCAGTAATTGAATTTATTCCGATCGTCAACGAAACTGTTGATAATGCAATTGAGAAGAAAAATTATTACATTTACTCAACTAATAGGACTAGCGAAGAAATTGAAGAACAGTTTAGTACGCCGCCCCCATTTGAGTTTGATCCACAAGTATTGTCCACTGAAGCTGCAGTAGTAGAAATTCCTGACTCTGAAATTATATTGGACATAGAGATTCCAGTAGAAACTCAAATTATAACTCCTCCAATACAGCATCGAATTTCATTTAGCTACATGCCAGATTTCTTTCAACAAATATTAATCGCTCCAGTTGAATTTGACCAATGCGCGCCAGTTGAAGAATCTGCAACGACGTCATCTTTAAATCCACATGTTGGAAAACAACCAGAGCCTGAACCAGAGCTGGTAAAAGAAGAGTTTGAAGAAACAGTTTCGTCGAGAGTAATAGTAGGTAAAGGTGTTGACGCGGGCTCAGCGATTATCGATCATGTTACCACTTACACAATATCAGAGAAATCGCACTTCAGGAAACCTGAGGTTGAGCTACCTCAAAAAATGCAATACTATTTCCTTTTAATTTAACTTAAATCAAAAGCAGTTGTTGATTGAACAGATAGGTAATCTAGCGTTAAGCCTAAAATTCTGATAATTATCATGGTTACGCCTTTGAATTCCTCGGAATTACCGTCTATTTTATATTTATACTTTGCATCTAGGTAGCATAGTATTCGTGATATAGTTTGTAAGTTTGGATATTGTTAGTAGACAATTTTAGAATAAACTTTATAGACCTGAATTCATTTCTTGCGATATTAATTAAAAGATTTGCAATAATGTCAATCTATACCTACCTAAATCCTTAGACCCGGTTGCACCAAAATATTTTATGCATCACGATTTCAGGTTACTTTATCCTTTATATCCTAAACTTATGGCGTAAATTGTTTATTTCCTACTTCTTCTTCTAACGTATCAAGATGATCACAACGTCTTTTGAATGAAATTTAAAACGTAAAAATTTTGTGCAACCGATTGATGGAGCTCAATTTCATGACGAATTCTGAAAACGAATGAGTGAGGACAATAAAATAAATTAATTTCTCTAATAAAACAATGTATTTTCATTCAACCGCCTTTAATTCATTTCAATAAATACATAATTACTACATCTAGATACTTAAACATACTTTTTGGTTTTTAGGGTAAATAAAAATCCTCATTATTCATCATGCTGTAGAAACACAGATAAGATACAATGTTGATTTTAATACAAATAGGAGTAGAATAGGCCTAAAATCCGTATGGAAATAGCAAAATCTCCAAATGTTATATTTGACACACGTTAATGTGATAACAAATTTTTGGGAAAATAAAATTTCACTAATAGATTAAATCTAAAAAGATAATAATACTTGCACGCGTTCCAGAATATGTTAACATTATAATTATAATCGTAAACTAAAAAAATAGTTCAATAACTTAACGACTGACTGGTTTCCACTCATCGTTCGTGTAACTAACAAATAAGGGACCATGTGAATTATTACTAAACTTAAATCTATCTATGGTAACATTAAATTCGTCAAGGCCGACTAAGGGAGTTCATCGCAATTACACCCCACACCAGCCCGATTGGCCAGCGTGGTATAGCAGGGGGCCTTTTTTTAAGGCGGGGGAATCTACGTTTCAACAAGGGACTGAAAGCTGACAAGGCTATCCCTTGGATATGCCGTAGGACTCGGATAAAAAAACCCATACCCGGCTAAACCACCCTCCAGTAACTTCTCCGCCCCCGGTGGAGGCACGCTCGGCATTCCACGAACGAACCCCCTGGAGACAGACCGAGCGGGGTATAGCAGGGGGCCTAGACAAAATAACTATTAGGTTCAGTAGACAACATAGCATTTGGGTTCAGTAGCCAAAATAACATTTGGGTTCAGTTCGTTTCCTTTACATTATACGTTCTGTATCGAACGGAAATATGTGAGAACGTTTCGTGATGTATCATCATTCCCACACATTTTGTTATATTCGACCTTCATTATCGTTTTTGGATTGTTACTTTGTCTAGGCCCGACTTAAATCCAGCGGCGGGACGTATAAGGGCTGATGTGACTGTGTTGAACATTTAATTTAATACAAATTACTACGTTTAATTATATAAACAAACGATTCTAAAAGATTCAAGCTAAAACATGTCCTGAATGGGTAAATAAAAATTTCACGATTTAAAAAAAGCTTTTTGGCAAGTCAAATTTAAATGAAGAATATTAAACTAAATATTTGTACACCGGCTGCCTCAAAAAAGCTTAGCTCATCTTAAAATAAAAACATGTTTTCGATCAGGTGATTTTTTTTTTCAAAAGTAGAAGTGCATGAATTTGTTTTAATAAGGTTTTAATACGTTAATAGCTTCACTTTAAATTATTTCGTTTAATATATTCATATAGTGGGTACATAATTATTATTTCCCTATTTTAGTTTGGTTAATGCTAGTCTATGGGAAAAGTACATCTCGGAAGACATCGGCTGAAAATGTATTTCTAGCCTAAATCTGCAAACATTTGCATCACGGTTATAACGACACAGTGTAAGTTTGTATAATAATTTCAACAATTTATTAGTTTCATATCACACGAAATAAGGCACAAATTCATAGCAACTATATAATATTTTCGCATTTCTATTTAATATGAAATTCCTAAAACTTAATATAACTATTATTCTAAATGCCTACTATTTACTACCTCATTCTAAATTAATTACTTAATAACATATTTTTTCTTTGGCAATTATTTTTTGGTGTATATACAGTGCTTCAATATTTTTAATAAGTTCCAAAGCTGCATTTAATGAGAAATTAAGAACTATATCATAATATTAATCGCAAAGAAGCACAAACACGAAAAAAACTTGTTTTGTGACCATCGAAATAAAATACTGCAACATTAAACATATCAAAATCAAAACTTATTCAATCTAAACTTTGTAATATAATTAAATTACGGTTTTTAATAACACCACTTTCTAATCTTTATAACTTATCGACTTTCAAATACACATACTTAATTTTTTTTATTTGTTTTTTGTCACATTCACTTTGCTGTGCTTTTTTACTAAGAATAAAACTTCAGTTGCTTTTATAAACTACTTACATGAAAACTACATAAATTATGCTATTCTAATATAAATTATATATTTAATAGTTAATCGAACAGCCTGAATGACTTAAAATATATATTTAATTACAAAAAATTGACAATTCAAGAACAAATATATGGCACAAATACAACTCTTGAAAAAGACTTCTAGAAATACTATTAAATATGAACAAAATAATTCATCTATGGAATAGAGAAATTTTGAATATTGCTTTTTAATTAATGGGTAGAGTAACAAAGAAATTATCACTATCCGCAAATGACCACACAAATCCATTCTACCAGTTTACAGATTATGGAAGATTTGCAACCTTTCCTCTTGTCTTTGCTCAACGTTAAACTTGATTCTTCTTAAGCTACCTATGAGCGTAATAAGCGCTGTAAGCACTGTTGTGGCCAGCGTGTGGTTGATATCTGAAAAAAAAACAGTTTTAATGTTATATTTACAATCTCAAGCTATCCCATAAATACCAGTAGAAAACGAAGTCCAAGATTTCATTTCCACTCTTTAAAAGGACTGTGAAGTGCCAATTCATGGCTCGAGTATGCACTGTCAAAAATGTAGTTTGTTGCACACCAAATCAATGTGCACACCGCTTAGAGTTGGCAGTCCGAGGCAAGTGCCTATACATTTCTCATTGAAATATTGTTTTGGGTGATATCTGTTTTACCTCCATAAACCTTTACGAAATTAGACACTTTTGGTCTCATTAGATTCAGTATACCTTAATCTATGTTTGTAGGTTTTGCATTTTTGTAAATCAGAATAAATTGTAGTCAAAAAAGATAAAATGCTCAAGGTAGTTTTTAAGTCTAAAATATGAATATTTAGATGCCAATAAATTATATTCTGAGCAATATTACTTCAAAATCAAAACGTACAAACCTAGATCTTCATTATATCTACAACATTTACAAAAATTATGAATATTGGACTATGTAAAGAGGGAGAAAAGCGTTATCGCTTTTTGTATAAAAATTTACAACTTCACAATCCTCTTAACACAAATGTTAACAATATTAATTAAAGTGAACAAAAAGATTGAGAGGATATTAAACAAGGTTATTGAGACCGGGTGAACAATGTTGACGATGGTAGCAACACTGAAGTTGCCATAAAAATTAGCAGTCAGAAAGATTTTGGTAGTATGTTTTTAAAACGGAATAATCTTTTGCGATATCGAACTTGGGATAACGCAGGACTCTGACACACCATGGTTAATCCACTGGATTCCGATCTAAAGAGCTGCTAACCTCCCTCTAACCTCTTTGAGATCAGAACATCCCATATTCGCATCCCATATTCGCGATTTCAGAGAATACCTACATACTGAATGTTCCCTATAACAACCTGTTTCAATTTCATCTCAACTTCATTATGTGAATAGAAAAAGGATAAATAAATCATAAAGAAAAAAATGTCGTCTCTTGCAAGAATTGAACCCGCGCGGCCGCGTCTCCAACATACCGTATTAACGCCTTTTTATCATTTTATTTAGCATTTTTAAAGAAAATGCAAAAGTCAAATAAGTAACCTATAAAATTTGTAAGTTTGCTTTATTCTCAACCAGTTTTCAAGAAAGAAAGTAAAGATTTCTAAATTTGATGTTCATACGTAGTTATAACAGCGAATGAAGACTCTTTGGCTGAACAAAGAATAAAGGAGGTCAATACAGCTAAGAATTTCGTCGGGGCTGGTAAGAGCTCGGTGGCCTAGTTGGTGAAGGCGTCATCTCAACTTATTGGAACAGCCCATTTGTGAACTTTGCATTCCGTTTAAAATGTTTACCAACAAGTTAGAGATGTCGATAATCTGCTAAAATTTATTTTCATAATTTATATGTATTAATCTTTTATAAGTAAAACTAAATTATGGTATCTCCGTCAGAAGTGTCAACACTTTGCAGGCGCGGATCCAGCCCTCAAGAAAGGTTGTGGTCACAGTGTGATCGTATAGTACCATTCCTACAAAGATGTTTCCAAAACATATGACACTCTCACCAAGATTCATTGTTTTTTTAAGGCATTGGACATAATATCATCAGTCTATCGATCTCAATAGACCATGAAAGTGTGACGTCACAAGTCTATTAGGGTTGTGGGCATGCCCATCGTGCCCACAACGGTGGATCCGCGCTTGACACTTTGCTGGTTTATGTGTTGTTATGTTATGTGATTTAGGCGTGTTACTGTAATTGTTTCTGAGCCAAATAAAAAAAACAAAAAAGTAAAAAAAACCTCGAGAATGTGTGGAGCGAAGGTTCACTCACCGGACAGGCGCGTGCGCAGCGTACAGCGGGCCGCAGCCGCTGGGCTCGGCGGCGTACGGCTGGCTGAGCTGCGCGCACGCATCCGGCGCTGACACCTCGCGGCGTCTGCCGCCTGTACCCCCGCGCTGGCTCTGCTCCGGCGGACTGGCGGATACGAACAAATTTATAAATTAATCCTCATCAAAGCTCATATACGTCCCCACCGAGGGGCTCGAGCATACCCTAAGTTAGGGTGTCTAGGCCTTAGTCAACCACGCTGGCCCAGTGCGGATTGTTCTACTTTGAACCTTTGAATTTCTTCGCAGATATATGCAGGTTGCCTCACAATATGAGAAGGCCAGTGCCGAGTTCACAGCGCTACCGACGATCGAATTTTATTAATAATCAATCATAATATTGTTTGTCATCGGTGGTAGACGAGCCAGTAGCCCACCTGATGGTAAGCGGTAACCAACGCTCATGGACATCTGGATTGCCAATGGCACAGTTCAACCAGTGCCTACCTGGAGAAGAGTGCTCTTTTATAGCCTCGTTTGAAGAATGTGGAAGAAATGACCGCTGAAACCAAACTATGCTAGACCAGAGTGCCTATTACCGATCTCATGGTTTTGCAAATGATATCATAGTGCAAGACGAAAAATACGATTTCCGGTCAGATTTTTGATCATTTGTTCATTATTTAATGATGTCATCATTGAAATTATGCCTTAAAGTGATGATATTATTGGAGATCGGTAATATGAAATGCAGCATTTCATGACTTCTTTTGCTCAAATTTATTCAATGTCATATGACGAAAGATCCATAATTGACCTGCAGATCGGTTCCAGATGATATGGCGGTTGGTGCGATGGTAAAAAGGTGATGAGATGGCCGTTTGCAAAGTTATAAAATCGCTTCTTCTGGTTAATAGGTAAGTTCGCCATCTACCCCATTCTTGGATTAAGTGAAATATGTAATAGCCATCGCAAAAATGAAGATTTTTAAAGTGAAACTTTTTTATATCACCTCAAATTTTCCATCTATCGCAAGTCGCATGACATAAAAACATAAGCCAGGATTGGTCAGATCTCCGACTTTAAATCTGTGTGGCAGCAGAGATTTAAATCTCGGTGTGGCAGTGGTTCGATCCTGTGGGCCAATTATGGATCTTTCATCGTATGACATGGTGTAAATTGAGGAAAACGAGAAGTCATGAAATGCTGCATTTCGTCTTACCGATCTCCAATGATATCATCACTGTGGCATAATTTCAATGATGTCATCATTAAATAATGAACAAATGATGAAAAATCTGACCGGAAATCGTATTTTTCGTTTTGCACTATGATATCATATGATATCATTTGCAAAAACATGAGATCGGTAATACTATATACATTTCATAAGATAATTTCATCTGATGTAGAGTGTTATTTTTCCATAAAATAAATTTGTTTTTTATTGCTTTTTTGTTTATTATTGATTTGTTTTTATTAAGATAAGTTGTTAAGATTGAAAACGCGATTTTTTTACCCTAAATCGAATAATTTTCCGAAAATTTTCAGTCAAACGCCTACGATCCGAAAAAAAGTTTCACTTGCATAAAACTACACAATGATTTTTTTAGGTAATGAAAAGACCATCTACCCTATAACCCGGAGTAGGGGTGATAAAAGATCACAAGTTGCTTTCATTAAGATAGTTTCGTAACGGCACAGATAACGGAACATTCGGTTTGCTCCCACGCCACGCCCGCCCGGTAGGCGGGGTCATATTACGCCTTGGCGTTAATGCCTATTTTGACAGCCCGCGACAAATGACTCCACGCATAAAAAGCACGCTATAAATCGCCCGTACTAGGAACTGAAGAAAAGGGCGCGAAAAAAGTTTATAATTCATCTCTCGGTCGCGCTCCATCATAGTTTTTTGTCTCGCTTTATATTTAGACATATGGCGAGATGTTTTTTCGCTGTGCTGTGTGGCAGTAATTAATAGCTGTTTATTTTTGTAGGCTTACGATAAGTTGCTGGTATCAAGCGTAGCTACATATCAAGCTGACAAGATTATCGCTTTTAATAAAAAGCTGGTTAAGTGCGAGTCGGACTCGCCCATGAAGGGTTCCGTACGATTTATGACGTATTAAAAAAACTACTTACTAGATCTCGTTCAAACCAATATTCGGTGGAAATTTGCTTGGTAATGTACATCATATACATTTTTTTTAGTTTTATCATTCTCTTATTTTAGAAGTTACAGGGGGGGGGGGGGGGCGCACATTTTACCACTTTGGAAGTGTCTCTCGCGTAAACTATTTAGTTTAGAAAAAAATATATTAAAAACCTCAATATCATTTTTGAAGACCTATATATATATATATATATTTATTAATTTTTATTGCTTGAACTTTCTAAGAAGTGTCAGGAAGTTATTCGGTTTTAGAGAAAGATCCAGAAAGTTATCGAAAAACTTCACGAGTTTTTCACGAAGTTACTTATACACCCTCATCAACTTCAACCCCCGTATCTTTTACACAGCATACTTGGCCATAAGTCCGCATTTTGTTATTTTATCACCATCATCACAGCTTATATCCTACGTCCCCACCGAGGAGCACGAGTCTACCCTAACTAGTAATATTAGGGCGATTAGGCTTTAATCAAACCACGCTGGCCCAGTGCGGATTGGTTGACTTCATATACAACTTTGAATTACTTCGCAGGTGTATGCAGGTTTCCTCGCGATGTTTTCCTTCACCGTAGGAGCGTCAGATAAATGTACATATGAAATTTAGTTATTTGAATATTAAGAAAATAGGTACTTTCTCTATTTTTTTTTTACGTTTACATCTAAGTATACGATGCCGTATTATAGCAAGTAGCAAATTAAGAACTTATTTGTTTCATGACAAAAACAATTTCCATGAGTGCACTTTTTCATTCGATTCAGATTTAGGTAATCATCTGTTTTAAGTAACTCGGTACTGCTACAGGAATTTCGAAATCATGTATTTGTATATGAAACACACATAAATAATATTATAATGCATTATTGTCAATATTCTTATGTTGGCGATTTGAAAAAGGTCACAAAAAAATTTCCGAGTTTCTTGCCTGTTCTTCTCGAGAATAATGGTCTCCCAATTTTCGAAAAGTTATCGAGTCAATTATACTCTCACGCAGGCGGGATCAGATTACGAAAAAGAAAAACTTTGAAAAGGCCGACAAAAATAGAAAAAACTCAGTACCCAAATTTCTATGCAGCAAACGTAGATTGCAACACATAAGCCAACTCCAAATATTTCATCTCGCGCCTGATAAATACCTACCGGCCTCTTGAACACAATCCAGACCAAACTCCGGTTGGTCGGCTAAATAGACCGTAAAATTGTCCGACACAGAGCAGTTGCCGCGGAGAGAATAACCGCTGACAGGCACTGATTTATCCCGACGGCCAGCCAATGCAGGTGAGGCAGCAACGGCAACCCCGCCGCTAACATGCGCGCACACACACAAATTGTTTACGAAGTGGATGACCGTTTGATATACATCAGATAGACGTGTAAATAAGGAGCTGGCTGTAAAGTTAATTGTGCGGCCGGCTTCAAAAGTAGATAACCATTTTAGCACCATGTCACACTGACTATTAACAATGCAATATAGGTGTAACCATCTATACTTATCTATACTAATATTACAAAGCTGAAGAGTTTGTTTGTTTGAACGCGCTAATCTCAGGAAGTACTGGTTCGAATTGAAAAAATATTATTGTGTTGGATAGTCCATTTATCGAGGAAGGCTTTAGGCTATATAAGATCACACTACGACCAATAGGAGCTGAGCATCAATGAAAAAGAAAAAATATATTGCGAAATGTAGTTCGCAGACACAGCTATAGTACTAAATAATAGGAATAGTTGGTGTGACATGGTACTGAAATGTCCATCTAGGTACTTTTGAAGCCGACCGTACATACACGCACACTAATTACGAGTATAGATACACTTGACCGGGAAGAAACTACATATGTATGTATGAAGTTTAGTCCCGATAATATTATTGAGTAACCGATTCGAATTGTTACTGGATAACTGTAAGATAACTCATATCATCATCACAGCCCATATACGTCCCCACCGAGGGGCTCGAGCCTACCCTATGTTAGGGCGATTAGGCCTTAGTCAACCACGCTGGCCCAGTGCGGATTGGTCGACTTCACATACATCATTGAATTTCTTCGCAGATGTATGCAGGTTGCCTCACGATGTTTTCCTTCACCGTAGGAGCGTCAGACAAATGTACATATGAAATTCGAAACGAAAAACACATTGGTACATGGCGGGTCTCGAACCCCGACCCCCCGATTGGAAGGCAAGTACCGAGTCCACTGCGCCACTGACGCTCTCGTAACTCATATAGATATGAAAAATATAATGTTTAATAATAATTTGACATAGATATTATAAACATAGACTAGGTAATTTTTATTTTCACACCCATTCGTAAAGAAGTTGAAGCTCGGGGGTATTTAAGAGATTTATGGGGACAGAAAACCAGTGAATTTTCAAATTTATTGCACAGTCTGTGCGACGTAAAAAAACATTAGCTATGGAATATCATAATGCATTCTCGTTTCAAAATCAAAGTAAGTTATGATACCGCCTCCGTGATATCGTAGTCAGATCACCTGATTCTGATCTGGAAGTCCGAGATTCGACTCCCCACGGAGGCATGTTTCCTACTTGGTTTGATCAGTGGAGTCTTCCTGACCCGCCTGGCTCGCTACCACCGTCTTACTAAGTTTGCCGCCATAATAATAGTTTTAATATCTTACCTCTGATTGACGAAACACAACATTGTGTTTCGTCAATCAGAGGTAAGATAGCCAGTTTCTCAGTTGTTGAAAAGGTGGAACTAGTTTCCATCTTCAGCCTTTTCGTCACTTATATTAGTTGAGATGAAGACTAAGATGCATTGAGACGGCGTGCATTGAAAAATGAAATCAATAAAAAAATCGTCTCTGGCGGGAATTGAACCAGCGTCAACAAAATACCACGTTCACATCGTTGACGCTTTGACTACTAGCACACCCCGGACACTCCATACAACGTTCGCAAATCAATTACCTATTACTACTACATAAACAAATGACGTTCGTACACGCGCAAATGTGTGCGTGGAATCTAGTAGGGCTGAGTGCGCGGTTATCAATCGAAATGACGCGGGAAGTGCAGCGACTGCCTTCTCTTTCACCCGCATAGCGCTGTCTCTGTTATCGCGTGTACTCGTCCGAGTGATCGCGCGCGCCCTTGTTTATGTATCAGTGATGTCTACAACGAAGTGCCGGGTGGGGTGAGGTATTTGAAATGAGTGCGGGGAGGTGAGTGGCCGTTCTGTACGTAGTACTATTATCTATTCTGTGCCACTAGGCCACCAAGCTCTTACCAACCCCGAGACAAATTTAACTGTATTTATCTATTTTGTACTTTGTGCAGCCAAAGTAGACCTTTGTACTTTGTGAAGCTAAATTTGACTTTATTTTCTGGTTAACTTCGTGTCGACGTTTTTTCTTTATTGATTTATTCAATTTCAATTTATTTAGCATGTTTTATAAAAACTAAAATAGCAGACAGTAGAGCGTCGGTGGCGCTAGAGTGTCGGTGGCGCTGTGGCCTCGGCACTGAGACCCAATTCTACTAATAAGTTACAGCCGAATCGAAACTGAATCGTTGCGATCGACAAATCACAATCATTCTGTACCATCACATTATTATTATATTATTTATTCATTTTTCGACATCTCTGTAAATTACTATTTCTTTTTGTTTCTATTTGACATTTAATTCTATATTCCGATGTAATTTGACATATATAACATTATTATTATTTTAATCCTAATTTGACATCAATCGTATAATATCTGTTATGTGTAGTTAGCTTTTTTATTCCAAAATTGTTACCTATCAATTATGTTTGATATTGTATTTCTTGCTGTTGTAATAACTAATTGCATTGACTAGACTTACTGGCTGTTTGGAATATTCTGTAAGCCTGCAAGTCATTTTGAATAAATAAATAAAGAAATCAGAACGCCACATTATGACGTCATCGAACAGTTGAATGGCAATATGAGCGCTCGGATTGGTCGACCGCAACGGTTCAGTTTCGATTCGGCTGTAACTTATTAGTAGAATGGCAATATAAGCGCTCCGATTGGTCGACCGCAACGGTTCAGTTTCGATTCGGCTGTAACTTATTAGTAGAATGGCAATATAAGCGCTCCGATTGGTCGACCGCAACGGTTCAGTTTCGATTCGGCTGTAACTTATTAGTAGAATGGCAATATAAGCGCTCCGATTGGTCGACCGCAACGGTTCAGTTTCGATTCGGCTGTAACTTATTAGTAGAATGGCAATATAAGCGCTCCGATTGGTCGACCGCAACGGTTCAGTTTCGATTCGGCTGTACCTTATTAGTAGAATTGGGCCTCAGGACTGTATGTACCCCGAGTAGAATCGGGAGGCCGATCGATCCTGCCATGTGTACCAATGTATTTTTCGATTCACGAATTTCATAATATTAAGTACATTTATCTGACGCTCCTACGGTGAAGGAAAAACATCGCGAGGAAACCTGCATACACCTGCGAAGTAATTGAAAGGTGTATGTTTCTTTTTTTAAAAACTTCGCCCTTCATATGATCTTTTTCCTGTGTCGTGAGTGCAGTTACAAACATAGAATCTCACATGCACATACGCCCAGACTGGAACAAATTTCTGTAGGCCATACAAAATATTTGTCCCGTACGGGAATCGAACCCGCGACCCGTTGCGCAATAGACGATCACTTGACCTCTGCGCCAAACGTGTCGTCAGTATGTGAAGTCAACCAATCCGCACTGGGCCAGCGTGGTTTGACTAAGGTCTAATCGCCCTAACTAGTTAGGGTAGGATCGTGCCCCTTGGTGGAGACGTATATGAACTGTGATAATGATTTTATAAAAATGCACAGTCTCAAATATTTAAAAAACCTAATACCTAGGAGTGCCTAGTATTCCTTTATGTTGTTTTGAGTTATGGCGCGCTTTTGCAATGTCAGTGATTAGTAGTGTTGACGAGATAGACGGAACTGGCTATCGAAGATGGGTTGAGGGTTAAACAGCAGGTATGATTATTTTTGTGTCTGACGTTTCAGTGATTGAATTTGGTTAGTGGAAAAAGATCGACAAACAAACTTTAAGTGTTCTTTCTTTGTTTTACATGTAATGTTTGTAACGTTACGATAGTTTAATTTGTGTTTTCCAAATGTGAAAGTTTAAAATAAAGCTCTTTGTTTTACAGAGCAACGCGTGGTTTAATTTGTCATTATCATCACATCCCATATACGTCCCCACCGAGGGGCTCGAGCCTACCCTATATTAGGGTGATTAGGCCTTAGTCAACCACGCTGGCCCAGTGCGGATTGGTCGACTTCATTGAATTTCTTCGCAGATGTATGCAGGTTGCCTCACGATGTTTTCCTTCACCGTAGGAGCGTGAGACAAATGTACATATGAAATTCGAAACGAAAAACACATTGGTACATGGCGGTAATTTGTCATTAAGAACTCTTGAAAAGATAACAGTAGATCCAGTAGACTAATTATGTGCATTTTGAACTGGCTCCCCACATTGGTCCTAAATTAATCATTTCCACCGCGACTCTACATTTCAAACAAAAGGGTTACAAAATTGATTCCAAATGCCGCGGAAGGGTATAATTAAAATTTACACAACAAACATAATGCGGGACACCTTGAAATAATTTAGTGGAAACTTAGCGTTTAGGAACCATAAATTTTGAAGTTTAAAGGCGGTCGTTTTTTTTTCGCCGGCGGCGGCGGGAGCGGGAAACGTGGCGTGTCCGCCATAACTGTCGCATAACTCTTTACTCTATGGCCAAGTCGTAAAAGTAAATTGTCGCCGGCTGCCGAAACGTCCGTCGTGCGCGTAGCATTAAAACTTTGTAAATGAAACATTTCATTGATGTCTGTCTGTGACGTGTTAGTGGCGTATTCATTATCTGTGTTGTGACATGGCTGCCGTTCGAAAGCGCGGTGGTGTTTATTTCGACATAAATTTTTATGTTCTGCTGTTTTATTTGTTTTAGCACTAGCTGTTGTCCGCGACTTCGTCTGCCTGGAATACAGTCATACGAGCGTTCCCAGGAGAAGACATTAAAAATCGGAATGACTCTTGTCCTTCCTCGGGGTAGAAGTTGAAATAGCAAATTGGAGTAAAATTCAGTTATTTTCAGTCGACACCACTGGCTTCGTTTCCACTGGCGACAAATGATAAAAAAACATTAAAAAAAACATTTGTTGCCAATGGTGACAAAAGAGAGAATGAAATCCTAGCTATCACCATCTTTTGACTTGGAGCAAGAGATTCAAACACTTATTACTTCGATTTAAATATAAATGACAGATTTTATCTAATCAGTCATATTTACTAGCTGCTTATATAGGAAAAACACTTTACATTTATGTCTCGACTCTTGCACTTTTTAAACTGTGAAATGAAATTTTTTTTAAAGCTTTTTTTGTAAATTTACTTATTTGCATAATTTTATTTTTTATTGTATTCATAAAAATAAAGTAAAAAGTAGGTAGATTTGCAACTTAATTATTTTATCAGAGTTTTTAGACTTCCGCGATTTGTACACATTTTAATACAATTAACTCGGGTCTATTTCGCGGTAAATTAATTAATTATTTTACCTATATGTTTTGCATTATTGTTGCATATTTACTACATAGTATATAGTAAATAGATCGTAGATAAAATAAGAAAGCGTAATTTAAATGCCATAAAAGTCTATAATAAATAAAACTTACCAGTCATCGGGGTCACAATCCCTGAACCCTTTCGCGAACGGGTTGCTCGCTATCTTCAGCTGTGTTATCTGTAACATAATGCACGTGTCGGTCATTATGACACCGCATTTTGTCGAAATCGGAGAATGTAATAGGAACTTGTGTAACTTGTGATATGTTGGCGCGCCGATAAGCGGTAGATTTATTATCACATAATGATTTAAATTGAATAATGATCGATTTCAATGTCATATTATCTATTTGTTTTTTTATATAGCTAAGTTAGCAAAGAAGCATATTGTCCACCTGATGGTAAGTGGTAACAGTCACCTACTCGTATAGTACATGTGGCTCTTGTTAGATTTGCAGCAAATCTAACCCCCACAGGAACCACAGCGTACGTTGCCAACATGTGACATAAGATATAAAGTCACGCTACCCAGTAATTTCAATACCATATCTTACCCTTCGACCCGCAACACCGCCTTTCCTATTTCTGCTGAGACGGAGGTACCCAAGCAGGCGACCCTTGTACAGAGTCTCCCTCCGGGACGTCATTAATATGTATGTGGATTTGCTTACTGGAGATAGAATTTGGACGTATGTATTTTGCATGGAGCTAATGTCAAATACCTATCGCTAGTAACCAAATCCACAGATAGAATATTGAGGTAGGCCGTTAGCGTAGATTGAGTCGTCGTTATGTTGTCTATGGATCGGATCTAGAATATCTGTGCCGCATCGCCCTTTCTTCCAATGGATGTCGTAAGGGCCGACTAAGGGAGTTTAGTACCATTATACTTTTTTTATACAACAAGTTGGCAAACAAACTGGCTGTCCACCTAATTACCATCAGGGCTATAGTCGCCTATAGTACATGTGGTACCTGTAAGACTTACAAATCTACAACCTTTACAGGCTATGTAAGTTGCCAACTTGCGACACAAGATGTCATGTCACAGTACCCAGTAATTCCACTGCCTGTTTTACCCTTCAAACCGGAACACAGCAATGCAAGCACCACTGCTTCGAGGCAGAAATAGGTTAAATAGAGGTACCCATGCAAACGACTCTGCTATAGAGTCTCTCTCTCTCTCTCTCTCTCTCTGGTACTCCGAACGAAGGGTCTTAATAATTGTCAAAATTAACAACTATCCCCCATGTCACTGGTCTTTGGTTACTCAACCCTATGCTTCTGGTAAACAGTGACCGCGGTGAAACCCGTACTAGAGAAGACGACGGTGCGGAACAGTTGGCTTAAGTATTAAAATTGATAAAGATTCTCCATCCTACTGCCTTTTGGTCATTTATCCTTCGGTTTTGGTAAGCAGTGACGGCAGTGAAGCCGAAATAGTATACGAACATGTAGTTGACAATGACAAATGTCCTCCATTCCATTGCGCTTTGGCTACTCGCCCTGTGCTTCTGGTAATGAGAAGGACGGTATGGAATAGTTGACTTGACAATTAAAATTGACGAAGATAGTCCATTCTTTAATCACTCACCCTTCGGTTTTGATAAGCAGTGACGACGGTGAGGCCCGTCTCGCGAAGGACGAGGATATAAAAACGTTAAACTTAACAGTCATAAATGACAAATATTGCTCATTCTACTGCCCTTTGGCCACTCACCCTGTGTTTCTGGTAAACTGTGAGCGCGATGAAACCTGTACTAGAGAAGGATGGCGTGGAACAGTTGACTTTACAATTAAAATTGACAAAGATAGTCCATCCTGCTGCCTTATACTGTCACTCACCCTTCGGTTTTGGTAGGTCCGTCTCGGGGAAGACGATGATACGAAAAGGTATTTAACTTAACCGTCAAAAATGACAAATATCCCCCATTCCATTGCGCTTTGGCTACTCACCCTGTGGTTCTGGTACGCGGTGACGGCGGTGAAGCCCGTCTCGGGGAAGACGAAGGTGCGGAAGGGCACGACGCCGGGAGGCGCAGGCTGCCCCTCCGCCGGGAGGAACACCACGTGCAGCCGCGGCTGGTAGCGGTGCATCGAGTTCAGGATTATCTGCAAATCGGCTATCTTTTATGGTCTGTGATGTGGACAAAAGCTCTCTTTGCACCATAGCGCCAGTGGGGTCAATGCCCAATTCTGAAATATTTGGTTTTAAAGTGTAAATTTTTGTTAAAGGTAAGTGTCCCCCCCCCCCCCCCTCTATCTGCTATAAGCGGTTATATATGGACACGTGAAAAAAATTACAACAGTAGTATATACACGGTTATTTTTTTATCACCCTGGAAAATTTTAGGGACGCTTCAGGACACATCCAATATTATATAAAAAATAAAAAAAATGAAATAAAAAATTTAAAAAAAATATAAAAAAATCTCTTAAAAATGCTGCTCTCAACTAGTACAGCATTTTTTGTATTTTTTAAAAAAATTATATAAAATTAAGGAAGGGGGTTATTTTTTTATTTATATTTAAATCATTCTAATACCATGTCGTGAAGCGTCCCTTAAATTTTCCAGGGTGATAAAAAAATAACCGTGTATAACGAAGTTTAAAGGAAAACTATCAGAGTTGAATACTAAGTACAAACTAAAAAGTTATAGAAGACCAACTTATAAAATGTACTCGAAAAAGTTAAATTTCATTGAAAATTAGTACTGAATATAAATTTACGAACCACATGAAGTTAGGGAAATATAAAATCATAGCAGCTTTATTAATAATAATAATGCCTAATTTAATAGCAACGTGTTGTGAGGTGTGTGTGAACGCAAAGTTTGCATTTGCAACTACGGAACCCTGCACACTGCGCGAGCCCCGACACGCACTTGCCCGGTTTATTTGTACTATATTTGTGACATTGCATTTTCTTTGAAAATGCTTAAATAGATAAAAAATGATTAAATTAATAGATGAAAATTTTAACTCGGGCTGGCTTTGAACCCGTGACTTCAGCATGCCTTCAATTTGGCCACTAGCACTTACCAACTCGGCTGAAATGAAAAATGTGTTGGAGCTTTGGTATTTTTAAGCTTGTAAGCGTGGTGGCTACTCTGACATTTTCGGTTCGCTTTTCTTTCCACTTTTAATATTACAGTTTACTCCCGCAATTTCCTAACGAATTTTTATTTATTAATTTAACAGGACTTGTTTAGGTGTCTCTTTAAATAGTACACACACAGCATTTCTAAATTGTATTAAGATTTATGAGGAAAACACAACTATACATTAGTATACATATTAGAAAAAATACATATTGGATACATTACAAAGAATTACTTAGCGACTTTAAAAATATGTAAAATTCACAGCACAACATAAACTTCAACCTACAAATTCCCCTATGCGCTCAAATGAATAGTGACTTAGTTGGCAATGTAAAATGTGTGAAAAAATAAGGTGTATATACTTCACTCACATGCCCGTTGTCATCGAGCTGGTTGTTGGTGAGCTTGAGCTTGTCGAAGGAGACGAGCTGGCGCATCCAGTGGGAGCCGGGCGCGGGGGAGTCCGGATGCACGTGGATGCGCGGGGGGGACACCGGGTCCGCCTTGCCCGCTACCACCCAGCTCGAGCTGCCGACGTGCATAGTGTTACCAACTTGAAAACTCGAAAACTCCAATTTGCGGGACACCATGATGTTAAATGCGGGGCAACCGACATCGAACTTATTTACATGTACAGAAAGCAAAAACAAGTCAAGATTTTCTTTGCAAATTCGCATGAGAAGTGAATTGAATTATTATGTTATGTTAATAATACTTGTATATTTAAATCTGGTATAATTTACACTTTAATTTATGCTATCGGTAATTGTCGTGCGCGATTTATGTCAATTTATATGATTTTTAATTAGATTCTTCTTTAATAAGATTTTTATATTTTGTTGACGTCAATAAAGGGCTGTAAAGTTTGTTATTGAAAACAGATTTTTGAGTTTGTATGAAGGGCGTGCACGGCACCACGCGTAACTACCTCGGTAATTCATGAATAGCGAGCTTTTTGCGGGAACATACTCAGAGTCGGGACGTCCCGCATATAGCTGGAGGGTTAACATTGGCAGCCCTAGTCGTCATCATCTCAATTTTTGACTAAACAAGATATTTTGCTTGGTTTGGTTAGTAGTAGCTCTTCTGAGTCCACCTGGCTTACTACCACCCTCTCCTAAGTTTGTGGCCCAATAATAACATTTTTGTTTTCCGACAATTACAGGTCCTCAGTTTTCGAAAAGTCCAGGTGAAGCTCCGTTTCATCTATGGCCTTATCGTCTTTTACTATCAGGTGGGGCGAAGGTCAAGAGTTTCATCTGTTTCAATATAATTATATATAATTCTATAAACATAATTATGACTAAAACAATAACTTGGAAGCAATCCGAACACATGACACAATAATATGCGTCTCGTGTAATCATAGTGGTACAGGGTGAAACGGAACACCGAAATAATATTTAAGGGTATGTCTCCATCACAAGTGGAGATTCCGTAGGAAAAATATTGAGACTAATCAACCTACTTTTTCCATTATAAAAACTAAACAAGTTACTTTTGATCCTAGATATCGACTGCCCTACATCAGGGTACTTCGTTTCTTCATTCAGTGTTTACATTTCTTTTGTATTAATTCCATAGTCAGCTGGACTATGGTTGTCACTTGGAAGTTTTTGCTTTCAGTTTTAAGCCGATTAACTCGGAAAGTATTAGGTTTCCAGATCTAATATCTAATTAAATATAACTTCGGCGGTCAGTTATGCTCGGTATATTCAAAACTATATATTAAAAATTCAGGTCCTTAAAATTAAACTTGCGATAGACAAGAAAAATGTTGCAGCTTGGATACGCTGAGCATTTCCAGTGAACATGAAATGGACTTTAAGATAGGTCAGGTCGTTTTTAAGACCCTACCTGGAGAAGTGTATGGATATATTTAAGATGGGCGCCTCAATACAGATGCAAGCAGACTTCAGGTGTGAGAAGGATCTAATAAAGTACACATCTTAAATATATCCATACAATTCTTTAGGTAGGCTCTTACATTTTTTGTTAAGAACCCACGACCTGACCTATCTTAAAGTCCATCCAAAAAGGTTACAAATTGACTGAAAATCTCAAGACAGTTTCCTAAAAACGAACCTGTGAAAAGCATAGCGATACCGCTTGTCATCGAGGGGTACGAAATCGACCAGCAGTAGGTAGTCAGCGTTCGGCTGCAGCCCTCCCAACCTGGCTTGGAGGGCGGGGAACATGCGCCTGCCAGCCTTGGTCACTATCATCTCCGTCCCGAGCTCGTGGAAGCTGCGCCAGAGGGCCGCCAGCTCCAAGGTGGCGGAGCAGCGCGCCACTGCCGAGTGCAGCGTGACATTCTGGGACGACACCTGTAAGGGAAACTATCGATGAGGTTGGAATTGGCTGCCGATTGCAAAGTAGATAAGGGAGACTAGCACTAACACAAGGTCATAATTAATGCACGTAAAGTAATTAGATTGATTACAGTAATTCTTAAAAAGCTAAATATCAAGAGTAGGTACTCCAGGATCCTCGCTAGTACTCCAGATAACTGTACTTCAGATATCTGGCGCATTAAGCAAGTTCCTTATCTTAATTTAACCGAAAAAAGTCTAAAAATCCTATTTGATGATGTACTTATCTAATCATTTTTATTAATTAAAGGCTTAGGTGAGTAACTGATTAATGTATCAACGTAGAACCCAAACTACTGAGGCTAGATGCATGATATTAGTACAAGGTTTCGTTGGCTTATGTAGGCGCCCAATAAAGAAGGATTTTTCAAAATCTCTACAAGAAGCTGAGCATTCCTCACCAAAAAATTAAGGAAACTACAATGCTGAGTTTAAGTAAAATCGAAATTTAGTTCGCGTTCGCAATTCAACTTACAAAATCAGTCAATTTTTTCAAACTCATACATACAAAAAGCAATGAGCCCGCGTTGGGCGCCAATTTTCCATTATTTTTTTATTTGCCGTTATGTTGTGTAAATCCATTACGAACCGAATGATTTGTACATTATTCAACTCAAATTTTCTTTTACAAGCGGGAGACGGACTTGGATTAGAACATGAAAGAGAATAAAACCGTGCTAGACATACTTTGGTGGTGGATATGTAATTAATTGCATATGATTACAATCCCCACGTACTAACAAATCCGCTTTGATAGCTCTCATCCCCGTAGATCATCCGACAGTTTTGACAGATAAGCTGTGGGGGTGACAGCTATCAGAATGGGGACTGTAGATACTAGTGATGTAACGAATATTCGCATTCGCGAATATTCGCATATTTTTGCATATATTCGGAATCAATTGGCATTAAAAAAAACAATAATCACAGTCTAAACTCAAATCACACTTGTTTTTGTTTACCAGCAGACGACAAATGAAATAAATAACCTATCGGCTTTTTGGTTCAACTCAGCAATTCTCGGAACAAGATATTAATTGGCGCCAAATTTAAAAAACTGACTATTCTTATTCGCATTCGCGAACGTCGGAAGCAGATATTCGCATTCGGATTCGCGAATGCGCAAAAAGTAACATTCGTTACATTACTGGTTAGGTAGATACGTAATTAAGTATAATTAACAACTTTGCCTAACCGAATTTCTTACTATACCCGTCAAGAATATTTTATTTATATTTTTGATTAACAAACCTGCACTCTCGGAGGCTGCGGCGGCGGAGGCGCTGACTGGGCACCGTGGTCCCGACACGTGCTCTCGCTGAGAGCTTGCAGAGGGGAGTATGAGCTTCGCCCGCATAGAGACCCCTGGCACAAGAGAAATAAGATATAGCTTTTGACATAAGTACTGTAGAGTTGGAAGTTTATCAGTGCCACAGATAATATAATACTACAAGCAGTACCTACATAACTCACTAAACTTGCCGTACGAAGTAACGTATCTACGTTGAAAATTTAAATCATATTTTTCATCTTTAAAAAATAATTTGGAAATATCTATTAAACGCCTGAAAAAATTGTTTCGTTGCATGAAAACAAATACAAAGGAATAAACGTATTAATTAAGAACAGAATAATATCTCTTTTGCAACTCAGCTCAATAATTTCTCAGCTAAAATGGTCGACGTGATTAACTCATGTCCAGACGATAGGTTTATTTTGTTAGAGGATTTTAACCTCAGCAACGTAAACTGGATACCCGACCACGAAACCCTATCACCGACGGGGATAGCTGGTGAGCACCAGGTGGACTTCTTCGACGCAATTGATTTATGTAATTTAACTCAATTTAATAACAACAGAAACGCGAACGATCGCGTCCTTGACTTAGTTTTCGCTAGTTCGTCTATGTCATTATCAGTACAATGGTGTCTCGATCCTCTAGTATCTGAGGACCCTCACCATAAATCGCTTGAAATATCAGTTGATTTTAGCATCCCACCCCCCCTTGACTCCAAGCCTAGATGTAAATATTTATATAGTATCGGCGATTACGAGGCTATATCGTCGTCTCTGAATCAAATATGTTGGCACGATTGTTTAAACGGGATACCACTTGAAGATGCTGTGAAGTTGTTCTATGAAAAGTTATACAATTTGCGTGATGAGTATGTGCCTACCAAAACCACCAACATTCGTAGAGCACCTTCGTGGTTTAGTCCAGCACTTGTAAAAATTGTTAAAGAGAAGCAAAAATACTTTCGCAAATATAAAATATATAATAACTTAAATGACTATCAAACCTTCTCTCTGCTTAGGAAAAGAGCTAAAATTGTTGAAAAACAATGTTACGAATCTTACGTCAAAACGGCTGAAAATTCAATTACTAACAACCCAAAAACTTTTTGGTCGTACATAAAAACACTCAATAGTGAAAGGTTCTTTTCCTTCTACTATGAAATATGAGAATAAGTCAGCTGATTCGGGAGAGAATATTGTTTGCTACCTATTTTCATTCAACCTTTCTAACACCTGAGGCTGGCAACTCCCGTATACACCACGAGCCCTACTCCCACTGTTCCGATACCGGTTGTTGTTTAAGTGATATAGAATTCGACCCGGATGATCTACTTAAATTATTGAAGTCCCTGGACTTGGCTAAAGGTGCTGGGCCAGATGAAATACCACCTATATTTATAGTACGATGCGCAGAGAGTCTAGTTAAACCACTCTGTATATTATTTAGGAGATCATTGCAAGAGGGCGTCTTCCCTGATATCTGGAAAGCTGCATTTATAACTCCGATACATAAAAAAGGCATCAAAAGCGATGTAAAAAACTATCGACTAATATCTAAACTTTGCATATTTTCAAAGATTTTTGAACGAGTGGTCTATCAACAACTGTACTCTTCTCTAGCGTCATCATTTATATCGCAACAACATGGTTTTCTAAAGCGTCGTTCCAATCTTTTGCTTTCTAACAACTTTATAACATCTTGTATGGATTCTGGTGGTCAAGTTGATGCTATCTTCACAGACTACAGTAAGGCGTTCGATCGAATTGACCACATGATGCTTCTTCACAAACTGCAGGTGGCGGGTGTCCACGGGAATCTTCTCAGGTGGTTTAGCTCGTACATTGCTAACAGATCTCAGCTAGTCGTTTTAAATGGCTACAAGTCTAAATGGATGCCAGTTCCATCCGGTGTTCCTCAGGGATCGCTCCTTGGTCCCCTTTTATTCATCATCTTCAAAACTCAGAATTTTTTCTATTTGCTGACGACATGAAAATCCTTAAAGAAATAAAAAACATCAATGACTGTATTTTATTACAACAGGATTTATTGCGATTTGAAAACTACTGCAAGCATAATAAACTTGACTTGAATGTTTCTAAATGTAATACTATTGTTTTTACTAGAAAAACAAAGCCAATTAAATATGATTACTCTCTTAGAGGCCATAGTTTAACTGTTGTTGACCATGTAAGGGACCTGGGAGTGATCCATGATTCGAAGCTATTATTCGACAGACATGTGGATGTTGTAGTTAAGAAGGCCTCGAAAGTTCTTGGATTCATTATGAGATCGTGTTCACGATTCACTGATTTGAAACCCATCAAGATCTTATACTGTGCATATGTTCGTAGTATCCTCGAGTATGCGTCTCAAGTCTGGAATCCCCAGTACAGAGTGTATGTAAATCGAATTGAGTCCATCCAACGAATGTTTTTAAAGTACTTACAGTTCAAATCAAAGAAACGCGATATCGATTACTATGCACGATTTTCTTCCTCTTGAGCTACGTAGGGATGTTGCGGATATAACATACTAAATGAACATTGCCAATGGTCGTGTTGACAGTTCGCAGTTATTGAATAATATTCATTTACGCATCCCTAATAAAAATCGCAAACACCCTTGCTTAAGCGTGCCGCAGTCAAGCACAAACTACCGCCGTAACGCATTCTTCAGTAGAGTTAGTAAAAGGTCTAATGACACACTTATTTTGCACCAACCCCTCCGTGGCTAGACGTCTACTCGCGAATAGTTTTATGTCTCCTACTCGTTGACCGCTATTTGCTATTTTTCTTATTGTTAATTTGTTTTTCATTTTTCATTTTTTTTCAATATAAATTTCCAATGAAATGTCCTTTAGCTAGTTATTGGTGAAAACTAAAGGCTTTTTGTAATTATTTAGTCCTTGTGACATACGTAATGTATAACATATATGATGTTTGTTTTCCATTAAATATAAAATAAAATAAAATAAAAAAATCTTCTCGGTATATGTCTCCATTCAAATCTTTTCTTTGTCATTGCGCCGTCAACATAAGACTCTGCGCTGGTTTCCTTTTACAAAGCTGGGATGTACTACTGGTTCTTGTCTACATTGAAAGCGATCACGATAGATGTTGAGTTACACAATCAAGGGACTGGGGGCCTAGACAAAGTAACAATCCAAAAACGATAACGAAATTAGAAACGAACAAAATGTATGGGATTGAATTGGGATGGGATTCCATCGCTAAATCAAGCGGCAAATCGAGAAAGGAAATATTCATAGCTTCATTTGTTCTCATCGATGTTATATTTATTATCTTCACTGTTCAATGTATGATTCATTTGCATTGTGGATGACTAATTTTGACGTTATGTGTAAAAACTACTTTATAGCACATTTTATTGTTCAAAGGTTGTTGTTATCCTGAATTAAGAGAAAAAAAAGTCATATGATATGTAAATTGGTAAATAATGTATTGATTCGCAACGAATCGATGAAGCAGCGAACTGTTTATTCGTTTCTTTCATATACTACTCAAAATAACTCATTTTTCTATAAAAAACGAAATGAAAATATGAAATTTAATCATTTATTATATCATTTATTAGTATCCTAATAACATATGATGGCCATTGTTTTGTTTTAAGTAGGTACTTATATAACGACAGTCGGTGGCGCAGTGGCCTCGGCAATGGACTGTGCTCTGAGTAGAATCGGGAGGCCCGCGATCGATCCTGCCATGTACCAATGTGTTTTTTCGTTTCACGAATTTCATATGTTCATTTATCTGACGCTCCTACGGTGAAGGAAAACATCGTGAGAAAACCTGCATACACCAGCTGCGAAGTAATTCAAAGGTGTATGTGAAGTCAACCAATCCGCACTGAGCCAGCGTGGTTTTACTAAGGCCTAATCGCCCTAACTAGGTACGCTCATGCCCCTCGGTGGGGACGTATATGAGCTGCGGTGATTGGTGATTTTGATTTCTAATAGAAATAACAATTTGACACAGCAATCGCCACAATCCAGTTACGTTGGTTAGGAATTAGTTTTCGTTATCTCAGAAACGATGACGAATTGAGATATCGTTTTGGCTATGAAACAATAATTGCCTAGGCCCCCTGATTTATTTATGTATAGTATACGAAACAAAAACAACAGAGGAAGTGGCATGGAAATTAATTCTATCTTATTCTATTTACTGTGTATATTCGATGTACACTCGTGTTTTATACAGGCTAGTTTTGAGACTCATCACTTACATCTCTGATCGAATGCTGAAGAGGAGGCAGTACTGCCTCGTGTTCGCGAGTCCTGGCCACTGGCTGCGTGAGGCTGAACCCTCCCCGCGCACATTGACTAGCTGACACTAGCCCTATACCTGCTAAACAAAAAAAAGTTTAGTCAACGCACTTAGAAACTCCAAAGCAAATCTGATTAGACGAAAACATAATCTCTAACTTCAAGTGTTGAGTTGTATTAATACTTGTTTTTGCAATGGTTCGTATTTCCCAATTGCCAATCATAATTAGAGCAAACACAAGTAGGTAGGTAGAATCATAACTAGAGCAAACACAAATAGGTAGGTAGATGAAAGACATATTAATTACACGTGTTCGATAAATAGAAATAGCTATGTTATAAAGGTTTTTAAATTATTCGCGACATTCTCTCACATAATATTCACTTACTTCCTTATTATTCGGACACATTACATATTACGTCTATGTTGAATACTAAAAACACCTCAAAACAAGACAAAACATGAAGTTACTAATCCGAGGATGATCCAAGGAGTAAAATTTTTATTAATAAGGATTAATGTCCTAGATGCATAGGTATAATGAGTTATCGGAGTTAAAAGTTTCTTTTTGTCGGTAATTAAATTACATGCATGGAAATTATGTATAATGAAAGAAAAAATCTTATTTAGGATAAACATTCTCTACCAGCAGCTGTAGCAAAATAATCCATTTCTGAGTCCAGACTAATATTACTGAATGCTTTTAAAAGAATGCTTATATTATAATACCTAATTACTTGATATTACGGCATATTATATTATTACAAACTACTTAATAAATATTATTATTTTTATAGTTATTGGATTTTTTCTTCTTATTTTAATTATTATAAATATCGGAACGAGTAGACGTATTTTTAAATAAATATTGAAGTTCCTGTTCAAAGCTCGGTATTCGACATCCTTCGAATTCCGTAAAAATTTAAAAAGTAATCCTTTAATTACCCAGCTAACAAGATTCATCTTATGTCTTTGGCCCTATAAAATAACGCATTTATTGACGGGTCAACTTATTAGTATATAAATACCTAGCCGTCGTGTTACTTACTAGTTATAGGAACTTATGATTATAAAAAAATAGATTAATATACCGTAGGTAGGTATGTATTTCAAATCCTTGTTCATGTATGTGAGTTTGAGATCTGCATCGATTACCCGACAGCCTTTAACTTTCCAAACTGATAATTTGTCAATTATTATTCGACAACATAGCAATCTAGGTAGTATTCCGCATAAGCATTGAAATACGAGTATTGCGAAATCCTGACATATTATAAAACAAAGTTCCCCGCCGCGTCTGTCTGTCTGTCTGTTCGCGATAAACTCAAAAACTACTGCACCGATTTTCAAGCGGGTTTCACCACTCGATAGCGTGATTCTCGAGGAAGGTTTAAGTATATAACTTGTTAAGTTTTTGTATTTATTTCTGTGTACATTAACGATATTTGTTGAAGATATCGGGAAAAAATAAATTAAGGCGAAACGTAGTCCGCGGGCACAGCTAGTCTTTAATAAACTAATACATATTGCCATTTGTAATGTATTTATTGTATGAAAATATGTTTATTGACACATAAATTGTTTATCGAATCAACTGAATCAGATCACTTTTGTGCCATATTAGGTGTTCAATCATTGCTGTTTAGACATAAAAACAAATGTATTTATAATTTCTGTGAAAGTAAATATGTCTGTTTGCAATTTTTTTTCTGACTTTTAAATTCAATCACAATTTTGATAGTTTAATAAAGTAATAATTTATATATAATTAATTTAGCTAATACAATATCTAGGGTTGGCTGGAAGAGATCTCTTAAAGAGATAAGCTCGCCCTTGTGCAACATTTGATTGTAACTATTTTGTTTTTGTTTTAATTGTGTACAATAAAGAATATATATATATATAATTTTAACCTCGGACATTTAGCTTCGATACCGGTCCCTCTCCACGCTTACGACCACTATCAAAGTACCCTACAAGAACCATATACTTACGTTGCCAAATTGTGACACTACTTATCAAGAGACAGTACCCACTTCACTGTATACCTCACTAGAGCCACAGACTTACATATAGTACGCCTATGGGCCCAACGAAACTGCCGCTAAAAATTAAAAGAACTTTTCTTTAACTTCACTACATTTACAATTGTAAAAGAAAAGTACATATAGTAGATTATCAGTTTTACACTGATCACTAAACGAATTACACTGAAGAGTTGTACCACAATACGCAAACAGTGAAAAATTGGTAGGTAGGTATCGATAGGTAGATCACAAATGCGTATTACATTTTCAAAATGGCGGCTATTGAAACAATATTATTTTCGTAATTCCACATTTCACCGCTTGGCCGCCCTAAAAATTGGCCGCTATGGGCCCGTGCCCACATGGTCCCATCGCTAAATCCGGCATTGTGCCTCACCCTTTAAACCGAAACAAAGGAATGTAAACACGCTGCTTGGCAGTAAATACTCGTAGGTAAGACTAATCTACCCGCGCAAACGACTCTAGCACTGCGTCTTTATCTGGTTAAATAACGAAACATTGACTTATTATTACAGAAATAAGTAAAAAGAAATCTTCTCATCAAAAACGTACCAATGCTTAAACGCCTTCTCCTTCCACCCCGTTAAACGTGTACAAATTTCACGCACAGAAAAAACCGAACGTCACTTCTTCAATAAATAACGTCACACAAATCCCTCGGAAAATTGAAGAAAACATTCACATAAACAAAGTAGATCCATAAAACCGTGCGTGCACCGGCGGACATCTCACTCAACTAATTGGCGTAATGGCGGGAAACCGAGAACGCACCAAAATGGCCGCCATAACTTTCATCGGCCGTTGTCAACGCGCCGTTATAAATAAGACGCGCGATGAAAACTTAAGCTGCGTGGAAACGACAATGATCTTCGCTTTATTTTTGATTATGGAATAGTCGGTGTTATTTTGAGATTTCAGAATATAGATGGACTGAAACGACAACGTCGCCAGCCTAATAGCTGTTTATTATTAACGTATGGACCACCGTATGCGTCTAGATCAATCCTCACATCTCTCCAATCACTCAAATGTGTCTTGTCCAATTTTCTTATCGATTTTAATGAGATTGTCCGAAGCATCGGCCAACCAACAAATGCATGTCCGATATAATATAAAATCCAAAAAAATGTATGTAAGAGCGAAGAGGGCAACCGCTCGAAGAAAGAAGAGGAGAAGAAAGGTAAACGAAGCCTAAGGGGAGAGGAAACAGGGACAAACGGAGACAGATTTTAAAATAACTTGTAAGGAGTCAAGAAGTGCGCGCGGCTAGAGTGCGATTACGCAGGTTCCGCGCGCATCTCTCGCTGTTTCGGTTCAGCCTGTATAACCAGGATTGGTTGAGTAGGGTCATGGGTGGATGGCTCAATACAGACTCTGGTAAAATGGTGGTGTCTAGATCCAGATGGATATAGAAAAGGTACTACCAACAGAAATGCAAGAAAAAATTAGCGACCTGACGACCTAAGAGAACAATATCTCTTCTTGTAATAGAAGTCGAGCTCAAACTTTTGCTTTGAGGTCAGCTTCCAATTGACGACTCTGTAACAAAACCAAAATTGTAAATGGCGATTTAAAAGAGGAGATAAAAATGTTGACCTTTCGAGTTTCTTGCCTGTTCTTCTCGAGAAGGCTCTCCCAATTTCCGAACAGGTGTAGAGTCAACTTTTTTTTCTTTCCTACTTGTATTTGCAGACATCTTGAGTATATTCAGGATGTATGCACATACAAGGATAATATGATTTCTTTAAATTAGATTGTTTTGCTTTATTTTGACGTCAATAAGTGCCTGTAAAGGCCTATGTTGAATAAAGGATTTTTGAATTTGAATTTTGAATTTAGAACAGGAAATATACACTAAAAATCGAATTTCTTAACCGTTATAATATACTTAAGTATAGAATAGATATTTTTATTTTAAAAAATATCCTAGATCGCAGAAGTGTCATATCTTTTCCACTTTCAATGCATGAAAACATAAATAACATTGAAAAATATTGAATCTTTAAAGCATCGTGAGATATGAGATATACCGCCATAATTCGCCGCCAATCTTGTACACGGAAACGATAAATATTTCGCATAGCCGTTGAGTAAGGCGTAATTGTCAGCTTACAGTTATTTCTGTACAATAACGGTTAATGTGACGGTCGATAAATCAAGCTCCGTATATTTTTGTAATACTTCGGTTAAACCCACAGACATGCATCCAACTAGACCACGATTGTAGTACTTCGCGTTCCAAAGTGTAGAGCAATGCTTCTCTTTTTAAACTGCTTCATTTAGTGTTTAGTCAGGGCTCCGCCGTTATTGAAACCGGTCGTCAAAAATTTTGAAAAATTCCTAACTGTGCCGTATTGAGCTGCAAAAAATAATATTAAAAAAAATAAAAACCGTCTTCAAAAACACTGAAAAGTTAAAAATAATATAAGAATAGGTACAGACAACATCACACTTCTATATTGAAGTCGGTGCCAAATTTTATGGAATTTCATCATCAGATCCTAATTTTGGTGGGACCACCCTTGGAGTATACTCTATCGAATACAAAAAGAATTTTGAAAATCGGTCTACAATTGGCGGCGTAATCGCGTAACATACACACAAAAAACATACGGATCGAATCGAGAACCTCCTTTTTTGAAGTCGGTTAAAAAAGCAACGATTATTTCGGTTTCCTTTTTTTAATTTTCGCCTCCGTGATCGTGTGGCTTAGAGCACTGGTGTCAATCTGAGGGTCTGAAGTTCGATTCGTCAGATGTTTTATGCTTGTTTTATCTGGTGGTAATACTTCTGAACCCGCCTGGCTAACAACCACCGTCTTACCTAAATTTGTCGCTATAATAACAATTTTATAATCTCACCAAAAACATATTCATGTAAAATGTTGCCAAGATGAGACCAGGGCTTGCACTGACAAAAAGTTATCAGATCTCATGTAGAGCCCAGCTTCTAACTCTACGCGTCCTAACTCTACAAGCTCTAACATCACAACCTCTTTACCTTAGTCAAAATATCTGACCGGCCCCCTTAGACAAAACGCATTTCGATAATCGCTAACGCAATCGCTAGAAGGTAAATGTATGCGATTTGACATAAGCCCTCGCTTAGCTTTCGAGCGCAATTGTCAAATCTCATACATTGTCCATTTAGCGATTGCGTTAGCGATTATCGAAAGACATCTTGTCTAGGGGGGTTGGCTGTTTCGCTACCGTCACATGGACGTGAGGTGAAGAATGTATGAAGTTAAGAGCTTTTAGAGTTAGAGCGCTTAGAGTAGAAAGCTTGGCTCTACATAAGATCTAAAAACTTTTCGACAGTGCGAGCCATAAAATATGGTCTCGTCTTGGCATCATTTTATAGCAGTCGCAGTGAGAAAAGTGAACCTTGATCAAACACCTAAAACAACGACAGCAAGATATTCAACACATTTTTCCTGAGCAAAATATCAACACATAAACTAACAATATCGACATAAAATGTGTCATTTTTCAAACAAAATATCGAATAAGAAATCATCTCGCGCCACTCCCACGTAATGGGTTACCTACACAAAATAACGAAATGTAAAACACGCTAAACGTAACGATATATTATACAATTGAATATTAAAATTCCTTGGTGAAAATTTGTTTATTTAGTACATATGTGTGTGATAGTGCAAAAAATATTTTTTCGTATAAATACATAGTAGTACCCATTTTCTTTTTTGGAATTTGCTTTATTCTTAACCAAATTATACAAAACAGATTTGTAGATTGGATTTTGAAACGTAGTTCTTTAGTTCCTAACAGTAGGTAAGTAAAGTGTACTTTGACTTCGGCTAACTGGGTTCTGTTTCACCGTCTCTGACAGTTGCGACAATTGTCAAAATATATGACATATTTCGTATACATATTATATGTCATCATCATCATCATCACAGCTCCTATATGTCCCCACCGAGGGGCACGAGCCTACCCTAACCAGTTATGGTAGGGCGATTAGGCCTTAGTCAAACCACGCTGGCCCAGTGCGGATTGGTTGACTTCACATACACCTTTGAATTACTTCGCAGGTGTATGCAGGTTTCCTCACGATGTTTTCCATACATATATGTATACGTTGACAATTGTCAGAGACGGTGAAATGGTAGTAAGTGGCTGCAGTCACCTATAGTACACGTGGTCCTTTTAAAATTTCCAAATACAACCTCTACACGGACCCAATGCCGTTGCCTACATCGGTGAAAAAAAGCTACTTTGAATGTTACGTTGCAAGTTGCAGTATTTCGGGTATGGTCTTGTATCAAACGTGAACTAAAATCCGACTACTATTACATTAAACGATCAACCTTTTAATGAAATCTGTATGCATTTAAAATAGCTAAATTGTAACCAAACACAATTTTTAAAATTATTTTTTTTTCTCAATTTTCCACACTCACGAAATGTTTTATTGTATTATTTAATTGTATATTAATTATAAAACAAATCCTAAAAATTTAATATTAACAAAACTAATTACAAAACTAAAATTATACATATAATCTGAATAAACCCCAATGACCTTATCAAACTTTTAGTGGCAACATCTTGAATTTATGAGATGTGGCAACATCTTGAATTTATAAGTATATTTGAATTAAACAAAAGATTTTACTGGATTGGAGTGTAGACTCAACTTTAATCTATTGGCAATTTATTAAATAATGAAAATAGCCTTAAAGTGCCATCACCCTTAACTTCGATATGAAGGAACTGAGAGACAAAAGAAAGAGTGTGTGAATCTAAGTGAAGCTGCCAGGGGTGGTCAACTTAATTAGACTCAACATTTTAGTACTGTTCTATCGATTACGTAGTGTAAGTTCAGTATATAATAATGTTATATTTTTTTATTTTAAAATAAAATTTAAGTATTGACTCTTTAGATAGAGGGTCGGTGGCGCTGTGGACTCGACACTTGAATTCCAATCTAAGTATAAAATTTGATTATTATATGCTTTTGCCTTACCGCGATCGACCAGTTGGCCACTCCTGATCTACGAGTAGGCTATAATTACATAGAGCAGAATGCAATCAAATCAAAGGGAGGCAAACTATAAGTCATCTCACTCGATTATTTCTATACAATAAGATATCTCAAGCTCTATCAAAAGATAGAGCTTCTTCAATAGTAATCAATAGTAGTTGGAGCAATATTAAAAATGTAATAAAATAAATTATAAACTCGTGAATTGCGATCTTATTTCAAATTCTTTGTGGCAAACATTTAACTTGCTGTGATGTTATCATGCGATGAGTGCTATATGTCGTCATATTATATATATATATGGTGTCCACGCGCGTAAATAAAACTTAGGAGATAAAAAAGGGGTCGAAGACCTACCGATAGTTACTCATTCAATGGTGAAAACGTAACAGGACAGGCAGGTGCAGACGCTTTTGCAGAATACTTTAAGTCTGTATTCCAACCTGAAATTCCTGCACTGTGTCCCACTACGGCCGCTCATGCCGCTGGCGCCACTAACTCAGGTTACGTGGCCGTCAAACAGGTGGATGAAACTAATTTGATGTCAGCAGTTAAGCCACTTAAGTCGAGGTCATCTGGTGAGTCCGATGGTTTACCTGAATTTTTAGCAAAGGACTGCATCTCCGCTTTGAAGAAGCCTCCGCTTTTCCTTTTTAATCTGTCCTTAAAAGGGTCTGTATATCCAAAGAACTGGAAACTATCAAGAGTTACCCCTGTACCAAAGGGAGAGACTGGAAACGATATCTCATCTTTTAGACCTATAACAGTCCTATCAGTCTTCGCTAAAATTTTTGAGACGATACTGAAATCTGAAACGAAATGCACGATAGTCAGCACGGTTTCCGTTGTGCTCGTTCTACAACATCTAATCTAGTGGCCCAAGTTGACTACATCTATGCAGAAATGGAAGCTGGTCGGCAAGTAGACGCTGCCTATTTCGATTTTAAAAAGGCATTTGACCTCGTCAATAATGACATACTCTTTCTAAAGTTAGCAGGAATAGGTTTCGCCCCCAAACTTCTCCAGTTTTTCTCCAGTTACCTGAGAGACCGTTGTCAATTTGTTAGAGTTGAATGGCATGAGTCTCGCAATTATTACACAAGATCCGGTGTGAGTCAAGGCAGTACTCTGAGCCCGACTCTTTTTCTAATATTTATTAATGATCTGCCGAATAGTGTGCGTTTTTCAAAATGTCTTCTGTTTGGGTAATTAAGGATAATTTGAGATCATCCGATCTCAAATTATCCTCACTCAGTCGACCCAACTACCGCAGTGTCAGTCTTAAATTCATGCGTGTTGCCATTGGTGACGAACGGGCCTGAGACGTGGCCGTTTACAAACAGGTCTCATAAGAAGGCCCAGTCACTCAAAGGGTAATGGAGAGGGCTTCACTCGGGGTTTCTCTACGCGATCGCATCAAAAATAATGAGGTCCGTCGAAGAACCAGTTACCGACATAGCCCAAGGAATTGCAAACCTTAAATGGCGGACACATCGCTCGTAGGACTGATGGCCGATGGGGCGGGGTGGTCCTCGAATGGCGGCTGCGTACCCGGAGACGCAGCTTTGGTAGGGCCTCCACAAGGTGGACCGACTATCTGGTGAAGGTCTGGAAACCGCTGGATGCGGGAGGCTTAGGACCGATCGGTTTGGAGATCCCTGGGGAAGCTTATTTTCAGCAGTGTGCGTCTATTGGCTTTAATGATGTTACAGCCATCAGGTGAGTGCTATGTGTAATAAATGAAATCCCTTAGCACAAAGCTTAAATCTGGAGATGCCGCAATAAAGTCGTATCTCCCTGATAACATAATACCAATTATGTGGTATCTCCTGTTTATTTTAGTGTTCCTAATAATAAGGTATACGGTATTAAATAACAAGTGACGCTCAGGTGGTGTGTAGCCAATTATAATGGCATTTGTTCTATATTTAACGCGACTAACAAAAAGGAGCGGCTCTTCCTCAGCAATAAATCCGCATTGATTGATCGTTATAAATTTAGAGGTGCGCGGGCGCCCGCTCCGGTTGCACTGCAGGGTTGAGCTTACTTAAAGTTGATAGGTAGAATTGTCATAGACTGAATAATGATTTCATTTGCGGCACTTCTTACATATCAATATTAATATTGAACTAAAGCGTAGCATTCATATCTATGCGATTTGTTTTAAGGCGCATAGAAATTATTTGATTTGACAAAAAACTGTTTTCGGTTATGTAAATTGATGGTCGTTTTTTTTTCTTTGCTCCTGCGGCCCTATACCGCCTCATAGCGATGCACTCGCTATACGAAATGTGACATTAGAACGATAGCGAATGCATCGCTGTGAGTTAGACGGTAGGGCCTCCGATTGTAATGTAACCATAAACTGGCTGTTGTCCGTGGCTTCATCTGCGTGGAATTTAGATATATCGCGAGTTTGATTATACCGGGTGGAAAAAAAGACCGTGGTTGGAGGAAAAGTACCCTTAATAATAATGATGCCAAATTTTGCTGAAAGGAAACATTCCTTTATTTTCAAAAATAATTAAAACTGCATTTAAAGATTTTTGAAAAATCACCTGCTTGAGCCGGGAATCGAACCGGTGAAATGTGACAAAAAAAACATTCTGTATTTTATGGCACCAACCGAAAGAGTTATTCATAAGGATCAATTACTTTTAAACAACAAAGTATCTTTAATCAAAGAAAGATCAAGAAAAATATGTTTTTTTATTGTTAAGCCCATTACAGAAAAGTTGAACTAATAGGACGTATTATTGGTATAAATATTCAATCATCTCGATATAAAAGGCGACACGTAGCGAATTCAGTCGAAGAATACGTCTGTGCCACTCTGTGCACGTGAAAATGGGTCTCATTTTGAGTAATTCATAAGTGAGCTATTTCCTTTAGATACTAAGTAAGCTTTAGAATAAAAAAAAAATATTTTTCTTGGTCTTTCTTTAATTTAAGATACCATTTTGTTTAAAATTAATTTATCCTTATAAATGACTATTTTGGTTGGTACCATAAAATACAGAATGTTTTTTTTTGTCACATTTCACCGGTTCGATTCCCGGCTCAAGCAGGTGATTTTTCAAAAATCTTTAAATGCAGTTTTAATTCTTTTTGAAAATAAAGGAATAAATTCAGCAAAATTTAGCATCATCATTATTAAGGGTACTTTTCCTCCAACCAGTGTCTTTTTTTTCCAACTTGTATAAGCGTTCCGTAAGGAACTCATTTAAATATCGGGATTAAAACTAGCCTATGTCCGTCCTCAGATAAGTAATCAGACAGAGTTAAGCCGCGAGCTGTCAACCCTAGTGCTGCACACGTGCGATGCGCCCGCGCCGCCTGCGCTTGATTTACACCCCGCCGGATACAAATTGCCCGATCCAACTCTAAACAAAGGCATGCCCATACTTTCTCATAAATTATCGCTTATTAATTGTCGCGTCCCCCGACTGAGACGTTTTAATGTGACGTATAAGAGCGATTTGGTTTCGCGAATTGTTGTGCGACTGTCACTCATACTGATCACTTCTGTCTGTCCGATTTAAATTGTGGGGTTAAATAAAAAGATAAAATGTTTATTGCTGCAATTTTGGTGACACAATCCCTGCGTTCCAGATAAAGCACTGCTACTTTCTGAGGCTAACATCTGATGTTAGCCTCGTTTTGCGTTTCTTATAAGAAATGTTGACATTTTTAGCCGCGCTAATTGTTACAAATGAAACGCAAGGTACTGATTTTTCGTGCTGAATTTTGACACCTCACCTACTTAGTCCAGCCACTTAAAATTTTTAATAATATAAATCAGAATTGGCTAATACTATAAATATCTTTCAATATTTTTTTTAAATCCGCTGAAAATCCTTTTTGATTCATGAAAAAAAGATTCCAAATGTCAAATTTGAAAGCTATCAAAAAGTCGTATCAGAGGACCCATCTACTAACATGCGTATTTGATGCTAGCATTTCTTGTTAAAAATGCTTAAATGAAACGCATGACAACCAGCAAGAAAAACTAGCATCACCGGCTAATGAAACGCAGAGATGCTAAAAATGTTGGTATTTATGGCTAAAAATGCTTATCTGGAACGGGCCGAATATCTATGTCTTAAAGAGTAGCACGGCGGTGCGTATTTAGTGTACTAACCGACGTTACAAAAAATTTCTTGACGTTTGTCAAGGAACACGTGTGACTGAGTTTTATCACAAATTTCTTGCTCTCCGACTGCTGCTACATCTTCCAAAGTATCAAAGCCCTTGCTACAACCACAGCAGTCGGAGCACAGGCACGCCAAATTTGTGATAAAACTCAGTAACACCGTGTCTTTTGGCGAGCATGAAGAAATTTTTATCACGTCGGTCACACTAAATACGCGCCGCCGTGCTACTCTTTACGAAATAGAGATTATTGTCACTGAACTTGTAAGATAATGGTATCAATTCAGACACACAACTTAATTTAACTAGACTAATTTGACAGAATTAAAACTATCGCCATCTTTCTTTTTCTCTAAAGGAGTAAAAGTGACGGCTTTATTTTTAGACCTGTCAAATTAGTTTACTTAAATTAAGTTGTGTGTCTGAATCGACACCAATGCGTGACTCGAGTACAGTCTTTGCAGCCTGTGCTCCGCCAAATCCAGTCGTGGGGCAAATGGCTTCGCCGGTGGCTATACGCCTAATGCTGTTATTATTTCTCTAGATATGCGTTTTTACATGAGTTCAATCGTCATACCTTCATAAACTACGAACTTCAACGCCGATATCCCAGAACACACTTAACATCACTTGACACTCGCCTAACAAATATTTAGCTAACGAAATTCATCTCGCGCGCACACTAATTAAACGACGCATGATTCACGCACTTACGCTTGCAAATAGACTCAAAGGATAGCGCGATTCGCGCTTTGATCACGGTAATGTCAACATGCCGCGCGATTCTCATTAACCAGTCGAACAAGTCGATTGGTGCAACACTGGAATGGTTTGGACTTGACAATTCCCGCACATTACGTGAAGGAGTTGACAATTCTAAATGTTATGTAACTCATGCGGATAACAGGACATAACTGTGATCGACCGGTTCGCCCACTACCGATTGGAACTGATTTTAACCAATTTTTAACGGTTTTAACCGATTTGCAGTCGACCTGTTTATTTTAACTACATTTCTAGTGATCTACTGAACTGAGATCTTTGGTCAAGCATATTATACGTGGACGTGGACAACGGACAGATCTATAGACAGAAAGACGTATAAAAAGATGAGCCCACATCTTTGTTTTTGGCTTATGTTTCGTTTTATTCAAAAGTAACATTTACTCCTCATTGGGAATATACCTGCTGGTGGCTCGCTTCATCTTTAGCTTTGCTATCACTGTAATCATCATTACTCGTACCATCAGAACGAACAACGTCTAATAACTTCCCAATTATAAATTAAAAACAATATACTTACATAATAAACATACAATAAACAAATCGTTACTATTAAAAATCTCTAATTAGTAAAAGTATATTAGTACATTTGTCTGACGCTCCTACGGTGAAGGAAAACATCGTGAGGAAACCTGCATACATCTGCGAACAAAATTCTTCAATGGTGTATGTGAAGTCGACCAATCCGCACTGGGCCAGCGTGGTTGACTAAGGCCTAATCACCCTAACATAGGGTAGGCTCGAACCCCTCGGTGGGGACGTAAATGAGCTGTGATGATGATGATGATGATAAGTAAAATTATTTCAAGCAAATAGACTTTGCAGGTCGAAGTCCTCATTATAATCCACAATGTCCCTATTTTAGAATTCCAGTAAGCGTCGCCATAGCTCAGAGCAAAATATGCAAGGATGATCAGGAAACGGGTAATGGATAGACCTGTGTAAGCAAACAACAGTTTCATAAGCAAATCTGCGGAGTTGGAGATGACTAAATGCTGGAACTGTTTTGACTGTTTTACTGATTGACGGATATCTGCGAACTACGCAATTTGTGATTATATACGAGTAAATGAACCAACCAAGTAAGACATTTTTTTCGAGTGTAAAAAAATGCCCTACTTGGTTGGTTTAAACCGATTAGAATTGAATACGATGCAATTGTCATATCTTCAAGATAAAAATTCTTAAATAAACAAAGATTAAAAAAAAATATTTTACAAAAAATAAAAACCGACTTCAAAAAAACTAAAAAGTTAAAAATAATATAAGAATAGGTACAGACACATCACACTTCTATATTGAAGTCGGTGACAAATTTTAACACTTTCTAGGAGATCATTGTTTGGCACCGACTTCAATATAGAAGTGTGATGTTATTTGTACCTAATCTTATATTATTTTTAACTTTTCAGTTTTTTTGAAGTCGGACAGACAACATCACACTTCTATATTGAAGTCGATGCCAAACGATGATCTCCTAGAAAGTGTTAAAATTTGTCACCGACTTCAATATAGAAGTGTGATGTTGTCTGTACCTATTCTTATATTATTTTTAACTTTTCAGTTTTTTTGAAGTCGGTTTTTATTTTTTGTAAAATATTTTTAATTTTTAACTCTTTAGTGAATGAAATCATTTTAGTGAAAGAAACCTTAATTTAATACAAGCTCACCTTCGGTGAGTTGGTATTAAATTAGCATTTCCCTCGATTTTCATGGGATCCTATCATCAGATCCTGACTTTGGTAACCTTGGGACCACTCCAGGAGTATACTCTATCGAATACAAAAAGAATTTTGAAAATTGGTCCACAATTGGCGGCGTAATCGCGTAACATACACACAAAAAAACACGCATCGAATTGAGAACCGCCTCCTTTTTTGATGTCGGTTAAAAAATAGGACTTTGTCTGGAAAAATAGTAAGATGCTTATGACAAAGAATAGTCATAAGAATTGAAGGTTTAACGAATAGTTATCGTAGCACGGTTACAACTAATAAATGTAATCAATTTAGTCGTACAGGCAAACTGTTCAACGTACAGGTTTCAAAAAACTAGAGGGTCGTTTATGGGAAAAAGTAGAGCTTTTTATAATAAACTTCCACAAAATGTTACTAATTTACCATGTCATAAGTTTAAAGCGGATGTAAAAAAGACTCGTAAGAGTAATAATAGGTTATTATAAAGTCAACGATTATTTGAATAAATGATGCCAATGCCTAGTGTTAATTTGAAGATAAAGAATCGTGTTGTTGTATTTTATGTAAAGAAATATGGATGTATTTGGAAATGAAATGAAACAGTTCCTTTTTCTGAACCACCCTAAGGTTGACTGGAAGAAAATGCCTCAGGCATTAAGTCCGCCTTTGTACCACATTTAAGTATAAATAAATAAAAAAGAAGAGAACTGACACATCTAATCTTGTAATGGAAGTTGAGCTCAAATTTTTGCTTTGAGGTCAGCTTCCAATTGACGATTCTGTAACAATCCCGGGAAAAAAAAATTGCCCTTGCTGATTTTCTTGCTGGTTCTTTCCAGTGCATGGTCTCCCGCCGCAGACTTGTGAACCAATGACGTAGCTTCTTTGACGTGCAAAAGTGATTATGTAATCTAATTTGAATATGCTATTTCTAACTTCGTAATCGTGCTTGTGTCAAACTTGAGCATTAATGAAATACTGGCCTTTTATGTAGATTTACATTAGGTTAGTGTTCGGCGCTAGCACTGGCACTGACTTGATTCGACAGCGCCGTCGCGATGACATCATTAAACAGTTCGTTCAATCATGCATGGGCAAACAATTTGTGCACAAATTGGCGCAAAAGCTGTATGACTTCCACACGATAGCGACTTGCTTGCACAAAACGTTGCACAAAAAGCAATGTGGCGGACTATATACTTATTCATAACGTCATTATGCATCCCTCAAATGCGTATTGATGTTCCTCGACAGACAGACGGAGGGATGGAAAATTTCGCACGTAAATGTTACCAAATAAACCTTGGGTCACGCTAAATATCATGCCGTATGCTATGCTATGCTACCCAGCGGAGACCGGACGGGCCGCAAGTAATGAGGGGGCGGTCACTTTGGCCGGTTGGCCTCTTTGGCCGCCGTTGGCCGGTGTTGTGGCTGCTGATTGAGCTGTGCCAACCTCGGGCTATTCTTAGACCAGCCCAGGTGTGACCGACGGCTTCGTATACAAAGATACGACTCGTCTCAACTTCGAAATATAATACCTACATTAATGACGTTCAGGTTCATTAATGACAATGGCATCAAATAAAATCAGATGTTGAAACAAAAAATCTTAAACACAAAATGTGGAAATTAACAAAAAAAAATTAAGAAGTCATCCACAAATTACGTCACAGGAATTTAATGTTTGTTTTTCGAGAACTACAATTCAGTATTTAAATGAAAATAATTCAGCGAGGTAGGACAAAGGAGCTGTTAAGAGAGTCATTACAGTAAGCGAGGTATACTAACAGTCGGTTTAAATATTCTATCCACAGATTTTTTTATTTATTTATTCAAGACATTAACCACATACAATTTAAAATGAATAAATGCCATCAAAATGCCAATAAATGCCAGATAAAGATGGGCTTACCGCGGTTTAGTAACTGAGCAACCTTTGCTTTTTTTAGTAAAATAATAAAAAAGCTAAGCAACGAAACTATAGTAAGCTTACTTCTATCCGTGGGTAGAATATTGAAACCTACCGTAAGACAACCTCATTCAATATCCACCTATTCTAAGGCGAGATGATTGAAGTGCTACTCTCTAAGTCTTTGAATCTTGAGTGTAGCAAAAATCCACAGTCTATGCTCTAAGGCTGGTATTAATAAAATGCATTAAGAATGAAATCGATCTAATGCATGAAGTTATAAGTCCATGATTTTATAATAGTGTTTTTGACAGATGTACCTATACATTTAAACATAAAAACTGCGTCATAAGATGGACCTCAACTTTGAGATGCATTTATTAATACGAGCCTCACTTCACTTGTTTAGGCTATGGGAATCGGTCGCGATCACAATAATATGAGCCTAATCGCCGATTTCACAAACCTTGTCTTAGCCTAGGGTACTCCTAGGTGGCATGCTGTCACATTGACACATGCCATGCCAAAAAAGTGTGCGTGTATAAACTTATTAGACTAAAGATTTGTGTGGGAATAAGAGACCGGAGTCAGGAGCCCAACGAGACTACGCCTATTCACTAAAGGTTGTAGAAATTGGAAAAAAACATCGGTAATTCACCTATTCGCTGGTCACACAATCCAATGGCCTCATCAGAGTCGGGCCGCCGCTCTCGAATGCACCGGGCATTCGATAGCGGCGTTTCACGAGGAAAAACGATGTAAGTTAGCTGAACATTGCTCGCTTAGTAAAAACTTTTTAAGGTTATGTTTAAAGGAACACTGAGACATATAAATGAAAATCTTAATACATAAAGCTGAGCTGAACTTAATTAAAGGTCGCCACGGCACGGGGGTGGAGATGTATCAAAGAATTAGCAAAAAGAAACAATAGAACAGCACAAGACAACTGAAAGACGAAAGAGTAATTAAAGACAAAAAGTGACAGCATACTTCTTGGGAGTTTCCTAAGCTAAGACAAGGTTTGTGAAGTTGGTTATAAGTTCGTAAGATTTGAGTGTTAAAATCGCCATTCATTTCTGCGTGCTATCATCAACGTGACCAAAGCATGCGCGCTCTTGCTGCGTTGTACAGCTAACTTCGAATTCAAAATTTCGATTACGGACTTAAAAGTTGAAGAACTACGATGACTGATGGAGAAGAAATTAATTTCCACCCAAAACAGATCAGTTCATTATAAACTCCACTAAAAAAACAAATGAAAAACGAACCCTGTAACCCGAACGCACAAGTTTATTTATTTCCAAACAATTATTTACTCTGCGGTATCTTCCAAAATGTCAGAGGAATAAATCGTGGTGTCCTACATTACGGTGTGCATATAATTATTATGGTGCTATGCTAGCGTGGAAAAGACTTCTGCGATAATCAACTCCAGTGACAATACATTATTTACTATGACAGTTTTGTATTTTTTTTACAAAATATTTTTGTAATTCCATATAACACATTTTAATTAAAATAAAAAAACTGACTCATTTACTCGCACAAAAAATTAGCTTAAAATCTAGTGAAGTAATGCAACTATTTTGCACAAATTTAATAATTCCATTGTCTTGATTTGTTTTTTGTCAAATTAATGTAAGCTGTACCAATATCATCTGGTCATTTATTTGTTCTTGCTCGAAAAACCGTCTTAAAAATCCAGTGAGTCCACTGTCGAGTTTCGTTCGTCAAACTTTTGTTTCTATATAGATAAATTCTCTTTTGTACATTATAAAGCAAGTTAAACAAAAAATATATTATTATGTTTGTACTTGTTTAAGTAAAATTAATACTAGCCTATTCCTAGGTAAATGCATTTCTCTTGTTTGTTCTTTTCGAATAGGCTCTCCCAATTTCCGAACTGGTGTCACCTTTTTTTCAACTGTATTTGACATCAGTAAATGCGTCTCAAAGTTTATATGAAAGGAAGATATTTTAAATTCTAATTTTGGTATATTAATTAGTTTCGATGAATAGTCTTGTGTTGTTTTAAAGGCAGTCAGTTGCTTTAAACAAGTTATACGATCCGCACTTTTAACCATTAATATCTTTACGGTACAGTTTGTAACGTGTCAAGTGTTTAACCACAATTTCTTAAAGACACTGATAAATATTGCAATGCGGAACGTCACTCCACACTTGGCGGCGCGTGGTGCCCCCAGTTATGAGCAAGGGTGGGAAGTGATGACCCGACGCTCCCGTAAATCAAGCCAAAGTGATGCTTACCACAGCAGACAATGTCATTGTGCTGTAAAACAATGAAAAGAATCAGCCAGGGTTGACTCTTACCCCCTTACTAATCTTCGTAAAGTTCATTTCCATCAGAGAATCTGTGCGGAAAAAGAACAGTATTTTATTTATTTTGCTTTATTTTTAGCGGGCAATATTAGCGGATGTATCATTTTGATTCCCTTGTCCATTGCTTTAAGGGGTTTATGTAAAAGCCGTTAGTTCTTCTTTCGCACCTTTACAATTTACGACCGCCAAAATCTTGAACAAGTGTCTCACATAGTGAGCGGTTTGCTCTAATATGAACTGACGCTAAGTGCACGTCTTAATTACAAGTATACTCTTATATATATTTATAGCCAGCTTTAGGATTCAAGGGCGTCGGTGGCGCTGTGGACTCGGCACTGCCATGTGCCTCGATTTGATCCTGCCATGTACCAGTGCGTTTTTCTTCTTTTTTCGAACTTTATACATTTGTTCGACGCTTCTACGATAAAGGAAAACATCGTGAGGCAACCTGCATACACCCACGAAGAAATTCAATTGTGTATGTGAAGTCGACCAATCCGCACTGAGCCAGCGTGGTTGTCTAAGGCCTAAACACTCTAACTTAGAGTAGGCTCGAGCTCGGTGAGGACGTATATGAGCTGTAATGATGATGATTAGAATTGGGATGATGACTGAATTCAAATTTTTACGTCTCATTATTAAATATTAAAATACCGTGGAAAAAGATGCAGTCCTGTGAAATTAGAATTGAAATCGGCTTAGAAATACATTAGATACAAGCATTTTAAGTTGTTAATTTGAAGGCGATTAGACAGAGAGATCCGACATCAACCGTGACGTCATAGTTGAGTACGGCCATATAAACTCCTTGTAAATTGCCGTTTTGCTAGAAAGAGATGGAGAAAAATCTTTAATACCTTATATCTTGGTTGTTTTTATAGTTATTCGAAAACCGATTTTTTCTTTCTGTTTATTATATGAATGAGCTTCTATTAAAGCAAAAAAAAATGTTTAGTCATCTAGCCAATTCAAAACGCATTCATTTTACAGGTTAACTACCAAATCAACTTACAAATGTTGAACATCGAAGTAATTTCAGCAACCCTATCCTGAAAACGCTGGAACCATGCGCCCGCGCATCTCAGAACTAATTGGTGTAATTTATCCCGGTGCTGGTAGCGGCGTAAATTAGGAGAGCGGGTCGCATAGCTCGAATTACGACGTTCATCGGTGATTTGTACCGCCCGAATTTTTCAAAACGGAATGCGAACGCTTCCTGATTGGCTTTGTGTTTAAATTGTTTGGCTGAGTCATACGTCACGACTTGTGGCTTGAGTACTGGTGACATTTTTTTATATCAATATTGACACTCAAGCCGAATACCCACCTAAAAGCCACATGTAGTTGCCTACCTACATACTTGCAACATTCAGAAATGTGTTAACCCAGGATGTGCAGGATTATTTTTGGACCACTCGTTATCTGGCTTAACGCTTAGTAACATATTAAAGGGTCCATTTTAAATACAGCAAATAAAATATGCAATTTAATTGTACATAAACACTTTGATATAACTTTATTCTGATTTGTCCTAGAATACAAAAATAGTACTCGAAGTCAGAACTTTAATGTCATTGAGAGTACAGATTTTTGTAAACCGAATATAATAATATGTAGTTTTTCTCACAGTTCAGTGTAAAAAATCATGGTATCCGTAAAAACTTTCATAAGAATCATATCATTGCACGGTAATGCGATGATTGAAAGTTTATGTTTCATAATAGAAATTAAAATAAACAGTTCCTCAATATAAGTAACGCTCCGTATGGTACCGTGTCGGTCTCTTGTTCTCACAATAAATTTCATGCTTCGCGTAAACACCACTCTGTGCACGAAAGATTTTTTGTATGCGTAAGATAATTATGTAAACATCATTATTTACATTTTTATAACTTACAATCATGAGTACGCCCTGATACACAGAGTTTTTCTTTGGCCTCAGTTGGTTTTGCCACAGCATGATAGGTACTATGAAATTCATGTGTCACAGGATTATTGTATACGCCCATGCTGGGCAATGGTTTGCTGAGGGGGTTCGGGCAATCTCCCACTACGCTGACGTAGTACTAGCTGGCCAAATACCAATCTGTTTTTGTAGGGTAGACCGGAGGCAAAAGTAACAGGGGTCAATTGAAACATTGAATATATGTATTTTCAATACCGTTCGTCATATTTGCGTGTGTGTATACTCGTAATGTACTAACACGTTGAGTCGCGGTAGACCTATTCCAGTCGCCCAAGCGACGCCTTGCAAATAGTTCGTTTGCTATTTGACATTTTCGAGGTAAGCTTTTGCGTAATTTTTAACGTGTCCAATAATTGATATTTGAGCAATATATTTATTTCTATGTTGTTAAGTAGTTCTCTTCTGTAGTAGTAGTAGTTCTCTTTAGAACGTCGGTGGCGCTGTGGCCTCGGCACTGGACTGTGCTCCAATTAGAATCGGGAGGCCCGCGAACGATCCTGCCATGTACCAATGTGTTTTTCGTTTCACGAATTTCATATGTACATTTATCTGACGCTCATACGGTGAAGGAAAACATCGTGAGGAAACCTACATACACCTGCGAAGTAATTCAAAGGTGTATGTGTAGTCAACCAATCCGCACTGGGCCAGCGTGGTTTGACTAAGGCCTAATCGCCCTAACTAGTTAGGGTAGGCTCGTACCCCTCGGTGGGGACGTATATGAGCTGTGATGATGAAGTAGTTCTCTATAGATCAAACATTATTTTCACTGTGAACTAGCAAATTTCAACAACCACTTCTTAGATTAGGATACTTTTAGATGGCATGCTGGCTCTTCTTGATTGTTCGTAGTATTTTTACGTCATGATCTGTCATTTACTGTGAGAGAACTACCTATAATGTCAAAACGTTCTACTGAATCTTTAGACATGTTCTTCAAAATTGTTGTCCAAATGAAACTCATCAGCGTGCTTAAGTGATAATTTAGGTCCGAAACAAAACACAAACATTATACCCGACACACATCAAAGACTCAGCCACCATCGTCGCTCGCAGCTCGAAATTATATCAAGAACAATAAACGTAGTAGCGTGCGAACGCTTATTTTACTTCACAACAAAATCCTTAAAGCCCGAAGACGAATATCATTTTTAAAACAAACACAACACTTAACGCTTATGGCACAAAGTTGAAATTACGAATATTTTTAACGTCGAAACATTTAAGCTCCGCAATGACTCGGCGCTATAATCTTCTTTATCGTGAGAAGTTAGAGTTGATATTTGAATAGTTGTTCCGATGTTTGGTGAACAAACGCTTTCGACGGTTTGTTTCCATTCGATTGTGGATCTAATTTATGATAGATACGTAAAGCTTCCGTTCCATCGACAGTGGCAAAACAAATAAAGTATTTCACTAATGAAGACTAGAAATAAATTTCTTGGATTTCCTTTCATATTTTCATTAGCAGTGCCGCTTTGAGATGAATTATTACGGAAAGCTCTTTTTAGGTATTACGAAAAAAATTTGTAATGTTATGCAAGTTGCAAAATACCTATAAATAAAATAAATTAAAAACTCAATTGCTTAATTTGTCTTATTCTTTATTGTTGTGTTTGTAACAGGTTTTTACGATAGAGAAAGTTCAAAATCTTGTATAGAGAAATTGAAATGTTGGCTCTACATAATAAGTGTGGGAGATGGAGGACAATAACATCTTCAAAAATATTGTCTGAATTGACAGATGGACTCACAGTTTGTTGCCTAGGTGTCTTTGCTTTTATTTGAGTTTTTTACATTGTTTAAATCTGTTATACTTATTTATAAAAAAATAATTCATTTTTCATTTTCAATTATTTCTTTAACTTTCATTACTCATATGTATCTATTTTAATTTAGTTTTAATTTTTATAAATTGGTATAAGCTTAAAAAGAGAAGAAAAGAACAGAAACTTACCTACCAAATATTAATGTAGTTCAACTCGTCCCTTGAGCTCTTGTGCATACTGCCTAGAGGCAGTCAGTCGGATAATACTGCCAGTATTAGAATACGGCAATATTACCTCGACTGAGAATTTGTACCGGAGTCGTCTGCGCTACCTCTGTCTTAACTATTCCTGCGACAAAGGAGCTGTGTTCCGGAAGACTGGGCAGGCAGTAAAGTTACTGGGGCTCTATTTTTGAATCTTTCGTCTGGCGTCGTGCGCTCGTCAAGTGTAGTTATCGCTCGAATTTTAATTATTACTATTTTGTTTTTGATCGAATTTCGTCGAAAACGAAACGAAAATCACGAGAAATCGAGCGCAGATGACTCCCGAAGAACGCTCGATGCCAGGCGAATGGTCCAAAAATAGAGCCCCTGGGCACTGTGACATCACACCTTATATCACAAGTTGCGAACGCACGTTGGGTTTAAAGTCTTACAGGAACCACATGTGTTTTTTATACAACTAAAATTGACTAACAAGCATACTGATACTGCCCACCCCTGATGGTAAGTGGTAACAGTCACCTATAGTACATGTGGCTCTTGTGAGATTCGCAGCAAATCTGCGAGCCCTCAAACGAGCCCTACTAGAGCCACAGTGTACGTTGCCAACTAGTGATATCAGATGTAAAGTCACGGTACCCAGTAATTTCACTGCCATATCTTACCCTTCAAACCGGAACACAGCAATGCAAGCACTGCTATTTCGCGGCAGAAATATGTAACCCGGTATTGTAGGAGACTGTAGTCATTTACCATCAGCCTTTGCTAGTTTGCCAACTTACGACCGGTTTCAATATCCTATCCATCTGTGGATTTGCTTACTGAAGATGGAATTTTGACGTATTTTGTATGGAGCTGATGTCAAATGCCTATCGCTAGTTATCAAATGCACAGATAGATAGAATATTGAAAACGGCCTAGTGTATAACAAATAATAGTTTTCTATTACGCTTCCTAAATACCAGCTTGGTCCTCTTGACACTCTACAAAGACGAGTTGCTCGAATCATCGAAGATACCAATCTAAAGGACGCGTTAGATATGTCGGGGTCATATGGATGTTACATCATACTCGTAATTTGTTACCATATTCTTGCAAGTAAAGATTATTATTATAGAGTCGCTGGGCTTACGGAGGGACTTTGGCTCCTCTCCTTTGACTTTGTGTTCCACCGTTTCTTCAACGGTGAATGCTCCGAGGAACTGTTCGACTTATTACTAACGTCACTTTTCAATCATCGCACCACTCGACACCCCAGTGGGGTTCATCCATTATACCTGGAAGCAATGTCGTCTAGTACGGTTCCCTTTCAGCGCTTATTTTTAAAACGAACGTACCAGCTCTGGAACAAACTTCCCGCTGCTGTGTTTCCTGAACGCTACGACATATCCCTATTCAAGAGAGTTTTGAAGAGAGTATCATACTCAGAGTTGGCAGCGACCTAGGAATGTCCCTGATATTGGCGAAGTACATGGGCGGCGGTTACCGCTTACTATCAGCCCCCATGATCGCTCAAAACAATATTAAAACCGCGCTGAGAGCGGGATGACACTATACGCAGCAAGAGCGGTGTCTCTGTTTTAATATTGTTTTAACCTTGCTACAAGCGATCATGGTAAGGCCCCAGGTGGACTGTCCGCTCAACTGTCACTCGCAGCAATAAAAAAAGTGTAGGTAACTGAATACTATCCAATTTAATTATCACAAATGAAATGTTATTTGCCTGCCGTATTAGTTCTATTTAACTGTGGATTTTTTATTTAATTTTCGTCATTAAGTTGGCTGTGGTAGGTCTAAGCAGACAGTTAGCTAGGTAATTAGAGTTACAGTTTATTTTAACGAAACGCTATTTGTTCAACATTTTCGATGAGAACGCTTACATCATCTTCGTCAGATCCCAGTTATTTGTTATTGTTAGCGCCTGGTGCAGTTTTTGTTGAACACTTGACTTGATCGTTACTTGAAAGCGTGAGAATTTGATAGGGTGACGGATGTAATAGGTTGCTGTTCGTTGGTGGTATTTGGTACTCACGTAAACAGGAAATACTTGTAATGATTATTGGTGGCATTATTTAAAATTTATGGAAAATAAGTTACAGAATTAGCTCAAAGTTTGATGGTATTTCGTTTCATACTTACTTATACCTACTTATTAGCGAATACTTACACACTTTTGATATAACAAGATATATCCTATCTAGTCGTATATCTTTATTAGATTTGCGAGAATATCCGTCTGTTAGATTTTCACGCCAGCGAAGGCGGATAGCTGCTAAATTGTTTTGATGAGTTTGTGAGTATGGTTGAATGTATTTATGTTTGTTACTGTTTCACGCAAAAATGACTAAATGGATTTGGATGTAATTTTGTAGGTAGACGTATTACGACACGGATTAACATATAGGCTTCTTATTATCCCGGAAAAATAAGTAGGTAGTTCCCGCGGTGAAGTAGATTATTAGTTTTTTTTTTTACTTTTAAACTGAAACATTCGCGGTCACAGCTATCTTCTATATATGTATAATGGGCTACAAAATATAAAATTCCTACTGGAAAACAATAGTAACGCGGGCGAAGCCGCGAGCGGAAAGCTAGTGACACATAAATGAGACAAGGCTACTCTGCCTGCAACAGTACATGCTTGAGGGTTAAATAGGCATGAAAAGCATGCAGTAAGTTTTGTTTTAGGGCCAATTAACTACACATTTTGTAGAGACATTCAAATTTAATTACATTAACACGTGTTTTGTCGTTAATAAAGATTGATTCCCTTTTTTTGAAGGGGGACAATCTGTTACCTACGATACTAAGGGGTTAACTTGACTAGACCACCCACTTTGGTGATCTCCAAGACCTTTGCCAACTTTCTCATTATTCCTTTTCGAACAGTTAATACATCTGCCTCTTGATTGTGTAACATAAATCCATCGCGATCGCTTTCGATTTGACAGTCAAAGTGTATCCATCGCTTTTTTTATTAGACAGTCAATAAATACTCTTGTATTGACGCCGCAATGATGAGCAAATTATAGATTTTTTCTTTGACTATTGTCTACCGTTACCCGGCCAACCACCGAGGTACGGGTTTTTTAATTGCTAGCCTTATTATCTTGCTAGTCAAAGCAGAGCGCTATGGACCACGCTCAAACTTCAACAGCTTGTTTTTATTTTATAAGTTTGTTTATAAGTTGTTTGGTTTAATTTGATTTATTGTTTTCGATGCACACATTTTCGTTTTCAATATTTTTTTCGTTTATGGAATGTTTTAGTACTTTTATTCAATGTTTTTTATTCTATACATTTATGTTTTTAAGTTTTTAATATTTATTTGTGTATATTGTTCATAATATGTGTAGCTGTAGGTATGTAGATAATATTTTAATTAACTAAAACGATATAATTTTTATAATGGTTTAATATTATCTTTTAAATTGCTTGTGTTGTGGTTTTGTTGAAAAAAACTATGTTGTTTATGTGCTGTAGAAATGTTTTAGTGCTTCCTTTCTTATTGGTGATATTGGTGTTGTTGTCCCATACAACATCTGTATTTAAAGTTATGCAGTTAATTTCATGTAGGTTTCTAGTGCGTAGGTACAAATTCTGGGCATTCTTTGACCAGATGTTTCATTGATTGTATTGTTATATTCCCACAAGGATAAAAGCTGTCGCTTGTGATGAGAAAGCGATAGAGGTAAGATTTATGGAAGCCGTGGTCAGTTAAAAACTGGGTTATTTTATTTTATTTTATCTGTTAGGAAGACCAACAGCTGAAATACAGAGTGGTTAACTTATTATGTAAACATAAAGCTAATTACAGGTCCTCACATATAGGCACATATAGGACACGTTATGGCAAAAGTTGGATTGATAATTTTGGTAAATCTGCAGATGTCCTCGTATGTAGGGGGGAAGACTAACTCAACGAACGCACCCCAAGATTCAACCCCTACAGTTTTAAAGAGTCAATAATGCGTCATCAAAACAAATCGGTTTAACGGAAACGAGTTATAACTTTATAATATTTTCAAACCATCTTCAACAAAAGTAATGCACGGTGTATAAACCTATATTTCTGTGTTCCGCGCGTCCACTGGTTCCGTCGCGGTACAAACAGAGTCATTACAGCATCTCGCCGCGACGATTGACACAGACAACTAATCGCTATTTTACGACTTGCTAAGAGGAACTTGGGAAAAAACTAACCGCCTATTTTTACAAGCCGATCATAAAAATAGCGGCTTCATAAACGTTTGTCATGTTTAATAATTGTTCGCTATGTTGAAATGTTTTCAACTTACTAAACCATCATTGGTTATTTTATCCATTAGATAGAATGTAATATAATATTATAACATACTCGTAAGTAAAGTAAAAAAAAGAAAAGTTGTAATGTACCAATTTATCATAAATATGTAAAAGGAACAATATAACTACAAACATACGAATAATACAGTAAACAGGATTTGTTTAGTTACATCAATATTTTTTCAACACACTTGCTCGTAAAGTGGGTCTTATTATCTTGCATTTAGACCCGTTATTCAGTATATTAAACACGAGTGCTTTTCACTTTACATAATCGCACAAGTGCGGTAACCTTAACACGACAAATTCTAATTTGTTCAAGATTGCAAAGTAAATGTATGTCCAGTACGCATTCTTAAATTTGTCGCTTAATACACTTTTTTTAACACGACTATAAGCGGTTGCCAATTGGAAAAAATGAACAGCCTACTACTGGTTACTTAAATATTAAATTAACAACGACATTAAAAAAACAATAATTAATAACTAGAACTAAAATAAATTATAAAAAAATCACACAAACTTGTATTTTAAAAACTAAAATATTCGGTTTATTTCGTTTGAAAATTACGAGTGCAATTCCAGAATGCAATCATTTTGTTTCTTTTTCAGTCGTTATCTTGAACACACTTGGCCAGCGTGGTTGACTAAGGCCTAATCGCCCTAGTTTAGAGTAGGCTCGAGCCCCTCGGTGGGGACGTATATGAGCTGTTGATGATGATGATGATCTTGATGAGTGTTAGAGTTTCCTATCCTATATATTTAGTACTATCCGGATTTCCTTTCCAGTGGTTTTTATTCGAATGATTATTGTGCCTATGGAAATATGTAGACCACTGACTTCTCCTGACTCACTATTGTGCACATGTGAAGAGCTCGGTGGCATAGTAATTCGAACGCTTTAGTTTCGATATTGAAAACAAAGCAACCTTCGCCGTAGTTGGACCATGGATGTGCCAAAAATTTGTGATCCCGAGTTCCTCTGTGCTTCGGAAGGCACGTTATTGCCTGTAAATGCCTATGTTGAATAAAGATTTTTGAATTTGAAAATGATGAGGTCGACCAGCTGCTTGTACGAACGTTTTTAACCAGCGCCTAATATCCCGGAATTCCAACAAAGTGCTTGTAAAACAAAACGGCCCGATAACACAAAAGATAACAACACACGTGTGACATTGTAAAAGTCTGCATGCAATACATCAACTTTTTGTACACGTCTTTCCTGAACTCTACCATCGCCAATGATCTGTTTTGAGATTATTTACTGAAGTGCTTTTTTATAGTGCCAACTTAAAATACCGTTTGCGTGTAACGGGAAACGTGCTGTGTCTTGTACTGCAGAGTTTACGTTTTCAAATCGAACAACTCTAAAACAGAATATATGTTAAAATATTAGAACGATTCGTATAAGATTCTTTTCAAATAAAATAGCTGCCGAACAAGGGCCACAATAGGATCCAGCTTTTTAAAGTCCCGTGCCTCAAAAGAAAAACGGAACCCTAAGGATCACTACGTTTATCGTCTGTCAAAATCTATAGGGTACTTCCCCTAGACTTAGAAACATAAAATTTGGCAAGAAGCAATGTCTTACAGTAATGTCGTCCTAACCGATATTCGGTCACGGCGGCTAATCTCCACAGAGACTAGCCATCTGCGCAGGAGATATTATAGTGCACAAGTGACTGCGCAAACGCAAGTGCACTCTCTGTTCCTTCACTCGCCTAGTCCGATGGGACGGTAACTGACACGACCGGGGCGAGATCAGGCGCAGAACCCACTGTTTAACGTGCCTTCCGAAGCACGGAGGAACTTGAGATGTTTCTTATTTTGGTCACCCATCCTAAGACTGACCACAGCGAACGTTGCTTAACCTGAGTAATCGTTCGCCAATGCGCCACCAAGCTCCTCAAAGTACATTTTAGTTACAGTACATTTTAGGAAAACATCTGAAACTATAAATATGTAAGTAGTTAGAAACTCCTGTACTTAACCATGTTTGTACGGAATCCTCGCTGCGCAATCTACTTAGCTGGCAAACTACTCACACTGACCACCTGGTAAGTAGCTACAGTCACTTAAACCCTTTAAGGGCTCCATCATATTTTGCCACCTAGTGAAATATTTAGCCACAGTACCCAGCAGTTTCACTGCCTGATTGCCCTTCAACCGATGCAGCGATGCAAGCACTCCTACTTCTTAAAGATTTCGGGTTTAGTACTGTAAAAGTTAAGCACCGTTTAAGTATTGTAAACTAATGAGATTCTTTATCTTTACATGGTATACTTAAAACAAAGTCGCTCCCGCTGTCTGTATGCTTAGATCTTATAAACTACGTAACGGAGTTTTTATATAAATAATCCACCCTGACAAAGCCGCAGGCGGGTCGCTTGTATATGATAATGTTAAATCTAATATACTGATTGAGGTCAATTGTGAAAACAATCGAACTGTGTATAAACAACCTCAGAAAACAAGAAATGTACTACCAAAAACCAATAATGACGTATCTAGAGCACTGGGTTATGTAATTCCCAGCTTCTTAAACGAATTGCCTGGATATTTAATTGGTTTGTATGCAGAGAAAAGGCGTAAATTAAATACCTTCTTTTTAATTGAAATACAAATTGACAAAATACTTAACAGAGTGAATCAGTACGGATAGTTAAACCAAACTGGTTTGTGAGACGCAGTCTATGTTTATCCACAATGTAATTCAATGTTTTGAGCAATAAATTAAAAAAAAGTTTCAGGAACAGTAATTGAAAAAAATAGAAATAATAGGTACTACCACAAAAAAGAAAAACACTTTGTAACATTGCAACACAGTGTTGACTCTACATGACTCTACCATCCATAAATAACAACGCGATGCTATTTTTTACGTGTACCAACAATTTGTCACCTCACATTCGACGGGTAACATATGGCGAGATGATAAGGCATGCATGACATGCCTTCGTGTCGTCTGCAAAGAGCTTTTCGACAAAGATCTCGTAAAAATGTTAAAGACGATTTTATGGCCCGTAAAACTGTTAATGTTTAACTAACGATTGAGATAAGGTTTGCCAGTCATTTAAAAGAAGCTCGTTGTAATTTAAGAAGTTTTTAAGACTTATTATATATTTCTGATTACTAAATTCTCAGTAGCGGATAAGTCTAAACTGTGTTTGATAGGACCATCACAGATATTTTCATCGCCTATTGGTGTTGCAAGCAACGATTTAAGTTCATGTTGTAATCAGCCAAGATGCCACTGTTGGACATTCCCCAAGAAACTTGTAAAACAAGGAACCAAGGAACCAAGTGATATAACTAACCATGTTGTATGATAACTTGCAAATATGGCTAACTAAATGAAGCAAATAATTCGTGTAATGTAGGTAATATTCGTGTTGCATTACATAAACACGCACGCAACCATGCATTAGATACGAGACAGAGAGCATTGCGGGCTTGCCGCGAATGACTTTTTCGCTAGGAGTGCTAGAGTGAAGTCTTAATGTCAAAAAAGTTTGAATTCTATGATCAAATAAGTCGTAGGTGAAATAAGTAGATTTTCAAGACAATATATTTAATTTACACCAATCCGCACTGGGCTGGCATGGTGGACTTAGACCTAAACACCTTAACTTAAGGTATGCTCGAGCCGCTCGGTGTGGACGTATATGAGCTGTTATGATGAGTTTTAAGACGTCTTAAAACTAAGCTTATTGCTAGTTTTATTTGTGCTTACCTAAAATGTCTATATATATTATCTGCTGACGTATTTATTTTATACAGCAAAGTTTGATATGCAGGCTCATGGAAACCAAATAGAACATTTTGTCTGTAAGTAAATTCACTGATAGAATCTGAACGGAATGAGAATTGTTGTAGCGTTTTTTAAACAACTAAGTTGGCAAATAAGCTGGCCCACCTAATGGCTACCGTGGTCTAGCAGTTAAGACCACCAGGTGTTGATCGGTAGGTCCGGGGTTCAATTTCCCATGGGGGCAGAAAATTTACTGCTCGGTTTGGCTGTCGGTGGGGCTTCTGAACCCGCCTGGCTAGCTACCACCGTCTTAACTAAATTTGTTTGTGTCATATTAACAATGTTTATTGTTGTGTTCCGACAATTAGAGGTAAGATAGCCAGTTCCTCGGTTGTTGAGGAGTCCAGGTAAAGCTCGCTTCCACCTTGGGCCTTATCGTCACTTACCATCAGGTGAGATGAAAACCAAGAGCTTACCCGTCGTACGTTAAAAAATTAGTTTTCATAATATACGTTGCCAACCTGTAACATAAGGTGTCAAGTCACAGTACCCAGTAATTTCACTGCTTCAAACCTTAGTAATTTCCTTCAAACCGGAACACAGCAAACTGTAAGCACCGCGGCAAAAATAGGTAAGATAGTACACGAGAACTCAAGAATTGGCGAAGTGTGTCTGGTCTCTCTTAAGTGGATAGATAGGTACAGTGTGTCTATAATCGCTATTGTCCACGGGCCATACTAAATCTGCTGGTGGCGCTGTACTTTCGTTTACCGCATAAGTTTATGTTAAAAAAACGACATTGCCTCCGTCTTACCTATTTCTGCCGCAAAGCAGCAGTGCTTGCAATTTGCATTGCTGTGTTCCGATTTGAAGGGTAAGATACGGCAGTGAAATTACTGGGCACCGGTGACTTTACATCTTATGTTACAAGTAATTGGCAACGTACACTGTGGTTCTTGTGGGAGTTGCAGATTTCCTGCGAATCTCACAAGAACCACAGGTATAAGTCGTATAGGATCGTAAGTGATGACAGTGGTTTTTTTTTAAGCAACTAAGATGGCAAAGAAGCAGACTGCCCACCTGATGGTAAGTGGCAACAGCCGCCTATAGCACATGTGGTCTCCGTAAGGCTTGCGCATAACAAGCCTCACAGCGATACCATACCATGTACGTTACCAACCCGTGACATAAGATGTTAAGGCGCATAGTGCTCCCAATGACCTTGCGTCTTTCGTCCCGCACTGATTACATAGGAGTGAGTGAGTGAGAGTGAGGGGAATATTTAAGCAAACCTTTACGCGTAAGATGAATTATTTAAATTAAACATTAATAAAAGCAAATAAAAGAAATCTAAAAAGACCATCCTCTAGAATATTGTTCACTTTATTTATTGAAATCGAAAGTATATGATTTAACCTTATATTTACGACGCGATTAGGTTTAAAGTTTTAAAATCGAGGCATGTTTGGGTCCCATTTTAACCAAGTTTTAATTAATTTATCAAAAAATTAAAAAGACCATCCTCTAAAGAATGCGTTGAATAATAACATATCTTTTTTAAAGATTTTTTTATTCAATATTTATGCAGAGAACCGGTTTTTTCTGCAGTGATTTTTTATGATTGACCTTACTATGCGCCTTAAGTCACAGTACCCAGTAATTTCACTGCCTGTCTTACCCTTCAAACCGGAACACAGCAATGCAAGGCAGAAATAGGTAAGATAGAGGTACCCATGCAGACGACTCGGTACAGAGTCTCCCTCTGGTGGTATCTGTGGTGAGTGGTGGTGACTGTCACCACTTACGATCAGGTGAGCAGTTTACTTGTTTGCCAACTTAGTTGTATAAAAAAAGCGTTTTAAGTTCGACTTATCTTCTGTAAAATTTGCTGAGTAATCGACGACTTATTTGTAATTTCGCTACGTTTTCTCAAGTGTCGCAGCACGGTGCTGTCCTGCCATCGCTAATGGCGGCAAAAAATCGCCCACCCTTGCTCATTAATTACCATTGACATGTTGTGCTACGCGACTCCGGTTCCTGCGTCGACTCTCGAGACATCACAGGACACACACGTCGGTGCTAATGTGATTTCGAACGTCGTATTCGAAGAATTTGTTTTAATGTTATTATATTTTTTTTAATTCTTTAGTATATTTTTTTTTTCTTATAGTACATCTTTTAGCTGATAAGGAGAGTGGGCGCAAGAAACGTTAATATGTATAAAATATGTATCTACTAACATTAAAATTTTAAGATCTCAATACACCTGTTAGGGTTGGCTGGTAGAGATCTCTTTAAGAGATAAGCTTACCCTTGTACGTAACCCACACATGTAACTAAAAGGAATGACAATTGTGTACAATAAAAAATATATATAATAATACTAGCTGTACCCGGCATGCGTTGCAATGCCACGTAAATCCTTTTTTTTAAGAACCCTCACGGGTGTCCCCATTACACCCTACCAAAGTTTCATTACAATCTGATGAATGGTTTTGGAACGCATAGAGGACAAACAAACATAGTAAATACATTGATTTTTATTTATATAGATAACCAATTAAAATTATTACCTTTTGTTGTCTAAATGAAATAAGATTACTATGTGAATGTAAATACTTTGCCATTTTTATGAAACTGTATAACAAAATCGTTTGATACACATATGATACACATAGAGATGATACACATGGTTTCAATATTCTATCTGTGGATTTTGTTACTAGCGATAAGTATTTGACATTAGCTCCATACAAAATACGTTAAAAAATGCTATCTCCAGTATTTAAACGAATCCAGAGATAGAATATTGCAACCGGTCGTAAACCATCCGGTACCTATGCAATTGGCATATTAAGGTGGAGGGATTTGGGCTCCGGACACTCCCCATTCAAAAGAAAGAAGTTCAACAGAATAAAGATTTCCTCCATTTAATAATTTGTAAAATTTAATACAGGCAAAAGTAGAAGTATAGGGTACTTCTACTACTAAATAGAAGAAAAATAGAAGAATAGCCCCCACCTAGCGAAAGAGATAGGTACAGTATCCGTATACACTAGACAAATAGAAGTGTTCAATCTAAACACCCTTCATCGTAAAGTTCTTCCTACGCCTATGCTGGGGGTTAGCTAGACTAGGGAAAGGGTCGATATGTGACGATACAGCCGAAAACGGAAGGGAGCTTCACCTAAATTCCTCAACAACTGCGAAACTGGCTATCTTACCTTAATTCTGGGAACAACAACGTTATTAACAACTTTTGCACTCATGTGGAATCAAACCCCAGAGCAGATACCGGGTGGTAACTATTAGACCATGCAGGCGGTTAAACGTGTTAAAAGCGCTAAAAGAAAGAAATGTAGGTAAATAATACTCAAAAAGAAAAAAACAACGATTTTGTTTTCTGCTTACCTATTTAACGTATTTCAACGAGACTTTTTAAAAAGCTTTTGCAGTATAGTTTACTTATAATGGGAAAATATAGAATTCCCACGAAAATATCGCTGGTGAAGCTGCAGTCAGAAAGCTAGTCTTGTATTCAACATTTGTTGTTGTTTGTTGTCTTGTAATCAACATTTTCAATGGTGCAGTATAAGAAAATAATAAAAACGAACGCAATTTCAACAAAGTAACAAAGCATTCGAAGTGTGTGCGGTAAATTTCTAGCGCAGTAACACGCCGCTGCCGTCCGTCGTCGCCTCGCGGCGCAGGCGCCGACGGATAGATGAATGAACTGAGACCACAACAATGTGCGAGCCATCCGAGATATTTCTAGGCGCGGCCGATCATCTGAGACGGCAACCAAATCCTACATCGGTAGAGAGAGAGACAGGTATCTAATAAGTTTCAACTAAAGCTCTACATTTAATATCTTAATACTTGGTTTGATTAAAATACAGTCAAATATATACGTAAGTAGTACATCAGTAGAGAGAGACAGGTATCTTATAAGTTTCAACTAAAACTCTACATTGAATATTTTAATACTTGGTTTGATTAAAATAGAGTCAAGTATAAAGTGGAGACTCGGTATCAGTAACTTGGCCTATTTTAATTATATACATGGTTTAATTACATCTATGGAACTCGTAGGGAGGCCTTTACCCTGCAGTGGGACATTACGGGCTAGTATAGATAGATAGATAGAGATACGGAACTCGTGGTTATAAGCTAACTCCATTATATTGGAATGCACTTCCAGTTGAAATCCGTCAGAACATTTGTATAACCGCACATTTAAATAAATAATTATTACAATAAAAATTTAATACAAGCTTTTAGTACTCGTCAATACGAATCAAACGAGCCCAAACTCGATGGGTTTGTGTCATTTTATTGCGGAGTTCCCATGGCCAACTTCCAGCTCAAGCATTCGATCAGCTCCATGTTATCATAATATTGCTACGTCACGTGATTATACATATGCATGAAAACTTTTAGCTCAATCGAAAACCGGGAAGTGGGCCAAATTCAACTTGCAAGATTTCATTACAGACATGGAGACAGATGAAATTAAATAAAAGCTTGTAAAATAAACTAAAAGCTCACCTACTCCCGGATGCATCATAACTAATATGTATATATTAAGTATATATGTTTGTGTATACAAGGTGTTTGGTGCATACCCTACTAAGCCGAAACCTGGCTAGGTTTAGAATTTATATAATTAGCTCTCTGGTCTCTTCTTGACGACGAAGAATTGGCTTCTATACCGCGCTCGCCAGACGCATAGGTGAAGGTAGGCCTTTGTTATGAGTTGTCCATCTCATCTCAGAGGTGATGTAAACACCCTAAATCGGCTCTTACGACATCCACGAGAAGAAATATAGATAGGTGTTAATGTAATTTTATCTACACTCATGTTCTAATTCTAATATTAAGAACTCAACACTAATATTTTAAAGGCATAACTTAAAGCCCTTGGCCTTTTACAAATTACATTATAATACAGGTTCGCCATACAAAACCAGTACTTTAATGTAACTCGAATTCCAATAAAATACAGTTTGATTGACAAATCCCGACCAAGGAGGTTTTGTCACAATTTTCTTTTGTGCCAGTACATTGTCTATGGCGGCGCGTGTAACAGCGCATGCGCGGTAGAATGTTGGTGTTGGCGCCATTTCTCTGAATTTTTCAGACATTATTTTGCTATTATTGGTTAAAATAATAAATAATATAAATGTATGTAGTTTTAGATTTCTGTATTAGTTTCACAATTGCACTGTTCAAAATGCAAATAATTATTAGAATAAATGAGTTTGATTTTGTTTTAATTTTGTGTCTTTTATTTAATTTAGGTAACCACTGATTGCATGAGTGTAGATAAAGTAGTGTATGAAATTGCACATAATTAGGTCTTAAAACACTCGTGTGGTACTATTAAAATTCTTGGCAAGCCTCGAATTTTAAACACACGCTAGTGTTTTAAGACCCCCTATTATGTGACTATTTCATAAACTACTATTTTAACATCTATACTAGTAGATTAATAACCAAGCGGATAAAGCAGTGTATTATGTCACGGGTGTAGACTTGATTACATGAAGCGCGAGCGTAAGAAGGACTCTATGCTTAACTCCTGAGCGCAGCAAGGATTTTAAATAATGCAATCCTAAGCGTAGCGAAGGACTTAAGACTAGAGTCCTGCGTGTAGCGAGGAAGTCAAGATCATCCACGACTAAGAATGCTTTATCCCCGAGGTAAATACTCAACTTTTCGCACCACCTGGGAGAAAGTAGAGATAAATACGTAAGAAATATAGCATTTATTTAATATAAAATCATAAATTATTATATAACTTAAAAACGTCATGAAACTTTTTATTGGAAAAATTATGCAGAAGAAGTGTGCTTAAATCCATTTGTTTTTTAACTTGGAAAACTAAATCCTATAAATGTTAAAATTATGACGATGTTAAATTTTTGTTTGATTTTATTATATTTGAGTGACTTTACGTATTTTGAGCATATGTTGTCGATTCAGAATTTTTTTTCGCTTAACAATATAGATGGGTTTCCATCATAATTTAAGTACTTTTACATCTCTCATGTTCGGTAAGTAGGTCCTTATTACCCCCAAATCGGGCTTGTAGGTGACCAATTAGCGCTCTAGGGTAATAATGTAGCTAGAAAAGCCCTGAGGCTGTAAGTAATTTATTGCCAGTATGATGGTTAGATGTACGCGAACTTTTTGAAATAGTGAAGTGTTTTTTTATTACTTACCGCCCTAGGGCTTTCCAAGCTACATTATTACCCTAGAGCGCTTATTGGTCACCTACAAGCCCCATTTGGGGGTAATAAGGACCTACTTACCGAACATGAGAGATGTAAAGCAGAGTAGTTAGCTCGGGTGTAAGCACAAATTGCAGCCCTTAGCTACTAATCTACTATTTGTATTCCAGATACAAATCAATTCCATCCCTAGAGAAAGAAGGGAATTCAATACAATATTCATTCCTTGTTTTTTAGAAGCTTACTTTATGTTGGGTTTACATGACACAGATTACATTCCTATGACATTTTTAGCAGGTGGTACGAAATAGTAGATTGTGTAACAATAGAACAAAATAATGAATTGATGGCGAAAGCCATTGTAGAATCTCGAGCGAAGCGAAGGATTCTAAAGTAGAATCAAATTCACATTCTAGAGTAGAATCCTAAGTGTGTCGAGGGATTCAAAGTACGTCGCGCATGGTAAAATAATTTTGGTACCGCGTAGCACACTTAGCTTTTCATCCTCCTCTTTAAAAAAATAAATAAGAGATGCTATTAGTAGTGAAGGATATTTATATTTACTACCAAATTACATATTATTATTATTATACATTATTACAGGCTTTTAGATATTTTTCTCTCGATTTGTTTGGTAGTAAATTGTTTATTACAGTTTCTGGGTGTAATTTTACACTTTGTGTTAATATTTCACTTTCACTACTAGAACTCATGTCTTATTCAATTTGTGGGAACAAATTAAAGTTGTCTGTACTATTTTGATAAAGAGTAAAATCAAATAAGAAGTTCCAAAGTATTTTTTTTTTTAATTTGGCCAATGCCGAGTTGCGCTTTTTTTTACCGGCCAGGACTTTATCGAAGCGAATTACGTTCATACTTTTTCATTAAAATAATGTTCCAAATTCAAAAGACGTTTCGTCACTGATGTTAAGTCCGCCGGAAAGACCCATTTTGGTCGCACTTATCGAGGAACCCTTTGCCTCTTTTCGAATAGATGGGTTGAAAAATGTATTATATCATTTTTTCACAATACTGAGCAAATTAAAACAAATAAAAAATATATAATAATGTTTGATCTGTTACATAATGGTTAATCAAGTTTTAAAATAATGCGAACTAAAAATATTTTATGTAAAATTATTATTATATTATATAAAGCATGCTATATCAGTTGGTGTGCTATTTTAAAAACGAAATATACTAACATTTATAAGGTCAGTTTACTTAATAAATGTTAGTATTTTTTATTAAGTTGCTTTATATTTTAATAATATTTTATGGCTGATGTAAAATTAAGGCAACTGGTATTGAGAACTCTACAATGCTCTCTACATTGTAAACTTTTGATAAATAAATATTAAATTACAGTAAAAATGCAATAAAAAATAAATTAAATTTAAAATACATACATATACATTAAATGGAACCTAATTGTTCAAAATTGTAAGTTTTCAATAATATTATTGTTGCTGTGGACCTCATTTTTTTAAATTATTCAGTTCGACGGCTTAGATAAAACTACTTCCACTTTACAAAAGTTTTTTTTCACACTTTAATGTTAAATATTGTCGAGTCGTAACTTACTACTAAACTACATTTTAATTATTTTTATTGGAAAAATATTTTCCTTTCCACAAAAATTCGGAAACAAAGTTGGTTTTGTGGTGGTTTTTACTAGCCTATTTTTAGTTGATTATCAAAGGGTATTGGAAAAGCTTGATATTATTTTTAAGAAGAATACAAAACTCATACACACCTTAATTACATATGCGTACTAGCAAACTCCAACTGACACTATGAAGATTCACTCACTGCATGAAATTAAATGAACCTGATGGTCATAGGCGTATATAGAGGGGGGACGGGGGGCAGTATGGTCTAATACCCACCCATACCCACCCCAGGATGTTGGGATACCGATTTGAAATTCTATGATGGACGTCACAATTCTGATAACTTCACACACACACACAGTACAATTGATAGTCATGCGACTAGCCCTTTTAAAGATTTGAAAGTTCCATTCAACTGAAACCGATTTTTTATCGAACTTGTAAAATTTTGTAGCATCCTCTCTTCAGCGTTCTTACCATGTACTCGTATGTTAAGCAAATCTACCAATCGCATTAAAAATCAAAATAGTATTATTTTTATGATTATTCTTTTAACACTATCTGCAATCAGTGGGGTAACTATAAGCGGATCCGTTGTTAGACTCAAATTGTAGAGACGGTTTCTCCATTAAGAGACCCTTCTCAATAGAAAAAAAATAACATTTAAGTTCTGGACTGAAGCCTGTTAAATGTGATATGATATAAATAGAATTATTTACATAAAACTTAATGAGAAGTCCTTGTGGCTGATTATCAACAAGTTCCTTTGAAAAACCACTGAACACGAGCTCTCTGATTTTTAATATTTTATCACCGAATTCGATCACAATTTACCAATCGACGAGTTTCAAGTCGCGCCCAAAAACAATCCATTCTATGAACACGAGTAAAAATGTTTACGATTTGAAAGCCGCCGAACAGACCTCCGATTCTCATCGAATCAGCGTTCGACAATTTACAAGTCACACTCACAAAAACGATCACTTACGGCGCAAAGCGGACACTCAATTGGCATAGATAAGACTGACCGTCAAGCCGCGGCTGCTGCCACTCCGTTCGCCAGTCTTGTCCCTCCATCACATCGCACGACGATTATTTTTTCAACAGGACACAATAAATCAGTTTCGCGCGTGTTAATCAGTGCGCGCAGACCGCGGCGCGAGAGGACTGCTTCTGTCGTCGGCGCGCGCGCACGGCCCGGCCCCGCCTTCCGCCCAGCGAGCTTATTTATCTCGTTATGTACTCTGACTCAGTCCGGTGGGCTGAATTATGGTTTTTTGTTCTCGCGGCGTCTACGCGTGCCGTTATTTTGACTGGGAGCGTTTGTTTAATTTAGCGTGGCCTATATTTTTGTGTGGTTATATGCAGCTTGCTTCGTTTGAACGGAAATGGACTGTGACTTTCTGCTCGTTTCAAGTTTTACAGGGGCATCTTATGTTGTTATCTTCACTCCCTCACCATGAACTTTTGTTGCGTGAAAACTTGCAACAAGGTAATTTTTTATAAAGAGTGAGTGATTTGAATTTCGAACACCACCATTATTACTCTTACTTTTCTCGCTAGTCGCGATGAAAAGTGGTACAGTAAGCTTATCAAGCTATACTGTTTGACCTTTGGACCGTTCTTATATCGCTCATAATAATGGCGGTTTTCGTAGTGTAAATGTATAGCTTTAATGGGAGCTTACTGTACCTATGTTTCGCACAAGGACAATTTTTTATATCTCGTGTTTTAAATCGGTCTGTAATTCTTAGTGTTGCCCAAAATTGGTCTTGCAGTCTTGCGAGACTTGCTGCAAGACCGAGACCAAGGTCGGCCTAATTGTAGCAAGACCAAGACCAAGGCTGTATGCTTACTCAGGCGAACAAAAATCAACAACCCCAACACAATCCCAATGTCGATCGATCGGAATTGGTTCAAGTGTAAGCCTACTGATCCATACAATATTTGACCAAGACTCTTGAGCAAGACTCTTGCTCAAATCTTGTATGGATCAGTAGGCTTACACTTGAACCAATTCCGATCGATCGACATTGGGATTGTGTTGGGGTTGTTGATTTTTGTTCGCCTGAGTAAGCATACAGCCTTGGTCTTGGTCTTGCTACAATTAGGCCGACCTTGGTCTCGGTCTTGCAGCAAGTCTCGCAAGACTGCAAGACCAATTTTGGGCAACACTAGTAATTCTAGATTACTTGGCTTGTTCATGATTTAAAGTCAGCAATCGCAGCAAAAAGAACTGTTTTTATACAACAAGCAGGCTACCCACCTGATTAATGTCTCTATTATTATAATTTTTACCAGAACTACAACTACATGTACCTACTTACAAGGCGACAGAAGTACCCGGCTACTACAGTCGCCTAGTAAGCAGGTATGCAGCAGGCAATCTCGAGATGATTCCCTTTTAGTAACTTCAGTCGCTAACTAGAACTGTCATATTTGAAAGAAACCTATATTTTGCTGCTAAAATGAATGCCGCCAAAACAAAACTATATGAACGCGCAATATAGACATAAAGTTTCTTTAAAAAATGACAGTTCTAATTACCAACCGAAGTTAATAAATAGGGGGGCTGAAGTAATGTTTAATATGCATGTGTATGTATATATTAGGTACCTAATAAGTTTGCAATTCTTATTTTTAAATACATCGTTGCGCTAAACACAATTCACATTACACGAGTAACATGCCGTTCGGTTGAGTGATAGAGAGTGTCTTGACGCATTAAGACCACGTTGTACATTATATAAATGCAATATAGAAATAAATAAATAGAGCGAATATTATACAAAAAATCTAAAATGCTTACTTATATGGATAATCGTTAGTGTATCATGATAATACTTTAAACATGTAACAGCAGAAGGCCGGCAGTGTGTAACTTTCCACCACAATGTTATTTCGATCCCGAGTAAGGCGTCTTGAATTGTTTACATTCACTGACTAAAATATCGGCTGTCTGTCATCGCCTGCTGCCTAGTGTAGTGAGTAACTCACCGAACGGTCAATACGAAGTCCTTTTTAAACTGTTTAATTTGGCTTGCCCTGTTTATTGTTGTTGTTGGGCCATACCCTTCCTTCCTGTTGTCTGATTGATCTGATTTGGCATACAATTCTGATCACAACCCCTTCCTGTTGTCCGATTACAATGACAATACAACTATGTATGTTCAATATCATTGTACATCCAAGATGGCCGCCACCACAAAATGGCGGATTATATTTTTTTCAACCACCCTCAATATGGGTATCAAATGAAAGGGATTGACTAGTACAATACAGTAAGCAAGTAAATCTTATAAAATCTAAAAACTTGAAAATATGTAATAGTTTTTTTTTAAATAAACGATTTTATTGATATAAACTGGTGAAAATTCTGAGTTATAAGTATTTTTTGATGCATAATCATAAAAAATTGTCATAAAAATTCTGGAGAGGGCCATCTCTGTCAATTAAACATAGCCTACGACCTCAGACCTACCCAATATACAAAAAAAATCACATAAATCGATCAAGCAGTTGCCGAAGAGTTAGATAACAAACACTGTGATACGAGATTTCATATATTAGATTAGAAGAAGAAGACCATTAGTCGCTCGGCAATCATCACCGCGAATGTCAAATATGGTAACTTTTCAGGAGATGCAAAAAACCGATTTACAGTTAATATAAAATAAGATTATTGTCAGATTATTCTTAAAAAGTATTAGTATTATCACTTTCTGAAATATTAAAGTAATTTAATTAATTTAATATTTGATAAGGTCCGAATTCTACTATCGAAAACACAAATAAAAAATTTTTACAACTTTTCACATTCGCGGTAATGAATGCCGAACGAACGACGCTATATGTATAGCTGTGCCGGCGAACGACGTTTTGCTATGTTTTTTGACATGGAGATTTCTCAGCTTCTCATGGGAATTTTGAAAAATTCTTCCTTACAAAAGCCTACATAGGTCAACGATCCCGTGTACCGAATTTTATTAATTTATTATTTTATTTTACTAGCTGCAGTAGTTTGGGCTCTATATTCCGAGTTTCTTGCCTGTTCTCGAGAAAGCTCTCCCAATTTCCGAACAGCTGTAGAGTCAACTTTTTTTCATTGTATTTGTGTTTGCATACATCTTAATTATGGTTAGGGTACATTACAAGGTTTAAACAATACATTGCTTATCTTAGTTTCTTACATTTTTATTAATTTGTTAGTTAATTAGATTCTTGGAATTTGTTTGACGTCCATAAGTGTCTGTAACAGTCTATATTGAACAAAGGTGTTTGAGTTTCATATACGTTGATACCTCAGTCAGTCACTCATCAAAACCTTTTATACATACAGACAGATGAGCGGTAACTGTTTATAGAAATTTCTTTTAACCTTTTCTTATATACTTTTCCTCGACAACTCTAAGCCCGCTGGGTTAGTAGTTGTCTTGACTAAGTGTGTCGTCATAGTATCAATCTTGATAGCACCCTTAAGTTACGAAAGTTACAAAAAAAAGAATTATGTTTTTCTTGTCTATTTTTATGTTTGGTTTTGTTTTTATCATTACTTCAGTACTAAGAATCGTATCTCTAATGAATCGCAATGAATTTTTATCCAAGAAGCTTTTCATTTTTTGTGTATAATTCTTTAGCTACCTTTAATTCTTTACCTTACGAATTCATCCTACATTGCATATTTAGTTGTACTCGGAATATTTGTAACTAGCTTTAAATTTTTGAAACACGTTTTAAAACAGTTCTGCATAGTTAACTTGGGACACTACACAAATAACTAAGTCAAAATAATAGGTATTCATTTTGTGTTTTCCTTTTCAGGAAAAGTTTAACTGAAATTAATCACAAACTAAAGTAAAAACAGCTAGCTTATAGATTTAATAGGGTCAAGGATTATTCTTCGTCTATGATAGGGTGTACAATTTGAAAAATCGAAAAATACTACAAAATAAGAAACCAAATCGTACTATAATTAATCGTACTATAATACCTACATGCACAAGCTTTCTCTGGGCGGGCGTGAGCGTCGGAAGTCATGCAGTCTCACCTCGACGTATACAAATAGATGCTGTAGAAAGAGACAGCTGCCGGAGGGCGGTGCGCATCACGAACATCCCACACCGGCTGTGAGAGAAAAGGGGGGCTATTTTCAAAATCGACATCGAATTTTGTAGCTCGTCAATTATTGTACAATGCTACTGATATTCTTTTAACTAGAAGTTTGCTGCAATCCATATGGAAAACACAGATTGCCTGACAAGAGAAGTCTCTCCTAAAAAGTGAAATTAACGCTTTCAGTAATAATGATAGTTTATTTGCCAGAATATGGTTAGACTAGTATAGTGAGTGTTACAATTATGTTATCCCGACATATTCCATCGATTTATCGACGTGCAAATTTAATAGCTTAGAAGTTAAGAGCATTATAATTTTGTTCCATACCGGGTTATTTTTTCCATCAGGAATCAAATGTTGTATGCTTGTTTAGACAAGCAAAATGAACAACTTTTACTATGGGACCAAACTCGAAATCGCGAAAAAAAATCATCTGTTCCATACATTTAGGTTCAGTGGATGTTGAACATTTGTATGGAACAGCGGATTTTTTTTTTCGTTATTTCGAGATTGGTCCCATAGTAAAAGATCTTCATTTTGCTTGTCTGAACAAGGACACAAAATTTGGCTCCTGCATGCTGGAAAAATAACCCGGTATACTTAAGTAAAAAAAAACAAACACATTCGATAATAATTATTCAATTCGCATCAAACATAACTATCATATCTATACAATGCCAAATTCCCAATGTATTAAAATCTGTAATTAAATCCAATATAAACTTTTACGATGAGAGAGTTCCCAGTGACACCAAACTTTGACCGATAGAAAAATACACGCCGCATTGTACAGCGAACGACGAACGCAACTACAGTTACGCTATGCCAAACAGAGAGTATAGGAAAGAAAAAATATCTTGACAAATAGTTGGGATAATAGATGCTTAATTAATCACTCAATGAGCCAAATTAACGGCGAACAACTACGAGTATACGCAGCCATTCTGTGTTGTAAGCATTTGTCACGGCGAGAAACAGAATTGAATCTGAAATAAGATGAATAAATCATAATCGCGCTGCTAATAGATTTATTTCGATATGTATTAGTGGCAATTTTAGTTGAAATAAATTATGTTGCGAGGAGAGTTTCTTATAATTTTGATTGTTTGCAACCTTTGGATTTGAGAAAAGGCTATGGTTTGGGGTTCAGAATTATGAGAGATCAGAGAATGATGATTTCTTGTAAAGGAAGGTAGATAAGTATAATTTCGATCATATCAAGAGGAAGAAAAACTGGCACCCATATCATCATCAACAGCTCATATACGTTCCCAACGAGGGGCTCGAGCCTACCCTAAACTAGGGCGATTAGGCCTTAGTCAACCACGCTGGCCACGTGCGGGTTGGTCGACTTCACACACAACCTGTAAAGAAATTCTTTCTTCACGGTTTCCTCACGATGTTTTCCTTCACCGTAAAAGCGTCGAATAAACGTACATATGAATTCAATATTTGAAAACACATCATTTGTGTACGTGGCGGGGTTCAAAACGCTACCGATTAAGATTAGACGGCGACGGCATTACGCACTACGCCATATCGACGCTTCTTCCTACCCTTATACAAGGAGAAAAAGCTTGAGTAGTTTTATGTAGGTACTTATGTACAGGAAGTGAATAAAATAGAATTCCTAAAATAGCCTGAAAATGTATGACATTTTTTTTACACAAATGCTAGAAATTCTATAAGCAAGGTACATTATCTTTAACAGCAATAGGAAATGTTTTAAACATAGGTCACATACGGTTGGAATATAAAGTTGCCGTTCCCACGTGCAGACTCCAAAAAACTAGAGGCTCATTTATGGGGAAATGTTTAAATTTTTACAATACACTTCATAAGTTTAAAACTGTTATCCTGTAAAAATATCCTTTATATTACAAAGTCTACAATTATTTGAACGATACCAATACCTGAGGTTAACTTAAAGATCGAAGAAGATATTACTCGTTATAATGTAAAGAATCGTGTTGCTATGTACAACTTTGTATGTAAATAAATATTGTTGTATTTGGTAAAGACGAAGTAAGAAGAGAAGTGACACATATTATAATCTTGTAATGGAAGTTGAGCTAAAACTTTTGCTTTGAGGTCAGCTTCCAATTGGCGACTCTGTAACAAACTATACAGGGAGAAAAAAATACCCCTTGCTGGTTCTTTCCAGTACAAGATCTCCCGCCGTAGACTTATGAACCATTGGAGTATAAGCTGAAGTGGCAATGGGCTGGCGAAATTGTTGTTGTGGGGATCTGCAGCTAACGTAGAGAGAATTTTTGTTTTACAGAAACGGGCTATGCAGCTTATTTACAAAATTAAGCCACGTGAGTCCCTAAGAAATAAATTCAAAGACATTGGCCTTCTGACATTGCCATCTCTATACATTTTAGAAAATATTGCCCCGTTGGATCGATATCCTCTTTCCTATATTGCGGCTCAAGAATTATATAATGTGTTTAGGTACTCAATAACGTTCAAATTGTTATTTCGCATATTTCCTAAATCAACTTGGAATTTTTAAATTTCTTTTGAATTGTATACTCGTATGTATACATTTTCTGGTTTTCACACATTTCCAGTAACATTCACAATAATGTGGACAAAATGTAACGTCAAAATATTAATATTCTCACGAAGCATCATAAAACCGCACATGCCCTGACAGAATCCACAAAAGATGCATTTCCGAGTGAAAAATGCCCCGTTTTATTTGAGCGGCGCGCGCGCAGCCGACGACAGCCCTAACGACGCCATCTTCCTGCGCATTTGTCTGTCAACGCGCCTCTCTGCCGGATGCTGAACGCAACAAGCACCAAGGTTTCGAGCTAGTCAGGATATGTTATCTGTATTTTGACTTAGTTAGTTCTTGCAATCGCCTCTAGCCTGATATTTGTGTGCAAATTTTAGTTATAGTGCTGTGTTTTTTTTTCAAAAATTTGCATTGAGAACACAATTTGATAGCACCAAAACTAATTTAGTTTAGTTCAACCCATTAGCGTCCACAGAATTTCCACAAATAAAACAAATGCACCTGATAGATAACAAAAGTAAAATGACTATGACTGACCTACCACAACAACAAATAGACTTCGCGTTCGCGCTTAAAAGTCACTGAAATAAAGCAGGTATAAAGTTCAAATTTAGATGTAATAGCTCGTCAGTCTTTTGATCGCCTTGCCACGGATACGTCAACAAAAACTTGATATAGCGTATCATATTTTCAGTTACAATATAACACTTGATAGAGTATCATATTGACATTTTTGATGTTTGAGACACATTTTTCTTGAAAGCTGTATAAGACCCAACCACAGATTAGATAATAGTTTGACCCAACCTCCATTTGGCAATAGGTCAATGAGTATAATAATCAAATGCCCAACCTACGGGGTTTAAGAAGCGCTTATACTCAAGTTTTTTTTTTTTTTATTGCAGAAAGTTGGCAAACAAGCAAACTGCCCACCTGATGGTAAGTGGTAACAGTCACCTATAATACATGTGGCTCCTGTGAAATTCGCAGCAAGACTGCAACCCCCACAAGAACCACAGTGTATGTTGCCAACTTGTGACACAAGATGTAAAGTCACAGTACCCAGTAATTTCACTGCCATATCTTACCCTTCAAACCGGAACACAGCAATGGAAGCACTACTGCTTTGCGGCAGAAATAGGTAAGACGGAGGTACGTAAGCAGATGACCCTGGTACAGAGTCTCCCTCCAGTATCACAATATCACGGGAAGCGATATCAATGACTAGAATTTCCGTCAGGAACAAGGGGAATGAGATCTCGCTATTACAAACGCACATATCGAAGATTGAATAAAGCATTAATATTGACAATTTCATATTTACACACGCAAAAAATAAGTCACACTTGTACATTGTTCGTGCTGTTACATTTAAAGCATAATAATTTTAAATCAGTATGCTTTTATGACGCATGATTAAGGCGCTCTTTCAATGCTGTTAGAGTGACATGCAAAGTTACAATATAAAATTTGTAAGTTTGCTTTCTTTTACCAATGTTTACGAAATCTGTATAAAATTCCCAACTGAATTACTTTAAACTATCGCGTTACATGCACATGATAAACATGAGTAAAAAACGGGAATTAACGCGAATATATTAAAAGAATACATACCTACATCACAGTTTTATATTGAAGCTCTAAACAATATTGAAAGAATCATTTCTCCTTATCTGCCAAAAACCTTCCATCATTAGCTCAGTAACATGACACGATGACTACAAATACCTGAATATGTTAAGAAAAACATGAAACACGTTGGACGCGTCTCTGAAATTTAAGGGTTTCCGTTGTTTTACCTAGGGTTCCATCATTAGATCAGGACATGGTGACAATGGGACCACCTCGGGAGTGTACTCTTTCGATTACAAAAAGAATTTTGAAAATCGGCCCACAAATGGCGGAGTAATCAGTGAACATACATAAAAAAAATTTGATACAGTCGAACTTCTACTTTTTCGAAATTAGTTAAAAATTAAAACGACCTGTCCTTCTACAATTCACATGTGAAGTTCATCTTAGGATGTTATCCACTTCTTGTTTGGTCTAAATATTGATCCACTTCTTGTTTGTCTCCTTTTACTATGCTAAAATTGTCATCAAAAGTTGAATAGTATTGAGCCCGAGCCAAAGCGCCCTCTTCAAAATGTTCCATCCAGTAGGTTAGCCAGTACCGGGGGCATAGAACTTCCCATCGCGCGCCATCTTTTTTTTTTTTTTGGGAGGGGGGAAAATGCTTTACGCATCCCTCATGGCCGAGCCAAACCACGAGGGTATGTGGTACTCCCGGGACCGGATTCGGCCCAGGCCTACCCACTAAAAACCCCCCGCAGCTCCTCCGTCCGTCACAGGACAGGGGGAAGGGGACAACAGCGAGGCCTTGTTCCCGCTGACCCCCTGACCGTGAGTGGTCCGTTGCCGGACTCACGCTACACCGAAAGGCGCGTGGCTCCGCTGCTTTGCCAGCGGCGCAGATGGTGTGCGCCGCTCTTCACCCCGAGACGTCCCGGCACTAGGTGCCTTGGGGCTTGGGTCTATTTTTAACGCGGGGCACTTCCCCTCCCGCGGCCGCCTCCTCCTGGAGGATGGGGGTCTCAACGACGTCCTCGGTTACCTCCATCATCTCCGCCTCCGCTCTTGAGGTCCCGGGCTGCGGTCTTGGCGCCGCCCTCCTCCTCCTTCTTCTTATGGGCGTCTTGGGGGCAGAACAAGTCCTACCCCCAAGGCGGTGGTCCGCCGGCTTTCCAGCCGCCGCGCACAAGGGGCATTTGGGCTTCGACGAACACGTCGAAGCCCTGTGCCAGTCTGATCGCGACGCCATCTACCTGAAGGTAATGTTGACCTTGGAAGAGTAAGTAGTTGCCATCCAGATACTTCTACAGCAAATCAAGATACTCGTAATTAAAAGCCATTTTTTTCGCTCTCTTAATATAGCGTAGAAAAAGATGCAATCATGTGAAATTAAAATTAAAATCGGCTTAGAAATACATAAGATACAAGCATTTTAAGCTGTTAATTTTGAAGCGATTAGACAGAGAGATCCGACATCAACCGTGACGTCATCGTTGAGTACGGCCATATAAACTCCATGTAAAATGCCGTTTTGCTAGAAAGAGACGGAGAAAAATCTTTAATACCTTATATTTTGGTTGTTTTTATAGTTATTCGTAAACCGATTTTTTCTTTCTGTTTATTATATGAATGAGCTTCTATTTAATATATATTCTCGAAGTCCTAACAATCTACCTAATTGTTTAGGAGTTATACTTTCCACTATCAGCTCACCTGAATCACTTAACGCGCGTCAACTATCCCCTTACTCCTAACCTTCCAGAAACCTTCCATCATCATCATACATATGATGACTATATACTAGATGCAAATACCTGAATATCTTCAAAAAATACTTTAAACACGCTGGACGAACCAATAAAATTAAAGGGTTTCCTTCAATTTTCATGGGATTCCATCATCAAAACATGACATAGTGACAATGGCACTACCTCGGGAGTATACTCTTTCGCTTACAAAAAGAATTTTGAAAATCGGCCCATAAATAGCGGAGTTATCGCTGAACATACATTAAAAATAGATACAGCCGTACATAGAACCTCCTCCTTTTTTAAAGTCGATTAAAAAAGACGGAACGTCTAAGCATGTCCCGATAGCACAACCAGATGTGCAATCAAGTTGGTCCATTGGTAATTGGTGACGAAAATAGTGGAAAAGTTTTCTGTTAAAGGTAATTCGTTCAAAAATTTTTCGAACTTATGATAGTTAACCGTATTATTATTTGTAATTAATATGCTATACATTACTTTTTAAAAATAATGGGTCAAGTTGTTCTGCGTTTCGAGTTCATGGATTTTAATGCATACCTACTCAAACTCAAAAATCTTCATTCAATATAGACCTTTACAGGCACTTACTTATTGACGTTAAAAAAAACATAAAAATCTTCAACCAAGAATCTAATTAACTAAATGATTTATTCCTTGTATGTACACACACCCCAACCATTATTAAGATGTGTGCAAATACAAGTCAAATGAAAAAAAAATTTACTCTACACCTGTTCGGAAATTGGGAAAGCCTTCTCGAGAAGAACGGGCAAGAAACTCGGAAGGTCTTGTATTTTTTTTGTCTCCTCTTTTAAAATGCCAACATTACAATATTATATTTCACAAACATTTTTATATTTATACTTTTATGTCAAACAATTTTCTGCAACATAATATTATGATTGTATTAACATTCTGCTTCCGGATTATTATGCGTCGTGACTATTATTTTAATCGAAATTATAGAATAAATTTTATACAATGCCTATAATTAAAGGCGTAGGTATGCCCAGGTTACAATTGTGTAATAATTACTTTCATTTTGACATTAACTGGTAAACTCAAACAAAATCCGAATATCCGCCAAATGATGGTATTGCTACATTGCACTGGTCCAACTTTCTCTGCAGTCCGTAAACTTTGGAGCGTCTGTTTACAGTAGCTCGTAAACTGCGCCTGCGCATGAAAAATAATGTGGTTTATACTCTGTGCAGCGACCATAGTGCTAGTGCAAAAGTATAGCAAATTAGCTTATAGCCGACTTCACAAAAAAAGGTTATCGATTCGATTGAATGTTCTTTTTTTATGTTTGTTACCTCATAACTCTGTCATTGATTAACCGATTTGGAAAAACCTTTTTTTGTTTGAGAGAATTGACGTGGATGCCTAATTTTAAGTCATGATCATCGATCATCTGTACCGACTTGTTAATAAAAAACAAGTCACAGTACCCAGTATTTTCACTACATGTCTTACCCGTCAAACCGGAACACAGGTATAGGTACGATAGAGATATAACCACGCAGACTGATGACTGGTACGGAGTCTAATCTGGTAAAAATATCAAAGAAGCTGTTCCATAATGTATGGAATCTCGCCCTTAGAGCTGTATAGTACAGTTATTAAGAAATTGTTCAATTATGAGCAAACAGTTTCTAAGTGTTAAATTCATAAGTTTTAGCTCTATTATTTAACCGACTTCAAAAAAAAGGAGGTTATCAATTCGACCTGTATGTACATACGAGTATGTAATATTTCCAGAACTGTCCAGTTTTCGTATATGTTAGTCTATATCAGCGTCTGAACAAATGTGCCAAATTTCAAAAGTGTATGTTCTTATGTTTGTGTTCGCATATCTCCGGAACTACAAGTCCTGTCTGTGCCTATTCTTATATTATTTTTAACTATTTTGAAGTCGGTTTTTGTTTTTTGAATCATTTGGTTTATAAATTGCAAATAAATGCCACTCAACCAGACTGGCGGAACACGACACACAGTGGCGGAATTGACGTTGACGTATTTGACGTTACAAAAAAATTGTCCGCGATTTACTATTAATTGCAGTTGCGTTTATGGTTGCTTATGAGTTGGATTTGTTTAATTTGAATGTAGCATACTATCAGTCGCTCTGGATATTACTTGACGATAAATGAAAACTAAAAATAACACAGTTCTTATAACAAGTTATGTAAGTAGGTATTTCACCTGAGAGACACTTCTTTATTCATGGGTTACTTTGTTTTCTATACGCTCAAAGGCTGTTTCAGTTTATTTATTTTTTGTCACACGCTATTTATTTATTATTGGCATCATCAAATTGAATTGAAAATTTCAATTGTATATTTTATTTAAGACCCAAAAAACTATGCTTAATTATATTTTATTTGTGGATGTACTAACATAGTTATTTTTTCTCCATTTTTTGAGATCAGCTACATGGGCCAGACTGGAACACGACCTTTACTGACTTAGTTTAACTGTGTCTCTAGCTTCAAAGGAGCTCTTTGGAAAAACACGAATCTTGATTAAAAAAAATAAACAACATAGAAAATTTATCTACAATTACAATTTTAAACTCCGTAGCGTTAATCTGTGTAACATATTATTATATGCTATATGTAACATAATTTATACTGTGTATGTTTTTATGGGTAGAGGCAAGTGGCTTTATGCCCATATGTCTCAAAATTATTTTATTACTGGCATCTTGTAGCTGTTTTCGTGCCTACTACAACATTTACAAATCGAGATAGTACTTATATATTTTTATATTTCATCACCTCATAAGTTATAAATAGTTAGGTAGTATGTATGTAATCACATGTTTTTATGTGACTCCAACTTAACGGGCTTCGGACTGATTGCCGAAAGTCCTTTTAATGTAGGCATTTCATGGAAGAGCGTATCTATAAATTTTTATTAGTTAAAAAACAAATTCAATTATAGATAAATTCTTGGAGACTCAAATCAGTGCCCAATTAATTAAGTAACTATAAATTATTAATTGACGAGTGTTAATGTATTTTTTACTTATATAGGTACATAGGTAGAGTCTGGTACAGTCAAAGTATTGAAATGTTAAGCAGGTTGACCTTATCATTTGTATTTAGTCATAGGTATAATACCAATATACAAAACTACCGATATTGTGACATATCAAAAATGAAACTATGTTACACATAGCGCTCATTTGTTTTTACCTATAATACAAGATAATCAAAAACCTTTAAACCGCTAAACATTCATATTCCATGATTGTACTTACTTACATTACTACTACATGCTACTGGTTACATGTCCATCCCTCCCCAACAACAGGTACGTATTTAGAACCCAATACCCTTAGAATCGCAGTTTCATTACGTCTCGGGGTCCCGGTCTGCGCCCCACACCAATGCCCCTGCGGAAGTGAAGTCGACCGCTTAGGGCACCACGGTTTATCGTGCCAAAAAAGCGCAGGCCTGTTCTCAAGACATGCTGCTCTGAACGAAATCATCCGCCGGGCTCTTGCGTCATCCAACGTGCCGGCTTTGTTAGAACCCAGCGGCATATTGAGGAATGACGGTAAGAGACCCGATGGGATGTCTTTGGTTCCTTGGAATATGGGGCGGGTGCTGGTGTGGGATGCAACCTGTGTAGACACTCTAGCCCCGTCACATCTCCAGCGCACCACAATAAGATCAGGAGCAGCAGCCGAAGCGGCTGAGAATGCGAAGGTCGGCAAATATAGCGGTCTCGGTGCGGAATATTCTTTCTGCCCATTCGGCGTCGAGACCCTAGGTCCGTGGGGCCCAGGCGCTTTAAGCCTCTTTAAGGCTATTTCAAAACGACTTAAAGATGCCACAGGAGACCGAAGAGCTGGCAGCTTTCTCGCTCAACGTATTAGTTTAGCAATTCAGCGAGGAAACGCTGCCAGTATCTTCGGTACAATGCCGCAGGGGCCATTTTTAGATGTAATTTAGTTTTAATTAGTGATTTTAATTTAGTTATAATATTATTTTAGGTTCGTATATTAGGTATTTAGATTTAGTATTCTATTTATTGTTTTGTATGCTGCTTGTTACAAACTTCTAACCAATAAAAATCTATCTCTTGAAAAAAAAAAGTAGTAGTTTAAAATGCATTTAATAAATGACTTACATTACTTACATCTCAATCTCAAGGCATTTAATACATATTTCACATAGCTCACAATAATACCTAAAACCCAGTCAAAAGTGGTGTCAAAAGTGGTAGCAGTTGTTAAACAACATTTGCAGACAATGTTTTGAAAAATATATTTTAATTTAATTCTATAAAATAATGGTTTTAAATAATTGAAATAACCTCATCCACCACGCAGATTATTATTATAACCTTAATAAAAAGCCATAATTAATTAAAGTATAACAGTACAATTAATTTGTAGATAAACTAAATAATGGTATGAAAATAATCATTTGAAAAATCATGCAGTTCGTTGATGTCTTTTATATTACCTCTACCCTTTTAAAAAATATAGTACATTTCTGGCGCGGCCGGCAAGTGCAGTATTGCCGGACTCCGTGATGCGTGCCTCGGCTATAATACACGCGAGTATTATGAGCTGCTTTATGTATCTAAAACCGGTAAAATAAGATTCACTTTACAAGCAAGTGTGTCGAAAAGGTATTTGCACAGTGGAGACAAGATTACCACCCCAGCAACAGCATTGAGGGTTACCTGAAAATAGGTACAAGCAAGGATGAGGCAGTCTGTATTTATTTTTTGTCTATGGTACAAGTCAAGGATGATTTAAGTCAAGAAAGATTTAAGTCAAGAAAAGGGGAGTTCCTAGAATTCTATGTTTGTTCTCTCTTTACCTCCTTCTCATCGCTCGTGCAATAAAATTTCATAATTCCTACACCTTGCCGTTAATTCCTTCTACACACAATCTGTATCCATTCCGAATACAAAACGAAATTCGATCTATAAATGCTCCAAATGTTATGCAAAATTTGACCTATCCAGTCTAGTGGTCAAGGTACCACTTTCGTATTTATTTTATTATTAACATCATTGCAAATATAAATGGGGTGTCATAAAACCATCGTCGCCGTTCAGGTGAACGGCCCGCGCGCGCATCTCTCGCAAGATGGCGGCCGTATATCCGTCAACGGTGCGTCTGATGCGCGCCAAAATAAGATTATTGGAAATTTGACACACAAGAGTGCGTAGTTTACGATCGAAGCTAGACGGTTTATGTGAGAAGTGATGACGCATGTAAGTGGTCCTTGGGTATTTCGGGCCAGGGGCTATTCTTGTTAATAACGTTGGTAGGCCACTTAAGAGAGCAAGGCAGAATGATGTCATGAACCCTTTGGCCGTTTAGTGCATTCTTTCAAACATTTTTTACATAAAATAAAACAGAATTCAAAAACACAAAAAAGTCATAAATAACATTAATACATAACATAACATCATAGTTTTTTGTTGAAGTTGGTGCCAAATTTCAACTACTTAACTATATTTATTGTTCTTATGTTTTTAAGTATTTTCAGGTTTCAGATGATCATTGCTTGGCACCGACTATAATATAAAACTATGATGTTAAATGTCATCATCGTTTACGCTCGAGGAAGAGCGAGTGGCAACACTGCAATATAGTCTGTGCAGTGAGAGCGTTTTGGCGGCCGGCCGCATGTAACATGTCAGTCGAGTCGAATACGGAATGACATTGTTAGTTAGAGGTTATGTCCGGGCATCAATAAAATATAATATAAAATATCCAACAAATAGTATAGTATTGCGCGGCGCACCAAGTGATTGTTGGTGCGAGGTTCCGCAAAGCTTTAGTGTCGGGGAATAGTGGCAAGGTTTTATCGTCGCGTGAGTTTGTGAGTGAGTTTTATCGTGAGTGATGGTGGCCTAATAGGCCTATGTAGTGCTCCGGTCTCCATCGTTGGATTGACACCAACCCCTCGGGAGCCGCGGCTTCCTTCGAGCTAGCTCAGGAAGTCCACCGGCTACATACGGAGACCAATTGGAATAGGGGTAAGCCACAATGTTTTCTAGAATCTGGTAGTCGGTTTCAAATCATAGTGTCGGTGAAACGCCGACGTGGTGGAGTCTACTTTGGGCACCACCATAAAACTATGATGTTAAATGTCATCATCACAACAGCTCATATACGTCCCCACCGAGGAGCTCGAGCTTACCCTAAGTTAGGGTGTTTAGGCCTTCGTGCGAGCTTATCGCACGGTCAGCCACGGCGCGGCCTGCGTTCTTGCGGGTCAAACGCCGTGGGATGTCGATACACGCGTCGTCGATAGAACGGGGGGGACGATCCGCTCCACAGGAGATGGAGCGGGTTCGTACCCTGGCGCAGAGGGAGGCTCTGCGCCGTGGGGTGAGGCACTCACCTCCCCAGCTGCCGGCCACCGGACGATCGAGGCGATTCGTCCGGTGTTGGAGGAGTGGGTTGGGCGCCGGCAGGGCAGCCTCACATTCCGCATGGTGCAGGCACTGACCGGGCATGGCTGCTTCGGTCACTACCTGCACCGGGTCGCCCGTCGGGAGGAAACGCCGCAGTGTCATCACTGCGACGCTCCCGACGACACTGCCGAGCACACACTATTGGTGTGCCCGGCTTGGCGACGCCAGCGCAGCGAACTCAACGCTGCGCTGGGAGGTGGAAACCTCTCGCTGCCGAGCATGGTCGTGGCCATGCTCCGCAGCAAGGCGGAATGGGGGGCTGTCACCTCCTTCTGCGAGTACGTTATCTCGCAGAAGGAAGCCGCGGAGAGGGAGCGGGAGGCAGATCCTCAAGCCGCTCCCTGCCGTGGAGGCCTGCGTGCACGGTTGGCCCCGTGCACGCCGCCGTAAGGCCCTCCGTCTGGGGGTTGCCCTGGTGTTCTCGGGCAATCCCCCCTTGGCGTAGTGGAGTCGCAGTGTGGACCTTACCTAGCGCGCCCAAAAAGGGCAGGGAGAACACCGGGGGGTTTTAGTGGGTAGGCCTGGCACTCTGCCGGGAGAGCCCCACACACGCTCGCCGTCTAGCCAACGGCGGGTACGGTGCGGTTACGCATTTCCCCCCGAGAAAAAAAAAGGGTGATTAGGCCTTAGTCAACCACGCTGACCCAGTGCGGATTGGTCGACTTCACATACACCTTTAAATTTCTTCGCCGCAGATGCATGCAGGTAGCTTTACGATGTTTTCCTGCACCGTAGGAGCGCCAAACTAATGTACATTTAAAAATTCGAAAAACGAAAAACACATTACAGGGTGTCCACATTCTGGAAAATCAGGGAAAGTCAGGGAAATATCAGGGAAGCTCAAAGCAGTCAGGGAAAGTCAGTGAAATCGAGGGGCTACCTGGAAAGTCAGGGAAAAATTTGGATTTTACACTGTTTGGTCCCCAAATTGTCAAATGAGAAATATGTTTACTTCATGATTTTGGTAGAATGATTCTTAATTTAGACTATCAAATTATTTTTGTCCAGGTTTGCACATTATAACATAATTTTGGCAGACAAATCAGCCGGGACACCCTTTACCCTTGAGTTCAAATGCAATTTCCTTCAAATATATGAACACAATGTTGGAAAAAGTGGTATTGTTAAACTACATGCGGCAGCCGCGCGAGCGAATGTTCGACCGACGTTCATTTGCCGCGCGAGCGCCAATTTTTAGATAATAATTTAGCAGAACGCAGCTGCCGCGCGCGGCAAGCGATCCACCTCGAACAGCCCGCGATTCATTCTTGTAAACCTACGAGCATAGGCGTAGGTATAACCTTACCATGGGGTCCAAATTAAAACTTCATTTTGCCAAGTGTATACTGATACATGGAAGGAAAACTTAATTCTATCTAGTGTAAGTTGATTTTCAATGGGGGGGTCCGGACCCCAAGCGGATACTCGTAGGCATTGGCGTCGTATGGGGGATACGACGCCAATGCCTACGAGTATCCGTTTTACGTAGGCGTACTAGACGTTGCTGTCGCGCGCGGCGATCTCGTCCACATAGGGGCCGTCCATATATTACGTCATTCTAAATTTGGGGTTAGTCTTCGGATGACGGTAAATGATGGATGAAGGGGGGGGGGGACGTTTCGAAATTGACGTCATTCTTGTGATACCAGTTACTCCAAAATGTACAAAATATTTTGCAAGTACCTAATGGACAGTGGAGGTCCTGCGGCCTTTCGTCGTAGTGCTAGTAGTGCTCGAATCTTGGGACGGCGAGGAATAGAAGTCCTTCAACAGTTACATGACGGTGTAACGGGACAGGTACTCGACGTTGAGTGGGTTGAAGACTTCAACATGGATGAATCGAGCCAAAATGAATATGGGGAGGATACGGAGATATTACCCGTGATCCAGGATTTGCAATGGGTAAAAACTCCGTGGGAGCTATCCAAAGAAAACTAAAGAATAGGGAAGAATAATATTATTATATTACTGAACATTGCCAAAGTACAAAATAATAAAAGATGATTCTATAACAATTATTATTCTATACAAAATAGGTATGCGACAAGGCGACACAATCTCCCCTATATTGTTCACGGCATGCTTGGAGGATACATTTCTCGACTCGACTGGTCTGATAGCATCAACATAAATGGAGAGCACATAACTCATCTGTGATTTGCAGATGACATTATCATTTCCACTAAGACGGCTGCAGATCTTAAGCTGTCGGTGGGCCTTCGCATGAATATACCTCAAAAACGAAAATTATGGCCAGGGATCTGAACATAAACCCCATAATTATGCTCTGTTCCCAGTAGTTACATTCTTAATTACATTGATGTAACTAGATGGACAGTTTTAGTCCTAGTAGTTACCTACATTATTTGGGAGAGTATATGTAATGTAACAAACGGGAGTTTTTTTGTTTGCGGGAAACGTGTTGAGCAGAGGCCCAATTCAGCTAATAAGCTGCAGCCGAATCGAAACTGAACCGTTGCGATCGACCAATCAGAACGCCACATTACACACGCCACGTAGCACAAAGAAAAATAGAGCGAGCCATGCTTGGGGTTTCTCTGGGGGAACGGATCCGGAATACGGAGATACGCAAGCGCACCAAACTGATCGACGTAGCTCATGTCGTTGCGTGTAGAAAATGGCGATGGGCAGGGCACGTGTCACGCTGGACTGACAACCGGTGGAGCAATAAGATCATCAAATGGGAGTGGCTACCCAGAACAGGACGAAGGATTGTTGGTCGACAGCCGGCTCGTTGGTCAGACGACATAACAAAGACAGCGGGCAAGAACTGGACAAGAAAAGCCCAACATCGTAGTGAATGGCGCAGAATGGAGGAGACCTATACCCAGCAGTGGGTTGACATAGGTTGAAGAAGAAGTCCGCAGGCGGTTGGGGAGGAGAAGGCGTGCGTTCCTGGACGCGCGCCACCAGCTCCCCTAGCAAGCTGGGGTCTGAAACGGCTCGGCCGGCTGACTACCGGTCGAGAGACACTTTTCACCCCTAGCTTGGCCGCCTGGGGGTCGAATTTCCAGATACTTGTCGACCCCCCCGTAGAGGTAAGCCCTGGCGCGTGCGCCAGGCAACCCTCCAGGGGGCACAATCGGGGAATGGCTAACGCTGATCCCGATTGTGTCTCTACGGAGGTAGAAGTATCTGGAGGGTTTTTAGCCGGTATTAGGTCTTCTACCAGAGTCCTGCATATCCTTGGGGTGTCCTAGTCAGTTGGCCCCTTGTTGAATACCGTAAATGTATTTTCCCTCCTATAAAAAAAAAGGTTGAAGAAGAAGTCAACCGTCAAAAGATTAATGACAAGCGATTGTGTTTATTACGAGTATCTTAGTATTCAATAAGAGCAACACTTGAAGGAAATTGCACTTGAACTTAAGGCTGGCTCGGTTTATTTTTTCGTCAGTGCACTTTCTACAGTGTAAAAATACTGTGCCTTAAAATATAAATTATGTAAGAACTTAAAAAAATGAAATTTTAGATACAATTTGGTCTGAAAATTGCAACAAAAAATACTTAATATTTTCGAAAAAAAAGTATTATATGTTATTTTTATGTAAAATTAATATAGTTGGTCAGGGAATTTTGAAAAATGGTCAGGGAAAGTCAGGGAAAAGTCAGGGAATTTTTTTGAACATTAGCAGTGGACACCCTGCATTAGTACTTCGCGGTCTCGAAGACGAACCCCGGAGCTTCCGATTGGAAGGCAAATGGCAAGTCCACAGCGCCACCGACGGACGCGACGTGTTGTTTGCTTAGTTAGAGCATTTAGCCTAAATGCTCTAAGGTTGTTTGCCATACGGATGGGTAATTCTTCAGAGACAAAATTTTCGATGTCTGTGCGTATATTTCTGTAACCAACTAACAAATCAGTGTGTATTTTTTTTGTGGTACAGTTTAGCTTTATCCCTAACTGGGACAAATGATATTTTTGAAATAATTGCAATCTAGGTATAAAATAAAAATATTTGAAGTGTGTTCTTCTGATTCATATAGCGCGTCCGTTTCCGGAACAAAATGATCGATGTCGCGTTTTCCTTTTGCCAAATCAATATAAATTTTAATCTTATCGAAAGGAAATGAATTACAAAAAATGTGTATTAGTTATAACTACCTTCTAGTGTTTATGAATTAGTAAATAAGAAGTGTCCGGCGTATAATACTGATAAATATGGCGTAAGCTAAACTTGACCGTACTTGGTCGGGTAATAATAATGAGAGTCTGGTTTCCCGTGTGGGGGGAAGCCAGCGTGCAACGAACAAGCTAGAAGGTGTTCGTGGGGCTTGGTTGGCTTAGATCCCGGTGTTACGAAGGTAAATATCTGATTTATCTGTGTTTGGTTCAGGTGGCATTCTAAGTACAATACCTGTTTTTTGTTTATTGTTTTACAACTTGAATTTACGTTTCGTGTGATGCTTTTGAGTTATAGAATCGTGTAGAAAAATGACTAGACTAAAGTCTTGTATGTATGGTGAGTTATGCATGATTGTAGGCAAAATCCTGATTCATATGTGCCTGATTCACATGGTCAAAACACCATAACATGAATTATAAAATATCAATAGTTCCGGTCTTGGGCAGCCCGCATCCAGCCGCTGCCAGCAAGATGGCTGGCACTGCTGGCAGCTTGAAATCGTCGCTCCATCATGCCGTAGGACGTCCCACACTACATTTGCCTGGTCTTGGTCTCCACTCTAATACGTGTCTGCTCCATCGACCATCAGTCCGTCTGCAGACATGGTCAGCCTACTTCCACTACAGCGTGCTGTTTCTGCAAGCAATATCAGTAACTTTTGTTCGCTGGCAGATGGCTTCATTGCGGATTTTGTCCGCCAATGACACCCCGAACATGGGCTCTCTTCATATCACGCTGAGCGACCTTAAATTTGTGGACTAAGCCAACGTGAAGTGTCAAAGTTTTGGTTCCGTAACTCATACCATCCCCTACGCACATGTTGAGAACCCTGGTTTTTTTAGGGTTGTGGGATCGACGATTCAAATATGCGAATCCTTCTAGATGCCCCAGTTGTACCTATAATTTGGCTAAGATATACGTACCTATTCTTGCACAGCTTCGAGAGTAGCACCATTTACAACAGGTCTTAGGGGAAACACGGTCATTGTGCATGACTTTGGTTTTATTCATGTCTATCCCGAAAACGCTGTCCTCTGCGAATCGTAAATGTGAGATGTACTGGCCGTAAATGTCACGTCCTTTCCAATTAAGCGTCTTGAAGATATCCTCTAACGCGTTGGTAAATGGTTTGGGAGAAGTTATTTATCCTTATCATACTCCTTGTCGCAGTGGGACGGACAGACAGACAGACATTACGAATCTATAAGGGTCCGTTTTTTGCCATTTGGCTACGGAACCCTAAAAACGAATCCCTCATTCAAATATACGTTTTTAGGGTTCCGTAGCCAAATGGCAAAAAACGGAACCCTTCCAGATTCGTCAGTGTTTCTGTCTGTCTGTCCGTCCGTATGTCACAGCCACTTTTCTCCGAAACTATAAGAACTACACTGTTGAAACTTGGTAAGTAGATGTATTCTGTGAACCGCATTGATATTTTCACTCAAAAATAGAAAAAAGCAATAAATTTTGGGGGTTCCCCATACATAGAACTAGAAGAAACCCATAGAACGTATGGGTTTGATGAAATTTTTTTTTCATCAAACCCATACGTGTATCAGGGTATCTATGGATAGATCTTCAAAAATCATATTGAGGTTTCTAATCAATTTATTCAATTCAAATCATTTTATTCTAAACTGACTTTTTTAATACGTCATAAAGCCTACGGAACCCTTTATGGGCGAGTCCGACTCGCGCTTGTCTGGTTTTTTTATCATGGTCTCTGCCTATATAGGGTTATTGTAAAACACCTGCAACCTCGCATGATTAGATAGCTAACATCATAAATAACGTCTAATGTCTGTTCTACGACTTTTGATAATTCGTTAGATTTTACTTTATTACAAAAATAAATATTAATTTAATATACCTCTAGAATGTTTGTAACTATTGTAACTCTACGCGCATCACCAGAATTACATACTAATTACGCTGTATGGGGGCGGGGCGTCGCTAGCACCTTTGAACTTGACCTACTTTTCTACGGGCCAGTGGGCGGCTTTGATGCGCGCGCGTCGCACGTTCTTGTGTGTCAAAATATTCCACACTTTACATCACATAGACTTATCAATATCACGACAGTGCAATAAAATCTTAAATGTTGATTTTTGTTCAATTTATTGAGTTATCTTAAAACAAACGTAGTTATAGTAGGGACCTTAAGTCGATTCGCGCTCTGACCGCCGTCGAGAGCACACGCGCCCTCCGAGTCGCTCCGCCGGTTCCATGTGAATATCAGATCCGTGACCAAAGCTTGACCGGTCTCACCCGTGACCGTGACCGAAGCGTGACCGTGACCGAAGCGTGCCCGTGACCGAAGCGTGACCGTGACCGGTAACACCCGTTACCAAGGTGTGACCGTGACCGGTCACACCCGTGACCGAAACTTGACCGAAGCTTGACCGGTCACACCCGTGACCGAAACTTGACCGAAGCTTGACCGGTAACACCCGTTACCGAGACGTGACCTAAGGGTGACCGAGGCGTGACCGGTAACGCCCGTTGCCGAGGGGTGACCGAAGTGTGACCGGGCACACCCTTGCCCGGGCACGCCCGTGCCGAGCCCGCTGGGCCGGAATTTGTCGTCGTCATCGGTGCGGTGAACGATCGAGTGGTGTCGGCGCTCCCGGTGCAGTGTTGAGTGGCGACCCCGACACTATTGTGTCGGGTGAACGCGGTGTTTTGTGGTGTTTGTGCTGTGTGTGTTGCTGTGCAGATAGGACTGCTGTGCGGCCGCATCGTACACATCTGGACTGCAGTATAGACAGTAAGTTTAGTCTATAAGGTAGTGTTAAGTGGACATTTTTGTGGACCCTAGTGGCATAGATTAAGTTTGAGACACTATAGTGCTTAATTTTAAGGTAGACTAAGTTTTTGTTGAACTTTGATTTGTATATATTTTCTTGTGTCTGTGCAATTTTTTATATACTTTTTGTGTGTGTGCGACGGGCGAGGCCCGTATTGGTGGTCCTTTATGGACGCCTTCAGCGTGTCTGACGCCACAGGGGCGTCAGACTATGAGGTGAGGGATCTCCTAGGAGAGGTCTACTCGGGCGGTGAGGAGGATGCGCGTGCGACTGTTGAGCGCACAACGCTCTGGGTGGACAGAGCGGGCACTCCGGCCAGCTGCAACAGCCGTAAGCGGCCAAACCTTGGCCGTTTTTTCAGTACTAGCTCCGGCTCAGAGTCGGAACTAGACACGGAGGTGGAGGTAGGGAGGGCTAAAGCCCCCTTGCCGAAGGTGGCGCGAAAGGCCAATAAGGCCCGCAAGGGAGGCAAGGAGGGCACCGACCCACCTGATGGTAGTGGCCTTTGTCACTCGGCCGGGCTCTCTGAGGCCCGCAAGGAGCTTGAGGCGGGTCCAACGGAGGTGGACGTCCCGAAGCCCCCTAAGGGCAAGGGAAAAGGGAAGGTCACGAAGAGGGAGAGGCCCCCTTCACCAGAGGGGCTGACGATTGAGGAGCTTCTGGGCAGGGCGGAAGCCAGCGCCTCGCTCATCGTGGAGGTTGCCAAGAAGTCTGGCAACCTCAAGGGTACGTGTGTGCGGGAGCTCAAAGAGGCCTCCGCATCTATCTTGGGGGTTGCCAGAACTCTGACGGAGCGGAAGACCTCCGAGGAGGTTCGCCGTTTACAGGCCGACAACCGCCGACTGAAAAGCCAATTAGACGGCCTTCAGTCGGAGGTTGCGGCTCTGAGGCGAGACTACTCGGAGCGGGGAAGGGGAGCGAGCCCACGCCAGAGGGCGAGCCCGCCGCCAGTGGCGGCACCAGTAGCGGCACCAGCGGTGGCCCCGGAAGGGGACGTCGTGACTCGGGACGAGTTCATGACATTCATGGACTCGTTCCAATCAGACATGATGTCCCTTTTCGGCAACATGTGTGCCGCTAGGATGGACGGCCTAGAGGTGGACGGGCGCCTTCTGCCGGCCAAGTCGCACCGGCCCCCACTGGCCAGCGACAAGGCCGCCAGGAAGCAGCCCGCCAAGCAGGCACCCCCTGCCGCTGCTGCGGAAGCACCAGCAGCACCCGCGACGAAGGGTAAGAAGAAGAGGGAGGTGACCACCCTGGCCCCTGAGGCCAACCTGCCAAAGAAGGCCAGGGAGGTCAAAGCCAAGAAGGCTCCGGCGGCTCCGGCCGCTGCGCCGGAACCGGTGGCGGGGCCTTCGAGGCCCGACACCTCCAAGCCCCCCGAAGCGGAGGGCTGGAGCACGGTGGTGAAGAGGGGGCGCCGCAAGCCAGCCAAGACGGCGACGGCAACGGCTGCGGCCAAGGCTGCGCCCCCACCACCCCCAGCCACCGCCGCCAAGCCCAAGATGCCTACGGCACCTAAGACTTTGGCGGTGGTGATCACCCTTACGCCGGAAGCGGTGGCAGAAGGCGCCACATACGCCGCCGCCATCGCGACGGCTAAGGGTAATATAAAGCTGGGGGATGTAGGGATAGAGGGGAGCGCAAAGTTCCGGACGGGGATGACGGGAGCTCGTATCCTCGAGCTCCCGAAAGGCACCTCGCCGGAGCAGGCGGATGCGCTCGCCACGCGCATAGCGGAGGTACTCGGCGACGCCGCCAAGGTGGCGCGCCCGACCAAGACCGCGGACATCCGAGTCACCGGATTGGATGACTCGGTGACCGCGGAGGAGGTGGGCGGGGCCTTGGCGGCGTTGGCGGAGTGCCCCCGCGCTGCGATCAGGGTGGGCTCGGTCCACCCTGGACTCAGGGGCATGGGAGCCGCCAACGTGTCGGCTCCCATCGACGTAGCGAAGCGCCTCGCGAGCGCTGGCAAGGTGACGGTGGGATGGAGCAGTGCCTCCATCCGCCTGCTGGAGCAGCGCCCCATGCGCTGCTTCCGCTGCATGGGGATCGGTCACCCCGTGCAGCGGTGCCCCTCCGCCAAGGACCGCAGCGCGCTCTGCTTCCGCTGCGGTTCGGAGGGGCACGCAGCCGCCACCTGCCAAGGGCAGGTGAAGTGCGCCGTGTGCGCGGACGCCGGCAAGCCTTCCACTCACCGGATGGGGGGCCTCAGTTGCAACCCCCCACCGGTCAGGGGAAGACTGATGCCGAGGGTTGCCACAGCGGCCGCCAGAAAGGAGATTCCCATGGACACCGCCAATGGCCAGTAGGTCCACTGGGAATCTCCTGCAAGTAAACATCAACCACTGCGCCGCGGCACAGGATCTCCTGTGCCAGTCGATGGCGCAGTGGCAGATAGACCTGGCGGTGGTCTCCGAGCCGTACGCGGTGCCCCAGTCCACGAGGTGGGCTGAGTCCACCGACGGCTCGGCGGCCGTTGTGGTGCCACCCACAAGCTCGGCTCCCCCCATCTCGGTCAGGGAGAGGGGGCCCGGGTACGTGGCCCGGGTACGGAGAAGTGGTGGTGGTGTCCACCTACTTCTCCCCGAACCGCAGTCGGGCAGACTTTGAGGCCTACCTGACTGCGGTCGAGGGGGTGGTGAGGAGGGCGGCGCCCCTGCAAGTTTTGGTGGCGGGCGACCTCAACGCGAAATCGCGTGTGTGGGGCTCGCCCGCCACGGACATCAGGGGTGGTTTAGTCGAGTCCTGGGCCACGAGCCTGGGACTCGACGTCCTCAACCGAGGGTCCACCCCGACGTGCGTGCGGTGGCAGGGTTCGTCGATCGTCGACGTGACCCTGGCCACCGCACCCCTCGCCGCGAGGGTGAGGGACTGGAGAGTGGAGGCAGAGGAGGAGACCATGTCGGACCACCGGTACGTCCGATATTCGGTCTCCCCCTCGCACGCCTCCACGTCTCCAGCGGGAACGGGTGCCGCCTTCCGAAGATGGGCGGTGACGCACCTCCAGCCCGACGTGGCGCTGGAGGCGGCGATGGTGCGGGAGTGGTCCGAGCTGCCCCCGCACCTCGCCGGCGACGCTGACGGCATGGCGGCGCACTTCGCGGAGGACCTTAGCGTCGTCTGCGATGCCGCCATGCCGCGAGCGAAACCGGCCGCGCGCAAGCGGCAGGTGTACTGGTGGTCGCAGACCATAGCGGATCTGCGCGCCACCAGTTGGAAGGCGCGGCGCGCCTACCTGCGGTGCAGAAGGCGCGCCACCAGGAGGGCACCCGACGAGGAGGAAACTCTACGACGGGCGTACGGGGAGGCGAACAAGGCCCTCAAGATGGAGATCTTGAGGGCCAAAACGGAGTCGTGGAACTCCTTCATTGAGCTCCTCGACTCCGACCCCTGGGGACGGCCGTACCGACTGGTGAGGGGGAAGTACGGAAATAGTGCTCCCCCGATACACCAGCTGGACGAGGGGCTCGTGCAGAGGGTTCTAGGGTCGCTCTTTCCCGACCCTGGACCCTTCGAGCCCCCGCGGATGGTCGCCCCCAGCGCCTCCCTCGAAGTGGAGGAAGCGGGCCCTCCCGTGTCGGACCTCGAGTTCGACGCGGTGAGGGAGCGGTTCCGGCGCAAGGGGAAGGGTAAGGCGCCGGGACCGGACGGGGTGCCAGCGAGGGTCCTGTGCCTGGCACTGGGCCCCCTGGAGGAGCGGTTCCGGGCGGTGCTCAATACGAGCATCGCCTCGGGCCGGTTCCCTCAGGGCTGGAAGGTGGGGCGACTCTGCCTTCTGCGGAAGCCGAATCGCCCCGCCGATGCCCCGTCGGGGTACAGGCCGGTGGTGCTGCTCGACGAGGCCGGGAAGTTTTTTGAGAAAATTCTCGCTTCCCGGCTCGTCGAGCATCTGGAGGGCCCGGGACCGGACTTGGCCGAGCGCCAGTACGGTTTCCGCACCGGCCGGTCCACCGTGGACGCGGTGGCCCACCTCAAGAGGTGGACTGAGGGGGCCACGTCGGCGGGGGAGGTTGTCGTTGCGGTGTCGTTAGACATCCGCAACGCATTCAACAGCCTCCCCCACGAATGCATAGAGGAGGCACTGCGTTTCCACGGAGTGCCCCTCTACCTCCGCTCCCTCATCACCGATTACCTCCGCGGGAGGGAAATCGTGTATGAGGGGGCGGACGGTCGCGTCCACAGGTGGCCGATGGCGGCGGGAGTACCCCAGGGTTCCGTGCTGGGCCCTCTGCTCTGGAACCTGGGGTACAACTGGGTTCTGCGGGGCAACCTCCTGCCGAATATGGAGGTTGTCTGCTTCGCCGACGACACCCTTGTCGCGGCGAAGGGGCGCACGTACGAGGAGGCGGTCCACCTGGCGTCGGTCGGCACGACGATGGTCGTCCGGCGCATCCGCCTCCTCGGGCTGGACGTGGCCGTCGAGAAGACGACGGCCATGACGTTCAGGCCGCCGCGTCGACGCAGACCCCAGACGGGGCTCCGTGTCCGAGTGGAGGGGGTCCAAGTCCAGGTCGAGAGCTCCATGAAGTATCTCGGTCTGGTGCTGGACCCCCGATGGGATTTCGAGGAGCATTTCAAGCTCCTCGCCCCAAGGCTGTCTGCCGCCGCGGCAGCCCTCGGACGGGTCCTCCCCAACGTGGGGGGACCGGGCGCAGCGTGCCGTCGACTTTATCAGACGGTGATAAAGTCGATGGCGCTGTACGGAGCCCCGATTTGGGCGGAGCGTCTCGCCCCCCGAACGATGGCCCTCCTGCGCAGGCCGCAGAGGGTCATTGCCACCCGGGCCGTGCGGGCCTACCGCACGGTCTCTCACGGGGCGGCCTGCGTTCTAGCGGGCTCGCCTCCGTGGGATGTCGAGGCACGCGTCCTTGCGGCCGTGCACCGACATCGGGCAGCAGCGAGGAGTCGGGGGGAGCGGCCCCTCCCGCAGGAGGTGGCGCGCGCGAGGCACCTGGCGCAGAGGGAGGCTCTCCGCCAGTGGGCCGAGACGCTCGCCCACCCAGCTGCCGGCCACTGGACGATCGAGGCCGTTCGTCCAGTGTTGGAGGAGTGGGTTGGGCGCCGGCGAGGCAGCCTCACCTACCGGATGGTGCAGATGATGACCGGGCACGGGTGCTTCGGACATTATCTGCATCATGTCGCACGGAGGGAGCAGACGCCGCAGTGTCACCATTGCGGCGCTCCCGACGACACGGCCGGGCACACCCTCTCGGAGTGCCCGGCCTGGCGACCCCAGCGCGATGCATTAGCCCTCGCGCTGGGCCTAGGTAGGGGTACGCCCGTCGCGCTGGCCAGCGTCGCACGGGAGATGCTGACCAGCGCGGCGGCGTGGGAGGCTGTCGCCTCCTTCTGCGAGGACGTTATCTCGCAGAAGGAGGCTGCGGAGCGGGCGCGAGAGGATGACCCTCTCGCTGCACCGCTCCGGCGCAGGCGGTTGGGGAGGAGGAGGCGTGCGTTCCTCAACGCGCGCCAGCTCCCCTAGCAAGCTGGCGGTTGAAATGGCTCGGCCGGATGACCACCGGCCGAGAGATACTTTTCACCCCTAGCTTGGCCGTCTGGGGGGGTCGAATTTCTCAAGATACTTGTCGACCCCCTCCGTAGAGGTAAGCCCTGGCACCAGGCAACCCTCCAGGGGGCACAATCGGGGAATGGCCAACGCCGATCCCGATTGTGTCCCCACGGAGGTCTAAGTATCTAGAGAGTTTTTAGCCGGTAGTGGGTCTTCTACCCGAGTCCTGCATATCCAAGGGGTGGCCTAGTCAGCTGAATTCCCTTGTCGAATACCGTAAAGACTGTATTTTCTCTCTTGTAAAAAAAAAAAAAAAAAAGGGTAACATCAAGCTGGGGGACTTGGGGATAGTAGGAAGCGCCAAGTTCCGGACGGGGATGACGGGAGCTCGTATCCTCGAGCTCCCGAAAGGCACCTCGCCGGAGCAGGCGGATGCGCTCGCCATGCGCATAGCGGAGGTGCTCGGCGACGCCGCCAAGGTAGCACGCCCGACCAAAAACGCGGACATCCGAGTCACCGGACTGGATGACTCGGTGACCGCGGAGGAGGTGGGTGAGGCCTTGGCGGCGTTGGCGGAGTGCCCCCGCGCCGCGATCAGGGTAGGCACGGTCCACCCTGGACTCAGGGGCATGGGAGCCGCCAACGTGTCGGCTCCCATCGATGTAGCGAAGCGCCTCGCGAGCGCTGGCAAGGTGACGGTGGGATGGAGCAGCGCCTCCATCCGCCTGCTGGAGCAGCGCCCCATGCGCTGCTTCCGCTGCATGGGGATCGGTCACCCCGTGCAGCGGTGCCCCTCCGCTAAGGACCGCAGCGCGCTCTGCTTCTGCTGCGGTTCGGAGGGGCACCTTGCCGCCACCTGCCAAGGGCAGGTGAAGTGCGCCGTGTGCGCTTACGCCGGCAAGCCTTCCACTCACCGGATGGGGGGCCTCAGTTGCAACCCCCCACCGGTGAGGGGAAGACTGATGCCGAGGGCTGCCACAGCGGCGGCTACCGGGCGGGCAGCACTGTCCGCCAGGGAGGAGATTCCCATGGACACCGCCAATGGCCAGTAGGTCCACTGGGAATCTCCTGCAAGTCAACATCAACCACTGCGCCGCGGCACAGGATCTCCTATGCCAGTCGATGGCGCAGTGGCAGATAGACCTGGCGGTGGTCTCCGAGCCGTACGCGGTGCCCCAGTCCACGAGGTGGGCTGAGTCCACCGACGGCTCGGCGGCCGTTGTGGTGCCACCCACGAGCTCGGCCCCCCCCATCTCGGTCAGGGAGAGGGGGCCCGGGTACGTGGCCGTCAAGTGGGGAGAAGTGGTGGTGGTGTCCACCTACTTCTCCCCGAACCGCAGTCGGGCAGACTTTGAGGCCTACCTGACTGCGGTCGAGGGGGTGGTAAGGAGGGCGGCGCCCCTGCAAGTTTTGGTGGCGGGCGACCTCAACGCGAAATCGCGCGTGTGGGGCTCGCCCGCCACGGACATAAGGGGTGGTTTAGTCGAGTCCTGGGCCACGAGCCTGGGACTCGACGTCCTCAACCGAGGGTCCACCCCGACGTGCGTGCGGTGGCAGGGTTCGTCGATCGTCGACGTGACCCTGGCCACCGCACCCCTCGCCGCGAGGGTGAGGGACTGGAGAGTGGAGGCAGAGGGGGAGACCATGTCGGACCACCGGTACGTCCGATATTCGGTCTCCCCCTCGCACGCCTCCACGTCTCCAGCGGGAACGGGTGCCGCCTTCCGCCGATGGGCGGTGACGCACCTCCAGCCCGACGTGGCGCTGGAGGCGGCGATGGTGCGGGAGTGGTCCGAGTTGCCCCCGCACCTCGCCGGCGACGCTGACGGCATGGCGGCGCACTTCGCGGAGGACCTTAGCGTCGTCTGCGACGCCGCCATGCCGCGAGCGAAACCGGCCGCGCGCAAGCGGCAGGTGTACTGGTGGTCGCAGACCATAGCGGATCTGCGCGCCACCAGTTAGAGGGCGCGGCGCGCCTACCTGCGGTGCAGAAGGCGCGCCACCAGGAGGACGCCCGACGAGGAGGAAACTCTGCGTCGGGCGTACAGGGAGGCGAGCAAGGCCCTCAAGACGGAGATCTTGAGGGCCAAAACGGAGTCGTGGAACTCCTTTATAGAGCTCCTCGACTCCGACCCCTGGGGACGGCCGTACCGACTGGTGAGGGGGAAGTACGGAAACAGTGCTCCCCCGATACACCAGTTGGACGAGGGGCTCGTGCAGAGGGTTCTAGGGTCGCTCTTCCCCGACCCTGGACCCTTCGAGCCCCCGAGGATGGTCGCCCCCAGCGCCTCCCTCGAAGTGGAGGAAGCGGGCCCTCCCGTGTCGGACCTCGAGTTCGACGCGGTGAGGGAGCGGTTCCGGCGCAAGGGGAAGGGGAAGGCGCCGGGACCGGACGGGGTGCCAGCGAGGGTCCTGTGCCTGGCACTGGGCCCCCTGGAGGAGCGGTTCCGGGCGGTGCTCAATACGAGCATCGCCTCGGGCCGGTTCCCTCAGGGCTGGAAGGTGGGGCGACTCTGCCTTCTGCGGAAGCCGAATCGCCCCGCCGATGCCCCGTCAGGGTACAGGCCGGTGGTGCTGCTCGACGAGGCCGGAAAGTTTTTTGAGAAAATTCTCGCTTCCCGGCTCGTCGAGCATCTGGAGGGCCCGGGACCGGACTTGGCCGAGCGCCAGTACGGTTTCCGCACCGGTCGGTCTACCGTGGACGCGGTGGCCCACCTCAAGAGGTGGACTGAGGGGGCCACGTCGGCGGGGGAGGTTGTCGTTGCGGTGTCGTTAGACATCCGCAACGCATTCAACAGCCTCCCCCACGAATGCATAGAGGAGGCACTGCGTTTCCACGGAGTGCCCCTCTACCTCCGCTCCCTCATCACCGATTACCTCCGCGGGAGGGAAATCGTGTATGAGGGGGCGGACGGTCGCGTCCACAGGTGGCCGATGGCGGCGGGAGTACCCCAGGATTCCGTGCTGGGCCCTCTGCTCTGGAACCTGGGGTACAACTGGGTTCTGCGGGGCAACCTCCTGCCGAATATGGAGGTTGTCTGCTTCGCCGACGACACCCTTGTCGCGGCGAAGGGGCGCACGTACGAGGAGGCGGTCCACCTGGCGTCGGTCGGCACGACGATGGTCGTCCGGCGCATCCGTCTCCTCGGGCTGGACGTGGCCGTCGAGAAGACGACGGCCATGACGTTCAGGCCGCCGCGTCGACGCAGACCCCAGACGGGGCTCCGTGTCCGAGTGGAGGGGGTCCAAGTCCAGGTCGAGAGCTCCATGAAGTATCTCGGTCTGGTGCTGGACCCCCGATGGGATTTCGAGGAGCATTTCAAGCTCCTCGCCCCAAGGCTGTCTGCCGCCGCGGCAGCCCTCGGACGGGTCCTCCCCAACGTGGGGGGACCGGGCGCAGCGTGCCGTCGACTTTATCAGACGGTGATAAAGTCGATGGCGCTGTACGGAGCCCCGATTTGGGCGGAGCGTCTCGCCCCCCGAACGATGGCCCTCCTGCGCAGGCCGCAGAGGGTCATTGCCACCCGGGCCGTGCGGGCCTACCGCACGGTCTCTCACGGGGCGGCCTGCGTTCTAGCGGGCTCGCCTCCGTGGGATGTCGAGGCACGCGTCCTTGCGGCCGTGCACCGACATCGGGTGGCAGCGAGGAGTCGGGGGGAGCGGCCCCTCCCGCAGGAGGTGGCGCGCGCGAGGCACCTGGCGCAGAGGGAGGCTCTCCGCCAGTGGGCCGAGACGCTCGCCCACCCAGCTGCCGGCCACTGGACGATCGAGGCCGTTCGTCCAGTGTTGGAGGAGTGGGTTGGGCGCCGGCGAGGCAGCCTCACCTACCGGATGGTGCAGATGATGACCGGGCACGGGTGCTTCGGACATTATCTGCATCATGTCACACGGAGGGAGCAGACGCCGCAGTGTCACCATTGCGGCGCTCCCGACGACACGGCCGGGCACACCCTCTCGGAGTGCCCGGCCTGGCAACCCCAGCGCGATGCATTAGCCCTCGCGCTGGGCCTAGGTAGGGGTACGCCCGTCGCGCTGGCCAGCGTCGCACGGGAGATGCTGACCAGCGCGGCGGCGTGGGAGGCTGTCGCCTCCTTCTGCGAGGACGTTATCTCGCAGAAGGAGGCTGCGGAGCGGGCGCGAGAGGATGACCCTCTCGCCGCACCGCTCCGGCGCAGGCGGTTGGGGAGGAGGAGGCGTGCGTTCCTCAACGCGCGCCAGCTCCCCTAGCAAGCTGGCGGTTGAAATGGCTCGGCCGGATGACCACCGGCCGAGAGATACTTTTCACCCCTAGCTTGGCCGTCTGGGGGGGTCGAATTTCTCAAGATACTTGTCGACCCCCTCCGTAGAGGTAAGCCCTGGCACCAGGCAACCCTCCAGGGGGCACAATCGGGGAATGGCCAACGCCGATCCCGATTGTGTCCCCACGGAGGTATAAGTATCTAGAGAGTTTTTAGCCGGTAGTGGGTCTTCTACCCGAGTCCTGCATATCCAAGGGGTGGCCTAGTCAGCTCAATTCCCTTGTCGAATACCGTAAAGACTGTATTTTCTCTCTTGTAAAAAAAAAAAAAAAAAAGGGACCTTAAGTCGTGTTCTTGGCCACAACCTTGCATTTAGTGATTAAGCTCTGAAACTTTGCACGAATGTTGCACATACCCATACCTTCAATTTAAGAGGTGGAGCTGCGAGGGAGCTCCCCCGGGTGCCCCTGACGTGGGGTTGCCTTCCTCCCAGGGGCAAATCAGAGAAAATCACATTTTATCGGCCTATTTTGACCATTCTTTCAGCACGAGTCATCATTTTTCCGTCTATGGATCTTAAGACTATCCGAAAGTAAGGGATAAACACAATTATTTCGGGTTCCCTATTACAAGGGGTATCTGTATATAAATGCATCTGCGTATTAAAAACAAATCTCTTGAAATATATCAGTTAAGGTAACTGTATTTAATCCTTACGAATATTATTATTCAATATTGCAAGGACACCTGGAAAGATCTGTACAGCTTTAATTTCTTGCTTGGGTCCTACTTGCTGCTGCAATTTCCTCGGTATTCATTCTTAGATTTCTTAGCTTGTGCAGCACTTGTATCGCACAAATGCTGCACAAGCTTCTGCCGTGATTGGGAGGGTTGTTCATATAGGCTCCCATAGACCAGCAGTTTCTTACCCAGCCACTGTCTCCTGGCGAGGAGAGGCTTTTTCGTCATAAATCGTACGGAATCCTCCATGGGCGAGTCCGACTCACACTTGGCCGGTTTTTTATGACGAGGAAGAGCAAGTCACCCAACGCCATGCAGCACTGCACTGCACGGACTGTGCAAGCCTTCACTGACCTTTGACGCTCGAGCCTACCTGTAGGGTTACTCTTGAACCGAATCCAATCGTTCGGCATTGAGATTGTGATTTTTCGTACGATTATTTTTGAGCTATGGCTCCAAATTGACCCCGTATTGTGCGAATTTTGGGTGAACCAAACTCAGTATTATTAAATTTTTCTCAACATACGGATCCAATTTGGCGCTAGTGTTGTTACTTAAGCGTACGAAAAATCACAATCCCAATGACGATCCATCGAAATTGGTTCAAGAGTAATCCTACTGATCTTTTTAATTGCAATGTACTTAGATTAATTACAAAGCATCAATTGTGTGCATAATGCGAACATCAGGATCGTTTGGTAGAAATTACACATTGCTAGTATTTTTAGGTCCGAAATGTACCTGAGTGCTTTCCGACGGGCCCTGTTCGGAATTCGGCCAGCCCATGAAAAAGTTTAACTCACTGAGGATGCATTGGACTAGCATATGAGAAGAGCAGCATACCAGGCCCAATTATGGTTCCTAAGCATCCAGGGAGCTCCCTCGCAGCTCCACCTCTTAAATTGAAGGTATGGGTATGTGCAACATTCATGCAAAGTTTCAGAGCTTAATCACTAAATGCAAGGTTGTGGCCAAGAACACGACTTAACGTCCCTACTATAACTACGTTTGTTTTAAGATAACTAAATAAATTGAATAAAAATCAACTTTCAAGATTTTATTGCACTGTCGTGATATTTGATATGTGATGTAAAGTGTGGAATATTTTGACACACAAGAACGTGCGACGCGCGCGCATCAAAGCCGTAACTGGCTCGTAGAAAAGTAGGTCAAGTTCAAAGGTGCTAGCGACGCTCCGCCCCCATACAGCGTAATTAGTACGTAATTCTGGTGATGCGCGTAAAGTTACAAACATTCTAGAGGTATATTAAATTAATATTTATTTTTGTAATAAAGTAAAATCTAACGAATTATCAAAAGTCGTAGAACAGAACAGTCGTAGAACAGACATTAGACGTTATTTATGATGTTAGCTATCTAATCATGCGAGGTTGCAGGTGTTTTACAATAACCCTATATAGGCAGAGCCCATGATAAAAAAAACCGGCCAAACGCGAGTCGGACTCGCCCATAAAGGGTTCCGTAGGCTTTATGGCGTATTAAAAAAGTCAGTTTAGAATAAAATGATTTGAATTGAATTAATTGATTAGAAACCTCAATATGATTTTTGGAGATCTATCCATAGATACCCCACACGTATGGGTTTGATGAAAAAAAATTTCATCAAACCCATAAGTTCTATGGGTTTCTTCTAGTTCTATGTATAGGGAACACCCAAAATTTATTGCTTTTTTTCTATTTTTGTGTGAAAATCTCAATGCGGTTCACAGAATACATCTATTCGGTCAAAGTTTCAACAGTGTAGTTCTTATAGTTTCGGAGAAAAGTGGCTGTGACATACGGACGGACAGACAGACAGACAGACTTGACGAATCTATAAGGGTTCCGTTTTTTTCCATTTGGCTACGGAACCCTAAAAATGACGTGGCGTAATCATAACAACTAAAATTTCCATTTTAAGTTGAAAAACACATTGTCAAGGACGTGGATTTAATGCAAGTCTCTGAAAATTGTTATTGTAGTCCTAATGAAAATAATTTATTTCCCAGCAAATAGATGTAATTTTTCAATCAGCACATCAGTGCATCTTAGTGAACATACAATATACAATATATCGGGATAATTCCGAACATAACTACATCATTTCTGCAAAACTATTAACATTTTGTGGTCTGGCAAAATGCACCTAGATACAATACTCATCCGGGTAGTTCTTCGAAATTGCATTCTTCGACTAAATCATCTAGCCAAAATTTAATTCCACTTTCAGCTCTGTAACACATGTTCATATGAAAATACGTATACCAAAAAACCGGCCAAGCGCGAGTCGGACTCGCCCATGAAGGGTTCCGTAGGATTTATGACGTATCTCGTTCAAACCAATTTTTTTTGCATGGTAATGTACATCATATATTTTTTTTAGTTTTATCATTCTCTTATTTTAGAAGTTACAGGGGGGACACACACATTTTACCACTTTGGACGTGTCTCTCGCGCAAACTATTCAGTTTAGAAAAAATAATATTAGAAACCTCAATATGATTTTTGAAGACCTATCCATAAATACCCCACACGTATGGGTTTGATGAAAAAAAAATTGTTGAGTTTCAGTTCTATGTATGGGGAGACCCAAAATTTATTGCTTTTTTCTATTTTTGTGCGAAAATCTTAATGCGGTTCACAGAATACATCTAACTTACCAAGTTCTTATAGTTTCGGAGAAAAGTGGCTGTGACATACGGACGACAGACAGACAGACAGACAGAAACACTGACGAATCTATAAGGGTTCCGTTTTTTGCCATTTGGCTACGGAACCCTAAAAACATATATATGAATGAGGGACTCGTTTTTAGGATTTCGTAGCCAAATGGCAAAAAACGGAACCCTTATAGATTCGTCATGTCTGTCGGTCTGTCTGTCTGTCCGTCCCACTGCGACGAGGAGTATGATAAACTTACCCAAAAGAAGAATGGCAAACCCAGGGTCGCATAAAATATCAAGTTATAGTCGATGAAATTCTATGCATTATATTAGACAATTATAGTTGTTCATTTCCTATAAATATGATTTTTTTGTAAAACGGGAATAATGAGAAAATCGAAAAAATAAAACTTGTATCAAAACTCAACCACACATGCAATAACGAAACGCATAGGTAAAGTATAAACAAATAAGTTGCCACCTTAAATAATTAAATAAATATATTGTTTAAAATATTTATAAGATTGAACTATTTAATACGTTTTTTTAAGTTTTATGTGATAACAATTGATAAATAAACGGAATTCGATATTAATGAGTATTAAAGACAAAGATTTATTTTAATAACTTATTGTCAATAAGTCTTAATAATATAATTTATTGAAACAAATATCAAGATTATGCCTATTACTTCGGTCGGTGTGATAACATCGTTTGGCTGTTTGTCCATGAACCGCACCCTTACATTACAACAATCATACATCATGTGGATAGGGTACCTACCCACCCTATGTTTTGTTGTCAATTGTCATCTGTAATACCTTTTTATATGATTTCGGCTGTGTCGGTAACTAAATAAGTACCTATAATTACCTATTTTTCAAATCAATTCTAGTATTCTATTTTTTAAATCATATATTATCTGTATGTAAGTTCACTGATATTTGTAGGTTATACTTATTGCAGCAAAACACGAAAACCCCATTTTAAAAAAATATGCTGCAATTACCTTTTTTTTTAATTGGACTTAGACCTATCTTTTAAGGGTATTTTCATTAAGATACATAACTCCTAAGTGCGACACTGAAAATACACGGGGTTCTGCCATTCTTCTTTACTTCTTAGCTGTAAAGTAGAAACTACGTTGAATTTAATTTTATATTATTAATATATTTTATTCAAACTCAATAAATCGCGGGGGCATTGAAAATACTCAGTAAACCTAATACTTTTCTATCAGTAAAACTTTTATCGCACGAGATTTTTGCAGTATTGATCGAATTATTCAATGTCTAAATAAGATAAAAAATCTTATCACGATACAATTCCTTAATAAAGTAGGTTTGTTTTTATTTTCTTTGAGTGTAGTTCACACAGCAAAATCACTCACAATCTTTGCTGAGAAAATGATTAAGAATTAGTAGTACAGGAATCTCGGACTCTACTATAGAATTAAATAGCGCTATAATGGAATCACGCACGCTACTACAGTATAAAAAGACACTATGATAGCGTTACTGTGCCCCATATGGTAGTAAATTGTCTAACGAGTCACCATTACATGAACTTTATAGACCTAAAATGTCACAACTAAAACTGCTACGGTTCCACTATGTCACTAAATGAAGATATAACTGCGCTAAATCGACGTTACTCAACCTTCTTTGGTCTTTTATAGGGCCAAAGGTGGTGTTTGAGATACGTTCTATGGACTGCTATAGAACAAGAAAATGTTACTTGGGTAATCAATGCGTTATCTAAAACTAATTATTAAAATGTGTTTACACGTAATGTCATTCAACCAACAATTTTTATATAAATCATAGTACCATCATCATGTCTATGATTAACATGAAAATTTTGGGTAAGGACGTAAGGACTAATGAACATTCAGCAGGCCTACCATTACCTATCTCATGGTTTTCAAATGATATCATATGAAATTATTTAGCAAAACGAGAAATAAGACTTTCAGTCAAATTTTTGATCATTGGTTCATTATATCATGATGACAACATTGAAATTATGCCAAAGTGATGATATCATTGGAGATCGGTAATACGAAATGAAGAATTTAATGACTTCTTTTTTAAAAATTTATACCATTTCATACGATGAAAGATCCATAATAGGCCTGCAGGTTATTCATGTCAGGTGGGAGGGGAGCGCATTCCAAATGAGAATGAAGGAAAAGTGGAATATCCGTGTGATGGAAAGGACATTTGAGAAGTCGATTTAACGAAGAGCAGAGATTTCCATCATAAGATGAACACAAGTATGTACTGAAAATGAAATGTGATGGGGAATTCGGGGAATGGAGTAAAAAGTGGTTAAAGCCCTCATCATGATGTATCGTGTATGTTCTCTGCAGACAAGTCATTGATATGCAGAATGAACAGTTAGGGAGAGAACATAAACAACTAAAATAAACAATGTTAATTATGGGGGAACGCACACGACCAACATTAATCGGTGACCGATTTTTTGACAGTGGAAAATGAAACCTAATACTTACCTATATACGGTCTTATGTTATTACAAAACCTGGGGGCTACCGCCTCACTCATAGCGACCACTCGCTATCGCTTTCGTGACAGAACAATAGCTGAAATATCACCTGTGACATTAAAATTGTTCCAATGTCACGACAACGATAGCGAGTGACCGCTATGAGTTAGGCGGTACGACCGCGGGTCTAAAGTAGAGTTTTAACCTAGTGCACTTTTACTTGTGTTAATATACATATGGATAGACAGACAGACAGACAGCGCCAGGCTTAAACCAAGACTAACTTTAGATCATATTTTGTAATAAGACGTTGTGACGTTGCAACGCACTTGAACTACAAAAAGTCGGTCAAAAAAATGTCAGTGTATCCTGATCGATCCAATTATCGGTGAAAAATGGATCGTTCGTAAATCTATATCGGTCCTGTGTGCTCGCACTAATAATGAGAAATCAGGTACTTAGGCTTAGTTGCTAAAACAAAACTATACTTACCTCCCTAAAATACCTCTAATTATTTTTCTAACACTAAATTAGATTCACCGACTACTCGGCATTTAATAGAAGCATAGACGAAGAATAATTATCATCCTTGATAGGAATAACTCGGCCGAGTACAAATGCCGAATACGCCGACTACTGAGTACCTTACCTAATAACCGAGTAAGTACTCCGCGCATCTCTAATCGAAATAAATAGGCTAAAAGGCATTAACATGGTATGTTCGAGATCAATTTTTTTTCTTTAATGATTAATTAATTTTTCAATATACATATTTAGCATTTTTAAAGAAAATGCAGTCACAAATATAAAAAAAAGCTTTAAGCCGCTTAAGCTCATTGAAACAATATCTAGGCAGTAAAATAAACCCAATGCTATCTTTCCAAAAGATTTTTCCACGTCTCAGTTAGTGAGCTTATCTATTATATGTTTAAGACACTTACAAAGAGAAATAACCAAATGAAGTCGTTCAGCTACTGGACTGGCTTGGTTACGCACCGGATGACAGAGATACGAATATATAAAGAGAATCACTTAAAATAAGATAATCTATCATAAGCCTAAGAAATAATTTTTTTATTGAAATTTACATAAAAATTATATAAAAAAATCGACATACACTGTAATTATAATGAAATTGTATAAATATGATAAAAAATATGAATTGACATAATATTAAATTTAATAAGTTTAAAATATATTATTTGCATGCTGTTTATTAATAGTTAAATAGGTAAAGGACATAAAAATTATAAGATCAATACAATGTACCCTATTTAAGGCAAATAAAGTGATTTGATTTGATTTGATTTGATGCAAACAAGCTTTACTGGCACGTTGGGCTAGCAATCAATTCATAATCCTGTTTATGAACGAACAGATGTAAAATTAGTAAAAACACGAAAGGGTGATTTTGTTTACCGTACAGCAGTCATCAAACGAACCAATGAAGACGACTGTTTTTTAATTTCGAGCTAGTAGCTTTTCACTTCATATTTTAATAAAATAGATTATAGAGGTGTGGAGTCACTCCCTTTGCCTTCTAAAATTTGAGAATTTAAAAACCTTAAAGTTGCCATTCATAAAAAATAGAAGAACCACAGATAACACAATAGTACGCTTATTTTTTGAACAGAGTGGCTATTCGGACCCGGGTCCCTGTAGGTAGAAGTCGATTGCTATTCGGACCCGATAGAAGAGTAATTGAAAAATAACTTATAGGATAAAACTGAAAACTGTAGGTTAATAACCTACAGTTTTCAGTTTTATTATAATTATATTATTTTCTCTATCGTTATCGTGACATTAGAATAATACTTTTAATGTCACAGGTGACATTTGAACTATTGTTCTAATGTCATGAAAGCAATATTAAGGGAGTGATCGCTATGAGTTAGGCTTAGGCGATAGCCCCCCCGGGTCCAAATAGACACAGCACAGTACAAAACATTATTTCACAATATTACATTATTGAATTAAAATCACATTGAAATTGCTAAAATGTACAATGATAATCGATTTATATTATTTGAAACTGAAATACCTATAATATTGATTGTTATTTTTAAACAACTTTGACTTTTGAACTTCAAAAGTTTGAAGAAATTCTTTTTTTATTATGGCAATATAACTTGTTTCGCGAGAAAACCGTGAGAAGCATCGTGAATTTTATTTTGATGCAAAATAGAAAAGTACTGCTCTAAGTTTACGTTAACGCGCTAGCGAAGTGATATTTTTTTTTAATGTGAATGTAACAATAACTGCTTCCAAGTGGAGCTGTTTAGGAGACTTCTCGCCATGGCGGGCCCGTCCGATGGCGAGCCCGAAGGATGGGCTGAATTTTGTGAGCGTCAAGCCAAAAGCGCTGCCCAAGACTTTGCCAAAGCTTGGCTGCAGTATCTACAACCTCTAGGCCACGACCCCAGCACTCGTCCACCAGTCACCAACAAGGAACTCTTGAAAAAGTTTTGCGAATGTGTCTCTGAACAATTCGAGTATGAAATAGTCAAACTAAAAGCTTTACACAAAGTACCGAATGGTACCCATACAGCACACGACGAGAGTGATTATTCAGAAGATACTGACTCGCCAAAAACACAACACAAACCGTTCTTTAGAAGGTTATCCTTCAAAGGCCTGAGACGTGGTAAAGGCTTGTTTCACAAACAACATTCAGACGAAGTGGAATTATCTTCAAATTTAAACAAACATAGTAAAACTAAACTAGCTAAGATAGTAGTAGAATGTAGGAAAGAAGGTCTAGTGAACTATCTAACTCCTGAAAGCTTAGAGCAACCTGGAGGTCCTCAAAAATGGGAGAGATGTAGACTGGCTTTAGTGAAGACTGTTGGTGGCTACATGCTGGAGTTCTACTCTCCACCTAAGGCTCAAAAACCTCGTAGTGGTGTTTTCTGCTTTTTAATATCAGAAGCTAGAGAAACTACTGCTCTTGAAATGCCTGATCATGAAAATACTTTTGTATTAAAGGTATGTAATATGTTTATGTCTAGGTATAGTTCACTTCACTTCTTTATATATTAGTAATTGTAAACACAACCATTTATAGTCTATTCAAAATAAGAAGGTTCCTGTGATAGGTTGAATTTTTCCGTTTCATGCATACTTGTTTCCATGATTAAAAATATTATGTTTTAAAAATATAACTTATCTCTTTAGGTTATTTTTATCAAAAATGAGATAATTAATTCCACATTAAATAAAAACGATAAAATCATTTCAGTTAAATAAAATTATAATTCTGAATAAATATTTGTTTAAATTTTACAAATGAAACATTTGTGTAAAGTGTATGTACTTCAATCGTTCCAATTCACAATTCAAATACACTTAATTAAAAAAATATTTTTTCATAATTATTTACAATTATATTTAACTGGACTGATATTCTTGTTTTTATTCAATGTGGAATTAATTAGGTATTGCATTTTTGCTTAAAATAACCTAAAGAGATGTTATATTTTAAAAATAATATTTTTAATCATGGAGACAAGTATGCATGAAACAGAAAAGTTTGACCTGCACAGGAACCTTCTTATCTTGAATAGACTATAGGTATAGTTTAACCATGAATGAAAATACTTTGAAAGTGAGTTTCATTATGAGAGAATATTTTTTTTTCTATCATAATTAACATTTTGTATATTTAAATAATTACTTATTTTTGTGATTAGTTTTGTTATCTTTAGATAGTATTTGATGCAATATGTCCTAGAAGTTGAGTAAAAAAACTCACTGAAACTTCTACAGTAACTGCTCCATCATATTTATGATTCGTTTACTGATTTTTCTTTAAAAACATTAATTTCAGGCAGATAATAACATGGAATATGTAATAGAAGCTGCAGATGTAGACGACATGAAATCATGGCTAGCTACAATAAAGTACTGTATGAGATCACCTCCTACAACACAACCTCCCCCTGATGCGCTACCAGGCTTACCAGAACCAGCTCCACCTGACCTGCCTCCAAGACGAGACTTGCCTATCAGCTCCAGCATCACAGATCTTGCAACAGATACACCTGATGATGGTGAATTAGGTATCACAGAATTTAATACAATAATACTGTAAACTTTTGTCACTAGGTGGACCGCTATACTGTTCTGAAACTATGGGACACACAAACAAAAGAAGATTTTTATTGTGTACATGAGTATTGTACTACCTATATATTTATTTATTGTATGACTTATATATTATGCACTGTAAGTATGTATGCCTTCAATGTTAAGTTGCAGTTGCTTCAATGTGACTTAAAATAAGCAAAATTAAACAATATATAGGTACAAGCCAACCTGGCATTAGATATAGAATGGAAACAAAATATATCTGGTATCATACCATAAACAGACTGTTTGTCAGCGGAACTGACCTTCACTTCGAATTCAACACTCTTTTTACGCTATTGTTCAAACATAACAAACTGTAAATATTAAATTAAAACATAAGATGTGGGTGTTACTTAATTACTCTCTATAATTTGATGCTCCCCTTAGATGTGGTACTGAGATAACAGTTTGTTTAACACATCTTTATTGGATTTTCTACATTAAGTCATTCCTTATACAGTCAAGGAATTTAATTTATGACCCACCTAAGGTTGAATATTGTAAAGCACCGTCAGAGCTTAAAATGTTGCTATGACAAAATTGTATACACTGTTTACACATATTAACTAGACATCATTTGACATATACACAGTGTTTCAAAATAAACAATAAAGAATCAATTCTTTATACAAAACTCATTATTAAAATGTCCCATCTCAAGCAGTTTATAGCTAGATGTCATTCAACCCAAAATTGGCATGTAAATCAGTCAATTTTGGGTTGAATGACATTAAGTATAAACAGCTAGAGATGGGACATTTCAATAACGAGTTTTCAATAAAGAATTGATTATTTATTGGTTATTTTGAAACACCATGTATATTGGAATTTTTGTGTAAATGCATTGTCAGTGCCTAACGATATGTCAATGAAATGGGTTGGGAATTAAATTTCTTGACCAAACCTGTACAGTCAAGGAATTTATTTCTCATTATTTTTTTTTTACTCTCTTGTGACTTTAACACATCTATTGAATTAATGGTATCAGCATGGTTTTCAAATAAGATCATGATGAAATCACAGTCCAAAACATTTCATAAGATTTTCAGTCAGATTTTAATAATTTGTTTGTTATAATCATGATTACATCATTGACATTATGCCATAGTGATGATATCATTGGAGATTGTATAAAAATTTATTTTTGTATGAAGGTAAAATCTAACAAATAATCAAAAGTAGAGCAAAAGGTTGTTGTTTATGATGTTAGCTATCTAATCCTGCGAGGTTGAAGGTGTTTTGACAATTAGGGGAGCATGGGATGGCCGAGTGCTACTTGGCGGGCCACCTCGTGTGGCCACCGTAGCCGCTTTTTGCAGTGGGTCGGTGCTTTGGCGCTGCTGAGCTTCGGCTCGTGTGCGCGGCGGTGGATCCAGTGGGGTCTGCCGTCGGGCAAGCCCGTTACCCCGCACTGAGCGGGGCCGGGGGCCTGGCGCACAGAGCGTCGGGCTGCGTGGAAGAAAACCACAGTAAAAAATTACCTCCCGGAGTATGCCCCGGGAACTCCTCTCCATCTCCATCTTGGAGAGGGCGTGAGGGGCCCGCCATTTGTGGGTAGGCGCCGCCGACGAGGCTGTGGTTGCGTACAGACGGGTGCCCACGATCTCGTTCGGCAGCGCCGCGTCCTTTGGGCGTGGCTGCGCCAGGCGTCAAAGAGCACACATCGAGAGGCACATCGAGGGGTTTAGTGGGTAGTCGGTCTGTTGCGGAGTCCGACACACCCTTGCCCCTGTGGGGGCTTGGACGGTGCGTAAACAAATACGCCTCGCAAAAAAAAGGTGTTTTACAATTAACCCTGTATATTTAAATGTATAAGCGACTATACGTTCGTCAGAACAGCTAGTCTAATGGACTCGGACTCCCTCCCACCACCAGTTTTATTTTCCGCAGGCTCAATAGCAGAGGAGGGGGCGACCGAGCAACAGCGCATCTCGTTGGCGGAGTGGCCCTGGTTCCACGGCACGCTGGCGCGGGCCGCGGCCGCCGCGTGCGTGCTGGCCGGCGGCGCCTCCGCCCACGGCTGCTACCTGGTCAGGCAGAGCGAGACGAGAGACGGAGAGTTCGTGCTCACCTTCAACTTCCAGGTTTGTGTGCCTTTGGTTTTTATTGTAGTCTGTCTTTCCGATCTCCGATGTATTCGGTAAGATTTGCACAATTGATGTGACCGATAGGTTTGAAAATTACAATAAAACACACATTAAATAAGAGCTATGGTTATGTACATGTCAATAGTTTTTGTTTCATTAAAATCGATGCAGTATTTCCAAAGTTATTAACGCCGAAAGTTACGGTCGCTATTTAAATTTTCAAGTACGCGCGCTCTAGGTAGGTGACGTCACACATCGACAGCCGGCAGCCGCTCGCTCGCTAGTCGCAGTTGCTTTGAGTTTTGTGTCGTACATACCTACTGCGCTCCGTGTAACTTGACTTTTATTGTTTATTAGCCTTTTAATTACAACAATGAAGAAAGGATTTCCACATGGTCAATCGGATAATTTACCAAAAGTAGACAGTTTTATGGTGACTCAATATTTTTCCGAAAATAGTGATTATATAGCAGCAGAAATGCGAGGACTCAAACCGAATTTCCTCAATATGTTCGGAAGTGATCGCATTCGGTATATCTTCATGGATTAGGTATCTTGTGAATCAGTTCTTTTTGCCTACATTTTTGCACTACAGATCGTTATCGATTTTTTTAACTGTCTTTTGCTGACAAGAAAACTTAAGAGGGCAAGCATCTTTTTTTTAGTACTAGTCTTCCTCCAACCAATTTATATTTGACCAAATTTACATGTCATTTTCAATCTGAAATAATAGTTACATGCATAGTTAAATATTATTTTTGTAGCTCCTACAAATGTATGTTCTACGACTCATGAAGTCAAACAGTTTAGTGTACATACCTACAATCAAGTGTATTTTCTGTGGTATTGCCTTTTTTTTGAGGCGGAATAATGCGATTATCGATACTGGCACAAAGAGTGACGAGCCCCGTGTACCTGTATGCCAGTCTCCGGTTCGCCGGTAGCTAATTCACTAATTCAAAGTCTCCGCCGGAATATTTACGCCCCATATGGTAAAATAACTCGGGATTGGGAAGGTCACTTCTCCGAGCCATCAGACCGGTAACGATCCTGGCGGACTAGCCGCCAGGTTACGCCAAGGGGAGGCACCAGATTGCCAGTTGTGTTCTGTGGTATTGCCTAGTTACGCTTAGCAACTTTCATACAAATGTCAAGGCCAAATATTTACCGATGCTTTCGGCAAAAAATGGCCAATGGTTTGAAAGTTAACAAGTTTATGAAGTTACAATAAAAACTAATCAACAGAATAGATACGTAGGTGTCACCTATTTAGGATTAGGTAGGTAGGCAAACGGTGTCCACGGCGCAATCACCGCCATGGACCTTCGGTACCGTTTACCTACCGCTGGACCTCCGGAGACAGAGAGTACTTCCAAGGGGTTTCTGCCCGGGTAGGCCTTACTCTAGGATGAGTCCTTTTGGGTGGAGAACCCCAGGAGATCTCGTCGTGCACCCAACGGCGGGAGAGTTATTAAAAAGCTATAGACATACCTATATAGGACCAACAAGCAAATCAAATACCCGCAGGTCTAAGATACTCATTCAAAAGTTAGTAGGTGCCTACTAACGGGTGAGTGTCTATAGGTAGTGTACATGTTTAGGTAACATGAATCGTATCCTAATCCCATCTAATACTATAAATGCGAAAGTGAATTAGTTTGTTTGATTTATTTTTGTTACTTTTCACACCTAAAATGCTTAACCGATCATCTTGAAAGTTTGCATTATACACTTTGTCAGAGGTACCAACAGAAAAAGAGATTTCATCCAGCAAAAAATTATAGTTCCATCAGGATTCACGTAAAACACTCAGCAGCTCAGCTACTATTCATCGCGTCGCCAGAAGGCGTTGCTGTGGCGCGATAAAAAAAACCAAACACCAAGCGGGCGAAGCCGCGGGCGGCCGCTAGTTTTTCTATAAAATTGGGTACCTATGTTGACTTTTGTTGACGGTAAAACCTTTTGTGACCTTCATTTTACCGTCAACAAAAGTCAACATATTTTAATCATACATACCTATGTGGTTTAAAAAGTGACAAAAAGAAGACATTACACCAAAAAACCTCGTAATACAACTTAGTTATAGGTTATTTTCTAGTAGGTAATAGGTACCCCGAAGCTTAGAATATCTAATTACATATAATAATAAAAATAATAATGTAATATGTATAAATTTATTATGACAATGTTTTTATTATGTTTATTATCCAAGTATTTAATATCTTTATTTAGTTTGATTTAATCCTAGAGGGTGGAGGGCCGGAATTTTGTCACACAGGCTTGTCATTTAAATAAAATATAGTTGTTAGAGAATAAGATGTAGTACCTATAATGTAAGCCATTGTGAAGATATAAATAAAAATTATTATTATTATTATTTTACTTACATCAAAATGGTCATCACAACAAAATCCAACGGTCGTTTCATAACGTTCATCCACTTTTTACGCCTTTTGGCATTCAATGGCACTTCAAAAAATAGTTTTGTAGGCGTTTTAATAGTTGAATTTGTACACATAGGTACTAAATAGTATTTATTATTATGACAATGTTGATTCACATCTTAGAGCCACGTAAAATCGCGCACACCAGTAGCACAGAGCTAACGAAGTACGTCAGGCCGCGCGTGCCTCTCCCCGCTGTCGATTTGTGACGTCATCAACGTTCCGCGACTCGCTTTATAAATCCGGACGGCACGGCAACTTTGAACGCTTATAACTCGGTCACTTTTTAAGATATCAAAAAAATAAAAACACTGTCGTATTTGTCTAGTGACCTATATTCTGGGTATATCGTTAACAAAAATAGATGGTCAGATTGATTGCTCATTTCGTTCAGTGACTCTTCCGTATTTTTGCATTTTACCAAGTTTCAACTAAATTCGATAACAACATCAAGTACTTATTAGTTGACCACGTCAAAACATTCCAAAAAAGAAGTCTGACAATAGAAGGTAGAAGTTTACGTACTGATAAACGAAATTGTTTTTGGGTCCATATTTCATTTTAATATGGGTTCGATTTATCGATTTTTTTTTAAATATGTATAATCGCGTTTTATTTTCGATTTTCGGATCTAAACATTGCTCCCCCATTAACATGTTTAAGTTTTTCTTTTATAATATAAATATAGCATTTAGTGCTTCCGCCTATAGGGAAACTAATCATCATCATCAACAGCTCATATTCGTCCCCACCGAGGGGCTCAAGCCTACCCTAGACTAGGGCGTTTAGGCCTTAGTCAACCACGCTGGCCAAGTTCGGGTTGGTCGACTGCACACACAACCTGTAAAGAAATTCTTTCTTCACAGTGTATGCAGGTTTCCTCACAATGTTTTTCTTCACCGTAACAGTATCGAATAAACGTACATATGAATTCAAAATTTGAAAACACATTGGTACGTGGCGGGGTTCGAACCGCTACCTCCCGATTGGAAGGCGACAGCCTTACGCACTACGCCATCGACGCTCTAAACTAATAGGAAACTAATAGTTACCTGAAATAGTTCCCTTAAGCAGGTTCACATTTTTAGTACGAAATTAGGCATCTGTACCAGTATATGTAATCTATGAAAAAAAGACAGACGGAACATCGTTGAATCAAGAGTGAAGCATGCAAATGGCGGCACATGTGTGCGTGTCTTGCTCATAGAGAAATGACGGCGGTTTGTCTCACCTGTCCCCCTAGACAAATGACGGCGGTTTGTCTCACCTGTCCCCCTAGACAAATGACGGCGGTTTGTCTCACCTGTCCCCCTAGACAAATGCCACAAGCTAACTTTTCCGTAACTGAACGTGATAGGGACAACTGCAGCTGGGACCGAAAATACCTATTTTCATAGGTACACAAAATATACGTTTCGTAGTCCCCTGTTTTCTCCGCCAAAAATTTACCAATTACTTTTTGCGTTAAAAATTAAAGCAAGGATTTCTCTGATTCTATGTTTTGCTTTTTTCATTTAATCTTCTTCAATTTGTTTGCTGGATGTTTGAATACAGCAGAAAATTAGGTCGCTTTTTTAGGTTTTTGAAGGTTTAAAATCTCTTTTAATAATTAACTTAATAAAAAAGGAAAACATAGGAACATGCTTATAGTGGCCATTGATTTTATTGAAAAAAAAATAGAGCAACTAGTGCCATTATCCAGGAAGGAAACAGGAGACTACATTTGTATGGAAAAACGGACTGTACGATTTCCTCTTAATGCAACACTACGTCCGTACTTTTCGTAGGTCCATGGTAGTAAATAAAAAATCCTGTCTTTTAAACGAAATCACGTCCGTCAGGGTCGGGCGAAACACCTCCGGATGACGCTGAGCACGACCGGGCAGTGCCGCGTGCAGCACCTGTGGTTCCCGAACGTGCACGACATGCTGGAGCACTTCCGCGCCAACCCCATCCCCCTAGAGTCGGGGGGCGCCGCGGACGTGACGCTCACCGAGTACGTCGTGTGCCAGGACGGACGGCCGCAAGTGAGCCTCGCCACCGCATAGACGTAGTGGTTGGAACTAGACAGTTAGAGATAGTGATGGGACTCGAGCCGTGTTTCACTCGAGTCACTCTTCTTTTACTCGCACTCGAGTAATATTTATAACAACTCGATTTACAAGTGACTCGAGTGAACACGAAAGACTCGGACCACTCGAGTGGCCCGTACCGACTCGAGTGAGAAATTAAAGCTATGACAAGTTCAGCCAATGTAACTTCCATTTCAAATTAAGTAAAAGTAGTTTTGAGTGAGTTGTTTGTGTTTAGTAATTTGTTTATTTAAGACCCTTTTGCTATTTCATTTACTTTATAAAAGTTAAATTGATCTCTAGTCTCATCTTAACTGGAGTGGCACTCGAGCGACTTGTTTTTCACTGGCGAGTGACTCGAGTGAAAAAACGTCACTCGAGTCCCATCACCAGTTAGAGATTTCATCAAATGTTGTTATTCAATCTCCGAACGCTCCGTAGTCGTCTAGCGTTCGTACACTGCTGTACCACTGCACCGTACAACGTGGACAACTTCGGTGTGTATGTAAGCACTGGCGTCGAAAGTAACATTCGTAAACTACCACCCTAACTAACTGTGAAGTAGGATTTGTAGTTTGCGATAACTTAACATTTATATTTGCGATTATTACGAACGAAAGTCTAATTTTACGCTGGTTACAGTGCCCACGTTTTTAGAAGCCCGGTGTTGACAGCTGTCATCTCCTTACGTTATCTGTCAAAACCTCAGACTAAGGAAAGCAAAGGACATGAATACCTAGAAAAAAAAGAGTGCCAATAATGTATGGTGGTGCTCTAAGATGGCGGAAAAAACTAGGGACGCCGCATCCAATATTCCACACGTAAAATGCACTCACAGACAACGCTCACTGACTGATATTTTAGCACAACAAAACGATGCTTTGTAATGGCGGACTGACCGCAAATTAATTCGTGCCATAGTTAATAAATTGCGAGTTCATTGGTTTCTATCGTCTGAGGTCAAAACTGACGGTTAGACTATGGGAATGACAGCTGTCAAAACGGACTTAAAAATGGGAATTGTAGTACCTAATGTATAAGGCTGCAATACACATACTCACGTACGTTTTCACAAATATTTTATATTATGTAAACACACACCACCAACCGCTATTGAAATTTATAACGATTATTTTCATACATTGTAGACGGGAAAATTTACACAAGTTTACATACATTATTATTGACAACTGTTTCGAACTGATTTCTTTTAAACACATTTTATAGATTCTAGGGTACAAACTCCTATGTGTATCACTTAATATGTTTTTATTTTTCTTATTCTTATAGATAATTATTTTGGCTGTAGAATTCACATACAATAGACCTCACACACTTTTGAATTTTCTTAAGTTTATCATACCTGGTCTATCAATGTACTCGTATTTATACATGAACGATAGAATTGACTATAATTTTAGTGTTGTGGTTTAGGTATTAATAATAAAATGTATAATGCTCGTTAACTTGAAGAAATAGATACTCTAATAAATTAACAAGGCTGCGATAACATATCATACATGTCAAAGGATAGAATCTAGTCTTGTGTCAGTGACAAATTAATATGAATGAATTTTCATACACAATTGTCATTACACGGAGGATATGCATTGTGCATAATATAGTAAATTCACGCAAGGGTGCATTCTGCCTTAAACATTATGTATCTAGCAAATTATGGGGGTGGATTATTTTTTTACATATAAACACCAGTTTTATACGCAGAATAAAATAAAAAAGTAGTATAAAAGTATGTATTGAATATAATACACACCTTTATAATTGGCCCCCAAATTGTATTGAATATATCTTACCAGTAAAAAATACCTATTTTTGAAAGCCAGCTTTTACAAGTAGTTGTAAATAACTTATTTATTGCTCAAGCTGTAAGTAAATGAGGCATAGGAGGGTAGTTGTAAAATAATTGTTTAGGATTCATTAATGAATTGGCAGTTAAGCATTTTACGAAGCTTTTATTATTTTGAAGAATCTATATCTCTATCTTATATATTTTTATAATTCAATGTAATTCACAAAACATCTCAATTCGTCCCTTATTAATTCACTATGCAATGTAATAATAAGATATCTGCGCTATCTTTCCCGCAAAAATTAAGTTAATAAATGTGACATTTTAGTCCCACCGACAAATACAAAGAGTAATTTATTGCAAAATTAAAATATGAATATTACAAAACATTTTCATTTTTAAGTCGGGTGCACTTAAAACTACAAATACATCGTTTAATATTTAACTAACAAAATACATTTTCTATTTGATGTTAGAAATAAAAAATATAATATGATACTATATGAACAGATAGATACGAATTTTACGAACATTTTAGTATATTACTTATAAATACTCAATTTTATACAGGATGTATAAAAACTAACAGACATTAGGTCACACGCACGCCACAAAAAAGAATAAAGAAATACGAAAATAATATACAGAAGTTACACATTTAAACAATATTATTACACTGACACTTAAATTGTTCAATGAACTCCTTATAAAAATAATGCAATGTAAATAAACTTTTCATATTTATAATTGATACTTACCTGTTGTTTAATGTGAATGTTGGGTGTTTTTAGTATTGTGTTCAGTTTTTATCGGCTTTGATTGATTTTGTATATGCACGGCTTTTGTATTTCACCACTGGTTGTTTTAGACTCTTGTAGATTTTCATTTTGTTAGCTTGGCTTCAGTAATACATGTTCGTCTGTTCATATTTTACTTTTTTTTGTATCTTTTTTTATGTTACAGTCATATTTTTATTTTTATAAATATATATTTTTAGTTAATAGTGAAGAGAGGCCTTATCTCCTAATTTTAATTAAAAATATCAAACATGGATATTTTTATGAATAGTAGACATATGTCATATTTGACTCGTTGTAATTAATTTATGAACTACACTGATTGTAAAATTATTTATAATATTTAAGAGAAATTAGAATTACTTAGTTATTATCCTACTTTAAATCTTCCAATGTGTTATTTGTTATATTTTGACGTTTCTTTCTCCATCGAATGGGAGTGAAATGTTTCCCTATTTTACTTTCAGTTGAGACTACAATGAAATTTGATAAAGGATAAAAGAAATCGTCTGTTAAAGATCACACTGTATCTGTGGCTAAAGTTTATTTGATGAGTTTTTATTTTTCGTTTCATATCACACATTCTGTGTGCTCGTTTTATTTCTTATTTAGTTAGTTTAAATGTTATATTAATTAAAGTAGACAAATGGCTATGTATATGGTTGTACACTTTATTCCCAACGCTCTTTTAGTATACTACGGCAAATGCTCTTTTAGTGATGAATCAGAATATAATTTGATACTTAGTACAGTTTTACAGAGTTGACATTTGAATGTCAATTGAATACTACTGACCGCACTGATCAAAAACGAACGCTGTTCGGAAGCTCAACTTTGAATTTCAACTTTGTTTCTTTAACATTAGGTTATATTTTTATTCGTCAACTAAAAACGCCGTCCCCTACTGCGCGATCAACAGGCGCCGAGCATAATAGCCGCTTTCCACAGCAACGGCGATGATACGATATGATGTTGACAAAGCAAAAATGTGTGAAGATACTATCCGCGCGCAGATAGATTGTCGATGCCTACCCCTCCCGCCTCCGGTGACCTCGTCCCGCGTTCGCCTTGTTAGTACCGCGGCCGTACTAACGTCAATACCTTATCGTTGAGAGGCTGAGTAACGCCAACGACCTTGTGAAATGAGTTTCTACCGGATTACTGGCGCAGTGCGTTATTGAAATTGAGCGAGAAAATTAAAATAAATTTCAAAGAAACTAGTAACTTATTTGAAGATGAATGAAACATCAATATTATCGAATTAAGTGTAACGAGTTAATTCCCTAAAAAATAACCTTTGTTAAATAACTCGGATTTTCTTCCGGAAGCTGTTTTTGATGGGTGTCTTTGGCATTTGTTTTTAACGAAAATTTTTAATTTAAATTTATTTTGGGGACATGGATATTCTCCGAAATATTTTCAAGAGTAACATATATTTTTTTTACTATGGTATATTAAACAGGTTTTGCTGAAAAAAGTTTAAAGTGAGGCTCGATGAGCAGTTGTCAGCCTCTTGAACTTTCTGAGCGCAGCTAGTATTTGTCATATCTTTCCACTAACCATATCTACTGTTGCCGGCGCCGGCTGCCGTGCCTAGCCAGCCAGTAGAAAATCAGCCATTACGTAGATATCACTTGGAATACAGTCAGTTTGTCGATTTAAAGAGATGCTACCTATCTGGATATTAATTGAATATTATTTATTTTACGGTGATTTGATTGACTGTTAATTTTAATGTGTTTAACTAGTTGTAATCTGTGTATATATTTAATTATTTATGTTTAGGTACAAAGTGGAATGGTGTTTTCGATTGGGCTATTCGACTTGGACGATTTTTATATTAATTGTGATTTTTTACTGATTATAGTCCTTACCTTCTGTAATTTGAGTTCAAAATGCGTTTCTTTTAAGCTTTAACGGCTAGCACATTTACTACAATATCCATATCCCCCAACAACTGATTTAAATGTCAAAACAACACTTTATTTATTTCTTTCTTTCTTATTGTTATGACAGCAAACTTAGTTGAACAAAAACTGCGCAAGCTTATAAGAACTACAACATTAAAATCGCTTCTTTATAAACAAACTTTTGAGAAAAAAAATTAAGTTTCCTATAATTTAAGTACCTTTGATAGAAATTTTATTGCAATATTTAATGAATTAGTTCTGTACACTGTTCCGTGGTGCAGTAGTTCTAAAATAAATTGAACTGCAATTGCATTGCGCCTGTCGGTAACATCGTTCTCTCCTAGTGTAATGTTACTTTAACTCTTGTATAAGTAATCTTATGATGATCATGTTCTTCCAAGCTTTAATACTTAATATCTTGGTTGTAAATTTATTAAGTACATTTATTAAACATATTGTATGGAATGGCTTTTTTATTTTATTATTTGCTCTCTGTTTTTTTTTTTTGTTTTTAGTGTTGTGCCTGTATTTTGCGATTGTGCATTGTTTCGGTAAGTTGTTTCCTTTTTAATTTTCACTGCTTTTTATATAGATAAAAAATTATAATCGTGTTTTGAATGCAACTGTCATATTGTTTATTGAAAGGCATTATTTGTTTTTGTATATTTTGTAAATCCATTTGTTAAAGTAGGCAATTATTATTGTATTATACGCTTACTTATATTTGATTATTATTATGTTCACAATACTTTTTAAATATATATCTAGAACATACTACTTCGAAAAATTCGACAGCTTCGAATTTGCACCAGACACGGGTTTCGAACCCATGATTTTTAGTGAACATTCCAGGGTAGGTTATTAAAGCGGTTTCAAGAACTTGTTTTACAACATACCGGGTGTAACTGAACGTCGAAATAATTTTTAAGGAGCATATAGGTTAGATATTAGATGGACCCTAGATGCTTGTATTAGATCTGCAAATCTAAAACTTTCCGAGTTCATCCACTTTAAACTGAAAGCAAAAACTTTCAAGTAGCAACCATAGTCCAGCCGACTATAGAATTAACACAAAAGAAATGTATACCCTGAATGAAGGAACAAGGAACGCTGATGTAGGGCTGTCGACATTTAGGATCATAAAATAATTTATTTTTTGTATTAAAAAAAAGATCCTTGATTAGCCCCTAATTTTTCGAACAGTATCTCCACTCCTGGTAAATACACACATTACCCATATATTATTTCGGTGTTCCATTACATGTTACACCCTGTATATACTCAATGTTATAAGGTCATCAACTGACTACCCCTGTAAAAATTATTGATGAAGCTATTGAAATCCACATATAATCAGACAAAAAGCAATCAGTCATTGAAATTACTAACTTATGAATAGACTCTTACAAGCATTGCACAAGTTGGCAATGTACTCTTTGGTTTTCGCAGGGTCCTGTCCGTAGTTTGCCAACTTAGGCCCGATTTCACCAACAGTTACGCAAAACTGAAATAACTATCCTCATATTATAAAACAAAGTCCCCCCGACGCGTCTGTCTGTCTGTTCGCGATAAACTCAAAAACTACTGCACCGATTTTCAAGCGGTTTTCACCACTCGATAGCGTGATTCTCGAGGAAGGTTTTAGTATTTAATTTGTTAAGTTTTTGTATTTATTTCTGTGTACATTAACGATATTTGTTGAAGATGAAAAATAAATTAAGGCGAAACGTAGTTCGCAGGCACAGCTAGTACAATATATAAATTTCTACACTACATTTATTCCCGGATAACCCATTTTACGTTTCACCACATTTGGATGAACTATTCTTCCGAATAGTTTTATTTTATCTGTGGCAAATTTAAAACTGAACTAAATGTATGCTAATGCTGTGAAATTGAATAGTCCCATTCTCTCCGTATTATAGCCATAGCTTATTAACTGTGTTTTTTACAAGTAGGATTATACGTCAGTTACGGCAACTGTCACTAGATGGCATGCCAGTGAGCTGTTAATTTGACGCCATCTTTTTTATAAATCTACTGGGATAATAAGGCTGTTGTACCCTATCTATACCATTGATATCGGCAGAATAAAACCTATTCTCGAATGACGGCTTTATTCTTAGTTATCTGAGAGTAACCCATGACTTTATCCTTGGTATAAAACTTGTCTGACTTTGGTGAAATCGGGCCTTAGTCATGTAAAAAACACATCAGGATGTGAAGAGAAAGTGGAATAGTTTAGGCTCGTTAGACATCTAGCTTAAACCAGGGGGGTTTCACTCCGCAGTTTAGGTACATTTGCCCGGGCGGTCCGACCGGACGGTATGTGGCAAAAGCTTGCCGCTCGGCTCGCACGCTGGCCGCGTCGCACGTAATAACTGAGGTCATTTTTGTAACGATAACTGCATATCGGTGAGTGGGAACCCTGCACTCTTATCGCCAAACCGGTAGCGGGTCAGCGACGCGTAACGGAATAGGAACACTCGTGTCATGCAATAAATTTCAATTTCCCGTGCAGTCAGATGAAGGTAGTAAGAGTCGGTAAATTTTCATACCTAAACTTGACTTTTCTTCGAGAGTGATCCTTCGATCGAGAGTACTATCATTTATTCTGTGCTTCAACTGCTTGTTCCAGCTGCCGATCTCGCACGGCACCGACGTGCGCATACGCCGCGCGGAGCTAGACGCGCTGCTGGCGGCGAGCGGGCCCCCCCACGACATGCGCGCGGTCGACAACCAGTACAGCTTCGTGTAGCGACCGCCTACTGTGGAGCGGAGTGGGGGCTTGTTGCGGTGTCACGGATGATGTGCTGCCGCCGGTACGGCGCGGACGCTGCGGCGGTGTGAAACTGACAGACAATTGACAGCTTTGTGTTAACGCGCGTTTATGTTTAAGTTTTTTTACCAGTGCGTTTACACTGAGAAACATAAAACATGTACGGCCTTATACCACAAAAAGTTTTTAAACTGTCTTAAGTTGAACACTGTTTAAACATGATGCTGTCTTTATCTATCCTTTTAAAACAAATGAAACAGCATCATGTTTAAACAGTGTTTGACTTAAGACAGTGTTTAAAAACTTTGTGGTAAGGCCGGTAATGTTTTACAACTTGTTGTATGATTCAAATCTCAAAACATTGTGTATGCTTTTGCGTTCGCACCGCCGAAAATCGTGTTGGATTCGGAACAAATCCTAAGATTTGTTGCAGATTGCGTTAGGATCGCCTTAAAACTTGTTGTCTGTCAACGTTTTTTATGGATTTGACCACGATTGTGTTCCCACTTTCGGCTGTCAAAGTCATAATACATGTTTTGCAACTTGTTGGGGCGTTGACAATGGAAACGGCGTTCATAAACATTGACAGAAACATGTTTAAAAACATGTTTTTTTGTTGATGTTGCGTCAGTGTAAACGCACGGTACGGCATACAGCAGTCGATCGGGGGCCGAACGTTCTCACTGGCTGGTAGTGACGTCAGTGACTACTTATACTTTTGGTGTGAATGTTCTCTTATAACTCAAAATTGTGAAAATTCGTGATGGCAGTCACAGGATGCCCACTGCTGGACGACACCGCTGTAATGTGTTGGAAAGTACCAAAATTGCCAAAATCAACTACTTAGTACAGGATTTTAGTAAAGCGCGCGTTAGTACTAAGTTTTTATTCTGCCCTGTCTCTTGCATGCGGCGTAGTGTAAAAATTAATATTGACTCAACTAGCACCACATTAACACGAAAATATGGGCGAATTATTTGGTGATACCTACATATACGAGTAATAGCGATTAAAATGTGTCTGAGGTAAACTAGTGGAATATATGTAGTATAAGATTTGTTTTGACGGTCTCATTTATTTAATACTTGAAAACAACGTTATTATTTCTGATCATTTAAATTGCGAGGATTGGGCTCCCAGTTGAAAGAATCCGTTGTGTGAAAATGGATTCTTTCAACTGGGGTTGTCGCTAGTCTGAGCCGTGTCAGTCAAAGTGATTTCACGTTATGCTGTGGCTATGACATGATTTCCTTCTCTCTATCATGAGATGATTAGTATAATATTCTAAAGAATGGTCATAGGGATCAAAATGGCTTGCGTGTAGGTTTCCCTAAATATTTTTGCACGTAAGCCAGTAAAAAAACTACGGGTACTTAGATGCAGGCAGGATGTGTGTTGCCAGTTGAGATAATATAAATGGTTTGCCGTTAACGGATACGACTTATCATACAAAGTGATACAGGTAATTACTCCATTTCTGTTAATTACGCTTACGATAGGTCGACAAAGTATGGAATTTGACGGATGTCATATGTCAATGTTGGTACAATTGAGGACTTTTAGCATTAGTATTATAAAGGGCTTACCAGTTTCAATTTCATATCTATCTCTGTATTTGTTTGCTGGAGTTAGAATTTTGTCGTATTTTGGATTGACGTAAGTATAATGTAACCTAGGCTCGTATTATTGCATCTCATGTATGAGATCGATCAAATTAGACCCATAATAGCACGAAAACCGTCTTATATGCTAAAATAAATTCAATACAAAAAATTATCTCACGCAGGATTCGAACGTGCATCCTCAATATACCGTAAGCCGTCATTTTTGTATTTGTGACTTGAGAAATTCTTTAAAAATGCTTAAATGAGTAAATTAATGAATAAAGTCGGTATCATGAAGCAAATACAAAGAGGAGATGTTATAAGCATCTAGGTCCAGCTCCTATCACCAGAGTCCTGACGTCACGCATTTTTAGTTTTAGCTACTTAACGCCAGAGGCGCTGACATCAGTCGATCTTTTTATCTGTCGGATTAGTACATCGTACACTCTTCTTTTATTTTAGTTTTAAATTACCTAAATACAAAATGAAATGTTGTATTCTATCGTGCAAAAGTTACACAGACGACAGAAACAAAGTGAACGAAAAAAAAATCTCTTTCCATTTGTAAGTACATTAGACAAGCATTATTAATTTATTACTTGACGTATTGCTTCTAGATTGTTCGACGCCACATGGACACTTCTGTCAATGTCCCGATAAAGCACAAAAGGCCCTCTAGTGGCGAGTAAAAATACTAACGAAAACGTAGGATGTATTAAGGGCGAAAACAAAACACGTGAATTAATATAAGCAGTTTTAACGATTTTTATTTTTAGATTATATTGACACAGCACCTAATAAATTATCTTTCTCCTACGAATGTATCTTTTAACATAATTATCTTTCTCCTACGAATGTATCTTTTACTGCCACCTAGTAATGTATAGCGGAACTTTTATGTTAACGTCAATAATGCTGGCATTTTAGTCTGTACTAGCACTGCTGCCACCTAGTAATGTATAGCGGAACTTTTATGTTAACGTCAATAATGCTGACATTTTAGTAATTCTACTCGCTACAAGGTGACAGTGGCGTCGCGCACCCTCCCCCCGCACCCCGATTTCCGGCTTCACTTGATTTTATACGGAAAACGCGATAGGGCACCTCTTTGTATTTGCTTCATGGTCGGTATATACAAGGAAATTTATTTTGCATTTTTTCTACATCACATTTATTGTACATGTCTGTGAAACTTGAAATAAACATTATTATTATTATATTTTCAAACAAAATGCAGTCACGTACACGGTGTTTCATAATAACCAATAAATAATACGTAATGTCATTCAACCCAAAATATGAAATTGCTAAAATTTTATTCAGAAATCTGTAAATTCTTATATATTTCTCGCTATTGTATAACTTCACTTGCTTTCATAGGGTAGGATTGGTGTCATAGAATCCTGTATCACTTTGTACGATTCGGAAAGGCTTTTGAAAGGCTCCATGGTATATTATAATGAAAATAGATAAACTTTTTATTCCGACGATATCAAGAAAATTGCTAGGTATTTATTAACAATTTCAGCACTGAGCAGGTGTTTAGCCTGCAGTACATAGATTAAGTTGATAGAAAAGAAGGCGAAAAATGCGTTTGTAAAATTCGGTTAGTCGGATGCATATTTACCTACTTAAATATATTTGCGACAATAGTATGAAAGCGACTTTTTGTTAGCCCGATCGCCAGTTATTTCGAAATGAAATGGCGTGATTCTTGCCTTATACAACGACCAACTCTGGGAATTAACTTGTGTACGTTGCATTGTGGCCCTGTGATAAATACCTATTATAGATCAAACATATATCAGTTTTACATCAGTTGAGTCTCCATTATTTGAAGTTTAAAATAAGTTTCAAAGTGATTGTGTAGTTATGTGTCGCTTTTTAAGAGAACCAAATGGTTAAAATAAGGAATCGAACTTTACGCGAACATATGTCTTTGTCGTATAATCACGCTAAATAAACATTTTCGCTTTCTTTCTGTCTATTGTGACGATCTCAGAATAACAGGATATTTTTTGAAAGAGCATTTATTAACCAATATCCGAACTTTGGGTAAATATACATCTGATTATCCGATACTAGCGTTTTATCAAGAAAGCATAGTCTTAAAAGCTAGCAAATTAATATTTATTTATTTCGTAACTTTGACTGAAGTGTGAACGTTATTTTAATTGTTTGTTATTTTCATAACTTTACCAGTCACCTTATTGACGTATACATTGCTTCCAATTTGGCCAGACTTTACTTATTGATCTTGTTACTACCCCTTATGGCGCTCACCCTTATGTCCCATTCTCAACCATATTTGGAAAAAATGCCACAGATAATATAATTTAGGAAGGAAGAAACTGAACCGTTGCGATCGACCAATCAGAACGCCATATTATCAAGTCATCGAACAGTTGAATGGCGCTCGCACTAGCGCTCCGATTGGTCGACCACAACGGTTCAATTTCTTTGGAATGAAAAAAAAATCATTTTTCATCCCAATTCAATAATTTGGGCTTTTTTAGAATTAGGAATTCATCTAATCAATCCTGTTACAAAACGCGTCGCTTGTGAATAGGAGTATAAGAGGTGTTCTGGTAAAGTTATTGAAATTAACTATACTCCTTTAAGAGGATTGTGAAGCTGTAAATTTTCATACAAAAAGCAATATCGCTTTTCTCCCTCTTTACATAGTTCAATTTTCATAATTTTTGGAAATGTAGAAATAATGTAGATCTAGGTTTGTACGTTTTGATATCGAAGTAATATTGCTCAGAATACACATTATTAGCATCTAAATATCTATATTTTAGACTAAAAACTACGAGTACCTCGAGCATTATTATTTTTTTACTAAATTACCTACCTATATCCTGAATTTCAAAAATGCGTACAAACATAGATTAAGGTATACTGAATCTAATAAGACCAAAAGTGTCTAATTTCGTTAAGGTTTAGGGGGGTAAAACCGTTATCGCCCGAAACAATATTCAATAAGAAATGTAGACACTTGCCTCGGACTTTCGACTCTAAGCAGTGTGCAACAAACTGCATTTTTGAAAGTGCATACTCGAGCCATAAATTGGCACTTCACAGTCCTCTTAATTCGAGCGCCATTAGGCATTGAAGTACGGCATCGAATTATTATGTCGAAGGTGTTGCGTAAAATTGAAGGGTTTGTTTTGTGCAATATGAGTGTGGTGTGATTATTTATTTGTAGCGTAAAGTAGGTGTTTGATTGTATATAGAGTTAAGGCTTAGCCAAATTTTGTTTTAATGTATAGTTTGAATACGATAAAGTGACCAGAGGCCCAATCAATTCTACTAATAAGTTTCAGCTGAATCGAAACTGAACCGTTGCGATCGACCAATCAAAATGCCGCATTATCAAGTCATCGAACAGTTGAATGGCAATATAAGCGCTCCGATTGGTTCGATTGGCAATATAAGTTTCGATTCGGCTGTAACTTATTAGTAGAATTGGGCCTCTGTTAAAGGTTATAGCCATTGATTTACTACCAAACGTAGATAACGCATGAACGTTTGAGAAGTGGACCGGTGAAGAACTGCCCAATCGCGACTCGTGCAGTTCTTTTCCATAGTAAGTGATTAGCTGTCGGCACGTCAACATGCCGAAGTGCTCATTCAAAAGTTGTGGTGACAATGGCCAGAAACGGCAGAAAAAAGACGCAAAATTATATTTTGCGTGAGTAAACTCATTACACATCTTATCATGTCTTCAAATATTCGATTTATACGTAAAAACCAATCAAAACAATTATTTTAATCATAAACATGTCGCTTCGCCTCAGTGTCAGTACATCACAATCGTCTCGCTCGCATGGGCGTCGTATCACGATGTGTTGTCTCATTCATGCGTTGGAGCGACAACGCGATAAGTAATTTTGAGCATTATGTTGAGAGTATAAAGTTGATATTTTCTTGTAGCAATTACTAAAACGTCAATTGATCTGTGGCTATTATGAAATGATGTAACTTCACACGGTTGTACTTAAACAAGTTGCCGTAATAATGTAGAATAAGGTTGAATTCGATAAATACAGCCCTTTCTTTATGGTAATTTTAATTCTGGCGTGCATATTCAACTATATATCAGCGAGTACAAATGTATAGTCGATTAGGTGACAGATTTCAAGCGCGTTTTTGTATGAAGTGCTCTATCTACATTTGGTAGTAAATCAATGTTTATAGCCCAAGACATTCAAGGTTACAATAATTCGCATAGAGCAAATTAGTGCAATTAGCACCGACGTAAATTGACTGATGCCAAATAGTGAAATAAAAAATCGAAAAAATATTTTTTCGCGCATCCGGTAACTTAAATAATCGTCCTTTGGGCCGGATAAGCAATGATAGGCAAATTTATGGTACGTAATTGTTAAAATTATAATATTATACTTAATATCAATGAAATTGTAATTTAATGTTGTTGGCAAATAAATTGAGAGTTATTAACAATACGTTTATTAATCAAAATTGATGTGAATGTTGAAAGAATAATATATTTAAGCTAACTTCAACACGTGCAGTAGTAACATCGCTAGTGTGATTCATTTATCATGTAATATATGTATCATATAAACTGAAATTTATCCGTAATCAGTAAAAGTAAAATATTTTTACGAGTTTTTTTTTTTATTGAGAGGGCCAACATATTGCGGTTTATATTTTATGTTTTCACTGTCAATAATTTGTTTATAAGTACCACACTCTTTCGGAACAAATTGCTTAGTAATTCCACAAAGTATTACAGTGCAAATTGGTAAAAAAACAAAATTGCCTTGCCAAATTGTTACATATTGCATTGATATTTTAATTTCAGCTGTTGGTGTTTTCTTGTGTAACCATAATTTTCCATTCGTGTATTCTGATCATAATACGATTGTAATAACATTCCTTGCATAATCTGTAATTTTGGGACAAAATAAAAGCATATATTTTGTAAAACAATCACTCTTTTATTTCAACTTTTTTATTCCTCTTAACATACAATCTTCTTACAAACCGCCATTTTAATCGCTACTCAGTCACAGATTAACACTGACTTAATTCTATAACACTTCACTTAAAGTAAAATAATCTTAATCATCTAGTAAAGGCACAATGTAGAATTCTGAAAACATCTGCCTCTGGTCTTCCTTCTCCAACTTTAGCTGGAGCAGTAGCAGACCGTTCGCACTGCACCTTAGCACCACCTGACAAAAATTATTATGATTACTTTATCTACGACTATTACCTGCGAGGATGTGAGGTTCCGAACACCTTTTTTTTATGGGATAGGGGGCAAGCGAGCAGACGTATCACCTGATGGTAAGTAATTACCGTCGCCCATGGACACCCGCAACCCCAGAGGAGTTACAAGTGCGTTGCCGGCCTTTGAGGTGGGAATACGCTCTTTTTTTGAAAGTTTGAAGATCGTATTGGTCCGGAAATACCGCAGGCGACAATTCGTTCCAAAGTTTGACTGTGCGAGGCAGGAAACTTCGAGAGAAACGCACAGTTGTGGACTGCCAACCATCTAAGTGATGGGCATGGATTTTTTGCCGCGTGGAACGATGGCGGAAAGAGGCGGCAGGTATAAGTCCGAACAATTCCTCGGAGCATTCCCCGTAATAAATACGATAGAAGATGCATAGCGAAGCGACATCTCTACGCAGCGCCAAGGTATCAAGCCGATTTGAAATTTCCTGGCAGTCGACGATTCGAGTCGCTCTCCGTTGAATGCGGTCCAGTGGGAGAAGTTGGTATTGGGGTGCCCCAGCCCAAAGATGAGAACAGTATTCCATATGAGGCCGAACCTGCGCCTTGTAAAGCTGAAGGCGGTGCGCCGGAGTGAAATACTGTCTCGATCTGTTGAGCACACCAAGCTTCTTAGAAGCTAATTTAGCTTTACCCTATAAGTGGCCACGGAACTGGACTTCGCTCGATATGTCGACACCAAGGATCCCAATATTGGCTGAGGCAGTTAGGGGAATGCCCTGAAAGCGAAGAGATACGACAAATGGTATTTTCTTTGCGGTGAACGCGCAAACCTGTGTCTTTGAGGGGTTGAAATGGACTAAATTAAGACGACCCCAGTTAGAAACTTTCTCTAATGAAGTTTCGATTTCAGACACAAGTTTATTCCGGCACTCAATGACGTTTTCCCGAGAAGAGTTCGCACGGCCGTTATAGAAGGTGTCTTTCGTGCTGTCGTCTGCATAACAATGAATGCTGCTGATTTGTAGCATATCATTGATATGCAGAAGGAATAGTGTAGGTGAAAGCACACATCCTTGGGGGACACCAGCATTTACAGACAGTGGGTCTGAGCATTCACCATCAATCAAGACCTTAATGCTTCTGTCTGCTAGAAAGCTAGTGACCCATCCACATAATTTCTCGGGAAACACTTGTGAAACACCTTGTGAAACCCAAGCAACTTACGATCAACGGACAAGCCTCTGCCGCATCCCGTTAAAAGGAAATCATACGGGCTGTTTCTCCATATAAACGTAGACCCCTCTTTCCTTCCAAGATAAAATGGCAATAATTTAAAAAAAATTACGCAATTTTTCACAAAAGGAGCCTTATGCAAAAATACTGTTATTTTTCAAATGCAACGCATAAGGTAACATCGCGTTTTACGCAATCTACATAAATCGAAAAACCGAACGAAAAAATGTTGCTGTGTGAGCTTACGTTGTGTAAAAGGAAAATCTTATACTTTCAAAAGCAGAAGTTTTTTTTTCATCTATATAAATAAAATGGACCTTCGAAATGTATGTACGTACGCCCATAACTTTCGAACGACTGCACCAAATTGGATGATTCTTTGTTTTATGTATTCGTTATTGTTAGGACAAGGTTTGTATACAAGAAAATATTTAGGTAGGTAGGTATGCGGTAGGTTTTAGGTATACCTGTGCGGGACCGGGACGGACAGCTAGTTTATAATAAAGAACGGGACGTTTTTCTATTTTCTCTAGTAAATTTTCCCGCACCCTCATCCTCCATCATGTAGGCATTTAATCACATAAAATTAATGACCATCCCGTCTCAAGTGTAGCACGAAACTGAACTGTTGGCGGACAGTTGCAGCCTGCAGACAGTTTTATTCGCATACCTCCTACGGGAAGCCGACAGTCTGCAAACAAAAATGCGGGCAGCTGCTCGTCGCGCCCCAGAGCAATATGTAGAACGTATGTATAAATTATCATTACAAACAACAATGGTTATAGAATGGAAAGAGGTTTTCTCACCTTGGTAGATATCGCCAACGCTTTCATTATTAGTCTGATGTGATACAGCTGGTACTTCAAGGTGACCGGCTCCTCACAGCTGAAGCTCTGCACCATGTCCGAGGACTTGGACACGTCAATGCACGACCTGTCCTGCAAGGAGAATGAACTTTTTTATACAAACTAAGTTGGCAAATAAGCATATACTATACTGCCCACCTGATGGTAAGTGGTAACAGTCACCAGTACCTACATGTGGTTCTTGTGAGATTCGCGGCAAATCTGCGACTCCCACAAAGACCACGGTGTACGTTGCCAACTTGTGACATAAGATGTAAAGCCACGGTACCTACCCAGTAATTTTACTGCTACATCTTCTTACCCTTCAAACCGGAACACAGCAATGCTAGCACTGCTGCTTTGCAACAGAAATGGTAGGATGGGCTCGCATCCAATATTGTGTTCGTGTCCGTTCACACAGACCGGCTCGGAGAGGAGAGCAGATTGACATAAGTTTTATTTTTACATTTCATCTTTTTTTAGGGTTCCGTACCTCGAAAAGAAAAAACGGAACCCTTATAGGATCACCTTGTTGTCCGTCCATCCGTCCGTCTGTCTGTCTGTGAAGACCCTTTTTCTCAGAAACGCGTGGAGATATTAAGCTGAAATTTATATCAAATACTTAGGTCTACTGTCCCTTGGAGCTGTAAAAATCAAACTTCTAAGCCAACGCAATCAAAAGATACAGCCGTTTATGCTACAAATTTTCGACACTCGCAAAGGAATCAAAACCTACAGGGTACTTCCCGTGAACTAAGAATCTTGAAATTTGGTACGAAGTAACGTCTTATAGCACAGATAAAGGAAAAATTCATTATTAGATCATATAATAAAAATATATGGGTGAACTTGTACTTATATACCTATCTACAGGTTTCTACGGAACCCTCGGGGCGCGAGTCCGACTCGCACTTGGCGGGTTTTTTTTTGAGAAGGCTCGAGAGCCAACCTAACGCACCAGGAGTGGAACAACCAAGAGGAGCCGACCGGCTGCTTAGATGACGTGCTTTTCTGCAGGTGCGGAGCCGACCAGTGGGCCTAGACCAGGGTTTCCCAACCAGTGAGGCGCGCCCCTCTTGGGGAACGTAGAGTAAACCAAGGGGGGGTGGGGGGCGGGTCACAGCGAGCAGCTCTATTAAACTGTATAAAGAATATTAAAATTGTTCATATAAACTCGCGCGACGCGAACGGTACCACCTATGCGAAGTCAGCGACACGTTGCAACCATCTTTTGAATAAAACTAAACACGCCAATATTTTCATCGTTTGTTTAATTTTCCTATGGGCGCTAGGGGGCCGTAGTATTCTAGCATAATGTTGGGTGAGGCGCATAGGGTAAAAGGTTGGGAACCCCTGCCCTAGACAAAAACCACACGCTTATTTCTCCGCAGTCTTTCCGCAGAGAAAGTGAGAGAGAGAAAGAGAAATGACATCATTACCACTTTTTTTATACTGTTCTTGTTTGTAGCAAGTTTAACTCTTGTGTAAAGCAGATGTATTTTTCCAAAGGTCAAACAGATAAGTATGTTTGTTTGTAAAATTATAGTGAAGTGTAATCGAAAAATAACTTATAGGATAAAAATGAAAACTGAAGGTTAAGTTAGACAAAATAAAACTGTACTGAAGGAAACTGAAATATAAGTGCATGCTTCATGATCTGGGTCCGAATAGCAGTCGACTTCTAATACAGACACGGCCATTTAAGATAATAACGAAATATTTAGATATTAAGTGGCACTGCAAGTGTGCAACCGTTAATATAACTTTTACATGGCCCTAAATAATTGCGCGCAGTGTTTACTTAACTTATCTGTGGGAGTGTATTTTATGCATTACATCTCACCTGCATTCCGTAAGTCACGATGCTGACATTGGGATGTTCCGGAGACAGGTGTATCTCTATAACGTCGCACGAGCGCTCCAGGTCTGCCAGCAGTCCCAGAAACGCGGGAGCCTTCAGCACCAGCTTCGCCACCTCCGCTGCATCCTCGTCTCGGAGTTCCAATACGGAATCCGCAGTCTGTGTTGATATCTCACAGTCTGTCATGACATTGTGCACTGATTGAGGTTGCAAGCTGAAATTCAAAGATGTGTTTGCCAAGAGATACACCGTGAATAATTTAAAAATCAATACAACTATAAACGTTATCGGTCAAATCAATAACATCAATATTAGTTTTAAAACAATAGTATCAATTATAATAATCGATTAGAATCCATTACTAAGTCAATACTATTATTTACATCGATTGAATCAATGCCTAAATCAAGACTACTATCGATTACATTACATAAATTACTTGACTTGTAAACGTTATCTGTAATTTTTCATACAAATTTTAATAATTAAGTAATAAACATCATTTGTATAAGACTGATTTTTAAATAAAATAAAATATCATGCTCATTTTATTATACCCTTTTCTTCGCAACTGTACTAACGAAACATCAATATTATACCGTTCATTTAAAATGGTTAGCCTTATGTATGGTGCGGTCGCTTCTACGTAACCTTTACAATTCGGTCGGCTTATTGATATTTACTAATATTTCTTATTTTCTATATAACTTTCATAATAGTCTTAATTCAAAGCTGAAATTAACAGGATTGTTTATTGATGGAACATTTTATTTAGTTCATAGTATGCCATGTTTCCTTGTTTTATAGAAGCTGCATATTCCATGACTTAAAAAAAACTTTTTAAAATTATCTATATGTTCATCTTAGTTTACTGTCGTTATAAAGGTGTAGTAAGGCTACATGTTACAGCTTTTTATTTTATTGTAAGTGGTTCACTAGGAAATTCGTTTTTTCAGATTTTTGAAACTATTTAATTACATTGGTATTCATCAAGAAAAAAAACCAATGCTTGAACTAATTTGAAGAAATTAAGGTCTATTATTATTGGAATTTTTTCAAACTTCTACATTCAGCTGATTTCGAGATCTGGGGATATCCTAAAACGTTACCGCAGCAAAATCTTAAAAAACTAAAGAATTACAACACGCACAAATTTTGCTATTCACAAACATTTAATACGTAAAAAAGCTATCTGTTCATGTATTTGGTTCTGGACGGAAACGATTTTATGAAAAAAAAAGCCAGGGTAACGTTTCTAACATTACTCCAGCAAAATCTTGTTTTTCCCGAATAACTTTAAAACTACAATGCAAACAAATTTTGCTATTCACGAACTAATTTCTCCTCATAATGAACTAATTATTTGATATAGGTACTCTCACTTCTCTAAAGCACAACATTTTGCTGCGGTTATGCCGTCGGGCAACCCGTTACACGCACTGAGCGGGCCGGGGGTCCGGCGCACTGAGCGTCGGAGTGCGTGTAAGACAACCACAATAAAAAACCAATTTCGGGATGTAAAGCGGCGCGCAAGTCTGTGCCGCTTCACAAAGTAGCAGAGCCAGGTGGGGATTCTGACATGTCACAGGCAGGGGGTCAACGGGAATAAGGCCTGGCTGTTGTCCCCTTCCCCGTGTCTTGTGATGAACGGAGGAGCTGCAGGGGGGGTTTTTAGTGGGTAGGCCCAGGCCGTGTACGGTCTGGGGAGTCCCACATATGCTCGTGGTTTGGCTCGACCATGAGGAAAAGCGTAAAAGCATTTTCCCTCCTCCCAAAAAAAAGCTACCAAGCTCTTACTTGCCTCGACGAAATTCTTAGCCATATTGATCTTCATCAATATGGCCAAGAGTTTCATCATTTTACATTGATTATATTGATACAATCAATACATATTATACAAATTATTTTTAGATATAATTTTACTACGACTCTACTGTTTCTACTTGCTTTGTTGTTAAATATAATGAAAGTATATTTGGATCATAACACCGATAAAAAAATATTTCCCTCTTATTTTATTCAACTTTGAGGCTCTGCTTGTCACTCCAACACCATGATCATCCAACGAGTGCAAAACTATCTCCTAGGCAACTGAGCAAGTTACCCTGGTCCACCGTCTGAATCAACTAGCTGTAGTAACCCACAGAGGCTGCTGGCATTCTGGGAGGACTTGGGATGGATGGAGTAGGATAGAGGCTGACGTAAAGTCAGAACGCACAATGGCCCAATCATGAGGCTAAGTGCCAAACTAACTAACTAACTATGACTCAAAAGATGCAGATGTTAGAACTGCCGCCTTAGAAGAAAACCACACACTTATTTTTCCGCTGTTGTTCCGCAGAAAAAATGTATGGAAATGACATTAGCCTGTGACAAACTCACGCTATTTTTTCCGCAGCTAATGTCATCTCCATAAATATTTTTCTGCGGAACGACTGCGAAAAAATTTACGTGTGGCTTTTGTCTTTAAGGGGTCTAGACTAGCTGGAATAGGCAGTTATTTGGAATTTGGAGAGTTTTCAAGCTGAAAAAAAATACCTCCACTCGACTAGAGCTCCGCAATACATCTAGATCTCATAGTCAGCATGTCTCATAGCATGATATGAAGAAAATAAAAAAAAACTTATTTTTATAGAGAGAAAACTTGCTAACATACTTAGTTGTTTATTTGAACTGTAAACAACAATTGATACTAAAAGATAATGTGAAACTCGTTGATTGTATCAATATTACCGATTACCTATATTGACAGTATTGTTTTAAAATTTATTTTTATTTTATTACATGAACAACGTTTCAACAGCATAACTTATAAACTATTGGCCTTGTAAATGTAATTTTTTTGACATGTGTGTGTACAATAAAAAATTATATCATTGCTTACGTACACATAAGCCAATTGCAGGAACATACTACTATGTTACTATGGTAATTTCAACATTTCTTATAACCATACTAGCTGACCCGGCGTACTTTGTATCGCCATGTTTTTTAACTAAATTACTGAAATGTTTGTTTAAATTATTGTAATTTTTATATTACACAAACCATGTCCTAACAATAACGAATACACAAAACCAAGAATCATCCAATTTGGTGCGGTCGTTCGAAAGTTATGGGCGTACATACATTTCGAAGACCCATTTTTATTTATATAGATTTTAAGAATGTCAGCCATACAACGCATACTATAATGTGAATACGTATGTGTAGGTTAATTTTGAGCTGAAGATTAACTTTTTATTTTGAGTAGATGTTTGGTGTTGAATTTTCATTTTGTGTATGTACCTATTTGTTGTCCGATACACAACGTTACAGTGACCTAGCAAAATTTTGGGGTCGGTCTACCTACCTACATGTCCACTACGGTCTACCTACCAAATGTTCTCGAATAAAAATATAAGCGCCACGGACAACAGAGTGCCTAATGCGAGTTTTATCGAGCTCTACTCGATCGTACACATCGATCGCGTTAACGATTTTGTATGAAATTAGAGCAGGCAGCGCCATCTAGTAGCTGCTATGGAATGAGACAGCTTCATCTAGTAACTACTAGATGGCACTGCTCTAATTCCATACAAATTCACGTTTATGCGTTCGATGCGTGTAATCGAGTAAAGCTCGATATAAATCTCACACTCCGCACACAGGTGGCGGGCGGGTGAAAACGACCGGGTCTTTAATGAGTGCTTTCTTTGCCCACTGTCAATCTAGGATATTTAGTTAATAAATTAATTAGTAATACTAACACTAAAAGAAGAGGCGATCCTTCATTGCGATAATACATCTTGAGACTGGATTCTTCTCCAGATCCAAATATGTTTAAGCATTCAGCTAAAACAGCTATACTGATCTGGAACCACATATTTTCTAGCTTTACAACAGTGTTTACAATGTTATGAATCAGCCTGTTCATGTCTAGAGAATAAATTTTATTATAAATCAAACTAAAGGGCTTCTCAAATCATCTTTGCCACCATTACCTCACCACCGCCACTGCTTGTCACGATAACAACAATGTGAAAAATATTGTTTTACTTCCTCACTACTGTTCTATTGCCAGCTCCTCTACATGTAATAAACCACAAACACCCTGACATACCTTTACTGGGTAATATATATACTAGCTTTCCGCTCGCGGCTTGGCCCGCGTTATTATTGTTTTCCCATGGGCATTTTATATTTCCCGTAGGAAGAATAATTTTGTAGCCTATTATATAGAAGACTGTTATTTATATTTAGGAGCTTGGATAATAAATTTCATGGAAATTGAAGCAGATTTTAAATATTTTCCATAGAAACTTTCAACCCCTATTTTGCACCCTGAGGGGGTGAATTCCAATAAACCACGACACACATATTCAATGAAATGTTTTTAAGAGCATGACTCTCAAGTTTTATCAAAATCGTTGCTAATTTAAAGATTTTTCCATACATACTTGTAACCGCTATTTCACCCCTTTGGGATTTTTTTAAATCCCTTCTTAGTGTGTGTCCGCATTTGGAATTAAAGTAACTGTCCAAATTTCACGATTCTACCATAAGCGGTTACGACTGTGCGTGCGTCTATAGATGGGAACTTCTCCTTTTATATACATAATTATATAGATTTGATTCCTGACATATTAGCCATTATGAAACAAATGACATGTTTTCTTAAGATTTCTCATATCATTTGTTAATTATTTATAGAAATGCTATATTATTTATATATACCTAATATATAAATAATTAAATACCCTGAAAGCAATTTGTTACAAAGATGCAAACGACACCATTTATGTTTTAAAAGCTAGTAAATTTTAAGAAATAACTTATTTTTCAATGAAAAGTCGATTCAGAGGCCAATTCTAATCTAACTACATTCAGGACGTGCATTGTTTATATTACACATTGATGGCAATTCTGTTGGCACTAATTCGATTAAACTAAACTAAATTTAGTTTTAGTGCTGTCAAATTGTGTTTTCAGTTGAAATTTTCGAACAAATAACACGATTTGACAGCACTAAAACTAAATTTAGTTTTGTCTACTCCAACAAATGCCAACAGGATTGACACCATTGTATATTTAAAAGTTTGAAATTTTTTTTAAGTAGTAAACAACTATATTTATTTATTATTTGGCACAGTTACAAAAACTAAAACATAAATTGTTACACCTAAGAAAATAAGAATATAAACTTATTTTGTATCTCTATTTCAACCGCGCACAGCATGCGATTGAAATCTAGTGCGTTAAAAGCATATAATGCCTGGTATTAATTCTCATCTAATCTGACAATAACAGTGATCTAGTCTATCGTAAGTACAAGTTCTCCTAAATTGTCTTTATTTTTTTTAACAAATGTTTTTGGGCTCTGGTGGAATACATCCAGCTCTTTACATAACAAATTATACATCTTACAGTAGCGTGTAAGAGGATTATTCGCAGAAACATAGTTTTCGGTACATGGTACAACAAATAGTTTTTTTTTACGATTCGACCTATTGGTGGCTTTTAGCGAAACATGGCCTAACAAATCAGTATCCATCTTGAAGTTAACGACCTTGTACAGCATCAGAAGACCGCTTATGTGACGTCTCGCGTTAAGTGACTCTAAGTTGATTCTCCTGAGTCTTTCAGAGTAGGTAGGTAAGCTATTTCTTAAGCCCAACCTAGAAATAATGGCTCGAACAAAACGTTTCTGAATTCCCTCTATCCTATGGATGTGATTTGAATAGTACGGCGCCCAGATAACACTGCAATATTCGAGTAAACTTCTAACCAAGGTTGTATAGAGTATCAATCATTTTTGTACGAATTTGTTTGAAAGGTTTTGATATTCTATTTATGAAACCCATCAATCGCCTTGCCTTTCGGATCATTGAATCGTAGTGTACTCTAAAAGACAGCTTCGAATCAAACCTTACTCCCAGGTCACGAATTGCATCTACTCGCACCAATGGAACTCCATGTATCGAATAAGACCAAGGGGCTGATTCACACTGTTTCGAAAATAGTTCGAATTCGAATGTTTTCTCGAGCGGTAGCCACAGCTCAGCCAATCAGAACACTAGACATGTCGAAACCATTTATTGAGGGAAAGTCGCTTGACTAATCTCAAGTAGTCGTAGTAGATCGCATTTTTCACATTTTTAACATTATTTTAAATAATTTTTTATTTTAGATAAATATACATGAAAAAAAAAAGTTAAAATGTATTACTTGTTTTGTGAAATAAATAAATAATAAATACCTCTTCATTGAAATACATTCTATTGACATAAATAATTGTTGAAAGTGTTTATTTAGACAAACAAAATGCCAAACTAAATTCTACAATAACATATAATGTAACTGTAAATAAATAAAAAAATCTACAAAAGGATACTAAAAAAGAAAGCAAAATTAATAAACCATACCATAAATTTGCAATTGACGTCTCGCTCGACTACGAGTACTCCCGAGCACTCGAAACAATACAAGCGACTTTCCCTAAAGAAATGGCGGAGCTCGACATGTCCTGTGTTTATGATTGGCTCAACTCTGATTACCGTTCGAGAAAAATCTCGAATTAGAACTTTTTTACGAATTGTGCGAGAATCAGCCTCCAAGTATTGTATTTTCTTTTCTTTGTAAAAGTAATGAACTGGCATTTATTTACATTAAGTGACATTTTATTTTTTTCACACCATTGGGTTAAAGAATCAATATCATTCTGTAAGGCAACACAGTCGTTGACAGATTGTATTTTGCAATAGATTTTGATATTGTCAGTATTGTGTATTTACTTGATTATTAATGTCAAACTGTCATTTAAGAATTATTAATATGTGTGTGGGTATTTTGATAATAAATGAGTTATGCTTGAATCTCAATTGGTGTTATATCTTTTAGTGGCGACGAGGATAATAATCTTATTTTGTGGTGGATAATGGCGTCAAATGTTGCAAATATTGTGTTTCCGGGACAGTTTGATCCTAAAACTGATAAATGGTGTGACTACAAAGAACAGTTACTATGTGCTCTAGATGCATGTGGGATATCAGATGATAACCTCAACAAAGCGCGTTCTGTGTTTCTTTCTCAGTGTGGCAAAGAAACTTATGCCCTTATTGTGTCACTTTTAGTACCTAATCGACCTACAGAAGTGCCCTTTAATGAGATTATTGCAATTTTGGACAAATTTTATCAACCCGAAGTGAATGAAATTTTGCAAGCAGGAAAATTCCACCAACGTGAACAATTAAAACATGAATCTGTACAAGACTTTATTGCGGCCATTGGTGTATTAGGGGCTCAGTGTAAATTTATTGATCTAAAGCGGCAATTAAGAGATAGACTAGTTTTAGGGGTTCGGGACAATCGTCTACGACGTGAGCTGTTGAAAGTAGAGAATCTTTCATATGAGGCAGCTGTGCAGCAGTGCCTGAATTATCAGTCGACGTTTAATGATATGTACCCTGAAACTACTGTTGATTCAAAGCTAACTCCATCCACGTCCACATATACTGAATCTATGGAGATAGATAGAATAAAATCAGATGACTGTCGACACTGTGCACGGCGTCATAAAGTTAATGAGCAGTGTACTTTTATGAAAGCACGATGCTTCTACTGTAAGAGATATGGACACATAATGTCAGCTTGTACAAAGAAGCGGGGAAAAGTACATAAGGTTGATGGTGACAGTGAACAAGATTCTATGGAGGTTCCAGAGAAAATGATGGGAGTGTACACATGCTCGGATAAATATCGCCCGCCTATAATAGCCGAGTTATCTATTGAAGGTGCTTACGTTAAGATGGAAGTAGATTCTGGCGCGGCGCGAACTATTATGTCCGAAGAATCGTACAAGAAGCTTTGGAGTACCCCCCCCTCTTTGAAACCTACCAACATAAAGTTAGTGACGTGGACCAGAGACCCACTGAAGGTCTTGGGAGCTACAAGAGTTTTTGTGAAGCTGGGTAATAAAGAGGCCCGCTGTGAACTTTTAGTGGTGTCTGGAAAAGGACCTAACCTGTTGGGTCGAAATTGGTTCGAGGCTTTAGATATTGAGTTGTCAGGAATATGCTGGAATAACTCAGAAATAGAAAAATTATTAAACCAGTTTCCAAGCTTATTTAAAGAAACGCTTGGTGAATACCGAGGTCCGACAGTATCATTACATGTCCAAGCAAATGCAACTCCCCGATTTTTAAAAGCACGGCCTGTGCCATTCCCACTGCGACGTCAAGTAGAAGAAGAACTAATGCGCATGGTTACAGCTGGTATCCTGACCCCAGTCCGGTATTCTGAATGGGCAACACCTTTGCGGTTGGTGAAAAAGGATGATGGGTCACTTCGAATTTGTGGGGACTATCGATCGACTGTAAATGCTTCTATTGAAGTAGACACCTACCCACTGCCAGCCGCAGTTGAATCATTTGTTAAGTTAAGTGGTGGACGTGTATTTAGCAAACTTGATCTTAAGTTAGCATATATGCAGCTAAAGGTTGATGAGAGCACTGCTAAGCTATTAACACTCAATACACCGCTGGGATTAATGAAAATGAACCGACTTGCTTTTGGAGTAAATGCAGCACCAGGAATATTTCAGAGAGTTATGTCTAATATGCTTGCTGGGCTTGAGGGAGTAGCCTGCCTGCTCGATGACGTGGCTGTCTCGGGGAAAAATATGGATGAGCATAACCAGAGACTTACTGAAGTTTTGCAAAGATTGAATAACTTGGGTTTTCATCTCAATCTAAAGAAGTGTGTGTTTGCAACTAACAGTATTCAGTTTTTAGGTCATGTCATTGATGATAAAGGGCTTCACCCTTCACCTGAAAAAGTAAGAGAAATCAAAGATAAACCAGCACCAACTAATAAAGAAACTCTGAGAGCATTTTTAGGACTATATAACTTTTATGAAAAGTTTATTCCAAATAAATCTTCATTGTTGGAACCTTTATACCGTTTATTAGAAAATAAAAAACAATGGATATGGGGAGATGCTGAGAATGAAGCTTTTGAGAAAGCCAAAGAAATTTTATCTTCAGAATTGACACTTGTTAACTATGAGCTGAATAGGGAATTACTTTTGATTTGCGATTCTTCTAGTTATGGTGTTGGAGCGATAATAGCACATGTCATGAATGATGGCTCAGAGAGGCCAGTGATGATGGCTTCTAGAACACTACAACCTCACGAAAGAAGATATGGACAAATAGACAAGGAGGCTTTGGCGATAATTTTTGGCTTAACAAAATTTCATGAATTTTTAGCAGGACGTAAGTTCTGTATTATTACAGACCACAAACCATTAATTGGATTGTTCAATCCCACAAAGCCTATTCCTGATCAAATTTCGCCTAGAATGATGCGATGGGCGATAAAGCTCAGTACTTATGAGTACAAGATTAAATACAGGCCTGGGAAAGACTTAGGTAATGCGGATGCTTTGAGTAGATGGACACTTGAAAATACTATTACTGAGGAAGAAAAACCTATCAAAGAAGTATTGCTAACTGAACAGCCTGAAGGGTGGTCAATAGATATATCAAAAATTGCAAGTGAGACTAAGAAAGATGTTTTACTCCAAAAAGTATTGTTTCATGTGCTTCATGGTTGGCCGTCATCTAATGCAGACCATGCCCTACAACCGTTTTGGACGAGAAGACTGGCTCTTTCACATAGTAAAGGATGTTTACTGTGGTGCAACAGAGTCATTGTGCCCAAGAGTCTTCAAACTGAAGTTTTAAAAGTGTTACATGCTCCACATGCGGGTATCGTCCAGACTAAAGCTTATGCTAGAGGTTATGTATGGTGGGTAGGCATGGACCAACAAATAGAGCAATGTGTAGCAGAATGTGATATGTGTCAGAGTGTCAGGAATAATCCGCCTCGTGAACCTCAAATATGGATTACACCAGAGAAGCCTTGGAGCCGACTTCATATAGATTTAGCTGGTCCATTTCAAGGTAAAACATTTCTCGTTTTAATTGACAGTTACAGTAAATGGTTCGAGGCCGAGATGATATCGACTATGACTAGTGAGGCAGTGATTGGTATCCTGCGTAGAATTTTTGCTTCACAAGGACTGCCGGATGTCATTGTTTCAGACAACGGTCGTAACTTTACATCTAGAGAATTTAACAGCTTTCTGAAAAATAATTGCATAAGACATCTATATTCCCCTCCGTACCATCCATCTACTAATGGTCAAATTGAAAGGGCTATCCAGACTTTTAAAAATAAATTACGTAGAATGTCTATATCAAGAATTCCTTGGTCAGAGAAATTGCCAAGAATTTTATATGCACTCCGTACTGTTCCTAATACAAGTACCAATAAAACACCTGCTGAAATGTTAAATGGACGTCGCTATAAGACGGCTGTGTCTGGCCTCCATCCAGATACATCTTATGGTGATTCACAAGAGCAGCTTGAAATGGCAGCACAGCGAACAACATCTCGCTCTTTTACTATAGATCAACCTGTTCTGGTTCGGATGTATGGTCCAGGTGAAAAATGGCAAAGGGGCACAGTGGAAATAAGAGAAGGACCTAGCTCATATATGGTGAGAACAGAAGATGGAGAGTTGCACCGCCGTCATGCTGATCAACTGGTGGCTCGAACAGTTGCACAACAACCTGTATCTGGGGGTGAAACTCAGACGGCATTGCCAAATACTCCGAGATCTAGATCTTCATCAACTTCATCCTTAGATCTGCCTATTGTCATCCCTCCACCTGATCGATGGGCTGATATAATTGGCATTCCTACTACGTAAATGATTTTTGTGTTGATTGTTTTCTTTACTATTATGAGGGAAAGGTATATTGTGTATTTACTTGATTATTAATGTCAAACTGTCATTTAAGAATTATTAATATGTGTGTGGGTATTTTGATAATAAATGAGTTATGCTTGAATCTCAATTGGTGTTATATCTTTTAGTCAGCAAAAGCTAGACACTCGCATTTGAGTTTATTTAATAGGTCGTTAATAAATATCAGGAACATCAGAGGTCCAAGGTTCGATCCCTGCAGAACGCCGGATTCAGCAATGTATGGAAGTGAATCATAGCCGACAACAGTAACAATCTGCGTACGCTTACTCAAATAAGACCGTAGCCAACGCAAAAGCGAACCATGTAACCCAACTGCTCAGCTTTGATACAAAGAATTGTGTGAAGAAATCAAGAGCTACCTTGTTACTATAGGATATTTATACAACTATGTTGACACGTAAGCCAACTGCCCACCTCATGGTAAGCTACAGCCACAGTGGCACAGTATATGTGATTCCTGTAAGATTTGCAAGTATTGTTATAAAGTAGAATATCATAGTGTTCGTGATTTGTAATCCAATAGATTTGACAATTCAAAAACCAGTAACAAATGACAATAAAGTACCTACTACAACATTTGTATAATGATAAGGAATGGACCACCGACCTTAAACATTACATCTACATCATCCCTGACGTGGTATTCTGTAAAATTGTCTGAAGGAATATACGCTGATGCCTGCACACATTTCCCTTCATCTACTGTCAATTTGAGCCCTTCAGGTAAAGCACAGAAGACAGCACACTAAAATAATAATTTTAAATATCTTCATGTATGAAAGGTAAAACTATATTGCAAATTTTTTGACTATGTGCAAAGGACAATGCCCACTTTTGTATGGAGACTTGCCCCACTTACAAATTTCCATGAACAGAAACAACTCTAGGCTCATTTTAAACGTTTTTCGTCATTGAGTAGAAAACAAGTATTATTTTACTTATAAAGCTGCAGTTTCGTAGATATTCATAAAAATTGCTCCTAATCTAACCTAAGCGGCTCATATAGTTGCAAGACGTCAAACTAGTTATGCTGAACTTTTGATCATTAAAAGTCAGTTACAATAATACTATTGATATCCAGTAATATCAACAATAAGGAATCAAATGTGTAATAAGCGCTCCACATTCTCGCGAGAATCTCGCGAGAACGCGAGAACAACACGAGAAGCGTGAATGTGGATCCGATTCGCATGTTCTCGCGTAGTTCTCCGACTTTTGTCGGTTTTTTGGCGCGAGACAAAGGCGCGAGAACTATATTGAGAACCTTGTACCAGGGTTGGTTTTTTTAATAAAATCCAATTAATCATGATTTATTGAATAAATCCTAATTTATCATGATTTTTTTTATTTTTTCGTTTTTATCGTTACTAATTTTAATAAGTAAGCAACTATTTTGCGGAAATGAAAGAGGAAGAGGAAAAATTAAATATTTACCCAGTTCTGAGGCAACTATTTGGAGCGATAGCCTCCTCAGCATCAGTGGAAAGTTTTTTTTACATTTGGCATTGTTCACTCGAAATTACGTAACAGTCAAGGGACCAAAAACCTTGAAAATTAGTTTTTTTAATCAAGAATTACAATAATGACACTGAAATATGAAATATCTGATTTACTCGGAAAATAGATATTCATAAAAATACATTTTTCTTCACAAAAATAAAGAATTTTGATTTAATCACTGATTTTGTGCCAACCCTGCTTTGTACCTTCTCGCGAGAATCTCGCGAGAAATGTATACCCAAGAAGTTCTTGCCGAGGTTCTCGCGTACTTCTTGCGTAGATTCTTGCCGAGACTTGCCGAGAATCTCGCGTGAATGTGGAGCGCTCATGACAAAAATCGCAAAGAATGCAACATGACATAAGCAACTTACTTTACTTATTATAGGCGCGTTCCACCTAGGTACAGATTTGCAGCATATTCAACATCATCGCGAGTCATTCGTTTTTATAGGGTAAATGCTCTAAGGTTTTTGACCATCATCAGAGCATGCATGCTTAGGTGGAAAATGGGGTTTTATATTCTATGTCATCTGTCAACCTATTGTCATTGTAAAAAAATACTTTTTAATTGAAATGATGAAATGTAATCACAATGTAATATATTTTATAATTTATTAGAAATAAATATTTAAAGTGTAATCAAAGAAATAATGCATAACATTGAAAAAGGTGTTATTGTAGCAACAACGAAAAAATGCATATGTAGTTGCCATTTTGTAACAGGAAATGCATGTCTTTAATTTTTTGGCGAAAAAAACCGTAGCTTCTATCTGTATTATATTACACTGAAAATTTATATTTTGATAAAATATATTTAATTACAAATACCACTTTATTGTTCATCAACCTTGATAGTGGGGCAAAATTGGGCATCCTCCTTTAGGTATAAGAAAAAACTGGAGCACGTTCAGAGCCTTCGCGCGAAGCACAACCATTCAATGCCTTCGAGCATGACGCCCAGGTGAAACAACCGGCCGCTCAAGACCTTAAGAGTGTCAGAGCGAGTTACAACCGAACAACCATCGAACTTGATGGTTGTAAAACGCTGTGATGTTTATTACTGAAATACTCTTACGTGATTGGATGATATTGGGGGCCATAATCTATAATGTCATCTGCTAGAAAGAGAAATAAAAATTCATATGAAAGAGGGTGATAAAAGATTTTGTTGCAATGCGTTCAACACGTATGAGCGAGTTAAAAAACAACTGAACAACTACACTATGAGGCTCTGAATGTGCTCCTGAAGTTAGAGCTGTAATTACAGTAGCAAATTACATGTTAGGTGATAGAAATCTGGCCTATACTGCCAGCGTTCTGTAATGGCATAGACCTGACTTCTGGCTCCAGACCTGCAAGCTTATTATAGATCTTTCATCATATGACATGGTATAAATTTTGAGATAAAGAATATTAAGGCATAATTTCAATTATGTCATCATTATATATTGAACGAATGATCAAAAATCTGACCGAAAATCTTATTTTTCATTTTGCACTATGATTTCATAATGATATCATTTGATAACCATGAGATTGGTAATAGGCCTGCTGTTTGGTATGGAGAGTTGAGGTTCCTACCCCTAAATCAAACAAAAGACGCCTGACTGAATTAAAAATAGAACAGTACCTCCTGGAATTGGATTGCTTTTAAAAGGCTACACAAAGTTTTTCCAGAATCCATCGAAGCAGTAAAGTAATAATCTGATATTCCTTCATCCATTTTGTTCCTCTAAATCAAACATAGAACGCACCAGCATCAAATACTGTTCCTGAGTAACCTCGTGAGTAACGGTTCTGCCTAGTATCTGTGCAAGTCGAGCAACCAGCACATGCTTGCAGCAAACTTCTGCCTTTTTATCCAAAACCTGATGTTTAAATGCCTGGCAAGGGCAGTAGTTTATCTTCGGGAATACTCTATAGCATCGATTGTTGTCGCCTTTGACTTCGATAAGAATTCTGGTATTTTTCGATGTATGATACTCTACGAACGTTGAATGTTTTTCTAGAATATCGCAAGCCCTTTGAAGTACCGGACCGAATATAGAACTCAATGATAATAGATCCACATCTGAAACTATACAGTGAAATGTCCATTTTAAAAAATTACTGTAGTTTGCATGTTGTAAAATAAACAAACTTACGTTGTTTTGTTCCACGTAAATATAATTTATTCAATAAATTTTCAGCGATTGAAGGCACTTGTGACGGACTAGAACTGTCCATACCACAAACGGGTGGTAATCTCCATACTATTTTTTTATTCATCAGAAAGGGGCTATTTTTTTATCTATTTTTTTATTCATCAGAGCTGCGTTCAGAACCTACACTCTGACAGCAACCGACCCGTTCAGGGCTACGTTCCAAAACATCACCCGAGTGCACTCGGTCACCCGAAGTATGTCCTAAAACATTTCGGGTGCACTCGAAAGTGTTGGAGTGGCGTGTCCTAAAACGCTACGGAGTGCACTCGATCGAGTGGAATCTCACCCGCACAATATAGCAAGGTGTAATTTCACTCGATTGGATTTGGCGGGAAATTGTGTGGATTTTAAAGTTGTGTGTGATTGCGATTACAAAGATTTCATATTCACACACAATTTGTGCATCTCGGAGAGCGAGGATGCGCTTCGTAAGTCGTAACGACGACAATAAGTTAATTTTAAATTCCAAAGATTATAGGTATCGTAATTGACACGATTGTAAAATTGGCCTTCATTTCCGCTGAAGCTAGGTTAGGGCGCCGATTTAACAGAATTCATATTCTGTTAGTTTTAGCATTTTCGTAGATGAAACAGAGGAATGTAATCCAAGCATTAAAGCGAACGGACGCGCCGATGAATTATATATTTTCTTATTTTTGTATATTTGGTTATGTAAACAAAGCAGACAACACTCTTGCCGTTCTAAAACAACCAACACTCCGACCACCCTAACCGGCCACTCTCCCCCCACCACCTACTCACTCCGGGTGATGTTTTGGAACGTAGCCCAGAGCCTCGGGGTAAAAAACGCTCTGACAGGCGGTTAGTACACTCTGTGCCCGTTCAGAAGCTTCGAGTGATGCAACCAAACAACCAACTTGAGCGTAGGGTGAAAAACACTCTGACAGCTTTTATGTCAAAGTCGATGTCAAAAATACGCTAATTACTTATTATTTTATTAAATAACACTACTTTGAACTCTTTTAAGCCTAATACAAGGGAAATATAGAGATTTTTATGTGTTGTAATTATTTTTAAGCAGAAAAATGGATATTGACTGTTAATTTCCTAGTAAGGATTAGTATATTTTGCCCTTTGCTTGATTTTGATCGGCAAGCAACAAACTAAAAAAAAAGATAGCAACCGAGCCGTTCTGAACCTCGGAGCGAGTGTGAAAAACACTCTCGGTTGCATTACTCTGACCCTCGGAACGCAACTCTGAGCTGCGTTCAGAACCTACGCTCGAGTGCACTCCGAGTGCACTCTGACAGCAACCAACCCGTTCAGAGCCTCCGGGTAAAAAACGCTCTAACAGGCGGTTAGTACACTCTGTGCCCGTTCAGAAGCTTCGAGTGATGCAACCAAACAACCAACTCGAGCGTAGGGTGAAAAACACTCTGACAGATTTTATGTCAATGTCGATGTCAAAAATACGCTAATTATTTATTATTTTATTCAATAACACTACTTTGAACTCTTTTAAGCCTAATACTAGGGAAATATAGTGATTTCTATGTGTTGTAATTATTTTTAAGCAGAAAAATGGATATTGACTGTTAATTTCATAGTAAGGATTAGTAATATTTTGCCCTTTGCTTGATCTTGATCGGCAATATACAAACTAAAAAAAAAGATAGCAACCGACCCGTTCTGAACCTCGGAGCGAGTGTGAAAAACACTCTCGGTTGCATTACTCTGACCCTCGGAACGCAACTCAGAAAGGGGCCCTACATCGTCAGATGACAGTTACACCTCCCCGCCCTGCCCTTCCCTTCCCCTTTGAGGCCCGTCGTCCGTCACGCACGAAAACAAACAAACAATATGGCTGACATTTCAATTTTTGTGTTCAAGTGTGCGCTTTCGTTGATTAATTTCCGACCACATCTCCGCAATTACCTGTGATATTTGCAATTGTATTTACATTTTGATAAAATGTATTACTTTTACTGTGTTGAAGGGTGTGATAGTGTACGACAGGACGTTTATTTACACCGTTTTCCATTTACCAACAAGGAAAGACTTGAAAAGTGGATTTAGTGTCTTGGTAGTGACAAATTCCGGGATTTGAGTATAAGTGAGCCTAGAAACCATTATGTTTGTCATAAGCATTTCGAGAAACGTTTTATAACACCGAAAAAACCGTTTACTCATAACTGCTCATCCAACGCTATTCTCAAGTGAAGAAATCACTACGGGCATATCGTCATCACACTCTGAGGATACTGGTGAGCACCTAACCTTAATTATCACGTATCCCAGTAATAATTTAGACAAAATATGTATCTTAATGTGAAAAAAGTAATATAATAAGATATTTTTTTAATAAAAGATTAACAAACATCATCAATCGATGCTGAATTAGGAATAGATGTCATATAAAATGGTTTGTGATGATAAATAATGTTTATTTGTTACAGAGAACATTTCTCAGTACCACACTTATTCCCAGAAAAGACGCTTTGACCACAATTATTGCAAGCCTTTCTGTGCAGTGTTACAAGACATAACTTTAAATGTACAGGAACGACTACCTACAACATCAAGTGCAGGTTGGTACTTAGTTACTAAACAAAAAGTGTGTTAAGGTCAGATATCAGACTTCTTTATCAAAAATAATTTTTAAGCAAAGAAGTAAGCACTTGGTTCAGAGTGGCTTGTCATTATGTAAGATAGTTAATAGCAAGTTTTGTTTAGTACTATCTTTTTACTATATACACATGTCATACATACATATGACATGTTACTGGTGGAAATTTCGACCACTTTTGTTCAATGTCCTTTATACATATTTAGACAATGCTAATGTTTATTACATAAGTGTTTGTCGTTGGTAGGAATTGAACTCACATTGTAACTACTCAGTCACTGCACCACTGATCCGTCAAATGTAATAAATATTAAATTTGTTTGTTATTGCTTTTCAGATTTAAAGAAACCTAAATTTACAAATGTTCCAGCAAGTGTTACTCGAGGATTAAATCCATATGTGAGAAGAATTATTGAAATGCAAATCAATTTAGCATATAGAAAGGAAAAAGGAAGACGATTCTCTGCAAAAGAAAAATTACTTGCTTTAAGTATAATGCTTACAGCTTACAGGTTTCTACATAGAATTTTCATTTTACCATCAAAAACAACACTAAATAAATTCACATCAAATTTAAATGTGGAAGCTGGAATCAATCCACAAATTTTTACAGCTCTGAAAGAACAGGTAATATTCTGAAAACATTATAATGTATCATATCGTAGCTTCATGTAAATTGGATGTTGAAGTTACAAATGAAATTTTTATTTTGTTTTAGATTGCGAGCTGGGATGAAAAAAGAAGCTATGCTCAATAGTTTTTGATGAGATATCATTGACTCCAGGGCTTCATTTTAATAAGAGCAAGGACCAAGTAACTGGTTTTGTAGAGATGGAAGAGCGGTCTAACGAGCACTGAAACTGAAAATATCCATAATTGGTTAAGTGCCCGGGAGTATAATACGGTGAAAGCAAAGAAGTTAACATACCCCTCTGAAAAGCTCGTGAGGTCATCTGGAACTTTTGTCAAAGAAACAAATAGGTATTTGGAAGAAAATGGATACAAAAAAAATGTTACAAAAAATTTAAAAGAGTAAAAGGCAAAAACCTACTAAAATATCAAAAAAAAATGTAAAAATAAACAGTTTAATAAATACTACCTTCTTTTATTGCACAATTATTCACTTCAAAAGTAGTTAAAAAGATATGTGACGAAAAAAAGTATAAATGTATGTTTACTCCCTTTGCCTATAAGCAGTAGCCATATCTGAAAAAAAACCAATAAAAAAAAAAGAAATGTCATGTATCGTTTCAGTATTGACAGTTCTTTTTTCAAGCAAAAATTTGTCTATGTGAGATTTGCCGTCTGATACGTACCCTGCGTTCCAGATAAAGCACTGCTACTTTCTGAGGTTAACATCTGATGTTAGCCTCGTTTTGCGTTTCTTTTAAGAAATGTTGACATTTTTAGCCGCGCTAATTGTTACAAATGAAACGCAAGGTACTGATTTTTCGTGCTGAATTTTGACACCTCACTTAATTAGTCCAGCCACTTAAATTTTTTTATAATATAAATCAGAATTGGCTAATACTACAAATATCTTTCAATAAATTTTTTAAATCCACTGAAAATCCTTTTTGATTCATGAAAAAAAGATTCCAAATGTCAAATTTGAAAGCTGTCAAAAAGTGGTATCAGAGGACCCATCTATTAGCATGGGTATTTGATGCTAGCATTTCGTGTTAAAAATGCTTAAATGAAACGCATGACAACCAGCAAGAAAAACTAGCATCACCGGCTAATGGAACGCAGAGATGCTAAAAATGTTGGTATTTATGGCTAAAAATGCTTATCTGGAACGGGCCGGTAGTATCTCTATATAGTTTGTGATACCACAGAACACTTTGTTATTTGCAGCAAGGCGACGATTGCGCTGGGTATGTAGGTACATTGTCGTTCCCGCTCGCTCCCGACGCTCTTCGTCGGAAGTTATAGAACGACATCGTAAGCTGTGGCTGTCAAATGTCATTTTGATGTCAAAATAACCTAAAATTGATAATTTTTAATCAGTTTCATTAACTTGTTTTGATCTATTAGCACTTCGCTCATAGAAATTATTAAGCAAATATCCATCTCATAAATAAACAATACCATTTTCGTTCCTAATAATGTATCCATTTTTTGTAACTATTTCTATTTATGAAATTACAAATCACAGTCGAGTGATCATATATCTACGATAATACAAAATGAACTTGTTTACAAATTATTCTAAAAAAGAGGAAATAGCCAAATTGACGGACATGTCATCTGTCAAATAAACGTCAGGGCGATTTTCACCCACATATTTCACGGGGCGACCGGTGCGTCGTCGAGCGAGGTTTACGAACAGCTATACATGATCGTCGTGCGTTTACACCGAGGGTTTTCGAACGGCCAGTACGTTATCGAGCGTCGTCGGGCGACGTTTACGAACGCAGCCCTTGGCCTGGCTCTTCGTCTGGCAGTGGCAGTTCGGTGTGCCACAAATAAATAATGCCAACGAAGTCCGGAATCGCTCATTCTAAATGGTAGAAATTAGAATTCCAAATTCACAGAAAACCACAAAAACTGTACAAAAATTACTTTGTGATAACTTCAATACAATCTAATGTCAATATGGTTACGATCAACTTTCAAACTCAATTTTGACATTTAAATAGTTTTCAGAATACCAATTTTCGGCCAGAATCCAAGTCATTTTTTAGCAGAATGCCGATTTTATAGCCGTAACAGACGATCCGATTTGGTTGGAGCCAACCGCCCGACCACAACCAAATTGGAACGTGTGTACGGCTATCGGCCCGACATAATTATTATTAGCTTGTTGGATGCTCGACGGCCCGATCGCTCATCCGACAAGTAGGGACACGACAAAGACAAAAGTATCGATACTTTGTGGTTTAATTTAATTATGTGTGCTTAAAGTAATAAATTAATAATTTTAGTAAACTAAAATGACTCGACTGCTGTCCTGCCAAACCACAAAGTAGAGAAAAAAATATGTTGCAAAAATGTTGTTTTACTTTTTGTTTGTGTTTTAACAGGGCAACCGTGTTTCATTATTTATTTATTTTCGCACGTTTAGTTACGCATTGTACAGTAAGCTCTTTGTCAAGCTATTTGACCTTGGGATCGTTCTTATGTCCCTTGTTATAGTGGCGGTATTCGTAGTGTAAATGTAAAGCTTGAATAGGAGCCTACTGTACATCCTGCTAGTTGATTATTTATATAATCAATAACAGACATTACCCTATTTATGAGTACCTACCTAATATAATAAACTTTAATTTGTGAATTTACAGATGCTTTTTTATTATTGTTTATACACACCTACTTAATTTGTTGCTGTTTTCAAGTCACTGACTGACGTTGAAGTACTCTACACTTTGAATTTGAAGTATTGATACTTTTCTTTCGATATTTTTACGAGTACGATAATTTTTTAATCTATAGGTATAGGTCTTATTTTAGGTATCTGTGTGTCTGTGTATCTGGCTGGATGTCTGGCTGTGGCTTCATAGTTCCCAAACGAATGGAACGAATGGTCTTATTCAGTGATACAATACAAGGCATCCGACGTCGATGCCACATGGAAGAAAAGTACATTAAATACCGTAGATATAACTTTGCGGAAAGAATTCATAATTTTAAATTCAAAAACAATTCCAACCGCATTCAAAGACTGCTAAATAATCACCTGTCTGGATCGGGATTTTTATGATACCGATCGATAGAGTCGGATCACAGGAAATAAATATTTCTAACAAACATTACCTCAAAAAATTAAGGACAACAATGAAATCTATCTATACCAATTTATTTATTCTTTATAAACAAATTTTATAAACTTTATGAAATATTAACAAAAGGTGTTAATTTATTTGAGTTTCGCAAAGACAAATTATATTTTTGTATTGGCCAAAATAGTATTTTGTATCGATATCGATATAGGTACATAATACTTTTTAGGGCATCCCTAATGTTGGATTGCCAACCGCGTCGGAACGTCTCTAGGCGCGTCGGCTCCTCATTTGGTTGGATCACGTTGGATTCAACCAAATCGGATCGTCTGTTAGCACTATAGTGTAAATCAAGTCTCGGTTGCATTACAATCAAATTGCATTCTTTGACAGATCAACGTCAAACTTTTAGTGTACGAGAATGCCATTGTTAATGCAAATGATATCGAGACTAGATCGGGGGGGCTACCGCCTAACCTTTAGCGATCACTCGCTATCGCTTTCGTGACATTAGAACAATAGTTGTAATGTCATCTGTGACATTAAAACTATTGTTCTAATGTCATGATAACGATAGCGAGTGCTCGCTTTGAGTTAGGCGGTACGGCCACCGAACTGTATTTTTACAATAGTTACGTGATACGTTACGTAGTATCCAGAGTATTATAACGTATCTCTATTAGTCTGTGATTATTATACTATAGTATCTCTGTAGTCTGTCGTGTGACATTTTCACGAAACAAAGCAAGGTGTAATTAATTGTAATTTGTAATTCTTTTTGTAAGCAGAAAGAAAAAATGAAAAATTCCCTGGTGTTGTAGGTAATTAATGTGCAGATAATTCTGATAAGAGACTTCTGTTACTAGTTAATAACATAACCCTTCACAAGTCTATGACCTAAATATCCCCAAAACATACATGCAAGCAGTTTTGCAGGAAAAATGGGATAGGTTCAGCAACATTCTATATATCGTAAGTGACAGTGACATGAAATATGATTTTAAAAATGTGGGACATACATACTTGAAAGCAAGTGGTTCAAAAAACTGAAAAGTTTGGTATTTCTTTAGTATCCTGCGGCAGGCAGAGGGGCTGGAGGGGAGGTAGGGGAGACGAGGGGAAGTCCCCCTTAAAGGGCTTCTTGGCCGGAAACTTAGTTTTTGAAAAAAAAAATTCATTCTGAGGTTAGGTCTAAGAAGGAAACATAACTTGCCCTAGTCTAAATTTATAGCCTGCAAAAAAGACAAAAATCAATATTAATTGTAAGAATGAGATAATACTGTGTATGAGGTGTCCAGAATTGGATCTGAATAGTCATAAAAAAATAACCTAACTAACTGTGTTTCAAGTGTCCTCTGGGTGGTCATAAAAAATTGAACTTAACCTATCCGCAACTGTGTTTGGGGTGCGCTGAGTTGGTTCTGGGTTGTCTTAAAAAAATTAACCTAAACCTAACTAACTATATTTGGGGTACTCCGAGTCATTCTGGGTGGTCAAAATAAATGCACACCCATAATTAACATTTGCTGATTCTTTGTTTCATAGTTTGTTTTATTTTTTCAATACATATGACAGTGGTTCCCAAACCTTTCCAACTCCTGGCACACTTAGAAAATTTGAATTTTCTCATGGCACTCTATACATCATATTTCTCTATTTCTTTTTTTTGTTGTACCTTTTTTGAAACTTTGCTTTTTAGCACAGTCATCAGGGGCGCCGCCAGCACCCCTGATCTCTCCGTGGCACCCCAGGGTACCGCGGCACCTACTTTGGGAACCTCTGACATATAATTTTTTAAGGAAACTAACCTCAAGAATCTAAATTAGGATTATTCAAAAGCGACGCATTTCCATACAAAAAGCTTTTAAATTATGATTTGGCACATCAATGCCTATCGATTAAAGCCAAAATTAGCCTGATACTAGTGCCGCAGGATACTAAAGCCAACCCAAAAATGTTGGTTACCTACTCTGGTACCCCTTGTGAGTGTTATAAAAACTACTCCCATATTTTTCGACTTTTGTAAATCATCTGTTTGGCTAATATTACATTATTGAAACTTTATTAACATTCGTATCCATTAACTTTTAGGTGTAGAGGAAGAAAAAAGAACCACACATTAATTTTTATACATTTAGTAATGAAACTGAAATTAATTCAAACCATATTATAAGTAAGTACCTATTTACATCACATACCTATGTATTTTAGATCACAGGCCAACATAACTTTATTGAATTTTACACAGTCCTATTCCAACCAACATGCTATCCGCTTTCACACCCTTCATTCATTAGGAACAAGAAATTGTAATGTATTTGTTCCAGATGGACAGATTTCGCTTAATTAACCCACAGTTATTATAGTATTTCAGAAGTTGTTTTAATTCCATAAAGTTACCTAGATCACATTATAATATGTGATCCAGTGGCCAATCTATTTACTCAGCCAGAGACAGAGAACTGGCATAATTGTCGTAACAAGATAACACATTGCTATACACACTAAAAAAGAAAGTTATTGGCAAAATTATTTGTGTTTGGCACTGTTATACATTTGAAATGAAACATGATCATTATAAAACAGTCAACAAAGTATTTTTAGACTATTCGCTGAGGTATCAAGTTTGTAGCAATAATGCCAAAGCAGACTACACAAAAATAGTTTTAAAATTTAATAATCTGCTTCTAGGTACTATAACAATGCCAGAGCACTTGGAATTGCAGCATCTGGTGGATTTATCTGCTGGAAGTGGTGATGAGACCATACCAAACCTTTTGGAAAACAGGAGACCACTTATTAAACGGTGTCCTTATTTGGGTTTGATTCTAGCGACACTCTCCTCATTATTTTTTTCTCTATGCTCGGTCATAGTGAAAAGTCTTGTCAACATTGAACCCTTGCAACTAGCAATGTTTCGTTTTATTGGTGTTCTTTTGCCAACAATACCCATTGTAATTTACACTGAACAGCCAATATTTCCTCGTGGTAAAAGGCTCCTATTGGCTATTCGTTCTGTCGTAGGGACTATGGGTTTGCTGTTAAGTTTTTATGCATTTCGGCATATGCCATTGGCTGATGCCTCAGTGATAGTTTTTTCAGTGCCTGTATTTGTAGCATTTTTTGCCCATGTGTTTTTGAACGAACCATGTGGTGCCTGGAACACAATTTCTATAATACTAACACTTATTGGTGTCATTTTGATAACCCATCCGCCTATCCTTTTTGGGAGTGACTCATCTGAACACAATTGGATAGGAGCCTTTGCGGCATTCTTTTCTATGATATTTGGCGCTAATGCGTATGTGTTACTAAGATTACTTAAAGGCTTGCATTTTTCTGTAATAATGACTAACTTTGGTGCTATGGCCATACTGCAGACTTTTCTTTATTCATTCACATTTGGAGTTCTGTGTATGCCTAATTGTGGAACTGAAAGATTCCTCATTGTTTGCTTGGGCCTTTTCAGTTATCTTGGTCAAGTTTTGCTAACAATGTCTTTACAAATTGAACAGGCAGCTCCTGTAGCAATAGCGCGATCAGGTGATATACTGTTTGCTTTTTTGTGGCAAGTATTGTTCTTCAATGAAATACCAAGTAAATTCTCTGTTTTTGGCGCCATCCTTGTCCTGAGCTCAGTATTACTTGTAGGCCTGCGTAAGTGGGCATTAGCATTACCAGCAGACTCACAATTAAGAAGCAAATTGGGAGTATTAGCACAATAACACAATAGTAGCATGAAAGATGAATCTCGATAAATATATTGCACCATTAATCTAATAATAATAGATTTATAAAACTGAAGTATTCATCATAGTTTCTTCATCTGTTTCTATATTCTAGTGTGCAAAATATTGGCATATAAGTAAATTTAACACGTACAATAACTAATATAAAAATTTTGTAATATTAACGTACTTAAATTTTTTACCTACCCTTAAAGACTGTTAAACTAGTCCACTGGAACCTGTGTTGTGTCTTTGACCTGAACTTATGATAATCTGCCTTGTGTTCTTTTAGTACTTTAAGTTTGCAATCATTAATATAGCCAAAATATATTTGGTATATAATTGATGTTTATGTAAGTATATCAGAAAAAGTAGAATAATAACGCGATGGTGGGTATATAATAAGTCCGCATTTATGAAATTGTTTGTAGGTGTCAAACACTTTATTAAAATTGTTTCATTTAAATTTGCCATCTCACACGCGTGATGGTCCCAAAATATTTGCCAGTTATTCAAAGGGCGATTTATTAAAAACATGATTAACGCAACAATACTGTATACTTTTTAAACTGCCATGATATACTGTACCACTGCTATTTTTAAGGAAATAAGTAAGTAATGTGATCGCATTAAATTATTAGAAGAAGAAATATTTAGAAATACTACTTAATTGGTATTACCTACATAATTATGCAATATTTTAAGTAGTGACCTCTTGGCAATGGCATTATTCAGTGACCATCACATATCACAGTTGTAAGCCTAAGCTATTATTTTCCTTCTAGTCATTTGAACTCAAGCCACGTTTACACTACTTGCCGCTATTACCTACGACTACGAGTGACATAAGTTCAGTTACAAGGTCAACATGTAAAGCCTGACGTGTTGTCGTGTGTACCTTATTATCTAGTCAGTTGTTATTACTTATTAGCGCTTATTTTAAGAAATAATATTTATACATCATCTTAATATGTAATAGCTTACACTAATGTAAGATAATGCTTATTCATTAAATCCAAATGTATTATTTAAGCTTTTTCACTGTAAATAGGTATGTTATGAATTGTGATATTTTACTTCTAGTCTTAGAAATAGTGCTTATGAGTTAAAATAAATGAATAATTCATTTACACTGCATTTATTTTGAGACAGTAGTAGAAACATGTTTTCTTTAGAGGTTTCTTTCGAAAGCGCGACATAACTGGCCGTGTGAGAAAAAATCCCATATTGCCAACGTGGGGCATCCATGAAACACGATTTCTCGCATGACATGGCTTTATGATAGTATGTAATTTTTTTTTAAAGAAATATTTATGGTTGTGTTATTACAGACTAGCTAGATGGACAGACACTGGCAGAAAAGCGGTCAGTCGGACAGACGTACAGACGGACGGACAGACAGACATGTGGACACATGGACAGACCCACATACGGACTGACTTGCTTTCTCTTTTCTTTTTTTTTAAAGTCGCCCCACTCTAGTATTTTCTCCTGTGTCGTGGGTGCAGTTACAAACATAGAATATCACATGCACCACATACGCCCAGATCGGAACAAATTTCTGTAGGCCATACAAAATATCTGTCCCGTGCGTCCGTGCTGACAGACCGACAGATGGACAGACCAACAGACAGTCGAAAATTGTGAGATAATGTGTTACTTAAGTAGAGTCGTAGCACCCCGAAGACTGGGACGGACGTACGGCGAGCCGCTTTGCCTCCGATTTTTAAATCTCTGATATTTTCTAATATTTTCATTTAATGATTTGCTGTAATGGGTCTGTAATGGTTCTTCAACTAGACCCTGTCGCCCTTTTTGAAGAAAAGTGCCACCACGCCCCTGTGCCATATGCTTAAGGCGTTTTGACCTCGAGTACGTAGTACTATTATATGTTCTGTGCCTCGAGTATGACGGAGTTAAATAGCCTCTGCTGTAGACTCCATTGCCCTTTGAGTCGCCTTGAGCCTTCAAATGAGACCCATTGTAAGCGGCCACATCTCAGTTCTGTACGTCATCACTGGTAACACGCACGAATTGAAGACTCGTCTTCAGACACTGCGGTAGATGGGCCGAGAATATGCTGCGTAGCTTTCCGAACGGCGCCATGGATTTGTCGATTTACCGCTTTCTGGAAGTTGGACTAACCGAGCTGGACTATTTGCCCCAGGTAAACATATTCGTCAACAACTTCCGGCGTGGAGCCTCCAACATTCACAGGAGTGGGTAATACACGGGAATTAGACATAATTTTAGTCTTGTACATGTTTATATTAGGACCCACTTGTTGGGAAACTCTACAGAGGTCTTCGAGCACTGTGCCTACTTAGATCCTCCACGGTCTCAGCCATGACTACGATATCATCAGCAAAACGAAGATGAGTCATGTACTCGCCATTTATGTTTATGCCGAGTCCACTCCAGTCCAAAAGCTTAAATACATCCTCCAACGCATCTGTGTACAGTTTCAGTGATATAACGTCGCCCTGTCACACACCGCGCTGAAGTCGTACTGGTCTTGAGTTTTGGTCTTGGAGGCGGACTTTTCGTACAATGACTGCAACACTTGAATGTATCCATAGTCTATTTGGCACCTCTGGAGTGATCTAAGCGCGGCCCAGATCTCGACAGAATGGTAGGCTTTCTCATAGTCCACAAACACCAACCATATGTAGGTATGTATGTATGTACAACTTTATTGCAAAAAGAAAAAGTTACAGGAATTTCTTAAAACTAGTCCTTATAACAAAAGGCGGCCTTATTGCCAAAGTGACAATCTCTTCCAGGCAACCTAACCGTAGAAGAAAGTTTAATACGAAACATAAACAAGGGGACCGTAAAATTCTAACATAATAATTGAATACATATACCTACTACATGTTATTAATAAGTAAATAAGCCTACAATATACATAAAATACATATACTACATACCTATAGTACACAACAAAGGAAAGAAAACTTAAAATTCTAGTCGCAGAAAATGTGTTTTTATAGCTCGCTTAAAAGAATCATGAGATGGTGCACGTCTTATGGTCTCAGGTAAGGAATTCCAAAGTCTAATGGCTTTAACGGTGAAGGACTTGTCATAGAACATAGTGGAGTGAGGTGGGAGTACTAGTGTCATGTCGTTTGAGGAGCGAAGGAACCATAGTGGCAGATTATACTTCTCGGTCTTATATAGAAGACCGAGGAGTATAATCTGCCACCTGCCGCAGCGTATGAATGTAGTCTATGGGACTATAGCCTTTTTGGAATCCGGCTTGTTCGGAAGGTTGTAAATCGTCAAACCTGCGTGCGAGACGACTCGCGATGACCCTCGAGAACAGCTTCTATACATGACTCAGGAGCATGATGGGTCTATTAAGCTCTTCAACTAGGCCCTGTCGCCCTTTTTCAAGAAAAGTGCGACCACGCCCCTGTGCCATGCTTTAGACGTTTTGCCCTGGAGTATGACGGAGTTAAATAGCCGCTGCAGCGTCTTCCGGACTGGTAGTCCACCCGCTTTGAGAAGTTCGGCTGTAACTCCATCATCACCCGGTGCCTTGTTGTTCTTAAGCTGTTTGAGAGCTACACTAATCTCGTACCTACAGGCTGACGTCCGGGATGTCTTCGGTGTAATGCTGGGTCAATTTGGCATGAATAACAGGTGCCTGTGATGTTGCATAAAGCTGTCCATAGAAGCGTTCGATAAGCTCCTGGTCGAGATGTAATGACTCTGCTATCCTCTGTCTTCCGCTTCGTCAGCAGACTGACCAAGTGACAGATCTCTTGCGAACACTGCAGCCCTTATTCCGCTCGTTGGCCTCTTTATTTATTTATTCTTTATGTAAAAAAGAAGTACAAAGGCGGACTTAATGCCTTAGGCATTCTCTACCAGTCGACCTTAGGGTGGTTGAGAGACTATCGAGGTAGATGCACATTAGATACAATTCTGAACGACTTAATTACAAAATAGGTATGAAACATATATTTATTAATAAACCTAACTTATAAGCCTCTTTAATAACTACGTTCCGTATTAAATCGGCGTATAATGTCGCAAATCAAACACTAAGGGATTTGTTTGTATAGTCGCCGACTTCAGAAGACCGCAGATTCATTCCACGCCTTTCCTCCATCAGCTTAGCTGTCGACTCCGAGATCTTACTTTTTGCTTAGTACTGCGGGTTTGCAAAACGTTTCACACACTGTAAGGACAGCTTCCACAACTCTGTCATTATAATGATTGTCATTATCATGATGATGATTATTATACCTACTTCATCATATCAGCCAAGAGACGCCCACTGTTGGACAACACAATTGAAGAAATTATTGAAAAATACAAAGAATTTAACATACTCGTATGTGGCATTTGTGGACTATTCTAAAGCGTTTGATAGCATAACACACAGTTCAATCTGGAAAGCTTTGGAAGATTGCAATGTTCAGAAGGAATATATCAATATCTTAAAAAATATATATTCCAAATGTGTCAGCCGAGTAAGGCTGGAATCTTGGGTCAAACTAGGGAAGGGGGTTAGACAGGGAGACCCACTATCTCCAAAACTCTTCATAGCAGTATTAGAGATGGTATTTAAAAAAATCAAATGGAACAAAAAGAACAAAGGGGTGGAGATTTTTAACCAGAAAATAAGCCATCTAAAGTTCGCAGACGATGTTGTACTTTTTGCTGAAACATCTAATAACCTTCAAGAAATGGTACAACTACTGGATGAAGAGAGCAAAAAGGTTGGATTAAATATGAACACTAGCAAAACGTAAATTATGACAAATGGTTGCAAAATACCAATACAAGTCAATGAGCAGCAGATAGATTATGTGGCAAAATATACCTTGGAAAGAGAGTATCATTCAATATGGACAGCAATGAAGAAGTCAACAGACGAGTAAGCATAACATGGAAGAAATTTTGGGCACATAAAGAGATTTTAAAAGGAAACTACAATTTAAATCTAAAGAAAATAGTACTGGATGCATCCTTACTACCCATGTTTTACATATGACAGTCAAACATGGGTTTTTACCAATAAAATAAAAACAAAATTATAAGATGCCAATGTGCAATGGAAAGAAGTGTAATGAAGATTCGAAAAATGCATAAAGTAAGAAGCGAAGACATCAGAAGAAAAACTAAGTTGACAGATGCTCTCCAACATGCCCTAGAATTGAAATGGAAGTGGGCAGGCCATATTGCAAGATATAGGGACAACAGGTGGACACTGAGGGCAACAAAATGGCGAGGACCTACTGGAAAACCAAAGGTTGGGAAACCTAGGAAACGATGGGTTGATGATATAGTCACTGTTGCTGGGAAAAAATGGATTGACAAGCTCAGGATTTGGTCTCCGCATGAAGCTAAATATAGCCTCATGTTGGAGAGAGTGCAAAATAAATTTATAAGATTTTTATATTTGAGATACTATGGAGTATACCCATTTTATCCATTAATGTATCCTACTCTATTTATTCTGGGTATGGTGGGATATAACGAACTGAGGGTCAGGAGGGAACTCACACTCATATCGTACATATTCAGAGTACTAAGGGGTGGTATACATAATGCGGATGTATTACGGCAAGCCAGCCTATGCGCGGGTACGTGTGGCGGCGCCGCCGGCCGCCTCTGCTTCTGCTGGCCGTGCCGCGCGGGCGCACCAACCTGTTGAACGAAGCGCCGCTAACGCGCGCTTTGCACACACTCAACGTTATTGCGGAAGAAGTCGACCTGTTCCATTGCTCACTGAGTGGATTCACAATGATAGCATTAAAAATAATTTGTTATTATAAACAAGTAGATTGTGTAACACTATCGCATTGGGAGCAAACCTGTAAAGATAGATGTTTTATAGAAATAAATAAATAAACTTGTTTGGCGTTTTTAAAGTTGTGCTTTTACATTGGGGTACTATACGGTTGGGGTGTAGGAAAGGGTGCGCAAGGTCCTCTGGTCCTTCTTGTCCATTTTTTCTCAAGTCTAGTTTGCGAGTAAATCAGATTTGAAAATCACCTTTTTTATGGTTGTATCGTATAATATAGAATCGCTAAAAATAAACACTTTTTACTCTTGTCCATTTTTTGTCAAGTCTTATAGTTTGCGAGTAAATTAGCTTTGAAAGAATTTATCTGTAAGATTGATTAACCCAGGTAATCTCAAGTTTTTGACAGTAGAAGGTAGTTGTAAATAATAGGGATCGGTTCCAAAAAAAGAGGCAAGTGACAGAACCGAATCAATCAATCCCGACTCCCACGTGGTATAAATCGGTCCTACCCCTAGAGAGTTTTTTATAAGCGCGCAGGCGCGGAGGGGGGCAGACCCCGCCCGCTGTAACAAAACACAGGCAACTGAGGCAACCGTGCAAGCCGAAGCGGCTGAGGCTGGTCGCCGAAGGCTGTAGGCCGAGGCGACCAAAAAGCCGAAGCTGCGGAGGTGAGCGTGGTGCCTGTGCTTTGTTACACAAGGGCGGAGGGGCTGCACTTCCCGCAGCGCCGGAGCACACGCATTTCTAAGGTGCGGGCACAACACAACCTTATACTCACACGTAATAAGAAATTGATGAGTTAAATATGAAACAACCATAAAAATAAGTATCACAATAACAACGCAACATCCCAAAATTTTTTCGAAGTCCTTTAGATGCGTTGAACATACGTGAAACACTAACTCTCGTGATTTTCAAATCGGATTTACTTGCAAACTATAAAACATAAGAAAAATGGACATGAATAAAAAGTGTTTATTTTTAGCTATTCTATACGATACAACTATAAAAAGGAGGTGTTATCATAACAACGCAACATCCCAAAATTTTTGTGTATTTTCTCTTACAAGGTAAAGCAACGGGTGCGCAAAACTTTACTCAAAAACTATAAGACTTAAGAAAAAATAGACAAGAATAAAAAGTGTTTGTTTTTAGCTTTTCTATACGATACAACCATAAAAAAGGGACTGGGACAAGGGAAAGGGTGCGCGGGACTTAGAAAATTTTTGGAATGGTGAGTTGTTATTATAACACGTACTTCTTATGATTGTATCGTATAGAATAGACTAGCTAAAAATAAACACTTTTTACTCTTGTCATTTTTTTTTGAAGTCCTATAGTTTGCGAGTATATCAGTTTTGAACACAATATTGCACAACATTTTCAAACTTGTTTTCAGCCACATAAACATTATAAATAGCTTCTAAGGTCATTAACCCTTATGTCATAGACCCCCCGGGGTCAAGGTCATGTCAAGGTCATTGACCTTTAAAACCTTGTGCGCACCCTTTCGTTCACACCGACCCTCAGCGCTCGTGTCCTCGTGTGCGCTATTTGCACGCAAACAATCGGTCCAAAATTGCTCATGTGCGCATTTTGTATGCGGTATGACGTACTTGATTACGTCACCGATTGATGCCGACAGTGCTAACAGAAAAGAGGTAGTGCACTATCTCCAGAACTGTCCATGTCAAAGTCTACATCAGCTTTATTTTTATTTTAGTTTTTTCGAATTTATTTTTTCATTAGATTATCTACAATTTAATAGAGAATTGCTCTGTAAAGATGCTGGAGGCATAATACGTCTCCCTCTAATTTTTCTTTTTAAATTACATTACTGTCAACTTGACAGACTCACAGATCGAAAGCTCGGTTCAAAATTGATCTGAGTACTTACGTCCGTGAGCAGTGCTAACGATTTGAACGGGTTGTTTGCATGCATGCAAACGTTTGCACTGATATCTGATTATGAACCGCACCATTGTTATCAGCGCTCGTGTGCGCTATTTGCACGCAAACATACGGTCCAAAAGTACTCATGGGCGCATTTTGTATGCGGTATGACGTAATTGATGACGTCACCGATTGATGCTGACAGTGCTATCAGAAAAGAGGTAGTGCACTGTCTCCAGAACTGTCAATGTCAAAGTCAACATCAGTTTTATTTTTCGAATGTATTTTTTACCTACAATTAATAGAGAAGTGCTCTACAGATACTGAGCTGCGTTCAGAACCTACGCTCGAGTGCACTCCGAGTGCACTCTGACAGCAACCAACCCGTTCAGAGCCTCCGGGTAAAAAACGCTCTAACAGGCGGTTAGTACACTCTGTGCCCGTTCAGAAGCTTCGAGTGATGCAACCAAACAACCAATTCGAGCGTAGGGTAAAAAACACTCTGACAGATTTTATGTCAATGTCGATGTCAAAAATACGCAAATTATATATTATTTTATTAAATAACACTACTTTGAACTCTTTTAAGCCTAATACTAGGGAAATATAGTGATTTCTATGTGTTGTAATTATTTTTAAGCAGAAAAATGGATATTTACTCTTAATTTCATAGTAAGGATTAGTAATATTTTGCCCTTTGCTTGATCTTGATCGGCAAGATACAAACTAAAAAAAAAGATAGCAACCGACCCGTTCTGAACCTCGGAGCGAGTGTGAAAAACACTCTCGGTTGCATTACTCTGACCCTCGGAACGCAACTCAGGGTTACGTTCACTTTGGGCACAGAATAGATAATAGTACTACGTACAGAAGGGCCACTCACCTCCCCGCACTCATTTTTAAATACCTCGTCCTACCCGGCACTTCGTTGTAGATATCACCGACACATGAACAAGGGCGCGCGCGATCGCTCGGACGAGTAGACGCGAGCGCCGGGCGATAACAGAGACAGCGCTATGCGGGTGAAAGAGAAGGCAGTCGCTGCACTTCTCGCGTCATTTCGATAGATAACCGCGCACTCAGCCCTACTAGATTCCACGCACACATTTACGCGTGTACGAACGCCATTTGTTTATGTAGTAGTAACAGGTAATTGATTTGCGAACGTTGTATGGAGTGTCCGGGGTGTGCTTTGGGTGTGATTATCGCCGTGTATCTTTCGCCCGGCGATCACCGGTCCTATTGAACGGTTTTGAAACTGAACGCATCGTATTTGACAGAAGGAACGCAGCAAGTAAATTAAGTTTATACACGATGTTTCATAATAACCAATAAATATTCAATGCGTTATCTAAAACCTCAGAATAACAACTTGTTATTCTGAGTCTAAAACTATTTATTAAATCGTACCCTTATTGCAAGAACCAACTAACTGCACCAAAATTTTAGTAATAAAGTTTTGAGATATACCTAAGCGGCTGAAAGTTTGACGACTCAGAAGTACCTTATATTTATGTCAATAATACCCACTAGTATATTCTAATAAACAACAAAATATCTATGTGTGGATTATTGAAATAAAAACTAGGGAAAGTCCTATACTTTTCCCACAAAACGGAAAATAAGGTGGTAAGGGGGCGCATTTAGTCAGTTTTTCCTGAATGTCAAAAATCAAGCGAAAATCAATAATGCATCTGTCTAGAAGCTCGTCTGACATAATTTATTGAATCATGTGCATAAATTTCTAGTAGTCATAAAGACGGGGACAGATTTTATTCAATTTTGTGCAGCTCGGAATTAAAAGAAAAAAATTTAATTAGTTTTTGCTGAATATGAGAATGCTTTGATAAAATATTTACTAGTCATCTTCACATGAAATCTTTAATATTCTACACAAAAATACTAAATTAAATAATGACGCTTAGGCATAATTGGAGATACAATTACTTATGTAATACTTAAGTAATTTTGTATGTGCTGGTAAATTAAAACTCCATTCTACGAATTAATTTTTTATTCAATAAAATGATATAAGTACATTATGAATTACTAAAATAGTGAGGACGTTATTAAGTCGTGTTTTTGGCCACAACCTTGCATTTTGCGATTAAGCTCTGAAACTTTGCACTTTGCATGTACGAGTAGGTATATAAATGCATCTGCGTATTAAAAACAAATTTCTCGAAATATATCAAATTAGATAACTGTACTCAAATTTTACGAATATTATTCAATTTGCCAGGACACCTGCAAAGATCTGTACAGCTTAAATTTCTTGGGTCCTACTTGCAGCTGCAATTTCCTCGGTATTCTTTCTTGCATCATCTCATAATCATCTTGCATCATTTTTTTTTCATTTTAGCTACTTGTATTTGCATACACCGTAATTATGGTTGGGGTGTATGTACATACAAGGATTATATAATTAGTAAATTAGATTCTTGTTTAATAAGATTTTTATGTTTTGTTTGACGTCAATAAGTGCCTGTAAAGGTCTATATTGAATAAAGATTTTTGAGTTTGAGTTTGCATTTGTAGCGCACAAATGCTGCACAAGCTTCTGCCGTGACTGGGAGGGTTCATACAGGCTCCCATAGACAGTAGAGTTTCTGTATTGGTTGGATGCTTTGGAATCATAATTGGGCCTGGTATGCAGCTCTTCTCATATGCTAGTCTAATGCATACTCAGTGGTTGAAAATTTTTCGATGGGCTGGTCCAATTTTGAAAACAAGGCGCGGTGGCAGGCACTCAGCGTTGGGTACATTTCGGACCTACAAATACCAGCAATGTGTAATTTCTACCAAAAGATCATTATGCACACAATTGATGCTTTGTAACTAATATACAATGCAATTAGAAAGATCAGGTAAGCTCGAGCGTCAAAGGTCAGTGAAGGCTTGCACGGATTCCTTGCAGCGCTGCATGGCGTTGAGTTCCTTGCTCTTCCTCATCATGAAAAATGACGAAATGTTTAATTAATGTTTCGTCATTTTCTGTAAACGTATGACGCCTAACCATAACCTAATGATTTAGCAGGACTTGAAAAGAAAAAAAACATCACACAGCTCATATACATCTCAACCGAGGGGCTCGGGCCTATCCTATGTTAGGGTGATTAGGCCTTAGTCAACCACACTGGCCCAGTGAGGATTGGTCGACTTCACATACACCATTGAATTTATTCGCAGATGTACATAGGTTGCTTCACAACGTTTTCCTGAACGTTGAAGCGTCAGACAATTATGCACATTATAGAAATTCGAAAAAACACATTGGTACATGGCGGTCTCGAGCCCCAGACCTCCCGATTGGAAGGCAAGTACCGAGTCCACAGCGCCACCGACGCTCCGTACACACACGTAATAGTAATTACATATTAGACCATCAGTGTTCGCGACTTCGTAAATAACAAAATCGGGATATTATACATCCTATAATAGCCATCATCGATAAATGGACTATGCCGCACAAAAAGATCGCGAGTGCCGAGTCCACAGCGCCACCGACGCTCCAAGCGAATTTAATAAATTCGTTTTTGCGACCGCTTAAACAATTAGCAAATATAGAAAAACGTCTTACCTAGAGGAGCTGCTATCTTATACACAGGCAGGTAGGTTTGGGTGCTTACTCTCTGCCTGTATATGAGCTCCTGTAGTTCCGCGAGACGATGCACACATCGATCGTGGCGATCACAACAATGTCTGTGTCGGAGGCTCTGCCTAACACTTTGCTGTGCCCCTGGCGCGACGTATCAGCCACGTGGACAAAGATTCTTGTGTCGGCCTCCTCGTGATTGCACGAACTATTAAGAGTCGATCTCGCACATTTTTTATTTGAACTTCTCAAGTTTCAGACGGATCAATCGCATGAGATTGCGATTGGAGGCGTTCTGAAACACTTTATGATTTCAATCTTAAAACCGCGAAATTTTACCCCTTGTAAGCGTTTGTTGCCCGTGGTGCCACCAGTATTGCTATCAGTGGAGTGACACCATGGGCATAAAAAATTACCTTTGTGCTACCAAGCTGTCCAGTAGCACCACGGGATATATTTTTTTACCCGTGGTGCCCTAACATTATCTACCTATACAAATAAATAAAATTGAAGTGTCTGTTTGTAAAGTCAAAATAACAAGTTTTGACTAAATGGGTATGAATGTATATCGGGTAGGTATCAATAACAAAAACACAATTTTTTTTTGTTTGTCTGTTTGTTCCCGCTAATCTCCAGAACGGCTGCACCGATTTTGACGGGACTTTCACTAATAGATGGTGTAGTTAGGTATATAAATACCTTATACATAGGCTAATTTTTATAGATCTTTAAAATTTTATAAAAGGTATAACATAGGCTACTTTTTATCAAGATCTTAAAAAAATTGCCTACAAAAATTAAAATGCTGCCAAAGTTCCTAACTATTCCAAGCGGACGAAGTCGCGGGCACAGCTAGTTAATAATAAATTAAGACATTTTTAGTACTTACATAAAGTTTTATTCATAACTAGCTGTGCCCGCGAACTACGTTTCGCCATCAAAATACTTAACACAGTGTTTAGTTTTTTCCTCCATTTTATTCCATAATGATTCAACTTTAGAAGCCTTTAGCCTTTCTTGAGCATCGGCCATTTCGAAATTAGGACAATTTCGTAGGTTCGTAATGCTCTTTTTCTAACAGTCCACAAAATTAAATACATTACATATTACTATAAACACTAAGTATTATTATTGTTTTAGAGACATTATTGATATTAATAAATTCTTCTTCAGTAGAAAGAACTACACAGTTGCAAGAATAATCTTTATCGTATTCATGTTTCGAATTAAAATAAACAATTGTTAATAAATTAGAACTGTATACGAATACGAATAAAGTTTAGATTTTATAATGGGTGTTGGTAACACCAACAAAATATATTTTTTGGATATGACAACTTGGCCAATTTTGACTGGTCGTACAGTAAGCTCCTTGTCAAGCTATACTGTTTGAACTTTGAACCGTTCTTATGTCGCTCGTAATACTGGCGGTTTTCGTAGAGCATGAATGGGGGGGTTACTGTACAAATACGTTTTCCGTATTCGATATCCGATCACGGAATACAGACACGGAGTTTCGTGAACGTAGCGCAGACGTTCGTTTCTTCTCATTCGGGATTTCTACCATTCTACCTAAACGTACGTACAGAACGTGTTCCGTTCGTAATAAAAACGAACGTGTGCGGCAGTCAATGAGTATTTTGTATAGATTTGATGCATTCGGATCCTCGCATTCAGAAAACGAATGCGAAAAAACGAATTTATGCGGTTAGCCTTAAAATGTATTGAGACTTCCGTTTTTGTAACGTGTACTGTGCGATATAGTGTTGCCGCAACTCGCCGTGATGACTAACATCCAACACACAAACTTGGAGTTATCGTTAGTTAGTTCACGATCGTTGCATTATCACGGTCTCGAAGGACACTAAACACAGGTAACATCTAACATCGAACATCCAATAGGCCCCGAAGCGGTTCTCAAACTTTTTTGGTGACGGTACCCTTTTGGAAAGCGAAATACTTGACGGAACCCTAAAATAAAATAATAGTTTTTAAAAGTGTATTCTTTATTAATAAGCATAATGAAAGTCGGACCAGAGAGGGTGTTTTGATTTTTCTAAATTATTGCGGAACCCCTTATAGGGGTAGTGTGGAGCCCTAGGGTTCCGCGGAATACACTTAGAGCATGGCTGCTCTAGGTACCCTTCAGGGCCTACTTTCATTTAATACCCCTAAGCAACTGTTATCCGTCTTTTTTGAGCGGCGGCCATGTTGAATTTACGTCAATGTTGGTACGTTCATTCTACTGATCAAGGCCTTTCATATGATACCCATATTGCTGGGCTTAGAAACGAACTTTTATCAGTTTTTTTTTGAGCAGCGGCCATATTGAATTTTGTGCTATTTTCCTAGGTTCATAGTGCTCTACTCTTCAAGGCCTTTCATTTGATACCTATATTGCTAGATTAGAAAACGAACTTTTATCCACCTTTATTGAGCGGCGGCCATGTTGAATTTATTTATGTGTTGCTAGGTTCATAGTGCTCTACTCATCAAGGCCTTTCATTTGAGACCCATATTGCTGGGTTTGGAAACGATATTTTATCCTTTTTTTTTGAGCGGCGGCCATGTTAAATTTAGGTAGATTTTCGTAGGTACCTAATGCTCTACTCTTCAAGGCCTTTCATTTGATACCCATATTGCTAGGTTTGGAAACTAACTTTTATCCACCTTTTTTGAGTGGCGACCATGTTGAATTTATGTTAATGTTGCTAGGTTCATAGTGCTCTACTCATGAAGAACTTTCATTTGAGACCCATATTGCTGGGTTTGGAAACGATATTTTATCCTTTTTTTTTGAGCGGCGGCCATGTTAAATTTAGGTCGATTTTGCTAGGTTCCTAATGCTCTACTCTTTTAGGCCTTTCAGTTGATACCCATATTGCTAGGTTTGGAAACGAACTATTATTCTTCTTTTTAGAGCGGCGGCTATGTTGAATTTATGTCAATGTTGCTAGGTTCATAGTGCTCTACTCATCAGGGCCTTTCATTTGACACCCATATTGCTGGGTTTGAAAACGAACTTTTATCCTTTTTTTTGAGCGGCGGCCATTTTGAATTTAGGTCGATTTTCCTAGGTACCTAATGCTCTACTCTTCAAGGCCTTTCATTTGATACCCATATTGCTAGGCTTGGAAACTAACTTTTATCCACCTTTTTTGAGCGGCGGCCATGTTAAATTTATGTCAATGTTGCTAGGTTCATAGTGCTCTACTCTTCAAGGCCTTTCATTTGATACCCATATTGCTAGGTTTGGAAACTAAGTTTTATCCACCTTTTTTGAGCGGCGGCCATGTTGAATTTATGTCAATGTTGCTAGGTTCATAGTGCTCTACTCATCAATGCCTTTCATTTGATACCCATATTGCTAGGTTTGGAAACTAACTTTTATCCACCTTTTTTGAGCGGCGGCCATGTTGAATTTATGTCAATGTTGCTAGGTTCATAGTGCTCTACTCATCAATGCCTTTCATTTGATACCCATATTGCTGGGTTTGGAACCGAACTTTTATCCGTTTTATTTGAGCGGCGGCCATGTTGAATTTAGGGCGATGTTCCTATGTTCATAGTGCTCTACTCATCAAGGCCTTTCATTTGATATGCATATCGCTGGGTTTGGAAACGAACTTTATCGACAGTCATGTCAAATTAAGTCAACGTGGCTAGGTTCAACGTGTTCTACTCTTTAGGTTCTTCGTTCGATATCCATGTTCCTTGGGTGGATCCTCATTTTAGACATTAGGATCAAGAGTCCCGTCCCGTCCCTCTACGCGTAACCCAGAACATTGCAGTCAGATATTTTTTTAATTATCAATATTAATCTATTACTTTTAATAGTTTTAAACGGATGAAAGAGTTTGATTCCTTAGTCCTAATGTAAAAACATACAACACCTTTCAAAATACCTTGAAAAGAGTATCTTAATTTTTCAACATTTCAAATATTTCAAAAATCGTACCGATTTTGTGAAAATTAGTCAAGAATTAAACCAATCTACAAATTTTATGGTCATTTGATAAGTATTATCATAAAAAAATGCTTTATACATTGGTTGTACGGCTTGATCTTTTTGCCTTACCACCACGGTACGACATAAGAAAAAGACAATTTGGTTGCCGAAATCCAGTTGGGCACAGCCCAGTTAACAGAAAATATTAAATTTTATTTGTACTATGTGAAACACTTCATTCCTGCCTTAATTTTCGAAATCCAATTACTTAAGATCAGGCTGTATGGCATAGTTCCATTGCCTTTCCTTCGTGGAAGAAAATACCTTCTCTCTGTACTATGCTCAGACTAAGGAAAAAAGAATAGACATGAAATACCTACGAAAAAAACGTGCATACCTAAATGTGAATCTGGCACAAAGATGGCGGCTTGCTTGCTCATGCGGCAGCCTAACACACTGCACTTACCCATAATAAATGCAGTATTATGCAAGTTCAACACTTTAAACAAGCACAATTTTCGCCTAATAACAAAATTTTCTTCAAAACACTGAAACAAACAAGTCGCGATGACAACTGATGTACTTGTTGTTCATTGTGAGTACTGTGACAAAACATGGCGACCGGCCGCAGTGAGGTATTCTGTGACGTCGCCAAGATAATTTTGCCATTTTTGGTAATGATAAAACTACTGTTGTCCTTTTTTACTTATGATTATCCTTATAAGTTAAAAAGAGATGCCAATATGTCAGAAACTATGCCGTCGAAATACATCACATTCCTATAACTACGTTCGTTATGCCGAGTCCTCTTTTTTTCTATAGTCTGAGGTACTATGTGACAGACTTGTCAAAATAATTTCACGTGCGCCATGTTCTTTTTCTACCTAAAGCCAATTCGAAAATTTTATATGGTATTTTTTCACTAAAATTATAAAGTGAATTTAAACAAACGAAATTATGCCTAAATGTTCTTCCGGAAAATTCTAAGCATTGTGGTGTAAGCCATATCAAATTCTGTCCAGTAGTTTCGGAGATCTTTCCGGACAAACAGACAAACAAACAAACAAACAAACAAACAAACAAACAAACAAACAAACAAACAAACCAACAAACAAACAATTTTTTTAAAAACTATTCTATCGTGTTCTGCTAATGATTTTAAGGCGACCTGTGTATTTTTTTTCTTAATATTTCGCAATTACAGATTTTTGTACCCCTACGATTTTATTATATATAGAGATAGAGATTAATGATTAAACGAACTTACCTGTACGTGAAGTTCAATCATAATTATACGAAGGCTTCGTCCGAAGGGATTAGCAAATAATACTTGTAGTAACGCCTAGTGATACGCCAGTCACGCACTTTATTTGAGGGTATAAATAAAATTTAAAATGAGTCTCACGTCAGCAAGGTGGGCGACCTATCCGCTCGCTTCATTTAGTTTAGAGTAGCCGCACCCGGAATATTTCACACAAAAAAGGGGACTTGTAGTTGGGAAGGAGGGTTGCTAATCCCTTCGGACGAAGCCTTCGTATAATTATGATTGAACTTCACGTACAGGTAAGTTCGTTTAATCATTAATTATACTCGGCTTCGTCCTCGGGATTAGCAAATAATACTTGTAGACTTTTAGAGATAATAGTGTGAAATATTTTGTTTATTCCTGAATTTTCATTAATTTATGTTAATAAGAATAAACATCAATCATCATTTGAATTACTCGTATTATTAACAATTGTTCTGGCAAAATAATTATTTCCATTAGTATTGACATTACTTATGGTTCTATTATAGAATCGATAGAATGTGCTTGAAGAGCCGCTCCATCCAGCGGTTCGTCTTATTTGATCTAGGCCGACACCTAGGTGATGAGCTGCGGATGTAGCGGCGTGCTGTGCGCGGTAAATATGTTTAGATCAAAAACGCTATCGCGCAGTGTGTTCTTTATTCACTGACTTAAGGTTTGGGAACCGACAGCATTATAAGGCTTTTTAGCACTTATGAAGAGAAGGAAATATTTCAATATTTTTAATATTAATCTAGGACAATGTTTGTACTTTGTGTGCTGTCAACAGCGCAATGAGAGTGATGAGTTTTTTCGAAAGTTTTTCAAAAGACAATGTTTCATTGGTGTAAAATTGGCTGACATAATTAATAACTATTGAAGTATCCCACATATTTGGGTAACCGAAATATTCCTTTAAAATATCTTTTTACTCTGTCATCTTCTCGTAAATTATTTTCCCCTAAGCAGGGCGAGCGCGGATCTATAGGAGTTAAGCGTGCCATAGTGAGATCCCTCTTACTTCATAATAGTTTGTTGAAATAAATTATTTGTGGAATTGAAGGATTCTACAAGTCACAAATATTGTCGTTACAGTAATTGAACCAGCGCCGTAAATAAACATTATATTATTTAAAGGAACTTTGGAATATAGATGCTAATATCGGCGGTACACTCCACGCCGTCCGCATAAGTTCCCCGCTATACAATGACAGAGAACGGGGTGAAACCATAAAAATTAAAATCGGCCCAGGAAATGCATCTGGGTCCCTATGCCAGGAGACATAATCAGTGCATTTAGTATTTATTTGACTAGCGAATAAGTCTACTTGAGGTGCCCCATACGATGAGACAATTTCCTGATATGCCCAGTCCGCTAACTCCAATTTATTTATTTTTTTATTTTTTTTAAATACGTCGCCCTACACTAGGATTTACTCCTGTGTCGTGGGTGCAGTTACAAACATAGAATATCACATGCACATACGCCCAGACCGGAACAAATTTTAGTAGGCCATAAAACATTTGTCCCGTACGGGAATCGAACCCGCGCACTGTGGGACATCCATAGGTCATAAATCTTAAAAACCTGCTTTCTTGTTTTACATTTTATTCCTTGTCGTTACATTGGATAGTTGCGGTACCTTCTGAAACTATAAATAGGTCAGTAATTAGAGTGCGCCTTCATTATCTATTGTGCATTCAAAGAGAGCGCATCGCCAATCGTAAATACTGTTATCAGTGAGTCATTAAAAAGCGTGACGTCATTTGTTGTCATTGCGGGACCTGTGAGTGCTGTGTGAGTTTTTTCTGAAATGGATATCCAAGAACAGGGTATGTAATAATTAATATTTTTATTTTAATTGTATCTTAGTATATATTTTCTTTAGTATGTCATTGCTACGAGGCGACTTTTCTTGGAGTATTATATTTTAATATTCAAAGTTTGAATAAACTTTTAAATATGTTCCCACTCGCTCCGACTATGGAGGTATATTGCACCATAATCTTTAGACTTTCTTATCTTAGGAAAATTAAAACTTGGCTGCCCTTATCTGCCCTTTTGGCGATGACAAGGGTGCTACGGTTGCCAGATTATATCGTAGCATTTGCTACGAAATTAGTTTATTTAGTCTTAGTGCTTTGTGTAGGTTTTGTGACTGAATTTTAACCGTTTTTTTTTTTGTTTTAGGTAATTTATATATATGCTCGTTTTCAAGAATGCATATTCTTGAAATATGGCTAACTGTCAATACCGATAATGACTCGGAAAAGTGTCTTCAAGTCCTACAAAGTTTGTTGACTACTCTGAACGACGATGCTGAGAACATTGATATTCATTATTTAGAGAAAATTGTTAATAATTTATGTAAAGCTATTGCTCGATTCTGGAAAAAATGTAATAGGGATAAAACCAAGCTTTTATATAAGAATTCCGATTGGTTTAATGTTATTGAAAAAATTCAACTTGTGAAAAACAATAAGCAATGTACTCCGTCTGAAACGTCGCCGTGTCATTCACGTGGTCGTCCTCGAAAACCTTTTACGCAATGTAGTAAAAGGACTAAACGTCGGAGAGTAGCTGATTTGTCAAAGTCTGATGATTCTACTGTGAGTGCATTGCTTGATGTTTCAGACTGTTCATTCGATTCGTGTATATCTAGAGTTAGCACTGATGATGTCTTGTCACTTGTGACTGATGCTCAGTTGACAAAACATCAGTATTTATTAATTAAAAACTTTGTTAATAGTAAGATTTCTCCTAATGTATTACCATGTTACCAACAAATTACTAAAGCGAAACAGAGATGTTACCCTTCTAATATAACTGTTTCCGAGTCTTCAGCTGAAGTTGAATTACAAAGTCTTTTTGATCACACAGCTTCTCGAATCCTTGAATCTCAAAAAGAGGTCTTAGATCAGATTCCTGATGATTGTTTGTCTAATATCTCTTTACTTGGGAAATGGGGATTCGATGGCAGCACTGGACATAGTGAATACAAACAATTTTTTTCAACTTTAGAAGATAGTAGTTTGTTTGTAACATCTTATGTACCCCTTCAAATTATTGTAAAATTAGCTGAAGATAATTGTAAAATTTTATGGAAAAATCCTCGACCCTCTTCCACTAGGTACTGCCGTCCTATTCGATTTCAATTTTTGAAAGAAAGCACAGCAGTGTCTTTGCAAGAGGAAGCTTATTTTAAGGATAAAATTGAAAGTTTGCAACCTACTTTTATTCAGATCGACAATCGTGAATTGGTCGTTTCTCATAAGTTGCAGCTTTCAATGGTAGATGGTAAAATTTGTAGTGCTTTAAGTGAAACATCTACAAGTAGATGTTATATATGTAATGCTACCCCTAAAGAGATGAATAAAATAGACGAATGTTTACAAAAACCTGTAATAGAGAGTAGATACCAATTTGGATTATCACCACTACATTCTTGGATACGTTTCTTCGAATATTTTATTCATCTTTCATATAGATTAGACATAAAAAAATGGCAAGTTAGGCTAGATAGTGATAAACAATTGTTATCAACTAAAAAACAATATGTACAGTCCCAGTTTAGGGAACGATTAGGTTTAATAGTTGACAAGCCGCGTAGTGGTGGAAGCGGGACGTCTAACGATGGAAACACGGCCAGGAAGTTTTTTTTGGAATCAGCTGTATCTGCTGAAATTACAGGTTTGAATAAGGATCTCATAGATCGTTGTTGTGTAATATTACAAACGTTATCTTCTGGACATAAAATTAATGAATGCAAGTTTAAAGACTATGCATTACAAACAGCATACAGCCTGGTCGAGGAATATCCGTGGTATAGTCTTCCTGCTTCTGTCCACAAGGTGCTCGTACATGGATCAGATATTATAAGTTATGCATTGTTATCTATAGGAGAACTTTCCGAAGAAGCTGCTGAAGCGACAAATAAGTATATCAAAATTTATAGACGAAGTCACACTCGAAAAATGTCACGTGAAGTTACCAATCAAGATTTAATACAACGACTATTATTACATTCAGATCCTTATATTACAAGTCTTCGGAAACTTCCCCCTAAAAAGAAAAATACTCTGTCACAAAGTGTAATAGAATTGTTACATGTTTAATATTGTTAGAATAAGAATAATTTATTTGTATTTTGTTAGTTGTTTTGTTTTTTTTGTATTTAATTAATTTTAATTTATTTATTTCTATTATTTTATTATAATTAAATAATGTTATCAATGTTTTGACTCTTATTTTATTTAAAATATATGTTTTACATTCCAATTTTTAAGTGTTTGTTCATGATAAATTTAGGTAAAAGTATGTTATTGTTTATATTTGTTTTTTACTGAAGTAAACGTTTTTTATTTCGTAAATACATGTACTTCTTTCATTTTAATGTTCCTAAAACACTTTTACAACTATAAGTCACTAAAATAATACAATGTATTGATAGTAACAGGACTTTAACTATTTATGACCGCCCTTGTATGGAGCGTGTCCCTCTGTGCCGCGACCCGTTGCGCAGTAGGTGATCACTCGACCTTTGCGCTAAACGTGTCGTCGATTCTATGTCAGGATGTACCCGCCTTGCTTCGGCATCTGCCGTTATATTATCTGATGAGCTAATGTAATAAGCCATAACATACAAATTGCGACATTCACACCACTGCCATAGTTGACGAGTGATGTCAGTGAAGTGGGGGAACTGAATACCCCCCATTGTATTGATGTAAGAGACGACTGTAGTGTTGTCGATGCGGAGTAAAATTTGACAACTACTTACATTTTTGGCGAACACTTTTAATCTTAGAAAAGCAGCTAGAATTTCTAGGTAGTTAATGTGTTGTGTTCTCTCCTGAATGCTCCACAACCCGCTAACCTTCTCTTTGCCACGTACAGCCCCGTATTTGAGGCGTCTGCGAAAATTTCCAGATCATGTGTATCATGTTTGATTTTACAAAACGGTATTTGTATTGCGTCATTCCTAGGGATATTTATAAATTTATCATAATTATCATTAATGATGATTTTAAGTTTAATTACTTAATGCGCTCGAATATTTTAGTATAAGGCTAGTGTATTCTACAGCCGGGCAAACTGAGACTAGTAATTCGACTATTTGTGCGAATATTCAATATTTGTATTCAACATCTTTTAAGAGTTAACCATTTTTTTTTTAATTTCTGATTTGTGATCCGGAAATTTTTAGTCTAGATTAGAACGAAACCTTAAAAATGTATATATATTACTAGGTATCATTAAACTTTTGGCCTCGTTAATTAAAATCAAAGAGAGGTAATTAATTTTTTGGTTTGTATATTTGGCCAATAATTATCTAAATAATTAGTTGATTTTAGGTCCGCAGAACGGAGTAATCGGACAATTGGTTTTATTGCCTTGATGGTGCAGTACTCAAGCCAAATAGTTCTTGTTCAATTTGAAATCTTAAATATTTTCTTGATTTAGGGTCAATACTTATTAAATAAAAGGCATCTGTTAAATCTATTTTTGTCATGAAACAATTTTTTGTTTTAAAATTTAGCACTGAGCGTTAAATGATCTGCTTTTATAAATTTATTAAAGTTTTTTTTTTTTAATTCAGGATGAAACGATGTTTACCATTTGGCTTAGGTACCAGAATATACTTGATAAAAATTGCCCTTCAGTAGGTTGGCATTTTGAAATAGCACCATTAGCTAACAAGTTATGAATAGCTTAATTGAAATCATCTCTTTCTGTGGCTAAATAATGTTTCACCTTCGGAACAGGTAATTGGTTAACGGGACTAGTGAATGGGATTTCGTATCCCTTGATGCAGGATAGAATTTCTGCATTCTTAGTAATAAGAGACCATTGGTCCATCAACATTTTTATTAATTCTGGGTCACTGTTATTTTTCCAGGTCAGCGAATTAATAGCTTGGTTCAAGCATGAAATAGCCGTAGAAACTTGTTTTTGCCTAATTTCGATATTTTTATAACGTTTAGCGTTTATATCGGAGATAGCCACCTTAATTTCGGCATTCAGTACCTACGGGAGCATTAATTAGTTTGCAGTTAGTCGGCGAAAGGTATTTCACATTAATGTGTGTTCCAACTTAACTGCAAAGTCTTTGTGAATGTCGGCTCCAAAAGTATTCGAAATAGTTGGATCCTCGCCCAATATTTCAAGTATTGTGGTGTTTAGCATCGCATTAGCTGACCCAGGCTCGTCGGTATCCGTCACTTGCTCAGGCGCGCCGGCGGCGGCGGTGGTGGCGGTGGTGGCGACCACCACGGGGGTGACCGTCATGACGGCACAGAAGATATAAACGGCGGGCTCGCACAGAGCGTAGCCACTTCGGCGGGTTCTGGGTCGAGGTCGACCTGCATCTCCGAACGTGGCTCAGAACCAATAATCCCATCGAGCAGTAGGCCAATTATAAATCTTTCATCGTATGACATGGCATAATAAATCATGAAATGCTTCATTTCGTATTACCGATCTCCAATGATATCATTACTATGGCATAATTACGATGATGTCAATATCATAATCATAACGAACGAATGATCAAAAATTTGACCGAAAATCATAATTTTCGCTTTGCACTATGATATCATATGATATTATTTGAAAACCGTGAGATCGTAATAGGCCTGCAGGTTTAAAACGTTGTTATTACGTTCTTGTTCTGAAAACCACCGATATCTCCATTAGTCATGAAACAGACCAAAGTACTGTTCGCGAGACTAATTTATAGGGTAGTACAGCTCCAAAGAGAAGTACGCAAACCCGGATAGGTTATCATTACCATAGGGTAGTACAGCTCCAAAGAGAAGTACGCAAACCCGGATATGTAACCATTGCCACTATGTCGTCGCAATATATCGACAATTCGATATACTTCGTCGCAATATATTTATGAGAATCTAATATATGTTCGTAAGAATATTCATGTGTTTTGTAAAAATAGTGATATTCATTCAGTTAATACTAGACAAAAGAATATGTTAGCTTTACCAAATACCAGGCTCCAAAAAATTAATAATTCTTTTAGAGGCCTGTGTATACGTTTCTACAATAAAATCCCAAGTTGTATACAAGAACTTAGCTTAAACAAATTTAAAGTTGCAATCAAAGATGTACTTATTAAAAAAGCATATTATAAAGTGTCTGATTACATGACGGACAAAAAAGCTTGGGTTTGAACTCTCAATTCTAATATTTAACAATGTATTGCGTTTTGTTTCAAAGAAACGTTCAGTGAGAGCAATTTATTTATAATCTAAGTTCACGCACTTCTCTCAGAGATAGCTTATATAATGTGAATTAACACATCTATTCTTGTAATGGAAGTTGAGCTCAATGCTTGCTTTTGGTCATTGCTTTGCATTGCTTTGAGGTCAGCTTCCAATTGACGACTCTGTAACAAACCAAAATTGTAAATGGCGATTTAAAAGAGGAGATAAAAAATTTAGACCTTTCGAGTTTCTTGCCTGTTCTTCTCGAGAAGGCTCTCCCAATTTCCGAACAGGTGTAGAATCAACTTTTTTTTTTTTTTCATTCCTACTTGTATTTGCAGACATCTTGAGTATATTTAGGATGTATGCACATACAAGGTTAATATAATTTCTTTAAATTAGATTGTTTTGCTTTGTTTTGACGTCAATAAGTGCCTGTAAAGGCCTATGTTGAATAAAGATTTTTGAATTTGAATTTGAATTTGAATATGAATACACCGATATCTCCATTAGTCAAGAAACAGACCAAAGTACTGTTCGCGAGACTAATTTATAGGGTAGTACGGGCAGCAAATAGAAAATGACATTTTCGGCCATAGTCACTAATAAATGCACTTATTCACACAATGACTAACCTTGAGACTCCGAACGGGAACACCTGTCGAGCAAGCTGGAACGACTCCGTGTACGGCATCTTCGTAACACTTCGAGTTTTTTAAACTTACACAACAGATTTGACAATCCTCCTCACTTTTCAGCTTAGGCATTATAAATAAGCACTACCTCACTTAAAGTAAAAACTTTTAAGACGCGAGAGTGTGATCGTGGCGAGCACTAAAAAGCGAAAGAAGCGAGCGGATAGGTCGCCCACCTTGCTGACGTGAGACTCATTTTAAATTTTATTTATACCCTCAAATAAAGTGCGTGACTGGCGTATCACTAGGCGTTACTACAAGTATTATTTGCTAATCCCGAGGACGAAGCCGAGTATAATAATATCTATCATAATAGAAGTCGACGTAAAACAAATTATGTAGTCAATTTACTAATTAAATACATGAAATATTTCCGATATAGATGCTTTTAGCTGAAGCTTATTATACAATTTGCCTTGCGTAGTTTAATGCATAAAAAGTGTAAGCGTTAATAATTTACTTTGGCTCATGAAATCCATTAAAGCTAGTGACAAAAGCTATAGTAAAAGTAAACTATAATTACGTAATTTCTTTTACATGTAAATATTCGAGCAAGTACAGTTGTTAATATCCTGCAAAAAACAACTGGATTCGTTTAGTTTGTTTTGCTAGAAGATTTTTCCTCAATTTTGCGACCAAGTAAGTAAAGCCAAAACCAATTACTAACGTTTATTATGTATCGACTGAATTGTCTTGACGAATTTATACCTTAGGCAAATACATTTAAAACTTGTTTAAGTACAATGCTTGGTTAGGATGACATTACCAACTTGTAACAATTGAAGTACTTAGGTTATCTTTTTTTTTCTGAAGACTATTCGATCAAATCTGTAGGTTATTACTTTTCTTTTCACCGAAGCTATCTTCGTAAATAATCGTCGTAGCTAATAACCGGTTTTACCTGTAGATTCGTCTTGATGAGACGAATCGATAGCTATGGGTGTCCCAAAAAATAGTGTCAAGCGAAAGTCCAGAGTTAGAGCACCTCTTGGAGTACCCGAATCACCCCCATGTATGTTCCGCGATTATTCGTAGTTTTCGAGTAATAATTTTTTTTCTGACTTTTTGAAAATTTTGATCCAAAGAACTTAAAAATTTTAAATAAAAAAAAGTAGAACATATTTTAATGTTTTTCTTTTTGCCACTGAATCATCTTTAGTGCTTCTTTTATGTCTAAAATAATCAGCTTCGTAACTTTAGTGGAAATTTAGAAAACAGTAGTGTAAAGTCAAAATTTGAATGTTAGTGAATAAATACTTAAAAATTCATCTTTAAATTAAAAATCTAAACAGGCGAATTCATGGTTTCTAAGTATGTGTAAAAACTTCTCTAGATTCTCTGCTTTCATAATAATTAAAAAAAAAGTACTTAATAGGGCTACTTTGGCTTAAATCGGCCATCAAAGACAGCAAGGTGAAAATTTCATAAAACTCGACTTCTGAATAATTTTTTTTAAAATTCCAATTATTTATTAATAAACCAAAAATGATTGTAGAAAAGCTAAAAATTTATTATTTGAAGGTCAAAAATAACTGTTCCTGCTGCCATCTTTAATAACCTTTGAAGGTTTATTATAACTTAATAAATGAAACAAAACATTATTTTCAAAGTATTTATTATTCGATCGCTTAAAGAAAGTTTTCAAAATGACGACCTTCGTGCTCAATACATATTCTACATCGTCTAAAAAAGTTTTCTTTTAAATTTATAAATGCAATTCTGATGTTTTTTATTGTTTGTAATGTCCTTGGCGTATACTAATTCCTTGTAGTATCCCCAGACGAAAAAATCTATGGGGTTCAAGTTGGGGGACCGTGACGGCCACGCAATGGGCCCTCCACGACCGATCCATCTGCCTGGAAATGTTTCAGACAAATGTTGTCTAACATTTCTAGCAAAATGGCATGGAGCGCCGTCGTTTTGAAAAATCATATTTCTCCGCGTTAATAGGTCTATATCTTCTAATAAGACGCCGAGATCACGTCGTAGAAATTGCAAGTAGGCCTCGCTGTTCAGTCGGTCCGGTAGTTCGAACGGACCAATCAGCTGTCCGTTTAGGATGCCTGACCACAAATTGATACTAAATTGTTCTTGGAAATTAGATTCCCTTGTGAGGTGTGGATTTTCAATACTCCACGAATGGTAGTTATGCGCATTAAACACCCCACATCGCTTAAAATGTGATTCATCAGTCCATAGAATATTTTTAAAGAAATTTTCGTTTTCAGCTTGTCTCCGTAACATTTCCTGACAAAATGCCACCTTCTCGGGTAGTCTGCGGGCTTGAGCTGCTGAACTTTCTGGATGTGATATGGGTGAAAACGCTCTTGATGAAGTATTCGATGTGCTTGTGATTTCGGAATTCCGATTCGACGTTCTATTGTTCTTACACTAACTGATGGATCTCTCACCACTTCTTCGACCACTGATTGGACAGTATCTGGGTCACTCATTTCAGATGGGCGCCCCGATCTTCTACCTGGTAGGCGTCCTTCCATGTAAGAGTTATGTACTCTTAAAATCATGCGATGATCAGGCCAAGTTTCAGGCTGAGGTCCACCTCCATTTTGTACTTGCTGCCGGAACAACCTGGCTGCTTCAGAAGCATTTCCTCTTGCATATCCATAAAAGTAATGCATAAGAGCATATTCTTGCGATGAAAAAGACATCACAAAATGAAGAGCTTGAAAAGTCCGTTATAAATGCCAAATTTGTCAAAATCCCGTATTCACACAAAACCAAATCGTAATCGCACTCAAGGTCCGTAAAGAAAGCAAAGTTTGTCAAATAATCACAAATGAGCGTATCGTACGTAAGGCGCAAACAAAAGCAGGCAAACGACTGGCGCCAGAACACAATAGGCGCTCGGACTACACCGCTCGGACGACCCCCGCCTCATCCCCTTGTCACAAAGAATAGCATTCCTCAGTTACAGTTATCCATTTCGCCAATAAGAGTGAGAGAGATAGCAATAATGCGGTCTCTTTCATATCCTCTCACTCGGGCAATTTTTTAGCAGGTAAGTACTGCGTTACATCCAACACTACAACCGATGTGATCCGCGAGAAAAATATTTAAATATGGGTTTCATGTAGTAAATTTTTGCTAAATTGTAATTAATCTGAACCTTAGAAATTATAAAAAGACCAGATATTTTTTTTTATCATCTGATAGGAATTTGGTAAATTTTATGAAATTTTCACCTCGCTGTCTTTGATGGCCGATTTAAGCCAAAGTAGCCCTATTAAGTACTTCTTTTTTTAAATGATTATGAAAGCAGAGAGTCTAGAGAAGTTTTTACATATACTTAGAAACCATGAATTCACCTGTTTAGATTTTTAATTTAAAGATGAATTTTTAAGTAATTATTCACTAACATTCAAATTTTGACTGGTGGTGCCCAAGCGTGAACATTGACTTTACACTACTGTTTTCTAAATTTCCACTAAAGTTACGAAGCTGATTATTTTAGACATAAAAGAAGCACTAAAGATGATTCAGTGGCAAAAAGAAAAACATTAAAATATGTTCTACTTTTTTTTATTTAAAATGTTTAAGTTCTTTGGATCAAAATTTTCAAAAAGGCAGAAAAAAAATTATTACTCGAAAACTACGAATAATCGCGGAACATACATGGGGGTGATTCGGGTACTCCAAGAGGTGCTCTAACTCTGGACTTACGCTTGACACTATTTTTTGGGACATCCTGTATTTAACTATATTTGGGTAAAAATTTGCAGATAATTGGTTTTTGCAATAAGGGTACGAAATTGTGTTTACCCGTAATTCAACCCAAAATTTTCATGTGAATCATAGACATGATGATATACTTACCTACTTACATAGATATAGAATGGAATAGATGGGCTATAAAAGCCGTCAAACATGAGGAAAAGAGATAAACTTATACACATTGCCAAAGGAAAGAAGAAGACGGCATCATTTTTTTTTGTCTTTGTCACCGTATATAGGTGAAACTGGTAGTGGGGATTGTTTATCACCAGCGTCTGGTGCTAAACAAATACGTGGATGAAATTTGTTGTGTGAAGTATAGCTCACTGTGCAATTATTTAACAGTTTAATTAGTGTAATTGTGAACTATTTGAACATTTAAATCTTGGTGCACTGCTCCGCTTTAGGTTGTAATAGTTATAGTGCTAGAAAACAGGAAAATATAACCTTTACAGGTAAGACCTAAATTGTGTCAATATTAAGCGCCAAAACTATTTTTTAAATTATAAATACAAGTTATATTGCAATATTTTATCCTTCTACTATGGTTCTCAATCATATTATGGGATTAAACATGAAATTTCAAACTAATTATAAGGTTACTATTAACCTAATAAGTTAAGAATGTCGCCATTCAATAAGGTCACCTATACAACCAACGCGTATAACATTTTGCCGGGTTATAATGATACCAGTCGCTACGACAATTTTTCCTTGATTCGTAGGTAATTTGTTACGTTAAAGGGAACTCACATATTAGTTTCTGTGTTACATTAATATTGACATATTTAAGTATAAAATTTTGAGCATTTTAGATAACAAAGGTAATTCTTTTGAAGTGAAACTTTCTATTTGCTTGTTTGTCTGTATTCAACAGATTTCCTTCGGAGATAATTACTCGAAACAGTTGGGTTAAAGCTACTGGTCGATTGAATTGGCAGCCAACCAAGCATACCCGAATGTGTTCTAAGCATTTTGAACAACAGTGGATTCAGAAAAACAAAAAAGGCACTTTTCTTGGGAGTGGTGCTATTCCTAACTTTTTTTACAGGTCAGTAACTTATACATATTATATCTACAAAGTAAATACCCTATCAAGCCGAAACCTATATTAATTTTTCACAGACCCAACTATTTGTATAAGGGATTTCAAAATTAATTTTACAGTTTTGAAATGGCCAAAAATATGATTAATGGTTTGATTTTGGACATTTCCTATTTATATAACAAGTCTGACCATTAGTACAGATACAGTTTACAAATTTCTTAATTATTATTTTTAATGTTGTAAAATTAGCACCTGCTTTTATTTTTAACCTGTATACATATTGTTTCAGGACGCATCGTTGTTGGGTTTCGGTTCAAATTTGAATACGCCCCGAAAGAGAAAAATGCGGCTTCAAATGCTGCGTTTGAAACAATCATCGAGGACATCAAGTAAAAAACTACGGGCAGTGCGTGAATCGCTTAGACGATTGGGAAAAAGTACCCAAACTTGAAAATGTGTTAAGTGATTTGAAGTGTAAGTTAATGATGCAAAATGAGCGGTTGGACATTTTAGATACTGTAGGAGAAACCAATAGAGATTTTCTGAAAATATTATTAAGTACATACATTCCCTTTTGCACCAATGCTTAGAAAAATTGTTAAATAATTTTTTTTACTGAAGAGTTTACGCATAATCACTACCCGCTTTTGATGAAATGTATTTGTAAAAAATATTTAAATACGTGAATTCATTGCTAATACGCTGTATTCGATGACAATAACGGAGTTATTGAAATCTAATTTTAGAAAATGTTTATTTAAAATTTTATATTTATACATTTTCTAAATCTTCACATATATTTAGTAAATGTATAAATATTGGATTTTAAATAAATTGCAGAGATAAAGAAAAAACAATGATATTGCCCGCTGTATTCTTAATCGAGCGTCGATATTCGCAAGGTACCTAGCTGGCAAAAGCTGGAAGTGAGTGGTCGCGGATCGTACTCAGTGGCGAGCACTTGGAGAGGCCTATGTCCAGCAGTGGACGCGTGTGGGCTGATGATGATTCCTAATATGTTTTCTTATATTTGTAAATATGTTTACATAATAGCTTAAATAATTAAGTAAAATGTTTTAAAACTAAATATACTCGAGTAAATCCGAAAAGTGTAATTTTATTTAAAAGTGTAAATAACTTTAGACTGCGAAGGTTGAATGAAGAATACAATAAAAAAATTCGCAATTTCCTCCCACTTTTATTTTTTGAGACATACTTATTGTTGAGCGAAGGGCGCTCATTAAAATGTCTCAATAAAAATACGTAGATCAACCAACCTTTTTACCACTATAAACATAAAGTAGGGTAAAACTTAAAGCAACACTGGTATACCCATCTACTTAAAGAATACTGAGAAAAAAGACTTGATCTAGCTTGAAAAATACTTTAATTATTCTCATAAAACTTATTTACATTTATTTATACACAGACTACTATTTATGACAGATCACAAACTTGACATTTGTTTCGTGGTAAGTAATAGTGCGTTCCGATACATCACACTCGTCCCTCTTTTCAAAAGTCTTAAATATACAGTTGTTTGATAAGAGATCACATATTATGTAATTTAAATAAAATACAAGCCTAACAATATTTGAGGAAAGGCAATCCTATCTTATATATCTATCTATATTTTTACAAGTTTAAACGATCAGGAGCTTTCCTTATTCTAGTTGATCTACGTACTTCAGGTAGAGTCAATTCAGTTTGAGAACTATTAGTTAAATCTGATTCTTTCTGAATGTCATTTCCATAACGCTCTTCTACCTCTTCCCTAAAACTTAAATCTCTATCCAACATTAATTTGCCTGACTGTTCATTCTCTTTATAACTTTCTTGTTCAGTAGCTATGTTCTCAGACTGAACAAATGGTTCCCGATTCTCTGGTACTTGAGCCCTTCTACTGGGCACATTAATATCTGATTTATCATCAACACCATAATACAATCTCAGAGATGATGCATGAAAATATTTATTTACTCCTTCAACTTTAACAATATATGTTACACTACTTAACTTTTCAATAACAACTCCCTTCATCCATCCATTTCCCTTACTTAAGTCTTTACACCATACCACATCACCCTCACTAAATACTATTACTTGTTTTATCTTTTCTTTACAAAATTCTTTTGTTATAATATTATGTGGTTTCAGCAAATCAAATTTTGTTCGAGGTCTCTGTTTGAACAAAATTTCATTTGGTGACAATCCAGTAACATTGGGTGAGTTTCTGTAGGAAAATAAAAAGTTCTGCAATATAACTTCTCTACTTAATCTTGGATTTTCTTTTTCTAGTCTCCCTAAACATTTTTTTATAGTTTGGACTGTCCTTTCAGCCAATCCATTTGACTGTGGATGATAAGGTGGAGTTTTGACAGCTTCACATCCATTAGCTTTCAAAAAACTTATGAATTGGATTGAGTTGAAAGGAGGTCCATTATCACTTACTAATTTGGCTGGTACACCAATTATGGCAAAAGTCCTACATAATTTTTCTATTACATGAGTTGCCGTTGTACTCTGCATAATGTGAACATCTAACCATTTTGACCGTGAATCAATCAAAAGCAAATATGTAATAGACCTAACATAAAAAAAATCAACATGTACTCTTTCAAAGTTAACATCTGTTTTTTTCCAAGGTATAAGTGGACACGAGTTAGTAAAATTTCTAGAAGCCTGACAGATATTACAGCTCGATATTAAATTTTCTATGTCTTGTCCTAAATTTGGCCACCAACAATACTCCCTCATTAACATCTTTGATTGCACTACCCCTTGATGTGATTCATGAAATAGTTTTAAAACTTTTGGCCTTAGCTTTACAGGTATTATAACTCTGCTACCCCATAATACGCACTTTTGTTCAACAGTAAGCTCAGCACGTTTTAAGAAATAAGCTTTCAAATTATCTTGACTAACATATCTAGGCCATCCTGAAGTAACATAGTCTAATACTCTACTTAGAATAGGATCTTTTCTAGTATATTCTGCAATATCTTTAAAATCTAATGGAGAATCTTCTGTAAAATTTAAATAATTTATTCTATCCTCATCAGCTATATCTGGCAAAGGTAGTCTAGATAGGGCATCTGCATTTCCTAACAAAATTCCTTTTCTATACATTATACTGTAATTATAACCCGAAAGCAACAAAGCCCATCTTTGTAATCTTGCATTTGCAGTTACTGGTATTCTCTTTAAGGGGTCAAAGATGAATTTCAGGGGTTGATGGTCACTGACTAAAATAAATTTTCTGCCATATAAATATTTATGAAATTTTTTAACTGCGAATATAATGGCCAAAGCCTCCTTTTCAATTTGCGAGTAATTTCTTTGAGCACTATTTAATGAGGCTGAAGCAAAATAAATTGGATCCCCATCAATTTTATGACTAAGCACTGCACCCACCCCATATTCACTAGCATCTGTAGTTAAAAATAAATCCTTTTTACAGTTATAGTGTACTAGTAACTGATTTTGTAATAAAAGTTCTTTACTTTCTTGAAATGATTTCTCACAAATATCTGACCATATAAACTTGGTATCATTTTTTAATAATTGATGAAGCGGTTTCAAACATACTGACAATCTAGGTAAAAATTTACAATAGTAATTTAAAAGACCTAAATAGGCCTGCAGCTGTGTCACAGATTTAGGAGATGGTGCTTTAATGATAGCATCTACTTTTTCTGGCAATGGCTTAATCCCTTCCTTACAAATAATGTGACCTAAAAATTTGATCTCACTACAAAAAAATTGACATTTATCTAAATTAACTTTAACATTATAATTTTGTAAGCATTCTAGCACTTTCAGTAAGTGATTATAACAATCTAAAACACTGTCCCCTTTGACAACCACATCGTCTATGAAACATTTTACATTTTTCTGCCCCTGTAAAATTTGATCCATGGCGCACTGAAAAACAGAAGGTCCACTCGAAACACCAAACTGTAATCGAGTTGGTCTAAATAATCCTAAATGGGTGTTAAGAGTCATATATTCTCGAGATGTCTCCTCTAATAACAATTGTTGGTAGGCCCCAGTCAAATCCAAAACACAAAAAACACTCCCCCCTGACAACTCAGTGAAAATATCCTCAGGAATTGGCAAGGGATAATGCTCCGAATCTAATACTTTATTTAGTGTAACTTTATAATCTACACAAACACGAATTTTCTTATCACTTCTTTGTGCTAATACTATCGGACTAGCCCACTTACTATGCCTTACTCTTTCAATAACCCCGGCTCTTTCTAAACTTAACAATTCTCTTTCAACTTCTTCTTTCTTTGAATATGGAATAGTATAGGCTTTATGAAAGATAGGTTCTGCTCCTTCTTTGAGTTTGAGACTAGCTTTTAAATTGGATATATGAGAGGACCTATCCCTCTCAAACACTTTACAAAATTTACTTTTTATCTGTTGTATTAACTTTTCCTTCTCACATGTTTCCCCATTAACCACTTTTAATTCAAAATATTTCTGCCATTTAGGAAATATAATTCTTAACCAATTTCTTCCAACTAAAGGCTCAAAATACTTATCACAGTCAATAACTATTAAATACAAAGTTTTTTTTAAATTACTCACCCCAATTTTTATACATCCTAAAACTTTCAAAATTTCTCCAGAAACAGACTTTAATCTATAATCATACTTTCTTAGTTCACATTTAGAAAAATACTTTATAAAATCTTTTTTGTGAATTACTGATTTGCATGCACCTGTATCTACTTGCATTTTCAACACCTGTCCACCTGTTAGTCACAATGGCATCCAAGTATGACGTCATCTATGTCTGTCCCTTACGGGTATACGGTCACGTCCTATCTATTCATTCTTTATCTAAGCCTACTTACATAAAAATTTTGGGTTGAGTGAGTGACATTAGTTTTAGATAACACATTGATTATTTATTGGTTATTGTGAAACACCGTGTATAAATAAAAAAAATAATAGAAATAGCTTGGGGAATGGACCCTGCTCATCAATTCGTTTTCGGGGGAGCAATACAAAATTGATTCACAGTATTGTCACAGATTAGATAATAGTTACTACGTAACAGATACATCACTCCCACAGAAACGCTCGTATCGTTGTTATAATAATAGCCAAAACCGACAGACAAAAGTCGCTGCAAGAAGAAAAGGTCTATACGAACGCGCGCCGAGAGTCGAGATTACCGCGTACACCGCGTGATTGCGTCATCGAGCGAAAACTTAAGGGTTGTAACGTTTGTGACGTCACAGAAAACACATGCCACAAACGAAACAGTATGCATCTCATTCTACAAATGTCATTTTACTTTTGTTAGAAAGATACAAAACAATATTTAATAGATACGTGTCAAGATATCAAAGAACTGTTTAACAGAGCATCTCCATATGTCTATCTCAATGTTCAGCCCCCCTAGACAAGACGCATTTCGATAATCGCTAAAGCGGGGAATTCACGAACACACGATGGCAGAAACAAGACGGAGACTTGCTATAATTGGAGGTGTAATTGCAATGGAAGAAAGATATAGTTTAGTTTAGTTTAGTTTTATTTATTTCATTTTTAAACAAACCAAACGATGATCTAGAAAGTGTTAAAATTTGTCACCGACTTCAATATAGAAGAAGATTATTTTTAATTTTTCAGTGTTTTTGAAGTCTGTTCAATTATTAGTAAAAAAAATTATTTTTAACTTTTAGTGAATGAAATCTTTTTAGTGAAAGAAACCCTAATTTAATACCAGCTCACCTTCGGTTCAAATTCCTCGATTTTCTATGGAATCCCATCATCCGATCCTGACTTTGGTGACCATGGGACCACCCATGCAGTATACTCTATCAAATACAAAAAGAATTTTGAAAATCGGTTTAAAAATGACGGAGTTATGAGGTAACAAATATAAAAAAAAAATACAACCGAATTGATAACCTCCTCCTTTTTTGAAGTCGGTTAAAAAAGGAAAAGAGTATGGTGCAAGAACTGAGGGACAATCGCACTATTTATAACGTTTCAACGAAATCAGAAACGTTTCCGTTCCCATACATTTTGACAACACCTTGACAGTAATCAGATGTCAAAACACATGGGAACGGTAACGTTTTGGTTTTGATTCAACTTCAAACGTTCGTAAATAGTGCGATTGCCCCTCTAGTACCTAGAGAGAAATAAATACAGTCATATGTCCTTATTGGAAGAATTGGATTCATGTTAAACAATTCAAAATATCTCAATCTCGTCGAACTCTGACGCGTGAATGCAGGCGGGCTGCCCGGCGCGACCATTCACGTTCAGACTTGTCTGTGCCCGCGCAGACAAAATGTGATTCTCCGGGCAGGCGGCGGGCACGGGCCGACGGGCTTGCCCGTGCCCGTTGCCTAGCATTCACGAGCAGACATGGGACAGACTTGCCCGTGACGGGCATCCCGGCGCGGGCAGTCTGGTAGTGAATTCCCCGCTTAACGCAATCGCTAGAAGGAACATGTATGCGATTTGACATAAGCCCTCGCTTAGCTTTCGAGCGCTTTTGTCAAATCTCATACATTGGACTCAATTCTGTGCGCCCGCCGTCTAAATAACCTAAAACATAATTTAAATGGCCGGTTAAGCAAGTGCTATTCTACGGTGACAGGCCAACCACAAACTATATAGAGATACTACGTATCAGACGACAATCTCACATAGACAAATTTTTGCTTGAAAAAATAACTGTCAATACGCCCTGCGAGCATGGAACTCTCGATAAAGAAAATTTGACAGCTAAGATCGACATACTCGACAAAAATCGATAAATTTGACAGATATTCCTAAGGAGTGAAAAGGACAGATGCTTTTGTCGATCGACAAGTCCATGCTCGCAGGGAAACGATACATGACATTTCTTTTTTTTTATTGGGTTATTGTTGGCCGAGGCCATGGGATATAGCTCATGGCTGAGGAAAACCTAATTTTTTTTTCAGATATGGCGACTGCTTAAAGGCAAAGGAGGTAAACATACATTTACTCTTTTTTTCGTCGCATATCTTTTTAACTATTTTTGAAGTGAATAATTGTGCAATAAAAGAAGGAAGTATTTATCAAACTGTTTATTTTTACATTTTTTTTTAAATTTTAGTAAGGCTTTTGCCTGTAATGTAGACCGCTCTTCCATCTCTACAAAACCAATTACCTGGTCCTTGCTCTTATTAAAATGAAGCCCTGCCCCCCTAGCACGTCCACCAAAACACGATATGATAAAGCGGTTTATCGCGGTGAACTGTCAAAATAGGGTTTCGTCGTATGTTGACAGTTCACCGCAATAAATTGCTTTATCATATCATGTTTTGGTGGACGTGCTACGGGGGCTGGAGTCAATGATATCTCATCGAAGACTATTGAGCTTCTTTTTTTCATTCTAGCTCGCAATCTAAAACAAAATAAAAATTTCATTTGTAACTTCAACATCCAATTTACATGAAGCTACGATATGATGCATTATAATTTTTTCAGAATATTACCTGTTCTTTCAGAGCTGTAAAAATTTGTGGATTGATTCCAGCTTCCACATTTAAATTTGATGTGAATTTATTTAGTGTTGTTTTCGATGGTAAAATGAAAATTTTATGTAGAAACCTATAAGCTTTCGGGCTTTGCTTCATTATACTTAAAGCAAGTAATTTTTCTTTTGCAGAGAATCGTCTTCCTTTTTCCTTTCTATATGCTAAATTGATTTGCATTTCAATAATTCTTCTCGCATATGGATTTAATCCTCGAGTAACTTTTTCTAACATTTTTTCTTTTGAAAATTGTAGTGCTCTTTTCACTCTTTTATAATAAACTAATTGCTTTCTGGTTTTTATATATTCATCATAAATTATTTTACATCTAGACGATGCTTTGGCCACTTTTTTCAGTAATCTCTCACTAGAAGGCTTTTTAGTAGTGAGCTTTACAGTGAGCTTAGGTTTGTATCCTGAAAAGATATCATATTAGTTCCTTAATTCATATAAAAAATTAATTGTCTATTGATATGCACTTATGTAAAAAAGTCAATGTTAGTATAAAATAATTGATAAATGAAATGTATAAGTATAAGATGAATATTTGTAATATTTATTCAAACATCTCACCTGATGTAGAAGGAACTACATTCTCTACAGGATGTATCAACAATTCAGTTTCCTGCAATGCTGTAAGAAAATAAAATAATAAAATAAAAATACAATAAATTGATATTAAAATTCGTCATCAGCAGCTTATATTTGGTGGGTACCCACCAAAGGGCTCGAGCCTACCCTAAATTAGGGCGATTAGGCCTTAGTCAACCACGCTGGACAAGTGCGTTTCGATCGACTTCACTCACAACCTGTGAAGAAATTCTTTCTTCACAGGTGTGTGCAGGTGACACTAAAAACTTCATTCATTGGTCACAGTGGTAAAAATGTTAAATTAATTAAATTATCTTACCGACTGAAGTAGAGCGACCAGGATCACTTGCTGGAACATTTGTTAATTTAGGTTTCTTTAAATCTGAAAAGCAATAACAAACAAATTTATTATATTTATTACATTTGACGGATCAGTGGTGCATTGACTGAGTAGTTACAATGTGAGTTCAAGTCCCACCAACGACAAACACTTATGTAATAAACATTTGCATTGTCTTATTATGTATAAAGGACATTGAACAAAAGTGGTAGAAATTTCCACCAGTAACATGATATATGTATTGAAATAGGTCACTAAATACTAAGTAATGAATAGAAGATGGGAGTCAAAAATATATAGTAAAAAGATAGTACTAAATAAAAGTGGCTATTAACTATCTTAGATAATAAGAAGCCACTCTGACACAAGTGCTTACTTCTTTGCTTAAAAATTATTTTTGAAAAAGATCAAAGTAGCTCTATGAAAAACCATATAGGACCGTAGTCTGATATCTGACCTTAACACACTTTTTGTTTAGTAACTAAGTACCAACCTGCACTTGATGTTGTAGGTAGTCGTTCCTGTACATTTAATGTTATGTCTTGTAACATTGCACAGAAAGGCTTGCAATAATTGTGGTCAAAGCGTCTTTTCCGGGAATAAGTGTGGTCCTGAGAAATCTTCTCTGTAACAAATAAAAATTATTTATTAACCATTTAAACCATTTTATATGACATCTATTTCTAATTCAGCATCGATTGATGATGTTTGTTAATCCTTTATAAAAAAAAATCTTATTATATTACTTTTTTCACATTAAGATACATATTTTGTCTAAATTATTACTGGGATACGTAATAATTAAGGTAAGGTACTCACCAGTATCCTCAGAGAGTGATGACGGTATGCCCGTAGTGATTTCTTCACTTGAGAATAGCGTTGGATGAGCAGTTATGAGTAAACGGTTTTTTGGTGTTATAAAACGTTTCTCGAAATGCTTATGACAAACATAATGGTTTTTAAGCTCACTTATACTCAAGTCCCGGAATTTGTCACTACCAAGACACTGTATCCACTTTTCAAGTCTTTCCTTGTTGGTAAATGGAAAACGGTGTAAATAAACGTCCTGTCGTACACTATCACACCCTTCAACACAGCAAAAGTAATACATTTTAACAAAATGTAAATACAATTGCAAATGCCACAGGTAATTGCGGAGATGTGGTCGGAAATTAATAAACGAAAGCGCACACTCGTACACACTTTTTTTTTCCAAAGGTTTTACCGGCCATGGCTACAAAGGCCTTCAGCCGACTCGTACACAAGAAGTCAAGAACCACAGACTTAATAGAGATACTACGTATCAAGAACTAATGTCCAGACATATGAGGAGCGTTCAGAGCCTACGCTCGAGTGCACTCCGAGTGCACTCTGACAGCAACCGAGTCAACCGACACGTTCAGAGCCTCGGGGTAAAAAACGCTCTGACAGGCGGCTATACTGAAATACTTTTACGTGATTGGATAATATTGGCGGCCATATTCTATAATGTCATCTACTAGAAGGAGAGAGAAATAAAAAATCATGTGAAAGAGGGAGATAAAAGATTTGGTTGCTGCAATCGGTTCAACGCCTCTGAGCGAGTTAAAAAACAACCGGACAACTACACCCAAAGGCTCTGAACGCGGCTCTGGTGTGGTCCGCATGAGAATAATTTTGATTATAGCGTTCACAACGCTCACGCCCGGTCCGCATTCGTTAGCCCGCTTATATCGACAAATGACAGTTTGTGACAGATTCTCATGCGGACCGACTTTTAGCGCGCTAACCAAACTGCTAGCTAACCTCAAATTTCAGTTTTCCAAAAAAATACTCTAAATTGAAAATAAAACAAAAAAAAAATACTCTAATAAAAATACACAAATTGTTTTAGGCAGTAGAATATTATTACTCTACTTTCTCAGTAGATACTCTGTTTTTAGTGAATGTTGTATATCGGTTTTATTATTCAAACATGCTTTTTTTTCTAGACCTAGGTACTCTTATAGACCATGGGGGGCATCACAAATTATCTAACGAACTCTGTTTACACACAACAAAACATTCTTTTTGAAGCGAGAACTTCTTTAGCGGCGTTGTACACTTTTTTTGTAATGGGTAAAAAATGTTAAACTCGCGTCAGGACACGTGACCCTGATCGAAAATTCGTAAGACCAATTAAAATTGAAATGGCCGCAGGAACTGTCGAGGTGCGGTGAGGGGTCCACGTAAGCCGGCCGAGAACAATAGCGGCTGGCAAAAGTACTGGAAGTCACACGTCACTTGAGACAGTTTTAATCAATTTATTTATTTATTTATTTTATTTTACAATTTATGTACACACAAAAAAACAGCATCAAGAACATAAACACATGGAAACACTTTACAAAGGCACTGCTTATTTCTTAGCGAAATGTCTTCCAGCAGCCCCGTCACTAATATAAAAGTAAATATTTACTTTGTTAGGAAAAATCTAAATTATGCTTTTATTTGATTTTGTTGTAAATATTAATTAGGTAAGTTAGTATAAATTAAATATTATTTATTTGTTATAAAATTACGTTTTTAAGTAGTATATTAATGTCTGTTTTGATCATATTTTTAATTTAATTGTAAATATTTTGATTCATTATTAGTAGTTATATAATTATGTACGCACAACGTTACAACAGGAAGTTGATTTTTCTGAGGGATAAACTTTTTAATGTAATATAAATTGTCATGTTTGTGTACGATAGCGCAATAAATAAATATTGTATTCTACCACATAAAAGATAGTACTTTTATTCTGATAATTAAAGCAATTCGTGCAAAATTATTCGATAACCATTCCAAAATATCCAAAACGCACAACGTTAATACTTAAGTTTTCACTTCTGCCGGCACTCCCGGAGTGCAACCCGTCATTTTTTTTTCTAGACCTAGGTACTCTTATGGACCATGGATCTAGGTACCCTTATAGACCATGGACCATCTTATAGACCTTATCTAAATCCATCACAAATTATCTAACGAACTCTGTTTACACACAACAACACATAATGCTTACCGTTGCAATCTCTGTTTTGTTGTTGTGGATTACGAGAAAGCTCCACTACTCTGTTATTTTCCTCATCCCTCACACGAAGCGAAACCAGTTCAACCACATCCATTTTTCTTAACTTTTTATAAATAATTTATTGTCTCAAAAGTTCGAAATACTTTCGCATTGGCGGTTTAATTTGACACTTTTGACAGTTCGCTCACATCACAACGATAACGCTCTAGGCTGCGTTCGTAAACCATCGCTCGACGTCGAGCGATCGCCCTAGAGAGGACGACGCTCGTTGTCGGACGTTTTAGAACGACATCGTAGGCTTTGGCTGTCAAATGTCATTTTGATGTCAAAATAACCTAAAATTTATAAATTTTGTGTCAGTTTTATTTACTTGTTTTGATCAATTAGAACTTCGGTCATAGAAATTATTAAGCAAATATCCATCTCATATATAAACAATGCCATTTTCATCCATAATAATGTATCCATTTTCTGTAACTATTTCTATTGTCTTCATATTTATGAAATTACAAAATCCACTCGAGTAATTATATATCTACGATAATACAACATGAAATTGTTTACAAATTATTACAAAAAGGAGAAAATAGCCGAATTGACGGACATGTTATCTGTCAAATAAACGTCAGGGCGATTTTCACCCACCCATTTCACGGGGCGACCGGTGCGTCGTCGAGCGAGGTTTACGAACGGCTATACATGATCGTCGTGCGTTCACACCGGGTGTTTTAGAACGGCCAGTACCTCATCGAGCATCGTCGGGCGATGTTTACGAACGCAGCCCTAGGGCATGTTCGATGTTAGCGCAAAATGGCGGCTTCAATAACGTCATCTATGACGTCCTGACAGATATCGTAAACGCGCTAACGTTCATGCGGACCGGTTGTTATCCCGATAATATCGATATCATCGTCATGCGGACCGCAACCATATTTGTTTGTTTTCGTGCGTGACGGACGACAGGCCACAGAGGCGCGTTCAGAGCCTTCGCGCGAAGTACAACTTTTCGCTCTAACCCCGTTCAATGCCTTCGAGCGTGACAACCGGGTGAAACAACCGGCCCGTTCAAGACCTTAGAGTGTCGGCGCGAGTGACAACCGAACAACCATCGAATTTGATGGTTGTAAAACGCTCTGACGTTTATGACTGTAATACTCTTACGTGATTGGATGATATTGGCGGTCATATTCTATAATGTCATTTACTAGAAAGAGAGAGAAATAAAAAATCATGTGAAAGAGGGAGATAAAAGATTTTGTTGCTGCAATCCGTTCAACGCCTTTGAGCGAGTTAAAAAACAACCGGACAACTACACCCAGAGGCGCTGAGGCGCGTTCAGTTCAAAAAATTAAAAATGTTTTCTTTTTATTGCTTCTTTAGCAGGGCCCTTAGACTATAGATACCAATAGACATGAAATACCTACGAAAAAAGCGTGCCAAGATTTAGGTTGGTGCTCTAAGATGGCGGAAAAAAACTAGGGACGCTGCATCCAAGATTCCACACTTTTTATGTTCTTCTTTATGGAATTCATTAAAATCTCTTCTTTATAGAATTCATTAATATCTAGTATTTTTATCAACAAAAATGAACCAAAATCGTATACTCAAACGTCAATTATCATTTGACATGTGATTAATGCCACCCCTTGGGGTATTGTGTTCTATGTTAATGCCACATTAACTGCATTAATGTCGCTCTCATTTTAAGGGAGCTTCGGACGTCGCTCAAGTGCCGCGTAAGGAGTTATGACTGAGATTTTCTTATACATAGTTACCATTACTATTTTTCTAAATATGTTAAAAGTAATAAAATTAATGTTTTTACAAACCTATTTGGTAAATGCAACTGAAAGTTGATCGTACCTTTCTATCAATATGTACTTTTATAATTATAAAACTAATAGTAAAAAGAGATTTTTAAAAACAAGCTCTTATTTTAATGCCCTAAAAAGGGGAAAATAAACTTTAATTTATTACTGACATGTTACATTTTTTATGAAAATATAACAATAATACAATACTTATTTAACTTGATCTTGATATTGGTAATTCTAAGAAAAAAAACATTTGTTCTTATAAAATAGTTAAATCTTGTGGCAAGCTTTTATATTTTCGAATGTAACGAGCCCAAACTCGATGGGGATGTGTTGTTTTATTACAGAGTTCCTATAGCTACCTTCCACCTCCAGCATCAGACCCTGGTTGTCATGTAGGATTAAAGAACTCGTCAATATGAATCAAATGAGGCCAAACTCGATGGAGTTGTGTCGTTTTCATCACAGTTTTATATTGAAGTTGGTGCCAACACAAAAGATAGGTAAGGATTTATTCAAAACCATATTAATTTAATATTAAATCTAACTAAAAAGCTATACAGAAGAAATGGCAGTACGTGCTTCTTAAACTTGGAAAACTTAAATCTACAAATGTAAAAAACATGGCGAGATTTAATTTTTGTTTGATTTTATTATATTTTGTCTTCGCGGATTTTTGAGCATATGTTGTCGATTCAGAATCAATATTTTTTTTTGCTTAACAATATAAGATGGTTTTCTATCGAATATGCGAAAAATTTATTAATGTTACCAGTGTACAAATAATTAAGTCTCTCTTACAAAAGCAGCTGTTATCAACGATTAAAAATTGTTTCAGTATTTCATTTAAATCTAAGACCTCCTTAAAATTAGGAAGGCCTTTAGTAAGATTTTATTTAAGAAGCGTTTGAGAATTTGGCCATTAGTAACATTGCGAATCCATTGGCTTAGTTAATCTGAGGCAGGGCCACATTAAGTTTTTTTTTACTGGCAATTAAAAGGATGTCATTGTCAATGCCACTAGCTGTCGTTTTGACTTTTGTATATTGTGTGTTTGTGTGTGTAACCTTCCTTTCACAAAATAATATCTTGTATTTTCTACAGCTATGCTCAGGGGGTCTACTCCGAACGTCACATTTCAAAGTTTCGGCCGAATAATCGGGCGATTTCCTACTCCGAAAGACATTCGTTCCGATGTTCGGCCCTACCGAAGTTACCAATGACATTTCTTGTATCGGAGCTTACACCGAAGCCGCGAAACACGATCGAAGTTTTGAATTTGACATACGATTCTTCGGGAGAACAGTGTCGAAATTCACGATAGCAAATTAGTTACCTTTTGATCGTCGGATGCATTCTGGGAAGTGAGATAAGATTATTAATGGTTAAACAAACTTCCCTTTGTGATGTTTGACCATAATTATACGAGACGTTGCATCCGAAGAGATTTATATAACCAGGTAGTCCACTTTCCAATGTACCGGGCACCAAGCACAATTTTAGAGCGAAGACATAAAAATAAAAAGATAGGTAGGTAGTTTTAGTATTATTCACCCGCTTGCGCGACGTTACGCCGTTTGACTCATTCCTTTAGAGCAAAATTTCTCAAAAACATTGGGTATTTATTTGCAATACAGCAAATAATGGGTAGGGAGGGAGTATAAATCTCTTCGGATGCAACGTCTCGTATAATTATGGTCAAACATCACAAAAAGAAGTTTGTTTAACCATTAATTATACTACGACGTTGCATCCTCGAGATTTATATAACCAGGTAGGATGTTTAGAGTATTTTGAGAAATTTTTAATTAGAAGAGAAAAAAAAAAGAACGTTTGTCGTTAATTCGGTATAAGTTGACTTTTTTTATATAATTTATAACAAAATCTAAATCAGAAAACTAAAGAGTTTTATTACGCATGATAGACTCTTGATAGAATCTTGATAAGAATTTCCAAGGCACAGAAAATCATCTAAATAATTTATAATAGTAAACTAAGATGAGATAATATGGGTTTAAAAATCTTAGTGAAAATGTATGAAGCTGAAGCAAGTGCAAAGGGAAGACATTAAAATTCTTAAGTTATTTGCTTTTTAAATCTAAGATAATGTTTCGACGATTGATGCGTATAGTGACTAAAAAATAGACATCTTATAAATCGATGAACGTCATATAACAGAATTTAGACATCAGCTTAATAGCCGTTCGACTGTCTTCCATTTTAAAAGGCAACTCTGAACAAATTCATTAAAAGGTTTGACATTGAGAATAAATCTATTCTAACCATCAGTTTTACGGATTGTAACACCGTTTGTTCTTAAAATTTCATTAAACACAAATTTGTGAAACGAAAACTTTTTCGTTTCACTGTTGTTTTTACATGAAACTTTTTTTTTTTTATTACAACAATTATTTGTCAATTAGTTTCACAATGTCCATTTCAACGTCATTTTTGCACGTGAAAATTGCAAGTACCTTTGATCATTGTGCAATTTGTGCATAGACAATATTAAAGAAAATAAATTTTGGGGTTATCCTGGCATAGTCTACACAGATAGTTTTTTTTCAAATTCAAATGATTAAATTTGACATTAAATCCATTTATTTTGATAACTTTTAGAGACATATTATTTTAAATTAATAGATCAAATTAAATGAAGACATTTAACACGAGACATATAAATTGATAGTTTATAACAAGAGTTTCGTCGAGTAGAGTTTTTAAAAGCTTTTATATTTTTGTTTATTGTTAATTAATTATGACCTTTTGTCTTTTTCAACCAAACATTTATTACTTTCACTTAGAACACTGATTATGTATTATAGAACTTCAAAAAAATCATATGTTTACTGGTGACGGTGATAAGCGATCCTGATCCTTAACACTTCTTGAATCTCAATGAGAATTTCATAGGTTGTGTAACTGGTTGGGGTATTATGGGTGTGATCCCTTTTAATACCTTGACCTTAGAAAAATCAATCCCTAGTTATAATCGAAGTATATCATATTTTCTGCTTTTCATTTTATTCAAGAAAAATTACGAAATAGTTTCGTTGGAATATATCATCCTTCGAGGTTTTGTTTCCAGTTCGAGATCAAGGCTCAGGACACGCAATACATACTTAGCTATAAATAATAAGGATTCTCCGAATGATTCATCAATTTGTTATAATAATTTAAGTACTTACGCTAATTACTAAGGTACCTTATGTATTTCTAATCACTTGAATTTTCTTTTTGATTTAGAACAGATAAATTTATTAACTTTTTTGGTAGGTAGGGATTTTTCAAACACATTATATTGCCAAAATCCGTCTTTTACATCTCCTATTTAATTAAAAAAAATCCTGATAGTAAGCGGCATCTTGGTGGATTAATGAACAATATTTACACATTTCATGTTATAAATATTCTAGATTTTTACCATAGAAAGTTTCAGATCACTCCTTGGCAAATGACTCACAAAGGCTATTTTCTTTGAATTTATTAATGGTAGTAGTTGTACACAAAATAGGTGCTCTCTCCTCCATATGTTATTTTTATATCCAACAAATAACAAAATTTTACAATTTATTAAAAATTATGTTTGTAAAACCCAGTGTGAGAGCCCCTGACCATATGATCATAGGCATGTTACTATATACTTATTTAACCCAACACTGTATTATGAATCTCCAGGGCAGTTCCCATAAGGCTTGGCTATCTGGTTTTTCAGTGGAGAAACTAAGAAACAATTAGTATAACAAGGAAGAATTCTGTGGAATTACATATCTAAAACATATAAAATCTAAGAAATTGGAGTACAGTATCATTGACCCGTGATCGCAAGAATTCAAAGTCGAAGGTACGATCCACTAACCATCGTTACGGGGAAGGCTAATCTTAAAAAAAGAAACAAAACATTTTCATTTTGTGTATTCCATTACCCAGTTGAGTACCCAATTTTTAGCTTTATTTGTTTGATACCGAGATTGATAAAAAATCCGAACCATAGATTTCTGTATCTATTATAATATAGGTACCCGATTCTCTTTAATTTAACTTACAACTCTAAGGATATGATTGTATCTGACTATTATTATGATGGCTGGCTTGACTGTATTGTTCTCTTATGCTTATGCATAAGAGAACTGTATAAAACTTATTATTTCAATAAGTCAAGGATAAAATTTACAACCAAATTTTGGCAATTAACAAGAAAAGAGCATTACACGTAGGAAATATTATGTTAGATATAAATTGATCTAATTCGTTATTGCATCATCTTACTGCTCTCATTTGGTATAACTTCTTAATTTCATAACATAAGTCACAATATTTGACTGTGAAAATAGGTAAACATCTTTGAGATTCGGTTTCTTAAAAAGAAATTTGTAATCCGTTTTGCCCGTTACAACTCACAAGAGAACTGGATCGATTGTATTTTTTTTTCAGGTGTGAATAAAATATTTTCATTTACCAGAATAATTATTAAATTTTTCCTCTATTATGTTTTGATCGGCGCCTTTGGTCGAGACTTCGTTGTCTGATATGGATCTACTACAGGTGCTTTCCTCGCAGACTAATGGTACGAGTGACTCCTCGCCCAACCACGTCTCTGCGTGCGTGGCATTTGACGCGGTGGGGCTTTCCAATTTCCCTGCTGGCTGACTGAAGGCCTATTAGAAGAAGAAGTACTTGCGCAGCTGGAACTTTCTTGATTTGGAGTCCCGATATTTTGCCGACTTCGATGCTTTAATTTTTCTAGTGAGATTCTCGCCAAAGAGAAATGAATCACTTCGTACACGTGCAATATCTTTTAAACTTTTAATCTAATGAATAAATTATTAATTTCCTTCGATTAAGCGTGTTTTCATAATGAAGGTCCATTATAAGCTGATTTCTTTGAGTAACACAGCAATGATTTCGGGATTCGATTTGGGTGTATTAACCAATTGAAAGTTTTCAGGTATGAAGATCTTGCCCTCTAACTCTTTCTTTTAATCTTTATTTAAGCCTCCGCACAATATATGACCCCAACGTTCAGAGATTTCATCCTGGATTTTTGTTCCGAAAAGCTCGTGTTTCCCTATTGAGGTCCCTAAGACCTCTAAAATATTCTCAAGTAAATTGGTTGCTGGAGGGTTAACATCATTTACAAGTACCTGAGAGCTAGTGAATGGTATGGGACACTCGGCTGGTGCTTTTGATGTCATCACCTGTACATTACTAGGTTGTCCCTCATTACAAGTTTCAGTCACATGAACCACTGACTAAACATATGGGATGTATATGAACACACTGAAGCCAATTCATCCTCTCCATAGATTTTCTTTATTTATTTAACAAAATGTATGTATGTACAATTATAAACATAAACACCAAACTACGAAGTAGTTGTCGGCGAGTAACATTAGTAATATTCTGCGAGGCGAGTCATATTCTGCGAGGCTATCCACAGTCTGTGTACTAATTTTAGGTATTTTTTTTTTTAAAAACGTCGCCCCACGTTAGTATTTTCTCCTGTGTCGTGGGTGCAGTTACAAACATAGAATATCACATGCACATACGCCCAGACCGGAACAAATTTCTGTAGGCCATACAAAACATTTGTCCCGTACGGGAATCGAACCCGCGACCCATTGCGCAGTAGGTGATCACTCGACCTCGGCGCTAAACGTGTCGTCCAATATATATGACCAAAAAACATGACTACAATCGCATCGTAGTACTGTGCGCGACTATGATCGCATCATAGTACAAAGGCACACTGTTCTTTAAAAAATAAACAAATAATAACATTCCGTTGAAAAAAATAAGCTAGGTCATGATCACACCATGACAGGAAGTGCAGTGATCGAGACCGTAATCGCGTCACGGTACTAATAAATATGACCAAAAAAAACATGACTACAATCGCATCGTAGTACTGTGCGTGACTATAATCGCATCATAGTTCCAAGGCACACTGTTCTATAAAATATAAAGAAATACTAACATTCTGTTCATAAAATAAGATAGGTCATGATCGCATCATGACAGGAAGTGCTGTGATCGAGACCGTAATCGCGTCACGGTACTAATAAATATGTCCAAAAAACATGACGAAAATCGCATTGTAGTATTGTGTGTGACTATAATCGCATCATAGTTCCAAGGCACACTGTTCTATAAAATATAAAGAAATAATAACATTCTGTTGAAAAAATAAGCTAGGTCATTATCGCATCATGACACGAAGTGCTGTGATCGAGACCGTGATCGCGTCACGGTACCAATAAATCTGACCAAAAAAACATGACTACAATCGCATCGTAGTACTGTGCGTGACTATAATCGCATCATAGTTCCAAGGCACACTGTTCTATAAATATAAAGAAATAATAACACTTAAACACGTGTACAAGGCGTGTTTCAAAGTGCCGATTCACGGTTCTTTAGTAATTATGAATTATTTCTTGAATAGACGTTTATTTGGTACAAAAAATAAAACACACAATGTAACAAAAAAATATAAATATATATTCAGATAGTTTTTAGGCCAAATAGGCCCCGCATGCAGAGGCACAGAGTGCTTTGACGCTGGTATTCTGCGGATACCATTTTATTTAACACAGTATACAGAATATTCTCTAAATAAACACAGTAACGTTAGGCAATGCGCAAACAGCAAGGCTCTTTTTATTGCTCAATAAATTTCAAAATGAAATTAATTAGTGAGCTAAATATGCTTTAAACGAAGGAAATGCAAAGATGAGAACGTGTCGATAAATAGTACAATATAATACGCAATAAACACTTACTCGTATATACTTCCAGCACCATCAAAATGCTTGCAGCGGCGGCGGCGGTGACGTAAACGTTTCTCTAGTTTACGAATCTTTTCCTTAATATATTGCTTAGAATACTTACGATTTCATTTACCTATGTTGATATCTATAACAACTACATAACACACCAAAAATAAAGTTATAAAATAATAAAACTTTGATCTTTAATATTTCGATGCTGTGATGCTCGCACAAAGAAAACGAATGAGTCAAACGGCGTAACGTCGCGCAAGCGGGTGAATAATACTAAAACTACCTACCTATCTTTTTATTTTTATGTCTTCGCTCTAAAATTGTGCTTGGTGCCCGGTACATTGGAAAGTGGACTACCTGGTTATATAAATCTCGAGGATGCAACGTCGTAGTATAATCATAAGGTGTGAATACAACATTAATGAGTTAAATCGTTGACGTGTTGTTATTTTTACATTATTTAACTAGTACATCGAGTCCACTAGAATAATGGCATTATTGTCGTGTATGTACTTACAAACAAGGATTAAATAAGTAATTGTTAAATATTTTAGTAAACTAGACTTTGATTTGATTATTAATGGTTTTTGATTAAGTAATTAGATTTTGTGTTTTCGTATGACGTCAAAAGTGCAACTAAAGGATTAAATAAAGATTTTTGACTTTGATTTATATATGCAGACATCCTTAGTTTGTCAAAATATTGTCTTTCCTTAAAAAATAATAAAATAAAATAAATATATACCTTAAAAATAGAATAAAATTTTATATGGAAAAATGTTAACTTACATAACAGCATTGAATTGAGTGTTGTACATATTTCATCCCAAAGGCGATGGGATCGCTGTCTGCCCTCCACATTCCTAAGATGGCCCCGAGCTAACTCGCGATGTTCTTCGAGAAAATTGAGGAACACCTCCATTTGCTCTGAAGTTCGGGCCGACATTATGCACACTCTTAATTAAAACACGACACACGTAACGCTCTTAACGAATTCCTGACACTAACTAAATAGAAACAAAGTCTTTGTCCGACTTATTGAAAGCTATATAAATATGAAACAAACTTTTAAGTCTGGTATAAGTGGGTCATTAAGCCGTGTGACCGGAGTAAGGTTATCTTAAACAGTCCACTCAAAATCCACACACTAAATAATGGGACCACTTAGGAATTCTTATTCGTAGGTTTGTTGTGTGACCAACGGACCAAAGATACTCTTGGCAAAGTACTTCTAATAAACTGTGAAAACAAACTTTAAGCTTTGTTCTATTATTTGAAGTTGAGACTGTGAAATATTCTTCTTTTCCAACACATTAAAGGCAAAGACAAAGAACAGACAGCCATGTGTCTATTTTTTAGCGAATTAAGAGATATAATAACATAATTTCACTTACACACATTAATTAATTCATGTTAGACGTAAACTCTATCATTATATACTTAATTGATGCGTAAATATAATATATTAAAAAAACTATAACTATATCACTCTTGGAACGTATTCAATTAAGCAAGCTAAGTCATATTTTGGGGAACATATTAAGGAAAATGATCCATCACATGAGACTTTGCTGATAAGAGGAAGAATCAAATAAAATCCATGAATTTAGGATGGGCTCCGCACCAAACTAATATAACACCACTGGCACAATTTTGAAATGACATACTAATGAGGGAAGATGTTGAAATTGAATAAATAAAAATCACATAATTTCTGGGTTTTATTTCATACCTGCAACCTGTTTATACATTACAACTCTTTTACATAGTTACCACTATTATAATTATTCAACACTTCTTATTACATATTTAGTACCAATGATAAAATTGAGGGTATGTAGTTATATAAAAGTAAATATTTACATTTTGAATTAGCATTATAGTAATCTTAGAGAATTTTACACTTAGTTCATTATAATGGCTTCATTAATTAGCATTCGTTTTGTAAAAAATATTTTGTTATTGAAATAGTAAAACTGTAGCATTCTTAACTAGTGGTATGTTATGTTAGACCAGTATCTTTTATTTATATTGATATTTCATTAGTGTGAGATAGGGGTGCTTATCCTAAGAGTAGGCAGAGTAAAGCAGGTATCACACACTACAGCCAGGGGCTCATAATTACAAACGCTGCACAAACACACTGCTACAAAGTATAGAAGTCATCTGCCACCAACCGTTGCATTTATTGAGCTAGATTTCATTTGAATAGCATGGACCTATTGATTACCTACATGTATATTTTTTTTGGTCAGAGATACTTGTTTGTTACCAGCAGTGACCTGCAATGCTTCTAATATGTGGTGACCTGGGGGTTTATTGTCGAAGGAAAAATCTATAACGTCTGCTGCCTTTAATTTAACAGTCAGGCATCAAGACAAGATTCTGCACTTCCTTTTAAAAAGTATTGTGATTGCATAATAAAAGCGATCACGATCAATCTATCCCAAAGGATATATCTATCCTATTCACAAAAATAATAGCCGTAACAGACGATCCGATTTGGTTGGAGCCAACCGCCCGACCCCGACCAAATTGGAACGTGTGTACGTACGGCTGTCGGCCCGACATAATTATTATTAGCTTGTTGGGTGCTTGACGGCCCGATCGCTCATCCGACAAGTAGGAACACGACAAAAGACAAAAGTATCGATACCCTGTGGTTTAATTTAATTATGTGTGCTTAAAGTAATAAATAATAATTTAGTAAACTAAAATGACTCGACTGCTGTCCTGCGAAACCACAAAGTGGAGAAACAAATGTATTGCAAAAATTTTGTTTTACTTTTTGTTTCACGTTTAGTTACGCATTGTACAGTAAGCTCTTTGTCAAGCTATACTATTTCACCTTTGGATCGTTCTTATGTCGCTTGTAATATACCGTAGATATAACTTTGCAGAAACAATTCATAATTTTAAATTCAAAAACAAATACAACCGCATTCAAAAACTGCTAAATAATCACCTGTCTGGATCGGGAATCGAACCCGCCAAATGAAGAAAATGAATATCCTGTATTTTTATGATACCGATCGATAGAGCCGGATCACAGGAAAGAAATATCTCTAACAAACATTACCTCAAAAACTTAAAGAAAACCATGAAATCTATCTGTACCTATTTATTTATTCTTTATAAACTTTTTAAAATATAAACAAAAGGTTTTAATTTATTTAAGTTTCGCAAAGACAAATTGTGTTTTTGTATTGGCCAAAATAGTATTTTGTATCGATATCGATATAGCTACATAATACTTTTTAGGGCACCTCCTGTTGGATTGCCAACCGCGTCGGACCGTCTGTAGGCGCGTCGGCTCCTCATTTGGTTGGATCACGTTGGATCTAACCAAATCGGATCGTCTGTTAGCACTGTAAACAAACAACAAGGGGCTTTTTTGACGCTCATTTTTTTGAAGTTCATACAGCCATGTTTTTCTTAATCTTTAGTCCGCCATTACAAATCACCGTGTTTGTTGTTGTGCTAAAATATCAGTCAGTGAGCATTATTTGTGAGTGCATTTTACAGTTATACGTTTTTTATTGATTTTTTAAATGAATTCTATAAAGAAAAACATAAAAAGTGTGGAATCTTGGATGCGGCGTCCCTATTTTTTTCCGCCATCAGAGCATCAACCCAAATGCTGGCACGCTTTTTTCGTAGGTATTTCATGTCTATTGGTATCTATTGTCTAAGGTTTTGAGGTATTGTGGCTTGTAGGCGCATAACACATTGCACCAGACACCGCTCCGGTGTGCGGTGCTGCGGTTTTTAATTTTGACTGGAGAATCTCAATTTGTATACAAAAACCGCAGGGTATAACACACTCGAACCGCATCACCGTGCTGTTGTGCGGCGCGCGCGACGGCACCGCACTCCCGGACGGTGATGCGGTGCGGTCCGCGGGGTATGCCACACTGTGCCGCAGTATCGTACGGATTTTTGCGTAGAAAGGAAGTGCATACGCGTAATAGATCTCAACATAGATAATGCGGTGATGCGGGGCGTCGTCGTGCACCGCAGCTCCGGACGGTGATACGAAGCAAACCGTACGGTGGCACGGTTCCGTGCCGCCGCAGCCGCATGCGGTTTTCGTCCCTCCGTACACCGCAGCGGTGTCCGGTGCAATGTGTTATGCGCCGTACTCAGACTAAGTACACCAATTAAGGGCTTGTATGATCAAAGGCATAAGACGAATAATACTCTTTACCTTAGATAAAGAATGAATAGATAGGACGTGACCGTATACCCGTAAGGGACAGACATAGATGACGTCATACCTGCCTAAAGTAGATGGGTATACCAGTGTTGCTTTAAGTTTTACCCTACTTTATTTTTATAGTGGCTTTTACCACTATAAACATAAAGTAGGGTTGATTGATCTACGTATTTTTTTTTGAGACATTTTAATGAGCGCCCCTCGCTCAATAATATGTCTCAAAAAATAAAAGTGGGAGGAAGTTGCGATTTTTTTTATTGAATTCTTCATTCAACCTTCGCCGCAGTCTAAAGTTATTTACACTTTTAAATAAAACTACACTTTTCGGATTTACTCGAGTATATTTCGTTTTTAAACATTTTACTATTATTTATTTAAGCTATTATGTAAACATCTTTACAAATATAAGAAAAAATATTAGGAATCATCATCCACACGCGTCCACTGCTAGACATAGGCCTCTCCAAGTGCTCGCCACTGAGCACGATCCGCGACCATTCGCTTCCAGCTTTTGCCAGCTAGGTACCTTGCGAAGATCGTCGCTCGATTAAGAATACAGCGGGCAATAATCATTGTTTTTTCTTTATCTCTGCAGTTTATTTAAAATCCAATATTTACACATTTACAAAATATTTGTGAAGATTTAGAAAATGTATAATATTTAATTTTAAATAAACATTTTCTAAAATTAGACTACTTTTTTTCCCAATCGTCTAAGCGGTTGACGCACTGGCCGTAGTTTTTTATTTGATGACCTCGCTGATTGTTTCAAACCCAGCATTTGAAGCCACATTTTTCTCTTTCGCGTATTCAAATTTGAACCGAAATCCAACACCGATGCGTCCTGAAACAATATGTATACAGGTTAAAAATAAAAGGAGGTTCCCCGAAGGAAATCTGTTAAATACAGACATACAAGCAAATGGAAAGTCTCACTTCAAAAGAATTACCTTTGTTATCTAAAATGCTCAAAATTTTATACTTAAATATGTAAATATTAATGTAACACAGAAACTAATATGTGAGTTCCCTTTCACGTAACAAATTACCTACGAATCAAGGAAAAATAGTCGTAGCGTAACTGGTATCATTATAACCCGGCAAAATGTTATACGCGTTGGCTGTATACGTGGCCATATTGTATGGCGACATTCCTAGCTTGTTAGGTTAACAATAACCTTACTACTTAGTTTGAAATTTCATGTTTAATCCCATAATATGATTGAGAACCATAGTAGAAGGATAAAATATTGCAATATAACTTGTATCTATAATTTAAAAAATAGTTTTGGCGCTTTTTATTGACACAATTTAGGTCTTACCTGTAAAAGGTTATATTTTCCTATTTTCTAGCACTATCACTATTACAAACTAAAACGGAGCAGTGCACCATGATTTAAATGTTCAAATAGTTCACAATTACACTAATTAAAGTGTTAAATAATTACACAGTAAGCTATAATTCACAGAACAAATTTCTTCCACGTATTTGTTTAGCACCAGACGCTGGTGATAAACAATCCCCACTACCAGTTTCACCTATATACGGTAACAAGGACAAAAAAAAATGATGCCATCTTCTTCTTTCCTTTGGCAATGTGTATAAGTTTATCTCTTTTCCTCATGTTTGACGGCTATTATAGCCCATCTATTTCATTCTATATCTATGCTCTTTACGTATACTCTTTCTACGCGTTATACGTACACAGAGTACCTTTGTATTCGGATACGTAGTATCTCTATTAGTCTGTGCTTGTATGTAACATGTTTTCAGAGATGCGTTCAGAACCTACGCTCGAGTGCACTCCGAGTGCACTCTGACAGGAAAAATGGATATTGACTGTTAATTTCATAGTAAGGATTAGTAATATTTTGCCCTTTGCATGATCTTGATCGGCAAGATACAAACTAAAAAAAAAGATAGCAACCGCCCGTTCTGAAGGCCTATTCGCTAACTACGGTTGGTAACTAGAACTGTAATTTTTGAAAGACACTTTATATCCATTACTCGTTTATTGATCTTATGTGTTACGGCAGCGTTCGTAATAGCAGTAATGGATGTTAAGTTCCTTTCAAAAATGACAGTTCTAGTTAGCATTGCTAACTTAGCAACCGAAGTTAGCGAATAGGCCGGCAGAACCTCGGAGCGAGTGTGAAAATCACTCTCGGTTGCATTACTCTGACCCTCGGAACGCAACTCTGCTAAACGACTTGTATCCAGGCTATGTAATATATTAAATAAATACAAAAAAAGAAACCAATCAAACAAAAATAATTGCATTGGAACTTTATCTAAATTAGTTGCAGACCTGTGTTGCAGACATTAATTTGTTAAATATGGCGGATCGTCTTACTCAATTACAAGACACTATCAATCAGGTAACAAATTATCTGTAAAGCTAAATAAACAACTCCATTGGAGAACACATTTGTATAATTATTTTTTTTTGCAGCAAGCAGAGCACTTCTGTAACAGTATTGGCATATTACAACAGTTTTCCACACCAAGTAAATTCCCAGGATTTGATAGAAGTGGCTCTCAGACGCCCCAACAGCAACAAAATCAGGAAGATTATGCTATGCTGTTTGCCACGCTCATTTCTCGGTGTGCCAAAGATATTGATACTTTGATCGAGTCTCTGCCAAGCGAAGAGAGCTCTGCTGAGCTACAAGTTCAAAGTCTACGGCGTTTAGAGGCAGAGAATAAGGAAGCTGCAGAACAACTTGAAGAGGTATGAAATATGGATGAATTACTAATACTAGCTTCGGTTCTATCCTAGGTACCTTTGCAGAAAAGGTAACTTGTATGCTGATCTAAGCTTTCGGACATCGTAATTGGTGCAGATACTAACTAGATGAATTCAACATAAATCATCTGCTTGAGAATTGATAATTTTCTTTCCGAATGTGATGTCAAAAGAGCGCTTCTTTTTGTTTTGAGATTTTATAGTTCAATACGGTACAATGAGAGCAGTGTTGCCATAAGTCACATTTTTTGGGTCTTCTCCCTCTTCTGTGACATGTCTGTGACTTTCGTGACTTTTTAGGCTTGTCTATTTTCTAACAAATTTGCAAAAATGTGACTTGCAAGAAAAATGTGACTTTTCTGGAAACGAAACGTAACTTTTGACTCAAGGCCTTGACGACACTGAATGAGAGGGTAATTTGCTAAGGTTTGGTTAATAAGAGTGGAGCGTTAGCTAAATGCATCTAGAAACTAATATAACTTTTGAAAGGGGTGCATTCCTCCTTCTTTTGGCTTGTCAAGTATATAATTATACTCTTCGTATCTATTTAGAAATATTTCCAATATTTTTAAATTAAAGTTGCAAGTTTAAATACAAGTGTGATGTTATTGTTTAAATAATCTGTATCAAAGGTTAATTTATTGAATAGTAGCTTAAAAAGACTAAAACAAATTATTTTCTTATTTGTAGGTTGTACGTCAAGGTGAAATCCTGCTAGAAAAAATACAGGGTGCCCTCAGTGATATAGCTCAAAGTCAGCTCGACATGCAAAATCCTCTGCTGATTCTGAACAAAGATGTGAAACCACCGTTATAGGACTTGAAAAAATTTTGTGGTTTTTTTTTGTTTTGTGAAATTTGGTGGTTGCCCCCGTCAATAATTATTGTTGAGTGTTTTGAGCTGTGGTATTATGACCTATGGACCAAATTGTGTAATCAATTATTATTTGTATGTTATGTACTGATTCGAAACAAAGTTCTTGATCTAATTTCAGTAAAAGTGGTTTAGTTTATAGTTGTGAATCTCTTCAAAATATTTTGTTATGAATTACTAGAGTAATGTAACGGTATGGATAATAATGGTACAAAAATAAAATTAACAATTCTATTTATGTATATTTGTGATTGATTTTGATGGTTCTTACAGAGCATTTTATAATTTTGTTATAAGTTATAAACACTATATTTGTGAATGATTTTGATGTTTCTTACAGAGCATTTCATAATTTTGTTATAAGTTATAAACACTATTAGAGTTAGTAATGAGTTTTAAATAACTATTTATTATAACTATGCAGGGTGTAAAAAGACCCAGAAGAAGCCTGTGTCTACACATTCAGACCATTAAAATTAACTTATATAAAACAGTATTGATGGGAAGCAAAATTTAGTTTTTAAGGGTTTTTAAAAACAACTGCAAAAAGTAATACGCAGTGTAACGCGTGTTCACTCGCTATGGATATCATCTCTGTGAGTCAGCAGCTCATGGCGACAAAACACAGTGTCTTTTGTAATTTGTAAATACATTATTCAGTTGTAAATAAAAACAAAACATTTATTTGTTTAAAAATACTGATTTATTTATTCTTTGATGTTTCTTTAGACAAAAATTAATAAATAATGTTCCAAACAGTTTGGTATAAAAACCCCGAAAAATGATTGTCACTTTAAACTTAAATATATTATCTCTGTAACTAACAATTCTATAAAGAAAAACATAAAAAGTGTGGAATCTTGGATGCGGCGTCCCTAGTTTTTTTCCGCCATCAGAGCATCAACCCAAATGCTGGCACGCTTTTTTCGTAGGTATTTCATGTCTATTGGTATCTATTGTCTAAGGTTTTGAGGTATTGTGGCTTGTAGGCGCATAACACATTGCACCAGACACCGCTCCGGTGTGCGGTGCTGCGGTTTTTAATTTTGACTGGAGAATCTCAATTTGTATACAAAAACCGCAGGGTATAACACACTCGAACCGCATCACCGTGCTGTTGTGCGGCGCGCGCGACGGCACCGCACTCCCGGACGGTGATGCGGTGCGGTCCGCGGGGTATGCCACACTGTGCCGCAGTATCGTACGGATTTTTGCGTAGAAAGGAAGTGCATACGCGTAATAGATCTCAACATAGATAATGCGGTGATGCGGGGCGTCGTCGTGCACCGCAGCTCCGGACGGTGATACGAAGCAAACCGTACGGTGGCACGGTTCCGTGCCGCCGCAGCCGCATGCGGTTTTCGTCCCTCCGTACACCGCAGCGGTGTCCGGTGCAATGTGTTATGCGCCGTACTCAGACTAAGTACACCAATTAAGGGCTTGTATGATCAAAGGCATAAGACGAATAATACTCTTTACCTTAGATAAAGAATGAATAGATAGGACGTGACCGTATACCCGTAAGGGACAGACATAGATGACGTCATACCTGCCTAAAGTAGATGGGTATACCAGTGTTGCTTTAAGTTTTACCCTACTTTATTTTTATAGTGGCTTTTACCACTATAAACATAAAGTAGGGTTGATTGATCTACGTATTTTTTTTTGAGACATTTTAATGAGCGCCCCTCGCTCAATAATATGTCTCAAAAAATAAAAGTGGGAGGAAGTTGCGATTTTTTTTATTGAATTCTTCATTCAACCTTCGCCGCAGTCTAAAGTTATTTACACTTTTAAATAAAACTACACTTTTCGGATTTACTCGAGTATATTTCGTTTTTAAACATTTTACTATTATTTATTTAAGCTATTATGTAAACATCTTTACAAATATAAGAAAAAATATTAGGAATCATCATCCACACGCGTCCACTGCTAGACATAGGCCTCTCCAAGTGCTCGCCACTGAGCACGATCCGCGACCATTCGCTTCCAGCTTTTGCCAGCTAGGTACCTTGCGAAGATCGTCGCTCGATTAAGAATACAGCGGGCAATAATCATTGTTTTTTCTTTATCTCTGCAGTTTATTTAAAATCCAATATTTACACATTTACAAAATATTTGTGAAGATTTAGAAAATGTATAATATTTAATTTTAAATAAACATTTTCTAAAATTAGACTACTTTTTTTCCCAATCGTCTAAGCGGTTGACGCACTGGCCGTAGTTTTTTATTTGATGACCTCGCTGATTGTTTCAAACCCAGCATTTGAAGCCACATTTTTCTCTTTCGCGTATTCAAATTTGAACCGAAATCCAACACCGATGCGTCCTGAAACAATATGTATACAGGTTAAAAATAAAAGGAGGTTCCCCGAAGGAAATCTGTTAAATACAGACATACAAGCAAATGGAAAGTCTCACTTCAAAAGAATTACCTTTGTTATCTAAAATGCTCAAAATTTTATACTTAAATATGTAAATATTAATGTAACACAGAAACTAATATGTGAGTTCCCTTTCACGTAACAAATTACCTACGAATCAAGGAAAAATAGTCGTAGCGTAACTGGTATCATTATAACCCGGCAAAATGTTATACGCGTTGGCTGTATACGTGGCCATATTGTATGGCGACATTCCTAGCTTGTTAGGTTAACAATAACCTTACTACTTAGTTTGAAATTTCATGTTTAATCCCATAATATGATTGAGAACCATAGTAGAAGGATAAAATATTGCAATATAACTTGTATCTATAATTTAAAAAATAGTTTTGGCGCTTTTTATTGACACAATTTAGGTCTTACCTGTAAAAGGTTATATTTTCCTATTTTCTAGCACTATCACTATTACAAACTAAAACGGAGCAGTGCACCATGATTTAAATGTTCAAATAGTTCACAATTACACTAATTAAAGTGTTAAATAATTACACAGTAAGCTATAATTCACAGAACAAATTTCTTCCACGTATTTGTTTAGCACCAGACGCTGGTGATAAACAATCCCCACTACCAGTTTCACCTATATACGGTAACAAGGACAAAAAAAAATGATGCCATCTTCTTCTTTCCTTTGGCAATGTGTATAAGTTTATCTCTTTTCCTCATGTTTGACGGCTATTATAGCCCATCTATTTCATTCTATATCTATGCTCTTTACGTATACTCTTTCTACGCGTTATACGTACACAGAGTACCTTTGTATTCGGATACGTAGTATCTCTATTAGTCTGTGCTTGTATGTAACATGTTTTCAGAGATGCGTTCAGAACCTACGCTCGAGTGCACTCCGAGTGCACTCTGACAGGAAAAATGGATATTGACTGTTAATTTCATAGTAAGGATTAGTAATATTTTGCCCTTTGCATGATCTTGATCGGCAAGATACAAACTAAAAAAAAAGATAGCAACCGCCCGTTCTGAAGGCCTATTCGCTAACTACGGTTGGTAACTAGAACTGTAATTTTTGAAAGACACTTTATATCCATTACTCGTTTATTGATCTTATGTGTTACGGCAGCGTTCGTAATAGCAGTAATGGATGTTAAGTTCCTTTCAAAAATGACAGTTCTAGTTAGCATTGCTAACTTAGCAACCGAAGTTAGCGAATAGGCCGGCAGAACCTCGGAGCGAGTGTGAAAATCACTCTCGGTTGCATTACTCTGACCCTCGGAACGCAACTCTGCTAAACGACTTGTATCCAGGCTATGTAATATATTAAATAAATACAAAAAAAGAAACCAATCAAACAAAAATAATTGCATTGGAACTTTATCTAAATTAGTTGCAGACCTGTGTTGCAGACATTAATTTGTTAAATATGGCGGATCGTCTTACTCAATTACAAGACACTATCAATCAGGTAACAAATTATCTGTAAAGCTAAATAAACAACTCCATTGGAGAACACATTTGTATAATTATTTTTTTTTGCAGCAAGCAGAGCACTTCTGTAACAGTATTGGCATATTACAACAGTTTTCCACACCAAGTAAATTCCCAGGATTTGATAGAAGTGGCTCTCAGACGCCCCAACAGCAACAAAATCAGGAAGATTATGCTATGCTGTTTGCCACGCTCATTTCTCGGTGTGCCAAAGATATTGATACTTTGATCGAGTCTCTGCCAAGCGAAGAGAGCTCTGCTGAGCTACAAGTTCAAAGTCTACGGCGTTTAGAGGCAGAGAATAAGGAAGCTGCAGAACAACTTGAAGAGGTATGAAATATGGATGAATTACTAATACTAGCTTCGGTTCTATCCTAGGTACCTTTGCAGAAAAGGTAACTTGTATGCTGATCTAAGCTTTCGGACATCGTAATTGGTGCAGATACTAACTAGATGAATTCAACATAAATCATCTGCTTGAGAATTGATAATTTTCTTTCCGAATGTGATGTCAAAAGAGCGCTTCTTTTTGTTTTGAGATTTTATAGTTCAATACGGTACAATGAGAGCAGTGTTGCCATAAGTCACATTTTTTGGGTCTTCTCCCTCTTCTGTGACATGTCTGTGACTTTCGTGACTTTTTAGGCTTGTCTATTTTCTAACAAATTTGCAAAAATGTGACTTGCAAGAAAAATGTGACTTTTCTGGAAACGAAACGTAACTTTTGACTCAAGGCCTTGACGACACTGAATGAGAGGGTAATTTGCTAAGGTTTGGTTAATAAGAGTGGAGCGTTAGCTAAATGCATCTAGAAACTAATATAACTTTTGAAAGGGGTGCATTCCTCCTTCTTTTGGCTTGTCAAGTATATAATTATACTCTTCGTATCTATTTAGAAATATTTCCAATATTTTTAAATTAAAGTTGCAAGTTTAAATACAAGTGTGATGTTATTGTTTAAATAATCTGTATCAAAGGTTAATTTATTGAATAGTAGCTTAAAAAGACTAAAACAAATTATTTTCTTATTTGTAGGTTGTACGTCAAGGTGAAATCCTGCTAGAAAAAATACAGGGTGCCCTCAGTGATATAGCTCAAAGTCAGCTCGACATGCAAAATCCTCTGCTGATTCTGAACAAAGATGTGAAACCACCGTTATAGGACTTGAAAAAATTTTGTGGTTTTTTTTTGTTTTGTGAAATTTGGTGGTTGCCCCCGTCAATAATTATTGTTGAGTGTTTTGAGCTGTGGTATTATGACCTATGGACCAAATTGTGTAATCAATTATTATTTGTATGTTATGTACTGATTCGAAACAAAGTTCTTGATCTAATTTCAGTAAAAGTGGTTTAGTTTATAGTTGTGAATCTCTTCAAAATATTTTGTTATGAATTACTAGAGTAATGTAACGGTATGGATAATAATGGTACAAAAATAAAATTAACAATTCTATTTATGTATATTTGTGATTGATTTTGATGGTTCTTACAGAGCATTTTATAATTTTGTTATAAGTTATAAACACTATATTTGTGAATGATTTTGATGTTTCTTACAGAGCATTTCATAATTTTGTTATAAGTTATAAACACTATTAGAGTTAGTAATGAGTTTTAAATAACTATTTATTATAACTATGCAGGGTGTAAAAAGACCCAGAAGAAGCCTGTGTCTACACATTCAGACCATTAAAATTAACTTATATAAAACAGTATTGATGGGAAGCAAAATTTAGTTTTTAAGGGTTTTTAAAAACAACTGCAAAAAGTAATACGCAGTGTAACGCGTGTTCACTCGCTATGGATATCATCTCTGTGAGTCAGCAGCTCATGGCGACAAAACACAGTGTCTTTTGTAATTTGTAAATACATTATTCAGTTGTAAATAAAAACAAAACATTTATTTGTTTAAAAATACTGATTTATTTATTCTTTGATGTTTCTTTAGACAAAAATTAATAAATAATGTTCCAAACAGTTTGGTATAAAAACCCCGAAAAATGATTGTCACTTTAAACTTAAATATATTATCTCTGTAACTAACAAAGTGTGGTTGAGCTAGGGGACAAAAATGATATTGATGATGAGTTCAATACGTGGGTTTCGGCTTCGCGTTCGGTCTTTTTAACTGACTTCAAAAAAGGAGGAGGTTCTCAATTTGATGTGTATGTTTTTTTTGTGTGTATGTTATGCGACTACACTGCCAATTGTGGACCGATTTCCAAAATTCTTTTTGTATTTGATAGAATATACTCCTGGGGTGGTCCCAAGGTCACCAAAGTCAGGGTCTAATAATGGGATCCCATAAAAATCGAGGAAAAACCTTAAATTTTTAGGTGTGTCCAACGTGTTTTGTGTGTATGTTACACAATCACTCCACCAATTGTGGACTGATTTTCAAAATTCTGTTTGTATTCGATAGAGTATACTGCTGCTGCTGTGACTTGCAAGAAAAATGTGACTTTTCTGGAAACGAAACGTAACTTTTGACTCAAGGCCTTGACGACACTGAATGAGAGGGTAATTTTCTAAGGTTTGGTTAATAAGAGTGGAGCGTTAGCTAAATGCATCTAGAAACTAATATAACTTTTGAAAGGGGTGCATTCCTCCTCCTTTTGGCTTGTCAAGTATATAATTATACTCTCCGTATCTATTTAGAAATATTTCCAATATTTTTAAATTAAAGTTGCAAGTTTAAATACAAGTGTGATGTTATTGTTTAAATAATCTGTATCAAAGGTTGATTTATTGAATAGTAGCTTAAAAAGACTAAAACAAATTATTTTCTTATTTGTAGGTTGTACGTCAAGGTGAAATCCTGCTAGAAAAAATACAGGGTGCCCTCAGTGATATAGCTCAAAGTCAGCTCGACATGCAAAATCCTCTGCTGATTCTGAACAAAGATGTGAAACCACAGTTATAGGACTTGAAAAAATTTTGTGGTTTTTTTTTGTTTTGTGAAATTTGGTGGATGCCCCCGTCAATAATTATTGTTGAGTGTTTTGAACTGTGGTATTATGACCTATGGACCAAATTGTGTAATCAATTATTATTTGTATGTTATGTACTGATTCGAAACAAAGTTCTTGATCTAATTTCAGTAAAAGTGGTTTAGTTTATAGTTGTGAATCTCTTCAAAATATTTTGTTATGAATTACTAGAGTAATGTAATGGTATGAATAATAATGGTACAAAAATAAAATTAACAATTCTATTTATGTATATTTGTGATTGATTTTGATGGTTCTTACAGAGCATTTTATAATTTTGTTATAAGTTATAAACACTATATTTGTGAATGATTTTGATGTTTCTTACAGAGCATTTCATAATTTTGTTATAAGTTATAAACACTATTAGAGTTAGTAATGAGTTTTAAATAACTATTTATTATAACTATGCAGGGTGTAAAAAGACCCAGAAGAAGCCTGTGTCTACACATTCAGACCATTAAAATTAACTTATATAAAACATTATTGATGGGAAACAAAATTTAGTTTTTAAGGGTTTTTAAAAACAACTGCAAAAAGTAATACGCAGTGTAACGCGTGTTCACCCGCTATGGATATCGTCTCTGTGAGTCAGCAGCTCATGGCGACAAAACACAGTGTCTTTTGTAATTTGTAAATACATTATTCAGTTGTAAATAAAAACAAAACATTTATTTGTTTAAAAATACTGATTTATTTATTCTTTGATGTTTCTTTAGACAAAAATTAATAAATAATGTTCCAAACAGTTTGGTATAAAAACCCCGAAAAATGATTGTCACTTTAAACTTAAATATATTATCTCTGTAACTAACAAAGTGTGGTTGAGCTAGGGGACAAAAATGATATTGATGATGAGTTCAATACGTGGGTTTCGGCTTCGCGTTCGGTCTTTTTAACTGACTTCAAAAAAGGAGGAGGTTCTCAATTTGATGTGTATGTTTTTTTTGTGTGTATGTTATGCGACTACACTGCCAATTGTGGACCGATTTCCAAAATTCTTTTTGTATTTGATAGAATATACTCCTGGGGTGGTCCCAAGGTCACCAAAGTCAGGGTCTGATAATGGGATCCCATAAAAATCGAGGAAAAACCTTAAATTTTTAGGTGTGTCCAACGTGTTTTGTGTGTATGTTACACAATCACTCCACCAATTGTGGACCGATTTTCAAAATTCTTTTTGTATTCGATAGAGTATACTGCTGGGGTCCCAAGGTCACCAAAGTCAGGATGTAATGATGGGATCCCATGAAAATCAATGAAAAAATGTACATGTTGTTATTTTCTGACATCCACACGAACGAAGTAGTATAACACACACACAGCTAGTATAACATATACAGGGTGTATAAAATATTTAACAAAAAATAAAAACCTAATTTTAAGACCAGGAAATCATCGTTTGGCACCGACTTCAATATAGAAGCGTAATGTCTGTACCTATTACATTATTTTTAACTTTTCAGTGTTTTTGAAGTCTGTTTTTATTTTTTGTAAAATACTTAGTGCTTTTATATCCTGTATACATATGTTATACTAGCTGTGCCCGCGACTTCGTTCGTGTGGATGTCGGAAAATAACAACATGTCGTACATTTTTTTCCCATTTTTGCAACATTTTTCATTGATGCTCAGCTCATATTAGTCGTAGCGCCTTTAGCCTTTTTCGATAAATGGACTATCCAACACAAAAATAATTTCTCAATTTCAATCAGTAGTTCAACCAAACAAACAAACTCTTCAGCTTTATAATATTAGTAAGTAAGTAAGTAAGTATAGATTATTTATCACTTATAAAATGAAATATAAAATATGTAAGAATATTCAAAAAAGAACATGTTCGTTTTTTTTATTCATTTTTAATTGCACCAAATGATACCTAATATTGTCAGTTTTAGATAACAGTTTTCAATAACAATGTTAAATTATTTCTTGCTTATAAAGTTAGATATTAGATACTTAATTGTTTACAATAGCAGTGTTAAATTATTGTTCGCTTATAAAATTAAATAAAATTATGTTAGAATATTTTAAAAAGACATGTTCCTTTTCCTGATACCCAATAAAACCTAACATTGCCAGTTATAACTATTTTGATGACTAGCTATTCTCCGAACGAATCTAGAATAAACAAGCTAGGACTATATTCGCCAAGAGAGGGGTCACTAGGTTGCGACCCCCCAGACGGGCGACCAGGTCGGAATACGTAATATCTCCCAGCCGATTATCGGTAGGCCAGGCCTAATTCTTTCCTGGCTAAGATAACAGTGCAACCCAGTCAACTAATCATTTCCATAGTTTGTAAATGCGACCCCAAGCAACACCACCAGATGTCACTTAAAATTAACAAAATCTTTAAAATAGCTACCACGCAATTTCTGGTACATTAAAAAAAATGGCAAAATTATAATGCCTTGTCTACTACCGAAAAAATACTAATAAAATGAAGAAATTCAACGGCATCAAATCATTTGTGAACGCCTGGACTACCTCCAGGTGTACGCTTACGTACTCGTAGATATAGTAGGCTACGTGTAAGTCTGTTTTTTTATTATGCTGTCTAGAAATGCACCTTACTGCGCTTCCCATGATGCACCGGGCCATCCGGCACCAGCCGCCATGACGTCCGCTCGAAAACCTTCACACGAACACACCCAGCCTCTCGCCTTGCCGCCGCGACGGCTGCTCACCAGTTGATAACCGGTCGCTTCATAGTGAGCACGTACCGTGTATGAAACAAAACGCGATCGCATTTCAGCGTATATTTTCGATTTACCTTTGCCTACTTTAAAAAAAGAACATTGAACCGCGAAAAAGTCATGTTTCTTTTTACAAAGTTTTTAAAAGTGTAATCGTGCGATGGATGTTTGAAATTCGAACGAATTTGTATTTTCTTCGCCCAAAAAAACTTTGGTAAGGAGTGTTTTACTCTGCTTTGGACGGATTATAATCGACTTGTGAAGGGGTTTCTTACATTGAATGTGAAAAGCGAAAATCATCCAGAAGAACTGGCTGGCGGTTCTTCACCGCTTCCGAGACAGGTATGTTTGAGAAATTGTTTACATGCAATTAACTAAACTAATATATAGATTATTCACTTTGTAAGGTTTTCAAATTTTTTAAACTAGGCAGGAGAGTCAAAAGTGTGGTCAAGTACAAGTACCCAAGCATGGTGATCGCCTTCCTGCCTCAAAATATTACTTTTTATTTGAATATTAGAAATGTCGATTACGTGTGTTAAACTCTAAAAGCGATGTTTAAAAGTTATTTGTATACATAATAATTTAATAATAATATTCATAATATTATTTGTATACTTAATTTTTGTATACTAGCAGGTTTGAAAGTCTAGTAACATCCAATAAATAATAATAATTAACGTCATCATGATTAACTATCCAATATTTACATAATATTGGTAGACGTGAGAATACACCATTATAAATGAAAGTAAACGAAAGGCACAATACGTCTAGTCATTTTCTTTGCTAAAATTAGTAACTAAGTTATAGGTAGGTAAGAGGCCAATAAAATTAAAGATGTTTATTCATAGAGTTATAGACGTAAAATAGTAGATTATTGCACCGAGCACAAATAAATTACTTAAGGCGAGGTGCATAATCTGCTTTTCTTATTACCTATAGGAATAGTAGATAAAAAAAAAACACGTCAAAAAATGAAAATAGAAGTTTAAGATTTTACGTATTGTACTCGTGATTTTAAGGGTAAAAGGTTTTCTATAACACTGTCGGCTTCATTTAAAATGTTTTCCGGAGTTAATGAGTCGCTAGATGATTCCATTTTAATTCTTAATACGAAGCACTCAAAATAAGACAGTATCGCACTTTAACGATTCCAAAAATATTGTCACGCAAAATTATTAAAGTTTCCGCTAATTTACATTTTTAAATCAGAGTTGGCAGCAATCATTTTTTAAATTTGGAACAAGTAGGATAGAAATGAATAATACGTATATAAACTAAGAAAGTATCGAAAGGCTGAATAGATAACTATTCCATTGAGATTGGTAACTTCTTTGTGCGATAAAAAAATCTGTGCAATAATGAAATTCCATACATTTTTATTGCTCTAGAGCACTAAAGACTCCCTTTGTGCTCAGTTTTCAGTGTGATTATGATGAAATTAAAGCATAGTTGGAAGAAAAAGTTTTTATATAGGCATAACAGCTTTACAATAATATTATAGAATGACAAAGTTAGACATAAACAAGCCATATTGCAGATAGGTAGGTAATTACGAGTAGTTTATCGTAAAGATTTTGTACATTTTGTAAGTAATAGGTAATTAGTAATAGGTAATCTAAACCTCGATCACACGCGCGGGGTGCTGTCAGCACCCCAGAGATGTTTAAATGTAAAAATGAATACTAAAATCTTTGTCTATGATCTTGTGCGTCTTTGTAGCTTGAAATGACCTATAAAAGCGTCATGAGCGCTCCACATTCACGCGAGATTCTCGGCGAGAGTCTCGGCAAGAATCTACGCGAGAACCTCGGCGAGAACCTCGGCGAGAACTTCTTGGGTACACACATTGATTTACTACCAAACTTTGGTAGTAAATCAATGGGTACACACTTCTCGCGAGAAGGTACAAGGCAGGGTTGGCACAAAATCAGTGATTAAATCAAAATTCTTTATGTTTGTGAAGAAAAATGTATTTTTATGAATATCTATTTTCCGAGTAAATCAGATATTTCAGTGTCATTATTGTAATTCTTGATAAAAAAAAACAAATTTTCCAGGTTTTTGGTCCATAGTCTGTTACGTAATTTCGAGTGAACACTGCCAAATGTAAAAAAAACTTTCCACTGATGCTGAGGAGGCTATCGCTCCAAATAGTTGCCTCAGAACTGGGTAAATATTAAGTTTTTCCTCTTCCTCTTTCGTTTCCGCAAAATACTTATTACTTACTATTTGCTTACTTATTAAAATTAGTAACGATAAAAACGAAAAAATCATGATAAATTAGGATTTATTCAATAAATCATGATTAATTGGATTTTATTAAAAAATCATGATTTTTTCAACCCTGCCCCCCTAGCACGTCCACCAAAACACGATATGATAAAGCGGTTTATCTCGGTGAACTGTCAAAAGACAATAGGGTTTCGTCGTAATTTGAGAGTTCACCGCGATAAATCGCTTTATCATATCGTGTTTTGGTGGACGTGCTACGGGGGCTGGTACAAGGTTCTCCATATAGTTCACGCGCCGCGCCTTTGTCTCGCGCCAAAAAACCGACAAAAGTCGGAGAACTACGCGAGAACATCGCGAGAACATGCGAATCGGATCCACATTCACGCTTCTCGTGTTGTTCTCGCGTTCTCGCGAGATTCTCGCGAGAATGTGGAGCGCTCATCAAAATAAAATGGGAAGGACACTGTGGCCCGAGCCCTACGTAGGACGGGTCAAAGGTTGCGTGGAGTGCTTATAATGACAACCCACGAGAGCTCGAGTTTTTATACTTCTTGTTATGATCAATAGGAAATATTTATTTTATAATTCCTATATTTACTTTTTAGTAAGAAAGTTTATGTTAGAAAATAAAAGTTATTTTTAAATTTTTCTATGAAATTACCTCAATAGCTAGAATAAAAAGGCTGATTATTATAACATTTTGTACAACAGAATTAAAAGATTTTTTATTCGTATACGTAATAGAACACAAATTAAAAAATACTGGTATAATTGCATTCACACATATTATATGTCCAAAAATTTAGTGTTATAGATTTGGGGTGGCCACAGCACCCCGCGAGTGCTCATGGGGATAAAAACCGCGCGAGTGATCGAGGGTTAAGTAAGAAATATTTTTTTTAACTTTCTCCAGCAAAGAATAGTATTGTGATTGTGATAGTGGTTTTTCCCTCTTTCAAAATTCAACACGAAAGATCTTAAGGGGTGAAATGCAGGGTCTGAAAGGCGGTTCAAAATAAGATTCATTCTCCGAAACGAAAAAGTCGGCTATACCTCTTTAGGTATAAGTAGACGGCTTTTTTTAAAGTTATCTTTGTTAGTAGGATATTATACATTATAGCACAATTGCAATAATGTATAATTTCCTACAAGAAAAATACGTAAAATATTGCGTATGTCCGTATCGGATAATAACAAAATTAAATGCTATAGGTACCTATTTCATATTGGTACCAAGGATATTATTCTTCGTCTATGTTGGTACGTAAGATATCGGTTTTTATTTTTTAGCTACGTACCAATATTTGTTTAAAAAGAAATGTTTGTTTAGTTTGCTATCAAAACTCCATCGAGTAAGAATCATAATACAAGATAGCCAGTTGCTGTGCGACTGAGGAATCCATAGGAAGAGACCCAATAATCCTTAGAAAGGCCCTCTGCGCAAAATTTTTATTAAAGAAATTTCATTGTAGAGCTGAAATTTCATTAATAGGATAAGGGTAATAATTTAAAAAAATATTAACCTCTATTGTTAATCTATAAATAAAGCTAACCCGGCGAACTTCGTTCGTACCTAGGGTTACCATCCATGTTATGATGCCTGTTGAGAATGCACAAAACGCCTGATTTTTTGGAAAAATGCCTGTCTCATGATTGGAGTATGTATTTGAGCATAGCATAGCATAGCATAGCATATTTGAGTATATATTTCCGAATGGGGGGGGGGGGGGGGGGAACGGATACCGAGCCCCCCCCCCCCTTCCCACTTACCTACGCCAACAGTGTATTTGAGCTATTGAGACCCGCGAAGTTCAGAAATGCCTGTTCCAGCGTAGTGCCGGCCGCATGCCTGTCTAAATCCTAAAATGCCTGTCAAATGCGGCGAACGCCTGTCAGATGGTAACCCTATTCGTACCGCCATATTATTTTTTCGTGAATATTTTCGAAATCTTGACAGTAAAATCTATTACATTTTTTTGAATTTTCTTTTATACAAACCTTGTCTTGAGAATAACAAATACAAAAAAAAAATTATCCAATTAGGTGCAGTCGTTCGGAAGTTATGCGTAGGTACGGTCGACCTCAAAAGTAGATGGATATCTTAGTACCATGTCACACGGACTATTCCTTATATTTAGTATGGTTACAACTATATTACATTGTGAATAATTGGTGTGATATGTTACTAAAATGTGTATCTACTTTTGAAGCCGACTGTACCTACATACATTTCGGCGATTCATTTTTAATTATATAGAAGACTAGCTTTTGCCCGCGACTTCGTCCACGTGGAATTCCTTTTTTATTGATTCCCTTTACAAACTCCCCCCCTCCCCACCCTTATTACACCCTTAACGAATGGTTTCGGGAATAAAAATTATCCTTCCCCACAACTCAAACTATCTCCATATCAAATTTCAAGTTCCGTTCAGCGGTTATTTATTCCCCATATAAATTTCCATCCCCATTTTCTCCCCCTTAAGGGGTGATTTCTTAGATAAAAGCAATCCAATGTCCGTCTCCTGGTTCTAAGCTACATACCCACCAATTTTCAGCCAAATCGGTTCCGCCGTTCTTGGCTTATAAACAGTATAATATAGTCCCCACCCCTTTTTACGTATGTATAAAGGGGGGGGGGGGGTTGGAAAGGGAATCAATAAAAAAGGATTTCCACAAAATGGCCACGTGCGTTGGAATCCATGTAGATATTATGCGTGACTTCAGCTACATTACCATCAGGTGGGCAGCCTGCTAGTTTGCCCAACTATGTTGTATAAAGACGACGAAAGTTTTTAATTCGCGCATGTTACCAGTGATGACGTACGGAACTGAGACGTGGCCGTTTACAATGGGTCTCAAGATCACTCAAAGGGCAATAGAGAGGGCTATGCTCGGGGTTTCTCAACGTGATCGCACGCACCGATATAGACCAAAGAATTGCAAACCTTAAGTGGTAGTGGGCAGGACACATCGCCTGCAGGGGCCTTACCATGATCGCTTATAGCAAGATAAAAAAAAACAATATTAAAACAGAGACACCGCTCTTGCTGCGTATAGCGCCATCCCGCTCTCAATGCGGTTTCAATATTGTTTTGAGTGATCACGGTCAGGGGGCAGGACAGTCGGCCGTTGGGCAGAAAAAAAAAGAAAAACACAATTTATATGATATAAAAGATTGTCGCGAGATTTACTTATGTGTAAATTATTTAATTTACTTGTTTATCTACAAAAGTAAATCTCGCGACAAGCTTTTATGTCATATACTCGTAAATTGTGTTAAATGTGAAATAACGTTATAAGTAAAAGTTTTAGTGTAAAAGTTTATTTTTTCTTTTTAGCGCATTTAAATAAAAGCTTGTTTTTAAAAAGGTTTTTTACATTTAATTTATTTTTTACTTTTTAGATATCACTGAACACGTTTCTTAGTCTGTTCATCTAATTCAACGCATCATTGTTGCAAGGTCGTTTGCTGGAACGTCTATACTTACAGAATTTCAGCTCAATCGGTTAAAGATATCTACTTCAAATTTGATTTTTTGGCTTTGGAAGTACGCCATATTGATTAATAGTGACACCACTTTATTTTTCAAGTTATTCTTAGCAAGGCCTTTTGTTTGATACCCATATTGTTGGAGTGCATCTAAAATAATTGGTCCGCCATCTTGGGTATGCCGCCATCTTGGATTTAGAATGACGTCACACAGTTATTTATGCATTTTCATCCAAACTGTGTGTGTATACAAAATTCCACTCAATCGGTTAAAGATATCTACTTCAAAATTGGGTTTCAAGCTTTAGAAGTCCGCCATATTGGATTAATAGTGACGTCACATTATTTTTCGAGTTACTCGTAGCAAGACCTTTTATTTGATACCCATATTGTAGGGGTGCATTAAAAATAATTGGTCCGCCATCTTGGGTATGCCGCCATCTTGGATTTAGAATGACGTCACACAGTTAACCATGCATTGTCATCTAAACTAAACGTGTATACAAAATTTCAGCGAAATCGGTTAAAGATATCTGCTTCAAAATTGAGTTGCAAGATTCCACCCGAACTAACATACTTACGTACATACTTACATTGCAAGTTAAATAAAAGCTTGTAAAAAGGGTAACAGATCCAATACCAAAAGCAAATGTAAAAGTAAAGTAAGTATACACTTGCGCCGTAACCCCAAAGCGCCCTCTAATGAAAGTGCGAGGTCATTATTTTGGCGCAGTCACACACTCATTGTCGTCATAATATAATGGCGATTATGACGTGTCGTCATTCTTTCTATTCAATCGAAGGTATTGATCTTGTGTATTTATAAGAGCGTCGGTGGCGCTGTGGAATCGCGGCACTTGCCTTCCAACCGGGAGGTCCGAGGTTCGAGACCGACATGTACCAATGTGTTTTTCGTTTTTTGAATTTCATATATAGGTACTCGTACATTTGTCTGACGCTCCTAGGGTGACGGAAAACATCGCTGCAAACATCTGTGAAGAAATGCAAAGGTGTATGTGAAGTCGACCAATCCGAACTGGGCCAACGTGATTGACTAGGGTCTAAACGTCCTAACTTAGGGTAAGCTTGAGACCCTCGGTGAGGACGTATTGTATATGAGCTGTTATAATGATTTATAAAAAAGCTTTTGGTGAGTGACTGACTGAGGTGTCAACGTACATTCTAAACTGCTGGAGCTAGAAGTATGAAATTCGGTACAGAGTGGTTGGTTGGCTTATATAGGCGCCATTGGCGTATACATAACCCTACATATACGTCAATGGAGGTCGCCAACTAAGGAAAGATTTTTCTAAATTCCCACAGGAAGCTGAGAGTGAAAAAGGAAACTTCAATGTAGAACTCTATAAAAGTGAAACGTAGTTCGCGGGCACGGCTAGTTTTAATTATAAGAATGTGGGATATTCCCATCTCGTCATTGTGGTAACTCAAGTAGGGTAATATCCGCTTTTGATGTGTAAAATTAATGATCGATGTTCGAAGTGCTGATTTGTATACTATTCAAAACGCTGAAATTTCTAAAATTGAAGATTATGTTAAAGCTGGAGGTGAAAGCGAGTCTTGGAATCTAAGACTACAAAATCACAAACTAGAATTCGCAATGTATTGTAGATCACGTGGTTGCGTTATTATCGTTGGTTTGCTATTTGTTTTATAATGTCACGGTTCAAGCAGTCCAGTGGGTTCTAGACACTGTGCTCTATGGCTCTAGAGCTTTTCCTTTATGTAGGTATATACAATGACGTTGAACAAGTGTCCACTTAATTGATTGGTTAATACTGTATTGTATACAGTTTTAAGTTCTATATCAATATACCAATTCTATGTATATGTACCGAAGAAGAAATAATTTCCAACGATACTCGAGAAAAAGTTAACTATTGTTTTAATTATACAAATATTCCCCTTGGTTTAACTGCCCCCCTAGACAAGACGCATTTCGATAATCGCTAACGCAATCGTTAGAAAAAAAATGTATGCGATTTGAAATAAGCCCTCGCTTAGCTTTCGAGCGCAATTGTCAAATCTCATACATTGTCCATTGCGATTGCGTTAGCGATTATCGAAAGACATCTTGTCTAAGGGGGCTAGTTGTGAGGCTTCTGAGCCCGTCTGGCTAAATACCACAATCTTAAGTTTGTCACCACAATAACATTGATTGATTGTTTGATTAAACAGTTTATAGCACTCGAAACATACATAAACAGGACATAACACATATTAGAAATAACAAATGGCGGCCTTATTGTTGAGGTAGCAATTTCTTTCAGGCATACAGTTTTAAAGTAACGAAAACATTGCCAAAACAAATAAAAACAAAAATATTTGTTTCAATAAAAAATACTATCAATACATATCTCGATACTAGCTCGAAGCTTTGGACTCCATAGACTCCATAGATTAGTTGGTGATGAATCGTTTGTATCCAAAAAGCTTCAGAGCCTCGAACATCGCCGTCTAGTCGCAAGTCTCTCTGTATTCTACTGAATGTAATCTTGAATGAAAAGGAGGAGCAGACAGGAATATACAGTTCTTTTGAGGGATAAATTATGAGCAGAACGAAGTCACAGAATAGATAATAGTACTACGTACAGAACTTGGGGAGCGTCGGTGGCGCAGTGGACTCGGCACTTGCCTTCCAATCGGGGGGTTGGGGTTCGAGACCCGCCATGTACCAATGTGTTTTTCGTTTTGAATTTCATATGTACATTTGTCTGACGCTCCTACGTTGAAGGAAAACACCGTGAGGCAACCTGCATACATCTGCGAAGAAATTCAATGATGTATGTGAAGTCGACCAATCAGCACTGGGCCAGCGTGGTTGACTAAGGCCTAATCACCCTAACATAGGGTAGGCTCGAGCCCCTCGGTGGGAACGTATATGGGCTGTGATGATGATGACAGAACGGCTACTCACCTCCCCGCACTCATTTCAAATACCATAAGAATAACTAATAATACGAGTATAGAAGCGAAACTCCCGGCCGTCGAGCGCTCAAGGCCACGTTATTTACCTACCGTTTGATTTCCGTTGAACGGAATCGCCAGTCAAGGCGCGCACCGTGTGTTTCAGGTACCTTGTGAATGTTTTCCTATTGATTACCTGATTAAGCTTTTTATAAGAATGCGTATTTACTACGCGCTGAAGTTTAATAACCGAAACTTCAAATCATCTACAAAAACGCCATCTTTTATAAATATCAGACATTTGTAAATATTTCTGTTGAATTGAAACCTTTTTGTTAAGGTTGCTTATCTATCATAGATTTACACTGGCTGTCAACAGTTGTTATTTTATAGATCTAGTTGTCATATAAATAATGTAATGTCGAGTTGTTGAATGTGTGTTTATAATGATTATTTAATAAATAACGATTTACGGAAGAACCTCTGGTATATATTTAACATGGTAGCAGCGCTGGAATACGGATTTTTAAAAAAAGTAAGTCGAAAATGAATAATAATATTGCGATACCGATTTTTGACGGGACGGATTACGCAAATTGGAAAATTAGACTATTGAAATATTTACAATTTAAAAAATGTAAAGATGTAGCAATACGAGTTAAAACAGATAAAGATGATGCGACAAAATGGGAAGAGATGGATGTACAGGCCACAAATTATATATACAGCGCAATCACGAACCGACAGTTAGAATATATTTGTGAAATAGAGTCAGCATATAAAATAATGATGAAATTCGACGAAATGTATTTAAAAAAATCGACCGCATTACAAATTGTATGTAGAAACAATTTAGAAAATATAAAATTAGCGAAATATTCGGATATTAATATTTTCTTTCACGAATTCGAACGATGTATCAATGATTTAAAAAATGCCGGCGCCATGGTAACAGAAAATGAAAAATTGAATTATATGTTAAAAGCATTGCCCGTAAATTACAGTTACATAGGAGATTTAATAGATGTTTTACCGGAAAAAGAAAAAACTGTCGAATATTTGAAAAGTAAAATACAAATGAAAAATTTACAAAAAGTAGACGAAGAAGTGCCTGAACGATCAAATGCTTTTAAAGTAGAGTCAGAAAATAAACCTAAATGTTTCACCTGTGGAAAGTTTGGACACATACAAAAGGATTGTTGGCATGGAAACCGTAGTCGTGGACGGGGACATTATGGTCGAACTAGAGGATATGGTCGAGGCAATTATATTTATGGACAGAATAGAGGTAGAGGAAATTATTCCAACTTAGATAATTATAGAAAGAGTTTTCACACGTTAATTGTCAACAATTCAACTATGACAGAAGTTCCTAACAAGGCAGGACAGATAAATTGGCTTTTAGATAGTGGATGTACAGATCATATTATAAATACCGACGAATATTTCGAAAAATTTGTGACTCTGAAAGAACCAATCAATGTTAAGGTTGGAGATGGAAGAATTTTGAAAGCCACAAAGGTTGGCAGCATCACGACATATTTTCCTGTATATGCAAATAGAAATAAAATTATTATAGACAACGTATTTTATGTAAAAGAGATGAAAGCTAACTTATTGAGTTACTCGAAGATTACGGACAATCATACTATAATTTCGACAGGATATACAACAAATATATATAACATGGATAGAAAATTGATTGCGATGGCGAAGAAAGATGAGAGATTGTATAAAATAACTAGTTTTGTCTGTAAAGAGATTGGTGTAAATACAGTGAATAGCGAAATGACAATGAAAGAGAAACTTCACAGAACATTTGGTCATATAAACTTCAAATACTTAGATATAATGTGCAAAAACCAAGTTTTAGAGGGGATGCCTAAGGAATTAGAAAGAGATTTTATGAAATGTGCTATTTGCATTGAAAATAAAATGCACAATTTACCCTTTGACAATAACAGGACTCGAGCGAGAGATATATTGGATATTGTACACACAGACGTTAATGGGCCACACAGAACGACAGGTTATAAAGGCGAAAAATATTTTTTAACATTTATAGACGACTACAGCAAGTTGGCAAGAGTATATTGTATTCAATCAAAAGAACAAGTTTATGAATGTTTCGTTGAGTATGTTAATGGCGTACAGAATATGACCGGAAAAATGATAAAGGAAATAAGATGCGACAATGGTAAAGAATACATGAATAACAGAATTTTTAACTTTGTGAGAGAGAACGGAATAATGATAAAGCCTTGCCCTGCATACGTGCATGAGCTTAATGGTATGGCAGAAAGGTTTAATCGATCGATAATGGATATGGCAAGATGCCTTATGTCCGAAGCTAAAGTTGATAGATGTTACTGGCCGGAAGCTATTAAGACTGCAGATTATTTAAAGAATCGTATTATGACAAATACGCCAGAAAGGAAAACGCCTTATGAAATATTCTTTGAGGAGAAGCCAACGGCAAAATATTTGAAAATGTATGGCAGTAAAGTTTATGTGAGAATTCCGGAAGAGAGACGATCATCGAAATGGAACAAAAAAGCCGAGATGGGCATTTTACTGGGATATACTGACGTTGGGTATAGAGTATTGATTAATAACAGAGTAATCGTGGCGAGACACGTTGATGTAATTGAAGAGGATGTAAAGCTAATTGGTTCTCATGACAATGAAGATGAAAACAAAAAAGAAAATAAAAATGATGAAGATGAGGAAACGTGGGAAGATACTATAGATGAAATTGAGCCAGAAAATAATAATAATAATGAAGAGGAAATAAATAATGAGCAGAGAAAGTCTAAAAGACAAATCAAAGCACCAGTCCGTTTTGACGAAGAATTTGGCTACTACTGTATAACTGTTAACTATTGTGATGCGATGATTCCAGATACCTTTCAGGAGGCGACTACATGTGACGAGGCCGATAAATGGAGTGAGGCTATGGATCGCGAAATGAATAGTCTTGTAAAGAATGATACTTGGACCTTGGTAAATGCGCCGCCGGAGAAAAAGGTATTAGATGTAAAATGGGTGTACAAGAAGAAGTCCGACGCACTCTATAAAGCCAGGTTAGTGGTTAGAGGTTTTCAGCAAATAGACAATGTTGAAGACACGTATTCACTCGTTGCAAGGATGCAAACTTTGAAATTACTTTTATCGTACTGCTGTCAATTTAATTTACATGTGCATCAAATGGATGTAGAAACTGCTTTTTTGAATGGCAAAGTCTTATCAGAAGTGTATGTTAAACAGCCACTTGGCTACGAAGATGGAACTGACAAAGTGTATAAACTATATAAGTCGCTATACGGTTTAAAGGAAAGCCCTCGTGCATGGTACGAATGTTTTAATGACTTTGTGACAACTATTGGCTTTAGGCGAAGTAAATATGACTATTGTTTGTATGTTAAGACTGATAATAACCAAACTATTTATATATTAGTCTATGTAGATGATTTATTGATTGCGTGCAAAGATCAAAAAACGGTTACGGCTATTAAAAGAAAACTGAGTAATTATTTCAAAATGAAGGATATGGGAAAAGTTAAAAACTATATAGGTATTGATGTTGAGTATGATTACGAAAGAGCTAATATGTTGACATTAAGTCAGGAAAAATATATAGAGTCGTTAGCCAAAAAATACAAAATCGAGAACTCTAAACTGTATAAAACACCGATGGAGATTAACGTCAAACTTGAGAAACGCGAAGTAAATGAGGATATTAAATACCGAAATTTGATAGGAGCTTTACTTTACATTAGTTCTGGTACACGACCAGATATAGTATTTTGTGTTAATTATTTAAGTAGGTTTCAGAACTGCTATGATGAGACGCATTTTAAATATGCCTTAAGAATTTTAAAATACTTGTATTTAACAAAGAGTCTTAAACTCACATATTATCAGAATTTAAAAGTAAACATTTTGGATTGTTTTGTTGATGCCGATTGGGCAGGAGATGTCGTAGACCGTAAGTCTACCACTGGTTTTGTTATTCGTTTGTTTGGTAACGCCGTGTATTGGAAGTCAAAGAAACAAAACAGCGTCACAAAATCTTCCACTTTTGCTGAATATATTGCGTTGTCAGATGCTGTCACTGAGATAAGTTTGTTACGTAGTATTTTAGATGATGTCTTTATAAAGTTTGATAAACCTGTAAATGTTTACGAAGATAATTCAGGTGCTGTTGCTATTGCGAAGTATGGTAATTTCACAAAGAATTCTAAGCACATTGAAGTACACTATTACTATGTTCATGAGAGTGTAAAAAATGGAACCATTGATATAATAAAAGTAGACTCGGAAGATAATGTTGCAGATATTCTAACAAAGTCGTTAGGCAGCATAAAGTTCTTTAAATTCAGACTGATGTTAAATATACTTTAATGTGGTGTTACCATACTTGAAATGTTTTTGTTTGTTAATTTAATATTGTGGTTATGTGTTGCCATATAAATCTAAGGAGGCGTGTTAAGGTTGCTTATCTATCATAGATTTACACTGGCTGTCAACAGTTGTTATTTTATAGATCTAGTTGTCATATAAATAATGTAATGTCGAGTTGTTGAATGTGTGTTTATAATGATTATTTAATAAATAACGATTTACGGAAGAACCTCTGGTATATATTTAACACTTTTAAATAAAAATGATTGAATACTTTAAAATTATGTTTATTATACGTACCCTAGATACAGATACCGTTTTATTCGTAATATTCATTACATGTCAAAGCTAATACAATATAAATAATGTATCGAGTTTCTAAAGCTGTCATTGTAGTGCAATTTTGAAACTCTGTAAGTATGGGATTTTTTTTGTCAAGTCGGGAATAATTTGAATTATGAGAAACTTTGGTACTGCTATATATATTTTTATGGACCTTTGTCACTGTTCCATATAAAATTTAAATACAATCAATACTTGATTAAAATTATGAAACAACAGATTTTTTTTTTCAAGTGAAAATGTTGGTCTGATAGTAAAAAGTGAGCTTAGGTTTTATCCATTAGTAGTACTAATGGATAAAATAATAAGTACTAATTTAGTACATTCATAACTTCAACTCTAGGGCTATAAACGTAGGTACGATACCTAAATTACAAACCATTTTTGTACATCGAAATTCGAAACATTTTAATGATTTTGTTCTTGAAGTGTAGGGATTAAGCTCAATTAATCAAAAATAGGCAGGTTCTTATAACTACGGAATCAAAAAAACTAAAAATGTGCGTACTTTTGCTAAAGATCGCTCGCTCGCTACACTTGAAGTACAAAATCAATAAGACTCGGTGTATGCTCAGTTTCTCATTTAATGTAAAATATGGAGGTACCTATATAAAAAATATTGTAGTGGTAACCATACGTCCATGTGGTGACCCTAGCGGCGCCGCAGACTACTGCGGGGCGTTACAGGGGGAAGGGCGCTGTAGGTATGTAAATAGCGGCATTTGGCGCACCCACAGAGGAGATTCGCTTCTATACTCGTATTATTAGTTATTCTTATGCAAATACCTCATCCCACGCCGCACTTCGCTGTAGACATCACTGACACATAAACAAGGGCGCGCGCGATCGCTCGAACATGTAGACGCGAGCGCCGGCCGATAACAGAGACAGCGCTATGCGGGTAAAAGAGAAGGCAGTCGCTGCACTCCTCGCGTCATTTCGATTGATAACCGCGCACTCAGTCCTACAGATTCCACGCACACATTTGCGCGTGTAGAAACGTCATTTGCTTATGTAGTAGTAATATGTAATTGATTTGCAAACGTTGTATGGAGTGTCCGGGGTGTGACGAAGTTATGAACATTACTGTCCGAGCAGTATGTAAACCTTTCATTAGGGTAGGGTGAGCATTAGGGTAAGACGGGATAGCATATAAAAAGGAAAGGACTGTCCCTCCTACGACGGACAGGTGACATTGCTGTGTTCCGACAATTGGGATGATGTCTGAATTCTAATTTTTACGTCTCGTCATTAAATATTAAAATACCGCGGAAAAAGATGCAGTCCTGTGAAATTAGAATTAAAATCGGCTTAGAAATACCTACATTAGATACAAGCATTTTAAATTGTTAATTTGGAAGCGATTAGACAGAGAGATCCGACATGCACCGTGACGTCATTGTTTAGTACGGCCATATAAACTCCTTGTAAATTGCCGTTTTGCTAGAAAGAGATGGAGAAAAATCTTTAATACCTTATATCTTGGTTGTTTTTATAGTTACTTATTCGAAACCCGATTTTTTCTTTCTGTTTATTATATGAATGAGATTCTATTAAAGCAAAAAAACAATTTTTAGGTATCTATCCTATTAGAGGTAGGATAGCTAGTTCGTCAGTTGTTTAGAAATTCAGGTGAAGGTAGCTTCCATCTTTGGTGCTCTCGTCACTCACCTGATGGTGATATGATGGCGAAGAGCATGCTTGTTGCGTAATGCTCTCTAACTAATGAAGAACTGTGATATAACGTATTATGTTGAATCAAGATTGTTACCTATTATTGATTAAAGTTTACATAGAATTAAGAATAATCAAAACGTTAACAGTAATTTTATGAGTTAATAATTTTGTAAGTATAATAATTATAAAAACAATTTTTCAATTATATCGTTGAAATTGAGCACTTTAAAGTAAATAAATCTCCAAAACGTCAAACAATAATACATATTTAAAAACCCTGTCTGTAGATACCGCAAAAGGAAGAAAGGTCAACATTTGTTCAGTATTGCCATTTGCTCTAATTGTTGCGGTAATATGATTTTATCGGAATGCAGTCTGATCGACTTCCATTTATAAGCGGCGATAAATCTAACCACAAACTTAACAGCGAAGTCGGATCTACCTAATGTTGCCAAGGTGAAATGGGCGAACTTGAAAATTATCAATAAAATACTTGTCAATAAAACTAAGGTAACTTTTGGTAAAAAGTATTTTTTGTATGCCGCACTGAGGACGAGGAAAAAATTGTCCAGAGGAGCAATCGCACTATTTACCATGGTTATAACCAAAACCGAACATATAATTTGACATGTGACAGCTGTCAAGCGTTTAAACGCAGAATGTCCACTTTGCAAAATGTCTAAAGGTTGCAATATGTCCCTTTCGCAAAATGTTACTTTCTCATATTGTCCCTTCAAGGTGTTGTCAAAATGTAGTATAGGAGCGGAAACGTTTCTGATTTGGTTAAAATGTTGCTTTATAAATAAGTTTATTCTGTTTGTTAATATTGGTGGTGGTCTTATTAAAGTCTTTATTCGATTATGTTTAGTATAAATGTATATGGTAACATATATATATGATACATAAATGAACAAAATATTTTGAATTAACATTTGCTATATTTATTAGTATTCACGCAACGGAAACTCACAAAAAGGAATAATTTTTCCCGTTTTTGCTTCTACTGGTAGTAGCGTAATGCTTTATAGCCTATCTACTAAAATCTATAGCCTTTCTCGATAAATGGACTTTGAAACACAAAAATATTTTTTCAATTCGAACCAGTAAGTAGTTCCTGAGATTAGCGCGTTTAACCAAACAAACAAACTCTTCAGCTTTTTAACCGACTTCAAAAAGGGAGGAGGTTCTCAATTCGATGCGTATGTTTTTTAACCGACTTCAAAAAGGGAGGAGGTTCTCAATTCGATGCGTATGTTTTTTTTGTGTATGTTACGCGATTACGCCGCCAATTGTGAACCGATTTTTTTTTTGTATTCGATAGAGTAAACTCCAAGGATGGTCCCATGGTCACCAAAGTTAATTTCTGATGATGGGTTCCCATGAAAATCGAGGAAAACCCTTAAATCTTAAGGTGTGTCCAACGTGTTTTGTATGTATGTTACGCGATTACTTCCCCAATTGTGGATCGATTTTCAAAATTCTTTTTGTATTCGATAGAGTATACTCCTGGGGTGGTCCCAAGGTTACCAAAGTCAGGATCTGATCATGGGATCCCATGAAAATTGAGGGAAACGCTAATTAAATACCAAAGCTGGTAAGCTTACCTTCGGTGAGCTGGTATTTAATTAGGATTTCTTTCACTAAAAAGATTTCATTCACTAAAAAGGTAAAAATAAAAAATATTTTACAAAAAATAAAAACCGACTTCAAAAACACTGAAAAGTTCTAAATAATATAAGAATAGGTACAGACAACATCACACTTCTATATTGAAGTCGGTGACAAATTTTAAGACTTTCTAGGAGATCATCGTTTGGCACCGACTTCAATATAGAAGTGTGATGTTGTCTGTACCTACTCTTATATTATTAATATTACCTATAGATAAATTTGCATGTTTATGTGTATTGCATGTTAAGTTAGATGTCGTTTAATATTTGATCAATCAAACAAAAACGGTTTGAATGCATTTTGATAATATCTGGAATCAGTATTCTAGATAAATACTTTATTGTTAAAGCTTTTTTTTACTCTTGCTTAGGCTGCTCAGACACTAGGAAAAGATGCCGCCTGCTAGGGAGATAAGAGGTCTGCGAGGAAAACTTCGTTAAAGTAGTTTTTTTACCCTCTTGACTAGGCTGCTTTTTACCAGGAAATGCAGCAGCCTGGTAGGGAGGTAAGGGATTTGAGAGGAAAAGGTTGTTAAACATGTTTTTTTTTCATGATTAGGTTGCTTTTTTGCCAGGGAAGCGGCCGCCTGCAAGGGAGATAAGGTGTCTAGGAGGAAAAGTTTGTTAAACCAGTTATTTAATTCTTGATTAGGTTGTTTTTTACCAGGGAAATCAGCCGCCTGGAAGGGAGATAAGGGGTCTACGATGGAATTTTCTCAACTGGTCGCACCGCTCCAGGACCGCCACTGATTATTATTATCATAAAGTCTCACGAAGACAGTAGTAAGCTGAAACTAAGATTTTCTCAATAGCATCGCCTTATGATTGGAAAGGGAAGTGCTAAATCCACGATCACGTCTTAAACTAACTTGCAAAATTGCCTTTTGCCATGGTAAAATTGTTTGATCACACGCGACGAAATGTCAGATGTTCTGATGTTGTTTTCGGCAATTCTCACCAGACCGCGCCGCTTACGAGAAAGGTGTAATCTTGGACAAAATCTATTACGTGTATACGAAATAGGAAAAATAAGCGACGATACGAGAAAGTGTTGACCCCGCAAACCGGCTGCGCCGCGGGCCTTCCTAGCGCTGCGTCTGCGCAGCAAACGTTCCGTTTAACTAAGAGAATTGATAATCTGTGTGCCTGTGACTTTTAGTAGTGAAATAATCGATAATTAACGTAGTTTGTGGGTTGTGAGGGTTTCTCGACATATGACGCGATCCCTACTAGTTTTGATCGAAGTACGAGGCAATCGTCATCCAAACTTCCTTGTAAACTCTCCTTGGTTGAGAGAAACCACAGATCTTCCGGTTGTCCCAGTTATAAGCTGAGATGATAACAGCGTCGTAAGATAAAGATGATAAATCTAAAGGTGAAAAATATACTTTACTGTACTTTCTAATATTAAAATCGTTTGACTGGGAGGTATGGTTCAGTCTGGAATATTCGTTAAAGATATTAGATGCTTATTAAATACTTCTTGTCTCAAAAAAGTCGATCGTAAAATCTAATAATCGGTGTAAATAATAATAAATTTTGCATTAAAAACCATATTGGTGTAAATGCATGATTTTGATCAGAAAAATACTCGTATTATATTCTCCAGGCAGGGATCGAACTCTGTTGGATGTGTATCCGATCAGTGAGCGAAATTCATTTGAAAATTTCATTAATTTCAAATTGTGTTGCATTTGTAATGTTTAAATAACCCTTATATCCGAATAAAGGTTAATAACCATGTTTCATTTAAAACTTTATTTTATATTGATTTTATAGGTACTTGTCAATTATCAGAAGCATTTATAGGTGTACCAGAATCTGATGGAAAATGTAGAGCTGAATTTCGTTAATAATATATAATTACTTCAGATCGCTAATAATTTATATATTTATGACCTTATTCATAAAAATATTTAAGCAATATTTAAGTTAAGTAATGTTGCTGTCTCTTTTGATGTCCTTTCTTTTGTAATGAGATTGAAAGTGACAGCAACATTATTTAACTTAAATATTGCTTAAATATTTTTATGAATAAGGCCATTAATCAATAGAGTACTATACTAGTATACTAGTACGTATAGAGTAAATAACTTCCCTAATATTTTTAATTAACAAATTTCAACTCTACATTAACTTTCTAGTATAGTTTACGTGTAAATGAGTTACATACACAGTAACTATTATTATGACCAACTAATTATAACCTAAAACATCTGCTTAACTGAGAGCATATTTCGTCGATTTCGTGTTTCCACATTAAATAATTAATTTACAAACTTCTGCTTAGCACGGCCTCCGGAATATGTTAATGTTTACAAACGTGAGCCAAACCTCGAATTTCCAGTTTAAACGCCTATGATTTGAATAAAAAATTAGATTCTGCCGCCTCCGACTGACCAATAAACAGTGCAGCACAATTTTTTTATGTGATTTTAACTTTGAGTTAAGTGTTGGTGTGTACATGTATAGGATGATACTCGATGCTTATGATGTCATATCAACTCTTGCTTATAAAGAAACTCTTAACCTTCATGAGCTATGATAAACCTGAAGGTAGAAGCTTCATCCGGTCTCTTCAGCAGAGAAAGTGCCTGTCATCATCTTTTGATCACGTTGACGTACAGCTGCAAAAGACCTTAAACCCGAATATCTTCTTAATATATAAAATTCTCGTGTCACAGTGTTTGTAACCAAACTCTTCAGAAGCGGCTTGATCGATTTTTATGAAGTTTTTTGTGTATTAGTATACACAAAAAACTTCATAAAAATCGATCAAGCCGCTTCTGTCGGTCGATCAAGGTTTAAGCCCCTATGTGATAAGGGTGTTTTTTTTTAAATTGCTATGGCGCATTGTAGTTCGCGGGCACAGCTATAGTTTGTTAATAAGTTTCAGTTTGATATCTCTACGCGTTCTCGAGAAAAAGGGTCACTTCAGTTTCGGTTAGTCTGTAAACTGATAGAAAAGGAAGTGATCAATGTATAGAGTAGATAGAGTTCTGTTTTCTTTTTAAGATACGAAACCATAAAAAAGAAAAATTGAATTCAATCATTCAATTTCTTTTAAAGAACTCTACCATGTAATACAATTTACCAGTCAATGTTCGTCTCTATCAGAGATATCGATATTATACAATTCATACATGATATCGAGAGACGATCATTATTGATTTTGAACTACACATTACTATTCCGATCTACCCCTACACAAAACTATATAAGGATCCCGCTATCAGCAATATACTTAGTATGCTCAATAAAAAACGCAACTAACAACTACAATGCCATGTTTAAATAAATTAAAAGAAGATACGCTCGGGTCCGGCTAAATGTCAAGGTAAATGGAGTGCTTAATGTTCATAAAACAAATATGGCGAATGTCGCTACTCGGCGACTGTTCGCACTTCGTCGCAAATACGGATTTCCATTTGCATAGATGTTATGCGCATTTACGAGTAGTTACGGTGCCGCGTTCACACAATCCAGAAACCTTAACTTGGCATTTTAAAAGAGGAGACAAAAAAAATACAAGACCTTCCGAGTTTCTTGCCTGTTCTTCTCGAGAAGGCTCTCCCAATTTCCGAACAGGTGTAGAGTCAATTTTTTTTTCATTTGACTTGTATTTGCACACATCTTAATAATGGTTGGGGTGTGTGTACATACAAGGATTAAATAATTTAGTTAATTAGATTCTTGGTTGAAAATTTTTATGTTTTTTTTGACGTCAATATGTGCCTGTAAAGGTCTATATTGATTAAAGATTTTTGAGTTTGAGTTTTAACAGATACGAACTATAATCAAACCGACACGCCGACGCTTTTATTTAACTCGCACTGCTTGTATGTGTCAAAGCTTACAAGCTTTTGAACCCACTTGCTAGTGTCCGATTGAGCTGAAACCTGGTATACACGTTTAGTTCCGACGACAATGCAATTATGCATAGGTAAGTAGCTGTGCCCGCGACTTCGTTCGCGTGGATGTCCGAAAATAACGATATCGTGATGTCATATCACTTAAAGCCTTCCTCGATAAATGGACTATCCAACACAAAAAGAATTTTTCAATTCGAACCAGTAGTTCCTGAGATTAGCGCGTTCAAACAAACAAACAAACTTCAGCTTTATAATATTAGTGTAGATTATTATTGTTGTAAATCCAAAATCACCGCTGCTACAAAATGGCGGATTACTAATTTTTGCACACTTCCCGCAATATGGGTATCAAATGAAAGGGCTTGTATTGTAGAATACTTGATTTCAATATTTGAAAACTTTTATAAAGCACGTTTTTATTTACACATGGAAAGTGAATTAAAAAGGAGAAAATATTTTTTTCCTTTGCTGTAATGTGTGATCCAAAATCTTTATGACTAAGAATAACAGCGTGGGGCGCTCATCATAATCCATTTCTATGATGAACGTCCCAAGCTTTACGCCGCCCCAAGATCACAATCATATAGCAGTGACGAAAAAAATATTTCCTCTTTTTAGTGCGCTTTCTACGTGTAAATAAAAGCGTGCTTATAAAAAGTACTTCTTTATAGTATTCTTGTAAACAATCCGGGCTATACTGTAACAATTTCCAAGAAAAAAAAGAAAAGCTCTACATTGTTAGCAACATCTTCAAACAAGTTGGTAATACCCACAACGAATCGCGATTTTATCGGTTGGTGCACGGATCAAATCGGTATCAGTGGGGCTAGCACGCAGGAGAATCGAAAATCGAATCGAAATCCGAATCGAGGAGTTTCTATGACAATTTTATAAGCGCCGCGGCGGTGAGTAGCAGAACTAATAAAATTGCCATACAAACTCCTCGATTCGGATTTCGATTCGATTTTCGATTCTCCTGCGTGCTAGCCCCACAGAAAGGCAGGGCGCCGCGTCGCGCCGTGGCGCAAAACTCGACTATTACCCTGTATTACTCTATTTCTGATGCAACTATCGCCTTGAACTTTGCTGTTTGCATAGACAGACAGTGAACTTTGAATGCCGAATTTCCATAGGCTGTTGCGGCTCGCTTTCGTCTGACGGTACCTAGGTTATTATTGTTCGTATTTAACGAGAAAGTATTCTTTTCTGAGTTTGTTATTACAGTTCGTGTGGTAGGTACCTAAAGTGGATTTAAAGTTGGGATCGGAGAACCTTTAGTTTTTTATGTTTCTGGCTTTCTGTTTGCGGTTTCACTCGGAGAATCTGTTACCAGAGCTGAAATTTGACAACATAGCTGTAAAAAACTCTCAATGTCCAATTAATAAATCAATAAAGAAAAAAATTTCATCACGGGCGGGGATCGAATCCGCGCCTTCAACAAACCGGGTTTGACGCCTTGACCACTCGGCCACCGAGCTCTTACCAGCCTTAACGAAAAACTGTATTGATCTCTTTTTTACTTTGTAGTCTTTATTCACTGTTAATAACTAACTATCAACATAAAATTTCGAAATCTTTACAGATTTCTCGAAAATTGGTTAAGAATGAAGCAAACATACAATTTTTGATATTTGACTTTGCAGTTTTAATGAATATGCAAATAAGTCACAAAGGAAAAACTCCCAATGTCCAGTTATAAATTTTGATGTGTTTAATTAAATGCTGTAAAAATACATATAAAAAATAATATATACACATTCACCATAGACGTTTTTATAGTCCAAGGTATGATTTTTCATTGACTGATTGCTTAAAGAACTACTATAAGTTTGATTATATATCCCAAGTAGAACTACCCTCGGTATGCCAACATGTAGGAGACAGCCTAAGCCTGACCAGTTATAATATTTTTTAGGACAATGATAGATCTCAACTTTCAACTCACCTGATGATAAGTGACAATTGCACCGAAGACGGAAGTGAGCTAAGGAACTGGCTATCTTACCTCTAATTGTCGGAATATAACACATAATTATTATGACTTATTATGATGGCATTCTATAGATGAGACGGTGGTAGCGAGGCAGAGCAAAAGCTTCATCACCAAGCAGACCAAAGTGAGAAATCCGCTTCCCCTAGTCTCAAAGCAATATCGGCTACTCTAAACCATTAGACCACAGAGGCAGTTAAATATTTACAACTCAATATGATGGTCTTACTATTACATACATAAATATTCACCACGCAATCAACAAACCTAAAGATAGGAACCGAGCTTACACCTTCACTATTCAATGGAAGTTGTGCTATCTCATTCATCTAAACACTGGCGCTATAAACAACTGTGCTATCGTATTCAGTCGGTGAGCAATTTTGTATCTAAATCAGTTGTAATAGGAACGTGAAAAGTAACTATCAAACATTGTACAATCACAATCACTGCTGACGCAACTCAAAACTGTCTGATGTCTTCAGGCGATTTACAACTTAAGTATAAAGTATTAAAGGTTAAGTCAACGAAGTGTCGGCAGGTGTTGACTGTACCATGTCGTGTCGTTTCCCATTCGCCGGCAAGTTGTTTGATAGGTGTTATTTCTGGTTCAACTTCGCCCCATCCAGGAGTTGGTAACTTAATTGTGTTCTTGAAGCATCGATCAAAACTTTTGGACGAGCACGAACGCCTAGCTTTGGTCGATTAGATATTTGATTCAGAGATAGTAACAGAATAGCATTTTCTAAAGTTTGTAAACTAGTTTTTTATACGAGTATATCAATGTTGCTTACCTACGTAGTACTATTATCTATTCTGTGCTAATGGTGAGTGGATACAGGTGGATACAGTCACTATAGTATATTCAGAACAAGAAGCTTCCTGTGACAGGACGAAGTTTTCCGTTTCATGCATACTAGTTTCCATGATTAAAAATATAATGTTTTAAAAATATAACTTATCTCTGGGTTATTTTTATCAAAAACACAATAATGCCACGGGAACCTTCTTAGCCTGAATATACTATAATCTGCAGGCAGAGCACGGGCCGCCAAGACTGGACTTGAGTCGCGCATTATCTCACAATTTCAGTGACATAATATCTGTGTAGAGTATTTAGTGTGACTGACGTGATAAAAATTTCTTGACGCCCGTCAACGGACACGTGTGGCTGAGTTTTATCACAAATTTCTTGGCGTGCCTGTGCTTCGACTGCTGTTACATCTTCCAAAGATTTAAAGCCCTTGCAACAACCACAGCAGTCGGAGCACATGCACACAAAGAAATAAGTGATAAAACTCAGGCACACGTGACCCTTGACGAGCGTCAAGAAATTTTTATCACGTCAGTCTCACTAAATACACGTCGCCGTGCTATTCTTTAAGACATAGAGATTATGTCACTGCAATTGTGAGATAATGCGTGACTGAAGTCCAGTCTTGGCAGCCCGTGCTTCTCCTGCAGCTACCTCTACGAGGAGTACTTGTGACGTGCTTGCGATCGATGCCTGCCCTGCCTGCCAAAGTAATTTCACTGCCTTCAAACTTGAACACAGCAATACAAACATCTGCTCGAAGTAAGACTCAAGTAAATGACTCAGTTCTGAGTACCTCTGGTAGTAATGTTAGATGCTAAAAGCATCGTATCTCAGACTCTGACCGTCTTATTACAAAACAAGTACTAAATATAATATTAGATTTAAACTAGGATTAAACTAGGATTAAAACGTATTACAAAATGAAGTTTCACGAAACCTTGTACTATCTGTGGTACTAAAATGAATCCCGCAAGACCCAGAATTAATCCAGATTCCAGACGGTCATCAGTGGACCAGAAACCACGAGATAAGCTAGGTTTATCGCGTTCATTGGCAGTCCACTGGACAGAGGCCGTCTTATTACAAAACATTGTCTATACTGCCCTGCGAGCATGGACTTGTCATTCGACATATCGATCGATAAAGGCATCTGTCCTCTTCACTCCTTAGGAATATCTGTCAAATTTATCGATTTTTGTCGAGTATGTCGATCTTAGCTGTCAAATTTTGTTTATCGAGAGTTCCATGCTCGCAGGGCTGGTTTTGTAATTAGACCGAGGGGGTGCTATTAACCCTGTAATAAGAGAGACCTTTCGTGCCATCCTTCTCATGGAGATCATTAGGGATCAACCCAAACAAGCCCCAAGTCACCGGATAATCTCCAATTTGTCTCTAGGATTCGGAAAAAAGGAAGAAATCTAAGTCGTTGCATGTTTCGGGTTTTTCTTGGTTTACATCCATATCTCATCATACTTAAACGTGATGATTAACGTGAGCCTAGATTTAATCGTTTGTAAATCGTTTTTCACACCACCTGCACGATTACGCCTCACTACCATCTACCTACTAAGTACTACCATCATACTCGTTTATGTTATGCAAACTCAATCTAAAACAACTAATTGAGGCTTTAGGCAACCTCGGTGCATAATAATGTATGGAAGCCCATCTTATATTGTTAGACACAAAAAATAATGGCTCTGAATCGACAACATATTATGCACAAAAATCCGCGAAGACACGAAAATAAAATGTAACAAAAATTTTATCTCACTATGTTGTTTACATTTGTAGTAGCCCTAAAAACAAAGGAATTCAAGCACATACAACCACGTCTTCTGTGAAGTTTTTTCAGTATGAAGTTTCGTGGCTTTCTAAATTATCAATTAAATTAACTAAATTAATATGATTTTGAATAAATGCTGTATTTCTTACTTATTTGTTTTTATTTCATCGCAGGTGGTGCGAAATGTATTTTCCTCGGGGATAAAGCAGTCTTGGTCTTGGGTGAATTTAAATCCCTCACTGCAATCAGGATTCTTTAATACCTTGCTACGCTCTGGACCGTAGAGTCCTTTGTTATGCTTAAGTCTATACCCGTGACATAATATACTGCTTTATCACCTTGGTTACTAATCTAGTATATATATATATTTTTTTTTAAATGACGAACTATAAAAGTATACGAAAATTTGACCTCCAGTTTCTTGGCTGTTTTTCGCGTCTATATAAGTTTACCCAATTTCGAAACAAATTTAGAGTCAACTTTTTTCTTCTTTCTGTATTTGCACATGTTTTTATTATATCTGGGTGGTATCCATATTAAAAGTTTAATATTCTAGACATATTTTTATTTTCGTTATTAATTAAAATAATAGTTTATAATTTTTCGACACGAAAGCAGACACCTATTTTAATAATGTTTCTATATCCAAATGATATTTATATTTTTTTTATATAAACTCTTTATTGTACATTATCCCACTGCAGGGCAAAGGCCTCCTTCACTGCCTGACTCGCCCTTCACATTTTTTTATTTTTTATTTATTTAAGTATACAATTTTTTAACAAATTTCATTGACACCATTAATACAACGCCAAACTGCAGTGCAGTTTGTTGCCGTTAGCATGCACTCTTACAATAAATCTTTATACTGCTCTAGGAGCTTGAGAAACACATAACAACATCTCTATACCTCTTAGCAAAAAATTATATTATTTACCAGTTTAATACATTTGTTCACATAAACTGCCTAATCCGTTTTACACGGACATTGCGATTTTGACAGCAAAACAGTTGCGATGCAGAAGCGATATAGTCGCCATGCGATTCGTGCGTATGTGTGGTGGGGTGTGACCATGGTGTGACATCTCGCATGCGTCACACTAACGTCACTCTAATGCGTGTGCATCAATCATTATTCTTTCATGGTACATCAATAGCATCAATCCGAATGGCTGTATAGCGACGACTACAGCGCGTTTGCATCACTGCAAATAGTCAAACTGTGTGAGGATGCTGTATGTGATGTTATATCAGTCAGCTCATTATATTATATAAATCTTGTAAATTTCCACGCTGAGATACGCACTTGCAAAGATTTATGTATTATGAGTATGATGGTGGTCGTAATAAATTGCACATTAAATTACAGAGGCGATGCAAACCTAATTATTTTTATAGTAGAATCTGTGAGCGGAGTGAAAGTTATTGGTGAGGCCATCTTGGATAAATCATTAATAGCTTCTCATCGATGGATGAGAGGTACTACTGCTTTCAACTTTAACATTTTGCGCGTTACGCGATTCAATGGAGAGGTAATTTTAGTACTAAATGTTATTTTATTGTGGTTTTTGGTATTTACGAAAGTTAGGTTGTTTGTTACCAAACCCCTCAGAAACGGCTTGATCAATTTTGATGAATGTTTTTGTGTATATTTGTTAGGTCTGAGAATATGTGGTAGCTATTTTTTGGACAATTATTATAGCGAAACGTAGTTCGCGGGCACATTTATACTAATGATATATAAATACATTTGCCGAAAATGAAATTAACAAGGAAAGACAAGTTATTGGTGCAATACGGGCAATTAATCAATAGGTATTTAGTTGTTACGTTCTATGTTATACTAAGGCTATTGTGATTAAATTTTGTAGGTACATGTACACCTAAGATTGAATCGAATGTACGGAAAAATCCCTCGGATTTATGTCACATTCGTCGAAGATCAATGTACAGAAATGAGGTTTCTATGTCCTGTGAGAGCAGCGACAATGTTATGAACAAAAGACACCGGAAGTACTTAAATTTACTAGACATATTCAAAGACTTTAAAATATGAGTTGTTTACATTTTTTATCATCAGTTCTTGCATATCACATAGTTTTCTTGTCCCCTCATCACATTTCCATACTAAGCTAATCTGATATCTGTCTTCTATGTCTCCAGTGCTACTTTCGAACTTCCTCTCATAATACAAATATTCATTCTAGTCACACCACACACTCATTCTCATCTTCCACTAAGCTAACTCTTTGATCCGTCTCCTTTGTTACCCAACATTTAAGATCCATATACATAACTAGCTTTCAGCTCGCGGCATCGCCCGCGTTATTATATTGTTTACCCGTGAGAATTTTATATTTTCCCGTAGGAAAAATAATTTTGTAGCCTATTATGTAGAAGACTGTTATTTATACTTATCTATGAGCTCGGATAATAAATTTTATAGAAATTGGGGTAGATTTTAAATATTTTGCATAGAAAATTTCAACGGATGAATTCCAATAAACCACGAAACACGTATTTAATGAAATGTTTTTAAGAGCATCAATCTCAAAAAAAATCAAAACGTGCAACCCCTATTTCAAACAAAACAGGTCTGGCAAGACTACCATAGATCAAAGACCGAATACGCAGAAATGGTGAGTTGCGAACAGACTACAAATTGGAGGGAGTTCTGCACAACACAAGAAAAAGAGACGATGTGGGACAAAGTGTACAGAATCTTAAGGAAAACATCGGGAAGGCATGAGGATGTACTCCTAAAAGACCATAACGGTAGCGCACTGACCCCGCTGACGTCCGCTGAACTCCTTACAACAACTTTCTATGCAGACGACACACCTGAGACCGACACAGCGTACCACACAAAAATCCGGGCAATGACAGAGAGCCAAAGCTGGAGGGATGATCGGCTAGGACCGGACGAACCACCGTTTACTACTGCCGAACTGGAGTCAGTATTAAGGAATTTAAACCCTAAGAAGGCACCAGGGCCGGACGGACTAACAGCCGATGTGTGCACAGCAGCAATCCGAAACGACGGGGGAGTGTTCCTGGGCATAGCGAATAAATGCTTGTCCCTGAGACACTTTCCCGCCCAATGGAAGGTGGCACACGTTATCATCCTAAGAAAACCGGGAAAGGACGATTATACGCATCCTAAGTCATACCGACCAATTGGCTTGCTGTCGGTGCTTGGAAAAATACTGGAAAAACTAGTAATCGCCAGACTGCAGTGGCATATTCTCCCTACACTGAGCGCGAACCAATACGGTTTCATGCCGCAACGCGGAACTGAAGACGCCCTCTGTGACTTGGTCGAGCACATAAGGATGAAGCTCAAAGAAAAAAGGTTAATCCTAATGGTGTCACTTGACATAGAGGGCGCCTTTGATAATGCTTGGTGGCCAGCGCTCAAAAAACAGCTGATAATTAAACAATGTCCCCGAAACCTCTACTTCATGATCGAATCATACCTACGAGATCGAAAAGTGGAGGTTAACTACATGAGGGAAAAAGCAGGGAAAGAGACCACCAAGGGATGTGTCCAGGGATCAATAGGAGGTCCCACATTTTGGAACATAATCCTGGATTCCCTGCTCAAACAGTTACAGGGGAGGGATGTACACTGCCAGGCCTTTGCAGATGATGTGGTTCTGGTTTTCACTGGTGAAACAGGCGAACAAGTGGAGGAGACCGCAAATGAGATCCTGGACAGAGTGGTGAAATGGGGAGGACGTAATAAACTTAACTTCGCGCCGCACAAAACCAAGGCCATGGTGATAACGAAGAAATTGAAGTACGACCCCCCCATCGTGACGATGTCCGGAGTGAATATCGAACTGGTGACAGCAATTAAAGTGCTTGGACTCACGATCGACAGAAACCTGAACTTCGCCGAGCATGTGTCAGAGCAGTGTAGAAAGGTAACTAATATATATAAACAACTAGCACGCACGGCGAAAGTAACATGGGGTCTAAATAGTGAAATCATCAGGACGATATATCTAGCGGTCATTGAACCTATTATCCTGTACGCCAGTGGAGCATGGAGCCAGGCCACGGATTTGGAACTCGTCAAAAAGCAGCTAGAGTCGGTACAACGGAACTTTGCAATAAAAGTCTGCAAAGCTTATAGAACAGTGTCCTTGACGTCCGCTCTTACATTATCTGGACTGCTCCCGATTGACCTGCGAGTACATGAAACAGCATCCCTCTATAGAACAAAAAAAAGGGACTGCCGAGACCACCTACCACCAGGCAGTATACTGGAAAAGGAAACATCATTTTCTGGGAGACCTCATCCATCCGAGCGGGTTCTGATAGAATATGAATGTGTAGAGGATACATCCGTAGAGACCATACGGAAGCACAAAATCCAAGACCCACAAATATACACAGATGGCAGTAAAATTGATGAGGGGGTTGGAGCCGCCGTCTCGTGGTGGGTAGAGGGAAAAGAAACCGCCAGTTACACATTTAGTCTCGATCCCGCCTGTACGGTCTTCCAGTCTGAACTGTATGCTCTGCATAGGGCGATAGAGATGGTCCGGAGAGAGGGTGTCACCTCAGCAACAATACTGAGTGACTCCAGATCCTCATTGGAGATCATCACGAACCCCAAAGCAGGCCATCAGCTAGTGCAGAGGATACATGAAGACATCAGAAGTATCAGAAGGAACGGTGGAGAGGTCAAACTGTTCTGGCTGAGAGCACACGTAGGCACAGTGGGAAACGAAAGAGCAGATGAATTAGCCAAAAAAGCAGCGCGGGTGGTAAACGGAACGCGGGACTACTGTGAGATCCCCGTGTCGTTCGTGAAGAATAAGATAAGGGAAGAGACGATCCGAAAATGGCAGGATAGGTACGTTACCTCCTCTACAGGAGGAGTGACCAAATGGTTCTTTCCAGATCAGGCGAAAGCCTATAGCTGGGTCAGGAAAGAAAAACCATCACCTCGTCTGATACAAGTCTTCACGGGGCACGGGGGGTTCGCAGAATATCTGTACCGATTCAAACTCAAGGACAATCCATATTGTGAATGTGACCCCGGGGAGATTGAATCGGTATGGCACGTGATCCTGGACTGTCCCAGATTTGCCAGTGCCCGCCATGACTTAGAACATAGACTAGGCAAAATAGTGATAAGGAAAGAGAATATTCATGCGCTACTGATGGATAAAAAGGCAAAACCACCCTTAGTGCAGTTTATACAAATAGCAGCCGATCTGGCAACACAGCGAAACCAGAACTGTACTCCACCAGCGCAGGGGGGTGATGATGGGTCGGTAAATATGGCACCACGAACGCCGGAACCTTACGTGGCCCCAACGATAACGCAAATGCAGTGGTTGAGCGACGGAGAAAAAGGAACAGTAGGTCTCCTCACAAGGGCTGTGGCGTTGTTCATGGATAGTGCAGGAGAAAGGATTGGCATTAGTTTCTGTATGTCCAGAACAAGGAAGCACGTTGCCATATCACCTGGCCTAGCAGTCCTGCTAAAAGGCAGCACTACCAGGGCGACCATTAAAAGAAAAGTATTTGATGCAATGCCTGAGGTGATGCTCGCAGGGCAAAAATGCCGGATTGTACGTTTCAGGAATAAGTCGATCCTGCTCCTGGACTGGCACATTGACAAGTCGTCCTTTACTATAGCGGGGGAACTGCTGTTAAACATGGACGGAGACCCAAGAGTCATCAGCGTGGATGTCATGAAGGTAGATCTCGAGAAAGGGAAAGTGTCCGATTACACTCCCTTATTGGAGGCCTCCCGAAAACACAAAATTATCGTGTACGAGGGAAGAGGCCAAAACCTCGACTTTCTGCTCAAAGACCACGAGCAGACTCCACGCAATGAACTAACAGAAAGTGGCTCAGCCCGGGCACAAAGGCAACACGAGGAGGCGATGCAAGAAGCAAACGAAAGAAGACGCCTCCAATCACAAAGACAATCCCCGACAGACGACCTCGTCAGGGGCATATCTGTTGCCCTGGGCCACGCTCGTCCTCGTAGAACAAGCAGTGAGACAGTACCGGACTCGGTCCCCAAACATAGAACGGTCTCCTCACCCAAAACCACACTGGCAGACATGGGAAGGGTGAGACCGCCATCCAGAATAGTCACTGACCGGGACGGAGATGACCTAGTCAACGCCTATCTAGAGTACCTGGGGACACTGCGGGCGACGCTGCAGGTAAAACACACCACCTGCAGCAAGATACTTGAGGCATTTCAGATAAACGCCCGCATGTCACTACAGGAACTCCTGGACGGGGCGAGGGCGGTGGTCTATAACAACGACACCGGGACTGTGGTGGCGGGAACTCGCCCTATAGATAAAAAGCAGATGGCGGCGTACAGTGGCACGTCAGGCATGGTGCTGGTGGATCATGAAGCAACTGACGAAAGGGGAGCAATCACATTCTGCACACCGATTGAGGACCCAATAGTGGTAATTGCCAAGTGCACCCGCTTCATGCTGGAGGACCGAATTCTAAAAACGGCGGAATCCGTGAGTGGAACTTGGATCTCCGAACCATGGGGTAAACTGGCAATCAGATGGGTTGACGGTGTGCCGGGTTGCGGGAAGACCACGTGGCTCCTCAACAACTTCCAAATGAAGGAAGATATGATCATCACTAGCACACTCGAGACGGCAAAAGAACTGTTGGACAAAGTTACGACTCGATTCGGGGCGGTCGTGAAGGGGAAAATAAGAACCATTGCCTCAGTTCTCATCAATGGTGTGGAAGCATCAAAACGCCTTTTGGTGGACGAAGCTCTCCTAGTCCATTTTGGAGCTATCATCATGGCAACAAGGCTGACCGGGGCAAGAGAATTGGTACTAATGACCGATACAAATCAGATCCCCTTCATAGACAGAGACAACCTGTTCGAGATGCGTTACGGAAGCCCCGCCGCCATCACGTCGGTAACAGAAAAGCTCCTCTGCACACACCGAAGTCCGATGGATGTGGTGTATGCCCTCCAAAACATCTACAAGGGTATTTACACATCACGGCAAGTGCTGAGGTCCATGACATGCAGAATGGCATCGGAGGCGGTGTTACGAAGGGGCAACCCAAATACTCTCTTCCTTACCTTTACTCAAGACGAGAAAGAAGCGTATGGGAGGGAAGGGTTCGGCACCGGAGAACAATCTAGACTGCTGACGATCCACGAAGCACAGGGACTAACGTACGATCACGTGGTTGTGCTCAGAGGAGCAGAAAGGAAGAACCCTGTCCATGATAGTGTCCCTCACGCGGTGGTTGCCATTACCAGACACACGGTATCCTGCACCTACTTCTACCGGGAGTTGAAGGAGGACGACGCAATTAGACGTCTCATTGCCCTTCCCAGCATAGCAACAGATGAAGTGGTCATGGAATACAATAAAAAAATGGTGCTCAGGGCCCTATCAAGCGGAGCGACCTTGGTGTAACTAAAAAAAAAAAAAAACAAAAAAAAAACAGACGTAACATATATTATGCCAAATACGAGTATACTAACTGTCCAAATCTTATGAAATAGTCCATACATAAATTATTAACATATCGTATAATATTATTAAGATATATATTTGAGTATAATTAAGTATATATAAGTATAAATAGATATTATTAAGATATATATTTAAATTTTTAAATTGATTGAGTTGCGCAACTCACCTTAGATTAGGAGTAAAAAGTAGTCGTAAGTCTTAATATAATAATTATAATAAAATAGATCACAATGAGAAGATTCCATGAAAAGAGCACGGACCACGAGTCTGTGGAGTGTTAAATTAGAGAAAAAAAAAAAAAAAAAAAACCCCTATTTCATCCCTTCAGGGTTAACATTTTTTAAAATCCCTTTATAGTGTGCGTCTGCATTTTGAATTAAAACAACTGGCCAAATTTCACGTTTCTTTCTACCATTAGCGGTTACGGATGTGCGTGCGTCTATAGATGGGAACTTCTCCTTTTTTAACCGACTTCAAAAAAGGAGGAGGTTCTCAATTCGATGCGTATGTTTTTTTTGTGTGTATGTTACGCGATTACGCCGCCAATTGTGGACAGAATTTTTTTTTTTTTGTATTCGATAGAGTAAACTCCAAGGGTGGTCCCATGGTCACCAATGTTAGGATCTGATGATGGGTTCCCATGAAAATCGAGAAAAACTCTTAAATCTTAAGGTGTGTCCAACGTGTTTTGTATGTATGTTACGCGATTACTTCCCCAATTGTGGATCGATTTTCAAAATTCTTTTTGTATTCGATACAGTATACTCCTGGGGTGGTCCCTAGGTCACCAAAGTCAGGATCTGATCATGGGATCCCATGAAAATTGAGGGAAACGCTAATTAAATACCAAAGGTGGTAAGCTTACCTTCGGTGAGCTGGTATTTAATTAGGATTTCTTTCATTAAAAATAAAAAATATTTTACAAAAATAAAAACAGACTTCAAAAACACTGAAAAGTTCAAAATAATATAAGAATAGGTACAGACAACATCGCACTTCTATATTGAAGTCGGTGACAAATTTTAAGACTCTAGGAGATCATCGTTTATCAACTGGCACCGACTTCAATATAGAAGTGTGATGTTGTCTGCACCTATTCTTATATTATTTTTAACTTTTCAGTGTTTTTGAAGTCGGTTTTTATTTTTTGTAAAATATTTTTTTACCCGTAGTGTCATTCAACCCAAAATTTTCATGTAAATCATAGACATAATGATGATACTATGATTTACATGAGAATTTTGGGTTGAATAACATTACGGGTAAACACAATTTAATAATTAGTTTTAGATAACGCATTGATTATTTATTGGTTATTATGAAACACCGTGTATATGTATATAAATGACTGGTCGATATTAAATTTTTGATGTAGATATTAATGAAACTTTTATCAACACGCATTTCCTGCTTGACTACTTCAATATCTAGAAAAAGCGATAAATGCAATAATTCATGTTAATGCGTTACAGAATAATTGCCCAGAATGAATATTGAAATCCAAGCAATACTTATTTATCAATAAATTTAGCGTTGAATTTGCATAATACACGAATAAAACTAAGGTTTTGTCAATGTCTGTCAATACTCCGGTTTCGTAAGGGTTTGCACGTTCGTCGAATAGGTAAATAGGTTTAGAAATATCGGTACAAACAAACGAGACATTTCGAGCGGTTGCAATGTTTGTGGTGCGGTGTCGTCACGGCCGAGTTGCAGATTGCTTTTTGTAATCAATCGATACGGGGAGTCGATAAGGACGATCGTAACTCATCGCAAAAAGGTACACATGCCTGCACATCAGACTACACGTTTCTGTTGCAAAATACTACTTATTACAGCGACATAAGATGCCAGTGTTAGCCCTGATGTGCTGTCGTCCGTACATCGGACAAGTTCACGCACTTTACGAAACTTCGTTACCGAAATAGTGTGGCGAAAGCGCATATATGAAATATATACATTTATAACACACTGTATTACCTATTCCATATCTTTACTAAGTATTTTATATTATATTTCTGTCATAATTATCTTCTACTATTTTTTATTTCTCACTGTACGTTCAGCTACGTCACACGCGCTCTGACCACAGTATATGCAAATCTTAACAGATTACTTACATTTTTTTATATTTGTGTCTTTAGTACTACTACGGATCTCATCATTTCTGATGCGATCGCGTAGAGCAACCCCAAGCATAGCCCTCTCCATTGGCGCTTGAGTGATATTAAGCCTTCTGATGAGATGAAACGGCCACGCCCTTTGCATTGCACTACGATTCGTGGAAAACAACTGTTCATGATCTATTCGGCTATGGCTTATTCGTAGAATTGGCCCTCAATTATGTTAACCTCGTCCAGTTGGTCTGTCTTCAGTCCTCAGTCCACTGGACAGAGGGTCAGATAATCTAATAAAAGCTATATATGATCGAGACGCCTGCTTAGGATCGAATCCCTAATCCTCTATAAAAGCAATGAAAGATATGCGTGCTTTCCGTCCCATCCGGTATCTCTATTCACCTGACAATCTCCAGGCGTAAGAGAAAATTATTAAGGCAAAGGCCACACCGGAGGTGGCAGGCTTAGGCCACAGCCACACCGCAGGTGGCACGCTTAGCGGCAAGAGGTTAGTTGGTCGCTTCGATGACTCATCCCAGTGAACCAACACACTGCACGCTATGCGTGCGGCCCCACCGCTCGCTTGGTGGGACGCTTGACGCCTCGATAGCGGCTTAGCTAGCAAGGCGAACCTACGCGTCGGTTATTTGTTTAAATTACTAGAATGTCTCTCTTTTAATTTTTTCTAGAAAATTGCTTCTTAATTTCGAAGTAATTGAACATGTTGAGTGCGTGATATTAATATGTCGACGTCTACTAACTGAGAATTTCAAATTTAATACAAAAAAGTAAAACATAATAATAACATCACTGTAAAACAATTGTAAAATATCGGTTACTTCTTGCCACAATTTTTTAACACACATAAATTGTTTACGTAACGTGTGGGAAGGAGTTCACAATGGCTCTTTTTTATAAACAGAGGGCTATTATCAATCAATTCCTCCACAATGCATCCTAGTAATCGAAGCAAATAACCGACGCGTCCGTTCGCGTCGCTCACCGCTAAGCTGCTATCGAGGTGCCAAGCGTCCCACCAAGCGAGCGGTGGGGCCGCGCCGCGCGCATAGCGTGAAGTGTGTTGGTTCACTGGGATGGGATGAGTCATCGAAGCGACCAACTAACCTCTTGCCGCTAAGCGTGCCACCTGCGGTGTGGCCTTTGCCTAAGATTTTTGCATACTGTTTGTGTTTAATTGGAGATTGCCCAATTCACCGAAAAATCTCCAATATGTACAGTGGTACACAGTGTCCCTCTGGTTTGTCTCTGTGGCATAATAGAGCATTGCGGTGCATTTGTAGTACCACAGTTAGCTCGTTTGAACGCGTCGCCCTACGTTAAATGTACGTTAGAAAATTTCATAACGCACGTATCGTGGGGCTTCATCAACACTTACGTCACAAGGTGTCATGCAGGTGTCATCAAGTGTCAACTATTATGTCATCGTTAAACAAGTTGTATGGGTACTTCTTGTGTACGAGACTGGGTCCGCTTATTTCGTTTAGTTCCATAAACTAGCATCTCTGTCGCGGCTCCGCCTGTCTGGATGAAATGCGAAGTTTATCATATCACCTCGCCATCATCTCACACTCACGGTTTCATTCTCGATTCGTCGCTATCAAACGTCATGTCAGTATTTATAATATTTGCGTGTTATTCTTCTTCATGGAAACCATCTATATTTTAAGGGTGGTGAAGTCATAAACTAAAGACAATAGAATGTTCCTACAGATTATTGCCGTAATTCGTTTATATTGTTATATTGTCATTTGTGGCTACGTATATGGCGAATTGTCGCTCTCTTCTCTACCCCCTTAGAAATCAATCAACCACAAAGATTATGATGGAGAGTGGCTAATTTTCTGCATGGTAAGAAAATGATTTCTTTAAAATGTTAGAATAGACGCTATGCTATTGTCAACCACTGATACATTATATTTTGTTCTTTTTAAAAAAAATATGAGAATGTCAGTGATAACGGCAAACTCCAATAGTCGCCATCTGCCGTCTGTACGTCTCCCATCGCCACCTATAGCAATAACAAAAAAGGATTAGATCGAAGTATATCGATTTGATATTTTAATGGCATAACAATATAGGCACAACGCATTTCAATTAATATTTTCGGTGATATGTATAAATATTCATATTAGGCACAAGTAGGAGTGGGAACTACATTGACACATTTGTAACTAACGCTTTGCACACGCAGCTTCGCCCGTTCGTTTTTCCCGTTTAAATTATGATATATATTTTCCTGTAGTAAAAACAATTCAATTTAAAGCAGAAAAGCTTTAAAAAATAAAAATTCAACTCCTATTTCCCTCTTTTAAGAATTTTCAAAAAGCTTAAACACGTGTTTACAAATTTTTTAGCGATTTCAAAAAAGGAGGAGGTTCTATGTTCGACTGTATCTATTTTTTTTATTTATGAGCCTTATAACAAAGTTTCATAATTCTAGTTTAAAAATAAAGAATTTCCATACAAACGCGCAACCCTTAATTTACCCCCTTAGTTATTTAATTCTTAAAAACACTTTAAAAGAAATCTGCTGTCAAAATTTCAAATGTCTAGCTTTAATAGTTTAGGCTCGGCGACGGCGAAGCAGTCAGCCTGGACATGTAATTCTATGTTATACATAGATGTGCCATAATGAAACAAGAAAACCCAGCACCACACGAGTAGTGTTTGCCTCAATGCAGCCACCAGACAAGTTATTGCACGCTTATGAAGTTTCACAACCAGTTACTATTTAGATTAAACGGTTATGAAGTGAAGTAAAGTATGAAGTAGGTACATTTTAGTGTCCACTATACATATAACCGGCAGAAAGTATACTGATACTAGAGGGATACACTGTACCAGAGTCCTCTACATGGGAACCAATACTTTAGTAGCGATAAGTCATGTGAGTTCTTGGGTTGGCTCCAGGCTAAAGTTAAGTTCCTTTTTCAATGAAAACTAAAATTAACTGAATTAAAGTATTTATGAAACTGAAATTCGAATCCTAATCGCCGCTTGACGGATAAGAATTTAGTCGGCTCTAACGATATCCACGGGAAGAAAGGGAACTGTAGTATGTTTATTCTCATATCCTTAGCCGCACGGACAAGTCAAGTATTAGGCACTTGAAAGATAAAGAAATATTGACATTATCCTCAGTTGTTGAGGAGTCCAGGTGAAGCTTGCTTCGGCCTTATAGTCACTTGCCATCGGGTAGGAGCTTCCCTGCCGTATGTAAAAAAAACGGGCAAGTGCGAGTCGGACTCGCGCACCGAGGGTTCCGTACAAAATTATTAAAAATATTTTTATTATATGATGTAACTAACAATTTACGGTTTTCGCAATTTTTCCTTTATCTGTGCTATAAGACGTTACTTCGTACCATTCTGAGTTCACGGGAAGTACCCTGTAGGTTTTGATTCCCTTGCGAGTGTTGAAAATTTGCGGAAATTTGCGGCATACCTAAACGGCTGTATCTTTTGATTGCGTTGGCTTAGAAGTTTGATTTTATCACAGCTCTAAGGGACAGTAGACCTGAGTATTTGATATAAATTTCAGATCGATACCTCCACGCGTTCCTGAGAAAAAGGGTCTTGACAGACAGACAGACGGACGGCCGGACAACAAAGGGATCCTATAAGGGTTCCGTTTTCTTCCTTTCGAGGTACGGAACCCTAAAAACATCTTCATAACAATACTTCGTTGGATGGATGGCTGAAGAATATAGTTCTTATGCCTTAAATATGAAAAATAAATGTAATTGGCACGGATTTCATCCATATAAGCTGTTCTCGATAAGCTAACGTCTTGCTTGGGTGTAGGCATGTGTAGGTATTGTCGAAGCACTATTAACATTATCGCTTATCGTTATTGCTAATCATCAGACGACACGAAGACCAACACAACACAAAGTTAATTCGTGAAAAAGGAAACCTAATATCATGGGTTTAGAGAGCCGATTTTACACTTAGGAATAAATATGACAGTTTGACAGCTTACATCTGAGAACAATAACATTCTTCTGAGGCTTACATACCTAAATAGGCTACAGGGTTCTTTCGCATTTACAATTAGTTGTGGTAATATTAAATCATTGCCATTCAGGAACCTAAATATTTCATATGAAAATTTACATCTTCATTACTTTGTGTGATTAAAACAAAATAAAACAGTAAAAACAAAAGAGGGAAATTGTGCTAGTTTCAAGGTAAAGATGAGTGGGCCAAAAGAAACATTTTTTATTTAGGTACCTACACGGAAGATTTAAAGCCGCAATGTTTCAAAAAATGTACTCAAGACGAAAAAAATGCTATTCTTGACTTTAATGTGTTTGATCTGACGAGAGAAAAGACATCATTCTTCCTTAGTTTTATTAAATAAATGTTTTACTAAAGGCAAAGGGAATAGGCCAAACAGTAAATATAATCTGTACTCAAACTATTCGAGTCTTCATATTCATATTATATGTACCTAAATCTAATATTACCGGAGGGAGACTCTGTACCAGGGTCGTGTGCATGGGTACCTCCATCTTACCTATTTCTGCTGCACAGCAGCAGTGCTTGCATTGCTGTGTTCCGGTTTGAAGGGCTAGATATGGCGCTCAAATTACTGGGTACCGTGACTTTACATCTTAAGTCACAAGGTAGCAATGTACACTACACTGTGGTTCTTGTGGGGGTTGCAGAATCTCACAGGAACCCGAATATATGTGACTGTTACCACTTACCATCAGGTGGGCAGTTTGCTTGTTTGCCAACTTAATTGCAATAAAAAAATGGAAGCGTGGACAATAGTTATCTGTTAATTTATAACATTAATTCCGTCATAAATACCAAACATTTTAATGCTCTGAAAATATGGTACCTACATCCATGTTTAAAATAATAAACTAATAAACCCGTTATTACTATGAAAAATTCATACTTTAAAATTCAAGCTATAGGTTGCCCGGTAGAGATTGCGGCATTGGCAATAAGGCCACCGTCTTTTGTTTTGTATTTTTAACCGACTTCGAAAAATAAGGAGGTTACTCAATTCGTCCGTATATATGCTTGTTTTTTTTTATGTTTGTTCGCGGATAACTTCGTCGTTTATGAACCGATTTTGATGATTCTTTTTGTATTCGATAGAGGATACTCCAAGGGTAGTCCCATGGCCACCAAAGTTAGGATCTGATAATGGGATCTTATAAGGAAAACCATTAAATTTTTACGTGTCCAACGTGTTTTGTGTATATGTTACGCGATTACTCCGCCAATTGGTGACCGAATTTCAAAATTCTTTTTGTATTTGATAGAGTGTACTCCTGGGATGGTCTCAAGGTCACCAAAGTCAGGATCTGATGATGGGATCCCATGAAAAGCCCTAATTTAACACCAGCGAACCGAAGGTGAGCTGGTATTATATTAGGGTTTCTTTCACTAAAAAGTTAAAAATAATATAAGAATAGGTACAGACAACATCACACTTCTATATTGAAGTCGGTGACAAATTTTAAGACTTTCTAGGAGATCATCGTTTGACACCGACTTCAATATAGAAGTGTGATGTTGTCTGTACCTATTCATATATTATTTTTAACTTTTCAGTGTTTTTGAAGTCGGTTTTTATTTTTATATAACTAAAACTAGCTGTGCCCGCGAACTACGTTTCGCCTTAATTTATTTTTTCCCGACATCTTCAACAAATATCGTTAATGTACACAGAAATAAATACGAAAACTTAACAAATTATATATTAAAACCTTCCTCGAGAATCACGCTATCGAGTGGTGAAAACCGCTTGAAAATCGGTGCAGTAGTTTTTGTGTTTATCGCGAACAGACAGACAGACGCGGCGGGGGACTTTGTTTTATAATATGTATAAGGATATAGATATCACACAATTTGACCACGTGGAAAAATAATTCCTGTTGGACAAATAAGTGTGACTTCGTGGAAGAACTAAAAATCATTAACATGGATTCTATAACAAACCGTATGAGCTGTTTTCGGTCGACAAGATTTACTTACATAAATCCTTACGAATCGCTAACATTAGTGTTTTGTCGCAGCACTAATAATAGAGATGACAAAAACTTCGTTATGTCCGTTGACATTATATTATAGTGCTTCTTTATTTGCAATATTCAATAATTTGGCTCGTTGGACAGGTTTTGAAGCGAGTCATATTAAACGTTGAATAACAATAAAAATGTGTGACCTTTATGAAAGAAAAAGAATAGTAAAAAAGCTGTATAGTGACAAAATTGATAGTAAAATTTGAAATGGCAATAAAATCAATTCGCTATTGTTATTTTTAGAGGGCGGTTCTCGCTCTGTGTGAACACACGGTGACAAGTATTTTTTGGGTTATTTATTTATTCCACTCTATAGCTCGCATATTGTTGTAGTATGGGCGCAAAGAAAACCGTTATAGTTTTCATATGAAATTGACTGAAAGTAGACGGCTCTTCGAATTTCAGTGTATAGTGACATCTTAACCGGCCATTATTTGCTCGTTTAATAAGCAATCTGTGCAAAAGCAGTGTCTATAAAGGACTATGGTGAATAAAGATTTTTCAGTGTGAGTTTGAATATAATTGGCGAGAAGTGATATAGCAAAATATATGGCTTTCAGCTTCGGCTCATTTACTTTTTAACGTGTACACGAGTATACAATGACTTGTATACTTGTACACAATGATCGGGAATTAAAATCGATTCAAATCGAACCCAAGGGCGTGTCATCGGTTCCCACGAGACGTTTCGTTATTCATTTCCGGTTTCGGACGTATGGGCACTTCCGGTTTGAAATACAATCAAGTGCGCACCCATTTTGGATGCTGCTTAAATATTTTTGGCTTTCCTTTTGTTAAAATTGGTTTGCACAGTCAAGAAGATATTTTATTTACAATTTAAAAAAAGTGTCAGGCAAAAATTACTGCATCCATATTTTCACTTTCCTCGTATTCGGTTTTTTTTATACTAGCTAGCAAACAAACATGTGGGTTACCTGATGGTAGGTGATCGCTACCGCCTATGGACGTTTGCAACACCAGTGGCATTACTCACCCGTTGCTAACCTTAAATATAAATACCTCTTCACGCCTTTTTTGAAGAATCCTATGATGTAGTCCTTACCGAAGACCTCGGAAGGGAGTTCCTTCCACATCATGAACGTACGCGGGAGAAAATGTCTCGAGAACCGTGCCGTACGTGACCATTTTGGTTCTAAGGTGTGAGGATGAACTCGTTTCATGAATGATGTCATTTTAATATTCATGTGATGGTGATGACACCGATATTAAATGGAATAGCAAAATGTGTTGCGCCGACCCCACAAAAGAGTGGGATTAGACCGGGGTGATGTACCAACCCGCACTTGGCCAGCGTGGTTGACTAAGGCCTAATCGCCCTAGCTTAGGGTAGGCTCGAGCCCCTCGGTGGGGACGTATATGAGCTGTTGATGATGATGATGGTGATGTTCCTGTACCGTGTGAGTCTTCATCATTTGCACATATGAAAATGAGGGAAAGTTAATTATATAGACAAAAAAGATATTAAAATCTTCTTATTACATTTTTTATCGTAGTTTTTCGTTCATTTTAATATGTGCAAACAAAAGACACACACTGTATAAGTATGTACGGTCGGCTCCAGAAGTAGATGAGCATTTTAGTGCCGTGTCGCGCCAACTATTAACAGTGCAATATAGGTGTTACCCTACTAAATAGATGGAATAGTTGGTTTGACATAATACCAAAATATCCATCTTCTTCTGAGGCCGACCGTACCAACAGTAGCCGAACCAGCAACCACTTTTGTCCTTCGGGGAAAGTAGGCGGGGCGGGTAGTCACGCAACTCTTGAGTGTAGGCCAAATAAACACAAAAAAGTACACCACTCAAACTCTACTTTACTTTCTGTTAATGACACACATCTAATATAGAAATCTTTAAAGATTTCGTTAAAATTTGTTTAAGTTTAATAATAAAGTAAACATAAAAAATTATAGATACCTTTGACTTTGCATTTTTAAAAAATGCTGAATATAATAAAAAATTGAATAAATTAATAAGTATATATTGATTTATTCCAGCAAAACTGGTATTTTTAATTTATTTATTTTTATATCATAAATTAACTATGAGGCAATGTTAAAAATCAAATAATATCAATCAGAGTCACAAATTAGGTACCTGTAAACCATAATATAAATAATCATCTTCACGATGCGTGAACACATTAAGTAAGATCACTCATGATATAATATCCACTTCCTGTCCCACATAAGCGCTCACCAGCTAAATCACTTTTGATTTTGTAATCGAATAGTGAGTTATATGTTCCGAATGATTCGATCGATGCACGCAACTCGGACGCATCGGGAAACGATGGACCGGCCCGTAGTCGAGTAACTAATTATTATTCAATGAGCACGAATCATTTAACATTGACTTCTCCATTGATTTCGTGTTCCCATGGTTTTTGCATGCCGCCATCTTAAAACATCAATACGTACTGCGTAATTATTGTTTTTTTCTTGTTTTCATTATTGTGTTTGCATGATGCGTTGCGTGTTTAGTGGTAGTTAATTAAGATAAGATTCGTTTGAGTATGTACGAAGATTGTTATATTGTTATATTCAATTTGACAGCAAAATCAAATTTGGATTATGAAAGAATTTAATAGTCACAAACCAACAATAGAACTAAGTTAGTCAGTACCTTTAGATTATTTTCTTTTATCTCATAGTTTCAATTCAATGAAATGATAATTTTGCGATTATATGTTGTTTAAAGTTATGTAAAAGTAGTTAGAAGACGCAATTTAGTTAGAAGGGGGGGTTAGTGATGCGACACATCATCGGTTATATCATATCACAAGATTTTCCTATTAACTTTATTTATTCTAACTAACCAAAAAAAAAAACATCGTGATTCAAACAAAACTATGATTTTGCAATGGGTTGTTGCAATGTTTCATTCGTTTGCAAATGTTTCACTCCCTCTTTGTATTTTCCTGAAGCTGACACCAAATTGTTTGTGCAATCATACTAACTTTCAGTATGTAGTGAAAGTAGTCTCTTTACGAATATATTCGAAAATAGCACGCATTATACGACCGGTTTCATGATGCGTGCGGCTGAGCGTCTAATTGTTGGAATTCTTTCAGGGAACTGGTTCCGAGCGTGCTCTATAAAGCGTTGTATACTCGTGCACCTGACAAGAATTGTCGCGCAACAAGTGACTCTGAACGTGTTCGGCCAAGTTGCGCAACCGAGTGCTTGCTATATTCAAAAAACGATTCGTTTTTGCTACGGACAGTTCAATTTTGACATTTATTCTATGGAAAATAATATGTCAAAATATAACTGTCCGTAACGAAAACGGATCGTTTTTTGAATATAGAAACCGAGCATAACGGCATATAAGTCCGTAACAATTACTGTCTCAGTCCGTAACAAAGTTTTGATTGTCAAAAATGGCGTTCATATTTGCGTGATGTCATTAAAACTTTGATTACGGAATAGAGTAAAGCTCTTCAGCGAGCGGCGATGCTAACGCGCCTTCATTGTTAAATATATAAACATATAGTTACAACCTTACAAAATATATGAACGAAGAAGCAACTCTCTTTTGTACAACCTCTTCCTATTGGCTTATCCATGCTATCACAATGTTGAGCCACTTCTAAGATTTACAATTGGTTCGGGTGGGACAGCCCTAGGTAACAAACGAAACTCATTCTCCTTCGCGAGAATTGTTTTAAGTTGACACAATATGTGTTTCATACTCGCCTCTTTCCCATCGCAGGCCCATCAGGTTTCTATGCTTATCGAGCCCATTTTTGCTATATCACCTTGCTCACTCTCTAAGATCGTAATCAAACTTAGATTTCGCGGGCGCATTTTGGTGATGCGGGAAGAACACGCAGAAATGGTACTCAAAAGTTTACTTACGGTCTTAGAGAGTAGTCTTCGCGAAGGCAGCTTACTAAATACCTATCGGCTCCAGGTTCATCGACAGATCGGCATCGACCAATCGTATCGCGTATATATTTGTCATGCAACTATCTTTCCTTGTCGTAGATTTCAAAAATCGAAATGTACTTAATATTTTTGAATGTATGTGGCACAGTTATGATTGTTAAACTGTGGTATAGGTATGTTTTCTCTTTAACTGTATTATTTCACGGGATGCGAGAAAACTGCACCTGTTTGCATTCGCATAATATTTCTGCACATGTCACAAGTCAAAAGTATCAATTTTGTGTTGTAATGTATGTGGTGTTGAGTATTATATGTCTCGTGAAACATAATATGGCCGTCACATTTCAACGACTGCGGCGGGTCAGTTGTCGGTTGTCTTTATTGACATTTTTATTATACTTATTGCTTTATTACTTGCTCACTGGTTAGCTGTATTCAGTCCGCAAACATCAGCTTATTTATAACTCAAAATAGTTTTTATTCAAATATGACCTCAGAAAAGATGTTTTAAAACGTGCAAATTTCTTAAGCTATTCAGGACGTATTTTAATTGATTGAACAATTGGTGGGCGCAAGGAACTTATCATATCATCATCACTTTTATCAATTCTGCGGTTATGCCGTTACTATTCACAATAATATTAGTTTGCATTGTAATCATTTTAAGTAATACAAATTAATTCCAAGCATTGATTGATATCATTTCAGTTGTTTTTCTTAACTCTTTTTACACGCTCTTTAAAATTATGAAAAGGATAGTCAGCAATACCTAATAGCGATAGGTACCTTATGGATAGCAAGTTTTATAAACTAGCAAATTTGATACGAATTTTGTTATAATTGTTATAAACGTAAATGAAATACACATGTCTTGTTATATTTATACATTAAATTGAAACTGATTTTTAGAGGGTAGCTAGCACGTTAAATTCTTTTGGGGACAAGATTTTTCGAGTTACTCGAAGTTCACAACGACCTGACACAAATAAGTACTAAACGATCCCTAGAAAGTCTTAAAATTTAGCACCGACCTCAATATTTTTTTTTAATTTCTTTTCAAATAGGTACCTGGTAGTGACGGACGAATGAAATAAAAATAATTCACAAAAGAACTCCACGATTGCATCGCCATATTTGAAATGATTTGCTCCATTTAATTGTGATTAGCATATTGGCTGATTACTCGCGCTATTAGACAGCTATGACTATGAGGCAGTATGACAGCCACTTGTGCGGACTAATTAAGCATGTAGTTTATTTAAATTTACAACACAAGTTACACACATCTTTTTTACAGAAGCTATATGTATTAACAATTTTTGCATTTAGTGTTATGCAGTATCATTTAGTGTTATACAGTAACTAAATGTTTTTTGATAATAGATTTAGGAGCGTCGGTGGCGCTGTGTACTCGGCATTTGCCTTTCAATCGGGAGGTTCGGGGTTCGAGACTGCCATGTACCAATGTGTTTTTCATTTTTCGAATTTCATATGTACATTTTTCTGACACTCCTACGGCGAAGGAAAACATCGTGAGGCAACCTGCATACATCTGCGAAGAAATTCAAAGGTGTATGTAAAGTCGACCAATCCGCACTGGGGCAGCGTGGTTGACTAAGGCCTTAGTTTCGGCAGGAAAAATACTAATATCGCTATTAAAAATGGGGGTTGGTTATAGAAGGGTGACAATTTAGGGCAATAAGTATTTTTTGATAAAAATATGTTCAAATAAATTCTGGAGAGGGCCACACTTATCACTTAGGGATTACTATTATATATTCTGTGCTTAGAGGTATAAAATAGGCTCAGACCTACAAAATATACACCAAAATTTTCATAAAAATCAGTCAAGCCGTTTCGGAGGAGTTCGATAATAAACACTTCAATCACTTACTCACTCACTTACACTCCAAACAGTACACAACCATTACGTCATTTATATCACATACATACCAGCAGGCGTAGCACGGGCTGCCAAGACTGAACTCGAGTCACGCATTAATTATCTCACAATTTCAGTGACTTATCCTCTAGTCTTAAAGTGTAGTACGGTGACGTGTAATTAGTGTGACTGACGTTATAAATTTTCTTGACGTTCGTCAAGGAACACGTGTGACTAAGTTTTATCATAAATTTCTTGGCGTGCTTGTGCGCCGACTGCTGTGGTTGTAGCAAGGGCTTTAATACTTTAGAAGATGTAACAGCAGTCGGAGAGCAAGAAAATTTGTGAAAAAGCTCAGTCGCACGTGTCCCTTGACTAGCGCCAAGAAATTTTTAATCACGTCAGTCCCACTTAATACGCGCCACCGTGGTACTCCTTAAGACATAAATATTATGTCACTGAAATTGTAAGATAATACGTGACTTGAGTCCAGTGGCAGCCCGTGCTACGCCTGTAGGTGGGATCTTACCAGATATAATTAGGCAGAGAAAAGAGCGGGGGTAGTGAAGGTGAGCGCTAATGCATGCATAGTAAGAGGGCCCTCTAAACCTACACGTGGGTCACAAGTCCCAGGCGCTGCCTCGCACTCCCTTCTCTGCAACGCGATGGTCCCGGCACCAGCACGGTGAATCCATGGAACTGCAAGAAAATTGTATCTTCTTTAAAATTTTTAGCAAATCACATACTCTACAGACAATTGCCATATATATGCTAATTTTAAATATTTCTCAGCATATTGACGCGTTACGATGCATAATAATGTAGAGTAATTTTTTTTCTTTTTTCCTTTTGTTTGCAGACATCTTGGGATGAATGCACATATACAAGTTATAACAATAATCATAAATAATTAGACTTTTTATTGTTTTTGAGTCAGTAAGTAAGTGTAAAGGGTTTTGTTGAATAAAGATTTTGGATGTAGATTTTTATAATATATTTATCTAGTGTGACCCTAACAATAAACAATAGTGAACTTATTTTGAATTTCGCCATGTCGGAAAAAGTCACTATAACTATAACATATATTTTACACATTTTGTGTGTAACATAATGAAAATATTAAATATATATTTAAGTATAGAAATAAATTTAAAATATTAAAATAAAGACTCGCCTATCTCTATATCGGATATAAACGCAATAAAAAAACGCGCAACAACATTTACAACCAGCAATCTTCACTCGAATCGCATACAGATTTCATTTCTCATTTCGGACAGTATCAATTGATGTCTTTTATGCGATTGTTACGATGAAAGGCGAAATAAAGACACGGTAAGCACATTATTTTGGATAAGGCTAGTCGTACACGACACAAGCGAAAGATGATAATAATATCACATGGTTCAGTAACGTTATTTTAACACATGTTCTTTACCCACGACGGAAATGAGCATAGGTACGCGTTAAGGGTGAAAGGTTGTATAGTACCAAATGAAGGAAAAGCCATTCTGAGGCTTTAAACCTTTTGTTGAGATACTTACGTTGAACTCGTCATAGTTAACATAAGGGTGATTTACGTGTTAAATCTCATTTTTGTGGAATTATTTTGTATGAAAACTGAGAAAAAAAAATTTATTGAAAAATTATGGGATATCAAAAGGAACACGTTGTGTATATGTTTTCCTGTTATAAGTTGGAAACATGCATAGATTGTATAAGTACCTATACGTCAAAACAGAGCGTAACATGTTGAGCTTTTAGTTGAAGTTTGACCACAGATTACTAAATAGTTACTACATAAGTTTGACTAACAATGATTTAACGAATGTGCCGTTTGTGAATATTGTCTTGTGCTTTGCTTGTTTTTCGAACATAGTATGTATGCAGATTGTACATTTTTAGCTACTAACTCACAACGTATGTGAAATATCCACGGACCAAAAGAAGATGTAAATGTACCATTTTACCATTCGTTCCTAACCGGTAGCTGGTGCATAACAGAAAGCATCGATTGTATCCGGTACTCATATTGAATTGAAATAAATCACTCACAAGCGCGGATCCAGCCCTCGTTGTTGTGGTCACAGCCACACGAAAATAGAAGTTTACAAAACCATTGCCCTGACAAAGATTCATTGTGTTTTTTGTATTAGATATAGTGTCATCAGCCTATAGTTCCTAAAAGACCTTGTGATGTCACAAGTATTTTTCTTTTTTGTTATCTTGTGGGTTGAGTGATTCGCGAATGAAAGGGAGATAAAGCTCAAATGCAATTTGATACATTCGTGCTCCATCTCCCAGAGTGTAAAATTGGGAAGTGGGGTGATGGCAAGGGTGCGCTGGGTGTTATGATGAACTGAAATGTTGTTAGGAAGGATGGAAGAAAGAAAGGAAGCAAAAAGAAGGGAGAGAGGGTTTCTGACGAACATCGCAAGTATATTAGGGTTGTGGGCATGCCTTGCCTATCGTGCCCACAACGGTGGATCCGCGCTTGACACTCAATATTATAATGCTGTTGTTACCCTCTAAAATAGACAAAGATTAGAGTATAGCTAATCACACACTCTACAGACAATTGCCATATATATGCTAATTTTAAATATTTCTCAGCATATTGACGCGTTACGATGCATAATAATGTAGAGTTATTTTTTTTCTTTTTTACTTTTGTTTGCAGACATCTTGGGATGAATGCACATTACAAGTTATAACAATAATCATAAATAATTAGACTTTTTATTGTTTTTGAGTCAGTAAGTAAGTGTAAAGGGTTTTGTTGAATAAAGATTTTGGATGTAGATTTTTATAATATATTTATCTAGTGTGACCCTAACAATAAACAATAGTGAACTTATTTTGAATTTCGCAATGTCGGGAAAAGTCACTATAACTATAACATATATTTTACACATTTTGTGTGTAACATAACGAAAATAATATATATATATATATATATAAGTATAGAAATAAATTTAAAATATTAAAATAAAGATTCGCCTATCTCTATATCGGATATAAACGCAATAAAAAAAAAGCGCAACAACATTTACAACCAGCAATCTTCACTCGAATCGCATACAGATTTCATTTCTCATTTCGGACAGTATCAATTGATGTTTTTTATGCGATTGTTACGATGAAAGGCGAAATAAATACACGGTAAGCACATTATTTTGGATAAGGCTAGTCGTACACGACACAAGCGAAAGATGATAATAATATCACATGGTTCAGTAACGTTATTTTAACACATGTTCTTTACCCACGACGGAAATGAGCATAGGTACGCGTTAAGGGTGAAAGGTTGTATAGTACCAAATGAAGGAAAAGCCATTCTGAGGCTTTAAACCTTTTGTTGAGATACTTACGGTGGACTCGTCATAGTTAACATAAGGGTGATTTACGTGTTAAATCTCATTTTTGTGGAATTATTTTGTATGAAAACTGAGAAAAAAAAATTATTGAAAAATTATGGGATATCAAAAGGAACACGTTGTGTATATGTTTTCCTGTTATAAGTTGGAAACATGCATAGATTGTATAAGTACCTATACGTCAAAACAGAGCATAACATGTTGAGCTTTTAGTTGAAGTTTGACCACAGATTACTAAATAGTTACTACATAAGTTTGACTAACAATGATTTAACTAATGTGCCGTTTGTGAATATTGTCTTGTGCTTTGCTTGTTTTTCGAACATAGTATGTATGCAGATTTTACATTTTTAGCTACTAACGAATCAGCATTTGTGTCGGATCTGAGAATTTAAGACAGAACAGGGAAGCTCTTGGCCTTCATCTCACCTGATGGTAAGTGATGATAAGGTCCAAAAAATAGAAGCTAGCTTCACCTGGACTCGGGAATTCATTCATTCATCACAGCTCATATACGTCCCCACCGAGGGGTTCGAGCCTACCCTATGTATGGGTGATTAGGCCTTAGTCAACCACGCTGGCCCAGTGCGGATTGGTCGACTTCACATACATCATTGAATTTCTTCGCAGATGTATGCAGGTTGCCTCACGATGTTTTCCTTCACCGTAGGAGCGTCAGACAAATGTACATATGAAATTCGAAACGAAAAACACATTGGTACATGGCGGGTCTCGAACCCCGATCCCCCGATTGGAAGGCAAGTGCCGAGTCCACAGCGCCACCGACGCTCTTTATCGGACTCGGGAATAGATTTCTATCAAAAGAAAGCAGCAGTCTTGCTCGGTGTGATTGAAGGAAGATAACTTCTAATTTCTTAGATCGTAATGGACTGTGCTCAAAAGTTTTGTAATTATCGTGAAGTCATAAAAAAGCAGATATGCAGCTTTAAAAGTAAAATGCACTTTTATAGCATTGTCATCGTATTGGATAGCATGCCTAAAGAAACAATGTACCTCCAACGATGCAATATTGTAGTGTTGGTTGCGTCACGCTTACAGAAGCGAAATTTGATTATGGTATGACATTTAATTCAGTTTCAGGGGTAATTTACCGAGGTACGTAATTGCGGATTACAGGTTTTCCGTACTTGTTGTAATGCATACGAATTTGCATTTCGTAGATGGCTGCCATTATCTATCATATACTATGTGAGGTAATATTGGTACCTACAGCCTGCAATTCGCTCTCTTCGTTGCCGAAATGGTAAAAACATGATTTCTTTTAAAATTTATTAGCAGATTTTTACAGGCTTATTCGAGATCTCAAAGAGAAAAATATGTAAAAATGTAGCGTCATATTAAGGTCTACCTAAAAACAGGGTGTTCGTTAAAATAGAAGGTTAATTAAGTCGTTGCTCCGAAGCGATCTAAAATATAGGCATACAAACACATAGACAAATAAACATTTTTGATAAATACGTGTCCAAACCTTTTTTGTAGGTACATAAGTGCAAATTAATTATTCAAACAAAAATAAATCAAAAATCACAATAAATAAAAATTCGGTTAAAATATATTTATTATTAACGGTTATAAACTGCTATTTGTGTCTGTGACTTTGTGTAATTTTCCGCGAATTTCTATTTGTACCTATGATCGTTTATTTTGTTTTTTTTTTATTCAATAAAGTGATTCTCACTAGTGGATAGCAAGAATTAACCGTCAGTTACTTTCTGTCCATTTAAACACTCCCGTTCACACGACTATTTCCATGATGAACTGTGTTATTGTGTGTGTGTGTGTGTGTGTGTGTGTGTGTGTGTGTGTTACCATACTTATCAGTGTTTCTTTTTACAGGTAATTTATCGACGAACGGCTTTCGGACTATCGGTCACGGTAACAAGAAATGAATATTACTATGTATGTATGTATGTATATTTTATATTTGTATGCTATTGTTTATGGCTGAATAGGTTGTCAAACATTTAACAACAACTTCTATGTACCCTTTTCAAAGGGTACATAGAAGTTGATAGTCATAGTGATTGTCAAAATCTATCACGATTAACTTTAATTTGACAGCCATTGCGACGCCAACACAAGACTCTACGGCACCTTCCTTTCATAAATCAGAGATGGACTCTATACTACTGTGATTGTCAAAATAGATTTTGAGTTACACAATTAAGGGGCAGTTTCTCAGGTGTCCTGGACACCTGAGAAACTGCTTCCATCTTTAGCCTTATCGTCGCAGCATCAGGTCAATACCTATTCAGTATTGTACTCGATTAGACTAAACATCACAACTGGCGATAACGCAGGACAATACCAACAATCACATAGCGACTGAACGTAAAACAATAATAAGATTCGTGTTAAGTAAAGTAGATTTGATTACTTAAATATTGAATCAACACAATATCGGTATAGAATAAAGTGTGTGTCGAATAAATTAATACGTATTCTGCGTATGTTGTTTTATTCTAATGTTTTTCCGAATAAACATTGTTGTCCGCACCTGACTAAATATTGTGTGACGTCATCGACGCCATGTTTTTATCTCTTTATCACGTCGAACAATCATGTTTGACGAACCTTTGTTTTGCTAACAGTTGTAAATATTTCCTATAGAAAATATGAATGAATGAATAAATTCTTTATTGTTAACAGAAGACACATATTCGTAATTACGAGTACCTATGTACCTACAAATAAAATAAGAATGAACAAAAGGCAACCTTATTGCCTAGGTGGCAATCTCTGCCAGGCAAACTATGAAATGAGAGATAACGACGCGATGTGACGATCATCTCCATATCTCCATATATCTCTATCTCTATATATAATAAAATCGTAGGGGTACAAAAATCTGTAATTGCGAAATATTAAGAAAAAAAATACACAGGTCGCCTTAAAATCATTAGCAGAACACGATAGAATAGTTTTTAAAAAAATTGTTTGTTTGTTTGTTTGTTTGTTTGTTTGTTTGTTTGTTTGTTTGTCTGTTTGTCCGGAAAGATCTCCGAAACTACTGGATAGAATTTAATATGGCTTACACCACAGTGCTTAGAATTTTCCGGAAGAACATTTAGGCATAATTTCGTTTGTTTAAATTCACTTTTTATTTTTAGTGAAAAAATACCATATAAAATTTTCGAATTGGCTTTAGGTAGAAAAACAACATGGCGCACGTGAAATTATTTTGACAAGTCTGTCACATAGTACAGAAAGAAGGTATTTTCTTCCACGAAGGAAAGGCAATGGAACTACGCCATACAGCCTGATCTTAAGTAATTGGATTTCGAAAATTGAAAGGCAGGAATGAAGTGTTTCACATAGTACAAATAAAATTTAATATTTTCTGTTAATGTGCTGTGCCCAACTGGATTTCGCCAACCAAATTGTCTTTTTCTTATGTCGCACCGTGGTGGTAAGGCAAAAAGATCAAGCCATACAACCAATGTATAAAGCATTTTTTATGATAATACTTATCGAGTGACCATAAAATTTGTAGATTGGTTCAATTCTTGACTAATTTTCACAAAATCGGTACAATTTTTGAAATATTTGAAATGTTGAAAAATGAAGATACTCTTTTCAAGGTATTTTGAAAGATGTTATATGTTTTTACATTAGGACTAAGGAATAAAACTCTTTCATCCATTTAAAACTTTTAAAAGTAATAGATTAATATTGATAATTAAAAAAAATATCTGACTGCAATGTTCTGGGTTACGCGTAGAGGGACGGGACAGGACTCTTGATCCTAATGTCTAAAATGACGGATCACATTTTTTTGGATCCACCCAAGGAACATGGATATCGAACGAAGAACCTAAAGAGTAGAACACATTGAACCTAGCCACGTTGACTTAATTTGACATGACTGCCGATAAAGTTCGTTTCCAAGCCCAGCGATATGCATATCAAATGAAAGGCCTTGATGAGTAGAGCACTATGAACGTAGGAAAATCGCCCTAAATTCAACATGGCCGCCGCTCAAATAAAACGGATAAAAGTTCGTTTCCAAACCCAGCAATATGGGTATCAAATGAAAGGCATTGATGAGTAGAGCACTATGAATCTAGCAACATTGACATAAATTCAACATGGCCGCCGCTCAAAAAAGGTGGATAAAAGTTAGTTTCCAAACCTAGCAATAGGGGTATTAAATGAAAGGCATTGATGAGTAGAGCACTATGAACCTAGCAACATTGACATAAATTCAACATGGCCGCCGCTCAAAAAAGGTGGAATAAAGTTAGTTTCCAAGCCTAGCAATATGGGTATCAAATGAAAGGCCTTGAAGAGTAGAGCATTAGGTACCTAGGAAAATCGACCTAAATTCAACATGGCCGCCGTTCAAAAAAAAAAGGATAAAAGTTCGTTTTCAAACCCAGCAATATGGGTATCAAATGAAAGGCCCTGATGAGTAGAGCACTATGAACCTAGCAACATTGACATAAATTCAACATAGCCGCCGCTCTAAAAAGAAGAATAATAGTTCGTTTCCAAACCTAGCAATATGGGTATCAACTGAAAGGCCTAAAAGAGTAGAGCATTATGAACTAAGGAAAATTGCCCTAAATTAAACACGGCCGCCGCTCAAAAAATGGATAAAAGTTAGTTTTCAAACCCAGCAATATGGGTATCAAATAAAAGGCTTTGATAAGTGCACTATGAACCTAGCAACATTGACATAAATTCAACATGGCCGCCGCTCAAAAAAGATAGATAAAAGTTCGTTTCCAAACCTAGCAATATGGGTATCAAATGAAAGACCTTGAAGAGTAGAGCATTAGGAACCTATCAAAATCGACCTCAATTCAACATGGCCGCCGCTCAAAAAAAAAGGATAAATGTTCGTTTCCAAACCTAGCAATATGGGTATCAAATGAAAAGCCTAAAAGAGTAGAGCATTATGAACTTAGGAAAATTGCTATAAATTCAACATGGCCGCCGCTCAAAAAATGGACAATAGTTTGTTTCCAAACCCAGTAATATGGGTCTCAAATGAAAGGCCTTGATGAGTAGAGCACTATGAACCTAGCAACACATAAATAAATTCAACATGGCCGCCGCTCAATAAAGGTGGATAAAATTTCGTTTTCTAATCTAGCAATATAGGTATCAAATGAAAGGTCTTCAAGAGTAGAGCACTATGGACCTAGCAATATTGACGTAAATTCGACATGGCCACCGCTCAAAAAAGGTGGATAAAAGTTCGTTTCCAAACCTAGCAATATAGGTATCAAATGAAAGGCCTTGAAGAGTAGAGCACTATGAACCTAGGAAAATAGCACAAAATTCAATATGGCCGCTGCTCAAAAAAAACTGTTAAAAGTTCGTTTCTAAGCCCAGCAATATGGGTATCAAATGAAAGGCCTTGATCAGTAGAGCACTATGAACGTAGCAACATTGACGTAAATTCAACATGGCTACCGCTCAAAAAAGACGGATAACAGTGGCTTTTCAAACCCAGCAATAGGGGTATTAAATGAAAGTAGGCCCTGAAGGGTACCTAGAGCAGCCATGCTCTAAGTGTCTTCCGCGGAACCCTAGGGCTCCACAATACCCCTATAAGGGTTCCGCAATAATTTAGAAAAATCAAAACACCCTCTCTGGTCGTACTTTTATTATGCTTATTAATAAAGAATACACTTTTAAAAACTATTGTTTTAATTTAGGGTTCCGTCAAGTATTTCGCTTTCCAAAAGGGTTCCGTCACCAAAAAAGTTTGAGAACCGTTCCGGGGCCTATTGGATGTTCGATGTTAGATGTTACCTGTGTTTAGTATCCTTCGAGACCGTGATAATACATCGATCGTGAACTAACTAACGATAACTCCAAGTTTGTGTGTTGGATGTTAGTCATCACGGCGAGTTTGCTAACCGAACTATGCCAGCAACACTATATCGCACAGTACACGTTACAAAAACGGAAGTCTCAATACATTTTAAGGCTAACCGCATAAATACGGTTTTTCGCATTCGTTTTCTGAATGCGGGCATCCGAATGCATCAAATCTATACAAAATACTCATTGACTGCCGCACACGTTCGTTTTTATTACGAACGGAACACGTTCTGTACGTACGTTTAGGTAGAATGGTAGAAATCCCGAATGAGAAGAACGTCTGCGCTACGTTCACGAAACTCCGTGTCTGTATTCCGTGATCGGATATCGAATACTGAAAACGTATTTGTACAGTAACCACCCCATTCATGCTATACATTAACTCTACGAAAACCGCCAGTATTACGAGCGACATAAGAACGGTTCAAAGGTCAAACAGTATAGCTTGACAAGGAGCTTACTGTACGACCAGTCAAAATTGGCCAAGTTGTCATATCCAAAAAATATATTTAGTTGGTGTTACCAACACCCAGTATAAAATCTAAACTTTATTCGTATACAGTTCTAATTTATTAACAATTGTTTATTTTAATTCGAAACATGAATACGATAAAGATTATTCTTGCAACTGTGTGTGTAGTTCTTTCTACTGAAGAAGAATTTATTAATATCAATAATGTCTCTAAAACAATAATTATACTTAGTGTTTATAGTAATATGTAATGTATTTAATTTTGTGGACTGTTAGAAAAAGAGCATTACGAACCTACGAAAATTGTCCTAATTTCGAAATGACCGATGCTCAAGAAAGGCAGGATAAAGTTGAATCATTATGGAATGAAATGGAGGAAAAAACTAAACACTGTGTTAGTATTTTGATGGCGAAACGCAGTTCGCGGGCACAGCTAGTATATAATAAAATCGTAGGGGTACAAATGTTTGTCCGGAAAGATCTCCGAAACTACTGGACAGAATTTGATATGGCTTACACCACAATGATTAAAATTTTCCGGAAGAACATTTAGGCATAATTTAATTTGCTTAAATTCACTTTTTATTTTTATTCAAAAAATACCATATAAAATTTTTGATGACAAGTATGTAGAAAATCAACATGGCGCACGTGAAATTATTTTGACAAGTCTGTTACATATTGCAAAAAAAAATCTTTTCTGTTATTGGCTGTGCCCATCTGAATTTTGCCAACCAAGAAGTTTAAATTGTCTTTTTCTTATGTAGTACCGTGGTGGTAAGGAAAAAGGATCAAGCCATACAACCAATGTATATAGCATTTTTTATGACAATATCACGTCATAAATATAAAATTTGTAGGTTGGTTTAATTTTTGGCCAAAATCGGTACAGTATTTGAAATGTTGAAAAATGAAGATACCCTTTTCAAGGCATTTTGAAAGGTGTTATATTATGTTTTTACATTATGACTAAGGAATCAAACTCTTTCATCCATTTAAAACTATTAAAAGTATTACGCGTAGAGGGAGTACGGGACTCTTGATCCTAATGTAACATTGACGTAAATTCGCCGACATAGCTGATGCTCAAAAAAGGTGGATAAAAGTTCGTTTCCAAACCTAGCAATATAGGTATCAAGTGAAAGGCCTTGAAGCGTAGGATATTATGAACCTAGGAAAATCGCCTAAAATTCAACATGGCCGCCGCTCAAAAAAGGTGGATACAAGTTCGTTTCCAAACCCAGCAATATGGGTATCAAATGAAAGGCCTTGATGTGTAGAGCACTATGAACCTAGCAACATTGACATAAATTCAACATGGCCGCCGCTCAAAAAAGGTGGATACAAGATCGTTTCCAAACCTAGCAATATGGGTATCAAATGAAAGGCCTAGAAGAGTAAAGCATTATGAATTTAGGAAAAATGACCTAAATTAAACATGGCCGCCGCTCAAAAAAATGGATAAAAGTTCGTTTTCAAACCCAGCAATATGGTTATCAAATGAAAGGCCTTGAAGAGTAAAGCATTAGGTATCTAGAAAAATTTACCTAAATTCAACATGGCCGCGGCTCCAAAAAAACGGATAAAAGTTCGTTTCCAAACCCAGCAATATGGGTATCAAATCAAAGGCTCTGATGAATAAAGCACTATGAACCTAGCAACATTGACATAAATTCAACATGACCGCCGCTCAAAAAAAGGTGGATACAAATTCTTTTCCAAACCTAGCAATATGGGTATCAAATGAAAAGCCTTGAAAAGTAGAGCATTAGGTACCTAGAAAAATTGTCCTAAAGGATAAAAGTTCGTAAAAAAAGGATAAAAGTTCGTTTTCATACCCAGCAATATGGGTATCAAATGAAAGGCGTTGACGAGTAAAGCACTATGAACCTAGCAATATTGACATAAATTCAACATAGCCGCTGCTCGAAAAAGGTGGATAAAAGTTCCTTTCCAAACCTAGCAATATGGGTATCAAATGAAAGGCATCAAAGAGTAGAGCAATATGAACTTAGGAAAATTGGTCTAAATTAAACATGGCCACCGCTCAAAAAAAAAGGATAAAAGTTCGTTTTCAAACCCTGCAATATGGGTATCAAATCAAAAGCTTTGATGCATAAAGCACTATGAACCTAGCAACATTGACATAAATTCAACATGGCTGCCGCTCAAAAATGGTGGATGAAAGTTCGTTTCCAAACCTAGCAATATGGGTATCAAATGAAAGGCCTTGAAGGGTAAAGCACTATGAACTTAGCAAAATTGACATAAATTCAAAATAGCCGCTGCTCAAAAAAGATGGATAAAAATTCGTTTCCAAACATAGCAATATGGGTATCAAATGAAAGGCCTTGACGAGTAAAGCACTATGAACTTAGCAAAATTGACATAAATTCAAAATAGCCGCTGCTCAAAAAAGGTGGATAAAAATTCGTTTCCAAACATAGCAATATGGGTATCAAATGAAAGGCCTCAAAGAGTAGAGCATTATGAACTTAGGAAAATTGTCCTAAATAAAACATGGCCGCCGCTCAAAAAAAAATGGATAAAAGTTCGTTTCCAAACCTAGCAATATGGGTATCAAATGAAAGGCCTTGAAGAGTAGAGCATTAGGTACCTAGAAAAATCGACCTTAATTCAACATGGCCGCCGCTAAAAAAAGGATACAAGTTCGTTTTCGAACCCAGCAATATGGGTATTAAATGAAAGTAGTCCTTGATAAGTAAAGCACTATGAACCTAGAAACATTGACATAAATTCAACATAGCCGCTGCTCAAAAAAGGTGGATAAAAGTTCGTTTCCAAACCTAGCAATATGGGTATCAAATAAAAGGTCTCAAAGAGTAGCGCATTATGAACTTAGGAAAATTGCCCTAAATTAAACATGGCCGCCGTTCAAAAAATGGATTAAAGATCGTTTTCAAACCCAGCAATATGGGTATTAAATGAAAGGCCCTGAAGAGTACCTAGAGCATTACGAACCTACGATAATTGTCTTAATTTGTTAATTTCCAAATGGCCGCTGCTCAAGAAAGGCAGAATAAAGTTGAATCATTATGGAATAAAATGGAGGAAAAATCTAAACACTGTTTTAATCATTTTGATGGCGAAACGGAGTTCGCGGGCACAGCTAGTTCTAAATAAATCTGATAACTGGCATACTTTTAGTAAATGTAAAAATAATACATAAATTAAATAAAAATTTACGAGGAGTTTATTAAAACATAAATGTGCTGTTAACGGGTGGGCCCAAAATGGGCAATGCTCTTTAGATAGTATTGTAAATATATACATACGACTGAACTCATCTTGTCGCGTTTCTGTGGCTTATTATCACATTTGCTGCTTGGGTATTTTGACGAAAGTGCATTATCTTAGTTTATTTATTTTGATTTCACATTTATCAAAATCTTAATATTAATATTATTTCATTTTCAGTCGTCACCAAATAATATTATTTCATATTATTCGATGCTGTTGGCTGTTGCTGTTATTAATGTAAATCTATATAAATAAAAATGGATCTTCGAAATGTATGTACGCCCATAACTTTCGAACGACTGCACCAAATTGGATGATTCTTGGTTTTATGTATTCGTTATTGTTAGGACAAGGTTTGTGTAATATAAAAATTACAATAATTTAAGCAAACTTTTCAGGAATTTTGTTAATAAACATGGCGATACAATGTACGCCGGGTCAGCTAGTATAAAATAATTACCTAAATAATATGACAATAGAACACATTAACTACACATTAAATAAACGTGTTCCATATAGGTACTACATTATATACGTATACACTGATGTTTTCGTTTTTGTCATACTTGTAAAGCAGGCCATAATATATGACCTTAGAAACAGATGGAAAATATATCATTTTCTCCCTCAAGGGGAAGTTTTTTTAAAATAGATTCTCTTACAATATACACAAGGATTAATACGTAGCTACGAGTATTAAATGGAACTCACGCGGGCCGTTTTTCTATACATATGTAGACCCATGTTTTCTTCCTGGAAATTAGCAAATGGCGCTGTGGATTCGACACTTGTCTTCCAATCGGGAGGTTTAGGGTTCGAGACCGCCAGGTACCAGTGTTTTTCGTTTTTCGAATTCCATATGTTCATTTGCTTGACACTCCTACGGTGAAGGAAAACATCGTGAGGCAACCTACATACATTACATCTGCGAAGAAATTCAAAGGTGTATGTGAAGTCGACCAATCCGCACTAGGCCAGCGTTGTTGACTAAAGCCTAAACACCATATAACTAAGGGTAGGCTCAAGCACCTCGGTGGGGACGTATAATTATGAGCTGTTATGATGATAACATAATGACAAGATTTTACGAAAAAAGGAGACACAGACTACATAACATCTATTTTGTGTACTTTTCATAGGTATTTTCGGTCCTGCAGTTGTCTTTATCGCACTTAGTTCGGTTGTTCGTAACACAGCGCGCCAGCAATATATTTTTCATTACTCATACTCTGAAAGTAGGTCTGAAGTTGCCTGAGGAGCGGGTTGAAAGTAATACTTTTCAGCCCTAGGGAGAATTACTTTCAACTGACAGTTGCTGTCAAATTTTAAAAAGAAACTAGTTCTTTTGTCACATTTTTATTGAACCATATTCCGACTTTCTATACAGCCACTCAATTACAGCGCGGTGTAAAATTGAAATAACATAATGTTAAGTATTTAAAGAATATATTTTTTAAATCACTTTATTATAATTTATTTTCAACTATTTCTTTAAAATAACATAGATTTGGGCAAAATATTTACCATTTTTAAATTATGAAAATGAAAAATAATGGCTGAATAGCTGGCCGGCCACAGAAAAAAATCAAAATGAGCGGGAAAGCGGCAATGCGATCTTCATTTGCTTTTTCCATTTGTAGAGTTTTGTTAATACTTCTTTAGAGCAGAGATTTGTATTAACTGTTAATTATATTTGTATAACATTGTGTTTATAATAATTAACACAATGAGTTCATCTGATTCAGGTATGGAGTTAACGCCTGATTTTATAAGAAAAAGCGGGCTAAAGTAGAAGTTGTTGATTTATGTAAAATAAAATTTACACGTTTTTTCTCTAGTTATATATTTTTTTTATTTTTACTTTCCTTGTATTCGTAATGAAAAGCACAGTGTTTACCTCGGGTTAAAGACTTATTTAGTCCCTCGAACTATTGATGCCCTCGCTACGCTCGGGCGCCAAACACCGTCTCGGGACTAAATAAGTTACTTTCACCCCTGGGGTAACAATGTACTATTACAAATACTTATTTTTGAATTCTCTTTTAATTCAATACTGGCCTTTTTACAGGTATGTATTGAAGTCAACAACAAAACAAAATTCTAATATGAATGAAACATTATTCAAACACAAACTCAAAAAATTTATTCAATATACACCTTTACAGGCATTTATTGACGTCAAACAAAATTTTGCAAATTTGCAACCAAGAATCTAATTAACTAATTATTTAATCCTTGTATGTACACACACCCCAACCATTATTAAGATGCATGCTAATACAAGAAAAGTAAATAAAAAAAAAAGTTGACTCTACACCTGTCCGGAAATTGGGAGAGCCTTCTCGAGAAGAAGCTCGGAAGGTTTTGTATTTTTTTTGTCTCCTCTTTTATATTGCCAACATTACAAATATTTTTTATTTCACAAACATTTTTATTTAAATAAATAATAATAATATAGAAATGCCTGTCGGAGTGAATGGAACAGTTACTCAAATGAATGACATTTATCCCATTAAATTCCCATAATTTATTATTAACCGTGTATGTGTGCATACATTCTAAACATAATCAAGATGTCTGCAGATACAAGTAGGTACAGGAGAAAAAACCGGCAAAGAGCGAAGTTCAACTTCCTATGTACAGCCGGCTTCAAAAGTAGATAAGCAGATATTTTTAGCAGATTTAGTACCATGTCACACCAACTATTCCTTTTATTTAGTATGCTTACACCTATATTGCATTGTTATTAGTTGGTGTGACATGGTACTAAAATGTTTATCTACTTTGGAAGCCGGCTATACATACTTACGGTTTTCAGATTTTTTCAACCATGTGCTATAAGACCTTGCTTCCTTCGTGCCAAATTTCATGATTCTAGATCATCGGGAAGTACCCTATGGGTTTTGATTTCAAATTCAAATTCAAAATTCAAATTTCAAATTCAAATTCAATATCCTTTATTCAATTGGGATTTTACAATCACTTTTGAACGTCAAAGAAGCTACGCCATTGGTTCACAAGTCTACGGCGGGAGACCTTGTACTGGAAAGAACCAGCAAGAAAACCAGCAAGGGCTATTTTTTTCTCCCTGTATTGTTACAGAGTCGTCAATTGGAAGCAGAACTCAAAAGTAAAGATTGTGTTCAACTTCCATTACAAGATTAGATGTGTCAGTGTACATTATACATTTAAATCTATAAATTAAGTCTACAATTAAGACCAAGCATTGACATCATTCAGATAATCATTGACTTTATAATATCCTTTACTCATTAGAGTCTTTTTTACATGCGCTTTAAACTTATGAAAAGGTAAGTCAGTAACACTCTGTGGAACTTTATTGTAAAAAGATATACATTTCCCCATAAATGAGCCTCTAGTTTTTTGGAGCCTGTACGTTGGAACGGCAAGTTTATTTTTATTTCTTGTATTTAAGTTATGAAATTTAAAATTGGTATCGAATGTGTTATAATTTTTATAAACATAAATCAAATTTTCATAAATATACTGTCCTGCTAAAGTCAATATATTAATTTCTTTAAATAAATCACGTAGAGAATCCCTTGTTCCTAAATTATAAATAGCCCGCACGGCTCTTTTTTGAAGTACAAAAATACTTTCTATACTAGCGGCTGATCCCCATAGTAATAGCCCATATGACATGACACTGTGAAAATAACTAAAGTAAATCAGTCTTGCCGTTTCAACATCAGTAAGTTGTCTCATTTTTTTTACAGCATATGCCGCAGAACTGAGTCTGTTTGCTAAAGACGCAATATGTGGATCCCACTGCAAAGTCGAATCTAGTGTTATACCCAGAAATTTAGTAAAATCGACGAATTCAACAGTATGATTATTCATTTCCACAATATTGTCCACTTTCCTAACATTTGGCAATGAAAACTTAATACATTTAGTTTTACTCGAGTTTAATGATAAATTATTCACAGTGAACCAATGCAATACTTTAGAAAGAGTACTATTTACAACGTCAGTATTTCCGTTTCCTCTGTCAATCTTAAATATTAAAGAAGTGTCATCTGCAAATAGTACTGTATCGCACAGATTATTGGTGAAGTGTGGGAGGTCATTAATATAAATTAAGAAGAGCAGAGGTCCCAGTATTGATCCTTGAGGCACACCCATAATGATAGGTGCACCAGAAGACTCAGTTCTGTTAATTACAACTTTTTGGACCCTATTGGACAAATAAGACTCAATAAGCTTAATTGCCTCTTCAGACACACCATAATGCTTGAGCTTATTTAGAAGAGTCTGATGATCAACGCAGTCAAAAGCCTTTGACAGGTCACAAAATATACCGATCACATCCTGTTTACACTCCCAGGCGGCAAAAATGTGTTTGAGAAGTGCAACTCCAGCCTCTGTAGTGCAACGACCCTTAGTAAAGCCAAATTGGTTCATATATAGGATTTTATTGATTGTGAAATAATCTGACAGCTGATTAGAAATAATTTTTTCAAATATTTTGCTAAGTGGTGGTAGAATCGAAATTGGTCTATAATTTGCAGGATCATTTTTATTTCCAGATTTAAATAAAGGTATTAACTTGCTATATTTCATTAGATCAGGAAAGATACCTTCATCAATACATTTGTTGAAAATGAACGCTAGTTGCGGAGCAAGTTCTTTTATTATAGATTTGATTAAGTGGGTCGAAATACCCCAAAGATCTTCAGTTTTTTTGGTACTGATCATGCGGAATGTTTTTAGAATAGTGTCGGCGTCAATGTGACCAAAGTTGAAGCCTATGCTGCACTTCTCTACACTTTGTTCTAAGAGGGCTACAGCCGCATTGGGGCACGAGTTGAGACTACTTGTAGTTTCTATAAGTATGTGGTAGAAGAAATCTTCAAACGCATTTGCAACTGCAATATCCGATTTTATTGCTTTATTATTAACTTCTAGTGAGAAAGAATTTACACGGCTTTTGGGTTTCCTGTTGTTTTCCCTGAGAAATCGAAAAATTTACGAAAATATGCGACATAAACGGTTATCTTTTGGTCTCGAAGTATGATTTTTTCACAGCCGAAAGAGATCGTAGACTCGAGTATTTGATATAAATTTCAATTTGACATCTCTTTCTCTACGCGTTCCTCAGAGTAAGGTCTTGACACACGGACGAACAGACTTTTTTTCTTTCTTTTTTCTTTTTTTTTTTCTTTTTTTTTTTTAAAAACGTCGCCCCACACTAGGATTTTCTCCTGTGTCGTGGGTGCAGTTACAAACATAGAATATCACATGCACATACGCCCAGACCGGAACAAATTTCTGTAGGCCATACAAAACATTTGTCCCGTACGGGAATCGAACCCGCGACCCGTTGCGCAGTAGATCACTCGACCTCTGCGCTAAACGTGTCGTCAAAGACTGACAACAAAGTGATCCTTTAAGGGTTCCGCATTTTCCATTTTCCATGTGGAGCTTGGTGGCGCATTAGCGCGAGCGCTTAGTAAACGATTGCTAAGGTTAAGCAGCGTTGGCTGTGGTCAGTCCTATGATGGATGACTAAAATAGGAAGCACCTCCGTGCTTCGGAAGGCGCGTTAAACAGTGGATCCTGCACCTAATCTCGCCCCGGTCGCGTCGGCTAACCGTCCCATCGGGCCATCCTATCGGAGAGTGCACTTGCGTTTGCGCAGTCACATGTGCACTATAATATATGCGCAGATGGCTAGTCTCTGTTGAGATTGGCCGCCGTGACTAAATGTCGGTTAGGAGGACATTTTCCATTTGAGGTACACGCAACCCTAAAAATAAAGTTGACGCGCCTCGAAACTGATCTGAACAAAATAAAAATCTTAACCGTTAAATCACTTAATAGATATATCTCATAGAAGCAGTAGAACGGAACAGTTGACAGCCAGTCATTCGCAAGTTCCTAGTGTTAAAATTAACATAGAACATTGCGTAACAGTGTTCTAACCAGTAATAGCTGGCATGCATTGGAGCATGAGGAATTACGCACTTGCTTAGGTGCACATACGCCCAGACCGGAACAAATTTCTGTAGGCCATACAAAACATTTGTCCCGTACGGGAATCGAACCCGCGACCCGTTGCGCAGTAGATCACTCGACCTCTGCGCTAAACGTGTCGTCAAAGACTGACAACAAAGTGATCCTTTAAGGGTTCCGCATTTTCCATTTTCCATGTGGAGCTTGGTGGCGCATTAGCGCGAGCGCTTAGTAAACGATTGCTAAGGTTAAGCAGCGTTGGCTGTGGTCAGTCCTATGATGGATGACTAAAATAGGAAGCACCTCCGTGCTTCGGAAGGCGCGTTAAACAGTGGATCCTGCACCTAATCTCGCCCCGGTCGCGTCGGCTAACCGTCCCATCGGGCCATCCTATCGGAGAGTGCACTTGCGTTTGCGCAGTCACATGTGCACTATAATATATGCGCAGATGGCTAGTCTCTGTTGAGATTGGCCGCCGTGACTAAATGTCGGTTAGGAGGACATTTTCCATTTGAGGTACACGCAACCCTAAAAATAAAGTTGACGCGCCTCGAAACTGATCTGAACAAAATAAAAATCTTAACCGTTAAATCACTTAATAGATATATCTCATAGAAGCAGTAGAACGGAACAGTTGACAGCCAGTCATTCGCAAGTTCCTAGTGTTAAAATTAACATAGAACATTGCGTAACAGTGTTCTAACCAGTAATAGCTGGCATGCATTGGAGCATGAGGAATTACGCACTTGCTTAGGTGCAACTTAGCAGGGCTATCACATTGATATGAATTTGATTTTATTTTGATTGAGAACCAACTTTTTTGACGCCAATCGGCCATTCGATTTTCACACATACATAAGTCATAGTTTGACACCTTTTGCGTAGAAATATTGTCATAATAACATAATTATTCGTTATGCACAAAAAAGTTATATTAAATTAAAAAATCATGCCCTAGATATAAAAATCATAACAATTTAGAAATCTGATGCATTATATTGGTCTACGCTCGCTATTCAATTATGAGACCTAATAATTTATAATTGACGTGTTCTTATTTAAAATCTAAATCGTCGAAATATTAAGAGCGTCGGTGGCGCTGTGGACTCGGCACTTGCCTTCTAATCGGGAGGTGCGTGGTTCAATCCTGCCATGTACCAATGTGTTTTTCGAATTTCATGATATATAAATTTGTCCGACGCTCCTACGGTGAAGGATAACATTGTGAGGTAACCTACCGTGATACCTAACTGGAGGTGTATTTGAAGTCGACCAATCCACACTGGGCTAGCGTGGTTAACTAAGGCCTAAGCACCCTAATTTAGGATAGGCTCGAGCCCCTCAGTGGGGACGTATATGAGCTATGATGATGACAATGATAATTTAAATCAAAAACAGCAATGTTACGCGAATATTGTTGTTAGATGTCGTCCTAGTAAAATGCGAATACGCGATTAACGCATCATTCGCGAGATTGACGACGCATCATTCGCTCGATGATCGATGGCAAAAACGGGGGCCCTATTTGAATCATTCGTTGGCATCGAAAGCTTATCGAGCGTCGGCTGGGACCTCGATTTTTTTTGATTTTCGTCTCGTATGCGATTAAAATCAATAGAATCGTTTCGAAAATCACTATTATTTTGATTTTCATCGAAAACAAAACAAAAATCAGCAGTGCTTGTCGAGCACGTGACGGGAGCCACGTGAATCCTAACCTGCTGCTTTGGGCCCTATTTTTTAATCATTTGTCTGCTCTGGCATCGAGCGCTCGTGGAGCTTCGCCTGTCAACTTTTCGATGGGGGGGGGGGGGGTCCATATAACCAACTTGGGAAGGAAAAGTTCATTCTATCTAGTGTATGTTGATTTTGAATGGGACCCCCCATTCAAAATCAACATACCGTCCGGACCCCAAGCCCACCATATCTACGCCAATGCGACTACTAAAATTAGAAATAACTCAAATAACGAGACGACAAAATACAGGTCAATAGAAATATGCAGAGCAACCACAAAAATTCTAGAAAAATAACCAAAGTTAAATTTTTGAGTCGGCTCAGTTACAAAAGTTTCGGTCAGTTTTATTTACGGATTAATATTAATTAGTAACTATGCTAAAAATAAAAGAATCAACATCTCGATAGCCCTGTTTAGTACTACGGATAATGGCATCGCCGCCTTTCATTTCTACCACAAAGAAAATAGAGGTGCAATTTGAATAGAGTAATTAGAAATTGGTTAACATGCGCGCCGCCCATTGTTGGCGGTAGACATACAGGCTGTTTTTGTACGCCGCTTATGATTAATGGCGCGCTTCGCATCTCATATTGTTTGCAAATTGAACTTTTCTACTGCTTTCTTAATTAAGATAATATTCTTTTAGGGTTCCGCACCTCCAAAGGAAAAAGGGCACCTTCACTGTCCGTCTCTCTGTCGAAACATTTTTTTTCAGGAACGCGTACAGATATCCAACTGAAATTTCTATGAAATACTCAGGTCTACGGTTTTTTCAGCTGCGACACGCGATCAAAAGATGTATGACCATTTATGTCGCATACTTTGCGATTTTCAAGGGATTCAGAATTTAAGGAACTTAGCCTAAATAAATTTAAAATTACAATTAAGAATGTACTTTTAAAAAAAGGATTGTAAAATTTTTTTTTTAAAGTACAAAAGTGTCTGATTATATAACAGATAAAATTGTTTTTGATTAACAAAAAGGTAATAATTTCTGACAGGCATTTCTATATTATTTTTATAAATTCAAAATCATGCTTGTGAAATACTATTATTGTAATATTGGCGATTTAAAAGAGGAGACAAAAAAAATACAAGACCTTCCGAGTTTCCTGCCTGTTCTTCTCGAGATTCGAGAAGGCTCTCCCAATTTCCGAACAGGTGTAGAGTTAACTTTTTTTTTCACTTTTCTTGTATTCGCATACAACTTAATTAAAGTTGGGGTGTATGTATACATACAAGGTTTATATAAAATGAATTTTTAATTAGATTTTTTGTATTTTATTTGACGCCAATAAGTGCCTGTAAAGGTCTATATTGAATAAAGGTTTTTGAGTTTGAGTTATATGTTAGGTACTTTTCGTTCACTTGGAATCATAAAATCTGGCAAGAAGTAATGCCTTACAGAAGGGGTTACTCTTGAACCGAATCCGATCAATCGGCATTGGGATTGTGATTTTTAGTGCACTTATTTTTGCGCATTGGCTCCAAATTGACCCCGTATTGCGCGGATTTTGGGTGAACCAAACTTAGTATTAAGGAGCGTCGGTGGAGCTGTGGACTCGGCACTTGCCTTCCAATCGGGAGATCGGGGTTCGAGACCAGCCATGTACCAATGTGTTTTTCGTTTCGAATTTCACATGTACATTTGTCTGACGCTCCTACGGCGAAGGAAAACATCGTGAGGCAACCTGCATACATATGCGAAGAAATTCAATGGTGTATGTGAAGTCGATCAATCCGCACTGGGCCAGCGTGGTTGACTGAGGCCTGAACACCCTAACATAGGGTAGGGGACGTGTGTGAGCTGTGATGATGAAACTCAGTATTATTAAATTTTTTCAAAATACTGATCTAATTTGGCGCTAGTGTTGTTACTTAAGCGTACGAAAAAACACAATCCCAATGACGATCCATCGAAATTGGTTCAAGAGTAACCCTACTGCACATTTAAATGGCAAAATCTGTAAACCGTCATTATGTACTTAGGAACATTATATACTTTGAAAAGTTTTTTCAAAGTATAACTCTTTCCGCCATCGTTCCACGCGGCAAAAAATACATGCCCATTACTTAGATGGTTGGCAGTCCACAACTGTGCGTTTCTCTCGAAGTATCCTGCCTCGCACAGTCAAACTTTGGAACGAATTGTCGCCTGCGGTATTTCCGGACCAATACGACCTTCAAACTTTCAAAAAAAGAGCGTATTCCCACCTCAAAGGCCGGCAACGCACTTGTAACTCCTCTGGGGTTGCGGGTGTCCATGGGCGACGGTAATTACTTACCATCAGGTGATACGTCTGCTCGCTTGCCCTCTATCCCATAAAAAAAAAAGTTTGGATGGAACCCAACGTGCGCAAGGCCGATTTGCACTTGTCCGGTTTTTGTGATTAATTGCTTTGATCGATTAATTTTGGTCGCTGTGAAGTTGCGGATTTATGCGTTTTGAACTTTTGAATCTTCGTCGCGTTACACAATATGTGTGCCATATTTCCTTTTTAATTTATAGTCAAAACAAAAGCTTTTTATCTGTCATACAATTGGGATGATGACTGAATTCAAATTTTTACGTCTCGTCATTAAATATTAAAATACCGTAGAAAAAGACGCAGTCCTGTGAAATTTGAATTAAAATCGGCTTAGAAATACCTTAGATACAAGCATTTTAAGTTGTTAATTTGAAGGCGATTAGACAGAGAGATCCGACATCAACTGTGACGTCATTGTTGAGTATGGCCATATTGACTCCTTGTAAATTGCCGTTTTGCTAGAAAGAGAAAGAAAGGAGAAAAATCTTTAATACCTTATATCTCGGTTGTTTTTATAGTTATTCGAAAACCGATTTTTTCTTTATGTTTATTATATGAATGAGCTTCTATTAAAGAAAAAAAAATTTTTTTGTCATCTAGCCAATTGACAGAAGCTATATAGTTTTCAAATAACTTTACATTGCCAGCTAGGCAAAGAGGTTAAAAATGTGTTTTTTGCAGTTAAAATTATCCACTCCTTTAACACACTCCTTCTCCATTAACACACAACGACTTTGATGGTTGGTTACATATTTAGACAAGGGCGTCACCAAGGGGGTAGGGAGGGGCAACTACCCACCCCTAGAGATTCTAAAAAGCTTCATGTGCTCCTGACTTTACCTAGAATTCATACTTTTCTCATTCTCCATAATCAACTTGCCCCTCCCCCCTAGGCCATCGGCTAGTGACGCTCCTATATTTAGACCAGAGGGAGACTCTGTACCAGAGCTGTCTGCGCAAGTACGGTCAGCTTCAGAAGTAGATTGGCATTTTAGTACCATGTCCCATTAACTATTACTTTTATTTAGTATGGTTACACCTATATTGCTGTGTTCCGGTTTGAAGGAAAAGACAGGCAGTGAAATTGCTGGGTACTTACTGTGACTTAACATCTTATGTCACAAGTGGGCAACGTACACTGTGGTAAATGGTAATGTGGTTCTTGCAGGGATCACATATTTTCAAGTTTTCCTCCCCTTCCTTTCCTTCGCCCTCTCCTTTCGTTTTAAGGACTACACGTGCTGGCCTGCGTTGTCACCGTCCAACTGTGACTACCATTCCAACCAAGATATTTGGCAACTCATTTCTGTGTCGCACGATCAAAAAGTGGAAAACACTCCCTGCCAGCACACTTGTTTTCCTACTACAATACCGGAGGTAGACTCTGTACGAGGGTCGTCTGCATGGGTACCTCCTTCTTACCTAAGCAGCAGTGCTTGCATTGCTGTGTTCCGGTTTAAAGGGTAAGATATGGCAGTGAAATGACTGGGTACCGTGACTTTACATCTGATGTCACAAGTTGGCAACGTACAACGTGGTACTTGTGAGGGTTGCAGATTTTCTGCGAAGCTCACAAGAACCACATGTATTATGGGTGACTGTTACCACTTACCATCAGGTGGGCAGTTTGCTTGTTTGCCAGCTTAGTAGCAATAAAAAAAAATTCCGGGTCCATTAAAAGAGACGTGAAGAAGCACCTTGCAGGTCGGCAAGATGAGGGTGGCTAGTGCGGCGTGTATTCTCTCTCCTGCACTAGCTATCTTCGCATTTGGACTCTATTTCTACTTACCACCAGATGGAATAGGGCCATTTGCTAGGCCTTCTATAAAAAAAGACTTACAGGAGCCGCATTTAGTTCTTTAGGCGACTTACCAGCAGATAGGCAGTCTGCTTGTTTGCCTACTTTGTTGTACAATAAACAATTGGTTTATTTATAATGCAGAATGTGTTATCAAAAAGGATATGTTGCCGATCCTGTGTATTTTTAGTTTTACCATTGTCAGTGATTTAAGAAGTTTTTTTTATACAACTAAGTTGGCTAACAAGCAAACTGCCCACCTGAAGGTAAGTGGTAACAGTAAGCTATAATACATGTGGCTCTTGTGAGTGAGATGCGCAGTAAAACTGCAACTCCCACAAGAACCACAGTGACGTTGCCAACTTGTGACATAAGATGTAAAGTCACGGTACCCAGTAATTTCACTGCCATATTTTACCATTCAAACCGAAACACAGCAATGCAAGCACTGTTGCTTTACGGCAGGAATAGGTAAGACGGAGGTACCCAAGCAGTCGACTCTGGTACAGTCTCTCTCCGGTAAAAGTATGAAACATAAGCCGCCAAAGTACTCACATTTGAATCACGTATGAATAAAGTTTAATGTGTCACTTGTCTATTAGTAATATAACTAATGGAGTCACTTAACATTAGCAAGTATAGAAAAATGTCACCGTGTTTTGCTTTAAATCTAGATCAGTAATTATTTATTGCCAGTGTGATACTATTGTCAATGCCAAAATTGTAATCAATTACAGCGACAAGGCTGCGTGTAAGGCTTACAACGTGATAAAATGTGAGATAATAATCTTAGTTATTAGGTTTATTTGTATCTTTATTTTACACAAAATTTGATTAGGATACGTTGAGAAGTCAGGTGTCCGCGGAATCTCTTCTCAGTGCTTAATCACAAGGTCTATCAACACGACAACACAATAGACTTTATTTTGTTTCCCAGTATGTAATGTATGAAATCTGTCGTATAACTCTGATTATAGGAACAGAGAAAAATTGTACATCATTACCATTAAAGACACGCGCTTTGAAATCATTAAGTCAACTAATTTTGTAGATCCTTATACGAACAAAAGGATCGACATTATCAAAGTCCCTGACTAACTAGGAATAAATCTACAATCCATTAGACAGTTTGGATTATTTAAAACACGTACCTAGTGCTAAGCGCTTGCATGGCCGCATTCTTCCTAAATGTCCGCTGGCAGTCTAAATAGCAAACGCGGACCCAGCGCATGCGCAGGAGTTGGGAAATTATGCTTCCGTCACGCCGTTTTCGCAGACCACATTCTATTTTGGGTAATTCTGATACGGGATTAATCTACATACAGCTGAAGGAGTGGCGGAAGCAAATGATAATTGAAACTACTAAAGTCGGCCGCAAATAGTACCAAATAATATAAGGTGCTCCCTGTAATGTGTGTATGTAACGTTACGGACTCCATGCATTAAATCAGTAAAGGAGGAGATCCGAGCATTATACACAACTTGCAGTGATGCAATTTAAGCATTGTAGAATTAACTCTTACTAAACTAAATGCACAAAATTGAATCTGCAATCTGCTGCTCCCCCACAAGCGAATGCTTGTTAGGCAGTGAAGCAGTATTGTAACGAAATGCTAAAAATCGAATCATTGACGTTATATTAGCTTACTTAAAAGCTTAATAATTATTTAAAACACTTGGTACTTCATAAAAATTAAGAGGAAACTCTAAGGACGAGAGAATTCAAAAATTGGTATTAATGTGTAAAATGTATTGTTGTTGCGCTGTGCTAGACATCCGAGCTGAGCGCGGTAGAGACAACTACGGCTCGGACCGAAGATACCTATGAAAAGTAGACAAAATGTTTCCGCCTCTAAAACTAGACTGATTTAATTACTTTTTTCATTAAAATTGTAGAAAGACTTTGGCTGTATTTCTATATTAAAATTTGCTTTTTTTCATATAATCTCGTAAAATTTGTTTACTAATGTTTGGATACAGATATTGATATAGATAGAGATTCACGAAAAAATTTAATATCTGCGATAACAATAGAAAACTAATTCAACGATTTAAGTAAGAGATCGAGAGTAAGCTGTCGTTTAATAAAATCAAATCTCTACCCGCACCATATCTAGAACGATAGAGCCAAACTAGTTTGTGCAAACATTCTGCTTGACCGTACCCGTTTTTTTCCGGAATGCCTTTAGATGTGAAATGAGTGATCATACGAGATTAAAACGGTTAATTAAAACTAGGTAGTGATTGCAGTATTTTTGCCTTGCGTATATATACAGCAAAAATAGTTACAACGCAAAGACAAATATAGTTATGTTTTAGGTACAATTAAGTTGTCAAAAAGCAGACTGCCCAGTTGAATAAGTGGTTATAGTCGCCTATAGAAAATGTAGTTCCTGTGAGATTGCAAATCTACAACCCCTCTTTTTAAATGTTGGAAAATGCATTATGCATACCTCGCGTTTGGGAAAGCGCTAGGTTATGTCGGACTCTCCGCGGCTACTGAAGGCAGAGTGCCATCCAAACTAAAACCCTAAACCAAACCAACAAACTAAAACCCAACGATATCCATCACCGCCGCATCCTCCCCATCAACAGATAAAGAGGAGACGCCGGGGAGGGATGCGTCGCTACCAAATAAGGCCATGGGAACCCTTTCGAACAGTTGCATGACCTCGCCAGCGTATACTCGTCTATAGCAAGCCCCACTTATCTCCCCGAAATGGAGAGACCGATGCTCCTGGGCATTTGGAGAATCGACGACTGACAGTGACCAGTGCAATGCAGGACTCGAGCTTCCCAGGCCCGGGTCCCGTTGGGGTCCGTCAGGAGGAAGAAGGCGGACAAATTGAATTGCCGACTTTTTCATCCTACCCTCTTGCGACGGTATGGATCTGCCTGTGGGTTGTCTTCCCTGGAGGGCTCTGCCACCTTTTTCTCTGTCATGACTTCGACACAGAAAGAGTTCGTCGCGTTCCAGGCTTCCTCACTCTCGACCATGCTCGAGTTCAAGGACGGGAGAAAATCTACAAACCCTATACAAGGAACCGAATGTATGTTGATAACATGTAACATTAGACGTCAAGTCACAGTAACCCATTGACTAGTTCGATTGATAAGTGCATGCAGTAACCAGTGATCTCACTACCTGTCTTACCCTTCAAATCGGACAGCAATACAAGCACCTCTGTCTGGCGGTTGAGATATAAGATGCGCGCAGACATTCCAGTACTGTGTTTCTCTGGTAACGTAAAAATGATAAGAAATTTCTTTCAATACTAGTCACTCCTGTCTTGACGTGGCACATATTCACTAACATCGATTGCGTACTTAGGTCTGTTATTTTATATAAAGGACATACAATGTATTTGGTACACCCAATCAAGCCGCAACCTACCCATACTAACATAGTCGTATAAAATTATGGTGTTATAATAATTCGAAATTGAAAAATTAATTTTGAAATCCCTCAAATAAATAGCTGGTTCTGTGAATAACATTTATGAGGAATTAGGGAACAAAGTTTACAGCTTCGAATTTTCAATGACGCCATAACTATTATTTATGCTAACATGGGTAGGTTTTGGCTTGATAGGGTATGTACCAAACACCTCGTATATCCCTTACTAATGTGATCAGTAGATTTCTTATGCCGCCGTTCTTTATATCAGTAATGCGTTTAGAATGTACCTATATCAAAATGACTTTGTCGGGTGTTTTGTCTGTTTGATTTACACCATTTTGGCGCTGTTTGCTCATCATATTGATATGATATACACTTTATATACATTACTGCTATAATAAAAATCCCCAAAAACCAATTGACAACAACCCTAGGTATTCACTAAACTAGGTTATGGATAAAATGTGGCTATCGAAATGACACTTCGGGGTTGGCAACTGAAGATCCCGGTAGAGAATTTTGATACAGAGTGGTGGCAAAGAGCTTCACCAGAAGGCCTAACACGGCGCGTGGACTATAGCAGTGAAAGTGTCTAACCCTCGTTCCGTCTCGCTTCATTGTGATGAGAGAGCGAGAAGAAACATGTTATTTATCTCTAATCCCGTTTTGTCCACGGTCCGTGCTACGCCTGCTGATCTGCTCAACAACTGAAGAACTGGTTCATACCTTAAATTGTCGGAATACAACTACCTATATTACTAAGATTGTTACTATGGCGACAAACTTTAGTAAGACGTCGGTGGTAGCTTGCCAGGTTTAAAGGGCTGGCTTAAAGGTGTAACATCAACCAAACCAGAAATACTTCTGTCCCCAAGTCGAAGCTTATTTCACACCTCTATGTCAGAGCATGGTGGTTTCAACTACTAGACCACGTAAACGGAACACAAGACTTCATATGTTCATACGTTTTGTTGAAAAGGAGGTCCAATTTCATTAATGGCCCACAGATTATAGCTACGCATTCCGATCCGATCGTGTTGACGTAACATGCTCTGGGAAGTGACGGGGTCGATAGCCTCTCTCACAAATGCTTATAATATCTATGGCTCCTACTGTAAACTTGAGACTTACGTTCACAGCTCGTGGACTTGAGGACGTAAAATCTATAGCGCTGCCTGGATACGTTAAGTGCCTCGTAGGATACTTGTGAAACCCAACACATAATTATAAAAGGATTTAATTACTAAATCTTTCGTGTAAAATAGGCAAACAAATAGGCGGACTTAATGCCTGAGGCATTTTCTGTCAGTCGACCTTCGAGCGATGCTGAGAAATAAAAAAGTAAAAAAAATGATCAATAAACCTGTCTTGCAGAATTTCTGTAGATATTGTTAAAATAGTGTGAAATTCAATTCCAAAATATCTATGTTAAAATATCTGTCACCTCTGCAGACTATTAGATTCAATACTGTAACTTTGAACATAAATAATTTCAATTACTAATTGATAATTTTGTCCCGCCTGCAACATCGTTTCGTATCTTATTCGCGATAGAATATTGCCGCTACAATATTAAAATCCAATTAGTTACTGCAGAACTACGTAATGTAACATTACGTAACTGAATGTTGTTTGATTAAAACGTATAACAAATTGTGTACCACACTTCCTGCAGTGTTTACTTACATTAAAATCGTTATGTCACGCTGGCTGTATGTATCGATATTTCCCAACCCTACGTTAGAATGGACCGGATGTCGAGTGAAAAAGTAAATAAAAAGTAAAAAGCAAACGCTTTCTCCTTGGTCCCTGTTTGTTTAAAACCTGATTGGTCAGTGGTGCACTCTCGTGATACGGGTTGTTTGTTATGGTAGGTTAAGTGTGTCATAGAAGTATTAGATTAGATCAGAGGATTTCAGAGGAACAATCGCACTATTAACGAAAGTTTTAACCAAAGCCAAATCGTTTCCGTTTCCACTGTAACACCGTTTTTTCTTTAAATTTCATAAAACACAAATTTTGCAAAAACACTGGTTTCACTGTTGTTTTAACACAAAATTCACAACTAAAATCATAATTACAACAAGTCTGTCAATTAATTTCACAATGTCAGTGTCAATTGTCAACGTCAACGTCGTTTCACGTCATGTCAGTGACATTTGCAAGTATCTTTGGTCAAAATTTCGCGTTTATCCTGGCTGGCCTAGTCTACAAAGATAATTTTTTTTTCGCCCAAAATCCCGTGCCCCCCTTTAGGTGGGTTGATTTTCTGAAAATTCGGAATTTGACATTAAGTCCGTTTGTTTTGATCACTTTTAGAGTCATTTCATAAGATCCACTTAATATAGCTCATAACTTGACATTTGAAAGCTGAGTTTCTGATTTGGTTAAAACGTAAATAGTGCTCCCCTGATATATTAATATTGATGTGACAACAAACGTGGCCATTCACTATGGGACTCGTTCGAAGGCTCAAGGTCGTTCAGCGGGCAATGGAGAGAGCAATGCTTGGGGTCTCCCTGCGTGATCAGATCCGAAATGAGCAGATCCGCAGGAGAACTAAAGTAACCGACATTGCTCGAAGAATTGCCCAGCTGACGTGGCAGTGGGCGGGACACATAGCGAGAAGAACCGATGGCCATTGGAGCATTCATAAGCGATCATGGTACTGCCCTGCTTGTTTGGCCACCTTAGTTGTATAAAAAAAGAATATCTTTGACGAATTACATAACAGTAAGCAGTCATATTGCTGATATTAAGATTGCTAGTTCCTCAACCATCGAAAATTATAACCATTCGCTTCCATCTTATCTTTTTATGTATATTTCATCATCATTACATACTCACAGAATATGAAAACCGAAACGATTCACATTATAATAAAAATAAAGCAAATGCCACTTATAGAATATCTGGTATGACCGTAGAAGGTAAAATTTAAAGCGTCATGTAAGTACAATAAGACATTAACCAGTTACATTTAACCAAGCTACACTTTCCTCATTAAAATTTGCCTTTATCACTCTGGAAATAAGGGCGCACGAGATAGTAGGGCAGTGGACGTGGAAATGGTGGCGATCTCTTACCGCATCGTAAAAGGCAAAGGGACGTGGACTGGCCGATGCGCTTGCGTTTCTAACACCACGTATGACGCCCGGCGAAAGCTGTGTGCACACAGCCGATATATCTGTGTTTATCTTATGGATTTTTATCTCTATATTACCACTCGATTTTGGTAGATTTGTTTTTTGCTGCTTACCTAATTGCAGAGTGACATTTCTAAGGACAGCACAAAAATGCTATTAACATTATTATGGCGACAATCTTAGGTAAGACGGAAGTAGCTAGCTCGGTGATCTCAGAAGCCCTACCGCCAACCAAATCAAAACTTTCTTTTCTCTTTCTTAAGTACAGATGCGGTTGTATTTTTTCTTGTTACGATATTAAATTTAAGACTTAGTATTAAGATTTAATAGACGCGACTGTAATGTATATTAATTATAAGTAATTAGTTCGGTGAATTGAGCTTGATAATCTTACAGTGGCGCTACCCAGGTGGTTCAGTAATAGGTAATTAGCTCCCGTCTTCTGAGGAGAGTCCCACCAAATCCATTGCACCTTTTTTTGTTCTTTACGAAGTGGAATGTTATTGGGCACCATCCCTGCCGACGGCTAGTATACTAGTATTCCCACTGAACCAATCCGGATATCCATCTTGTGCATATCCAGGGTCTGGGCAACTCCAATTCTCCGGGACAACCCGGTCACTTACGGGCCTGTGTGGGACTATTCTAAACATTGAGGTAATACCCAGATGGGCCCATAATCGCGTCAGCCTAGCTCATGGCACACCTAGAGCGGCCGTGGACGCTGCGGCGGGTTGCAAAGGCTCGCCTTCTACTGCCTAGCTGTCTGCGTCGGAGAGGGGCGGTATTAGCGTCCTTTTACCATCATACCACCTGCCGCGCGATGCGGTATTGCGCGCAAATCTTCTTCTACTTCAAGTGCCATACACGAAACATGTGTCAGTCTACTCATACTGAAAATAGTGTGCAAACGCAAAGTCGCTAAAAGTAGCCATATGCACACGCCTTTACCCCATTCAAGGCTCGTTCGCAGACGCATCTGCTTTCACCAATGGGACCTGATCACAATGAGAGGAAAGCTGTGACGGCTCCGAGTGTTAATTAATTTTAATGAACGTACCTAAATTCTATCTTCCTCGCATCCTTGTAAGGTCAATAGTATTGCTAACTGTTCCGTATGGAATTGGGATAAGCACCGACCATTGATGGAGATCGAAAAGTCAGACTGAGGTTTTTGATGAATTGTCAACTTAAAAAAATATTTGAAAATATGATTGTATGTTTTTATCTACAGTTGATACGAAAACTTTCGTCAGTTATTGAATTCATTTCTATATACACGGCTATTTTTTTATCACTCTGGAAAATTTAAGGGACGCTTCACGACATAGTATAAGAATTATTTAAATATGAATAAAAAAAATAACTCACTTAATTTTATATAAATTTTCGAAAAAATGCTGCACTAGTTGAGATTGAGAGCAGCATTTTTAGAGATTTTTTTTTTTTTAATATAATAATGAATGTGTTCTGAAGCGTCCCTAAAATTTTCCAGGGTGATAAAAAAAGTAACCGTGTATTTAAAAGGAGAAGTTCCCATCTATAGACGCACGCACAGCCGTAACCGCTAATAGTAGAAACGTGAAATTTGGACAGTTGTTTTAATTTAAAATGTGGACGCACACTAAGAAGGGATTTTAAAAAAATAATCCTGAAGAAATGAAATAGGGGTTGCATGTTAGTATGGATTTTTTTTAAAATTAGCAACGATTTTGATAAAACTTGAGATTCATGCTCTTAAAAGCATTCCATTGAATACGTGTTTCATTGGAATTCACCCTCTTAGGGTGCAAAATAGGGGTTGAAAGTTTCTATGGAAAATATTTAAAATCTGCTCCAATTTCTATGAAATTTATTATCCTCCTAAATACAAATAACAGTCGTCTATATAATAGGCTACACAATTATTTTTCCTATAGGAAAATATTTCCCACGGGAAAACAATAATAACGCGGGCGAAGCCGCGAGCGAAAAGCTAGTTCCTTTATAAAGTCATAGACTCATAGGGCCAATTTCACTAACCTTGTCTTAGCTAAGACAATCCTAAGAAGAATGCTGTCACTTCTTGTTTTAATGAAAAGAATGTGACAGCATGCCACTTAAGATCGTCCTAAGCTAAGACAAGGTTTGTGCAATTGGTCATTAGTATCTTTTAAAATCAAATTACTATAAAAACAAATGCATATAAAATTATACTTACTTCATATGTCATATCAACATCAAACCTTTTTAATGACCTAATTAAATAAACAACTTCTTAAAAGTTGCATTCAAATATGTACTATTTAATTGTCAGTGTCAATATTTTCTCTTATAACCTGTCCCTATCAGTTGATTAGCGTCTTATTGCAAACGTCGATGCTATAGGTATTTCTGTTTCGTTTAAAATGAAACGTTGACAGGACTGATAATTGCTTTGGTGCAAATGCCGACTTTAAGGTGACGAACCTTTTCCTACCCCGACTGCACTTCGGTTATCATATTGAATACAAAATTAGAGAAAGTTAGGCACGCATTTACCTCTAGAGGTACCTGAAATTACTTATTTTCATTTTCTTTGTCACTTTCAAGACAAAAAAAATCAATTTGCTTTTTAATAACTTAATTTAGGATAGGGAAATTGTCACAGGGAAAGACAGGCAGGAGATGTTTATTAATCTCTATCTCTGTTTCTCTAGCTTTTAATTCAAACTTTAGGTCAGTTTCGTCTGTGTTGCAAAGGCATTATCGATTTCATAAACTGTTCCGTCGACTCGTGACAGACAGACAAACACGACTATTTATAAGTGTTACGTATTATTGCATCGCTTGACAACAAAGAATTTCTAGTTGTTTAACAGACACGAGTTATATTTAAAATATTTAGAAAGTTAACACTGTCGTGTCCAAAACATTTAATAGGCACTTTATCTAGAACGAATAATAAATGACATGAAATTTTAGAGCTGTTATACAAACATAAGGTGTCGATATAATATTCGTAGATCATGATGTAAGAAGATAGTTTTAAATTTATGAATATAAAAAGATAATAATGTAGTTGAATGTTACGGAATTCGATTCACCTATCTTCCGAGCCTGAATACCAAACTACGTAATGTGAAATGGTTTCCTTACTACCCGTGTTGAGCAATCCAATTATTCTGTTAGGTACCTTTATTATTATTTTATGGGTGCTAATCATTGACCTACAAACAAATGGAGTTGCGTCCGCGCTCCAAAAATGACCAAGAAAATCAGATCCAAAATTCAAATTCAGTATGATTCAGATTCGATTGATCCATTTGGTAAAGAACTGATGCAAACGAAATTGAACACCACACTAACAACAATAACCACTTAAATAATATGGATTGACATATCGGAATTTTTTGGACACATTTTTCTTGAAATTTGTATTAGACCCGACGTCCATTTGTTTGTAAGTCATCATCATCATCACAGCTCAAATACGTCCCTAGTCCCCAGTCCCCGCTGAGGGGCACGAGCCTACCCTAACTAGTTACGAGTATGTTTAGGGCGATTAGGCCTTAGTCAAACCACGCTGGTCCAGTGCGGATTGGTTGACTTCACATACAGCTTTGAATTACTTCGCAGGTGTATGCAGGTTTCCTCACGAAGTTTTCGTTCACCGTAGGAGCGTCAGATAAATGTATATATGAAATTCGTGAAAAGAAAAATACATTGGTATTTCGATATGGCAGGATCGATCATGGGCCTCCCTTTTCTACTCGGGGCACAGTCCAGTGACGTGGCCATAGCGCCGCACCGACGTTCTGTTTGTAAGTAAGTGGTGCTAAGAGACGTGAAAACTATACAACTTATACAAGAATGCTAAAAACGAAAAAATATATACACGATTTTGGGTGAATTTATAACGTAACTTGAAAAGTCGAAGAAAATTATTAAATTCGCAATAAAATTACGTTGGTAAAAAATGGGCGTTCCATTTTTATGTATAATAGATTACAGCATTGTAAATAACAAATGAGATCTTCACCAACGTAATTTTATTGCGAAATTAATAATTTTCTTCGAATGTATTGCTAATCGCGAAAGTCGAGAACGGGTAGACCGATGCGACAATTTTTTTAATTTTTTTTTCCCAATGCACAAGAAAGGTTTTTATGGAGAGAAAAAACATAAAAATTGCGTGTAAAATAGTAAAAACAACACTTCTCTTTTCCCACACACATCACAAGTAAATAACTTTTGACAGAAAGAAGTCTGTCCGGGCAGCTGGTACAGTAAGTTCCTTATCAAGCTATACTGTTTGACCTTTGGATCGTTCTTCTGTCGCTAGTAATAGTGGCGGTTTTCGTAGTGTAAATGTAAAGCTTGAATGGGAGCTTACCTCTTTCTGTGTTCTGTGGAGCTTACTGTACAATATAAAAAAACCGGCCAAGTGCGTGTCGGACTCGCCCATGAAGGGTTCCGTACGATTTATGACGTATTAAAAAACTACTTACTAGATCTCGTTCAAACCAATTTTCGGTGGAAGTTTACATGGTAATGTACATCATATATTTTATTTAGTTTTATAATTCGCTTATTTTAGAAGTTACAGGAGGGGGGAGACACACATTTTACCACTTTGGAAGTGTCTCTCGCGCAAACTATTCAGTTTAGAAAAAAAAAGATATTAGAAACCTCAATATAATTTTTGAAGACCTATCCATAGATACTTACCCCACACGTATGGGTTTGATGAAAAATTTTTTTTTGGGTTTCAGTTCTATGTATGGAGAACCCCTAAAATTTATTGTTTTTTCTATTTTTGTGTAAAAATCTTAATGCGGTTCACAGAATACATCTACTTACCAAGTTTCAACAGTGTAGCTCTTATAGTTTCGGAGAAAAGTGGCTGTGACATACGGACGGACAGACAGACAGACAGACAGACATGACGAATCTATAAGGGTTCCGTTTTTTGCCATTTGGCTACGGAACCCTAAAAAAGGGAAATAGAACTTGGATATGGTAAAATAATGAAGAAAACTTACATCGTGGCACCCGTTTTCAGGAATAGTATGTCTTCGGAAATCCATGCATATTCGCGAGCTAAAGCTAGTCATCCTTATAAAGTTATCGGCAAACAGTGTAAAGCTAACGTAGGTTGTATTGGTTGCTCGGTCCTTTCATTCTCCGTGTATGCCAAGGTCCAGTCATAAATAGAGCAGTTTGTTGTGCCAATGTTTTGTGATCATACATGCTAGTATGGACAAATAGTGCCTATCGAATCGAGGTCGAGTGAGGCCTCGTAAATATAGAATTAATGACTTAAATCTACGATAACACATTGCAATGTATATGCTTAATTTTGTATGTTCAACACATATCTACAAGGTTATATAAAAGCGAACTGCCCTACTCAGAGACGTGTTTTTTCATTTATATTTCTTAATTAAAGTTAGTCTATCTCTTTCTTCTCTCTCTAATATAATAATAGTATAAACCGACAAGTCACTTTAATGATGCATTAAAATTAATTGACGTCTCTGAGTGCATCAGTGAGTCACTCGCTCATTAATCACGAAATCTCGAAGACTAATTGACATAATATGAACATGAAATTTGGCAGGAATGTAGTTTATACCTCAGAACAATCACTACAGCATGCTTTAGTTATTCTTCTGAGGTTTATACTGTTATAAAATGACAGCTAAGATGGCTTTTTTATGTTTAACCATAAGGGGGTTAAACATAAAAAAGCCACCTTAGCTGTCATTTTATAACTTACTTTATAACTTAATTTTCACCTGAAAAGGGGGTTGAAAGTTTAAATGGAATTCCATCAGTTTTGAAACTCGAGACATTTTTTTATACAACTAAGTTGGCAAGCAAGCATACTGCCCACCTGATGGTAAGTGGTAACAGTCACCTATAGTACATGTGGCTCTTGTGAGATTTGCAGCAAATCTGCAACCCCCACAAGAACCGCAGTGTATATTGCCAACTTGTAACATAAGATGTAGGGTCACGGTACCCAGTAATTTCACTGCCATAGCTTACCCTTCAAACCGGAACACAGTAATGCAAGCACTGCTTTGCGGCAAAAATAGGTAAGACGGAGGTTACCCAAGCAGGCGACCCTGGTATAGTCTCCCTCCGGTGAAATTTTGAATTGGCATGAGATTTTGTATTAAAAGCTGATAATGAGAAATGAATGAACACGTATTTAAGCGTTTCTGAAATGCATTCCTGTGCAAAATTCCCGTAAATTTTTTTTTATATCGCTACCGTGGTAAGGTAAAAGAATCAAGTTTATGCAACCAATTTGTTTACTTTGGCTCTAGACAAATGCCACACGCTAACTTTTCCGCAGTCGTTCCACAGAAAAAATGTATGGAGATGACATTAGCTTACGACAACCTCACGCTATTTTTTCCGCAGCTTATGTCATCTCCATACATTTTTTCTGAGGAACGACTGCGGAAAAGTTAGCGTTTGGCATTTGTCTAGGGGGGCTGGAACACTCTGTTTTGGTCGTAGTCGTTCGAACTGCACGCGTACGAAGTCGCGGCTAGTATAGAAATAATTACTTACGTCATCAAATAAATATAATATCCTACTAATATTATAAATGTGAAAGTGTGGATGTTTGGATGTTTAGATGTTTGGATATTTTAGATGATTCCTTAAGTAGTTCCCGAGGGAAAATTGAAAATTGTTTACGAGCTAAGCCGCGGGCAGACAGCTTTGAAGTATGCATGTCACCTATGCTATGGAAAAGGACATGTACTTTATATTCCTTAATGATTTCTCAAATAGTTCCCGTGGGAAGATTAAAAATTGTTAACGAGCGAAGCTTTAGACCAATTTCTGGAGTCCACGCAGACGAAGCCGCGGGCAGAAGCTAGTAGCGAATAAATAGAAAAAAACTCGAACAGAAATGCACCAACAATGTCCTTCGGGCTTCTTGCCAGCCCTTTGAATATCTTGAATATTCATAACTACTTTACAAGAAGAGCCAACAGCCGCGTGCTTTTGTCAGTTAGCATAACTGATAAATTATGCATGAAGCTAGAAGAGATAGGAAGCACCAGCTAGTTATTAAACACTTGGATTTGCTTATTTGCACATACCTCACCATTGTTTGTTTTGCTAAGAGCCTGGTTGACGCGGTTCCGTGCCTCAAAGAGAAAAAACGGAACCCTTATAGGGCATTAGCGGATCCAGCCCCCCCCCCCCTCTCCCAATGACTAGCGGCACACGGCGCAGTAACATTATTTTGTACTTTATTTTTTGTTTACTTGTGATTTTAACCCTAGCTCTGAGTAGGAAGTTTTCCTTCACTTGACAAGGTTCCTACTAAGAACCTTGTCAGGATGCCCCCCTAAAGTGACATCCTAGACCAGCCCCTGTTATGGGATCACTTCCATGTCCGTCAGTTCGCTTGCCTGTCAAGACCCTTTTTCTCTGAACCAGCATATAGTTACCGAGTATAGCAGTAATTGCGTTGTTTTCTATTTAGTTTATGTCGATTTATTTGAGCTTTTTATGTAATTTTTTTGCGAATCCTATTTCATAATGAGTCTACATTATTAGTTTGTGATTTTTTAAATAATAAAAGCGAAAATAAAGAGGTCTTTACACAATAAATTATACTAAAGCAAACTATTAAACACCAACTTTCATTAAACTACCAAATGAAAGGAAAATAAGCAAAAACGCGACAAAAACGTGGCTACAGTCGTTAGGAACCAATTAGTTATTTTTTGCCTTTTCATTTAATTACACAATTCGCTGAAAAAGGTTTTGTTCTTTTGGAGCAACGCCGTTTTCATACTATCTTTTCTTCGCGCATAAACATAATACTGTTTTCTACCTTTTTTAAATAGCATTGCGTTTTATTATTTCATCGGCCGTGGGTTGTACGTCATTGATCTGTTGTAAGAATAAAACAATAAATAATCGTAACTGTTAGTGCGACAACAATAAAAAAATACCAAAGCTGTTTGGTAGTTTATTGTCTAGTGCCATAACGCCATTCGTACAATAGAAGAGAGAGACAAATGACGAAATTATAGTCTTTAAAAAGTTCTTTTTTAAAAGAGAGTTGATTACATTTTTCTAGTCTTGTCCGGTTGCTTAGTTAAGCCATTGATTCGGTCTTTTAATAAGGTCGAAGGCCAGTCTTCACCAGCGAATAACCTATTCGGTTTGTAGTGTGTGTAAAACTCACTTCAGGCCATGGCTAGTCCACCGGATAAGGTTTACATCACTAAACACTACCCTTATACGTAAGACTATTCGAGATTTTTTGTCGTTTTGTTTGTTTTGCTGATTGGTGGGATTTGGAATATAGGTGTGGGTAGAAGGAGTTCAAATGCGATTTGAACTCACTCCCCCTCTTATGACGTGGAATGGGAAATGGGCAGTGATATGAGTTTGCTGAGTGGAATTTTAAATGAAGTGAGATCTTCACTCCTCCCTGACCTATCTCTTCGTCACTGTGAGTAGAAGAGAGGTCAGAATGGTGAAAAGAGAAAGAAGGCCATAAGGAGAGCTTAGGGTAAGAATGTAAGGTCAGAGAAGGTGGAAAAAGGTTAGAGAATAATTTAAAAGGAGGGGGGAAATGGAGTGGAGATATGTGTTTGGTGTTTAAGTCTTTGCTTTTATAATGTGTGTTTTTGGTGCTAGTATAGGTGTGTTGTGTACAGTAGGCTCCCATTCAAGCTATGCATTTACACTACGAAAACCGCCACTATTACGAGCGGCATAAGAACGGTCCAAAGGTCAAACAGTATAGCTTGATAAGGAGCATACTGTACGTGTGTGAGTGTCGGTGGCTCTATAGACTCGGCACTAGCTTTCCAATCGGGAAGTCTGGGCTCGAAACCGCCATGTACCAATGTGTTTTCCGTTTTTCCAATTTCATTTATATACATTTGTCCGACACTCCTACGGTGAAGGAAAACATCGTGAGGCAACATGCATACATCTGCGAAGAAATTTAATGGTGTATGTGAAGTCGACCAATCCGCACTGGGTCAGCGTGGTTGACTAAGGCCTAATCACCCTAACATAGGGTAGGCTCGAGCCCCTCGGTGGGGACGTACATGAGCTGTGATGATGATAAGTGTTTAAGAGTGATAATAATTGTTTGTGTTCGTTCGTGTCGTGAGTCTTGAATTTGATGGATGTGGTTAGGTTTTGTGAAACAATGGGCGAGTATGATGACGAATGCAACGATTAGGTACTACAAGTGTTCTTCCCGAAGTGTGTTCGTTTTGTACTATATGCATGTATGTGTGTTTCTGTAAGGGTCTTGTGTATGTAAATGTCATGTTGCTTGCGAATGTGTATTTGTATGTGTGTGATCCGCTGAGCCGGTCCAGGTTACCTGTGGTTATTCCCTATAGGAAGGCCTTATTTACCAACACGCAAAGTAGTGCTGCACAAAGAGTACATTAAACACTAATAATTGATGATAGCTAAGGAGGAGTTACCGGTTAGATTTTGTTGTAATAATGATTGCTGGTATTTTGGTATTTCACTGTGGATAGATTGAATGTAGATTCCAATAGTGACTGTACTTCTAAACAGCCTTGGACATAGACAGATGATACAATCGCCTGCAAACGCAGACAATGTGCATGCAGAGATAATATAAAAACAACTTTATATGAAGATTTTCATATAAATTGGTTTTTATATTGAACTCTACACACAAAATATTCAAGAAGCTCACGAATACAACATTACAATCACATTACAATCATAGGTATATGGTAGATATATGTATTCAAAAAGTAAGGAGTCTTTACAGCAGTAAGCTCTAGCTGTTTTTTAATATTATGAAATTTAAAAAATTAAATTCATATTAATCGATTTACTCATTCAATTTGTTCCCAAAATATAACAACGATCTTCTAATTAGAGTTGCATGTTAGAGTTGCATGTTGCAGCACATGTGGCAGAATCTGCAACGCTGATCTTCCGTGAAGCCGTATAAAAGCGTGTAATGAATTAAAAAATATGGCTCATATATTTAAGACAGACATTTTGCATAGCCTCTCTCTCTCTCTCTCTCTCTTTTTTTTATCTCCTTTCTTGGCTCCTTCTTTCCATTCTCCTTTTATGGCTCCTTATTCAAGTGTCATGTTTCTGAATGTTTTGTATACTTGTACCAGAATCTGATGGCAAATGTAGAGTTAAAAAAATATTATTTGATAAACAATGCCAGGGTAATTATAGTATAAGAAATCATTTGATGTTAATTTAAGTACCATTAACAATCCTGGCTAAGTGTTTTATCTTACAAGAAGAAACTTCTTTTTTAATTATAGCATTTTCAGCTCTACATCAGATTCTGATACAACTACATCTTTCACATTATCGGCCTATTAATAAAAATTTGACTCCTTGGATCATCCTCGGATTAGTAACTCCCTGTTTTGTCTTATTTTGACATATGACAGCCGATATGTGCGCAAACAAGACAAAATACCGAGTAACTAATCCAAAGATGATCCAAGGAGTAAAATTTTAATTAACAAGGCCGTAAAAGTGAAATGTGGAGTGAAACAAATGAATATCGCTCACGACCCACGCTATCGGTGGGACACAAGTGACCCACGTGCGACCGACAGGTTGTAAACACACGGCCGCGGCTCGCGCTCTATCAAAGGCCGCGACGCGACGGTGGATCTGCCCTTTCACTTTCCGAACACCGGCTCCATTGTCTTACGTCTTTTTAATTCAACTCAATTTTAAATCCATACATTTAAATTGGATAATAAAAAATTCCACAATAACATAAGTAAATATGCAAAGAAATTCATAAATAGCAAAATAATAAAAACCAATTGTCATCAATGTAAAATTTAATAAAAATTAATAATCTCGTCATAAATTTGAAATGTCTGTCGTAGATACTTTTTAAATAATAATAATTGAAACGTTTTTCATTTTATTAACCTTTTTAAATCATATTTTAGTTCCTATAATTTCTTAAATCTATAAGTGAATTTCCATTGCTTGGCCCAGCACGGCCGCTAATGTGTGTCTTGATATATGTTTTTTATTTTTATACACTTTTTGTTTCGCTTATTATACCGGGTGTAACTGAACACCCCAATAACATTTAAGGGGCATATAAGTTAGATACTAAATGGACCTTCGGTGCTTGTCTGAGACCAAGAACCCCAATACTTTCAGAGTTATTGGATTTTAAACTGAAAGCAAAAACTTTCAAGTGACAACCATAATCAGCTCTTAACACAAAAGAAATTTAAACACAAAATGACACGAGACAGACGTGAGCGTAGTATTCCTCGTCGCTTACGTAGGGCTTTCGGCACTTAATACCAAAAAATAATTTATTTAGTTTGTATGACGTGAGCGTAGTATTCCTCGTACGCCTACGTAGGGCTGTCGGCACTTAATACCAAAAAATAATTTATTTAGTTTGTATGGGACAAAAAATAGGTTTGTTAGCCCTAATATTTTTCCTACAGAATCTCTACTTCTGATGGATACAGACCCTTAAATGTTATTGGGGTGTTCAGTTACACCTGTATATCCCCAATCTAATAAAGAGAAAAGATTTGTATTTTGTGATTGTAATAAATAAATGCAAAAACTGGTCCGATTTGAAAAAACATCCTTTACTAATACATATCCCTGAATGACATATGCTATAAAAATGTTTTTCCTACAGGAAAATATGGAATTTCCATGGTCAAAACGAAAATAACGAGAGCGAAGCTGCGAGCGGAAACATAGCTATAATTGATCCATGACGATCAGTAAAGTACAATCATTTGAAGAATATGTTAAGAAAACCACATAGTCGGCATTATTTTTAAAAATAATTAAAAATTCAGTTTCGGCCTAACAGAATTATCGAATCTTTGCATGGCCGACTGCCGAAGAGTTACAAAGGAGGAGCGACCGTCACATCGCTGACCGAAAATCGGAATGTGAACAATGTGCAATGGAGCCATGCACTAATGAACGGCGGACTCACGATCCTCGCTCCGCAAGTTTTTGCCGCAGGCACTTCGACGAAATGAAAGCTGATCGTACTACGAGCTTCCGTCCTATAAGGAACTGCGAACGAACTCTTCCACTTTGATACAGGTAGAAATCGGAATGCGAGTGAGGAACTCTCATTATATTGCCGAGTTATCGTCGTGATTGAATCTTGATTAGATTACACTTATTAACTTGAATATGCCTTGGTTGCTTATAACAGTATTAAAATCCACATGTGTTGCAATCGTGTATATTGTCTAACGTTTATTATAAGGATGATAAAAAAGTCGAATGATTGAGGAATGTATCTACATATGATGTGTATAATACATTTTCTGACCCTTAACTATTTTTTGCGCTCTCACATTTCTAAATTCAATACTCGTATATTCAAATTTAAAAAAAGTTTTACTTTAAAATTTTCATTCAAAATAGGTTTAATTAGGCACTTATTGGCGTCAAATACAAGTACAAAAATACAATAAGAGAAGAATTAAGCAATACAACATTATTAAGCCCTGTATGAATATAAATCCCAACTGAAATCTATTTTGCACATTGATATTCTATGAAGACGGACGAGTTCTTTTGAATGAATCAAATCAATTGACGCACATACGATCGAAATATATTTAAGACCGGCGGCGCCAATAGAGAATGCTACTGATAAATTGTTTATTTCTCGTTACGAGCTTCGCTTTGAACTTTCCGCGTGAAAGCAATAATATAATTGCAGTTATATAACCTTGCGTAATCGAAGGATACTTTATACACATTCTTTTCGAGGTCTCTGTAAGAAATGGTACAGTGCAATGCAAAGTTGACTACCGACATACGATTCTATATGCTGTGGTAGGCGTATAAGATTCAAATTGAGTTGCACATGTTCTGTTCTACATGCATCACAATATCTAAGACTAGCTGTGCCAGCGAACTACATTTCGCCGTATATTTTTTACCCGTTTTTGCAATATTTGTCATTGATGCTCAGCTCCTATTAGTCGTAGCATGATGTTATATAGCCTAAAGCCTTCCTCGATAAATGGACTATCTAACACAAAAATAATTTTTCAATTTGAATCAGTAGTTCCTGAGATTAGCGCGTTCAAGCAAACAAACAAACAAACTCTTCAGCTTTATAATATTAGTATAGATTGAAAATGCGATAAATCCTTTTGCATATTGTACATGCGTTTGTATTTTGTTTTCTTTAAATTGGAAGCTCTGCATAATTTAAATCTGGTTGATGATATAATTGGTGTGTTACTTTCTACTGATATTTAATTCCATAAAATTGTGTGTGGCCAAAGGGGAATATAAGTATTTAGAAGGCACTCCAAACTTCTTCCTATTTAAACTTTTTCAGACGATTTTCATAAACGACTCATTATTAATGTAACAAACGTAGCAGCTAATGTTTATACCTATTGGGTTATTTTCATTAAATATACATATGTTAAGATTTAAAACTTGCTCTGTAAAAAATCGTTACCACAATTATTGTCTTATTTCTTTTACAGCCATCTTGTGTTATGTCTGTAATTAAAACGATGACGAGTTTCCCTTCAAACGCCCCGCCGTGAACTAAAGAAACATTAATTGAGTAATTAACTGAGTTGAGCCACAAATTATGTAGGCTCTTAAATTAATAAAAACAATGAGGAATTTCTAAGTGTGGCAGTAGGTCTTCTGCTCGCCAGCTAATTGGAGTAAAAGGGATAATAAATTTGAAACAATTGAAAAACTTTACACAACTTATTATTACGAGTATGTTTGACGTTTTATTAACAGACATGGAAGTGGCAACGTCTTCAACGAGAATATGGGTGTATTTTTGTGTAACTACGTCATCTATATGCTTGTCAGTCTTATCAAAATTAAAATACTTTTTTTTCTAATATAATTTGAATCGAAAAAGCTCTTTTGTTCAAAGTTGAAATTTCGTCGGCACTGTAGGCTTACTCTCGAACCAAAACTGATCGATCGACATTGGGATTGTGATTTTTCGTACGCTTATTTTGGCGCGCATTGGAGCCAAATTGGACCTAAGGGCGCTGATTTGTGTGAATTAAACTCAGTGTAATATAATTTTCTCAAAATTCGGATCCAACTTGGCTCTAGAAGCGTACGAGAAATCACAATCCCAATGTCAATCGATCGGAATTGGTTCGAGAGTAAGCTTACTGGTAAGAGCTCGGTAACTGATTAGTTAAAGCGTCAACACGGTATGTTGAAGACTTAGGTTCGATTCCCACCCGAGACGATTATTTTGTATTGATTTATTCACTTTTCAAACTAGGTATTTCATAATCAAACAATTATCAATTTGTTCTCAGCGTATCACACAATAAGAATAATAGGGTCTCACCGTAATTCAAAGAGGCCCCGACCGAAGCAACGATTTTGCAAAACTATTATACGGGAATCACGATTAGTGTCACGGATTCACGTTTTTCACGTAACCGGCCAGTCGCTGCTTGCGTTAAGTACACAAAGAAGCCTAGTCAAGTGGAAAACTGCGGAAAGCGAGTTCGGAGGAAACGCGGCTTAAGTGTTCCGTATGTCTGATTTTCCTGCTGTCATTATGCTGAACCATACAACTTGTATGGTTATAAGTTTACTTGTATGATACAAGTAACCTTATTACCTTGTTAATTCTTACATCTATCGCGAGTTAGATAGGATGATCTGTTACTAGTAAGTCTGTTTGAAATGTATCGAAAAAGTGAAGAAAGGTTGTCTTCGTCTTTGATATCAAACCCCTTTCTCTCTATTCTCTCAAACTTTGTGCTCCAATGTGTGGTGTATTAAGTCAGTCATGATGGTGATAATATGGTGGACCCCTGTATTGAAATCTTCGGATGACCGAACCGAGTTCAGTAGTCCTTAGCATACACCCAGTACTGTATCTGCATTGATTATGATGACTAAAGGTTTAAGTGACATATTTTTTTCTGACTTAGTCTATAATACCGTACTTATTGCAAATAAATGAATTTGAGCACGTCACCCAGTGTATCAAGAAAGCTATAAAAACCACACATCTGCGCAGGCGCCGGTTGAGGTGTAAGTGTCGGCAGTTTTACACCGCGAAGTCTTTGATGAAAACTTATCTCTGTATAATAAAAAGTAACGTCACTGTCATATAATTAATAACTACAATTAAAACATAAATTATTCAGGACGTTTCTAACGAAGCTAGCCTAAAATTGTTAACCCACTGATACATACTCGTAAATCAAATACCGTTTCCGACAGGCATCACTTGCTCGCCTATGATATAACATCGACGTAACTCATTCCAACTGATAACTTTCGTTCAATTAAGAAACGCACATATATTTATGACCTTTCATTGGTCAGCTGGACGCTCGTTATAATAGTATTTTTTTGTTTATTAGTTCGTGTAGTACTACCTTAAGTACAACCAACAAACTCTACATAGAGCATAAACTTGATGAGTGGTAATATTGGAAACAGAAACAGCCCCTTGATTGTGTGACAAAAATCTATAGCGATTGCTTTTAATATCGATAGTAAAAGTGCATCCATTACTGTTTTTTATCAGACAGTCGACACAGTCTTGTATTGACGCCGCAATGACTAGAAATTTCAAGACGATCGTGATATATTTTTTCTTAGACAATAACCACCCTGGTTGAAAAGAATATTCAACCTTTGTATAAACGGCACTGTTTGCCCAATATAATATATTTTTTTATTTATCTAATATAGTTTTCAGGAAATTATTAGTTCATGTTTTTGATGTTTTTTTTATAGAATATTGCTCTTGATTATGAAGTGTATTAATAAGAATAAATTGTATAAATAAATTGTTAATTTGAATTGTTTGTTTTGTTTACAGGTATGGCAGTTAACAATCTCAACTATACAAAAAATGACAAGCTAATATTGCATCATTGTGCTGAGTTATTGGTAAGTGCCTATAATACGTTCGACGTCATAATAACAATAATTTTTGGGTTCCGACAATAAGAAATGAGATGTTAGTTGCCCAGTTGTTGACGGGTCCAAACTTTAGCATGATTGTTAAAAAAAATATTAAAACCGCGGAGAGTTATGGACATAGAGAGAGAGGGAGAAATGGCCCTATACGCTGCAATATAATAATATTGCAGTGTAAACCGTAACTACATTCAAACTCCGTAACTAATTCCTGACGAAATGTGAGAACAGTGGCGTACGTGCACGAAGCTCTCAAAGAGTAACATAGGACGAACCCCTCTCCCCTTAGCTACCAAACAATGGCGAGAACCGACAGTACCTGTACCACTCACCTGGGGCCCTATTCTGCTAGCGTTAATGCATTTGTGGCGTGTCAATAACGCTTCAATAGCATCGCTTTTTGAGACAGTTATTGTTGGTTAACTGAATACTAACTAAAACATTTGTCACTATTGACTTATCAAGAAATTGTAGTACAAATAAATTGTAGCAGAAAATGCGCATAAAAGCGACAAAAGCAGTTTTATTGAAACGCTATCACGAGGCGACAACGACGTTAAGAATAGCGGAATTAGGCCCCAGAAGGCCGTTTGGAAGGACAGAAAGTGGCACAGTAGGTTCTTTAAGGCGCTACAAGAGCGCTATGTAGACCCGAAGGTCTCCGTGAATTGACTGCGTTTCGGAGACCTCTTTGGGGAAACCGAAGGGTTTGTCTGTGAATACAGGACCAGATCATTATGACCCGTTACTATCGGAAGTATATCCTGAAGAATGGAACAGAGGACATATGTAAAACCCGAAGAGTCACTCAGGCATATAACTTCCGGCTGTCCTGTTTTGGCCAAACCGAATAAATTGCACAGACATAACCAAGCAGTCAAAATACTCCATCTCGAGTTCGCTTCTAAATAAGGCTTCATAGGTGAAAAGGCACCGTATTACGGGCACTCGCCGGAGCCAGTGCCTAAAAACTATTATGCTCGATAATACTGGTACCGGTCCACCATTACAGACGAACAGTTCGCGCCATTCCTACTGATGGACCGGGCGGAGTCGCATGGGTTGTAGTTGTCACTATCCCTTTTGACGAGAACCTCGTGAAGGCCGAATCAGATAAAAAGATTAAGTGTCTAAACCTACCGTCTGGTATCCTCTTCTGCCAAGGGATGTTCATCCCTCCTTCGATATGCCATGGGACCGGCAAGAAAATAATTTTAATATATTAAATAATGATAATGAAAAAGGTCTTAATTTATATCAGTAATAGTGTTGTCTTATATATATTGTTTAAACCTCGCCTTACTGATTTTAAACGGTTACATACGATCATTTTAATTTTTTCAAGAAAATTTATTTATTTTTAAATTACGTTGATAGTAAATCTATAAAAAATCTGAATATGAGTTGCAAATAAGAAACCATATTTTATCGACTACCATTTGTAATAGTGGAAGTCCATTATTCCGTTGCTCGGCGAAATTATACTACCCCGAAATGATTAAGAGAATTCCTTCAATAACCATTGCGCTCGTAATTATTGTGCATAATTCCGTGACGAGACGAGACACGGCGAAAACAAAAGCTGTTTCGCACGAAATGATCACGACTTATTTTTTCTAATTTCTTTTAATGGTCCATAATGACGACGACAAAATTAGCCGAAATACTACGCGTGTGGCACATGGGCACAGAGGTCGCGATATAATTACCTACGAATCGATGTTATGTAGCTATGAATGTTATTACGCAAATATTATTATTACGGAATAATCGAATCCTAATCGACTTCGTGTTTCTCGTATTCGTACAATCGTCACGTGCTGTTGCGATTATCAAGATTGCGATTACGACGAGTTACAAAATCGATTCCAGGATACCTACGTTGTAGTAAAACTCATACGTTTCGTTCCGTCTGTATCTATCAACGAAAAGTGGACCCCTTACGAAAAGTGGATCACTTCGTTGTCTGTCTGTCTGTAAAGGCTTTTTTTCTTAGCAACTCGTAGAGATATCGAAATGAAATTAATCTATACCTAGGAACTAGTAATTCAGATTAAAAAATCTTTTTGTGTTGGATAGTCCGTTTATCGAGGGTGGCTATAGGCTATAAAACATCGCGCTACGACTAATAGGAGGTGAGTATCAGTGAAAAATGTTGCAAAAACGGGAAGAAAATATATGGCGAGTGGCGACACGTACGAGTAGTTCGCGGGCACAGCTAGTAATATAATATGTAAAGGAAAAATCTGAAAAGCATACCTAAATATGCAGTTAGGAAACGAATCCGTAATAAAAGAAATTGTACGGAATATACCAAACAGGTGTAGAGCTGCAGAGTCAAAACATGGGTTGGAATAATTAATTTTTGTATATCTTTGACATTATCATTTGATGAATATTTTTTTATTTGCGTTTGGCGTCAACGTTTGGCCTGCAATGAAAAAATTTGAGTTTGTCATTTTTGAGTATCGATTTTCAGAGCAACTCCGGTGAAGATATTGCAGACGTCGCGTTACAGTACAGAGGGCCTATTACCGATCTCATGGTTTTGCAAATGATATCATATGATATCATAGTGCAAAACGAAAAATACGATTTCCGGTCAGATTTTTGATCATTTGTTCATTATTTTATGTTGACATCATTGAAACTATGCCATACTGATGATATCATTGGAGATCGGTAATACGAAATGCAGCATTTCATGACTTCTTTTTCTCAAATTTATACCATGTCATACGATGAAAGATCCATGATTGGCCTGTAGATCGTTATAACATGTTCACTACAGATTCTTGATTCGACTATAAAATTTTTACTTACATTCCATTTCACTGAAGTGCACTCTTCCTATTCAAACTATGCTTTCTTCGTGAGGCATGCAACCCGCGGAGCAGTGTTGCCACTCACAACGTTCAATTAGAGGCGTAATTGCTGTGAATTGCTCCAACATGGCCGATTGCTTTTCCGTGAGATATTTGGAACACATAAAAACAACCCTGTGCCTTATATTTTGTCGTTTTAAAATGCGTGCGACATCGAAATGAATTAAAGAACATCATTATTGTTGTTTTTTATTGTCATAAAGGGCCACTAGTGATGACCCCTAACCATTGCGTCACAAGGGACCAATATATTGTATTGAGGGTGAAAGCAGGGACCGGAAAACCCGTTCATTTGCTTAAGCCGTTCGAAAGGGTAACCCATTCGTATGGTAACCCAGCGGGCTCGGTAAGCCGTTCAACAGGTTTCCCAACAATAACGATAACCCGTAAAATAGGGGTTACCACCCACAACAATAATTTACCGCTTACCTAATCTTAAAGGTTTTTAGTGTTTATGCGCTTAACCGCTTACTGTTCGGGTTAGGGTAACCCTTTCCCTCACGCACACCGAGCGATTGAAATAGCACTGCGGGCGCAATAACGCCAGAGTTCGGTCGCGACCTTCGGCAAATATGCGGTGCAAAAGCAATCTACACGCGATATACCTAAGGTCTAAAATATTTTTTACAAATTAATCAGCGTTTAGAACGGTAACCCATTTGGGGGGTTTTTGATATCGGTTAGCGGTAACCCGCATTAATTCAATCGAAGGGATTAATGTGTAAACCGGTAAGCCGTTTGAAAGCTTACCGTAAGGCAAAGGATTTAAAAACCCAGCATTATAAAATACCCCATCAAAACCCTAAGATTACCGGCTATAACGGTAACCGGGTCCGGTCCCTGGGTGAAAGCGATTGTTTGAATCCAGGGGGATTGAATCCGAGGGATTTAATCAAACTACGTCGCTCGAGGTTAAATAATTTTGGTACAGTGTGGCACACTCTGCTTTTCATCCCCCTCTATAAGAAAAATAAATAAGAGATGCTTTTAGTAGTGAAGAATATGTTTATTTAGGTAAGTACATAACCAAATTGCAAATTTATTTTCTCTCGATTTGTTTGGTAGTAAATTGATTAGGTCAGTTTCTGCGTTTAATGTTACACCTTCTGGTGTTAATATTTTACTTTCACTGCTAGAACTCATCTTTTATTCAATTTGTGAAAATCATATTAAAATTGTTTCTAATATTTTGATAAAAAGTAATAAAAAATCGAATAAGAATTTTCCGCGTATTTTTTTTCATTTGGCCAATGCCGCGTTGGCAGGCGCGCTTTTTTTATTACTCGAAGCGAATTGCGTTCAAACTTTTTAATTAAAATAGCGTTCCAAATTCAAAAGTCATTTCGTCGATGTTATTAAGTGAGCCGGAATGACCCATTTTGGTCGCCCTTATCGAGGAACCCTTTGCCTCTTTTCGAATAGATGGTATGAAAAATTATTTAACAAAAAATAAAAACCGACTTCATAAACACTGAAAAGTTAATAATACGAGTAATATAAGAATAGGTACAGACAACAGTCGGTGCAAGACTTTCTAGGAGATCATCGTTTGGCACCCACTTCAATAAGTATAGAAGTGTGATGATCTAACATCATAACTTTATACTTCCCACTACAATACGCCAAAGCCGAGCATTCTTGTTGTATATAAAAAACTCAATCCGTTGTCTGTATGTCTTTCGAGACCAATTTCCCAGGAGTGAATGTAGTTTACTGACATCTGACGTATTATTATGATAGAGACAAAATATAAACTAGTATCTAAATAAAAAATAGACTAAGCATTTAACCAAACGACATTAATTACTCAACCGCTCTATAATAAGCAACATAACAAAACAAGTTACAAGGAAGTTTTGTAAAAAAAACCTTTGCGCTTACGCCATATTTCGTGCGGCGACAATACTGTTTACCCAAGACACCGTAACCTTGCATCTGCCATCGCATGCACAATCAGACGTGATTCATTTAGCTTGCAGTAAAATTGATTATGACTTTGCGATGCTCCATTGTTTACGCCCATCCAGGGTTGCGAGGGTTTCCGGTAGACGAGCTGACAAAAGGAATGTTAAGATTGCCGCTAAACCACATTGTCATAACCATACCATCGGAACGTAGTTGCGAGACTATAAAATGTATGATTGAGGGTCGCTTAGGCCCCATCGCGTTCATCACAACAGCTCATATACGTCCCCATCGAGGGGCTCGAGCCTACCCTAATTTAGGGTAATTAGGTCTTAGTCAACCACGCTGGCCCAGTACGGATTGGTCGACTTCACATATACACCTTTGAATTTCTTCGTAGATGTATGCAGGTTGCTTCACGATGTTTTCCTTCACCATAAGAGCGTCAGACAAATGTAATATGCAATTCGAAAACGTTTTCATTCATTCGTGTACATGTTGACCTTGAGACCGCCCTTATGTCGCTCGTAATAGCGGCGGTTTTCGAAATGCAAATGAAAAGCTTGACGTGTTGCTGACTGTACATGGTGGTCTCGAAACTCTCGAACCCCGGACCTCCCAATTGGAAGGATCGCTTCGGTTGAGCCCCGGTGTCCTCCTGACAAGCTTTAAGTATTTATTTAAATTTGATAACAATAATAACGACGTGTTACGGCTATTTGTAGTAATGATAGCGTGTTGTTAAATGATTCGACGCCAAGAAAATCGTATTATGGATGAATAGTTTATCTATACATACAAATAATCTATACATGTCTGTTTGTAATGTCAAAATAACAAGTTTTTACTAAATGGTTATGAATGTATATCAGGTACCATACCAATAAAAAAAACACAATTTTAAAAAAATTGTCCGTCTGTCTGTCTGTCTGTTTGTTCCCGCTAATCTCCGGAACGGCTGGACCGATTTTGCCGGGACTTTCACTAATAGATAGCTAATTATACAAGGTGTAACATAGGCTACTTTTTATTAAGATCTTTAAAAAAATTGCCTACAAAAATCAAAATGCTGCTAAAAGTTACTATTCCACGACGACAAAGTCGCGGGCACAGCTAGTTTATAATATACTTATTACTCAATACATTGTCTACTACACTCTAAAAGCTTTGTGTGTGTTTGATTTTAGAAGTAAATTTTCTTTCGGAATCTTTATACCTGTCACTTTTTATTGCGGCGCATCAGTCATAGGCCATCACTACCCGTGAAATTTCGGTCTCGCGCCCACTCATAACCAGAAACTCATAACTGGAATAAAATGTGGCGACTCATAACCGACTTGAGGACCCACTCATAACCATGGTTATGAAATATATTTTAAACTTATAAAATATTTAGAGGAGTAACTCATAACCGAACATGAAAAAAAGCAAATACCTAAACTGTGAACTACTTTGTGCAAGGAAGGCATAAATAGTTTCTTTCTCTTTCTTTAACAAAAATAACAATATTGAGAAGTGATTGATGATATAATTAGTTTGTCCTGGTAGCTACATCTCATCTAATCTTTCAAGCGTCGCATAGGAGAATACTATCTATCCAAGTCCTAATTATGATTATAGTATGGTTTTATTTTTATATATTTTTTTACTATTTGATCGCCTTCTAAGCTGCTATACACGCAAGTTCTAATATATTACAATTTATCCTTTCGCAGGTCTGCTGGAAGAAATTTCATTTATGAAATCAGCAGATCCTTTTTAACGCACTCCAAAAAAATAGATACAGTCGAACATAGAACCTCATTCTTTTTCAAAGTCGGTTAAAAAAGGAGGAACAGTTTGACCTGTATGTTTGTATGTATGTTTGTCCACGATTATCTCGCGGTTGGCTGAATTGATTTTGATGCGGTTTTCAGAAAAGTATTTGTTACATTTAGGATAAGGTTTTGGTATTTTAAATTAACTAAAAAGATTGAAAAGAATTTTTTTTACAAAAAATAAAACCGACTTTAAAAACACCAAAAAGTCATAAATAATATAAGAATACAAACAACATCACAGTTTTATATTAAAGTCGGTGCCAAGCAATAATCACCTGGAAAATCTTTAAAAATATACCTAAGTACCTACTAGTAAAAATTTCGTTTCGGCCACATACGAAACTGAGGCTTCGTAACCAGTTACGATCGAATACTTTTTCGTCCTTCCACGAAACCAGTTACGATCAAAAACTTTTTCGTGTTTTTGTACATTAATAGAAGTAATCATTTGACATTTGTGTATTACTGGTTTTCTTTTTTATGATCATAAGCAACTTACATAAAAGTTAGAAATAGTAAAAGTAGAAATAAGATATTTTATTTTCATATAAAAGTAATAAATTAAAATGAGAAAGCATAAGGACAATTAATTTCGATATTATGCCCTACAGAAATGTTTCCCTTTTTTAATTTATATTAGTGCATCATTTATTTATTCATTACGTTTTGTCTGCATTATCAAAGTATCTAACAGATGAGCCATTGTGGGATACTTCTTCCCTTTGAATCGGTTGATGTTGTTGTACCATCATTCTAGTTTGTTTGATTTTCTGACTAAGCGGTTTTATATTGTTGAGTGGTTTCGTACAAGGACGAAAAATGATTCGATCGCATCTGGTTACGAGACTCGTTACATAGTTTCGTACGAGGATTAAAAAGTATTCGATTGTAACTGGTTACGTATGAGGACGAAAAAGTTTTCAATCGCATCTGGTTACGAAGCTCCAGTTTCGTACGCGGCCGAAAGGAAAAATTTGGCACGAACTTCAATATAAAACGGTGATGTTGTTTGTATTGTTGTATTATTTATAACTTTTTGGTGTTGTTGAAGTCGGTTTAATTTTTTGTTAAAAAAATTACATTTTGGCTTCTGTATTGTTTGTGCTGTCTAATTTTAATGCGGGAGAGAGATTACACGCCGCAATATCCACTCTCACCTTGCCGACCTGCAAGATGCCTCTTTTCACCTCTTTTATACCAAGCTTTTTACTTTGATTTAAAATATTATTCACCCTTTTTTGTTAATGTTGTTAATAATTATTAAAGCGACTGTACATAATTGTGTAGTTGTGTTGGTTATGAGTTTCGTCTTCTCACATCAGCAGTTATGAGTGGGACCTTTACGTAATGGTTATGAGATTTTTGGTTATGAGTGGGCGCGAGACCGAAATTTCTGGGTACTCTGACTTGACATCTATTGTCACTGGTTGGCAACGTACACTGGCGTCATTATGGGCGTTGTAGGTTTGCAAATGTTACCGGAACCACATGTACTCGTACTTTAGGCGACTGTAGCCACTTACTATAAGTTGGGCAGCCTGCTTTTTTGTCAACTTAGTTGTATAAAAAACTATGAACATAGCTAAACATTTGCTCTAAAGAAAACTAAACATGAACCGAGATTTAGGGAAAGAGCATTATAGTCAAATCAAGTAAGCCATTCTACGTAGCTTAAAACTCAAATACATTGTAAAATGAATGTCACTTTAACTGCATATCAAGAGAAAAGATTAACTTATTTTAAGCAGACAACGTGCGGGGTCGCTAGGACCCGACCTAGAAGGGCTATGGCTCGCTTTTTATGTCAACCGGTTAATTGGTGGAAACGGTACGACCGTTATAACATTGTTTGTAATTAATATTTAACCTTAATTGCGTGTAGCTTAAGTGCTATTAATAGAAATAAAAATTTGTTCATCTGTTAGAGTGTGTGAAGCAAATAAAGCATGTTTATTTAGCACTTAGTGTGTGAAATTTCTATATAAATGACTAGGTATTTGAAATCAAGTATTCTAAGCTGCTTTAAAAACAATTGGCACAACTTTCATTAATGGAGATGGAATATTGGAATACTGCCATCTATGGGCGGGAGCACCATTTTTTCCTTTTGACGCGGTACAAAAACGAGCTATGAGACTCGTTGACGATCCCATACTCACAAACGGTATTGAACCCCTCAGTCTCAGAAGAGATTTTGCCTCTCTGTGTATGTTCTACCGCTTGTATAATGGGATATGTTCCGAGGAGCTGTTTGACATGATGCCTACGGGCACTTTCTATCATCGCACAGCTCGCCATCGGCAGGGAATTCACCCTAACGCCTTAGAACCAAAATTGTCCAGTACTAAACCAAATGGCATCGCCGGCGCGGCAAAATATTTAGTAGTATATATATTACTTATTCAAAATATATAGTAGTATTGCATGAGAGCGTCGGTGGCGCTTGGGACTCGGCATTTGCCTTCCTTTCTTCAAATTCAAATTACACTATTACGGTATCCGTGGTACCGCTTTGGATTTTCTCACTTCTTACCTAAGTGACAGGATTCAAAAGGTGGTCATCAATGGAGAGCAGTCACCTGGATCATTTGTAAAAATGGGGGTGCCGCAGGGCTCAATATTAGGTCCATTTCTATTTCTGGTTTATATTAATGACCTCCCTCACCTTGTAAGACACGACCATGAGATAGTCTTGTTTGCAGATGACACTTTTGACAGTTCTTTAGTATTTAAAGTTAAACGTGGACAAATTAATATTGACGAAGTAAACATTGCACTCTCCAAGGTCGTTCACTGGTTCGGCGCCAATAATTTGTTGTTAAATGAAAGTAAAACAAAATGCATTAGATTCACTATACCAAATGTTCGATTAGTTAAAGTCAAGGTTAGGGATGAGGAAATAGAGCTGGCCAATCAAACTGTATTTCTGGGTATAACTTTAGATTCTAAGTTACAATGGGGTCCTCATATTGAATGCCTATCGAACAGACTCAGTTCTGCAGCATACGCCGTAAAAATGATTCGTCAAATAACAGATGTGAAAACTGCGCGGTTAGTCTATTTTAGCTACTTCCACAGTATTATGTCATACGGGATACTACTGTGGGGAAATGCCGCCGATATTGGCTGCATTTTTGTACTGCAGAAGAGGGCTGTTCGGGCGATCTATGGGATGGGCTCCCGAGAGTCTTTAAGAGAAAAATTCAAAGAAATTGATATTATGACTGTACATTCACAATATATTTATGAAAACTTACTGTATGCACACAAGAATAAAGATATCAAATTCAGTAAAAATAGTGACTATCATAATTTAAATTTAAGAAATAAAGACAAGCTAGCAATGCCCACATATAGGCTCCATAAAATAAGCAACTCTTTTGCAGGTCACTGTATACGAATGTACAACACGCTGCCATGTAACATGCATGACTTGTCAGTAAATAAATTTAAAATTTTAATTAAAGCTCAGTTAAGCAAAAAGGCTTATTACAGTGTTAAAGATTTTTTGAATGATAAGGCAGCGTGGCGGTAAAAGAAATGAATTGCTCGTTCTCTGAATAGTTTTGTAATATTCACAATTTGTAAGACATTTGGCGATTTTAAAAGAGTTTTGGCACATGAGTTTCTTGCCCGATTCTTCTCATGTTAGCCCCTACATTCGGAATCGGGTCGCTCTTGGCGATTACATGCGCGGCATCAACTCCGCGGATGTACTTGCCACTAGCGCACGGGTTAGCTTGATTTTAGTAGAATATTTTTTGTTTTAATAATTTTGTAAAATGTGTAAAATTGACGATTTTAAGTGCCCGCAAGGGCCTACGAAATAAAGTACTTTTGATTTTGATTTTGATTTTTCCAATCGGAGGAGGTCCGGAGTTCGAGATCGCCATGTCCCAATGTGTTTTTCGTTTTCGAATTTCATATGTACTTTTGTTTGACGCTCCTACGGCGAAGGAAAACGTCGTGAGACAACTTGCATACATCTGCGAAAAAATTCAAAGGTGTTCTGTACCTATGTGAAGTCGACCAATCCGCACTGGGCCAGCGTGGTTGAGTAAGGCCTAAACACCCTAACTTAGGGTAGGCTCGAGCCCCTCGGTGGGGACGTATGTGAGCTGTGATAATGATAATGATGTGACAAAAACGACATAAACTTGTATGTATGATTTTCTCACATATGAAAGAGACTGAAGAATTAAGTATTTGATAAAAAAATTCAGATTGATATCTCTACGCTTTCCCAAAAAAAAGGGTTATAATAGACTGACGGACAAATGTACAGAAGAACAACGAAGTAATCCTGTAAAGGTTCTGTTTTCCATATGAGGTACAGAACCCTAATTAATAATTCAATACATTAGAAATTCTCCTCGGGCAGGACTCGAAGCTGAGTCTTCAGCAACAACTAATTAACTCTTGATTCACTTACTTTACTGTTTAAATATTACTATATAAATATAAGTAAAGGCAGGTAGGCACCCTATAAAAGGTGTTCCAATAAGTTGTGATGAATTTTAAAACGGTGAAAAGGCTGAAGGTCACTATTAAAACTACTCCGAAATTGCAAAAACAAAATCAGCTGCTCCATATATCGGTCGTTTGTACGTTTTGTATGTAACTTTTGAATGGAACCGCAGATTTTTTCTATTTCAAAGTTTACCCCATTGAGAGATAGTTGTTTGTTTAAGATTCTCCCTTCTAGGTAGAGCTTTGACTAAGCTGTAATGACGTGCCCTACTACTAATTAGTTCACTTAGTTCTGTGTTACAAATATTAATAGCTACATTTCTACTTACCGGAGTCATAGAAATTGTGATTCCAAGCAATTCTAGACGAACAATTTGTTCATTTGTTATTTAAGTGTAGTCGACCAAAATAGGGGTTTTTCTCTTTTGGCCATAATTTGCGTATAAACAAAACATAGTTAAGGCACAGATTAGATAATAGTTAGTTGAGGTAACTTTAGTAACTGTCAGTATGTTGCAAAAAAAACCAACAGTGCTTTTTTTTGCAAAGGAGCGGGTTGAAAGTAATACTTTTCAGCCCTAGGGAGAATCGCTTTCAACTGATTGCTTTTAAATTAAAAAAAAGCTACATAGTTCTATTTTTACATTTTTAATCAACCATATTCCAACTTTCAATACAGGCCCTCAATTACAGCGCGGTGTAGAATTGAAATAACAAAGTTAAGTATTAAGTAAATAACATATTTTTAAATCACTTTATTATAGTTTACTTTCAACTATTTCTTTAAATTAACATAGATTTGGGCAAAATATTAACCATTTTTTCAATGATGAAAAAAAAAACAAAATAGGCGGGAAAGCGGCAATCCGACTTTCATTTGTTTTTTCGAGTTGAGTTTTTCGAGTTTGTTTATACTTCCGTATAGCAGAGATTTGTTTTAACAATGAACCTGAATCCGTTAAATCCATATCTGAATCAAATGAACTCACAATGAGTTCATTTGATTCAGATATGGATTTAACGAGTAATTAAAAAAAAGAGGATAAAGCAGTAGTGGAAATTAAAATGCGTTTAGTTTTTCTTTAGCTAATTGATGTTTTCATTTTTACTTTCCTTGTATTCGTAATAAAAAGCACAGGGTTTACCTCGAGTTAAAGACTTATTTAGTCCCTCGAACTATTGGTCTCGGGCCTAAATAAGTTACCTACTTTCACCACTAGGCTAACAATGTACAACGTAACATGTTCAACTTCATAGTGATAAACAATTTTTTTATTGACTAAGCTTCTAACTGTAATTACTTTATATTTTCAACCTTAATGTTTTTTTTTTATAAATCTGACAAATGATTTCAACTTAACGACTATTGTTAACAATACTGTAGGGTAGGTAGTTTGTTAAAGTTGCTTCTATAACTATGTACGCAATTTTTTCGTATTCCGACGTACCTCATTAACTTAATGATCACAATATTGCAGACACAAACAAACCCAATTTTTGAACAAATCAACTTACCGAAGCGTCGCTCGATAAAAGTGAAATGTTTGAAAAAAGTAATAGAAACTTTCATTTTCACCTTATTGTGCTGTTGGATACAGTGGTGCCAACAGAAAAAAGTCTAAAAGGCAAATGAAACTAGACCCATTGTGCCGAACTTCAAACATTTTTTACAACTGATAGTCGTCGTTTCCACAAGTAGGTAACCTTTGTAATTAGAAGTCCTTTGTTCTCATTGTAGGTTTATGCGATAATTTCTATATTCACGTCATGTTTGTTGATCAGTATTTCTGTAGCGTATTCTTAAAATTATTTTAATGCGTCTATATAACACTATCTGTGCCCGCGACTTCGTTCGCGTGGATGTCAGAAAATAACAACATGTCGTACATTTTTTCCCGTTTTTGCAACATTTTCCATTGATGTTCAGCTCCTATTAGCCTTCCTCGATAAATGGATTATGCAACACAAAAACAATTTTTCGATTTCAAAGATAGGAATGCGGGAATATTTTATAAAATATTGCAATTCGGTATTACCACTGTCATTACGGGACGGTTGGCCGCCTTATAAAAGAAGTCATTTATGCTATGTTGGTAAAATCAAATATGTTGTGCTTCGGTGCCTTGCTCATTAGTCTTTGGTATCTGTCACACTTCTGGAGTGGTGTATAGACCCTTTCCTTTGGCCAGAAATCCTGATGAAAGTGTCCAACACAGTTCGGGACTCACACAATTAAACTACTAATAACTACTTTTAATCACTGGGCTAAACATTAATTAATGAGAGGTTCTCAGGCATTATTATAGTCTTATAGCTAGCTCTTATAGCTTCATTATAGTCTGAGTATGGCCCTTTTGTCAAAAATTATGTTGACTGATACTTCTTACGTAGCTTAAATTACCCAGGTGGCCGAAAAGGACTTGACATTAATAATCTGTGGTTTAATCATGTTGCTCAAAGGTCTTGTTAACAAGCCCTTAAAACAGAGCTCGCTTTGCTAAGTACTGCACTGCCCAATTTCCCATATTGTATTTTGTGGATTTATTGTATGTACATACTTATTTATTTTAATTGTTTTAGATGAAAAATGACGGTTCAAAGCAATCACTGAAAACCCTGACCACTCGCAAATTTTGTAAGACACCCACCCGTGAACAATGGCCATCTTTTTGTCGCACTCGTAACACGCCGTCATAAATTCGCCATTGTATCAATTACTTGCAAACTTTGGTGTAGTGCACGCACAGGCAGCATGGAATATGTGTATTTACATATAATGAAAGCTTAGACGTTCATTTTATAGATCATTAGAAATGGCTTAAAATAACTTGAAAATATTTTTATTTCGTAGGTATACAGCTATATACAGCAGAATACGTAAAAATTAATTAATTCAAATTTGAACATCTCAGGGAGGCAGCATTCCGAGCAAATTCGAATACGATTCGAATAATGAATGAGAAACTCAGGGACTACTTCATTCAAATAAGTTACAAAGGTATTTCAAGTATTAATGTAAAAAAACAGCTTGTCATAGAACCAAATGGATGACGTACATTAATGATCATCACATAATGCGTTTCTTAGTAGTAGGCTTTAGCACATAATTTTTAATGCCTTTGACGAGTTCCCTTTACTTTGTGGAGCCTTATTTGGAATTTATTGGAACTTTATTTCCGCCTCGTAAATTTAAATCATAATGGTTGCTGTTTTTTTTTCATACAACAGAACTCAAGACTTTCAAACTAAGAGACACTCTAGCTAGACCCTTATTTAAAATTGCTCTAATTACGCGTTTTTGCAATACGAAGATTCTGTTTACATCTACGGCATTTCCCTACAGCATAATGCTATACATCAACAGATGTATAGCATTTCGTAATATCTGGCCCACTAATACCTATTGTCTAACGATATACTACCTTTTTTTAACCCAGTTAAAAAAAAATAGATCTACCGCAGTGGGAGTGGGGCCCAGCGGCGGTTATGTGGGGCTCACCTCGGTAATCGAGGTAACTACCCACTAAAAATACTGGGTGGCTCTGTCAAATCGCATTCTCGACACACAAAGGGTACTTCGAGCAATCGCTTTGTGTGTCGAGTCTAACGTTATACATACCTAATAAAAAACAGCGGAGTGTACAAAATCAACCTCTTCATCTCTGATTAAGATTAAACCATCTCAAGTTCCTTCGTGCTTCAGAGGACATGTTAAGCAGTGGTTTCTGCGTCCTTTTTCGTTCTAATCATTTTTGTAAAAGAGTATATCAATTTCTTGATAAATTACATCTTACTAAAATTGAATTTTAAAGTTGACCTTCTGTCGACTAGTTTGTTGTGTCTTGTTTTTATCTGAAGTCATTGACCCATGAGTCTAATGCAAAATTGCATGCTCACTCATCGCGTGGCTTTTAAGTATGTCACAGACTTGGGTCGCAGATAGGAATGTCAAGATGAAAGAAGAATGTAATTATTACGATGAATATCATTTAGACATTAATTGCTTTTGACATGTAAATTCGTAAATTGTCAAGCTGTAACTTTGATATGTATTTTTTTTAAAATTTGGTATTTTGGAAAGAAAAGAAAGAAAGATCTGTGTAAACTTAATGCTAAACATACTATGCGGTGTCGAGAAATTACTCACTACGTTTGGGACACGTCATGTGTGGGACAGATAAAAGTTACAAGTGTTACAACGGGACTCAACACCTATGCATTAAGTTCCGCGAGTTCGAGAAAATACTATGAAATTGTTTGGTTTCGCACGGGTGGTGGTTATAGTCTAATGTGATTATCGCGGCTCCATCAACTCCCTGCGTAATGTTGCGTAATGTCATTTGACGTTTTGATGACAGCTCCTTCCGCGCCATTTGCTTACGTAACAGGATGCCGTGTGCCGTTATGAGTATGAGAACTTTACAATATTATTACGTTAGTTGGTACCAAAGATCTAGCTACTACGTAGCTGTGCCCGCGTACTACGTTTCTCTTTAATGAAGCTTAAAACTATAGTTTCTTCGTTATTTGTATGGGGATTTGTCAGCTTCCTGTGGGAATTTTTAAAAATCCTTCGTTAGTGGCTGCTTACATTAGCCAACGAACCCTGTACCAAGTTTTATGCTTCTAGCCCTAGTAGTTTGGGCTCTACGTTGATACCTCAGTTAATCACCAACGCGTTTTAGAAATACAGAAGGAGATAGTGGCTGATTTTTTAACATTAAAATTATGCATTCGAATCATTGTTGAGTTCATCATCAATTCAACCCATATACATGCCACTGCTGGAGGGGTCTCGCCTCGCGTTTTACAAGATGTTATGTTCAGTTTTCCGTCATATATTATCGATAGTTCGATGTGCAAATACATTTAGTTAATTTAAGTTTCTCAAAATGATGCAATTTCCAGTGACACCCAGTAAAACAGATTATACAGTTTAACTGGGTGATACTGATTTATTTAGCACTAGCTGTGCCCGCGACTTCGTCCGCGTGGCATAGTAACTTTTGGCAGCATTTTGATTTTTGTAGGCAATTTTTTTAAGGTCTTGATAAACCCTATGTTATGCGTTCTTTATATTGTGGCCTTATATAATTAGCTATCTATTAGTGAAAGTCCCGTCAAAATCGGTCCAGCCGTTTCGGAGATTAGCGGGAACAAACAGACAGACAGATATTTTTTTTTATTGTGTATTTGTTATTGGTACTCGATATACATTCATACCCATTTAGTTAAAACTTGTTATTTTGACATTACAAACAGACACTTCAATTTTATTTATTTGTATAGATTTTTAAATAAAATGCAAACTTCTTGCATAAAATTGACGTCTTATGTCACAAATTGGTGACGCATATTGGCGTCCTTGTAGGGGTTGTAGATTTGCAAGTTTTACAGGAACCACAGGCGACTCTATGGCCACTTACCATCAGAGGGCCTATTAGCGATCTCATGGTTTTGCAAATGATATCATATGATATCATAGTGCAAAAAGAAAAATACGATTTCCGGTCAGATTTTTGATCATTTGTTCATTATTTAATGATGACATCATTGAAATTATGCCATGGTGATGATATCATTGGAGATCAGTAATACGAAATGAAGCATTTCATGACTTCTTTTTCTCAAATTTATACCATGTCATATGATGAAAGATCCATAATTGGCCAACCTGCTTGTTTTCCAACTTACTCGGACTCTACTCCTATAAACTTGTGAACCAGTGTACACGTCTAAAGCTCAAGTGCATCGTTCTTCTCACGAGCGTGCAAACTTCAGCTGCAGCGTCGTTATCGCCATCATGGGTGCTCACCTAAACGTGCCATGTAACAATGAAAACCCGACGCGATCGCCATTCCGTTGGAATCGTAAATAAATATATAATAAATCGAGCCGACCGCCAACCCGTGGGAGACTCGAGCGCTAGGGAAGGGCTGGTGTATGTCTGTATTTTTAACGTACTAAGTACAGTGGGGCTAGCACGCAGGAGAATCGAAAATCGAATCGAAATCCGAATCGAGGAGTTTCTATGGCAATTTTATTAGTTCTGCTACTCACCGCCGTGGCGCTAATAAAATTGCCATACAAACTCCTCGATTCAGATTTCGATTCGATTTTCGATTCTCCTGCGTGCTAGCCCCACTGCACTTAAAGTAGCTTCGCTGTACCCCCGAACTCCGTTTAGCCTTAATGAACATTCAACCCTTATTTTTCATCCTAGGATTTAAGCGATGAAACACGTGCTTGATTGATTTCATTCCAGTGTTTCTAGATTTGAATCAACAATGTATTATTATTATAGAGAGGAAAGATTTGTATGTATGTATGAACGACTAAACTCAAACATTGCTAGATCGATTTCAAAATTTCTTTCACCGTTAGAATGCTACATTATCCCTGATTAACATAGACTACAAAATTATTTTTCCTACGAGAAAATATAAAATTCCCACGGGAAAACACAAACAACGCGGGCGAAACTGCGTAAAGTAAAGCTAGTAATGTATAAAGTTTTCACCCTATTCACCTCTTTCAATTATTGATATAAATAATCTAATTCTTTGGAGTATGGGCCTCTCCAAGGGTGAAGGCCTCCTCTAGCTTCTTTTAATTGTATAGCTATATGTACAACTTTTTACAATAAAGGTCCACAAAGTGTTACTGATTTGCCTTTTCATAAGTTTAAAGCGCATGTTAAAAAGATTAATATGAGGAAAGGATATTATAATCCTCTTTCCGCCATCGTTCCACGCGGCAAAAAATCCATGCCCGTCACTTAGATGGTTGGCAGTCCACAACTGTCCGTTTCTCTCGAAGTTTCCTGCCTCGCACAGTCAAACTTTGGAACGAATTGTCGCCTGCGGTATTTCCGGACCGATACGACCTTCAAACTTTCAAAGAAAGAGCGTATTCCCACCTCAAAGACCGGCAACGCACTTGTAACTCCTCTGGGGTTGCGGGTGTCCATGGGCGACGGTAATTACTTACCATCAGGTGATACGTCTGCTGGCTTGCCCCCTATCCCATGAACAAAAAATTATAAAGTCAACGATTATATTTGAATGATGCCAATGCCTGGAATCGTGATATTGTGTATAACTATTTATGTAAACAAATATTATTTGGTAACGACATAGTTTTTTATTGGTAGTAAATGTCATTACCTCTGATAAAGCTGATAAGTTTCTTGCGACCATTCTCCTTATTAGCAAAAAGATGTCCTGCCCCCCTAGCACGTCCACCAAAACGCGATATGATAAAGCGGTTTATCGCGGTGAACTGTCAAAATACAATAGCGTTGTATTTTGACGGTTCACCGCGATAAATCGCTTTATCATATCGTGTTTTGGTGGACGTGCTACGGGGGCAGAATGGGTGGTGTAAAAAATTTTGACGATTCAATAAAGCTTTCTTTCAAGTCACATTTGAATTAAGAATATTTTAAAGAATGAACGTCGCCCCACAGTAGGATTTTCTCCTGTGTCGTGGGTGCAGTTACAAACATAGAATTTTGATTTGACACTTATTCCCACACACAGCGTAACACGTTTTCTTCTTTTATCCATCTCTATCATACGTTATATCAGCACTGACATTTATCGGACGCATATCCTTCTGAGTGTTCGAGTCTGTTACCTACATAAAGATATCAAGAACAATGTAGGTATTATACAAATGTGTAACAAAAACCGTGAACCCTTTTGAGGAGCATGTTCAGAATCTATACTATCTATACTAATATTATAAAGCTGAAGTTTGTTTAATTGTTTGTATGTTTGGTTGAACGCGCCAATTTCGAGACCTACTGATTCAAATTGAAAAATTATTTTTGTGTTGGATAGTGCATTTATCGAGGAAGGCTATAGGCTAAATATAATATCACGCTAAAACTGATAGGAGCTGAGCATCAATGAAAAATGTTCCAAAAACGGGAAAAATATAGAAGAATTATATATAACTAAGAATGCGTTGAAGTCTTTTATATGGCGAAACGTAATTCGCGGGCACAGCTAGTCGATATATATGGCGTCATTGAAAATTCGAAATTGTTAAATTAATGTTCTAATTCCTCATACATTTTCCTTTTCACAGACCCAACTATTTGTATGGTTTCAAAATTAATTTTGAATTTTCAATAACACCATAACTTTTTTATATCGATTCTGAACATGCTCCTAAAAGGTTTCACAGGGGTTTTTCTTACATACTATATGAACCTATTTCTCGGTTTCTCGATGTCACCTCACTATTCGTTCCGGACAATCGCACGCTACGCTGCTGGCTGTTGACTGGCCGTAGCTCCCGACTTCCTACTCGGTAGCTGATTTACGTGTTGGAGTATCGATTGCGACTCCAGCGTATTCGATTACCCGTGGAAATAGAATCGAACACTTGGATCTTCGGATACATTGTAGAGTGACTGACTGTATTAATGACGATTGTATAGGTTTAGGCAGAGATGTGAAATATTATTTTTATTGTTTTATATTGTTCACAAAGTGCTTGAAATGTTCATGAAAAGTCGTACCATATTTTAACCTTCCTCTTCTACTATTTAACATATATTTCGAATAGTTAACATGTTTTTTTCTACCTCAGTCACTTGTAAGATACAAGTGACATTCTGTACAGTGCAAGAGTAAGAGCATATTATTTCTGTAACAAAAATATCTGCCTCAACTGACACAAACGGTAATTGAATCTTGATCCAAACCATGTGGTTTCAACTTCTATACCTAGAACAGAAGCGGTTGTTAAGATCATTATTTTTACTTTATAATATAATATTTAAAAGAAAAATCTTTCACTTCAAGGCAGGACTTCAGTTGATGTCACACCTAATTAATGTTCTCATTGTATTTTTTGTACAGCAAGGATTTCTATTCTGCATTTCCGTTTGTTTATAATTATTCAGACGTTATATGCATATTCGGTGCAAATGTAATTCAGTGATATGTTAATGATCAGTCACAAATCAATGATGCATAAGTACAGTAAGCGCGTGGTCAATATTTACATTAGCACTACGAGAACCGCCGTTGTTACAAGCGGCATAGGAGTGGTCCAAAGATCAAACAGTATAGCTTGGCGGAATTTCAAATTTGTTTGTTTATTGTAAACATTGCATCGGCTGTTATGCTTTTTTGAAGACTGAACCGAAATATTTTAAGCAATTTGCATTTGTGCATATACATATTAAGCTTGTATTATAATTTTGAAGATTTGCAATCTTTTCTCTTTTAATGTATTAATATAATATAAGAATTTTTGTTGAGGTAAACAAATACATAATTTCGTAAATAACTTCACAAACAATTTTTACTAGCGTAACCGATGAAGTAACTCAACTCTACATAATTAATCGGTTAGTTAAAAATAACCAGCCAACAATAACCGTTAGCCTTCGGAACTAATCGTTTGTAAAATATATTGAATAGGTGTTCATTTTCAATCGAATAACTTAAATTCAATGCTGAAGCTTAAGCTAAAAGATAAGTAAAATGAATTCAACAATCAGTTGCTCAATTTTCTCCAAAAAGATCAGTTTCTTTTCAATTATCTCGCATTAACTGTTTACAAATAAGAAGTATTTGGTTTGTTTGTTAAATATTTGGAAGAAACTCTTATAATTTGATGCATTCAATATAGTTTTGACGTCACACGCGGCTGCGTAGACGCAACGCTTATCAACACTCGATTTTGGCGTCAGACACTTACACTGAACGATTCGCATTAAATTAAATTGATTTGTTTATTACGTCATTATATATTAAATGTAAAGACATACATAATATTATTATGTAATCTTTACTCGTTGTTAGTAATGTGAAAGTAGTTACACTTATGAAAAACTATTTGTCAAGTATGTTAATGTCGTTGATTGTTGAACATGTGTTGCTCATCAATTGTCACCTTGAAGTTGAGAGTATTACATATTAAAATATGAGATTTACAACGATCGCCAATATTTGATTTTATTTCATTATTTTTGACAGAATGGAAAATATTATTAGTACCTATATTTGTGCTTCTTTGCATATTGAGAATCGGTATATAAAAGATATGGCGTCATTGAAAATTCGAAATTGTAAAATTATATTTCTTATTCCTCATACATTTTTTCTTGACAAATTTGAATTTTCAATGACGCCATAACTTTTATATATCGATTCCGAACATGCTCCTAAAAGGGTTCACACGGTTTTAGTTACATACTATAATAACTAGGTGCCAATATTTGATATTATTGGAAAATCACTATTGAATTCGTTCATAAGTGTACAAATTTTATCTAAATGAATAAAAAAGTTTTCACTTAAACTTTGAATCGCTGCGACGGTGTAACAGTCAGCCCAAGCAGGCTCTTTAACTTTTACTTATACCGCGTGAAAGTAGCTCTGGGTGATAAATGTTCACACACCTGTCATAGCTCACGTATCCTTCTCTTTATACTGATAAGGTTTAAAATCGCACGGAATATCCTATAAGCGTCTAAATTCACACGCTAGTTTAGAAATCTTCATCCCCTGTTTACCGATGTATTGTCAGCTGTATTTCAAAATGTACATCTATCTATCTATAAAAAATCTATCTGCATATATATCTATAATAAAATAAATCCTTTCTAGATATAATGGAGATCTACGGTGTGTACGTTTTGATTTTGAAGTAATATTGCTCAGAATATAAATTATTAGCATCTAAATATTTATATTTTAGACTTAAAACAGCCTAGAGCATTTTTATCTTTTTTCGACTAAATTATACTGAATTACAAAAAAGCAAACGTACAAACATAGATTAAGGTATACTGAATCTAATGGGACCAAAAGTGTCTAATTTCGTAAAGGCTTAGGGGGGTAAAACCGTTATCGCCCGAAACAATATTTCAATAAGAAATGTAGACCCTTGCCTCGGACTTTCAACTCTAAGCGGTGTGCAACAAACTGCATTTTTGAAAGTGCATACTCGAATCATAAGACTTCACAGTCCTCTTAAGCAAGACATGCTATGTTCTGCATGGAGCCAGGCAGTGAAATTACTGGCTACTGTGACTTGACATCTTATGCCACAAGTTGGGCACGTACATTGACGTAGATTGTAGATGTGCAAATCTTGCAAGCACCATTTATGTATGAAAGTAAAAAAAAATTGAATGCCATTATTATAAATCTAAAATCGACGCTATGGTTCCTAAGAATAGCGGACCTAAAAAGGCCGCATCAGCAAAATCATAATATGAATCGTATTATGAATGGAATTCAGTACAATTCATCGTAAGCAAATTCTATTTAACAGCTTTGTAGAAATATTCATAAAATTGTCCACAAATTAGGCATTGTTTAAGTGTCGATTGGTACCATTTTACGAGTATTCATACAAAGCTGCCAAATAGAATTTGCTTATGATGAATTCTACTCAATTCATAATACGATTTATATTGTGATCATTATAATGATTCTGCCAATGCGGCCTTTTTAGGTCCGCTGATTTCGCTATCTCTCATAGTTTCTGACTTCTCTCTACTGACCTATTTGGATTTTATCTAACTTTTAAAAGATAATATTAGAATTTTAAAAAATGTTATAAGTACTATAATATATTGTCTCACTGCGGTATGCTCTGTCTAAAACAATACCAAAGAAAGAGTCATAAAAGCTGCCGCATGCACTTCAATGTTTAAAAAGGATAACGCGTCCAGATAAGATTGTAATTGCCATCATTCTCCTACCATGTGTGAACATAATTAATGAGGCTCTAATGACGCAGATTAAAGAACTCGAAGTTCATAAGATCTCAGATACGGCAGGAAAGCCGCTTTCTCGGTGGAAATCTTCGATATCACCCTGGGAACGACACACAATGCCCTTTTGTTCGAGGCACACCTGTCACAGTGCGTGGGGGCCGCCACGAATTGAACTCTAACATGAGAGGAGAAAGGTTGTTGCACTACCCCCAATAAGATTGTTATGCAACTATGTTTGTGTCGCATCGGCTGACTGATTATATCCGACGCCGGCACACTTTCATATAATATTTTCCACGAATCTGCGATGATTAAGACGTGAGGGGTTTGGGATGTATTACGAAGCGGTATTGAGTGTTGGACAAGTCTATTTCGGATTCGGATATTTCGCACAATACTTTCATTTCGAGACATGGCGGTTAGTTCCGTCTATTTTGGATGGTTGTGACGGCATGATTCATAACACCTCAGTAAGCATCATGAATTAATTTTATAGAACCACTGGGTTACCACAAATAGAAACCTAATTGCCAACTTCCACAATCACATCTTCGAAATGGCGATTTTTAAATCACTCCGCAATTTACACCTATACAAGTCCTCAAAAATCTTTTCTTTGCGTCTCTCGTCGTCTACCATTAATAATTTACCCTGAATCTGTGCGAAATTAAATCTTCATCGGTCAATGTTTTTCAAGGTTTCGCGATTACTCAGTTGATTAGTGATCTTTTGCTTTGGTAATAAAATAAATAGCTTACTAGATTTTTTAGTTCAAAAGTGGAGTTACGATTTAAAGACTAATCATTCATTTGTAGGGAATAGCATAAGATTTTTCATTAGAATACCTAACGGATCTTTGACGGGACACAGTTTAAAGAGATATTTAAATTTAAAAATGGCAATGAAAGGTTCTTTTTTGAATATCGAGTAATCAAGTAATACTAGTTAGGCACTCGAATCGTTTACAAGCTAGTAATAATTTATATTTTCTACATAGTTGTTATTTTATTTTTTTATAAAATTTAATGTTTTGATCTGGTCTATGACGTTAATAAGTGAAAAAAAAAACAGAAATGTGTGTGTCGCAATACGTGATTTTTTCTAAGTCCAGCTTACGAGGTGTCATCGACCACTGACTACTATATGTTTTAAATGTTGTACTGAATAAAGATAAAAGCTTGCTTACTACAACAATCCTAGAAACACAGCCGTAGCCGCTATATTGCATTTTAGTGTATTCCGACAGTCAGTAACAAGTCAATACTTTTAAATTCTGGGTATACCCACTACCAGAGATTTAAATCGTCCCACTACCACTTCCGAGAACACTTTCCTCCGGAAGGGACGATGAGGTCGAAGTTCCGACCTCATCGTCACTTCCGGAGGTTAAGGCCAAGGATTTTCCCGTTATTTATAAAACAACGACGAGAGTTTTTTTTATGAGCGCCAGTCGGAAGAGCCGAACGCGATCACCTTAGCTTTCCGCGCTGACCTAGCTAGAGGCCAAGACCATTACCCTTATAAGGCTCAAGGATTGACTGCGGCGCTGTCGAGCCACGTAAAATGCTGTAGTCGCTCTATATATGCCGCGCCCAAGATGAACTGGGTAATTAATACTGTCTTCTATTTGAAGAATCGCGGATAAGAAAAATGTATATAGCGGAAAATGTACTTCCTAATGGCTGCCTTCTTTGGTGTAGGAAATGAAAAGGTTGTTGTGATTTAGATTAACTACCAGTAATCTAAATTCATCTTCCAATGTGGCGGTCACCCTCCTGGAGTCAAGTGTAGATAAGTGCAGCGAAACTTTGAAATTTAGCCATGTTGATTCGATAACTATCTTGAAAACTTTCCGTTTGCTTAGCAAGAAAAAGACGGAAGATCTTTGGGGCATCTCGACTCACATAATTCAGTCTATTATAAATGAAATAGCTCCTCAGTTAGCGCTAATTTTTAATACTTGTGTTGATGAGGGAATATTTCCTGATCTAATGAAATACAGCAAATTAATACCTTTGTTTAAATCTGGAGATAAAAAAGATCCCTCGAATTTTAGACCTATTTCAATATTACCAATATTAAGCAAAATTTTCGAAAAAATAATGTATAACCAGATATTAAGTCATTTATTAACAAATAAATTACTACATGGCAAACAGTTTGGCTTCACCAAAGGAAAATCCACTACTGACGCCGGAATAGCACTTCTTAAACATATTTTTGATGCTTGGGAGGGCAAGCAGGATGTAATTGGAGTTTTTTGCGATCTCTCCAAAGCGTTTGACTGTGTAAGTCATGAAACGCTTATTCATAAACTTAAACATTATGGTTTTTCAAATGAAGCAGTAAGTCTTATTAAATCATATTTATCAGACAGATTGCAGAGAGTTGTCGTTAATAAATCGGAGTCTGCCAGTGCACCTATTCTTATGGGGGTACCCCAGGGATCAATATTGGGTCCATTACTCTTTTTAATTTACATCAATGACCTGCCTTATTACATTAAAGACTTATGTGAGACTGTATTATTTGCAGATGACACATCATTATTGTTTAAGGTTGACCGAGGGAAACAATGCTCTGACGATGTAAATAATGCTCTCTCTATAGTTCTGTTCTGGTTTACAACTAATAATTTGTCATTGAATTCTAAGAAAACGAAATGCATTAAATTCTCTTTGCCAAATGTAAGGCAGATTGATACCCACTTAAATATGAATAAGGATGTAGTTGACCTTGTAAATAACACGAAATTTTTAGGCATTACTTTAGATTCACGGTTACAATGGGACCCACATATTGAATCCTTGGCTGGCAAACTAAGTTCGGCGGCGTACGCAGTAAAGAAAATCAGGCTTTTAACTAATGTTGAAACGGCGAGATTAATCTATTTTAGTTATTTTCATAGTATTATGTCATATGGATTATTGTTATGGGGTTCGGCGGCTCATATTGAAAGAATTTTTGTGTTACAGAAGAGAGCAATTCGCGCCATTTATAATTTACGGGCTAGGGACTCACTTAGAGAATTGTTCAAAGAAATTAATATCTTAACTTTAGCCAGTCAGTATATTTATGACAATTTAGTTTATGTACACAAGCATTATGCTACATTCGTTAAAAATAGTGATTACCATAATATAAACACAAGAAATAAAAATAAGCTTGCCGTTGCAACTTACAGGCTTCATAAAACTAGTGGTTCATTTCTAGGGAGGTGTGTAGCATTTTATAATAAGCTTCCACAAAGTATCACCGATTTACCAATTCATAAATTTAAAGTTCACGTTAAAAAGACTCTCATGAACAAAGGTTATTACAAAGTGAATGATTATTTAAGTGACCACACGATATGGAATTAGCTAGACTAGTTATCAGATGTCATGTTTGGTAACAACATAATTTATTGTATAATGCTTAGTGTTAAGCTTGTCATGTTTTTCTGACATTTTAAGTGTATGTAAGCATACTTACTGAATGTATTTTATAATTTTCAATGACTATGTAACAGAACCAATATTGTAAATGGCGATTTAAAAGAGGAGATAAAAAATTTGACCTTTCGAGTTTCTTGCCTGTTCTTCTCGAGAAGGCCTCCCAATTTCCGAACAGGTGTAGACTCAACTTTTTTTTTTTTTCATTCCTACTTGTATTTGCAGACATCCTGATTATATTCAGGATGTATGCACATACAAGGTTAATATGTTTCCTTTAAATTAGAATGTGTTGCTTTGTTTTGACGTCAATAAGTGCCTGTAAAGGCCTATGTTGAATAAAGATTTTTGAATTTTGAATTTTGTACAATGATGTGGTTTGTACGTGATTAAATGACAGAAATAGCAGAATTCTATTTTATTAGTTAGTTAGTATAGAATGTTTAGTTGACCTGACAATTAAAAACCTATGTGTATGAGTTAAAGGAAATGTCAAATTTATGATAGGTTGCAGGTACATTTTAGGGCTCCGTAGTCGAAAGGAAAAAACGAAACAGTTTCACGAGGGAATCAAAATCTGTAAGATGCTTCCCGTTGACCGATAAACATGAAATTTATCGGTGAACAAGAATAATGTACATTAGAGGAATTTCAACGCAAATCCGCAGACCCCAAATTACTTTTATTATAAAATAATAATTTAAATTACTACATTATCGCGGATTATTTAAGAAGATATGTTCATCTTTTCGTTTTGTTGCATATCTTGCAAATTAGAAACTCTATGGTGAATATGTTGCCGCTTAGCCGTCGCGCCACCAATAAGAGGTAATGACGACAGAGACAATTCAAAAAGCAGTTGAAAATTTAATTTTGAATATATCTGACCCATATTATTTTATAAGTGGAATTAGTGGTAGTTGTTTAATTGATGAAACTCTATTTAGCTAAGGTTCTCCCTCAAACAAAAGCCTCATTATATAATTCACACTGTGCGACGAATACTGAGAATAAAATATTCTCCGCCATTATTAAGCGTGCAGACGTGAGAGCAGATACTGAATCTTAATAAAAGGAAGCGACGAAAAATACCTTGTAAGACATTACGTAAGATCATAAGATACGGCGGTATCAGAAATCTTTCTCATTGATAAACGCACGACACTGTTAAAATACAGACTAGACAATTTTTTAACAATTTACGTTGAACACATACAATTTAACAAAGGTCGCACGAGTTTCTCGCACGTCCAAATCAGTTTTCACCGCGACAATGGTTTTTTCACATAATTATTATGTTTAAGTCGAACTCACTTCACTTGGGAACTTGAGTTTAATTGCGCCGTTTAGTGCTTTCTCGTTTCTAATTATTTCGAGATTTTCGGATGTGACTAAATTCTTTCATTATAATAAGCGCTCGGACAACAATAAGATGTCATTCGCAAGATTTCATAAATAACTCGTTGAGCTTATAGTAGAAGTCTTTATTTTCGGTCTACATATATACTCACTCATACTTTTGAAGCAGGAGCCAAATTTTGTGTGCTAGTTCAAGACAGATTTACTGCTCATTCTATCCCCACTCTATTAAATTCTTTTGGTGTACAGATATAGAGCATTCTTTCCTTGTTCTATCGGCGTTCTTGAAGATTCTATAGAATTTCTAGGAATGATCGCTCGCTTGATGTAAACGGCACTAGAGCGTGAGAACAGTTTGCTTAGAGCGTTCTTGCATGTTCGGATGCGCTCGCTCCTCGGAGCGGTCACTTCAAAGCGTTCTTGTGTTCTAGCGATTCGGCTGATCTTAACACCTATTGTGCAAGGATTCTAGTTTTTGGTTCTCATGCTTGCTCGTTGATCTTTTGGTGTAAACGCTCAAAACGAGCTTTCGTTTACACAAAAAGATCAAGAAAGAATACTCTTGTTCTAGCTCTTTGTTCGTTTGGTTTAAACGCACCTTCAGACAAGCAAACTGAACAACTTTTACTGAAACTCAAACTCAAAAATCTTTATTCAATATAGACATTTACAGGCACTTATTGATTATAAAAATCTTCAACCAAGAATCTATTATATTTTTTTTTCCTTTAAAAATGCCTTAATTTACTTTGAAGGTCAGTTACAGAAAATAGACCCGTGTTAACCTTAACTTTATTTGGCCTTGTTTTAAAGTTAATTGTCCTAGGAAGTTTTTAAAATTACTTTGAAACCGAAATCTCCCCATTTAAATTTTCTTTGATACTTTGTCAAATTTGTGAGTACTGAGCTCAAATCTTAATTTTGAACTTTCGAATAAATTCTAAGTAAGTTCTGCAATGCCTAGCTAGATAAACTATATTTGTAGGGTGTTAGGTTAGACTATGCTAATTAGTTATCACAAAAAATTGAACCAGAAATGTTCAACAGAACGAGAAAAAAATCGAAAACTGATGTTAGGTAAAAATTACGAAAAAAAATCATCAAAAAAATTCTATCTCGAAAACTACGCAAAATCGTAGATACATGGGTGTGATTCGGATACTCCTCATCATGAAGTATCTAAATTTTACATTTGAACGTCAACTCCCCGGCCACTCTGTATAAGTATGTTGTAGGAAATGTACCTATCATCGGGAAATCTATACACAGCTTACTTATAGAAGATAGAAGATACCTATACAATTCATAAGTTACCAATAGGAAATGTGTTTAAAACAGGATATCGGTCCATTACGGGATAAGTGAGAGCGCTCAGGAAATGGGGTATTGCGTCATTTACTAGTGTGATCGCAAACTTGGTGGGCTTGCTCCCAAATGGGGAGGTTAGATTGGGTTTGTGACTACGCATAGAAAATGTAGAAGAATTCACGTGAGTACACAATTCGGATAAAACAATCCACTTTGTGTGTATGCACTTCCAGCCCCTGTCGCATCACCACCAAACACGAAATAATAAAATACGTTTTTATCGTATTTTAACAGTTTGCCGCTTTATCATTGTTTTGGTTATGCTATGGGGGCTGTATGACATTTCGCTTGTTCCGCTTCATGTGGTCACAAGTCTAACCTAACCTTACCCATCTGGGAGGCAGCCTACCACCCCCAATAATTTTACTTACTAATCTTCTGAATAATGTAACTTCTGGGACTAAAACAGTCTATCTAGTTACAACAATGTAACAAAGAATGTAACTACTGGATACAGAGTAGATGTAATACCCCCAAAACCCTGCGCAATTTGTTCTACATCAGTAATTGAGTGATATTTTGTTTTTAACACATTTCCTATTGGGGTATTGAGAATCTTATAGAATTCTGAGGAAATAGGTATGTGGAATTTAGAATAATTGCGTGTATTTAAAATAATATTAAAATTGTGATCACGCACATTTCTTAAATCATTTCGGAGTTCCATAAATTGGTTTCCACACATTTGCTTTAACATACGAAAACCTATAAACACGAGATGTAGAAAAATGCTAATGTTGATTTTCTAGCTTCTAAAACGCCCATGTTTACTACGAGATTAACCACACTTCGATTTGATAAAACATCTTGCGCAAGTAGTTTCAGCATCATGTGCAGAATGTCCTAACATAATTACGATTAGCAACGGGCGATTTCTCGAGAACTATCGAAATGTAGATGTAATATGTAATACAAACATAATGATAAGGTGCATCGTCAGCTTTTGTTACACTTCGGTTTTAATGTGCGGTGATGCAATTTGTCTTTGCATAGATTTTGTATGTATGTAGCCAAGCTACAATGTTATAGACAACTAGCTTTCCGCTCGCGACTTCGTCCGCGTTATTTTTGTTTCCCCGTGGGAATTTTATATTTTTTTTTACCGTAGGAAAATTATTACCCTATGTCCTTCCCCTGGTCTCGAACTATCCCTATACCAACTTTCATCGAAATCGGTTCAGTAATTTCGAAGCCTATTCAATACAAACAAACAATCAAATCTTTCCTCTTTATAATATTAGTATAGATAACATATTACATATTTTTATATAACATATTTGTATATATAACACATTTATTATTCGTAATAGATTTTAACAAATCGTAAAATGAGAAAGTTAAGATATACATATACATACATCCCACGGCGATGGCACAGCGCTGGCCCAGTGCGGATTGGTTGACTTCACATGATGTTTTCCTTCACTGTAGGAGCGTCGGACAAACGTACATATGAAATTCAAAAAACTAAAAACACACACTTGGCAGTCTCAAACCCTGGACCTCCCGATTAGAAGCCAGTGCCGAGTCCACAGCGCCACCGACGACGCTCCTTTCCAAAAAATCAATAATTTTTTGATTGCATTTTTATGATACCGTTCGCTAAAGCCAACCATTAGAAACAACAAAATATAATATAAATTATCTCCAAAATGTGTCGAAAACCATAAAAATTACGTAAAACCATGTGAAAAGATAATAGATGTTTGTTAGAGAGATTTCTTCCCTGTGATCGTCTCTATCGATCGATCGATACCTGTCATAAAAATACTACTTAATTATATGTTTGGCGAGTTAGATTTCCGGCTCAAACAGGTGGTTATTTAACAATCTTTGAATGAAGTTTCAATTGTTTTTGAAATCAAAATAATGTCTTCTTTGAGTAAAATTATATCTACGGTATTGAAGGTATACTTCCCTCCGTGTGGCATCCCCGTGAGACACCCCGTATTTTAGACGTAACTTGGATGAAGGACCGTACATGGAATTTATTTATGCTATGGTACATACATGGCACGATCAAACCCCAGACCTCCCGGTTAGAAAGTCAGTGCCGAGACCACAGCGCCACCGACGCTCTAACATGTCAATTGCCTAGATTATCATTATCAATGCTATTTACATAATTTTACCAAAGTTAAGCTTACGTTAAGATTTTATTTTCACGTAATTAAAATAATTTGAGTTATAGAATTAAGGGGCAGGTACACTAACTTATTTCCCGTATTTCAACCTTTGTGTTTCCTTGTCACCTTGTAGGGTATTTCTAATTAAAACCTCTGAACGATTGCACCAGCCCAACTGCATTCATTATAAGCATAGCTTAATTAAAACAGATATAAAATAAATTCTGTGTTTCGTCAGATCACCCAGTTGTGCGCGGAAATGCACTAAATATTATGTAAAGTGGCCTCTCACGCCTTCTATTGTTTTAGACGCGTGCGTCAACGCCTTAAGTGTTGGGATTAGAGCGATTTCCGTAATTATGTTTTTCGTCATCCCGATGAAGATGATTATGTGCCCATCATGTTTCATATAATCAGATTGCTTTTAGGTTAGGTACTTTCTCGATAAGGTTTCACTAATTTATTATCCATACTTCATCATCACTGCTCATATACGTCCCCACCGAGGGGCTCAAGCCTACCCTATGTTAGGGTGATTAGGCCTTAGTCAACCACGCTGGCCCAATGCGGATTGGTCGACTTCACATACACCATTGAATTTCTTCTCAGATGTATGCAGGTTTCCTTACGATGTTTTCCTTCACCGTAGGAGCGTCAGACAAATGTACATATGAAATTCGAAAACGAAAAACACAGTGGTACATGGCGGTCTCGAACCCGGACCTCCCGATTGGAAGGCAAGTGCCGAGTCCACAGCGCCACCGACGCTCCATACTTACTGTTTATTTATTTGCTTGCTCTCATGTACATTTAATAGGTGTTTACAATTAACATTGTATCAGTAGATGCATCTTGCAAGGCCACTGTATAGCTAATAGAGGACTGTTGTATAATATATTAAGTTAAATCGAGATAATTCTAAAAGATTTCACTATACAATAATGTTATTTGTTACTGTCTGCATTATGCGGATTTACCAGTTGTTGCACACAAACAGTTTCATGCTGGTCTAATTTAAATTAAGTCAAAGTAATTCATTATCCATCGTTTAAGAAGAAGTTATTTTCTTGTATTCCATGCTTAGGGCGTGAAATATTAAAATTAAAAGGTGTTATTAGCAATTTTATAAAAAGATTATTTCGTAAAAATTAAACCTAAACAGAGTAAAGACTAAAAATTAAATACATTAAAAACTAAATACTTTAAAAAACACTTAGATTGATAATAACGAGGGACCCCTTTTGTAAAATGTACACTTTTTTATTATTCATTTATAAATAATACGCACGCAGTTTATGCACGCTAATCTCCTATGCCTCAAACCTCTTGTTAAGCTGCTCATCTCCACGAGGAAGCGACTTCTTGTTAGACTGTCGCACGCTCACTTTATGCGTTTAATCACTCGCCTAGCTTTCTCTGTCTAATAATAATATTTAAAACAACATTAATTTTAACTTTTCAGTGTTTTTGAAATGGGTTTTTATTTTTGTATTTTTTTAAATTATTTTTATCTTTAAACATAATTGAAGTATACAACAAAGTGTCAATACGTGCCTGTTGTATTTAAAAAACCTCTAACTCCTAATGTAAAGGATCCTTTTATTATCAGCTCGGTTCATGACTAACAGACGTAAATACCTGAATAGCTTATTAAGTAACATGAAACACGGAGAACTTACCTATAAAATTTAAGGGGTTTTCTCGATTTTCCTGGGATCCCATCATCAGATCTTGACTTTGGTGACAATGACACCACCGCAGGAATATACACACGAAATAAGTGAATGTTTACATATTATTCACAATTTCGAACATTGCCTTTTTGTAGTAAGTAACATGGTGATTAAATAAGAATATTAGTATTTTCTGGTGTCAAATACTTTGTAGGCGCCTAGTTAGCCTGATAAAGTGAAGTTTTACTTACAGTACATGATTAACATAAATATTTTTAAGTAGACTGTATTTATGATTGCTTTTAAATTATTGAATAAACGATTTTTGAAACTAAACTGAAAAACCGCAGGAGTATACTCTATCCAGTAAAAAATAATTTTGAAAATCGATCTACAATTGGCGGCGTAATCGCGTAACATATACAACAAAAACATACGCATTGCATTGATAGCCTCCTTCTTTTTTGAAGTCGGATAAAATAACCCTTGCTGGTTTTCTTGCTGGTTCTTCCAGTACAAGGTCTCCCGCCGTAGACTTGTGAACCAATGGCGTAGCTTCAACTTTGACGTGTAAAAGTAATTATGTAATAATCCAATTTGAATAACGATATTGAATCTGAATTTGAGAAGCTGTGTTTAGCGTTCTCGTGCATAAGTAACAAAACTATTATTGCTTGGCAAAGACACATTTGAACACGCTCGCAAAGGTCTTTTGAATGTAACCAACCAACAAATAAATTGTTGTTGGATGCTCTTATTAAAAAGAGGCTACAAAATATACTATGTACTTTGAAATTTACTTAAGGCGAGGTTTCTCAGGAAGTCTACTCGTACACGGCGACTGCTTTATTGAAAAGAAATATATTCGTTGATAATTGCATTAAACACTCTTTCAACTTCGGCGTTAGACCATGGCCAGGAAATAATGGAAAAAAATAAATTTAACAAGGGATTGCAATACAAGAATTGAATAGTTTATGCATAAAGTTAGTTAGTTTTTATGTTTAAGATAGAGCCAAAAAAGAGCTATGGAGCTAAGCACGTTATTTTAGAACCAGCACACTGTTAAAAGATTCAAATTCAAAAATCTTTATTCAACATAGGCCTTAACAGACACTTATTGACGTCAAAACAAAGCAAAAATATTATAATTTAAAGTAAACATAAATTAACCTTGTATGTGCATACATCCTGAATATACTCAAGATGTCTGCAAATACAAGTAGGAATGAAAAAAAAGGTTATTTTAAAGATGAATTTAGCTCTAAAGAGCTAAGTTGGCAACACTGTATCTGTAAATTGTAGTCAATTTAGGAAGTAGAGCGGTTGGAACCCTCCTTGCTTCCTAAATCGTATCACTGCGATTACACCTTCCGGTTTCCTAATTTGGATCTCTAGAAATTGAATAGTGTAATAAGCTCTTTAGATGTACTCAGTAATTTCGATTGAAAAAAATGTACTCTCCAGTCAAAATGTACGTTTCACTTTTCGGTGAGAAAATATTAAGTCCAATTTTGAATGTATTGAATAAACCGCTTGTTAAACAGACAATGGCGTTAGGTAATACAGTCACGTCAGCTAGTTTGATCATGACGTTCTTTATCTGAAATGAAGAGTTGAGTAAACTGATGAATAAGCGTACCTAAGCATCCTCTCGCCAGTTTGTTGAAATCGCAAGATCTGATCGAGACGTGACCGTGTACCATCACGACGCGACGAAGAAGCGAAATGAACGCTAATCTTAATGCAGATCGTGGGTAAAACGCTTGCTTAATCTAATCCAGCGTTTAACATTCATATTAATTTTCGCAAAATCTTGTGATCATGCTAGCTTTAACCGCCTCCGTGGTCTAGTCGTTGAGACCACCGGTCGTCTCCCCATGGGGTTAGAAATGTTTCTGCTCGGTTTGGTCGGTGGTAGGGCTTCTGAGCCCGCCTGGCTAGCTACCACCGTCTTACCTAAGTTTGTCGCCATAATAACAATGTTAACAGTATTGTTGTGTTCCGAAAATTTGAGGTAAGATGGTCAATTCCTCAGCTGTTGAGGAGTCCAGGTGAAGCACGCTTCTACTTTCGGCGTTATCATCACTTACCATCAGGCGAGATGAATGCCAAAAGCTTTCTTGTCGTATGTAAAGAAAGTATTTTTAACCCACTTTACAAAGGAGAAGGTTGTCAATTCGATTGTAGGTTTTTTTATGTTTGTTGCCTCATAAATCTATCAGTTTTAACCGATTTGAAACCGATGCGGATTGTTTATGACGGTGAGCTAGAAATTGAAACAACCTAATATTGACGTATCGTAACCCGACTTTAAAATTAAAATGTGACGTTGTGATTCTTATATTATTTTTGACTTTTTTTGTATTTTAAGTCGGTTATTATTTATTTCATTAAATATTTTTTATTGATGGCTCTAATATTTAAAACGTTTCTTTTTTATATCAAATATAGGCGCAGCCACCTGAAAACTAAATTACGTAATTTAATTCAACAGGAGGTGTCGAAACTTTTAACAAACGGGGGTTTTAATTACTTGATAAAGGATAGGTAACATATGACATGATCGGACGTAACGAAAGATATTATTAGACATATTTTTAAATCTATCCATACTGAAATATACTGAAACTGATAATATATACTGTAACTGGCTGTGCCCACGAGCTAAGTTAAACTCAAAAATTTCTGGAAAAAAAATTCTTTCTCTTTTCCCTTATCACCTAGAGGTATAAAAAATAGCCTACGACTTATTCTCAGAGTTACCAAATATACGAGTGCATTTTTTATTAAATATAAATTATTTCTCATTACGACAAATAAAAAAATACGTGTTGATATTTTTTAACTATGTAACAAACAAATAATACGTGTTTGTCTTTTAAATCTCGATTTTTCATATTTACTCCGCACCCCTATAACACTTATCCTTTGTGAAGTGCACTTTACACAATTCAGTGCACTAAATTCAGACAGATAGCTTTCTTGGGGCCTCCTCTTTTTTTTATTATTTACAAAGTTAACTCTCCACATACTCGTGGTCCGTGCCTTTTTCGTTTATAGGTTTCTTTGTGATCCATTCTATACATATATTATTAAATTTATTTTATTCCTCCTCTTTGTAACAGTCTCAATTGCCCCACACTTGCCTAAATTCAGAGACTTTTTTGTTTAGTGCACTGAATATGACTACATTTAGGGCACTAAACAAGAAAGACTCCTAGTGTAATATGTGTATATTTATGTTCAATTTCCTAATGATAAGTTTCTTGTGCTCGGCGACTTCAATATGCCCAACATATGTTAGACATTTGAGGCGCAAACCCATCACCTGACTGCTGATAATTTACAGGGTGATTTGCAAATTTATTTTATTGATACAATCGATCAATGTAACTTACGCCAGTTCAATTAAGTTCGAAATAAAACAAACAACCGTTTATTAGACCTAATTTTTTCGAACAGTGATACAATCGTTGATGCTTGTAGTGCGCCCCTAGTCCCGGAAGACCCCCACCGTCCATCCTTAACAATCCAATTACCGCTTCTTATTGATCGGCAAAAATTACCCAGTAATGCTAGACGTAAGTATTTTTACAAAAATGGTAACTATTCGATTCGTGAAAAGCTAGACGAGATCCAGTGGGATAAAATGTTTGAATTTAAAAATATTAATCAGAGCTTAAAGTTATTTTATGAAGTTATCAATCACTTGAGAGATGAGTACATACCTAATAAATATGTAGGAAAACAATCATATCCACCGTGGTAAAGTTTTGAATTGAACAAAGTACTTAGGGAGAAACGGAAGTATCATCGCAAGTACAAGATTTATGGCAGGCAAACTGACTATGAATGCTTTTCCTACCACAGGAAAAAAGCTAAAGATATTGAGGAGACTTGTTACAAAGATTACATAACAAAAGTAGAAAATTCTATTACAGACAATCCTAGACTATTTTGGAGCTATGTGAATTCATCTAAAAATACCAAAGGGTCGTACCCTGCTACCATGTACTACGGGGATACCGAGGCCAGTACTGGTGTAAGTGTTTGTGATCTTTTTGCTGCATATTTTCAAACGACATTCCAACAGTCATCTGTGTATTCTAATGATAGTCTTGACTCCAGTTGTATGACGTTGATATGGTGGACGTTGACACTGAAGAGGTTTTAAATATAATTAAAGGTTTGGATCATGTCCATCCTCTCTTTGTAGCGAACTGTTCTTCAAGTCTTGCTGAGCCCCTGTGCCTCCTTTTCAATAAGTCGCTTCAAGAAGGAGTAATGCCAGATATATGGAAAAGCGCATTCATTACCCCTGTACATAAAAAAGGCAATAAAAGCAACGTATGCAACTATAGACCTGTTGAGAGTGGACTGTATGTAGGTACTTGAGTTAAAACGCTGATTTCTTTGTGATAATATTTGGAACTTTATTTACTTCTTGCAAGACGACTTCCACTGACCGACTACAACTGACTACAATTTATCAGTATTCGGCCCTATATTTATACACTATCTGTTAACCAATTTATAACCATTTTATAACCAATTTATAACCAATCAAAACGGGCCGAATTTATTTATGATATGGTTCATTCATGGGGACTTGGCCCGCATAAGCTTAGACTACGTCCGCTGCTTAGTTCTGGGTCCCCGGCACTTGCGAACTGTCGTCAACATCCTCCCCCCGGCGAGAACTCGTACTCGCCTTCGCCGTAAGACAGTGCAGCGCGTCCTCTCCCTCTAGTCCGGGGAGAGTGCGGTAAGACAGGCCGATGTGCAGCGCGTCCTCTCCCTCTAGTCCGGGGAGAGTGCGTTAAGTCAGGCCGATGTGCAGCGCGTCCCCTCCCTCCGGTCCGGGGAGAGTGCGGTCTCGATGACTAGTTTTACTAGCTTTGACGTAGGGCGCAGAAATGTTCCCGTCCGGGTTTTCACACGGACGTTTCTCGTTACGCCGTCCGGTCCCGGGAAAATCTTATCTACGCGTCCCCGTGGCCAGACATTCCGGGGAAGCGTGGGGTCTGCGATCAGGACTATATCTCCTTCGTCGAACTCCGCTGGCGTCGCAGCTTTGGGGCGAGGTACAAGGTTCGGAAGGTACTCCCGTACCCATCGACGCCAGAAGTGATCGGCCAGCGCTTGTGCCGACCTCCAGGTGTGGCGGTTCGCTTCGTCGCAGGGCCCGACGATCGGTAAGCCGCTTGACGATCCCACCAAAAAATGGTTTGGTGTTAGCGCTTCTTCGTCCTCACTACTGACGGAGACATGAGTCAGCGGCCTTGCGTTGATGCAATGTTCGGCCTCCGCCAGCAGCGTCGCTAAAGTTTCTTCCCTGGGGGCCTTTTCGAGCAGAGTAGCCCCCAGCGCAGTCTTCACTGAGCGTACAAGGCGCTCCCACGCCCCACCTTGGTTCGGGGCTCCCGGCGCGATGTATTTCCATCTTAAGTCGTAGTTCGCGCCGAATTTCTTTAGCTCTGGAAGCCACTCCTTGTAAGCCCTTTTTAGTTCCGTGTCCGAGCCACGGAAGTTAGTGGCATTGTCTGACCAGACGACGGCGGGCCACCCTCTCTTTGCGGCCATCCTCCTAAGGGCCATTATCGCCGAATCGGTCGATAGCGATGCCACCAGTTCTATGTGGATTGCCCTCGTGGTGAGGCACGTGAACAAAGCGCCCCACCTCTTTTCACGTCGTCGCCCGATCGCCACCATCATTGGCCCGAAGAAGTCCAATCCGCAGCGCGAAAACGGTCGCTCATAGGCCGCCAACCGTTCTTGCGGCAAATCTCCCAGCGGCGGCGTCACAGGGCGCGCTCTTCTTAGGCGGCAAGTTTGACACGCTCCCGCCACTGTCTTCACCGCTGGCCGCAGTCTAGTCACCCAGTATGCTTGCCGAAGATTGTTCACCACGGCTTCGGGATTTGCGTGTCCTAGCCGACGATGTTCGCGCTCTATCAGCAATTTGGTAAACGCATGTCGACCGTTGAGCACCACAGGATCGTTTCTTGTCGACAGACGAGCGTGGCGAATTCTCCCGCGGAGCCGAATCAGCCCGTCGCTGCCTCTGGTCAGGTCAAGGCGGTTAAGGGCGCTGTTCTTCGGCGTCCTCGCATCAGCCGGAAGATCAATTAGTTCCGGGAAACTCTCTCGTTGCGCCTGCTTTAGCCACAACTCGGCAGCTCTTCTGCTGTGGTCGACGGTTCTTTCTGTAGCTCGGCGTCGACAGCGGTCGATGAAGTATAGTACGTTGGCCGTCGCGCCGATGAGTCGTTCAAGCCGCGAAAATCTCGTTACTTCCGGCAGCGAGGGGTGCGGCTCGATGGAAATAGTGTACGCTGTCTCTACGCTCTCTTGCGTCGCTTTCTCATCGCGCGGCCATCGCCTCCTCGGCCCCCGCAGAAACTCCGGGCCACGAAACCATAATTCGTCGCGTCCCTGCGGCACATATCCTGAGCGAGTGGCTATATCGGCGACGTTCAACGCCGACGGGATCCAGCGCCACTCTGTCGGCTGTGACAACTCTGTTATTTCGCCCAGCCGATACGCCACAAACGGTGAGTACTTCTTGCTCCCGTTCCTTATCCAGTGGAGCACGGTTTGCGAGTCGCTCCAGTACACGGTTCCGTCCACGGGAATACGGTGATCCGCCTTAACGCTTTGAGCGAGCCTAGCTCCGATGAGCGCAGCCTGTAGCTCCAGCCGTGGAATCGTTTGTGAGACCCATCTCGAAATTATGCATTTTTCCAAAATGCTCGAAAGAAGTGCATATGCAACTTTATGTCTCAATTCATTCATTAATAGCAGCGAATCAGCATGGGTTTATAAAGAACCACCTCCAATCTTATACTATTTAACGAATTTTTAACAACAAAAATGGACGCTGGAATGCAGGTACATACCATCTTTACTGACTACAGTAAGTGTTTTGCCCGTATAGATCACTCCCTCCTATTAAAAAAACTTTATCTAGCAGGAGTACACGGTGATCTTTATCGCTGGTTTACCTCATATATACGGAATAGATCTCAATCCGTTGCTATTAATGTATATACATCTAAGTAGAATGTGGTTAATTCGGGAGTTCCACAGGGATCTATTTTGGGACCTCTTCTATTCATTATATTTATAAATGATGTATCTAATTGCTTCAAGCACTCCAACGTTCTCTTCTTCGCAGACGACATGAAATTTTTTATGGAAATTTCATCCGTATCTGATTGTGCTCTACTGCAAGAAGATTTAAACAGATTTGAGGACTATTGTTACACAAACCATCCCGAACTTAATATTTCTAAGTGCTTCTCAATGAACTTTTCACGTAAACATAGTCCAGTAAGCTGTAATTACCACTTAAGAGGTCACATTCTTACCAATGTCGAGCACATGAAAGATCTTGGTATGATACAAGATTCCAAGATACTTTTTGATCAACAAATTGAACACATTGTAAAAAAGCTTCCAAAGCGCTTTGTTTCCTAATAAGATCATGTTCACACTTCAAAAAGGTTAAAACCATAAAAGTTGTTTACTGTTCTCTTGTGCGAAGTATCTTGGAATATTGTTCACAAGTCTGGAATCCCCGTTATTCGGTGTACATTAATCGCTTGGAGTCCATTCAAAGACGATTTTTAAAATATCTAGAATTTAAAACAGGAGTATATGACTCAAGATATGAGCAGAGATGTGCTAGGCATCATCTACTTCCTCTTAAGATCCGAAGAGACATCGCAGATTTATCGTACTTGTCGAAAATATTAAAAAGTGATATAGATTCCATCGAACTTCTAAATGAAGTCAAGATCAATGTGCCTCGCGGCACACCCCGGACACTCCAGACAACGTTCGCAAATCAATTACCTATTACTACTACTAAAGCAAATGACGTTTGTACACGCGCAAATGTGTGCGTGGAATCTAGTAGGGCTGAGTGCGCGGTTATCAATCGAAATGACGCGAGAAGTGCAGCAACTGCCTTTTCATTTTACTCGCATAGCGCTGTCTCTGTTATCGGCCGGCGCTCGCGTCTACTCGGTGAACGTGAAGTGACGCCGCGCCCGAGCGATCGCGCGCGCCCTTGTTTATGTGTCAGTGATGTCTACAACGAAGTGCCGGGTGGGGTGAGGTATTTGAAATGAGTGTGAGGAGGTGAGTGGCCGTTCTGTTGGAAGTGATGGCACAGAGATTGATTTGTTCTGTAGTAGTACTGTTTCACTGAAGCGAGCATTGGCGAGACAATTGGTTGCAAATCAACCAACCGAGTAGTGGTGATGCTGATTTGTAGCAAAGCATGTAAAGACAGAACAAAAAAATCGACCTATCATACGTCATTCTCGCGCTCAAAAGTGTCTCAAGAAAGCAAGTGAAAGCGTACGTCATACGTTCAATACCGATACGAAATTAATTGGAACCTTGCCTATAACTGTTTGGTTACCGCCCAATTAACTTTTCGCGGAACAAAACGATACACCGGCGTCGGCTTATACTCCACTTTATTAAGGCGAACGTGTCCCCAAATAGCGGTATTTTTACCAGTTGGTATAATAAATTAATAATATCGATAAAGTAAAATAGATTAATTTGAACGTCTGGTCTGATTTCTGAACTTGGAATATTTATAACAGAGTGTAAGGGATTCATACATCTTATTTCTTTGAACCCAAAATTCAGTGCCTTCTCCAAAAAAATTGCATATTTTCTCTGTATTAATGCGTTTACGTGAGTTGTTGGTATGTGATATTCCTGATCACATGTACCCATAGACTAGAACACTTAAGAAATCTATGCATGCACCGTATTGTAACCCAGGCAATAGATCATCTGGGCGCCCGGGAAAAGGTGAAGACTACCCACGAAACTAAAAAAACAATGAAGGAATATTAAGATTTTAATGCTCTTTTGCTGTAGAGGTAATATGCTGTTCTTTTAAGGGTCAATACTCTAGAGGAATCAAATAAATTTAGGTACCTAGTGTAACAAAGCTGTTAGACTAAAATAATAATTCATCATCATCATCACAGCTCATATACGTCCCCACCGAGGAGTACGAGCCTACCCTAACTAGTTATGTTAGGGCGATTAGGCCTTAGTCAAACGTAGGTGTACAGTCACCGTAGGAGCGTCAGATACTCGTAAATGTACGTATGAAATTCGTGAATCGAAAAACACATTGGTACATGGCAGGATCGATCGCGGACTTCCCGATTCTACTCGAGGCACATTCCAGTGCCGAGGCCACAGCGCCACTAAATAATAATTAGTTTTCACGAAGAGCGATTGTCATCAATGTATGGGCAAACCCGTTAAGTAGCGCACTCGCCTTAACAGTAACCTCTTTCGCTTACTCCAAAATTGCGTATGCGCAAGCAAGAAACAACCGCTTCAGTGTGCTTTAACAAGTTTTTATCGGTCAAGATTATTATTGCTCTCGCCGTGATTTGGCGTATCCATTGCAAATTGCCCAAAATCGATATTCTGTTGTTATTTAGCTGTTTTCATTCGTTTTTCGAATACTACGACAACAATGATAAATATTAATGACGCTATGTGAAAACTAGGAATCAATTATAATAACCAAAAACAATTTGAATCTACAAACAACAATAGAGACGGTATATGGAAGCAGAATAAAAACATAAATATGACTCTATGTGATCAACGTAATTATTCTGAATTGATTCACTGAACGATATTCGTATGTTTTTAAAAATGCTAAGCAATGTTCTGTTTTTGTTTCAGATTTAAAATGACTGTGAAGAAGTCGCGAAGTGGGGGTTTCGCGGCTATCGTATCCAGACAAAAACTACACAGTCTTAACCAACAGCTGGACATCTCCAGTATTCCGAAGTCTCCGCAGAGCTCCAATATAATAGTGGGATTCAACGAGAAAGACCAGCTGCAGCTCCTCGCTAAGGAGGACTCCAGCGACGATGACAAACAGAAACGAAATGAAAAACTCATTAAAGAGTATAGCGAACTAAAGTCAACAAAATACGAAAACATATCGATAGACGATATCGTGAATTGTGTTAATATAGAACACTACCCGAACTGCGAAAAAACTCTAGTCTTTTATATAAACAAGAACTTAAATAAGGAAGCAATAGCTATAAAATTCGAAAGCGAGCAAGACTTCAAAAGGATATACTTCACATACAAATATTTCAAAATGAGAAATCGTCTTACGAAAACTTCAAACAACTACTCGAGCAGTGAGAGCTTATTTCCAAAAAAGAAGAATCTGGAGCTGTTCAATAAAAACAAGAAGAGCAGTCTAGACGATTACAGCTTAAGTGATAAGCTTAGGGACTTTGATTTAATGCAAACTACTGACAGTGACGGAGTTACGCATATATCTGTTCACCAAAAAGGTTTCGGATCTCGTTTCGACCAACCGATGAGTTTGATAGGTATAAGGTCAGACGCAGGAGACGTTGGAGAGATAGACAGTATAATATACACAGATATAGATGTACTCGCTAAGCCAGAGAGGAAAAGACTGTTTCACAAGAAGGCCAAGGCTCCTCCGCCTCCTATGATTCAGAAAGACAATCAACCTAAAGTACTGAAAGGGGAATTCGTTCGAGTGAACGTGGACAGGGCTCCGGACGTGATTCCTAGGGATAACAAGCATAATAAAGTACCAGATATACTGGTGTTTAGAGAAAATAAACCGAAAAGGAATAGTCCAACTAGCAACCTTTGGTCGGCGAGCAATAAAGGTTGGTATAAAACTTTATTGTTTAATAGCGTATTTGCTTATGTAATGTGTATCCGCGATTGAACTAAGCTGCGTGTAGAAAAGCGGGTATTACGCCGATGGAAATAAAGATGGCCAGTTTAATGGCGGCGATCATTATATTTGCATTGCGTTAGCTAAAAATAATTTGTGTTGCGACTCGGAGTCGTAGTGTTTAGTTATGGTTATAAAAACAAGACAATTATAATGGACAATCTGCATGCATACCAAGTTTTATATGGTCGCTCCCTATTTAAGAAAATATGTTTGAATATCTTGGATTTTATCATCTTACGTATCAGAGTTTCGAATCCTCTATTAACGTAGACGATATCGTTTCATGGTTAAACATTTGATGACGGATGTTTTGACAATTCAACCCTTCAAAGCACCAGAGGGATTAGTGTCTAAGAAAAAATCTAATTTGACAGTCGCAGTCCATCCATCGCTCCTTGATAAAAGGACGTCGGCGCAGAGTCTTATGTTCACGGCGCAATGGCTGTGAAATTATAAGCGATCGTGATAGATTTTTTCTTAAATAATAACCCACCATTTTACTATTATCACTTACCGTGATATAACATAAGGCTGAAGATAAAATGGTACATCTTTTAGATTCCAAATCCACAAGGATCTTTTTATATTTCTTCTTATATTTGAACCAAGCAGATTAAATGTTACCCGATTGGCAGTCTGGAGTGTAACTTGTCCCAATTAATATCTCACGGGATCAACCTTGTGGACATTTTTGGGGAAGGCCTTTGTTTGCCCAGTCATGGTCGTATTATGGCTAGGATGGTGATGAGGGAATCAGTTCTTTTAGACCTGGATCCGGAGGTGGCTTACAGCAGCTTGCAGTATTAGTATACCTCATATAGTTATTGTCAATTGTTGCATACTCAAACATTTGTTAACAAAGTACCATTTATTTCGTAAAATTATGCATTGTCTAAGCAATATTTAAACATTTATTTATTTATTTAGACACACCAACAGTATATACATTAAACATTAAATAGGTACATATAGAATTGGACACAATACTGATGTGTAAATCTACAACAGGCATGTACAGCCTGCTTTAAAAGTAGATAAGCATTTTTAGCAGATTTAGTACCATGTCACACCAACTATTCCTTTTATTTAATATGGTATAAACACCTATATTGCATTGTTAATAGTTGGTGTGACATGGTACTAAAATGGTTATCTACTTCTGATGCCGGTTGTACATGCAGCATTCTTTTTTTAAACCACGCCCCACACTAGCATTTTCTCCGTGTCGTGGGTGCAGTTACAAACATGGAATGTCGCATGCATATACGCCCAGACCGGAACAAATTTCTGTAGGCCATACAAAATATTTGTGCCGTACGGGAATCGAACCCGCGACCCGTTGCGCTGTAGGCGATCACTCGACCTCTATGCTAACCGTGGAAATATCAGTTTATGTTATACTCAAAAATTGAATTGAATTACATTGAAATTAAATTAAATGCAATTTTCTATTAAATAAAGATTGTTTAATTAAATTACAAATGTTTTGTTTAGATTGTTTAGTTAAATTAAATTACAAACAAAACATGTGGATAGCAATATTGACGACACGTTTAGCGCAGAGGTCGAGTGGTCACCTACTGCGCAACGGGTCGCGGGTTCGATTCCCGTACGGGACAAATGTTTTGTATGGCCTACAGAAATTTGTTCCGGTCTGGGCGTATGTGCATGTGATATTCTATGTTTGTAACTGCACCCACGACACAGGAGAAAATCCTAGTGTGGGGCGACGTTTTTTTTTTTAAAAAAAAAAAAAAAAAAAAATATACTAATGACTTGCCAATTAGGTAAGTATCTACTTTTAAATAGTATTGAACCGTCGTCGTAAATTATTTATTGCTGCCGTCTTCTCCGAGTAGAAGCAATCGACCTACTACACCAAGCTGGCTAAAGAAGATGGTGTGGGGTTGAGGTTTCCGCGATCGGTGAATTAACCCTCTCGATCCCAAACGTACCTCCGTCGGGGGAAATGAGGTTTCGAGGGTGGTTTAGCCAGGTATAGGAGGGACATCAGCGGAATTGCCGCTGGTGAACCCGAGTCCAACGGCATACGCAAGAAGGGCCTAGTCAACTTAGCCCCTTGGCATCGAACTGATATCCCCGCCTCAAAAAAAGGGTTTAGGTTTCCATCCCTTCGTCGGTTCTTACGGCAACCACGGAAGAAAGGGGGCGGCGACATGTATTCTAATCCATGACCGTACGCGCATTTGGTCGTTGCCACTACTACATATATAAAGTATGTTTAAATCATGCTATGCTATACAATATACTACTAGCTTTTGCCTGTGTCTTCGTCCGTGTGGAATTAGTAATTAAATGACAAAAGTCTTATAGTATTTTCTATAGATTTGCTTTACAAATACGGCAGAAATAAGGAAGATGGGGGTACCCATGCAGGCGACTCTGGTACAAAGTTTCTCTCTCAACTAACATCAGCTACTTAGAATTTTAAGATCAGCTATAATAAGCTATACATAATATCATTCATTTGCTATTCTCCGATTAAACGATAGGATATTATATGGTAAGGATCTGACCATAGGTCGAGTACGAAGTTTTCACTTTTTTGTTCAAATTCTTATGCTTATAGTTTAAAAAAAAAACAAATAGTTATATACGATAGGAAGTGTTCCCTATTACTACTAGATGGAACCTGTTTGGTGTGATTATATTTTAAAAAATCGAGTAATAAATAACATTAGATAAATACGTTTAAGCAGAATACCTTTAAATTGCAGTTTATTTATCTTGTACTTCAATCTTGGGTACTTTAAATTAGGGAAAAATAAACAATTCTATTTTAATGTTTGCTTGAATATGACAATTTATTATTCACAAAGAAAATTAAATTCCACAATTCACAATAGAAACAAATAAAATAAGAGCTATACAGTAGAAATAGCATTGAATACGTATCTAAGAGCAAATGATAAGCATGCCTCACTGTAATAAATTAATTTAATCAGGAATTTATAGCAGTAAAAGTAATAAAGATTGGAATAAAGGATATTGTATTATAATTCACCATGATTGAGTAAGTGTAGTAAGAAATAATAGGCAACGTAAATGGGCCCACCTTGAAGATCGGAAGAAAAAAAATACAATACTAATCTATGGCTCGCTTCTTGACGGTTAGTCTATATAATTTATGGGACAAATTAATTATATAAGCGTATATTGGATAAGAAGTTTTTATTGATGCCCGTGCCCGAGTCCCGGTGGGTGATTTTGTAACTCATCGGCAATCGGCCATCGTATAGATTTGATAATTTTGTTTGATTAAAATTAATTTTTAATATGTTTAACGATATGTAACGTCGTCGTCTGAGTAATCGTGGTATATTTGTTGAATAAATCAACCAATTGGTATAGCTAATGAACATAGTTCCGCCTTCTTTCATTAAGTCATCCAGTTCGATAACGATTGCCGATCTATCGATGAGTTACAAAATCACCGCCCCGGTCAAGGTTGGATTGGCATTAGTCGGAATAAGTTATTGTGTTTTGAAAACTTTCCCTATTTTTTTATATTGAACCATTTTTAATTTAACTATTCCAATTATAATAAGTCAACATAAATTGAAGCTTAGCCTATAATTTGATGTTTTTAAATTTCGATACTTGTATTTTCTTAATTGGGGGTAAAATTCACATTTAGGTACTTTTAGGTTACAAACTTTGGAGACTTAAAACTCTAAACATTCTCGATATTTCTTTTGACTTTTTTCATTTTATCAAAAGGAGACTCTCTATCAAAGTCGTTTGCATGGTTACCTTTATCATACCCATTTCTGCTGCCAAGCAGCATTGCTTGCATTGCTGTGTTCCTGTTTAAAGGTAAGATATGACAGTGAAATTACTGGGCCCACTGTGGTACACTGTGGGAGTTGCAGTTTTGCTGCGAATCTCACAAGAGCCCCAATGTATTATAGGTGACTGTTACCACTTACTATCAGGTCGACAGTTTGCTTGTTTGCCAATTTAATTGTAAATTTAATTTAATTGTAAAAAATAAATTCACTGCGAAAATTTACTTGAACAAATATTATATATAAATATTGCATTTTATTTCACTTGAGGTTTCGTCTGTGTTTCTGTGACCTTTGACATTGGCAACGCGACGATGACGCAAAAGCGGTCTTGATATAACTTACGTTTCGTGACTTTTTTGCAGTTTCTATCTGTGGATCGTAGCGGATTGAGGGTGAAGGGTTTTAAGCATGAAACCAAAGATAAGAAACATAAGTAATTTATATCGAATATAAGAATATACTTTATATGATATAAATAAAAAATGGACGTATTTGTAATCAATTTTATTAACGAAATTTCAGCTCTACATGTGCCATCAGGTTCTTGTTCACCTATACAGTCGCGTATAGCACATGAAGTTTCTCGAAGATTTGCAAATCAACCCTACACGATCCCAATAAACGTGGTCAATTTGTGACATAAGGTGTCAAGTCATAGTACCCAGTAACTTCCTACCCTTCAAATTGGAAAAACAACAATGCAAGCACCGCTGTTTAGCTGCAGAAATAAGTATAGTGAGATGGAAGTACTAAGGTGTACCAGAAATCAAGAGTCTGATGCAAATGTAAACTTGAATTTACTGTAATAAATAAGTACAAAGTTATTTTCTTTAATAATATATAACTACTTCAGATGGCGAATAATTTATAGATTACCAATAGAGGTTTAAAGATTTTTTAAAAATAACTACCCTAATAATTTTTCTTAAAGACTACATTTGGAATATGGAATTCCTTGTGTGGAAAGCAATAAACGCATTTTATTATTATGTTCTTTATTTAAATTTTTCCTTAAATATATTTTTTTTTTACAATATAAATATAGAAATATAAATATTATAAAAAACTTAAATTTAGTAATCCCATCGGCATCGAGACAATGCCCAATTATTATTATTATTATTTTTTAATTTTCTCAGAGAGATGTTACTCTCTGGTATTTAATGAGACTCACGGGCCTAAGCCAAGTGAGAATCGTTTATAGGGTTAGGAGAGTCTTCTTGTAAAAACTTTCTAACTATTCGACAAGTGTTTAAAATAACAGCTTTTTGCATGGTCATGTACGAATTTTCTGCTAAATTTAATATTTTTAATGACTGTAAGAGGCTTTTAGGGATTATTATTATTTGCCATCAGATTCTGCTACACCTATACCCATGCAGACGATTCTGGTATACAGTGATTGTTCAATTCTTTTATGGCGTAGTTTTTTGTTATTTCGACAAAGCAGATAATACGTGATATTTGTTACTAAATATATTTTTACTTTTTGACACTCTGGCCCAGTAGCATGAACACTGAAACACGACACGATAAATCGATATTAACTATGAAAATATGTTGAACTAGCTTTTGCCCGCGACTTCGTCCGCGTGGAAGTCCCTTTTACACCCTTAAGGAATGATTTCGGGGATAAAACTATTCTTTATCCTTACCCACAGCTCAAACTATCTCCATACCAAATTTCATCTAAATCGGTTCAGCGGTTATTGATTCCCCATACAAACTTCCACCCCCCTTTCTGCGATAAATGCTATCGTATGTCCTTTTCTGGGACTCAAACTATGACATTACCAAATTTCATTTAAATTGGTTCAGTGGTTTTGGCGTGAAAGTGCGACAGACAGACAGAGTTACTTTCGCATTTATAATATTAGTGTTGAATATAATTTATTTATTCACAACAATTGTACAGCTACCGGCTTACAGATATTCCAACACGCCGGTAAGTCATGTACACAGAAATTAAATTATCAATACTATCTATCAACGAATAATACATGCTTAATTCTTTAAAAAAATACAACGTTAAATAAAAATGTCAAAAAAAAAGTGCTCATTGAATATTAATTGCTAAATTAAATGTGAAATTGCAATACCTAAATATTAAATTTTATCGACATTTCTTTAAAAATAACAATACCAATATCCAAAACATACTCAAAACTTCAAGCTAGCATTAGCTTAGCTTCATATCGATATATCGTTATATCGTATCGGGTTTCGATGGTCATGCTACGGGAGCTGTATGCCTATTATTGGTTGCGTGACACTAGCCAGCCGCCCGTGGAGAAGCAGCTCCCTCACTCCCGCGAGTATCGACTTGCTTTTCCGCTTCCGTGTATCTGTCGACGTGTCACTGGGTCAATACGGCAACTTAATAGGCACGTATCTGGTTTTTGACAACATATATAAATCTTTGTTGAGATAGATAATACTTATTTTTCGGGTCCGAAAGGAAAAAACGAAGGGAGACTCTGTACCAGGGTCGTCTGCTTGGGTACCTCCGTCTTACCTATTTCTGCCGCAAAGCAGCAGTGCTTGCATTGCTGTGTTCCGGTTTGAAGGGTAAAATATGGCAGTGAAATTACTGGGTACCGTGACTTTACATTTTATGCCACAAGTTGACAACGTACACTGTGGTTCCTGAGAGGGTTGCAGTTTTGCTAAGAATCTCACAGGATGTATTATAGGTGACTGTTTCCACTTACCATCAGGTGGGCAATTTGCTTGTTTGCAAACTTAATTGCAATAAGAAACACGACACCGTTATAGGATTACTTTGTTCGTTGTCCGTCTGTTAATCAAGACCCCTTTTTACAGTAACGTAGAGATATCAAAGTATTTAAATTAAATACTCGACTCTACGGTCTCTTACAACTGTGAAAAAATCCAACTTTTAAGTCAACGCGGTCAAAAGATTAGTTATGACCGTTTATATTCATAAACAATATATAATTTCGCATATTTTACGATCTCAGAAGGGTTCCAAAACCTAAAGGGCACTTCCCATTGACCTATCCCCCTTTTTTTCGAGGAGAATGCGTGACCGCACCATACTCGACGTTGGCTAGACAACGAGCGTGTGTGGGACTCTCCCGACAAAGTACCGGGCGTAACCACTAAGCCCCCCGGTGTTCTCTTATGGGTGCGTGATAGAGTCCACACTGCGACTACCACTACTAACGCGCCTTTTTTTTTTCGAGGGGAAATGCGTAATCGCACCGTACCCGCCGTTGGCTGGACGGCAGGTGTGTGTGGGGCTGGCCGGACAGAGTGCCAGGCCGACGCACTAAAACCCCCCGGTGTTCTCCGTGCTCTTATAGGCGCGCATGGTAAGGTCCACACTGCGACTACCACTACCAGCGCGCCCGCCAAGGGGGGATTGCTCGAGAACACCAGGGCAATCCCCAGACGGAGGGCCTTGCGGCGGCGTGCACGGGGCCGACCGTGCACGCAGGCCTCCACGGCAGGGTCACTAGACGGGCATCGCTTGTGCAAATGCCCACCTTCGCCTGCTTGTCCGTCTGCACTACCAACGCGCCTAACCATGATCGCACAAAATAATGTAAGTCCCACCCAGGGTTAGTACCAGGGGTACGGAGGGTCCGGAGGGTTAAAACCGCATTGAGATGAGAGCGGGATGGCGCTATACACGGCAATTGCGGTGTCCCTGTTTCAATATTGTTTTATCCTTGCTATACGCGATCATGGTAGCCTGGAATGATAAAATTAGATAAACCACAGATCCTCGCTTAGGAACAACGATTCATCCCAATGATGATATACAAGACTGTTGAAATTCAGGAACACCCGAATTTCAATAGAGATAACGGTTGGAGTATCAACTGCTTGGCACTATATAAAGAAAATAACAAAATCTGAAGCCAATCCCAAGACAGTCAGAACCATAGGATACCGTGAGCTAGAATACGTAGTGATTATTAATTAATTTGTACCGTGAGCTGCGTTCGCATGGAACAGATCACATAAGCATATGAAGTCAAATTACTGTAGTAAAATAATAGACCTGATATTGATCTTCACTCTCACTCACTCACCACCTTTAGCCACCCGGTGACCATGAACGCTGAAAATATTTCAAAACGTTGAGCTAAATAATAATATAATAATAATAAAATCTCTTTATTTTCTCTACAATCTAACTTAATCTAATACAATTAATATAAGAGTTGCGATTTGCACCAAAGTACAGAGTTTAGATTGTGAGAGACTGGCGTCTGAGCTAAGAATTAACAATTGTATTCTATGTGTCCACATCCCGAGAGGAGAGTCCTGGTGCTCTGTAATACAGGCATTCCTGCCTAGCTCAGACGCCAGTCTCTCACAATCTAAACTCTGTACTAATCGCAACTCTTATGTTAATTGTATTAGATTGTAGAGAAAATAAAGATATTTTGTTATTATTATTAAATAATAGTACATTGTTACCCTAGGGATGAAAGTAACTTTTTTAGCGAGGGCCCCAATAGTTTGAGGGACTAAATAAGTCTTTAACCCGAGGTAAATACTGTGCTTTTCATTACTAATACAAGGAAAGTAAACATAAAAACATGAATTAGCTAAAGAAAATATGAGTGAGTTGTTTTTACAATTTTTACGTAAATCAACAACTTCTGCTTTAGCCTCTTCTCTTATGAAATCAGGCGTTAAATCCATATCTGAATCAGATGGACTCATGTTCTGCTATACGGAAGTATGTATAAACAAAACTCTTGAAGTCGAATAAACAAATGAAGATCGGATTGCCGCTTTCCCGCCTACATTGTTTTTTTTTCTGTGACCGCCCACATATTCAGACATTATTTTTAATTTTCATCATTGAAAAAATGGTAAATATTTCACCAAAATCTATGATATTTATAAAGAATTCTATAATTAATACTTAACTTTATGTTATTTAAATTTTACATAGCGCTGTAATTGAGTGGCTGTATAAATGGTCGGAACATGGTTCAATAAAAATGTGAAAATAGAATTAGTTATAATTTGACAGCTGTCAGTTGAAAACTTAGATTCTCCCTAGTGCTGAAAAGTATTACTTTCAACCCTCTCCTCAGGCAGCTTCGGACTACTTTCCGAGTATGAGTAGGTAATAAAAATAAATTGAAATGTTTAAAACCAAATATACGCGAGTACCTAAATCCGAAAACTGTGTCTCATCTAAATACTTAAGTCGGAGAATGTGTCTATGTATATACAATAGCTGCTCCGTCCCATCCATCTCGTTTTACGATGCTCATCCCGTGCGATGGCGCAACCGCAGCCGTTCGCCGATCACCGCCAATTGACTTATTGGCGTGGACAAACGCATGGGTTGCGGAATCCGCGCTGACATGTGGACTGAATGGCCTAAGTGAGCGGTTTCTCGGAACGATTGCTTCAGGCTGGGTGCCGGGTTACAGATTTTATTGCTTTCCAATTGGCTTGGTCGGGACGACGTTGTCAACGCAAGCTTATTTGGTTGCAACGGTTACAGTGTGGTGAGCTATTGTGAAATCTGTATTTTTTTTACAAAAAATAAAACCGACTTCAAAAACACCAAAAAGTCTAAAATAATATAAGAATACAAACAACATCACAGTTTTATATTGAAGTTGGTGACAAGTTGTAACTAAGAACATACCTACTTACATTATTTGTTCTTATATTTTTTAAGACTTTCCATGAGATTGAAGCAATGAGCTTTGCACCCTATGCTCTAAGTTTGGCAACGACTTCAATATAGAACTGCGAGTTTGTTTGTATTCGTAGATTATTTATGACTTTTTGGTGTTTTTAAATCGGTTTTATTTTTCGTAAAAAAAAATTTTCAATCTTTTTTGTAAATTTAAAATACCAAAACGTTCTCCTAAATGTAACAAATACTTTTCTGAAAACCGCATCAAAATCGATTAAGCCAAACGCGAGATAATCGCCGACAAACATACCTACAGGTCAAACTGAGAACCTGCTTTTTTTGAAGTCGGTTAAAAAGCTTTGGTGAGTGACTGACTTAGGTATCAGCATAGAGCTCATAAACTACTGGAGCTAGAATAAATGCTTTATTCGCAGAATACCAGATTATTGAAATTGAACTACGACTGAACTACAACTTTTATAACATTTCGTGTCGCCGTAATGATTTGACAGCAGATTGCAACTCAAACCGATTGAAGTTGGAACGCAACCACTGTCAAAATACAAAGTTCGTGCGACGCTACTTTTTTGGATTGAAGTTTGGCTTTTTTCAGTGTTGAGTGTTTTTCTGTTCTCTCTATAGTTCCTAATGCGATCCAGCTTCACTTGCAGTTAAACTGTCACGTAGAAATTAGCGCGATACCAATTTTGTACAAAAGTTGAATTGTAATTAGAGAACTGGATTGGAATTGAACCTTAGAGGTCCGTTCGAACTGTAAATTAGCGCGATTGGCCCCCAGGGGTCCGTTAGTTGATCTTGGCAGCCACCCCCTAAGGAAGTATTTTTTCAAAATTCCTACAGGAAGCTGAGAAATTCCCATTGACAATATAAGGAAGCTACAGTGTTACGCTCTACTACTGTTTCTAAGCTGAACATTGATGTACTATTATAGTATCAATTTATATGGGTAATTGACTAGTTTCTGTCCGGAATTTTTTGCATAGAATTCGTAGTTGGTTTAAATTTTTTTTAACTAAACTGAAAATATACAGCATGGATTTTTGAGATGGGATTTAAAGGGCAGGTACATTAACCGTTATAGTTACAAGATAACATTGTTAGGCAGCCATCCATAACTTTTTAAGATATTCTGATCTGCATTCACAGATTTTGGAAAAAAGATACAGTTAACAAAATAAATGCTGAGATAGCAAAAAAAAATTTATGCCTATCGATCTTATTTCATGTAGGGATCAAAAGACTCTATGGGACCATTTAAGGTATGAGTACTAGAAACGACAGAAATCGCCAAAAACATTTCCCATACATTTTGTACGGAAAATCCTCGGTTCCTATTTCTTACGGTGATCTCTCTATGAATCCTATTTCTTACTTTTAAGGGAAGGAACTCTGAATTCTGCCGTGTATAACGACGTCATTTTAGAGAATCTCCAAAACCAGTTGGATGGATGGGACGCTCTCGAATTTGCGAAATGTTTATTTTTAACAAGATGGCGCTCCACCACATAACAGCCGCCTTACGCATTCCAATTTGAACAGACGATTCAGGACACAGTGGATAGGGACACATGGTCCAATAAAGTGGCCACCTCGCAGCGCCGATCTCACGCCACTAGAATTTTTTATGGGGCTACCTAAGAAACGAAATCTACAAAAAGAAATACGACAGTGTTCAGGAACTGAAAGATGCATTGACGAGGACTTTAAATAACATCCATCCAAGAAAATGATTAGCTGCTACGTCCTCAGTACAAAAGCGAGGAAAATTATGTATTCGTGAAGACGGCGGACATTTTGAGCAATTTATTTCATAGATAGATTAGATATTTTTGCGTTTATTTAGAAATACATGTTTAAATGATTTAATTTAGTATTTATTTGAATTACAGTTTCCCTTAAAAGTAAAAAATAGGATTCATAGAGAGATCACCGCAAGAAATACGAGCCGAGGATTTTCCGTACAAAATGTATGAGAAAAGTTTTTGGCGATTTCTGTCGTTTCTAGTACTCATACCTTAAATGGTCCCATAGAGTACTTTGATCCCTACATGAAATAGGATCGATAGGCATAAAAAAATTTTTTTTTGCTATCTCAGCATTTTTTTTGTTGACTGTAACTTTTTTCCAAAATCTGTGAATGCAGATCAGAATATCTTAAAAAGTTATGGATGGTTGCCTAACAATTTTTTCTTGTAACTATAACGGTTAATGTACCTGCCCTTTAAATCCCATCTCAAAAATCCATTCTGTATAGAGTCAATAGCTTTTTTATATTTTACTTGTATGCATTCATCTTAATTATTTTGGGGTGTATACATATACAAGGTGGAAAAAAAGACCGTGGTTGGAGGAAAGGTACCCTTAATATTGATGATGGCAAATTTTACTGAAAGGAAACATTCCTTCATTTTCAAAAATAATAAAAACTGCATTTTTAGCATTTTTGAAAAATAAACTGCTTGAGCCGGGAATCGAAGTGGTGAAATGTGAAATAAAAATATCCTGTATTTTATGATACCAACCGAAAGACTCATTCATAAGGATCATTCACTTAACTTATGAATTGCTCAAAATGAGACCCATTTTCTTTGGTTCAAAATTCAAACTGATCATTAGAAAAAAGAAAACAGTAGGTGCATCGATATTAAAATACAATTACATTATTTTCATAAGTGGTCAGTACGAATATTACCTATGTTCCATTCACAGAAAATTTGAACAAATATTTTAAGTATTTAATCAACCCAATATAAAAGGCGACACGTAGAGAATTCAGTCGAAGAATACGTCTGTGAATACGTGATAGAGTGAGACCCTCTTTCACGTATTCACAGACGTTTTGAGCAAATTCATAAGTTAAGTGAACTATTTTCTTTAGATAGTGAGTTAAGCTTTACAATAAAAAATATTTTTTTTCTTGGTCTTTCTTTAAATTAAGATACTGTGTTGCTTAAAAGAAATTGATCCTTATGAATGACTCTTTCGGTTGGTATTATAAAATACAGGATTTTTTTTTCCACATTTCACCGGTTCGATTGGTGATTTTTTCAGAAAACTTTAAATGCAGTTTTAATTATTTTTTAAAATAAAGGAATGTTTTCTTTCAGTGAAATTTGCCATTATCAATATTAAGGGCACTTTACTTCAAATCACGGTATTTTTTTTCCACACTGTATGTACGAGTACACTAGGATCAAATAATTAATTGTTAAATCCTCGTCATCATCACAGCAGCTCATATACGTTTCCACCGAGAGGCTAGAGCCTACTTTACATAAGTGTTTAGGCCTTACATTCAACCACGCCGGCTATCATTTGGGACCTACATAGTTTGGGTTGTGGAATTTGCAAATCTTACAGGAACCACATTGTCATGTTCATACAGCAGCACGCCAGACTATACATATTGACCTCGAGACCGCTATTACGCCGCAAAATTGAGCAAAATATTTTACAAATTGAGCAGTAGGTATAACAGTAAGTAGTACAGTTTGGATTTTTTGTCCATTTTGTTATATCGTATAACTAATAGTATAACTAGTTGGACTAACCCGCTCAGTCCAGTGCGGATTGGTAAATATATTGTTAAATATCTTAGCAAAATATTCAATTAAATTCTTGGTTAATTAAATTTTGTGCTTTGTTTGGCGTCACTAACTACCTCTAAAGGACTATATTGAATAAAAAAAATAGACTTCGAGTAATTTGAAGCGTCTAACATTTTAACACTATTTGGCTGGCTGACCGACTTAACAGATTATATTGCAAACAAAATTCAACACGTGAATAATGAAATAAACTTTAACTTAACGGCTACTTGTTTGGAGACAACAGACAGAGACGCCGATTGCACTAACGGCGCCATTGTCTGTATAACTTTGACAAACAATCTAATCGGTTGCTGACGGATGAGCTCGCGGAGCTAAATGGCTGTGTAAACACCTTGCCCAACTTTGCCCAACTTCGCCGGCGGCTGGTAGCACGTGACGCCTAGTTAGTAACGGAGATTCGGAGATGTCAAGCTAAATTGGCATTCAATTTGCCTAACATTCCGATTTCACGCCCAATATACTAGAAGCTGGAGATGATAAAATAGCGCGGCCTTCAATTTAAGATATTTTATTGAATCTCGTAACTACGGAACAGTGGGCACGGGTTTAGAATACATGCGTCGTCGTCGCGTCTCTTTCTTCCGATGGATGAAGCAACAGCCATCTAGAGAAACTCACCGCAATGGAGAATTTTAATTTTCATTCGCTGACATTAAAATATAATCCAAATGAAATCAAAATATGAAAGAATCATGAAAATATCAAAGTTGCGCCTACAAAAATAATTTCGTTCCATGCGATGGGTCATAGTCATAGTGTGTCACGCGACTTGAGTTCATTAGGTAGGTGTGTTCCAGAATAAGCATCACCCTTTGCTGGTACTAACATCTTCTGATGTAAGCCTCGTTTTGCGATATTCTTTTAAGAAATGTTAATATTTTTAGCCGCGCTTATTGTAAACGGCAGCGCAGTAACTTAAGATTTCAAACCTAATACAAATCAGAATCGGTTAAAATTATAAATTAATTTCTATTTATTTTTGACATCCTCTCAAAAATGTTTTTGATTAGTCAAAGGATTTCAAAATTAAATGTGAAATTTCAATGCTGTTAAAAAGTAGTATCAGAGAACCCATCTAATACCCTCTATCTATCTCATCTATTTTTTATGCTGCATGGAGGGGATTTAGCCAGGTATGGGGTTTATACCTGAGTCTAATGGCATATCCTTGGGGCGGCCTTGTCTGCCTACCCCTTGATGAATCGTAAGAAGATTCCCCCGCCTTAAAAAAAGGGTGTTTGATGCTAACTCTTCGTGGCAAAAATGTTTAAATGGAACACACGAAAAGTTAACACCAAAAGCTACTAATGAAACGCGTTAATGCTAAAAATGTTGAAAAGTCACGATTCCGTGACTTTTCAACATTTTTCTGGAACGCGCCTAGTATTTAGTCATTTGCTCGCCAAAGAGTCACAGTATTTTGGTTATTTCTACAGATAATAGTAATTTCTCGTGGTATCTAACACCATTGAGATTAAAAAGCTAACGTTATTTGTAGTATGTTGCAATGACGCGACACTCGAGTGTTGCGATGCTCGGTGTGACGTCACGGGACCGTCACGGCCAGGGAGCGGCGACATTCAACCCGTGCGGGAAGTACGGAAAAAAAATCTAATTATTCAGTCATTTATTGACGGATTTCAAAAAAACCACCGGCTTATTAGTTTTGGTCTATAATTTAACTCTATAGAGTTAAATATAATATTCTCAACATCAGGAGACTTATCCATTACATCTAGGCGGTGATATGGATAAAGCAAATCCAAACCCTACATTAACCCGTTATGTTAGCGTATGCGCAGTATATTTTTATATAAATAGTTTTACTCTGTCTGTAACCAGCGGAAGGGTGAGATGCTTAAACAACTAAATAGGTAGGTACCTACTCTAATATCAATAATTTGACATAAGATGTCGCTACGCAACGATATCTTATGTCAAATTATGATAAGTATCGTCGTTCGTCGTTGATACTGGATCGCTTAAACGAAAAGTAAAACAAGAAGGAAAAGTCAATTTTGAGACGAGATTTAATCACAAACACTAGAACACATAACATGACGCAAACGGAACATGATATTGTGTACCTTCAATTCTCCGTGACACCGATATCTCAACATGTCAATTTGCCTCATATGTCTACACTCGTCACGAATCTTCTGAATATTACATAAAACATTACAGCGTCGTTGTTTACACGCCATTAAATTGTGAAAAGACGAGTCAGGCATTATAAAAGAACATTAAACGTCTTATCTCAATAAATTTGTAAAGTTACCTACCCAAGAAATTATTGCATGTTACATACGATTGGGATTCGCATCGGGTCTTGTAGTCTAGCTTCGGTCGTGGACAATATAGAGGAGAAAGCAACCAACGTGGCATCTCGACTCATCTTTAAATATATAAAAATCTCGTGTCATAGTGTTTGTTATCGATCGCCTCCGCAACGGCAACGGCTTGAACAATTTTTTTTTGGGTATATTTGGTAGTTAGTATATTTTATACGGTCGGTTTTGAGCGTGTCGGTGCTATGGACTCGGTACTTGCCTTCCAATGTGTTTTTCGTTTTTCCAATTTTTATGTACATTTGTCTGACGCTCCTACGATGAAGGAAAACATCGTGAGGCAACCTGCATACATCCGCGAAGAAATTCGAAGATGTATGTGAGGTCGACCAATCCGCACTGGGCCAGCGTGGTTGACTAAGGCCTAAACATCCTAACTAGGGGTAGGCTCGAGCCCTTCGGTGGGGACGTATATGAGCTGTTATGATGATTATGAGTTTTTATACCCCTAGGTGATAAGGGTGACACCCTCTCCAGAAATGTTTGAGCGTTGATCTTTAGAGCTTTATTAAAGAGGTAGTAAAGTAAAGTTTTCAAATGAAAGAGAGAGAAGAAAGATGTTTCTTGTCTCCTCTTGCCCTTGGTGTTTGCCTACGGGCATAACATTCATAGATAATTAGTTTTAGTATGGGTTAGATGCCTTTGCTTTCTTAACAATCAATCCATCGTGAAACCAACGATAACCTAAACCTTTCGAAACCGTAACATTTTGCTTTTCGCGGTGGTCACACGTAAGTCTAATGAAAGTTGCGTTTTTTTAACGCAGAAATAATATACGCTCATCGGTGACTAATTCGTCGGAACATGACAGAATACTCGTATTAATCAGTACCACAGAAACCACAGAACATAGAAAGAGGTTTCTGTGTTCTGTGATCAGTACCTACCTACATGTTACGTAAATTTATAAATGTCCTTAACAGATTTACACCCCGTGCCAGCATTGCAGTATTTTTCATGCTATCATCTAATTTCAACCATGTTTAGCGTTTCTTTTAACTAATGTCAACATTCTTAAACCGCGCTACTATTCACAAAGCAACCTTGCGTCAAAATAGCTTCAGATTTTTTTAAATGAAATGCGTACAATACTCGTACTAGACGCTAATCGCTTGTCATCTTCATAAATAAAAGCAAATGGAATGCAACAATGCTAAAAAACTGAAATCTATGCTTATGTGGAACGCACCGAGAGATACGAGTAGGTATCCTTTTATTCTGGAAGAAATCAAGAATATAACGTTGTTATTAAAGTATCCAGAACATTAAAATAACAACAAAATGTCGATTTCATCAGATACTCATTCAATACATTCTTTTTAAATACGAGTATCTAATGCAATTCAAAGTATCAATCAAATTGATAACTCATAAGAAGTTGCCCAATACATCGCAAAATGAAAAATTAATATAGACGGTAACAATTAGAACGAAATTAAAATAGTGTGTTGTTAAAATAAGATTTTTGTTGGTGTCAATTAATATGATGAAGATGTCGGTGCTATGAAGCTAAGGTCAGTGGTGATGAGTGCAGTGGCAAATGAATAGCACGAAGTTCATTAAGAATGATTCTTTGTTCGAAATGTATTGCTCAGCAATCTCTTTTCAATTGTCTTTCATGACATGAATCATTTTAGTTGTTTATTTTGGTCAGTACCTACTTACTTCACGTCAGGATACCTAGTATAAAAAAATTAAAGTGGCACTCGGGGACTGCCGCGGTAAAGCTATTACAAAGCATTTTTTATCAACTTATGCAATTATAATTATTTATTTATTTTATTTATTCAGTATTTTTTTTTCTTTGATATTACTTCAAGTTTTTTATTTGATGTTAATTCAAGTTACACTTTTTGAGCGTGGTGACCGATAAGAAAACATTTTTTTTTCTTTTATTGAATAAATGAGAAGTTAATAATGTTTAAAATATTTTTATTATCTTACAATACATGTAGGTTATTTAGGATTTTTTTTTATCATTGAAACTATAGGTTTATGGTTTGAGTCTAACGTCGTTTCAGTCTGCCGAACTGAAACGACGTTAGACGATGCACGGCTTTCAACGCCGCACCGCTGTGCCGCAGGCCTATTCTCTAACTTCGGTTGCTAACTAGTACTGTCATTTTTGAAAGGAACTTATCATCCATGACTCCTATCATTAACACTGCCGTAAGACATAAGATCACTAAACCAGTAATGGATATAAAATGTCTTTCAAAAATGACAGTTCTAGTTACCAACTGTAGTTAGCGAATAGGCCTGCCGGTCGGAGTGGGAGGTGTTAGGTTTTTTTCGTTACGGAATTTTTTGATTCGGTCGCCGCGCTCAAAGCCTGCAATAAAAGCTATGCAATAGCTTAAAAATAACTCTGAAGGGATGAAATAGGGGTTGCAAGTTTGTATATTTTTTTTTAATTAGCAACGATTTTGATGAAACTTGAGATTCATGCTCTTAAAAACATTTCATTGAACACGTGTTTCATGGTTTAAAAAATTGTTTTCTTATCGGTCACCACGCTCAAAAAGTGTAACATGAATTAATATCTAAGAAAAAACTTGAATTAATATCAAAGAAAAAAAAATACTGCATAAATAAAATAAATAAATAATTATAATTGCATAAGTTGATAAAAAATGCTATGTAATAGCTTTACCGCGGCAGTCCCCGACTGCCACTTTAATTTTCTTAAATCCCTTTTTAGTGTGCGTAGCATTTTGAATTAAAACAACTGTCCAAATTTCACATTTCTACCATTAGCGGTTACCTGTGATGGCAACTTGTCCTTTTATTTATACTATAGATAGATAGATAGAAAAAAACCTCTGCAAATAAAGAATCACTCGAAACAAAACTCTACACCATCCCGTTTGGCTAAAGTGCTGTAGGAGGCCAATTTTCCTCCTTGTCCAAGGAAAAACCAATACGCCCAGCGCCAGCAGTGGGACTATAGGTACATGGGTTAATCTAGTGACCCTCCATTCCGAACCCTTAAACAAAAACCATATTTACGCTCATATTTACACGCTCTTTTATACCCGCTCGTAGTTACGCAGTTATTCCGCAGGAAAAGCTTATGACAACCTCACGCTGTCAAATCTGCACCTGATGTCATTTCTATGCGTTATTTCGAAGGCCTAAGTGTGTTGCTTTTGTTCAAGGGGTTCATTACACCAAGACATGTCAGTGATGTCACCGGTTTCAAGCTTCAGATCAGTCCTAGTCGTCCCGGTTAATCTGCGATATGTCTCGATGTTAATTAGCTTACGACCGGCCCCATGTGGCGCGTTCCACTTAATCACGGATTTGCAGCATTTAGAACATTTTTAGCGTTCCTGTCTTTATACCTCTAAAACTAGCATGATGGAATAAGCCAATGCCCGCGCCCCGCAGTGGAACTGTACGAGTATATGGGATGAAGTGAGGTGATATACCTTGTTTCAAATTGCTATCGCACTTGTATGTATGCTTTACACTTGTCTGCATGCTTACACTTGCACGGCATACCTCGTTTCCACATGTGTTTACATCGAGTTCCTCATTGACAAATTGCATTCGAATGGTGCATCTGACGCCACACGCGTAGCTGTCTGCTGGCTCGTCTAATTGCTTAAATTCCTCACGGGTTTATCTACTGGGTCATCAGCATGATTCGCGTTTGCGTACGTAATTTGTATGCACGCCAGCGCGGAAGCTCGGACGGGGTTTGCATTAACGTTGGCGTGTTTGATCTGACATAATCTTGCTTCGAGCTTTTTAGACTGTCTGTTCGAAAAACAAAAAAAAAACGAAGGTCCTTCATATGTTATGGAATCTCAGAATGCAATGTGTTCAGTGTGCGGAGTGCGAGTTTTATCGAGCTTTACGCGTAAACGCGATTTTGTATGGAATTAGAGCAGTGCCATCTAGTAGTCACTAGATGAAGCTGTCTCATTCCACAGCAGCTACTAGATGGCGCTACTCGATGTTCGATGCGTACGATCGAGTAGAGCTCGAAAACTCGCACTAGGCACTCTGATATTTTTTAATATCCAAAAATCTTGATTAATAAAATGTGTGAGTTAACGCAATTTTGTTCATATAAAAACAGCTGTTTTTTCTTCGCGATTTCAAGATTGTTCCTATTTTCATATAGTTTGCTTGTCTGAACATGAACACAAAATTTGACCCCTCTTCCAAAGGTATATATGGTAAAAGTTCCATGATACTAAAATGGCCTCCTTTCTTTTTTCAGTCACCACCGGCTACGAATCAGACCGCGAGGAATGGAAAAGCAGCCGCTCGCAATTCTCCACAACAGCCTTCGACAGCCTGGCGCGACCCACCAAGGTCGCTATGGCGCTAACCCTCAAGAAACCCCAGAGGCTCGACCCGATTCCTCAATACTACCGACTGCCCAACGAACCAAAGCTGACCCCGATGCCCTTCCGACCAAACAACTTCCTCAGACCCCCGAGACTACCGCGACCGAACGCAGACATGAAGAGGAACTACCTGAACACGGAACACAGGAAATTCACGTCACTACAAAGTCTAGAGATACCGAAGAAGCTAAGTGAGCCTAAGAAACAGATGGAGCTGAAGAAAACGAACTATTCGAACCTGTCGAACAGGATAACGGGGTTGACCAACAAGCTGAGGGATCTGGGGAGCCCGAGCAACACAATAGGGAGGTTCAAGTCACAGTCGCACGGCGATGTGGCTAATTTAAAGCCAGTCTTGAAGTCAAACGCTCCGGATGGGACCAAACGTCCCGTAGTGAGGACTTGTAGTGCGGAACCACCAAAGAAAGTTACTTTCAGTGCCTTTGCCACTGTCCAAGTTGTCTGAGCTATGTTATGTTTGTATACTTAAGATTGTTGTATATTCTATGATTAAACGTTTTTTTTTTCGTTCTTGTGTTGCAAAGTTATCTGTATCATAAGTGATTTCAATTGTAATATTTTAACTAATTATTTGAGTATGTCGTAATATATTGTTATTGGTGTATAAAATTGGCAATGCTAATATAATTTGTGATATGAAAGTCATATGAATTCGTATATATATATATATATATATATAAATTAAGAATATTGTAATGTGAGAGATTTTATCTTGATCCTAAACTTAGCTGTTATTCATTTGATTTATTTTTTGAAGTATTTCAAATATTTCAAAATTAGTTATTATATTAGTCTATACACTAGTGTTATAAGATAGATGGATGGGCCGGGATTTCTGTGTAAATATTTTTAAAGATTTAAATGTGCACCTTTCGCACGAATTTCTTTCAAATAGAAGATAAGACATAAAATTTAATTGTTTGTAGATAAGCTTCATGCGTTCGTTATTGTTAAGATACAATACAACATTAGCTAATTCAGAGCTAGGTACTTTAGTAAAGATGTGTTTGGTAATATATGAAAAGAACATATTATAATTTTATAACTATTTAATTTTAACCAATCTATTGGATTTAGTTTTCCCTATCGAAAATTGATACTAAATTACAGTCATAGTCATAAGTGCTTGTAAAGATTATTCAGAAATATTATTTTGATGCTTTTTTTCGTACATCTCTCTCGACACATGGACAAATTAAGATGAACACTAAATTTTATTCTTGGCCATGTTTTTTAACACCTTATTCTTGTTTTGTATTTTTACTAGGTTTTCAATTGTTTAATTTACAAGTAGATTTTATGTTGTGAAATATTCCTGACTTTTATACATAATTATTTTTTCGTAATCTCAAAAATAGTTAACACATTTACTTAATAACACTATCTATTGACTTAACTCTATGAAATGACGACGAAATGCCACCAATCTTTACGCATAAGATTGATGTCGGTCAGTTTCAGAATTAAGAAATTCCAATCATTTTGTAATTATATGAAAATATTTATTTTCAATATTGTTATCAAATATATATCATAATGGAAAAACTCTTTTAAGAACTCTAGAACTAAAGGCAACTATCATTTAAATATTTTTTCCGTGTCTTTGGACAATATGCAATAAGACGGATTTTTTAAAATTACCAAATGATTTTATTGCCCATATTTTAATCATTCGTCTGGCAATATCGGAAATTAGGGTATCTATATGCAAAGAATTGGTATTATAATTTCGTTATTAATACATTAAATACCATTAACAAATTATGAAGAAACGGTTAAATTACAATGAAAAATAAATCAGTTAATGGTGGCAATTCTGTTGGCACTAATTGGATTAAAAAATTAAGGGATTTTAGTTTTACTACTACCAAATTAAATCATAACTTGACTGAGTTGTTTGTGTAATAAAAAAGCTTTTGATGAAAGAGTGATAATAAAAAAGTAATTAGAAATTGTGCATTTTCCCTATGGCCATGAGAGGTCTCAATCTCAACCACTCGTCGCTAAGCGAGTGATCGCGTCGAGCGAAATCACAGTTGCAACAGTTGCAACAAATGCGATTTATAACGAGCACTTAATTCAAAATACGGCCTCGGATTCGTTGGATTAAAAATGGAGTGCAATAAAATATACACATTACTCGTATAAGCACATTAGCGACATATGAATAAGCATATTTATGATGCAGCATCGACATAGCCGCAAACCTTTACACACACTCCTTACTTTAAGCAGTTGTACAATCGCGATTAGCGTTGCCATCTCTAAAAATCAAAGGGCTGAACTTACCCGTCAAAAAAGCCGGACTTTTGGGTCCCAAAGCCGGACATTAAGAAAATTTAAAAAAAAATTATAAAAATATCTAATAAATTACATAATTAAAAGCAGGACTTTTGAATACCAAAACCGGACGCTAACAAAAGGGTTTATCGATAAAAAAAAATTAATGAAACACGCGAGTCAGCCAATCTCGTCTCGCTCGCTCGTTCGCTACTAACTGTCGGGCTAGCACGCATGAGAATCGAAATCCGAATCGAGGAGTTTGTATGGCAATTTTATTAGCGCCGCGGCGGTGAGTAGCAGAACTAATAAAATTGCCATACAAACTCCTCGATTCGGATTTCGATTCGATTTTCGAATCTCCTGCGTGCTAGCCCCACTGAAGTGATTGATTGTGCATCTTATTCAACACAAACGTGCAAATGAATTTATAAGAATCTGCCGTATCAAGAATCTGCCCAAACCAGAATCTACCCTTAAACGAATAAGCGCAAATAACGATGATGATGAAAGCGATTGACAAGTAATCGCTTTCGTCTATTCTGTTACACAAAAATAAGTTTTCTAGTCGCCAACAATGTATATTGTTTTTTAGGGGACAAAGGTACACTTTTGTCCTACACACTTATTGCACTAAACGTTTAACAATATTTTCTTAGTTACATTAAGTTTTATGCACTTAAATATAATTCGAACTAGAATCATTGTACGAATATTCTAGAAACAACTATAGTTAGTAGGTGCAATGTAAACATATAATGTGGGTACTTACCTAAACGTTTCTGTTGTTAGTATTAATAATTTTCTTAATTTCAACATTGCGTTGTTTATCAACTTTCGTGTATAATATTAATTTTATTTTGTTATAAAGATTGAATTCTTCCAATGTGTTGTTTTTTAAAAAATAAACATTTGTTAAAATATTAACTGTTTTATGAGTTACCTATCTTACCTTATAGCAAGTAGTTGGGGCGTTTCTACTTTTATTCTTTTAATCTGTTTACATGTTTCTTAGTACGCATTTTTTACAACTCGCATAGATGATAATGCTACTTACCCTTCTTGCACGTATTTTTTCCAGAATCTGCCGTTTACAGAATCTGCCATTCACCGAAAAAAGGGTATTTTTTTGCAGTAAGTGCACTAAAAAAATGGATATAAAGTACTTTGTCTTCTTCCCGCGTCCTTTGCCTCTACCTTGCGGACCGGCGCGGTTCTCTATAAGGTGGACCGACCGATCGGTTTGGAGATCTGGAGGAAGCATATGTCCAACAGTCAGTCGCCTCTTCGCTAAGATGATGATAATGATGATGATTGATTGAGGAAAAACTTAGAATGAATATAAAATATTTATTTGGATAATGAATGTTATTAGTGTAGAGATGTGTCAATATTTGACAATTAAATGAAAAAATCAAGTTCCCAGCTATTTGGAGTGAAGCGACCAAAGACGACACCAATATAATATATCATAACAGCTCATATACTTACGTCCCCACCGAGGGATTCGAGCCTACCCTAAGTTATGGTGTTTAGGCCATAGTCAACCACGCTGGCCCAGTGCGGATTGGTCGACTCCACATACACCTTTAAATATGTATGCAGGTTGCCTCACTATGGTTTCCTTCCTTCACCGTAAGAGCATTAAATAAATGTACATATGAAATTCGTAAAACGAAAAACATATTGGTACATGGCGGTCGCGAACCCAGACCTCCCGATTGGAAACCAAGTGCCGAGTCCACAGCGCCACCGGCGCGCTTTTGTTTGACGATAATACCAAAGCATACCTTTTTTTACGGTTTCTGAATATGGTAGTTTTTGTATTTCCACGTCTATCATTATGTGATATTATAGTAATTGAGATAATAATTCTAGCCCAGAATTTCTGAGCCTTTTCCATTTAACAAATAATTATTTTAATATAATATTAGGTCCTTACATATGAAATTGGCGTTTTGCCGTACTGGCCACTTTGATCTCAAATATCTCCTCTATGGTTAAGAATTCCAAATTCCTCATGTATTTGTGTTTCGAAAATTATAGTTCACTTGTTTTTTCCTCAATTGCTTTTTTCTTTGCGTCATTCAGTTTACAAAATGGAAAACTTGAAATATCGCGTAATTTACAAGTACGAGTTCCACCGTGGCACCAGTGCTGCAGAAACGGCTCGAAGGATTAATGATGTGTATGGCGACGGTGCCGCAAAAGAAAACACTGTGCGTTTTTGGTTCCGACGTTTTCGTTCTGGAAATTTCGACCTGCAGAACAAGCCCCGCGGACGGCCGGAGACCAAAGTTGATAAAGAAGAATTGAAGGCTATTGTGAAAGCGGAGCCATCGCAAGCTACGTCCGAGTTAGCTGCAGGCTGCGGTGTTAGTGATAAAACTGTTTTAATCCACTTGAAGCAAATTGGGAAGGTGAAAAAGCTTGAAAGGTGGGTACCTCACGAATTGAGTGAAGCAAATCAATAAACGCGCGTTTACTGCTGCGTTGCATTACTCAACCAGCACAATAATGAAGGGATTTTAAATCGAATCATTACTTGTGATAAAAAGTGGGTCTTTTACGATAACCGGAAGCGCTCGTCGCAATAGCTGAGCCCTGCCGAACCAGCCAAACCATGCCCCAAGTGAAAATTGACTGACTCCAAAAAAGTTGATTGAAAAGTTCAAAACAATTGAGGAAAAAAACAAGTGAATTATAATTTTCAAAACACAAATACATGAGTAAATAGCTGTATAAATTTGAAATTTGGAATTCCTAACCATAGAGGAGATATTTGAGATCAAAGTGGCCAGTACGGCAAAACGCCAATTTCATATGTAAGGACCTAATATTATATTATGTAAATTCAATTTTATGAATTAATTATAATATTTTGACATTTTACTTAACACGTTCGTCATAATAGCTGTTATGTTAGGACTAATAATATAACTTATATGATCATCATTAGGATAATGTTCCTGGATATTTTGCATGAAGCAAATAATACTAATTTAATATAATGAATTAATGACTATTATTCAACATGTTCGTCAGTCATTATAAAAACGATAGCCGTAAGAAGTCACAAAGTTGCCATTTTCAATTATGCAATAAGCTCCGATTATAGTAGTACAATTCTACGCAAGCTACTGTTTTAAGGTGCAGAATCTAAACATCATCTTCGCACTTTAGTTGCTCAGTTGCTGCTGCACGGTCGGCACGTAGTCGTCGTACTGCGCCTGGTAGAAGTTGCCCGCCACGGGCTCGCCCAGCTTGTACTTGGCGGCGAACTTGGCGATGGAGAAGTTCCGGCGGTGATTTCTCGACCTAAAATTTAACATTACAGTACGTATTATTAGGTGATTATATCGGAAGAGACCACAAATCCACTTTACTCTGATTTTACTGGCTTGTAACAAAGATTCAAATTCAAATTCAATATCCTTTATTCAATTGGGATTTTACAATCACTTTTGAACGTCAAAGAAGCTACGCCATTGGTTCACAAGTCTACGGCGGGAGACCTTGTACTGGAAAGAACCAGCAAGAAAACCAGCAAGGGCTATTTTTTTCTCCCTGTATTGTTACAGAGTCGTCAATTGGAAGCAGAACTCAAAAGTAAAGATTGTGTTCAACTTCCATTACAAGATTAGATGTGTCAGTGTACATTATACATTTAAATCTATAAATTAAGTCTACAATTAAGACCAAGCATTGACATCATTCAGATAATCATTGACTTTATAATATCCTTTACTCATTAGAGTCTTTTTTACATGCGCTTTAAACTTATGAAAAGGTAAGTCAGTAACACTCTGTGGAACTTTATTGTAAAAAGATATACATTTCCCCATAAATGAGCCTCTAGTTTTTTGGAGCCTGTACGTTGGAACGGCAAGTTTATTTTTATTTCTTGTATTTAAGTTATGAAATTTAAAATTGGTATCGAATGTGTTATAATTTTTATAAACATAAATCAAATTTTCATAAATATACTGTCCTGCTAAAGTCAATATATTAATTTCTTTAAATAAATCACGTAGAGAATCCCTTGTTCGTAAATTATAAATAGCCCGCACGGCTCTTTTTTGAAGTACAAAAATACTTTCTATACTAGCGGCTGATCCCCACAGTAATAGCCCATATGACATGACACTGTGAAAATAACTAAAGTAAATCAGTCTTGCCGTTTCAACATCAGTAAGTTGTCTCATTTTTTTTACAGCATATGCCGCAGAACTGAGTCTGTTTGCTAAAGACGCAATATGTGGATCCCACTGCAAAGTCGAATCTAGTGTTATACCCAAAAATTTAGTAAAATCGACGAATTCAACAGTATGATTATTCATTTCCACAATATTGTCCACTTTCCTAACATTTGGCAATGAAAACTTAATACATTTAGTTTTACTCGAGTTTAATGATAAATTATTCACAGTGAACCAATGCAATACTTTAGAAAGAGTACTATTTACAACGTCAGTATTTCCGTTTCCTCTGTCAATCTTAAATATTAAAGAAGTGTCATCTGCAAATAGTACTGTATCGCACAGATTATTGGTGAAGTGTGGGAGGTCATTAATATAAATTAAGAAGAGCAGAGGTCCCAGTATTGATCCTTGAGGCACACCCATAATGATAGGTGCACCAGAAGACTCAGTTCTGTTAATTACAACTTTTTGGACCCTGAAAGAGGTAAAGAAGCCTTTTTCCAGAATGTGCACGTGAGAAGGAAAGAGTCCAAACTCAGGTAATACCTACTGACTGCTAGTGGGCAGCGTTATTTTATAACAATGATTTATTAAAGCGAAACAATAAGAAACACAGTTTTGTGAACTAATTAAACATTGTAAAAAGTTCAACCGAAAATGAATTCTGTAACTATTAAATAGTTTGAACATCTCAATATTCGTTATATACTAAATTTCACTTTATCAGATAAACTAACAGAAATGATGAGATCCGTAGAAGAACTAGAGTTACCGACATAGCCCAAAGAATTGCAAACCTGAAGTGGCAGTGGGCAGGACACATCGCTCGTAGGACTGACGGCCGTTGGGGCGGAAAGATCCTCGAGCGGCGGCCGCGTACCGGGAGACGCAGTGTCATGGTAGGCCCCCCACAAGGTGGACCGACGATCTGGTGAAGGTCGCGGGAAGCCGCTGGATGCGGGAGGCGCAGGACCGATCGGTATGGAGATCCTTGGGGGAGGCCTATGTCCAACAGTGGGCGTCTCTTGGCTGATATGATGATTAGTTGAAGGAAGTTTACCAATGAAGCGCCTCTTTGGTTACCATAGCCTAACCCATTATTGTCAACGTATTCAGAGTTCTCTACGTCGTTTCCTATCTTTGCGTTAAAATCTCCAATGACAGCTGTGTAGCAACTAGGATCATCTCGGATAGCTTGATTTATGTGATCATAAAATTCATACACCTCTTCTTCACTGGATAATGATTTTGGGCATACACCTGTACAACTTTCAGGGTATGACGAGAGTTAATTTGGAAAATGGCATAGATCAGGGGTTCCCAATTTTTTTTTGCCAAGGAACCCTAATTGATTATACTTTTCTTAGCGGAACCCTACTTTGATAACTGGAAATTAACCTACCTTAAAATAGGTATAAATAAAAAACAATGAAGTTTTTATGAAATTATTTTTATACATTTACTGTGAAGATTGTAAGTAGGTCCATAAAGTAATCATAAGTAATGAAACGTACAAAAAAAATCATTCGTTCTATCGATATTCGATCACGCTATTTTGTTTAAGTTTCCAGTACAGGAGAAAAGACTCCACAGGTGGTTACAATGTCTGAGTGCTGTATGTGATGTGCAAAACTTGAACCCGGGTACAAGTGTAGTGTGTAATATACACTTTGAGCCAAGATTTATTACTTCTAAGTCACGGCTCATCAGTGATGCATATCCTTCATTATTTACTGATGTAGAGATCGCAAGCAAGAAACCATCTACCTTATTACCTGGTAAGTTTTGTTAGTCACTTATCACAGTATAATTAGTTTTTGTTATCTATAACTTAATAATACTTAGCACCATGTCATGACTTGTAATAAATGAGTATTGCTTTTATTATGTTTATTTTTTACGGAACCCTTGCGGCCTTTCCACGGAACCCTAGGGTTCCGCGGACCACCTTTCGGGAATCGCTGGCATAGATGACACGAGGTGATATTAGCTTTTACAGCTACCATATTTTTGTCCAATGAAGTATTGATGATAAAGCCGACGCCTCCCACTGATTTATTATCATATCCTTTATAGTAGAACAGCTGTCCAGGTGTTAGCTTCAAAAATCCCTCTCTTCTGCGCCGTGTTTCGCTCAGTCCGATTACATCCAATTTTATTTTATTTAGAACTTCGGTCTTCCGTTTACAGTATCGTTCTTCAGAAAGCAGTGTCCTTACATTATACGTAGCTAATTAAATCGTCTTCTTTCGGCAGCCGTCCCGCACCCAGGGATTCTTCGCACCCTTTGTCCTGCAGGAACCCTCACCGCTGCCATAGTCAGGCTTTACAGAACCGCTGGGGACTGAGGGCCATTCCTTGTTTTTCCTATTCATCATGGAGGGTAAATAGCCTTAAAACGCCACGCCGCGCCGGCCAGTGCGGGTTGGCGAGTCTACTCTTTCGGAGATTATTTAGATTCTTCAGGCTTGTAATAGCCTCTTCTGTCTGTACAGAAGTGGTCGGGTTACTTGACTGCCGCCCAACACTCGTTGTTGACCGTTTTACGGCTAGTTAGGTCTTTTTTAGGCCAACCCTCCTCCTTTCTCATCCGGGCTTGGGACCGGCAGCGGCGGAGTCAAATCAAGCGGTCAGACAAATGTGCATGTACCAATGTTTTTTTGGTTTTACGAATTTCATATGTACATTTATCTGACGCTCCTACGGTGAAGGAAAATATCGTGAGGAAACCTGCATACACCTGCGAAGTAATTCAAAGGTGTATGTGAAGTCAACCAATCCGCACTGGGCCAGCGTGGTTTGACTAAGGCTTAATCGCCCTGACATAACCAGAGATTTACGATTCAAATCTCTGAACATAACAGGTTAGGGTAGGCTCGTGCCCTTCGGTGTGGACGTATATGAGCTGTGATAATGATGATGATGATGACTCACGTGTTGGTCAGCCTCGGCTCCTCGAAGCTCAGCTTCCCCGGCTGCTGGTACACCAAGATCACGTATCGGTGCAGCCCTGTCCCGGACGGGGGCGCCGAGCCGATGTACGCGGACAGAGTTTCACCCGCCGCCAAGCTACCACCGGGCACGTTGCCCACGAGCCAGTGGTGAAACTCGCGGAACGTGGGGTTCGCACGGGAAGGCGCGTCTGGATCTGGTTCGAGAATACTTTATTTTTTATAAAAAAAATATGAACAAACTAAATGTTAGAAACTAAACAAGGCAATGAGGCAGTAATTATTAATTATCGAAAATATATTTGAAAAACTTTGTAAATCTAGAGTAGTAACTACTAAGCAAAAAATATTTGCGAATATTACTACTACACGAGGTATTAGTAACAACGGGTAGAAAACACCTTGTTTAGGATTTTATGTTAGAAAAATAACTGTTCTCATATTTGAAATAGTTTATATTTGTTTCTTCATCATTCGTTTGTATTTCGATGGTAAAGGCCAGGAAGTTTATATCTTTAGATCGGAAATATTTGAAGTCATATTCAATAAGTAAATTAACTACATAATTTGTTTTACGTCGACTTCTATTATAGATATTTTTATGAATAAAACTCTATGTATTAAAAATGTCTTGATTTACTGTTAATAATGTAAGGGCACCACGGGTAAAAAAATATTTCCGGTGGTGCTACTGGATGGCTTAGTGGCACAACGGTAATTTTTTATGCCCGTGGTGCTACTGGTAGCAATACTGGTGGCACCACGGGCAACAAACGGAATTATTTACGTTTATTTTACATCGTCATTTACATAGTCATTAATTTGCAATCGTCTTTTCATGCCTGTCTTGTATATAATTAAGCAAGTCGTTAATATATATTAAAAATAGGAAAGCACCAAGAATTGCACCCTGTGGAACTCTTCCCATCGACATCTACTTTCTGAATCCTCTCAGTCAGAAAGGAGATGAGTAGATCCAGAACAGTATAGCGAAATCCATTTCGTAATTTCCTAATCAAAGTTTCATGATGAACGCAGTGGACGCCTTAAGCAAGTCACAAATAACGCCCAGTGTCGTGTGAGTCCTCCCAGGCCTCGTATATATCTATACTAATATTATAAAGAGGAAAGATTTGATTGTTTGTTTGTTTGTTTGTCTTGAATAGGCTTCGCAACTACTGAACCGATTTCGATGAAAGTTGGTATAGGGATAGTTCGAGACCAGGGGAAGGACATAGGGTGATTTTTCTACGGGAAAATATAAAATTCCCACGGGAAAACAAAAATAACGCGGACGAAGTCGCGAGCGGAAAGCTAGTATTGTATAAACTCAAAATCAGCATCGGTTGTTGTAGATATCTCACCAGTCATGGCCACCGTGTAGAACTTGTCGGCCTGGGCGTCCCAGGTCACAGTGGGCACGTCCTTCACCTGGGTCGGCGTGAGCTCATTGCCTTCGCTCACTTCCACGCCGCTCGGGTACACCACCTGCACGAGAAATCAGTACAGTCGGTGAATGAAAATGTTCGTGAATTTTTAAATTTTTTGTTTATTATCATAGAAGCATTGACAGAACAAATAAAAAATATTTTACAAAAAATACACACCGACTTCGAAAATACTGAAAAGTTAAAAATCCTACTAATAAATGTGAAAGTGTGGATGTTTGTATGTTTGGATGTTTGTTACTCAATCACGCAAAAACGGCTAAACGGATTTTGATGAAATTTGGCATGCATGTAGCCTTTGACATGGAAAAGAACATAGGCTACCTTTTATCCCGATTCCTGAAGTAGTTCCCGAGGGAAAATTGAAAACAAACAGTGATAATTCCAAACAAAAAACAAGGGTCAGGCCCACCCCAGACAAAAACTCTAGATACCTACGCCAATGGTAGCTTTTTATTTTTAAGTATAAACTGACCAGAATTTAATTATCTTTAATCACTTTACAGATAATCATAGCTAACAAAAATTGATCTTATAGTATTACAAAATATGATAATAATCATCTTAACTGCGGACACGGCCATGCAGGTCATTGCCATCATGATAATGGTATCTTTTGATATAGATATTACTGAGACGCCATCGACTACGACTACGTGTTCTTAAAAATATCATTTATAATGTTTTATGTGCGGATTCGTCGACTTAACATGCACATTTGAATTACTTCACAGATGTATGCAGGTTGCCTCACGATGTTTTTCTTCACCGTAGGAGCGTCGGCAAATGTAGATGAAATTCGAAAAACGAAATACACATTGGCACATAGCAGGATCGACCCACGGACCTCCCGATTAGGCCCCCCTAGACAAATGCCACATACTAACTTTTCCGCGGTCGTTCCTTAGAAAAAATGTATGAAGGTGACATTAGCTGCGGAAAAAATTGCGTGAGGTTGTCGTAAACTAATCGCATTTCCATACATTTATTCTGCGGAACGACTGCGGAAACGTTAGCGTGTGGCGTTTGTCTAGGGCAGGGTTTCTTAAAGTGGGGTCCACGGACCCCTTAGGGGTCCCTAGCGTGTGTATCAGGGGTCCGCAGTGGGTCAGTCTGTAAACATATTTACTAGGCAAGTGTGTTGTAGCACCTTGCCTTGTCAAAGACAATCGCACACTTTAACGTTCTCATTGAGGCCAGACAGCAGCACCCTTCTCATTAACTTAGTTGTAATTGTAAGTGTAATGAAAGTGCCAATGAAAGTATTTTTAATTACAATATAAATAAGGTTTTCTTTCATTTCCAAAAATATTTTTGACAGGGTCCGTGGGAATGTTAGTTGTGAAAGGGTCCATGACTGAAAAAAGTTTAAGAAACACTGGTCTAGGGCCTCAGTGCCGAGTCCACAGCGCCACCTACGCTCCCGACTAGCTGTCTAACTGGCTATCTTACCTCTAAATATCAGAATACATCAATATAATAGAACATTGTTATTATGTCGACAAACTAAGGTTAGACGGCGATAGCTAGACAGACGGGCTCAGCGTCCTACTATTAACCAAAAAAATAAACCAAGCAGAAAAACTTCGGTCCCTTCGGGAAATCGAACCCCGAAGTCAGATCAATACCGGGTGGTTAATACCACGGTTAAAAAGTTTGTGGAGTTTTTTGCATGTCGTAGGATTATTGCGAAATCAGGAAGATTGCAAAAACCCTAAGGAAGATTGTACAAGAACCTTTTTTTTACTTTTTTAAGTTAGTTGCGTTATGTTACTCGTAGTTTGATGGTGCAAATTCTTGTCGATAGCCTGCGCAGTGAGTGCGCAGTACCAGTACAGCTAGCTTAGCTAGAATATCCGTTTTAATTGCTATCGCTTTTAATAAATTCGAACAATCTGCAATTATCCTGAATTATGTACATCCTTTCACAATTAACAAGTATCATCGGTTACATAAGTGAGTTATGTTACAAGGGCGAGCATATTTCTTTAATAAAGCCAACTCTAGTGTTACAAGATTTCATCTGCGGGAGAAAGTGTAGAACCCAACACGGTATAAATAATAAACAAACACACGTTATAATTAGCTAGGTAACATTTCCACATGTACATAGAAGAATATATGGAGGAAATAAATATTATAACATTTATGAAGCGTTGGTAAGAAAATGACTTTTTAGTTTTAATTCGAACAGCTGGGCGGTGCGTGAAGAAATTATTCAAACATTTATTTTGCTATTAGGTAGATTGTGGAAGCGCAGACGTACTGGAGAAATAAACACATGCAATCATCAGTATTTTTCCAATCGTCCTATTTTCATAATTATCCTGATTTCATCAAAAAAAAAACTCACTTTGGCCAGCGCGGCGGGAGCTTTTGGCACCACATCAGGCACCACCTGGTTCGCCTCGAACGACTTCGCCACGGTCGACAATGCTGTGGCACTTAAACTGACCATAGTGCTGTCAGCTATTAACAAAACAACCGCATATTTAAACAGCGCCCTCATGTTGTTTATCACAACGATAGCACGATACGCCCACACGCCACTGTCGGTGAGAGTAGACTGGAGATTTCGGCTAAGGCTACATGATATACTGTAGTAAGTATTGACTATTGACTAGTGACATAGGTACTTACATAAACACAGTATTAAGAGGAAAAATAAGGGACAAATAGTTTTTTTTAAGTAGTCAATGATTATCTACCCACTGAGGTATCTATTTTGTTTGTATTATACTAACTACTCTAACTAGCTTTGCCCACGACTTCGTTCGCGTGGATGTCGAAAAATAACATGTCGTACATTTTTTCCCGTTTTTGCAACATTTTTCATTGATGCTTCATAGGTATAGCCTATAATCCTTCCTGGATAAATGGACTATCCAACACAAAAAGGAATTGTTGAGTTTGAATCAGTAGTTTTGAGATTAGCGCGTTCAACCAAATAAATAAACAAACAATCAAACTCTTCAGCTTTTTATTATTAGTAATAAGTAGGTATAGAGATAAAAAAATCTCGTGTCACAGTGTTTGTAATCGAACTCCTCCGAAACGATTAGACTGGTTTTTATGATTTTTTTTTGTGTATATTTGGTAGGTCTGAGAATAGGTCGTAGCGTAGTCCATTTTTTACCCCTAGGTGATAAGGGTGCCTCTCCAGGATTTGTTTAGACAATTATTATGGTGAAACGTAGTTCGCGGGCACAGTTAGTAACAATATACTTAATATTATGTTTTCATAATTAAATAAATTATTTGAATTGAAGCATTTTCTTTTGTTTTTTAATGGTTGACCCGCAAGTTTATGGAGACGCGGGAAACGTTGGCATAGTTTTTGGGACAATTGAGAGGCGGAAGGGGAATTAATAGAATAGACGGAGATGTGAACGAATTCGTTGCGGAATTTGTGTTTGTTTGATTGTATTGGCGTCGATAAGCAGCTTGGACCACGGACAAAAAAAATATTTACTTATCAATGAGCAGCAAAATACATATTTTTATGAAGACGTTAAGTTGGAGTGTGTTAATTTTAATTCGAAGTTTTTTGAATTTCTCGCCAAGGGTTTCATTCAATTCTCGGGCCATTTTACGGATTTCAAGTTAACCAACAGTAGGTATTACACGACTTTTAGAGCAAGCGATTTTCGAAACCGCGGAGTCATAAAAATGCTTAATAGGCGAAGTTACTACTTCTACTTTACGATTTCGATTCTTCTCTAAACATGTAGGTACCGTTACCGTATGAACTTGTTTCTTGCCAAATGTCATGATTCTAGATTAACGGGAAAGTACCCTAGGTTTTGATTCCCTTGCGAAATCGTAAAATTTACAAAGGTATGCCACGTAAACATAAACAAAGACAGATACGGACTAGCGGAGAGGGTTGCGTTTTTTTAACCTAAGTACTTCACAAAAAAGATGTTTTGAATTCGATTGTAGGTACTTATGTTTTTTTTGTTTATGTTTATTACCTCATACCCACAGAACACAGAAAGAGGTCTTTCTGTGTTCTGTGCTCATACCTGTCATTTATTAATCGCATATTATTGGTCGCATTGATTTTCACCAAGGTCAGGGTCTGATGATGGGATCCAGGAAAATCGTGAGAAGCCCTTTAATTTTATAAACACGTCCAACGAGTTTAATGTTCCTTCTTTCGGAAGCTTTCAGGCATTTGCGTCTGGTAGTCATCGAGCCGAGCTGATGATGGAAGGGTCCTTGAGAAGTAAGAGGTTAGTTTCTTTAATACAATAGCAGGGGTGGAAGCAGTATCGAGGTATAAAATTACTGACTTTACTGACCAAAACCTAATGAAATACTGACCAAATACTGACTTTCACTGACTGTTTTACTGACCAAATTTCACCCCTCGCTGGACCGTTTCATTCATATGTGCATAGTTTATGTGCTCATTCATAGTACCTTATTGGTAAAGCACACTTCTTCGTACTTTTCCTCCAACCACGGCCTTTTACTTCCACCCTGTATACCGGGTGTAACTGAACACCCCAATAATATTTAAGGGGCATATAAGTTAAATACTAAATGGACCTTCGGTGCTTGTCTGAGATCTGGAATCCTTTCAGAGTTATTTGATTTTAAACTAAAAGCAAAAACTTTTAAGTGACAACCATAATCAGCTCTTAACAGAAAAGAAATTTAAACACAAAATGACACTTGACAGACGTGAGCGTAGTATTCCTCCTACGCTTACGTAAGGCTGTCGGCACTTAATACCAAAAAAATATTTATTTAGTTTGTATGACGTGAGCGTAGTATTCCTCGTACGCTTACGTAGGGTTGTCCGAACTTAATACTAAAAAATAATTTATTTAGTTTGTATGGGGAAAAAAAGTAGGTTTGTTCGCCCTCATATTTTTTCTACAGCATCTCTACTTCTGATGGATACATACCCTTAAATGTTATTGGGGTATTCACTATTCAGTTACACCTGTATACAGTGTGGAAAATAAAGACCGTGGTTGGAGGAAAAGTACCCTTAATATTGATGATGGCAAATTTTACTGAAAGGAAACATTCCTTTATTTTCGAAAATAATTAAACTGCATTTGAAGATTTTTGAAAAATCTCCTGCCGGGAATCGAACCGGTGAAATGTGAAAAAAAAGCATGCTGTATTTTATGTTTATTACCTCATACCTGTCATTTATTAATCGCATATTATTGGTCGCATTGATTTTCACCAAGGTCAGGGTCTGATGATGGGATCCAGGAAAATCGTGAGAAGCCCTTAAATTTTATAAACACGTCCAACGTGTTTAATGTTCCTTCTTTCTGAAGCTTTTCAGGCATTTGCGTCTGGTAGTCATCGAGCCGAGCTGATGATGGAAGGGTCCTTGAGGAGTAAGAGGTTAGTTTCTTTAATACAATAGCAGGGGTGGAAGCAGTATCGAGGTATAAAATTACTGACTTTACTGACCAAAACCTAATGAAATACTGACCAAATACTGACTTTCACTGACTGTTTTACTGACCAAATTTCACCCCTCGCTGGACCGTTTCATTCATATGTGCATAGTTTATGTGCTCATTCATAGTGCCTTATTGGTAAAGCACACTTCTTCGTACTTTTCCTCCAACCACGGCCTTTTACTTCCACCCTGTATACCGGGTGTAACTGAACACCCCAATAATATTTAAGGGGCATATAAGTTAGATACTAAATGGACCTTCGGTGCTTGTCTGAGATCTGGAATCCTTTCAGAGTTATTTGATTTTAAACTAAAAGCAAAAACTTTTAAGTGACAACCATAATCAGCTCTTAACAGAAAAGAAATTTAAACACAAAATGACACTTGACAGACGTGAGCGTAGTATTCCTCCTACGCTTACGTAAGGCTGTCGGCACTTAATACCAAAAAAATATTTATTTAGTTTGTATGACGTGAGCGTAGTATTCCTCGTACGCTTACGTAGGGTTGTCCGAACTTAATACTAAAAAATAATTTATTTAGTTTGTATGGGGAAAAAAAGTAGGTTTGTTCGCCCTCATATTTTTTCTACAGCATCTCTACTTCTGATGGATACATACCCCTAAATGTTATTGGGGTATTCACTATTCAGTTACACCTGTATACAGTGTGGAAAATAAAGACCGTGGTTGGAGGAAAAGTACCCTTAATATTGATGATGGCAAATTTTACTGAAAGGAAACATTCCTTTATTTTCGTAAATAATTAAACTGCATTTGAAGATTTTTGAAAAATCTCCTGCCGGGAATCGAACCGGTGAAATGTGAAAAAAAGCATGCTGTATTTTACGATACCAGCCGAAAGAGTCATTCATAAGGATCAATTTCTTTTAAATAACATAATATCTTAAATTAAAGAAAGACCAAGAAAAATATTTTTTTTATTGTAAAGCTTACTAACTATCTAAAGAAAATGGTTGGTATCGTAAAATACAGCATGTTTTTTTTTCATATTTCACCGGTTCGATTCCCGGCTCAAGCAGGAGATTTTTCAAAAATCTTCAAATGCAGTTTTAATTATTTTCTTAAATAAAGGAATGTTTCCTTTCAGTAAAATTTGCCATCATCAATATTAAGGGTACTTTTCCTCCAACCACGGTCTTTATTTTCCACACTGTAGGTATATGTTAATGGAAAATGTTAACAAAATAACTTTTTGTGGCCTCCACCATCCCTATAGCCAACCTGCACCACTCTTTTATTAAAAGTTTTTTTGTTAACGTTAACTTAGTAATCACCGTGCCGGGTGCCGCCATGGAGTTTTATTTTTGTTGTAGCTGTGCTCACCTTAAAAAGGATGAGATTTGCTTAGGAAGGAATGGGATGAAGCAAAATGGCAGCTCGGGGTATCCGGGATCGCATACTTGTGCACTCAAAAGTCAATTTACTGGACAAGCAAATTGAACAAGAGTACCCCCTAGATGAAGTAAAAATACAACTCGGAAATTTATCGAAATGTATCATCAGATTACCTAATAAAAACGAAGTCACTTTAAAATAAGGAGACCCATTTTTCAAGAATACTTAATCCTGGTCCTGAAAATACTGACTTTACTGACCAAATTTTGAAAAAACAGACTTTTACTGACTTTACTGACTTGTTTCCACCCCTGCAATAGGCACATTTTCACTCTCGGATTGTATTCTTTCAAGTAACATCGGTGAATTTATTTATTTATGGATATTTTATAAAAAGATAAAAAAATAGAAAAATAAAAACAGACTTCCAAAACCCGAAAACGTCAAATATAATATACCTACCCAACAATACAAAATAATGCTGCTTTATTTTTAACTTTGAATAAACCTTCGTGAAAAATAGAAATAAAATATGACAAAACTTAGTTAAAAATACGAGTTTCCCTTAATACCTTCTTATTTTGTTCATATTTTTGATGTTTTCCTACTCTGGAATTCAGGAGATATCGACACTCAAAATTTAAGCCTAATATATTCGGTCTGAAGTTTACGAATTTGTAACTGAGGCGCTCTGTAGTGAAACGGCCCTTCTTTGCAGATGCCCAACACTGTTTTGTGGGAATGAACTGGACAAAATTCCTTTCTCCCTCAAGTTCAGTTTGATGGACCAGTTCTCATACACACTCTCCAAAAAGGCAAGAGGCTACACGAATGCGAGCGTGGATAACCAGCACTCATAACAGCCGCCGATTGCTACACCTCATGAAATTACGTCCACGACTTTCCACGAGGCACCTATATGTCATACTTACCTACAAATTGCTTATTTATGGACGCACTTGCAAGTGTGGGTGACTGACCACAACAACTATGCCTCTTGCGAGTAGGAAGTATTGCCATCTCCTAAAATACAAAAACCGGACTTGGAAGACGCGTGCGTAACGTGAGCACGCTAAGCGTTCCTGTGCTATGATGGTCCACTAGACTAGCTGAACTGAAGGTAAAACCCCGCGGGGGTTAGCGGCACCGCGCCGCGGTCTAACAGTACGGTCGCTTTTACCGCATTACTGCTAAGAGATGATGAGTTTATCGCGTTTAATTGGGTCGAAGACCTAAAAGCCTACCAAAAGCCGGAGAGGGCTGACTGACATGTAGGTAAATATTTGGCCAGACGACTGAAAAAAGCCGGGCATGTCCGGTTCAAACCGAATAACTGGCAACCCTACTTGCGAGGCTCTCGAGAGCCCGCTCACCCACTTACAATTTTAGGTTGGCCAAGTTTGGCTGACTCCAGCTGAACCACAAAAAAACTGGAAAATAGATTGTTTGAGTATGCCGCTATAACGTCCAGAGTTTGTCCAGACGTTACCCAAGCTGAGCCACACGGATCGCAAAAACGAAGACAGCGAAATCTGTTTGCTGATATAGATAGGCGGCAGTTCGTCGGACAAGTTTCAGTGTTTATCAGGCTCACGTATAAGATGGCTGTGTGGCTCAGCTTGGGTAACGTTACCCCAACTGACCCACACATATCTGAAACGCGCAAGCGACAAACTCTGAAGCTTAGCTGACAAACTAGACATTACAGCGGCATACTCAAACAATGTATCTACCACAAATTATTTTGTGGCTCAGCTGGGGTCAGTCACTCCTATTTACTGTGTGTGGCAACCAAGTGCATCCCGAATGTAGATCAGCATTTAGTTACCGGCTATCTTATCTCTGACGCTAATCATATCACACCAGCCCTGCGAGCATGGAACTCTCGATAAACAAAATTTGACAGCTAAGATCAACATACTCGACAAAAATCGATAAATTTGACAGATATTCCTAAGAAGTGAAAAGGACAGATGCTTTTGTCGATCGATATATGTCGATCGACAAGTCCATGCTCGCAGGGCTGATTAGCTAGGCTGACTTAACCTATATTCAACACGTAGAAAAAACGTTAAATTATAACAAACACACAATGATTCTTTATAAATATTTTTTATTTGCAAATGCAACTTTACCTTACAAATTACTGTGATATAACTATGCACTGGTCTCACCAGCATACGCTGCGATACAAATATTTATTTTAATCATATAATATTCATGTATGACTAAAGTTAAGCGACAAAAAAAACTTGTTTTTGTTCGGCGACAAAACCAATATAATTCCTAACAGTCTTAAAATGGAAGTTATCTTGTACACTTCTCTTTCATTAACAATGGAAGTTATCTTGTACAAATCTCTTTCATTATCACTATCACTATGTTGTTCGTCTCGGATGTTGTAAACACATTTACTATTTATTACGCGATACGTTTTTTGCTTTAAAAAATATTATTGAACTTGTATGTAACAGAAATAACGCACGTCCTTAGAGGAATTAGGTTAGAATTCACTTCTAATTTGATTACAATGAAAATATAATACTGTATTTTTAAGTATCAAAAACCAACTTCGAAAATACTAGTCAAAATTAAACAAAAATACGCATATTACACACGTTTTAAACATGTAGCTCTCACCACATTTCTAGTCCCTATAAGACTTTATTCGCACAAGCGTTAAAAAACGTTGCGTAAATCCCGGCGTTAGCGCTTTTAAAAAGTTCACTATGCGATACGATGCTATACGCTCAACGGCCAGCGTTGAAAATACAAGTGCTCGATAAAAAAGCGTCGCGCTAATAGCATTGCCTTATGAACATATTGCTGAAATCGATTCATTTGCATATTTTAAACTACTTTCAGGGTGTGGATTATTTCTGTTACAATTGTATATGAACACGTTCACGTTGACATTTGGTCTTGTTCGTTAATACAGATTATCGATAGTCTACCGATAGTATTGCCGCGTGTCAATAGTATCGATACTATCGATAGTTTTACGTCTGATACAACCGATAGTATCGATAGTTTTCTGATTTCTTACAACATTAATCAAAAATAATCGATAGTTATTTATGACAGCTATTGCAATAGTATCAGGTTATCGGATACTGTTGGACGTAAAATTATCGATAGTATTGCCATTTTCAATAATATTGATCATAATAGTATTGCCATTTTCAATAATATTGATCATAAAGCGCTATCACTATTACCTATCGATGGTTCCGCAACACTAATCCGAAATAAACAAATATACCTATATCCAGGCAACATCTTAAGCACGTGACGTTTCGCCATCAACATTGCATCTTTCCACAAGCGTCGACCGACACGAACATCGTCGAAGTAAAACGCTACAAGTATTCATAACCTTACACCTATCGCCGCATTAAGGTCGCTTAATCGCCGAACATATTTTCATCAACGCGCAGTTTAGTCGCCCAGCTGCTTGTACAGCAGCGGCACGTAGTCGTCGTACTGCGCCTGGTAGAAGTTGCCCGCGACGGGGTCGCCCAGCTTGTACTTGGCGGCGAACTTGGCGATGGAGAAGTTGGCGCGGTTGTCGCCCGACCTGGAGTTTTATTTATTTATTAATTATTATTTATTTATTATTAAGGTGCAGTAACAAAGATAGATTTCACTGGAGGAAGACTCTGTACCAGGGTCGTTTGCTTAGGTACCTCCGTCTTACCTATTTCTGCCGCAAAGCAGCAGTGCTTGCATTGCTGTGTTGCGGTTTGAAGGGTAAGATATGGCAGTGAAATTACTGGGTACTGTGACTTTACATCACAAGTCACAAGTTGGCAACGTACACTGTGGTTCTTGTGGGGGTTGCAGTTTTGCTGCGAATCTCACAAGAGCCGCATGTATTATAGGTGACTGTTACCACTTACCATCAGGTGGGCAGTTTGCTTGTTTGCCAACTTTCTGCAATAAAAAAAAAAACAGATTTTACAATAAAATAGAACTATGCTAAAGTAACAGCCTAATCTGTTCTCCGGTTATTACTATAGGTACCCAACATTCATGAAAACAGTCAAAATTCAGGAATTACTTAAATTAGTAGTAAAAATCTATGGTTAAATATGTCATAATCATAAGTGTGACAAAATCAAATGAAATTTCAGCACGACAATACAATAAAAATAAGATAATACTAAATTGACATGAATAAAAAAAACAGTTATTAATTGAATACAGATGAAGTTGAACATTTGAAATGTTAGCACAGACTAGTTATTAAATAGTATAATTCGTACAGAGGTTGCACCCCCTTGGTTTTGAAACTAAACTTCAAGCATGCGTGCGAGCTGAAACGCACCATAACGCCACGCGTTAGCGTATGTTTTTATTATTAGTCATCCTGGAGTCTTACATCGGTCGCTCAAGCGATTGGGTTGTTGCTTATACCTCCAACAATTTTTGCGGTCGTTACTCGTGGTCCCACTACTTGGACCCAATGGTGGGACCACAAGGAAATATGGTTTCGCATGAGCCAAACTATTTTTTCAAATCCATTTAAAAGTTTTAAGGAAATAGAGAATCATATAAATGGGTCTACGAGAGGAACAAAAATGGTATTCTGTGTGGTCCCATAGGTCAGTGGGAAAGAGGGGCAGGAGAAGCAGATCTTCGCCAGGAGATCAGACGGGTAAAGGTTCAAGGCCACATTGATAGAAACCAACGGACAATTCTCGCATTATTGAAAAAGACTGCCCACTGGATTTTCGATATATTCGGCCAGTTATGGAGACCCACCCCATAGGTGACTTTTTAGGTTAGTTGGTACTAACCTATTGAGCAACATGGTTTCAGTTGATCCTACCCTCCACATTCCGGTTACCTCCTGTGCCAGATCCTGGTATTTCAGCTATTTATCAAAAAATCAAAATCAAAATCATTTATTCATTCACAATAGAAAATGGTGGGTATAGTTGCAGATGGTCAGCTTTAAAAAGTTTCAACATTTTCTAGTTATACTACTATAACATGTGAATATGTGTTATAAAAATCTAAAGACTAATACTTAAACTAAACATTATCTAAAAATTCTTTAACAGAATAAAATAATTTAAATAGTAACCATTTATATAATTCAACTTTAAATCTGTTATATGTTAAATTTTTCAAATTTTCTGGTAACTTATTATAAATAGAGATACACATACAGTAACAGTTAATTATGAATTTTGTACAATTGGGCCGAACACCGCGATCAAGTCTATTTATATATCTTGTATATTTATTTGGAAATAATTCTTTTGTACTTTTAAAGAGACCTTTATTTTGTTTTACAAATTTTGCAATTTCAAATATATACAAGCATGGAAGGGGTAGTAAATTAAGTTTCCTAAAGAGAGGTTTACAGGAATCATAAGGAGCAGCTCCATAGATAGCACGTATACATTTTTTTTGACAAATAAAAGCTCTTTTAAATTCAGTGCTGTTCCCCCAGATTTTGAGACCATACCTAAGAATTGATTCGACATAGGCATGATAAGCAGTTAGTGCAGCATTTCGAGAGGCTATAGTTTGTAGATTATATAAAGGATATATAAATTTATTTATTTTATTACAAACATTATGTATATGGCCTTTCCATTTTAATTCTTTATTTATATCTAATCCTAGAAATTTAATATCAACTGTTTCATGTATTGTTTGATTATTATATTGTATTTTAAGTTTGATATTGTTATTTTCTTCTAATTTATTATTAAAATGTATATAATATGTCTTATCAATATTAGTGTGTAAATTATTATAATTTAGCCATTCTATAATAGATTTAACTGTATTATTAATGTTATTTTCATGTTCATCGTAAGATGTACATTTATTATCAGTTATTATAATAGAAATATCATCAGCAAATAAGATAGATTTATATTTAGTGACTGTTGGGATATCATTTATGTATATTAAGAACAAAAACGGTCCGAGTACGCTACCTTGTGGAACGCCAAATTTATTTATTTTATATGCAGATTTATAGGATTGTATTTCACTATCTTCGTTGACTTTATTAACTGAGACACACTGATGTCTATTCTCAAGATAAGACTTTATCCAATTAAGAGCTACTCCCCTAACACCATATCGTTCTAATTTTGTTAGTAATAAGTCATGGGAAACAAAATCGAAGGCCTTAGACATATCAAAAAATAGACCCGTTGTGAGGTTTTGTTCATTGATACCCAGTAGAATATTATGTACTAATTTAAAAGCTGCTAGTGTGGTCGACTTTTGTTTTTGAAAGCCATGTTGTTCTTCTCTTACAATATTATGTTTATTAAAAAAATCAACTAGTTTAAGGTGCATGGACTTTTCAAATACTTTAGATAAAATTGGTATTAGTGTGATAGGTCTATAGTTTTTTACGTCTGATTTTTCACCTTTTTTGTAAATAGGTTTTATTACTGACTTTTTAAGAGCTTCAGGGAAACAACCCTTATTGAATGATAGATTTACTTAAATGTGCTAAAATAGGACTAATTTCATCTTTGGTTTCCTTAATAATTTTTGTATATATTTCATCATATCCTGCTGACTGTGTGTTATTTAATGAAGTAATAATATTTGATATATCTTTTTCTGAAACAGGATCTAGAAATATAGACCTATCAACAATAGTACTGGAATTAGTTTGTTTAAGGTTAGAGTTATGTTTATTTGTTAATTCAATAAAATAATCGTTAAAGGCATTAGCTATTTCAACCGGGTGACAAATATTTGTTTTGTTTATATGTATTTTCTCGATATTATTTATATTATTATTTCTATTAAAAGTGTTTTGTTTTATTAAATTCCATGTAGCAATACATTTATTTTTACTCTGCATAATATATTTATTATTAGACATTTTTTGTGATAGCGTGATACATTTTCTTAATAATTTAGAAAATTTATAGTAGTTCTGCTTATTATTATCATTTTTGTGCTTATAATATTTATACCTTAAATATCTTTTAGTTCTACAACTTATCTTGAGGCCTTTTGTTAACCATTTTAATTTTGTTTTATTGTGGACTTTAATTTTTATTTTTGGGAAGCATAATTCATAAAGTGTTTTAAATAAATCATAGAATTCATTAAAAGCAATATTTAAATCATCAATAGTTGTTATTTTGGAGAAATTAATACTCTGAAGATGCAGTTTGAATTTTGTTATGTTCTCTATGGAATAATCTCTTTTAAAGGTATACACTGTTTTTGGGGGTGTAATTTGTACGTTCGTTTCAAATGTTAATAACTGAGATGTTTCATGGTCAGAGAGACATAAAGTAAGCGTAGATCCTACTGCATTTTTTATATTACTTATGCTCCGGCTTTCATGTTCTCATCGCACAGAATGGTAACATCCACTAAAATACATCCACGATATCAGGGGCCTAATTCTGCTAATCTTAACGTTATTATCGCGTCTTCATAGGATTTAATTAATCATCTTTTGTCACTTTTATACTATACGATTTTCATGATGCAGTTTATTCGCACTACAGTTTCTTGATAAATCAATAGTGACAACTGTTTGAGTTAGTTACCGGTTAAACAACGATAACTTTCTCAAAGAGCAATGCTATTGTGTTATTGATACACTACTAATGCATTAACGCTAGCAAAATAAGGTTCCAGGTTTGTTTTCGCTTTCGACAACCAGCTCAGTGCAACCTGGTATCCGTGTGATCGTATTCAAGGCAAGTAATTGATGGACTATTCTGACTGCCTGGTTGTCTGTGCAAATATTCGGAGTTTGCAAGTGGCTAACAACAGAAAGAAACGTCTGAGGGTCTCTTCTGGGTGGCGGCAGCTTATTCTACTTATTTCTTAAATATAATTTGTATACCAATATAAATATTATTAAAAGTCAAACTAAATTTAGCATATCCATCAGCAGCAGAACATACTACCTGTGGTTAAGATTGTATGGCGAAAAATCACCTGACAAATCGTGCCATGTCAAGAAATGTTAGCGTATTCATGAAAGTTAATATAAAAATAAAGAAACTGAAGTGTATTTCTCTGATATAAAAATGTTAATATTTGGAATAAAAAAACTTCAATTGGTTGCATTAAATATAATCTCCTAAATAATGCAACTACTTGGACTAAGACAGTCTATCTAGTCACATCAATGTAACTAAGAACGTTACTACTGGGAACAGAGGAGAACTACCGCCTAGTGAGTATCTCAAGATATTGGTAGTGACAGGGTATTTGTGTTCTGTGATAGTGACACTTCGCTATTAAAACATTCATGGACACAACTAGCGTTGCCATCTCTAAAAATCAAAAAGCCGGACTTACCAATAAAAAAAGCCAGACTTTTGGATCCCAAAGCCGATCATTAAGAAAAATTTTAAAAAATTTACATAAGTCTCGACTAAATCACATATTTAAAAGCCAGACTTGAATACGCCGGACGCTAAAAAGGGATGGAATGGATGGAATGAAACACACAGTTGCGAGCGAGTCAGCCAATCTCGTCTCGCTCGCTCGTTCGCCACTGACTGAAGTGATCGAATGAATTCGTTGAACGAACGAAAGCCTAACAAAAGACCGGACGGGCCGGACGCAGTCAAATTTGGCCGGACAAGAGGTCAAAAAGCAGAACACTGTCCGGCTTTATCCGGACAGATGGCAACACAAGACATGACTATCGAGTCCACATCCCACCCACCACTATTATCAATACTCACGTGTTGGTCAGCCTGGGCTCGTCGAAGCTCAGCTTGCCCGGCTGCTGGTACACGAGGTACACGTAGCGGTGCAGGCCTGTCCCGGGCGGGGGGCCGGAGCCCACGTACGCGGACAGGGTCTCCCCCCCGGCCACGTTAGCGCCGGGCACGTTGCCCACGAGCCAGTGGTGCCACTCGCGGAATTTGGGCTCGGCGCGGGACGGCGCGTCGGGATCTCGTTTAGGAACAAACAATTGTAGACTCAACACTATGGGATCTTGATTAGGAACAACGAAAAGTAACACTAGGGCTTTCATCCCGGCATATTTTCATACTGTGGAGACTTGAGACTGCTATCTCCAGTCTGGGGATTATTTAATTCTTTATTGTACACATAAACATTGGATACAGGTGAGTACAAGATGTACAAGGGCGGACTTATCTATGGGAGAGATTTCTTCCAGCTAACCCAAGTGGGAGTGAAAGATGTCGTGTAATTGCGGGAAGAATTTTTCTACATTTATAAAAAAAACAATTTTACAAAATAACTGACAGAAACATACCTACATATATATTATACTAAAATTTTCCAGGGTGATAAAAAATAACCGTGTATACATACATACTTACCTATTATACTGATGACAAATTTGAAAGAAATACATAAAAATACTCTTTTAATGAAACTTTCGAGACTTGCGTACGTCAAAAATCTACTTTATCACTAGAATTTTTTATTCCGGCAATACTATGAAGTAAGAAATTGTAGCGTCGGTGGCGCCGTGGACTCGGCACTTGCTTTCCAATCTGTAGGTCCGGGATTCGAAACCACCTATGTGTTTTTCGTTTCCGAATTTCATATGTTCATTTGTCTGACGCTCCTACGGTGAAGGAAAACATCGTGAGGCAACCTGCATACATCTGCGAAGAAATTCAAAGGTATATGTGAAGTCAACCAATCCGCACTGGGTCAGCGTGGTTGACTAAGGCCTAAACACCCTAACTTAGGGTAGGTTCGAACCCCTCGATGGGGTCCTATATCAGCTGTTATGATGATGATGAAGAAATTGTATCCTGCTAGCTAGATCCTATCATACCGGATGCCTACGTCATAATAACATTTCATTTCAGCCAAGAGACGCCCACTGTAAGACATAGGACCCAATTAGGGATCTTCAAGCCGATCGGTCCCCCGCCTCCCGCATCCAGCGGTTTCCCGCAACCTTCACCAGATCGGTCCACCTTGTGGGCGGCCTTCGAATGCTGCGTCTCTTGGTACGCGGCCGTCACTAGGACCTTTCCGCCCCAACAGCTATGAGTCCTACCCGCTGCCACCTAAGGTTTGTAATTTTTTGGGCTATGTCGGCGACTCTAGTTCTTCTAATCAGAACTCACTCATCATTACGTGACCAAATTGATCGCTTTCAAATTTCACAGTGATTGCACCACGGGCACCAAACAGTGGATGGGACCACATGGTTCTCATCCGGATGTCCAGTCTTAGATTGCCCTTGGGGACGGAAGTTATTTTGCTTATGAGCGTGGCTAGCTAGCGTGGCTCCGCGGGCTTACCAAAGCTTATCGCCATAATAACAGCATTCCGACAATTAGAGGTAGGATAGCCAGTTCCTCAGTTGTCGAGGAGTCTAGGTGAAGCTCGCTGTCATCTTCCGTCTTACCGTCACTTACCATTAGGTGATATGAAGACAAGAGTGTTGTGTGTAAAAACTTTTCATGATTTTATTCCAACTGTATTATCATTACAGTTGGAATTAATTCATATAGTATTAATAAAGTATTCATTGCACAAAAATCGTGTATCAGAGCGATATATGATATTGACAATTTGGTGTCTTGCAAACCATTGTTTAAATCTTTACGCATATTAACAGTCCCTTGCTTATACATCTATGAAATCTGTAATTTCGTGAAGTCACCCAAATTTATTGATGAAATTTGGTGATGGTATACGTCCTGTCTCTAGATATCCAAACAAACTAATACTACCAATGATGAGAACCACACTTCGGTCTCGAAATTCATACGCCATGGCCGTAAAAATTTACAATAAGGTGCCGCCGACACAAATAAAATCCTTGCCTCACAGACAATTTAAAATAAGGCTTAGGACCTGTCTTGCAAATTGTTTCTACAATTTTAAAGAATATCTAGAACTTAGGTTAAGTAGACAGTGACATTATTTATGAAAATTGTTGTGATATTATATTTATGAAATTTGTTTAGCTCTGACTAATGTAGAAATATAGTATAACATAGTAATTATATATTCACCATAATTATTGTAAATCATATTAAATTACGAAAAATTTTGCATGCCAGTTTCTGGTGAATGTGTCTGATACTAAAATTTATTTTTAAGACCTTATTATGTGCAACATTCTAGCGAAATAAATATCTTATCTTATCTTAAAATACTTGACACTTTCACACTCTAATCAAGTAAGTTTTAAATCGAAAATGTTATTAAACTTCTTGGATTGTTATGTAAAACATACGTAGGTTTTAATAATATTCGAGCCTTCAATCAGTAATACGATCGATAACATTTTTACTTCATAATATTACTGATTGGAGGAGCTCAATGGCGTAGCTTTGGTTTCAAATTTGAAGTAAAACAACCTTCGCCATGGCTGGACCCTGGATGGGTGACCAAAACTTTGTGATCTCGAGTTCCCTCGTGCTTCGGAAAGCACGTTAAGCCGTCGTACCTGGTTGCTAGGCACTACAACTGTTTGGCCAACTTGTTATGGCCCAGACTCCTCACGTGTTTTTTTATTATTATTATTAATCATATATAAATACAATAAGTTTTTACAATACCGGTGTAACAAAAACCAGTTATGGTTTGACCGTACACCGTCACCGTTAAATGAAATTTGGTACACAGACAGTATAGAGCCTGAGAAACGACATAGGATAGTTTTTATCGCAGAAATCACTCCTTGAGGGGGAGAAAAGGGGGGTGAACGTTTGTATGGGGAATCAATAACCGTTGAACTGATTTAGATGACATTTGGGTATGGAGATAGTTTGAGATATGGAAAAGGATAAAAAATAGTTTTTATCTCCGATATCATTCCTTAAGGGTGTAAAGGGGGGGATTTCGTAAAGGGAATCAATAAAAAAGCCTTCCACGCGGGCGAAGTCGCGGGCAAAAGCTAGCACACTATAACATGGAAAAGATAACTTTATATGCATGTGTCTCACCAGTCATGGCCACCGTGTAGAACTTGTCGGCCTGGGCGTCCCAGGTGACAGTAGGCACATCCTTCACCTGGGTCGGCGTGAGCTCGTTGCCTTCGCTCACTTCCACGCCGCTCGGGTACACCACCTGCACGAGAAATCAGTTCATTTTTTAAAGCGGGCCTAGCAAATGACTCCTTTCCACTTGGTGGTGAGAGGAGATAGAGTCCAAATGCGAACATAGCTAGTGCAGGAGAGAGTACACGCCGTACTAGCCACCCTCATCTTGCCGACGTGAAAGGTGCTTCTTCACGCCTCTTTCATAAGAGGATGTAAGGATTTAGATGAAACGTAACACGTGTGCTGGCAGTTCCATTTTTTGATTGTGCAACATAGAAATGAGTTGCCTTTCCTGGTTCGCGTTGGAATGATAGTCACCGTAAGACGATGTAAGACGACGTAATTATAAAAAGAAAATTCAGAAAGGAAAAACGAATAATTGGGAATAGCCCAAAACAATATTTTATCTTCGACTGCTATACCTATATGCCTACATACATCCTTCAAGTTTTTCTATTACAGACTATTCTGCATACAAGAAGATTATACCTGCAAGGTAACCCACTGATGGGTACAAATTACATCGCAGTGTGCTAACGATGTTAAAATTGTATATAATTAGATGGATCGACTACCTACGCCCATTTGTCACGCATAATCAACATGCTATTATAGCGTACAGGAGTACTAGCTGCAGTGGAAGGTTGCTCTGTGAAGATTTTTTTAAACACAACAGCGGGCGTAGCACGGGCTGCCAAGACTGGACTCGAGTCACGCATTATCTCACAATTTCAGTGACATAATCTCTATGTCTTAAAGAGTAGCACGGTGGCGCGAATTAAGTGGGACTGACGTGATAAAAATTTCTTGACGTTCGTCAAGGGACACGTATGACTGAGTTTTATCACAAATTTCTTGGCGTGCCTGTGCGCCGACTGCTGTGGTTGTAGCAAGGGCTTTAATACTTTAGAAGATGTAGCAGCACTCGGAGAGCGATAAAATTGTGATAAAACTCAGTCACACGTGTCCCTTGACGAGCCTCAAGAAATTTTTATCACGTCAGTCCCACTTAATACGCGCCACCATGCTACTCTTTAAGACATAGAGATTATGTCACTGAAATTGTGAGATAATGCGTGACTCGAGTCCAGTCTTGGCAGTCCGTGCTACGCTTGCTGGAAAGCCTTCATCTCACCTGATGCTAGGTAATGATAAGGCTGAATATGGAGGCGAGCATCACCTGGATTCCTCAACAACTGTGGAACTGACTATCTCTAAGTGTCGGAACACAACAATGTAATTACTTGATACGGGACAGAGGAAGAACGGCCTGTTTGATTTCCTCTCAATGAATGCACGTTCGTCCAACAAGTTGGATAGAGCAATTGGACCACTTCATCCATCGAAATAACAGACTCTAGTACCCTTTTTTTTAATCCTTTCTAATCCTTAATCCTTTAATGCTTTCCCTCTGAGATCTAAGGCCACCAACAAAGATCACCAACGGCCGGCGTTCACTATCGTCAAGTTTCAAAGCTTTTATAATGACGTGTTTTCCGATGAATTTTTTGAGACCGTAAGGAAAAAATCTAATAGCTGACTAAGAAAATACACAAATTAAATAAATGTTATTAAAACTCTATAAATTATGAAAAGTGAGTGAGCACAGCTTTATTATTGAGCGACGAGTCTGAGCATGTACATCCAAATAACAGAAGACCAGGGGCTTTATTCTGCTAGCGTTAACGCATTTCTGGCGTGTCAATAACGCATCAATAGCATCGATTTTTGAGACAGTTATCGTTGGTTTACCGATTACTAACTAAAACATTTGTCACTGTGGACTTATCAAAAAATTATAGTACGAATAAATTGTACCAGAAAATGCGTATAAAAGCGACAAAAGCAGTTTTATTGAAACGCTATCAAGACACGATAACGACGTCAAAATTAGCAGAATTAGGCCCCAAGGGCTCTATTTTTGAACCATTCCTCTGGCGGCGAGCGCTCGTCGAGCGTCGAGAACGAGAATCGAGATTTTCTTCTCGTTCGATATCGGCGATATTTGTGTATTTGTGTTCCTCGCAATATGCTATTCAATTTAATAGCTAACAAAATGAAGACGTAAAACTACGCTCGACGAGCACTTGGTTTGAATAAGCTTCTGAATCGATTTCAGATAAAAAAAATGTAAATCCGAAAAAAAAACCTAAAAAAGATGTCCAGAAAAAGAACAATTGGTGTGGCTTCTTGACGTGCAAGTGATTATGTAATAAATTATCCAATTTGAATAAACTATATTAAATTGAAATTAGTTTATTCACAGTCACCCTAAACAATAGACTTTCTAAACACAATACAAATACTAAACAACGTAATAATATTTTTTTAAAGGAACAGCCGTGCGAGCATGGACTTGTCGATCGACATATCTATCGACAAAAGCAACTTTCTTTTCACTCCTTAGAATATTTGTCGAATTTATCGATTTTTGTCGATCTCAGCTGCCAATTTGTGTTTATCGAGAGTTCTTTGCACGCACCGCAGTTTCGCAGTTATCGTTGTGCCGTAGTTTAGGTCATTCACACGTCGACCGACGATCCACTAGGCTCGGCCGCCCATACTATACGATTGTAATGAGGATAACTAGTTTTTTTATATATATTTTAGTGATACCGTTTTAATTTAAAAAATAAAAATGTCCGAAAGTGATTCATTTGCATGTTTGTAACTACTGTTTTTCTGACACTCATTGCATAGCACTGCCTATGCATTGAGTGACAGATAAAAAGTGGAGCTGACCGAAAACTTTCTCCCCTGAATCTTACGAAACAGGTATTAAACAAAACTTATCCTCACCTTGGCCAGCGCGGCGGGAGCTTTTGGCACCACATCCGGCACCACCTGGTTCGCCTCGAACGACTTCGCCACGGTCGACATCGCTCTGGCAAGCACCCTAAAATTGACCATAGTGCTGTCTGCTATTAACAAAACAATCGCATATTTAAAAAGCGCGGTCATCTTGTATCGTTGTCGGGCTGAGCGGAGATGGACACGTCTGTATACCGCTATTGGTGAGATCAGACTGGTTTGGAGATTTCAGTTGCCAGTTATGTAAAGGCTTTGAATCAAGTGGCAGGTACAATGTTGTACATTCACAATGAAAAGCATTGTTAATGGAAAAGATTGAACTCGGCGCAACGCAGTATATATACATCGACAACGATATATATTTTTTTGTATTTGTAGTATACATTTCGATGTCGTATAAAAATTCGATTAATAGGATGCGATTAATAAGATGCGATACCTTGAACTATATAAAAAAATGCAATTACCCACTTAAAACCGATACCTGAATTTCAAGTTGAAAAAGTTTATTTCAAACCGAGAAAGTATGTTATTTCATACTTTCTCAGTTTGTGGGTTTTTTATACTCAACAGGAAACCTCGTGGCCTTCATCTCACCTGATAGCAACAAAAAGGCCAAAGATAGAAGCGAGGTTCACCTGGATTCAGCAACCCAGAAACTGCCTATCTTACCTGTAATTGTAGGAACACAACAATGCTATAAACATTGTTATTATGGCGACAAACTTAGGAAGACGATGGTAGCTAGCCAGGCGGGCTCAGGAGCCCTTCCACTAACAAAACCAAGCAGAAAAACTTATTTCCCAGTGGGGAATCAGCTCCCAACCACACACCCATGGAGGTGGTTAAATATTGAAAGGTTTCTTTTCAAGTTTAAGTCCATTAATACGTAGTTATATGTAATTAAGTTATTGATACTTATTAGAATTTAACGAATACAATGTTAATGTAAAAACGAGCTTTATATATTATAGATAGATAGAAGATATAATTAGTAGTTTAAGAAAAAATAAAATTATTTCAAAATCAATGGGTCTCAGATTAATGTTTAATGCCTGATATTATCTTTTCGTGTTGTCTACTTGTTTTGGGTTTATCATTACATAAATTCTTGATGTTGTGGTAAGCATTTCATAATGCCATTACATGCATGCAGTTTTAAACTTCGCGCGAGTTAATGTTATTATGTAATGGGTGGTTTTGTATACAAAATTATACAAAAGCTTATGTGACTCAGTGAATAATGAATATAAATAACAGAGAAACTTTCACAAACAGTAAGAATTAATTTTTGTAATAATATGCGACTGTATTGCTTATAAAATCAAACAAATAAATGAAAAACCAGGAGCATGGTAATTTCTGAAGCTATTTCAAGACCTTTTTTCACAATAAATAACATTAGCATAATATTATATTCATGAAATATCAAGATAACTTATTTTTTTAGTCTGTTTTGTCTGAAATTCTAGAATAATGCCAGTCATCTTGTATTTGTGACAATAATGAATATAACTTGTTTTTTTTTAAAGAACTGAAAAGATATAACTTATAGGTGTCTTCTAATCCAAAATGTCAATGTAAATGAAGTCTTTTGACTGACTGATACTTGTTTGCTCGATTGTACACCATACCATTGTTACTTAGTATCACTGAAATTGATATTGTTAGTGTAACAATGCTATATACTCGCTCAATAATCCATTTGCATAGTGTGAATACAATGCAAAGGTAGTAAGCAAATTATCAAATTAGGAACTTTATTATTGACAATTTTAATCTATGAAAAAATGAAAGCATTTGTACTATGATTTAAAGGTTATAGGAACGTAGTTGCTAAACCCTTTTCCTTTACAGTCAGTGTATAGTTTTATCACTTTTTATGCTAGTAGGAAAATTGAGCCCATCAAATATGTATATTTGTGAGATATGGATAGTTTTTTTTCTATATCCAGAACTTTCTAACATTCGAGTTATTATTAACCTTTAATTAGTCACATGGGGTTTATTGGAGCCCAATCGAATTGGATTTGGTCATATTTTGTCAAATAATGTTTATGTAGCTTCCTAGCTCACGCACCCCTCCTGCCTTAGTGTTTCGCCAGTCGCAGTGACAACTACATGGCGCCATATGGGGGTGCCTGGGGTCTAGTGGACCCTGTGCAACTAATGATGTACCTAGTATAAATTTTCCTTCAAATTCTTCCTTTGATTCTCTACTTCAATACCATGAGGCAATTTTAATGATTCGATGATTTGAAAAACTATAAGTTGGTGTAAATGTAATGTTTGTTATTTTAATCTGATGTCTGTGATTGCCTTTATTATTAGTTTTCTTAAAGTTAGATATTGTTTTTATAGTTTTTATGTACAAATAAAATTAGCATTTAGCGATCCCATGCAACTAAATAATGTAAGTAATTGAATATGACTGAAATGACACATTTTTATTTGAATTAAATGACATACTAGCTGTTGCCCGCAACTTCATCCGCGTCAATTTCTATTCTTCGCTCCAATTGGTCGCAGCGTGATGTTATATGTGACGGTATAGCCTAAAGCCTTCCTCGATAAATGAACTATCCAAACAAAAAGAATTTTTCCATTCGAACCAGTGGTTCCTGAGATTAGCGCATTCAAACAAACAAACAAACTCTTCAGCTTTAATAATATTAGTATAGATATCATTGCCATCACCCATCATACATTTTAGTGATCAATTGAGGCTACCTACTCTAGATCAAGAGTTCAAAGTCTCTGAGAGACACAAAGTTTTCTACTGAGTTTCTGATGAACTGACGAAAACACTTCAAAATTATCAAATATTTACTTGTCAAAAACGCACCTTAGTAAGTTTGGCATAATAATATTATACAAATTAATTACATGAGGATATTGATTTTTTCTCTTTTGCCTTTTGTATTAACACCATTCTGTTCTGTACTATCTGTAGTATTTTAAGTTAAGTTAATGTGTAGTGGCAAGGGTTTTTATTACAAAAACATTTTGCCAGCGTCACGTCAGCTTTTGTACTAAAGACATATTAAAAAAGAAAAAACTAATCAAGTTCAAACCCAATAACCTATTTTATTATGTTGACAGTAATTTTTAGATTTTAAGCCCATCACACACAATGAAGATACTATAAAATATATCTTATCTGTAATGTATCGCTAACCCTACATTTCAATGGAGCACCACACACAGTTAATATAATATATATTTTACATTACAGTATCTTAAGATACTGAGCGATGTGTGAAAGATATCTTAACCTAGCAACAATATCTTGAGATATTGAAATATATATTAATATACTGGGCGATATTTATCTTAAGATAAACTACAGTTCTATCTAGCGCTGTTTTTTGGTTCTTAAGTGGTCCTCTTCCCAGATTTTACGCTTTTTACAAGCTTTTATTTAACTTGCAATGTGAGTATGTACGAGTAAGTATATAAGTATGTATGTTCGGGTGAAATCTTGCAACTCAATTTTGAACTCAATTTTGATATCTTTAACCGATTGAGCTGAAATTTTGTATACACGTTCAGTTTAGATGACAATGCATGGTTGACTGTGTGACGTTATTCTAAATTTAAGATGGCGGCATACTCATGATGGCGGACGAATTATTTTTAATGCACTCCTACAATATGGGTATCAAATGAAAGGTCTTGCTAAGAGTAACTCGAAAAATAATGTGGCGTCACTAATAATCCAATATGGCGGACTTCTAAAGCTTGAAAATCAATTTTGAAGTAGATATCTTTAACCGATTGAGCTGATATTTTGTATACACATAGTTTGGATGAAAATGCATGGTTAACTGTGTGACGTCATTCTAAATCCAAGATGGCGGCATACACAAGATGGCGGACCAATTATTTTTAATGCACTCCTACAATATGGGTATCAAATAAAAGGTCTTGCTAAGAATAACTTGAAATAGGCTCAAAGCTCTTCGCTGCTGGTCAAGCATACGTTGCCTTAAGTAGGGTAAAATCATTAGAAGTTCTTCTTATTGAAGAGCTAGACTGTTCCAAGTTAACTGGCAAACGACCTTGCAACAATGATGCGTTGAATGAGATGAACAGACTGAGAAACGTGTCCAGTGATAACTAAAAAGTAAAAAATAAATTAAATGTAAAAAACCTTTTTAAAAACAAGCTTTTACTTAAATGCGCTAAAAACAAAAAATAAACTTATACACTAAAACTTTTACTTATAACGTCATTTAACATTTGACACAATTTATATGACAAAATCTTGTCGCGAGATTTAATCGCTTTTGTAGATAAACAAGTAAATTAAATATTTTGATGTGAATAATTTTATCTATTAGAATTTTCAAACGAAGTAAATACGAGTAGGTACTAAAAAGTACCCTTTAAAGTACTTTTAAGTTACTACACACATGTAAATCTCGCGACAGGCTTTTATGTCATATAAATTGTGTCAAATGTGAAATGAAGTTATAAGTTAAAGTTTTAGTGTAAAAGTTTATTTTTTATTTTTAGCGCATTTAAGTAAAAGCTTGTTTTAAAAAAGGTTTGTTGCATTAAATTTTTTCTTCTCGACGCAATACATATATGATGAAATTCACTGTCCCATTCGTCATCAGATTACCTGTCAACATCTAGATTCTAGCAACAGCAGTCAGATTTGTATGCGGTTCATGGCAAAAAAAACACTCTGTATAAGGAACGAAACCGGCGACTCGCAAGACTGCCTCTAATACAATGATGCAGTTGCGATATATTATCGTATCTTAGCTGTGTGTGGTCCTTTAAGATAATATATTTTTATATTAGATGCTATAATATATATTATCTTCACTGTGTGTGATGGGCTTTAGTAATAAATTGTACGTTAATTTTGTTTTTGTGACTGGCATTGTTACACCGCATATTACAATTCTTACATAACAAGAATGACGTTGGATTGAGTGAGGCTATGCTATAATACCACATACGCGTAGTATGTACCTACCGCAACCGGCATTGCGATTTATCAAATCTACTTTTGTACACGTCCTAATACTTTGTAACACAAATACTTTAGGTTTTAAATGTGTTCGTAATTAATTTCGCAATCAAATAGAAAACGTTACGTTAGCTATTATAGCGGTATTTTTACACAAGTATCGCATATAATTTCTTTGGTCTAAAAAACAGTAAAAAAACAAATATGCAAGCTATTAAAAGTATACTGGAGAGAAAAACGTTGAGATAATGAAATAAATACTGTAAAATTCGCAAATGGGACCGCTATTCGGTTGTATGAGTGCCGTAGGCAAGGTACACAGGTTAAAAGTTTGTTTAAAATTAAATAGGGCTGTATTTATCAAGCTCGGTAGTATTTTCATAGTTAAAGCAGTAAAACGGTTAAATTATTTAAAGTTTTTAAGAATTACATACCTACCTTTATACGATATTAAATTCTAAAAAGATAAGCACAAGGTTATGTGAACGAACTCGAACTTGCAAAAAATCACAAAACATAAAACACAGACTATAGTGATACTAATATAAAATTAATGAACAGACTATTATTTAACATAGAAGAAAGCCCCCCTAGACCTCAGACTAAGTACACCAATGGACTCGCAATGTATTAACATGACTCAAATAAAGCGTCCTGTTCAGTCCGCCATTACAAAGCACCGTGTTTGTTGTTGTGCTAAACTATCAATCAGTGAGCATTATTTCTGAGTGTATTTTACAGTTTTATGTTTTTCATTGATTTTTTTATGAATTGTATAAAGAAAAACATAATGTCAATTCCAAATTCCAACAGAATTGACACCATTGGTGTCAATGGTGTCATTGCGGAGTTCCTATGGCCTCCTTCCAGCTGCAGCATCAGACCCTGGTTACCATATAGAACCAAGTACTCATCAATACGAATCAAACGAGCCCAAACTCAATGAAGCTGTATCGTTTTATTGCGGAGTTCCTATGGTCACCTCCCAACTCCAGCATCAGACCCTGTTTGCCACATAGGACCAAAGTACTCGTCAATACGAATCAAACGAGACCAAACTCGATGGGGTTGTGTCGTTTCATTGCGGAGTTCCTATGGCCAGCCATCTTCCAGCTCTAGCATCAGATCCTGGTTACCATATAGGACCAAAGTACTCGTCAATACGAATCAAACGAGCCCAAACTCGATGTGGTTGTAATTTTATTGCGGAGTTCCTATGGCCACCTTCCAACTCCAGCATCAGACCCTGGTTACCATATAGGACCAAAGTACTCGTCAATACGAATTAAACGAGCCCAAACTCGATGGGGCTGTGTCGTTTTATTGCGGAGTTCCTATGGCCATCTTCCAGCTCCATTACCAGACCCTGATAACTAAATAGGATCAAAATACTCATCAATAGGAATCAAACGAGCCCAAACTCGATGGGCTTGAGTCATTTTACTGCGGAGTTCCCATGACCATCTTCCAGCTCGAGGATCATACCCTGGTTACCATATAGGACCAAAGTACTCGTCAATACTAATCAAACGAGCCCAAACTCGATGGGGTTGTGTCGTTTTATTGCGGAGTTCCTATGGCCACCTTCCAACTCCAGCATCAGACCCTGGTTATCATATAGGACCAAAGTACTCGTCAATACTAATCAAACGAGCACATGCCATAACAAGGCACACGGTGACCTGCACCTATTACTACCGGGACCTGAAGGAGGATGACGCCATTAGACGCCTCGTTGCCTTTTCTAGCACGGCAACGGATCATGAGGTCGTCGATTACAATGAAAAAATGGCTGTCAGAGCTCAGATATGCGCAGCGACTTAGATGCGGAAACGAACCACCTCACCCCGAATCCCTCTTGCGGTAGTCCCTCTAGCATTAACCTGGGCTAAGAAATAAGTTAAAAATATAAAATAAAAAAAACATATGGACATAGTTAAGTTAATAGTTAAGAACACGTATAAAAATATCGAATATGCACAGCCGGCTCCGAGAGTGGATAGCAATCTTTTAGCAAATTTGGTGCCATGTCACACCAACTATTCATTTATTTAGTATGGTTACACCTATATTTCATTGTTAATGGTTGGTGTGACATGGAACTAAAATGTTTGTCTATTTTTTGAGCCGGCTGTACAAACAAAATTAATAATAATAAAAATACAACATATATAATATGTAAAGTATACAATGTAATAGGAATATAATAGGTATGTATGAGCATAAATATATATATGATGTATAAGCGTGTGTGTATTATATATAAACATGTAGGATAGTTACACTTTAGGTGATGCGCAACTCACCCTAGATATAGAGTAGAGTAGTCGGACTTATTAAGTTTAAAAAAGAAAAAGATCAAAACGAAAATACAGCCTTAAAAGGGCACGGACCACGAGTCTGTGGTGATATAATTATATTATAAAAAAAAAAAAATCAAACGAGCACAAACTCGATGGGGTTGTGTCGTTTTATTGCGGAGTTCCTATGGCCACCTTCCAACTCCAGCATCAGATCCTGGTTACCATAAAGGACCAAAGTACTCGTCAATACGAATCAAACGGGCCCATACTCGATGGGGTTGTGTCGTTTTATTGCGGAGATCCTATGGGCACCTTGAACTCCACCATCAGACCCTGGTTACCATATTGGATCAAAGTACTCGTCAATACGAATCAAACGAGGCTGAACTCGATGGGGTTGCGTCGTTTTATTACGGAGTCCCTATGGCCGCCGTCCAGTTCCTTCATCAGATCAGCTCAATGTTATCATAATATTGCATTGTCACGCGATATAGGTACATAATATGCATGCAAAATTTCAGCCCAATCGGAAACCGGGAAGTGGTCAAATCTACATAATTATATATACATAGAGTGCAAGCTAAATAAAAGCTTGTAAAAATAAAAGTTGATCAAACACATGCCTGTATTTACTATAGTATAACACAGTAATAAACAATTATTAACATTTTCCAAAATTAACATCTACGGTATTTTGCTAGGCGGCCGCACCGATTGCTCGACTGAGTGCACTTGTGTTCGTGAGCGACGCACACAAACGGAGACTAGAGAAAAATATTTCGTTTTCCTCGCCAATCCGCTCACAACTTGATAGAAGCTATAGACTGCACTGAAGTACAGATTGGCTCCTTACCGGAACATTTAAAGATTTTAGCCAGCCTTCGGTCATGCAGAGCTGTCACTGTTGTCACTGATTTAATATTGCGCAAATTAACTCCACAAAAAAATTTAATTTCCTAAAACAGCAATAGAAAAGGACCTTGTCAAGGCAGAGTGAGCGAGCACCTACTTACATTGTAATAAAATATTTTGAAACAATTATTAAGAAATACATTAACATTCTCCGTCCTTTTTCTATTTAGGTTTCTACAAATATATGGAATGCCAAACACACTTGGAGCTGTTGATGGTACACATATTGGTCGAGACCTGGAATGCAGCAAACTCCTTCTGTGTGGAGGTAATCACACAGAAGGAGGTGGCAGAACGGGCCAGAGAAGATGACCCAGCGGCAGATCCCTAGCCGCCGCAGAAGAACGAGGCGGAGGAGGCGGCAGTTCGCCCGCCTTCTTCCTCCTGACGGTGACCAGCGGGACGCGGGCCCGGGAAGCCCGAGTCCTGCATTGCACAGGCCACCGCCAGTCGTCGATACTCCTAATGCCCAGGAGCATCGCCGGCCTTCCCATTTTAGGGAGGTGAGAGGGGCTCGCCATAGGCGAGCAGACGCTGACGAGGTCATGGAAGTGTCCGAAAGGGTTCCCCATGGCCTTGTCCGGCGACGGGGCGTCCCTCCCCGACGTATCCTCTTCGTCAGATGACCGGGAGGATGCGGCGGTGATGGACGTTCTCGTGCCAAGGCGTTTGTCAGGGGGCATCGTTGGGTTTTAGTCGGTAGGCCGCGGTTTCTGGCTGGCGCTCTGCCCCCAGTGGCCGCGGAGAGTCCGACATAACCTCGCGCCTACCCAAGCGCGAGGTATGAGTAACGCATTTCCCAACGTTAAAAAAAATGTACCATTTTTACATATTGGTATTGTTGCTCCACCACTGACACACCCTACAGCACCAGGAAACTTATTATACAATAGGAAAGGCTTTTATAGCATCAATTGCCAAGTCGTGAGTTGTAATTTGTTTGTTCCCAAGTAGTCTAATAGTACTGACATTTAGATGATAGGTAGGCTATTTAGGTATGTATTTACTCTTACAACAGAAATTAATATTCTATCTGCAGATAGAAGTATGCCTATCTAAGATTTGTTGTCTAGCTATTACTATTATTTGTCAATAAATAACAGCGGTTATTATGAAAAGAAAACAAAAATTACTAATGAAACAAAATACGCAATTTTAAAATTCAGAGGAAGTCACGAAGTACCTATCTATACAACTACATACGTAGCAGGCTGGCGTAACTCCCATACAAAAAAATGAAGTATGAAACGCGTACCAAAAATAATGGCGACTATCGCTGTCTTGCTCTAACATCTTACCTTCTCTCTCAGCTCGCTCGGCGTTTCCGGATCCGACCGGAGTTCCGACGTTGAAAAATAAAAAAATTAAAATAAAAGATTTAATTTTGTGCTTCTATTTCTCTGAATATTATTGTATCTTGGGTTGTGTATACTTATGTGCAGTGTTTATCTTGGTGTTGTTAGTGTATGTATTCGAAGTATTGAATAAAACGTTTACTGTCATGCATTACAAAAAGTGTGAAATATGTGGAATAAAATCCGGTAATACATAGTAAAAAAGGAGTTTTCATGGCAAAATTTCCGCTGGATGAAGAGAGGTAAACATTAATTTATATTTACAAAACTTAACAGAAAATTACTTTTCGTGATTTACAGGTTTTTTAAAACTAATATTATTATGGTATTTAGTATAAAAAATCCTATCAAGTATCAATAGAGCTTGACATTTTTTTATCGACTATCGATATTTTTGTTTTTCTTTGTAACATGACAAATTAATATTAGATAAGGAAAACTGCTAATAATAAACTTGCTATATTTTATTTTTCCAGGTGTAAAAAATGTCAACGGTGATTAATACACCAAAAAAGCCAGTCTTACTTAATACTAAGAGCATACGTCTAGACGTAGCTCGGCTGAACTCCGAATGAAGTTACAAGACAAAGAGAATGGTTATTTAGCCTATTTATAGTTTACTCACACCCACGCTTATAATAATTTATTGTCCGAATTCTACTTATCCTACAGGATGTGCGATAAAGCTTTATGAGCCTGTTCTGCTTAAAAAGGTTTGTCATATTAATTACTTTGTTTTCGATAGGTATAATTAAAGAGACATTGTAAGTAATGATACCTACCTACTTTTAGGTGGTTGTAAGTACTTCTACTGTACGTGACATGGGATGTGATGACATAACTCCTCCCTCCTTAAGTTCAAAATCGTCCGAACATTTTAACTTCGGGTGATTTTGATTACAGTCATAATCTTTTCTTACATTTATAAAATATTAGAATAGGGGTTACAATGAAAAATATGACATACCTACAATAAAATAGTTCCTATGCTAACACTCAGAGTTAAAATCTTCCACTGGTTGTTCTTCAATTTTCTTTAATGCATATGTCAGAAGTTGTAGATTTTCTAGGTCTACGTCGTCTAGGTGGATGGGCTTCAGAGGTTGCTGATTCTTAGTTTGTATTACTTCGGGCAGATCTATTTTAGGTGTCTTCCTGTAGCTAAAGGGTCTTCCCTTTTTAGACTGGATATGTAGTTTTACGTTATTAATGTTTACTTTACAGTTTCCATCCATTGTTATTAGATAAGTGCCACAAATTGTTTTCTAATTGATTTCTCCTTTACATATTTCTTTTAGAATTGCCTTCTTTCTAGTGTAGACAATCCATCTATTCTTGTGCACTGGTTGTATCAATAGATTATTAATTTCTATAGAAACCGGTTTGCAGGTGGAGATGTTGGCTTCGTATTTCATCAGACTGAAAACACACTGATCTTCGATATGGTACGGTAATTCTTCTTCTTGACATAGATAAAAGTTTTCTTCTATGAGTTTACGTTTTTGACTCTCTTACTAGCAGGTAAGGATATTTTGAGAAAATTATAGTTGTGATATTATTTGGGTTCAATACAGGTAGTGGTATAACTCTATAGTAATTATATGTAACGTTTGACACTAGCGGAATATTAAGTACGAATGTTATTTGTTTGTCTTTAATGTACGCCTGAACTTCTATAGTTTGTTCTAATTTTACAAGGTTTTTAGCTTTTACAGGATATGCAAGCTTTTCTGTTTGTTCAATGAGTTTTAATTCGTATAATAATTCATTGTTATTAATAATTGATTGATGCAATACCTTAACTCTACTGAATGCAATAGCAGTTTCAATTTCATCTAGTTTTATCAATATTGTTTGAAAATTGTGTAAAAATAAATCAAGTATATTCGAGTTTGAACTCTATTTGTTCTGACATTGTGGTGTTCAATTTTTGTTTAATTAATTCTATTTCTTGGTTGATTTTGATGAAGTTGCATGCTAATGTTTGCATTCGCTGTAAATGTTTCCGCCATTTTGGTGATAATTGTTATCTTTTTAGAAATAGCATCTTGTTTTGATTTTACAGATTTTATCATAGTTTCAAACCTAATTGCGTCATCGTTATCAAGATTGCCTGTGATTGCTTTGACAAAAGATCCTAATGGATTTATTAATCCACGCTTCCTACGTGTGTGTGTTGGTATTAACTGATTACAACGCTCGATTGCTAGTTGTTTAATGACGTTTACTTGTGATATTAAGGCCATATTTGTGAAATTATTTAAATTAAGATTCTTATTAGTTACCTATACAAAATTTTGAGGTACCGGCAACGGTTACTTATCATAAGATCGATGATTTTTTTACCGAATTACATTTAACCGAAAACTTTTCGACTATTTTCGTTTCGTTGTTTTTTACTTCGTCGAAATTACGTTTGCCACTGTATCATTTGACCAATTATCAATTCGATAGTGAGCGAGATCGATATACGTGTCATTGTTTTGTCGTTTAAACCAAATTAGTTTGACCCCTTGCATAATACACCGTTAGCGATTTTAGGTGTCAAAGTTTTATGGCGCGTCGCGTTGTTGTGTGAATTTGTCATGTAACGCACACAGACATAAAATGTAGTCACTTTTTGGAAGCGCAGGGCGCATCAACGATTTAAATCTCTGCCTGTAACATCTTTTCATTGCCCGAGGGGGTGCAGGGGGCCCAGCCCCCCTGCACCCCTTGCACTTTTTGCTTGACCTGGCTCATTCGTTACCTTTGTAGATAGCTTGGTGGCGCATTGGCGCGTGTGCTCAGCGAACGATTGCTAAGGTTAAGCAACGTTCGCTGTGGTCAGTCCTAGGATGGGTGACCAAAATAAGAAACAGCTCAAGCTCCTCCGTGCTTCGGAAGGCACGTTAAACAGTGGGTCCTGCGCCTGATCTCGCCCCGGTCGTGTCGGTTAACCGTCCCATCGGACTAGGCGAGTGAAGGAACAGAGAGTGCACTTGCGTTTGCGCAGTCACTTGTGCACTATAATATCTCCTGCGCAGATGGCTAGTCTCTGTGGAGATTGGCCGCCGTGACCGAATCGAATATCGGTTAGGAGGACATTATTAGATACACAACATAATGTAACATTTGTGGCCAAATAATATTCGGTATAATGTTGTTTTGGTGAAGTGAAAGTATATGGCAAATGAAAAAAGTTCAAAAGAAACTTTGACCAATAGTAAAAGAAATATTTTGAAAATCGGTGAAACGTTGTTCAATAAAATAACACCTGTCAAATGATATTTCGATGATTTAAAAATTATGGCTAAAAAGACGTCGGTGAACCGTTTTCGATCAAATGAAATTCGAACAAGCAAATTTCGGACAAGTGATAGGTTCCCACCGGCAACCTCCCAAGATTAGATAGCTAACACCATTAACTACGTTTGTTTTACGAGTTTTAAGATAACTCAGTACATTGAACAAAAATCAATTTTCCAGTTTTTATTGCACTGTCGTGACATTGAGAAGTCTATGTTTCATTTATAAACGACGACAGAAGACAACGTTACACTGCTCGCGCGCTGTGCGCGTAGAGTTGCGAACATTCTAGAGGTATATTAAATGAATATTTATTTTTGTATGAAAGTAAAATCTACGAATTATCAAAAGTCGTAGAACAAACGTTGTAGTTAATGATGCTAGCTATCTAATCCTGCGAGGTTGCCGGTAGCTCATTTACCCTGTATAGCTAAGAAATTTCGTAAGTCTAATTATATTATAATCTAAATCTTCACTTATTCTATTTAAATCTAAGGTTTTAAACAATAATCCTTCGTCATTGCTTATTATCGCTTGACCTTCCCTAATTGGTAAGATTCCTGGGTTTTTATTAATCTTCTCTATTTGAAGGGCCTGGCTGTGGATCATCAGGGCCGTGACGAGAACGTACCTGCGGAGGACGTTTAATATCTTTAATAGCTAATTTTGTATTTTTTGTTTATTTTCTCCGGATACAATTCCTTTTTGATAACGGGGTTTATCTTTGGCTTTGGAGTGTTTGCGCCTTTTGTGAATACTATATCACCTACTTCTATCGGGAATTCTTGTTCACCGCCACGTTTTTGGCGAATGTTTTCCTTTGTTTCAATTATTTTATTCTTTAAGTAATCGTATAAGTGTTTAATTCGTTTTGAATGTTCTTTAATTAAATGTTGGGTGTATTGTTTATTGTATTCGCAAGTAAATATATTATTACATTCTGTGTGTCCAAAAGTTACTTCGAATGGGGTTAATCTCGTCGTTGAGTGAATTGTTTGATTATACGCGAGTATTGAGTATGTCATTACAGATGCTGCATCTGATATTTTCTTGTTATATTTCGCTATTCGATACCTACTTTTAGGTGGTTGTAAGTACCTCTAGGACAAGTGGGGCGCGTGGAACACGGGGTACAATGAAACAAAGACGATAATTATTGTAATTTAAAACAAATTCGCGCACTTTTGCATCGATCAATAAGAGCGTCTCATGCGGCACATGATAGCGCAATGCAATATGACCAGTCTTCGACAACAAAGTTTCAATGTGAAAAAAATTGTTTTGAGGGCTCTAAAGTTGAAATTTTTTTACGAAGAATTTTCGATATCACAAGAAAAGTATCAATGAGAGTTATGTTATATTTTCTTGCATGATTTTTAATCAATTTACGCATTAAATGCAGTAACATGTATAGTGGAAAACATGACCCAACATTTTAAAGATATTTTTAAAAGATTCAGATACTTTATGGGGTGCAATGGAACGGGGTACTATGAGACAGTGTTCACTGTGTGTGTTATTATATGCCCGGGATAGATTATTGGAATTTTCTTACTAATTTTGGAGTAATAATAGTGATAAGTCGTAAAAAAAGGCAGATAAAAGCTTGCATAGTAAAACGATGTGCGAGAAGCGCTGTTGAACTTGTAGGATGTGATACGAGTTAACGAACTGCTGCTGACCTAAAAATGACAAATCCAGTAAAATTGCATCGATATGTTAAAGAAACCAAAGCAGCGGGAGATAGAGACGCAGGAGTGAATATAGAATTTTCCATTTTTTTTATCTTTTTAGCCTTGTTCCAATGTATCCCAGACCTGGGGCTCATTGAAACAGAAGAGGCGTTGAGCAAAAACGCATTTTTTTTATAGGTTAAGATAAATTTTTTAACTTATTTTTATTCTTAACAGGTAGATTATGAACCTTTGTTGATCGTTCTAAACAAATATAATCAAAATATAAAGCAGTTTTTCTAAAAAATCAAAATGCTTTTTTCGTTTCATTGTTTCATTACCCCACTTGTCCCGTACGTGACATGGGATGTGATAACATAACTAGTTTCCTTAATTGTTTGACTATTGATAGGTAATTTATTATCCTTACTGTATAAAATTGTAAATGTTTTGACAAATGCATTCAAAATTGTTTCATTATTAATAAATTCTATCAACAAATCTTTATGGTCTTGTTTCTTTTAGCTTTAAAATATTTGTCCCTTGTGATAAAGTTTGTCTTTACTAATTTGTAGAAATTGAGATGATACAGAAAGCTTACTTATTATTCTACGTCGATTTTCCTCTATCTTTTTTTTAACAGGACATAAATTAGAAATTTCAATATGGTTTCCTTTGCAATCCACACATGATGGATTTTCAGAATTTTCGCATTCATTAAATGTATGAGGACCGCCACAGATAGAACTAATTTAATTTTTCTTACAAAATTTACAAGTATGTCCGAAGTTCATACATTTATAACATTGCAATACTGATCTAACATAAGGATTTACACGCAAAGCACAAGGTTCATATACTACATAGTCGGAAAGCGAATTTTGAGTTATCAAAAAAACTCCATACTTTATTGCATTTACTCTTTTAAGTTGCTTTACTCCTTTTATACAAACGGCTAATTATGTTATTTAGATAAATTGGGCTCTTTACTTCCAAACTTTTCTTCGGCCTTAATACTCTCTAAATAAACAATAATGTACCTTGAGCGTTGTGTTGGTATACCCGGAGATGGTCAGTTTTTTATATGGATCATACTTATTCTCAGATTTGTCATCCGATGATAATGACCCCTCAGATAAACTAATGTTTTCTTTTTTCCTTTTACATGGTTTCTTTTTGCTGGAATTCATACCGCCACTTTCAATTCCCATCTTATTAATGGTATTAATCCAAAAATAACTCTTAACTTGCCTCATATTAAAACAATTTAATATCAGCAATGAAAATTTAAACTTCCCACTTCAAAGTTTTCCTGCCAATCTCTCCAATTCAACCTTTTTTACGTAACCACTGACTACTACACCGAGATGTTCATAACCTCGTAGAGTAGAGAGCCTACGGATTATAAAGTTACAATAATCATAGATTATATGACACCTAACACGTAGAACTATTATCCTGTTCATTAAGCATTTCCAGTTCTGCGTTGTGCACCAATTGAAACAGTTTAGCTTTGATGTCCAGTTGTTTCTTTTTATCCAATCGCTGTACGGTTTTAGCCATACTAATAAAAAAATCCATTAAAGGATCTTGGCTTTCAGTTTTATTCTGCACAGAATTATGATACAAGTCTCCTTGTTTTGCCCAATACTCTCTTAATACAGTTGCTACGCTAGTGTTGGAATTATCTGTGGATCTGTGTGATGCTGATGATGCACGACTATAGGGCCGAGGCGACGTGTTCCTTCGTAATGAAAATGCTGAATGTTGGGAATCGTCTTCAGGAGAATTAACAGGATATGCATGTGATGAGGGCGTTTCTCGAACTCTTTCACTTGCTGGTACTGAGATGTTAGACATTCTGTATTCTTCGTCATTTATATAAGGAGTGAGAAAACTCAACTCCCTGCTATATTTAGGCGGTTTTATTTTGTTTGCGGCTTGGCCATGTTTGGTTTTTCTCAAGCTCAAAGCCTTTCTGTAATTTTCACGTATTCTGGTCCATTTTTCTTTGCACGTTAACCCTGGAATGATTTTTTTGAAATGAAATAAACCTAGAATATAATATAAAATGTTTCTTTGCAGATTTTTAACAACTGGAAATTCCTTTTCGTCACTCTCGGGAAATTTTCGTATGGGCGAGAGTACAATCCGCGCATTAAATTATTCAACATGGAAATTAATATGGCAAATATTACAACCAATTGTGAGGCCTACGCAGGATGAAACCATGTGGATGTTATCAGAAATGGGTAACTGGAGGGGTTGTTGGAGCTTTAGACGGTAAACATATTTTATTTCAAGCTCCGGCGCACAGTGGCTCTATGTATGATTGCTACAAAAACCACTTTAGCACTGTGTTACTGGCACTGGTAGACTCTAATTACAAAATTGTCATAGATGTTGGCGCTTATAAAAAGAATTCCTATGCCAACATATTCAACAATTCTAATTTGGGTAAGTGCCGTCGCCAAAAGCACTTCCAGGAGGAAACATTGCTCTACCACATGTAATCATCGCAGACGAAGCATTTGGTTGTACGAATTTGATGAGACCTTATTCGCATGACGACGCCAGAGGAGATGAGGGGAAAAAATATTTAACTACTGCTTGAGTCAAGCCCGAAATACAGTTGAAGATACTCTTGGGATTTTAGTCAAAAATTCAGGCTATTTGAAAGAAAATTACTTACGAGTCACGATACTATAACAGTCGTAACGGCAATATAACTTTTTACGCGATGATACATGTTACTGGTCACAAACAGATCAAGCGATAACGTTGAGACACATGAATGCACTAGAAAATTTCAGGGCTACTCAGGGAGGAAATTCTACTGTTAACGCTTTAGCAATAAGAAACGCCTTTAAAGAATACTTTAATTCAGAAAACGGTGCAGTTCAGTGGCAACGACGACGCAGGTTTCGCGCTGGAAGACAGCAACAGTGATTTTATAAACAACTAGCTTTCTGCTCGCGGCTTCGCCCGCTTTTTATTGCTTTCCTGTGGGAATTTTATATCTTCCCGTAGGAAAAATAATTTTGTAGCCTAGTATATAGAACACTGTTATTTATAATAATCATCATCATCATCAACAGCTCATACGTCCCCACCGAGGGGCTCGAGCCTACCCTAAACCATAAGAATAACTAATAATACGAGTATAGAAGCGAATCTCCTTTGTTGGTGCGCCAAATGCCGCTATTTGCATACCTACAGCGCCCTTCCCCCTGTAACGCCCCGCAGTAGTCTGCGGACGCCGCTAGGGTCACCACATGGACGTATGGTTACCACTACAATATTTTTTATATAGGTACCTCCATATTTTACATTAAATGAGAAACTGAGCATACACCGAGTCTTATTGATTTTGTACTTCAAGTGTAGCGAGCGAGCGACTATCTTTAGCAATAGTACGCACATTTTTAGTTTTTTTGATTCCGCAGTTATAAGAACCTGCCTATTTTTGATTAATTTGATTGAAATGGTTTGTAATTTAGGCATCGTACCTACGTTTATAGTCCAAGAGTTGAAGTTATGAATGTACTAATGGATAAAACCTAAGCTCACTTTTTACTATCAGACCAACATTTTCACTTGAAAAAAAATCTGTTGTTTTATAATTTTAATCAAGTATTGATTTTTTTTCTTTTTTTAAAAACGTCGCCCCACACTAGGATTTTCTTCTGTGTCGTGGGTGCAGTTACAAACATAGAATATCACATGCACATACGCCCAGACCGGAACAAATTTCTGTAGGCCATACAAAATATCTGTCCCATGCGGGAATCGAACCCGCGACCCGTTGCACAGTAGGCGATCACTCGACCTCTGCGCTAACCGTGTCGTCGATTGTATTTAAATTTTATATGGAACAGTGACAAAGGTCGATAAAAATATATATTGTTACGCGCCACACCGCCTCAGCCAATCGCAAGCCAGCCCAAGCCAGCCAATCAGAGCCAAGCACGTGCAGCCATGTGCCAGCCAGCCCAAGCCAGCCAATCAGAGCCAAGCCAAGCTAGCGCCTTACTATCGGAGAAACTATAAAATGCCGCGCCATCTCATATTTAGATCACTTCTCTGTTTTACTGTTGCTAAGACGGAGCTCTGCCCGATTGTAAATCGAAATTAAATCAGTGTGATTCTGCAACGTCTGCTTTTTATTTTATCACGTTACATATCAGAAGTGGGATAAATATTTAAAAAAAACCCTAAAACGTAGTTACGTCAATGCGTCGAGTGTAGGCCGCCTGGTCCGTCCGCACGAATGGGGTAAATCTCCGCGTGAAGATTCATCCGAGATAACTAGTGAAAACGAAGACAAAGTTTCGCCACCAGCCTCGCCTTCAGCTCGAAAAATCCTACGCAAGCTTTTGAAATCAGAGGTACAAAAGGCCATGAGTTCTTATAACGAAATACCCTCCGTCACTACAAGAAAAGAACCCCGTGCAGCCTTGCTAATCCCCGAGTTCGACCCGGATAGCGAAGAGTATACTACTGCGACGGCATGGCTCACAAAAAAAAAATTGATTAACTTGGTGGAATTCATATAGATGGTGCGAAAACACGAAGTCGTTTCATCTGCCAGATAGAATAAGGAGGTCAAGCAAGAAGATGGTACAACCGACTGGATGAATACGATTACTCTTGGGAAGACTGGAAGCAAATGTTGATACGTGCATTTCCCAGACATTGCAAATATGGATTCGATGACCAAATATTATCAGGACAAAGTCGCCATGTGTTTTCGGTGTAAGTTGTCAGACAGCGCAGTTGTCTCATGCATCATTCGCGTTCCACCAGCCACCGTCAATTTGGATTGGAACAAGCCCGTCAAGTAACGATGTCGTCAGGTTAGCCCACATTATTTTATTGCACTACCTTTGTAGCCAAAATAATCTATTGCACACTAGCCAAGCCAATATTAGCACAATCGAGGCATCAAACATAGAGGAAATCAGTTCAGATCTATTGAATAAAAACCGATTATGATTATTTGATTGCTTTACTAATCAATTTCCCTGACTATTTTGCGAGTAAAACACAAGACTAAGGATGTACAGATTTATTAAACATAAAAATAAAGTTAACAAGTGAACCGCCTATATACCGTCAACCTTACAGCTTGTTGCACAGTCAGTAGTTAGATCCAAAGTGTCTGAATTGCTAGACGCAGGTATAGTTCAAGAATCTGAATCATGTTTTGCTTCTCCCGTAATTCGTAAAAAAAAAAAGAACGGCGATAGTAGACTTTGTGTTGACCCTTGCCTAATATCGATGATTAGGTCTCCAAATTAGCCGTTAAGAATTTCTTTACGAGTCTTAATTTGGCACAAAGTTACCATCAGGTCAAAATCGACCCTGCAGATAACCACAAAACAGCCTTTATAACGCCACATTGGTATTTGAATATACGCGTGTTCCGTTTGGCTTAGATAACGCACTGTTGTTATACGAATAATGAATAAGGTTGTAGATTCAATAAGAAATTCCAATCACAAAAGGCGGTAGTTCAAAAACCCACAATGACTTTCCCGATAAATATGAAATTTTAGCATTCTTAGACAATTTGTTGCTACCCTCTTTTGATGTTCAGTCAGGTTTAGATATTTTACAAAAAGTTCTTTATAAATGAAGATCGGAAATTTTAAAGTGAAATGTTAGTAAGTGTTCATTTTTATAAAACAAAATTACATACTTAGGACATGAGATATCTTCGAATGGCATTCAACCAGGTGAATCAAAATTGTTAGCAGTGTCACAGTTTCCTACCCCTAGTAGTGTTCATGAAATACGTCAATTTATAGGGCTATGTAGCTATTTCCGTAAATTTATTAAAAGCTTCGCAATTTAATTGCTCGCCCTTTAACAGATTTAACAAAGAAAAACGCAGTTATGGAAATGGGGCACTGAACAAGTCGATAGTTTTCAATAATTAAAACTGTGTTTGTGTACAAGGCCAATACTGGCTTTATATGACCCTGTATTACCAACTGAGATTCACACCGATGCATGCAAATCCGGTATCGCAGGTATTTTTTTTACAAAAATACAGTGATAATTCCCTTAGGCCTGTCATGTATTTCAGTAGGGCAACGAGTAAAGAAGAAAGTATATACCACAGTTACGAGCTTGAAACGCTTGCCGTAGTAGAATCTATGTGTAGGTTTAGAGTGTATTATAGTAGGGATACATGTAAAAGTGGTAACTGACTGTACTGCCGTTCGCGCCACCCTTACTAAACGTGACCTTATCCCACGTATTGCTAGGTGCTGGCTGTCAATACAAGATTTTGACATGAGTGTACAATATGGTCTGGGGAAAATTGCTAGGTGCTGGCTGTCAATACAAGATTTTGACATGAGTGTACAATATGGTCTGGGGAAAAAATTTAACACGTAGACGCGTTGAGTAGAAATCCCATCGATGCTATTAATGTCAACCGCCTTGAAGTGTCAGATGGGTTCTATACAGTCCAGTACCAGGATGACAAGTTAAGGGGTATCATTGTTCAGCTTAAAGGTAGCTCAGCTGCCCCTGATATAAACAACTATGTGCTCTCAGATGATAGACTCTATAGGAAGACATTGTATGGTAATCGCCTCGTAGTGTCTGCATTGATCAGATAGACTAGTTCAGATGCACCACAATGATATAAGTCATGTAGGCTTTCAAAAATGTATAGATTTAATAAAGAGGGAGTAAATGGTACATTGTTCCCTATTCCGAAACCCACAGAACCCATGGTCATGGTTCATGTCGACCATATGCCCCTTTTGTAGAACAGCAAAAGGTTATCAATATATGTTGGTTATTACAGACTAGCTTCTGCCCGCGACTTCGTCTGCGTGGACTTTAATTTTGAACAATTTTTAATTTTCCCTCGGGAACTACTTAAGGAATCGGGATAAAAGGTAGCCTATGTCACGTTCTTTTCCATGTCAAAGGCTGCATGCATGCCAAATTTCATCCAAATCCGTTCAGCCGTTTTTGAGTGATTGAGTAACAAACATCCAAATATCCAAACATCCACACTTTCACGTTTATAATATTAGTAGGAAGTAGGATAATTTCTCTAAATTTGTTATTGCTGAGCCCACCCACGGTCAATTCAGTAAAAAACAATAAGAACACTTTAAAAAATACTTAGTTTATTGGTTACCCTCATAAACTTGTCAGTGATCATGGCAAAGCTTTTACTAGCAGATATTAAAAAAAATTCAACTGACAAGCAATTTAAGTACATTTTGACATCTGTTGCATGTCCACAAGCCAATGGTTAAGTGGAATTGGATCTTACTGAATGCGTTACGTGCGATTGATCCTAGCCAGACTTCTAATAATTGGGCCAATAGCTTACCTGACATTATTTGGGGTGTTAATAATACTATAAATGAAAGTACAACATAGTCGTATAGCCCTATGATTTGATATTATGAAAGTAATAATGAATCGGTTGAAATCAGGCGTAATAATAGATCTAGTGCGCGATTAAAATTAGAAAGCCATGATGAAGCGTAACTTCGATAAAAAAAAAGGAAAACTAGTCGAATTTACAGAAAGGGAGATTTAGTTCTTTGGCGGCAAGCACCCACAAGTAGTGTAACAAGAGTGAGCACTAAGCTTGATGATATTTACTCTGGCCCATATATCATTACTAAGGTGTGGGTAATGACATATACGGAATCCTCAGTATTAAGGGGTTCCGAGGCTAGAAGGCCTTTACTAGCCTGATTGCATCGGACTCTTGAGGCCCTATCACAAAATCACAGTACCCTATATCATACAGTGCCAGTAGCTCTGATGACCAGCTTGAAACCGAAGATCTCATTGACCTACTTGAAAGCTAACCACGTGTTTTTCCATTGCGGGAGCAATGATTGTTTCAGGACGGCCGACTGTTACGCGCCACACCGCCTCAGCCAATCGCAAGCCAGCCCAAGCCAGCCAATCAGAGCCAAGCACGTGCAGCCATGTGCCAGCCAGCCCAAGCCAGCCAATCAGAGCCAAGCCAAGCTAGCGCCTTACTATCGGAGAAACTATAAAATGCCGCGCCATCTCATATTTAGATCACTTCTCTGTTTTACTGTTGCTAAGACGGAGCTCTGCCCGATTGTAAATCGAAATTAAATCAGTGTGATTCTGCAACGTCTGCTTTTTATTTTATCACGTTACAATATAGCAGTACCAAAGTTTCTCATAATTCAAATTATTCCCGACTTGACAAAAAAAATCCCATACTTACAGAGTTTCAAAATTGCACTACGAGTACAATGACGGCTCAATTAGACAATTTAGAAACTCGATACATTATATTGTATTAGGTTTGACATGTAATGAATATTACGAATAAAACGGTATCTGTATCTAGGGTAGGTATAATAAAAATAATTTTAAAGTATTCAATCATTTTTATTTAAAAGGTTTCAATTCAACAGAAATATTTACAAATGTCTGATATTTATATAAGATGGCGTTTTTGTAGATGATTTGAAGTTTCGGTTATTAAACTTCAGCGCGTAGTAAATACGTATTCTTATAAAAAGCTTAATCAGGTAATCAATAGGAAAACATTCACAAGGTACCTGAAACACACGGTGCGCGCCTTGACTGGCGATTCCGTTCAACGGAAATCAAACGGTAGGTAAATAACGTGGCCGTGAGCGTTCGACGGCCGGGAGTTTCGCTTCTATACTCGTATTATTAGTTATTCTTATGCCTAAACTAGGGCGTTTAGGCCTTAGTCAACCACGCTGGCCAAATGGGGGTTGGTCGACTTCACACACAACTTGGGTTCGAACTGCTACCTCCCGATTGGAAGACGACAGCCTTACACACTACGCCATCGACGCTTTTTTAATAATAATAACTCTTTATTGCACACAAAGACAAAAACAACAGAAATAATAAATGAAAGAAAAACAGAAATGTGACAATGGGCGACCTTATTGCTAAAGAGCAATCTCTTCCAGGCAACCTAGGAAGTGGGATATATATACACAGAAGAGATTCAAACGGGGGAAAGGTGCAGAAACAGGAATGAGGAATATAATTATGTGTGATAGGGAAAGGAACTCAATGTCACCAAAGCAACTAAGGATTCAAGGATAGGAAGTGACGTGACTTGACTGAACTTGGTTTTTAAAAGACTAGCCTGCGCGCACTTCGAATACTCTCAGGGAAAGAGGACAGCGGACAGCGTAGGACGGAAATGAGCATGACAGGAACTGAGTCGTGTGGGGTGGGATATTAAGAATTAAGTAGAAATAATATGGCAACGTGCGATTTGATGAAACAAAATATTGTGAAGAAGGCATAAAACATGCATGTCCCTACGCTGTCGAATTGGGAGCCATTTGAGTTAAGAGCGATAGGAAAAACATGGTCATATTTTCGTAAATTAAAAATGAACCTGATGGCTACATTCTGTAGACGCTCAAGCTTATCTAGGAGCTCTTCAGACAGATCCACCTGGGCAACATCAGCATAGTCCAGCAAAGACAGTAAAAGTATTTAGGAGCTCGGATAATAAATATCATAGAAATTGGAGCAGATTTTAAATATTTTTCATAGAAACTTTGAGCCCCTATTTTGCACCCTAAGGGGGTGAATTCCAATAAATCATGAAACACGTATTCAATGAAATGTTTTTAAGAGCATGAATCTTAAGTTTTATCAAAAACGTTGCTAATTTAAAAAAAAATCCCTTACAAACTTGCAACCCCTATTTCATCTCTTCAGGGTAAATTTTTTTAAAATCCCTTCTTAGTGTTCGTCCGCATTTTGAATTAAAACAACTGTCAAAATTTCACGTTTCTACCATTAGCGGTTATGGCTTTGCGTGCATCTATAGATGGGAACTTCTCCTTACAGGGTGGCCCGTTATTATTTTAAGTTTATTTTTCCGTAGTTTTCACCTGACATTGTTTTTCCTTTTTTATCTTTTTTTCCTAACGTATCCAGACGGTTTTTTTTGTGTAATTAATTATCATAGGGAAGCTTTTAGACACATCAAAGAGAATTTCTTTAGGAGATGTACGAGTAGGTTGTGCATTTCCGTGGGAGGACGCCAATTTGAAAACCTTTTATAAGTGGCATTTAAATAATTTTTTGAACTAATAACTGTGTTTTATTCTATTAATCATAACTCCGTCAATTATAACTAAAAATAATAGGAACACAATAAAATCCATAATCTTTAAAAAATACATTTATTGGTCTCAAGGCCAGTTACAGGTGAAAAACCGCTATTAAAGTCTGGTTTTTATGAATTATATTTGTTGTTAAAGATTCTTAGCAGTTAATATTATTTTTTTAGCCCTGTTTAGGGCTTAAAAAAATAATATTAACTATAAAAATAATTTTTGAGTACTGAACTCCAACAGTAATTTTGAACTTCAGATAAAATTTTACTTTAGTTCTGCAATGGTCTCAATTATTTATTCAATGCGATTAGGAGCCAAATTTACACGAGCGACTCAGAATTAGGGCATCGGAACCGGTTTTATCCGGTTCCAAAAGAACCGGGAATTCCCTGTTCTGAGGATCTCTGAAAGAACCGGAACTGTAAATCAGAAAACCGGTTTTTTCGGTTCTTTCTTAAAATAAATTTAAGAAAGAACCGAAAAAACTCGGCTCTTTATGCTAAATATCAAGTTATTATCATAGCATAATATTGTTTTCACTTGCCTTTACCACATAATGTCAAAAACTGATTCCACAAGTGTGGATCCAGCCACATTTGTGGAATCAATTTCAACGTCGACTTTAATGCTCCTACCATCCAAGAAGCTGGCTATCCATTTGCAGAGTCCCTCGGGGATTCCATAAGATGGTAGCTTCGTGTGAAGAGCTCTGTGCCAGACCCTATCAAACACCTTAGCGATATCCAGTCCAACGGCGAGAGCCTCATCTTTGCCCTCTAAAGTTTCAGCTCAATGGTGTGTCGGGTAAACTAAAAGATCACTATCTGAACGGCCGTGACGGAAGCCGTATTGTCGGTCGCTAATCAGCTGGTGCTCTTCCAGGTACCGTAGAAGGCGGGAGTTGCTGACCCACTCCATAATCATGGAGAGCAAGGACGTTATCGCTATCAGCTTGTAATTTGGCGGGTCGGATCGGTTACCCTTTTTGGGAATTGGGTGGACGTGAGCAATCTTCCACGAATATGGAACCCTGTTATTTTGATAAGAAAAGCGGTAAAGACGCGTTAGTACGGGGGTCAGCTCAGGGGCGTACATCTTCAGCACTACTGCTGGGATGCCATCCGGTCCACTCGACTTGTGGACATTGAGGAGCTTAAGCTCCCGCCTGACCGCACGTGTGTAAAGCGGATTTCAGGCAGAGAACTTTAACACCGAGGGATGGTGGGTGGTGTGGATTCCCCATTGTCCATTGTCGAGTTGGAGGCAAAGATTTGGGCCAAGAGATTGGCCTTCTCTTTTGCGCTCAACCTCAACAAAAAACATACCGAAATCTTTCTCATGAATCACTCTGTCTTTTAGTGCAAGCCACACCAAATTGACGACACGGTTAGCGCAGAGGTCGAGTGATCGCCTACTATGAAACGGGTCGCGGGTTCGATTCCCGCACAGGACAGATATTTTGTATGGCCCACAGAAATTTGTTCCGGTCTGGGCGTATGTGCATGTGATATTCTATGTTTGTAACTGCACCCACGACACAGGAGAAAATCCTAGTGAGGGGCGACGTTTTTTAAAAAAAACAAATCTGTTAATTAGTTTTTAAATTTATCGCGAACAGACAGACGTCGCGGGGGACTTAATTTTATAATATATAGTGACAACAAACCTACACAATCCCTTAACAAATAATAAACCTAAATCTTTCTCAAGAATCACTTTGTCTATTAGTGAGAACCACGCTCAGTAGTTTAGCTGAGTTCGGAAACAGACAGACAGACAGACGCCGTGGGGGAATTTGTTATAATTATGTATCCTGTAACCCTCTTTCGGCAGTGGAAACAATACTTATTTAACAATTGTACCTGCATTATCTGCTTTTTCAGAGACAATGAGCAATGTTTGGAAATGGTTTTTTGGAAACAAATAGGCTACTTTATTTTTGACAACCCTTAACTGAAATTTAAAAAATAAATATTTCCCAAGTTCTGAAGTTTTTGCATCTGATTTTTTTTTATAATAGTTCGTATGGTTTAACAAATCCGCAATAACAAAAAATGCTAATACGACAAGATTCCCCTGAAATAAAATAATTACAAAATCATAGAATTTATTTTTTTTCTAAGTTAAACTGCTGAATTTTAAAAGCGTTTTTGGTTTTTATGAGGCATCAAGTCCAAAACTATATATCCACAGTAAGTTTGATCTAAAAGATATACTTAATAAGAAAGCAGATAATTTGTTTTTCATTTGGGGCTTTATTTAAACGACATTTCTTCAAAAAGCATGTAAAACTAGGATATCCGCATCTGGGCTCAAATTTTTTTTTATGGGATAGGGGGCAAGCGAACAGACGTATCACCTGATGGTAAGTAATTACCGTCGCCCATAGACACCCGCAACCCCAGAGGAGTTACAAGTGCGTTCGTTGCCGGCCTTTGAGGTGGGAATACGCTCTTTTTTTGAAAGTTTGAAGGTCGTATCGGTACGGAAATACCGCAGGCGACAATTCGTTCCAAAGTTTGACTGTGCGAGGCAGGAAACTTCGAGAGAAACGCACAGTTGTGGACTGCCAACCATCTAAGTGATGGGCATGGATTTTTTGCCGCGTGGAACGATGGAAAGAGGCGGCAGGTATAAGTCCGAACAATTCCTCGAAGCATTCCCCGTAATAAATACGATAGAAGATGCATAGCGAAGCGACATCTCTACGCAGCGCCAAGGTATCAAGCCGATTTGAAATTTCCGTTGAAATTGCAGTCGACGATTCGAGTCGCTCTCTGTTGAATGCGGTCCAGCGGGAGAAGCTGGCATTGGGGTGCCCCAGCCCAAAGATGAGAACAGTATTCCATATGAGGCCGAACCTGCGCCTTGTAAAGCTGAAGGCGGTGCGCCGGAGTGAAATACTGTCTCGATCTGTTGAGCACACCAAGCTTCTTAGAAGCTAATTTGGCTTTACCCTCTAAGTGGCCACGGAACTGGACTTCGCTCGATATGTCGACACCAAGGATCCTAATATTGGCTGAGGCAGTTAGGGGAATGCCCTGAAAGCGAGGAGATACGACAAATGGCATTTTCTTTGCGGTGAACGCGCAAACCTGTGTCTTTGAGGGGTTGAAATGGACTAAATTAAGACGACCCCAGTTAGAAACTTTCTCTAATGAAGTTTCGATTTCAGACACAAGTTTATTCCGGCACTCAATGACGTTTTCCCGAGAAGAGTTCGCACGGCCGTTCTTTCGTGCTGTCGTCTGCATAACAATGAATGCTGCTGATTTGCAGCATATCATTGATATGCAGAAGGAATAGTGTAGGTGAAAAAACACATCCTTGGGGGACACCAGCATTTACAGACAGAGGGTCTGAGCATTCACCATCAATCAAGACCTTAATGCTTCTGTCTGCTAGAAAGCTAGTGACCCATCCACATAATTTCTCGGGATGCCCATATGAAGGAAGTTTTGAGAGGAGCGCTTTGTGCCATACCCGATCGAAGGCTTTCGCGATGTCCAAACTAACTGCCAGTGCCTCCCCCTTCGCTTCAATTGCCTCTGCCCAATGATGTGTCAAGTAAACTAGAAGATCACCAGCAGAGCGACCCCTACGAAAGCCGTATTGTTGGTCACTGAGTAGCTGGTGATCCTCTAGGTACCGGAGAAGCTGGCGGTTGATTAGCGATTCCATTATATTTGAAAACAAAGGGGTTATAGCTATCGGCCTGTAGTTGGACGGACTCGAGCGGTCACCTTTCTTAGGGATCGGATGCACTAAAGCTATCTTCCATGAGGTTGGGACTACGCCAGATGAATACGAGAGCCGAAATAGTCGCGTTAAAACCGGTGCCAACTCTGGAGCGCACGTCTTTAGCACGATAGGAGGGATACCATCAGGCCCACTCGACTTGTGGATATCTAGGGTGATTAGTGCTTGACGACTAACCCTAGCGCCCAGTTCAGCTTTAGGTATAAATTTCAAAGACACGCCTGAGTCGGGCTACTGTATCGTTCTCTATATTGTGGTAACGGCATGCCGGCGCACTTCGGGGTGGACCTTACGAGTCGTTCTGCGACGCCGCCATGCCGCGGTCAAATCCTGCCGCGTGCAAGCGGCAGGTGTACTGGTGTTCGCAGACCATTCAATATCTGCGCACCAGCATAAGGACGCGGCGCGCCTACCTGAAATCTGCACTACTTTTAGTAACATCACAATGTTACTAAAAGTAATATAAACTAATATCCGACAAAAATGATAACTTGATATTACGTTTCCAACCTGCGGCCCTACCTATCTCAAAGCGATCACTCGCTATCGCTTAAGTGGGCTACTCACATACCAGCCGCAGGGGCTATCTAGGGTGTAAATGTGGGAATGACCCTTAATTGGCACAAAATCGTGATAGGCAAGCAGGAGCAATTTCCTAGATTGGCCCTGCAGCAGGGCGGTAGGCGCGAGACCACTCTTGCTCCCTGGATTGTCCCTGCCGCCCTACATGTTGCCGCATGTGTAGCGCGATTGGAGCAATTTCTATACCAATCTTTTGATTTTTCGATAATATTGGAGCCATTCTCAACGCGTGTGCTTACTTCAACTTTAATCCGAACAGCCTTGCGCCCTAGATCGCCCTTGCGGCAGGTATGTGAGTGACATTAGAACTATTATTCTAATGCCACGAAAGCGATAGCGAGTGATCGCTATAAGTTATGCGGTTGCGCTCCCTGTCGCTTGGTCTGGGGGTCTCAACCTTGTAACCTGGTGACCCCTCCCTTGGCAAGTATAGCCCCAGCTCGTTTCTACCGCAGGGCCTGCCCCAGCTCGTTTCTACCGCTGGGCCTGCCCCAGGGGGTGCGTTCGGGGAATGGCTAGTCCAATCCCAAGCGTGACTCCACCGGGGGCGGAAAGGTTTAGCCGGGTATGGGGTTTTAGCTGAGTTCTATGGCATATCCAAGGGACAGCTTTGTCAGATTCAGTTCACTGGAATCGAGATTCCACCGCCTTAAAAAAGGTTAGAATTGTGACCATTAAAGCTCTAAGGCATGCGAGCGAGCGTGCCGCGGCAGCGACCGCCGAGCGCCAGATCCCCTCTATTGTTGGTCATTGGGTAGGGTTAGGGTTCAATTTCATCATTTGGGTTAGGTGATTTCGGAATCTAATTAATAGGTCTTTTAATAATCGGAATTCAAATTTTTCATATATCGAATTATTGTCAGATTTTTGTTATTCTATCTATTGAAACTCAGTATTTTGAACATAGTAATTATAAATGCTTGGATACAATATTGAAATTTTTGAATGATATAAATAGGATTTTGAACTTTTGAACCATTCGGAATTATGAAAATGTCTATCTGTGACTAACAAAATAAAGTTTTTTGTATTTATGAAGTGTACCCGCCCACGAACTATGTTTCGCTAATATTTTTTGGATGGGATTTTTTTTAAATTATGGGATTTTGAAAAATCTTTTCTTAACATAAGGCAAGGAACCCCGTATCGAATTTTATGTTACTATAGCTTTAGTAGTTTGGACTCTACATTGATACCTCAGTGAGCCATTCACCAAAGTCTTTTATAAAATCCGAAAAAAAAGGTTTTCTTACTTTTGGTTATAATTAGTAGCATTTATGTAATTCAATTCAATTAAATTTTTAGTTTGAATGGCTTCTGTCAGATTTGACAATTTTGCCAATGTTAAGTAGCAAAAACACAGTTTAAATTAAAAGGATCTAGCGGTAATATTTAAATACTTGGCCGTTTAGGCTACCTGTGGACAAAGCAAAGCAAACATTAAATTGATAGTAGCAACTTGAAGTTATGGTTAAAAATTATTAAGTGAATTTATTGTTGAATGTGGATTATGTTGGGAGATATATGAAGTGGGTGTAATGTGGGATAAATTTTTTGAGGGGTTATTAAGGAACTTAGATTACTATTTTATAATTTAATTGAGTGTCTTTCAATATATTTAAAAAGTATGTTTAGAAAAGGGGTATTCATTTGTGTTAAAAGAAAATTCATATTTACAGGACGTGGAATGAAATCATGAAGTAGGTGATATAGTGAAGTTTGTTGTCTCGGGCAGTTAAAGAAAATATGGTCCACAGTGCCTTCCTCTAATCCACATTCACATATGGAATGGTCTCGAATACTTTAGCCAAAAAGACTGGAGAGCATACATGTCCAAGACGCAGACAAATTATAGTTGAGGTGGTTACTTTATTGGCAGATTTGTATTTGAACTTTGAAGAACCATGGCTGGCTAAGGATTTTCTTTTTAAGGTACAATAATGACTCCACTCCTATTGCCATTGTCTAGTTAGGTCTGATTTTGATGTTAAGAGAATATCCTGGGAAAAGGATTTGTCATAAGTAAGACAACCTAAACTTGTGGCCTGCAGGCCAATTATGGATCTTTCATCGTTTGACATGGTATAAATTTGAGAAAAAGAAGTCATGAAATGCTGCATTTCGTATTACCGATCTCCAATGATATCATTACTATGGCATAATTTCAATGATGTCATCATTAAATAATGAAAAAATGATCAAAAATCTGACCCGAAATCGTATTTTTCATTTTGCACTATGATATCATATGAAATCATTTGCAAAACCATGAGATTGGTAATAGGCCCTATGTTTCAGTACGCTTGCACAAATTCATTGCAGCCTCTTAAATGTGAAATATCAAATTAGATGTTTTTAACGACTTTTTAACTATAGTTAGTACCAATCTACTGACGTATCTAAAGCACCATGTATATACTATCGCGAGCACTTCCGCCTGACCATTTAAAAATTTATTCGCTTGAATCGTGCGGAAGCGCCGGGCTACGCCCCCTTAAGTTTTGGCCTATTAGAAAAGAAATACTCTTTCTCTCTCTAATCGGCGTTGGGGGGTTCCTCGGCGGCTCGGCGGCAGGCCGAAGAAGAATCTTTTATTTCATTATTCCATGTCTATTCGAGGTCGACGAGGTGGAACTAGAGAGCACTAGTGCAAACGAAAATGAGCGGAACTGCGCGCGATAGTACACATATTGTTTTGAAATTAAAATAATTATTATTCACCTGTCTCGTTCAATTGTTGTCCAATCTCCTCCCATATATTTATCCGTCTTTGTTGGTTCATATATTGGGAATGTTGCATATTGTACAGCTCCTCATACTGTTGTACTGACAATATTAATGCAATTTCGTCCATAGCGTCTGCGTTGAGTACGTTCAACTTACTAAAAATCATGAATTTAATCTTCAAACAATATAATCTAATAATCCTTTGTCCTCGTCTTTTATTTGAAAATTACGCTTTTCAAAGACAAACTTTTAATTTTTCAAAACTACCAAACTAAGAGACTGATTTTTTTTTTTTAATTTTGTTTATCCCATTTGGGAAAGGCAAAGGCGTCAACCATACAGCCTAGTCTGTATGCAATAAACTATTGTTATTCATTCTTCTTTTGAATTCACAAATCGCCAAACGTAGAGGTTACATATTCATAAATTGCTTCAAAGCATTTTTCAATGGAAAGAAGTTTTTGTAAAGAGCGCGGTAGATCTTGCTGGTGTTTCATTATTTTTGAAATTTCTTCTAATAAAATGTTTCTTTGCAGGGCAAAAATTGGACATTCGTAAAAAAGGTGATGCAGAGATTGAGGTAAGGTGGTGTTGCACCAGTTGCACGATGGGGAAGAAGTCATGCCTAGCCGGTACAAATGGTCATTGAATCGACCGTGCCCAATTCGCAAACGGCAAATAATAGTAAAAAATCTTCTGTTTATGTAATTGTGTCTATTGAACCAGGGTTGTTTTATTTTATTATTTATTTCTCGATACCACTTCCCTTTTATGAGCAAAGTACTATTCCAGTGTTCTTCCCATAGCTTCAATATTTCTTTCTTGATTAGAGCTGTACAATCAGTATATGAAATTGATATGTTTTTTATAGGTACGTCTAGAGTGTTCATAGTTTTGGCCAGTTTATCTACTTCCTCGTTTCCATATACACCGATATGAGCTGGAGTCCAAAATAATATAATGTCTATTTGATAATTTATTTTTAAATGATGTATCTGATCTCGGATATTATATATTAAATGATTTGTGACTGATGAAAAGGAAGGATTTCTCAAAGCCATCAACACACTCATGCTGTCAGTAATAATAATCCATTTTTTGTATTGGCTGAACTGTTGAATGTAGTTAAGAGCTACAATTATAGCATTCGCCTCAGCAGAAAATATGCTGGCATTTTGGCACATTTTAAAACTATGTCCAGTTTTACTACCTGCATCATACATAGCTACTGCAACACTTACATTCGTCTTTGAACCATCTGTATAAATTGATCGATAATCATTATAAGCCTGTAGACTTTCGTAAACATCATATTTATCTTTAAAATCTTTATGTAGGACAATATGAATGTCACAGAATTTACTAGCATATGAGCCACTATAACAATGTAAAGTAGTACTACAAAATATATTACATTGTTCTTTTAAACTTATAAAATGTGAGAAATTCTTTGAAAGAAAAGTGTTAGTGGAACATACATTTAATTTATTTAAAAGATCATTATTCGAACGCGATAAGAGTTTAAAAAGAAATTTAAGTTTTAAAAATTCAAAGCGAATAACCATTGGTGGTAAATGACATTCGACCTGCATAGAATTTATTGGGGAAGTGTTCATAGCACCTAGTATTAATCGTAAGTTCTTATTCTGTATTTTATCAATAATATCTATGTATTTTGGATCGGAAGCGTAACAAAAGAAAGCATACTCAAAATGACTTCTGACCAAAGCTTTATAAAGCATTAACACAATTTTAGGATCAGCACCCCATTTCAATCCAGTAACGGACCTAATTACATTAGTGGCTTTTAAAGCTCTGCTCACCAAGCAATCAACATATAAATCCCACGTAAGATTTTCGTGAAAAATAACACCCAAGAATTTAACTGAATTATCAATAGGCAAAGTATGATTGCTGTATGTAATATTAATTAGAGGTAGAGAACTGTATTTTGGGCAAAATATTACAACTTTACTTTTTAAAAGGCTAACATTTAAATCAAGTTCTGAGAAGTAATCTGCCAGCTTCACTAGATTATTATTTAATGTTAATTGAATATCTAATACATTAGTACCTTTACAATAAATGACAAGGTCATCAGCAAACTGAAGATTGTTGACTAAATTATTATTAAGAATGGAATTTAGTTTTCTTATATACAAAATATACAGAATAGGACTCAAGATGCCTCCTTGACATACACCTTTGCTCGAAAATCTAGGGCCTAAAAATTTATTATCTATTTTGACATACACTTTTCTATCCGTGAGAAAAGCATATATCCAATAAGCAATTTTTACAGGTAAGAAAGATAATAGAGATTCAAACAAAATACCATGATTAACGTTATTACATGCACCTTCTATATCAAAAAACACTGCTATTGTATACTCCATATTCTTTTGAGCTGTAGTGACGTCCAAAAAAAAATGTGCTAAGCTTTCTTGAGCCGAAAGTCCTCGCCTAAACCCAAACTGGTTTAAAGGTAAAATTGAGTTCTTTTCTATGAAGAATTCCAATCTTTGTTTGATTAGCTGTTCAAATAATTTACCAGCACAAGACGTTAAAGCGATAGGACGATAAGAATCGGGATGAGATGCAATTTTTCCAGGTTTTAAAATAGGAACCAAGCAGTCCATTTTCCAATTAGGAGGAATTGTGCAATCTTGCCATAAAATATTATAAATTTGTAAAAGCTTATAAAGATTGTCAGTGTTAAGTAGCTGAAACATCTTGTACGATAAAGTATCTAATCCACAAGCAGTGTTTTTTCTAGATTTCAGAGCTGCAGTTAATTCGTCAAAAGAAAATGGATCAGTGAGGAATGACTGATTATCTGGTAAACTATTGTCCTTCACAATTGGCCTGTTATTTTGCACAAAGTCAGGCGTGTATTTACGTAAAAAATCACTGACCCACGAAAAATCACTATTTTGCTTTTTATATGTTTTATGTGTAAGTTTTCTCATGTTACCCCATACTACTGAAACTGGTGTCAATCGATTTAATTTTGTACAGAATTCTATCCAACTACTTAGTCTTTCTCTCTTAATCGTAAGTTTTTTAGCAGCTTGTAATCTTTTGAAATTAATATATTTTTCTTGAGAAGGATTATTCTTAAAATCAAGATAGGCTTGCTTGCTTTCCTGGACAGCTTTAGCGCAATTACTATTCCACCAAGGAATTGTTCGATATTTTGATTTTAAGTTTTGAGTAGCAATGTTACGTGATTCGGACCGAGAGGTACGAGAGGGAATTGACTTTTGTGCAGCTGTCAAAATGATTTGACAAAAAGAGTTGTATGAATCTATTGGATTACTAATAGGGTTACATTGAAAATTATCTAAATCCTTATTAACAATTGAAGAATACAACTTCCAATCAACTAATCTATGATTAATGCGATTGTTAAAATCATTTTCATCCTGAAAATTGTTTTGAGAGTTAAAACATTGTGAACTACTATTGAATGTAATCTTAGTAAATGTTGGCAAATGATAACTGCCCAATGGATCGTCGTGTACTGACCATTCGCAGCGAAGAGCTAATGAAGGAGATACCATAGTCAAGTCCAAACCATTGGGTCTCCAAGAATGAGAACCGACAGTTGTGACCTGACCATCATTCAACAGGACTAAATTGCATTCATCTAAACACTCAAGAATATCCTTACCTCTGGAATCCGATAACGGACATCCCCAAATTGAGTGATGAGCATTGAAGTCACCAGCTATAATCGTCGGCCTATGGAGAGAATTCAAGAAATGTTTAAACTTATTTTTAGAGAAACTGGGAATACAATTTGTTGGACAATATATACTGGCTATTGAAATAGTGTTCTGATTTAGTTCTAAATGTATTACAATTGTTTGAAGAGAGTTGTCAAAATAAGATGTTACTTTTTGATATTTTAATGATGTATGGATTAAAATAGCAACACCATTATGCTTGTTGCCACAGTCATTACGTTCAATATGATAACCTTTGATTTTAAACTGCTTCTGAGGCTTTAGCCATGTTTCACATATAATTGCGATATGAATAAAATGGTCATAAAGAAATTTCGTAAAAATAAGTTGATTGCTTAATAAGCTTTGAGCATTCCACTGTACGATATTCAATTGATTGGGGGTGAATTGTGGGGATTTGATTGCTTACCAAAAGTATTTTTTAAGACCTCTAAAACACTTTTAGAATTTATAGAAGTATTTTGAGTATTATGCAAAGAAACACATTTAGTTATGGTTTCAACTAATAATGAGAGACACTTGCTGTCAGTATTGAGCAGTGTAAACAAATCTACATTATTTTTTGTCTTACTTTCTAATTTGGGAAAATTTAAAGGATTTGTAATATCTGCATAAGAAGCAGGCTTATATTTATTTCTATTTTCAATGATTTTCTGTTTTTTAACTGGGCATATTGGAGACACACTAGTATGATTGCCATCACAATGAATGCAAGTAGCTTTTTCGATAGAAACTGTACAAGTCTTATAGTTATGATTTTCTTTACATATACTACATTTTTCAGAATTTTTACAATATTTTGCCAAATGTCCGTATCTCAAACATTTGTAACATTGCTTAACTGGTGGTATATATTGAGACACATCATGTCTCCAACCACCAATATCTATATGATTTGGCAAAATGGAAGTGGCAAATGTCACTATTACTGTAGTTGTAGGTTGTAATATAAAACCCTCAGTCACATTTATTTTTTTCATTATTCTTTTTATTGTTATTATTTTTTTTGTACTTGTTATCATAGTAAATATTCTCTTGTTTGATATAATGGTAGGTACATTTCTTATAACTCCGGACACCTCAGTTGTAGCAGCAGGAATACTGGCTTTGAATTTGTATTCTTTCAAGAAGGTATTATTATTTAAAAAGGCATTCGCCAAGTCTGGTTTTTCAAAATAAATACCTATCTTAAACTTATTGATATTTCTTAAAAATTTGACGCCTTTGTTAAAGCGCTTTAAACAAGTTGACAAAGAAAGAAGATCTCTTGTTCCAATTGGTTTCTGGATGTCTGATGACTCAACAAAAACCACAAATTCAGTGCCGCTAATTTCTTCCGGATATCTGCGTATATAGTCAGTAACATAATAAGGCTTGTACCTATCTGCATTGCTTATTTCTTCATCACTGTCCGAAGAGGACATATCCGTTTCTACCAACCTTACCTCATCTGTCTCCCTATCTGCATCACCAGACTCCGGTTCATCCTCCTTTTTTTTTCTTTTTCTCGAACTCCGCTTCCCCATATCTGCTTATAATATTATTTAATGCCTATATGTTATATACCTCTTTTGTTTGTGTTTTATTAAGTAACTGACTACAATTAAAAAATTACAAATAAAATATTTTAAAGAGCCCGCCTTTACTATGTGAAGTTCCCGCGCTTTTTTCCTAAGAGACTGACTGACTGACACTGATATTTTTTAAAATCATTTTCACATTCTGGGAAGGCAAAGGATATTGTGCCCATACAGCCAATTCTTTGGTCATTCTTTTATCGGTATTTTCCTTATAGGTATCTTCCGGTGGTATCTTTTCTTCAATCTTCATTTTTATTCTTTTTTCCTTTTTTCATTTTTCTTTCTTCCTTATCTTCTCTTATTCAATTGTTATAATTTGGTCAAGGCAGCAGCCATGTCGTTTGTACAGATACATAAGTTAATTAGTCAAGTCCAGAGGCGCGTTCAGAGCCTACGCTCGAGTGCACTCCGAGTGCACTCTGACAGCAACCGACCCGTTCAGAGCCTCGGGGTAAAAAACGCTCTGACAGGCGGTTATACTGAAATACTCTTACGTGATTGGATGATATTAGCGGCCATATTCTATAATGTCATCTACTAGAAGGAGAGAGAAATAAAGAATCACTCAGAAGAATAACTAAAGCATAGAAACCTAGCAAAAATAGCTACTGAACTTAATATATTTGACTCACTTTGACATTAGGCGCTGCTAATAGAAGTTAGACAGAGACACGTATATGCAAGATGTTTCGAAATTTTGTAGGTCGTCACTAATTCTCGCTTGTCAGTTCTTCTCCCAGTGATGTCGTGCTCATCACTCACCTAGTTTCAACGTCGATAATTATATAATGTAGGTATTTAATAGATCCCTAATACTAAAATGTCTTTATTACGAGAAATATAACATAAATAATTAAGGGTAGATTTTCTTATGTAACTTATCCAGCTAATAGCTGCTGTGTCTCTTTGGTATTGGCTGGCCGTTCATGAGACTATCGGACTCGCCCACCGAGGGTCCCGTATAAAATTGTAGGTTATACTTTAAAATAGAGACTAAATTTTTTATGATTTAATTACAAATGTGGAGTTTGAGATTTTCCCTGACTTTTAGTGTAAAAGAAAAATAAGAAAGAAAATTTTTTATTTTGCCACCACACGACAAAAACACAAAAAATAAACAGAAAACAATACAACAAATAGGTACAAAAATTATTTTGGTGTTAGTCGTCGTGTGATGCCAAAACTGTGCTCAGCTCAGTATAAGCAGCAAGCGACGGGCTTGCTACACTGGTATTCTGCTGAGCACAGCAGTGACATCTAGCACAGGATTACTTTCACACAATACCCGGCCAACACACAGCCGTATAATTTATACGTCTGTGGGCCAACATCACCAAAAAAAAGAAAAAAAAAAGATGGCCAAGTCAAGTTGCCATTGCTTCTATAAAAATAAAAAAATTAAAAAAAAAGTTCTCTTTTGTTTACATTTGTTCTCTTTTTACAATTAGTCTGTGATTAACATAATAATTTTGTTTGACTATATAACTTCACCATAGTTCTAGCTAGATCAACGAAAAGTACCCTATACATTTTGATGCCCGTGAGAATGTCGAAATATACGTTTTTGGCGGCATAAACGGCCGTACCTTTTTTTGTTAACTTAGAAGTTTGATTTTTTCACATCTTCAAGGGACTAGAACTTGTTAGTGTAGAACTGAGTAATTATATGGTTTTAATTTCAACTCGATACCTTCACGCGTTTCCAAGATAGTCTTGACAGACAAACGGACAATAAAGTGATCCTATAATGGTTCAGTGTTTCTTTTGAGGTACGGAACCCTATTGACTATTTAAGTGACGGGTATTTCCCGTTATCTAAAATGTTGGAATTTTTCTATTGCAGAGATTCACAAATTCTATGGGAAGGAAATCGAAGACACGCTGCTTTTATTTCATCGCTTAGATTTAATTCATTTTTTCAGTGTGACCGTTTTAAGAAATTACTAATCTAGTAATCTACTAAGTTCAGCAACTTTTTCCACTAAAATCTACTGAGGTGAAAAAAAATCTACCGAAATTCTACCAACCTACATTTTGATGTATGCGAACAATGTGGTGGAAATAAAAACCGATTTATTATTTTAATTAGATTGGGAATATTTATTTTCATTACAATTTTTGCTTAATCTAATCATATTATATGATAATTTGTACAATTTGTAGAGTCATTATATCGGTAGCCTAAAATCTGTATAGATATATTTACAGATAAATCTGTATAAATGTCAACACTGAAGAGAATGACATATTTGCATCCTTTATACACAGTAATTTTTTTATCACCCCCGAAAATTCAAGGGACGTTTCAGGACACATCCATTATTATGTAAAAAATGCTGCTCTCGACTAGTGCAGCATTTTTTGATATTTTAGAAAATTAATATAAAATTAAGTAGGTGAGTTATTTTTTTATTCATATTAAATCGTGGTACTACCATGTCGTGAAGCGTCAGTAAAATTTTCCTGGGTGATAAAAAAGTAACACTGTATAAGGCAATATATAGGACTATTACCTACCCTTTAAACTAGTTTAAATGATACTCTGAATCGCAATTAAAATAATTATCAAAATATATACTCTATTCTCTAAACGTTAGACTTCAAAATTCCATGTTGGTTGAGCTTAAAAGTGTATAGTCGGGGGAATCTCCTGCTACAAACAGTACTAATATAAGCGTTGCCAACATAATTAATAGGCTTGAACACAAGTCCTTTCAGCCGGGACGCTTATTGCTTTAAATCTACTGACTAGATGTTTAGAAACTACTGCATATCTACTGCATGGTCTTTTCATTGAAAATCTACTGCTGCAGTAGAAAATCTACCGTAAGCGGTCACAACACTGATTCCCTACCGTAAAATGGGGTGAATAGACACAATTCTGAACTTTAGATAAGATTTAAACTATGTTTTTATTTACTTACAGCTAGGGAATAATAATAACCATATGAGTCTAGGTTTATTTAGTCTGTCAAAAGCAAACTTAACTAAGTTTCCCTTCTTATTTTAGCAAAAACTTCAAAAATATACGCATTTTCTATTCGCCTCGAGCCCGGGGTGATTAAATACGGTATAAGAGGTGAATAGAAAAATTGTGTAGGGTTGGCAAATTTTCTTTATAGATTCTTGGCATGTTGATGATGTACCTGGAACAAAACCACATTGTTTGAACAAAAAGGTACATTTATGAATGATTTATAACATAAACTTCAAATTAACAAGTTATAAAAGCTTGTTATATATAGTGAAATGTCAGATAACATCACAAACATTGATCCGATTCCATGGTACGTAGCTTAAGCACTTTCGTTAGAGATTTCGGTACCAACGAAGTTATTTTTAATATAGATAAACTAGCTGTGCCCGCGATCCTCGTTTTGTCATAATAAAGTTTAACGCAATAATAAATAAAATCAATAATCGAGGTAAAAGGTAATCCTTTCTTTTAAATTGGACAATTAGCCAAATACGAAAATCGGTTAAGTTGTTTTGGAGCTTATCTCGGACAAACCCTGTGGCATGAGATTTTTTATATATAGATAAATATACCTAAATACCCAGACAGAACAAACAGAAATGTTCATCACATAAAGGATTGTCCTGGGCGAAGATCAAATCCACGACCCTTGGCGCACTAAGTAGGAACACTACACTCACTTGTCTGATATTACTCTAAGTAGGTAAAGAAAATAACTATTTACGTTGAAACATACTGAGACAATTTGCTCAGCGCCTGAGCGATGTAAGTGCTTACTTTGTTTCGAATTAGATCCGGGATGTGAATGTATGGATGTTAAATTTAAATATACTAGAACTAAACATGCGTGGCAACCCTAAATGGATTTTTTCTAGTGACCCCTTTCTCGTTTCTATTTACCCCTTCCCGTTTCTATTAGCCCCTTTCTTATTCATTTCTTAACAAGAATCTCTGGTGGGGGCCAGAACTTGAAAGGCTGCGGATAAAACTTAGGGCACTCTTCAATAGAGCAAAAAATACAAGAACTCCCGATGACTGGGACAAATACAAAAATGCGCAGAGACACTACAAGAAGAGGATCAGATTCCGGAGAACGGAAGCCTGGCAAAACTTCTGCAGCAGCATAAACTCAACAAACCAAGCCGCCAGAATAAAGAAAGTATTGTCTAAGGGAAACACAGACCTCCTTGGCAACATCAAAAAAGTCGACGGCACTTATACCAAATCTGAAGAAGAAACCAGTGCGGTAATGCTGGAAACACACTTTCCTGGTTGCCAAATCGCGTCACATCTAGAATGGCCCGACGAGCACCACAGCATCCCGTCAACCGAAGAATGGGAGGCTGCCAGCAAAGTAGTAACTGCGGATAGAATAGAGTGGGCTATAAAGAGCTTCAAACCTTTCAAATCCGCAGGACTGGACGGAATATTCCCAGCGCTGCTACAATGGCAGCCTAACTTAGCGGTAAAACACTTAGAACCAATTTTTAAGGCCTGCATAGCCTTTAAATATATTCCCAAACAATGGAGAGAGGCGAAGGTAGTATTCCTACCCAAACCAGGGAAAGATGACTACACTACGGCGAAATCCTTCAGACCAATAAGTCTAACATCATTCCTACTCAAAACACTGGAGAGATTGGTAGACAGACACCTAAGGGATGGAGCACTCCAAGAAAGACCCTTACACCCCCAACAACACGCCTATCGGAAAGGCAGGTCCACAGAGTCGGCACTACATATGGTGGTCCGTAAAATAGAGTCGGCCATACACAACCAATCCTCAACCCTAGGTGCCTTCATAGACATAGAAGGAGCTTTCGACAAAACAATGCACAATAGCATTAACCACGCCCTTCAAAAGTACCATATAGAACCAGCAATAATAAAATGGATCACCGAGCTGGTAAGTAAGAGGGCGGTTCAGATAGTGGGGAATAACACTGTTAGAGCAAAAGTGGTTAAAGGATGTCCCCAAGGGGGAGTCCTATCCCCACTTCTGTGGAACATAGTAGTAGACAGCCTCCTAAGGAAACTAAATGAAAGAGGCTACACTACTATTGGTTATGCAGATGACCTGGCAATACTGATAAATGGGACTGCAGAAAACATACTATGCAAGGAAATGCGTGCAGCCCTAGCATTAGTGGAACAATGGTGTGACGAACATCAATTGTCAGTAAATCCAAATAAAACAGAACTTATACTTTTCACCAACAAAAGGAAGTTACCAGAACTACAGCTACCCAAACTATTTAACACCAAACTCTCCCTGTCAACACAAGTAAAATATCTGGGCATTATCTTCGATAATAAATTAAACTGGGCGAGTCACATGGAAACAATAACAAAGAAGGCATGCTTAGCGTTTAACCAATGCAGGAGACTCGTTGGTAAGAAATGGGGTCTCAATCCAAAAATCACACTTTGGTTATACACTGCAGTTATCAGACCCTCTATAACCTACGGATCAGTAGTTTGGTGGCCCAGAACCCAACTAACCACGGCAAAAGCTAAGCTCCAGAGTCTGCAACGCTTAGCAACTACATCGACCAGTGGATGTATGAGAACCACTCCATCAGCCTCTCTAGAATACCTCTTACAACTGAGGCCTCTAGATCTAGTCATACAAGAGGAGGCGAAAGCAGCAGCCCTAAGACTAAGATCACAGGGACTATGGAAACGCAACATAGGAAAAACACACACAATTATCCTAGATTGGAGTACGAAAGAAACACCTCTTCTCGATGCACCAATCGATAGAATACCATGCCACCATGTCTTTGGCAGAAGATATGATATCCAACTTACAGCAGAATCGAAAGATTGCTCTGACATTAAAGAAGTTAGGATATATACAGACGGCTCCAAAACCACTTGTGGAACTGGGGCCGGCGTCTTCTCAAATGACCTTAATATCAAATTATCAATAACCCTAGATAGGCGGAACACCATCTTCCAAGCAGAATGCATTGGCATCACCAGAGCGGCACAGGCAATTGCAGCTAGGGGTGTTAATAATCTTAACATAAAGATTATCTCAGACAGCGCATCTGTCCTGCAGGCCCTCCAAAGCAATACTATCAACTCTGTCCTTATACTGGAATGCCATAACATGCTCCAAACCATAGCAGATACAAACCGGGTAACTCTGCAATGGATAAAAGGACACAGCGACTCACTTGGCAACGATGCAGCAGATGAATTGGCTAAGAGAGGTTCAAACACAAAAGTGTATGGACCAGAACCCTTAATGCCTATTCCACAGGCCCAGATTAAAACCTGGCTGCGTAAGAAAACCGAGGAACAACACCTAACAGAATGGAGAGCCAATGAGGGATGCAAGCAAACAAAAAACGCAATCCCGGTACCATCCAAAAAGCTTGCCCGTTCCCTCATCAGACTAAAGAGAGACAAAATCCGAAAAGTTATAGCTACTATAACCGGACACTGTCTCCTAAACAAACACCTATTCATAATAGGGGTGACAGACAGCCCCCTATGCAGAGGATGCATGGAGGCGGAAGAAACGCCACAGCACGTCCTTATGGAATGCACAAGCGTGGCCGACCAACGGGCGAAACTTCTCCACTCCCCAGCATCCATGCCGGAAGCATGTAGTAGCCCACAGAGGCTGCTGGCATTCTGGGAGGACCTGGGATGGATGGAGTAGGATGTAGGCTGACGCAAGGTCAGGACGCACAATGGCCCAATCAAGAGGCTAAGTGCGAAAGAGCCCCGCCAAACTAACTAAACTAACTAACTTCTATTAGCCCCGTATGCCGTATCTATTGACCCCATACTACGTGTCCATTCGCCTTTTCCCCGTGTCTATTAACCTCAAATACAAAAAAAAATTGGCACAATTCATTATTTACGTTTATAATAAAAAACTATTATAAAAATGGTACTTACTTTTACACAAAATTTATCCCAGAGGAACCACAGATCGATTAAAAGTGTTTTCAACACCGTAAGAAACGTATTTTTCGTTATAAACCCAAAGTTTGTAGACCTCAAAATCACACAGCTCAACTGGTGCTTTGAAAAACGTTACTAAAATCACTTTTGACATATAAAAAAAATGTTACCAAATTAAAAATATAATAATTTAGTAGTTTTCCTATATCCGTGAACGAGTAATTGTTCTTGAAAAAACTTTCCTTATTTTTTTCTATTCACCCCGCATTTTCTATTCACCCCATTTTACGGTACTACTATTTTCTTTCACGAAGGAAAGGCAATGGCACTGCGCCATACAGCCTGATCTTTAGTGATTGCAAGTCGAAAGTTATAAGACAGGAATCAAGTCTTCAGTCTTTATAAACAAAGAAAAATTTATTGGCCATAGTCTATGATAAAGTTTAACAATGATAAAAAAAAGCAGCAAATGTCCAAATGGTCCCATCTCAGCTAAATGCTTTCTGTTCAGGGGCGGTCGACTTTTCTATTGGCGCAATGAGACATACCTACTAGGGATACATCGAGTGTTACCTCAAAAAACATGTTTCTAAAAATCCTAAAATGGTAGTAAATAATAACAAAAGATTCATAGATGTTAACCATATTTTCTGATGATTAACATCTTTTAAAACATAAATTTGCGTTATTTAACTAAAGTTAATATTTTTAAGTATATTTTGTTTAAAATTATCCAGAAAGACTTGAGCTTGAAGATTATTTATTAAATGGATAATGGATGTAAAGTCAATGTTAGAACTGGCAACATACATTCACAACAAATATGGCCGAATTTATATTTCTGGCGCATGAATTATTTTCCTTTTGTTTCTCCATTGCGAATTTACGCAATAATATCGAAGTGTGCTTGCTTTTGAGATAACGACTTTTCTTGATAGTGTCTTTTTGTGTTTTTACATGAGAAATAGACTCATTTGGAGACAGTGACTTGTTTTGATTTTTGTGTTAAACTTGAGTTCTTTTTCGTGTTGTTACTTAGATTTAATTGCTTTTCCTGAGACAGTGACTCTAAAACGTGTCAATTTGAACAATAGTTTGTCAGGGAACATGCCTGATAGACCTGAAGAGAAAATGTCTCAAGTGTGGAATCTCACCACAAGATGATGCAATTGCAAACATTATACCTACTATATCGCTTTCCAAAGCCAGGAACAACAAATATTCGACGGTAAGTGTTGAAATTGACCAGTTTAAATACTTCTGACATTGCCACGTCCTTTTTTTGTTATTCAACAAGCCTTCATCGCAGTTGTCAAACAACGACGTTGAAAACTTCTCTTAAATATTCGCGAAATTATTTTATGAAACTGTCTATCCTGGCACTTGACACTAGCAGTAATGGTTGTTATCCTCTCTAACGACTAAATGCTACAATAAAAAAAAGACAGAAAAGACCCCTGTTAAAGCGGTAGCGGTTATGTTCACAATAAAAAAGATTCTTTGAGTTCTATTAGCGTTACTGCAAGAAAATAAAATTATAATAGTCTCTAAATTCCGTAGATTAAATATCATAATGATAAATGAACTTTCGCTCATAATATTTTCTTTTTCAGATGTGAAATGTGGGCCAAGTATTGTTTTCCAAATGACAGTTGGTCATCTGTGGACTTCCAACGTAAATTATATGCTGAGCAAAGGATTATAAGATTATATATACTATTGACTTTATTAATGTTGAAGAGAAGAGATTATCCAAACATGCTGTTCCAGATATGATTGGTTTTGACAAGGTGAATAAAAATAGCTTTTGTATATATCCTACCTGTTTATATCTGTGTTAAAATAAATATTTCTAGCATTTTATGCATTCAATGTGTGGATGCTGAGTCCTGGGAGTGGAGTCCATCCTAAGACTTGTTATAGTTATATGCCGCCTGTAGAGTGCTCTTGTTGCATATTAATAATGATTATTTAGACAGTTCAGTGGTGTGACTATGGTTCATTTATTGATTGATAATGCCAAATTTTTTACATTTCAAATTGAGACAGCATACTTTATCAATAGTGCTTGCACTCCATCCAAATGTCCGAGTCTGAGCACTATGGATAAAGTCTGTATTATCAATTTCAATTGCTATGCAAGCTGTACTATAAACTACAACTCCTTACAATCATCATCATCATCACAGCTCATAATATATGTCCCCACTGAGGGGCTCGAGGCTACCCAAGGGTTAGGGTAGTAAGGCCTGAGTCAGCCATGCCGGCCTCGTGCAGATTGGTTGACTTCATATACACCTTTGAATTTCTTTATAGATGAATGCAGGTTGCCTCATGATGTTTTCCTTCACCATAGGAGCATCGACAAATGTACATATGAAATTCGAAAAACGAAAGACACATTGGTACATGGCAGGATCGAACTACGGACCTCCCGATAAGAAGGATAGTGCCGAGTCCACAGCACCACCAATGCATCCATACTCTACTCCTTACTGTACTATAAATTAAAAATTTGGAACTCCAGTTAGATATGAATAAGCCAGTTAGATATTATTTAAACAATATACAATAAAAACTTGTCTAAAAGATATCAATTAATAGAAAATTACGGGTCTGCTGGAAGAAATTTCATTTATGAAATAAGCAGATCCTTTGTACATTGTGTCTTATGTGTTGTTTGTGCTGTCTAGTTTTATGTGTACAAAAATTGTTAAATAAATAAATAATATAAGAAAAAAATCCTTGGTTTCTAAAAATAGTTCTATTTCTTTACAGGCTTGCCAAGTGGAGTCACATTCAAGACTTTTATGACTGAGATAATGTAAATCCAAATTTCGTGTTGGCTCCATCACTGAGGAAGGATCACCTTAACCCTAATTGCAAAGAAAAGATGAAAGTTAGTCAGCTCAGGCAGTTCAGGTTTTGAGTCATTCGGTGGCTGCAGGCATGTTTGCAAAAATATCCCAAGGTAAACTTACCTACATAATAATTTATATTGTTATATCAATTAATCTGAACCTGAAAATTTATAATGATTTGATATGAATACCTAAAAATGTCTAAACTAAAATTTATAGCTCAGAGCAAAGAGTTCTGATTAAGAAAAGCCGTGGGTTCGATTCCCACCCCAGCCCCCATAGCATGAACACTGAAACACAATAATTATGATAAAACAATAAATCAATATGAATGATAAAGCACTAAACTGTTTGATCATAGTGTGTTTTGTTGATCATGCTATGGGGCAGGCCTGATTAATTTTTTCTAGTTAAGTTTAATACCTTGACATACTTAAACATTTCCTACAAAGTTCATAAAAAATTAACAAACAGCAGCTGATTTTAACTGAAAGTATTATTTATAAAAAATATTTCATCCAGATGTTGGAATGTAAGATTTGTCATTGTGAGGGTGAATAACAATGCAAAATAAGGAAAACAGCTAGAAGAAATAAGTCGATTGAGTTGTAGTGTTGGACTGTCGGATGGCTCCTAGGAAAATATTGCCTGAATTCCTAGTTTATATATTTCTATAGTTTTGACAATTTTCATTATTTAGTTTTTATTACATTTTCAGGGGAACTGCCTGCAGGTGCAATTACAACGGCGGAAATTGTCGCCGTAAATAGCGACTCTGCTGTTTTGAGGAGAGGCAAACCACACTCAACAAACATAACCATGAACTCACCGCATTTCAAACATTTTGAACTAATGAAAAATTTTTTGAGGAAGTAGTTTGTTGGATGCCGGAACCCACCACCCACCACCTTCGAAAGATGGGTGGGTCTGGACTTTAAGAGGTATTTTGCAAATATTTAAAAATCTTAAAGAAAAACAGGATTAAATATCTGTCAACCCGTCGGGTACAGCAGGATTCAGTGGAAAATTTATTTGGCTCAATCCAGGCAAATTGTGCAAATTGCCTGGATTGAAATCCTACTGCCTCACAATTTTATAGGTGGATTGAAAACATCTATAATTTCTAACCCACATAGAGTCAGGAAACTGTGAAACAGACATTTGTTATACAATAATAAATAATTTCAAGGACATGTTTTCTACACCACACACAAGCCAACAAGTAAAACCCCTAGAAGCCCCTGATATTGTGATCAATATGCTAGCTTCAGTGGACCACACTTTTGAAGCAAGCATGACTCACTCAGCTGAAATGCAAGCTTGTGCTTATTATGTGGGTTTATTATAAAAAAAAACTGAATGTGACTTGTGGTGTGTTTGAGAAGATATTAAAGTTGACAGAAAATGTACATTCATTCATAGAATGTAAAGAGTATGTCGACATTAAGAAGAAATTAATTTATGCATCAAGAAATTTAATTAAATGTGTTGAAGATTGTGCTACTCTATGCGATAATTTCTCTTTAATGTCATCATCAATATTGGATTTAAAAACATTGTTATTAAAAAACCTCTGTGAGGATATAAATTTCACCTTTTAGAAACAGTGTGAGAAATATGTCTCAATAAATGTAAAAATTATTATAAATAGTGTTTTTCACATAACTATTAAAAGGTATTGTACATTAAACAACCGAGAATATGTAGAATCTGCTTCAAAACTAGCAATAAAAAAGAAGATGAACACAATAAAACATAAATAAAACTATCATACTTTTATTTGATTTTTACCTTTACTATTCTGCAAATTCTGACGTGATTTATGGAAACTAGAAAATAATATGCAATGATTTATAATTAAAATCATTGCATATTATCTAGTTTCCATAAATTACGATTACAATAAAAAAATAATATTACACTGCTTTTGAATTTTACCGCGTAGATAGTGCGTGGGGCCACAGTAAGATGGCAGTACAGTCAAAATTTGTCCAACGTGTTTTTCTATGTAGTTGTCATTCTTCCCTTGGGTATATGTGTTCTGTGTTTCTGTTATATTGTAACAGAAGCGCTGGTTTTCAGAGGGAACCATTTGTCTTGAACTTTAGTCTTCACTATAAACTTTCCACAGTTGAAATTAAAAGTTTTCAGGTCTCGATAATAAGTCTTGGAGAGATATAGAAACTACTTCTGACGTGTTCTTTTTTAATTTTTGTTTTGTTGTGATTTAAAATAAATTATTACAAATGAAACACAGTCGGCCATGATAAATTCAAAGTGTAATTTCTTTTTTTTTATAGTGATGGGACCCACCCTCAATAGGGATGTGCTACTATACAACATCTTCCCCTTTTAAAGTTCTATTGAATTTGTTTTGTTACACTCTAAAGTAAAATTATGTCTAAGAAATCAAGATATTAACTAAACTAAAATTAAAAATTACTTTTCAATTTCATAGTCCATAAATTTCTTAGGCATCTTAACTTCCCTTCCCGACCTTGTCACTATTTTTGATTCTACATTCTCATTTCTATCCTCCTCTTCCAATCTCTCTTCATCTTCTTCTGCATCCCTTGTTCTTTCAGTTGCTTGATATTCAGGTTCTACCTCTTCCTTAATTTTTCTTTCTCTGATGTGAATCTCATTTCTTCTATACATTCCGCCTTGATCACCAGTTACAATATATGACCTTGGAGTAATTGGACTTGTTTTACTTACTATCTTCCCTGGCTCCCAGTTCAAATTAGGCAATCTTTTGAACCACACATTTTGACCCTCTAGAAATTCCTCTCTCACTTTTGCATTTCTATCATATAATTTTTTAATATTTTTCTTTAGAACTTCTTTGTTAACATAGTCTTTTTTGTAGGTTAATTTAGGTACCAAAGTGTTGTACACACATGGAATATTAGTTCTCAGATTTCTGCCCATTAAAGTCGAAGTCGGAGAATTAACATTACCCCTAGGAGTCGCTCTATAATTAAGTAACGCTAGATATGGATCTTCCCCTGAATCAAAACATTTTTTGAAGATTGATTTTGCTATTTTTACAGCACTTTCCGCCTGTCCGTTGGACTGGGGATAGTGAGGACTTGACATGATATGCATAAAGTTCCAGTCCTCAGAAAATGTTTTGAATAACCTTGAATCATAATACAATGCTCCATCAGTATACAAAATTGATGGAATACCATGTCGTGCAAATATGGACTTTATTTTATTTATGATTGTTTCTGACCTTAAATCTGGGAGAGTAACTACTTCAATATAATTAGAAAAAGAATCTACAACTACTAAATAGTGTTGATTATTTAATTCAAATACATCTGAACTGACTTCCATCCATGGCAATAAAGAAACATTTTTATACTCTAACACTGCCTTTATTTTATTAGAGTGAAATTTCTGGCATGTATGACATGTATCTACGAACATTATTATATCATCATTAATTCCAAGCCAGAAGACTGTTATTTCAGCCCTACTAATCATACGCGACATACCTGGATGGCCTGTGTGCAGTTTAGCAAGCATGTACTGCCTCAAACTTTTAGGAATCAACACCCTATCACCCTTGAAAAGCAACCCCTTCATTACTGACAATTCACCTCTAATATTATAATATGGTTTTATATTATCCTCTAAATCATTGTATTGGGGCCATGTTGACATAACATAAGATTTAATTATACATAAAATATGATCTTTTTCAAAATGTTCTTTAATGAGATTCCAATTTTTCTCCGTCATTGGTAAATTTTTTATTAATAAAGCAATTTGCAAATCTACTTCTTCAAACTGAACTTCATTGTCACAACTTTTCTTTGTAAAGTCTCTTGACAATGTATCTGCCAAATATAAATACTTTCCAGGAGTGTGTACTAAATGCAATCTATAGGGTTGAAGTTGCATCATCATCCTCTGCAATCTCGCTGGAATTTTTACTAGGGGTTTTTTGAACACACCTAACAGTGGTTTATGATCAGTTTGAACACATACTAAATCCCTACCAAATAAATATTGTTTGTATTTTTCTACTCCAAAACACACTGCCAACAATTCTTTTTCAATTTGCGAATATCGTTTTTGTGACTCAATCAATGCCCTAGAGGCATATGCCAAAGGTTGTCCTTCCTGCAGTAAAACAGCCCCCAAGCCAACCGAACTAGCATCCACTTGTAAAGTGATTTCTTTGGTTGAATCATAAAAACTCAATACTGGTGAATTTATAATGCAAAACTTTAACTTTTCTAATGTTTTTTCGTGGTACTGATCCCATACAAAATCAACATCATCTTTTAATAACTCTCTCAATGGTGCAGAAAGTTCTGAATAATTTTTAATAAATTTAGAAAGATAATTAAAAACTCCTAATATCCTTTGTAATGCTTTTTTATCTTTTGGTGATTTTAATTCTTTTACTGCTTTTAATTTTTCACTATCTACACTTACCCCTTCTTTACTAAATGAGTGCCCTAAAAATGTAATATTTTCTGCATCAAATACAAACTTCTTTAAATTGAATTTTATTCCTGTTATCTTAGCAACCTTTAGTACCTGAATAAGTGTTTCTTTCAACTCATTTCTTGTGTTAGCCCACAGAAACACATCATCCTGAAAAGTTTCTACATTTGGCAACGATTGGAATGTCTCACTGATGATTCTGTGAAAGATTTCTGGAGCTACATTTATACCGAATGGTAATCGCTTAAAAGAGTATCTACCCCACTTTGTTTGGAAGGTACACAGTCTAGAACTACTCTTACTTAAGGGTAGCATCCAGAAACCTGATGCACAATCTAATTTGCAAAAATGTTTGGCCCCACAAAGTTTTGTAGTGATGTCCTCCATTGTCGGTAAAGGATAGTGTGCTCGTTTTGTAACCTGATTCAAAGCTCTTGGGTCCAAACATATTCGCAATGATCCATCTTTCTTTAGTACAACAACCATTTGGCTTACCCACTCCGTCGGTTCTTCAACATACTCTATGATTCCTTTCATTATCATGTTATCAAGTTCTTTTTTAACCTTTTGTTCTAAAGCATAAGGAATCCGACGAGGTGGGCAAACCACCGGCACTGCATTATCTTTAAGTTCTATGTTAACTTCTTGTGGAATCATACCAATTTCACCATCAAATAGATCTAAATACTCTTTTGGAATTATGGATTTCACATCATCAGCTAACAAATGTACCCTTTTAATCAGTCCTAATACTTCTGCAGTCTTAAGGCCAAGTATATTACTGCATCCTTGTTGATCTACAATCAAAAATTCTATGTTAAAATTTTTACTCTGGAATTCTCCAGTAAGCACACACTTACCAACTACCTGTAACTTATTATTTGTAAACGAAGTAACCTTTACTTTAGTAGATATTAACATCCTATAGTCGAAGCCAAGGTCTATATATTGTTGAAGACCCATTACATTACATTGAGCGCCCGAATCTACTTTCAATTCGACTTGTTTATTATTAAATGAAATAGTAGTTAAATACCATTCAGACCTGTAATCTTTGTCAACCATATCTATTTTATATTCATCATCACTTCCTTCAAATTCCATATTCTCAGTCAATAAGTGAACTGCTCCATCTTTCTTACTTCTACATTTACTTGCAAAATGATTTAATTTGCTGCACACAACACATTTTTTTCCATAAGCTGGGCATTTACCGTATGGATGGTTGTATCCACAATATCCACAATTTTCTATTGTTTTCTTTTTCTTGACATCCTTCAATACTTCAATTTTTACTGTCTCCGTTTCTCTCATAGATTCTAATCTATTCTGCACCGCTATATTTGTTCTACATATTTCCAAAGAAGTTTCAATGTCTAATTTATGTATCTTTAATAATTGTTGTTGAAGGTTGGGATCCCTTATTCCACAAATAAACACATCCTTAATTAAACTTTCTCTTAGAGATTCCAGCTCACATGATTTAGACAATGTTTTTAATGCTGTCATATACTCCTCAAATGACTCATCTTCTTTTTGTTTTCTAGTGAGAAATAAAAATCTTTCGTAAGTCAAATTTTTTGTTGGTACGAAATGTGTTTCGAATTTCTTCTTTATAATGTCTAGTTTATTTTTTTCAGTCTCCGGCAACTCCCAAGCATCAAAAATCTCTCTTGCTTTAGACCCTGCGTGGTACAATAATAAAGCTACTTGTTTTTTTTCCGTCGCACTATCAAAATATGCCTCGATAAATGTTTCGAACTCCCTTGCAAATACATTCCAATTTGTCGCCATGTCGCCTTCCATCTTTAGGGGATTTAATCCTCCGTATGCTCCCGTTGTCATTTTAACTCTTTCAAAAATTCAATCAAATCACGTTCAAAATTCACTATATTATATTATTTATTTAAAGATTTAGACCGCTGTCACCATGTTTTGTTGTGATTTAAAATAAATTATTACAAATGAAACAGTGTTGCCAGGTGGCCGTTTAAATTTCCCCCTCGATCTCACTCAAAATCCCCCCGAAAATTACCATTTTTAACAAAAAAACCTCCAAGTACCTACTTCTAAAAGAATTACAATTGGGATATGAAAATCAAATGTAAATTTATTTACGAAATGTTTATTATATTTCCGCCATAGCTTCCAATATTAAATCATATACATTCTTGTCTGTGTTGGTTTAAGAATCAGATACATACATTTTTTCCGAGGAAAACCTATTTAGCCTTCGAGATATTGGAACGAAATGTGTTCTCATTCATTTCGGTATGTTCTCACATATTTTGATTTACTGGATTTTGATATAGTTGATATTAAATTGCACGGTAAACGGGTACTTATATTTTAGATGGCGGCCACTTGGGAGCCAACAAATTTAGACTACCTGCGAATACAATAAATCAACAAACAGGATGAGTAGGTAAACCAGTGAGCAAGTAATGAGTAAGCAGAGAGAAAGAAATTAATACTGTCTTGAGACGAAACAGTTAGGAACCACACTTTGTTGCTTTTGACCCCTTTGAAATCCCTTCATATTCCCTTCCCGACGTCAATTCTAATCCAGCCCTTATAGCCGAAAATAGTATTGATATTTATAAAATAATTTTATCCTTTTTATGTGTAAATAATATTAAATTGTAAGCTTGTATATATTTTTGTTATTCAGCTCCCTAACGTGATCCTTATCATGATCCTAGATTCTATTCCCATTCCGCGTTCCATATTATTCCAAACGTTTCCCAAACTTTATCATGGCCATAATGCAGAAATTGTGCGGAGCTATAAAAAAAATACTTTGTAAAAAACTTGTGAAGAAATCGTTTTTTTATGGTATTGTTGAGGCGCATAACACATTGCACCGGACACCGCTGCGGTGTACGGAGGGACGAAAGCCGCATGCGGCTGCGGCGGCACGGAACCGTGCCACCGTACGGTTTGCTCCGTATCACCGTCCGGAGCTGCGGTGCACGACGACGCCCCGCATCACCGCATTATGGCGCATAACACATTGCACCGAACACCGCTCCGGTGTGCGGTGCTGCGGTTTTTAATTTTGACTGGAGAATCTTAATTTGTACACAAAAACCGCAGGGTATAACACACTCGCACCGCATCACCGTGCGGTTGTGCGGCGCGCGCGACGGCACCGCACTCCCGGACGGTGATGCGGTGCGGTCCGCGGCGTATGCCACACTGTGCCGCAGTATCGTACGGATTTTTGCGTAGAAAGGACGTGCATGCATACGCGTAATAGATCTCAACATAGATAATGCGGTGATGCGGGGCGTCGTCGTGCACCGCAGCTCCGGACGGTGATACGGAGCAAACCGTACGGTGGCACGGTTCCGTGCCGCCGCAGCCGCATGCGGTTTTCGTCCCTCCGTACACCGCAGCGGTGTCCGGTGCAATGTGTTATGCGCCTTAGACCAAAGACATTAAACTACACTGACCTTCAAAAGTAAGTACCACACTTTTAAAATTGTTATAACTTTTAAAGTAAGCAAAATATATAGTATTAAAAATACTAATGTATAAAAAACTATAACTTCCGAAAAACCTGACGAAATGAGCTGAAAATGTTTTTGTTTGAATCCTTTATCTTTTGTAGTTTAGGGAAAAATTTAATTTTAAAAGTGTAGTACTTACTTTTGAAGGTCAGTGTAGTACCCTTATACTGGTACTAGTAGAATGTCTTTGTGTCAGACAGAGTGATCAGGCTTGTACAGCCAAACCATTAAACAAAAGTAAAAATAAATAATGATCATGTAGTTGAGGTAAGGTAATAGTGATATTGTGAGTTGTATTTGGCTTGAAAAAAGTCTCCGAAATTCCTTTAAAATTAATATTTACCTCCGAAAATCCCACCAACGGACTTAACCCTCCAAAATTCCCTCCGACTTTGAAAAAAACCCCCGAATTTGCAGGGAATCCCCCCCATCTGGCAACAGTGAAATGAAACACAGTCGGCCATGATAAATTCAAAGCACGGGTGGTAATCTCCATACTATTTTTTTATTCATCCCCTGGGCTACGTTCCAAAACATCACCCGGAGTGAGTAGGTGGTGGGGGGAGAGTGGCCGGTTAGGGTGGTCGGAGTGTTGGTTGTTTTAGAACGGCAAGAGTGTTGTCTGCTTTGTTTACATAACCAAATATACAAAAGTAAGAAAATATATAATTCATCGGCGCGTCCGTTCGCTTTAATGCATGGATTACATTCCTCTGTTTCATCTACGAAAATGCTAAAACCGACAGAATATGAATTCTGTTAAATCGCGGCCTAACCTAGCTTCAGCGGAAATGAAGGCCAATTTTACAATCATGTCACTTACGATACCTATAGTCTTTGGAATTTAAAATTAACTTATTGACGACGTTTCGAAGCGCATCCTCGCTCTCCGAGATGCACAAATTGTGTGTGAATATGAAATCTTTGTAATCACGATCACACACAACTTTAAAATCCACACAATTTCCCGCCAAATCCAATCGAGTGAAATTACACCTTGCTATATTATGCGGGTGAGATTCTACTCGATCGAGTGCACTCCGTAGCGTTTTAGGACACGCCACTCCAACACTCTCGAGTGCACCCGAAATGTTTTAGGACATACTTCGGGTGACCGAGTGCACTCGGGTGATGTTTTGGAACGTAGCCCAAGGGGCCCTACATCGTCAGATGACAGTTACTCCTCCCCGCCCTGCCCTTCCCTTCCCCTCTGTGGCCCGTTGTCCGTCATGCACGAAAACAAACAAACAATATGGCTGACATTTCAATTCTTGTGTTCAAGTGTGCGCTTTCGTTGATTAATTTCCGACCACATCTCCGCAATTACCTGTGATATTTGCAATTGTATTTACATTTTGTTAAAATGTATTACTTTTGCTGTGTTGAAGGGTGTGATAGTGTACGACAGGACGTTTATTTACACCGTTTTCCATTTACCAACAAGGAAAGACTTGAAAAGTGGATTTTAGTGTCTTGGTAGTGACAAATTCCGGGATTTGAGTATAAGTGAGCCTAGAAACCATTATGTTTGTCATAAGCATTTCGAGAAACGTTTTATAACACCAAAAAACCGTTTACTCATAACTGCTCATCCAACGCTATTCTCAAGTGAAGAAATCACTACGGGCACATCGTCATCACACTCTGAGGATACTGGTGAGCACCTAACCTTAATTATCACGTATCCCAGTAATAATTTAGACAAAATATGTATCTTAATGTGAAAAAAGTAATATAATAAGATATTTTTTTAATAAAAGATTAACAAACATCATCAATCGATGCTGAATTAGGAATAGATGTCATATAAAATGGTTTGTGATGATAAATAATTTTTATTTGTTACAGAGAACATTTCTCAGTACCACACTTATTCCCAGAAAAGACGCTTTGACCACAATTATTGCAAGCCTATCTGTGCAGTGTTACAAGACATAACTTTAAATGTACAGGAACGACTACCTACAACATCAAGTGCAGGTTGGTACTTAGTTACTAAACAAAAAGTGTGTTAAGGTCAGACATCAGACTTCTTTATCAAAAATAATTTTTAAGCAAAGAAGTAAGCACTTGGTTCAGAGTGGCTTGTCATTATGTAAGATAGTTAATAGCAAGTTTTGTTTAGTACTATCTTTTTACTATATACACATGTCATACATACATATGTCATGTTACTGGTGGAAATTTCGACCACTTTTGTTCAATGTCCTTTATACATATTTAGACAATGCTAAGGTTTATTACATAAGTGTTTGTCGTTGGTGGGAATTGAACTCACATTGTAACTACTCAGTCACTGCACCACTGATCCGTCAAATGTAATAAATATTAAATTTGTTTGTTATTGCTTTTCAGATTTAAAGAAACCTAAATTTACAAATGTTCCAGCAAGTGTTACTCGAGGATTAAATCCATATGTGAGAAGAATTATTGAAATGCAAATCAATTTAGCATATAGAAAGGAAAAAGGAAGACGATTCACTGCAAAAGAAAAATTACTTGCTTTAAGTTAATGAAGCAAAGCCCGAAAGCTTACAGGTTTCTACATAGAATTTTCATTTTACCATCGAAAACAACACTAAATAAATTCACATCAAAATTAAATGTGGAAGCTGGAATCAATCCACAAATTTTTACAGCTCTGAAAGAACAGGTAATATTCTGAAAACATTATAATGTATCATATCGTAGCTTCATGTAAATTGGATGTTGAAGTTACAAATGAAATTTTTATTTTGTTTTAGATTGCGAGCTGGGATGAAAAAAGAAGCTATGCTCAATAGTTTTTGATGAGATATCATTGACTCCAGGGCTTCATTTTAATAAGAGCAAGGACCAAGTAACTGGTTTTGTAGAGATGGAAGAGCGGTCTAACGAGCACTGAAACTGAAAATATCCATTATTGGTTAAGTGCCCGGGAGTACAATACGGTGAAAGCAAAGAAGTTAACATACCCCTCTGAAAAGCTCGTGAGGTCATCTGGAACTATTGTTAAAGAAACAAATAGGTATTTTGAAGAAAATGGATACAAAAAAAATGTTATAAAAAATTTAAAAGAGTAAAAGGCAAAAACCTTACTAAAATATAAAAAAAAATGTAAAAATAAACAGTTTAATAAATACTACCTTCTTTTATTGCACAATTATTCACTTCAAAAGTAGTTAAAAAGATATGTGACGAAAAAAAGTGTAAATGTATGTTTACTCCCTTTGCCTATAAGCAGTCGCCATATCTGAAAAAAAAACAATAAAAAAAAAGAAATGTCATGTATCGTTTCAGTATTGACAGTTCTTTTTTCAAGCAAAAATTTGTCTATGTGAGATTGCCGTCTGATACATAGTATCTCTATATAGTTTGTGATTCAAAGTGTAATTTCTTTTTTTTTTATAGTGATGGGACCCACCCTCAATAGGGATGTGCTACTATACAACAATTTTTATTGGCCACAGGATACAAGTTTTTTTTAGGAAATATCTGACATGTTGTGGATATGTTCTTCTGGGCAGTGTTGGCAACTTCAGGCTTCATCTGACCTGCGTTCGTAAACCCATTGCTCGAAGTCGGGCGATCGCCCAAGAGCATGGATTAATAAATCCAAATAGGGATTGAGCTGCATCAAAAATGACGTATGCAAAAATACACCATATCACATACGCCTATGACTCAAATTAGGACACCAACTTGGTAGAGACAAAAACGAGCCGAGAGGGATAGCTAGAAGAGAGACCGCTTGTCCCTTTTTGTCATTGCCATTTGGAGAAAAAATCAACGAAACTAGTAGGTTAGTTTTGTAACGAGGTGCTATATTATTCTAGAAAGATATAGCAACTCGTTTTTGAATTTTATGCCTTTCTCTCAATGACATTCTATTCTTCCGTCATTCAATTGCCGATATCAAGACTCCAAAAAATACGATGTCATAATTAATATCAATTAATATTTTTATCAGCACAGCCCTGTGAGCATGGAACTCTTGATAAACAAATTTTGACAGCTAAGATCGACATACTCGACAAAAATCTATAAAGGACATGTCCACTTTTTGTATGGAACGTGGAATTTTATTCTGAACCTTTTTTAACCAGTTTAAAAAATGACGGAAATAGAACTTTATGAGAAGGATGTTTATCCATGAATATTAAAAATATTAAGGCCTGCATTTAGGAGAAAAGAGTTAAAAATGTTTTTTTTATTGTTTCTTTAGCAGGGCCACATTTAGTTTTTTTTACTGGCAATTAAAAGGATGTCATTGTCAATGCCACTGTAGCTGTCGTTTTGACTTTTGTTTATTGTTTGTGTGTGTGTGTAACCTTCCTTCCTTTCACAAAATAGCCACTGGAACGTCCGTGGGGACTATAGTCCCCAAAATCTCGATCTTCTCGCCCGACCTGGGTACTATGGTACCCAGTTCCCTTTGCGTAAAACCGCGCGGTGTGATAAAAAAATCGCGAAAAATAAAATATTTTCTCTATGGCTTTATTCCTTTGTCAATAGTCTCTTTCATAAGTTGACAGGTCATGTCCAATTTATTTTTAGTCTTAGATTGAAATAAATTTGTCATAGTCTGCGGTTTAACTTACTTGGCCGTATCCATACGTTTCTTACTCCATGACCGATGAGATTTATTGCGTACTTACTTAGTCTGTATTAGTATTTTCGTAGAGTGTTCTATATCAAAATAAACTAGAAGAATTGGGCTACATTATTATGTATGGTTTATGATAGTTTATAGTGTTATATTGCCACACTAAACGTTTTTTTCAAAAAGTGAGTATTTTTGAAATTTTAAGCACTTTAGTTACTATTCTCGTCATTATTCATTCAATTATGAATCCTTATCTAATTAACTATTATAAGTTCATTCCTTATTAAATTAGCTTTCCATACGTATTTTTTATTTAATTTTAGACACAATAATTTATTTTTTGCATTTTTTTTAAATTTGAGGTTGCGCGTGCGCATCTCGCGTATATAATTACGTAATTAATCGATTTTATTATTTTTTTCTTTTTTCATTAAAAATATTACCCAAAACTATTATATATCAAAATAATCTTCAAGAATAGGGCTATAATAATATATATGGTTATTTAAAGTTTTATAAAATAGTTTTGGTGCAAAAAATTTTTAAAAAAAATCGGGTCTTCCGCGACCTTCCGAACATTTTCGCGCTTCATTCATTTAATTATTAATCCTTATCTAATTAACTGTTATAAGTTCCTTCTATATTAAATTACCTTTCCATACGTATTTTTTGTTCTCTTGTAGACAGTATATGTCACTCTCCGCAATTTTTTGAACACTCCGTACGCGCCGGGGTGAGTCATTCCGCAATGGCGGCACCTTTGATATTTGAGATATACTACTTTTTGCTTTTGAAACCCACCACGCTTCGCGTGGCGAGCGTTCCAGTGGGTAGTATCTTTTATTTTCTACAGAGGCGCGTTCAGGGCCTTCGCGCGAAGTACAACTTTTCGCTCTAACCCCGTTCAATGCCTTCGAGCGTGACAACCGGGTGAAACAACCGACCCGTTCAAGACCTTTGAGTGTCGGCGCGAGTTACAACCGAACAACCATCGAATTTGATGGTTGTAAAACGCTCTGACATTTATGACTGAAATACTCTTACGTGATTGGATGATATTGGCGGCCATGTTCTATAATGTCATTTACTAGAAAGAGAGAGAAATAAAAAATCATTTGAAAGAGGGAGATAAAAGATTTGGTTGCTGCAATCCGTTCAACGCCTTTGAGCGAGTTAAAAAACAACCGGACAACTACACCCAGAGGCGCTGAACGCGCCTCTGCTATGCTCAGATTCTTGATTTTACATGTGATTTAAATATTGGCTTGCTAACTGAACTAAGTTTTCTCGTAATTTGAACGTACGAAGTAACCAGACCCAAGAATTGAACAACAAAATGTTATACTTCCAGGTTACAGTCGCACTCCTGATACAACTTCTCATTTTTTTTGTACCAGAGTGCTATAATTTGGAATGTCGAAGGGTACCATTATATTTAAGAAAGAAGATCCTCGGGGATTGTAAAATATTCGTAAAGTAATGCCAGAGTCTGTGAAAATCACATGAGTCAATATGATTTTGCATTTTTACGGTAATATAAGTTCACTGTATTTTTTACACCAAATAATTCATGCTTGACTTACTAACAATAAAATCAAAGAACAGAAACTAATTGAATTTGAAAATATAGAAAATTCCACTGATATAGTATGTAAATACTGGACAGGTTTAACAGTCACACAATTTGTTTTATTGTTCTCTTGCTTTACTCAATTAGGTGAGGTTTGTTCAAAGCCTAAAAAGGCCTTAGGTTTATATTAAGTCAGACTATGGGCTAAGGAATCCCTTTGCAGAATTGCTTATCGGGTATGCATTTCAAAAACTCATGTTTACTTATATAAAAAAGTGTTATTGCCTCAAAAATCAATATGCACCTTTACATTTAGGTATAGCCCATATAAGCAGGGAAAACCTGTCCAGTAGAAATCTAACTATATGTTATACTCTTTGGGTCTGATTCAAACAATTCCATTGTTTTATTAGAGGTTACTAAAATTTTACTTACAAAAGTCCTCTAATTACCTGTCCTATTTCAAAAGAAATCTTATAACTTACACTGCTAGCTGCAGTAAGCGACCAACCAACCTGGTGGTCAATCTATTTTAAATAGGGCATTAGAAGCCATATTTGTACATATTGATGCTTAAATTCTACACTTGAATGTTCCCCAGAATGAAAATATTCAATTTAATTTTAATCAGTCTTGGAACATATTAAATTAAGCAAGCTAAGTCATATTTTGAGGAACATATTCAAGAAAATGATCCATCACATGAGACTGCTGATAAGAGGAAAAATCAAATGAAATCCATGAATTTAGGATGGGCTCCGCACCAAACTCATATAACACCACTGGCTCAATTTTGAAATGACGTACTAATGCGGGAAGATGTTGAAATTGAATAAATAAAAATTACATAATTAATGGTTAAACAAACTTACCTTTGTGATGTTTGACCATAATTATATGAGACGTTGCATCCGAAGAGATTTATATATTAACCAGGTAGTCCACTTTCCAATGTACCGGGCACCAAGCACAATTTTAGAGCGAAGACATAAAAATAAAAAGATAGGTAGGTAGTTTTAGTATTATTCACCCGCTTGCGCGATGTTACGTCGTTTGACTCATTCCTTTAGAGCAAAATTTCTCAAAAACATTGGGTATTTATTTGCAACACAACAAATAATGGGTAGGGAGGGAGTATAAATCTCTTCGGATGCAACGTCTCGTATAATTATGGTCAAACATCACAAAGGTAAGTTTGTTTAACCATTAATTATACCACGACGTTGCATCCTCGAGATTTATATATTAACCAGGTAGGATGTTTAGAGTATTTTGAGAAATTTTTGATTAGAAGAGAGAGAAAAAAGGAAGCTTGTCGTTAATTCGGTATATGTTGACTTTTTTTTTTTTTTTTATAATTTATAACAAAATCTAAATCAGTGAATAAGAGTTTTATTACGCATGATAGACACTTGATAGAATCTTGATAAGAATTTCCAAGGCACAGAAAATCACCTAAATAATTTATAATAGTAAACTAGACTTCTAAGATAAGATAATATGGGTTTCAAAAGCTTAGTGAAAATGTATGAAGCTGAAGCAAGTGCAAAGGGAAGACATTGAAATTCTTAAGTTATTTGCTCAAATTTAAATCTAAGATAATGTTTCGACGATTAATGCATAGTGGCTAAAAAATAGACATCTAAATTGATAGTTCATAACCAGAGTTTCATAGGTGGTGTAACTGGTTGGGGTATTATGGGTGTGATTCCTTTACCAATACCTTGACCTTAGAAAAATCAATCCCTAGTTATAATCGAAGTGTATCATTTCTCCTGCTTTTCATTTTATTCAAGAAAAATTACGAAATAGTTTCGTTGGAACATATCAAGTGCACGCGACCTTCGAGGTTCCGTTTCCAGCTCGAGATCAAGGCTCAGGACACGCAATACATATTTAGCTATAAATAATAAGGATTCTCCGAATGATTCATCAATTTGTTATAATAATTTAAGTACTTACGCTAATTACCAAGGTACCTTAGGTATATCTTAATTACTTGAATTTTCTTTTTGATTTAGAACAGATTTTATTAAGGTATTTTTTGGTAGGTAGGATTGTTTTTTTTTTTTTTTTTTTCAAACAAATTATATTCCCAAAATCCGTCTTTTACATCCTCTATTTCATAAAAAAACCTGATAGTAAGCGGCATCTTGGTGGATTAATGAACAATATTTACAGATTTCATGTTATAAATATTCTAGATTTTCACCATAGAAAGTTTCAGATCACTCCTTGGCAAATAACTCACAAAGGCTATTTTCTTTCAATTAATGGTAGTAGTTGTACACAAAATAGGTGCTCTCTCCTCCATATGTTATTTTTATAATCCAACAAATAACAAAATATAACAATTTATTAAAAAATATGTTTGTAAATACCAGTGTAAGAGCCCCGGGCCATATGATCATAGACATGTTACATATATTTAACCCAACACTGTACTATGAATCTCCAGGGCAGTTCCCTTAAGGCTTGGCTGTCTGGTTTTTCAGTGGAGGAACTAAGAAACAACTAGTATAACAAGGAAGAATTCTGTGGAATTACATATCTAAAACATATAAAATCTAAGGAATTGGAGTACAGTATCATTGACCCGTGATCGAAAGAACTTAAAGTCGAAGGTACGATCCACTAACCACCGTTACGGGGAAGGCTAATCTTAAAAAAAAGAAACAAAACATTTTCATTTGGTGTATTCCATTACCCAGATTTGTACCCAATTTTTAGCTATATTAGTTTGATACCGAGATTGATAAAAAATCCCGAACCATTCTGCCCTTTGATTGTATAGATTTCTGTATCTATTATAATATAGGTACCTGATTCTCTTTAATTTAACTTACAACTCTAAGGATATGATTGTATCTGGCTATTATTATGATGGCTGGCTTATGATTGTATTGTTCTCTTATGCTTATGCATAAGGAAACTGTATGTGAATATATAAAGCTTATTATTTCAATAAGTCAAGAATTAAATTTGTTTTCTTTCCCAAATTTTGACAATTAGCAAGAAAAGAGCATTACAGGTGGGAAATATTATGTTAGTTAGTTTATATATAAATTGATCTAATTCATCATTGCATCATCTTACTGCTCTCATTTAGTATAACTTCTTAATTTCATAACGTAATGTCACAATATTTGACTGTGAAAAACGTGAACTTATAGGTAAACATCTTTGAGATTCGGTTTCTTAAAAAGAAATTTGTAATCCGTTTTACCCGTTACAACTCATAAGAGAACTGGATCGATTGTATTTTTTTTCAGGTGTGAATAAAATATTTTCATTTAAGTACCAAAATATATTTATTTTTTTATTATGTTTTGATCGGCGCCTTTGGTCGAGACTTCGTTGTCTGATATCGATCTACTACAGGTGCTTTCCTCGCAGACTAATGGTACGAGTGACTCCTCGCCTAACCACGTCTCTGCGTGCGTGGCATTTGACGCGGTGGAGCTTTGCAGTTTCCCTGCTGGCTGACTGAAGGCCTATGAGAAGAAGAAGTACTCGCCGCTGGAACTTTCTTGATTTGGAGTCGATATTTCTGCCAACTTCGATGCTTTAATTTTATTAGTGAGATTCCCGCCAAAGAGAAATGAATCACTTCGTACACGTGCAATATCTTTTTAAACTTATAATCTAATGAACACATTATTAATTTCCTTCGATTAAGCGTGTTTTTATAATGAAGGTCCAATATAAGCTGATTTCTTTGAGTAACACAGCAGTGATTTCAGGATTCGATTTGGGTGTTTAACTAATTGAAAGTTTTCAGGTATGAAGATGTTGCCCTCTAACTCTTTCTTTTAATCCTTATTTAAGCCTCCGCACAATATATGACCCCAACGTTCAGAGATTTCATCCTGGATTTTTGTTCCGAAAAGCTCGTGTTTCCCTTTTGAGGTCCCTAAGACCTCTAAAATATTCTCAAATAAATTGGTTGCTGGAGGGTTAACATCATTTACACGTACCTGAGAGCTAGTGGGTGGTATGGGACACTTGGCTGATGCTTCTGATATCATCACCTGTAAATTACTAGGTTGTCACTCATTACAGGTTTCAGTCACATGAACCACTGACTGAACATATGGGATGTATGATAACACACTGAAGCCAATTCATCCTCTCCATAGATTTTTATTTTATTTTATTTAACAAAATGTACTATTATAAACATAAACACAAAACTACGAAGTAGTTTGTCGGCGAGTAACATTAGTAATATTCTGCGAGGCGAGTCATATTCTGCGAGGCTATCCTCAGCCTGTGTACTAATATATATGACCAAAAAACATGACTACAATCGCATCGTAGTACCATTCTCTATATTGTGGTAGTACTGTGCGCGACTATGATCGCATCATAGTACAAAGGCACACTGTTCTATTAAAAAATAAAGAAATAATAACATTCCGTTGAATAAATAAGCTAGGTCATGCTCACACCATGACAGGAAGTGCTGTGGTCGAGACCGTAATCGCGTCACGGTACTAAGAAATATGACCAAAAAACATGACTACAATCGCGTCGTAGTACTGTGCGTGACTATAATCTCGTCATAGTACCAAGGCACACTGTTCTATAAAATATAAAGAAATAATAACATTTTTTCAAAAAATAAGCTAGGTCATGATCGCATCATGACAGGAAGTGCTGTGATCGAGACCGTAATCGCGTCACGGTACTAATAAATATGACCAAAAACCATGACTACAATCGCATTGTAGTACTGTGTGTGTCTATAATCGCATCATAGTTCCAAGGCACACTGTTCTATAAATATAAAGAAATAATAACACTTAAACACGTGTACAAGGCGTGTTTCAAAGTGCCGATTCACGGTTCTTTAGTAATTATAATATAATAATATTATCTTTTAGACAATGATTCTTAGGCCCAACAGCCAACAATGCTCAATAAAACATCACAGAATAACTTGCGATAATTTATTTATTTGCTTTAATGGTTCATTTTGTGCCCTTGTTGTGCAATCTACTAGGTATTTTATGTTAGTTTTGCTGTTTCTTGTTTCTACTCCTTATGCTATAGCTATGAACATTAAATGGTTAAAGGTTGCGACAGAATAACAGAGGTTGTCGCTAGTCGGTGACCACTGAGTTGTAAGCCGTTTTGTCTTTGTAAAATACTTATAAGTAGTACTTAAGCAACAATATAATGTATGGAAAGACAAATAAATTAATTTATTATTATTATTATTATGAATTATTGCTTGAATAGACGTTTATTTGGTACAAAAAATACAACACACAATGTAACAAAAAAATATAAATATATATTCAGATAGATTTTGGGCCAAATAGGCCCCGCATGCAGAGCCACAGAGTGCTTTGACGCTGGTATTCTGCGGATACCATTTTATTTAACACTGTAAACAGAATATTTTCTAATTAAACAGTAACGTTAGGCAATGCGCAAATAGCAAGGCTCTTTTTGTTGCTCAATAAATTTCAAAATGAAATTAATTAGTGAGCTAAATATAATCTACTGATTCGAACAAACACGAAATAAAGTTTTGCTTTAAACGAACGAAATGCAAAGATGAGAACGTGTCGAAAAAATAGTACAATATAATAAACAATAAACACTTATAATTTAAACTTACATAGGTACTTCCAGCACCATCAAAATGCTCGCAGCGGCGGCGGCGGTGACGCAAACGTTTCTCTAGTTTACGAATCTTTTCCTTAATATATTGCTTAGAATACTTACGTTTTCATTTACACATATTGATATCTATAACAACTACACAACACTAAAAATAAAGTTATAAAATAATAAACTTTGATCTTTAATATACCGATGCTGTGATGCCCGCACAAAGAAAGCGAATGAGTCAAACGACGTAACATCGCGCAAGCGGGTGAATAATACTAAAACTACCTACCTATCTTTTTATTTTTATGTCTTCGCTCTAAAATTGTGCTTGGTGCCCGGTACATTGGAAAGTGGACTACCTGGTTAATATATAAATCTCGAGGATGCAACGTCGTGGTATAATTTCTGGGTTTTATTTCATACCTGCAACCAGTTTCTATATTACAACTCTTTCACATAGTTTCCACTATTATAATTATTCAACACTTCATATTACATATTTAGTACCCATGATAAAATCGAGGGTATGTAGTCATATAGAAGTAAAAAAATATTTACACTTTGAATTAGCATTATAGTAATCTTCGAGAATTTTGCACTTAGTTCATTATAATGACTTCATTAATTAGCATTTGTTTTGTAAAAAATCTTTTGTTATTGAAATAGTAAAACTGTAGCATTCTTAAGAACAGACCAGTATATTTTATTTATGTTGATATTTCATTACTGTGAGGTAGGTGCTTATCCTAAGAGTAGGCGGAGTAAAACAGGTATCACACACTAGATACTACAGCCAGGGGCTCATCCTAACAAATGCTGCACAAACACACTGCTACAAAGTAAAGTATAGAAGTCATCTGCCACCAACCAATGCTTTTATTGTGCTAGATTTCATTTTAATAGCATGGACCTATTGATTACATGTATCATTTTTTTGGTCAGAGTCAGAGATGCTTGTTTGTTACCAGCAGTGACCTGCAATGCTGCTAATTTGCAATCCAATTCAATATGTGGTCACCTGGGGGTTTATTGTCGAAGGAAATATCTATAACGTCTGCGCTTAATTGACAGTCATTGCGGCAACAACACAAGATTGTGCACTTCTTAATAAAAAGTATTGTGATGTATTGTGATTGCTTAGATTATAAGCGATCACGATCATTATAATCACAAAATTAAACGAGGCTTTTTTTGACGCTGTCACTCAGGGTTGGATTCAGACCCTCACAAAATTATTGTCTATAGAAATGAAAAATATACTACTTGTCAAAAATTATACTACGTTCCGTTTTTTTTGGCAAAATGAGTCATTGGCAATGGCAAAAGCAAAATGGAGAGATTCAATCAGTGCCCCCCCCCCCCCTCGGTCGAGTGCCGACTAAACGAAAAAAATAGTAAAACACTATGCAAGGAATCCCCGGCTGGAGCTTGTCGCTGGCTGCTTCGATGGTACCATACATATACATACAGAACATAACTTACTTATATTGTAGGGTAGATACTTTGATTATTTGTTAAATAATAAAAAGGAGAATGATCGAACCAAGAAAAGTTGTCAATCGAGCTGAGGGTAAAATTATGGTACGTTCGCGTAGTATCCTGGCGTTACGATACTACATACTACACATCATGAAATAATGGTACAAATAGTATAATTATACTACGAAATCCAATGTCACTTCTGCAAGAGAAGGCAAAGGGAGCTAAGTCATACAGCCATGTTTTTCGTAAATCTTGATAAAACATTAAAAATGTAATTTATGTGAATTGTAGTCAGAAAGTCACTCACTATCACATCGTTTGTGCGCTTTTGTTACTTATTTATTCGTTTGTGACACGTTTCAGTAACTTGTCATTGGTTTTCATACAAAAATCGCTTTGTTTTACATACTATGAAAGTCAATCAGAAAATTGCTGTTTTTTTGAATTTGCAGGCCTAAAAAAACCTAAATTTTATTCTAAACCCTAGATTTTTGAGTACTCTTTACAATAATACCTGAAACGTTGGTTAATAAATAATTATATTCTTAGCCCAAAAGAGGACATGTCCTTTGACAGATATTCCTAAGGAATGAAAAGGACAGATGCTTTTGTCGATCGATATATGTCGATCGACAAGTCCATGCTCGCGGCTGTTTCTATAAATCAGACAAGATAATGTCATGAATATCATAAAATCTTAATTAGTTTTTATATTATTATGTTTGTATTTCAGCCTACAATAATCCGTGTATTTGTTACAGAGTGCCTTTTCCTTATATTTATAATAACTGATTGTAACGGTGGAAAATCGGTGACACAATCCTGGTGCTTCATTTTTCTGACCCTTCCTACCTTAACCACTGCACCGCTGCGTCGTCGCTGAACCTCGTAACAGTTGTAGGCTGAACGCACATATCCGTACGCGCCGCATTATATGACGTCATCAGCATGCGGTTTTCAATACCCGGACACCTACTGCATTTTTGAAATTCGGCGCGTACGGTAAGGCCAAATGTGCGAGCTTTCATATATAATTTCATACAACAACAAACATATCTTAGGAATTTCAAAAATGCAGCACGTACGGCGCTTGCGGCGCGGACATATGTGCGTTCAGCTTTTAAAGAGTAGTGGTGTCGTATTGTGGTCCCTACCACACGTACCCTAACTAAAGGGCAGGGAGGAGAACACTAGGGGGTTTTAGTGGGTAAGCCCGGCACTCTGCCCGGAGAGCCTCACACACACCCGCCGTCTAGCCAACGGCGGGTACGGTACAGTCACGCATTTCCCACCGAAATAAAGGTTCGTTTCTAAAACACTGATAACTATTTTCTTAAATTTAACTATTCAATTACTTTAAATATGGTAATCCATTAATTATTTATGAAAAAATGTTTAAAAACAAGGTTATCAATTTAAATATTTCATATAAATAGGGTAGGCTCGAGCCCTAGCTTGCTACATATATTGTTATGTCGAGCCCCTCGGTGGTGACGACGTGTATGAGCTGTGAGTACAGACTTAATAGAGATACTACGTATGCTGTGAGCATGGAATTATTACTTAAACAGGAATGAGCTGTTCAAAATATTGTTAAAAATATTGCACTTTATTTCTATATGAATAAAGACTAAGCACTTGAAAGTGCAAAAGTGTGCCGAGAGAGATAGCAATAACTGTACCTTTTATCCCTTTCCCACAGCGTTGCTACTGTTGTATATTTTATAATTTAGTAGTTATGAAACAACTATTGGTAGATGAAGATTTTTTATTATTGTTTATTTTAATTACCTTTAAAATAAAAATACCTAAATTGTTTTTTTTGTAATAATTATAGCATAAAATAAATTAAATTACCATGCTAACCTACTATTAATAATTATAACACTACGATTTTACATCCAGGAAATATTCTAGTGGTAGTATTCAAAAAATGTTATATTGCAACAACGATTCTTTGTCAATGTGAGTAATTTACGTTGTCATTGTAGTAGGGTGACCACATGGTATGTACCTAACCTAAATATTATTGCAATTTTTAACATTTTTAAATAAAAGTAATTTATATTAGTTATTTATTGTTTAGCTTACACGATGCGATGTTAAGTTATTAGAAAAAAGGAATTGGCATTAACATTCTGTAAAATTCTATTCAAGATATTGGCTAAACCACAAAAGTTTTAAATATTGTTGAAACAGTTCGACTCACAATGGTATCGATTCTGGCATGATTCTCTAAACCTAAAACTAAATTTGACAACAGTCTCTCCTTGTCATTTTGTATAGAGTATGACAAGGATAGACTGTTGTCAAATTTAGTTTTAGGTTTAGAGAATCATGCCAGAATCGACACCAATGATGTGTTTTTAATTCTTTTCTTCTTAAAATATTACTCATTTTTTTACTAGGTATGTATTTAAATATCACAGAGAGATTTTAGTGTTGACTCATTTTTGACAAGTTGACATATTTGATTATCTGCCCCCCTAGACAAATGCCACACGCTAACTATTCCGCAGTCGTCCTTCAAAAAAAATGTATGGAGATGACATTAGCTGCGGAAAAAATAGCGTGAGGTTGTCGTAAGCTAATGTCATTTCCATACATTTTTTCTGCGGAACGACTGCGGAAAAGTTAGCGTGTGGCATTTGTCTAGCGCCTCTGTTATGTGGCAGTGGGTTCAACATAATATACCGATTGGAGAGACCCATCTATTGAAAGACAATCATTGATATTAATTATTTTTTAAATAATTATTATGTTAATAAAACCTATCTTGTATTGAAAAGCAGATATAAAATTCTTTTGCGCAACTCATTTTGAAATAATAGAATAGAATATAATATTACTTTGTTGTACAACACCAACTAGTTTAAAGTCAACGTATAAATAATACACTTAACACTAATTGTACAAAGGGCGACCTTGTCGCTAAAAGCGATCTCTTCCTCAACAATCGTGATTATTAAGCATATTATGATTTTCAAAAGCATCTTTCAGGTTGAATGTTATTGTTTTTAAGAAAAAATCCCTATTTTGTAGAATTTGTGGTCACAAACTTACGAAAGAGGCAAACGGTACAGTTATTTATCTCTCGCTCGGCACGCTTTTTTAAGCAAGAGCTCCTTAGATTATATACTCTAGAGTATATAATAGATAATATATAATTAGAGTATATAATCTAAGCTGTGGGTGATGACTCCGACTAAGTACACCAATGGACGCGCAATGTATTAATATGTCTCAAATGCGTCCAGTTCATTCCGCCATTACAAAGCACCGTGTTTGTTGTTGTGCTAAAATATCAGTCAGTGAGCATGTTTTTTATTGTTTTTTTTTAATGAATTGTATAAAGAAAAACATAATAAGTGTGGAATCTTGGATGCGGCGTCCCAAGTTTTTTCCGCCATCTTAGAGCACCAACACAAATGACAATGCCAGATTCTGACCCATTATTTACAGTAATATGAAATATATGAAAAAATCTATATGATTTTTTATCTCGTACTGATTTCATTATTACTTTTTAAAACTTGCGGATATTGAATAAATATTAAAATAATATGTACCTACTATTTCCGTTGGGAAAAGAACTAAGAAATGACAAAAGCGTTTTGTTGTACGACGTGTACAAACAGAATAAAATATCAATCAAGTTTTCGAAAAATATCGTTCTCTCTTTTAACATTATGGATTTTATGCGCATATTATTATATACCTATTCGTTAGTAACGATAGTTATTTTTGTTAATCGGTATTGCAATTTTTTATTTAAGTACATTTACATTATATGAAGAGGAACGATTGGTAAGTTTGTTCGTAATGAATAAACTCAGAAACTGCTTAACCGATTATAAAATTATTTTACCATTAAAAATGAAGTGTAATATATTAGGTATATCTCTGATATCCCACAAGATCGGAACCTATGTGGGAATAGGTAATCTATTGTAATAGACTTAATAATTTATCGGCAATATCGATTGATTTAACTCAACAATTAATAATGGGCTATAAGATTAATATATTTAGCTACTTTAATTATCGTAAAACGGACGAATATGTACCTAGCCACTATTTATTTCTTACAATTATGAAAGCGCCTAACTATTAATTTATAGCAATTACAGTTTTCTGCACAAATGTAGTTTGAGAAACGTAAGATAATTGTTCTCTTTTTAGTATATTATGAAAAAAACCGCAACATCTAGAGAATTTATAACTTTTATGTTTTAATGACCAATATTACAAAATCTATCAAATGTCGTTTATCGCATTCGTGTAAATCAATTTTATGGGGTGGGGCAAACTTCTATAGAACTTCTGGCATTGTCCTTTCGGCACGCTTTTTTCATAGGTATTTCATGTCTATTGGTATCTATAGTCTAAGGAGTGATGATGATGAATTTAAAATAATAAAAAGTGACAATTGTAGACTCTAGGGTTAGAGTCTCAGAGTACTGGCCTCAGACTTAGACAATGGATACAAATAGACATGAAATACCTACGAAAAAAGCTTGCCAGCCCTCCTAGACAAGATGCCTTTCGATAATCGCAAACGCAATCGCTAAATGGATAATGTATGAGATTTGACAATTGCGCTCGAAAGCTAAACGAGGGCTTATGTCAAATCGCATACATTTTCCTTCTAGCGATTGCGTTAGCGATTATCGAAAGGCATCTTGTCTAGGGGGTCTGCATTTGGGTTGGTGCTCTAAGATGGCGGAAAAGACTAGGGACGCCGCATCCAAGATTCCACACTTTTTATGTTTTTCTTTATAGAATTCATTAAAAAAATCAATAAAAAACGTATAGCTGTAAAATGCACTCACAAATAATGCTCACCGACTGATATTTTAGCATAACAACAAACACGGTGCTTTGTAATGGCGGACTGAACTGGACGCAAATTTATTTGAGACATATAATAACATTGCGAATCCATTGGTTTAGTTAATCTGAGGCCTCAGAAGACTGTAGTGCATCTGTAGTGATTGTTCTGAGGTACTGGCAATAACAACGTCCACGTCAGGGTTACCATTTTAGTATGATCCTGCTTTTTTAGCACTATAAGGTCTATAAGATTGAATTTTTTTCCATAGCAGGTTATTTAGGATTATCATTACATTTTACTTTATCTCCTTTGTGATAACAAATATTTTAAAATTGTATATAATAATGTACTCAATACTGTTAAGAAATTGTAACATATTAGTTTGATTGCCCTGTAATAGTTTTAAGATAATTTTTATTTCAATATTAAGTTAATTGTTATTTTGTAAAGATTGACACAAAAGGGCTTGTACCCAATGTCGTTAAATAAATAAAAAAAAACAGTTTCCACAACATCACAACATGTCACTTAAACCGTGCCAGCCAAAAAAAAAAAAAAAAAAAAAAAACATGTCACTTCAGTTTTGTTCAGGGGCGGTCGACTTTTCTATTGGCGCCTTAGATAAAGAATGAATAGATAGGACGTGACCGTATACCCGTAAGGGACAGACATAGATGACGTCATACCTGCCTAAAGTAGATGGGTATACCAGTGTTGCTTTAAGTTTTACCCTACTTTATGTTTATAGTGGCTTTTACCACTATAAACATAAAGTAGGGTTGATTGATCTACGTATTTTTTTAAGACATTTTAATGAGAGCCCCTCGCTCAATAATATGTCTCAAAAAATAAAAGTGGGAGGTAGTTGCGATTTTTTTTATTGAATTCTTCATTCAACCTTCGCCGCAGTCTAAAGTTATTTACACTTTTAAATAAAACTACACTTTTCGGATTTACTCGAGTATATTTCGTTTTAAAACATTGTACTATTATTTATTTAAGCTATTATGTAAACATCTTTACAAATATAAGAAAAAATATTAGGAATCATCATCATCATCCACACGCGTCCACTGCTGGACATAGGCCTCTCCAAGTGCTCGCCACTGAGCACGATCCGCGACCACTCGCTTCCAGCTTTTGCCAGCTAGGTACCTTGCGAAGATCGTCGCTCGATTCAGAATACAGCGGGCAATAACATTGTTTTTTCTTTATTTAAAATCTCTCTGCAGAGTATCAGTTTGCAGTTTATTTAAAGTCCAATATTTACACATTTACTAAATATTTGTGAAGATTTAGAAAATGTATAATATTAAATTTTAAATAAACATTTTCTAAAATTAGATTTCAATAGCACCGTTATTCGTCATCGAATAAAGGACTTCGGCTTACAGAGATAAAATTCACTACAATACAGGTAAAAATTCACTTGGGCTGGGTAAGTTCAAGAACTGAACTACTGATACCGCACTCAATATGGTGCTAAAAGCCCAAAGTTCGTAAGCTTGCTCACAATGTGGAAAAAAGATCTGGCAAAGAACGCAAGATGCCGATGTAGATAGCTGGTTATTCTTAGTTGCCCGTGTTGCCACTCCCAACCTCGCCCCCGCTGGCGGCCACTTGGAAATAGCGCAGGACAAGACCAATTTGTAGATCTCTGAGGAAGATTATGTTGTGTCAAGTACCTATATAATTAATTAGAAACACTTGTTCGGTGCATAGAGCTATATCTACATCCTATGTGTTCTTGTTAAATATTCAGACAAAGTAGAGATATGACTTATTTCATTTGGATTAAGCCAGATTACTAGCTATGGCACAAAATTGCTAATAAATCACAAACATTTTCTAGAGGCTGTCTACTCCTCGTCACTCACCAGCTGTTTTTGGGTGTGGTAAACACGTATTAAATTGCTTACGTACAAACTCCTTTGAACTTAAAAAGTGTAAGCACAGCGCGAATTTCCTTAAAGGTTCTGAATACTTTCTTTTGTCAACTCCTAAAAATCTTTTCAGAAAATCTCTATTGGTTCCTCCTACAGTATCTAAAATGTCCAAATACTAATTTTGCATCATTAACTTACACTTCAAATCACTTTACACATTTTCAAGTGTGACTACTTTTTTTCCCAATCGTCTAAGCGATTGACGCACTGGCCGTAGTTTTTTATTTGATGACCTCACTGATTGTTTCAAACCCAGCATTTGAAGCCGCATTTTTCTCTTTCGGGGTGTATTCAAATTTGAACCGAAATCCAACACCGATGCGTCCTGAAACAATATGTATACAGGTTAAAAATAAAAGCAGGTTCTAATTTTACAACATTAAAAATATTAATTAATAAATTTTTAAACTGTATCTGTACTAATTCTCAGACTTGTTATATTAATAGAAAATGACCAAAATCAAACCATTAATAATATGTTTGGCCATATCAAAATAGTAGAAAAGGATTTGGTACCTACCCTACCCATGTTAATCCAAAACTGTAAAATAAATTTCGAAATCCCCCATAAAAATAGTTGGGTTTGTAAAAAATAAATTTAGGTTTTGGCTTGATAGGGTATGTACCTTGTAGATATAATATGTATAAGTTACTGATCTGTAAAAAAAGTTTAGGAATAGCACCACTCCTAAGAAAAGTGCCTTTTTTGTTTTTCTGAATCCACTGTTGTTCAAAATGCTTAGAACACATTCGGGTATGCTTGGTTGGCTGCCAATTCAATCGACCAGTAGCTTTAACCCAACTGTTTTCGAGTAGTTATCTCCGAAGGAAATCTGTTAAATACAGACAAACAAGCAAATGGAAAGTCTCACTTCCAAAGAATTACCTTTGTTATCTAAAATGCTCAAAATTTTATACTTAAATATGTCAATATTAATGTAACACAGAAACTAATATGTGAGTTCCCTTTCACGTAACAAATTACCTACGAATCAAGGAAAAATAGTCGTAGCGTAACTGGTATCATTATAACCCGGCAAAATGTTATACGCGTTGGCTGTATACGTGGCCATATTGTATGGTGACATTCCTAGCTTGTTAGGTTAACAGTAACCTTACTACTTAGTTTGAAATTTCATGTTTAATCCCATAATATGATTGAGAACCATAGTAGAAGGATAAAATATTGCAATATAACTTGTATTTATAATTTAAAAAATAGTTTTGGCGCTTAATATTGACACAATTTAGGTCTTACCTGTTAAGGTTATATTTTCCTGTTTTCTAGCACTATCACTATTACAACCAAAAGCGGAGCAGTGCACCATGATTTAAATGTTCAAATAGTTCACAATTACACTAATTAAACTGTTAAATAATTGCACAGTGAGCTATACTTCACACAACAAATTTCATCCACGTATTTGTTTAGCACCAGACGCTGGTGATAAACAATCCCCACTACCAGTTTCACCTATATACGGTGACAAAGACAAAAAAAAATATGCCGTCTTCTTCTTTCCTTTGGCAATGTGTATAAGTTTATCTCTTTTCCTCATGTTTGACGGCTTTTATAGCCCATCTATTCATTCTATATCTATGATTGGCGCAATGAGACATACCTACTAGGGATACATCGAGTGTTACCTCAAAAAACATGTTTCTAAAAATCCTAAAATGGTAGTAAATAATAACAAAAGATTCATAGATGTTAACCATATTTTCCGATGATAAACATCTTTTAAAACATAAATTTGCGTTATTTAACTAAAGTTAATATTTTTAAGTATATTTTGTTTAAAATTATCCAGAAAGACTTGAGTTTGAAGTTTATTTATTAAATGGATAATGGATGTAAAGTCAATGTTAGAACTGGCAACATACATTCACAAAAAATATGGCCGAATTTATATTTCTGGCGCATGAATTATTTTCCTTTTGTTTCTCCATTGCGAATTTACGCAATAATATCGAAGTGTGCTTGCTTTTGAGATAACGACTTTTCTTGATAGTTTTTACATGACGTTTTTACATGAGAAATAGACTCGTTTGGAGACAGTGACTTGTTTTGATTTTTGTGTTAAACTTGAGTTCTTTTTCGTGTTGTTACTTAGATTTAATTGCTTTTCCTGAGACAGTGACTCTAAAACGTGTCAATTTGAACAATAGTTTGTCAGGGAACATGCCTGATAACCTGAAGAGAAAATGTCTCAAGTGTGGAATCTCACCACAAGATGATGCAATTGCAAACATTATACTATATCGCTTTCCAAAGCCAGGAACAACAAATATTCGACGGTAAGTGTTGAAATTGACCAGTTTAAATACTTCTGACATTGCCACGTCCTTTTTTTGTTATTCAACAAGCCTTCATCGCAGTTGTCAAACAACGACGTTGAAAACTTCTCTTAAATATTCGCGAAATTATTTTATGAAACTGTCTATCCTGGCACTTGACACTAGCAGTAATGGTTGTTATCCTCTCTAACGACTAAATGCTATAATAAAAAAAGACAGAAAAGACCCCTGTTAAAGCAGTAGCGGTTATGTTCACAATAAAAAAGATAACACTTCTTTGAGTTCTATTAGCGTTACTGCAAGAACATAAAATTATAATAGTCTCTAAATTCCGTAGATTAAATATCAAAATGATAAATGAACTTTCGCTCATAATATTTTCTTTTTCAGATGTGAAATGTGGGCCAAGTATTGTTTTCCAAATGACAGTTGGTCATCTGTGGACTTCTAACGTAAATTATATGCTGAGCAAAGGATTATAAGATTATATATATTATTGTCTTTATTAACGTTGAAGAGAAGAGATTATCCAAACATGCGGTTCCAGATATGATTGGTTTTGACAAGGTGAATAAAAATAGCTTTTGTATATATCCTACCTGTTTATATCTGTGTTAAAATAAATATTTCTAGCATTTTATGCATTCAATGTGTGGATGCTGAGTCCTGAGAGTGGACTCCATCCTAAGACTTGTGATAGTTATATGTCGCCTGTAGAGTGCTCTTGTTGCATATTAATAATGATTATTTCGACACTTCAGTGGTGTGACTATGGTTCATTTATTGATTGATAATGCCAAATTTTTTACATTTCAAATTGAGACAGCATACTTTATCAATAGTGCTTGCACTCCATCCAAATGTCCGAGTCTGAGCACTATGGATAAAGTCTGTATTATCAATTTCAATTGCTATGCAAGCTGTACTATAAACTACAACTCCTTACAATCATCATCATCATTACAGCTCATAATATATGTCCCCACTGAGGGGCTCGAGGCTACCCAAGGGTTAGGGTAGTAAGGCCTAAGTCAGCCATGCCGGCCTCGTGCGGATTGGTTGACTTCATATACACCTTTGAATTTCTTTATAGATGAATGCAGGTTGTCTCATGATGTTTTCCTTCACCATAGGAGCATCGACAAATGTACATATGAAATTCGAAAAACGAAAGACATTGGTACATGGCAGGATCGAACTACGGACCTCCCGATAAGAAGGACAGTGCCGAGTCCACAGCACCACCAATGCATCCATACTCTACTCCTTACTGTACTATAAATAAAAAATCTAAACTCCAGTTAGATATGAATAAGCCAGTTAGACATTATTTAAACAATATACAATAAAAACTTGTCTAGAAGTTATCAATTAATAGAAAATTGCGGGTCTGCTGGAAGAAATTTCATTTATGAAATAAGCAGATCCTTTGTACATTGTGTCTTATGTGTTGTTTGTGCTGTCTAGTTTTATGTGTACAAAAATTGTTAAATAAATAAATAATATAAGAAAAAAATCCTTGGTTTCTAAAAATAGTTCTATTTCTTTACAGGCATTGCCAAGTGGAGTCACATTCAAGACTTTTATGACTGAGATAATGTAAATCCAAATTTCGTGTTTGCTCCATCACTGAGGAAGGATCACCTTAACCCTAATTGCAAAGAAAAGATGAAAGTTAGTCAGCTCAGGCAGCTCAGGTTTTGAGTCATTTGGTGGCTGCAGGCATGTTTGCAAAAAATATCTCAAGGTAAACTTACCTACGTAATAATTTATATTGTTATATCAATTAATCTGAACCTGAAAATTTATAAAGATTTGATATAAATACCTAAAAATGTCTTAAACTAAAATTTATAGCTCAGAGCAAAGAGTTCTGCTTAAGAAAAGCCGTGGGTTCGATTCCCACCCCAGCCCCCATAGCATGAACACTGAAACACAATATGAATGATAAAGCACTAAACTGTTTGATCATAGTGTGTTTTGTTGATCATGCTATGGGACAGGCCTGATTATTCTTAAACATACTTAAACATTTCCTACAAAGTTCATAAAAAATTAACAAACAGCAGCTGATTTTAACTGAAAGTATTATTTATAAAAATATTTCATCCAGATGTTGGAATGTAAGATTTGTCATTGTGAGGGTGAATAACAATGCAAAATAAGGAAAACAGCTAGAAGAAATAAGTCGATTGAGTTGTAGTGTTGGACTGTCGGATGGCTCCTAGGAAAATATTGCCTGAATTCCTAGTTTATATATTTCTATAGTTTTGACAATTTTCATTATTTAGTTTTTATTACATTTTCAGGGGAACTGCCTGCAGGTGCAATTACAACGGCGGAAATTGTCGCCGTAAATAGCGACTCTGCTGTTTTGAGGAGAGGCAAATCACACTCAACAAACATAACTATGAACTCGCCGCATTTCAAACATTTTGAACTAATGAAAAATTTTTTGAGGAAGTAGAGTTTGTTGGATGCCGGAGCCCACCACCCACCACCTTCGAAAGATGGGTGGGTCTGGACTTTAAGAGGTATTTTGCAAATATTTAAAAATCTTAAAGAAAAACAGGATTAAATATCTGTCAACGCGTCGGGTACAGCAGGATGTAGTGGAAAATTTATTTGGCTCAATCCAGGCAAATTGTGCAAATTGCAATCCTACTGCCTCACAATTTTATAGGTGGATTGAAAACATCTATAATTTCTAACCCACATAGAGTCAGGAAACTGTGAAACAGACATTTATTATACAATAATAAATAATTTCAAGGACATGTTTTCTACACCACACACAAGCCAACAAGTAAAACCCCTAGAAGCCCCTGATATTGTGATCAATATGCTAGCTTCAGTGGACCACACTTTTGAAGCAAGCATGACTGACTCAGCTGAAATGCAAACTTGTGCTTATTATGTGGGTTTATTATAAAAAAAACTGAATGTGACTTGTGGTGTGTTTGAGAAGATATTAAAGTTGACAGAAAATGTACATTCATTCATAGAATGTAAAGAGTATGCCGACATTAAGAAGAAATTAATTTATGCATCAAGAAATTTAATTAAATGTGTTGAAGATTGTGCTACTCTATGTGATAATTTCTCTTTAATGTCATCATCAATATTGGATTTAAAAACATTGTTATTAAAAAACCTCTGTGAGGATATAAATTTCACCTTTTAGAAACAGTGTGAGAAATATGTCTCAATAAATGTAAAAATTATTATAAATAGTGTTTTTCACATAACTATTAAAAGGTATTGTACATTAAACAACCGAGAATATGTAGAATCTGCTTCAAAACTAACAATAAAACATAAATAAAACTATCATACTTTTATTTAATTTTTACCTTTACTATTCTGCGAATTCTGACGTGATTTATGGAAACTAGAAAATAATATGCAATGATTTATAATTAAAATCATTGCATCATATTATCTAGTTTCCATAAATTACGATTACAATAAAAAATTAATATTACACTGCTTTTGAATTTTACCGCGTAGATAGTGCGTGGGGCCACAGTAAGATGGCAGTACAGTCAAAATTTGTCCAACGTGTTTTTCTATGTAGTTGTCATTCTTCCCTTGGGTATATGTGTTCTGTGGTTTTGTTTGTATTCTTATCAGGGGCGGTCGACTTTTCTATTGAGACATACCTACTAGGGATACATAGAGTGTTACCTCAAAAAACATGTTTCTAAAAATCCTAAAATGGTAGTAAATAATAACAAAAGATTCATAGATGTTAACCATATTTTCTGATGATAAACATCTTTTAAAACATAAGTTTGCGTTATTTTACTAAAGTATTTTGAAGCATATTTTGTTTAAAATTATCCTTCCTTCCTCGCAGTTGTCAAACAACGATGTTGAAAACTTCTCTCAAATATCCGAGAAATTATTTTATGAAACTTTCTATCCTGGCACTTGACACTAGCAGTAATGGTTGTTATCCTCTCTAACGACCAAATGCTACAATAAAAAAAAGACAGAAAAGACCCCGGTTAAAGCGGTAGCGGTTATGTTCACAATAAAAGAGATAACACTTCTTTGAGTTCTATTAGCGTTACTGCAAGAACATAAAATTATAATAGTCTCTAAATTCCGTAGATTAAATATCATAATGATGTATTAGGTTGGGGAAAAAGTCTTTTCGCATTATAGTATGTATAAACTTGTAATAAAATCTCTTTGGCTATACTATTTGTATCTGGCTGGTTTTGGTATCATTGAAAGTTTAAATTTTAAAGAACATAATTCCAAATTCAAATTAGGAAAATGTGTGATTTTCATTTGTTTTTCGTACCGCCAAGATGAGTGAATCTAATGAAGAAATTCGATACATTTTAAAATTTTACTACAAAAAAGGTAAAAATGCAACGCAAGCCGCGAAAAAAATTTGCGATGTTTATGGACCTAGTGCAGTGTCTGTGAGAGTAGCACAAATTTGGTTTAAGCGTTTTCAATCCGGAAATTTTGATGTCAAAGATGCACGTCGCTCTGGTCGCCCTATTACAGATAAAATGGATGCCATTTTTGAAAAAGTGGAGCAAGATCGGCATGTCAGTAGTTACGACGTAGCTGAAGAACTGGGAATTGACCACAAAACAGTTTTGGCGCATTTGAAAAAAACTGGGTACACAAAAAAGCTCGACATTTGGGTACCTTACGAGCTCACTGAAAGAAACCTAATGAACCGTGTACTCATTTGTGATTCTTTATTACGACGTAATGAAACCGAACCATTTTTGAAGAAGCTGATAACTGGTGATGAAAAGTGGATCACGTACGACAAGAACGTGCGAAAAAGGTCGTGGTCAAAGGCCGGTCAGGCTTCACAGACTGTGGCGAAACCCGGGTTAACTCGCAACAAGGTGATGCTGTGTGTGTGGTGGGATTGGAAGGGCATTATTCATTATGAGCTGTTACCACCAGGCAGGACCATCGATTCTGAACTCTACTGCAAACAACTGATAAGATTAAAGCAAGAAGTTGAGAGAAAGCGGCCGGAATTAATCAACAGAAGGGGTGTGGTTTTTCATCATGATAACGCTAGACCTCACACATCTTTAGCCACTCAGCAAAAATTAAGAGAGTTTGGCTGGGAGGTGTTAATGCATCCGCCGTATAGTCCTGACCTTGCACCTTCAGATTTCCACCTATTTCGGTCTCTTCAGAATTCTTTAGGCAGTGTCAGGTTAACATCACGAGAGGACTGCCAAAACCACTTGTCGCGGTATTTTGACCAGAAGTCCCAAAATTTCTATAGCAATGGGATCATGTCCCTACCTACAAGATGGCAAAAAGTTATCGAACAAAATGGTACCTACATACTTTAGTTAAATGTAAATAAACTATATTAAAAAATGTTTTGAATTTTCTTAAAAAATGCGAAGGAACTTTTTCCCCAACCATTATTTTCTTTTTCAGATGTGAAATGTGGGCCAAGTATTTTTGCTACATATATTGATCTGTGGTATTGTTTTCCAAATGACAGTTGGTCATCTGTGGACTTCCAACGTAAATTATATGCTGAGCAAAGGATTATAAGATTAGATTATATATACTATTGACTTTATTTTCCATCCTGACATTATTCTCGATTTGAATATCTCTAAGAACTCCCCCGATGCAGAAGGCCGACTTCAACAATATATCAAAAATAACTATCCTGACTATTTGACTGTATTTACAGATGCTTCCAAAATAAGTGACCAATCCTGTGTAGGTTCAGCTGTTTGGATCCCGAAGTTTGACGTGATTCTAAACTTCCAAAGCCCTCCATTACCTCTGTTTTCACTGGAGAAGCACTTGCCATTTTAGAGGCTCTCTTGTTTATCGAATCCCACAATATTAAAAAAGCTATCGTCTTTTCAGACTCCAAAAGCTGCCTTCAGGCAATTCTTTCAAACCCTTTTCGGTCGAAAACAAAATTCCCATATATTTTAAAAATCAGGAGTGCTCTTTTCAGATGTCTTAAAAAAGGTACTTTAGTCTCCTTGGCTTGGATCCCCAGCCATTGTGGCATTGCAGGGAATGAAACTGTTGACCTTTATGCAAAAGAAGCTATAAATAATGGGTCCCAAAGTCATTTTGAATGCTTCTCTCATGACCTAATCTCTATCTCAAATCGTGACATGCTTTCAAGTTGGGATGACCATTGTAGGAGATCAAGTGGTGTTGTGGGAAAACATTACGCACATATTCAACAAGTAATTCCCCGTAAACCATGGTTTTCAAATTTTAAAAAGCTTCCAAATCATGCACATCCACAATCTGCAGACTGAGGTTGGGTCATGTATGTACGCCGGTGTTTTTAGCTAAAATTAGGATTAAGGACTCTTCATTATGTGAATGTGGTCTGGATGAAGGTACTACTGAACATATTTTTTTCAACTGCCCTAACTATTCAATTTCTCTTTACGACATTCTCCCCCCATCCATTCCTAGACCCACTAATTTTAAACTTCTCTTATCATTTGTTAATTCCCCATTTATAGAAATTCTCAGTGACTATATAACCTCTAATAAGATTAAATTGTAATTGTTTACCTAAATATTTCTCTCATAAAATGTCACATAAATGTCACCAAATGTTATATGTTATGCAATTGTGTTGTGTTTTTGTCTTTGCAGATAATTCAACCTCCTCGCATTTAGTTCAACTTTATATTACTTATATAATAAATAAGGTGGCGAGACCCTCTCACCACCCCAAAAGGGGGAGGCCGGTGATCCCCCGGGGCATCCAGGGGATCAGCGACTGGCGGCAACCGATGCAATGCAAGACCCGGGCTTCCCAACCCAGGGCCCCGCTGGTTGCCGTCAGGAGGAAGAAGGCGGGCGAAATTCCGCCTCCTCCGCCCTGTCCTTCTACGGCGGCACGGATCGGCCGAGGGATCCTCCTCCCTGGCCCTCTCCGCCGACTCCTTCTGCTTCATCACATCCACGCAGAAGGAGTTTACCGCGTCCCACGTCCTCTCTCCCTCCAGCATGGCACAGACCACATTCTGGAGGGAGAGGTCGTCGCCGATGACGGCGGTCAGCTCACGGCTTTTGTATATATCCTACCTGTTTATATCTGTGTTAAAATAAATATTTCTAGCATTTTATGCATTCAATGTGTGGATGCTGAGTCCTGAGAGTGGACTCCATCCTAAGACTTGATAGTTATATGCCGCCTGTAGAGTGCTCTTGTTGCATATTAATAATGATTATTTAGACAGTTCAGTGGTGTGACTATGGTTCATTTATTGATTGATAATGCCAAATTTTTAACATTTCAAATTGAGACAGCGTACTTTATCAATAGTGCTTGCACTCCATCGAAATGTCTGAGTCTGAGCACTATGGATAAAGTCTGTATTACTAATTTCAATTGCTATGCAGGCTGTACTATAAACTACAACTCCTTACAATCATCATCATCATCATCACAGCTCATAATATATGTCCCCACTGAGGGGCTCGATGCTACCCAAGGGTTAGGGTAGTAAGGCTTAAGTCAGCCATGCCGGCCTCGTGCGGATTGGTCGACTTCACATACACCTTTGAATTTCTTCATAGATGAATGCAGGTTGCCTCAAGATGTTTTCCTTCACCATAGGAGCATCGACAAATGTACATATGAAATTCGAAAAACGAAAGACACATTGGTACATGGCAGGATTGAACCGTGGACCTCCCGATTAGAAGGACAGTGCCGAGTGTGGACTCGGCACTGTCCTTCTAATCGGGAGGTGCACCTCCAATGCATCCATACTTGTCTAGAAGATATCGATTAATATAGGAAAAAAATCCTTGGTTTCTAAAAATAGTTCTATTTTTTTACAGGCATTGCCAAGTGGAGTCACATTCAAGACTTTTATGACCGAGATAATGTAAATCCAAATTTCGTGTTTGCTCCATCACTGAGGAAGGATCACCTTAACCCTAATTGCAAAAAAAGATGAAAGTTAGCTCAGGAAGCTCAGGTTTTGAGTCATTCGGTGGCTGCAGGCATGTTTGCAAAAATATCCCAAGGTAAACTTACCTACATAATAATTTATATTGTTATATCAATTAATCTGAACCTGAAAATTTATAAAGATTTGATATGAATACCCAAAAATGTCTAAACTAAAATTTATAGCTCAGAGCAAAGAGTTCTGATTAAGAAAAGCCGTGGGTTCGTTTCCCACCCCAGCTCCATAGCATGAACACTGAAACACAATAATTATGATAAAACAATAAATCAATATGAATGATAAAGCACTAAACTGTTTTATCATAGTGTGTTTTGTAGATCATGCTATGGGGCAGGCCTGATAAATTTTTTCTAGTTTAGAAAATCTTGAGATACTTAAACATTTCCTACAAAGTTCATAAAAAATTAACAAACAGCAGCTGATTTTAACTGAAAGTAATATTGATAAAAATATTTCATCCAGATGTTGGAATGTAAGATTTCTCATTGTGAGGGTGAATATTGGCTAAAATAAGGAAAACAGCTAGAAGAAATAAGTCGATTGAGTTGTAGTGTTGGACTGTCGGATGGCTCCTAGGAAAAATATTGCCTGAATTCCTAGTTTATATATTTCTATAGTTTTGACAGTTTTCATTATTTAGTTTTTATTACATTTTCAGGGGAACTGCCTGCAGGTGCAATTACAACGGCGGAAATTGTCGCCGTAAATAGCGACTCTGCTGATTTGAGGAGAGGCAAACCACACTCAACAAACATAACCATGAACTCGCCGCATTTCAAACATTTTGAACTAATGAATTTTTTTTTGAGGAAGTAGAGTTTGTTGGATGCCGGAGCCCACCACCCACCACCTTCGAAAGATAGGTGGGTATTTTGCAAATACCTTAAGAGGTATTTTGCAAATATTTAAAAATCTTATAGAAAAACAAGATTAAATTTCTGTCAACCCGTCAGCTACAGCAGGATGCAGTGGAAAATTTATTTGACTCAATCCAGGCAAATTGTGGAAATTGCAATCCTACTGCCTCACAATTTTATAGGTGGATTGAAAACATCTATAATTTCTAACCCACATAGAGTTAGGAAACTGTGAAACAGACATTTATTATACAATAATAAATAATTTCAAACACACAAGCCAACAAGTAAAACCCCTAGAAGCCCCTGATATTGTGATCAATATGCTAGCTTCAGTGGACCACACAAGCATGACTGACTCAGCTGAAATGCAAGCTTGTGCTTATTATGTGGGTTTATTTAAAAAAAAAAACTGAATGTGACTTGTGGTGTGTGTGAGAAGATATTAAAGTAGACAGAAAATGTACATTCATTCGTAGAATGTAAAGAGTATGTCGACATTAAGAAGAAATTAGTTTATGCATCAAGAAAATTAATAAAATGCGTTAAAGATTGTGCTACTCTATGCGATAATTTATTTTTAATGTCATCATCAATATTGGATTTAAAAACATTGTTATTAAAAAACCTCTGTGAGGATATAAATTTCATCTTTTAGAAACAGTGTGAGAAATATATCTCAATAAATGTAAAAATTATTATAAATAGTGTTTTTCAATAACTATTAAAAGGTATTGTACATTAAAAAACCGAGAATATGTAGAATCTGGTTCAAAACTAGCATTAAAAACGAAGATGAACACAATAGAACATAAATAAAACTATCATACTTTTATTTAATTTTTACCTTTACTATTCTGCGAATTCTGACGTGATTTATGGAAACTAGAAAATAATATGCAATGATTTATAATTAAAATCATTGCAATATTATCTAGTTTCCATAAATTACGATTACAATAAAAAATTCATATTATACTGCTTTTGAATTTTACCGCATAGATAGTGCGTGGGGCCACAGTAAGATGGCAGCACAGTCAAAATTTGTCCAAGGGTGCGTTTGAAAACGAGTAATATTTACTCGGGGTAGAGTGAATTTCACCCAGTGTTGCCAAATTCAGAGGATTTCCCTAAATCCTAGGGGTTTTTGCAGGTCTTTGAGGTTTTTTGGAGGTTTTGATATCACGAAATTTATCTAGGGGATTTTCTGAAGGTTTTCTACTATTCTAACCAAATGGCAAATTCCTTTTTATATCAGACAAGACCGACAATTTATTCACCAAATAGAATGAATGGGACACTAAAACTTAAGAGTATTAGCTGGCAACACATTATGTTACCATTGAACTGTCTTGTTTATCATAATTCTGCCTAAAAGACTGTTTTCCACAGCCTCACACAGACATTTATAACGAAAAATCCGAATCGACAGACACACGGCTATGTATGTGAAATAAATTAAAATAGGTAATTTGAAGAAAACTTCTAAGGTTTTTATTGTCAATATTAGAAAGCTTATGTATATGACATGGCCAAAATAGTCAGAGGTTTTTTATCAACCAAACTAGAGAAACTAGGGGTTTTTTAAATGTATTTGGGGGGGAAGGTGGAAATAATCTGGCAACACTGATTTCACCCGCAGGCTGATTATGTAACTTTGATTGAAATTGTTGCAATCAAAGTTTTGTTGCTAACAGAGAAAAATTTCAATCGATGAAGTGCGATCACGTAAGGGTATTCCGAATGTTTTGTTGCAATTGCTATCGATAAAACACTGACGTGAAGTTGCCGCGAAATGTGGATAGTCCGACTGATTTAGAAAGTCACATACAGTCGGTTGTTTATAGTTTGTGGTGCGTACTTTGTCATATAATATAGGGGAAACATGTATCTCTAATTATTAGTCTGTGAAGGGAAATATTAAATTTAGCAGTGTTTTAGTACTCATTATTGTTTTGAAATTGCATCTGTCATTAAATTACTTGATTTGGACCTATTTTTTACATTTTTATTAAAATCTACTACAGCAGCAATACAGTAAAAGTAAGTGTACTATTTTGTAAATTTTTTGTTGTGTCAACTAATCATTCACATCTCAAAGATTAACTTGAATTGTTTGTAGGCTCGCCATGTCTGGCACCGGCAGCTTGAAATGCTGATAGTTTGCCGAAGCAAACAGGCCAAAACCCTAAGACAATATTGGCAAGGGACCCCTTGCTCAGCAAAAAACCAAGAAGACTTGGGAGGAGCTGGCCCACCGACTCAATGCCATTGGTGGGAGTGTTGTTAAAACTCCAGTAAATTGGAAACGAGTAAGTAGTTTCTGCTTCTTTCATCTATGAAACTGCTAGGAAAATTGTGTTGTGTGTGTCTGAGCTATTGTCCATTTGGTTTTGCTTCTCAAATATGTATGGTACCTATGTATTGTTGTTGTTATTCAATTCAGTGAATTTTCAGAGTCAATGAATCCTACTTTTAACCTAATTTCCAACATTCTAACATGTTTTAGGTTAATGTTTTAAACTCATGTGTGTGTACTATGATTTATTGTGTAGTGGGCTTGTGGTTCACATTATATTGACACATATAAAAGTGAAAAACAACAAACATTTGATTGTAGATTGATATATTTATCAAAAAATTCCCATGTATGAATTGTGAATCTTAAAAACATGGTAATTTTAAGATTATTTTTTTTTAATTTAAATCAATATTCAAATTATTTCATGTTTCTGTCATTATGCACCTAAACCTGAAACTGAGAAACTACAATCTAGCCACAGCTCCAGTCTACAGCTCATGCTTCATGTTTTCATTGTATGCATTTGATGTTTATTGTAATGAATATTTTATAGAAACTAACTGGTTGTTCCAGTTTAAATATAAATTGATGTCGATTCAGACACACAATTAAACTAATTTGACAGGATTAAAACTATTGCCATCTTTTTTTTTCTCCAAAGGATTAAAAGTGACAGCTTTGTTTTTAGACCTGTCAAATTAGTTTAGTCTAATTGTGTGTCTTAATCGACACCATTGTTGAGTTTTAATATTATTAGTATATAAATGTATATAACTCTATTGGCAAATAAGCTATATTTTTGTATTTCTAATGTTATTTTAATCTTTTTAATAGGAATGGAGATTGGGCTGGATTATTTGAATGTGGATACTTTGTTGGAGCGAGGAAATGTAATGTCAGGAGTTTGTTGAATGGAATATCAGCAGATGTTTTCCTGCCAAGACAGCATCTTCTGCTGCACAAGGTTGGTACACTGACAATTTTTAATAAAACTCATTGCCTCATGTCAAGTATACCTAACCAATGTAATTAAACTTTTTGGAATTATTCCAAAAAGTTTAATTACATATTTTTAAGTTTTTTTTTATTCTGAACTAGCTGTGCCCGCGACTTCGTCCGCGTGGAATAGTAACTTTTGTTGAAGTTGATAAAAAGTAGCCTATGTTATACCTTATATAATTAGCTATCTATTAGTGAAAGTCTCGTCAAAATCGGTCCAGCCGTTCCGAAGATTAGCGGGAACAAACAGACAGACAGACAAAAATTTTTAAAATTGTGTTTTTGTTCTTCTTCTTCTTTTAATAATGGCAATGTGTTATCTTTTGACAACAATTCTGCCAGCTCTGTGTGTCTTTGGCTGGGCAAGTAGACCGTCTTGTGCGTATTAACCGAGCATGTGTTTGAATAAAGCCTTGTGGGTGGGAAATTTAGACTGAAATGTGTTTTTGTTATTGGTGTCCGATATACATTCATACCCATTTAGTAAAAACTTGTTATTTTAACATTACATTTTATTTATTTGTATAGATGTATAGATAAAATCTATAGACACTGACCCCTATTTTACAATAAATAAATGTGTTATACTTTCCAGAGCCACCCAGAATTTACTTTGTTTCCAAATAACCCCCACAATATGTATTTTGATTTTGAAAGTAAATTATTAAATTTTATGCGCAGGCGTCTCCAAGTGCCGTCTTCTATTTCGCACTCTTACAGTAAAAAATTAATGTTTTTTTTCTCCAGATCTAGGCGACCCCCTGGCTGCCGCCGGTTGCACCCAAACTATCAAAGTGGCGTATCGTGGTCAAAGAACGACTGGTTGAAGAGATTGCTGGTTTTGGAGCAATAGACCAAGCCATATTAGGATGTCTGCAACAGCTTGTGCAGCTTGAATAAGAAATTTTTGGGAGCTTGACGTTTTAGAAAATATTCTTGTCAAATTTTCACTCAACAATTTTAACAAATACATTTATTGTTATATCAACATTCCATAAATTCAATTTATAAAAATATTTGCATTTTATTTGTGATTTTTATACATATAGATGTTATATTATTGATGGTAATAGTAACTATTAAATTTGATTTAAATGTTTGCTTCTCTTTTAATTAAAGACCTTTGTCATCTGTTTATTTTTACAGCCAACAACAAACGGTCCAAAGGTGAAACTGTAGTCACAGGCTTTAAGCAAAACTGGAATCACCTAAAACAAACAATAACATCAGTCACTTATTGCCGTCTCACTATCACTTCTGTCTTCATTTGTCACATTTACATACCCAATAGCCAGCATCTCTCTCTGTTCTGACACAGTCGTTTCATGAATGTTTTCTCCTTGCTTTGTTCCCAAATAAAACTTTCATGAGCTTCTCCCCATATGAAGCAACTTTGTGCATTATATTTTAAAACATATTACATATCTGAAACAAATGTACTGTATTAATGTTGATGTTACTGGATAGGTTACAACCCCTAAGAAATTGAATAAATGTGATGAAACTATTTTGGTGTTTTTTTTTTCTTCTTCAATTTATTACCTTAATCTTTTATGAAAGCTTACCAAATTGTAAAAAAAAATCTTTTGATGAGGAATAATTTATTATGCCTTCTTGTGGACCGCTGCTGGCTGAATAATTGCAATATGGGTCCCTTATGCACCCAATTGTTTCAGACATTTCCATCATGTTCATAAAACTAGAAGAAAAGAATAAAAACATTTATTTACATGGTTGGTACTTAAGTAGGTACCTATTTAAATTCATAATAAAAAAATCATTTTTGAAACTAATCCTGTTTCTAGTTTAGCTATCCTTTTATTTAGTTATTTATGTAGGTAAATACATATTTTTGGTGGCAATTGCATACCTATACATATTAAATTTATTAAGGTACATTAAATTTATATGTAGGTAGGTACCTACTATGAACAGTAGTTAACTGACTCTGTCATTATTGTCTCCTTTCTTTGCCTTTGTGACTCTCAATCTATTTCCTTAAAATTGATGCTGAGTTTAAGGCGTTTGTTTGTAACATCTTCTATATAGTGAATTAGTACATAACTCTGTCTATGACTTGTTGTGGAAACAGATATGAATCACGTCTAAGGAAACTCAAGGCTGCAAGGACCTACACAAAAATGAAACAAAACAAATTATGTCGGTGTTTTGAGTAGGTTGGTACCTAGAGATGGATAAAGACGACTCTAACTAAATAACGACGAAGCTTATCACGAATTATAGTGCTTCTTTTGGCAACTCTCAGAAGTGGCATTATTTCGCGATATAGCTCACCAAATCACCAAAAGATTCTTTAGTGAAGTGGAACTTCGCCACAACCCCTCTGCGGTAGTACTAGAGGATTGCTGCCGTCCTTCGTGGGAAGCCAACCAACTGATTTTCAGTCAGCTACTCAGCTCTCTTTTACGCCTTTCCTCCTCCATGTATCTCCACAAAATTGCGCCAGCCTTTGTTGCTGCAATTGAGTTGTATTTATTTACTTAAAAGTTTGTTCTTAATATACAAATATAGAAAATAACGTTATATTTATTTCCGATACTTACATTTTAAGGTTTTGATCACAGAATAATAATATAATACTTTTTATTGCACAAAACAGTAGAAGGAAAAGTATAGAAGGTAGGAGAATAAGAAATAACAAAGGTTTAATACAATTTATCACAATTTAACCACGTTTATGATAATTAGAAACTGCATAGAAGTCAACACAAATTATATTACTGTTACAGATAGGAATCAACCCCTCTAGCGGCCGTTTCGTAGTGAAATGACAGCTCCGTAATGATAGTGCTGCAAAACTATCGACTGCTTATTATCGACATACTGAAAATTATCGATATAAATTTACAGCCCTAATCTACTTTTTTAATTCTGATAATATTTTAGGTTATTAAAAATCAAAACAACGAAATGCGATTATCTTTTTATTGAATTTAACATACAATATGACAAAAACGTACACAATGGAACTTATTAGAACCCACAATTCTCCGCCATGCAACGCTGTGCTTACTCTGCGATTCTGAAAAGATAAATAAGCATTTGTATAAAGTGTGACGACTCTAAAATGAAAAACAGTGAAAAACCTAGTAAAAATAAATAACCTGCCTCTCCATCTGATCTTAGTCTCTCCACTTCTCAATATCTGTACACCTGTTGATACAAAAAAGATAATTATATAAGACATTACTTTTGTTAGAAATAATTATAATATGGTATTCTTATAATTTATTGCGATTGACAACACTGTTTAAATGTCACTAATGTCAGTAACACTAACTTTTTTTTTGCTCTCTCTCTGTGCTCCACGCTCCACCGATATAACGTGTACCGAATGTAAGCCAATAATAAATTATTAAATATGATTTGAATTCCATGAACTTCTTTTAATCGGGCCCGAATTTCTTCACGCTCCATTCTACTGCAGCTATGCATAACTCTGCATGACAGGTTATGGGCCCAGAATAAAATTTCGGGAGATTGACATTTCACATTTGCCGTGCACGCCGCCCGTCCAAGGTTAGATTCCAACCTCAAACATCTCAAAGCCACATTGCAGTTTTATTTATTTTATTAAGTACTTGAAGAAATTTCTACAATGCAGAACGCATCAAATGTGAGTAACGGAAACATCCAATTAGAGAAACTCGAGGGTGTATCAAATTTTTCTACATGGAAATTTGCCATGCGCATGGCACTCGCTTTAGAAGGCTTGTGGCAAGCCATACTAGGAATAGAAACCGACAAAGCGAAAGACGAAAGAGCGCTTGCGCGTCTCTGTTTGGCTATAAAACCGGCGTTATATCAACATGTTTATACGGCAAAAAGTGCTAAAGAAGCATGGGATCAATTATCTACAATCTTTGAAGACAAAGGTCTGCATAGGAGGGTTGTCCTTCTGAGACAACTGCACAGAATGGATTTTTGTAACTACAGCAGCATGACTGAGTACATAAATGGAATAATGACCATTGTGCAGCAACTTGCAGACATTGGAAGAAACATTGAGGATGCTGAGGTCGCAGAAATTATGTTAATAGGACTACCACAAGAATACGATGCTTTGGTCTCGGGGTTGGAAACAGCTTGTCTTTCCAGTACCTTATCGAGCGAACTAGTACGTACCAGACTATTGCAAGAAGAATTCCGAAGGAGCTCATCCCATTCAGGCGACATGAATGCAGCATTGACTGTAAACGCCAGGAAGAATATCACATGTCACTTCTGTAAGAAGCCGGGACACCTTAAGTCACAGTGCTACAAGCTGAAGAAGCGGAATTCTAGCCGGAAGAATGAAAACTTGAATAGAAACCCGCCGCAGACGTTATTGGCATCAAGCCTGATAGCCAGTGTTGCCGCCAGTGACTGGATTGTGGATTCTGGGTGCTCTTCGCACATGACAAATTCAAAAGAATGGATTACAAACTTTGAAAATAGTAATTGTGTCATTGCCATTGCTAACAATGAAAAGATGGCAAGTACAGGTCTTGGTAATGTATCTTTGTGTATTAATGGTAGTGAGTGGACTGTGAAAAATACATTGTATGTGCCACAGTTGTCTGCGAATCTCTTGTCGGTGAGCAAGATGGTGGAGAGGGGCATGGTTGTTGTGTTCAACAAGGATGGATGCTCAATTTATGATGAATGTATAATTAATGGTAAACCTAGTCTTATTGCTAACTGTGATAAGGGCATTTATAAATTGAACAATGTGTCGGCTCAGGAGTATTCTTCGGCACTCCTACATGAAGTGCAGGAGGCTGAGAGTGCAAGGTCTGCTGCATGTGTGTCTGAGGAAGTATGGCATAGGCGGTTAGGGCATCTTAGCTCAAAAGGAATGCAAACCTTAAGTAATAAGAATGCTAATCATGGTGTTATGTTACAGAAAGATGAACAGGTGTCGCCATGTATAGCATGCATTGAGGGGAAGCAGACAGCTAAGGCGTTTCCTAAGGGTGAAGCGCGAAGGGCGAGCAAACTCCTGGAGGTCGTGCACTCAGATGTGTGCGGACCTATGAGGGACTGCAGCTGGAGCGGAGCCAGATACCTATTGACCTTCACAGATGACTACTCAAGGAAATCATTTGGATATTTGTTGAAAAACAAACATGAGGTAATGTCTTGTTTTATTAAATTTAGGAGCCTTGTAGAGAAGCAGACAGGTTACCAAATTAAGTGCCTAAGAACTGATAATGGTGGTGAGTTTTGCAGTGGTCAATTTGACCAATACCTTACTAGTGCAGGGATTGTACATCAGACAACAGTACCATACTGTCCGGCTCAAAATGGAGTTGCGGAGCGTCTGAATAGGGTGGTTATGGAGAAGACAAGGTGCATGTTAAGGCAAGCAGGGCTTTGCAGTCGTTTTTGGGGCGAGGCTGTAATGACAGCCTTGTATTTGAAAAACAGGAGTCCCACAGCGGCTTTGAGAGGCCGGCTTCCTGAGGCTGTTTGGACTGGTAACAAAGATATTAGTCTCAGACACCTTCGTGTTTATGGTTGTATAGCCTACTCCTTATTACCAAAACCTGCTCGTTCAAAATTAAATTCAAAATCTAGGATGTGTATTTTTGTAGGGTACAGTGAAACTTCCAAGGGATACAGGTTAATTGAGCCATCCAATCCAAAGAAAATAATTATTGAAAGAAATGTTGTGTTTTTGGAAAATAAATTTTATAAAGATTTCCAGAATATTTTATGTAATGACTTGAACAATAGATGTAATAGCTATGAATTTAATCCAGAAATTATATGCAATGACATAGGCTATAATAATGAAATAAATAGTAATGACAATGTTGACTGTGATAAAATTATTTCTGTGAGCAATGCCTCAAATTCTAGTCAAAATGAATTATGTAATGATGAAATAAATAATTTGAATGAATCTTGTGAAATACAGTCTAATAGCAATAATAATGAATTGAATATTGGATTAAATAATGAATTAAATGATTTGCCTAGCGACAATCTGAGTTCTCACAATGAAATGAACTTAGGATCACCAAAGTGTGATGTTAATGAGTTTTTCTCTCCAATTACAGTTGTCTCCGGGTCTGACGAGTACTGCACTGGTAGCGACTCGAGCTTGGATGATGGGTCTGGTGCTGATGGAAGCCCAGGCTATGTTCCGTCATCTGGAGAGGGGTCACCTGCTGATGAGGAGGCTGTCACTCATCCTGGGGTTTCCGTGACCGTCCGCAGCAATCCTGTTCGAAGTACGAGAGGTATCCCACCGGCTCGGTATGTTGACAATTCATTTTTGTCAGTGGGGCATTTTGGACAATGTTCCATTTTCAATGAGCCTCAAACCTATGAGGAAGCAATGTCTTCGCCTGATTGTTCTGCATGGAAGGAATCCATGGACAGAGAGTATAACTCAATGTTGAACAATAATGTATGGCATTTGGTTGATAGGCCTACAAACACAAATGTCATTAAATGTAAATGGGTTTATAGGGTGAAAGGTGATTCATCAGGTAAGCCAAGTAGGTACAAAGCGCGACTGGTAGCTCGTGGTTTTACGCAGCAAGAAGGGATAGACTATAATGATACCTTTTCGCCAGTTGTTCGTCATTCCACCTTACGCATACTATTTGCTTTGGCTATTCATTATGATCTCACCATTGAGCACATAGATGTCGCTACAGCATTTTTAAATGGTGACCTGAATGAGTGTATTTACATGGAGCAGCCGAAAGGTTTTCTTAATGATAAAAACAAGGTATGTAAGTTGAATAAATGTATTTATGGCTTAAAACAAGCCAGCAGAGTATGGAATGAGAGGGTGAATGAATTTATGAAAAATCATGGGTATATACAAAGTAAATGTGAACCGTGTGTCTATTACAAAAAGAATGGTAGCGAGTACACAATTGTGGCACTATATGTTGACGATTTTTATGTATATACAAATTGTAAAGATATGAATTTTTATAAATTGTTAAAAAATGAATTTAATGTAAATCATCTTGGATTGTTAAAAAATTGTTTAGGTATGAACATAATTAGGACTGAGAATGCAATAACTTTAGATCAGTCAGATTATATAAGACAAATTTTAATTCGTTTTGGAATGTCACAATGCAAAACAGTATCTACGCCAATGGCTATAAATAGTAAATTAGAGTCAAAAACTGAAGAGGGTATTGATGATGATGTATATCAATATAGACAACTCATAGGTAGTCTCATGTATCTGTCAGTATGCACAAGGCCAGACATTTCTTTTGTGTGCAGCCAATTAAGTCAATATATTACAAAATTCAATAAAAATCATTGGATAGCTGCAAAGCGAGTACTGCGATATTTAGCTGGTACTATTAATTACGGATTGCATTTCCATAAAAGTGACAGTTTAAATGTCAAGGCCTTTGCAGATGCAGACTGGGCAAACGATCCTTCAGATCGGAAGTCTTATACAGGTTTTCTAGTAAAGTTAGGAAATAATACTGTGAGCTGGGAGGCAAGAAAACAGCGTTGCATTGCTCTTTCTAGTACAGAGGCAGAGTATTTAGCCATGACAGATGTATGTAAAGAGCTGTGTTTCATTAAGAACTTTTTATCAGAGGTTAATGGAACGCAAATTGATATGATTGTGTATAATGATAACCAGAGTGCACAAAAACTGTTGCAATTAAAAGAATATTCGCATAAGAGAACCAAACATATCGATTTGCGCTATCATTTTATTAAAGATTTGGTACAAAAACACTGTGTAACAGTTAAGTACTTGCCTACCCAGAACATGCCAGCAGATATACTTACTAAACCTTTGTCTTTTGAAAAGCACTGTAAGTTCATCAAGGACATGAATGTAAAAGCTATATGACAGTGATAAATGTACAATTTATGAATGTTATTTGTTGGTATTGTATACTTGTGTGTATGTATTGTGAATTTATTTCTACGCATCTTGTTGCATTTTTGATTGCATTTGATTTGGAAATGTATAGAATTAGTGTTATCATGATCATGATGTCAAGGCATTTTGCATTGTATAGTTTTTGCATTTGAATGTAGTTTGTACTTATCGGCAATGTGTGTTATGTGTAGAAATTTATAAGAATAAGGGGAAGTGTTAGAAATAATTTTAATATGGTATTCTTATAATTTATTGCGATTGACAACACTGTTTAAATGTCACTAATGTCAGTAACACTAACTTTTTTTTTGCTCTCTCTCTGTGCTCCACGCTCCACCGATATAACGTGTACCGAATGTAAGCCAATAATAAATTATTAAATATGATTTGAATTCCATGAACTTCTTTTAATCGGGCCCGAATTTCTTCACGCTCCATTCTACTGCAGCTATGCATAACTCTGCATGACAACTTTGTTTTTGAAAATAATTTTGTTTTATTGATTATTTACAAAACTTCAGATTGAAGAATTGAACTCTGCAGACAATGGCAAATAGTTTAAAACGTTTGAATACATTTTGAAGAAGTTAACATTAAAAGCAATTAATTTTATAGTAGGTAATCTAACCAAACAAATCAATCTAGTTTTTAATTTTGATGAATATGTTAAGGTCAATAAGAAATGTTTTCCATAAATTAATGATATTCATTCATATAAATGATTTTAATTAGAGTTTGAAAAAGCATTTAAAAGGAATGGCATACCCATTCCTTTTGTAATGCTTTTAAAATTATGTTTATCAAACTTTCACATTCTCTTAAATAATTGTGTCAGAGTTAAATGTTCCAAATTGGTTCACTAAACTCAAATAAAACTAGATTTATTAAATTCTCATGGCCAAATGTAAGGAAAGTGGATACAATCGAATCGTTGAACTCATCAATTGTAGTTACAAAATTTTTGGGTATTACACTTGATGCACGTTTGTGGGATCAACATAGTCCTTCGCGAACAGACCTAGTTCTGTTGTATATGTAGTAAAACAATTCAAGCATGTTACTATGTTGATACGGCAAGATAAATTTACTTAGTTATTTTCAGTGTCATGTAATTGGCTATTACTGCTGGGTTTCGGCTGCTAGTATAGAAAGTATTTTTGGACTTCAGTTGGTGCTATTTATAATTCACAAGCAAAGGTTTCTCTAAGAAATATTTTTAACTAAATTAATATATTGATTTAAGCTGAACAGTCTAATTATGAAAATTTGATTTGTCTATAAAAATTATAAAACCTTTGGTACCAATTTTCGATTTCATAATCTAAACACAAGAAATAGAAAGCCACTGTGAACAAGTGTGTATTGATCTGCTCATCACGTTCTAGTCATTTTCTGATATAACCATAAAAAGTAGGTGTTATAATAGCAACGTAACATCCCATTTTTTTTTCGTCGTGACTATTGTGATTTTCAAAGCTTATTTACTCGCAAACTATAAGACTTGAGAGAAAATTGACATGAATAAAAAGTGTTAATTTTAAAGCTATTCTATATGATACAACCATAAAAATTAGGTGTCCTAATATCAAGGCAACATCCCAAAATATCCCATCCAGTTAAATATAATTATTTATAATTCTGATAAAATATTTGTTTAATTAAGTATTTATTTGAGTCATGAATCGGAACTTATACTTTACACAAACATTTTATTTTTAAACTTTAGAATTATAATTTTATTTAATTAGGCTGATATTCTTGTTTTTATTTAATGTGGAATTAATTATTACATTTTTGATAAAAATAACCTAAGGAGATAAATTATTTTTTTCATCACGGAAATTAGTATGCATGAAACGGAAAAAATCGATTTGTCAAGGGAACTTTCTTATCTTGAATGTACTATATTTAATTTTATCACTGATTAGCCTTTCAGAAACAAGGGGTTAATAAGCAAACATATTCATGTCAAAAACAAATTAATCACCTTTTGACAGCCCACTTTCTGTTATTCATGTCCTGTTCATTGCTTGTGCAGTGGCTTATGTTCTTAGCATATTAATAAAATTGATAAAATGAAATTCAGGTCCATGGTGAGTAACCAAAGCTTCTAACATATCGAGCTTCTCTATGCTTCCGAAGTCACCTTGCGCCCAGACATGTGCACCATCAGAAGATCAATTTTAGCAGAGCTTTGCTACTCTTTTTGAGAAGAAGTGTTTTTCATTTTCATTCAATCTAAAAAAAAATTACATGTAATTTTGAACAACAACATAGTGTAGGTTATTTAATGGAAAACATAATATTAAATTAATTTTAAACTATTGTTTATTTAATGAAAAAAATATTACACAACTTTGCTCACCTATCATTATTGGATTTTTAAGTATTCCTGAATTTATTTCACTTGGAGGAAGTTATTTATTGCATACTCAACTCAAGATATTCATCTTCAAGTATTTGTGTTTCAAAATAACACTAGTTTTTCTGTGTTCATAAGTTGTTTTTATCGATTTCAAAATTGATGTGCATCCAGAAATGTAACCTCTGTTGAAGCCGATGGTCTGTAAAATATTTTAGTGGATTCATAACAATATAAAGTTCGCTCGTTTTTTAGTATGGGAAAGTTCAACTTCATACATTTTGGTAAATAACTATTAGGCCAAAGATGAAAGCGTTCTTCACCTGGATTTGCCTACAAGAGAGTTGCTGGATGTCTGATTATCAGAGTAACAAGTTGTACTCTGCACAAGTTGTACTGTCACCATGGTGATCTGATAAACTTAAGTAAGATTATGGTAGCTAACCAGGTGGGCTCAGCTATATTAGCATGAAATAGTATGAAACAATGAAAGGTCAAAAAGTTATTAAGTTTAGAAAATCACAAGCAAACAAACCGATAAAACTGCCGAATCCCTTCGTACACACAGGTACTGTTATTGAATCAAGAACAGTGAGTGTCAAAAATCTTAAAAAACATGCTTAAAACACATAAAATCTGAAGATAAATTAGAGATTTAAACAAACCAACAATGTAATAATGAAAAATGAAATGCAAATGTGTGCGTTCTACTTCTATGATGAAATGACACGACACGACACACACACATGCACCCAAAAGCAAAATGGCGTCAAAAAAAATGGCGGAGACTGTCTCAGAGCCGCTCCACTAACGACCCGCTAGTTATAGGGGTGATTCCAACGCCTGGAAGTCAATAGAAACAGCTTTCTAATTGTTTCAATTGCAATGAGAATTGTTGCTAATGGGAGCTGTCACAGTGTTGCCAGATTATTTCCACCTTCCCCCCCAAATACATTTAAAAAACCCCTAGTTTCTCTAGTTTGGTTGATAAAAAACCTCTGACTATTTTGGCCATGTCATATACATAAGCTTTCTAATATTGACAATAAAAACCTTAGAAGTTTTCTTCAAATTACCTATTTTAATTTATTTCACATACATAGCCGTGTGTCTGTCGATTCGGATTTTTCGTTATAAATGTCTGTGTGAGGCTGTGGAAAACAGTCTTTTAGGCAGAATTATGATAAACAAGACAGTTCAATGGTAACATAATGTGTTGCCAGCTAATACTCTTAAGTTTTAGTGTCCCATTCATTCTATTTGGTGAATAAATTGTCGGTCTTGTCTGATATAAAAAGGAATTTGCCATTTGGTTAGAATAGTAGAAAACCTTCAGAAAATCCCCTAGATAAATTTCGTGATATCAAAACCTCCAAAAAACCTCAAAGACCTGCAAAAACCCCTAGGATTTAGGGAAATCCTCTGAATTTGGCAACACTGAGCTGTCACTTTGATTGCAACAACCTTACATAATCGGTGTTTCATACGAAAAATTTCTATCGATAGGACAAATTTCGGTTTCAATTGCAATCGCACAATGTTAGCAACTGAACCTGTCAAATCATCCATAGATGATCGCAAAAGTCACTTGAAAGAAACAATTTCATTGATTTCAATCGAGAATTGTTAGCAACAGAGTTACGTGATCAGCCTGCCGATAGCGTTCGAGAACCACCCGAGTGAAACCGAGGTTAACCGACGAATTACTCCGCTTGTATTTCTGAACGCATTAGTGTAGAGTAATTTTCGCCTGACAGGAGTGAATTTCTCACGGCCCCCAGGGCTACGTTCCAAAACATCACCCGGAGTGAGTAGGTGGTGGGGGGAGAGTGGCCGGTTAGGGTGGTCGGAGTGTTGGTTGTTTTAGAACGGCAAGAGTGTTGTCTGCTTTGTTTACATAACCAAATATACAAAAATAAGAAAATATATAATTCATCGGCGCGTCCGTTCGCTTTAATGCATGGATTACATTCCTCTGTTTCATCTACGAAAATGCTAAAACCAACAGAATATGAATTCTGTTAAATGACTTCTGTTAATAAATAAATAAGCGGCCTAACCTAGCTTCAACGGAAATGAAGGCCAATTTTACAATCGTGTCACTTACGATACCTATAGTCTTTGGAATTTAAAATTAACTTATTGTCGACGTTACGAAGCGCATCCTCGCTCTCCGAGATGCACAAATTGTGTGTGAATATGAAATCTTTGTAATCGCAATCACACACAACTTTAAAATCCACACAATTTCCCGCCAAAACCAATCGAGTGAAATTACACCTTGCTATATTGTGCGGGTGAGATTCTACTCGATCGAGTGCACTCCGTAGCGTTTTAGGACACGCCACTCCAACACTCTCGAGTGCACCCGAAATGTTTTAGGACATACTTCGGGTGACCGAGTGCACTCGGGTGATGTTTTGGAACGTAGCCCAGTCAGCGTTAAATGTTACCTGACATTGACAGTTGACTATTCTGTGATCTGTGGCTACTGATTTCGTTTATAATTTGAAGTTAAAGTTTATAAATGTTAAGTAAAGCTTTGTGCAGTTGTAAAATAAAGCTAGTTTGCGTTGCAAAACACAAGAACTCTTCTTCTCGTTTTTAACTGACAGAACCCGTTTGAAAACTCGTGAAGTGCGAAAATCACTCGCTAGCGTTTGAAAACCAGTTAAACTTCTCTTTCTCGCAATATATCTATTCTTTTCTTTTTTACCGAGTGAAAACTTCACGGGTTTTCGAACGGCCCCCAACGTGTTGTCATTCTTCCTTGGGTATATGTGTTCTGTGATTCTTATTCTGTGCTTCACTTTCATCAAGTGTATTGTTGTTGATATTTTATCGTAAAGCAAAAATTGTTGGCTATATCTCAGTTATTTTCACTACCTTCTTACATTAATGCATAATGTAAGAAGGTTTTGATATAGAGCATTATTGAAATCAATTATACCGCAAAATGTTTCGAAAACCATGCTAGGCGACATACAACTTACCAAACGTTTGGTTGTTATTGCTTTGGTTCTTGGAATTATTTACATTTTAAAGGAATACGTTTTCGTTTACCCACTATGACTCAACAAAGGGTCGCATATTTTTATAACGCTGATGTCGGCAACTTTCATTATGGGCCTGGACATCCCATGAAACCTCACAGACTGTCTGTGACACATAGCTTGGTGCTAAACTACGGGCTGCACAAGAAAATGCAAATATATAAACCATACCGAGCTAGTGCACACGACATGTGTCGTTTTCATAGCGAAGACTACATAGAATTTTTGCAGAATGTTACTCCGCAAAATATACAGAGTAAGTGTTCTTCTTCTTCTTTTTTAATATGTGGCAATTGGTCGTTGGAGAGCAGAGTAAGTGTTATTGTTGGTTAAGTAATCATGTATCGCAGTTGTATGATGTAGCCGTTTTTGAAATTTTATGATCTTGAATGCTTTGTATAGGAATCTAATTTAATTGTTCATTATACAAATTTAATTTAGGTTACTCCAAAGACTTATTGCATTACAATGTTGGTGATGATTGCCCTGTGTTCGAGGGCCTCTTTGACTTCTGTTCAATGTACACCGGTGCATCTCTGGAAGGTGCCATGAAGATAAACAATAATGCTTGTGATATTGCCATAAATTGGTCTGGTGGATTGCATCATGCAAAGAAATTTGAACCTTCTGGTAAGTTTCTTAAAGTTTGAATTCTCATTATTTTTTCAAATAATCAACGGACTGTTGCAGTGCTAGCACTGATTGCAAGTAAAAAATGTAAACTTAGAATCTTTTAAGATTAAATTTTCATAAAAATGCAGAATTACCAAATAAGTGTAGTTTTTACAATGATGCACATATACATTTTGGCGATGAATTTTTATTGTAAAAACCATTTTTATTTAGCTGGATTCAATTGTGTTCATGCGATGAGTATATTTTTGCAAATGCACTGTTCTTTACTGCAGGCCAGACAATAGAGTACTAGGACTACACATTTAAGTTAAACTAGTCTTTTTCGGAATCACTAGCGTATGTTGGCAGTTGGAATACTCCAACATCCCGTGACCATGAATGCTGCAAAGGGTTCGAAACGTCAGGCTTAATAATTGTAATGCTTAAAACCAAATATATACAAGTAAATCCAAAAAGTGTAGTTTTATTTAAATATTATGACAGTTCTTATGAATTTCAGGATTTTGCTATGTAAATGACATTGTGATAGCGATACTGGAACTTCTTAAATATCACCCTCGTGTTCTCTACATTGATATTGATGTTCACCACGGTGATGGGGTACAGGAGGCGTTCTACCTGACCGACAGAGTGATGACAGTTAGTTTCCACAAGTATGGAAACTATTTCTTTCCTGGAACCGGTGACATGTATGAGATAGGCGCTGAAAGCGGCAGATACTACTCTGTCAATGTACCATTGAAGGAGGGGATTGATGACCAAAGCTATGTACAGGTACATGGTTAATTAACAAATTAAAAGTAAGCTAAGTATTTTTCATTTATTACTTACTTGTTTTCTGCTGCTGTGAAAGCTCTTGGATTCAATGGAGAGTGTTATTAGGTATGGCAAACTTAAAATATTTCCACCATTGTTTTTTGCAAAGTGACCTATAATGATGCCGAAAACACATAATTTCAATCCAATAATCGTTTTCTGTATGTAAACATGTGCATAATATTAGTCAATAATCATACGAATTTTATATTTTTTCAAAAACTGCATTTTCTCAAACAACGCTAAACAATTTTAAAAATGAATAAATCAACAAAGAAAAAATGACAAAAAACGGGTTTGATTGCTGCCAAAGAAACAAACCCGTTTTTTGACATTTTTTCTTCAATACACCGTGTTGACACCTTGACCATTCAGCCATCGAGCTCTTATTAGCCCCTCAGGAATTTAAACTGGATCGATTTCTTCTGTACTTTGTTAAGTCAAAGTAGTTTTTATTCACTGTAAAAAACTACTCACTACATCCAATAGAGAAATCTTTACAGATTGGTTGAGAATAAAGCAAACTTACAAATTTTATATTTCTGTCCTTGCATTTTCTTTAACACTAGAGTACACGCGTGGTCTACTATAGTAGACCAGGGTGACATTTTAAGTGATAACTTTTGAATTATTCACGCTGGTGCGTTGGAATTTTAGGCTAGCCTCGGCCATTAAATTTGTCAGCGAGCCAGTAAAACCCGCAAGGTCAGCACGTAAACACGTTCTTGCGATTTCCCACCAAATACGTTGGCCTACCATAGTAGTCCGCGCGACTATTTTGAGTATATATGAGTTTAACAAATTTAGGTAAGTGCTATTTGTTTCGATTTGCTATTTATTTATAGTTGAGATGTAGAAAAGAAATGCTAACGGGCACAGCTCAAGCCACACAGTATGATGTTACCCTCAAGATGGGACGGGTCGGTCGATGCGCACTTTGCTCAAGAGCCAGAAATCGATCCACAAACAAATGGTGCAAGACATGCAACCAATGGGTTTGCTCTGATCATCAAGCTGTAGTATGCCTTGAATGCTATGAAAAATAAGGGACTGATTGAATATATTTTTCATTTCTGTAGGAATTTTATTCATACCTAACCAAAAAACAAATTGATAGCAATTATAAAATGGTATATCATAGTAGGCCACGCGTGTACTCATGTAAAAAAAGGGGCGCGTGTACTCTAGTGTTAAAAATGCGAAATAAATTGAAAAATTAATAAAGCAATCAAGAAAATAATTGTGTTGAAGCCTTACTTTACTCAACGTTAATACCTCCACTGCTTGAGACATTAATTTAGACCAACCCATTATATACCTCGGATGTTTAAGGTGACAAGAATAATATACATCACATAATTAGATAAATATAAACATTTTTATTTGCACACTACAACACACGAATAAATACAACAGACAAAAACAAAACTATCACAATACAACAATACATACAATGGAACAATGTATAAAATATGCATTTTTAAATGCATGTACTGTGTCGAACGACCGCTGTGTGCTGGAGTGGTGCAAAGCTCAGCATACGATTTGCTCATGCGGATGAGCAAATCACTGGTCTTCTGCCCAGAGTAGCCCAGAGGTTCAAAATGAGGTATCAATATCATCATGCCAAAACCCCTTCCGATGAATGTTTAAAATGGAGAAATGTTTACAAGTTTAATTGTTTGTTCGTAGGTGTTCAAGCCCGTAATATCGAACGTGATGGAGTTCTACCGGCCCACGGCGATCGTGCTGCAGTGCGGCGCGGACTCGCTGGCGGGCGATCGGCTCGGCTGCTTCGCGCTGTCCACGCGCGGCCACGGCGAGTGCGTCAAGTTTGTCAAGACCCTCAACGTGCCCACGCTGGTTGTCGGCGGCGGCGGGTATGACATATATCATCACGATCAGAGTTGTATATAAATCTTAATTGGCTCCAGACTTGTGTTATCCAAGAACAATCCTACTAATATTATAAAGGTGAAAATGAAAGTGTGGATGTTTGGATGTTTGTTACTCAATTCTCCGGAGGGAGACTCTGTACCAGGGTCGTGTGCTTGGGTACCTCCGTCTTACCTATTTCTGCCGCAAAGCAGCAGTGCTTGCATTGCTGTGTTCCGGTTTGAAGGGTAAGATATGGCATTGAAATTACTGGGTACCGTGACTTTACATCCTAGGTCACAAGTTGGCAACGTACACTGTGGTTCTTGTGGGGGTTGCAGTTTTGCTGCGAATCTCACAGGAGCGGCTGTTACCACTTACCATCAGGTGGGCAGTTTGCTTGTTTGCCGACTTACTGCAATAAAAAAAAAAAATCACGCAAAAACGGCTGAACGGATTTGGATGAAATTTGGCATGCATGTAGCCTGTGACATGGAAAAGAACATAGGCTACCTTTTATGCCGATTCCTTAAGTAGTTCCCGAGGGAAAATTTAAAATTTTTTATGAGCTAAGCCACGGGCAGTCAGCCTGGAGCCTTTTACTGGAGGGAGACTCTGTACTAGGGTCGTCTGCTTAGGTACCTCCGTCTTACCTATTTCTGCCGCAAAGCAGCAGTGCTTGCATTGCTGTGTTCCTGTTTGAAGGGTATTTTGCATTTATATTACTGAACTGAACAAACAAGAAAAAAAATCTCACTAGTTCAGTCAACTGAACAAACGAGAAAAGAAATCTCACTAATACAATCAGCTGAACTGAACAACTAAACTAGTGGGAATAGAGGAGATATGGCACTGAAATTACTGGGTACCGTGACTTTACATCTTAAGTCACAAGTTGGCAACATACACTGTGGCCCTTGTGGGGGTTGCAGTTTTACTGCGAATGTCACAGGAGCGACATGTATTATAGGTGACTGTTTTATAGACTCCAGACTCGTGTTATCCTGTCATCCAGAACAATTTTCCAATAAATCCTTAACTGATATGGATAATTGTAGTTTGGTAGCTAGGTCTATTATATTAACTAACACTGAAATCGCAAAAGACAATGCCTGTTAATGTTATTTTTTTCACAGCTAAACTTAAAATTTTTATTAACACCCACCTACCTTATTATTTCGTATATTATATTATATTATATTCGTGTATTATCGTCGTCATTATATTCGATCTTCAATTCACAAAGAAAAATATAATTTAATTACATTTTTCATTTTATTACATCACACCAACATTAATTGCCTATATTGTTTAAAATACTTCAGCTGAATGTTGTAGCCGTAGTTCCCCTCAATTGCAGCTGAAAATCAGTAAGTAATTTGCTATTCAGCAAATGTTTGCTTATTGGAGGGAATGTTTGTTCAATGGAACAAATATTTGCTCATTGAAGCGAATACTGTGGCAGAGCTATGCTCTTTTTGTGTTGCTGCAGCGTGAACCAATAAGTTGTCAAAATTACATTTAACCGAAAACGCGTCTTTTTCATTATCTGTCATCATCATTACAGCCAAGAGACGCCCGCTGTTGGACATAGGCCTCCCCTAGGGATCTCCATACCGATCGGCCCTGCACCTCTCGCCGCCCGGGGATTCTTCGCACCCTAAGTCCCGGCGACGGGTCGACGACCGTAATTGCCGGCACGCCCTCCAGGACCACCTCCGGGCACTTAGGGCCTTTGAGTAATACGATTCATTTCACCTCGGACAATCCATACAACGTTCGCAAATCAATTACCTATTACTACTACTAAGCAAATGACGTTTGTAAACGCGCAAATATGTGCGTGGAATCTAGTAGGGCTGAGTGCGCGGTTATCAATCGAGAAGACGCGGGAAGTGCAGCGCCTGCCTTCTCTTTTACCCGCATAGCGCTGTCTCTGTTATCGACCGGCGCTCGCGTCTACTCGCCCGAGCGATCGCGCGCGCCCTTGTGTATGTGTCAGTGATGTCTACAACGAAGTGCCGGGTGGGGTGAGGTATTTGAAATGAGTGCGGGGAGGTGAGTGGCCGTTCTGTATGAAGTATGAAGTACTATTATATATTCTGTGACTTCGTCTTGAACAGCAGGGTGCACCGCGTGCAGGTGTCGTTGGCTCTGGTCCCGTGAGGTGATATTCGGAACCCCTTACACCCCGACGTCTTTTAACTATAAATGTATTGTTTGCTATATATTTAGATCATCGTAAAATCATTTGCCTGAACTATGTTTCACCAATAATCAAAACTTGATTTATTATTGGCCGAAGTCTTTTGACAAACTTTTTATAAATACAGAAGAAGGGATTAGAACAGCCATATCTTCTAACCCAACCTTGAACTACTGCGATTAGTAGTCCAAGGTTGGGTTACTGTTAAATCTTGCGGGCCGCAATAATTTACCTACCTTTTTTTATGGGATAGGGGGCAAACGAGCAGACGTATCACCTGATGGTAAGTGATTACCGTCGCCCATGGACACCCGCAACCCCGAGGAGTTACAAGTGCGTTGCCGGCCTTCGAGGTAGGAATACGCTCTTTTTTTGAAAGTTTGAAGGTCGTATCGGTCCGGAAATACCACAGGCGACAATTCGTTCCAAAGTTTGACTGTGCGAGGCAGGAAACTTCGGGAGAATCGCACAGTTGTGGACTGCCAACCATCTAAGTGATGGGCACGGATTTTTTGTCGCGTGGAACGATGGCGGAAAGAGGCGGCAGGTATAAGTCCGAACAATTCCTCGGAGCATTCCCCGTAATACCTACTTAATATATTGATCTAGTGTTCTGTCTCTTACGAGAGAGAAACAAGATTAAAAAAGTGAAATAATGAATACTTGCTGATTTTTGCGCCATATTGAACCGTTATCATTAACTTAATATTACTGTGCTAGGATGCGCTCCGGGCCGCGTAGATAATGCAAGCAAGGATTAGAATTTCTCCGTATGTCACAGTTACACACTTCGAAACGTTGCCCGGTGTTGGACGTACGAGACCTCTTTGCTGGTGGACGAAAACATCTCCAACGAGCTGCCGTACACTGAGTACCTGGAGTTCTTCGCGCCGGACTTTCAATTACACCCTGACGTTAGCAAGTAAGAATCATGTTCATGATAGATAGAGTCTACATTGATGAAGAGCAATAAATACTTAATAGAACTTTAAAAAAAATTCATTTCAACCTGCAGGCCTATTCCCTAACTTCGGTTGCTAACTAGAACTGTCATTTTTTAAAGACACTTAACATCCATTACTGCTGTCATTAACGCCGCCGTAACACATAACATCACTAAAGTAGTAATGGATATAAAGTTCCTTTCAAAAATGACAGCTCTAGTTACCAACCGTAGTTAGAGAATAGGCCTGCTGGAGTCATATTCTGCTAGTGTTAAATGCATTTATGATAATAACCGCCTCAATAGCATTGCTTTTTAAGGCAGATATTGTTGGTTAACTAACTAAGACATTAGTCACTATTGATTTAACAAGAAATTGCAGCATGAATAAAAATCACTATGAAATGCGTTTAAAAGTGACAAAAGCAGTTTTATTGAAACGCTATCAATTCACAAAAACAATGTTTAGATTAGCAGAATTAAGCACCTGTTTTTGTTCGTGAAGGTACTCAGAATTTCTAACTAAAGAGATGGATCTTCTATTATAATTATTAGTTGTATACATTACAGTTGCGATGTGTGCAAATTATATTTTTCTTTCCTATAAGCATGCCAGAAAAGTAACCCAATCTGTTTGTTACTAAAAGGGTTCCTAATGTTCTTTGTTTCCATGTTTTTCTAGCACAAACAACGCCAACAGCAAGCAGTACCTGGAGGCGATAACGAAACATGTGTACGACAACCTCAAGATGTGTCAGCATTCCCCAGCTGTACAAATGACTCATGTACCAGGTACTATTTAAAACTATTGAATACGACCATGTGGTTTAAGATCATGACGTCAGAAGCTACCTTATTTTCTTGCTCAGTCTGTTTTCTGAAATCTTGCACTAAAAAGCAGTGTTGTCAGAGCTCTTCATCATAACAGCTCATATACGTCCCCACCGAGGGGCTAGAGCCTACCCTAAGTTAGGGTTTTCAGACCTTAGTCAACCACACTGGCCCAGTGCGATTGGTCGACTTCATATACACCTTTGAATTTCTTCGCAGATGTATGCAGGTTGCTTCACGATGTTTCCCTTCACCGTAAGAGCGTCAGATAAATGTACACATGAAGTTCGTAAAATGAAAAACACGAATTGATACATTACGGTCTCGAACCCCGGACCTCCCGATTGGAAGGCGAGTGCCGAGTCCACAGCGTTTTGAGTCATAAATTACTTTTCGTTCCCTGACAAGTGACTTTTTTCTTGTTGTATTAAAATAGTTTAATAATGTATTTAGAAAACAAATAGATAGGTGCTTTTATATATACCTTTTCAATGATATCACAATCCTTATGCACAACAATTTCCATGGCTATAATAGTGAACGTAACGTCATTTGATTTTTCAGAATTTGTTTGGCGGTAAGGGCGGTGTCATTAATGTCAGTCAGTGCCCTAAGTCGCATATTTGGGTAGCGAAGTAAATTATACACAGAAGTAGATAATTTTTGGACGCGTTTCTTAATAATTTGCATTGCAAAACTAAACTTGTAAAAATCGCCTAGCTTAAAAAATCACGAAAATTACCTTCAAATCAACAGACGAGGGCCAAAAGTCACAAACAATGTGACTTTTGTGAGCATTTGGCAACACTGCAAAAGCAAATGTTTAACAGATAATTTGAGATGACTACAGTAGGCCTACGCTTGAACCATGTCTAATCGATCGACATTGAGATTGTGATTTTTTGTACGCTTGATTTTCCACATTGGCACAAAATTAGAACAGTATTGTGGTGATTTTGAGTGAACCAAACTCGGTGCTGTCTAATTTTCTTATAATACGGATCCACTTTGTCACTAGTGTTGCTAAATAAGCGTACGAAAAATCACAATCTCAATGCCGATCGATTGGATTTGGTTCAAGAGTAACCCTACTGGTTACAAGTTCAAATTAGAATACATTTGCGAGTGTTGCCAGGTATGAAAATGTAGTTTCAAAATGGCTGTGTCTATTCGGACCCGGGTCCCTATAGAAGTCGATTCAAAATCTAGCGCTCTATATTCTTTTGCATTTGAGCCATACCAGCAGCGCCCAGCAGAAATACCCACATCCCGCCATTAATATCATCATCATCAGCAGGCCTATTATGGATTTTTCATTGTATGGCACGGTATAAATTTTGGAATAAGGAAGTCATGAAATGCTTCATTTGGTATTACCGATCTCCAATGATACCATCACTATGGCATAATTTCAATGATGTCATCATGATATAATGAACAAATGATAAAAAATCTGACTGAAAATCTTATGTTTTGCACTATGATTTCATCATGATATCACTTGAAAACCATGAGATTGGTAATAGGCCTGCCCCCGTAACACGACCATCAAAACACGATATGATAAAGCGGTTTATCGCGGTGAAATGTCAAAATACAATAGGTTTTCATCTTATTTTGACAGTTCACCGCGATAAATCGCTTTATCATATCGTGTCGTGTGCACCGCGACCGGTAGGCATAGTCTAGAAACGAATTTCGCAAGATCGATATTGCTATTGTGATTTTTCGTGCTTATGAGTTGCGACAGTAAATTCAACGTTTAAAATATAATTAAAAAAAAACAAATTCCAAAGGCACAGAACACGAGTCTGTGGTGAAAATTAATCGCCGTTCGTTCGAATATTTATTTTTCCTTTGCCCCTTTAATACAGGGGTGGCTTAAAGAGTAAAATAATAGGAAAAATCCTAAAGAAAAGCTAAAAAGTAATATAAAGTAATAATGGTAACTTTGTATGGAACATTTCGTGATTATTTATTTAGATCTATCCTCTGTAAAAATGACGCTAAGTTCACCGGGACAGCTAGTAATAAATAAAATAAAAGAATATCGTGTATTAGATTTAAGAGTAAGCCCAAAGATGAGGATGACTTTATGCCATATCAGTGAAAGCTTGGTGGCGCGTGCGCTCAGTGAACGATTGCTAAAATTAAGCAACGTTCGCTATCGTCAGTCCTAGGTGGGTGACCAGAATAAGAAACATCTCAAGCTCCTCTGTGCTTCGGAAGGCACGTTAAACAGTGGACCCTGCGCCTGATCTCGTCCCGGTCGTATCGGCTAACCGTCCCATCGGACTAGGCGAATGAAGGAACAGAGAGTGCACTTGCGTTTGCGCAGTCACTTGTGCCCTATAATATCTCCTGCGCAGACGGCTAGTCTCTGTGAAGATTGGCCGCCGTGACCGAATATCGGTTAGGAGGACATTATGGTGAAAGTAATATGGGGAAAATAAACTGTTTGCACTTACCATTTCCAGGCGACTTCTTCCCAGACGAGTACAGGATCAAAGACGACCCGGACCCAGACGTGAAAATTACGCAGGAGGAAGCCGACAAGCTGGTGGAGCCCAAGAACGAGTTCTTCGATGACGAGAAGGACAATGAGCGCGAACAGCCGGCTGAGACCAAGGAGCAGCCATAGCATACGAACGGCGAGCCAGACCCACTGGCCATTTGACACGAGACTCATTGTCCCAATACGCCCACTGCTGGGCGAAACACCCCCGAGGAAGGGGGCATTGTGCACAAGAAATTCAAGAAGAGATTCATGTGAACTCGTGCAAATGTACTCTATTACGTGTGATTTGACAATTGGCAAGTTTAAGAATAAGAAGACATTTCTGAATGTGAGTGAGAAACAGTGATTTGAAAAGCGGTAGTGAAGTTTAGGAGTAAGAATAGAGTTGGTCATACCCATATTTGGAGCTACATTGCTTCTATTTATGTAACAAATGAGTTGTGTATGTGAATCTAGTTCTTGATAAGTTTCAGATTAATAGACGCTAGCTATCGAATATTTTGTAAATATTGATGGCAGAATTCAATAACCTATCTGTAAATGGTGTTGCTTCTAAGGTCTACAATATTTCTCGCCGTCTTTTTTGCTGTTTTGTATGCACCATAAAAGAAGTGTTGCTCTATGAAATTAAGATTGCTTCAGAATTGATATAATTACCGATATTAAAATTGTTGTATGTGTTTTGTGTAAATATCATGAATAAATTTAAGCCAACTGTAATTACAAATACGATTCCTATAGTGTGTAGTGTAATATGCACTCTTATTAGATAAATACTAGATTGCTATCAAATTTCATCATTTTGTGGGGGATTCCCCAAAAAGCAAAAAAGTTGCAAGGATTCCATTATTAATTAAATCGTGCCTAGAGGATGTAGGATGTACTAATTGCGAAATATATTATATGCTAAGAGCAGGACACCAATATTTATAAATGTAATGCAGTAATATTATGTGCATTATATTGTATTGACTGATTTTAATATTATGACGATTAAACTATTTTATACTTGTAGCTAGTTGCACTAAGATTCACCAAATTAAATTTGATGCCGTCATGTTCTTCATGACATTAGACTAACGCTGAACGCACATAATATTATGTCCGCGCCGCACTCGCCGTACGCGCCACATTTTTGGAATTCCTTTTATGAAATTATGTATGAAACCTCGCACATTTGGTCGCACTCCACTAATTTCAAAAATGCAGTAGGTATCCGGGTAATGAAAAAACGCATGCTGATGACGTCATATAATGCGGAGCGTGCTGATATGTGCGTTCAGCTAAAAGAAGCTTTAAAAATAATGGATGTATCTGCAACAACTGTGCATTAGTCGCTCGTATTATTTTGACTATTCTGCTAAAATTGAATGTAAAAATCGTAAGGGACAAGTCAGTAGTGTCATCATAATAGAAATGAAACGAAACTAGAACTTTGATAGAGAAAATGTTAAATTACTCATTTGGCTGGCATTTTATGTAGTTTACTATACTACAGGTACAGAGTGAAATTGAAATCATTCGACAAACTTTTAACCACAGATTAGATAATAGTTGCCTAACTCTAAAATTATAGAAATTGTAAGCGGTGAACTCGTAAACAGAAATGATAATGTAATTTATATGCATTTTTAACATTTGTATTGTAACATTAATTTTATTGATTGAATATTTTATGTAGGATTTGGTTTTCCATTTAGAGTAGGTACAGATAGCGTGTAAATAATAAAAAAAAACTCCGTTATTTTTAAAACCACAAAAATATTAAGTGTACCTAAAATAGAACCTACCGTAAAATATGCCGATTGTTTTCGATGTCACCCTGTAGTACATTTTGTGTTTAATAGTAAGCTACATATATGATGGTTTAACTCATAATTGGTCTAACAGTGATTCAGGGTTCCATCTTACATTTGGCTGTGTAGGATTATTGTTAGTTAAGTATTTAGCTCAAGCTGGCCTTGAGTTTAGAGTAAGGGCGATTTGCAAAAACTACGATTAACGCTAAATGTGTTTTTAGCAATAGTTTAATTAGCCTGTGTCATTTGTTTGGAATTATCATTTATTCGATTTTTGTTTAATTATATAAAGCTGACGTGACGCTGGCAAAATGCTTTTGTAATAAAAACCTTAGAATTAACTTAACAACAACTAAGCGTTTCATAAAAGATAATCGTCAGAAAATCGTGGTCAGTTTGTCGTATTTCTATTGTCACTTTTAAATTTTCAGTTTAGCGACAGATTTAGAGAAGCATTCATAATGACAGCTCATATATACGTCCCCACCGAGGGGCGCGAGCCTACCCTATGTTAGGGTGATTAGGCCTTAGTCAACCACGCTGGCCCAGTGCGGATTTCACGTACACCATTGAATTTCTTCGCAGGTGTATGCAGGTTGCCTCACGCCTTTTTCCTTCACCTAAGGAGCGCCAGACAAATGTACAGTCGGCTTTAAAAGTAGATAAGCATGTTAGTACCATGTCACACCAACTTTTCCTTTTATTTAGTATGGTTACATTACACCTATATTGCATTGTTAATAGTTGGTGTGACATGGTACTAAAATGCTTATCTACTTTTGTTTCGAAGCCGACTGTAGGTACATATGAAATTCGAAAAACGAAAAACATATTCGTACATGGCGGTCTCGAACCCGGACCTTCCGATTGGAAGCCAAGTCCACAGCGCCACCGACGCTCAGTGAAAAGAAATTTTGCGTTAACATAAAATTAATGAATTTTTTTTTCAAGGGAACACCACACTACAATACTTATGCGGTATCTAGCTTATTATTTGTGGTTCAGTCGAAAACCGGTTCAAACTTTACTTTTTTAAGTGGCATAAGGACGGGCTATACGTTAAACTGTAATGTACGTCTGTTATGTGTAACTTTCAAACTATTTGATGCGAGAGAAGCATTAAAAGTCCAACATTGCAGTGTTGGATTGTAATGGCTGCTAGAATCGCAAAAAAATCTGTTTCATACAATTTTGAAGAGCTATGCGACTGCAATGTTGAAGCAGCAGATTTTTTTTGTAATTTCCGAGTCGTACAGTCCGAACTCTCTTAAATGAATTGTTTGGCACACCTTATGTAAAAGAAAATTAAAACATTTCTTCTCAACGGTTGTATTAAATGTTTAATAAATAAAAAATAATATTTAAGAAGTTACTGAAGTTTTTGTTCTTGACTCGTTTTCTTTGCTTGTACACGTAATTGTTTCATGGTGTACAATTCGATTAACTGTAGGGCTAGTTAGCACGAACATTTGTAACGGTCAGAATGGCCTGTCACTACCAATATTATAAATCGAAATAGTTATAGAGAGTTGCTACTAATCGTAAAATAATTGCTACCTGCGATTGAAAAGAAAACTACTTTTTAAGGTGACGGGCCATTCTGATATCAGGATGGCTGGTTCTTATCCAGTGATAGCAAACCGCGCACATGAATTGTCATTATGTAAATAGAACAATGTTACACTTAATAATATTATAGACTGTTACAGCTTATAATTAACAAGTAATAATCAAATTGTTGAAAACGATTATCAAACGACAAATACCAGTAGACTGTTCTGCATAATTGATTGAAAATTAACCTATCCTCATGAAATATTTTTTTATAAATAGACAAAAAGAACATCCTCTCTCAACTTATTTCACAAATGAACGATATTCTCTTCGTTTTAAGCTGCTTTGAATGTATAATATTATAACTTAAAACAATTCTATCAAGTCGCGCCTGCTTATAAAATACCTTATTATGTATTTGATTACAAATTTGCTCACTTAATTCTACAGGCGCGCAGGCACTAAAATGTAAATTGATAATGACTTTTTATCCTTGAAAGCTATTGAGGTCTTAAACAATATTTACGAAGGTAGCAATCTAGTAGCAAATATTGGTTTAAAAAGAAATCAATTCATGTGCGCCGTTTGTTATCACTGGATAAGAACCAGCCATACTGATGTCAGAATGGCCCGTCACCTTAAAAAGTAGTTTATTTTTTTTCAATCGGAGGTAGCAATTATTTTACGATTAGTAGCAAGCAACTAGGTAGCAACTGTCTATAACTATTTCGATTTAAAATATGGGTAGTGACCAGCCATTCCGACGGTCACGACCCTAACCATGATCGCCCAAAAGAATATTAAAACCGCCCTGAGAGCAAGTATGGTCAGGCTCGCCGCTAGCTGTTTCATCGCCCGCGTGCAATACCGATTATGCCGCCCTTTTTTTTTTTTAAGAGGGGAAATCCTTACGTATTCGACAAGGAGCCGACTGACGAGGCCACCCCAAGGATATGCCGGACTCGGGTAGAAGACCCCATACTCGGCTAAAACCCCTCCAGATACTTCTACCTCCGTAGAGACACAATCGGGATTGGCGTTAGCCATTCCCCGATTGCGCCCCCTGGAGGATTGCCTGGCGCAAGCGCCAGGACTTACCTCTACGGGGGGGTCGACAAGTATCCCCAAATTCGACACCCCAGGCGGCCAAGCCAGGGGTGAAAAGTGTCTCCCGACCGGTAGCCGGCCGGGCCGTTTCAATCCCCAGCTTGCTAGGAAAGTTGGTGGCCCGCGTCCAGGAACGCTCGCCTCCTCCTCCCCAACCGCCTGCGCTGGAGCGGTGAGGCGAGAGGGTCATCCTCTCGCACCCGCTCCGCAGCCTCCTTCTGCGAGATCACATCCTCACAGAAGGAGGCGACAGCCTCCCACGCCGCCGCGCTGGTCAGCATCTCACGTAGGCCAGCGCGACGGACGCACCCCTACCTAGGCCCAGCGCGAGGGCTAATGCATCGCGCTGGGGTCGCCAGGCCGGGCACTCCGAGAGAGTGTGCCCGGCCGTGTCGTCGGGAGCGCCGCAATGGTGACATTGCGACGTCTGCTCCCTCCGTGCGACATGATGCAGATAATGTCCGAAGCACCCGTGCCCGGTCATCATCTGCACCGTCCGGTAGGTGAGGCTGCCCTGCCGGCGCCCAACCCACTCCTCCAACACGATTATGCCGCCCTACGACTACTTAAGGGCACGAACCTTGAGTCTGTGGTGATATAATTATTAAAAAAAATATATTTATTTTAATTAGGTAGTACTTATTATTTTTGTTTTCTGAAGTGTTTCTTCTTGCCTTTATATTTGCGAAATCTTCTATCAACTTTCTTGTATCCAAATTGTTTAAAATTTTATGTTCAATTGAAACTATAGTCAAAGAACTTATATAGTCTTTGAATGAAGCTCAGAGGGGATTCCCCTAACTTCACCAGTCCTGCGGACCTAAAAAGGCCGCATCGCAGAATCATAATACGAATCATATTATGATTCCTATTATGAATGGAATGCAATTTATCATAAGCAAATTCTATTTTCCGTATGAAATCAAGTGAAGCCGGAAATCGGGGTGCGGGGGGAGGGTGCGCGACGCCACTGTCACCTTGTAGCGAGTAGAATTACTAAAATGCCAGCATTATTGACGTTAACATAAAAGTTCCGCTATACATTACTAGGTGGCAGCAGTGCTAGTACAGACTAAAATGCCAGCATTATTGACGTTAACATAAAAGTTCCGCTATACATTACTAGGTGGCAGTAAAAGATACATTCGTAGGAGAAAGATAATTATGTTAAAAGATACATTCGTAGGAGAAAGATAATTTATTAGGTGCTGTGTCAATATAATCTAAAAATAAAAATCGCTAAAACTGCTTATATTAATTCACGTGTTTTGTTTTCGCCCTTAATACATCCTACGTTTTCGTTAGTATTTTTACTCGCCACTAGAGGGCCTTTTGTGCTTTATCGGGACACTGACAGAAGCGTCCATGTGGCGTCGAACATTCTAGAAGCAATACGTCAAGTAATAAATTAATAATGCTTGTTTAATGTACTTACAAATGGAAAGAGATTTTTTTTCGTTCACTTTGTTTCTGTCGTCTGTGTAACTTTTGCACGATAGAATACATTTCATTTTGTATTTAGGTAATTTAAAACTAAAATAAAAGAAGAGCGTACGACGTACTAATCCGACAGATAAAAAGATCGACTGATGTCAGCGCCTCTGGCGTTAAGTAGCTAAAACTAAAAATGCGTGACGTCAGGACTCTGGTGATAGGAGCTGGACCTAGATGCTTATAACATCTCTTTGTATTTGCTTCATGGGCGGGCCTGAGTATGGTCACGAACATTTGCGTCGATGTATTCGTTTCGTCATTGTAAAATATTTGTATGAGAATTGTACAGCGTACAGGGCGTACTTGGAACTTATTGTGGAGTACGATCCTTCCGCATTTTCTGATGGCCTCGCTCGCACATGGCCGCACGCGCCGTAAGCAAATTTTTAGTATTGCCCACACTCTTCATTTTTAACTCCACAAATGGTTGGGTCTGTGAAAAAATGTATGGGAAGAAGGGGAGAATATGATTATGTTAATATTGGTAGGTTTCGGCTTGATGGGATATGTGGTTTGATCCTGGTGTAGAATGTTATTTTGCATTGTTTTTATAATTTATAATGTTTAAATAAAAAACTATTTTTAAAGACGTCGCCCCACACTTGGATTATCTCCTGTGTCGTGGGTGCAGTTACAAACACAGAATATCACATGCACATACGCCCAGACCGGAACTTTCTGTAGGACATACAAAATATATGTCCCATACGGGAATCGAACCCGCGACCCGCTGCGCAGTACACGAGCTCTGCGCTAACCGTGTCGTCGTTAATTAATAAAAAAGGAATCATTTTTATTAGATTAAAAAACAAATTAGTGAAATAAACAAAAAAGCAATAAGAAAACACAAAATAATAAAAAACAAGATGGAAAGGATTTAAGTTAAGATTAAAATATACATTTTCCATCCAGTTAAATGTCTACGATCCGGAAAAAGTTTCATAAGTATTAGTTTCATAAAACCACACAATGATTTATTTGCTATTGCATGTTTCGTCCTTAGATCATTTAACCTATGGATGCGGTACGCAACAAATCGCAGTATAAATTTTTCTGCCCCTTTTCGCGGGAGGCGAGGTAAACACGCTACGCACACTACGAAAATGTTTACGAACACACACTATGAAAATATTACCCTACAATGAAGAAACACACACACATCGACAATTAACGTGTATCTACGCAATCCCCACCACAAAGAATTAATGTCCCTAGTGATGTGACACAAAGAATGAGTAACTATTTGGGTCGTCGTGAGTGAATGATTGAAATGTTACAATAAATTGTATTTTTATTACTATACCCTGTTTGGCTAGAGTTAATAAAAATACAATGAAGACAGGATTTCTTAAATTAGTACAAAGCGAGGCCTGCTAATTATTATTAAAATGCTTTAATTAGTTTTTTGTGTCAAATACAGCAATTTCATTTGCTATTTAGCTGATCGACTGAAATAAATATATATTTTCAGTAATAGGCGTAGGTATAATGTTTTGATGGGGGGGGGGGGGGGGGGGACGAATTTATATTTTCAGTTAAAGAAAGACAAAAGACAGTAAGCGCTCCGATGCGTAATCATAATTTTTATCAGCTCTCGGGGATGCTATGTTTTATGACTATCGATCCAAGATGGCCACCGCCACAAAATGGTGGATTACGTATTTTTTCACAACTCTCTTAATATGGGTATCAAATGAAAGGGCTTGACTAGTAGAATACCACACACTATGATAAATGTAACTGGTTTATTTATATTAAAATACATCAAGTAATAATTAGTCATGGTCAAAGTAAAATAAAGGTACCATGAAAAGTCAGTAAACAAATAACAGAACGACACTCCGGAGTGCGATCAAAACAATGACTAGTGTGACTTAACTTGCGCCACGCTTCTATCTGAACCCGTCGAAATAAGTTAGCGCGGGGTGCAGTGGGAGGGTGGGGGGATACCGGGAATGTCTTAGATGTTTTACGTGAAAATTGTTACTACCAAAAACTAATTTCTGATTTTATTATATAACTACCTACATAGTTATAAACATGTTTAATAGGTAGGCACTTTTTCGTTTAGCTTTGCTCGTATGGTAGAAATTTGCTATCTCGTGCAAGTAAAAAGCACGAGGTAGCATGAAAATATATAGCCAGAGAGGTTATCTAATTGCAGCTTGTCCGGTTGCTTTTTCAGATGACTCGGGTGCGCGACCTCGGCTTCGCGAGCCTTCGATGCCGTTTACCTCTTATCTCCGCGGTGTCGATGTCCTTCTCCTTCCCTCCCTCTCCCATTACAGTTGTGGTAAGGCCCGGTACTAATTAGGTTCACCTACTTAATGCCGGGACTGTGCGGGTTGATACCACCACTCTGCCTATTTCGGTCGTGAAGCGTCTTGCGTTTCGATTGAAGGGCAGAGGCAGCCGCTCCTTCATGCCCCCTTCCCGTCCCTGTTGTGGTGAGGAGTCTCGGTGATAATCGAAATTAGCAGAGTTATAAGTCTCAGTGTGTTCGTTGGGCGTGAGGAGTTGACGCGCGGTACAGGGAGACCCGGTGGAAATGGTTACCGTCGGCCACCTGCCGGTCAGTAGGGGACCCGAACCCAGGACTATCCTGCCTGGGAGGCTGTCCTGCACAACCGGCGAAAATCCCGTCGTGCAGTCATCGTGCCGGAGTAGGAGACCGGAGTGGATCCCGATGGGTGCATGCGGGGGGGCACCGGGGGCCCTTCCGTGCCGCGTGTCAGCTCTTCACACAACCCGCGTTCCCACTTTGTACTACACTCTGCCCTTTCTTTGTTTGTCACCGGGACTCTGCCTCACATTTATGCCCTTCCCCAAAATGCTCAATTAAAACAAAACATGAAGGTAAATAAAAAGAAGAAGCGAGCTCCTACGGCGGACACCCAATCCACTTTTAAAATGGATTTCTGCAACATCAGGGGTCTACATAGTAATCTTGATGCCGTCCACCACCACCTAGAGACGGCTCAGCCTGCCTTGCTCTTCTTAACGGAGACGCAAATATGCGCCCCTGATGATATTTCGTACCTGAAATACCCCGGTTACGAATTGGAACACACATTCCTACGTAAAGTAAAACAAATTAAGTAAAGTAAAACAAATAAAGTAATAACAAAGTAAAGTAAAACAAATATCGCCCCTGACGAAAACGCACACCCCGGGTGTGCGTTTTCGTCAGGGGCGATATTTGTTGTCGCCGCCTTCGGGGCCTCGAGCATCGGGACCTGTCGTTACTATGGCTGCGCGTGGACCATGGGAGCCTTACCCGAATCTACGCGTGCCTTTACAGGTCCCATGCCAGTGAAATAGGGTCAGCTCAGCTTTTTGAGCACGTCCAAGAGGGGATTGACCGAGCGTTGGAGCAGTACCCATCTGCGGAGGTGGTGGTCCTTGGTGACTTTAATGCTCACCATAAAGAGTGGTTGAGGTCCCGGACCACTGACCTCCCTGGTAGGACTGTCTTCAACATGGCTTCGGCCTATGGCCTCTCTCAACTGGTCGTACAGCCCACCCGTATACCAGATATTGAGAGCCATGAAGCCTCCCTGTTGGATCTTCTGCTGACTACACGACCAAGCGGATACAGGGTTGTGGTCGATGCTCCTCTTGGATCATCGGATCACTGCCTTGTCCGTAGTACTGCTAGTCTTGCGCGGCCCCATCGCGCGTCTGCGGCTGGCAGTCGTGCAGTTTGGCGGTATGAGTCAGCAGACTGGGATGGACTCCGAGAATTCTTCGGATCCTACCCCTGAAGCAGCTCTGCTTCGCCTCCGAAGATCCCGATACTTGCGCAGATTGCGTCACTGAAACGGTGCTGATGGGAATGGAAACATTCATTCCCAACGTCAAAATACCTGTTGGCGGTCGCAGTCGTCCCTGGTATAACAATACCTGCAGGAAGACTGCCCACCTCAAGCAATCTGCGTACATCGCCTGGGAAAACGCCAGGAAAAGTCGGGATCCTGGTGTGACGGAGAAGAAGCGTCAGTACAACGCTGCTTCCAGATCCAACAGGAAGGCTATTGCTGAAGCCAAGGCGGAACACGTGGCCAGGGTTGGCGAGCGACTAGGAAGCTATCCCAGTGGGATTGGTTCTTTTTGGTCGCTGGCCAAAGCTGCGCAACGTAATTTCTGCCAGTCCAATCTCCCACCACTGCGTAGAGCTGATAGCAGCCTGGCCCACAGCGCAAAAGAGAAGGCCAATCTCCTGGTTGAACTCTTTGCCTCTAACTCGACAATGGACGATGGGGGAGCCACACCACCCACCATCTCTCGGTGTGAAAGTTCTCTGCCTGAAATCCGTATTACACAACGTGCGGTCAGGCGGGAGCTTAAGCTCCTGAACGTCCATAAGTCGAGTGGGCCGGATGGCATCCCAGCAGTGGTGCTGAAGACGTGCGCCCCTGAGCTGACCCCCGTACTAACGCGCCTTTACCGCCTTTCCTATCAGAACAATAGGGTTCCATCTTCGTGGAAGATTGCTCACGTCCACCCAATTCCCAAAAAGGGTGACCGATCCGACCCGTCAAATTACAGGCCAATAGCGATAACGTCCTTGCTCTCCAAGATTATGGAGCGAGTCATCAACTCCCGCCTCCTACGGTACCTAGAAGAATACCAGCTGATTAGCGACCGACAATACGGCTTCCGTCACGGCCGTTCAGCTGGTGACCTTTTAGTTTATCTGACCCACCGTTGGGCGGAAACCTTGGAGGGCAAAGGTGAGGCTCTCGCCGTTGGACTCGATATCGCTAAGGCGTCTGGCATAGAGCTCTTCTCACAAAGTTACCATCATATGGAATCCCCGAGGGACTCTGCAAATGGATAGCCAGCTTCCTGGATGGTAGGAGCATTAAGGTCGTCGTCGACGGCTGCTGCTCCGAAACCATGCCCATAAACGCTGGTGTTCCACAAGGTTCGGTGCTCTCCCCAACCCTGTTCATTCTGCATATCAATGACATGTTGTCAATTGAGAACATACATTGCTATGCGGATGACAGTACGGGTGATGCGCGGTATACCGACCACCAGAATGTCCCTCGGAGTTCGTTGCTAGAAAGGCGGTTACAACTTGTGTCTGAAGTCGAAGACTCTCTAGGGCGAGTCTCCGAATGGGGTGCAAAGAACTTGGTTAAGTTCAACCCCACGAAGACACAAGTGTGCGCATTCACTGCGAAGAAGGACCCATTTATCGTAGTGCCTCAGTTCCAGGGAGTTACTCTTCGTATGTCCGATGGTATTGGAATCCTCGGTGTGGAAATTTCTGCTAAAGTGCAGTTTGAGAGTCATTTGGAGGACAAAGCTAAATTGGCGAGCAAAAAGCTGGGCGTCCTGAACAGAGCCAAGCGGTACTTCACTCCAAGCCAGCGGCTAATGCTCTATAAAGCACAAATTCGGCCGCATATGGAGTACTGTTCGCACCTCTGGGCGGGAGCTCCCAAATATCAGCTCGACCCTCTTGACTCCCTGCAAAGGCGTGCATTCCGCATCGTCGGTGATCCCAATATCACGGCCTCAATGGAGACGCTGGAGCAAAGGAGAGACTTTGGTTCTCTCTGCGTGCTCTATCGTCTCTTTAACGGAGAGTGCTCTGAGGAACTGTTTGCAATGGTGCCCTCTTCACCTTTTTACCATCGCACCACCCGCCATCGCAGTAGAGTTCATCCATATTACCTGGAACCAATCTCGTCTAGTACAGTTCGGTTTCAGCGTTCATTCCTTCCACGTACGTGTAGGCTCTGGAACGAACTCCCAGCTGCGGTGTTTCCTGAGCGCTACGATATGTCCTTCTTCAAACGAGGCTTAAGAAGAGCATTTCTCTCCAGGTAGGCAGTGACAGAACTGTGCCCCTGGCATTGCAGATGTCCATGAGCGGTGGTTACTACTTAACATCAGGTGGGCCACAGGCGCGTCTGCCAACGTTAGCAATAAAAAAAAAGCAACTTACTGCATACAAACAAAATTAGTATTTTAGAAAACCCTTCATTTGTGATAGGGCCCAACGTGTTATAACGCTTGGGACGATATCGGGCATTTTCCTTTAAGTTGCACCAAAAAATGTGAGTTAAAGTAAACATAAAATTCCTTGCTACACGTATGTGGCGTTAATTCTACCATTTTAGCTTAGTAGATGTTTACTACTATGACAGTTTTTATTTACATATAGTAAGACATGTTATATGTTATTCATTTGTCATAACGTGACGTTGAAAGTGTTTTTGTTTACATTGCCCGTACAAACTTCAAAGCCACTAAAATAAGAAGAAAAAGCTTTATTGTGTGATTTTAATAATGACGTTGCATTATTAAAATTTTCTCTGACGACGACGATGACGACAATCACTTGCTTTGTGCTCTTTACTGATGTCCCCAACAACTTGCTGCATAAAGCAGGTGGCATGAAATCGCAATGCAACGCGGAATCGAAACGAAAACGCGGTTAACTGTGACCGCAAACAATAGTTTTTTTTTTGTATGCTGTCTGGCAGTCAACGTGTAAAATTAAATAGAAGTACAGTTGAATAAAATATACTTGAAAGTATATGAACATTTTGCATCTTTTCAGCCTTTTAAACAAAAAACTAAAAGTACAAAAAAACAATTCATTTTTTTGTACTTATGACCTCAACTACAACATAAAATTTTGAGGACGTTATTGAAATTTTTCTATTTAATAGGCTTAAAATCAAGTGAGATGCAGTCGAAAAATTGTTTAGAGTAAGTGTGTATATTGTATGACCGACTTAACCATGAGGTGTACGGCAATTAAATAAAGAAAAAAAAATATATTGTATAGAAAAAGATTTTTTAAACTACAAAGCAAAGTTGAGCAATATAATAGGTAATAATATAATATTTTCTTGATATTTTTTTGTTCTATTATATTACACGTGAATTTCTATTTTAATCTTATATCTGGTTAAACAAACTCCGGAGTGAATGAATGATAAATAAAAATATGAATCAGCATCATTCACTCACGTTGTCCCAGCACTAAGCAATAATGCCCGTGTCACAGATAATATAATGCCCGTGTATTGTGTTGAGCTACCATCGTACCATTGTATTTTTCTATCGTAACGGCATAAAAAATACTTCAAAATTGTAAACAAATGAAACACGGTAATGTATCTTTTATACTTAAATGTGATAGGAAACGCCATAATCTCGAAGATTTGAGTAGCTGGATCACCTTTTGCAAGAGGAAACTGCACAATTAACCATTTTTTGGAGCTCTTAGTGCGACACGAAAGCGACACCAAATGGCAACGGCCGCGCGTCAACTAGTTTTATATAACGTGTATGGTCATATGGTCAGCGTAAATTGGCAGAGGGGTTCGCCCAGCCTTGCCGTCTCCCGTATGAATGCTCTAAGGTTTCGTCCAATTTCAGTTTGCTTGTCTGAACAAGCACACAAAGGGACTCCTGCTTCAATAGTAACTCTGTACATACATATTATATGCCTTTTCATTTTGCAATTCACTGAGTAATAATAATATACAACTATTTACTTACTTATGTTTTTAACAACCACTACCTTAAAAACGTATGGTGTTATAATAGTATGTATAATCTGTCAAGAAATGATATGGATTTCTGCGTACATGTAGGGTAATTCGTATGCATCTGGTAACACTGAGTATCAGCACGCGCCGCATTATATGACGTCATCAGCATTTGTCCAATACCCGAACACCTACCGCATTTTTGAAATTCGGCGCGTAAGGTGCGGCCAAATGTGCGAGGTTTCATATAATTTCATACAAGAAATTCCAAAAATGCGGCGCGTTCGGCGCGGGCATATGTGCGATCAGCTTTTCCAGTCATTTCCATTATCTCATCCATTCTTCTCTTGCATTGCCTGCCTCTTTTTCTTTCGAACCCTCCTAAGGGTTCTTACTAACCTATAAACCAACTTATTTCATATGTATAGCTTTGAATCTAGCTTTATGTATAGCTTTTTAAACCATACGTAAACTTAGTATTATGTTGCCAAAATTGCTTTCTCTTCTATAAATTAGGAATTTTTTTAATCAGATTTCAAGTCCAGGCGTAACAAATAGGCTTTTTCTATGGCCAGTGAGGGGAAAGGAAAATACAGCCTTGGAGAAAACTATTTTGTAAAACAGTAATCAAACCAGATCCATAATTTTTTAGATGCATTTATGCCATTTAAGTCATAGGTATAGGTAACATTATGAAAAAAAAATCTGCATATAAAATTTAAAAATATTTATTATTAAATATACACAATAAATAATAATGAGTAGGAATTAGTAACTACCCAACTTCAAATCCAAATTGTTCTCGCTTATATATCTGTGTACATCTGTCATCTCCTCATTGAAGTCCACTGTAAACATTTGTAGCTTCTCACAATTCTGAATTACTTGTCTCACTACATCTTTAGATACTTCTAAAGTACAATCCAACCACAAATAATGCACATTCCTAAAGCTACCCTTAGCTAACAAATTCAACAAGGTTCCATCGAAATTAATTTTTGTCTGATATTTTAATACTAATCTCTCTAAGCAGTATGTGCAATCAAGAAAAAATGTTAAAATCTGGTCAATATTAAAATTTTCATTACCTATTGTTAAACTTCTAAGTTCTGAAAACATTCTCTCCTGTAATTTAAAATACCTGGGTATAACAAAACACTTGGACTGGGTCATTAGGCACAAAGAATGCAAATTTGGACAACACCTGCCGATTGATATTACTGCATCTAAAGTTAGAGAATGATCCATCTCCCAAAGAGAAAAATGTGTCAGGTAGACACCTTTTACCATTAAAAGTAGATGCATTGATTCTGTGTAAGAAAAGAAAGACAGATCTAATCTATTTAACTTAAGATCACTTACGGAGATCTGTTCTAGAATTGCATCTTTATTATGTTCTGACAAATGGGTGACAGACAATTCCTTCAAATAAGGGCAAATTTTAATTAATTTTCTGATTCCTTCAGCTGACGCGAAATGACTATTAATTTTTCTCAAACTTAATGGACCAATATCTAATGCTGTACCGATCAATGTAGAACCAATATCACATGATTCTATTCGTAACTCTTCTAAATATGGAAGCTCACTTACTAACCTAATTATACCAGCTTGTGACACACAACGCCCAACACGATTGGCCCTTTCATTCCTAGGCGGATCCATGGCCAGCACTCTTAAATGTTTTAGGTTTTTGATTGAGCAAAGACCTGCATCTGACACATTTCTAATTAAAACAGAAGCATTGAAAAGGGATTTACAGATGTCGACCCTGGAAACAATGTTTATTTCTTCGAGTAAGAGACAGTTAAGGCCAATGACATGCAGAATTTCATCTGTACAAATGAACTTGAGATCAAGGACTACTAAGTGATTAAAAGTGGACAAGGCATCAATCCAGAATTTCTGTGGTATGCCATTGTCTAGATCGCTTTTGCGAAAGATAGTCATATTAGGGTGAGTTAGCACATGGAGCTGAACACGAGGATCTCCACGGTAGAGATAGCATGTTCTTTCAGAACAGAGGACATCAAATAACCTGAAAAGTAATGAAAAAAATATCAAACAAGTAAACTTACATAAAAACACTATATTGTTATAAGGTTAGTAAAAAGTTTAAGTAGTTCAGCTTTATTTGATAATCGTAATCAGTGTTTTTCAATCTTTTTGACTATGTAACCCTTTTACAGACAGAAATTTTAGCGACCCCTTTGATAGACAGATAAAGTTTAAACAAGCCCATCTTTATCACTGAAAGTGAGTATGGGCTTCACAATGCCCCAAAAGATTGCAGCCCACAGTTTGAAAAACACTGATTGTAATGATTAAGATTAGTCCATGTTGTAGTTAGATCATTCTGTTTCTTTAACAAGTTCTTTCTCACAAGATTCTCGACTTTTTTGTAAACTATAATTTAATAAGTATGTAGTAGGTACTCTTATTAATGTGGTGATATATTAAATTCTATGATCTGACCACGACATGACATTGGGCAGATTATACGATACGATTAGACGTATTTGAAGACACAAATTGTCCTCGGTATAAACTGTTGTTTTACCTGACTGGAAGTATTGACATCAAAAATGATTTCAACTCGAGCGTTTGGCCCTCACAATCGTGAAATAAGTTCTCCGATTTTTCGGGGCAACTGTTTTCAATGACATAACAAGCGGAATTTATTAAATTTATACACGTTTTTACGCATAATTTAAATAAACTACACGGTTGTTTACGAGGCGACATTTCAAGACAATGCAATATTGTGGACGTTGTGCTCTAAAAAACAATATTTATTAAAGACATATCAACTCGACTCATACACTTTGTTTTTTACGTTTTAATGACCTTCAAATATCAGTGCATAGTAATCTTAAAATAAGCTGACTCAAAATAATAACACTAGCTGTTTTAGCTGGCTATAATTTTAACAACTTTTTCGCCATTGTTCATGTCCATGTTGCAGACATGCATGACATTACTTACAGAGGCGCGTTCAGGGCCTTCGCGCGAAGTACAATTTTTCGCTCTAACCCCGTTCAATGCCTTCGAGCGTGACAACCGGGTGAAACAACCGGCCTGTTGTGGACTGTATGTTTTAGGTCGGCAAATTCTTAACGCTCCGTTCAGGGGTTCGGGGCTGGTTCAGGTACTGGTAGGCACTGGTACTAGTACAAGTCACTTTTAATTAAAACGCAAACTGGTTCACTATGCAATACTGAGCACACACATAATTTATTTGTTTTTTTTTTTTTTTTTTTTTTTTTTTTGCGGCAAACCTCAGTTTGCCAACCACTATGCGGAGTGGAGGTGGAGAATCCTCATGGATACCCGCACGGCCGGCCGAACGGGTTATGCCGGACTCTTACCGGCTAAACTCCACCTTATGCCTTTAACCATAAGGTCATTAAGGCTTCATCGGATAGCGACCGCCCCTCAGGAAAGGGGCGGTGCAGCGCTGCCCTAGACTAACTAGGGCATATGCGCTATATAGACGCCGGGAACCAAAGTGGGCCGGTCGCATCTGATGGGACCTACTTCATCGAGCGTACAGAAGGCAGCTCGGAGAAAATACTGACTGTCAGGATATCTCATAGGCTGAGCTACGAGAGGACGGACTGGGCGGGAAGGGTGCGCTTTCGCGCCCCTGTAAGGACGCGGAGCACTGGGGCGACCGCGGGGACGGGTGCCGTTTTCGGTTGCGCCGGGGTTGGCGGCTGTCGAAGCAGGCATCCTGGGACGGACTGGGCGGGAAGGGTGCGCTTTCGCGCCCCTGTAAGGACGCGGAGCTCTGGGGCGACCGCGAGGACGGGTGCCGTTTTCGGTTGCGCCAGGGGTGGCGGCTGTCGAAGCAGGCATCCTGGATCGGAATGAGCGGGAAGGGTGCGCTTTCGCGCCCCTGTAAGGACGCGGAGCACTGGGGCGACCGCGATGGTGGGCTGTGCGGCCTGGTAGGCCGCACAACACACAGGCAGGACGGGTATAGCTTTTCCCCTGCCGACTGGGCGGCTTGGGAGCAGCTTTGGCACTGGGGCCTGAGGGGGGGTAGACCGCTGTGTCCACTGGGGACGATTGCGGAAAAATGACTTGTTGCCGCTGAGGGCTACGGACGTGGATCGGCGAACCGAACGCGAAATAACTCTCACGGAACGCGAACACTGAGCGAACGAACGGACCGCGAGCGAGATGTGCGAACTGGGCGCACAATCGGAGATGACTGAGAACACTGACTGAGAACGGACCGCGAACGAGGCGTGCGCTCTGGGCGCAAGATCGGAGGGAGCGAGGCGTGCGCTCCGCGCGCGCGATCGGAGAGAACTGGGCTGTAATTTATTTGCAACTTACATTTCTTATAAGCCCCCGTTTAGGGTCACAAGTAGCGCGGGGTATAACACGTAACAATATGCAAATTCCTTATACTACTAAATCTAAGGGTCGCAAGTAGCGCGGGGTATAAGCGCGTACTATGCGTATCGCTATCCCTCTCGCACGCGTGTTTGTCGTCCCTTACAGTTCTCCCCCCGGTGTAGACTCTGTCGAAGCCTCTTCAACCGCTAGGACGACTAGCTTCGACGTCGGGCGGCGGAAGGTCCCTCCTTTGGTCCGAACGTCTGCACTGCGGACACGTCCATCGGGTCCCGTGTAGACTCGTTCGACTACTCCTCTCGGCCATACATTGCGCGGTAGTGATGAGTCGACGACCACCACTAGGTCGTTCACTTGCAATGGTCGTTCTGGTGCAGCGGCGGCTTGGCGGGGTGCGAGCGTTGGTAGGTACTCGCGCACCCATCTCTTCCAGAACTCATCGACGAGCGCTTGGCATGCTCTCCACGTTCTTCGATCAGCCAGATGACAGGGCCCAGTGCTCGGTAGTCCCGTTGATGATCCCAACAAAAAATGGTTCGGTGTAAGAGCCTCAGGATCCGCAGGGTCGACGGATACGTGAGTTAGGGGTCTTGCGTTGACCGCGTGTTCGACTTCGGCGAGTACTGTTTGTAGTACTTCTTCTCTGGGCGCTTTCTGATTCAGCACCGTCGTCAGTGCCGTCTTTACTGAGCGCACCAGCCTCTCCCATGCTCCTCCTTGGTTCGGTGCGCCTGGCGGGATGAAGCGCCAGGTCATCCGATGAAGGTGGCCCAGTTCCCGTAGAGCCGAGGTCCATTCTGCGTAGGCAGCTCGTAGTTCGGCGTCAGCTCCGCGGAAGTTGGTGGCGTTGTCGCTGATCATAAGTGACGGCCATCCGCGTTTCGCAGCCATTCTTCTCATTGCCATGATGGCGGAGTCAGTTGACAGCGAACTCACTATTTCCAGATGAATTGCGCGTGTTGTGAGACAGGTGAATAGGGCCACCCATCTCTTTTCGTGTCTTCTCCCGATGGTCACTATCAATGGCCCGAAGTAATCGACACCGCAGTTAGTGAAAGGTCGATGGTAGGGGTCCAAACGAGCTCGTGGTAAGTCTCCAAAGACAGGCACTCTCGGTTGCGTCTTTCTGAGGCGGCATAAGGCGCAGCTATTAGCTATAACTCGCACAGTAGGTCTCAGGTTCAATATCCAGTATCTCTGGCGTAGGTCATTTACTACACGCTCTCGATTTCCGTGACCGGCGTACTCGTGCTCTCTCTTCACTAACAGGCGCGTGTAAGGATGACGCCCGTCTAGTATGGCCGGTTCTTTCACGTCGTATGACACGTCGGCTGCCTTTATTCGCCCGTTCAGTCGTATAATGCCATCCTTGATCACCGGGTCTAGCTTGTAAAGTCGGCTTGACTTAGGTATCGGTTTCGCTTTCTCTAGCAACTCGTATTCTTCATGAAAGCTGTCTAGCTGGCTCTCTCTTATCCAGCGACTCTCTGCCTCCTGTAGATGTCGTACTTCTACTCTTTCGGTTTTCCCTCTGCACTTGTCGATGAATGCTAATACGACAGCTGTTGCCCTGATCAACCTCTCGTGTGAGGAAAAGCGGTCGATCTGAGGCAAACCAGTTTCGGCTCGTTTGATCGTGAGCGTTACGGTTTCTTCGTCTATCGCTTCATTACAGTTTATCTCCGTAGGCCAATTCTCCTCCGGCGCATATAAGAATTCGGGTCCCGTGAACCATCTATCTTCCACGGAGACGGTCTTGTGGGTCAATCTTGTTGCGTCGTCAGCCACGTTATGCTCTGTTGGTATCCAACGCCACTGTTTAGCTTCTGTGCGTTCGCAAATCTCTCCTAGACGATGCGCGACAAACGTAGTGTAGCGACGTGCGTCGTTTCTTATCCACTGTAATACTGTTCGTGAATCGCTCCAGTATGTCACTCGTTCGGGTTGACATCTATGTCCTGTGATCACGGCGTGGGCTAGGCGGGTGCCTATCACGGCTGCTTGCAGCTCTAACCGCGGAATGCTCTGCGTCTTCAGGGGTGCGACTCTGGCTTTGGCGGCGGCCAATCTCACATCTGTGACCCCGTCGTCTCTCTCTATCCTCCAGTATGCGGCTGCGGCATATGCCTGCTCACTGGCATCGCAGAAAACGTGGAGCTCTCTCGTCGCGTTCTCTGTGGCTCCGTACCATCGCGGCAAGCGAAGTTGAGCGATGTTTCCCCTCAGTTCTTGTAGCCATCTTCGGAATGTTTCGGCTTCTTCTTCGGGTAATCGTTCGTCCCACTTGAGACTCTTCCGCCACAGGCTTTGCAGCGTAATCTTCGCTCGTATGGTGAAGTGACTCAGTAGGCCTAATGGGTCGTAGACTGACATCACAATGCTCAACGCTTCTCTTTTAGTCGGTGATCGATCTCCGTTTAGTATCTCTGTCGGTACTCTCGGCAGCACAGTGTTGAAGGCCAACTCGTCAGTCTGGGCGTCCCATAGAAGTCCCAGTGTCTTCCCTGGTGCCGATGCTAATTCCGTCGTGGCTCGCGTTCTCCGATCTTCAGGGATATCTGCCAATGCGTCTTCTTCATTTGAGTTCCATCCTCGTAGGTTAAAATTAGCTTGCGCATGGACGTATGATACTTCACTGATGGTCTTTCTGGCGGTCTCTATATCGTCGTAATTCTCTACTAGATCATCCATGTAGTGGTTCGTGGTAATCGATTGAAACGCAGCAGGATGCGTTTGCGCGTGGTCTTGTGCGTTCCCATCTCGCACGCTGTGGGCCAGGAACGGCGAGCTGGTGGCGCCAAAGATCAGTGACGTCATCTTGTGAGTTCTCGGTGATTCGCTCGCGTTGTCACGCCACAGGAACAATTGGGCTTCCTGGTCTTCAGGTCTGACTTTGATCCTCAAGAACATCTCTTCTATATCTGCCGTCACCGCCACTCGCCCTTCTCGGAATCGAAACATGATGCCCTGTAGTGACTGCAACAGGTCAGGCCCTTCAAGCAGAAGGTCGTTGAGGCTTGTACCGTGCGACTTGGCGGCCGCGTCGAACACCAGCCGAAGTTTTCCCGGTTTGTTCGGATTGAAAACCGGAAAATGCGGTAAATACCATTTTCTCTTACTGGTTTCCTCATCTTGCTCACATATCTCTGCATAGCCCTTGGCTAAGAGATCTTCTATGGCTTTCGTGTATCGCTGTGCGAAGGCCGGTTCTCGTTCCATTCTGCTTTCTACTGCCTGCAATCTTCTTAGTGCCATATTATAACTCGGCGGCGTGGTCATGTCGTCAACACGCCATGGCAATCCCACTTCAAATTGACAGTTCCTTTTCTTCACTGTTTTCTCGAATATGTCAATGGCGCGCTTCTCCGCTTCGTTCGGCTTGCTTTGAACGGCCACTCCCAGTGAATCTATCTTGAAGTGATCTTCCATCAACTTGTCTAAGTTGTCGTCGGGTGTGTACACGTGAAGTACGGACCCTTCGTCTCGTCTGAACATACAGCTCGGTGCTGTCCCATGGATGGTCCATCCCAATTCGGTCAGTGAGGCTGCGGGTTCTCTTTTCTTGCCCATCCTTAGTTCACGGGACACTATCAGGTGCCAGTGGTCTGCCCCGATGAGCAACTGTGGTCTAGCGCCCTCGTGACAAACATCTTCCGGTCGTAGATCTTTTAAGTGTTCGCACATGAGGAAGGCAGCTGGTATCGTTTGCTTGTGTAGCACCAGCTGTGGGATCGTGTGCAACTTGATTGCATGGAATTCTTCCATTCTTTCTCCTTTGATCTCTAGGTCAATAAGTCTGCTCAACGTTCGTTTCTGGCTGGCGGCTACCCCGTTGATTCGTAGGGGCTGTGCTTCTCCGTCAGCTCCCAGCTTCTTTGCCAGATCTTCTTCTATGAGGGATATTGTTGAGCCTTCATCCAGTAGGGCGAAAGTGTGTGCATCTCCCTCTGGTCCGGCAATATGAACAGGAACTACTTTCAGTAGCACTGCACCTCGCTCGTTTTTGTCTTCTGCTGCTATGGACATCACGGTCTCACTGGATCTCGCGTTCGTCGCTTCCGTGAGTCTCTCGCTTGTTGTTGGCGTTGCCGGCTCGGCGTGCAGCAATGCGTGGTGCGGCCGACGGCAATCGTTCACGCCACATGCCTTGGCTCTACAATTAAATCTTCGGTGTCGGCCCGTGATACATTTGAAGCAGAGTCCCGCCGACTTCACTATCTGCCACCGCTCGTCTGTGTTCATCTTCTTGAAGCTCCTGCAGTGAGGTAGCGTATGATTTTCTTCGCAGCCAACGCACTTGTACCCTTTGGGTGATACTGTGGTGGTATAAACATCTTCTCTGCCTTTCTTTCTGAGTGGAACGATGATTGGCTTCAAGTTTCGGTTAGTGGTCGATGTCTTCAGAGTTGAAGTTGCGTTTTGCGGCGCATAGGTGAAGCGAAGCGCCAGATCGGCTTCACGCATCAGAAATTGTGACAGTAAAACAATCTCCGGCTCCATAGAATGTTCTGTACTTAGGGCGTAGTCGCACCATCGAGCTCGCAGGTGTGGACTCAGCTTCTCGGTCACCTCGCGTGTCAGCATGGGATGTCGTAGGTACCCTTGCCGATCCACGCTCTTCAGTACGCAGACGATGTTCTGTAGTCGAATGGCGAAAGTGTTCAGCTCGTTGGTCGAAGTACCGATTCGTGGTAGTCGCTTGATGTCTTCCATTGCTTGGTCAATGATGAATTCCGGTCGTCCGAAGCATTGCTCAAGAGTGCGCATGACTTGGTTCGGGTCGCCGGCGGTGTGTAACAGCGCCGCAACGGCTTCACGCGCTTCCCCTCGTAGACAATTGCGTAGTCTAGCCATGTTCTCGGTCGGTGTGAAATTGTACACGGCAGTGGATTCCTTCATCGCAGCCTTGAATAATAACCACTCGCTGATGGCGCCACTGAACGTCGGAAGTTCGGTGACTTGTCGTGGCACTGGTCGGTTCCTCGCCATTTTCTCAATAGCTTCTGCCAGTTGTTCGATTCCCCTATTCCTGGTTCTGGTGGGTGTTGGCGATCGCGTATGATGTCGATTGCTTTCTTCAAATCTCACGGGTTCAGCTTCACGGCGTCGCATTGTTTGAGCGTTCGGTTCCCCCCGTTCGTTCCCTGGGGTGCGCGTGACTTGCGCTGGAACGGCGCCCTCTTCTTTATATCCCGTAGAGGTATGTCTCGGCGTCGTTGACTCCCCCCGTATATCGCTGGGTTGAGCTTGTTGAAGCCAATCGTCGACTCGTCCTGTGACGTCGACTATGCTCTTGGGTGCTTCATCTTCTTCTTCATCTCGAATGTTTTCAACTTGCACAGCTAGCCTTTTCTTAATTAGATCAGCTTCTATCTGGAGCTCCTTTTTTCTTATTTCTGCCAGACGTTCCTCGGCTTCTATGTGTGCGTTACGGATGCGGGCGATCGCACTACTCTTCGATTGTTGCGAAGTGCGTGACCGCGTCGGCGATGGTCGTCGTGGTTCAGCAGCCAGGTTCGTGGTGAGTGCAAGGTCCGCTTTGGTTCGTAGCGGCACTGCCTCGCTCGTTCTCTCACTATCCCCTTGACTACGGACGATGTTCTCGCTTCGTTCCTCCGTAATTCTTGCTTGTGCTGTTATCGCCGATGGTGATCGCGGTGGATTATGGAAAATTCGGATGCCAATCGGGCGTTCGTCCGCTTCTTCCTGACTTCTTGTTCGCACCATCTTGATACAGCGTTCTTGTACTGACTCGTACTAATTTACACGTTCCACGTTCCGGAATTACTTCTATCTATCCGGCGCTGCGACCAGCAAAGTTCACAATTCTGCTCCGACGGAACAACGAATGTTCTCAATCCGGCGCTCGACCAGCAAATCCTCGCAATCCGTGTCGAAGGACCAGCAAATGTTCGCAATCCGGCGCTCGAAGGACCAGCAAATCCTCGCAATCCGTGTCGAAGGACCAGCAAATGTTGTGGACTGTATGTTTTAGGTCGGCAAATTCTTAACGCTCCGTTCAGGGGTTCGGGGCTGGTTCAGGTACTGGTAGGCACTGGTACTAGTACAAGTCACTTTTAATTAAAACGCAAACTGGTTCACTATGCAATACTGAGCACACACATAATTTATTTGCAACTTACATTTCTTATAAGCCCCCGTTTAGGGTCACAAGTAGCGCGGGGTATAACACGTAACAATATGCAAATTCCTTATACTACTAAATCTAAGGGTCGCAAGTAGCGCGGGGTATAAGCGCGTACTATGCGTATCGCTATCCCTCTCGCACGCGTGTTTGTCGTCCCTTACACGGCCCGTTCAAGACCTTTGAGTGTCGGCGCGAGTTACAACCGAACAACCATCGAATTTGATGGTTGTAAAACGCTCTGACGTTTATGACTGAAATACTCTTACGTGATTGGATGATATTGGCGGCCATATTCTATAATGTCATCTACTAGAATGAGAGAGAAATAAAAAATCATGTGAAAGAGGGAGATAAAAGATCTGGTTGCTGCAATCCGTTCAACGCCTTTGAGCGAGTTAAAAAACAACCGGACAACTACACCCAGAGGCGCTGAGGCGCGTTCAGCGCCTCTGGGTGTAGTTGTCCGGTTGTTTTTTAACTCGCTCAAAGGCGTTGAACGGATTGCAGCAACCAAATCTTTTATCTCCCTCTTTCACATGATTTTTTATTTCTCTCTTTTTCTAGTAGATGACATTATAGAATATGGCCGCCAATATCATCCAATCACGTACGAGTATTTCAGTCATAAACGTCAGAGCGTTTTACAACCATCAAATTCGATGGTTGTTCGGTTGTAACTCGCGCCGACACTCAAAGGTCTTGAACGGGCCGGTTGTTTCACCCGGTTGTCACGCTCGAAGGCATTGAACGGGGTTAGAGCGAAAAGTTGTACTTCGCGCGAAGGCGCTGAACGCGCCTCTGAACGCGCCTCTGTCATTGTTGTAAAAGTCATCCGAGTACTTTTTTTCTGTCATTATGTACCGTGGTCCGAGATGCGCAAGCACGGTGATTTGTACTGTTGTCTGCACGCAAACATTTCGTTTTCGAAACACTTCAAAGCGCGTTTGTGTGAACACCTGTCAATGTCATTAATTAAAATAAATTGTCTTGTTTAAGTTATATGCAGAGCAACAGTTTTAAAATCTTTTTAATTAATTAAGTGATACTTAATAAATATTTACAAGTACATTTTTCATTCCAAGCCGTTTTTTAACCGTCTTTGAATTGCGCACACATTTCAGTCTTTTTCGTGAGCACTTTGCTTGGCTCGGCTTCACTATCAGGGTTCACTTTGCTGTGGCACGCAACTGTTCGGACCGGCGGGCGCGGCGGCCCTACCGCCTATGTCATAGCGATCACTTGCTATCGCTTTGGCGACAACAATAGTTCTGTCACGAAATATACTGTCACTAATGTCACGTGACAGGTGACATTAGAACAATAGTTCTAATGTCACGAAAGTGATAGCAAGTGATCGCTATGAGATAGGCGGTAGGGCCGCCGATTGTTTGCACGCTATCGGTGCCAAAAGCGCAGAATAGCTCAATTTGGATCATAGACTGAAAAATGGCGGCAAATTTAAAATCTAACTAACTATGGTACCATGGCAAATGGCAACACCAGCCTTCACGCCAAAATTAAAAGAAGAAGAACTATGGTACCTACCTATTACTGTAAATAGTAAGGGAAAGAAATTTTGATAATTTTGCTGAATAAATAAATAAATTGTTTCAATACATAAAAGGACAGTGCTCAAAAAAAACCTAGGCCCAGCGCGAGCAGAACATGAAAATAATAAATAAGAAACATACCTTATAGTCAACATTCGTTTCTAAACGTAAGATTTTAACAAGAGTATTTATATTCATAGAATTATTTTTATAGGCATTTCCATTTTTGGTTATGTTAATTAGTCATATTATATTATTACTAACATATTAATATTATTATGCTAATCAGTATCGGTGGCTGCTGCAGGGCGCAGAGGAAAATCAAACCGGTTTTACACAAAACCTTTTCGAAGCTATAAAAACGAACCAACAGTCAACTGCTATTTCAACTATATGTTTTTTTTGGCTAAGATGGCAGTGACAGTACATTGCAGATTATGTAGGTGGTGTTGTCCATTTAGATGACTCAATGTCATGCTTAGGTCTCTTAAGAAACCCTATTTTTAACTATCCTGGCCAAAACAATGAGCAATTTATGAAATTTAATTTACTTAAAATCTGAGATACATCTCATTTGAAATTGAAACTTCATTAGAGAAAGTCTCTAACTGGGGTCGACATCATTTAGTCCATTTCAACCCCACAAAGACACAGGTTTGCGCGTTCACCGCAAAGAAAATGCCATTTGTCGTATCTCTTTGCTTTCAGAGCATTATTATTCCCCTAACTGCCTCAGCCAATATTGGGATCCTTGGTGTCGACATATCGAGCGAAGTCCAGTTCCGTGGCCACTTAGAGGGTAAAGCTAAATTAGCTTTTAAGAAGCTTGGTGTGCTCTATAGATCGAGACAGTATTTCACTCCGGCCGGCGCACCGCCTTCAGCTTTACAAGACTTTTTAAAGCTTACAGCTTTGTCCTTTATGTAACAAAAATTAAAAAGTATATATTGGAACTCGAATTTAATGCTTTTCTCGAATTGAAACTTTGCACATGTACGAGTATATACAGACAGTGCAGTGCCACCAACTAATCTGTGAAATGGAGAAAATTGAACTACACCTGTCATTAAAAAATATTATTTGATAAAGCTATGTTGGTTTCTGTTTATTATGAATTTTTAAAAATATATTCTATTACTTATTATTCTAAAAATCACTTTATTTTTTTAAAGAAGCTCGCTTGGAAAGCTCGCTTTTAATAGCGTCCCCAGCGCCACCCTTTTCACAGATAAGTCTGTCGCTGTGTAGTTTGCATGACAATGCGATAATTTGGTACCATCAAGCTGCCGCCGATGCACCCACAGTAGAGTAGTTTTTGTCCGCAGAGGACAAAACTCCTAGAATAGATTCCTAAACTCTATTGAAATAACGCACACGAGGGAAAAAAGTACCGCTTACGAAAAGTCTCCCGAACAACCGAGGACATAGCTAGACAATAGTATTGTATTGTATAGTATTGTATAGACTTAATCAATAGTATTGTAGATCTATTTTGTGTAACTTTTGTCCTCTGACACAAAGTCCCTCGTCTCCGCAGGCCTTTATGTTTCGCTAGCCAGACTTCTAGTAATCACGATCAAGTCTATTTTATGAAGTACCTGGTGCTCTCTCCCACCCAACAGTGAGTCGGGCCTATCCACTAAACTCTCTGGTGTTCTCACTGCCCTTATCGCGCGGTCGCGCGTGGTAGGGTCCACAATGCGACACCACTACCCACGCGCCCGGGCTAGCTTGATCAAAATGGCCAAGCTATCGCCAAGGGGAGGATTGTCCGAGAACACCAGGTCGATCCCCCAGACGGAGAAGCCAGATCAAAACTTTAATTTCCCTAGTGTATACTGATACTTGGAAGGAAAAGCTTATTCTATCTGTATGTTCATTTTCAATCGGGTAGTCCGGATCCCAAGCCTACGCCAATGTATTTGAGCTATTGCGACCCGCGAAATTCAGAAAAGCCTGTCCCAGTGTAGAGCCGGCCGCACGCCTGTCTAAATCGTAAAATGCCTGTCAATTGCGGCGAACGCCTGTCAGATGGTAACCCTAAGCCCACTGCACCATTCTAATGGGGACAAGATGCAAAATCAATATTGAAAGGAGAAACGCGTGTGTGGTGGTAGTGTAGTGCTATACCTACAGGGAAATAGATTGAAATTCCATAAAAATACCTTGAATTATGCATGGCGCCACAGAACACAGAAAGAGGTTAGAAAGGCAATCATGCACCGTTTGTACGGGAACCGCTGTCGCCAGTTTTGCTCCCACTTCTTTTCCTTGCACCGCCCATGCAAAGTCGCGCGAAATCGGGCTGAACCAATCACAACGCTCACTGGGCTCCTCAATCACAGAAATTCACTGACGTCCAGAGCCGCGTGTACAAATAACATTATTTTAGTGATTGACATCGATTAATAGCTATCGATATTAAATATTGCCAGCAATTTAACCATTTGAAATATTTAGAAAACCAAAAAATAATTATTACTTTCATTATACGTTTATAATTAATAATATTCAAGTAATATTTTGTTTCTATGTAACAAAATTAAAGCTTTTTAGCTCAAAAATGTTGTAGGTTAGACGTAAAATAAAAGAAAAACTATAATACTATAATGCACTGGTCTGAAAGCATAAACTAGAATGGATAATCTGACAAACGGACGTGCGGTAGTTTAGTTGTTAGGATATTTTAGTTGGATGGAGAAGTAAATATTTGTAAAGTAAATATTTACCTGTAAATTTGTGTTTTTTAAAGTACTCAAATCTTCATGTCTTGCATGGCCACCTACCTATGCTAAAATAGTCATATAAATATTATGGTCATATTAAAAATTCTAAGTTGTAAAATTAGTTTAAAATTTGCCCATAATTTTTTTACTAATCGAACTAATTGTATCGTGAAAATTGAAATTAATTTTACAATTTTAATCTTTGATTACATCGGCGTACTTATATGAATAGGATGTTAGAAAGGGTAGGTGTTAGCTTCGCCAAACATTCTGTATTATCGATAAGTAATAATTATTATTATGGCATTTTAAGTGACAAATAATATATTATTTTTACTTTATACAAATATTTTAAAATATACATTTATCGATAAAATGTAATGCGTGCGTTTTTTGATTTGCACGGCACTATCCCTTGTACTGCGACTACTGCGGTAATGCTCATTAAGCCAAATGCGTCACTACCGAAAGCAGTGTACTACATTACGCGCTCTAAGTAATATGGCAAAAATCGCGGGCGTACATTGTCGGTAATGTATATTTTTTAGAAAAATATTATGTAACTTATCGTTATGATCAGTTTTGGTGGATTTTGACATTATGATCTATGGAATATGGTCATTATGATTAATTTACTACTTACCGATGAAAAGAAATTCCTTCTTTAGCTACACTTGACAACTGACTTCTTGTTTTACAAGTAATTATAGCACAAGAAGGCATTTTTTTATATTTATAGCGCCGCGCTTCACGATACACTCACTGTAGTTGTCCGTCAGTGATTAAACAACGCGTTCGCGTTGCGGGGCCACAAGTATGAGCATTTAGTCATAGTTGTGGCTACGCGTGCCCCGCCCACATAGCCCTTCTAACCTCTTTCTGTGTTCTGTGCATGGCGCAGAGGTATTGACGGAATATAGATGATTCGTAGTCGCTATCCCCACAAGGTCGCTTATTGAGCGAAAACGCCGCAACTCTGCGAGCTATGCGATTGTGTCTTTACGGTTGATGGGAATTAAGGATGACTTGTAGGTACACTCGAGTACCTACAAAAAGATCGATACAGTCAAAGTTACAAAAAAATATGTATATTCTACCAATTCTATCTTAATGATAAGTCAATAAATTCTGTCAGTGTTAATTTAATGTATCCTAATTGTGGCCATATGGTAAATGACCACTTCATGATGTGGCCACGACATAGAATACATTTTTAGAACTTTGACCGTATCGATATTTTTGTACTCGAGTGTACAAGCTTTACTAATTTAAGTTTACCGTTAAAGGGGGTTAATTTCTTGCCTCTGTTATATATTTGAAATTGTCAGACACATAACTATGTTGCAAACGCACTTAGTCGTAAACGTTTTTAATGAGAATTGTGCAAAATACTCTTTAGTCATTACTATAGTATTTTAAGGGTTCAAGCCAAAACTGCCTAATAGGGGGCCGTTCGAAAACCCGTGAAGTTTTCACTCGGTAAAAAAGAAAAGGATAGATATATTGCGAGAAAGAGAAGTTTAACTGGTTTTCAAACGCTAGCGAGTGATTTTCGCACTTCACGAGTTTTCAAACGGGTTCTGTCAGTTAAAAACGAAAAGAAGAGTTCTTGTGTTTTGCAAGGCAAACTAGCTTTATTTTACAACTGCACAAAGCTTTACTTAACATTTGTAAACTTTAACTTCAACATAAAAACGAAATCAGTAGCCACAGATCACAGAACAGTCAACTGTCAATGTCAGGTAAAATTTAACGCTGACTGGGAACCGTGAGAAATTCACTCCTGTCAGGCGAAAATTACTCTGCACTAATGCGTTCAGAAATACGAACGGAGTAATTCGTCGGTTAACCTCGGTTTCACTCGGGAGGTTCTCGAACGCTATCGGGTGAAATTCACTCTACCCCGAGTAAATATTACTCGTTTCAAACGCACCCTAAGTAAATTAAAACTTTAAAGGTTGAAATAGGGGTTAAAATTTATTTAATGGTTGGCATTGTAAGTATAAATATATAATTAAGGCGAGGATTTCCCAAATTTGCCGATCTTAGAACGTCTAGATCTGGTAAATATTAGAACCCACAATTCTGAAATTCACACACCTTAAACTTGAAGATATAATCTAGTGAACTGTGAAAGCAGAAACACGATTTACTCCATTTCACTCGATAGAAAAAAAATCCAAACATAGGTCTAAATCAAAAACTAAAACCACGATTTGAAATCGAAATATACATAAAACAGTATAAAAGTTATACCAAAACACGTAGTTCGTTATTATCTAGTGAACTGTGAAGACAGATTTTTTGATGTCATATAAAATATTTAGGAAAATGATGAAAATTCTATAATTTCGCTTGGTTGCAATCGCGCTCCATATAAGACAGTACTCGCCAAGTCGTCTCAGGGTATGGTCATGTCGCTTCGTGTCGCGGGCGCAAAAAAATATATTACGTATTTCTTTACGATCGAATTTTAATTTTGCAGTTTGCGTTTATTTTATTAACTTTCATTATTATTACAGATTAGTGTAGTAATATGGTGAATAGTGTAAATAATGGATTAGGTATTATAAAGGAGAAAACTATTTTAATCCTTCTTCCTAAATTATTTTATGTGTGAAAAAATATGTTTTTCGTTCTTTTTTTCTATAAGTTATTTTATGTGTAAAAATCGCTAATAAAAGAAGTCAGACGAAATTTTAAATCAAATGCATACAAAAAATGCTGGAAGAAAAGTGGTAAATATTTATTTCCCAAATGTTTATATTTTATTGCCGCGGCCATATAGCACAGTGCAGTGTTAATAAACCAGTATGATAATTTCTTCAAGTAAATATGCAACGATTTATAGGTTCAAAATAATGTTTCCTATAAAACTTTATTGCTGAATTCCTTTAAATACTTAATGTTACCCCCTTTATTCACAACGCCTTGCATCAAAGCTTTAGAAGGTAGAATCAACAGCACATTATACATGTAGCTAAATAATAGAGTTTTATTCGAGCCTATGTATTATATATGATTATGAACAGTAAAACAGTATTTTAGGAATCTTTTAAATTTCGTAACATTTATGGTCAATCGTGAGTTGATTATAAAAAAGTAAAAAATTATTAACATAAATTTCCGTTCGATTTATGTAAAGATCACTTCATTGTATTAAAAGAAAATATCTGATCAGCGGAATTTTGTGAAACTTTATAAAATATTTGCTTTTGCCCGCTGCTTCGCCCGCATAAATGTCATAGAGGTTCCATACAAACTATTATTTTTTAGTTTTACCCCCTTAGATGGCGAATTTCCAACATACATGTCAAATTTCCGCTTTTTGTGCCTTTTAATTACGGCTGTGCGTAATCTGTCAGTCACTCAGTAATGAAAGTGTTTTTATATAAATACGTCTGCCCACACTAGGATTTTCAACTGTGTCGTAGGTGCAGTTTTTTTCTTTTTGAAAACGTCGCCCCACACTAAGATTTTCTCCTGTGTTGTGGGTGCAGTTACGAACATAGAATATCACATGTACATACGCCCAGACCGGAAAAAAATTCTGTAGGCCATACAAAATATTTATCCCGTACGGGAATCGAACCCGCGACCCGTTGCGCAATAGGCGATCATTCGACCTCTGCGCTAACCGTGTCATAAAAGTTACAAACATAGAATATATTACATATCACATGCACATACGCCCAGACCGGAACATATTTCTGTATTCCATACATAATATTTGTCCCGTAACTACAAAAAAATATTTTACAAAAAATAAAAACCGACTTCAAAAACACTGAAAACTTAAAAATTATATAATAATAGGTACAGACAACATCACACTTCTGTATTGAAGTCGGCGCCAAACGATAATCTCCTAGAAAGTGTTAAAATTTGTCACCGACTTCAATATAGAAGTGTGATGTTGTCTGTACCTATTCTTATATTATTTTTAAGCTTTCAGTGTTTTTGAAGTCGTTTTTTATTTTTTGTAAAATATTTTTTATTTTTAACTTTTCAGTGAATGAAATCTTTTTAGTGAAAGAAGTGTGTTTTTAGTGCTTTCTTCGATGTTCTATGGGATCCCATCATCAAATCCTGACTTTGCTGACCATGAGACCACCCTTGCTCTATACTAAGTGTTAAAATTTGTCACCGACTTCAATATAGAAGTGTGATGTTGTCTGTACCTATTCTTATATTATTTTTAAGCTTTCAGTGTTTTTGAAGTCGTTTTTTATTTTTTGTAAAATATTTTTTATTTTTAACTTTTCAGTGAATGAAATCTTTTTAGTGAAAGAAGTGTGTTTTTAGTGCTTTCTTCGATGTTCTATGGGATCCCATCATCAAATCCTGACTTTGCTGACCATGAGACCACCCTTGCTCTATACTCTATCGAATACAAAAATTTAAAAATGATGGATTTTGGACATCGGTTTAAAAATGATGGAGTTATGAGGTAACAAACATAAAAAATACAACCGAATTGATAACCTCCTCCTTTTTTGAAGTCGGTTAAAAATATTTGGGAATCGAACTCGCGACCAGTTGCGTAGTAAGCGATCACTCGAACTCTGTGCGCTAACCGTGTCGTCAAATGTAAAGTCATCACGGTAAAGAACGCTAGCTGTGTAGTACTTCCCGAGTTTTCTTACAGGCCTAAGGTGGTAGAATATTAATTAATATTTTAAAACCAGTTTGCTTAGAAACTAATACGGTTGCTTGATATTCATAGCGATTTGTGGCTTTCTTCTTGATAATCTTGTTTAGTACATGCACGCCCCTGTCACTCACGCAATGCAGCGTTATAAATACCTACCACTAAGTAGCGCGCCGGCGCGCCGACCGCTGCACACACGTGTAAAGAAATTCTTAGGTTGTGAAGTCGACCAACCCGCACTTGGCCAGCGTTGATGATGGTAGCACATCAAAAACAGGTTTGAGCTTGTTTAGAATTCATCTAATAATAATATGATGGGTGACATACCTGTCAGAGATACCTGTCACAAAAATTGGGATATAATTAAAAACAAAAATACTATCGTTTTTGATGCTTGCTAAGGCAAGGATAAAAAAACCTCCGTCTTACCTATTTCTGCCGCAAATCAGCAGTGCTTGCATTGCTGTGTTCCGGTGTGAAGGGTAAGATATGGCACTGAAATTACTGGGTACCGTGACTTTACATCTGATGTCACAAGTCGGCAACGTACACTGTGGTTCTTGTGGGGCTTGCAGTTTTACTGCGAATCGCACAGGAACCACATGTATTATAGGTGACTGTTACCACTTACCATCAGGTGGGCAGTTTGCTTGTTTGCCAAATTAGTAGCAACAAAATAAAACACACAACATTACATTTTTATTTTGAAGTAGTTTTTGTTTTGAAGTGGTGTCGATATTTTTGTAAAAAAAATATTTTGATTTTTTCGTGAAATTAATAATAGCTCTCTAAGTCAACTTGAAAGAATATACCTAACTGAGAGTCAATACGTACCTTTTATATCTAAAGTCTAACTCCCTAACTCCTTAAAGTTAAGGATCCATCGTAAGCTCAGCATAGTGGAAGAATCCTTGAGATGATGTCTTTCAGACGCAAATACCTGAATAGCTTCAGAAAAAAACAGGAAAGACGTTGGACGTGCCTATTCTCTCGATTTTCTTGGGATTCTAATACTAGATCCTGACTTGATGGCATGGAACCACTTCGGGGGTATACTTTTCTGAATACAAAACGAATTTTGAAAATCAGTTAATAAATGACGAAGCTATGAGGTATGTGTTTCCTCATAACTTCGTGAAGTCAGTGAAGTCGGTTAACAAATCAAATCGAAATAAGTTATAGTACTTATTTATTCAGTACTGTATTAAAATACCTACATATATCTATTAAAATATTTTTCTTCAAACTACTCATTAATTTTACTCTAATCATCGGAAAAGGCAACACTAAGTAATACATTACTACCCTGGAAAACGGCAGTAGTATTGTATGAAATTTCATTAATGACCCGTTCAACATAATTGCCCTATTGTTTGTTTTTCTAATTTAAAAAAAATTACAATACATATTCATACAATTCATACAAAATGTAGGCATTTTTCCAAAGAGATTTGAGTGGTTGTATAACATGTCACAAAAAATACACATGCGCAAAACAAGTTAGATAGGACCCTACAAAGCCAATTTTATTTAAAAAAGAGAGGCCATTGGCTTTAATGGCGAAGATTAGCTTTTATTTTAATAAATTAAAAATTGTATTCGAGTGAATATTGTGCAGTGAAAGTGTTGTTTTTTGGTGCACATTCATGTTGACGGCAAGAAATAAGGGTTTTGTGGTGTACATGACAGTGAGTTTTTTTTTGTGGATTTTCCACTTCCGTCACCACCGTCAAGATAAGGTTTGGTTTCTTAATAAGAACAATTTGCATTTTTTTTGTCATAAATAGATAAGTTTTTCTACAGTCAACTTCAGTTTTTTATTATTTTTTAATAAGTTGAAGGAAAAGCAGATTACACACCTCGTAAGTGAGCTATTAATGCCCTCGGGTTATTAGTGCCCTCGAGCAAGTGCTCGTGCACCAAACATCCGCGGGCATTAATAAGTCACTTAGCGCTCGGTGTAACAATCTACTATTTCTAAATCAAACAATATAGCCGTCGAAGTCAAACAAAAAAATTTAACAGAGCTTTATAACATATATGCCGCCGCGTCAGTCATATTCTTAGCTTTTGTTTTAAATACTACTTCTAGCTAATCGAGCATTTCTTGTATTCTAGTGATGCATTCTATACTGCACAAAAGAAATATGCATAAAATTTGAATTTACATTTTATTAATAACACATCATAGAAACATTTAAAACCTTTGAAATTGTGAAGAAACGGTCTAATTATGATGAATCTTGAAAAAGTCTAATTATTGATAATTGCTTTACGTCTCTTACTTATAAAATATGTTTGTATCGGTATTATAATGGTGGACGAGTACAATGACGTCACTAGCAAATAAAAGCTTTTTAAACTTTGTTATTTTTTAAGTTATTAAAAAAATCACGTGGTTGTTTGTCAAATAAAAATACTATGTAATGTAACAATTAAAAAGTGTCCATATTTACATACAAGTAAAGATACAATAAAAAATAGCAATAAAGTCATAAAGCTATATCTTTATTGGTTGTATTACTGTAGGTACTTACCTCAGTTTATAAATCAATACTTATTTGTAACCTAGCAAAAAGTATATTGCATACGATATAAAACGTCCTTGTTGTACTGTTATATTTTTACTGTGCGGCACATGATGTTGGCGCGTTCAGTGGCCGCGTCCGCGCTAACGTCATGTACAAATGAACGGTGTGAAGTGCGGAACATATGGGCTTGCACGTGGAAATTCCTCGCCTTAATATGTTATTTTGTAGGTATTCTATAATATAAATAAAACAGCCAAGATCGATTTCAAATTTATTCGTGTCCTCATAGTCGTATGAGCGCAATAGCTATAACCTAAAATTACGATAAAAATGTAATAAAATTTTTATCGATTTAGTGCTGGTACAACAATATATTTCAGTGATCACACTATATACCGTTATTCTTTCATTTAATTCGTAAGCATGGTACAGAAAAAAATGTGCATAGCACGTGGGCGTACTACGTGTGCCGCAGGTATCGCATAGCTTTGCATACTTGAAATTCTTCACCGACTTAAAGTAAATTCTCTCTCTCTCAAACGGCGAGTGTGCGATGTACACGCATGTATTATTTATGTACGTTAGATACATATTACTTACACGACAAACCGAACGAAGTGTTTCCTGGTAGAAAATATCGTATGTAGTAAGTATGTTTTTTGTATTAGATTTTGGCAACAGTGGTTAACTTATTATTATTGTTGTACTTATACCTAGAACTTTCACATTTTTTCCTGGTCCATGTTCATAAGGTGAAATATATGGCCATTTTAAATACATTCAGAAAAAAGTAAAAGTACATACACTTGTGCTAAACAAAATAGTATCAGAAAACTTCACCTGATGTTTTGGTAATACTTTTAAAGTAAGTACCTTTATTAGAGTTAAAATTGTAAAGAGTAATTCAAGTAGTTCCAAATTCGGTTTGTGAAAAAATATGTGTCAATACCCTCCAGAAACTCCGTACCAGAGTCATCTGTATGGATACCTACCTCTGTTTTATTTGGTCCTATTTTTGATTTGGTTGTTGTCTCAGATTTTGGGATCAGGCAGGTAGTGAATGTACATACAAGTGGGTGGAAAATTAAAAATACCTAACCACTCTTTCTTCTATTATATTGCTGGTGATCTAAGTTTAACAATGCATTGCATAATTGCGGAACATTGGATAGTCATTGATAATGTATGCAAGAACTAGTATGCAAGAACTAGTGTTTGCTTGCTTGTCATTTTTGGTTACAATTAAGTATATACCTTTACAACGCAACTGTCAAAGTTAAAACAGTGTTGCCATACGGATTGTAGGAAAAATATAAGGCTAACTATAAAAGTATGTAATTTATTGTTTGCGTGCGCAGACGTCTATGGAGGTGTTCTAAAGGAACTTAGTTTGTTTACTTGCTAGCCATTTACAGTTCTTTTATTTACAACGCAACTGTCAAAGAAAGCCTCTTAGTATGTTTGCTTGCTTGTCATTTATGGTTCTTTTATTTACAACGTAGCTGTCAAAATTTAAAAGTTTTGCCATTCGGATTTCAGGTAAAATATATGGCTGACTATGAAAGTATACTATTTATCGTGTGTGTCTGAGGTGTCCGCTGAGGTCTATAGGGGTGTTTTAACTGAGGCAATTGGTCGCATAAGTCACCGTTCATGCGGCGATAACAAATATTCTTTGTGAGTTAAACGGGACGCGACGCGAAATATCTACAACAAACATTGATTTACTACCAAACGTAGATAGAGCACTTCATACAAAAACGCGTTTAAAATCTGTCACCTAAACGACTATACATTTGTACGCTGTTAAATAGGTAGTTGAATATGCACACCCGAATTAAAATTACCATAAAGAAAGTACCGTATTTATCGAATTCAACCTTATTCTTTATTATTACGGCAACTATTTGAAGTACAACCGTGTGCAGTTACATCATTTCATACCTAGCCACGTTTGACGTTTTAGTAATTGCTACAAGAAAATATCAACTTTATACTCTCAAATATAATGCTCAAAATTGCTTATCGAGTTGTCGCTCCAACGCATGGAAAAGAACTGCACGAGGACCGATTGGGCAGTTCTTCACCGGCCCACTTTTCGAACGTTCATGCGTTATCTACGTTTGGTAGTAAATCAATGACAACAAAAAATAAGGGGAATAGTAAAACGACCGAATAAAAAAACAGGTAGCGATAGCGACTGATGATGAGATACTATTTTAATAACTTGAGCGGTATGAATTTGAGTAAGCAAAAAATTAACTAAACTGACGACGAATAATTAATTAATAATAAAATCCAGAAAGAGCTTACAAAAAGTGGGTTATGAATAATCGATTTTGGTGCGACTTAATTACTATGTGAGCGACTAGAAATAAAGGTGTGGCTGACCCCAGCCGGGCCACAAAAAAATCGAATCCGTTATAACTGCTGCCTCACGGAAACTCGGTGTCCTAAACAAGGTGCGTAGGTATTTTGCGCCGGACCAACTATGCCTGTTGTATAAAACTCAGGTTAGGTCTTGCGTGGAATATTGCTCGCACCTTTGGGACGGCTCCGCTCAGTACCTCCTCGATGCTCTGGACAGATTGCAGCGTCGCGCTATTCGAATAATTGGCGATGTAGAGGCAACTAACACCCTCGAGCCTCTGCAACTTCGTCGTGACATCGCCTCTCTTAGCGCCTTTTACCGAATGTTCCATGGGGAATGCTCTGAGGAGCTCTTTAACCTTATCCCTCCCTCTCCATTCCTTAACAGAAACACGCGTAAGGGCCTTCGGAGTCATCCGTACACTGTGTCCTCCTTTTCACACCGTACCAAGAAATTCCAAGATTCCTTCTTCTGTCGTTCATCCCACACTTGGAATTCTCTACCTGCGCACGTGTTTCCTCCATCCTACAACATGGGTTCCTTCAAAAGAGGTGTGAAAAAGCATCTTTTAGGCCGGCAAGGGGCGGGCAGGTAGGATAGTGGATGTCGTCCCTACTCTATCTGTCAACTCATTTGGGCCTCTTTCACCGCTTTACATCAGGCGGGAGGAGGTCATTTGCCGGGCCTTACATAAAAAAAAAAAAAAAAAAAAAAAAAAAAAGTGTGAAAAATAGATTGTTTGATTATGTCGCTATAATGTCTAGAGTTTGTCGGCAAGTTTCAGAGTTTGTCGCCTGCGCGTTTCAGAGATCTGTGTGGCCCGGCTGGGGATACGTTACCCCAGCCGGGCCACACAGATCTCGAAAACGAAACGACCTAGTGAAAATCTGTTTGCTGATATACTCGTAGGTAGGCGGCAGTTTGTCGAAGTTTGTCGGACAAGTTTGAGTTTTCATCGGGCTCGCGTTTAATTAAATTGTGTTTACCCGTAATGTCATTCAATCCAAAATTTTCATGTAAATCATAGACATGATGATATACATGAAAATTTTGGGTTGAACGACATTACGTGTAAACACATTTTAATAATTAGTTTTAAATAACGCATTGATTATTTATTGGTTATTATGAAACACCGTGTATAACAAACAAAACCTTATAAAACTTACTTTTTTAAAGAAAGTTGTACGCGACTGTACATTACTTCATATAGATAGACAAGGAGACCAGATGCCAAATGTTGCTTAAATAATACATTTAAAAAATATCAATCACTCATCGAGGATTTACATAAAACGGTTACTGTTTCATCACTGAATTCAATTAACTATTTTACATTAACTTCTTATTGTAAGTAAGTACATAAAACATAAAAAATAACGAAACCTCGCACATTTGGGACTCCAGGCTCCTAGATTATTTACCCAAATAAAGAATTCTTTCGTTCTTTGGATTGAGGCGTCGCCAAACTCTGAATCTTTGAAGAATGTATCGACAAACTACCACCTATCTTTGTCAGTAAGCAGATTTTCGCTAGGTCGTTTCGTTTTCGAGATCCAGGTGGCCCGGCTGGGGTAACGTTTCTCCAGCCGGGCCACACATATCTCGGAAATGCGCATGTCTCAAACTGTGGAATTTGTTCGACAAACTCCGACAAACTACCGCTTCACTATTCCAGCAAACAGTTTTTCTCTACGTCGCTTTGTTTTAGGTGAGCTCTGAAATGGTGGATCGACAAACTCTGAAACTTGTCCGACAAACTCTGACAAACTGCCGCCTATCTATATCAGCAAACAGATTTTCACTAGGTCGTTTCGTTTTCGAGATCTGTGTGGCCCGGCTGGGGTAACGTATCCCCAGCCGGGCCACACAGATCTCTGAAACGCGCAGGCGACAAACTCTGAAACGTGCCGACAAACTCTAGACATTATAGCGACCTACTCAAACAATCTATTTTTCACACTTTTTTTTGTGGCCCGGCTGGGGTCAGCCACAAAAAAAGAGAGGGCATCTTTTTGTATAAAAGACTAGCAGGGGGACGGGGGCAGAAGCCTCCCAAAAGGGGGGCTCCATCACAAAAGAAAATAGGGGACAAAATTGCCTACTGTAGGTTAGGTTCAAAACATGACCATGCGTCAAACCTACTATTCTATGGGAATAGTGTTGCCTACCGTCCGGATAAAGTCGGACAGTGTTAGGCTTTTTGACTTCTTGACCCGCCTTTAACTGCGTCCGGCCCGTCCGGCTTTTGTTAGGCTTTTTATACTATCGTTCAATCAATTCAATCAATCACTTCAGTCATCAGTCAGTAGCGAAAGAGCGAGCGAGACGAGATTGGCTGACTTGCTCGCAACTGTATTGCTTTTTTTTGCGCAACTTGCTTTTTTATCAATCAATAATCCCAAAACAGTACAGGAGGTAGCTCCCCTACTCCTCTCATTATTAATTTTCAAAAATTAATAACAATTTTTTTTTAAAAATTGAACCAAAGTACTGAAGTACTCTGCTCGTTATGATATTTTTAAAGTGGTTTTTCTATTCGAAACACTTCATTAATGATAAAATGCCACTCACTATAAATAAATCATTTGCCAAATACTGAAAAAAATGCAGGACCTAATATTTATTGAGTTTGAGTGTCACTCAAACAAAATATTAGGTCGCTGAAATATTATGAAACTTCTCATTTCGTATTTGAAGTAACTCTTCTGTTGATTTATTGTCATGCGCAGTCAGTCGCTCACTTAGTAATACACTAACCCAAATTAATTATTTTTGTCTCTTACAATTTTCATTTACAGTCACTCGTTTAAATACTACCCAAAAAATAACGAGCAATGAATCATAAATACGTATAATTTAAAAATTATTGTTGACTTCGTGTTATTGGAAGCTTTTTCAATCATCGGCGAACCGATTTTGCTTACTTACGGGAACTCCCGCACACTTGGCATTGATTTTCTTTTGTATCATGCTGTTGTCGTAAGTGGTTATCACACAAAGGTGGATGCTACCATCCAGGTCATGGTTCAAATAACAATTATTGACGAGGTGCCATCACAATATGGTTTCTGCAGCACCATAAGTATATAAAAGTTTTTTCCTGTGGAAATAAATGTACTTTCTTCGTATAAGACATACCTAAGTAATTGCACGTCACATTTTTTTTGTCAATTGCCATGTTAATACTTTGTGATATGTAATAAGTAGTAGTAGTAGTTAACCTAAAACAAACAAACAAACATACTTTCAGGTAGGTATACTTATTTAATATTTTCCGGTTAGCTTTTTTCAATATACTCGTATAAGTAATCACTGTATTTGCTGTAAAATGTATAAGTAATAATTTAAGTGTTCTTAAATGTAGGATTTATTAAAAATAGATGTAGGTACATAATATAATCATGTTAAAATGCAGTAATATTAACTTTTCAAAATATTCTCATTTACTTAGTTACATATGAAATCAAAATACTAAAAAAATGTCTATCCTATGTTTCGGAAAGATTTAGTCTAGGTAGACTAGGTAAATGTAATCTTATATGCTATCTCACTAATGTAATGTTATATTACTTGTTATGACTTTTTAATACATTTCATTTATAACGATCTATAAAGTTATTATATACATTTATATATGACGCTTTGATCCATAACACAATTAGAGTTAGATTCAGAAAATCTAATATTTATAATAGGTAGTAATATGATTTTGGCACATTTTATACCAATATAATGGCAATATTAAGTACAATATTAAATTTTTTATATAAACCTACCTAACTACATAGTTATTCCAATACCTATTGCACTTAGATTAATGTTTCAATTAAAATACCTTTATATTATATTTCTTTTACGCATTGTGCTATTAAGTGATCCTCGGTGGATCCTATGCTTTTTACAATTAAATTAATCGAAATCAGCATCAAGTTTTATTAAACCAAGAAATTAATCCAACATGTTAAGATTATTTTTTTTCTTTATTCGTACTTAAGACGCTATAAGTCCACATAGCATCTCTAGTGATTACATACTCCCAGGCGATATGAAATCCTGTTTTAACTTAACGTATCAAAATTGGTCTGAAATAATATTATTAGAACATGCTTTGAAAAAAAATTACAAGAAAACATAAAGCTCATAAAAGTTGTGTTAAATTCTTGACTACAAGTTAGAAATTTATAGAATCTATGGAATTTTGATCAGAAATTTAGAGACTGGTCTCTAACGTTGGTAACGTTCGTGTTTTGTAAGTACATAGTATATTTAAAATAATTTTCATAATAAGTAAGCTAGGACTGAAGATTTTACACGAAAGTAGGTCATTTTATATAAAAAAGGATTATTCTTGTTTAAAAATAATAAATAGAAATGAAGGAATATAGTATCTATTATGAACTAATCGTAAGTTATGTTTGCTCAATAGTTTAATAAAAGGCAGATAGTATTTTTTTAAAAGGGAAGATATTTCATTATTTTTATATACCTTTTTTTTTTTTTTTTGAGGAGGGGGAATCTCTTTACGATTCAACAAGGGGCTGAAAGCTGACAAAGCCGCCCCAAGGATATGCCATTGGACTCGGGTTACCTGGGTAACCCCATACCTGGCTAAACCACCCTCCAGAGCAACTTCTACCTCCGTAGAGACACACTCGGGATCGGCGTTAGCCATTCCCCGAGTGCTATTTTTTTTTTATATACCTACTACAAATGCGTTTATATAACAATATGCTGCGATTTCATTCCATAAAATGCAACTCGTCCCAAAAGGGCAATGAACCTGTGGGTTGAAATATTGAAATTGTTAACACACGAAAACTAATTGATAAGTAAATAATTCTTCGAACCGCGATTCTTAATTGCCACCTTCTAAACTATTACATTACATTGTTATATTTTACTAGAAGTTTAACTTCTACACCGAAGTAATCCCTAAGTAAGGACACTAGTATTTTTTATTTTAAATTATTCAGGAATTTAATACCTAATAATTATGTCGATCAGTTTATGTGCAAAAGAAAAATTACAATCATAAAATTATTCACGTTTCACTAATGTAAATTAATACACTCACAATTAATTACAAAAATTGAAGATATTTATTTAAATATAAAGTAGCACAATATGACGTCACATTCTCTATCAGTTAGTTAAAATGAAACGTGACACATATTTTTTAAAGTCTGATTTAATGCACCTTAGAATTCACATTGATTTCCTTACTTCTCCTACACCTGAAAGACTAGATTATCTTTTACACTAAAATGATACAACATACATCTAGAATTTAAATTATTCGACGAACATAAATATAAAATACTCCAAATTCTCGTAAAACAACAAGATCACCATCAATAATTGACCACCAACTTGATGCTGGCCGTTAAAACCATTCTCTCGTCCGTTTCCTACAACCCTTCTCTCTCTTAAGCTTCCATTAGCATTTCCAAAGACATTTCTAACTATATGACCAGCTACGTGTTCGCTAGGTTGGCAAACCGTTGCATTTTCATCCTTATTTTTTCCGCTAGGATTTGGATTTATATCACTGGCCTTTCCTCTATTCGTGCATACCGCATTACCGTCATGGACAACAGACTCATTTCCTCTCACAGAATCCACTGCACTCTCTCTATTGATATGACCTGTACCAATTTCTTCAAGCCTTGCAGTTTTATATCCTTCATTCTTAGTTTCACAAATGCCTTTATTAGCATCTTTTTTACATTGACGCCCCTTTGATTTAACACTTGGAATTTCGTCTTTACCGCTAACATTATTTTGAGCTTCATCTCGGCTTCTATTCAGAATATCACTACTCACGTTCCGAGTTTTACAACTACTACTCTCACTAGTTAAACATTCACCGAAATCTTTCACACTAGCAGCTGTCCTATTTAACTCGTTACGATTAACATTAAATTTACATTCGTGTCCGCATACAATATTCAGACCATCGGACCTAGACTCCGGTCCGCGTGTGCTAACGGATCAGAGTCTCTTGTGCGAATCAGTGCTGGAGCTTTTCAGGGAACCAAACCTACGGGGGTGAGGGGACGATGGGGCCGTTTCGCGGTCAAGGCTGGCAGCTCGAAGGATCAAGCCTCGTGACTGTCTGAGAGAGGAGTCGGGTCGTGACTGAAACAAGAAAAAAATTGTGAATAATTTTTTTAATTTAATTATGATTGCCTGTCATGTTAGTAAATTTGCATAAACGTATGTGTCTTATTAATATTAACATTACAAAGAGGCAAAGTTTGTTAGTTTGTTTGTAGGTAATCTCTTAAACTACTAAACAGATTTTGAAATAGTACATTTCTGCCGCGGCCCGCAATTGCAGCATTGCCGGGCGCTCTTGAGTATGCGAGCTGAGGCACGCATCACAGAGTCCGACAATGCTCAGTTGTGGCCAAGGTTTCTATAGTGCTTTTCTCAAACATGTGGCTAAATTAAAACAATAGTTGTCTGACTTCGCGTGAGAATCGAGTGGCCTCCGTGAACTCTACATTAAAACGTCGGGCCAGCGTAATGTATCAGGCCAAATTCTCCTGGTTAAGGAAAGTCTTGTGCTCTGCAGTGGAGTGTTTAAGGGTTAAAGTGATTGATACCTGTTCCACCAGCGGGGAGATGTGTTGTCTGACTTCGCACGTGGACCGAGTTGCCTCAATGAACTTTACCACCAACCTTGTAGTAAGCTAATTCCACCTCGTCAAAGGAAATACTTGTGGTCGGCTGTGGAACTTTTAAGGGTTAAAGTGACGATACCTGTTCCACCATTTAGCCGATGCGTTATCCGATTCCGCGCGTGGACCGAGTTGCCTCCGTGATCTCTACAACAGACGTCGGCGTAATGTACTAGGCCAATTTCTTCTCGTTAAGGAAAGACCTGTGTTAGGCAGTAAAGTGTGTAACGGATAAAGTGACGGATACCTGTTTTACCAACAAGCCATTGCGCTGCCTGATTTCGCGCGTGGACCGAGTTGCCTTCATGAAGTCTGCACCAGCCCGTCTGGCGTGATGTAGTAAACTAATTTCTCCTCGTCAAAGGAAATACCTGTGCTCGGCGGTGGAAGTTTTGTGGGTTAAAATAACGAATATGTACCTGTTCCACAAGCGAGCCGATGCGATGTCTGACTTCGCGCGCGGACCGAGTGGTCTCCGTGAACGAGGTCTCCAGCGAACGCTGCGAAGACTCGCTGATGGACTGCGACAGAAGGTGCGTGGTCGACGACGAGTTTGAGTCCTCCATGTTGGAGTACTCGTCGGGGCTGTCCTCGCGTTGGGGGGTGTCGGATTCCTGAGGGTAATGTTGACAAGTTACTTGTTACATATATATATTTTTCTCTACGACTGTCTATCGTTCAGATTTGATTTCATACGACATAAAAATTTGAGATAAAGTTTTCAATATAATAATACTGGTATTTTGTATCTTTTCAAAACTTTCTCCGTCATGCTTTATACCAAGTTAGACGAATAGTCTAAATAATCTTTAAAAACACTTCTGTAAGTCGTGCTCTGACAGGTCTTCATAGGTAGCTACCGCTACTTTTAATTTTTCTTTCACTGGCAATTCCGAGAATCTGAACAATTAATAACTTTCCTTTTATTTTCCTTCACTATTAATTCCGAGCATCTACAGTTAAGTGACAATACTTATCACCTGATGTTAGGTGATAATAAGGAAACGAGCATCATCTTAATTTTATAAAAAACAGGGGAGCTCGCTAATGCACAAAATCCTATATAAATTGTTATTATGGCGACAAACTTCTATACTTAATGCTAATAGCCAGATGGGCTCAGAATAATTCTTTAATTGATGCCTTAATTTAAATAATGTCGTTTGGAAATATCGTAAATCCTGTACATCTATGAATGTATTTTATATGTATTTATGAATATATATTTTTTCATATGTATTTTATGAATATAAATACCAAAATAAAATTTGATTAGATGCGCCGGAAATGTAGTAGAAAGTGTTAGTAATCGAGACAATCAAGACCCAACATGAAAACAGACATGGAGAAAATGGAAATACAAGAATATGACTTCAGATAAAGAACTGGCAGTAGAAAAGAGACTGCATACGTACGTCACATATTACAAAATAATCAAGAGGATGAAATCGAGTACAATAAATCTTTAAAACCTATATTCCTATATTCTGACGAAATGCACAATTTAGGATGGTTCGGTCTCCGTGTGTAGCCGGTGGACTTCCTGAGCTAGCTCGAAGGAAGTCGCGGCTCCTGAAGGGCTGCTGTCAATCCACCGAACCACGACCGGAACACATAGGCCTATTAGGCCACCATCACTCCCTAACTCAATTAACGGACACAATTATTTGGTGTGCCGCGCAAAACACAATCAATTATATATTTTCTCGAAAACGCGCCGCCCGGTAACCTATTTCAATGTCATTACAAATTCGACCCGACTGACATGTCACATGCGGCCGGCCGCCACAGGCTCTCACATGCACAGACTATATGCAGTGTTGCCACTCGCTCTTCCTCGAGCGTAAACAGTTGCCATGATTAAATTTTTATTACAATTCTTCGGTTAAATTCTTAAAAACCTCAGTTAAGAACTTACTTCCTCCAAGTCCCTTAGCGTCGTCGGATAGTGGTGCCTTCTCGCCTCCTCGCGTTCCTTCTCTCTCTCTCGTTTCTCAAGCTCATCAGCCAGCATCATAACCTCCCAATCTCCTCCGCTACCTGAAATTATTATAAGTAGAACATTTAGTCAATTCGTTAACTTTCTCAAAAATACAGTCGTTGAACTGCAAAATCAGATATTTGACCAATTTAATGTTTCTTGCATGTTGTCGATGAGAGCAATTTTATATTAGGTATAGGTAAGTATCATATTGTTTTTGTGTTATGCTTCTTTTTCTTCTATTGCAATATAAATGCTTACGCATATTTCTACTCTTAAGACTTGGAATTCGTGTTTAAGAAATCTAGCTAGAATACTCTTGAAGAGTAAACTTAAGTAATAATAAGGAATTAAAAATTAAGGTTTATAATGAGTCTGACCTGACGTGAGACATCCATATTCTTAAATATTTTCTTGAAACTTTCTCCACTCGACTCGACTTTTTTCGAGGAAATCTGTAGGTATTCATAAAAACTCCCTCGACTTTGTGACCTAATATTATTTTGACAGTTCTTTCCTCATTCAACTGTAAAACTCAAGTGTCGTCTCGACGTAGGTATGTACTTTCAGGAGGAGGAAGATTACAGGGAATATTTCTGATAATACTAATCCAACAATATTTTTGAAAGCGTTTTGAATGGATTTTTCACGCTTTTTGAATATTGTCTTTATGTTAGACTTATGCCTAGGCTGAGCGGCGCAGGAGGATGCAGAAAGTCCAATGGAAGTCTATGAAGATGATAATATTGCGCTGAGATTTTACGCATCAGCAAATATTAAAATAAACTGATATAATATTATTATTGACGTGTTTATAGAAATATTATATTATTGTTTCTACGCAATAGGTTAAAAATTAAATTTGTGATCGGACCACTGACAAAATACTTTCAATGTTGTCCAGTTGGCTTTGATGTGAACGATGACGTTTTACCTTGAATCTACTTTCCTCGAGGTTCACCGAGATTTCCTCAAGGTGCCCTCGAGATAGTTAGTCGAGTAGGGGGGAGTTTCGAGGAAACGTTTTTGAATATGGGCTTCTTGCACATGACGCCAGAGTCGCACGGTTGCGATAAGGAAACCGCGTGTAGGTACACCGATTTGGTGTGGAGTATGAGAAAAAAAGCAACGATCACAGTTCAGTAAAGCAGTGCCAACGAAACAGTAAAGACGTCTGTTTATTATTTTTATACTGATATTCTTAAGTCTAACCTAAAAAAAATCTTTGTAAAGTAATAACGTTGCGGTGTATGCCTGATTTTCATTCGAATACACAAATACCGAATAATTTCATGCCGGCTTCGTTTGGACTAAAGCTTACAAATAACAATATTGAAAAAAAATCCAAACTCAGTAGTGAGACCTCTGATTGGCGAAACACTGCTGTGACTCGAGCTGCTGGCGCGCCCTCTTCTGGAGTTATGTTCGATGAATTCTTCGAACATTGGCGTACGTGGCAGTGAATCAGAGTCACTGCTAGAAGATGTGGATGTGCTATATGGACAAAATAAATTTGTTAACAAAGCGACGACAGAAAATGGATAATACTTACTCATGGAATTATTATTCTAAGAAACTAGAAGGTTCACTGCAAGATTCGTGTCAAGCAATAAAGAACTCTAAATATGTGAGCATAAGATTAATAAACGATAATTAGTATGAACCTATACGTTAAAAGGGGCCGAAAGCAGCTTGCTCTATCTTAGTGTGTTTTTGTTGTCATTTTCAAATTGTTCTTTTTTTCTTACGTCAACAATAAGGAAATATATAAAACTATTCTTCGTCAAATTTTTATAGTCGTCTGCTTGTCAGGTCACGCAAGCCAAGTCAAAGCCAGTTAGAGCATTTCGTTTATTAGTGTCAGCTTTGTCAGAAAGGGATGCAGAAAGACTTCTCTTTCGGCTCGCTCTTTTAGTAACAGTTAAACCTTCTGGTTTTCCACGTGCAGTATACAAAATATTACAATACACACATCATATTTTTTAGAAGTCGTAGCCAAATTTTAGGATGTTCCAGGAGATCATCGCTTGGCACCGATTTCAATAAAATAATAAATCGCGTAACATACACAGAAAAAACATACTCGTCGGTTTGAGAACCTCCTTCTTTTTCGAAGTCGGTTAAAAATACCATACTGTGTGTCTAAAAGGCGTCACAATTCATGATTCAAAAGTTAATAAATCACAAGGGATCTCAAAAGCAACTGTGTAATGATGGCCGTGTCTAGGACACTTTTATCAGTTGAAATGTAGCCACATGGCATAAGTAAATTAAAATATCATTGCTTACGTATCACTCCAGCTGCAGTCACTGCCGATGTCCAGCACCACGTCGTTGCAGTTGGCGGCTGGCTTCTGGCCACCACGGCTGTACCCGAAGAAGGAGCCCAAGCTGAACTTACGCTGCTGCCTTTGCCGACTCGATTCTGATAACAACCGTTACAACCCATGAACGTCCCTGTCGGATTTGAAACGTTGGTGCATTACACTTTCATTCTCAAATAACAAAAAGCAATCTTATTCCTACCTTCACCTTTTTCATTGCCAAAATATCTAGCTACCACTGCTCCCTAAAAACCTAATATCGTCGAAGTCGCACTTCTGGGATAGCTCTGCCAAGCACTTACTCGATGCAATACTTGCGACTCGCAAAACGCATCATTGGCAATGTTGAGGTGACAAACAATCTTGAACGTCTGCAATTGCGTCTCGATGTTTCGTCACGAAGCGTGTTCTACTGCCTGTACCACGGCGACTGTTCTAAAGAGCTTTTGTCACTAATAACCAGCTTCTCTGTTATTGAGGATACCGGGTAAAGTTCGCTTCCACCTTCGGCCTTATCGTCACTTACCATCGGGTGATATGAAGGTCAAGAGCTTCTCTATTGTGTGAAAAAAGTATTGAAAATTTGATTTTAATAAAATAAAAAAAAAACAAACATGACAGGGAAGATTCTGCGAATTGTTTTGCCACCAATTGTACTTAATTCTCAAAAAAGAGCCCTTACTTTTGTCGTTTCTCCCGGTATGATGCATTCCAGTATCCACAGAAAGCGTCTTCTTTATCTTCGATTTGGTGTTGTCAAGGTGGGTGCCGAAGAAGTGGAACGGATGTATTCCGCGCCGGTTACTTCGCAAGCTGGACTGTTCTGGGCTGAGAAGAGATCGGTCTTCAGCGGCCATTTGAGGAGACATGGGTCTGCGAAAGGAACTGAGCACTGTATAGATTTATCATTTAAACCAATTTGTCTATTTTTATATGAAGACGTCGTCGATAAATGCACAGGCATATTTCTCTTTTTATTGACTCTATGATAATTATGATTTGTAAATCTATTAGTGATCTGTAATTATTTTATTCATATAAAAGAACTTCAATGATGTAGAAATATTAAAGGATTTATGGCTAATTTTACTAACCTTGTCTTAGCTTAGGATAATCTTAGTGGCTATGGGCACGTTCTATTCATTAATGACAAGAAGTGAATGCACACTATTTAGGATTTGGCTATAAGTGTTTATTTTCATAGTTTAAAATTTATTAATGCTGTGTTGTTTACGAGTATACAATAATTACTTTGATGATCAATTGTTTATTTTTTTCCATAGCGTACAATCAAGTGCTAGATTTAGTTTATTATATTCGACTAACCTCGTTAAATCTTGCATTTCCATGCTCTCCTGGTCACTTTGATCTTCCCATGACTTCCTCTGTCTCAATTTCGCCGCCCGTTTCCTCGAATAGGTACCAGCTTTGCCATCGAGGTTTAAGTCTAATCTCTTCGACTTACTAACAGTCCAATCTTCCTTGTTCGATGATGCCTTATCAGCCCGACTCGACAAGGATTCCGCTAGGCTTTGCAGTTCTGAATAGCTTAGCTTCCCTAATTCTATGCCACCAGTCATTTCTGCTAGCTTATCATCAGTTAAATCTTCCGAAGTCACATTTTCGGGACGTTGTTCTTCTATCTTTTGTTTATCATCCTCATCGGCACTAACTGTTGGCGGTGACGTTGCGAAAACTGTGTCTAATGAGTCTCCTCTCTGTAAGTAATACCATCGGTGATTGAAGTATATTAAACATTGTTTGGAACGAATTAATGTATAAAACACTTTAAAATTAAGGAGAGGTTAAATGTATGGAAAACTGAAAATAGTATACAGGCTGTCCCAGAAGCCGACGTCAAGCCGAAAGCAGGCGGTAGACTAACTCATATATGTTATCAGAAAAATATAAAAAAAAATCTGTCACCTATTTAAAAAAAAATCTAACATTTAAAAAAATCGATATAATTTACACCCTGTGACGGTTTTTTCACTCTTGTTGCTACAAATCTTGACTTTTCTAAACATTTTCTTTTGTTTTGTAATCCTGAATAATGTTTCTGTATACTCTAATCTAAAATTTAAAGCCAGCTGCTCCAAATTAGAAGAATATGCCATTTTTATCTAAATTAAATATTCAAAATTAATTTTTCGCATAGCTTTAACAAGCTGTACTGAAAAAAAATGTACTATGCGAGTTTGGCAAGTAACTGCAAAAGTTGGCGCATTCAATAAGGATTCCAAAATGGTATGATACTTGGTAGATAATTTCTACGATTGCAGACAATATTTTTTTTTCCAAAAACAGGCAGTTTTGAACAAATTTTTCTTACGTACTTAAAATTTATTCTAATGTACCCATGGTTTGCTTTAAGGCTGTAACTTTAACATTCTAGTTTGAGTGAGACCGGGAGAGTCATTTTTCGAAGTGTGAGAGAGACAGATAGTGACGCTAACGTGACAGAGACGGAGAGATTCGAAGTATGAGCGAGACAGAGAGTGACGCTAACGTGACAGAGACGGCGAGTCTCACAGTAGACAGATAGTGACGCCAATTATTCGCTAACGCACAAACAATACACATCAGTACGTTTCGCTCCTTCGCTTACTGCGCATCTTTTTGTATTCGTTCGTGTTGATTTCGTGCTTACCACTTTCTGCTTCGTTTATTGAACTTGATTGCTCGTGATTTGGATTCGGACTGTTTAGTTTCTCTACCGACTTGCTTTGCTCCGGACTACTTATCGTTGATTGTGTAATTGTGTAGTGCCACCATGTCTGCGTACACGACACAAGAATACGCCAACATGCATTTAATTTATGGGGAATGTAGATGCAATGCCAACGCTGCAGCTACACTTTATCGTGAGAGGTACCCAAATGCAGCTCGTTTTCCGGATCATTACAAATGTGCACCGATTACTCTTCTCAGAGGGCCGACTGCCGAACCAAGTACATAGTGAAAGAAGATTTCGTCCCCCTTACGAGGACGTTGTACTAGACATTGTCGAAGAAGATCGGAGTATTTCTGTACGTGGAATAGAGAGAAGCACAGGAGTACCCAAAAGTACAGCCCATCGGATTTTGCAAAGAAATCAGCTACACCCGTACCACGTACAGCAAGTACAAACTCTACTACCCCGGGACCATCGACCCCGTGTTGCTTTTTGTCAAACAATGCTACAAAAACACAGAGAAGATCCGCGATTCTTCAAAAAAAATTTGTGGTCAGATGAGTCGACATTTAAAAAAGATGGTTACATGAACCTACACAACTTACACGAGTGGCATATCAAAAATCCTCATTTGATGAGGCAAGATAGATCACAATATCGATTTAAAGTGATGTGGACCGGAATTTTAAATGGACAAATAATAGGTCCTTTTGAGCTGCCAGACGCCTTGACTGGTGAAGTTTATTTACATTTTTTACAAAATGATTTACCAAATCTACTGGAAGATGTGCCACTTAACATTCTAAGAGATATGTGGTTTCAACAAGATGGTTGCCCAGCTCACTATGCCAGCTCAGTAAGAGAATATCTCGATGAGGAATACCCAGGCAGATGGATAGGACGATCTGGTACTATCTCGTGGCCAGCCCGTTCCTCAGATTTAAATCCATTAGATTTCTTTTACTGGGGAGCGGTGAAAGAAAAAGTTTACGCAAAGCCAATCGAAACTGTGACTGACCTACGGCAAAAGCAAATGATTTTGTTAATAATGTTAGATTCGCCCGCTTGATAGCCCGATCTTTTTTAAGAAGATGTCGAGCCTGCATTAGAGCTGAAGGAAGACAGTTTCAACACCTGTTGTAAATCTTGACATTTAAATAAATTATGTTAAACAATTTTTGTGTATTTAATTTATTTCACTATCTGTCTCTCTCACACTTCGTAAAATGACTCTCCAAGTCTCACTCAAACTAGAATGTTAAAGTTACGGCCTTAAAGCAAACCATGGGTACATTAGAATAAATTTTAAGTACGTAAGAAAAATTTGTTCATAACTGCCTGTTTTTGGAAAAAAAATATTGTCTGCAATCGTAGAAATTATCTACCAAGTATCATACCATTTTGGAATCCTTATTGAATGTGCCAACTTTTGCAGTTACTTGCCAAACTCGCATAGTACATTTTTTTTTCAGTACAGCTTGTTAAATCTATGCGAAAAATTAATTTTGAATATTTAATTTAGATAAAAATGGCATATTCTTCTAATTTGGAGCAGCTGGCTTTAAATTTTAGATTAGAGTATACAGAAACATTATTCAGGATTACAAAACAAAAGAAAATGTTTAGAAAAGTCAAGAATTGTAGCAACAACAGTGAAAAAACCGTCACAGAGTGTAAATTTTATCCATTTTTTTTAATGCTAGATTTTTTTTAAAATAGGTGACTTAGATTTTTTAAAATATTTTTCTGATAACATATATGAGTTAGTCTATCACCTGCTTTCGGCTTGACGTCGGCTTCTGGGACACCCTTATGATTATAACAAATTTTGAGGCATTTTTTATTTTTTTATTACTGGGATGAAGAGGGCTTACCATAAATCCTTCTTCAGTACCTGACGCATCTTCACTGCCAGAACTGCCACTCTTTGACATTGGTTGGTTTTCTACATTTTCTACTTCTGGTATTGGAGGCACTTCTTCAATTTCACTAGGTTGTGCGGTATTAGCTCCTGATAAACCTAGTTTTTCTAATTCTTGTATACGTTTTTGTAGCTGACTTATTATTTCGTCTCGTTTTCTTACTTCATTTTCTAAGCTATTGAATCTGAAATATACGGAATCAATGATTACTTTTAGTTGTTGGCAAAACACACATCAATTGGAATAAGAAAATCAGTGTATTTATTATTTCATTAAGAGAACAATAATTAAAGTGCTGCCTGCACTTTAATTATTGTGTATAAGCTGCTTCGGATAAGGTGGTTGTTCTAAAATACGAGCCTTACGGATGTAGCATTTCTCGAAAAATAAATATGTCTCGTTTTACCTTTCCTGAAATTTTCCTTGAACATCATGGAGATGACCTTGTATAACCTGTTTGATACCTAATAGTACTTCGCCGAAGTATTCTTGTTCTTCGAGTGAGCCTGTAAGCAAGTATTCATTTATTCTTTTCAAAAAAGGCAATAGAAAAACATATTGTGCAAGAACTTACCTCTTAATAATTTTCTTTGATTTGCAACTGCTGATATAATTGTAAGCTTGGGTTTTTCTGACGGTACTTTAATTTCTTCGGGTCTTAAAGACTTAATGTCGTACATCGGATCGATGTTTTGCGATAATGTGTAGTCTGTTCTTAAATTTAAATTGTAGTCTTGAGTGCTTACCACAGCGCTATTAATGGTTCTATCAGGTGTAGGCTGTATTAAGGCAGAATCTTGTTCTGTCTCAACTGTAGGAATGGGTGCGATTTGCGGCAAGGATTCAGCATGTGCTTCAGGCATTTTAAAAATATCACATTTTGCATCTGCAGGGGCGCTTCCAGGAGGAGATGGCAAGGTATGTCGATGAAAAGTTACACTTTTGGCAAATTTGGAATGCCGTGCTGCATAGCCTTCTAATGTGGGTGCTCTGATCAACCTTCGAAGCTCATTGTTTCTTTCGGGACTTTCTGATGGTGTGACGTCTTCGGATAATTTTTTTAAAATTGATTTGAGCGTCCGCCTTTCTAGAGTTTCATTTGATTCGTGACTACCAATAGAATCGATCGATTTCCTTTTATACTTCCTTTTGTCCATTGTGCTTCCTTCGGAATGACTTCTAGTTAATGTATCACATAAAAGATCTTCCGTTGAACTTGTATAATCTAAACTAGAGCTACGAAATTTAACAACTTTCTCAAGTTCAGCTAATTTTTGTCGCTCATTCAAAATTTTTAATTTTTTAACGAATGGTAATCCACCGTATTCAGGCGAAAGATCATCTATTGATCTGTATTTCTTAACTTTTGGTAAAAGCATGCCAGCCACATTTAACTTTGGTTCCATTGTTTTAGTTACATTCTTTTTTGGTGATAACGTTAATAAATCTAAAGATTTCTCTTGGACGGGTTCCAAAGGGCCTGTTAAGCAAATCTTAGGTTTATCTTGCTTAGCATTATCACTACCAACATCTTGATTATTATTGTCTATCTTAACAAGCTCCGCTGTAGTAACATTAGGCACACTAATATTTACAACTCCTTCTACCTTGGACTCTTCTTTCGTTTCCTTTGCTACATTTTCTATATCTTTTTTATCATCTATACTAGATTTGCTTTGACTCTTAGACTCTCCTAATATAGCAGCTTTTTTAAGTTTAGTCCAAGGCTTTTTACTTTTCGTTTCTTCCTTGTTATCTACAGTTTGTATTGGGTTGATTTCGGCGGAAGCTTTATCTAATGACGGTGGCTTACTTCTTTCTGATGATGAGTTTTCAGGTTCTTTTTGAGCACCACCACCTTGGAGTAGTTTTAACTTATCACGAAATGTCGAACCAACTGCTTTTGCCGGTGATTTTATTTTACTAACAACTGAATGAGGAATAGAGATAAGACTACTCTCTGTTTTAGGCGTTGGCTCTACTACAGCAGCAGGCTTTTCGCTAACGTCTTTATGTAAAGGCTGACAAACAGCAGTTCCATCGCTTTGAACTTGTAATATTCTATCTTTGAAGCTTACTTTCGGACGAGAGGTTCCATCACTAGACCCTGATGAATTTTTCCTTGAAGTTTTTGTTGTTGGGCTATGAAGTTTTCCCGGACTACTAGATTCTGAGCCTTTTCTTATTGGACTCAGAGTTTTAATAGTAGGGCTTAAGGGACTTTTTATGGAACTTGGACTAATTGTATCAGAACTTGATGGCTGATTACTATTTGTAGGAGTGAGTTGATTTTTTTCCTTTTCTTCTTTAGCTTTAAGTAGTAACAGTCTTTGTAGAAGTGGAAGTCCAGCCCCGATTACTTCAGGTTCACCATCGGCTACCGCACTTGTCGATGGCGCAGGTTGTGATGGGGGTAATGACACAACTGAGGATGCTGAATGCCTTTGCTTGGCCACCTTTTCTTCGCGATCCTATGAAAAATTTGTTAGGTTTAGAAATAAATTTTGTATTTCATTATTTTTTTGAACAAACTAAATGAAGCAGTTACCTGCTTTTCTTTTAGTAGCTTTAAGCGAGATAGCAGTGGAAGACCAGCGCCAATGGGTGATATGCACTTTTCTCCGTCTTTACCACCAGATGTGGTTTCACCGTTGATTTCCTTTACAAATTATAAACAAACATTAAAGTATTATACGAAAGTCTATCTATTTATGTTAAGTAATTATTCCAAATATCTTACTGCGTACCTCTTGATTGTGGGGTTGGGAATCATCACTTTCAACTCTGGGCATTCTCCTTAAAACTTTTCCATCACCAGCTGCGGCCCTTTCTGCACCAGCCAATGCCTGTAGTTCTAAAGACTCTCCAGAACGACGAGTTGCTCGAGAACGACTTCTTATTGCGTTCCGAATTCCCTAAAATAATTGAAGTGTTCAAAAGTTATAAATAAAGTCGTTGCTTGAATTTCATTTAGTACTTTTTTTAAACATACCTTCACATCACTTCTGATTTTATGTACTATTCTTTTTGGTCCACTGTCATCACCTGGCGCTTTATCAGGACTTATTTCGCCTGCAACACGTCGAGGAGCTACATTGAACATGTAAATCTGTATTGCATTACAAATTAAGAGGATGTATTCACTGGTTGGATTGGTGGACAATGGCATTAAGTTCGCCATTAATATTTTATAAAATATATTTTCATTTTTTTTACGCTGTTACGTCTTTACCACTGAAGCAATTTTCATGACATTTTGAGAAAAAACGTAGTGTACTTTTTATCTCAAATTTAAATTAATAATTGAACTCATAATATAACTAAGTTCTATGCAGACGAAGACGCGGGCAGCACTAAATAACATCTTCCTTATACACAATGATATATTAATATATTTTTAAAAACTAAATCACATCTTTAAATTTCATGGTATTTTAAAGTTATAAAGGGCATTTTGCATTATAGTTTAAAAGCAGTTAAGTATCTAAGCAATACCTTTTACTTTCTGCCTAGACATATTTTTGGCTTCCTGCAACCGTTTTCGGCCAAGTGTTTGGAGAATTTCTTGCGCTTCTGGATAATCCTTCATAGCAGCTAGCACATCTTCACGCGATAGCGAAAACAGTTCTGAGTAGCCGACTGATCTTACATCTGCAGTTCGTCTGTGCAATGATAAGGCATATTGAATAACAACAAAATCGTCGATTGTCAAAGGTAATGTCCTAAAAGTACCAAGTAAGTTTCTAATGGGATGAAATTTAACGCAACCGCCACTTTCTTATTTCGCATACATAACTAGTTCTTACGTGTCTTCGATTTTGACTTGTTATGGTTGCCAAAATGATAAACTGTGTTTTGTTTACATTGTGGGACCTATTATTGTGATTGAGTAATAACAGATTAAACAAGTTATGTAATCCTATGTTTTAAAAATGTCATTCTGAGGAACTTTCCTTATTTGCTTATACATATATTAATGCAAGAATGGTTTATGTAGTCAAATAATAAATTTATATAATTATAATTAGAACTCACTTATTTAATCCATCTAAGTTCAATATTCCTATTTCACCGAAAAAGTCCCCGGCTTTCATTGTTGTCAGAACCCGACCAGTTTCTGATATGACTTCAAGTATCCCGTCGGCGATTATAAACATCTCTCTCGCTACTTCCCCTGCAAATATGATGACTCGAAATATTACATTCGTCCAACATAATTTCTGATGTTTTGTTGTTACCATAATCTGACTCGGATCTAGAAGTTTGGATTCCGATTTTCATTGGGACAGAAGTGTATTTGCTCACTTTAGTTAGTCGCATTGTGTTATCTAAGTCGAGGAATCCGGAAAATTCTCACTCGCTTTCTTACCGTCATTAATCATCAAGTGAAATGAAGACATGAGCACTTCTATTTCGTGTGTGTCCCTTCTTTTTTCTAAATTCTATAAAATCTAAATGATAATGCATGTTGTCTTTGAAGCTAGGTTAAATATTTTCTATCAACACAACAGTGACGACACTTACCTTTCCTGCAAATGGAGTCACCGGGCGTGAAGATATATGCTTTCATTTTCAGTACGAGGTCATGTAGAAACTCAGGTTGGCACTCTTGGAAAATTGTCACCTGCAATCCACATTTTATAGGAATGTTTAGATATAAAAGGTAAAAAATTACACTGCGCTGAGAGATTACCTATGTTTTTTCTACACGCGTGTTTGAATAAAAAAAAACATCAAACAAAGATAGTATATCTAGCTGATGCACGTTGGAACCCCCCAAAGCAAATAGGTATGTAATTTTGCTTGTGTGCAAGTAAGTATTGTCCCGGAGTCTTGAACAAAATAGGATAGACATTATGAACAGAAGTAGACGTAATAAACCTCAGAGATATTTATTCTGCTAAACATTTTATGACTACGAGTAGTTCTGTCAATGGGCGATGCGATGATGAATTACCTTTTTCAGAACGCTGAGATTAACATGAAGTGCTAGTTCAGTCTTGAGCTTATCGGGTAGCAGGCCTAACGCTGTGTTAATATCACCACCTCCTTGGATCCTGCCCCGAGACCAGGAGTAATCATACCACCGAAGCACGCGACGTTTCATACCTCCTGGTACCTGTAAATTAATGCATTATTAACAATAATTAACGAATAATATGGTAAGCAAACTTAAATAAATCATGAAAAATAATTTCTTTAACAATAAGTAATGACCAGGTTAACAGGATCTGATGTTCTTGTGTTTCGTATTAAAGAGGAAAAGATATTCTACTTAAATTAGTAGACTCATAAGTCACAAGCTATATGAGTAAAATACCTAATTAAATCTATATGTATATATAAAATGGATCTTTGAAATGTATGTACGCCCATAACTTTCGAACGACTGCACCAAATTGGATGATTCTTGGTTTTATGTATTCGTTATTGTTAGGACAAGGTTTGTGTAATATAAAAATTACAATAATTAAAACAAACATTTCAGTAATTTAGTTAAAAAACATGGCGATACAAAGTACGCCGGGTCAGCTTGTATAAAATAAATACCTTGTGATGTCTCATATATGTCTTGGCGCCATCCAAAAGCCTTTCGAACTCCAATCGATTGGCGTTCCTGTTTGTGATGACGTTGCCAACCTGCCCAACTATAGTGGCGAATATGAACACGCCAATCAAATAGCTCACTATAGTGAACACGTATCTGTTGGGAAACACGCATGAAAAATTTTAATCACATCACGAAAAAATTATATATAAAATAAATATTCTAGTAAGTTACAGCTTGTGTAGACCCCAAAGTAGCTAAAATGATAGTTTATTTTGTCATACAAGCTATAAGTGTGTAATGAATAGTATGTATTTTACAAGAATTCAGCAACTTTGGGAGCCTATATAAAGTATTTCATAAATAGAAAACTATTAGCACTATAAACATATTATTGACAAAAATTATGACATGAATAATTAACGTTGCATAAAAATGTTCTTTTAAAACGTTCTTTTAAAGGCTATAATGAATGATTGTGGTGAACATAACGGTATGAGAAAGAAATAAAAAATAAAACTAAATTAGTGCAAAGTTTTCGAACAGTTGCGATAATACAAAAACACCTCAAAACTAACATGGACGGTGAGCGACATCACAAAATGGCGGTTTCAACAAATGAAGGCTGTTCGAAAACTTTCATTGGACCTCGTCGCCGTTATCGATGAGCAAGAAATAAAATGAACAACTAAAAAAACAGTTTCATGGATTGAGAACTTGACACATTAATTGTTGTTACCCCCAAGTTTGTCGCTGCGATGCGAACAGCCTCCAAATTTCTGCCGCCAATTTTATTATAATGGCTGTTTTCCTTCGACTCATATTTTGTGACAATAACTCATTTAGATAGAAATCAATTGAAAATTTCAAATAGAATATAATAAGAAGTTGTGATACGTTCGTAAGAAAAATGTTCGCTTGTTGTGCATTTAAAAATTAGCTTTGGGAAAAATACTCGTGGAAAGAAAACAATGTGTAGTGCAATTATTATATAAGTTAGTAATAATATTTTGTGTATACGATTGGTCAGATCAAGGTAATGAAAAAAAAACAGGTAAGTAAGCAATTAAGTCACGATTGTTACAATTTTGAACGGTTAGTGGTGGCAGCGTTGTAAATAATTATTTTTACCTAATTTATAAGAATATAAGGAGTAAAATATTTTGTATATAGTTGTTACCTTAATTATCGCTATCTTTATATTTAATACATTTATATTTAACATCATATTCTATTATATTCTTTTAGACACTACAGACAGACTTGGTAAGATAAAGTATTTCTCTTTGGTTTTATAAATTCATTCTTAATGCTAACGTTATATTAAATTATTTTTTATTATTAACATCCCGAAACGTGATTACATGCAACTCCTTAAGGAAAACCTTCTAAGCGAATCAAAAAAAAAATACTGGCTAAACCAACCAGGATTAGTACACGCTAAAAGCTTGATAGAAGGATACTCGTAAAAACGAACGAACACAAAACTCGTAAGGACGAACACGCGTGCGATTGTTCGAGCCTTGACTGGTCACTGCAAGCTAAACAGACACCAATCTCATATGAAATTAAGTGAATCTGATATTTGCAGATTTTGCGAACAGGAGCGTGAGATACCCCAACACCTCTTGTGCGATTGTGGACCTCTAAGTCACAAACGAAGTATCCACCTGGGACGACACTTAATCAGCCCAGGGGAACTGAAATCTCTTAAAGCCAGAGCCATCTTGGATTTCCTGGAACGCCAGGCTAAAGGAAATACTGTAATTTGGCGGCGAGTCACAACAAATCTTTTAGGTCGCAGTGACTACAGCTTGATTGAAGCTACATATCTATCTATCTATCTGTAATTTGGGGGTGGCTGTGGGCGACGGGTAGCGACCCTCAGCGAGCCACTGCGACCTGTACAGATCTATTGTGGCTGATCCCTCTTTCAAAGGTCTCGAAATAGGCCTGTAGCGTTAAAATAGCCGATGACCTTTTTTGGAGACAGAGCCTTTGCCTCATGAGGTGGCAAACTAGGTCCGCCCAGAGCTCGGCTCCTTGTGTGGATGAGAGCATAGCATTCACAGAGGATGTGAGATGGTGTCTCGTCATCCTCACCACAGAATCTGCACAGGGGGGCATTTGCTAATCCCATTCTGTGTAGATGTTTGTTTAGCTTACAGTGGCCAGTCAAGGCTCTAGTGAGAACCTTTTGTTGGCCTCTGTTCAGTTGGAGGTTCCGCATTGCGACCCTGGGTGAAAATTCCCTAATGAGCATTTTCGAGTGCAAAAGTCCTGGACTCTGAGCCCACTGGAGTCGGGCTTGTGTCTGTACCCAATCCCTAAGGGCTCTCTTTTTTGTCACCCTCGAAATGCCACATGCTGGTTCTGGTCCTATAAGAACATAGCTACATAGCCCCAATAAAGCAAATAATAATAACGTTATATTAATCGTCCATAAAATATAAACTACCTTTGTATTTTGAATGTAGCATTTCAATTACTCTGTTCAATCAAAGCCCGCTGGGGACAACAAATTGATCCAATTTCAAATTCTAATTTGTCGAAAGTTATAAACGTTGTTTGGTAGATTTTGATCGAGTTTAGGGAAACATAGTTAGGTTTGAGCTTTGTTATCCTCGAAACAAGAGCCGTGATGAGCCCTAACAATTAATGAATTCTTCACTTTCAAGAACATTTTGTGGAACGAAGAAGTTTGATGCTCTACACCATTATCTTTGATCTTGTTAATTTGAAGCTCTTAGTGAATTGCGTGGATTATCATTAATTAAATAATTAATTTGCTGATATTGAGTAAAATTCATTTGATTGTCGAAAAAGGTAGTTCGTATACCTATTTAATAAAATGTTATTAAATATACGAACGCTTATTTATTGCAAGTGTGCAATAAATAAGCATTTTAAGAATGTAATGAAAATGTAGTCTTTAATGGGTTTTATTCAAATGTAATCTGTGAGCTAAGGAAAATAAGATACTGTTACGCCGATGGTATAAGCAACATCCGGCGTGTTTTTTGGTTTTAGAAGCATTTTCAGCAGCCGAAAATGCAGTTCAGCTCGTTTCAGGAGGTGCTCTATCACATACTAGAATTTCGAAATTTTACCCAAGTTGCCGTTGTTTTCAGGCTCCTGAAACATGTTTTTGGTCCGTTTCAGGCTACCCTCTATTCAACCACACCATAACCTGAAAACCCGTTTTCAGGCGTTTTCTGGGCCCCTAATGGGCCTTTGAAGCATACTTCGATATATTACTAAATTTTCAATAGGCGTGAGTGAGATAGCACGATAAGAAAGAGACAATAATAGTGAGCACCTTCCAGATATAAAAGAAGAAAGTTCGAAATGCATCTAGAAACTTCTAGGCGTGCTGGCTGATAAAGATAGAATATGCTGAGAGAGACAGAACATAATCGGGCATACGACGGAATTTTCGAGAAGGAAAGACAAACAATCGATTGGGTACGGAATATTCGAGAATAGAACATTCTCGAATGCGTCGAATATTTGCCGGCCCTTACTATATAAGCGCGTGGGCGAATGCGGACGGACAGTTCTTTTCAAGAGAGCAAACCGAGCGGGTCAAGCGATACAAAGCGACTTGGCGCGATCATCTGTGACTTGAAAGCGTTTTATAGTGAAGTGTTCTGAGTCAGTAGAGTTCAGTGTTTAGTAAAGTAGTTTATAAGTGTTCAATTAAATCTTATCTCCAATTGTCGGTGATTCGCGAATTTTCTATAGAACACCCACCCCACAAACGTAACAATACATATCGCTCTACCTTCATGTTGGTAACGATATTTTGTTTACTTATGTGTAGTTTTAACTAACAATCAGAGACGGATAAGGATTTGTTTATGACCGACGCAGCCTTCTTCTTAAGAAAGAAGTAAGTAGGTACCCAAATAAGGATATAGCACTTAGTGCGTAAAAAGCTGAAGAGTGAAAATAGATCTTATTCTAATACCCTTAAATAACCTTTCCTTAAAAATAGTCATTTATTCAATAGTTCATTTATTTATTAGGATTATTTATTTATAAATTTTTAGTAATACCCAAAATAAATCTTGAATTATTATCCTGGATGGATTTATATGGCATATCATCATCAATTAAACGTTGAGTACCACAGAGATAAATAGATCATGCATTCCCCGTACACGTTTTTCCTCTGCATGGAGGTCAGGACAAATGGTTTTAAAACACAATTCAATTCATTGCCGACGGTGTTGTCAACGTCACAAAGATCAATGTACAAAACAAGCAGTGGAGGTGTACCTCACAGGTAAAGTTATCCATCATAGCTGAACACGTGGCGTTGATGGATGGGGTATGATAAATATCTGACGCCAATTTGAAACTCTATATATTATTGGGGACATTGCCATTGCTCACCGGCAAACGAATAGCAATATTGTAATCGTAGAGAGGAAATAGATGTGATGTGATTCACTACTATAGTTAGGTAAAGGTCTATCTATGATGCCTTATCTGAATCTAGCTCACGATACTTAAGACTCAAAGATTACAAGTACCGTTACAAATTCTCCTGCGTTACTTTCAAGTCAAACAACAGTTTTACAATTGAACATGCGAGATCGGGGTACCGTTTATGCTTGAGTGCTACAGTATTTTCTGTGTATGTAAATAAATCACCAATTACAAAATTTGAAAACTTGATGCCCAGCGTGGGGCTGAAGTGGAGAGATGCTCGTTTGTTTTTTCTACTTTTACGCATAAAACAGAAGTCTAGCGGAGTTGCTTATGTATATGTATGATAAAAATCATCCAAAAAAATGATGCCACCAATTAAAAACTGGGCGCCCGACGTGGGACTAAGCTGAGATGAAGGAGATTATATTGTCTTTGCCACTCTTGCATTAACAATAGAGTAGTCATCTGCAAGCTATATGCAAAATAGGCATTGTTAGTATGTGGTAGATATTTAATGATGTCACTTATGTAAAATCTTGGCGCCCGACGTAGGGCTACATTGAGGGTCTTACTTAATTCAGTTTGGTGGGTGATGCCTTTCTAATGGTTAATACCCCCTGAGTCAGATTTGCAGATCTGTGATACAGTCGATTCCTCATGGGGGCAAAAGATATCACAAAAAACGCGTTAATTAATATATGAATAAAATTTTAATTTCAAAGTACTAAATATGGTTCTTTTGTTGAAAATAAGTTTTTGCTTTGCTTTGAATAAGCGAATGTTTTTCAAATTCTTTCCATTAGATTTTGCTAATGCGGAATGACATCGGCTTACAAATAAACATATTAGTGAAGTTTAACTATTATTATCTTTTAGAACATGTTGTCTTATTAGAGTCTACACTGAAGCCCTACCTTACACAGGGTTGATTTCTAATGAAGGCATATAATAAATAATTCACAAAACGTAATATAATCCCTTATTGACTGACAGAAATACATTATGAAGTTATGAAACTAATAATTTTAAACTGAGACCGGCGGCGTCAACATTGGGGAGCCGACCAACTTTAAACGAGTTTCATTGCAATATTCATCCTGACAGAAAATAGTTCTGATTAAATTGTTGCCATGAAATCCGAGGCTCCGTTTATGTCAGAGATACAAACTGATAATTGAGTTAGTATTTTATTTATAATCGACATTATGAAGTTTCTCGCTAGTAATAACGTTATCATCGTATTCTGCCAGGGAGAAGAAAATCTTACAATCATTAAAAATGTGGAATAATAGCTTAAATTATTGTTGAAGTTGGCGGGTAGCTGTACTGAAAGCTTGAAACATTATATACATTACTACTAAAGTTGATATTTTTTGTTCTATAAGTCAAACATATTCTTAATAAATAAAATCTTATATACGTTGTACCTTTAACTAGAGATTGACATATTCAAACGCAGAGATAAAATTTCAAAAAGGCTTCCAACACAAACAAAAATAAGGTTCCAACACAACCGCGCAGCCGCAAAAACACTGCAAATTAGTTTTACAGGGATGCTTCACCATTTAAAAGTGTTCCGAGCCCTAACGTGGCTTTACCGGCCGTTAAAAGCTTAATAAAATGCCCGCGCGGAGGTGTTCTCGGCTATATATCTCGGAGAGTTTCCTGCTCCTGTTTAGACGTGAAGACGTGTTCCAGGCCACGGGACTAAAGCTGATGACTGATGACTTTATGTGTCCGTTGATAATGTTGGGTTTTATTTTAAAAATCAAAGAACACTGCTACATAATGAAGGATGTTTTACTTAAAAATTGTGGTTTAATATTAACATAATAGTATTAAATCGATACAACAACTGAGTAAACTGAATGTTAACAAAGTGAAATATGTTTGAGTTGAATGTTAACAAATGTTTGGAACTTAGCCCTAATTTTGCCAATATTTAAACAGGCGGTTAGTTAACTAACAAGCAAGATTCAGACATTTCTCTCATACAATTAGTGTTAAATACGCTTGTTAGTTAGCTATAACGCCTGTTTAAATGTTAGTAAAATTCAATTTTAATATTGCTAATTTCGTTTTCGTCGTAGACTATCATATGCAGTGTTCCGGAGCAAAAAGAAAAATAATAATAAAAGAATAGAATAGAAAAAGAAATGTTAAACAAAATGGAAATAAATATCGCGTTACACTATTGATATGATAAAATATATTTTTGTATGTATTAAGTATAGCTTCTTGCATGAGAGTTGATGTAAATGACTGATGTTGATTTCAACGACGAATTGTTTTTTAGCAATGACGCCCAACGAGTGGCTAATCGTTTCAACGTATCCGTTATAATCCGTAAAATATAATATGAGCCCGTGGCAGCTGTTAAAGTAATATGTCTAGGGTTGGGGTGAACAATCTACAGAGCTTGTGACATTTATCAAGTTTTTAGATGGAATACCACTATTAAAAGGATGAGAAGATTAAACAGAAAATAGAAAAAAGAATTTATGTATTGTTAGACAATTGTTTATTTAGACAATTAAATAAACATTTTTAGCAAAGGGTAAAATTAAATAAACTAACGGAACAAATATACAACCTGATATACAAAAATACATGGGCACTCGGGAAATCTAGCAAGCAGCAGTTTTAAAGATACTTTATAGATATTTATATCTGAATATTGAAATTAAGCTCCTTATTAGTGAAAAAAAAAATGTTGACTTGTTGACTTTTAAATTATTGATAATGTAAATTTGTCTCTGCTATTCTTATCAATTAACAATTCTGTGTTATAGTTCAATGAATTATAATACAGCATAAACGAAATTCTTGAGACTGTGTTGTTTTTGATTTATTTTATCGATAGTTTATGTTTAGAGCGTATCGTGTATACCAACTATTGCAAATTTATCAATATTGATGATTGACTATGATAGCTGCTTCCCACAGCCCAAGCTACATTTTACAGACTATAACTGCCTTATCAATAAAAATTTACACCTTGGTTCATCCTCGGATTAGTTATTCCGTGTTTTGTCTTGTTTTGACATATGACAGCCGACATGTGCGGAAAAAAGGCAAAACACGGCGTAACTAATCCGTGGATGATCCAAGAAGTAAAATTTTTATTAATAAGGCCGTAAGAGAATATTATTTTGTTAAACGGTGTGAAGTAAGAGTTCTATTGCTTTCAGTAAAGATAATTTAAAAATCTCATTAATCAATATCGTCGTAGAACAAATACTTTAATGTCGTTGATAGCGGTAAAAGGGGTGGATAAATAACTCTGGTAATCTCTGAAGTGTCAGCAACGTCGTATTGACATTAATCCAGTGACCTTGGAGCTGACCGGAAGATGTTTGTTTTATGAGGACACCAGGGGTGGTCAGGTCATAATTCACAGGCCACAGCAAATAGGACAGTTTTTTTTAGCCTCTGTTATTTACGATCTCACGACCAATTTTTATTTAAGGGCAACAAACTGTAGGAGTGTCAATTGTTTTGTTAATCAGAACACTTGAGGTAGATATAAAGGTTTCCCACCCGAGCAGTATGGGCAGGAATTTGCACGACAATTTTGGGAGAAGTATTAACAAAACAGTGATTTAAGCAAGTTTTGTTCAATTAAAAAAAATAGTACCGAAACTGTACTTTATTGTATACAATTTGCGTATATATGTCATCGACAATTTGTGTCACCCCGTCCCTAAATGGCGTTCACTTACAGGCGTGCTGTGTGATTTTCGCATGCCTATTAAAATGTAAGGCAAAGTTATTAAAACGACAGTTCGTCCGACGCTACTCATTGAAATCATTATGTTTATTGTAATTTTAGAACTGCATGTCTATAGATGATTGACGTGCAATCGAGATGCAAATGGCAAGTCCTCATTTAAATTTTAATGCCCGAATTGAGTCGACCTTCGTCCGGTCCAATATTGCTTGGCGATATTGATTTTCGCCATATTCAATAACACACGATCTGAGACGTAATCGGACTATTCACATCGTTTTAACCAATTCAGAAGCTTTCCGTTCTCGTACATTTTGACAGCACCTTGACAGCTGTCAGATGTCAAATTACATGGGCAAGGTAACGTTTTGGTTAAAACGTACTTAAATAGTGCGATTGCCCCTTTGATATCATTAGCTTTATAATTTAGCTATGGGGCCAGTATTCTTGCCTCCGTCCTGCATGAGGCAGAGGAAGGGAGCTGCACTTTATTTTAATTTTTTTATTGAGTAGTTTTTTTAATTTAATCCGCTTTAGGTTTCAGACTATTTTAATGTTTTATATATTTTGACGAATGGTTTATCCACTTTTCTAACATTTGGCAAGAGATTATTCACGACGATATTCAATTGTTTATGTCTTTTAGGACTATCACTGTCTGAGGAAGTATAAACATCCACCACGCAGGAAACCGCAGTAGATGTAGGCCATTCAGACATTTGGCATCAGAGGTATGTGGAATCACTTGAGTGCTAACTCAAGGTACTCTTTGCAATGAAAGTGCTCACCTAATAAAATATCAACTCTGAGTTTTGCATTACGTTTATCCATTGCCTATACACAATACGCCACAAAAATGATATTTGATTAATTCTTTTATATTATTATAGCTACATTATTTATGCCGCCAAGCGTTCAAATTATAAAGATCAGAAGCGCGATAGCAAATTGCTGACAGGGCTTCGAATATCAGTCTTGTTAATTTACAGAATAAATTCCACCGCCGCAGCAAAAATAAATTAGGCCCAGCTTCAAACCATAAATCCGACACAGCGGCACGCAGAATCTGACGGAATTACTTTTATGGGATTCCAAGATTTACGCACGTGAACATTGTACGAAGATTTAATTGATTTTTGTTGAATTTAAGTTGTTTGGGTTCGATTTGAATGTAGTGGAATTTTATTCATCTGAAATTGAGTCGGTGATGAAAATTACAATAGTGATTGATTATCATGCATATCTAATATCTATTGACCTACTTTTGTATTACTATTGTACAGTCAACAACACATCAAGTCGTACATTTGCAATACGAAAGCCGTCACTATTATGTACTGGCGACATAAGATTGGTTTTAAGGTCAACATGTAAAGTCTGGAATGATGCTGTGTGTACATATAATTATATTCTACTAGTTGAATCACACGTTCCCCAAGGAAGTCATCAAAACTAGGGATAAAAGTAGCATATGCCCTCTCTAAGGGCTTAAGATATTTCTATAGCAAATTTCGCGTTTAAAATATTACTAGAGATATGTCGATAATATTATGTTAACATAAATAAGTAGTCACACGCAAAGTGTTCTCCCATAAGTTACAAATAACACTCGTTAACAATCTTCAAGTGATAATTTCCTTGATTTCGTTTGTATTTGTAAAAGGTGATAATAAACTACGATTTCTTGGTTTCATTTACCATCTTGTCAGTTAGACATTTACAACAACTTGTCTAGTACAAATTACATCACGCTTAGGGCGGCTGTCGGCTCGTTAACAGTTGCTATAGAGACATCTCAACCGTAACCAGTTTCCGAAGCTCACTCAGTCATGGACCAGTTATTCGATGGCTTCCTTCACTTGTCATCAACCAGACATTTTCCTACATTGGGCGAGATAATTGGCGCGAGTGTTTGAAAAGTGAACACGGAGAGTAGATTAGATTTAAGCAGTTATATTTTGGTGGTTTATAAAGACTTATAGAAACTAAGAGAAAAAGAAGAACTATATTGTATTATTTGTCTTCTCACGATATTTGATTAGCCTGTGACAGCAATAAAGAGGGCCCAGAGAAGACGTTTGAATTAAACAAATTATATATTTTTAAGTACCAGCCTTTCCCGTTTCCTCCTTTACTGTCATTTAACTGGACTTAGTTTTCCAGCCTATTAGACCTTTTATGAGCTTTTTCAAGTTAGGAATACCTGTTCCATATCTCTTGATCCAATTATTTAGGCAGTTCCTATACATACGAGTACACCTCACTTCTAGTTTACGCTAACCGAACTACGATTTTGTTGCTGGCGCGTGAACTGTGGAAATGGCGCCCAAGGTGGTATCGTAAACCGTGTTTTATACGCCCGTTGCAAACATTGTACATTGTAGTGTTGATTTACTTTCACACTTTAACACGTTTCAAAATGTAACGTTTACAAGAATCTAGCTTGCCTGTGTTATGTATTTAATGCGGAAACGGAATCCGTCCAAAAAGGAATCTGGCGAAAAAGGCGAAAAAGAGAGGTTTTGGAGGGAGGGTTTTTAGTTGTTTGCGAAAGGAATATAATATAGTTGAGGGTAGAGCAATTGAAAAATATTATTGGTTTTTTAGGGGGTTTTTAAGAAAATTATGAGAAGAATGGTTCAGTATGTAGATAAAGAGAGAGAATTATTGTCACTAGCTGTGCAAAATATCGCTCACCTAAAGAACATATATCAAACAGCTCTTTACCGAGCTAAGATTAGTTTCACTCTTTTCGCTCAGTCGCTCATTTCACTCAGTCAGTTCAATCATTATTTCGCAGTCACCTATAGAGTGGTACGGAGCGGCGGCTCTTTCTTTCACTCGAACAACTAAGTGTCTCAGAAAGGAATAAAATAAACCAATTCGGCCTTTCACTCTTCTAGCTCGGCGTCTAATCAACGAAAAGAAAGAAAAATGTTTTTGGTTTTCTGGACGTTTGTTTGATTTGTTCGAAATAATAAATTACTTATTACAATCTATGCATAGATATAATGGGACTGAGTTACTGAGTGAGTGTGTGGGAGATAGTGAAATAACTCATTTCTATCACTTATTCAGGTATTTAAAAAAACAATTACACATTGCTAGTTGCTATGAAGATAGAAGGGGAAAGGGAGAGAAATGGTTGTGGCAGAGGAGGAGTGGGAGAGCTTGCCGAGGGGGCAACGCTGTCGGTGCAAGCTGGGTATGGGGAAAGCAGAGGGATAGCCGCTGGTGAACCAAGGGGCCTAGACAAAGTGACAATTCAAAAACAATAACAAAGTTCGACAAGAACAAAACAATTGACATATGCCATCACTAAATAACGAAGCGAATCCATCGATAACAAAGAAATAAAATTATTAATTTTAATTATTTATTTTAACATTTCTTTTCCATTTCTCAGTTTGAAGTACTTGGATAACCAATATGTTGTTTACTTACAGAAAGAACAATTCCACACAGCGATCGCTAATCCTTACGTTGGCCAGGAATTTGTTTTCGTTATCTCGGAGACGATGACGAATTTAGTTACCGTTTCGCTATGAAATGATTACCACTATTCTAAGCCCTTACAGCACTACAGAATACCCAAGTGGGTGGTCTAGTCAGAATCCATTTAAAATTTAGTCGAGATTAAACTGAGAAAAACGTGTTCTAAGACTATAAACAAAAAGTATTCTAAATTAGACATTCCACAAAAAGAATGCACAAAATGAACCTCGACAAAAGATACCTAAGAACCAATAAAAAGTGCCACTATACATGTTTTATACGATTCAGCCCGAAAACACGCTCCTCCAATACGGCACATGTATTAACATGAGTTCTTCAAAAATCGAGTTCTAATCCGCATGAGAATAAGATTCAATTCCTCATGGAGTCGTTGGCGAGCCGTGGTAAATGAACGTGCGCGGAGGAATAAAGAATACAAACTCGATGCACCGCCTGCCGAGACGGTAATTCTGTTGGTGTACTGGATTAGCCATCGTTAGCTGCCAACAAACTACATTAGCCTGGTCATGACGGGCATCCATTGTACACAATATACATATAACAGGAAAGTTAGGGATGCATGTCGATGATTTGGAAAGAATACATTATTCGGAAAGAATATGACGATGTGTTGCTTACGAGTACTTAGCCTTTCCTGATATTTCCAATGGTATACATGTATACATCAATGCTATTGACTGTTCATAGAAAATTGATTTAGTTTTTATCAATATACCTGTATTCAAACTTAAATTTGGTATATGTATTATAATTTATTTACAGTCTACTTAGAGAAAACGAATCCATTATGCAAAGCCACCATATTGTCCACTCCATGACTTAATGCGTTTCTTGTTTCAAATAAAACCGTTGCACGAAATGACCAATCGCATTGATTTGAATCCGAACGAATCAATATAAAAACGTTCCTTTCTCTTTCGCTTGAGGCGCTTGAGAAAGAGATAGAAAATTCTTTGTGATTCGCCGGCTTAAGTTATCGCCGTTTGAAACGTACCCTCGGTTCGATCTGAACTGCAGCAGGCGAGACTTGAGCCCGCGGCGCGGCAGAAATTTGGGACCTCCGTGGGTGCTAGCAACAACCACAGAACAGATAGAGAAGATTAGAAATTTCATTGCCATGCGATTGTATGAGACATTTATATCTATAATGCCAAATCTACACTCTTTAAAGAAATCCCCGTAGAGCCCTCTATGATCAACGGAGGTTGCAAGAGCTAATCATACACAGATTAAAGTTATTCTGTTGTTCTGCATTGCGACGCCTTGTTCCCTTTAACTTTGGCGGAAAAACCAATTAAGCACAAATATAATAAAGCATCAATTACACTCACGCACTCGTATCATCTCGTGTTACCTCCTGGAAAGTGTGGATCTGGCATAAGATGTACAGTCTCCCTACATAAGATGTCTTTCGATAATTGCACTTGCTAAATTGACAATGTAAGACATTTGACAATTTCGCTCGAAAGATAAGCGATAAGGCTTATGTCAAATCCCATACACTTTTCTTTTAGCGATTGTGATAGAGATAATCGAAATGCGTCTTATCTAGGGGGGCTGGTCGAAACAACCGACTTCAAACTATAAGCCGTGACCATAAATAATATTTAAAGTAAGTCGATTCCTAGCCGATACACCTTCATTACATGGCCTTTCTAGTCTTCTTTATCTAATCCATGGCAAGAACACTATACATATAAATGATACTTACAAGTTTTGTTATAATAAACTAAAATATATTTGAGACCTGATTTATTTATTTAATTTAAATAAAGAGGAATGAAATAAATAATAATATGCGAATTATATTCACTTATGAGCTCTCATTATTTTCATTTTAATCATTGTGTAGCTTTTATTGATACTTAACAATTAATACCTACGTAACATACTGTGTTGTTAAGTCTATTTAACAATAATTATTAATACCAGTACAATCATTGCCCAGATACATGAATTTTTTTCTCATTTTTAATAATAAGTCTATTGTGGCTATTTGGTCTGTTAGTATAAGAAAGTTGAATGATACAACCCACTTACCAGCCTCTCTGTCTATTAACTACGGTTGCTGACTAGAACGGTCATTTTTGAATGAAACAATATCCATTACTGCTTTGATGGATGCCGCCATAACAAATCAAATCACTAAACTAGTAATGGACATAATATTTCGTTTGAAGAACATAAAGCTCCTTTGAAAAATGACAGTTCTAGTTAGCAGTCGAAGTTAGTTAATTAAAAGGGGTGTGAGTGAGATGGTATTAAACAATGCAATAGCGGTGTTTCTGTTTCGATATTATTTTAACGATATACTCGTACTTATTAACAAACAAGAATGTTATTTATTTATTAAGTATACGATAAAAAACAGTTCCAATATTATAATGACATAATACTGTGACACACAACATTATCCACGGGTTAACATAAAAGTGTCCTCAACACTACAAGTTATAGATTTTGAACAGCTTGTTTTATCTATCAACATCAAAGTAACGTTGTTTAACTAAATCACACCTAGATCGCATCATAATTTATTTATTGCAATAGTTCATAAAGATTTTTCAATAAAGGCGCGTCGCTGAAGGCTAAATCCACTCAGATAACAAATCAAAAACAATATACATTCCTTCTGTTGTTCACAGATAAATTCATTAAATTAAATGTAAGCAACACGGCAAAGAGGCGGCTTCCGACATTATGAGACCTGGAAACATTATGAGAGAAGCTGTTTTAATACTAAAATTAATTGTATTCAGTTGGAAGGGCAAGTATTATTTTCTTGCCAGCAAAATTGAACTCACCATCCCTGATAACAGGGTTGGGTTAGCTGGAGCTCAGACCAAACGTTTCGTTATTGCCAATGGCACAGACAGGCAAAAGATTAAGAACCACTTGTTACCTTGTCTTTACTTTGCCTCCTTATTTATAAACCTTTACAACATTGAATACTGTTTTATTGTCGTATATTGTTTCGTAGATTACAAACTTCCCCTATACTTTTTGTATGTGTACGTCATGTTGTTTGCTTTCATACATTTTCCCACTTCTGTCTGCTCTTTACGTCTACTATGTGCAATCATCATATCAGCCAAGAGAAGCCCACTGTTGGACATAGGCCTCCCCCAAGGATCTCCATACCGATCCGTCCTGCGCCTCCTGCATCCAGTGGCTTCTCGCGACCTTCATTAGATCGGCGGTCCACCTTGTGGGGGGCCTACCAACACTGCGTCTCCCGGTACGCGGCCGCCACTCTAGGACCTTTTCGCCCCAACGGCCGTCAGTCCTACAAGCAATCTGTCCTGCCCACTGCCACTTAAGGTTTGCAATTATTTGGGCTATGTCGGTAACTCTTCTAGTTCTTCTACGGATCTCAACATTTCTGATGTGATCACGTAGAGAAACACCGAGCATAGCCCTCTAAATTGCCCTTTGAGTGACTTTGAGCCTTCTTATGAGACCCATTGTAAGCGGCCACGTCTCAGTTCTGTATGCCATCACTGGCAACACGCACGAATTGAAGACTTTCGTCTTGCGACACTGCGGTAGATGGGCCGAGAATATGCTGCGTATCTTCCCGAACGCTGCCCAGTCCAGTTGGATTCGTCGTGTCCAATAAGGGAATCTATTGCTGTTTTTTAACCTTGTGTATTACACTGTTATTTTGCTTAATTGGTACAATATACTTGTAACACCATGTTCAAAACATCTGTGCAAAAACTATCAAAATTATCACGATCCACATACCTAGTAGCATACGCACAATAATATGGGACTGGAATTAAGCGGGACGTACGTATGAATGATGTTCGCTAAATGGTAATGTGTGCGAATACGTGAGTGATCGAACAAAAGGGATAGATTAAGAGGGAAAGTAATATAAGATTATAACGGCGATTATGGCAAAACAAACGGTGAACGTGTGCTTCATTTCATATTTTGTGATTTGTTCGGCTTGAGAAAAATTATATGAATTGCCACATTAGATCACGTTGCCACGTTGATATATTCACTCAGCAAAACATTATAGTAAAATAATTACTAAACGGGCAATATTTCAAAGGAAATGAATGGAATCGGTACTGTTGGGGCTATTTACATTTTATTAATGATAGTAAAACAGGGGAAACTAATTGAGCGTTAAGCGAAAAGCAAATTACAAGTAAAGTAATTGATTGCGTTTTACTGTTTCTAATTAAAAATTAATCATATTTACAGCCTTTTTTACCTTAATTGTTTCCATTAATAAAATAGAAACCGTTACCGAGTTATTATTTGTGTTAAAAGTCGGTGTTATAATACATTTTCAATATCGGCATTTATTATAAATGTACGAATTAAGTTTGCAAATTACTTTCGTTCATTTATATAAAAACCGAATGATACACGAGAAAATGAAATGAAATTGAAACGAATTAGGTTCATTTAGATTTTTTAAATAAATTTAATACATTGAATTATATCAAACAAGTTTAATAAAATTAAATTTGCTAGGTTTGTTTGTTGATATCAACATTCCCAAATTAAAATGTTGCCGCTATAGATTATGTCTAAATAATTTAATAGGGACACAATTATTTTCTGACCAACTCAAATGTTTCATTGCAAATAAATAAAATTGAATTTGAGGAAAATATAGGCAAGTAAAGTAGGGGCTTGAAAAGTAAGTTTCATTAGAGTTAGGGATAGACAAATGATACGTACGTGAAGCTTTTTGATATTGTCTAAAAGAAACAAACCAAATACACAAATAAATCAGACTGCCGAATTATTTGGGAGTATGGGCTTCGTTGCTCATGACAAAAGCGTTAGCATTAACTTTGTATCTAGAGCAACACCTACTCACAGTTGACAGCTGACGCACAAACACATTGCTATTAGGTATCAGATATAAATTCAGAATAAACAATGCTTTTAGTAAAACAAAATGCCAGTGTTGCGGCAGTTTGTTTTTCATCCTGGCTAGAGTCAAAATAAATATAGATTAAGATCTGTTAGCATAACGTCGAAATCCAGGCACCAAACTACTGTGAGTGTATTGATAGTAAAAAATCATCTACCTATCGTGTTTTAAAGTGCAAAGAGTAAACAAAAAAAATTTGACCTTACATGTTTCTTGCCTTTAACGAGAGGCTCACAATTTCCAAACAGGTGTAGAGCCAACTTTTTTCATATTCACTTATTTCAACTATTGTTTGCGCGAAAATACAGTCGACCACACGTTAAACTTTACATTTGCACTAAATTGCGTTTTCTCGTGTAGCGGGTGCGATTCCCGGTACAACCATGTAATTATTTAAAAATCAATGAATGCAGTTTAAATTGTTTTTTAAATTAAATATATTCTGTGATAATGTCTTCTTTCCATCTACGATATTCAAGTTCTTTGCTAGTTACATTTCAATAAAGTGATATGAAATTTTTGCACAGATGTTAACTTATTGTACAAAAGCCTTGATCGAAATATTTGAAAAAAATTCAATTATGTATAAAGAACGAAGGGTGATTTATTTTCCTGGCTAATAAACCAGAAGTCATTATTTACTTAGGTGCTCATTTAAAGCTCAGACAAATATTCTGAGGATTCACAGATGCGCAGCGATATTAGGGTAATTAGAAATTATTGTAACGGACACCTTGTTTTGGTAAAAAATAAGTTTTCTTTCATGTAACAACGGATTCAGACAGTGTTATTTGTGATTTTTTTATGAGTGTGACTTGAAATTGAAACAGTCTAGTACTATACTTAGGATACCAATTCACACTCACTAATAGCAGGGGAAAGGAATCAAATATGGAAAACTAACCCTATAACTGAACCCTTTGACCAGGTGGTTCGACCGCATAGTTCGATCAATCGGACTGGGCGAATTTTTTTTTCAGTACCACTATTACTCACTAATAGCACACTCCGAGTAGCATAAAACAGTGATCTTTCTACTTACTATTTCAATAATTATATTCACGTTCAGGTTTCAGTTTGTAAATACCCGTGGTCAGAGAAATTACTGGGTACCGTGACTTTACATCTGATGTCACAAGTTGGCAACGTACACTGTGGTTCTCGTGGGGGTTGCCGTTTTGCTGCGAATCTCACAGGAGTCACATACGAGTATAATATAGGTGACAGTTTACCATCAGTTGAGCAGTTTGCTTGTTCGCTAACTTAGTTGCAATAAAAAAAATCTATTGCGTTCGCTTTCAATTTTGACAATCACGTGCGTCCATCACAGCGTTGTAAAAGGTAGGCATTGCAGTCTTACGGCGTAACTTACTTCTCAACTTTTGTGTTTTCAACGAAAGATTTAAATTTTTTGAGGAGATGCAAACAGCTGGAAACACTGAAGTCGCCAACAATTTCGGTAGAAATGCAATTTTGTCAAAAAAGATGAAAAAGGCCCGGGGTAGTTTTCAAGTCTAAAATATAGATATTCATCATCACAGCTCATATACGCCCCCACCGAGGGGTACGAGCCTCCCCTAATTAGTTACGGCGATTAGGCCTTAGTCAAACCACGCTGGCCCAGTGCGGATTGGTTGACTTCACATATACCTTTGTATTACTTCGCAGGTGAATGCAGATTTCCTCACGATGTTTTCCTTCACCGTAGGAGCGCCAGATAAATGTACATATGAAATTCGTGAAACGAAAAACACATTGGTACATGGCAGGATCGATCGCGTGCCTCCCGATTCTATTCGGGGCAGAGTCCAGTACCGAGGCCACAGCGCCACCGACGCTCTCAAGGATAGATATTTAGATGCTAATAACTTAAGAGGACTATGAAGTGCCAATTCATGGCTCGAGTATGCACTTTCAAAAATGTAGTTTGTTGTACACCGCTTAGAGTTGAAAGTCCGAAGCAAGTGCCTACATTTCATATTGAAATATTGCTTCGGGCTATAACTGTTTTACCCCCCTAAAACTTTACAAAATTAGACTTTTTTGGTCTCATTAGATTCAGTATACCTTAATCTATTTTTCTACGATTTTTTTGTAATTTAGTATAATTTAGTCAAAAAAGATAAAAATGCTCGAGATAGTTTTTAAGTCCAAAATATGGATATTTAGATGCTAATAATTTATATTCTGAGCAATATTACTAGAAAATCAAAACGTACAAACATAGATCTTCATTATATGTACAACATTTCAAAAAATTATGAAAATTGGACTATGTAAAGAGGGAGAAAAGCGTTATCGCTTTTTGTATAAAAATTTACAGCTTCACAATCCTCTTAAATTCCGAGCAATATTTTATCAAAACAAAAGGTATGAACCTAGATTTGCATTATATCTACAACATTTCCAAAAACCATGAAAATTGGACTATGTTTAGACACAGTAGGCGTATATAGATGGTCTAGTGCCCACCCCAGGATGTTATGCTACCGATTTAAAATTTTATGATGGACGCCAAAATACTGATAGCTTCAAACAAAAATCAAGAGCCAGGCCCGCCCCGAAAAACAATCCTAGATACGCCAATGAGTTTAGAGGAGGAAAAACGTTATCGCTCTTTGTATGAACATTTACAGCTTCATAATCCTCTTAATACTACAAAGGTGGCAAACAAGTATGTGTGCGCCTGATGCTAAGCGATCACCACAGCCTATGGACGCTGGCAACACCAGTGACATCACTCGCGCGTTGCCGACATTGATTTACTACCAAACGTTTGGTAGTAAATTAATAGTTAAATTAAACGTTTGGTAGTAAATCAATGGTTGCCGACCTTGAACGTAAGTACGGTGGGCCAAAAAAGTGGAATACCATTTTTCACAAAACTTCGCGTATAAACAAAACATAGTAACGGTTACCTTGGTAGCTAGCATAGTTAAGAGGAAATCGTAACGGACCGTTTTTTCTTACAAATGTATAGTTACCCATTATTTTCCTGGACAAAGGCAATGTAGCAATTTCTTCCAAAAAAATCTATGGCCTTTATTAGCATGTTCCTGTGTTTTGTTTTTTTCATAAGTTAATTATTTAGAGAGATTTATATTAAACCTTAAAAAGTCTAAAAAATCGGCCAGATTTTCCGTATTTAACTCAGTTTCCTGTATTCAAACTTCCAGCAATAAAGATTTCTTGAAAAAAAACAAAATATAGAAACAAAGTGAAAGTCTTTCTTTAACTTTTAATGAAATAAGTAATTTAATCGGTCCGGTTTTAGAGAAGTAAACAAGGAACTACGAAACGTCTATTTCCAGCAGGCGTAGCACGGACCGTGGACAAAACAGGACAAGAGACAAATAAATTGTTTCTTCTCGGTCTCCCATATAACAATGAAGCGAGGCGGGACGGGGGTATAGTCACTTTCTCCTCTAGTCCACGCACCGTGATAGACTTGCAGGGGGGTTATTGTCTAAGAAAAAATCTATCGCGGTCGCTTACAATTTGACAGTCGCAGCCCATCCAATACTCCTTTATAAAAGGAAGTCGGTACAGAGTCTTATGCTCACGGTGCAATGGCTGTCAAATTATAAGCGATCGTGATAGATTTTTTCTTAGACAATAACCCACCTGCCCCCCTAGCACGTCCACCAAAACACGATATGATAAAGCGGTTTATCGCGGCGAACAGTCAAAATACAATAGGGTTTCGACGTATTTTGACAGTTCACCGCGATAAATCGCTTTATCATATCGTGTTTTGGTGGACGTGCTACGGGGGCAGGTTCTAGATGCAGTTGTCTCTATCGCGCAATGCTAGGCTGTTCGTGTACAGCGCGACAGCAGTACATTTAACAAATAGTTGTTTTACGATATGAAACTGAATTTCCACTCTTTTGGGCGACTGTACCTCTTCATGCCGCTTTTGAAGAACCCCATGCTTTAGTCATTATAAAAAACCTCAGAAGAGAGATCCATTCCTCAATTTAGGTGTACCTAATACTCACAATAATCGACATTGTGATGAATATCTCACTTATATGTCCTCAATGGGATTTTTGCCTGCTCACTATCTCCCTACGAGATCAGGAAATTGTCTAGATCATGTACTACTTAAAACAAAATTACTAGCAAAAGTTGTAGTTGTCCAGACTGAAATCACGGATCATTACCCCACTATATTGGCACTCACATTAAAAAATGACATAATAAAATGTAAGACAGAATGCACTACGCTTATTAAATATGATTATAAATCGATAAAAAATGATTTAGATCTCTCTGACTTTAGTGCAATCCTTGCTGAGCAGGATCCTGACAAGGCAACTGATATCCTTATTAAAATAATTAAATCGGCTATGGACAAAAAATTTTATATGCAAAGGATACCTAAGAAATGTAAAATCATTAAGCCCTGGATTACCCCTGGCATCTTACGTTGCATCCGAAATCGTGATCACATGCATCTTCGACTAAAAAAGTCTCCTGATAATAATATTTTAAAAATTTCGTATATTAGATACCGTAATTTTTGTAACAATCTTTTAAAAAAATTAAAAACAAGCTATGAAAAACAAGAAATAGAAAAATCTAAAGGAAATCCTAAAGCTCTGTGGAATGTCATAAAAACTATTAGCAATACAAATCGGATAAAATCAACAGCATATGACCTTTTAGATTGCTCCAGTGACATCAAATCCTCTATTAACATAATAAATAGGTATTTCACTGATTTAGGGAAAAATCTAGCATCTAAAATTGTTTTACCTCCACAAACCTCGCAACAGTCAATGCACTACACTAATGTTCCATCGGTTGGTAACTCTTTTGTTATTCTTCCTGTGAGTGAAGTGGATGTCAGGAGATTGATTATGGGCCTGCGTAATCACTGTGCCACTGGTTGGGATGGTATATCATCTAGCATACTCAAGCAATCATGCGATGTGTTGGTTCCTGCTATTACATATATTTTTAATCTTTGTATTGAAAAGGGTGTATTCCCCATAGCTTTTAAGAGAGCAATAGTGCTTCCTGTCTATAAGGGCGGTGACAGAGAATGTGTGTCTAACTACAGGCCTATATCAATTCTTTCTGCTCTCTCTAAACTACTAGAGAGATACCTTAATGATTCTTTTATTAATTATTTAGATACATATAACATCTTGTCCACCAATCAGTTTGGTTTCCGTCGTGGCTGTTCGACAGAAGATGCAGTTTCTAAATTTGTCAATGCATTAGTCACGAATACTGATAGAAAGCTCAAGTGTTATGGCGTCTTTTTAGATTTATCAAAGGCCTTTGACACTATTTCTATTTCCAATCTTATTTCTAAGCTTGAATCAATAGGTGTGCGTGGTCTTAGTTTGGACATTTTTACTAGTTACCTCACAAACCGTACTCAGTGCGTAAAAATTGGTTCTGCTATTAGTGACGATTCGCCTTTATCATAAGGTGTTCCGCAGGGAAGCATTTTGGGACCAACACTATTTTTAGTATATATTGACCTACTATGCAGGCTATGTCTGGTGGGTTGTAATGTTTTTACTTACGCAGATGATACAGCTTTATTGATATGCGGCGATAGCTGGACCTCTGCTAAAGAAAATGTTATAAGTGCTCTCAAAACAGTCAACCAATGGCTTTCAGTAAATCTCCTGACATTAAACCTTGATAAAACGCAGATCATTCGCTTTGACATCTCTAGAGTCGCTAAATCTAACAACTCTTCATCTGATGAAATTAAAATACATTTCTGTCAAATGAATGAAATACATTCCTGTACCTGCAAACCCTTGAATGTAGTGAAAAGTACTAAGTACTTGGGTGTTTATCTCGATAGTAAACTAGATTGGAGCGCTCATATTGAGATTTTAATTACTAGAGTTAGGCGGCTGATTTTTATTTTCAGAAACCTTCGTAGTTCTGCGGACCGCGAAACTCTACTCACTGTCTATCGTGGTCTTTGTCAGTCCTTGCTAAGTTACTGTATCTCAGTCTGGGGTGGAGCTAACAAAACTACGTTTTTGAAGTTGGAGCGTGCACAGCGCGCAGTGCTCAAAGTTCTATCTCACAGGAAACGAACATATCCCACAGTGATGCTTTACTCTGAATGTAAAGTTCTTACTGTCAGGCAACTTGGCATTCTTAGGATGCTGCTTCGCTGCTATCCTGTGCTATCTCAGTATCAGGAGCAGTCGAGATCTGGGCGAAGAGCAGCTTTTGCTACTCCACAAATAACTTACCGTACTGCATGGGCTAAGCGGCAGTATGTTGCACTTAGCAGCACATTATACAGAAACTTTAATCGTATAAGACCATTCAATATGGTTTCCAAACTTGAAGCCAAAAATATTATCCAAGATGTGCTATTAAAACTGGATTACCAGGAGACCGAAAATTTAATGAAATAATTGGGACTCACTTTTGTACATATTCGTATTTACAACTTCAGTTTTACAGACATGCATAAAAAAAACTTTATAAAAAATTACTTACTCTCACACACACACATACACACACACGCAGTGAGACACATACAAACAAGCACATATTATTTTAATTTAATGGTTCGTATTCGTAATATTCAGATTGCTTGAGGTCTTATAATGCTAAATTTAAAATGTACTTATCGGAGGAATCACTAGCTCCCAAGATACAGGATTTTCCTAGTTTGGGAGTTAGGGGTACACTTTGCACTCTGCACGAACTCCTTACATCAATGAAATGTTATTATTATTGTATTTTTAATGTGTTATCCTAGATTATTTAACTGTTGGTGTTTCTTTTTTCTTGTTGGCATAATAAATTATTATTATTATTATTATTACCTAAATCTATCTATTTGTATAGTTATTTATTGAGCAACAAAAATAGTATCACTGTCGTCAAAAATTTTAAATAATTCCCGTTTCAAAGCTGTAAAATTACCAGAAATTTCTCAACAGAAACCTTCATTACGATAGTGCTTAAGGAGTTTTTCTTTCATCGCTGTAATTATAAGTTTCAGGCGCAGCTAAACTTCCCTTAGACAATGAAAAATAATTATCCCCTAACTTGTTATGTTGTTTAATCGTTCATGAATTTTCCTTTCGTTCCTAACGAAAATTTCCTAGATAGTCTTTCGGTTGAACTGTCCGCAATTTATCAGCCGGTGTAAAATTATGTTAATATTATTAAAAGTAAATATTAACGAAATCGCTTATTCAAAAATTGAATACCTACCTACCCTCTGAATATTCAAAAACTGATAGCAGTGTTTTCATTCCGAAAATTATCGCTATTGTTCATACAAATTATGCAATTTAGTTTGTAAGAGAAAGTTGAGTCAATGATGCTTTGTGAAATTTTGGTCAAAGCAATTACATTATGTTGTAGGTACATGCGAAGTTAAAAACAATGCCTGTTTTGAGGTCTAAGGCTTTAGTTGAACTGGTGAATGTTGCTATTAAAGAAGTTCTGCAAGATTGCCAGTGCTTAATTGAAAACAATTATACCTATACTTATATTAAGGAATGGTACGCATTTACATTAAAGTTTATCGTAGTTTTGTAAGAAGGCACTTGTCTTCTGACAAAACTACGATAAAAAGCAAGTGACGGGCAGCACGTCCAGCTCTCTCTGCAGCTGAAATCATCCTGGGCACTGGTATTTGAATTTAACAACAATCATGTTGAGCTCCAAACTCTCTATACCTCTCATCCTATTTAAAGCAAGATCAACATTTTGGGTCAAAAACTGTAGCTGGGCAAGGTAAATTTTATTCGTCATTTGTTCCGCAACAAACTAGTAACTTTTAGATGTGAAGTCCGAAAACAAAAGTGAAGCTACAATGTTACAACTTGTCTGTACCGTGGTGTTGCCAAATTCCCATACAAACAGTAGCACAACATTTTCCACCACTAGGTGACATGACTGATTACGCTTATCTTCTAGTATTTATTGTAGAAAAAACTAACAAAAATAAAAAAGACAAAATAAAATCTTGCATAAATAAACCAAACACAAGAATACACATAGAATATACCCTGTCATTCTATTTACTTTAATTTGGTGAAGTCAATTTCGCGGTGGATACGCCACTTCCACTGGTTTTATTATGTTCCGTGGGTTTGTTATAGTATTCATACCAACTTTACTCGGGCTGTACCAACCCTTAATCCATCGTAATATGATGGGTTAAGGGTTGGTACAGCCTGAGTAAAGTTGGTATGATTATGTCAATAAAGAAACGAATTTTAAATGACGGCAAACATAACATCTTCTAAAAGATGACAGCAGTATCCCGTGTTGCAAGTCGTGACGCCATTTTTGATTGGTACATTTCCAGTGGTATATCTAGTAATACTTACATCATAAACAGTACATTTAATCTTTTCACAACACTCATAGCTATAGGTAATACTACATCATAAACAGTAGATTTAGAGTAATTCTTTTCACAACACTCATAGTTATAGTTATAGGTAAACAACCACAAGTTTATCATGTAGAAGTTTCGATGCGATTTAAAGGCGTTTATAAAAAAACCTATTAAGAGAGTTAAAATAATTGATGTAAACCACGGAACAGATAAATCAGTAACGATTGGACACGACATTACTATGGGGACAGCTGACGCCAAATTTTCATAAAAAAAATATTCCAACACTGCATTTGATTAAAATCTCCAAAATGAAACAAGAGTGTACACTGATCTTACATATTCACAGAATGGGACAGAATTTGCGTTAATTTACTAAAGAAAGTACAAGTTTATGAAAATATAGAGAGCTATGCATACCACTGTTTTTTCTGTTCTATGGTATAAACCTTCTTGTTTTCACTCATAGTTAAGGGAATCTATTGAACACAGTGTCAAATTCAGTTCCATGTTTGCAAGTTTGTATACCAGCGTACTAGTATATAAATTCCTAGCATTTTTGCCACTAGTCAACTGTCGCCAACTTATACATCTCAGACTGTGCTTGTTCAATCTGTGGTCTGCTGTAGGTACTATAGGCAATCCAAGATAAGAAAGTTCCTGTGACAGGTCCAAATTATCCGTTTCATGCATACTTGTTTCCCGCGTGATTAAAAATATTACGTTTTAAAAATATAACTTATCCCTTTAAGGTATTTTTATCAAAAATGCAATAATTAATTCCATATTAAATAAAGACAAGAATATCAGTCCAGTTAAATAAAAATATGATTCTGAAAAAATATTCGTTTTTCACAAATAAAGTATTTGTGTAAAGTAATTGTTAAGATTCACGATTCAAATACATACATAATCAAACAAATATTTTTTTCATAATTATATTTAACTGGACTGATATTCTTGTTTCTGTTTAATGTGGAATTAATTATTGTTTTTCTGATAAAAGTAACCTAAAGAGATTTTATATTAATTTTTAAAACATAATATTTTAATCATGGAAACTAGTATGCATGGAACGGAAATCTTCGACCTGTCACGGGGACCTTCATATCTTGAATAGACTATAGTGTCGCGTTATCAACCGCCAAGGTGGTAGCGCTGTCAAGTCACGGGCCTCGAAATCCCGCCAAAACTCATTTTTCCAACGGTTTTACCGGCCATGGCTACAAAGGCCTTCAGCCGAACCGCCAAAACTCAAGGCATGCCGTGCCATAGATTAAAAAGCAGCTGGTACTCACTCGGCGTTCGTCTCTGGCGTGGGCAGGTCCCCGATGGTGGTGAGCGTTAGAGTGGACCAGTACAGCGAACCCAGGTACTTCCTCGTGAGCGTCGCGTAGTCACCAGGTCGATGGGGATACGCCCAGTCACCCTGTTTAAAGAAAATACATTTATTTATTAATAGAATTTAAATGTAAAGGAGTTAAATGAAATGTTAACAATAGAAACAATCTGTGTAGTTTACTTGCACTAGGCACGTGATTACAGGTAAAACCAACTCTCGAGCTGATAAAAGTAAACATTCCAACTAATAATCCTTTGTGGGGACGTATATGAGCTGTGATGATGATGATGACTATCAAAGTAATATGTTAATGTCTAATAAAATTTCTATTGCCATTTGGTAACTTTGAACCATTGTAAGCGGCCATATCTCAGTTCCGCACGTCATCACTGGTAACAAATACTAAGTTGTCTTTCGTCGTATAAGACACTGCGGTAGACGGCCCTGGAATAGTCTGCATACTTATATGTTACTAGTAGTTATATGTATGTTTTATAGAATAGGTTGCAATTTTTTTTTTCAAGTCAAGAGATTATCCTTTATTGAGAGTAATCAAACTTGAAATAAATTTTTTTAATCGCACATGCTTTTAAATTATTCTCTGAATAAAGGTAAATGAAATCATATATTCCCAAAGGAGCTTTTACAGCAAAATGTTGCTGCGCAATGAGATGAAAATAATCTTTGCATAAAAATTAGATAGCTGATAAGGTTCAAATCATACGTCTGTCCTAACTGTGTAACGTTACATTTATATTACATTCGGATTAACAAGAAGGCGCAATGTACGGAAAAGGAAGAAAACTTACAGTCCAAAATTCATGAGACATTTAACTAGTGACCGAGTTTCGGTGAGTGGACTGTTATTTATTTGGTCGTGGTCTTGATCGTGTAAACAGACTACACGTCAACAACTTCGCGAACAAATATAGCAGGAAGGTCTCTACACGCGTAAATAGTGGCTCTCCAAACCACATCGATAGTGATTGTGTAAAGAGGAATGTTTTATAGCCTCTTTTTTCATTCTTGTACATAAATGGAGACTCTCCAAACCACATCGATATCGATTATGCACAAAGGTATGTTTTGTTTTATAGAATCTTTTTTCATCCCGGTATGTAAATAGAGACTCCCCAAACCACATCGATGACGATTACGCACGGGGAAGAAAAAAGGGGCCCGTTTTAGTCTTTTTCTTCTTCCCCGTAAATTTTAATATCCCTATAAATTTAAAATAAAATCCCTATAAATTTTGTCGCAAATAATAGTTCAATTAATAACATAGCTACGATTTTAATTAAGTAGTTGCTGAGTAAAATTTGAAAAAGAAAAACATTATATAGTGTCATTTCAACCGATATGTAATACTAGCTGTGCCAGCGAACTACGTTTCGCCGTATATTTTTTACCCGTTTTTGCAACATTTGTCATTGATGCTCAGCTCCTATTAGTCGTAGCGTGATGTTATATGACTTTTTGGTGATTTTGAAGTCGGTTTTATTTTTTTGAAAAAATTTTTTTTTCAATCTTTTTAGTTAATGCGTATTATAATTTGAGCCAAGGCAAACACCAGAATAAGTTAAAATAAAACGTCTTTCGCTCTAAACAATTTCGAAAGAATTATCCCCGAACTCCTAATCTACAAGAAACCTTTCATCATCAGCTCAGTAACATAACATGATGAACACCAGACGCAAATATCTTAAGAAGAAACATAAAACACGTTGGACATGCTTATGAAATTCAAGAGTTTCCCTCGATTTTCATGGGATCCCATCATCAGACCATAACATGGTGACAATGGGACTACCTCGTAAGTATACTCTTTCGATTGCAAAAAGAAATTTGAAAATCGGTCCACAAATGGCGGAGTAATCGGTGAACATACATAAAAAAAAGATACAGCCGAACATAGAACCTCCTCCTTTTTCGAAGTCGGTTAACGGCCAGTCTCAATATCCTATCTATCTGTGGATTTGTTTACTGGAGATAGAATTTTGAAGTATTTTGTATAGAGCTAATGTCAAATATCTATCGCTAGTAACCAAATCCATAGATAGATAGGATATTGAGACCGGCCGTAATAGTACATTGTTACCCTAGGGGTGAAAGTAACTTATTTAGTCACGAGACGGGGTTTGGCGCCCGAGCGTAGAGAGGGCGCCTATAGTTCGAGGGACTAAATAAGTCTTTAACCCGAGGTAAACACTGTGCTTTTCATTACGAATACAAGGAAAGTAAAAATGAAACAATAAATTAGCTAAAGAAAAAGCGTCTAAATTTTATTTTACATAAATCAACAACTTCTGCTTTAGCCCGCGTTCTCTTATAAAATCAAGCGTTAACTCCATACCTGAATCAGATGATCTCATTGTGTTAATTATTAATATAATGTTTACAAATATAATTGGCAGTTAATACACATCTCTTCTATACGGAAGTATTAACAAAACTCTACAAATGGAAAAAACAAATGAAGATCGCATCGCCGCTATCCCGCTTATTTTGTTTTTTTTTCTGTGGCCGGCCAGCTATTTAGCCATTATTTTTCATTCTCATAATTTAAAAAATGGTAAATATTTTGCTCAAATCTATGTTATTTTAAAGAAATAGTTGAAAATAAATTATAATAATTTCATTTAAAAAATATATTCTTTAAATACTTACTAAACATTATGTTATTTCAATTTTACACCGCGCTGTAATTGAGTGGCTGTAAAGTCGGAACATGGTTCAATAAAAATGTGAAAAAAGAACGAGTTTCTTTCTTAAAATTTGACAGCAGCTGTCAGTTGAAAGTAATTCTCCCTAGGGCTGAAATGTATTACTTTCAACCCGCTCCTCATGCAACTTCAGACCTACTTTCAGAGTATGAGTAATGAAAAAATACTATCTGTATCGAAAAAAAAATGTAGCTATCTCTATTATTTCATCTCTATTATTTAAAAATATATCTATACAAAATATAGTAAAGTAATTCAAGTTCTTATTGCCAATATTGATTCCGTGTCTGCGTCAAGTGATCGCCGAATTGCTGGAAGTCGTAAGGATTCCCCGACAAATTGGATACGATAGGAGTCATGCCCAATCGCTTGTTCATTTAAGAAACACAGTACAATGTTCAGTACTTGGATATTTTTCAGCATTATTGTTTGAATTTGCGCAGTTTAAGCGAAAAAGACTTTTCTGGAACAATATAGGAATCTGTTTTTAAATGTGTATAGTATAACATTGATGTACTCGTACCTATACGAATCATACTCTGTAGAGTTTCCCAACAAGTAGGTCTTAAAATGAACATGGACAAGACCAAAATCATGGTGAATTCTCATGTAGTGAAGCTTGGAGGCTCTACACTGGATGTTGTTGACAAATAGATTTACCTGGGGCAAATGGTTCAGCTCGGTAAGTGCAACTCCAGAAAGAGGTATGTTGACGAATCCAACTCGGCTGGGCAGCCACGCAGCATATTCTCGACCAATCTATCGCAGTCTTCAATTCGTACGTGTTGCCTGTGATGCGTACGAAACTGAGACGTAACCGTTTACAATGGGTCTCATCAGAAGGCTTAAAGTCACACAAAGGCCAATGGAGAGGGCTATGCTCGGGGTTTCTCTACGTGATCGCATCAGAAATGATGAAATCTCTATACGAAGAAGAAGGCAAGACATATAGCTGGCAGGACTGACGGCCATTGGGGTGGAAAGGTCCTCGAGTGGCGGCCGCGTACCGAGAGACGCGGCGTTGGTAGGAGCTCACAAGGTAGACCAACGATATATCTATTCTGTGCCAAAAATCTGGTGAAGGTCGCGGGAAGCCGCTGGATGCGGAAGGGGGAGAACCTATCAGTTTGGTGATCCCTAGGGGATATGTACAATAGTGGGCGTCTCTTGGCTAAAATGATGATGATACGTAACCGTACGTATTTTAAGAACGTATGCGTCAATGGTGTATAATTACTAAATTCTCTAAGCTCTTGATTATTCATTGACGACTACAAAACAATAAAGGAAAAAGGAGGTTCACACAATGAACAAGAGAAACTGACACAAAGAATCTGTTTTTTTAAGTCACAATAACTTTAGTATTTATTGTAGAAAACAATACAAAAAAGAATGGAAGTTTATTTCACACTAGCAATGTGTAATATACTAGTTTGACTGCATTTTATTTAGAACCGGAAATAAGGTTTCACTTGAGTGATACGGTCTTTTAAACTTGGGGAAGCGTACACGTTTATAGAGGTCATAACAATATATCTTTTTATTGTTGCATAAAACTGTTAAGCATTTCTTAGAAGTCACGTCACGTAATCTTCCTTCCACATGACGTGGTTCACACATCAAATGGAATGAAGGTGACTAATTAAAATACTCAACATTTACCTAAATGTGACATTTTTTGCGTATTTTGTCACACCACTTTGTATTTCATATTAAAGGGGAAATAAAATAGGGTTTTACTGAGTTTTGATTTTGACGAGATACTCGCTCGTACTATTCTAAATAACTAGAAATATGTTGTCGTTCTTGTACTTATATATGTAGTTCATTTTACTAATAATTTATTCGTCTATTAGTAAACAAAACCAGCATAACTAACCATGTTAAAAAGGCAATAATAATCAAAACGACTCCATTAGCAACACTTCAAATGGTCCCAAACGAGTTCGTACATCGGTGAATATATCGAATTAGCTTTCCACAAGGTTTTTCAGGCGTCTGTGTGTAATTAAGAGTATGGTTATGGAAGAATAAGTCCCCACATGTATACCAAAAAGGGTACGATTACAATATCATAGGTACTTACAAAGGATTTGAATATTCCTTGCAATAATATTTTGTCATTGCTCGCTCCTTGCCTTCCCGTGGATGTCGTGAGTGTTAAAGGAGTTTAATACAATATCACTTCTGCGATGAATTACTCTTTACCAAACTCATCACCAACCAATCAGCCCAATATGGTGTAATAGGCCAATTCATCCTCATTTAAGAGACTTGTGCTCAGCATTGGGACAGTGTCCAGTGACAAAATTAGATATTGCGAAAAGAAAAGAAAAATTATTCCTTTAGGTTGGTACAATAATAGGTTTTATTCTCTCACATACTTATAGTTTTTTCTCAATTAAATTTTTTCAATTAAATTTAGATCACAAATCACCTTTAGCGGCAATGAATCTATATAAATCAAGGGCAGGATGGTTCAGTTTTGTTTGATCAATCTCGGTAGGTAAAAATCAGGTACAAAATAATAAGGGGTAATGAAGTACACAAACAAATAGTTCTTTTTCTTTTTTAAATGAATAGTAGCCTTTTCCGGAGCGGTGGTTAGAGATCGTAGCTTCGACTTGAAGTTTTTGTAGATATATATTCCAGTTACTAAGATTTTATATGTATTTTATTTGTGCAATTACACAGAATTCTCCCTTGTTATTGGGTTATTTTTGTTCGGTTAGATTGGTTCCCTCCTGGTTATTGTCAATTGACAGAGTTGTAACTATGATTCTTGTTGTGAATTTTGTGTTAAAACAACAGTGAAAACAAGTGTATTTGAGTTTGAAATTAGTGTTTTATGTAATTTTAAGAAAAACGGTGTTACACCAGGGGGGTGGGGTCACATGGTGACGATGAGAAAGTTTTTTCAAAACTGATGATTGGAAATTTTCATGGTCGCACAGAAAACACATTTACACCCTCCTGCATTAAGTCCCATCCTTCCTTTTCTCACATATCTCGCCAAAGGTAATACGGGCTTCGCAGCATACAAATGTTCTCTTATTGCGAGATGGTATGCCTTATCGGACCCCACATTTTTACATGTTTTCAAATTTATTCACACGCGATGCGCCACGTAGAAATATGTGCGCATATTAAAACGGTATTCAATGTGCCAGAATTGGAGAGAGAGTTTTTAAGACATATTAAATTTTCTATTTCGTACTGAGAGGTCATAAAATTAAGCTTTTTTAAATTTGTTTCAACGTAACGTTTTCAATTTGTATCAGCGTAACGTTTTAAATTTGTATCATGGAACTGTTGTAGCAGACCATCAGTTCTATGATGTCATTTGTCATCAACTCATCATTCACAAAATTTTTTGCATCGACGACGGGATAAGAGCATTTTTATTTTATTAAATTTTTTATTGATTTTGCGAATTTTAACTAATCAAGTCACAGCAACATTGTGAGATTGCAAAATTTGCGGTTTTTCAAATGTATACTTACAGATAGTTTGAATTTTGACGAACTGTATATTTTGCGCATCTGCACATCTTCTTGCGAATTGCATATGATTTGGTCGATAAATACCTAGTAAACCAATAGCTATTTTAGCATAAATTATCCCTAGAGACCCAAATGTTTCTTTTTTACCTCTTTCTTGAGAAATGATATGGGAGATTATCCCAAAGGTTGATGTTCGCCCGCGAAGAAAGGCAGTAGAGAAATGAAGAGAATTGAAGTCTCGTCTCGTTATTTTAGGTATATTATATTAACATTTGCGTATGACGCTCCTACTGTGAAGGAAAACATCGTGAGGCAACCTGCATACATCTGCGAAGAAATTCAATGGTGTATGTGAAGTCAACCAATCCGCACTGGGCCAGCGTGGTTGACTAAGGCCTGATCACCCTAACATAGGTAGGCTCGAACCCCTCGGTGGGGACGTATATGAGCTGTGATGGTGATGATGATTGTGCGTGCGTTGAGTTATGTAGAATAGACGTACTTTTGCTCCCTTTCTCCAGGTGGATGTCGCAGGAGTCAACTATGGTTATTTGCAGAGATCTTGAGTATATTCAGGATGTACGCACATACAAGGTTAATATGTTTTCGTTAAATTAGAATGGTTTGCTTTGTTTTGACGTCAATAAGTGCCTGTAAAGGCCTGTGTTGAATAAAGATTTTTGAATTTTGAATTGGAATTACCGCAGTACACCTCAGCGAAGAGATGGAAAATTTGACACAAAACTTTACATTAAATCTGCCTGGTCACAGAATTGAAATATAGTAGGCTAACCTCATTTAAGTATAGACCCGTGACCTGCAGTAGGTATTTTTGTATTCGAGTTGAAACGATGGTGATGAAAACTTATTCCGCTAAACTAAACATATTATACTTTAACTTTCACTTCAATTAGGTACGTACGTCATTCAAAGAACTTATTTAACTACTACTGACGTAAACTCTTCTGAACCAGAAACTAAAAGGTTATTACAAAATAGTTGCATTTCATTTTCGGCTACAAGGGACATTCTGTTTGGCAATTTGTCACATAATACACGTAAGACATTAAGATAGGGCCTCGTGTAAGTTAACGTCACGTTACCGAGATGTCGCACTTCGTAATCGCTGCTATGTCAAGCTTTATAAAGCCGGAATTAATATATTGCTCCGAGTAATGAGCGTAATACGATAAGCGTGTGTGAATGGATGAAGACATTAGTTTAAAATGAACTGCTGATATCGTTAGGTGATTTAATGTTTTGCCTGGGGATGTTGATATCTAGGGAAAGATAATGAATCACGGAGCGATAGTAAGGCGTCTAAGTAGGATCACATGCACGCTTTGGAAGTCTGTAGGCAACTGAACTATATGTTCTCTTTTCAACTGAAAACAGAGTTTAAGGTGATGGTGAGGGCTAGTATATAACCAATTAATTTAAAATGTTATTCAGAGTGGCCTATATATCCAGGAGTGTCTTTCAATTGAGATGACGAGGCGATGTGGGGTTTGCGGTTATTTTTCAAATGTGTAAAGATCGCCTTCGTGGATACTGATACTTGGTGGCAGATGTAGCTTAATATGAGAACGATTTAAATATTTATCTACAATTTCCAATTATTTTCGTGTTAGTATTAGGTTGTTTAAAAATAAATGGCGGTTTTTAACCTTAAAATTTTAATGTGTGTAGTAAGTATAACAAAACTTTATTAGTTAAAATAAGAACAATTTGAATAAACCTTGACCAATGAGATACAAGTTTGTTTATATCAATATTGTAAAATTCCGGAGTTCTGAAAGATGAAATCATTAAGGGATCTTTAGCGTCGTCTTGGTTTCTAAAACATTTAACCTATAAAAAGTTTTCCAAATGTTTAAGGAAGTGGTAGTCAGTGGGTGAAAGGTATGGCGAGTATTGTGGGTATGGCAAAACTTCGTATCCCAACTGGTAATTTTTTATAGGGTCAATTGTTCGATCGCATTGTCGTGAAGTAAAATTAGTCCTTTTCTATTGATTAATGCTGGATGATATTGTCGAAGTTTTAAATGCATTTCGTATATTTGGTGACAGTATACCTTTGCCGTAATCTGCCGTTAATGTTGCGACTTGCTTCCATTGCATTGTGACCCAGTTTAAACTCGTACAAGAAGATGATACGCAATTGCTTATTTTCCATGTTAAGTCATAAAATTAATAATCATGATGTTTACAATAAAATAATGAATAAATGATAAGAGCTAATTAAGGACTAATTCAAGCACTTTAAAATGACATACAACATTCATAAAAACAAAAGAAACGTTATGTCAAAATGAAGGTTAAACTTTTTTTTCAACCGCTATTTATTTTTAAACAACCTAATAGTACAAATTCTTCCCATATTCACATATTATCTTACACTGCCACTTGGGAGGGCTGGAAGAAATCTCTCTCAAGGATAAGTCGTCCTTGTAAACCTTGTACTTACTATATTATTCAATGTATATGTGTACAATAAAGAATTAAGTACATCCACAGTTTTAGCGATTTTAATATTTTCTGCATATACCAATACCAGTATTGGGTAGCTGAAATAATGGATTATGATACCTAATTATGCTGAGGTAAGAGACGCTCTTGTTACCAACCTGGAAGCCTTCCGCTTCGGAGAGCAGGAAGTAGAAGCAGCCGAACCAGTGCGCAAGGATCAGCAGGATGTGGATGAGGTTGATCACGCGCCAGAAGTTCGGGTACACCGTCCTGGACTCGACGATGTAGTAGCAACTGACGGCTCGGTACACCTGTCAAATTATTTCTATATTAAAACGCTACTCCTATTTAAGTACTATTGAAATCATTATCTTCTAAAATATTTATCTCCTCAAATTTTTATTTTTCATAAAAGACAGTAAGATAATGTTTTATTTATTATTTTCACATTCCACACATATATATTCTAAGGGCCATACTAATAACCATTGTATTAGCCTTGTATAGTTAAGCAGTGTTTTGTCTCTTTTGTTCGAATTTGAAATGTCATTCGAGTGAACGTGACAAAACACTGTTTAACTAAATCAGGCTTATACAATGGTAAGGCCTTAAGACTACAAAAGCAAAGGCTCCAACACAATTCCATCTCATTAACAGATTGTTTGTACTGCCGAAGTGTAAGGGGTCATGGCTCAGTTACAGATTTTGTCCATGTCAATCGCTGGATAATGTAAATGGACAAAGCGCTGATATTATTTTTCATGGAGTATGTCGAGTTCAGGTGTAATATAGTCGTAAATACGCCTCAACTCTATCGTACTTTTGAATGTCACATTGGTTGTGTCTGACCTGGGCTTAAAAATTTATTTGTGTCGTAATATCGCAAAATTGTGAAATGGTAATTTGAATGAAAGAAGAAAAATGAAGAAATGAAAAAATTATGAAAGAGGTTTGCTACAGACGTGGACCGAAAATACTTTAAAATTCGTCAATATCCAGTATTCTGATCATAAGTTCTACAATCACATTATCTAGTTTTCGAAAATTATAACTGGAGAAATATAATGATTTTTTCACCGAATGGGTCATAGCATCCTCAATTGATTTTATATTGACATTAAATTTTTGAGGATGTTATTCGTTCCTTCACGCTGAATGAAATTCGGTAGGTATCGAAAAATCCAGATTAATACAAGTTTATTTTTTAATTATCACAAAATTTGTGTGCATGTTCAGACAAGCAAACTGAACAACTTTCACTATGGGACCAACTTTGAAATCGCAAAAAAAATCAGCTCAACAAATGTTCAACATTCACTGAACCTAGATGTATGGAACAGCTGATTTTTTTTGCGATTTCAAAGTTGGTCCCATAGTGAAAGTTGTTCAGTTTGCTTGTCTGAACAAGCACACAAATTTTTTGTGATAATTAAAAAATATCCTTGTATAAAGGCTATTTTTTTCCGAAAATCCTAAATGATCGATGCATATGTACGTACATAGTACGCGGGTAAAATACTAAGTCGGAGTTAGTGTAGCGTAAAATTGAAATAAACAGTTGAAATCCAACCTGAAAATGAGTTAAAATAAATAAAACAAAGATATTCGTTCTCCTTTTGCTAACTCAGATAAGAATCATGAATTTCACTTATAAAACTTAAAAGTGTTCAGACCTTTGCCTCTGCTTTTCTCAAGTTCAACTTGACAATTTGTTCCAATCTGAAGGCTTCACTATTTGTAGCGTTGTCTAGTGAAACTTTGTGGTCGTATTTAAAATAAAATTACTTTTCACAAAATAAAGGTGTTTCTTTCTTGCTTTCTTTTGACAATTGATCGTTTTAGAATGAAGTTTTGACTATAGTATCAAGTATTATTAGTGGTGGTCGCTGTTAAAATAAATAATTGTGTGGTATGTACCACACACATTACAATAATAAATAATTTGTAATATATGGTAACTAGTATCAATTTAGGGAATAAATTGGAAACATGTTGTTGGCTCCATGTCCGTTTATTGAATGCATTTCAGTACAATTTAATATGCTTAAGGCTAAAGTGCTTACTTAGCGAAACGTGCCTCGGCCATGCGCGTGCACTTGAATTTCTATATTTAGATATATTTCACAACTCACTACAGCTCCCCTGGAAAAGATGGGCATACACACCCCCTTTCGCAAAAAAAAATTGCACACACACGTTCGAGATACGCTGAGCTTTTACAATTTTTTAGATATATCTGAATTATTAACAAATTAATACTAAATTAACTATAAAAATATTTTGTATTGTTTTTATGAACTACACATTCTTTATTATTTTTTAATATCTTAACATTAGGAGATAAATCTTCTAAAACTACAAAAGGACCATTATAAATTTTGTCTAATTTATTACCAACTTCATTTTTTAATAGAATTAAATCTCCTTTCTTATAAATCACTGGATTACAATTACGATCATATCTTAATTCCTTATTTGTAAACAAATTATTTTTAGCGTCTATATGAGCTCGCTGTAATTTATACTTAATTTCTTTATAATAGTCGTTAAAATTATATATAGGCTCAACTTCCTTGGTTAAATTACTAGGTAATGTACATATTTTTCCAAATACTAACTCGTATGGAGTGTATTGTGTCTCGGAATGTACTGTGGTGTTGAACGAAAAACACCAATACGGAATCCAATCGCTCCAATTTGTCTTATTATTTTCGCACTGAATTCTAAGATAAGCTGCTAAATGCTTATGTGTGTTTTCAACACCTCCTAGGGTCTCATGATGGTAAGGAGTAGAACATATTTTTTCTATATTTAATAATTTACAGGTTTTCGTCATTATTGATGACGTCAATTCTGTTCCATTATCGGTTAAGATTTGCTTTGGGATACCGTAGCGTAAAATAAAATTGCTGACAAAGCTTCGGGCTACAGTTTCAGCATCTTTACGTAACAATGGATACGCTTCGACATATTTACTTAAATTACATTGTATAGTTAAAATATATTTATTTTGAGAATTATCTATATCTAGTGGGCCCATTATATCTAAACTAATAATATCAAATGCCGAACTGGCTGTAGTAGTTACAACCATTGGCTCTATCGTGATTCTGTTGCAATACTTTTGTATTTGGCAACTTTTACATTTTTGAACATAGTTTGAGACGTCTCTACTCATTCCTGGCCAAAAATAATGCTTTTTGATATTATTTAGCATGCGACTTACACCGGCGTGACCGCTTGTAGGCAGGATATGAAAGTCGTTTAATATTACTGTTATTTCATTCTTGTCGCTAATTCTTATTACATCTTTGGTAATTAGGAATCTCACACTTTGCTCATTTATATTATTTATATTGCGCAATAAACTTTTAATATAGCTAGCATTACTTTTATTTTTAATAATTAATAATTCCTTTATATTCTGTTTTTGGCACAACTTAACTAAATCCCTCGCTAACACCTCCTTGGTAGATAATGATCGGGTATCTAGAAATATCGCCGAATGCGATGGCACAAAAACACATGAGCAAGACTTTGAAATCATATTATGTGAGTCCTTCAAGTATTTATTTATATCATTTTTACAAAATATTAGTTCTGTAATATTGTCAGGTCTTTTGAGAATCTCTACGGACGTGGGGTGATCAGTCCCGCGATCTGTAGGGATCTCAGAAGTCTGTCTGTCATAGTCTTGAATATCTAGTTTGTTTCGCTGGGCACGGGTTAAAACTGACACTACCTGTGCGTTCATCTCCTTCAAGGATGTAGACGTCACCGGAATTCGGCTTAATGCATCTGCAGCTGCATTACTCCGACCTGGCACGTATTCAACCTCAAAGTCGTATTCTTCTAAATACAAGCGAAATTTCATTAATCGACTCGACGGGTCTTTTAAGCCAAACAAGTAAACGAGGGGCCTATGGTCTGTATATATTTTGAATTTTCGACCATATAAGTAGGGTCTAAAATGACGCACAGCCCATACTATAGCTAATAGTTCAAGCTCTATAGTTGGATATCTCGTTTCGGCGGGTTTTAGGCTTCGGCTGGCGTATGCCACTACTTTACCATTACTGTTAGAGAGTACAGCACCTAAACCAATCTTTGATGTATCTGTATGTAAAGTTAAAATACTACTTTCGGAGAAATCGGGATAATCTAATACGGGTGGGTTCATAAGAACACATTTTATTTGTTGGAATGCATTTTCACATTTTTCAGTCCATTCGAAAGTTACGTTTTTCTTACATAAATTATTAAGTGGATGTACCATGTCTGCAAAGCGATTAATAAACCTACGGTAATAATTTGCAAACGCGACAAAACGTTTGACTTCGTCGACGCATGTCGGTCGCGGGAAGCTACTTACAATTTCGATTTTTGATGGGTCGGGAAAAATACCTTCCGATGTTATTTTGTGACCTAAATAGACTATTTCTTTTCTAAGGAACTCACATTTGATGGGATTTAATTTTAAGTTTACTTCTCGTAAACGGTTCAGCACGCTTATGAGATTTTGATTGTGCTGGGTCATCGAATTCCCTATAACGACGCAGTCGTCTAAATAGATAAAACATTTATTGTAATTTAAACCTGACATAGCAATAGTCATCAGTCTAGAAAATACGCTAGCACTGGTTTTAAGACCCATAGGACAGCGCTTCATCTGGTATTGTTTTCCAGCGGTGAAGGCTGTACACTTACGTGAATTTTTATCTAATGAAATCTGATACATTTTATTTAAACTAAATGATGTGTATTTTCTTGAGTCTTTATTTAATGATAATTGATAATAAGATTGAGAGAGATCGAGCTTGGAGAAATAAATGCTACCAGAAAGAGAATCTAGAATTTCGGTAATATTTGGCAATGGAAATTTGTCGTCTTTAATTTTATTATTTAACTGCCTATAATCGATAACCAATCTCCACTTTTTTTCGTTCGTTTTATCAGCCTTTTTTGGTACTAATAAAACTGGACTGGACCACTCGGATACAGTCTCTTCGATAATATCATTGTTTAACATTTCTTGGATCTGTTTTTTTACTTCGCTTTTTAGGGCTTGAGGAATTCTATATGGTTTGACGTAGACAGGGGTAGTGTTATCCTGTAATGTTATATTATGTTCCATCAAGTTTGTAGTCGACAATTTGTCGCCGGAAAAGTGAAAAACGTCGGCATATTTTGCACAAATTTCCTCAATGCTAAGCCTTTCTTCTTTGTTTAAATAATTTAAATCGAGCAAACTGAATAATGTTTTGACTCGTTCAACTGATTTTCTTGTCTCCTTATTAAAATGGCAAATATCAAAAAGAGAAATAGGGTGAACAATTAAGTGGGATAAATCTATATCAACTTCGGTGTCCTTGGTATTTAAAATTCGAATAGGTATGTGGCCATTTTCACACTTTGTAATCATACCTGCGACAAAGACACCATTCTCTATTTCTTTTGCCAATACTACTCCGTCCTCGTGTAAAAGATATGGAATGTATTTTATTATTTCACAACGGGGAGGGATCGTATGTAAATACTTATTTTTACTACACTTAAACTTAGCGTATACTATCCCACTCTGATGAGATAACCGCAGAAAATTATTTTCATAATCGATAATTGCCTTGTAATGCTTAAAAAAATCATCGCCTAATATTCCATTGGCTGAACAAGACATATTTTTAAAAACATAAAATTTTTGTTTGGAAATAACACCTTGACATTCTAAATCTAAATATAAAAATCCTTCTGATACTAATTTACCACTAACGCCTTTGATAACTGTTTGATAATGATTTAAATATTTCATATAGTCCCTATGATCGCATAACCACTCATATTTTAAAACACAAAGGCTCGCACCACTATCTACTAATAATTGTATGCTATCATTTAACCCTATGTTCATAGTTACTACGCTACTATTATTATAACTTAAAATTAAATGCTCATTAATGTTGGGCACGAAAAAACTCACTGTCTGCGTTAGGTGCGTTTGCACTAGTTTGCTGTACAGTGTGTACTTGTGGTCGAAATGGATTTCTTTTACCACGGTATGGCTGTGCAGGTAAATACGCAGGCGTAGTCGCGGGACGTCGCATGTATGCAGCGCGGCCGCGGCCTCGCGCTCGTGACGCGTTGCTATCGTAATACGACCTGTAACTTGGCCTGTAATTGTAAGCCTCCTCGTATTTGTTGAAATTATTCCTATATAGCCTGTTTTTGTTTCTATTAAAATAATTAGGACATTGTTGAGACTGGCCTAATTTCATTACTTCTTGACTATTTTTTGGCAACAAGGTATTTTCGTCTACAGCCGATCGGATTGCTCCCGGGAGAGAATCAAATTGGCGGGACGCTATGATGGTGCTTAGACGGGAATTATTCAGACCGTCAGAGAATCGTTTAATAGCGATTTTTTCGTTTATGGGACGTAAGATATTATATTTATTTTCGTCTTCATCCGACTGTGCTAAAGTCAAGTTAACGAACAACTGTTCTAACTCGGACCCGTAATTTTCTATTGACCTATGACCTTGGTTCGCGGAATGAAGCTGAGATAAAACTGCAACAGCCGATTTTTTGGGCAATAAATATTTACGTATATCCGAAAGAAGATTCTCTATTGATGGATATGACGTTTTTAAACGAAGTTTTGCACCCGCTGACAGTCTAGTTTTGAGAACAAACTGAATTAATTGTTCTTTACCAGGTGTATTCAACATACTCTCGTACATCTCGATACCATGTAATAATTGAGATGTGACCTGTTCCTCTCCGGTCATAATAGGTAATAGGGATAGGGCTGTCTTAATATCAAAATTAGACGCCATTTCTACTGAGTCCCTGAGTGGGCTACTATTCTCTAAGCTAACTAATTCCTTAATTTTACTGTATATAATTTTTATTCTATTAGATTTTAAAAAACTCTACTTCTGAGCTACTTATCTTAGATTCCTTCAAATCAGAATTTACTGAGACAAATACTCTCCATTTTATAAATTTCTCGTTTTGCCTCGCTATATTTAGAGAATGCTAATTCACTCTGTCTCTTCTGATGTCCTAATTTTATTAAGTACTCCTTAATATATAGCAACTTATCCTTAATATCGATAAAGTCTTGAGACATGACAAACAGTATAAAAAAAATATCAAATTATTATTTTACATTCAATTAATGAGAAAAAAAAACATACAAATAGGTTAGATCTTACTTTTTAAGGTGTAAAAGACACGCGGACATAGCGATCGGGCCACGTGTTGGATCGAGGACGCGATGTCATCATTCTGGGCGGCTGGCTCACGTTGCTACGCGGCGGCGCACCACGTTGTCATCAGCATGAATCTCTTCTCTGCAACAAGTTTTGGGCCGGTCTATACCCTGGACTCGGTGGGCCGGGAAATCCCTGGACTCCGCTGCTACTGGGCCGGGCTATACCCTGGACTCCATTCTTGACACACTCTTGACGCATTTGTTTCTTCTTTTCTAGTTTTCTTCTGTTTTTCTTATTGTTCTCTTCTATAATATTATTCTTCTAAATTCATCTTCTCTATGTATTTTTCTTGTTTGTCTTCTGAACTCCCGATAAAATTGTTCTTAATGTTCTTGGTATCTTCTTAATGCTTGCCTCTTCATTTTTCCTTCTTCAAAAGTCCGGATGGTAGGAATAGGCAGGGTCGCCATGTAATATATGGTAACTAGTATCAGGTTAGGGAATAAATTGGAAACATGTTGTTGGCTCCATGTCCGTTTATTGAATGCATTTCAGTACAATTTAATATGCTTAAGGCTAAAGTGCTTACTTAGCGAAACGTGCCTCGGCCATGCGCGTGCACTTGAATTTCTATATTTAGATATATTTCACAACTCACTACAAATTATTCATATTTATTCTATTACAAAATTGTAAATTATGTATAAAATTGTAAACTTGGTGATATTGGAAGAGCGGTGTCTCCTGGCACAGGCATTATTATGCTTAAAAGGAGACGCCATTCACAATGAGTTTATGTAAAAATCATTTAATGAAATAAACATATTATTATTATTATACATTTATTCAAAAAAGCATCTTAAATTTAAGTTTTTTACACTATATAGATATAAAAACACAAATATTATAAAAAACTTAAATCTAGGGTTCCACTGGCAGCGGAGCATGGCCCAAGCTACCGGTGGTTAGGGCTACAGGGAGAGGAATCTCCGAACGATACGTGCCGTGTCAAGAATCACCGCCTTCTGTATCTGGCCCTTGATCCACCCGTCAAGCGAGAGCCCCTTAAGATGTCGGTCGAGACTCTTCGCTATTAAACCGTTCGCAGAAACTACTATCGGAACAATGATCGTCGAGTCAACATCCCACATGGCGGTTACCTCGTGAGCCAAGTCAAGGTACTTGCTGACTTTGTCCTTCTCAGCTTTCACGAGATTCTCATCATGAGGGATAGTGATATCGACGAGCATTACTCGGCGTTGGGACCGGTCGACCACCACGATATCAGGCTTATTGCAAGCAATATTCCTGTCCGTGATGATAGAGCGGTCCCAATAGAGCAACGCACGACCATTTTCAAGAACCGGCACTGGTGCGTACTTATAGTACGGCGTCTCAGTCTCGACAAGGCCGTATCGAATGGCAAGTTGCTGATGGATGATCCTGGCCACTAGGTTGTGTCTGTGCAAATACTCGCCGTTAGCGAGATGAGAACAACCAGAGATAATATGCCTGAGTGACTCTCCGGGACGGCGGCATGCTCGACAGATGTCAACTGTACCGTCCTTCAGGATATATTTTCTATAGTTGTTCGTCATCATTACTTCGTCTGCAATTGCACAGGCAAAACCCTCGGTTTCCCCAAAAAGGTCCCCGAAGCGCAGCCAGTTTACCGAAGCGGGCAGGTCTACATCGGGTCCAGTCAAGGCCCGATAAAACCTCCCGTGTAGCTCCTTGCCCCTCCATACTTCCTTGCGGTCTTCAACGTTGAGCACCGATGGTTTGCGCCAGTTCTCGATTGCCATGGATATTGGATATTGGAGATTATTATTATTATAAGCTAGTTAAATTTATAAATATCTACACTATCCCATTAGGTTTAAGTATGTAAGGATAGTGTAAGTAATGATAAAGAAATAAATATTTCATCACCCAACAAAGTCCTGTTTACGGTTTAGCAAACCAATGCTTAGCCCGCACGCTATTAAAAATTGGACAATGGACTCCAAATTTTCAATTCGTCCTATCATCCACAAGCACGAGAGGTTTTCATTGACCCAAATTATTTGAAACTTTATTGAATTCACACAAACACCTCAACAAAGGAAAGGAAACCGGTTCACTCTTGGCTATGAATTGATGAAAAGGAAAGTTATAAAATTTTTTAACGTTATGAATCGATTCAAAATATGCCGTTAGCGTTGTGCAGAGAAATATAAACTCGTGATGTTGAAATGTGATTGTTAAGGCGCATAGTAACGTCAATCATATTTATTTTTTTATATTTATTATTAACGTTTTTTTATTTACTACTTTTTAGATCGCTTGGTTTTTAGTCTTGACAATAAATTCATATTTTCTATGAAAATGATTTTAATCGTTTTTTAGTCTTTTTGGTAAAAGCGTGTTTTTTAAAAAGTTTTTTTACGTTTTTTTATTTACTACTTTTTAGTCTAACTAATAATTAATCATGGTCGACATAAGTATACAATTTCATACAAAATTAAAAATTGACATTGGATTTCCTCCCATATAAAATTAGTTTTTATTTAATTGTACTATAACTAAGCATTTTTGTGATTCCAATATGCCAAAATATTGTATTATCACCGGGAATACATATGTAGAAAAAATTTGAGCTCAATTGGAGCAATAGAAGTGGTTGAAAAATCGATTGCAAGATTTGATCGTGACAAAGAAACCAACAGACAGAGCAACTCAATAAAAAGCGTGTAATAATAAAAAAAGCGTGTAATAAAAAATCACTGCAGAAAAAACTGGTTCTCTTTATAAATATTGAATAAAAAATCTTTAAAAAAGATATGTTATTATTCAACGCATTCTTTAGAGGATGGTCTTTTTAATTTTTTGATAAATTAATTAAAACTTGGTTAAAATGTGACCCAAACATGCCTCGATTTTAAAACTGTAAACCTAATCGCTTCGTAAATATTAGGTTAAATCACATACTTTCGATTTCAATAAATAAAGTGAACAATATTCTAGGGGATGGTCTTTTTAGATTTTTCTTATTCGCCTTATTAATTTTTTACTGAAATAATTCATCTTCCGCGTAAAGGTTTGCTTGAATATTCCCCTCACTCTCACTCACTCACTCCTATGTAATCAGTGCGGGACGATCGACGCAAGGTCATTGGGAGCACTATGCGCCTTAACGAAAAATATATTACAGCAAATGTTTATCTGCTCGTCGCGTTTGTCCTTAGGTACTGTGTATTTATATACAGATCCCCCGGGATGGAGATTAAGTTAACATTATTATGTGAGCGGCTTCGGTAAACATTTACCTTGTGACTTCGTGGCAGCTTTGGTGTTGAATGTGATGGTATAAAGTAATAAATAATATAATGTTGCCGTATGAAAATTTGTAGGTTCTTTATGTTGAATTATAGAAAGGTTTTAATACAAAACAATCTTCATAGTTATAATGATGGAACCAGTAAAAAGGAATTACTGTCTATGTTTAACGACTATGCTCCGCTGACAGATTTGATTTGTCATTCGTCTTGTTTTATATCTTTCGATTGATATTGCTTCCGAGTGTGTTCTAAATAATAAACAGATAATTCGGTTAAATATATCCTTTTATTTCAATATAAGTCGCTACTATTCAATAGGTTATGGGCCCAGGGTCGTCTTTTTCATATTGTGATTTCGTGAAATTTTTCAAAATTCAAAATTTCAAAATTTTCGTGTGACGTGTTCATGTTCATGTTAGACAATGTTAGATTGCCAATTATTTGAAAAAAATTTTTCGTAAGCAATGGTTTCTTCAAAAATAAAAAATGAGAAATATAAAAGAATTCGATGGTGAAAAATACAGCATAATATGGAAATTTAGAATATGTTCTCTATTGAGTGAGATGGACATTTTAAGAGACATAGACGAACCGATTACACAAGCCCGAAGTAATGCATGGGAGAAAAACAACCGGACTACTCTCGTTAAAATCAGATTATTAGATCACGAAATTAAACTTAAAAGTGAAAATTCTGACATAAGCTCCAAAATTCTCAGTGTAAACATTAACCGGCCCAATTAAAGAAAGTTTAAAGAATGCCTTCGTCTACTCGCCAAAATAAAATAAAAAAATACACAGAACAGACACCAATTTGTAAAATGTCATCATTGTGGGCGAAATGGACACGTGAAGAAAGACTGTTATTATTATAAAAGAAATAACCAAAAATTTGCCTTTGAATGAACCAGAACTATTTAAGCTGTTGAAACGAATAAACCATCCACATCAACATCAGATGATTTTTCTGAATATGCTTTCATGACTGGACAGTACCAACAAGAAAAAGATCGTAATAAATTATCATTTATACTGGACTCTGGCGCATCGGACCATATTATCAACAGGGATGATATCTTCATTTGTTGGCAAAATTTTAATGAGCTAATAAAAATTACGGTGACTAAAAAGAGTGAATTTATTTCAGCTACGAAACGTGGATCTATTAAGGTCACCAGCAACATGGGCGTTTCCGGAGTACTCGAGAACGTGCTGTACTGCCGAGAGGTGCCGTACAACCTGCTGTCTGTGACCAGGATGCAGCAAGCGGGGCTGACGGTAATCTTTGCCCAGGATGGAGTTCACGTCATTAAAGATGGTAAAGTCATCATGAAAGGTAAATCTAATTAAAATTTCATTATTGCAGACTTTAATTTACCTGTAAAGATGAACGTATCAGTTTCCCAAACATGTCAAAGTAATGAATATGTGATATGGCATCAACGTTTAGGCCATATAAGTAAAAGTAAATTTCTTGAATTAAAAGGTCATAAAATGATTGGTGATATAAAAGAAATTGAAAATGTTTCGCCTACTTTATGTGAAGCTTGTATTTAGGGAAAACAGCGACAGCTACCTTATTGTACACTCTGATGTAGCAGGCCCTGTCACTCCTTCAACAATTGACAACGCAAATTATTTTGTGTTATTTGTTGATCGATTTACACATTATTGTGTGGTGTATATTTTTATTAATTTATTATTTAATAATTTATCTTGTTAACAAACATTTATTTACTATCACCTGTCCCGGTGTCTGTAATGAGTTCTTGTAAGATAAATTTGACACTGCAGTGTAAATGGAAAGCTTGAATGGGAGCTTACTGTACCATCATTGATATTGTTGTATTGTTAGTACCATCAGTGGTACTAGTTAAACTATGGTTCGATATACAAATACAACTAAACAATATCGAAGTAGGTATAGAAAAAGGAAAGTACTATAAATAATAAAAGGCTATGGTACCTTAGACCACATCCATATGCTGCGACAGAAACATTTGTTACATTATAAATCAGATGTATTCTCGGCATTTAAAGACTTTGTCGCGAAAGGTGAGGCAAAGTTCAATTCGAAATTAGTATACTAATTATACAGTGATAATGGTGGTGAATATTTGTTTAGTGATATAAAAGATTACTGTAAACAAAAAGGTATCACATATCACTTAACAGTACTGCGAACTCCACAGTTAAATGGTGTAGCGGAACGTATGGTTAGAACTATTACTGAAAAAGCTCATTTAATGGAAAGTTGGAGAAATATTTTTGAGGCAAGGCAGTATTAACTGCAGTACATTTGATAAATATTACTCCAACAAGGGATTTAGAACTAACCAAAACACTATATGAAATGTGGCATGATGGAAAACCTAATATAAAACACTTTGGGTGTTTGGTTCAACTGTGTATGTACATAGCAAAAGAAGTAAAGGTAAATTTGACGAAACGTCATGGAAGGGTATTCTGGTAGGTTATCACCCAAATGGCTATAAAGTATGGAACACAGATTGTGAAAGATTTGAAACTGTCAGGGACGTTATTATTGATGAGACTAATTTTGTTGACACCAGGCCATCGTTGAAGCCTGATGGGAGTAGTGGTGAATGCTCTCATGGTGAAACTGATAAGGCTGAAATCAGTACCTTTAAAGTCTCAATGTTCTAGCATACCTAAATTAATAATATCGGATATTGATGAACAAGGCAGTGTTTCTAAAATTCGTAAATTAGGTAATAAAATGCCACCGACTTCTGATAGAATTTCAGATCCATTATCTGTTAATGATCAAGTTTCTTAAATTGATCAATCATTTAACCAAGAGGAGTGAAAGGATAAAAGGTCGACCATCCGTATCGTATAAAGCTGTGAAGGAACAGTACTTGTATAGTGCTCAGTCGGTTTCTTCAAAGGTACTTCAAAGGTCTTTTGATGAGATAAAGTGTCTAGATAATAGAGCTCAATGGAAAAAGGGGTAAATGATGAACTAAACTCTCAAAAGTAATAACACGTGGACTCTAGTGCCGAGACCAGAAAATAAAAATATTACAATGAAACTTTCACGCCAATAGCTCGAATATTTAGTTTCCGTTTTATCATATGTTTTGCGAATCAAATTATTTACATATTTATCGCATGGATATTAAGACTGCATTTTTAAATGGCATCTTAGTTAAAAGAGGAAATATATATGAATATTCCTCAAGGTATCGTAACTGAAAATAATACAGTATGTAAGTTAAATAAAGCCTTGTATGGGTTGAAACAGGCTGCAAGATGTTGGTTTGAAGTATTTGAAAAATCCTTACTTGAAAAGGGTTTTAAAAATTCTGCAGTAGATAGATGTATTTATATTTTTGACAAAAAGGATGTAAATAAAAATATATATGTAGTTTTATATGTTGATAATCGCGTTCAAACATTCAAACAATGTTCAGTTTTAAAGTATATTTGATGACTAAATTTGAAATGACTGACCTAAAAGAGGTAAAATTCTTCCTTGGTATATAAGTAATAAGATATTCAGATACAATTACATTAGATTTATTCAAATAATTTTAAATTTTAATATGAGCGAGTGTAATCCTGTCTGTACTCCCACTAAAGCCAAATTGAATTATGAGGCTCTAAACTCAGAAACCATGACGCTCCCTGTCGAAACCTCATAGAATGTTTAATATATGTGATGCTTTGCACACGCCCAGTTTTAAGTACTTCTGTTAACATCTTAAGCCGCTATACAAATAATAATAATCAAGAGTTGTGGCAATGCCTTAAAAGGGTATTAAGATATCTTAAAGGTACCATGTCTTTGAAATTAACTTGTAAAAGAAGTGAGTATGAAAACATCCTGAGTGGCTACGTAGACTCTGATTGTGTAGACAGGATACTAGTGACAGGAAAAGTACAACTGGCTACTTGTTTCAATTATATGACAGTTGCACAGTAACTTGGTGCACAAAAAGACAAACTACAGTGGCAGTTTCATCTACACGAGCCGAATACATGGCTTTGTATGAGGCTGTCAAAGAAGCATTATGGTTAAAGTCTCTAGCACAAAATATCAAATGAAAATTGAACAACCCATCATTTTATATGAGGGCAATAACGACTAAATAGGCATTGCTAATAAAAACCCCACTACTAATCATAAGAGCTCTACACATATTGACATCAAGTATCACTTCTCGAGAGAGCAAGTTGAGAAAAATGTTATTAAATTGAAATATATTTCTACAGGTCAATAGCTGGCTGACGTGTTGACTAAGCCGTTACCGTCTTCTACCTTTCAACAAATAAGAAAAGGGGCTTAGAATAATAGGTTGGGGAAAAAGTTTCTTCGCATTTTTTAAGAAAATTCAAAACATTTTTTAATATAGTTTATTTACATTTAACTAAAGTATGTAGGTACCATTTTGTTCGATAACTTTTTGCCATCTTGTAGGTAGGGACATGATCCCATTGCTATAGAAATTTTGGGACTTCTGGTCAAAATACCGCGACAAGTGGTTTTGGCAGTCCTCTCGTGATGTTAACCTGACACTGCCTAAAGAATTCTGAAGAGACCGAAACAGGTGGAAATCTGAAGGTGCAAGGTCAGGACTATACGGCGGATGCATTAACACCTCCCAGCCAAACTCTCTTAATTTTTGCTGAGTGGCTAAAGATGTGTGAGGTCTAGCGTTATCATGATGAAAAACCACACCCCTTCTGTGGATTAATTCCGGCGGCTTTCTCTCAACTTCTTGCTTTAATCTCATCAGTTGTTCGCAGTAGAGTTCAGAATCGATGGTCCTGCCTGGTGGTAACAGCTCATAATGAATAATGCCCTTCCAATCCCACCACACACACAGCATCACCTTGTTGCGAGTTAACCCGGGTTTCGCCACAGTCTGTGAAGCCTGACCGGCCTTTGACCACGACCTTTTTCGCACGTTCTTGTCGTACGTGATCCACTTTTCATCACCAGTTATCAGCTTCTTCAAAAATGGTTCGGTTTCATTACGTCGTAATAAAGAATCACAAATGAGTACACGGTTCATTAGGTTTCTTTCAGTGAGCTCGTGAGGTACCCAAATGTCGAGCTTTTTTGTGTACCCAGTTTTTTTCAAATGCGCCAAAACTGTTTTGTGGTCAATTCCCAGTTCTTCAGCTACGTCGTAACTACTGACATGCCGATCTTGCTCCACTTTTTCAAAAATGGCATCCATTTTATCTGTAATAGGGCGACCAGAGCGACGTGCATCTTTGACATCAAAATTTCCGGATTGAAAACGCTTAAACCAAATTTGTGCTACTCTCACAGACACTGCACTAGGTCCATAAACATCGCAAATTTTTTTCGCGGCTTGCGTTGCATTTTTACCTTTTTTGTAGTAAAATTTTAAAATGTATCGAATTTCTTCATTAGATTCACTCATCTTGGCGGTACGAAAAACAAATGAAAATCACACATTTTCCTAATTTGAATTTGGAATTATGTTCTTTAAAATTTAAACTTTCAATGATACCAAAACCAGCCAGATACAAATAGTATAGCCAAAGAGATTTTATTACAAGTTTATACATACTATAATGCGAAAAGACTTTTTCCCCAACCAATATGTAGATATGTGTTACGCTGTTGTGTTAGTGTGAGAATATTATTATATAGTGATAGAATATTATTTTTGTTGAATATTTAAGATGGAATGATCTGATTAGGTTTTCCTGGTTTCCCTAATCCTTGCAACAAATGTTGGATCATATTGTATTCCCCAGGCAAGCACTCGGAAGGAATATTTGTTGAATACTAGGCTTTGGTACAAATGTGTTGTATATTTGACTTTAGGTTAGAAAATTATTTTGAGGGGAGCGTGTTGAATTATAGAAAGGTTTTAATACAAAACAATCTTCATAGTTATAATGATGGAACCAGTAAAAAGGAATTACTGTCTATGTTTAATGACTATGCTCCGCTGACAGATTTGATTTGTCATTCGTCTTGTTTTATATCTTTCGATTGATATTGCTTTCGAGTGTGTTCTAAATAATAAACAGATAATTCGGTTAAATATATCTTTTTATTTCAATATAAGTCGCTACTATTCAATACTTTATCCCGAATATATTTTGCAAAGATATTTAGACATCTTGCTTTTTGCAAAACTATTAGGTTGGGGAAAAAGTCTTTTCGCATTATAGTATGTATAAACTTGTAATAAAATCTCTTTGGCTATACTATTTGTATCTGGCTGGTTTTGGTATCATTGAAAGTTTAAATTTTAAAGAACATAATTTAGAAATTCAAATTAGGAAAATGTGTGATTTTCATTTGTTTTTCGTACCGCCAAGATTAGTGAATCTAATGAAGAAATTCGATACATTTTAAAATTTTACTACAAAAAAGGTAAAAATGCAACGCAAGCCGCGAAAAAAATTTGCGATGTTTATGGACCTAGTGCAGTGTCTGTGAGAGTAGCACAAATTTGGTTTAAGCGTTTTCAATCCGGAAATTTTGATGTCAAAGATGCACGTCGCTCTGGTCGCCCTATTACAGATAAAATGGATGCTATTTTTGAAAAAGTGGAGCAAGATCGGCATGTCAGTAGTTACGACGTAGCTGAAGAACTGGGAATTGACCACAAAACAGTTTTGGCGCATTTGAAAAAAACTGGGTACACAAAAAAGCTCGACATTTGGGTACCTCACGAGCTCACTGAAAGAAACCTAATGAACCGTGTACTCATTTGTGATTCTTTATTACAACGTAATGAAACCGAACCATTTTTGAAGAAGCTGATAACTGGTGATGAAAAGTGGATCACGTACGACAAGAACGTGCGAAAAAGGTCGTGGTCAAAGGCCGGTCAGGCTTCACAGACTGTGGCGAAACCCGGGTTAACTCGCAACAAGGTGATGCTGTGTGTGTGGTGGGATTGGAAGGGCATTATTCATTATGAGCTGTTACCACCATTTTTTTTTTTTTTTGTTTTCGGGGGGAATCCTCATGGATACCCTGCACTGGGGGGTACAGGGTTATGTTGGACTCCGGACGAGAAGGTGACTCACCGACCTACCAACTAAACCACCCCGGGGATCAGCAGCTCGCCAGGTAGGCGGGGAAGGGGGAGTTGCACGCTGGTGCATTTATCCCCGTCATACCCCGCCCGGCGCTCGCCCGCAGGCACACCGTTCTCTGTCCGTCAGAGGCATGGGGGGTCCGGAACACCCCACGGAGCACCCCCACCATCGCAGGAACCTGTGCAATGCAGGCAGCCGTCACCCCTCGGACGTCAACCCGCTGGCTCCCACTAGGGCAGCGAAGTCTGGTGGAACCACCTTCTCCGTCGCCCTGTCCTCCGACGCCTTCTCGCATCTGCGAGAGGATCCTCCTCTCTCCTGCGTTCAGCTGCCTCCTTCTGTGCGACAACAGACTCACAGAAGTCGACCATCGCCTGCCACGATCGTCTGTGGGCCAGCATCTCCCTGATGGTTGTTGGGAGAGCCACGTCCTCTCCTATCACCGCCTGAAGTAGCTCCCTCTCTTCACTCCAGGCAGGGCAATCGCACAATGTGTGTAGTGCCGTGTCTTCCGCACTCCCGCATGCGTTACAAATCGGGCTCACTTCCCTCCCGGCGATTTGGTACAGGAACTTATCAAAGCAGCCGTGCCCGGACAAGACCTGCACCAGACGGTAGGTAAGTGAGCCCGACCTTCGCTCCACCCATTCCTTCAGCACCGGCTGAATTGCCGTGATGGTCCAGTGGCCAGCCGACGGGTTGCGCAGAGACTCTTTCCATTTCTCTACGATGACACTATGAGCATCGTGCCGCCATCCCGCAATCTCTTCGGGGCATAGCCTCTGCCCACTGTCGCGTGCCTCACACCTCCTCTCATACACAGAAGCTAACACCTCTGCCTCCAACTCCCATGGGGGGTACCAGCAATAGCACACGCCGCCTCAAAAGATATCGTTCGGTAGCCCCTAATCAAACGTATCGCCACAATACGTTGTGGCCGCCGCAGTAGGGGTCTGATATTTCTGTTGAGGGCATGTGCCCAAACAGGAGCCCCATATAAGGCCATAGAGGCAACCACCCCTGCATACAGCTTACGGCATGTGGCTCCCGGTCCGCCGATGTTGGGAAGAAGTCGACCGAGAGCTGATGCCGCACCGACCAGTCTTGGGCCCATTCGCTTGAAATGTTCAGCGAACTTCCACCCGCTGTCCAATATGAGACCCAGATAGTTGAGCTGGGCCTCGATCTTAATATTAACTCCCCCGACTACGATCTGAGCGTCAGGGGGAGGGTGCATTCTGGGTCTGTGGAAGCAGACGGCCTCCGTCTTTTCAAGAGCCACTTGGAGACCCAGGGCTCTGATCCGTTCCACCACGTGAGCGGTGCCGACTGTTGCTAGTAAGGCAGCATCCCTGTACGTATCACCACGCGCTATGACTAAAGTGTCATCGGCGTAGCACACGACGTACAGCCCGCCTAAGAGAGTACCTCTGAGCACCCAGTCGTACCCAATATTCCACAGTAGTGGACCCAACACAGAACCCTGGGGAACCCCCCTGCTCATCGCTCGCCATTCGAGCCGACCGTCACGTCCTCCATAAACCACAACACGCTCCCGCAGATAGTCGGCGATTACTTTTTGTATGTATGGCGGTACTTGGTGGTATTGTAATGCCGCCATGATGCAGCTGAATGGGAGCGTGTTGAAGGCATTCTTTATGTCCAAAGACACCGCCAACGCCACTCCGCCCCTATCAGTGATGCCTTCAGATAGCGCCTTTACTTTTAATATGGCGTCCACCGTTGAACGGCCCTCCCTGAAGCCGTACTGTTGGTCGGCCAGATCGGGACCTACCGTGCTGAGATGTTGGCATATTCGAGAGGCCAAGATCTTCTCAAAAACCTTTCCTGCCTCGTCGAGTAGCACGATAGGTCGGTACGCAGATGGTGAGTTTTCCGGTCGTCCTTCTTTCTTCAGGAGAACCAGCCTTCCCTCTTTCCACACTTTGGGGAACCGTCCAGTGGAGAGGCAAGTGTTTAGAAGGCGTCTGAAGGCATCACTCATTTCGCGGAGAGCAAGAGCGAGGACTTTCGCTGGCACACCATCGGGGCCAGGAGCAGTCTTCTTGCCCCTCAGCCTGTGTAATGCAGCGGCGAACTCAACATCCGACACTGGGGGGACATCCTCGGAGCTGTTACCACCACAGAACACAGAAAGAGGTTAGAAAGGCAATCATGCACCGTTTGTACGGGAACCGCTGTCGCCAGTTTTGCTCCCACTTCTTTTCCTTGCACCGCCCATGCAAAGTCGCGCGATATCGGGCTGAACCAATCACAACGCTCACTGGGCTCCTCATTCACAGAAATTCACTGTCGTCAAGAGCCGCGTGTACAAATAACATTATTTTAGTGATTGACATCAATGAATAGTTATCGATATTAAATATTGCCAGCTATTAAACCATTTGAAATATTTAGAAAACCAAAAAATAATTATTACTTTCATTATACGTTTATAATTAATAATATTCAAGTAATATTTTGTTTCTATGAAACAAAATTATAGCTTTTTAGCTCAAAAATGTTGTAGGTTAGACGTAAAATAAAAGAAAAAATATAATACTATAATGCACCGGTCCGAAAGCATAAACTAGAATGGATAATCTGATAAACGGACGTGCGGTAGTTTAGTTGTTAGGATATTTTGATTGGATGGAGAAGTAAATATTTGTAAAGTAAATATAAAGTACTCAAATCTTCATGTCTTAATGCAAACTTTTTCTATAAATCGTTAATAATATCTTCCATTTTGTATACTTTTTTTTTCAAACGTCGATTTTGTGCTTGTATTTTTTTAATTATTTTTTTTGTCGTTTTATAACAGTCTCTTTAGAAACAAGTATTTTTTTTAATTTTTTTTCCTGGGTGTTGATGCATTTGAGCTATTACTTGACAGTACATTGAACTGAAAATAATTACGGATTTATTAATGGACTATTACATTTTAAATTAATTTTTATGTTGTCGTTATTTTTACCTGTAAGATTTTTTTGGGACTGTCTTTTATTATCAAAGAGGTTGATGTTATTGAATCCAAAATGTCCTAGAATAAATCAAGTACCTTATGTAATGTATTTTCTTAAAACTTTACGCTACATATTTTACATAATATTCATAATCATAGCTTTACCTGTCTCATCCGTTTTGTTAAATCATTATCGTTTATGTTAGTTCTCGCTTCTGTAAGACTACGTTTTTGTGATTTACCATTGTTTAATTTCTCTTTGATTAACGACGAAGTAGAACTTCTCGCATCATTTATCTTAAACATAAAAGAGTTGGCTTACTGATATTGCAATCATTATTTGATATCATTAAAAAATTATAATACATACTGCAGAATACAAATACACGACTTTTTCATGTGGTATTACACTGCTTTTTAAATACTTGTTCCCAGATTTTCTTTATTTGATATAAAGAAAATCATTTTCACTAAAATGTTTTGAGCAAATGGTGCTTGACTTAGTAGGAATCCATTCTTCTCTACCTGTTGCGTCAATCCACTTTTTACGTATATCCGGATCTTTAGGAAAACTAAAATTATATGTCCAAAAACAGTTATTAAAAGGGTATAATTGATAGTAAAATATATTTCAAATAAATAAATCAATACAAAAACCACCAACAGCCTCGTGAACAAATGTTCGTGCTTATCACACAAACTAACGTAGGAATAAGAACAAGACTAACACAAACATTTGTTCCTACCAGGATTTGAACCTGGACTGCTTGATGTAAAGCTCCGTTACTGACCACTTTACCACGGCGGCGCGGCGTCCTAACGGCGTGTCTAGTATTCATGATATAACAAGCTGGCCACCTACCTATGCTAAAATAGTCATATAAATATTATGGTGATATTAAAAATTCTAAGTTGTAAAATTAGTTTAGAATTTGCCCATATTTTTTTTACTAATCGAACTAATTGTATCGTGAAAATTGAAATTAATTTTACAATTTTAATCTTTGATTACATCGCCGTACTTATATGAATAGGATGTTAGAAAGGATAGGTGTTAGCTTCGCCAAACATTCTGTATTCGAAAAGTAATAATTATTATTATGGCATTTTAAGTGACAAATAATATGTTATTTTTACTTAATACAAATATTTTAAAATATACATTTATCGATAAAATGTAATGCGTGCGTTTTTTGATTAGCACGGCACTATCCCTTGTACTGCGACTACTGCGTTAATGCTCATTAAGCCAAATGCGTCACTACCGAAAGCAATGTACTACATTGCGCGCTCTAAGTAATATGGCAAAAATCGCGTGCGTACATTGCCGGTAATGTATATTTTTTAGAAAAATATTGTGTAACTTATCGTTATGATCAGTTTTGGTGGATTTTGACATTATGATCTATGGAATATGGTCATTATGATCAATTTACTACTTACCGATGAAAAGAAATTCCTTCTTTAGCTATACTTGATACTTGACTTCTTGTTTTACAAGTAATTATAGCACAAGAAGGCATTTTTTAATATTTATAGCGCCGCGCTTCACGATACACTCACTGTAGTTGTCCGTCAGTGATTAAACAACGCGTTCGCGGTGCGGGGCCACAAGTATGAGCATTTAGTCATAGTTGTGGCTACGCGTGCCCCGCCCACATAGCCCTTCTAACCTCTTTCTGTGTTCTGTGGTTACCACCAGGCAGGACCATCGATTCTGAACTCTACTGCGAACAACTGATGAGATTAAAGCAAGAAGTTGAGAGAAAGCGGCCGGAATTAATCAACAGAAGGGGTGTGGTTTTTCATCATGATAACGCTAGACCTCACACATCTTTAGCCCCTCAGCAAAAATTAAGAGAGTTTGGCTGGGAGGTGTTAATGCATCCGCCGTATAGTCCTGACCTTGCACCTTCAGATTTCCACCTGTTTCGGTCTCTTCAGAATTCTTTAGGCAGTGTCAGGTTAACATCACGAGAGGACTGCCAAAACCACTTGTCGCGGTATTTTGACCAGAAGTCCCAAAATTTCTATAGCAATGGGATCATGTCCCTACCTACAAGATGGCAAAAAGTTATCGAACAAAATGGTACATACATACTTTAGTTAAATGTAAATAAACTATATTAAAAAATGTTTTGAATTTTCTTAAAAAATGCGAAGAATCTTTTTCCCCAACCTATTATAACGGCCATATTAATAAAAATTTACTCCTTGGATCATCGTCGGATTAGTTACTCCGTGTTTTGTCTTGTTTCTGCACATGTCGGCTGTCATATGTCAAAATAAGACAAAACACGGAGTAACCAATCCGAGGATGATCCAAGGAGTAAAATTTTTATTATTAAGGCCATAAAAGTAACGTATGTTAACGCGAAGCATGCATAGATTATATAAAAACGAAAAGAAGTTGATAACATTCGAATTCGAAAATCGATACTTGAAAGTATTTTTGACGACACGGTTAGCGCAGAGGTCGAGTGCTCGCCTACTGCGCAACGGGTCGCGGGTTCGATTCCCGTACGGGATATATATTTTGTACGGCCTACAGACATTTGTTCCGGTCTGGGCGTGTATGTGCATATGTTTGTAACTGCACCCACGACACAGGAGAAAATCCTAGTGTGGGGCGACGTTTTAAAAAATATATATATTTTCAAGCTCAGCATTGTAGATTGTTTCTAGCTACTTGATTGCTCTGAATTGAATAGTCTTCTCTATTGATATTTTGTCTTCTGTAATAGTGTTCTGTATTGAGACTCTGTACCAAGGTCGCCTGCTTGGGTACTTCCGTCTTACCTATTTCTGCCGCAAAGCAGCAGCGCTTGCATTGCCGTGTTCCGGTTTGAGGGTAATATATGGCAGTAAAATTACTGGGTACCGTGACTTTACATCTGATGTCACTTGTTGGCACGTACACTGTGGTTCTTGTGGGGGTTGCAGATTTGCTGCGATTCTCACAGGAGCTACATGTATTATAGATGACTGTTACCACTTACCATCAGGTGGGCAGTAAGCTTGTTTGCCAATTTAATTGTATAAAAAATAACCAGCTTGTTTTATAAATTGTGAAGGAGGTTATGTAAATAAAAACACAACGTTACAGCACGTCTAAAGGAAAAAATCTGAAAACCGACAATATGTAGTTAGTCCGAAATCCGAAGTTAAAGTTTCTACGGAACCCTTGGTATGCGAGTCCAGCTCGCACTTGACCGGTATTCAATTTATTTAGCACTAGCTGTGCCCGCGACTTCGTTCGCGTGAATGTCAAAAAAATTTTTCCAGCTTTTGCAACATATTTCATTGATGCTCAGCTTCTGTTAGTCGTAGCGTGATGTTAGCGTGAGGTAGCGTAACTATCCAACCATTGATTTACTACCAAACGTAGATAGAGCACTTTTAAAAAAACGCGCTTGAAATCTGTCACCTAATCGACTATACATTTGTACTCGCTGATATATTGTTGAATATGCACGCCCGAATTAAAATTACTATAAAGAAAGGACCGTATTTATCGAATTCAACCTTATTCTACATTATCACGGCAACTTTTTTAAGTACAACCGTGTGAAGTTACATCATTTCATACCTAGCCACAGATCAATTGACGTTTTAGTAACTATGAAAAAGAACTGCACGAGTCGCGATTGGGCAGTTCTCGAACGTTCATGCGTTATCTACGTTTGGTAGTAAATAAATGTATCCAACACGTAACAAATTTTTAAATTCAAACGAATCAATATTTCCTGAGATTAGCGCGTTCAACCAAATAAATAAACAATCAAACTAACTCCTCAGCTTTATAATATTAGTAAGTAAGTAAGTATAGATTTCAAAAGAGAAAATGCAAAGTTGCAAATATAAAATTTGTAAAGTTGTTGCTTTCAAATTTTCTCGAAAACTGCAATAATACTTCTAAACTGAATGTTGATTCGTTGTTATGGACAGTGAACAGTTAACTCCACATATTAAGAGGATTGTGAAGTGCCAATTCATGGCTCGAGTGTGCACTTTCAAAAATGTAGTTTGTTGCACACCGCCACACCTCGGACACTCCATACAACGTTCGCAAATCAATTACCTATTACTACTACTAAAGCAAATGACGTTTGTATACGCGCAAATGTGTGCGTGGAATCTAGTAGGGCTGACTGCGCGGTTATCAATCGAAATGATGCGAGAAGTGCAGCAACTGCCTTCTCTTTTACCCGCATAGCGCTATCTCTGTTATCGCCCGGCGGCGCTCGCGTCTACTCGTCCGAGCGATCGCGCGCGCCCTTGTTTATGTGTCAGCGATGTCTACAACGAAGTGCCGGGTGGGGTGAGGTATTTGAAATGAGTGCGAGGAGGTGAGTGGCCGTTCTGTACGTAGTACTATTATCTATTCTGTGACACCGCTTAGAGTTGAAAGTCCGAGGCAAGTGCCTACATTTCTTATTGAAATATTCCCTCTGTCCACTAGGATCCACCATATTGATCCACCGTTTCGGGCGATAACGGTTTTACCCCCCTAAACCTTTACGAAATTAGACACTTTTGTCTCGTTAGATTTAGTATACCTTAATCTATGTTTGTACGTTTGCTTTTTTGGAATTCAGCATAATTTAGGCAAAGAAAGATAAAAATACTCGAGGTAGTTTTTAAGTCTAAAATATAGATATTTAGATGCTAATAATTAATATTCTGAGCAATATTACTTGAAAATGTACAAACCTAGATCTTCATTATATCTACAATATTTCCAAAAATTATGAAAATTTGACTATGTAAAGAGGGAGAAAAGTGTTATCTCTTTTTGTATGAAAATTTAAAGTTTCACAATCCTCTAAATACACTCGAAATTTCGTTCGAGTTGAATAAGTCCACGGTGGCCTAAAGGCCATGGCATCAACACGATATATTAAAGATACAGGTTCTAATCCTGCTTGACTTAAAGTTTTCAAACCATTAGCGAATATGTCAACTGAAACTAAGAGTAAAAAAACGTCAGTCTTAATTTATACTAAAGTGCCAATCCAATCTCGTTAAAGTTGTGCGCTCACGGAGTGACGAGAAGTTATAAAGGGTGATTATTCCGGCCAGTGAAACTGCCCATCGAACTAGGATTATTGGCGTCAGAATGGCGTATTGATTAATAACGCCGGTCTCATAGACGGAGTAATCCTTTGACACGTTTCTTGTCATCATCTCCAGTGCCTTGTGTGGGATACAAGCTAACGGGGAATATTTTATGTTTATGTATGTGCAGATGTAGATACTTTTTGTGTCCAATCGCGTGCATTTGACACGTACCTGTCGCTGTTTAAAAAGTGTTCGGTGTGGGTAACTGGGTGCATCCAGAGCTGACCAAGCCGTTGGTATTGGCGTGCTGATTTGCATTAAAATACTGACGGCGACGACATCTTCGTTGACGTATAATCAATACAAAATGCAAAGGTAATATTTCTTCATGGTACTAACGGAAAAAGCAGCGATTTTTTTATGAAGGACCTATGCTGTTAGCTGCAGGTGGCTGTTACAGCTTCACCTTAATTATTTAAAAGAAGGCGAGAATTTTGGTGGGTCCTCAAGCCTCGTTTGGCAAACCTAACCTGATGGATTTCTAGCACAGAGAGGCATCACCACGGGGGTGTCCCGCTCTCTGAGTAGAGTCACCAGGCGGTTATAGCCGGTGCGGGGAGCGGCTGCAACGCGAGCGCGCCTCTAAAGCTCGGACGCTCGAGTTCGCCGTGTAGTGAAGAGGGAAAAAGCAGCAAGTTGTTCCTAGTGACCAGGTGCCTTACCATTGCTGGCATGAGAAGGCGAGCATAAGTGCAAACAATGCCCATTCGATGACCCTACCGTGTATGCCTGCGTACACGGTTAGCCCCGTGCATGCCTCCGTAAGGTTTCTCCGTCTGGGGGGATAATCCTGGTGCTCTTGGACAATCCCCGCCTTGGCAATAACCCGCCCGACGCTAGTCCGGGCGCGTGAGCAGTGGTATCGCATTGTGGACCGTACCACACGCGCCCAAAATAGAAGGAAGAAAACCGGGGGCTTTAGTTGTTATGCCCGGCTCTCTGCCGGGGACGCAATACACGCTCGCCGTCTAGCCAATGGCAGGTACGATGCGGTCACGCATTTCCCCCCGAAAAAAGGCGTGTTACCATCGCTTATGGCAAGGTTAAAACAATATTGAAACAAAGACACCGCTCTTGCTGCGTTTCACGCCATCTCGCTCTCAAAGCAGCATTAATATTGTTGTAAGCCATCTTGGTTTGGGGGCTGAGGCAGCAACTGGCGATTGTTTTGGATTGCCGTCACCCGACGCAGCAACTACGGTTTCCTGTGATGGTGTGCAAGGACGACAAGCAACGCCAACATCGCTTTCGAGTGGCAACCATCGAACAGTCGGCGAGACCGCGGACGTTCCGTACAGAACAGACGTGGCGCCGGAGCGTGGATTGCGAGCTACGAGCAGTGGGACTGAGCTGGAGTGAGGCCAAGAAAGTCTCAGCGGACAGAAAGGCGTGGCGGGACCTTGTGAAGGCCCTATGCAGCTCAGCAGGCGTAGGGCGGGCTGCCAAGACTGGACTCGAGTCACGCATTATATCACAATTTCAGTGACATAATCTCTGTCCTAAAGAGTAGCACGGTGGCGCGCGTATTAAGTGGGACTGACGTGATAGAAATTTCTTGAGGCTCGTCAAGGGATACGTGTGACTGAGTTTTATCACAAATTGTTTGCACTCCAACTGCTGTTACATCTTCTAAAGTATTAAAGCCCTTGCCACAACCACAGCAGTCGGCGCAAAGGCATGCCAAGAAATTTGTGATAAAACTCAGTCACACACACGTGCTCCTTGACGAGCGTCAAGAAAATTTATCACGTCAGTCACACTAAATACGCGTCAACGTGCTACTCTTTAAGACATAGAGATTATATCACAAAAATTGTGAGATATCGCGTGACTCGAGTCCAGTATTGGCAGTCCGTGCTACGCCTGCTGGGGTGTCTAAAGAGCCCTGTAAACGAACAAACATGTTTGTCAAACTTGCTTGACAAACTTCACGTTTTCATCAAACACGACGTCAATCCAGATTTCCTTCAAACACATCAAACACGTAGTTTGTTTGTCAAACGCGTCAAACACAGCCCTACACGAACAAACAATTTTATCAAACACATAAATTTAATAAACATGTTTGATGCTCTACAGAGGCCTTTAGTAACAGCAACAACAACAACATTACTTATCTTTTTCGTTTCGTTAAATTTCGTTGGGCCCATAGGCGTAAAATGTAAATCCGGCCCTGCCTATAAGAGTTCCGCATTGATTTACTACCAAACGTAGATAACGCATGAACTTTCGAAAAGTGGGCCGGTGTAGAACTGCCCAATCGGGCCTCGTGCAGTTCTTTTCCATGCGTTGGAGCGACAACGCGATAAGTAATTTTGAGCATTATGTTTGAGAGTATAAAGTTGATATTTTCTTGTAGTAATTACTAAAACGTCAAATTTAATGTGACTAGGTATGAAATGATGTAACTGCACACGGTTGTACTTCAAATAGTTGCCGTAATAATAAAGAATAAGGTTGAATTCGATAAATACGGTACTTTCTTTATGGTAATTTTAATTCGGGTGTGCATATTCAACTACCTATTTAACAGCGTACAAATGTATAGTCGATTAGGTGACAGATTTCAAGCGCGTTTTTGTACGAAGTGCTCTATCTACGTTTGGTAGTAAATCAATGGAGTTCTGTTTCAAAGCATCATCACAGAGCAACGAACCACTCAACTCAAAAGTTTCTGTTAAAGTTACTTGTATGAAAAGACATTGCTAATCTCCTTTGATATCTAAACATTAATGGTTAGTTCATAGCTTCGCATAAGAATATATGGATACACACAGATACGGATTGGGCTCCACTGAGTTTTCCGCTTTGTTTTTCTTGATCTATTTGTGTTATGAGAATTGCAATAAATCAACCGTTTCGAGTTGATGAGAGAAGCGTTCCTTTCCTGTTTTCCTCCATCGAAAGTAAACATTCCTTCGAATGCGATACACATTTAAGCACATAAAACTCCAGTCGGGCTCTCGGAAAGATTTACCCAATCAACGAACAAGTTACAAGGTCGCTTTTGTTGTATTTTTATCGTTTTCAAGTTTTGCTCGTACCTACATCAAGTGGGTCAATGTCGCCACAACAATGCTCGAGTTGTATGAAGAAAAACATACAGTCACTATTTAAATTTACAAAGCAAATAAAATTATTGCGTGGTTTTTTGAAACGACGATGCAAGTGAAACTTTTTTTTGGATCGTAGGCATCTAACTGAAAATTTTTAATTTAAGGAATTTGAAGGGTGTTAAAATCGCGTTTTAAATTTTAAATCTGTTTCTTCTGAAAAGTAAGCCATAAATAAAAAAAAAACAATTACTTAATGAAAAACAAAAAGTAATTAGAGAAAAAACCAAATTAATAATATAAACAAAAAAGCAATAATTACAACAAAATAATAAAAAAAAAACAATTTATGAAAAAAAAAACACTGCTCTACACTTGGATCGAACCACTGTCACACTGATTTAAAGTCAAAGATCTAACGCATAGACCAATCCCGGCTTATATGGAGGCGTGAAATTAAAGATCTAATGTTTTTGTGTAATGCGATATGCGATAGATGGACGAAAAAAGTTTTAGGTGACAATAGGCTAGATGACTAAAATTTTTTTTTGCTTTAATAGAAGCTCATTCATACAATAAACACAAAGAAAAAATCGGTTTCGAATAACTATAAAAACAACCTAGATATAAGGTATTAAACATTTTTCTCCATCTCTTTCTAGCAAAACGGCAATATAAAAGGAGTTTATATGGCCGTACTCAACAATGACGTCACGGTTGATGTCGGATCTCTGTCTAATCGCCTTCAAATTAACAACTTAAAATGCTTGTATCTAATGTATTTCTAAGCCGATTTTAATTCTAATTTCACAGGACTGCATCTTTTTCCACGGTATTTTAATATTTAATGACGAGACGTAAAAATTTGAATCCAGTCATCATCCCAATTATTGTATTTAATGTATCCAATGAGCCATACATCAGTGTCATAATTTATCACGTCGACGAAGCGCCAGGGCACGATTAATTTGTCTCGAATAAACAAGTTTTTATTAGTACAATCGAAAACCTTTTCAGTCGCGGGGGATTGCACGATTCCGATGCCTCGGGGCTCGAAGTTGATTCAGGACAAAAGGGGCGCCGAGCGTGGCTGAGCTGGTAAACATTTTGTTTGCATTATTTCCGGATCTACCTGGAAACCTTTGGAGTGGTCCGTTACTCTGTGACGGTGCTTCGGAAAATTTTTAAGGGCTCAATTTTTAAGGTTCGCTGCCTCAAGAGTACAAACGCAACCCTTGTACGATAACTCCTTGTCAGTTTGGCTATCAATAGAGATTTCTACGGAATGAACATCTATACGGTTATCATCATCATCATCTTCACAGCTCATATATACGTCCCTACCGAATGGCTCGAGACCCAGCGCAGCGTTGCGTTCGCAGCGCTGGGAGGCGGAAACCTCTCGCTGCCGAACAAGGTCGTGGCCATGCTCCGCGGCGAAACGGAATGGGGGGCTCTCGCCTCCTTCTTTGAGGACGTCATCTCGCAGAAGGAGGCCACGGAGAGGGAGTGGGAGGAAGTCCATTTATCGAGGAAGGCTATTGGTTATATAACATCACGCTGCGACTAATGACTAACGTAGTTCGCTGGCACAGCTAGTAACAATATATACTAGCTGTGCCCGCGAACTACGTTTCGCCATATATTTTTTCCCGTTTTTGCAACATTTGTCATTAATGCTCAGCTCCTATTAGTCGTAGCGTGATGTTATATAGCCTAAAGCCTTCCTCGATAAATGGACTATCCAACACAAAAATAATTTTTCAATTTGAATCAGTAGTTCCTGAGATTAGCGCGTTCAAGCAAACAAACAAACAAACAAACAAACTCTTCAGCTTTATAATATTACTATAGATATAGCGATAAACTCGGGTAAGACGGTGGTAGCTAGCTTGGCGGGCTCAGAAACACGACCACCAACCAAACCAAACAGAAAAACTTCAACGTCCATGGGGAAATCAAACTCCGGCGGAACGGGTGGACTGGGTGGTCTCAACCACTAGACCGTTGTGATTACAAAACGTTCACAATTTTTCTTTAAAGACTTCAACCTTATAGAATAGTTTACGTATTTTGTATATATTTAGTCTGTGCACTGCTTAAGAATTTGTTACTTATTATCTTTCCCGCGCTAATCTTTTTGTCTCCAAACACCCAGTGAGGTTGTCTGGAAGAGATCCCTTTTAGGGATAAGTCCACCTATGTACATGTCCTTTCTGTATGTTTGTCAAATGAATGTTTAAATGTGCAATAAACAATATATATTGCAATCATGAGCCATTACTTTTAAGATACGACAAGGAATCCACGCCATATGAAATAGGACCGTGTGCACAAAAGTGCGCAATTAACTTTGTTCACTTGCAAACAGTTGTTCACGGCTGAGTACATTTTTGCCAACAGTAGGTCCCACATCAATCATACCCTTTGCCCCAAAGTCCATGGGAGTTTAATTACGCAACAATGTTGCCGCTCTCAGAAATTTTCTAGATACTACGAAAATCCTTGAACTTAGCAAAATTTCGCATGACTTAAAAAGATATGTAGTGATATTACCGGGTAGGGACTGATTGATTTACTACCAAACGTAGATAACGCATGAACGATCGAAAAGTGGGCTGGTGAAGAACTGCTCAATCGCGACTCGTGCAGTTCCTTTCCTTAGTGAGTGATTAGTTGTCGGCACGTAAACATGCCGAAGTGCGCATTCAAAAGTTGTGGTAACAATAGCCAGAAACGGCAGAAAAAAGACGGGATTTCATATTTTGCGTGAGTAAACTCATTACACATCTTATCATGTATTCAAATATTCGATTTATACGTAAAAACCAACCAAAAACAATTATTTTAATCATAAACATGTCGCTTCGCGTCACAGTCAGTACATCACAACAGAGATTTAAATCTCTGCATCACAATCGTCTCGCTCGCACGGGCGTCGTATCACGATGTGTTATCTCATTCATGCGTTGGAGCGACAACGCGATAAGCAATTTCAAGCATTATATTATTGAGAGTATATAAAGTTGATATTTTCTTGTAGCAATTACTAAAACGTCGTTTGATCTGTGGCTAGGTATGAAATGATGTAACTTCCCACGGTTGTACTTAAAATAGTTGCCGTAATAATGCAGAATAAGAATTGAATTCGATAAATAAATACGGTACTTTCTTTATGGTAATTTTCATTCGGGCGTGCATATTCAAGTATATATCAGGGAGTACAAATGTATAGTCGATTAGGTGACAGATTTCAAACGCGTTTTTGTATGAAGCGCTCTATCTACGTTTGACAGGAAATCAATGGGGAGGGACTATGACTTGACATCTTAAGTGACAGGTTGGCAGTGTACATACATAGGTAACCTTTAAGTGTGGATTTGCAAATTTAACAGGAACCATATGTAGGACACAGAAAACAGGCGTTTGTAGATACTTACCACCAGGTGTGCTTATTTGCTAACAATTAAGTTGGTATACAATATTACATGAGAAAAAATATTTAAAATTTGTGAAACATCGTAATTTATTCGCATTTCGATTTTGTAGCGATGACAGACACGGGCTTTGAAAGTTACCTTAAAAAACCTGGGGAAGCGGATGATAGGGTTGGTTCCAATCTTCAACTGCAGTAGATCCAGAGGCGTCAGCGACGCGATGTCCAGCAGGAACGACCTGGACGTGAGGTAGTGTTTCGCCAACTTCTTCGAGTCGTATACCTGGGGCAAGATAAAAGCATTAGAATCTATTGTACTTTGTCATTATAGTCCAAACTAACTTGTTTGAGATCACTTGAGATCCGGATTGAAATTCCTCGTGTATTTCTCGTTATATTCAGTTCGGCCTCTAATAGTTTTTGTAGTCACCTGCCTTGCTTCTCTAACGATCGTTTTATCATCTACTTTTAAAATGATTACATTGAGAGCATTGTTGTGTTCTAATTTAGAGATAAAGCAATACGAATTAAGCGAATATTTCAGTGTGACCTGACCATGTGCGACTTTAGGGCATCTGCAACATTTGAGTTTTTAGCATTATTACCACATACCATCAGCTAAAACGAAGGCGAAGAGAATTAGTTTACGTAAGAAAGACGGTACCTTAGACAGTATTTGAAATTTATCAATCGTAAACTTAATGCTAAGGGGGTACAGGTATTTACCATTAGCCCTTGCTCCAGATACCCTGTCCGTAGCTGTACGACGAGGTCTAGGGCGAAGACTACGTCGCTGATGCCGTCGCACGTCAGCCAGAAGTAGTGGCACATGATCTGAGAACAAAGCAAATTATTCTTATATCGGTAGTAACAGAGGTGAACAATATTGGTGTTTTCATAGTTGAAATTCACGTTCACACTATCGATTTTAATGACGATATCGATATTGCCCTTAGTCGATTCTTTATTTATTCACCACAACATTGAGAGTTGAAAGAATCTTATTAGAGGTTTTGGGCTACCTTAAGCAAATTAGGACCTAAGGGGCTACACTCTAATTCCGTAATCAAAGTTTTGATAGCAGTACAAAGCTTCAAGAGCGTGCATACTTTGGTGACGTTGTTTTAATGACAGATCGTAAACATGAAGGGCGATTTTAATGTTCAAAATTTTAATTGATGACTTAGAGAGTAGAGAGAGAGTTCTGCTGTTAAAATTGGTCTACGATGGACTACGCCTATATGTATGACGCTTGCCTCGTACAAATCGAGTGAGGCTTACTATCGAATGTTAACACTGTTATTATTCAGTGAATACATTTATACTTTTTTATACGAGTACCTAGGTATTTTTTCTATTATGTTAATTCCACAGACTCTTTTTTACTTACAATAATGATTCAAAGGAGCTTGGAGTAGGAGCTTAGTGGCGCATTGGCGCGTTCGCTCAGCGAACGATTGCTAAGGTTAAGCAACGTTGGCTGTGGTCAGTTCTATGATGGGCGACCAAAATACGAAACATCTCGAGCTCCTCCGTACTTCGGAAGGCACATTAAGCAGTGGGTCCTACGTCTGAGCTCGCCCTGGTCGTGTCGGCTAACCGTTCCATTGGACTATGCGAATGTAGGAACTTGCGTTTGCGCAATCACTTATACACTATAATATTATTATCTCCTACACAGATGGCTAGTTTCCGTTGAGATTGTCCGTCGTAACCGAAAATCGGTTAGGAGGACCCATGACACACATAATTATTCAAAGATACTTAACAAAGATCTGAACTAGTTACAAATTTGCTTTTAGGTGTGCATATTTTCCTTTGAGATTGTGTTTCCGATTTGTTATTGCAGGTTGTTGCGGACACTAGCGAACCTAGGATGGTCCGCAATCACATGCCAAACAGATACAAGCTCCGCTGGGTCACAGTCGCAACTCGGACTATCCTCGCGAATAACTCTGTGTGAATATTTCGCGAGATGCCCATATATGTCCCGTGATACGTAGGTCTTGTAAGACTTATTTAAAAAAAATAAGATAGAAAACAAAACCTACAACATTAGTTAAGTTTGGTACTTTTCAATTACATATCTTAAAATGAAATATAGTAAAGGGCTTGTGACTGCAGCCACTTCAGGTGGGTTGTTGCCTTGTTTGCCAATGTGGTTGTATGAAGAAATCTTTTGAATTTAATTTTATATGCATTCCAAATTCCAATTTCCAAGTCTGATGTTTATTTTTGCATCAACAATTCTACATGTTTTCGCATGATTTCATAAAAAAATAAATCAAGTTACAATCAAAAAAAATTGCTTCAACGAGTCCAATTTTACAAAGGTTAAGTATAATTAAAGTCCAAAGTGTCATTCGTAATAGCAAAAACTTCGTTTGATGTCCCTCTGGTGGTGAAATTACAAAAAAATAACACCCTCTCGGCGTCGGTGCGTCGGTGGCGCTGTGGACTCGGCACTTGTCTTCTAATCGGGAGGTCTGGGTTCGAGACCGCCATGTACCCCTGTGTTTTTCGTTTCGAATTTCATATGTACATTTGTCTGACGCTCCTACGGTGAAGGAAAACATCGTGAGGCAACCTGCATACCTCTGCGAAGAAATTCAAAGGTGTATGTGAAGTCGACCAATCCGCACTGGGCCAGCGTGGTTGACTAAGGCCTAATCACCCTAACATATGGTAGGCTCGAGCCCCTCGGTGGGGACTTATATGAGCTGTGATGATGAACACTCTCTTACGGGTAGAGTCATGTCTCATAAAGCTCGATGCAAACAATGTTGTTTGTCAAAAAGCAGCGATTCTGATTAAAATGATTATTAGCGATATCAAATCGGATGTCTTTGTGCCCGAAAAATCCAATACTCAAGGGAACTAATAGCACGTTACGCTCCGTTTGGTAATTATCTACCTACGTATCATATAAATACAGAAGACATTTCTGCTGCTAAGCATGGGAGCTTTATTTAAAGTATGTATTAGTTTTTTGTCGCATTAGGATGGTATAGTGGGATTTTGAAGTAATGTCGAGGGAGAAGCTATTTCAATTTCATGCTTTATATTGAGTTTTTATTAAATTTATTTAATTAATTAAGTTGCACCGATTATTGTCTATTAGGTGAAGATATAGATAACGAAAACGATATGAATGCTTAAACTCAAACTCAAACTCAAAAATCTTTATTCAATATAGACCTTTACAGGCACTTATTGACGTCAAAATAAAAACATAAAAATCTTCAACCAAGAATCTAATTAACTAAATTATTTAATCCTTGTATGTACACACACCCCAACCATTATTAAGATGTGTGCAAATACAAGTCAAATGAAAAAAAAAAAATTGACTCTACACCTGTTCGGAAATTGGGAGAGCCTTCTCAAGAAGAACAGGCAAGAAACTCGGAAGGTCTTGTATTTTTTTTGTCTCCTCTTTTAAAATGCCAACATTACAATATTATATTTCACAAACATTTTTTTAAATAATATAGAAATGCCTGTCGGTGTGAGTGGAACAGTTACTCGAATGAAATTTATCCCACTATCACAAAGTGTTAACACCCTTTAAACGTCAATTATCACATTTTTTGTCAATCCCAAGCAGTTTTATCTGTCATATAATCAGACACTTTATAATATGCTTTTTTCATAAGTGCGCCCTTGATAGCGACTTTAAATTTATTCAAGTTAAGTGCTTTAATATTATTTGGGATTTTATTGTAGAAACGTACACAAAGGCCTTTGAAAGAATTATTAATTTTTTTAAGCCTAGTATTTGGTAACGCTAACATATTCTTTTGCCTAGTATTTACTGAATGAATATCACTGTTTTTACAAAACGAATGTATATTTTTATGAACATATACTATATTCTCGTAAATATATTGCGACGCGACGGTCATAATACCAATTTCTTTAAATTTTTCTCTCAAAGAGTCTCTTATTTTAAGGTTATAAATAGCACGAATAGCCCTTTTTTGCAGCACAAAAACAGTCTGAATGTCGGCAGCATTTCCCGACAGCAAAATGCCATACGACATCACACTATGAAAATAGGCAAAGTATACAAGTCTTGCTGTATCAACATCAGTCAGCTGACGTATTTTCCATACAGCGTAGGCTGCAGAACTAAGTCTCTTCGACAATTTATCAATATGTGGGCCCCACTGAAGCTTTGAATCTAAAGTAATACCAAGAAATACTACGGTATCCACAAGGCCCACATTTTTATGCTTTATGTTAACAGTGGTGTGAACCTCTTTAACATTGGGTAAAACAAATTTTATACATTTAGTTTTCCCTTCATTGAGGCACAAGTTATTCGCATTAAACCAGTAAACTATTCTTGAGATAGAACTATTTACATCGTCATAAATTTGCAATCGTCTTTTAATTTTAAACATAAGTGAAGTATCATTATTTAAGTTATCATTATCTTACGAAGCAGAAGCATGACAATGTTATGATAAAATTGTGATATTCATCTCTATATTTTTTATTGAGATATTCATATATGTTCCATAAATTCCTTAATAAGGACAAAGGAATTTTCTGAGAATAGTCCCACAATCAGGCTTTATGACATTCACAAAAACTGTAATGCTTAGATCCAATTAATTTATGATAGAAAACACATAGACAAGTGATCTTCCGCGAATCGTTTATACGTAAACGTGAGACTTTATTACAGTAATGTCTTATCAAAATCTGCTTAGTAGATCCTGGAATAAAAAAGCAGTAAACCGCCATCTTCAAATCACATCTAATTCACTATGCTATCATTAGTAGCATTATTATAGTAGATTATTTATATCATTGTTTAAAGTCTACTAAATGTCTCTATAATAATAACGCAGAAAAACGCAAACCCTTAAGAGAAGTCACAAAATGTTCTTACTGTATTTGCATTACTCACAAGAACGCCTATACAATTCCCTGCATTGACTTCTTAAAATATTTCAAGCGCCCTGTTTGGTAACTTCATATAATATAAATAAAACTGTCTCGCCATCCAAATTCAATTCCCCTTGTGCAATCACTTTGTGACAACATCAAATGTGGGTATCGTAATTTTCCAGAACCGCGTTTGCCCATCCACTTTAGCTATCATTCTGAACATCGACCGGGGCTACTCAGGGGAGCGCTTTGGAACCCGCACCTATTTTTTTACGCAACTCAGCTTCTTGGGAAACGAGAACACGTTGAAGCGTGCATCAGATGGAGCCGTGCCACGTCTGAATAAACTGACCCTGTATTTTCAGCGAAGACGAGTTCATTGAGAGATTTCGCGCGAGAATCGGACGCGTATCGCAATTTTGATTGACTAGTGCCAAAATTTGCTAACCACAATTAACAAAACCTTGATGAACTAGGACAGTAATTTCTTTTTGATAATAATAATTATACTAGTATGAGAGTTTATTTTAAACTTGTTGGAATTTATGTAAAACCTTTTCAAATGACTTATAGTCTTTTTTACTTAACACGATAATTATACGCTCAAAGCTTAACACTTAACTTACCACATATAATATTAAATATACTTTTTAATAACAGAGCAAACACGAAGACTAGCGTGTAAATGGCAGTGTTCACGCTCGAGGAAGAGTGAGTGGCAACACAGCATTTTAGTCTGTGCAGTGAGAGCCTTTTTGGCGGCCGGCCGCATGTAAGATGTCAGTTGAGTTGAGTCGAAATGTCACGACATTGAATTAGGTTAGGATGATGTCCGGGCATCCATAAAATATAATACACAGTATATAACTAGCAAATTGTATTTTGCGCGGCGCACCTAATATCGGGGTGCGAAAGCCCGCTTTGTGTTGTGCAACGGTGTCAAAATCGCGTGTGTGAGCCGTGGTGGCCTAATAGGCATTTGTAGTGCTCCGGTCTCCACCGGTGGATCCACTGCAGAACTTCAGGAGCCGCGACTTCCTTCGAGCTAGCTCAGGAAGTCCACCGGCTACGGAGGAGACGGACGGAGACAATTGGAATCGGGGTTAGCCACAATGCTTTCTATAAGCTGGTAGTAGGGTACAAAATTCAGCAATACAAGTCGGCGAAACGCCGACGTGGTGGTGTCTACCTTGGGCACCACCAGGCAGCGTTAAATTTATGACATAGCGGAAGGATATATTTAATGCTCCCTTATAAATCATATCCGACTTTTCTGATCGATTTTTAATATCGTAAGATGTGCTGACCGTTTCATGCCACTTATTCTTATAGATTTATTTTTGTCGTGAATTGTTGCTAGCTAAAGCGTTCCAGCCCCCCTAGCACTTCCACCAAAACACGATATGATAAAACGGTTTATCGCGGTGAACTGTCATAATAATACAATAGGGTTTCGCGTATTTTGACAGTTCACCGCGATAAATCGCTTTATCATATTATGTTTTGGTGGACGTGCTACGGGGGCTGCACACACAAATTCGTTGTTTCTTTTAGCTGAAGTAGCTGCATAATTCGTTGGTGTTAATTTGGTTTCACTGATGCTATTGGTATATGTACAGAATCTGAGCAATAAAGTAAAGTTACCCAAAATATTAAGTGGGAACTTTTCGATCAGTTCAACGTAAATAGCATATTAGTATTTTATCTTTATTCCTTACCGATTTGGTTACGGCGCCCTTTTTCAATAGAGACTACTCGTATCTGCACGGTCCTGTGCATATTAAACTGGTGTGCAGTGTCTGTGAGAAACCAGCTGCATTTTTGTTCGTTCACTTGCATTGCATAGAAGTTAACCAATATGATTGAAGTTATCATTATATCTGGAGAGATTAGGCGTAGGTAAAAGTATCGATACGTATTTTATATTTTTATTAGAATTGTAATTAATTCATGAACATGCTCATTCTAAAAAGTCGTAAGTGCATTAGGAATTTTGTACGCTAATTTTTAATTGTCTCTGTAAAGCCCGCACAGAAATTAGTAGTAATAGACGGTTATTACATAAATTCAAGTTACTATAGCTGTGCCTGCGAACCACGTCTCGCCATTATGAAGTTTAACGCAATAAAAATTGAGGACAATAAATAATTGAGATAAAAACTATCCTATCTTTTAAGTTGGACCAAAATAAATAGAGCAAACCAAATTCGGTTAATTATTTTCGGACCTTATCCCGGACAAACACTGTGACATGAGATTTTTATATAATAAATATTATATATAGATTAATCCTAAGCTATCCATTTTTGGACCATTTGGAGAATTTTTAAAATATCTCATATTGTAGTAAGAGAAAAAAATCTTAAAAATATATTTATACGAGTACACGTATAGTATTTAGAATGACCCAAATGGTTTAGTTAATTCTGTACCATAACTTTTTTAAATTATCAACTGTATCAATAAAGGGTAAGGGTAGGTTATATGTATTTAAAAAGCACCATTAAAATGTACTCTTGTGCTTCATATAAAAACGGTTCAATATTAAAGAGGTTATTCGCAAAACGTTCTTCTTTATAGGGATTTCTTACGATAGAACGATATGAGCGGTATTAGGTATTCTTGAATGTACAGACAGATGCAATATTCCACGCCCGAATCCACAATAACGTCTCCACTGTACTGTAAAATTACTCTAAGAACACTGATATTGGCAAAGTTCATGAGTTCTTTGTCACTTTGGTCACGTTTACTTTGAATCGACTTCACTAGATTTTATCCCCTCCATGAAGTTGCCCAAACTGTTTTTTTTTTTACTTTAATCTATACTTAATATTATAAAGCTGAGGAGTTTGTTTGTTTGCTTGAACGCGCTAATCTCAGGAACTACTTATTCAAATTAAAAAATTATTTATTGTTGGATAGTCCATTTATAGAGGAAGGTTTTAGGCTATATAACATCACGCTACGACTAATAGGAGCTGAGCATCAATGAAAAATGTTGTAAAAACCGGACAATGAAAAAGTTCGCGGACACAGCTAGTCAATTATAGATTTTTCCTCTTGTGTGCTATGGAAACTTAGTCATTTAAATATTTTAGTGCCGGGCTACTTGGCTCTTGATCGTAGAGTGCACGCGTAGAAAGTTTTCGAAATCAAACAAAAAAAAAACAGTTGAGGAAATTTTTTATCGAAGTGATTTAAAAAATTAGAATATTTTGTTTGACTTTTTAAGGATTTTTTGCGTTGATACGCACTTAAATCAATCCTGGCATGTTCGATCAAATCGCTCGGTTGGAAGCGATAACAGTAGTCAGTGAATTGGAGACTCATATTGTAGATAGTGAATAAGCGGATGAACTGATATTTACTGTTGTTTGTACATTAATCATTGATGGTAACTCAGATATAAACGAACCTTTGTCAGTCCTCATTGTCTTCGTTGAAGCAGTAAAATTAAAAATCAGAACAATATACCAAAAAAATAATGATTGCTTAGAGTGTACATTACGAGGATTGATTGATTGTTGACATTGATAGCCAGTAGTTATTGATTGGGACGAAGCCCTTATTAACTATACTACTGTAGGGTTTCGCCGTACGCTTGAGCGTATTGCGATTTGAGGTCGACCAACCCAACCCTCTCACCAAACTTCTCAGAACTAGTCTATTATTCGTTAGTTATATTGCTCGCTTGAAACTAATGCTAGACTGTATTAAATTAAGATCAAGTTTGTTAATTACTTAAAATGTCGATCAACATGTTAAATTGTGTCATCAGATCAGAATCCTTAAACAGCACTATTACGATATTTATAGTTTTCTTGCTTTAACTTTGTATTAAAAGTACTTAGCTGTTTAGCACTTTTATAAAAACATTATGAAAAATTTTTTTGTTGTTCAAAGTACGAGTATAGTTTGTCATTTTTAATATAAGGGCGAACATGATACAGTCCTAAAATGTCAAAGTAGACTTCGATCTATTTTACGAATTTAGCTTTATTATCTAAATATATGATAGTTAAATGACAATGCCAGATTCTGACCCACCATTTACAGTAATATGAATATATGAAAAAATCTATATGATTTTTTATCTCGTACTGATTTCATTATTACTTTTTAAAACTTGCGGATATTGAATAAATATTAAAATTATATGTACCTACTATTTCCGTTGGGAGAAGAACGAAGAAATGACAAATGCGTTTTGTTGTACGACGTACAAACAGAATAAAATATCAATCAAGTTTTCGAAAAATATCGTTCTCTTTTTTAACATTATGGATCTTATGCGCATATCGGTTGTAAGTTATTAATGTTTATAAATAAGTTTTTAACAATTCTAGTTCCTTTAATTTTTTATGTGCATACGCATAATTAAGGAGTACGTGAAACTTAACGCCAATTCTGGATTGATATTGTTTGATACTTACTTTTTCTTATGACTCTGTGGTGTGATGAACTTATGACAAGTGACAAAATGAATGAAACAAAGACGGTTTTGCTTTACCAATATTGCTTATTAAAATAAGATGTCGCAAATAGGGAATATAAATATATGATATACCTATTCGTTAGTAACGATAGATATTTTTGTTAATCGGTATTGCAATTTTTTATTTAAGTACATTTACATTATATGAAGCGGAACGATTGGTAAGTTTGTTTGTAATGAATAAACTCAGAAACTGCTTAACCGATTATAAAATTATTTTACCATTAGAAATGAAGGTATATTAGGTATATCTCTGATATCCCACAAGATCGGAACCTATGTGGGAATAGGTAATCTATTGTAATAGGCTTAATAATTTATCGACAACATCGATTGATTTAACTCAACAATTAATAATGGGCTATAAGATTAATATATTTACCTACTTAATTATCGTAAAACGGACGAATAGGTAGCTGGCCACTATTTATTTATAAGAATTATGAAAGCGCCTAACTATTAATTTATTGCAATTACAGTTTTCTGCACAAATGCAGTTCGAGATACGTAAGATAATTGTTCTCGTTTTAGTATATTATAAAAAAACCGCAACATCTAGAGAATTTATAACTTTTATGTTTTAATGACCAATATTACAGCTATCAAATGTCGTTTATCGTATTCGTGTAAATCAATTTTATGGGGTGGGGCAAACTTCTATAGAACTTCTGGCATTGTTCTTTAATACCTATTTGATATTGTTGCGGCGGAAAATAAAGATAATTATCATCTACATCACAGTTCATATACTTTCCCATGGTGGGTCTCGAGCCTACCCTAAGTTAGGATGCTTAGGCCTTAAATAACTACGCTGGCCCAGTGCCGATTGGTCCACTTCACATAGGTACACTTTTGAATTTCTTCGCAATTGTATGCAGGTCGCCTCACGATGTTTCCCTTCATCTTAGGAGCGTCAGACATATGTACATATGAAATTCGAAAAACGAAAAACACATTAGGTAGTACATGGCAGGATTAAACCACGGACACAGATAACATAATACTAGTACAGATGCCCAATCCCATAGTACAAATCCGTGCAAGCCTAAGGAAACTATCTCGGGTAACTAAAAAGTTATCATAGCTTTCTAGCCAGGCGGCAGCACTGGACACTGCTTTTTTGTTCCTAAACCAAAGAGAGCACATAGCAATGCTTTGGTTCGAAAATCGACGTTTTATTGCGTAGTTGCGTAAGCATGTCAATAGATGGCAGTATTTTTACAAGCAATTAAAAGCAAGGGATTCTGAGAGAAACCGGAAATACTCGGAAACAGCATCTTAACTGTCACAACAACTTACCTACATGATATAATTTTTGTAATTTGTTAGACTTTAGCATTAATTTGCCTTCTTATTTAAATAAATTCAATTCATATTTAAACCGTCGCTAATAAACTCAACGTAGAAAAATATTAGAGAGCTATAAGATTTTAGAATTGAACCCACCACATACCTACTTACCCAATATAAGAAATGTTCTAATGGGCAAGAAGACTTTATATTCTTTGAGAATTTCAATGATTCATGAAGCTGTAATTAGTGAATGTACTTAGGTATAGTAAAATAAATAAAACTATTAAAGTCAATTTGTGTACCTACTTTCATTGCATCTTCACCGACCATACAATACAATAATTTAACTTAAGAATTTATCTAAAGAATAATACCTACATAATTTTTTGAATGAATACTTATTTTGTTTAATTAGTTCTACGGTACACCTAATTCGTCAATTTAAATTGACGAATTGCGTAAAATAACGAACTATTGCCCAGTAGGTAATACAATAATTAAAAATTTAGCTAAAGAATTGGGATGATGACTGAATTCTAATTTTTACGACTCGTCATTAAATATTAAAATACCGTGGAAAAAGATGCAGTCCTGTGAAATTAGAATTAAAATCGGCTAAGAAATACATTAGATACAAGCATTTTAAATTGTTAATTTGAAGTCGATTAGACAGAGAGATCCGACATCAACCGTGACGTCATAGTTGAGTACGGCCATATAAACTCCTTGTAAATTGTCGTTTTGATAGAAAGAGATGGAGAAAAATCTTTAATACCTTATATCTTGGTTGTTTTTATAGTTATTCGAAAACCGATTTTTTCTTTCTGTTTATTATATGAATGAGCTTCTATTGAAGCAAAAAAAATTTTTAGTCATCTAGCCTATTGTGAATAATTTTTTTAATGTAGTCTTAATTTTGTTTAATTAGTCGTCATTTTATTCAATTCGTCAATTTGAATTTTTACCCACTATCAATGTTCAGCCAAAATATATCTGTACAGGGGGCTACCGCCTAACTCAAAGCGATCACTCGCTATCGCTTTCGTGACATTAGAACAATAGTTCAAATGTCACTTGTGACATTAAAACTATTCTTCTAATGTCACGATAACGATAGCGAGTGATCGCTTTGAGTTAGGCGGGACGGCCGCACTGCCCACCAGAGACTAAAGTGCAGTAACCGCAAAATAACGAATGCGAGCAAACGCCATTTAAAGTTAAGAATTTGATATAAAAAATAAGTAGATGTATAAACAAAAAAAAATGAATCCTGAAATGTTCTATAGGCGTAGGTTCACACGTGACATGATACGTGTTACTACAATTATTAAGGCGACATGATACGTGTTACTACAATTATTACCTAATCTCAAAGGACGAAGCAACGAATGTATAATAGTTCTTAAATGTTAGAATTTAACGAGATCAATTCGCGGTTTATGTAAGTATCGAAAACTTTAAATACAGCTTTACTATTTTTTGAAAATGAAAATCAATATTTAGGGTACATTCTCTTTCAGGGAGAACACCGTGGGGTTTTAGTGGGTAGGCCCGACACTCTGCCGGGAGAGCCCCATACACGCTCGCCATCTAGCCAAAACGGCGCGGGTACGGTTAAACGCATTTCCCCCCGTGAAAAAAAAACGGGTACATTCGCTTTGTCAAAAATCTTTAATTTCCATTCTGTAGAAATAATTGGAATATTGATAGTAGGTAAGTAATCAATCTGTTATTTTAAGGGGGCAAGGGGCGACCAATGAATGAGCGACCCCCAGTGAGCCATTGCGACCTGCGCTGCCCACCAGACACTAAAGTGCAGTAATAGCCCTTGGATGATTTTTCGTTTTATTAGTGATTCTGAAAGCGGGTTTCATAAGGTTTCTGCTGAATTAACTAATTTTTTTCTCGGACAATTAGATAGTTTTTAATTAACAGTTTTACTCTTACTGCAAAACCAATAATATTAACAATTAAGCGTGGTTTCCCAACTAAAATGCAGTATATATTATAGTGGAGACGAAATTTAAAGGTTTCCTATCTAAAATGCAGTAAGCAATCAAACTTTACGGCCCTTTAGATAGTTTTATATTTTTGTAAAAAAAAAATAAAAACTAATTAATATGCAGTAAAATTTACCTCCATACAATACTATTTTACTACAATTAGAAAAAAAATATTAATTGTCACGAACTCCCAACTAAAATGCAGTAAAATCAAAGCTAGCCGCATTTTAGTTGTGAATACTTAACACTCCTTAATTATTATAAACTGACTAAAATACAGTAAAATACAGCATTACTGCAGATTAGTTTGGATAACATAGTGACACACATATGGTTATTCCCAGATAAAGTGCAGTAATGTTTTATATACTGCGTTTTAATTGGGATCAAGTTTGACAAATGATAGTACTAGGTCAAACCAATTATAACGCAGTATCAAGCGTTGTTACTGCATTTTAATCGGTTTTGAATAGATAAACGTTTATTCGGAAACTAGCTTCATGTAGTAACAGTAGCAAATACTGCTTTTTAGTTGGTTGTTTTAAAATGTTTATGAAGCGTGAAACAGAGCTTCCGAAAGGATATTGCTCGATTGTGTATGATTGATCAGTTGCTAGAAAAACCTTTCTGTTTGTTCTACACCACAAGAACCAGAAGAATCATTTTTTGATATTGATGAATAGTGTTGAATTTTTAATGTTATATTTTATTACTAAGAGTCTGTGATTTTTCTGTTTATGTTCAAAGGATTTGACGGGTTTATTCTAAGAAATAATGTGCCTTAAATGTAACTTAAGACTTATTATTATGTACAACAAAAAAACTAAATATTTTTTGCTGGTCTGTTTTGAAAATTGTATGTAGGTAACTTTAATAAGATTTTATTACTTCAATAACAGTACATTTTTGCGATTGAGTTTCTTTTTATAATTATAAGACTGATTTATACAATTTTATAGTTAGAAGACTGATTTATAATGATACATAAATGATGAGACTGGCTGTGCATTAGATTTTGATACATACTTTTTATTATTTTAAACCTAGTATTAAGAATATTAAGAGGCTTTAAAAGCTAAACTCAACCAATGTTATTTTAAGCATATCAAACTGTTAAAAATAAAAAATATTTTACAAAAAATAAAAACCGACTTCAAAAACACTAAAAAGTTAAAAATAATATAAGAATAGGTACAGACAACATCACACTTCCATATTGAAGTCGGTGCCAAACGATGATCTCCTAGAAAGTCTTAAAATTTGGCACCGAATTCAATATAGAAGTGTGATGTTGTCTGTACCTATTCTTATATTATTTTTAACTTTTCAGCCTATTGTGAATCATCCTTAGACCATCAGAACAGGTTTTGCGGGACTTTCAACTAAATGAGCGACTATATGGTTGGTGTCTCTAGGAAGGTTTGTGTACCACCATCAAAAAAAAAAAAAGTGTGAATACCTACTTTTAACTTAGTGGATGAAAGGCGACATGATACGTGTTACTACAATTATTACCTAATCTCTTCGGACGAAGCAACTCGTATAATTATGATAGAACTTCACTTCAGGTAAGTTCGTTTAATCACTAATTATACTATTTTTAGAACCAATCGACAGGGAAAGATAGAAAAAATTCTCATACCTAATTTTGTAGGTATATAAAATTAAATAAAGAAAAGAGTAGACAGTGACTATACCTACCTAACTAAGTACCTAATTGAAATAATAATGATATTATAATATTTTTAAAAAGACATTGCTTTGGCCCATAACAGGAGAATTTCCACCACAGTCCCCAGGAAGAATCTGACTAAATCGATGTACTTTTTCATTCATATTAACAGGGTAAGATATATCCTTAGGCCAAATAAAACGCCTTAGGTAGGTACTTTATTTACCAACTTAATAAAAAAAAATACTACGGATCAGTAAAGGAATTGAAAACTTAAGCTCAAAATATCATTGTTAGGGTTCCGTACCTCAAAAGGAGAAAACGGAACTTGTGTAGGATTCATTGTTCGTCTGTGTCTTTTAAGACCCCTTTTCTCAGGAACGCGTAGAGATAGATATCAAAATGAAATATCATTCTTCAAAACGACATTTTATTTATTTTGTTGTTAGCTTGACGTGTTGTCAGCAACACGTCGTTTTTTTTATTATTATTTTTTTATAAAAAACGTTTTCCCACACTAGGATTTTCTCCTGTGTCGTGCGTGGGTGTGCAGTTACAAACATAGAATATCACATTCACATACGCCCAGACCGGAAAAAAATTCTGTAGGCCATACAAAACATTCGTCCCGTACGGGAATCGAACTCGCGACCCGTTGCGCAGCAGGCGATCACTAGATCTCTGCGCTAACCGTGCATTACAAAAGTATTTGATATTACGACCGACATTCAAAAGCCTAATAATCGTCGTGTGTGGATTGTTCGTCGAAGTCCAAATTCAAAATTGCGGCAGTCGTATATATATTGTGTATAATCGTGGTACCTAATTCGAATTGTCCGTTTTTAAAGCCAGTAGGCCCATTCACTAACTACGGTTGGTAACTATAACTGTCATTTTTGAAAGAAACTTTATATCTATTACTAGTTTAGTGATATTATGTGTTACCCGGCCTCCAAACTCGCGAAGTTGAACGAGGTTAAGCGAATACAATAGTGTGGAGAGGCACTTCGTCTTACTTCGTCCAACTTCGACTCGCCTCGGGCGACTTCCATTTGTTGTCGGTTTTTGCGCCCGAGTCAAAGGACTCGAAGTTGCACGAAGTATCTACGCGAAGTTCCTCTCTACACTACTCGGCTAACTTCAGTTTAAATATTAACTTTTTTGCTTCAATACGCAGTCGTGAGTAGGTACATGCGCGTGCTAGTAATTATTTTTTATTAATATTTTCACACGACACGATTATGAGTGGTACACAGGGGTCGCAGGAGCAAATTCTGTGGTTCCTGGAAGCTGCTACTTGAGCGTTCATGACGTGCGAGTCCTGACGGTATTGCCGCGCGGCGCGAATGAGTTTCTCGCGAAGTTCAACGAGTGTGTAGCGACATACTTCGGACTTCGGTTAACTTTCCCGAGTACTTCGTCGAGGAACTTCGCGAGTAGTCTGGAGGAGGCATTACGGTGGCGTTCATGTTGCAGTAATGGATGTTAAGTTTCTTTCAAAAATAACAGTTCTAGTTAGCAACCGAAGTTAGAGAAAAGGCCTGCAGGTCGTCGATAAAACATCAGAAATTAGCATGCACAAATTCACCTCGAAACTCACAGTCGCAATGTTTTTAAACAATTAGTTCAAAAGATGACAATATAATCAAAACATTTATTTAATATTCGTTCTTACCTAATGTATATTTTTTTCTAAATTATTTAACGACAAACGAATAATTGATAACATTTAGATGTTAGAATATGTACCTAATCTGCGATTTAGACATAAAAATGCCAAACACACTTGGAAAACAACAACAACAACGCAAACACTCAGTTCCTCTAGCTCACTTCTGTTTATCAGTATCTGTACTACTGCCATCTGTAGTCATACTTTTTAATTTCAAAGTTATCGACGTCTGGACGAGATGTTAACAATAGCTCACAATAGATGGCAGTTCAAAACAAAAAAGCACAACAAAGCAGACTCATTTTGCAACTTATCAATTTTACTTAAAAAATTAACAAATGTGTTTTGAAAATAATAATTTCTTTTTAATTAACACATCTAGTGGTTAGTTACAGCTTAATATTTACACAATGCGTAAGAATAAGTTCTTACATTCTAGTATGGTACATGCCGCGACATCTATTGATTTTATTTAGAACTAATTATAATTTGTTCCTATCGGGAGCCCATGCTTGTGTTTAGGCCGCCTACTTGTAAGTTGCTTCCGTAAAATTTAAGTTACAAAATTACGGCAGTATTTAAATGTAGTAAGACATCACGGTAAGCAACTTAAAAAGTTTACATTTACAAATTTATCGGAAGATAATTACTAAGTTACTTACGTGAGTAGCACTTACAAATGTAATGGCGGCCTTATAAGAATTTTGTTAGTAATTTTTATTAAGTTCAGCTTTTTATATTTACAAGTTAATCCAAGGCAGTAGAGGGCAGGGGGTCGAGTAACATGGGTAAAATACCTACCGTACTAAGAGTATTAAGCGTGAGTTCTGTCAGTATACCTAAACACTCTCACTTACCTGTTATAAAAACGTTGTCGTCATTGTAAAAATAAATGTTGAATAGAAATAGCATTAAAGGGACTCACCTGTAACTCGGGGAAGCTCTGCCTCACGATGAGCGTCCAAAGGTTGTACAGGACGCAGATGGTGATGAGCCAGAGCCAGTAGAAGTAGAAGTTCTCGTCCGGGTTGACGACGGTCCTCGGCGCGCGGACCTTCCTCCGCCTCTGTCGGTTAGTGTTTCTATGATCACCTGTCGCCCCCTCCGACCCTGTATCCTCAACCTGCAGATTATCCATTAAATTTAAAAAAATAAGTATACAACGCTCCATTATCTGCGTACAAGTTTACAAGAGCTATTGTGCCACTCAAATTTTTGCACGGGTCGGAAATTCGTGACAAAAAGTTTTGATGAATTACGATGAATTTGCAAACCAAATCCGTTGATTTGGTTTGCAAATTACCTTGTTGTGTTAGCAGTTAGCACATACTACTTATCCCATTTTTGTTGATTCTATTCTTTAAAATCCATTGACAATCACAAATCTATGCGAATTTGTCTTAAATTGAAAAATATTACTTAAATTTACATAGATAATCTTTTATGACAAGAAAGCTTAATAAATAATTGTTTTCTTTCATTTCGGCGATCAAAGCTTTTTATTTTATTAATATTGATGGTGGAAATAATTATAAATTGAATTGCCACAATAAAACCAAATGAATCGGTAGAATACATTAGAATGTCTGAAATCGTTCTTTGTCATAACAAAAGCCTTATGAAAATTTTAAATCGTGTTAGGATGATCGAATCAAGCGAGGGTGTCGCGAAAATATCACAATCCACAATGATTATGCCGTACATGAAACATGGTCTCAAATCCCATAGGGTCAATCCCACAGGTAATGAAATGAAATTACAGGCATGACATAGAGCCTCACAGTTTCCTGTGTCGCCGGCGTTTGCCTAGTCGAAAATCTCTTCAAGAACGAATCTTCTCTCTTCAATGGCGGTTTCTTCTGTATCGCGGAACTTAACTGGACCGTCGTTCGCAGCTTCATCCATCTTTGGTTTGATTTTGTTCTGTATACCCAAAAAAGTTTCAAAGTATTAATCATCAATATATTAATCCAGTAAAAGGATTATTAAGAGAAAAGGGCGCCATGCTTTTAGATAGTAAATATTAAAAGGCAAGATAGCTGATTGGAAAATTCTGACTAAATTTATGCTTTGAGTCAAGTGATTGTTGGTAAAGACAGATTAATAATTTAATAAACTTTGTTTAAGAGTTGTCAAATTTCTATGGAAGAAAAAGGGAAGGCAAAGTAATTAAAGTTCACAAAATATAATTACTTCTATTCAATAGTTCGGTGCTTCACACATTTTATCAATTCAACTCAAATATTTGAATAACGTGCAGACATACAAACTATCTTTATCTACATGCGGCATGGCAGTTTATACAAGTAAAAACAAAAATTCATTTCCAATAAAGTATGTTTGTAGAGTGAAATATTAGTGAGTTGATTACTAACGCAGCTAAAACTAATTGCACTAAACTGAATCTAGTTAGGAGGTAAAAATCTAAATAGTTCTGCTATCAATAAATCGAAATATACACGTCCATACAAATGCAATTTAAACGAATAACATTGAATACGTGATATCCCAAGTGATAGTAAGAAGGCAGTCGCTCCAAGGTGTACTAGTATAGACACAGTATTCACAAGAAAAAACACACAAAAAATCCAGTAAGTTAAAGTACCATTCCCGAAGGTCTGTACAAAGACGAAGGTAGCACACCAGTGGGAAAAGAAACAAACAATGATATAGAAAACGTTGACAACGATATGCGGCGTTACCGTTGTCCAGCCATTCGGTCCGAACCTTTTGATTTTCCTTAGTGCTTGGTAGTATGCCATGACAGCTTGGACGTGCCTCCACTTACGGCCGCGTTTGTCTGAGTCTGTCCCCGGCCTCTCAGTGTCCAGGACGGACTTGTGAGAGCTTGACGAGCTCGATGCAATGATCGGTCGCCTACAAAGGTATGTTGCGTTACATGGGCGAAGTGTACAGTGTGTGTGATTGGAAGCCCCGCGCCGCGAATTTCTTTGATCGCTTCTCTCATAATTAAAAGATCCATTACTTCAAAACTGATATTTCTAAGTTCTTAAACAAAGACTTTATCGACAAACTTTCTGGTTTAAGCGTATTTATCAAAAGCGACCAAATCAAAACTCGCGGCCGAACGTAGGTATCACATTGCTTGAGACTTCACAGAACAACATGCATTCAACAAAATTAACCATTATTCCTCTAGTGACGTTCACGGACAGCACAATATTGCATATTTCAAATGTTTGGGTGGTTAGCATTACCGTGACGTCTAGTCATCAGGCTGTGCAGGTCGTGTACTAATTGCTATGCATTATGCACGAGATAATCTTTCAATAAGGCTTTGGACTTTGATAATTCAAGGATGCTGGAAACATCAAGCTGCGCACGGAATGACAATTTAGCTATTACATAAAGTAAACAAGTACTATTGTCGTTTTGATTTATGAAATTGTGACTTTCAGCGACAGTAGGTTTACTAAATTAAATAAAATTTTTGTTAATAATATCAGTCTTTTAATTCTAGAAGACGTTACTTGAAAGTTTTGATTTTTCATAAATTTTAAACCCCAATACATCTTATAGATGAGATAAACCAAAAAAATACAAGAACATTATAATATCGAACCACAAGTATTACGAGATATGAATAAGAACCTTTAAAAATAGAACTCATATTCAATTTAAGTTGATCTTTGGTGACCCATCATTCCGTCCGCATCTCAACAGCACTAGGGCAAAGGGCGCGGTGCAATTAAGCGGACCTGACTATGCCTTGCGCCACTTACATATCGTCAGGACGCACTTGTGGGCTGAATGGAGACAACTTGCTCAACAATCTACGGAATTCGGGAAAATCATTTCAGTTAGATGTTTATTCGCATGAGTATTAAATATCTTAGACATAGTGTTCCTGATTAATAAAATTTTTGTATTCGGGACAGACGTAAGGTCTGTATTTAATAAAAATTCTTGAGTTCGAATTTAATTGATTAAAACCTATTTAATCCCCTGCGCACCTAATCATCACGTAATGGTAAAAGGCAATTCTTTCAAAAGTATGTTATACACTGTGGAAGGCATAATATACATTTGAAAGGAAGACTGATTTAAAGAGTGCCATAATATGGTCTTTGACACTATGCTGTTGATACCGTCTTTCTAATCCTTAATTATCTACGCTACGATAGAAGATATATAAAATATAAGAGTAATATAATGCCACTGAATTTAGCCAGATATAGTACCTCTATGTTACGTATTTCTGCTAAGCAACGATGTTTGCATTGCTATGTTCCGGAGGGTTATTGTCTAAGAAAAAATCTATCACGATCGCCTTTAATGTGACAGACATTGCGCTGTCCACACAAGACTCTGCGCCGACTTCTTTTTATAAAACAGTGATGGATGCATTGTGGTTGACAAATTGAAAGCGTTCGCGATAGATTTTGAGTTACACAATCAAGGGGCGGGTTTGAAGGGATTTACTACCAAACGTACATAGAGCACTTCTTACAAAAACGCGCTTGAAATCTGTCACCTAATCGACTATACATTTGTACTCGCTGATATATTGTTGAATATGCACGCCCGAATTAAAATTACCATAAAGAAAGGACCGTATTTATGGAATTCAACCTTATTCTACATTATTACGGTAACTTTTTTAAGTACAACCGTGTGAAGTTACATCAATTCATACCTAGCCACAGATCAATTGACGTTTTAGTAACTATGGAAAAGAACTGCACGAGTCGCGATTGGGCAGTTCTTCGCCGGGCCACTTCTCGAACATTCATGCGTTATCTACGTTTGGTAGTAAATCAATGGGCTAGATACTCAGTGAAATATCTGGGTACTGTTGCGACTTCTTGCTAGTCTATGGCGATCACGCCATTAGGATTTACAAAAAGAATGCTAGGACAAAATGGCTACTTGACTTGACGGACATGACTGACTGACTTAAAGACAATAATATTATGTTATCTTAATATTCACGCACTAATAATTTTATTACTATATATACATTGTTTTTAATTGTAAGGTAGCAGTAGTGTAATAATGTACGAGTAGGGTAGCATCTATTTCTTTTTAGTATTAAGATCAATTACTATTTGTGCATGCTATGTTTACCTATAAGTAGTTGTACACTTAGCACAATACCATGTAGCAATCGTGTGTATCATTAAAAGAGTGTAACAATTGTTGGTAGACCAAAAAAAAATACACTCGGCAGTAATGGTTGTTATGCTATCCTGAACCTCCCACCACTCCACCTGTTCATACAGGGGGAGGCTAGGATGGCAATGCTCCGAGCTGTGGAGGGGGGCAGATCGAGATGGAAATCCCAAACCATGAGGAAGCTACAGGGCAGCCTAATGGTTAATCCTGTCATGGCAATGCCAGCCGATGCCATGATTGAAACTTTGGAGTTCAAGAAGAACTACAAGGTCATGATTCCTAATAGGGATGAATGGGACAAGCAAGTCCCTGAGCCCTTTAGGAAAGCTAACCAGACATGGTACACTGATGGCTCTAGAAAAGAGGGCCAGTCAGGTGCAGGTGTCTTCGGAGGTAGTGCGAAATCCAGGAGAACCACGTGCCTGGGCGCGTATGCCACCGTATTCCAGGCAGAAATGTATGCCATTATCGACTGCGTTCACGCAAACATGTCGAATGAGGGTAAGAACATCCTCATCCTGTCAGACAGCCAAGCTGCTCTAAAAGCGCTTGATGCTGTAGAATTCAAGTCCAAAATCACCTTAGAGTGCACGAAAGCCTTGAATGAATTGGGGACCAGGAACTCGGTAATGATTGGCTGGGTTCCAGGCCACTCCAATATCCGAGGCAATGAAATTGCCGACGAACTGGCGAGGGCTGGTTCCGAGAGCGCTCTCATAGGACCAGAACCAGCTTGTGGCATTTCGAGGGGGATTAAAAAGAGAGTCCTCAGAGATTGGGTACAAACACAAGCCCGACTCCAGTGGGCCCATTCCCCTGGACTACTGCACTCGAAATTGCTCATTAGGGAATTTTCACCCGGAGTTGCAATACAAAACCTCCAACTAAGCAGGGGCCAATTAAGGGCGCTCACTAGAGCCCTAACTGGTCACTGCAAACTCAACAAACATCTGCATAGAATGGGCCTGACTAATGTTCCCACGTGCAGATTTAGTGGTGAGGATGAAGAGACACCATTTCACATTCTTTGTGAATGTCATGCTCTCATCCACACAAGGAGCCGAGCTCTGGGTGGACCTAGTCTGCCACCACATGATGCGAAGGCTCTGTCTCCAAAGAAGGTTATTGGCTTTTTCAACGCCGCGGGCCTATTTGGAGACCTTTAAAATAGAGGGGTCGGCCACAATAGATCTGTACAGGTCGCAGTGGCCCGCTGGGGGACGCCCCTCCGTCGCCCCTAGTATCCCCTCGAACTCCAGATAGATAGATAATGGTTGTTGTCCTCTACGACCAATTGCCACTAGTCAAATAAGAAGAATAAGAATGCTAGAATACGTTTAGAATTCGGGCCACATTCATTTTGAGTTACCAGAGCAACGGTGTACAGTACATTCTCACGTTATACAAGAAAATAATATAAAGGAAAAGGTAGAAGTAAACGGCATTGTTAATAAAGGATCTAAAAGATCCCGGAGCGTTACAGTACCTATTATGATTTGACATTTTATTTTACAAGTTGATAACGTACATGATATTATGATGATTTTCACTGCACATTATTCAGCAATTCAGTTAGAAGTTAGTTATGAAATATAAAAAAATATAATAGGTTCGTCAATACGTACCGATTATATTTCATCATTTAGTTGTATTCTTTCAAGTTGAAATCACTAAAAAGATAGAAATATTTTTATTCCCAAAAAATAAAACCAACCCATTTATAAATCGAAGTCGCTGCCAAACTAAGATCTCTTGGAAAGTCTTAGAAATGTTAACTGATATAGCTAAAATTAGCCACCGACTTCAAAATAAAAATGTCATAATGTGTGAATTATTTTATTTTTGACTTTTTAGTCAAAATAAATTACAACCTTAAAGTGGAACGTATTACAACAACAATATGATAATTACTTATAATTGACTTAAATACTTTGAGTTTGAGCCTTTAATACAATTACCGAAAACTCGGTAACTCAATATGATTTCGTATCTTTAATCGTTTGTCTAGTATGTTTAGATTGATTCAAAGTTATGCAATACTAACGATACGTGAATCCAGTTGAAAATTAACGGGATTCTTTTAGAAACTGCGTGCTCTAACGGTTTTTATGTGACCAATAGTTTGGTCGTTTTAGGAATAAGTACCTATAGAATATATATGGCAGTGCGCGCACTTACCGATTAAAATTCGACCGATCAAGCTATCGAAAATGACTAACCAATTCCTGTGGGGCTAGCACGCAGGAGAATCGAAATTCGAATCGAAATCCGAATCGAGAAGTTTGTATGGCAATTTTATTAGCGCCACGGCAGTGAGTAGCAGAACTAATAAAATTGCCATACAAACTCCTCGATTCGGATTTCGATTCGATTTTCGATTCTCCTGCGTGCTAGCCCCACTGTTCAACTAAACTATCCAACAACAATCGGTCGAGCTCGCGCACTGAATTCAACTAAACTATCGCCGAAGTATCTGTTGAATGAACATTCAATATGGCGTGGTATGACGCTGTACCTGCCCCCGTGGCACGACCATTAAAACACGATATGACAAAGTGATTTATCGCGGTGAACTGTCAAAATACGATGAAGACCCTCAGAACAATGACTCAAGCATTGTTGTTCTGAGTGAAGACCTATTGTATTTTGACAGTTCATCGTGATTTATCATATCGAGTTGTGGTGGTCGTGCTAGGGGGGCTGAGTGCACGCATTTATCAAACAGTTGGATATGAAGCTATAATAGCGCGAATGATAACCCTTTCACAAATCATTTTCAAATCAAACGGCGATAAGGCCGCCTATTTTGTTACTTTTGTATGTATTGCCCAATTATTTGTTATTTTCTTATGCAAAATAAAGTGTTTCTATCTATCTATCATTTTTTTGTTTTCTCCTAGCCTATACTTTTCGAGCTCTGCCATTTTTTGATGGAACGTCGCTTGACTTGACTCGAGTAAAAGGATTGGTTTTTCACTTCTTTATCTTTCTATGAAATATTTAATAATATTAATAAATACTTTATTGCAAACAATAGGACATATTTGACAAATTATAAATACATAGAACACAGCAAAGGGTGGCCTTATTGCTACACAGCAATCTCTTCCAGGCACCCATAGAAAGAATAATATATAATAAAATACACTGGCCTGCCAAAGTAAGTATCACACTTTTAAAACTGCAATAACTTTTAAAGTAGGCAAAATATATTTTCAAAATAAAAAGTATTAAAAAGACTAATGTATAAAAAGCTATAACTTCCGAGAAACCTGACGAAATGAGCTGAAAATGTTTTTTGTTTGAATCCTTTATCTTTGTAGTTTAGGGAAAAAATTAATTTTAAAAGTGTAGTACTTAGTATAAAAATAATAACATTTTAAGTGTTTATTTAGACAAACAAAATACTAATTAAAACTCTATTAAAAATATCTAATTTATTTTATTTGTAATGAAAACTCAAAAATATTATAGTATACTTAATCGAAAAAAAAAAAAATTTTTACGTCTTGACTACACCCGAGCACTCGAGATAATACAAGCGTATTTCCAAAAAAAAAAAAAAATGGCGGACGGAGCTCGACATGTCCTGCTGAATTGTGATTACCGCGCGAGAAAAAACTCAAATTCGATTTTATTTACGAATTGTGTGAGAATAAGCCTCCAGTATAATAGAGCCGTATCAAAACGCCGAGCCCAAACTACCGAAGCTATAAGAATGAAGTTCGGCACGGGGGTTCGTTCGTAGGCGCTCACTAAGGAAGGATTTTTTAAAATTTCCACAGGAATCTGAGAAATCCCCGCCCGAAAATAAGGAAACTATAGTGTAGAGTTTAATTAAGGCGATACGCAGTTCGCGGGCACAGCTACCATATTATAAATGCGAAAGTAGTTCTGTCGGTTTGTTATGCTTTGACGACTAAAAATCAATATACGAGTAATTTTGTTAATTTGAAATAATGTGTCCGTACACGTTTACAATACAATACGTAGTGTATACGAGTACGTACACAATACCACACTCCGGACACTCCATACAACTTTCGCAAATCAATTACCTATTACTACTACATAAACAAATGACGCTCGTACACGCGCAAATGTGTGCGTGGAATCTAGTAGGGCTGAGTGCGCGGTTATCAATCGAAATAATGCGGGAAGTGCAGCGACTGCTTTCTCTTTCACCCGCATAGCGCTGTCTCTGTTATTGCCCGGCGCTCGCGTCTACTCGTCCGAGCAATCGCGCGCGCCCTTGTTTATGTGTCAGTGATGTCTACAACGAAGTGCCGGGTAGGACGAGGTATTTGAAATGAGTGCGGGGAGGTGAGTGGCCGTTCTGTACGTAGTACTATTATCTATTCTGTGACAATACGTAAGAAAGTAATAAATGTGTCCCCTAGGAACCGCGTGATATTATTCGAATTTCGAACTCGCGATTCGCGATATAATTCAACTCCTTACAGACGATATCCCTTTGAACAGCTAGCCGTTCATACAACATCTTGATTAATTAAGGTCAAAGTCCGACGCTCCCACGGTGAAGGAAAACATCGTAAGGCAACCTGCATACACCTACGAAGAATTCAAAGGTGTATGTGAAGTCGACCAATCCGCACTGGGCCAGCGTGGTTGACTAAGGCCTACACACCCTAACATAGGGTAGGATCGAGCACCTCGGTGGGGACGTATATGAGCAGTGGGTGGGAGTGGTGATGAATTAACATACTGTATATCTTTCACCATGACTTCACAGAGGCTAAAGCGCCTTCGGTCGTGCAAAGTCTAGTTTCGATTCGGTAGCGTCTTGATCGTATCAATTTGGGTGTATACGATTGAATCATTAAATTTTTATACGTTCACTTTTATCGCGTTGACCCTAAATATTTATCGCCAACATTTACGGCACAATTTACTCATCATAAATACATTGTCGTACATATCACCAATACGCACGATAAAGTTTTGACGTTAGATTTTCAATACATCTATGGAATCGTGCAAAAAATGTACCTACAGTACGACCACTTTTATAAGTCGCATCGGCAAAATTCGGCTGCGCAGAGGAAGCAACCTCAAGCCAATTGAATACGAGTGCCGACACTGTTAATATACCGGGTTATTTTTCCAGCTGGAGCCAAATTTTGTGTGCTTGTTCAGACAAAATGAAGATCTTTTACTATGGGACCAATCTCGAAATCGCGAAAAAAAAACAGCTGTTCCATACAAATGTTCAACATCCACCGAACCTAAATGTAACAGCTGATTTTTTTCGCGATTTCGAGTTTGGTCCCATAGTAAAAGTTGTTCATTATGCTTCTCTAAACAAGCATACAAAATTTGGCTCCTGATGGAAAAATAACCCGGTATAGACTTTATTGCGTACGTTAAGATTTCATGTTACTAAAATCTGAATTTCATTCTATCTCGCTCAAAATTATAAAATGAGATTTCTGCGCAGGTACATCGGTGTAACTTATAAACGTGGTACTACTATACCAGATATTTTATCGTGAACAAAAATTTTGTAGTTTAGAGAGAGACATCATCAGAGTCAAACTACCAGAGTCGTCTGCGTGGGTACTTCTATCTTACCTATTTCTGGTACAAAACAGGGGTGCTTGCATTGCTGTTCCGGTTTTAAGGGTAAGACAGGTAGGTAGTGAAATTACTGGGGCAGTCTGGATACTCTGACTTGAAATCTTATTTGTCAAGTTGACAACATACACTGCGGTTCTTGTTGCGAGGGGTTGTGTTTTTGTAAATCTTACAAGAACCACATGTGGTACAGGTTATTGTAACCCCCTATCCTCAGGTGGAGAATTTGCTAGTTTGTGAACTTTATTGTAGAAAGAAAAACGTGCTAACAGGACGAATAAAACCAATGAAGGTAAAGTATCTCAAATATTAAAGTTATCAAATTTTCTCAAAGGAAATAAAATTTTATTAACTTAAAATTATTAACACTATCATTCTAACCTTAAAAGTTTGAGGAAAAGCTTAAAAAATACGATTTGTATCAAATGAGGTTGATGGGACCAGATAAACCTAATATAAACACAAGAAATAAAAATGAACTCGCCCCTTAATGTACAGGCTCCATAAAAGTAGTAGCTGATTTTTTGGGAAATGTGTAGTATTTTATGATAAGATTCCACATGTTCATAATTCTATAGTCCCAACTGCGCTAGTTTAAGAGTTAAAATGAAACACAAAGGTCGAGAGAATTCAAAAATAGGCATTTGTAAAATGTATTGCTGTCACACCGCCACAACACCAGCCCCTCTAGCACGACCACCAAACCAGGATATGATAAAGCGGTTTATCGCAGTGAACTGTTAAAATACAATAGGTTTTCATAGTATTTTGACAGGTCGCCGCGATAAATCGCTTTATCATAATATCGTGTTTTAATGGTCGTGCTACTATCGCGCTCTGCTCAGCCCCCGAGCAGAGCGCGATAGTGACTATTGCAGCTAGGACCGAAGATACCTATGAAAGTATACAAAATCAACGTTTCGTAATCCCCTGTTTTCTCCTCTGAAACTAGTCCGATTTCATTGCTTTATGCATTTAAAATGAAAGAAAGGCTTTGGCTGTGTTCCTATGTTTTGCTTTTTTCCATATAATCTTGTCAAATATGTTTGCTGGATGTTTGAATACAGCAAAAAATCTAGCCAATTTTTGAAGTTTTTGAAGGTTTAAATCTCCTTTAATAATTTACTTAATAAAAAAAGGAAAAATAGGAACGTGCTTATAGTGGCTATAGATTTAATTAAAAAAAAAGAGCAAATGGAGCCGTTATCCAGGAAAGAAAGAGGGGCCAACTTTTGTATGACAATTTTTTTTACAAAAAAATTAAACCTTCTTTATAAACACCAAATACTCATAATATAAATAATATAAGAATAGATTTAACATCATAGTTTTATATTGAAGTTGGTGCCAAATTTAAAGTAACTATATCATTGTTCTTATGTTTTTTAAGAATTTCGAGGTGATCATTGCTTCGCATTGGCACCGACTTTAATATAAAACTGTGATATTGTATGTATTCTTATATTATATATGACTTTTTGGTGTTTTTGAAGTCGGTTTTTTATGTAATTTTATAAATTTTTTTTTAGTTAAGTTAATGCATGCGTATTAGAATTTGGGTCAAGGCAAACACCAAAATAACATAAAATAAAACATCTTTCGCTATTAGCAGCTTTGACAACATTACTACCGAATTCCTAATCTACCAGAAACCCTTCCATCATCAGCTCAGTAACATGACAGGATGACTACCAGACGCAAATACCTGAATATCTTACGAAAAAACATGAAACACGTTGGATGTGCCTATGAAATTTAAGGGTTTTCTTTGGTTTGCCTGGGATTCCATCATCAGGTAATAACATGGTGACAATGGGACCACCTCGGAAGTGTACTCTTTGATTACAAAAAGAATTCTCAAAATCCGCTAACAAATGGCGGAGTAATCGATGAACATCCATTAAGAAAAAGAAAATAGATACAGTCGAACATAGAACCTCCTCCTTTTTCGAAGTTGGTTAAAAATACGGTCCGTATGATTTCCTCTTAAAACGCATCCGCGTTAAAAATAACGTCTAAAATAGTGGCTTCATTAGCGGATTCTGCTATAAAATTTATTTATGCTAAACGCTACCTACTATGCCACATACCAATTAACGTGCTAACATGTTTTTTAGCCATATATGTTTGAATGTCAAAATTATTGCATTTATTAACAGTTACTAAATAGCCCAGCCAGCGTGCGGCATAGATAATTTATAATAGGAATACTGCAGAAAAAGTTGGTAATGTATTGATAAAACTCTTTTGTTATTGAAAGTTCTTATAACTATATTTAGTTTTGGAGCAAAACAAAAAAGGTTTTTATTATGGCATCAAAAGTAACATCATTGGATTTTTTTTAAATTTACAAGTCGAAGTGGTGGATTTAAAAATAATATATTCTGATAATTCGATTATAAGTAAATAAACAAACACCAAATGAAAACGCTTGCAAAATACGTTTACCCTTTTCCATCCTATATCCATCCCTTTCTTTCCAATGCACACTATAATTTAAATGCGCGCGCGGAGCTTACGCCAAGTCAGTGTTTTAATGAGCTCCCGCTAATAATTATCTTAATTTGTCGCCGCTTACTATTACCGCCTCGTGAACACGTATTAGTGATCAAAAAAGTCTGTGTTTTTTTTACTGCTCATTTTATGTTTGAACTGTGAACCGCTAACAATAGACAGTAACAATTGCCTGTGACATTGTCCCGAACGACACGAAGGCATCGCAGGGAAAAGATTGCGCCTGAACGCTGATCCTGTACCATAACAAGGAGTTTCTGCCACCAGAAAATCAAGTAAGTGTGCATTACTTTCCATCCTAAGAGAGCTGTGAATGTGTCTTTCTCTTGTTCCTGTTGCAGCTCTGATATTCCGTCTCGTTACGTTACGTATTTTGCAAGTAGATCCTAATTTCTACAAAACCTATGTTTGTCTTTTTACCGCTAAAATACAGTCCACTATTTCTTGAGTTAATAATAAAAAAGAACTACCACGAAGCATGTTTAGGGAGTTAGACGGCGTGTTGTTTTATAGGCTATATTTTGTACTTTTTGTAAGGTGTGTTAACTTTTTTATTAGTTTAAGTTTATATAGGTTTAGTTAAGTAGATAGTACTAGAGACTTTCTTTCTTACTAATAGCAGTAATTTTTAATATCAACAGAAGAAACTAATCCAAGATATATAACAACACACATGTATGACACAGCTGTATCAAAAATTACATCGCCTACAATCTGCAATATAACCTGCTCGTACACAATAAATTTTAAAGGCGTCATATAAAATCCTCCACTCTTCCAAGGAATGGTGCTCAGAGAGTGTTATTTCAACTATTCCATCAGAATGAAATGGCCCGTGCCGGTGACAGATTAAATAATATGTTATTGAATTCTTTCATCTTACAAACTGACAGGAGTATTATTTGCAAATCTAGTAGTCGTCCTATAGAATCGTGGACAAATTGTATTTCTACACTTACGACCTTATTAATAAAAAAAATTTACTCCTTGGATTAGTTGAGGATTAGTTACTTCGTGTTTTGTCTTGTTTCCGCACATGTCGGCTGCCGTATCTATACTAATATTATAAAGCTGAAGAGTTTGTTTGTGTGTTTGTTTGTTTGTTTGCTTGAACGCGCTAATCTCAGGAACTACTGATTCAAATTGAAAAATTCTTTTAGTGTTGGATAGTTCATTTATCGAGGAAGGCTTTAGGCTATATAACATCACGCTACGACTAATAGGAGCTGAGCATCAATGACAAATGTTGCAAAAACGGGTAAAAAATATACGGCGAAACGTAGTTCGCTGGCACAGCTAGTGTCAAAATAAGACAAAACACGGAGTAACTAATCCGAGGATGATCCAAGGAGTAGGTAATTTTTTTTATTAATAAGGCCGTTAGCGTTTTGTTTCGAATATCTATCCATCTATACAAATAAATAAAATTGAAGTGTCTGTTTGTAATGTCAAAATAACAAGTTTTTACTAAATGGGTATAAATGTATATCGGGTACCAATAACAAAACACAATTTAAAATATTTTTGTCTGTCTGTCTGTCAGTCTGTTTGTTCCCGCTAATCTCCGGAACGGCTGGACCGATTTTGATGGGACTTTCACTAATAGATAGCTAATTATACAAGGTATAACAAAGGTTACTTTTTATCAAGACACACGGTCGCGGGCACAGCTAGTGCTAAAGAAAATTAGTTTAAAGAAGCCCGGGTTTCGGTATTACAGTGCGGTGCTGCATGGCTGAGTGCAGTGGCAGTGATAATTTCCGTTATTGCTTTTATCTGCTCAAATTCAATAGACATTGATGATTTTTCGTACTCTTGGGTAGCAAGCACTCGCGCCGAAACGGATCTTGGATCTTGTGAGAATTTAATCGCACTGAGTTTGGTTCCAATTTGGCTTCAATGTAGCAACTCGAGCATACGAAAAATCCCAATTCCAATGTCGATCGATCGGAATTGGTTCAAGAGTTATGATTACACTTCATATACGTCCCCGCCGAGGGGCTCGAGCCTACCCTAAGTTGGGTGTTTAGGCCTTAGTCAACCACGCTGGCCCGGTGCGGATTGGTCGACTTCATATACACCTTTGAATTCTTCGTAGGTTTATGCAGGTTGCTTCACGATGTTTTCCTTCACCGTGGGAGCTTTTTGACAAATGTACTCGTGGGTACACATGAAATGAAAAAACACATTGGTACATGGCAGGATTGAACCTCGGAGCATCCGAAGGCCAGTCCGCAGTGCCACCGTCTCGCTCTACCTACGACAACGAACGGTTTAAGAGTAAGCCTATAGTATTGTCAGTCTAGTCTTCCTTTGGTTCACTTGTGCGGATTGACCATGATGATGAAATCTAACTTTTCAACACACTTGCTCGTAAAGTGGTTCTCATTTTAAACGGTTTAAGATATATAAAGCAGCTCATAAAACACGCGTATGTGTTATAGCCGAGTCACGCACAGAGTCCGGCAATGCTGCACTTGTCGGCCGCGGCAGTAATGTACAATTTTTTTAAAGCTAGAGGTAATATAAAAAAACTCAACGAACTACATGATTTTTCAAATGATTATTTTCATACCATTATTTAGTTTGTCTACAAATTAACAATGATTTGAGTTATTTAATCAAAATATTCAGTTTATTAGATATTTTCCTCACAAGTGTGTTGAAAAACGTCGTACGATATACTTGCGTATATTGGTTATACACACTCGGCTCTTCCGCTCGGGCTAAGATTCCGCCTCTTGAGTTATAACCAACATACCGCTCTTATATCGAAATGTAGATACTATTAGAACTTTTTGGTCCATATGTCATTTGTACTTGAATACTTAAAAAATCATCACAATAGTATAGGTACCAATTTCCTAATAGAAATGTTTGTTGAATGTTTTTCTGCCGAATGAGCATGGACTCGTTATAATTAATTAAACGAATATTTTTCCGAATAAACTTTGTCCATGTCTCATGATGGATATTTGTACGACAGCTCGATGTTAGTTCCAATAAAAAGTTTGATGGGACCAATTAGTAGGCAAATTGCCTCGGAAATGATTTTAAATAACAATATGGAAATATCGACATGTGAATTTGTCATCTTTGGATAGTTATAATGAATTAGATTGGGCAAGTTTTTTATTCACAACTAGCGATCCGTATAACAGTTAGGATTTTTTCTGTCCATTTGTTATATCGTATAGCTAATAGTATAACTAGTTGGACTTACCCGCATGACTTCACAAGGGTACTAAATATGCAATATATGCCTACAATTTTGCATCAGCTTGCTTGCTTGCTTTGATTACTTCTAAAGTATGCTTCTAAAGTATGTGTCAGAATTATATACCTACTGTAAAGGCAATTGTGATGGCTAAGAATATTATCATGTTTATTAAAATATAAGGATGAATACTAAATGAAATAAAATACCGTCGCAAGTCAATAAAAAAAATGCTTATTGCGAGTAAACTTGCGAGTTTTAAAAGAAGCTATTAAAGCAGTGTCAATTTTTAATGTTTCCAAGATAATATTTTATCAACAACTGAAGTGGGACAGTACATTTTATTCATTGATTGTAGGGAAACAGTATACATCTCTTTAATATTGTACAATAATCAGTAAAGTTTCCACAGTGTAATATAAAACATAAATAAAAACTGTAACAGTGGTATTTCTTTTTAAAATATCGTTTTAGTTTTGGCCTCTACATATTTCTATTACTTCTAAGCGAAAAAATTCTGAGGCGCGCTCTAGTATCGGAAAATATAAAATAATTTTTATATAAGGGTCTGACCAAAAGGGCAACTTGATTTTAAATGTCAATTATTCAATACACGAAAAACTAAACCTTATCTCGTGACTTATAAGCGACTTTGTACCTTGTAGAAAATTCTTCGTAATTGTAGTTGCATTCTTTATTCCTTACCTACCATAATATGTTTCATGTTGCCTTCGCCCTCAAAGCGGACTTCAGCTGTGAACTCGAACATCAAAGCGTCACATTCAGTTTTATTAATCGTATTATGTTTTAATCAGTCGATACGTTGGATAGGTCTATAAGGAGCACATTTCAATGACAATGTGACCCCAATGCGCCAAGAATACTACAATCAATAAAGTCACCTACACGATAAGGTGCATCGCTACATACCTACAGTTGATGCGAAGTTCGGCGGCATTATTGAACTTATGATATTCATTGCACTGTTAATATTACGAGTTCATTGAGTGAAGAAGCTAATAATAAGCATATGTATGTGATGGGTTCGAAATAAAAAGTGTAACTGCAAATACGAATATCCCTTATAAATCACAAGATACGGTTCTTATGGCCAATTTCACCTTATCTCAGCTTAGGAAACTCTCAAGAAGTGTGCTGTCTCTTTTTGTCTTTAAGGAGAAAAATGTGACTGCATGCTTAAAATTGAAGTGTCTGTTTGTAATGTCAAAATAACAAGTTTTTACTAAATGGGTATGAATGTATATCGGGTACCAATAACAAAAACACAATTTAAAAAATGTTTGTCTGTCTGTCTGTTTGTTCCCGCTAATCTCCGGAACGGCTGGACCGATTTTGACGGGACTTTTTCTAATAGATAGCTAATTATATAAGGTACAACATAGGCTACTTTTTTACAAGACCTTAAAAAAATTGCCTACAAAAATCGAAATGCTGCCAAAAGTTACTATTCCACGCGGACAAAGTCGCGGGCACAGCTAGTTTGCAATATATTAATACTTTTACACAGGGTTTACCTAATGCGTATGGATCAAAATACAGCATAATTGGTTCTACTGTACACAACAGCTTGGATAAATCTTTGGATTTCGACAAAGATCTTTGTGAAGAGGAAGCAATTGAGATAATAGGGCAGATATTTGAATTTATTCAGTAACAGACGAAACGGTAATGCTGTCGAGTTATTCTATTGTGATTTGTGACTAACCTTCAGAATTATTAAATTCTTTTTCTTCATATAAAAGAAAAATATACTTTAACAATCTTTATCGCACACTTTTATCTGAGTGGACTTAAGTTCTTAACTACCTTTTTTAAAATGAAACCTCTGCTATATTGAACTACTGAAGTAAACTTATGAAATCAGCTTTTCTTTCATTTGTAACACTAAACAAAATATATTTTAGTTAGAGATTCACTTCAAAAGAGCCAGTGTTATATTGCTCACTTTCATTTCATTGAAAGGGGCGGAAATTAAATGTTCTATACGTAAAGGTCAGAGTGTGTAACATAACTGAAAGAAATTTTGACGAGGGTGCCCCGTTATCTGTAACATTTTTGATTGCACATTTAGAGATAGTTTGCTAAATCCAAATTTCGTTGTTGGCTGGCTTGGAGCTATTTTATTTATCTCTTACAATGTCAAATTTAAATTCAATATCGTTTATTCAAATTGGATTATAACATAATCACTTTCATAATCATGGCAGGAGACCTTTTACTGGAAAGAACCAGCAAGGGCAATTTTTTCACCCTGTATTGTTACAGAGTCGTCAATTGGAAGCTGACCTCAAAGCAAAAGTTTGAGCTCAACTTCCACAACAAGTAGATGTGTCAGTTCATATTATACATTTAAGCAACATCAGACTTTATTTACATATCAATCAAAAGAAATTATGAGGTGTGGAGCTGACCTCATTTAACATTTGTCATTGTGCTCATGTAACTCCCTGGAGCTATTTTATCTCCTAAAGATTACAATGTCATGTAAATTATCAACGGCCTTATTAATAAAAATTTTAGTCCTTGGATCAACTCGGGTTAGTTTTGTCTTATTTTGACATATGACAGCCGACAAATAAGACAAAACACGGAGTAACTAAACCGAGTATTATTAAGGCCGTCAGATTACGTTTCCAAGCATAATGACACCAATCAGAACTTTAACAAAATTCAAGTAATCATATTTGGCGCTTTTACCTTGCATCAATGAAAAACCTAAGACCTTTTAACTGCCTCCGTGGTCTAGTGGAGACCACCGTGTTCTGATCTGGACGTTCGAGGTTCGATTCGGACTACTGACGGGGTCAGAAGTTTTTCTGTTCAGTTTGATTGTAAGATAGTCAGCTCTTCAGTTATTGAAAGAAAGAAAGAAAGAAGACATTTATTCACGGCACAAAAGACACACACATATTAATTATTTACTTATAGGTTTGAAATAGCGAGAAGAGACAGAGAAGAAAAGTTAACATTAAACAATTTAAAAAAAAGATAAAAATTGAGGTGTGTCCCTGCGCCGGCGAATCGGACACTGGCTCAGCATTGGCTAAGGATTAACCTGCAGCGCTGGTTTTCAGTCAGTACCGTGTGTGACCCACGGAACGCTAAACAAAATAGGTACATAATAATTGTTTAAATAAATGTGCACACGAATTGTCTATAATAAATACCAGAAAATAACAAAAAAACTTACTTATACTGTAAATAGGTATGCGAATGCCCAACCAGAAAAATAAATAATTATACAAAACATAGCTACACATAGTTTATTATGATTAAAATACTGAAATATATAATACGTATAGTAAATTAGTGCTGGTTTATTCAAATGGTCTTTGAAGCGCCAACAGATAAGCCTTAAACTTTCGCTTAAAGCTGTACCTGCCCAACACCTCACGAATAGGTGGAGGAATATCATTCCAGCACTTAGACGCTGCAAATTTAAAACAACCTCGGAAAGCTGTAGTTTGGTGTCGCGGCAAGAGCGTAAGCGAGGAGTCCAGGTGAAGCTCTCCTCCATCTGCAGCCTTATCCTCACTTACTATCACGTGAGATGAAAACCAAGAACTTCCTGGGCATATTGAGTACCTATTATAGGAAGCAAATCACAATAACTTGTATTTTAGCAAACGTATCATTTTATATACTTTCTTTCAAATACGACTGTATATTTTCAAATTCACCCGACTGACTAGTGCAGCGTATTTATATGTTTTCCCAATTCTTCCTGACTACGTCATTATCTCGAAGCGCGGCGGAGCCGATGAATTATTTAAGTGTTTGTGGCGCGACCCAGCCGTTCTCGAGTGCCGTGTTTATGCTAATGGCATTGAATTTGACGAAATTACTCCAGGTTGCATTGCAGACATATTTTTGTATTATTTTCGGGCTAGTTTGCTTTGCAAATTTTATGTATTTGCAATGGTTAAACTGCGCTTATTGGGAATAGTGTAGCACTTTCGTAGCAACATGTCAGTTCGTAGCGGTCTACGGCCGTAGTAGCAAACGTAGCTTCATTAGACGAATTCGGTAGTCTCGATATTATTATTATATTATCTTGCTATATTATTACCCTTTTCTGTATAATTCGATAGGTATTAAACACCTTCCATTCATTACGCACGCAAAAAGGTCGCTACTCTTTATTTTATACAGACTTCAAAAAAGGTGGGGGTTCTCAATTCGATGCATGTTTTTTAGTGTGTATGTTACGCGATTACTCCACCAAATTGTGGACCGATTTTCAACATTCTTTTTATATTCGATAGAGTATACCTCTGCCCCGTAGCACGTCCACCAAAACACGATATGATAAAGCGATTTATCGCGGGGAACTGTCAAATTACGACGAAACCCTATTGTCTTTTGACAGTTTACCGCGATAAACCGCTTTATCATATCGTGTTTTAGTGGACGTGCTAGGGGGGCAGAGGTGATCCCATTGTCACCAAAGTTAGGATCTGATGATGGGATCCCGGCAAAATTGTGGGAAACCCTTAAATTTTAGAGGTAGGTACGTTCAACTTGTTTCATGGTTTTTCCAAAGCTATTCAGATATTTATTGCGTCTAGTAGTCACGAACCGAGCTGATGATGCAAGGCTGATGGACCTTTAAGGGGTAAGAGGTAAATTTTTTAAGGATGGTATTTAACTATACCTCAATTTATTCCTGTTTTCTACTAGAAAATTTGCCCTTGTTCCGACAAAAATACTAATTGTGCACTTAAATTATGTTTCCTAAAATATTACATAATGAGCACCAATTTATTAACGGATAGTATTTAACTAAAAATGAAAAAACTATTTGCCGTAACCAAGTGAAATTTATAGAATTAGGTTCAGGCACTCGCCGGACGCTACCGCGGCACGCTCGCTTCGCTCGCTCGGTTCGTGCGATGTGGTCACATTTCTAACCTAACCTAGCCATTTCTGTCAATTCACCGAAGGTTTATTTCTTTATTATTAGACTTCCATACCTATAAGTAAAGTATATAGAGCTACTGGTACTTTCTAGCTATCTCTCTGTAAGAAAAATTTCTATATGTAAAGTAAGTTTTGGTAAATAAAGTAATTATCAGGAAAGCATTTTATTAAAAGTTATTTATTATGCTTTGAGTGAAATAAATCTGGCGTACAATCAGTATATTTGATATTCAACAATTATTTAATTGATGAATACAAATTGGCAGGCATTGACTTACAAGCAAAAGGTCAAAGTTGATGGGTGATAACTTGATAAGTTTTTTGATGTGCATTCAAAAATATTAAATTTTTAAATACAATAGGCACGTATATTGACTATTTGTCGTATTTTTCAAGTTACTTCGGTGAGCTGGTATTAAATTCACTTAAAACATAAAAATACAAAAAATAGCAATTGACTTCAAAAACACTTAAAAATTAACAATACAGATAACATCACATTTTTATTTTAAAGTCGGTGCCAAATTTTCCTTGTAAATGCTTAGTGATTTAAAATAACATTAATGAATCGGGAGCAAAAGTAGTTTTAGCCAGTTCCTTTACATTCTTATCTATGGGTGATATAGAGAGGTGAATCTTATTGTCAAGTAAAAAATCTAAAGCTTTTAAATTGCATATAAAAAGTTGGTCCATAAAAATCGTTTCCTGATGGATCGTTATTCTTTTTTAGAATTCACTATAAAGATCTTCGAATGAAATTATTCTTTGATAGCTTATTTCCGTAGACGATCATATCGTAATGTGCGACGGTAAACTCAGTGACAATTAGTAAACAAGTTTGTGGGAACAATTATTTTTCACTGCTATTTACACATACAAAAACACATACTCTTTCTCTCCCACTCATACATAATAAGTATTTTCATATACATACACAAATTGTGGATCGCTTTGAACTGAATTGTATTGTCTTATGTTGTTTTGTTCTGATTGTGATTCTCACAAAACAGGCATAGTCTAGTGTGGGAGTTACAGATCAAGTACCTTGCTGTGAATTAACGTTGATTTTTTTTGTCGTCGTCTCAACGAGGACTTTACAACATGCAAGAAAGCCGCAAATGAGCCTTATTTTATTAGTGACATTATATATAAACTCTTTATTGCACATAAAACAATTAAAAAGAACAAATAAATAAGATGAACAAGTGCAAGGGTGGACTTATCTCTGAAAGAGATTTCTTCCAGTTAACCTAACTGGGTGTGTGGAGACATAAATTTGCGGAAACATTATGGTATGACGTAATAATATATGTGTGTTATTTTGTCTAAATCAACTGATTCTGTTCCTGGCTAGGACTACTGATATTTCACAAATCCAGTGGTGCAGTTTTAGGTTTTACTAAAATCAGCTCCGAGTCTTCTGTGAGCATTTTTCGTTAATCCTAAAGGTTTCGGATTTCGTCCTCCATTTCCAGTTATAAAATTCGTCCTGTATATGAAGTGGAATCTGTGCATCGATGAAAAATAGTTTTCCTCGCTTACTTACTTTATTGAAACGTTCTCCCAGCCATTCGATAATAAAATGACAATTTCAAGTGTACACTTTCCTCATAGTAATGTAAGAGTTTATTATTAAGCCCATGTAACGTTATAATAAAATTATTCCGATTGAGAGCAAAAATGACAAGAACAAAGAGAACCATCAAACAAAATGATTTTGCTCCGTAAAAACGTTCGTATTATTAATTCTTTGTATATAAAGCCTTCAATCATCGTAAGTAGCTTATAGCCATCCACCGAATGTTACCCCAATAAACAAGGCAGACAGTAAACAGTTGATAATTCAGAGATAAATAGGCTGCAGTCATGGATCTAGCCCTCAAGAAAGGTTGTGCGGTAAAAGAAGCTTTTCACAAAATACACGACGCCCTGACTAGGATTTTTAACCGCCTTCGAAAAAAGGAGGTTACTTAATTCGACCGTATTTAGGCTTTTTTTATGTTTGTTCGCGGATAACTTCGTCGTTTATGAACCGATTTTGATGATTCTTTTTGTATTCAATAGAAGATACTCCAAGGATGTTCCCATAGTCACCAAAGTTAGGATGTGATAATGGATAATCCTATAAAAATCGAGGAAAACCATTAAATTTTCACGTGTGTCCAACGTGTTTTGTGTATATGTTACGCGATTACTCCGCCAATGGTTCACCGATTTTTAAAATTCTTTTTGTATTCGATAGAGTATACTCCTGGGGTGGTCTCAAGGTCAGGATCTGATGATAGGATCCTATGAAAATAGAGATCTTTCACTAAAAAGACTTCATTCACTAAAAAATTAAAAATATTTTACAAAAAATAAAAACCGACTTCAAAAACACTGAAAAGTTAAAAATAATATAAGAATAGGTACAGACAACATCACACTTCTATATTGAAGTCGGTGACATATTTTAAGACTTTCTAGGAGATCATCGTGTGGCACCGACTTCACTATAGAAGTGTGATGTTGTCTGTACCTATTTTATATTATTTTTAACTTTTCAGGGTTTTTTGAAGTCGGTTTTTATATTTTTTATAAACAGTATACTCGTAGTGTAGTTCCACGTAGGCAAAACCGCAGGACAAATGTTTACTATTAAAAATGATTAAGTACAATTAAAGTTAGGTTACCAGGTTTACTAACAGTACCAACTACTCAGGTCAGGTGCCTCGCCAAAATTTCTTGAAAATTGGTTACGAATTAAGCAAAGTCTGTAGAAATTGAATGTTGATGTCAATAAAGACCATTTTGGCTTAACAAAGTACTAAAGAGATCAATGCAGTTAAAATTTCTTCGGGGCCGGTAAGAGCTCGGTGGCTGAGTGGTCAAGGCGTCAACAAGGGTTCGATTCCCACCTGTAACGATTCATTTTTAAATTCATTTAACATTTTCAAAGAAAATATGAAGACACAGATATAAAATATAGAGCCTAATAAGTATTTATTGAGGTCAAATTCAAAAGTTAACTTTACTACCTGTTCAGAAGTTAGCAGAACCTTCTCAAGAAGAATAGGCGAGAAACTCGGAAGGTCTGAAAAGGGTCACCTGCCGCCTAATTCGCTAACTTCCGTTCTGTCTATCACTTGTAAACTCAAAACTGTCATTGTGAAACAAACTTTATATCAAGGATAACTATGTATGTATACATAGTTTCGACGTTCAAAGTGTATGTAAGCATACCAATCGTATTTTTTATTTTTTTAATAATCAATGGCGTATAATTATGAAAAGACAAGTTGGAAAATGGCTATATAAGCGAGGAGACAAATATATCTCCCTAGTTTCTTGCCTGTTCTTCGCGAGAAGGCTCTCCAATATCCGAACAAGTGTACAGTCAACTTGTTATTCTTGCTACATGTATTTGCACACCTCTTATTTATGGCCAAGATGTATACACATATTATGCATGTATGGATTTATAAAACGATTGCAATATACTTCTAATTTCTTTTTTTTTCTTATTGTCGCGTACGGCTAAAGCACAAGAACAAATCTATATACATCCGCCGTTAAAATTCAACTATTACGTGGATAACAATCATGACTTTGATGTAACACAGTTTTTTAACTAGTACGGGAAGTAAAGGGTTTTTATCTTTGTACTTACATTCAATATTATGAAGTAAGTTATATACATTCTGTAACTCTGTGTATGTACAATTTGTGAAATTTTATGCACAACAAATCTATTGTTATTATTGTATTGTTTTAACGGCGACAGTTCTTTGTGAAGACCTATGTTGAATAAACGCATGAATTTGAGTAGTTTTTTTATGACGTCGTTCATTATATATTGTAGTAATGTTTTAAAGTGTATTTAAAAATGACGGTTCTGAATTGACGCCAACCGAAGTTAGTGAGAAGGGTTGCCGTTACCAAAAGGGCTACCATCTATAGACACACACAAACCAGTCATAAGCTAGAGTTACTTGCGCGCTGCCGACCCTAAAATCCACTTCGCCAGTACATAAGCACCGACAGCTTCTCTCCCTAAAGACCCTTGACGACCACACTCAGGATGAGGAACTCATCATGACGTCATCAGGTGACCTCTATTGCTATTTTATACGACAAATTTGGCAAACAAGCTGATGGTAAGAAGCTGCAGTTACCCTAATACGTGTTGCTCCTGTAATATATGCAATTATGCACCCTCTGTAAGGACCACAGTTATCATCTTAATATTAGCTCAACCCATATACATCACTCCACTATGCTGGCCAGACGAGTTTGTCTAGGGTTATATTTAGATCTTTTACATCTTTTCACAATGGTAACGTGTCATTGCATTTTAAACCACCCTAGTAGAGAATGATGATGAAGTTGTCAATTTCTGACAGCATCATCATCATTCTCGTCATCTTAGCGCAGAGACTTCCACTGTTGGATATAGGTCTCCGCCAAGGATTTGCAAACCGATAGGTTCTGCGCTTCGCGCATCCAGCGGCTTCCGCGATCTTCACTAGATCGTCGGTCCACCTTGTGGTGGGCCTACCAACTCATGTCCCGGTACGCGGCCACCACTTGAAGGACCTTTTCGTCCCAAGGGCTGTCAGTCCGGTGAGCTATGTGTCCTACCACTTAAGATTCGCAATTCTTTGGGCTATGTCGGTGGTTTTATATCAAGGTAGTATTTAGCTTGTGACATATACATAGTCACAACACATAGTATTTTTACTGTCTTTTTATACAACAAAGTTGACAAACCATCAGGGTGCTCACCTGAGGGTAAGTGGCCACAGTCGCCAATAGTACATGTGGCTCCTGTAAGACTTGCATATTTACAACCCCTACAAGAACGCCACAGTGAACGTTGCCAACTTGTGACATAAAATGCCATGTCACAGTACCCAGTAATTTCACTGCTTGTTGTCTTACCCTCTAAGCCGGAACACAGCAATGCAAGCGCCTGTTTACCGGCAGAAATAATATAAGAATAAATTAGAGTAAGATGGAGGTATCCATGCAGACGACCCTGGTACAGAATCTCCCTCTGTCTTAACCTTCGAACCGGGGCCTAATTCTACTAGTGTTAATTCATGTATGACGTGTCAATAACGGCTTAACAGCATTGATTTTTGAAGCAGTTACGAGTTTTGTTGGTTAACCGAAAGCAGAAAGCTATCTTAGACATTTGTCACTTTTGACTTATCGAGAAATATGAATAAATCATACCACGAAAAGCAGTTTTATTAAATGACAGAGTAAAAACGTCAAGCTTAGCAGAATTACCCCTGGAACACTGTTATGCAAACAATGCTGCTTTGCAATTGAATTCAGTAAGAGATACCGTGCAGACGCCTTATCTTAACAAAGTTAACGTTAAAAGCTTAAACATTATATCCTGTTCATTTGAATTAAAGACATACAGGAGATTCAATAGCACTCATAAGTGAAGGAAATACTTTAAGATTGCATTGTTTAAAAGCGACATTCAACTTGGAAATTAATTAGATTTCTTTTTGTTTCAGTCACTCAGTTGTCAGTTAGCTATGTAAGAAGGCGACTTATTGAATATTGTAGATTCTATTGTGAAACCAGCCAAGGACGCCTTAACAATACCCTTGGCACTTTTGCTTTGTAAATATTGATACATTGTATATTAAGAAACAAATTGTACGTTTGGGAAATCAGCCCTTTCCGAGAAAAGGAGATCGTTACCTATTTTGCTAATATAACGGGGTCGTTGAAATAAATTGACCAATCTGACTATCGTATAGCGGCAGACTTATATTAGCCATTGCTTTAGGATTCAGGTTATCGATTTTATAATTTCGAAATAAAATAGGTTTTTTTTCGTGTAGTAAACACCACTAGATTACGTTATATTTATTGAATGTGTGATTGTTACTAATAGTACTTTCTCGCAGCTCTCCTAATAGTTGATTGATTGATTATAAACGTTAATTTAGTTATTCTTTTTGATAGATCGAAGTGCGAAGGCTCATTCCCAAGGCTGCCCCGGTCTACCTTAAGATAAGATATTCTTGTTAATAATAACAACTTTATACCCAGGTAAAGTTTTTTCCTTAAACCTTTCGAGACATATTTCAGGAACTGCGCGAAAAGAAAATGCAGAGTACGACATCCAAAAGAAGTGAGGATTAAATGACTTATAGGTGTTGCTACAAAATGTTCATAAGCCCTGTCTTAGGTTAAACACTGTTTTAACATGATGCTGTCTCTACTATCTATCTTTTTAACCAACTTCAACAAAGGAGGTTCTCAGTTTGATCTGTATGTTTGTTTGTATGTTTGTCCGCGATTATCTCGCGTTTGGCTGAATCGATTTTGATTTGGTTTTAGAAAATTATTTATTACATTTAGGAGAAGGTTTGGTATTTTTAATTAACTAACAATATTATTTTTTTTACAAAAAGAAAACCGATTTCAAAAACACCAAAAAGTCATAATTAATATAAGAATACAAACAACACCACAGTTTTATATTGAAGTTGGTGCCAAAATTTAACTAAGTACTTTCATTAATAGTTCTTATATTTTAAGATCTTCCAAAGTGATCATTGCTTGACACCTTATGCTCTAAGCTTGGCTTGATTTAAACACGATGCAGTCTCTACTATCTATCTTATTAAAACAAATGAAACAGCATCATGTTTAAACAGTGTCTAAGTTAAAACAGTGTTTAAAACTAACACCGACAGTTGAACGAGATGTTTGTTTGAACTTAAAATGGATACTTATTAATAGTCTACAATATCGATAGGGATTATCTGATATTTTATTTGCAAAGTCCTCACTCACTGGAGAATATAAGCCTACGATAAAGATTACTGGGGTTTTCGATCGTCCCGTCTTCGCCTACTTTATACTAACAAAACCGCATTTATAGCCATAGAACAATGTTATTCAATTATTACCTTGTGTACAATTGAAGTAATTAAATCTGTTTTAATAAAACTATCCAGATAGTTAATCGTTTTATTCTACTGCTATCTGCAAAATTAGATTCTTAGGGAGTAATCGTGTTAATTTTCGGCAGGCTATGCTAATTAATTGTTTCGTCTAAGATTGTCAAGCTTAACAACTAATTTAAAATTCGTCTATTACAATTTTAATCAAGTTATATCATCGTACTGTACTGTACTGTACTAATATTGAACAGCAGCGTCACAATGCTGCCTTCCATTTTCTTTAATCAGGCCAATTTGAGCGATCTATTTTACACCACATATTTTTGACCTATTCCATTCTCCAACCAAATGATTTTAGAACATAATTGAATTTTGCGACTCAACTGAAAATTTATGCCCGCGATTTGACCCAACTTGTTGGTAAAGGCTCTGTTTTCTTTCGGTTTGTGTTTTCAAACATCTGGTACGCTCAGTTTTAAAAAATCGCTGAGGATGTATTGCGGTCACTGTAAAACATCCTTAAGACAATATTCGGGCTATGAATGGTTCTTAAGACCTACATGACGCGTTGTGGCAATCACAAAAAGACTACTTGGCGAAATTTGTGCCATGGCAATTACTATTCACGACCATACCATGGTCTGGGGCCTTACCATGATCGTTTACAGCAAGGTTAAAACAATAATGAAACAGAGACACCGCTCTTGCTGCGTATAGCGCCATCTCGCTCTCAGCGCGGTTTTTAATATTGTTATGAGCGATCATGGTAAGGGGGCTGGCAATAAGATAACGTCATGATGCATGTTTGCTAAACACCATGCTATCTTATTAGAATACAACGCACATGGCTCCCTATGGTTCTTCTAGTCTCGAAACACGACTTAATTTGATTTTTGACAAATCGCGTTATGAGCGTTATTCGATGGGCCATAGTATTAATTGCACGATGTGGAAGATTTTATGGTGAGTATAAACCGTTCTTGGCCGCTTTTTTGCTCAATTAGCGTCTTCGGCCGTTGAGCGAGACACTTCCGAATTATGATTAGTATGCACATGCAAGTGATAGACCTACTATTTGTGTACGTATTCAATTTAAATCATAATTTTGTTGGGCTTAAATTTTTTATAAAAATATTGCTGCTAATTTCAGTAAGATCATAATGGAATATATTGAGTTAAAAATTATAGATTTTGCCTACATTATATAATTATTATTGTACATCCTACAATTTAGTAATCTATTTATGTGTACTCTATATCCAATGTGTAACATAATAACGCGTGACCTGAAAGTAAGCTGTACAAATATTTATTTGAACTAACCAATTTCATTCTTTTCCTAGGGTATATGTACGGGATTACTTTAATATCACCCAGGAAAATTTAAGGGACGCTTCAGGACACGGCAGAAGAATGATTTAAATATTGATAAAAAATAGCTCACCGATTTAATTTTATATTAATTAACCAAAAAATACTGCATTAGTTTAGTGCAGTATTTTTAGATTTATTTATTTATATTTTTTTTTTTTTTTATTTATTCCTTTTTTATTTTTTATATAATAATGGAAGTGTCTTGAAGCGTTCCTCAAATTTTCCGAGGTGATAAAAAAGTAAGCCTGTATACTACAAGTAAACAAATCTCAATTGAAGCTATAAAATTATGCAAGATATTAGGAATATTTAACAAATGCATTAAAAATAAAACTTAATCGAACCACCCCTAGGCGTAGTCTCAGCTTATTTATACTGCTAGGCCTGTCCCCAGGTGATGCGTTCGGTGGATCGGGGACGAAAAAGTTTTTGAGTATGGTTTAGCCGGGTATGGTATGGTTTATTCGGTAAAAACCAGCGGACGCCGATAGCCGCTGGTAGTCGTCAAAAGTGCTATGGGATACCGGAGTGGGTGGCCTAGTCAACTTAGCCCCTTGGCATCTTGGCATGGAAAAAAAAAGCTGTTAATCGAGACAGCGATTATTTTAAATATTTGTTATCGAAATTAATAACCAATATTTTTAATTGTAATCGATTCAGATTTCTCATTCAAACAAAGCTACTTTCAGGCTTTCGTGTTATTTCTGTTTCGCGATTCATACAGGATTACCGTTTCAACTAGGAGCCTCATTTGAAATATATTATGCAGAGTGTTACAAAAATACCCTAAAATTGAATTAATTCAATCCTATAGTAAGTTGTCATCTCAGTCGATCTTTGGTCTGTAAAATATGGTTGTTCTTAAGGGATAATTATTTGATTTCTGTTTTTAGGCTACGCATTGTATAGAGAACAATACAAAGGACTGCCTTTTTAATGATTACTTTATAATATTTTTCAAAAAACATACACTTCTAAATATCAAAAGGAATCTGAACTAGTAGATTAATTTTTGTTTGCTTACAGTGAGTATTATTCCACCGCACTGTGTTTCCCTTTTTCATATTCCAGTACCTATTTTATAATTATATAGATCGGTTGTATTACTGATACCGAATCGCTCCTGATTGCAACGTCATCTGTATGTCGACGTGGAAAACTTATATACAGGATCGAGTAGCAGGCTAGCGCCTATTTATATTTACAGCTGCGGTTAAAAATTTCACGCACCTTTGGCCTGGACTCTTGCTCTCACTGCTGGCATTGTTGCTGGAGTCGTCGTCCTCCTCCCTCGACGTGGCCGCCGACAGCACCCTGGACGAGCCCGCGCGTTCGCTGCCATCGTTGTCTTCGCCGTCCGAGTTTCGACTTGTCCCCTCTTCTGCCTGCGACAAAAAGATGCCGATAATGTCTCGTCGTCTTAACTTAATTATGCCATTTTATTGACCTCCCACAAGAAAAGGTTTGGACGATCTTCCACCGCCCACCATGCTGGCACAATGTGGGCTGGTGGAAATATGTCACGGCAAAACAAAAGCATTAAGTTGATATGTTTGTTTTGTTTGACTACCAAAACTATTCGGAGAGGACATCCCTTCTGGTACCGTCAATTCTGAAGAACTCAAACTAAGATTTTTATGGTTTAGAATTGAACATTTTCTTAATTTCAACCACCCAATCAGCATATGACATTCTAACTGTTAATTATTGGCGGCGTGACCAGATTGGACGAAGTTAATGTGTATATTTTGATTAGGTTTTGGTGCATAACGCCCATTGACCGACAAATTTTGAAACAAATTCTGATGTATTTTAGTGCTACGGTGTAATGAAAACGCACCCTAATGAAATAACTTGAAAGTATCACGAGAAACAGTAAACGTCTCTTGCATCTCTTCAAACATTGCGAGAAATGTAGTCTTTAAGAATACCATAAAAATAATTTGTGTTTAAAACACCATGCGAGTGCACTGCGAAAACTGAATTACATGCAAACATTTCGCGGGGGTAATCGTGCAAATATGACGCTTAAAGCTTTGAGGTGTATCCGTTAAATAAATAGGGGACAATAAAGAATTTCGTGCATGCCGTTTTGTCGGACAAATGACTTGATCATTCGTTAATTTTTTACACATTACACCACATGTATACGACACGACGCGTCTGTATGATTTATATATGTATATATGGTGCCAGATTTTATCGAATTTAATACCAATAGGACCCAGCCAGTGAAGTTCGTGCATAAACTAATATAATTACAATGTACGGAGACAGAAAGTTTCTGCCGTTTCCATACATTGGTAGTTCTATGCATTTGAGTAACTTATCTATCACACAGTGAAATATAGACTAACTACTCCGAGAAAGTTTAAAATTGAAACAAAAATAATTCTTAATGCACAAGTGTTGACCCTCCACATTTATTTATTTGTTTGCTTACATGTACGTATTTATTTACGAGAGTGCGCCCAGAGAAAAGTAATCGAGTACGCCTCATAGAGACTCCACGCTCGAGGCAAAGCGAGCGGTGGCTACAAGAGTGCTGGCCATTCGCACTCTCACAAGTGCGCCCGCAGACAAGTAATTTGTATAGAGTGGGCCTCGTGTCGGCTCTTGCACGTAGCGTAGAGCAGTGGCTAGAAGAGTGCAGGTAATCTGTACTCTCACGAGTGCGACCACAGACGAGTAATTTGTATAGAGTGCAGCTCGTGGCAGCTCGCAAGTGGCGTAGCGAGTAAAGGCTTTACCTGTGCTGACCATTTACACTCTTACCCTCGCATTACCTTCTAGAGAGTGTAATTATATAGCATTAAACATACTCGTAGTTATGGTCATCATCGACAACAGGCAGATAATATTAATCGACTATCTAAATATTATTATAATTTGGACCTATTTTCACAAAATATTATCATTGTTTTATAATAACTTGCGTTTAATTCATCGACACTATAATATTAATTTACGTATCTATGCAGTTGATATACCAGCCATATTTTTACCATGTACGTAATTCTATCTTTATTACCCTGTGTCAATGAATTCGATTCAAATACTTTTCACTCACCTGTATTCTTATAAGCGGTATAGTCTCCTCAATATTTTTGTACATACTAATTTTAGGATCTCGTTAAATGTCTTCTCACTTTTATGTAAAAAAACAATGTCCACTGCCTATTGTAATATGAGCAACAGAATTACTTCTATTCGAACACTTCACAGGAATTTACATACGACAATATTTTGATGACAATTGACGATGGAAGCTAGTTTTTAATGTCTAAACTCATTATCTAATGAGAAGCTGGCTTTGGATTTTTATTTTAATTTTTTTTACATACTAACTAACATACTATGACACACACAAAATATAATATTTCTATGTTAATTATAGTTATATGCTTTGGTTCTATGGGTATTCTATACGTCGATAGATCTAGATTCTAATAAGCTGGAAAAAGGTAGCAAGTTTATATACACTTTAAATTTACTTACCTTTAGCCAATTCGGTTACACTTTATATTTCTTACCTTTTCCCTATGAGCAGTGAACGTGTCTGTATGTATGAGTTCAATACCTATTCATCTATATAGGATTAAATTTCAATCAGATAAATATTTATATTGATATCAATTTAATGGTTTGTATTTATGATGTTGATATTTTTGATATTTGAAATTAAGATTTATTCGGATTTTAAATGCATGTTGCATTTTGATCTGAATATATCTTAATATAATCTATAGTTTAGTTGCCCACTGCCACTTAAGGTTTGCAATTCTTTGGGCTGTATCGATAAGTCTAAGTTCTTCTACGGATCTCATAATTTCTGATGTGATCACGTAGAGAAACCCCGAGCATAGCCCTCTCCATTGCCCTTTGAGTGACTTTGAGCCTTCTCGTGAGACCCATTGTAAGCGGCCACGTCTCAGTTTGGATTTGATTACAGATTAATATTTTTTACGTACACTCAGCCACATGTCAAGCTTTACATTCACATCACATAGGCGTCGCTATTACGCGCGACATAAGAGCGGTCTCAAAGGTCAATGTGTAAAGTCTGGCGTGTTGGTGTAAGTACATACATGTACTCACTGAAGCCAATAAAAATGGTTATAGTGCCATGGTTAGTGTATTCTAAGCCGCCCCTGTAAATTCGACTTTTACTGAAATTTTACCCAACTTATATGTTAATATTTAAAGCTGTTTAAGGTCCCTAAAGAGGGCCGTTTCAACAGATAATATGAAATCCCCTTTTCTCGTGTCTGCCCCCGTGAGTTGATCCCCTAACGGATTCACGGGGAACTTTGATTTCCCGTTGCCCGTAACTCTGAGATTAAAAAAACAACTGAGCATCATTATCGACAGTTTCAAAACTAGGTAGCTATTATTAGATGTAACACAGAGACTTTCTCTAATCTAGAGTTACTGAATAGACCACAAAAACACAAAAAAGAGAATGTATTATCACTCTACTTGAAATGAAACACTTTTTTCTATTTAACTATTTCGAACAGTGTACAGAACAACGATGATTGAAAACGATATGCAAACAAAATCTATTTACATTTTTACAAATACAAATAAATATCAAGCACAATAAAAACAAGCGAACTGTGCTGATATTTTACTTGTATGAGAATTGGGAAAGCTTTCACGAAAAGAACAGAATAAATAGATGAATTTCATTATTAGGTACTTAGTAAGTGAAAATTTACACGGATTCAACTAAAGCTAATAATTATTAATAAAATGCTGCCTAATCGCCGAAGTAGCATTTCCGCCGGGCAGCCTCGCAAGCTTAAGCAGTTTTGTGAACCTTTGGTTTAAGAATAGTTAATTCTGTTTGTATTAATAATTTCATGGTGGCGATGGTTTCATTTATTTATTAATCACCATATACACGACCATATAAACACAATCATAAATATTTAATTTAAATATGTTATAGCCGAATATTATTATAATTCATAGTGGCGACTTCATTCACTAAAAAGCAACAAAATATAATACGGAAAACGAGGAATAAATTTTCATTGAACTAATTGTACTAAGACTTTTTGAATAATCGAATATTTATCACTCCACTAATTTATCGTAAGCACTAGTCGTAAGTGAATATTTATCACTTTCATTCTTTCTAATTTGTGGTCTGTTTTTATGGTGAATCTCATTTAATATGTTGTTAACATGTTTGGAAACTTATAGATTTTATCCATGAAAGTGAAATCATTTAACTTTTTTTTTTACTAAAGGGTAATAATACCAGAGCCGTAAAAATAAAAAAGTATTAGTTTACCATTTTGTTGTTACGTTTGAGCGCGATTTCGATTTGTTTTGTTGTTTGATAAGATTTTTTATCAAAATGAGATTTATTTATTTATAATAAACACAGTTTTCACAGCGTAATTTTTTTCAAATATTATTAAAAAAGAAATTATTCCTGTACACAAGCCAATTACGGAAACTTACTTTGTTCACTAGAAATATATACAGGCATGAGAGTAGGTATATAACAATTTAAAAAGGTATAGATTTGAAAACAGAAAAAAAAACAAATAAAAACAAATTAATGTGAGATTGGTTCATTTCGGTTTAGCAGTTAATCGTTTGAGGTGACTCTCAACAAATTCGTTCTCCTCATGTGTATGTCCATGTCTATTGATGTCAGAACATGTCAGAAAACTAATTATATAATAAAAAACAAACTGTGATAATCGCTTATTATAATCACTTACCTACTTACTTATATGGTGAAAATATGCATTTTTTCACTATATTAGGTATAGGTTGTGAAAAATGCATATTTTTCATTAGTATCATTTTGAATAACTTTATAACACAAACAATTAGAACTTTGTGCTAATTCTGGTAACAAATTTTGTAAAAAAAATATCAAAATTTCTAGAGCTTTTATGTTTATAGGTACCATATACGAATTCAAAAATTCTAATGACGTAATTATTCCGTGTGTACATTTCATTTTTTTTTCAGGGCAAACGTCCATACAAGTCTTGGCCACCTCCTTTCACCTAGATATCTCTACGCTCTTTTCGAGAAAAAAGTCTTGACGGACAGACGGACAACTAGTGTTGCCCAAATCGGTTTGGTCTGGCGGTCTTGAGAGACTCTTGCTGTAAGACCGAACCAAAAACCGACCTAATTGTGGCAAGAGCAAGACTGGCCCATGCAACATTTGAGCAAGACTTGCTAAAATCTTGCATGGGTCAAGTCTTGGTGTTGGTCTTGATCTCGATCTTGCAAGACTAAGACCGATTTTGGACAACACTACGGACAACGAAGTGATCTTATGGCTTTCATTTTTTTCTTTTGAGTTACGAAACCTAATTAACTGTTTTTTTTTCAAATTATTAAGCATTTTTATATATATAATCCTTTATTGTACACAAACATGTAAAAAAAATACATTTAAAACTTAAAATATATACAAGGGCGGACTTATCTCTAATAGAGATCTCTTCCAGCCAACCCAAGTGATAGTGTAAGATGTTGTGTTAGCGGGAAAAAAGTTGTACAAAAACAGAACCGAAAAAAGAAAATAATCTGATTTTAAACAATATATATAAAAATGATATATATTATATTATCATATATACACACATATACATATTTATATATATACAATTTATATAAAATTTAAATAAAATGCAAAGTCACAAACATAATAAACTTCGTTAGCTGCTTCTGTCTCGCATTACTCGTCCGAACGTATCGCGGTCCGCGCGTCGCAAAGGTGGGGCGGCTGATTCTTCTGAATTACGCCCATGAATATGCGAGTAATCCGATTCCCGGGTCTTTGTCGGCCCACGGCTGATTGCGCCTGTCGGAAGTCACCGGTGATTTGGGTCCGGGTGCAATCCCATTGAAAAGCTCCGTTTTTGATACAGGTAACGTATCGCCGCCGCGCCGATACCTGGGCCACCGAAATGGGATTTGTCGTTGCGAATGACATGCAAATTTCGTACTCTTTGAATATTTTTCTATTCAAATGTAGATTATGCATTTTATAACACATACTATTTATTTTTTGGAGATGAACATCACTGTTGCGGGCTCCTTCCATGAGCCGCAACCGTTTTTATCAAGTTTTTTAAAATAGTAAATTTTGATGTCATTTTTTGAAATGTATCGTTTCCCGTTCCGTTGCCAAGGTGTTGTTTTTATTTTGTCTTTTTTGTTTCTCATTGTTGTACCTCAATTTGCTGTATTCTTTCACTATATTATTTTCATCTCAATTAATCTTTTCATTATACAGTCCACGCGTCCGTTACAATTATTACTGAAATATTTCAGAAACAACTGTTTCTATACATTTGATAATATTTAATGGTAAGTGGTAATATTTATTGATTTTTATAAAAATCTCGTGTCACGATGTTCGTCCGGGATAAACTCCGAAACTACCTAAGCGAATTTGATGAAATTTAGCTAACTGTATGTAATTTGGTCCAACTTAAAATATGGGATAGTTTTTATCTCAATTTTTCAGCTCAATATTTATTATTGCGTCGAACGTTATTATGGCGAAACGTAGCCCGCGGGCGCAGCTAGTATCTAATTTAAAATTAAATCAAATTAATGTATTATGAAAAGGAAACACTAGACATTCTAGAAAGTGATTTGCACAAAAATTATCTATTGTACAATCTAAAAAATAACTTTCATACGTAATGAAAAGAATTAGAAAAAAAAACCCTCACAGAACCTACTGTTACATACAGGTGTAATACAACGGCTTACGCAAAAAAATATTTCCCGTGGTTCTACTGGATGGCTTGGTAGCTCAACAGTAATTTTTTATACTGGTGGCACCACGGGCAACAAACGAAAAAGAGAACACAATTCTGCTTGTGAAACTGAAAACTTCTCCCAAGGAACATACTCGTATGTCTAAACACGACAAAAATTTTCGCAATATCCATACAAGATGATATTAACTAAGGAAATTGCCATGGAAAGTTAAAAAAAATTTCTTGGGGAAACTTGGTTTATTGTCACAAGTAGAATTGTGCTCTTTTTTTGGAAGCGATTGCATTACACCTGTATTATATCAGAGACCTAATATAATACGGATTCAAAATTAAAACTAGATATTATGATCAAAAGAAATTAAAATTCTACTTTTGATAGGATCAAGGGTAATTATGAAGATATGACGTTTATAGTAAGAAGTAGGTATTGCTATTTAAACAGAATATCTTAAGAAACTTGAACTTAATCTAATTTATTTTTCAAAAACTTAATTAAATAAAGGAATGCATCTTGCAGAAAGACCAGGTGAATAGTTAGCCACCTTTAACCTTTTTACCCTTTTAATGTATGATACCCCGTTAATGTCAGTCAGTAAAGCAAGTGATATATAGAAGACTCTACTGGGATCAGTAGTGGACCTTACCAAACTCCATAAGTGCTTTTCGATCCACTGGTGGACCATTAAAATGAGATGCACGAATCCACCCAAACCAATGGTGGATCACAGTGAGCTTTAGCGTGCGATTCGATCCACTGACACTGGTGAATCGAGGTGATGGATATCTACTGGATAGAGGGAAACTATGTAGATCGCATTGGCGTAGCTTCTTTGTCGTTTAAAAGTGATTATGTAATCCAACTTAAATAAAGTATATTGAATTTGAATTTGTAAATAAATAGACACTGATTAATGAACGTTTTTGAAAGCTACAGGAGGAGACTCTGTATCTCAGATACAGCTGAGTCCTCTCCGCCTTTTATTAACTTACTAGCTGTGCCTGCGACTTGCGGGCACGCGTCCGCGTGAAATATTAACTATTGTTGAAGTTGATAAAAAATAACCTATGTTATACCTTATATAGATAGCTATCTACTAGTGAAAGTCCCGTCAAAATCGGTCCAGCCGTTCCGGAGATTAGCGGGAACAAACAGACAGACAAAAAATTTTTAAATTGTGTTTTTGTTATTGGTACCCGATATACATTCATACCCATTTAGTAAAAACTTGTTATTTTGGCATTACAAACAGACACTTCAGTTTTATTTATTTGTATAGATTTCTGTCGCTAACAGCGGTGCTTATATTGATGTGTTCCGGTTTGAAAGGTGACACAGGCAGAGAAATTACCGGGTACTAGGACTTGGTGACTTGACGTCTTACGTTACAAGATGGCAACGTACACTGTAGTCTTTGTAGGGTTTCTTTTTTCTGTTTTTACAGGAACCGGTAACTGTTACCACTTACCATTAGGTGGGTAGTCTGCTTGTTCGCAAACTTTGTTTATAATGATAAAAACTGTTATTTTCACGTTTCGATATCCATAACGGCCAAAGCAGCGAACATGAAGTTTGTATGTTGGTGAAAATAAACAAGTATCTGGATAGCTCTGAATTATCATCATCATCATCACAGCTCATATACGTCCCCACCGAGGGGTTCGAGCCTACCCTATATGTTAGGGTGATTAGGCCTTAGTCATCCACGCTGGCCCAGTGCGGATTGGTCGACTTCACATACATCATTGAATTTCTTCGCAGATGTATGCAGGTTGCCTCACAATTTTTTCCTTCACCGTAGGAGCGTCAGGCAAATGTACATATGAAATTCGAAACGAAAAACACATTGGTACATGGCGGGTCTCGAACTCCGACCCTCCGATTGGAAGGCAAGTGCCGAGTCCACAGCGCCACCGACGCTCTGAATAGATACAGATAATCTAAACGCACACACAGAGACATAGCGTTTCAAAGAAGTCTATAATAATAATACGAAAAGATATTCTATACGCAGACTGTAAGATTCAAATAGCTTAAGAAGAATTTCACGAAACTGGACTCGAATTCATGCATAACTCAATGTACACTGGCAAGATAAAAAGGGCACGTAGCGCTCGAAATGGGAGGCACTGAAAAATAAAGTTAATTCCACATGTAAAAAACTTTTCCACCTCACCAGGGCTTTCTTCATTCTTCGAAATCTGCGTGGAATGTCTATTTTTACCGCTTGCGTAGAAAAAAAATTTGATGTGGGCTACCGAGTCGCCAAGTTAAAGTGGGCTTGGGCCGGACACGTGTGCACACGACACGACGACCGATGGAGCAAGCGGGCTCTGGAGTGGAAACCCAGATTAGGCAGGAGAAGCGTAGGCAGACCAGCTGCCCGATGGGCCGACGAGATCATGGACATTGCAGGCCCGGTCTGGTCAAGAGTGACTGATAATCGATCAGTATGGAGGAACATTGGAGAGGCGTATGCTCAACGGTAGGCGAATACACGCTGAGGAAGAAGAAGAATGAAGAAGAAAAGTGATTTGAAGTTCGAACGTTTGAATATGGACTGGAATATGGATTCAAACTTTAGCTGTGTTCCAGTTAACCATCACCACTTTGCTGGTGCTGACATCTGATGTTAGCCTCGTTTGACGTTTCTTATAAGAAATGTTGACATTTTAAGCCGCGCTAATTGTTACAAAAAATGTAACGGAAGGTGATAATTTTTCGTGCGGAATTTTGACACCTCACCTACTTAGTCCAGCCACTTAAAATTTCTAATAATATAAATCAGAATTGGCTAATACTATCAATGCATTTTTTCAATCTTTCAATGCATTTTTTAAATCCGCTGAAAATCCTTTTTGATTCATGAAAAAAGATTCCAAATGTCAAATTTGAAAGCTTTAACACCAAAGGCTAATGAAACGCATCGATGCTAAAAATGTTAAAAATGTTGCAAATCCGTTCTTATCTGGAACGCGCCTTTTGTGGTCAAAAACTTTACGCTTAAAAAAGAACAATCTACATGCTAAAAATGATTACCTACATTATAAATTCGTCACGTTGCAAATTTCAAATTAAATTTTTGTAATTTTTAGGCGTGTTCGGGTAGCCTGTGGTGGCGTTTTTAGCATTATCAAAATTGGCGTTGATGTAAATCGTTCGGTTAGGTTATGAAATTTTTGCAATTTTTGCTCCACACCCTAACCGAACGCTACATTATCAATATGTCAATGTCATAAGCTATTATAATCTAAATTTATTTTCAGTTTCCAGATTCTGGATGTATTATGATGTAATAAGCTCACTTCGTGATTAACGATCATTAATTTTCATAAATAATGAAAATAAAATTTATTTCGTTAAAGCTTATTCAATCGTGTCAAAAATTTTACGTTTAGTTAACGTCAAAACTCTTAAATGTCAAAAAAATCCACTTTTGACCCTCTTCGAGAGCTGGGGCGAAATTGGCAGTTCACAATGCCATTTTTGTCATTTTTTCAGCTATCCGAACGGTTGATGTAAACAGATAAAAATGCAACTTTTGTTCACATTTCTTCTAACCGAACACTCCTTGTGTCAATTTTGTCATTTTTAACAGTTATTTTTGACATCTCGATGCTATCCGAACGCGCCTTACATGTTTGATTTTTCACAACTGAAAGAGACCATAATAGGGGTCGGTGGCATTGTGAACTACCAATTTCGCCCCAGATCTCGAAGAGGGTCAAAAGTGGAAGTTATTGTCATTTAAAGGTTTTGACGTTTACTAAACGTAAAATTTTTGACACGAATGAATTAGTTTTAACGTAATAAATTTTATTTTCATTATTTATGGAAATTAATGATCGTTAATCATGAAGCGAGCTTATTACGTCATAATACATCCAAAATCTGGAAACTGAAAATAAATGCAGGTTGTAATAACTTATGACATTGACATATTGATAATGTAGCGTTCGGTTAGGGTGTGGAGCAAAAATGGCAAAAATTTCATAACATTCTAACCGAACGCTTTCCATCAACGCCAATTTTGATAATGCTAAAAACGCCACCACAGGCTACCCGAACGCGCCTGTAGGTAGATTCGAGGCGATCCAAAGATATTACTATTAATTTTCCGATTTCACAAGTGAATTGAAACCTATAGGTATTTCCCGTTAGTAAGAATCATGAAATTTGGTAATAAGCAATGTCTTCTGGCACATATTAAGGAAAGTGTCTAAAAACCGTAACTATGTTAGTAGTTAGGAACTTATACACTTAGATGAATTTGTACGGAACTGCGTGAGTTGAACTTGCACTTGCGTTACCTCAGCGCAAAGACGTGTAGTTTCAACGAAACATTATGTGATTCCGCGCAACACGCTTTTCATTTCAAGAGCGCCTTCACATTTTGCGGTTGAGCGATTGCTAAAATTTGCGGGTGACTGCTTATTTTGGCCCACTAGTGTAGTTTCAGGCGATTAATATTGAATACTGAGAATCGATTGAGAGCGGCTGCCCTTGGGGCGTGTGTAGTCAACCCCTACATCTGACTCGTTAGACGATATCTGTGAAGCTTCGATCCAATCAAACTTTTTTTCATATCTTCAAAAGGATATGTTTCGTATACTATATGAATGATCCGTTAGGTAGGCGTTTTATGTTCACTCAAAAATCTGTATTTATAAAAAGGCTTCGGTTACTGACTGAGGTATCTAGTGTTGCCCAAAATCGGTTTTGGTCTTGCTGTCTTGCGAAACTCTTGCTGCAAGACCGAGTCCTAGACCAACACCAAGACTGATCCATGCAATATTTGAGCAAGACTCTTGCTCAAATCTTGCATGGATCAGCCTTGGTCTTGGGACCCTATTTTTGAATCATTCGTCCGGCATGGAGTGCTCGTCGGTGTTCGATTTCTACTTATTTTCGTTATGTTTTCGACGAAAACCAAAACAATATTGATCTTCGTCGTATTGTTCTATTGATTTTCAATGCAAGAGAAATGGAAATCAATAGTAATCGTGCACAGATGACGCTTGAAAAGCGCTCGATGCCGGAGGAATGATTAAAAAATAGAGCCCCTTGTCTTGCTACAATTAGGCCGATCTTGGTCTCGGCCTTGCAGCAAGAGTCTCGCAAATCTGCAAGACCAAGTCTAATTTTGGGCAACACTAGTATTAACGTAGAGCCTAAACTACTAGGGCTAGAAGCATTAAATTTGATGCAGGAATTTGTTGGCTAATGTACGTAAGCACAGACTGAGGAAGGATTTTTCGAAATTCTGAAGGAAGCTGAGAAATCCCCATTCATGAAAAAGTGAATACCCGATGAAACCAAATGAAGTCAAATAACATGGCGGGTTTTAAATTAGTCTGTCAAACCAATACGTACTGTATTGTCGCATGTCATATGAATGGGAAATTCTCGTGATTTTTTTAATATCTTTACCTTGGTTAGGCAAAAGAATCAAGTTTACGGACATACAACCAATTTTATTATTTTACCTGTTTGTTGAAAGTTCTCATTTTATTGCACAGTATGATACAGCTTTACACATATAAATAGAGCTTTTTTTAAATTCCTAATTAATTTTCACGAAATCCGTAAGTTTTCATAATAGGATGGTAATTCGCAGCTAATATTAAGAGTGAGTAAAGTTTACTTTGGTTTAATAAAGTGAAGAGAAATTAATAAAATTTAAATTTTGTTCGAGTTGCATATATCATTGGATGCCACACACAGCAGCATTTATTTATTTACCAATCACCGCGGATGAGAGTCTTGGAGCCCTGAAAGACAGGAAGGTCTAAGCTTAGGCTCCAATGCACATAAAAATTACTGTATCCCGTAGATGATTAGGCACTTTATGAATTTTGGCGGAAAATAAACAATTTTTCAATTTCAAATCACAATCACTCATCTTGAAGTGGCTGGTTCAGTTCACCAGTGCACGCGGGGTGTATTCATAACAAACCAGGGTGGCGAGACGGGCCGTGGCCTAGGGCGGCCTCACTTCATCCCCGGCCACGTCAAGTGGCTTAAAATGCGCCACTCGAATATTGATGGTAGGTATTTTTAAGTGCTCCCGATTCGTACACACTTCTGTATTCCGCGATGGCGGGTCTTAATTTGGATCTGGGGCAGAATGAAGAAACGTTATAGCTTTTTGAATAAAATTTTGTGATAGTTATTTATGTCTCTCCAGAGGGAGAATCAGCACTAGAGTGGTCTGGGCGAGTTACGCTCTATACAGACGGACTGCATTTCAACTGCATTCCGACTGCAAAATTGCAATTCAGATGCAGTTGGCACAACTGCAACGAAACTGCAAACCAACTGTACAGTCCTAATGCAGTCGACCCAACTGCTTGGGGGTAGGTAGGTACCTACATCCTCTGTGAAAACTGATTCCTTTGATTGCAGTCCAATTGCAGTCGGTGTGCAGTTTCATCAACTGCACAGCGACTGCAATTGATTTGCAGTTTCGTTGCAGTTGTGACAACTGCATTCGATCTGCATCTGAACTGCAATTTTGCAGTCGGAATGCAGTTGAGATGCAGTCCGTCTGTCCAGAGCCTTACTCGTATAATGATAGTACTCATTGTGAAATGTACCGATTTCGGTTAGCGCAATATGCCAGTTCATACAGGACAACAGGACAGACTTAACAGTTTGATGCAGTCGCTGTGCAGTTGATAAGATTGCACACCGACTGCAATTGAACTGCAAAAGAACTGCAATCAAAGGAATCAGTTATCACAGAGGATGTAGGTACCTACCTCCAAGCAGTTGGGTCGACTGCTATTGGACTGCACGAGTGGTTTGCAGTTTCGTTGCAGTAGTGACAACTGCATTCGATCTGCATCTGAACTGCAATTTTGCAGTCGGAATGCAGTTGAGATGCAGTCCGTCTGTCCAGAGCCTTACTCGTATAATGATAGTACTCATTGTGAAATGTACCGATTTCGGTTAGCGCAATATGCCAGTTCATACAGGACAACAGGACAGACTTAACAGTTTGATGCAGTCGCTGTGCAGTTGATAAGACTGCACACCGACTGCAATTGAACTGCAAAAGAACTGCAATCAAAGGAATCAGTTATCACAGAGGATGTAGGTACCTGCCCCCAAGCAGTTGGGTCGACTGCTATTGGACTGCACGAGTGGTTTGCAGTTTCGTTGCAGTTGTGACAACTGCATTCGATTTGCATCTGAACTGCAATTTTGCAGTCGGAATGCAGTTGAGATGCAGTCCGTCTGTCCAGAGCCTTACTCGTATAATGATAGTACTCATTGTGAAATGTACCGATTTCGGTTAGCGCAATATGCCAGTTCATACAGGACAACAGGACAGACTTAACAGTTTGATCTTTGGACTACAATCATCGTAAAAGCGAGGATTTTCTTAGTAAAGATGTAAGGCTTGACGTGCCGTCGATTGTATCAAAATGTGGGTAACGAATCAAATCAAGTGACACGACTAGTTCTCTCAGCGCTGACTCATCAAGCATCGGATCGACTCTGCTTCTAGTGTCACCACACACTTAGAGGAAATCGTACAGTACGTTTTTCACACAAACGTAGTCCCCTGTTTCCTTTCTAGATAATGGCAGTAGTTGCTCTATTTTTTCAAATAATATCAATTGCCACCGTAAGCATGTTCCTATGTTTTCCTTTTTTATTAAGAGATTATTAAAAGAGATTTTAAACCTTCAAAAATTGTATAATCACAGTATTCAAACGTCCAGCAAACAAATTGAAGAAGATTTTATGAAAAAAAGCAAAACATAGAAACAAAGAATAAGCCTTGCTTTAATTTTTTACGCAAAAAGTAATTAAATCGGCCAATTTTTCGCGGAGAGAAAACAGGGGACTACGAAACGTATATTTTGTGTACTTTTTACAGGTATTTTCGGTCCCTGCTGCCAGCTGCAGTTGTCCCTATCGCGCTCAGTTCAGTTGTTCGGACACACAGCCCGACAACAATGCATTTTACAAATACCTATTTTTGTAGTCGCTCGACCTTGGTGTTTCCTCTTGATCATTGCGGGACAAACAGTATACAATTAAAGTCAAACCCGTATCCCATACACGGGTATCATCAGTGTACTAAAATCTAGATAACCAAGAATAACAAGTGACTCTACTTAATTAGTGCTGACTCGTCAAGTATCGGATCGACGCTGCGACTAGTGTCACCACACATTCAATCCCCACTGTGTGTAAATCACGTATTTTTAAGTGTTGACATGTGATTTTGCCTATGCATAAACATATACAAAATAATGTTAGGTAGATATATTATGTTCATTGCGTTATAACAAATAGTAAGCACGTAGTAACGAATAGTAATACATAGAGTTGACGTAAACACCGGTGACCTAAATTTTATGGATTTAAATCCTTTGTCCCGTGTAGAAGTAAAAATCCCTTATTTTATTTCTATTTTGTATTTATGTGCAACCGCGCTTCTTTCTTTCTGTTAATGTTACGATACGTCAAAAAAGAGTAAGGCCGCTAGTCACTGAGATAAACCCAAACCTGAAACGTTATCGCGTATAACTAAAACCATTATCGCGTGTGTTTCCCGAATGCTTAAACGTGCCATTTGTGTAAGAAATGGTCAAGAAGAAAAACTTTCAACAATTAAGGAACTTCTATAAAGAAGAAGGTAACACGTTACATCTACTTAATTGTAAATTTTTGGTACTTCGCCCTAATCTTAATTATTAAACAGTTATTAATATAAATAAGATACCAAATAAATAGGTGCAGTAATAATTATTATGATATTATGTGAGTGCTTTAAGGGGTTATGTTTTAGGGGGCATGAAAAGAGAAAATAAAAATAACAAATATGATTTTTTTTAATAACAAAAAATAGTTTAATAATTAGAAAGTAATTTGGAGCTTGCTACGGTGTAATTCGGGTCAGTACAAAATCGTGACGTCATGACATTTCAAATCAACAGATCGTTTCAGATTACAACACCATCCCCATATAAAAAAAAAACGTATTTAAGGGAAAATATCAGAGCGTAGACAATTCAGTAGATAATTCTCTAAAAACCTCGGAAATGTAGTCACCAACCTATGCGACCCAGTTTTCTGTTTGCGCTTGCAATCTGCGCTTCAAAGGTTTCAGACCCCTTCCGGATGTAATCTAATAGTTAATCCGTGTTACTGCTGCCACTTGATAATAATCAATACTTTCAAGAGAACCTATAACGTTACTGTTCATATTACGAATTACGAGTATTAAGACCAAAGATATTAATTTATTTTCAGGTGAAATTTTCGTACAACATATAAACGGTGTACAGAAGGCGGACTTAATGCCAAAGGCGAATGCCTTTGGCGTCAACATTTTCTTTCACATTACCAGTCAACCGGTAATGTGAAAGAAAATGTTGACGGTGTATGCGTTAAGGATTACAAAAGAATTAAAATTATTTCCGCTTTGTACAATAAGAAGAAATACGTGTATGGACATAAAAAATACATATAGATTACCCATTACACATAACAAAATATGTAATTAATAATAAATTAAAACATACATACATATAGATTTATGTAATATAATAACAATAAGCATTAGTGGCGCTGTGGGCTCGGCACTGGCCTTCTAATCTGGAGGTCCGAGGTTCAATCCTGCCATGTACCAATATGTTTTGCATAATAAATTGTTTCTGATGGTTTGGACATATCCAAAAATGGCCAGATAATCACATGGTCAGGCTTGCCTTGACTCATGACAAAACGCAGAAGCGGAACACTACTTGGTTGAAAATACTAGGCGGGCCCTCCACAATGTGGTCCGACGATCTTGTGAAGTAAGCGGGAAGCCACTATAAGTCCATGGTTGATAAGTCCTTTGATTGAAAAGTCCATGGTTCAACTTTACCAATTTGACATGAAAATTTTACATTGTACTCGTACATATTCATCTTTTCAATAAAATACAATTACAAATAATAGGACATTTTCATTTATAGCTTTGCAGCCTTACGCATCAGGCGTTTACAAGCACTAAACTATTAAACCTAAAATCGTCTACAACTTTCTAAAATCATTTGTATATGTGCTAAAGCTTATGATTTTTAAAGAATTTTTGAATTTGGCGGACTTAGCCACAAAAATCACTCTCTACCAGTAAACCAAATAGCGAAATAGGTAGCGGTATTCATTAATCTCTGTTTCTTTTGTGTTAAGAGGACTGTGAAGTGCCAATTCATGGCTCGAGTATGCACTTTCAAAAATGCAGTTTGTTGCACACCGCTTAGAGTTGAAAGTCCGAGGCAAGTGCCTACATTTCTTATTGAAATATTGTTTCGGGCGATAATGGTTTTACACCTCTAAACCTTAACGAAATTCGTCATTTTGGTCTTATTAGATTCAGTATATCTTAATTTATGTTTGTACGTTTTGCTTTTTTGTAATTCAGTACAATTTAGTAAAAAAAAGATAAAAATGCTCGAGGTAGTTTTTAAGTCTATAATAATATTAGATATTTAGATAATAATTTATATTCTGAGCAATATGACTTCAAAATCAAAACGTTAAAACCAAGATCATCATTATATCTACAACATTTTCAAAAATTATGAAAATTAGACTATGTGAAGAGGGAGAAAAGCGTTATCGCTTTTTGTATTCAAATTTACAGCTTAACAATCCTCTTAATTTTGTGTTGGGTTCGCGCATCAAGAAGTAATATCAACGACCCGCAGACGTATAGGCGCGATGTTAATGCCAACGACAACATCCCCGACTCTTCTAAATTACTCTAATCTGTCCCCGGGAAAGTTGGAATGGTCGTAAGAGACGCAAGAACTGTCTCATTTTTCCTTGCGCCCAAAGAAGGCGTCCTTAGCCAGGGATCATGGTAATCCACATTAATTGATTACCTACCCTCCGCCCGCGCACCGCACAGAGGTACGGCTTAATCGTAATCTGGCGTCAGAATATTTTTTTAGGGTCAAGTACCTTTTGTTTACACGCCTTGTTGTGAAGTGCGCTTTGAAATGCGTGTGACCTTTTCGAGAATTTTCTTTAGAATCTAAAATTGATTTTTTTTCGTTGAACGGTACGTTCCTACATTCATGTACGATGTTCCCGTCGCATTGTATGACTAGTGGTTTTTTAGGGCTCCGCTCAAAATCAACACGGAACACTTATAGTTTCATCACGTCCGTCTGTCTGCGGTTTAGCTGAGATACTGTCAATTCAAGAAAGTTGTTATTTGGCATGGGTATAAAGCAAAGTAGTAAATTTAAAAAAAAAAACGGGAACATGTCAACTGTTGATTAATTTTTTAGACGACGGTCAACGTTGCTTAACCTTAGCAATCTTTAGCTGCTACAGAACCAAGCTCCTCAAAAAATGTTCTATCTAGTAAGCTTCCCATCAGAAATTTACATATAAAAGGCAATTTTAAATGGTCTGAATGCGTAGATTTACGTCCTGTATTTACACTAACAAGATCTAAAGTAAACTTGTTTCAACCTACATAAATGCATAAAACACTAATACATGCATATTTTAAGAAAAATAAAGTTATGTATAATATTTTCCCACTGAACAGACCATTGTTTGAAGATTATAATGACGTATTGTATCCAAAACAAAAAATCCAACTTTTTTATAATCCTCAACTCCGTTACCTTCTATTTGACGCGGAAAACAGTCCGTGAAAAATGAACTGCCATATTGTATTTCTAATCCACAGCCACTTGAACAGGCTTTATGTATAGAATGACAAATCAATAAAGGCTCCACAACGATCGCTGTAGGCATTGAACGTTAAGGGTGTATCATTATAATCGCGTGTCGTTCACTTCAGCTGTTTGAAAAAATCTGAGTTCACAAGGATTTGATAATATTTTTAACACAAGTAATACAATAATGATCTTTGAAAGAGGTAGAACATGCCGTTTGTCGGTTCAGTTGAATAATAACCAATTCTATAAATGACTATTCTAGAATTAAGTAATTCGTGAAATTACCAATTTTGAAAATAATTTAACCTCACAGAGATAGGGAATTCTCACACCCACTCATAACCAGAAACTCATAACTGGAATATAATGTGGCGATTCATAACTGACTTGAGTACCCACTCATAACCATGGTGATGAAATATATTTTTCATTACTCATGCTCTGAAAGTAGGTCTGAAGTTGCCTGAGGAGCGGGTTGAAAGTAATACTTTTCAACCCTAGGGAGAATCACTTTCAACTGACAGCTGCTGTCAATTTTTAAAAAAGAAACTAGTTCTATTTTTACATTTCTATTAAACCATGTTCTGACGTTCTATTACAGCCACTCAATTACAGCGTAAAATTTAAATCATAATGTTAAGTGTTAAAAGAATATATTTTTTATATGACTAATATAATTTACTTTCAACTATTTCTTTGAAATAACATGACTTGGGCAAAATATTTACCATTTTTTCAATGATGAATATGAAAAATAATGGCTGAATAGCTGGCTGGCCACAGAAAAAAAACAAAATAAGCGGGAAAGCGGCAATCCGATCTTTATTTGTTTTTCGAGTTTTGTTTATTCTTCCGAATAGCAGAGATTTCATACACAAGAGAAGAGGCAAAAGCAGAAGTTGTTGATTTATTAAAATAAAATTCACTCATTTATGTTCTTAGCTGATTCATGTTTTTATTTTACTTTCCTTGTATTCGTAATGAAAAGCACAGTGTTTACCTCGGGTTAAAGACTTATTTAGTCCCTCGAACTATAGGCGCCCTCTCTACGCTCGGGCGCCAAACCCCGTCTCGGGACTAAATAAGTTACTTTCACCCCTAGGGTAACAATGTACTATTAAAGCGGTCGCATGCGACCTGTGTGACGTCACGCGCCATTCGAAAAATGAACAATTGTCAAAACGTGCGATTCATAAAATTACCAATTTTGAAAATGTAAGCGGCCCGTACACAGTCAATCTCGATCGTGTACGTTAAGCTTTGACCGCGATCTTGGATCACAGGATCGCGTCACACACAGCATTTCACAGTCAATCTTGATTTCTTCAGTCCGTGTATCGTAACTGCCACGATAATACATGTTGCCATAAAAGGTTAAAGCTGTAGTGTTCCTTGTTTTGGCCTTAACTTTGAAGAAAATAATTCGAAAAAGGCGCTGGGTTAAACAGTGTTTACTCAAAAGAGAATTGTATACTCATTTAAATCTATTTAATGAAATCCAAATAACTGCTGAAGCTGAGGTTATAAAAAATACTTCAGGATGGGGGTTAATGTTTCCATGACTTACTAAAATGATAACTCCATATATAACCAAACAAGATACTTGTATGAGGAAAAGTATAACACCTGAAGAAAAATTTGCAATAGCATTACGTTATCTTGCCATTTATTTTCTTACGGACATCATTTGTGGCTTAATTTTCTTAAAAAAAAATCGAGTACCTAGCTTATTGTATCTAGCTTGTCTGTTATATTTGTTTGTATAATATGTATGCTGCGTATTCTATAGCTTTGGTAAAGTTTCTAGAAGAATGGTAAAATCTTCTTCTAATTATGGAAGCGAAGGAGAATTCGGCGGTTTGATCGGTGGTGACGAGGAGCGCGTGTAATCGGCGTCTATTTTCAATGAGCGCACAGCGCGTACTGACTGACGCGATTTTTAGCTTACACGTTGAATCTTGATTTAATATCTAGATATTTTGAGATCAGATGTATCAATCCATCAATCTGCTTCGTACATTATCAATCTCGTTCGTGATCATTGATTTAGATCGCGGATCGCGATTGAGATTGACTGTCTTGTTTTATAAATGATACGCTTTAAATAAATCCTCCTGGTTAAGTGATCTCGACGTTAATATGGTACCTATAAAGAAAATGCAGCTGCGTGGGTTCCAATACGTTTTCTCACTGCAATCATAAAATGTAGAAACACAATATTCTTTTGGTTACGGTCATCTCTAAGTGTAAGAGGTACTTCCCCAGTTTAGCTTGAATCGATCAAACTTTTTTTCTATCGCTCACATCAGTATGAATATAGAACTAAGGTTGAGCGAATAACATAGTTATTATATCGTTAACATTGCGAAACACAACTAAATGAGGCAACTCGGAGCATTACCTCACAAATTCAGCTTAAAGTGCGTGTATTTCAGCGGCTGCGGTTAGCTACGCACATTTTACAATGTTCGACTGTAACACATCCATTACACGGGGCGTGCCCAGAAGAATTATTATATCCCACGTTTGAAATGAACGGTGATCTGACGTTTCAAAACAAATTACCGGAACAACGTGGTTCGTGATAATTTTTCTGAGTAGACAAAAACAAGTGGAAAACCTATTTTTGTTTTGCTCTATTGCGATACATCTTTAGGTTTGGGATTGGGATTGTTTATTTCATTTTTACAAATAATTTTCTATAAATTTTACAACATTCCCACAAAAAAAAAACAGTCGAACTAGGAATGGCTTCCGTTTTGTGAAGTCCGTTAAAAAGTATGTAAGTATAAACGAGTGAACGCAGTGAGCATGGACGCTAGGTTAATAAAACATCGAGTGAATGCAATTGACTGTTTACTTTTCTGGAGTGAATAATCTACTTTTCATTACTCATACTCTGAAAGTAGGTCTGAAGTTGCCTGAGAAGCGGGTTAAAAGTATTACTTTTCAGCCCTAGGGAGAATCACTTTCAACTGACAGCTGCTGTCAAATTTTAAAAAGAAACTAGTTAATTTTTCACAGTTTTATTGAACCATGTCCCGGCTTTCTATACAGCCATTCAATTACAGCGCATAATTGAAAAAACATAATGTTAAGTATTTAAAGAATATATTTTTTGAAATGACTTTATTATAATTTATTTTCAACTATTTCGTACCATGCAAATAACACATTCGATAAAATGTAATATACAAGATTTATCTGATCATTGGCTTAGTTCTTCACGTAGCAATTTATTTATTGTAACGCAAAATATTGCGAGTATTTATAAAAATCTCGAGGACCTCCAAGTTACCTTATCATTATTGAGCTTTGTTTTGTTTTTGTTTTTTTTTTTTTGTTTTTTTTGTTTTTTTTTAAAAAAAAACGTCGCCCCACACTAGGATTTTCTCCTGTATCGTGGGTGCAGTCACAAACATAGAATATCACATGCACATACACCCAGGCCGGAACAAACTTCTGTAGGCCATACAAAACATCTGTCCCGTGCGGGAATCGAACCCGCCGCGACCCGTTGCGCAGTAGGCGATCACTCGACCTCTGCGCTAACCGTGTCAAAGTTGATATTCTCGTTCTTACCGAATGTAGAATAAACCCAGATAAACAAATACCATTGTTAAATAATTACACCTCCTACCAATCGACTAAACTTTTAAATGAGAACGATGGTGTAGTCGTTTATATCAAAAACAACCATCAAGCTAAAGTCACTGAACAAAGCCTCTCGGATGCTACTGGGCTACAAATAGAGATTGCTAGCTATATCTTCATAGGCATATACCGACCCCCCTCATTTCTGGACGCGGGTAGTTTTGTTAGGTGCCTTGACTTACACCTGGAAACTCTTAGTCATCACAAAAACGTGTCTATTATTGGTGACATAAACATAAACCTGCTTCCCACGGCTACCGAGAGGCCTCAGCACCGACGTAATAGACTCAGTTACCTGGATGTATTATCCATACATGGCCTCTTACCTAGTCACACTCTACCTACGAGAAAGAGCTCCTGCCTTGATCACGTTATGATAAAACTTGATACCAACCTAAATGAAGCCTTTGTTGCCGTTTTAAACACGACTGTCTCATCTACTCCTAAAGCTGTCACTAAGTCCAAACTAGTTACAAATTTTGACGGGGCCTATAACACTCTTTTATCAACAGTCATTCCCTCTTTCGATATACTTAATAATAATTATCCTGAAGATTATGCCAACTCTTTTATTAACATAATTAAGTCAGCCATTCAGCAAAACTCAAAATTAATCCACTTTTCTAGCAATAAAAGGATTTTAAAGCCTTGGATGACCTCTGGAGTTCTGAGGTGCATAAGATTAAGAAATAATATGCAACTAAGGCTGGAAAAGGACCCCCATAATACAATTTTAAAAGTTACTTACAAACGTTTTCGAAATTTTTGTTCCAATCTTATCAAAAAGCTTAAGCGACAACATCAGTGTGAGCTTATTAATAAATCTGCTAACAACCGCCGAAAATTCTGGAGCACGGTAAATGAGATCACTCGGTACAAACCACCCAGGTCAAATAATGAAGCCCTACTTAAATTAAAACCGCAACCAGTTGATTCAGTTAACTACGTCAACAACTATTTTGCTTGCATTGGTGCAAACTTAGCTGATACAATTGTAAAACAACTAGGTGTTGGGAATTGCGGTTCAGTAGGTTCCACTCTTAACTATACTCAGCCCTCATCCTTTGTCCTGCAGAGTACTGATGATAAGGAAGTTGAGAGCATCTTGATGAGTCTGGACTCAGGGAGCTCACCTGGATGGGATGGGATCAGTACTGCTTTTTTAAAGCATGCTAAAGACTTCGTTGTCCCGTGCATAAGTAAGCTTGCAAACCTCTGCTTTAGTACTGACGTTTTCCCCAGCGCTTTAAAGAGATCTATAGTAACCCCGGTGTATAAGAATGGGCACAGAGAGGATGTTAGCAATTATAGTGAATGGGCTACACCAGGCATTCACAAAAGCAGAATCTAACTTTTTGAACTTTATAATGAACGTTCATTTAATACTAGCGAAGAGTTTAAACTTTATGTGAAAACTTATTCCAAAGTATTCAAAAAAGCGTGCAGGCTTGCTAAATCTAATTATTTAAGTTCAAAAATAAAAAACAGTAGTAATAAAATTAAAATGACATGGAATATTATAAATAATGAAACTGGAAAAGCGAAAACTACTAATAATCAATATTGTTTGAATATTGACGGTAAGAAGGTAACAGTTGACACAGAAGTAGCTGCAGAATTTGAAAAGTTCTTTACTGACATTCCAGTCTCAATCACAAAGTCATTGGATTCCTCCCCCGCTATTGCTGAATCTATAATGAAAGATCATGTTGAAGCTTGTGATGATAAATTCAAATTTGTACACATTAGTGGAATGGATATAATAAAATCATTTAAAACTTTGAATATGAAGAAAACTGCGGATCTGTGGGGCAATTCCGTTGATGTTACTAAATCCGTAATTGAAACAATAGCTCCAATACTTGCTAACATTTTTAATGATTGCATTGACTGTGGTGTATTTCCTGGTCTAATGAAGCTGAGTAAAATTATTCCTTTACATAAATGTGGTAGCACATCAGACCCCAGTAATTTTAGACCTATCTCTGTGCTACCTACCTTTAGCAAAATTTTTGAAAAAATAATGTTGGAGCAAATGCAAATTTATTTTAATAGGAACAATCTTCTACACTCTAAACAATTTGGTTTTAGGAGGGGTCGCTCAACAACCGATGCTGGTGTTGAGTTAATACAACATATATTTGAAGCCTGGGAAGACTCACACGATGCGTTAGGCATTTTTTGTGATTTGTCTAAGGCATTTGATTGCGTTTATCACGAAACCTTGATCAGAAAATTACACCACTATGGATTTCATGATACTGCACTGGATCTTCTACTATCTTATCTAAGTGGAAGGATTCAAAAAGTAGACGTCAATGGAAAAAGGTCTCAAGGTTCCGCAGTTAAAATGGGAGTTCCGCGTTTTACCCAATGTAAAAGAGGTTCACACCACTGTAAAAATAAAGGATATAGGTGTTGACCTCGTGGACACCACAGTATTCTTGGGATCACACTTGATTCTAAGCTGCAATGGGGCCCACATATAGATAAATTGTCAAAGAGACTTAGTTCTGCAGCTCACGCTGTATGGAAAATACGTAAGTTAAGTTGACTGATGTTGATACAGCAAGACTTGTATATTTTTCTTACTTTCATAGTTTGATGTCATATGGCATTTTGTTGTGGGGAAATGCTGCCGACATTCAGATCGTTTTTGTGCTCCAGAAAAGGGCTATTCGAGCTATCTATAACCTTAAAATGAGAGATTCTTTGCGAGAAAAGTTTAAAGAAATTGGTATTATGACAGTAGCGTCGCAATATATTTATGAGATTCTAATATATTCTCGTAAAAATATTCATTTGTTTTGTAAAAATAGTGATATTCATTCAGTTAATACTAGACAAAGGAATATGTTAGCTTTACCAAATACCAGGCTCCAAAAAATCAATAATTCTTTTAGAGGCCTGTGTATACGTTTCTACAATAAAATCCCAAGTTGTATACAAGAACTCAGCTTAAACAAATTTAAAGTTGCAATCAAAGATGTACTTATTAAAAAAGCATATTATAAAGTGTCTGATTACATGACGGACAAAAAAGCTTGGGTTTGAACTCTCATTTCTAATATTTAACAATGTACTGCGTTTTGTTTCAAAGAAACATTCAGTGAGAGCAATTTATAAGTTCACGCACTTCTCTCAGAAATAGCTTAGATAATGTGAATTAACACATCTCTTCTTGTAATGGAAGTTGAGCTCAAACTTTTGCTTTGAGGTCAGCTTCCAATTGACGACCCTGTAACAAAATCAAAATTGTAAATGGCGATTTAAAAGAGGAGATAAAAAATTTTAACCTTTCGAGTTTCTTGCCTGTTCTTCTCGAGAAGGCTCTCCCAATTTCCGAACAGGTGTAGAGTCAACTTTTTTTTTTTCATTCCTACTTGTATTTGCAGACATCTTGAGTATATTCAGGATGTATGCACATACAAGGTTAATATGATTTCATTAAATTAGATTGTTTTGCTTTGTTTTGACGTCAATAAGTGTCTGTAAAGGCCTATGTTGAATAAAGATTTTTGAATTTGAATTGAATTTGAATATAGGCCTATCTCTGTCCTGACCCCAATCTCCAAAATAATCGAGAAGTTGCTCAACAATAGATTGGTCGATTTTCTTAATAAATTTGAAATATTATCCAGATCACAATATGGTTTTAGGAGGGGCCTTTCAACTCAAGATGCTATTCTTGATCTTACTTCCAATATAGTTAAAGAAGAAGATAATGGCAACAAATGTCTTACTGTGTTTTTAGACCTAAAAAAGGCTTTCGACACCGTCTCTGTGCCTATTCTTTTACACAGATTGGAAAGCATCGGTATAAGGGATACCCCACTCATGCTTTTCAAAAGTTACCTCCAGGACAGAACGCAGCAAGTAAATATAAATGGTTTACGTAGTGACAAAGCTACTCCTAGTTTTGGAGTTCCGCAGGGAAGTGTCCTCGGCCCCACCCTGTTTTTAATTTATATAAACGACTTATGTAACCTTCAGGAGGTCGGGGGCAGGATATACTCATATGCGGACGACACTGCGCTCGTTTTTGCTGGTAGGACTTGGAGTACAGTACATGCGAGGTCTGAGAGGGGATTAATGATTGTGTCTAACTGGCTTAAAGTAAATCTTCTTACTTTAAATACCCAGAAAACGAACTTCGTCTGTTTTACTCCTTCTAATAAATCCCAACCAGAAAACAGCTTCATCATAAAGATCCACTTATGCTCCAACCCTGAAAACCGGAACTGTAACTGCCCCATTATTGAAAAGGTCAGCCAAACTAAATACCTAGGTATAATACTTGACCAACGGCTTAGCTGGCACTCACATTTGGAATTGCTGACTATTCGTATTAGGTCTCTTATGGGTTTTCAAATCACTACGGCAGATCATGTCAAATAAACTTAAAAATAAAATCTACGTAGCCTTAGCTCAATCAGTACTCACCTACTGTATCTCGATCTGGGGTGGAGCTGATAAAACACACTTTCTGGAATTAGAAAGAGCTCAAAGATCGCTTATTAAAGTCATTTATTCTAAACCTTATCGATTTCCTACTGATACACTATACAGAATGAGCGGTTTACTTACAGTCAGAAAACTTTACGTTCTCAATCTTATCCTAACCTGTCACAAATCTCTGCCTTATGTTGACCTATTGTTCAACTTTCAGGTTCTCAGTTCGTCGCGTATGTTCCTTTTTGTGTGTGTATGTTACGCGATTACTCCCGCAATTGTAGACCCATTTTCGAAATTATTTTTGTATTAATAATAATAATTTTTAATAATAATTTTATTTATTTTCCACAAATCATAATACAGTGTAACAAATGAGTAAATATAACTTTACAACCTGAGTAATAATAGAAGGAAGATGTGCATTAAGGCGCCACATTCCCGTTTATGAACAGATATAAAACAACAGGTTCTAAAATTCACCTGATATTGTTGAACATTTTAGCTAAATACTCTTAAAAACAGAAACATTATCTAGTTAATATTTTAAAACAGCCATGAATCATTTAGACATTTCACATTAAAGAGATGCATTTTTATTGTCTATAATATTGCAATAATACATTTTCCATTTTGTACCCCAGCCAGCCCTCCAAAAATCGACTTAAACGTGTAAGCGACATTAGAAGATATATGTAACTATCAATTACATTACCTTAAAATAAAGCAGTCTCCTTGCACGAGTAGATTTCTAGGAAACCTCACTTTATTGAAGAAACTTAATCACTTCATTAGAGTGCCACCATGGGTACTTTGATATAAAATTGTAAGTTAACAAAAGGGTTTGCACACTTTATTTAGACAAACTACTTGCAAATAAGAATAATGACTGTATGTTATGTTACTTGCTAAAATTCTAGGCTAAATCATGATTTTTTCTGATATAAAGATACATTATAAAACTAGTTACTAATTTGTGGGTAGTTTTGCATACAGTAACAAGGCATTACCTCCCGTGCTAGTTGAAAAACTATGTGACGGCAAGGTAAGACTCTCGCCCGTAATGACTAATGCATTTCCTATTTTGATATGCGTAGGGATCATAATCACATGCGCAGTTTACATATCCACAATAGTATTGGAAAAAATTAAACGAGTACCTAGTGGTTTGCGTAGTAAATTACACAGAGTCTACGCAATAATATTAGAACAAACAGTACGTATTCCATAGAGTATAGTCCTGAGGTGGTCCCATTGTCACCAAAGACATGATCTGATGATGGAATCCCAGGAAAATCGAGGGAAGGGCCCTAAATAGCTAGCTTTAAAGCGTGCAACGTGTTTTTTTTAATTGCTTTCGGTTGTTGTTTTTTTTTGTTCTTTCTCAGCTTGTAATAATTTATGTGCAGTAGAAATTTACATAACTTTTTACACTTTTAATTTAATTCTTATATTTTCTACCCATTTTCATAGAAAACATTAAAATAATTTGGATAATAGAATCGGAGAAAATCATCACAGAACACATATACTTCCACTCTAATTTGCTGGAGAATCTAAGTAATGCACAAGAAATACATAGCACCTACTTTTTAGCGAAGCTGGTCAATGATAGACGAATTTTTATAGAAGGCCCAGCAATCCACCAGGTGGTAAGTGAAAATAGAGTCCAAGTGCGAAGTGTAACACCGTTTTTCTTAAAATTTCACCTAGGCGTTAACCTAGGCGTGAGAGAGAATATATAATATACGCCGCACTAGCCACCCTCATCTTGCCGACCTGCAGGCAACTGAGTCACACGTGTTCCTTGACGAGCGTCAAGAAAATTTATCACGTCAGTCACACTAAATATGCGCCACCGTGCTATTCTTTTATACATAGAGATTATGTCGATGAAATTGTGAGATAATGCGTGACTCGAGTCCAGTCTTGGCAGCCCGTGCTACGCCTGCTGCTGCAAGGTGCTTCTTCACGTCTCTTTTAAAGGACCCGGGCTTGTAAGAAGGCGGAAACACCCTTCAGTAACATTACATAGAACACTGAGATTACGCAATAGAATGCCGAACGCTTTAGAGCATTCGATGAGGCTCAAATCACGCCAGCTGATATATACAATTATACATATTCCGCGATAGAAAGGCACACTGCTATCTACCAAAGCCACAGACAAAAGTCTAACGTGTTTTCTATGTGGCAACTTCGCCTTTTCTATTTTATGTGAGTTATTGTCACTCACATTGTTACAATGGCCCATTCGTTATCCATTATGGCCGTTTGATGGAGTGCACGGCTTACAGAACAAAGAAGTTGTGCTAAGTATACACTTTCGTTTCGTATCTAGCTTTGCGGTTGGGACGTGTCCTTTATATTAGGTCCTTACATATGAAATTGGCGTTTTGCCGTACTGGCCACTTTGATCTCAAAAATCTCCTCTATGGTTAGGAATTCCAAATTCAAATTTACACAGCTATTTACTCATGTATTTGTGTTTCGAAAATTATAATTCACTTGTTTTTTCCTCAATTATTTTGGACTTTTCAAATCAATTATTTTGTTATCAACTTTTTTGGAGTCAATTTTCGCTTGGGGCATGGTTTGGCTGGTTCGGCAGGGTTCAACCATTGCAATGAGCGCTTCCGATTATCGTGCAGAACCCACTTTTCATCACAAGTAATGATTCGATTTAAAATCCCTTCATTATTGTGCTGGTTGAGTAATGCAACGCCTGCTGCGTTTGTTGATTTGCTTCACTTAATTCGCGAGGTACCCACCTTTCAAGCTTTTTCACCTTCCCAATTTGCTTTAAGTGGATTAAAACAGTTTTATCACTAACACCGCAGCCTGCAGCTAACTCGGACGTGGTTTGCGATGGATCCGCTTCCACAATAGCCTTCAATTCTTCATTATCAACTTTGGTCTCCGGCCGTCCACGGGGCTTGTTCTGCAGGTCAAAATTTCCAGAACGAAAACGTTGGAACCAAAAACGCACTGTGTTTTCTTTTGCGGCACCGTTGCCATACACATCATTAATCCTTCGAACCGTTTCTGCAGCACTGGTGCCACGGTGGAACTCGTACTCGTAAATATCGCGATATTTCAAGTTTTCCATTTTGTAAACTGAGTGACGCAAAGAAAAAAAACAATTGAGGAAAAAACAAGTGAATTATAATTTTCGAAACACAAATACATGAGTAAATAGCTGTATAACTTTGAATTTGGAATTCCTAACCATTGGACCTAATATTATTCGTCAAATGAGGGTGAAATGCATTCACACAATAATAATTCATTCACACGCACATATTTTAAAGAAATTATGGTATGAAGATTAAGATACCATTTGACGCTTTGGCCAATCCTCAATCATCACTATCATTATAAAGAGGAAAGATTTGTATGTATACATTTATGTAACGAATAAAATCAAAAACTAGTGGACTGATTCTATCACCATTGGAACGATACATTATCCCCGATTAATATAGGCTACAAAATTATTTTTCTTACGGGAAAATATAAAATTCCCCCGGGAAAACAAAAACAACGCGGGCGAAGCTGCGTAAAGCAAAGCTAGTGCTATATTACGAAGATTACGACACCATTTGACGGTTTGGTCATCCTTAATCAACACTATCATTATAAAGAGGAAATATTTGTATGTATGTGTGTAATGAATAAAATCAAAAACTACTAGACCGATTTCAAAAATTCTTTCACCGTTAGAATTCTACACTATCCCCGATTAATATAGGCTACAAAATTATATTATATTTTCCTTTTTTTTTTTTTTTTTCGGGGGGAAATGCCTAACCGCACCGTACCCGCCGTTGGCTAGACGGCGAGCGTGTGTGGGGCTCTCTCGGCAGAGTGCCAAGCCTACCCACTAAAACCCCCCGGTGTTCTTCCTGCCCTTATTGGCGCGCTAGGTAAGGTCCACACTGCGACTCCACTACCCACGCGCCCGGGCAAGCCTGACCAACTGGTCAGGCTATCGCCAAGGGGGGATTGCCCGAGAACACCAGGGCAATCCCCAGACGGAGGGCCTTACGGCGGCGTGCACGGGGCCAACCGTGCACGCAGGCCTCCACGGCAGGGTCATTAGACGGGCATCGCTTGTGCGAATGCCCGCCTTCGCCTGCCTGTCCATTTACGGCGGATGGGAGCGGCTTGAGGATCATTCTCCCGCTCCCTCTCCGCGGCCTCCTTCTGCGAGATGACGTTTTCGCAAAAGGAGGCGACAGCCCCCCATTCCGCCTCGCCACGGAGCATGGCCACGACCATGCTCTGCAGCGAGAGGTCTCCGTCTCCCAGCGCAGCATTGAGTTCGCTGCGCTGGCGTCGCCAGGCTGGTCACACCAAAAGGGTGTGCTCGGCAGTGTCGTCGGGAGCATCGCAGTGATGACACTGCGGCGTTTCCTCCCGACGCGCGACCCGGTGCAAGTAGAGACCAAAACAACCATGTCCGGTCAGTACCTGCACCATGCGGAATGAGAGACTGCCCTGCCGGCGCCCTACCCACTCCTCCAACACCGGACGTATCGCTTCTATCGTCCGGTGGCCGGCAGCTGGGAAGGGGAGTGCCTCGCCCCATCGACGCAGAGCCTCCCTCTGCGCCTGGATACGAACTAGCTCCACTTCCTCAGGAGCGGATCGTGCCCCCGCACTCTAACGGCAACCCGATGTCGATACACCTCCGCATGGACGCGTGCATCGACATTCCACGGCGTTTGAGCCGCAAGCACGCAGGCCGCGCCGTGGCTGACCGTGCGATAAGCTCGCACGGTCCGGGTTGCTATGACCCTCTGCGGACGTCGCAAGAGGGCCACCGTTCGGGGGGAGAGGCACTCCGCCCATACCGGGGCTCCGTAAAGTGCCATCGACCGTATCACCCCGTGATACAGTCGACGGCACGCCGATCCTGGCCCTCCCACGTGGAGGACCCGTCCGAGTGCGGCTGCGGCAGCACACAGCCGTGGATTGAGGAGCTTGAAGTGCTCCTCGAAACTCCATCGGGGGTCCAGAACCAGGCCGAGGTACTTTAGGTGCGACTCGACCGGTATACGGACCCCCTCTACTCGGACTCGGAGCCCCGGTGGGATCCTGCGACGGGGGGCGTGGAAACTCATGGCCCTCGTTTTATCGAGGGCCACGTCCAGGCCCAGGAGGCGGATGCGTCGGACAACCAAAGAGGTGCAGACCGACGAAAGGTAGACCGCCTCCTCTCCCGTTTTAGCTCTCGCCGCGATGAGCGTATCGTCAGCGAAGCAGACGACCTCCGTTCGTGGCAGGAGGCCGCCTCGCAGGACCCAATTGTACCCCAGGTTCCAGAGTAGGGGACCTAGTACGGAGCCCTGGGGCACACCTGCTGCCATTGCCCACGAATGGACGCGACCGTCCGGTCCCTCGTAGAGAACTGACCTATCTTCCAGGTAGCTCTCCACGAGGGCGCGGAGGTACGGAGGCACCCGGTGGAAACGGAGTGCCTCCTTTATGCACTCGTGGGGCAAGCTGTTGAAGGCATTGCGGATGTCAAGAGACACCGCAACAACAACCTCTCCACGAGCTGTGGCCCCCTCAGTCCACCTCTTGAGGAGGGCCACCGCGTCCATCGTGGAGCGGCCGGTGCGGAAGCCGAACTGGTTGTTCGCCAAGTCCGGCCCCCTGTCCTCTAGGTGCTTGACGATGCGGGAAGCTAGAATTTTTTCCAGGAACTTCCCAGCCTCGTCAAGCAGCACCACCGGCCGGTACCCTGCCGGGGAATCCGCAGGGCGACTCTCTTTTCTCAATAGGCAGAGCCTGCCCACTTTCCACCGACTGGGGAAGCGGCCCGAGGCGATGCTCAAGTCTAGCACCGCCCGGAACCGCTCCTCGAGGTGCCCCAGGGCCAGGGCCAGAACCCTGCTTGGAACACCGTCCGGTCCCGGCGCCTTCCTTTTGCGCCGGAACCTATCCCTCACCGTGTCGAATTCCACGTTCGACACGGGAGGGATGGCGACAGCCACTTCCTCCGGAGGAGTGTCCGGGGGGACCATTCTGGGAGGCTGGAACGGACCAGGATCGGGGAACAGAGTCCCCAGCACCCGGTCCAGCAGCCCGCTGTCCATAGCGGAGGTGGGGGGAGCGGAAGCTTTAAACTTACCCCTCACCACCTGGTACGGACGCCCCCACGGATCGTCGTCCAGGAGCCGTATGAATTGCTCCCTGGCCTTCTTGGCTGCCGCATACACCCGACGAAGTTCAGCTTCCTCGTCGGGTGCAGTTCTGGCGCGCCTTCGACATCGCACGTAGGCGCGCCTGGCCCTCATACTGGTGGTACGCAGGTCCGCTATCTCCTGCGTCCACCAGTACACCTGCCCCCTATCGGGGCAGGCCTGCGCCCTTGGCATGGCGGCTTGGCAGACAACCTTCATGTCATCTGCGAAGAGCTCCGCCATACCGTCGACATCCCCGGCGAGGTTGGGTGGCACTTCTGCCCACGCCCGCACCATCGCCGCCTCCTCCGCCACATCCGGGCGGAGCTTGGTGAGCGCCCACCTTGGAAAGGCGCTCACCGCAGAGCCCCTGCGGTTCAGGGCTCCTTGGGATGCCGAGGAGACCTCATATCGAACATATAAATGGTCCGACAGGGTCTCCACTTGTTCCTCTACTCGCCAGTCGTTAATTCGACGGGCGAGTGAGGGGGTGGCGAAGGTTACGTCCACTATGGACGTGCCTTGCACCCGGACGCAGGTAGGGGTTGAGCCCCTATTCAGGATCTGGAGCCCCAGGGACAGAACCCAGGATTCCAAATCTCCACCCCTTGGGCTGGTTCTGGAGGACCCCCACGCAATAGACCACGCATTGAGATCCCCCGCGATCAGCACCGGTACCGGGGCCGTCCTCCGGACGAGCCCTTCTAACGCAGCCAGGAAGACCGCGAAGTCCGCCCGGCTGCGATTGGGGGAGAAGTAAGTCGACACGACTAACATTCCCCCCCACATGAAGGCCACGTAGCCAGTACCCCTCTCTCTTAAAACGAGAGAGGGGGCTGTACCACGCGCCGCCCGCATTAAGGCGGCGGAACCATCCGCCGCCACCAACCAGTTGGGCGATTGCGGCGGAACGTAATACGGCTCCGATACAATCGCCAAACCCACACCCCACTGCGCCGCGGACTGACATAAGAGGTCCTGTGCCGCGGCGCAGTGGTTAATATTCGTCTGGAGGAGCTTTATGGGATCACTAGGCATTAGTGGACTCCATTGGCTCCCCCTGGGCCGCCGTTGCGACCGGTGCTGTCTGAGGGGCTGGTGATACCGGGCTCCTCGGGGTCACAGTCACTCGTGTCGGGGCCAAGCGGCCTCTGACTGGCGGGGGGCTGCAGTTCATACCCCCCATACGGTGGTTGGCCGGTCGCTTTGCATCTGTACAGACGGCGCATTTTAGCTCCGCCGAGCAGTCGACCGCCTTGTGGCCCTCCGACCCGCAGCGGAAACAGAGGCCGCTGCGGTCCTTAGCAGAGGGGCACCGCTGTATAGGGTGGCCCATGCCCATACAGCGGAAACACCGCATGGGCCTCTGCTCTAGAAGTTGGATGGAGGCAGAACTCCATCCAACTTCAATGCGCCCGGCATCAGCCAGACGTTTTGCGGTCTCCACTGGCACTGAGGCGAAGGCCGCCCCAACGGCACGCACCCCCGTATGGACGCGGCCCACCTTTATGTGGTGGGCCGGGCAGCCGCCGGCCTGTGCCAGGACCTGGCAGAGCTCCTCGGTGGACACCGAGTCATCGATGCCTATGATCCGGATGTCCGCCGTTTTCACCGGACGGGACACCTTGGCCTCGTCGCCAAGAACCTCCCCTAGCCTTGCAGCCAGCGTGTCCGCCTGGGACGGGGATGTCTCCTTCGGGAGCTCTATAATTCGGGCCCCGGTTATCCCTGTCCGGAACTTCGCTGGCCCAATGCCAAGGGCGCTGAGACTAACCGATGCTTTGGCTTTAGCAATGGCCTCACCGTATGTGAGGCCTTTCGCCACTGCCTCAGGTTTTAAGGCCACCACTACCGCTAGAGAGCGCGGTACCTTGGGCAGTTTTGGCGCCTTCTGCGCTGCGGTGGCCCCAGGGGCTCCAGCGTTCATGGGCAACGCTCCGTCTGTTGCCGGCTTCTTGCGGCCGCGCCGTACGACCACGGACCAGGAGCCCTCGTCCGGTACCGTGACTTCCGACGAGGAGGGGACCACCGCAGGTGTTGGGAGCGCCGTCCTCCTCTTGACCACTCTTGCCGCTTTTGGCAAATTAGCCGGCGGGGCAAGAGTGGTATTGCCCGTTACGGCTTTAACTGGCCGCTGCTGCAGTGGCTGCGGCTGCAGCTGATTAGCGCGGTCTGCTGCGAAAGATGGTCTCCGAACCTGGGCTGGCATAAGCTGCCCATCCACCTCCAGGCCCTCGAGGCGAGCCGAAACCATAAAGCCCACCTGGGCCAGCAACTCACGCTGCATGAACTCCATACTCTCCAGGAATTCCACTCTGGAGAGTGCCTCAGCGGGAGCGTCCTTCGCCGGTTGGACTGTCGGGAGCTGCACCTCAGGTAGCTCCTCCTCCATGGCATCGTCAGAAGTAACAGCCTCCGACTCTGCCCGCTCCACAGTTTCGGAAGGGGGGGGTCGCTACGACACGACGGCCCTCTGGGTGTTCCGCCCCACGCTCTGAGAAGGCCCGACGAAGAGCCTTTAATTCGCTTGTTATGACGTCCAACTGACTCCGGAGTCGTTTGTTATCGGCCCGAAGCCGACGCACCTCTTCCGAGTCATTCTTGGACGCCAGAGCCCGGACGATCTCGAGCAGAGAGTCAGAGGACTCTCTGATTTCCCTCACGCAAGTCCCCTTCATGTTTTTGGACTTGCGTGCAACCTCTGTCAGCGCCTTGGCACTTGCCTCTGCCCTGTTGCACAGGAGTTCAGCCGAGGATTCCGGGGAGCGCTTCTTCCTCCCTTTGCCCTTAATAGGGGCCGCATCGACCTCCAGCTCCTGGTCAGAGTCGGTGTCGTCTTCCAGTTGCTGGAACTCCCGCCGAGCCTGGGAGAGTCCAACACTATGGGATAGGCCGCCCCTGCCCTTTCTGGTTCGGGGAACCTTAGGGGCATACGGCGCGGTCACTTCCTCCGCCTCGGTTGTGGCCTCCAAGTCCGTCACCAAAGGATCTTGGAAGAAGCGGCCCGGTGCCGACCGCTTCCTCGCCACGACCTCCTTCAACCGCTCTATCTCCCTGTATTCAGGGCGAGTCACGGGCACGCTATCCACGCTTGGGCGGGGCGCACCCCCACCTCCGCTCTTCACTGATAATACGGGGGACACCGCCCCTGTAGCCACTTTCTCCGCACCACCTTTGGCCGGCTTGCGGGTCTTCACATTCCCGGATTGCCTCGGGAAAACAAGTTTAATCGGGTCCCTATTGGGACCCCCCTCACCAGCAGTGTCCGTTTCGGACGGCATGTCCGAGTCGGACATGCTCCAATTCTGGGCCCAGCCCAGCAGTGAATTTGTTGGCGAAAACACCCTAAGAAGCTATTTTCGCAACAAAACACAGTAAAAACAAAATAAAAAGATCCAAAACCTAACCTAACCTACAAATGTTTATCTAGACGATTTCTTCTCTGCGGAGGATGGTGAATGAGAACACAAAAGACGAAATCGTCGAAACAAAATTTTGAAAAACAAGATAAGAAATACACTACCTAGAGCTTACCTCAACCTCTAAAATAACCTATAGCTACCTAAAAACAACTATAAAACTATAAAAACAATAAAAATCCTATCCTAAATACGGATTCTTGGACCCAAAATTGTGCCACCCACAGCACCTAGGTGATGTAGGGAAGCCCAAATTCCGGTCCAAAAATTCCCTAACACAAAATTTGACCCACTTGCAGAGCCAGAGTACCAAAAGACGCGTCTTGGGGAGATATACAAAGTTGCAGAAAACTCGGAAGTCCTGCAACTCGTATATCCCGAGATATTTGCAAAAAACAAAAACCAGAATAAAAAATACAAAACAAAAATCAGGCCAAATGCCACCTAAACTAAAAGATGCGGCAAAAAATCTATTTTTTTTTTACCACAGACAAAAAAACGAAAAACTATAAAAACAAAAAAGTTATTAAGGAAAAACAAAATATTGCTAATTCGGTTTTCAGGTGCCGAAAAAACAGAAAAACCTTAACTAAAAATAGCAAATATTAAAATAAAAATCTAATTATATAGTCAAAAGAACAAACAAAAATGCACTATTTTTCAAGACAACAAAAAGAGAGAAATATCAAAAACCAAGCAAATTATAAACAAAAAACCGAAAAATTATAGCAAATTGCTAATAATTTTTTCAGGCGTTCCGTACTGGAGTGGACGCGGGTGAACACTGACACGGCCGGCACGGAACTCATATTATATTTTCCTACGGGAAAATATAAAATTCCTCCGGGAAAACAAAAACAACGCGGGCGAAGCTGCGTAAAGCAAAGCTAGTGCTACAATATTTTATTAGAATTTCTTATTCGCTAAATAAAGAGATATTTTAAAAGAGTAGTTGAGCCCACCTGGTTATGATCTCAGGGTCCGGAGTTCGATTCCCCAGGTGTCAAGTTTTTCTGATGCTTAGTTTGGTTGATGGTAAGGCTTCTGAGCCCTGCTGGCTAGCTATCCACCGTATTTACAGTACATCTAGATAAATAATGGCCATTGGAAAACATCAGAAACAATCGTCTAACTTACCAAAGACAATCCACCAAAAGTAGCTTGGCCCTTAATAGTAGATTAGTAGCTAAGGGCTGTAAGGCATCAATTGCAGCCCGAGATAATTATATTTCGAGGGTGCAATTGGTGCTTACACCCGAGCTAACTACTCTGCTTTACATCTCGATTGTGAGGTAAGTAGGTCCTTATTACCCCCAAATAGGGCTTGTAGGTGACCAATAAGCGCTCTAGGGTAATAATGTAGCTTGGAAAGCCCTAGGGCGGTATGTAATTAAAAAAAACACTTCACTATTTCAAAAAGTTCGCGTACATCTAACCATAATACTGGCAATAAATTACTTACAGCCCTAGGCTGGCTAGGCTTTTCTAGCTACATTATTACCCTAGAGCGCTAATTGATCACCTACAAGCCCCATTTGGGGGTGATAAGGACCTACTTACCGAACATGAGAGATGTAAAATCATTTACAATGACAGACAGAGCAGCTCTTTATCATTATATACTGCTTAGATGTGTCGATCATCTTCAGAAACACGAAGTTCACACTATCATTTTCAGCCTATCGTCTCTTGCCATTAGGTGAGATGATGGCCAAGGGTTTCCCTCAGAAGTAAAGTAACGTGGTCGAATTCCAAATCCTACGCCATTTTAGTGAAGTGCTATCCATTTTTTAAGACTCAACCTTTTGTAGTAATATCATATTTGAAACTTATTCAAAAAATTTGTAGGCATGAACTTTATTATTACAAAAATCCTGCGGCTGCACTTACGACGCTAGAAAGGGCATATTTACATTAAAATTATTTAGAATTACAATAATGGAAATTAAGAAAATACATGTTGCCTTTCTAGATCTATCTATTTTTTATAAATATCATTTTGAAATCGCTTTCCATAAATTGTAATATTGTCAATTGTTAGAATAGTACTGCAGGCCTCATCATGCTCATATACCCTATGTTAGGGTGATTAGGCCTTAGTCAACCACGCTAGCCCAGTGCGGATTGGTACTGCAGGCCACTGCAGGCCTATTATGGATCTTTCATCGTATGACATGGTATAAATTTTGAGATGATATCATCACTATAGCATAATTTCAATTATGTTATCATGATATAATAAACGAATGATCAAAAATCTGACCGAATATCTTATGACATGTTTTGCACTATGATTTCATCATGATATCATTTGAAACCATGAGATCGGTAATAGGCCTGCTGGTTGCGTTGTAATCCACCGCGTTATGACTATTTCACAATATTAAATTTGCATTCTAGGACTATTTCAGTTTGTTATGTAGATTGCCTGTTACAGATTTCGTCGAGAGAAACTCAGAATTTTCTTGCACGAAAAAATCCAACACGCTGTCGTGGACAACAAAGGAAAAGAAGGGCTGAATTAACAAAAAGACGTTTCGGAGTTATCAGAATAAAAATATAAAAAAAACTTGAAGCTAAATGAAATACAGAAACTGTACAAAAAGGTGAACGTGGACGCTTTAAACAGAATAGTGCAAGGAAGTTTTTTTTGGCACACTTTTCACAATCGTAGGAAAGCAGTTTAGTTAGATAAGGTTTCTGAATCGAATTCTATGAAAAAAATTCAACAATATCGAAAAAAACTAAGAAATAATTATATTTTATTTTATCAGTTACTTGTTTAGTCAACATATTAAATAAAAGAATATGATACATAACACAAGGCAATAATTTATACAGAAATATTTACAAATATCAAAAGTATAAGTGATAATTTAAGAGAGCAGATTGGGAGAGGCTTATGTCCAGCAGTGGACTGTGATAGGTTGTTTAATTGATTGATATGTGATACATCCATTTGATTGGTTTTAATTAGTAATGATTAATTGTTAATTTATTTTTGTTAAAAATATATTTTTCTCACCAACCATTGATTAGCCACACTAAAACTGAAGAATTCCTAAATCACTTAAATGTAATCTTTACATTACAGCCGTCATATTTTCTTGACATAAACAGAATGGTTATAAGCTGTCTCTCTATCTATGTTTCTCAAATACATCAAACGAAATAAAATAAACATGTCAAAAGAAGTCCACTGGAATTATATCATTCGAGAGAAAAAACTTACGCGTAAAAAAATAGAATGAAAGTATGTTATTATCTTAAGAGATTGCGTGGGAAAACGTCACCAAAAAACGGCGAAGAGCACTAAGGAAAATGTTGAAAAGTCATTTGACGAGAAAGGTATTTCACGTTTGCCAAACGCAATAAATTCTGAGCGAGATATAAATCATCTTTACAAAATAGCATATTCAAAATACCTTTGTTTTAAATAAGTTTATTTAAATGTTAAACGATTAAACCTCCAGGAGAAGAGAATGATCACTGACATGTGCTTTTTATTTGACATAAATTCTCATCAAATTGATTGACCCGAGTGTGTAGTCGCTAAAACTGTTTTAATTACACTTTCGTTTAGTTTCGTTTCGTCCTTTGGATTTTAGTTGCAGCGAAGTTTCATACCGAGTTTTTTATGATACTGCTCTATAGCGCCAGTGTTTTGCCCTAAAGGGATAGGTATAAAATTTACATTCCTATCCTTACGGGGCATAATTTTCACAAATTTCATTTCATAAAAATAATCCAAGTTCTCTTTACCCCATTTGGATAAAAGCTCAAGATCAGGCTAAGTGCAATAACAAGATTCTTCCGTCTCTTTTTGGCGTCCACTCATCCAGCTGTTGTAATGTTGTTGACTAAACTATATATCCGCATAACAATGAATTTCCCGAAGAGGAATCATATCATTAATATTTAGCAGAAAGGGTGTAGGGTATAGAACAGAACCTTGGGGAACACCGACCCTCCTTGACATAAACTGCAAGCATCCATCCAAAAGGACACGAATTCTAGACTCATGCGAGAAGACAGCCACCTGGGTAAACAAAGATGAATAGCTAGATTGTACATGGAAATTTTGTCGGAAAGAATGGTTTTTGAAGTAGACCGTGTCAGACCCTGACGTAGGATCTAAGTTATAGTTCCACTTATTAATTAATATAAAATCAAGTTAGAACACTCAAGCTTAGTACAAACAATAAAGTCTAAATACGGATGGTTTTAAATGATTGTGTACTAAACAATACAAATCTTCATAATAATCGTCATGTTCCTTAAATTAATTAACACGTTTGCCGGCGACAGCACAGCGCCCAAGGGATATTAATTGTAAGCGTTGTCGTTCTTGTCTCCTCGTTTCATCTGCCAACTGTCGGCCGAGTGACCTTACAACGGAACCGTCGATTGAATTATTAAGACAAATATGTAAAATTATATAGTACAATCACAGAGTTAACTCGCCAGAAATTAGACGCAGAAACCAGTACTTAATTTAAAATATCATCTGCCTTTTTTGATGCAGAATGCCGGTGTAGTGATGACCAATCAAGACTATGCGTGATGGGTAAACGAAAATATGAAATTGTCTTTTTACTTTGTGTGCTAAGAAATCAGTATTTGAAATGTCATCTGCCTTTTTTGATGCAGATTGCCGGTATAGTGATGACCAAACAGGACTATGCATTATGGGTAAACGAAAATATTAAATTGTCTATTTACTTCGTGCGCCAGTCCAGGGGGCTTAGACAAGTGGCAATAGTTTCATAGCGAAACGATTACTAAAATCGTCATCGTCTCTGAGATAACGAAAACAAATTCCTAGCCAACGTAACGATTAGCGATCGTTGTGTCGAATTGTTCTTTTTGTAAGAAAATAACATATTGGTTATCTAAGTACTCAAAACTGATAAATAGAAAAGTAAAAATTAATATTTTCATTTCATTTTAATGAAAAATGAGTTGTTTTTATGAGTTACGAAAAACAATTCGCTACTTCATCGATTCGTTGCGAATCACTTTGTCTACCAACTTACATATCGATGACTTCCATCGATTCGCCACGTTATTTAGTGATAACATATGTGATTTGTTGTTATCGAACTTCGTTATCGTTTTTGGATTGTCACTTTGTCTAGGCCCCCTGGGCTTCTCCGCAGATGCCTGATTACGCTCCGATTTTGCGGTTATCCGCCCGAGTGAGGAAATAGGATATTCTTTGTTTATGTGCATACATTTATGCAATCTAACACTTCGCGCTGAAACGGCTTGCCACGCTTGCCATTATCGTTAAAAGCAATGTCAAGAAGGATTACTTAGAGCGCGACAGAGCTAAACGTTGCAAAAGTGTTGTCTCTTGGCATGTTGTTTTATTTGAGGACAACAGCTGCATAGTCATTGTCCGGGTTGGCCTCTATGACCGAAATTTATATCGGGTTTTGATGTTCGATCTATTGCTATGTCTCATTTTGGTTTTTTCATGTCATATCATAGTTTTTTATTCTTCAGATAATTTAATGTTTGTTACTGCGTTGATTTATATTAGATGAAAGGATTTAGTCAACAAACTCGTTACCTAACCGGTGAAAAAGCCTAAAGTGGCATAACCAAACTACATAATATTACATTATGTATCTGGGGCGCCAAACTTATCTTGTTTACCCGCGGAATGCCGCCACATCCACCATTTAAGAAGCAAGTCTAATTTCATTCATTACGCGTTCCATTTAAGGCGGTCCGCCGTAGGCTACGGTCTACGCTGTAGGCTACGATACGTCGATGGCCTACGCTACGGCCCGTAGCGTTGGCCATCGACGTATCGTTGACGATTCAAATAATTGGAATCACCCAATCACCTTGTTAATCTATATATGATTAAGTAGATTACTCAACCGAATCGCCTTGCTAATCTATACAACTAATCTGTATAGATTAGTAAGGTGGTTGGGTTGAGCATGATATTGGGGCGGTTGGGCTCTAAATATCTATACTAATATTATAAAGAGGAAAGATTTGATTGTTTGTTTGTATTGAATAGGCCTCGAAACTATTGAACCGATTTTGATAAAAGTTGGTATAAGAATAGTTTGAAACCAGGGTAAGGACATAGGGTAATTTTCCTACGGGAACAAAAATTCCCACGGGAAAACAAAAATAACGCGGGCGAAGTTGCGAGCGGAAAGCTAGTTTTTTATATATATATATTCATTAGAGGTGTAATAAAGCGAAAGCAGATCATGCATTTACTGACAAATCACAAATCTCAAAGTAAAGTAGTAAGTAGATTATAAGCAGGTGACGTCGTCAGCTAAGATTGGATTGTTTGGATGGAAATTTCTATGGAATTTCATCATTATCTGATCTTGTTTAGAAGTATGAGCATTGGTTAATGAGTACAATAAAATAAGTCTGTTTCCGTGATGGAATTAAAGGAACTTAGAAGTTAAACAGCGAGAAATCGAAGTAATAGAACATTGTATCAATTTCGTTTTATTTTAATACATTTCTTAATATTTTTATACTACGAAATGCCAAAAAACAGACGTGTTCAAGCTTGGGAATTTTTGATGACACTGTTTTTTTTATTAGTGCGCTGTCTTTAGTTTGGGTTGTATAGTTTGAAAGAAAGAAAGAAAGAAACTTTTTTTTGACCAATAGGTAAATACATACAAAATTGGTGAACAATTAAGAAGGGTTGACCAAAAGGTCCCATCTCAGCTCAAAGCTTCTGTTGCGTATTGCAACAGGAGCGCTGGTTTTCAAATGGGACCATTTTGGACGACGCCACGTAAAGAATTAAATTAATACTTATAAATAATAACAATAATAAAAAACCTTAACTAACAACTTAAAAGCCTAAATAAATAACTATAACGCGTACTTATTAACTAAACAGCTAAATAGTTTTCATTGGTGACTAAAAAACCTAGGCTCGTATTAATAAACGCGTCTTCAAAGTTGAGAGCGATCTTAAGTTGCAGTTTTGACGTTTAATGTATAGAACATCTGTCAAAAACAGTATCTTAAGATCGAACTCATACTTGAGATGCAATTATTAATAGGAGGCCTATGGCCATTTTCACCAACCTCTTCTTAGCTTAGGGGACTCTTAGGTGGCATGCTGTCACATTCTTTTCATTAAAGACAAAAAGTGACAGCATACGTCTTAGGGGCCACCTAAGCTAAGTAATGGTTGGTGAAATCGACCATTAGTGTCCTTGTTTGTCTCCATGGTATACATTTAGTTGAGATACAGGATTCGTACGGTTGATGGATAACTGTGGATAATAATGGTTTGGTACAAACATGTTCGATGTATAGAATATGTAATTGGCTGGCAGTTGCTTCTCATTTCTATGCCCTCTATCAACCAGAGTAATGGCTGAAAATCAGTGTTTTTTGCTCTCTTTAGGGCAAAAAAATCTCTACTGAGTCCTTTTGGTACTGCAACACACAGGCGCATTTTATTCACATACATTATTTAAATGTTTTATTTTTTAATTCTTGTTTCTAATCCACCCTTCTTGATATTGATTGTATCTTGATTTTATTAATGTGTTTGTGTGTTTTGTATGTAATAAACGTTTTATCTATCAATCTATCTGACTGTATATGCATGTATATAAAATAAATTAATAGTATTTTTTTAAACAAGCTTTTATTATTGCCTTGTCACTCGATATACAAATTCATGCCAAATTTCAGCTCTATCGGAAATCGCGAAAAGTGGGTCAAAAGCTTGCAAGATTTCATTACAGACACGGGACAGGTGAAAGTAAATAAAAGCTTGTAATAAGAAATGAACAATCTAGTATATATTTATTACTATACTATAGAATGCAAATGTCACCACTCCCGTTCCTACTGTGGATGTAATTATTCTCATTGTTCTTACTGTAAACGAATACCTACTGGTTGTAAGTTAAGAAAACAAATAAAACAGTTCACAAATATAGAGACAAACATAGAGAGAGTATGAAGTTTATTTCGTTTTATTGTCTCAAAATTCATAACTAAACATAACTGCTCACTCAAAGCAACTCAGTTAAACAACGATGTTTTAATTGGCGTTACATTGACTACTTTGTACACAAATAGTTTCTATATCTATGTAAGTATAATGCATAGATAGACGTTTATGCAAACATTAAGTTAACAACATCAATTAGTTTTTCAACTAGTTGACCGGTTATAGAAAACGGATTCGTTTCATTAACGTAAAATACCGTGACCGACCCACGTTTAAGTTAGAATTAGTACCAGAGACGTCAGAGCGTCTACCTCTAATCGGTGCATCTAAGGAGCATCGGTGGCGCTGTGGACACGGCACTTGCCTTCCAATCGGGAGGGCCGGGGTTCGAGACCGCCATGTACCAATGTGTTTTTCGTTTTTAGAATTTCATAATTACAACATCGAATTACGTTTCGATATATATTTATTTCCCGTTTTTGCAACATTTTTCATTGATGCTTAGCTCCTATTAGTCGTAGCATGATGTTAATGGCCTATAGCCTTCCTCGATAAATGGATTATCCAACACAAAAAAAAATCAGTTTGTCTGATGCTCCTACGGTGAAGGAAAATATCGTAAGGCAAACCTGCATACATCTGCGAAGTAATTCAAAGGTGTATGGGTGAACTCGACCAATCCGCATTAGGCTAGGCCTAAACGACCCACGTTTAAATTTTTTTTAAACACCCTAACTTAGGGTAGGCTCGAGCCCCTCGGTGGAGACGTATATGAGCTGTTATGATGAAGTAGCGGTGCTATGCTGTGTTCAAGTTTGAAATTACTGGGTGCTGTGACATAACATCTTATGTCATAAATAAGCAACGCACATTGGCGGCCTTGTAGAGGTTAATAACATTCGAAAATCCAATAAAACACTCCGTGTAGGTAATTTTTGACTAATCTCATATTAAGGTTGTTAAGCGAATTATATATTATAAAAGCAAAGTCTCTCGAGCAATATTACACTTCCCTGTAACGCCCAATATTAATTAGACGTCAGCCGCTATCCGGTAGCGGGTAAATAAATAATGTAACAGACCACGGTATGACGTACCGCCTTTTATGGGATATTCCAGATTTTACGAAAATAAGCCATCATTAAAGCGTTCGTTCGTTTAGATTATTAGGTTTAACGCCTGGGGTTTTATGTTATAATTTTATTTAGCTGGCTTATGCTGCTCATATTCATATATTTTTCTGTATAAAAACCAGCTGTCCGCTCGCAGCCTCGTCCGAATATTTTGTTTTTTCCTATGCAACCTATCCATCCTACAACATGGGTTCCTTCAAAAGAGGTGTGAAAAAGCATCTTTTAGGCCGGCAAGGGGCGGGCAGGTAGGATAGTGGATGTCGTCCCTACTCTATCTGTCAACTCATTTGGGCCTCTTTCACCGCTTTACATCAGGCGGGAGGAGGTCATTTGCCGGGCCTTACATAAAAAAAAAAAAAAAAAAAAATGCAAATGTTTTATTTACCCGAAGTAAAAGAATCTATAAAGCAGTATCTCTCATAAAAGACCAATTTGAACACGTTAGGTAGTAGTTTTACTGTGGTATTCTTACAAAAAAACCAATTTAAACCACTATTTCACCCCTTCAACATTTTTTATTTTCAATTAATCTTAAACATACGCATCCTGATTCTGCGCATTCTCAACTGATACTAGGTAAATTGCACATTACTATCTTTAAAACTATCGCAGTTTCATGCCTATTTTAATCCCTTTAAAAAACGGTTTTTCATTTGCCTCTCTTATCCGTTATTTCTGCTGGAAAAAACGCCAGAACGTAAACAACACACACAAGCTAATGTACAAAATTTAATACGCACGTGGGTATTTTTAAAATCTTCTCAACATTTCAGTTTGTACGGCATCACAATTAGGGCGGGCGGATAGCTGTACTTTTTTTGTTCATTGTCAGTTTGCAAATCCACAAGCAGCTGCGTATCCCGTCTCGCGAATTAACGGGAACGCAAATTTTCATCTCGCAAACGCCCGATGCTCCCGAGGGATACGCCGTTCCTACTTGCCTGTTCAACTGAATGGAGAGATTTTGGGAAGAGTTGCCTCGACATAACTGTGATGTCTCCCGTGTATTTGGTACGTGTTCATACTAAATAAACAGACTTTTAGTCTTGCAAATACGCAGTTTTGCAAACTGCTCGATTACACAATACACAGTGCTCATGGTCATCTTGTCAATCAATAGATATATAGTTACTCAGTAAATCTATAGTCGAGTTTATTGAGTGCTTAGAGATACGAGTAGATAGTTACTCAATAAATCCATCGTCGGGTTTAGTTTATTAAGTACCTACATAGCTATGTAACTCTTGACAAGATGTAAATATTTTGTTTTTTTATAGCATTTTTTTGATTCATCATTCATCATCATTTTAGCTAAGAGACGCCCACTGTTGGATATAGGCCTCCCCCAAGAATCTCCATACCGATCGGTCCTGCGCCTCCCGCATCCAGCGGCTTCCCGCGACCTTCACCAGATCGTCAGTCCACCTAGTGAGTGGCCTACCAACACTGCGTCTCCCGGTACGCGGCCGCCACTCGAGAACCTTTCCGTCCCATCAGCCGTCAGTCCTACGAGCGATGTGTCCTGCCCACTGCCACTTAAGGTTTGCAATTCTTTGGGCTATGTCGGTAACTCTAGTGCTTCTACGGATCTCATCATTTCTGATGTGATCACGTAGAGAAACCTTGAAAGATCTCCATTGCCCTATGAGTGACTTTGAGCCTTCTGATGAGACCCATTGTAAGCGGCCACGTCTCAGTTCCGTATGTCATCACTGGCAACACGCACGAATTGAAGATTTTCGTCTTGAGACACTGTGGTAGATGGGCCGAGAATATGCTGCGTATCACATGCAAATTTGTAAATTAGAATGATTGTTAATTGATGAAACTGATGGTGAACAGGTGAATTGAATTAACCAATTATCGAACAAAACCGCTTTCAATTCGCGTTCAATTAGCGCTTTCAATTCAAAAAAAAAAAATAAAAGGTAATAAAGTTGAAATAAAATTTTTGTCCATGTAACGTTTATTTTAGTATTCTTCTCGAAATAATTACTCGTTGAGGAGATCTTTTCAATATGAGAGCCGTGAAGGGACGGCGTGAAATTGTTAGGTTAAAAAACTGCTTAAAATTCACTCACCTGAAATGTTTATGATAAAGCTTTTTGAGAACCTCTTTAATACAAAATCAGATTACGGCCCGAGAGGCTTTCGGTAATTCATTTTTTTTCTTTTCATCTTCCTTACTGCGTAAAATATAATCAAAGTAGGTACGTAAATTGATGATTTAAAATAAATGACTCATTCACGAAGTGAATAAACTATTAAGCAAATCTTAATAATTTTTTCCAAAGAAAAAGTGTTCTGTTAGTAGAAAATTTTATTTTAATTTCTTTAACCTTTGAACGCTTTAAACTAAAATTAGTTATAAATTTGAAATGATTTTTAATTTAAAATAATAAAAAAATAAAGAACCCGTCTATATAAATAAAAAAATATTTTACAAAAAATAGTACAGTGTTTTTGAAGTCGGTTTTTATTTTTTGTAAAATATTTTTTATTTTTAACTTTTTAGTGAATGATGTCTTTTTTTAGTGAAAGAAACCCTAATATAACCCTAATAGGTATTAAATTAGGGTTTTCCCTTGATTTTCATGGGATCCCATCATCAGATCCTGACTTTGGTAACATTGAGACCACCCCAAGAGTATAATCTATCGAATACAAATAATTTTGAAAATCGGTCAACAATTGGCGGAGTAATCGCGTCACCTAAACACAAAACACGTTGGACACACGTAAAAATTTAAGGGTTTTCCTCGATTTTTATAGGATCCCATCATCAGATCCTAACTTTGGAACCACTCTTGGAGTATCCTCTATCGAATACAAAAAGAATCATTAAAATTGGTTCATAAACGACGAAGTTATCCGCGAACAAACAAAAAAAAAACATATATACGGTCGAATTGAGAAACCTCCTCCTTTTTAGAAGTCGGTTAAAAATAAGTTTTTTAGAGGGGGAATGGTATAGGCATATTTATTCTAATTCTAACACATAGATATGATGCACACTAAAAAAAAGAACAAAAAAAGATTCGTTTCGTTCCGTGCATTTGCACGCGCCGTGCAAGAAAAAAAAATGCTTCGTAATCAACAAAACCAAAACGTCTTAATCAAAACACCCATACAATTAGAGCAATTTAAAAAAGGACAAAGAGCTAGTAACAGCTGCTTCCACACGAGAGATTTCTACACAATACAAGAGACCACACAAATCTGCCTTAGGAAATGCACTCAATTTAAAAACTAGAAGTACCTAGTTCTGAGCAGATCACTTTATATGGCAGCACTTTATTATTTTGAACGGGGGCGGCGCATACGTGACTGCCGCGTTAGGCTCGCATCCAGTTGCCGGAATATACAAAGCGAATTTCTAGCTATTCATTTACCCTTCGATTAGACATATGCTCTACAGACTATCTATTTACTCGTATCAACAAAGAAGTTGAAATTCGCAAAACGTATATTTGAAAAACTACAAAATTGAATCCATCTTCAATGTTTGCAACCTTGAAGAAAATTATACAATACAGAGACAGATAATAGTTTTGAGTGCTTAGTAAATTTAATCCTTCATTAAAGGTTTACAAATTGATAGCGCATGACATATACATAGGATTGTCGCTATGATAAAGCAAGACGACATTAGACTTAAAAGAGCATTAAACATAATGGACGTTTCTGCAACCTGCCTGTCAACCATTCAGCATAAATGTACATAACTTATTTTTATTAGGTAACTTTTTGCCATTAATTTCAAATCAAATAAACAATGAAAAACAGAATCCATTCGATATTAATCTTGCGTAAATGTTACATACATTTGTTAAGAGGTTTTAATGAGCAATGGAACGTGGGATAATCTAATGAAAAAATCTTAAGCCTTAGTCATGCTCATAACATTTTCGTGCGCGATCCCGCATCGCCGACCTTTTGTAGTGGGAAGACATCCTAACACGTATATGTTCCGCCCATGAGACGGACGCTTCAAAATCCTCCATTACACATTCCTGTGCGTACGACGAGGGTCACTCCGAGACGGGTCATCGAATTATAATTTGACGGTTTCGTTCAGTGAAAGGTGTACATATCGTTACGTTGAAGTTTGGCAGATTACACGCGTCTTGGCAAAAACACAAGTGACATTTTGCTATATTACACGTTAGGGACGCACGTTAAAAATTCACCTCACCGCACAAAAAAGTTCCTTCGCTGTAGCTCTACGGTTTCTTAACACACCACTCAAAATATCGAACAACATTGGGATCCTTGGTGTCGATATCTCCAGTGACGCCTAATTCCGCTGTCATCTGAAAAATAAGGTCCAATTGGCTGCCAAAAAGCTTGAGAGATTTTAGAAACTTCCAAATTTAAGTTCAACCCATATTACTGACACTAGAGTGGAAATAAGATTTTTTTGTGTCTTTACAGAGTCTGTTATATCTGTTGCATAATTTCTTGTAAGTCGTCAGCATCACTATAGTTCGATTTCAGTTTACGCTTAGCTTTATCATTTTTCATCACCTCAGCTTTGATGGGCGGTGAAATCCAAGGGGCAGGCAGGTGCCCAATACGTACTACGCACTGGAGTATGTATATATTTGTAAATTCAGCCACCATAACATCAACATTAACCGAACAAAAAACGGAAGTCTACTCAATACGCCTTTTGTCCTCCCCCAAGCGATTTACATCCATTTGCTTAAAATTGCGCTTAGCGTTGGGATGACGCACTTTAAGCGTGAGAAAAATAAGGTCGTCGTGCGAGAAAGGGGCGGCCAGCTGCCCGCGTGAAGTAATACAGCTAGAATCAGAAACAATCATTAAATCAATCAACGAAGGCCTACAATTATAGAAGTGATATGTTGGAGCTGACACTTGAAAAATGTGGTAGTTAAGAGAAGTAACAATGTTTGATAACTGACTTCTGTCTTTATTTACTTACCTACTTCTGTTACAAAACAGTGGTGCTTGTATTGCTGTGTTCCGATTTGAAGGGTTAGATAGGTAGTGAAATTACTGGGTACTGGACTTTAACATCTTATATCATTAGTAAGCAACAAACAATGGGGCATCACTGATACCCTTTTTTTTCCGTTGGGAAGTGCGTAACGCTTACCTCGCGTTGGGTGAACGCGAGGTTGTGTGACTCTCCACGGCTACTGGAGCAGCATCCGCGGCCTACCGATTAAAACGTAAATACGACCACATATCCACTTATGCAGGAACATTCGGGTATTGTGTACTCTTTTCTCAATTCCTATTGAGCCCAATTCTCCGTCTTATTTGAAAGACAAATTCCAAATGCTACATTCCACTCATAGTCGCTCCTTGCGTTCTGCAAATAGCTTCATATTAAAATTCCCCCACATCACTCTAACTTCTTGTCTAATTCATTCACTGTAACAGCAGTGCGGCTCTGGAACACGCTTTCACAAGACATTCGCAGTTCTCCCAACAAAGCCAGGATTAAAAAATCTTTGCGTGAACAGTTCCTTAGTTCTTTGGAAGGATGATTATCTCGGTTATTAGTAGATTATTATAAATATACACACATACATAGATATAGGTATATTTTATATACCTATATCTATGTATGTGTGTGTATTTATATATGTGGAGACGCAAAATGCCAAAACTGCTGTCCATACCAATCGCCCGCACTAAATTGTTAAGGTAGGCCTCTGACGCGGGCATTTCGCTTTCTCAACCTCATGTCAGAAAACATTGACATATTTGTTTGTTCTCTGAATGAATTCACAAAGCTCTATTTGTTATTAGTTACGGAAATAATTATATTTAATTTTTTTCTATTATTAATACTGAATTGCTTAAATATCGGATTGGGCACATACCTGTAATGATATTGTAAGTTATGAAAAATAAATAAATAATAAGTATATATTTGTGTGCGTATGTGTGTGTGTGTGTGTGTGTGTGAGAGTGTGTTTCTGTGGTTATGTATCTTTATTTTTGCTTATTAACAACGTCTAACAGTAAATAGTTTTAGTTTTTTTTCTTCGGTTAGTTTTTTTATGTGTTTCTGCACCGCCTCGAAATATTCTACCCTACCTTTACGGTTGACTGGTAGAGAATGCCTTAAGGCATTAAGTCCGCCAATTGTACTGTTTTTATTCGTGCAATAAAGTATGAAATAAATAAATAAAACCCAACGATGCCCCTCAGAGACGCCTTGGCGCGAGCACGTCCATCACCGCCGCATCCTCATCGTCATCAGACAAGGAGGACACGTCGAGGGGAGACGCATCGTAGCCGGACAAGGTCATGGGAACTCTTGCGAGCACTTCCACGACCTCGGCGGCGTCCGCTCGCCTAGGGCGTGCCCCTCTCTCCTTACTGATACCATACAGGTTACAGATTCTCATGAACTATAAGGTGATTGTGGCCACTTATCAACAATCTGCTTGTATCTCGTTATCAACACAGTTGACTTGAAAATCGAAGCCTTTTGTGGCAATGCACACAACTGTCACAACGCGACACGTGTGACCGAGCAATTTGCCATACAACTTTTTTGTACACAACAGGGGTACTTTTGCCTTTCATCTCACCTGATGGTAAGTGACGATAAAGCTAAAGGTGGAAGCGAGCTTCACCTAGACTCCACAACAAATGATTGTCGGAAAGCAACAATGTTACTATGGCGCCAAGGTATCTAGCTAGGCCACTCTGGTGGGTGATTTTGTAACTCATCGGCAATCGACTATCGCATCGATTTGATAATTCTGTTTGATTAAAACTGATTTTTAAAATGTTTAACGTTTTGTAATGTCGTCGTTTAAGTAGTCATGGTATATTTGTTGAATAAATCAACCAATACTTATAGCTAATGAAGATAATTTCGCTCTTTTTTATTAAATCATGCAGTCTGATAACGATTGCCGATCAATCGATGAGTTACAAAATCACCACCCTGATCTCCGATCAACACAACATTCGGTGCGGTTAAAATTATTGCTGTAGCAATACTGTAACACTGTACTGTAATACTTAATTGCTGTAGCAATTCTGCAATAAAAATAGTGTTCGCCAAGCCGCGATAATGTAACACAAATATTCGCGACAATTTGGACGCACCACCATAATGGTAAAAACAAAAGTTAAGTCGGACTATGGTTATTAAAATATTAAATTGTATTGGTTGTATTTTCCCTCTTAGTATTATATACTCTTTATTATTATTTATATTATTTTAAATTTTAAATGAAAAAATATAACATTATAATGTGAATCTAATCGTATGATCCTGTTTTCCCTCTAAATACTTCTTATAATTTCGCAGATCCCAATATGTATTGTGTAACAAATATAGTAGTTTGTGGAAATGCGCCAACCTTGCGAGTCATGCTAAGCCGGAAGCCAGTGGAATGATTGTTTTTGTTCGAAACACTTTCGCAACTTTAATTGGACTGTCTGTCGATGGAGATTAGATGAGTCCACTTCACTTAAGGAGTTTCAATAGCACTTAGCAAATACAAACACCTTACCTCCGCTCTCTCGACCTCAGATATTTTCATGATGGACAATAAAGTCAAACGTGTTGAGTAATATTTTATTTAGCTTTTGTTATCGTATTAATTTTTAAATGTTCAGAAAGTTATTATGCTTATATTTATGCTTGCCTGACTGTTAACAAGTAATAAGGTAACACAGACAAATTAGATAAAACGAAAATTACTTTACAAAACCAACAAAACAGATAAATCTTTTCTAATATTATAAAGAGGAAAGATTTGATTGTTGGTTTGTATTGAAAAGGCTTCGAAACTACTGAACCGATTTTGATGAAAGTTGGTATAGGGATAGTTCGAGACCAGGGAAAGGACATAGGGTAAAAATTCCCACGGGAAAACAAAAAAAAACGCGTACGAAGTCCCGAGCGGAAAGCTAGTTAAGTATAAAATAAAAATATAATTTAATTTGGTGTACATTTTCTCTTTTCAAGAGTTTATCAACTTTCAAAACAGTCCCACAAGCAAGGTTTATAGAAAAATGTATAACTCAGTGATTATATAGGTAAGTATCATGAAACAACCTAAGTTGAAATCTTGATAAATGCTTAATCATGAATTTTTTTGTTCACAAAATACGAGTATTCAAAAAAGTATCATATTTATATAGAAATATAAATAAATAAATTGAACATAAGTACGCCAACAAGGCGAAGTTTGAAAAAAATATTTGCCTTAGGTCTTTGCAAAAACCATCTCCGTAAGTAGCAGATTTTTTTTTTTATTTATTTATCAAATCAAGGGTACAAATTTAAAACTTATCAATATAACTAACACAAATGAAACCACAAAGGTTTATAATATGTGCTAGGGTTCTACATTAGGATGGTCTTAATTTAATTCATTAATGCTGTCCAACAAATATTTTTTCAATTTACACTTAACATTATTAGGAGTAATACTTGCAATTATTTGGGTGGGTAGTTGGTTAATAAATCTAGGCACAATATAACTGGCCGTCCTCTCGCCGTAAACATTGCTGGCCTGCTCGGTCATCATCAGTCTACCTTTAGCAATAGCACGCGTGTATACAGGATGCTTTATTGTTCGTAAAATGCTTTTATCGAAAAAGATATATGATGTGTGTGTTTGTGTGTGTATCTATGCATTGTATTGTATGTGTGTGTGGGTATATGTGTATATATATTTACATATTTAAACATTTTTTGGCTAAATGAGTATGTCAGACATTTTTACTTTTTCTTTTATGTGTTTTGCACAGCCTCAAAATCTACCCTCATGGTTGAAAATGCCTTAAGGCGAATTAATTGTACGAAAATTGTTGTGCAACAAATTGTTAAGATTAGAAAAAAAAATACGTTTTATATTTTACCCATTTGAACTGAAAATCATGTTTCGACTCGAAGATTTCGAAATTTGTACATAAAAATCAGACAAGCAAAAAGTGTGCTTGTCTCCTATTAACTGATGAAACATACGGTATACGTCGCTGTTCACGTATCATTGGCCTCAAAACCATCCGCAAATACGAACCTTTCGTTTCCACCTTCCGCCGTGTACACGCTCCTCGCATCAGACTTCACAATGGGCTCGTTGAACAAACGTTGAAGGGAAAACAAACAAAACACGCAATTTTGGAAGGTAAGCGAAGTAAGGCGGATCATGTTACGAGTTACGAGCTCGGATCATGTTTAAACAAACACCGAATGCATTGGGTTATTCTCTAAAGGTTGTAGAGTCTGGCTAATGAAAGCTGAACGCAGGAAATTTAAAAAAGTTGAGGAATACAAAACTGTATATAATACGATAACACGGAGTTGATATTTTTTTTTATTAAATATTAATGTTTAGTTTCAATGAACTTCCAACAATGAACCTTTTATGAAAAATCGTGGTAAGTATTTGGAATTAATGAAAATTAAAATTATTTAATTTCTGTTATATAGACATTGAGAAAAAATCCAATCCCTGCTCTTGTACTAATTTTTAACGTAAAGCAAATGGTTTGTATTTTTATGAAAAGCTTTTTTTATATTTTGTTCTAGTTCCGCTACTGACAAAGACGTGCTTTTGTTTGCAACCTTATGCTATATAAATGTACTGCCTCCTAAGGAACAGATAATCAGGCCATCATTGTCGTAGTCCTAGCTTTTCTGTGGAAGCAAGGAAATGAACTACAAAAAAACAATGTTGTCTTGCTGGAGAAGGAAAGGAACTTCGAAACAAGAGTAATATTTCGTTGCTGTGGAAGCACAAGGGACTTGCTATTGGAACAGTGATGATTTGCTGCGATTGCAATTGGGAAAACTGTTGTGTAGTTCTGAAGACAGACATCACGTATAGCATATAGGAGACAAGTCGCTTTAGAATGTGACTGAAATTAAGCATAAGCAATGTGCTGTTCAAGGTTTCAAGGTGGTCACTGACTCAGCTCCCATATGCACTATTCTTCTTATAACCAAATTTACCGCTCAGGCGCTGTATCTCTATGATGACGTCAAGGACGCTGGAGACGAATTTCACTGGGAGCGTACAGAGTAAGGCTCGAGTTTGTATAATGAAATGTTTATTTAATGAAACTCTATTTAGTTAAGGGACTAATGATGCCAGCCTGTGTAGGCTCCTCGTTTTGGGGATGTTAACCAAGGTAAACAAAACCCTAAATCAAAATTTTAAATTATCTGTACGTCCAACCCAAGCCAGATGTTTTGCCTAAATAAGTACAAGAATATACAAATATTTCAACATTCAGTTGGTCTATCTATATAATAATGAGAACAAATGAGTTGCGAACACGAAATATCAGAAAAATCTAAATGAAGGCAATTTGATAGACGACCCGATGCCAAGTATCCGGCTCGAAGGATCAAAAGCATATGAATTAAAGTAAACAGTTTAATTGCGGGGCAACCTGAGCGTGATGATTAGGGCTCTGACTGGACACTGCAAGCTGAACAGGCATCTGTTCAATATGAGACTAAAAGATACTGATGCTTGCAGATTCTGTGATTCTGTGATTCTGTGAAACACCAATGCACCTCCTGTGCTTTTGTGACCCCTTATTCACAAGAGAAACCGACAACTGGGGAGACACATTCTCGACCCAGACGATATAAAAACAATCCAAGCTGGGAATATCTTATCATTCCTGGACAGTGCCCAGCTAAAGGAGCACATGTAAGGCCTAATAAGTCTTACTTGGGGCTAGTCACAATAGATCTTTGCAGGTCGCAGTGACGCAAATAGCCCCGAATTAATGGAATAATAATAATAATAATAAACAGTTTAATTCGAAGTCATCTCACCGCTTGAACCGTATTATACTAAAGATCCTGAACAAAAACGTGCGATTCGCACATGTCTCGTTAGCGGTCACGTCGAAAACAAATTTTACATTCAACCCACACCAATTTTTCTCACACGACTTACTGCGGGACATCCCATAATCGTTTTATATGTAAATTGATTATCTCGCTTACACGAGGGTTACAGAAATACCCACAAGCATTGTGAAATTAATGTCAATCTGGATGGAACGTTATTATGATTATATTATTATTTTTTTTCGATATCTGAATACTTTCGATGGAGATTTTGCGTTTCCGTAAGTGAAACAGTTGGGATGGAAACGGAAATTGAAGATTCGAATGATTTGGATTGACAGACGATATGCAGCAATGTATAATTTATGAAGTAAGCAAATGGAGGTGAAAAGGGATATTTTAACATTTTTATGAACATCATCTTATATTTGAAAAATAATCAAACATGACAACATTCATATCGTACTGAAGTTAGGTTTTAAATTATATGTTTACACCTTGTTTGGTCAATAACCTATCAAGCCGAAACCTACCCATGATAACATAGTCATATAAAAGTTATGGCGTCATTGAAACTTCGAAATTGTGAAGTTGATTTTGAAAAGCAATTAATTGGGTCTGTGAAAAAAAAATGTATGGGGAATTAGAAAATTAATTTAACAATTTCGAATTTTCAATGACGCCATAAGCATCTTTATGACTATGTTAACATGGGAAGGTTTCGGCTTGATAGGGTATTGACCAAACACCTTGTATATGTATTTACATCATCATTATCAACATCATCATCATTTCAGCCAAGAGCCGCCCACTGTTGGACATAGGCCTCCCCCAAGGATCTCCATACCGATCGGTCCTGCGCCTCCCGCATCCAGCGGCTTCCTGCGACCTTCACCAGATCGTCGGTCCTCCTTGTGGGGGGCCTACCAACGCTGCGTCTCCCGGTACGCGGCCGCCACTCGAGGACCTTTCCGACCCAACGGCCGTCAGTTCTACGAGCGATGTGTCCTGCCCACTGCCACTTATGGTTTGCAATTTGTTGGACTATGTCGGCAAGTCTAGTTCTTCTACGGATCTCATAATTTCTGATGTGATCACGTAGAGAAACCCGAGCATGGCTTTCTCCATTGCCCTTTGAGTGACTGAGCCTTATACGTACTTACAAGTGTATGTATATATTAGGTAGTAAGGTTTTATGTCCTATTTGTAGGGCAACCGTACCTCCGTCTAATGAGCCTGCCGTGGAGGCATGCACGGTTGGCCCCGCGCACGCCGCCGTAAGGCCCTCCGTCTGGGGATTGCCCGTGTGTTCTCGGGCAACCCCCCATTGGCGATAGCCCGACCAGTTCGTTGGGTTTGCCCGAGCGCGTGGGTAGTGGTAGTCGCAGTGTGGACCCTATCACGCGCGCCCATAAGGGTAGGGAGAACACCGGGGGGTTTAGTAGGTAGGTCTGGCACTCTGCCGAGCCAGCCCCACACACGCTCACCGTCTAGCCAACGGCAGGAACGGTGCGGTTACGCATTTTCCCCCGAGAAAAAAAAGGGCAAACGGAACCCTTAAAGGATCACACGTTTTCCGACTGTCCATCCGTATGTCAAGACTCTTTTCTCGAGAACACGTAGAGATATCAAACTGAATTTATAACAAATATTAAGTATACAATAATACTAGTTACATAAATACTAAATATTAGTTGACAAAAATACAAAACACAGCTGCAAAAAAGAATATAAAAAGCAATTTCAAATTTGTATTATACTGCCGGTACGTCAGAGAGTGCCGCTTTTACTGCTACTAGAAGAGTATAGAAAATATGACTTTAAACAAAAAAAAAATACTAATAACTACAACACGAGAAGTGCACTCACTGAAAAATATTCCGTAGCTAGTAAATGCAATTACTATGGTAAACGAACCAAACATTATTGTGCGGCAACTACCAGGTCCAACTTTTTTCAATACTAAATATCATTAAAATTAGTTCAGTGGCTTAGGCGTGAAAGCGCAACAAACAAACAAAGAAACACACATTCGCATTTATAATATTAGTATTATACTATGGATTTGTGGTAGGTATAATAATATCTTTGCCAAACGTCGAGTTGAAAACGTCGAAACTCAACCGGCAGACATTCGAACGAGACCAGTGGAGCAAGAGCAATCTGAAGTCTCAATATATTGCAATCGAAAGGGAAGCGATACTGTGATTTTTAAGAGGGGCCTTCACTTGTGACTCCCTGAGTGGAATACTGAGTGCTCGGAATGGGCGTGAAAATTGCCGGCTTTTCTCCTGTTAATAAGGCCCGGTTTGCGTGTCCGGACTGTCTTTGAGCAGGGGGAGGCTTGGGCGAATTTGTAGATAAGATCTCTAAATTGGAACATGGTTTGCCAGTACGTGTGGTGATGCCCTGAGGAAAAGCATTGGTTATACGCTTCATCATCATCACAGCTCATATACGTCCCCACCGAGGGGCTCGAGCCTACCCTATGTTGGGGTGATTATTCTGGCCTGGTGGCCTTCAACTATTCAACTATTCTGGCCCAGTGGGAATTAGTCGACTTCACACACTATTAAATTTCATCGTAGATGTATGCAAGTTGCCTCACAATAGCTAGTCCATACTAATATTATAAATGAGAAAGTATGTCTTTCGGTTTTCCCCTTCAAGCTTAAACCACTGAATCGAAATTTGGTGCAGAGATAGTTTCGGTCCCGAGAAACGACTTGGATAGTTTTTGTCACAGAAATCAACCTTTAAGGAGGTGAAAATGGGAGTGCAAATTTGTATGGGGAATCAATAACCGCTGAAATGATTTAGATGAAATTTGGTATGTAGACAGTTGTGGGGATAATATATAAGAAGGCTATAAGCCAGATCGGATAAAAAATAAGCTACTCGAATTACTAATTTCACTCGGAAGAAGTCGCGGGCAAAAGCTAGTAGGTACTATATAAATGTTTGTTTGACTTTAACCTTTCCATTTTGATAATAGGCTAGATGAATGAAAAAAAAATATTGCTTTAATAGAAGCTCATTCATATAATAAACAGAAAGAAAAAATCGGTTTTCGATTAACTATAAAAAAAAACAAGATATAAGGTATTAAAGATTTTTCTTCATTTCTTCCTAGCAAAACGGCAATTTACATGGACTTTATAACTATATGGCCGTACTCAATGTACTCAATACCCGTGACGTCATTACCGACATCACGGTTGATATCGGATCTCTCTGTCTAATCGCTTCCAAAGTAACAGCTTAAAATGCTTGTAGCTAATGTATTTCTAAGACGATTTTAATTCTAATTTCACATGATTGCATCTCTTTCTACGGTATTTTAATATTTATGACGAAACGTGAAAATTAGAATTCAGTCGTCATCCCTATTGTATGCAGGGACTGCCCCAAGTCTATCTCCACCAACCCGCACTGGACCAGAGCGTTGTGGAAAACGGGGACGACCCAAATCCCCCTAATTAGTAAGGCTCGCTAATGCTGAAATAATGATGATGATGTTTTAAATAGTAAGCGATTTTAATCACCTCCGTAGTTTAGTGGTCCTTCCGGTATCTGGATGTTCGAGGTGTGATTCCCAATCAGAGCGGAAGTGTTTTTTTCTGCTTGTCGTGGGCGTTGGATGGACTTCTGGTCCCGCTTGGTTAACTAGCAACTGGTCTATACAATTGTGCGTCTTATAAAGTTCAATTTTTCGCAAAAACTTTTTGTATTATGTGGACGGGCCCACCACTACACGATTGCGCGTGAACCGTTCTGTGACTTTTTGGCTCAAATTTCGCTCAGTGGCCAGTCGCGGAGTATGTGCCGACCTTTTAAGTTTCGGCTGTACGAGTAAGTATAAAATTGATGTCTTTTTGTTATTAAAGTGATATTATAGACTTATAAACATAATAATTTCAATGACTTCATACACAACTATACATAGACTATAGGTACACAAATTTTCACCAACCATTTATGGCCAATTTCCACCAACCTTATCTTAGCTTAGGAAAATCCTAAGAAGCATGCTGTCACTTTTTGTCATTAATGAAAAGAATGTGACAGCATGCCAGTTCGGAAGTTCAGAGTATCCTAACCTAGGATGAGGTTGGTGAAATTGACCATAAGATTCACTGTAATCGCCGGAAATTGCTCGTTACACAAAAAAAAAGAATCCAAGAAAAAACTACGTACCTAATTACAATACGAATAGAACACACGATCATCGCGCCACGTATGCGGTCAGCATTCCGACATTATGGATCGCGCGTAATCCAATTGTACCTACGTTCTTATGGTTTCAAGACAGCGTTACACGCCGCAGATTATCGTAGAACACTGCAACGTCAGTTGTTTCTCTTTCTACACGGCAGATACAGTATGTAAGCGCCTTTAATAACTACGTTTTCCTCTCTACAGTTGACTGAATATTTCAATAATCTGTTGCCAGTAAGATTTGGCCGATTGCACTAAGTTCATCGTTTTACAGTTTCGTAAAATGTGTCTCGTAAATCAACTTAATACGAGTACGTAAACAGCTGGATGTACCAAGTTTAATGTTTTACAATTTCGTAACAAATTACATTAAAATCACCCCAATACGTAAGAATAGGTTATTCCATTTCCATCATACGGACCGCTGCATCTAGTTTTACCTATTAAAATTTCTTTAAAATGGATACGTGAATCAACTTAATACGTAACAATCGGTTACTCCACTATAACCGCTGGTTGCATTAAGTTTAACGTTTTACGATTCAATCTTAATTGTAAGAATGAGTTGTTCCACTATGAAATATACAAATTACGCTATAAAAAGTTATTTTTTAATAACTATTTTGTGTGCTTGTTGTTTATTTGTTAGTTACAAAAAAAATTGTGTGCTTGTTCAGACAAGCAAACCGAAGAACTTTCACTATGGGACCAACATTGAAATGGCAAAAAAATCAGCTGTTCCATACGTCCAGTTTCAGTGAATGTTGAACATTTGTATAGAACATCTGATTTTTTTTGCGATTTCAAAGTTGATTCCATAGTGAAAGTTGTTCAGTTTGCTTGTCTGAACAAGCACACATTTTTTTTGTAACTAAAAAATAAACTTCTATATTTTCCATGAATTTGACGCTAATTTGAGTAAAAGTAAAAACTGAAATCGTAAGAAGTGAGACACTTTGATGCAACTAGGTGACAGTCTAGTCCAGGTTAGTTGCAACGATATTTGAGTTAAACGTCAGGAGAGAGCAACTGCAGAATGTTTAGACATATTCTTTTAAATATTGAATTCCTAACGATGTTCTAATCATTTTCTTTTTTGTTCTTAAACTAAACAAAAAACAATTAAGAATGAAAACGAATTAAACCAAAAATTAGAAAGAATACCTTTATTACAAGTTTTTATTTTTACTTTCACCTGGCCCGGTGTCTGTAATGAAATTTTGTAAGTTAAATTTGACCCACTTCTCGATTTCTGATTTAGCTGAAATTTTGCATACCGGGTGTAAGTGACGGTGTCCCGTTTTTTTAACAGTGAGTTCAGATCATGAGTCTTAATTGAAAATCACTGAAATTTTCTCCCAGAATATTCATAAATTTTACGATTTGTTAAAATTTTCTAGTGTAATATAATTAAGTTAACGTTTACACATAATATTCTGTAAAAAAACTACAACAACTACACAAAAAATAAACTTCCCAAAAAATAAAATTCGAATCAGCTGTTTGGGTCATCGAACGTCAGCGCACCGGTGTGAGCGGAACAAAAATGATGCCGGCGCGCCGGCGCCGTAGACGGTCTCAGCATACGTAACGTGCTCAGAACGTGGACGGAGCGAGGACGGCACGGAGACGGGACGTGGTTTAGAAAACCCTGACGTGGAGTTTAATGCATACGCAACGTGACAGTGACTCGTAACTAACGTGCTAGTGTTGTGAATAGGAAAGATGGACTTTTCATTTGAAGAATTGGCTATAATTGCTGTTGCTTTAGATGACGAAAAAGCTATGGCTGCCAAGAGGAAAAAGAGATTTTCTGTACATCCTAAATGGCAAACAAGAAAACAAGAAGAATTTCACATATTTTTGAGCATATGTTGTCGAATCAGAATCATTATTTTTTTCGCTTAACAATATAAGATGGGTTTCTATCAACATTTAAGTATTTTTTGTGTTCCAAATAGAAATTAAATTAATTACTAGGGAAATAATGAAATTCAGTATAATATTATATTACTGTTTTTTAGAGGCTTGAAATGAGTTACTTCATATTGAGTTAACATGACCTAAAATTTATTAATCTTGAGTAGGTGTGTTGCGAAAATATTATAAATAATGTTATGAATTTTACGCCACAGAAAATGTTTATGCTTCGTGTCTAAATACTTTGCGTCTGTAAAATTATACAAAGCTGGATATGAACACACTCGATTAGTTTTTTGTCGTCTATTTTCAATTCTTGTGGCATCACTATATAGGTATCTGAAGCGAGCGGAGTGAGTGTGCATACGCAGCGAAACCACGGACGGGACGGGGCACGTGCGGGGCGGGACGTGCTAAACATCGTCGCCGACGATATTTTTCCCGTCACGTGGGCGCCACGTTCCCGTCCCGGCCGTGTGCTCGTGACGTATAGACTATCGGATACATTTTCTATAAAACGATATTTCTAAAATTTCCCGTCCCGTTCCGTCCGAGTAAAAACACGTTACTTATGCTGAGACCTTTAATTCACCCGGGCTAATTCACCTAGGGTAATTAAGTATACTTCATTCACCTGTTTCTTATTTTATTGTGTGGGTGATATAAGTATACTGTTCAATTGACATAATTCCCCTTTTTTAAAAAAATGTTTTTAGAGGATTGTGAAGCTGTAAATTTTCATACAAAAAGCGATAACGCTTTTCTTCCTCTTTACATAGTCCAATTTTCATAATTTTTGGAAATGTTTTAAATATAATGAAGATCTAGGTTTGTACGTTTTGATTTTGAAGATATATATTTTTTTTGTTTAAAAAAAACGTCGCCCCATACTAGGATTTTCTCTTGTGTCGTTGGTGCAGTTACAAACATAGAATATCACATGCACATACGCCCAGACCGGAACAAATTTCTGTAGGCCATACAAAACATTTGTCCCGTACGGGAATCGAACCCGCGACTCGTTGCGCAGTAGGTGAATTCTGCGCTAAACGTGTTCAGAATATAAATTATTAGCATCCAAATATCCATATTTTATACTTAAAAACTACCTCGAGCATTTTTATCTTTTTTGACTAAATTATACTGAATTTACAAAAAAAAGCAAAACGTATAAACATAGATTAAGGTATACTGAATCTAATGAGATCAAAAGTGACGAATTTCGTAAAGGTTTAGGGGGGTAAAACAGTTATCGCCCGAAACAATATTTCATTAAGAAATGTAGGCACTTAACCTCGGACTTTTAACTCTAAGCGGTGTGCAACAAACTGCATTTTTGAAAGTGCATACTCGAGCCATGAATTGGTACTTCACAATTCTCTTAATAGAAGATAAAATGTATATATCTCGCACTTTTCATTATAAATCCATTCCGGCTTCTTCATTTTTTTACAAATAAATAAAATTTCTATTCTTAACTTTAGTACAAAATTGTTTTTTAATAACTGACTTAACATTTTTTTTGTTAATATAATTCTGAACAAAGTCGTCATGCATTTCGTTTAGCAATTTTGGCAATAAACAATTCCAATTTCTGCTGCCGTAGAAATTTTTATATTTGGGTACTATAAATTTTTTGTGATGTAATTTTCTTAAATTTGAGCTTCCTGAATAATTTTGTCGTTAACTTTACTAAGAGATTTTCGCGGATTTAGATAGCGTTTAGTATTAGTTTTAAAGGCTGCAATTACAAACAACAGTGACGAAAAATTTACAGGAAAGCAATAAATTATTAATGCTAAGTACTAAACGTCATCTTTGTTTCTTATATGGCCCGTAATCAAGAAGATCGCGTATTTAACAAAAAAAAAAAATCATTAGTGTGGATCATTATTAGGTACTTACTTAGGATGAGATCATTATTTTTGAGATAGGATGTTGCTCCCTATGCAAAGTTTTACATTTGTTTTTTATAATCTGATTTAAGAAGGGTGAATTAAATCAACTAAATAGTGTACCTAAATCACCTACGAAAATAGGTGAATTAAGTCTACTAAGTAGTATACTTAATTACCCTTGGTGAATAAGCCCAGGTGAATTAAGTCTACTGCATCGGCGCGCCATTATTGCGTAACATTAATAAAAATTAAAAATGAAAACTTCTTTTTTTGGCTTTAAAAGCTTTTCCGGGAAAAATAAACATCGCTAAACAAATAATAACATTGGTCCGAACTCACTGTTAAAAGAAATGGGACACCGTCACTTACACCCGTTATGTGTATCGCGTGACAATGCAATATTATGATGATATTGAGCTGATCTAATGCTGGAGCTGGAAGGTGGCCATAGGAACTCCGCAATTAAACGACACAGCCCCATCGAGTTTGGGTTCGTTTGATTCATATTGATGAGTAGGTTTTAGTACCTACTAATTTGTATTAAAAAAATAATTTATTTAGGTAGAAAAGAAAAGATATTAAAGCTAGCCCTCTGTCTCAAGCGGCATGGAGGCAACTCGCTAAACTGATTCTTAAGTGCCAGAGTGGCGTGTAAATGTTACTTATGAAAACTTTTTTCCACTTAATCCCTACGTATCTAGTCTTAGCCCCGAAAAAAAAGTCATCTTGTACAATAGACACATATTAGTACCGCTTGTTTGCTTCAGCCATTTCGGCCGCCGCCCTCGAAAAGCTCTCTAGCTCTCGAAACAATTGCCTTGAGATGCGAGGGTGCTAATGTGTCAACGCAGGTAGCTCCCCACATCAATCAATTTAAGGCCCGTGGCGGGGTATTGATGGCGGCAAGAGCGAGAGAGTCTTGAAATTAAGCTAATTAAAACCCTTTTACGGTGATGGAAAACATCGTGAGGAAATCTACACCAACCTGTGAAGGAAGAATTTCTTTAGGTTGTTTGTAAAGTCGACCAACCCGCATTTAGTCAGCGTAGTTGACTAAGGGGGTATTCCCGTACGGACTTGTCGGTACGGGTCGGTACGGATCGGTGCAGGGTACCCTACATAAAGAAACATGTCAATTTGTCTTTATTGACCATCATGGCTTCGAGTTCGTCGGACGACGATAATCTTCTGGAAAGTGTTTACTTAAAATATAGAAAAAGATGGACGGTTGGTGTATCAAATATTAATAGTAAAAGAAATATATATGGTTCATATCACCATTTATTTTTAAAAGACTTAAAGTTTGATAAAGACGAATTTTATAATTATACTAGGATGACACAAGAAACATTTGATTACGTATTAAATTAAATAGAACATGTTATAATTAAGAACAGTATGAACTTTGATGCGACAAATTTACAATAAATAAAACCAAGATGATTCCGAATTGACAATAGGTAACTAAATTTTAATCAAAAAACACAAAAAAATATATATTTTTTAAATTTACTAATTAAACTATCCTCTTTGGACACACCCTACTCCGACAAACGTTCAAGTCCGTATGTCCAGTCCGGGTAGTCGGTACCGACAAGTCCCAACCTGTTCCTTTATGAGTGAGTGCATATGAGAACATTGCGATATTACGCCTGTACGGATCGGTACCTATCCGTACCGGTTTGTCCGCACGGGGAACCCGCCTCTTTTTGTCCTCACCCTTAGGCCTAATCGCCCTAGTTCAGGGTAGCCCTGCCTGCTGTTCGTTTATAACAGCGGGCACGGAGGGGCGCGGAGGTTGAAGGCAGTAAGGAGTAGCGTATCAAGCAGCTCTTTGCTGCCGGCAGCACGTCGACCGCACATAAACTTCCTTTTTAGCTGCGACTGCTAACAATCAGTTTGAGCGGTCCGTGTAATGCGAATGACAATTTTGTAGTAGTTTTTTTTGTCTATATTCAAAAATGATTCGTTTTTGCTACGGACAGTAAAATTTTGACAATTATTCCATGGAAAATATGTCAAAATATAGCGGTCCGTAGCAAAAATTAATCGCTTTTTTTAAAATTTAGAAACCGAGCATTAGTGTAATGATTTCAGCCAACTGTAAAGCCGCTAGGCGGCAACATCGCAATCGCAGGCGCGCGGACACAGTTTTACATTTGCAAGGTATGCAACAAACAAAAAAAAAATATCTTTGTAAGTAATCTGTGAACATTTCCATAATTCAAATATACATACACCTTAATTCGTATAATAAAAACAAATTGGAGTGTATATGATTTTGCACTAATTTATTATCACATTGTATACGTTTCACCAGAGGGAGAACCGGAGTCGGAAGACACTGGTTAAGCCAAACCGCGGTGCTTGCATCACTGTGTTCCGGTGTGAAGGGTAAGACAGGCAGTGACATTTCCGGGTACAGTGACTTGACATCTTAATGTCACAAGTTGGCGATGTATATCAGAGTCCTTGTAGACGTTGTGGATTTGTGAATCTGACAGCAACCACATTTTTTTTAAGTAAGTAAGGAGGTTTTACAGAGTGGCTCTCAACACGCCTACCAAGATGAGTAAGTCTATTGGGAAGGAAATTCCCAGTAGTACTGCTGGTAAAGTGGTAAGACAACTCGGTATAAATACTGGGAACAGCCGGTCATTTCACTAAATTAAAATATTTACAAATGTCATGTTAAGTTAATGTAGGCAGGCATGTTGAAATGTCAAATATAGATTAAAATCTTAAATAAAATAGAATCCGGGTCTATATCGCGGTAAAAAAGAAGTAATATGACTTACTGGTTTCCTGACGTTTCGGCCGAATTGAATCAGGCCGTGGTCACGGGATGACTGCCAAACCATTATGTCATATTACTTCTTCTTTACCACGATATAGACCCGGATTCTATTGTAGATTAACATCTATTATTAAACAATACAAGCAATATAATATAATTAACAAAAATACGAATCACAATATTTATATATTGGCATGCAAGTTAAATCAATGAAGTTATTCATTTAAATAAATTTTATGTCAATATATGGGGAGTGTGTCCAAATGTCAAGTTGGAAAATTATATTAAAATGTCCTGCTTTTAAGAAAACGTTATGCCAGCAGTAAATTTACAGTATTTGGTGAGCATGTCCCCGATCAGGTGCCAAGGGCGAATTATCAGTGCTTGCGCTGCGTAAATAGTTGGCGTAACTGGATTCACTAACCGCTGTCACGTACTATAGCTCACATGTAGTATAGAGGGCTTTAGCCACTTACGATCAGGTGAACAGCCTGCTTGTTTGCTAAATTCTTTGTATAAAATACTGAGATATCTACATAAAATATAGTCTATCGTTGTATAAAAAAAACGATATTTTTAATACTGAGGATATATTAATGAAACAGATCTAAACGCATTTACCATATTATTCATCATTATATTGGTTAAATAAAATGGTTCTAATACCAGATTTTAGGGGCTTGATCATTTACAAAAAGAATATTAGCTGTAAGATAATCTTCTTTACTCAACCTTTGTTAATTATTCCCCAAAAAAAGCTAACTAATTTCCAGCATTATTTTAAAGTTCCAAACTAATTACGACGAGAATTGCCCTTTCGACCTTTTTTGATTAAGAAAGTGTTAGAAGCACGCAATGAATAGTCGAAAAGAAAGTGAATTTATATCTTCAGAAGCTGGCTTTGAGGAGCAACTTTGCCCGAAGTGATTTAGCTTAGGGCACTTCTTAATTTTTATTGGCTCTTTTATTCGGGGTATTTTCGTGAACTAAGACTCGACTGACGAATTGAGCTCGGCCGGTTTATTTCTCATTTTGTGCATAAAATTATGACTCAGTTACCGTGCTCATCGAAAAACGGCTCAAGGCGTTTTCAGGAACAACATTTCGCAGAGCAAGGAAAACCTTAAATACGGTCCAAAACATGTTTTGAGTTAGGATTTACTCAGACTTTTGAAAACAGGACTTGCCTGCTTGCCTATTTGACTTTAAGTATAAATGTATGTCATATGTCTCCTGGGCGGACCATCACTCCAAATAATGATTGTGAGAATATATTTTGAGGATGTTTAAGTTTAAGAACGATGATAACTACAAACCCATAAAGTACATACAATTCAGTTGACCTTTACTGAAAGTAAGTATACATAATTATGTTACAATTTCTTATATTTTTAATTTATTTTTATTATAAAGTTATTCGAAAGAACTCAATGTTTTGATAAAATATTTAAATGTGTATTACCTTCGCACAGGTGGGGCTAACGGTTTGCGAGGACACGTCTGCCCTGAGAGCTTACAGATGCATAATACAATATGTAGGAGGTTCATTGACATATCGATGTCCTATCATACTGCACGAAATTACAGAATAACTAATAGTACTATAATATCGTATGACGGAAATTTTTTGCGGAATTAATGATATTAAAATGACTACCAAATGCCACATTTTGTGTTTATAAGGTGAACATACTGATTACGATTCAATAGTCAACATATCACAAGCGACCTCATATCTTTATGTAGATTTGAAAATCTACAATTCCTACAAGAACGTCAATGTACGTTGACAACTTGTGACATAAGATGTCAAGTCACAGTACCCAGTTATTTCACTGCTAGTGCTGCAAGCACTGCTGCAACGCGGCAGACATAGGTGAGATACAGGTACAGTCAAGGAATTTAATTTGCGACCCACCTACGGTTGAATGTCGTAAAGCAATATGGCACCATTCGAGTTAATTAATGTTGTTATGACGACGTTACATACACTGTTTACACGTAACTAGGCATAATTTGACATATCTATTGGTATTTTCGACCCTAATGCATTGTCAATTTAATGTCGAACAATATCTCAATGCAATGGGACGGGAATTGAATTCCTTGACCGTACAAATACAAATAAGTACTTTATTTGCCATAAACAAGATATGGGATACAATGGTGTTGGATAAGGAAATCAAAACTTTGACCAATTTAGCTAAATTATTATGGCAATATTACATTACAAAACAATTCTTTTATTCCTTATTATAATCCATTAAGATTACAATTTAAAAACTACCCTACTTCTCAATCAATTAATTATGTACCATACTCAATTTAGCTACTCAATTAATTACTCAAGCTCTGTTGAATCGTCCAAATTGTTTACCTACCACCCATTCAGGACATATTTTAGCTAATAAGTAAATAAAGAAATTTTTGGAAATAAATAAATAAGAAGAATAGGATAAGAAACTTATCAGCTTTAAAAAATTTCAAAAATTTTCAATAGATTACGTCGTTACATAAATAGTAGATGACTATTGTACAGTAAGCTTCTTGTCAAGCTGTACTGTTTGACATTTGGACATTGCCATGTAATTGTGGCGGTTTTCGTAGTATAAATGTAAAACTTGAATGGGAGCTAACTGTACCCACTGATGGCAAATTTTACCAATCTCGTCTTAGCTTACGATAATCTTAAGTGCCATGCTGTCACATTCTTTTCACTAAAGACAAGACGTGACGCATACTACTCAGGATTGTCCTTGAAGCTAAAACCAGGTTTGTGAATTTGGCCGTGAGGCTGCCTCTGGTGAAATGTAATATTTTCTACTAGCTGACCTGGCAAACTTTGTGTCGCCATGTTTTTTAACTAAATTACTAAAATGTTTGATTAAATTATTGTAATTTTTATATTACAAAACCTTGTTCTAACAATAACGAATACATAAAACCAAGAATAATCCAATTTGGTGCAGTCGTTCGAAAGTTATGGGCGTACATACATTTCGAAGATCCATTTTTATTTATATAGAAGATAAGGTAAGCAGTGTACTCGTTTGCCAGTAATATTAAAAAAGTACTCAACACTATACACGCGTTTTGCCAAAGTCACACTATAGATGCGCTTTGCCAAAGTCACACTATACATGCGTTTTGCCAAAGTCCACACAGTAACACTTTGGAGTAACACAAACTTTAAATCCTCCCCGGAAGTGTCAAACACCGTTGAACATTGAGGAAACGTGACATTTTCGAGATCGCACTACTGTTCTTAGACTAGTTTTGTTTGTGTAATATCCCTTGGGAATTTGCTATTCAAATGTGCCCGGCGCCTTATAATGGGAGTTTCAAGTAATGCCTTGTGATATAAGTATGTAGTAGAGTATAACAAAACATATCTAAACGTGCGTGAAAGTTTCATAGTACGAGTAGGTATTCTATTTTATTACAGCGACGTAGTACGAGTAATTCATTTTATTGCTGTATTTCTTCCGTTACATAACTGTAGAAAATATTTTTGGGTTTGAGTTATGCTTGTCAGCGAAGTATTGACCATATGCCGTCGAATTCGTTGCGAACACATTTTATTAAAAAAGAATGTTATCTAAGAATACAATTTAATGGCCATCATACACAGTAGCTAATCGAACTCTTTTGTCTTCTTATTTTTCAATATATAAAATTCTAACTACGTAAACAGCATCTTATAGCCTGCAGCGTTGCGGTAGGGGGCAGAATCCCCTTTTTTTTTTCTCGGGGGGAAATGCGTAACCGCACCGTACCCGCCGTTGGCTAGACGGCGAGCGTGTGTGGGGCTCTCCCGGCAGAGTGCCGGGCATACCCACTAAAACCCCCCGGTGTTCTCCCTGCCCTTTTGGGCGCGCTAGGTAAGGTCCACACTGCGACTCCACTACCCACGCGCCCGGGCAAGCCCGACCAACCGGTCGGGCTATCGCCAAGGGGGGATTGCTCGAGAACACCAGGGCAATCAGGGGGGGCAGAATTCCCTACCATAATCGCTGAAACAGTATTTACACCGCCATGACAGCGTAATGGCTTTCAACGGCGAACGCACCGTCTTTCCAGACCTCACTCGAAAGCCAAAGGATTTTCATACGGGGAATAATACCTCCAGGGAAAGTACTGGTGTTATCTTAACAGGATCCGCACGGGCCATTGCGGGTGCAATTTCTAGAAGCACAAGTGGGGTTGGGTAGAGAGCCCGTTGTACTGTGGCCTCGAGGAACAGACTACTGAGCGTATCGTGGAGCGCTGTCCTGAACCTCGTTATCGGGGTGACCCGGAGGACCTCTATAAAAATCTAATACAGGACGCTATTAACTGGTTGCGTGACCTGGATATAGACTCGTAATTGTCTACTATATGCGTGTCATACGATTAAGTTTAGCGAGATGGCGCCTAATGTTAAAATAACGATGTCTCTTTTTAATCGACCTCGAAAAAGGAGGAGGTTCTATGTTCAGCTGTATGTATTTTTTTATATGTTCATCGATTACTCCGCCATTTGTAGACCGATTATCAAAACATTTTTGTAATCTAAATAGTATACTCCCGAGGTTGTCCCATTGTCATCATTTCATGGTCTGATGATGGGATCCCATGAAAATCGAGGGAAGCCCTTGAATTTCATAGGCACGTCCAACGTGTTTCATGTTTCTTCCTAAGATATTCAGGTATTTGCATCTGGTAGTCAACGTGTCATGTTACTGAGCTGATGATAGAAGGTTTCTGGTAGATTAGGAGTTCGGGAACATTTTTTTTAATATTTAATTAACGTATATTACCTTTATTTGAAGTTATTCTGCTTTTTTTCAATGTTGCTTTATCTTTGCTTTAAGCGGTCGTGGAAAAGCTCCCGTGGGTTCCATTTTTGAGTCATTCGTTTAGCATCGTGCTTCGTCCGCGCTTTTTTCCCTCTGATTTTCGTTTCATTTTAGACGAATGCTTTTTTTACAAACATCAGGGAATCTCTTGGCCTTCATCTCACACATAGTTACTGACGATAAGGTCGAAAATAGTAACTGGCTTCATCTGAACTCCTCAGCAGCTGGAGCACCAACTTACCTCTGATTGTCGGAACGCAACTATTTTATTAACATTGTTATTATGGCGACAAACTAAGGTGAGACGGTGGTAGCTAGCCAGGCGGACTCAGAAGTCCTACCGCTAACCAAACCGAGCAGAATTTTTTTTGCCTCCATGGGGAATCAAAGGCCGGAGTTCCGGACCAATACCTAGTAATCTTAACCACTAGACCACGTAAGCGGTAATATACGTTAATTAAATATTATTGGGTCGTCGTAATATTCACTGATTTTCATTCGACGGATTTTCATCGAAAATAAAACGACTACTAGCAGAAATCGAGGGTAGTGTATAGTATAGTACATGTGGTTCTTGTGAAAATCGCAGCATATTATCTGCAATCCCCACAAGAACCAAAGTGTACGTTGCTAACTTGTTAGATATGATGTAAAGTCACGGTACCCAATAATTACATTGCCCTATCTTATTCTTCAAACCGGAACAGAGCAATGCAAGCACTATGCTGCTTTGCGGTATGAAAACGTAAGACGGAGGTACCCAGGCAGGCGACCCTGGTACAGAGTCTCTCTCTGGTAGACTCTGTACCATGTTTCATAGATAGACTATGATGGACTCTGTGCCAGGTACAGATAGACTTTTATGAATAATACAGAAATAGAGATTCTGAGCCATTGATGTCATCATCATCATCATCACAGCTCATATACGTCCCCACCAAGGGGCTTGAGCTTACCCTATATTAGGGTGATTAGGCCATAGTCAACCACGCTGGCCCAGTGCGGATTGGTCGACTTCATATACACCTTTGAATTTCTTCGCAGATGTATGCAGGTTGCCTCACGATGTTTTCCTTCACCGTAGGAGCGTCAGGCAAATGTACATATGAAATTCGAAACGAAAAACACAGTGGTACATGGCGGTCTCGAACCCTGACCTCCTGACTGGAAGGCAAGTGCCGAATCCACAGCGCCACCGACGCTGATGACCATTGATGTACTATAAAAGTACTATAGATACGTCTTTAGTTCTTTGAAGCGATAGTCTCGTAAAAGCGTCCACTAAAAAGTGTCGGAAACTTACTGTATGGATAGACGCACATTTTGCAATATGACGGTATGTTATTTTCAGTATAAAGATGAAATTCAAATAGCACAGGCACAGTGATGTATGATTCGAAGAAATTCCAAATTGAGATCATCGAACACAAGTTATACCTACTTTGTTATTGTCTCATTTTAATATTTATGTTATACCTAAATGTATAATATGTTTGTGTTATACCAAAAACACTTAATATCCCTAAATATCACTCAAAGTTTTTCCACAAGTCCTTTACAGTGCATGCTGCTCAACTGTGGTATTCTCTACCGGTTGATATCCGTAAAACACTTGCATAGTTTTACTTAAGAAGCAGCTAAAAGCTCATCTGCTCTCGAATTTGTCATAGTGATATATACGAGTATATACCTGTGTGTGTGTGTGTGTGTTTATAAATGTACACCTTGTCCTGCATCTACCTAATTTTTCACTTCTACACGTCTAGCCAACGGCGGGTACGGTGCGTTTACGCATTTGCCACCCGAGAAAAAAAAAGGGTTGGCTGGAAGAGACCTCTTCAAGAGATAAGCTCGCCCTTGTACATGTTTGTTGTATACTATGTTTGTATTTGAAATATGTGTGTACAATAAAGAATATATATTTATCTCGTTTACTCTTTGTCGAGAGAAAGAGACAGGTGAGTCGAAATTTTCCGATCAAGCGCCTTGCTAGCATTATGATATCAAAGAAAATAAATTTATATCATCTCTTTAAAAATACGAATATTTATGATAAAACATTGTGTAAACAAAGTGGGCCACGAGATTGTGTAGGTATCTCGCTCTTTTATGATACATTTTATAGTCAACAGCACGTCAGGCTATTTAAACGGTCATATTTCTATAATTGATTTTGAACTTTATGTTACGTTAAACTCAAATGATTGAAAAAATGTAATTTGTAATAACTTGATATGCTGTTGGTTGTACACCAATGCTCTGGGAGCTGATTCTCACTGATTCGAAAAATAATCGAATTCGCATTTCCTTTCGAACGATTGTCATGGTAGACACTTTCCATAAATTACAAAAAATAAAAACCGACTTCAAAAACATTGAAAAGTTAAAAATAATATAAGAATAGGTACAGACAACATCACACTTCTATATTGAAGTCGGTGCCAAACTATGGTCTCCTAGAAAGTCTTAAAATTTGTCACCGACTTCAATATAGAAGTGTGATGTTGCCTGTACCTATTCTTATATTATTTTTAATTTTTCAGTGTTATTGAAGTCGGTTTTTATTTTTTGTAAAATATTTTTTATTTTTAACTTTTTAGTGAATGAAGTCTTTTTAGTGAAAGAAACCCTAATTAAATAACAGCTCACTTTTACAATAACAATTAAACAATTAAATAACAGCTCACAATTAAATATCAGCTCACCTTCGGTGATGCTGGTATTTAATTAGCGTTTACCTGATTTTCACGGGATCCCATCATCAGATCCTAACTTTGGTGACCTTGAGACTACCCTAGGAGTATACTCTAATGAATACAAAAAGAATTTTGAAAATCGTTCCACAATTGGCGGAGTAATCGCGTAACATACACACAAAACACGTTGGACACACCTTAAAATTTAAGGGTTTTCCTCGATTTTCATGGGATCCCATCATCAAATCCTAATTTTAGTGACCATGGGACCACCCTTGAAGTATACTCTATCGAATACAAAAAAAAATTTGAAAATCGGTCCATAATTGGCGGCGTAATCGAGTAACATACACACAAAAAAACATACGCATCGAATTGAGCACCTCCTCCTTTTTTGAAGTCGGTTAAAAATGGCGGAGCTCGACATGTTCCGTGCTCTAATTGGCTGAGCTACGATTACCGCTCGAGAGAAAACTCGACCTTGAACTTGTTTACGAATTGTGCGAGAATTAGCCCCCTGAGCCGATAATAAAAATTCACGCTGCCGCCGATGCGTTACTCAATGTTGCGTTATAATATTATCACTCGAATCAAATGTGCGGTGGGCCGATCGGCACACATCAGTGTGATATGGAGATAAAAAGGGATGAGTGCTATTATTGAATTTCACCTGTGAGAGCATTCTGGAGGGCGCCGATACGATCAATATTGCTTATATAATATCAAGCCGTTAAGTTTGCATATAGATTTTATTTTTTATAGAACACCAGCTAGTCGTCGCCTGTTTTGCCGTTTGCGTTTATATTCTCCAAGTTTCAGTTATTTCTTTTGTAAATAAAGTGATTGTAACTATCTATCTAGCTATGCCGTGACCTGAATGAAATAAAACTATTTGAATATAAAACAAATACTTTAATCAGACGTTACAATGGCTACAGCAGGTAAATTCGGAATTATGCTAGTGATAGACATGACGTATTGAATTTTTATATTAACAGACTCTAAAGAGAGCGCACAGATAATAAAATTAAAGTACGATTCGTTTTTGGGTTTATTTTTAACATACTATAAAAAAATTGTCATAGCAATCAATAATTATATTCTGCGCTTCAATGCATGCTCTAGGTGTAATTTAAATTACAGTATATCTCTGAGCGAGACTCTACATATACCAGTATCCATGCAGACGCATAGATATAGATACCTCTATCTTACCTCGGAACTGTGACTGCACTGTGACGTTGGTAACTTGTGATATCTTATGGCAACAACAACTGTGGCACTAAAAATGTTCACTGTACATGATAAAACCGATTCTTGACCAGTGACTCAATATAAAGGACTGTATTCAATTGAGATTCCGAATAAAAATTCTTCTTTGTTCCTTTTTTAGAGTTCCGTGGTAAACAAGGAACCCTTATAGTTTCGCCATGTCTGTCTGTCTGTCTGTCTGTCTGTCTGTTCGCGCTTTTACTCAGAGACTATTAGTACTAGAAAGCTGTAATTTGGTATCGGTATGTATATTAATTATGCCAAAAAAGTGGTGGAAAAAAACATTGACAAAAAAAAAATTTGGGTAGCTCCCATACAAGTAAAGTGGGAGTATTTTTTTTTCTCAATTAACCCATCGTGTGGGGTATTGTTGAATAGGTCTTTAAAAAATAATGTAAGTTCAAGGTTTGTGTTGTAATTTCTTGATGGAACTCCATGGTATCTTGTTATTAAAACACTAATTTCACTAGTCCCACTTATTTTTTTATTATGTTCAACTTATTGCGTTTCGAAACCGGTCGCAATAAGTTGAATATAATAAAAAAATAAGTGAGACTAGTGAAATTAGTGTCTTAATAACAAAATAATGTAAGGTTCAGAACACCATTTTTCGATTTAGGGATCCGTTTCTGAAATATTTGGTTTTAAAGTGCAAATTTTTGTTAGAGGTAAGTGTCCCCCCCTTATCTGGTAAACGGTTATATATAGACACGTGAAAAAAATTACAACAGCAGGCGTAGCACGGGCTGCCAAGAAATTTGTGATAAGACTCAATGACACGTAACCCTTGAGGAGCGTCAAGAAATTTTTATCACGTCAGTCACTAAAGCTGCGTTCCGAAAATTAATAAGAGTCACTATTAGCGCGCTCAAACGCGTCCCGAAATGCTGTGCGCGCTTATGTTAGCCGGCATGAAGAGCTACATGACGCCATCGTTAACGTCATACGCAATCGCGAAGTTACGGCGCAAATTTTTAGTGTTCTTTTTAAATTGAACCAGGCGATTATAATCGTTAGCACTGTGAGTGCTGTTATCGGACCGCAGCATTAATACGCACACCGTGCTACACTTTAAGATATAGAGATTATGTCACTGAAATTGTGAGATAACGCGTGACTCAAGTCCCGTCTTGGCAGCCCGTGCTACGCTTGCAGTAGTATATATAACGAAGTTTAATGGAAAACTATCAGAGTTGAGTACTAAGTACAAACTAAAAAATTATAGACGACTCACTTTTAAAAGGTACTCGGAAAAGTAAAATTTCATTGAAAATTAGTACTGAAATATAAATTTACGAACCACGTGAAGTTAAGGAAATATAAAATCATTGCAGCTTTAATAATAATGCCTAATTTAATAGCAACGTATTTAGTAATCTGTGGCAACGTGTTGTGAGGTGTGAGTGTGAACTCAAAGTTGGCATTTGCAACTACGGAACCCTCCACTGCGCGTGGCCCGACACGCACTTGGCCGGTTTCTTTATTCCGTGGTGCGGCGGACGTGACAGCTTTCTCAGTTTCACAGTGATCTCCAGACATAGTGAATTGCTGCTTCACAACTATATACCGCAACCGCTCTCAATCTCAATCTCCACATCCACATGTGATCCACAGTGCGTCACAGGTGCCACAGTTGTTACTTGTAGTACACTCAGGGGCAAATTTAGAGGAACGATAAAAATTCAATCCTAGTTTTGATAACGCTGTGTATTTCAGCATACGAAACCATATTTAGTTTTACCAGCTTTCAAGCCATCGGGTTCGATACAAAAAAAACATTCGACGCGGAAACCAGTTGTACGATTGTAAGAAAAAAGGCCACCATTAAAAGTTGCCGTTCTTCTCCAGGTCACAAATAGGGAAATTTTGTCATTATCCGTTATGACTTTGGTCATGAATCCTGGATAACAATCAAACAAACGCATTAAAGGTCCATCACACATCGATATGATGTTGTAAAAGTAGGTCGAATCTATGTAAAAAGTGTAGTGTTCCTCTAAATTTGCCCCTGAGTGTAGTTGTTAATAGTGTTGCCCAAAATCGGTCTTGCAGTCTTGCGAGACTCTTGCTCACAGACATATAAAGGGAAGCAGACTAAACGTATCGTTCAAGCGTGGCAACTTTACCACATGTAAACATTACTCACACACAAACAATATTAATTTAATTTTATTGTAATTTCTGGTTTTATTATATGATGCGCTATAACACTTCGGGGCACAGCACTTCACCGTTGTTCCTGTTCGATTAGCAGTTATTTTATTTATAATCACAAAACAAAACATTATAACACAATGTCACGACGCCATTTGTCTCTTATTTTGACAAAGCTAAACATGGCGTCCACGTGGCGTCTGCCACGGCTTCGGAAATGTTTATGTGTGCGTTCCTAGACCAACACCAAGAGTGACTCACGCAATATTTGAGTAAGACTCTTGCTCAAATCGTTACATATCACGATATGGGCCTGTGCTCTAAATAAATGCCTAGCAATATAGTTTATGAATTTAAATGTTAGTAACAAAATATGTTATTTTTAGAGTTCCGAACCTCGAAAAGAAAATACGGAGCCCTTATAGGATCCCTTTGTTCTCCATCCGTCCGTCTGTCTGTCAAGACCCTTTATCTCGGGAACGCGTGGAGGTATCGAGGTTTATGCCGTAAAAAACGTATATTTCGACACTCTCAAGGGAATCAAAATTAGTAGAGGGTACTTGCCGTTGACCTAAAATCATGAAATTTGGCAAGAAACAAGGTCTCATAGCACATATTAAGGGAAACATCTGAAAACCGGAAATATGTACGGTCGGCTTCAGAGGTAGATGGATATTTTAGTACTACTATGTCACAACAACTATTCCTCACATTAAGTATGGTTACACCTATATTGCATTGTTAATCATCATCATCATCACAGCTCATATACGTTCCCCACCGAGGGGTTCGAGCCTACCCTATGTTAGGGTGATTAGGCCTTAGTCAACCACGCTGGCCCAGTGCAGATTGGTCGACTTCACATACATCATTGAATTTCTTCGCAGATGTATGCAGGTTGCCTCACGATGTTTTCCTTCACCGTAGGAGCGTCAGACAAATGTACATATGAAATTCGAAATGAAAAACACATTGGTACATGGCGGGTCTCGAACCCCGACCCCCCGATTGAAAGGCAAGTGCCGAGTCCACAGCGCCACCGACGCTCATTGTTAATAGTTGGTGTGATATTGTACTAAAATGCTTATCTAATTTTAAAGCCGACTGTAAATAGTAAGTTAAAGAAGTTTGCACGGAAGCATCGGTGCGCGAGCCCAACTCACACATGGTTGGATTTTATTATTTGGTACAGTTTTAACGCCTCGTAATATATTTATTTTTATTTAATTATTCTTCCAGTACAATTTGTGTACAGAGGCGGACTTAATGCCAAATATAGTGATCGGGTATATTGTATGTAATTATGGCTTTCCGATATAAAACGGACGTAACGGACTGAATGTTTATGATAAGCAACGCTTATGTATTATGTATGAAGGGCTGTTTTTCAAACGAAAACCATTATGGTATCTTACCCTTGCGATTCGTATAAATAGCTGCTCAATTCTTACATACATACATAATACATGGTAGGGCTTTTGTAAGCAAATGAAGGCTTAAACGCGTGCAAAATTGATGTTGAATGTTCGCTTTTGTTTTATATATATCGAGGTGGAACATGTTAAAGCAGTTCGCAAAAGACAGTTGTATCAATAAATATTCAATAACCCAATATCGGGCCAGCGTCGGTGGTGCTGAGAACTCGGCACTTGCCTTCCAATCGGGAGGTCCGGGGTTCGAGACCGCCGTGTACCAATGTGTTTTTCGTTTTCGAATTTCATATGTACATTTGACTGACGCTCCTTCGGTGAAAGAAAATTAAACATCGTAAGGCAACCTGTATACATCTTCAAAGAACTACAAGGTGTATGTGAAGTCGACCAATCCGCACTGGGCCAGCGTGGTTGATTAAGGCCTAAAGGCAGTAGGGACGTATGTGAGCTATGATGATTGATTGAACCCTCTTTCCTCTTTAATCTTCTTACTAGCTTTCCGCTCGCGATTTCATCCGCGTTATTTTTGTTTTCCCGTGGAAAGTGCATTTACGCATTCTTCGTGGTCGAGCCAAACTACGAGGATATGTGGGACTCCCCAGACCGTACTCGGCCCTGGCCTACACACTAAAACACCCCCCAGCAGCTCCTCAGTCCATCACAAGAGAGGGGAAAGGGGACAACAGCCAGGCCTTATTCCCGCTGAACCCCTGCCTGCGACATGTCTGTTGCCGGACTCCCCGTCTAGCTCTACTGCTTTGTGGAGCGACGCAGAATTGCACCGTTCTACACCCCGAAATTGGTTTCTTATTGTCTTCCACGCGGCCCGACGCTCAGTGCGCCGGGCCCCCGGTCAGCTCAGTGCAGATAACGGGTTGCCCGACGGCAGATCCCACTGGAACCACCGCCGCGCGGATGAGCCGAAGCTCTAGGAAACCCCCGGCAGGCGCGAAGCGCCGTGGCGAAAAGTCGCCTCCACCTTGCTACCTTCATAGGTAGCCGCCCAAATCGGGCTTCCGGCGAATGCCACACCTCTTCTTAAAATAAGAAGAGGGGACTTCGCCCTTCGCCGCATAAAGCGAGTGGCCATACGAAGTGGCCCGCCGGGTTAAGCCCAGCCATTCCACACCCCCCCTCTATGGGGGTCCTCTCGTCAAACTATTAGCCCACGGCAGAGAATCTGCCGGGTTGCCCAGGGTGCACCACCTAGAGGTTGTCTGACACCACACCCCGTCTCGAACTATCCCTATACCAACTTTCATCAAAATCGGTTTAGTAGTTTCAAAGCCTATTCAATACAAACAAACAAACAATCAAATCTTTCCTCTTTATAATATTATCTTCTTATATAATCTATGTTTGTCCGGAATAAACTCCCAAACTACTTTACCGATTTAACTAAAATTTGGCTTGCTGTATGTAATTTGGTCCAATTTAAAATATATAGGATATTTTTTTATCTCGGTTAATCTTTAACCTAACTTCTGAAGCACGGAAGAGTCAAGAATGTCGTTGACGGCTGCACTTCGCGGTTTGTGGCAGTGAGCGCTGGAGTTCCGCAAGGCTTCGTTCTATCCCCAACGTTGTTTCTTCTGCATATCAATGACATGCTTTCCTTGGAAAGTATACATTGCTATGCAGACGACAGTACAGTGCATGGGGAATATCACAATAGCTCAGGGGCTGCTCGTGGTGATATTGGTAGGGAGAGGCAGAATCTTATCATTGAGCTCAACAGGACGCTGGACCTCGAATCCGAATGGGGTTCCAACAATCTTGTTGAGTTCAATGCTAAGAAAACACAGATGTGCGCGTTCTCTGCGAAAAGATCACCTTTCCTCCCCTTCCTTCTCTTCAGGGCACAACCCTTCACACACAGAGCAATATCACCTTGCTCGGAATGAACATTCGCTGCGATCTGAACCCCAGAGACTACATGGAATCCATCATAACTACTGCCTCACGGAAACTCGGTGTTCTGAACAAGGTGCGTTAGGTATTTTGTGCCGGACCAGCTATGCTTGTTGTATAAAACTCAGGTAAGGTCTTGGGTGGAATATTGCTCGCACCTTTGGGACGGATCCGCTCAGTACCTCCTCGATGCTCTGAACAGATTGCAGCGTCGCGCTATTGGCATAATTGGCGATGTAGACCTTCGAGCAACTAACACCTTCGAGCCTCTATACAACTTCGACGTGACATCGCCTCTCGTGGCGCCTTTTACCGAATGTTCCATGGGGAATGCTCTGAGGAGCTTTTTAACCTTATCCCTCCCTCTCTGTTCCTTAACAGAAACACGCGTAAGGGCCTTCGGAGTCATCCGTACACTGTATCCTCCTTTTCACACCGTACTAAGAAATTCCAAGATTCCTTCTTCTGTCGTTCATCCCACACTTGGAATTCTCTACCTGCGCACGTGTTTCCTCCATCCTACAACAGGGGTTCCTTCAAATTAGACGTGAAAAACGCATCTTTTTTGGGCTGGCAAGAGGCGGGCAGGTAGGATAGTGGATCCTTAATCTATCTGTCAACTCATTTGGGCATCTTTCACCGCTTAACATCAGGCGAGAGGAGGTCATTTGCCGGGCCCTTCATAAAAAAAGAATACAAGCGTCACCGAGTTTCAGAAACCTCCGTCATAGCCGCATCACAAGATAACATTTTTAAACACACAATAGAGCGTGAAAGAAATTCGGGTACATGTGCCTCAGACCTGAGTCACGTTACGTTCTCGTATTAAAAGTCGTTAGTTAACACGTAGTTAATTAGCCGTACAATTCACTGCAGTAACATGCTCTATAAAGTAACGTAGAACAGCGTACAGCAATGAACTACAAACTATATATGAAAAGATTACATGCCCAGAGAGTAGGCCTACTCTAACTCACGTTAGTCTTGGAGCTGAGTTGTCTTTTGTTTTTTTTTAACAAAAGCAATGTTTAACAAATACATCTCTCTGTAGAGTAACGTGAATAAATATTCACGGAAATGAATGTTCTCGTCGTTTTTCTCTGGATTCAGCTGGATTCTACAAGTACGAACTACATAACAATAGCAATACGTAGGTAGGTATGTTAGGACAAGTATTGGTATAAAGAATGTTGATCTTGGCATGACGACTCCAATCCCAATTACCATCAGGTGGGATAGAGTCATTTACTAGGCTGTCTATAAAAAGTAAAAGTTTATTTAATTCACCAATTAGTATTAATTTACCATTTATAACCTACTAAAGACTGCTGCAGTCAAAACAAAAAAAAAAAACTAATTAACTAGAGGAATACCTTATCCTGGTAAAGATTCCATTCTATATTCCACGAAGAGAAAGCGGAAGAAGAATAAAAGCAGGAATTCGTATACAAAATAATTGTAATAAAAAGCTATGAAAAATTATGTTGAATTGGGAAATTTAATAATATTTACTTTATTGAAATAAAGTTGTAATTAGTTTGATAACATCTGTCTAATCTACTACGAGTACCTTCGGATATATATGTAACAGTATAACAAATAAAAATATATAAATTATTTTTGTTTGGATATTTTATTAATTTGTTTGGGAAATGCATATTGGTAATAACTTCGCGGATTCTTTTATGTTTCTGTAAACTCATAATAGCACAGGTTTACCTTAGTGGTTTTTTAGTTGCTATAACTTTTTAATACCTATTTGATATTTTTTCTTTGCAAAAACGATAATAAACTAAAAAAGAATGACGATTGTAAGTTTTGTCGTGCTCTCCTTGACGCGCTATCTCTTGCGCCACGACAGAATTGGCACAATCAAACAAAATGATTCACAGAACTCGTGTCATGAGAAATCAACTGTCCAATAACTACAATAGTTAGAGTGCGGACGAAACGAAACATTCTTCGTGAACTTTGCTAAAAGAACCTTTGTATACTTTATATACCGTCATTCAAACAATATATTGTGTAGCTACGTCTCTTCTTGAGTTTGTGCCCATCATAAAATACATTACGTATTTTATGAATCAGTCAGAATATTATTCTGATTAATTCATAATCGCTGAGGCTGAACTAATAAAGCTAGATATAAAATTTAGTCAGCAGATTACTTCTATTAGGCTTGCATCCACCAAAAAATAGTTTTTGAAAATTCCACTCCCAAGGATGTAAGAAGGGGTAAGAACTCTTTCTGTTAACTTCGTTATTTTTGAAGCTGAGAATGAATCGTTGTATTTGGCTAATAAGAGTAATAGCTAATGTGCTTTAGCTTAGTGGAAATTCCACTCATAAAGGGGTGGAAATAGGGGTAGAAAGCTTGTTTTATGTTTGAATATAATATTAAATCTACTTGAACTGAATGAACTTTTTAATAGATTTAAAAGGCCATTTTTAAAAGCTTCAGTTTTATATTTTTACAACGGGAAAAAATAGAATTTCCACGAGAAATAGCGATGGCCTGATATACAAAGCGTATGTAGAGTCAATGTTTTCCTTCCTTTTTGCATCTCAATTATGCTTTTTTATTTACAATTTGTAGGCGTGTAACAAAATGTATTAATCACAAAAATATTAATATAAATCTTGTGTACTACGTAACAATATATGTTTTTTTATTTACAATTTGTAGGCGTGTAACAAAATGTATTAATCACAAAAATATTAATATAAATCTTGTGTACTACGTAACAATACTAGAATATGTTTTATATTTGGCAATGCCATACAATGCTGTAATAATAAAATGTAAATAATTTTTGTTGAATAATGTTTTTAGTTTCGAGTTTGGCATTAAATGTCGGTTGACATAAATTGTGTTTTTTAACATTGGTTATATTTCTGTCAAAAAAATGATGTATCAATAATCTGCCCAAACCGAATCTGTCCTTAACCGAAAAATTCCCTCTGCTTGTTCCCAAAGCAAGTGGCTTTCAAATACGTGTATTATACGATTGTACAAGAGACAACCAAGGAAAATTAATTTTGTTTAAGCAGAAAGCGAAATAAAATTCTGTGATAAGTTGCAATATTAGCACTAAGCCATGAACAGATTTAGTGATTATATCTTAGGTACCAACTATAGAATACTTAAATGAAATATCAATGTTGGCGAGGTGTTCTGAAGACGGCTTCGAAGGTGATATTTAATCGTACTCCTTTAACTTATTATAGAATATCGTTTTGACGTAACACGTAACACACTCAAAGACTGCAAGGCAAGTCTTTTTCATATTATCATCCAGTTGAGATTAGGAACTTTCTGGAGATATGAGTACAACCAATTTATATAGGGTAATTTGTAAAACACCTGCAACCTCGCAGGATTAGATAGCTAACATCATAAACAACAACGTTTGTTCTACGACTTTTGATAATTCGATAGATTTTACTATCATACAAAAATAAATATTAATTTAATATACCCCTAGAATGTTTGTAACTCTACGCGCACAGCGCGCGAGCACAGCGTCGTCTTCCGTCATCGCGTTTATAAATGAAACAAACATAGACTTATCAATGTCACGACAGTGCATAAAAATTTATATTGATTTTTGTTCAGATTATTGAGTTATCTTAAAACCCGTAAAACAAACGTTTTAGTTAATGATGTTAGCTACCGAATCCTATAAAGTTGCAGGTGTTTTACAATTAATCCTGTATATCGTCATCATCATCTACAGCCTTCTTTATCCCACCGCTCTGGGTTTAGGTCTCTCTCTTTGCCTGCCATCTTCCTCGGTCCGGTGCCAATCTTGTCCAGGTCAGAGCAAATTTTAAATATTGTCAATTAAAAGTCGATCAAATGCGAGTTAGACTAGCGCACCGTACAAATTTATCTAAGTACTCTGCTGTGCCCGCGAACTACGTTTCGCCATATACTTTTCCCGTTTTTGCAACATATTTCATTGATGCTCAGCTTCTATTAGTCGTAGCGTGATGTTATACACGTTTGTGGTGCGAGTCCCGAATACCGCGCTAGACACCTTCATGAAGGAGGTCTTCTGGCTGAAGGGAGTGGTGTACAGGCGCTTCCGAGGAAGAGTACCTTATACTACCTGCAGGGCAAATAACACGCCTAATTTTTAATTTTACTAACAAACTTGGCCTATATATTTTTTTATTATTTATACTAACACAATTGAAATTACGATTATGTATGTTAGTTTGTAAGGTATATATGTCTATGGGCCAATGTTGCCTGAACACAATTTAAAAAAAAATAAAATGATTATAACCTAAAGCCTTCCCCGATAAATGGACTATCCGACACAAAAATATTTTTTTAATTTGAATCAGTAGTTCCTGAGATTAGCGCGTTCAACCAAATAAACAAACAAACAAACAATCAAACAAACTCTTCAGCTTTATAATATTAGTAAGTAATAGCATGTAATAGTATGGATATAGTAATAGTTCCTTACTATGTACCTACATATTTATGCTTTTAAGTTTTTTCCAAAGCATATGCTATAAGAACTTGCTTTTTGGCAAATTTCACGATTAGATATAGGCAAATGGGACGCACCCTATAGGTTTTGATTCCCTTGTGGAATCGCAAAATATGCGAAAATATGCCACATGAACGGTAATATTGATTGATTATTGATTGCGTTGACTTAGAAGTACGATATTTTCATAGCTGAAAGAGACCGTAGACCCGAGCACTTATATGTATTTCAGTTTCAGTTAGTTTGTTAACTCTACGTGTGCCCAGAGAAAAAGGGTCTTGACAGACAGACGGACAGAGGAACGACAAAGTGATCTTATAAGGGTTCGTTTTTCCTTTTGAGGTATAAAAACCCTAAAAAACTCACCCCCTCAACTCTACATCCTTAAGTTGTGAAAACACAATCAATCAACGTCTTTCGCCAAACAAAAGACCATCACTTGCAATTCAGTTTTAATCCGGCTAATTCATAAGTAAACGACATTAGAACAACGTTAACCTATTCACGAGTAGGTACGCCACGTGAGCGGGTCAAGGAGATCGTATTGTGATGTCCATCGATACCCATCGGCCGCGTTGTCACCGAATCTCTATCGCCGTTACCGAGACAGCTAACGACGGACGCGACCTTTCGATCGCGCGTGTATCTAATTTTGTGCGCACTATTTTCGTGTGTCAAACTGCCGAGGATGGGATAAGGGGCTGCTAACAAAGGGGATTGTTCTCGATCTTGTATTTGGGTGTGTGCGATGATGGATTATTAATTTACAAAGGTACCCCGCACAGATGACTCTGGAACTGAAAATCCTTTTGGTAAAATCTAAATTACAAGTAATTTACTTACGTAAAATCTATCATGGATCTTCCGTGCTATTGCGATGCTCTAGCCTGCAGGAAGTTAAAGCTGACGAGAATGTACCCAAAACCGGAAGACTACAGGGTCATGCAACCGCAGTGCATCATTAGACTCATGGTCACGATTGATTGGACTGAAGGTAGTGATGGCTTTAAGGACTCAATACGGGAAAGCGCAAAACATCCATGATGGGTCGATGTGCTAAGGCTTCTCATGCTTAGCCGCCCCTACACTATGATAGGATGATACGTAACATTTAAATTACAAGTAATTTACTTACGTACAATCAAAATTGCAAGCAATTTACTTGTAATTTAGATTTTATCAGAGGGAGATTCAGTACCAGAGTCGTCTGCGTACTGAATCTCCCTCTGATAAAACATCCTTACCGTTACGTTACCTCTACCTTAGCAATTTCTCTCGCCAAGTAGTGATGCTTACATTGCTGTATTCCAGTTTGAAGGGTAAGACGGGCGGTGAAATTACTGGGTACTGTGACTTGACTCTAACGTCACAAGTTAATCATCATCATCATAGGGTAGCGACGTATATGAGTTATTCGTGTCTTTAAAATTGATCTGCGTTCAATTGCATAATTTTGAAGTGAATATTGCCGTATTTTTGTTTAAAAAATACAAATTCTTCAGTGTCAGTGCCGGTGGTTCCTGATTTCGATAAAAAAAAGTGGACGGTGATCTAAAGAACTTTTCAAAGTCTAACAACCGAGTGAATCAGTACCAATCTACACGATAATAGTGGCCACAAATTTATAAAGTGTACTACGTACAGTGTGGTGCAGTGCAAAGCCATTATAGCTTCGTCATTGTACCAATCAATCGAGATAACGCGGTTCGAGACTCCCGCTGGCATCAACTTTTTTTTTGTTTTGTTTTTTTTTAACTTCTTTTTTTTATTATCGTTTTTCCAAAGAAGAGAATTTAGTGGAGTGAAGAATAGTAGAAGGAATATATTAAGATTTATTAAAAATCAACAACAGTATGCGCAGGATGCTATCAAAATTTACCTAAAAGAGAACACCTAAAATGCACAAAATGCAATAAAATGTACGACTTGGAATGCATTCTAGCTTAATAACTTTATCAATTTAATAAATAATTTATTAAATTGATAAAGTTATTAAGTAAGTATATCAATATAGTTAAATTACCATTACGATTATTTAAAAATTATTTATTCATTATAAGGTTACACACTTTATTAAAAATTGTTATTAAAAATATCGTTCATTTTTATAATTTCTTGTATTACTTATAGTAGGTAAATGTTGTGTAATAAGAGTTTATTGCATACTTTCTTAATGAGTTATTCATGATTTTATTTATTATTATAAAATGATTCTTTGAACGTTATCGAATGAATCAATTTTACATTTTAAATCAAATTATTGTTAAAACTACTTTTAATATTGTATTTGTGTTTGCTTCAATAATTAATCAATTAATATATTATAGTTTAAAATTATTATTATTATTATTATTATTATTTTTGTTTGGGCAAAATTATAAATATAATACTTATCAAAATTAGTTAGAATAAATTATTGTTTCATTCTTACAGTTCTGTTAAATATTCGTTCAAAGAATAATAGCATTTTTCGATTAGCAATTTTTTTACTTTATTCGTGAAGGTAGTTTTATTTTCTTCATTCCTAATCAGTGTTGGCAATTTGTTATAAATTCTTATGGACATGGGATATGTACTCGAGGAGTGTGTTTTTAATCGAGTATGAGGTATAATAAGTTTATTTTTATGGCGCAGTGATTTTCCGCGTGGTCCTTCACAACGCTTTGTGTATAAGTCGGGATATTTGCGAACAAACTTGCAAATCTCAAGTATGTAGATACATGGCAGTGACAGAATATTATACTTTTGGAAATATGGTTTACAGCTAGCAGACTCTTCAATATTAGCTAAAATACGGATCAATCTTTTTTGCATTATAAAGACTGTGTGCGCATCTGTACTGTTTCCCCACAAGATTACTCCGTAGCTCAACCACGCATAGGCATACGCGTAGTAGGTAGTAAGAGCAGTTTCTATATCAGTAGTTTTTTCAATATGTATTTTCCAATTTATGTTTGTATCTAAAACTAATCCAAGCAATGTGAACTCATTTACAAACTCAATCTCAACACCGTCATATTCAAAGCATAAATTGTTTATAATGTTGTTTAATTATTTCGTTATTTGATTTTAGAGCTAGAATTTTTAACATTCTTTTGTTTCGACATGATTTCTTTATGCCTACAGTTAGCCAGTATTTTTTGAAATTTGTTTTTAATTTAATTTTTTGTTTGGGTATATGTAAGTTCAATAAACTAATCAGAGTGTCATGAAATCTCTTATAGTTTTCGTTAATGTTGTTTCCAGAATTTATTATATTATGCCAGTCAAATTTTTTTAAATGTGTCTTAAAATTTGCGATATTGCTTTTAGTAAAAAATCTTTTATTTGAAAACCAATATTGTTGTGATTTTTCGTTAGGGAGTTTTAAGTGGATAACAGTTCCAGCGTGATCTGAGAAACCTAACTCTTCAACCGTTGTATACATATCAGTACTACTAAGATTGGTGAAAATCAAGTCCAGGCAAGTTGACGTATTTTGATTAATATGTGTAGGTTTATTTATTTGTTGTTTCAATCTGAATTCTAACATGAATTCCAAGAATTGTAGGGTCTTTGAATTTTTTTGGAGTATATTTATGTTAAAATCACCGCCTATAATTATTTTGTATTTAGAATATTTATTGTTAATATAATTTAGAACTTTTTTTAATTGATCATAGAAAACACTTTCCTCTCTTCTATTCCAATACATCGTTACTAATAAAATATTATACTTGACTAATTCTACTGCACAAATTTCTAAAATATATTCGATTCGGTTAATATCACATTTTTCTATATATTCTATATTTTCTTGTAAGAAAATGCAGACACCGCCACCGGGTCTGTTTTTTTCTGCAATACGATGTGGCATTTTTGAAGCCATTAATATGCACACAATTCATTTTCTCTTGAGATAGCCATGACTCCGAAATACATATTGCTTGATAGACTAGTTGATAATATAACTGCATGTAACCCTTCCTTTCGCGCCCTTAGCATTTTTTCATTCATAATCTTCCGCTGTAATAACATTGGTTTGTCCAAAAATTCTGAAATCCAATATTTCCAGCAAGGGATTTCAGAATTTTTGGACAAACCAATGTTATTACAGCGGAAGATTATGAATGAAAAAATGCTAAGGGCGCGAAAGGAAGGGTTACATGCAGTTATACGAAACAATGAATTATATATCGACGGTAAAAAAATATACCTTAAAGAGATTACTGCTAGCCATTTATCATTAAATGACAAGAATTCCGGATCTGGTCAGCACCACAAACAGTCAAATGAAGGTGGCAACTCAAAGGAAAATAATACCTTTCGTGACTACAGAAAAACCTTTTAAAATATTATTTCAAAACATGCAAAGTTTATTTAACAAACAAGACTTATTAGAAGCTTTTATAGAACAAAATCAACTAGTCTATCAAGCAATATGTATTTCGGAGTCATGGCTATCTCAAGAGAAAATGAATTGTGTGCATATTAATGGCTTCAAAAATGCAACATCGTATTGCAGAAAAAAACAGACCCGGTGGCGGTGTCTGCATTTTCTTACAAGAAAATATAGAATATATAGAAAAATGTGATATTAACCGAATCGAATATATTTTAGAAATTTGTGCAGTAGAATTAGTCAAGTATAATATTTTATTAGTAACGATGTATTGGAATAGAAGAGAGGAAAGTGTTTTCTATGATCAATTAAAAAAAGTTCTAAATTATATTAACAATAAATATTCTAAATACAAAATAATTATAGGCGGTGATTTTAACATAAATATACTCCAAAAAAATTCAAAGACCCTACAATTCTTGGAATTCATGTTAGAATTCAGATTGAAACAACAAATAAATAAACCTACACATATTAATCAAAATACGTCAACTTGCCTGGACTTGATTTTCACCAATCTTAGTAGTACTGATATGTATACAACGGTTGAAGAGTTAGGTTTCTCAGATCACGCTGGAACTGTTATCCACTTAAAACTCCCTAACGAAAAATCACAACAATATTGGTTTTCAAATAAAAGATTTTTTACTAAAAGCAATATCGCAAATTTTAAGACACATTTAAAAAAATTTGACTGGCATAATATAATAAATTCTGGAAACAACATTAACGAAAACTATAAGAGATTTCATGACACTCTGATTAGTTTATTGAACTTACATATACCCAAACAAAAAATTAAATTAAAAACAAATTTCAAAAAATACTGGCTAACTGTAGGCATAAAGAAATCATGTCGAAACAAAAGAATGTTAAAAATTCTAGCTCTAAAATCAAATAACGAAATAATTAAACAACATTATAAACAATTTATGCTTTGAATATGACGGTGTTGAGATTGAGTTTGTAAATGAGTTCACATTGCTTGGATTAGTTTTAGATACAAACATAAATTGGAAAATACATATTGAAAAAACTACTGATATAGAAACTGCTCTTACTACCTACTACGCGTATGCCTATGCGTGGTTGAGCTACGGAGTAATCTTGTGGGGAAACAGTACAGATGCGCACACAGTCTTTATAATGCAAAAAAGATTGATCCGTATTTTAGCTAATATTGAAGAGTCTGCTAGCTGTAAACCATATTTCCAAAAGTATAATATTCTGTCACTGCCATGTATCTACATACTTGAGATTTGCAAGTTTGTTCGCAAATATCCCGACTTATACACAAAGCGTTGTGAAGGACCACGCGGAAAATCACTGCGCCATAAAAATAAACTTATTATACCTCATACTCGATTAAAAACACACTCCTCGAGTACATATCCCATGTCCATAAGAATTTATAACAAATTGCCAACACTGATTAGGAATGAAGAAAATAAAACTACCTTCACGAATAAAGTAAAAAAATTGCTAATCGAAAAATGCTATTATTCTTTGAACGAATATTTAACAGAACTGTAAGAATGAAACAATAATTTATTCTAACAAATTTTGATAAGTATTATATTTATAATTTTGCCCAAACAAAAATAATAATAATAATAATAATAATAATTTTAAACTATAATATATTAATTGATTAATTATTGAAGCAAACACAAATACAATATTAAAAGTAGTTTTAACAATAATTTGATTTAAAATGTAAAATTGATTCATTCGATAACGTTCAAAGAATCATTTTATAATAATAAATAAAATCATGAATAACTCATTAAGAAAGTATGCAATAAACTCTTATTACACAACATTTACCTACTATAAGTAATACAAGAAATTATAAAAATGAACGATATTTTTAATAACAATTTTTAATAAAGTGTGTAACCTTATAATGAATAAATAATTTTTAAATAATCGTAATGGTAATTTAACTATATTGATATACTTACTTAATAACTTTATCAATTTAATAAATTATTTAAAATATTTTTAATTCTAATTAAACATTTTATCCGATATTTTAAACAAAGATTTGGTATCTACTAAAATATTATAATAAAATAATAAATAATCTATTTTTAATGATAATACTTATAATTACAATTTTAGAATAATAATTATGATGCGATAAAATAAATTACATAACATGTAATCCAGATTATTTCTATCAACGTCATATTTAAATAAAAATTAAACAATTAAAACGATTAAAAAAAGGCACTTCAAAAGGTCTTCATTGTCGTATTAAATTTAGCTATTCCTCTTTTCTCTTCTTTGCAGTGCCCTACAGGGTCCATAGATGTGCTTGTAACTTATTGTACCTACCATCATTGTATATACCTATGGAAGCAAAAAATAAATAGATAAATAAATAAACTGGTATGTTAAGACTTAAATAATTAAGATTTATGACAATTTAGTTGATAGTAAGAAATCTATACAAGTAAATAAAATTGAAGTGTCTGTTTGTAATGTTAATACGTTTTTACTAAATGGGTATGAATGTATAGCGGGTACCAATAACAAAAACACAATTTTAAAAAAATTTGTCTGTCTGTCTGTCTGTTTGTCACCGCTAATCTCTGGAACGGCTGGATCAATTTTGACGGGACTTTCACCAATAGATACCTAATTATATAAGGCTACTTTTTGCCAAGAGTTATTATTCCACACGGACGAAGTCGCGGGCACAGATAGTATAAAAATAAAAAGAGTTTAAAATTATAATTTGTAATTTAAGACTTCTGTCAGGGTAAAGTATCAGTTGAAAGTTTATTTATCAGAAGTAACATCAATCCTTACGAAATACAATGCAAATTTGCATTTTTTTATTTGTTTGACAATTCATTAGTTGTTGTGAGCTTTCAGTTCACATTGTAAAAGAAAGAATAAATAGATAGTTAAAATAGCTATTGATAATTATTTTTGATAAAATGCGATTTTTGTAATAAGTTTAAAATTTTGTAACGGGTAGTCTTCGCATATTTGTCAAATTATTAAATAGTCAATGAACATAATACTGCTTTTTCACAACAAATCATCCAATTCTGTTATTTAATTTACTAGTTACAAATTCAAATCACCGCCAAGCAAATCGCATTGTTGATATCGAATATTTGACATTCACTGATTGTGATGATCGAACTTGGCGTTTTTAGGTGCGATTCAAATTCCTTTGTATAGAAATAGTTCCTCAGTCTGGGCAAAGGGAAAAAGGCAAAGAAGCTAAACACAGGTACTAGAATATTTTCGCAAGGAAACACAAGATGAACGATTGGGGGAAGTCGATGAAGCTGCACGCAACTAATAGGCAACAAAATAAGCGAGACACCGATAATTAATTCCCCAAGTTTTGAACGTTTCCCGTTTCCTTATTACTTCGGTGAGTTTCGAGAGCCTGTTTGCTGAAAATATTTATTGTCTGTCAACATACCGGGCGCGGTGAACAAAATAAGTGAATTTTGACAACGAATACTTTATATTTTAATTTTGAAATATTTTACTTCTGAACTTTTAATGTATCATTTCATATACAGGGCGTCCCACGGCTATGTCACGTGGAAGGAAAGAACCTTAAATACTGTAGATAGAAAATTTTACTCAAAGAAGACTTCATTTTGGTTTTAAAAACAATCCAAACTGCATTTACAGATTTTCCAATAATCGCCTGTCTGAACTATGAATCGAAACCGGTTAAGAAAATAAACATCTGTATTCTGTATTCTGAAGAAATCTCTCTAACAAACATTAGTAATGTTCGTTAGAGATATGTCTTCCCCGCGATCGACTCTATCGATTAAATCCTTTATTGTACACATTAAGAAACAAACTTTGGTTAAAATTAAATAATGTACATAGGTGGGCATACATACGTGGGGCATACATTATCTCTATTAGAGATCTATGCCAGCCAACCCTAGCAGGTGTAGTGAGACTGCAATTTCGGGAATGTACTATGCACTTAAAAAGAACAAATAAATATTTATTTATATTACATATAACTGAACTACGTTACACGATATATTTAACATAAATTAATACATATTATAGAATATAGAATACACATACGAGTATAATTAATATTTACAATAAACACATATATACGTATACATACATATATATTATACATCAAGAGATAGAAAGTGCTCTTTCAATCTCTTCTTAAAAGTGTCAACCGATGCACTGTGGGACATCCATAGGTCATAAATCTTAAAAACCTGCTTTCTTGTTTTACATTTTATTCCTTATCGTTACATTGGATAGTTGCGGTACCTTCTGAAACTATAAATAGGTCAGTAATTAGAGTGCGCCTTCATTATCTATTGTGCATTCAAAGAGAGCGCATCGCCAATCGTAAATACTGTTATCAGTGAGTCATTAAAAAGCGTGACGTCATTTGTTGTCATTGCGGGACCTGTGAGTGCTGTGTGAGTTTTTTCTGAAATGGATATCCAAGAACAGGGTATGTAATAATTAATATTTTTATTTTAATTGTATCTTAGTATATATTTTCTTTAGTATGTCATTGCTACGAGGCGACTTTTCTTGGAGTATTATATTTTAATATTCAAAGTTTGAATAAACTTTTAAATATGTTCCCACTCGCTCCGACTATGGAGGTATATTGCACCATAATCTTTAGACTTTCTTATCTTAGGAAAATTAAAACTTGGCTGCCCTTATCTGCCCTTTTGGCGATGACAAGGGTGCTACGGTTGCCAGATTATCTCGTAGCATTTGCTACGAAATTAGTTTATTTAGTCTTAGTGCTTTGTGTAGGTTTTGTGACTGAATTTTAACCGTTTTTTTTTTGTTTTAGGTAATTTATATATATGCTCGTTTTCAAGAATGCATATTCTTGAAATATGGCTAACTGTCAATACCGATAATGACTCGGAAAAGTGTCGTCAAGTCCTACAAAGTTTGTTGACTACTCTGAACGATGCTGAGAACATTGATATTCATTATTTAGAGAAAATTGTTAATAATTTATGTAAAGCTATTGCTCGATTCTGGAAAAAATGTAATAGGAATAAAACCAAGCTTTTATATAAGAATTCCGATTGGTTTAATGTTATTGAAAAAATTCAACTTGTGAAAAACAATAAGCAATGTACTCCGTCTGAAACGTCGCCGTGTCATTCACGTGGTCGTCCTCGAAAACCTTTTACGCAATGTAGTAAAAGGACTAAACGTCGGAGAGTAGCTGATTTGTCAAAGTCTGATGATTCTACTGTGAGTGCATTGCTTGATGTTTCAGACTGTTCATTCGATTCGTGTATATCTAGAGTTAGCACTGATGATGTCTTGTCACTTGTGACTGATGCTCAGTTGACAAAACATCAGTATTTATTAATTAAAAACTTTGTTAATAGTAAGATTTCTCCTAATGTATTACCATGTTACCAACAAATTACTAAAGCGAAACAGAGATGTTACCCTTCTAATATAACTGTTTCCGAGTCTTCAGCTGAAGTTGAATTACAAAGTCTTTTGATCACACAGCTTCTCGAATCCTTGAATCTCAAAAAGAGGTCTTAGATCAGATTCCTGATGATTGTTAGTCTAATATCTCTTTACTTGGGAAATGGGGATTCGATGGCAGCACTGGACATAGTGAATACAAACAATTTTTTTCAGATTCAACTTTAGAAGATAGTAGTTTGTTTGTAACATCTTATGTACCCCTTCAAATTATTGTAAAATTAGCTGAAGATAATTGTAAAATTTTATGGAAAAATCCTCGACCCTCTTCCACTAGGTACTGCCGTCCTATTCGATTTCAATTTTTGAAAGAAAGCACAGCAGTGTCTTTGCAAGAGGAAGCTTATTTTAAGGATAAAATTGAAAGTTTGCAACCTACTTTTATTCAGATCGACAATCGTGAATTGGTCGTTTCTCATAAGTTGCAGCTTTCAATGGTAGATGGTAAAATTTGTAGTGCTTTAAGTGAAACATCTACAAGTAGATGTTATATATGTAATGCTACCCCTAAAGAGATGAATAAAATAGACGAATGTTTACAAAAACCTGTAATAGAGAGTAGATACCAATTTGGATTATCACCACTACATTCTTGGATACGTTTCTTCGAATATTTTATTCATCTTTCATATAGATTAGACATAAAAAAATGGCAAGTTAGGCTAGATAGTGATAAACAATTGTTATCAAATAAAAAACAATATGTACAGTCCCAGTTTAGGGAACGATTAGGTTTAATAGTTGACAAGCCGCGTAGTGGTGGAAGCGGGACGTCTAACGACGGAAACACGGCCAGGAAGTTTTTTTTGGAATCAGCTGTATCTGCTGAAATTACAGGTTTGAATAAGGATCTCATAGATCGTTGTTGTGTAATATTACAAACGTTATCTTCTGGACATAAAATTAATGAATGCAAGTTTAAAGACTATGCATTACAAACAGCATACAGCCTGGTCGAGGAATATCCGTGGTATAGTCTTCCTGCTTCTGTCCACAAGGTGCTCGTACATGGATCAGATATTATAAGTTATGCATTGTTATCTATAGGAGAACTTTCCGAAGAAGCTGCTGAAGCGACAAATAAGTATATCAAAATTTATAGACGAAGTCACACTCGAAAAATGTCACGTGAAGTTACCAATCAAGATTTAATACAACGACTATTATTACATTCAGATCCTTATATTACAAGTCTTCGGAAACTTCCCCCTAAAAAGAAAAATACTCTGTCACAAAGTGTAATAGAATTGTTACATGTTTAATATTGTTAGAATAAGAATAATTTATTTGTATTTTGTTAGTTGTTTTGTTTTTTTTGTATTTAATTAATTTTAATTTATTTATTTCTATTATTTTATTATAATTAAATAATGTTATCAATGTTTTGACTCTTATTTTATTTAAAATATATGTTTTACATTCCAATTTTTAAGTGTTTGTTCATGATAAATTTAGGTAAAAGTATGTTATTGTTTATATTTGTTTTTTACTGAAGTAAACGTTTTTTATTCCGTAAATACATGTACTTCTTTCATTTTAATGTTCCTAAAACACTTTTACAACTATAAGTCACTAAAATAATACAATGTATTGATAGTAACAGGACTTTAACTATTTATGACCGCCCTTGTATGGAGCGTGTCCCTCCGTGCGATGGGCTCTCTCGTAAATCAGCCGACAATTTGTTCCATAACCGAGCAGCACGTACGGTAAAGGAGTGGAAAAAGAATTTAGTATTTGACGGAGGAAGGATAAGGGTATTCGTTACACATTAACGTGTAGGGCGAGAGGAAGGAGGTATGTGATGAAAACGGCAACGCAAATACTCAGGAAAATTGGGATGTCGTAGGATTTTATATGTAAGGGTTAGGATGTGCATATCTCTGCGTAAACGAATTGGTAACCATTTGAGTTGTGATCTATACTGTGATACATGATCGAATTTCTTGAGACTAAAAAAAATGAGACGGATCCCCAGATTTTGCATTCTAGCTTATTGAGTAGTACTTCCGTCGCACACAGGTAACATACGTCAGCGTAGTCGAGAATGGGTAATAAGAAGGGACTGCGCGAGCATAATTTTAGTTTTGATAGGCAGAAAATATTGTAATCGCTTGAGCCAATGATATGAATAATGCATACGACGACGGCTAACTTCGTTTACATGAGCCCCCCAAGAAAGCGTGTTATCGATAATCAGCCCCAAATTTTTGCTTTTCTTTGAAAACGGCAAAGCAACACCATCGAAACACACCTGTTTGAGCAAACAGAAATTTATTTTACCGTACATTCCTTGACTACCAATTATCATGACCTGTGACTTCTCTGGGTTAACTTTTAGTGCAAATGAGTGTGCCCAAGATTTTATAGCCGAGAGATCAGCATTGATGGTGTCAATCGTAGCAGGGATGTCAGCCAGACTACAGCCTATAAATTTGTAGATCATCTGCATACAAGTGGTAGGGAGAAGATAACGTTTGAGTGAGTTTGTTGGTAAAAATTGAAAAAAGCAGAGGAGACAGAACACCACCTTGAGGAACACCAGCAGTAAGCGGACAACAATCATCATCGAGGATTGATCATCGAGTTTTACAGATTGCCGGCGGTTCAGAAGATAATTTGAGAACCAGGGTGTTACTGAAGACGGAATGTTAATTGAATGGAGTATAGCTAACAGCTACAGTTAGCTATAGCTAACGATTAAAGGGAAAAATACAGATGTTTATTTTCTTAGTTTTTGAGGTAATGAAGGATGACCATAAAATCTAACAGTACCTTATACTTACATATTGGGACAAGATGAAGTACTAACAAAGGCAAAAGGGTGTTATTTTTTAAAGTTTCGCAAAGAAAATCTATGTCTAATCTACACTGATCTGCAAAACTAAGTATCACACTTTTAAAACTGCAATAACTATGAAAGTAGGCAAAATATATTTTTAAAATAAAAAGTATTAAAAAGACTAATGTTTAGAAAACTATAACTTTCGAGAAACCTGACGAAATGAGCTGAAAATGTTTTTTGTTTGAATCCTTTATCTTTTGTAGTTTAGAGAAAAAATTAATTTTAAAAGTGTAGTTTTGTTACTTACTTTTGAAGGTCAGTGTATATGATTTTGTTTTCTGTGATCGATTTTATCGATCGGTGCCATAAAAATAGAGGATCTTTATTTTCTTGGCTTTACCGGGTTCGATTCCTGGCGCAGACAGGTGATTATTTAAAATTCTGTGAATGTAGTTCGGATTGTTTTTAAAATCGGAGCAAAGTCTTCGTTCAGTAAAATTTTCTATCCACACTATTTAAGGTACTTTCCCTCCATGTGACATTGCCGTGGGACGTCTCTGTATATACTCCCCACTCTGCTGGGCCCTTGCCCCTCAGATGAGACCTTAGATGGGCCTGGGACTAATAGGTGTCCCAGGTCAATAACTCCAATGAAGAGCTTAGCTCTATACTGGCATTGTGGGCCTTTACTGGAGTGGAAACAACATGAAAATTCGTTTCAGTGTCTGAGCCACCACCGACACATTATATTCCAGTTATGAGTTTCTGGTTATGTGTGGGTGCGAGATCACGAAACTAGAATATAACCTGCGAAACGAAGGTGAGACTCTCGCTGTTAATGTCGATGCTGAGAATTCTTTAGAGTAACAACTTGAACATTCTAGCGCAGCTGTTAACCCTTTCACTGCCTCCACTCGGATCCAAGTGGAGGCATGCGGTACCACCATTGGTGCCGAGGAACTGGCTATCTTACCTCTAATTATCTAAATTTTGTTACTTAAGTTTAAGTTGTTACCTGTGTTACTTAAGTTTTTCACCATTATTAATGTTAACACAACAATGTTTGTTGTGTTAACATTAATAATGGTGAAAAACTTAAGTAACACAGGTGGAAAGCCAGGTGGGTTCATAAGACTTATCGTCAACTAAATCAAGCGAAAAAACTTTTGCACCTAAAGGGAATCGAACACAAGACCTCCAGGATCAGAACACGTGGCCTCAACCACTAGAATACGGACACAGATAATATGAACGTACTTCACCTTTCTTTCCAGCAATTTAAGTTACATACGAGATTAATTATTTTTATTTGGTCACACATGCCAGGGCTGTTTGACAGAAATCTCTTCTGGAGATATATTTGTACCCTTGTATAGTCAAGCAAAAAAATCGGTTTACAACCTTAAGGTCGACATTCAGTTTTGGGTTATAAAACAACACAGTTGATTTTACTTTGCAATAACACACTGACAGTTACTAAGGTCACCTTAACAATGGTTTGTCTATACGCAAAGTATGGTCAGGAGTGGTCCACCACTTTCGACAAACCCTCTTGGTGGGTTTGTCTAACTAGTTATACGATAACGAAATGTACAAAAAATCCAAACGGAAAAAATAGATTGGATTTTTGTCCAATGTGATATAGCGTTTAACTAAAAGTATAACTAGTTGGACAAATCCCTTCGACTATACATAGCAATGATATAGCGCTCATTTCCACTCAAACAAATTTCATAACCAAAACTATCAACTTGAGAACAACGATTGAGCTATTAATAGATAGGTAAAAGTGAACTATAACAAAGCGACCCTTATGTGAATTAACTATACAGTACATCAAACCAAACTTTCTGAACAGACAATTTAGTGACAAACAATCGAATTAGTACCGCTTTAAGAGTTTTTATTGCCCGTTCCGTAGTTTCGGAGCTTACTGAGTCGGTAGTTGTGCTACCATTGTTTTCATTTACATACTACTTTGCTTTTAACCGCTGCGGCGAGAAAAGGACTCGGAATCACATTATTATCAATTACGACGCAGGTTCATGATTCTTGCTGAATTTGTACACAATGTCTGCAGCAGCAACAAAGATTGTGTGTGAGACAACATATATACAGTAACATAAACCCTGTTAGGGGTGTGTTCAGAGTCGATCGTTTCTATGTATGTCATGTTTTAAAACTCTTCAATAAAAAAAATCACAATAATTATTTTTAAAGTAACACCGATTGCTCACCCCTTGGTGCACTGGCGGCATTGCTTTAGACTATATACTATAATTGATAACTTGTAAATACTGATGTCAGTGAAAATTTTTTCAAATGTATCCATTTTAAAATTAATCTAATACTTTGTGGACATTATACGAGTTTAATTATGTTATTTTGTAATTTAAGTAATTTAAGTAATAATGTAATTTAATAATGACATTTTAATATTCTGTTATATGGGCCATGTAGCCCGAAATAAACGAATTTTTTTTTTTTTTATTATTCGATCAATAATTGTTTTTTTTTTAAATTGTAACTTCCTTTTTGGTTTGTATATAAGTAAACATTCACGCTCCTTTAAGGGTAAACTGGGTGTTTGTTACATATTGTATAAGACCAAGCATATGTACCAAACATAAGACTGTGGAACAAACTACCCCTGAATATTCAACAGTCTAGAAGCTTACTTAGTTTTAAAAAAGCTGTTCGCGCAGAATTTTTAAACCACAAATATTAAGACAAAGGCTCTTTATCATGCATTGATTTTTATTTATATTAATAATTAAAGTATATAGTATGTTATTTTTATCTATTTATTTAAATTAATGTTGTGTATATATTATAGTACCTTTATTTAAACTATATTTAAACATGGGATAAATTTATCAATAAGATTGCACCGCCATGTAATCTCTGTTGAACCCAAAGATTGACTGGCAGAAAATGCCATATGGCATTAAGTCCGCCATTTGTACATTAATTTTAATTGTGCAAAGAAGATTAAATAAATAAATGAAAATATATACGAAATTAAATACACAAAAATAATAAACTGTTGACAACGTGTTTTTAAACACGTTGGGAGGTAGGACACACATAGGGAGGTACTTTTAAAAACTACTTCAAAAAGAAGGTGTCTTTTTATGTCTGTTATTTAAAAAAGTTTGATTGCGAGTTAAATAACTAGATCAGGAACTGATATTAGAATCTCAGGTTAATCGGGGAAAATTACAAAAAAGGTTATTTTAAGGTTTACAAAAGTTAAAGTTTATTTTAATTATTAATTTTATTTATGAATTTATCTACAATTTGGTTAACAGCCATTAACACTTGGGGATTAATTAAATACACCTATATAATGTGTATTTAATTAATCCCCAAGTGTTCTCATGAGACCGCGATGATAGTAGAATATCTATTGTCTTATTTTTTGGGATAGACGAATTAAGTACTTTGTAAAGAACTCACGAAATTCTTTGTAGCTATTACTTACTCAATATAAAAGCACATAATGAAGCATAGTTCCTGTTGGCTATTTAAAAACTTCGGCACAAAAATAACATAACAACAACATTTCGGAATCCACATTCAAAACAGAATGCTTAAGGAATGTTATGTTTGTAAAATTGTAACACAGACTAATATTAAGTAACATGTAACTGACAAGTGATATAGTTTTTATTGGGAACTTTACGGCTTTAGACCAATGATGTTTGTGCTTCTTGAGCTGCCAAATAATGAAAATAATCATAGTTTTATTTTATTTTCTACAGAAAAAATAGACAGTTTACAAATATTTTGATAAATACGTATGAATGTACGTAATTTGTACTATTTTTGTGATAACTGTACATGGTTTTAGCATTTTTATAAACACTTCCTTTTATAAGTACGTAAAACCTGTTTGCCATTTTTTATAAAGTTTCTCATGTTTTTGCGTCTGAAAAATCATCACATTGTTATATCGAGGTCAATAAAAGAAATTGACGTTGGTTTAAAATTTGGTAAAATGGCGTCATTTGCTAGGTCTGCTACAAAAAAGGCAATGATTATACTATTCTAATTTTATCATTCACTTTTCATATTTATTTGTCTATTTTTAAGGTTGTAAACATGAAACTCACTGTGTTTGCGAGCAGGGCTATTTATCAAAAAAAACGGCTGGTGCTATGCCACCGTGCTACGGGCTACGATACTCCGGGATTGCTACGAAACTCGTAGTCATGCGCGCTCTACCGTTTCGTAGCACGTTTAACATGCTACGAAACTACTTACATTTTAGTATCAGTGTTTTCATTATATAAAGCACGTACCTAGCGAGTTAACTCACTTTGCTTTCTGTGCGGTTAGGACACGGACGTATTACTTACCTAGTCCGTTCTCGATGGTATAAAAATGATTGGTATGTGTTGGCGAGTCTTTTTAACCGACTTCAAAAAAGGAGGAGGTTATCAATTCGGTTGTATTTTTTTTTATGTTTGTTACCTCATAACTCCGTCATTTTTAAACCGATTTCCAAAATTCTTTTTGTATTTGATAGAGTATACTGCAAGGGTGGTGGTGCTTCCATGGTCACTAAAAAGATTTCATTCACTAAAAAGTTAAAAATAATTTTTTTTACAAAAAATAGAACCGACTTCAAAAACACTGAAAATTTAAAAATAATATAAGAATAGGTACAGACAACATCACATTATACTGAACACATCATATTGAAGTCGGTAACAAATTTTAACACTTTCTAGGAGATCATCGTTTGGCGTCGACTTCAATATAGAAGTATGATGTTGTCTGTACCTATTCTTATATTATTTTTAAGTTTTCAGTGTTTTTGAAGTCGGTTCTATTTTTATATAGGTATCTCCAATGTATTTTTATACATCCATGTTTTTATACCTCTATGTTTTTTTACGTTGCTATAGAAATAAACTGTTTTCGGTCAGACGCATGGATTGTGATTATTTTAGTTCTGCTCACGGACCCGAAACCATGGCTCTGCTATCGAATTACTTTTCCTACATTTTTTAGTATGCTTAAACTGATACTTTTATCAAATGTAACACAAACCTTCAACAAATAGTGGACTAAAATGTCACATAAGGGCTTGTATTAACAAAGTTTTAACAGAGATAAAAATTGTATTTCTAGTTAGTGAAATGTTACAAGCAATAAACGGAAAGTGTACGTGTTTTTTTTTGTTTAGTAATACAATTTTTGTAGTATCTTCTTTCCTGTTTATTGCAGGAGACACATTTATGATTATTGCCTGTAATAAAATTAATTCCGTTCAACGCGCATTGGTTTAAATCAAGTAGAAATGGAGGACGACATTCCGATTAGGTTATTAACTTATCGGAAGTAGTTACCAGGAATATCACACGAGGAGATATCTCAGTAGGTATACTTCCATATATGAAGCAATGTTATGACACTCATGAAATACTGCATAAATTGTCGGATTTGATGACTATATTTGAAGATTTTAAAATAAGACTAACAGTTGAGAAATTAAAAAGCTCCATCTTAGATGTTCGAAATTTCGGTCGCAATCGACCACTCCAGGCACTTTATGACATAACGGCCAAATGTGTAAGGAGCCAGATGGCAAGAGTGACAGAATGTATACCAGGGACAAATTTATGACTAACCAGGGTATTGTTGTCTAAGAAAAAAAATATTACTGTAAATTTGATTGAAGTCATTGCGGCGCCAGTACACGACTCTTTGCAGACTGTCCTTAAAAAACAATGATGGATGCTCTTTAACTGTAAAAAATGAAACTTTACATGATCGCTTTACAGTAATAGTTCAAACACATTATATATTTGCTATTTCTACTAAAGTCGATCACTTGCAGTTTGATTTTAAGGTAATTTGAGTAGTCAGGTGAAGACTTATCGGGATATAGGCTATTTAATATTTTTTTCATTGCTGTCTGAGTTTCTTAGATGATAGTATTAATTTGACGACACGGTTAGCGCAGAGGTCGAGTGATCGCCTACTGCGCAACGGGTCGCGGGTTCGATTCCCGTACGGGACAAATATTTTGTATGGCTTACAGAAATTTGTTCCAGTCTGGGCGTATGTGCATGTGATATTCTATGTTTATAACTGCACCCATGACACAGGAGAAAATCCTAGTTGGGGCGATGTAAAAAATACATACAGCAATTAAAAAGGTACTCTCCACCTTAAAAAATATATAATAAATGTTTCGAAACTGTATTGTTCAACAGAAGCATTTCAATTTAATTTGCGATTGAACACTAGTAATTAATTAAATCGGTCCCAGCTTATTACAAATTCAATTTGAAACATTGCTTATTGAAAATTACTTCAAAATTGATTGGCGTAGCTTGGCACGGAGGCACTGACTTTAAACAAACTTCTGGTATTTACTTATCAATTATTTACTTTCACGAAACTGTTTTTGCCTTTCTGTTTAAGGCGATTGTTTATTAATTTAAGAGGCAGTACGCTGAATAAAGAGACATTATATAAATTTACTAATGTTTTGTATGTTTATAAGCGAAATGAGATTTATATTTCTTTTCGGAATAAAAGGCTTTATTATTTTATTATACAGAGTAAACACTATATTCTTTTGTTTTATTTTTATGATTTTTATGTATGCATCATCTTTTATCTGCTAAATAGGTGTAATATAGTTACATTCTATATAGATTCAATAAAAATTCAGGTCTTAGTATTATCTGAAAGCTATCAATGATCGTTTAAAAGAATGTGAAAATCACAGAAAAAGCAAGAAGGCGATAAGCATTACTGTCTCTATTCATATGTTGGTTTAACGTTGTTCTAAGCTATCGAGTTAACTTTCATCATCTCAGCCAAGAGACGTCTATTGTTGGACATAGGTGTCCCTCAAGGATCTCCAAACCGATCGATCCTGCGCTTTTCGCATCCAGCGGCTTCCCACGACCTTCATCAGATCGTCGGTCTACCTTGTGGGTGGCCTAAAAACGCTGCGTCTCCCGGTACGCGGTCACCACTCGAAGACCTTTCCGCCCCAACGGCCATCAGTCCCACGTACCCTAGAAGAACTAAAGTAGTAAACATAGTCCGATGTTGGCTATTTCGGTGACGAACGTCATCACTGGCAACACGCAAGAATTGAAGAGTTTCGTCTTTACACACTGTGGTAAATGTGCCGAGAATATGCTGCGTAGCTTCCGAACGCTGCCCAGCCGAGTTGGATTCGTAGGTTTATCTCTTTTTGGAAGTTAGACTTATCGAGCTGGATTATTTGCCCCATGTAAATATACTCGTCAACACCTTCCAGTGTAGAGCCCCCAACTTTTACAAGAGGTAATCCTGCCTGATGGTTTTACTATAAAGTCGAAGATGGCAGCGAGCATTAAGTACAGAAATATAGTCTACATCCCAAAGGTTTGTGATTCAGATTCGCATCATAAAAAAACAATGTTGATTTCCCTTTGCAATAACATACTATACCATTGTACATAACTTGAACAAATATGTTTGTAATCTGCGCAAGGGCAATCGTAAACAAGGACAAAAGTGTTATATGAATATTTGGCTGTGCAATTATAATTTATAGATTTAAATGTAGAATGTACACTGACACATCTAATCTTGTAATGGAAGTTGAGCTTAATCTTTTACTTTGAGTTGTGCTTCCAATTGACGACTCTGTGGTTTTCTTGCTGGTTCTTTTCAGTACAAGGTCTCCCGCCGTAGACCTGTGAACCAATGGCGTAGCTTCTCTGACGTTCAAAAGTGATTGTAAAATGCCAATTGAATAAAGGATATTGAATTTCAATTTGAATTCGGTACCCACTATTGCTAAATCTATCTCGTTGCTGTGGTTTTTAGGTCGCAAACGAAATTCAGAACGCTTACAACTGCACCTGTGCAGACGGGAGCCACGTGGGTACCAGTTATATGTTGCGATCAGAAGCTACTCTCTAAGTCTGCATTCAATGTTTTGTGGGTCAAAATCGCCGTTCATTTCTGCGAGCTGTCATCGACGCGACGTCAACAAAGCATGCGCAGTCTCACTGCGCCGTACAATCTTTGAATACGAGCTTAGAGGGTAGACTTTCAAGTATGTCGGTGATAGTTGACTAGTCAAACTCAGAACAAGTACTAACACAATAATGCACTTGTAGAGTTTGATCATATCTTTCAATATTCGTCACATTTAAGAGCTCAAAGTCTTGAAGAATAGAGTGAAACGGATGCACGCAAAGGTGCTAGTTAGTGCACTTTTTGACCATGAGCGGCGGTATTTTTGGTTTCTAATGGCGACCAACCGGAGCGTATCATCGTAATGAACAGACAGCGCTAAACTTCTAGTCTGCTCTAAAGTTTTCGCGCTGATATTCAGTTACGCACATAAAATATATTAAGTTAATTTTATCGTGTTAAAACTTATATAGTGATGTGAAATTTATCCATTACTTATACATAAGTAATGTAGACAGACAATATTTTTTAATTTAATTTAATTTACCTCTATTTCAATAGTACGACGCGAATCATGCTGTGTTCTAAGCGGATTAGAAGTTTGGCGCAATCTGCAACTGTAACGCACCATTCGCGACGAGCTTCATTCGCAGGGATTCGCCGAACAACCGACCCGGCTCACCGTACTGACCACGCGAATGCTCGTATCAAACATTTCGAGCTATGCCCATAATGCTTCGGTCCGGAACTACCATGGCGATACGTGATGTCATACAGCAGCGAGTTAACTGCCGCTTATTTTATTTATCTATGTTTATTTTAAAGACATAGTAGAGATAAGTGTGTTAGTAACACAACACATTTTTCATCCACTCGGATACTGGAAGCGTTTTCTCGACAAAAACCAGACAAGAAATTAAGAAGGTCCAGCTTTTTCTCCTCTTTTACTCGTAAATTGCCAAAATTACAGCGGTTAATTTAATGAGTAGTGTGATATAAACCGATATCATATGTGGCTACAACTCATCCACTTACAAATTGAAGACATTGACAATGAGGTAATTTGCTTGTTCTGGAACTGTGATTTTAATTTAAACCGATCAATTGAAGCCTCGATGAATTCATTAATTAGAGGAAACGTGTCTTGCTTTATGTTTCGAGAAAGAACGACAGTCGAGATCATGTTCGGCGTTCAACTTTGCAGCGGTTTTCATAATTAAAAACGGTCCTCAATTAGCATAGAATAATTTGTGGTTTATGTTTCAACGAGTTAAATTATGTCGACTTTAAATTAAGAGGTTCATATTCTTGTTTATAATATTTCAATAAATGTTTGTTTCTTCCCAACATAAAAGAGAAAAAACGTTCGGGAATTAATTAAAAAAACTTATAAAAGATATAAATTATTATTTTCAAATAATCGCATTAATTTAATTTTTTTATTGTTTGGTATTTTTATACAAGCTTGACGTAAAAATATATTCCATAACTTTCTCAATAGTTTCAAAAGAACGACATGTGTAAGCAAATAGTATATTTTATTTTACATGACCAACAAGGGAAATCGAACAATCTTAGCGATAAGTAAGTTTGTAGGCACAAGCCTACAACTTTCCCCTGTCACTCGAGAGGACAGACACAATAGTTCCAAGGTCACCCCATAAAGAGGGGATGCTCAAATATTTTCCACAAACAAAAACAATTTCGTTTACATAAACAATGCTAATATTCCCAAAAAAATAGCACCAAATAAAATTCATGCAAACTTTACATCGTGACTCTTAATTTGTTTATCTATGTTTAATTAGGATTGTGCGTTACATCTCAAAAACAATAAATTGTCAATTCAAAAACAGAACACAGAACAACAATCAAAGCACGTACTCCACAACACAAGCGAGATGACACTAGCGATAATTACGAAGTGTTACGAAAACTGACTACATTGCAATATGTAAAAACCTGTAAACATGCCACTAAACAATCATCGTATTCATTTCAGTAAACCAAAACATCGTGTGCATCCTTTACGCATTCCATTGCCAATTCTTACCACTGACGGCAAACGCACTACTTTATTTTTTTTGGTTGCCATTTGACACTGGCGACTTTTATGCACATGCTCTTTCCCACTGACACTTGGCACACGTCAAACTCGCGCGCGAATTCTCACGGTCAGGTTGGCACCGCCGATTCGTAATTGTTTTGTTTGCTCGCGCTTTTATTGGGTTGTTTTCGGGGAGGCGTGCGTGCGACGCGCCCGCTGAGACTGCGCCCCGTACCGTCGCCGACGTTCTACTGAACCGTTCGTCTAATAAAAGTGTACAGTCGCGGCCGAAGTTTCTGTAGGTTTTTATCCCTTCAATTAGCTAGGTAGTTCCTTGGAACGATTTGTTTTGAGTGCGACGCTGTGCTGTGCTCGCTTGGTTTTTGCAACGGGGAGTTTTATGTGCGATTCTGTTTAATATTTTCAATAAATGAAATCTATTTGGAACTTTGTAGAGGACTCAATTTAGATTGTTTTCATCTAGTTGTTATCATCATCACAGCTCATATACGTCCCCACCGAGGGGCACAAGCCTACCCTAACTAGTTGTGTTAGGGCGATTAAGCCTTAGTCAAACCACGCTGGCTCAGTGCGGATTGGTTGACTTCAAATAGACCTTTGAATAACTTCGTAGGTGTATGCAGGTTTCCTCACGATGTTTTTTTCACCGTACGAGCGTCAGATAAATGTACATATGAAATTCGTGATTCCGCCTTCCGATTCTACTCGGGGCACAGTCTAGTGCTGAGACCACAGCGCCAACGACGATCTCTAGGTGTTATATTGTCACACAATTTTTAATAATGTAAATAAATTCTAGCTTACAATCTCTACCTGTGCATAAGCATAGTAACTTCTATACTGACCCATTATCTACTAAGATAAAAATTAGGTTATAATCTGCATGACAAACACACATCGATTCAGCACAGAATAAAAGCACAAATATCAAACAAAAAATCGGAACAAACTAGTGCATTCACAATTCAGGATTTCAATTAAAAGGATTTTATGATTTTTAAAGAAAACTGTTTTCTTTTCACAGTTGGTAACGAATTTATCATAAAACATTAGACAAATTAATTTGTGCAATATTTTACCGCTTCGGTAATAAACTAATTCCAGTAATCGTGCTAAACAAGATTGAAAACTCCATGCACTTTGAAAAAAAAGGAGAATATATTTAGACATTAGACAAATACAAGAGTAGGTACATACACAACTAATATCAGAAAGTTGTCTTATTCCTAACAAATGACGTAACTATTAGAACGTCCGAACTTCAGTGATTTGTACTCAACTCCAGCCAGTTGTTAACAATAGTCATTGGGTTTGGGCGAACGGAATAATTTGATAGATAGAGAGAGAGAGAGCTTATGAGGTTATTGGACCGAAACGTACCTCACTCAATATAATAATATCCGTCGAGATGGACAGCTCACGCAAAACTTTAAAAGACTAAAACCACAATCAAATTCACGCGTAGGGTGAGGTATGAATAGGAAATTAACAAACCGTGTTGGCGCCATTGGCACCAGCCCCCGTACCATGACCACGAAAACACGATATGAGAAAGCGGTTTATCGCTGTGTCAAAATACAATGCGAGTTTATCGTATTTTGACAGTTTTGGTGGTCATTGCTACGGCGACTGGAGCATTGGCAGATATAGGATCAGGGGGGGGGGGGGGATCCGGATGGATTCCCCCCCCCCCATGCAAAATGACCCAGCAATTCCAGAATTTCGACTCATTTTTTTGGCATAAGGCGCGAGACACTTTATTTTTTAAAGATTGAAGCTATGATTGTAAAGATTGAAGATTGAAAAAATTTTTTTTCCAAAACTATGTTTTTTTGGCTTAGCTATACCTACCTACTTGTGATTTTATCCCTAGTTCCGAACCTTGTCAGAATTCCCCGATAAATTAAACCCTGAATCCATCACAGGGGGCTTATAGTGATAGGTATTTGACACGCTCCACATAAAATACATCTAAATGCTATATCTCCAGTAAGCAAATCCAGAGAGAGATAGGATGCTGAAACCGGTCGTAAGAAAAAATCTATCACGATTACAATGATTTAGCCATTCATTGCGGCGTTAATACAAGATTGTATTTCCGGATGAAAATAGTGATGCCCATTAGCCCACTTTCACTGTCAAAATTAAAAGTGATTGATTTTTTCTTACACAATCAAGGGGCAGGCCTCCGAGGACTCGTCCAATCCGAGCAAAATTTCTATTGTCTTAATTTCATTTATTTTACTTTTTACAGCTTTTATTTTACTTGCTATGTATATAATATGTATGCTGGTTTGGGTTAATTCTTGCAAGTTACATTCCACCCACTTACATTAGTTTCCCATTGAGCTAAATTTAGAAAGACGCCTATTGTTCTGATAACGATGCAATTATGCTTATTTATGCATCATTAGTTTCGTTTTAAATTCAAAATGGCCGCTGCAATAATAAAGCCGATTAAATATTTTTGTTCAACCCCTGAAATGAGTATCAAATGAAAGTGCTTAGAACACAGTACTTTATGAAAAAACATCAAATCCAAAATGGCCGCAGCAACAAAATGATAGATTACTTACATATTTTTGTACAATCCTCTCAATATGGGTATCAAATGAAAGAGCCTAACTTGTAAAATACAGTACACTACGGAAAAAAAAATTCAAAATGGCCGCTGTCACAAAAAGGTGGATAACATATTGAAGGACACACACGTCTTGTCTTACAATTGGCTTCATACTATAACTTTTGTAATTTAGCGAGATGGGCATCAATATCATTGGTTTGCAACCTGTCTAGGAAAAGGGAAGCTCCCAAATTAAACGCAGATCTAAGTTTCATCAAACCAATTTGATTGTCTAAGTTTTTAGATTTAAACATGATCTATACTAAATTAACATGCAAACGATCATGCAACATTGGTACATTTTAAAGGCAGGGATGGCGAACCAATGGCATGTGACACAATATTTTAGGCACGTCACCGATCACAAAATTCATTTAGAGTTTTGAGTAGGTAGTATTTAGTATTATTATTTTCTTAATAATCACGAAGATAATATTATATGACGGCACGTCAATAGCGTCATTAAACATTTCTTTAGAAAAAAATTTCACGTTATTACATAAAGGTTCGCCACCTCTGCTATAAAGGTTCCGTTTATTTCTTTTGAGGTTAGAAACCCCAACAATGATGTTAAAACCCCACTCCCTGGCTAAGATCGCATAAAACAGTCAATTTGTTGGCTAATACAATGTCAGCATTGAGCTTGTACTTGACAGTGGCTTGGGTTCAGTTCCACGTGGATTAAATTAGTTTTAAAGACAATAAAGGAATAACTCTTGCAATTGTATAACTACAATAAATGATTATACAACTTGGTGTATTAAAATATTCAAGGTTTGCTAATCAATGAACTTCAAATATGGGTTTTATTACCTATATAATATTGTTAAATTGTGTATTACTGAATATGATATAGAAATTATGAATTGATGTTTAATTTTAGAAAAGTTCAATGTTGCCACGTTTGGCAGAGAGAAATAAAAAAAATTTGTTGGGACGGTGTTTTTATAATCATCCATAATGATAACAGTAGTAGATTATTAACCAAGGTGACAAAGCATAATTTCATCTTTATATCAATTGAAAACATGATATTGGTAATAGGCGTGCCGATTTTTCTGTCTTATAGTTACAAACTTGCCCATACTGACCGATCATAATGTGCCACCCTGTATACATTAAGGAAAAATTCACTCAAAAAAGAAAAAATCCATCTATTAATGTACTAGCTGATGCCCGCGACTTTGTCCAAGTGGAATTTGCTTATTATCAGCAAGTGGCTAATTTAACATCAGATTTAGATGAAACAAAAACTGTACTCGTATGTCCTTCCAGACTAAGTTTAATCTACCCGTAAAATAAGCATTAAAAACTGTTCAATACTTCCATACAACCTTTCTTCCCCACTTTCAATCCTTTTTTCGCATTAAAAAGTAGCCTATGTCCTTTCTCAGGCTCTAGACTATCTGTGTACCAAATTTCATTTAAATCGGTTCAGTAGTTTTGGCGTGAAAGCGCGACAGACAGAGTTACTTTCGCAATTATAATATTATTATGGACTAGTATGGATTACACAGATTACTGATAATCCTCCAACAAGAAGAGAATACCCTCCAAGCGGGAGGGGAACTTTTATAACAAATTATGCATTAGTAATAAAATATTAAGCCTTTTTTACATTCATCATTACAGCTCATATACGTCCCCACCGAGGGGCTCGAGCCTACCCTATGTTAGGGTGATTAGACCTCAGTCAACCACGCTGGCCCAGTGCGGATTGGTCGACTTCAGATACACCTTTGAATTTCTTCGCAGATGTATTCGCAGGTTGCCTCACCATGTTTTCTTTCACCGTAGGAGCGTCAGACAAATGTACATATGAAATTCGAAACGAAAAAACACAGTGGTACATGGCGGTCTCGAACCCGGGCCTCCCGATTGGAAGACAAGTGCCGAGTCCACAGCGCCACCGACGCTCATTTTTCGCATTAATCAAAGTATTTTATTGAACCAATATAAAAGAATTAAAGCTTTGAAATAACATAAAAGATAATTGAGCCCTTTACATAATTCATGTTTTACATTTAGTAGAACATGATCATGATTAAAGAGCTATCGAATCCGTATGATTTTACGGAAAAAATCAGTCTAATATGTTCCTCTGAATCTACAATTATCGTTCGGGTAAAAGTTATAAATAACTTAAACACATTCCGCACTCATACACTTTCGCTTTTCTAATATAAGTGGATTGGGAAAGATGAAGTTTCAAGAATAAACTGCCGAAGAGATAATTGGTATTATCAAACTCGATCGTTGAGAGCGCCGTGATATAGACGGAGCCGTGAAATACAAAGTTGACACACTTGAGATAGTACGGACGAGCTCAGTAGGCGACGACCATAAACCTTGGGAATAGTGGGGATCACCGGGAAATATGAGCATCGGAACAAGCACCGTGCCTTGAGGTAAGTACGCCTTTGTTTATTACTGATAATGCAATTAAGTAAGAATTGCAGTTCTATCATAAACTATTTTATCCTTCTCCACTCCATCTAAATGATGGAAAACAAGAAGGTACTTATGATTTTGTTTATAATCCGCTATGGAATATAAACATTATGGCAACAATTTTGGGCGCTTGAAAATAAAAATTTACGCTGGATATATTATTTGTTTCTTTCAAATGTTCGATGACGTGATAACATAGCGTTCTGATTGGTCAAAAGCAGCGGTTTCGATTCAGCGGTGGTATTTTATTAGAATTGGGCCACAGGTATTCTCCAATAGCGGAGCCGTCGTATAACGGACGCGGTGAGGTCAAAGAGCATTGTCGCCATTTGCATGGCTGCCATTTTTATGGAGTTGAAGAGTCCTCGAAAGTTTTCATCGATGGCAGTGAACAATTTTTCAATATGAATTCCAACTGGAGCAGCGAAGATGATTGACAATAATTCATCTATGAAATGACGATGATAATAATTCATTACTTATTTTGAAAGCACCTTCCGTAGTGCGATTTTTTACACCTTTTTGTTGTTTTGTTTTCTGTAAAAAGACGATCGTGCGAGTATTGAACATTCCACTTGTCGTCACCGTAAAGCTGGTGGTCTTTTTGCGTCCGTAACATAAGAGCCGCTTTTGACGGCACGACTATTGAACAAAACATGAGTTTTTTAAGAAGGATAAAACAACAATATTAAAACAGAGACACCGTGTAATGTGGTAAAGGGAGAAAAGAATGAAAAACATACTGATCAAAAATGCAGATAATTTAGTTGGGAATGAAACGAGTCGTTGTACTTTCTGTTTTTTTCTTCCAGGGGCCTACTTTGAGCGCCAGTGTAACGTAGTGACGGGAGGAAAGAATGAAAACCGTGCCAAATAAATATTCCAAAATGCAGCCAGGTTAAAGCAGGAATGCAACGTGTCGCTATATGTTTCGGGATTTTTTCTTCCAGAGGCCCACGTTGAGCGCCAGTGTACACTGGCGCTCGTACTGGCGCGTCGTAACGGGAGAAAAGAATGAAAACCATACCAAACAAATATTAAATAATGCAGCTAAGTTAGGTGGGAATGCAATGAGACGCTATATCTTTACTCTAAAGTACTCGTTACAACCGCTCTGGGGACTTCGACAAGGTCGTCGACGTTTCATAGTGAAACGTCGACGACCTTGTCGACAACTAAATGCGTCATCTTCTCTGAGATAACGAAAAGAAATTCCTAGCCAAACGTAAGAATAAGCAATCGCTGTCGAATTGTTCTTTCTGTAAGAAAACAACATATTGGTTATCAAAGTACTCAAAACTGAGAAATGGAAAAGAACTAGTAAAATAAATTATTAAAATTAATATTTTCATTTCATTTAAATGAAAAATGAGTTGTTTTGAGTAGTATATGAAAGTTACGAAAAAACGCTTCGCTGCTTCATCGACTTGTTACGAATCACATTGTATACTAAATTGCATATCTATGACTTTTATCGATTCGCCACGTTATTAAGCTATGGCATATGTCAATCACTCATCATCATTTTGTGATTATCGAACTTCGTTATTGTTTTTGAATTGTAACTTTGTCTAGGCCCCTACGTAACCGCTTTTTCGGCATTACTGCTGTAACTACACAAAGGCCCGTATTAATAACCTTTTTTAAGCGTAACTAAAAAAGCTTTAGTTTTATCACTTATGAAAAATTATGAAATTTGACTTATGTTAAAAAAGACAAAAAGAAATAGTCAGAATTAAAAAAGTTTATTGATAAGGGCCTTAAACTTTAATCGATCAAGGTTGAGGTGTTGAGATACTGCCACAAGCCACCTGCAGAAAATCCCCGCGCCTTTACTTGTTCTGGTTACTTGCACTGTGTACAAACCACCTTCAAATCTTCACTATTGAAAAAAAACTTATTGATGTCAATCTTTTATACCATAAATTTACAAACATTTATTTAGAGCACTTTCGCAAACACGCAAAAGCGATTCGATCGATTCGCAAGATTGACAGTTACCTTCTTATCTTGACAAAAAGCAATGAGTCTGGATAAGTTTGGTCGTTTGGGAGTGTAACATAGTAACGTATGCTGCCAAGGTCAAGGGTCCGGGGTAATGAAGGAGAAAAATTAAGAGCCAACTAGCTATCCTATGCGTATTTATTTCACATATTAGGCTGGTGATACACTGGTGCGTTCGTCGTACAAACATTTTTTTAAAGCTTTTAGTTGTAATTTCAAATATTAAATCTGAAGAAAAAAGGATTTGTCAAACTGTTGAGGGTGATACCCTGTCATTGAAATTTATTTGTAGTATAATGTATTAATATTTAATGGTCTGGTAATGTTGAGCGTCGGTGGCGCTGTGGACTCGGCACTTGCCTTCCAATCGGGGGGTCGGGGTTCGAGACCCGCCATGTACCAATGTGTTTTTCGTTTCGAATTTCATATGTACATTTGTCTGACGCTCCTACGGTGAAGGAAAACATCGTGAGGCAACCTGCATGCATCTGCGAAGAAATTCAATGATGTATGTGAAGTCGACCAATCCGCACTGGGCCAGCGTGGTTGACTAAGGCCTAATCACCCTAACATAGAGTAGGCTCGAACCCCTTGATGGGGGACGTATATGAGCTGTGATGATGAATGTTTTACTAGAGGGACAGTCTGTGACCAGAGTTATCTGCTTACCTCTAATTTACCCAATTCTGCTGCCAAGCAGCGGTCATTGCATTGCTGTATGCTGTATTCCGGTTTGAAGGGTTAAGGTAGTGAAATTACTGGGTACTGTGATTTGACATCTTAAGTCACAGGTTGGCAACGTACATTGGCGTCCCTAAAGGGGTCCTAATTCGCAAGTATTACAGGAACCACATGTACTATAGGCGAATGCAGCCGATTACATTAGGTGGACAATCAGCTTGTTTACCAGTTTAGTTGTATAAAAAAGTGCACTAACGTTTCACAGAATTTTCGCTGTCGATGTTGTTTTGAAGTCTCGAGCGTAATTCTCATCAACACGATTGTCATCGTCACCTTCGTGGACAATTTTTTTTTGGCTTATTAAAACTATTTTATTAATTAAATTTTATATTAATTATTATTTTATTATTAAATTATATACGAATAATTTATTAAAATAGTTTAAATAAGCCAAAAAAACAATGTCGTGTGACGATGAGAATTACCCACCGCATATGAACGCGTCAGTGTGCTGCGAGCCTTATCTCTGAAAAATCGCTGAGAGACGATAGAATTTCTCTAAGCAAAATCTCCGCTCTGATATACCTAGCTCCAAGCGATTTACCTTTTTTTTGTCCTCATAATAAAACTCTGCAGGGTAAATTGGGTTGCGGTTTCCTGACCCCGGCCCTTATGTTAGAATATTAGAAACGTGTACTATGTATTTCATCTGAACTCAAAGGGTTTAATTGACCTGAGATATTTCGTCTGTCAATCATACATATCAAAAAAATATGATCTCTTTAGAAAGAGTCAGAGACAATATATCATTCAAATAAAAAAAAAGTATTACTTCTTATGTTCTATTTTCGATATAAATGCAAACATTTTAGTATAAATATTATCACATTTAGTGTCGGATAAATGTTCAAATGAAATTCTAGAAACAAAAAACACATTGGTACATGACAGAATCGAACCCCGGAACTCCCGATCAGAAGGCCAATGACGAGTCCACAGCGCCATATATTCAATATAGGTATATCCTATATTATATAAAATACACATACTACCTACTTGCCTATTAGAGATAACATATTTATTTTGAAACGCACCACATGCTCCCACTTATATGTTTATATTAAATTCTTTTATTATGTATGTCTTTTAGTACTATTTTGAACTATATCTGTATACCTTTCCTCTGTAATCTTTTCTTTCATCTTCTATGGTTGTTTAGAAAAGATTAAAGAATCTATAAGGTAGCCTGCTGGTAATTTGTTTTTGCTGTCTCTGTGCAGTAGTTACGCGTATACAGGATGTCCCAGAAGCCGACGTCAAGCCGAAAGCAGGTGATAGACTTACTCATATATGTTATCAGAAAAATATAAAAAAAAATCAAAGTCACCTATTTAAAAAAAATCTAGCATTTAAAAAAATGATAAAATTTACACCCTGTGACGGTTTTTTCACTGTTGTTGCTACAATTCTTGACTTTTCTAAACATTTTCTTTTGTTTTGTAATCCTGAATAATGTTTCTGTATACTCTAATCTAAAATTTAAAGCCAGCTGCTCCAAATTAGAAGAATATGCCATTTTTATCTAAATTGAATATTCAAAATTAATTTTTCGCATAGCTTTAACAAGCTGTACTGAAAAAAAATGTACTATACGAGTTTGGCAAGTAACTGCAAAAGTTGGCGCATTCAATAGGGATTCCAAAATGGTATGATACTTGGTAGATAATTTCTTTCCAAAAACAGGCAGATTTGTACAAATTTTTCTTACGTACTTAAAATTTATTCTAATGTACCCATGGTTTGCTTTAAGGCTGTAACTTTAACATTCTAGTTTGAGTGAGACCGGGAGAGTCATTTTACGAAGTGTGAGAGAGACAGATAGTGACGCTAACGTGACAGAGACGGAGAGATTCGAAGTATGAGCGAGACAGATAGTGAGTCTCACATCCACTTCGTAAAATGACTATTTTACGAAGTGGAAGTGAGACAGATAGTGACGCCAATTATTCGCTAACGCACAAACAACACACATCAGTACGTTTCTCTCCTTCGCTTACTGCGCATCTTTTTGTATTCGTTCGTGTTGATTTCGTGCTTACCACTTTCTGCTTCGTTTATTGGACTTGATTGCTTGTGATTTGGATTCGGACTGTTTAGTTTCTCTACCAATAGGCATATTCTTCTAATTTGGAGCAGCTGGCTTTAAATTTTAGATTAGAGTATATAGAAACATTATTCAGGATTACAAAACAAAAGAAAATGTTTAAAAAAGTCAAGGTTTGTAGCAACAAGAGTGAAAAAACCGTCACAGGGTGTAAATTATATAGATTTTTTTAAATGTTAGATTTTTTAAAAATAGGTGACTAGATTTTTTTTATATTTTTCTGATAACATATATGAGTTAGTCTACCGCCTGCTTTCGGCTTGACGTCGGCTTCTGGGACACCCTGTATACTTGAATCTTCTGCTATAAGAAATGTTGTTTTATTCCGAACCGCCTTTTCCAATTTCATCGACCTTTTTGTCCATTGTGTTACAATTAAAAAATCTACCAGTAGAGCCAAGCACAGATTTGAAAGAACCTACGCAGCAGAATTGAAGTTTCCCATTAAAATATACAAGCTGCGTAAAAGGAATAATATTTATTGATTCAAATGCCACTCTCGAGATCGGTGGGAAGCGGGATATTTGATTTTCAATGCTCCAATGAAATTTTAGTATGCCGTTTCTACTTCCACATATATTTTTAAATACTCTTGACTCCACGACTTTGAGAGAACTTCAGGGATTCACCGCGCTTAAAAATTATTTTATAAAAAAGTAGAAACAAATAAAGAACCAAAGAAGAATTTGATTTACTTGGGCTTCATCTGAAGTCCTCAACAGCTCGGGAAATGGCTATCTTACCTCTTATTGTCGGAACACAACAAAGCTATTAACATTGTTATTATGGCGGCAAGTTTAGGTAAGACCGTGGTAGCTAGCCAGGCGGGCTCAGAAGCCTTACCATTAACCATACCGAGCAGAAAAAATTTTGCCCCCATGGGGAATCGAATCCCAGACCTCGCGATCAACACTCAGTGGTTTCAACCACTAGACCATAGAGGCGGTTGAAAATATGTATATTTTTTTATTGCAACTAAGTTGGCAAACGAGTAAACTGTCCACCTGATGGTAAGGGGTAACAGTCACCTATAATACATGTGGCTTCTGTGAGATTCGCAACAAAACAGCAAGCCCCACAAGAACCACAGTGTACATTGCCAACTTGTGACTTAGGATGTAAAGTCACGGTACCCAGTAATTTCAATGCCGTATCTTACCCTACAAACCAAAACACAGCAATACAAGCACTGCTGCTTTGTAGCAGAAATAGGTAAGACGGAGGTACCCAAGCACACGACCCTGGTATAGAGTCTCCCTCCGGTAAATATATTTGCCAGAGTCAATTTGATGACGCCTAAAGTAGACGCCACCACGTCGGCGTTTCGCCGATTAATGTTTTATGTTTTATTGCTGATGTCAATACAATCTAATGAAGTATAATATTTTCCTTGAATCCGTTTCGGTCTCCGTATGTAGCCGGTGGACTTCCTGAGCTAGCTCGAAGGAAGTCGCGGCTCCTGAAGGGCTGCTGTCAATCCACCGATGGAGACCGCATCACTACATAGGCCTATTAGGCCGCCGACACTCCCGAATTCAATTAACGGACACAATTATTTGGTGCGCCGCGCATATCACAATCAATTATATATTTCTCGAAAACGCGCCGCCCGGTAACCTATTTCAATGTCATTACGTATTCGACTCGACTGACATGTCACATGCGGCCGGCCGCCACAGGCTCCCACATGCACAGACTATATGCAGTGTTGCCACTCGTTCTTCCTCGAGCGTAAACACAATTACCGTATTACACTATCGTGTAGCAAGCGTTTCCACTGCGTATTATAACGCGTCCAAATAATTATGCGACCATCATACGCGTCGGTGATACAGAGACGGATCGAATGATCATGATCGGATGATCGGATCAGTACCGGATCCGACAAATGATTCATATCTGGACCCGGCTCGTTGACATAACTCGATACAATCAACTAAACTGTCTAACACAGAAGCAGTTGTCATGTCAAAATCATCAAATGCGAAGGAATTTGTTATCCGCTGACTCCAAGATGGCTGCCTGGGGCCGTCACTCAAATTTTTGACAGCTACCGAGGTACACGTCGAGAAGTTTGTCCTAAAGTAGGCTGGCGAATTCACGAACAAAAAATAGAATTAACAAATTCTAATCTGTCTAAAATAACAATGTGGAGAATAAATATTTAAACATATACCCCTCAATATTCTATGTATTGACCTTATGTGTCATTTCGCGCTTAACGTTCGCTTTAATAAAGCTCAATTCTAGTTTTCCTATTTTTTGGGTGAATTTTTAAATTTGAAAAGTTCTTCCTTAGTAGTTGATAGCATTAAATATATTTTATTGAATATTTCCTTAGTAGTAAATATTGACTCGTTTACATAAGTCGACAAACCCCTGTATGTAATTTCACAGTTTTAACTCTAGTTTGCACTCTACGTTGATACCTCATTAGTCACTAACCAAGGCCATACCATACTACTTACTACTAGTTTCTACTTTACAACTAACTACTAATATTATAAATGCGAAAGTAACCCTGTCTGTCTGTCGCGCTTTCACGCCAAAACTACTGAACCGCTTTAGATAAAATTTGGTATACACATAGTATGAGTCCCAAGAAAGGACATAGGATAAGGGGGAGAACAGGGGGTGGAATTTTGTATGGGGAATCAATAACCGCTGAACCGATTGAGATGAAATTTGGTATGGAGATAGTTTGAGTTATAAGGAAAGATAAAGAATAGTTTTATCCCCGAAATCATTTCTTAAAAGAGGGGGGGGGGGATTAGTAAAGGGAATCTATAAAAAAGTATTTCCCCGCGGCCAAAAGCTAGTAATTTATAAATCTAATAAAGCATATGTCTTACGAGTGAATGTTTATATGTGCAATAACGATTAAATATATTGTTTTTTATTTAACAGAAACTTATAAGAAGATCTTATTAGGTCAAGTGTACCAATAAACTTTGTTCTTAATAAAGGATTCACAAAATAAAAAGAAAATTCGAGTTATAACATGGAAAAAGTAACTCAAAATCAAATGATTAAAGCCTTATATACTTCTTTATATATTAACAAAGAATCTTTCTTCTTACAATTCACATCTTATAAAGACGTAATATCAAAATTACGCCTTTATAGGATCGGAATTGTATAGCAATTCGTTGGGTTCAATAACGGGATTAGAATTTTCTTTATCCACTCATTTTTTATTGGATAATGATGATTTCCAATAATGTTGAACGAAGTAACATTTTTTGATGAGTACTGAGAACCTGTAAGTAATAGAAATAGAAATAGAAATAGAAATGATTTATTGACACACACACACACAAACACTACATTTAAGTAAAAAAAAGGATAACAAAAATAACACAAGCGATGGACGAATTGCATGTGTGGTGTTCAATGGGCTCCTAGCTCGACATAATGCTACAGCTAGCTGCAGCGTCGATTTTCAGCTAGTGCCTTAAGTGGTTCCCGCAGCCTGAGAGACGTACTTACTACTAACTTATATAACAAAAAAAAAAAAACATTTATACATATATCGCAATACAAACGCCAATAATTCTTAACTTATAATATAAAACACATACATATAAAATTGAATACCGAGGCCCATAACATGTAATACTTAATTGTAAATTGGTAGGTAAACTCTGTTATTCCCATTATTGCCACTAATAAGTTTGAGTATTGGATTTTTGTTTATTCAGCATTATTTTTTTTAATTTAATTTTAAAATTATGTAAACTATGCAGTTCACGTACTGGGGGTGGAAGGTTATTCCAACACTTGGTGGCATTATATTTAAAACTTCCGCGAAAAGCGGCAGATTTATGTTGCGGTATGATCAAAGGGGCACTTGTTGAACGCATGGAGAATTTGTTACATGCTTTGGATTTCCAATCCAGCTTTGAGTACAGATATTCCGGTATTCCCCTCTTGATCACTCCAAAGAGTAGTGTAGCCAAATGTAAGTCTCGCCGGTGATGCATTTTCAGTATGCTATTATCATTAAGATAAGGTGTTACATGGTCTCGCGGTGGAATCTTAAAACAGAATCTCGCACAAGCGTTCTGAACTCTTTGTATCAGACTTGCAGTTTTGGCGTGCAACCTTGGTCCATATACTGTATCCAAATAATTAAACTTGGATAGGATAAGAGTGTCTGTTAGTTGCACGCGCAAACCTGTGCTCAAGTAATTCCGAATTTTGTATAAGAGCTTTAAGCGGTAAAAACAAGTGCGCACCGTATCGGAAATATGGTCTTCAAATCGCAGTCTCTCGTCAATTCTCAAACCCAGATCTCGCTTTTCCGTAACCCGTTCAATAACAGAGTCATTCACAAGCACATGCGGATTTCGCATACTTATTTTCAAAATTTGATGTTTTGTACCAAGAATCATGTATTTCGTTTTGGAAGCATTTAAGTCATATTAGCATTTAAAAAAATATTTCTAGATTTAGGCGTGGTTTCCAGGAAATCTACACATGAACGATGACTGCTTTATCGCAAGAGAATACAGATGATAACTGCATAGCCTCTAAAGTCGCTTAAGCGTTGTGACAAAACGAAAACGTTACTTTTTACACGCTTTAATAGATTTTTGGGAAACTGGAGTAGAGAATAAAAAATGTATATTAGCAATTTTTTAGACAATAAAAATGCACGTCTATTAGTTAAACTTTTATGTCATTTATTATTGTATTTTCTGATTTACAGCTGGTTAAAAATATTGAAGAGTTGATCTTTGGATTTTTTTTCTATCAAGTGAAATTCTTTCAGTCACGGTTCTATCTTTTAGAATGGTTAGATAATGTTAACCAATATCATGTATAAATTAAAAAATTGTATTTTTTATATTTGTGACGTTACAGTAAATTGAAATTGCTTAGAGACGGGAAATTGGCGCCTTAAGAGGAAATTCGTACAGGCTATTATTCCATACAAACGTTGTTTACGCTCGAGGAAGAGCGAGTGGTAACACTGCATTATAGTCTGTGCAGTGAGACACTGCGGCCGGCCGCATGTAACATGTCAGTCGAGTCGAATACGGAATGACATTGAAAGAGGTTAGAACCGGGCAGCAATAAAATATAATATAAAATATATAAGCATCTAACAAATAGTATTGCGCGGCGCACCAAGTGATTGTTGGTGCGAGGGTCCGCCAAAGTTTTAGTGTCGGTGAAAGTGTAAATTCACCAAATCTTTTATCGTCGCGTGTGTGAGCCGTGGTGGCCTAATAGGCCTATGTAGTGCTCCGGTCTCCATCGGTTAACAGTAGCTCTTCAGGAGCCGCGACTTCCTTCGAGCTAGCTCAGGAAGTCCACCGGCTACATACGGAGACCGAACGAAGACAAGGTAAGTAATACCAATTTTCTAAGAGCTGGTAGTCGGTGAATAAAATTCAGCAACATAAGTCGGTGAAACGCCGACGTGGTGGAGTCTACTTTGGGCACCACCATCTTTTGGTAGCAGAGCGTGATTATTAGATTTGATTGATTGATTAGTATTTGATTAGTATTGTACAATTAATATTGTAATCTTGTTGGTTGTCCAAACAGGCAATACATATTAATTGGTTTTGATTGCTGATTTTAAACCGACTACAATCTCATTTGTGGACCGATCTCTAGTTGTCATTGTATATGAAAAATTGTGGTTAAATGCTTTTGTTGTTCTAGTTAAGTTCTAGCATTTACCTATATTTGATTTTGGTTTGTTTTTTCATATCTTTGTTTTGCCCTTGAATATTTTGTTTGTTAAGTTGTAAACTTATACTTGAATTTAATTTGTTTAAAAAATTTTGCTGCTAAATGACTTTGCTGTTGTTGTTATACACTATTTTGCTGTGTTAAGTTTTAGCATTTACATTTGATTTTGTTTTGTTTGCCTTTGAATATTATGTTTGTTAAGTTATTGACTTAATACTTGATTTTAATTTGTTTGAAAATTCTGTTGTTGTTGGGTATTACTTAAACTATCAATAAACGTCACAGCATTCAGTGAGCTAACGACCGTGTTTGACTTCACCCGTGTCCTCCGACGTAACAGTGGCGACGAGTTACCCGCGTACTTAAAAAAAAAAATGGCTCAGTACGGAATTTTGTCGAGTTTTGACCACAATACTCAATCTTGGCAAACATACAAGTGCCGATTAACTCAATGGTTTATCGCAAATGACGTGCAGAAGGACGATGTGAAGAAACGGGCTGTTTTATTAAGCGCACTCAGCGACGGCACCTATAAGTTGGCCACCGATTTGGCATTGCCAAAAGACTTGCAGTCAGTGTCATATGGAGACATTATCAAGCTATTGGATGATCACTTTACGCCTAAACAAAAAGGGTTTGGCGATAGATATAACTTCTATGCAGCGACGCAGTCGATAGGAGAATCACATTTGCAATGGGCAGCAAGATTACGTGGCTTGACGGCTAACTGTCACTTCTTACAGGTAGATGAAGCGTTACGGGACCGCTTTATTATGGGCATGCTACCAGGACCCGAAAAGGAAAAATTATTTGCGCAAGACCTCCAAGAATTATCGTTAGCAAAAGCGGTGGAACTGGCGCATAGCATTAGCTATGCGCGCGCGATGTCAGTAGCTTCGACGTCGGCACAAGCGCCAACGCCGGCGCCCCAAGATCAGCTGTACAAGATCGCGAACAGCTCCAAGAAAGCCAGCGTATACAAAGGGCAGTGTAAAGTGTGCGGTCTAAATAATCATAATACTACCGAATGTCGGTATGCAAAATACAAGTGTAAAAAGTGTAATCAAAAGGGCCATTTGCGTCGTATGTGTACAAAAATTAATTGTATAGAATCTGAGGGCACATGCGAGGGAAGCGGTAACGATGATGGTGAGTTTTTTAATATTCGCTGTAATAACGGAGAACCTATGTCAGTTTTGGTTTCGGTGCAAGGCGTCCGAGTGAAGTTTCAAATTGATAGTGGTTCTGCGGTCACGGCAATATCGTTGCTGACATACAAAAAATATTTTTCTACGGTGCCATTATCGATAACAAAAAAACGTTTGTTTACATATACGGGCGGTAACATCGAATGTTTAGGAATCGCGCGGTTACACTTTAGTTATAATGATTGTACACACTCATTGAATGTCTATGTGATTCGTAACGGAGGACCCCCAATTTTGGGGCGTGATTTTTTATCTATTTTTAACATAGAAATGTCATGTGTAAATTTTTGTGAATTCAGTACTAATAACCAATTAATAAACAATTTGCCGAAACGATTTCCTCTTTTATTTTCAAATGAATTAGGGAAGTTTAATAGATATAGGGTCAAGTTACAATTAAAAGAGGGAGGTTTTTGTTATCCCCAAATGAGATTTATGAAGTTCTACCATCAGTTTGTCTCTAAGTTTCTCGGGCACGACAATTTTGTGACCGCGCATAACACAACCACCCTCGTAAGATAATTCTGTTCGACACAAAAAGAATGGTTTAATATGCAAATCTGATAATTTTGGTGGCCATCCCTGCAAAATGTAGTTTATAACCCTTTGCAACGTTTTATCATTGTTCGTTTCGTTCCGGAGAATCGAACGTGTAACTGGTAAACTGGAATCGACAACAAAATTTACGTAAGATGCACGATCTTCTGAGAAGTCGCTATTATTGTTGTTGTCGCATCCCTTATACGCGCTTAGTGTTTGGTCTTGCGTGCGCTCCGGCTATTTTCCAACGCGCAATGGAGTGTTTACTATCTGGCATGGATGGAGTTCTTTGTATGTTGGATGATATTTTGATTACCGGGAATAGTAGGTCACTGCGTCCGATATCCAGGGTTAATTATAAGCCTTTTTTTTCAATGTTTTTGTAATTTAAAATAAGTTTACTACATGTACGACCTAAATTATTGTAAACTATGGGGAGGAGTGTTGGGTATTACTTAAACTATCAATAAACGTCACAGCATTCAGTGAGCTAACGACCGTGTTTGACTTCACCCGTGTCCTCCGACGTAACAGTTGTTAAATGCCTTTGTTGTTCTAGTTAAGTTCTTCTTCTTCTTCTTCTTCGTTCTAAGGAATTGGAGCAGCTTTTCGTTGCTCATCAACAATATCTGCTCGACCACCCAGCCGAGGGTGCCGCTGAGTTGCGGGCAGTCGACCAATTTAATGCCGATTATGATCAGTGTTTTGAACAGGCGGATGTGATTATAAACAAGGCTCAGGCAATCCTATCCGCCCGGAGGGGTGAGTCGTGCACGCCCGGGGAGGTCAAGCCTACCCCGGTCGGCTTGCTGGGCAGACTGCCCACTTTAGACATCCCAACCTTTGATGGGAACCTGGCTTCTTGGATGGGGTTCATTAACCTCTTTGATAGCCTGGTCCACTCGAGGGACGACCTGTTCCCTAGCCAGAAATTGGCCTATTTGCTCTCTGCCTTACGTGGAGAGGCTGGTGTGCTTGTCCAGCATCTACCTGTCAACGATGACAGTTATGATATTGCAAGGGCGTTGTTGACTGCCCGGTATCAGAATGTTCGCTTGCTAGTGGACACACATGTGGCTGCCATTTTAGGGCTGCCACGAGTATCGCGGGTCTCCTCATTGAGGAAGGAGATTTTGAACCCGCTGCTAAGCGCTATTAACGCGCTCAAACGACTTGACCTACCGGTGGACCAGTGGTCCTTCATATTGCTCCACCTCATCCTCAATAAGCTTCCCATGGAGATGAAGGGGCGCTTTGAACAAAGGTACGGGGGCAATAGTGCCTCGTACCTCCCCTCCTTTTCTGATCTCCTCAGATTTTTGGAGGATGAGTGTCGGATGACCGACCACTTGGATCTGGCTCCTATACCGGGACCGAGTACAGGTCGCTATGAGGCGACCCGGGCAGCGCCACGGAGAGAGCGCCGCCCGTACAAGCAGTATACTGCAGTGCGGCAGAACTCTCCACACGGGGAGAGGCCGATGCCTTGCAAGTGTTGCAAGCGGAATGGCCATCGTTTGCCGGCCTGTCCCAAATTTGTTGGCCTACGCACCGAGGGGCGTAGGAATATGGCCAAGCAGCGGAATTGGTGCTACCGCTGCCTGGGGGCTCATATGGCATCGGCTTGCCCCCACCCACGAGATTGCCACTGTTGTGGAGGGGCCCATCACCACCTCTTGTGCTTTAATAATAAAGACACTCATGAGGCGGTGAGAGAGAGGGACTCGCATACGGGCGGGGGCCCTCGTAGGTCACCCACATCTCCGAGGAGATCGGAGGGGCGTGCCACCCCTCCGCGGAGATTGGACAGGCGCCCCCCCTCCCGTGAGAGGATTGGGCGCTCCACCCCCCCTACAGGCGGGGGGGATCGACGCGCCGCTTCTGAGGCGCCACCGCGGGATTGGGCCGTGGTAATTAGGGAGCCACGCCGGGAGCCGATACGCTGCTCTCCCCCTCTGATGGAGAGACCCCGGTTGTCACGGGCTCCCCCAACTTTCGCCCATCATGGGCACCGCCCGGCCCCCCGATGCAGCTTTGGTCGGGGTGTGTACGTGCCGGATTGGGACCCGCTCGAGCGCCTTGAGCGCCCCACTCCTCCGCCGCGCACGCATTTTGTTTCGGAAACCCCCAACCCCCCCGTTGCGGGGAATGCGGGAGGATTTTCATTAAACCAACTGTCGGCTGCAACCCCCCCACAGGAGCAGGTGCTGTTACCAACAGCCTCCGTACAGGTGTGGGGCCCGAGGGGCACCTTTGTTTTAGTTCGCGCCCTTTTGGATACGGGAGCTCAGGGTTGCATTGCCTCCAGCTGGCTGGTCCGGCAGTTGAGTTTGAACACATCTCCATACCTTGAATCGGTACGGGGAATCGGAGACCTGCGGATCCCGGATCCGATCAGTCAGGTTTTGTTCTCCTTTTCCCCCACTTCTCTTCAGCGCCTAAAATTGGCGCTACCGCGATTATTTTTGAGAAGGTTGTTGGTCAGCTTCCGCAACAGCACGTTTCGCGCGCTGTCGTTGATGCGACATCAGGATTGACCTTGGCTGACCCTTCCTTCCACCGAACCGGTCCGATTCACTAATTGCTCGGTGCCGATGTTCTAGGCCGCGTGTATTGTGGGAAGAGGAGAGAGTTACAGAAGGGTGGGCTGGTAGCCTTATCTACATAGCTTGGGTTTGTAGTGATGGGACCAGTTAGGCATAACCCACCATCTCCATCGGTGGACAGTTACATAACTGTTAGCTCCACCTTATCGGATGTCCTTCAACGGTTTTGGGAGGTGGAAGAGCCCCCTACCGTGAAGCGAGTGAACCCCTTGGACGAGGAGTGTGAGTTGTTCTACCAGAACAATACAGGTCGCCTTCACTCGGGACGGCTGATCACTCGTTTGCCCTTTTTGTCAGTTCGCCCCTCACTTGGCAGCTCCCGGCCGTTGGCCGAGAAGCGACTGCTGTCCATGGAGCGTCGTATGAGTAGGAACTCCGACTTCAAACAGAAGTATGTCGACTTCATGCGAGAATATGAGCAACTGGGGCACATGTCGGTCTCGCGACTGGACTGGCGAAACGAGGAACATAATTTTCTTCCTCACCACGCGGTTTTGAAACCTTCCACCGGGAAGATACGCGTTGTTTTTGATGGGTCAGCTCCTACGTCTACCGGAGTTTCGCTGAATCAATGTCTGCATGCTGGACCGAAGTTGCACCACGAGGTGGGCGATGTATTGACCAACTTCCGTCGCCATGCCTTTGTGACCGATATCCGGATGATGTTTAGGCAGACTGTGATTCACCCGGACGATAGACGATATCAGCTCATATTATGGAGGGAGGATCCCAGAGATCCCATGCTAGTCTACGAGCTGAACACCAATACATACGGTTTGCGTTCGAGCCCCTTTGTGGCAATTCGCTCACTTGTCGAACTCGCTGAACGTGAGCGGTTACGATACCCTCGCGCATCCTTGGTTCTCAAGGAGGATGCATTTGTGGATGATATTTGTACGGGCTCCTCTAGTGTCGAGGAAGCCTTGATTTTGCGAGATGAACTAATTGCTCTTCTCGGGGCTGGTGGTTATGAACTGAGGAAGTGGATGTCCAACTCACCTCAGCTTTTGTGTGACTTGCCAGACGACCACCAGCAGGAGCCTCATATTTTTGAGAATGCCAACACTCCAGATTTACTGTCTGTTTTGGGAGTGCAATACAGACCTGTCCAGGACACGTTCACCTATCGATTGGAGCTGCCAAGCCCCAAGGTCTGGACGAAACGGTTGGTTTTGTCTACAGTAGCTCGTACCTTTGACCCAAATGGCTGGATTAGTCCCGTAGTGTTTTGGATGAAGTGCAGGAAGCACTTCATCCAAAACTTTGGTCAGTCGAAGTGTCGTGGGATGAGCCCCTCTCGGGCCGTTTGCTGCGAGATTGGGAGTCCTTCATGTCGTCTCTCCCCGACATTAACCGTGTTAGTATCCCTAGACATATACTGCCTAAGGGACGGTTTACGGCCAGCCTTCATGGCTTTTGTGACGCGTCTGAGAGTGGATACGCAGCCGTCGTATATATCCGGACGGTCGATGATAGAGGAGCTGTTAAGCTCCACTTGCTAATTGCTAAGAGTAAGGTTGCTCCACTTCGGACTCGATTAACGATTCCGAAGTTAGAATTGTCTGGAGCTACTCTTCTGGTTCGTTTGATGAACCACGTTGTTGACACCCTGGGACGTAGTGTGGACTTTGAGTCGCTCTTGGTCCGACAGTCAGGTTGTCCTGTGTTGGATTAAGAACTCCGTCCACTCCCTGGAAGTATTTGTGGCCAATCGGGTATCCCAAATACAGGCCTCGAAGGCCACGTTGATTTGGCGCCACGTGCCAGGTGAAATAAACCCTGCTGACTGTGCATCACGTGGCAGCGAAGCCCCTCAGCTTATTGACCACACTCTGTGGTGGGGTCCCGAATGGTTGTTACAGCCGTCTTGGCCTTCCACACCAGCTGTGGTGAAGGTACCAAATCCGGGCTTGCGTGTTCACGCTGTCGAGACTATGGCGGCTCCAGAGCGGGAATTTTTATTAGACCGCTACAGTTCTCTGGACAAGTTGCTCGGCGTGACCGCTTGGATAAGAAGATTTATACGAAATTGTCGCCGGCCTCAGGACAAAGATTTGTGTCCGGTCCTCTCACCGCAGGAGCGCCAAGATGCTCTTTTGCATTGGGTGCGTATGACCCAGTCTAGAGCGTTTCAACCGGAACTTAAGATTTTCCGTTCCGGGACGTCCAAATTAAAGGGACCCTTGGTGCGTTTGACTCCCTTTCTGGATGATAAGGGATTGTTGCGTGTAGGAGGCCGATTGAGGCACGCTAACTTGCCTTATAGATCACGTCATCCTCTGTTGCTCCCCAAGGACGGACCATTGGTGCGATTGTTGATCATTGATCGCCATGTGAAGAATGCTCATGCCGGATGTAATGCATTGACCGCGCTCCTCCAACGGGAATTTTGGATTTTGTCAGCGCGAAGAATAATCCGATCTGTTATCTTTCGATGTCTGCCCTACTATCGTTTACGCCCCGAGACGATGCAGCCCCAAACGGGTGATTTGCCTGCTGATCGTGTGAATGAATCGATGACCTTCTTAGGAGTTGGAACTGATTTCGCTCACCATGGACGCTTTCTTAGCAGCGTTAGGCAGATTTGTTTCCCGCCGAGGACTGCCATCTCTAATTCGGTCCGATTGTGGGACGAACTTCAAGGGCACTGATAGATATATAAGAGAAGTTTGTGAATTTTTAGATAAAAATAATATTGAGATCGGATCCACACTCTCCCGTAGGGGGGTAACATGGCGATACTCCCCGCCGTCTTGCCCTCACTGGGGAGGGATTTTTGAATCTGTTGTAAAGGCCGCCAAGACTCACCTTCGCCGCGTTATTGGGGAGACTATTCTCACGTTCGAGGAACTCGCGACGGTGTTTCATAAGATTGAGGCGGTTCTCAACTCGCGTCCGTTATGTCCGTTGTCTACCGACGCGAACGATTTGCAGGCCCTCACGCCGGGCCATTTCTTGATAGGCAGACCACTTAACGCCCTGCCCGAGTATGCTTATAGAGATATCAATCCAGGACGCCTCTCGCGGTTTGAGTTGCTCCAGCAGCTTACCCAGAGCTTCTGGCGCCGCTGGCACCTTGAATACTTACACATTTTGCAACAGCGCGTTAAGTGGTCAGATAAGCCAAACCCACCGAGGGTTGGAGACCTCGTGTTAGTGAAGGACCCAAACCTGCCACCCTTACGTTGGCGTCGCGGACGCATTGTCCAACTTACTCTAGGGTCTGATGGTGTGCCCAGGTTTGCCGAGGTCCTAGTTGGGGATTCTGTTTTGAAGCGCGCGGTCGCTACTATTTCTCGCCTCCCCTTAGACTGATTTGGCGGACAGTCCGGGACTGTCCGGAGCGGGGGGATGTTTACGCTCGAGGAAGAGCGAGTGGCAACACTGCATTATAGTCTGTGCAGTGAGACCCTGCGGCCGGCCGCATGTAACATGTCAGTCGAGTCGAATACGGAATGACATTGAAAGAGGTTAGAACCGGGCAGCAATAAAATATAATATAAGCATCTAACAAATAGTATTGCGCGGCGCACCAAGTGATTGTTGGTGCGAGGGTCCGCCAAAGTTTTAGTGTCGGTGAAAGTGTAAATTCACCAAATCTTTTATCGTCGCGTGTGTGAGCCGTGGTGGCCTAATAGGCCTATGTAGTGCTCCAGTCTCCATCGGTTAACAGTAGCTCTTCAGGAGCCGCGACTTCCTTCGAGCTAGCTCAGGAAGTCCACCGGCTACATACGGAGACCGAACGGAGACAAGGTAAGTAATACCAATTTTCTAAGAGCTGGTAGTCGGTGAATAAAATTCAGCAACATAAGTCGGTGAAACGCCGACGTGGTGGAGTCTACTTTGGGCACCACCAAACGTAGTCCCCTGATTCCTTCTTGAATAATGGCAATAGCTGTTTTTCAAAAAAATCTATGATCACTATTTAGCATGTTCCTATGTTTTCCTTCTTTTATCAAGTTAATTAATTGAGATGTAAGCCTTCAAAAACTAAATTGGTAGCTGTTGTTAGTTTGTACATACAATACAATGTAGGCAAAATCTGGCACAGCATGCTCGCGAGAAAATGGTAGCTAATTGAAAAATGCAGCGCAAACGAAGCGGGCGAAGTGCTCTCTTAATGAAAATGAACAAACCTAATTAGGGCCGGAGACGGGGCGACGATCAATTTCGGGGTAAATACTGTTCTCTTCCTTACAATTACTGTCTACGTAGGAGATTCTCGTTACGAGCTTGGGTGCGTTGCGAATATTTCTTAACGAAGTACCTACGATAGTTTGTCAAGCCATAGTAAATAAACATGAGCGACTGGAGTGCTGAGATGTATCTAAATACTTCTCTTACATAAATAAACATTGTGAACGAGATCATTTATGCCATAAAGTGTATTTTCTATTTCTGTCTGTATAGTCCATGTGTTGATCGTTATTTTGTTGTGTACGATGTGGCTGCTTTCAAAAAAGGTTAAGGTTCTATGTAAGAATTAAGCAACAATGTCATAATTCCTGGTAGTCCTAATCTATATAAATAAAAATGGAGTCGTCGAAATGTATGTACGCCCATAACTTTCGAATGACTGCACCAAATTGGATGATTCTTGGTTTTGTTTTCGTTATTGTTAGGACAAGGTTTGTCTAATATAAAAATTACAATAATTTAAACAAATATTTCAGTAATTTAGTTAAAATGGCGATTCAAAGTACGCCGGGTCAGCTAGTAAATAAATAAAATATGAACTCTTCTGTTGTAACAAAATATATAGGTATTTAGAATAAGTACATGTGTGGCCTCCCCTTTTCTGACGTGGATGACGTAATAGCCGACTTATGGAGTTTACCACAAATTCACCTCTGAGAAGAAATGGAAAATTAAAGAAAAAAACTTTTATCAACTAATCTGGCCAGCGTGATGTAGTGCCCAGCAGTGGGATGTATATTTGAAGTTTGAAGTTGAAGTGATATTTTTGTGATGAAAATACCAAATAAGCTTGAATATAGAAATAATAAACATATAAAATAACTAAAAAAAATATCATACTTCCGATCGAATAATCAAACAGTGCTCCAAAAAACAAATTCAAGCTCATCAGGCGATAAAAGGCAAAAAATAAGCAACAAAATCCTGAACAAATTTGATGACCTTTCTGAAGTAAGTTGAAAGTCAACTGCTGTCACAATCGTAAACGGAGAACAATCCAAAGAGAGATTTCTTAGTAGTCTGCCAACACGTGTACTAAACTTCTTATATAATAAACTCAATGTAAAACTAGATATATACCCCTTCCTAAGCTCGCCTGTAGGAAGAAAATAATACAGTGGTTGTTAGACCTGAATTACGAGGATACAGAAAATCTTGTGGCTGTTACGAAATAATACATAAATACATACACAAATATACACACACATACACACACACACACACACTAACATACATACACCAACATACATGCACACGCACGCAAACACACACACACACACAACACCCATACTCACTTTTTTACTACAATAACAAAGCTATTACTGTAGGTTCATTTATATTCTAATATTGTTATTATGTTCTATCTTTGTTCTGTATTATCTTTGTTGATTGTCACTGTATGTCTGTCTACTGAGCCCATGATGGTTCGAAGTAGTGGGTTGATTGGATTGTTACAGGACATCATCCTGTAACACAGGTACTTTACCTAGCATAGGCATCAATCTCGCACAAACAATTGTCCTTGTCCAATATTTTTTGCGTGTCTTGTTGTATGTTTATTTGTGATATGAAATAAAGATATTATTATTATTATACTAAACCGTGTCCAAGGACGCCACGGATCTGATAGCGAAAATCTTAAGCAAAAAGCTACTTCTTCTGGCTGATCACAATTCGAAAAACATTCGTAATCTTCCAAGCTCTATTTCTACTCACATATACATCATCATCATCACCCTGTGTTTATTCCACTGTCATCTGGAGTGGGCGCAACACGTTTTCTTCAGCATTAGGATGACTAGGCCTTAGTCAACCATGCTGGCCTAGTGCGGATTGGTCGACTTCACATACACCATTACAAGAAATAGAAACCTTTTCTACAGATTCGATCCTATTAGTATGTGTGGCATGTTAAGTAGGCCACATAACATCCTCTAATTCTAAAATAGATCTAACTTGACTGTTTTTGCGTAAAGCGACTACACCGTAGATAATAAAAAGTTACAATGAACCTCTTGCGGCATTTGAATCTGCGTCACTAACATATCGTACTGACGCCAAGAGTATTTAGGCCATCGATGACTTAACCTAACCAATAATTATTTACATAACCGAACGATATTACACTTTTAACGTTTTTAAGTCAAAGTACTCTTAACTTCAATCAATAACTACGAATTAATGTCTATTTTTTAGAAATCTCTACAAATTTCGTAAAAATTGGTTAGGATTGAAAAAGCAAACTAGAATGTTATACTTGTGACTGTATCATAAAAGTAAAAAAAAATATATTAAAAACACAAAAAAATGAGTTTTAAAAATCAAGCCACAATCACAGACAAAAATATATGAACAAAATAGGAATCTTGATTGAAAGTCCATTCTATTTTTCTAGCTTAGGTAACAGAAATTTCATTGACACAAGAAAATAAGGATATAACAACAAAATAAGAAGGTAAGGAAGGTAGCGATTTACACGGTGTATCTGATATCCGTGATCATAAATCACTATCGTTGTAAAGGCGCTGCTCCACTGCGGCGCACGGCAATGCTACGCACGTTGACTAAGCTTCGCTATGTATGAAGATTGTGGTGATAACGTCCACTGCAATCCACGGACATCTTACGCATGAACTGACGTCATTAATACATGCGTGTCCTGATCGGATATATCACTCACGTAGCTCAACGCTTCGCACACTGTACATACACGGTTGCTGTGTAGGATAAGCACGCAGAGGCTTTGCAGGTTAGCAGCGTGAATCCTGTTTAGGTCGTGTGCATATCTTTCTATAGCAGCATATGCGAAGTCAACTACGTAGGTTAGTGCATGTGCTTGTGACGTCATTAAGCTCCGCGTCCATGTTAAATTAGTAATGGAACAAACCGTCAATTAACTATTTATTTAAATAAAATTAATAATTTCCACCCCAAAATTAAGTTTAAACTAGAATTAGAAACCAACAATAGTATCAACTTTTTAGATTTAACAATAACGAGGGTTGAGGATAAACACAGTTTCCAAATCTATCGGAAACCAACTCATACGGACACTGTCATTCATGCATCTTCTTGTCATCCATGGCAACATAAGGTGGCAGCTTTTAATTCATACATTCATAGATTACTCACAATTCCAATGAATAAATCAAATTATCAAAAAGAATTAAATATACTATACAACGTTGCCATATCAAATGGATACAAGAAATGCATGATTGACAGTCTTATTAACAATAAGATCCGGAAAATCATAACTGGTTTACTGTACTCTGTCCCTAGAGAAAGGGATAAGAAGTGTGGTTCTAGTTTGATTTATTTGGGTCCAGTGTCAGAGAGGGTATCAAAAACATTAAGACAGCATGATATATTTACAGCGTTCAACACAAATAATTCTCTAAGAAGGCTTTGTAATGGTAAAGATAAGTTGGATAAACACCAAAAATCTGGTGTTTATAAATTAGATTGTAATGCATGTAACTCTACATATATAGGACAGACCGGCCGTAGTTTCAACACACGTTATAAAGAACATATATCCGCATATCGAAATAATAAACCTGAAAAATCACATTTTGCTAAACATCTATTAGATACAGGACATAGTATTCCTTCCAATCACACATATTCCATTTTACATACGTGTGAAAAAGGTCTAAAACTGTCCGTGTTGGAACAATTAGAAATTTCAAAACACAACAGGGATAGTTCGCTTACATTGCTGAACGAGCAGGTCAGTTTTACTTATTCCCCACTACTTAATATTTTTTCAAATAGATGCGATCATAGCAGCACCCGATAACCACGTGTTTTTAATTTGTAAACAACACCTGCGCCACGTGCGCGCTGTTACAATGGCGGCCACGTGCGCCTATACCGACACAACTCGGACGGTTGTTGTGATCGCTCTATAAAAGGCCGGCTCGTTCACAGCTTGCTCAGTCGTCCGAGCGCAGCGAAGGCGACAACATCCTGATGATGCCACGTGGAGTGGCGAAACGCGTCGAATTTAAGTATTTGCATGTTGGTGTGGTACTAATTATTGATATTCCTTTGTCGCATGCGATTGAGGGAGGGCGGGCGGTGCACCATTGGCCTGCGTAGTTAGTACCAACTACCGACATTTTTATCGGAAGTTTTGCTATATACCTACTCCTTAACAATTAGTAATGGACTTCCGAAAAATAACGCCTGACACCATCAATTATAGTAATGGAAATGTCGACCCACATGGGCTGAGAAGCGGACACACTCGGAGGGAGACCCTTTAACAGGGTCGCCTGCTGGCGTATCTCCGTCTTACCTATTTCTGCCCCAAAGCAGTAGTGCTTGCATTGCTGTGTTCCGGTTTTAGGGGTAAGATATGGCAGTGAAATTACTGGGTACCGTGACTTTACATCTCATGTCACAAGTTGGCAACATACACTGTGGTTCTTATGGGGGTTGCAGATTTGCTGCGAATCTCGGAAGAGTCACGTGTATTATAGGTGACTGTTACGACTTACCATCAGCTGGGCAGTTTGCTTGTTTACCAACTTAGTTGTATAAAACACGATAATTCGCAAAATGGCCGCGTTAATAAAACATGAAGTTAGAGTGAGCGTGAACATCGTGAGCCGCGTGCGCTGCAGTGGAGTAGCACCCTAATTTCCGTGCGCATCCACGAAATGTGTACTTAATCGATTAATAATCTCGTAGACGTTCGCGCGTAGCACGCTACTACGGGTGCTTCATTTTACCTCTTATTCACTACGGCGTAGTATTATCTACGGCGTAGTCGCTTTACGTAAAAAAAGTAACATCGATTATATAAAAAAAATATTATAATTTAAAAACAACTTTTTTAAATACAAGCTATTAGTACTCGTCAATACGAATCAAACGAGCCCAAACTCGATGGTTTTGTGTCGTTTTATTACAGAGTTCCTATGGTCACTTCCCAGCTCCAGCATTAGAACAGCTCTGTGTCATGCATGCAAAATTTCAGCTCAATCGGAAACCGGGAAGTGGGTCAAATTTAACTTGCAAGATTTCATTACGGACACCGCGACAGGTGAAAGTAAATAAAAGCTTGTAATAATATGTAATGTGGTCTCCTTGTTATGCTGCACACACTATCGGATGGAAAGCATCAGAAGAAGTTTGGAGAGTATTACGGGTATAACATCGCTCTGGTTGCGGTAGGAGTATTGCTATGTTATAATGATAAACTACAAAAATTTAAGTGACTGATATAGTATTTTTTTGTACAACTAACTCAAACTCAAAAATCTTAATCAATATAGACCTTTACAGGCACTTATTGACGTCAAAAAAAAACATAAAAATCTTCAACCAAGAATCTAAGTAACAACGTACAATGTACATACAAAGATTAAGCAATTTAGTTACATAGATTCTTGGTTGAAGATTTTTATGTTTTTTTTGTTGTATTATTATATTTTGTATTTTTAGTATGTACATTGTACATACACCCCAACCATTATTAAGATGTGTGCAAATACAAGTCAAATGAAAAAAAAACTTGACTCTACACCTGTTCGAAAATTAGGAGAACCTTCTTGAGACTCGAGAAGACTATGTTTAGCAAACACACACACTATATCTGATATAGATACATATTCTGTATCTATATCAGATACAGAATATGTATCATATTTATTGTTACTGTATTATTGTGAATTGGATTTCATATAGTTTTTATGTGTATTTTATCTCTTTCAATATCTTATGTATCGTTGGGTAGAACACTGGTTACGCCAATTATCAACATTATTTTAATATCTATGTAATCTGTATGGTACCACATCACTAACCTTTCTATCCCATCCCTATGCACGTACCATCTGTCAACGGTGGCGCCGTCAAGCGGTGCAATTGTGCAGTTGTTGTTGCAAAACCGCCGCGCGAACGAACATTGCGTTCTTCGTCAAAATATTATAATAAAATAAATAAACCCGGACATTGCGTCCTAGTAATTTTCAAAATAGTCGCGTCAGCCCCGCGAGCACGTCATAGCTTGAGGAGAGTGTGGTGCGCGTCCAAACACCATATTTTCGGAAGAACGGTGGGCCCGCCGCTGAGGATCCCGATTCCCGAGAGTACGAGCAAGAGGCGAGCCGCTGCCGTCCAGAAGAAGGTGCGTACGTGCTTAATCACATTTTCCCTACTTTGATGTGTGTACCATTTTTTATATTTTAATACATCCATTCCGCCACTGAATTATCGAAGCAAAATTTAATAACATATTTGGCGTGACTATTTTGTGGTCCTTCTCCCTGGATATTGTTCCATTTAGGTCAATCCTAGGATCGTACCATCCGCCCTTATTAGTACTATCTAGTAAGAGACATTATATTAATGAAAAAAGCTTAACAAAAGTCGACATTGCGTCACTGATGTTTAAGTTTCGCCCGTATATTGAATTACGTGTTTTATTTTCATATATTTACTTCCACGTAACATTGAGTTACGTGTTAAAACAAAAAATTGTTATATTTTAATAGCATCATAAGTTGTTAAAAATAACAGTTTTAACTGTTACGAAATCTATTTCACAATCACCGTCACATAAAATTTGTTGACGCCTAACTTTAACCGCTGCGCGCTGTGTATCGTATTGCAAGACCAAGGTTGTTGTTGCACCGGTACTTTGCTCACTTGTGCGCATCGTGTAGCTTCGTCAAATTACGATAAATTTCATATTATTTTCTATAACTTAATAAATCTTCCTTTTAGACAAAATGCTACCATCAAAACAAATGCAAGGCAAAGGTCCATCTCAAGATGATCTTATAGATTCTGAGTTGAGTTTATTGATTGCTAAGCGAGATGCTATTTTTGAGATAACGCAAAAAATTTACGATTTAACTCATGATGTTCATTCTGATCCCAGGAAAATGGAAAGTTTCCTTGATGCTTGTTGTAACATTGATACATTACGTACAGATTTTAAGCATGTTTTAGATCAATATAATACGCGTTTATTAAAATTAAAGCCGAACGCAAAACCTGAATATCATTGTCTTATAGCCTTTGAATCTTTGTTTAGCCGAATAAAGCGTTTACAAAATGAAATTTCACAGCCAGTTTTATCACACTCTTCAAGTGCACCGGCCAAATCAAGACCTACGTTGCCACCCATTGAGTTGATGACGTTTAACGGAGACATTCGCTTATGGCCATTATTTTATGCTAGTTTCAAGTCCACCGTTCACGATAATCCATCGCTCACGGATGCCGAGCGTTTATACTACTTGTTAGGCAAACTGTCAGGCAAGGCTCAGTCAGTCTGCGCTGGTGTTACTCCCTGTTCTGAAAACTATAACTTATTATTACAAACGCTTATTAACAAATACGAAGACAAGCGTATGATAGCTTCCGCGTATTTAAATCAAATGTTCGAATTTAAATCTCTGCAAACTGCTTCTGCGCACAGTTATGATACATTTACAGATTCATTTGTAAGCGCAGTGCGCGCCTTACAAAATCTTAAGTTAGATAATCTCACAGATTTAATATTACTTCACATCGCTCTCAAAAAGTTAGACGCGGACACTGTCCGCGCATTCGAGTTAAGTTGTAGTTCGAAGATTCCTTTATTTAATGATTTAGTTGAGTTCATTACGACTCGGGCTAAAGTTTTTGAACGTACTCAAAGTACGACTACTAAAGTTTCTTCTATTAACAATAAGAATAAGCCACGTAGTTCAAGTAACATCCCGCCGCCGAAGTACCAGACCTTGTTGAGTACAACGGTAGATTCATTTAAATGTCTTTGCACTAATATTACACATCAGCATTTATTTAAATGTAGTGAATTTAATAGTATGACACCCCATGATCGTTTTAAGTGTGTTAAAAATTATAACGCGTGCGTAAATTGCTTGAGCTTAAAACACAAAGTTTCAAGTTGTACTTCTAATTCGTTTTGTCGTGTGTGTAAGCTAAAACACCACACATTATTACACTTCACGCGAACAGACAGCGCGGCTGCATCTGAGACAGCTCCGCCGCTGCCGTCCGCTCGAGATGCGCAACGCATCACCGTTCCGCTTGTCGCTTCTCCCGCGCACTCTGCGCAGGCTGCGTCAGATGTTGCATTGTGCACCACCACTCCGTTACACACTGTACCTCACATTATTTCTCCCGCTTGTAATAAGCAATCTACTATATTACTATCGACCGCTCAAGTTGTCATTTATGACACAGTCGGGAATCGACACGTCATTCGTGTTCTTTTAGACTCCACATCGCAAAGTCACTTCATAACAAAGGAGTGCTGCGACCGACTAGGTTTACAGCTTCAAGGTGTTGATCGTACAGTTGTTAAGGGATTCGGTGGATCTGAGAGGGTCATTCAATTTAAATCAATAAATGTTACATGTTTTTCGCGTTTTAATAAAAATATTAGTTTTGTTATTAGTTCACCGCTAGTTGTTGATAAAATTACTGATTTATTGCCCTCCGCAGTGGTTGATATTTCTGCCTTATCACATTTGCGCGAATTGCCACTCGCGGACGAGAACTTTGGTGTACCAAGCAAGATAGACATTCTTATTGGTGCATCGCTATTTCCCCATCTGCTCAGCCCGAATGTGGATTCTGTATATGATAACAAGTTGATTCTCTCCGCGTTGCGTACTATTTTGGGTTATGTGGTTATGGGCACTGCTCCTTCTGTGTCAACATATCATATACATCAGGCTTTGACATGCTGTGTAGCTCAACAGCCTGCCGCCCTTGACGATTTAGTCAAGAGATTTTGGGAACTCGAAGAGTTTCATCCCTCACCGCCCGTTCAACATCCCGCTGATGTTGAATGTGAAGAATTTTATAAATCTACTACACTCCGCGACCCCATTAGTGGCAGGTACGTTGTCGGCCTGCCATTCAATGAGGACATTTATTCTTTAGGTGATTCCTATAATATTGCACGCAAACGTTTCATGTGTCTGGAAAGAAAGCTCGAGGCTTCGCCTATGTTGCGACAGGCATATGATGACGTCATAAACGAATATATCTCCAAGGGATATATTTCTCCCGCTCCTCAGTATGACACTCATGCTCCCATTTATGTTATACCGCATCATGGTGTCGTGCGCGAGGATAAAATGACAACTCGTCTTCGAATCGTCATGGATGCTAGCTGTAAGACCAGCAGCGGACGGTCACTGAACGACATACTTCACTCGGGGCCTAATCTCCAAGGTGACCTGTTTACTATAATTTTAAATTTCCGTTTACACGCCATTGGCATGACAGCCGATTGTCGCCAACAGTTTTTACAGATTGTTGTGCGTGAGGAAGATCGTCGCTTTCAGTGCTTTTTGTATCGCTTTAAACCGGAAGATCCAACTGTGCTATACCAGTTTAATGGCGTGTGCTTCGGCCTTACATCGAGTCCTTACCATGCATTGCGCACTGTAAGACAGCTCGTTGACGATGACGGCATGAAGTACCCGTTGGCGAGTAGTATTGCGCCTAACTCACTGTACATGGATGACCTAGTTTTTTCGCTTCCTCATGAGCATGAAGCTGTCAACGCTGCTTTACAGCTCATTGATCTGTTCAAAGGAGCACAGTGGGATCTGGTTAAGTGGAATAGTAATAGCGACTCTATATTAGATAACCTCCCTACTTCTCATAAACTCGCGAGAGAAGTAGAGTTTGATAAAACTACACAACATAAAATATTAGGTTTGCATTGGTCTACAGGCTGTGATTATTTTTATTTTAAAATCATCGCACCTGATGAAGAGACGTGCACTAAACGCTCCATTCTATCTACTGTCGCCCGTCTGTGGGATATCATGGGCTTCGTTTCCCCCACGGTCGTGTATGCTAAGTTGTTAATAAAACAACTTTGGCAACTTAACTTAGACTGGGACGATGTACCGCCGAAGTCTATAGTTAAAATATGGAAACAGTTTTGTACAGAGTTGCCGACTTTAAATGATCTCCGCATTCCGCGCCACGTCGGCGCGACGAAGGAAAGCATTATGACTTTATTAGGCTTTTCAGATGCCAGTGAAAAGGCCTATGGTGCTGTGGTCTGTTCGAAGACAAAGGTTGCGCCTTCGAAGCCGCTTTCCGTCGCTCGTCTTGAGCTCTGTGCAGCTGTGTTGCTGTCAAAACTTCTCCGCAAAGTATATAATGAATATTTAAATAATTATCCTATGAAAGTATATGCATTCATAGACTCGAAAGTTGCTTTATATTGGATCAAAAGCTCTCCGCACAAGTGGCAAACTTTTGTTTCAAATCGCGTTGTTCAGATCACTGATAATATTTCATCTGACAACTTTTATCATGTCGCAGGCACTGAAAACCCTGCTGACATTCTATCTCGTGGCATTATGCCTTCGAAATTGGTTACACATCCTATGTGGCTCCATGGGCCTAAGTGGGCTTCATTAGATCCATCTCAGTGGCCTTTATATAATTTAAATGGTGAGTCTATTATTGATATGCCTGAACAAAAGGTCATGGCGAACGCTGTATGTACTCTTACAAGTCATTGCGACTTACTAGATCTTTCGCTTCGCATTTCTTCATGGAGTAAGCTTCTACGTATAGTTGTATACATGAGTAGATTTATTAAACTTTTACCTCGTCGCAGTTCACTCTCAGTAACTGCCAGTGATTTAAATGTGGCCGAAAACTTAATAATTCGTGCTCTGCAATATAAATACTTTGCGGAAGAATATACAAATATTTTAAATAATAAACCATGTTCTTCGACATTCAATCGTTTAAGACCATTTATTGAAAATGACTTAATACGTGTGGGTGGTCGCCTAAGCAATTCGTCACTGCGCTATGCGCATAAACATCCCTTAATTTTACCGCGAAATGACCCAATTGTAATCATGTTAATTGATTATTACCATATAAAATATTTACACGCCGGTCCAGAATTATTATTGTCATTACTTCGACAGAAATTCTGGATTCTGTCAGCGCGCAATATTATTAGGCAGCGAGTTCATATGTGTAACATTTGCTTTAGGCTCAAACCACGCCCGTACTGATCAAGCAATCAAAGCTTTCACGCATACGGGCTGCGATTATGCAGGTCCCATCGCGTATACTCCTGTACGTCGTCGTGGTATTCGCAGTGAGAAAGCATATATATGTATATTTACATGTCTAACCACTCGAGCAATACACATCGAGATCACCACGGACCTTAGCTCTCCCAGTTTCTTAGCCGCTCTAAAGCGTTTTCTCTCAAGGCGTGGACCTGTACAATATATCTACTCAGATAATGGGACCAATTTTAAAGGTGCCGACTCATATATTCGCGACCTTTATAAATTCCTAAACAACGAATATCGTTTGAAGCTGGAGCAAGCGTACGCTGAGAGTCGTATCACGTGGAAATTTATATGTCCCAATTCCCCACACTTCGGTGGTGCTTGGGAAAGTATGGTTAAGGTAGTTAAAACCCACCTATTTCGTGTCATCGGACAACAACTTCTTTCGTACGAGGAGCTTCACACAGTACTCACAGAAATTGAGGGTCTGTTGAATTCACGTCCGCTTACGGTGCTAAGCGCTGATCCGTCGGAGCCACTTGCTTTGACACCGAACCATTTTTTAAATAATGCTCCCCTATGTTCTTTGCCCGCACCTGAAGTTAAAGCTGAGCCTGTCAGCATTCTTCAGAGGTACACATTGCTCGATAAATTGGTTCAGTCGTTTTGGAACCGCTGGAGGATGGAATATCTTCACGGTTTACAAGTTAGACAAAAGTGGAATACCGCATCTAAACCTATAACTCCGGGGACAGTGGTAATTGTTATTAACGACAATGTGCCACCTCTAGCTTGGCCATTGGCGATTGTCGATCGCGTTCATCCCTCTAAGGATGGCGTCGTCCGCGTAGCAACGATAAGAACAAGCAAGGGAACTTACCTTCGTCCTGTAGTTCGGTTGTGTCCGCTTCCCAATCAATAGTTAGTAGATTAATTGATTGTTTTTAAATAAAATATTGTATGTTAAGCTTAAAGTATATCATTACTTAGTCGTATAAACTTATGTTTTTGGTTAATAATTTGGTATTTTTTACCTCGCGCATTGAGCGCAACTTAGATTTAATTAATTTTACTTTTATGGTTGTCTTTAAAGGTGACCCTTTAAGGGCGGGTGGAAATGGTTACGCCAATTATCAACATTATTTTAATATCTATGTAATCTGTATGGTACCACATCACTAACCTTTCTATCCCATCCCTATGCACGTACCATCTGTCAACGGTGGCGCCGTCAAGCGGTGCAATTGTGCAGTTGTTGTTGCAAAACCGCCGCGCGAACGAACACTGCGTTCTTCGTCGAAATATTATAATAAAATAAATAAACCCGGACATTGCGTCCTAGTAATTTTCAAAATAGTCGCGTCAGCCCCGCGAGCACGTCATAGCTTGAGGAGAGTGTGGTGCGCGTCCAAACACCATATTTTCGGAAGAACGGTGGGCCCGCCGCTGAGGATCCCGATTCCCGAGAGTACGAGCAAGAGGCGAGCCGCTGCCGTCCAGAAGAAGGTGCGTACGTGCTTAATCACATTTTCCCTACTTTGATGTGTGTACCATTTTTTATATTTTAATACATCCATTCCGCCACTGAATTATCGAAGCAAAATTTAATAACATATTTGGCGTGACTAAACACAATTTAGCTATCTTTTAAAAATAGCCCGACTGAGACACAAGTTGGTTGGATATAATAATATTACAAATCTTTATATATCAATATCAAATGTATGTGTTCCAAATAAATAAATATATGTCGTACCGTTTAATAATAGATCTTATTTATAAATAAGAAAGAACGAAATATATATTACTTGTGTTCAACAAACTTGTGTCCTAATCGATTAATTTGTATTAACGGTTAATGTTACGTAAAATGAAATGTAACTTGAATGAATAATATTTATGAAATCAACACAAATACAACAACGAAAAATAATGATTGTTAAACAACATACCCAAAATGATGTCTTCGATGACGATTTACATAATGTTTTTACCTGAAACAAATTTAAACGATTAATATTTTAGGAACGACCACACATCTACACTATTATTATAAAGAGGAAAGATTTGTATGTATGTATGTAACGAATACATCCAAAAACTACTGGACTGATTTCGAAAATTCTTTCACAATTACAATGCTACATTATGTCTGATTAACATAGGCTACAAAATTATTTATCCCACGAGAAAATCTAAAATTCCCACGGGAAAACAAAAACAACGTGGGCGAAGCTGCGTAAAGTAAAGCTATTCTATATAAATAAAAATCAATGTATGCAATGTATGCTTGTCCTTCAAGTGCTCCGAAACCATACATTAGATTGTAATGAAACTTTGGTAGGGTGTTCTGGGGACACCCGTGAGGGTTCCTAGCAAAAAGAGGTAAATGCATTGCAACGCATGCCGGGTACAGCCAGTATTATATATTTTTTTCGTTTTTCTGTTAATACTTTGGATCTTCACCTTAAAAATCAGAGATACACACTACTACTACCAAATAAAAGTACGCACGAGTCGAGAGGTTTATAATAGCTCCATCCATTACTTCTTATTCTGTCTGTAAGGCCCCAAAACAATCTATCTAGCTGTTCTGAAAGTAATCCTACTCAGGTGGACAGATGTGTAACAAAGGGCTAAGAAAATATGTAGACGGCTGCCTGGTTACACTACGTCAGCTCTACGTTTACAAAGACTAGACTAGACTAAACATTGTCATACTGTAATATTGTCAGTTATATATATAATGTTGACGTTACCATCTGTTACCATTTATTAAATCGTAACGAAGACTTTTCTTTTACATACTACCATAAAGTGCACGTTAAAATCAAAGAGCACTTTCTTTAAAATGCTAAGTTACTTACTTGAAAAATTACTAAATCAATACAAGAAAGATTTCGACTCGGGACGGGATTTGACAAAATAACGATTCAAAATTTGTTTTTTAATATAAATGATATTTTGTTTTTTTTTTCAAAACAAATGCCTGACATATTTGTAGTGATGTGAGCTGTCAATTGCAGAAAACCGCAGAGTTCTATACCTAATTAATAAACAATGATTTTCTGTATATTATTTTTTCGTGAAAAAACTATTCGGCTATTCGGGACGGAGAAGAATCCAACAAATCGTAGATCATTAAAATCGGTTCAGCCGTTCTTGAGTTATAAATGGTGTAGCTAAACCGACTTTGTTATAAATAACTATAGGTAAGTATAGATAAATTACCTTTGTTTCAATGTGTATATATTTATAGGTGAAATAGTATATTTTCTAATTATCTATTTCAAATGAAGTCGGAAGAGAATACAGTCAGAATTGCATAATGATTTAAATATTATTATTTTATTTCTTCTTCCAATACCAGCAACTTCTGCTTTTTCTGAAAATAATTAACGAGAAGAGCATAATCGGGCCCATTTTAATTAAATATAAATAGATAGATAGATTAATACTTTATTGCACACAAACAAAACAGAAACACTAACAAAACTCTTAAAACTAATGTGGGCAAAGGCGGTCTTATCGCTGATAGCGATCTCTTCCAGACAACTTTGTCTACGGATAATTATTTATATACGGCAGTGTGCCGTCATCAAAAAAAAAACACATAAGCAAAAATTTTAAGATAATAATAGTAATTTTTTATCATCCTGGAAAATTTAAGGGACGCTTCACATGGTACTAGAATGATTTAAATATAAATAAAAAAAATAACTCGCTTACCTAATTTTATATATATTTTTTTAAATACAAAAAATGCTGCACTAGTTGAGAGCAGAATTTTTAGATATTTATATTTTTTTAAATTTTTTTTAATAATATTTTTTATTTTTTATATAATATTGGATGTGTCCTGAAGCGTCCCTAAAATTTTCCAGGGTGATAAAAAATAACCGTGTATAATACATATTTATATAATAAATACGTTAACAACATATCAAATATTATACCTAAAAAAATATATATATATATAAAATATGACAGAATACAATACAAGTAAATAAAACAAGCTATAAATGTGACTGTGCCATGGGATGGTTATGCACTCTGTTTTTTAGAAGTGGCAAGCGTCTTTCACTGTCTGATATCTCGCGGCGAACCATCCCACAACTGTGCAGATTTCACTGTGAAGGATTGAAATAGCCCGAATCAGTGTAACTATTTTCTAGGATATTATCCGACTTGGACCGCAAAACTCGTTCATGATCAGTGCCAAGAAATTGGAAACGCTCTTTCAAATAAGCTGAATTGATGGTATTTTTCACTTTGAATATGGAATACTAGAATGTAGTGGAAGCTGAAGAGTTTGTTTGTTTGAATGCGCTAATCTCAGGAACTACTGGTACGAATTGAAAAATTATTTTTGTGTTGGATAGTCCATTTATCCAAGAAGGCTTTATATAACATCACGATATTGTTATTTTCAGACATCCACGCGAACGAAGTCGCGGGCACAGCTAGTAATAATATAAATTGTATCGATTTTGATCACTATATTTCTTATTTATTTTAATTTTTTTGCCATCTACTATATTTTTACAGGTTAAATTAAAATACTACGTATAATTCAAAAAAGTTGGCAGCCCTACGTATAACGTACTAGACGAAACGAATACAAATTATACTTTGGCTACCGGCCCTGGCGAAAATAATTTTACTTGCACAACGCCACTTCGGCGGGCGGTTTCTGTGTGGCCTTGTCAAATTGTTAACAAGAAAATTAAAAAAAAATCCGCTCCGCTACCATCCCGCGTGCCACCTCTGTGTGTAGCGCTTAAAACAAAAAAATCCCCTCCGCTACCATCCCACTTGCCACCTCTGTGTGTAGAGCGCTTAAAACGTTAGCTTTTAAAGTGTCATTCCAAAAACACTACAGAGCGAAGGTTTAAAATTCTAATTGATTCATATAAATTATCATAACTCCTCAAATCTAATTGTACGTTAGTTAAGCGGCATATCAATCCTTTACCCCAGAATTTGAATCCTAGTCAATAGTTGTCACTAATTCACAGTTAATCCCTCAATTAATAGTACAAACGCCGATTTGATTAAAAGGGTAGGTACATTATGTTCACTGACATATTAACTTACACAAATTAATATTTGTTATCTAAGCATATCCCAACGCTTATTAAATTAAAAACATAAGATGGGCTTTTGATACACCAGCATTTCTTTTTATGGCGTCTTTTAAAAGGGAAGGATTTGTTAGCAGGCGAGAGTCATAAGGCGTAGAATGTGCACGTATACGTATGGCTATGCATATTAACCAATCAAAATAGTAATACAATTTTCATAAAAGTACAAAAAATATATTGAAAGCATTGGAGACTGATGACAAAAAGATTCTACGCTTTTAGCATCCAGTGGCTTCCTGCCACCTTTACCAAATCGTCAGTACGCCGTTTCGTGCTTCGAATGTAGTGCAGTAGCATTAGCGAAGGAAATCGATTTGTCATACACAAAAATCGCAAAATGGCCGCGATCGATTGAACCGCCGAATAAATCAACCCAACGCTTAAGATGAAGCGAGTATATAACAACTTAATTCTGTTAAAACCTTGCGTCACTTCAGATATATTGTACGCAGTAAAATATTTATGTGCGAAGAGCGCTTTCAAATTTTACGAGTTCTGTGGCAAGTTCCGGACGTAACTTCGTTAGTGAATTCAGACGTGAATTGAGTATGCGTTAATTTTGCCCCTACTCGATCGCTTTGGTTTCGATAAATTATTTTAATTGAGTCTCAAAATGGATATTAATTGTTTATTGATTACGTCCTGAATTCACGTCTGATTGCGACACTTAATTGGGAGTTAATTAAGGTGTTATAGTAAATGTGCTGCTGTTCTGATATTAATTTCTACATTTGGTACATACCGGTGATACGGTATAGATTATATTTGAAAGGTTAAGGCTATTCGAAAAATTCAATACACAAATAGGTATTACATCTTTGGTCAATGTTATCAATATGCTATTTAATGTTATCACTAAACCCTTCACAAATCGCAGATACGGTTAAACGTTAGCTAGCCTTAAAATGGCCCCGTATATAATGAATTTTAACATTTAAAGAAAAACATTAAAAACTTATAATCTTTTCCTAAGGCTTAGTTTTAAAAAATACTTATTACTCTTGATAAATAATTATTTTAAACTGATTATGTTCTATTCCAACAGTTTTCAGTGTTTGCATATCTATTGATCGACCTCTAAAACTCCTTATCACCTCATTCTGATCACGACAAGAATTCCATTAAACATACACACAAAAATCTAGTAAACACCTTATCATGTCCTCGAGGATTATCTCAACAATCTAACGCTCAAGATGGTTTAGACACAATAACTTTTTCACGCACAAACAACGAAGTATACAGTGTCAAATCCTTCGGTTCAGTTTGTTTGTTACGAGCATGGATTTGGCTCAGTTCGCCGAGACAACCGCCGGGCTCTATTGTCTTCGGAGTAATTATCAGCAGGCGGCAAACTAAGGCTGCAGATAGAATGTCGAGTTGGAGTGACATTTTCATTGTGTACATCGCTTGTCCTACATCAAATTAAATTGTTACAGGATCTTGGTGTATATAAGAGGTTAAGTTTCGTTTCATCATTATCGAAAAATTTGTACAGTTTGGACTGGAATCAAAAATAATTACTGTCCCTGATGTATACAGTTCGCGGCCGCATGTATATCCTCAAGGGTCGAAATGCAAAGTCCAGTGAAATAGCAATAGGTACTCAGTAGGAGATATTTTCATAATATTAACAGAGAAGCACTTGCCCTCTAAGGACCTGATATGATAAGCGACGACAGGGAATTGGTACAGTTTTATCCGGAATCAAAAACATTTACTTTCCGCAATGTAAAATACAGTTGGCATCTGCAAGTTATATTGCATTTAGTGTTGTTAAAAAGCAACACCCAGTAGATGGTATTTTTTATAGGCATTAACGTGGAAATGTTAGTATAAGCTACATAAGAATACTAGTAACTAAATTGATTGAGTTGCGCAACTCACTTTAGACTACAAGTTAATTTGGTAAAAAAAAAATTCTATAATAATAATAATCTTTATTTGCAAGAATATGGTAACGAATTATGATATAACATTAACAGCGAAGCACTTACCCTGTACGCATCTGATAGTAAGTGACGCCAAGGCTTACATTCGTCATTATTGCAAATTTCGCAAATCAACTTTCCTCTGCCTTTAGATTACCTGGTAGAGATTGCCGCTTAAGCAATAAGGCCGCCTTTATTATTTTATTTGCACTTGTATTTTAAATAACGAAAAAGCGTCTTTGTTAGCAATGGAATACTTCGTTGCTAACAAAGACGCTTTTTCGTTATGCATTCATTCACGCAATGCTGAAGATGAAAGCGAGCTTCATCAGTATTCACCAATTGCAGAAAGGCCAGGTATACCTCGATACAATTGTTAGAATACAGCAATATTGTCTAGGTCTTACGTATATCTAAAATAGTGGTTGTTTTGTGAGCAAGAGCAGCAAGTAGATTCTGAACCTTACTAAAAAGCATCGTGCACCTTTTTTCGCATTTTGACTGAAAAATACGTAATTTTTAAAAGCAGTAGGCTGAGTAATTTATTTTTGTGGATGCACAAAAATGGAACAGTGCCCCAAGCACAAACCACTATAGTTTTGGTTATCGTAATCGTATTATTTGTATGAAAACACTTTGGACACGTCTCGTATCGTTTTATTCGACAGCTAGCTATCGTAATATCTCTCACCGAGTATTTTACAGTGAGAGAACTATCGTTAGGTTACTAGCTCACGATAGTCTTACGATAGTGTTTCTAGCTATCCATTTAATGACTCGATCGTTCGTTATCGCATAGTAAGTAAATACGATTAATATATTATAACGAGAGTGGTTCGTAGGGGCACTGGTTGTGACGTTTTAATAAAGCGCGTCCAGTGTGGCCGGGTGTGGACGTGTGCACGCTGCTACGTGTAATCGTATTGTTGTGTTTTATTTATTACACGATCCTGCTCCCTGTTTAACGACCATAGTAAACAAGTCAACAAACTAGGACATCACACGTGGCGACGAGCCCTCTCTCAAGTAAGTGGTGAATATATAAAAAAAAATATAAAAATATATAAAAAAAAACTCGTAAAAGGAGTTAAGACAGTACTCAATCATGTATGAACGCCATGTATCAAATACCGCTCGATACATAATAATGTTCATCAGTATAATATGCCCCCGCCTTTAAGAGACACAGGCTGGCTTGTCGAAGCAGCCATTAGCACGAGCTGAGAGACTGTGACACATTGGTAAAATAAAGCGTCTGCACGTCCACTATCAGTTGAGGGGTAAACTACATCACTTCAGCATCATTAATATCGTAACTTTTATGGTTTCCAAAAAAAGGAGAATTTGAGATGTTTTTTTCAGCCATCAGAGTTGTGACAAAGTTGCATACTAGATATACAACGATTCATTTTTATATATGTATAAGAAGATTTTACAATTTATTGTATAAAAACATACAAATAAAAGAGACACAAACAACATAGACATGCGTACAAAAAGGTTTCGTTAATCTCTTGCGAAATCCCTTTCGGCCAACCTACAGTAGAAAAATTTTCACAAATAAAAACAACCGCGGTGTGTTCACAAAATCAAACACTTTAACAATACAAGCATATAACAAAAAAATATACAATAAACAAAATAACAAAAACAAACATACAATTGAGTTGTAAATATTATAATGTTAGTTTGTTGATAATGTTAGAATGCTATAATGCTGGCGATTTAAAAGACGAGAAAAAAATCGATCTTCCGAGTTTCTTGCCTGTTCTTCTCGAGAAGGCTCTCTCAATTTCCAAACAGGTGTAGAGTAAACCTTTATTTCATTTTATTGTTACTTGTATTTGCATACATCCTAATTATGGTTGGGTTATATGTAGTCATACAAGGATAAAGTAATTTAATTGCTAAATAAATATCGTAGTAAATTAGAATTTTAATTAGTTTCTTGGTTCATTATTTTTTTGTGTTTTTGTTTGACGTCAAAATAAAAATGATTCTCCTAATGTGTTTCTAAGCGCAAAACTCGAGAACGGGTGAACCGATTCGGATTTTTTTAAAATATTTTCCTTAAAGCACAAGGTAGTTTCTGATGGAGAGAAAGCACATAAAAGTAAAAGGAACACTTTTCTTTGCCCATACAAATCACAGAGTAAATAACTTTTGTCAGAACGAAGCCTGTTCTGGCAGCTAGTATTGAATAAAGATTTCTGAGTTTGAGTGCATCGAAGGTAGTCCAATGGTGCAAAGATGCGTAGTGAGGCCTGTGGTACAGACTGGATGCTTCCACGAGATGAGTGCGTAGCAGCTAAGCTGTGCAAAGATGCATCGTGAGGCCTGTGGTACAGACTAGATGCTTCCACGAGTTATGTGCGGGAAAGCTAAGCTCTGCAAAGATGCGTAGTGAGGCCTGTGGTACAGACTAGATGCTTTTAACGAGATGTGTGCGTAGAAGCTAAGCTATGCAAAGATGCGTAGTGAGGCCTGTGGTACAGACTGGATGCTTCCACGAGATGAGTGCGTAGCAGCTAAGCTGTGCAAAGATGCGTAGTGAGGCCTGTGGTACAGACTGGATGCTTCCACGAGATGAGTGCGTAGCAGCTAAGCTGTGCAAAGATGCATCGTGAGGCCTGTGGTACAGACTAGATGCTTCCACGAGTTATGTGCGGGGAAGCTAAGCTCTGCAAAGATGCGTAGTGAGGCCTGTGGTACAGACTAGATGCTTTTAACGAGATGTGTGCGTAGAAGCTAAGCTATGCAAAGATGCGTAGTGAGGTCTGTGGTACAGACTAGATGCTTCCACGAGATGTGTGCGTAGAAGCTAAGATGTGTAAAGATGCGGAGTGAGGCCTGTGGTACAGACTAGATGCTTTCACGAGATGTGTGCATAGAAGCTAAGCTATGCAAAGATGCGTAGTGAGGCCTGTGGTACAGACTAGATGCTTCCACGAGATGAGTGCGTAGCAGCTAAGCTGTGCAAAAATGCGTCGTGAGGTCTGTGGTACAGACTAGATGCTTCCACGAGTTATGTGCGGGGAAGCTAATCTCTGCAAAGATGCGTAGCGAGGCCTGTGGTACAGACTAGATGCTTTTAACGAGATGTGTGCGTAGAAGCTAAGCTGTGCAAAGATGCGTCGTGAGGCCTGTGGTACAGACTAGATGTTTCCACGAGTTATGTGCGGGGAAGCTAAGCTCTGCAAAGATGCGTAGTGAGGCCTGTGGTACAGACTAGATGCTTTTAACGAGATGTGTGCGTAGAAGCTAAGCTATGCAAAGATGCGTAGTGAGGTCTGTGGTACAGACTAGATGCTTCCACGAGATGTGTGCGTAGAAGCTAAGCTATGCAAAGATGCGTAGTGAGGTCTGTGGTACAGACTAGATGCTTCCACGAGATGTGTGCGTAGAAGCTAAGCTATGCAAAGATGCGTAGTGAGGCCTGTGGTACAGACTAGATGCTTCCACGAGATGTGTGTGTGTAGAAGCTCAGCTGTGCAAAGATGCGAAGCGAGTCTGTGAAATGGTGTGTTTCCACGCGATTATGGGTAAATCAGTAGGGATAGCACGAACATTTGTGTTAAAGTATCCGTATCGTCATCGTGAAACATTCGTATGGGAATTGTACAGCAGCAAAATTCGCATACAAATATTTCACGATGACGTCATTGACGTTACGAATACTTTGACGCAAATGTTCGTGCTAGCTCCACTGAACGGTACGAGATGCGTATAGCGAGGCTGTAAAACTGTGAGCGAGGATGCATAACGTACTCTTTTCCTACATGCGGGTGGGGTGCGGTGCGGTGGGAGGGGATATAAAATATTGTAACAGCCCCTTGTTTACATAATCCCTTCCAAGCCACACGCACTTGCTTTGTAGACAAAATCCTTGCTCCGATGAAGATTTTCCATCAGAGCTGCACAGCTGAGCATAGTTAGGAAAATGAAGTTACAGTATTGGTTAATTCTTTTCCTTGCTCACCGCCCAACTGCCTTTTTTTGAGGAGGGGGAATCTCTTTACGATTCAACAAGGGGCTGAAAGCTGACAAGGCCGCCCCAAGGATATGCCATTGGACTCGGGTTTAAACCCCATACCTGGCTAAACCACCCTCCAGCAACTTCTACCTCCGTAGCGACACAATCGGGATCGGCGTTAGCTATTCCCCGAGTGCGCCCCCTGGAGGGTAGGCCCGACCGTCCAAAGGCGGGCATTCGCACAAGCGATGCCCGTCTAGTGACCCTGCCGTGGAGGCCTGCGTGCACGGTTGGCCCCGTGCACGCCGCCGTAAGGCCTTCCGTCTGGGGGTTGCCCTGGTGTTCTCGGGCGATCCCCCCTTGGCGATAGCCCGACCAGTTGGTCGGGCTTACCCGGGCGTGTGGGTAGTGGAGTCGCAGTGTGGACCTTACCTAGCGTGCCCAAAAAGGGCAGGGAGCACACCGGGGGGTTTTAGTGGGTAGACCTGGTACTCTGCCGGGAGACCCCACACACGCTCGCCGTCTAGATACATACACCATATGAAGTTCTCAAAAATGATAACTAATTGTGACCCGAATCGCACGGACCGTATTGTCACCCATCAGGTGGGTTATTGTCTATGAAAAAATCTATCACGATCGCCTTTAATTTGACACCCATTGCGCCGTGAACGCAACACTTCGCGCCGACTTCCTTTTATAAAGGAGCGATGTAGGAACTGCGACTATCAAATTGTAAGCGATCGCGATAGATTTTTTCTTAGACATTGACGTATTCTTAGACAATAACCCTCGGGACCTCACTGCCTACCGTCTCGAGTTAAGGATCAGGCGATTTGAATAAAAGGCTTTGCTTGATCGCCGAGGATTCCGGTCCCGTCCCATTGAACGCTACATCGTGTTGTCTTTATAGCGAGGTTAGATCTGCCTACTTGAGATTTTGTCCTTCTTTGGAAATTAAGCGATTCCCATTTGTATTTGTATTCAGTTTAATTATAGTGAGGGCGTATTATGCACAAAAAAGATTAATTGTTATCATCATATTGTCGTTTGGTTAACAATATTCGGTGTTACTACAAAATGTTTTTAGGCTGAGTACTGTTAAACATGATGCTGTTTCTATTAGTCTTAAAACAGATTAAATAGCACCATGTTCAAACTGTGTCTAACTTTAGACAGCGTTTAAAAAAATCATTATATATTTTATATACTAGCTGTGCTCGCGAACTTCGTTTCCCCTTGTAGTACAGTCAATGAAGGCAAAAATCAGCTACAACCTACGATTTCGTTGAACCTCCATAGATTTGGATGAAAATTTGGGATTGAGTATGTTTTACCCTCTACTTCAAAAGTGACATATGCTCGTCTTGCGCTTTTTGCATTTTAGGGGTGAATTGCCCCCTTTTTGTTAAAAATGGGGAAAAATGCAGATTTAACCATTCTGGCTTAAGTAATTGTGTTTAATTAGATAAAATAAATGTTTTTTAATATTTATATGCATGATTTATGATTTTTATTAATTTTTCAACCCTTTTAGTAACCAACCCTTTTAGCAACTACCCCTTAAATCGAAAATCACGAAAAAATCATTTTTTGTATTTCTGAGTTAAAATCGCATATTAACATTACATAAACAGTTTGTTTGATACTTATGATATAATTTTTGGTTGACAGTGAAATTTCAACCCTTAAAAACTACTTCCTTATTGCAGAATCACTGTAAGAAATTGGTTTCAAAAACTTTAACCTATTAAATAGTACTTTACTGAAGTGAAATCTTATTGAGTATTAAAATATTTATTGGGAAATTTTTCACCCATAAAAACTACCCCTTGTCATAATAATATTGGAATAATTTTTTATCAGCTTTAATTACTTAGAATCTTTTTTAATAGTTAAGATAAATTTTATTAATATATTTCAAACTTTATTAATATTATTCAATTTACATTCTTCAAACTACCCTTTGTGCAAAAAGGGATTAAAAAGCATACTTTAAAGTTGGAAATATACTGAAATATTCAATAGACACATCATTCTTGAAAGCCCCACCACGTTTTCGAGCAGATGTATACCGTTCCTTTCACTTTCTCTATCTTCAAAACACACATACACACACCCATACATGTGTATTTAGTAAGCATGCACCTATTGATACGTTTTCATATAATACATGCATACCAAATCTCTGCTCCAAAAATTAAAAAAAAAAATGTTTTTTTTTTACAATAACTCCGTAAATTTTTAAGATATCAGGTTCATCCAACAACCATTTGAAAGGTAATTTCAAGAGCTATAAGATCGTCTTAAATAAGATTTTTTAAAGTCCTTATTTTTTAAAAGATAAAGGGTTAAAGGGTCCCGGTTACATGTTTCTCGCAGTAAAAGTTAGACTTTAAACGTCTCTATCTCGGTTATTTTTCATCCTATAAAAATAAAAAAAAACAAAATCTTTGTTAAAAATAGAACTCAAATTTAGTTCTTTATCATTTTTTACGAATATCCAATATTTTTGAAGTTATTTTCAAAAGAAAATTATATTTACGAAAATTAGAAAAATTTCGATTTTATTAAATCATACTTTTTTTCCAAAATAAGCATTCTAAACCTAGCAAAATTTTTGAAGTCATCACTTATGCTAAAGAAAAGAGAGTCCTTTAGGGATAACCATAAATTTGATTTTTTGTGGAAATGGTGAAGGTTTTATATTTCGTTTTTTCCAAAAAAAAATCGAAAGTGTCATGTTTTTGAGTTATTTATGAAAAACCGCTTTAAAACATGTATTTTTGTTACGAGAAATCACAATCTTTGATCTTTAATAATTCAGAACGTATTAATTTATTCCAAAAACTTTAAACAACAAATTTTGCTTAGAATTTGTCTCTCTATCGATTACTGGGGTTATTTTTATTAAAATAATTTTCACCCCCGAGAAGGGGTGGCATCCACCCCCAGGGCAAAAGCGCAAGTTGGTACTATGTCACTTTTGTTTCTTAAGGTATCCCTCACATACTCACCAATTTTCCTGAAAATCGATGGAGGTTCAACGAAATCGGACGTGAAAACCTTCATTGACTGCACTATTGATGAAGTTTAACGCAATAATAAATATTAAGGTCAATAATCGAGATAAAAACTATCCTATCTTTAAAGTTGAACCAAGTAACATAAAGTGAGCTAACTATTATCATAATAGGTCTAGTAATTTGGAAGTTTATCCTGGACAAACAACGTGACGTGAGATTTTTATATTGCCCAAGGTAGGCACCACCACGTCAGCGTTTCGCCGACTTGTATTGCTGAATTTTGTACCCTACTACCAGCTCATAGAAAGCATTGTGGCTTACCCCGATTCCAATTGTCTCCGTCCGTCTCCTCCGTAGCCGGTGGACTTCCTGAGCTAGCTCGAAGGAAGTCGCGGCTCCTGAAGTTCTGCAGAGGATCCACCGGTGGAGACCGGAGCACTACAAATGCCTATTAGGCCACCACGGCTCACACACGCGATTTTGACACCGTTGCACAACACAAAGCGGGCTTTCGCACCCCGATATTAGGTGCGCCGCGCAAAATACAATTTGCTAGTTATATATTCCGGCCCGCATATAACCTCTAACAATGTCGTGACATTTCGACTCAACTCAACTGACATGTCACATGCGGCCGGCCGCCAAAAAAAAGCTCTCACTGCACAGACCACAAATGCAGTGTTGCCACTCGCTCTTCCTCGAGCGTGAACATCCCCCCGCTCCGGACAGTCCCGGACTGTCCGCCAAATCAGTCTAAGGGGAGGCGAGAAAGAGTAGCGACCGCGCGCTTCAAAACAGAATCCCCAACTAGGACCTCGGCAAACCTGGGCACACCATCAGACCCTAGAGTAAGTTGGACAATGCGTCCGCGACGCCAACGTAAGGGTGGCAGGTTTGGGTCCTTCACTAACACGAGGTCTCCAACCCTCGGTGGGTTTGTCTTATCTGACCACTTAACGCGCTGTTGCAAAATGTGTAAATATTCAAGGTGCCAGCGGCGCCAGAAGCTCTGGTTAAGCTGCTGGAGCAACTCAAACCGCGAAAGGCGTCCTGGATTGACATCTCTATAAGGATACTCGGGCAGGGCGTTAAGTGGTCTGCCTATCAAGAAATGGCCCGGCGTGAGGGCCTGCAAATCGTTCGCGTCGGTAGACAACGGACATAACGGACGCGAGTTGAGAACCGCCTCAATCTTATGAAACACCGTCGCGAGTTCCTCGAACGTGAGAATAGTCTCCCCAATAACGCGGCGAAGGTGAGTCTTGGCGGCCTTTACAACAGATTCAAAAATCCCTCCCCAGTGAGGGCAAGACGGCGGGGAGTATCGCCATGTTACCCCCCTACGGGAGAGTGTGGATCCGATCTCAATATTATTTTTATCTAAAAATTCACAAACTTCTCTTATATGTCTATCAGTGCCCTTGAAGTTCGTCCCACAATCGGACCGAATTAGAGAAGGCAGTCCCCGGCGGGAGACAAATCTGCCTAACGCTGCTAAGAAAGCGTCCATGGTGAGCGCACTCACCACCTCCAAATGAACGGCTTTAGTGGCCAAACAAACAAACACACACAAGTAAGCCTTTTCAGTCTTAGCATTACGGAGTCGCGACGTTTTTATAGTGAATGGCCCCGCAAAATCAGTTCCAACTCCTAAGAAGGTCATCGATTCATTCACACGATCAGCAGGCAAATCACCCATTTGGGGCTGCATCGTCTCGGGGCGTAAACGATAGCAGGGCAGACATCGAAATATAACAGATCGGATTATTCTTCGCGCTGACAAAATCCAAAACTCCCGTTGGAGGAGCGCGGTCAATGCATTACATCCGGCATGAGCATTCTTCACATGGCGATCAATGATCAACAATCGCACCAATGGTCCGTCCTTGGGGAGCAACAGGGGATGACGTGATCTATAAGGCAAGTTAGCGTGCCTCAATCGGCCTCCTACACGCAACAATCCTTTATCATCCAGAAAGGGAGTCAAACGCACCAAGGGTCCCTTCAATTTGGACGTCCCGGTACGGAAAATCTTAAGTTCCGGTTCAAACGCTCTAGACTGGGTCATACGCACCCAATGCAAAAGAGCATCTTGGCGCTCCTGCGGAGAGAGGACCGGACACAAATCTTTGTCCTGAGGCCGGCGACAATTTCGTATAAATCTTCTTATCCAAGCGGTCACGCCGAGCAACTTGTCCAGAGAACTGTAGCGGTCTAATAAAAATTCCCGCTCTGGAGCCGCCATAGTCTCGACAGCGTGAACACGCAAGCCCGGATTTGGTACCTTCACCACAGCTGGTGTGGAAGGCCAGGACGGCTGTAACAACCATTCGGGACCCCACCACAGAGTGTGGTCAATAAGCTGAGGGACTTCGCTGCCACGTGATGCACAGTCAGCAGGGTTTATTTCACCTGGCACGTGGCGCCAAATCAACGTGGCCTTCGAGGCCTGTATTTGGGATACCCGATTGGCCACAAATACTTCCAGGGAGTGGACGGAGTTCTTAATCCAACACAGGACAATCTGACTGTCGGACCAAGCAAAGAGCGACTCAAAGTCCACACTACGTCCCAGGGTGTCAACAACGTGGTTCATCAACCGAACCAGAAGAGTAGCTCCAGACAATTCTAACTTCGGAATCGTTAATCGAGTCCGAAGTGGAGCAACCTTACTCTTAGCAATTAGCAAGTGGAGCTTAACAGCTCCTCTATCATCGACCGTCCGGATATATACGACGGCTGCGTATCCACTCTCAGACGCGTCACAAAAGCCATGAAGGCTGGCCGTAAACCGTCCCTTAGGCAGTATATGTCTAGGGATACTAACACCGTTAATGTCGGGGAGAGACGACATGAAGGACTCCCAATCTCGCAGCAAACGGCCCGAGAGGGGCTCATCCCACGACACTTCGGCTGACCAAAGTTCCTGTAGGAAGCACTTCATCCAAAACACTACGGGACTAATCCAGCCATTTGGGTCAAAGGTACGAGCTACTGTAGACAAAACTAACCGTTTCGTCCAGACCTTGGGGCTTGGCAGCTCCAATCGATAGGTGAACGTGTCCTGGACAGGTCTGTATTGCACTCCCAAAACAGACAGTAAATCTGGAGTGTTGGCATTCTCAAAAATATGAGGCTCCTGCTGGTGGTCGTCTGGCAAGTCACACAAAAGCTGAGGTGAGTTGGACATCCACTTCCTCAGTTCATAACCACCAGCCCCGAGAAGAGCAATTAGTTCATCTCGCAAAATCAAGGCTTCCTCGACACTAGAGGAGCCCGTACAAATATCATCAACAAATGCATCCTCCTCGAGAACCAAGGATGCGCGAGGGTATCGTAACCGCTCACGTTCAGCGAGTTCCACAAGTGAGCGAATTGCCACAAAGGGGCTCGAACGCAAACCGTATGTATTGGTGTTCAGCTCGTAGACCAGCATGGGATCCCTGGGATCCTCCCTCCATAATATGAGCTGATATCGTCTATCGTCCGGGTGAATCACAGTCTGCCGAAACATCATCCGGATATCGGTCACAAAGACGACGGCATGGCGACGGAAGTTGGTCAATACATCGCCCACCTCGTGGTGCAACTTCGGTCCAGCATGCAGACATTGATTCAGCGAAACTCCGGTAGACGTAGGAGCTGACCCATCAAAAACAACGCGTATCTTCCCAGTGGAAGGTTTCAAAACCGCGTGGTGAGGAAGAAAATTATGTTCCTCATTTCGCCAGTCCAGTCGCGAGACCGACATGTGCCCCAGTTGCTCATATTCTCGCATGAAGTCGACATACTTCTGTTTGAGGTCGGAGTTCCTACTCATACGACGCTCCATGGACAGCAGCCGCTTCTCGGCCAACGGCCGGGAGCTGCCAAGTGAGGGGCGAACTGACAAAAAGGGCAAACGAGTGATCAGCCGTCCCGAGTGAAGGCGACCTGTATTGTTCTGGTAGAACAACTCACACTCCTCGTCCAAGGGGTTCACTCGCTTCACGGTAGGTGGCTCTTCCACCTCCCAAAACCGTTGAAGGACATCCGATAAGGTGGAGCTAACAGTTATGTAACTGTCCACCGATGGAGATGGTGGGTTATGCCTAACTGGTCCCATCACTACAAACCCAAGCGATGTAGATAAGGCTACCAGCCCACCCTTCTGTAACTCTCTCCTCTTCCCACAATACACGCGGCCTAGAACATCGGCACCGAGCAATAAGTGAATCGGACCGGTTCGGTGGAAGGAAGGGTCAGCCAAGGTCAATCCTGATGTCGCATCAACGACAGCGCGCGAAACGTGCTGTTGCGGAAGCTGACCAACAACCTTCTCATAAACAATCGCGGTAGCGCCAATTTTGGGCGCTGAAGAGAAGTGGGGGGAGAAGGAGAACAAAACCTGACCGATCGGATCCGGGATCCGCAGGTCTCCGATTCCTCGTACCGATTCAAGGTATGGAGATGTGTTCAAACTCAACTGCCGGACCAGCCAGCTGGAGGCAATGCAACCCTGAGCTCCCGTATCCAAAAGGGCGCGAACTAAAACAAAGGTGCCCCTCGGGCCCCACACCTGTACGGAGGCTGTTGGTAACAGCACCTGCTCCTGTGGGGGGGTTGCAGCCGACAGTTGGTTTTATCCTCCCGCATTCCCCGCAACGGGGGGGAAGGGGGGTCCGAAGAAAAATGCGTGCGCGGCGGAGGAATAGGGCGCTCAAGGCGCTCGAGCGGGTCCCAATCCGGCATGTACACACCCCGACCAAAGCTGCATCGAGGGGCCGGGCGGTGCCCATGATGGGCGAAAGTTGGGGGAGCCCGTGACAACCGGGGTCTCTCCATCAGAGGGGGAGAGAAGCGTATCGGCTCCCGACGTGGCTCCCTAATAACCGCGGCACAATCCCGCGGTGGCGCCTCATAAACGGCGCGTCGATACCCCCGCCCGTAGGGGGGGTGGGGCGCCCAATCCTCTCACGGGAGGGGGGGCACCTCTCCAATCTCCGCGGAGGGGTGGCACGCCCCTCCGATCTCCTCGGAGATGTGGGTGACCTAGGAGGGCCCCCGCCCGTGTGCGAGTCCCTCTCTCTCACCACCTCACGAGTGTCTCTATTGTCGAAGCACAAAAGGGGGTGATGGGCCCCTCCACAACAGTGGCAATCTCGTGGGTGGGGGCAAGCCGATGCCATATGAGCCCCCAGGCAGCGGTAGCACCAATTCCGCTGCTTGGCCATATTTCTACGCTCCTCGGTGCGTAGGCCAACAAATTTGGGACAGGCCGGCAAAAGATGACCATCCCGCTTGCAACACTTGCAAGGCCTCGGCCTCTCCCCGTGTAGAGAGCTCTGCCGCACTGCAGTATACTGCTTGTACGGGCGGCGCTCTCTCCGTGGCGCTGCCCGGGTCGCCTCATAGCGGCCTGTACTCGGTCCCGGTATAGGAGCCAGATCCAAGTGGTCGGTCATCCGACACTCATCCTCCAAAAATCTGAGGAGATCCGAAAAGGGGGGGAGGTACGAGGCACTATTGCCCCCATACCTTTGTTCAAAGCGCCCCTTCATCTCCATGGGAAGCTTATCGAGGATGAGGTGGAGCAAAATAAAGGACCACTGGTCCACCGGTAGATCAAGTCGTTTGAGCGCGTTAATAGCGCTTAGCAGCGGGTTCGAAATCTCCTTCCTCAATGAGGAGACCCGCGATACTCGTGGCAGCCCTAAAATGGCAGCCACATGTGTGTCCGCTAGCAAGCGAACATTCTGATACCGGGCGGTCAACAAAACACTGATCATAATCGGCATTAAATTGGTCGACTGCCCGCAACTCAGCGGCACCCTCGGCTGGGTGGTCGAGCAGATATTGTTGATGAGCAACGAAAAGCTGCTCCAATTCCTTCAAGCGAGCAGGTACTCCCTCATGCCGAATTAACAAAGCCTGTTCTCGGTCTGGTCGGTCTACCAAAGCGACGGCACTAGCAAACCATCTCAAAATCTTTTGTGCACCCGCGCGGGCACCACTAAGCGGGCTGACTGGCGGGACCATTTTGCACCAAAATTAATAAACACTATAATAATACACGGACAAACAGACCGACAACCGCAGACAATAAAACAGATCGGGAGGAACTTCAAAGGCAGAACAAAATATATAAACAAACCAAAATCAAGTATAAATGCTAGAACTTAACTAGAACAACAAGGCATTTAACAACAGAATTTTTCAAACAAATTAAATTCAAGTATTAAGTCAATAACTTAACAAACATAATATTCAAAGGCAAACAAAACAAAATCAAATGTAAATGCTAAAACTTAACACAGCAAAATAGTGTATTACAAGTTTACAACAACAGCAAAGTCATTTAGCAGCAAAATTTTTTCAACAAAATAAATTCAAGTATAAGTTTACAACTTAACAAACAAAATATTCAAGGGCAAGACAAAGATATGAAAAAACAAACCAAAATCAAATGTAGGTAAATGCTAGAACTTAACTAGAACAACAAAAGACATTTAACCTCAATTTTTCATATACAATGACAATTAGTTAAGGAGATCGGTCCACAAATGAGCTGGTAGTCGGTTTAAAATCAGCAATCAAAACCAATTAATATGTATTGCCCGTTTGGACAACCAACAAGATTACAATATTAATTGTACAGTACTAATCAAATACTCAAATCTAAGAACCACTCAAATCTAAAAACCACGCTCTGCTACCAAGAGATGGTGGTGCCCAAGGTAGGCACCACCACGTCGGCGTTTCGCCGACTTGTATTGCTGAATTTTGTACCCTACTACCAGCTCATAGAAAGCATTGTGGCTTACCCCGATTCCAATTGTCTCCGTCCGTCTCCTCCGTAGCCGGTGGACTTCCTGAGCTAGCTCGAAGGAAGTCGCGGCTCCTGAAGTTCTGCAGTGGATCCACCGGTGGAGAACGGAGCACTACAAATGCCTATTAGGCCACCACGGCTCACACACGCGATTTTGACACCGTTGCACAACACAAAGCGGGCTTTCGCACCCCGATATTAGGTGCGCCGCGCAAAATACAATTTGCTAGTTATATATTCCGGCCCGCATATAACCTCTAACAATGTCGTGACATTTCGACTCAACTCAACTGACATGTCACATGCGGCCGGCCGCCAAAAAAAAGCTCTCACTGCACAGACCACAAATGCAGTGTTGCCACTCGCTCTTCCTCGAGCGTGAACATAAACTATTTAAATCAACAGTGTCAGTAAAACAAATCTTAAAAAAAAAACTAGTAGGTTTCGTGGTTCGTATGGACTTATTTTTGCATTTTTTAGAAATAATGCAAAATCTTCTTTATATACTTATAAAAATGAAACGCTGTGTGTTTGTCTCGCAAAAACTCAGAAACGGCTCGACCGATCCTTACGAAATTGTCTGTGTGTTTGAATAGGTCCAAGGAAGGTTTAAACGTATAGTTGGACCCGGTAGGTGGCGCTGTAATCGGGCAGGACAACGTCTGCCGGGGCCCACTAGTTTTGTAGATAAAAATGAAACGCTGTGTGTTAGTCTCGCTAAAACTCAAAAGTACAGGACCCACTTTTCATCACAAGTAATAATTTGATTTAAAATCCTTCATTGTTGTGCCGGTTGAGTAATGCAACGCAGCAGTCAACGCGCGTTTGTTGATTTGCTTCACTCAATTCGTGAGGTACCCACCTTTCAAGCTTTTTCACCTTCCCAATTTGCTTCGAGTGGCTTAAAACAGTTTTATCACTAACACCGCAGCCTGCAGCTAACTCGGACGTGGTTTGCGATGGATCCGCTTCCACAATAGCCTTCAATTCTTCATTATCAACTTTGGTCTCCGGTCGCCCACAGGGCTTGTTCTGCAGGTCGAAATTTCCAGAACAAAAACGTTGGAACCAAAAACGCACAGTGTTTTCTTTTGCGGCACCGTCGCCATACACATCATTAATCCTTCGAGCCGTTTCTGCAGCACTGGTGCCACGGTGGAACTCGTACTAGTAAATAGCGCGATATTTCAAGTTTTCCATTTTGTAAACTGAGTGACGCAAAGAAAAAAAACAAATGAGGAAAATACAAGTGAATTATAATTTTCGAAATACAAATACATGAGTAAATAGCTGTATAAATTTGAATTTGGAATTCCTTACCATAGAGGAGATATTTGAGTTCAAAGTGGCCAGTACGGCAAAACGCCAATTTCATATGACCTAATATTTGACTTAGGCTGGATTCAACCAAATACGAAGTTACACGAGTATAACTATCACGGGAATAATTTTACTCATTGAATTTACTCTTGGATATCTTCGTTTGCGTTTTTCCAACGTACTCGAGGAGTATACTAAACTCGGTATTGTAATAATTTCGTTGATGAATGAACGTCGAATGAAAGTATAAACCGGCAAAAATGCATGTATTCTTGTTTCTCCTAGCATGACGTGAAATGCCGCAACAATTCAATTTTGTAGGATAATACAGTGAAATGTCAAGTTGACAACATGTAATTTCTAGTTTCTATGTAGGTAATGGTAGGTAATGTTTGGTTGCCCGTTTGCGTTTTCTGTTATTTCCACATATGTTCAAATTTAGCTAACAAATACAGAGTGACTTCCTTGGATAAACGAAATCTTACAGCAAAGTCGTGGTCATAGTAATCATCAAAGTGATTGGCTCTATCCTTGATCCACCTTGGACGTCTTGACACATATTCATCATCACTGTCGGATTCTTCTATCATATTTCTCAAACGTTCCATCGTGGAGCGGTTTTGATAAATATCTTCTTTGAATTATTCTTGAAAAGACTCAAACAAAATCGAGGATAATTTGAAAAGTGACTACATTGACAGCTGTTATACTCTCAGATTAACCTTTTACGCCGCCAAAATCGCCCGTGTTATTATCTACTCGCGTGTAGATACCTTATTCTTAGATTAGTCGTTGGTAAAATGCAAAATCAGCTTACCCTTAGAATAAGCAGCGCTTACTCTCGTGTAAAAACTTACACGAGTTTGGTTGAATCCGGCCTTATTAACATAGAAATTATTTATGGTTAAATTTGATACTTGACTTAGAGTATTGAGTTAGTAGCTATTATGGTTATGCCCTTATTATTAAATTAATCATTTTCGTACACAGCAATATTCTGAAGAATCCATGGCACTTTGATAAACGCAAAAGACATATTAACTTGTATATCTATAATGAGTTAGCGAAACGAATACACCGCTGGAGAAGTTTTTCAATCCAATCAAGTATTTATTTTTATTCTCATAGTCTCGCATCCCTGGGAGTGCGTCGTTAAGCAATCACTGCCGAGAGACATGAAATTCAATTAGGAGTTTATCGCATGTTATTCAGGGTGTACGTATACGTTAAGCGGGGCAAGGCAATTACGCCGTCTAAGAGATATCAAAAAACTTTAAATTGACGTGAAAATTACGTTGCCTGATGAGCAAAATTCTGGCTGTCTCTGCCTGTTTGTTTTCCTTTCCAATTTCCTTTCCTACTAACGTGGCGCGTGCAGTCACCCTTTGGAATTCGCTTCCGCGTAACATAATGGGGCTGCTGTGAAAAAAAATTCCCTATCTCTGCCGCAAAGCAGCAGTGCTTGCATTGCTTTGTTCCGGTTTGAAGGGTAAGATATGGCAGTGAAATTACTGGGCACCGTGACTTTACATCTGACTTCACATGTTGGCAACGTACACGGTGGTTCTTGTGGGGGGTGCAGTTTCGCTGCGAATCTCACAGGAGCCACATGTATCATAGGTGACTGTTACCACTTACCATCAGGTGGGCAGTTTGCTTGTTTGCCAATTTAACGCAATAAAAAAAACAAACTTGTAAGTCAACGCAATCAAAAGATGTGACCATTTATGTCCTTTTTTTTGCAAATTTTGCAATTCCACAAAGGAAAAGTCTTTTTGAGAATCTGTCTTTTTGAGAATCTGTCCTTTTGCGAATAATCCATCAAAACATATAGGGTACTTCCTGGTGACCTAGAATCATGAAATTTGGCGTGAAGCAATGACTTACAGAAAGGAAACAATCTGAAATCGTATTGAATTTTGGTACACTCCTGTTATTCTGATAAAAATACAATTATGTGTATTTAAATCCAAAATGGCCGCTTAAGCAAAATGGCGGATCATATTTTTCAACCTCCTCAAAATGGGTATCAAATGAATTGTGTATTAAAATACGGTACCCTATAAAAATTTCATCTGACTCCTTCTTTCCTGAATGTATCGGTACCAATAGCAGATAGCCTAAATATTCTGGGTCTTGAGTTATCCTCTAATCTGAATTTCGGCAAATTCATAGCGTCCAAGGCAGCGCTTGTTGCGAAAAAGCTTGGCATCCTATTTAAGGTTAAACAGTACTTCACACCAGAACAACTCTTGAAACTTTACCAAGCTCAAATTCGAACGTGTATGGAGTACTGTTCCCACCTTTGGGACGGCTCTGCCAAATATCAGCTGGCTGCTATGGACTCAGTTGAACGTCGTGCCCTGAGATTGGTAAATAATTGTCATCTATTCGAGACCAAACTCCAAAGCCTCGAACATCGGCGTAAAGTGGCCTGTCTGTCGGTATTTTATAAGATACATTTTGGAGAGTGCGCTCAAGAGCTATATAGTCTTATACCTCCTGCTCCATTCTGGAGGAATGGAACTCTTTACCTTTATCGGTGTTCCCAGACCATTATAACCTGGGTCTTTTTAAAAAAAGGGTGAATGGGCATTTACTAGGTAAGCGCGCTCCATCATAGACCCAGTCTCGCTTACCATCAGGTGATTCTGGGTCAAGCGAAAACCTATTAACAATTAAAAAAAATGAAGTAATATAAAAACTTGTAAATAAAAAAAGGTTAATATTTTTTAAAGTTAAACGCTTTTATTGAAAAGAAAGATCTAAGATGACGATAATTAAGTAGCGCACCACTCTCCCCATCAATCTAATGCATTGGTCAGACGCAAAAATAAAATGGCGGGTCGGAGTGTAACTTGAGTAAATAATAATATCCCCTTATCTTAGGTGATAAGTATGGCCATATAAAAAATAGTCTACGACCTATTCTCAGACCTAGCAAATATTCACAAAAAAAATCATAAAAATCGTCCGTTTAGGAAAAGTTTTTTATATATGCGACAGAGAAGCTCTTGACCTTTATCTCAGCTGATGGTAAGTGACGACAAGGTGGAAGGTGGAAACAAGCTTCCCCTAGACTCCTCAATAACTGAGTAACTGGCCATCTCACCTCTAATTGTGCAACTGTAACTAAAAATGTAACAAGACCAAATGAAAAGTATTGACTAGTTGGATTCAGGCTTATCAGTTGTTTCAACTGCCTGCTCGTTAACCAATAATAATAATAATATTAGTCGGAGACAGAAAGCAGTGATTCTCGACACGGCACGTATTGTCCGGAGATTCCTCTCTCTGCAGCCCTAACCACCGGCAGCTTGGGCCTTGCCTCGCTGTTGGCGGCATACTAGGTTTAAGTTTTTTATAGTATTTTGTTTTATATACACGGTTATTTTTTTATCACCCTGGAAAATTTTAGGGACGCTTCACGACATGGTATTAGAATGTTTTATATATGAATAAAAAAAATTACTCGCTTACTTAATTTTATATTATTTTTTTTAAAAATCCAAAAAATGCTGCCTTAGTTGAAAGCAGGATTTTTAGAGATTTTTTTATTTTTTTGTATTTTTTTTTTATTTTTTATTTTTTTATTTTTTATATATTAATGGATGTGTCCTGAAGCATCCCTGAAATTTTCCAGGGTGATAAAAAAATAACCGTGTATATATATATTGTAAAAAACTTAAATTTAAGAATATTTTTGAATAAATGGATAATAATAATAATTGTCGGAACACAACAATGCATTGTTATTATGACGACAAAATTGAGTAAGACGGTGATAGCTAGCCAGGCAGTCTCAGAAGCCCTACCACAAACTAAACCGAGCAGAAAAGTTTCTGTTCCTATGAGGAATCGAACTCCGAGCCTCCCGATCAACAAACACTGTGACATGGGATTTTTATATATTAGAAGATATAGCTTGACCACAGCGAAAGTTGCTTGACTTAAGCAATGTTTGCGTCGCGCGCATTTTTGAATCATTAGAAATGAATCTTGAGTTCGAACACGAATACAATTCACGTGCGAAATTACTTTCTACTGTTTCCAATTTTAATGATTTTTGAATCACTCGAATTCAGTATTGTCATTAAAAACAAATTCTATTATAAGAAGCCCTCACAAGCAAAAAAAGTAATGTCTGGTACGTAATAACATGGAAATAACTCATTAATTTTAAAAAAAACAGCTTTGAATCGCACATAAAACCGAACGAATATACGTTGCGTATATTCTACTAGTAGAAATCAAAAACGAGTGGGTAGCACCACTCGTTGCTGAATTCACGGAATGAATATTCAAAAATAGTGAATTTGGAAATTCGTATGCGATTCTTACGATTTCGAATGCGAATTTGAATTCTATTGATTCAAAAATGCGTCTCCGCACTCCCAAATCAGTCACTGATTGTCTTCAGGCCCATAATATTTCAAAATTAAAACGTTTATTTTCCGTCCCTTTAATGAGAAAACTAAAATTATCACCTTATTTTGGAGCTGAAATTATTCCAGTGACATATCAAAGGATCCTTTGTCAAGTAGAAGTGTGAAAGATTTATGTGAGACTGACATATCAAACGACTTTTATAATAATCAGAGTCGCAGAACAGGCATGTATCTAAAAATAGCGACGATAAAACGTGCTATTTCAAGAAGGACACCGTTCCTATGCTATTTTTTCTCAATAAAGCCAAGAAATCATTCAATATTACACCAGGTTGAGGTTCTGGGTGTTTGTTTATGACAAAAATGAGATTTTTACCTATGACGAAAACATTATGTATTTGTATCAACGAAAATCGCATGCGAAGGATCCCAATTAATAAGCGATTTGTGAACGATCAGATTGTTTGACATATTTAATAATATGTTTGTAACCTACATACTTATTTACTTTGTTTTATTTGTTTGTCGAACCAAGTTTGAAGTGTTTTATGAAAATAGAATTGATAGCATTTCACAAAAAAAGATTGAATGGGCACCAAATTGCTTGTGAAATTTCCCCACCATAGGACGTTAGGGTAGTTGAGAGATTGTCGAGGTCATCAACAATCTCTCAACAACATCCCCTACCTCGATACTCTCTCAACTACCCTAACGTCGACTGGCAGAAAATGCCTAATAGCATAAAGTACTACGCCTTTGTACACTTTATGTATAGACATCACTAAATAAATAAATAACGTTTAATTCTATAAACAACATTGAATGGGATACAAAGGTGTGAGACCTCGGCCACCCTTCGATAACAAACTTAATAAAAGCATAGAGCTTTTCCAGTCGAAAATTAATTTTGATTAACAAGTTTGTCGAGTGAATCATTCACAGGGATCTTCTAATGATTTTCGCGAATACTGTAATAACAGCTCCAATACCCATCATCAGTGGACCGATCTCTAATAGCTTCTGTGGCGGTTTTCAATCAGACGCCAAGGCATTCAGGCCGCAAATGGAGCAATCCCTCAGCGGTCAGCTTCAATTACACTCGAGCGCCAGTTGTCGCTTTGTTGCGGCGACGTAGGCATGTCATATTTAACAATCACTCCACCTGTGACAAGCCGACATGATGACGTGGACTCCATTTTCATTCATAATACTCACTGCATACCTATGAATGTGAATGATTGTAAAGCTGTTTATACACGGTTCCAGTAGTTTGCGCAGACATGAGCTATTTTGCGTGTGTAATATCTGCTAGATAAGTCACTGATCCAGCGTTCTATTTTTGAATCATTCGTCTAGCGTCGAGCACACGTCGAGCGTCGACTTCGCTCGATTTAAACTGATATTGACATTCGTTGTAATAGTATATTGTTTTTCGTCGAAAAGGAAAGGAAAAGTATTAAAACTCGAATGATCCAAAAATAGAGCCCCCGCTCGTCTGTGTAGGTGTCGACGGTGCATGTAACTTGCGTAAGTGCAATACATGTAAGCTACTTGCACCGCGTACAACTACCTACCTACCTACCGTATACTTGTTGTTGAAATGTTTTAATTGCGTCTTGGTGCTATTTCCCGTTTTAACTAATCACTTAAATAAGAGCCCTATATCGCATGCCGTATAACATATTTCATAACCACAATATAAAAAAGTTTTTTTTATCGCTTCTCAGTTGGCAAACAAGCAAACTGCCCACCTGATGGTAAGTGGTAACACACACCTATAATACATGTGGCTCCTGTGAGATTCTCAGTAAAACTACAACCCCCACAAGAACCACAGTGTACGTTGCCAACTTGTGACATCAGATTTAAAGTGACGGTACCCAGTAATTTCAGTGCCATATCTTACCCTTCAAACCGGAACACAGCAATGCAAGCACTGCTACTTTGCGGCAGAAACAGGTAAGACGGAGGTACCCATGCACACGACCCTGGTACAGAGTCTCCCTGCGGTAAAGTTTATGTCGAGCAGTCACCCTGCTGTCAGACGCGTCGTTGTCATGCCGTGTAAATGTGCTATTATATTGTGGTGCAGATTTATTATATTAAGGTGTATTATTATAATTGCCGGCACCAGCATCGCTTAGAGCCGATAGTCATCTCAATAATCTAAGCCAAACAGCTGCAAGAGGCATGCACTGAAGCTGTGATGACGTAAGCTGCGCGTTATCCACGACCTGACAAATCAGGACTGCACTTGGCCTTTACACTTCTAACAGTAACAAAATACTATCTTCCTTAAACAGTTATATACGGATCTTATTTCCATATCTATTTATTCCATATACAGGTTATATACAGGTTCCATATACATCAAAATTATTTGTTTCAATAAGAAATAAAAAAATATCAAAAGTGAGAAAAATGTATAATATATTGTAAAAAAATACGTTATTATTTTGAATATATTTACATTGGAAATAATTACCATCACAGGTGATATAGGACGTCCTCACTGAGGGGATCGAGCCTACCTTTAAGGCGTTAATCACCCTGGCCCAGTGCGGATTGGTCGACTTTACATACACCTTTTAATTTCTTTGCAGATGTATGTATGCAGGTTACTTTTAGATGTTTTCCTTCTCAGTAGGAGCGTCGGATAAATGTACACATGAAAGACGAAAATATACATGGCAGGATCGAATTCTGGACCTGCCGATTTAAGGGCCAGTGCCGAGTCCAAAGCGACACCGACGCTCATATCTTGGAAATGATACCAATACTGAATTCCTTCTTAGGGTCTTTAGCCATGATTTACTAGCTGTGCCGACAGCTATTGACAAAATGACTGTTACGTCGTTTTGTCAATAGCTCAAATATTTTATTAATGTATTTTTATAAATTTCACAAAAAAACACATAATATTACTTAGACACCGTATTTGACTTTTCTTTACTTGGCATATTTGGCCCATCAAACTTAGCCGTTTGCAGCGAGCCTTAGCACAGTGTGGTACCAGCATAATAAAGCCATATTTTGTTATGTACGTCAGCATAAAATCGCGAGCGCGCTCTAGATACTAGAGAGAACAAAGTACCATATCCTGACGCTACATATCCCTTCCATCCTCCTTAAGGTAAAGGCTTTTCAAACATTGATCCATATATCTTTCTTATTTAAATATACTAAAAGACTTTAATATAAATATACTAAAAAATGACATACATACTAAAGAATTTACCCAAGTCATCAATAGCTATAAACTAAAATTTGCCATCAAAGAACCAACTAGACCTACAAGTGGTAAGTGTATTTCATACTTAACATTAAAGGATCACGATGTAAGCTGCTAGAATTCTCAATTTCAGACCATTTAGCGCAGCTGCTAACGTGTCCTGTTTCAAAGACAAGTTCTTTACCTTTTTGGTATACAGAAAGAAGAGACTATAGTAAGGAAAATTTATCAAAATTCACAAATTATATAAGTTCAGTAAATTTTCAAGAAGTATTCAATAATACTATATACCCTGAGAGTGCTTACAATATATTCTTTGATCTATTTATACTAATTTATAAACTATGCTTTCCCACAATTAGAATTAAAAATGTATCTCAAAAAAACCAAAGTGGCTTTCTAATGGCATCAAGAAATGTTTTAAACGAAAAAGGGAATTACTATGGCAATACAGACGAAGGCGCTCAAATGAAGCAATAATTCTATTAAAGACGTATTCATCTAGAGTTAATCGTATCATAAAGCAAACTCAGAAATAGCAAAATAACCATTTTATACAATCTGCAACAAATAAATCAAAAGCTGTGTGGTCTGTGATAAATAACAAAAGAAGTAACTTACCTCGAAATGACATCACTCAGATTAAAGTTGACGATAAATTAATAACAGATCCTCAAAATATTGCCGAAGCTTTTAGTAATTATTTCGTAAGAAATCCAGTAGCTGCACCCGAAAATAATACGCATTACGACAATTCAATGAAATTCCCAACTATTAAAAATATCAAAACAATATTCATGGCACCTACATCTGCTGAGGAAGTACAATCTATTATTAAATCATTAAAAAATAAAAACAGTACCGGATATGACGAAGTATGTACAAAAGTACTAAAGTATGCTAGTAACGCTATCACTCCAGTTCTTAGTCATATTGTAAATCTTTGCATCGAACACGGGATAATCCCCAATAAGCTTAAAAAACCATAATAAAACCTTTATTCAAGAAAAAAGACGTAGAAGATATAAGTTGTTATCGACCAATAGCTCTCATCCCTGTTCTTGCTAAAGTAATTGAAAGTGTTCTGTATAAAAGATTGTATAATTATTTAGAACAATGTAAAATTTTATCACACGAACAAATGGGATTCCGTAAAGGCAAATCGATAAACATGGCGATATACATATTTTTGGAAAATTTGATGAAAAATTTAAATTATAAACGTTATGTTACTGCTATGCACATGGATTTATCAAAGGCTTTTGACTGTGTAGATCATGACCTACTTATAGATAAATTGGAACGATATGGACTCTAAGCTGTGGCAATACGCTGAACCTAATAAAATCATACCTGACAAATAGAATACAATACACTCAGGTTACACGTATCAGTACCAAGCAAAAAAGGGTTGTAACATACACATCAAACCCACAGGTCATCAAACAAGGAGTGCCACAGGGCAGCATCATGGTTCCTTTACTTTTCTTGGTTTTCATAAATGAATTGCCTGATTCAATACAGGATAAACTAATTCTCTTTGCTGATGATAGCACAGCGATTTTCATAGATGACAACATACCCAATCCTATAAATAGAATGAATGAATCACTAAGCAGAGTTATAAATGGCTAGATATGAAAAAAATTAAAATAAATATTGACAAAACTAATTTAATGACATTTAACAATAACTACAATACGAATTTAAGTGATGAAAATATTTACCATCGGGGGCAATAAGTTCATACAGTTGAAACAACAAAATTCTTAGGCCATTTTATAGATAAAAGTCTTAATTGGAAAACACATGCTGACTACGTATGTACTCGGATTAACCAATTCTCGTATGCCATCTACAAACTAAGAAAAGTTGCTGAACAATCAATACTAATGGTAGCATGCCATGGCCATATTGAATCTATTTTAAGAAACGCCATCATGTTTTGGGGCAATTCAACAAAAAAATACACAGTCTTTAAGGCACAAAAAAAATGCATAAGAGCAATTTGTAAGTTGGAGCGAACCGATAGCTGTCTGCCTCACTTTATAAGTTTAAATATTATGACCATGCCAAGCTTATACATATACGAAATTTGTAATTTTGCAAAAGCAAATATTACTATGTTCGAACGTTTTAGAAGCAAAAGACATAAACATAACATATGGTTCCCACCAAATGACAATGCCCGATATAACAAAAGTGTGTTTGTAATGGCCCCACGAATATTTAATCACTTACCAGAATATATCAAAGAAAGTAATCTTAACACATTCAAATCAAAATTAAAACAGTTATTGATTAAAAAGGCTTATTATACAATTGACCAGTTTCTCAACGACAAGCTTTAGCTACACAATATTTTTTGATAATGAAGATTGACATACCATTTTTTAATTTTGACAAGATCTATAAATGACCCTTGAATTTGGAAATATGACATATTTAATTTTACAATTTATGACATCAAATATATAATTTGACAATTAATATTTTAATTTAGTTAAAATTTAAGTGATATCTTTTTATAAAACATTATATCCTCTTGCCTCAGAAATATAATACTACCTTTGATAAGAAAAGGTATTTGCATGCCACAAAGCAGGATATGGCTGTTCTCATATGAAATTTATTGTAAACAAATATCATACCCGTATCCGCAAATAAAGATATTTGATTTGATTTGATTTATTACTTATTATTACTTATTTACAACTAGCTGTCCCGGCGTACTTCGTATCACCATGACATGGTATAAAATTACCACTTTTCTCAACATTATTTTTAATTTTTCATTAGGATTTTCCCTATTATTTTTCTTTTTAAACGATCCCTGTATTAAGGCAAAAAAAATATTCAAATCGGTCAAGCCGCTTTTGCGTTTTAGCGAGACTAACGAACGGCAAACAGCACCACCACCGGGCCCAATTGTACGCATAAACCTTCCCTGAATTTCCCAAACACACCCAGATTTCGCAAGAATTATTATTATTTACCCGTATTTGAATAGCTCCAGGGAAGGTTTATACTTACAATTGGACCTGGTAGGTGGCGCTGTAATCGGGCAGGGCAACGTCTGCGGGGCCCACTTCTCACAGTGTTTGTTATCAAACTCCTCCAAAACGGCTTGACCGATTTCAGTGAATTTTTTAATGTATATCCGGTAGGTTTGAGAATAGGTCATAGGCTATTTTTTATAACCCTAGGCGTAAAAAATGACCCTCACCAGAAATTTTTTTCGACAATTATTACGGAGAAACGAAGTTCGCGGTCACTTATTGTTTTATATACTAATTTATTTTTTAATTACGAGTACCAAAAAAAAGGTTGTGTGCTTGTTCAGACAAGCAAACTGAACAATTTTCACTATAGTACCAACTTTGAAATCGCAAAAAAATCAGCTGTTCCATACAAATGTTCAACATTCACTGAACCTAGATGTATGGAACACCTTATTTTTTTTGCGATTTCAAAGTTGGTCCCATACTGAAAGTTGTTCAGTTTGTTTATCTGAACAAGCACACAACATTTTTTTGGTAATTAAAAAATAACCTTGTATAAGAAGAAGATATTACTGGAACAAGCACAGAAAAGCATTTACACAGCATCCCGTCATAACCAAAGACGAGATAGCCGGGAGCGTGATAAAATGAAACAGCAAATACAATATTTCCGTCACTCACTTCACAAACTGAACGGGAAATTCTATCACTTTTCAATTTTCCGCCTGGGAAAGGAAATCAGCTGTACCGAGCGATGGTCAGGGATGAACGGCTCTAATCGGCTCGATACACTTTACCGTTCTACGAATAAGATGGTTGAAACGCGAACTTTTAGTTTGGAATTTATTTCATTTTAAAATGTATACTAAACTACTAATATTATAAAGCTGAAGAGTTTATTTGATTGTTTGTTTGTTTGTTTGAACGCGCTAATCTCAGGAACTACTGATACAAATCGATTTTTTTTGTGTTGGATAGTCCATTTATCGAGGTAGGTTATAGGCTATATAACATCACGCTACGACTAAAAAAGGAGCTGGGCATCAATGATAAATGTTGCAAGAACGGGAAAAAATGTACGAAGTGTTGTTATTTTCCGACATCCAATAAAGCGAATAAAGTCGCGGGCGCAGCTAGTAATAAATAAATTTCACTACGCCGTTCTCCATGAAGCGTAAGACAGGAGATGTATTAAGCACGTCTTAAGCACTTTGTCACTTGTATTTTATTTATTTATTTTGTTGGACTCGGGTTTAACCCACTTACATAACTTACGCAGCTTACAAACAGAAATAAAAACAATAACAGTAAACAGCAATAAATCAATTTAGGGGTCGGGAGGCTTTTTGGACAAGCCCCCTGACCATGATCACCCAAAACAATATTAAAACCGCGCTGAGAGCGGGATGGCGCTATACGCAGCATTAGCGGCGTCCTTGTTTCAATATTGTTTTAACCGTTTGGGAAAAGCCCCCATAGAATTAATTATTTAAATTGAGGCGTCATTCGGAACCACCGCTGTGGTCCCGAACACCACCTTGAAATTTAGGAGACACTCCAATCGTAGCTCCTCTAATTTCGGGACCGTGTGTCGTAAACTATGGAGTCTAAGCGTTGTCCTAAAGCAGCAGGGGGCCAGAGCGATTGACAAGTTTAGTCTAGGTTGTTTAACAGCTTGGTTTGCATTTGTTGACAATACTGATTTGCTGTAATCCTCTGGCCGATCTTAGGAAGCTTTTGTGTATGACTCCAGCATTGGATCACCAAACACTCACGATTACCTTTTTCTGAGTCAAGTTTTATTTTTATTATTATTGGTTAACAAGCAGGCAGTTGAAATCTATACTAATATTATAAAGCTGACGAGTTTGTTTATTTGTTTGTTTGTTTGAACGCGCTAATCTCAGGAACTACTGATTCAAATTGAAAAATTATTTTTGTGTTGGATAGTCCATTTATCGAGGAAGGCTTTAGGCTATATAAGATCACGCTACGTTGAATAGGAGTTGAGCATCAATGAAAAAAGTTTCAAAAACGGGGAAAAAATAGTATGGCGAAACGTAGTTCGCGGGCACAGCTAGTAACTGATAAGCCTGTTTCCAACTAGTCAATACTTTTCATTTGGTCTTGTTACAGTTGGTTAGATGTTTATCTAGTCTGTTTTCAAATGTATTTGTATTTGGTGCTGAAATTATATGCTCTGGTAATTTGTTCCATTCAGCAACTACTCAGTTAGACAGAAAATGTTTGTGTGGGTTATTGTGTGAGAGCCTTCTCGTGAGCTTTCATGTTATGTGCCCGTAATCGAATGTTCTCATTTCGATTGAAGAAGTTGTCAAATTCTTTTAGGTCATTGTTCAGTACAACAAGATATATTTGGTTACGATTCCAAATTCTTTATGGGCAGCGTAGCCATCAAATGACGTTCACTGCCACTCGCATCTTGTTTGTTGCGTGGCAACCAAAGAGAATAAAAATATAACAAAAATAAAAATAATCTTCTTCTATATTGAAGTCGGCGCCAAACGATGATCTCCTAGAAAGTGTTAAAATTTGTCACCGACTTCAATATAGAACAAGATCGGTACTATTTTTTGTAAAAAAAAAATATTTTTAACTTTTTAGTGAATCATATCTTTTGAGTGAAAGAAACCCTAATTTAATGTTTTAGTGTTTTCCTCGATTTTCTATAGGATCCCATCATCCGATCCTGACTTTGATGACCATGGGACCACCCTTGCAGTATACTCTATCAAATACAAAAAGAATTTTGGAAATCGGTTTAAAAATAACGGAGTTATGAGATGAGGTAACAAACATAAAAAAAATACAACCGAATTGATAACCTCCTCCTTTTTTGAAGTCGGTTAATAACCAAAGTCTTACCTACGGAAAATACATTCTCTCAGTGCACTCAAGAAGACCATCACTATTATACAGTCCACTTGTCACGAAAAGGCGGGCCCGCCGGACATCAGCCTAACCCGTGCACTAGCGAGCGGCGCGGTGGAGACGTGAGACGGTGAGCTGCCCTTTTCTCTACAGTCATAGTGCCCATTTAAGATTTTGTATGTCTCAATTAAGTCTCCACGTACTATCCTTGCGCACAGAGTGGTAAGTTTCAACGCATCTAATCTCTGTTCATATGTTAATTTCTTTAATTGTCTGGGTATTTTAGTGAACCCATTTGACTTCAGGATTGACCCGGTTCAACCACTGTAATGGGCGATTCCGATTGTCGTACAGGATCCATTTTTTATTACAAGTAACAATACGGTTTAAACTACCCTTTATTATGACAGCTGAGTAATGTAACACAGCTCTCGATGCGTGTTTATTGATGTGCTTCACATAATTCATGCGGTACCCGTTTCGCGAGCTTTTTCACTTTTCCAATTTGTTACAAGTGAATTAGAATTATTTCATTGCTCACACCGAAGTCTGCCGCTAGCTCTGACATGATCTGTGATGGATCCGCCATCATGATTACCTTTAATTCTTTAAAAACAACTTAGATCTTCTTGGCACTGGCCTTCTAATCTAGAGGCCCGGGGTTCGATCCTGTCGTGTACTAATATGTTTTTCATTTTTTGAATCTCGTACCTCTCGGACAAACGTACAGTTGTTTGTTTTAGCATATTAAAAAATTAATCCTGTATATGTAGTGATTAATCACAAATGAAGCAATTACAAAAACCTAGTTGTACCTAATTGAGTAATCCCGACAAGTGATCACCACAACCCTTATCCGCCTGAAAACTTTCAGAACAACTAAAACCGTGCCGCCATCTGTTGTTTCGAAACAAACAAATTATTAATTGTTTCAACCCTTTCATTCCGGGCAAAACCGATGCCATGTAAACTATTTAGATCGCGACGTTTTAACAATGTTATCTCGCTTTGGACACAATGAGGAAATTTATATTTTTTAAAAACATAGTTGTTAAATTGTTAACCGACGAACAAAACGGATTTGTTTTTTTTTAATTTGTTTGAATGAGTATATCTCAAAATTGCTTCGAGCCAAACGAAGCTCTCCTAGAAAGTCTTAAAATTTGTCACCGACTTCAATATAGAAGTGTGATGTTTTCTGTACCTATTCTTATATTATTTTTAACTTTTCAGTGTTTTTGAAGTCGGTTTTTATTTTTTGTAAAATATTTTTTTGTGGGATCTCATCATCAGATCCTAATTTTGGCGACCTTGGGACCACCTTTGGAGTATTTTGTCGGTTTTTATGTTTTGTAAAATATTTTTTATTTTCACTTTTTAGTGAATGAAATCTTTTTAGTGGAAGAAACCAGGGTTTTCCTCGATTTTCATGGGATCCCATCATCAGATCCTAACTTTGGTGACCTTGGGACCACCTTTGGAGTATACTCTATCGAATACAATAAGAATTTTGAAAATCGGTTCACAATTGGCGGAGTAATCGCGTAACATACACACAAAACACGTTGGATACAACTTAAAATTTAAGGGTTTTCCTCGATTTTTATGGGATCCCATCATCAAATCCTGACTTTGGTGACCATGGGACCAACCTTGGAGTATACCTTATCGAATACAAGAATAATTTTTAAAATCGGTCCACAATTGGCAGCGTAATCGCGTTACATACGAGGATAGCCTGAAACGGACTGAAAACATGTTTCAGGCGCCTGAAAACCACAGTAACTTGGGTAAAATTTCGATATTCTAGTATGTGATAGAGAGCCCCCTGAAACGCGCTGAACTACGTTTTTAGGCTGCTGAAAACGCTTCTAAGGCTAAGAAAACCACGCCCCGGAAGTGTCTTATACTATCGGCGTAACAATATATTCCGTGCCGATACGCAGTTAGAGGACCCAGTTTTGTGACTATAACTAGGCATTCTCAATGCAGTTATTAAAAAGATATGCAATAAAGCCAAACGTTAATCTAATTTACCTGGAATCGTCCGCTTAGTAGACACAGATATCAAAATCAGTATTTAAACGTAACACAACGTTAGCTGGCACTCGGCCAGCGAGTGGTCGCGTGGACTGAATTGTGGTGTAATCTATTACACGAAACTAGTTCAGTATTTATTGTATCATAATATCCTCTACATCATTTCAGTTATAGCATAAACGTGAAAGTTATTACAAAATTCGGTGTGTATAAATGTGTATATTCGATTCGATATAAGGTGCGTGCAATAACTTTAGATACCACAAAGCCAACAGAAGAGTAGTAATAGGGCAGTGACAGAAAACCAGACTAAGCTGCAAAGAGGATATTATTAGTTTCTATGAATTTGCCGAACTGGTTATGTGCAGCCTTCTCCAGGATTGAAACAGATATGGTAGAATACTAATTGGTCTAAGTTCTTTTAACTCAGTGGGGCTTATCACTTTAGGTAACGGAGTTGTTAGAGCTGTCTTCCAGAGCGTGGGTAACTAACCAGACGCTATAGAAGCATTTATTATGGCAGTAATCGCTCTCAGTGACTGTGGGAGCGTAAACAGGATCATGTCCCTACTGATACCATCTATACCTATGGCGTTCAAGGTGAGATAAAGAATGTGATTAGCAATATCACTTTCCTGTACGGGTTTTAATTTAAAAAGTGAAAGTACCGCCAAAATTATTATTTTGGAAGAAAGATGGCTCAGTATGAGATTTGGTGCTGCTTCCTGGCACATTGAGAAAATTATCATTTATAGTATCAGGTTCAGTAAAACTTGGGGGGATGCAGTCTCGCTCAAATAAATTAGGTAGAACATTTTATTTCAGGTTTTTCCACAAAACTTTTAGGTTGTCGTTAGCGGTATTGATTTGTGCAGAGATATAAGGCTGCTTTTCCAAAAAAATAATACTATGTATTTTCAAATAAGAAAAAAGAAACCTCATCAAAATTGTTTGAGAGCTATCGTGCCACATACAGATACACAGATAGTGACACATGTAGCTTATAACACTCCTCTTTTTCCATGGGGTTTAGATGAATACAGTTGTAGTTTAGTTCGGGCTCGGCCCGTACTCGACGACCGAATTGGGCAAGGCGTCAATACGGTATGCCGAAAGACGCGGGTTCGAACGTTGGCTGAGTCGATATTTTTTTGTATCGATTCATTCATTTTTTAAATATTCGATTGCTTAAATGTAATCGTTTCAAATTGTGTTTCCGTTATGAAGGCAGTCACAGCTGAACAATTCAATTTTCGCTGTCCAATCACAGATTGAATCTAAGCCACTTCCTGATCGAACAGTTAATTGTGTTCAAACAACTGTTTATTGTGTTTGGGCTGGAACACTCTGGAGCGTTCAAACACTTATATCTATGTCTACAAATTGGAACGTAGACGAAAATGTTTACTAAACACATATTTAGAAATAACGTTTTTGTTCATCATAGACATTTTCAGTAATGAAAATAACGTTTTTAGATAAATTTCCGCACGTGACTTCGCCCGCGCGGAGTTGTAAATTGGGCCACGAAATGTTTAAAGTTTTTTCAGTAATTACACAAAGTATCGATTAACTTACCGTTTGTTGTAAAGTTCCGGGTCCTATCCCTGGTCTGGCAAAAGTTTATAGAGTTTTTTTTTGTTGTTTCGGAAATCCTCAGAAGCGGTTCGGAAGTCGGGAATTAGTGCCTCGTCGCAATAGGTTCGCCATATTTCACATAAAACCTTTTTTTTTTTTTTTTTAACGGTGGGAAATGCATGACGCATACCCCGCGCTTGGGAAGGCGCAGAGTTATGTCGGACTCTCCGCGGTCCCTGGGGACAAAGTGTCAGCCAGGAACCGCGGCCTACCGACTAAAACCCACCGATGCCCCTCACATACGCCTTGGCGCGAGCACGTCCATCTTCGCCGCATCCTCCTCATCTCGACGGTCCCTACGTATAATCCTATAAGTGAAAATCGCATATTTTACAGGAGAGCGGTTTGAAAGTTTATTCTTTTATAACTTTCAAAATATACATGCCATATTGTTCAAATTTGACAAGTAACTACTAATTAAAGTTTAGAATACATTGGAAACAAATTTATTATATATTTAATACTGTATATATGACATATGTCAGTTTGGCATCTTTACGTCGATACATTCAAGGCATTTAACAAAGCAAGTGGGACTTATTGTATTTTACGTGGGGACCTGCCTAACTTCAAAAGTTATATATGGTAGTTACTGATTTTGTTTATGGATAACTAGTTCTTTTTTGTTCAGATAGGGATTTTGACAAATAAAATATATGGCAATTTTTTATAATCAACGTTTATTAGTACAACAAAATTCAAATCACCTCTTCGATAATTCTTGATTTTTATAATATCAGTCTTCAAAACAACTAGAGAAAAACAAATAATAAAGATTTATCTTAACAACAAAAATCAACTTAGATAGACTTCTTACTTCTAATCTGAATATATAAAAAAGAAAACTGACTTAATGACTGACTGACTGAGTGACGGACATAATATCCGCGTATAGCCGAAACTACTAGGATTGGAAGCTTAAAATTTTGCACCATGCTTCCTTTTGTGAAAGTAAAACAATGTTTGCGGGAACAACTAGTTTAACGTACATACCTAGGTAACATTTAAAAATATAACAATTTTATTTACCTAATATCAATATTACAATGGCACATAATCGCACAAAACCTCAGAAAAATAATAACAATCACAAAATATAAAAAAAATAATCAAAAATAAAACAAAATTGTTGTTTATAATAACAAATAAACGAACTTTCGTTTGACAACATTCGTTTGACACAAAGTAAGTTTTAGTCATTGTCATCTGAGTCAGTTAAGTGACCTGGTTGCAATGAATTAAAATAACTATGATATTGACTTGGAATTATGGAGTTGTCACAAAGATATTTTAAATCATTATATTTTTGAATTGGTATTGGAATAGTTCCAGTATATGCCTGTTCAAGTATGATTTCCGTATTATTTGCATTTTGACGTCTCCTATTTTGACTTCTACAACTATTAAACGCTTATGAGAAGTTTCTTCAAAATCTGTCTTATAGTACAGCACTTCCGGCTCTGTAGAGTTCACTTTGATTTTTGCCGGTAAATCTTATTATTATTTTCATTTTTTGACCAGTTTTTACCATAGAGCAGTTTTTTTAAAGTTAAATTTCCTTTCTTCCTTTTCCTTTTTAAAAACGTCGCCCACACTAGGATTTTCTCCTGTGTCGTGGGTGCAGTTACAAATATAGAATATCACATGCACATACGCCCAGACCGGAACAATTTTCTGTAGGCCATACAAAACATCTGTCCCGTGCGGGAATCGAACCCGCGACCTGTTGCGCAGTAGGCGATCGCTCGACCTCTGCGCCAACCGTGTCCGTCGTTATTTAATACTTCCTTTACATCATAAGGAGTTCCAGTCTCTTTTGACCACCTAACTAAAGTAAACCATTGTTCAGGCGTGTAGATAGTCTTATTTTTTGCACATCGCTCTATTAAGGCGTGAATACTGTCATTCTCATTTTGAGTATAACCTTTTTCTAGGAATCGGTGAACTATATTAACATTAATTTTTTTGGCAGCAAACAAATAATTTCAAACAATTTCTGTTTTGCCCGCTACAATTGTCAGAATAAAAATTAAAGGATTTGATACCTTTTTCTGAATTAACTTTGATGTAGTCAAACCAACAGCTAGCCACTTCGTTTGCTTCTTTTTTTGCGATTCCTTCGTGCCACATATAGCACTTACCAAACTTTTTGCCCGTATCAAATATAGTAAAATTAAATACAGAGAGCTTTCGTTTATAGTACAGTACACTAGTTTCAGCATGAGGTGTTGATAAAACCTTTTGGAAATCAAAAGCAGCTGTAATGATATCATTGGGTGATAGCGCGTAATTTGTCTTGATTTTTTAATGTCCTAGCCATATCTTTATTCTTTATATGACTATTATATTTTAAAAAAGTTGCTTCGTTAACAGGTCTTGGATAATTTTTAAATGCCGTGCATTCGTTACATTGGTCTTTTTTCGGACGGTGAAATTCAATATTTAAGTGGTCATTTACAATATCCTTAGATTGTCTAACGGTTATTGCCTTATTAGAATATGTATTAGTCTCTAAAATCCAATCATTATACATTTTAAACATTTTAGTAAAAGTGAGTGAGCTATCTAAATATAATTTTGACCCCTTTCACAAGAATTCCATCTCCGTCTGCAAGTTTATTAAACGCTGATCGTAGTACACCTTCACCAATAGAAAACGTGTTTAAAAACATTGTGCGGCAAACTTTAATTTTCTTATCTGCCTGAAAGTTTTCGGGTAAAAAGTATCTAAGTGTAAACTTTCGATTTGAATGTACTTCGGTAGTAACTCGCCTTTTAGTTATTCGGTCATAGAAACGTGTTAATAGTTCCCACTGTCGCAAACGATCACCAAGGGCCCAAAATTTCTCAAACATTTCCTGTCTTACGATTTGGCTAATTTTTTTGTGCACTGAAGCCTACATTTTTCGTTACAGGCCGGCAATAGCTTTTTCGAAGAGTTTATCTTTCCGTTTCGACTCTTGTACTCTTGCCCTAGATTTTTTAATGATTTTCTTTTATTGTCTATCCAAGAGCTTTTATGAACTTTTCGATTTTCCCTATATCTTTCCTTTTTGTGCATTTCCTATTTTTAGATTTTGTTTGAATCGTTTCAGAATTGCTTGATTCTGAATCTGCTGCGTAAGTACTATTTACAGATTCTTCAAGTATAGGAGCCAAAGGGGAGTTTACTGTATTAATAGTGGATACTGAGGGTAAATTCAAGTCTGTTATCGTTAGATCTTTCGAAGAAGAAGGAGAAGGAATTGGTGTGCTCGTATGTCTTCTGAGAGTATTATCCTCTAAACCAACTGTCTTAGATTCTTCAACTATTGGAGTTAAAGGCGAGTTAACTATAGCTGTAGATACCGAAAGCAAATTCAAAGATAACATCGTAGAATCCATATTGTTAATTATAGTTGAAGTTGAAGGAGAAGGCAACAGTATGCTAGGACTTTCTAGTTCAACAGGGATGTTCTCTGCATCAGAAATTGCATCACCTGCTTCGTCAATTTCATTGCCTGAAATTGTATCATTTAGCGGATCTGAAAAGCAAATTAATTGATATTAGTAGGTTTTCTTACTCAATGCATTGATACTCATAACCACCAGTTATAAAAGAATAATTATGAATACCTTCAGATTTATTTTCGGTTAAAATTCTTCTTAGTTCTTCCATTTCTACCTCTGAATAGTCAGCTGGCAATGGTGATTCTATAATAAAATACAATTATATTAATACCCAGTATCTATAACAAAACTTGCTAGCAATTCGGTGCTAATTCCATTCACTTACCTTTTCAAAAAAAACTACATAAGTGGTATATTCCCGACGTATAAATAAGTAACAACCATTTACTCTGAAGAAAAATATTTTAGTTCCCACGTACAATTAAGTAACTGCCATATTCTATTTTAAGAACTTTTATCGAGTTACCCATTGTACAATTCAGTAACTACCACATACTAATTTAATAACATCGAGAAAACCGTCGCATAATTACGTAACTTACACATGGGAATATTTTCATGGGATATTTGCTTATTTATGTTAAACATACTGATAATATATTTTATTACTAAAGCAGATGTTATTTTGAAAAACTTTAATTTGTAAGCTTTCAATAATAAAGGAAATCAACCTCGTTTGTGCATTAATATTGTCAAAATAAAACTTACCCGATAATGCTCTAACTGCTCTTTTACTTTTTTTGGCCCGACAGTCTCTTTTGTCTTTAGCAGGAACCGGTAAATTTAATTTTTTGAATATTTTCTTACACCTGTGACTCATTTTTGTCACGATACTTATATGCGGCTACACCGATGGAGCTTGTGCTCGCAACTGACACAAGTGGGTAGCGCGAGGCGGTCCATGCAGTGACGTTCCGATATATCATTAAGCTAGTGGCACTAACGAAGTATTACGGCGGTGAAATTAATTTACATTGCAGTTATAGTGTTTTTCATACTTCGATATCTACATAATTATTGCATTTTAATATTTTTATTTTTCATTAGTCGATAGAGGTGTGTTAGGGGAAACAATTAAATAAAAAAGTGAAAATCACCCAAGTGCTACATCTGAGACTTTACGTAGGGACCGTCGATCTGAGGAGGACATGCCGAGAAGGGACGCGTCGCTGCCTGATAAGGTCATGGGAACTCGGATGAACACATCCACGACCTCGTCAGCGTCTGCTCGCCTAGGGCGAGCCCCTCTCACTCCCCCAAAAGAGGGAGGCCGGTGATCCCCTGGGGCATCCAGGGGATCAGCGACTGGCGGCAACCTGTGCAATGCAGGACCCGGGCTTCCCAACCCTGGGCCCCGCTGGTTGCCGTCAGGAGGAAGAAGGCGGGCGTAATTCCGCCTCCTTCGCCCCAGCCATCTGCGGCGGCATGGATTGGCCAAGGGATCCTCCTCCCTGGCCCTCTCCGCCGACTCCTTCTGCGTCATCACGTCCACGCAGAAGGAGTTTACCGCGTCCCACGTCCTCTCTCCCTCCAGCATTGCGCGGACCACGTTCTGGAGGGAGAGGTCATCGCCGATGACGGCGGTCAGCTCACGGCGCTCCGAGGGGCAAATCGCTAAGGTGTGCTGCGCGGTATCCTCTTGGGCGCCACAGTGGTGGCACTCGGGGGTCGCTTCCCGTCCGATGCGGTGCAGATAGCGGCCAAAGCAACCATGGCTGCTAAGAATCTGCACCAAGTGGTACGAGAGCGATCCGTGGTGCCGGTTCGCCCATGTGGTGAGGAACGGGTGCATGGCCTCGACGGTCCTGGACAGGGTGTCCGAGACCGAGGCCGAACCCGTTAGCTCCTCGAGCTCCTCAAACCACAGGCGAAACACCTCCACTGTGGCCTCCTCCAAGGCGGAGGCCCTCTCTCTCGGCGCCAAACGCCGGTCGCCGTCCCGAGCGTCTGCGCGGACGCGGTAAGCCGCCGCGAGGACGTGGGCTGCGAGCTCCCATGGGGGAGTGCCTGCAATAAGGCAGGCCCCTGTGTGGGACACAGTACGGTATCCCCTTATTGCCCTTAGCGCCATGGCGCGCTGCGCCCTATGCAGGCACGCGACAGCACGTGGGCTAAGGGCGATTTCACATAAAACCTAGAAAATTGACGAAATGTAGATGTTCGAATCTAACGTTTCGGGGACAACTGCCGCGGTGATATATATGTGTAATAATATGTAATGAAATGGTCTCATAATATGTATCAAATCATTTGAGCTCCATATCCCATACATCTGCGAAACATTTAGCCCATCTAGGGCGAGTACCTTAAACACCGTAGATCGAATTAATGTAAAAATTTTAATGGGAACGAAGATATGTTGGAACAACTTGGGGGCCAAGTTGTTCCAACATTTCGTGGCAAGCATAGCAAAAACTGCCACACGAAAGGCAGCCGTCTTATACTGCTTTAATAACAGGAGTGTATTAAGGCGTTTACGATTCGAAAATGTTAACTTTTCATACAAGTAAACTGGCTTTTGGTTCTTTATAACCCCAAACAGTAGCGTGGCAAAATGAAGAGTTCGTCGTGAATTTATATTAAGGAATCCAAATTTATTTATGTATGGTGATTGCCACACGAGTTACCTCATAACTCCTAAATTTTATCATATCCTTATTAATCTTTACATTAACCATTTTGTCATTACGCGTAAATTACACCAGAACTTGATGCTTATAGTTTTATCACAAAGCACTTAAGCGTCGCTTCTAACTTTAAATCGTTATAGCTCCATCCCCATTACCAGAGTGTCACCTCAGAGCCCTTAATTAAAAGTGTGTTCCTCTCAAACTCGGTATCGCAATTAGTTTTGTTTGATGCGAACACGCGGTTACGGCCGTGTGATTTATGATAACAAGTTGGGGCGTGGATGTGAAACTATTCGATTCATTAGCGACTCGGCTTTTATGTTGGTACAAGAGTGGCTCAGTCATGTCGTGACAAACCTTTCTGGTGAAGGGTCGCTGACAGTTTTTGCATCGTCTGATCCTTGTCGAGCCAGAATCATTAATGTTCACTTTCCAGATTTATTAAAAATAGCTGTCGCGATAGATGTCTTTGTTATTTCATATTTTTTTTACAATTTTGGTGGAAAACACCATGAGGCTGTCCACATGAGGGAGCCGTGAAGCTCTGGATGGAGGTTCAGTCTGGGTATCGGGAAGTCAATATGTTCACCACCTGGTGTGGTTGTGGTTGGGTACATCGTATATAATTTTATTGTCGTCACGAGTTTCTTTCAGCTTATGGCATTCTTTACGTGCATTTTCAAGTTCCATATGCTTCATTTCAATTAACGAGGATGAAAGGACTGTGCAACCCTTTTTGGACATATCATAATATAAATTTGAAGTGGTGGTACCATCAGATATTGCTAATCCACCTTTATGAATGGGTAAAGAAAATAAGTCAGCTTCTAATGATGACACATCGCCCCCTAGTAGGGTCGGCAAAAAAGTTGTGCGTAGTGAGTTTGTTCAAGGATCAAAATATTCTGCGGCATCTTTTAGTACTCGTAACAAGAACGACCATTGAAATTGTACACCTTTGGTAAGGGCGGTATAGGCTGCTTGTGGTGAATCTTTACATATGAGTGATAATTTTTCTAAGTGGAAACCCATTTATGTACGTTCTTTTTTGCAAAAAACTTCTTTCCCTTCTCCGATGTAGCTTCCCAGATATCGAGATCCAGTAACAATTGAAATATCCGTAGGCATCCCTATACTTCTTATCTGTTCCCACCATTGATATATGTTATTAAGATTTCCTTGGGCAGAAGAGTCATCCGCATACCAACATTGAGTGGTATTATTTTCATCTTTGAGTTTATTTATTAAAGGTAGAGTAGCAAGGGCATAGAAAGGCATAGCTAGTGGATTACCTTGGGTAACACCTTCTTTACTATTAATTCTCATTTCCGAATCGCGAATGACGACCTCTGCGTGGCCATTATAGGTATTATAAAGAAAGCGTGCGCAGCGTGGCCAGTATATTCTAGCTTGCCAGAGGGCTAGTTGTCTATTAACAGCATTAAAAGCATTATTTGAAGTAATCCCCAGTTTGAACCAGGTTGGCATTCTTTTTCAAATAGATCACTCATTGCATGTATTGCACCTTCAATGCCACTGCTTAATCCGCTGCATAGTTGCGAGTTAGTGCATGCTTCGGTAACCTCAGAACCAGTGGCTTCAATCATACATTTGGATAGGATTCTCCGAAGGCATACACCAATACCAATTGGTCTCACACCGGGGCATTTGTCAAGGGCTACAAGGCGACTTGACATGAGTGCTTGTATTTGGCTCCAAGGCACATATTCGTTATTTAGTTTCATGGTTAGATGAGCTATGGAAGTCATTAGGTGTAAGCTTGCTTCATCAAATTGTAGGAGCTAATCTTTCCAGTTTTCAGATGTGGTACCTGTTGGCCCTCCTCCACCGTGTAATTTCCTGATGACTGATTCGACATGATCACAGGTTATGTCAACGTCGAGTAGTGGAGGCATTTCAGGAATATTTTCAGGTAGAGTAAATAAGGATTGGTCTGGGGTAATTGCGGTGGGATGTTTTTCTTCTAAGACGTCTTTCACTGTTTTACCGGAAGTATCAACTTTGTCATCGGTGTTGACGATTTTGCTCGTGTCTTTTGTTAGAAGCCAATTGAGAGCTTCTCGAATTTTGCCTTGCAGAATTAAACATGTAAATATTTTGGTCACGTCGTCATTATTGCCATGTTTTCGATTAGAAGCACTACAAAGGGAGATGTCTGCTTTGATAGATTCTGTTATGAGGATTTCGTATTTTTCTTTGGCCCATAATTTGAGGCCGCGATCAAGTCATCTGGTTATGTCTTTTGCTTTTTTAATATCCTTGTATCTTTGTAGCATTACAGCAATGAAGATTAAAACACGTTCTGAAGAAACATCTAATTTGGCAAGAAGTTCAATTTCATCAGCTAGTGTATGGACAATTCTGTATGGATTCTGTCTTTAGTGTTTAGATAAAATGTTCAACAATATCATATATGAATTTAAGAACTTTTGCGCCAGGAGCGAATAAGGGTGGTTTGCTCGAATAGTTTTATTTTTTTACGAGTATGTGTTTAGAAATAAGGTGTTTGTTATCAGTAAAAAAAAATAAGAACTGTATGTTTTATATTTGTGGCGGTACAGTAAATCGAAATTGTTCCGAAAACGGGAAAGTAGCGCTTTAAGGAATAAAGCGAAGCAATTGTAATTTTAGTCTTACATTAAAGTAATCTGGGTTCAATTCATTAATTTTGAATGTCAGTCAAACAAATTTGATGAAAGGTTGTTGGTAATAATATTAATATTTTTGTAAGACATTATTTGGTGACCATTTATACATTTTGGGAAGCGAAAAGAATATTTGTACAAAACGTGCAATTATTCTGTTGTTTGTTTATTTATTTTGGACTATAATATCATACTCGTATATTTTAGGACCCTTTTTATAAAGTCATTTTATTTTTTTGGAGTTATTTATTTTATTTGGTACTTAGACTTAGGGTCTTAAAAATATTTCTGGTGGCCGTTTAAATTATACCATTAAAATTTTTGTTATAGCGAATCTCGCGATCATTGTATGTTGATTAGTAATAAAATGATATTTTCGAACTACGAACTCACATATGAGAATGTAAATGGTTAGCTTATCATGCTCATACATAAGCTTGCTTGCCAAGTTGTCACCGTTGTGATAAAAGCAAATAAGACCTTAAATAAGATTAAAATAAAACGAGCTCGTCACAAATTCGTTCCAGTTATGCTAAGTTCAGTTGCTACGGTGACACTACTTACATAACATAACTCGCTGTGGACGTATATGAGCCATCACAGCTCATATACGTCCCCAGCGAGAGCTCGAGCCTACCCTGTATTAGGATGTTGAAGCCTTAATCAACCACGCTGACCCAGTGCGGAAAGGTCGACTTTTCACCTGCCTCACGATGTTTCCTTTACCGTAGGAGCGTCGGATAAATTGGTACATGGCAGGATCGTACCCCGGACCTCACGATTAGAAAGCCAGTACCGAGTCCACTACCGAATGTGGTACTAACATGTAGCACAAAGTAAATAGACATTTATGCATGTATCTTACTGAGCTGACGAATAAAGCGGCAGAAATCGCCAGTGATCCCATATCCCATAGCTCCTGGAAATAAAGGGCTTAGTCGCCAATTCGACGGATTAATTCAGAGCGGGCGAATGACGAAATCCATTACGCGGTGGACTGCTGGCGCCGCGCCAAGCGCGGGAAGAACACGGCGGGGATAAAACAACTTTGACACGAAATTGTTATTCAAATTAAGAGTGAACTGGGGAACATAAAATGAGGTTTTCATTGTATCCCTTCTGGACGAGAAAGTAGAGAGGTCACGAGATATTAATTCTAATCGGATCTGGGATTTTTTTTCAAAGCCAAATATGGAATGAATAATTCGTTTCGCTAGTTATTCGCGAATAATATATAAATGACATTATACGAATTACGAATAAATTATTTTATTGGACAACTCATTAATGAAAAAAATAATAAAACAAGAATTAATTTAATTGAACTTACTGTACTGATATTATATCAAAACTGAATTTTCAAAATTCATATTAACTATTTATTCGGCAGAAACAACAATAGTATTATAGATACATCTTACAAACTCGATTAATAGCGAAGAGGTCTAACTAAGCATATGTTGCAGAATCTGAAACAAAGCTGATCATCCGTGACGTATTTCATAAAAGATAGATTATGTATGCGGTCTGTTCAAAAGATAATTAACGGACATTTTGCACCAACGAAGATATTAGTGGTTGGTAGCAAACTGTTCCGCGTCGTTTATTTTACAAATACATGTTCTTGAATTGCTGATATCTCGTTTACTTTTCGAGTTATTGTGTCTTTGGTACGACGTGTTAAAACACCCTTATAGTGAGTAGCTTTTAAACTTTTCGGTAGAAATTTGCAGCTCAACAAAGCTTCCTTAGAATGAAGGTCTGCGAATTGGCTTTATTTATTTAAACACTATAATGTATAAATATCCGCTGGGAATCAAATTCGGTAAAAAGTGATAGTATGTGTAACCGTCCCGTAAGCGAAAACAACTGTGATTAAGCTTTAAAGGAGATGCATTTTTGAAACAATAGAATTCATTCGCATTCGAAATCGTAAGATTCGCATACGAATTTACTAATTCACTATTTTTGAATATTTATTCCGTGAATTCTGCAACGAGTGGTCCTATCCACTCGTTTTTGATTTCTACTAGTAGAATATGCGCAATGTATATACGGTCTGTTTACATGAGATTCATCGCTGGTTTTTCAATTAACGAGTTATTGCCATGTTATTGCGTACCAGATTTTATTTTTTCTGCGTGTAACAGTTCCTAATTTAGAATTTGTTTTAAAGGACAATACTGAATTCGAGTGATTCAAAAATCTTTAAAATTGGGAACAGTAGAAAATAATTTTGCTCGTGATTCTATTCGTGTTCGAATTCAACATTCATTTCTAATGATTCAAAACTGCGTCTCCAGGCTAGTGTAGAACCTTCATGATAAACCTCTTTCAAAGCTCTAAAAAGCAAAGACAAACTGTCTTATTGCAAAACATTACAAAACTGAAAGCAATAAATCAAGTCATTGTCAAGTTTATCGTACATGAAATGCAGTTGATTTTGTTGTCAAATTGTGTTTTGACTCTAGTTCTTGTCTTGATGGCGGCGTTTATTATGGTCTACTCAATTTTAGCCTCCAACTTGTAAACAAAGAGATAATTCGATGTTAAACACGTCGGAGAAATAACCTATTACATGCGGGCTTAGGTACGAGGACAAAGATAATAGCATCTTTATGACGTTTTTTCAAGTTCATATTGAATTATTTAAAGAAGCCTTTTCTTTAAATAATTTTTATGTTTGTCATTTTTATAGGCTTAGTTTCAAAAAGGATACTAATATAATTGTAAATAAATTATTTTTTTTAACGTTTAATCCGCACTGAGCCAAGCGTGGTTGACTTAGGCCTAAATAGCCTAGCCTAAGATACTCGAACCCCTCGGTGGGGACATACGAGCTGTGGTGATAACTCCTTTTTAGGATAATTTAGGATCTTACGGCTTATCATAAATAAGCGGACATGTTTCAAGAAAATATTAATTAAAATAATTTTTATATTACTTCGTTCGTGATGTTTATTTAGATTTAATTACTTTATAAAACAAACTGGCGAAAAATCGTGAACAGCGCCATCTGTGCTCTAACGTCAACTTAACTAAGTTCACCAGTTTGCTACGAACGCCGTAGCAAGCAATGGAGCAAACTCCGTAGCGCGCTACTGGAGCGCGTCTGAAATTGGAACTAAATTTCCCAGTGATGCTCCAGGGTATTTGCTGGAGCATCCGTTGCGGTAGTGTGCTCAAGTACTGACATATTAAGGACTCTTTGTGTCTATACAAATGTCAGCAAACTTTATGTAACGGTGTGTAGCGCCACTCATGTTAGAAGAAAGTCTCGACAACAAATTTTGACAAACTCTTTTGTAAATATATTAGGCGATTTACTTTTAGTCCTATGGACCCTTGTATGTTCTTATTTTCTGTCAAGAAATACCTAGCAAATATTTATCGGGTACAAAAAAATGCTACAGGAAGTTATTTGGAAGTCTACGTTATTTATCATTTGTTTTTCTCAATCTGCGAAGATTTCTTCATTGTATTTTGATAAGCAGCTATTAACGGCGAGTTAAGTTTACTTTGGTTTGACAATGCAAAAAGAGAGATCGATACAGTTGATGTTTCGTTTAGGTTGGATAAGTTTGCGGTGGCTTAATTGGCCATGACATGGACACCGTTCGTCCCATTATAAAACCTGAGGCCCAATTTTACTAATAAGTTACAGCCGAATCGAAACTGAATCGTTGCGATCGACTAATCAGGACGCCATTATCACGTCATCTAACAGTTGAATGGCGATATTTTAAGCGCTTCGATTGGTCGACCGCAACGGTCGCACTCCGCGCACACTGTCTTCGTGGGGTTGAGCTTGACTAAGTTCTTTGCACCCTAAGTTCCATTGACTAAGTTCCATTCGGAGACTTGCCCTAGAGAGTCTTCGACTTCAGACACAAGTTGCAACCGCCTTTCATATAACGAACTCCGAGGGAACTTCTGGTGGTCGGTATACCGCACATCACCCGTACTGTCATCCGCAAAACAATGTACGTAGTCGGTCCTTAAATATTGTCACTGGCTGATAATTTCAAATTTGGAACTCGATGCAAAAATTTCAAACCCGCGTTCGATTTTCATATGTTTTGAGAGTAATAAATTGTACAATTCTATTTAAAATATTTATTTCTCGTGATGGAGTGGACTCTGAAAGAGGACCGAGTAGCAGTCATTGCGTTACACCGTTGTGGGCACTCGCCAACCACAATATTCAAGTTGCTCCAAAACTTGAATATCACACAGAGGTTTGTTTATCGGACTATTAACAGGTACAATGAACCCTCAAGTGTGGATGACAAGAAAATAACCAGCAGACCACGTTCTGTTCGGATTCCAGCAGTTATCAAAGCAATCAAGGCGCGCATTGCAAGAAATCCTGTCCGTAAACAAAAACCGATGGCGTTCCAAATAAACTTGAGTAGAAAGACAATAAAAAAAGATTCAAATAAAGACCTAGGATTACGAGTTTACAGAAAAAAAACGGTCACTTCCTTAACGCGCGGTTAAAGGCACTGAGGGTGAAAAGATCTCGAGTGTTGTTGAAGCGGTACGGAAATAACAAGCATCATGATATCCTGTTTACAGACGAAAAAATTTTTGATATTGAAGAGAAGTACAACAAGCAAAATGACAAGGTTTATGCTACAAGCTCTGCAGAAGCTGGTCTCAGACGCTGTTTCGAGAGCGACCTTGGGTGTTCCAGCAAGATTCTGCGCCGGCACACAAGGCTACTAGCCCTGACCTCAATCCTTTGGATTACAAAATTTGGCAAGTTTTGGAGGAAAAGGTATGCTCGAGGCACCATAAAAATTTATACAGCTTGAAGTCATCATTGAGGAAAGCAGTGGCTGGAATAGACATGGATATGGTTCGTGCTGCAATCGATGACTGGCCACGGAGACTAAGGGCCTGTGTGAATAGTGGCGGCGGACATTTTGAATGATTTTAATTTTTAATAATCCTTATTTAACTAACTTTTCATATAAAAAAAATATTTAAAAAAGTATTGAATAGTTTTGATTTTATGATAAATTATACTTGTGACAGAATTTAAGGACCGACTGAGTATGTTCTCAATAGACAATATCGTGATATGCAGAATGAACAGAGTTGGGGAGAGCAGAGCAGGAGACCTTGTGCAACGCCAGCATTTATGGGCATGGTTTCGGAGCAGCAGCCGTTGACGACGACTTTAATTCTCCTACTATCCAAGAAGTTGGCTATCCATTTGCAGAGTCCCTCGGGGATTCAATAAGATGGTAGCTTCGTGAGAAGAGCTCTGTGCCAGACCTTAGTGATATTCAGTCCAACGGCGAGAACCTCACCTTTGCTCTCCAAAGATTCAGCCCAACGGTATGTCAGGTAAACTAAAAGATCACCAGTTGAACGGCCATGACGGAAGCCATATTGTCGGTCGCTAATCAGCTGGTGCTCTTCCAGGTACCGTATAAGGCGGGAGTTGATGATCCGCTCCATAATCTTGGAGAGCAAGGACGCTATCACTATTGGCCTGCAATTTGATGGGTCCGATCAATCACCCTTTTTGGGAATCAGGTGAGCAATCTTCCACGAAGATGGAACCCTGTTGTTCTGATAGGAAAGGCGGTAAAGTTAGTACGGGGGTCAGCTCAGGGATACACGTCACTTCAGCACCACTACATGTGTTTGAATTAATATGATATTTGTATCTATGATTTGAGCAAATAAATACTATGATTAGTATTATGGACATTAAAACGAACTTTGTCAAAAAACCAATTCGCTGCTTATCCTGCATCCAGCAAAGGGACGTAGATAGTTTACATAGAACATAATGAAGAAGCTGAAGATTCTAACAATATCTATTGTTCATCCGAACAGTCATGAAAACAAATGGGGCCCGTCGTCTTCAAATAACCATCTTTAACTTCGAAGCAATAAGTTTAAAGTGCTCGCCGTCAGATGGCGCCTCCAGCAATTAATGTCATAAGTGGTATAATTAACTTGCTTTATGGCAGCCATCTTGGCGGAACACTGCGGAATAAACGATTTGTTCGAAAGAACAATTATTGTCACAATTGGTCAAATTAAAAAATATAATCATTCGTGTTATACTGAATCCTATTCTGTAACATTTACAAACCAAAAAAGTAAATGAAAAGGGTTGATAATGTATACAGGGGTTATGTTTCAACGATGAGTGAAATTTACAGAAGCTACTTCGGTATTGTTTGTTTACATCGGTAACATAAAACGAGAAATAAAAAAAAAGTCTTGCTGTTACAACTCAGATTAATTAATGGTCTCTATACACGGTTGAAAAACTTCGAACCCACCGTAAGGACAGTTTCCACAAACCTGTCATTATATGTGTAGCCGTACCAAGCAAAGGAGCAAGATCTCAGAGCCGACAATTAAGCTGATGGAAGAAAGGCGTGGGATGGGTCTGCAGTCCTCTGAAGATGCTCGTCGGCGACTCAACAAACAGATCTCGAAAACTCTGACTCGCGACATACGCCGATTTAATACAGAACGTATTAAGGAAGCCATCGAGCGGAACAAGGGCTCCAAAGTGTTCGCAAGAGATCTGTCACTCGGTCAGAGTCTGCTGACGAAGCTGAAGACAGAGGACTGCAGAGTCGTCACGTCTCGTCCTGAGCTTATGGCTGAGATTGAACGCTTTTATGGACAGCTTTACACAACATCGCAGGCACCTGTCATTCAGGCTACAGACCCTAGAGCCAAATTGAACCGGCATTACACCGAAGACATCCCGGACGTCAGCCTGTACGAGATTAGTGTGGCTCTCAAACAGCTAAAAAACAACAAGGCACCGGGTGATGATGGAGTTACACCTGAGCTTTTGAAAGCGGGTGGACTACCAGTCCGGAAAGCGCTGCAGAGGCTATTTAACTCCATCATACTCGAGGGCATTACGCCTAAAGCATGGCACGGGGGTGTGGTGGCACTTTTCTTCAAAAAGGGCGACAGGGCCCAGTTGAAGAACTACAGACCCATCACGCTCCTGAGTCATGTATACAAGCTGTTCTCGAGAGTCATCACGAATCGTCTCGCGCGCAGGTAAAGGCTATAGTACCATAGACCACATTCATACGCTGCGGCAGGTTATACAGAAGACCGAGGAGTATAATCTGCCACTATGCTTGGCGTTTGTGGACTATGAGAAAGCCTTCGATTCTGTCGAGACCTGGGCCGTGCTTAGGTCACTCCAGAGGTACCAAATAGACTACCGGTACATCCAAGTGTTGAAGTCATTGTACGGAAACGCCACTATGTCAGTCCGCCTTTAGGACCAGAACTCGAAACCAATACGACTTCAGCGAGGTGTGAGACAAGGTGACGTTATATCGCCGAAGCTGTTCACAGCTGCGCTGGAGGATGTATTTAAGCTTTTGGACTGGAGAGGACTCGGCATCAACATAAACGGCGAGTACATGACTCACCTTCGTTTTGCCGATGATATCGTGGTCATGGCTGAGACCGTGGAAGATCTAGGCACAATGCTCGAAGACCTCTGTAGAGTTTCCCAACAAGTGGGTCTTAAAATGAACATGGACAAGACCAAAATTATGGTGAATTCCCATGTAGTACCCACTCCTGTGAAGGTTGGCGGCTCTACACTGGAAGTTGTTGACGAATATGTTTACCTGGGACAAATAGTCCAGCTCGGTAAGTCCAACTTCCAGAAAGAGGTAAATCGACGAATCCAACTCGGCTGGGCAGCGTTCGGGAAGCTACGCAGCATATTCTCGGCCAATCTACCGCAGTGTCTTAAGACGAAAGTCTTCAATTCGTGCGTGTTGCCAGTGATGACGTACGGAACTGAGACGTGGCCGTTTACAATGAGTCTCATCAGAAGGCTCAATGTCACTCAAAGGGCAATGGAGAGGGCTATGCTCGGGGTTTCTCTACGCGATCGCATCAGAAATGAAGAGATCCGTAGAAGAACTAGAGTCGCCGACATAGCCCAAAGAATTGCAAACCTTAAGTGGCAGTGGGCAGGACACATAGCTCGCAGGACTGACGGCCGTTGGGGCGGAAAGGTCCTCGAGTGGCGGCCGCGTACTGGGAGACGCAGCGTTGGTAGGCCCCCCACAAGGTGGACCGACGATCTGGTGAAGGTCGCGGGAAACCGCTGGATGCGGGAGGCGCAGGACCGATCGGTTTGGAGATCCCTGGGGGAGGCCTATGTCCAGCAGTGGGCGTCTCTTGGCTGAAATGATGATGATGATGATGATGATACACGGTTATTTTTTTATCACCCTGGTTATTTTAAGGGTGGCTTCAGGACACGGTAGAAGAATTATTTAACCATTAATAATAAAATTTACTCACCTGTTCAATTAGATATTTATTATCTAAAATATCCAAAAAATACTGCACTGATATGGACACTGAGTGAAGTTGTAGGCAAAACATTGAATGAACGCGAACTGGCAACAACGTCGCCGATTCAAAGTCATCACTGAGTTGATCACAATTTCACCTTCCTACTTTACGGGCTTACGACCGGCAAAACAAAGTTTTTAAAGAAAACAAACAGTAAGTACTAGGTAGGTATTACGGTTATGGTAGGTTGTTTTGGCGTAGTTAAAAAATTGGAATCAACTTTAAATACTTACCTACCTAAGAAACAATTTAAATCAACTTTAGTTCTAATAACAAAAGAGTTCTAAATTTAAAGGAAGTCCTCTAACTCATACATAGTCGTGCACGTTTAAAACTATACATGACCACAACAACATATCACTTTGGTTAGTGTTTAACGTCTCGAAATGCAGTTTTCGCTTCCAAGTCTTACGTTTGTGGGTTCACTTTCTTACACCAAACACTTATATTTCACTTCACAAGTAAAAGTCTACGGTCTACCGGAGTAAGGTCTGTGTATTCGCGAGATGTGTTAACTTGAAACTAAAATTCCGAATGCGCCCGATTGCCGCGCGTCAGGCGCGGGCGCGACATCGCGATACGTTCACGCGCGCCGGGGTCAAAGGCAAACTAAAGCCGGCCGACTCGTGCCGACAAGCGACAGCAAACAACAAAACGCCGCCGCCGGCGCCGACTGTCTCTGTCTTTCACTATTGTAGTGTCTAGTGCAAAAATAACTCTTATTTCAAACGAGTTGTAGATTGATCTTGCTTGAATTAATAATGCGACGTTGCCGCATTTTCCTAAGCCCGTAGTAGTAAATGCATTATTCATTCATAATCTTACCTTATCTTGTAGTAAACAAGAACAATGTCTATAATTTAATATTATTGGCGGATAAAATTTAAAAATATAACCACATGTTTTTTTTATTAATATGAGTCGTCTAGCGTCTACCGAGCTACCTCTAATATTTTCCAGTGTGATAAAAAAATAACCGTGTATACATATAAACGTACATACGTCCGTATAGCTCCTCTGCTCCTGTCCGGGAAAGCACGTCAGTTGGTATTTTCAAACAAACTGAAAGAGCACTGACACTCTTACTGACTGTCAATAGTATATGTGTGTGTGTGTGTACGTGTGTGGATGGGTGGGTGTGCGTGTGTGTGTGTATAAAATTAATTTATTTTTTAATTGTTTTTGGTGCACAATTTATATTTTATTTTGTTCCCGCAATTTGAGATTTAGTACACCCTCTAGGGTTGGCTGGTAGAAATCTCTCATAGAGTTTAGCTCATCCTTGTACATTGTTCTTCTCTGTAATACTTTCCTTGTCAATTTGTGTACAATAAAGAATATAAATACGTTTCTCGTTAGGTACACCGTGGCGTTATTTATCTTCTGCCAGAACTAGTCTGACTTTTGAATGAAAAAGAAGAAAATGAAAAAAATGCTGTGTAACATTTCAGACGTTATGCATTATTTATAGTAAAGGAATAAAAAAACTTGTTGATAGAGAAATGTTAAACCGAGTTTTACAAAGTGTTGCTGAATTTACACAGACGTTATAAAAAATCGTATAAAGAAATGTTATTACAAAATTATTGATTATTCAAATGATATCAACGGTTTAAGGTAATTAGTAACACCTAGTTGTTATAATTGACTATAAATTTTATTAGATAGTTGTATGTGGTTAAATTGATTTCAAATAAATACTTAATTTTGTTGACTTAATCAAGAAAAGGGTGAGAGTAAAAGGAGGAAGCTTCTCTCAGCACGAACTCGGTGAGGACGGAAAGCAAAAGTGCGAGCGAATAAGTGTTAAAACTATTAACTAATCTGTGTTTAAGATTTTATGGATTCTTGACGTAGGTTTCCGAAAGGTCTAAAAATATTTTCATAATGCAATGCACAGTCTTAAAATCCCCAGAACAGACTAATCTTCATCCTCATACACGGATATACGCATACAACATACCCAAATAAGTTCACTGTCTGGAATTCCCTAAATGACTCTAATCCTTTTGACTCGAGAGCAGACATAGACATCCAAAAATCTCCAGCAGATACTTGAACTCTCTTGACTCAAAAATAGCCTTACCGCGGTTATAGAACTCGGTAACGGCGACAATTAAAGGCTTAATAGCCGCTAGCTTTGTTTAATTGCCCACCGACCTGTTCGGAATATCAATTGGTTAGAAATTTTCGTCGCGCCTATAAGGAACTTCAGTCTATTAATCAAGGATTGTGTTTGACTTCTGGAACATTACCACATTTATAGGCTCGGGGTTTTTTTCTTTAAAACTCAAAGCTGAATAGAGAGCGATTACACAATGTAGACAGAATTTGACGTGACAAGTTAAAAGGAGGAGGTTCTCAATTCGACGCGTATTTTTTTTCTATGTATGTACACGAGCTTTACGTGATTCGTTTGTTGTTCTATGCTGAAGAGCTGCCATTTGGTCCCATAAAAATTTAATTCAGTTTGGCGCAGTAGGTTATATTTTATGAGCATTTTTGTTTACTTAGACAATGTTTTTCACGATACTTTGTTTATATGTACACCGATAACTTAAAGATTTGTGATCCGATTTACGTAAGTCTTTTTTATTTCGAGGCGGATTAGTTGCCATTTGATCCCATAAAAATTTAATTCAGTTTGTTTTTTTTAAGTTATACTGGTGTTTGCCTTGGCTCAAATTCTAATACGCATGATTGTATTAAAATTACTAAAAATCTTGAAATTAAAATTGTTTTACAAAAAATAAAACTGACTTCAAAAACACTAAAAAGTCATAAATAATATAAGAATAGATACAACATCACAGTTTTATATTGAAGTCGGTGCTAAGCAATGGTCACCTGGAACGTCTTAAAAATAATTAATGTAGTTAGTAAAACTTTGGTACCAACTTCAATATCAAACTCAAACTCAAACTCAAAAATCTTTATTCAATATAGACCTTTACAGGCACTTATTGACGTCAAAATAAAAACATAAAAATCTTCAACCAAGAATCTAATTAACTAAATTATTTAATCCTTGTATGTACACACACCCCAACCATTATTAAGATGTGTGCAAATACAAGTAAAATTAAAAAAAAAAAAAATTGACTCTACACCTGTTCGGAAATTGGGAGAGCCTTCTCAAGAAGAACAGGCAAGAAACTCGGAAGGTCTTGTATTTTTTTTTGTCTCCTCTTTTAAAATGCCAACATTACAATATTATATTTCACATACATTTTTTTAAATAATATAGAAATGCCTGTCGGTGTGAGTGGAACAGTTACTCGAATGAAATTTATCCTAACAATATAAAACTGTGATACATTCTATTCTTATATTATCTTATGACTTTGTTTTTAAAGTCGTTTATATTTTGTGTAAAACAATTTTTTTAAGTTACTAGTTGCTAAGCTAATTATTGACACTGTATTAAATCTTTTATATTTAGATTTATCCATAATTAACATTAATTATTTAAATTAAGTTTGTATTCAGTACGTCTAGTACGAGTTTTTAAAACGAGTAAACTACAATAGTTTTCGTTAGCTCGCCAAACTGTTAGTTTACGATGTAAACGGTAGTATGAGTTGCTCGTTTTGAATTCACGTTTAGTTTTACTCGATCAGACGAACTTCACATTATATATTTATATCTCTCTTACACACATGTGAATGGAAAGAGACACGCGATTCTGTCACTGTGACGTTTTCTTAGCCGTTTTTATTACTTTAAAAGCAAGTTGAATGAAAGACAACATTAAAGTTTTTATTTGTTGTAAATTATATTATTTTATAATGTCGCGGACAAGTCAGTCGCAATTTATTTTAATGATAATAAATTGTGTTAAACACTTTTAGCCTTATTAATAAAAATCGCCTAATCCCTCCTTAATCCGAACGTACTCTCAGAGTAGTTACTACCAGTTTAAGCTAGGAGTAGCTTTGTGTTTATAACATTATTAATAAACACGAAGTAAGCTTAGACTAACAAAGCCTTCCTTACTCTCGGACTAACGCGTATGTTATGGCAACCCTTGCAATTTAAAAGTAAAAAGAATGAGTCGGTGAACGATTTCAGCATCGTGTGACATACAGAAATACATGGGATGACAGTTTTTTCTGTTTTTTTTCACCTTTTTCAGTTTGAGATTGTCTTTCAAGGTTATTTTGTGGTTATTTTGTTCGCGATTTGTGATCGCAATATTGCAAAAACATGACAAAACGCATACGCTCCGTTAATTGGGACGAAGAGGAAAAGGTACGTAAATCATGATAATGTACATTATTACATCATACATCAACATCAAATCATCTAAATAATAGTCACTTTCCATTTTAATACAATATAAAATTAATCACACCAACAATAAACACAAATTCGCTCAATTCGACTGTGAAAAATAAAACGGTCGCCATCTAATGACAAGATACGTGTCAAAGTTGACAAATTATATAGATTTACGCAAAGACAACGCTACTCCAACCTTAATCTGTCGCTAAACTAGGTAGCTAGCAGGTATAACATTTACTCCGAGAGTAGAGTTGGATTAGCTTACTCCTTCCCTACTCCGTGTTTATTAATATAAAAAATGTTTACTACTGACTTAATACTCGGAGTAAAGTTACTCCTGCCTTAGTCTACGTTTATTAATAAGACGGTTTAGGAATGAAAATAGAATTAAAAATCTGGGTTAAATTATGTGTATTTATTAACACTTTTTTAAGAAATGGTGATTTGGCGGTAGCGCTGAGTAAAGTGTGTATCGGAGATACGGCTTAAAAATGATTGTCACAGCTCTCTTCATGCGCTATTTCGTCTTGCATGGCCCTCCATGCAAAGTTCCACCGTGCAGACATAATTTTAGTGTTTAGAAACCCAAAAAAACGTAGTTATGTACCAAACTCACATAAAAATGTAAGGTGTGAACCTAAACTACAATAGTTTTCGAGTAAACTGTCAAACAAATGTCAAACATGTAACTCATACTGCCACACTATTCGAATACGTACTTATTGATCGAGTAGTTTATTACTTTGTAACTCATACTGTCAATTCTAGTTCATTATAGTTTCCGATAGAGGCGCTGGTGTGAAATGTATGGAAACAAAACTATTCGATCGTTCGAATCAAAAACTATCAAAACTCATACTAGACGTACAGTATGCTTATGGCCGATTTCACCAACCATAACTTAGCTTAGGAAGTCCCTAAGACGTATGCTGTCACTTTTTGTCTTTATTGCAAAGAATGTGACAGCATGCCACTTAAGTGTCCCCTAAGCTAAGTGAAGGTTGGTGAAATTGGCCAAAATGGCCAATTTCACCAACCTTCACTTTCAATTTAAAGTAAATAAAAATTCCGGTAACAAGTACTTCGATGTCTCCTACCATTGAGCCGGGACCAGCAGGCCTATTCTGTAACTTCGGTTGCTCACTAGACCTGTCATTTTTGAAAGGAACTTAACATCCATTACTGCTATCATGGACGCTGCCGTAACACATAAGATCACTAAACCAGTAATGGACATAAAGTGTCTTTCAAAAATGACAGTTCTAGTTACCAACCGTAGTTAGCGAATAGGCCTGCTGATTCATGATTAGGAAGTTGTGTATGTGTGTATTTGTGTGTTATTGCCGGTGGCTGCAGGCTATGATGTGGAGGCACTCCGTTATATTATTTTGACTTTTTTATGTTTTTACAGTCGTTTTTTTAATGTAGGTGGTAACACAAAGTCTTCCAAGGCTTATTATTACACAAAACGGATGGTGCCCGGCAGCGACGCTTAACAGATGTTCTGACTTCATGTGGTCACCCGCCTTATGCGGGGAAAGAAGGCGAAGTCCCCTCTTCTTGTGTTAAGAAGAGGTGTGGCTTTCGCTGGAAGTCGATTTCGGCTGCCGGAGGTGAGGCGATTCTTATCGCCATGGTTCTTTGCACCTTCTGGGGATTATCCCTGAGCTTCGGCTCACAGCGCGGCGGTGGATCCAGTGGGGTCTGCCGTCGGGCAACCCGTTACCCGCACTGAGCGGGCCGGGGGTTCGGCGCACTGAGCGTCGGACCGCGTGGAAGACAACCACATTAAAAAACCAACCGGGGTGTAGAGCGGCGCAATTCTGTGCCGCTCCACAAAGTAGCTGAGCCAGATGGAGAGTCCGGCAACGGACATGTCACAGGCAGGGGGTCAGTGGGAATAAGGCCTGGCTGTTGTCCCCTTCCCCTTGTCTTGTGACGGACGGAGGAGCTGCTGGGGGGTTTTTAGTGGGTAGGCCCGGGCCGTGTACGGTCTGGGGAGTCCCACATATCCTCGTGGTTTGGCTCGACCACGAGGAATGCGTAAATGCATTTTCACCCCTCCCAAAAAAAAAAAAAAAAAAAAGGCCTTAGTCAACCACGCAGGCCCAGTGCGGATTGATCGACTTCACATACATCTTCGAATTTCTTCGCAGATGTATGCCGGTTGCCTCACCATGTTTTCCTTCGCCGTTAAAGCGTCGGATAAATGTACATATTAAATTCGAAAAACACATTGGTACATATATGGCAGGGTCGAGCCGCGGAGTTCTCGATTGGAAGGCCAGTTCTCAGTTCACAGCGCCACTGCCGTTCCTGTCTGATTTTTTATAGATTTCAAAATAAAACTACGATATTTAGAACAAATAATATTATAAACTAGCTCTGCCCGCGACTTCATCCGCGTGGAATAGTAACTTTTGGAATAAAGTTGTAAAAGTAGCCTATGTTATACCTTATATAATTAGCTATCTATTAGTGAAAGTCCTGTCAAAATCGATCCAGCCGTTCCGTTCCGAGATTAGCGGGAACAAACAGACAGACAGACATTTTTTTTAAATTGTGTTTTTTATTGGTACCCGATAAACATTCATACCCATTTAGTAAAAACTTGTTATTTTGACATTACAAACAGACACTTCAATTTTATTTATTTGTATAGATAGATACTATAAATAATATTATCATGAGATAAGAAGAAAAAAACATAAGGAAAAAGAAGGAATTAAATTTGAAACACCTTTAAAATATACAAATTAAGTCTATAAGGTCTGTGCAAATACATAGGGTGGTCTGTGAAAACGATGCACTTTATATGCCTTCTAATAATAATATAATGTAGTGGACTGTATTTTGTCGATGAATTAAAAAACTTATCTATGATTTAAGCTTTACTTATTTTAAAACTTTAAATTAACACACACTCCGTGGCGACAATCGAAGGAAGAAGAAAAATAATTGCCATAACAATAAAATGATAAAGTGTTGGTGTTACCAACAGATACAAATTTAAATAGGTACCTACTCAACATTTCAAGTTAACACTAATTCATCTGTTTGTTAAGTAGGTATTGTATAAAATATCAAAGGCAGAGAAATACCAATATTTATCATACCTACCGAGGCCAATAATATATGAGAGGTCATTAATGACGCATGATTTGTTTTTTTAAACAACAAAGTTGGCAAACAAGCAGGCTGCCCACCTGATGGTAAGTGGCTACAGTCACCAATAGGACATGTAGGTTCTTCCAATATTTGCAGATATATATAATTTCTATATAATTTTCGTTGCCAACTTGTGATATAGGAAATCAAATTCTAGTAATTTCAGTCTGCCGTACTTTTGAAATCGGAACACAGCAATGCAAGCACCGCTGTTTGGCGACAAAAATAGGTAAGATAGAGATAATTATCCGCTTAGGTTTACTTCCACTTTAGTCCCAGTGTTTGTCCGGCATAAACTCCAACCGTCTTATTATTACAAAACATGTTCTAAACCTAGTCCCGGCTTAAACCAGGAATAAGTTGACGCTGTCTCTATCTACAGGATGGATTTTTGAGATGGGATTTAAAGGGCAGGGACATTAACCGTTATAGTTACAAGAAAACATTGTTAGGCAACCATCCATAACTTGTTAAGATATTCTGATCTGCATTCACAGATTTTGGAAAAAAGTTACAGTCAACAAAAAAAATGCTGATATAGCAAAAAAAAAAAATGTTTATGCCTATCGATCCTATTTCATGTAGGGATCAAAAGACTCTATGGGACCATTTAAGGTATGAGTACTAGAAACGACAGAAATCGCCAAAAACATTTCCCATACATTTTGTACGGAAAATTTTATACGGTGATCTCTCTACAAATCCTATTTTTTACGTTTAAGGGAAACTGTTAAGTTTATTTTCAACAAGATGGCGCTCCACCACATAACAGCCGCCTTACGCGTTCGAATTTGAACAGACATTACAGGACACAGTGGATAGGGACACAATATGAGGATAGGGACATCCTGTATATTAATATTAACACAAGTGAAAGCGTACGAGGTTTAAACAAAGACTAACTTAACACCAGGTTTTGTAATAAGACCGCAAAAGTTCTTAACCGATTTTGATCACTGTATATAATTTGGCCCAACTTAAAAGATAGTATAGTTTTTATAGCTCAATATTTGTTATTAGGGATTAAATTGTTTGTTGATTCCGAAAGCTTCAAACAGATGGCGGTGTGAGTTAATGACGGCACCGACACCACAGAATAGATAATAGTACTACGTACAGAACGGCCACTCACCTCCCCGCACTCATTTCAAATACCTCGTCCTACCCGGCACTTCGTTGTAGACATCACTGACACGTAAATAAGGGCGCGCGTGCGATCGCTCGGGCGAATAGACGCGAGCGCCGGCCGATAACAGAGACAGCGCTATGCGGGTAAAAGAGAAGGCAGTCACTGCACTTCTCGCGTCATTTCGATTGACAACCGCGCACTCAGCCCTACTAGATTCCACGCACACATTTGAGCGTGTGCAAACGTCATTTGCTAAAGTAGTAGTGATAGGTAATTGATTTGCGAACGTTGTATGGAGTGTCCGAGGTGTGCCGACACTACACTTAGTTATCTAGGTTGGGTAAACTTCCAGTAGATGGCGGTATGTACTACAACTACTGAGCCACAGCACCGCGTGGCCGGGTCAGATACTACGAATATATAAAAAAATCTCGTGTCACAGTGTTTGCCCGGGATAAGCTCCGAAACTACTCAACTAATTTTGATGGAATTTGGCTTGCTGTATGTATTACTCGTATTTGGTCCAACTTAAAAGATAGGATAGTTTTTATATCTCGATTGTTTATCTCAATATTTATTATTGGCAATTAAATTGTTTGTAATTATTTGTTGATTCCAAAAGTTCCGAACAGATGGCGGTGTGTGCTAATTTATCTACACAACACTTAGTTATCTATGTTGGGTAACCATTCAATAGATGGCGTTTTATTTCTAACTAGAGACAAACAGACATTCTACCCTGAGCCTGTGTAAATAATGTATTTATAAAATCTAAATACATAATTTCTTTACCAAAATTATAACATACTAGCTTTCCGCTCGCGACTTCGCCCGCGTTATTTTTGTTTTCCCGTGGGAATTTTTTTCCCGTAGGAAAATTACCCTATATCCTTCCTCTGGTCTCGAACTATCCCTATACCAACTTTCATCAAAATCGGTTCAGTAGTATCGAAGCCTATTCAATACAAACAAACAAACAAACAATCAAATCTTTCCTCTTTATAATATTAATACAGACTACTAAAGCCAATTCAAGACGTGGACGGATCAGCAAGTAATAATATAAGCATAACAATGTCTATATTATTATGGGACTCTTACAGGATACTCATAATTTGTTTGTCGTTTTATCTTTCGAGCAATACTTGATCCTTTTGAAGTTTCCCCACTCAAACTAGCTCACTCTAGCAAAAAGATTGTTGCGGCGTAAAACTCCCTCGACCCAAGAGAAAGTTGTAAGAACTGCGCTGCTCACACAGTCTGGTATTTCAAGAAACTTCCATTACGCAGGACCCTTTCAATTCAGGTCTCACTCCAATTTATTCCCGAACAGAATAGCTTTCCTTTCCTTGTTGGAGTCAAATAATTATGTAAATGCGCCCCCAGCGGCTACCGAAAACAACAACTTTGCTACCGTTTAATAGATGTCTACTATGAGCATTGTTTCTAAGTAAATTGTAGGTGCGATGCTGTTAAACACTTCACAATGAATAAACTTCGCAATAAATCAAATGAACCAAATTGGAATGAATAAAATGAGCTCGCAACTGAGTTCAGAAGAGTTTATTATTTCTTGAGCTGTCCGTTTTGAGGTTATTAGACAAAGTTAATAAATTTATTGGTGTAGATTCTATCGGACGATTTAGGATTGTCTGAAAATATCACTAGCTGAGAATTCATCCAGATCACTTCATGCTATGTTCGATATACTTGTATGTTATGAAATACTAAGAGTCAGTAGTTCTAGTTTGATTATATAAGTAAACTAGACCGGTTTCTGAATAACTGCATTCGATTCGAGTACTATACTTGCAAAAATATGACTACGACTATATCCGAGCGAAGGCTGCGCTAGAAGAAAGTGATGTAGGTATTAAGTTATTGTACACAGAGAATTAATGAAATAAAACATTTTTATATATTATATTTTGGTATTTCATTAAGGCTAATAATCTACACTATTATTATAAAGAGGAGAGATATTTTATATGTAGGTATGTATGTAATGAATAAACTCAAAAACTAGTGGACTGATTTCAAAAATTCTCTTACCATTAGAATGTGCTACATTATCTCTGATTAACATAGGTTACAAAATTAATTTTCCTACGGTAAAATATAAAATTCCCGCGGGATAACAAAAACAACGCGGGTGAAGCTGCGTAAAGTAAAGCTATATTTTATATTCGATAAAATGCAGTGAGTGGTATCGCTCACCAGTGACAGATGCTCACTGATACTCGTCTACCACTTATAGCAAAAAATGTGTAATTACCCAAGACCTCAGATGTCCTTGGCAGTACTATCACTAGACACTGCACGTAGAAATAAATGCTGACGATAGTGAACGGCATATTGTTTGAACAATACTGCTTAAGCTCAAGAACTCTTTGCAAAGACGGCGATTCCAAAAAGCTAGACACTCGTTTTATGTAGTTACCGATACAGCTGCCAAAAAATGCTGACACAACGACAGTACTCGTATAAGAATTTTAGTGAAACTCGATATTTTGTCGCTCGCTTCGGAGCGATATCTCAGATATGTTTTATTTCGTTGATTTTGGCGTGAACCCAAAGCCTACACTGTCAATTGAGCTGTGGGCTACCGACACGAATTTTAGGTGAGAAATTAAGAGCCCGTCCACATTGTGCCCGTAAAAGCAAAAATCAAGTGGCACCGAATAATCTGCGTGAATGAAATATAATATAAAATTCGCTTACCTTATTATTAGAGATGTTTAAGCTCACATATAAAACAAAGTACAGGAATGATGTTCGAGAGCATAAGCGACGAGCATACTAGGTCTAAATATACGTTGGGGGTCGGCGGGCGACATGGTTGGGTACTGTGTCGCCTGCATTGCACTCGACCCCTACGACTATGGAAGCAGCTAGGGGACACTAGCTGGTCCCATGCCTCTGGTGGAGAAGGGAGGCCCGTATTTATTACGGGCCAGGCCAAGCGACTTACGCGTGCCAGCGCCCTGCGCATGCACGTAGTCGCTTCTCTTATAGCCGGAGAGGTGTTCCCGAGGGGTTTAGTGGGTAGTCGCGGCCTCGTGCGGTGTAGTCCCACACACCCTTGCCCTTACCCAAGGGGCACGGAAGGTGCGCAAATGCATTCCCCTCGATAAAAAAAAAAAAAAAAAAAAAAAAAGGTCTAAATATACGTAAAATTATATGAAGTGCATCCATTCTTACCATTAGTTTATCCAACCTTACCTATTTGTTTTCAGCTTTGACATTTTATTTCTTTCATAATTCATAATAATGATTAAATTTATATAATAATTACAGAGCTGCGTAGAGTCTATGGCCTACGCGATCACATCAGAAATGAAGAGATCCGTAGAAGAACTAGAGTCACCGACATAGCCCAAAGAATTGCAAACCTTAAGTGGCAGTGGGCAGGACACATAGCTCGCAGGACTGACGGCCGTCGGGGCGGAATAGTCCTCGAGTGGCGGCCGCGTACCGGGAGACGCAGCGTTGGTAGGCCAGGCCCCCTACAAGGTGGACCGACGATCTGGTGAAGCTCGCGGGAAGCCGCTGGATGCGGGAGGTGCAGGCCCGATCGGTATGGAGATCCCTGGGGGAGGCCTATGTCCAGCAGTGGGCGTCTCTTGACTGAATTGATGATGATGATGAACAGAGTTGCAATCCATACTAACTTGTCCATACTATTATTATAAACTAGCTGTGCCCGCGACTTCGTCCGCGTGGAATAGTAACTTTTGGCAGCATTTTGATTTTTGTAGCCTATGTTATACCTTATATAATTAGCTATCTATTAGTGCTCAATAGATCGAGACAGTATTTCACTCCGGCGCACCGCCTTCAGCTTTACAAGGCGCAGGTTCGGCCTCATATGGAATACTGTTCTCATCTTTGGGCTGGGGCACCCCAATACCAACTTCTCCCACTGGACCGCATTCAACGGAGAGCGACTCGAATCGTCGACTGCCAGGAAATTTCAAATCGGCTTGATACCTTGGCGCTGCGTAGAGATGTCGCTTCACTATGCATCTTCTATCGTATTTATTACGGGGAATGCTCCGAGGAATTGTTCGGACTTATACCTGCCGCCTCCTTCCGCCATCGTTCCACGCGGCAAAAAATCCATGCCCATCACTTAGATGGTTGGCAGTCCACAACTGTGCGTTTCTCTCGAAGTTTCCTGCCTCGCACAGTCAAACTTTGGAACGAATTGTCGCCTGCGGTATTTAGGGACCGATACGACCTTCAAACTTTCAAAAAAAGAGCGTATTCCCACCTCAAAGGCCGGCAACGCACTTGTAACTCCTCTGGGGTTGCGGGTGTCCATGGGCGACGGTAATTACTTACCATCAGGTGATACGTCTGCTCGCTTGCCCCCTATCCCATAAAAAAAGTCCCTTCAAAATCGGTCCAGCCGTTCCGGAGATTAGCGGGAACAAACAGACAGACAGACAAAAAAATTTTAAATTGTGTTAAATTGTGTTGTGTAAAAACTTGTTATTTTGACATTACAAACAGATACTTCAATTTTATTTATTTGTATAGAGTATAGATAGATATAGATGGCAAAGTGTGTCTGTGTGTTACTTCTTCACGCTTAAACCGCTAACTGATTTAGATGAAATTTGCTAAAAGTTAATGCTAGATAGTTTCGAGTCCCGGGAAAGGATACAGGATAACTTTTATCGCAGAAATCATAATAGAGGGTGAAAAGGGGGTTGGAAGTTTGTGTGTACAGCACGTGTAGTCCTTAAAAGGAAAGCAGAAGGTGGAATTACAGAAAATAGCTCTGCGAAAAATAAAACCGACCGAAAAAAAGTCATAAATAATATAAGAAGGGGAATAATAAACCGATCGAACAAAAAAACAGGTAGCGACTGATGATGAGATACTATTTTAATAACTTGAGCGGTATGAATTTGAGTAAGCGAAAAATTAACTAAACTGACGACGAATATTAATTAATAATAAAATCCAAAATGAGCTTACAAAAAGTGTGTTTAGAATAATCGATTTTGGATATTAAAATTTTAAACGTGCGACTAAATTACTATGTGAGCGACTAGAAATACAGAGACGGCGGCATCTTTTGGTATAAAAAAAGGGCAGGGGGACGGGGGGGCACAGCCCCCCAACAGGGAGGCACGGGGGGCGAAGCTCCCCGCCATCACAAAAGAAAATAGGGGACAAAATTGCCTACTGTAGGTTAGGTTAGGTTCAGAACATGACCATGCGTCATACCGTATTCTATGGGAACCTATACCACTGAAATCATATTATTAAGATCTTCCAATTTTAACATCTATTAATTCTTAAATAGGTTCAAGGTGTGGCACAAACATGATTAACTTATACACAACCCAACCTTTTCCTATACATTTTGCCAAAGTACTCTGCTCATTATGGTATTTTTCAAAGTGGTTTTTATATTCGATACACCTCATATAAGATAAAATGCCGCTCAACATAAATAAATAATTTGCCAAATATTGAAAAAAATGCAGGATATGTTTGAGTGTCACTCAAACAAATATTAAGTCGCTCAAATATTATGAAGCTTCTAATTTTGTATTTGAAGTAAGTCGAATGAATGTTTATAAGTTACTATTCTGTTAATTTATCGTCATTCGCAGTCAGTCGCTCACTTAGTAATACAATAAGCCAAATTAATTATTTTTGTATCTTAAATTTTTCATTTACAGTCACTCGTTTAAATACTAAACATATAAGAATACATACAACATCACAGTTTTAAGTTGGTGACAAATTTTAACTATATTTATAAATACTTACATTATTGTTCTTATATTTTTAAAGACTTTCCAGGTGATCATTGCTTGGCACCGACTGCAATATAAAAGTATGATGTTGTATGTATTGTTATATTATTTATGACTTTTTAGTGTTTATGAAGTAGTTTTTATTTTATTGTGGAATATTTTTTTCCAATATTTTTAGGTTATAATACATGCGTTTTAGAATTTGAGTCAAGGCAAACACTAGGCACCAGACAGCTCGCTCTAAACAGTATTGAAAGAATTATTCCCGAACTCCTAACCTACCAGAAACCTTCCATGATCAGCTCAGTAACATGATATTGACTGCCTCCATGGTCTAGTGGTTGCGACCACCGTGTTTCGATCAGGAGGTCCGGGGTTCGATTCCCTGTGGGGGCAGAAGATTTTCTGTCTGGTTTGGTTGGTGGTAGGGCTTCTTGGCCCGCCTGGCTAGCTACCACCGTCTTACCTAAGTTTGTCGCCATAATAACAATGTTTATAGATTATTGTGTTCCGACAATAAGAGGTAAGATAGCCAGTTCCTCAGTTGCTGAGGAGGCCAGGTGAAGCTCGCTTTCATCTACGTTCTTATCGTCACTTACAATCAGGTGAGATGAAGGCCAAGAGCCTCCCTGACATCATTAAAAAAATATATGATCACTCACTACCAGATACAAATACCTGAATATTTTAAGTAAAAATCGGTCCACGATTGGCGGCGTAATCGTGTAACATACACACAAAAAAAACAACGTACGCATCGAATTGATAACCTCCTCCTTTTTTTGAAGTCTGTTAAAAACATGAAACACGTTGGACTTGCCTATAAAATTTAAGGGTTTCTCTCGATTTTCATGGGATCCCATCATCAGATCATGACACGGTGACAATGGGACCACCTCGGGAGTGTACTCTTTCACTTACAAAAAGAATGTTGAAAATTAGTCCATAAATAGGGGAGTAATCGGTGAATACATAAACAATAGATACATCAGAACATAGAATCTCCTCCTTTTTTGAAATCGGTTAAAAACATAAAACACGTTGGACGTGCCTATGAATTTTAAGGGTTTCCCATAATTTTCTTGGGATTTCATCAGATCAGGACATGGTGACAATGGGACCACCTCGGGAGTGTACTCTTTTGATTACAAAAATAATTTTGGAAATCGTCCCACAAATGGCGGAGTAATCAGTGAACATACATAAAAAAATTGATGCAGTCGAATATAGAACCTCCTCCTTTTTCGAAGTCGGTTAAAAATACTCGCTGTGGTAAGAACGCGCTTAGATTATAATTTTGATTGGCTTGGCCCGCAAATAGCCGTTTTCCGTGACCTCTACCAAATTATCAGTCCCCCTTGTGGGGGTTTTACCAATAAATGCTGTCTCCTGATACATTTTTGGCTACAAATGATAGGGAAACTCTTGGCTTTCATCTCACCTTTTTTCGGGGGGAAATGCGTAACCGCACCATCGGGTATGGTGCGGTTAGAGGATGGACGGCGAGCGTGTATGGGGCTCTCCCGGGAGAGTGCCAGGCCTACCCACTGAAACCCCCCCGGTGTTCTCCCTACCCTTATGGACGCGTATTGTAAGGTCCAGACTGCGACACCACTACAAACGCCCCTGGGCAAGCCCGATCAATTGGTCTGGCTATCGCCAAGGGGTAACCTTCATCTCATCTGATGATATTTGACGATAAAGCCGAAAGTGGTAGTTAGCTAGGTGGGCTCAGAAGCCCTGCCACCAACCACACCAAGCAGAAAAACTTCTACCACCACACAGAGGGACACGCTCCATACAAGGGCGGTCATAAATAGTTAAAGTCCTGTTACTATCAATACATTGTATTATTTTAGTGACTTATAGTTGTAAAAGTGTTTTAGGAATATTAAAATGAAAGAAGTACATGTATTTACGGAATAAAAAACGTTTACTTCAGTAAAAAACAAATATAAACAATAACATACTTTTACCTAAATTTATCATGAACAAACACTTAAAAATTGGAATGTAAAACATATATTTTAAATAAAATAAGAGTCAAAACATTGATAACATTATTTAATTATAATAAAATAATAGAAATAAATAAATTAAAATTAATTAAATACAAAAAAACAAAACAACTAACAAAATACAAATAAATTATTCTTATTCTAACAATATTAAACATGTAACAATTCTATTACACTTTGTGACAGAGTATTTTTCTTTTTAGGGGGAAGTTTCCGAAGACTTGTAATATAAGGATCTGAATGTAATAATAGTCGTTGTATTAAATCTTGATTGGTAACTTCACGTGACATTTTTCGAGTGTGACTTCGTCTATAAATTTTGATATACTTATTTGTCGCTTCAGCAGCTTCTTCGGAAAGTTCTCCTATAGATAACAATGCATAACTTATAATATCTGATCCATGTACGAGCACCTTGTGGACAGAAGCAGGAAGACTATACCATGGATATTCCTCGACCAGGCTGTATGCTGTTTGTAATGCATAGTCTTTAAACTTGCATTCATTAATTTTATGTCCAGAAGATAACGTTTGTAATATTACACAACAACGATCTATGAGATCCTTATTCAAACCTGTAATTTCAGCAGATACAGCTGATTCCAAAAAAAACTTCCTGGCCGTGTTTCCGTCGTTAGACGTCCCGCTTCCACCACTACGCGGCTTGTCAACTATTAAACCTAATCGTTCCCTAAACTGGGACTGTACATATTGTTTTTTATTTGATAACAATTGTTTATCACTATCTAGCCTAACTTGCCATTTTTTTATGTCTAATCTATAGAATAGAATAGAATAGAATAGAATAGACTTTTATTTCGCTTGAAACATGGTACATTAGCGGTGTAAGGTTATAAAATTACATTAAGTCACACATATTTCACCAGCAACTGGCATGCAAAACATTAATTTTTTTCAATAGTAAATTACATTATTACACATTTTTGTTCACCAAACACAACTTATACAATAATTCCATAAACATAATCTTTAACAATTATTATAAAAATCAAAATATTCTTGTAAGGAATAGAAGCATCTATCTATAAGCCATTGTTTCAATTTTGTCTTAAACATATTTATTGGTAAAATTTTAATATCGTCATGAAGCCTGTTATATATTTTTATTGCCATCACAAAACTATTCCCTGCGTATGAAGCAGTTGTTATTGTTGGCAGTTCAAGTCTGTTAGGGTACCTGCTGTTTAATCTCCATTGACTTGCTTTAGTGAACAGCTCGTTGTGAGTCCGGACAAAAACACAAATCTCATATAAATATAAGGAAGAAACAGTTAGAATTCTGAGATTTTTAAAAAATGGTCTACAAGAATGGTATATGAAAGATGAATAAAATATTTGAAGAAACGTATCCATGAATGTAGTGGTGATAATCCAAATTGGTATCTACTCTCTATTACAGGTTTTTGTAAACATTCGTCTATTTTATTCATCTCTTTAGGGGTAGCATTACATATATAACATCTACTTGTAGATGTTTCACTTAAAGCACTACAAATTTTACCATCTACCATTGAAAGCTGCAACTTATGAGAAACGACCAATTCACGATTGTCGATCTGAATAAAAGTAGGTTGCAAACTTTCAATTTTATCCTTAAAATAAGCTTCCTCTTGCAAAGACACTGCTGTGCTTTCTTTCAAAAATTGAAATCGAATAGGACGGCAGTACCTAGTGGAAGAGGGTCGAGGATTTTTCCATAAAATTTTACAATTATCTTCAGCTAATTTTACAATAATTTGAAGGGGTACATAAGATGTTACAAACAAACTACTATCTTCTAAAGTTGAATCTGAAAAAAATTGTTTGTATTCACTATGTCCAGTGCTGCCATCGAATCCCCATTTCCCAAGTAAAGAGATATTAGACAAACAATCATCAGGAATCTGATCTAAGACCTCTTTTTGAGATTCAAGGATTCGAGAAGCTGTGTGATCAAAAAGACTTTGTAATTCAACTTCAGCTGAAGACTCGGAAACAGTTATATTAGAAGGGTAACATCTCTGTTTCGCTTTAGTAATTTGTTGGTAACATGGTAATACATTAGGAGAAATCTTACTATTAACAAAGTTTTTAATTAATAAATACTGATGTTTTGTCAACTGAGCATCAGTCACAAGTGACAAGACATCATCAGTGCTAACTCTAGATATACACGAATCGAATGAACAGTCTGAAACATCAAGCAATGCACTCACAGTAGAATCATCAGACTTTGACAAATCAGCTACTCTCCGACGTTTAGTCCTTTTACTACATTGCGTAAAAGGTTTTCGAGGACGACCACGTGAATGACACGGCGACGTTTCAGACGGAGTACATTGCTTATTGTTTTTCACAAGTTGAATTTTTTCAATAACATTAAACCAATCGGAATTCTTATATAAAAGCTTGGTTTTATCCCTATTACATTTTTTCCAGAATCGAGCAATAGCTTTACATAAATTATTAACAATTTTCACTAAATAATGAATATCAATGTTCTCAGCATCGTCGTTCAGAGTAGTCAACAAACTTTGTAGGACTTGATGACACTTTTCCGAGTCATTATCGGTATTGACAGTTAGCCATATTTCAAGAATATGCATTCTTGAAAACGAGCATATATATAAATTACCTAAAACAAAAAAAAACGGTTAAAATTCAGTCACAAAACCTACACAAAGCACTAAGACTAAATAAACTAATTTCGTAGCAAATGCTACGAGATAATCTGGCAACCGTAGCACCCTTGTCATCGCCAAAAGGGCAGATAAGGGCAGCCAAGTTTTAATTTTCCTAAGATAAGAAAGTCTAAAGATTATGGTGCAATATACCTCCATAGTCGGAGCGAGTGGGAACATATTTAAAAGTTTATTCAAACTTTGAATATTAAAATATAATACTCCAAGAAAAGTCGCCTCGTAGCAATGACATACTAAAGAAAATATATACTAAGATACAATTAAAATAAAAATATTAATTATTACATATCCTGTTCTTGGATATCCATTTCAGAAAAAACTCACACAGCACTCACAGGTCCCGCAATGACAACAAATGACGTCACGCTTTTTAATGACTCACTGATAACAGTATTTACGATTGGCGATGCGCTCTCTTTGAATGCACAATAGATAATGAAGGCGCACTCTAATTACTGACCTATTTATAGTTTCAGAAGGTACCGCAACTATCCAATGTAACGACAAGGAATAAAATGTAAAACAAGAAAGCAGGTTTTTAAGATTTATGACCTATGGATGTCCCACAGTGCCATGGCGAACCCAAGACCTCCCGATCAACACCCAGTGGTCTAAGCCACTAGACCACGGAGGCGGTTAGACAACGCTACCACTCAATCCCTTTCCGCCCTAACGGCCGTCGACCTTCCTGGTGACCATCACAGCTCATATTCGTCACCATATATATGATTAATGTTTATTTTATCCTAGCTTATTTTTTTGTAATTATTTCAACTGTAATTTATTATGATTCTTTCTTTATAATTAGTTTTAAGTCCAGCATTTCAATTTTATTTATACAAGTGTTTGGGTGGTAATAAAAGTTCTCATTGAAAAGCACCCAGTCTATACGTCCCTTAACAACAAGTGTTTAAACGTCTAAATAAAGTTTCTTTTTTATCCATATGAAAGGCCTCATCGGAAGAACAGCGCTTCGGCTGCGAAATGCCATCGTTCTTAGCATATGCTGAGAGCGGGACCTTTTGGTCCAATTACTGGAATTTTCCATATCATTTTGTATTATCTTTTTTATATTGTTAATACTATACTATTATGTTACTCTTAGCTATCTAAGATTTTTGGGTCAACTAAATAGTTATTCATTCATTCACATACCACCGTGGGGCTCGAGCCTATCCTGAGTTAGGGGTGCTTAGGCCTTAGTCAACCACGGTGGCCCGATGCGGATTGGTCGAATTCACATACACCTTAGAATTTCTTCGCAGATGTACTTATGCAGGTTGCCTCACTATGTTTTCTTTCATCGTAAGAGCGTCGGACATATGTGTATGTGAAATTCGTAAAACGAAAAACACATTGGTACATGGCAGGATCGAACCCCGGACCTCCCCATTAGAAGACCAGTGCTGAATCTACAGCGCCACCGACGCTATTAATCCACATAAAACAATGTTAATTTGTAGCATTTGTATCAAGTACCTACGAGTATATCACGTGACAAAAGCTAAAGTTTCGCCAAGCGCTCTAGGTACGCTCAGAACAAAGTTGAAACATCTTCGCCACCGCACAGACATTGTATCCGACTTCAAAGTTTACTGCGAGGAATAAAACAGTGGTGATTAACGATGCACAGCAGTAAAAGGTGCTGGTGCGAGAGCGATAAAATCACCAAACTGATTTTGTTGGCGACAGTAAAAAACCTTCGAATGTCCCCTCTTAAAACACAATGGTCGCTATCATAGTTGTCTTTTGTCCGGGAATATTGCCAGGCCGCTTTCGGAGAGGACTTTAACATAGAGTGTTTTATTAGTTTCAAATGTTGCACGCTTGGCGCTCTGTGCAGCTGTATGTAAACTTAGCGCAGCTTTTTTTAAAGATGCTTCAAATTGAGTGGTGCGAAAATGAGCAGACCAGCTGTAGTGTAGGTAATAATAATGTGGGGTAACATCTTTTTCTTTTTAGTATGAAGAGGAAACACTAAGTCGGAGAATTCAGAAATAGGTATTTGTAAAATGTATTGCTGTCGCGCTGTGTCCGAACAATCGTTCTGAGCGCGATAGAGACAAAATATGTACTCGTAGCTCGGACCGAAATTATCTATTAAAAAGTACAAAAAATATACGTTTCGTAGTCCCCTGTTTTCTCCGCTAAAACTAGACCGATTTAATTACTTTTTGCGTGAAAAATTAAAGAAAGGCTTTGGCTGTGTTTCTATGTTTTGCTTTTTTCATATAATCTCGTCAAAATTGTTTGCTGGATGGATGTTTGAATATTATAGCAGAAAATCAGGCCAATTTTTTTAGGGTTTTGAACGTTTATAGCTCATTTAATAATAAACTAAAAAAAAAGGAAAACACACGAACATTTTAATAGTGGCCATATTGATTTTGTTGGAAAAAATAGAACAGCTATTGCCATGATTCAGGAAGGAAACAGGGGACTACGTTTGTATTGAAAAACGGCCTGTATGATTTTCTCTTAAGATAATTACTATTTGTGCATATTACTTATAACATAAATAGTTGTACACTTATACAGCACAATGCCATGTATCAATCGTGCGCACATTGACAATGTAACAATTGTTGGTAGACAATTAAAAAAAACGGTATAAGGACGATTTCAACGGTTCTTGATAAAATTTCAGGTATCTTACAAAAATTGTAAGGAAACTGGCAGGATAAAGGTGTTCTTTTAGACAGCGTTATTTAATAACGTTGTTATAATATTTATATTCAATAACCTGTCTTAAGGAACAACTTTATCTACCAGCTTCCTCCATCCGAGACCTGTGTAAGAGTAAGCTGCAGTTAATCTAAGAGACTTTCTAATAGGCAGTCAGACCCTGACCCTATGCAAATAAGCTTGGTAATATGGTAGCGAGTGGTGGCTTTTGAAAGAAGACACTCTTGCACTAGCTATCTTTGCATTTGGACCCCACTTCCACTTACCATCAGGTAGAATGGAGTCATTTAGAGTTGTGTAACTCAGGAGTGATTGATTCAAAAGATATATATCTGACGCAAGGAGTGATTATATCAGTATATCACTTCAGTTTCAAATATATCAATAGCTCAGTATCTCTTTCAGTCGCCTGAGATGGCCGAGAGCATTGAAACCGCATTGAATCAGTAACTCTTCTCTTTCACTCGGCAGGATTTTATTAGGTGACTGATTTTTCATATTCACAACAGTATTAAGAAAATTATTCGAAGTATATATAAATATAAATTAATTATAAATCTCTTTATGAATGCTAAACTCCAAATAATAAATAAGTTAATAAAATTTAATTAAGAAATTTAGACACAGAGCACACATTCATTATATCACCGATAAATTAAAGAAACACTGAGTTACTGAGTTAATGATCTAGCTAAAGATATAAATGATATAGTGATATAAAAGAGTGATATATATCAGCAGCTCCAAAAGATATATATCTCTCTTTTCCTCTGAGTGATATACTCTGCACAAGTCTAGTATCATTTGCTAGGCCCACTATACAAGGTTATTTTTTAATTATGACAAAAATTTTGTGTGCTTGTTCAGACAAGCAAACTGAACAACTTTCACTAAGGCACCAACTTTGAAATCGCAAAAAAAAAATCTGCTGTTCCATACATTTAGGTTCAGTGAATGTTGAACATTTGTATGGAACAGCTGACTTTTTTTGCGATTTCGAAGTTGTTCCCATAGTGAAAGTTGTTCAGTTTGCTTGTCTGAACAAGCACACAACATTTTTGTCATAACTAAAAAATAAACTTGTATATCTGCGGAGTGGGCGCGAGAGGATGACCCTCTCGCCGCACCGCTCCGGCGCAGGCGGTTGGGGAGGAGGAGGCGAGCGTTCCTGGACGCGCGCCACCAACATCCCTAGCAAGCTGGGGATTGAAATGGCCCGGCTGGCTGACTACCGGTCGGGAGACACTTTTCACCCCTGGCTTGGCCGCCTGGGGGTTGAATTTGGGGATTCTTGTCGACCCCGCCATAGAGGTAAGTCCTGGCGCTTGCGCCAGGCAACCCTCCAGGGGGCGCAATCGGGGAATGGCTAACGCCGATCCCAATTGTGTCTCTACGGAGGTAGAAGTATCTGGAGGGGTTTTAGCCGAGTATGGGGTCTTCTACCCGAGTCCGGCATATCCTTGGGGTGGCCTCGTCAGTCGGCTCCTTGTCGAATCCGTAAGAAGGATTTCCCCTCTTATATATATTAAAAATAGAAGACAAAACGCGTCGTGCGAACACCGACATTCATAGATCGCGTAGCTTGCTTACATTTGTTCGGCAAATTATTCCTTTCTGACCTTTAACTCGGGAGGACAAAATCAGGAAGTCCTGGGAGGGCTGCACGTCCTGGGTAATTGGGGCATGTAGATAATCACAGAAAAAAATCGAGCACTTTCGTTTCGCAGCTTCGATTAGAAAAAAAAATAGTTATTAACCAAGAAAAATAAGTTGAAGCTACCACAATGTTATCCCATTTATTTAAAAATTAATGTGAAGGTTCGCTTGATATCCCCAAATCTTAGCAAGTTCCATCATATGTTTCTTTTCGGCAATGTCAATCAGTTGCCTGTTTTGAGCTGCATTTTTGTTACATTGAGGCTCTCTCTCGGGGCTGGACTATTTGAATTTTATTTATATGTATTTATTTATGCAATAAATGAGTGTGGAGATATAAAATGAGCAATGTAGGCGAGTTGGACTCGCACACCGAGCGTCCCGTACAAACTTCTTAGTGAATGAATGAATATTCCTAACTATGTAGATATTTCCGGTTTTCAGATTTTTTTCTTAATATGTGCTATAAAACCTCGCTTGTTGCCAAATTTAATGATTCTAGGTCAACGGCAAGTACCCTTTTAATTTTGATTCCACTGAGAGTGTTATATATGTATTTTTAGGCATAACCGGCCGTATTTTTTTACCGTTAACTTAGAAGTTTGAATTTTTCAAAGCTTCAAGGGATTGTAGACCTGAGTATACGGTTTTAATTTCAACTCGATAGGTACCTCCACGCGTTCCCGAGATAAAGGGTCTTGACAGACAGACGGACGGACGGACGGACCACAAAGTGATTCTATAATGGTTCCGTTTTTTTCCTTTTGTTAAACCATAAAAACAGTTGTTTAAAATTTTAAACGGAATAAAATAATTGATATAGCCGGCTTGGTCTTTTAAGATCAAGCTTTAATTAAGAATAAAAAAAAATTGATTAATGAATTAAGCGCTTTGATGCTTCCCGTAATTTTATTTCGGAATAGTGGACCCAGATTACAGCGCCACCCAAGGTCCAATTGTACTTTTAAACCTTCCTAGGGCCTATCCAAACACAGAGTTTCAGAGTTTTTGCGAGACAAACACACAGCGTTTCATTTTTTACCGACGAAAAAACGGAGGAGGTACTCAATCCGACGCGTATATTTTTTTTTATTAGATATAACAAAGAAGAAGAAGATTTTATATTTATAATTGAACTCTTAATTACCACACTCTTTTTCAATATTTTCGATAGCATTTCTGGCATTGAATTTTAGTTTTATTCGTTTGTAATTTGTAATATCAATGACGACGCTACGTTATAGTAATATGTGCAAATCTACGTATTACTTGGCGTGATTTAACTATTGATAAACTTTCTGATGTTCTGTGGTGAGCAATCAGATAGTCAATCCTAACGAATATACCTATGTAGGTACTTAGTAGATAAGACATAGGTTGGTATCCATTAAGTTCCTACCTTGTTTTCGACAGTTATTTGAACAAATGTTTTTTAACAAACAAAATGAGGTGAATTATTGAACAATTTACTAAAACGTTTGACTTTCAAACATTCTTGTACAAAATAAGCTGAACTCATACCGTTAACAAAGACACCACGTAACCATTTTGAACAACATAATCCTTAATTAGGCGCATCTAAAAAGTCCACAGTTAGTTTATTAAATAAAATACAAAATAAACTCAATTTTCATATTAATTTGCGACCACATTTGAATATGAATATTAATCAACTTTTTAAGTTGTTTTTAGAATAATTCATAAATGTTAGTTATCTGCAACAAATTTTGACAGACAACAATCATATGGTCACTACGTACATTATCGCGGTACTCAGAGCATTCTGTCTTGGTTTTTCTGCGCTTGGTGCCCAAACCGTTCACAACTGAATGATTATCGCGACTAAATTCTTAACGTAATACTTGTTTGTGAGCTACCTAGAAGAGCAGCGCTATAATCTCTTATTTTAAAAAGTTATTAGCCTGGAAAATTACTTTGGGGTGTACGACACCCCACGCGCATAATTAAGGGTTAAAAGTTAATAAAAATGTACTAAGCAGAATTGTATTCGTTCGTGAGCTTGGCAAGGAGAGAATAATTAAAGTTATGTAACCTAATAATCAACCATATTTTAAGTCGGTTAACGAGAAGACTTTGTGAACAGGTCTGGCCTTAATCATTCCCAGGAGGCTTCTTGGCATTCATTGCTTAAACTTAGTCTTGTTACAAGATATTAGAACATCACTCATATATGTATTATCATTAATTAATGCGATACTGTTCACAGGCGAATGTCACGTCCCAGGTATCACATTACAAAAAAAGCAGTAACTCGCTATACCTTCTGATATTGTTAGAGTGGATGCGTGGTATTGTAGATGGTATTAATTAATATAATAACACATTTTAGGACATATATTTTTACACGCATTCTTGTCACTATTGTCTATTGAATAACAGTGACAAAGTTCTTTATATCGATTAAGACCGAAAATCGATATGTTTTAGCGGTAAAATCAAAAAATTTCATTCAAGTTGTATTTGATAATCTCTTTTGAAAGTCAATGAAGCTATGCCAATGGTTTACGAGTCTACGGCGCCGGCGGGAGACCTTGTACTGGAAAGAATCAGCAAGAAAACCAGCAAGGGCTATTTTTTTGTATTGTTACAGAGTCGTCAATTGTTACAGAGTCGTCAATTGGAAGCTGACCACAAAGCAAAAGTTTGAGCTCAACTTCCATTACAAAGATTTGTCATTTCTCTTTTTACTATGTCGTTACCAATACAACAATATTACTTAATAATAAATAGTTATACACAACAACACACGATTATTTACATTATAACGATTAATTTCTTCAAGGCATCATTTAAATAATCGTTGACTTTTAAATATCCTTCACTTTTCAGTGTCTTTTTTACGTGCGCTTTAAACTTATCAAAAGGCTCACTAGTCAGTTACACTTTGTGGAATTTTGTTGTAAAACGTTATACATTTCCCCATAAATGAGCCTCTAGTTTTTTGGAGCCTGTACGTTGGAACGGCAAGTTTATTTTTATTTCTTGTGTTAAGTTGGTGAATTCGGAAATTGGTTTCAAATGTATTATAATTTTTATAGATGTAAATTCGGGTGGTAAGTAAAGAATTTGGACGATTCAAAAGATTTCTATTAAGTCATATTTGAATAAAGATTATGTTGACTTTGTTCGTGTTAAATAGGGTTTACGTTGACAATACCATCCACTAATGGCTTCTATAAAAGAAGGATAAGTTAAAGCATACTAATTTTCGGATTTACTCGCGTATATTTAGTTTAAAACATTTCAATTATTTAGCCCGACGTTTCGAAAGCTTTACAGCATTCGTGGTCACGAGATGATTGTGCTTGAGGGTGTCATACAGGTGTCATATAGAAAAGTGTAGTTATATTTAAATAGTATTATTATAATAGTAGGTACTTGTGTACATAAGATAGTTTTGCATATCAATGTTTAGTGCCAATTCATGGCTCGAGTATTCACTTTCAAAAATGCAGTTTGTTGCACACCGCTTAGAGCTGAAAGTCCGACGCAAGTGCCTACATTTCATATTAAAATATTGTTTCGGGCTATTACTGTTTTACCCCCCTACACCTTTACGAAATTAGTCATTTTTCTCGTTAGATTCAGTATACCTCAATCTATGTTTGTACGTTTTGCCCTTTTTGTAATTCAGTATAATTTAGTTAACAAAGATAAAAATGCTCGAGGTAGTTTTTAAGTCCAAAATATGGATATTTAGATGCTAAGAATTTATATTCTGAGCAATATTACTTCAAAATCAAAACGTACCAATCTAGATTTTCTTTATATCAACAACATTTCCACAAAAATATGAAAATTGGACTATGTAAAGAGGAGAAAAGCGTTATCGCTTTTTGTATGAAAATTTACAGCTTCACAATCCTCTTAATGAAAGTTACCTAATGCCACTTCTGGATAATGTTATTTCCGATAGACGACATCATAATTGATTCAGTACTTCTAAAGCTTATCAGTTCCAAACATATAAAAAACTGTCCCCTCGTATTATTAGTATAGTAGACTAGAATTTACATTGTTTCTAGACTCTGAGTTGCTCTGTGAAATCCACAGTCCAAGTTACTGTTACACAAGTATGGTGCGGTTCCATGGATATTACGGAAACGTGAGTTAGTTAGGGCTGTCACATAATACACAAAATCTTTCTGTGACATTGACATTTCAAGCTGTTAGTAAGCTGTAGCTGGTAGCAAATAACATAAGCAATGCAATTTTCGCAGATTTAAAAAAAGTCGATAAAGAAATACGAACACAGCGACTTTATTCTTGTACATACTATCGATAAAGTAAGGCAGTATTTGATCATAAAATGTATTATTTTATAAATTCTTTTCGTGAAAAATATTAATTTTCTTTTCCCAAACTCGCCGCGTATTCCTAACAAATTATTAGTTTGTTCGTTATTATGTCATGATGTTTGTGCCCAACAATATACATATAATGTTTCAATAACTTACTCACTCTTTATAAGTGTGCAATTTTCACAAATGTTTAATTTTTATCGGCACACACTTATTACCTTTGAAAAACTAATGTAAATAGATACAACAATAATTAGTAATAATATTATAAAAAATATAAAAAATTACTAAATGTAATATAAAAAAGGCAAAAATGTTGTTGTCACAAATATTCTTTTAAACTCACTCTGCCAACCCTTACACAGACTGAAGCTGCTCAAAATTCATCTCATCACAATTCAAGCTGAGAGTGCGGTTATAATGGCAGTCTCGCTCCGGCGTATGCCCCTTTGACATAGGTAGATTACCTCAATGATACGTTCAACAACTGAAATCCTATGATGTGAGATTATTTTCTAACTCCCTAAGCTTCACTTTGCGCGACGGAGAAGAATGACGAGTTTCTGAAATGCCTACACTGTCGAGTTAAAATAAGTGCTCGCTAGTAACGATTACTCTTCTAATCTAATCCCTACTACATGGTTTATATTTGAAAATCAAGGTTTCGCCTGAAACCAGGAGGCTGGTAGGACCGAAATACCTGAATTGGTAGGACGGGAACCATTTGTTGAGATCATTCCAAAAACAGTAAGACTACAGGCTTAAGAGCTCAATCGCAAAGGCCTTAAGAAGAATAGACCAATCAAAATGGAATAAAACTCGCGAAGCTTTTCATGGGTATGGATAATTGACTGAAACGTACAGTGATCCCAAACAGATGCCAGACTCGCTATCATTGGGTGCACTAACCGAACACTTTGGCACTAGGATCGTGGTAACCAGGATAGGGCACGTCAGTTTCAAAACCTGTAGGACCTGCGAGGAGAAAGAGGAAAGCACGGAGTAACTGTGCCATTGCGATTCCCTAGCCTGTAGAAGGTTGAGGTTGACGAAAATTGATTAACCAAAACCGCAAGATTACAGGGCCATGCCACCTAAGAACATCGTCGAGCTCAAGGGCAAGATAGAGAGGACCATTGATGTAGATGGCTTTACGGACTAAAACCTGGGAAAGCACAAAGGATTCATGGTGGGTCGAAGTGCGAAGGTTCAATGTTTGAGCTGCCCCATCCCAAGATAACCCCCACAAGGTTCATATAATGACATGTACGTTGCATATTGCATTGGAACGGATAAAGAAGATACTCGATCGTGATAGATCGTGATACGATAAGGGGTACGGTCTGTGCCACGTCAAGTCAGTTTTGTCTGATATCAGAGAGGTTCGATCATGGCAGTTCTTGAATCCTCCTCCTTGCGGGGTCGTGACCTCGTTGGAGTACTTTTTCTTGAACTATTTTGCGCCATTTTGTTCTATTTTCGGCAGTGTGGATAGCATCGCAGACTGTGATGTTCAGTGCGGAGCGAATTTGGCAGTTCTTGAATATACGACGCATATTATACATATATTATGTGAACACAGTTTACTCTGTATCATATGCGTCGTCCGTATCTAGAAATTTTTGATTATTTTATATATAAACTAGATGTGCCCGAGAACTACGTTACGGCAAAAAAATATTAATATCGCTATTAAAATGTTGTTGGAATAGCCTTCACCAACATTTTTGTAACCATATTTTTTCAAATCAAATTATTTATTATTATTATTAAAAAATGGGGGTTGGTGCCAAAATGGAGAGGGCCAACCTTATTACCTATGGGTATAAAAAAATATTTTACAAAAAATAAAAACCGACTTCAAAAACACTGAAAAGTTAAAAATAATATAAGAATAGGTACAGACAACATCACACTTCTATATTAAAGTCAGTGCCAAACGATGATCTCCTAGAAAGTCTTAAAATTTGGCACCGACTTCAATATAGAACTGTGATGTTGTCTGTACCTATTCTTATATTATTTTTAACTTTTCAGTGTTTTTGAAGTCGGTTTTTATTTTTTGTAAAATATTTTTTATTTTTAACTTTTTAGTGAATGCCATATTTTTAGTGAAAGAAACCCTTATTTAATAAATTAGCGTTTCCCTCGATTTTCATGAGATTCCATGATCAGATCCTGACTTTGGTGACCTTGGAACCACCCCAGGAGTATACTCTATCGAATACAAAAAGAATTTTGAAAATCAATCCAGTATTGGCGAAGTAATTGCGTAACATACATACAAAACTCTTTGGACACACCTTAAAATTTAAAGGTTTTCCTCGATTTTCATGAGATCCCATCATCAGATCCTAACTTTGGTGACCATAGGACCACCCTTGGAGTTCAATCTATAGAAGAATACAAAAAAAATTGAAAATCGGAAAAATTGCCACAATTGGCGGCGTAATCGCGTAACATACCTACACACAAAAAAAAACATGCATCGAATTGAGAACCTCCTCCTTTTTTGAAGTCGGTTAAAAATTGCCTACGATCAAATATAAACAAAAATAATTAAAATTGGAGGAGGAGGAGTTTGTTAAAAAGCACTGTGATACGAGATTTTTATATACTCCGCTTATCTTTATTATTATTTTTGAAGTCTATATACACATATTATAGTTTCCAAATTAAATATGAACTTTTGTGAATGACAAGCTATTTTTGTCCGTCAGTGTACTTTATAATTAGGCCTATTTCAAAGGCCCCCCGAGTATTACCATTTTAAAGCGATTTTAAAAGAGGTGGGTCCTTTGTTAGCTTAAATCTAAAATAAAATTATTGAAAACAGTTAAAGGATACATTTACAAGTATAAATATACTATATTTTGGTCAGTATGTCTGTCGGCCATTGGTTCTTACATTTAAATACAGCACCTTTGAAAGAAAAAACAATATTGTCGACGAAGTTGGAATCTCAGTTGATGAAATTTTTTGTGTGATGTTATTATTATTTGTTTGTAATTACATAAATGTATTATTGTGGAGGTATATAAATAAGGTATATCTCAGCCATTAGACACTCACTGAGGGGCTTCTCTGTACCAGGGTCGTCTGCTTGGGTACCTCCCCTCCGTCTTACCTATTTCCGCAACAAAGCAGCGGTGCTTGCATTGCTGCGTTCCGGTTTGAAGGGTAAGATATGGCAGTGAAATTACTGGGTACCGTGACATTACATCTGATGTCACAAGTTGGCAACGTACACTGTGGTCCTTGTGGGGGTTGCAATTATACTGCAAATCTCACAAGAGCCACACGTATTATAGGTGAGTGTTACCACTTACCATCAGGTGGGTAGTTTGCTTGTTTACCAACTTATTAGCAATAAAGAAAACATATATCGCCTCCATTTTCAGTGTCCAGGGAAACAGCATGATTTGGTACACAGATGGATCAAAGATGGAGAGCAGGAATATACTGCAATAAAACTGAGATCTCAATCGGCATGGGCAAGCTGGCTACTGTGTTTCAAGCTGACACATACGCCATCTTTGTATGTGCACAGGAGAATCTAGATAAAGGTCGCAAAGGCCTTAACATCTACATTCTCAGCGACAGCCAAGCGACTCTCAAAGCGCTTCTGTCACACAAGGTGGAATCCAAACTAGTAATGAACACAATTGAAGCACTAAACAAACTAGGTAAAAACAACACCATACGTCTAGTCTGGATTCCAGGCCATAAGGGTTTCGATGGTAACGAAAAGGCTGACTGTCTGGCAAGAAAGGGAACGGAAAAATAATTTGTGGGGCAGGAACCGTTTGTCGGAATTACCGCAAAAACAGTTAGTACAGGCCTAAGAGCTCAATCACAAAGGAGGCACCAGGAAGAATGGGCCAAACAAAATGGAATGAAGCACGCCAAGCTCTTTATGGGCATGGACAATTGGCTCAAATTTACATTGAGCTCTAGCAGATCCCAGACCCGCCTAATGCTCGGTGCTCTCACCGGACATTTTGGCACTAGGATCATGCTAACCAGGATGGGACTAGCCAGGTCCAAAATCTGTAGGGCCTGCAAGGATAAAGAGGAAAGCATGGAACACTTCCTGTGCTATTGCGATGCTCTTGCCTGTAGGAGGCTAATGCTGACGGGAGTTGGTTATCCAAAACCGGAAGATTACAGGGCCATGCCACCAAAGGACATCCGCAAGGTCATGGACATGGTGAACTGGACCGAAGGTGGTGATGGCGATAGTGATGGCGATGGTGATGGTGATGATGGTTCTCAACCTTTTACCCTATGCGCCTCACCTAACATTATGATAAAATACTATACCCCCCTAGGGGCCGAAATGAGGACTCAAAATAAGAACATTAAACAAACGATGAAAATATTCGCGTTTTAGATTTATTCGAAAGTAGGTTGGTAATCAACTAAGAAAAGTAAAACATACAATTAATGAGAGCACTGTGGCTGCACTTTATTAACCAATTGGTGTATCCTTGGCTTCATAGTAGTCAGTGCACAGCGAAGATAATTTTCCTTAATATACTTTGTACAGTTTAATTCTGGAGCCGCTCGCTGCGCCCCCCTTGGTTCAATTTACGCCCCCCAAGTGCGCCTCACTGGTTGGGAAACCCAGGTCTAGATAATTGGTATGAGTGTATTTTTGTGCTTTTATTATACAAATTTGTTAATCAGTTACACCTTTTAGATTTTCCGAGTCCAAAGTACAATAAAACGAGAAGCATATTTTTACATGTTCGACTGTACCTACATAATTACAGTAAGGTACATTTAATTTAAATCCGCCATGTCAGGCGGCGGCGGTCACAGTCCACTGACAAAATGTTTGTAGCACAGCTTTTAGCGTTTAATGCGTTCGATGATTTGCGCTGACAACAAAATAGTTCGCATATAACACTGTGTTATATTTGCAAAATTATGTTTACTACCTAACGTTGTTATTTCGCGTTATCCCCTTGATTGATGTTACATAGCTGCTGATATAGTTGCAACGTTTTATTTTCTCGCGCGAATGATAAATGATGACCGCAGAAAGAGACTGAATAATGTACGAACTTATTCGCTATTCAATTGTTTATTGGGGGAAATAATTTACAAGGTTACTTTTTTATCACTTAAAGGCATGTGTCTGGGCACATCCATTATTATATGAAAAAAGAGTCTAAAAAAAAGACAATTAATATATATTTTTTACATTTAAATCATTCTACTACCGTGTTTTGAACCGTGTCTTCGAAAACGTCACTTCGTTACAAGTGCGGAAACTTCTTCACCAGTCAATTCTTCAACTGTCATTTCTTCACCAGTCCCGGTTTGATGACCCAAGCCTAAAAGGAGCGGTTCAACAACAGGGACGAGTGGAAATGACAATACCGCACGTACATTGAACGACGTTTTTAAAACATTCGTGAAAAAAAACAGGAAAGGAATTCAATGAATAACAGTTTAATCCTTGGACTAGTAATAATATAATTTAGTGGGAGTAAGTTTTTTTTTAAGAGGACGTATGTGAGATACGCAGCAAATGTGCAACACAGCAATGCAAGCACTGCTGCTGATTTGCGGCAGAATTAGGTAAGACGGAGGTACCCAAGCAGGCGACCGTGGTACAGAGTCTCCCTCCGGTATAAGTAGGTATTAAAAAACTGTTCAAAAGCGAATTTCGCGCTTGAATATTTCTATTCGCATGTAATCTACGCCGCGGCCAATCCCATTGCTGAGGTTATCCGGCCCTATTTGCATTTATAAGGGCCGCAGAGCCTCCGCGGCCAATTTACCACCATTCAGAGGCCAATTTTAATAAATTATCGCGCAGACGCCACTGGCTTCACACCTGTACCCTTCATGTGATGATTGCGTGTACGTTTGTGTCAAGTAAGTCTACATATTCTTTTCACGAGCATTTTAATTAAATAATAATTCGTCAAACAAGTTATTGTACGACTTTTAGAAGCAAATCGGGTATTTTGGAAGCTGGCTGACAGTCTTATTACGGACTTATGCAACCGGTTGCTAATTGTACAATAGCAACGTAATCAACAAAGTATCTCTTAGTAGTTTGTGATCAACAAACAATCGCTCGCTGTGTCCAAGTGTTCACGTGCATTTTTAGTTCTTCAGTTACTTGAATGTGGCGCTATTGTAGCGTAATCCAACCTCGTCATCATCACTGCTCATATACGTCCCCACCGAGGGGCACGAGCCTACTCTAACCAGTTAGGGCGATTAGGCCTTATAGTCGCGGCCCAGTGCGGATTGGTTGACATCACATACACCTTTGAATTACTTCGCAGGTGTATGCAGGTTTCCTCACGATGTTTTCCTTCACCGTAGAAGCGTCAGATAAATGTACATATGAAATTCGAAAAACACATTGGTACATTGTAGGATCGATCGCGGGCCTCCCGATTTTACTCAGAGCACAGTCCAGTGCCCAGCACAGGCCACAGCGCCACCGACGCACCCATCTCTAATCCAACGTTCCATAATATGAATTTGCGATTTATAAGCAATAATTGTATAATCGCAGCAATGGCGACTGTCTCTAAAGATCGGTAATAAGCCTGCGGGCGAAGCGGTTATTCAAGATGGCTGCGGTTTTCCGTCTATTGCCCGTGGTTCACCTTCGCAGTCCATCTAGGTACACCACTGGAAAAAGTGGTATACAACGAGCCATTTCACCCGAGACTCATAAAACTACCTGAGCCGGTACGCAGTGGATAGTCACATTGAGGGTACAATGGGTTTTATGGTCGAGACTTGTACTCTGCTTTCTCCGATTGCAAGCAAATAAAACAAGGATTAAGCATACAGGTACATTTTTCGCACTTCTTTCCATCCATTAAGTCTCAGGCGAAAATGAGGTTGAAATGAGGTTGAAAACCTCAATAACACAACAAATTTGGCAAGTATGACGAATAATAATTATGTTTCTCACCACACAATACTTCTGAACATTTCTTTATTTTTCAGCATGACGTTCGACTATGGCCAGATCCTTAATTACAAGTTATAAATAGGTATTTGCATTATTGGTTTTTTTTCGTAAATGCACGCCTGTATTAAACGTTAATTAGTATTTAGATAGTAATACATAATATGTCGTAATTAAATTAAGATATCACCTTAATCTCATAAAATCATATGTGTATTGTGCAAGTGGACATACATATAAGGCCTGATTGTCTTAGTCTTAAAAGAAAAAATATTGAATGCACAAGAGCATAAAAATCCATTTTATGTAACTTTCTCTCGACACAAAGAACAACTTTACGAGCATGAGAAGTGAAAATATCATATTTGATGGTCCACTTCAAATACCGACAGGATTATTTTGGAGACAGTGAATTTTTTTAGAGCAGTATCCTTGTTAATTAAACATTATATTTTTTTTGCTAGTTTATTTTATCCAAATTTCAATTAACGCAAATAAATGATTATGAATGATTATGATTATGAACGTTGCTATTATATGCTCAGGTGCGCGACGCAGGTGCCACGCAAGCGCAAATAGTATAACCAGGATCATTGCAATAATGTGGACATTTTCGAGTGAGCTTTTATGTTTAAAACTTGTCAAAAAGTACATGTGTATTTCTCTTTAATGAACTTTATATACCTATGTAAATTTTGCGCACTGTTCTGAATTACAAAAACACATTTTCTTACCTACTGACTATTTATACCTACGGACTGGTTATTATCGAGGTAAAAGATTTGCTCGGGGTTTGTCTACGCGATCGCATAAGAAATGAAGAGATCCGCAGAAGAACTAGAGTCACCGACATAGCCAAAAGAATGGGAATGTTAATTAGTATTTAGATAGTAATACATAATATGTCGTAATTAAATTAAGATATCACCTTAATCTCATAAAATCATATGTGTATTGTGCAAGTGGACATACATATAAGGCCTGATTGTCTTAGTCTTAAAAGAAAAAATATTGAATGCACAAGAGCATAAAAATCCATTTTATGTAACTTTCTCTCGACACAAAGAACAACTTTACGAGCATGAGAAGTGAAAATATCATATTTGATGGTCCACTTCAAATACCGACAGGATTATTTTGGAGACAGTGAATTTTTTTAGAGCAGTATCCTTGTTAATTAAACATTATATTTTTTTTGCTAGTTTATTTTATCCAAATTTCAATTAACGCAAATAAATGATTATGATTATGAACGTTGCCATTGTATGCTCAGGTGCGCGACGCAGGTGCCACGCAAGCGCAAATAGTATAACCAGGATCATTGCAATAATGTGGACATTTTCGAGTGAGCTTTTATGTTCAAAACTTGTCAAAAAGTACATGTGTATTTCTCTTTAATGAACTTTATATACCTATGTAAATTTTGCGCACTGTTCTGAATTACAAAAACACATTTTCTTACCTACTGACTATTTATACCTACGGACTGGTTATTATCGAGCTAAAAGATTTGCTTGGGGTTTGTCTACGCGATCGCATAAGAAATGAAGAGATCCGCAGAAGAACTAGAGTCACCGACATAGCCAAAAGAATGGGCAGGACACGGGCGTTGGGGCCCGCCCCAACGCCCTCGAGTGGCGGGCGGTCCTCGAGTGGTCCTCGAGTGGCGGCCGCGTACCGAAAGACGCAGCGTTGGTAGGCCCCCCACAAGGTGGACCGAAGATCTGGTGAAGGTCACGGGACGCCGCTGGATGAGGGAGACGCAGGACCGATCAGTTTGGAGATCCTTGGGGGAGGCCTATGTCCAAAAGTGGACGTTTCTTGGCTCAAATGAATGAATGAATAGATTAGAGAAATTTAAAATAGGTTGTATTCCACATTCAATTTCAAAGAATACCACATACACCGTTTTTAACCTCTTAATTTAGCGCTAGTTTCCATAGAGGAATCTATGTAATATTTTCAATTGGCCGTACTACGTCGCCATCTGGTGTACAAGCGACTACAATGCTCGTACACGCGCAAATTGGATTTATGCCAAAAGAATGATTGACGATCGCTGAGAGAGATTTGTCGACAAGATTGACGCATAGTGCTAATATGAAATTATGATTAACAGATTCGAGCGGCTGATGTTTCCGATAATAGTATAGTGTTACATTGCTTGCATAGTATAATATATCAATAAGCACCACTTATGCCCATTAACATTGTAAATCTTATAGAGTCTGTTATGTAACGCTCAAATAAAGCTAAATTCAAATTCAATATCTTTTATTCAAATAGGATTGTAACAATCTCATTTGTTAGTCAAATCAGCTACGCCACTGGTTCACAAGTCTAAGCTGTAAGATGTAATAAAGGTTGTTATTCAAAATACGCCTTTATAATTGATCTCTTGTGTTATATGAGCAGGAGTAACATAATATGCAATCCTGATTGACTAACCAGTAAATGGACGTCGCGACCGCGCTTAAAAGTGTTCGACGCAAAAGAGAAACAGAATGCATAAAGAGGACAAAATTGGTGAAAAATCGTTAGAAAATTGAACATTAAAACCACGAAAATACGGCTTAAATTAAAATGTTAATATTTTAGACTTTCATATAGGCATACTACACAATACTTACAATACTAAGAAAAATTTCATTTCAACCCAAATACCTCTACGTATTACTGTTTGGAGCGGGTCCTTCTAAACATGATCTATTTATTTATTATTAACTATCATTTCTAACTAGATTTCGTTTTAATATTAAAATCATGTTTATTGTTGCTAGAAAAGCAGTTAACATAATGTTCTTATATGAATTTTATACTTCATTGTACTTAGGTAAGTATAAAATTCAGTATTCAGTGTGATATATATAGGTTTTCTCTGGGAATTAAGTGCTTATCAAAGTAGATATTGTAATCAAAACAAGACAGTACAGATGAGCCGTCGTAACTTAACCATAATATCACGATTGTCTGACCAAATAAAGGAATACATTTCCACAACAAATTTCTTTCAGGTCGATTGTGGGGCTTCGTGGAATTGTGCTTACGAGTTTCTATTATTTTGTCCAGCAGCGACACATCCCATCTCGGCGTGTCCCTCTCTGAGAGGAATACACCCTTGGGCGCATTCGGCACTTGTCTTTGCCTCCTAATAACAATTGCGGAGAAACTGATATACCAAAACTCACGCCCTCTAAGACGCGTGGCATACTTAGTTACTTAGCAGCCACCCAAAATGGATCTTGACTCTTGACTACCGATGAAAGAACATGCCACGCTTATCTGTTCTACTTTATAAATTACCTTACCTAACTGTTTTGCGTAATTATTACCTAACCAAAGTTAAGCCACTAGTTATACTAGTTGAAATATTAAAACTATTACCTTATTGAACTATTACCTCATTACTTTAGTCGACCATATAAAAATTTATCAATAAATTATATTATGTTGAAAATAAAACAGAAGACCATAAAATGAAGTAATATAAGAAATAAGAATGACATAAAATATATTATTCCAAAACTCGATCGACTCGAGTAACACGATATGATGTCTACCAGATGCAAATACCAGAATATATTCAGAAAAAACATGAAACACATTGGACGTGCCTATGAAATTTAAGGGTTTCCCTCGATTTTTTTGGGATCCTATCATCAGATCATGACTTGGTGACAACGGAACCACCTCGAGAGTATATTCTTTGGTTTACACAATTGTCTAACGCTCCTACGGTGAAGGAAAACATCGTGAGGCAACCTGCATACATCTGCGAAGAAATTCAAAAGGTGTATGTGAAGTCGACCAATCCGCATTGGGCCAGCGTGGTTGACTGAGGCCTAATCACCCTAACATAGGGTAGGCTCGAGCCCCTCGGTGGGGACGTATATGAGCTGTGATGATGATGACTTTGAAAATCACCATAAATGGATGAGCAATCGGTGAACATATATAAAAAAATAAATACAGAACATAGAACCTCCTCCTTTTTTGAAATCGGTTAAAAACCATAATTATTATTTTAGTCTATTGCTCAGTTACAATAAGAATAGAAGGAGCTAAGTGTGCATCCAGCACAATTAATTTATTATACCAATTATATTATCCAAAAAAATAATAAAAATAAAATAACTATCTGTTTAACCGACTTCAATGTAAAAATGTGACGTTGCACTTGCATGTATTCCATTTATGACTTTTTTTGTTTTTAAAGTCGATTTTATTTTTTGTAAAAAAATTGCGTAGAGCGTTTCTCAGCCTTAGACAGGTGGTGAGGGCTACTTTGAACTGGAAGCGATGGAGGTAGTTTGTATGTTTAAAAGGTTCTAACAACCGCGATCCTCAGTAAAGCGCTCCACACACAGACGCGGAAGCGGGACGGTAGTGGAACTGCGGCAAGCGATTTACTTGCGCCACGCCACTTCCACAGGCGGTTTTTGTGCGGTATGGTCCATAGTAACATGAACATTACAAAAAATTCCCCTCCGCTACCGTCCCGCTTGACGCCTCTGTGTGTAGAGCGCTTAAGAGGCTGACAACTCTGAGTGGAGCTCATCGAGCCCCACTTAAAACTTTTTTAGCAAAACCTGTTTATTTATACCTTAGTAAAAAAAATATATGTTACTCTTGAGAATATATCCGAGAATATCCATGTTCCCAAAACAAATTTTAATCAAAATTTCTCATTAAAAAAATGCCAAAGACACCCATCAAAAACAGCTTCCAGAAGAAAATCCGAGTTATTTAACGAAGGTTATTTAATGATTTTCAGGGAATTAAATCGTTACACTTAACTTGATAATTGAAATTTTACTTGTGTAGATCTATAATTAGTTTATTGTTGTATAATTTTGTTACTATATTAGTCATAATAACTGTTGATCTACCATTAAAACAAAAATAAAAATAAAATAATATTCATGTTTCATATCTTCAAATAAGTTACTAGGTTCTATGAAAAAACAAATTTTTTATTATTTTTTCGCTCAATTTCAATAACGCACCGCGCCCGTAATCCAGTACAAATCATGTCTCAAGGTCGTTGGCGTTACTCAGCCTCTTAAGAGGACTGTGAAGTGCCAATAAATGGCTTGACTATGCATTTTCAAAAATGCAGTTTGTTGCAAACCGCTTAAAGTTGAAAGTCCGAGGCAAGTGCCTACATTTCATAATGAAATATTGTTTCGGGCGATAACGGTTTCACCCTCCTAAACCATTACGAAATTAGACACTCTTGGTCTCATTAGATTCAGTATACCTTAATCTATGTTTGGACGTTTTAATTTATTTGTAATTCAGCATAATTTAGTCAAACACGATAAAATGCTCGAGGTAGTTTTTAAGTGTAAAATATAGATATTTAGATGCTAATCTATACTAATATTATAAAGAGGAAAGATTTGATTGTTTGTTTGTATTGAATAGGCTTCGAAACTACTGAACCGATTTTGATGAAAGTTGGTATAGGGATAGTTCGAGACTAGGGAAAGGACATAGGGTAATTTTCCTACGGGAAAAAAATTCCCACGGGAAATAAAATAATGCCGGCGAAGTCGCGAGCGGAAAGCTAGTAATTTATATTCTGAGCAATATTTCTTCAAAAGCAAAACGTACAAACCTAGATTTTCGTTATATCTACAATATTTTCAAAAATTATGAAAATTGAACTATGTAAAGAGGGAGAAAAACGTTAACGCTTTTTGTATGAAAATTCCTTCAGCTTCACAATCCTCTTAATGAAGATGCGGTAGAGGGAGCATCACTTACTCCACCCGCTCTCTCTTCTATCATTGTGCCACCGAACGTAACAATAAAATAATATTTTACGAGTGCACACACAGCACACACGAACAATTTTTATGAGTTGGATCCTTTCAACTCGCGGGTACTATATCGGGAATGCCACTGTGAATTACACAATTTGGTGCGCCACTCGGGCGACATTTGATTGCCGTATAGAATTTTTAAAGCTTTGTAACACTTCAGTGACTCAGTTATCGCCTGTATCTCTCGTTGGGTATTAATACAAATCATTTTTAGGTGACATTTAAGGTGAGCGTCGGTGGCGCTATGAACTCAGCACTAGGAGATTCGGGATTTGATCCTGCCATGGACTAATGTGTTTTTCGTTTTTCGAATTTCATATGTACCTACATTTGTCTGACACTCCTACGGTAAAGGAAAAAATGGCGAGGCAGCCTGCATAGTGCATACACCTGCCAAGAAATCCAAAGGTGTATGTGAAGTTGCCGAATCCGCACTGGGCCAGCGTGTTTGATTGAGACCTAAACGCCCTCACTTAAGGCGAGCCCCTCGGTAGCGACGTATTAGCTGTGATGATGGTGGTGATTTTTAGGTGAGTTGAATCTGAGAATGATGTGATAAAAAAAAACAGCTGTGTTTGGCAAGTTAAATAAATAAATATAATAATCAATGAAAAGTTTCTTTTTCAAAATACATAGCATTGGTGTTGCTGCTGCGTAAGCCATGTAATCCACATTTACGGTGGTAACTGGCCGGTGTAAAGCTAGGGCGGGTAGCTGTATACAATAACGTATCATTTTTTCAATCCATGAATATTGACCTACACCACGCTCTGGCCAGAGGTTGTACACCAATCTCTGGCCTGGGTTGTTTTTTTTTTTCAAGTTTTCTATCTCTGTTGAAAGTTTATATTTTCAATTACAGAATATTAAAGTCTCGGTGGCGTAGTGTCTCGAACGCTTTGGCTTCACTGTTAAAAACAAAGCAACATTTGCCATGGTTGAACACTGGATAGCACTTCAAGCTCCTTACTCCACGGCTGTGTGCCGCAGCAGCTGCACTCGGACGGGTCCTCCCTAACGTAGGAGGGCCAGGATCGGCGTGCCGTCGACTGTATCACGGGGTGATACGGTCGATGGCACTTTACGGAGCCCCGGTATGGGCGGAGTGCCTCTCCCCTCGAACGGTGGCTCTCTTGCGACGTCCGCAGAGGGTCATAGCAACCCGGGCCGTGCGAGCTTATCGCACGGTCGGCCACGGCGCGGCCTGCGTTCTTGCGGGCCAAACACCGTGGGATGTCGATGCACGCGTTCATGCGGAGGTGTATCGGCATCGGGTTGCTGTACGAGAACGGGGGGGACGATCCGCTCCTGAGGAAGTGGAGCGGGTTCGTACCCAGGCGCAGAGGGAGGCTCTGCGCCGATGGGGTGAGGCACTCGTCTTCCCAGCAGCCGGCCACCTGACAATCGAAGCGATACGTCCGGTGTTGGAGGAGTGGGTAAGGCGCCGGCAGGGCAGCCTCTCGTTCCGCATGGTGCAGGTACTGACCGGACATGGTTGTTTTGGTCACTACCTGCACCGGGTCACCCGTCGAGAGGAAACGCCGCAGTGTCATCACTGTGACGCTCCCGATGAACTGCTGCCGAACACACCCTGTTGGTGTGCCCGGTCTGGCGACGCCAGCGCAGTGAACTCAACGCTGCGCTGGGAGGCGGAGACCTCTCGCTACCGAGCATGGTCGTGGCCATGCTCCGCGGCGAGGCGGAATAGGGGGCTGTCGCCTCTATCTGCGAGGACGTAATCTCGCAGAAGGAGGCCGCGGAGAGGGAGCGGGAGGATGATCCTCAAGCCGCTCCCCTTCGCCGCAGACGGTTAGGCAGGAGAAGCCGGCGTTCGCACAAACGATGCCCGTCTAATGACTCTGCCGTGGAGGCCTGCGTGCACGGTTGGCCCCGTGCACGTCGCCGTAAGGCTCTTCCGTCTGGGGGATTGTCCTAGTGTTCTCGGACAATGCCCCCCTTGGCGATAGCTCGACCACTGGTCGAGCTTGCCCGGGCGCGTGGGTAGTGGTGTCGCAGTGTGGACCCTACCACGTGCGCCCACAAGGGCAGGGAGAACACCGGGGGGTTTTAGTGGGTAGGCCTGGCACTCTGCCGGGAGAGCCCCACACACGCTCGCCGTCTAGCCAACGGCGGGTACGGTGCGGTCACGCATTTCCCCCTGAAAAAATAAAATTGTTGAACCCTGGATGGGTGACCAAACTTTTGTGATCTCGAGTTCCTTCGGCACGCTAATCTGCCGATCCCGACTCCCGGTCGCTATTGCAACCGTTCCTACCCACCAATCCCCATTGGGCCGGCGTGGTGGCTGGTTTCACCCCACATGTGTTTCTTACATGTAGGAAGGCGGTGGTAAGCAGTGCGACGTATATGTATACACTCAGGGGCAAATTTAGAGGAACGATAAAAATTCACTCCTAGTTTTGATAACGCTGTGTATTTCAGCATACGAAACCATATTTAGTTTTACCAGCTTTCTAGCCATCGGATTCGATACAAAAAAAACATTCGACGCGGAAACCAGTTGTACGATTGTGAGAAAAAAGGCCACCATCAAAAGTTGCCGTTCTTCTCCAGGTCACAAATAGGGAAATTTTGTTATTATCCGTTATGGCTTTGGTCATGAATCCTGGATAACAATCAAACAAACGCATTAAAGGTCAATCACACATCGATATGATGTTGTAAAAGTAGCTTGAATCTATGTAAAAAGTGTAGTGTTCCTCTAAATTTGCCCCTGAGTGTAGGTTGTGATGATGATGAAAAAATATAAAGTACTATGAAGTTTGCACTTTAGATACGAGTATCGTGTTTCATAAAAACGCAATCCAATCGACACATTTTGATATAATTCGTGAGTTAAAATAACCTATGATTTTTATATAAAACTTTGCATTACCTTAAAAAATATATAAATAAATTGAAAAAACCGCCCAAGTGTGGGTCGGACTTGCGCAGGAAGGGTTCCGTACCACTGACTAGGTAAACAACAGTAGGTACACAAATTTCATATTTATTATTAAAGTAAATATACAATTAAGTATTTTGTGAATATTTCAAGTGCCTACCTGTTATACCATTAATTGACATCGAATAAAAAAAGGGTAAAAAATCGCGTTTGTTGTATGGGATGGGGGGCAGCCTTTAATATTTATTTTATTTTGTATTTAGTATTTGTTGTTATAGCGGCAACAGAAATACATAATTTGTGAAAATTTCAACTGTCCAGCTATCGCGGTTCTTGAGATACAGCCTGGTGACAGACAGACGGACGGACAGACAGCGCAGTCTTAGTAATAGGGTCCCGTTTTTACCTTTTGGGTACGGAACCCTAAAAAATGAATAAATCAATAAAGAAAAAATTTCGTCTCGGGCGGGATTTGAACCCGCGTCTCCATCCGTGTTGACGCCTATACCTCTCGGCCACCGAGTTCTTACCAGCCTCGACGAAATCTTTACGAGTCTGATACACGAAACATGAACCTGACATTTTTTCAAGTAGCAACATTGATACAATGTCCCCATGTAGTTTAGTTCAACATGGTGATTTTGATACTTTGTAATAAACAATTTCATAATATTTTTTTCTTAATTTCTATCGAAATATTACAGATATTAAGTAATTTTAACATTCATGAAATCCAAATACAGCGATTTCTTATAAAAGGTTCATTGTTGGAAGTTCATTGAAACTAAACTTACCTAATATTTAATTTAAAAAAAGTATAAACTCCTTTTTTCCTACTATATTCAAGGAAAAAAAGACAATCCTTTCACAAATTTAACGTTCTAAATTACTACATAAATAAAAAAATATTAGAATATTTCAAGTATCAAAATGTATTTTACCTTCTGTAGACAGTATTACCAGAGCTAGAATTTTTGAATTTGCCGCTTTTTTCCAAGCTCATGTTTCGTGTGCCAGACTCTAACTTACCTATTGATCTCTTTTGTCAGGCCAAAGTAGTCTTTAGTCACTTTTACGCAACGAAATTTTTTCTTTGTTGATTCAATTCATTTTATAACTTACTAGCTTTCCGCTCACGACTTTGTAGTGCTTTTACTTGCTAAATTGTAGAAATATAGGGAAATCCTAAAGTTGAAAGAAAAAAAACAAACTTATTCCTTTAGTCCGATACAAAATGAAAAGCTTTATTCTGGTAGGTACATAACTATAATTCACTTATGTATAATGTTACTGAAGTAAACAAAATCCCTGCAAAATCAATGCAAAGCACTTAACTAAATCTTTAATTGATACAAGCCAAGGGCAGGATGGTTCAGGTTTGTTTGATCAATCTCGGTAGGTAAAAATCAGGTACAAATTGGGTACAAAACTATAAAATGAGGGGCAATAAAGTACACCAACAAATAGTTATAGGTTTCTTTATTTAAATTAGTAGCTTTCCCCGGAGCGGTTGTTAGTAGAGCGTACCTTCGATGCTAAGTTTCTGCGATCACGGGTCAGAGATTTAAAATTCCAGTTTCTTAGATTATTCTCTGTTTCTAATATTACTTGTGTAATTCCACAAAATTCCTCCTTGATACTAGGTTATTTTGTTATGGTTTCTAGCTGTAAGGTCAAGCAGCGGAGCCCTACGGCCTCCGGTAACTGCCCTGGAGATTCATAGCACAGTGTTAGGTTAAAAAATATAATTAAATATGCCTATGATTTTAGGGTCAGTGGGTCTAACACTGAGTTCTGAAGGAATCCCAGTCAATACATTTGAATTTCATGTAATAAACATTGCAAGTTAATTCCAAACATAATTTTCAATGAATTGTCAAAGTTTCTTATTGGTTAGTTAATAAAAAGGATATATGGAGGGGAGAGCACCTATTTTGTGTATAATTACTGCTATTAATAAAAAGAAAACAGCTTAATTTGTGAGTTATTTGCCAAAGTATGATGTGAAACTCAATATAGTGAAAATCTAGAATTTAACATGAAATTCACAAGTGTTACTCAATATATGCATTAATCCCACTAAAATGCCGCTTACTATCAGGTTTTTTTAATGAAATATGGGATGAAAAAGGCGAATTTTGGAAATGTAATATGTTTGATTTAATAATCAATATACCCACTAATAAAAATAAAATTAACAAAATCTGTTTTAAATCATGAAATATAATAAGTTAATTAGATACCTTAGTGTGGGCGGAGTATTATCTATTGATATAATTTATTTATCCAACTAATTCAATGAATCGCGCGCCGGCGATTAAAAATATGATTTTTCTGAGCTTTTGCTCGCCAAACTGAAAACGAAAATAACTGACTTTTGAAGTCTCACTGTAGCTTTTCAAATTAAATTCACACGGAAAACGGGAGAAATACCTATGGATTTTATTCGCAGAAATGAATTTAAATACTTTATGATCTTCGAATCAATAACAAATTTCTTCGGTCGATGTCTCACAGACTAACCAGTTCGGAGATCATAACATAGACGAAAGACGCGTTCAAAGACTAGGGTGAAAAATGGGCGCGTTCTATTTACGCACATACTAGAATCGAGGTCCGTTCACCGAATGTTAAGCGTCGTATTGGCGACGGAACCTTCCCTAAAACCAAATTCATTTCACAACATGTGTGTCATGATGTGTCAAGTCAATATACGGATCTTTCGAAATTCTACAATATACAATAAGTATTTCCAGCCAAAGTTATAAGTTTGGTTGGAAAACAAAACGTAATGTAAATTAACCATAAACAAACTGTGAATGCTTTCCAAATTCTATTCGACGAAACCATAATTATATGATAAATTAACCATAAACAAACTGTGAATGCTTTCCAAATTCTATTCGACGAAACCATAATTATATGATCTGTAGCTTTAAGTGTACTTTATTATGATATGTCTCAAAAAATGATCAAAACGAACGGTCTAAATGTCAAATTCCGAATTTTGAGAAAATCAACCCACCTAAAGGGGAGCACGGGATTTTGGGCGAAAAAAACTATCTTTGTAAATAAGGCCAGGATAAACGCGAGATTTATTTTGTTTATGCCAAAATCGAATAATGACCAAAGATAATTGCAAATGTCAATGACGTGACGTGAAACGACGTTGACGTTGACACTTGACATTGACATTGTGAAATTCATTGACAAAGTTATTGTAATTACGATTTTAGTTGTGAAATTTGTGTTAAAACTACAGTGAAAACAAAGTGTTTTTGCAAAATTAGTGTTTTATGAAATTTTAAGAAAAAACGGTGTTACAACTTCGCCTGCGTTATTTTTGTTTTCCCGTAGGAAAATTACCCTGTCCTTCCCCTGGTCTCGAACTATACCTATACCAACTTGGGCAACATTCATCAAAATCGGTTCAGTTGTTTCGAAGCCTATTTAATACAAACAAACAATCAAATCTTTCCTCTTTATAATATTAGTATAGATGATTTTGAAAAAAATTATAAAATTATTTAGCGCAATCTTAACTTAGCATGCTAGAAAAAAGCAGGAAAAAAGCAAAATGTATGACAGATTCTAGACATTTGACATTTGGTAAAGAAAAAGCACTAGTGCGTAATGGTGGTCATCCCGCACGCTAAACAGCCCTGCAATATTAAAAAGTTTATAACGCTGTAATGGTACATAATAAATTATTATTATTATATGGTTGTCATTTTTTTAAAGTTTTTCTTTCAGTTTAAAGTGGATTTTTTCGGAAACTATTAGGTTTCCAGATCTAAGACAAACACTTACGGTCTTATTACAAAATCTGGTCTAAGCCTGGTCTTTGTTCAAACCTAGTGCGCTTTCAATTGTGATAAAATACATAGATAGATAGATAGATACAGCGTCAAGTTAAAACCAGTACTTAGTTTAGACCATGCCTCATAATAAGACGGACGATCCATCTAATATCTAATGTTATTTCGGCTTCCCTTAAATCCTTAAATATTATTCCCCGTCCCCTAAATGTTAATTTGGCGATCAGTACATCCGGTGGTTAGCTTTAGATCTTCAGCTTCGAAACTTCTTTCTTCACCATCTTCCACTGATGCGCTAGCCCAGTTCCTCAGGTCATGGAGGCGAGAGAGTACACAGTGGAATGCACATATTCCTTCGCCTGCATGGCCTCAGGAGCAGAGCACCTCCGCTCACAATTTCAATCTTCTCTCTTCCACTTAGCTAACTGATATAGAAAAACACAATTTTTTTTGACGAGCAAACATAAGCAATCACTTTAAGCTTTGCAAAAATTGTTTTGTTCACACGGAATGCTGCAATTGAAATACGCAAGTCTTCACATACAGGCGAGATCAAAAAAGAACAAAAAATTGCCTATTTATCTATATCTATACATCTATACAGTTTGTAATGTCAAAATAACAAGTTTTTACTAAATGGTATGGTATGGAACAAAAACACAATTTTTAAAAAAAATTGTCTGTCTGTCTGTTTGTTCCCGCTAATCTCCGGAACGGCTGGACGTATAGCATAGGCAACTCTTTATCAAGATCTTAAAAAGAATTGCCTACAAAAATCAAAATGCTGCCAAAAGTTACTATTCCATGCGGACGAAGTCGCGGGTACAGCTAGTTTATTATAAAAATAACATGAATAAGTTTCAACATGTTTGTAGTGAGTTTGAGTTTACAATTTGTGATTAGTCGTCGTACTAAAATAGACATTTTTTATATCCGTCTGGCATATTGCTGAATGAGTGTCTGATATTTTTAAGAGACTTCAAAAAGGAGGAGGTTCTTAATTCGATGCATATGTTTTTTCTTGTTTGTATGTTACGCGATTACTCCGACAATTGTCGATTGACTTACAAAAATATTTTTGTATTTGCTAGAGTATACTCCTGCGGTGGTCTTATTGTCACCAAAGTCAGGATCTGATGGTGGGATCCCAGGCAAATCGAAGGAAACCCTATGAACAGTCAACCGCTCATATGATTTAAAAAATCTATTTACATATTTTCGTCAGGTTACGCTACGCTCAACGATTTTATTTTTTTGTCTGATCAATGCCCTAGATTAATGAGGAGAGTCGTCGAGAGAGAGGTCGCGGGAAGCCGCTGAATGCGGGAGGTGCAGGACCGATCGGTATGGAGATACTTGGTGGAGGCCTATGTCCAACAGTGGGCGTCTCTTGGCTGATATGATGATGATGAATGAGGAGAGTACTATGATGACTCACTTGGATCTACTGAATTAGTTTTTAGTACATTATCTACTTTATTATTATCTTTACGTTCAATGAAACCGCTTAACTTAATTTTTTTAACTTGTTTTCATATCGTTAAGTTCTATTCTTCTAAATATTTGATTTGCTGGTATAAAAACTAGTGAGGTCAAATGTTGAGGTTCAATAGATCATTAGGGTATTCGCTTTGTGTAAATAATGCTTATGAATACATTTCATTTCAGGACTGTATAAAGAACTTGGCACCCCATTTAGATCTCAATTCTTTTGTCAGTGAAATCGACAACCGCCTTAATATCATAACATTCAACATGGCACCCGTTGTTACATTTATGTTTTGGTGGCATACCTACCTATTGTGAGAACTTATCCCTTTTAATCACCTATGTGGCATCACGTGACTACATAATAAATGAAGGATTACCTATTTTTTTTGTGAAGTTTCTTATCACGTTTTTAATTTTTAGTGATTACATAAGCATCGTAAAAGTAAAGGACAACACAAAAAAGTCAAAAGAAAAACATTTTTATAAAAAAAAATATCGTTGATCCTGTATACCGCAATGTTGCTTTAAATATTTATTCCGAAATTCCCACGGGATTGGAAAATAGGTTTGGCAGGGTTTTAAAACCAACTTATGATATTTAACTTTATATTATTACTAGCTGTGCCCGAGAACTACGTTTCGCTATACTAAGTTTTTTTTACCGTTTTTGCAACATTTTTCATTGATGCTCAGCTCCTATTAAACGTAACGTGACGTCCTCGATAAATGGACTATCCAACACAAAAATAATTTTTCAATTTGAATCAGTAGTTCCTGAGATTAGCGCGTCCAACCAAACAAACAAACTCTTCAGATTTTTAATATAAGTAAGTATAGAAGTATAGATTATACACTGGCTATATCCAATATGCGTTGCAATGCCATATAAGTATAAATTATTTATATGTAGGGCTGCAAACATCAAAGAACGTCCTCATAAGAACCTACCAAAGTTTCAACATAATTTGATTAATGATTTATTTATTTATTTAACAAAAACCCTGTGAACCCTATTCAGGAGCATGTTCAGAATCGATACACAGTGGTTTTAATGTACGGGTATGTCATTTTTTAAAATTAATAAATAAAAAGAAAAAAAAAAACTTTTTTTAAATACAAGCTTTCAGTACTCGTCATTACTAATCAAACGAGCCCAAACTCGATGGGGACTCGATTTCTTTGGCCACCTTCCAGCACCAGCATCAGATCAGCTCCGTTTCATCGTAATACTGCCATGCCAAATTTCAGCTTAATCAGAAACCGGGAACTTCATTACAGACGCCGGGATATGTGAAAGTAGTTAAAAGCTTGTAAAAACCAAATTAACATTTACTCATTAATAGGTATTTTAAGACTAACACCGATTGCTCACCCTTTTTTTTACCGGCGACGCTTATTTATGCCGCTAATACTCGTAGATTACTTGCAAATACTGATTTTAGAAACATTTTTTCAAATGATAATAACAGCAACAAAAGTTTTATAATTTTACAAACAATCGTGTAATGCTTAATTGTAATAAGTTATGTGAGACTGGACCCTAAACTAGGCTTTCACCTTGACTTAGGTGTCCAGATCCCCTGGTGTGGGTTACAAAACTATTTTAGTTACGCTACTGGTAAAATCATTATGTGGAATTTACATTATTGTGAGATGACCAATTTACATTATTGTGAAATGTATCAATATTAAAAACAATCTAATAGTGAACATTATTTGGTCTATGTTTGTTATTTGTTTTTAATTGTAACTTCCTTTTTGGTAAGCCTTTATGTACCTAATCACTCCTTTAATGGTTCACAGGGTTTTTGTAACACACTGTATATGTACCTTAATAACTGGGCTAGATTGTAATCCTAGATTTATATACACATCCAGACAACAATGTTGCGATGACATGGTTACAGTCATTAATAAATCCTAAAACTAGACTTCATGCAGTGTTAAACTCATAATTACTATATTTAACTTACATATGTGGCCTTAAATTCAAACATTAATTTCTATTAATCTATTTCACTTCCACAGATAATTTAGTTCATTTATTTTTCAACTAATTGCAACGAATACGCAGACTAAGCTACGCAAAGCATGAAATAGCTAATTCTAATCACAATAATGTTGCGAGTAATAATTTTTGTTTCTATACTAGATACAGTTGATACGCGTTTCTCGGGGTATTCCGAATAATATACTCATCAAAATAAATCCATATGAATACACAGTGAATCGTAACCAGAAGAAACAGATGCTTTTTACAAGCTTTTATTTAACTTGCAATGTAAGTATGTTCGGGTGAAATCTTGCAACTCAATTTTGAAGCAGATATCTTTAACCGATTGAGCTGAAAATTTGTATACACGTTCAGTTTGGATGACAATGCATGATTGACTGTGTGATGTCATTCGAAATCCAAGATGGCGGCATACCCAAGATGTCGGACCAATTATTTTTAATGCACTCCTACAATATGGGTATCAAATAAAAGGTCTTGCTAAGAATAACTTGAAAAATTAAGCGATGTCACTATTAATCCAATATCGCGTACTTCTAAAGCTAAAAAATCAATTTTGAAGTAGATATCTTTAACCGATTGAGCTGAAATTCTGTATAGACGTTCCGGCAAACGACATTGCAACAATGATGCGTTGAATGAGATGAACAGACTGCGAAACGTGTCCAGTGATAACTAAAAAGTAAAAAATAAATTAAATGTAAAAAATTCTTTTTAAAAACAAGCTTTTATTTAAATGCGCTAAAAAGAAAAAAATAAACTTTTACACTAAAACTTTTACTTATAACGTCATTTCACATTTGACACAATTTATATGACATAAAAGCTTGTCGCGAGATTTACTTTTCTTGGTAAACAAGTAAATTAAATAATTTGATATGAATAATTTTATACAATCGGCAATTTGCAAAATCAGTGAATACGAGTAGGTACTTAAAAGTACTCTTTAAGTACTTTTAAGTTACTACACACAAGTAAATCGCTTTTATGTCATATAAATTGTGTCAAATGTGAAATGGCGTTATAAGTAAAAGTTTTAGTGTAAAAGTTTATTTTTTCTTTTTAGCGCATTTAAATAAAAGCTTGTTTTTAAAAAGAATTTTTTACATTTAATTTTTTATTTAATATTTTATCTCTACAAATTAATGTACATTTTATATCTCTACATCACTACTTATATTATAAATGCGTTTTAATATAAATTATTAATTTGCGATATGAATATTAAGGTGAAGCTGTAAAGGCCATCTGCGACCAACAGCGTAGGTCTATTAAAAAAAAGTGGGTCTGTCTGTTATGCTTCCACGCTTAAGCTGTTGAATCAAGGTATGGAGATAGCATAAGATGATGATATTATTAATTCTAACCTCACGTCGCGTCGTCGCCACGAGCTTGAGCGACAGGATTGTTGCTGATGGTAAATAATAAAGCACGCTGCTTTTTACACTCTTACACTCGTATCTTTAGTAAAGTCAAAGTAATTACTTGAGTAAAAGTCGATACTTAAGTTGTGGTTTTTATACTCGTACAATAAGTACTGTGACAATAAAAAAAAAACGAGTGTGCTTATGACCACACGACTGAAGTGAAACTTCTATGAGAGGAAGAGAGAAAGAAAATGTGCGCGCGCACTGCTGTCTCTTGCTTATATCCCCCACTTAACTTCCGTTCGCCTTGCCCGATCACACTTTTCGTAACGCGTTCGCCAGCTTACTCCCCAAGTCAAGCGTGCCTAAAGAAGTTTCACTTCAAAATGTCTTATTATTGCGTTCTGTGGCGCAGTACTTCGCGCGGCCGGCCTTTGATAATGGCGATTAAGCTTTCGCAATGGTCCGTCTCGAGATAGGTGACCTAAAACTTAGTATCTCGAGCATTGATTTACTACCAAACGTAGATAACGCATGAACGTTCGAGAAGTGGGCCGGTGAAGAACTGCCCAATCGCGACTCGTGCAGTTCTTTTCCATAGTGACTAAAACGTCAATTGATCTGTGGCTAGGTATGAAATGATGTAACTTCACACGGTTGTACTTAAATAGTTGCTGTAATTATGTAGAATAAGGTTGAATTCGATAAATACGGTCCTTTCTTTATGGTAATTTTAATTCGGGCGTGAATATTCAACAATATATCAGCGAGTACAAATGTATAGTCGATTAGGTGACAGATTTCAAGCGCGTTTTTGTATGAAGTGCTCTATCTACGTTTGGTAGTAAATCAATGATCTCGAGCTCTTCCGTCTTTCAAAAGGCTAGTTAAACAGTTGCTCCCAGGTGTATTATTGCAATCGTTAAAATGCACCAGCCTGCACTAGGTGATAAGCATAACTTTCATCAATTCATTCAAATTCTCGTTTATCTTAAGTAACGACTTTTACTCAAGTAATTACTTTGACTTGACTATAGATACGAGTGTTAGTGTGCCTATCTTTTACCTAAGCGCGTATAGTGACGGAGGCCTGTCCACGTTGTGAAATAAAAACCTGCCATTTCATACTGACCGCTGTTTGTTGACTGTGTCTAATCGTTGGATTTACGGATCCCTCTTACTTTAACAAAGTCGTTTACTTTTTTAGAGCGGCTTAGCTTAACGAGACCAGTGTTAGGAATTGGGACGGAATTAAAAGGGTATGGTTCGTCGCTAAGCCGTCGAGTTTTTGTTCATTAAGTTGGATCGCTCATCAGACTATATAATATATTATCTGTTTATGAGGATGGAGTAATGGTGTGCCCGCCCAGCGTTACAATCGTTAGAGGTAAGCAACTTTCGCTGTGGTAGGGCCGTGATGGGTGACCAAAAATGAAGTTGCCACGTCGTGAAGTAAGTGGTAAAAACATTCACCATTGAAATCATTTACTTTTATTGGTTTTTATTTTATTTTATTGAGCGTCGGTAGCGCTGTGTACTCATCACTGGCATTCTAATCGGGAGGTTCGGGGATCGATCCTGCCCAATGTGTTTTCGCGAATTTCATATGTACATTTGTCCGACGCTCTTGCGGTGAAGAATAACATCGGAAGGCACCCTACGTATATCTGCGAAGAAATTTAAAGGCTTTAAATTCCTTCGCAGATGTAAGTAGACCATTCAATCCAATTCAGAATGATTAGTTTTATTAACTTTTTCAATTCATCTAGCATTTTTAAAGAAAATGCAAAGACGCAATAATGAAAACTAAAACCATAATGTTTATATCATCTACTCTGCATTACAAACATTTTCTTTGTGATATTGCGTGACATGTACGGCTTGCAAAAAATAACGTGACACGTGTAGCGTGCCGGATTTGGGAATTTAGGAGTAGGTATACGTCAAAATATCACTTGCACACGGCGGCGCAGCGCAGGCGGGCTGACATCGACACCTCGCGTAAATGAGTCTCACTGTTAGGGTTGCCACCCGCACTTTATTAAAAAATATTGTGCGTTATTTCGAGTAATTGTCTATACTAATATTAAAAAATAGAACCGACTTCAAAAACACTGAAAACTTAAAAATAATCTTCTTCTATATTGAAGTCGGCGCCAAACGATGATCTCCTAGAAAGTGTTAAAATTTGTCACCGACTTCAATATAGAAGAAGATTATTTTTAAGTTTTAAGCGTTTTTGAAGTCGGTTCTATTTTTTGTAAAAAAAAAATTATTTTTAACTTTTTAGTGAATGAAATCTTTTTAGTGAAAGAAGATTTTCTATGGGATTCCATCATCCGATCCTGACTTTGGTGACCATGGGACCACCCTTGCAGTATACTCTATCAAATACAAAAAGAATTTTGGAAATCGGTTTAAAAATGACGGAGTTATGAGGTAACAAACATAATAAATAATACAACCTAATTGATAACCTCCTCCTTTTTTGAAGTCGGTTAAAAATAAACGCATCGCAAACTCAAAAACACTCGAAACCATTACGGGAGTGCCAATTTTCCATCTAATTCAACAGATCAACGACGACGCCTACGTCACAGCGAGTCGCGTCGCAACGTATAATTTATAAACAAAACACATTAGGGTCACACATTCTTCCGTGACATTCGTCAGAGATGTCATCAAGGAGACACACAATAGCGAGTGACGCCGGGGAGGCTCGAGTGGCGGACTGATTCCAGGGCTACCACTACGCAGTAGATGACAACACGAAACGACTGAAAAATTTATGCGAGTGCAGGAGTGTTTTAAACTGTATTCTAGTTATACAATGTTATTTTTTGATTATCACAAAAAAATTGCGTGCTTGTTCAGACAAGCAAACTGAACAACTTTCAATAAGGGACCAACTTTGAAATCGCAAAAAAAATCAGCTGTTCCATACATCTAGCTACAGTGAATGTTGAACATTTGTATGGAACAGCTGATTTTTTTTGCGATTTCAAAGTTATTCCCATAGTGATGGTTGTACAGTTTGCTTGTCTGAACAAGCACACAATTTTTTTTAGTAACTAAATAATAACCTTGTATAAGCAAGAACACAGAATAAATAATAGTGCTAAAGTACAAACTTTATACAAATGAGATTTAAAACAAATATTGCAAAAGGTGATTGAAATTGCAAAAACTTTGTATTGTAAATTATAAAATGATAATCCAATAAAACAAACTAAGTGAGATGAAAATGTAGCAAGGAATCAATTTAATAGATTGTTCGTTCGATTTTAATAATTGTTAGTTTTTTTATTCAAGATGGCGCAAAAGTAACGTCAGTAATGTGAAAGTGCCATAATTTTTGCAAAATAATGAAATCAAAAGTTATATTATTGTGCTTTGTCATAGATGTTGTAGACAGATCTCAGACTAAGCAAACTGCAATATATTAACTACGGCACGAATAAATTTGCGTCCAGTCCGCTATTATAATATAAAGCACCGTGTTATTGTGCTAAAATATCAGTCAGTGAGCGTTTTTTGTGAGTGCATTTCACAGTTCTATGTTTTTTTTTTTTTTATAAATTGTATAAAGAAAAACATCATAAGTGTGGAATATTGGATGCGGCGTCCCTAGTTTTTTCCGCCATCCTGGAGCAATACCGTACATTTATTGGCTCGTTTTTTGTAGTTATTTCATGTCCTTTGGTTTGCTTAGTCTGAGAGGTAGATACAGAATTTGTTGACATAAGCCATCGAACATTGTTGGTTCCGGCAGGATGGAACAATCCACGAACTATCGCTCATATAGCTTGGGCAACTTAGAGCTTTACTCTATGGAGATGGCAACGCTGGGCGAACCCTCTACCAAAGTACGTTGCCAATTATGACCATGAACGTTATATAAAACTAGACTAGATGACGCGCGGCCGCTGCCATTTGGTTTCGTTTCGTGTCGCAAGTAAGAGCTCTTAAAAAATTGGTTAATTGTACAGTTTCTTCTTGCAAAAGGCGATCCAGTAATTTAAATCTATTTTCTCTGCTTGACCCAATGGTTGACTGGTAGAGAGAGATGTTCATCGCTAAGTCCGCGATATGTACAAACCTATTGTTACATGGACGTATAAATAAATAAATAGGCTCGCCCTTGTACATCATTTCTTTGTTTTTGTTTTGATTGTGTACAATAAGGAATTATATAATTGCGGGTGATTGCGTAGATATATTTTTTGACGTCAATAAGTGCCTGTAAAGGCCTAAGTTGAATAAAGATTTTTGAATTTAAAAAATTTGAATAGATACACGTTAATTTTTCGATGTGTGTGTTTAGGTAAAATTTTCATAGTATGCGTATCTGTAATTGAATTATAGATTTTCGTAGTGTGCCATGCGTATTTACCTCGCCTCCCGCGAAATGTCGCAAAAATGTACCTATACTGCGATTTGTTGCGTACCATCCCCATAGGTAAATGCTCTAAGTCGACCAACGATAGAGATTTATAGACTAATTTCCGAAACAAGTGATCTCCCGTTTTGGAGATTTGAACTAACGGTCCAGCCCCCTAACCATGATCGCTCAAAACTAATATTGAAACCGCACTGAGAGCGGGATACCGCTATACGCTGCAAGAGCGTTGTCTCTGATTCAATATTGATTCAACCTTGATAATAAACGATCATGGTAGGGTTGATCACCAGATCTAACGGTAGACTTCTTCTTTTGGGGTTTATTGAAATCTCGCGCTTACCACAACAAACCACAAAACTTGCAAGTCTTGAAAGCTGACACTGAACAATATAAATTATTTAAAAAAAACTTTTTTTACAAACTTTTGGTACTCGTCAATACGAATCACACGAGCCCAAACTCGATGGGGCTATGTCGTTTTATTGCGAAGTTCCTCTGGCCACCTTCCAGCTCCAGCATTAGATCAGCTCTACTATGTCATCATAATATTGCATTGTCACACGATATAGGTACATAGTACATATACATGTAAAACTTCAGCTCAATTGGAAACAGGGAAGTGGGTCAAATTTAACTTGCAAGCTTAGAATAATAACGCATAGAAACCCAACCGACGCGTACGATTTGATGCAACTAAATGTGAGCCAAAAATCACAACTTATATACTGGGTGTTAGGGTTGGGTCTTTTGATACTTAACCTACGTGATATACATTAAATTTCATCGACAAAAATCAACTTAGGGTGGGGCGCACCCCTCACCCCACGAGAGGGGGGTGGTTTAAAAATTTAGTGTTTCTGTTTTGCCTTATGTTCGTAAAATCTGTTTTTTTTTTCATATTTATTGTGTGTATCTTGTTAAATTACATCTCATTTTAAAGCTTATTAAATTTACTATCTTTTGATACCACATACACTTACAAGTCAGAAGAAAAAAAGAGTTAATTTTAATGACTTAGAAAAAAAAACTTACTTTTTTGTCGTATCTTTTTTAGTTTTTTGTCATTAAAAAAAACCAAGTCGTTAACAATGATTTTTTTTCTTCTTAACTAGTAATATTTGAGTTTAGCTTTCGAACGATGCCAAATTTTACCCAGTAATTTCAATATTTAAAACAGATATCAAGTACAGAACCTATCTCATTTACCGTTATTCTAAGAAATATGTAGTTAATAATGAACAAACTGCCTGTTTTGTTTAGGGCTAGAACAGGCTCGAAATAGTTAAGATTAGAGAGAGTGAACGAGATAACAATACTAAGTACCGGTCCTAGGGGTCGGGTAGAGCATGGGTAGAGCCGAGGCGCCCAACTACCTGATAGCCAATTGTCCTTCGTTTCTCGTTGTGATCGCTACTTACTTAAAGTTTTACTTTCAAGTTCAAATCAGTTCAATTTCTATCTACTATCGTAGTTTCGCACTATGGCTGTTAATTATTCAGCTCGTGAAATGGCCGACATAGTGTTTATCTATGGTTACGCCAATGGAAACGCTGCAGCTGCTGCTCGGGAATATCGAATGAGATTCCCTACAAGACGTACACCATCTGCACCAACGTTTGCAAGTGTTTTTGCAAGAATGGGAAATCAAGGTATCCAGCCGCTGCCGAATGAACGTGGTGTTGTGGGGAGACCGGAAATTGAGGAAGAAATCCTTGACATGATTGCCAATGACCCGCGACTTAGTACTAGAAATATTGCCAGAAGAGTCGGGGTTTCGCATTGGTCCGTGTGGCAAGTTCTACGTCGGGAAGGATTACGGCCGTTTCATTTTCAACGAGTTCAGAATTTGATTAATCCCGACTATGCTGCTCGCGTTGTGTTTTGTACGTGGCTAAATAGAAAAGTGAGACATGACACAAACTTCTTACGGCGCATATTATGGACTGATGAAGCCAAATTCACAAGAGCTGGAATAACGAACCACCGCAACCATCATTTGTGGCTTGATGAAAATCCCCACGCTATAAGGCCGAGCTCGTTCCAACACGAATTTTCAATCAACGTGTGGGCAGGCATAATCGATGATCAGCTGATAGGTCCCATCGTCTTACCTGACCGTCTAAATGGTGAGAGGTTCCTAGAATTCCTAAGAGGGGATTTCGTTGATGAGCTGCCATTGGCGTACAGACGTCAGCACCGGCGGCGGCCATTTTATTTACAAATGGATGGAGCTCCTGCGCATTTTGCTCGTAATGTTCGAGAACATGTGGACGAGTATTACACTCCATGGATTGGAAGAGGAGGGACAATTGCGTGGCCGGCTCGTAGCCCTGATCTAACTCCATTAGATTTCTTTCTGTGGGGGACCATGAAAGAGCGAGTTTACTTAGAGGTGCCTGAAACACGCGAAGAGTTATTAGAAACAATTATGACCGTAGCTGACGAAATAAGAGCCGACACAGCTATGGTAAGAAGAGCTACCCAGCAAGTAGCACTAAGGTCGTCTGTGTGTGTCATTGAGCATGGTGGTCACTTTGAACAATTTTTACATTGATTTTAAATAAATGTAAATCAGCAAAACTACGTATGTAATTAAAAAAAGTTAAAGTATTTTTTTTGTCTTTTATTTTGTGTCATTTTAGATTAGCAGTTAGGGCTGTTTCTTAAGAGTTAAACTATTGTATTTAGTATCTTTAGAAAGATAAACTCAAATATTACTAGTTAAGAAGAAAAAAATCATTGTTAACGACTTGGTTTTTTTTAATGACAGAAAACTAAAAAAGATACGACAAAAAAGTAAGTTTTTTTTTCTAAGTCATTAAAATTAACTCTTTTTTTCTTCTGACTTGTAAGTGTATGTGGTATCAAAAGATAGTAAATTTAATAAGCTTTAAAATGAGATGTAATTTAACAAGATACACACAATAAATATGAAAAAAAAAACAGATTTTACGAACATAAGGCAAAACAGAAACACTAAATTTTTAAACCACCCCCCTCTCGTGGGGTGAGGGGTGCGCCCCACCCTAAGTTGATTTTTGTCGATGAAATTTAATGTATATCTCGTAGGTTAAGTATCAAAAGACCCAACCCTAACACCCTGTATAAATGGCTCACTACGCCGGCAGCTCCATACTGTTTTTATCGTAGTGTGCGTGTTTCGCGCGTAAGCGACTGCACACATCAATGTCATTTTTGCTTCACTTTAATCATCGCGCTCTTTACTGGACTATCCTTCTATGCGTTATTATTCTAAGCTTGCAAGATTTCATTACAGACACCGGGATGAAAGAAAATATACTAGCTTGTTTTTTTTTATAGAAAGTTGCCCCACACTAGGATTTTTATCCTATGTCGTGGGTGCAGTTACAAATAGAATCTCACATGCACATATGCCCAGACCGGAACAAAATTGTTTAGGCCATACAAAATATTTGTCCCGTGCGGGAATCGAACCCTTTATATTTTCATAATGTACGGGAATGATTCCACATCATGAATCATCGTCTTACATTACCGTTCGACGCAGAACGTATATCGTAAACGATAAGAACGCGAATAATACTTTGTCTAGACCTCCTGGTGTTTTATTATTTTAGTTATTAATGTTCCTTAAATTAAGAACCCATCCAGTTTCCAGTAAGTAATTTCTGAACGCCCTTCACATTTTCATAATGTATGGGAATGATTCCACATCATGAATCATTGTCAATCATTGCCGTTCAATGCAGAACGTATAAGGTAAACGATGAGAACGCGAATGATACTTTGTCTAGATTCCCTAGTGTTTTAATATTTTAGTTATTAATATTCTTAAAATTAAAAACCCATCCAGTCTCCAGTAAGCATTTACCGGATGCTCTTCATATTTTCTACCCGTATCGCGGTATCCACTTAAGAAAATTCCTGACAGTCCGGTCGCATGCCGACATCCAAGTTGATTAGATTCATCGTAAGCTCTCTCAAGCGGTGGAAATATAAAAGTGAGTCTAGGAGGGCATCATGTGAAAATTTTGCAGATGCAGTTTCCGTCTAGTGAATACAGCTCCGAGCTGAGTTGCGAAGCGGGGCGCCCCCCCCCCCCTGCCGCCCACTTCCTGCAATTTGTCACATCCGCTAGTTCCCCCGCCTCGTCTTCTCTTTTATAATTGGATGAATATAAATGAAATTCCGAACTAGCCAGATTGCTTTGTGATTGGAAGGGCGCTGTGGACCAGGTAAATGTCACTCATCGCACCGTTAGCAATGTGACCCGTCTGAAATGAAAACGTTAGGTGAAGTGTGTATTCTTTGTATATTAAGTATAATTATATGTTAATCGCCGTATAATTTTAGCAATATTCGAGCTGATTTATTATTTTTAAAATCTCGTATAGAAATAGTTCGGTCTATGAACATAATGTATGGGGAGTTAGAAAATCAATTTTGAAATTCCGCATTTCCAGTGACACCATATCTTTGATATGACTATGTTTACATGGGTAAATAGGGTACTGACCAGACACCTTTTATACACTGAGAAGTCATTATTCCAGTTTCTTATATAGGTATATAAGCGATTACAAGAAAAAATTTTCGGGCCGTTACAAGTAAATCTATAGTTCAATTACACAAGTGATTTACATTTCTACAGTTTGGTTTCAAAGCCTAAAAGTGAGTAAAGTGAGAAGCAGGTTTTATTTCACATTTGAATATTGCAAAACGCTGGTGCTGCTGGAGCTGTTTTTTTTTGCATTGCTGAACCATACATTTAGTAAGAACATGGCGACTTCTTTGGTTTTGATACATGTTATAAAACCGTGTGTCTCTATTATAGCACTATATTGTACTTCAAAATGACAGCTGCCAAAATGACAGCTGCCAAAATGACAGCTGCCAAAATGGCAGCTGCCTTGTAATAAATATTAATATGCAAAAATTTCAATTTCAAGAGGCGAGTTAAAGTTTTTACAAAAAAGTGATACAATTCACAGAAAATTCATGTTCCAGCACCTACGTAGTTCACCTACGGTAAAAATAGTAATGCAGTAATAGTTATTTATACTCCAACTTTTCTGAAAGGCATTGACAGAATTCATATTCTTCATCTTAAAATTTGTTTTAATTTTTACAATAAATTAATTTAAAAAATATTTTTAAAAACAAGTTTTTATTTTAATTCTCTAAAAGAGGAAAATACGAATCATACGAGCCCAAACTCGATGGAGCTGTGTCGTTTTATGGCGGAGTTCCTGTGGCTCCTTCCAGCTTAGCTGCATGTCATAATAAAATTGCATTGTCACGCTATATACAAATGTATGCAAAATTTCACCTCAATCGAAAACCGGGAGGTGGGTCAAATTTAACATGCAAGATTTCATTACAGACACCGGGACAGGTGAAAGTAAATATTAGGTCCTTACATATGAAATTGGCGTTTTGCCGTACTGGCCACTTTGATCTCAAATATCTCCTCTATGGTTAGGAATTCCAAATTCAAATTTATACAGCTATTTACTCATGTATTTGTGTTTCGAATATTATAATTCACTTGTTTTTTCTTCAATTGTTTTTTTTTTCTTTGCGTCACTCAGTTTACAAAATAGAAAACTTGAAATATCGCGTTATTTACAAGTACGAGTCCCACCGTGGCACCAGTGCCGCAGAAACGGCTCGAAGGATTAATGATGTGTATGGCAACGGTGCCGCAAAAGAAAACACTGTGCGTTTTTGGTTCCAACGTTTTCGTTCTGGAAATTTCGACCTGCAGAACAAGCCCCGTGGACGGCCGGAGACCAAAGTTGATAATGAAGAATTGAAGGCTATTGTGGAAGCGGATCCGTCGCAAACCACGTCCGAGTTAGCTACAGGGAGGATGCGGTGTTAGTGATAAAACAGTTTTTATCCACTTAAAGCAAATTGGGAAGGTAAAAAAAGCTTGAAAGGTGGGTACCTCACGAATTGAGTGAAGCAAATCAACAAACGCGCGTTGACTGCTGCGTTGCATTACTCAACCGGCACATTAATGAAGGGATTTTAAATCGAATCATTACTTGTGATGAAAAGTGGGTCCTGTACGATAATCGGAAGCCCTCATCGCAATGGCTGAACCCTGCCGAACCCGCCAAACCATGCCCCAAGCGAAAATTGACTCAAAAAAGTTAAAAACAAAACAATTGATTGAAAAGTCCAAATCAATTGAGGAAAAAGCAAGTGAGTTATAATTTTCGAAACACAAATACATGAGTTAATAGCTGTATAAATTTGAATTCCTAACCATACAGGATATATTTGAGATCAAAGTGGCTAGTACTTTAAAACGCCAATTTCATATGTAAGGACCTAATAATAACAAGTAAAATTATTTAAAAAACACTTTTATAAATACAAGCTTTTAAATCATAATATTGCATTGTCACGCGATATACATATGCATGCAAAAGGACAATGTCCAAAATCGCCCCACGACCGACAAAGATTTGATTAACGCCATAATTATATGCATATTTTATAACACTGATTACAAATATATGTATTCGACGGACAAATCAAAAATATTAAAAAGTACTTGCAGAAACAAAACCAAATGAAGTAAAAAAACGAATGTTGTTACATTACTTGATTGAATGGAATTGAGTCGATTTTATGTAGGTATGGACATATTTTTTATTTAAGAGGATTGTGAGGCTGTAAATTTTCATACAAAAAGCGATAACGCTTTTCTCCCACTAAACATAGTCCAATTTTCATAATTTTTGGAAATGTTGTAGATATAATGAAGATCTAGGTTTGTACGTTTTGATTTTGAAGAAATATTGCTCAGAATATAAATTATTAGCATCTAAATATCTATATTTTAGACTTAAAAACTACCTTGAGCATTTTTATCTTTTTTTGACTAAATTTTACTGAATTACGAAAAAAGCAAAACGTACAAACATCGTTTAAGGTATACTGAATAGAATGAGACCAAAAGTGTCTAATTTCGTAAAGGTTTAGGGGGGTAAAACAGTTATCGCCCGAAACAATATTTCAAACAGGAATTGTAGGCAATTTCGACCAGTTCTTGCAACTCTCTCTATCGCACGATACGGGTCGGGGGCAGGGGTATAATGGGGCATAATCTACTAGTGATGTGACATAATGTTATCGTAGTTATTGTCGACTAGGGAGGAGAAAGTAATATCGATATATCGATCAATACTGAAAGGTATTACTCAAGTCTACACAAATACCTTCTACATCAAAAAGTAAATGTCTTTTCGAATATGTACGTTTATTGATTTTAGTGTTTTATTTTAAGGATCTTATTTCAATACAAACCTTATTTAAGGGTAAGCAGCCTGTAGCCTGTTAACTAACTGTAAATTCCCAAAATCAAATAAGAAAATAAATTGTAAGTAAGTATGTAGTTGTTTGATAACCGACTTCGAAAAAAGGAGGTTACTCAATTCGACCGTATACCTATATGCTTTTTTTTATGTTTGTTCGCGGATACCTTCGTCGTTTATGAACCGATTTTGATGATTCTTTTTGTATTCGATAGGATACTCCAAGGCTGGTCCCATGGTCATCAAGTTAGGATCTGATAATGGGATCCCATAAAAATCGAGAAAAACCATTAAATATTTACGTGTGTCCAACGTGTTTTGTGTATATGTTACGCGATTACTCCGCCAATTGTTGACCGATTTTCAAAATTATTTTTGTATTCGATAGAGTATGGTGATGATGGGATCCCATGAAAATCGAGGGAAACCCTAATTTAATACTAGGGTATTATATTAGGGTTTCTTTCACTAAAAAGACTTCATTCACTAAAATGTTAAAAATAAAAAATATTTTCCAAAAAATAAAAACCGACTTCAAAAACACTGAAAAGTTACCGGCACCGACTTCAATATAAAAGTGTGATGTTGTCTGTACCTATTCTTATAATTATTTTTAACTTTTCAGTGTTTTTGAAGTCGGTTTTTATTTTTTATAATAGATATGTGCCACAAAGACACACAGTCAAAAGAAATTCGTTTTTTGTTTCTTGTGATAGGTATTTGTTACGCATTGTATGTTCGTTATCGTATTCTAAGTTGCTCACAAACTATTTTTCGTATAACCAAGTTGGAGCAGCTAAAAAACGTGTAACAAACTATATGCAAGTAGCGTTATTTTCAATATTATTTTATTTGTACTCGCGTTATGCAATCTACGAATGTATAACAAATACAAACGACAAAGTAAATAATATATGTAGGTTAGGCAGGGTAGGCATATATTTGGAGAAGGCACCCTTCGTACGGTTTTGACGTTTTTTTTTTCATTTTAACAATATAATTTAAAGCACCTAATTACATATAATCCTACTAATAGGTTTTTTTTTCATACGACAGGGAAGCTCTTGGCCTTATATCGGAACACAGCAATGCTATTAACATGTTATTATGGCGACAAACTTAGGTAAGACGGTGGTAGCTAGCCAGGTGGGCTTAGAAGCCCTACCACCAACCAAACCGATCAGAAAAGCTTCTGTCCCCAATGGGAATCGAACCCGGACCTCCCGATCAATACCCGGTGGCCTCAACCACTAGACCACGGAGGTGGAAAAAAATAAATTCTAAAACTATTAGTATAACTAGTTATTTACTTAATAAAACGCCTGCGTTTTTTAATTGTGGATGTCAGTCCAGTCTACTTTTTTAATGTCATCTAGCCACCTTTTCCTTTGGTATTCCGGGCTTTTCGAGGAATCTTGGGTTTGAGGATCAATTATGGAAACTCATAGAGGGATCAGTCACAGAGCCCTGTTGTTAACCCTGATTCCACCGACGCACATTATTTTTGTTTTGCTGCTGACTAATTTCAAAGATGGATGGAGATGGAGCTAGTTGCAGATGATGTTACGTTTGGCTTATTAATAAAGAAATTGAGGTGAACATCACCAACAAAAATAATCATATAATTATTAAAAAATATTATTCATCATCTAAGCCTTTTCTTCTACCATGGCGGTATAGGCCTCCTTCAACTTTCTCCATTCCGTTCTATTTTGAGCTACTCTAATCCAGTTTGTGCCCACCATCTTGACGATGTCGTCCTTCTACCGCATCTGTGGTCTCCCGTTGGGTCTTTTACGGTTCCATGGCCTCCACTCTAAGATAGTTCTGCACCACGAGTCCGGCTTTCTGGCTATATGTCCAGCCCATTGCCACTTGAGCTTTGCTACGTGGTGTGTAATGTCCGAGACCTGACGCCGTTTTCGGAACCAACTATTCGTTTTCGTGTCCCGGAGTGTTACTCCTACCAATTTTCTTACCATTGCTCTTTGTGCCACCTCTAGTTTGTGGACGATGGCCTTAGTTGTTATCCATATCTCGGCTCCATAAGTAAGCACTGGTAGGACACACTAGTTGAAGATCCGCGCTTTCTGTTTTATGCTAATGCTCATATTAAAAGCAAAGCCAAGTTCTGCAAAAGCTGCCCAGCCCAATCAAAAAAATATTATTATTATTTATTATTACTTTTTATTTTTGTATCCCTGTTCCTATTTAGTTTGTATGTAAAAGTATTATTATATGTTTAATGTTTTATTTTCAGAAAAGATTCACATCTCAAATGCAAGTTATTTTAATTCAGTATAACACTCATCTTAAAAAATGGCATTTTCCTTAGACAGGTAAATATAGGATACATACTTTCCTAACAAAAAGTCCTCACCCTCAATCCTATAAGTTACGTATAGGGATACCAAATAAGTGCCTTCACAATAAATTTCAATACAGAAATAATTTACGAAATGTAAATAAATTCTGTATTCCGAACCTCATCTACTAAAATATTATGAAGAAAGAAGATTAAGTACGTTTGTATTTTTGTTTGTAATGAATAAACTCAAACACTACCAGACTGATTTTAAAAATTCTTTGGCTAATAGAATGCTACATTATCACTGAGTAATATAGGCTATAAAATTATTTTTCTGTGTGAAAACATAAAATTCCCACACGAAAAATGAAAGTAACGATGGCGAAGTTGCGAGCGGAAGAAAGGGATTACGAACGATAGAATAATAATTTCGAGCTCTCGCGCCGGCCGCAGCCGCCGAGTATCGTGGCCGAGTCGCGCGCTGCTGTGTCGTAGTGTGCGTGAAAATTTGCGCATGTTGTATTTGTGGTGTAAACGCCAGACCGGAGGCCGAGCGATGTGAAACAGATAGCATTTTAGAAAATACCTACTCGCGCCGCGCACGATTACTTCACAATCCTCTTAAGATATGAAAAACATAATGTATACACATTATGTTTTTCATATCTTTTTTCACAATTTACAACATTAAGACACGTCAATTGACTACTCACGCGCTGTCGCTTGTTAGTTTGTTGTGTTTTTGACTTGCTTTATAATTTCGAGTTTCCTTTTTTTACTACGTGGCTATAATAACGTTCTTTGATTAATTGCAATAATAATTATTTTATTATTACTTGTATAGGTATGGACTATGTGTATTGCTCTAATGCAATAAAGTATTACTTCAACTAACCTCAAAATCTGATTCATTTTGATAAATAATTCGATTTCAAAGCTTGTCCGTAGCAATTGATGTGGACGTACAGTATTTACTAGTGTCTAATTATACGAAAAGCATTTTTTCACTGCTGTTGGTGTTGGGGCGAACAATGTATGGACGCAGAGCAATGTCCTTTCAGCTCAATCAGAGACCGGGAAGCAGGAAGCTTAACTTGCAAGATTTCATTACAGACACCGCGACAGGTGAAAGTAAATAAAAGCTTGTAATAATAAAATAAAAAGCTTGTCATAATAAAACAAAAAGCTTCTAAAAAAGGCATTGCTCGCAGGTCATATTAATCTCACTTTTTTTTAAGATACCTTTTGAAGGAGTGTTTGGTTTTAACCCGGCGTCTGTATGGTAGAAAAATAGAACGAGGCCTGTAAGGTGGATCGATATGACTCGGATATTGAATCGCGTCTAATTTCTACTGCATAAATAAAAATTAAGAAAATGTCCTCTAAACAAGACAGTTAATTATTAGCTTTCACTATTTTAGTGAGAAACAATGATGATTCAAGTAGTATTAGGTCATAATATTTTCTTTATGAAAATCCTTTAAAACCCGTCACAAAAATAGAGTGCAATACATAAGTTCGAAACACGCTATCTCGATGCACGTTACCGCGCGATATCAACTGAGTTTGAAATAATAAATAAAAGTGAATCTTCTTATCATTATTCCTAAATTTTTTCAAGTGCTTTTATAATGGATCTTTTAGAAACTTAACGTCAAATTAAAGTTATTTCTTAGACGGGAATGGTTCCAGATGCGTTAAAGGTTGCAGTTATAAAACCTATACATAAGAAGGGAGATAAATGTGATCTAAATAACTAGAAGTAATTAGACTAGAAAGACTTTCTTAGAAGTAATTATTATCAGTCTGTGCGTCTACACATACTCGTACACGAGAATGTCGGGTAGTCTGCTCTAAGCATACGAAATTGTGGCATATTTTCACAGTTGCTGGTAGTTTCTTGTCACTTTGACTGCGAACATATTTAGCATCGTTTTCAAGCCTTCAATCATCCTTCCAGTGCACATTCCTAAACCCACAAATTTTAATACCCTCCTGTCTTATGTAAATTCTCCCTTTATTGATGTTCTTACATACATAACTCTAACAATAGTATTCAATTATAATTTGTCTGTCTGCTTACTAACAGTGTGTGCTCTATTGTGTATCTCCTCTTTGCAGGTATCAACTGGCAAAGTAGTTTTAATTAAATAAAAAGAAATAAATAAAATACACCTACCCATTGTATTTTCACGATCCATGTCAAGAAAGCAGTCTTACAAGGACATTACCATCCATTTGAAGAACGAAAACTGAGCAAAAAACACAATTCTGGCGAAATCCAAAAGGCAAACGCCACCAAGCAAAAAAGAATTTCTTCTTTTTTGCTTGGTGGCGTTTCTCTATTGGATCACCAATTTCTTTACTAAATTCTATTACGCATCCCTCGAAGTAAACACTTAAGCACTTGCTACGTCGTATTATTATAAAATTAGTCTTTGCAATTGGTCAAGTGGTTACTAAGAAGTTTAAGTCTTACTCGTATGTGTTTCAAAACATCAATACTGTATTATGTTTGATACTCGTATTTAATTAAACAAAAATAATATGAAATTTCATTAAAAAAGTATAGGTAATAACCAAATAAATGTATAAAAGTGATTGGCACAAAATATAGTGACGAGGACTGTAAGGACTGTAAGTCCGCATTCAACTTTTAGTGAGTACACTGACTTAACAGACGCTATAGGAATAGTATTAGCTTAATTGGCGTTTCAACGGGCTATTATAAATAAGTGTAAATAGATTTTGCTTTTTCATTACAATCTTAATTTATTTGCTATATGATTCAATACAGAAGAAATTGCAATTTTTTCCGATCTTGAAATTTTTAACTTTCTTTTAATACTAAACTTAAAAATAAAAGGAAAACGTTGGAAATAATAAAAATAACAGCCTATTGCCATTATCCAAGAAAGAAACAGAGAACTATTGTTTGGATGCAAAACGGCCCTTATAATTTCCTCTTAATGAAGAAAATAATAAGCTATTCATCAAGAAATTAATGTAGGTCGTTTCGTATAAGTTATCTCAGAGATTCCGCCGAGCTCGATTAAAATTTAATCCCAGTTAAACACTCCACTTTTGACTTCGATTGCGCGAAAATAAACCGAGTGGAATAACTTTTTTATTCGGTCGTAAAAGTTGTTAGATTAATTTATGATTTTTTATTCTTCGCAAAACATTCTTCTTCAAAGTTTTTTGCATTTCTATTTCGCATTTATACAGCACTTGAATATTGTTAATACTGTCTTATGTAGCTTGAAACGTTATATTGTTAAAAAATTGTAAGAACTTAAAAGATTTTTTCGCTCATCATTCATTAGTTTCAATTCGACCACAAGATGCTGAAGCCACTGAACCGAAAGAGCGTTCATCTTTTAAAGCAAAAGGAATTCTAAACACTATAAATAAAAACCGGTCAAGTGCGAGTCGAACTCGCACACAGGGGGTTCCGTACAGACCTGTAAGTGTAAAAGTAAAAATTTACGGTTTTGGCAATTTTTAATTTATCTGTGCTATAAGATGTTACTTCGTACCAAATTTCAACATTCTGAGTTCACGGGAAGTACCCTGTAGGTTTTGATTCCCTTGCGAGTGTCGAAAATTTGCGGAAATTTGCGGCATAAACGGCTGTATCTTTTGATTACGTTGGTTTAGAAGTTTGATTTTTTCACAGCTCCAAGGGACAGTAAACCTGAGTATTTGATATAAATTCCTCGAAAAAGTTCCTGAGAAAAAGGGTCTTGACAGACAAGCGGACGGACGGACGGACGGACGGACAACAAAGTGATCTGTATTTTTCCTTTCGAGGTACGGAACCCTAAAAATGAGAAATTAACACTTTAGCAATGAATATTAGATTTTTATAATATAGATCATAGCATTTTCTTTAAAAACAATAAAGAAAATGCAAAGTTCTATATAAATATTTATAAGTATGCTTTATTCTTAACCAATTTTGAAGAAATCTGTGAAGGTTTCGACCACAAGATGCTGAAGCCACTGAACCGAAAGAGCGTTCATCTTTTAAAGCAAAAGGAATTCCAAACACTATAAATAAAAACCGGTCAAGTGCGAGTCGAACTCGCACACAGGGGGTTCCGTACAGACCTGTAAGTGTAAAAGTAAAAATTTACGGTTTTGGCAATTTTTAATTTATCTGTGCTATAAGATGTTACTTCGTACCAAATTTCAACATTCTGAGTTCACGGGAAGTACCCTGTAGGTTTTGATTCCCTTGCGAGTGTCGAAAATTTGCGGAAATTTGCGGCATAAACGGCTGTATCTTTTGATTACGTTGGTTTAGAAGTTTGATTTTTTCACAGCTCCAAGGGACAGTAAACCTGAGTATTTGATATAAATTCCTCGAAAAAGTTCCTGAGAAAAAGGGTCTTGACAGACAAGCGGACGGACGGACGGACGGACGGACAACAAAGTGATCTGTATTTTTCCTTTCGAGGTACGGAACCCTAAAAATGAGAAATTAACACTTTAGCAATGAATATTAGATTTTTATAATATAGATCATAGCATTTTCTTTAAAAACAATAAAGAAAATGCAATGTTCTATATAAATATTTATAAGTATGCTTTATTCTTAACCAATTTTGAAGAAATCTGTGAAGGTTTCTAAAATTGGATGTTGATACGTAGTTATTAACAGTAAATAATGACTAACTTTGGCTTAACAAATTTTGAAAGAGATCAGTAAGTTTTTCGTCGGGGCAGCAGGCGTAGCACGGGCTGCCAACACTGGACTCGAGTCACGCATTATCTCACAATTTCAGTGACATAATCTCTATGTCTTAAACAGTAGCACAGTGGCGCGTATTTAGTGGGACTGACGTGATAAATTTTCTTGACGCTCGTCAAGGAACACGTGTGACTGAGTTTTATCACAAATTTCTTGGCGTGCCTGTGCGCCGACTGCTGTGGTTGTAGCAAGGGCTTTAATACTCGTACTTTTGAAGATGTAGCAGCAGTCGGAGAGCAAAAAAATTGTGATAAAACTCAGTCACACGTGTCCCTTGACGAGCGTCAAGAAATGTTAATCACGTCAGTCCGACTTAATACGCACCACCGTGCTACTCTTTAAGACTTAGAGATTATGTCACTGAAATTGTGAGCTAATGCGTGACTCGAGTCCAGTCTTAGCAGCCCGTGCTACGCCTGCTGGTAATAGCTCGGTAGCCGAGAGCTCTAGTCTAAGCGTCAACACGGTATATTGGAGACGCGGGTTCGAATTCCGCCTGAGACGATTATTTTTCTTTATATGTTTAATTCTATTTTTGTACAAATCCCTGCCAGTATACCAGCGCCTTCGCTGCACTTGTTTGTAGCGGAAGCATATTCTGAGGCTTGGACCTTTTTTTGCACATTATTTGCACCACATTTTTGTCGGCGTCGGTGGCGCTGTGGACTCGACACTCGCACTCGGCAAGTCGGGAGGTCGGGGTTCGAGACCGCCATGTGTTTTTCGTTTTCGAATTTCATATGTACATTTGTCTGACGCTCCTACGGTGAAGGAACACATCGTGAGGCAACCTGCATACATCTGCGAAGAAATTCAAAGTCGTATGTGAAGTCGATCAATCCGCACTGGGCCAGCGTGGTTGACTAAGGCCTAAACACCCTAACTTAGAGTAGCAGTTATGATGATGATGATGATGATGATTTTATAATTCATGGCCAATAGACTAGGTACCGTGTAGAAAGCATCTCCAAGCACCTCCTACAGACCGACCTCCGCCCAGTCGTCAGTCAGACCACAATTTGACGTCACGGTTAGCGCAGAGGTCGAGTGATCGCCTTCTGCGCTACGGGTCGCGGGTTCGATTCCCGTACGGGACAAATATTTTGTAAGACCTACAGAAATTTGTTCCGCTCTGGGCGTATGTGCATGTGATATTCTATTTTTGTAACTGCACTCACGACATAGGAGAAAATCCTAGTTTGGGGCGACGTTTTTTTTAAATAAATAATAAAAAAATTTTTGTTCGTGGGTCCCAGTAGTCAGTCAGAGTACAATTTTTGTTCGTGGGTAGCTACATGTATGGCAATCTATCTCATCGAATACTTTCAGGCGAGCGGCCGTCGAACAAAAGCCGCTGCCGTAACGCCCTGTGTAAAAATTGCCCCAATAAAGTGCAATTAACGGCCGGGTTCGAGACGGGGCGGGGTAATTCCGCCGTTGGTAGCGACTCACCGTAATTATCCAATTACTCGTTTGATTACACTAGTAATCTGTAACGATATTGTTGCCGGGGTATAAAGTGCAATTTTTTAATGTAAGTTTCATTCGGACCCACATCTGGTGTACCTAATAAGTGGGTGATTTATTCAGGCCGACCGCCTTGAAAAAGGACCCACAACATCCGTATGCATGATTGTTCAATATGATTGATTGACACTATTGCACACGAAACATACATAAGCAGGACATAACAATATAAGATACACAATAACAATAGGCGGCCTTATTGCTAAGGTAGCAATTTCTACCAGGCAACCTTGGGGTTAAGGAAAGTTGTTGCTAAGGTAAGTGACGGGAATAGTGCTATACAGTTCTATAAGGAATAATATACGTTACATTATAATTAACATTACTAAAACAGCTAACAACAAAAAGTTTATAAATACAAAAAAAACTTCCTTATCGTTACATAATTATAAAACAAAGTCCCCCGCCGCGTCTGTCTGTCTGTTCGCGATAAACTCAAAAACTACTGCACCGATTTTCAAGCGTTTTCACTACTCGATAGCGTGATTCTCGAGGAAGGTTTTAGTATATAATTTGTTAAGGTTTTGTATTTATTTCGGTGTACATTAACGGTATTTGTTTAAGATATCGGGAAAAAATAAATTAAGGCGAAACGTAGTTTGTGCCCGCGAACTACGTTTCGCCTTAATTTATTAGGCTAGTTATATATAAAGTTATATAAAATACCTATAGGTATACATACATATCAATATATACATAGATACATAATACCTATACATATGAAAATAGTACATCTTAATCAGATATTAGTATGTATGGAAAAAATATTAAAAAATTAATAAATCAATACATGAAAAAATTGCGACTAGGGCGGGATTTGAACCCGCGTGTTCAAACGATTTCCAAATTGGATTTTGATACGTAAGTATTAACAGCTAGCTTTCCGCTCGCAGCTTCGCCTGCGTTAATTTTGTTTTCCCGTGGGAATTTTATATTTTCCCATAAGAAAAATAATTTTGTCATCTATGTTCATTAGGAATAATGTAGGATTCTAAATGTGAAAGAAGTTTTCAAATCGGTCCAGTAGTTTTTGAGTTTATTCGTTACATACATACAAACAAATCTTTCCCCTTTATAGTAATACTTTATAGTAATAGTGTAGATGAATAAAATCTACTTTGGCTCATAAAGTACAAAAGAAATTAATGGTTAAAATTTCGTGCGGGCTTGTAGTTGTCGGTAGCCAAATTGGTCAAGGCGGCAACACAGTATAGTATGCTTTGCGCTCGCGGCTTCGCCCGCGCTATTATTGTTTTCCCGTGGGAATTTATATTTTCCCCTAGGAAAAATAATGTTGTAGCCTATTTAAGCCCGGATAATAAATTTCATAGAAATTGGACCATATTTTAAAAATTTTCCATTGAAAGTTTCAACCCCTATTTCGCACCCTAGGGGGGTGAATTGCAATAAACCATGAAACACGTGTTCAATTAAATATTTTTAAGAGCATGAATCTCAAGGTTTATCAAAATCGTTACTAATTTAAAGATTTTTCCATACAAAATTCATCCCTTTAGTGTAATTTTTTTTCAAATCCCTTCTTAGTGTGCGTCCACGTTTTGATTTAAAACAACTGTCCAAATTTCACGTTTCTACCATTAGCATTGTGCGTGCGTCTATATAGATGGGAACATGTCCTTTTATATACAATTGAAGACACGGGTTCAAATCCCACCCGTACCGAAACTTTTTCTTCTATCGATTTATTTATTTTCAACCAACTAATAAGCATGTTTAAAAGAAAATTCCAAAACACAAATATAAAAGAAAAAATAACTAATTGTTGAATGAAAGTCAGAGGGGCATTTGGCACTTATTTATTCATTAATGATGACTTGACAAGACTTTACAATCAGGTTTTAAACTATAAAAATATATCAGCTAAGAAACGATGTTATTATACGGCAGAGTCACAGCAGAGTGACTAATAAGCAAATATCATGAATTAATGTCACTACAATATTCGAATGTAGAACTAAACTGTAACTATTATGTTTGTCGATTGCCACCCTCATTTGACACTAATAGTTAGCAGGAATTATTATTCATACGTAGCTTTAATAATACCACAGAATATATAATAGTACTTCATCATACCAATACGCGAAAGTTTCATCGGTACACAAATCGACAGTCGCTAGTGGAAAACGCTGCGGCTTCATATCCGGACTGAGGCAACATTCGGGCGTGCATAACAACTATAATACGAATTCGACCGCTTCGTCTGCGGGTTGTTAAACGAGTAAATTGTAATCGTTGAACTATTTTTGCTGTTAGCTTTTTTCCCAACTGGAAAAAAGCTAACAGCAAAAACTGAGTAGTCAACGCGCTTGAAGCTACAGACGAAAATCTAGTTCTCCCGTAAAATGTTTCAAATAATTATTTGATTTATTAATTTTTTAATATTGTTTCTGTACTAATACTTAACTGATTAAGATGTATCTACATATTGAACAATCACGCATACAGATGTGGGTCCTTTTTAAGGCGCGATAATCACGATCCACTAACTAAATCGCCTACTTGGGTATACCAGATGTGAGTCCTAATGAAACTTACATAAAGTTTTTGCTGTTAGCTTTTTTTCCAGTTTCTACTAGGAACTACTAACTTTTTATACAGGCAATCGAAATATGTGTTCACCTTATTGTTATACAAGGTTACGAGTATTTTTTAGTTGCAAAAAAATGTTGTGTACTTGTTCAGACAAGTTTGTGTACTTGTTCAGACAAGTTTGTGTACTTGTTCAGACAAGTAAACTGAACAACTTTCATTATGTGATAAATCTAGGTGCAGTGAATGTTGAACATTTGCATGAAACAGCAGATTTTTTTTGCGATTTCAAAGTTGGTCCCATAGTGAAAGTTGTTCAGTTTGTTTGTCCGAACAAGCACAAAAATTTTTTTTCAGTAACTAAAAAAATTCACTTGTATAAGAATAAGGTAAACACATTTTTCGATTCATTCACCTTATATTATTATTACATATAATAATTGCAAATGAGCAAGTTGATAAGGGATGACCAAGACGAACATACTTGGATCAAATTAAAGGCATCCTAAATAAAGTCCATCTCAAGAGTACCACTATCGGACTGGGGGATGCAATTTTGATCAGACTCATCAACGCTGCCAAAATACAGGCGTGTCTCTTCTCAAACGAACTGATGTCTTTTCAAGGTGTACCTGTACCCGTCACTGATCACCTGTTGTTGATTAGAGGGAGAGATGAGAGGTGTTGGGCGTCACTGTTTCGTCACTTATTTTCGACTGGTATATTGAATCCAAACCTGAAAGGTTTGGCATTATATCTAAAGTCCGCCGGTACTCTACTCCGTACTAATTAGGGTTCCGTAGCCAAATGGCAAAAAACGGAACCCTTATGGATTCATCATGTCTGCCTGTCTGTCCGTCCGTCCGTATGTCACAGCCACTTTTTTTTAACTTGTATCGGGCACAGGTTCACGCTCCTAGCAAATCATAATAATAAATAAATTACCGGTGAGCGTGTATGACGAAGCTAGAGGAGTATTTTTAGATCGTAGCTAGTGGAAAATTATGATCTCTGCCTAAACCCATAGGAAAAAGGCATGAGCGTATGTATGTATGTATGTATGATGTATATAGAGAAGCTATTATTGTCATGTTGACAATTTAACAGAGGAGACAAAATATTTGATCCTTCCAGTTATTCCTTGCCTATTTCTCTCGAGAAGGCTGTCCCGAATTGCGAATAGGTGATAGAGGTAACTTCTTTCAATCGCGTTTGACGTCAATATATAGTGTCTACATATAAAGCTCCATGTTGAATAAATATTTTTGAATTTGAATTTGTGACGTCAAGCTTAATATTTACATTTACATTATGAAAGTCGTCGCTATCACGATTGATATAAATGTGATCTCAAGGTCAACAGTAAAGTATAGTGTTTTGTTGTTTGTAAATTCAAGTGTTGCAGTTATTGTATCATAATGCCACAATGTCACTCGAAACCAATACAGGTTCATTGAGGCATGAAACAGGGTGACATCATATGTCCGACAACGTTCACAGTTTCACCGAGGGTATATTAAAGCTTTCGGACTGAAGAGGACTTGGCATCAACATAAATGGCGAGTACATGATGCATCTTTATTTCTCTGATGACATCGTAGTCATAGCTGGGACCCTAGAAGATTTAGACTCAATGCTCGATGATCTCTGTAAAGTTTTCCAACAAGTAGCTCTTCAAATTAATGGGAACTTCGAACATGGGAAATTCGAACCTATATATTAAACTCCCATGTCATACCCACTCCTGCAAAAGTTTAGCTTAACACTGAAAGATATCGGCGACTGGGATGAAAAGTACAACTTGGTGAATCCAACTTCTAGGAAAAAAGTCAATCAACTGGGCAACGTTCGGGATGCTATGCAGCATATTCTCGGCCCTCTTTCAAAACGAATTCTCCCAAAACGAAGTTCCACAAATTTGTATGATAAATTCGCCAGTATTGCTTATTGTATCGATACGCTACCGCTTACAATGAGTCTTATGAGAAAGACTAAAGTCGTAACTGAAGAGGGCTACGTAGCAATGGAACATATCTTTGCGAATTGAAGTATGAAGTATGCAGTTGAAATGCAATTCTTTTGTAATACTAATTCATCGTCTAAAGCAATCCTGTGTATCATTTTACCACACATCATTAACAATATAAGAAGCTGTAATATTATAAACAATGCACTCATTGGATCAACTAAGTAGCGTTAAAAGTATAATTTCAATGTCTCTTTTATTCGATATACACCGCTTGATAGTGAAATTACTCATCCTTAAGAAGTAATAATGCTCAATGCCTTTCAGCTCAACTTTTAGCTAAGCACTTAATATCTACTTTCTTCGCGCGTGGTCACAACTAATCCTGGTCCGGCACGAAGTTTCGGAGCGAACTAACAAAAACCCATTTAAACAAAGTTGCTCTTGCCGAATCTTCTTACGAGTGAATTGTTCCGAGAATTTCCACGAAAGCGGTTAAAGGTTATTTATTTATTGCTTGCTTACAAGCATGTAAACACAAGTTGAATCGAGGGTTCAGTTTCTGTCTAGATCAAATATGTAGAATGTAGGTAAATGTTTTTTTAATACAAGAAAGCTAGCAAACAAGCATACTACCCACCTGATGGTAAGTGGTAACAGTCACCTATAGAACATGTGGCTCCTGTGAGATTCGCAGCAAATCTGCAAACCCACAAGAACCACAGTGTACGTTGCCAACTTGTGACATAAGATGTAATGTCACGGTACCCAGTAATTTCACTGCCATATCTTACCCTTCAAACCCTTTTCCAACCGGAACACATCAATGCAAGCACTGCTGCTTTGCGTCAGAAATAGGCAAGACGGAGGTACCCAAGCAGAAGACCCTGGTACAGAGTCTGTCTCCTGTAAAATTAAACAAGCTTATGACACTCGGACATGACATATATATATATATATATACAACAATACATAAATCAAATCAAAAACGAATAATAAAAACAGAAACAAAAATAAAATAGATCATGAAAGAGGTTTAATTAGAAATAACGGAAATAAGAGGAAATAACGGAAGCCCTAATAGGATCGCACTGTTGTCCGTCAGTCAGTCTGTCAATAAGAGACCCTTTTTCTCAGAAACGGTTATCAAACTAAAATTTATATGAAATACTCGGGTTCACGGTGTCTTTCTATTCTATTCTTTTCGCTGGGTCAATTCTCTTAAGCGATAATTACGAGTGACATTAGTGTAATCTGCTTTTTTTATTACTATCGGTGGCAGACGAGTCAGTGGCACACCTGATTGTAGATGGTAACCACCGCTCATGGATATCTACGATACCAGGGATACAGCTCAGTCACTGCCTACCCGAAGAGCAGTGCTCTTTTCAAGCCTCGTTTGAAGTTGGACATATCGTAGCTCTCAGGAAACACCGCAGCTGGGAGTTCGTTCCAGTGTCTGCACGTACGTGGAATAAATGAACTCTGAAATCGAACTGAACCAGACCAGATCAGTTACAGGTGACATCGATAAACGTAAATAGACTCTACTGCGGTGGTGGATGGTGCGATGGTAGAAAGGTGACGGAAGCGCCATTACAAACAGTTCCTCAAAACAATCTCCGTTGGAGCTGTACTGCGAAGTAAGGAGTGTAAAACAATTTGTGTTGGTTGGAGTTTGATTCATTGTTGCACACCGAATCAGGAAACAAGCAAGATCGACTCGTCATAGTGATTCCTAACGCCAGGCGCCTCTAAAATACTGCCTAGGTTCATAGTTCTTTGTATTCGCGTTTTTAGAACCTAATCAGTTAAAGACATGTTTATTATAAATTTGATTTTACTTTATCTCGGCAATATACGCAGAGGACTAAACAATATTCTTTTTCTTCCAACTACACATTAAAAAGGCAAGATTAAGTAATACATTCTACCCTGGGAAACTCGAGGGCAGTAATGTTGTAAAAATTTTTAATAATGACCTGTTCAATATTTATGCACTGTTGTGTTTTTTTTCTAATTTACCGAGAAATCACATTTCTCCAAAGAGGTTTGAGTGGCTGTATAAGATGTCACTGAAAAATACTATATATGCGTAAAACAAGTAAGATAGGATCGTACAAAGCAAATGTTATAAAAAAGAGAGGCAATTGGTTTCAATTGCGACGGTTAGCTTTTAAATAAATATTAATAGTTTCAAAATTGTATTCGAGTGAATATTATGCAGTGAAAGTGGTGTTATTTTGGTGCATAAACATTCATATTCACGGTAAGGAATAAGAGTTTTGTGGTGTATATGACGGTGTTTTTTTGTGGATATACCTACCTCATCAGTCACCACCTTCAAGATAATGTTTTTTTTTAGTTAGAACAATTTGTATTTTTTTGTCATAAATATATAAGTTTTTGTCAATTTTTACTTTTTTTCGTCACAAATAAAAAATTTTTTGTACAGTCAACTTCAGGTTAAAATTTTTAATAAGTATGTAGATTTAGTTGAAAGAAAAGCAGCTAACGCACGTCGTTAGTGAGCAGTTAAATTCCTGCGGATGTTTGCTTGCGCGAGGGCACTAATAATCCAAGGGCTTAGCGCTCGGTGCAACACTCATTTCTTTTTCTTGTAAAGAAGTAACCACAAAAATTCTAATGCATTCATATCTGTAACAAAATCTTCCAAAATCACGAATTAATTAACTAATAGGCAATAGTTGTTCCCAGTAATGATTGTAGCGTTTGATTAAGTGCAGTTAATATTCCGGGAATTTCTGATTGTTCAGAAATATGACTAGTATTAATTATTTACCGCACTAACTATAGGAACTTAATTAACTTTATTTTGACGGTTCTCAGTTGGATTTAGGTTAAATTGGGATATTATGTATCAGTATTACACAATTTTAACTTAAAATTCAGTAGGAGATTTCGACGATTGCTTACAAAATTAGGTCATCATTTCTGTATCGAATCCAATACTTCTGTAGTATAAGTTTATGTTAATGTTGACTAAGATAAAATATTTAAATTATGTTTCTAGTTCTTTTCATGTCTAAATAAAAATATGATGAAATGTAAATCTGACATTCTGATCAGAAACATCTTTCAACGACCTACCGCGTCAAAACCTCATTTATTTGTTTCGCTTTAAGATTTTAGTGGTATTAATAGGTACATATTAATAACAGCAATTAATACTCATATAAATATAATAAATGTGCATAAATAACAAGCAATTATAATATAATATCTTTTGCTCGCGACTTTATCCGCGTAGAATTATTAATTTTTGGTAGCTTATTCTTTATCCAATCTGCTTTTTCATCAATCTGCTTACTAATTAAATAATAAAAGAAAATATTAATGGTTTGATTTTGATTCCTTTCACAAATTTCCACCCCTCTTTTACGCCTTTAAGGAATGAAAATTATTCTTTATCCTTCCCAACAACTCAAACTATAATAACTCCACACCAAATTTCATTTAAATCGGTTCAGCGGTTATTGATTTCCTATACAAAATTCCACCCCCCCCCCCCCCCTTTCACCCCTTTTAAAATACAATTTCTGCGGTAAAAACTATCCTGTCCTTTCCCGTTACTCAAACTATCTCTATAGATACCAAATTCCATTTTAATTGGTTCAGCGGTTTAGGCGTGAAGAGGTAACGGAGAGAGACAGACACACTTTCGCATTTATAATATTAGTATGGATATAAGTCGTCCGTCTCATTTAACGGAAGACTTTTCGACTATGATCGTTTCATTTGCAACTGTATCACTTGACCTAATAACTATTATCAATTTGTTTTTTTGCGTTACTCCAACGTTTCATTTGGTCAAAAAACTTTCCACAATGTCTAACTTAACCTAACCTACAGCTTTATTCTATAAGTATTTTTGAAAAATAATACTTATGTCAAATGACAACTCGAGGATCTAAAAATATGGCAAATAATACACAGAGTAAAAAGACGTAAGTTTTTCGGGAAAATATAATCCGGACAAGTATTGGGTTCCCGCATTCATCGCTTGTCCTAGTATGACCACCTACCCATGACCTCGGAACAGATTTATACTCTCGAAGTCGGCATAAACCAGCCCTCCTAGACAAGACGCATTTAGATAACCGTTATCGCAATCGCTAAAAGGAAAATGTATGGAATTTGTCATAAGCCCTCACTTGGCATTCGAGCGCAATTGTCAAATCTCATACATTATCCACTGAGCGGTTGCGAAAGACATCTCGTCAAGGAGGGACTGCACAGAAACACGAAGAAAACAGTGTACTATAAAATAATACACTCACAGTATAAATTAATTATTCATGACACAAACCTAACCTACACCATTAAATACCGTCCATTCATTGCAGACACTCCATTTTGTTTCGATCACGATTAAATCGCATATAGATACATGTTTGTTTCGTGTATAACACAATGATTTTGCCATAACGCGAAAGCAACTCGCGCACACGCTCTCAAACTCGCATTAAGGCGGTGTTGCGTAATAAATTACTAAGGAAACTCGCATGAAAACATCTCCCGCACGTACAAGGCGAGCGTTAATTGCACATTTAAATTACACGGCTTTTGAGTGATGATGGACTTGTAATTAAATTTGTAATCATTGCGTTGTTATCTTTTAGGGGCGTTATTCGGCGAGAATGAGAATTGTGTTGCATATTGCATCTGACATATTAAAAGATTGTATATTATTTGGACGCAAACATAATAACATTTGCCGTGTCGTAATAAAAGTGATCGAAACATGGCCACTCACGGTAGAGCTAGATCTTAAATTGAGAAGTGGTTCAGTGGACCATAGAAAAGTCTATCCTCGGAGTCCCTCTGTATGATCAGATCTGGAACGAGGTGATCCGACAGAGAATGAAGGTTATCAACAAAGCTCACGGAATAAGCAAGCTGAAGTGGCAATACGCTGGCCACATCAACCGCAGAACCGACAACCGTTGGGGGAAATTACTGATAGAGTGGACACCATACGTCGGCAAGCAAAGTGTAGGACGCCCTCAGACTAGGTGGAGCGACGATCTTCGCAAGGTGACTGGCAAAAGTTGGAAGAGAGTAGCCGCGGATCGTGCTCAGTGGCGTGCACCACTTGGAGCGGCCTATGTACAGCAGTGGACATGTGTGGGCTCATGATGATGATGATGAATAAAAGTAATCAATTTATATTGACGCGATTATCAAAAAAAATATACTAGTTCAATACAGTTAAATTCTCACGCTCACGTTTTTTTTTATTGCTGAAAGTTGGCAAACAAGCAAACTGCCCACCTGATGGTAAGTGGTAACAGTCGCCTATAATACATGTAGCTCCTGTGAGATTCGCAGCAAAACTGCAACCCCCACAAGAACCACAGTGTACGTTGCCAACTTGTGACACCCGATGTAAAGTCACAGTACCCAGTAATTTCACTGCCATATTTTACCCTTCGAACCGGAACACAGCAATGCAAGCACTGCTACTTTGCGGCAGAAATAGGTAAGACGGAGGTACCTAAGCTGACGACCCTAGTACAGAGTCTCCCTCCAGTAAAGTGTCAGGTGTTTTCCGATTCCGAACCTTTCTTAAATTCAACTTTTAAAACTAACTAACTTCAATTATTATAACTTATCTTACCAGGTTCTGCTTTGCAGGCAGTATTATGATCTTGACATTCTAGTGGTATTGACATTTTATGTCATAAGTGTGGGAGTTGTAGGTTTGCGTGTCTTCAAGAGCCACACGTACTATAGGCGACTGTAGGCAATGGCCATTATTTGGGCAGCCTGCTTCTTTGCTAACTTACTTGTTTATAAAATATATAAAATAGCCTTTGCTAGGCTTTTATTGGCTTAGAAACAAAAAAATAAACGAAAATATTTTATAGAAAACTAATTACTTAAAACCTATTGGTTTAAGCCTGACGCTGTTTCTATCTATGTTTATTTACACAAGTGAAAGCGCGACAGGTTTAAACTAATATGAAATTTAGAACCCCTCAGCCCCTGATTCAGATTCAAACAATAAAATCAACAATCGGTAAGCGCAACATACAATGTAGTGTTACTGCAGTTTGTCGTTTCCACCCAATACGCGTCCTGCCTTTTCACAGTCCGATAAATTGGTTAGAGAGCTTTCGTGAAGGGCCGACGAGCGAAGGAAGGAAGTAAACATTAGTAGGGGACGTCCATTGAGTGCCACGGGAAATTCAATAACGACTAGTTTTATTTCTGCCAGCACACGGCTCGCGTCTCTCAACTACGGAACTGAAATATTGCACTATCAACTGTGAGTCATAATATTTTGATAAAAGAGCTAAAAACAAATCTGGCGATAAGATCGTCTCGCTTTGAAATAGTTTTAGTTTTGTTTTAAGTGTGTTTTTTTATTATTATTTGGGTATTCATATGCTTTCTTCGCAAAAGAGTTGTACAGTAATGTTTGTTATAAGCGCTCCACATTCTCGCGAGAATCTCGCGAGAACGCGAGAACAACACGAGAAGCGTGAATGTGGATCCGATTCGCATGTTCTCGCGTAGTTCTCGCGTAGTTCTCCGACTTTTGTCGGTTTTTTGGCGCGAGACAAAGGCGCGAGAACTATATTGAGAACCTTGTTCCAGGGTTGGTAAAAATCATGATTTTTTAATAAAATCCAATTAATCATGATTTATTGAATAAATCCTAATTTATCATGATTTTTTTGATGTTTTAGTATTTATCTTTCCTAATTTTAATAAGTAAGCAACTATTTTGCGGAAACGAAAGAGGAAGAGGAAAAGTTAAATATTTACCCAGTTCTGAGGCAACTATTTGGAGCGATAGCCTCCTCAGCATCAGTGGAAAGTTTTTTTTTACATTTGGCATTGTTCACTCGAAATTATGTAACAGACTAGGGACCAAAAAGCTGGAAAATTAGTTTTTTAATCAAGAATTACAATAATGACACTGAAATATGAAATATCAGATTTACTCGGAAAATAGATATTCATAAAAATATATTTTTTTTCACAAAAATAAAGACATTTGATTTAATCACTGATTTTGTGTCAACCCTGCCTTGTACGTTCTCGCGAGAATCTCGCGAGAAGTGTGTACCCAAGAAGTTCTTGCCGAGGTTCTCGCGTACTTCTCGCGTAGATTCTTGCCGAGAATCTCGCGTGAATGTGGAGCGCTCATTAACGTTAGAACATCATTTCTGCTTGATATCTTTTTTAATTTTTTTTCGGCACCCTTTAAATATAAAATGTGAAGTTCGAAATTCAAATCTTTGTTTCTCATTCATTTTAGCTGCAAGATTTTAGGCGACAAACTACATACCTTAATTTGTTGTATAATGGCTCCACCTAATCTTTAACGCCAGCATCGTATGCGCGGAATTGAACGCCCTAAAAATAACGCTTAAAAATAGTGGCTTCACCTGCGCAGTTTGCTACGTAAGTTATTAACATCTAACGCCACTTAAATAAATTGCGTTTACTAACGTAAATATTTCGACAAATGGAGACAAGACTAACCTGAGGTGTGAAGTTCGGCGGCTGCAGCGGGTTGCAGATAGGCGGCGCCGCGGTGCTGCCGTAGTGCTGCTGGTAAGATGACGTCAGGATCTTTTTGTGCGCGGACGCATGCGCGCGGTACGCGCTCACGCTCAGTTTCATGGCGAATTATCACAACACACACAACATTGGACACTACACAATTTTCTATTTACAGTTCTGTCATATTTACATTTTTACACTTACACTTGATCATATCTTGTTTATATTTACATTTTTTTATTTATTAAATGTAATGTAGAATTATTTACATTACTTTCTGTTTGAATTAAGCTACGAAATCGTATCTATTGCATTGTAGCAATAATTATTAGTTATGACTCACTAAACTGATCTTTTTCAATAACAATTACTGAGAAAGTTAGTTTTTTACATTTTCACACCGATTTTGATTAAGATGGATTACATTCCGAGGAAGGGCAAAGAGCCCTTTGCCCTTCCTCGGAATACCTTTGGCGCCTTAATGGCCCTTAATGGACTTTTTGGCGCGATAGCCGACAGCCGTCCAAAAATTTTATTTTATTTTTATTTATTCCTAGTTAATGCAATAGACTCGTTAAATAACTTCAGAAAAAAGTTGCGATCAATGTAGGACGTAAAGCCCGTGTAATATTCGTAAACAAAAAATTTAAGTTACATTTAATAAGGGTAAAGGTAGATCGAAACAATTTAGGAACTTTAAGAGTAAGTACTAAACAAGTCTAGATTCATCTCACGGTGCTTTCAATTTCAACTGTCATTTTATAATTGCTTTTTGACTGCTCTAGTTACGGTACGCTATTCACTCTTCTAATTATTTCTGCATCGTGATCTGAAACAAAAAGAAAAAAAAAACATTTTTTGAGAATGAAATAGTAAATAATATTTTCAATCACTGTTACGCAACCATTAGCAAACACAAAACGTGTCTTTTAGTCAAAAACCTATCGTAAAAAACCTATAATTTATACATTTTGTGTATTTTATTTCTCTTCGTCTAGCAATAATAGTCACGTCAACTGTCAAGTATATCTAAGTAGTCTGTGCTGTCAATGTTGTTCGCTTTTTGTTGGTGTCGGTCTATTTTTTGTTATTTATTTACTTACTTGATACTAAAAGTCTATTATATATGTAATGTGCTCATTACAGACAACTCAAAACAATCAAAAATATGCCAATATTTTTGTGTTCATGTCGAAGCTCAGAGTTCAAACAAAGTGGTTGATGTCCTTTATAATATTTTTTAATATTTTATATACCAAGAATAAGGTCATTGTCTTGACTTCACCTGATGGTAAATGATGAATCGAAACCTGAACACCTCAACAACTGAGGAACTGACTATTTCGCCTTGTCAAACTTAGGTTAGACGATTGTTATTAGCCAAGTGGGTTCAGAAGTCCTACTGACAACCATACCAAGCAGAATAATGACTTCGCCCCTGTGGAGAATCGATCAGAACCATCAGGTGGTTTTATCAAGTAGACGAAGAAGACGGTTATATACATAGATTAATTCCTACAAACATTTTAAACGCGAAAAATTGCTTTTCGTTCACGCAAAAGTTATTGGACGGGTTTTGGTGAAATCCTAATATGTCGGTGTCATGGTTAAGGTATCGCAATTATGAGCGTGTTTTTCAGTGGCGATTCTTTTAAGTTGGCGACGTTGGCGCCGTAAAACTAAACATTAACAAAATATTGAAGTAAATACGCTTAACAAACAAACATACAATTAAAGCCGTAGATTATTTAGATACATTCATTTGAATTTTCTGCACAGTGCGTCGGGCATAAGCAACTGGGCGCAACTAAGCACGTTTAGCGATTTCATCGGCGCCAACAAATTGTATTCAGGCGTCCGCTCTGCACTGCCTCAGCCACCCACTTGCGAGTACCACTCATTGTTTGTATAGAGATATAACGTGGCTAGTTGGCGCTTTGAAAGGTGCCAATAAGAAATTTACTATCGGGGAAATTTTGATTGTATTAGATTTGTGACGACGCAGCCTAGCCAAAAGGGTAGGTTCAGCTCTAGACGTCACTCTGGGACACGGGACGAATTTTGGTAGAATATTCCCGCCGTGTAAAGAAGTCGATGTGGTTCGTTTGGGCTTAAAGCCAAAGCAAGTAAATACACCGCCTTGCCTTGACTATCCGCACCACCGCGTCCTTTGACCTCAAGCAGTTGTCTCTTCGGGTTTGAGGGTGGCTGAGGATGGTAGTGCCACCACGAGTTCAGCTAGCACTTTCACGCACCAATCCGAATGCAAATGATGTTGCAGCCGCACACAGACACGAGGAATGCAATCACAATAATTCCAGGGCACGATCACTTGATTAACCTTTGTTTATGTAATTTTTAAAAGCGCCTGATGTTGCGCGGAGCTAGGCCATTTCTTTTCTGGTGGCAGGAGCCAATCCGCGATCACATAAGGCGTGCATGCTCTTGCCGAGCCTTGCGATTGGCTTAGCCACATGAACCACTGACACAGGTGGCGGGAATTTCGAATTAAGAAAAATATTGTTTTTCTTTTGTTAGATTCGAACGAATAGTGAACAAGATTACATTAGTGACTTTTAAAATAAGACGAGTAGTGTAGCGAAATTTATAACTAAAGATCTTTTAGAAAATTAATAAGAGCTTCACGAAGAAATCGTCTGCTGAAAAATGATTAAGTGGAAAATGGATGTCCGTGGTCCTACTTAAATCAGTTTACAAAGAGAACAAGAAATAACATACTTAGAAATTTCCAAGGTAATTTCTGACAGCGGATCTAAAGCATACTAACTGCTTTATATCCGTGGTTAGCAGGTTGTAAAATATATAGAGCGTCTGTGGCGCTGTGGCCTCGACACTGGAGCTGTGCTTCCAGTTAGAATCGGGAGGCCCGCGATCGATCCTGCCATGTACCAATGTGTTTTTCGTTTCATATGTACATTTATCTGACGCTCCTACGGTGAAGGAAATTCACCTGCGAAGGTAATTAAAAGGTGTATATGAAGTCAACCAATCCGCACTGAGTCAGCGTGGTTTGACTAAGGCCTAATTGCCCTAACTAGTTAGGGTAGGCTCGTGCCCCTCGGTGGGGACGTATATGAGCTGTGATGATGAAAATATGTGAAATTGTTTTATTGCTTAAAACAGCCTGAAATTCGACAGGAATGGATAATCCAAACACTTTGCGAATTCGTTAAAAAAACGCATGTCCCAGAAAATATGCAATGTATGCTTTAGTTGACATCTTTCGGTCAAAATAGAGTCGATGAAGCCCTTTCCAATCAAAAGAGAGTCGATAAAGTCGTAATAATTAATTTATTTTGCAGTTAACTTTAGTTTTTTATTCAGATTTCAGAAGAAAAATAACTAACTTTGACCTGAAGCCAACCCAAGAGTACACGCCAGGAATTGGTGTTTTTGTTTTTAACTATAAAATATACACAAAACTTAGGACTGGAAAGTTTGAGGGCTTGTTGTGCTACATGAAAATAGAATAGATCCGATAAATTTGAATTTTCGACCCAATAATGATTTTAATTTCAACCGACTTCAAAAAAGGAGGAGGTTCTCAATTCGACGCGTATGTTACGCGATTACTCCGCCAATTGTGAACCGATTTTTATGATTGGCGAAATATACAGTAAGCTCCTTGTCAAGCTATACTGTTTGACCTTTGGACCGTTTGACCTTTGGACCAACTGTTTGTGGCAGTGGCAGTTTTCATAGTGCAATTGTAAGGCTTGAATAGGAGCCTACTGTACCCTCTCGAGTGTACGGAGTTCCGAACAAAGCCACAGCACATATAATAGTTATATAAATAGTAATGAGGAACCCAAGTCAACCTTACCTGCTAGTCTGGCGCCTCTTACAGATCCACACTGCGCTAGCGTAATGGAAGACAGTTTACAACCCCTTTCTTGTGCAAGGCTTAGGTCCAACAGAGGGCACATTACAGGTAGCTGGGATAATGACTTGTGCTGGTGGTGTGGAGTTTTAGGTCAGCGAGAGGTGAACCATCAACAAGCAACAGTAAAAGATTTACAGCAAACAATACTCTTAAAAAGCGTCTTCGACCTTCAAGGAGTTGCCGGCGATAACTCAGCGAAACTCTTTCATACATTACGAGTATACTACACAGCTTAAATAATTAAGGTGTTCAAGTTATATTATGGAAATTAATTAACGGGATCGGCGCAAAGCCGGCACTTAAGGAGGAGCTTAAACACGCTAGTAACTCGCGAATTACCGTGTCACGATAAAATCGCGCTGTGCTTACTTCGTACGTGACAAATGACGGGCACACTGTATGTAAGTTTCGCACGTAATACTCGTACAACGGCGCGCTCGCAAGCCAGCGATTTTTCTGTTCCGCGTTCGAATGCGACCGATTTACAACCCAGTCGTTTCGATAATATATCGGAACGATTATATCGAATCGAAAAGACTTTTGATATATCAACTGTGCAAATCAAAAGATGAAAAATTAAATCTCAGTACGAGCTTCGACATCCACGATACCACGTTCTGCAAATAATTACGATGGCCGAAGCCAAGGGTAGCCGACACCGACCGACGTCTCGCAGACGCAGAAAGCCGTAGATTTATATCATCCGGTACTGGAATAGAGTTGTCAGTTTCGAAGACCTATTTCTTTTGACAAATAGACGACAGTTTTTATTTATTTATTTTTTATGTACTTATATTGTGTAGAAAAGCGTACTTAATGCCATAGGCATTATCTCCCACCAAGTTTAGGGTGATGGAGAGAACAAGTTTTTTTACACACAACGGGGAAGCTTTGGTCTTCATCTCACCTGATGGTAAGTGACGATAAAGCCAAATATGGAAGCCAGCTTCACCTGGACTCCTCAATAGCTGAGAAACTGGCTATCTTATACCTCTTAATGTCGGAACACAACAATGCTGTCTTATTATGGCGGCAAACTTAGGTAAGACGATGGTAGCTAGCCAGGTGGGCTCGGAACCAAACAAACCGAGCAGTAAAACTTCTGCCCCCACGGAGAATCAAACCCCAGATCTCCCGATCAACACCTGATGGTCTCAACCACTAGACTACGCAGGTGGTTAAGGCGGATGTGGTAGATGTTTTTTTATAGAACTAAGTTGGCAAACAAGCACACCGTTCACCTCATGGTAAGGTAAGTGGTAACAGTCACCTATAGTACATGCTCTTGTGAGATTCGCAGCAAATCTGCAACCCCCACAAGAACCACAGTGTACGTTGCCAACTTGTGACATAAGGTGTAACGTCACGGTACCTAACCATTAATTTCACTGCCATATATCAAACCGGAATACAGCAATGCAAGCACTGCTGCTTTGCGGCAGAAATAGATAAGACGGAGGTACCTAAGCAGGTGACCTTGGTACAGAGTCTCCCTCCGAAATGTGCCGAAATAGCACCAGATAACTCTGTGAATATAAAAAGAATACATTTTATAATATCCTAATAAGCAATTACCGATAATTAAATAAACTAACATAAGTATAATCATATCAACCATAAATATGTGAATGATAGTCAACAATATGTGCAGTTGACAGCCATCTTCAATCACACTGACAAGTAGAAGAAGAATAATGACATATTTGTTGATCCAATTAGATTTCTGTATTATATGTTTTCTGTTTTGCGAGTATTATCTGCCTGAGCACATAGTTACGTGTATATTCGCATACTTGTTTCCCCGACATTGAGGAAACTCTTACGGCCGGTTGCACCAAATTTACGTTTTACGATTTCGTAAAAGTAACAATATAAATACGTAAGAATCACACCATAATTTAGTTTCAATTGTAGTTTTATTTTATCTATTACGTTTAAAATGGTTAAATCTACGGCGCGAATCATATATATATTTAAAAATAGTAAAAGACCCATTTTTAGGTATTAAGTTGTTACTTTTTACGAAATCGTATAACGTACAACTTGGTGCAACCGGCTGTTAGGATAGTTTCAGGTCCCTTGATCGTAAAATTTACGAGTGGGTACATAATGGAAGTATATCAGAACAAAAAACGATGATGGACCTTAGAACACGTTTGTGGCGCCACTCCCTTACCATTGTGAATATCGTAAGAGTCAACAAAAGGAACTTGCCGCAATTACACATCCGCAAAACGTAAGGGTTTAGTCTATAAGGGCTTGATCAGGCCAGTCTTGAAATATGGAAGGGAAACTTAGCCAAAAACTCAGCGCGAAACCCATTCCATCCAAGTTGCTGAGATGAAAATGCTCCGGTGGATGTGCGGGGTGACGAGACTCGATAAAATACGCAATCCGAGGCAGCCTCGGTCTCGGTTTAGTCACGTAAAAAGAAGGCCTCCTAATTTACGGAATTTTAATGATTATGATACCCACATAACTGATTTGTAATCTGCCAGGCGCGGCACATCATAAACCCCATAAGGTTTAAGTGCCAGACTGTCAAATTTATTGTGATGTTAATTTATTAAAAAAAAAAAAAAATTGCATGGGTAATGTTGTGACCAATCTGATCATCACAGGGTTCGGACCTAGAGGGCGACCAAAAACGAAATGTACAGGCGTCCGACAGGAGAAAATTAGGGAGGCAGATTCCATTATCAGATGGGAATAGCAAATGCCGAGGAGAGAGAGAGAGAGAGAGAGACATCTGCAAAGAGATAAACTCAAAAAACTCTACATGCATCTGTTATTTTTTTAATATCAACGTTTGCTTACACTATTGATATTCATAAAAACAATGATTTAATGTAGACTTAACAACCAGAACAAATAAACAAACAAAAATGTACTAAGCCAATTCCTCTTCGTTTAAGAAGCTATATTCAGCAATGGGTTGGGGGGGATGATGCTACAAATTCCTATTTACTAAAGTACTTACCTTCAAGATTGCAGTTTGAACATTATTCATATTCAGGGACGCTTATGTATGAGAATATGCATTAAAGTAGTATGAAGATTATCTCTTTTAAATCTGAAAACTGTTAGACGATCTGAACGATATTTCTATTCAGTGCATTAAGTTTATTTTAAAATTAAGTCATTGTTCAATACACATGTTCTTTTGAATATACTCACAATGAAAAATGAACTATTGATCGTGCACTCTTTTAAAAAATCATTTGTTATTTTATTTTAAATAGGTACTTCTATTCTTTGCGCGGTGGCACTATCCTAGAGGATTCCGCCGACAATTTCAAAGATGAGGAAATCCTACGAATATTATGAGGTCAATATTAGTAATAAATATTTACTGTTGTTAAACAACAACTTAGCACTATATTTATAGGAACCAACATACTGACAAGTACCTAACAAATGAAATTAATTTTCATAAATCTAAATGATTTAGTTCCCGGATCACGATGATACCTAACTCCTGGCCGCGACCGCAATGAATATTAAAAAAATACAGTGATTTCAACTCCACTTTTCCCTGTCACTGTAGGGATGGGGGCTTATTTGTCGATACTTGCTTGTGTTAAGATAAGGGATCTAAGGGGTTTCGAATAACAAGTTTCTGGAACCCAAGCCTTCTACTTTATGACATTTGTCACAACAAATACGATTGCAACAATATAATAAACAACAAAAAATAAGTTAAACTGTATATCACGGCATAAACCACTATTTCATGTCCCATCTACTCGGACTTACGCTGATATCCGGTCCCCGCTGCGCCGCTTTGTCGAATCAAACAATAAAAGATTTAATAAAATAGACATTTTTTTATTGCAGAAAGTTGGCAAACAAGCAAACTGTCCATCTGATGGTAAGTGGTAACAGTCACCTATAATACATGTGGCTCTTGTGAGATTCGCAGCAAAACTACAAGAACCACAATGTACGTTGCCAACGTGTGACATAAGATGTAAAGTCACAGTACCCAGTAATTTCGCTGCCATATCTTACCCTTCAAACTAGAACACAGCAATGCAAGCACTGCTGCTTTGCGGCAGAAATAGGTAAGACGGAGGTACCTAAGCAGACGACCCTGGTACAGAGTCTCCCTCCAGTATATTTTCATGTAGCTATCAGTCCTATAAGAGACAGGTAACTGATATTTTAACTCATCAATATAACAGACAATAATCGCACTTAACATATTTTTTCATTATTTGGTTCACTATCATATCATCCTTAACAAAACTTACTTACACACCAACAAGATTTTTTTAAACTATATACACAGACAACTAGCGGATTTCACACTATACTTGGATACATTAGTTTACACAAAATGTAACCATCACCATTGGGTTTACAATATACAATTGTATTTTAATTTTATTGTAATATGTCAAACAAAATTATAAGCTTGTTTGTGGTTCAAAACTATTGAAATAAAAGCCAAACTCTCCACCTCCCTACTATCTCGCACTTGACCAGCGTGCAGCAACTAAGCTTTAGCACAGATAATATAAGCTTTAGTTAGATTGGATATAAATTCATTGTGGTACGTCTCAGAAAACAAGTGAATTTGTAAAACAATTAATTATTTTAAGTTGCCATGTATTCTAAAATATACCGTCCAGAAACATGCATTCAAATGTGGATATAATTTAATGAATTATAAAATGACACCTTTAGTATTTAATTTTGCTACTTTTTATGTTGATACATTTAAAAAGTCATAGCTTCTGCTCATCACCAGCATCATAAATTTACAATTGCGTCTTCTTTATCTCATGTAGAACGTTTTGTGTTAACACTACTTGATGGCAGTATCAAGTAGTGATAGCTCGAAAAATTCTACATGAGATTCGCCTCCATGACGTCTCGGCTATTTTCCCTTACTAGCTGTTATTTGTGTAAAAAGTCCGCCAACTAAATTATTTTCATGCATCCATCTCATAAGTGACCGTCTACATAACCTTTTCATATATTTAATGTGGCATAATCGTTACTTTTCTGAGGTATATTGTTACTAATCAAGCAAAATCTATCGATATTCCATCGTTCCGCCAGACAGCACTATCCACACATAAGTGGCGCCGGTCTGTCGAGAAATTCGGGGACATAGAAGAGGGCCCGGATGAATATAACGACCTACTTTATTGATCCCCTTAATGCTCCTGGGAGACAAGATTTAAATGGAATAAGCCTTGTTTACTAATGATAATTGCGTAATTAGAAACATTAAAGGGCAATCCCGCGGAGAAATATAAACAAAACTTAGCAATCGCATTATGGTCTTGAACAGTAACAGATGAGCTTGACATTCAAGAACGCTGAAGACATTTGGACAGGAATTTGGAAATGGAATTCACACAAATCTTAAGATAAATCCGATTGAATTGAAAAATTAAATTGAGTAATTGAAATATTTTTTTCCTGTCTGATAGGTACAGTTTGACACAGTCTCTTACTAAATGTGAGTACCTACACGCACGTGATGGAATACAAGATGGCTTCCATCAAGTGCGTTTCGGACTAAAACACACTACCTATAAAGCTCTACCAAATGTATTCCCGTCGCGTCGGTGGTGCTGTGGACTCGGCACTGGCCTTCCAATTGAGAGGTCCGTGGTTCGATCCCGCCATGTACCAATGTGTTTTTCGTTTTTCGAATTTCATATGTAGGTACATTTGCCGACGCTCCTACGATGAAGGAAAACATCGTGAGGCGACCTGCATAAATCTGCGAAGAAATTCAAAGGTGTATGTGAAGTCGCCCAATCCGCACTGGGCCAGCGTGGTTGACTAAGGCCTAAACACTCTAACTTAGGGTAGGCTCGAGCCCCTCGGTGGGGACGTATATGAGCTGTTATGATGAGAGTCGGCGTGGTGTGATTATATTTATTTACTTAAAACGAATTACGTCACTAATAGATAAAAACAACATTTCGTGTGTTAACAACGTTGTGTACTTCAAAATTTAATTGATCAACGATTGAGAATTTTTATTGAAGATTTTCACAAAATAGACTAAACATTCCGGTCAAAAAATGAAATTTGTAATAATAAAACTCCATTTACAAAATGTTTCGAATTAAAACAAGCAAAATCTTACTTATGATTTTCTACTGCCTGATGAGAGCAATTATTTAACACTCTGTAAAATAGCCAGAAGAACAATAAAGGAATTTATTTGTTATGTTACATTATATTTCAAAAACATCAAATATTCTCTTATTGCCGTACATAGCAAACAACAACGTCTCTGGTTAACTTTGCCGACCGCTCCACGAAAGCATTCAAAAATAAGTTTGACATGACGAGAAAGAGGCCATGTTATCATTAGTATTTTTTAAACTTCACTTGTATCCTTTTCCTGTTTTCTTTTTTTTAGAACAAAAAAGAAAAATCACAATTTTTATTTTACATACAACAGAGATGCTCTTGGCATTCATCCCACCTGATGGTAAGTGAGGATAAGGCCGAAGGTGGAAGCAACTGGACTCCTCAACAACTCAGGAACTGGCTATCTTACCTTAACAGTATGGCGGCTGGCGGTTTGCTTATTCAATCCAGTTAATACTCGTATATTTAAACTACATATATTGCATTGAACAGACTGTATTTCGTTCAGAGCTACATAGTCACATATAAACTACTAGCTTTTTCCCGCGACTTCGTCCGCGTGGAAGTCCCCCCCCCCCTTTATTTTTTCTTTTTAGCGCATTTAAATAAAAGCTTGTTTTTAAAAAAGGTTTTTTTACATTTATTTATTTTATAGGGGACAAACGAGCAAACGTTTCACCTGATGGTAAGTGATTACCGTCGCCCACGGACACCCGCAACCCCAGAGAAGTAACAAGTGCGTTGCCGGCCTTTAAGGTGGGAATACGCTCTTTTTTTGAAAATTTCATCTAAATCGATTTAGCGGTTATTAATTCCCCATGCAAACATCCATCCCCCCTTTCTCCCCCTTAAGGGGTGATTTCTGCAATAAAAGCTATCCTATGTCCTTTCCTGGGACTCAAACTATGTCTCTACCAAATTTCATCTAAATCGGATCAGTAGTTTAGGCGTGATTGCGTAACATACAGACAGACAAAGTTACTTTCGCAATTATAATATTAAGTAAGGATATTTGTATCACCAAACAAGTTTGAAAACTGATCGCTCCAAAGCGGAAGTGGGCGAGCGTGGAACTTTGTCGAATTCAACGACAGGACAAGCATAGTGCATTTGCTCGTCCATCTTTTTAACGTAGATCTAATATTTTATATATTAGATCTACGTTAAAAAGATGGATGGAAGATGGAGTCTCGTATCGCAGTGTTTGTTATCAAGCTGCCTCGATACAGCTTGACCGATTTTTATGTTTTATTTGTGTATATTTGATAGCTCTGAGAATAGGTCGTAGGCTCTTTTATACATTTACCCCTAGGTGATACGGGTGGCCCTCTTTAGATTTATTGCCATCAAAAATACTTATAACACTAAATTTTAACCCTTCTACCAACAACCCCTATTTTTAATAGTGATAATAGTATTTTTACTGGCCAAACTCCATTTTTAATAGCAATTTTACTACTTTTACTGTCGAAAGGTAGTTCGCGGACACAGCTAGTATTATACGAGACTGAACTTTTTAGGTAATAAAATATATATAAAATAACAATATTATAATAAATGTGGCTTACTGAGTGCCTGCGTACTCTCTGCAGAGAAATAAAATTTAGCCGGCCTCGTAATGAATACAAAAAAAAACATAAAATAAAATTTGATACTTTTTTTTACTAAAAAAAAAACGTCGCCCCACACTAGGATTTTCTCCTGTGTCGTGGGTGCAGTTACAAACATAGAATATCACATGCACATACGCCCAGACCGGAACAAATTTCTGTAGATCATTCAAAACATTTATACGATCTCGGCCTTTATCTCAACTCGTCCATCAAGTGCTGCACGCTGACCGCGCTGTGTCGGCCTGGAGCTGCGCCACGCTGCGCTGTCGGCCATCATCAGCGCGACCAGCAAAGTAGTCATTATAGACCGCGGCAGTAATGTACTAGAGTGAACTGAGCCGATCTTCACGGCGTATCCGTGGTTTGTCCCGTACGGGAATCGAACCCGCGAGCTGTTGCGCAGTAGGCGATCACTCGACCTCTGCGCTAACCGTGTCCTATACCTACTCCAAACATTATTTTAGTATTCTTGGAATATTTTGTTATGGGCATAATCAAAGCTGTTAGTATAACAGAAGATAAATGCTATAATAAACCTATAAATGCTTACCTGTGCTTACATTCTGTTTCATCGAGTTTCAGGATTCAACTTAAAAAAAATATTTGTAAAAATTATACTGAAATTGTTTGTAACGTAACGCTTTGATCCGTGTAACGTAAAGGGGTAAAAAATATTGTTTTATTAAATTCAAATTTTTAAAAATTTCATAGGGTATTTATGCAAAATGTACAATTATTTATAGGTAAACACCACATGCTTAATTGAACAACAATATTACAACAAATATTGCTTTTTTATACAACGTGCTTGTTACACCCCCCACCAAGCCGAAACACACCCATGCCAACACAGCCAGCATGGGCAGGCTCCGGCCCGGTAGGGCATGTACTAATCACTTTGTGCTATGTTGCTTAACCACATACACACACAAACAAAACCATACACACACACACAAACGTACACATATACATACACAGATGTATAAGTGCACTGGCATACACAAGTACACATTTAATCTTGTTAGCAAGTACACCGACTGGACCACACATGTCTATTACATACGGTAGAAATACGAACGAATTATACCTAATAAAATTACTGCATAGAACCAACGCTTATGGACTCCTGAAGAAGTTTTTGAAAATGTTCAGATTTACAGCATGAATATCAATAGATTTGCCGAAACAGTTCAGAAGTCTACACATTCTTGGAATCGGAGAATTCTGACCGAAAACTGTTCTACGTAATGGCGGAACTAAGGGAACTATTTGGCATCTAGGCATCCTACTAGGGGCTTTGAAGTTGATTTTTAGGGTTCCGTAGCCAAATGGCAAAATACGGAACCCTTATAGATTCGTCATGTCTGTCCGTCTGTATGTCTGTCCGTCCGTATGTCACAGCCACTTTTCTCCGAAACTATAAGAACTACACTGTTGCAACTTGGTAAGTAGATGTACTCTGTGAACCGCATTAAGATTTTCATACAAAAATAGAAAAAAAGCAATAAATTTTGGGGGTTCTCTATACATAGAACTGAAACCCAAAAAAATTTTTTTTCATCAAACCCATACGTGTGGGGTATCTATGGATAGGTCTTCAAAAATTATATTGAGGTTTCTAATATCATTTTTTTCTAAACCTAATAGTTTGCGCGAGAGACACTTCAAAGTGGTAAAATGTGTGCCCCCCCCCCCCCCTTGTAACTTCTAAAATAAGCGAATGATAAAACTAAAAAAAAATTATGATGTACATTACCATGTAAACTTCCACCGAAAATTGGTTTGAACGAGATCTAGTAAGTAGTTTTTTAATACGTTATAAATCGTACGGAACCCTTCATGGGCGAGTCCGACTCGCACTTGGCCGGTTTTTTTTTTTGTAAAAGCTGAGGACAATCAATTTTATTATTTAGTAATTTGTATAAAAAGATTAGGTCTATTATTATTCTGCGTTTTTCTAGGGAAGAATATTTTAAATATTCTAATTTACTTATTATTATTTTTTTAAGTTTAAAAGATATACCGAAATATTAATTTGGTATGCATATTATAACACTTAAAATGATTTTCTAATATTAGTCAAATAGCCTATTGCTTATAGGAAGTTCAAAACAATATTTAAACAGAGATCTCGCTCGTGCCGATTAGAGCGCCATCTGGCTCTCAGTCCAATCGCAGTTTGTTTGTTTGTTTGTTTGTATGCGCTTATCTCAGGAACTACTGCCCCCCTAGACAAATGCCACACGCTAACTTTTCCAGAGTCATTCCTCATAAAAAATGTATGGAGATGACATTTGCTGCCGAAAAAATAGCATGAGGTTGTCGTAAGCTAATGTCATTTTCATACAATTTTTCTGCGGAACGACAGCGGAAAAGTTAGCGTGTAGCATTTGAGAGGGACTGGTTCAAATTGAATTTTTTTTTCAGCGTGTATTAGCCTATTTATAGAGGAAGACTTTGAGCTATATAGAATTACGCTACAACCAAGTTGGACTTCACTTAAATACATAGGCGTAAGTATAACTTTTCGATGGGGTTTGCCCAGTGTATACATGGGTACACTAAAAACTTCATTCTATGTAGTGTAAGTTAATTTACAATGGAGGGTATCCGGGCCCGGAAAAATATAAATCTACTACATAAAACATAAATCTCCTTTAACTGACCCTTCACTTGCTCCAAATCACACAGAAACAATGTATGCTAAAAAAACAAACAACTGTTCTATTGTATTGTTATTGACGGACTATACAATTAGAAAGCAAAATGTTTACCTATACGAGAATCTGCGCTCTCGAGTTTTTATTTCATTATTCGGAGAAAACTTTTGTGCAGTGTTGTTGTGTTTTCGTTGATTGAATTTGAATTGTTTTGTTTACGTTGATTTTGGATTCTAGTCGTTGAGGTCGCTATTTCACAGTACGTGAATTGGTTCACCAGTGCTCGTCATTTAGATGGAATATTTGATTCTATTATTTTGTGCGGTCGTTAATAATTACGCTTTTATTAAACTTGTAAATACCAAGGTTGAAATTCAATCATGTTTCTCGGTATCAGCAATGGTTATTCCATATTCCATGACAAAAACATGTTATTCAGCATATTATATCGGTCTGGGCGATGTGTGTTAATAAAAAATAAAACAAAGTTATATTTATAGAACATGTAATTAATACCTATCTGAGAAAATATTACATAAAGTATTGTAAGTATATTTGGACGTCTCACATTAAATCCCCCCGCCACTGTCTGTCTGTCTGTTCGCGATAAACTCAAAAACTACTGCACCGATTTTCAAGCGGTTTTCACCACTCGATAGCATGATTCTCGAGGAAGGTAAGTATATAATTTGTTAAGTTTTTGTATTTATGTCTGTGTACATTAACGATATCTGTTGAAGATGACGGGAAAAAATAAATTAAGGCAAAACGTAGTTCGCGGGCACAGCTAGTAAGTTATAAGCAAAACATTCGTTATGTCTTTAAGTGCAAATGAATCCATTCCACTTGATTGCAAGTGGAGGTAGACCACTTCCGTGGTGTAGTGGTTGAGACCACCGGGTATTGATCGGGGTCGGGGTTCGATTCTCCATGGGGGCAGAAGTTTTTCTGCTCGGTTTGGTTGGTGGTAGGGTTTCTGAACCCGCCTGGCTAGCTACCACTGTCTTACATAAGTTTGTCGCCATAACCCTAATAATGTTAATGGCATTGTTGTGTTCCGTCAATTAGAGGTAAGATAGCCAGTTCCTCAGTTGTTGAGGAGTCCAGGTAAAGCTTGCTTCGTATTGTACAATGTTGATATCATTGTTGTGTTCCGACAATTAGAGATAAGATAGCCAGTTCCTCAGTTGTTGAGGCGTCCAGGTATAGCTCGCTTCGTATTGTACAATGTTGATAGCATTGTTGTGTTCCGACAATTAGAGGTAAGAAGCCAGTCCCTCAGTTGTTGAGGAGTCCAGGTAAAGCTCGCTTCGTATTGTACAATGCTGATATCATTGTTGTGTTCCGACAATTAGAGATAAGATAGCCAGTTTCTCAGTTGTTGAGGAGTCCAGGTGAAGCTCACTTCCACCTTCGGCCTTATCGTCACTTATCATCAGGCGAGATGAAGGCCAAAAGTTTCCCTGTGCATGTAAAAAAGGGGAGTCCAAATTCGCGGCGCAATAATCACCACCCTCGCCTTGTCGACCTGTAAGGGTGCTTCTTCACGCCTCTTTTAATGGAACCGGGTTTGTAGCGAGTGCCGGCAGAGAGTTCCATTTTTAATTGTGCGACATTGAAATAAGAAATGTAACATTTTACATACTTAAATTGGACTCAAATTTACATGGCCGATTGACATAAAACATTATTTTTATTGCAACTAAGTTGGCAAACAAGTCAACTGCCAAACTGATGGTAAGTGTAACAGTCACCTATAATACACATGGCTCCTGTGAGATTTGCAGGAAAACTGCAACCCCCACTAGAACAGTGTACGTTGCCAACCTGTGACTTAAGATGTAAAGTCACGGTACCTAGTAATTTCAATGCCATATAATCTTACCCTTCAAACCGGAACACAGCAATGCAAGCACTGCTGCTTTGCACACGATCGTAGTACAGTCTCGCTCCAGTAAAGTTTTTGTTTTATTTTTTTTATTGCGTGATGATATCATTAATTCATACTAATGCGCTGAAATACGTAAGAACTAGCAAACTACGCAGTGCAATAAATTAATGAATAATAAATGACCTAATAAATAGAAAAATAAATAAATATTAACTTTAGCACCAAAATATAGTAGGAGTTATTATTTTACTATCCTGCTTCGTGGTCTAGAGTCTGAGACCACCCGACCTTGATCCAGATGGCCGAGATTCGGTTCCCCGAAAACGTGTTTCACCTGGACTTCTCGACAACTGAACAACTGGCTATCTTACTTCTAATTATCACAACAATCGTATCAACAATTTTATTTTAGCTTTGAACTAAGGTGAGACGGTTGAAGCTAGCCAGGCTAGCTCAAATGTCTACCGTCAACAAAGGAATTTCTGTCCTCTATAAGGGAACCGCACCTCGTCCCTCTAGTCTAGATGAAGACCAGACTCAGATGAAGATTCGAGTAGAGTACTTATTTGTATTATTTCTAGGTTATTTTTAGATTTAAAGATGTAGTATAACTCTCTACAAGTAAGTACTCAGGGCACGTACCCGCCGCTCGGGGCTAGCTACACTTTTTCTGCACGTTGGTAATATGAAAATTTTTATGGCTCCATTTATTATATGATTTATAGGCATATTGGTTGGAAATGAAACTTGCGGACAAAGACATTTTCTAGCAATATCGAGCAGAAGTAAGAAAGTACCTACAAAGTTGTATTTTTATCAATAGCCCACAATTTGATTTTTCAAACGGTTTCAAAGAGTGTTTCACAATGTTTCGTTTTTACTTTATTTGGAATACCTAAAAATAACGGGGGAGGGGAGTAATTTTAAACGCTTGGAGAGCTCGTTTAGTTTAATAGCGATGAATCATTTCACAAAACGACAACACGCATTTTAAATGCCAGCGTTTTATAAAAACAACGATTCTTACTTTATGGCGCGAAGTCCCTATAGGATACAAGTAAACATCAATGAGAAATGTGCCAAGTGAGAATTTAATCAAGGGCTGTGTGCGCAAGTTTGAGGAGACTAACGGCCTTACAAATAAAAAACTTATTCCTAGGAATAACCTCGGAATAGTTATTCCGTGTTTTGTCTTATTTTGACATTATTACATCTGACATGTGCTAAAACAAGACAAAACACAGAATAATTATTCCGAGGATTATCCTCGGTATAAGTTTTTATTTGTAAGGCCGGAAAAATACAATGCCTGTTAAATCAACTGGGTATAAAGTACACCAAGAACCAATATAAACGTCGAATAAAAAATCATAGATGAAATTACGGCTATTCCAAGAGCAATGCTCCAGCGAGTGCTCGATATTTAAGTTGTAAGCTACATAAATGTGACAAAGTGGATAGTGTGTGTGTGCAAGCGGTCGTTTATCATAAATACAATTTTAAACTGTTCTTTAATTTAGCAAGAAATAAAACGAGTAAGACTTGCATCGTACCAATTATGGTCGAAACACATTAACTAGTAGACTAACAAAAACATATAATTCAACATTTATGGATGTTGATCTATTTAGTAATTCTAAGAGTAAGTTCAAAATTGAAATTATAAAGACTATACAAGCGGCAGAAAACTAAATCACAGGATTTGTTACATAAGTGCGAAATTGAGGATAAAGTACACGTGTAATATTTTTTAAATTGCGACAAATGTATTTATATTGTTTTGCACAAAATAACCTGATATTGTACCTACCTATTATTTGTTAAATAGCATGTCCTACTACCATGTAATTACGTGGAATTCTGTAATTGGACTTACACATTGTCATATTATTTTATTGTAGTTACATTTTGTATCGCTGTATGAATTCCCTAATAAATAAATAAATAAATAACGTTCGTCACCGTCTAGCCACCGTCGAAAAACGTGTCTTTGTTCACAAGTGCGGAATTTCGATCAAAGGAATTTCCTCTTTCATTAGAACTGCCTTAAATTCCTCATCGGCAGCTCAGGCTCAATTATTTAAATGACAGGAAGGTCGCGAAGTTTTGGGAGTGCTCTCGAAAACATTGCAGCTTTTTGATGAAGACAGTGAAAATTTCATATTTATCAAGCACTAAAGCTCGTAGCCAATGTTGTAATTGGATTTACTATAGAATGTTTGTCAGTGTTTCATTTTCTTTTGTCTTATTCTCCTTAACTAAATGGAAATAATAAAGGTGCATCCTTACTCTTAAGTCTTAGTTAATTTCTTATAGAGGTTGATGAAAATTAGTGCCCACCTCGGGAACAACACTATTTTAAGCTCGAGTGACGTACATTGAGTTTATACGAACGTACTGGAATCTAGTACGTACGAACGTAATTCTAGTACGTAGTAGTACTCTAGAATACTTCGCTCATTGCCCAAAAAAGACATTTTCGCCTTAAATAGTTCTTTGCTCCCTTGAAAACAATCTACTATTATCTCGCTCTTTCATATGCTATTTTCATTTCTCTCTCTCTCTCTCTCTTTACAGATTATGGTTTCAAATTTCATTCAATCATCTAAGAATTTGACAGTTACAAACATCAGAACGTTTTTTTTCGAATTAGATAGTTGTTCGGTCATAACTTGCTTTGACTAAGAAGGTCATGAGCGGGTCGGTTGTTTCACTTAATGTCACGCCCTAAAATATTAAATGGGGTAAGAGCAGTGGTCGAATTGGAGTTGCTCACGAACCGGAACGCATTTCTCTTCAAATCTTCCGATATTTCAATAAGGTAAATAAAACGAACGTAGAGAAACCTAACTATTACATGAAAGTTACGTCGTATATCAGCTATAGTTGTAGTACATGTAACACGTTTCTAAACTGATAAAAAAAAATGTATGCCCCAGAACAAGTTAGGTAAAACTTTCACTAAACAAAACGGCGGTTTTACGAAACGGAACGGCGGTTTCATGAAACGGAACGGGGTTCCGGTGCGTTCCGATCCATTTCGATCACTGGGTATGAGTGAAAAGTTGTACTTAGCACTAAGGCTCTGGACGCGGCCCTGATTTGTTATTATTACACTACGTACGTCCCACTATAATTCACAAGCATCCAACCAATTATTTAACAAAATATTAGAATGAAGGAGGAACAAGTGACAAGGAGGAACAGGGTTTCCCTCAATTATCCCAGGATCCCATCATCAGATTTTGACTAACGACCGGTTTCAATATCCTATCTATCTGTGGATTTGCTTACTGGAGATAGAATTTTGACGTATTTTTTATGGGGCTAATGTCAAATGCCTATCGCTAGTAACCAAATCCAGAGATAGATAGAATATTGAAACCGGCCGTAAGTGACAATGGGACCGCATCAGGAGAATACTTTTTCGATTACATAAATAATTTTTAAAATTGGCTTTATGATTGTTATATGTACCTATGTATTTATGTACTTAATTTGTGATGAGGTAACACACGCTACATGCACTTGTTCAACTACGAAGGTTCTACCACAAGCTTCGGTCTATTTGGGCTACTTGTAACATAATATCCTGGCCACAGTCGTGCACTCTGATGAAATAAATATTGTAATGTATTTTTTTTGTCATCGGCTTTATAACAATGTCATGTAAATTGTTCTTACAAATAAATAAATGGAAGAGTAAACGGTAAACATACAATAAATAAAATAGATACAGTCGAACTAGAACCTCCTCGTTTTTTGCAGTCGGTTAAAAATAGCATCGAAAACAATGTATGCTATGTATGTCCGGTATTTTACTGTGCAAGATTATATTTGATTAATATCTTTAGCTATTACATTGATGAAAAAGATGAGAGACAAGACAAGCTGAGACACGACGAAAATGTATTACGGGCTAATAAATCAACGCGCGGAAGACATTAGTGCGGCGTCAATATATGCTCGTAATTACAAGTAACTGAAGATCAATATAATGTCTTAGCGGCTGAATGTAGGAGCTAATTTTCACATTGATCGGTTATCGGTACTTTAATGATATAATAATCCTCCTCATAAAAATACTTTTTGAAGGGCATAAAAAGCAAGCGCTTAATTTTACCAGAGGGAGAATCTTTACCAGCATTGCTACCTCCATCTTACCTACTCATATTTTCCCGCCAAGCAGCAGTGCTTGCATTACTGTGTTCTAGTTTAAAGGGTTAGACAGGGAGTGAAATTACTGGGTATTGTGACTTGACCTCTTATGTCACAAGTCAGCAATTGGCGTCCTTTTTATAGGGGTTGTAGAATTGCTTGTCCGACAGGAACTACGTGTAGTAAAGGCAACCTTCTTAAGGCCTCTTATCATCGGGTGAGATGAAGGCCAAGAGCCTCCCTGTCGTATGTAAAAAAGGATATTCCAAAGAGTGTTATTGATTTTTAATAGCAACCTGTTCAAAATCAATCCATAGGATCGGTATATATAGAGAGGGCGCTGTAATCCGAAATACAGTATTTATTACTAGTTCGGCTGCAGATGTCTTTGTATGCTTACCTAGTTTTTAAATGATTGAATATTAAGTTTAACAAAATCAGTTTTATTATATTCATCATCACAGCTCATATACGTCACCGTGGGGCTTAAACCTGCCCTGAGTTAGGGTGTTTATGCCTTAGTCACGTCTATGGCGCTGTGGACTCCTTTTCCGGGGATGATCCGAAGAATTCGGTTATCTCAGTCCCTGGTTCGCTCTGATAATAATCAACGAGATGAACAATGGTTAAGGGGGTATGTCTCGCACTCGGTGGGAAGAGTCCCACATACGGCTATCAACTAGCCGTCGGCAGGTACGGTGCGCAATAGGACCCCACCCCATAAAAATGCCTTGAACTTTAAGCAGGGGGGTTTCACTCCGCAGTTTAGGTACATTTGGCCGGCGGACCGACCGGGCGGTATGTGGCCAAAGCTTGCCGCTCGGCTCGCACGCAGGCCGCGTCGCACGTAATAATTGAGGTCATTTTTGTAACGATAACTGCATATCGGTGAGTGGGAACCCTGCGCTCTTATCGCCAAATCGGTATCGGGTCAGCGACGCGTAACGGAATAGGAACACTCGTGTCATGCAGTAAATTTCAATTTCCCGTGCAGTCAGATGAAGGTCGTAAGAGTAGGTAAATTTTCATACCTAAACTTGGCTTTTCTACGAGAGTGATCCTTCTGTACTTTAGTACTATTATTTACTCTGTGCTTCAAGCACAGAATAGACAGTAACTATTGTATGAAACGGCAATAACAGCCTTGCTATTTTAGAGTTGGTGCTTCAGTTATTGTGTTTGAAGGTTTTAACAACCTCTTTAAATATAATCACAACTTTTTAACACGTTATATTTGTTAGTTGGTCAACAGTAGGCAGTTACACTCAAACAATAACAACACAGTATTTGCTATTACGTAAAAGATACACAACAATTACATCTACACCAATATTTTATTTAAACATGTCCTTAACAAGCAAGGAGTAAACCGTCCATCTGGTGTCAAGTTACTCCTAAGCCTATAGACGCCTATTCCTAAAATCACTTGTGTCTTGCTGACTCAAAAGCCCACGCTGACAGATTATAAGTACAGACAACTTCACTACCATTAAACTCTAGTAATGTACAGATAATATTGCCACCATTAAACTCTGGTGACCTACAGATTACATTACCACCAATAAACTCTGGTAACGTTCAGATAACATTACCACCAATAAACTTCGGTGACGTCCAGATAACATTACTCTTATGTATGCTATGTCTATATTGTATCTGTGCTCCCGCATCGTTAGCCAATAAACGATAACATTACTGTTATGTATGCTATGTATATATTGTATCTGTGCTCCCGCATCGTTAGCCAATAAACGAACAGTCTACACTCGGACGTTGTTTCATTGACACATACATATCATTGGCGACGAGGTGCAAAAAAAACACGTGTGTGCTAACTATTTAGATTATCCGTCAATATGCCTATCGGACAGATCGAACCGTATTGTCTCGCGAGTAACAATTGGGAAGCGTATATTCGTCGTGTTAAACAGTTCATAGCATTAAATAAAATTACAAGTGAATTCGGGGTTGCTACGCTAGTGACAATAGTAGGCGCCGAGTGCTACTAGTTGATGTGCGATCTTTGTTCACCGAATAATCCGGAATTACCGAAAACATTTTCAGAGATAGTGAATCTGGTGTGGAATCACCAATAAACTCTGGTGACGTTCAGATAATATTACCACCAATAAACTCTGGTGACGTATAGATAACATTATTAGCAATAAACCCTACTGACGTACAAATAAAATTACCACCAATAAACTCTGGTGACGTACAGATGACAATTCCAACAATAAACTCTGGTGATGTACCAATAATATCACCACCAATAAACTCTGTCCACGTACAGATAACATTGCCATCAATAAACTCTGGTGACGTACAAATAACATTGTCATTCCTTTTTTTGCGCTGTTTGACAAAAACTAGCGCAATTACAAAGTACAGCTTAAAAAAGTCAAATTACGAGTTTATAGTGAGTGCATGAAAACGCCTGCAGCTGCCTCACTTTGGTGCCCGTCCAGGTGTTTTTTTATTCCTACAAGCAAACAAATCTAATTGGTACCAAATTTGAGAGACTGGGTGAAGTTTGGCTTCTTTTTTCAATATCGCGGCAATTCGACGCTTTAAGAAATTATCTCGCTCTGTTTAGTTTGATGGTATTTGTTTTTCATATGCTTACCATATTTGGAATGTAAGTAGTTTAGTTTTATCCTACATAGAACATAGTACTACAAACAAAGAATGTAGCTTAAGTGTGTTGTGAATGCAGCTTATATGATTGATCTATGGTAATTGATTTTGTTTAGTTTTTATGTTTCGCGCCACCTTTTGTCATGTCGATACTGACAGTCTGTCAGCCCTTGTCTTGCGATTACTTGATTTAAAATAAACAAGTCATCTATAATATTTATTTTATTTCAATACATAACAATTGGCGACGAGTCCGATCGAGCTTATGTGTGTCAGTCAAGTAGTCTAAGAAAGTTGTATTCGGTCGATAAAGTCATCTTCACAGTCAGTAAGGTTATCTTCGTCGTATATCGCCGGAATACAATGGCTAGTCTAATCGGAAGCATAGAACAATTTGACCCAAAGACAGGTGATATTATTACGTACTTAGAGCGTCTAGAGCAACTATTTATCTGTAATTTAGTGGAAGAGCCAATGAAAGTGTCGTTGTTGCTGACTTTAATTGGGGGTGAAGCATACTCTATATTAAAGGATGTGCTGACACCAGAAAAACCGTGCACCAAGTCGTATAAAGAACTAACGAAGACTCTAGTGGAACATTTCAGTCCTAAAAGACTACTAATTGCAGAGCGTTACAAGTTTTGGATTGCCGTGCAGGAGCCAAGCGAAGACATAAAGGGATTTGTAAAAAAACTCAAAGGTTTATCTGTTCATTGCAACTTTGGCAACTTTTTACAAGAAGCTTGGAGAGATAAATTCGTTGTAGGGTTGAGATCTCAAGCAATTAAAAAGAAACTATTATCCATGGATAAATTAACTTTCGAAATAGCAGTGTCAGAAGCATTATCTATGGAATTGGCTGAAGGTCAATTAAAATCTATGTGTACTGAAAGTTTGATGTACAACACAACTGAAAATTTAGATAAATTGTCAATAAAAAAATCTAACATTAAAAGTAAAAAGAGTCAAAGTCATAGTGAGTCTAGTCGTAAGTCTAAAACGTGTCACAGATGTGGAATCAGAAAACATGATCCTGATATATGTCCAGCTAAAGAATGGGAATGTTTTAATTGCCAGAAGAAGGGCCATACTAGTCACGTTTGTAAAAAAGGAAATATGCATGTTTTAGATGAGCAAGAACTGTCTGACGAGTCATCTGAACCAGATGAATTATTACTGGGATTTCTGTCATCCATCCATAATGCAAAAAAAGAGAAACCAGTCCAAGTAAAACTAAATTTAGATGGTAAGGTCATCCTTTTTGAAATTGATAGTGGAGCATGTAGAACTGTCATGCATGTCAAAGATTATCAGCAATATTTATCAAATCTAAGCTTGTCGAATGTCAAGTATAATTTAAGAGTTTTAACAGGAGATAGTGTAAAAATTTTAGGGGAAACTGATGTGGTTGTAAATGTCAACAATAATATTTTTAATTTACCTCTTGTTATATTAGACAGTAAACATAAGTTTACACCCCTGATGGGACGAAACTGGTTAAATATTTTGAACCCAAATTGGCATCAAAAATTATTATTTATTCCGAATGAGTTTAGGTCTGTAGTTAAACCTAAGTCAATGGTTAGTGACCAAGTATGTAGGTTAGGAAATGCTTGTCGTTGGTCAATGTCAGAACCATGTGAAACCTTACCAGTAGCAATTAAGTCATGCCAGTCAGACAGTTTTCATGATCAGGTCAATACAGTTAAAGTCGAGTCAGATACGTCAGTGAAAGTCGAGTGCAGTCAGTCAAAACTGTCTAAAAATACTAATAGTCAGACAAATGTGTCCAATGAAAGTGACCAAAAAATCAAAACCTTGGTTTCATTACTTGAAAATAAATTTAAAAATGTTTTTGAGGATAAGTCAGAATCTTGTATTAAAAAAATTAAAGTCGAATTAAAATTAAAAGAAGGGGCTCAACCAGTGTTTCATAGAGCTTATAATATGCCTTATGCTTTAAAAAGTAAAGTTGAAACCGAGATCACCAAAATGTGTAAGTCGGGAATACTAAAAAAAGTAAGTTTTAGTAATTGGGCAAGTCCTATAGTTGTAGTCCCAAAGAAAAACTCAACAGATCTCAGAATCTGTGTAGATTTCAAAAAAACTTTAAATCCAGCTCTGGATGCCGATCACTGTGTTGTGCCACTTCCAGAAGATATTTTTGCTTGTCTTAGTGGAAATAAGTATTTTACTGTCATTGATTTAAAAGGAGCGTACCAACAACTGAAGGTGAGTGAAAAGTCACAAGAACTTTTAGTCATTAACACACATATTGGACTTTTTGCTTACACAAGATTAACCTTCGGTGTCAGTTCTGCACCTGGTATATTTCAAACTGTAATGGAGAACATTTTATCAGGTCTAAAAAATACAAAGTGTTACTATGATGATATTTTGACATACGGTTGTAGTCTAGAAGAATGTTACCAAAATACAATAAATGTTTTAAATCGTCTTGAGAATTATAATGTAAAAGTTAATAAAAAAAAGTGTCAATTTTTTAATTCAAGTGTTGAATTTTTGGGCCATATAATTGATTCTTCAGGTATTCACCCTACGGAGGAAAAGATAAAAGCATTAAAATCAGTTCAGTCTCCAAAGAATATTACAGAATTAAAATCTTACCTTGGACTTTTAAACTATTATATTAAATTCATACCCATGCTTTCCTCTAAATTAAAATTACTTTATGATCTTTGTAAGACTGGTGTAGATTTATCTGAAAAATGGACCCAAGAATGTGAAGAACTATTTCAAGTTAGTAAAGATTTATTAACATCTGATTCTGTGTTAACGCATTACAATCCAAATATTCCAATTTACGTTACATGTGATTCAAGTAGTTATGGTGTAGGAGCAGTATTAAGCCATGTCATTGACGGTGAAGAACGTCCAGTGATGTTTGCTAGTTCTACACTTTCACAAGCAGAACAGAAATATAGTAACATAGAGCGTGAGGCACTAGCTTTGATTTTTGCAGTCAAGAAATTTCATAAATATTTATATGGGCGTAAGTTTACTCTTATTTCTGATCATCAACCATTACAGTTCATATTTGCAAAGAATAAAAATATTCCTACAACTGCCGCCTCAAGGATTACTCGATGGGCTATCATTCTGTCTGGTTATCAATATGATATTGTGTACAAAAAGGGTACAAAAATTTGTAATGCAGACGGTCTATCTCGTTTACCTTCAAATGAGCCAACAGACATTCCTGAATTTATTTATAGTTTTAATTTAGTTAGTGAAATTCCGATAAATTCGGATGACATCAGGAAGTCAACAGGCAAGGATTTAGCATTGTTGAAAGTTAAAGACCTTATTGTGTCCGGATGGCCAAACACAATTCAAGATGTAAACTTGAAACCTTTTTTCAAACATAGGAATGAGCTGTCAGTGGAACAACATTGTATTTTGCGAGGCAATAGAGTAGTAATTCCTGCTTCGTTAAGACCAGAAATTCTAAAACTCTTCCATGAACAACATATGGGTATTGTTCGTACTAAAATGTTAATAAGATCATATTGCTGGTGGCCAAATATTAGCAGTGACATAGAGAAGTTTATAACCTCATGTGAAATTTGCCAACAATGTCAAAATTTTACTAATAGTACTCTGTTGTCTTGGTCAGAATCTCCTCATAATTTTTATAGAATTTTTATAGACTTCTTACACAAGTTTAATCATACATTTTTGCTTATTTATGATCAGAAATCGAAATGGCTTGAAGTAAAGTTAATGAACAAAGGCACTGTAGCTTCAGAAACAATTGCAAAATTGAAGGAAGTCTTTTCTATTTTTGGTCTGCCTGTTGAGTTGGTCTCAGACGGGGGACCACCTTTCAATTCAATAGAATTTGTTTCTTTTTGTTAAGCTAATGGCATTTCTCCAATAAAGTCTCCACCAGGACATCGTTCTAGCAACGGTTTTGCAGAAAGGGGAGTTCAAACTGTAAAAAAAGACTTACAGAAAGCCTTATTTTTAGAAAAAGGGGACAGTATAACAGAACATAAAATTTCACTAAAATTGTCTAGTTTTCTGTTTGCATATAGAAATACCCCATCTACAATATCTGAAGCCGTGTTAAAAATAAGGCCTAGAACCAGATTTGATCTGCTTAAACCATCTAGCCATAGCAAGTATGTTAGAGGCAGTTCTGAATTAAAACCTAGAGTTAAAAAGTTATATCAGTTGAATGAGGATGTTTTTATTAAAAACAAACAGACAAAACTATGGCAAAAAGGTAAAATTGTGAAGATTTTGAGTTACTGTACTTATTTAGTGCAAGTAAATTCTGTAATTAAGTTTGTACATGCTGATTCGCTAAGACCTAATGTGTGTGATATGTCTGGTGATACAGGTGGTGTACCTATACATATTGATGTTCCTCAACCACCTGTTAACTTAAATCAGAATCAAGCAAATAATTTTAGCAAAGCATCGCCTGTAGCACCATCACATAATATTCAACCTATGTGTTCTAATAGTGCTATTATACCTTCATGTTCTACCAGTGAAAACCCACAAAGTGTTGAAGTGAGCGTTCAAAGTGAGTCATTCAGTAAAACACCACAAAAAGTGAATGTAAGCCAAAACAAAGTTTGTGCGGCTGTTAATAGTGATGTTCCAAAAGTTTCTCGTTATGGTAGAGTTGTGAAACCTCCACAAAGACTTAATTTTTAGAAGGGGAGAGATGTTGTGAATGCAGCTTATATGATTGATCTATGGTAATTGATTTTGTTTAGTTTTTATGTTTCGCGCCACCTTTTGTCATGTCGATACTGACAGTCTGTCAGCCCTTGTCTTGCGATTACTTGATTTAAAATAAACAAGTCATCTATAATATTTATTTTATTTCAATACATAACAAAGTGTAGGTATTTTTAACTACTTGTTTATGCCAAATTTAAGGGAAACATCAGGACAGGGTAGCAGAATGAATTCAATATGAATAAAAATATAACTCACCTATTTAATTTAATATTAATATTATAAAATATCGACGATGAAGTGACAAGAACTCCTAACTGACATTTTCGCGATTTTGCTTTTTTTACGTAGATAGATTTTAAATAATCGTTTGCGTGAGCTGGCAAAAGCAGCTAACTTTATATCTTATTTTCAACGAGTTATTAATAACTGACAATAACTTTTAAGCATCTGTGCCTCAAATTTGTTGACAATATCATCTAATGAACTAATAACAAAAACTATTAAATAACCTAAGCGTAATTATTTCTGTCAAGACCTCCTATCTTCACTCCTGCTAAATACATCCTTACTATCACGCAGCTGTCGGCCGACTGAATGGTTCTGTCTGCTGGCCTCTAGGAAGGATAATTATTCAAATGCGTGAGTGAGACAGGTATAAGGGATCACGCGGTATTCACTTACCTATTTTCTTCTGTCATTTCGTTTAAATCCGGAGCAAGTTGCAACGTGAAAGTTTGCGGAAAGAGTGTTTTTATTAATTTTAAAGTAAATAGTGGGATTTTTGTTATACCAGGTAATTATTTTGTGCCTAATATAATGTTTATACAGTTAAAACGTATATAGAAGTGATTTTTCTCGTTTGTTTTTGTAGGATTTGTTAAAGGTAATGAATGCGTTCATCAATAACAGTAGGTATTCTTAAAGATGATGAAGTCTTCTTGTTTTTTTTTCAGCTATATTTATAAAATATGAAGCTTTTGTTATTCGTTTACTTAAATTAAGTTTTAGATTACAATAATATCATAAGATTATTATGTTATCGTTATTTCTATTGGTGCGTTCCAAGAAGTTAGAAGTTATTGTTCGAGTGTACTAATTTTATTTATATACTTTAAGTAGATAGAAGCAGTTGCTGTTATTTAATTAGTATAGAATAATTACTTTTATTTCACACTAACAAAAAAATACTGATGTTTAGTCATCAACAATAATAATAATAATCATCTTTTTTATAGACCAACAATAATATTACTACCGCTATGGCTCGATTTTTACAAGGAGTGAGAAGCAAAAGGATTCTTCGCGAACTTCAACAAGATAATTTGGTAACAAACCTAAGACATTCTACTCCTGAGGAATATGAACAGATATTTGGATATCAACATGAAATGGTAAGATATTAAAAATATGTGAAGTTTTTGTTATGTATAAAGTTCTTCTGCTTTGCATAATACCTACTTTGTAAGTTTACATTTGATAATGATTCAACAATTTATTTTTAGCCTGAAGATAATATCAACACGCCTTTTTTTGTTAAAAGCTGTACTCCTAAACAAAGCAAACTCAACCCTGATGCTAATCCAAAGGAAGCTATCAACACCAACGGCGATGTTTTAAGATCACCAGACGTCTGTAACTCTGAGCCCACAGAAATCCTTAACAATAATGATAATGAATCTATTTCTTTATATTCATGTAGTTGTCGTCGTCTCGTAGTAAAATCTTGGTCATTATCTGATTTAACACAGGATACAAACAATATGATTGGATCCCTAAAAAAGTCGCCATCGGTTCCGGCGTTGGAGGGTATTAGCTGTAATCTTGATTTATTAATTGCGTTTACTAGACCAGATCAGATCGAATCTAAATCGGATGATGTTTACGAAATCCCTCAAGAAAGAAGTTCTGCTGAAAAATTGGTGACTGAGGACCAACAAGATTATGGAGAAATGGAAGAAGGTCGAAAACGTCGTCACAATGCTGATCCTAAGTCTTGGAAAAGGAATAAGGCTCGTTTGAAGCGAATGCGAGGTGAAGAGTATCTAGGCTTTTCTAATCCAAAAGACGGGAAGTTCCAACAAGATACTGTAAGACAAGCTCGACGGCTAGGACCAACTTGCGACTCCAATTTTTGTAAGAAGAGTAAGGTAAGAGGCTGTGATAGGTTCACTGAAGATTGTCGAAAGGATATACATAGCAATTTTTGGAAGAAAATGACCTGGGATCAACGAAGAGTTTATGTTACGGGGTTGGTGACACGATCTGGTACATCTCGAAAGACTAAATCAGCCGGTGAACCATCTAGACGGGAAGGAACCCTGTCATATTTTTTGCCAATTGAGAAAGACTGTTCAAATAAAGTACAGGTATGTAAACAAATGTTTTTAAACACTCTATCACTCGGGTCGTTCACTGTTCAAGCATGGGTAAAAAAGAGTGAGTTTGGCATGACTTCAAACCATGATGCAATATATGATTCTAAAACAAAGACTCCAAGAGCAGAAGTAGAAACGAAACTATCGATTTTAAACAATTTTTTTACCAGTTTGCCGATATTGCCGTCTCATTACGCAAGAAAAGATACAACTAAACTCTTTATAGAACCAATCTATCGTTCTCTTACTGATTTATACAAAGCGTATCAGAAATATTGCACTGAAACTAGTCAACCTAATGTTAGTAGATTTACATTTGAAAAGAACTTTCATGACAAAAATTTGTCACTATTCACGCTTAAAAAGGATATGTGTGACACCTGTTCAAGTTACAATTCGGGTAATTTAAATGAATCAGATTACCAAATACATATAATTAAGAAAAATCGAGCTAGACAAGAAAAAGAACAGGACAAGAAAAAAGCAGCTGCTGGAGAATTTATACTTTTGACTATGGATTTAGAGGCTGTGAAAGTTTGTCCGTACCTTACTGCTAGTGCTTTGTATTTCAAGACAAAGTTAACGTGCCATAACTTCACTGTTTTTAATTTAGTAACCAAGCAATGCACTTGTTATTGGTTTGACGAAACTTCTGCTGATTTAACGTCTAGCACTTTTGCAACATTTTTAATTGATTATTTAGAGAGACGTTGTATTCCACATCAGTTACCAATTCTTATTTACTCCGACGGGTGCACATACCAGAATCGTAATTCTATGCTGGCCAATGCACTGCTCCTTTTGAGCAAGAAACATAACGTAATTATCACGCAAAAATTTTTAGAACCAGGTCACACTCAGATGGAGTGTGACTCGGTTCACAGTGCTATTGAGAGAAAGCTCAAAAATCGCGAAATACATTTGCCCAGTGATTATGTCACGATCACTAAAGAGGCACGAAGCACTAACCCCTATGAAGCAATAAATGTAGATCATGAATTTGTTAAAGATTATGCCCGACCTGAAAATTTGCTTTATAAAAGTATTCGACCAGGCCGCAAAGCTGGTGATCCACAGGTTGTAGATATCAGAGTAATAAAGTACAATACGATGACAATCGAAGTTAAACTGGGTTTTGACGAAGAGTGGATACCTTTACCGCACAGACCTAGGTTACTAGCTTTCGAAGCAATCTATCCTCAACTACATCCTACCAAAATTCCAATTACTGTAACGAAGTACAATCACTTGCAACAACTAAAAGCAGTATTACCTAAAGATTGCCATAATTTTTACGACACTTTGCCATTTGTTTGAAACATTTGTTCATTTAATAATGATTGAGATAACAATAGTTGTTCCATCATCATCTTCCTGCCCTTTCCTATTTTAATTAGGGTCGACGCCACATATTTTTTACTTCCATTTTATCTCTTTTCTTTCCTAACACTCCTCACGCACTTCATCCAACTTTTCTTTGCTCTCAACCTTTTCAGTCACAGGTGCCACTTTCAAACTTCCTCTATATGTACTCATCCCATACTTTTTTCATTATAGTTGCTCCAGATTACGTACCTAGTTGTTCCAATAATATTAATAATAAACTGATTATTCTCTATTATTTTAATTACGTCTCGAAAGGAATTTAGCCATAGTTTATGTTCTATCAGATATTTGATTGTGTAACAATTAATAAGACAAAAATATTTTCTAATAATTTGAAACATTTTTTAATTTAATTAAAGTTATTTTATGAAAATGACGCCTTTTTATTTGAAATATTATAGAAATTCCTTACTAGATATATCTTCTATCTTTGTTATTATAATGTATATTTTCAAAGCCTAGATAACAATATCACCTATCTACGTTTAAATCAAAAAGTTGTTTGTATATTCACTAGTCACACCTAGCCCCCTATACCTGCTTCTTATTTAATATATATCCAATAATAATATTTTTCATACCTTGCGTTTAAAATTTTTAAAACGTTTTTTTCGTTTCTTGTAAAATCATGTTCTGGTAGATAAAGGTTCTTGTCACTTCATCGTCGATATCCAGACATTTTTAGATTTAGATTTGTTTTTGTGTCCTGAAGCATCCTTTAAATTTTCGGGGTGATGAAAAGTAATATCCATAGGTCGCTGGTTCAAATCCGGCTCGAAGGACCAAAAAACTATGTAAGGGTATGCAACTTTAAGTTATGTCAAATGTCAACGCAGATGAGTGCCAGAAGAATTAAATAAAACCAAATGTTGTGTGCTTGTTCAGACAAGCACACTAAACAAATGTTACTATTAGACCAATCATAAAATCGCAAAAAATGAAATCAACTGTTCAACATCCACTGAAGCTAGATGTATGGAACAGCTGAATTTTTTTCGCAATATCATGATAGATAGCCATATAGGTTAGATATTAGATGAACCCTAGGCGTTTGTCTTTGATCTGCAAACCTGATACTTCATACCTGATACTGCAAACATATCACTTGTAGTTTAGGAGCAGTAGGGAATTTAAAATTGTAAACAAACTTATTTTAAAAAAAATATTTGCTTAATATTTAATATACCTCAAGCTTTTCAAATATACAGCTTATAGGGCAGATATCAAAACATAAAATATTTTCTTTGCAGAATTTTTGCCGGTTAATTTGAGAGTGGTAATACGCCTTTAAAAACGACCATTTCAGGTCGCCTTAAGCCCGTAAAGAATCATTGTTAGTACATTTTATCTTCCGTCGAAATTAAAATAACGACAAAAATGATTTATGCCTTTCTTAATCGGACCAATAAACCATTCAATTCTCATTTACATCTTACCTTTCTGGTTTCACTTTTGGCGAAAGCAAAATGGTAAAAAATTCAGATATCTATCTATACTATACATACTTACTACTGCACTGTTGGAAATCATGGACTAACTCGATATAGCTCTTAAGAAAGTTAAAGATTGAACTTGTTTTCAACTTACCGGCGACTGTAACAGTCTTGTGCAGCATCAGAGTAGTGATGTGAAAATCACGTACTTATAACATAAAATATTATTGTGTACCAAATAAAAAATGTATAATTAAAAATAGTCCTCAATCGATATTAAGCCACGGCGCCAATCTCAGCAGTGATTAGCCATCTTCATGGAAGATAATATAGTGCCCAGTGGGTTTTTCAGTCATGTCATATTGTCACTGTAGAGCTTCGATGACCTCGAACTAGCTCAGGGGTATTCGGAGAGTCGAAATTATAACACAATTTTAATAATTTTGTCTTATTTATAATTCCGTAAAATACATTTTTGTGAGTCAGAAAAGTCGTCTTGACAAATTCTTAAACGCTGTCTCTATGACATTATAGAAAAATCTATTTTCTAAAGAGGCGAAAACAGTTACTCAATTTTTTTGTTACAATAGCATAGCAAAATTTGGTCCATATACTCACAGGATCAACTATACAAACAAATACTACAGTGGGGCTAGCACGCAGGAGAATCGAAAATCGAATCGAAATCCGAATCGAGGAGTTTGTATGGCAATTTTATTAGTTCTGATACTCACCGCCGTGGCGCTAATAAAATTGCCATACAAACTCCTCGATTCGGATTTCGATTCGATTTTCGATTCTCCTGCGTGCTAGCCCCACTGTATGCGATTACTCACAGAATTTTAACCAGGTTCGATTCCCAAATATTTATGAGATTAAAAAAATTGAATGCCATGATTATCTAAAGTCGACGCTATGGATCCTAGGAACAGATTTCGCTATCTCTCATAGTTTCTGATTTCTCTCTACTGACCCATTTGGATTGATCATCCGGTATATGCGAGTGGAATAATCGCATAATATATTATAACCTCTAGTGGCAGTAGTTCGGTTGTTAGTCCGGTTAACCGGACAAGTGACACTTTTTAGTTGCAGTAGTTCGGTTGGTACGAAGCATCGAACTAACGATACCTTTTGGTGGCAATAGTTCGGTAAGTATATTAATACAATTTTTATTGTTAATTATTATTTTATCTAATAATGAACATGTAAAAAATGCGACTTTGTACAACTATGTTTTAGTCCAACTTTAGATAATACTCGCACAGCAAGGTATAAAACTCTAAGTAGACTTGAATGAATTTGTCGGTTCTATGTACTAGGTGAGCAGAATCGATAAAGAGGTTTTTCAATCTGGAATCGCAAAGAGTGTAATCACGGGTCACGATCGCCAAGAGAAAACCATTTCATGGCTTATGTATTCCTGGTCCCCAAAGATTAATATTATACAGGGTGTAACTGAAAACCCCAATAACATTTAAGGGTATGTATCCATCAGAAGTAGAGATTCTGTAGGAAAAATATTAGGGCTAACAAACCTACTTTTTTCCCATAAAACTAAATAAATTATTTTTTGAAATTAAGTGCCGACAGCCCTACGTAAGCGTACGAGAAATACTATGCTCACATCATACAAACTAAATAAATTATTTTTTGGTATTAAGTGCCGAAAGCCCTACGTAAGCGTACGAGGAATACTACGCTCACGTCTGTCACGTGTCATTTTGTGTTTAAATTTCCTTTGTGTTAAGAGCTGCTTATGGTTGTCACTTGAAAGTTTTTGCTTTCAGTTTAAAATCAAATAACTCTGAAAGTATTGGGGTTCTAGGTCCCAGACAAGAACCGAAGGTCGATTTAGTATCTAACTTATATGCCCCTTAAATGTTATTGGGGTGTTCAGTTACACCCGGTATATTTAAATGCAGTTATATGCATCACATTGCAATGGGTTAGCCGACACGACCCGGCTGAATAGGTACTATAAATACTGTGCACTGTAAACACTGTTTAAAATACCTCCCGAAAACCAGAAGCTCGAGATCTTAGTCTTTCGTCGATCAATAGAGGGTATAAATTATAGTTCGTTCAGCATAATAGTTGTTCGGCATGGTGACCTTTCGGTCATGTTAGGTGTGTGCTTACGCATTCCCCTCGTATAAAAGGTAAAATAATTTTAATAACGAAAAAAATAATTGTCAAACTAGAAAGAATAGAAACTAATAATAGTACGCATGTTGAGAAAGCAATTCATTTCTATGTCGCACTATTAAGAAATGGAACTCACTGCCAGCGCATTGTTTCCTCCTTCCTATAATCCCGGGTCCTTTAAAAGAGGCGTGAAGAAGCACCTTGTAGATCGGCAGGGTGAGGGTGGCTAGTGCGGCGTTTAACCTCTCTCCTGCACTAGCTATCTTCGCATTTGGACTCTACTTCCACTTACCACCAGGTGGAATGGAGTCATTTGCTTGACCTTCTATAAAAAAGCGTTATTTATTTGTTTTGTTTTCTTTAATTTTCTTAATGGATAATAATAATAATGATAGAAAATCAACAATGTAGATTACATCTAGCAATAAAATCTTACAATTCGTTCAACGTCAACTGACGGTTAACTGCCTCTGTAGAGAATGCCTCGGACATTAAATCTGCCTCTTCTACACTTGATGTTAAGCTGTACGAAAAATATCAAATAAATAAGAAAAAAATACTATAAAACATATGTACAACATCGATGTAACCAGAACAATTAGTAGGCAACAAAAGCTACAACAAGAATTAAATTATACCGGGTCACGTTTCAGTCAAAAGACAAAAGGACAGAAGCGGCTCACAATAATAAGTAACATAACCAAATTGATTACATAATAATAGAACTTTTTATAATTCGTAAATGTATATCCCCGTACCTATATTATTCGAAGATATAACCGTTCGACCACATCACTATAGTAAGCCTATTGTTAACTTGTGGAGTGGCCGACGACTCGTTCAATATTTCATCGTCCCGGCACCAGCACTTCTGACCTGCTCCCGGCTTCATCACCTGACTTATCAATTAATTCCCGATAATGGTAATAGCTCACGGATTTAATAGACTAAGTACTTAAGAGGTTTTGCAGAGTTTGCGTTCACAACACGTGGCATCGCCTGAGCCAATTGAAAAGTTTCATTCGGAACTTTAAGCTCATTGTACGTCTGCCTGAAAATTTGTCACAGGGGCGTGTTTACTTGCCAACCATGTGCCTTGAATTAATAAATTTTATTTAAATGATCAAAAATGAACATAAGTATTGTTTTGGTTTAGTTTAAGTTTCAGTGTGGTTTTGATGCAGTGACAGGAAATATTTTATGGATGCAAATAAATTCAAAATACAATTGGTACTCAATTCACAAGACTGTTATTCCTCGTAGTCAAGATTTCTGATGTCGTGGCTTCACATGCGCCTATCGTCCCGAAGCTTAGTGCTATGACGCGATACACGCAGATGGGACCAGTCATATTCTTCTTCTTCGTATGCGTTATCGGCCGTGTGGCGGTACATCAAAGGGTTTTAGCGCGCTAACTATTCGCGTTGCGTGGTCACACTAGCGTTATTCATTTCGGCGTTTGCCTTCATTTGTTAAAGACGTGTGCGAATGTCTCTAGTAAATGAGATAAAATGGAGGATGGATAAATGCATCATATAATTATTAGCACACATGTATAGAAGTAAACAAATTCGTCGTCTATAATTAAGCGTCAATTTTCGTCTATTTTCTTGAATAACTTGGAAACTTGTCTTTTAAAATTACAAAAAAAAAATACATTTAAGATCTTCACAACAAGACCTTTCATTTGATATGTCACACGATGCAGTTTTCAATTTTTTTTTAATTTTCCACCTTCCCCCCAAAAACGACCTCCCATATACAGATTTCATCTATTCACGTCACACATCTACGTTTGGGTCACAGAAATTGATATGTGTATTAAATTTCAACTTAATCGGTCTAGTAGATTCGGAGATAATTGACTGTGACCGACAAACAGACGGACACACGAGTGATCCTATAAGGGTTCCGTTTTTTTATTCAGACGTACGGAACCCTAAAAAGTAATAAAGTTCACCCACATTTCAATCACATGTTGCATAGCTTGCAACAGTATCAGCGATTTATCCATAAGTGTTGCTTCTTGCCAAATTTCATGATTCTAGATTAACGAGAAGTACCAGTGGGTACTTCACGTTTTGATTCCCTTGTGAAATCGCAAAATTTACGAAACTAGTCACCATAAAATGGTCATATCATTTTCATTGCGTTGACTCACAAGTAATTTCTTGCAGCTGAAACAGACCGTGGACCCGAGTATTTGATATAAATTAAAGTTTGATATCTCGACACGTTCCCGAAAAAAAAAAGGGTCTGCTACACAGACGGACAGCGAAATGATCCCATGAGGGTTTCGTCTATCCCTTTGAGTTACGAAAGCCTAAAAAACAAAATCAAGTACAAAATACTAGTCGTTAAGAGGAAATCGTACAGGCCGTTTTTCCATACAAACGTAGCCCCCCCCCCCCTTTTTTTTTACGTTGCGAAATTTATTACGCATACCCCGCGCTCGGAAAGGCGCGGGGTTATGTCGGACTCCCCGCAGCCCCTGGGGGCAGAGTGCCAGCCAGAAACCGCGTCATACCGACTAAAACCCAACGATGCCCCCTCACAAACGCCTTGGCACGAGAACGCCCATCACCGCCGCATCCTCCCCGTCATCTGACGAAGAGGATACGTCGGGGAGGAACGCCCCGCTGCCGGACAAGGCCATGGGAACCCTTTCGGACACTTCCATGACCTCGTCAGCGTCAGCTCGCCTATGACGAGCCCCTCTCACCTCCCCAAAATGGGAAGGCCGGCGATGCTCCTGGGCATTAGGAGCATCGACGACTGGTGGTGACCTGTGCAATGCAGGACTCGGGCTTAAACGTAGCCCCCTGTTTCCTTCCTGGATAATGGCACTAGTTGCTCTATTTTTTCCAATAAGATCAATGGCCACAATAAGCATGTTCCTATGTTTTCCTTTTTTTATTAAGTTAATTATCAAAAGAGATTTTAAACCTTCAAAAACCTAAAAAATCGACCTAATTTTCTGCTGTATTTAAACATCCAGCAAACAAATTGAACAAGATTATATGAAAAAAGCAAAACATAGAAACACACAAAAAGCCATGCTTTAATTTTAAAACGCAAAAAATAATTAAATCGGTCAATTTTTGCGGAGAAAACAGGGCACTACGAAACGTCATATTTTGTGTACTTTTCGTAGGTATTTTCTGTCCCAGCTGCAGTTGTCCCTATCGCGCTCAGTTCAGTTGTTTAGACACACAGCGCGACAGCAATACATTTTACAAATACCAATTTTTGAATTCTCTCGACCTTGGTGTTTCCTCTTAAATAAAATCAACCAAAAAAGAAGAACCAATCCACTGTTCCACCTTTCACACGGCTCTAGGTAACATTTAATATTGTGCGCGGACAATGGTAACCGAAACAATATGTGAGGAGTGGTGTATTTGTAGTTACAGTAGGAAGGGTGGTTCGGAGCCCGCGGGATTAATGTGCAATAAAAGGTCCAGGCGCCATTGTTCCGGACAGAGAATGGAAAGAATCCGAGGCTCCGCCGCGTATACTGGCGCATTATAAGGAAAGACATCTATTACAATGAGAACCTTAAGTGTGATGAAGATATATCGAAACGCTAGCTCTACGTCCGCGGCGTCGTTCACGTGGATAACTCAGTTTTGTCTGTTTTACTTTTTTCGTACTATCTACGAGTATCTATGGAATATACCAAATTTTCAAAAAAAAAGTCAATAAATGGAGTTATGGTGACATTTTATATTTCAAAAAATGACAAATTTCCAAACGATTTTATGCTCTTTAGGGATATTAGGGTCCCATAAAATACTACCGTATTATTTTATCTTTCCAACCTTATTTATCTTTCCTACCTTCTACCAACTCCCACATCAACAAATTCAAAAATGACGATTCGCCTACAAAATCTGATCTTTTTTTTTATTGCAGAAAGTTGGCAAACAAGCAAACTGCCCACCTGATGGTAAGTGGTAACAGTCACCTATAATACGTGTTGCTCTTGTGAGATTCGCAGCAAAACTGCAACCCCCACAAGAACCACAGTGTACGTTGCCAACTTGTGACACAAGATGTAAAGTCACAGTACCCAGTAATTTCACTGCCATATCGGAACCCTTCAAACCGGAACACAGCAATGCAAGCACTGCTGCTTTGCGGCAGAAATAGGTAAGACGGAGGTACCTAAGCAGACGACCCTGGTACAGAGTCTCCCACCAGATCTAAGTTATCACTAAATAAACTTTAAGTTGGATCAAACTGCGATTGTTGGCGACGACCACACTGCTGCCCTGAAAAATAAATGAAAACGTATTTATTGTTAATGTAAAAATAGGATATGGTGGAAGCAACCTCCTTAGCTCCTGACCATGTATTCACCGCAATGATGAGTTTAGAATGAATATCTCGGCTACTGTCAGGGTCTAAGGAGATTGCTTCAAAAAGATTACTTAAACGTAAAAATAGTATTATAAATTATAAATATGATAAGAGACTTACCTATACTATTACGCATTTCAATTTGTTTATATTTGAAATAAAAAACCTACCTTCAGTAGCGGTATTGCGCGACCAGTTACAAATTTGAATTTGTAGTTGCAAATACCTGCGTTTTGTCAGTGCCGAAAATACTTTGACTGCGACCGCACGCTCGCTACTGAAATCTGTTCAAATTCACATCAATTCACGTTTTTATTATCCCGTTTTCCTCACACCAGCGATCCATCATCTACAAAGTGGTCACTTCGAGCAGGATCATCTTGAGGAACGAAAACCTGAAAGCAGGAATGTCGTTTGCTACGTTACGCACGCCAAGCGTTACAACGCGCAGCGCAACGAGACGTATTCAAGCGGCTGCACAAAGGGAGGTGAAAAGTGAAACCGATGCTCAACAGAAAACATTCACCAAAAACAATGCGAGCAAAGAAGATGCATCAGAAAAATCTTCATCTTCACTTGCGCGGAGGAGACAGTTGGAATTAGAAGCAGCGCAAGCTAAAGCAAGGCTGGAGATGGAAGCTGCTGAAGCAGAAGCACGAGCACAAGTGGCTCAAACTAAAGCACGTCTCGAGAAGGAGTTACTCGAAAAGAAGTTAGCTGCTGATTTGGCTGACTTAGAAGAAGAATCTCGCCACTCCGCAGTGTCATCACGATCTTCAAGATCAAAAGTCAGACAGTGGCTGGAGACATCACACAGATCAAACTGTGATCTAAAGCCGGAGGTCTACCATGATCTGCAACCAACAAGCTCCGTCCAACCGAGGCAAGAGCAGAGTGACGTGGAAAAGCTGGCTGATGCTTTACGTGATGCCATCAATATTGCCTCGTCTAAGCCGCAAAATGCTGAGCAGCAGCTACTTACCAGGTTAGCCACATCAAAAGACTTGCCACTATTCTCCGGAGACCCCTTGGAATGGCTACTTTTTAAGCAAGCGTTCAACGAGTCAACACAGTTGTGCAACTACTCAGACACGGAAAACCTGTGGCGCCTACGGAAGTGTCTATGTGGTGAAGCTAAGGAAGTTACATCCTCAATGCTGATCACCGCCACTTCACCAACGGAAATTATGAAAATGCTGGAGCTTAGATTTGGCAGGCCCGAGAATGTCATGCGTACAATATCATTGCAAATAAAGAAAATACCACCACTTCCACAACACTATTACAGTGAGATCGTCAACTTTGCAATAAAAGTTAAGAACTCTGTGGCAGCTATGCAAGCCTTAAATCAACAAGATTACTTGCGAAGTCCGGAGCAGTTGAATACAATAATTGCAAAATTACCTACTGCTTTAATTACTAAGTGGGCGGACTATCTTCACCAATATCAAGAAAATGAAATATCAACATCGAAATTAGAAATGCTATCTAATTTTCTGCATAATGAAGCTGTGAAGATAGCCTCATCTGGAGTGAGCTACATACCCACACAGGCTGAAAATAAAGAGAGATACTCGTATAATCAAGCCAGACATCACAATCAGACTGTTCTTGTGTGTGATAACGAGAGTGTCCCAAGTAACACACCAAATACGGCATCCCGGTGCAAATTTTGTCGTGGACCGTCCCACACACTAAATAACTGTGCGAGATTCCGGCGCGCACTGCGTAAAGACCGATGGCGGTTTGTACGCGTTAACAAAATGTGTTACAAGTGCCTGGGCGAGCGACATATTGAGACGTCAGAGTGCGTCGCTGATAATTGTGATGTCGAGGGATGTGGACTGCCTCACCATCGCCTACTGCATTGGCCCAGACCTACCCCTAACGCAGAAGAAAATTCAGAAAATCACCCCTCTGATGATGTCACAGTGAACCATGTGATCGATCCGCAGCCGCAGTGTTCAGCGGTGCTACTTAAGATCGTCCCGTTGACCTTACGCGCCCCTAGCGGTGCGAGTGTACATGTACACGCGCTGCTGGACGACGGCGCGACCGTGACCTTGATCGCGGCCGACATCGCCGATCAGCTGGGCCTACGCGGCGAGCAGGTATCGATGCGCGCGCGCAGCGCTTGGAATCACGAACTGGTATGTGAGACAGAGATTATATCTTTTGAACTTTTAAATAATAACAGTGAAAGTTTCAAATTGTGTGCCCGTAAAATGTCGGAATTGGATTTACCTGTTCAACGTATTACAAATTCTATGTTATTTTCCAAGTATGAGCATTTAGGTTTATGTAACTGTAATGTAAAACCAAAACTGTTGATTGGGCAAGATAATTATCATCTTATAGCACCTATAGAATGTATTAATGATAGTGAACAGCAGTGTGGTCCGTATGTCACGAAATGTAAGTTAGGTTGGAGTGTTCATGGCAGACTTAATAATGATTGCACTAATTTTTACTCAAATAAACCAGATTTAATGTATTCGGATGTTTCTTTGAATTTGGGTACAGTCAGCTCTGAAAATAACATTCAAACTATCATGCCTTTTTCTATGCCTTGTGTATCTACTGGGGCTGTTCCATATGACGACATGCGATTGCACAACGAAGTTCACAAATATTTTGCCCTAGAATCAATAGGTATATCCACTCAGCCGCGCCGCAATCCTGATGAGCTCCGCGCTATTGATATCTTGGATAGCACTGCTAAATTAGTAGACTGTACTTGGTACGTTGGGCTACCATGGAAGTACGACGATTGTGAGATGCCAGACTCCTATCCCACGGCGTTCAATCGCTTGTTGACAGTCGAGCACAAAATAGAACGAAATGAATCTTACGCAGGTAGGTACCGTGATAGAATAGATCATTTATTTGTGAATAATTTCGCCCGACAAATAACTGACCGTGATGCTAGTGATAATATCGCGCGTCACCGCTTATGGTATTTGCCACATTTCGGGGTTGACAACCCCAACAAAAAAAAGTTAAGGTTGGTATTTGATGCCGCTGCTAAGTCCAAGGGATGTTCACTAAATGACTTTTTACTACAGGGCCCAGATTTGTTGCAATCCTTATTAGGGATTATGTTTAGATTTAGAGAACAACCTGTGGGAATAATAGGTGATATTAAAGACATGTTCCTTAGGATTAAAATTAGGGACGATGACTGCGACGCATTTCGATTTCTCTGGCGAGACTCTAAGGACAGACCCGTGCAAAAGTACATGATGACGTCACTGATTTTCGGTGCAAACTGTTCGCCGTTCATCGCTCAGTACATTTGTCAAAATAAAAATACTGAACGATTTGAGGAGTCCCACGCTGATGCTGTTAGTGCCATTAGAAAAAATCAGTACATGGACGACTACATAGACAGTTTACCTGATGACGTCATCGCCGAAAAAATGATTAGGGACGTGTCATACATACATAGCCAGGGAGGGTTTGAGATGCGTAACTGGATGAGCAATTCGCCTCGCATCTTAAAACACATTCCCGAAAACCTATTAAGTGACAATGCCGTTAAATTCGACTTAGAGAATCAGCCGGAACGTACACTAGGTTTACTGTGGTACCCGTGTAGTGATACATTCGCATTTGATGTCTCCTTGAAGCGTATTCCTAGTGATGTTTTAAATTTATCGCGGAAACCTACGAAACGGGAGATGCTATGTATCGTTATGTCAATTTTTGATGTCCACGGATTTCTTTCCCCGTTTACGATACAATCAAAAATATACATTCAGGAAGCGTGGAAAATTAAGTTAGGATGGGATCAACAAATACCAGATTGTTTGTATTCATCATTTCGTGAATGGTTAATTCAGCTTAAAAATATTGGTAACATCCGAATTCCTAGGTGGTACTTTATTTCAACCGCGGAAGGCTCAAAATCGCGTAGCGATTGGCGTGGGTCTAGTTCCGACAGTCAGACGGCGCGTCAGAACGAGACAGTGATGGCGGCCCCCAACATACGAGTTCTAGCCTCAGCGAGTGTAAGCGGGACAACTCTTGAACTACACGTGTTTTGTGACGCATCCCCCAGCGCATACGCAGCCGTAGCGTATTGGCGCAAAATAATAGATAACGGTAAAATATGTGTCTCATTCATAGCTAGTAAAAGCCGCGTCGCGCCCATTAAGCCTACGATCACTATCCCGAAACTTGAATTACAAGCTGCATTATTAGGATGTAGGTTAGCAAATACGATTAAAAGTGAACATAGATTATCAGTTTCTAAGACCTATTTCTGGACTGATTCATCAACTGTTTTGAATTGGATTAGAAACGACACAAAGAATCACAAGATTTTTATTGCAAATAGGCTCGGTGAGATCGATCAGCTTAGTAATATAAGCGATTGGCACTATGTTCCGTCGGAATTGAACATAGCCGATCTCGCGACAAAGCTCCGCGCCGACTGTGGCGCGCTGCACAGCCACTGCGAGTGGTTTAGGGGTCCGCAATTCCTTCACTCTGCGAATGATCAGTGGCCGCCACAGCCGGAACTCGTACCTGAAACAGAAAAGTATGAAGAGTTAGTACATATTGTTAACCATAGTCATAATTGCTCCTTACCTGTTCCTGAACCAGCTCGATTCTCTAGTTGGTTGCGTTTGGTGCGGAGTACCGCTGCTGTATTGTTATTTATTGAACGGTGTAAAGGTAATAAGGCACAGCAGATTGATTACGAACTTATGAATCGCGCGGAGTTGCTTTTATTGCGTGATGCGCAAGCGCGCTCTTTTCCGCGCGAAATAAGTTTATTAAAACAAAATATAAACGTCGAAAGCAACAGTCGTTTAAAATCGTTAACGCCATTTTTAAATTCTAATGAGCTTCTTTGTGCCGGTGGGCGTATTAATGCGGTTTCCGATGTACATGAACAGGTAAAATGCCCTGTAATACTCGATGGCCGTAATCACGTTGCCCGGCTGCTGGTCAAGTACTATCACGTTAAGTCCGCACACGCCAATAACGAAACGGTTGTGAACGAACTTCGGCAAAAATACTGGGTAGTAAATTTGCGACCTACAGTTCGTACTGTGTCGTCACAGTGTCTTATGTGCCGAATAAGGAAGGCCAACCCTGAACCACCGCGCCTGGGTGATCTCCCTGAGGGGCGCCTTATGCACCACCAGAGGCCGTTTACAGTGTGTGGGCTGGACTTATTCGGCCCCATAGACATATCGGTAGGGCGGCAAAGACCCAAGCGCTACGGAGTGCTTTTCACTTGTTTGACGGTGCGGGCGATTCATATAGAGATTGTGTCAAGTCTTACGGCGGACTCCTTGATAATGGCTCTTCGCAGAATGGCTGCAAAACGTGGCTGGCCTCGGATACTCATGTCTGATAACGGCACAAACATGAGAGGCGCTTGTAATGAACTGAAGCAGTCAGTCAAGGAACTGGATAGGGACATTTTATCTAGAGAAGCCTTAAATCATGGGGTAGATTGGCGATTCATTCCACCTGCCAGTCCACACATGGGGGGAGCCTGGGAGCGCCTCATTCGAAGTGTCAAGACCGCCCTTAAAGTTGTGCTTAAAGAAAGGGCCCCTAAGGAAGAAGTTCTTACCACAGTGCTCGCTGAAATAGAGAACATGGTAAACAGTAGACCACTCACGCACGTTTCAGTAGACCCCTCAACCCAGGAAGCACTCACCCCAAACCATTTTCTGTTGGGCTTCTCTGGTGCCGGCGGGACTTCCTCATTTTACTTACCGCCTCTTGGTGTATTTGATGACGGGGATCTTTACCTGCGTCGTCAGTGGCGAATTGCGCAGCGTCTCATCGACCTGTTTTGGAGCAGGTGGATGAAGGAGGTCCTACCGGTGCTTATTCCTCGAGGCAAGTGGACTGGGGAGAATCGCAATTTAAAAGTGGGAGATTTTGTTGTTGTCGTAGATCCAGCCTTACCTAGAAACACATGGCCAAAAGGTATTGTTGAACGAGTATATGCGGGGAAGGATAAAAGAGTGAGGGTAGTTGACGTCAGAACTAAGTCGGGAATACTTAAGAGACCTGCCACACGCGTCGCCTCACTTACCTTTAGTGATGAGTGTCTCTCTCGCGACACTGGGGGGGAGGATGTTGGCGACGACCACACTGCTGCCCTGAAAAATAAATGAAAACGTATTTATTGTTAATGTAAAAATAGGATATGGTGGAAGCAACCTCCTTAGCTCCTGACCATGTATTCACCGCAATGATGAGTTTAGAATGAATATCTCGGCTACTGTCAGGGTCTAAGGAGATTGCTTCAAAAAGATTACTTAAACGTAAAAATAGTATTATAAATTATAAATATGATAAGAGACTTACCTATACTATTACGCATTTCAATTTGTTTATATTTGAAATAAAAAACCTACCTTCAGTAGCGGTATTGCGCGACCAGTTACAAATTTGAATTTGTAGTTGCAAATACCTGCGTTTTGTCAGTGCCGAAAATACTTTGACTGCGACCGCACGCTCGCTACTGAAATCTGTTCAAATTCACATCAATTCACGTTTTTATTATCCCGTTTTCCTCACACCAGCGATCCATCATCTACAGCGATCATAAATAGACGAAACTCTGGTGCTCTTTACCAATTAACACCGAGCTGCCATGGGCAAGATATAAACACATCTTTAATAAATAATTAGCAACCACCGTTGTGAATGAGTAGATTTCATGGCCTTAAGATTCTGTGTTACTGCTATCACATGCATGACAATTAATACCTACGATAATCTTGTAATACCTCGAATAGATTGGTTCGTCCGTGTTATGTAAATCAGGCAATGGTATACTGATGTACTACGTTGGATGTGTAGATGTGCGGTACTCCCGATAAAGGATGTTGCAGCTATAAATAGAATATTGTTATGTGGATGAAAGTTCGGGTGATGTGCGGTATACCGACCAACAGAATGTCCATCGGGTTTTGTTGCATGAAAGGCGGTTGCAACTTGTGTCTGAAGTCTCTCTAGGGCGAGTCTCCGAATGGGGTGCAAAGAACTTAGTCAAGTTCAACCTCACGAAGACTTCGCATTCACTGCGAAGAAGGACCCATTTATCGTAGTGCCTCAGTTCCAGGGAACTACTCTTCGTATGTCCGATAGTATTGCGGTCCTCGGTATGAAAATTTTTTCTAAAGTGCAGTTTGGAAGTCATTTGGAGGACAAGCCAAATTGTTGAGCAAAAAGCTGGGCATCCTGAACAGAGCAAAGCAGTACTTCACTCCTAACCAGCGGCTAATTCTTTATAAAGCATAAATTCGGTCACATATGGAGTACTGCTCGCACCTCTAGGCAGGAGCTCCCAAATATCAGCTCGACCCTCTTTACTCCCTTCAAAGGCTTGCATTACGCATCGTTGGTGATCCCAATATCACGACTTGGAGTATAGGAAGGACTTTGGTTCTCTCTGAGTACTCTATCGGCTCTTTAACGGGGAGGGATTTGAGGAACTGTTCGCAATGCTGCCTTCGTCACCTTTTTAGTATCACACCACCCGCCGACTCAGTAGAGTTCATCCTTATCACCTGGAACCGATCTTGTCTAGTACAGGTTCGGTTTCAGCGTTCATTTCTTCCACGTACGTGCAGACTCTGGAACGAACTCCCATACCTGGGGTGTTTCCTGATCGCTACGATATGTTCAACTTCAAACAAGGCTTAATAAGAATACTTCTCTCCAGATAAGCAGTAATTAAGCTATGCCCCTGGAATTTCAGATGTCCATGAGCCGTGTTTACCACTAAACATCAGGTGGGCCACTGGAAAGTCTGCCATCTATTGCAAAAAAAAAGAATATATTTAATATTAACAACCTTCTGAACCTACCATCATACTTATATATCACTTTTAAAAAAGCAGTAATATAAAACACATGTGGAATCGTACGAAAATTCATGTAGTCTGATTATATTCCAAATCCCATAAAATAATAGCCTTATTCCTGCTACAATCACTTGGTTATCACCCTTACCAGTAGCTTTTCAACACCAGCTAGTATACTGTGGAATAAAAACAGAAAATACAACATTGTATTTACGCAACAAAGCTGTCAAACAGGCAGGCTGCCTACCTGATGGAAAGTGGCTACAGTCACCTATAGGACATGTTATTCCTGTAAGATTTGCCAATATACAATCCCTATAATGATCCAATGCACGTTGCCAACTTGCGACATATAATGTCATGTCAGAGTAATTTCATTGTAAGCTTAGAAGCATCCATGAAGAATAATAGATAACGCAGGAGACGCATTTTTGAAACAGTAGAATTCAAATTCGTATTCGAAATCGTAAGATTCGCATAAGTCACTATTTTTGAAAATGCATTACGTGAATTCCGCAACGAGTGGTCTTACCCCTCGTTTTCACCAAGAAACAAGTAAAATACTAGTTTCATACAATACTTGTAGAATACTTGTCAAAACATAATTATTTGTTCTAAACATGTATTGCGACTGTCTCAAACATTCTTTCGTTCATACTGTGTTGCCAACAAGTCTATAGACGAGTATAAACCACATCTGCGTTTACACATAGATCCATGACATATTCAAACTAGTCTGATACATTGACAGCGTTCACACTTAGGTACAATAAGCAATCGTTGAGGAGTTTGGTGGCGCATTGACGCGTGCGCTCAGCAAACGATTGCTAAGGTTAAGCAACGTTAGCTGTGGTCAGTCCTAGGATGGGTGACCAAAATAAAAAACATCTCAAGCTCCTTCGTGCTTCGGAAGGCACGTTAAACAGTGCGTCCTGCGCCTGATCTCACCCTGGTCGTGTCGGCTAACCGTCCCATCGGACTAGGCGAGTGAAGGAACAGAGAGTGCACTTGTGTTTGCGCAGTCACTTGTGCACTATAATATCTCCTGCGCAGATGGCTAGTCTCTGTGAAGATAGGCCGCCGTGACCGAATATCGATTAGGAGGACATTATGCAATCGTGTGTATAACAAGTTTTGTTTATTTCACTGAAATTTATGTATAGCCCCTCGTTTTCACCAAGAAACAAGTAAAATACTAGTTTTATACAATACTTGTAGAATACTTGTCAAAACATAATTATTTGTTTTATACATGTATTGCAACTGTCTCAAACATTCTTTCGTTCATACTGTGTTGCCAACAAGTCTCTAAACAAGTATAAACCACACCTGCGTTTACACTTAGATCTATGACATATTCAAACTAGTCTGATACATTGACAGCGTTCACGCGTACAAAAAGCAATCGTGTTTTTAACAAGTTTTGTTTATTTCACTGAAATTTATGTATCATACTAATGTTTTAAACTCTATCCATACTTGTTGGATAAAGTTTTAAACTTTTACCGGACGGACCGTATTATTTTACGGGGGGAAGAGAAGAAGAAGAATGGAGTGGTCAAAGAAACAAACTATAGATCTCAATGAGCTCTTGCATGTAGAAGAATGCCTGTGGAATGTGAAAAATGAACTTGATATAAAGATCGTCAGAAAAAAAAAGTGCATGCAAATTTTTGAAGCAAATTCTCGAAATTTACTGGTGTCATCCTAACAAATTATTATTATTATAATAATATAATAAATTATTATTATTATTTTAATATGAATAAAAAAATAACTCACTTACTTAATTTTATATTAATTTTCAAAAAAATACAAAAAATGCTGCACTAGTTGAGTGAGAGCAGCATTTTTTGAGATTTTTTTATTTAAAAAAAATATTTTTTTTAATTCATTGTTTTTATTTTATTTATAATAATTGATGTGTCCTGAAGCGTCTCTAAAATTTTCCAGGGTGATAAAAAAATAACCGTGTAAACAAGTATACTGCACTCATGAAGTAAAGTTCCTCAGCATCTTTACTTTCCATTGTGAATAGTCAATTTAGTAGAAAATATTAATGAAACTACCGGACTGGCGTGTCATATTCTACAAGTTTATCTACAACACGTATAAAACGTAACATCATAGACATGTAGACAACTAGTAGTTCAGAAACAACTTCATACATCAAGTTTCATACATGTTTTGTATTAAGCAAGTTTTATACATGTATAAGAGTGTAAACAATAAACGAAAACATTGCATAAAACTTGCAAAATACATGTAATATACCTTGGTGATAACGAGGGGTAACCCACTCGTTTTTGATTTCTACTAGTAGAATATACGCAACGTACGAGAGGCATTGTTACAAAAGAGTTTTACTATCGTGCAGTAAATAATTTTTGAAGTCTACTAAGAAGTTTTCAGTCTTTTCCCTTCATTTGTTTTGTTTTGACAGCCTTTGGAAGCGAGCGTGTCGGTCGGTTTTACAAAAATGGAAAAAGAACAATATCGTTCAGTGATTAGATTCTTGTTTTTGGAAGGGAAAACGCGCAGCGAAATCAAAGAGCGCTTGGATGCTGTGTACGGTGACTCTTCTCCTTCGATGGCGGCCATCAAAAATTGGTTCAACGAGTTTGCTCGTGGCCGCACGTCGGTTTTTGATGAGCCACGCCCAGGTGCACCGAAAACGGCTACTACGGAGGAAAACGTAAAAAAAATCCACGATCTCGTGTTGGCAGACCGGCGATTGAAGATTCGCGAGATAGCTGAGACTGTAGGCATCGCAGAAGGGGCAGTGCATCATATTCTGCACCAAGAACTGGGTATGAAAAAGTTATCGGCGCGATGGGTGCCGCGTTTTCTCACACCAGACAACAAGCGCAACCGTGAGACCACATCGGCAACATGTTTGGCGCTGTTTCAACGCAATCCGGAGGAGTTCTTGCATCGTTTTGTGACCGACGACGAAACATGGGTTCACTGGTACACACCAGAGACCAAGGAACAGTCGAAACAGTGGACTGAGTCCACTATTTTGGAAGAAGTCGAAGACTGTTTAATCGGCCGGAAAGGTGCTAGCCAGTGTTTTGGGACTCACAAGGTGTGATCTACATCGATTACCTCGAGAAGGGTAAAACAATCACGGGGGGCTCTTACTATTCCGACTTATTGGGCCGATTCGACGCCGTATTGAGAAAAAAAAAACGGCCCCATTTGGCAAAGAAAAAAGTGCTGTTCCACCACGACAACGCACCGGCTCACACCTCCGCCGTCGTCATGGCCAAATTGGTCGAATTGCGCTACGAATTGCTGCCCCATCCACCGTATTCTCCAGATTTGGCTCCCTGTGACTTTTTTTGTTCCCAAACCTGAAAAAGTCACTCGCCGGCAAAAGATTTGGGTCGAATGATAAGATCATCGCCGCCACAGAGACCTATTTTGAAGACCTCGGGAAATCGTGTTTTTTGGACGGGTTAAAAAAAATTGGAGCATCGCTGGGCCAAGTGTATTGAATTAAAAGGAGACTATGTTGAAAAAAAAATCTCTACTTTCTTAAAATTTTGTAGGCTAAATATTTGTTGAATCGCCCTCGTACATACGTTCCGTTTTACATACAATTCATCCCTGGTTTTTTAAATTAATGAGTTATTGCCATGTGATTACGTACGGGCTTTAATTTTTTCTACGTGTAACGGTTTTAATATAGATATTTGTTTTCAGTGACAACACTGAATTCGAGTGATTCAAAAATCTTTAAAATTGAGAACAGTACAAAATAATTTTGCACGTCATTTGTATCCGTGTTCGAATTCAAGATTCATTTCTAATGATTCAAAAATGCGTCTCCAAGTCGTTCACAAAAAAACAATTCAGCTAGTGAACTCATGTCTTTTAGTGCGAACGGATCGGTGATCGATTTGTTGACGGTGGATAATGAAACATATGGAGATCTACGTTACAACACACACGAACTACAAAAAGCCGGCCAAAAAAATCACTGAATTCCAACCGACCCGATTATCGGTGCCATCCGATTATGCGGTCATTGGTGGGTATTTTGCTTGTTTGGCAAGTTGGCCAAGCACTGTTGCTTTGCTGCAGAAATAGTTAACCCTGGTACAGAATAGTCTTTCTCCGGTATATTCCCCGACCGACAGTTGGCCGCTTGCTCTCATTAATAAGAACGGACGTGTCACTGCTCGGCGATGAATGTACCAATCACCTGTCAAATCTATGACTTACCGATTAGTCATAAGAGTTGGAGGAAAAATCGGGCCGATTATCGGCCTTTTATCGGGTCTACAAATAGTCGGTAGTGTGCATTTGCCGTTGCGCGTTCAGAGAATACAAGAGTTTTGATTTTTGGTGTGCACCGGCAGGTTGCACATGTTCGGATGGCCGAATGTTGTGATTTAAAATAAGTATTGTTTTCAATTGTGGTTTATTTTCGTTATCATTTTAAACTTTAAATAAATAAAAAAGTAAAAGTGGCACTCGGGGACTGCCGCGGTAAAGCTATTGCATAGCATTTTTTATCAACTTATGCAATTATAATTATTTATTTATTTTATTTATGCAGTATTTTTTTCTTTGATATTAATTCATGTTAAGTACACTCCTTGAGCGTGGTGACAGATAAGAAAACAATTTTTTTTTAAAAACGTCGCCCCACACTAGGATTTTCTCCTGTGTCGTGGGTGCAGTTACAAACATAGAATATCACATGCACATACGCCCAGTCCGGAACAAATTTCTGTAGGCCATACAAAACATTTGTCCCGTACGGAAATCGAACCCGCGACCCGTTGAGCAGTAGGTGATCACTCGACCTCTGCGCTAAACGTGTCGTCATATATCATATTGAATAAATGAGAAGTTAATATTGTTTAATATTTTTATTATCTCACAATGCATGTAGGTTATTCAGGAAACAAAAAAAAGCGTAGAGCACTTTGCCGACATAATGTTGGGGCTATATTTGCTGTTAATGGTGAAGACTAGTCTCTATAGTGTATTCTTGCTGTTACCTACTTCAATTGTAACTCTAATAAATAACAGAAGCGACTCCAGTGTTTTATTCATCAAACAAGCACATAGCTTATTACTTCTCGCGTCATTGTACGCGATAATTATAGCATGTCATTTAAAATGTTGCCAAACAGATTCAATTAATTACAACAATTATTTGCTTAGTGCAATTTCATAGTATTTACCGCCAATTAATAGACACACGTAGCTAATTAGGAGCGGCATTTCGCCCTTAGCTATAATAGGGATGAATTCTAATTTGCACGTCTAGTCATAAAATATAAAAATACCGTAGAAAAGGATGCAATCATGTGAAATTAGAATTAAAATTGGCTTAGAAATACATGAATACAAGCATTTTAAGCTGTTCATTTGGAAGCGATTAGACAGAGAGATCCGACATGAACTGTAACGTCATTGTTGAGTACGGCCATATAAACTCCATGTAAATTGCCGTTTTGCTAGAAAGAGATGGAGAAAAATCTTAAATACCTTATATCTTGGTTGTTTTTATAGTTTATATTATATATTATATTCCTGTTCCGTGTGCAAAATCGGGAATCGCCAAACGCAGTACAAGCTTCTCACTACCCTATACATATATATACAGAGTCAACATTAAAGACTCCACTCGAAACGCGTGTAAAAAAGCAATTCAGGAATGGTTGTATAGTCTCTCCTATAACGCAACAGAGAATTTAATGCCCTCTGCGTTTAAATAGTTTGCATATCTCACATACATCCACTCTCTCCCACACATCACACACTCTTACTCACACCTATCATCGTCCATACACAATATACACTTAAACTTTAACACACATACACAGCCAGCCATATTTGCCGGCTAAAATGATCGCACAATGTTTTCAAATTGTATTTTTTATTTTATTCTTTATATCCTGTACCTTTTATTTTGTAAAGTTTAATTGTCCGGAAACGGAATACGGAACTCAAGATACAGGCTATTGTCTAGTTTGGTTTCCTTCAGCAACTAATGCATGTAAACATTAATAAAATGTCACCTATCTGTTCATACCACCTATTTATATGCAGACATTGTAATCAAATGTTTCTGGAATAAATTATTATTATTATTATTTTTTAGTTATTTGAAAAGCGATTTTGTCTTTCTGTTTATTATATGAATGAGCTTCTATTAAAGCAATAGTTTTTTTTTTCATTCATCTAGCCTATTTACATTTTGCGATTAAAAAAAAAAAACTATAGTGCTTAGCCACTTCTTGTAGTTATTGAGGAATCCCTTTACTTTCAGATTATTAGATTTCATATCTAAAATGCTAACTTAAAGGTGATTAGCACGTGTTTAAACGATCATTTTATCTTTGTTATTTGTTTGAAATGAAAAGAAATATAAATATTTTCTAACACGTTTAGCGTTGATTGTTTGTGCAAGTCGCCCTTGACCGACAACGCTCTTATGCAGACTTTGGTTTTAATATTACCAGCGAAATTTTCATGGATATTAATTTGGCTTATATATATCTATCACTTTTGACACTAAGTCTAACGATGTGTTCCTTGTAAGCGGCGTAGTTAACCACTAATACCTAATATGATTTTGTGGGGTACAAGGCATAAGCTTGTCGCGGTTTTCGACGTTATATACATATAACATAATATAATATGTGTATTTTGTATGCATATTTTTAAACTAATTTAAATAGATTCATAACACACCCAGGCAATGATATTTCAGCATTGTGTATTGACATTAGTAAATTACACTCAATAAAGTGTTTATATTTTAATAGCCGCACTAAAATAATCAACGGTACTGTTTTTGACATAAGTGCACATCATTATTACTTTATTTACTGAATTTTCATTAATTATAATCGTATCGTTGATTGTCATTGATTTGCTGTAAAAAACAAGTGACCGGCATCACAATATTATTGTGGTTTAATCATGAAGCGTGATTTAAATGTAACACCATTAAAGTTAATATTGCGTGAGAAACCTTCTATTATATGAAGTTAGTTATTAACACTGAAAAAGGCACTTTTGACAACTCGACAAATCCGTTGGAGATACACAAATGTATTTTTTTTTTCGATAAATCCAACAGGTATCGGCCATACGTCTGTTAAAAAATAACTTTAATGTAGACTATCGAGTGAAAAGTGTAAAAAAATATACGATCATAAAAAGGTAGAACATACCGTATCGAGTTGTGAAGATATAGCGAGAGGCAAAAGTATAACGCATCTCCCATTTATGCACCACGCTAAGGTTGACTGGAAGAAAATGCAACAGGCATTAAGTCCGCCTTTGTACGAAAATTATGTAGATAAAGAATCAATAAATAAATTAATAAAAAGATTCATATGAAGAACTTTTTATACGAGTAAGATAACAGTAGCTGATGTTGAATGTCTGTTAACAACAGACATTCAACATATACTGTTTCTTGGTAAACTATACAATATTGTTTTACTCGAAAAGACAATGTTAGATGTTAGACCTACAGCAAAATTAAGTTTTTCGCTATATCACAGAAATTATTACCGTGATTATATCAATGCATAAATATCAAAAATCCCGCTGACACCTGTGACTTGCCACGCATAGAGTAACTCTATTAACATTAATGACAGCTATTAAATTAAGTTTGCTCAGCGCGAGCTAATTTCGTAAGCAGTCAGTATCTTACGAGTATATCTATGAACGAACTCAAAATTAATAATATGCTGACTTTCTTTTTTTTCGCACAGCACAACTTATTCACTTTCTCGTACTTGGAAACCTGACTGGGCTGCTCAATGGGTCTATTACGGCTGCGGTCGAGGCAAATTTATTCGGCTTTTAGCTTCCCGTTTCGTAAAAATCGTAAATTTAAGGGCAAATAGAGAGGGGTGACATAAATATTGTGAAATTCGTGACTAAAGGGCAAATTATTATAGACTTCAAGTATTTAATGACAGCAAACATTATTATAAATGAATCTTCTTTCTTCAACGTCATTTGATCATTTCATTCAAATTTTCCGCGAGAATTATGACATTTTGAATTGAAAAACATTATTCAGTTGAAATTCGTCTGAGCGTCGTCGGAGTGTCGGTGGCGCTGTGGATTCACCACTTGCCTTCCAATCTGGAGGTCCGGGTTTGCCATGTACCAATGTGTTTTTCGTTTTTAAATTTCATATGTACATTTGTCTGAGGCTTCTACAGTGAAGGAAAGCATCGTGAGGCAACCTGCAATACATCTGCGAAGAAATTCAATGGTGTATGTGAAGTCGACCAATTCAGACTAGGCCAGCGTGGTTGACTAAGGCCTAATCACCCTAACATAGGGTAGGCTCGAGCCCCTGGGTGGGGACGTATATGAACTGTGATAATGATTCAGTTGAAATTAAAGTGAAATTAAATGAAATGAATTAAACGAAAATATTTGTATCACATTTAAATAAGCTATAATAAAGAAAATAGAGAAATAAAAGCTTCAAAATGTTGTTTCTTTTTTATGTATGTTTGAACGATTAATGATTTTGTGAAGTTCAATGTACTTATCTAGATCTTTTTAACCGCTTCCTAGCTCTAGGCTTAGACCAACCATATATGTCTGGGGTTCAATTTCCCATGAGACAGAAGTTTTGGACAGGACAGGACTTCTGAGCCCGCCTGGCTAGCTACTACCGACTTAAATAAGTTTTTCGCCATTTCCGATATTAGAGGTAAGATAGCTAGTTCCTGAGTTGAGGAATTCAGGTGAAGCTCGCTTTCATCTTCGGCCTTATTATCACTTACCATCAAGTGAAATGAAGGCCAAGAGCTGCCCTGCGTGTGTAAAAAAAATCCGGTCAAAATCGATAAAACACTTTCTTATTCGTTTGTTCGCAATTTTCCTGCCCACCCACCCATAAATTGATGTTTCTATCGCAAACAACGCCTTTCTGCATAAAAACTTCCACAAAGAAAAGTGCTAAGCGGGGATTTTACCGACGATTCTCACATCGTTTTCGGAGATCTGAACGCTCCCATACATTATTCCCGAAGCCCCCCAAGAGATTATAGGCTTCATAAAACTTATCTCTCCGCGGGAATATATTATTCAACACTTTAAATTTGATGGGCAGCAATAGAAATAAACCTTGATATAGTTTCGTAGATAAAACTATGTACGAGTAAATGAAGGGAAGAAACATCTCTAATTAAATAGAGTTCTATTCTCGGTTTATAAGCTGACATGAAGGAGCTCCACGAATCTCTTCAGTTTAATAATGCCAAACTTGATGAGGTAGTCGAATGTGTGATGAATTTAAGAAAACCATCAAGTTACTGGTACGCAAAAACATTGTACTCACCAATAAAAATACCAATTTAGAGACTAGAGTAGGTGCGTTGGAACAGCGTTTACAGGAACTGGAGCAGGAGAAATTGAGTTCCTACGTAGAACTGGCAATTGTTCGAGTAGATTCCAGTGAAGATATGGAGCAAGTAGTTGGCCATTAAACTTGACCAGTCTAAGAAGGATATCAAGAGTGTGCGTCAAATCCATGGAAAAGGCGCTCAAATTTATAAAATACTGGTTGAGCTAAGAGACGAAGCCACGCAGGAAAAATGGACAGCTGCTGCAAGAAATAACAAAATTACAGTTTCAGCTGTTATTCCAAACTTAAAAGACGATAACTCTGCGGTACATGTAATGGAGGCTATAACGAAACACAACAAACCACTAAGCAAGAACTGAAAATTAACCAAAATTTCAAATACGACTGGTTTAGAAGAGGATACGTAAGAGCTCGCAAAAATGATAATGATAAACCATATATTATTAGAAGCGTCAACGACCTTCAGTGTATTAGCATTAATAATAAGCCTTAACTACCTAGTTAGTGACTTCAAATTAATATATATATAAATTTTTTTTATCACTATCTATGATAAATAGTACTTTGGAACTAAGAGACATACACGAATTCGCTGATTGCACTAATATAAACGATTTTCTTAGCTTAATACCAGATTCGCATACTAATTTGCTATGCTTCCATACTAATATTAGGTCCACTATTAAAAACTTTGCAGCACTAGAACAATGTCTGTTAACATGTAAAAGACACATTGACGTGGTTGTTTTGACCGAACTCAATATTTCTGACAGTATTAGTTGTCTGTATCACATAAAAGGCTACCAAATGTTCACAGCTCTTAGAAAAACAAGAAAAGGTGGTGGAATTATTATGTATGTACATAATAGTCATAGGTGTAATGTAAAAAATATACCCACTAAATATTTTGAGAACTTATTATGCACAATTACAACTCAAGCAGGCTATAAGGCTAATCTCTGTTCGATATACCGTCCACCTAGCTATAATAAACACTTATTTATTAATGAGTTACAGACAAATCTAAAGCAACTAGATAACCGCACTGATTTGTACTTATTAGGTGACGTAAACATTGACTTAAAACTGGATAACCCTGTAAAACATACGTATAATAACACCTTGCATGGTTTGGGTCTTGTGTGTGGGATCACGAATCACAGTAGAATTGAATTTTCAAAGGATAAACTTAGCAAAACATTTATTGATCACATCTACGCGCGATCCCAAACACAAGACATATTCACCGCAGCGATCGGAACCACACTGGCTGATCATCGAGCGGTGTGCCTCGTATGCATAGGAGACACATACATACAGAATGTTTCCAAAAAGAGTATGCGTTTGGACAATAGCAAGGTATTCAAATTACTAAATGATATAAATTGGGAAGAAACTAATTGTATGCAATGCCCTATATTAATTAATAATTACATAGAAAATAAATTTAGCGAAACATATAACAGCTCAAAATATATTATTAAAATCCAAAATTCAAAAAGACAGCATAATCACTGGATAAATAGTCGTGTAAATGAATCATGTCTGCATAGAGATAGACTCTTCAAAAAATGGATTGCCGACCCGCTCAATCTTAACTTAAAGCGTGAATACAATAAAGCCAGAAATCATTCGAATAAACTTATACAAAAAACAAAAACTCAAAATCTTAAATCTCAAATAATGCATTGTAAAGGCAATCCAAAACAGTTATGGCATATATTAAATAGGATAACGGGCAAAATTAAACAATCGCTGGACGAAGTAATATTGACAGCGTTTAGCAAGCAGGGACTTAGTGACAAAGACATTGCTAATAATTTTGGACAGACATTTAAAAATAGTGTCCAAGCCATAACTCCAAAGTGCACATTGCCCCTATTAAACAGAGATACCTACGCTATTTCTCAAAATGTTTCTATGCGTTTTAGGCCCGCGACTGTAAAAGATGTTGATACTATTATAAATACGATAAATAGTAAAAAAGCACCCGGTGTTGATGGCATCAGAGCAATAGACATAAAAAGAATAAGTAAAAACATAAGCAATGTAATAGCTAATCTTATTAATACAAGTGTAACGAGTAATAAATATCCAAAAGCATTAAAAATAGATATTGTAAGACCTATATATAAAAAAGGTAGCAGAAAAGATTATGCAAACTATAGGCCAATGACAATATTACCGAGCTTAGATAAGATAGTCGAAAAATATATTAGTAAAGAAATTCACGAGTTTTACAGAAAAACCAATTTCTTAACAGCAAACCAATATGGCGTTCGACCGCATAAAAATACCACGCAACTACTTACTAGGTTTACTGATTCCATGTATAAACATCTAGATGAAAAAAAACATATAATCATAGTTTTTATTGACTACAGTAAAGCATTTGATATGCTCAAACATGACATACTGCTAAAAAACCTAGAAGAGAGTGGTATAAGAGGTAACCTGCTAAAGTGGTGCTCAGATTACCTACGGGATAGACAGTATGTTGTGAGGGTTCATGAAGCTGATAGTGACCCAACTACTGTTACAGAGGGAACAGCTCAAGGTTCAGTATTGGGTCCACTCCACTATCTTACGTACGTCAATGACATTTCTAATCTCATCAAAAAGTGCGAAATTTACCAGTTCGCTGATGATACATGTCTAGTAGCAGCTGCTAATACTGCTAAGGAAGCCCTTACTATCTTACAGAATGAATTCGACATACTGGTGAAGTGGTCGCATGATGTAGGACTAGTATTAAACGCATCTAAAACCAAACTGATGTATGTCAGCACTAGTCAAAATCAAGATCACAGTTTTCAACCTAACTTAGTAGCACATGAACACGATTGTTTACACAGGCATCTCAATAATACGGAACCGATTTCGTGTGATTGTAAAAGCATTGATGTTGTTCAGAAACAAATTTACCTAGGCTTAGTAATCGACAACCGACTTAACTGGAAAGAACACATCAATCATGTTTGCAATAAGCTTAAAAGCTTACTTGCAAAGTTCGCTATTATAAAATGGAAAATACCGTACCCTATTTTACTTCTGTTGTATAAATCGATGGTTGAGTCTATTATAGAATATGGTTTGTCTAGCTACGGGAGAACATATAAGACCCACCTAGATAGGATATACAACCTACAGCTTAGATTATTAAAGCAAGTAGCGCCTAAAAATATAAAAGTCAAATTCCAAAATAACTATAACCAATTATTTAAATTTTGTAATATACTGCCTGTTCATGATAAGGTCAATCAAAGCTTACTCGTTGAAGAGTTTTTTAACATATACTTAACCACGCGACCTAAACATAACAGTGATAAAGTCAGAACACGTAACATGACTAATCCTAAATTACCGCTACCTAGCTATAGTAATATGTACGGAAAAAGAAGATTAGCTTATATTATTCCAAATCTTATAAACCTGTTACCAGATACCTTGAAAAATTCAATCACTGAAAAAAACATCAAAACTAAAATTAAACAACATTTTCATGATAATATATTTTAATTAATACGTAAATCTTACATAACGTACACTATACTTCAATACATATTATTAATTTCATAAATAAATTTTATATCTTACAGTAATCATTATTTTTATATAAATGTAAAGCCATATTAATTATATGAAATATTACAAAAAAAAAATCTAGTTAAGTCAAAATATTTCTTAAGAATGTATGCTTTCTTACCTTGACTAAACCGGACACTCTGTATAGGTACCGCTAACAGACTTGTTGTTTGACATAGGTAAGTACTTAGATGATGACTCGCATTTCAATAGTCGCAATTGCAAAGATCTACCCGTTTTTTGTCAACAATATTGGTTGCTGCGGCTATATCGAACAGAGATAGATAACAATGTATCACAATGAATAGTCTTATTGTGAATGAGACAGATGACATGTACATGACAAGAAGTGATGGGGAGGAGCGTTTATACCGTGTATACTTGTTACCTACAACAATGTGTTATCTCACTAAGCCTGTACCACGCGTATATGTATCATATTTTGTATTTTTTTATTATAATTATAGACGTAAAATTGATTACTTCTAAGCTTATGTTGTATGTTTGCAAAAAATAATATTATTTTTTTATATTCATAATAAGTAATAATAACGGCTCACTGGTACACAGAAAAACTCGAAGGAGTTTATGTCGTACCTTTATAAACAAAATTGTATTGTACTTTAGTACAGAATAAAAAAAAAATATTCTTTTGGGTAATAACCGCTTAGATATTAGGAATGAATAAAATTCAGTCCTGGAAAAACCGACCAATTCAAATGAAAAAGTTTGCAAAAATAGCCTCAGAAATTCACAGATAAAAGTACGAGTACAATTAACCTCAGAGGTCAGCAATAAATAAAACGCCTCTATAAAAAATAAAAGGCGTGAGGTATTTCGGTACACAGCCATTTCAATGGCTCTATCAGGCGATCGCCACAATTATTTTGGTTTACGAAAGGCAATCACTGTTAATTACCTTTCCTCTCGGTCATTCAGATCTAATCTTATTTATTGTACTGGCACAGAATAGAAAATAGTACTACGTACAGAACGGCCACTCACCTCCCCGCACTCATTTCAAATACCTCACCCCACCCGGCACTTCGTTGTAGACATCACTGACACATAAACAAGGGCGCGCGCGATCGCTCGGACGAGTAGACGCGATAACAGAGACAGCGCTATGCGGGTGAAAGAGAAGGCAGTCGCTGCACTTCCCGCGTCATTTCGATTGATAACCGCGCACTCAGCCCTACTAGATTCCACGCACACATTTGCGCGTGTACGAACGTCATTTGTTTATGTAGTAGTAATAGGTAATTGATTTGCGAACGTTGTATGGAGTGTCCGGGGTGTGGTACTGGGCAAGTGTATATTCACACAAAGAAGTATCTTGTGTGTGATTCCAGTTAACATTGAATAATCTATACCTACTAATATTAGAAAGAGGTAAAGTTTGTGACTTTGGATGTTTGAGATAATCTCCGGTAGGGTACTATTTGATCCGATTTTGAAAGTTCTTTCACAGATAGAATGCTACATTATCAGTTATCACCGAGTAACATAGGCTACAAAATTATATTTTAACAAAAATAACGCCGGCGATGCTGCTAATAAATAGGTAGTAATAAAATAAAGTTTCCTTTTATGTTTAACTAAGGTCACGAAATTCAAATGTTTAGCAAGTCAAAGAATTTTTTTTTGTTTTATTATAAAAATAAATGAGCGCTATTCACAACAAACTGTCAAACTATCACAATAGTTCGTGTATTAGTATTAACGACAAATTGTCAAACTTGTAAACATTAAAATTCTTTGACTGTATATTAAAAATATACTTTTAGCTAAGTACTACTAAAGTTTTGGCAAAATATATCAGGCTTTATCAACAAATTATATTATTCATTTTTCCATATCCTTTTTTTATTGGACAGCAAAAATGGCTTACGTGTATACTTAAACTATATTTATGTATACTTAAGCTTATATATTTTATACAAAAGTGACTGCTGTTATCTGTAGTAGGAAAAACCAGACAACAGGAAGCTTATATATTTTATACAAAAGTGACTGCTGTTATCTGTGGTAGGAAAAACAAGACAACAGGGTGAGAGACCTTTAGATGTAAATAAGACAGGATTAATAAAACCAATTTTATTATCAATTTGTTTAACATGGCCACGGGTTGGCGTGGGTCGTTAGTCTATTTTTAAATTTTATAGCGTGCAAATATCAAAAAAGGGTTGGTTTAAAATAGACCTTTACATGCATATCAAATAAAAAAATACTAAATTATATAAACAGAAGTAAGTAGATGGAACAAAGTTGACTCTACACTGGTTGGGAAATCGGTAGAGCCTCTAACAATTTATATTTACTACTTAATAACTAATTATAAAAGACTCTAGAGTAATCTGGAAAATATAACTCGTGGATATAAGCTTATCTCTTTAAATAGAAATACACCAGAATTCGGAAAACCTAGCAATTTATTCATGGTGTGAAATAGGGTTGACAATTAGCATCGAGTTTGTGACTTCTGCCTGCTTCATAAAAAAAACCGGCCAAGTGCGGTAAAAGGCGACCAAGTCTATAAGGATGAACTGTCAAATCTATTTAGTATACATTTTCTGTGATATTTACAAATAATGATATAGCAAATTGGATGAATGTGAAAAATATATATAACGGTCATGAAAAAAAAATTGTATACATTTTTTTTTTATTTGGTTGGCAATAAAGGATATAAATTGAATCGAATTAAATTGAACTGGATTGGTATAATTATATCACCAAATCTATCCAATCTGTATACATCACACATTTTCGCAAACAAATGTAAGGTAAGATAACTTAAGTAGGTAATCTGTCGCTAATCAGGAACAGGTAAAACAAGGGTATAAGCAGTTAACTTTTCACAGTTTCATATTTATACCTAAAAATATACCAATTGATAACTAGATACAGTTTAACACAACTAATTTGAATATGTACATTGCAAACATTTCATTTTCAGCATTTCGATGTATAAGCTCCACCAGCATTAGTGCTAAACCCATAGAAACAGCTTTATATCTTTCTGTCCCATCAATCGTCTTACTTATTGGACCACATCGGCGTCCGAATGTACTGCAGTCACGACTGGGCACGGCCATAATAAAAGGCAACACGGAACTCCAATCCTTAACGCGGTGGCGTAAATCTCATTGTCGCGTAGCAGGGCGCAAGCGTTATTGCCTTGATTTGATGAAATAACAAATTTCGGCGTGACCGTTTTCCTTTGATTTTCTCCGTTGCGAAAAGGACGATTAGTTTGGCTTGGATGTTCAGCTGGGATTTGTAGAAGTGTCTTTTTGATTTCTCAATTCGTTGCAAAAAGAAATGAATTAGTAAAGATTTAACTGTACGCGTATCAAATCAAATCAAATCAAATCAAATCCTTTATTGCTTTCATGTGGTGACAAAGGTCTTACGTAGGTATGGCGTATATGTCGCTTAACACATGACCCTGTTAGGGCACTGCAATGTACATTTTGCACATATTTATTTTCTGTTTATTACATATAATTTACATACAATAAATCTTCATTTGTACTGACCCAAACGAATTTTTCACCTGATTTAAATTAAATTATTTAACTGTTTAATATTACAAAATTAAATGAAAATGTTTAATTAAAATTCGATAATATAACTAGAAAATCAAATACTAAAGTATATTAATTTAATTATTTCAACCAGCATGCAAGTATTTCTAAATAAACAATAATGACAAAGAGTAGGCTAACTGTACACAATAATAATAAATAACAATATAACTAAAAATAATTTAATAATAATAATAAAATTAAAATTAATTTATTGATAATAATGATAACGATATAATAATGATAATAACAATAAATACTTTAGGTCGCTTCCAGATGGTAATCCATTTATCCAAAAATCAAGCAAAACTAAGAAAGAGTAATGTTCCGTACATTGACTTATGGTCTTGAGTAAAACAATTTGCATTAAAGACTATGCTTTACTCCATAATTCAAAATCATTACTAACAGATTGTTCACTTACAGGTCAATTCTTATCCTCAAAAAAACTCTTGCAGTGAATAAAAACATATATTGTTTTAGTGTTTTAATAAATTTGTTATAATTTTTGATCTGGGAAATAGGTTTCGGTAACCTATTGTAAACTTTTATCGCACTTACGTATGGGCTCTTGTAATACATTTTTAATTTGGAGAAAGGCAAAGCTAGTCTATTTTCATGTCTGAGTTGCATTGCAGAATTTCTGTAATTTTCTCCAGTGAATAATTTGACTTAATAATAGGTCTTGATCCCTGACTGTCCTACAGTGATCTTACAGATACCGGTTGAATCCGCCTTCTGCGGGGAACTCCCAAACATCGTATACCCTACCGCCTAGCCTTATGGTACAGTACTCACCAAAATGGAATCCACCTTGTTTTAATATATGGAATGCTATTGCCATTCCTGCTGATGGCTATTCGACAGGTGTATGTAGGATTCCCACCGCATTTCCGGGCACGCGGGTAGTGGAGTCGCAGTGTGGACCTTACCTAGCGCGCCCATAAGGGCAGGAAGAACACCGGGGGGTTTTAGTTGGTAGGCCTGGTACTCTGCCGGGAGAGCCCACACACGCTTGCCATCTAGCCAACGGCGGGTACGGTGCGGTTACGCATTCGAGAAAAAACGGATTCCCACCGCAAAGTGCGGGGCATACCCACCATACCAGCAACAACATTTATCTTGTCACTAACCGGGGTCCCAGAAAGCCCGTTGAACAAAATGCAATCCTAGGTGACTTCCAAATAAAGTGAATATAGTGAAAAAAGGAATACAGCGATTGTATATGTGATGTACGCGATCATCAACATAGAAATTTCTTACGCAAACTATGCAAATTACTCATGCAAGAGTAGAGTATTTACTTATCTAGGGAAAGTTCAGAAACCTGCGTTTTTTACCCTACGCCGTTCAGAAACTAGCTCGAGTGAAAGCGAGGGTGACCGAATGGTTCACCCAACCCGTTAAAACACAATATGTCAAGTAATTTTTACATTAACAGGTGCAAATTTTAACCCCTGTCGGTGAACCGACAAACTTTATCTGTACTCGATGTCGTTCAGAAACATAATTATTCTCTTTCATTATCGGACATATATGATTGTTTCTTCCTTTTTTTCAAATGCGAAAACAAAATGTTTGTGAAGGGACACTTGTTTGATTTATTAAAAACTAACTAGAGGGAAGAGTCTCTCTGGCAATCTTCTTCTTATCAAATCAAATCCCAAGCCCGTCCACGCCATGCTAAAACCATGGATACCGTGAGTTCTGTTTGCGTGAAACGGACCACATAAATATATGAGATGACGGTGGTAAAATAATAAATTTGATGTTACTCTATGACACCCACCAGCTTCAGTCATCCCGTGACGACGAATGCTGCAAAGCGTTCGAAAGCGTCGGGCTAAATAATTAAAATGTGTTAGCAAAATACACGCGAGTAAATTCGAAGAGTGTAGTTTCATTTAAATGTGTATTATTACTCGTGCAAATAAAAGACAGTATTATTGTGGAAGTAACTCGCTTTCTGTTATACCTTCACGCCTAAGCAGCTGAACCATCTTTGATGAAATTTAGTTTAGAGATGCCATAAGCCTTGTCGAAGGACATAGGCTACATTGAATCTCGAATTTTAATGAGGTCCCTAGGGAAAAAGTAAGTTACCTAAGGATATAACCGAAGTCACGATATAACTGATAACCGCGAAGTCGCGAGTAAGGCTTTTGAATAAAATTGCTTCTTTTTGTGATATACCAACAATGAAAACATACATGAAATATAATAAATATCTGATTGTTACAATCTACGAGATAAAATCACCAAATAAATTGAAAATCAAATGCTACCTTCGAATTACACTCGCACTTACTTAAACAACAAATGTATAAACACGAGTAGTAAAGGTTTCAACCAAACAAACGAATCTGACATAGATTTCCATGTAATACTTCGCTTCGGAGGTAATATCTTCACATCTAATTCCGTCGTTTTGCCAGAAAGGCAATCGTCAAAGAGTTCATATCTGATACTTACATTAATAATTCACCGATTCGACTCTCTCTGTGTTTCATCGGTATGAATACTGGAGTTTTATATAAATTATCTTGTTCGTATGTAGATTTGAGGTATCTCAAAGGGTTCCCGCTGGTATAAGTTTGATGCATAAGATGCTAACTGAACATAAAGTAAAAAAATCTCAAGAGAGTTGTGATGATTTCGTGGGAAAGTGTTAGGAATAGACAAAAGTTCGAGATGGTAATTTTCATCTCGGCGATGACACACGTGTGGTTTGTGATGTTAAAGAGTTCAACAAACGTGCACAATTATCACTAATAATACCTACTTAAATAGTACATTGTTACCCCAGGGGTGAAAGTAACCCGAGGTAAACACTGTGCTTTTCATTACGAATACTTACAACGAAAGTAAAAATAAAACAATGAATTAGCTAAAACTCAACAACTTCTGCTTAAGCCCGCTTTCTCTTATAAAATCAAGCGTTAACTCCATACCTAAATCAGATGAACTCATTGTGTTAATTATTAACACAATGTTATACAAATATATTTATTTATTTATTTTATTTAATACTTTCAGTACAATTTGTGTACATAGGCGGACTTAATGCCAGAGGCATTTTCTACCAGTCAACCTTTAGGTGATGCAGAGAAAAAGAAGTAGATGTACTATAATAAAAACAATACTGGTTTTACATTAATTTAACATTAAACAAAGAGATATATATATATGACAATAATTCTAACACTAACAAGATCAAAAGTAAACTTGATATAACCTACAAAATGCATAAGATACTAATACATACATATTATAACAAAAATATATTAATATACATATTATATATAAATATAATATATTCCTCATGAATTCACCGATGTATGACGATTATCAGCAGTCATAGTTAAATAATCGTAACCAAATGATTTGTGTGGTGAAGCTTTCGTAAATTTTTTTTAAAACCAGATTTACTGGTGGACTTTCTGACATCAAGAGGGAGTGCGTTCCAAGGAAGGGTCGACTGGACAAGGAAAGAAGAATGTACGATATCAGATTTATGAGAGGGACATTTGAGAAGACCATTAAAGGCAGAACGAAGGGATCTTTCATGGGAGGAGCATAAAAATTCAAAATTATTTTTAAGGTAACTTGGGGTATTGGGACTGTTAAGTAAAGAATAGAGTGTAGTCAACATTTCAAGCGAAGCCGATATTCAGAGACATGATCAAACTTTCTTAAATTAAAAACGAATCGAATGCAGTTATTTAGAAGTCGGTCGAGCTTATTGAGCAGATCTGCATTCAGGTCGAGATAGCACACGTCACCATAGTCGATGATAGGAAATATCAAGGTCTGTACAAGCACTTTCTTCGTATCTGGAGGCAGAAAATTCCTCAGACGATAAAGAGCTCGTAATGTGCCTGTTACTTTTTGACCAAGGCTGGCAGTTTGGGGTCGCCAACTTAAAGTGGAATCCAAGTATAGCCCCAGGTCCTTCATAGTATTACTGAAGGGAATGATTTTATCATCAAAAACTATGGCATCAAGGTTGTCTGGCGCCACCCTAGACATAATCCTGGAACCGCCAATAATTATGGCTTGGCATTTTGTTGGATTAATAAGGACCCCAAACTGCTCAGACCAACTCTTAATAGATCTAAGATCCTGATTTATTCTACTGATAGCGAAACTTATATTATCAATATCCGCCTGGACGTAAAGTTGCAAGTCATCGGCATACAAATGATACGAGCAGCGAAGATGATGAGTAAGAAAGTTTATAAAGATGGAAAACAGAAGAGGGGATAAAATGCCACCTTGGGGGACTCCAGCTACAAGGCTCCTCCACGAGGATGATAGCTCGTTGCAGACAACAGACTGTAGACGTCCCTGAAGATAGGAAGAGAACCACTCCAATACTTCCCGAGAGACCGAAAGATGAGCGAGAATAGCCAGAAGAATTTCATGGTTAACTGTGTTGAATGCATTTGAAAAGTTGATCAAAACCAGAATGGTAACTTTCCTATCTTCAATTCCAGATCTAATATCGTCCGTAACCTTAAGGAGAGCAGAAGTAGTGCTGTGACCAGGTCTAAAGCCAGATTGGAAAGGACTCAAGATGGTATTGAGATGAATAAAAGAGGAAAACTGCTTATGGACGCAGGCCTCGAGCACCTTGGAGAGGTATGGAAGGATAGAAATAGGGCGAAACTGACTAAGGAGAGCTGGATTTGGGACTTTAGGAAGTGGACGTACTAAGGCTTTTCGCCATAGGGAGGGATATGTACTAGAGTTGAGAGAGAAATTAATGATGTCGGTGATGGCAGGAAGGATTTGATCGAGGATAGGAATAATCATCTGACGGCTGATGTTGTCGCAACCCATTGCATTAGACCTGATTGATAGTATGATCTTTTTAATATCATTCGAAGTTACAGACGAAAACATAAAAGGAGGAATATTGGGACTTGGAAGACTATTAATATATGTGGTAGTATTTAAAATAACTTCACGGCTCAGATTTAAATCTTTTGAGAAGTGGTCATTCAGATTTTCTAAATTTATATTGTTGGGAAGATCAGAGTGGTGAGCCTTACCAACTCCAAGAGTTCCAAGGAACTTCCAGGTTGCGGCAGAAGAGGAAGAGCAGATATTATTGAGAATATGGCGGCGTTTAGCATTACGTATCACCTGGTTACACCGATTCCTTGCAGCTTTGTATGCATCCCACATATCATCGACTCGATGCTTTTTAAAATTACGCAGCGCTTTGTCTCTCCGTTTCATTGCGTTTCGGATGTCCTCTGACATCCATGGAGCTGGCCGATGTTTAACCTTTATTTTCCTTATAGGAGCATGTTTGTCATAAATGTCAGTGACAATACCATTAAAAGCCTGTAGCTTAGCATCAACTGTACAAGCATTAAACACTGGCTACCAGTCAATTTTGGATGCATCTGAGAGCAATTTATCAACATCTACACGAGCGAAATTGCGTCTGTACAGAACTTTGGGAATAGGTTTAGGAGGCTTAAGGATATACGAGAGGAAAATAAGGTCGTGATGGGAGAAACCGGGGGCAGGATATTGGCCGTGAGAGTGGACGCGCGAAGGATTTGAGACAAGGATTAAGTCAAGCCAGGAGTCATTACTACCCATGTTAAAATGTGTAGCTTGGAGAGGCAACACATGTAGACTGACTGACTCAATCATTTGCAAGAGCTTTCGCGGACGAGGAGATTGAGGAAGAAGGAGATTAGTGTTGAAATCGCCCATGATGATATGGTGTGCATAATCAGACCCTAAAGATTCTAAAACCGACTCGAGGTCAGTGAAGTAATCAACAGAAGGAGGACAATATACAACGCCAAGCACCAACTTAGCAGCGCCCACGCTAATCTCTAAAAATAGAAACTCAGCAGAGGCAGAATATTGGGGAGTTGAAGCAGCAATTATCTTATACGGAAATATAAGGTACGAAGGTAAATTGCTACACCTCCGCCACCCTTGCCCATGCGATCGTTTCTAATAAGGGTAAAACCTGGAAGTGAAATATAATTTACAGTTAATACAAATCTCTGCTATACGGAAGTATTGACAAAACTCTACAAATGGAAAAAACAAATGAAGATCGCATTGCCGCTTTCCCTCACCTTTCCCGCTTATTTTGTTTTTTTTTCTGTGGCCGGCCAGCTATTCAGCCATTATTTTTCATTTTCATAATTTAAAAAATGGTAAATATTTTTCCCAAATCTATGTTATTTTAAAGAAATAGTTGAAAATAAATTAAAATAAAGTCATTTGAAAATATATTCTTTAAATACTTAACATTATGTTATTTCAATTTTACACCGCGCTGTAATTGAGTGGCTGTATAGAAAGTCTTAGTCTAGTCTAGTTTCTTTTTAAAATTTGACAGCAGCTGTCAGTTGAAAGTGATTCTCCCTAGGGCTGAAAAGTATTACTTTCAACCCGCTCCTCAGGCAACTTCAGACCTACTTTCAGAGTATGAGTAATGAAAATATGTATTACAATATTAAATTTGACACCGGTATCTAATGAATTAAACTTACCAATGAGGTGAGTTGCAAACGATGTTATGTAACATACCTGCAAAGAGAAAAAACATTAATCAGAACTATTAGACACTTTGATTCTGCACGTCGTGCATCACTGCAGCAGTTCGTCATCGTCTCAGCAATCCCAATGTTGACCTCATTGCACCTAAAAAGGGTTCGGGCCATCTCCCAAATGCACTACTGGCAATGCGGGTTGATGGCTGCCGACCGTCCCAGATTTTCCGGGACATCCCACTTCTGAGTCAACTTTGGGCCGTCCTGCCGTGACCCCCTGCGGGACGCCTTTTCTCCCAGAAATCTGGGATTATATATTTTATGAGGTATTTATCTCGTACCAACTACGCTCGAGATCGGCAATTGTCCTGAGTTTTTATTAACAAATTATTAAAAAATAAGTTATATGTTTGTTCTGTGTATGTGGTGTGTTGTATCCCGCATGATATACCCATTCCCAGATGTCGAGCTGGGTAATGCCTTTTTTGGATTACCCAGCTCGACATCTGGGAGCTTTTTTGATGGGGAGTGCTAGAGCCTCGCAGCGTGTACAGCAAGAGGGCGTGGTTGGTTAAGGACTCCATACACTCCCCTGAGGAACACTGCAAAAATGACTGTGCTTTATTAGAAAAAAAAGTGTAAGTGACATGTTGCCGTGTCGCGCTTGTGACAATTTTTTAATTGCAACTAAATTGGCAAACAAGCAAACTGCCCACTTGTGATTCCTGTGAGATTAGCAGCAAAACTGCAAACCCCACGGGTAACGTACACTGTGGGGTTTGCAGTTTTGCTGCCAACTTGTGACATACGATGTAAGGTCACGGTATCCAGTATTTTTACTGCCAAATCTCACCCTTCAAACCGGTACACAACAATTGAAGCACTTCTGCTTTGCGGCAGTACCAGAGCAGACGACTCTGGTACAGAGACTCCCTCCGGTAAAGAACGGTACTTTTACAGAAATACGAAAAATGAGGCGAAATTTCTTAAAGAAAGTCCCTGAAGCTGAAAGAAAGTGTTTAATAGTACTATCTTATTGTAAACTATTTACAATAATTGTATAGAAACATGAATGTTCTAAAACAAACTAAGTTTTTATATAAATAAAAATGAGTGCCCATTACAACATTTTATAGACCTAATAAATCACAATCATATTTAAAGAAATATCATCACAACTTTACACTTAGACATCCGTCGTAGTAGCTAGGAACGACTGAATACAATGACCCAGAAATTATAACCGCCCAGAGTGTACACTTTACGACTTCTGATATAAAAGTTGGTGCCCACTTTGTAACTGGAGATGGAATAAAAAGTATAATGAATCGCGTTCATTTATCAACACGCCCGCTGCAGGCGTGAAGGATGTGACTCTTATATTTCAGAAACAAGCGTTGACGAGATCGCCCCGATCCCGGGGGAGAGAAGAGTTTGTTCATTGTTGTATAACCAGGCATCTTAGGATTGCTTTATATCGCTTTTTCAAATGGGTAATTTACAATTTACCTACAGACTTGTTCGAAGCCTTTTTTGAATACCTACGCTTAATTCGGAGGGTTAATAAATCTGTAGGAATTTTAACACCTTTAACACTCCGCACAGCGTCGGTGGCGCTGTGGCCTCGGCACTGGACTGTGCTCCGAGTACAATCGGGAGGCCCGCGATTGATCCTGCCATGTAGCAATGTATTTTTCATTTCACGAATTTCATATGTACATTTATCTAACTCTCCTACGGTGAAGGAAAACATCGTGAGGAAACCTGCATTCACCTGCGAAGTAATTCAAAGGTGTATGTGAAGTCAACTAATCCGCACTGGGCCAGCGTGGTTTGACTAAGGCCTAATCGCCCTAACTAGTTAGGGTAGGCTAGTGCCCCTCGGTGATCTAGCTGTGATGATGACTCCGCACAGTCATACAGATTGCGTATAACGTAAAAATGAGAAACATGGGTTTTCCGAAGATATAAAGTCTATTGTCAACACACATCGTTTATCAATGTTTGGAGTATGTTAAATTAAAGCTAATGAAATATACTTTCAGACTGTATTTACAGTTTTTGATTGTCTAGTCTTATCTTTATATACTGATATATTCCGAAACGAAACATATGAGGTGGGAAGTTTTCATTGCGCATAAGTGTATTATAAAGACACGAGTAAAATTATTTAAAAAAAACTTTTTTAAATAGGGACAAGCTTTTATATCATCATAATATTGCATTGTAACGCGACATACATATGCATACAAAATTTCAGCTCAATCGGAGACCGGGATGTGGGTCAAATTTAACTTGCAAGATTTCATTACAGACACCGGACAGGTGAAATTAAACAAAAGCTTGTAATAAAAAGATTTGTATTTTTGTTTGTATAAAATAAAGTTAATGTCTTCTCTGAATGTTTTTCCAAAAATTAATTTTCTCGAATCTAACGATGTGTTAATTTTTAGCTTTTCCAATAAAGTTAAGAACACATCAACCTTTTACCGAGACAATGATCTTCAGCTTAATAATACCTTAGTAATGAACTAAAAATTCATGACACGACATGAAACACTACAAGTTAAATAAAACAAAGTCCCTCCGCCCATCACGATATAGCCTGGCGTATATTTAATTTTATAAACGAGTTTATTTGTTTTCTTTTCGAATAAAAAATTATAACAAACAAATTGAGGTTAGTTTAAAGAAACAACTGTGTTTGTTGGCATCAGCGCCTATATACTTTTTCGTGTGCCTATATGATCTGCGACAATCCCATAAATCCTCAGAGGGGAATTCTCCTCGAGTATATTGTAGCAGTTACGTTCATTTCTATCGTAAACAATGTAATTTATCTGAAACGAGTGTATCTCTCTTCTGACGTGAATAACGTCAGTCAGTATTATGTAGGATATAATATTGTTTCACGCAACTTTGTCTACACTTTTTTATAAACAAAATATGTGACGAAAATATCTGCATATTACTGTGGCTCACCCTTAGAATACAGACTACTGGAGCAATCTCATAAAAGACGGAAATCGATGCGTTGAGAGAAGGCATGGTTGAGCGTATGAATAAAGCTTTAAAAGCTGTTTCCGACTGGGGTGACGAAAATCTTGTCCAATTCAACGTTAACAAAACACAGGCTTGCCTTTTCTCCGCCAAACAGAGTCAGTTCCCAACGTCTCCAACTTTCCGAAATGTAAGTATACCTCTGAAAGACCGTCTTGAGCTGCTGGGGCTCACATTGACCTCAAAACTCAACTTTGGACCTTACCTCAACTCTAAGGCTAAACTGGCTGGTAAGAAGCTGGGCATCCTCAATAAGGTTAAGCGGTACTTCTCACCAGGACAGTTGCTTCATTTTTATCAAGCACAAGTCCGATCTTGCATAGAGTACTGCTGCCACCTCTTCGATGGATCAGCTAAGTATCAGCTAGAGTCTTTGGAGGCGGTGGACCGCCGAGCTGTGAGGTTAATCAGAGACGAGAAACTAGTTGCCAAGAAACTGCTTAGTCTCGAGCATCGCCGTAAAGTGGCATGTGTGTCCATATTTTATAGACTGCATTTCGGTGAGTGTGCGCAAGAACTTCACGACCTTATTCCACCCTCTCCATTCCATTAGAGGACGAGCAGAAGGTCGGCTCACTACCACCCATTTCAGATCGAAATTCCTGAAATCCGTACACAACGTTTTAGGTCCACTTTTCTGGTGCGTACTGCACAGGAGTGGAACTCCTTCCTTGTTTCCTGAGAGCTATAATCTTGGGGTTTTCAAGGCTAGAGTAAATAGATATTAAAGATAAGTAAATAGATATACACAAAAGTAGGCAAAAATTGTATGAGCTCTCATAGTATACTCAGAAAGACAGTTAAATAGAACGGAATCTTTTCAAATTTATGTTGTCATACTCAAAAATTTTTAAGCAGCCCTGCGGGCATGGAACTCTCGATAAACAAAATTTGACAGTTAAAATCGACATACTAGACAAAAAACGATAAATTTGGCAGATATTCCTAAGGAGTGAAAAGGACAGATGCTTTTGTCGATCGATATATGTCGATCGACAAGTCCATGCTCGCAGGGCTGGTTTGTCAAACTGCGAAAATTAAATATATTAGTGCTCAAATTTATGACAGTACAAACAAAGTCAAATCTACTTGGAAAATTGGTCTTGTACCCTCTGGACCTTCATAATTGGACCTTACCTACACGATAAGACCTATTCGACCTCCTATCAAAAACATGGTACCCACTGGACGTTCAAAATTACACATTACCTACACCATAGGATCCATTAGACCTTTTAGCAAAAAGACGTGTCCCATTGAACTATTTGGCTCTTTTCTTTTGGAATGTAACAATACAGTCATGCAGAAAAGTAAAATTGTTAAAGAAATAAAAACACAATAGATATAAATCAAAATATTTAATCAACATGGAAAATTATCAATGCAGAGACTGGACAATCAAAAGCTTTGGCAAATAATTATAAACTTAATATTGACGGTTAATCTATTAGCTCTGACTCGGATTTTGCTAATGAATTTGAGAATTTTTTTACTCAAATTCATGTAGATTTGACAAGCACTTTAGGCTCTTCCACCCCCATTGCAGAAGCCTTGTTGTAAGAAAATGTTCCTTGTTGTAATATTGTATTTAAATTTAGCCATGTTAGTAAACGTGACATCGTAGATACTTTCAAATCGTTGAACATTAAAAAAACTGCCGATCTCTGGGCACCAGTCAGTCTGGGATCAGTCATCAATATGGCTGAAGGGAAATATCTGTATATATAGTAAGGAATGTTATTGAAATAGTTGATACACATTTAGCTTTAATTTTCAACAACTCCATAGGTATAGGCTCCATAAAATAAGCAACTCTTTTGCAGATCACTGTATATGAATGTACAACAGGCTGTCATGTAATATGAACGACTTGACCGTAAATAAATTTAAAAGTTTCGTTAAAGCTCATTAAAGAGTTTTTATTTTATAGTATTACCTACCGTACATGGGTTTCACGCCCGGTTCTTCTCATGTTATTCCCTACATTCGGAATCGGGTCGCTCGTGGTGATTACATGCGCGGCATCAACTGCGCGGATGTACTTGCCACTAGCGCACGGGTTATTTTGATTCTAGTAGAATATTTAAATGTTTCATTAATTTTGTAAAATTGAGGATTTTATATGCCCGCAAGGGCCTATGAAATAAAGTACTTTTGAATTTAAATTTGACAGGAGAGTTCAAATTTGAACTGCTGGCGATTTACTTCAATATTGTGAGACTGCAATCGGTCGACTCTGTGATGAGCAATTAAGTATGATGCAGGATTGTCGTCTACGAAGGTAGGCTCTATGGCGCAGTTATAATTATTATATAGGGACGTTGCATTATTTCAAGGCTATGCACCCACGTAGTGTAATGTAAGTGTAGATTTGCTTTAGACAGTCAATTAAAAAGCGTTTGAGCACCGCTGGCCTAGGACATTATCTCGCTAACCTAGCCAGAGGGGTTGATGTAGGGTTTTCCCTGCCCGGCTTGAACGGCCTAATGACTATAAAATGGTACACCCCCATGGTGATGCCTGTATGCTAGAAATCAACCAGGTAAGCATTAGGACCCACCAAAGTTCTCACTTTCTTAAAACAATACAAGGTGTAAAGGCCATCTGCAGCAGTCAACAGCATAGTTCAATAAAAATAGTGGGATTATGTTTTGAGTTCTCAACATTTACATCCTCGCGTTAACAACGCTGCGCTATAATGTAATGCTATTTTAATAAAATAATGTATGAAATTAATTTAATGACAACAACATCGTGATATTATCAACAAATCTTAAACATTAGTTTCCACAAGCCTAGAAATGATGTTTACCTCATGGAAATGTTAGCACATTTTACTATAAACGATTTTTTATCTTATTTGATTAGAACTAGGAGCAATAGGGTTGAAGAAAAATGGGCATCTGATATACAAAAAAATCTATTTTTCTTACCTAAGACCTAAGTCGTTGTTATTAATATCTAGTTAGGTATGTAAATTTTTCGTGATGGGAGATTTTAATTATTTTACCTACTTTTAACACACTTGACTCAATATAAGGATGGTTCAATATTAAAATAATGGTCATGTATAGTATAGTGAGTAGCAGGGCAATTAATTGTAATACATAAGAAATCCAATAAATATATAAAAATATTTTACCACACTTACTAAATAATATTGTTCTAAAATATAGATTTAATGATACGACGTATAAAAATATAAGTGGCATTTGATCCATACATTTCAACATACAAGTAATCGATTTAAACTAGTGTATCTACATTCTCTCTTAAATAAATTTACTGGAGGGAGACTCTGTACCAGGGTCGTCTGCTTAGGTACCTCCGTCTTACCTATTTCTGCCGCAAAGCAGCAGTGCTTGCATTGCTGTGTTCCGGTTTGAAAGGTAAGATATGGCAGTGAAATTACTGGGTACTGTGACTTTACATCTTGTGTCACAAGTTGGCAACGTACACTGTGGTTCTTGTGGGGGTTGCAGTTGTACTGCGAATCTCACAAGAGCCACATGTATTATAGGTGACTGTTACCACTTACCATCAGGTGGGCAGTTTGCTTATTTGCCAACTTTCTGCAATAAAAAAAAAATAATAAAAAATCATGAATTTTATTTTGTACCGTTGAAAGGTCTTAATATATTTAATTCATCATGATAAGTAATTTTTTCTTGATTGTATTAACATTTAAATTATAATGTTTCGCTTTTCAAATGGCCTTCCTGTAAAGTTATTAGAAGTACAGTTGAGTCAGTGTACTCAGGAGTAGTCGATATATGTATACATAAATGTGTATGTATGTATACAAGCCTCAAGCCTCATGGCTGAGCACCACCGCCTCAACCCATTTACATACATACAAATTCTAACTCCAGTAAACAAATCTAGTGATAGATACGATATTTAAACCGGTCCTACTCGCACCTACTAAAATTTTGACAATACTTTTGTTTTAATAACCATTTTACAATATTATTTATAATGACTAAAGATAATACGCTAATAGTTATTCTAATATGCGAGTGAATTCGTTCTCGTAAGCTGTTGCATATATCTTTTATTATATCTCCTATCACCGGATAGTTGTGGTCTATAACGAGCCAATTAGAAACGAAGCCTATCCTTGCGTAACATAGGAGCGTAAGGATTAATAGACTTAATAGATTATGACAAGACACGAGCACAGTCGATATAGATAGATGGATTAATAAAATAGGTCACAGATAAATATGACCCCACGAGTCAGGCGTTTATTAGCCTGGGTTAGGAAATGTAAATTTTGTCTTTATTCTAGCTTAATTCAAATTTTATAAGAGCGAGACGAAGTAATAATATAGATTACTTGAAGTTCTTCTCCTTAATGCTGTAACAATGTCACACTCATGCATGACGTAAGGAAGGTGGGTAGTATAGTCTAATAATAATGTAATAATAATGTCATCCTAACCGATATTCGGTCAAGGCGGCGGCTAATCCCAACAGAGACTAGCCATCTGCTCAGGAGCTAGGTATTATAGTCTTAAATCTCAGAGGCTAGGTTAATTTTTTAAAAAGAAACAAGTGGTCACACTGCTCACGCAATTATTTAATTACTGATTAAACTAAAGAAGAATAAAATAGCACAACTTATTATTAAACACTAATAAAATGATTTATGATTTATTACAACTCTGCACGATAATTCCGTGACACCCGAGTACTCTCCGCCGGCCATTGAGAGACAAGAAGTGAGTGCCCGGTGTCAGTGCGGCTCCTCAAAGAGTCTTGTCTACTGCTTTAGCCATGATAGCATAGTCTCCGAGTCGATAACAGCAGTCTCTGAGTTCGTAACAGCAGACTCAGTAACAGCATATTCTTGGAGTCGGTATAACAATAGTGTACAAGTGACTGCGCAAACACAAGTGCACTTCTCTGTTTCTTCACTCGCCTAGTCCGATGGGATGGTTAGCCGACACGACCGGAGCGAGATCAGGCGCAGGAGCTAGAGATGTTTCGTATTTTGGTGACCCATCAAGGACTGACCACAACAAACGTTGCTTAACCTTACCAATCGGTCGCTGAGAGCACGCATCAATGCACCGCCAAGCTCCTCCATATTATATTAATAATATAAATGCGAAAGTGTGTCTGTCTGTCTGTTACCTTTAAGCCGCTGAACAGATTTTGATGAAATTTGGTATAGAGATAGATTGAGTCCCGGGAAAGGGCATTATTATCGCAGAAATCATCCTCTAAGGCGGTAAAAAGGAGGGTGGAAGTAAAGGAGGTTGTATGGGGAATCAATAACCGCTGAACCGATTTAGATGAAATTTGGTATGGTATCTCCATATGAGTTCGTTGAGTATCTACGTTCGAGTTGTGTGGAAGGATATAAACAGATTGGATAAAAAATAAGCTACCCAAATTACTTATACCACGTGAATGAAGTCGGCGACTTCACGACGCAAAACTTAGTATGGAATAACTCATCACCTGTGTACCTCTCATTATAAGTCTCTGCGTTCATCCTTAATCAGCTACTTCTGTGCCCTTCTCATCACTCCAACATTAGGCATTCGTCTCTCTTTTTTTCAAGCTATTCCTATCTGGAACGCTCTCAGTCTTAAAGTTAAGAATTCCACTTGCAGCACTCGGAACTTCAAACCCGAGCTCGTAAATTTATTAATCTTCATACATAGTCACTTGGTTGCTTCAATAACATAATATCTATACAAATAAATAAAATTGAAGTGTCCGTTTGTAATGTCAAAATAACAAGTTTTTACTACATATATGAATGTATATCGGGTACCAATAACAAAAACACAATTTAAAAAAAAAAGTATATATCTTTGTTCCCGCTAATCTCCGGAACGGCTGGACCGATTTTGATGGGACTTTCACTATTAGATAGCTAATTATATAAGGTATAACATAGCTACTTTCTGCCAAAAGTTACTATTCCACGCGGACGAAGTCGCGCGAAATGTCTATTATCCATATATTTATTGTGGATATAATAATATATTGGCTTATATTTTATTATTAGTATTTATGTAGGTATAAGGTAAGATAATAATTATTATAATGTATTGATTTTCACAATCATAAAATTGGCGATTTTAAATTTGTCTGCTTAGAGCAGGTTAAATGATCGAAGTTTGTCCGGTACAACTTTGGTACATCTACCACACGTCCACTCTTCACCGCCCTAAGGTTGGCTGATAGAGAAAGCCTATGGCGTTGAGCCCGCTTTTGTACACACTGTGCATGAAGAATTAATGAATAAACAAATAAAAAATTGTTTTTTTTTAGTTCTGTTTCATAACTGAGAACTTAATAACTAGAAAAACTTTATTGAGGCATAAATGGATATTTCTAGATAGCGTTGTGTAAAAAGAAAATCACAACAAGTAGGTAAATATCAATCAATAAAATTTTCAAGTAAGAACTATAACTTTGAAGTTAGCATGGCAGAATGCTATTTCCACGGCACGCTTTACAGGTTCATATCCAATGATGGACCATTCGGCCACAACTACAGCTCAAAAATAATGACGCGTATATTTTCGTATTATCGTAAAACGTTGAGTCGTTCACTGACTTTGATATTATATCGGATCGCTAGCCCTATCTATCTAAACATATAAAAGAAGAAAGTGACTGACTGACTGACCATCAACGCACAGCCCAAACCACTTTGCCTACAGATTCCAAATTTGGCACGTAGGTTCCTTATAAGGTAAAGAGGTGCACTAAAAAAGGATTTTTTAAAATTCACCCTCTAAAGGGTTGAAAAAGGGGTCCAAAGTTTGTATGGGAAAACCAGATTACTTGCTCTATTTTAATCGAAACTTCACATGAGTACTTAAATCGATAAATAAGTTAACACCTGTTCCAGGATTTTACAAATTTCATCCCCTAAAAGGGGGATATGGGGTGTCAAAGTGTGAAAATTTATAATATCAACGCACAGCCCAAACCACTAGGCCTAGAGATTCCAAATTTGGCACGTAGGTTCCTTATAAGGTGAAAGGGTGCATTAAGAAAGGATTTTCTAAAATTCACCCTCTAAAGGGTTGAATAAGGGCTCCAAATTTTGTATGGGGAAACCAGATTACTTGCTCTATTTTAATCGAAACTTCACATGAGTACTCCAATCGATAAATAAGTTAACACCTGTTTCAGGATTTTCCAAATTTCAACCCCTAAAAGGGGGATATGGGGTGTCAAAGTGTGAATATTTATAATATCAACGCACAGCCCAAACCACTGAGCCTAGAGATTCCAGGTTCCTTATGAGGTGAAGGAGTGCACTAAGAAAGGATTTTTAAAAATTCACCCTCTAAAGGGTTGAAAAAGGGCTCCAAAGTTTGTATGGGGAAACCAGATTACTTGCTCTATTTTAATCGAAACTTCACATGAGTACTCGAATCGATAAATAAGTTAACACCTGTTTCAGGATTTTCCAAATTTCAACCCCTAAAAGGGGGATATGGGGTGTCAAAGTGTGAAAATTGATAATATCAACGCACAGCTCAAACCACTGGGCCTAGAGATTCCAAATTTGGCACGTAGGTTCCTCGGGAGGTGTAGGGGTGCACTAAGAAAGAATTTTTGGAAATTCCACCCCTGATGCTGTAAAATGGAAATAAAAGTTTGTATGAAAGTCCGTCAGTTTTGAAGTTAGGATTTAAAAATTTTGGATTTAGGCTAGAGATTTATGCAAGTGCAAAAAGAATGGATTTTTCAAAAACCACCCTCTACGGGGTTGAAACGGAGGTCTAAAATTTGTACAAAATTAGACTATCTATATAAACGACACACCAAAAAAACAAGGCAAACACCCCTACTTCTGTTCCAGTCGATTCTTTCAGAAAGCACCGGACCGCCAGTATCTAAATGGGGCCATCCCCGCGATATCACAGAAATCGGCTTTCAATCATCGAAGTTCCACAGTAGCGAACATAACTGAATTGACAGCCCCCTCCTTTCTGAAGTCGGTTAAAAATGCAAAGCAGCCAGTGCCAGAAGGAAAACTATATGATTTTTTTTATCAAACTCACACTTCACCGTTTTTCATAAGTACATTAGATTCCTCCGACTTATCTCTTGGGTATCACAGGGATCCAAAATTTCGCTATTTTTTAAGCTCCGACGCATACTTTGGAGATATTTGTAAAATCTCTAAATTTCTCTATATAATAGGGCTCGGGATGAAAAATGATTTATTAAATATAGCTCTCGGCTACATATTACTTATTATCTTCTATCTATATCTGTATATATAAACGACGAAACCGACTGACTGACGTATCAACGCACAGCCTGAACCACCGGGTCTAGAGATTTAAAATTTGGCACGCAGGTTCCTTATGAGATGTACTTACTAAGAAAGGATTTTCCAAAATTCACGCCCTATAGTTGGACTCTTTTATAGCTTCACAGGAGTACTCCTATCGATAAATGAGTCAACACTTGTTTTAGGTTTTTTTTTTAGAATTAACCCTTTTAAATGGGGGATATGGGGTGTCGAAGGCTCAAATTTTTTTTCTAAATTCAACCTGGCGGTCGTGAACTACTATCATCGTTTTCTATCTTCTTCTTAATATGGAAAAGAAGAAACTGACTCACATATCAACGTACAGCCCAAACATTCGGGTCTAAAGTAAAAATCAGACTATTTTATTTGAAATTTCACAGGAGTACTGTTATCAATAAATGAGTAAACACGTGTTTTAAGTTTTTACAGAATGCAACCCCTAAAAAAGGGAAATGGGATGAGAAAGTCTGAAAATCAACATGGGTATTCTTTTTGTGGTTTATCGAGTAGCTGATTATGAAAACAGCAACAATTTTAAAATCTAACGTGGCAGACGTGAAATATCATCACCCATATAAGGGTTCTATATATTTTTTCATTTTAGGTATGCCATCTCGATCGTCGTCAATCGGGTACCTAGGCGAGCGCGGGCGGCGCGGCGAGACGAGAGGAGTAGTTATCAGGAATAATTCTGCATCTTTAATTAGTACAGTTCAAGGTGCTGAAGGTGGTTGCCTTACCCCGAATTTGACGCGAGCGAAGCCGCGGGCAAAAGCTAGTCTAAGATATAGTTTAATGTACGATTCAAATTCGGCACTAAAATGTAAGTAAGGGTAGAATTTACCCTAAATATTGCGGATAGCATTTTGTAGTCAAGAGAAACATTCTATTATTTTCAAAAGTAAGTAAAACTTCATTCAATTCTAAAAAATCAAACTACATATTCGTAAAATAAATTTAATTCCATATTCAAAAATTAATATCTCACTTACCATGCTCGGGCATCGAACCGCCTGTCACCATCGAACTTTATGAACCTCTGACAACCTCTTCAGATGCAATAAATATCCTTTTAAGTTCTCTGATAGCCTTTAATTATAATTCAGAAAATATTTCTTGTACAATTCTTAACAAAGCTTGTCCAAATAAAAATCAACTCGACGTGACTTGTCCAAATACAGGAACACGCAGCTGGAATCATTTTCGATCAAAATACCACGAAAAAACGAAAATCCACCTATAATGATGTTCCCGTTACACGGTTTGATTCCGAAAAAAATAATATCCTGTACTTTTATGGCACCAACAAAGACTATTCTCAAACAACATACAATCGCAAATTGATCGTTAATTGTATAAGTTGTTCCTTGTTGGTAAAGTCGTCGTCGTTGATAGTCATGTCAACCTATGATTGTGCCGCAATCATATAAGATTTCATAGAATCCACAAACAGAAAAAACCGGCCAAGTGCGTGTCGGGCCACGCGCAGTGTAGGGTTCCGTAGTTCCAAAAGCCAACTTTGAGTTCACACTCACGCCTCACAACACATTGCTTTAATAGCAACGTGTTGTGAGGCATTATTATTATGATTAAAGCTGTAATGATTTTATATTTACTTAACTTCACCTGGTTCGTAAATTTATTTCAGTACTAATTTTCAATGAAATTTTACTTTTCCGAGTACATTTTATAAGTTGGTCGTCTATAACTTTTTAGTTTACTACTTAGTACTCAACTCTGATAGTTTTCCTTTAAACTTCGTTATATATACTACTGTTGTCTATATTAACCGATTAGCAGTTACCTCTAACAAAAATTTTAAACGGAGCTATCCCAAAAAAAATTTTATTCAATATTTTTTGTTACCACTTTTTTGGCATGATTAATATACATACCTATACCAAATTACAGCTAGTACTAATTTTTTTAAGCCACAAAGACTTAAATCTAAAATCAGTCGTTTACCCGGGTTTCTGTTTGATGAATATTGTTGTTTCGGCATGCAAATGTGGACAGTAAAATAAAAATTTTAAAACAATAGTAATAGAGCTGTCTAGAAGGAACTTTTGATCATTATTACCAGACAGTAACTCAAGGAATCATCATATAGTCAACAAGCTAACAAGGTCGTGGCAACCTATATTAAGATCTCACTTAGAATGAGTCTTGTTGATTTAGTGCCTAACAGATTGTATAGTGTTAATCTTGTTGGTTGTCCTAATAAATAAAATAAAATAACATAAATAAAATACAATAATAATAACAGCCCATCAGGGTAGTTCACTTCATCAGATTGAATATCAAAAATTGCTCGTGCACACACAACGAGCGTACAATGGCGCTAAGAGCCATTTGGCAAATTAAATTATGTGTCGCAACCACTTCCCTCCGACGCGCGTGGGCCTAGCCTATGAAATATTCGGACAAAATGTGCAATAAATCACCCAAAGCGTTCGACAAACAAACTTTGAACGTGGATATTGGATTTCATTTGGCCAACACTTTTTTACCAGAAACTGTTGGTTAATGTAGTTGTATTTTTTAATAGTTTATACATACTTATCATGAAATTGATTTACATGAAAGTCGAAAGTCTTCAATTCAATTCGTGCGTGTTGCCAGTAATGACGTACGGAACTGAGATGTGGCCACTTACAATGGGTCTCATAAGAAGGCTCAAAGTCACTCAAAGTGCGACAGAGCCCATACTCGAGGTTTCTCTACGTGATCACATCAGAAATGATGAGATCCGTAGAAAAACTAGAGTTACCGACATAGCCCAAAGAATTTTAAACCTAAAGTGGCAGTGGGCAGGACACATCGCTCGCGGGACTAACGGCCTTTAGGGCGGAAAAGTCCTCGAGTAGCGGCCACGTACCAGGAGACGCAGCGTTGGTAGGCCCCCTACAACATCGACCGACGATCTGGTGAAGGTCGCGGGAAGCCGCTGAATGCGGGAGGCGCAGGACCGATCGGTATGGAAATCGGTGAAAGTAACATATTTAGTCCTAAGACGAGGTTGGCCAAACCCCATCTTACCCCGATCGTACCTCCGACCGTAAGAGCTATAATTACGATAAGCTCATTATAGTAGGCTCTTACTTGATTCTTGATTCGCAGATTTTTTAATGAAGGATTGCCTATACATATTTTTTTAAACAAACAACGGTATGAAGTGTGGGCAAACAGCTCCTTACCCAATAAGGCCTTTATTATCATGAGCATAGAGTTCGTATCTTCGACTCTACCATATTATCTGTTGGCGTTACTAAGCTAAATCAATGCTGATTTGTTTGCGACCGGATTTCCGGAATTTACGAGCAAGGAGTCATTAGGGTGATTGGCCCTATCTGTCCGTTAACAAGAATAGATTTGTCGGATGGATTATAAATCAATTAATTAATCGAATGAATATTAAGTGCTGACGAAGCTAGTCTCCTAATTATTTACGACTGACGATATTCCTTTGAGATTGCATAAAAAAAATCGGATTGTATAATAATCTCTATTGCGGCGTGATTGCAACCTCTTTAGAAAGTAGCTCATGCAGCAGTCCTCTCTGGTTTAATTTATATTACAGCTAGTTCATCTATTATTACCTTAAACAAGCAGCGCACAATGCTCGTATAACAATCTCCATTAAGAGGCTGAGTAACGCCAACGACCTTGAGACATGATTTGTACTGGAAAACGGGCGCGGTGCGTTATTGAAATTGAGCGAAAAAATCAATATATATATATATATATAAAAAAAACTAGTAACTTATTTCAAGATATGAAACATCAATATTATCAAATTAAGTGTAACGAGTTAATTCCCTGAAAATCATTAAATAACCTTTGTTAAATAACTCGGATTTTCTTCTGGAAGCTGTTTTTGATGGGTGAATTTGGCATTTTTTTTAACGAGAAATTTTGATTCAAATTTATTTTGGGGACATGGATATTCTCAAAAATATTTTCAAGAGTAACATATATTTTTTTTACTGCGGTGTATTAAACAGGTTTTGCTAAAAAAAAGTTTTAAGTGGAGCTCGATGAGCGCAGCTCAGCGTTGTCAGCCTCTTAAGTATATGAGAAAATTTTGGTCCCGGGAAAGGACATTATTATCGCAGAAATTATTATCGCAGAAATCATCCTCTAAGGCGGTAAAAAGGGGGGTGGAAGTTTGTATGGGGAATCAATAACCACTGAACCGATTTAGATAAAATTTGGTATGGAGATAGTTTGAGTTGTGGAGAAGGATAGAGAATAGTTTTTATCCCCGAAATCATTCTTTGAGGGTGTAAAAGGGGTAAGGGGATTTGTAAAGGGAATCAATAAAAATGGACTTCCACACGGACGAAGTCGCGGGCAAAAACTAGTATAAAATAATAATATGAATGTAGTTACGATTGTATTGTTTATTTGTTTGGCCACGAACATGGCCACGACCATGCTCAGCAGCGAAAGGTCTCCGCCTCCCAGCTAAGCGTCGAGTTCGTTGCGTTGGTGTCACCGTAGGCTTACTTTTAAACCAATTCCGATGGATCGTCATTGGGATTGTGATTTTTCATAAGCTTGAGTACCAACACAAGCGCCAAATTGGATTAATTTTTTAAGAAAATTAAATAATACTAAGATCGGCTCATCTAAAAACCGTGCAAATCAATACGGGATCAATCAGGTGTAGATTCAACTTTTTTTTCATTGCTACTTGTATTTGCAGACATCTTGAGTAGGTATATTCAGGATGTATGCACATACAAGGTTAAATCATCATCATCACAGCCCATACACGTCCCCACCGAGGAGCTCGAGCCTACCCTATATTAGGGTGATTAGTCCTTAGTCAACCACGCTGGCCCAGTGCGGATTGGTCGACTTCACATACATCATTGAATTTCTTCGCAGATGTATGCAGGTTGCCTCACGATGTTTTCCTTCACCGTAGGAGCGTCAGACAAATGTACATATGAAATTCGAAACGAAAAACACATTGGTACATGGCGGGTCTCGAACCCCGACCCCCCGATTGGAAGGCAAGTGCCGAGTCCACTGCGCCACCGACGCTCTTACGCGACCGAAGGTTAAATATGTTTCCTTTAAATTAGAATGTTTTGCTTTGTTTTGACGTCAATAAGTGCCTGTAAAGGCCTAAGTTGAATAAAGATTTTGGAATTTAAATTTTGAATTTGAATTTGGAGCCAATGAGAAAAAATAAGTACGTACGAAAAGTCACGATCTCAGTGCCGATCGATCAGAATTAGTTCAGGAGTAAGCCGACAGGCCGGACACACCAACAGAGTGGGCTCGGCAGTGTCATCGGGAGCGTCGCAGGGATGACGCTGCGGAGATTCCTCAAGACGCGCGACCCGGTACAGGTAGTGACCTAAACCGCCATGTCCGGTCAGTACCTGTTTTTTTTTTACAAGAGGGAAAATACATTCTTTACTGTATTCGACAAGGGAATTGAGCTGACTAGGCCACCCCAAGGATATGCAGGACTCGGGTAGAAGACCCACTACCGGCTAAAAACCCTCTAGATACTTCTACCTCCGTGGAGACACAATCGGGATCGGCGTTGGCCATTCCCCGATTGTGCCCCCTGGAGGGTTGCCTGGCGCACGCGCCAGGACTTACCTCTACGGAGGGGGTCGACAAGTATCTTGAGAAATTCGACCCCCCCAGACGGCCAAGCTAGGGGTGAAAAGTATCTCTCGGCCGGTTCCGGCCGAGCCGTTTCAGTCCCCAGCTTGCTAGGGGAGCTGGCGCGTGTTGAGGAATGCACGCCTCCTCCTCCCCAACCGCCTGCGCCGGAGCGGTGCGGCGAGAGGGTCATCCTCTCGCGCCCGCTCCGCAGCCTCCTTCTGCGAGATAACGTCCTCACAGAAGGAGGCGACAGCCTCCCACGCCGCCGCGCCGGTCAGCATCTCCCGTGCGACGCTGGCCAGCGTGACGGGCGTACCCTTACCTAGACCCAGCGCGAGGGCTAATGCATCGCGCTGGGGTCGCCAGGCCGGGCACTCCGAGAGGGTGTGCCCGGCCGTGTCGTCGGGAGCGCCGCAATGGTGACACTGCGCCGTCTGCTCCCTTCGTGCGACATGATGCAGATAATGTCCGAAGCACCCGTGCCCGGTCATCATCTGCACCATCCGGTAGGTGAGGCTGCCTCGCCGACGCCCAACCCACTCCTCCAACACTGGACGAACGGCCTCGATCGTCCAGTGGTCGGCAGCTGGGTGGGCGAGCGTCTCGGCCCACTGGCGGAGAGCCTCCCTCTGCGCCAGGTGCCTCGTGCGCGCCACCTCCTGCGGGAGGGGCCGCTCCCCCCGACTCCTCGCTGCCACCCGATGTCGGTGCACGGCCGCAAGGACGCGTGCCTCGACATCCCACGGAGGCGAGCCCGCTAGAACGCAGGCCGTCCCGTGAGAGACCGTGCGGTAGGCCCGCACGGCCCGGGTGGCAGTGACCCTCTGCGGCCTGCGCAGGAGGGCCATCGTTCGGGGGGCGAGACGTTCCGCCCAAATCGGGGCTTCGTACAGCGCCATCGACTTTATCACCGTCTGATAAAGTCGACGGCACGCTGCGCCCGGTCCCCCCACGTTGGGGAGGACCCGTCCGAGGGCTGCCGCAGCGGCAGATAGCCTTGGGGCGAGGAGCTTGAAATGCTCCTCGAAATCCCACCGGGGTCCAGCACCAGACCGAGATACTTCATGGAGCTCTCGATCTGGACTTGGACCCCCTCCACTCGGACACGGAGCCCCGCCTGGGGTCTGCGTCGACGCGGCGGCCTAAATGTCATGGCCATCGTCTTCTCGACGGCCACGTCCAGCCCGAGGAGGCGGATGCGCCGGACGACCATCGTCGTGCCGACCGACGCCAGGTGGACCGCCTCCTCGTAGGTGCGCCCCTTCACCGCGACAAGGGTGTCGTCGGCGAAGCAGACAACCTCCATATTCGGCAGGAGGTTGCCCCGCAGAACCCAGTTGTACCCCAGGTTCCAGAGCAGAGGGCCCAGCACGGAACCCTGGGGTATCGGCCACCTGTGGACGCGACCATCCGCCCCCTCATACACGATTGCTCCCGCGGAGGTAATCGGTGATGAGGGAGCGGAGGTAGAGGGGCACTCCGTGGAAACGCAGTGCCTCCTCTATGCATTCGTGGGGGAGGCTGTTGAATGCTTTGCGGATGTCTAATGACACCGCAACGACAACCTCCCCCGCCGACGTGGCCCCCTCAGCCCACCTCTTGAGGTGGGCCACCGCGTCCACGGTGGACCGGCCGGTGCGGAAACCGTACTGGCGCTCGGCCAAGTCCGGTCCCGGGCCCTCCAGATGCTCGACGAGCCGGGAAGCGAGAATTTTCTCAAAAAACTTCCCGGCCTCGTCGAGCAGCACCACCGGCCTGTACCCCGACGGGGCATCGGCGGGGCGATTCGGCTTCCGCAGAAGGCAGAGTCGCCCCACCTTCCAGCCCTGAGGGAACCGGCCCGAGGCGATGCTCGTATTGAGCACCGCCCGAAACCGCTCCTCCAGGGGGCCCAGTGCCGCCAGAGGGCCGGGTTTCGTGGCCGTGGAGTGGGGGTCCACGGCCACGATAGGATGTTACATCTCCCCGAACTGCGGCCTCGCTGCATTCGAGGCATTCCTGGACGGGCTGGCGAACTGCGTTCGCGGTTGCGCCCCCCGTCCGGTCTTCGTCCTGGGTGACTTCAACGCCCACTCGAGAGAGTGGGGCGACACCCGGGACGACGTAAGAGGGGAGACACTCCTGGAGTGTGCGGCGGGACTGGACCTTCGGCTTCTAAACCAAGGTTCAGTCAGCACCTGCGTGCGGTGGCAAGGGGAGTCGATCGTCGACCTGTCATGGGCGACTCCCGCTGCGTACCGCATGGTGTCGGGATGGAGGGTCGCGGAGGAGTTGGCCACACTGTCCGACCACCGGCACATCGTATTCGATGTGTCGCTCCGCCACCCTTCCCGCACGCTCCAGGAGGACAGCCGTCCGCGACGTTGGTCCATCAAGCGACTGGACAGAGACATGGCCCTTGCCGCCGCCCACGTCGCGGACTGGTCTGAGGAGGCACAGATCTTGCCTGATCTTGATGCGCAAGCGCGGGCGGCCTGGCTCGGGGAAACATTGACGTCGATCTGCGACGTCTCTATGCCCCGAGTCAGGCCGCCTCGGCGGAGCTCGGCGTACTGGTGGAATGAGGAAATCACGCGGCTTAGGATTGCAGTAATAGCCGCGCGCCGCCAGTACCTCAGGGCCCGCAGAAGAAGGCAAGCCTCAGTCGAGGAAGTCCTGAGTGCCAGAAGGGCATACGGAGCCGCATCCAAGGCGATCAGCATCGCCATCGCTGACGCCAAGGCTGGGTCCTGGAACGAGCTCCTGGAGGGACTGGAAAGGGATCCTTGGGGGCGCCCGTACAGAATGGTACTGGGCAAGCTCCGACCGTGGGTCCCTCCCCTGACGGAAACCCTGGACCCCGACTTCGTGGGAAGAGTGGTGGATACGCTCTTCCCGAGGGTCCAGGATAGTCCCTCCGAAGCCCCGCCCGAGCCGTGGTCGGACGACCTAGAGGTGACGGAGAGCGAGCTCGCCAGGGCCGTGTTGCGGCTCTCGGCCCGCAACACCGCACCGGGCCCAGACGGGGTCCCGGGTAAGTTGTTAGCGCTGGCGCTCAGGGCCTTGGGGAACAAAGTGAGGCAGCTCTTTACAAGCTGCCTCAGAGAGGGTGTGTTCCCCGTCAACTGGAAGTCGGCCAGGCTGGTGCTGTTGAGGAAGGAGGGAAGGACCGAAGACGTTCCGTCGTCGTTCCGTCCGATCTGCTTGCTGAACGAGGCGGGGAAACTCTTCGAAAGGGTTATCTCCGCCCGCATCGGCGAGCACCTGTCGCGCGTGGGTCCCGACCTGTCGGACTGCCAATTTGGATTCCGGCAGGGGCGATCGACGCTGGACGCTGTCCAACGCGTCCGGTCGCTGTCGGAGTCCGCAGTCCGATCGGGGGGGGGCGGGTGGCACTGGCGGTATCTCTGGACATCGTCAACGCCTTTGGCACCCTCCCCTGGCAGGCCATCAGGGAGGCACTCGAATACCACGAGTTACCCCCCTACTTGCGGGTCGTGGTCGGGGACTACTTGCGCGATAGGACGATAGGAATGTCGGGAAGGAACGAGACGGAAACGACGAGAGGGGTCGAGTGCGGTGTTCCACAGGGGTCCGTTCTGGGACCCCTTCTATGGAACCTCGCATACGACGCGGTCCTTCGCACCAGCCTTCCTCACGGCGTGAGTGTCGTCTGTTACGCCGACGACACTCTCGTCGTGACGACGGGGGCCGACTTCGGGCAGACGCTCAGGCTTGCCAAGCTGGGGGTGGCATGTGTCGTGAGGGCAATCCGCCGGCTGGGTCTAGAAATAGCGCCGCACAAAACCGAGGCGCTATGGTTCCACGGCCTTCCAAGGCGCCGGGAACCACCCAGCTGCCGGATACGGGTAGGTGACGCGGAGGTCCAGGTGGGGCCACATATCAAGTACCTTGGCCTCACCTTGGATAGCAGGTGGAGCTTTGAGGAGCATTTCGTGCGGTTGGTCCCCCGAGTCAAAAGGGTAGCGGGTGCTTTACACCGCCTGCTGCCCAACCTCGGGGGACCGAGGGACGGTGTTCGCCACCTGTACGAGGGCGTTGTGCGGTCCGTGGCTTTGTATGGGGCCCCCGTGTGATCGCGAGACTGCACGAGGTCCTCCCGCTGCAGAGCTCTCATCCGGAGCATGCAGCGGACAATGGCTATACGGATCGTACGGGGCTACCGTACAATCTCGTACGAGGCGGCGACGGTTCTGGGGCGCTCCCCCCCTTTCGAAATCCTGGCCGACATGTACGCGGAGATGTATAACGCGCCGCGACATGTCGACCGGGGGAGAGACGGAGGGAGCCCCCCAGAACCCGCGCACGGAATGCACAGGCGGGAGTTGCACCGGCGGGCTGAGAGGGACTGGCGTGCACAGTTAGAGTCGGGGGGCTGTGCGCGTCAACGCGCCGTCGGTGCTATACTCCCGCACTTCGAAGCCTGGCTCCACGGGAAGGAGGAAGTCACCTACCGCTTGACTCAGATACTTACCGGACATGGTTGTTTCGGTCAGTATCTGAATCGAATAGGGCGGGAGGACACGACACGATGCCACCATTGCGCATCCGACCTCGACTCGGCCCAGCACACGCTGGCGGATTGTCCCGCTTGGGACTCCGAACGCCGGGTCTTGGTCGAAGAGATCGGGCAAGATCTGTCTCCGCCAGTGTTGATTGCGGTAATGCTGGCGGATGAGGGAGGTTGGAGGGCTGCGGCCTCCTTCTGTGAAGCTGTGATGCTCCAGAAGGAGGCCGCCGAGCGGGATCGGGAGATGGCCGATCCCGCTCGAAGGGTGCGGCGTCGGGCCAGATAATGGCCTGATGCGCCGCCGCGGGTCGCTGGCGAGCACGACAAAGCTCGTGCCCACGACCCGGGAGGGATCACACCCCCGCATGGTCGAGGGGTGTCGCCGTAGGAGGTCGGACGGGGGAGGTTGCGAACACTCCCCCGAGAAGGGCTCCCCTGGTAGAAACAGGGGAGCAAAGGCTGGGGGTCCTCAGATGCGACACTCGATCCTGAGGCCCCCCTACAATGCCTGATGGCGGCGCTGAGGTTTTAGTGGGTAGGCCTTCCCCGTCTGGGAAGGAGAGCCCCACATAACCACCGGCTCGGTGGTATGCAGTGTAATGCATTTCCTCAGCGGGACCAAAAAAAAAAAAAAAAGCGGGCCCAGTGCCAGGCACAGGACCCTCGCTGGCACCCCGTCCAGTCCCGGCGCCTTCCCCTTCCCCTTGCTGTTTTAGTGGGTAGGCCTTCCTGTGTCGAACTCGAGGTCCGACACAGGAGGGCCCGCTTCCTCCACTTCGAGGGAGGCGCTGGGCGCGACCATCCTCGGGGGCTCGAAGGGTCCAGGGTCGGGGAAGAGCGATCCTAGAACCCTCTGCACGAGCCCCTCGTCCAACTGGTGTAACGGGGGAGCACTGTTTTCGTACTTCCCCCTCACCAGTCGGTACGGCCATCCCCAGGGGTCGGAGTCGAGGAGCTCTATAAAAGAGTTCCACGACTCCGTTTTGGCCCTCAAGATCTCCGTCTTGAGGGCCTTGCTCGCCTCCCTGTACGCCCGACGCAGAGTTTCCTCCTCGTCGGGCGTCCTCCTGGTGGCGCGCCTTCTGCACCGCAGGTAGGCGCGCCGCGCCCTCCAACTGGTGGCGCGCAGATCCGCTATAGTCTGCGACCACCAGTACACCTGCCGCTTACGCGCGGCCGGTTTCGCCCGCGGCATGGCGGCGTCGCAGACGACGCTAAGGTCCTCCGCGAAGTGCGCCGCCATGCCGTCAGCGTCGCAGGCGAGGTGCGGGGGCAGCTCGGACCACTCCCGCACCATCGCCGCCTCCAGCGCCACGTCGGGCTGGAGGTGCGTCACCGCCCATCGGCGGAAGGCGGCACCCGTTCCCGCTGGAGAGGTTGAGGCGTGCGAGGGGGAGACCGAATATCGGACGTACCGGTGGTCCGACATGGTCTCCTCCTCTGCCTCTACTCTCCAGTCCCTCACCCTCGCGGCGAGGGGTGCGGTGGCCAGGGTCACGTCGACGATCGACGAACCCTGCCATCGCACACACGTCGGGGTTGACCCTCGGTTGAGGACGTCAAGTCCCAGGCTCGTGGCCCAGGACTCGACTAAACCACCCCTGATGTCCGTGGCAGGCGAGCCCCACACGCGCGATTTCGCGTTGAGGTCGCCCGCCACCAAAACTTGCAGGGCCGCCGCCCTCCTTACCACCCCCTCGACCGCAGTCAGGTTGGCCTCAAAGTCTGCCCGACTGCGGTTCGGGGAGAAGTAGGTGGACACCACCACCACTTCTCCCCACTTGACGGCCACGTACCCGGGCCCCCTCTCCCTAACCGAGATGGGGGGGGGGGGCGAGCTCGTGGGTGGCCCCACAACGGCCGCCGAGCTCAGCCAGCCCACCTCGTGGACTGAGGACCGCGTACGGCTCGGAGACCACCGCCAGGTCTATCTGCCACGCCATCGACTGGCACAGAAGATCCTGTGCCGCGGCGCAGTGGTTGATGTTGACTTGGAGAAGATTCCCTGTGGACCTACTGGCCATTAGCGGTGTCCATGGGAATCTCCTCCCTGGCAGACAGTGCTGCCCGCCCGGTAGCCGCCGCTGTGGTAGCCCTCGGCATCAGTCTTCCCCTCACCGGTGGGGGGTTGCACCGTGCGGAACGAGAGGCTGCCCTGCCGGTGCCCTACCCACTCCTCCAACACCGGACGAATCGCCTCGATTGTCCGGTGGCCGGCAACTGGGAAGGATAGAGGCAGACCTAAGAATGCATGGATAAAGAAGGATATGCATGAGAAGAATGTCAGTGGTGAAATTACGTAGATAGAGATGAATGGAAGAAGAATTCGTATTGCGTCGACCTCACATAGTGAGTGTGATAAGACCAGGGTGATAGTGACGAGAAGAACCCCATATTAATTGTTCACTTAATGAGTCATCATATCTTTTTTTTATTATGGCATCAAACAGTCATCAATATTTAGAAATAATAAAAGTTACAAAACTTATATAAAAGACCCAGCCAAAGAAAGCAAAGAAGCCAAAGACATTTCAGCCAAGAGACCCTACTATTGGACAGTAGGTCTCCCCCAAGGATCTACAAATCGATCGGTTCCGTGTTTCTTGCATTCAGCTGCTTTCCGCGACCTTCACCAGATCGTCGGTATACTTTGGGGAGCTATACCAACACTGCGTCTCTCGGTACGCGGTCGCCACTCGAAAACCTTTTCGCCCCATTGGTCGTCAGTCTACTGACTGCCACCTCAGGTTCAAAATTCTTTGGGGGACCTTATTTCTTCCACGGAATCATAATTTCTGATTCGATCACGTCGAGAAACACGAGCATATAGCCCTCTCCACTCTTACATAACGTGTTTAGAGTATAAACGTATAATGAAAATATACGGCTCTCAAATCATTAGTAAACGAAGTTGTTCCACTTAGGTAAGCGCCGTAAATGCTCATACATAAGTAGGTACAGATAATACTAATTTAAACGTCTACTTCTAGAGATTCTCATAACATCCGATGGTTGTGTATTTAAAGTTTCCCGCACCTAATGAATAATTCTATTTCAGCCGACAGTTACTGCTTCGGCTTCAACGTGTTTATTTTCGATACGCCCCCTTCGCTTGCGAGGCACGTCCGAGTTCATTTGTTTTCTCGGCATCGAATCGAGTGGCCAGACTCGGTCACAAACGGCTTCTGTGCTTACCATAATATCACCATAGAATAATATGACTCACGCAACTGACGGTTAGGATGAAAAACTTAAAATGTCTAACGGCCGAACCCAATATTGTATCTGTAGTTTAAGATTAAAAACAATCTCGGATTATTGCGTATCGCTCGATCGATCTCTAATCCGCGTGCCAATAACTAAAGAGATTCCTCTAAATAAACTAAAATACCGCCATATTATTTAAGTTTTAATAAATAATTATCTAATATTTCAGCATCTTAAATTAAAATTTCTAATAATAGGGTATCTAATCTGCAAAGACTGAAAATCTGAAAAGACTGCAATCTTAGGATTCTTTTGACACCAGATCGCCAGCGATCCTTTCCCTCTTGGCCGTTTCTTCATACGCAAAATATTAGATTGTGCAATATTACTGTATGTTTTATGAAAACAAACTAGCTATAAATCTTTTTAAATAATGTTTCTTATGCTTCTAACAATAAATATAATTATACAAACTACTATTATTTTTATAGCAATGGATGGAACGTGTATAAAACTGACACGAGCACGCGAGTGACATTATTTGTTTGTTAGCTAGCTGTGGTGTGGTTGGTTTGATTTGAACTAATATAAATAAATAAAAGCAACGAATAATCGCAGAATAAATACAGAACGAAAATATTTGCTATAAATGACACGATAGTATGGTGTAAGTCTTATTAAGAGGACCATTAATTAGGAGTCTTAATAGGAGTTTCACCGCCTCCGTAGTTTAGTGTTTCGGTATAAATCGGTTTATTCCCCGCGGAAGCAGAAATTTTTACAACTGGTTTTATGTTTGTCATAAGGCTTCTAAGCCCGTCTGACTAGCTACCACAGTATTACCTAAATTTGTTGCCATAGTAACAATATTAATAATATTGCTGTGTTCCGACAATAAGAGCTAAGATAGCAAGTTTCTCAGTTAATGCCTTTTCCTCGCTTGCCATCAGGTGAGATGAATAGCAAAAATTTTCCTTTAGTTTGTAAAAATATCACTAAAGCTATTCCACTGTCGGACTCTACTAAATACACACCTAATAATTTTTCAACAACCCCTTATAATATGGTCCAACAGGTAGTAAATCTTAATAAATTGTATTGATATTTTCCCCTATTAAGCAAGTCAAGCTTCCGCGAGCGAGTCAAATGAGCACGAATATAGAACGGTATGTATTTCGCGCGAACGCCTGATTTCGTGTTGACTTATCGTGGCGCCTGCTGAATAAAACATAACACCTCACATTCGAGGCGCTCTTACAAATAAAATGCCATGGCCTTTAAAGCTCCAAAAAATAGCAAGAAGAGCATCTTTTTAAGCACCTCGTTTTAAAATATACGATTAATACAACCAAATATATTTTTTTAATACCAAACAACCAAATAATTTTGATTATAAAACCAACATTGTAAATGGCGATTTAAAAGAGGAGATAAAAAAAATTGACCTTTCGAGTTTCTTGCCTGTTCTTCTCGAGAAGGCTCTCCCAATTTCCGAACAGGTGTAGAGTCAACTTTTTTTTTCATTCCTACTTGTATTTGCAGACATCTTTAGTATATTCAGGATGTATGCACATACAAGGTTAATATGATTTCTTTAAATTACATTGTTTTGCTTTGTTTTGACGCCAATAAGCGCCTATAAAGGCCTATGTTGAATAAAGATTTTTGAATTTGAATGATGTGAAAAAAAAACACACACTTTTTGGTTCAAGCTTAATGTCCTAGGGTCGATTTTGGCCGAGTCTGAACTTTTATTATATTTCAATGTCGCTGCGTTAACTTAACGAAATTTGGTGTCATACTGATCCGTGAAAATGGTAAATATTTTCTATGTTTAATGCTTTCTTTTTTATTAGATGGAATACTGTGACGCACCATCTGCCTATAAAGTCGAGAGATGTGTATAGGAATTAACCTACGGGATTTAAAAACTCACTGGTTTTCAAACAACGTCATTCACGCATACGTAAAGCGAATAATTACTTCATCGTTTAATAATCCCAATGATACAATGAATCAAATTCAACCTACACACAGTACTAATGTAATAAGCCCATTTTACCCTTTGCGAGAGGTAGGCATTTCTAGTATCGCAACATCTCTGCGCAAATCCACACCGCTCTGTAGCGTCTATGGTTCGTAACGCTACGAATTGTAGGCGCGAAAAATGTGTCTTTAAGATGCGGGCGCTTTGGTAAAAAGCTCGCATTGTTTCCGCAGACTTTAAGCTCGAGCAGTGACCGTGACGGCGCGTATATTGAAACGTTCCGTAGATTGGAACTCAACATGTACGTGTCCCTAACTTTTTCTGTCCGTAAACCCCTTCTGCAAAATATTAGAAAACTAAAAAAAATAGATAAATGAAATCGGTAAGTCGTTCATAAGTTATTGCGTGACCAAGGGAAATGGGAATTAATTTTTATCTTTAAAAAGATAAGTAATTTATAGATGTTCTCAAAGTCTGATTTGATTACTTTATATTTTTAATATAAAATTTTACTTAAGCTAGAAAAGAAGAAAGCATTGATTAATTGAACAGGCCTTAAAACACGTGTATGATTAAAGAGGACAGTGTTTAAGCAAATCAAGAATAAAAAGCGGTTATTTCTATATTACACCGCTCGAGGAAATAATTCTTAATTTGTGCTTAAGTGAACACTGCGTTGGCGCTCGCCTGAGGGGTAAAACACTGTTTTCTAAGAAAAACCTTCAGCCCTCTTAAATCACGCCCACCCGCCACTGGCTCCACGAGTTCATAATTAGGTACCTACTGTAAAATAAGTTTCATTCTTTGTTTTGATGTTGAAATTTGCCACATTTTAACAGATTCCATGTTTGATCTACAAAAGTGAATTAGGCAACTCACCAGAGGGAGACTCTGTTCCAGGGTCGCTTGCTTGGGTACCTCCGTATTTACCTATATATTTCTGCCACAAAGAAGCAATGCTTGCATTATTGTGCTTCGGTTTGAGGGGTTAGATATGGCAGTGAAATTACCGGGTACCGTGACTTTACATCTAATGTTACTAGTTGACAACGTATACTGCAATTCTTGTGGGGGTTGCAGATTTGCTGCGAAGTATGTCGGTGGCGCTGTGGACTCGGCACTTGCCCTCCAATCGGTCTGGGATTCGAGACCGCCATGACGTACCTATGTGTCTAACGCTCCCACAGTGAAGGAAAACATCGTGAGGGAACCTGCATACATCTGCCAAGAAATTTAATGGTGTATGTGAAGTCGCCCAATCCGCACTGGTCCAGCGTGGTTGACTAAGGCCTTATCACCCAAACTTTATTTGGTAACGTCTATGTGCTCATTTTCCGGTCCATCTCTAAAACCCTAGTCCATTTTGGATTGTTTTTTGCTTTTTTTACTACTAGTTTTTAAAGCTGTCCAGTAGATTACTCTTAATAGTGGACCGGGATACGTATTGTTTTTATATTCTATGTACCTTATAATTTTATATGTCACTCAGGAATAATGCAGCTTTCTACTGGTAAAATAATTTTCAAAATCAATCCAGTAGTTCTAGAGATTACTTCCTACAAACAAACACACTTTACAAGCGTGTGTTCTATCTCCTTTTTTGGCAAGGGGGAATCTTTTTATTCAATTTATTCAACAAGGAACTGAAAAGCTGACAAGGCCGCCCCGAAGATATGCCATTGGACTCGGGTATATACCCCATACCTGGCTAAACCACCCTCCAGCACATTCTACCCCCATAGAGGCACGATCGGGATCGGCGTTAGCCATTCCCCGAGCGCGCCTCCTGTGTTCTATCTCCTGCACTAACTCTCTATTAGTCTCTACTTCCTAATGCCCACTATAAAAGAATCTTTACCTCTATATAATATTAGTATAGATTACTTGTTCTAAAGAATTTAGTTGCATTAGAGTCGCTAGTCTAGTTGCGACCTAAGGCGAAACAAATTGAACCTATTCAAACTTCGCCTTCATAAGAGAATTCATTACGTATCAGAGTATAAAACAGAGGACATTAAAATTTGCTTAATTCAAAGAAACTAAACAAGTTTCACAATTCAATTGTTACTATTCCCAACTCACTGGGAAACAATACGTTGACACTATAAAGGCGCTTTTAATTTAGATTTTCATTTGCGATGTCGTTGACCTCTGTGTCTTAATTTCGCATATTTATGTTTTATGTTGATTAACGTCTACAGTGTACAGTTGTTTAAATTAATTTATTTTCGTTACTACAAATCACCAACAAAGGGGAGGATGATAGCAACAGAGGCTGGAAATGAGTTTCAATATTATTGTAAAATCTTAGAGGAGTAGTGTTACAGCTGAGTGCAAAATGTTGCTGAAAATTAGGCTATTTTTGTGCATTTCTTGTGGAAGAAAAAATTCGTGTTGAGCTGAACTTATGTGTCATCATTACAGCTCATATACGTCCCCACCGAGGAGCACGAGCCTACCTTAACTAGTTAGGGCGATTAGGCCTTAGTCAAACCACGCTGGCCCAGTGCGGATTGGTTGACTTCACATACACCTTTGAATTACTTCGCAGTTGTATGCAGGTTTCCTCACGATGTTTTCCTTCACCGTAGGAGCGTCAGATAAAAGTACATAAAATTCGTGAAACGAAAAACACATTGGTACATGGCGGGATCAATCGCGGGCCTCCCGATTCTACTCGGAGCACAGTCCAGTGCCGAGGCCACAGCGCCACCGACGCTCTTACGACCGCCACCGCCCGACGAACTTACGTGTAATTTAATTGAATTCGTTATATACAAAAGTCGAGGGAAGAGGGGGTTAGGGAACAATGATAAGCCAATTACTTTAAATATAGAACATTAATCGTCACACCCAGAGACCGCTAATTGGCGCGACGCTGTGTGACGTCTTCGTAACGGTCGCGGCAACGAAGAACGCATTATGTACGATTTTTGCGGAATAGAGTTATATACATTTAAAATCAGGGAAACGAGCTCTATTACTTTCCCATGGAGACTATTACAATATTTTTATAAAAACCCGCTATTTCAGTTTTTTATAAACGCATTAACTTAGATACTTATATTTTATTTACCAAAAAATGTATAATTTTTTTAAATATAATATCTGATGTGTCCTGAACTCCTGAAGCGTCCCTAAAATTTTCCAGGGTGATAAAAAAATAACCGTGTATAATAAAATCGTAGGGGTACAAAAATCTGTAATTGCGAAATATTAAGAAAAAAAATACACAGGTCGCCTTAAAATCATTAGCAGAACACGATAGAATAGTTTAAAAAAATGTTTGTTTGTTTGTCTGTTTGTCCGGAAAGATCTCCGAAACTACTGGACAGAATTTGATATTGCTTACACCACAATGCTTAGTGCACACACACACACACACACACAATACACACGCACGCACGCTCACACACATACACACACACATTTATGGCACGTTTTTACATTTTTTTTTCTTTTTACCTTTTCCTAATATGAACTGTACTTCGCTTTCGTGGATTCATATTTATTTCTTTTTTTTAATACAACTTACCCTTATGTTTGTATTTTTAGTTAACAGAGTAAGTTTCCGTTATTGTCTTATGTACAGAGATGTTTTTACCAAATTAAAATGTAACTAGAATTATGCTGTGGAAACTATGTTTATAAAAAATAAATAAATAAATAAAATTATGCCTTAATGTTCTTCCGGAAAATTTTCCGGAAGAACATTAAGGCATAATTTCATTTGTTTAAATTTACTTTTTATTTTTAGTGAAAAAATACCATATCAAAATTTCGAACAATGTTTATGTAGAAAATCAACATGGCGCACGTGAAACTATTTTGACAAGTCTGTTACATAGTGCAAAAAAAAATTAATCTTTCCTGTTATTGGCTGTGCCCATCTGGTTGATTCCTCTGTAACGCCATGATCAACCCTAGATGTGCACGTATCTCGATTGCCACCGACAAAATGACTGCCGTGCCGTGTGCGTTGAGACGGTGACAAAATCGGTGGAAAAAAGTCTGTGAAAAAGTCGGCCTACAAGAAGTCGGCCGTGTGCGTTTGCGCTTACTTTTCTATGACCTCGGTCAATTTAAGGGACGCTTCACACGATAGTAGAATGATTTAAACATTAATGACAAAGTTAACTCACCTATTTAAATTTATATTAATTTTAGAAAATGTTCAAATAATACTGCACTAAGTTAGTGTAGTATTTTCTTTTGTATTTTTTATTAATATTTAAATCATCCTACTACCGTGTCCCTTAAATTATCCGGCGTGATTAAAAAAGTAGCTGTGTATAACCAACTCACGAAATAAAATGACTATTCCACTAGTAGAATATCCAGTAGGCGAGTCACGCGCTCACCAAACGAATCAAGATTTGCCCAAATTGGAACGTTTAAAGCAAACGATTTGGTGATTCCATTAGTCTGCCGTCTTAATTCTAAATCGTTTTCGAGCGTCTAAATACAAAATAGACACTTTGATACGTTAGTGTTAAATGAAGAAAGCTTCCTTCTCTGTGATACGGTCGTATTTTTGTATACAAATCAAAGGAGATCTTACAGACAATTCTAAGAAGTCGGTTTCATTGTTGTGCTCAAAAAGCTAAGATCATTCATTGTAAAAGAATATCGATTCATTCAGCGGAATAAAGCTGTCATTTACAAAACATTGGATTGGAAATTTTGTATCACGGGTTATTTGGTTAAAGTCACCCACCCACTCGACATGGGCCTCTTGACGATATTTTTCTTATTTCTTTTAAGCCAGCTGCATACGGTACGTGAGTTTCCTCGGACGAAACGGGACGGGGAGTTTTGGAGGCATCGTTTCATGGAGTTTTGGAAATGTATTGCAAAGTGCAACGTGACAAGCATGGTACCATAATGTTAAACATCGTCGTCGACGATATTTCTCCCGATTTGTTGTGCTATTATTGTGCTCCGACGATATTGTCCCACGCCCCCGTCCCGTCTCTGCATCGGATACGTACACTGAAGAGAATGGGTCAAGAAATATGGTGGTAAATTCATTGTCGCGAGCCTTGCGACTAAGAACGGACGTATCATTGTCGCGAGCCTTGCGACTAAGAACGGACGTATTCATAATGTTCTAATACAGTATTTGTGTACTTACTCAAATTCATCTTAATGTACATTTATATAAAGTCTCATATTCAAAACGTATCCGTGGCTTACATTCGTACCCTGTATAGGATTATGTAAAATTTTGTACTTCACTGTTTTTTTTCTTATTGTTAATTTTTAGTCTGTTTTTAGTTATCGTACAGTACTTTTTTGCGAAACCTGTTATTGGCATCCTAAAATGTATTATAATATGTAAATTTTGTATTATAAATATGCTGTTGGTTTCTGAATAAAATGAATAAAATTAAAAATAATATTGCATGAGACTTTGTATTGAAATAAAATATTCGAGCTTGATATGGAATTGTATTTAATTAAACATTTTTGTACAGACATAAAGTTACAAAACCTATCAAAGAAAATACTGTATTATTTCGACTGCAGACTACTTAACATACGTTGTCCCTACCTCCTTACTAATAGTATAAACGCCAAAGTTACTCGTCTGTCTGTCTGTTAAACTTTCACGCTTGAGCATGAACCAATTTTGATGAAATTTGACATAGCTTAAGCACTGAGGCATAACATAACCACCCTTTAACATTAAAGTTCCTTAGAAAACGCGATTTAACTAAATTCCATGGGGACAAAGTCGAGTGAAACAACTCAGTTTCGGTAAAGGAGTATTCCAAATATCCCATTCCGTCCCCGTTACATTCATGGAAAAACACGTTTCGTATGCGGCGTGCTTTATTCTTCTTTTGCTTCTTGATTCATACGCCAGACAGTCTTGCCTTGAACATTAAGTTCCTATTACACGCGTCTAATTCGAAATCTAATTCGGCTTACGGACAAGCTCGAAGATGTCACTATGAATATCGGAACATTTTGGACGAGCACAATGCGATCACGGATAAACCGAATTCGTAATGCTAACATTTGCTATTGTAAACCGACAACTCGGAGAGCGCCCATCGAGGGTCGTGCTTGGGAATTTTAATTCGCCTAAAATGAAAGCAAACACGAATTTGGAATTTGACCGTTTCTCGAAACAATTGCTCCAATATTTATTGTTTCTCGGAGGGCCAGTATTGACTATTCAAATTTTTATGTAAACATACGCTTCGTAGTTAATTGTTTACAGCACAGAACTGAAAAAATTGTGGCTGTCGCCAAATTTTCAGACAGAAACTTGTACAATATTGTATCTGTGTCGATACTATGTATTTGTATCGTTTTTTGTCTCAATTTCAAATTAAAACTAGCTTTGATGAAACGCGACTGTACATAGAAAATAAACAGTCATACGACTAGGTAGAATTTACTTCAATCCGTAATAGTACAATATGATACGAGCGCGCTATGTCGGTCATTGCGTACGAGGCGATATTGTGTGCGAGCCGCAGGCGAGCGCGACAAGAAAGCAGAGTACTGTAATGACCAATGCGCGCGTGTATCATACGACGTTTTTCAACACACTTGTGAGGAAAATAAAAGATCTCGTGGTATTAATATTTTGCTGAAAATGACTGCGCTTTTTTATCAATCTTCTACTGCATGAAAGTATCGTATGCCGCCAAGTATTTATCCTTTGACTTTGGCGGCAACAAACTATTACTCGCGCTTTGCGCCTCCATAATTATTTCCGGCGGAGTTAATAATATGGATTCTTCTTCACTTGGACTACATATTATTTGTAGATAATCAATTATTAATTACAACAAAAAGGCAAAAAATTTCAATAGCGGGAAAATGCCGCGCGCCTTTTTTTTCGCGCGCTGCCCGGGCATGGCTAAACTCTTCATACAGCCAACAAAAAAGGGCCAAACAGCCAAAATTCAAAACTAAATAAACCGAATATTTTAGTTTTTAAAAAACAAATTTTTAATAATTTATTTTAGTTATAGTTATTAATTATTGTTTTTAAATGTTTGTGTTCAAATGTCGTTGTTAATTTAATATTTAAGTAGCCAGCAATAGGCTGTTCATTTGTTTCCAATTGGCAGCCGCATTAAGTCGTGTTAAAAAAAGTAATTTAAGAATGCGTACTGGACATATATTTACTTTGCAATCTTGAACAAATTAGAATTTGTCGTGTTAAGATTACCGCACTTGTGTGATTATGTAAAGTGAAAAGCACTCGTGTTTAATATACTGAATAGCTGGTCTAAATGCAAGGTAATAAGACCCACTTTACGAGCAAGTGTGTTGAAAATGAAGTATAAGTTGGCGGAGTTCCGCATATGTGGTATGTGCGACAAGGTCACTTCCATTTTTTTACTATTCTGTGGTATTTTTATTGAATGAAGTATGAAAAGGTAAAATTTATTTTGTCCGTCAGTAAAAAAGTAACGTACAAATAGAATTCGGCAGATTCACATTGAGTAAGCGTTTGGCGCAAGCACTGACTTGTACCTACCAACACTAGTCAGTCGCCGAGATAGCACTATCGCGTAGCACTATATTGCCTTGAAACCATGATTCTATTTATAATTTGTCTGGTATAACTTATTCTTTACGTCGTAACGTCGAATATATAATTAATAGTGGAAAAATCAATTCTTGTGTAACATGAACAGATTATTATTGGCTAAATGACTGATACCAGGAAATTTTGATGATACTGGCATCGCGCAAGCCGTGGCTTTATTTTTATATCATTTGTTTGACACGAAGGTAGTCTGCGATTGTTATTACTTTTCTTCTTGTAATCTTGGAAAAAAAATATCGATAGAATATTAGGACAAAGAATATTTAAAACGGCGAAGACGACGCTCGGCGCCAGATACATTATAAGAAATAGAGCCTCAGCACGGAATATTAGTTTACATGGTACCAATATTATCTACACGGTGTTTCATAATAATAATTTATTCTTTTACTGGCGGCAGCTTAATAATTTATTCTTTTACTGCTAAATCATTGTCACAATAAAAGCAAAGTCACTGTTATGTTTCATAAGTCCTAACTTGAAATGAGTGTGGTTAACTCATCGCTGTTATAGTATTTAGTAATTTTGTTGCATATTGGTTTTGTGAATCTGTAATTGGTTTTACGGTGTATATTGTTGTTGTTTATTATTGTTTTTGTAACTGTTGATTCACCAATAAAATAAAATAAATAAAATAACCAATAAATAATCAATGCGTTATCTAAAACTAATGATTAAAATTTGTTTACACGTAATGTCATTCAACCCAAAATTTTCATGTATATCATAGACGTGATGATGATACTATATGATATACATTAAAATTTTGGGTTAAATACATTACGTGTAAACACATTTCAATAATTAGTTTTAGATAACGCATTGATTATTTATTGGTTATAATGAAACACCGTGTATATCTGCGGGTGTCGAAATAAATTTTTGTTGTTATATGAATTATGTATACATTTGAATGAAAGATAAAGTGCGCCAGACGAATGATAAAAAAATCGGACCATTCGTTTCAAGCCAACGCTGTCGCGACAGCGCTGCCGCTGTCTCTTGTAAGAAGCAACACATTTTGCTGCGATCAAGTGTCTTTGTAATGACTAAGTTAATTATATTATTAACTTTATTACTTATTAACATGCATGTCATCATCGGAAGAACTTTCCAAAAACATTGAAAAGTATGTTTATGTCAAATTAAAGAATACGGTTTTCATGTTATTCTCTTTTTATAAATTACTAGCTTTTGCCCGCGGCTTCGCTCGCGTTAAATTCGGGGTAACACCGAAGATTAAAAAAAAAAATAAGGCAGGTATTTATCGTGGGTAACAAAGAGTCTGTGTACCGATTTTTAGCTTCCTACCTTGAAAACTGCAAAAAGTCCCATATACAATTTCACCCCCTCTTTTAAGGGGTTGGGGGCAGATTTCCAAAAAAAAATGATGCACAATTTTTTTGTTAGTCACAAATAGTTTGCATACCAATTTTTAGCTTTCTACCTTGAAAATTGCGGAATGCTCCATACAAACTTCCACCCCCCATTTTAGGGAAGTGGGGCGTTAGAAAGAGACAAAAAGTAGCCTATGTCATTCTCCATCCGTCAACTATCTTCACTTAAAAAATCACTTCAATCCGTCGCTCCGTTTTGCCGTGAAAGACGGACAAACAAACACACACACACACTTTCCCATTTATAATATTAGTATGGATATTGCTTAGAAAATGTCGAGTTTTGAATATATAGTTTAGTCAACCATTTCGCATCCTTATGTAGAAATGGAGAGGGCTATACTAGGGGTTTCTCTACGTGATCACATCTGAAATGATGAGATCCGTAGAAGAACTAGAATTACCGACACAGCCCAAATTCTTTGGGCTATGTCGGTAAACCTTAAGTAAACCTTACAAACCTTAAGTGGCAGTGGGCAGGACACATCGCTCATAGGATTGTTAGGTCGGGAAGGTCCTCGAGTGGCGGCCGCGTACTGGAGGACGCAGTGTTGGTAGATCCCCCACAAGGTAGAGCGACGATCTGGTGAAGGTCGCGGGAAGCCGCTGGACGCGGGAGGCGCAGGACCGATCGGTATGGAGATCCTTGGGGAGGCCTATGTCCAACAGTGGGCGTCTCTTGGCAGAAATGATGATGTAGAAATCCCAAAATAATTTCGTTATGAATTCATTTTATTTGTTTACATTCTTTAATACTACTTAATTTACGAAATTAATATAGAAATATAGAGACCTCATACACCTGACGAAGGATAAATGAACAAATAATTTATAATTTAAGCTAAGTATAGTAATAAAGAAAATTGCCAAATTAAATCCAATATTATTAATAATGTAATTTTAAGGATTTCTTATGAATTGCATGTATGTAAACGTATCTTGAAATTTCAGCACTTGTAACCTGCCTTTAAAACGCTCATCAAAGATAAACCAGTCAGTCGATCAATATACGAACCGTGTTACATAAACATAGACGTTTGTAATCCTTCCTATCAAAATTTTAATCTCTCACATTCAAGCCTTCAATCGCCAGACTCCAATCCATCCATCCACCCACTAAATATGAATTGAGCGGAAATTAAAGCTCTACTTTTTTTAGAATATTCGGCTCGCTTTTTACAGGCGTTTCCCATTTAAATTACGCTCAAACGGTTAGGAGATAGGTTCCAGAATTGACTGTGTATAGGTTTGACGAACGGCAAATATCTGGCTGGCCACTGCAAATGTTTTGTAGATTGACATTTCGCGAAGATATCACTCACTGGAGTCCGATAATAGCTTCTGATGGCGCAACGAGCCGGTATGCTCGCGAGAATGTAACCGAGTGCAGTTTCGTATTATCTTAAAACCAGTTGGAAATATTATTATTAGCTTTATGCCTGCTGCTTCCGCTGTGTGGACTGCACACTTTTAGCTACGTTATATGTACGAGTGTACTCGTACGTAAAGTCGGTGATTTAAAATATGACACCGACTTCAAAATTGAAATCCTGATGTTGGTATTTTTATATTATTTTTGACTTTTTTGTGTTTTTGAAGTCGGTTTTTTGGGGTCGCAAAGGCCCCATCTTATCTACAAATCTTTCATATTAGTCATTTCCCCGCTTTCCCTGGCACTGAGCCTCTCAGTACCTTTCATGTTCAGCGTAAAACGAGTTTAGATAAATATAGTTTTGTTGCCGACTATAAAAACGTGAGTATTGACCTTGCATTAAGGTTTGGCCGGGGCCTCAGAGAACCTACGTCCATGTTTTCTAAAAGTGGCAGTATAATCAAATAAAAACATACCAGCCTAATTCAAATATAGGGACAGTCATATTTTGATTTTGCTTCTACTTTTATTTGATTTTTCAATAAAATATTCAAATAATCAGCTGAGTACGTCAGATATAAAACGACCAAGCACATCATCTGAGAATCTGCTTGGGCGGAAAGACTTGTGTTTTGAAGGCCCTCCAATTGCAGATTTGTAGATAAGATTACTGCCTATTTCATGGACTTCGATGAAAGAAAGAAAGAAACTTTTATTGGCCAAAAGGTACATAATGTCCTCCTAACCGATATTAGGTCACGGCGGCCAATCTCCACAGAGACTAGCCATCTGCGCAGGAGTTGTTATAATGCACAAGTGACTGCGCAAACGCAAGTGCACTCTCTGTTCCTTAACTCGCCTAGTCCGATGGGACGGTTAGCCGACACGACCGGGACGAGATCAGGCGCAGGACCCACTGTTTAACGTGCCTTCCGAAGTACGGAAGAGCTTGAGATTTTTCTTATTTTGGTCACCCATCCTAAGATTTACCACAGCGCGCGGCCTGCGTTCTTGCGGGTCAAACGCCGTGGAATGTCAACGCGTCCTCGCGGAGGTGTATCGACATCGGGTTGCTACTCGTGAACGAGGGGGACGTTCCGCTCCACAAGAGGTGGAGCGGATTCGTACCATGGCGCAGAGGGAGGCTCTGCGTCAGTGGGGTGAGGCACTCGCCTCCCCAGCTGCCGGCCACCGGACGATCAACGCGATTCGTCCGGTGTTGGAGGAGTGGGTTGGGCGCCGGCAGGGCAGCCTCACGTTCCGCATGGTGCAGGTACTGACTGGGCATGGCTGTTTCGGTGACTACTTGCACCGGGTCGCGCGTCGGGAAGAAACGCCGCGCTGTCACCACTGCGACGCTCCCGAGGACACTGCCGAGCACACCCTATTAGAGTGCCCCGCATGGCGACCCCAGCGCAGCGAGCTTTACGCTGCGCTGGGAGTCGGAGACCTCTCGCTGCCGAGCATGGTCGTAGCCATGCTCCGCGGCGATGCGAAATGGGGGGCTGTCGCCTCCTTCTGCGAGGACGTAATCTCGCAGAAGGAGGCCGCGGAGAGGGAGCGGGAGGCAGATCCTCAAGCCGCTCCCATCCGCCGCAGACGGATAGGCAGGCGAAGGCGGGCATTTGCACAAGCGATGCCCGTCTAATGACCCTGCCGTGGAGGCCTGCGTGCACGGCTGGCCCCGAGCACGCCGCCGTAAGGCCCTCCGTCTGGGGATTGCCCTGGTGTTCTCGGGCAATCCCCCCTTGGCGATAGCCCGACCAGTGGGTCGGGCTTGCCCGGGCGCGTAGGTAGTGGAGTCGCAGTGTGGACCTTACCTAGCGCGCCCTTAAGGGCAGGGAGAACACCGGGGGGTTTTAGTGGGTAGGCCTGGCACTCTGCCGGGAGAGCCCCACACACGCACGCTGTTTAGCCAACGGCGGGTACGGTGCGGTTACGCATTTCCCCCCGAGAAAAAGAAAAGGACTTACTACAGCGAACGTTGCTTAACCTTAGCAATCGTTCGCTGAGCGCACGCGCCAATGCGCCACCAAGCTCCTCAAGGTATTGAACAATAAGGCGGATTGGCCAAATGGTCCCATCTCAGCTTAAAGTTTCTGTTGCATATTGCAACAGGAGCGCTGGTTTTCAGATGGGACTATTTTGGACGACGTAATGATTTTAAATAAATAACTGAAGGACGATAAACAAAAGTAACGTTTCAGCCTTTGAAATTCATTATACTAAGTCAAATTTAATAAAAAGTTCTCAAGTTTGTATTGATTTAGTTTATTGAACCTATTTATTACTACGGCTAAGACATTAATTTTATCTTAATATCTAAAAAAACGGTGAATTGTAGTCACGAAGATCGAAGGTCTCAGTGACCCCACTTTCGTAGAAGAGTAATGAAAAAATTAGACCCACAGTTAGTTAAAGGTTAATAATACCAGCTCACCGAAGTAACTTAAAAGAATACAAAGGGTCAATACCTGCCTATTGTATTTAAAAACCGGCCAAGTGCGAGTCGGACTTACGCACGAAGGGTTCCGTACCATTGACTAGATAAATTAACATTGGAGTTCAAAAATATGTTCTCCCACACATTCCACCAGCAAATGTAAGTTGGTACGCACAATATTGAGTGACTTACCATGTTATTTTAATATCATGGACTTCGTATAGGTTTTCCTATAATCTATAAGTAGAAAACTAATTTCAGTATTTTTTTCAAAATTTTTGGTTCGGAGATAGTGGGGGGAATGGTAAATTTTCGTCTATTTTCTTGAATAACTTGGAAACTATTTATTTGAAAACAATAAAAAAATACATTTAAGATCTTCACAACAAGACCTTTCATTATATACCTATGTCACACGATGCAGTTTTCAAAAATTTTGATTTTAATTTTCTACCTTCCCCCCAAAAATGGCCTCCCATATACAGATTTCATATATTCACGTCACACCTCTGCGTTTGGGTCACAGAAATTGATATGTGTACCAAATTTCAACTTAATCGGTCTAGTAGATTCGGAGATAATTGACTGTGACCGACAGACAGATGGACACACGGACGGAATGATCCTATAAGGGTCCCGTTTTTTTATTCGGACGTACGGAACCCTAAAAACTAACCCCTAACTCCTTACCGTTACGAATCTTTCCAACATCGGTTTGACTCATTAGTAATACCAGATGCAAATACCTGAATAGCTACAGAGAATAACATGAAACACGTTGGACGTGCTTATGAAATTTAAGGGTTTTTCTCGATTTTCCTCGGATCCCATCATCAGATCCTGACTTTGGTGACAATGGGACCAATCAGGAAGAACAACCCTCTCAAACGATTTTTGGGGGTCTATTGATGCCACGTCTGTAGGCTATAGCTCTAGAGACCCTACACGTGGCCCCCGGGTAGCGCTAATAGGTATCAGCAATCCTAGTGGTAGGCTTCGGCCGCGGCTTGTCACCACCCATTAGGCTCAATCGTGCCACTGTGGACTAGACACTTGCCTACTAATCGGGAGGTCCGGGGTTAAAACCCTATTCTCTCTATTTTTATTTCAACGTAGACTTTAGGTGTCAAACACAGATACAAAAAAAATATTAATCAATGAAATCTTATTAGGCTAAGGTATTTGACAATTATTCGATTAATCCCTTTATTATTATGTGCCCCATTCAAGCATCATTAAAATTAATGCAATGAAAAAACCGACCAAGTGCGAGTTGGACTCGCCCACCGAAGGTTCCGTACAAACTCGCCCACCGAAGGTTCCGTACAAACTACCTTAACTTCCTAACTATGCACATATTTCCTTAATATGTATTTTTTTTCCTTAATACGTGCTATAAGACCTTGCTTCTTGTCAAATTTCATGATCCTAGGTCAACGGGAAGTACCTCATTTATTTATTTTATTAATTCTTTATGTACAATGTGTACAATGGCGGACTTAATGCCAGAGGCATTCTCTACCAGTCAACCTTCAGGTGGTGCAAAAAGCAAATGTGGTAGATGTACCCATAAAACAAAATTAATAAAGAAACCTGCAGACTTTTATAATCCTAATACATAAATATAATTAAATAAATAAACTAATATATATTATAAGACACCCAACTCTCAAGTTGCAAGAGTAATAAGGCCAACAAATAAGTGACTTTATACACATGTATCCGTAATTTATTTTTGAAACTTAACCTGCTAGTCGATTTCTTGATATTCAACGGCAAAGCGTTCCAGAGAAAAATGGATTGAATAAAAAAGGAGCAATGAATTATTCCAGAACAGTGAGATGGACATTTAAGGAGATAATTGAATGATGACCGAAGGGGTCTATTATGAGGACCCTGTATGAGTACCCTATAAATATTGATTCCCTTGAGAGTGTCGCAATCCTACGTTTTTTGCGTCATAAGCGGCCGCATCTTTTTTCACGTTAACATAGAAGTTTGATTTTTCACAGTTTCCAGGGACTGTAGAGTGTATGGTTTTAATTTCAACTGGGTGCCTTTACGCGTTCCTGAGACAAAGGGTTTTGAGAGACAGACGGGCGGACGGACTGCCAACAAAGTGATCCAATGCCAATTTTTATTTACTTTTACGGTGTCTGTAAAGTAATCTTACAAGTTAAATTTGACCCATTTCCCGGCTTCCGATTGAGCTAAAATTTTGCATTTGAATGTATATATCGCGTAAAAATGCAATATTAAGATGACACGGAGCTGATCTAATGCTGGAGCTGAAAGGTGGCCATAGGAACTCCGCAATAAAACGACACAACCGACAAAAAATAAAAACCGACTTCAAAAACACTGAAAAGTATAAAATAATATAAGAATAGGTACAGACAACATCACACTTCTATACTGAAGTCGGTGCCAAACGATGATCCCCTAGAAAGTCTTAAAATTTGTCAAAAAAAATTATATTAGAAACCTCAATATCATTTTTGAAGACCTATCCATAGATACCCCACAGGTATGGGTTTGATGAAAAAAAATTTTTTTGAGTTTCAGTTCTAAGTATGGGGAACCCCTTAAAATTTATTGCTTTTTTTCTAATTTTGTGTGAAAATCTTAATGCGGTTCACAGAATACTAACACAGAATCTACTTACCGAGTTTCAACAGTATAGTTTCGGAAAAAATGGCTGTGACAAACGGACGGACAGGCAGACAGACATGACGAATCTATAAGGGTTCCGTTTTTTGCCATTTGGCTACGGAACCCTAAAAAGCATATATACGGTCGAATTGAGAAACCTCCTCCTTTTTCTAGAAGTCGGTTGAAAAGTTGTTTCTGAAATATTTTTTTTGCTTTTGAGGTATGGAACCCTAAAAATGGATCACGTGACCTCCCACAACCGAATAATACTTACATCACCGACGGACGCGACTATCCGCAGACTCATCAATCACTCATCTCATTCTATGCGATCATCTCGTATCACTTTAACATATTGAGCTGAACCTGAAACTAGGTCAGCGGGTCGGCCGAATCGTGATGATGTACCCTGTTCGCCGCGTATAAGTCCGAGAGATTAATTGGGGCACCTACCGGAGGCACACTAAGTCCTGCAAAAAAGGGTCAGTGATGGCTTGCGACCGTGAAACACGGTTGACGGTTGGCAGATATAATTACACTGCACTGCAGTCTTCAGTCCGCAGTTTCGCCTGCGTTCCGTTTCGTTTTTCCCGTGGGAATTCTGTGTTTTCATGCATTAAAACAGTGCTCACCCGTGGTAGGTATTACCGTTGGTTCTACTGCTAGTACTAGGGGAAAATGTTTTTTTGCCCGTGGTACTACTTCAAATGTCCGGGAGATCTACGGACAAATAATTTTGTCACTAACACTACATATTATTTTCGACAATAAAAGCACACCACGTGAGTAACTATCAGTTTTAATAAATACTAATATTGTGAATGCGAAAGTAACTCTGTCTGTCTGTCAGTGGCGCTTTCACGCCAAAAATGCTAAACCGATTTAGATGAAATTTTGTATAGACATAGTTTGAGTCCCAGGAAAGGATAAAGGATAGCTTTTATCACGCAAATTACCCCTTAAGTGGGAGAAAGGGGGGTGAAAGTTTAGATGAGCCGATTTAGATGAAATTTGGCATGTGGATAGTTTATGGTATGTTAGATAGGGAAGGATAAAGAATAGTTTTTATTGTAAAGGGAATCGTTAAAAAAGCATTTCCACGTAGACGAAGTCGCGGGCAAAAGCTAGTATTTATATAATTTTAAAAGAAATGAAGGAACGCTGCCATAAAACTTTTTAATTACGAGTTCCAGTGTAATTTCATTTTTAACCTACTTCACAAAAAGGAGGAGTTTATAATTTCGATTGGATGTTATTTTTCACGTTTGTTACTTTATAAATGTGTCATTTATTAAACGATCTCAAAATTCTTTTTTATTTGAGAGGGTATAATTCCCGATTAGTCCCATTGCATTGTCACCAAAGCCTACTAGAAGCTGTATTTCCAGCCCGTCTCTCACCTTCGTTTTTTTAAAAGCGCAGATATAAAACAACCTACTATAAAACAGCATCAACTTAATAGGTAGATAATCAAATTTATGGTAACTCCACTTTACAGTGGCATCGTATCACGTCTGAAACTTATTATTTATGTCGCAACAGATAAAACGAGCGATACGACAATTATCTCCAGAACTGTTTAATTAAATTCGAAACTTTTGTACATCATTTAATTTGTATTCGAGCCGATTAAAATATTTACGGGCAAGCTACTAAGGAAACTTTGAAAATATTACTTTTGCCAACTTGTTAATTTTATTCAGAAAAGTTCTGAGTCTTTGCCTGCATAATATAATGTGGCTTTTGAACAGCTCCTCTCTTTTAATGCACAGTGTCCTTAAAATGTTGATTTCAATTAATCATTAAAATATATTCTTAGGACATGACAAATGTTATTCGAAGCTTCCTACCGCTCTTGAATAAATTTCCTTATTTGTTTTGCGAATAAAAGTCATCTTACGTTTGAAATCAGCCTTTTGGATATTTTAACTCAGCATATGCTAATAATCACAATTAATTAATAATATATTCGATTTATAGTATGTTTAGGTTTATATAACTTTAGTTAAACAGGCTTCATTTTGGTGATTTCGCCTCGCCTGGAAGTCACACTGGGTAAGATAGGTAATTAATTGAGATTTCTTGAAGAGAAATTCTCACCTTAATATTTACATGAAATCTAATTTCTAATTCGCTTAATCTGTAACATTATATACCTACAACAAAAGGTAATAAAGTAATAAATACTTATTTGACATTTATAGAACCACAAAATATATCTCCAAATCCTAGTGTTTTTCATAAATATTATATTATTGATTCAATGTTATACGACACATGCGTGTTTTATCTATATCTCGCCCAAGTTTCAAGTCAAGTCAACTAAAGTTTCAAGTTAACTTAAGATGATAGCTTCACATCTGCCCCCAACTATAGTAACTTTAGTTAAACTGATTTGTTTGGGCTTTTAGTGTGAGTTTGTAATTTGAGCTCGTATATAGGTATTGATCCTTCATGCTTTAGACGTAATCATTTGTACACCGATGAGCTTTGATGAGCTTGGTGGCGCATTCGCGCGTGCGCTCAGCGAACGATTGCTAAGGTTAAGCAACGTTGGCTGTGGTCAGTCCTATGATAGGTGACCAAAATATCTCGACCTCCTTCATGCTTCGGAAGGCACGTTAAACAGTGGAACCTGCACCTGATTTGCCCTGATCGTGTCAGCTAGCCGTCCCATCGGACTAGGCGAGTGAAGGAACAGAGAGTGCACTTGCGTTTGGGCAGTCACTTGTGTACTCTAATATCTCCTGCGCAGATGGCTAGCCTCTCTGTAGATTGGCCGCCGTGACCGAATATCAGTTAGGAGGACATTATTACTGGTTCGGTATATCGTATAATGGCTTGCCAATGCCTTTTTCATGAACCTAGGCAATAAAATATGTGCAATGTCCAGCCTCTTTCGCGGTTACGGTCGTTCTCACCAAACTAGCCCAATTCATATTTGTGGAGAGCTCCAGAACCTCGTCTTTGGTCGGCAGAGTATACTGTCAACTGGTCAAGCGAGGTGTTTGGAATCCTGAATGAAATCCGAAGACTTGTTTGGAATCCTGTACGCCCAATGTTTTAGTCACATGTCAAGTTAATTAATATAATGGACCCACTGGGGTAGTGCTCTGCTTCTAGTCTTATTCCTTTCCAACAAAGTACGATTTGATAATAAATCGTTTACGTGGGTGTTTTTATCTTACCCATTTCTGCCGCAACCACGCCTCTGGAGGAGATGGAATGCATGTCCATAAGCCTCTAACAAAAAGGAATCGTTTGGACCGTTCTCGCCATACTGAACCAAAATATGTTGTTGGAGAGCTCGAGAACCTTGACTTTAGTCTGCAGAGTGTATCTTCAGATGATAAAGTGAGATAAAGTCATGTTCAGATTACCGTACACAGCGAAAACCCAATGTCTTATGGCCGATTTCACCAACCATAACTTAGCTTAGGAAGCCCCTAAGACGTATGCTGTCACTTTTCCTCTTTAATGAAAAGAGTGTGACAGCATGCCACCTAAGAGTCACCTAAGCTAAGGAGAGGTTGGTGAAAATGACCATTAGTGTTATGTTATGTTAATAATAATACAATGGATACTGGGGTGACGCCCTGCTTCTAACCTTATTCCTTTGCAACAGAGGCAGATTCGATAATAATCTGAGTGATCCAGGTCATCAGATCACCCCCGGGACAACCTGGTCAGTTAACAGTACTAACTAGGCCGACCGTTTTAAATCCATACACCAACCAGTCCAGCATGATATAGGAGACCAACTACTCCTGGTCTAAGGAGAAACCGTGCCCAACTGTAAGGCGCATGTGGGTTGAAATTAGTTTTGCTGAAAAGTATTTTTTTTATGCAACAAAGTTGGCAAACAAGCATACTGCCCACCTGATGGTAAGTGGATGGTAAGATGGTACCTATAATACATGTGGCTCTTGTGAGATTTGCAGCAAATCTGCAACCCCCACAAAAACTCGGTGTACTTTGCCACCTTGTGACATAAAATGTAAGGTCACGGTACCCAGAAATTTCACTGCCATATCTTACCCTTCAAACCGGAACACAGCAATGCAAGCAACGCTGCTTTGCGGCAGAAATAGCGATGCTTGCGTTGCTGCGTTCCTGTTTGAAGGATAGGACAGGTAGTGAAATTACTGGGTGATGTCACAAGTTGGCGAAGTGTACTTGATCCTTGTAAGGGCAACAGATTGAAGAAGAAAAACAAAAAAAAAACAATTGTTGCGACTGCCTATTCGAAACTGTAAGAAGGACTACTTTCTAAACCCGTAATCAATGTTTTCATGTTGAATTCGCTGTACAAAGCAGCGAGTTCACGCGCACGATGGTGATACAGGTTTCGATGCTCGCTCGAGTAATGAAGACGTCATCAGTTGTATGACGCATCGTGTCCAATCAGGGGCCCATTGTCAAAAAACAAACACTCCTTTATTCCCCGCCGCTTTTCCGGGTGATTTGAGGCCATGCCGGATCACGAGCCGATCGAGCGGAAATAATTATTCGCCTTAACCCTTCGGCTGCTTGTTCGGTAGCATTTCATGGTTGATTTCATTTTAGAAATTGTTAGAGCTTTATCACCGTGTTCGCTCCATCGATAAAGTATAAACACGAGCGGAACTTTTTTAAACTGTCTTGAGTTAGCTACTCTACAGGAAGAGAGGAGACCCATGCAGACGACTCTGGTACGAGAGACTCGTACCAGAGTCGTCTGCATGGGTACCTCTGCTGCTAAGTAGCGGTGCTTGCATACTTTGTTCCGGTTTGAAGGATAAGAATCAATCAATCAATAGACTTAAGAGCATAGCTCTTGTCGGTGGAGTATACGCCATCTGTCTTTGTTTTCAGCCAGTGCTTTGACCTCCGCAAACGACAAGACGTTCACCTTCTCTTTCATTTGGTCTACACATGCTCGTCTTCTTCTCCCTCTTCCTCTCTTTGCTTCGAGCTTCCCTTCTATATACGATGCTTCTTAAGAAGTCGTCATGTCGTCTGAGGTGGCCCAAAATTCTTCCTTTTCTGTTTTCAAGTTTCACAAGTATGCTACGTTTAAAAGGCAGTGACATTGCTGGGTGCCGTGACTTGACATCTTTGTCACTAATTGGCAACGTACATTAGCATCCATGTGGGGTTTGTAGATTTGCAAGTGTATTATAGGGTAGGAGCCACGTGTACTATAGGCGACTGTAGCCACTTACCATCAGGTGGGCAGCCTGTTTGTTTGTCAACATAGTTGTATAAAAAAGGATTAAGGATGTATTTCTATGAAGGGTCGGTGGTGCTGTGGACTCGGCACTGGCCGTTTAATCGGGAGGTCCGCGGTGCGATCCTGCCACGTATCGATGTGCTTATCGTTTTTAGAATTTCATATATACATTTCTCTGACGCTGCTACCGTGAAGGAATACATCGAGAGGCGACCTGCATACATCTGCGAAATATGAAGTCGACCAATCCGCGCTGGGCTAGCGTGGTTGTAGGCAAGACACCTTAACTTAGGCTAAGCTCGAGCCCCTCGATGGGGACGTATAATATGAGCTGTTATGGTGATCAGATATTCCAACCTCCTCTCATACTCCTATCATAAGCTACATTCCCGTTCGATTCAACCCTTAACCCTCAGCAAACACAAACACGACACGATGATCAACCTTCGGAAACGGAAATGGTTAATTGCGAATGCAAATTTAAATTTAAGGGGCTGCCGCTATCTGTCCCACTCTCCGGTCAGTGTTGAAACGGGGAGAGACGATCGGATCGGGGGCTCTGGGTCCACACAGGAAATAGGAAACACGGCCCGATACCGCGCTGGCACGGACGCAATCGATGCGACCCCGCTGTTCCGAATGAATCAGTGTTACAAATTTTGAATACCTACTTATTTATATATCACAATACTAGCTGTGCCCGCGACTTCGTTCGCGTGTATGTCGGAAAATAACAATATGTCGTAAATTTTTTCCCCGTTTTTGAAACATTTTTCATTGATGCTCAGCTCCTATTAGTCGTTGCGTGATGTTATGTAGCCTATTAGCCTTCCTCAACGGACTATCCAACACAGAAAGATTTTTTCAATTTGAATCAGTAGTTACCTACTGAGATTAGTGCATTTAACCAAACAATCAAACGAACTCGCATAGATTACAAAATGGTTGCATATACAAGGTAACTTTTAAAACAGGTGCCAAATTTTGCGTGCTTTTTCAGACAAGCAATCGGAACAACTTTTACTATGGCACCGCAATTTTGATATCTCGAAAAATCAACTGAAATACAGATACATTTATTTATTACAAATTACAATGATGAATGACTAAAAAAAAGTTACATTATAAAATTAAATATTATATTAGCCCAATTGTCCTTTTTATTTTAATTATAAACGTTCATAAAAGTATTGTTACGTTTGTGGGGTGGGTGTTCAATAGAAAATTGCGAAACACCGACAATAATTATGAGATAAGATTTAATTAAGCACTAATTAAGTCACCTTACAGAACACTGAAAACCACTATAAGCACTATGGACATAAATCACTTCACTGTAAGACGTTACTTAACACTGAACACACAGAATTCTTCACTATGAAGCGCTTCCAAGTCGCAGATGATCTTACCAAGTCGCTTTGTATCGCTAGATCCGCACGGTTTGCTCTCTTGAAAAGAACTGTCCGTCCGCATTTTTTTTTCGGCAAACGCAGTTTGCCAACCACTATGCGGAGTAGAGGTGGGGAATCTCATGGATACCCGTACGGCCGGCCGTAGGGGTTATGTCGGACTCTTACCGACTCTTCCTCTTACGACATCAAGGCGTCATCGGATAGCGACCGCCCCTCAGGATTGGGGCGGTGCAGAAGTCCGTCCGCATTCGCCTACGCGCTTATATAGTAGGGCCGGCGAATATTCGTGGCATTCGAGAATGTTCCATTCAATATTCCGTACCCGATGGATTGTTTGTCTTTCCTTCTTGAAAGTTTCGTGGTACCGCCTTCGCACTAATATAGTAGAACCGGCGAACATTCGAGGCATTCGAGAATGTTCTATTCTCGAATATTCCATACCCCAATCGATTGTTTATCTTCTTATTATTATTATTATTCTCTTCTCGAAAGTTCCGTGGCGCGCGCGCGCTTATGTAGTAGGACCGGTGAACATTCGAGATTGTTCTATTCTAGAACATTCCGCACCCAATCAATTGTTTGTCTTTCCTTCTTGAACGGTCCGTCGCATTCCCGATTATGTTCTGTCTCTGTCAGCATCTTCTATCTCTGTCAGCCAGCACGCCTAGAAGTTTCTAGATGCATTTCGAACTATCTTTTATATCTGGATGGTGCTAACTATTGTTGTCCCTTTCTTATCGTGCTATCTCACTCACTTCTATTGAAAATTTAGTCATAAATCATAGTGTGCTTCAAAGGCCCATAAGGGGTCCTGAAAACGCCTGAAAACGGGTTTTCAGGTTATGGTGTGGTTCGATAGAGGGTAGCCTGAAATGGACTGAAAACATGTTTCAGGCGCCTGGAAACAAAGGGAACTAGGGGGTGCTGTTTCCACGGCTACCTCCACGTGTGCGCGGGTTTGGATCTGCGCCGGTGCACCCTGGGCAATGGCTGTTACGGAGGGATTACCATCTTACCCTCCCTGACAGTTAGCTAAAGGCCGCTTCCATTACCCTTATTCCCTTCCAACTCTCACCCTTAAACTACCCCATCCCTAACCCCACTCTCCCACATCCTTCCTTATGTCCTGGAGGAGACGACACCTCGACCCCAAAAACGTCCCAAATCCGGGGTGTTATCCGACCCGTGCCCCGGATACTTTGGCTGGGGGGTGCCCAGCCCAAACGGAGGGTCCTTGATACCAGGCGTCCTCAAGGACTAATTAGCCTTATCCCCGCACGCGGGGCTCTGCGGGGATGGACATCTTAGTTCCCTAGCTGCTCGTGGGATCTGTATGGATTACCAACAAGAATTGTCCGAGTTGTCTCAACTCTTGGCCGAGACGCCTATCGTCGAGGCGGATGCTAGCAGGGACTCAGCGCCCTCTAGTACTCCTATGGAGGTAGCGGAGGCTACCCCCTCGCAAGCAGGAACAGGAGGTTGTTCAACGCCTCCAGGACCTGCTCAAGCGGATGATGTGGGGAAACCCAACACCACCGCAGAAAAAACGGGCAATGGCCGCAAGGGTAGGTGGATCAGGCCAAACCTTAATGGCGCAGCCCGTAGATGCCTCATCGTGTGGATGAAGCGAGGCTTCTCCAGGGAGGAGGCCACAGAACTGTGCCGGCGCCCATTGTCGGAAGTGCCTTTCGATCCAGTGGAAAGAAAGGTAGCCGACGACGGGAGCCAAGGCCCCGATCAGGGGACAGGCAAGCGGCGCAGATCTGACTTGACCTCTCCACAGGAGCAGCCGCGGAAGAAGAAGGTCGCAATGGACCCTATGGTACCACAGCCGGGGCCTTCTTTTGCGGATACAGCGCGCTCGCGCAAAGTAGGCATCGTCGACGAGCATCGACCACTCACAGCTGCGGATGCGGAGCGGGTGAAGTCTTACCTCCGCCGTTGCATCGAGACCACGCTCGAAGAGGGTCCGAGATTTGGGGGTTGCGTCCTTCGGGCTGGTGCCCTCGTGTTCACCTGCCTGGGTGACGCAACTGCCAAATGGCTCGAGACGAGTATGAGGGCTTTTAGACCATGGGAAGGGGCCTGCTTGAAGGTAGTGGAAGAAAAGGACCTCCCTAAGCCCATCATTGCAACGGCCTACATAAGGGACACGGCTGGCAGCATGAAGTCCCTACTGGTAAGGCTGGACAAGCAAAATCCAGGCATAGGCTGCGGTTCCTGGCGGGTGATCGGTTCCAAAGCAGAAAAGGAGGGGCAGACTATCTGCTTCGCCTTGGATGCGGAATCATTGGTCGCCCTGCGCAAGGTCAACCGCATACTGTTCCTGGATTTTGATTACATCCAGATTAGAATTAAGGGGGACAAACCGGAGGGAAGAGGGAGCGAGGATCAGGGCGGGGACGCTGGTCTAGTAGCCGAGGGGAGCGCTCTTATGAGCCCATCGGCTGCGAGGCCGTCGACCAAGCCCAGAACCGACACCAACCCTCAACCCTCGTCTAATGCAGGGTCTCGGAACCTTCCCTCCAATGTTCCTCCCACTCCCAGCGGGACGGCTGGCCCGCAACCCTCCACGTCCAACGGCAAGGGTCAATGGGCACAAGTAGCCCACAGCGGCCTACCAGGACGCGGAGGGCCACCCAATGGGCGACCAAGGGGCGGACATGGTGGTGCCCCTAGGTCCAATAGCCAGAGAGGGAAAGGGGGTCACAGAGGGGGGGCGCATTGTCGGGTACGGCCAGTTCAACTGCCAACCTTAGCCCGCGAACACTCCTCCAGAAAGGCCGCCGCAAATCCCCTCATTTCCTTCCCACTACTCCCACCCAAGTAAGTTCCTAACAAAGTTTAGTCCTAGTTTTTCCTGCACAATCGCTTTTCCCCATTTAATTTTGTATAACCCTCGCTCCCACATCCCTTCCAACTTCCATCCCATCCCATCCTAAAATGCAGAAAGCTATACAAATAAACCTGCACCATTCGAAGGCGGCAACAGCTGCCCTAACGAAGAAATGGAGCGATGCAAGGTACTGTATGGCATTCATACAAGAACCGTGGATAAGTGGAAGCGCGGTTCTTGGGCTGAACTCCCTAGGTAGTATTTTGTACAATGCCGGGGGAGTGAGGCCAAGAGCATGTATAGTGTTTAATAAAAATGTGAAATTCTTACCTATACCTTATCTGTGCACAGATGACTTAGTCGCTGCCTATGTTGTACTCCCTGGAATGCAGGATAGGAAGATGGTAGCCTGCTCTGTCTACATGCCGGGAGAAGAGACGGACCCGTCGGTGCAGCTGGCAGGACTAGTGGAGTACTGCGAGGAGCACAACGTGGGCTTGCTCCTCGGTTGCGACTCAAACTCGCATCACACATCATGGGGTAGTAGCAATACGAACCCAAGAGGTGAGTTTCTGCATGATTTTCTGCTATCTAGGAACTTGACGGTGCTAAATGAAGGACATAGTCCCACTTTCATCACGTCAGCCCGAAGCGAGGTCCTGGATATCACCCTCTGTACGTCGCAGTTAGTGAACCACATTCGGGGATGGCACGTCTCCGAAGATGCTTCACTATCTGACCATAGGTACATCAGATTCGACATAGCAGTTAAGTCTGACACACAAATCGAATCCTATCGCAATCCTAGGCTTACTAACTGGGAGGGCTACCGCGAAAGCCTGAAACAAAGCTTGGAGACGATACAAGCCGTTAAAACAGTAGAACAGTTAGAATTAGCGGCAGGGGCAGTGACCGCGGGCATCCTAAGTGCCTACGAAAATAACTGCCCCCACACCACCAGAGAGAGCAATCGTAAAGTACCCTGGTGGAGCGGCAAATTGCAATTCCTGAGGCAAAAAGCCCGCTCGCGCTTTAATAAAGCGAAAACTGATGGCAACTGGGAAGCCTATTCCCGTACCCTTACAGGGTTCAACAAAGAACTAAGGAGAGCGAAAAGACGATCTTGGGGTAGGTTTTGTGAAATGATAAATAGCACAGCCCATGCCGCAAGGATACATAAGATCTTATCCAAAGCGCCTCCGTCCCATATAGGTCTACTCAGGAAACCAGACGGGACCTTTACGTGCAACGCAAAGGAGACCTTGGAACTCCTAGCGAAAGTGCACTTTCCAGATTCGAGGGTAGTAGAATCATCAGAGGAATCCAATCAGCTGCCTAGGCTAAGGCCAAAGGCGGAGGACTGGAGAAAAGCCTCACAAATAGTAGGCCCTCAAATGGTAGCTTGGGCTATTGATAGCTTTAAGCCATACAAGACCGGGGGTGAGGATGGTATTTTCCCAGGCCTACTACAACAGGGTAAAAATATCCTACTCCCAGTTTTAGTGAGGATCCTCAGGGCTAGTCTAGCGTGGGGATACCTCCCTAGTCTGTGGACAAGGGTCAGGGTTATATTCATCCCCAAAGGAGGGGATAAGGACAAGTCCCAACCTAAGTCCTACAGACCAATCAGCCTTACCTCCTTTCTGTTGAAAACCATGGAGAAGGTGATTAATTTTTATGTAAGGGATACGCACCTGGCAGGTGATCCCTTACATCCTAGGCAACACGCCTACCAGAAAGGTAAGTCTACGGAAACTGCCCTTATCGAATTGACCGATAGACTCGAACAGGCGCTGGAAAACAAAGAAATAGCCTTGTGTGCCTTTCTGGATGTTGAAGGTGCCTTTGACAACACCTCAACAGAAGTGATTGTGCGATGTCTACAAAACCGAGGCATCGACCAATTAGTAATCTCCTGGATAAGGGCAATGCTATCAACAAGAACTGTGAAAACCACACTGTTGGACTGCACTATAATCGCCAGGGTGACTAGGGGGTGCCCCCAGGGTGGAGTGCTGTCACCATTACTGTGGTGTCTGGTTGTTGACTGCCTAATCCGGGAGTTAAACATGGCGTACCTTCCCACTCAAGGCTACGCAGATGACCTGGTGGTCCACATAGTGGGGAAATGTCCTTCAACTATATCAGGTCTCATGCAACTCGCTCTCAAGAAGATCGAACAATGGTGCTGCCAGGTGGGGCTGTCTGTAAACGCCGGCAAAACCGTTATAGTCCCTTTCACTAGAAGGAGGAATCTAGACGGCCTTAAGCCTCCTAAGCTCTTTGGAAGGACTATTGAATTTTCACAAAATGCCAAATACCTTGGGGTCCTCTTGGACCATAGGATGAATTGGTGTACACATATACAGAACATAATCAAGAAGGCCAAAGCAGCGCTCGGAATTTGCCGTAAGCTGGCCTGTTCCCGGTGGGGACTGAAACCAAGCTACCTACTATGGCTTTACACCGCTGTGGTAAGACCTATGGTTAGCTACGGGTGTATAGCTTGGTTTAAGCAAACGGCAATAGGGACCACAAATAAGGCCCTCGAAAGCCTGCAAAGATGCGCCTGCTTGATGATCACGGGGGCCTTCTCGTCTTCTCCCACCCTTGCTCTGGAGGCTATCCTGAACCTCCCACCGCTCCACCTGTTCATTCAGGGGGAGGCAAGGATGGCCATGCTCAGAGCGGTAGAGGGAGGCAAATCGAGTTGGAAATCCCAGACCATGAGGAAACTACATAGCAGCCTCTTGGTAAATCCTGTAATGGCAATGCCAGCTGATACCATGCATGAAACTTTGGAGTTCAGGAGGAACTACAAAGTTACGATTCCTAACAGGGAAGATTGGGATATGCAAATCCCTGAGCCCTTTAGGAAAGCCAACCAGATTTGGTACACTGACGGCTCCAGAAAAGATGGCCGTTCAGGTGCAGGTGTCTACGGAGGTAGCACGAAATCCAGGAGGACTACGAGCCTGGGTGCACATGCCACCGTTTTTCAGGCAGAAATGTATGCCATCATCGACTGCGTTCACGCAAACCGGTCGAGCGAAGGTAAAAACATTCTTATTCTGTCGGACAGCCAGGCTGCCTTAAAGGCCCTGGCTGCCGTGGAGTTCAAGTCCAAAATCACCTTAGAGTGTTCGAAGGCCTTGAATGATTTGGCGACCAGGAACTCGGTTATGATTGGCTGGGTTCCAGGTCACTCCAACATCCGAGGCAATGAAATTGCCGATGAACTAGCGAGGACTGGCTCCGAAAACGTTCTTATAGGACCAGAACCAGCATGTGGCATTTCGAGGGTGACAAAAAAGAGAGCCCTTAGGGATTGGGTACAAACACAAGCCCGTCTCCAGTGGGCTCAGAGTTCAGGGCTTTTGCACTCAAAAATGCTCATTAGGGAATTTTCACCCAGGGTCTGGGTTTTAACCTCCAACTGAGCAGAGGCCAACTAAAGGTTCTCACTAGAGCCTTAACTGGCCACTGTAAACTCAACAAACATCTGCACAGAATGGGATTAGCAAATGCCCCCACGTGCAGATTCTGTGGTGAGGATGACGAGACACCTTCTCACATCCTCTGTGAATGCTATGCTCTCATCCACACAAGGAGCCGAGCTCTGGGAGGACCTAGTTTGCCACCTCATGAAGCAAAGGCTCTGTCTCCAAAAAAGGTCATCGGCTATTTTAACGCTACAGGCCTATTTGGAGACCTTTGAGGAGGGGTCAGCCACAATAGATCTGTACAGGTCGCAGTGGCTTGCTGAGGGTCGCCTCTCGTCGCCCACAGCTACCCCCACAAGTATAGATAGATTGGAGGGGAACTTGAGTAAAATTTCGATATTCTAGTATGTGATAGAGCACCTCCTGAAACGCACTGAACTGCGTTTTTAGGCTGCTGAAAACGCTTCTAAGGCCAAGAAAACCATGCCGGAAGTTTCTTATCCTATCGGCGTAACAGTATTTTAAACTAATATCAAGATCATCTCTATTTTATATTTTGATTATAAGAGAGCGAAATAAAAGTGAACAGGAGCTCGAGAGGAAGGATTAATAATAACTGAAAAGAAAACAAATAGAAAATACAAGAAAATTGTAAGAAATAAAACATTAAGTAGGTAAGTCATAAATCATAATAATCAAAAGATACAAAGCCAAGAGCAACGGAAAAATGTGACAGTAAAAAAACAAAAGACGATTAACGTTTGAAATATTAACATAAAAAGTTTAAAAAAAGTTTCACTTTAAAAAGTTTTAAGCCTTGTTACCTGACGGCAAGCCGACGAGTCAGTAACAACCTATATACATAATACAAAAATACTAAGTAAGTTGCTAAGGCTAATGTAAATTATAAGTTATCTATATTTTAACTTATTACTAGCAGTTACCCACTTACTAACAGTTGGGCAGTTTGCTTGTTTCCCACAACGTGACATGTATAGGAAAATTAGGAGGTCCGTTGAAGAACAAAAACCTAGCGCTATATTATATGACAAGGCCTGTAGGATTAGCTGGATCGGCTGGTTTGGTGAATTGAGTCTTCCAGATCACGGACCACTCGATTAAGAACAGGTTATTGAACATTTAACACTAGAGTACACGCGTGGTCTACTATAGTAGACCAGGGTGACATTTGAAATGATAACTTTTGAATTATACACGCTGGTGCGTTGGAATTTTAGGCTAGCCTCGGCCATTAAATTTGTCAGCAAGCCAGTAAAGCCCGCAAGGTCAGCACTTAAACACGTTCCTGCGATTTCCCACCAAATACGTTGGCCTACCATAGTAGTCCGCGCGAGTATTTTGAGTATATATGAGTTTAACAAATTTAGGTAAGTGCTATTTGTTTCGATTTGCTATTTATTTTGTTCGAGCAACCATGGATACTCTTCCTCGACAGTTGAGATGTAGAATAGAAATGCTAACGGGCACAGCTCAAGCCACACAGTATGATGTTACCCTCAAGATGGGACGGGTCGGTCGATGCGCACTTTGCTCAAGAGCCAGAAATCGATCCACAAACAAATGGTGCAAGACATGCAACCAATGGGTTTGCTCTGATCATCAAGCTGTAGTATGCCTTGAATGCTATGAAAAATAAGGGACTGATTGAATATATTTTTCATTTCTGTAGGAATTTTATTCATACGTAACCAAAAAACAAATTGATAGCAATTATAAAATGGTATACCATAGTAGGCCACGCGTGTACTCATGTAAAAAAAAGGGGCGCGTGTACTCTAGTGTTAAGCAGCGGATACGTCCCACATCATCCTAGGAAACGAGATAGAGACATTGACAATATAAAACGATAATCAAGGTAAATACGATATGCAGACTGTCACGACCTTTTCCTAAAATGTACAATACAGTCATTGGATATTTATGCAAATGTTGACTGCTATTTCCTTTTGAATCCACATTCGGAGCATCTTTTCCCCACTTCGTAAACTCGTAAGTGTTTGCGCTCGAGATCAAAATCCTATATTTCAGTCGTTAGATTGTCCTACGGCACAGCAGAGATAAAAGAGACACTTGCGCGCCGCGGCAGGATGAGGACGGTGAGAGGCGTTCCTCGAGATGTGATAATGGTATGAGCAAAGTAGCGACCGTATGGCGGGTTTCTCGCTAGTAAAAGCACTAAGGCAAAGAAAATTCACGAAATGCCACATCAGTACATTATGATACGAGCGCGCTATGTCGGTTATGGCATACGAGGCGATAGACAAGAAAGCAGAGTACGTAATGACTAATGCGCGCGTGTATCATATGACGTTTTTCAACACACTTGTGAGGAAAATAAAAGATCTGGTGGTATTAATATTTTTCTGAAAACGACTGCGCTTTTTTATCAATCTTCCACTGTATGAATGTATCGTATTTTGGCGGCAACAAACTATTACTCGCGCTTTGCGCCTCCATAATTATTACCGGCGGAGTTAATAATATGGATTCTTCTTCACTTGAACTCGACATATTTGTAGATAATCAATTATCAATTACAACAAAAAGCCAAAAAATTCAATAGCGGGAAAATGCCGCGCGCCTTTTTTTTTTGCGCGCTGCCCAGGCATGGCTAAACTCTTCATACAGCCAACAAAAAAAGGCCAAACAGCCAAAATTCAAAACTAAATAAACCGAATATTTTAGTTTATAAAAAACAAGTTTGTGTGAATTTTTAATAATTTATTTTAGTTATAGTTATTAATTATTGTTTTTAAATGTTTGTGTTGAAATGTCGTTGTTAATTTAATATTTAAGTAACCAGTAGTAGGCTGTTCATTTGTTTCCAATTGGCAGCCGCATAAAGTCGTGTTAAAAAAAGTATTAAGCGACTAATTTAAGAATGCGTACTGGACATACATTTACTTTGCAATCTTGAACAAATTAGAATTTGTCGTGTTAAGATTACCGCACTTGTGCGATTATGTAAAGTAAAAAGCACTCGTGTTTAATATACTGAATAACGGGTCTAAATGCAAGGTAATAAGACCCACTTTACGAGCAAGTGTGTTGAAAAATTAATTATTATATAGCTCTAATTATTGCTTCTCCAGGCTCATGAAGATATTATACTTTTTTGGTAGATTCAAAGGAGATGGCCCAAAATTGCCCCAGAGTCATTTCATGTTTGAATAGTGAAAAATACCGTGAGACCTGGACATAAATATTGTATTAAAATTACGTAAAATTTATTATTTTGTTTGCTATATACAGAAATGTAGTAGTTAGCGGGGTTTTAAAAATTATAATTTGAAAGTTGCATTTGCGTTGCGGCAGTCTGAATTATATGTGAAGTTCCACTATTATCTCTGTGGTCCGAAATGCGCAAACATTACTAACACTGCGCTCAGTGCAAATGCATCCGAATTGAATACGGCGATATTATACATTTTGCAACATAATATGAGTTGCAGCATTAGTTAAACATGCAGAATTGTCAATAAAGTAAGTTTTTATCGACTTAAACTTCATAAATGTTAAATTATATTTTTCATTTCAAGCAGTATAAATGTCAAGACTTTGATATTTGTGCACAAATTGTACTACCTCTTTTTCGTGTGCATCGTTTTAATCGCACATCCCTTTAATTCGAACAGAGTTGTAAGCTAATAGCGCAGAGTAGCTCGATTCGGAACACGGAGTCTGTATTTTGTTTCGTTTCGTAATATTCGTTCTTCGCTTCATTGTGTGTCGGTTGTGTGTTGTGTGCAAAGAGTAAAGTTCTATGGAGGAAGTTGTTTGTGTTGCGCCTTCATGGAGTTCTTGTTGTAATTCTTTTAGAAATTCGGTCTACATCGAGTTGAGATTTCAATCCTCAGTTAATTAGTCACTTTCTATCTTAATATTTCGTGAGTGAAAAGTGAAGAAATTGTTTTCATTGTGGTATCTTGGTCGCTTATCGTCACTTACCATCAGGTGGTATGAAGACCAAGAGCTTCCCTGTCGTGTAAAAAAATCAGCAGGTACACCAGTTCCAAATAGTAATTCCAATATTTATTGAAAGAATAGGTATATTTTACATAGACATAACCTATGTCCGTATTTTTAGTAAAATGTTATGATACTCAGATTGCTAGAACCCCGCTACATAGAGCTCAAATACTATATATTATCAATCTAGGATAGAAAACCAACCAAAATATAAAAGTTTGATCGTGACGCATGATTTTTTTTTGGTGGGGCAAACAATGTATGGGGCGTAGGCCATCTCCTTTATTTTTTAATCATTTATAAAAAATCCGATCAGTTATTAGATAGTGTTTAAACGATGATAAAGCTATCCTTTTTGTAAAAAAAAAACTTATCACTGTCATTGTAAATTACGCATTTTATTTCTGAGGTGATAATTTTTTTACACTTTTCTATTATTTTGTTTTTATTTCAGTCTACAGTTACTTTTATATAGAAGAATTTCTCTATCATTTCTTCACATTAGAAGCTTAAACATCATTTTTTATAATGAAGTGGCTCTAATAGTTTTAAGCGTAAAAGTGCGGTTAAGTTTATTTCCATTGTCTATTGTCTTTTTGTCTCTTATGAAAAATTGTGTAGTTCTCTACGCCAGCTATAAGTATTATATATTTCTTGTTCTCGTATTTTACTTATAAATAACTTGATTGTAGCAACTTTAAAGTAATTGGTCGCTCCCGCTCCCGCGCAGCGCTACACCAAAGCGCGCCTTCACGTGTACGAACGAACATAGACAAGAGTCACTCTAGCCAGCCCGGAGCTAATGAACCTTCACGGTGAGCACGCTCGCCGACGCGACCGAGCGTGTGTCATCTTTTAATATATTTTGAAAGTGGAACGTATCGAACATGTTTTGATGGCTTAGGTTTTATTAACGACTGTATATTTAATTTCTTATAGGAATAAAATGAATATGAATATAAGAATAGAAATACTGAAAAAAGGCTTATAGTAGTTAGGTAGGTAATAATCTGCGTTTCTGGCTTCAATTTCTGGCAATGTGTCGAAAGGGCGGCCGTACATAACCAATGAAACCAGAGGCCCCGGGCTAATATCCCAGTTCGAGCAAATATTAAAATTTGTGTGGTTTCCGAAACGTTTCACAAAACATTCGCTTTCCATACACATTTTGTATGAAATAAATCTCTATCCATAATATATAAAGCACGTAAGAAGATGTAGAAAATATTATAAATGTAGGTAAGTATCAAATTTTAGTCACAGATTAAACAAAGTGTTTATGCACTTTGGGCTAGATAAATGGTGCGAATAAAAAAAATGGCACTCTGTTGGGCGACTACTATAAAAAAGGCTATCTTACCAGTAGATTACTCTTCCTGGCTGGCAAACTTAATGGCTGAATTACCTGTAAAACATAAATAAATATCAATACAAATTGGTTTCAATATCAAAAATAACTTTTCCACAAAAAATCACATTAAAATACAACACAAATAAATTATCATTATCATTATCACGTCTGTTTCGTTTCCGAATTAACAAAAATAATCATAAAATATTGCATACCGATAATGTATAATATCCTTCTCTATAAATAAAGTTCAACTTTCATAATTTTCCAAATAAAAACTCAAAGAGTTCGACAGATTGATTAGAACCAACCCTTACAATATATACATGACATATTTCACGATATAATATAATATATGACATATCTTATGTCATATATTTCGACAACTATCGTATCTATCAGAGATGGTGAAATAGGGCCCTGAAAAGCATTTTTGATTCATTGCAAGATACGTAGTATCTCGTACTTAGTCTGTGATTACAAGTGCAGGCCCCGCACAGTGGCCAATCGTAGCTACCCGACCGCGGCTGCAAAAACGGCTTGTCGAATGTTCTGCAAAAATACGGTATTCTCATTTCCACCCTTTTCAAGAAGTGAATCTTGAATTCGAACACAAACACAATTCATGTACGAAATTATTATCCACTGTTCCCAATTTTAAGGATTTTCGCAAATTCTATGTTAGATTCCGTTTTACGCAAAGAAAAACCAGTATGAATCACAGTATGTAAACGGGAACGCATATACGTGGCGTATATTCTACTAGTGAAATCAAAAAAGGAGTGGGTAGGACCACTCATTGCAGAATTCACGGGACGAATTTTCAAATATAGTGAATTTGGAAATTCGTATTCCAATCTTACGATTTCGAATGCGAATTTGAATTATATTGTTTCAAAAATGCGCCTCCTGAGCGAATTCAGTTCGAGATGTAAGCGTCAGCGTCCAGCGTAAGGATCGAGATAGTTGATCCTACTGGACAGAGTAGTCTATTTCGGGTCAGACGCCAGGGAGGCTCCCCCTAATCCCACTGAGTCAAGACTAATGTTTTCTTTTCAGGAGTCCAATGGGAGAAGAATACCAATACCACGATAAACAGCTGTCTACGTATGTGTAATGTCATAATTATCGGGTTTATTATAACAAACTTACTTAGTATAATAGTTCAATTGGTTCACCGGAGGGAGACCACGATAAGCAGCTGTCTACGTATGTAATGTCATAATTATCGGGTTTATTACAACATACTTACTTAGTATAATAATTCAATTGGTTCACTGGAGGGAGACCACGATAAGCAGCTGTCTACGTATGTGTAATGTCATAATTATCGGGTTTATTACAACATACTTACTTAGTTTTTAGACTTCCGCGATTTGTACACATTTTAAATACAATTAACTCGGGTCTATTTCGCGGTAAACAATAACTATATTGACTTACTGTTTCCCGACGTTTCGGCCGAATTACATCAGGCCGTGGTCACGGCATCACCACCCACGGCAACTGCAATCCGTAGTGACATCGCTGTCTAATCGAGCATATGACCTCTGTGACCCTGAACATTTGAATAGTGAGCTCGCACACGTTCAGGAAGTACTTCAGCGGAACGGATACAAGGGAAGCATTTCATTCCGCTTATGACGCGCTTTGAGAGTGGTGGTGTTACTGAGTGTCGAAACTTCCAATTTAATTGTAGTTAAAGAAAAATTATTGGTCACTGAGAGAATCTTGCGTTGAGTGGTGTGATAATCCTGTGCACTAGTTGAATCTGGTAGGGGAATATTTTATAAGTGCAACTACTATTGTCTCGTTTCCGCATCGCATCTAGTGGACGCGGCGCAGCGGGGACATACTTCACCTCCGCGAGCTTAGGGACGGATACATATTTTTCGACTCTGTCGCACTAAGGAGCGTATATCGAAAGAAACTACGTATCGCTAAGAACCGCACAACGATAGCCCTGCAACATTCGCCGCCGAACAAGTTCTCTGCCTCAGACACAAATATACCCACTTCTGTTGATAATGATTATGCAACAATAAATATTTCACGTAAACGCAAACAACCAGAAAATGACCTGGACTCTCTGAATGAGAAGTTTAATAAACAACTTTTGGTATAGGATACACGAATAACTGATTGCATAACAACCGCAGTAAGTGCAGCCTTGGCAGTAGAAATGGCTAAGCTCTCAACCACGTTAGGCGATATAAACACCAGCATAAATAAACTTAGCATTGAAAACCTCAATATGAACAAAATTCTCACGGAAAATACAAAAAAACTAATTGAGCTCGAAAAGTCAGTTAGCTATATATCAGAGCGGCAGGATGCCTTTGATCACAGAATAACTGCTATTGAAAGTAGTGTATCCCGCGTAGGTGACCTAGAAACTAAAGTGAATAATCTGGAACATAGCATATCAATCATGGAACAGCAAGCGAGACAATGCAACATCGAAATTTCGAACATGCCGGAAAGACGCACTGAAAATCTTTTAAATTTAGTGCAACTCATAGGTGAAGTTATTAAATGCCCAATTCAGAATTCTGACGTCGTTGCAGTCCACCGGGTACCACACGCAGATCAGAAGAACTCTAAACCAAAGAACGTGATTGTCAAATTCTCAAGTAGAATTATTCGTGACAACATCTTATCAACCTACCGCTTAAATAAAAAACTTGACACTGCTAAGCTATCTATCACAGGTACTACACAATTTATTTACCTCAATGAACATTTGACGTTAAATAATAAGATCTTATTTCGGCAAACGAGAGACGCAGCTAAGAAACATGAATATAAATTTGTGTGGGTCAAACACGGTCTTATTATGGTTCGTAAATCTGAAACTTCACCTATTTTTGCAATCCGTTCGTCTGAAGATTTATCGAAAATTAAATAATGTATTCATAGTCATTGTATCAAAAATATCAGTTTTGCGTGTATATTTTAATATCATTTTGCACATTATTCCTTATAAAAAAGCCTTTTTCTGTATGATAATTAAAATAATGTTACTAGACTTCTTCCTAGTAGGAAAATGTACGGGTCTGTGTCACTATAAACTAAATTATGTGTTTATGGTTATGTTTGCCAAAAATCCCTTGTTGCATATATATTATAATATATTCTTGTTCGCTGTTCCCTATAATGAAAAAATATATATTTGTATGTTAATAAGTAAAATTATTATACAAGACTTCCCAACAGAAATAAAATGTGTGTATATGTCTTACAATAAACTAAAAAATGTATATTTATGCATTTCCGGAAACAAATCTATGTTGCATGTATATTTTTATATAATTTTGCTCACTGATCCCTATAAAAAAATACACTATAGCATGGTAAAAGGAAAAACAATAATATTAGAATGCCTAGCAGAAATATATAGCATAGTAATGTGCCTAATATGTCTATATTATATAACAATAACAATGGAAAAAACATTGTTTAACATTTTTCTTTTACAGTGGTATTCTGGGTATATTTTAGTAATATTCAAATATGAACGGAATGTTCAAGTTTGTGGTATAAATATAGGGAGATATTTTAATTTTGATAAACAGTGCATGGTGTTGCACTTGACTGCTTACAATATCCATTCAGGCTCGATGTTTGCGCCGTATAAAAATAAAACTTTGATTCCCGACAGAAGTATCTTCGACAATTTATTGAATATTATTATAATTTATTTAATTATTTACTGTATACTTTACACTTTTTTATATTTAAATTCCCATTATGGCTAAGTTAGTCTTGTCTGTCTATTATCAAAACTGCAGAGGACTCAGGACTAAACTGCATACTTTGTATATGAGTATTTTGTCACACAACTATGATGTTATTATCCTCACAGAGACATGGCTTCAAGGTAATATATCAGACAATGAATTCATCGATTCCCGCTACAGTGTGTTTCGCTGCGACAGAGACCGCGTCGGCTCTGGGCGACGGGACGGTGGTGGAGTGCTGGTGGCGGTGCGCCGCGACTTGAATGTGACGCAGTGCGCGTACGCTCCCACTGATGACTCAGACATGCAGTCCCCACTTATTGATCACGTATTAATAGAAATACACTCGCGCAAGTATCGGTGCTTAGTAAGTGCTGCTTACATCCCCCCGAAACTGAATTCAAATATTTACATGGATCATTTAAATTACTTGTCTTGTAAATTACAGCCTGGCGATATTGATGACTATATTATTGTAGGAGACTATAATTTGCCCACACTGGATTGGTATGACTGTGCAAATTACGTAGATCCAATACTCACTAATAATAGTAGTACTTCCGACAAGCTTTTAATCAACTTTATGTTATCATTAAATTGCTTTCAAATAAATAAATTTAAAAATGTAAAGGGTCGTATCCTTGACATCTTAATAAATAAATAAATAAATAAATAAATCTTATTAACTAATATTAAAGATTCTTCAACGACCCGTGCACCTTTACCGCTGGTACCGCCTGATGATAACCACCCTCCGTTTTTTGCCTTGCTCTCAATTAACAATACTTTTGCCCCAATGAATACTAAACCCAGAGTAGATTTTAATTATAAAAGGGGCAACTACGATGCTTTAAATAGAGATATCTCAAATATGGACTGGTCCGAGTTGTTCTCGGATTGTAACGCGGAAACTGCAGTCTGTGTATTTTATGAAACCATTTATAAATTAATTAAACAACATATACCAACCAAGATAATCAAATCAACACAATACCCTATATGGTTTACACGGTCGCTCATTCATATATTTATTAATAAAAAAAAAGCTTGGATTAAATGGAAGAAAACCAATAATGAAAGTAATTACGAAATATTTTCAATGTACAGAGCTCGTTTCAAAGTAGAATCAAAAAAATGTTATAATTATTATATGGAGATAGTTGAAAACGGTATACGAGATAACATAAAATATTTTTGGACCTACGTTAATAACATGAAAGCCACAACAGACATTCCAAGTAAAGTCACAGTTAATAACGAAGTTGCCAATAGTCCCGACGAAGTATGTCGTCGCTTCTCCTCTTTTTTCAAATCAGTTTTTGAACCGTCTGATATATCTGAAGATCATGATATTAACAATATTCCGGACAGTAACTTAAAATCTGATCTTATATTGAGCAACATCACTTTTACGGTTGAAGATATCTATAAGGAATTACTTAACTTGGATACCACAAAGGGCTTCGGAGTCGATAACATTCCACCTGCTTTCTTGAAATGCACTGCAAAAACAATATGTCATCCTTTGCAGTACATCTATAATAAGTGCCTTAAAGAAGGTGTATTTCCAATCTTATGGAAAGCTGCTCGCGTGGTCCCGGTTTTCAAAAGTGGTGACAAATCCAAGGTCGAGAATTATCGTCCCATATCCATTTTGTGCGCTCTTTCGAAGCTTTTTGAGAGAATGGTACATAATGCTATCTATCCTTCTCTGCATAATAGCATCATATACCAACAACATGGTTTTGTAAAGCGGAGATCAACTAGTACAAACCTATTGATATACACATCCTATCTCTTTGAAAGTATTGATAGCAATAAACAAGTGGATAGCGTCTACACTGATTTTCGCAAAGCTTTCGACAGAGTAGATCACAGATTGCTACTTGACAAATTGGCATATAATGGTATACGCGGGGATCTTTGGAGATGGTTCAAATCCTATGTAACTAACCGCAGTCAAAAAGTCGTTATCAATGGATATGAGTCAGATAGTGTCGCCATAACTTCTGGTGTTCCGCAAGGATCTATCTTAGGACCACTACTCTTTATATTATTCATAAATGATTTAGGCGATTGTTTTAAATTTAGTGAATATTTATTGTATGCAGACGATTTAAAAATTTATCACACGATCGAAAATTATGATGATTGTAACAGTTTTCAATCTGATCTTGATCGCTTTTCTGTTTATTGCATAAGGAATAAACTAGACTTAAGCATTAATAAATGCAAAGCCATCACCTTCACGAAAAAGAAAAAGAAAATTCAATACAATTACCGACTATCCGGCACGCAACTTGAAACGGTTCAATCAATAAGAGACCTAGGGGTCATATTAGACTGTAAATTGAACCTTGATATCCATATATATAATATCATTAACAAGGCTTTTAAAATGTACGGATTTGTAATGCGTATTAGTAGGAAGTTTTCTAAAACCCTAACATACTTAAAGTTATATAAATCTTTAATTAGGCCACAGCTTGAATATTCCGTGTCTGTTTGGAATCCTTATTACAACAAATATATAGACGCACTTGAGAAAGTGCAAAAAAAATCCTTCGTTGTATACATTATAAACGCACCCGTAGTTCACTTAATTACGAACAGTTGCTTCATAAATATCAGCTTATTAGTTTGAAACATAGACGTATACAGTTAGGGGCCACTCTTTTGTATGATTTATGTCACAATAGATATGATTGTGTGCCCATTATCAATAAGATAAGTTACAGGATACCCACTAGAACTCATACCCGTACTCCTTGTCGACTGTTTGCAGCACCTCTATGTAGAACAAACGCTGGTAAACGTTCTCCTCTACATAGGCTTGTGCACACCTACAACGAGTTGTTTCACTCAGTCGACATAATGGCCACTAGACCAAGTGTATACAAGAAGTTAATTCTAGATAACATGTGTAATACATAGTATTGTAATCTTATACTTTTAAGTAGGAAGTTTAATATTTTACCCTGATTTTTATAACTTTAAATTTATTTATCCACTCTCAATTGTACTTAAGCTATTAATACGTGGTAAACGATGCTGGTTGCAAAGTTAATAATGTTATTTAAGTTAAATAGTATATAAGTTATATGTACTTTGTTTACTGTATGTATTCCCAAATAAAGTGAAAAAAAAAAGCATACGACGTCTGAAGAACAAAAGGCAAAGGCAAGTGGACGTTTGCAGAGTTCCCGCCTTTTTGCCTTATCTTAAAGGTGTTACAGACAAAATTGGAACAGTACTGAAGCATTACTCCATTAAGACTGTATATAGTCCGTTCTCCAAAATATCCCAACTATTGCGGACACCAAAAGATATCGTTCCTTGGAAACCCCTGGCGTATACAAGGTTGATTGCAGTTGTGGTAGTTCCTACATCGGGCAGACCAAAAGGACAATAGCTGAAAGGGTCAAGGAACATATCGCAGCTGTCAAAAACCTGCAAAAGGGTAAGTCTGCCATTGCTGAACATTTGCTGGATTCAGGAACCAACCACTGGATAGAACTGCACAAACCTCTGGTCCTCTCCACCGATCGTCACTATTATTCCAGAATAGCACGAGAAGCGGTTGAAATTAAAAAACATAAAAACTTCAACCGGGAAGATGGATACCGTTTATCAACTACCTGGAACCCTGTTATTAGCAAGTTTAGGCAGTGCGGTACTTGTAAAAAACGTCAGTGTGTAGATGTCGTGAGTGTGGTATGTCGAGGTACCGACGATACTGATAAAAATTCTGAAGATCAAGCGGAGGGTAGTCGTGAAACCCGCGCTTTGCGAAGACGTCGCTGAGCCTCGGCAGTCATCCCGTGACCACGGCCTGATGTAATTCGGCCGAAACGTCGGGAAACAGTAAGTCAATATAGTTATTGTTTACCTCGAAATAGACCCGAGTTAATTGTATTTAAAATACTTACTTAGTATAATAATTCAATTAGTTCACCGGAGGGAGACTCTGTACCAGAATCGTCTACATGGGTACCTCTATCTGACTATTTCTGTTGTCAAAGCAGTGGTGCTTGCATTGCTGTGTTCGAGTTTGCAGAGCAGGGCAGACAGTGAAATACTGTGACTTAACATCTTATGTCACAAGTAAGCACGGCACTGGTGTCCTTGTAGAGGTTGTAGATTAGCAAGTCTTACAGGAACCACATCTCATGTGGTTCCTGTAAGACTTGCTAATCTACATACATACATAGGCGACTATAGCCGCTTACCGTCAGGTGGGCACTCTGCTTGTTTGCCTTTGTTGTTTAAAAAAAGTAATACCTAATCAGTAACAATGTATTTCTATGAAGCGTCGATGGCGCTGTGGACTCGGCACTGGCTTCCTAATCGGGAGGTCCAGAGTTCGATCTTGCCATGTACTGATGTGTTTTTCGTTTGTCGAATTTCATATGTACCTACATTTATCCGACGCTCTTACGGTGAAGGAAAACATCGTGAGGCAACCTGCATACATCTGCGATGAAATTTAGAGGTGTTTATGAAGTAGATCAATCCGCACTGGGCCAGCGTGGTTGACTAAGGCCTAGGCACCCCAACTTAGAGCCCCTCGGTGGGGACGTATATGTATAAGCTGTGATGTAATTTTATCTTCAGATATAATAAACATTATACTTAACTAACAGGCACTGTATTGAATACAGTATAATACGTAAGTACAGCATTAAACTACATACCTGATGTAAGTGACGGTGTCTCGGTTTTTTTAAACAGTGAGTATGACCTTAATTCTTATTTGAAAATCACTGAAATTTTCTTCCGGAATATTCGTAAAAATACGATATTTTTTCTAAATTTTCTGGTGTAATATAACTAAGTTAACGTTTACAAATCATATTCTGTAAAAAAAACACAATAATTACACAAAAAATAAACTTCGCAGTGTTAATCATATTACATTTCCATCATACTGCGCGCGGAATCAGCTGTTTGGGTCATCGAACGTCAGCGCACCGGTGTGAGCGGAACAAAAATGATGCCGGCGCCATACATTGCTTAACATGAATAAAAATTAAAAATGAAAATCCTTTTTTTTCGCTTTAAAAGCTTTTCCAGAAAAAAATAACATTAGTAAACAAATAATAACATTTGTCTGAACTCACTGTTAAAAGAAATGGGACACCGTCACTTACACCCGGTATAACATTAAACTAACTATATTAAGAAAATCTTAAATTTCTTGCTTCAGAAACCAAGTTGAAAGTCACAGAACTATATTCATCCGTATCCACGCTCCTGTTCGAGAGTCAGCTCAAAGCTGGAACAAAGTTGTCCATGTTTGTTTCCGGGTGTATGCAGCTGAGAGACGCTGAGAATATGTTTTCAGATGGCAAAAGTTTCAACATAACGTAGTAAAAATATTTGCTAAGATTGTTAAATTAAAAATAGATAGTGCGAGTTCTAAATGGTTGTGATTAAATTACAGTAGTCAATCGTTCATTCTGTTTTTTTTTGTTTTATTAACTGTATGTATGTAAAAAATCCAATTAGGTAACTTTTTATCAAGTCACATTTACATAAAAATTATTGCCATTTTTATTAAATTTCCCGGATATTAATAAACGTCGAAGAAAATTGTCATATATAAGTGTCAATAAAATTATGTTTTATATGTTCGAGACCCGCCATGTACCAATGTGTTTTTCGTTTCGGATTTCATATGTACATTTGTCTGACGCTCCTACGGTGAAGGAAAACATCGTGAGGCAACCTGCATACATCTGCGAAGAAATTCAATGATGTATGTGAAGTCGACCAATCCGCACTGGGCCAGCGTGGTTGACTAAGGCCTAATCACCCTAATATAGGGTAGGCTCGAGCCCCTCGGTGGGGACGTATATGGGCTGTGATGATGAACCATAGAGAAGATATTTGAGATCAAGATTGGCCAGTACGGCAAGACGCCAATTCCATATGTAAGGACCTAATATAAGAATAGGTACAGACAATATCACACTTCTATATTGAAGTCGGTGACAAACGATGATCTCCTAGAAAGTCTTACTTCAATACAGAAGTGTGATGTTGTCTTTAGCTATTCTTATATTATTTTTAGCTTTCAGTGTTTTTGAAGTCGGTTTTTATTTTTAACTTTTTAGTGAATGAAATCTTTTTAGTAAAAGAAACCCTAATTAAATACCAGCTCACTAACTAGCGTTTCCCTCGATTTTCATGGGATCCCATCATCAGAGCCTGACTTTGGTGACCATGGGACCATTCTTGGAGTATACTCTATCGAATACAAAAATAATTTTGAAAATCGGTCTATAATTAGCGGCTTAATCGCGTAACATACACACAAAAAAAAATAAAAAAATACGCATCTAATTGAGAACCTCCTCCTTTTTTGAAGTCGGTTAAAAATGTTATAAATTCTGCAAGTTTTTTGGTAGTAATTATTGATAATGGATTCAATCGAATAAATTTATCTGAGGAGACCACTTATGCCTATTGTATCTGCATCGATATTTTGCATTACAAATTGCGTTTATTTAAAATTAGAATTAATATTCGTTCAGCAGGGCCACTAAAAATGTGTTCCTTGTGATTTATGATTCACATCATCAACAACAACAACGAAAAAATTTCAGAATTTATAAAAAAAATTACAGAGATTTTGACCAGGTTCGATTCCCGGTTATGTATGAAAGTTAAAAATTGTTTAATGCCGTTATTATTATTAAATCTAAAATCGACGCCATGGTTCCTAAGAACAAATATCGCTAGCTCTCATAGTTTCTGACTTCTCCCTACTGAACCATTTGGATTGATCATCCTGTATATACCTATATAAAAACAAAGAAACGTTATCCGAAGACACAGACGAGACTGTCCATTATCGCCTATCCCAATCACAGCAGCTCTGAACAGAATATATCGGAATCAATTTCACTGTTGCCGACCCACATCAAGCCACGTCAGAATAGTATAAGAGTGATTGCATCGTCTGTATATAGTGAAGTCGACACTCTTTCAAATGACATTGTTTGGATATTAAATATGATCCTTTCAGAGGTGGACACGATTCGTAGTTGATCACTACAATATTATCAAAACTATACAATCAACCTATGAGATTACGTTGTTCAACCATTTGAAAATTTTAATGTACACTGATAAGTAAAAAGTATTCAGTTCCTTGTATCACTGCTTTAGAACTCTGAAGCTAAATCAGATAGTCTTTATCAAAAGTTAGCTCAAAAACTAAGACCCGGCTACTGGAAAATCACGCTCTTAAAACCAATTGTATGCAAATTTGCCCTATACTTTGGATCGTTTACTACTTAATTTAATTAGAGTATGTGGCATACGACCAAAGTCTACAGCCAATATTGAACGACATTTTCCTATTTCCTACTTTAGAGTGTGATATTTCAGTTGATATTTTTTAGTTTTTGAATTAAATTGTTATTGAAGACTGTTTTGTCATATTTAGTTTTACTTAGGTTTTTGGGTCATAATTTGTCCATTAACTATTAAGAAAGGCGCTTTATTAAAATTCTTAATCCGCTAACATTTTACACGCAAAAGTCATGTAGAGGGCGCTATATACAGTGTTATGTGATATCACATCTCATCATACTAATATTATAAATGCGAAAGTGTGTTTGTTTGTTTGTTACACTTCAACGCCTAGACCACTGAACTAATTGTAATGATATTTGGTATAGGGATAGCTTAAGCCCTAGGAAATAATACAGGCTATTTTTTATCACGAATTATATTGAGTTTCCTAGAGACGCAGACAAGGTAGCGAGCAGCAGCTAGTAAACTATAATCGGTGAACGAATAAGATGCTCTTGTTATGAAAACACTAATTTCACAAGTTCCACTTGAATCTTTATTATATTTCAATTATTGCGAACGCTATAATTGATATATAATAAAATGCTTTTAACGATACCTCATTTGTCAAATTATGACGAATAGATCAAAAATATAACCTTTCTGTTTGCTTCTATGTACTCGTATGTATAACTTCTTCTTATAAGCAAGACGGCATAGAAAATAACATCGTCTGTCGTACTACTAAGCTTTATTTAAATTGACGTCTGAAATGTAGCTATAAGAATTTTTACGGATTAAAATTTAATAATTCTTCACCCTTCTAAAGGGTTTATGAAATCGACCAGGTATTTTACGAAAACAAACATGTTTTGTGTTGTTCAGTAAACAACAAACTGAAAAGCGATCACTAACTGGAAATCTTAAAGCCGCCGCCAGCTTATTAAAGCTTAGCAGGTGATTATCAATAAACAATATCGCGTTTAAGTACCTAATACATTTTCATTTTATCCTTTAAGCTTGCTCCACGGAGAGAAATCGCCTTAACACAAGGGTTTATCGGAACTGTATTAAATAGGTACCTACTTGTATTTCTAGAGCCCGGAGCAAAATGTTTTAGATTCTAATGGTTTGTATAATTGATGTTATCCGTATCCCTAACACGTTTCTAAGCTTTTTAACATTTTGTATGTACTTGCACCAACTTGTTTTTGTTTTGTTTTCTTTACTTTTCTTACATTACCGCAGAATAGACAATAATACTACGAACAGAATTTGCACTCCTTTGATCTTAAAAAATCCGCCATTTTAAATCGCCATGCTAAAACGCACCTCAACGCCATGCGTTACCGTATGTTATTAGTTATCCTCAAGCCTCGCGTCGCTCTATGAGTTCGAGCGATAAGGTTATTGCTGATGGTAAATACATATAAAATACCTCCCACATTTTTTGTATTAGGTACTTACTCGTACATAAGGTTTTTTTAGGGTTCCGTACGCCCGAATAAAAAAATGGAACCATTAAAGGATCACTCGTGTGTCCGTCTGTCTGTCGGTCACAGTCAATTATCTCTAAATCTACTAGACCGATTAAGTTGAGATTTGGCACTGCATCTCAAAGTTCTTGTTGCAAAGATCTTAAATGTTTCAAAGTTATTCAAGAAAATATACGAAAATTAACCATTCACTTCCCCCCCCCCCCCCCCCTTCTTCGAAATTTTGAAATAAATACAGAAATTAGTTCTCTACTTATAGATTAAAGGAAATATTTGTCTCGTACGAGTATCGAACCCGCGACCCGTTGTGCAGTAGGCGATCACTCGACCTCTGCGCTAACCGTGTCGTCGAATATATAGTAATTGAGTATACAATTGCTTTAAATAATTTAATATTATGTTTTAACATACCTACGTATTTTTGTCCTTGAAATGTTGATTATTAAATTTTATAGCAGAATAAATCCTAAACCCTACAAATAATTTTATAAGAGAAAGGTAACATGGACATGAAGCATTAAAAATATTATAAGTGTAGTTATCAAGTATTTAATTCATGTACAGACTTTCTGTAATTTAGCCCGATAACTATGGAATGCGGCAGAAATAGGTAGATAAGGTTCTTATTAAAATTACCTTTACCGGAGGGAGATTCTGTACCAGGGTCGTCTGCTTGGGCAACTCCTTCTTACCTATTTCTGCCGCAAAGCAGCAGTGCTTGCATTGCTATGTTCCAGTTTGAAGGTATAGAATATGGCAGTAAAATTACTGCGCACCGTGACTCTACCTCTTATGACACAAGTTGGCAACTTACACTGTTGGTTCTTGTGGGGGTTGCAGATTTCCTGCGAATCTCACAAGAACCACGTGTACTATAGGCGACTGTTACCACTTACCATCGGGTGGGCAGTGTTTGCCAACTAAGCATAGTATTTACCAACTAACTTGTATAAAAAAATCTATGCAGATACCTCTGGTACAGGGTCTCCCTCTGGTAAAGCCTATTTTAAGAAAAAATACATCAGTTAAGAATAAGATAGAACACTCCACAAACAATACAATAGAACGCTAATACTAGTTAATTGTGATTCATAGCCGGATTAGTTCTGTGTGTGAGACTCCCAAAGAGTTGTGTGATATCTTTGACAGCCGCATAATGGCGCACTCCCTATTAATTACTGGATTGTTTCGACCCTCGGTGATCCATTGAGAATTGGGTTCAACGTCTTAGCTCGAAACGTTAGGGTGACAACGATTCGTAATGTTTTTATGTTTAAAATTACACATGTTACTTATCCGAATACAATTATTAGGTACATTATAGAGCTAGTAACTGATTTCAGATCACGGCGGCCAAACTCAAGAGAGGTGCAGTTAATATCATAGTAACAAAAGGCTAATCGTCTGCGCGGCAGATGCTACGCACTCTTTGTTCTGTCACTAGCGTTTCCCGATGGAGCAGCGAGTAAGATACTCGTGCTTGCCGGAGCACGGAGGAGCTCAAGTTGGTTCTCATTTTTGATCACCCTCCCGAGTCCTGACCACGGAAACCTTTTGCTTAACTTTAGCAATCATCGCAGAGCGCATGTCCTACAGCGCCACTGAGCATTCGACAATCACTTATTACATATATTTAAATAATAATTTCACCCGAAAGAAATCTCGAATCGCATTGAAACCGAAAAATCGATTTTTCAATAAGGAAATGCCTTCAACAGCGGTGCAATTAGGGGAAAATTTAACTACAACTTGGACAGGATCCAAGCGCGAGGCCCAAGTTATTGCAAGTCGCTTGCGATTGGAGGACTGCAGTATTAAATTGTCTTTTATTTGTATCTTGTTCCGACTCACTTTATGCTATGTCAGATTGTTGGTTACTTGGAAATTTTCTTTATAACCGCATCCATGATATATATTTACTGATACCAACTGGATCTGCAAGTCCATTCTTGGGTTTTCCATAAAAGCAGAAGCTTGGTTTCGTTGGAGGCAGGTGAGCCCCTGGTAAGAATCCTTTGTCCTAATAATAATGTCTTTTATTTTCACGAGTACTACACATTTTAATAAAACTACACTTTTCACAAAGAGAAGCGTTACGACACTGATTAAAATTATATTGCGGAATAATATGTGCAAAGCTTATTATTATGTTGATATTACCGGTGGCGAACGATTCAAAAATTCAGAAAGACAGCATCGTGTGACTGAGAAATCGACGATGACTTATGTCGCATGTGATGTATGCGATTTCAAACGAACTATTCAAAAGTAATTCTCCAGCTGCATGCTATTTTGAACCCCTGACAAACGTTTGTTACAAACACAAACCGGGGTCATACTACTCTACCGCGGGACATACTTTAATTATATCCGGGGGCCATCTATGGAACTCAGTGTGGTTCGTATCGGAATCCGTTTCTTGAATACTAATAGTGCTTAACGACTTGTCTTATCCAAATAAAGACAATGCACTACGAATTTCTATTACGTGTATCTCTACACTGACGTTGAATCTCTACTTGTTTTCTAATATCATAAATTCGATGGTAGTAACTGTTAATTTTTACACCTAAACCGCTTAATCAATTTTCATTTTAAAGTGAAACTTTTTTTACATCGCCTCAAATTTTTTCGTCCATCTATCGCATGTCACATTCTTTTTACCATAAGATCTTTATAATTTCATTCATTTTTTCTAAAATTTTTCAGTTAAATGTCTACGATCCGAAAAAAGTTTCACTTGCTTTTTGGTTTCATAAAACCACACAATTATTTTGACTTATTTAACTTAACTACTAAGGTAGCAAACAAGAAGTGGGTCACCTGATGGTAAGTGATCACCACCACTTATGGACGCTTGCAACACCAGTAGTGGCATCACGCGCACGTTGCCGATTACTTATCGGCCTCTTGACGCTTTTTTTTGAAGAACCCTATTCTGTTATCCTTATTGAAAATCTCAGAAGGTAATTCAGTCCACAACCTGAGCATGAACGAGAGTAATTTGATGAGTGCTTTAATTTGGAATAAGGGTAGTTAAAGTAGTGAGTAAAGACGTAGGCCAACATTATCCCTAATTTTAAAGAGTTCCTTCGGGATCGTGTGGCATAACTGAACTCGCAATCCAACTGAATTCCACACAAGCGGATTCGCGGGCAACAGCTTGTACTAAATTGAATATTTTATTTCTTTCGGTATTTTAATGATTTTAAATAAGTTATCAGCAATCGGCCATTGTATACCTTAATAGTTTTGTTTGATTGAAAATACAGGATTTATCGTAATGAACTTTCTATATTGTCGTGCGGGCATATTAGTAAAAGAATCGACAAGTATATAAGTACTTGTCGAGGAACATAGTTCCATTTTTAACCGACTTCAAAAAAGGAGGAGGTTCTCAATTCGATGCGTATATTTCTTTTTGTGTGTATTTTACGCGATTACGCCGCCAATTGTGGGCCGATTTTCAAAATTCTTTTCGTATTCGATAGAGTATATTCCAAGGGTGGTTCATTGGTCACCAAAGTTAGGATCAGATGATGGGATCCTATAAAAATCGAGGGAAAACCAAACCCTTAAATTTTTAGGTGTGTCAAACGTGTTTTGTGTATACAGGATGATCAATGCAAATGGGTCAGTAGGGAGAAGTCAGGAACTATGAGAGTTATCGATATCTGTTCTTAGGAACCATGGCGTCGATTTTAGATTTAATAATAATAATGGCATTAAAAAAAATTAACTCTCATACATAACGCTCTTCTAGACGTCATATTATTGATATACCTCTATTTCGCACTGGCTTTATGTCCGATTCCTTCACTCTACAAGCAATAAGGCTGTGGAATTCCCTACCTATTGATTTGAGATGTTTGACATCAAAGCCCCTCTTTAAGAAGAGAGTTCGAGAGCTTTTCTTGAAAATTGCAAATAAATAACTTTTCTTTTCTTTTTCTCTGACAACTCATAAATATCGTTCGTGGACACCATCATTCATCATCTGTATTAATATTTATATTATTATATAGTTATAATATATATTTTATGTATCTGTATATATATATATATATATATATTGTATGTGTGAGTATGTGCGTGTATGTAAGTATTTTCTTTTAATATTACAATTTTTTTCTTTTATGCCGCCATCTATTTTCTCTGCTTGGCCCAATGGTTGACTGGTAGACAGCGATGTTCATCGCTAAGTCCGCCATATGTAACAACTTATTGTAACATGGAAGTATAAATCAATAAATAAATAACCGGGAATCGAACCTGGCCAAAATCTCTGTAAAAAATGTTATAAATTCTGCAAGTTTTTTCGTTGCTATTGTTGATGGTGTAAATCATAAATCATCAGGAACACATTTTTAATGAAACCTTGTTCAAATAATTTAAAAAAACTCAAAAATAAGATAATTATTTCATTGAAGTGTTATTAAATATTAAATAAAATCCCGCCCGCTGAACGAATATGTTCTAATTTTAAATAAACGCAATTTGTAATGCTTAATATCCATGCAGATAAGATATGCATAAGTGGTCTCTTCAGATAAATTTATTCGATTGAATCCACCATCAACAATTACTGCGAAAAAACTAGCAGAATTTTTAAAATTTTTAACCGACTTCAAAAAAGGAGGAGGTTCTCAATTCGATGCGTATTTTTTTTTCTTTTTTTTTTGATCAGGTTTGATTCACGGTATGTATGTATGAACGTTTAAAAAATATGAATGCCATTATTATTAAATCTAAAATCGACGCCATGGTTCTTAAGAACAGATTTCGCTATCTCTCATAGTTTCTGATTTCTCTCTACTGACCCATTTAGATTGATCACCCGGTATGTTACGCGATTACTCCGCCAATTGTTGACCGATTTTCAAAATAATTTTTGTACTCGATAGAGTACACTCCTGCAATGTTCCCAAGGTCTGAGGATCTGATGATGGGATACCACGAAAATATAATAAGGGTTTCCCTCGATTTAGGTAATTGATTATTTAGATTTTATATTAGGGTTTCTTTTACTAAAAAGATTACATTCACTGAAAGCTTAAAAATAAAAAATATTTTGCAAAAATAAAAACCGACTTCAAAAATAATGAAAAGATAAAAATAATATAAGAATAGGTACAGACAACATCACACTTCTATATTGAAGTCGGTGATAAATTTTAAGACTTTCTAGGAGATCATCGTTTGGCACCGACTTCAATATAAAAGTGTGATGTTGTCTGTACCTATTCTTATATTATTTTTTTCTTTTCAGTGTTTTTGAAGTCGGTTTTTATTTTTTGTAAAATATTTTTTTTCTTCATCAAGTTATCCAGTTCTATAACGATTACCAATCAATTGACGAGTGCTGATATCACCACACAGACTTCTCTACATAGCCTCCTCTAGATAAGAATTTATGAAGGATAGCACAAAAAACGAACGGATTCGATTCTTTCAACCACCTCAGTGGTTCTTGAGACCACCCGTTGTTGATCTAGATGTCTGGGGTCACACCCCGGGCACTCCATACAACGTTCGCAAATCAATTACCTATTGCTGCTACTTATGCAAATGACGTTTCTACACGCGCAAATGTGTGCGTGGAATCAATTATCGAGGAGTCCGGGTAAATCTCGCTTCTTTAGCGTTATAACAAATATATATTTTCCATCAAGTGCAATCAAGGGATTCCCCTGTTGTGTATAAAAAACACTGTCACTCTTGTTTCGAACAAAAGGCGTATTAAATTCTACCAATCCGACAAAAATTAACTCTCTCTCCGCACTTTCATTTCGAATGAAAGGTGTATTAAATACTAACTATCCGACAAGAATTTAATCACCCATGAAGGCTCACTAGCACAGTGTCAATTTGTCGGGCTGTTTATTCAGTTAAATAGCAACATATGTCGGGAACTCTGGAAAAGCTTTCAAAAGCTCGCGAGGAGCGACGCGGAGGCGACGCGGCGCGCGGACCGCTTTGCATGTTAATTTGCAATGACTGCCCGCCGTGACTTGATTAAAAAACAAAATTCGCGGTGAAATAAAAGCAGCTGCCGTATAATGAATAAACACAGCGCCACGTTACGCATTCCCCGATGGGGTAAACAGATATAAGTACAGGGGCTTGTATAATATTGTGTTGTGGCACAATGTAATCAGCGATGAAAATTATTTGTTACTGTAAAGGAGGAATTTTTGAAAAATCTAACATTTATTTCGCAAATATTTCTCCTTTGTATGTGAGCCTTCATAAAGTACACATTTTAGAATGAAGAAAGTATCCTTAACTTTACCAACCAAAAACTATTTCCTTATTAGAAAATTTTATGGTATTATTAATTTCATTAACCGACTTCAAAAAAAATGGTTATCAAGTCGCGGGCACAGCTAGTTTATAATATATAAAGCAGGTAATGAAGATAAAGAATAAAAATAGATGATGGTAATCAAATGAGCCGGTCGCCAACAAAGAATAGGCCCGCTACATATACCTTCTAACGTAAATCATGTCACTGTCTCATGAATTGTTAAGTGAACATCCGAGAAATGCTAAGTGATAGGGTCGCCGAATGCGGATCCCTTCATAAATGTCTTCATAGTACCTAATGCTATCTTAGTGAGGGACCTTAGTAGCAAAGGCTACTATCTGTACAACGGAGAGGGTGAGGTTGAACTGGAGTCTTGATTTCATGGTCGAACCCGAAATTATACCATTTTCTCAAGTATTTATTGGATCACGAAGGGGGTTCTTATGAAGGGGAATTGGGAAAATGCTGGAAGAATCATTAAAGTAAAATAATCAGTTTTTTTTTCTCCACACAATACAACATATCAGTAAATGAAAAGATAGGACTATAGATTTGAGTTAAATCTATTGTGGGAGACTGGTGCCTGTACTAGGTAAACCTGTATTACTGGTCACCAGGTTCCCACCTCACGGAACCGTACACTATTAGTGTTTACCAAATTAGATATAAGTGTTTAAAGTATGTCTTAATTTAAATATTGCAAGTACCTAAATTAAATTAAATTAAATATTGCAATGAATTATTAAGTAGGACCTATATTAGATTACAGGAATTAACATTTTTTCTGTACTGTCGTAAGTTAAACTTAAGAGCCACTTTTTTACTTTTTTTTTGCAAGAAACTTACAGAGTGGATAAATGTTTAATTCTTTGTTCATTCGATTGTACAAAAACGTGCCAAGGAAAGGAAAAAGTGATGTGAGAAGCTTGTTTTAAATGCTTGTGCGATGCACACTCTGCCAGTCCCTCTTTTAGCCACGGTTGCATCCGGATCGAATTTAATTTGAGTATGTTTTCTTTGTATTACAGAGAGAATGTAAAGTTTCCTCACCGAGAGTACGTCCCAAAATTTATAAAGGTCTTCAGTTGGGTGTTGATAGGAAAGAAACGCACTAAACTTCAAGACTATCCTCTGCGCCCTCTCGATAAGTAGTACGTGTGACTTGGCTGAGCCACCCCATACCGAGATACAATAGCTCACGAGGGACTGACAGAGTGCGTAGTATACAGTTCTGAGCATCGATTTCTCCATAACCTGTCTAAGTGTTCGAAAGATGAATATAAGCTTTCTCAATCTTTTCACGAGCTGATCAATGTGTTGCTTAAATGTGATCATCATAAAAATTAATAAAAATTGTGTAGCGAGAATCTAGGTAATTGTTCCTAAATACTAGCCGCAAACGTGTTGTATTACGGTTGAAAATTCATTAAAGGTAGTTAACCCCCCTGACTTAGAATAATAACGCATAGAAGGATAGTCCGGTACTGAGCGCGGTGATTAAAGTGAAGCAAAAATGACACCGCTGTGTGAAGTTGTTTACACGCGACACACGCACACTACGATATGACGGGGCTGCCAGTGCGCGGCACCGAGGAGTTGTTTTCCCAAAATGAGGGAACTTATCTTGTGCTCATGTTGTTGAATGTCGCAATTGTCGTACCTATTCTATGTCTTTATGTTTTTATGTAAAGACAGAAATGAAATGAAAGTTGCCAAATCTCTGTTTATATAAGTACTAAAAAGCGTATATTTTAAAATGAAATAATTGTCATGTAAATAGTTAGTTCCTTATTTCTAATAATGAAAGAGGTACGTACCTACCGCGTATAATAATCTTCATTAATCCGTTAATTGTATTTGTTTTCTTAACAAATGTCACTTTGATAATGCTGTTAGGTATGTTCACATTGCCTTTTTCGACTCATATTATAAAAAGTTTATTGTGTTTAAAGAATACTTACAATTTTTTTTGTTCTCATAGAAAAGTATGTCGAATAAAATAGTTCAGAACGTGACTACGCAACCCCGTCACCTGTTTTCTTTTGTGATGGCGGGGACTTCTCCCCTCGAGCCCTCCTGTTGCTACACAAGGTAGGAGCTGGATTAAACTCCATATAAAAATCCGAATGTAGTATGAAAAAAAGGCAAACTCACACTTGACCATTTTTTGATAAGTCCATTATTCGTGTCTTAATTATTTGAGGAGTATGAGGGGGTCAAAAATGTCGTATTTTTTTAGCTCCGATGCACTGTTTCCGAGATATAAGCGTTTTTGTTAATACTTTTCTTGAAATATAATTAAAGTTGAAATCCTATCCTACTATCCTACTAATATTATTATATAATAGTATAAATGTGGACATTTGGATGTTTGGATGTTTAGATGTTTGGATGTTTGTTACTCAATCACGCAAAAACGGCTGAATGGATTTGCATGAAATTTGGCATGCATGTAGCCTTTGACATGGAAAGAACATAGGCTACCTTTTATCCCGATTCCTTAAGTAGTTCCCGAGGGAAAATTTAAAATTGTTTACGAGTTAAGCCGCTTTGAAATTTGGTATGCATGTCACCTATGCTATGGAAAAGGACATGTCCTTAATGATCTCTCAAATAGTTCCCTTGGGAAGATTAAAAATTGTTAACGAGCGAAGCTTTAGGCCCAATTCTAAAGTCCACGCAGACGAAGTCGCGGGCAGAAATTAGTAATATTATAAATGTGAAAGTGTGGATGTTTGAATATTTGGATGTTTGTTACTCAATCACGCAAAAACGGCTGAACGGATTTCGATGAAATTTGGCATGCATGTAGCCTTTGACATGGAAAAGAACATAGGCTACCTTTTATCCCGATTCCTTAAGTAGTTCCCGAGGGAAAATAGAAAATCCTACTAATATTATAAATGTGAAATTGTGGATGTTTGGATATTTGGATGTTTGTTACTCAATCACGCAAAAACGGCTGAACGAATTTGGATGAAATTTGGCATGCATGTAGCCTTTGACATGGAACAAAACATAGGCTACCTTTTATCCCGATTCCTTAAGTAGTTCCCCAGGACAAATAGAAAATTGTTCAAAATTGAAGTCCACGCAGACGAAGTCGCGGGCAGAAGCTAGTTCCTTCTAAATACAGTCGAAAATAAGTCCTGGGCTTCTTACAAAATACGGTGAAATTTTTCTAAGTGCTGCACTCCCTTTGCTACACCCTAACCTTTTTTCTTTTTTAGGATCAATATGGCTTGTATTTAAAAAATCCCAATCGATTCTCTAGAAAATTCTCTAAAAATCATACACATCGCGTCTCGCTCTTCGATGCGTTGTTTTTTTTAACTTCAAATTAAACCTACATTATAAACAGGATAAGTGTCGCCTAGATAAGTAGATACCTAAATATTTTTCATATTAATCATAACCTGTTTAGTCGGTTAAATTGGGACATTTATGTTTCCAAACTGGCAACACAACGATTGAAATGAAAAGTTTCGTATAATTTATCTTATATGGATAAAATACTAAACAATTTTTAAATCTTTGCTGTGATAATAATGTTATTACACTTTATAATCTTTTCATATGTCTTGTGATACCATTCAACTGCACAAGTCATCATTATTAATTATTTTACGAGAGATACATTCGAAGCACATTGACCTTGAACACTGCGGAGCTGTCCGGCGTAGTGAGCCATTTATGGCTTAGTTTTAGTTGCTTCAAATTGTGCGCGCCGATTGGGTTTCTATGCGTTATTATTCTAAGCCCCCTGAAGTATGAAGGGTGCGGAAATTAATAGTTTAGAAGATATGAATTTAAAAACTTTAACTCAAAACCTCTAAGTTGCACTAAATCGATTAATATTTTTTTATACTATCTAAAAACCTATCAAAAGTCATTTCTGGCATTTCGCCGGCCGCTGCCGCGGCACGCTCGCTTCTCTCGTTCGGCTCGCAGTAGGTTACAATATTGTGGCCGGTAACGGAAAATAATTATATTAATGTTCTTTATACATGTAAACTACTTGCTTGTTGTACTTACAAATAAATGTTTATAATTAAACAAACTTGATTTTTCTTTATAATATTTACTGGAAACACAAATTATAATATTCTACTTTTAGAGGAAGTTATATTTGGTAGGTTTATGTTTTAAATATTAATATGAATATAATACACAAATTGTTCAATAAAATTAATTGATGTTGCCATTTTATAACAGATAACTTACGAACGAAATCAAAATATCCAACAAGAAAACATCGCGGCGAGACCTCGAAAGCATAAAAACTTCTCAGCGACTACTCGAGCCCTCGCCTCGGTGAAAAATGAAACGTCAGATCCCGTCATCTACTAAGCGCAATGGACTATTTCGAGAATAATCCAACACAAATAGTCCCTAATCGGAGTCAAGGCGGGAATTTTCAGCGTAAATTTCCCTGGCTGAGACCGATTTTGCGACGACGCGACGGGACCGACCGTGGCAATTAGGCCGTGTCGCGGCGTTCGCGGGGGGTTATCTTAATTAAGCAGTCGTTGAATGCGTAAACAGATTGTTTCTAGGCCATCCTTGCCTTATTTGCACGAGTCTATCTGTGGGCGGTGATTTTTTATAATGACTGACAGACAGCCATTTTGTATAACCCACCCCATTTGTTGTACCTATTGCTCGCAGGCGCGACGCCCGTTTGGGTGGAAAGGTACTTGAGTGCAGGCCGCGTACCGGTCGGCTTAGATTTGTAACTCCTTGATTTCCTTACTTTCATCCAGCAGTGGATTTCTCTCTGCTTAAATTGTTAAGACGATGATTGTTACAAAAAGAAAAAATCGACCAAGTGTGAGTTGAACTTTGGCACCGAGGGTTCTGTACACACTCAGCTAGGTATCTATATAAGTTTCTAATTATGTACGTATATATTAACGGTTTTCAGAATATTATGTGCCACTAGATCTTGCTTCTTGGCAAAATTAATGATTCTAGGTCAACAGGAAGTATGAAATCGCAAAATTTGCAAAAATATGCGATACTAGCTTTCCGCTCGCAGCTTCGCCCGCGTTATCTTCCTTTTACCCGAGGGAATTCCATATTTTCCCGTAGGAAAATATTATATAGCCTATATTACTCAGTGATATTGTAGCATTCTATTAGTGAAAGAATTTTTAAATTCGGTCGAGTAGTTTCGGAGCCTATTCAATATACAAATACAAAATACAAATCTTTCTTCTTTAAAATATTAGATATACGAGTAAATGGTTATATCCTTTGATTACGTTGACTCACGAGTATGATTTTATTTTCACAGTTGAAGGAGACTGTAATAAACCGGAGTACTTGATATAAATTTCAATTTGATATCTTGACACGTTCTTGTGAGAAAGAGTCTTGACGAACAGATGTACAGACGAATAGTCTTCTAAACGGGCAGGCGAACAACTAAGTGACCCCATAAGGGTTCCGTTTTTTCCATTTGAGGTACGGAGCCCTATAATTTGAAATGACGATCCTAATAGAAGTCAATAAAGTTCCACGAAGTACCTTGATTTGATCCTCTATTAGGATAAAAGCTTATTTAATGTAATTCAGTTTGAAAACTGGAATCCACTCGCATAATGGCAATGGGTCTGCCCGCGATTACAAGGGGAAAAACATAATTGGCGAAGTGTGCCTGTTTTTTACACATCTCTGAATAGGTGTAACTTATATTATTATATTTTTAAATTACAGTATTGGTGAAAGTGTTATTTGAATTATTATTCTTCTTCTTAAGGGGCGATCTCCTACCGAAGGTCGGCTATCATTAGAAGATTAGACTTTGCAGAGGTTCGTAAATGGGAGAGCCATTTCCGAACCTCTGCAAAGTCAACTTTTTTTCTCTTTAACTTGTAATTGCATACATCAATCTACATAATAAGAAGCTATATAACTGTTGAAATGGCAACATTATTATTATGTTAGCAAATTATATTTACTATAAGTGCAATACTGTATCGCTCTCTCTCTCTCTCTCTCTGCGTCATTTTACTGGAAAGTAAACGTATTTGGTGATGTTCGATATTTTAATTTAATAATCTAAAGCAGCACCTCTAAAACATGCATGGCTAATTTCACTAACCTTGTCCAAAAGATAATCCTGAAGATTGCTGACACTTCTTGTCTTTGTTGAAAAGAATGTGACAGCATGCCACTTAAGATCGTCCTAAGCTAACGCAAGGTTAGTGCAATTGGCCAACAATCCCCAACAATAATCTTAAAGTCAGAACTTTCTAAATCGTATAAGATGCCACGAAAGAGTTAGCTCATTCTCCTAACCCTTGACGGTCATTAAGATTAGTTGTTTCTATCTATACCAGGGATCACGAGATTTAATCGCTCTCTACCAGCTCACTTTAGGATCGCGTAGTACGAGATGGACCAAAGCTCTCTCTTTTGGGTCTCTGCTATACTATAGATGAGACAATGTGCCCTAAGATGGTAAAAGTTTGTGTACACACGCTTGTGTACTATAATAATAATAACCCGCTGACCTACATCCACATACAGAAAGCTTTTATCCTTAATACTTGCCGTTTAGTGCGAAAATTCTTGTCCTCAGATCGAAATTACTGTTCCTTCCTTCTTTTTGTTTGGCCAAAAGTCCGCATCAAGAAGTATATCCCAGCAATGGCAGCCACATAAAAAATTATATAATAATAATCTATCATCACGAACAGGTTTTTTTCAGTCAATTAACCTGATATCGTGCTGATAGACCGCCCCCAACGCCGGGTGATGATAATCGACGTCACCATCCCTCATGACGAAAACCTCGTGAAAGCTGAGAAGGACAAGCCTAGCAAGTACCTTGACCTACCTCACAAGGTAACCGCAATGTGGGATGTTGTCTCGACAGTCATTTGTCCCGATAGTCACTTGGATAATTATGTAGGTTCTAAACGCGCACAATATTAACATAGTAACTGTCGAAATACTATGTACCTTTACTCCAATTGAATAATGCAACGCGAAAGTTTAAAGAGTCCCGATACTCGCATCCGTACCTAAATGGTCGAATAGCGAAGAGTCATGACCAACATCACGCAAGGCGGTTGAATCATGGACCCTGATACAAAATTCTTGCAACGACAGAAATTATCAGGGGGTTCCTCCTCACTCTGCAGCCCTAACCACCGGTAGCTTGAGCATTGTCTTGCAACCGATGGATCCACTAAATTTAGGTACTTTATTATATTTATATTACAATAAATGTAGATTTAAGCAATAATTAAAATAAGGAGATTAATAATAATTTCCTCTCAATATGCACAATACAGTTTTGTAAAGAATCCTTTTAATTTATGTTCATTAAAAAATAACAAAATTATATAGGTAGAAATAAATTTTGAGAGACAGGTATCTGAACTAGACAGCCCGTGTCTCAGTGTACCAGGGCCGGGTGAGTACCTGTCACAAAGAGATCCAAAGTTACACCATCAATGGCTTTACTGACATTGACGAGAAAACATACTCAATTGGTAACTATGCGGGCAAAAAATATAAAAAACATTAGCTACTAATAAAAGAATCCTTAACGCCCCCAAATTCTCGAACATCATTAACGTCGGATGAAAATGGCTGACACTGATACATATAATTGCTTATGTGATGTTATTCAACATCTATTAATACAGAGTCGATCATTTTGAATTTTCCAGAAAGTGCGACGCCTGTGGGTGTTGGTGCGGAGGCGGAACGATATTTATTTTTAAGCATCTGAGCAGACTGTAGGTGTGGAAATAAATCATGGCCACTACCTACTTTACACGTTACAAGTATTTATACAAATAACAATCGCCAAGTTACGTAATAGTTAGTTAAAGAACCGACTTAAAAACACTTTAACGTCAAAAATAATGTAAGACAAGCAAGACAGCATACTAGACAACATCACATTTTTATTTTAAAGTCGATGCCAAAGTTTAAGACATTCTAGGAGATCATGGCTTGGCACCGACTTCGTGTTGTGTGTATCGCTACATTATTTTATTATCTTTTTTAATAATAGGATTTTGGGATATAAGAACTTTATGTGTACTGAGTAATTATTTTTATTAATGAATAACGAACTATTATTATTTTTCAAGTTAAACTATTTTGAAATAAGTTTATAACCTTTATGTCCGACACAATGTAATAATTGTTATGGAATTTGATAAATAAAAACAAATATTTCCTTAATCTACTTGTTTTTCCCGTTACTTAACAATAATGCGACTGTATCACAACAGAGCATAATAATTGAGTAATGACAATTAATAGGCTGACAATAATCAAAAGCAGCGTAAAGTTTTCAACTTGTAATGGAGTTCCGAGGCGATGACAAAGTACCTTTCAAATCCATGTCGGCTCAGAGCGGAGTTGCTCACTGAAAACTTCGCTGTATAAATATTTTAAGCAGCTCTGGTAGGGATCTCGGACGAGGGAGTTTCAAGTTCAATTAGGTGCCATGGAAACATAGGCTGAATTATGATAATATTTTGAACTTACGAGAGAGTGTGTGTCACTTTGTATGTCAGATAGCAAGGGAATTATTGTACCAAGTATGGTTATGAGTGGGTACTCAAGTCAGTTATGAGTCGCCACATTATATTCCAGTTATGAGTGGGTGCGAGAGCTAAAATATTATGGGCAATATTATCCACTAGAGGACCTTTTGCACCCAACTGCCGACGGTACTCCTTTTTTTTTTTTTTTTTTTTTTTTTTTTTTACGAGGGGAATGCGTGACGCACCTTACTCGCCGTTGGCTAGACGACGAGCGTGTGTGGGGCTCTCCCGGCAGAGTGCCAGGCCTACCCACTAAACCCCCCGGTGTTCTTCCTGCCCTTATGGACGCGCGTGGTAGGGTCCACACTGCGACTACCACTACCAACGCGCCCGGGCTAGCCCGACCTAGCTGGTCGGGCTATCGCCAAGGGGGGATTGCCCGAGAACACCAGGGCAATCCCCAGACGGAGGGCCTTACGGCGGCGTACACGGGGCCAACCGTGCACGCAGGCCTCCACGGCAGGGTCATTAGACGGGCATTGCTTGCGCGAATACCCGCCTTCGCCTGCCTGTCCGTCTGCGGCGGATGGGAGCGGCTTGAGGATCATTCTCCCGCTCCCTCTCCGCGGCCTCCTTCTGCGAGATGACGTCCTCGCAGAAGGAGGCGACAGCCCCCCATTCCGCCTCGCCGCGGAGCATGGCCACGACCATGCTCGGCAGCGAGAGGTCTCCGCCTCCCAGCGCAGCGTTGAGTTCGCTGCGCTGGCGTCGCCATGCCGAGCACACCAACAGAGTGTGCTCGGCAGTATCGTCGGGAGTGTCGCAGTGATGACACTGCGGCGTTTCCTCCCGACGCGCGACCCGATGCAGGTAGTGACCGAAACAACCATGTCCGGTCAATACCTGCACCATGCGGAACGAGAGACTGCCCTGCCGGCGCCCTACCCACTCCTCCAACACCGGACGTATCGCTTCAATCGTCCGGTGGCCGGCAGCTGGGAAGGCGAGTGCCTCACCCCATTGACGCAGAGCCTCCCTCTGCGCCTGGGTACGAACCCGCTCCACTTCCTCGGGAGCGGATCGTCCCCCCCGTACTCTAGCGGCAACCCGATGTCGATACATCTCTGCATGTACGCGTGCATCAACATCCCACGGCGTTTGGCCCGCAAGAACGCAGGCTGCGCCGTGGCTGACCGTGCGATAAGCTCGCACGGCCCGGGTTGCTATGACCCTCTGCGGCCGTCGCAAGAGGGCCACCGTTCGGGGGGAGAGGCACTCCGCCCATACCGGGGCTCCGTAGAGTGCCATCGACCTTATCACCCCGTGATACAGTCGACGGCACGCCGATCCTGGTCCTCCTACATTAGGGAGGACCCGTCCGAGTGCGGCTGCGGCGGCACATAGCCGTGGAGTGAGGAGCTTGAAGTGCTCCTCAAAGCTCCATCGGGGATCCAAAACCAGGCCGAGGTACTTAAGGTGTGCCTCGACCGGTATGCGGACCCCCTCCACTCGGACTCGGAGCCCCGGTGGGATCCTGCGACGAGAGGCGTGGAACATCATGGCCCTCGTTTTATCGAGGGCGACGTCCAGGCCTAGGAGGCGGATGCGTCGAACGACAAGTGAAGCGCCGACCGACGCAAGGTGGGCCGCCTCCTCCCCCGTTTTTGCTCTCGCCGCGACAAGCGTGTCGTCGGCGAAGCAGACGACCTCCATTCGTGGAAGGAGATCGCCTCGCAGGACCCAGTTGTACCCCAGGTTCCATAGTAGAGGACCTAGTACGGAACCCTGGGGCACACCTGCCGCCATTGCCCACGTATAGACGCAACCGTCCGGCCCCTCGTAGAGGATGGACCTGCCTTGCAGATAGTCCGCCACGAGGGCGCGAAGGTACGGAGGCACCCGGTGGAAGCGGAGTGCCTCCTTTATGCACTCGTGGGGCAGGCTGTTGAAGGCGTTGCGGATGTCAAGAGACACCGCAACAACAGTCTCCCCACGAGCTGTGGCCTCCTCAGTCCACCCCTTGAGGAGAGCCACCGCGTCCACCGTGGACCGGCCGGTGCGGAAGCCGAACTGGTTGACTGCCAAGTCCGGCCCCCGGTCCTCTAGATGCTCGACGATCCGGGAAGCGAGAATCTTCTCGAAAAACTTCCCGGCTTCGTCGAGCAGCACCACCGGCCGATACCCAGTCGGGGAATCCGCGGGGCGGCTCTCCTTTCTCAGCAGGCAGAGCCTGCCCGCTTTCCACCGACTGGGGAAGCGGCCCGAGACGATGCACAAGTCAAGCACCGCCCGGAACCGCTCCTCGAGGTGTCCTAGGGCGAGGGCCAGAACCCTGCCAGGAACACCGTCCGGTCCCGGCGTCTTGTTTTTGCGCCGGAACCGGTCCCTCACCATGTCGAATTCCACGTTCGACACGGGAGGGATCGCGACAGCCACCTCCATCGGAGGAGTACCCGGGGGGACCATTCTGGGGGGCTGGAATGGACCAGGATCGGGGAATAGAGTCCCCAGTACCCGGTCCAGCAGCCCCCTGTCCATAGCGGAGGTAGGGGGAGCGGAAACTTTAAATTTCCCCCTCACCACCCGGTACGGACGCCCCCACGGATCGTCGTCCAGGAGTCGTATAAACGACTCCCTGGACTCCTCCTTGGCCCTGCAGATTTGATTCCGCAGGGCCTTCTTGGCTGCCGCATACACCCGACGAAGCTCAGCTTCCTCGTCGGGTGTAGTTCTGCCGCGCCTACGACACCGCACGTAGGCGCGCCTGGCCCTCATGCTGGTGGTACGCAAGTCCGCAATCTCTTGCGTCCACCAGTACACCTGCCCCCTTTCGGGGCAGGCCTGCGCCCTTGGCATGGCGGCTTGGCAGACGACCTTCATGTCGTCTGCGAAGAGATCCGCCATGCCGTCGACATCCCCGGCGAGGTGGGGTGGTACTTCTGCCCACGCCCGCACCATCGCCGCCTCCTCCGCCACGTCCGGGCGGAGCTTGGTGAGCGCCCATCGCGGGAAAGCGCTCACCGCAGAGCCCCTGCGGTTCGGGGCCCCTCGGGATGCCGTGGAGACCTCGTATCGGACATACAGGTGGTCCGATAGAGTCTCCACATCTTCCTCCACTCGCCAGTCGTTGATTCGACGAGCGAGGGAGGGGGTAGTGAAGGTCACGTCCACCACAGACGTGCCTTGCACTCGGACGCAGGTAGGGGTGAAGCCCCTATTCAAAATCTGGAGCCCCAGGGACAGAACCCAGGACTCCAGATCTTCACCCCTCGCATTGGTGCGGGAGGACCCCCACGCGGTAGACCACGCGTTGAAGTCCCCCGCAACTAGCACCGGCAATGGGGTCGCTCTTCGAACGACCCCCTCTAGCGCAGCCAGGAAGACTGTGAAGTCCGCCCGGCTGCGATTGGGGGAGAAGTAGGTCGACACGACCAATATTCCCCCCCATATGGCGGCAACGTAGCCAGTACCCCTCTCTCTTAAAATGAGAGAGGGGGCTGTGCCACGCGCCACCCGCATTACGGCGGCGGAACCATCCGCCGCCACTAACCAGTTAGGCGACTGCGGCGGAACGTAATATGGTTCCGACACAATCGCCAAACCCACACCCCACTGCGCCGCGGTTTGACACAAGAGGTCCTGTGCCGCGGCACAGTGGTTAATATTTGCCTGGAGGAGCTTTATGGGACCACTAAACATTGATGGTTTCCATGGGCTCCTCCTGGGCCGCAGCTGCGGCCGGTGCTTCCTGTGGTGCCAGGGGTGCCGGTGGTACCGGGGTTCTCGGGGCCATGTCCAGTTTTATCGGGGCCAAACGGCCCCTGACCGGCGGGGGGTTACAGTTAATCCCCCCCATGCGATGACTCGCCGGCTTCTTAGCGTCTGCACAGACGGCGCAGTTTAGCGCCGCTGCGCAGTCCACCGCTTTGTGGCCCTCCGACCCGCAACGGAAACACAGTCCACTGCGGTCTTTGGCGGAGGGGCACCGCTGGATTGGATGGCCCATGCCCATACACCTGAAGCACCTCATGGGCTTCTGCTCCAGAATTTGGATGGAGGCAGAACTCCATCCAACCTCTATGCGCCCGGCGTCAGCCAGGCGTCTCGCCGCTTCGACGGGGACGGAGGCGAAGGCCGCCCCGACACCCCGAATACCCGTGTGCACTCGGCCCACCTTGATATTGTGGGCCGGGCACGAACCAGCCCGCGCCAGGATCTGCCCCAGCTCTTCGGCGTTTACCGAGTCGTCTAAACCGACGACCCGGATATCCGCCGTTTTCACAGGACGCGTCACCTTCGCCGCGTCCCCTAGGGCTTCTCCCAACTTCTCCGCCAGCGAATCGGCCTGAGACGGAGATGTCTCCTTTGGGAGCTCGATTATTCGAGCTCCGGTAATCCCCGTCCGGAATTTGGCAGGCCCTATGCCTAGGGCGCTGAGGCTGACAGAGTTTTTGGCCTTGGCTAAGGCCTCACCGTAGGTGAGGCCTTTCGCCACTGCCTCTGGCTTGAGGGCCAACACCACCGCAAGAGATCGCGGCGCCTTAGGCAGCTTCAGCGCTTTCTGTGCCATGGCGCTCCCCTGGTTTCCGGGGGCTCCGGTCTTCTTGGGTGGCACCACGTCTGTAGTCGGCTTCTTGCGGCTACGCCGCACAACCACTGACCACGGATTTTCGGCCGGTACCGCAGCCTCTGATGGAGAGGGAGCCGCCGCCAATGTAGAGGGGGCTACTGCTGATGTAGAGGGCTTAGCCCTCATTTTCACCACCTTTGCTTCTTTCGGCATATTTGCCGGTGGGGCAAGAGTAGTGTTGCCCGACACTGTCCCCTGCGGTTGAGGCCGCAGCTGCGGCTGCGGCTGTGGCTGTGGCCGACTGGCACTGTCTGCCGCTAAAGGTGGCCTTCTAACCTGGGCCGGCATGAGCCGCCCATCTACCTCAAGGCCCTCGAGGCGGGCCGAGACCATGAAGCCCACCTGGGCCATTAGTTCCCGCTGGAGGACTCTCTAAGAACTCCGCTGTTGAGAGTGCTTCAGCGGGAGCTGTCTTCGCTGGCTGGGCGGTCGGGAGCTGCGCCTCTGGTAGCTCCTCCAAATCATTTTCGGAGTCCACTACCTCCAACTCGACGACTTTCGCGATTTCGGGTGGAGTGGTCACTACAACCCGACGGCGTTCTTCCCCCTGTTCCGAGTAGGCCCGACGCAGAGCCTTCAGCTCCCCCATGATGGCGTCAAGTTGACCCCGGAGGCGTTTGTTGTCGGCTTTAAGCCGACGTACCTCCTCCGAGGTATTCCTTGTCGCCAACGTGCGGACTATATCTACTAGGGAGTCGGAGGCCTCCCTAATCTCCTTTACGCAATTCCCCTTAAGATTACGGGACTTGCGTGTTACCTCCTCCAGCGCCTTTGCGCTCGCCTCCGCTCTGCCGCATAGCAGCTCGGCAGTGGGCTCAGGGGAGCGCTTCCCCTTGCCCTTCCCCTTTTTGGAGGAGGCCGCCACCTCCGCCAACTCCACCTCAGAATCCGAGTCCATTTCGGTGTCCTCCTCAGGCTGCTGTAGCTCCCGCCTGGCTTGCGAGAGCCCGACGCTGTGCGTTAGACCTCCCCTACTCCTTCGTGTACGGGGGACTTTCGGGGCATACGGCGCCGTTACCTCCTCCGCTTCGGTTTCCAGGTCCGTTACTAGCGGGTCCTGGAAAAAACGTCCCAAAACCGACCTCTTTCTCGGTGCTGGTTTCGTCCCGCTAGAAATTTCCCTGTAAGCAGGCTTATTCACCCGCACACGAGAGCTCCGACGGAGCACTATCCCTCCGGCGCTCGCCGGTGACAAAACTGGGGACACTACCCCCTGACCCGCTTTTGTTGAACCGTCGTCGATGACCGGCGAACGGCTTTTTTCCCTCATGGGCTTCGCTGAGACCTTAAGGGTAGCCTTTACAGGCCCTCCCTCATCAGCACCGTCCGTCTCGGACATATTGTCCGATTCGGACATGCTCCAATTGTGGACCCTACCCACCACAGATTCCGTTGGAGAAAGCAGAATTAAAACTGTCTTCTACCCAACGGAACACAACACAACAACGGAAAAAAAAAAAAAAAACAATAATAATAATGTACAGAGAAAAACAAAAACTTAATATGAATATTAAACTACTAGGTACTTAAAGTTCATAACTTAGCACTAATAAAGTCAATAACTTATTTCTAACTTATAACTATCACGCACTTAACTCGTCTTTAATTACTCCTCGTCGATCCAATCTTCGTACAGCTCAGGAACCTCGACGCAGCAGCGCCGGATTGGCGAGATGTCGGATGAATGAAAAACAACAGCGTCGATGTCAAACAGCTACGCCACAGGTTTTTTTTTTTCAAGTCGCAACAACAAAACCACAACCACTTATCTAGCGTCACTTTCGCGATTTTAATAGCCTGACCCGGATAACGGATAGGTGTAGGAATACGTATTTGTGCAAAACAAACAGCAAAATATAAGATGGCACACTGACCGAACGACAATAACAACACGATCACGCGGAGATCACGTGAACGCGTGCGCACTCGACGGCGGCTCGCACCGGGCTCCCCGACGGTACTCCTAACAATCTATCATGAGCTGTGTTCCAGATAAGCGTCACCCCTTTGCTGGTGCTGACATCTGATGTTAACCTCGTTTTGCGTTTCCTATAAAAAAAATTAACATTTTTAGCCACTCTAATTGTAACAAATGAAACGGTATAAACTGATTTTTCATGCTGAATTTGATGCCTCACCTTTGACAGCTTTCAATTTTGACGTTTGGACTCTTATTTTCATGAATCAAAAAGGCTTTTCAGCGGATTTAAATGATAAATCGAAAAATATTTATAGTTTTAGACGATTTTGATTTGTATTATCTGAAATGTTAAGTTACTCGATTAAGTATACTTAGTATACTTACGCTTTAATTCGTTTTATGCGACTCCGGAATTGTATTGGAAAATAATTAAAAACAATCGTAATTGTTTATAACATACATTCTCATTTTTCTTTTGTCTCTTGTAAAAACTAGTACGTATGTAAGTCTAGTTTCAATGATATGTAATATATAAAAATCTCGTGTGACAGTGTTTTAATCAAACTCCTCCGAAACTGTTTGACCAATTTTTATGAAATTTGTTGTGAATATTTGGTAAGTCTGAGAATAAGTCGTAGGCTATTTTTTATACTCCTAGGATTTTTTTTGGCTATTATTATGGCGAAACGTAGCTCACGGGCACAGATAGTATAAAATAATAATGAGTACATTCCTCTACGTAATACTTACTATTGAATTAATTACTCCTCATGATAATTAAACCAATATGCTACAAGATTTTAGATTTCGATTTTCATGCAGATCCCATCCATCTCATAGCCTTGATTGTGCATTTTTCCCTTAACCTAACCGAAACTTCAGGAACATCGCTAGGGAAAGTGTTTCTGATCGAATGCTGTGGTGATAACGGATGTGACGGAAATGGCGGCGTGAAAATCTTCTTTTTATCAGTGCAGAACTTGACAAAATCGAAAAAAATATTTGATTTGGGGCATTCATTAATCGCGTCTTTAATCTTGACAAATCTTTTTCTTCTGAAAAGAAAAAATAAATTTAAAAAAACAAAAGTAGGTACGTGTTGAAAAAAACAAAAGGAACGAACCACTGTCACCAGATTAAAAGACGAAGATCTAACGCATAGACCAAACCTGACCTATGTGAAGTAGTGATATTGAAGATCTCATGTTTTTGTGTAATGTGACTAAAAAACTGTGACTGTAATAGATGGATAAAAAAATTAAAGGCGATGTAAAAAAAAATTAACTTTAATATTCAAAGGAAAGTTGCAACAGTTAAAGCTTACGCGGAAATATCGTCAAAAAATCCATCACTCGACGAATCGCTGTTTAGCTCGTGTCGTGCCTTTAATCATCGTGTAGTCATTAAAATATGTTCCAACACTTTACTTTCATCCCCATTGTTTTGTTTGAAAAGCAATTAACGCGTTACAATGAGCGAGAGAGAGAGCACATCAGCCTCCCTAAGTATGATCGCTTAAGGGTTAAATTAAAACGATTTTGAAAAAGGGACATCACTCTTGCCACGTATAGCGTTATCTCGTTCTCCCTGCAGTTTCAATATTGTTGGAAGCTATCGTGGCACGGGGTTGGATTACGCTGCGGCAAAGGAATGAGCCTGTTTAATTCCAAGGTCTATCTTTAATCAAGGTCGACGTATTTATCAATCTCAATGCGGAGCAAAAGGATTATAGAATTTGTTTCAAAGCGTCCTAAGATAAATATTGTGAATCGGAAAGTTTTTGATATGTAACATCTTTCGTCTCGCTTTCTTGCAATTTATGTAACAAAAAAATCCTGTAATTCGAGTATTTAATATAAATAAAAATTAGTTCTTATTACTGCAATGGCCAAATGATGCGAATCGTAATTTAATTTCAGCAGACTTGTAAGCGCGCTATTTTATTTAAATAATGAGCGCACGCGATGGTTGTGTTATACGTTGTGTTATTTCCGCCCAAGCTTTATCCGTCACATCTTTCCTTGAATATTTAGTTTTATGAATGATTTTCACGAATCCAATCACTTTTTCAGCCATATCGAAAGCTTGCTTTTCAAACCCCGACGCAAAAACGACGGGGTATTATAAGTTTGATGTGTCTGTGTGTGTGTGTGTGTGTGTGTGTGTGTGTGTGTGTGTGTGTGTGTGTGTCTGTCTGTGGCATCGTAGCTCCCGAACGGATGAACCGATTTTGTTTTTGTTTTTTGTTTGAATGGTAAATTATTTACGCCAGTGCCTATTGACTATCGTAATGATCATCAATAAATTTATGCCTGAGGGCTGACATATCATTGAAACAACAGAGGAAACGTTATGCGAAAACGTATTTTGTCGACATTTTGACTAAAATTGAAAATTTAAGTAGTAATTAATCGGAGGCTTTCCTTTTTCTCGTTGTATATTGATAACTGGACAGTACTACAATGTATACTCAACCTTATTGCTTTGAGACGCAAAACTAGGTTGCAGCCAAAGAGGAAAGATTTTGACTTGCTACATGATCACTGTTATTCTAGCTCAGTGACCATCAAAAACCGACTGTGCAACTTTGACATCACATTGTACTAGCCCCGAGGAAGTATAGGGGCTAACGGCGCGGAGTGGATTGATCGTAAAAATAAAGCAGAACTCGACAACGACCGTTACATAACCAGGATAAGGGTGCGTTCACACCAACAATCTAGGATAGCTGCGCGGAGCGAAGATGCGTAGAGTAAAGTTGTAAAACTATGAAGGATGGCGTTCCCAACGTTTTCTGTCTAACGCAAAAATTTCACGCTCCGAACCCTAGTTCTTCGCTATACATTCTTCTCTTGTTTCGTATAACAAAAACCTCGCTACACTAAGTCTTCTTCCACCGACGACGCAGCGTTGACTGGAACTAAGTCAGTTAAGTTATACTTTTGGTTAAATTGTTTTCCTGCTCAACTTCTATCACATGTATTCGTGTAAAAACACCCTTATCTCTGGCTGCAAGCTGTCCGCTGGAGAGCGAGTGGGCCCGGGGAACTTTTCCTTATTGACACTGCGTCGATCGCCGAGGGCCCTCAATCTGAAGAGTGTGTCCAGTTGGAAACGACTCGAGCGAGGCCGAGACGGAATTCCAATAAATTAGATCGAGTGTACACACCCCTTTTATTGGATTTCTCGAAAAGCGTGTAGTACCTAGCGAGTGAGGTAATAAGATTCATGCTAGTCGAGTTTGGAGTACATGCGTACTCCTTTGTCAAAGCATAGGATTAAAAATCATTTGCTTCGTGTTATGTGTACAAGTGTGACTTTTTGCAGTAACCAGATCACGTTCTCCTTGTTCGAGGCAGAAATGCTAGCCAAGCAATAATGCCCCGAGTAGTGTCCTCCGACGGTCCTTCTGCGTTAGTTGATGATGTAGGGTCATGGAGTCGAACATCAAAAATCGTCACTATTATCACGTTAATAATATACAGATTCCAAAAAATTTCTATCCAAGAATTAATAAGATTTTTTTTTTGTTTCTTTTTGTCAATTTTATTATGTCGGTGTCTTTTTATTATGCCAATTTCGTTACATAAGCTTGCTGTTAGTTTCCGAATAAAATAAATTAAATCACGGACCTGAAAAAAAGACGGACGGAGCATTGTTGAATCAAGAGTGAAGCATGCAAATGATAGCACATTTGTTTCTTTCTTGCTCGTTAAGAATGATGGCGGTTTGTCTTACCTTCCCTGCGAGCATGGACTTGTCGATCGCCATATTATATCGATCGACAAAAGCATCTGTCCTTTTCACTCCTTAGGAATATCTGTCAAATTTATCGTTTTTGTCGAGTATGTCGATCTTATCTGTCAAATTTTCTTTATCGAGAGTTCCCTGCTCGCAGAGCTGGTGCATCTGTGTGAGTGTAGGCCGTGTACAAACAAATGAAATTGTATTATTCTTCATATTATTTTGTTTAATGCAACACTACGTCCGTATTTTTTTGTAGGTCCATGTCAAACAGACAATTTTCATTATCCTTAAAACCTAGGAAAGGCGTCATAGATAATTTTTGTCAATACTTCTAACAGACTGCATATTGACTCCCTAAAGACTGGGAAAGACTCCTTAAGCTTCATAGGTACGTCCAGCGTGTTTCTTGTTTTTGCTGAAGATACCTGAATAGGTATTTGAAACTGGTAGTCATCATATCATGTGACTGAGCTGATGATGAAAGATTTCAGGTAGGTTAAGAGTTCGAGCCATCACGACTGATTCCTCACCTATATACGAAATGTTTTTAGAGATCAGTTCTTAAATTAACCCGACCTAGAATAGATCTAGTAGGTTAAGAGAACCTAGACTGCTTCGATTTGAAGAATTCAAAATTATTTATGTAAGAAGGAAACAAAAATACAGCTCTTAAACTGGTTTCACGAGAATTGTCTCCTTTAATTTCTACAATCAAAGAACATTTTCTCCTTTTTTTCCTTAACAAGCTCCTTATTCAAAGTGAGTTTTAGTTTCGTTTGCGATAAAAGTCAATAAGAACATCAAGATTATATTGTATTTTCGTTGGAAACAAAAAGAAAATCAGAAGACGTCGCTAGACGAACACTCAATGCCTGACCAATTATTCAAAAATAGAGCCCCAGGTGGGTTATTGTCTAAGAAAAATCTATGACGATCGCCTTTAATTTGATAGCCATTGCGCGGTCAACACAAGACTATGCGCCGACTTCCTTTTAAAAAAGAGTGATGTATGGATTACGACTGTCAAATTGTAAGCGATCACGATAGATTTTTTCTTAGACAATAACTCCCCGGGGCCTCTATTTTAGAGTCATTCGTCTGGCGTCGAGCATTGCCCGCGCTCAATTTCTTTTGATTTTCGGATACGTTTTCGAGAAAAATAAATAAGATATTACCACGACAATCAATATGATTTCGATTTTTGTCGAAAATGAAACGAAAATCAATAGAAATCGAGCGCAAACAGCGCTCGGCTAGCGTCCGACCACAGAACACAGAAATAACTCTTTCTGTGTTCTGTGCGTCCGACGTAGTACTGGCCACCCAGCTCGCATCTCCTGTTTGATCGCGCCATAGAAATAAGGTAGGTATATCTCCGCTTGGTGGTATCCACTGAGACCTGTTCCGATAAACAGGCGACGAAATTTGGTATGCATGTCACCTATGCTATGGAAAAGGACATGTACTTTATATTCCTTAATGATCTCGCGAATAGTTCTCGTGGGAAGATTAGAAATTGTTAACGAGCGAAGCTTTAGACCCAATTCTGAAGTCTACGCAGACGAAGTCGCGGGCAGAAGCTAGTCACTCATAAATGTGGTCCAACGCGTTAATTACATATGCGTTATTTTTAACGCGTTTAATAACGCATGAGGCGAGTCGCTTATGCGACCTTTCGTCACGATGACTTATTATGACCAATGCGAGTGCTACGAAAATATGTGACCGTCGCTGCAATCTCACGTCGCGCGTCGCCATGGACAGCGCACTGCCATGTCTGCATTGCACTTAACTTACGGCCGTTCCCAATAACCTATCCACCAATGGTTTAGCGTACCAAAGACAGATTTTTTACATATTTTGTATTGTCCAAATGTTAAAATTCTATCTCTATCAAAACAATCAAATCAAATCCATAGATAGAGATGTCATTGGGAACAGTCTTACGTCACAGTGAACGGAGGGCGGGCGTAGACATAAGCACTAACGCTAACGCTAACTATCTTGAATATCCACCATAAGTCTAATTAAAAGATATTAAACAGAAATTTCGCCAAAAACAGAAACGATTAATTGCAAATGCACATTTATTTCAGTTTGCCGCTATTGTTGCCGTAGCGCGAAAAACTCCTCCACAAAAAGTTGACTGAACAAAAAGTTCGCAAAAGCCAAAGCCAGTGCATTCCTGCATTTCCGACGTTTTCACCACACCAGAGCTTTAACAAGAGTTAAGCACATTAAATTAACCACCAGATTTAAAACTATTTCATTCTGTTCTTTTGTTTCCAACTGGTTCGCTCTGCTAGCGATTATACCTACTTGTACTTTTGAGAATTATTTTGGAGGTTTTCTTTAAATTAACGCATTAGTTATTATTTACAATTTTGAAGACAAAACATCACACAAACCACTTAAGCAAACACTTCTCCTTCATTGAGTTCGAAACCAGCTATACGAAATGATTACTCAACGTTATTAATATAGATAACCAAGTATAATCTTCTAAGACTAAAGTAAACAAAGTATTGTAAAGAATTTTGAGAAATCGTGAAAACAAACATGTATGTTTACACGAATGTTTTGTATTCTCTGTGTTCATAGAATGCCCTATTCAATTGACAAATATTGTTTTTATATCGGTCTTATGCTTGTCTTATGTGTCACGCATGAGCATCACAAATGTGTTTTGTTTAAAACAGAATTTTCAACAAACAAAATAATCTACACTAATATTATAAAGAGGAAAGATTTTTTTTTCTATTTATTTCTGTAATACATTGGAGCATGTGATCAAATTATGATGGTATCTACTTTGATTGTTTGTATTGAATAGGGTTCAAAACTACTGAACCGATCTTCATGAAAGTTGGTATAGAGATAGTTCCAGACCAGGGGAAGGACATAGGGTAATTTTCCTACGGGAACAATCTGACGGGAAAAGCTTTTCTACAGGATAAGTTAGAATGCAAACAAAGTTGCATACGGTCAGCTAGTGAATTATATATTACAAATAATTAAAACCTTGATTGGTCATATAATATATCGCCTTTATTTTCGCGACCATTGCGCCGTCAACACAAGACTCTGCGCCGGCTTCATTTTATAAAGCAGACTTGATGGATGGATTGCGACTGTCATATTGTAAGAGATGGCGATAGATTTTTTCTTAGACAATAACCCCCCAGAGCCGCCCCTTGATTGTGTACTAACTCAAATCCACCGCGATCGCTTGCAATTTTGACAATCGCAGCGCATCCATCACCGCTTTATAGAAGAACGTCGACGCAGAGTCTTGTGTTGACGGCGCCATGGCTGTCACATTAAAGGCAATCGTGATAGATTTATCTTCGACAATAACCCCTCAGGCCGCAACTTATATTATGTACTAGCTTTTGCCCGCGACTTCGTCCGCGTGGAAATCCTTTTTTTATTGATTCCCTTTACATTCCATCATTCATCTATTCACGTCGCACCTCTGCGTTCGGTTTACAGAAATTGATATTTTTACCAAATTTAAACTTAATCGGTCTAGTAGATTCGGAGATAATTGACTGTGACCGACAGACAGACGGACACACGAGTGATCCTATAAGGGTTCCGTTTTTTATTCGGACGTACGGAACCCTAAAAAGAAAAAAAGTTACCTCTTTCTCGTCTTGAATATGGAAGATGGTTGTGTACTGTTATAGGAAACAGCAAAATTAAATACAGTATAAAAGAAGTTGTTTTATTATTATGAAAACTATAACAGTTTTTATTGTATTTTGGTGGCTATGCTACAGGGGCAGATCAACATACAAAGGTTTCCTGATATATATCCTGATATAGATAAATCTACGAGCATGATTATTTATTACTAAGAGTTATATGTTATTATTTGTAATTGTTGATTTTAAGCATGGTGTCATTGTCGCCTAGCGTAAATCCCTAAATAAAAATGTATTAAGAAAACTTAATTAATTATTCGTTACAAGAATCTAAAAAAATTCTACGAACAAGAAACTTTATACGATCAATTAAAACCAAACCTTGATACATTATCAGAACCTGATAAAGTACAAAGTGGGTTCGCAGAACGTCATACATACCGGGTATAGTAGTGACGGTGTCTCTCTTCTTTTAACAGTAAGTTCAGACCAATGTTAATATTTAGTTATCGATGTTTATTTCTCCCGGAAAAGCCTTTAAAGCGAAAAAAAAGGAGTTTTCATTTTTAATTTTTATTCATGTTACGCAATGTATGACACGCCGGAATCATTTTTGTTCCGCTCACACCGCACCGGTGCGTTGACGTTCGATGACCCAAACAGCTGATTCCACGCGCAGTATGATGGAAATGTTATACGATTTATATTGCGAAGTTAATTTTTTGTGTATTTATTATGGTTTTTTGACAGAATATGATACGTTAACTTAGTTATATTACACCACAAAATTTATTTATAAAAAAAAATCGGTAAATTTATGAGTTTTCCGGGAGAAAATTTCTGTGATTTTCAAATTAGGATCGTGGTCTGAACTCACTGTGAAAAGAAAAGGGACACCGTCACTTATACCTTGTATAATGCGATGCGACCATGATAGACGTCACTTGTTTGTCGACATCTCGGAGATAGAGCAGAAATAGTGGTCCGAATCGCGGTCGAGTGCTGATACAACATGCAAACTTTTTCCATTTCGCGCGATATTATGAACATTGTATGTCAGAGTTAAATTCCAACTGCGGCACAATTTTGTTACCTTGTCTAGTTGAGATTGTTTTATAGAGGAGCTCTCTTTAGTAATGCATTATCTACAATGTATCTAGGACTCTGCGTGGGGTCGCTAGTAAGAATGATGTACTAACCAAGATCTTTTTTACGACAGGGAAGCTCTTGGTTTTCATCTCGCCTGATGGTATGTGAGGATAAGGTCAAAGATAGAAGCGAGCTTCATCTAAATTCCTTAAAACCGAGGCACTGGCTTTCTTTCCTTCACAATGTACGAACATTCTTATTACGGCGAGAAACTTAGATAAGGCGGACGGTAGTAGCTAGCCAGGCGACCTCTTCAATTACATTCCGTCGGGTTGCAAGGGTTACTTTGGACCGGAATCGATGAAGGCAGATTATCGTCAACTTCCAGTGACTAATGCAAGGTGTCAATGGCGTAGTGCGTAAGGCCGTCGTCTTCCAATTGGGAGGTAGCGGTTCGAACCCCGCCACGTACCAATGTGTTTTTTCAAATTTTGAATTCAAACGTACATTCATTCGATGCTTTTACGGTGAAGGGAAAACATCGCGAGAAAACCTGCAAACACCTGTGAAGAAATAATTTCTTTACTGGTTGTGTGTGATGTGAAGTCGACCAACCCGCACTTGGCCAGCGTGGTTGACTAAGGCCTAATCGCCCTAGTTTAGGGTAGGCTCGAGCCCCTCGTTGGGGACGTATATGAGCTGTTGATGATAATGATGATGATGCCTATCCAAGACTGCCCTCAGTGATGAGCGAACGAAGAAAAGAGAGTTCTAGGGGCCATTTAGTTGTTAGAATATGTAATCTGCGATTTAGACATGAAAATGCCATAGGCACTTGGAAAACAAAACACAAACACTCAATTGTAGCTCACTTCCGTTTATCAGTATTTGAACTACTGCCATCTGTAGTCATACTTTTTAATTTCAAAGTTATTGACGTCTTGACGAGATATTAACAAGAGCTCACAATAGATGGCAGTTCAAAACAAAAAAGCACAACATAGCAGACTCATGTTGCAAAATTAACAATATATGGTAGCAATTTAAAAAAGATAACGAAGTTAGAAAAGAACACAATATGTATATGGAAATGATTCCACATCACGGATCATCCTAACCGCCACCGTGGTCTGGTGGTTGAGATGATTGATCAGGAGGTCCGGGGTTCGAATTTCGATACCCCATGGGGCCCATTGACTAAGGCCTAATCGCCCTAACATAACTAGTTAGGGTAGGCTCGGCCCCTCGGTGGGGACGTATATGAGCTGTGATGATGATGATGGGGCAGAAATTTTTCTGCTCGCTTTGGTTGGTGGTAGGGCTTCTAAGCCCGCCTGGCTAGCTACAACCGTCTTACCTAACTTTGTCGCCATAATAACAATGTTAATAGCATTGTTGTGTTCCGACAATTAGCGGTAAGATAGCCAGCTCCTCAGTTGTTGAAGGTCCAGGTGAAGCTCGCTTCTACCTTCGGCCTTATCGTCACTTATCATCAGGTGACATGAAGGTCAAAAGCTTCCCTCTCGTATGTAAAAAAAATACATAGCCGTGCGATACAGACCTTATAACGTAACAATGAATGCGAATAATACTTTGTTTAGACCCCTGGATTTTTTTGCTGATAAAACAGTAATTAGTTAATTAAAAGAAGGAAAACGTGACCAAAATACCAGATTGTTATCGAGGCCAAAGAATCAGCGTTGTTATACAGCGAGCCTTTTGCCTCTAATTAGTAATAATAATACTGTACTCTTCATGAATTTTGTCTAATGAAAAAAAGTATTCGTATAAAAGCCCATGATAATAACAGTTGTAATTTAATAAACAAATGTTTCTAGAAAGCCTCGCCAATATCTACATTAAAATCGACGTCCCTTAATTATATCTCCCAAAGGATTTTTTACTGCCTAAAGACCCCTCATTATAGATAGTTAAGGAACCGCAAATAGTAATTAATAGCTTCGTTGGAGCTGAATTACGTCTCGCTCCAAGCAAGCTGACAGTCCCTTTAAATAATTAATATATATAATTATAATTGTGGTGCCTTATTTCTTTTCAAAAATAAAGCGTTTCTCAAAAGTATTTTAAAATGAGTACGTATTTACTCTAGGAGGCGGAATATTAACGAATATTTTCAAAAGAAACTGTTGAAGGAATCAATATCTTTAGTTAAGTATTATTTATTAGTGGACATGCAGAAAACACTTTGTCGGAGAATAGAAGTTACATTTTTGCATTTCTAAGATTTCCGTACTTCGAAAAGGAAAAAACGGAACCCTTATAAGATTACTACGTGCCCCCCTTAAGAAATTTTCCATTCATTTCAAGGTCATTTTCTTTGTCATTTTGTTTGTCAAAATTAATATAGCGAAACGTTGTTCACGGGCACAGCTAGATATTGATATAACATCATACTCTTCAAATAAATTATTTTTTCTTAAACAAAGAAATATTTTCTTAGACCTACGAAAAATTTCAAGAAAATAGATTTTCCGGTCCAAGTAAGCCTTTTTATCTGTGTATTCCAGTTAACCGTTTTTTTAACCGGTTCTTGCAAGAGTTTTTACAAAAAGGTTTTTATCAATAAACCGATTTGGAGAAATGAAAATCGGTCAATACGAACGCAAGATTGATACTGTTTAGTGTTATTCAGTACCTACTTCACTTCTTCACAGTTTGAATAAGTGTTGTTTGCATCGTATTCAAAATATGCCCCTATATTATATTGTATTCTTTCGCTTTCTACTGATCTAAAATACTTACAAATGATAGTAGTTTGTAAATCCACTCCGCAAATCAGACGTCAACGTACATACCTTTAAACGTACTGCGCGGCCGTACTCGTCTTCAAGTCAATAACACGATACAGTGTGAAATAAACCGGTCTATTTAGGTTATAGTAAAGTTCTTAAAACGTTTGCGTTCTCAAGAAAAGATCGGAGCAAAACCGAAATAAACCGATATTAAGGCGCTACTTTCCCGTTTTATACAATTTCGATTAACTGTACCGCCACGAACATAAAACATGCAAATCTCAAATTCATGTATGATATTGTTGTACATTTTATCTAAACATTCTTAAAGACAGAAACATTATTAATAATATTTCACTCGATAGAAAAAAATCCAAAGATTACTCTGTTCAATATTTTAAAACAGCTGTGAATCAGAAAATAAAATAATAAATGACATAAAAGTGTTACCAATAGATGTGCATTTTTATTGTCTAGAAAATTGCAAAAATACATTTTCTATTTTATACTCCAGTTTTCCAAAAATCGAATAAAACATGTAAAAAGTAACGTTTTCGTTCGGTCACGGGCGCGTAAGCGACATTAGAAGCTATACGATTATCAACTATATTACCTCGCAATAAAGGAATCTCCGTGCACGCGTAGATTTCCAGGAAAACCTCGCCTTAACCGGTATATTTTAAGCCGGTTCCGAGCCGTGACTGTTAGTGTGTCAAGTTACAGTTGCTGTTGAGGTAGTCCATTTCTTCTCCCGAATATCGATCGTCCGAAAATCATAATCCCGAAAACGCTTGCTATAATCATCACTTTCCATAATGTTCGGGTATACGAAATTGTATATTACCTAATCGTCTTTAGTTCTAATGCTTTTGTGTCATAGTATGCTATAATAATAAGATATCCTAATTTTACTTGCTAGAAATTCACATGTCCTAAGTGTTATATTATATTGTATAATATTGTTAGTCCGAATGATGGTTTATAATAATATTGTTAGTCCTAAAACATGTTTAAAAGTTGATTTATCTTGGTTATGTTATCAATATCATAAAGCTTAGACGTACATACTATCAATAATAACAAATTGAATTAAAATGTTGTCTTATGAACCTTAACAACCGTTACGTTTTAAAATTCAGTGACAGAAATATATCGCTGTAAAACCGACACCACGTAGTCTTGTCTGCCCTACTCCTAGAGTGTAATTTAAACCCGCGTAGGCGCGGAGGGGCGAGGCGGCCCGCGAGCTAAGAAGCAGGTGGTTTTAACGACGCGGTGGTGGGCGAAAACCATCTGCGACGATAGGGTCGCATGGGACCGCCGGAGCCCCGCAGCGCCGGAGCCGTGACAGAAGCCATGCATGCTGCATGCTTGCTGCATGCTTGCTTGCATGCTGCATGCTTGCTTGCATTACATTTCGATTTAAGGCTACGTTATATTATGATATTACGTTAAGACTTATGACTATTATAGAAAAGTTTTTTAAGAATTTTAAATGTTATAGATTGTGATATTTATAGCAAAAAAAAATAGGTCATATTATATTTAGAGATTTCGGTTTTCGGGCAAGTGATATTATGGGAAATTAAGTTAGGGGTGCTTATCATTCGGACATATGATGATTATGTCAAAAAACATTATGACACGTTAGATTATGGATAAAAAAATTATGAGACAAAAAACAGAACCTGCTGTTGACCCCGGAGATACTCGTACTACACCGCCGCAATACAGTTTTAGCGCAGAGGGTAGTTGTCATTGCTACCTGTTACATTAAAATAACAATATACGACAGCAATTTAGATATATAAGAACACTTATGTAACAGTGCAGTGTTATTATGTCAAATAAAGTTATTGTTATTCTTATATCAAATAGTGCCTACTTTCATTAACGAGATTCCCGCAAACCTTCGAAAGGATTATTTAAAAAAACTAAAATACAAATGTAATTTTAAAAATTTCTTCTTACAAAACCCATATCTATCAAATTTAGAATGTCGCAATAAATAATAATGTACATTTATTTTTGTAATACGTGCCAATAATTAATATAACAATAATGAACTGCTGTATTGTATTCATGTTTGAACTTGTGAACGGCTCACCCACACAGATAAACCTTACAGGTTTTTCGTGTAAGGTTATAACTTGTGCAAAATATAGTTTGTCATATGCTTTGGTCAATAAATTAAAAAAAAAAATACTCAGGGCCGTGGTCTCTATCTGCAGCGAAAAATCATACATGCCAGTCAGCGCGACCGAAAGATACCTATGACCGTTTATGCCAATTTTTTATACACTTTATTGCATATACGAGTAGTACAGTAAAAGTGAACATAACATTAAAAGACAGTTTGCAAATTGGTGGACTTATCTCTTTCAGAGAGATTTCCTCCAGTCAACCCATGGCATGACACTAAAGTGTATCGATAAATATAAATTATACAATGCAAACAATAAATTCAATATAAAACACAAATAAACATATAAAATATATAAATATTGCTTGATATACATAAATATTGATTGACGTTTGATTTCAAGTAATACCTATACAATATTCAATTGTATAAGTATTACTTGAAATCAAACGTTCAATTGGGAAAGGTAGAATTTCTTAAGCTGACGTTTGAACGAGTACACTGATGGACAGTTTTGAATATGTGTCGGGAGCATGGACTTAATAATCAAAACAGGACTGAGCTCCATCAAAAATGACGTATGCACCAATCACATACGCTTACGACTCAATTTTGGCCACCAACATGATAGAGGCAAAAACGAGCCGAGAGGGATAGCCAGAAGGGAGGCCGTTTGTCCCTTTCTGACATTGCCATTTGGAAGAAAAATCATCGAAATTAGTAGGTTAGTTTTTAAAGAGTAGTGCCCGGCGCTTTGCCAGGAGAGCCCCACACCACCCGCCGTCTAGCCAATGACGGGTGTGTGTGAAAAAAATGTTTCGTTTCTGCAAACAAAGATAGCTAATTTTTAAAATGCAACTATGCAAATACCTTAAATATGGTAAACCATCAATTATTTATTGAAACATGATTAAAAACAAGGTTATTTAATTTAAATATTTCATATACATAGGGTAAGCTCGATCCCCTCGGTGGTGACGTGTATGAGCTGTGATGATGATGATGAATTTAAATATCCCAAAAAGTGACAATTGTAGTCTTTAAGGTTAGAGCACTGGCAACAATAGTGAAAATGGCATTTGAGTGATTTTGGACAATGACATTAGTACGTCATTTCGGGATTTGATTTTGAATAGTTCTAGGGTGTCCATAATTAAGTTCTTTCAGTGAAAGTTCAGTTTTCAGTTAATATTTCAAATAAGAGGACTTTACAGAAGCAATATTTCGAAGAGCTTTAGCGAATGCGATATCTTTAATATTTTCCTCTCTAATGACAGTGTGCAAGTTTTAATTCCTCTAAAAATTAAAACGTCTAAAATTAATGTCTTCAGCCCCCCTAGCATGACCACCGAATCACGATATGATAAAACGGTATATCAATATAAACTGTTAAAAAAGTTGGATTTTTTAAATTATCTTCAAGTTTTGAGTGTTTTGGAAATTGGTTTTATTATTTTGGACATTGTTAATATATTAATGTTGATAAAGTTTAAAGATAGCCATTATTCCAATATATTTCGACAGTTGATGTCGATTTATCGTTTTATCATATCGTGTTTCGCTGTTCATGCTACGTGGGCAAGGCATATTAACTAAACTGTAAATCGTATTTAGATCAAAATATATACCAAGCAAAATACCTAAAAATTAATAATTTATAAATAGGAATTCGTCTATAGTTCAAAATTTGCACCAAGCTAGTATAAAGATCCAGATCAAATATTTCAAATACTGTTAAATACAATATAGGCATTTTGCTTCCTAGTCAGTATAAAGTTTAGGTCGAATGTTGTATAGTCATATTGCAAGGTCGGCATTATACTTCCTAGTCAACATGGTTAAGACAAAATTTTGCATAACCATATTACAAGGTATTCATTTTACTTCCTAATCAATATAAGGTTTAAGTAAAATGCTGCAAAGTAGTTATAATAGTAGGCAGGCATGCTGTTTCGATCAGAAAGCAATTTTTCCCGTAGTCGACACAGGAAAAATTGACGGACCAATTGTTTTAGGAGTAGGGATTTTTTTCCATGCAGTTCATCTCTCTGTAAGAACCTCTTTAATAGTCTATTACGACGACAATGACGTATTACATCAGTATTGTACAACGTTTTTCAACTCACTTGTGATGAAAAATACCTAATAAACTGAATATATTGATTAAATAACACAAATCATTGCTAGTTTGTCAATAAACTAACTAAATAATGAAAATCATGTAGTTCGTCGATGTCTTTTATATTACTTAAATTGCTATTTTATATTGCTATATTTTATAAAAGCTAAAATCTAAAAAAAAGAAAAAAAAACAGACTTTTAAAAAATATACCACAATAAAGGCGCATCCGGCAAGTGCAGCAATGCCAGACTCATAACATGCCTCGGCTATAGAACAGCCACCCAAGCACGACCATCAAAACACGATATGATAAAGCGGTTTATCGCGGTGAACACACAAAATACAATAGGTTTTCATCTTATTTTGACAGTTCACCGCGATAAATCGCTTTATCATATCGTGTTTTGATAGTCGTGCTAGGGGGCAGGCGTTTTTATGAGCTGCTTTATATATCTAAACCCCTTTAATTCCACTAAACGAGCAAGTATTTTAAAAATATAGTTACAGAAATAATTGATAGGTTCTTATTATATTTTATTTTTGGTTATTTCGATTTAATCCAACAATCTATTCAACAATAGTCTTTGGACAAAAAGCATATTTGTAGATAAGTAAAGTATGATTTTGCATATCAAAGTATTTATATTTAAAAAGTAAAATAATAAATTATTTATCTAAAACATAAATATTCTAGTTAATATTTGTTAGTCATATCGATTTTCATCCTAATATTGTCATACTTCAATTGTTCTTTTCAATACGAGGAAATTATGGACACCCTATAAAAAAGGGACAAACGGCCTCTCTTCTGGCTATCCCTCTCGGCTCGTTTTTCGGGTCAGAGAACTCAGTCCTGTTTTGATTATTAAGTCCATGGTCGGAAGTTTATTACAAAGTCTATTCCATTTTGCGATTTCACAAGAGAATTAAAACCTATAAAGTGATTGCCGTTGACCTAGAATCGTGAAATTTGGCAAGAAACAAAGTTATATAGCACACGTTGAGGAAAATTTTAGATGACGTAAAGAAACCCCAGCACGCATAGCCCTCTCCATTGCCGTTTGATTGATCCCCAATAAGGTCCGTAGTAAGCGGCTACGTCTCAGTTCCGTACGTTATCACTGACCGCACGTACGAATTGAAGACTTTTACCTTGCACTGCTCTAATGGCCTGAGAATATGCCGCGTAGCTTCCCGAACGCTGGCCAGAAGACCGACCGTGGCATTCGACCAATCACAGAGCTCCACATTATCGCGTCATCGAACAATGTATGCGCTCCAATTGGCCGATCGCAACGATTATTTCCGATTCGGTCGTAATTTATTAGTATTAAACCGAGTTACGGGTTCGTCGATGGACCTCTTACTAAATTTTGGATTAACCGAATAAATCACCAAGTATACATAATATTAATATACAAGGCTATATTTTAATCACGAGCTAAATTTTGTGTACTCGTTGACAAAGTGTTAAAATTTAATTTAATTTAATTTAATTTAATTTTTTAAGCTTAACTCACATTTAATTGACTTTAGCAAATGAATAAATGGCGGTCCTCCGGGTCGGGGTCTTCGGGAACGCGATTTTCAGGGAATAACCCGACAACAAAACTAAACAACTTAGTAGTAGAATGATTTAAATATTAATAAAAAATAACTCACCTATTTAAAAAAAATTTCTAAAATATCCAAAAAATACTGCACTGGTTTAGTGCAGTATTTTTTAAAGATTTTTTATATATAATAATGGATGTGTCCTGAAGCCTATTTCACATTCATAAGACGACCAGTTTTCATTGATCCGGCTATAGACAGCCGAATCTTCACCGCCTCATGACTTTGCATGTTCGCTCTGCACAATCTATCCAAGGCTTATCTGTCATGGCGGCCAACAGCCGACGAAAGTTTTGATTTATTGCACAGTATCCGTACACAGATGCTGTATCTTATAGATAGCGTGAAGAACTTGCCCGAATAATTTATTCCAGCGGCCCCCGTCTTCGCAAGTCAAATTGAGAATGTTGCAAACAAGTTTCCGGAATTTATGTTTCACGCACCATTTTTATAGTTTCGATACATTGATGCGTATGTGAACTTTCATATTTGTTTATTTTATCAATGTAGTTTTTTGTGTTAAAGACATTCTGGTATTTTACACACCCTGTTTACACCAAAGGTTACCAACCTTGTTCCTCTCATAGACCACTTTCAAAATATTGCTGATTCCAGTGGACCCCTGCAGTTACATTTCTACCATATTCCCAAAACTCGACAAAAATGTGAAGATTAGATCTATGAAAATTTGCGTTGCGACTGAGTTCCAACCAAGAATTAACAGTTTTCTAAAAAACGTGATATGTTGTACTGAATATGGAATATGCAAGTTTTTACAAGTAACAGTCGCTGAGTTTCTTGAAATATTATCTGCCTACATGATAGGTGAAGTCAAGCCTACATTTTAGTTCTTCGCTATCGAAACCAAATATTTTTTTATCTTAAGATATATGAACCCCCCTTTTTTTGTCACGCCAACGAAGACCCCCTGCGAGTCTCCCGTGAACCCCCGGGGGTCCACCTGGGCCACTTTGGGAATCAATGGTTTATACTATTTTGTAATGTAACTGTATAATCAGTTACACTGGAGATCAAGTCACATTTACAGTGATAACCGCACAAAATCCTCTACTTCGAAAGAGGCCTGTGCTCGTTACACTGGGAAGGAGGCCTATGCTGGTAACACGTTACACTGGCGCCCCACGTTGGGCGCCAACTGCGTGGTGACGTAGTGCACTGGGTCACTCCAAATGTACCGTCACTGTTTTGACACTAAATTAGTGTCTCACGTCTACATTAGCGCCCTACGTTGGGCGCCAATGTAACGTAGTGACGTAGTGCACTGAGTCACTCCAGATGTACCGTCACTGTTTTTAGTGTCTCACGTTTACATTGGCGCCCAACGTTAGCCGCAAGATAAGTGGTGAAGAAGTGCACTGAGTCACTCCAGATGTACCGTCACTGTTTTTATTGTCTCACGTTTACAAGTAATATAACAAAAAGGCGCTACATAAGTGCCTAAATATCGCTAATACACCAATTTTTATTGCATTGATGATTACACAAGTTGTTGAGAATATGATACCGTTTATGATATAAATATTATTGTATTGGATATTGTGACATTGAGACTTTTACAGTCTCAATGTCGGCAATAGAATGACGGAAGAAGAGAATGAAAGTTATGCCAAACTAAATATGCAAAATGCAGCCAGGCGGGAATGCAATAAGTTGCTATATCATTAAGGGTGATAACACCTCGTTACAAGCAGACGACGATGAAAACCTACTTGATTAGATGGTGCAATCTGTTGCATTAGTTCCTCTCTATTCCAGACTTATATATCAATATTATTATAAAAAGAGGAGACAAAAAAATACAAGACCTTCCGAGTTTCTTGCCTGTTCTTCTCGGGAAGGCTCTCCCAATTTCCGAACAGGTGTAGAGTCAATTTTTTTTTTCATTTGACTTGTATTTGTACACATCTTAATAATGGTTGGGGTGTGTGTACATACAAGGATTAAATAATTTAGTTAATTAGATTCTTGGTTGAAGATTTTCATGTTTTTTTTGACGTCAATAAGTGCCTGTAAAGGTCTATATTGAATAAAGATTTTTGAGTTTGAGTTTGAGTTTGAATTATATTGGTTGGGGAAAAAGTCTTTTCGCATTATAGTATGTATAAACTTGTAATAAAATCTCTTTGGCTATACTATTTGTATCTGGCTGGTTTTGGTATCATTGAAAGTTTAAATTTTAAAGAACATAATTCCAAATTCAAATTAGGAAAATGTGTGATTTTCATTTGTTTTTCGTACCGCCAAGATGAGTGAATCTAATGAAGAAATTCGATACATTTTAAAATTTTACTACAAAAAAGGTAAAAATGCAACGCAAGCCGCGAAAAAAATTTGCGATGTTTATGGACCTAGTGCAGTGTCTGTGAGAGTAGCACAAATTTGGTTTAAGCGTTTTCAATCCGGAAATTTTGATGTCAAAGATGCACGTCGCTCTGGTCGCCCTATTACAGATAAAATGGATGCCATTTTTGAAAAAGTGGAGCAAGATCGGCATGTCAGTAGTTACGACGTAGCTGAAGAACTGGGAATTGACCACAAAACAGTTTTGGCGCATTTGAAAAAACTGGGTACACAAAAAAGCTCGACATTTGGGTACCTCACGAGCTCACTGAAAGAAACCTAATGAACCGTGTACTCATTTGTGATTCTTTATTACGACGTAATGAAACCGAACCATTTTTGAAGAAGCTGATAACTGGTGATGAAAAGTGGATCACGTACGACAAGAACGTGCGAAAAAGGTCGTGGTCAAAGGCCGGTCAGGCTTCACAGACTGTGGCGAAACCCGGGTTAACTCGCAACAAGGTGATGCTGTGTGTGTGGTGGGATTGGAAGGGCATTATTCATTATGAGCTGTTACCACCAGGCAGGACCATCGATTCTGAACTCTACTGCGAACAACTGATGAGATTAAAGCAAGAAGTTGAGAGAAAGCGGCCGGAATTAATCAACAGAAGGGGTGTGGTTTTTCATCATGATAACGCTAGACCTCACACATCTTTAGCCACTCAGCAAAAATTAAGAGAGTTTGGCTGGGAGGTGTTAATGCATCCGCCGTATAGTCCTGACCTTGCACCTTCAGATTTCCACCTGTTTCGGTCTCTTCAGAATTCTTTAGGTGTAACACCGTTTTTTCTTAAAATTTCATAAAACACTAATTTTGCAAAAACACTTTGCTTTCACTGTAGTTTTAACACAAATTTCACAACTAAAATCGTAATTACAATAACTTTGTCAATGAATTTCACAATGTCAAGTGTCAACGTCAACGTCGTTTCACGTCACGTCATTGACATTTGCAATTATCTTTGGTCATTATTCGATTTTGGCATAAACAAAATAAATCTCGCGTTTATCCTGGCCTTATTTACAAAGATAGTTTTTTTTCGCCCAAAATCCCGTGCTTCCATTTAGGTGGGTTGATTTTCTCAAAATTCGGAATTTGACATTTAGACCGTTTGTTTTGATCATTTCTATAGACATATTTTAATAAAATACGCTTAAACTTATAGATCATATAATTATAGTTTCGTCGAATAGAATTTGGAAAGCATTCACAATTTGTTTATGGTTAATTTTTCATTACGTTTTGTTTTTCAACCAAACTTATAACTTTAGCTGGAAATACTTATTGCATATTGTAGAATTTCGAAAGATCCGTATGTTGACTTGACACATCTTGAAGCAAGTTAAGAGTCTTACGAGTGTCATGAAATGAATTTGGTTTTAGGAGAGGTTCCGTCGCCAATACGGCGCTTAACATTCAGCAAACGGACCTCGGCTCCGTCGCTTCCACATAAACGCAAATCTGCGCGCAAGTGGAGCGTTGGTTTAGTCTATCGTCTAGGTTATGATTAGTCTGTGAGACATCGATCGAAGTAATTTGTTATTGATTAGAAGATCATAAAGTTTTTATATATTTATATAGGTATTTCTCCCGTTTTCCGTGTGAATTTGATTTGAAAAACCACAGTGAAACTACAAAATTCAGTTCTTTTTGTTTTCAGCTTGAAGAGTAAAGCTAAGGGGAAAAATACTATATTTACTCGCCGGCACGCGATTCATTAAATTAAATGGATTTATTGTATCAATAAGTGCAAAAAATCAATAAGGTATCTAATTAACTTATTATATTTCATGATTTAAAGCAGATTTTGTTAATTTTATTTTTATTTGTGGGTAAATTGATTATTAAATCAAACATGTTACATTTCCAAAATTCGCCTTTTCCATCCCCTATTTCATTAAAAAAACCTGATAGTAAGCGGCATCTTAGTGGGATTAAGGCATATATGGAGTAACACTTGCGAATTTCCTGTTAAATTCTAAATTTTTACAATATTAAGTTTCACATCCTTCTTTGGCAAATAACTCACAAATTAAGCTGTTTTCTTTTTATTAATAGCAGTAATTATACACAAAGTAGGTGCTCTCCCCTCCATATTCCTTTTTATTAACTAACCAATAAGACAATTTGTCAATTTATTAAAAATTATGTTTTGGAATTCATTTGCTATGCTTATTACATGAGGTTCAAATGTATTGACTGGGATTCCTTCAGAACTCAGTGTTAGACCCACTGACCCTAAGATCATAGGCATATTTAATTATATTTTTAACCTAACACTGTGCTATGAATCTCCAGGGCAGTTACCGGAGGCCGTAGGGCTCCGCTGCTTGACCTTACAGCTAGAAACCATAACAAACTAACCTAACACAAGGAGGAATTCTGTGGAATTGTACATATATAGAGAGAATAATCTAAGGAGCTGGAAAATTATATCACTGACCCGTGATCGCGGAAACTTAGCATCGAAGGTACGCTCTACTAACAACCGCTCCGGGGAAGGCTACTAATTTCTTTTTTAAAAAAAAAAGGAAACCTATAACTATTTGTTGGTGTACTTTATTGCCCCTCATTTTGTAGTTTTGTACCCAATTTGTACCTGATTTTTACCTGCCGAGATTGATCAAACAGACCTGAACCATCCTGCCCTTGGCTTGTATTAATTAAACATTATGTTAAGTGCTTTGCATTGAGGGATTTTGTGTACTTCAGTAACATATGCATATGTGTATTATAATTATGTACCTACAACAATAAAGCTTTTCATTTTGTATCGGACTAAAGGAATAAGTTTGTTTTTTTTCTTTCAACTAAGATTTCCCAATATTTCAACAATTCAGCGAGAAAAAGCATTACAATTTGGCGCCCGAACAGGGACATAGGCAGTGTCAGGTTAACATCACGAGAGGACTGCCAAAACCACTTGTCGCGGTATTTTGACCAGAAGTCCCAAAATTTCTATAGCAATGGGATCATGTCCCTACCTACAAGATGGCAAAAAGTTATCGAACAAAATGGTACCTACATACTTTAGTTAAATGTAAATAAACTATATTAAAAAATGTTTTGAATTTTCTTAAAAAATGCGAAGAAACTTTTTCCCCAACCTATTATATCAATTCAACAATACAGAATTAACATGTATTTCGTAAAGTTGGTAAGACATTATTTAGTTACATTATTAGTAAACAATCTGTTTTCCTTCCAACACCCCCGCCAAGTCATCCCAAGCTTAGTTCCGGTCACAGCATGCAAATAATTTACTGCCGTGACTCTTACGCCCCCCGTGCCCAGCCCTGGAAATTAAGACGGCGATGTGAAACGGGACTTCGTTCAAACATCCTTTATAATCCCGTGAAAGTTCCACCATAATCCATTCAGTCGCCGGGAAGTTTAAGCGGTACTAACTGGCTTCTGTTTTTGTTTCTCGAAACAATAGCTTCAAGGCTGCGAGTTTGTCTGTGTGGATCTTTGAAACGTTTCTAGACTAGAGATTACTGGACTATAACAACGACATCATCCCTGCATTGTGATAAAGTCGTTCACTCGCGGCGAAGGTACCGCCGGGAAATGGAACTCGCTACCTTTTTCCAAGCCGTATAACTCAGAATTCTTAGAGGCAAGAATCAATAGATTTATTACTGCAGGCGGAGCACGGGCTGCCAAGACTGGACTCGAGTCACGTATTATATCACAATTTCAGTGACATAATCTCTATGTCTTAAGGAGTAGCACGGCGGCGCGTATTTAGTGTGACTACCGAGATAAAAATTTCTTGACGCTCGTCAAGTGACACGTGTGACTGAGTTTTATCACAAATTTCTTGGCGTGTCTGTGCTCCGATTGCTGTGACTTTCACAAAGTCCAGTCTTGGCAGCTCGTGCTCCGCCTGCTGGAGTATTCAGATACATCATAGGTTACTCATCAATTGCCATCAAGTAAAGAAGAAGCCAGTCGCTGCATCTTTATATAAAAGCTAAAAGCCTCATGTCGATTAGGAACACACTGACTTCTACACAAAATTCGATACTGAAGGGGGTGAAAAGGGGTTCGAAATTTCGTATAAAAGTCCGCCATTTTTTAAGCTAAAAGCATAAAATGTAAGTACTTAAGCTGATAATTAGAAATGAGTTAACTCGTGTTTAAGTGTTTTTGAAAATAACGACTTCATAACGGACCGATTTCCACAAGACTTCTTCTTCTGTTCTTACTACGGAACAGTATAGAATTTCCTTAGGAAATATTCATATTGCCACTGACGCTCGCCGCCACCGGCTTCGGTTCGTGCTTCTACGCCGGATTGTTCGTCAACTGGCGAATGTTAAGCTCGCGACTGCTCGCGATTTAGCACCTCCCGATTAAGTATGCCAATATTTTTTGTTGTCAACTCGCGTGCACATATAAAGTACAATAAAATAAAAAGCGAACAAAAACTTTTTATAAATAAAATCTAAACAGTCTTACATATGTAGAACTGCTCGAATTCTTTTTCCTAGTTTTCATTACCTAAAATAATCATAAATCATAAGAGGAACCAACGGGAGTTTGGGGACCAGAAAAGCATAAATCATGAAGAGGTTTTCCCCTGGCAATTGCGTCTCATGATCACACTCTTTGTGAATCCAGAGTAAAAAACCTCGTTATCGATTCTGCTAACCTGGTGGGTGATCGTATAGATTGATAATTTTGTTTAATTAAAACTGATTTTTTATGTTTTACATTCTGTAACGTCGTTGTCTGAGTGATCTTTGTATATTTGTTGAATAAATCAACCAATACTTATAGCTAATGAACTTAATTCCGCTTTTTTCACGGCAGCTCGTGCTCCGCCTGCTGGAGTATTCAGATACATCATAGGTTACTCATCAATTGCCATCAAGTAAAGAAGAAGCCAGTCGCTGCATCTTTATATAAAAGCTAAAAGCCTCATGTCGATTAGGAACACACTGACTTCTACACAAAATTCGATACTGAAGGGGGTGAAAAGGGGTTCGAAATTTCGTATAAAAGTCCGCCATTTTTTAAGCTAAAAGCATAAAATGTAAGTACTTAAGCTGATAATTAGAAATAAGTTAACTCGTGTTTAAGTGTTTTTGAAAATAACGACTTCATAACGGACCGATTTCCACAAGACTTCTTCTTCTGTTCTTACTACGGAACAGTATAGAATTTCCTTAGGAAATATTCATATTGCCACTGATGCTCGCCGCCACCGGCTTCGGTTCGTGCTTCTACGCCGGATTATTCGTCAACTGGCGAATGTTAAGCTCGTGACTGCGCGCGATTTAGCACCTCCCGATTAAGTATGCCAATATTTTTTGTTGTCAACTCGCGTGCACATATAAAGTACAATAAAATAAAAAGCGAACAAAAACTTTTTATAAATAAAATCTAAACAGTGTTACATATGTAGAACTACTCGAATTCTTTTTCCTAGTTTTCATTACCTAAAATAATCATAAATCATAAGAGGAACCAACGGGAGTTTGGGGACCAGAAAAGCATAAATCATGAAGAGGTTTTCCCCTGGCAATTGCGTCCCATGATCACAATCTTTGTGAATCCAGAGTAAAAAACCTCGTTATCGATTCTGCTACCCTGGTGGGTGATCGTATAGATTGATAATTTTGTTTGATTAAAACTGATTTTTTATATGTTTTACATTCTGTAACGTCGTTGTCTGAGTGATCTTTGTATATTTGTTGAATAAATCAACCAATACTTATAGCTAATGAACAAAATTCCGCTTTTTTCATTAAGTCATCCAGTTCGATAACTATTGCCGATCAATCGATAAGTTACAAAATCACCTCCCTCGTACCTGGAACCGAGAAATTAATATTTAAGTCTGACAAAAACTACATTTTGTATATTTTAACTCAAGTCCTATGAAGTCTGTTAATCCGTTTAAAGTAGGTAGCTGCATTTTTGTAAACGTCTCTGTAGCTGAGTGTACATAAATACGTGCGAGTTGATGACAAAAAATCGGAAGGAGTTTTATACTCGCTCGTTGATGAATAAGTCGATTGAGACCGTGTATGGCCGTCCAGCCTTTTGAAGTGAGAAGCGAAGCGCGCGTGTAAGCGCGTTTGTCGAAACAACCGTATATACGCGCAAAAAAACGCTAGTCTGAAAATGTTCTAATAATTATAATAAATAGGTTACTATGATCTCTCACATGAAAACGAAGAAACGCAGGAGTCGTTGAACGCAAATTGTGGGCGAAGCTGAGATTGTGAGCAGAATCCTTGTAATATGCGGGAAAATCCTAGTCAGACGGCCCACCTACTCTCGAGCTAATTTCGATCGATCGACATTGGGATTGCGATTTTTCGTACGCTTATATTACGCAATTTGAGTGAATCATACACACTCAGTGTTATATAATTTTCTCAAAATTTGAATGAAATTTGGTGCTACTCAAGAGTACGAAAAATCACAATCCCAAAGTCAATCCATCGGATTTGGTTCGATAGTAAGCCTAAGGATCGCAGTACACTAAGCTCCCATTCAAGCTTTACATTTGCACTACTTAAGGCGCTACATCCCGTTTTCGAACACTTTCGATTGACTGTACCGCCACAAATAATAAACATACAGTTCTAAAATTCATATTATGTGGCATTTTTGAGTATTTCATCTAAACATTCTTAAAGACAGAAACATGATTAATAATATTTCACTAGATGGAAATAAAATCCAAAGATCACTGTGTTCAAATTTTAAAACTGCTGTGAATCAGAAAATACAATAATAAATGACATAAAAATTTTACTAACAGACGTGCCATTTTTATGATATAGAAAATTACAAAAGTACAATTTTTATTTTGTACCTCAGTTTTCCAAAAATCGATTAAAACTTGTGAAAAGTAACGTTTTAGTTCGGTCACCACGCGTAAACGACATTAGGAGCTATGCATAAAGCAACTTTATTACTTTGCAATAAGGCAGTCGCCGTGCACGAGTAGATTTTCTGGGGAACCTCGTCTTAAAGCGCCACTATTACGAGAGACGTAAGAACGGTCCAAAGGTCAAACAGTATAGCTCGATAAGGAGTTTACTGTACCTACCCAATGACAATGCAATCCGAATAATGACAGGTGTCGCGACGAAAGCGCTGTGATCTCATTTCCACTCAATTTATCAGCAGTGAGTCGAATAAATTAGCCTTCTTCATGTTTGACACTTTTGCGGACATCGGCCCCTCGGTGGTGGCGGCAGCCTAGGAAAAAATCAATCGATCTTCCTTTGGTGTTGTCATTCAAACGAGCAGCGCGAATCGCTCGTGGCATTAGGCACTGTGTCGAGGCCGTTTGCCTGTTCTAAAGGTGAGCTTATGGTTCATGAATGGAATACATTTTTCCGTTCTTTTTAAGAGGATTGTGAAGCTGTAAATTTTCATACAAAAAGCGATAACGCTTTTCTCCCTCTAAACATAGTCCAATTTTCATAATTTTTGGAAATCTTGTAGATATAATGAAAAACTAGGTTTGTACGTTTTGATTTTGAAGAAATATTGCTCAGAATATACGTTATTAGCATCTAAATATCTATATTTTCGACTTAAAAACTACCTTGAGCATTTTTGTCTTTTTTTGACCAAATTATACTGAATTACAAAAAAAGCAAAACGTACAAACATAGATTAAGGTATACTGAATCTAATGAGACCAAAAGCGTCTAATTTCATAAAGGTTTAGGGGGGTAAAACAGTTATCGCCCGAAACAATATTTCAAACAGGAATTGTAGGCAATTTCGACCATTTCTTGCAACTCTCTCTATCGCACGATACGGGTCGGGGGCAGGGGTACAATGTAGTGATAGTGATGTGACATAATGTTATCGTAGTTATTGTCGCCTAGGGAAGAGAAAGTAATATCGATATATCGATCAATAGTGAAAGTTATTACTTAAGTCGGAACTATTAATCTTCGCAAATACCTTATACATGAAAAAGTAAATATCTTTTTAAATACGTTTATTGATTTTAGTGTTTTATTTTAAAGATTTTATTTCAATACAAATTTCCTTATTTAAGGGTTAGCAGCCTGTAGCCTGTTAACTTTACTGTAAATTCCCAAAACCAAAAAAGGAAAAAAATGTAAGTAGTTGTTTGTTATAATAAATATGTGCCATAAAGAAACCAACTCAAAATAAATTCGTATTTTGTTTCTTGTGATAGGTATTTGTTATGCAATGTATGAAGTTGGAGCAGCTAAAAACGTGTAATAGACTATGCAAGTAGCGTTATTTTTAATATCATTTTATTTGAATTTTATTCCTCTAAAGCTGGGCTCTAAGGTTTTACTCGCGTTATGGAATCTACGATTGTATAAAAAATACAAACGACAAAGTACCTAAATAATATACGAGTATGTAGGGTAGGAAGGGTAGGCATATATGGGAAGAAGGCACCCTTCGTACGGTTTTGAAGTTTTTTTTCCATTTTAACTATAAAATTTAAAGCAGCTGATTACATATACTAATAGGTATTTTTTAACCGACTTCAAAAAAGGAGTTTCTCAATTCGATGCGTATGTTTTTTTGTGTATGTTACGCGATTACGCCGCTAATTGCAGACCGATTTTCAAAATTCTTTTTGTATTCTCAAGATTATACTCCAATGGTGGTCCCACGGTTACCAAAGTTAGGATCTGATGATGGGATCCCATAAAAATGGAGGGAAATCCTTAAATTTTTAGGTGCGTCCAATGTGTTTTTTTTTATAAAAACGTCGCCCCACTCTAGGATTTTCTCCTGTGTCGTAGTCGTAGGTGCAGTTACAAACATAGAATATCACATGCACATACGCCCAGACCGGAACAAATTTCTGTAGGCCATACAAAACATCTGTCCCGTGCGGGAATCGAACCCGCGACCTGTTGCGTAGTAGGCGATCGCTCGACCTCTGCGCTAACCGTGTCAACCGTTTTGTGTGTATGTTACGCGATTACTCCGCCAATTGTGGACCGATTTTCAAAATTCTTTTTGTATTCGGTAGAGTATACTCCTAGGGTGGTCCCTAGGTCACCAAAGTCAGGTTCTGATGATGGGATCCTATGAAAATCGAGGGATACCCTAATTTAATTAGGGTTTTTTTCACTAAAAAGTTAAAAAAAAAAATATTTTACAAAAACTGACTTCAAAAACACTGAAAAGTTAAAAATAGTGTAAGAATAGGTACAGACAACATTACATTTCTATATTGAAGTCGGTGCCAATCGATGATCTCCTAGAAAGTCTTAAAATTTGGCAAATTTGGTCTTAAATTTTTTCCGTAATCAATATTTGTCTTAGGCTTCGATACGAACTATTCATCCATTGTATCCGAAAAGTTTTTATAATACATTTTAGTACTTATATTCACAATTTGTTAATTTAATATTTTTGTTGTAATTTATATCGTTTTAATTATTTATGTATTTTTTTATTGTAAGTAATTTGATGATTTTTTTGTACACTGTGTTTACTAGATATATTTAATTTAAATCACCTGTCACAGGTCTGCTGGCAGAAATTTCGTTAGAAATAAGCAGCACCTTTGTACTCGTCTTTCTTTATGTGTTATTCCTGTCCTGTCATTTTTGTGTACATAAATTAAAAGTTATACACATATTCGTAAATTAAAAGTAAAAATTATACGACATAATATGGAGATGTTCAAAAAACCTGTTCATAATCAACGCTTGCGTCTGAAAGATCCATACAAGCTGCTTTTACCGACATGCAATACAAGTTTATATGGAAAAAATTGTGACGTGATGAAAATACGCATTTATAATAGAATTCCTATAGAGATAAGACAATTACCCACAAAACTTTTTTTACATAAATTGAGAACCTGGTTGATTCATATGTGTTTCTATGATCTGAAAGAGTATTTTGACATTCGCTGATATTTTTGCTATCTACTTTAGTCCTTTATATTTGATAATACATTATATTGACATTTTATTAATTTGATTCTACTATAATAATATGTTTTATTCGTGATTATATATAATAAATGTCAAAATTTAAATTTTGACATTTATTATATATTGATAATGGAATTTATTACTTGTGATAGAAATTTAATTGTAATCATTTATTCTAATTCAATGAATTTTATTGTTAATGAAATTTTATGTATTCTATGTTGGCTTAAGCATAATAATTTAAGAATAAATATTGACAAAACTAATTTTATTAATTTTAATACAAAATTGACATTAGATATACATTATAATAACAAAGTACTCAAAGGTTCAGATGTCACGAGATTCCTTGGAATCAACATTGTCAAAAATATTGACTGGAAGACACAGGTAGATAACGTATGCAATAAGGTTAACAGCTTTGCATTTGCTCTATTTAAATTGACAAAAACAGCGACAAAAAGTACGGCTCTGACAGCCTACTTTGCATATGTGGAGTCTGTTTTGCGATATGGTCTTATACTTTGGGGTAATAGCACGGATATAAAAAGGGCGTTCATTGCACAAAAAAAGTGTATAAGAGCAATTTGCGGAATCGCTCCTGATGTTTCATGCAAACCATTTTTTATAACTTTAAACATAATGCCCCTTCCCTGCCTATACATATTCGAAGTCGCCAAATTTGTAAAATCAAATACACGTTATTTTAAAACTGCTCACGACTTATTTCCGAGAAATACCAGACATTGTGATAGACTGCTCATTGACGTAATTCCGAAAAGTGCGCGATTCAAGAAAAACTATTTTTACATGTGTATCCAAATATATAAAAAGATACCTCAGGAAATAAAAGACAAGCCTTTAAATATATTTAAAAATGAACTCAAAAAATGGCTCGTGGAACGCACTTTCTACTCTGTCCAAGAATTTTTAAACTACAGAACTGTTAGGTAACTCATGGACATAAAAAATGTATTTGAATTGTGACTGACATTTTTAATAAAAAAAAATTTATTGACATTGTATTATAATTTTTAATCTTGACATAATTTGTGATTGATATTATTAAATTTGAGGAGTATTTTTTTTATAATAGAAATTGTTATTTATCGAAATAGTATTATTAATTTTAAATTTCACTGATAGTTAGTTATTATTATAATTTTGCATGCTATCTGTGTATGGCTGAATAAGCTGAATTTTATGTTACCTGACCATCTTCAGTGTACCTTGTTCATATGCAAATAAATAAATTTGAATTTGAATTTGACACAAATTTTGCATGTCACTTAATTGACAAAATACGCTTGAGCTCTATGTGATCTGTAACAAACTATTGTATACCGTGTTTTAAATCAAATATATCAAAATCATATCATTTCATTTCTTTCATTTCAAATAAATCTATTCGAACAAATCACCTCTATTGGCTCTTGACGCAAAGGAACTTGCAGCATTGTTCTTTGTATGGCAATGGTACCTTTGCACCTAAAACGAACCGGAGCGGTTGTCCGTGCCCCGATCACGGGGGCGACGACCTACCTCACTTACGAATACTATTACACCTTTACCCCAGCTGCCTACGATCTCCACAGTGAACGGTATAGAAATAAATTTGTCTAAAATGGAGTACTTTGCATGTTTGTTTTTGGCTGCAGTTTTCGCAGACGAAACGCAGCTTCACAAGCGGTGTGCCCCAGATGAATTGCGGCGATTGTGCTCACACATATTGTGTGCGTCCCAGATTAGACATTTTCCTATGTGCCATGGAACCAGAGTAAGACTATCGGGCCTTATACCGCCCGTATGAGCTTGATGGTTCCAGGACACTCCATTTCCCGATTCCGTTCAATAAATGTATTTTTTTACTTGACTGTTCAAGTGCTGGATGCTATATCAGTTCAAAATAGACCTAAACTACATTGATTCAAAAAAGCTAAATCATAATGTTACTTTTATATAATAATAATGTCCTCCTAACCGATATTCGGCCATGGCGGCCAATCTCCACAGAGACTAGTCATCTGCGCAGGAGATATTATAGTGCACAAGTGACTGCGCAAACGCAAGTGCACTCTGTTCCTTCACTCGCCTAGTCCGATGGGACGGTTAGCCGACACGACCGGAACGAGATCAGGCGCAGGGCCCACTATTTAACGTGCCTTCCGAAGCACGGAGGAGCTTGAGATGTTTATTATTTTGTCACCCATCCTAGGACTGACCACAGCAAACCTTGCTTAACATTAGCAATCGTTTGCTGAGCGCACGCGCCAATGCGCCATCAAGCTTTTAAATACATTTAAATAATGCATCAATAATTAGGTACTGTAGTCTTGTGGTCGTTTTTATCACTCTCCTATTCTAGTCTAGAATCAAACAAAGACTTATTTACACATATACTATTACAGCACAGATTTGTGCGTAGGCAATACGTTCTTACACAACACAATACCAAAAATAGCTGGCGAGCAACGCAGGTAGGGTCTATTGTCTTCTATTATATAAAGGAAGTTAATTTTAAAAGCGGACTGGAGAATGCGCATGATATTACATTCCTCCGTAATAATGGGAACATAATAAGTATTTCGCTCTCGATCGAAATACGATTTCGTATTGGGCGAATTTGTAATCATAAAGCTGTGTATTCACGAGCAAAACACAAAGGAAATATACAAATAGCTGCCTACTGAACAAAAATAAAATCTGTTTAAACAATAAACGGAAATTCATCATTGCGACGGTGTGAACTTAAATATTATTCGTTTTATGTAAAACTTACGTATAAAAGCATGTTGTAAGTGTTTCCCATGAACAAGTAATTTATAATGATAAAAAGTTATAATTTTTGCTTTTTATCCGGTTTTGCTTAGGTTTTTGGCTTAAGAAGTGTTGGCTTTTTATTTGGTTTTGCTTGTTTTTAGCTTAAGAAGTGATGTATGCTCCGTTAAAAACAGAAAAGTAGGTATTTTTTAAGCACCAAACTTATTAAGGTATAAACGACAACGCGTCCTGTTGTATACGCGCACTAGGAAAACTGCCGCTAATAAGAGCAACTTAAGGACGGTTCAAATGCCAAACTGTAAGGATGACCTGTTTTCGTGTGAACAATATTATTATACTATAAAACTTCCTATTTATTTTTATTTCCGTACCAGAGTTATTTGTTCCTTTATATTTGTGTTTCACTTTTAATTGAAAAGATGTTGGTTCATGCGCATTTATCCTACGTAGGTATAGCTTGAATATTTCAGAGAAAAAACAAGCGAGCCATTCAGTAGCCGCATATGATGTGTAACTTCTGACATCTCACTCACTACCATCTGACGGCCAACTCTACCACCGCGCGTTCTCATTGGTCAAATCAAATAGCGCGCACTTCCCGGCTTCCTGTTACACACTTCCGCCCCGTTTCACAAAATCACTCTCGCAGATTACACGAAAGCGGGAGGAAAGATTTTACACATAAAAAAAAACAAAAATCAAAAACGTCACGATTTTTTTTATATTCTAACTCAAAGGGTTGTTCCCAAGTAAAAAAATACTTGTATTTATTTTTTACTAGTTGACCCGGCCACGCGTTGCATTCGCTAAGCTAGGAAGTTGTTAGAATTATACTAAACAGTCAAATTAATATTACTCACAAATAAAAATATGTACTCATAACAACCTTTTTATACAAAGCGATGTGACGACACACAACAATATAATAAAACCATGACACAATTTATATGTCGTAAACATCAACAAATAAAACGTGAAATAGACTGTAGCTTAACGAAAAAGAAACATGACGCCATCTATACTGGAAGATTATGCTACCTTGATAACCAAGTGTTGTACCGATAAATTAACTCACACCGCCATCTGTTTGAAGCTTATTTTTTTCATAGCAAGTAAGTTGGCAAACAAGCAAACTACCCGCCTGATGGTAAGTGGTAACAGTCACCTATAATACATGTGGCTCCTGTGAGATTCGCAGTAAAACTGCAACCCCCACAAGAACCACAGTGTACGTTGCCAACTTGTGACGTCAGTTGTAAAGTCACGGTACCCAGTAATTTCTACGCCATATCTTACCCTTCAAACCGGAACACAGCAATGCAAGCACTGCTGCTTTGCGGCAGAAATAGGTAAGCCGGTACCCAAGCACACGACCCTGGTACAGAGTCTTCCTCCGGTAAAATCAGTAGTTTCTTGTTCAATGCTTGGGCGTTGTTATACAAATATCCACTATTCAAAACACAGCCTTATAGGAATAGGGACACTGTTAGTGTTGTGTGCGGGGGTAGTTGGAGAAATAGTGTGACGGTGGAGGAAGATTCTTCATCGGACACTGAGGCGTAACATCGCTACTACAGTCAGCCCGTGACCACGGCCGGTGAAACCTGGCCGAAACGTCGGAGCCAAAATAAGGAACCAAACGCGTTTTAATCCCGTAAAAGTTTTAGTAATTTAAAATGCAACGCGAAAGTTTAAAAGTGTATACACAGCCTTATATCGCCGCGTGGAGGAAAATAAATCGTCGCTGGGAAACGAATCGTACAACGAATATTACAATATTTAGAGTTGAAGTATGTTTAATCTAATGAGAGAAACTTCCTGTAACGCCACATTTATAAAAGTATACGGCGAACTTTACATTCGCTTTCACGCTCCAAGTCGTAGTTTTGGCAAAAGTTTCTGGAATATTCCAGTGAAATTTCGAGACTAACGGCCGGTAGCACCAAAGTTACGTTTTACAATTTCGTAAAAGTAACAATATAAATACGTAAGAATGCACCATAATGTAGTTTCAATTGTAGTTTTATGTTCATGCTCGAGGAAGAGCGAGTGGCAACACTGCATTGTAGTCTGTGCAGTGAGAGCCTTTTTGGCGGCCGGCCGCATGTGACATGTCAGTCAGTTGAGTCGAAATGTCATGACATTGTTAGAGGTTATGTGCGGGCCGGAATAAAATGTAATTTAAGTTAAATAACAAATTGTGTTTTGCGCGGCGCACCTAATATCGGGGTGCGAAAGCCCGCTTGGTGTTGTGCAAAAGTATTATCGTCGCGTGTGTGAGCCGTGGTGGCCTAATAGGCATTTGTAGTGCTCCGGTCTCCACCGGTGGATCCACCGCAGAACTTCAGGAGCCGCGACTTCCTTCGAGCTAGCTCAGGAAGTCCACCGGCTACATACGCAGACTGAACGGAGACAAGGTAAACATTATCTGTATCGGTTTTTGGATTCAGCAATCAAAGCATCAAGTCGGTGAATCGCCGACGTGGTGGTGTCTACCTTGGGCACCACCATTTAATTTATACTTTACGTTAAAAAAGGTTGGAATAAATCGAGCTCTATATATTATAGATAGAATAGATAGTGATTCGACCCATATTTAGGTATTGAGTTGTTACTTTTTTACGAAATCGTACAATGTAAAACTTGGTGCAACCGACTGTAAGAATGTTTAGGGTCGAACATGCTCGAAATTGCCAGAAAGGCGTAGACGAGAGCGTTGAAAGTCTAAAGATAAACACAAACCTAATGAAATCTAGAATCTAACTAGATTAGAGAAGAATATAGAAATGTTGCAAGTTCTAGAGCTTTACAAACCTATGAGATAAGCCAAAAACCTATGAAAAAGATCGAACACGAGCAAGCTTAACCAGCACCTAACTATACACCCCGACTTTAAAAACGCTCAAAAAGCTACGTTAATTTATATATTTACTAGCTATGCCCGCAAACTATGTTTCGCCTTAAAAGTTCAAAGAAGAAACTGTAAATCTTCTTTCCCGCCAGAACTACTTACTTTTCCGGGATAATATGTAGCTCATATGCTAATCCCTGTCGTAATCCTACCTACAAAATGTCATCCAAATCCTTTCAGTAGTTTTTGCGTGAAAGAGTAACTACTGACAAACTTTCGCGTTTAAAATATTAGTAAAGAAAGGATAACAAGTTTATAATTTTAGTGACAAATATTATTTAATAATCTAAGAGCGAACGAACTTTCATAAAATCCACTCTATCTAAATCGCCAGCAAACCTGCAAAGTTTCGACGTACAATACACAAAGGGCGGGCAGTCAATGTTCTTTACAGTCTTGCAAAACATCCTTAACAGTTCCCAGCAACGGCTGTCTAAACTTTTTCTTTCCTCGCTAATTTCCCCGAAAGTTCACGCCAAAAAATTCCGGCATCCAGAGCGCTTCGATTATAATAACTTCGTTAATTAACATGGATAATTTGCTACGAAAAAAAATCACAATCCGCCCAATCCTACAGCGTTGATAAAGTCGGAAATTTTACAATAAAGCATTTTGCTCGGCCGTAACGATATTTTTTAATTAAATTTACATCTTGCAGTTGCTTCCTACAACGATTAGCTACTCCATTCTTTATGAAGCTATTTGGAACTTTACTACCCAGTTCTTTTTTATTCGTCGTTGGACAAGACTCGGACAAGACTCGACACGATTTTAGTCTTCTGTATGGCACCCACGATCTATAACAAGCTACCGTCTTACATAAGATCCAGAAGGACATAGAAGACAGGGATTGATACAGTGCACTATTTATGAGTCGAACGCATCATCTTCGGGCTAGTGTCTTCTGTATGGCACCCACGATCTATAACAAGTCTTTCATAAGATATATAAATAGTACGAATAAATTTGGACATGTTTTAAATGATTTCTTAGTTGACAAAGTATATTACTATATCGACGATTTTTTAAAAGATAAATTTTAACTTTAGTATATACCTATAAGTATGTAATGTAATGACTAATGATAGACATCAAATTGACATTATTATTTTTTAATTATTTTGACATTCGACTTTAGTATTATTATTGAATCTAGTTTAGTATTTATTTAATCTGTTACTTGACATTCTTTTAATCTTCTCGACTTGGGTAATATTAATGAATCTAATTTAATATTGGTTTAATTTGATAACTTGACATTATTTTAATATTTCATTATATTCTATTATTAATAATTCTTGACATTAATTTTGTATAAGTAATTGCGAATTTCATTGTTATCTCATCTGAAAACAGTAATGTAATGCTTAAGTTTAATTTCTGGTTATCGAATAAGTAGGTACTACTTTTCAGACAATTATACTCGTATGCCAAAAAAGTAAAACATGGCTGAACTTATTATCTTAATTTAAACATCAATGTACCTATGTTTATAAGTTCATAACTGAATATGAATATGAAAGACTCGGCATCGGCTTTCCAATCGGATCGGCAGGTCTGTGGTCCAATCCTGCCATGTACCAATATGTTTTTTGTTTTTCGAATTGCATAATTGTACATTTACCGATAACCCCTACGGTGAAGGAAAACATCGTGAGGTAACCAGCATACATCTGCGAAGAAATTCAAAGGTGTATGTGAAGTCGACCAATCCGCACTGGGCCAGCGTGGTTAAGTCCTAAACACCTTAACTTAGGGTAGGCTCAAACCCCTCGGTGGGGACGTATAATGAGCTGTGATGATGACTTTTTTTCGCATCCGATGATTTTTCAGGTGGAGATGGTAATGAACCTGAAAACCCTGCTTAGTATGCATTAGTGTGGTAACAGATTTTAAATATTTCGTTACCTACTTACGTATTCATCTTTTATTTTCATAAACTATTTTCATAAAACCTTAAGCCTCGTTTTTAGATAGATAAAAAGCATTGTCATTGAAAAAATCTTGCGCCTGCACACAAAGAGAGTCCAATGGGTTGTGTGAATTTCAAGTCTGTAAAAAAGAAAGTACGAGTAGTTACCTACTCTTCATAGTTTGCTGTAAGAACAAAATTTTTACTGAAAACCAATCTCTATTAATAAAATATTAATCAGGTTTCATTTTAAGACCCTCCACTACAAAATAACTTGAAACTAGAACATGCTTAGACAAAACTTGTCTTCTTAAACATTAATCTTTTACGAGATCATTATACACAATTTTCAAGTACATGTCACGGACAGCTACAGAGCTCTATATTGCGTGTCAAATATCCAGTTTTTGTTCATCCAAAACTTATTCAATCTTAGACTAGACCGAAACCTATTGAAGCCGACTAATCTACTCCCGATTTCAATTCTCTTAAATTACACAATTACTTGAAACTAGAACTTGAAACAATTTACTATTACACGTATAGAACACTAGCTGTGCCCGCGACTTCTATCGTGTGGATGTCCGAAAATAACAATATCGAGATGTTATATAGCCTAAGCCTTCCTCGATAAATGGACTATCCAACTCAAAAATAATTTTTCAATTCGAACCAGTAGTTCCTAAGATTAGCGCGTTCAAATTAACAAACAAACTCCTTAGCATTATAATATTAGCATAGATTACACAATATCCAAGTACATGTCCGTTGCAGAGCTCTAAACTGCGTGTACGAATATTACACTGAAGGTCCTGTTTTTGTTCATCCAAAACTAATTCAACTCTAGACCGAAACCATTTGGAGCTAATCTACTCCCGATACAGACAATGGAGAGTAAAGTGGCAAGCATCATTAATATGAAATGCCAATAGCATCGCGGCCTCAGCAAACAACATTATAAGCTCACACGTGCCACTAAATGAGCCAAGTTCCACTCACGTAGTGCCAGTGGCCCCCTGTTATTGAGTCACCCCATCCCTCTATCTAAACTATCCATTTTATCCGTACAATGAGATTGCCCCGACGCGGAATGGAGACGTATAACGCTTACATATCTATGAAGTTATGGCCGCCATTCATGCCCACTTAAGAATATATAGAGACGTTTAGAAATCAATGCTGTCGGTGCGGCAGGTATCATTATTTGTGGTAGCGATGTATTTTTTATACAACTAACGAATGGCTTCAATATTTGATACCGAAATAAAGTAATGTGGTTAAATACCAAATACAAATAGTAACAAATTATTCAAAGGTACAGCGAAGTTTAAATATCTGGATTGCACTATAACCGACACTAACACGAGGGAGGAAGAGATAGACTTGCGCGTTCAATCAAAGCACGCTACGTTGTAGCGCAGCCCTGCACAAAGTTCTTGCGTCCAGGCTTTTAAGTAAAAACACCAAGTTACGAATATATAAAACAATCGTCAAACCCATACTTATGTATGGGTGTGAAGCCTGGACGCTCACACAAAAGGAAAAACACAAACTTCTTGTAACGGAACGCAGAGTGCTTCGTAAGATTTTTGGGCCGTTAAGGAGCGCGAATGTGAGCAACCCTGGAGAGTCCGAAGCAACCGAGAACTGGAGGAGCTGGTGGCTGAACAATATCATAGGCGAGACAAAATCCGAAGACTTCGCTGGTTTGGCCACCTGGAAGGGATGGGTGAGGACCGAGCCGTGAAACGAGCATACCTGGGACGACCAAGTGACCGCAGACCGGCAGGGCGGCCCAGGTATCGCTGGAGGGACGAGGTGGAGCGGGACTTGCTGGCCCTCCAGATACGATCTTAGCAAGAGATAGTACAGCAACGAAAGGCGTGGCGTCTTCTCGTGTCGGAGGCCAAGACTTATTTACAGTTCTATCCATAGATAGGAGTAAGCATTATTTTTTTATTTTTTTTATTCTTTAAAATTTAAGGGGCTTTTGAACAATATGTTCACGCCAGCCCCATCATAGAAGCATTATTTTACACAAAATAACAAAGGTTGCTTATTGACAAAAGTTCGGTTAGCCAATCGCTGTCCGCGGATAGAATATTGAATCCGACCTAAGTTGACACAAACTTCTCTTTGATATTGTCCATCCTGCTAGGGCAGTATACAGTTAACAAGAACCCCTGTGAACTCTTAAAGGAGCATATATGTTTACTTAGGCCTACCACATTGAAGTAACAATTAAAAACAACAACTATTAACCGAACAATGCTCACTTTTAGATGTTTTAATTGATACACTTAAAAAAAGGTTTCTAACATCAATATTTACAAGTAATAAATATCGGTATACACGAGGGAGCGCTGTCGGAGCACAAAGAGATCAGTGTTATTTTTTTAAATGTTCATGATTCAACATTTATTTTGATGTTTTTATTCAAAAGTCAAAAAAGACATACGTCGAAATCATCGTGTGTCAATTCTGAACTGCTCCTAACCCCTCGTTTACACCAAGAAACAAGTAAAATACTAGTTTCATACAATACTTGTAGAATACTTGTCAAAACATAATTATTATACAAAATTAATACAAATACAAAATTAGATTTTTTTATAAAAAAAAATTTTTTTTCATTCATTGTTTTTATTTTATTTATAATAATTGATGTGTCCTGAAGCGTCCCTAAAATTTTCCAGTGATAAAAAAATAACCGTGTAAACAAGTATACTGCACTCATGAAGTAAAGTTCCTCAGCATCTTTACTTTCCATTGTGAATAGTCAATTGAGTAGAAAATATTAATGAAACTACCGGACTGGCGTGTCATTTTCTACAAGTTTATCTACAACAAGTATAAAACGTGACATCATAAACATGTAGACAACTAGTAGTTCAGAAACAATTTCATACAACAAGTTGTATACATGTTTTGTATTCAACAAGTTTTATACATGTATACGAGTGTAACCAATAAACGAAAACATTGCATAAAACTTGTTAAATACATGTAATATACCTTGGTGTAAACGAGGGGTAAGAGGATTCAAAGGGTTTTTGCTACACACTGTGTAGGACTAGGAGGGTTCGCTCAGTGAATTCGGCTTTCCTTTCTTGCAGGCCTATTATCGATCTCATGGTCTTCAAATGATATCATTATGAAATCATAATGCAAACGAAAAATAAGATTTAAAAATAAGATTAAAATCATGATGACGTCATTGAAATTATGCCATAGTGATGATATCGTTGGAGATCGGTAAAACCAAATAATGCATTTCATGACTTCTTTATGTCAAAATTTATACCGTGTCAAACGATGAAAGATCCATAATAAGCCTGCTGGTCCAGAAGACCCCTCATAGGAGGCGCAGAGGTTCCGGGTTCGGGGACACCAACCGAATAGCCGCTGGTAGACCAGAATCCACACAAAAAAGGAAAAAAATTGTGGACTCTGTATCACGCAAATCATTTTGTTACTTATCTATGTTTGCACGGTATGTTTGCGAATAATCTACTAAATATCGGTTAATTGGGGAGGAAATTATTACTTATAGATAATTTTACTTTAAACGTGTATTTAAGTATTTTATGCGTAAAAATACTTCATTACAAGTTTACTAAATCTTGTTGGCGTTATATATCTTTTTGCTTAATGTTGCTCAATTGCTGTGTCAATGTAAAACTAGCCCCTCTAGCACGACCACCAAAACACGATAGTAACATGATAAAACCTTTCATCGCGGTGAACTGTCAAAATACAAATGGATAGAGCTTAGCATATCTGTCACAAACTAATAGGTGAACAAATTAATTTTTGTGCAGCAGGCTTACAAACGTAAAAATATCTTTTTAATACAGTTGCTCAAAAAGTAGTATATTGCAGGGCTGTTTAGCGTGCGGGATGACCACCATTACGCACTAGTGCTTTTTCTTTACCAAATGTCAAATGTGTAGAATCTGACACACATTTCGCTTTTTTCCTGCTTTTTTCTAGCATGCTAAGTTAAGATTGCGCTATAATCTGACAGGTCTACCAGATTTTGTATTGTAAAAGCATGCTTAAAAGCAAAGCATAACAAAAAGCACGGCCGGACCTTGCTTTTAAAAACCCGGTAAGCAAAGCATAGCACGCATGTGCTTTGTCACTGCTGTGTACGTACGACGACATATTTGGCGCCATTTTTCTAAAATTTTCTCTGCGTGATTATTGATTGTTGTTATTTGCTTAAAAGTTTAATAATTCTATAAAATGAGTGACTCTGACAACATATTAATTGGTTTAACACCACCGGAATTATGTTTAATTGCTGAAAATGCGAATGTGAGTATTTTACCTGTAAAGTCCACAAGCAGGTACATTGCTACATATGGTTGCTACGTATTTATTGTTTCATGTTTTCGCAACTGTATTAAAAATAGTTGTTCAATACACGTGCGAGACTGTCATTTCCACTCATTCCGACTGTCAACCCTCGCCTTCGGCTCGGGACGACATTTGTCGGAACTCGTTGCAATGACAGGCTTCCCGCACTTGTAGTGAAAATAACTATTAACATTTTTATAATATAATTTTGAATTAAAAGGAATAACTTTAATTAACAATTAATCAGTCTACAATATGTCATATTATTCTATTCTGTTTATTTATTTAATCTCCATCTTACGAGTGTAGGTTAGGTTATTTGTAAAAGTCATAAAAAGCGAAACTGGTTTTTATTTTAGATCATCACAGAATTCTTCGCCTAGACCGAAAGTTTGACAATAGTTTGTTTATTTCACACATTGTCATTTAAACAATAAACTAATTACTGACATGTGATTTTACATACTTTTTCGTATTAATTACGTGTATATTTATAAAATGAAAGCCGTCCTAAAAATTCCACAGCATTCCTATTTTACCGCTTTAAAAAATGTCAGTATTTCCCAAATTATACTGTGGACTATAATTTAATAATTTGTGAGGAATAGCGGCAGCAAAGTGTTAATAAGGCTTTAAGATTTAGAAGTTGTATGTCTGAACAGAACTCCAAACGTTTCTATCGAAAAAATATCTATCCCATTTATTTGCTTAGTAACATTGCTAACTAGAGACGGGGAACATATTATTTGTAAGAGTAAGTTGAGGCGCCATAATATTACTTATTCCGACGGTTGTCATGTTACATTTTATCAGATTAATAAAGCGCTCAGCACATTTTTACAGTGGATAAAGCTTTTTCCATTTACGTATTTTTATATCATCACTCATATACGATTTTATCGAGGGGCTCGAGCCTACCCTACCAAAGTTAAGGTATTTAGGCCTTAGTCAACCACGCAGGCCCAATGCGGATAGGGCAACCTCACATACACCTTTAAACATCATCGCAGATGACATTCAGATTGCATCACAATATCTTCCTTCGTTAAGAACGAAACAGTTAAGAATGCTGAAGAGGGTACGGCCATGGTAAACTAGTGGTTGCAACAGAATCTGTAGACTGAACTATAAGAAAACTAAATTTATAGCATTCCATAAATCAAAGCCATCACCGGCACCTTCTGCACTAACAAGTCTTAAATAACACAGTTGTGGATTACTCAATCAAAATAGTTGTAATTGTGAAACCATCTCCAACGACAACAAAATAAAATACCTTGGGATCGTCATAGACCAAAATATGAACTTTAAGGCCCACATTACGGCACTTGCTGGAAGACTGCGCAGAGTAATTAAGATTGTGCGACAACTCAGAAACTCAGCACCGCCCGATATTCTCAGAACAGTATATTTTGCCCTTTACCAATCTTTGTTGACATATGGCATTGGGTGCTGGGGTGGCGCCGCGAAGACGAGTCTTATTGAGGTGGAAAGAGCTCAGCGATCAGTCCTGAAGGTTATGCTAAAAAGCCCTTTAGATACCCTACTAACTTACTTTTCAGCCAAATTAAATTCCTCAGTGTAACACAGTTATTCATACTCAACACCACACTATCTGTTCACAAAAAAGTAAGTCGATTTATTGTATAGCCAACGGACGTTTGAAGTCAAACTGCCCTCAATAACAAGTATATAGCTTTGCTAAACGTTTAATCCTTTTGATGGATTATATATTTATAACTCAATAGCAAAAGTCTGTAAAAATAAATCTTTTGATATAAAAACAAAATCACCAAGATAATTAAAAGTTATTTTACAAAACATACATATCTCAACTTTAGAATCTTTAATAATATCTTCAGAATCTTTTATGATAACTTTAATAAAATCCGTCTTATGAATGCAGCCATATCGTAACCTAGTTATTTTTAATCTATTTACATTATTTTATATATATTTTGTACGTGTGTATGTATATATATATGTGTGTGTGTGTGTGTATCTGTTTGTGTATGTATGTATAACTATATATTCATATCGTTTCATTATGAACTTTAAAATATGATAGTTCTACGTTTTTGAAATTTTAAGTATAACTTAATCAATGAAAGCAATGTTTTGTACTTAGTTTACGAGTAGCTAGAAGCACTTGATGTAAATCTATTAATCTGATACCTACGATACAGAATTTATGTCTAGTGTGGGAATCGCAGTTTATCTATTAGTTTAGGTGCTCTGTGGTAAATAAATGTATTTTCATTACTCATACTCTGAAAGTAGGTCTGAAGTTGCCTGCGGAGCGGGTTGAAAGTAATACTTTTCAGCCCTAGGGAGAATCACTTTCAACTGACAGCTGCTGTCAAATTTTAAAAAGAAACAAGTACTATTTTGACATTTTTATTGAACCATGTTCTAACTTTCTATACAGCCACTCAATTACCTACAGCACTGTGTAAAATTGAAATAACATATTGTTAAGAATTTAAAGAATATATTTTTTTAATGACTTTATTATAATATACTTTCAACTATTTCTTTAAAATAACTAATATATTTCTTTTTGTGAAGACCTGTCATTGGCTTTTAATTATTATATAAGAAATCTTTTGTGGTGATAGCTGTTGGTTTTACAAAAATAAATAAATAAATAGATTTGGCCAAAATATTAAACCTTTTCTTCAATGATGAAAATGAAAAAAATAATGGCTGAATAGCTGGCTGGCCACAGAAAAGAGCGGGTAATCGGCAATCCGATCTTCATTTGTTTTTTCGAGTATTAATTGTTTATTCCTCCGTATAGCAGAGATTTCATACATTAGAGAAGAGACAAAAGCAGAAGTTGTTGATTTAATAAAATTAAATTCACTCATATTATGGTCTTTTGCTGATTCATGTTTTTATTTTTACTTTTCTTGTATTCGTAATGAAAAGCACAGTGTTTACCTCGGGTAAAAGACTTATTTAGTCCCTCGAACTATAGGCGCCCTCTCTACGCTCGGGCGCCAAAACACGTCTCGGGACTAAATAAGTTACTTTCACCCCTAGGGTAACAATGTACTATTGTAATTGTATTGCATTTGTATCTTACTGAGGATGGTAAGATACAAATGCAATACAACAAATGCAAAAAGAAATGGGGCAAGACATTATCGCGTTTAATACTACGCTTTCTATACGAACCGTGTCTTGAGCATTCAGACAGGATATTACATTGCACGCTATCAACCGGCACCCATATAAATCGAGGCGATATCGGTTATAACCAGTCGACCACACTTAAGACGGTCTCGGGAAAGTGACGAACCCTCTAGATTTTTAAGTTGAAAATTGTTTCTGAATTTAATCAAACTATTTATTAACTTGATTAAACTTGCAAGAATAAATGGAGAAAATTTTGGCATTATATTTTTCAACCCCTTGCCTTGTGAAGCCAAAGGGATCTACACCCGTACAGATATAGTTAGTCTTAAAAAGTTTTATATTACATTAATACATGTACAACGTGTTTGATGCATACTCTATCATTCCGAAACCTATCCATGCTAACATAGTCATATAAAAGTTATGGCGTCATTAAAAATTCGAAATTGTTAAATTAATTTTGAAATCCCCAAATATATTAGAAAGCCTTCCTTTCCCTGGAGACACTGACCAGCCGCAGTGAAAATTCGCGCAAGCGATGCCAGTCTAATGACCCTTTTTTTTAAAGTTGGGAAATGCATTACGCATACCTCGCGCTTAGGAAAACGCAAGGTTATGTCGGGCTCTCCGCGGCCACTGGGGACAAAGTGCCAGCCTGGGACCGCAGTCTACCGACTAAAACCCAATAATGCCCCCTCAAATACGCCTTGGCACGAGCACGCCCATCACCGCCGCATCCTTCCGGTCATCAGACGATGAGCATACGCCGAGGAGGCATGCCTTGCGGCCGGACATGGCTATGGGAACCCTTTCGGACACTTCCATAACCTCGTCGGCATCTGTTCGCCTACGGCGAGCCCCAATCTTGCCTTCCCAAAACGTGAAGGTCGGCGACGCTCCTGGGCATTAGGAGCATCGACGACTGGCGGTGACCTGTGCAATGCAGGACTCGGACTTCCCTAGCCCGCGTCCCGCTGGTCACCGTCAGGAGGAAGAAGGCGAGCGAACTGTCGCCTCCTTCGTCCTGGCCTCCTACGACGGAAGGGGTGTGCCGATGGGTCATCTTCCCTAATAAGCTCTGCTGCCTCTTTCTGTGTGATGACCTCCACACAGAAGGAGTTCGCTGCGTCCCAGGCCTCTTCACTCTCAACTATCCTTGTAATCAAGGAAGGGAGAGAGAGGTCAGGGCCAATGCACGAGGCGAGCGTGTTGCGCTGCGAGGAAAAGGCACCACACTCTTCAAGGGTATGCTGTGCTGAGTCCTCGGTAGCACCACAGTGCCTTCTAATGACCCTGCCGTGGAAGTCTGCGTGCATAAGGCCCTCCGTCTGGAGATTGCCCTAGTGTTTACGGGCAATTCCCCCTTGGCGATGCAGCCAGGGCGCGGAGTAGTTGTATCGCGTTGTGTACCCTACTATACGCGCCCTAAAAGGCAGGTGTTCGGGTCGAATATAATTAAAAGAGTGGACTGTATTTTTGCTGGTTTAATTAAGGTGACAAATAAACGTCGTCGCACGCGTGTTCGCGGTGGTCCCGATAAAAGGCGAGTGGTGTTGGACAGCCGCACCGCGTCCCGCGCTCCGCTTGCGTCGATGACTCAGCCAGGCTCGCGAGTGTGTGGTCGCCGAGCGATGCATGTCGAGGGTGAAGGTTTGATCCTCGACATATTCCCCCCAGGATGAAGATTTAAGTATCTTGAGCTGGAAGAGGGCAAATATTATTATAGGCTCTACGGATGATGCCTTTCTTCGTCTTGATCTCTGCGACACGATTGATCCCATCGACGCCGGGATAAATTTTAATGATCCGCCCTAGAGGCCATAATAAGGGTGGAAGAGATTGATCCTTAATGAGGACTAAATCGTTGAGCTTGAGCTCATTATTGGATGATACAAGCCACTTTGTTCTCTGTTGTAGAGTAGAAATGTACTCGTTCCGGAATCGGGCCCAAAAATGCTGCCTTATGTATTCGATTCTCTTGTAACGATCACTGACTGTTATATCTTTATCGTATACTTGTGGATGTGGATTTGACGTAAGTGGGCGTCCTATCAAGAAATGGGCAGGAGTAAGGGCTGTGAAATCGAGGGGATCAGTTGAAATATGGGTGAGGGGGCGAGAATTTAAAATAGCTTCAATTTGTGCTAGACATGTAGCCATCTGCTCGTATGTAAAATGAGTATTTTGTATAAGCCGTCTAAGATGATATTTTGTCGAGCGGACAGCCGCCTCTGCCATCCCATTGAAGTGAGGACTGTATGGAGGAGTAAATTTAAAATCGATACCTTCTTGGGCCATTTCACACTGAATGTTTGATTCAGTAAGAAATTTATGCAGGTCATTAGATGCGCCGACAAAGTTTGTCCCATTGTCGGACAAGATGCTTTGCGGCTTCCCCTTCCGAGCAATGAACCTGTTCAATGCGGCAATAAAGGCTTCCTTCGTAAGTTCTGTAACAAGCTCCAGGTGAATAGCTTTAACAGAAAAACACACAAAAATGCATAGGTAGGATTTCAAGAGCCTGCAGCCACGACCTTTGCGGTCGGCTATCAGCACCGGCCCAGCATAGTCAACGCAAGAGTGTAAAAAGGGGAATTCTAAATTAGTTCTACTATGGGGAAGCTGACCCATTATGGGTTGAATCGTTTGAGCTTTATACCTACAACATCTGACACATTTATTGACTGTAGATTTTGATAAATTTCTACCTTTCAGAGGCCAATATGTTTGACGTACATTTGATAATAATAATTGCGGCCCTGCGTGTAACAATTTAATATGGTAAGTATAAAATATTAATTTTGTTAATTTATGTTTGCTACAAAGTAGCACCGGATGCTTAACATCATATGAGTACGGTGAGTTATCCAACCTACCGCCTACTCGAATTATCTGATTTTCGTCAAGGAATGGGGACAATGATAACAGCCTATTCTTACTAGGAAGAGCCTTCCCCGCCTTAAGCATAAGAAACTCAGACGGAAACATTTCAGACTGAGCGTGAGTAACTATTGTATGTAATGATTTTTGTAATTCTAGATGGGTAAGAGCACCGGTAAGTTTATTTGACTTATTTTTTAAATTATTTATAAATCTTAACATGTAAGTAACGATTCTTTGTAGTTTATAGAAATTAGAATATTTATTAATTAGGTTAGAAATTATATTGTAAGATTGCTTATTATTATCGGGTGATTCATTTGTAGATAGACATATTTTTTCATTTTGTACTAATTTTTCACTTTGGTTATTTAAATTTGGGGAATTGGGCCACTGAGTTTCATTTAATTTTAAAAAATCTGGTCCAGTCCACCATAATAATGAATTTTTTAATTGATCTGCTGATAAGCCACGCGAAACTAAATCGGCTGGATTTAATTTAGAAGGTACGTATCTCCAAGTGTGACCGAACGTTTCTTCCTGAATTTCGTTTACACGATTTCTAACAAAGTGCTTAAATTGACCTGGCTGTGACGACAGCCACCCCAAAACTACGGTTGAGTCGCACCAAAAATGATATGAATCAATATTTAAAGTAATGGCAGACTTAACTTTAACACACAGTCTTGCACCTAAAAGAGCAGCACAGAGCTCCAGTCGTGGAATGGTGATAGGTTTTATAGGAGCTACTCTATTTTTTGATGCAAGTAACTGTACATTAATGTGACCTTGCGAGTCAGTGGACCTCACATATATACAAGCGCCGTATGCATTTTCGGAGGCGTCTGTAAAAATATGCAATTCAATGTTTTGGCTATTATTACAGACAACCCACCGAGGAATATTTAAATGGTTAAGAAAATGTAATTTGTTGGCAAAGGAAACCCATAAATCCTTTATTTTATTTGGTAATATTTGATCCCATGAATACCTTTTTACCCAAAGTTTTTGCATTATGACTTTTGCCTCTACTACACACGGCCCCACTAAACCTAATGGGTCAAATATTTGGCTTATTACTGATAAAATATGTCTTTTTGTTATGCTTTTACTATTATGTAAGTTAATGGAATAGGACAAACTATCAGTGCTAGGGTCCCAGCTTAAACCTAAAGTTTTAGATACAACGTTTGACTTAGAATCGTTAAACTCATGAATAGTTGATGACTCACTATTGCAAATGGCCTTTAAGATTTCCAAGTTGTTCGACTGCCATTTCCTAAGACGAAATTTTGCAGCCGACAACGCAGAAATGACGCCCTTACACAATTCTATTGTAGATTCTACTGTAGAACTGCCACTTAAAAAGTCATCCATATAAAAGTCATGTTCAATGGCATATTTTACGTCATCATGACTTTGAGATGCGTCATCGTTGATGGTAGAGGCTAAACTTGATAGACACCTTGTGGCTAAATAAGGCGCCGATGTCGTACCATATGTAAGAGTATTTAAAGTGTAAGTTTTTAATGGTTGACATGAATCATACCTAAAAATGATTTGTTGTAATGACCGTTGCCGGGGATTAATTTTAATAGCCCTATAAAATTGCTCAATATCTCCGGATACTACAAACTTATGCTGTCGGAAACGCAAAATTATACTAAAAAGATCGTCTTGAACGGTAGGACCGATCATCTGCAAGTCGTTTAAAGAAACTCCCGTTGTGGTGACGGCAGATCCATCAAATACAGTACGTAACTTCGTAGTAGTACTCGACTCACGAATGACTGCGTGATGTGGCAAGTAATAATTAACATTATACCTACTATTATCCAAACATTCTTTATTTTCGGTCATATGTCCTAAAGACTCGTAATCCCTCATAAAGGCTAAATATTTTTCTTTAAATGTTGGGTCACGATTAAAACGTCGCTCTAATGAGAGAAATCGATTCTTCGCCATATGAAATGAATCGCCTAATACATTAGGATCGCGTTTCAGGGGCATAGTTACGACAAAACGACCTTCGTCGTTACGATAAGTATTAGCAGAAAAGCTTTGTTCACATGCTCTCTCTTCTATTGACATTGAATGTTGTGCATCAAGCTTATCTAGTTCCCAAAAATGAGACAGATCTGGATTGGAATCAGGCTGAGAGAAAAAACAAAAATGAGAGAACTGTGGTGTCGTAACGATATGTCTAGTGATTAACCAGCCTAATTTTGACTCGCGTAACGTTGGCATATTTTTTCCTAACTCAATAGATTCCTTGCCTAAAATGTCCCAGAATATGTCTGCATTTAAAAGAACATCTACTTCTGAAGGAGTATAATAAGAGGGATCGGCAAGAGTAAGACCTATCGGCAGGCGTATGTTACTAACATCTATGTACGATGATGGTATAGGTGGAGTTATGGTCGGTAAAACGGTGCAATTCACGTTTACCTCATAATTACTGCAAAGAGATTTTATTGTGATTTTGCAAGACTGTGTGCTAGTAGTTAAGTGATTATTAAAACCTGATACTGTTGTAGACACGCTGCTTCGGTGCAGTTGCAACTTATCACAGTAGCTTTGTGATATAAGATTGATCGCGCTCCCATTATCCAGCAACACTCGTGCGTTGTGTTCTGTGCCCTGGCTGTCAATCACTCGCACGATCGCTGTGGATAGAAATACACGAGACGCAGTACTATCTGTAATTGTATCGCTAGTCAAAACAACACCTTCTGTGTTGGGTTTCAAAGAAGCAGAAGTAGGAGGCGTGCGTTCCAGATGTAATAAAGTACTATGTTTGTACTTGCAGTATTTGCAATGCGTCAAAGAGCATTTATTACTTAAATGGCCTGGGCGCAAGCAATTCAAACACACTTTGTACTGTTTGGCCCTTTCAATCCTAGACTCTACTGGAAGGGCTCTAAAAACATCACAATTAAATAAGTAATGTAATTGATTACACATAGGGCACTGAACAGAATAATTTTTAGAATGATTTTCGTTTGATTTTGTTTTATTATAAGTATTAGAATTATTACCTATTCGTATCTCGTGTTCTTCCAAACTCTCTAATAAGTCGGACCTATTTCTTAAAAACGTCATAAATACGTCTAAAGATGGAAATTCGCTTAACTTATTCCTACATTCCTCCCAATGGCGTAAGGTTACTTTATCAAGTTTATTAGTCATTATAGAAACCACTAATGTGTCCCAATGCTGTGTAGGCTGATTTAAAGTATTAAGAGCCCTTAAATTTTTTGTGATTGAATCCATAAGATAACGGATAGACTTGCATGATTCTTTCTGTAATGCTTCAAAATTCAATAAAGCTTGTGTGTGGTTATTGACGAGCAGACGATTACTGTCGTACCGCTCACGTAACAAATCCCACGCTATATTATAACTGTCACCCGACACGTTAATATGTTTGATAATTAAAGCTGCACTTCCTTGAAGTGAGGAGCGCAGATAGTGGAACTTGGTTATGTTATCTAGATTTTTATTATTATGTATTACTGAAGTGAAAAGATCCCTAAACTCAAGCCAGTGCTGATAGCCACCGCTGAAATGAGGTAAATCAATTTTAGGCAGTTTAACATTGCAGTTCTCAAAATCCTCACCTGATCTCGCATCCTTGAAGCCTGTTACAGATTCACGGCGTGAAGAAGACTTGAGTAGACAGCGCGCACTTGCTACTAACGCATAATATTCAACCTCGAACTGCTCACGCTCGGAAGAAGTTGCCTCCCCTTCCTTATTGGGGTCGTCACAAAGAGCCTCAATCTCGTCCTGTAATGTGTCAAACATCGAGCTTAATTTTTCAAATTTATTAAGGCGGCACTCCAATTCAGTAGTTTGCAGTTCACTGAGACTTGTACAACTTTGTAAAGTCGTTAAATGTTTACTAAACGTTGTAAGTTTTGATTTTATAGCTGACCTTTTCTTTATCAATGTTTTAAGACTATCAGACATAGTGAAATGTAAATTAGTATGAATAATATTTACCAAAAAAGTATTATTTCAAAATAAAATATGTAAAGAACAGTAATGTAACGACCGGTATTGAACCATTCAATAATAGGTCAATGTCAATAACAAAGAAACAGCTGTCCGCTCGCTACGAGTGCTACGAGTTTCGACTTGGCGAACGCGTAGCTAACCAAACAGGTTTTGCAAACAAAGAAAGCGCGTGCGCACGGCGACGAATTTGTGCGACAGCGGTATCTAAAATGTATAGAAAAATATTTGTTTGCTTACGCAAGATAATTAAGTACAATATAAGACAAAAAAAGACATATAACTGAACTAATGTAAATGAGTATGACTAACACGTATTGGCTCAACTTGTCTAATAGAAGTAAGGCAGGAAAGAAAATAGCAACAATGGAAAAGAGATAAGAGGAGTAAAGGAGTATAAAATGGAATGGTCTCACGTCTTATCCAACCACTAATCGGTATACTATATTCTTCGCCCTCGCGCTCCAAATATTGTTTCGTTGAAAGGCCACAACCGTAGTCGAAGTAGGTAGTTCCAGTTTGATTGAAGAGGATCCCTTCCGTTTTGCACGCTTGCTGATACGCCACTTGCAATCCTTAAATTTTCCTAAAGGACCATACTGTTCGGGTCGAATATAATTAAAAGAGTGGACTGTATTTTTGCTGGTTTAATTAAGGTGACAAATAAACGTCGTCGCACGCGTGTTCGCGGTGGTCCCGATAAAAGGCGAGTGGTGTTGGACAGCCGCACCGCGTCCCGCGCTCCGCTTGCGTCGATGACTCAGCCAGGCTCGCGAGTGTGTGGTCGCCGAGCGATGCATGTCGAGGGTGAAGGTTTGATCCTCGACAGCAGGCTAGGCCTGGCACTCTGCCGGGAGAGCCACACACACGCTCGCCGTCTAGCCGGCGGGGGGTATGGTGCGGTCATGCATCTCTCCCCGAGAAAAAAAATGGTACATACCCTATCAAGCCGAAACCCACACATGTTAACATAATTATATAATAGTAATGGCGTCATTCTTTCTTTCTTTCTTTTCTTTTTTTTAAAGAAACGTCGCCCCACACTAGGATTTTCTCCTGTGTCGTGGGTGTAGTTACAAACATAGAATATCACATGCACATACGCCCAGACCAGAACAAATTTCTGTAGGCCATACAAAACATTTTTTTCCGTACGGGAATCAAACCCGCGACCCGTTGCGCAGTAGGTGATCACTCGACCTCTGCGCTAAGCGTGTCGTCATTGAAAATTCCAAATTGTAAAATTAATTTTTCTCATCCCCATACATTTTTTTCATAGACTCAAATATTTGTATGGGGGATTTCAAAATGTACCAAACATTGTTTCGGCCGCCGGCGCCGCCCCAGCTTTCAAAACCGTTGCCTTGAGGTGCGAGGGCGCCAATGTGTCAGTGTGGGTTGCATCCCACACTAACGCTTTCCCACGTTCCCAAGGCACTAACGTCATGCTGTCCGGCCTCTTGACGTCATCTTTTATTATGTCCCGAGTTTCAAGAGATGTAGCGTCATTGAGTTAAAGAAAATTGAATTAATAACATTGAATGAACATGAAATAAATTATATTGGATAAATTACATTACAAAAATTTTAACCTTATTAGAGAGATAGGATAAATTCTTTATTGTACATCTCAAATTAAAATTAACAAAACTAAATTATAATAACAGCCTACAATGGGCGGCCTTATCACAATGGGCGATTTCTTCCAGGCAACAATGCGAAAACGAATAGTTAAGGAAGTTGGCAATGTACGACATTAAACACAAATAGGTTAGATTGAATTAAATAAGATAAAGTAATTAAATTTATATGAATAGACTAAATTAGACTTAATTATATAATTTAATAAGCTATAATAAATTTAGTTATATTCATCACAAATTATAAATAAATTGTTAATGCTGATTGTAACACTCCTTATAATTGATCGATCACTGATTAAAAAAAAAGTCTATGCTCAGGGCGTAAATATACGAGTAGGGTAGCAGGGGTGGCGAAATGGCCACAGGCCCCCGACCCGAGAGAGCCCCGGCCACGGCCCAAGAGGCCGCGAGCTCAAGAATAACCTAACATGTTTAATTTTAACACATTCGAAACAAAAAGATGTCGATCAATTTTACGGGGGGGGGGGGGGGGGCAACCTAAATTGCCACGGGCCTCAGATCAGATGGTATAGTTACGCCACGTACGCTCTTAACATTTGCATGCTGATATATGAATGATTTGATTTGATTGATGGCGGTAAAGCTTTTCATATGACGTCATTCAAAGAGCTATGGCGGTCAAGATGGCCGACACTTTTTGGCAATAAAGCCTATATAATCTAAACTTGAGAACGTGGTAGGGCTGAAATATTGGAGCTCCAAGGTGGATACCTACTGCCGTCCGGAAACTGCTATTGTCAACAGAATAGAAGTTTACAAATGTCATAAGAAATAGAAGTTTACAAAACCATTGCCCTGAAATTTTTTTTTTGTATTGGATAAAGTGTCATCAGCCTTGTCTCTAAAAGTTTGACGTCACAAGTATATTTCTTTTTCCTTTTTATTTGTTTGTCTTGTGGGTTGAGTGGTTCGCGAATGAAAGGGAGCTCAAATGCGAATAAAACATTCTTGCTCCATCTCCCAGAGTGTAAAATTGAGAAGTGGGGTGATGGCAAGGGTGCGCTGGGTGTTATGATGAAAAGAAGTATTGTTAGGAAGGATAGAAGGAAGAAAGGAAGGATAAATGGTTTGTGACGAACGTCACAAGTATATTAGGGTTGTGGGCATGCCCATCGTGCCCACAATGGTGGATCCGCGCTTGATTGTCAAGCTGTTTAGCGAGACTGGCGCAAGGAACGGTATGGAACCATTGACCAGATTCTCGCGGAGACACTGCAGAAAACGAGCACGAGCTTAATCTACTGTATTGCAGTACATAATTCATAGATATTGGACCTCTTTCTGACCATCCGAGTTTGGTTTAGTAGATATTGGACCTATTCGCGAAATGACCTGCAGTCGTATTGGGACTTCTTCGCCGTAAAATACCCTATTATGTATGTACTTTGGACTTGGGATGTTAGTGTTGAGACAACGAGAAGTCCATGAATCTCTCGCCTCTACTTGAAAGTCCAACTGAGTATTATTTTACAGTGGTTACCCGTGGTACTACCGTTAGTTCTACTGGTAGTACTACGCGTATTTTTGCCCGACACTTACGTGCCTAGTAGTACTTTGAGAAAATTATTTTACCCCTGGTACTCCTTATTACTTTTTATATATTTTCCTTAAAAACTATCCAATGTTGTGAGTAGAGAGCAAGGAAAACCGGTAAAACAAACTCAAAATTTTGCGGATAGCAATAACATCATCACGAATGGGTAGACGTGCTTAGGACCAGGATGCATTATTAAAAATTACATTTATAATTTTTCAACCGTACTGAAGACAGGGATCCAAAAAGAGGTGAATTTCCAGATCGGACTTTGAATTTTTTATACAAACAGACAATAATTGAATTTAAATGACTTTAAATCAAATTTAGGAATATTAATAACATTCCTGTCACAGGACAATTTATATTCAATCAATTTTCTAAACTATTTGAATAAAAACGTTGATCGCCCTCGAAATCCTAAAGCAATTTTTTATGTTCTTAAGATTGCTAATCTAAAAATAAGCGCCATGCCCTTATTTACTGATCTAACTGCATATAGCTTGATGATTTACGTCGAGCAAAAAAATTCTCAGTTCCTTTGCATATTTCCAATGAAAAAATCTAAGTCCCCATTATATTGTAGTGCAGGCCAGGCGAAAAAATAATAAAAAAGAAGTCGATGACGCATTCTATTTTAAAAGGAAAAAAATCCTATGCATACGTGATAGGATACAATGCAAATAAGTGTCGCCCAATCAAGCTGACGACAAACATTTCATCATGCCGGTTTTTTTTTCAACTTTGCCGCTGCACGCTGTACGTAAGTGACGTAGAGTATGTTCTCTTATACATATAAAAACCTCGCGCCACGTTGTTTATCCGGAATGAACTCTGATACTTCTTATCCGATTTTGATGAAAGGACATCATTCAGGCTTCATACAAATTTGGGCTAATTTTTTTTTAGCCGGCCAACAAAAAATAATTAAATTTTATCATAGGCATAATTATAATAAACATTTCGTATTATGACAGTAAAGCTCGAAACCGATTGGTTGAGATGATAATCGGTCTCAAAGTATTTATTTTATTACCTACGGCTTGCACCCGGCTTGCGGGGTGAGCTCGTGATTTCCAGGTAATCAGTTATTGTTAATGGTGTGCGAGCGAGAATACGTTACAAGTACATTTACCTGCCGAGAAGTGTGAGCAAGAGGCATAATAGGTATGCGAGCGAGAAGACGTTACAAGTACCTACATTTACCTGCCGAGTTGCAAGTGTGAGCAAGAGGCAAAATACACCTACTTAGTCCTTTTCGTACTTTCGTTCGTTAGTTTTCCATGCAACTCTCGTTACATCGGACGGCTACTTTCACTGTTTTCGTGGTTTTTAACATTGATTTTGTTTTGTTTGTTGTTTTAATTATCGTTGAGTTTTTGTTTTTGTTATACTGTTTTTGTTAATCATGGCACATATGTTGTGTATTAACTGTCGTGAACCATGTGAAGGTCGAAGGACTTACACGTGGATTTCTCGGGAAGAACAGCACATCGACATAGCTCAGATTATTATGGAGGAGCTAATCGCGAGACAGGTATGTAATGCAACCTTTTTTACATTTAAGTCATAACTAGGTACCTACTCTGTGATAATAACAGATCGTCGATATGACATCATGATCAGGACTAGGTGTCGCGTTGAATTATTTTGCTGAAGTACCTACCTTCCTTCAATAAAGTAAAATGTATACTTAAGTTCTTTAGTTAGTACTATGAAAGGGTTTTTTTTATAAAGTACATAGGCTTACATCAGTGATAGAAATGTAGACAAGAACCTTTGAAGGTATAGGGAAAGATTTTTATTATTATTATTATTTTTAAGTAAGATTTCTACTTACGAGTGTTTATTAGTATTTCATCGACTCTCTGTTACTGCCACGAATTAACTATTTGTTGTTCTTATTTATTTGTTAGTATTTTTATCGGCGCTCTGTACAGATCTTAAGTACCACTTCAATATGGTATAGTGCCCGTCTAAGTTATAGCCGGTTTAAATGTAGGCATTGGCTCTTGCCTACACTCAAAACTATTTCAAAAGTTTTGAAATAGTTAGTTTTGTGTGAGTACGGGCACGAACATGTTATTATTTTTGTTAAGAAGTCCTTTGGGAAAGATTCGTTTGTATTTAACTTGTAGAAGGTGGGTTTACAAAAATTGTTTTTTTTTTTCAGAACGAACCTACCGACGTCATTTGCCGACCTTGCTGGCAAAGAGCTGAGAGGACGTTTCATCGGCGTATACGCGAGGCGCGTCAAGATGATGACGTGTTGCCCGATGAGCCTATTCAGCAACAAAGCCGTAATCATCCAACAATGACCTTAGCAGGATTTGTACGTACTCCAAACTCAACAGTGCACTGCATTTTTGAGCATTGTCAAAATATTACCAGGCTTAGAATACCTAACGATATCATAATTCGTATGATTGGGCGGTACAATCTACTAATACCAGAAAATGCTCGCGTTTGCGAAGAACACTTAGCCCAGAACCTTTGGTATACTCTACCTTTACAAGACAATCTCATAGAAGATTTTACTGCATCTGAAATAGTGAATGCTCTGACGATTATGAGAAATCATATTACAACAGACGTGTTAAACTTCGAGACATACAAAGTCATTAATACAAACGAGTTTCATACTTGGACGGGACTTACTCACGAACAGTTTTCCGATCTACTCGTAAACACATCCAGCCTAAATAATAATCGTCAAAAGAAGACAATACTGGCCGCTGTATTGGCAAAACTAAGAACAGGAGACTCTAATGCCAGACTTGCTTTAGTGTTTAGAACGAGCGAATCCCGTTTTCAACGAATGTTAGCTCTAGGTCGTGATGCATTGTTGCGTGATTTTGTTCCCTTGCATGTTGGGTTTGACCACATAAACAGGGAACAAGTGGCTCAAAGGAATTTATTAGTACCTGAAACTCTATTTGGCAATCCAGAAAGCCCTTTGCCACAAAGAAATGCTATAATAATAGTCGATGGTACATATATATACAACCAAAAGAGCTCGAACTATTTTTATCAACGACAAACATATAGTCTTCACAAATATCGAAATCTGACCAAGCCGTTCTTGTTTGTTTGCTGTGACGGTCATATAATTGACGTAACGGGCCCGCACGCCGCTTCAACTTCCGATGCAACAATAATGAATGCAATTATTGAAAATGAGGAGAGCATATTTCATTGGTTTTTCAGACCGGGTGACGTATTTATCTTAGATCGTGGCTTTAGAGACGCGGCCTATCCTTTACAATCACATGGATATACAGTACATATGCCAGAAACGAAAAATGCAAACGAAACGCAACTTACGACGGAACAAGCGAATAAATCCAGACTTGTGACTATATGCCGCTGGGTAGTAGAAATAATCAATGGACGATTCAAAAGAGATTTTCGCTTGTTAAGAATTGTACACAGCAATCGCGCCTTGCATCATATGATGGAATATTTTAAAATCAGTGCAGCTTTATTAAATGCCTATCATGTGTTGATTGTGGACAATGTAAGGGCTCCAATGTATTTAGAAATAATACGGGAAAGGGTTAATGTACCGAATACATTGGCGGATCTGGTGAACAGATACAATTATAACCGAAGACGTGCTCCGTTTCGTTCAATTAACGTTGATGCGCTTGAGGTTCAATTCCCCACATTGACACAAGAAGATCTTATCCTTTTTGCACTTGGTGTATACCAAATAAAGCAAGCTAGGAGTTACTATGCGGAGCATTTGCAGCCAAATGGTATGTTCATCGTTGAACTTGGCGACCAATTACCCACAGAACACATACGAGAGCTAGAAGGAACAGACCTTTACGTATTGCGCGGTAGAATCCAGTCCCGACATGTCCGTTCACGTTCGTATAACGTTTATATTGGCATAGATAGGGCTCTCGAAGGGCGACAGGCTATAAAACACTATTACTGTACATGTAACATTGGCCGAAGAACCATTGGCTGCTGCTCACACGTCATGTGCATTGTGTGGTACATGGGGTTTGCCAGGCACGAGCCAACGATACACATTCCCGCCGAAGGTTTAGAAGATATTATTGTAAGGCCAGGAGAGTTGTAAATATTGAATAAAAATATATGAAATGAAAATAATATGCATTATAATTAATAAAAAACCTGTACATAAACGCCTGCATGGAGAACTAACGAACGAAAGTACCTACGAAAAGGATTAAGTGGGTGTATTTTGCCTCTTGTTAACACTTGTAACTCGGCAGGTAAATGTACTTGCAACGTCCTCTCGCTCGCACACCATTAACAATAACTGTTTACATGGAAATCACGAGCTCACCCCGCAAACCGTAGGTAATAAAATAAATACTTTGAGACTGATTATCATCTTAACCAATAGGTTTCGAGCTTTACTGTCATAATACAAAACGTTCATTATAATTATGCCTATGATAAAATTTAGTTATTTTTTGTTGGGCGGCTAAAAAAAAATAGCCCAAAATGGGTGATGTCCTTTGGCTTACTGTATGTTAATTAGTCTAACTTAAGAGATAGAACAGTTTATATCTCGATTTAATTTGAAATTAAGTTTTATTTTTGCGACATAAATTGTTTGTAATTATTTTTATAAGTTCCAAATGGCGGTGTGAGTTGGGTTATCTAACTTGGGTAACCTGCCAGTAGAAGGCGTTAAGTAGAAAGCCTAGTATAACTTTGATCCAACATACTATAACTATAATACTAACCCAATGCAACACGTGGCCGCCCCTTGATTGTGTAACAAAAATCTATTGCGATCGTTTTCAATTTTGACAGTCAAACACTGTCAAAGTGCATCCATTGCTATTTTTTAGCAGACAGTCGACACAGAATCTTGTTTTGACGCCGCAATGATTTATAATTCGTCGTGGCGATCGTGATAGATATTAGCTTAGACAATAACCCCCCCGGTCAGCTAGTAATACTTAAAGCCCTTTTCACAAAAGAACAATGAACAAATGAACAAAGCCCGCTGTAATTGTGGGAAGTAAAAACAGGTCGGCCATATCTATTGTCATTCGTCGATGGTTTCCAACAAGTCATCAAGTTTGTTTATTTCAGTTTAAAGTAGGTAGATAAACAGACTAGATGTAGTTTAAAATTTATAACTAGCTAACTGACTTATAACTAACTCCGGTAACATTATAAGTATAGCGCGAATGAGGAACTTCTTTCAAAAGAGCTCGAAAGACGCGAATAGTAGTTTCCACTTTTTTTCTTCATTCGTTTCGTTCGAGCCTTTTTGGTCGCGGAACACCGAACTATTTTTGTTTTAAATTAAAACTCGACTTTGTTCCAAATTCAAAATTCATCATTCTTATCTACCAAAAGACGTCCTGAATTGTAGGTAAAGAAATTGGACCATTCAAAAGAGCTCTTTATCAAGATTTATCTGAATAAAGATTATTTTGAATTCTGATTGATTAATACCCGCTTCAAACGTCTATTATAACCTTCTTTGCTCGCAGTTACGTGCGACACCAATCAGCAATTTTCGTGTAGACGGAATGGAAAGGAGATTTCTGGTAACATTAAGACTTACCGAAATTAGAATGAAGATCCTTTAATCAAACACCAGGTCATACCTGAAAAAAAAATGATTAGGTGTTATTTAAGGTACGCTTAGTAGCCGATATTCGACAGTGAATGTAAAAATTGTTTTCCAACACTCGTAAAGTGCATCTAAGTTCACCGGTGCTAGATACATAAAGCAGTTCATAAAACACGCGTGCACTATATAGCGCAAATCGTGCGGTAATAATCTATCGCACTATTTGCGTTATAGTTTCATTTTTTTAATCAGCAAAGACAACAAATTGACAGAACCCCATCGAGTTTGGACTCGTTTGATTCGTTTTTACGAGTACTTTGATCCTATATTGTAACCAGGATCCGCTACTGGAGCTGGAATGTGGCCATGGCCATAGGAACTCCGCAATAAAACGACACAAACTTATAGAGGTTGTTTTTTTTTATTAATTAATGTTATTTATTACAAGCTTTTATTTACTCTCACCTGTCACGGTGTCTGTAATGAAATCTTTGAAGTTAAATTTGACCCACTTTGACCAGTTACCGATTATGTATATGTCACCGTAAAATTGTCAATACCGTTAGATTATAATCTATCCCGCGAGATTGTAAACTATCGATAGATTGTGAACCGTAACACACTGCTTACAATTTAACGCATTATTTTTCGGTAGATTATAATCTATCGAAGTGAAACTGTTAAGTCACAATCTGTCGCGCGTTAAATTGTCAACTGTCCGAAGGCTGTCCCTGATTGGTCCGTCTTACAGTAGATCGTTCTGTGTCCATAGAGTTAGGAATCAAAAACAGAGTCAGTCAAATAAAATAAATTAATGCACTTCAAGAATAGTGACATCAAGTATGTATTTATTATTCAGTAGTCAATCAATAATTCTGACATCATAATATGGATTGTAGGTACACAACCAATAGAAATACATAGCGACAAACATATATGATGTATATATGATGTCCAAGGACGAGCTTATCTCTTTAAGAGGTCTGTTCCAGTCAACCCCAGATGTTGTATGAAAAGACATTGCCGGCAAGATGATGACTGTACAGTAAGCTCCTTATCAAGCTTTACTGTTTGATCTTTGAACCGTTCTTATGTCGCTCGTAAAAGTGGCGGTTTTCATAGTGTAAATGTATAGCTTGAATGGGAGCTTACTGTACATTTACATTATATAAAAAACAATAATAAGGTATATTTTATTACATGGAGTTTAGAGTTTTTTTTAATAGCGTCACTGGATTAAATTAAACCAAGTTGTTACTATAATAAACGTAATACTACTGCTCCAACTACATCCTAACGTGGTTATAAACGCTATTATGACACATCATTTCAATCAAGAGACGCTCACTGTTGTACATAGGCCTCCCCCGGGGATCTCCAAACTGATCGGTCCTGCACCTCCTGCATCCAGCGGGTTCCCACCTTGTGGGGGACCTACCAAAGCTGCGTCTCCCGGTACGCGGCCGCCACTCGAGGACCGCCCCGACCCAACGGGCGAGCTATGTCTCCTGCCCACTGCCACTTAAGGTTTGTAATTCTTTGGGCTATGTTGATGACTCTAGTTCTTCTGCGGATCTCATCATTTCTGATGCAATCGCGTAGGGAAACCCCGAGCACAGCCCTCTCCATTGTCCTTCGAGTGACATTGAGCGTTCTGATGAGACCCATTGTAAACGACCACGTCTCAGTTCCGTACGACATCACTGGCAACACGCCCGAGCTGAAGACTTCGTATTAAGACACTGCGGTACATTGGCCGAGAATATGCTGTGTAGCTTCTCGAACGCTGCCCAGTCGAGTTTGATTATGACACATTACACAAAATATGGCCAACAGTTCAGCGCTTATCGACATCTGCTATAATATACATCTGGCGCAATAATGTGAAACTTCAGTAGCATTCGTGGCAAACTCCCTATACACTGGAGTAGCCACTATGATATGCAGGATACGAAGTATTCAACACTATAATGTTCGAAATACGAGTTTTTAATAGGCGTTTTATGACGTAAGCGTTATAACTAACATCAACTCAGAAGAGCAGGGACATATTAATAAATAATGGATGCCTATTTCACATATCGCATTCTGAATATCAAAGTGTAACATGGTGAGACATTGTACTGCCTGCTCCCGCTACAGGGCAGACATGAAATGTAGCGTCGTGTGATAGATTGAAACCAGCGACGATCGAATATTGACAAGGCGTGAACTCCCCAGACGTCACCCGAAATTGTTATTCTGTGGCCATATATCGAACTAGCTTTCCGCTCGCGGTTTCGCCCGCGTTATTATTTTTTTCCCATGGGAATTTCTTTCCCGTAGGAAAATTACCCTATGTCCTTCCCCTGGTCTCGAACTTTCCCTATACCTACCAACTTTCATCAAACAAACAATCAAATCTTTCCTTTTTATAATATTAGTATAGATTTATTATATAAACTAGTATAGGGATATAGTCTAGACAGCTATTTTTTACATGCTTTAATTATTCAATGTTTGATTATATTCTGTTTTGTGTATCATCATCATGAAATAAATAAAATAAAATAAACTCGTTAACACTTGCTTAAAGTTATTGAAAATTTCACCCTAAAAAGTTGAAATATGAAATGTTTGGTCTTTTGTTTGAATATCATACTAAAACTTCTACGAAATCCCTCTGCCTCCCATGGAGATACGTTAAGGATAGGAAGACCCATTCACAAACCGCAATCCCTGGAAACAGAAGTAGCAGTGTAAACAAGTTGGAACTTGGCCTAGGAAGAGTTCACCAAGCTAACTCATTTATCGTTTACCCTCCAGACGGGCGCCCAGATTAGGACTAATATGCATTGATTTACTACCAAACGTAGATAGAGCGCTTCATACAAAAACGCGCTTGAAATCTGTCACCTAATCGACTATACATTTGTACTCGCTGATATATACCTGAATATGCACGCCCGAATAAAAATTACCATAAAGAAAGTACCGTATTTATCGAATTCAACCTTATTCCGCATTATTACGGCAACTATTTTAAGTAAAACCGTGGGAAGTTACATCATTTCAAACCTAGCCACAGATCAAACGACGTTTTGGTAATTGCTACAAGAAAATATCAACTTTATACTCTCAAACATAATGCTTGAAATTGCTTATCGCGTTGTCGCTCCAACGCATGAATGAGATAACACATCGTGATACGACGCCCGTGCGAGCGAGACGATTGTTATGTACTGACACTGACGCGAAGCGACATGTTTATGATTAAAATAATTGTTTTTGATTGGTTTTTACGTATAAATCGAATATTTGAACACATGATAAGATGTGTAATGAGTTTACTCACGCAAAATATGAAATCCCGTCTTTTTTTCTGTCGTTTCTGGCTATTGTTACCACAACTTTTGAATGCGCACTTCGGCATGTTTACGTGCCGACAGCTAATCACTCACTATGGAAAGGAACTGCACGAGTCGCGATTGAGCAGTTCTTCACCGGCCTACTTTTCGATCGTTCATGCGTTATCTACGTTTGGTAGTAAATCAATGCTAATATGTCCCACCCAGATGTCTCTCCCACTGAGCTAACTCCTCTCAAGCCTCCTTCTGTGAGATACTTAACGTCTTTATAGAAGGAGGCAATAGGAAAATTATTGTGGCCCAACACGAGAACTAATGCATCGCGCCGGGGTCGCCAGGCCGGACACTTCACGAGAGAGTGCTGGACGGTTTCGTCGGGAGCACCGCAGTGATGACACTGCTACGTTTCCTCCTGACATGCGACATGATGCAGCTGACCTCCCCACCCCAAACCCTAGAAGAAGATAACTACAATTAAAACCATATATACCCCCCCCCCCTCATAGAATACTGGATAGAATATTCCAAGTTCTCTTGCATGTTCAGTCCCCCCTATTTAGAAACCTGGCTACGCCCTTGGTGCAGGTACTCCGAAACAGCCGTCTCCAGACAGAGCCTACACCATCCGGAAGGTTAGTATAGAAATAACTCCAAGGAAGGACATGTTATACTTTTTATTTTACGCAGACGAAAGTCGTGAGCAATAGCTAGAAGAAATAATTCCACTTGACACTTACTCGCTCCGCTGGCCAATGGCAAACTTCTATAGCTGTTATATTCAGACTCGCAGAAAAAAAAACATAAATTGGCGAGCCGAAGTTATGATCGACATCGTTACTCATTTTAGGGTGTTTTGTCGTAGTTTTACTGCTTCCAAGCTTTTGAACAGTTCTCGACTCTTTGCACCAGAAGAAAAGGATCAGAGCCCTGTGAAACTTTGCCAACACTTCGAAGGTATACATCGAAATGGGAGTGTGTGAGAAATTGTTTACGGGTGACTTTTTTGTGAGTTAACATTATGTATTCAGTTCATCGTTAATCACACACTTATGCATATAATATAATGTATTCCTAGCTAATTAATGTTTTTATTTTGCATTTTCTTTTAAAATACAGAATAACACAATTAAAACCAATACAACAAAAATATATGTGTTTTTAGCACGCAGAACTGTTTGTATTTTTATGCCATGGATATTCAGCATTTTTAAACAAAATGCAAAACTTAGTTTTCACGATATCTGAAATGATGCCTTAGTTGGATGTGGATACGTAGTTATTTACAGTGTTTAAGGCCTACTTTGGCTTGAGCAAGGGGTACTCGCTCTAGGCGAGCAGACGCCGACGAGGTTGTGCAAGTGCTTTTTTTATAGTGGGCCTAGCAAATGACTCCATTCCACCAGATGGTAAGTGGAAATGGGGTCCAAATGCGAAGATAGCTAGTGCAGCAGAGAGAATACACGCTGCACTAGCCACCCTCACCTTGCCGACCTGCAAGGTGCTTCAGTGTTCATCCGAGTTCCTATTACTCTGTCAGGCAGCGACGCATCTCTCCTAGTTGCATTTTTTTACATACGACAGGGAAGCTCTTGGCTTTCATCTTATTTTCATATATTTTATTCAAAAATGTTTCTCATCAGCAGCGTTGCTGTTAGCTTTTAATCCTTATCGTATTAAACTTTCTTTGTAGATATTCTTTTCAGCTCCTACATTTGATCACCACGTGAGTGACTCTCTGGAACGCGTATGTGGCGTGATATAATGGGTCAGCCAAGTAATTGAAGTTTTCTACTTTTTCACAACTTAGTGTAAATTTTATCTGTTCCAAGCTAAGGTCTCTTTTCCTTCGACACTATTAGACCCAACATGCTGAATGTTTCAAAAAATATTCTGAACCCATTGGTGTGTATAGCAGATAATGTACATTATTTATTTGCGCTTGGTGAAGGCACCTGAATGTTTCAAGGGTTTTGGGACGTCCAAAAAAATATGACTTATAGAGCAATGCTAGTAGGTAGGTACCCTACTAATCTTTTGACATCATATAGCTTTTTTTAAGGTTATGAAGTGAATATTATCGTAAACACCGGATAATATGTAGTACTGGAGTGGAGAACCTTATCGAGATGGGAGAAAAAGCGTATCGAAATGGAAAATAATTATCAAAAAGCGATCCGTTTTTTTCCAAGTGCGTTTGCTAAATAGTGAGTTGCATTTACGAGTATACATTTTAAACAAGAAAATTTGAGTTCAAAAGGATTTTTATAAAATACGATAAAAATTTCTTAACATTTACGCCTACTGACTGGTTCTGAAAGTAAATTATTGTATTAAAATTTGTATTATATGATATGATTTATACTAGCTCTAAGTTTTACTCAAAATTTAAAAAGTTTAAGTTTATTTATTTATTCGTAACACATACATAAACTATGATTTTTCGAATTTAATTAATAAACTTTTGCTTTCAAGTGTAGAATTTGCCAAAATCAGGAACATATCCTTGATAGCATAGTTTACCTACCAGTACACTATGCTATCAAGGATAATATTATGTTCCTAATTTGGGCAAATTCTACATTTAAAAACGTAAAAGATACAGTTAGTTTATTGATACGCACACCTACTTATCTAGTTATTAAGAAATCGATAAAGGCTGTTTGGCGATAGGTGTTACAAAGATTGTGTTGTATGATTATAACGATGAGGCATAATTTATCATAGTATTTGAGAGCACACCGAAAATAACTATATAATAAACTTCTTTTCACCCAACAACTCAAGTCTCAGTTCTGACGTTAGCCGGTAACAAGTAAAGAGAATCTTTAAAAAACATTGAATAAAATGAAAACACTAAAAATTAATTATACGAATTATGCACAAGGACATTAAAATCCATGCTGGATCTAGCCGGAAAATCGAAATCTTTTATCTTTGCTGTTTCCAAAATTATTTGAAGCAAGTGCACCGAGCTGTAGCCTCTCGGGCTTATCTGAGAACAGCGAGACACTCTTAAAAATACTTATATCTATTTACTTAGCTCCTTATTATTTAGGGATTCCCTTTTAAATTTATTTTTGAACTTGCCGTACCCTCTTTACAGGTTTTGAAGTTCATCTGAAAGATCGTTAATGTACTTAGGGACAAGATAGCTTAAAGCCCATCACACACAATGAAGATACTATAAAATATATCTTATCTGCGACGTATCGCTAACCCTACATTTCAATGGATCACCACACACAGTTAATATAATATATATTTTACATTACAGTATCTTAAGATACTGAGCGATATGTGAAAGATATCTTAACGTAGTAACGATATGTTAAGATATTTATTTATTTATTATTTGGCACAGTTACAAGATACAAACTAAAACATAAATTGATACACCTAAGAAAATAAGAATATAAAATAAATTTGTATCTCTATTACAACCGCGCACAGCATGCGATTGAAATCTTGTGCGTTAAAAGGATATAATGCCTGTATTAATTCTTATCTAATCTGACAGTAACAGTGTTCTAGTCTATCGTTAGTACAAGTTCTCCTAAATTGTCTTTAATTTTTTTAACAAATGTTTTTGGGCTCTGGTATATGGTATATTGAAATATATATTAATATATTTGGCGATATTTATTTTAAGGTAAACTACAGTATGTTCTATCTAGCGCTGTTTTTTGGTTCTTAAGTGGTCCTTTACGCTTTTTTCTTCTCGACGCAATACATATATGATCAAATTCACTGTCCCATTCGTCATTAGACGACCTGTCAAGTACTTATACATCTAGCAACAGCAGTCAGATTTGTATGCGGTTCATGGCAAAAAAACACTCTGTTTAAGGAACGAAACCGGCGACTCGCAACACTGCCTCTAATACAATGATGCAGTTGCAATATATTATCGTATCTTAGCTGTGTGTGGTCCTTTAAGATAATATATTTGTATATTAGATGCTATAATATATATTATCTTCACTGTGTGTGATGGGCTTTACATTCTACATCCATATAGGCAGGAGAAACTTGTCCTTGTTTATTAAAGTTCTTAACCTACTAGGTCTTGATTTTTTAATTAAATATTCTGGGTTATTTACTTCTTTAAGAATGCTAATCTTTATCTTATCAAACACATTAACGATAACCCTACAGTGCTCAAATAGGGCTTTAGGATTATTACAAAATTGTGTTTTTATGTGTTTATGAACAATTGTTTTTAACAATCTGTATTGTAATAGACATATATATAATATATAAAGTGTATATAAGTAAAGTGTATATGTAGTTTTAGTTTGCCAACAAACTGTTTTACAGTTTGGCGTTTAAACTGTTAAGTAGCAAGTGATTATGAAATAAATAAATAAAAAAAAACTAAAACTTCTACCATAGAGCTACTTAATCCGGAAGCAATCACAGAATCAGCGAGGGCCAAGTAAACGTGCACATGCCCTACAAAAATGTCGATTGCTCTAATTTCGAGTCAGATACAGATTTAATACCCATAAAGAGTCCGCAATAAGGAAGCATCTTAAAAATAAACCCGCCTCCCCTCGGAATCTCATCGTCTTATACTTAGGCAAATAGTTTTTTCTTGTCGTCTCCATCTTTGGATTTATCACCGATAAATCAACTGTCTCTGCGGCTTATTCAAATCGGGAGGATGCCGTTGCGCCGAGGGCCGCCTCGATACTGACCCGGATTTGGATTCAACATCACTGGGTAACAAATGGTCTGTTTTTCTCGGTCATTATCGGTGAATTTTTCATGTTGCTTTATGTTAATTTTGGAAATGAGCACACTGTGATTGGGGTGTTTCTGCGAAGCCTCGCCTCAAGTTATGCTTAGCAGGGTTAACTACCTCCGGTCGATCGTCCCGCACTAGTCGTTTGAGTGTAAGCGAGAGCGAATGAGCGAAATTTGCTAATATTTATTTGTAAATATAAAAACATTTATACATATAAAAAAACAAAATCAAGGCGAATAAAAAAAGAAAAACAGCCAAGATCTTAAATTTGATTAGGCCTTATATAGTCAACCACGCTAGCCCAGTGAGGATTGGTCGACTTCACATACACCATTGAATTTCTTCGCAGATGTACGAGTATGCAGGTTGCCTCACGATGTTTTCCTTCACCGTAGGAGGGCCAGACAAATGTACATATGAAATTCGAAAAACGAAAAATACATTGGTGTATTGCACGGTCTCGAAACTCGGACCTCCCGATTGGAAGGCGAGTGCCGAGTCCACAGCGCCACCGACGTCCTAACTAATATTATAAATGCGAAGGTTGTTAGGATTTCACGTCTAAAACACAAAACTAATTTTAATGATTTCTGGTATAGATATAGCTTAGGCTCTTGGGATAGACATTGGATACTTTTTATCCCGAATTTTAATAAGTTTCTTGGAAACGCAGACGAAGTCGCGAGCTGCAGCTAGTATTCTATTAAATAAAATTCTCACTTACCGCAACATTTTTATGTCTACCCGCTGCTACCCATGTATTTATTTTGACTTATCCTTTTCTATGTACAAATAAACGTGAAATTGTACTTGATTTAGCAGTACATCAAGATTACAGGAATTGAATCAAACATAACAGTTCCAATCTTCTACACATTACATCGCGTCGGCGTAAAATTTTCATCGTATAAATGAGGAGAATATTTATTTGTTCTTTTTGTCTCCGGCTATAAATGAAAATCTCTACGCTGAATGAAAAAAAAATATTCTGTTATTCGCTGGATGCGAAGTACTAGGTGGGGGTAATGACATCTATCGCAGCGCCCATGGAGGGCAAAAGTAGAAATAATGTTAGCTCTGCTAACTGTCATATTTGTTAATGTCAAAGCAATATGTGTAGACTTAACTACCTAATTATAATAATCGCATTATTACGCCAACAAAAATGAATCACAGCAGTTTTTTTGTTATAAATTGCAAGAATACTGGCAGAAATAGTAAATGCAACTTTTACCGATTCCCGAAAGCTACTTGGAAACTTGAACAACGCAAGAAATGGATAGCTGCCGTCAAGAGAAAAAAGTAAGTAACATCTTAAGCTCATTTTAATCCTGTATTTGATATTATGGGTTGGCTTTAGTATCCTGCTGCACTAGTGTTTCGCTAGTTTTGGCTATAAATTAATAGATAGTTTCTAATTTAAATATTTTCCCACAATGCACTGTGGGACATCCATAGGTCATAAATCTTAAAAACCTGCTTTCTTGTTTTACATTTTATTCCTTGTCGTTACATTGGATAATCATAATCATAATCATAAATTTATTAATAATATGAAATATTACAGGTCAAATTGGTATTGTTGTATAAAGAGTGGTCACATAATGTGTGAAAAGGTTCTATAGTTGAATTAATAAATTATTAAAAAATATAAAATTATGTCAAAATACAATACATTTAAATTCATGTCAACACATAATAAATAATGATTATAAATTCATATCACCGGATAGGAATTCATTTACACTATAGAAATTTTGCTCTATTAGCCAGTCTTTTAACCTTTTTTTCAAGGAGTCCAAGGTGGTGCTATTTATTACATGCTCTGGGAGTCTATTGAACACTGAAGGTCCCATCACATGAGTCAACTTTTTTGATTTGATTAACGTGTGACTTACGGGTGCTAATCTGTCCGAGTGTCTTAAACTACGTCCATGTATATTTTTATGTGAAATGAATTGGCTTTTATTTAAGTATACATAAACTGCAACTTGATAAATAATGATTGATGGCAATGTCATTATCTTTAATGATTGGAAATGAGGCCTAGCGGATATATCCTGGCGTCTCTCTCGGATAATTGCGCGGATGGCTCTCTTTTGCATTCTAAATACACGCAACCAGTCTGCTCCACGGCCCCACAGCTCAGCACCATACTGCAGAAGGGAATGGATCGTGGCAAAATAGCAAGTGCGTGCAACATTCTGTGGGACTACACGTGCTACACGACTTAATGCAAAACAGGCACTCCCCAACCTAGCACACAGTTTGTCTATATGCGTTGCCCACGTTAGACCTCTGTCAATCTGAAAGCCAAGGAAGTTGGCTGATCCTACTTGACTCAATTCAACACCGTTCACTGAGATTTTTAAATTTCTTGGTAAACGACCCCCTAGATGGAAGTGAATGAAATTGGTTTTATTGAGGTTAAGCGCCAATCCATTAATATTAAACCAACCCGCAAGTTGCAGCGCAGTAACATTCATGCGGTCTTCTAGATCTTCTATTGAATGACCGCATACAACAGTCGCGACATCGTCCGCGTACATAAACACTTCCCCGGTAGATATTGATTTGGGTAGATCATTAAGTAAGAGGGAAAACAAAATATTGGATACAGAGGATCCTTGTGCCACACCCATTGTTGTCGATAGGGGGTCAGATTTCACTTGACCACCATCAGCAACAACGATTTGTGTTCTGTCTTTTAGTATGTTTGTAAATAGAGAGTGGGCCCTTCCACATATTCCATAATGTTTCAGTTTAACACCCAGTACATCGTGATCAGCAACATCAAAAGCCTTGGACAAATCGCACAGGAGCACAGCCACATGTAACGACTTCTCACGAGCAGCCATCACACAGCTGATTACATTGCGCACCATAGACGTCACGCACCTGCCTGCCCTATATGCATACTGCCGATCTGACAGCGAATCTGTGGATGACAAGTATTTCGTTAGCCTATCACTTAAGCCGTTCTCAAAAACTTTTGCGACAACTGGAATGATTGAGACAGGTCTATAGCCGTCAATTCTTTCCATTTTACCTTTTCCTTTAAAAAGTGGTGAAATCTTACTTAGTTTCAACGACTTAGGGATCGATCCTTCTTTAAGACATAAGTTGTACAGAACTGCTAATACAGGTGACACGGTATAGGCAACAGAATTGAGAAGATCCATAGATGTGTCATAGATATCTTTGGTAGGTTTGTTGGGAATACGCTTCGTAATAATATTGAAAACCTCATGACTTGTAAAAGGCTGCAACCACAGGGAGCAGGTCGGGGGCGGGCGAGCAGTCTGCAGAGCAGCACTTGCGGCCGGCACATTCGCGCACGGAGCTCCGCACGCCATCGCAGCATTCACAAACATTGAATTAATTGCGTCCGTTACATCCTTTTTATTACTGTAGCGAACACCTGTACTATCAACAGCAATGTCCGTCAAACAAATACAGGATTTTGTGATCTTTCCTCTTTCCTTATTTACTATTTGCCACATAGATTTGCTACGATTTTTATTTTTTGTTAACAGATTTGAATAATAGTCAACTTTACTATCTCTTAAAAGATTCTCATAGTCTGTTTGCACCTTTAATATCCGGTCAGTAATTGCATTATTTAATGGAAATTTATTACTTAATTTTAACATGTCCAACAATAATGATTTCATATCAATAATTTCTTTCGTAAGCCAAGAATTACATGGCTTACGAAATGTATTATATTTTAACTTAAAACAAATGTCAATTTTATTCTTGAAAATATTTATCACCCTATGTGCTAAGTCATGACTGGAAGTACTGTTTTTGACTATACTAGGCCAGTCAATACTATTTATAGCCAATACAAAGTTTTTACAATTTGCTTGAGAGTAGTCTCTAGCAATAGACCGGTGAGAATGTGGTTGGGCCAGCTCGCACAGCAGTTCGACACGCACGGCCTTATGGTCGCCAATGTCGGTGGTGACGGGCATAGCCACGACTGAGCCTTTAGCGGCATTCATATACACATGATCCAAAGCTGTGGATGAGTGGGCAGTTGTTCTCGTCGGAAAATTGACAATATTACTAAAGTTATACGAAGATAGCACTTCACAAAGATTCTTATTAGCAACATTACTGTTGTCAATGCAGTTAATATTCATATCACCCATTATGATTATGTCCTGACTATATTCACTAGCGTTTTCGAGCAAAACTTCTAAGCGAGTCAAGAAATCATTTACACATACTAAATTAGTTCTATATATACAAATAATAATAACATTATAGTCAATCAAATTAATAGCAGAGATTTCGCAATATAATTCTTCCGACAAACAAGTTAAATCAGATACCTCAACTGCTTTTACGTTATTTTTCACAAACAAACAGGAGCCTCCATGTGCAGCTTCATTCCGACAAAAGGAGGACACTAATATATAATTATTGAGACTAATCGTCTTGAGCTTATATAGTTGCGGTAGTTGCGGTACCTTCTGAAACTATAAATAGGTCAGTAATTAGAGTGCGCCTTCATTATCTATTGTGCATTCAAAGAGAGCGCATCGCCAATCGTAAATACTGTTATCAGTGAGTCATTAAAAAGCGTGACGTCATTTGTTGTCATTGCGGGACCTGTGAGTGCTGTGTGAGTTTTTTCTGAAATGGATATCCAAGAACAGGGTATGTAATAATTAATATTTTTATTTTAATTGTATCTTAGTATATATTTTCTTTAGTATGTCATTGCTACGAGGCGACTTTTCTTGGAGTATTATATTTTAATATTCAAAGTTTGAATAAACTTTTAAATATGTTCCCACTCGCTCCGACTATGGAGGTATATTGCACCATAATCTTTAGACTTTCTTATCTTAGGAAAATTAAAACTTGGCTGCCCTTATCTGCCCTTTTGGCGATGACAAGGGTGCTACGGTTGCCAGATTATCTCGTAGCATTTGCTACGAAATTAGTTTATTTAGTCTTAGTGCTTTGTGTAGGTTTTGTGACTGAATTTTAACCGTTTTTTTTTTTGTTTTAGGTAATTTATATATATGCTCGTTTTCAAGAATGCATATTCTTGAAATATGGCTAACTGTCAATACCGATAATGACTCGGAAAAGTGTCGTCAAGTCCTACAAAGTTTGTTGACTACTCTGAACGACGATGCTGAGAACATTGATATTCATTATTTAGAGAAAATTGTTAATAATTTATGTAAAGCTATTGCTCGATTCTGGAAAAAATGTAATAGGGATAAAACCAAGCTTTTATATAAGAATTCCGATTGGTTTAATGTTATTGAAAAAATTCAACTTGTGAAAAACAATAAGCAATGTACTCCGTCTGAAACGTCGCCGTGTCATTCACGTGGTCGTCCTCGAAAACCTTTTACGCAATGTAGTAAAAGGACTAAACGTCGGAGAGTAGCTGATTTGTCAAAGTCTGATGATTCTACTGTGAGTGCATTGCTTGATGTTTCAGACTGTTCATTCGATTCGTGTATATCTAGAGTTAGCACTGATGATGTCTTGTCACTTGTGACTGATGCTCAGTTGACAAAACATCAGTATTTATTAATTAAAAACTTTGTTAATAGTAAGATTTCTCCTAATGTATTACCATGTTACCAACAAATTACTAAAGCGAAACAGAGATGTTACCCTTCTAATATAACTGTTTCCGAGTCTTCAGCTGAAGTTGAATTACAAAGTCTTTTTGATCACACAGCTTCTCGAATCCTTGAATCTCAAAAAGAGGTCTTAGATCAGATTCCTGATGATTGTTTGTCTAATATCTCTTTACTTGGGAAATGGGGATTCGATGGCAGCACTGGACATAGTGAATACAAACAATTTTTTTCAGATTCAACTTTAGAAGATAGTAGTTTGTTTGTAACATCTTATGTACCCCTTCAAATTATTGTAAAATTAGCTGAAGATAATTGTAAAATTTTATGGAAAAATCCTCGACCCTCTTCCACTAGGTACTGCCGTCCTATTCGATTTCAATTTTTGAAAGAAAGCACAGCAGTGTCTTTGCAAGAGGAAGCTTATTTTAAGGATAAAATTGAAAGTTTGCAACCTACTTTTATTCAGATCGACAATCGTGAATTGGTCGTTTCTCATAAGTTGCAGCTTTCAATGGTAGATGGTAAAATTTGAAGTGCTTTAAGTGAAACATCTACAAGTAGATGTTATATATGTAATGCTACCCCTAAAGAGATGAATAAAATAGACGAATGTTTACAAAAACCTGTAATAGAGAGTAGATACCAATTTGGATTATCACCACTACATTCTTGGATACGTTTCTTCGAATATTTTATTCATCTTTCATATAGATTAGACATAAAAAAATGGCAAGTTAGGCTAGATAGTGATAAACAATTGTTATCAAATAAAAAACAATATGTACAGTCCCAGTTTAGGGAACGATTAGGTTTAATAGTTGACAAGCCGCGTAGTGGTGGAAGCGGGACGTCTAACGACGGAAACACGGCCAGGAAGTTTTTTTTGGAATCAGCTGTATCTGCTGAAATTACAGGTTTGAATAAGGATCTCATAGATCGTTGTTGTGTAATATTACAAACGTTATCTTCTGGACATAAAATTAATGAATGCAAGTTTAAAGACTATGCATTACAAACAGCATACAGCCTGGTCGAGGAATATCCGTGGTATAGTCTTCCTGCTTCTGTCCACAAGGTGCTCGTACATGGATCAGATATTATAAGTTATGCATTGTTATCTATAGGAGAACTTTCCGAAGAAGCTGCTGAAGCGACAAATAAGTATATCAAAATTTATAGACAAAGTCACACTCGAAAAATGTCACGTGAAGTTACCAATCAAGATTTAATACAACGACTATTATTACATTCAGATCCTTATATTACAAGTCTTCGGAAACTTCCCCCTAAAAAGAAAAATACTCTGTCACAAAGTGTAATAGAATTGTTACATGTTTAATATTGTTAGAATAAGAATAATTTATTTGTATTTTGTTAGTTGTTTTGTTTTTTTTGTATTTAATTAATTTTAATTTATTTATTTCTATTATTTTATTATAATTAAATAATGTTATCAATGTTTTGACTCTTATTTTATTTAAAATATATGTTTTACATTCCAATTTTTAAGTGTTTGTTCATGATAAATTTAGGTAAAAGTATGTTATTGTTTATATTTGTTTTTTACTGAAGTAAACGTTTTTTATTCCGTAAATACATGTACTTCTTTCATTTTAATGTTCCTAAAACACTTTTACAACTATAAGTCACTAAAATAATACAATGTATTGATAGTAACAGGACTTTAACTATTTATGACCGCCCTTGTATGGAGCGTGTCCCTCCGTGCAATGCCGCCATAAAATTTTAAAGTGACAACCAACAGAATTGCGGACGCTAGGTAGCGCTGAAGTCGTGCACACAGCCAATATTACTAAATGGAGGAATTTTAGGTACAGATATTTGTAATTTTTACAAAGTTTAGCCCTATTTTTAATAATAATAAACTCTTTATTGCACAAAAAAGATATAACAAAAGAAACAAATGTAAAAAAACAAGAAATGTACAAGTAGGCGGCCTTATTGCTATAAAGCAATCTCTTCCAGGCAACCTTAAGATAGGAAATATGGGAAAGGAATTAGCAAGGGAAGGGTGCAGAAATGGGAATAAATAAAAATCGTTTGTGTCATAGGGAAGGAAATTACATATCTAACAATATAGTGGCTAAGGAATTGTAGATAGGAAGTGACTACGAACTAGGGATTTGAAAGAATCTAGCGTACGCGCTCTCTGAATACTCTCAGGGAGAGAATTCCATAGCCGGACGGCTTGAGAAGGAAACGAGTATGTCAAAAACTGAGTTGACCGAGGCGGGATGTCAAGGGATAAAATGTAATTAGATCGCAAAGTACGACTCGAAGAATGGGACCGAAAAGAGAAATAAGACTTAAGATAAGGTGGAGACATTGGATGGAACAAAATATTGTAAAGGAGTGACAAGACATGTAAGTCTCTACGCTGTCGAATTCGGAGCCATTTGAGTTGAGAACGATAGTAAGAAACATGGTCAAATTTTCTTAGATTAAAAATAAATCTAATGGCCACATTTTGCAGACGCTCCAGCTTGTCGAGAAGTTCTTCAGACAGATCCACCCAGGCACAATCAGCATAGTCGAGCAGTGAAAGTAAAAGTGATTGTGCTAATGCTGATTTAGTACTAATTGGGAGAAAGTTACGAAACCTGTTGAGTGAACCATATGCAGCATAGATCTTTTTGCGAATAGCTTCAACTTGCTGTCGCCATGATAAGCACTGATCAAAAACTAAACCTAAATTTTTAACGCATTTGCTAAAAGGAACAATAATGCCACCAAATATTACTGCTGGTAACAAACTATAATCAATCCTTGAAACAAAATACGGACTGCCAATAATAATTGTTTGCGATTTTGTAGGATTAATGAGTAGTCCATATGATTTGCTCCAATTGTCGATCAGTTTAAGATTGCTGTTAGTTTCAGCGATAGCATGAGAGAGATTTAATAACGTTGCTTGCGTATAGATCTGCAAGTCATCAGCATACAAGTGATAGAAACACGAAAGTGAATGTGTAATGGAATTAATAAATATAGAGAAAAGAAGTGGAGACAAAACGCCACCCTGAGCGACACCCGCATTGATACTGCACCAATCAGAAAAAGAATCCTCAATGCGTATACGTTGCCGGCGCCCTAGCAGGTAACTACGAAACCAGTCAACTACGGTAGGAGATATGCCAAGAGAACGTAGCACACCAGTAAGTACATCAAAATCCACGGAATTAAAGGCATTACTAAAGTCTAAGAGAGTCATTAGTGTAAGTTGACGGTTTTCCATACCCTGGCGAATATCATGTGTGATTTTGGTTAGAGCAGTAGTCGTGCTATGACTCATTCGGAAGCCGGATTGCATTGGATTAAGTAGGTTATTAACATTAAGGAACTTGAGGAGCTGACGATGAACTAATTTTTCAAGGACTTTGGAAAGGAAAGGGAGAATTGATATAGGACGAAAATCAGAGAAGGAGCCAGGATTGATTTTTTTCGGAAGTGGAATTACAAATGCATCTTTCCATGCAGAGGGAAATTTACCTGTGGTAATAGAGGTATTAAGGATATGTGTAATAATTGGGACAAGGATATCTAATAAAGGAAGGATCATATTACGACCAATACAGTCGTTGCCAATAGCACCAGAGGATATAGACAGGACAGTTCTCTTAACATCACTATCCGTAAATTGCTCGAAAAAGAAAGGGGGATAGTCAGGTACAGGCAAAGAAGAAAGATTGTTTAGAGTCTCTGATTTACGAGCACCAATGAAAGGTGTCGTTGAAGTGAAGTGTGAATTAAGAACATTAATGTCTAACTTGAAGTCATTACTATGTATTCGAGATTTACCAATACCAAGAGATTTAAGGAACTTCCAGACTTTTGCTGGATCTTCATTCTGAACTGACTTATGTATGTGGCGTCTTTGGGCATCTCTAATCACTGTATTGCAACGATTTCTTGCAGCATTATATCTTGTCTGATTTTCAATCGAGGGATCCAGTTTATATTTATTTTTTGCTTTGTTCCTTTTAGCCATACATTTTCTAATGTCATCAGTTAGCCAAGGGGCTGGGAGATGTTTCATTTTAACAGGCCTCATTGGGGCATGAACGTCATATAACCCAGTTAATTTTGCATTAAAAAACTGAACTTGTTCATCGACCGAGTCACAGGTGAATACTTCCGACCAATCTATGTTAGCGGTATCCTCTCGTAGCCTCCCTAGATTCATCTTACCAAAACTACGCCGAAGTAAAATGCGTGGTTTCAGTTTTGGAGGGCGAATGCGATATGAGAGGAAAACCAGGTCGTGATAAGAAAAGGCGTCAGCGGAAAACTGACCATGTTTACTTACCATATCAGGAGATGAGACTATCATAAGGTCTAAGAGAGACGGGGTACAATTGGGAAAATGATGTGTTTCCTGTAGCGGAAGAATATGAAGATTGTAAGACCTCACCAACGAGAGTAATTTTTGGGATCGCGAATCATTTCTGACGAGACAGGTATTAAAGTCACCCATGAGAATAGTATGCGTATAAGCAGGTGTAAAAGTCTCAATGAGTTGCTCAAAAGAAGCAAAGTAGTCTACTCTCAAGGATGGACTGTAATACACGCCCAGCAGGATTCGAGTATGAGATAGACAAATATCAAGAAAAAGGTGTTCGGCAGTACTGGGAAGGGGTGGCTGAGGAGAGTGACTGAGAACTGAATAGGAGATATTTGCACGAAGATAAATTGCCACCCCTCCATGAGAAGAACTTACGCGATCGTTGCGAACCAAATTAAAACCAGGAAGAGAATATGAAGTAGAAGGTAGTCGTGGATTTAGTTTTAAATTAAGTTTAGTTGTTAAATTGTTTTGAAGAGACTTGAAACTCTTCCTTCTGGGTCTTGGGAGGTCTATAACATGGCGGTGTCACTTTTTCGAGCCGCTTCTGATCCAATATAAAACTGATAGGTGGAATATTGTGTCATAGTCATAGTTTTAAATTAACTCTTTCTATTGGCAATTGGCATACCAGCCTAGATTAATGCATGATCCACTGTTAGTAAGACACCGTCTCCAAGTTTTGTGGATGGCCTATAGCGACGAAGGAGTAGCGCCACCAGAGAGAACTCGTAAGCTAAATCCGCTCGCTAGCGCAAAGAGGAGCCGCAGAGTAGGCGATGAAGGTACAATGTTGATTCCGACGCCCTAATGGAGGCTAGCTAGCTAGTTAGGTATCGTGTTACCTGCAATGCACTCGACCCCTGCGACGGTGAAGGCTATAGGACACTAGTTACCCCCATGAATCTCGTTGAGAGAGAAGCTCGTTTTGTTCCATGTTAGGAGCAGTACAGGTTAGGTTTTGTGTATGATCGTAATCGCTCAAACATAGTCCGACGAGTGTTTCCTAGGGGCTTTGTGAAAAAGGATATCCACTAATTGTTAGGGAGAAGATATATAGCAAAACTTCCAACAAAGATGTTACTAATTGGTAGAAAATACGCAGGCTAATGACGCTCTCAAATCGAATGCGACAAGGGAATATTACTAAATTAGTACCTACTACACTATCATGTAAATACTTAGTGTGAAATGAGGTGGTCGAATAATATAAACAGATGGATTTGACCAGATTTGACTTCATAAATTCATTGTAAATTACAAAAAGGCGAAAACTACAATATTTATAAAAACTGATAAAACTACAATATTTATAAACACAAAAAAACTAAAATAATTTTTTTATGTCAAGTCTAAACGTCAAATTTGAATTAACCACTAAAATATCTTCTATATGGCCTCTTCGGACACTTAGATTAGAGTTGTTTCGCCAGTCCACGTAATATTTTCAGGATAATGTAGCCCACCTTATCTACGCTCCAACAACTGCAAGCGTCCTTCAGCTTTCCTATATACCTACTACTTATTAACAATTAATAATGGAATTCCGAAAAAGTATAAAAGATAATTATGAAATAATCCATTCTTGAACGTGTCTCCAAAAGCACGAAAATATTAAGGTTTGTTTTGTCACCCATAAGATTGCTAGCTAAGGTTAGCAAACTTAAAGCTAAGCTCACACGTCACTACACTAAGAAACTCCTGAAAAATGCCACTGTAAACATATCAAACCTCTTTACTTTTAATATTTTAACGTCAAAAGTAATAATGTAATACATTCGCCAGATTGCCATGCTTATGAAATATTCTGATTCAGTATCTAAATCCAAAGCCGTACGAACATTTCTATTTAAATGCAAATTAGGCCGTACATCGCATCGGCTGGGGCACGCCGGGTTCTGTTAAAAAGAGCTGTTAACAAACACACGGACGACCACTTTGCGTCATTCGTGAATCCATTTGAAACAGCTTATTTGGCGCAAAATTCATATCAAAGGTGTGAAAACTAACATAAATAGTGTTAGAAACTAAGTGTTTGTATGATTATTTTAACCGATTGTACTCTTTAAAGTTAAGATACAGGATAAGTTCTTTTATACAGAATGTCACATTAAAATCGGTCATTATGGGCAAGTCTGTAACTACATATAAAACATACAAAGATCTGTTCTTAGGAACCATGTCATCGATTTTAGTGATAAGAAAAACTGCATACATAGGATTAAAAAAAGCTTGTACTCAATTCGGGAATCGAAGCCGGTCGTATTGAAAAATAAAACTTACATTGTTTCTATTTGGATATCGATTGTGTAGGTAGGTCATAAGCAGTAAATTTTACTATGAAACATAATATTTAAAGTGAATACTTATACTATCCCAAAAAGAAGTTACAATTAAAAAAAAATATTTACCAACTAATGTCCTCTATTGGGTCAATAAATGGTTCTGCGACAAGATGGGATGACGATATACGTAGGCTGGCTGGAGTGGGCTGGATGAGAGTAGCCGAAGATCGGGAGCGGTGGCGTGCATTAGGGGGTACCTTTGTATCCCCGATGATGATGAATGTCCACTATTACATTGTTTTTTAAAATGATACATACCAGTGACCTACACACGACACTACTACCTTCTCTGTCTGTACTATTACTGCAGATTCAATTATCATAACATTCGGCAATATATATTTATTATATAATATGTATTTGTATGTATAGTATAGTGTATGTATTATTTTATATTTATAGTTTATAATATATTATGTATTATTTTATATTTATAGTTTATAATATTGTTCTTTAATTTAGTAGTCATATTCTTTTTTTTACATCTACCTCATCTTTCTCAGATTCACCCAAAGGTCGACTGGCAGAAAATGCCTTGGGCATTAAGTCCGCCTTGTACACCAATGTACTTAAGAATAATAAATAAATAAAATACATTTGAAAAAAATGTTTTTAACATCAGTAGGCATTTACAAGTAATCAATTACAGCATAGTCGGGGGGTACCGCCGGCGCACAAAAGGGTGAGCAATCGGTGTTACATTTAAAATATTAATGGTTAAATATTTTTTTATTGAAGAGTTTTAAAAAATGACACACATAGAAGACATCGTATATCGATCCTGAACATGTCCCTAAAAGGGTTCACAGAGTTTATGTTACACCTTCGATAGTAAAAGGGGTTTGAATGTAAAATTTCAATTGAACCTATTGTGGCGTTAAGGAGGTTTTAGTTTTAAACATAATAAATGTATAGCTCTCACAGAATTACTCTTCAAAATAATTATGTGGTGTCCATGACTCTCTCTGAGAAATAAGTTAAGGTCGGGAATAATTTAAAATCTGTTGATCATTCATAGTAATCCAATTACAACAGCAGAATAGCAATCGACCAAGTCTAATGGCGAAGAATAATTGCTTTCTTCCGGTAAATCTTGGTGGCTTCGTCTCAAACGGCATTTGTCCGCCTCTCCTCTCAAAGCTCCAGTCATGCGAACGCCGTTCACTTTAAAAAATCCTTCCATTTCTTGACTGTCGATGTCGAGGTCGCTTGAAATCGACGCAACGTAATCGCCTTTCCGAGAAACAGGGAATGTTTTACGATACCTAACGGGAACTGCATGTGTATTTCTTCCAGAACGTAACCAGTGTTACGAAAAGTGGAGATGACAATGCCGATGGTGAGAGAAATAAAAACAATCGCATCTTTAAATTAATATTGTTTTTGAACGAGTTAATACCTAACTAGCGTTGCTTGATCTATAAATAATAAAAAACATTTGTTATTACTTAGTAGTCAACCAATCCACACTGGGCCAGCGTGGTTTGACTAAGGTCTAATCGCCCTAACTAGTTAGGGTAGGCTCGTGCCCCTCGGTAGGGACGTATATGAGCTGTGATGACGAGTTAGTAGTCATTAGTTCGTAAGTACTACCTACGAATTTGAAAAACTTCGTGTGGTATTTTTAGACAGAACTGGCTTACCTACGTGGAGTTAGAACTTCAACGACGTCATGACTGTATATACTGTTTTGTGGGACTTTGTACATATGTAAGGGCTTATTTGTAAGTTTTAATAAATAAATAAATAATAAAAATGTTAATTTTTTTTTATGTATGTCCCGGCAAATGACCTCCTCCCGCCTGATGTTAAGCGGTGAAAGAGGCCCAAATGAGTTGACAGATAGAGTAGGGACGACATCCACTATCCTACCTGCCCGCCCCTTGCCGGCCTAAAAGATGCTTTTTCACGCCTCTTTTGAAGGAACCCATGTTGTAGGATGGAGGAAACACGTGCGCAGGTAGAGAATTCCAAGTGTGGGATGAACGACAGAAGAAGGAATCTTGGAATTTCTTGGTACGGTGTGAGAAGGAGGACACAGTGTACGAATGACTCCGAAGGCCCTTACGCGTGTTTCCGTTAAGAAATGGAGAGGGAGGGATAAGGTTAAAGAACTCCTCAGAGCATTCCCCATGGAACATTCGGTAAAAGGCGCTAAGAGAGGCGATGTCACGACGAAGTTGTAGAGGCTCGAGGGTGTTAGTTACCTCTAGATCGCCAATAATGCGAATAGCGCGACGCTGCAATCTGTCCAGAGCATCGAGCAGGTACTGAGCGGAGCCGTCCCAAAGGTGCGAGCAATATTCCACGCAAGACCTAACCTGAGTTTTATACAACAAGCATAGTTGGTCCGGCGCAAAATACCTACGCACCTTGTTCAGAACACCGAATTTCCGTGAGGCAGTAGTTATGACGGATTCGATGTAGTCTCTGGGGTTCAGATCGCAGCGAATGTTCATTCCGAGGAAGGTGATGTTGCTCTGTGTGTGAAGGGTTGTGCCCTGAAGAGAAGGAAGGGGGAGGAAAGGTGACCTTTTCGCCGAAAACGCGCACACCTGTGTTTTCTTAGCATTGAACTCAACAAGATTGTTGGAGCCCCATTCGGAGACGAGGTCTAGCGTCCTGTTGAGCTCAATGATAAGATTCTGCCTCTCCCTACCAATATCACCACGAGCAGCCCCTGAGCTTCCGTGATATCCCCCATGCACTGTACTGTCGTCTGCATAGCAATGTATAGCTCCCAAGGAAAGCATGTCATTGATATCCAGAAGAAACAATGTTGGGGATAGAACGGAGCCTTGCGGAACTCCAGCGTTCACTGCCACGAACCGCGAAGCGCAGCCGTCAACGACAACGCGAATTCTACGCTCGTGGAGGAAGCTGGCAATCCACGTACAGAACTGCGCGGGTAATCCGTATGCCGGAAGCTTGGAAAGAAGAGCCTTGTGCCAGACTCTATCAAAAGCTTTGGCGATGTCGAGACTAATAGCCACCGATTCGCCGCGCTTATCGATAGATTCACCCCATTTGTGCAAAAGGAACGCTAGAAGGTCACCTGTTCACCGTTTAGGACGAAATCCATACTGTCGGTCATTAAGTAACCAGTGACCTTCCAGATAACGGATCAGCTGGGTATTTAGGATCCTCTCCATGATTTTGCACAAAATGGAAGTGACGGCTATAGGACGATAGTTAGCCGGATCAGAACGATCTCCCTTTTTGGGAACCGGCTGGACATTGGCCTCTTTCCAAGATTTCGGCACACAACCAGCAGAAAACGACAGACGGTATAGACGCGTCAGGACCGGAGTCAACTCCGCTGCACACTTCTTAAGAACAATCGCAGGAATGCCGTCTGGTCCACCTGCTTTTCGAGTATCGATCGACTGGAGCTCCGCCCGCACACCACGCTGTCTGATACGGATATCGGGCATGGTGCTGCCACAATGGGACAGTTTCGGAGGTTGTGCACCACAGCCATCGACACGGGAATGAGCCGCGATGAGTTTTGCCAGGAGGTCGGCTTTCTCCTGCGGCTGATGAGCAAGTGAACCATCGGCATGTCTCAGCGCTGGCAGCGAGGGTTGGCAGAAGTTTGATTGCACAGCTTTGGCCAGGCGCCAGAAAGAACGGCTACCCGTAGGGTGCGCAAGCAGTTCCTGGCCCACTTGTGCAATGCGCTGAGCATCCGCTCTAATGTAAGCCCTCTTACACAACTTAATTAAATAAGTTCAGCGATATGGACTTGAAAGTGTAAAAGTTAGGACTATGGACTATTTGTAATATTCTTAATAAGTACCTAAGTAAGTCATAAGGATTATTTAACAAAATAAATTCCTTTTTTCCCGGGAATTCCTCTTCCTTGTCCCCAGTTCTCGTTCAACTATTCACTAAGTTATATCGCTCGTACAAACATATTTTAAGTTGTATTTTCGCGTATTATCTATGTTCCGATGCAAAACCTTGCATCTCTAAGGGCTTTGGCAATGTGCAAGCGAAATTGCGCGACTTCAGTCGCTTTGACTCGCGGCGACTCCCTTGAACGCTCGCCCGTGGCTACGCAACCTGGAGAGACCCGTTGCCATAAATCACTAGCGGCTACGCAACCAAGTCTTAAATATTCCTCAAATAACGTACCTATGTAACAAAAACCCTATGAACCCTTAGAGGAGCGAATATATTTACTTATAGGGTAACCAAAAAAAAATATAATAAAAAAAATAATTGACGGCGTATACGTAAACGTAGTTCGCGGGCGCAGCTAAAGTATAGATTTCCTAAGAGAATTAATTATTGTAAGCCTGAAGATAAGTTTGTTTAGTCTTGACGAGTCTAAGTGACTGAAACTCGCTTCGCAAAACATCGCTTACACATTGTGTGAGCCTTTACAGCCGCGGCCAGGACGTATGATAGTCGTTAAACGGAGTCAGGAAGCTCAATAGGGAACTGAATCGATTTATTCGCGTACAAAGAAATCAATCATCGTTCCATATGATTGTGCTGTTAGAGCCTCTGGTGGATTATGGACGGGGGAACTCACAGATATGAATCTAACTAGACAACGTCGATCTCTCCTTCTGTATGAAAACAGAGATTGTTAATTTTTCTTTATGGAATGGTACATTAAAAGAGCGCTGAAAACGTTTAAGCTTTATTATTTTGGTTTCCTTTTGTTTATTGATTTCTTGCAGCTCGATACGCCACAATTGTGTTTTATTTAAATTTCGGTTGGCGGCTGGTATGGATAACAATAGATCGCCGACTTAATAAAACAATTTTAAAAGAGGAGCATTGCTTTTCTATTTCACATGCGAAGTACTCGTGCATACACTTGCGACGTCTATTTAGATTCATGTGTTTGAAGTAGAGTATTCATCGTCAATAGTAGGTATTTGTGGACTAATATTTGACGGTACAGATTTGTCGGGATATAAGAACAGTTATTACACGCAATGTTGCTCTGAGATGAGTAACAATAATGCCTAGAATAAAGACATTGCTACAAATAGCTAAGTACCAGTTGTGAACCTGTAGATATTTGAAGAAGGCCAACAGTTTCCCAGAAGAATATTACTACACAGCGTGGTAGCGTTGGGTGGTGAATGGTTTGTTGGTAGTGGTGGTCGTAGTGTGGACCCTATCACGCGCGCTCATAAGGGCAGGGAGAACACTGGGGGGTTTAGTGGGTAGGTGGCACTCTGCCGGGAGACCCACGCTCGTCGTCTAGCCAACGGAGTACGGTGCGGTCACGCATTCCCCTCGAAAAAAAAGGGTGGCGAATGGTGAAAGCATAAAAAATCACCCGCCAGTCCGCAACGCGGGAAAGTCCCTGAGCTCGATAGTTAAAAAGTTTCCGGCTCGATTCTTGACATCGAGATTAACCTTTAAGTATGGACGTGTAACCTCACAGGCTCCGGGTGAATGTTAGTTTCTAAGTTTTGTGTACTTCCCCCGCTCCCCACGCTCGAGTAGCTCAGTAGCTTCAGTTTTAGTATCAAAACGACCAGCGAAGGAGGAAATTACGTCATTCAATGAAAAATACGTGAGTAACACTTATCTGAAATCTTTTGGAGCCTGTCAGGCTACACGTCCATAGTTGTGTTATAAAAATATTTGTAAGCAACTTTGTTCTCTTTTTAGATTTTCTTGTAAACTTTAACTTATTTATGTTGGAATAGTAAAAAATAAAAGGGAGTATGGTAAATATTTAATTTTTATAATTTCTAGTTGATTTTACGGCTGAAAACGTAGTTGTACTTAAAATTACCCAAAAATGTGGCATCGTATTTTAATTTTGAATGTTTCTAGAATTATTATAAAAAAGTGGCTTATATATTCACGTATTTTTACTATAACTAAACCATACTTCAAGTTAAATATAGTATTCAAGCTATTTAAAATAATTTTGTTAAAAAAACACTAGTTAATATAGGAGCCTTTGAGACTACACGTCCATGATAGTGTTATGAAAAAATGACGTCCATACTTAAAGGTTAAACCGAAAGTCAAATTCCACACGAAAGGTCCGGCGGAATCTCGCGTGGACTGCGGTTGATATATCGGCTGTCATGTCATCGCAGCCATCCCGCCATTTGCCGAAGCCGCGCCGTAAAGTTGCCGAAGATCGCATCGTTACAAATTGGCGCAATATTTTACTGGACGGGTCTAGTGGTGGACGCGATCGGCCGAAAGGGACCGTTTAACGACAGACCGGTACGAGATTATCACGTGGGTTTTCGGGAAATGGTCGCAGGAAAGCAAGCTCTACGGGTGCACGAACAAAGATGGGTAACTTATGTGATTAATTCTAGCTTTGAAGTTTAATTGAAGTTTTTTTTAGGGTTCCGTGGGTGTGTAATGTTTGTTATAAATACTGATGATCTAACATTCAAATGATATAACTTCATTTCATATAAATTAATTTCATATAACAACTGACTTAATATAATAAACATTTGATATAATTTTAAATTCTCTAATTTCATGAGTGATATAATGAACATTTGATATAATATTTTTTTTATATAATACCACTTTATATATTATTCAGGAGATATAACAAACATATTTATTTGCATATTACTACAAAATAAACGTTAATTTATTATATTTATTTTAATGGTCTTAACTCTAACCTAACGTACTTAGTGCTCGTACCTGGCATCCAAGCAAACATGTAGAGTACAATCAAGCATGCAGCATGCAAGCAAGGATGCAGCATTCAAGCAAGCATGCAGCGGGCAAGCAAGCATGCAGCATGCAAGCAAGCATGCAGCGGGCAAGCAAGCCTGCAGCAGGTAAGCAAGCATGCACCATGCAAGCAACCATTATCATGCAAGCAACCATACAGCAGGCATTGTTTCTGTCACGGCTCCGGCGCTGCGGGGCTCTGGCGGTCCCAAGCCTCAGCCGCGGCGGCGGGCCGCCTCGCCCCTCCGCGCCTACGCGGGTTTGAATTACACTCTAGGGGTGGGACAAACAAGACTACGTGGAGTCGGTTTTGCAGCGTTTCGTTTCTGTCACCAATAGCATAGAATGAATTACTTTGTCAAATAATATCTTAAATCAATTTATGGTCAAAATTACATTTTTATATAAAATTATATATTAGACTATATTATGAAAATTATATGAAATGAATTATATAGAATATGATTATTATATCAGTGTAGCTTTATAAAAAATGTTGTTATAGAATATACGTATTATATCAAATGAACAATATACGAAATGTTGTTATAGGAAGTGTAGTTAGACCAAGTAGAAATTATATACAATTAACGTTATATCCTTTGAAATTAGATCATTTGTAATTAGAAGAAATGAAACGCACCCGGGTTCCGTACCCCAAAATAAAAAAAGAACCCTTATAGCAGGGTTTCCCAACCAGTGAGGCGCGCCCCACTTGGGGGACGTAGAGTTGAACCAAGGGGGGGCGCACCGAGTGGCTCCAGAATTAAACTGTATAACTGTATACTTAAAGTATATTGAAGAAAATGATCTTCGCTGTACACTGACTACTCTGACATCAAGAATTCACCAATTGGTAAATAAAGTGCAGCCACAGTGCTACTGCTCTTATTAATTGTATGTTTTACTTTTCTTAGTTGATTACCTACTTTTGAATAAAACTAAACACGCCAATATTTTCATCGTTTGTTTAATTTTCTTATTTTCTCCCCATTTCGGGCTCTAGGGGGGCGTAGTATTTTAGCATAATGTTTAGTGAGGTGCATAGGGTAAAAGGTTGGGAACCTCTGCCTTATAGGATCACTTCGATGCCCGTCGTCGGTCGTAGGTCGTAGGTCGTAGTCGTAGGCATCTTCAACACAAATTCACATTTATTTTCGTCCAATAAGTTCAAGTAGTTGAACTTTGTAGAATAGACGAAAAAGGCAGAGCATGATTTTTTTAGGGAAATTTCATATTAAGATCTATTTTAGAACTATAAAGCTAATAAAGATACCCACTCTAGTAAACAAAATCTATAATCGAAAATTGACGATATCCCGAGGGAATTAGGATGAAGAAAACAAAGCAGCCAATAACGAGTAATCTACGCGGGCGAAGCCACGTACATACGGCAAGCTAGTTTACAATAAACTGATATCGCCTCTACTGCACTGCACTCACTTGAAAGAACTACTTTTCGTGCTCATTAATTTATTTTGCAAACGAAAAATAACGTCAGCCAGTCAAATAAATTCGCAAGGTCATAGGTCCGTAAAGCGCCCTTGTGTTCCTTTGATCTCGCAACCTATAATGTTTTGACTAGGGCTGCCAACCCTACTATATAATATATTTGTTGGTCAAATACAATATTTCAAAAAAATATATAGTAGGCGAAACTACTATATTTCCTAATTATCTATTTCAATTTGAGTCAGAAGAGAATGGAGTCAGAATTGCATAATGTTGCAAAGATTATTATTTAATTTCTTCTTCCAATACCAGCAACTTCTACATTTACTGAAATATAATTGGTGAGATGAGCATTATTTAGGCCATGTTTAATTAAATATAAACAGAATCGATAGTATTTTTCAATTTGAATAAGAAATATTGGAATGTAATGATTTTAAATGATGTTTCGATTTTGATCATACTCTATTTGTTTTAATTGTTTTACCATCTACAATATTTTTAGAGGTAAGAGTTTTCAAAATACCATTATAAGATTCAAAAACAGTTGGCAACCCTAGTATTGACGCCATGATTTGTTACTTCTTTCGTAGGCGGCTTATACCCATGCTCTTATTTATAGGTAGGGGACAACACAAAAAACCGTATTTCATTCAGTGTCATGACAAAGGTAAACAATGTATAGCCTCTGTACGCTTTTAGTTTACTATCGATGTATACCGGGTGAGACGCTGAAAAGATATTTATGAGGCATACTGTAGTATGTCATAATTTTTGTGCAAGACAGTTGCATTAGTATTCAACATGCCGTCTCTACAAACACACGTGTCTCTTTTGATATTAAATGGACCCTTGGTGCAAACATAATACTTTCACGGCCTTATTAATAAAAATTTTCACGTTGGATCATCCTCGGATTAGTTACTCCGTGTTTTGTCTTGTTTCCGCACATGTCGGCTGCCATATGTCAAAATAAGACAAAACACGAAGTAACTAATCCGAGGATGATACAAGGAGTAACATTTTTATTAATAAGGCCGTCAGAGTAAATTGAATTAAAACTGAAAGCAAAAACTTTCAAGTGACAACTGTAGTCTAGCTTACTATGGAATTAACACAGAAGAAATGTAAACACTGATGGCCTTATTAATAAAAATTTTACTCCTTGGATCATCCTCGGATTAGTTACTCCGTGTTTTGTCTTGTTTTGACATATGACAGCCGACATGTGCGGAAACAAGACAAAACACGGAGTAACTAATCCGAGGATTATCCAAGGAATAAAATTTTTATTAATAAGGCCGTGAATGAAGAAACAAGATACACCGATGTAGGGTTGTCGACACTTAGGATCAAAGAAACAAAAAAAATAAAAATAAAAAAAAATTTTTTTTTAGTTTGTATGGAAAAAAAGATAGCTTGAGTAGCCTCAATATATTGCGCGAACTACGCATTTCACGCGCAAGCTGCGAGCATTACAGATCGCTCGCGAAGCGATCTATGAGTTGTCGGAATGACTATTTCGCAAGAAGGATGTACAATTGTACATATAAAATTGTTAGTCCTCTGTCTTCCTAGCGTCCGTACCCAGTACCTACTTGTTTTCAACAGACTGAGAACGTTCGCGCGCAAGCCGGGAACAGAGGTAAGTTCATGTCCTACGGTTCGTGCGCGCGGAGCGTCCACACATATGAATGAAATGCTCGTTTCATATTGCATTACACGTTGCATTGCGTAAATCAGTACCGGCCAATAGAAATTGAGCACTGACGAATGCTAGTAGCCGCGAATCGTTCTCATTGGACATGCGTGGACTGATGATGATGATGATACCAGTACACTATAGCGACAGGTATTCTAAAGCAATATAGTATCTAGTGAGGCGAAGAGGCAAAACGCTGCCACCTACCAACTAACCAAACGAAGAACCGGTTAAAGAAATCACTACCACTAACCAACTGGCGAACCGGTAAAATTCGTACACGTCACAACGGAGACACGTCAAAGCCGGAAGCGAAAATTCAAGTTATATCCGACAGGTGAGAGAATGAAATGGACCGTACGCTTTGACATTATCTAATGGGACGCGCCAATCTGCCAGGCGACACAATGCTGACATCGCAATTCGGAGGTGGAAATTAGCCACGCAGCCTTGTTTGTTCCAAGAACCTGATTGATACGAGAATATTCTGACCCAAAACAAGGAGATTTATAAACAATCGGCCATCATAATTATAGGTTTGCTTTGATAGAACCCGGTTTTTAGGGTCCCGTAGTAAACAAGGAACCCTTATAGTTTCGCCATGTCTGTCTGTCTGTCCGCGGTTTTACTCAGAGACTATTAGTACTAGAAAGCTGTAATTTTGTATGCGCGTATTACACTGCGCGTGGCCCGACACGCACTTGGCCGGTTTTTTTAATACGTCTTTTGGTTATTTAATTCGATATTCTAAATTCAAATTGAAAGCAGCCTGTCACGTCACCTTTGCACGTCAAAGAAAAAACTACACCAATTAAATAGTATGGAACGAACTCACAGCTGCGGCGGCCACTTGCCATTCATCTGCAATTAGCAATAAAAAAAATTGTTCCATACATATTTTTCTAAGTCTTTCTCTCTTCCCTTTTCTCTGCCTTCTATTCTATTACAATGTTATTGAGATTCCCTCTGTCCACTAAGATCCCGTATCAGATGTCCTAGCAAATATCATATACAGTAGCGGTCAGAAAATGTTTAAAATGTTTACCACCTTAAGGATCATAATTGCATGCACACATTTAGGTCACAAGTTCTAAATGTCTATTTCATAATAATTTGATTGACCATAGATTATATTTTTTCTAATGATATGACAATCATTCGCGGCGATCGGAGATAGACTGACCACTATATAGAGGTTTGTTTTTTTTTAAATAACTTCGCCCCACACTATGTTTTTCTCCTGTAGATATCGTGGGTGCAATTTAAACATAGAATCTCACATGCACATACAACCAGACTGGGAAAAATTTCTGTAGGCCATACAAAATATCAGTCCCGTACGGGAATCGAACCCGCGACCCATTGCGCAGTAGGCGATGACTTGACCTCTGCACTAACCGTGTCGTCAAAAATATATAGAAAACATTCTTTGAAAAAACTAATATTTTAGTTTTTTAACTAAGAATATGAAGAAATAATAAAATAGAAACTTCAAAACTCTTTATTTAATATCGCTACGACGGCACGTAGTCTATCTCGCATAGATGCAACAAGACGCGCGCATAGATCGGTCTCTCTAATATCATCCCATACTCGAACACAGTGTGATCTGAGAGTATGAGGGTTTCTTTCATTTTGATAGTCCCAGCGTTGAACCATAAGCCCCCATAAATTTTCAATAGGGATTAAATCAGCAGACCGCGCGTGCCATTGAATGGGACGAATGTAACGGTGCAGGTTGAACCACGCCATAGTAGCACGGGCCTTGTATCCGTGCATTATCTTGAACGTAAGTAATGTGTGGAAATTCTGTTGCAGGATACACTACGCGCACAGTAGGCAGCATCACTTCTTCCAAAAGCGACACATAATTAATGGCAGTTAGCCCTATTCTCTAACGACGCCAGTTCTCCGACGCCGTCGAAGTTCATCCATCCCCATAAGTTTACTGTTATGCGACCTGACTCGTTTTGAGGCACGATATGAGCTTCATCATACTGTATTCGATAGCGCCATAAAGCTAACCTTCCGATTTGGCTTAATTTAAAAGTTTTTTCATCGGTAAATATAGTATTCGACCAATCAAAATCGAGATGTTGTCGCGCAAAGTTAAGGTGGGCTGTTTTGTGGTGAGGTTTCAGCTCCACTTTAATAGCATGGTGTCTATAGTGTATTCCAGCACTGTGCAAACCTCGTCGGATCGTCCGAGCACTCACATCATTTATAGCAGCAAAATAACTAGTTGGTGTGAACTGTGAAATCGTTCTCTTTGTTTGAATCGTTTCTGTTATTTGCGCGGCGATTACGAGTAGTATCGGTTGTCGTCCTGAATTATTTCCATGATTCCATACTATGTCCATCTTCGAAGAGAAATATTATTTCAGCCCTTTGCTCTAGGGTCAAATTTGCCATTTTATTTCGCTAAGAAAAAATCTTTCTTAAAATTTTGCTCTTGGCCAAACGACGTTCAAACAATCATTTTTGTTAAATGTCATTTTATCAAATAAAGAAATGAGTTTCATTCTCAATGCGTCATTTTGCATAATAACTTTTGAAAGATAATAAGTAACTTGATTTGGCATTTTAGACATTAGTGTGAAGTGTGATATAGAATCTAATTTCAAAACTGGTAAACATTTTCTGACCGCGACCGTACATTATAAAGGGTAATTTTACTTATTTTCCTTTTTTCAATTGTCTAAAAAAGAGTTTTATAAAATTATATCCTACGATGATCTCAGACCCGAAAATGTAGAGCTCATTATGAAGTCTATTTACGTACCTTAAAATCTCACTTCAAATCTTCTTGAAGAAATTTGTTCAACATTCTTTGTTTAAACTTATTGTTATTTTATACAATACTGCCCACCCCAGTATCGCAGGGTTCGCTAAAAATCTTTAGACAATAACTAGCCTGAATGACAATCTGTCTATTTCTTCACTTAGGTATTATTACATGAACATATTTAAAGTCATATTTTTTACTTTTTTCTGTATAATTTTTCAAACATTTTGTTCAATACTAACCTTGCCCTGACAATAACGAACACAACAAAATAAGAATTAACCATTTGGTGCAGTCGTTTGAAGTAATGCGCGTACAAACATTTCGACGATTCATTTTTATTTATACTGACCACTGAACTAATTTTAATTATATTTTGTATAGGGATAGCCTTGGTAATAATATAAGCTACTCTTGATCCCAAATTTTAATGAGTTCCCTAGGGATGCAGACGAAGTCGCCGGCAGTAGCTAATAGAAAATTTAACTAAAAAATATTGTAGTATTTCAGAGCAAAGTTGGAAAATCACAACCTTCATAATCTCTAGAACATTCCTTATTTATTCATTGTGTGGTCGATCATTCGACTTTTAAAATATCACTGCACTTTAATGAATCTTCGAGGTGACTTATTTTCATCCAAGGAACTGTGTGAGAATTTCCACTGCTCTAAGTGCAACCGGGCGAAGGTACTCAGCATAGTGTTTGCATAATGAGCGCTGACTTTAGTTTGTCCAATTTGTTCGCTACTCAGAACTCTACACATTCCAACTAATCAGGCATGAGTGTCCTCGAGGGATGAGTTCTAAGGAGTATGGTATTATTCCTCTGTGAAATCTAGGTGAACCTCGCTAGGATGATATACATATAAGGTCTTATTTAAAATTACGAATGAATCTTTTGGGATACTTTACCTCATCTCATCTCACCTGATGACACGACGAAAATGAATGCGAGCTTTCCCCTAGATTTATCAATAACTTAGGAATTGCTTATCTTACGTATAAGGCCTGGAGGCAGACTCTGTACCAGGGTCGTCTGCTTAGGTACCTCCGTCTTACCTATTTCTGCCGCAAAGCAGCAGTGCTTGCATTGCTGTGTTCCGGTTTGAAGGGTAAGATATGGCAGTGAAATTACTGGGTACTGTGACTTTACATCTTGTGTCACAAGTTGGCAACGAACACTGTGGTTCTTGTGGGGGTTGCAGTTTTGCTACGAATCTCACAAGAGCCACATGTATTATAGGTGACTGTTACCACTTACCATCAGGTGGGCAGCTTGCTTGTTTGCCAACTTTCTGCAATAAAAAAAATAAAAAAAATAAGGCCCAGCCCTCAGAGGCGGGACAGCATGGTACGGTACAGCCACAACAGACCAGCCCCCCTTTTTTTTTTTTTTTTTTTTAACTGCCCTTATGGACGCGCGTGGTAGGGTCCACACTGCGACTACCACTACCAACGCGCCCGGGCTAGCCCGACCTAACTGGTCGGGCTATCGCCAAGGGGGGATTGCCCGAGAACACCAGGGCAATCCCCAGACGGAGGGCCTTACGGCGGCGTACACGGGGCCAACCATGCACGCAGGCCTCCACGGCAGGGTCATTAGACGGGCATTGCTTGCGCGAATGCCCGCCTTCGCCTGCCTGTCCGTCTGCGGCGGATGGGAGCGGCTTGAGGATCATTCTCCCGCTCCCTCTCCGCGGCCTCCTTCTGCGAGATGACGTCCTCGCAGAAGGAGGCGACAGCCCCCCATTCCGCCCCGCCACGGAGCATGGCCACGACCATGCTCGGCAGCGAGAGGTCTCCGCCTCCCAGCGCAACGTTAAGTTCGCTGCGCTGGCGTCGCCAAGCCGGGCACAACAGCAGGGTGTGCTCGGCAGTGTCGTCGGGAGCGTCGCAGTGATGACACTGCGGCGTTTCCTCCCGACGCGCGACCCGATGCAGATAGTGACCGAAACAACCATGTCCGGTCAGTACCTGCACCATGCGGAACGTGAGGCTGCCCTGCCGGCGCCCTACCCACTCCTCCAACACCGGACGTATCGCTTCGATCGTCCGGTGGCCGGCAGCTGGGAAGGCGAGTGCCTCACCCCATCGACGCAGAGCCTCCCTCTGCGCTTGGGTACGAACCCGCTCCACTTCCTCAGGAGCGGATCGTCCCCCCCGTTCTATACCGGCAACCCGATGTCGATACACCTCTGCATGTACACGTGCATCGACATCCCACGGCGTTTGGCCCGCAAGAACGCAGGCCGCGCCGTGGCTAACCGTGCGATAAGCTCGCACGGCCCGGGTTGCTATGACCCTCTGCGGACGTCGCAAGAGGGCCACCGTTCGGGGGGAAAGGCACTCCGCCCATACCGGGGCTCCGTAGAGTGCCATCGACCGTATCACCCCGTGATATAGTCGACGGCACGCCGATCCTGGCCCTCCCACATTAGGGAGGACCCGTCCGAGTGCGGCTGCGGCGGCACATAGCCGTGGAGTGAGGAGCTTGAAGTGCTCCTCAAAGCTCCATCGGGGATCCAAAACCAGGCCGAGGTACTTAAGGTGTGCCTCGACCGGTATGCGGACCCCCTCCACTCGGACACGGAGCCCCGGTGGGATCCTGCGACGAGAAGCGTGGAACATCATGGCCCTCGTTTTATCGAAAGCGACGTCCAGGCCCAGGAGGCGGATGCGTTGAACGACCAGTGAAGCGCCGACCGACGCAAGGTGGGCCGCCTCCTCCCCCGTTTTTGCTCTCGCCGCGACAAGCGTGTCGTCGGCGAAGCAGACGACCTCCATTCGTGGAAGGAGGTCGCCTCGCAGGACCCAATTGTACCCCAGGTTCCATAGTAGAGGACCTAGTACGGAACCCTGGGGCACACCTGCCGCCATTGCCCACGTATGGACGCACCCATCCGGCCCCTCGCAGAGGATGGGCCTGCCTTGCAGGTAGTCCTCCACGAGGGCGCGGAGGTACGGAGGCACCCGGTGGAAGCGGAGTGCCTCCTTTATGCACTCGTGGGGCAGGCTGTTAAAAGCGTTGCGGATGTCAAGAGACACCGCGACAACAGTCTCCCCACGAGCTGTGGCCTCCTCAGTCCACCCCTTGAGGAGAGCCACCGCATCCATCGTGGACCGGCCGGTGCGGAAGCTGAACTGGTTGTTAGCCAAGTCCGGCCCCCGGTCCTCTAGGTGCTCGACGATGCGGGAAGCGAGAATCTTCTCGAAAAACTTCCCGGCCTCGTCGAGTAGCACCACCGGCCGATACCCAGTCGGGGAATCCGCAGGCTGGCTCTCCTTCCTTAACAGGCAGAGCCTGCCCGCTCTCCACCGACTAGGGAAGCGGCCCGAGGCGATGCATAGCTCAAGCACCGCTCGGAACCGCTCCTCAAGGTGTCCCAGGGCGAGGGCCAGAACCCTGCTTGGGACACCGTCCGGTCCCGGCGCCTTCTTTTTGCGCCGGATCCGTTCCCTCACCGTGTCAAATTCCACGTTCGACACGGAAGGGATGGCGACAGCCACTTCCTCCGGAGGAGCATCCGGGGGGACCATTCTGGGGGGCTGGAACGGACCGAGATCGGGGAACAGAGTCCCTAGCACACGGTCCAGCAGCCCACTGTCCATAGCGGAGGTAGAGGGAGCGGAAGCTTTAAATTTCCCCCTCACCACCCGGTACGGACGCCCCCACGGATCATCGTCCAGGAGCCGTATAAACTGCTCCTTGGACTCCTCCTTGGCCCTGCAGATTTCGTTCCGCAGGGCCTTCTTGGCTGCCGTATACACCCGACGAAATTCAGCTTCCTCGTCGGGTGTAGTTCTGGCGCGCCTTCGACAACGCACGTAGGCGCGCCTGGCCCTCATACTGGCGGTACGTAGGTCCGCAATCTCCTGCGTCCACCAGTACACTTGCCCCCTTTCGGGGCAAGCCTGCGCCCTAGGCATGGCGGCTTGGCAGACGACTTTCATGTCATCTGCGAAGAGCTCCACCATGCCGTCGACATCCCCGGCGAGGTGGGGCGGCACTTCTGCCCACGCCCGCACCATCGCCGCCTCCTCCGCTACATCCGGGCGGAGCTTGGTGAGCGCCCATCGAGGGAAGGCGCTCACCGCGGAGCCCCTGCGGTTCGGGGCCCCTTGGGATGCCGTGGAGACCTCGTATCGGACATAAAGGTGGTCCGATAGGGTCTCCACATCTTCCTCTACTCGCTAGTCGTTGATATGACGGGCGAGGGAGGGGGTAGCAAAGGATACGTCTACCACCGACGTGCCCTGCACCCGGACGCAGGTAGGGGTGGAGCCCCTATTCAAAATCTGGAGCCCCAGGGACAGAACCCAGGACTCCAAATCTCCACCCCTCGGACTGGTTCTGGAGGACCCCCACGCAGTAGACCATGCGTTGAGGTCCCCCGCGATTAGTACCGGTACCGGGGCCGTCCTCCGGACGACCCCTTCTAACGCAGCCAGGAAGACCGCGAAGTCCGCCCGGCTGCGATTGGGAGAGAAGTGGGTCGACACGACCAACATTCCCCCCCACATGGCGGCCACGTAGCCAGTACCCCTCTCTCTTACATTGAGAGAGGGGGCTGTGCCACGCGCCACCCGCATTAAGGCGGCGGAACCATCCGCCGCCACCAACCAGTTGGGCGACTGTGGCGGAACGTAATACGGCTCCGACACAATCGCCAACTCCACACCCCACTGCGCAGCGGTCTGACACAAAAGGTCCTGTGCCGCGGCGCAGTGGTTAATATTCGCCTGGAGGAGCTTTATGGGGCCACTAGGCATTGGTGGTCTCCATTTGCTCCTCCTGGGCCACAGCGGCGGCCGGTGCTGGCGGTGGTGTCGGTGGTGCCGGGCTCCGTGGGGCCACAGTCACCTTTACTGGGGCCAAACGGCCCCTGACCTGTGGGGGGTTGCAATTCATACCCCCCATTCTGTGGCTGGCCGGCCTCTTGGCGTCTGCACAGACGGCGCAATTTAGCGCTGCCATGCAGTCCACCGCCTTATGCTCGTCGGAACCGCAGCGGAAACAGAGTCCACTGCGGTCCTTGGCGGAGGGGCACCGCTGTATGGGGTGCCCCATGCCCATGCAGCGGAAGCACCGCATGGGCTTTTGCTCCAGAAGTTGGATGGAGGCAGAACTCCATCCTACTTCCAGCCGCCCAGCATCAGCCAAGCGCTTCGCCGCCTCGACGGGCACCGAGGCGAAAGCCGCCCCGACACCCCGTACCCCCGTATGCACACGGCCCACCTTGATGTGGTGGGCCGGGCAACCAACGGCCTGTGCCAAGACCTGGCCTAGCTCTTCGGCGGACACCGAGTCGTCGAGGCCGATGACCCGGATGTCCGCCGTTTTGACGGGACGCGTAACCTTCGCCGCGTCCCCTAGGGCCTCGCCCAGCTTCTCCGCCAGCGAATCAGCTTGGAACGGGGATGTCTCCTTCGGGAGCTCAATAATTCGAGCACCGGTTATCCCCGTCCTAAATTTGGCGGGCCCGATCCCGAGGGCGCCAAGACTGACGGAGGCTTTAGCCTTAGCAACCACCGGCCACCGCCTCTGGTTTTAGAGCCACCACCACCGCCAGGGAGCGTGGCGCCTTAGGCAGCTTCGGAGCCCCTTGCGTCGCGGTGGCCCCGGTGGCTCCGGCCTTCTTGGGCAACGCCCCGTCGGTTGCAGGTTTCTTGCGGCCGCACCGCACGACCACGGACCAAGCGGCCTCGGCCGGTGCCGTGACTTCCAACAAGGAGGGGACCGCCGCAGGTGTTGGGAGCGCAGTCCTCCTCTTGACTACTCTTGCCGCTTTTGGCATATTTGCCGGCGGAGCAAGAGTAGTATTGCCAGTCTCGGTGTTAGCTGGCCTCTGCTGTTGAGGCTGTGGCTGCGGCTGCCCCGCTTGATCCGCTGCGAGCGGCGGCCTCCGAACTTGGGCTGGCATCAGTCGCCCGTCTACCTCGAGGCCCTCCAGGCGGGCCGAAACCATAAAACCCACTTGGGCCAGTAGCTCCCGCTGCATAAACTCGATGCTCTCCAGAAACTCCGCTCTGGAGAGTCCCTCAGCGGAGACAGCCTTAGCTGGTTGGGCCTCAGCCAGCTGGGCCTCCGGCAGCATCACTCCTGGGAGCTCTACTTCCATTTCGTTGTCGGAGGCTATGCCCTCGACTCAACATTTTCTACGACTGTGGCAGCGGCCACCGCGCTACGGCCCTTTGGGCGTTCGGTCCCCCTCTCTGAGAATGCCCGGCGAAGGGCCTTTATTTCCGCCTGCATAACGTCCAGCTGACCCCGGAGACGCTTGTTATCGGCTTGAAGCCGACGCACCTCCTCCGAGGTCTTCCTGGACGCCAGAGTCCTTACGATATCAAGGAGCGTGTCAGATGCGTCCTTTATCTCCTTTCCGCAAGTCCCTTTCAAGTTACGAGACTTGCGTGCCACCCCCGACAGCGCCTTCGCGCTTTCTTCGGCTCTCATAAATAGGAGCTCATCTGTGGGCTCAGGCGAGTGCTTCCCCTTGCCCTTCCCCTTTTTTGAGGGGGCTGCCATGCTCTTTGGCTCCTCGTCGCACTCCGACTCGGAGTCGGTGTCAACCTCCGGCTGCTGGAGCTCCCGTCTGGCTTGGGAGAGCCCTACGCCGTGCGACAAGCCTCCCCTACCCCTACGGGTTCGGGGGACCTTAGGGGCATACGGTGCCGTCACTTCCTCCGCCTCAGTTGTTGCTTCCAGGTCCGTTACCAACGGATCCTGGAAGAAGCGGCCCAGGTTCGACCGCTTCCTCGCAACAACCTGCTTCAGTCGTTCTATCTCCCTATATTCAGGGCGAATTTTAGACACGCTGTCTACGCTTGGGTGAGGTGCACCCCCACCGACACTCTTCAGCGATGACACGGGGGACACCACCCCGGTTTTTGCTTTTTTTGCATCACTTTTTACCAGTGAACGGTTCTTCAAGTTCCCAGGTTCCCCCGGGAACACAAGTTCATTCGGGTCCCTCATGGGACCTCCCTCACCCGCGGTATCCGTCTCGGACATCACGTCCGAGCCGGACATATCCCAGTTGTGGGCCCAGCCCAGCAGGGAGTGTGTTGGCGAAATCACCCTAAAAACTGCTTTCGCCACACACTATGAAAAAAACAAATTAAAAAAAAAAGAGCAAAAACTTAACCTACAAAATTTTATCTCGACGACTTTTCCCTGGTACGATGTTCTAAGGCACAGCACAAATGACGCGATGGTCGAGATAAAATTTTGAAAATCGTAATACGAAATATCTAACTTACGCTAACCTAAACCTATACGTACACCTAAAAATACCCAGAAAATAACTATCTAGAAATAAAAATACGAAAAAACCTATTCTAAGTGCGGATTCTTGGACTCAAAGGGGTGCCACCTACAGCACCGAGGTGATGTAGGGAAGCCCAAATTTGAGCCCAAAAATTCCCAGACACGAAATTTGACCCACTTGCAGAGTCACTAGGACTTCACAAATGGTATCAAAAGACGCGTCCCTGAGAGATCTACGAAGTTGCAGAAGACCCGGAAGTCCTACAACTTATAGATCCCGGGAAAAATAGAAAAAACAAAAACAAAGAAATGTGAAACCAAAATTACGCACTCGCGCAAAATGCGAAAACTAAAAATCGAAATTAAAATTACTTATCAAAAATCAGGCATAATGCCACACTATCTAAATGATAAAGCTTACAATCTAATATTTTTAAGTAAAAAGAACAAAAAATAAACTAGATTACTGCAAAGTTATTAAGGAAAAACTAAAAAAAAACAAGAAAATTGCTATTTTGGCCGTCAGGTACCAAAAAAAGCGAAAAAACCTAAACTTAAAATACTAATATTATATCTAAAAATCCAAAAGAAAACCAAAAAATAGAACTAAAAGAGCACTATATTATGAACAAACAAACAAAAGAAGAAACCAAAAAACAACGAAAATATTCAAAAAACAAAGAAGAATTTAGCGCAAGTTGCTAATTCTAAAATGCGGCGCACCGTACTGGAGTGGACACGGGTGTACTCTGTCACCTCCGGAACGGTACTCCAGACCAGCCCCCCTAGACAAATGCCACACGCCAACTTTTCCGCAGTCGTTCCTCATAAAAAGTGGATAGAGATGACATTAGCTGCGGAAAAAATAGTGTGAGCTTGTCGTAAACTAATGTCATTTCCATACATTTTTTCTGCGGAACGACTGTGGAAAAGTTAGTGTGTGGTATTTGTCTAGAGCCTCAGCCCCCCTCGACAAATGCCACACGCTAACTTTTCCGCAGTCGTTCCGCAGAAAAAATGTATGGAAATGACATAAACCTGTGACAACCTCACGCTATTTTTTCCGCAGCTAATGTCATCTCCATACATTTTTTCTGCGTGAATGACTGAGGAAAAGTTAGCGTGTGACATTTGTCTAGGGGGGCAGTTGATCTGGCATTGAGCACTCGTCGGGTATCGTAAGTGCTCTATTTCTATTGATTTCGTTTATTTTGTAATGAAAACCGATAGAACATTACGACGACGAGCGTTTTCTTCTATTGCAACTAAGTTGGTATACACGTGGCTCCTGTGAGATTCGCAGTAAAACTGCAACCCCCACAAGAACCACAATGTACGTTGCCAATTTGTGACATCATCAGAGGAACACAGCAATGCAGTGTAAATGCAGCGTTCCAATCGGGAGGTCCGGGGTTCGATCCTGACATGTACCAATATGTTTTTCGTATCTCGAATTTCATATGTACATTATGTAGCAGTGTGTTTTTCGTTTCGAATGTTATATGTACGTTTGTCGGACGCTCCTACGGTGAAGGAAAACATCGTGAGGCAACCTACATACATCTGCAAAGAAATTCAATGGTGTATGTGAAAGTAGACCAATCCGCACTGGGCCAGCGTGGTTGACTAAGGTCTAAGCACCCTAACATAGGGTGACTCGAGCCCCTCGGTGGGGACGTATTTGAGCTGTGGTGAAGATATTTTTAATTTTCTGAACATGTGCAGTTAAAAAATATAGTACTTTTCAAAAATTTTAAACCCAAAACTGCAAAAGATGAAATCAAAATCATAACTGAAATGGAAAAAAAGACAACTCCAATAGTATAAAAATAAACAGAGCGACTTTAACAGTCGTAGCTCATTACTGGAAAATATTATTCAAAAATGGTTATTTAAATTGATCAGTTATAAAAGAAACCTAAAATCTACTCCCAAATACCTATTCAATAATACCCCACTTAGCGTAGCACGGCTTGTTTAATTTTCCCTTATTACAATATAGCGTCTGGTGACACCATTTTTAATGTTGATAAGGTCGAATGAACTGACGTGAAAATCAGCAAAATCGGCCCACGCATTTGGCCTCTACCGCGCCACAAAGAAGCTAACGTACATATTGGAATAGGCTGTTAAAAAACATTTACTCTTTTTGCGTCGCACAGTCAGGCAATAAAAGACTCGCAACTACATAAGCAAATACCTAAAAAACCGGCCAAGTGCGAGTGGACTCGCGCACAGAGGGATCCGTACAAACTTATCTAAGTATACAGGATTACTTTTCAAGCAGGAGCCAAATTTTATGTGCTTGGTCAGACAAGCAAAATGAACAGCTTTTACTACGGGACCAATCTTGAAATAGCGAAAAAATCTGCTATTAAAAAATACGTTTGGGTTCAGTGGATGTTGAACAATTGCATGGAACAGCAGATTTTTTTTGTAATTTCAGGATTGGTCCTATAGTAAAAGTTGTTCATTTTGCTTGTCTGAACAAGCACAGAAAATTTGGCTCCTGCTTGAAAATTAACCTTGTATAAGTACTTAGCTATGTATAAACAAAAATACGGTTTTCAGATTTTTTCCTTACCATGTACTATAAGACCTTGCGTCTTGTCAAATTTCATAATTATATGATATGCGAAAATAAGCGACATCAGCGATCATAATAATATGTTGTCATATCTTTTGATTACTTCTGCTTAATTTTTTTACAGCTGAAAGAGACCGCAGACCCAAATATTTGTTATAAATTTCAGCTTGTCATCTATTATAAATTTGCGGCAGACGGACAACGAAGTGATCCTGTAAGGTTTCCATTTTTTTTTCGTTTGAGGCACGGAACCCTAAAAATGATGCACACTTCCCGGTTTTCATATACATATATACAAAAGGAGTGCTTTGTTCGATTGAAACGACATCAACCGACATTTTTCTAGGTAAATCCCAACATAATAATCGTTCATGATGAAATATCATCCCCTATCTCCGGGAAGCATTCTAGTAATTGAATATTGGAACACAAGCCATTTAATGACATGCTTTGACCCAAATTCCCGCGCGAGATATTAAAAAACGATTCACTATTTACGCCCTCTCCTGCTGTCGTGTCGTCGGCATTCGGGTAATTACATTTTCAAAGATAATTTCTACTTCGGTCTTTTTTTTTCGGCTTATTTTAACAACTATGTTGGCAAACAAGCAAACTACCAACCTAATCGTAAGTGGTAACATAATTCATAATTCATTTATTTTGTTCATAAAACATGGGTATAAACATAGATGTTATAATTAAAAGAGTACAGCCGTGTTTCGCCTTATCCTTGAAGGCATATGAACAGAGAAAAAGTCTATTAATTAAATTACAATATGTCAGCGTGGTAAACGAGAGTAATAAAAGATATATTATATGTAATAAATGTCAATAGAATTACAGACTTAATTTATATTATTCTTATGTATTGTTAATTATAATACTACATCTAAAAGTAAGGGAAATTAAGGGAGCATCTTAAAATTAAATAAGTGGCAATAAAATAAGAATGTCAAAAATAATTACAAATTAGATTTAAAGAGTCAAATACAATGCAATGTTGAGGTAGTGATTAACGAATAATTGAGTCAAATATATCATAGTAAGATGTCAACGGATACAAAAGTGGAAAAAAAAATATAAAGAAAGTCAAAGATAATTATAAATTAAATGTAAAATGTCAATGTCAATACAATGCTGTTTTTTTATCATTTAAGAAATCTTTCAGACTATAATATGTTTTTTTCAGAACAGAACTATAATATGTTTTAACAGTCACCTATATAATACATATGGCTCTCGTGAGATTCGCAGCAAAACTGCAACCCCCACAAGAACCACAGTGTACGTTGCCAACTTGTGACATCAGATGTAAAGTCACGATACCCAGTAATTTCACTGCCATATCTATCCCTTCAAACCGGAACACAGCAATGCAAGCACTGCTGCTATGCGGCAGAAATAGGTACCCAAGGAGACGACCCTGATACAAAGTCTTCCTCCGGCTTGTGGCAATAGCATATTTCTGAAACATAGCAGATATTTATTCCTTGTTTTACAAGTGCAAGGACATTTTGATATACCGGGTTATTTTTCCATCAGGAGCCGAAATTTGTAGTCTTGTTTAGACAAGCAAAATGAACAACTTTTACTATGGGACCAAATTCGAAATCGCGAAAAAAATCAGCTGTTCCATACATTTAGGATTCCATACATTGTGAATGTTGAACATTTGTATGGAACAGCTGATTTTTTTTTCGCTATTTCGAGATTGGTCCCATAGTAAAAGATCTTCATTTTGCTTGTCGGAATAAGCACACAAAATTTGGCTCCTGCTGGAAAAATAACCCGGTAGAAAACACCATCTGGTTACATTTTGTCAGTTCCACCTTAAAGTTGTTTGGTAGAGATCGCCTGGCAACGACGCCGTCTTTGTGTTTTTTTTTTGTAGTTCCAAAAAGGAAGTGTTTCTATTCATTTATCTATTAATATATATATTCATCAGACCTCTACTAGATCCTTTCCCAATGAGGCTCTAAGGAAAAACCGGTTGCAACTTTTCTAGCTCAATCACAACACAATTATAGTTCAAGACACAATACAAAGATAGCTAAACTAAAGCCACAATGTTATTCGCAGCCAATTTATATTATTAATCCCGGTTCCCCAACACGTTCCCGATCAAAGAGGAACTATCACAATTTTGCGTTTGCAATGTAGACACAACAGAGGAAAGTACGTTTTCTCTGATTTCCTTTGGGGATCTGATAAAAGATACTATACATCAGTTTTGTTGTGATTACGTATTCAATGTGGATTAAAGGGGATTAAAGTATACTAATACAATTAAAGTATATGTACATTTTATTTCTATTTGCTTTTATTGTTTCCTGTATTTATTTAGCACTTTTAAATAAGGATAATCCGATTCTATACATATTGCCTTTAGTGAACAGAAATTGGCGAAGTTATGGGAGTGTTGGAAAGTTCCCGTAACCGGGCCCAAGATCGTCAAACCCCTCCTCAGCGTTTGCTCTTCATCTGATGATATGGAGAATGCGCAGTGGTTGACAAGGTTCGAGTCCTGCATTTTCGAAGTTCGGTTCGAGTTTCTAGTAGTATCGTATAAGATCCCCTAGAAACCCCGGGGTGTAGTCGGCTTGCTAATTTTGAGTAAGTGAGAGAGGCTTGCCATTACGCGATTTACACACTGCCACGCACCACGGAGCGTAATGAGCGCTCCACATTCTCGCGAGAATCTCGCGAGAACGCGAGAATGCGAGAACAACACGAGAAGCGTGAATGTGGATCAGATTCGCATGTTCTCGCGTAGTTCTCGCGTAGTTCTCCGACTTTTGTCGGTTTTTTGGCGCGAGACAAAGGCGCGAGAACTATATTGAGAACCTTGTACCAGGGTTGGAAAAAATCATGATTTTTTAATAAAATCCAATCAATCATGATTTATTGAATAAATCTTAATTTATCATGATTTTTTTGATTTTTTCGTTTTTCTCGTTACTAATTTTAACAAGTAAGCAACTATTTTGCGGAAACGAAAGAGGAAGAGGAAAAATTAAATATTTACCCAGTTCTGAGGCAACTATTTGGAGCAATAGCCTCCTCAGCATCAGTGGAAAGTTTTTTTTACATTTGGCATTGTTCACTCAAAATTACGTAACAGACTAGGGACCAAAAACCTGGAAAATTAGTTTTTTTAATCAAGAATTACAATAATGACACTGAAATATGAAATATCTGATTGACTCGGAAAATAGATATTCATACAAATACATTTTTCTTCACAAAAATAAAGAATTTTGATTTAATGACTGATTTTGTGCCAACCCTGCCTTATACCTTCTCGCGAGAATCTCGCGAAAAGTGTGTACCCAAGAAGTTTTTGCCGAGGTTCTCGCGTACTTCTCGCGTAGATTCTTGCCGAGAATCTCGCGTGAATGTGGAGCGCTCATAACGCGTGAATGCGTGTTCTTACGTTGCTTGTAAGTATCTCCGTTTGTATAGAAAACACGCACGGTCCAACACACAGAAAACGCATCCACGCGCGTTCATGCAGATCACGCGCCTACAAGCGGCGAAAGATGTACCCACGCTCGTAGGTGCGCGCGAAACGCAAGGTATGGCACACCGAGTCTCGCAGTGCCGTGTGTGATTTTGGAAGGGTTTGACGTTGATTTTGGAAACACAACTACGTGCGTGAATGCGTAAAAAGCCCGCATGATGATGCGGATCTGCACTCCTGCAATTACGCGCGTAGCTGCGTCGACACGCATGATGCAGCGTGGTGCGTGGCAGTATGTTAATCGCCTTAGTGAACAGAAATTGGCGCAGTTATAGGAGTGTTCGAAAGTTCCCATGAGTGTTTTCAAGATCATCAAGCCGCTACTCGGCGTATGCTCTACGTCTTTGAATACGCGATGGATGACATGCTCGCGCTAAGGCGATATATCAGTTATATCCGGGAGTATCGTTGTGCTTGCAACAGGCCGCCATTGCTAGGTTAGGTGGTATCCTATCTCCAGTAACTGTAAATAACAGCGCATTTTCTCAAACACATTGCCCAAACAGTCCGGTCCAGTTAGTTTTTTTTTAAGTTCCGAGAAATACAGTTATACAATCTCTATCTTACCCTTTTTCGCCGCCAAGCAGCGGAGCTCATTCCTGGGTTCCGGTTTAAAAGGTAAGACAGGCAGTGAAGTTACTGGATACTGTGACTTGACATCTTATGTCACAAGTTGGCAACGCTCAATGGTGTCCATGGAGGGGTTGTAAATTTGCAAAATTACTATTTATACTTCTGCACTAGGCACTTCCCATCAACTCCCCGTGCACGTCGCCGTAAGGCCCTCCGTCTGGGGATTGCCCTAGTGTTCTCGGGCAATCCCCCCTTGGCGATAGCCCGACCAGTTAGGTCGGGCTAGCCCGGGCGCGTCAGTAGTGGTAGTCGCAGTGTGGAGCCTACCACGCGCGCCCATAAGGGCAGGGAGAACACCGGGGGGTTTAGTGGGTAGGCCCGGCTCTCTGCCGGGAGAGCCCCACACACGCTCGTCGTCTAGCCAACGGCGAGTACGGTGCGGTCACGCATTTCCATCGAAAAAAAAAAAAGGCACTTCCCATCAAGGTAGCAACCTGTTTGTTTAAGAACTTAGTTCTATAAACAAAGTGCAGGTGACGTGCCTTAAGTCTAAAGAAAATAGCAGAGTCATTCCTATTATCTGCGAATGGACCTAGAGAAACTGCAAGCATTGAAACCTCTTGAAACTACTCACTACACTAATAATATCTTAATGAATGCTCACGTTTCGTCGAGTCTGAGTGTACCGACGATAAATTATGTCGCGGAAAGCTCGGGGGCCGGGCTGTTAACTTTTTAGAAGTTGCCCCGCTTTCAATAAGCAAACTCGTCGTACAAAAAGCTATATATTACCAGCGATAGGGATGTGACACGACGACAGCTGCGCTATCGATATTTCTTGAAGCTCGATGACGTCGTGGTTTAACCGTCTGGAATTACAGAATCTGATGCCTGACCAAAGATTACAAAGAATTTTTTTTAACACACTACAGGGAAGCTTCTCACCTAATGGTGAATGACAAAAAGGTCGAAGATTAAAGCTAACTCCACCTGGCCTCGTCAATAATGATGAACTTTTATCAACATTGTAGGTACGTACAGAATTTTAAAAAAGTCAAATTTTTTGCATAATTGGATGAGAAGTGAGTTGAAATACGAATTTATATAAATAATTATTTTAAGTAAATTATATAAATAAGTAGTTTATATAAATAATTAATCACAGTATAATTTACATTTAGTTTGTGCTATCGGTGATAGTCGTTCGCGATTGATGTAAATTTATTTCATTGTGTTTTGTTTAAGTGGCTGGCTTCTTCAACTTATCACATGTTGTTATACCTAAAATTATTGCAATATCTGATTCTGAATATAATATTCCAGGAGAAATTGACCTGCAACTGGGCGCGGACATCTAATTGCAAAAAAAGTTTTAGTTTTGAGTTTGTACACGTTATGCATGGCGTTACGCGTGTCTAGCTCGGTAATTCCTGAATAGGGCATGCATTCCGGAATTCCGGAATTTCGTAATTCCGGTAGAAAAAGCTATGTTTGATAACGGAGAAGACCGGGGCGTGTAGCTGACAGAAGCTTTACCGCAGAGAGGCTCGGTACCAGGGTCTGCTTGGGTACCTCCGGCTTACCTATTTGTTTCGGTTTGAGGGGTAAGATATGGCAGTGATTACTTTGTTACCGTGACTTTACATCTGATGCCACAAGTTGGCAACGTACACTGCGGTTCTCGTGGGGTTTGCAGTTTTGCTGTGAATCTCACAAAGTCAGTAGCCACATGTATTATAGGTGGCCACCAGGTGGGCAGTTTGCTTGCTTAGCAAGTTAGTTGTATAAAAAAATCTTACAAGTACATTTTACGCGTTCTACCAACAAGTGTGGAGAGTGAGAGAGTAATTTTCCTGTGCTGGCTACTTTTGTAACCTAATACGAAGTTCACTCTCTGATAAAATGTGAGATGCTTTATTGTTCTTGAGAACACAATATCAAGAACAACGAGTCCTCTTAAAGGAATAAATAATTATTGTTTTCGTGATTTCATCATCATTTCAGCCAAGAGACATCCACTGTTGGACATAGGCCTACACCAGGGATCTCCAAACCGATCGGTCCTGCGCCTCCCTCACCCAGCAGCTTTTCGCGACTTACACCAGATCGTCGGTCTACCTTGTGGGGTGCCTACCAACACTGCGTCTCACGGTACGCAGCCGCCACTCGAGGACCGCCTCGCCCCAACAACGGCCGTCAATCCTGCGAACTATGTGTCCTGCCCACTGCCACTTAAAGGTTTACAATTCTTTGGGCTATGTCGGTGACTCTAGTTCTTGTACGGATCTCTTCATTTTTAATGCGATCGCGTAGAGAAACCCCGAGCATAGCCCTCTCCATTGCCCTTTGAGTGACATTGAGCCTTCTGATGAGACCCATTGTTAACGGCCACGTCTCAGTTCCGTACGTCATCACTAGCAACACGCATGAATTGAAGACATTCGTCTTAAGACACTGCGGTAGATTGGCCGAGAGTATGCTGTGTAGCTTCCCGAACGCTGTCCAGCCGAGTTGGATTCGTCGATTTACCTCTTTCTGGAAGTTGGGACTTACAGAGCTGGGCTATTTGCCCCAGGTCAAAATATTTATCAACAACTTCGAGTGTAGAGCCTACAGAAGTGGGTACTACATGGGAATTCACCATGATTTTGGTCTTGTCTATGTTCATTTTAAGACTCACTTGTTGGGAAACTCTACAGAGGTCTTTGAGCACTGTGCCTAGATCTTCCACGGTCTCATCGGCAAAACGAAGGTGAGACATGTACTCGCCGTTTATGTTGATGCCGAGTCCTCTCCAGTCCAAAAGTTTAAATCCATCCTCCAACGCAGATGTGAATAGTTTCGGCGATATTTCGTCACCCTGTGTCATACCTCGGTGAAGTCGTATTGGTTTCGAGTTTTGGTCCTGAAGGCGGTCTGACATAGTGGCGTTTTTTGTACAATGATTGCAACACTTGGATGTACCGGTAGTCTATTTGGCACCTCTGGAGTGACCTTAGCATAGCCCAGATCTCGACGGAATCAAAGGCTTTCTTATAGTCCACAAACGCCAAGCATAGTGTCAGATTATACTCCTTGGTCTTCTGTAGTGTTGCCCAAAATTGGTCTTGCAGTCTTGCGAGACTTGCTGCAAGACCGAGACCAAGGTCGGCCTAATTGTAGCAAGACCAAGACCAAGGCTGTATGCTTACTCAGGCGAACAAAAATCAACAACCCCAACACAATCCCAATGTCGATCGATCGGAATTGGTTCAAGTGTAAGCCTACTGATCCATACAATATTTGACCAAGACTCTTGAGCAAGACTCTTGCTCAAATCTTGTATGGATCAGTAGGCTTACACTTGAACCAATTCCGATCGATCGACATTGGGATTGTGTTGGGGTTGTTGATTTTTGTTCGCCTGAGTAAGCATACAGCCTTGGTCTTGGTCTTGCTACAATTAGGCCGACCTTGGTCTCGGTCTTGCAGCAAGTCTCGCAAGACTGCAAGACCAATTTTGGGCAACACTAGTCTTCTGTATAACCTGCCGCAGCGTATGAATGTGGTCTATGGTATTATAGCCTTTACGAAATCCGGCTTGTTCGGGAGGCTGGAAGTCGTCAAACCTACGCGCGAGCCGATTCGTGATGACGGAGTTAAATAGTTAAATGCCCTCGAGTGTGACGGAGTTAAATAGCCTCTGAAACACTTTCCGGAATGGTTGTCCACCCGCTTTCAAAAGCTCGTCTGTAACTCCATCATCACCCCGGCGCCTTGTTGTTTTTGAGCTGTTTGAGAGCCACACTAATCTCGTACAGGCTGACGTCCGGGATGTATTCGGTGTAATAATGCTGGATCAATTTGGCTCTGGGATCTGTAGACTGAATGACAGGTGCCTGCGATATTGTGTAAAGCTGTCCATAGAAGTGTTCGATCTCAGCCATTAGCTAAGGTCGGGACGTAACGACTCTGCCGTCCTCTGTCTTCAGGTACGTCAGCAGACTCTGACCGAGTGACAGATCTCTTGCAAACACTTTGGAGCCCTTGTTCCGCTCGATGGCTTCTTTAATACGTTCCGTCTTAAATCGGCGTATGTCGCGAGTCAGGGACTTCGAGATCTGTTTGTTGAGTCGCCGACGAGCATCTTCAGAAGACTGCAGACCCATCCCACGCCTTTCCTCCATCAGCTTAATTGTCGGCTCTGAGATCTTGCTTCTTTGCTTGGTACGGTTGGTTTAATTCGCATTGTGTGATAAATAAGCCTTGTTGATTTTACGGTTAAGAGGCTGACAACTCTGAGCTAAGCTCATCGAGCCCCACTTTAAACTTTTTTTAGCAAAACCTGTTTAATATACCGTAGCAAAAAAATATATGTTACTCTTGACAACATTTTTTAAAATATCGATGTCCCTAAAAGGAATTTTAATTAAAAATTTCTCGTTTAAAAAATGCCAAAGACACCCATCAAAAACTGCTTCCAGAAGAAAATCCGAGTTATTTAACAAAGGTTATTAAATGACTTTCAGGAAATTAACTCGTTACACATAATTTGATAATATTGATGTTTCATATCTTCAAATAAGTTACTGGTTTCTTAAAAAAAAAAATATTGACTTGTTCGCTAAATTTCAATATCGCATCGCGCCCGTAATCCAGTACAAATCATGTCTCAAGGTCGTTGGCGTTACCTCCTCAGCCTCTTAAGCTGTTTAATTAGAGTAATAAGAGAGAAAGATGACCAAATATGTTTAATTTGTTACAAAAGTTTATTAAAAGACTGATATAATTATAAATCTTGTTTGATTTGAAAAAAAATGAAAGTTACCAATTCCGGAACCAGTTCCGGAATTCCGGAATCAGATCATCAGTATTGGAACTCAGTTCCGGAATTGAGAACCTTGCGATATTGCATGCCCTATTCCTGAATGCGTTTTTTTGTGTCCCGCACGAACTCTAAGCGGGACGCATCCTTACCGACATCAGAATCGGGACGTCCCGCATACAGCGGGATTCTGATTCTGATTCTGATTCTGAGGTTGGCAACCCTAGTCTCAACCTCTACGACCACGGATGTGATTAAACTTACTTACTTTAATATTCTCAATTTATGAGCGTCGGTGGCGCTGTGGCCTCGGCATTGGACTGTGCTCCGAATAGAATCGGGAGGCCCGCGATCGATCCTGCCATGTACCAATGTGTTTTTTGGTTTACGAATTTCATATGTACATTTATCTGACGCTCATACGGTGAAGGAAAACATTGTGAGGAAACCTGCATTCACCTGCGAAGTAATTCAAAGGTGTATGTGAAGTCAACCAATCCGCACTGGGCCAGCGTGGTTTGACTAAGGGCTAATCGCCCTAACTAGTTAGGGTAGGCTCATGCCCCTCGGTGGGGACTTATATGAACTGTGATGATAATGATCGTTACGAGTTTTCCATATCTTCCCGGAGATGCGGAGGTTGATTTCCGACATCCAAGGGGGAACAGGTACCGTGACACATGCATTCTGAGTCCATACAGCGTGGACTCTTCACAATATTACCTTGAATAGAAAACGTATCAAAGGGCAGAAATTAGATTAGGAACTCATCCTTGAATAAGTCCCAACGGGCATTTCTGTATGATACACACCCAGCGGCGACACAATATTTCCACCGCGACCTTAATGTTATCTAGAATCTAGAACCTACACGTTGTGACGTTGCTTAATTAACCGTAAGTTAGTTGCCGTAAGATAAGACTGCTCATCATAATTAAACAATTTGTGTGGGAGGAACGTGTGGAACTTCTTATCTATCTATATGTCAATAAATATTGTCAAAACATCAATGTTGTTTTTTTAATTCAATTTTTTTCCCTATGTGTTTTGATGTAATATTAGCATGTTTATAATTATCGGCAAACTCCCATTTTATTTTTAAAGTGAAACTTTTTTTTAACTCGCATGTGGCATTACACAACATGAGATCTTTAATTTCATATAGGTCAAGATTGTCAATCTAAGTGGCCGTAGTTCGATCCTGGTGTAGTGATTTTTTTTCATACATTTGTTTTTTATTGCCTTTTTATTTTATTATTTTGTTTTTTTTATTTATAATTTTCTTTTCAGAAGAAAAAGATTTAAGTTAACATTGAAATCGCAATTTTATACCCTAAATCGAAAATTTTCAGTTAAGTATATGCCTAGGATCCAAAAAAAAGTTTCACTTGCATCGTTGTTTTATAAAACCACACAATGATTTTTGTATTTTGAATTAAATGTGTAGCCATCTTATTAAAAGCTCTTAATGTCAGCTTTCTTCCTAAGGGTCCTGCTGATAATGACCAATTTTATCAGCGGATAAATCGAATACAAGAATAGCGAACAGGAGTTTTTAGGGTACCGTAGTCAACAAGGAACCCTTATAGTTTCGCCATGTCCGTCTGTTGTTGTTGACTATAGAACCCTAAAATCTTCCAGATAATTATTCAATTTAGGGTATGAGAATCCCGTTTTTAATCTTAACTTAAATCTTCTTCTTTTCAAAAGAAAATTATAAATAAAAAAGCAAATTAATAAAAAAACAAACATGTAATATAAGAAGCAAATTAATAAAATAACAAAAAAGCAATAAAAAAACAAATTTCTGAAAAAAAAATGCTCTACACCAGGATCGAACCACCACAGCTACATAGATTTAAAGTCGAAAATCTAAAGCATAGACCAATCCTGACCTATATGAAACAGTGAAATTAAAGATCTCACGTTTTTGTGTAATGCAACATGCGATTGACAGAGGAAAATATTTGAGGCGATGCAAGATGTACACAGTTTAAAATGGTTACATCTTACACCCTTAAGCCACCGTGCGATCAAACAGTATATTCCAAAGCCATCCACCCGCAAGGACCGCACCAGAAGCCACACGCCTCGCCCCGGTGTCCAGCAATTGTTCCAGTTTTTGTTCTAGGTAATTAAACCCATCTTTCGACCCTCGTTATATCTCGGGTCACATACATTACACGAGGTTAGATCAGCTAATGAAGATAAGCCGCATCATTACATTATAGTTGGGTAGCGGCTGATTTAGAATGCATAGGAACGACGTGCTATTGGAATAGTTGTATACTCGTACTTTATAAGCGTTACGGTTGATTAATAGTATCAGATAGTATATTTTCCTGATTAGCTTTACCTCCTCTCAAAGGAGTGGGAACCTTTTGGATTGTGTTGTAATAAGCATACATAACCTTGCACCAGTTGTCTACATAACGCTGGGGTTATTTCCACTACTTTGCCCCACTACTGGTGGGACCATGAGGCAATTTCATTCCACGTGGTCCCACTGGACAATGGGACCACACAGAATAACGTTTAACCCTTTAACGTTCCTTACCTATCTTATCTCACAGGTCAAATAATTTTTCTAGACCTTAATTTTAAAAGAAACATTAATAAACTAATAACAAAACCAAAACATTGCACCAGATTATACTAAATTTAAAGTAACTAATATTATACATAAGTTTAACTATTAACCTTAATTAGATTAAGATATTTACAATTATTGACTTAATTATGTGCACCATTTGGACATGATGTGGGCTTCCCAATTTCTCTGTGATATTCGCTGAAAAGCTTACCTACAACGTAATACGATTCGTTATTTCCTCCTTCTGTCTTTCTCTTCTTCTTTTTGAGTATCAAAGCTACTTCTTTTTCTCAGTTGCGTTACGTCTACGTTTGTTTAAAAAAATTCCTACAAATAGAATTCTCGTGTTGTAAAAATTGCAGCAAAAATTCCACATACGACGCTTGTTGTAGCGTTGTCGCGCTCTTCGTCTATTAAACCAAGTACTATACGCTACCTTATTTCAAACTCCTTGACCATCCGTACACAATACAAGTCTAATAAAACGCCATGTACAACATTGGTATTAACACGGGCCATTCATTATCCGCGCGAGTGTAAAATGTTGCCTCAAGTTCAGAAATGTTGCGAGCAACGCTCGCGACGACGACGCGACGTAGTGTTCCGAGATAACGGGATAAAATAAATTACAGGCGGGTGTTTCGTTCCCTGCACAGTTTGCGTGGCTACCTGGATAACTTGTTTCAGTGTTTCGGTGCAAACATTTACCATCCTGCATTTAAAAGAAGTTTAATATCGAGTTGTGTCTCTTTATTTTGTCTTTGCAATTGGCAAGATTTTCATTTCGTTGCCACTTCATTTTATACCACTGTTTTCTTGTAATAAGTCTTGTAATACGAGTATATGCAAAAGTTTAATTTCATATATTGTCCCAATATTTTTCACTTTTTGTTAGGATATAATTATGATTCATCATTACAGCCCATATACGTCCCCACCGAGGGGCTCGAGCCTACCCTATATTAGGGTGATTAGGCCTTAGTCAACCACGCTGGCCCAGTGCGGATTGGTCGACTTCACATACATCATTGAATTTCTTCGCAGATGTATGCAGGTTGCCTCACGATGTTTTCCTTCACCGTAGGAGCGTCAAACAAATGCACATATGAAATTCGAAACGAAAAACACATTGGTACATGGCGGGTCTCGAACCCCGACCCCCCGATTGGAAGGCAAGTGCCGAGTCCACTGCGCCACCGACGCTCTGATAATTATGATTAAGCTTTGACAATCACTCGATACAATCAAGTCATAATGTACGTAAGGATGGTCGTAATTGGCCTCCGAATATTTTTATACTTTTTTCATCGTGTTGTATGGAATGTGCTGTGGTATTATCCAAAAATAAATAAATAAGCCTCGATGTCCATGATGTCCATTGTCAAGGCGATCCATGGTCTGGGCAACCCCAATTCTCTGAACCACCCTAGGAACTTAATTAGGCTCTAGATCAAATCAGGCTATATTGACGTACTATTTTTTTTTATTGCAGAAAGTTGGCAAACAAGCAAACTGCCCACCTGATGGTAAGTGGTAACAGTTACCTATAGTACATGTGGTTCCTGTGAAATCCGCAGCAAAACTGCAACTCCCACAAGAACCACAGTGTAAATTGCCAATTACCACAAGTCACGGTACCCAGTAATTTCAGTGCCATATCTTACCCTTCAAACCGGAACACAGCAATGCAAGCATTGCTGCTTTGCGGCAGAAATAGGTAAGACGGAGGTACCCAAGCACACGACTTTGGTACAGAGTCTCCCTCCGGTACTATCAGTACTTTAGTACTATTATTTATTTTGTGGTGCAACACCGCACTGGTTAAAATGTTTACTGTAATTTGTTTAAGTTTTTTATCTCTTCAGAGTTATCAACTCTGTTAGTCGAATTTTACGACATGCACGGGAAGAAAAGGGGCGGCGACAAATAAATGTATTGCCATGCAAAATTAGGCTTTAAGTAGACATTTGAACGCCTTGAAAAGGTGTAATAAGAGTCGGGAGGCATTCAACATCTCGATGTAACACCACAGAAAATATGATTCCACAATCACATTTTCGTGATTGTCGATTATTAATTGCTAAACAAACGCATTCGCATTTATATCTTCAACGATTTATTACAATAATTTTTACAGTTAGCCTTCGACGAGTGCACCAAACGTCAATTTATGAATTCTCAGCGTTAATGCGATTTTGTCTATGGAAATTTGTATGGGGAATCAATAACCGCTGAACCGATATGAGATTTGGTATGGAGATAGTTTGGGATATTGTGGGGAAGATAAAAAAATTGGATAAGAACTAAGTACCCACATTACTAATTCCACGCAGACGAAAAATAAAAACAAGCCATCAATTTTCATCATAGGTGGCATATTTAGATGGCATTTAGTTTCCAGGCTAAGGTTAAACCCTAAAAATTACCAAAACGGGCGAAACTAGAGTTCACACCCTATCATAATTAACATAAACATTCATTCATTCATTCATGCGTTCAACCATTCATTTATTCATCATCTAGTGAAAATCCGAATTCTCTAAGTGGCCCACGGGCTGGAATCGAGACGTTGTACTTTTGTTTCTTTTTGTACATTTTTCGGTCTAACAAAACAATATTCATACAATGATTTATCTCAGTGTAAGTTGGGCGGACGGAAGGAAAGATGAGCACATAAGTGTTAGAATATTACCGGAGGGAGACCGTACCAGGGTCGTGTGCATGGGTACCTCCGTCTTACCTATTTCTGCCGCAAAACAGCAGTGCTTGCATTGCTGTGTTCCGGTTTGAAGGGTAAGATATGTCATTGAAGTACCTGGGTACCGTGACTTCACGTCTTAAGTCACGAGTTGGCAACGTACACTGTGGTTCTTGTGGGGGTTGCAGTTTTACTGCGAATCTCACAGGAACCACATGTATTATAGGTGACTGTTATCACTTACCATCAGGTGGGCAGTTTGCTTGTTTGCCAACTTGATTGTAATAAAAAAAAAGCAGTTTGGTTCAAAAAATCACGACGGAACCATGAGACAAGCTTGCAAAACTAAGGAAATCCGCAAATACCTTTTCATCCACTAATTACTTACGGAAATCATGACAAGCTAGACACAAATCTTATCAACACTCACTATGCTTAATTAAATTTTGTTTGTCGTGTTGTCGCTTGGCGTCGATTCCTTAGTTCGATAAACAGCCGCGAACGGTTAGATTCTTGATTATTATTTAATATTTTAAGCGTAGCGTTTTGACTCGTCCAACTTTGATAGTTTAGTTTTCAGCAGTTTGCATGATAATGTTTCGCGTTCCAACTTTGTGGAACTGGAATTTGTGGAACTGGGAAGGGATAGTTTTTAGATTTAAAATGAGAAAAGTTCGCCGGTCTTTAACAAAAATGCACCCATTTCTGTAGTGACAGATTATTTTTTTTTGAGATTCGGTATCGTATCGCCTCTAGCGGAGATATCAGGATTTTCTTTAAATATTAAGAGTCGGAACCTGCTTCTAAAAGCTCGAAATGAGCCGTCATACCAAAAATACATTTAAAAATACTTTGCTTATTTTAGATACCGACTCAAAATACGTAAGTGTAATAACTTAAAATGAATATGCATTAAAAAATATAAATACTTTTTTTTCACAAATCACAAATCTTTGACCTTCATCTTACCTGATATTAAGTGACAATAAAGCCGAGGATTGCACGAGCTTCACCTGGACTCTTTCAACAACTGAGGAACTGGTTATCTTGCCTCTATTTACCGGAACAGAATAATTACGTTTTTGTTATTTTGGCGAAAAACATATCTCAGGCGGTTATAGTTACCCATGCGGGCTCAGAAGCGCTACCACCATGAGATTATAAACCAAGCAGAAATTCTTCTACACCCATGAGAATTGAACCCCGGGCCTCCAGATTAATACCATGCGCTCTCGACAAGTATTTAGTCTATACTAATATTATAGAGGAAAGATTTGATTGTTTGTTTGTATTGAATAAGCTTCGAAACTACTGAACCGATTTTGATGAAATGGTATAGGGATAGTTCGAGACCAGGGGAAGGACCTAGGGTAATTTTCCTACGGGAAAAATCTGACGGGAAATGTTTTCCTACGGGAAAAGTTAGTTATAATGCAAACAAAGTTGCATACGGTCAGCTAGTTAAGTATAAGTTTAGAATTAACACGTTCTCTGCACAATCGATGCGTAGATACACGTTAAAAATATACCGAAAGAGCTAAATTATACCCACATCAGCCCCTGTAGCACGACCACCAGAACACGATATGATTAAGCGATATATCGCGGTAAATTGTCAAAATACGATGAAAACCTATTGTATTAGAATAGTTCACCGCGATAAACCGTTTTATCATATCGTATTTTGGTGGTCGTGCTACCCCTGTTTGGGGGGCTGCCCCACCATTATGAACAATGAAACACGAATGGTAATACCATAAATCGATATGAACTGTCTAAATATACTGCATATATTTACATCTTCCTTTAAACCTTTCTTCTTCTTCCTTTAAACTTTTATTGATATACATGTCGGAGTGGTGCTACCTAGTGACGGCTACAGTAGCGCCATCTAGTAAAATGTCGGTATTGTTACCGACTGTTAATGGCACGTCAGGTAGTGTACCTGGGTGAAATCAGAGATGGCGTTACAGAGTTGTCATGTATTGACATATTTGACATTGGCAGATGAGTAGACAGAGCGACATGGGCAGTGCACCACGTGCGTTTAGTAATCGGTGAAAATCAAAGTGATCATCTATTATTTTGTTAATTAATTAGTGAAATTAAATAAAGCTGTGCATCAACTATCCGTGTGCGTTACTATCTTTTTTGGAAGCGTGTTTTTTTGGGAATAGGGAGGAGAAATCTCAGCCGACAAGCGAGGAAGCACATGGCTCTTCGACATACATATATTCAAAATACCCAAAATAACAATACCAATATCCAAAACATACTCAAAACTTCAGGATAGCTGAGAAATCAGTTCATATCCATATATCGTTCTACCATAACGTGTTTCGGAGATCATGCTAGAGGAGGCAGCAAAACACGTATCGCTTCATAGAATGCTCAAAGCCGTCACATTGGATTTCAGTCGTTCGCTTGGCGCCAATCCAGCGAAATGATATGACCAGCGCACCGTGTAATTGTCATCAGACTTAGCTAAATAAGAACTAGAGATCGGGTTAACAAAACCTCGTTATTCGTTTCGCCTGTGATTTAATTTTCAGAGAGGCGGAGATTTTTATCTGTTGTACAACGAGCCAGCTCGACTAGTCAACTCAAAAAAGACACAGCCAAAAAAGAATTTCATATTTTGTTCCTGCGTGTGAGTGAAGTCGCCAAAGCTCACAGACGAGCTTGCTCACGTCCAAATTCACGTCAATGAAGTCATTGATATAAACTCGGACGCGTCGTGACGTCGTTGACAAGTGACAATCGCCATACACACTGAAGGCGCGTTCCAGATAAGCATTGATTTGCAACATTTTTAAAAAATTTATCATCAACGCATTTCATTTGCCTTTTATGTTAACTTTTCGTGCTGGTTTCGTGTGTTTCAGTCCAACATTTTGACCACGAAAAGTAAGCATCAAATAACCATCCTAATAGATGGGTTCTCTGATACAACTTTTTGACAGCTTTCAAATTTGACATTTGGCCACTTTTTTTCATTAATCAAAAAGGTTTTTCAGCGGATTTAAAAAATGAATAGAAAGATATTTATAATTTTAGACGATTCTGATTTGTATTATTTAAAATTTGAGGTTACTGGCTGGACTAAGTAGGTGAGGCGTCAAAATTCAGCACGAAAAATCAGTTCTTACCGTTTCATTTTTAACAATTAGCGCGGCAAAAAATGTTTACATCTCTTAAAAGAAACTCATAACGAGGCTAACGTCAGGTGTCAGAATCAGCAATGTGGTCACGCTTATTTAGAACACAGCTTGAATATTCGGCGATTGTCACTTGTCAGCCAAACGATAACTAACAATCGCTTATTGATGCGTCATCAGCCGCGCGCGTCAGACGCATGCAGCAAGTGCAAGCAGCAACGAGACACAAACTTGAACATTTGTTCTATACAAGGTTATTTTTTAGTTACTAAAAAAAATTGTGTGCTTGTTCAGACAAGCAAACTGAACAACTTTCACTACGGGACCAACTTTGAAATCGCAAAAAAAAATCAGCTGTTCCATACATCTAGGGTTCAGTGAATATTGAACATTTGTATGGAACAGCTGATTTAACCTTGTATGTAGAGTTCCTTTATTTCCACTAGTTCAGTTGACAGGACTGCAAACAACCGAAACCGTACTTCGTTTGCTTACCTCACTGAACTAATGTAATTTTTTATCGTTTGTTCACTTGACCGAACTACTGAGTTATTTGTCATGTTTTTTGTTTGAGTTGAAAACACCTTCGATTCGCTTCGGCAACGATCTACTTTATGTTATAAAAACAGTGATGGATGGACATCGAACTGATTGTCAAGCTGAAAGCTATCTCAATGAATTTGTAATTACCCATTATAGGGGCTAGTTATAAAATTAAATATTTCCGCATCAATTTCTTCAAAATCAATGCATCCATTTGCAATCACTAAGCACAAACGTTCTTATTTCTAATAACAATAAAACATTTTGTTATATTAATAATAAAAATAACCTATACACCCGGGTTGCCTGGTTAAGATTGTTCTTTGACAGTAAATCCACCTTTTGTGATACTTATTTTATTATAATAGCTATATTGAACTTGTCAAAGGTCATAAAAATATAATGATTCGTGGAGGATATTTTAAAATTTCGAATTCTCGGAATTACTTAAACGCTCCGTCTCTTAATGATCGGGATCTTAGACCTCTTAATTAAAATCGATCCCGCAAAACGAACCACACGGAGTGAGCCAGAGGAATGTAATCAATCAACGGCATTCATTTGAATTGGAGCCGTATTGCGAAGGTAGCAAGACCACGTTTGACGTTCTATTCAGTTACATACATGCGCCTCTTTAAAACTCGTTAACTTTACCCATCTCATCTCCAACTCCTAATGTGTCATTCCGGCCCTGCCCTGACCCTCGCTAGAAGTCGTACGCTACAGCTGTTACGATTTGTTATAGAAATTTAATAAATGACACTAACAACTACTCGTCGAAACAAACAGTTCAATTTGGAGGATGTCGGAGCCGTTTTCGTTAAAGGGCTCCAACTATTTAGCTTTTAAATAGCTACTTTCAACGAAATTTTACATAGCATTTAATGCTGAGATTCATTTGTTTAGTAACGTGGTGCTATATCTTTTTTTTTCTTATTAAAAAAGTCGCCCTACACTGAGTTTCTTTCCTGTGTCGTGGGTGCAGTTACAAACAGAATATCACATGCACATACACGCCCAGACCGGGACAAATTTCTGGAGGCCATACAAAATATTTGTCCCGTACGGGAATCGAACCCGCGACCCGTTGCGCAGTAGGTGATCACTCTACCTCTGCTCTAACCGTGTCGTTATATATTAGATTATTATTATCATATGTATATCATAATTATATTATCATATTATATCAGATATAATTATCATATAAGTATTTAGATATAGCAACACGTTGCATCCCACCTAACCTGGCTGCATTTTAAATTTCAATATTTGTTACAATTTCATGTTTCACCCTATACTTAATTGCCGACATTGGATACTTGCCACGATTTTGTAAAATAATGCATATAATATTACAAAATAATCACCGTCTAGGGCTAAAATAATAAACAGCTGACATGCCCTAATACCCTTCCAAAATTATAGGCACCCATGTTGAGCCTTTTTACTAGCTGACCCGGCGATCTTCTTACCGCTCGCGTATGGCCTGTTTGAAGTGATCAACTGCTGGCTCAACAACTGAACATCTGTCGTTGTTTTATCAATATATTGAAGATCTCTCACAGCCTTCTATTTCATTCACTCGCTCAATTTTCACATTATGTGATTTTAAAAAACCCGTTTGAGCTTTTCTGAAATTTTCTTCTATACAAACCTTGTTCTGACAATTATGAATACAAAACAAAAAGAATTGTCCAATTCGGTGCAGTTGTTTGAAAGTTATGGGCGTACATACATTTCGAAGATCCATTTTTATTTATATATATATATAAGATAATTGTAACAGTGAAAAAATAAGAACAGAGACGAATCCCTTGACGCATTAATTACTAGCCCGATCCCTACCCCTGCACTACGTCACCACTTTACTGTGTGTCAGACAGGGTGATGTAGGTTTTTGTCTCAACAGACGGTGGGATAGAAGAAGTGCCTTCGTCGGCACTCTCCAACTATCCTGAGCAGATGGGAAGGGGTAAGTCCAAAAGAAAATCGAAGCTAGCGACATCTCAGCTTGTCTCAGGGAGTTCGTTTGGTAAATTGGACCTTTTTGATCTCGAACATTCCCTCCATGGGAGACAAAGAGGTTCCGGAGAGAGATTTAGTCTCGTATCAGCTAATTAACCGCTGGTTGACTGGAGTTAGATTAAATTTGAATGCAGGCGGGACCCATGAAATATAAAAGAGTAAGTTCCAATTTATACTATATCCAAATGTAATAAGCTCTCAGTCTTACCTGCATGTTTTGTGCTATTTAATTGCACCTATAACGTGTTTCATCATTTTAACTTGATATTCTTACACCGCAGAGTTTAATGTGCCCACTAAGACTTACGCCATTAAGACGTATCGAATGACGTCATCATTTATGAACATCCGTTAAGCAGTTGAATAGTTCCGAGGTAACGTAGGAACGCACTTACGTACCACATACCTTTGTCGCTTAACCACAAATGAGATAATAGTACCTACTACCTACAGAAATTGCAACTTCTGTAGGTACTATTATCTCTTTTATCTTGAAAAAAGCCGTTATATTTAACAACTAAACATCGAGCTTCCAAGCTGAATCGCACCTTAACGCCATGCGTTAGCGTATGCAATAAATCCAGAAACCCCAGAAATCCAGGCCCTCTCCACAAATATTTGAGTCTTGAGCTTTATTAAAGCGAAAAGTAGTACGCGGGCAGTAATTTGAAATATCTTCAGTGCACGTATGTTTCGTTTTGTCATGACGCTCGCTTATAAAAAACTATGCACTAGAGAAGTATCTGAATTTATCTATATAGTTTGTCAATTGTATTGATGTTTACTTTTTATCGTGCTGAGTGACTTAAGACCTAAAAATGTAAAATGAATCAAGTCACATCACACAAACCTCAGTGGTTTCAGGGTGTGTATTTTACAGATGATTTTAATTTATGGTTTTAGATTGTAGATAGAATAAAAAAAATTGAAGCCATTTAAAAAAAGTTGCACCTTAAAAATGTCACCATAACTAAATTAACGTCGAGCAGAAGTTGCATCGAGCTTTTAAAAGCTTATCTATTGGTTCTCGGTCACCCTTTTATATAACAATTTCAACCTGCAGATCACGTAGCACACAGTACACATAGTAGGCTCAGCCTATTGGTGCGCCCCGTCCGATCCATTAAGGTCATAGTAACGTCAATCATAAAAAATCACTGCAGAAAAAACCGGTTCTCTTCATAAATATTGAACAAAAAATCTTTAAAAAAGATATGTTATTATTCAACGCATTCTTTAGAGGATGGTCTTTTTAATTTTTTGATAAATTAATTAAAACTTGGTTAAAATATGACCCAAACATGCCTCGATTTTAAAACTATAAACCTAATCGCTTCGTAAATATTAGGTTAAATCACATACTTTCGATTTCTATAAATAAAGTGAACAATATTCTAGGGGATGGTCTTTTTAGGTTTTTCTTATTCGCCTTTATAAATTTTTTATTGATATAATTCATCTTACGAGTAAAGGTTTGCTTGAATATTCCCCTCACTCTCACTCACTCACTCCTATGTAATCAGTGCGGGACGATCGACGCAAGGTCATTGGGAGTACTATGCGCCTTAACATATCGAGCGTTGACGATTCGAATTCTATTTGAGAACTCTACACGACCCCTTTGTCAAGATCGTGACTGTAAATATTCAAGGACACAGTGAACATACATAGGTACCGTACAACCGTTGTATCGTTCTGTTTGTATTAGAACCTAATCACAGGCGCAATGACACGCGAGAGTTGACTTCCTATTTGGGGAGGGGACCTTTCATTTGGCATAATGTTGTTTGTCATAAAGACGCTTGGCATAAATCACTAAGCATAATAATCGAAAAGCATAACATTATCGTCACATAATTTTTTCTTTGCATAATTTGTATAAGGCACAATTATCCAAAGGCATAGTTTTATGAAGCATAATTAATAAAATTCCTAATTTCTTTTGACATAATATTGGAAGTTCTAAAATGTTTTGACATAATTTTAAGTGTCATGATTAATGATATCCCTTATTTTGAGGCATTTCTTATAATTAGAAATGATTTTATTTTAGAGGATATAACGTTCATTAGATACAATGTTTACTTTGTTTTACTTAACTTTTTATAATAACATTTCATATATTATTTTATTCAAATATGATACTCGAATATTCTATATTTTCATTTGATATTATTTTTTAATTGTAGGTATATATTGATTTTTTATTTCACAAAGTAATTCATTCATGCTACTAGTGACAGAAACGAATCGCTGCAAAACCGACTCCACGTAGTCTTGTTTGTCCTACCCCTAGAGTGTAATTCAAACCCGCGTAGGCGCGGAGGGGCCAGGCGGCCCGCGAGCAGAGGAGCAGGGACCCGATTCTCGTGTAATAGAACTTTTCCGCGTGGTAAATTCGTATGCGAATTTTTGGATTCTACTGAAAAGTTCGAATGATTCGTATGAACCGTATTCTCGGGTACCCGTAGAACAATATTACCGATCGAACTAGGAAGTCGGAAATAGCATTGACAATTTAATGTTTCGTACAACGTTCATGAGGCGTTTTTAAAAGCGCTATGGCAACCACTATAATGTACATCTTAAAATAGTTCTTTTTGGTAAAAAATATTACAAAATCTATTTTAACACAAAATATATTTTTAAATGTGATCATATTTTCTAAAAATAATACTTATATAACAAAATATAAAAGTTAAATTTTTAATATTTCGTAAAGTACATTGATTGAAACGGAACGCTCCAGACAGCACATTCATAAGTTCTGACGTTAAATGTCATTAATTACAATAAAGTTTGTCTAAGATAAATATTGAATTGAGACAAATTCTTATTTTAATTATTTTTTTTATATAATAATCTGTTATGGAGCAAAATAATATATCCAAAAAATTTGCTAGTGCGGAGCAAAGGCTTCGTCTAGTACATTTAGTAGAAGCCGATCCACAGCTGAAATGTGGCAAACTTGATTGTCCAACTTAATCCCGAATCATTCACTAAGAATGAAGCTAAAAGGCGGTGGATAAACATCAGTGAAGATATAAATTCCATAACAGGGGCTAAAAAAACTTGGGAGGAGTGGCGCAAGGTAAATTTTTGAAGTTATCCTCGATGTTATGTGTATGTGGTTCGGCGCTTGCTGCCTCTAATTCTTTCTTCCACCAAATTGGGGTAGAAGTTCACCAAAAACTCTTCCTCATACACTTTAATGAGACAAAACACAGAGAGAAAACACAGTTTGAGCGAGCTTCGCGGTTTGTGCTCGTTTATACAGAAATAATCACAAACTCCTTGTATTTTTATAATTTTGAAACACTTTTGACAGCTAAATTCGTATACGAACCATGATTTTATGACAATAATTTTTATGCCTAGAAATAGAGAGCCGTTTGGGAAAGATGCTTAGGCAACTAAAAATATATCGAACACCAACAATATCGATATCGGTGTGCCTGCGATTGATATCGCGTGCACCGACCTAGTGTACGCACATCATTAAAAAAGTCTTACGTGTGACGTCGAACCGACTGGCTGCGCGGGCGCATCTAAAATACAAAAACATCTTATCGCTGTGTGTTAGTCTCGCAAAAACTCAAAAACGGTGAGACCGATTTTTACGAAATTTAACATTAGGTAACTATCTGTAACTTTTGCGGCTACTTGTTACTATTTGTTGATTGTTACTCATTATTTTATGTTCGCGTTTTGAGGTAACATTCTCAACAATGCTATAGAGCAGGGGTTCCTCAATTTTAAAAATAACAGACCACCAACCAAATACCCTTTATCTTATGGAAAAAAATGATTACAAATCAACACTGAAATTTATATAAGATTTTTTTATGAAATGTGTAATATAATTGATTTACATTATTGTTTAATAGCTTATCTATATAAATAAAAATGGATCATCGAAATGTATGTACGCCCATAACTTTCGAACGACTGCACCAAATTGGTTTTATGTATTCGTTATTGTTAGGACAAGGTTTGCATAAAAGAAAATATCTGAAAAATTATTACAGGAAAAAAAATTCATTTAAAATATGTTCACGTAAAAGTGACTAACTTGACAGATTGACATTCAGGCTACTCCAAATCTATGGTTTCTTACACTGTTGTATTGTCAATAGGTTTTTTAGTATACCCGTGCGGGACCGGGACGGGCAGCTAGTAATAAATAATTTTGGTGAAACCCTGATGACTATTCTACGGATACCCTACGTTCAGCAGTTTGGGAATCCCAGCTATAGAGAGTAAGAATATTGACTGTTTTTAAAACGGCAACGATGCTTAACATATGTTAACAATAAATAACTTTTTGTTATCGGATGTTGCTGAGTAACATTTGGAAACGTTGATCTACAAAAAGTAACTGCGATGTGGATGCATGGAACCATTCATATAGTATATTATTACCAGCACTGGACTGCAAGCTTGTTCCATGTTTTCAAAAACAAATTAGTCAATCCTACCTGATGGTAAGTGGAAGTGTAATAATGTCCTCCTAACCGATACTCGATCACGGTAGCCAATCTCCAAGGAGACTAGCCATCTGCGCAGGAGATATTATAGTGCACAAGTGACTGCGCAAACGCACTCTTATCTCTGTTCCTTCACTCGCCTAGTCCGATGGGATGGTTAGACGACACGACCGGAGCGGGCCCACTGTTTAACATGCCTTCCGAAGCACGGGATGTAATTTGGTCACCCATAATAGGAGTGACCACAGCCAGCGTTGCTTTACCTTAGCAATTGTTCGCTAAGCACACGCTCCAATACGCCACCAACTGTGCTTCGCGGAGGTGTAGTTCCAAAAAACATCTACTGAACGCACAAGTACGATAGCGAATGAAATTGACATTGACATATTGTTGAATGACACATTGTGGAGATGTCATGATGATGTCCGATAACTCAGTATCGATTTATACTTTATGGATTGTATACTTTGTTATATTTATTTTTCACCTTTTCACTAAATAATTAATATAACATATTAACCATATAGTAAATATGTTATAAATTACTCTTGAAGGTATATTATGAATATATGTAGTTTATTGTCATTCAAAAAGATAAAATGAGGCAGCAACTCGGCCCTAGAATAGTAAGTCTTCTGGTTTTTTCAACCATCGATAACAGTAATTGTTTGAAATATAATCGATTTAGTACAGCACTTAATGATGCATTAGGTGTGTTCCCAAATAAGCTAGACATATTAATCTTCGGAAGTATAATTTGATTCAATGAATTAAAAAATAAACCAAAGGATAGTGATAAGTTGTTAAAACCTAAACTACATTAGGTTTTTGAATATGATACTGAAAATACTTTTATTTTAACACGAAAAACTTTTAGCTCATTAAGGTGCGTTTCCCAAGCAGCTAAAATTAAATTGCGATTTTCTTCATTTGGCTATAGCAGTAAGGACTAATTTTTATTTATATCAAACACTCATAGTAGAGGAATTTTTTGATACGTGTAACGTTGGGCCCAAAATGGGGGATCACCTTTAACATGCAATTCTTAACATAAACTTATTATACAACTACCTATGAAGTGGGGATACTTTCCTAAGTCGTACTGTCTGCACTATTAGAGGTGGTGTTAATGGTTGAAAAAAATATTAGTTAAAAGTTAATAGTTGAATAAAAATATAAGATAATTTAAATGGTTAAAAATATCAGTCAATATTTTTATTCCAATACAATATATAGATATTATTATTAGCACTGTGGCGGTCAATATTTTTATCAGTTCAGTCAATGGTTGAAATTATTCACTACGATATTTCTATCAGTCGGTTACATTTATCTATACGAATAAATATAACTCTTGCGTTAAAATCAACTTGAATGGAATGAATATTTTTATTCGATACTAGTGGGCCCGGCAGACGTTGCCCTGCCCGATTCCAGCGCCACCTACCGGGTCCAACTTTACGTTTAAACCTTCCTTGGACCTATTCAAATACACACTGAAAATTTCGTAAGAATCGGTCGAGCCGTTTCAGAGTTTTTGCGAGACAAACACACAGCGTTTCATTTTTATATATAAGAGAAGATAAGAAGAAGAAGAAGATGATGATTGAAAATATTTATCGAATACATCTGCAAACCAGTCATGGTCCATCAAGAAACGGTTTAAACTGATAGTAGTTCAAACCGAGGCACACAATTACGAGGTTTCCAATAGCAAGTTTTAATTGGGACAATCTTGGCACGGCCGAACAATTCGGCCGCCCCCCCATGGAAACAATGGCCCTGTACTAATGAGTGAGATTTAACGACCATATTTTATAATTGGAGCCGCGCCGTTTTATAAATAACAACCGGCTACCAAGCATTGAGTACGTAACCATTAAATAAATAGTGTGGGAATTATTAGGATCTACTTTCATGTTCATAAATGCTTTGGAGTCTAGTGGCTTGGACCACATCTTTTGACATCTTTGAGACGCGGTTTCAATTCCCGCCCGAGATGATTTCTTTTTCTTTGTTGATTTATTGGTCATTCTTTAATTTATTTAGCACTTTTAAAGAAAATGCAAAGTCACACAAAAATAACAAAATAATTAACTTTTGACAGAACGGAGGCTTGACCGATTTTTATGATTTTTTTTGTGTACAAGTGGTAGGTCTGAAAATAGGTCATAGGCTATTTTATACCCCAAGGTGATAAAATAAATCAATCAAGAAAAGAAAAACATATTTTTGTTGTTTTATTCATCATATTTTAAGAAAATGTCACATAAAAAAAATTACAAAAAATAAAAGCCGACTTCAAAAACACTGAAAAGTTAAAAATAATATAAAAATAGGTACAGACAACATCACACTTCTATATTAATAATAATAATAGTCGTTTATTTCAGGTTCAGGGCGATTTTAATAAATAACAATGAATGATTACTGTAAAATTTTAATTTGAAAATGCTAGAAATAATCTTTTTTTATCTCATAAACGCTTTGATATCCTGTGGTCAGGGCGGTGACGTCACTCATATAGTAAACAAAGAAATGTCAAATTTGATTCAACAACTCGTCGATTTGCACTATTCTTTCCTAAAACTGGCAAAAAATCGTCCAAGTCTCCGTTATTATATTTGTAAATATCGTAAATTATTTGTATTAATAGCAAAATCAACCATTGATGTTGGATTTGTGAGAGCAGATAGTACAAATCTTCCGAAAATAGACAGATTGATGGTCAGGAGATTCTTTGTGTATCACTCTAAACAATATAAGTACAGTTTCAATACTGTTTTAATGAAGAACAGGTTACAAGTGTACTTGTCAAGATTGTCACGCGGCAGAAGAGAGTTGCAAACATGCATTTTTGGTGTGGTTGCACCATCACAGTGGGGAGCTATTTTGTACAGCAGTTGAATGCTATTGGATAGAATTCTATCTCTCAAAAGTCAAATAAACACTAAAAGTGTTTACTTCAAGAGAAATGTTGAAAAGAAAACATCAGGATCATGTGTCAAATACCAGTGTAGTACTGCAAGAATTTGTAAATGAACATAAAAAGAGAAAGATTGGCAGTTGTTCATTTGTCAAGCATGAAGAAAATTACTGGGAGGAAAAATATATATACATTCACAGACACAGATTGTGACATATTTCTTAAAAAATAAAAGACCTCTTCAATGAAGAAAGAATAAAGTGCATAGAAAACTAAACCACGAATCATCAATACAGAAGTGCTCTTTAGTTCGAGCTTCGTTATAAACAATAGCAGCTTCCATGAGCTATAAAGTCAGCCAGTGCATAACACATGATGGTTCTTTTGTTGGGAAGATTTTTGGTGGGAAATCTTGCAGACACCTACGAGTATAATGAAATGTGGATAAAAGTTGAAAGATGAAGATTTGGGTTGAAATTTGCAAAATGTGACTTCATTTCTGATCAATACCCTGTAATAGTCTATTCAACAAACGGTATCCATAAAATTAGATTAATACAAAATTGTCATGCTCTTTTACTGAAGAAAATGTTAATTATCAAAGACGGAAAACTGTGAACAGTATGCTTAACTCAAGTATAGATGCAGATGTTTTGTGCTAAAGCAAAACTTATATACTTTTGTGTTGCTAGCAGTATGTAATTTTGAAAACACTCAAAAGGTGACAATATTAGCTATTTCTAACAATCTGTATGTCTAAAAACTTATTGATCAAATAGTGCCATTTTGGAAACTATACTACATTTTTCCTAAATTATATGAAAGTATTACTTCATAATAAATCACTTTACTATTATTTTGACTTTTATTACCTGCGACCTTAAGGCAATATATACAAATTAATAAATTTGATCTAACTCTATTCAACCTATTCAATGATAAATATGAGCAACAAACCTATAAAATATTATAAATCTTTTAATGAGTAACGGAAAAATAAAACAAATATATTTCAAATCTCGGAGCGTCGGTGGCGCTGTGGACTCGGCACTTGCCTTCCAATCGGGGGGTCGGGGTTCGAGACCTGCCATGTACCAATGTGTTTTTCGTTTCGAATTTCATATGTACATTTGTCTGACGCTCCTACGGTGAAGGAAAACATCGTGAGGCAACCTGCATACATCTGCGAAGAAATTCAATGATGTATGTGAAGTCGACCAATCCGCACTGGGCCAGCGTGGTTGACTAAGGCCTAATCACCCTAACATAGGGTAGGCTCGAACCCCTCGGTGGGGGACGTATATGAGCTGTGATGATGATATTTCAAATTAAAATATTTTGATTCAACTTAAACCTTTACAAGTCATTATTGTCAAATAAACATAGAACATTTTTTTTGTGAAGAACATAATGACTAATGTAGTACAAAAATTTGTTATGTCATCTTTAGATGTTAGTTATGTATAAAGTAAAGAAAAAAAATTTCTTTATATTATTTATTTAATAAGAAGGGTCTTGTAAATTAAGAAGAGCACAGGCTGACAACACAGCAATCACATTTAATATATTTGTATACGGCTTTAAAATGGATAACTTGCATATTCTTGCGTAAGCTGTTCTGAAATTTTCCAGCCATGGGCATGGTGGCCAGCAGGTTTAATCAGTGAAGATATAACATCTTTCAGTTTTACCAAACTGGACCTACTATTTACTTCTATGGTGCTTTGGTATATGAATACTTGAGTTATTGTTGACATAATGTTGTTCTAGTTGACGGGTCACATTTTGATGTTGTGGCTGAGCATGCACTGCTTTGTATTATGTTGCACAACTTTTACTGCCTTATCAATCTCGTTGTCAAGAGGAGGACAGGTTAGTACACAATAGTTCTCATTAAGTAACCACTAAAAGCAACAAATTTTAATTAGGTACTCAGTAAATTCAAGTAAAAGTTGTTTAGATAAATATATTCATTATGAAACACTGATATTTTTTTTTGTAATACATACTTTTTAATTAATATTCAATTACATCATTATTCAATTGGACATAAGTACATATTCTTTTCTTTGAAACATCATCTAGTGTCAGTGTATAACTTAAATTAAATCAAAAAGGCGTTTGTTGACGACAGTTCGCAAGTGCCGGGGACCCAGAACTAAGCAGCGGACGTAGTCTAAGCTTATGCGGGCCAAGTCCCCATGAATGAACCATATCGTAAATAAATTCGGCCCCTTTTGATTGGTCCGCGGGCGGGATGTCCCCCCGCGAACCAAGGGATAGTGTATAAATATAGGGCCGAATACTGATAAATTGTAGTCAGTTGTAGTCGGTCAGTGGAAGTCGTCTTGCAAGAAGTAAATAAAGCTCCAAATATTATCACAAAGAAATCAGCGTTTAACTCAAGTACCTACATACAGTCCACTCTCAACATCTTGATCCTACCGAACCGGATCTAAACAAGTATAAGTGATGGTAGTTACACGGAGCCAGAGCGGGAAGGAAGATTTGGTGTGCGTATTCGACCACCCACCGCGATCGCCATCCGCATCGACGACTGTCGCCGCCCAAATGGAATCGGGCATCGAGGAAGGGATCTCAAGTCGCACTGAACGGCGACACCGAATGGAAGGGGTCTCAACTCGCGACGAAAAACTGTACCGAGAGGAAGGGATCTCAAGTCGCACTGAACGGCGACACCGAACGGAAGGGGTCTCAACTCGCGACGAAAACCTGTACCGCGAGGAAGGGATCTCAAGTCGCACTGAACGGCGACACCGAACGGAAGGGGTCTCAACTCGCCCCGAACAACCACGAACGGAAGGGGTCTCAACTCGCCTCGAACAAATTCACCGACCGGAAGGGGTCTCAACTCGCCCCGAACAACCAAGAACGGAAGGGGTCTCAACTCGCCTCGAACAAATTCACCGACCGGAAGGGGGCTCAACTCGCCCCGAACAACTTCACCGACCGGAAGGGATGCCAACTCGCGAGGAGGAGAATGCGCGTCATGTTTATAAGACGACGCCGGTTAGGAACATTGCTCGCTCCACGAGATCGACCGCCAGTGCCATCGCCCGCCTGCAATTCGAAGCCGAAGAGAGACTAGCTGCAGTACGACGCCAGGAAGCTGCAGTACGACGCCAGGAAGTTGCAGAGGAAGCCGCAGCACTACGCCAGGAAGCTGCAGTACGACGCCAGGAAGCTGCAGTACGACGCCAGGAAGTTGCAGAGGAAGCCGCAGCACTACGCCAGGAAGCCGCAGTACGACGCCAGGAAGCTGCAGAGGAAGCTGCAATACGACGCCAGGAGCTAGAAATTGAAGCGGAGCTTATTCGAAAAAAGCTAACCGCCGACCTAGCCGCCGCCGAAGATGGCAGTATCCTGGAAGAAGAGACCGAACCGGCGGAAAACCACGAACGAATTGAGGCGTGGCTACAGGAGACTTCGAGGCAAGAGGAACAAGTGCATCAAGTGCTCGAACCGGAACCCGTACTCGCACCGGTGAGACGCGACATAGTTAGACCTAGGGAGGTTGAAATCGCTACTCCAGTCGCGCACCGAACGAGACTACGGTGGGAAGAAACAACCACACCGCGTGATCGCGAGCACTCAAGAGGACGGGCTATTGAACATTTAGCCGGCACGCTCGACCACATGATGAGGTCGCGACCGCCGCCGCGTCAAGCCACCGACCTGCCACTATTCTCGGGATCACCGCTGGAGTGGCTGCAGTTTGCCGCAGCAATGCAAGAAACGACGGCCGTGTACCAGTTTTCGAAAGTGGAAAACCTTGCGCGCCTCCGTAACTGTCTGCGAGGCGAAGCCAAGGAGACCGTCGCGCCGTTACTGAGCACCGCAGCGCATCCTGACGTCATCATGAAGACGCTGCAGCAGTGTTTTGGCAGGCCTGAAATATTGATCGACGTCGCGTTCGAAGACCTGAAGAAACTACCGAAGCTCGGCTCCACTGCGATAGAACTCAACACCTTCGCAGTTCGAGTACAGAACGTCGTAGCCGTGCTTAACAACGTAGAAAAGAACTATCTACACAATCCGCTGCTCGTGAGAGAAATCTTCGAGAAGCTTAGCCCGCATCTAAAGACGAAATGGTGCGACTACGCCGAAGAACACAATGAACCTGAGCCGGAAATAGTCAAGTTGACCACGTTCCTCATGCAAGAGGCTGATCGAGCGCTCAAGCACGGATACTCCGGTACGACTCACAAGCCGACGCCGCAACCACCGCAACGCCCCGCCTCTAAACCCGAACAGAGGAGGAGGGTGTACAACGTGGCAGAATCGTCGTCGTCGGACAAGATCGAGCCGGAACGCTGTGCGCACTGCAACAACGCGCAACCGACGCCGCCACCGCCGCGACGCCCCGCCTCTAAACCCGAACAGAGGAGGAGGGCGTACGACGTAGCAGAATCGTCGTCGTCGAACACGACCGACCCGGAACGCTGTGCACAGTGCAACAACGCACACCGACTTGACGCCTGCGACAAGTTTGAGAAGATGTGTTTGGACGAACGATGGAACGTCGCGAAGAAAGCTGGCTTGTGTTTCAAGTGTTTGAAGAGCAAGCACCGAAGAATGAACTGCGGCCAGAAAACATGTGGCGTGAATGGATGTCGACGGCCACACCACCGCTTGCTTCACGCCGAAGCACCTGCGGCCCGAACCAACCAGCCGGAGGAAGCAAGCGTCTCTTCAACGCGAACTCAGTGCGCGGTGAAACTCAAGATTTGCCCAGTAACCGTATCGGGCAAGAACGGGGAGCGTAACACATACGCACTCTTCGATGAAGGCAGCACAGTGACGCTCATAGAAGACGGACTGGCACGAGAGATAGGCCTGGATGGCCCCGCAATGCAGCTACGCGTAAAAGGGATCGACGACCGACAACGTCAAATTGACAGCCGCGTCGTTTCACTACGCATCGCCGAGCGAAGCGCGAGAAACTTCAAGGCGTGTTCTGCGCGAACAATGGCGGACCTTAACCTCGCGACTCAATCAATTACAAGGGAAGAGGTGCAGTTCGATCACCTCACTGACCTGCACGATCAGTTGATGTACGAGAACGCGAAACCTCGCATACTCATCGGATCCGATAACTGGCCGCTGATTGTTACCCGAAAACTGCGCGTGGGCAAACGGAACGAGCCCGCGGCATCCCGAACGGAACTCGGATGGGTGGTGCACGGAACGGCACCCACCAAAGTAGTAACCAAGCGTCAAGATGAAGTGCTGCACGTGTGGACGCAAGACATCGAACGACAGGTCAGCGAGCACTTTCAATTAGAATCGCCGGGAATCTCGCTGAAGTCAGCGCACACGAGGGCAAATGACAAGCGAGCACCGAGAACAATTCAACAAGTCGACGAAGTGCACATAGAAGCTGGCTTCAAGCTGAAGGGGTGGAATAGTAACAGCGCGGAGCTCTTAAAGAACGTAGAGAGTGAACGCCGCGCGACCACTACGCTCCTTGGGAAGCCAGAAAAGGCACTGGGCCTCGTGTGGGACGCGCAAGAGGACACATTGAGCTTCAACATCGCGTTGGCTCGCGTCCCAAACGAGGTGAAGACGCAACTTCGGCCGCCGACGAAGAGGGAAGCGCTCTCAACAGTCATGAGCATTTATGACCCTCTCGGGCTGTTGAGCTGTTACACTGCTACGGCGAAGATCGCGCAGCAGAAATTATGGCGGCTGAAGACGAACTGGGATGAGCCAGTCCCTCCCGAGATTGCGTCGATGTCCAAAGACTGGCTTACGAGCCTGGAAGCCGTCGGCAGACTGCGCTTGCCCCGGTCTTACAACGGGGTGGGAAGAGTAACGCGTCGCGAACTGCACGTTTTCTGCGACGCGAGCGAAGACGCATACGCTGCGGCGGCATATTGGGTGCACCAAAATGAAGATGGCACCTCAGGAACGATCTTGGTGTCGGCCAAGGTGAAGGCCGCGCCGCCGCAAAGGATTCCACGGCTGGAGATGCAGGCTGCGCTCATCGGAGCTAGACTCGCTCAAAGCGTCAAGACGGATCACTGCATTCCCGTGGACGAAGCCGTGAACTGGAGCGACTCACAAACCGCGCTCCACTACGAAGAACGGGAGCAAGCGCGAGAAGTCGCCACACGTGGAGGTCGGCAAAAACGCTGACCGATCACTACTGGCGTCGATGGGTGCGGGAGTACCTCCCGAACCTTGTACCTCGCCCCAAAGCTGCGACGCCAGCAGAGCTCGACGACAGAGGTGTGACCCTGGTCGCAGACCCCATGCTTCCCCGGAATGTCTGACCGCGGGGACGCATAGACAAGATTTTCCCGGGACCGGATGGCGTAAGAAGAATCGACTGCACTCTCCCCGGACCAGAGGGAGGGGACGCGCTGCACATCGGCCTGACATACCGCACACTCCCCGGACTAGAGGGAGGGGACGCGCTGCACATCGGTCTGATCTACCGCACTCTCCCCGGACTAGAGGGAGAGGACGCGCTGCACTGTCTTACGGCGAAGGCGAGTACGAGTTCTCGCCGGGGGGAGGATGTTGACGACAGTTCGCAAGTGCCGGGGACCCAGAACTAAGCAGCGGACGTAGTCTAAGCTTATGCGGGCCAAGTCCCCATGAATGAACCATATCGTAAATAAATTCGGCCCCTTTTGATTGGTCCGCGGGCGGGATGTCCCCCCGCGAACCAAGGGATAGTGTATAAATATAGGGCCGAATACTGATAAATTGTAGTCAGTTGTAGTCGGTCAGTGGAAGTCGTCTTGCAAGAAGTAAATAAAGCTCCAAATATTATCACAAAGAAATCAGCGTTTAACTCAAGTACCTACATACAGTCCACTCTCAACAGCGTTTATGGTCAAGTTTCCTCTCAGTTTTCTGGTCAAGTTAAAATTTGGTTGGTCGGCTGCAGTCAGTTTTCATTCTAACTGAAAGATAAAAATTTAATTAATTTACATACAGATTTGATTTTACATACATCCTAAAAACTTCTATTTTGTTTAAGTTGAAACTGAAGTACCTACACAGATTGAGTTATTCAATTATAGTACATACATTAATGTGATTTTCGCAAAAATACATTTGAGTTTCAGTAGATAGTTACAGGATTTCTTTAAGCGAGTGTTAACCAATTATTTCGCATGTCTATATCACTGGGTACGTCTAATCCACAGATTTCCTGGAGTCTTTTAAGAGGTTATTATATTCCTGTTCTATTGTCCCGTTCCATATACAGTTTTACTATATTTTGTGATATTTAATAGAAAGCATTGTTTTTGTGAGGTTATTTCGCCGCCGTGCTTTGTTTACTATAAGACTGACGTCATTGCCACAGATCATGAACAGACTATCATGACTGACCGTGTTTTCGGTCCAAAATTGAAAATCTTAATTTAAAATAGATTTTTTGCACTTTTTAGCCATCGAAAAATATAATATTCATGTGCTATGGTCTAATACAACAATTATGAACATTTTAAGCCCTACTTTAAAAAGGGTCAACTAGCCTATTCCAGGTCATCTTCGGTGAGGTGGTATTAAATTAGGGTTTCCCTCGATTTTCATGGGATCCCATCATCAGATCCTGACTTTGGTGACCTTGAGGCCACCCTAGGAGTATCCTCTATCGATCAAATACAAAAAAAATCATCAAAATCGTTTTTTTAAACGATGAAGTTATCCGCGAAGAAACATAAAAAAAAAGAAGTATATACTCGTACGGTCGAATTGAGTAACCTCCTTTTTTCGAAGTCGGTTAAAAAAATAGTTTAATATGTTTGCTTTCCATAATTTGTAAAACAGTCCGTTTATCTTTTTCAGAGTGCATCTTATTTATATTATAATTGCGAACATGAAAATATAAACGCACTACGTCACCGTTTTATTGACGCCCACGTTGGGCGCCAATGGAATGTGGTAACACAATTAGTACATACCTACTCATTTGTGTGCTATTTGCCAACCTACCTGACCCATTGTATAATCCGTCACCACGCTCCAACTATTATCTTACCGATCTGTCTTTCTTTCACATTGGTATTGTACAGGGGGCTAAGACAAGTGGCAATCGTTTCACAGCGAAGCGATAACTAAATTCGTCATCGTCTCTGAGATAACGATAACTTTTTTTACTGCTACTAAGTTGGCAAACAAGCAAACTGCCCACCTGATGGTAAGTGGGAACAGTCACCTATATAATACAAGTGGCTCCTGTGAGATTCGCAGCAAAACTGCAACTCCTTCAAGAACCACAGTGTACGCTGCCAACTTGTGACATCAGATGTAAGGTCACGGTACCCAGTAACTTCACCGCCATATCTTACCCTAACCGGAACACAGCACTACTACTAATTCTAATAATCTACTAATTCTAACTAATTCCTAGCCAACGTGAGGTTTAGCGATCGCTGTGTCGAATTGTTCTCTAAGTGAGAAAACCACATTATTGGTTATGTAAGTACTCAAAACTGAGAAATGGAAAAGAAATAGTTTCATTTCATTTCAATGAAAAATTAGTTGTTTTGAGTAATAGTTATATGAAATATAGGAAAAAACAATTCGCCACTTCATCGATTCGTTGCGAATCAATTTGTCTACCAACTTACATATCGATGACTTTGATCGATTCGCCGCGTTATTTAGCGATGGCATATGTCAATCCCATACATTTTCTTCTTATCGAGCTTCGTTATCGTTTTTGAATTGTCACTTTGTCTAGACCCCCTGGGGTGCTAAACGGTCGATCGCGAGTGCTTTTCGAGTCGATCTCGAGAAAATATACCGATATAAAGATCTATTCATAATTTTTGTTTTAGTAGATTGCGAATTAGGCCAGAAGCCCCCTCATCACTTTCTTCTATCGTAGGCGGCGTGATTGGCCTTGCTAGGTACTTGGGAACATTCAAGACCTTGAATTTTTGAAGAAACAATCAACTCGATATTTTGAATAAGTATGAGCTTTTCGTTGACTTTTTAGAACAGATCACCAAGAAAAATCATAATTGTGGTAAACTAATTTATGTCGTTCCTAACTAATTCTACGTGAAGTTATGACGATGAAATTCTGCCACATCACTGTCTACCTAGACAATAATCCTGCATCCTACATAGTTGTAGACTTTCGGAGTTGATCGATCAGAGTCTAACAATATTGAGGTAGTTCGTCAGCAGTTCGAGTTTGAGCACCCCTGCTCTAGTATGTGTTGCGTAAACATATCACGCTGACCTAATAATGTCCTAACTCTCTATCACTGGTGCTACTTTCAAGCAAAAGATTCACCATTATAACAGCTCATATACGTCCCCACCGAGGGGCTCGAGCCTTTTTATTTGAGACGGGGGAATCTCTTTACGATTCAACAAGGGGCTGAAAGCTGACAGCGCCGCCCCAAGGGTATGCCATTGGACTCGGGTATAAACCCCATACCTGGCTAAACCACCCTCCAGCAACTTCTACCTCCGTAGAGACACAATCGGGATCGGCGTTAGCCATTCCCCGAGTGCGCCCCCTGGAGAGTAGGCCTGACGCAAGCGCCAGGTCTTACCTCTACGGGGGGGTCGACAAGTGCCATAATTCGACCCCTCAGACGGGCAGGCCAGGGGTAGAAAAGTGTCTCCCGACCGGTTGTCGGCCGGCCGGGCCATTTCATCCCTAGCTTGCTTAAGGGAGTTGGTGGCGCGCATCCAAGAACGCGCGCCTCCTCCTACCCAACCTCCTGCGCCGGAGCGGTGCGGCGAGAGGGTCAACCTCTCGCGCCCGCTCCGCTGCCTCCTTCTGCGAGATCACGTCCTCGCAGAAGGAGGCGAGAGCCTCCCACGCCGACGCGCTGGTCAGCATTTCGCGTTCCCCTCCTGCGGGAGGGGGCGCTCCCCCGACTCCTCGCTGCCACCCGATGTCGGTGCACGGCCGCAAGGTTGCGTGCCTCGACATCCCACGGAAGCGAGCCCGCTAGAACGTAGGCCGCCCCGTGAGAGACCGTGCGGTAGGTCCGCATGGCCCGGGTGGCAATGACCCTCTGCGGCCTGCGCAGGTGGGCCACCGTTCGGGGGGCGAGACGCTCCGCCCAAATCGGGGCTCCGTACAGCGCCATCTACTTTATCACCGTTTGGTCAAGTCGACGGCTCGCTGCGCCCGTTCCCCCTACGTTGAGGAGGACCCGTCCGAGGGCTGCCGCAGCGGCAGACAGCCTTGGGGTGAGGAGGTTAAAGTGCTCCTCGAAATCCCATCGAGGGTCCAGCACCAGACCGAGATACTTCATCGAGCTTTCGATTTGGACTTGGACACGGAGCCCCGCCTGGGGTCTCCACTCGGACACGGAGCCCCACCTAGGGTCTGCGGCGACGCGGTATCCTGAACGTAATGGCCGTCGTCTTCTCGACGGCCACGTCCAGCCCGAGGAGGCGGAAGCGCCGGACGACCATCGTCGTGCCGACCAACGCCAGGTGGACCGCCTCCTCATACGTGTGGAGGGGCTCAAGCCTACCCTAAGTAAGGGTGCTTAGGCCTTAGTCAACCACGCTGGCCCAGTGCGGATTGTTCGCCTTCACATACACCTTTGAATTTCTTCTCAGATGTATGCAGGTTGCCTCACGATGTTTTCCTTCGCCGTAGAAACATCAGACAAATGTAAATATAAAATTCGAAAATGAAAAACACATTGATACATGGCGGTCTCGAACTCCGGACTTCCCGATTGGAAGGCAAATGCCGAGTCCACAGCGCCACCGACGCTTATACGCCAGCCACAGAAGCAAAAGTTTATAGAGGTAAAAACAATAGTTCCAAAACTATAAAGATTTATATCGAAAAGGAGCTTATGAATGAACCTGTCATTCTTATAAATACTTCTGTCACTCTGGCGCTTTGCTCCCGCGTTCAAATGCAATGGGCCGAGGTTCTTAACGAGGCTCTCAGCTAATGATACCCGCTAATCGTTGCCTGGTTGGCCCGTTTCCTCCTTCTGCCTAATGTACCTCGGTGCACTTCGCTTGTTCGAGTTGTTTCTTTTATCCTTGGAACAAATACTAGATTCAAGTTCAACGAAACATTTCCGGATTAACTTTTTTTAATATTGAACATTTCTTTCTTTCTTTCTAGTATCCGTCCCCGGAATCACCAATACACCACCAATTCTTTCAGCCTCTACCATGAAGGTGTCTAGCGCTAAGTACGGGACTTTTATACCATACTAAGTACTATTTATTTATTCTGTGCTAGTGGGCCCGATAAACGTTATCCTGCCAAATTACAACGCCACCCACCAGTTCCAGTTGTACGTATAAACCTTAAATGAACCTATTCAAATATACACAGAAAAAATTATAAGAATCGTTCAAGCCATTTAAGAGTTTTTCAAAGTCGGATCACACGTGGTAAGAATGAGCACTGAAAACGAACCGTGCTGGACGATATTGCCTCTAGATAATAGAAATGAACTGCACTGCGGAGCCGAGTCGTAAGATGATAAAAAGGTGCCGTTGAAAAATTGATAAAAAACAGTCCTTCTGTGACTGCAGCGACTCCATGAGTCCAACAGATCAGAATCGCCGATGATTCGAGTAGCCCGTCTTTACATCGCGCTTTACCTTCGGAACTCCTTAAAAAGTACCAAATTTGATCAAAATTGGTTCAGCAGTATCGGCGTAAAAGCGTAACAGATAGACAGACTGTAAGACCGACAGTCTCATAGACTGGCGGAGCTATTTTCTCATTTATAATATAAGTAGAGATTGCCATTGGACAGGTAGGCCTATCAATGTCTGGCCGGAGAAGGCGGGCATTCGCACAAGCAATGCCCGTCTAATGACCCTGCCGTAGAAGGCTGCGTGCACGGTTAGCCGTTAGCACACAGCCGCGCCGTGAGGCTTGTCCGTTTGGGCGATTATTCTGGGGTTTTCGGGCAATCCCCCTTGGCGATAGCCCGACCAACGGGCTGACCCGGGCGCGTGAATAGTGGGATCGCATTTTGGACCCTGCCCCACGCGCCTATAAGAGCAGGGAGAACACCGAGGGTTTTAGTGGGTATACCTGGCAGGAAAGCCCTACACACGCTTGATATCTAGTCAATGGTGGGTAGGATGCGGTCACGCATTCTCCCCGCAAAAATACGCTTATCAATGTCTCATTTCAAACCCAAGGAAGTTATAGCTAAGGTAGTATAGAGCCTCAGCGACACAAAAGAGCAAAAGGCCATCAATCTACGAGTATTATATCACGCGATGGCAATCGGCGGGTGCGGTGTTTTATTACACGAAACACATGCCGACATCGACATAAACAAGCACATCTATCACGCCGACAAAGAGGACTGCTCAGGCGACGTTTTTTTATTTCTCGCTGGCCGCTCGCTCCACTCGGAACAATGCGGGTGGCGGGACAAAAAGTTTATTATATTTTTTATTTGCAAATATAACCCAGATGCTGTTGATTAATGGTGGAATAAACATACTTACATGTACGTAAGTAAAGACTTATAAAATGCGCGCTGAGAAATGGGTCATTTTTTATCAATTTCAACCTCTCACCTTTCTGGCGGTCGCATGCGACCGGTGTGACGTCACGCTATGAATATTTCATATAAATACCCTCAAAAAAATTATTTTTTCACAAAAAATATATATATTTCACAACCAAAGCATATTTTATATTCTGTAAAAAGTAATGTATTCATTTATAAGTTTCCTTTCGTGAGGGTATTTTTCAAATATTACATAGTTGTCGCGTAACACATTCTCTGTTTATTTCGCATGTCAATGATTTGTTGATAGAGGACATACATTGCTATGCAGGTGACAGTACGGTGATGCCAAATATACCAGTCATTAGAATGTCTCTCAGAACTCCATGTCGGAGAGACGGTCACAAGCTGTTCCAAAAATTGAAGTCTTTTTGGGGTGTGCCTCAAAATATGGGGGGATTAAGCTTAGTACAGTTCAACTCCACAATGACACAGTTTTGTGCTTTTCGTGCCAAGAAATAGCGCCCCAGTTCCAAGGAGTAACCCTTAAAATCTTCAAAGGATTGGCTCCCACGAGCAAAGTTCAATTTGGGAATCATTTGCATAGAAAGGTTAAACAAGCCAGCAAGAAACTCGGTGTGTTTAGCAGAGCGAAGCAGTACTTCACGCCCTATCAAAGCCTTGTCCTTTTTTAGTATTGTGACTTTGCGTTTTCTTTAAAATTTCTGAAGAAATTGTAAAATTAATAAATCAATACAAGAAAAATTCGTCTTGGGCGGGGATCGAACCCCCGACTTCAACATACCATGCTTAGGCCTTAACATGTTTAGGTCATCTGAGCTCTTACCAGCGCCGACGAAATTTCAACTGTTATTGCCAACATGTTCTCCTAAGAGCACCGGTGCTGCAATGCTTTGTCACGATTCGAAAGGTGAGACAAGCAGCGAAAATACTAAGAATGGTAACCATATATTACGCGTCACATAACATATCACAAGTTGGCAACATATAATATTGGTATTTTTGCAAATAACACAGAAACAATGTAATGACTGTAACCGCCTACAATTTTTTTATACAACTAAGATGGCAAACAACCATACTGCCCACCTGATGGTAAGTGGTAACAGTCACCTATAGTACATACATGTGGCTCTTGTGAGATCCGCGGCAAATCTGCAACCCCACAAGAACAGAACCACAGTGTACGTTGCCAACTTGTGACATAATAAAGTCACGGTACCCAGTAATTTCACAGACATATCTAACTCTTCAAACCGGAACACAGCAATGCAAGCGCTTGCTGCTTTGCGGCAGAAAACAGTAAGACAGAGGTACCTAAGTAGACGACCCTGGTACAGAGTATCCCTCCGGAAAAATGAGGTGGGTAATGTTGATTGCGAACTGTGTTAAAAAAATATAGCTCATGGGCCCTAAAATGTAAGCAAAAACTAGTATCGGTCAGTCAGTATTTAGTCACATACAAAACTCCTTTTTAACCAGAGAATTTCATTGCTCCGGCGTGCTTAAAACATTTCTATTTGATTATGATAATGAATTATGAATTAATAACTCCAGGAACGCTTTCATTGCCCGACGAACGGGATCGCAAAGATAAAGTTAACGTTCTCTCGGCCGGGGAGTATTCAAATAAGATTCTTCTATATATATCACAGTTCCCCAGTTAGGCAGTCGTTAACCTATCGATTCTTCCCAGTCCTCATGCTATTGGCAGAGTGATCATGGTTTGATAACCATGATCGATGGCGTTTGGATGTAGCTCTACTAACAATACTACACACGCTTGGACTTAGAGTATCAGTACATATCTCCACCTCTCTCCCCAGCACCTTTGCTATTTTATCTGATTGCTTCATCGCCTTCCTGGTCTATCAAATGCTAAAAATGTTCATAGAGTGTATTAAGAGCGTCGGTGGCGCTGTGGACTCGGCACTTGCCTTTCAATCGGGGGGTCGGGGTTCGAGACCCGCCATGTACCAATGTGTTTTTCGTTTCGAATTTCATATGTACATTTGTCTGACGCTCCTACGGTGAAGGAAAACATCGTGCGGCAATCTGCATACTCGTACATCTGCGAAGTAATTCAATGATATATATAAAGTCGACCAATTCGCACTGGGCCAGCGTGGTTGACTAAGGCCTAATCACCCTAGCTAAGCTGTGATGATGATGATGAGTGTGTTATGTTTCTTTTGAGACATGACCGAAGAAATTAAGTATGCGAAACTGTATGTAGTATAGAGGTATTTATTACTAAGAAATACTGTCAAGCAGGTTTGTTATGGAGCCTAGTGACGCTGTGGCGTAGTGCTTAGTGCACTTGGAGTTGGGATTGCTGCAATCAGGCAACGTTCGCCGTGATTGAGACTTAGATGGTGTTTAGATTAAACTCCGTCACGCTCCGTATTGGCGTTTCTTCATTGTGTCATCTCTTCGGCTACCGCATTTAGATTGTGAGTGTCCTTTTTAGCTCCTTTCAGTTGCTTCGACCATGAACTATCCACTTCTCACAATATTTTTCTATTACCTACCTCAATGCCCACAGACTTTGAGTCCGCCTTTGTACACAATCGTACATAATGTTTAAATAAATAAAATAAATAAATGCCCAAACGTCTTTTGTGTTGCTATTTAAATTATTTTCTATCTGTAGGCCATACAAAATATCTGTCCCGTGCGGGAATCGAACCCGCGACCCGTTGCGCAGTAGGCGATCACTCGACCTCTGCGCTAACCGTGTCGTCATTTATGTTACACTAGCTGTGCCCGCGAACTACGTTTCGCCACACTATTTTTTCCCGTTTTTGAAACATTTTTCATTGATGCTCAGCTCCTATTCATCGTAGCGTGATCTTATATAGCCTAAAGCCTTCCTCGATAAATGGACTATCCAACACAAAAGGAATTTTTCAATTTGAATCAGTAGTTCCTGAGATAAGCGCGTTCAAGCAAACAAACAAACAAACTCTTCAGCTTTATAATATTAGTATAGATTAACATTATTGATTTGTTTTATTGGAACATCTCAGATTTAGAATTATGCAATGAAATTGACCTATATTTAATTATGGTATAGTGATAAGTAGTCCCGATTTAATAACAGTTAGGTACTTATAACTTCTAGAAAATCATGGCAATAGACCAATGCATGCCCAAAAATGTAAAAAGTTACAAAATACATCTGTTCAAAAATGTTAAGTATCACAAAATTTACCTGTTCAAGGATCAATCTTGGAAGAGCATTTTTGAGCGTAGCAGACTCATATTTTCATTATAAACAGATAATATATAAATAATTCTACGATTACATTATGTATACAATCCATTTGCATCGTGTTATATATATATTTTATTATGTGAAAACTAAGATTAATTTGTATTCCGATCCGACTAGATTCGCTCAGCACTCAGTTAGTGACATCACCTGGGTCCGCTGAAGACCGAACTAAATGGCGGACTATAGTTCATTAGAAAGTCCTACTCCAGAGAGATCACGACCCTCAGCATTGAGGATAACGAAGCGAATTGGAGGATGTAATAACCGCGTACTTTGGAGTAATTTACCATCAATATCTTTAATCCGGTTAATTTTATAAGATTTTCATGCCTAACACTCCCAGCGGATATATTTTTAAATTACCCATTGTAACACCGTTTTTTCTTAAAATTTCATAAAACACTAATTTTGCAAAAACACTTTGTTTTCACTGTGGTTTTAACACAAATTTCACAACTAAAATCGTAATTCAATAACTTTGTCAATGAATTTCACAATGTCAATGTCAAGTGTCAACGTCAACGTCGTTTCACGTCACGTCATTGACATTTGCAATTATCTTTGGTCATTATTCGATTTTGGCATAAACAAAATAAATCTCGCGTTTATCCTGGCCTTATTTACAAAGATAGTTTTTTTTTCGCCCAAAATCCCGTGCTTCCATTTAGGTGGGTTGATTTTCTCAAAATTCGGAATTTGACATTTAGACCGTTTGTTTTGATCATTTCTATAGACATATTTTAATAAAATACGCTTAAACTTATAGATCATATAATTATAGTTTCGTCGAATAGAATTTGGAAAGCATTCACAATTTGTTTATGGTTAATTTTTCATTACGTTTTGTTTTTCAACCAAACTTATAACTTTAGCTGGAAATACTTATTGCATATTGTAGAATTTCGAAAGATCCGTATGTTGACTTGACACATCTTGAAGCAAGTTAAGAGTCTTACGAGTGTCATGAAATGAATTTGGTTTTAGGAGAGGTTCCGTCGCCAATACGGCGCTTAACATTCAGCAAACGGACCTCGGCTCCGTCGCTTCCACATAAACGCAAATCTGCGCGCAAGTGGAGCGTTGGTTTAGTCTATCGTCTAGGTTATGATTAGTCTGTGAGACATCGATCGAAGTAATTTGTTATTGATTTGAAGATCATAGAGTTTTTATATATTTATATAGGTATTTCTCCCGTTTTCCGTGTGAATTTGATTTGAGAAACCACAGTGAAACTACAAAATTCAGTTCTTTTTGTTTTCAGCTTGAAGAGTAAAGCTAAGGGGAAAAATACTATATTTACTCGCCGGCACGCGATTCATTAAATTAAATGGATTTATTGTATCAATAAGTGCAAAAAATCAATAAGGGCAGTCACCGGAGGCCGTAGGGCTCCGCTGCTTGACCTTACAGCTAGAAACCATAACAAACTAACCTAACACAAGGAGGAATTCTGTGGAATTGTACATATATAGAGAGAATAATCTAAGGAATTGGAATATTCGAATATACCGTGATCGCGGAAACTTAGCATCGAAGGTACGCCCTACTAACAACCGCTCCGGGGAAGGCTACTAACTTCTTTTAAAAAAAAAAAGGAAACCTATAACTATTTGTTGGTGTACTTTATTGCCCCTCATTTTGTAGTTTTGTACCCAATTAGTACCTGATTTTTACCTGCCGAGATTGATCAAACAAACCTGAACCATCCTGCCCTTGGCTTGTATTGATTAAACATTAAGTTAAGTGCTTTGCATTGAGGAATTGTGTTAACATATGCATATGTGTATTATAATTATGTACCTACAACAATAAAGCTTTTCATTTTGTATCGGACTAAAGGAATAAGTTTGTTTTTTTTTCTTTCAACTAAGATTTCCCAATATTTCAACAATTCAGCAGGAAAAAGCACTATAATTTGGCGCCCGAATATACAGCAGGTTTTGTGGCATTATATGGCCCATTATTCTGGTCAAATGCTCAGATAGTGTTGATCCATCTCGGTATGTATCTTTAATAATTTTCTTTTTTTAACGTTGTGTGTTAGTTAAGCTAAAACTCAAAAACGGCTCGACCGATTCTTACGAAATGTTATGTGTATTTGAATAGGTCCAGGGAAGGTTTAAAAGTACAACTGGACCCAGTAGGTGGCGCTGGAATCGGACAGGAGAACGTCTGCCGGTCTCACTAGTTATAAGATAAATAAGAATTCTATGCAGGTTTGGTTCAGATAGGTATAAATAAAAACAAATTTTAGTTACATTTGCAAAGGTGAATATATTTTAAGATTTTTTGTTCATAGTTTGAGTATATAACATAAATAATATTGTAAAATTAACTTATCATATAGAATAGAGCGTAGTATATTTTTACAAAAATGGAACAAAGACCAATTAGTTTTAATTTACTTAACAAAGATGAACTAGAATATGAGGTGAAAATCAGGGGTTCAAAACCAGCTGACACGGTGATGGCTCTGAGAGCGCAGATCCGTACTCTCAATAAAGATCTGCCTTCTGATGAAATACTGACTTGTGATCTTGATGTCAATATTGAATTAAAAGTAATTCAAAAGAAATTAGATGATCTTGAGAAACTCATCACAAGTACTTCAAGTAAGCTGTCATCACTTAAGATGATAAATAGAATTCAAACTCTTGCACACCACTTATTCCACAGAATTGGTCGCTTGTCTTCATCGGAGTATGATGATAATCTTACTTCTTTAATTACTTCTCTGAATAATAAATTAGATAGCATTCTTGTAAAAATAGATAATATTTGTCATAATTTTAAAAGTAGCTTGGCACCTGAACAACCTATTGAGCACTCCACTGCAACTACACACAATACAGCTAATGATTGCTCCGTGCATAAACTGAATATACGCTTCAATGGCAAGACATGCATTAAAGCTTTCTTACAACGCCTCGAGGAATTATGCTTGTCTCGTGGCCTTTCAGATTCAAAGCTTTTCTGTTCTGCGGCGGAACTTTTTACTGATGAAGCGCTGTGCTGGTATCGAGGAGTAAAGTCAGACGTTCACAATTGGTCTGAGCTGAAGACCTTGCTTCTCGAGGAATATCTTCCATCTGATTATGACCATCGCTTGATGCAGGAAATTAGGAGTCGTACTCAGGGCCCCGATGAAAGCATTGTGAATTATCTCAGTATAATGCAAAATTATTTTACTCGATTATCAAAACCAATCTCTGATGATGATAAATTGAACATAGTCATGTTTAATATTAGACCATTTTATACTACTCAGCTTGCCCTAGCCCCAGTGGAATCTTGGACTGATCTAAAGAAAAAATGTAGGTTGTTAGAAGGTGCAAAGGAGCGATCGGTGCATTTCAGTGAACCTCCTAGGGTCACCACATCTTCTCTGGCTCCCGATTTGTGTTATAAAAGTAGTAATAGTAGTAGCAGCACTAGCAAGACGTCACCAAAAGTCTCTTCAATACAGCCAGTGAATAATACACAAAATAATCTTTTTTGTGTCCGCTGTCGGAAAAATGGCCACAGCTTGAGGTATTGCAAGGCGCCTTGGGTACTTATTTGTTATCGTTGTGGAGAAAAGGGCTTCAATGCAAATAATTGTCCAAAGTGCACTTCTTCAAAACCTTCAACCGCAGAGATTCCAAAAAACGCCAAGCAGTGAACCGATGGCATAAAACAGTATATTTTTATAATAAACATTGTAATTCTGAACAATCAAGGCAGAAATACAATAAATTCTATAATAATGTAAATAAAGCTAGTAACATACATATGCATAAAGGTAAGGTTACATCGGTTCACGCTACTACTAACGCCACCTATAATGATACCAGAGCTTATCTGAAGATTAATATTTTTGGCTTGGAATTCAGAGGATTACTGGATTCAGGATCACAGATCTCCATTGTGGGAGGGCAAGCATACAAATATTTTAAAGATTTCGCTACTTTACATAAGTCTGAGGACTTAGACTTTATAAAAACTGCAAATGGTTCTACTTCACGAGTAACTGGGTATTTATTTTTACCAGTATCGATAGAGAATAAAACTCGTGTTATTAAATTTTACGTCGTCCTTGGAGTTGCTACAGAGTTGTTATTTGGCTTAAATTTCTGGAAGGAATTTAATATTGCGCCAGATATTTTATCATTGTTAGAAGATAGCGGACATTTATATAAAAATAATAATCAGGTGTACACAGTCATGTCAGGCAGCCGTGCTTTACACGATTTTGAAACTTTATCTAAGCTTGAGCGTAGGCTGGTCAATAACGTCATAAAGCAATTTGATGACATTTCCGCAGAAAAGAAAGGCCTAGGTAGGACACACTTAGTGAGTCATAAAATTGATACCGGTGACCATCCACCTATTAAACAACGGTATTATGTAGTCTCACCCGCAAAACTGGCAGAATTAAATAAACACCTAGACCAAATGCTGAAGGATGATGTTGTGGAGCCTAGCGGAAGTGCATGGAACAACCCCGTTACTTTAGCGGTTAAATCAGATGGGTCATCACGTTTCTGCTTGGACAGCCGAAAACTTAACGCCATATCAAAGCATGACGCTTACCCTATGCCTTATATTAGCCATATTCTGGACCAGCTCAAAAACGCTAAGTACTTATCTTCTATTGACCTTAAGTCTTCATATTACCAAGTTCCTTTGGACTCTATTGAGTCCAGAGAGAAAACTGCTTTTACTATTCCCTGCAGAGGCTTGTTTCACTTTAAGGTCATGTGCTTTGGACTTACTGCAGCTCCAGCTACGCAGCAGCGGTTGATGGACCGCCTCTTTGGGCCCGAGTTTGACAATAAGGTGTTCGTATATGTTGATGATTTAATTTTACTTACTCCTGAAGGCCCAACGGCCTTCCAGGATCACCTCCAGCTCCTACGTAGGGTAAAGGAGAGACTTAAACTAGCCAACCTTACTGTCAACATGGGTAAATGCCAGTTCTTCAGGAGACAGCTGAAATTCTTGGGTCATGTGGTTGACGAATATGGTCTGCGCACGGATCCTGACAAAATTAAGGCTATAGTAGACTTTCCTATTCCCACCTGCAGGAAAGACGTCAAACGTTTCTTGGGAACTGCATCTTATTATAGGCGTTTCATAAAAAATTTTAGTCATAGAGCTGGTCCCCTTAATGCTCTTACTTCTACCCGTAAGAGCGCGCCCCCTTTCAAATGGACGACCGAGGCAGACGAGGCGTTCAACGACCTAAAACTCGCACTGTCTACTTCCCCGGTTCTGGTATGTCCTGACTTCTCGAAAGATTTTGCTGTCCACTGTGACGCTTCTGATTTCGGGTTAGGAGGTACCTTAACCCAGGTTGTAGATGGACAAGAACATCCTGTTGCGTACTGTAGCCGTTCACTAACACCCGCTGAACGTAACTATTCCGCTACAGAGCGAGAGGCATTGGCCGTGGTACATGTCGTTGAACACTTCCGCCCTTACCTTGAAGGTGGTCGACAATTTAAAATTATTACCGACCATGCTAGTCTAAAGTGGTTTTTAAACCTTAAGAATCCGACAGGACGACTAGCGCGTTGGGGGTGTAGGCTATCGCCTTATAATTTCATTATTGAGCATCGTAGTGGATCTCAAAACGTCGTACCGGATGCACTATCACGTTCTGTACCAGTGGCAGCCGTAGACGCATTTACTTCCAGCGATGCTTGGTATAACAATATATTAAAACGTTGCACGGATAGGCCGCGCGCGTGTCCCAATTTTCAAATTATTGATGGTAGGCTTTTTAGATTTACAAAAAGCACTAACAAACTCTGTGGTGACTACCAGTGGAAAGAGGTTGTACCAAAGGAGCTTAGGGAGGATATTATGAAAAGTAACCATTCTGAACCAATTGCTGCGCACTTAGGCGTTGCAAAAACTTATAAAAGATTAAAATTACGGTATTTTTGGCCCGGTATGCATAAAGATACCGAGGAATTTATTAAAAATTGTGCCACTTGCAACTCATATAAACATAGCTCACTAGCGCCAGCTGGCTTTATGGGGGAACCCAAGGTCTGCTGTCGACCATTCCAATGCATCAGCATTGATCTAGTTGGTCCACTGCCGATGTCTCGACAGCAAAACACCTTTTTACTAGTAGTTGTGTGTTGTTTTACAAAATATTGCTTATTATTTCCTATACGGCGTGCAACGGGCAAAGTTATAGCGCAAAGGTTAGAAGACCATGTATTTCTGGTTCACGGAATACCACAGACTGTGATGTCTGATAATGGCTCGCAATTTATAAGTCATGAGGTTCAGGCATTATATGAAAAATACAATATTCCGCAAGTACATTTGGGTCCAGTATATTGTCCACAAGTTAATACGGTGGAACGTTATAACCGCACAATAATCACTGCAGTTTCCTCGTTTGTTGAGAACGATCATAGAACGTGGGATGTTAACATACATAAAATACAATTTGCCATGAACACCTCAGTAAATGAGTCTACTTCTTATACTCCTTTCATGCTAGTACACGGTAGGGAAGCTGTCACAGATGGTAGTATTTACCGTGATTTTGAAGATCTCCAAGAGTTGGTTGTGGTACCACGCGATACTCATGCGTCTAATATTGGCCACCTCGGTGACATTTTCATCAAAGTCCGAGAGTCATTGCGTAAGGCCCATGAAAGGAATATAAAATACTATAATAACAAACGCAGAGATATATCATTTAATGTCGGTGATTTTGTGTGGAAGCGTACGTATAAGCAGAGTTCTGCTAATAAATATTTTACTGCTAAACTTGCCCCTAAATATGAACGTTGTAAAATTATACGTAAGCTTTCTCGCCTCGTCTATGAGCTCGAAGACGAGAACGGAAAATACATAGGAAAGTGGCACATAAAAGATTTTAAAAATTTAGATACTTCGAGTGACTAAATTACATACCTAGTAACATAATACCTACTTAATTTTCATTTTTATACTCTTATGAAAATAGCCATATTTTTATAAGCATTTAAACTATTTATGCACCGCGGGTGCGGCGGCCACAGAATACCCACCCCGCCATTCTTCCTGGCGTCTCGTAGAACCCGAGTGTAGGATAACGCGCCATATAACATCTGGCGGCGTTTTTGCATGTGTCTGTCCCTGTCGTTTTTTATTGATTTGCCTTGATACTTAAGTTTCCATATACCTAACATCTTCAAAATTGATATTACCATTACATAAGTACATAAAGATCTAAAACACAAATATTATACGTGTCTTAGTTCATACCATTATAAATATATTATAACTACCATTATATAAAATGGATATTACTTCTTTAGTATCTGATACCAGAATTAAAGAACAAGTATGTACTTATTATAACTGTTATGTGGTTAGATAGATGCATTTAGCACAAGATCACAAATATAAACGTGTCTTGTTCATTATTTTTATATGTATTCTACTCTAATCAACAAAATTAATTTTGAATTCCTCACAGGAGCGGTTTGCAACTCTAGAAATAAGCCTTTGCTATATTCTTATAATGGAGGAAGTTACATCTAGCTGGAAACGTAGGAAAATCAATATCGACAATCAGGGGCAACGACACATGCAACTCATTTTTTTATTATTCCCTTTTTATTGTTTTTTTACTTATTATTTGACGATTAGAGTCAAAATGTCTGTAATGACGACATCTACCGGTGGTTGTTGACATTACATGCTATACTCTGTTAGTGTCAAGATATACTTATTTAACAACGCCATCTCGGCGTCAGTCCTGACACTACAGTTTTTTCTTTATTACTTACTTATATTTGATGGGCATAGGATATAATGCCTTTTACCTATTTATCACGGCCGTATAGGTGCTAGCAGAAGTGGTTTCGCTAGATTTTGCCACCTTATGGGTGAATATTTTTTTTACAACCATGTAGGTGCTAGCAGCAGTAGTTTCGCGCTAGATTTTGTCACCTTATTGGTGAATGTTGTTTTTTTTTTATTTCAATCTTTAACATACCATATTAATGGATTTACGTAGATTTAAGGTGCATGCATGTTAAATATTCTTTATTTACACACGTTTATATTTAAAGCTTTATTTATTATATAATACAAATAAATAAACTTATATAAAAAAAATAACGTTAGGCGTAATTGGGTACAGAGTTTATCACGAATGAATAGTTTTTAAGTACCTAATTGATTCTATTTATGATAATTCTGTTTGATTGGTTAGGGGGTTGAGGCTGACGGGGCGTCAGACGAATTCCCTACGTGAATTCTATCGTGGTTGGGGGGATACTGTAACACCGTTTTTTCTTAAAATTTCATAAAACACTAATTTTGCAAAAACACTTTGTTTTCACTGTGGTTTTAACACAAATTTCACAACTAAAATCGTAATTCAATAACTTTGTCAATGAATTTCACAATGTCAATGTCAAGTGTCAACGTCAACGTCGTTTCACGTCACGTCATTGACATTTGCAATTATCTTTGGTCATTATTCGATTTTGGCATAAACAAAATAAATCTCGCGTTTATCCTGGCCTTATTTACAAAGATAGTTTTTTTTTCGCCCAAAATCCCGTGCTTCCATTTAGGTGGGTTGATTTTCTCAAAATTCGGAATTTGACATTTAGACCGTTTGTTTTGATCATTTCTATAGACATATTTTAATAAAATACGCTTAAACTTATAGATCATATAATTATAGTTTCGTCGAATAGAATTTGGAAAGCATTCACAATTTGTTTATGGTTAATTTTTCATTACGTTTTGTTTTTCAACCAAACTTATAACTTTAGCTGGAAATACTTATTGCATATTGTAGAATTTCGAAAGATCCGTATGTTGACTTGACACATCTTGAAGCAAGTTAAGAGTCTTACGAGTGTCATGAAATGAATTTGGTTTTAGGAGAGGTTCCGTCGCCAATACGGCGCTTAACATTCAGCAAACGGACCTCGGCTCCGTCGCTTCCACATAAACGCAAATCTGCGCGCAAGTGGAGCGTTGGTTTAGTCTATCGTCTAGGTTATGATTAGTCTGTGAGACATCGATCGAAGTAATTTGTTATTGATTTGAAGATCATAAAGTTTTTATATATTTATATAGGTATTTCTCCCGTTTTCCGTGTGAATTTGATTTGAGAAACCACAGTGAAACTACAAAATTCAGTTCTTTTTGTTTTCAGCTTGAAGAGTAAAGCTAAGGGGAAAAATACTATATTTACTCGCCGGCACGCGATTCATTAAATTAAATGGATTTATTGTATCAATAAGTGCAAAAAATCAATAAGGGCAGTCACCGGAGGCCGTAGGGCTCCGCTGCTTGACCTTACAGCTAGAAACCATAACAAACTAACCTAACACAAGGAGGAATTCTGTGGAATTGTACATATATAGAGAGAATAATCTAAGGAATTGGAATATTCGAATATACCGTGATCGCGGAAACTTAGCATCGAAGGTACGCCCTACTAACAACCGCTCCGGGGAAGGCTACTAACTTCTTTTAAAAAAAAAAAGGAAACCTATAACTATTTGTTGGTGTACTTTATTGCCCCTCATTTTGTAGTTTTGTACCCAATTAGTACCTGATTTTTACCTGCCGAGATTGATCAAACAAACCTGAACCATCCTGCCCTTGGCTTGTATTGATTAAACATTAAGTTAAGTGCTTTGCATTGAGGAATTGTGTTAACATATGCATATGTGTATTATAATTATGTACCTACAACAATAAAGCTTTTCATTTTGTATCGGACTAAAGGAATAAGTTTGTTTTTTTTTCTTTCAACTAAGATTTCCCAATATTTCAACAATTCAGCAGGAAAAAGCACTACTAAGCTCTTAATCAGATTCGAACAGAAATTGAAAATGGATAAATTATTTTATATTATAATCATATTTTTAATCTAATCGGGTGGAAAATTTGTTTCTATGGAGATAAATAAGTATGTACTTAACACGCCTATAGCAAGATTTTTTCCCGATATTTGACGAACTAGCACTTTATATATTTCCTTTTTTGTTTTTGGTGATTTCCATGTATGATAAAAATACCATGGAAGTTTGTAATTATACATATTAAACGTTCAATGTTTATCTGCACTACATGCAATACATGCAAAAAGATATATCTTGTCGATTGTTTTTTTCTAATGTCTTAAACCGTATTCTCATTCTCTTTGAAATATCTTAACATCCCTTCATCTTTCTAAGTGCCGAAAAACGACATTCAACGCAGGGTGGGGTAAATATTGAGTCTGCTCTTTGTATTGTTTTGATGTTGAGGAAGGCGGGCCGACGTATACTCACGATAATAGGTCTTTGTTGCACACAAAAACAAAAACACCAAATGAAATTAGAGCAGAAATGGAACAATAGTTTACCTTATTGCTAAAGAACAATTTCTTCGAGGCAACCTCGTGAGAAGGAAATAAGAGGAAGCACAATCGGGTGAATGGTGCGGATATTGGAATGAGTATATTTAGTGAAGAGGAAAGTACTTCTGTATCTGTGCCCCGGCACCACAGCCACAGAATAAATAATAATACTAAAGTACAAGCCAAGTTTAGGTATGAAAATTTACCTACTCTTACGACCTTCATCTGGCTGTACGTGAAATTTATTGCATGGCACGAGTGTTCCAATTCCGTTACGCATCGCTGATCCGATACCGATTTGGCGATAAGAGCGCAGGGTTCCCCCTCGCCGATATGCAGCTATCGTTACAAAAATTACCGAGAAAAATCTAAATTATTACGTGCGACGCGGCCAGCGTGCGAGCCGAGCGGCAACCTTTAGCCATACACCGCCCGGGCAAATTTACCTGCCACAGCCCAGCTGCTTATTGCATTGGAACTTGTATACCTATATCCAAAATCGCAAATAAAGTTTACCGGCCTTGCAGAAAAGGCCGGCCGCCTTCGCCTGCCTCTCTGTCAGCGGCGGAGGGGAGTGGCTTGGGGATCTTCCTCCCGCTCTCTCTCCGTAGCCTTCTTCTGCGAGATTACTTCTTCGCAGAAGGAGGTGACAGCCTCCCATTCCGCCTCGCTGTGGAGCATGGCCACGACCATGCTCGGCAGCGAGAGGTCTCAGCCTCCCAGCACCACCTCCGCGAGGACGCGACGCAAGAACGCAGGCCGCGCCATGGCTGACCGTGCGATGGGCTTGCACGGCCTGGCTCGCTATGACCCTTTCCAGACATCGCAAAAGCGCCACAGTGCGGGGGGGAGAGACACTCCGCCCATACCGGGGCTCCGTATAGTGCCATCAACCGTATCACCAGATGGCACGCCGATCCTCCCACATTAGGGAGTGTAACACCGTTTATTTTATTTTATTTTATTTTATTTTTTTGGGATAACAAACAGTTGCTACAATATGTAATATTTACACCGTCCTTAAAACTAGGTTAATCATTGTGCAACCAACACCGCTATCCACATGTTAGTTTGATAGAAGTATTACTCGACAATAGAAATTGTAGTTTAAACATACAAAACAGCTAAAACAAACAAAAAAAATTGTAGCTTAAGAATAAATACGCAGATTAATATTCCGTTACTCAATTGACTATTTAGGTAGATAAAGTTTTCAATGTTTCGCAGACTATTTTTTTAAATTTCAGTTCCGATAATGCAAAAATGTCTAAATTTGAAAAGTCAATGTTAAATATGTTAGTGAGGCGACGAAGCGGTGCACGCTCTCCAGCATGAGTCCTACATACTGGAACATAAAACAATCTGGGAACACACACAGCCCGCCGGTGAACACTTAAAATTTCTTAAAAGTAATTTCTTAAGTTTTTTCTTAAAATTTCATAAAACACTAATTTTGCAAAAACACTTTGGTTTCACTGTAGTTTTAACACAAATTTCACAACTAAAATCATAATTACAATAACTTTGTCAATTAATTTCACAATATCAATGTCAAGTGTCAACGTCAACGTCGTTTCACGTCACGTCAGTGACATTTGCAATTATCTTTGGTCATTATTCACTTTTTGCATAAACAAAATAAATCTCGCGTTTATCCTGGCCTTATTTACAAAGATTTTTTTCGCCCAAAATCCCGTGCTTCCATTTAGGTGGGTTGATTTTCTCAAAATTCGGAATTTGACATTTAGACCGTTTGTTTTGATCATTTGTAGAGACATATCATAATAAAATACACTTAAAGCTACAGATCATATAATTATGGTTTCGTCGAATAGAATTTGGGAAGCATTCACAATTTGTTTATGGTTAATTTTTCATTACGTTTTGTTTTTCAACCAAACTTATAACTTTAGCTGGAAATACTTATTGCATATTGTAGAATTTCGAAAGATCCGTATGTTGACTTGACACATCTTGAAGCAAGTTAAGAGTCTTACAAGTGTTATGAAATGAATTTGGTTTTAGGAGAGGTTCCGTCGCCAATACGGCGCTTAACATTGAGCAAACGGACCTCGGCTCCGTCGCTTCCACATAAACGCAAATCTGTGCGTAAGTGGAGCGTTGGTACGTGAACGCGCCTAAGCTATGACATTATCTCTATGTGGTTCTTAGTCTGTGAGACATCGACCGAAGGAATTTGTTATTGATTCGAAGATCATAAAGTATTATATTCATTTCTGCGAATAAAATCCATAGGTATTTCTCCCGTTTTCCGTGTGAATTTAATTTGAAAAGCTACAGTGAGACTGCAAAATTCAGTTCTTTTTGTTTTCAGCTTGAAGAGTAAAGCTAAGGGAAAAATAATATATATAATAATATATTGTATCAATAAGTGCAAAAAATCAATAAGGTATCTAATTAACTTATTATATTTCATGATTTAAAACAGATTTTGTTAATTTTATTTTTATTTGTGGGTAAATTGATTATTAAATCAAACATATTACATTTCCAAAATTCGCCTTTTTCATCCCCTATTTCATTAAAAAACCCTGATAGTAAACGGTATCTTAGTGGGATTAAGGCATATATTGAGTAACACTTGCGAATTTCATGTTAAATTCTAAATTTTCACAATATTAAGTTTCACATCCTTCTTTGGCAGATAACTCACAAATTAAGCTGTTTTCTTTTTATTAATAGCAATAATTATACATGGCAGATAACTCACAAATTAAGCTGTTTTCTTTTTATTAATAGCAATAATTATACACAAAATAGGTGCTCTCCCCTCCATATGTCCTTTTATTAACTAACCAATAAGAAACTTTGACAATTCATTGAAAATTGTGTTTGGAATTAACTTGCAATGTTTATTACATGAAATTCAAATGTATTGACTGGGATTCCTTCAGAACTCAGTGTTAGACCCACTGACCCTTAGATTATAGGCATATTTAATTATATTTTTAACATAACACTGTGCTATGAATCTCCAGAGCAGTTCCCGGAGGCCATAGGGCTCCGCTGCTTAGCATAACAAAATAACCTGATATCAAGGAGGAATTCTGTGGAATTACACCAGTAATAAATATATATACAGAAAGAATAAGTTAAGAAACTGGAATATCATATCTCTGACCCGGGATTGCAAGACGTAGCATAGAAGGTACGATCCACTAACAACCGCTCGAGGGAAGGCTACTAATTTCTTTAAAAAAAAAAAGGAAACCTATAACTATTTGTTGGTGTACTTTATTGCCCCTTATTTTGTAGTTTTGTACCCAATTTGTACCTGATTTTTACCTGCCGAGATTGATCAAACAAACCTGAACCATCCTGCCCTTGGCTTGTATTGATTAAACATTAAGTTAAGTGCTTTGCATTGAGGAATTGTATTAACATATGCATAAGTAAATTATAATTATGTACTTACAAGAATAAAGCTTTTCATTTTGTACCGGACTAAAGGAATAAGTTTGTTTTTTTTTCTTTAACTTTAAGATTTCCCTATATTTCTACAATATAGCTAGAAAAATCATTACAGGAGGACGCGCCCGAGTGCAGCTGCGGCGGTGCACAGCCGTGGAGCGAAGAGCTTGAAATGCTCCTCGACACTCCATCGGTGGTCCAGAACCAGGCCGAGATACTTAAAGTGCGCCTCGACCTGTATACGGACCCCCTCCACTCAGTGGGATCCTGCGACGAAGGGCGCGGAATATCATGGCCCTCGTTTTGTCGAGGACCAGACGCAAATGGCTTCAAAAAATACATGAAATACGTTGGACGTGCCTAACATTTATAGGTTTCCCTCGATTCTTTGGTGTCAACGGAACCAATCGGGAAGTATACCTTCTTAAACAAAAGAGAATTTTCCAAATCGGTTAATAAATGACAGAGCTATGAATTGAAAACTCCTCCCCTATTGTCAATAGAGTTATGAATTAAGAATTTTTATTTGTGGAGTCGGTTAAAAAGCATACAGTGGAATTGAGGATTTCCTCCTTTTTGTGCAGTCGGTTAGGTAGGTAGTCAAAACTAAATAATTCATGCTGTTGAACACTATGTAACATTCGAGTAATAAACCAATAAACTCAGCCATCTGTGTATTAATTAACACTTAAATAGGAGCACAAGTCAAATCGAAATTCAAGTACCTCACACGAAATTAGCGCTAAACATCAAAACGTCACAGTTCTAAAATTGGTCATCAAATTGGTAAAATTCGTGCGTCAAAGCGCTGAAAATGGCCCGATTCAGGCGTAATGTGCGGCGGACACTCCAATGAGGGTTCTTCAGATGAACGAGCTATTAACGAATCACACACGGACTGGCGGGATGATGAATATTATGTCAATTTTGAAATTATGACATTGTGATGTACCGTTATGCTGACACGTGGAGGGAAAAAAACAAATAGCACACTTTTTGCACTAAGTGTTGTCATCTGCCTTGATATCACATAATAATATATATCACATAATAATAACGCTACGCCTCCGTGAACAGTAGGCCTTAGTGGTACTATCTCGCTATTAAATCTATATATTATATAGAATTTTGAAGCTCTATATATCTCTAGCTCTATTATAATATATAGATTTAATAGCGAGATAGTACCACTAAGGCCTACTGTTCACGGAGGCGTAGCGTCATGAGTTTCAAAACACGCCGTGCAGCGTGTGCAGCCCGGCGTACTAAACTCTGTCCACGAGGCGTATTGCACGCGTACGGTTTCAATAATTAATGACGATGCAGTTGAACCACGAAGACATTATTTTGGTTTATCACTACATACAGTGACATTGAATAAATGTTATGTTGTTACATATTAAATAAGTACAAAATAAACAAAAGTAGGTGCTCACTCGTTCATTTAATTTCATACGCCATCTCAAATTCAGCTCGATTATTACAATTATTCGGTTAAGGGCAGATTCTATACAAACACGGATATTTTTCCACAACTGGGTTAAAGGGAGTGAGTGCCTATAAATTTTGAGCTTCGCCTTCAATTTTCCCCAGGATCCCATCATGAGATCTTGACTTGAAGGCAATGAGACTACCTCAATGGCTTATAAATAAAGTAAAATAAATAACAAAGTAAAAAGTTGTGTAATGGGTGAAATTAATGAATTTAATTTAAAATTTTACGTTTATTTCTTCTTTTCCGATCTTTTAAATAAAAGCTTGTCTTAAAAACCACCTTAATTAAACAAAAAAATAAAATTAAAAAAAAAATCATTTCAATTAATTAATTTTAAGACTACAAAAATGAGGAGGAAAGATGACTTTCCTATGATATTCCTGCTAGGTATCCCAACGCCAGCTCCTTACATAGAGACAAAAATAGCCCTCTTTGGAATACAAAATGAATTTTGAAACTCGGATCACAATTGGCGGAACAATCGATGAAAATACATGAAAAAATATAACAGTTGAACATAGAACCACCCCCATGTTTGTCGATAAAAAACCACTCCTATATTTGTGCTAAAATTGTGAATAAATCAAAAAAGATTTAGAGACAAACAAAAGTAAATAAAAAAGCCTAATCCGAAAAATTGTATGGCCTAAGAAGCCATTCACGTCAATCCTTTGACCGAGACGACACAATAATTTCCACTGTTGGCCTTTACTCGCCAATATTGAGAACGGTCAGCACAAAAATGAGACTAAAATAAATTATTCGTATATACAAATTGTCGGAATAAATTATTAGATGAATGTTTACGATAATTGTAATAGATGTAACGTTACAATGGTTTTTGAGACCATTCATTGTTTTATTTGATTATGTTATTCGATTATGTGGTTGAATTAGTGAATAATTATTAATTTGGCCAAATACTTAAAGAACTTAGAATAATACATATTAACGGTAACAACACAATAAGAAACTTACATGCTGGACATAAAACTAATTATGTAATAAACAAGAGTAAATCCAAATAAAAAAATTTTTTGCTCTAAAAAGAGAGAATGAAGTTATGACACATTTTATATATAATATAAAAGCTTGTGGCTAGAAGCTTGTGCTGTTGTTTTTTTTTTCAAATAGACGGAATAAAAATAAAGAAATATCTATCTCCCTATCCGTCAACGCAGAGATATGTGCATCCTTAACCTCACATTCAAAATACTTAACTATCCTGAGATCCCTCATTATTTGCGGTCCCGATTTCACGTTCTCCCTCCCGATCCCCGTCCTAAGCATTCCTGTACTATACTAAAACCACTTAATATCCCTAAATATCACTCAAAGTTCTTCCACAAATCCTTTACAGTGCATGCTGCTCAACTGTGGAATGCTCTGCCGGTTGATATCCGTAAAAACACTTGCATAGTGTCGTTTAAGAAGCAGCTAAAAGCTCATCTGCTCTCGAATTTGTCATAGTGATATATATATACCTGTGTGTGTGTGTTTGTGTATGTTACTTATAATAGTAGTAAGGTAAATTTATAAATGTACACCTCGTCCCGCATCTACTTAATTTTACACTTCCGCTAGGGTTGGCTGGAAGAGATCTCTTCAAGAGATAAGCTCGCCCTTGTACATGTTTGTTGTATAATATGTTTCTATTTGAAAAATGTGTGTACAATAAAGAAAATTTATTAGGTTTATGTATATTCAGTAGGCTGATATATCTATTAGGTTTAGAGTAACCAAGCTCGTGCAGTTAGATATTAAAGATTATTACAACAAAGCCTTTAATAAAATCATTTTTATTTTAGTGGTTTCGATGCTGACCCTACATTACTTTGATTCAGCGATATACGAATGATTATTACCGAACTATAGAAAATAATATACGGATCTGAATAAACATATACGCATCTCACGGATGTCATATTTGCGGATAGCCGACATTGGGAAAGATGAGCAATGACTGCTTACATAACAGCTTTATAACGTACGATTATTTTTAAGCGTTTACGAGACTTTCTTCGAAAGCTTATAAGTTTTTACGTGAGAAGTTTTTATCGCCCTGTGTTATACTGCAAACAAAATAATAACAAATAAGTATATTTTTGACATTTTAATGCTCTTATGAACAGTAAAAGCTTTCAAGGAGCCTTTATACTCGCATATCGGCTTATTTCTTTATGCTAAATTCAAAAGTAACTCTACATATTATAGCTTACTACTGAAATAATCATCTTTGTCACACCTGCTGTCTGTCTGTGTGCTTAGATCTTTTAAACTAAGCAACGGATTTTAATGCAATTTTCAGCAATAGATAGTGATTCAAGAGTAAAGTGTATATATTTAATACATGCATATTATTGTAGAGAAAAGCAGAGAAATTCAAAGATTCAAAGAAGTTAAATACATTAGATAAGTTGTGCATTTCATGTTGATCAAAATCGCGCTTTACAGCATATCATTAAAATGAATATACTAAAAGATATCGGAGATTTAAAAAGCGGGGACAGAGCGGCTGGCGGGCCGTACGTCCGTACCGGGCGCGTGGTGTGCCATTTTTATACTATCTCATGAAAATACAGCTGTAAAATATTGTATATAAAAATATCCTGTAGTATAGACTTATCATAATATTATTAATCACTCCACACTGCCCCAAGTTAGTATCTACATTGCACCCGTGCGAAGCCGGGGCGGGTCGCTAGTATTATATAAATATAAAACCCAATCTTGCAAATGTTTGTGTTCTATATGAGTATCGGATCGTAGTACAACAAATAAACCAGGCAAGTGCGAGTTGGACTCGCGGGCCGACGATTCCATACAAAATTATCTAAGTATATAGTACTCTACATATTTAAGGTTTTCAGATTTTTCCGTAACATGCGCTATAAGACATTGCTTCACGCCAAAGGACAATGTCGAAAATTGCCCCATGACCAACAAAGATTTAATTTATGTCATAATTATATGCATATTTTATAACACTCATTACAAATATATGTAGTCGACGGACAAATCAAAAATATTTAAAAGTACTTTCAGAAACAAAACCAAATGAAGTAAATATAGGTACGAATGATTATTGTTTTCTTTGCTCGACTGAATAGAATTGAGTCGGTTTTATGTAGATAAGGACATGTATTTATTTGAATAAAATATGTTTTTCATAACTTCTTTCACAATTTACAACGATTGATTGCAATAATTATTATTTTAATAATTGTATAGGTATGGTGTATTGCTCTAACGAAACAAAGTGTTACTTGAACCAACCTCAAAATCTGATTCATTTTGATATATAATTCGATTTCGAAGCTTGTCCCTAGTAATTGATGAGGACGTACGGTATTTGCTAATATCTGATTATACGAAAAGCATTTTTTCACTGCTGTTGGTATTGGGGTGAACAATGTAAGGACGCAGAGCAATGTCCTTTCATGGTTCTAAGTCTACAAGGAGTACCCTATAAACTCCTTCGGTCACGCAAAAAAGAAGACTGGTGAGAGCACACGTATGTTTAACCACAGAATGTGTAAAATTTATTTTAAGCTAAGACTAATAAGACTAATAGTATCTGTTAACTTATTAAAGAAACTATGGTCAAAGTCATAGAGCGATTAAGAGAGTTTTTTTTTTTCGTATTTTTTAGTACGCCGCACATTTAACGCAAAGCGCTCTGGGTACCATAGTACCCGGGATGTACTCGTATCACCGTCTATTGCGCTTGGGTACTATAGTCCCCGCGGACGCGTGAGTGGTAGGTTTTGATTCCTTTGTGAAATCGCAAAATTTTCAATCATATGCGACATGCATACAGTCCCAAAATTCTAGATCGAATCCTTCTAGACGTTCCTAAGCGGCGTACAAGACATACACCTTTGTTTAGTGTTCGGCATCATTCCACTTAATACGGAGGAAACGCTGTTTTCTCTAGAGTTGTTGATACTTATAATAAAGAATTTTGTGAAGTTGACATGTTTGCTGTGACCAAGCAATCATTAAAAAAACCGGCCAAGCGCGAGTCGGACTCGCCCATGTAGGGTTCCGTAGGATCTATGACATATTAAAAAACGACTTACTACATCTCGTTCAAACCAATTTTCGGTGGAAGTTTGCATGGTAATGTTCATCATACATTTTTTTTAGTTTTATCATTCTCTTATTTTAGAAGTTACAGGGGGGTGGGGGGGCAAACACATTCGCGCAAACTATTCAGTTTAGAAAAAAATGATATTAGAAACCTCAATATGATTTTTGAAGACCTACCCATAGATACCCCACACGTATGGCTTTGATGAAAAAAAAAATTTTGAGTTTCAGTTCTATGTATGGGGAACCCCCAAAATTTATTGCTTTTTTCTATTTTTGTGTGAAAATCTTAATGCGGTTCACAGAATACATCTACTTACCAAGTTTCAACAGTGTAGTTCTTATAGCTACGGAGAAAAGTGGCTGTGACATACGGACGGACAGACAGACAGACATGACGAATCTATAAGGGTTTCGTTTTTTGCCATTTGGCTATGGAACCCTAAAAACATGCCACGAATAAAATATTGGAACGAGTTGCAAAAATTTGACCGACACTGTGAGTAATTAGTGTGTAATAAGACAGTATAGTCTGGACATATTTATATACACAATCACACAATTGCTCTACACACGAAGCACACACATTGTTTATTTTTTTTAAAGTTGATAGTTAAGGCGATACACATACCCAACGCAACCTTCGCTCTTCTACAGGCGCGGATCCAGCCCTCAAGAAAGGTTGTGGTCACAGCCGGATCGAAGAATCGGCCAAGTGCGAGTCGGAGTATGACTTCGCTCATGATCGTATATTACCATTCCTACAAAGGTGTTTCCAAAACATATGACGCTCTCACTAAGATTCATTGCTTTTTTAAGGCATTGCATATAATATCATCACCCTATCGATCTCAATAGACCATGAAAGTGTGACGTCACACGCCTATTAGGGTTGTGGGCATGCCCATCGTGCCCACAACGGTGGATCCGCGCTTGTTCTTCTAGACGTCATATTATTGATATACCTCTATTTCGCACTGGCTTTATGTCCGATTCCTTCACTCTACAAGCAATAAGGCTGTGCAATCCCTACCGATTGATTTGAGATGTTTGACATCAAAGCCCCTCTTTAAGAAGAGTTCGAGAGCTTTTCTTGAAAATTGCAAATAAATATCTTTTTTTTTTCTTTTTCTCTGACAACTCATAAATATCGTTCGTGGACACCATCATTCATCATCTGTATTAATATTTATATTATTATATAGTTATAATATATTTTTTATGTATCTGTATATATATATTTTGTATGTGTGAGTGTGTGAGTATGTGCGTGTATGTAAGTATTTTCTTTTAATAGTACAATTTTTTTCTTTTATGCCGCTGTTTACGCTCGAGGAAGAGCGAGTGGCAACACTGCATTATAGTCTGTGCAGTGAGAGCCTGTGGCGGCCGGCCGCATGTAACATGTCAGTCGAGTCGAATACGGAATGACATTGAACTAGGTTAGGATCGGGCAGCAATAAAATATAATATAAAATATCTAACAAATAGTATTACGCGGCGCACCAAGTGATTGTTGGTGCGAGGTTCCGCCAAGTTTTAGTGTCGGTGAATAGTGGCAAACTTTTAGTGTCGGCGAAGTTCGGGTATTGATGGCCTAATAGACCTATGTAGTGCTCCGGTCTCCATCGTTGGATTAACACCAACCCTTCAGGAGCCGCGACTTCCTTCGAGCTAGCTCAGGAAGTCCACCGGCTACATACGGAGACCAATTGGAATAGGGGTAAGCCACAATGTTTTCTACGAGCTGGTAGTAGGTTATAAAATTCAGCATTCTAATTCGGTGAAACGCCGACGTGGTGGAGTCTACTTTGGGCACCACCATCTTTTGGTAGCAGAGCGTGTTGTTGTTAGATTTGATAGATTGATTAGTATTTTGATTAGTATTGTACAATTAATATTGTAATCTTGTTGGTTGTCCAAACGGGCAATACATATTAATTGTTTTTGATTGCTGATTTTAAACCGACTACAATCTCATTTGTGGACCGATCTCCCTAACTAGTTGTCATTGTATATGAAAAATTGTGGTGAAATGTCTTTATTGTTCTAGTTAAGTTCTAGCATTTACCTATATTTGATTTTGGTTTGTTTTTTCATATCTTTGTTTTGCCCTTGAATAATTTGTTTGTTAAGTTGTAAACTTATACTTGAATTTAATTTGTTTAAAAAAATTTTGCTGCTAAATGACTTTGCTGTTGTTGTAATACACTATTTTGCTGTGTTAAGTTTTAGCATTTACATTAGATTTTTTTTTTTTTTTTATAAAAACGTCGCCCCACACTAGGATTTTCTCCTGTGTCGTGGGTGCAGTTACAAACATAGAATATCACATGCACATACGCCCAGACCGGAACAAATTTCTGTAGGCCATACAAAACATTTGTCCCGTACGGGAATCGAACCCGCGACCCGTTGCGCAGTAGGTGATCACTCGACCTCTGCGCTAAACGTGTCGTCAATAATAATCGTGTCGTCGCTAAACGTGTCGTCAATAGTAATTTTGTTTTGTTTGCCTTTGAATATTATGTTTGTTAAGTTATTGACTTAATACTTGATTTTAATTTGTTTGAAAAATTCTGTTGTTAAATGCCTTTGTTGTTCTAGTTAAGTTCTAGCATTTACACTTGATTTTGGTTTGTTTATATATTTTGTTCTGCCTTTGAAGTTCCTCCCGATCTGTTTTATTGTCTGCGGTTGTCGGTCTGTTTGGCCGTGTATTATTATAGTGTATATTAATTTTGGTGCAAAATGGTCCCGCCAGTCAGCCCGCTTAGTGGTGCCCGCGCGGATGCACAAAAGATTTTGAGATGGTTTGCTAGTGCCGTCGCTTTGGTAGACCGACCATACCGAGAACAGGCCTTGTTAATTCGGCATGAGGGAGTACCTGCTCGCTTGAAGGAATTGGAGCAGCTTTTCGTTGCTCATCAACAATATCTGCTCGACCACCCAGCCGAGGGTGCCGCTGAGTTGCGGGCAGTCGACCAATTTAATGCCGATTATGATCAATGTTTTGAACAGGCGGATGTGATTATAAACAAGGCTCAGGCAATCCTATCCGCCCAGAGGGGTGAGTCGTGCACGCCCGGGGAGGTCAAGCCTACCCCGGCCGGCTTGCTGGGCAGACTGCCCACTTTAGACATCCCAACCTTTGATGGGAACCTGGCTTCTTGGATGGGGTTCATTAACCTCTTTGATAGCCTGGTTCACTCGAGGGAAGACCTGTTCCCTAGCCAGAAATTGGCCTATTTGCTCTCTGCCTTACGTGGAGAGGCTGGTCTGCTTGTCCAGCATCTACCTGTCAACGATGACAGTTATGAGATTGCAAGGGCGTTGTTGACCGCCCGGTATCAGAATGTTCGCTTGCTAGCGGACACACATGTGGCTGCCATTTTAGGGCTGCCACGAGTATCGCGGGTCTCCTCATTGCGGAAGGAGATTTTGAACCCGCTGCTAAGCGCTATTAACGCGCTCAAACGACTTGACCTACCGGTGGACCAGTGGTCCTTCATATTGCTCCACCTCATCCTCAATAAGCTTCCCATGGAGATGAAGGGGCGCTTTGAACAAAGGTATGGGGGCAATAGTGCCTCGTACCTCCCCCCCTTTTCTGATCTCCTCAGATTTTTGGAGGATGAGTGTCGGATGACCGACCACTTGGATCTGGCTCCTATACCGGGACCGAGTACAGGTCGCAATGAGGCGACCCGGGCAGCGCCACGGAGAGAGCGCTGCCCGTACAAGCAGTATACTGCAGTGCGGCAGAACTCTCCAAACGGGGAGAGGCCGATGCCTTGCAAGTGTTGCAAGCGCGATGGCCATCGTTTGCCGGCCTGTCCCAAATTTGTTGGCCTACGCACCGAGGGGCGTAGGAATATGGCCAAGCAGCGGAATTGGTGCTACCGCTGTCTGGGGGCTCATATGGCATCGGCTTGCCCCCACCCACGAGATTGCCACTGTTGTGGAGGGGCCCATCACCTCCTATTGTGCTTCAACAGTAGGGACACTCGTGAGGTGGTGAGAGAGAGGGACTCGCACACGGGCGGGGGCCCTCGTAGGTCACCCACATCTCCGAGGAGATCGGAGGGGCGTGCCACCCCTCCGCGGAAATTGGACAGGTGCCCCCCCTCCCGTGAGAGGATTGGGCGCTCCACCCCCCCTACGGGCGGGGGGGATCGACGCGCCGCTTCTGAGGCGCCACCGCGGGATTGGGCCGCGGTTATTAGGGAGCCACGCCGGGAGCCGATACGCTTCTCTCCCCCTCTGATGGAGAGACCCCGTTTATCACGGGCTCCCCCAACTTTCGCCCATCATGGACACCGCCCGGCCCCCCGATGCCGCTTTGATCGGGGCCAGTACGTGCCGGATTGGGACCCGCTCGAGCGCCTTGAGCGCCCTACTCCGCCGCCGCGCACGCATCTGTTACCAACAGCCTCCGTACAGGTGTGGGGCCTGAGGGGCAATTTTGTTTTAGTTCGCGCCCTTTTGGATACGGGAGCTCAGGGTTGCATTGCCTCCAGCTGGCTGGTCCGGCAGTTGAGTTTGAACACATCTCCATACCTTGAATCGGTACGAGGAATCGGAGACCTGCGGATCCCGGATCCGATCGGTCAGGTTTTGTTCTCCTTTTCCCCCCACTTCTCTTCAGCGCCCAAAATTGGCGCTACCGCGATTGTTTATGAGAAGGTTGTTGGTCAGCTTCCGCAACAGCACGTTTCGCGCGCTGTCGTTGATGCGACATCAGGATTGACCTTGGCTGACCCTTCCTTCCACCGAACCAGTCCGATTCACTTATTGCTCGGTGCCGATGTTCTAGGCCGCGTGTATTGTGGGAAGAGGAGAGAGTTACAGAAGGGTGGGCTGGTAGCCTTATCTACATCGCTTGGGTTTGTAGTGATGGGACCAGTTAGGCATAACCCACCATCTCCATCGGTGGACAGTTACATAACTGTTAGCTCCACCTTATCGGATGTCCTTCAACGGTTTTAGGAGGTGGAAGAGCCACCTACCGTGAAGCGAGTGAACCCCTTAGACGAGGAGTGTGAGTTGTTCTACTAGAACAATACAGGTCGCCTTCACTCGGGACGGCTGATCACTCGTTTGCCCTTTTTGTCAGTTCGCCCCTCACTTGGCAGCTCTCGGCCTTTGGCCGAGAAGCGGCTGCTGTCCATGGAGCGTCGTATGAGTAGGAACTCCGACTTCAAACAGAAGTATGTCGACTTCATGCGAGAATATGAGCAACTGGGGCACATGTCGGTCTCGCGACTGGACTGGCGAAACGAGGAACTTAATTTTCTTCCTCACCACGCGGTTTTGAAACCTTCCACCGGGAAGATACGCGTTGTTTTTGATGGGTCAGCTCCCACGTCTACCGGAGTTTTGCTGAATCAATGTCTGCATGCTGGACCGAAGTTGTACCACGAGGTGGGTGATGTATTGACCAACTTCCGTCGCCATGCCGTCGTCTTTGTGACCGATATCCGGATGATGTTTCGGCAGACTGTGATTCACCCGGACGATAGACGATATCAGCTCATATTATGGAGGGATGATCCCAGAAATCCCATGCTAGTCTACGAGCTGAACACCAATACATACGGTTTGCGTTCGAGCCCCTTTGTGGCAATTCGCTCACTTGTGGAACTCGCTGAACGTGAGCGGTTACGATACCCTCGCGCATCCTTGGTTCTCAAGGAGGATGCATTTGTGGATGATATTTGTACGGGCTCCTCTAGTGTCGAGGAAGCCTTGATTTTGCGAGATGAGCTAATTGCTCTTCTCGGGGCTGGTGGTTATGAACTGAGGAAGTGGATGTCCAACTCACCTCAGCTTTTGTGTGACTTGCCAGACGACCACCAGCAGGAGCCTCATATTTTTGAGAATGCCAACACTCCAGATCTACTGTCTGTTTTGGGAGTGCAATACAGACCTGTCCAGGACACGTTCACCTATCGATTGGAGTTGCCAAGCCCCAAGGTCTGGACGAAACGGTTAGTTTTGTCTACAGTAGCTCGTACCTTTGACCCAAATGGCTGGATTAGTCCCATAGTGTTTTGGATGAAGTGCTTCCTACAAGAACTTTGGTCAGCCGAAGTGTCGTGGGATGAGCCCCTCTCGGGCCGTTTGCTGCGAGATTGGGAGTCCTTCATGTTGTCTCTCCCCGACATTAACCGTGTTAGTATCCCTAGACATATACTGCCTAAGGGACGGTTTACGGCCAGCCTTCATGGCTTTTGTGACGCGTCTGAGAGTGGATACGCAGCCGTCGTATATATCCGGACAGTCGATGATAGAGGAGCTGTTAAGCTCCACTTGTTAATTGCTAAGAGTAAGGTTGCTCCACTTCGGACTCGATTAACGATTCCGAAGTTAGAATTGTCTGGAGCTACTCTTCTGGTTCGGTTGATGAACCACGTTGTTGACACCCTGGGACGTAGTGTGGACTTTGAGTCGCTCTTTGCTTGGTCCGACAGTCAGGTTGTCCTGTGTTGGATTAAGAACTCCGTCCACTCCCTGGAAGTATTTGTGGCCAATCGGGTATCCCAAATACAGGCCTCGAAGGCCACGTTGATTTGGCGCCACGTGCCAGGTGAAATAAACCCTGCTGACTGTGCATCACGTGGCAGCGAAGCCCCTCAGCTTATTGACCACACTCTGTGGTGGGGTCCCGAATGGTTGTTACTGCCGTCTTGGCCTTCCACACCAGCTGTGGTGAAGGTACCAAATCCGGGCTTGCGTGTTCACGCTGTCGAGACTATGGCGGCTCCAGAGCGGGAATTTTTATTAGACCCGTACAGTTCTCTGGACAAGTTGCTCGGCGTGACCGCTTGGATAAGAAGATTTATACGAAATTGTCGCCGGCCTCAGGACAAAGATTTGTGTCCGGTCCTCTCACCGCAGGAGCGCCAAGATGCTCTTTTGCATTGGGTGCGTATGACCCAGTCTAGAGTGTTTGAACCGGAACTTAAGATTTTCCGTTCCGGGACGTCCAAATTGAAGGGACCCTTGGTGCGTTTCACTCCCTTTCTGGATGATAAGGGATTGTTGCGTGTAGGAGGCCGATTGAGGCACGCTAACTTGCCTTATAGATCACGTCATCCCCTGTTGCTCCCCAAGGACGGACCATTGGTGCGATTGTTGATCATTGATCGCCATGTGAAGAATGCTCATGCCGGATGTAATGCATTGACCGCGCTCCTCCAACGGGAGTTTTGGATTTTGTCAGCGCGAAGAATAATCCGATCTGTTATCTTTCGATGTCTGCCCTGCTATCGTTTACGCCCCGAGACGATGCAGCCCCAAATGGGTGATTTGCCTGCTGATCGTGTGAATGAATCGATGACCTTCTTAGGAGTTGGAACTGATTTCGCGGGACCATTCACTATAAAAACGTCGCGACTCCGTAATGCTAAGACTGAAAAGGCTTACTTGTGTGTGTTTGTTTGTTTGGCCACTAAAGCCGTTCATTTGGAGGTGGTGAGTGCACTCACCATGGACGCTTTCTTAGCAGCGTTAGGCAGATTTGTCTCCCGCCGGGGACTGCCTTCTCTAATTCGGTCCGATTGTGGGACGAACTTCAAGGGCACTGATAGACATATAAGAGAAGTTTGTGAATTTTTAGATAAAAATAATATTGAGATCGGATCCACACTCTCCCGTAGGGGGGTAACATGGCGATACTCCCCGCCGTCTTGCCCTCACTGGGGAGGGATTTTTGAATCTGTTGTAAAGGCCGCCAAGACTCACCTTCGCCGCGTTATTGGGGAGACTATTCTCACGTTCGAGGAACTCGCGCGACGGGGTTTCATAAGATTGAGGCGGTTCTCAACTCGCGTCCGTTATGTCCGTTGTCTACCGACGCGAACGATTTGCAGGCCCTCACGCCGGGCCATTTCTTGATAGGCAGACCACTTAACGCCCTGCCCGAGTATCCTTATAGAGATGTCAATCCAGGACGCCTTTCGCGGTTTGAGTTGCTCCAGCAGCTTACCCAGAGCTTCTGGCGCCGCTGGCACCTTGAATACTTACACATTTTGCAACAGCGCGTTAAGTGGTCAGATAAGACAAACCCACCGAGGGTTGGAGACCTCGTGTTAGTGAAGGACCCAAACCTGCCACCCCTACGTTGGCGTCGCGGACGCATTGTCCAACTTACTCTAGGGTCTGATGGTGTGCCCAGGTTTGCCGAGGTCCTGGTTGGGGATTCTGTTTTGAAGCGCGCGGTCGCTACTCTTTCTCGCCTCCCCTTAGACTGATTTGGCGGACAGTCCGGGACTGTCCGGAGCGGGGGGATGTTTACGCTCGAGGAAGAGCGAGTGGCAACACTGCATTATAGTCTGTGCAGTGAGAGCCTGTGGCGGCCGGCCTCATGTAACATGTCAGTCGAGTCGAATACGGAATAACATTGAACTAGGTTAGATCCTAACCTAGTCCAATGTCATTCCGTCCATTCATCATCTGTACCATCATTCATCATCTGTATTAATATTTATATTATTATATAGTTATAATATATATTTTATGTATCTGTATATATATATTTTGTATTTGTGAGTGTGTGAGTATGTGCGTGTATGTAAGTATTTTCTTTTAATAGTACAATTTTTTTCTTTTATGCCGCTGTTTACGCTCGAGGAAGAGCGAGTGGCAACACTGCATTATAGTCTGTGCAGTGAGAGCCTGTGGCGGCCAGCCGCATGTAACATGTCAGTCGAGTCGAATACGGAATGACATTGAACTAGGTTAGGATCGGGCAGCAATAAAATATAATATAAAATATCTAACAAATAGTATTACGCGGCGCACCAAGTGATTGTTGGTGCGAGGTTCCGCCAAGTTTTAGTGTCGGTGAATAGTGGCAAAGTTTTAGTGTCGGCGAAGTTTGGGTATTGGTGGCCTAATAGGCCTATGTAGTGCTCCGGTCTCCATCGTTGGATTAACACCAACCCTTCAGGAGCCGCGACTTCCTTCGAGCTAGCTCAGGAAGTCCACCGGCTACATACGGAGACCAATTGGAATAGGGGTAAGCCACAATGTTTTCTACGAGCTGGTAGTAGGTTATAAAATTCAGCATTCTAATTCGGTGAAACGCCGACGTGGTGGAGTCTACTTTGGGCACCACCAGCCGCCATCTATTTTCTCTGCTTGGCCCAATGGTTGACTGGTAGAGAGCGATGTTCATCGCTAAGTCCGCCATATGTACAAACACAAGCACAAGCACAAGCACGGAACCCTCGCCTCGATGCGTGACTCCAACTTGCATTCGGCTGGTTTTTTATTTTTACATACGACATGGGAACTCTATAGAGGGAGAAATAGAGCCTGGCGTCGTTGTCGCTACGCGAGCGTTCGTAACCAGCGACGTCGCATACATGTGCCATTCAAGCGAGCAACACAAAAATATTGCCCCAGACTACAACATGATTTATGTACTCGCCACAACGTAGGATGATCTGAAAAGATATGATGCATATTAAATGACCCCGAAAAGAACTACTTTGCCCTAAAATGTAACGGATAAACCCTTCTCGACCCTTGTACAAGACTTGTACGTCTTGAGATTTGCATCCGTTATATTGGGACGGAGCTCGGCATCTTTCTTGTTAGACCTCAGCGGAAATAAGATAATACGGCTTCCTTAAAAATGATAAGGAAACATCAGCTATTTCCTGTGTATTCACAAGCGAATTCCCAACTTTCGTCTGAGGGATTCGCTTCTGAAGAATATAGGAGTAGTGAATATAAGCAAGCAGCAATACACACCTGCAACACACGCAGTGCGTTAGATAAAAACTTGTTGTGCCTTGTACCTGTAACTGCTACGGGCAGGCGTCGAATAAAAAGTTATTAATTCCCAGTATAATGAACGACATCCCTAAGAATGTTCTCAATGATAATGTTTCGTTCCATATATTTAAGAAAAAAAAACTGCCTCATAGAATCTTATGAATAGATTAAAAATATTGTTCAGGTTATTTTTGTACCTATCTCTCATAATTACTTACTTTTATATTAGGTCCTTACATATGAAATTGGCGTTTTGCCGTACTGGCCACTTTGATCTCAAATATCTCCTCTATGGTTAGGAATTCCAAATTCAAATTTATACAGCTATTTACTCATGTATTTGTGTTTTGACAATTATAATTCACGTGTTTTTTCCTCAATTGTTTTGGACTTTTCAATCAATTGTTTTGTTTTCAACTTTTTTGGAGTCAATTTTCGCTTGGGGCATGGTTTGGCTGGTTCGGCAGGGTGGATTAAAACAGTTTTATCACTAACACCGCAGACTGCAGCTAACTCGGACGTGGTTTGCGATGGATCCGCTTGGATCCGCTAAAACATGTTAGAATTGGATTTTCATATAACTTTTCCTCCCGCTTATTTTGGTAGTAGAAAAGACTAAGTTTCTCTTTCATTTTTGAGGGAATAATTACTGCTGTTCCGATCAGGTGTACATAAAATAAATATTTTTAAACCTTTTCAAAGAACTTTCCACTAGCCTCTAGGCAAAGTTTCATGCGTCTGAACCAATTTTACGAAGCACTTTTTCCAGTCCGCCGCAGACACCTCTTCTGGGCCTTCTCGAACGCTGCGCGTCTTCCGGCGATGAAAACTGTATCCCTTTCAGTTGATTTTAATATATTTTATCACCAGGTCTGTAAGGAGGGTGACCCAAGACTTCGACCGGTGTGAAGTGCAGGAAGTCCCCCGTTTAGAGCGCTGAGTGCGCGGGCGCGTTGTCATGATGTGGCAGTATCCCGCGGTGTCCGGTGATCGGTCCCTTGTTGCTCATATTATATTTATATATAGTTTCACATACAGTAAAAACTTCTCACAGGCATTTTGTAGTGTACCATTCAACGTTGATGCTGCTTTGATTTCGTAATGGAATTCATACCAGATACCCCGTCAAAGTGAAGAAACTACACTGAAAAAATGATAGCTTAACAAGTTACCATTTTGCTTGTTTGAGTAAAATATAATAAAATTAATCATCAACATTTTTAAAACTGCAAACCACAAATGATTATGACAATCAATTTGAAACGATTGAACGCTTAATAAGAAAAACATATTCAAAACAATAAACTTTCTTATTTAATTTTGGTGACGTCACCTTTGTAAACATTTATAATTGTTAATTCTAATAAGATAAAATGATTAATCATATCAAGCTTTGCGACTTGCCAAAAAAGTGATCAAGTTCTTAATAAAATCCACAAACATCATAGTGACATTAAAAAGTAATCTTACTACGGCCAACCAACTATACTTTATTACTGTAATCATGCACCTTTGTGCGCTCGTATATAAATAAGTTGCATGAATGAAGGTAACACATTCTTGATACATATTATCAATTTTTTTTTTCAGTGTAGCGATCAAAACTATCCCTGCACTTCTGGATCGCTTCACTTTTTACCCACCTTAAAAACGGGTTAGAATTAATTCTTATGTTCTTCTTCATATACCAAAAAAACGAAAGAAAATCTGATACACTTTATGTACATAGTTAGGAACTTATATGTTTTAATAATACATTGTATACGGAACCCTCTATGCGAGAGTCGAACTTACACTTGGTTGGATTTTTTAAATAATAACTTTTGTTAATATTCATTTATTCCAAATGATCCTTTTTCATTTCGAGGCCCCATTTTGTTTAGTAATTAAGACTCCAAGTCCTAAAAAATTAAAATAACACTTAATCCTAGTTAACTGGAAGAACACTGAGCTGGGATCTGCGGCGTAGACTCCATAACAATAGTTTGTTATTACTTGATTATACCGAACATTACTATCATAAGGCGGTATAGCTTAACTTTGCGTATTACCGTCAAAGTTGTAATAATCTCAAAGTTTAATTAGCAGCTCAATTAAGTATCTAATTCAACAGTGTATAGTCAAATGTTACTCTATCACCCAGTTTCTGAAAGGCTGTTCAGTGATAAAATTAACTAACAAGCTGTCAATCTAATGCTAACTATGAATTGAGTTGCTGAAAGCTAAATCAACTTATCACTGTGTTAGTTGACACAGCTGTCAAATTTATTGCAAAATTATTAAGGAAAGACCCATTTTGGGTTTCCAAAATACACATGAATAAAACAAAATATATGATTTCAGCAATGTGATCGTGTCTAAAAATATTTCTCACGAGAAATCAAATTTTTAGAGATAAGTAAATTTTGGCTAACCAACGTTTCGGAAACTCAAATTGATTTGACACTGCTGTTAAGATGACATGGATGTTAGTTGAACAATATTTTGATCAGCCTTTCAGAAACTGGGGGTATGTCGCGTAGTTTAACAATAATATCAATAACTAGTTTTTCAAATGTCTCAAATAACCACTGGAGGGTAGCTTCTTCATCATAATCATCAGCCCGCTGCTGAATAGGACCACTGCTAAGATCCTCCAAACCAGTCGGTCCCCTCCTTCTTAATGGCACTAGTGGTAGTGGTAGCCGCACTACTGGTAGCCACACTCGTGGAGATTCTCTCCCCTTCTGCACAACTGGTTCAGTAGTATCGTGGGTATTGTCCTCTTGACGACAGGCATTTCTAAATTATTTTTATGGAATAAAAATGTCTGTGCAATATAATATTTGTAATGTTGGCAATTTAAAAGAGGAGACAAAAAATGCAAGACTTTCCGAGTTCTTTGCCTGTTCTTCTCGAGAAGGCTCTCCTAATTTCCAAAAAGGTGTAGAGTCAACTTTTTTTTTCATTTTACTTGTATTTGCATACATCTTAGTAATGGTTAGGGTGTGTACATACAAAGGATTCAATAATTAGTTAATTAGATTCTTGTTTGATAAGATTTTTATGTTTTGTTTGACGTCAATATGTGGGGACAAGTCAACTTACTTTGGCAGAGGGGTTTGCCCAGCCGTGCCATCTCCTTAGGGTAATGTCCAATCCATTCTTTTATGGAACGCCCTCCCTCTAGAGGCAAGAAACGCCCCAAGCAAACTAAGCTTCAAAAATAAATTGCGAAGGCATTTTAAACAACAGAACCGATTTTTTAGGTAGTGGCAATCAATGCATTGCGATTATCACGTTGATTGCATTTTAGATATCATCATCATCATCATCATTTCAGCCAAGAGACGCCCACTGCTGGACATAGGCCTCCCCCAGGGATCTCCAAACCGATCGGTCCTGCGCCTCGCGCATCCAGCGGCTTCCCGCGACCTTAACCAGATCGTCGGTCCACCTTGTGGGGGGCCTACCAACGCTGCGTCTCCCGGTACGCGGCCGCCACTCGAGGACCTTTCCGCCCCAACGGCCGTCAGTCCTGCGAGCTATGTGTCCTGCCCACTGCCACTTAAGGTTTGCAATTCTTTGGGCTATGTCGGCGACTCTAGTTCTTCTACGGATCTCTTCATTTCTGATGCGATCGCGTAGAGAAACTCCGAGCATAGCCCTCTCCATTGCCCTTTGAGTGACATTGAGCATTCTGATGAGACTCATTGTAAACGGCCACGTCTCAGTTCCGTACGTCATCACTGGCAACACGCACGAATTAAAGACTTTCGTCTTAAGACACTGCGGTAGATTGGCCGAGAATATGCTGCGTAGCTTCCCGAACGCTGCCCAGCCGAGTTGGATTCGTCGATTTACCTCTTTCTGGAAGTTGGACTTACCGAGCTGGACTATTTGTCCCAGGTAAACATATTCGTCAACAACTTCCAGTGTAGAGCCGCCAACCTTCACAGGAGTGGGTACTACATGGGAATTCACCATAATTTTGGTCTTGTCCATGTTCATTTTAAGACCCACTTGTTGGGAAACTCTACAGAGGTCTTCGAGCATTGTGCCTAGATCTTCCACGGTCTCAGCCATGACCACGATATCATCGGCAAAACGAAGGTGAGTCATGTACTCGCCGTTTATGTTGATGCCGAGTCCTCTCCAGTCCAAAAGCTTAAAATACATCCTCCAGCGCAGCTGTGAACAGCTTCAGCAATATAACGTCACCTTGTCTCACACCTCGCTGAAGTCGTATTGGTTTCGAGTTCTGGTCCTGAAGGTGGACTGACATAGTGGCGTTTCCGTACAATGACTTCAACACTTGGATGTACCGGTAGTCTATTTGGCACCTCTGGAGTGACCTAAGCACGGCCCAGGTCTCGACAGAATCGAAGGCTTTCTCATAGTCCACAAACGCCAAGCATAGTGGCAGATTATACTCCTCGGTCTTCTGTATAACCTGCCGCAGCGTATGAATATGGTCTATGGTACTATAGCCTTTACGGAATCCGGCTTGTTCGGGAGGCTGGAAGTCGTCAAACCTGCGCGCGAGACGATTCGCGATGACTCTCGAGAACAGCTTGTATACATGACTCAGGAGCGTGATGGGTCTGTAGTTCTTCAACTGGGCCCTGTCGCCCTTTTTGAAGAAAAGTGCCACCACACCCCCGTGCCATGCTTTAGGCGTAATGCCCTCGAGTATGATGGAGTTAAATAGCCTCTGCAGCGCTTTCCGGACTGGTAGTCCACCCGCTTTCAAAAGCTCAGCTGTAACTCCATCATCACCCGGTGCCTTGTTGTTTTTTAGCTGTTTGAGAGTCACACTAATCTCGTACAGGCTGACGTCCGGGATGTCTTCGGTGTAATGCCGGATCAATTTGGCTCTAGGGTCTGTAGCCTGAATGACAGGTGCCTGCGATGTTGTGTAAAGCTGTCCATAAAAGCGTTCAATCTCAGCCATAAGCTCAGGTCGAGACGTGACGACTCTGCCGTCCTCTGTCTTCAGCTTCGTCAGCAGACTCTGACCGAGTGACAGATCTCTTGCGAACACTTTGGAGCCCTTGTTACGCTCGATGGCTTCCTTAATACGTTCTGCATTAAATCGGCGTATGTCGCGAGTCAGAGACTTCGAGATCTGTTTGTTGAGTCGCCGACGAGCATCTTCAGAGGACTGCAGACCCATCCCACGTCTTTCTTCCATCAGCTTAATTGTCGGCTCTGAGATCTTGCTCCTTTGCTTGGTACGGCTGGGTTTGAAAAACTTCGAACCCACCGTAAGGACAGTTTCCACAAACCTGTCATTATATGTATTCACATCCGTGCAATTCTCCAGGCAAGCGAACCGATTCTGTAATTCGAGTTGAAAGCGCTCGGGGTTTTGGATCTGGATGGCTCCAGGACGGAGCGTTGACTTCATCAGTAGATACCTCTTAGCTTTTACATTAAGATTCACTGCGCCTCTCACCATTCGGTGGTCGCTTCCCGTGTTGAACGTATTGATCACTGAGACGTCATTGAATAAGCGAGTCTTAGTCGACATGATGAAGTCAATCTCATTTTTTGTCACGCCATCCGGACTTTTCCAGGTCCATTTTCGATGCAGCCGTTTTTTGAAGAAAGAGTTCGTCATATAGAGTCCCTCTCTCTCCATGTAATCGGCTAGCATTTGACCACGGTAATTCCGGATTCCAGCTCCAAATTGCCCCACTTTCAACTCACTATCGCCGTGCTTGCCTAGCTTTGCGTTGAAGTCTCCCATGACAACGGTGTAATGAGTCTTGGAAGCATGTATTGCCCGAGAAATGTCCTCATACATAGCTTCCACTTCCTCGTCGGAGTGTTTCGAGGTCGGAGCGTATACCTGTATGACCTTCAGCGAATACCGTTTGGTAATTCTGAGTATAAGGTACGCCACCCTATTCGACACACTTCCGATCTGTACAACGTTGTTCACAAGAGACTTGTGGACGATAAATCCGACACCACCTTGGGACAGGTCTTCGCCCTCCCGGAAATAGAGCAGGTTGCCGGATTTGAGAACCATCGTGTCCTCACCCTCTCTTCGGACTTCGGACAGTCCCACTATACTCCAGCGAATCCTGCTCAACTCCCTCTCGAGCTCCAGCAGCTTCTCCTCGGTCCGCAGTGTGCGCGCGTTATATGTGGCCAGGGCCAAGGTCGTCTGACGGGGGATCTCCGCCGCCCGGGGATTCTTTGCACACCAGGTCCCAGTACCGCGCCGACGTCCGTCACCGCCGGCACGGCCTCCAGAACCGCCGGGCACTTGGGGCCTTTGTTTAATGTTTGGGTTCATGGGGGGTTTTGGGCCATCTCCCACCACGCTGGCCCAGTGCGGGTTGGTGGGGAGCGCCAGAGCCTCGTCTCTTATAGAGCAGAGTGCACCGCGTGCAGGTGAGGTTGGCTTGGGTCCCGATAGGTGGTATTTGGAACCCCTTGGACCCCTCATTGCATTTTAGATATATATTAGTTTATTTCATTTATGTAGTAGAATTTTATGTTATATGTACGTAATAATATGACACTTATTCATAATAAGCAGTTCCGTTTCTTGGTACATCTACCGCATCTCCCTTTTCTGCACCACCCTAAGGTTGACTGGGAGAAAATGCCTCAGGCATTAAGTCCGCTTTGTACTAAAAATATGTACATAAAGGAATAAATAAATATGAGATGTCGTTGGGTAGGCCTTTCAAAAATTTGTGGGTGTGTGAAATACCATTTTTCGGTTCCACGATCCGTTTGTGAAGGTAAATAATGTGTTAATTTTTGTTAGAGTCAAGTGTCCCCTCCCTGCCAGATAAATGGTTGTTTATGAATATATGAAAAAACTACGTACCTAAATAAACCAAGCCAAAATATATTTTAATTGTTTATTAATTCGATTCTAATAAAAATTAATTAGGGTTTTGAGATTTTATTTACACGTGATATTAATTCTTCAATGTATTTATGGCTTTTGATAATGGGTATTTTAATAATAATAACATTAAACAAAAAAAAGGTTCACGAATAACCCACATACCCCCTCGTCAAGCCCGACTCCCGTATCTTTTACGCACTTACATCAATAGCCACTATAGTTCACGATGGGAAATTAGGCCCTACTAACACATACACAATATTTGATTCACAGAAAATATAAAAACAAACACGTCAACTTTTATACACATACATATGCATGGAAGATCATCCCTAAACCTGCAAAATAGACGCCGAAATAATGAATGGGAACATTCAACCCAACGGGTAGTTACCATTGGGCCGGCAACCCCAGAATTTGTTCGCTCTGAAATCGAATGTCACCGTAAATTTCTGTAACATCCCGGAATGCTGACTGCTTACCCCACTCCCGGGGAGACATTTCTTTATCGTTCCGCGTTCAATTGCCTCACACTAACGAAGATTTATTGATCGATTATGCGTGGAGAGAAACGTGTGTAATTTTTTTTCTGTGTAAGGTGTAGTTGCAAGCCCCCAATAGATCGACTCTTAAACTGTTTTAAGTGAAATGACCCAAATAACCATATTTTTTACGTATTGTTGTCCCAGTAAAACGTATTTTGTAGAAACAATGATTTTAGTAAAATGCAAATTCATGCAGTCTATGAAAATGCTGTATAAATTTTTTTACATTAAAATGAAACATGAAAAAAACTCATTGTGTGGTTTTATGAAACCACGACGCAAGTGAAACTTTTTTTTTGGATCGTAGGCATTTAACTGAAAATTTATTAAGGCCATATTGGCCTTGGCTACTTTGCTGACTGCCTTTCACTTGTCTTTACCCTTACTCCGCGGCCGGCTGTAATGCGACATGCGTTCAGCTCCATGTCATCATAATATTGTATTTCACGCGACATACATAAGCATGCAAAATTTCAGCTTAATCGGAATCCGTGAAATAGGTCTTTAACTCGCAATTTTTGACCCGAACATACATACATACATGCATTCATCATCATCACAGCTCATATAAGTCCCCACCGAGGGGCTCGAGCCTACCCTATGTTAGGGTGATTAGGCCTTAGTCAACCACGCTGGCCCTGTGCGGATTGGTCGACAGCGATCAAAGGCCAAAACCAATGGATCGTCACGTGGTCGAGGACGTCGAGTGCGCGAGGTCCCTAAGCCCCACTCGTTGTAAAAGTCTAAAGAAGTCGTCGAGCATTGTGCTCTCAGAACATCAACAGTACAACAACAGGAAAACAAAAGTAAATTATGCAGGTACTCATTTTTTTTATGGATGGCCCGGCAAATGACCTCCCGCCTGATGTCTAGCGGTGAAAGAGACCCAAATGAGTTGACAGATAGAGTAGGGACGACATCCACTATCCTACCTGCCCGCCCCTTGCCGGCCTAAAAGATGCTTTTTCACACCTCTTTTAAAGGAACCCATGTTGTAGGATGGAGGAAACACGTGCGCAGGTAGAGAATTCCAAGTGTGAGATGAACGACAGAAGGAATCTTGGAATTTCTTGGTACGGTGCGAAAAGGAGCGCATCCCCCTATCTAGCTGTGAACAGCTTCGGCGATATAACGACGCCCTGTCTCATACGTAACTGAAGTCGTATTAGTTTCGAGTTTAGTCCTTTTTGGTTCGGTTTCTGTGGATGACTGTACAAAATCTGTCCAATCAAGAATCTGCTGTATCCAGAATCTGCCCAAAGCAAAATCCGTCCTAAACCGAATAATCCGTAGTCCTTTTGATGCTGTATTCTGTTTGACACACGACCGAAGCCTTTAAAATTAATTCGAAAAAGTAGGTATTCCATTTTACATAATACGGTTAATGTCTTGTCATTAAAATCTACCATAAATTTACTATAAGTAATTCCTTTTGGCTTAATATCTACGAGTATTTCTGACGTTGAAACTAATAGAACCGCAACGTATGGTAATTTCATAACGAGACCACGGTACTTACGCGTGAAGAGTAATATAGAGCTCTTGCAGTGATGCGAGATGCTGCAACTGTCACTCTATGATTAATCACCGCAGATAAACTTGATATTCTAAATGCTGCCTTACGTAATGTTGAAATCTGACGAATAAATGTATCTGTAACAGATATCAAACCTGACATAACATTACCTTTTGATTTACGCATAGGAACCACGCCTTTCTCAGCCAGTCATTTTTTTTTAAACGTCGCCCCACTGGGATTTTCTCCTGCGTCGTGGGTGCAGTTACAAACATAGAATATCACATGCACATACGCCCAGACCGGAACAAATTTTTGTAGGCCATACAAAACATTTGTCCCGTACGGGAATCGAACCCGCGACCCATTGCGCAGTAGGCGATCACTCGACCTCTGCGCTAACCGTTTCACATTTTTAAATGAAGTAAATAATAATATCCTTATTATGTCTATATTTTATTTATTCATTTTTAAGGCTTGTGTAAACTGTTGACTATACATACATACTATACATTACTAACTGCGTCCGCGAAATACGTTTATCAACACACAAAAATTTCTGGAGATATTCCTTATCCTACGACCTATTTTCAGATCTACCAATAATTATACACAAAGGATTTATACAAATATAACAAAGGATAACAAACACTTTATATAATAGATTGACTTTATTTTACAATTACGAAATTTGTACGTTTAGCAGGTTAAAGATTTTTAAGCTATTGCATAGCTTTTATCGCGGGCTTTGAGCGCGGCGACCGAATCAAGAAATTCCGTAACGAAAAAACCTAATACCTCCCACTCCGACCGGCATCGGCAGGCCTATTCGCTAACTACGATTGGTAACTAGAACTGTCATTTTTGAAAGACATTTTATATCCATTACTAGTTAAGTGATCTTATGTCTTACGGCAGTGTTCTTGATAGCAGTAATGGATGATAAGTTCCTTTAAAAAATTACAGTACTAGCAAGGATGATATAAAGAAAGGATTGTCAATGTCTAACATTTCTAAAATTAGTTATAACCACGAGCAATAGATGGAGCGAGCTGTATCAAATCCAAAATTTGTCGATATTTCTAAAAGCAACAAAGCACACACGCTCCTAGGGTGCACAGCAGTGATTACATAGATTTATGTAGTTATACAAGAGCACGATAGATGGCGCTATATACATTTTTGACACTTTCTGCCAGACATTCCCTCTCATTCGAGAACAAGGTAATTGATAACGTTCGAGAAGCAAAGTGGAGTAATTTTCGCCTGACAGGAGTGAATTTCTCGTGGACCCCAGAAAGCGTTAAATTTTACCTGGTATTGACTGATGATTGTTCTGTGATTAGTGGCTTTCGTTTTTATGTAGAAGTTAAAGTTTGCAAATAGTAAGTAAAGCTTTGCGCAGTTGTAAAATAAAGCAAGTTCGCGTTGCAAAACACAAAAACTCTTTTCTTTATTTTTGAGCTACTAAAAAATTTAGGAGTGGCAAAAAATAAACCCTTTTTTAACCGACTTCTAAAAAAACCGTATCGGGCCACGCGCAGTGTAGGGTTCCGTAGTTGCAAAAAATATTTTACAAACAATAAAAACCGACTTCACAAACACTGAAAAGTTTAAAATAATATAAGAATAGTTACAGACAACATCACATTTCTATATTGAAGTCGGTGACAAATTTTAAGACTTTCTGGATCATCGTTTGATACCGACTTCAATATAGAAGTGTGATGTTGTCTGTACCTATTTGTAGACTTTTCAGTGTTTTTGAAATCGGTTTTTATTTTTTGTAAAATATTTTTCTATAGTGAAGAACGCAAAATTGTTTCAATTTTTGATGTGCCTCATTTAATAAAAAATATAAGAAATAATGTTTTAACTCATAATATCATTAACAACAAAAATGAAGTCTTTTAAAGATATCATCAACTTATCATTTAGACAAAAATAACAAAAGTAGGTCGCTTCTAAAAATAACCGATCGGCACATAAATCCGAACGCATTCCAAAAAAAGACTAGAAGCCTTGCAACTCAGCACCTAAAAGTTTAGGTACCTACCGTGCATAGAATCAAGATAGAATTAAAATGTATCGGAGCATCGGGTATAACGAAGTTAATTTCTCCGCGTGTATTTTTTCTTTTTTTTACAGCTTAAAATACACTTTTTGTTACTTCTTTTAATATTTGTGTACATGAGATATCATTTACAATTCCTATAATATACACAGAAAGAATTAAAAAAATATATATTATTGAATGTAACATTATCCATTAAATTAAGCGCCATCTAGTAAAAAAGTATTATAACAATCTAAGCACCGCACTGACCGTACCGTGCTTAATTGTATTCGCCATCTAGCGCGAAACCGTAGAAATCGTGTAATAGGATTAAACTTTTCGATAAAGATTAAAATTGTTCTGGCGGAATATTGTAGAATTATTTGTAATTTACTATTATTAAAACAACTTTTTATTAATTTTCAGGCATGATTCAGTATAAATTATCAACAAAATTTAAGTTAGCGACCTTATAGGTCAGCGCCATCTAGATATAAGGCGGGAATAGGACCTTTCTTATAGTTGTATGACATTGGCAGTCTATATTATTCTTCGTCTATGGTACTAGTTAGCAACCGAAGTTAGAGAATAGGCCTGCGGCACAGCGGTGCGGCGTTGAAAGCCGTGCGTCGTCTAACGTCGTTTCAGTTCGGCAGACTTCGGCACGGTGTTTTGACGCCTCTTTGACGCGGTATTTTCCAGATGTTTAGAGGATATCAAGTCTCAAACTTATGTTTCTTATTTCATGCCATAAACCTATAGTTTCAATGATAAAAATTCCTGAATAACCTACATGTATTGTAAGATAATAAAAATATTTTAAACAATATTAACTTCTCATTTATTCAATAAAAGAAAAAAAATTGTTTACTTATCGGTCACCACGCTCAAAAAGTGTAACTTGAATTAATATCAAAGAAAAAAAAGTACTGCATAAATAAAATAAATAAATAATTATAATTGCATAAGTTGATAAAAAATGCTATGCAATAGCATTACCGCGGCAGTCCCTTAGTGCCACTTTCATTTTTTGTTTTTTTTTCTAAGGGCAAATGTAACGACAGATATTCGTGCTTCAGTCTGCCCTCTTACAATGGGTCCAAGAAATTATAAATACTCTATGGAACACAACAAACTGCCAAAATAGGTGGTTCGGATTTTAGTATTAAACGACTAAATTCAAATTGTCGTAAATCTGCTGAACATTACGATACCCATCCTGGCTGCTTCCAAATGGTAGCCTTAATCAATGCGACACTTGTGTTGCAAACACTACCAGTCGTGTGTGACAGATAATGTGACAGAAATATGGTTAGGCAGAGAGAGGAGCCGGGGTGATGAAGGTGAATGTTGATGCATTGTAAAGTAGCTACTTAAACCTGCACCTGGGTTGTAAGCCCCAGGCACTGTTTTAGCTCTTTTCTCTGCAACGCGATGGACCCGGCACCCGCACGGTGAATTCATGGAATGCTAAGTTGTCGTATCTCTGTAACGGGTGTCATTTCCATATTTTTTTTATTGTATATTATAGTAACTATAAACTTTGTCCCTGCACTCCTGAAAGGGGCTGAAGGACATCAAGTCAGAAGAGGGGTCGTTAATAAATATAAATCCATCAATGAGATGAAAAAACTTACTCGTTAACTTATACTGCTCCAAGGCGCCAGTGTACCCCGGTTGCAAAAATTTTTTTTTTTATAAATTCACGTAAGTTTTTATTCAGACGACAACGAAACAATGAAGAATCCAATTCACTTAGATATTATTAAAATGCGGCCAATGCTTAGAGTTTTTTATTTCATTTTATTGTTTCAATTTCATTTTGTGTTATGTGGTAACGACATAGTTTGTAGTAAAGGTACTTCCGAATAAACTGATTGGTCTCTTGCGCCGCTTCATCTCATTCGCTAAAAGTCACTCTGAAAAGATGGTTAAAAAATACAATTCAAAAGAGTCATGTAATGTAATATTGAATAAAGTTTGTTCTGATTTCGAAACAAAAACAAACATTTAAAAATTAGACCCCGACAAGTTCTAAAACACGCTCGCCCTGAAAATATAACATTTTTACGGTCTCGCATACGATATCCATCATTTTGGACTCTCGGGGGGAGTGTCAGCTCCTAAATGATCGTCCCAATGCGATTCAACCAGCAATCCGGGTCGTGAGCGTTTTATGGGGGATAATGTGTGAAAATTGTATTTTTTATTAAGCATGTACACATTTGAAACGGCAAATTTGACACGCTTTCGAGCGTCATAAAATTGGTGCCAAATGGAAACGCTTCGCTCTCCTAGCATTGCGTCTCTAATGGTGACGCTCGTAAATGATATCAAAGTGTCACTTTGTATATTCGCATTATTCTGAAATTGTTGTCTCGTACATTGTTGTGACTTATGCTGATGTAAGAAGGAAGACATTTCGCGTGACTGCTTGATCAACATATCACTTGGAACACTAGCACAGTAGTGTAATCTACACTTTAAAAGAAGTAGGTACTGCTAAAAAATGCTACTTAAATACAGTTGGTGCAGTAGTTACAGCTGTCCATCTAATAGTCTGTAATGGCATGTATTATTTATGCACTTATTATATGCTTACGTATATTTGTATCAATAGGGAAGTCATAATGATACGTCAGAATTTCGGAAGCGATTAGACAGAGAGATCCGACTACAACCGTGACGTCATTGTTGAGTACGGCCATATAAACTCCATGTAAATTGCCGTTTTCTTAGAAAGAGATGGAGAAAAATCTTTAATAATAAGGTATTAAAGACTTTTCTTCACAACAGCTTGTTGTTTGTATAGTTATTCGAAAACCGATTTTGTCTTTCTATTTATTATTTGAATGAGCTTCTATTAAAGCAATACTTTTTTTTCATTCATCTAGCCTATTATTGGCATAATAGTTTACTATAATACTAACATTAATAATAATATACTACTAACGGAAGCAATTGCTGTTAAAAAACGACATTCAAATATACACTCAATCAAATGTTTCACAGTTACAAATACAAGGTTACAAAGCACACACAAGTATTAGCTATTGTCGACATCACCAAATACGAATAAAGCCACAAATCAGACTGAATATCCGACTACCGTGCCGCACTACGGTCTCGGAGCAATCTGGTGTCTGGTGTTGACGTTTATTTTTCTAATGTATCTACGCTGTTACCCGCAGATGGCTGTTACGGCTTCCCCTCAATCGTTTATAAGTAGACGAGAACTTTATTAGATCTTCAAAAATTGTTGACAAACCTAACCAGGTGGATTTCTATCGAACAGGCATCACCTCAAGGGTGTCCCGCTGTCCGAGCAGAATCACCAGGCGGTTCGAGGAACGACGCAACTTAATTTTCAGGAAATTTATCTCCGAACACGTAATTACTTCAGCGTTAAACTATAACGTATTAATTTAGTGATTTTTACTAGACATTTTTTCGAGAGTCCTATATATCACTGTTGGCACAACATTCACTGCTAGGAGAGGTCCATTCATTTAGTTGGGCACGTAAATGGTGGAAGCTACAGAGTGGACGTATATAATATCGGCAACGACTCGACGACGCCCTAAAAGCGCGTTCATACAACACGCTTTCACAGCCCGCTAATCGCGATCGCGTCGCGTCCGCTGAAAGTCAACAATTTCTCTATTATGTCTCATTTTTATTGGCTTTTAGAACACTCATTCGTCTTGCGGGAGATATTCTGTTCAACCATGCCAATATTAACCGCATGTGTAAACTATTTCTGTTAGTCGGTAGTACCCGAACGCGGAGAGTTTTCTATTTTTATCACATCATAACCGATGAATTTCATAGTTGTTTGATCTTGCTGGGAACTCTAAACGCTGTATATTGACTGCGCATTTTTAGTCAAGTCCCATATTCAGGGACTACTAACATTACTCGGTTAACAAACAATAAACAAATCCTTAAGGCGCATAGTGGTCCCAATGACCTTGCGTCGATCGTCCCGCACTGATTACATAGGAGTGAGTGAGTGAGAGTGAGGGGAATATTTAAGCAAACCTTTACGCGTAAGATGACTTATTTCAATTAGAAATTAATTAAGGCGAATAAGAACAATCTAAAAAAACCATCCCCTAGAATATTGTTCACTTTATTTATTAAAATCGAGAGTATATGATTTAACCTTATATTTACGACGCGATTAGGTTTAAAGTTTTAAAATCGACGCATGTTTGGGTCACATTTTAACCAAGTTTTAATTAATTTATGAAAAAATTAAAAAGACCATCCTCTAAAGAATGCGTTGAATAATAACATATCTTTTTTAAAGATTTTTTCATTCAATATTTATGAAAAGAACCGATTTTTTCTGCAGTGATTTTTTATGATTGACCGTACTATGCGCCTTAAATTGTCACCATTGCTGTGCGAATACGATGCATGCGCGACACGGTATTACTGAGTGTGCGTTGTACGCACGTGCATCCTTTAAAAAAAGTTACTCTACACCTGTCCCAATTTCCAAATACGCGTAATTTTTATTATTCTATTCTAGTAGCACAATTACAGACAACAGGCGAAATAATAGTAACAATAAATAAATAAACATTTATTATTTTATTCTAAAGTCACAATTACAGACAATAGACGAAATAATAATAACAATAAATAAATAAACAATAACAAAGTGTGCTCAAATATAATATTTTATTTTTGTGAAAATAATAAGTGTCACATCTATTAAAATAACAGAGAAAAGGTAAGTAACTAAATTGATTGAATAATCATAAAAAGAAGAACTTAACAATATAAACTAAGTAGGTATATGTTGGGTATTTTTTTCCAAATTGTATTTGTATATCTTCTTATCTCAATTATGGTTGGGTTATATGTACATACACAGAAAAAACAATTAGTTGTTTAATACGTTAAATAATTAGATTTTTAAATCCATTCTTGGTAAATTAGATTTTTGTGTTTTCTTTGGCGTCAATAGGTGCATATAAAAATTATATATTGAAGGAATATTTTTGTGTTTGACTTTGAATTTCAACTAATACAGGAGCAGCGATACGTTTCTTAAGCGCGTGGTTACATACACGTTAAAGAAAACAACTCTCGTGTAAACGCAGCTTAAGACAAGACGGCCATAATTGACGCGGGAATCGGATACCCACCGCAGGGAAAATCCAATTGCTGGCCCGCTCCCAGTCAATTGCTATTTCTCACGATAACTTATCCGCGCTTTTGTATTATACAAATTACATAAGGGCATTGATTTTGCGATGAGATTTGGACTTGTTCTAGCTTGTTGTGTAATCGTATCAACGTTGATTCTATAATATTAAGGCGAACGAACTATGGCGGAATTTGTCAAATAATACCCTTTCAACCTGATATTTGCCAGCATAATAGCTATTTGAGATTGAAGAAACCCGTGAGATGTAGTGTTTATCTCTCGTGTTTGCCTTCATCTCACCTGATCGTCAACTGGACTCCTCAACAACCGAGGAGCTGGCTATCTTACCTCTAATTGACGAAACACAACAATGCTATTAACATTGTTCTTATCATCATCATCATCATCATCACAGCTCATATACATCCCCACTGAAGGGCACGAGCCTACCCTAACTAGTTAGGGCGATTAGGCCTTAGTCCAATGAGGGATGCAAACAGACAAAAGATGCAATCCCGGTACCATCCAAGAAGCTTTCCCGATCCCTCATCAGACTAAAGAGAGACAAAATCCGAAAAGTTATAGCTACTATAACCGGACACTGTCTACTAAACAAACACCTATTCACAATAGGGGTGACAGACTCTATGCAGAGGGTGCATGAAGGCAGAAGAAACGCCACAGCACGTCCTTTTGGAATGCACAAGCCTGGCCGATCAACGGGCAAAACTTCTCCACTCCCCGGCATCTATGCCGGAAGCATGTAGTAGCCCACAGAGGCAGCTGGCATTCTGAGGGGACCTGGGATGGATGGAGTAGGATAGAAGCAGACATAGATTAGGACGCACAATGGCCCAATCATGAGGCTAAGTGCGAAAGAGCCCAGCCAAACTAACTAACTGACTAGGCCTTAGTCAAACCACGCTGGCCCAGTGCGGATTGGTTGAATTACTTCGCAGGTGTATGGAGGTTTCCTCACGATGTTTTCCTTCACCGTAGGAGCGTCAGATAAAATGTATATATGAAATTCGTGAAATGAAAAACACATGGGGACATGACAGGATCGAACGCGGGTCTCCTGATTCTACTCGGAGCACAGTCCAGTGCCGAGGTCACAACGCCACCGACACTCCTATTGTTCTTATGGCGACAAACAAACCGCGCAAAAAAGCTTCGGCCTGATTGTAGAATCGAACTCCAAACCTCCAAATCCATATTGTTGGATAGTTGATTTTAAACCACAAAACCACGGAGGCAGCCAAATGCGTTAAATCGATTTAAGGTTAAGTATATTATGAAAAAGGCGTTTGCTACGTCACAAGTACATAAGTAGATAATTCACCTGCCTACGACGTCATGCAACATCTTAAATCAAAATATAATACTTCCGAGGTTGCCTGGAAGAGATTGCTCTTTAGCAATAAGGCCGCCTATTGTAACATTTCTGTTTTTATTTCTTTTGTTCTTTTTCTGTTGTACTTTGTCTTTGTGTGCAATAAAGAGTATTATTATTATTATTATATATCGCCGAAAATTTTTGATTGTGTAAAAAAATAAAAAACTAGTCCAATATATTTTTCATTACTTACAATATCGGACATTAAAAAAAAATCCTCTTCACTATTCCCTCTCCTCCCTTCTACCTTCGTAGTTTAAGGAGAAACCGTCACCAATCGTGGGACGTAAACGGGTGGAAGTGACGTCATGTCAATGACAAACCAATTTACAGGTACCGAAATGTACCAAACCACTCATTCATTCATTCATTGATGGCTTAATTAACCATTTGAATGAATAAAAAAATGAAAAAATCTTCACGAATGAAGCAAACGGATTGCAATCCAGAATCCCGGAGCAAAAATCAACCAGGCTCTCTAAGCTGGGGGCTTAGACAAATGGTAATCATTTCAAGCGCGAAGCGATATCTATAAATTCGTCATCGTGTCTGAGATAACGAAAACTAATTCCTAGCCAACGCAAGGATTGTAGCGATTGCTGTGTCGAATTGTTGTTTCTGTAAGAAATCAAAACATTGGCTATCTACTCAAAACAAAATAACGACCAACATAATTATGTTATTAGTACTCTAAGAAATAGTAAAATAAATGATCAAATATTTTCGTTTAATTTTTAATGAAAAATGAGTTATTTTGAAAACAATTCGCTTCTTCGCCGAGTCCTTGCGAATCAATATATTGTCTACCAATTAATTTACATATCGATGACTTTGATAGATTTGCCACGTGATTTTGCAACGGCTATTGTCAAAATCCCATACATTTTGTTCTTATCGAAATTCGTTATCTTTTTTTGAAAGTGGGCCTGTAGCCAAATTACCATACGCGTTCGTTTCGTTAGAACGTACCCAGATAGCAATGGCGAGCGAGTCTACATACTTGAGGCAAGTTTGAATCAAACTTTCTAGTTTCCCATCAACAAGCTTGCATGGTGTTTGTTTTAAGCTTACATGATGTATGTTTGTTAATTGCTGCAACAAACTTCCCGCTTTTTAACAAAAAAGCAACAAGTTTGTTGGGGCAATATTGTACGTACTGTAGCGCCCTACGCGCGCTCCGGGATCGTTGGGAACTTGGGACGTTAATTTAAACCATATAGGTATATTTCAATTTGTTCTATTACTCAACTCTCATTACAATGTTTCAGGTTACAATGTGTCAGGTACTCTCGGTGATCGTCTTTTAATCGTCTAGAATTCTAGAATATTCTATATTTAAAAGGGTGACATTCCTTGCCATTGAGCATATCTACGCAATGAGGAATGCGGTGTCATAGATGCAAGGACGTCACCACAGTACATTGCAACATTGTATACAGCCTGAAAAAGCAAACATCATGCAAGCTTGTTGATGGGAAACTAGAAAGTTTGATTCAAACTTGCTGTTGGCAACACCAACAAACAGTATATTTTTTATTATGGCAAGAGTGCCTTTTTTATACTTTTTTGTTCTCTTGCTCTGAACTCGGTGTAGGCTAGACGTGTAATAAAATAACTGTACTATTTAAAATAAAATTAGAGTCAACGTTTATCGAAGTTTCATTTAGCCACTACCATCTGCGACCAGAACCAGCAAAATACAGTCCACTCAAATCGAGAGGTCCCCAACAAAGTGGTCCTGTCGATCCAAAAGCGAGGCGCAGGGCGTGGTTGCCAGCAAGTAAGCTCAGAGGCGCGTTCAGCGCCTCTGGGTGTAGTTGTCCGGTTGTTTTTTAACTCGCTCAAAGGCGTTGAACGGATTGCAGCAACCAAATCTTTTATCTCCCTCTTTCACATGATTTTTTATTTCTCTCTCTTTCTAGTAGATGACTTTATAGAATATGGCCGCCAATATCATCCAATCACGTAAGAGTATTTCAGTCATAAACGTCAGAGCGTTTTACAACCATCAAATTCGATGGTTGTTCGGTTGTAACTCGCGCCGACACTCAAAGGTCTTGAACGGGCGGTTGTTTCACCCGTTTGTCACGCTCGAAGGCATTGAACGGGGTTAGAGCGAAAAGTTGTACTTCGCGCGAAGGCCCTGAACGCGCCTCAGGATTCATCACTAAAGAAGAATCAAGAAATCGTTTACAAGGCGAAACGGCGAGTTACGACTGAAAACGCAAGTTAAAATTCGTTTTTTGGTTATTAATTGGCTACGAGACGGTACAGTGCGTCAGAATTTTGGTTGGCGGTAGGCGATATCCGACAGCGGGAACCGGCCGGCTTAAATCGTCTATCTCTTTCACTCAAGAAGCGTGGCAGCGCGCGCGGCGGTGGCGAGCGGCGACAGCGAGTCGACACGGCAGTGCCGTGTCACGGCACGGCCATTTTGTTGTTTGTGTGCTATGCAAAGTAACTGCGTTTGTGATCCATTGTTGTATTGCGATTATTGCGAGTTATTTCGATATAAATTATACTGTTTTATTAATTTTAACATTTTGGGAGTGTGTAACGTATAGAGTAAGAAGTTGGTGTTGTAAAAGTAACGAATAATTATGTCGAAAGAGTTAGCCACGTTGCGTGCCCAAAGGGGCTACAAAAAAGCAACTATTACCAGAATTGTAAAATTGTCACAAAAACAAATGCTTGATGAAGCTACGGAAACCCTACAAATAAGGAAGGATAGGTTACTTCAATCATTCCAAGATTACGAAAAATTGTCAATGGAAATTATGGCCATTGATTCTCAGGATTCTGAGGATATCGAGGAAGTGGAGGAACAGTATTTGGGTGCTTTAAGCATGATCACCATGTGCTTAAAATCCAAACAGCCTGATGAAAAACCAGGACAACACAATCGCATAAAATTGCCAAATATTGAGATTCCAGTTTTCGCAGGTAATTACACTGAATATGTGCCATTCATTTCACTTTTTAATTCTCTAATTGACAACAATGATTCCCTTGATGACTTGCAAAAATTGTATTATTTAAGGAATTTTCTTAAGGGCGAGTCACACAATTTAGTTAAAAATTTACCCTTATGTTCAGAAAGTTACAAACAGGCATTAAAATTATTAAACGATCGCTACAACAATAAATATAAAATATTAAATAATTATATATATAATTTATTAGATATAAATCCTATACAAAAGTCCACTGCAGTTAATATTAGAAATTTTGTGTCTAATATCAATCAAACCATAGCAGCAATTTCCAATTTAAATCAAAATGTACATACATGGGATATTATAATCTTATGCATTTTGACACGAAAAATAGATGCCTACACTGCCAGATCCTACCAATTGGAACGGGACACCGGAGAAGAGCCAAGCTTGAAACATTTTTTGGATTTCTTGGAAAAGAGAGCGCTGGCCCTGGAAAATGCTGACTCTGTCAGCACAAACTCCAAGGCCCTACTACCTGTTACTACAAAGGTAGTCAATGTGCTGAGTGAAGGTAAGATATCTTGCTCTTACTGCAAAAACACTCAACATAAATTATTCAGCTGTAAAAGCTTTCAGTTATTGCCTTCCATACAACGAATTGAATTTTGTAAGGACAACAATTTGTGCAATATCTGCTTAAATCTGCATAAAGGGAAATGTAGGTTTCATTTTCGATGTGCAACTTGCAAAAAATCTCATAATACCTTGTTGCACCAAAATGAAGCTTCTTCACCTGTAGCTTTAACATCAAATATTTATGAAAGTAATGTTTTATTACCAACGGTCCAGCTCAAACTTTACACACGAGACAAACAAATTATTTGTGCTAAAGCTATATTAGATTCTGGATCGCAAGTGTCTTTGGTAACAAAAAAATTAATTGATAAATTAGGATTTACACCTTCTTTAAAAAATATTAATATAATTGGAATAGGCAGCTCACAGACACAAACGAGATACTCAATTGCCTTAAGTGTGCATTCTATGGCCACTAACTTTGAAACTACAATAAATTGTAATGTGGTGGATAATATTACATGTCAAATTCCACAAACCAAAGTTGACATGTCAGCACTCCATTTGCCAAAGTCATTGGTACTAGCTGATGTCAGCTACAATACTCCATCTGAAATTGATGTGTTAATCGCTGCGGATGTTTTTTTCCAGGTGCTATTACCACCACAACCAGGTCATGAAGAGTATGCTTCTAAGGGTAATCTCATAAATACACAATTTGGATATGTCATTGGTGGTGTAATCCCTGAGCGACATTTATCTCAAAACAAGGTATCCCTGCTTTGCCTAAACTGTGAGTCTGATATTAATAATACTTTAAAACAATTTTGGGAATCAGAAAGTGTTCCTCAAATTTTCAGTGAAGAAAATACTGAATGCGAATTAGCAGAAAATATTTTTCAAAATTCTGTAAAATTAGAAAACAATAGGTTTCAATTGGATCTTCCCACTAAAATACCATTTGATAAAATAAATGAGCATCTCGGTCAATCTTTTGATTTAGCATATTATAGATTCTTAAACTTGGAAAAGAAATTACATAAAAATATACATTTGCTAACTGAATATACAAAATTTATAAATGAATATGTTAGCTTAGGCCATGCTCACTACCATGATATTAACTTGTACAATTTTGATGATGATCCAGTTTATTTCCTACCACATCATGCCGTGTTCAATGAATGTAGTAAAACTACAAAAACACGGGTGGTTTTTGATGGTTCAATGAAAACCAATAAAAAGGTATCTCTTAATGACATTATTTTAAATGGCCCAGTAGTGCAAAATGACTTATTTAACATTTTGCTATTATATCGGATAGGTGATTACACAATTTCAACTGATATAAGGCGTATGTTTAGAAACATAAGTGTGAATCCCACACAAACTTCATTGCAAAATATTTTGTGGCGGGATGATCCAAGTAAGCCTATATCCTGTATTCGCTTAGACACTGTTACATATGGTCTCAAAAGCTCCACTTTTCTTGCAACACGCTGCTTAAAGGAATTGGCTGACAGACATGGGCAGGATTTTCCATTGGCTGGCTTTATGCTAAACAATTGCACCTTTGTTGATGATGTGCTATACTCACATTCAGATTTGAATACAATTCTGAAAGCAAAGGCACAGTTAATGCAATTATTACAATTAGGTGGCTTTGAAACACATAAATGGTCATCCAACTGCTTTAAAATTCTGTCAGATATCCCATTAGATCGGCAGCATTTTACAGAAAAGGAACTGCAAAAAGATTCTTATACTATGAAAGCATTAGGATTGAATCTTGATGTTAAAAATGATTGCTTTATAATTTCATGTCCCAAAGAATATAACAATAACAGTTTAATTACTAAGAGATCTATCCTTAGTTATATAGCAAAATTTTATGATCCGCTAGGATTTGTTAGTCCTATAATAGTAAAGGCTAAGAATATCATGCAGAAACTTTGGGCTGCAAAATTAAACTGGTCGGATGCCGTTCCTGAAAATATTAAAACTGAATGGTTGCAATTTTGTAATGAGTTAACAAGTATGGGCATGATTCAAATTCATAGAAACATACCTATGCCAAAAGATGTCAAAGAAGTGCAGCTCATAGGATTTTCTGACGCTTCAACATCTACAGGCTATGGTTGTTGTATTTATTTGCGAGTAGTGGATAGCAAGGGCAAAGTAATGTGTACTTTGTTATGCTCTAAATCTAGAATAAATCCACTTGCAAAACCACAAACTATACCACGCTTAGAACTAAATGCATCACTCTTGCTTGCTAAGTTAACAGAAAAGGTTTATAGTACAATGAAACTCAAACTTAATATAGATAATGTAATTTTATTTACTGATTCAAAAATTGTCTTGGCATGGCTAAATACACAAAATATAAATTTGCAAGCTTATGTCGCAAACAGAATTAAAGTAATACAAGAAAAATGTAAGAATTTTAAATGGCATTATGTGAATACGTGTGACAACCCTGCAGACCTTATAAGTAGGGGTGTTGCTCCACCGGATTTGGCTGCTTCCTTGCTGTGGTGGCATGGGCCCGATTTTTTGCAGGAAGCTGAGTACATTCCAAGCGACATAAATATTATTCCTTCTTCTCATTTACCAGAGTTAAAAAAATCTGGTGAATCCGATCTGGTGGTTCTGGCAGTGTCACAGTTCTCTAATATTTTATTTCAATGTCTTGATCGTTTTTCTAATATGAACAAAATGGTGCGTGTAATAGCATACATCTTGCGTTTTGTAAATAATCTGAAAAATAGAAACAAGGTACACAGTTCATTCTTGCATACTTCAGAACTTCAAAACGCAATGAATGCTATATTAAAACATGAGCAACACATACATTTTGACCAACAAATTAAATGCATTAAATCAAACAAAAATATTCAGGGTTCATTGAAATCCCTTCATCCATTTATAGATGAACATGGCTTATTAAGAGTAGGTGGACGCATCCAGAATTCGAATGCCTCTTACTCACAAAAACATCCTATAATTTTACATAAAAATTCTAGAATTACTAAATTGATCATAGAAAATGAGCACATAAGACTGTTACATGCTGGTCCAAAGTTATTGCTGTCAAATTTGAATTTAAAATATTGGCTTATCGATGGTATGAGACAAGTAAAAAAAATTACGCATAAATGTCTTACCTGTTTTAGATTGAAAGCTACTACTGCAAAACAACTAATGGGTTCACTGCCGCAGTAACGAGTAACTCCTTGTGAACCATTTTCTAAAGTTGGCGTTGATTACGCAGGGCCAATTGACGTAAAAAATTCCCGTCTGAGACGCTCTGTTGTAAGTAAAGGATATATTTGCATACTGGTCTGTTTCGCTACAAAGGCAGTACACCTCGAGTTAGCTTCAGATTTAACAACAGATGCATTCTTAGCCTGTTTAAAGCGGTTTATTTCTCGACGAGGAATGCCCAGCGAAATCTTCGCAGACAACGGTTCATGTTTCAAAGGAGCGGCAAACCAATTAGCTGATTTGTACAAACTGCATGCTTCGGAGGACCACCAAACATTAGTGCAGTCATATGCAGCAGAGCAATCAATTAAGTTTCATTTCATACCAAGTTACTCACCGGTATTTGCTGGTCTTGCCGAGGCTGCAGTTAAAAGCACAAAATACCACTTAAAAAGAATTTTGCAGAAATGTGTCTTGACTTATGAGCAACTAAATACTGTTCTGATACAAATAGAGGGTGTATTAAACTCCAGACCCCTTTTACCCTTATCCTCTGATGTAAGTGACTTCACATATTTAACGCCTGGTCATTTTTTCACTGGCAAAGCAATTATGTCATATCCTGAACATGATTTAACAGAAATACCACAAAATAGATTAAGTTACTGGAGATTGTGTGAGCATATTAAACAGTGTTTCTGGAAAACATGGCACAAATGTTACTTAAATACATTACAGTGCAGAGGTAAATGGTATCATGACAAACCAAATGTAACTGAGGGAGCTTTAGTTATACTCAGGGAACCCAACATGAAACCAATGTATTGGCCTTTGGCTAGAATTGTAAAAACCTTTCCAGGTGACGATGACAAAGTTAGGGTTGTACAAGTTGTAACACCAAATGGTAAATTATATAAGCGCTCACTATCAGGGATCTGTGTTTTACCCATACAAGAGTGTTAGTATATTTTTTGTCTTTATATTTAGAAGATTTTGTTTACCCATTGGGGAAATAATATGTTATTATAGATCATAGTATACATATAAAAATGAGTCTTAAGATAAGTTCGATTGTAATAGTTTATACATTGTAATCATAATAGTAATTCAAATATACTTACTAAATGTATTGAGACCCTCTTCAAATATTACAAGTGTAAAAGAAACTAGTTTGTGGTACCAAGAAGTATTACTGTGCCAATAACTTTTGGGCTCACTTAGCTAATAATTAATTTTGTAGCTGTTATACTTTAATTACCTTTTACTTTAAGTTTTTTGTTATCGAGTAGATAGTAATGTTAAAATTTGTATAATATAATTATTTATATAAGTCTTAACCATTTTCTGCAAGCCGCAGCATGTTGGCAACACCAACAAACAGTATATTTTTTATTATGGCAAGAGTGCCTTTTTTATACTTTTTTGTTCTCTTGCTCTGAACTCGGTGTAGGCTAGACGTGTAATAAAATAACTGTACTATTTAAAATAAAATTAGAGTCAACGTTTATCGAAGTTTCATTTAGCCACTACCATCTGCGACCAGAACCAGCAAAATACAGTCCACTCAAATCGAGAGGTCCCCAACACTTGCATATATCGAACGACAATGTATGAGAATGATTCGTAACGTAGAATCATTCGCATGCATTTGAACAACAATGTCTGATTCCACATAGGTTTAAACGAGAAAATTCAAATGTAACTTCGGCTATATGGGTAACGTAGTCCCGATAGTCAACAAACAGGAAGTGTTTACGGGGCGTCCCTATCCCTCGGGACCATTTCGCCGAACCCTTGCATCGTCTAAGTGGAATCAAGGATCAACACTTTACTCGCTCGTCTCTCGGGATGCGAGCATTCAATAAAGCTAAATAGTGCAGCACCGTAAAAGGAAAATAAGACGGCGGAAATCACATACTTAATGAATTAAGACTTTGGATTTGATTTACATCCATTGTTTGTCTAATTATACTAATATAATATATGCAAAAGTGAGTTTTCACGTTACGCATTCACGCCTAAACCACTAAACTAATTTTGTACACCACCTGCATCTGGAGCACGTATTATACATATGTCAAGTATTCTCAATTTAAAGTAAGCTTTTAATGCTAAAGGTTGTTAAAGTTGTATAGAAGTTACATTGGGTAGTAATGACATTCAAATTTGGAACGCAAAAATATCAACTTCTATCAAAAATAGTTTTGAATCACAGATTTTTTTAGATATTTAGCAAAGGAAAGTCAACAGCGAAGACATACGGTCAAGTTTTTTTCTTGAATATTGATCATCGGAGTAAAGTCTCTTTGTCGATTTTTATAGTTAAAAAAACTCGTCGGAGAGGAAATTATACCTTGAACAGCCTTATTTTTTAAATATTTTTTTGATAGAGATTTTTTTAGGCATTTTGGTGTAACAAATAAAAATGTAATTATTACCCAAGGGAATTTCCATACAACTAAAAGCATCGTGTTAAGTTTCAATAACTAGACTAATGTTTCTAACATAACATACAATTTTTAATTTAATAAACTAAGGTACCTTTAATTGAATTTATAAGTTCGTTTTTATTTAACCTCACAGGAGGTGTATAAAGTGGAGTAAGAGTATGCTCCTCGGGGATAGAAGTATCATAGCCTTGGGCAGACTTGAATCCTTCAGTTCATTCATAATTCTTACCATAATTCTGATTCTGAGGATTCTGTACTTAATTCCCAAACGAAGTGAATCCTTCATTTCGCTCAGATTTTTTTTTTTCGATAGAGATAGCTTAAGCCCTTGGAAGTAACATAGGCTATTTTTTCCGAATTTTAATAAGTTCCCTGAGGAGGCATACATAGTCGCGAGAAACAGACTATAATATTTTTAATTCGCGCTATTCTCAGTGATGTGTTAGGTAGCCCACTTATCTAAGAAGGCTATAATAACATCGCGCTACGATAAACCTTAATTTCACACAAGCAAAGCTGCGGGCACAGCTAGTATTCCACTGTTAACACCTATTCACCTCGACTCAACTCGAAGATCTTTATTCAATATAGGCCTTTACAGGCACTTATTGACGTCAAACAAAATACAAAAATAATGAAAAATTTATTTTATTTAAACCTTGTATGTACATAGAACCCAATCATAATTAAGTTGTATGCAAATATAAGTAAAGTGAAACAAACAAGTTGACTCTACACCTGCGGGCCGGGCCTAGCACGGGACGTGGAAAATATCTCTCTCCATCACTTATGTCTGCTTGACAAGAGACAAAATGAGTTTCTCCCCTATATCTAGCATGACGGCAAAGGACAAAATTTATATCTCTCTCAGTGACATTAGAAGTGTATAATATCACCTTTAGCTTAACACTGTGCTAAAAAAATGGAGAAATTTAATCACTTTTTGACGTTTTTATTAGAGACTATAGCTTTATGCTCGCGGCTTTGCCCGCGTTATTATTGTTTTCACGTGAGAATTTCATATTTTCCTGTAGAATAATTTTGTGGCCTATTATATAGAAGACTGTTGTTTATATTTAGGAGCTCGAATATAAATTTCAGAAAGTGGAGGAGATTTCTATGGAAATTTTCAAACCTTATTTTGCACCTTAAGGGGGTGAATCCCAATGAACCATGAAACACGTGTTCAATGAAATATTTTTAAGAGCATGAATCTCAAGTTTAATCAAAATCATTGCTAATTTAAAAAAAATTCCATACAAACTTGCAACCCCTATTTCATCCTTTTAGGGTTTTTTTTTAATCCCTTCTTGTGTGAGTCCGCATTTTGAATTAAAACAACTATCCAAATTTCACGTTTCTACCATTAGAGGTTACGACTGTGCGTGTGTCTATAGATGGGAACATCTCCTTTTTAACCCCCGACGCAAAAAGAGGGGTGTTATAAGTTTGACGTGTCTGTCTGTCTGTGTGTCTGTGTGTGTGTCTGCCAGTCTGCCTGTGGCATCATAGCTCCCGAACGGATGAAGCGATTTCAATTTAGTTTTTTTTTTGTATTAAAGGTGACTTATGGGCGAGTGTTCTTAGACATGTTTGATGAAAATCGGTTGAGCCGTTTATAAGTTATGGGGGTGAAAGTGGGGAAGAATAACCGAATGTCTGCAAATATACTCGAGTGGGGTCTCAAATCAAAGCGGATCACGTGCACATTATAAAATAATATGTTAGGCCGTTTAAAAAGTATGAAATAAAAATTAAATTAAAAATTTAAAAGACCCCCGACAAAAAACCTCCAAAAAGTAAAAAATAAAATATGTTGATTGGCCCTTTAGTCGTCACGTCGTCGGGGAACCGCAATTAATATATCCAGTAACGCTCTACGTATTCGGTCAGTAAGTAATTAAATAAATAGATATATTAATAACGATCCCCCGACGACGTGACGACTAAAGAGCCAATCAACATATTTTATTTTTTACTTTTTGGAGGTTTTTGTCGGGTTTTTTTTTATATATTGTATATAGATATTCTCTTCGAGCTATTGAGGTGCTGACAAGAGGCTTTATACTTAAAATAGAAAATTGAAAGGCAGACGATTAGAGATTCTATGAATATGTTCGAGTTCCCCAAGAGCGAATTCAGCTATTTTTCCATAGTTGATAGTTTCGTCAAATAAACAATCCAAAAACAAAACTACAACTTGCCTACAATATGTGCGTTCCAGATAATCATCACCACTTTTTGGTCATCATCATCATCACAGCTCATATACGTCCCCACCGAGGGGCTCGAGCCTATCCTAAGTTAGGGTGATTAGGCCTTAGTCAACCACGCTGGCCCAGTGCTGATTGGTCGACTTCACATACACCTTTGAATTTCTTCGTAAATGTATGTTTATTACAAAGAAAAATCAACTACGTTGTTTTATGACATGAAACTGAATTTCAACCTTAAAGTGGTGGTAAACCACTTTTTTGGCCGACTGTACATATGAAATTCGAAAACCGGAAAACACAATAGCAGTATCGAAGGCCACTGCCGAGGCAAGTACGCCATTCGACGCTGTTGTACATATGTCCGAAAAATTACTAAATTTCATAGGCATAAATCCGTCAAAATCCTTATTCTAAATTAGACACAAAGAATAAAAGTAAGTAATAAGAAAGTCCTTTTTTTTTTTTTTTTTTTTTTTTTTACGAGGGGAATGCGTTTGCGCACCGTCCAAGCCCCCGCAGGGGCAAGGGTGTGTGGGACTCCGCAGCGAGCGACTACCCACTAAACCCCTCGATATGCCCTCTGTGGCGCCTAGCGCAGCCACGTCCAAAGGACGCGCCGCTGCCGAACGAGGTCGTGGGAACCCTTACAGACCGACCATAACCCCGTCCGCGGCACCTGCCCACCAATGGCGGGCCCCTCACGCCCTCTCCAAGATGGAGATGGAGAGGAGTTCCCGGGGCATACTCCGGGTGGTAATTTTTTACTGTGGTTTTCTTCCACGCGGCCCGACGCTCAGTGCGCCAGGCCCCCGGCCCCGCTCAGTGCGGGGTAACGGGCTTGCCCGACGGCAGACCCCACTGGATCCACCGCCGCGCACACGAGCCGAAGCTCAGCGGCGCCAAAGCGCCGACCCACCGCAAAAAGCGGCCACGGTGGCCACACGAGGTGGCCCGCCGAGTAGCACTCGGCCATCCCACGCCCCCCTCATGGGGGCCGCACAAGTGTGCCGAAGCCACACGTTGATCGGGTCAGCCTCAGTCCTTGGAACAACGACACGCCGAAGCTCAACGAGCTTGCACCGACTCGGAACAACGACATGCCGAAGCTCAACAAGGACCCGCACCAACCCGATCAAAGGGGCAACGGCACAAGGCGCAACGCGCCATGACCCGCGAGCGGGTCCCCAGGCGACACACAACCCCATCTTCAAAAAGAAGGGGAGGTGACGCCCCACATGGCCACGTGAAGTGGCCCGCCGGGTTAAACCCGGAAGTAATAAGAAAGTCCTACGCATGTTATGATGCCTAGAAAAATGTTTTTGCTGTAACCTCGTTATAGGCGAATAATAATAATAGGCGAAAGCTCTTTTTATAACACCGACAGATTTCACTTTGCGGCGTTAGCGTTAAATGATAACTTTACAAATTATAATATGTTTACTGTTAACTTTTGTTTGTTGTCTTATGAAATGTAATATTTAAATGTTGCCTTAATATCATAAAAGCATTTCATCATTCACAAGGGTCCCGTAGTCCTTATAAACCTGTTAAAGGATTAGCCAAAAAGCTATACTCAACCTGCGGCCCGCCGCGCCTTTGTGGCTGGCCCATCTTGATTTACAAAATTGTAAGCCATCAGAGAAACTGCGGGCGTGCTGAGAAAATAATATAAGTAACTACAAGATACCGGTAAAGTAACCGGTAGGGTCACCGGGGGCGCGTTGCATTGAGCGTTGCCCGAGCGAAAGTTTTTCCATTTTCATCAAAAAAATTACACACTTATATCGAATTTTAACTACGTTTTTTATTAACAAATATTTTTTACTTGCGGCCCGCGACACCATGACGGAAATCTGTTTGTGGCCCCTCTAAATAAAGGTTGAGTATCGCTGGTCTTAAAGTAATAATAAACGTACCTAATTGTATATTAAGCTATGTAAAAATATAGGATTTATAACTATATAGATAACAACCTTTTAGTAAGTACTTGCGGAACCACATACTGCATTATATTAAATAGATACATTTCTACCCCACTCATGCTAGAGACGGCCTATTAGTCCGTGGACCCCCACGGCTGAAAGCAAAGTTATTACCTCACCGTTGATACGTGTATTTGATGTTTTTGCTCAGTCGAATAAACTCGAGAGATATTGAGAAAACTGGTGGAGAAATTTTTATTTAAAATTGACGTTTTTTTGTATGTAAGAAAACGAAATAAACCTCGCAAAATCGCATATATTAGACATATTTTTTTTTAAATAGATAGGTAACCTTGTGACCTTATCCGACAAAATTTTGGGGTCAGTTTCTCTGTCCGACGCCCCAAAGTGGGGGGATGGTGCCAAAAAACGTCTTGTTATCCAGATCTCTCGCTATCACACACAAAAACACATACACAAACAAACACCATTCTGTTGACATCAATAAATCATTGACATACTTACTAAAGATACAAATTGAAGAAAAAAAAATATCTTGTTAATAGTGTACATGTACATCATTCTTCAAATGATCGGTAACAAGATTCAACCTCATGTGGCACACAAGACCGATTCATGGAGCAAGCGATTGCTCTAGTGGCGACCATGGGGTCAAAAACGTCCCCCAGGAAGACCCCAGATGCTTTGGGATGATCAAAAGGACAGCTGGCAAAAAGTGGCTTCAGATCGCACAAGATCGCAACGAGTGGCGTAGTTTGAAGGAGGCCTACACCTAAAGGGTAGAAACAGGCTAATGAGAGAAAGAGAGAGAGGATTCAACCTAAAAGTGATGTGGCATTTGTCAATAAATATACAAATTTCAATAGAAATAAAAAGGTTTTATTAATTTACCAATAAAAGCTATATCATTGTATATTCTGTTTATAAGCAAAACAAACTGACATCAAATCATCAAGTAAAATACTAAAAGCTGCCTGCGAAGATTGAGCAAGCACCTTAGACCATGCCTTCAAAAGATCGTAAAAACCTACCACCATAAAAAAATATAGCGCCGCCTTAAGCAAGCATTTAAAAGTCGAGCCGACAGCCGAAGCCTCGCTCTTTTATAACTAATTCCGAAGAATTATCCCCGAAGCGTAGATGAATAATGTTCGAACCGAATAAAAATCATTATAAAAAGTTCGGCGCGTCCGTGATCTTATCCTATTCGAAAATATTCAATCCCGTTTCGTACCGATGGAAAGATTGGAGACACTCAAAGTGCAATTATTACGGCTTGTGAGAGTGTTATTAAGGTAAAATGCTCATTCACAATGTGGTTGGTAGCTAGAAATACAAAGGAATCAAGTGGCTTAAACACGAAGATATAGTAGATTAGTAGCTTAGTGGCATCAATTGCAGCCCGAGATAATTAGGCGCACGAGCGCAGCGAGGGCGCCTATATTTCGAGGGTGCAATTGGTGCTTACACCAGAGCTAACTACTCTGCTTTACATCTCGATTGTGAGGTAAGTAGGTCCTTTTTTTTCCCAAATAGGGCTTATAGGTGACCAATAAGCGCTCTAGGGTAATAATGTAGCTTGGAAAGCCCTAGGGCGGTAAGTAATTAAAAAAACACTTCACTATTTCAAAAAGTTCGCGTACATCTAACCATCATACTGGCAATAAATTACTTACAGCCTTAGGGCTTTTCTAGCTACATTATTACCCTAGAGCGATAATTGGTCACCTACAAGCCCCATTTGGGGGTAATAAGGACCTACTTACCGAACATGAGAGATGTAAATGTATATTATTGTCCTTAGTTTCTTAATCGATAAATTATTCGGTAATTTTGAAAATTTTAACGGATCAGCGTTAGGTATTATTGATTGTATACATGGATGGAGTATGGGTAGGTAGATGGCAGCATTTATCATTATTCATTACAATCATTGATTTACTACCAAACGATTGGTAGTAAATCAATGATTACAATAACCACAAAATAAAGCGTATGTCACCAAAAGCGCTGTCAGACTCTTAAAGTGGAGAAGGGCGGGTGAATATTGGCACGCAGAACTGATTCTTGAAGCATGCGGTTACTCGAATGGCGATTATAGGATCAAAAACCTCCCCAAGCAAGAAGACAGATGCGTTGGGGCTCGAGCCTACCCATTTTTTTTTTTTTTTTTTTTTTAAGTTGGGAAATGCGTTGCGCATACCTCGCGCTTGGGAGGCGCGAGGTTATGTCGGACTCTCCGCGGCCCCTGGCAGGTGGGATGGTATGTCCACCAGAGAGTGCAATGCTGCGGCCTACCGACTAAAACCCAACTATAACCCTCACATGCGCCTTGGCGCGAGCGCGACAACCGCCGCCACATCCTCCCCGTCATCAGACGAAAAGGATCCGGCGACGAGAGTCGTCTCGCTGCCGGACGAGGTCATGAGAACCCTTTCGGAAACTACCACAACCTCGTCGGCGCGCACTCGCCCAAGGCGAGTCCCTCTCACCCCCCCAGGTTGGGGGGGCCGGTGATCCCCCGGGGCAAACAGGGGATCAGCGACTGGCGGCAACCGATGCAATGCAGGGCCCGGGCTTCCCAAGCCTGGACCCAGCTGGTTGCCGTCAGGAGGAAAAAGGCGGGCATAATTCCGCCTCCTCCGTCCCAGCCTTCTGCGGCGGCACGGGTCAGCAGAGGGATCTTCCTCCCTGCCCCTCTCCGCCGTCTCCTTCTGCGTCATCACGTCCACGCAGAAGGAGTTCACCGCATCCCACGTAGTCTCCCCCTCCAGCATGGCACAGACCACGTTCTGGAGGGAGAGATCTTCGCCAATGATGGCGACCATCGCCCGGCGCTCCGAGGAGAAGGCGGGGCACACCGCCAAGGTGTGCTGCGCGGTGTCCTCGGGGGCGCCACAATGGTGGCACCCGGGGGTCGGTTCGCGCCCAATACGGAGCAAATAGCGGCCAAAGCAACCATGCTCGAGCCTACCCTAAGTTAGGTGTTTAGGCCTTAGTCAACCACGCTAACACAGTGCGGATTGGTCGACTTCACACGCCTTTAAATTTCTTCGCAGATGTCTGCAGATTACCTCACGATGATTTCCTTCACCATAGAAAATACCTCATGCCCACATTATTTTCGTAAATTTTCATAGGAACTGCAGACACTATGTCTGTTATCCTATAAGTACTTGGTTGTACCGAACCAAGCAGCGGCAAGTCAGCAGTAGCATGCTTAGTCATTATGACTACTACCGGGCAATGGAATTACTTGCCGGCGTTTGTTTACCAAAAGATTACAACTTGATATACAATACTTTCAAAAGTTCGAGTGAGCAAACGTGTTTGTCCATATTCTTGTTGCGTGGAATACCAATCCGAAGTCCAAACTATAATCATCGTTCAGCCAAGAGACTAGTATAGGCCTCCGCCAAGGATCTCCAAACAGATCGGTCCAGCTCTCTTCGCATCTAGCGGCTTCCCACGGCCTTCACCACATCGTCCCGGTATGCGGCCGCCACTTGAAGACCTTTCCGCCCCAACGGCAGTCAGTACTGCGAGCGATGTGTTCTGCCCAAATGCCACCTAATCACCTTCGTGGTCTTGTGATTGAGATCAAACGGAATAAATCCGGTGGGCCGCAGCTCCATACACGAGAGGGCCGAAGATTTCCTGCTTAGTTTGGTTGATGGTAGGGCTAGCTACCAACGTCATACCTAAATTTGTCGCCATAAAAACAATGTTTATAACATTGTTATATTCCGACAAAAAGAGGCCTCCAGAGGAGTACCAGCTCTTTAGAGATAACATTACCAGGTAATGCTTGCTATGTCATCTCTAACATCTTAGGCCTTATTTATTTTATTTTATTTACATACTAAACTCCACAGATCTTAGTGTACAATAATTAGTTATACAGTATGTAACAAAAACCCTGTAAACCCTTTTAGGAGCATGCTCAAAATCGATATACCTATAAAAGTTATGATATCATTGAAAATTCAAAATTGTAAAATTAATTTTATGCAAATAGTTGGGTCTGTGAAAATTAATTTTGCGATTTCGAATTTTCAATGACGCTGTATCTTTTATATATAGACTAGCTTTTGCCCGCGGCTTTGATCGCGTCAAATTCGAAGTAATTTTAATTAAAAAGAACGTTTTCTGCGCAATTGGGATGATGACTGAAGTCAAATTTTTACGTCTCGTCATTAAATATTAAAATACCGTAGAAAAAGATGCAGACCTGTGAAATTAGAATTAAAATCGGCTTAAAAATACATTAGATACAAGCATTTTAAGTTGTTAATTTGAAGGCGATTAGACAGAGAGATCCGACATCAACCGTGACGTCATCGTTGAGTACGGCCATATAAACTCCTTGTAAATTGCCGTTTTGCTAGAAAGAGATGGAGAAAAATCTTTAATACCTTATATCTTGGTTGTTTTTATAGTTATTCGAAAAGTGATTTTTTCTTTCTGTTTATTATATGAATGAGCTTCTATTAAAGCAAAAAAAAATGTTTAGTCATCTAGCCAATTTAAGATCCACCCGAATCCAAAGAACAATTCAAGATCCACCCGAATTTTAAAGATATACGTCATATCCAGACGTTGCACAGAAACTGATAGGTTTTAGATCAGAACAGAGGGACTTTGCAATATTTAAAGCCTAAAATTATTGTCCAGGATGGAAGTACTATGACCAGATGGAGTTGAAGGTGTGAAGGTATAACACGTCACGTACAACAGACCAGCGTAATTCCATCAATATTGTAGGTACTACAACATTGATGGATTTACGCTGGCTTGCAGCGGAAAAAGTAACAAATGGAAATAGAAATTCAACATGAATCATAGGGTCTCGGTAGTGTAGTCGTTAGCACATCCACCGTATTCTGAACATTCTCCTAAAAGGGTTCACAGGTTTTTGGTTGGTTCGCAACTCTCACCTATGTTCTTGACTTTAGTTTTTTTTTTCATTTATTTAACATTTAAAAAGACAATTACAATATATACAGTTTAGATAGCTTTTAAAAACCACTAGGATTTGTACTAAAGCTAACGAGTTTGCATTTACAATTATAATTTTAAATCGATATTGATACAATAGGCGCCACATCAAGCCATACATGTGCACCACGAAAACCGCTGCTATTGCAACTGCATATGAGTTGTCCAGAGGTCAACCAGCATCGCTTGACGTGGAGCTCACCGTACTTTGGTAACATAACATTCACACAATTATTTATTTGATACATGTTTAAATTAATTTTATAATAAGTTAATGAAGTAATCTTTAATCTTACGTTTAATATTTTTTTCCGTAATTTCATACACGAACTCGTATGGCATGCTATTGATAAGTCGGGGCAGTAGGTACTTCACTGTGCGAGCGCCGTACGCGTTGTTTGCACTCGGCTGACATAACTGTAGTTCTTCCGCGTATCTCATCATTTCTAATACATAAAATACATACAAAAAAGACAAGTGGCCAAATTCACCAACCTTGTCTAAGGACAATCTTAACTAGCATGTTGTCACATTCTTTTGATTGTCCTTAGCTAAGACAAAGTTGGGAAAATTCGCAGTAAGTATATCATAAAATACTTATACTATCACCCAATTGTTTCACCTGTACAGTTACCAAAGCCATTAGAATTTCAGTGTAGGTACAGTGAAATCTTAATGTTTATTCAATAATTTAATATATGTGCCACGTTCATTATAATCTCCTTAATATTCGCATTTGAAATAATATTAAGAAGAATTACAATCCTACAAACACATATAAATACATTCCTACAAGCACATATAAATACCATTCTCAATGATAGCCTTGCCGAACGTGCTAGCTTTATTCTCTTGCACATTAATATACCTTTTATACTTAAGCGTTTTATTATACCTACCCCGGTTCGTTTGAAATGTAAATTGAGGGGAACAGATTATATAAAGCGTCTATTTATTCACGTAAACAAACAGGCGTGTAGGTTGTACGGCAATGTCTTTTTGTATTGTATGGAATTATGGAAGCAAATCTTTTACACGCCTCTTTGTAAAATTTAACGAGTTACTATTTAATGAGTAGCACTGGGTAATTTTCTTCGCCGTACGGGTTACGCACAAATATTTTACGTCTAATTGTCGGAGCACATTAATCTATACTAATATTATAAAGAGGAAAGATTTGATTGTTTGTTTGTTTGTATTAAATAGGCTTCGAAACTACTGAACCGATTTTGATGAAAGTTGGTATAGGGATAGTTCGAGACCAGGGGAAGGACATAGGGTACCTAATTTTCCTAAGGGAACTTCCTAACTTTCACTATGGGACCAACTTCGAAATCGCAAAAAAAAATCAGCTGTTCCATACAAATGTTCAACATTCACTGAACCTAAATGTATGGAACAGCTGATTTTTTTTTTATTTCAAAGTTGGTGCCATAGTGAAAGTTGTTCAGTTTGCTTGTCTGAACAAGCACTCAAAATTTTTGTCATAACTAAAAAATAACCTTGTATAACACTAGTTGTCAGACATTTTCTGAAACGCAACGAACTCCTACACATAACAACATTCACATTATTATACCGTATGATTTTTAATAAAAAAAAGTTCATCACGTACTTAATTTGAATAAACGCCCACGTATTATATCGCACAGCAATATTGCTACGTGCATAATAAAACTACAAGAAAACAGCTGCTACGACACGTAGCTTCGATATGTAGAGATGCTACGCGAATTTTTAACATTTGCTTAGAGCATTCAGACGGGAGATGGCAAGGTTGGGCGAACCCCTCTGCCAATTTACGTTGACCATATGAACATACGACAACAGACGACACGGTTAGCGCAGAGGTCGCGTGATCGCCTACTGCGCAACGGGTCGCAGGTTCGATTCCCGCTCGGAACAGATATTTTGTATGGCCTACAGAAATTTGTTCCGGTCTGGGCGTATGTGCATGTGATATTCTATGTTTGTAACTGCACCCACGACACAGGACAAAATCCTATTGTGGGGCGACGTTTTTTTTAAAATAAAATAAAAATAAATAAATACACGTTATATAAAACTAGTTGACGCGCGGCTGCTGCCGTTTGGTATCGTTTCGTGTTGCAAATAAGAGCTCGTAAAAAATGCAAAAAGCGTTCCTCTTGCAAAAAGCGATCCAGTAACTCAAATCTTCAAGACCATGGCGTTACCTATCACATTTAAGTATAAAATAAACATTAACATGTTTTATTTATGTGCAATTTTAAAGTTATTTTTATGCCGTTACGATAGAAAAATTCAATGGTACGTTGGTAGCTCAAAAACAGTACATTTGCGGCATGATTTGCGGGCGATTGCGTAGATACACGTTAATTTGTAGATGTGTGTGTGTTTCTTTATTGTGAGGTAATATTTTCATAGTGCGCGTATCTGTAATTGAATTCTAGATTTGCGTAGTGTGCCATGCGTGTTTACCCCGCCACCCGCAAAATGTATCCGAAAAGAACACCGGATCTCCGGTTCACTTCCGAGTGCCCTCAACCACGAGACCGTAGACAGAGGCGGTTAAGCCTGCGTTGCCAACCTAAGCGTGAGACTACAGACTAGATAATAGCACAGAATAGATAACAGTACCACATACAGAAGTTGCACTCCTGTGATCTTGAAAAAAGCCAACATTTTAAATTACTAAGCTTTGAACATCCAAGCTGAATCATACCTACACCACGGTAGGCACATGTCTCATCGCATTGCGCGAGTGACAAAGCCCTGCAGCTGAGGCATATATTATAAGAATAAGAAGAGTGTCGCAGGCAAATATGCGTAATCAATTCAAATTCTAAAAGTTCACTTTACCACCCGTTCAGATATTAGGAAGCTTTTTCAACAAGAACATGCAATAGTCTCGGAGGCCTTGAAATATACTTTCAAAGTGTCGTAAAAAATGTCCAAATCAGGCTACTTTGAGAGCCGGCTTGAAAACTACTCGCGCTACTGGTCGCCGTAGAGGCCATCTACGAAACTCTACGGAATTCACAACGGGACGTTTAGTTAATTAACAGTAAGCACACTATAATACTGTTTTTTTACTTGCACGAGTACTACACGTTTAAATAAAACTACTTTTGTTTTCGGATTTATTTGCGTATACTTCGCATTTATTACGATATTATTATGCTTATAATGTAAACAATAAGAATTAGATACCTAATAAAAAAAAAAAAGTTCCGTGGCCACGAATGTTGTAAAACATTCGAAACGTCGAGCTAAATAATTAAAATGTTTAAAACTCATAATACGCTAGTAAATCCAAAAGGTTTCAGTAGTTTTATTTATAGTAAACATACTTTAAACTAATATGCAACCCTTAATTTTTATGATTCTTATACTTATCTGAACTTGTACATACTTCATTCGTGTAGGCCGTACGCTCGTTTGCAACAAAGGTTTTATTAAAGAAATCAAATAATTTTAGCTACAGAGGTTTACCTTAATCCGGTTTTTTCCAAAACATTTGGTGTGAATCTTTAAATAATCGATTGACTTTGAACCAACTCCGTCAATACACACATAGTGACAGTAGCAAAATTGCTAATCACTACGCAGACTAACACAAAACTTAATAACATTTCAGTAATACTCATAAATACGACACCAGGCAATAAATACCTACATATTATATGGATAAAATTTAAGTCGTAACTTGTATCCATTTTATGAAAGCAAGCATAAAATTCAAAGAGAATGCTTTCACAGCGAACATAAAACTACCAATCGATGTTTGGGCTGACTGCTATCCTTTAAGCATTGTTTTATGTGGTAAAATCTATGGTGTTCAAAGAATTATTTCACATTTTACTATGACAATAAAAGCAATGCCTTTACCAAGAGTTTGGCACTTGAATTAGTAATAAGCGTAATAGTTTCGGTGGTTCTATGTAGGAAGAATATCATGGCTATGTAATAAAATTACTTAAAATTGTTTGTGTGATAATAAATTGTACGTTTATGAATAACAATTTGTTTAGTACAAATACCTAAAAATCCTTACACAGGCTCCGCTCTCCCACAACGGTATCATTAAGCTAGCGTTTGAATACCTGCAACAAAATAAAAGAAATGTAAATCACATTTAAACATCAATTAATAAAGCACACTATCCATTCAGTATGATAAAACATTTTCCACACAAAATCATAATAACACTATTATAGGTAACTTTAAAAGTAAAGAAATGTGAGGAATTTCAAACAAAATTTTATTCGAAGAGTAGGAAAATTAAAGAAAAGACAATCGTAATATGTTTTTTATACGCATGCAACCTTTTTTCTCCAGCCCTCCCTAATATTACGTATTATTTACTATATCGTAGTAATATTTTACATTATATTAAAGAGCGATGGATAGTGAATTGCTTATATGTAAACTCATATCGCTTATTCCACGTGTTCCTACCAAAATCCTAAAAGGAAATATTTTCTTGGACGAAAATCTTAACATTCACTGATGCTTAAAAATGAATCTCATGTTACTCTACTCTGATGTATAAAGAAAACGTGCTGATGTAATGCACCTAACGGCACAGCAACTACATGGTACAGTCGGGGTACGCAAACCTTAGTCAGTCATTAAATTCATTCCTTTATAAAGTCATAGCCTCTTAGTACCTTTTGAAACCAAAGTACTAAGTAGACAAGTGCATATATTCAAATTCAATATCGTTTATTCAAATTGGATTATTACATAATCACTTTTGCACGTCAAAGAAGCTACGCCAATGGTTCACAAGTCTACGGCGGGAGACCTGGTACTGGAAAGAACCAGCAAGAAAACCAGCAAGAGCTATTTTTTTTCTCCCTGTATTATTACAGAGTCATCAATTGGAAGCTGACCTCAAAGCAAAATTTTGAGCTCAACTTCCATTACAAGAAGATGTGTCAGTTCACATTATACATTTAGGTAACATCAGACTTAATTTACATATCAATCAAAAGAAATTATCATGTGTGGAGCTGACCTCATGTCCAAACAGTTTTATCATCCAAATAATCTTCAACTGTATAGTACCCTTTCTTGAGTAGTGTCGATTTAATGTGATTTTTAAATTCATGAATTGGTAGGCCTATTATATATTTTGGCAATTTATTATAATATTTTATACCTTGCCTCTTAAAGGATCTGAGAACTTATAAAATTATACTTACTAATATGAAAATAAACAAGGGTCAAAATAGCATACACCTCTGATATATTATCTAGTTTCATATCAACAGCAAACCAACCAACAACTTCGAGTAATAATTAAATATGTTCTATTTAATTTTCAGTGTCAATATTTTCTATTGCAAAATGTAACTATCAGTCAATCAACCCGCTGTTGCAAACGTCAATGCGATATTTCTGTTTCGTTTGAAATAAAACGTTGGCAGGACTGATAGTATGCCGATGCCTTAGTGCAAGCAAATGTCAATTTTCAGGTGACGAAACTTTTTACCCCGACTGTACACACATTAAGGAAGTACCAACCATCGCGTGAAACCACTGTGTATCTGTCAACACTGTGTAACTCAATTCACTCTGTGAAAATCCATCTTGCAGGGAAAAAGGTGCTAAATAGGTCGCAACACCGCATATTTACCTGTGCCGCGTTGAAAAAGCTTAACAAAATCTCTTTGAGCAGACTCGACTGCTTATACAAAACGTAGTAAGTGGATAAAAGGTCTTTAGCATAAAGAGACCGCAGTTCATTGAAACAATATCAGTACCAATACCAACAGTGCCCGCGAACTACTTTTTGGCAGAAAAAATACTAATATACAATAATACGCTATTAAAAAATGGGGTCGGTGGTAGAAGGGTGAAAATTTAGGGTAATAATTATTTTTTTGATGCCAAATCACAATAAAAAATTGTAAAAAAAAATCTGGAGAGCGCCACCCTTATCACCTAGGGCTATAACAAATAACCTACGACCTTTTGTCAGACCTACCAAATATACACAAAAATTTTTATAAAATCAGTCAAGCCGTTACGGAGGAGTTCGATAACAAACACTGTGACACGAGAATTTTATATATCAGTTTGAAATAAAACTACACTTTTCGGATTTAAAGTAGTAGTACTCGTCCAAATAAAAGACAGTATCATAATATGTGTTATGTTCTGTTAATGCATGTTTCGTGTGCAATAAAGTGTTCAATATATCAATCAATTAGTCAATTAATCAGTCGATCAGTCATCTATGTGTAGTTTATGCTATGATTTTTATGTGAATAGAGGGCCGTTTTGTCTTTCCATTATAATATTATTTTTGTGAAAGGCGACACAATAGACCATACACCATTTTAATCCCGTTCGCCGTTCACTTGAATTTGCGATTCACTATGTTTTGGAGCACGAGATTAGAAGAAATAGAGAAAAGAGTTTCTTTGGAAAGCCAAAAAACGAAAACACGAGCTTGACTTCATGGTCCTAATACGAGATTTTTATGGTATTATATACCTATTTTTATATACTCCGAATTTATTATCAAAATTCACTTTCAATTGTGCTACTGTTACATCTATGAATTTGTATACTTATAAGGATAATTTTACAGCAAGATTTCAGGTCATTATTATCGGATTCTGTGGAGTAGCCGCGCCCAATTAGGAGCAGTTAAGCATACTCGATTTCAATTTCTCAATATTGCCAATGTTGAAACTCCATTAAAAATATTTTTGAATTTAATCCCCATAAACTTGTCGTGCAAATAACGCTTCTTGAAAAAAAATATTTATGATGATTACATTTATTTTATTTGCTATTAAGGTGCAGTAACAGAGACACAGATTTTACAATAAAAAAAAATTAAGTGGCGCTCGGGGACTGCCGCGGTAAAGCTATTGCATTATTATTTAATTAATTCAAGTTACACTTTTTGAGCGTGGTGACCGATAAGAAAACAAGTGCTCCTTGACACGGCGTTTGAACGAGCCAACAGTAACACACTCTCGTATATTATGTGGCAGCGCATTCCATAATCTAACTGCTTGATTGGTAAAGGATTGGGAATAAAACTCTGATTTACAGGAATGGACATGGAGTAAGGTTTTGAGGTGGGATCTACGGAGGACATTAGGTTTTTGAAACGTAAAGCGTTCATTCAAATAGGGAGGGAGTTTCGGGTTATGGAGAATGTTAAACAGCAGACATAATATCCTAGTGTTCCTACGAAGCCGGATGAGGAGCCACTTGCGTATTTTGCGATATTCAGAAACATGGTCATACTTTTTTAAGCCAAATATGAAGCGCATGCAAAGGTTTTGTAAGCGCTCAAGTTTGTTAAGTAGCTCCTCATTGGCATCTAGATAACAGGCATCAGCATAATCTATGGCTGGAAGTATAAGAGATTGTACGAGGGCAATCTTAGTATTAGTGGGCAGAAAGTTTTGCAGACATCTAAGGGAATGGAATGAGAAATGCACCTTGCGACGATCTCATTCACTTGAACATGCCATGAAATATTGGATTTAAGTATTACACCCAGGTCCTTAGCTGTATCAGTTATAGTAATTGGTACATCGTCCAGCATCAGTGGTAGGAGAGAGGAGAGCTGTACACTATTTCTAAAGTAACGACTACCAATAATCAACGCCTGAGATTTGACAGGATTTATGGTGAGACCAAAGGATTTCGCCCAGTAGTTAAGTTTTTGTAGATCGAAATTTATACGTTCGATTGTCACATTAAGATCCGTTAACTGACAATGCTCGATATCTGCAAATCATTAGCATAGAGATGAAATTTAGAAGATAAAATTTTAGAGATCAAGTCTATAAAGACTGAGAAAAGCAATGGAGAAAGAACGCCACCCTGCGGTACACCAGCAACGAGCTCGGTCCAATCAGAGAAATTCTCATGCACCCGAACACGCTGTGAGCGACCACGAAGATAGGATTTAAACCCACGCTATTGTGGAAGATGAAAAATTTACTTTAAATTAAGAAATAAACTCGTAGTCATCACAATTATTTCAGCAACAACCATTTTAATCCATACTCCCCTCACCTGGGCATGGGTCACGAGGAAATATATAGGCCATACATAATGCTGTCCGGGCTAGTGTTGGCACAGATTAGATAAAAGTTACAACGTTAGCGTTGGGTTTACTTCTTATCCTTTCCTTTGTATAATTATCAGAGATGTAATTGCGGCAAATACCTTTATTCAACTCTTAAGACATCCATGCGAAAGAATAAGGAAGAGAATTCGAAAAATGAATCAACTGAATTCGAAATCCATCACCACATGGACGAAACAACGAATGAAGGGCAGAAGAAAATTAGTAAATGCTAAAGGGGAATGCCCATCCTCCATACAAAAAATGCCTGAGATGGACAAAGATGAAACCTACCTTTAATTATACCTCAACTGAACATTAATCCGAAACAATAAAATGTATCCTCCAAAAACTAGGCAGATTCTAGTTTAAAAGATTTTAATAAAAGATAGGTTATGTCAAAGTAAAGGATATCGATCATAAAATAGAACACAAAAATGTAAGTATCTTAAAGTTATATTCATTATTAAAAATTATTAAAAAATACACCAGGAATTGTGCAGGAGGACAAATGTGAGAATTCTAATACTTGCAGCTTGTGGTGACATCCATTCTTGTATTATTGGAGTACGCAATCTGCACTTTGTATTGACAAGGAATTACGTCTCATCGTAGGAATGACGATGGAGGTAGCAGTTAGCACAGTACATATTCGAATCCATTTTTATATCAGAAAATTTATTCTCAAACAGATATATTTTTTAAGTAATTATTTTATTTATGCGACCAATAGTATGACAGCATCTAGCTCTATCCAATAATACTCGCTAGTGTGCGAGAGATCTAAATGCTGCGGTCTGTTAAATGGAAATAAATAAAGTAATAATAATAATAGTTATAAATTAATATAAATATAGACAGTGTTTGATTATGATTTTAGTATTTTTGACATTTATGGTAATACTAATACGAAAACGAGAAAAAATATCTGTGCAACTGTCATTCGCTTTGTTTTTCTGCATGTGATTTGTGCAACGTCGACTTTTATTATTCATAATGGTAAAGTATATTACTGCAATAATAAAAAAAAATTGCATCGTTGGCTGACGAACAGTGGGTTGCTGTGCTCACGTTAATGTATGGTTTTTGGACTGGGCCAGATTTCAAGTTAATATTATCTACCAGTCCAGTTTTTGAATAACATACTGGTAATGTATGATTCAGATTAAATAAAATATATTCAGAAGATTTTTCGTTTTATTTCATACATTTTACAAAATTCGCAAGCGCTTAAAAATATCTATTTAAACATGTTGATACTAAATCATGGCCATATTTCTTTATATAAAACACTAGTTAACTAATTAATAAATATTGTAAAAATATAGTTGTAAATAAATTAAAACCTATTAGTCATATACTATAATTATTATTCCGGCAATAATCGAACGCCCTGACATAGATATAATACAGTCACAAATAGCTCTGCCTATTGTGATTTATTTCTTTGACCCGTGTAAGTTATAGTTCATAAATCATTTAATTATAATTTTCAAAGGGTTGTTTTTCCAGACAGTCATTAATTCCACTCCAAAAGTAAAAGAGTAAGCGCGTAGCTTATCTTATCCAAAATTCTCACGGCTCTAGTCTTAAAAAATTACCTCGTGCTAAATTTGCCGGCTTTCCGGCCGCCCCCGGGGACTCGGAAAACTTTGGTCATTTACAAGAAACGCTCAAATATAATTTTCATGGGGACCTTAACAGTTAGTTGTAATGAAAACATTTCATTTCGCTGTTGCTTCGTAAGTTTCGCGAGCGATGAAGTTGCGTTTTTACATGTAGCCTTGAGGGGACGTGGGGAGATGGAGTGGCTCAATTAATCTTCTAGATGGCGGAGGTTGTGCTAAGCATGCGAAATAAGGGCGCCACTTATCATATTTTCACTCGGGCGTTTTGCGGCAGTTTTTGTCAATTGTCTACTATCACTAATTACACACTTATCAACGTATGATAAACTAAATGAGTACCTACGTGGTATGTAACTTACCCGGTTTTGTGAGCTGTTGAAACGAATGTATTTAGATAGGTCGTTATTATTTTTTTCATGTATTGGTGTATCGAATATAATGTCTATATTTATGCATCTAAAATTGTTTAAATAATCTTGAGTTTAGTCACTTTTATTTTAAAGTTTTGCCGTTTTTGTTCTTGGAATCAGATCTGATTAGGTCACAGGGTATCTAAAGTTAAAATGTATCTTTTGTTGCTAATGATGATGTGAATAGAAAATAAATGTATGTCTAGTCTTTTGAGTCTTTCATTTTCGCAGAACCAATTAACCAAACATAAATATATTTTCCACAATAAGTTACCTATGAAACTTTGCAAGGGACGGCAATTTCGTGGGAGACTGGGCTCCAATGAAATTCGTGTGTGAACCACAATTGTTTCGTCTTGGTAACACACAGATAAGCGATCTTTCGCAAGTGAAATGGAACTGGCTTGGGATAACTGCTTTGGAAGTAGCCGAGCTTGGTTCTGCTGTTTCCGTGCGGTTAGGAAGTTGCCCAGTGAAAACGTTTAATATGGGTCGTTGCCTACCTTTAGGTTCATACGGCCGTGATATCAAATCACGGGTTCATTCGTGTTTGCCCCTTTCGAGCTCACCTTAGCATTCAGAAAACCAGTGGGAAACTCAGCAGAGTCGTCTAAATGCTATTTACTCCTCAGGTGGTTAACACTGCCGACTAATTTTTTATATACCTAAAACTTCGCTTGCAAACAAACAGGCTGCTCACCAGGTGGTGGCGAATACAGTCTTCTATAGTGTAGGTTCCTTTTTTTATTGCAACTCAGTTGGCAAACAAGCAAACTGCCCATCTGATGGTAAGTGGTAACAGTCACTAGTACATGTGGTTCTTGTGATATTCGCAGCAAATCTCCGACCCCCACAAGCACCACAATGTACGTTACCAACTTGTGACATAAGATGTAAAATCACGGTACCCAGTAATTTTACTACTATATCTTACCCTTCAAATCGGAACACAGCAATACAGCAATGCATGCACTGCTATGCTGCAATGGGTAAGATGGAGGTACCCAAGCAGTCGACCCTAGTACAGAGTCTCCCTCGGGTAATTTACTAATTTTCTTTATTTTTCTTCTGAAACGCAACGAACTCCTACACATAACAACATTCACATTATTATACCGTATGATTTTGATTTAAAAAAAGTTCATCACGTACTTTATTTGAATAAACGCTTACGTAATCGATATATTACGTAAGCGTTTATTCAAATAACACAGCAATATTGCTACGTGCATAATAAAACTACGAGAAAACAGCTGCTACGACACGTAGCTTCGATATGTAGAGATGCTACGCGAATTTTTGCGGTAACATTTCCACATCTGTAGCCAAATGGGCCTATAGCCAAAGTCACATTTGCGTTCGTTACTTTGAAAGGTATATATTAACAGCAGTGTGTGGTAATGATTGCACATAACGAATTATTCAAATTATCTTTGCAAAGGAAACATGGCTAATTTATTTATTTAGTTTACTATAAATATTTGTACAGCATGTCTCAAGACTAAACAAAGTCCCACAAAACTGTTTGCACAGTTTGTCTATGGGATCAAATGAGTCTCATCAGCATCATCATCATATGCGCCGGAAGTGGGGGTGCAAGGGGGTACACTTGCACCGCCCTGTCGGGAAATAAAATACATAGAAAAAATTACACAAGTTTTCCCCGACTACACTAGCGGCAGGGTAATGCTTTTCCAGTGTATATGTATATGAATGTAACACCATTTCGATAGCACGCGCTACAACCTAAAGGGCTAAAGGGCTTGACGGATTTCAGCAAAAGGCGTTAGATTCGTGAAGACCATGAGAGTGACATAAAAAGTAAATTTTATATGGCAAAAAGATTAAAAATTTATTGGTGAATGAAGTTACATTTCGATATTGCATTTATTGACATACTAAACATGTATAATTCTATATTTAAATTGATTAATAGTAAGTGTAGATGCAGATGCACCCCCCTGAAAAGAATCCTTTTTTTTAAGGAGGGGAATCTCGTTACGTTTCAACAAGGGACTGAAAGCTGACAAGGCCACCCCAAGGATATGCCATTGGACTCGGGTATATACCCCACACCTGACTAAACCACCCTCCAGCAACTTCTACCCCCATAGAGGCATAATCGGGATCGGCACTAGCCGTTCCCCAACCAAGTGACACCCCTGAAAATAATCCTGGCGGCACCCATGATCATCATCATCATCACAGCTCATATACGTGTCCCCACCGAGGGGTTCGAGTCTACCCTATGTTAGGGTGATTTAGTCTTAGTCAACCACGCTGGGCCCAGTGCGGCGACTTCACATACACCATTGAATTTCTTCGCAGATGTATGCAGGTTGCCTCACGATGTTTTCCTTCACCATAGGAGCGTCAGACAAATGTACATATAAAATTCGAAAAACGAATAACACATTGGTTCATGGCGGTCTCGAAACCGGACCTCCCGATTGGAAGGCAAGTGCCGAGTCCACAGCGCCACCGACGCTCCCGAATGAGTCTCAGTTATTCTAAATATTGAAACTAATTGTACAAAAAAGGCTAACTTACTATTCTTAATTTAACCAAACTTCTCCGAAACGGCTTGACCGATTTTTATGAAAATTTTGTGTCAGACTATTAGGCAGGCTATTGATTAGGTACGGTAATTGTTTTTTCAGGGTTCTATCGCCAAAATAGAGATAGATCAATGATAAATATACTCGACTTTAGTGGCGGTACAGTCGTCCAAAAAATTGGTTTACCGTCCTAAAGTTGAAATTAATTTACATGTCATAAAACAACATAGTCGATTTTCCTTTGCGATAACATACTGACAGCTGCCAAGGAAACCATAATGATATTTTGTTTATACGCAAAATTTGTCAAAAGTATCACTTCGGACAAATTTTGCGTAAAATTTTCTTAGCCGGTCGTACATTTGTTACTTTAGAAAGAAGACAGTAGGTTTTTGGCTTTCTTTAGGTCATCAGTTTCAAACACACACAGTATTGACTTGTATAGTTGTAGGTAAAATTTATAAGATGTAGGCTATCAGTTATAAATATAGGTAATTTATTATCTGTATTTGAATTTTGTTTATTATAATTTAGATGTAAAATTAATAGTTAAGTTGTTATTACTGGCTGAAAACCTCCCTAAAATGATGATAAGACAAAAAATATAAAGGAGTTTCAACCTGGTTCCTCTGCAGCAACAGAATTGCTAATCTTACATCTGATTGTTGGCCCACACCAATACTGTTTATATTTTTGTAATGTTATAAAAGTCGACTCTAGTACAAAAGCTCTTCTTGCAGAGCAAGATCGAGTCTACTACGGTTCAAATTAAGAACATTGTTTTCCCCGTGGGGAATAAAATCAAGATTCAAATCCAAATCGGTACCAAGAAAATTCAATCATCACAGTATTAATGGTATAATTATATATTCTTATAATGACCCAACAGATGCTAATAAATATTACGCGTATGTACTCGAACCTCAACAGGTCCTAACATAATAGCTGCACCACTGCAGATTACCCTTTCCTGTAATTTCTCTAAACAAACTTAAGGTGCTTACCCTTCAGCAGAGATGTACTTTCAACGTTATTTTACCAGTCCTATGTAAATAGAGGTTAAATAGGTACTACGCCAATCCCAGACAAGGACATTTAGAAGGCATTAAATTGTGATCTGAAATCACTGAAATTATGCGTGCGATAAAGGTTTATTGCGGTCTCATGACCCTGGTTAAAATATTCGTTACATATTATTGAATCGTATTCACAACAATATGCTCGTCTGAATGTAAAGCGCGGTGTGAGAGATATAGCAACTATATAAAACAGATGTATGAATAGTTAAATATAATTGGATAAACATAATAAAATCATCTTTATTATTTATGCGTGCATAATGTCCTTCAAAAAGTGTAATTCTAAGCAAAAAAATAAATATGTAAGGAAAACAAATGTTACTCTAATTGTATGTTATGATGACAGTTGAAGTTTAAAAACCTGAAAAATATTCAACCAATAAAATGAATGCAGGATTTACTTATTGACTTATTCTTGCACTCTCTCAAAATGGTGATTAACCAGCCCAACTTACAAAGAAAATATTACAACACGACATTTTTCAAATCGCAATGAGATTCTACTAAGAGATTCTAATGGCCGATTTCACCAACCATAACTTAGCTTAAGAAGACCCTAAGACGTATGCTGTCACTTTTTGTCTTTAATGAAAGGAATGTGACAGCATGCTACCTAAGAGTCGCCTAAGCTAAGAAGAGATTGGTGAAAATAGCCATAAGTCTCTGACAATGCAGAGGCATAAACACAAAACAATCTAAATCCACAACAGCGTTAGAATAAAACTAGAAACAAGAAAGTTTTAATTTATTTCAGTAAACGTATCGAAATTCGAAACAATCTTGTTTTCTAAACAGTGGAGAGAGTCAAGTCTTTTAGTCAAATTGTAGTCTGGTTAAAGTTGAGAACACGCATCACACAATCATCCGGTGAAAATAATAATAAAGTTGAAACAATGCGGTTCAATCATGTTTGTATGTTGAAACAATACGGTTTTACCGGAGGTAGACGCGGTACCAGGGTCACACTGACGCCCGCTGTGGTGCCGACCCACAGCAGCCCTTGGCCGGCCAGTAACGCCGACACGAACGCCGGTTTGCTGCCCTCCCTCGCTCCTATAGTCTTCGCCACGTCGGCGGCGATGTCAATGTTTTGCATGTGCTCGAACGTCTCCACGTGGTACAGGCTGACGTACGTGGTGTCGGAGAACGCGGTCCGGACGACTGCTTGGATACCTCCGTCTTACCTTTTTCTGCCGCAAAGCAGCAGTGCTCGCATTGCTGTGGTTCGATTTGAAGGGTAAGATATCGCAGTGAAATAATAACTGGGTACCGTGACTTTACATCTTATTTCACAAGTTGGCAACGTACACTGTGTTCTTGAAGGGGTTGCAGTTTTCATGCAAATTTCACAAAAATCACAGGTGACTGATACCGCTTACCATCAGGTGGGCAGTTTGCTTGTTTGCCAATTTGGTTGTATTAAAAAAATATGTCTGCGTTCCGACAGCACCTGAAATGATTATCTATACGACAGTGCAGCGTAAGTATATTAGAGCCTTTTTGACTCTGTACTCCTTACTCAATAACTCTGATACATCAACGTACCTCCCATTCTAAGACTCTTCGCTCTCCGATCTACTCTAATGACCTCCTCAATTGTCCCTCTCACCATTCTGATACTGTTCATCCTCCTCAAGAAGTGAGAAACTCCCAAAGCAAGCTTAGCACTAAAAGCAAACTGCACAAACTTTTTTAGTGAAAAGTTTTAAGCAATAAATCTTAGGCTATTTAGGAAATATATATAGGTACTAGGCAAATATATATATTAGTTTATTAGTATTAGGTTTTTGATACATCTCTGACAATATAAGTATTTTAATATCTATATAATTATCTTACAAATGCAGAAAAATCTTCTGCTTTAAAAACTATACTTAGTTACGAAACAGTGTATCTATCTATCTAAAAAAAATATTTTTAAGTAGCTAGTTCTCAAACAGTCAGTTATCAATATGGCTGAATGGCATCTACCACATTATTTCTTTGCATCACTTGGAGGTTGACCGGCAGAAAATATCTCATGCATTAAGTCCGTCTCTCTACAACAATATTTGTACATAAAATATTTATAAATATGGTTTATTTTTTGTAATCTCAATAAAAGGGAATTAACTTTTTGCTTTCGTATTAGATCCAATCACATTCCATTAAATAACTTCCTTTTTTTTAATGCGTAAGGTTGATAATTCGAATTGTACCGTATGCAACCGTCATAAAGATATACACCGTCTTTCAGGAACTAATTAAGGATGTCAAATGTGATAGAATCAATTTGTTTTTTATAATGCATAACATTTTCAGTTCAAATTTCAAAGATATTCATAGTGACAGAATCCTCAGTTTTGTTATCCGTTCATTGTATTTGAGAGAATTAGATTTAAGTGAGACAAATGCAATGTTAACTTACCTATAGTAATTTGATATCAGATATAAGGCTGACTTAATCTTTTAAGATGAATAGCGATTAATAAAGAATTTAAAAAAAGCATTTATAGATAAATACGGCTCGCTGACGAATAACCATTGTTTGCCGAAGGACTGTGATGCGGTCGCGCGCTCCATTCACCGAATTCCCAAACTTTTCTCGCGCGATCCAATTTCCAGCGACCAAAGACCTGAATTGTCCGCTCCGCGTGCTTTCTGCTAAAAGGCTTGAACTTTAACTGAGTAAGGAATTTAATAATGTGCCTTTCAGATGAGTCCTTATACTTATTAAAAACTAGAGTTTGCTCGTCGTTCTTGTACGGTTGAGAGAAATTAGAGAAATATAACTCACAAGGATAAAAAACATGCATGCTGAATTTCATTTGTTTATTTACAACTATACTAACTTTCCACTCGCGGCTTCGCTCGCGTTATTATTGTTTTCCCATGGGAATTTATATTTTCCCGTAGGAAAAATAATTTTGTTGCCTATTTAAGCCCGGATAATAAATTTCATAGAATTTGAAGCAGATTTTAAATATTCTCGATACAAACATTCAACCCCTATTTTGCACCCTAAGGGGGTGAATTCCAATAAACCATGAAACACGTCTTCAATTAAATATTTTTAAAAGCACGAATCTCCAGTTTTATCAAAATCGTTGCTAATTTAAAGATTTTTCCATACAAACTTGCAACCCCTATTTTATCCCTTTAGGGTAATTTTTTTTTAAATCCCTTCTTAGTGTGCGTCCGCATTTTGAATTAAAGTATCTTTCCAAATTTAACGTTTCTACCATTAGCGGTTACGGCTGTGCATGCGTCTATAGATGGGAACATCTCCTTTTTTTAAACATAGATAGGTGACCCGGTAAACTACGTATACTCCATATTAAATTTTAAAATATTAGATTTGAAAAAAATAATCGCGAAGTGTACATTCATCTTTCATACAAGATTACCATTATTATTTTTTAGCTATTCTTTATGATTTCCCTATTATTTCTCTTTTGAAACCACTCGCTGTATTTAAGCGATCTAGAGAAAAAATAAATATTAAAATAGATTATGTCGTTTAGTTTTAGCAACACTAATGAACATTCGTTTTATATAACAAGAAGATTATATGACAGACTAGCTGTGCCAGCGAACTACGTTTCGCCGTATATTTTTTACCCGTTTTTGCAACATTTGTCATTGATGCTCAGCTCCTATTAGTCGTAGCGTGATGTTATATAGCCTAAAGCCTTCCTCGATAAATGGACTATCCAACACAAAAAGAATTTTTCAATTTGAATCAGTAGTTCCTGAGATTAGCGCGTTCAAGCAAACAAACAAACAAACTCTTCAGCTTTATAATATTAGTATAGATTACAATTTGTAAGATACAAGGTAATATTACAATCAATAGCTTAGATCTGAGCTGTTATCCAATATTATGTCCTCCTAAAAACATACCATGTATAGAATATTTTTTCCTTGTACATCGCTGGTAATGTAACTCGGTTATGTACGAGTAATAAGGGGACGTAAAACTGTTCTAAGCTTGAATTTTCATAAATTTTGATTGATATGACAAGTTATTGACACTTTTTGACACTTTCTTTTCGGTTAAATAAATCTTCCCGCTAATATAATTTCATACATCTAGGGTTGGCTGGAAGAGATCTCTTAAAGAGATAAGCTCGCTCTTGTACATCGATTGATTGTTTTTGTTTTGATTGTGTATAATAAAGAATATATATTATAATAAATATTATAGTTTAAATAAAACTATAATAAATATTATAGTTTTATGGGGAGCTATTAGACACGATGTATATAATTAAGCACGTTTTGACAGAAAAACTCTGGGGATGACGTTCAGTCGTCCCCAATAACAAGCTTTCCGCTTATGTAGCATGATTTTGAGCGCTAACATCAAATGTAAACGCAGCAACACGTCCGACTTTACATGTTGACCTTGTGGTCTATCTTATGTCGCTCGTATAGCAACATTGATTTACTACCAAACGTAGATAGAGCACTTCATACAAAAACGCGCTTGAAATCTGTCACCTAATCGCTGTTAAATAGGTAGTTGAATATGCACATCCGAATTAAAATTACCATAAAGAAAGTACCGTATTTATCGAATTCAACCTTATTCTTTATTATTACGGCAACTATTTGAAGTACAACCGTGTGCAGTTACATCACTTCATACCTAGCCACATTAAATTTGACGTTTTAGTAATTGCCACAAGAAAAAATCAACTTTATACTCTCAAACATAATGCTCAAAATTGCTTATCCAACGCATGGAAAAGAACTGCACCAGGCCCGATTGGGCAGTTCTTCACCGGCCCACTTTTCGAACGTTCATGCGTTATCTACGTTTGGTAGTAAATCAATGTATAGCAATGACTTAATGTTATCTACGTTTGGTAGTAAATCAATGTATAATAATGGTAATGCAAATGTGAAGTTTGATATGCTGCTGTCTGTACAAGCCATGTTTTGCGTTTCAGTTAGGTAATCTATGTATCTAATCGCACTGCTTTTTTAATCGCGCTTTTTTTCACATGACGTACCTTACGTAAAAATACTGATATTTTTGAAAGTCTAAAGCTAATGAAACGCGATGATGCTAAAAATTATAATATTGCTGCAAATCTGTATTAAGATGAAACGTGCCTTAGTTCTCAAAAACCATGGGGGGTGGCAATACCCCAACGATCTAAACGTCGCGAATTTCCAAAGTCCTTTTTGCAAGGGACCCGCCATTCATTGGGCGTGCTATATGTATACTTCGGTTATGTGGCCCCATTTCGGAATTAAATAGACTAGCTCGGATTACCTTCTTCCGATAATTTATCTTACAAATAGGTTAAAAAGCGTGGCCGTGTCTTAGCTAAAGGCGAGGCATTGGTGGATTAGCAGAAGAAGCATTTTACGTAGTAGAACAAATAAATTAATATATCTGTGTAGGCGTAATTATATATAGCTAAGAAAAGGTAACATATATATATAATATTATTAAATATAATACTCGTAGATGAGATAAATATAACATAACATTTATATGATATTCCAATAAAAAATATATAGTTTATTAGATTGAGTTGCGAAACTTACGATTGAATAAAAGTGTAGTCGTAATAAAGTCTAATATAAAATCAAAACAAAATAAAAAAAAAGAAAATATGAATGACTAGACCTCGAACCTGTGGTAAAAAAAGATAAACAATCCAATAATTTAGGCATTTACCAAATAATAACAATCATACAAAAAATAAATGATATTAAATGGATATTGTCTAAGAAATGTGCTAATTCGTTACATGATTGGATCGACTTAATCGAACATAATTATACTCGTATGTATAATCCTGAAAAGACAGTAAGAAAACATTAAAATGAATTATTTAATTACAACATTTCTGATTTGGCATATACCATTCAGTGGTTCCCAACCACTGAGTTCTTAGACCACCCCTGCTCCCCAGAAACCGAGTTTATTTATCTTTATCTTTAATTCGTATGTTGTTACTTAGTTGTGACAAGGTTATTTTAGTTTGATTCGTACACCGTCAACGAACTTTCTCACATTTTACGGGTTGACTGGTAGAGAACGCCTCAGGCATTAAGTCCGCCCGTGTACACTTGATTTTATGCTGTACGAAAGTTTGAATGAATAAATAAATAAACGTTTGTGTTTCCTCCGTGCACGGCAACTACGTCCGCTTCCATAGTAATCGTTTACGTTGTAATTCCTGACTTATTAAGATGACTGATGACACGAATAATTTTATTATTACTAGCTTTTCGCTCGCAACTTCGCCCGCGTTATTTTTATTTTCGCGTGGGAATTTTATATTTTACCGTAGGAAAAATAATTTCGTAGCCTGTGTTACTCAAGGATAATCTAGCATTCTAAATAATTTTTCAAATCGGGCCCGTAGTTTCGGAGCGTATTCAATACAAAAATACAAATTTTTCCTCTTTATTATATTAGTATAGATTAAAAACTGGCCTAGTGCGAGATATACTCAAACACAGACGGTTCCGTAGAAGCCTATCTAACTATATTAGTTCTAACTATGTACATACTCGTATTCACGGTTTTCAGATTTCTTATAAAATCGCAAAATATGCCTCATCATCTAATCGGTCTCTTTCAGTTGTAAAAAATTATACTACAAGTTTGAGTTTTGACAACTGAAAGAGATCGTAGAGTTGTATTTAATGGTTGATAAAAATATTCAACAACACTAATTTTCACTACGAAAGCTATTACGAGAGACATAAGAGCTGCGCAAAGGCTAAGCAATATACCTTGACAAAGCGTGTACTGTACAGCTAACTTCCGGGATTAAAACTTTATTAATGTTTAAATCCAACCGCCATTAAATATCAAACAAGAATAAGAATACTTTTGTAGCCTCATCAAGACATCGTTATCGTGTTCGGCCTAATATTATTTTCCGTTAAAAGGATTAAAAGGTTACCAGCATCCTTTGTGTATTAACAATCTCGCCGCATTCTCTCGGTGCTTCCAAATTAATTTTAATTCATTTTCAGAGATTGCCCCTTGAGAGCAACGTGTTATAATTTTAATGAGGTAGGTAGGCCAACTCTAATTAATTTTGTGTCATTAGCTTCGCCATTACGACAAGAATTATGAACTCATTCTGATAATTAAAAATCCATCTAAATCTTTTAACTAATCTTGGATTAAGGGCTTAATTCATAATTTGGAGTGAGTAACAATAGCACTCAAATATAATTTAAAGTTATTCTCATCGCTGATTTTGATTATCTCGGGAAGAATAGCGACAATTTTAATGCTGTATACAATATCACCAACTTATCTGAGAAGCAATCGCAATTCTGTCTTTTTTTTTATGTAAGGCCCGGCAAATGACCGCCTCTCGCCTGATGTTAAGCGGTGAAAGAGGCCCAAATGAGTTGACAGATAGAGTAGGGACGACATCCACTATCCTACCTGCCCGCCCCTTGCCGGCCTAAAAGATGCTTTTTCACACCTCTTTTGAAGGAACCCATGTTGTAGGATGGAGGAAACACGTGCGCAGGTAGAAAATTCCAAGTGTGGGATGAACGACAAAAGAAGGAATCTTGGAATTTCTTGGTACGGTGTGTAAAGGAAGATACAGTGTAAGGGTGTCTATTCAGAATAAGAAGATTCCCATGACTGGTCGAAGTTTTTCCTTTTAATGCATACTAGTTTCCGTGATTACAAATATAATGTTTTAAAAATATAACCTATCTCTTTGGGTTATTTTTATAAAAAATGCGAAAATTACTTCCACATTAAATAGAAACAAGGTACAGCCGTGCGTTTTAAAGGGCGCTCCATATTAACGCGAGAATCTCGCGAGAAAGCGAGAAAAACACGAGAAGCATGAATGTGGAGCCGATTCGCATATTCTTCGCGGGTTCTCGCCTTGTTCTCCGACTTTTGTCGGTTTTTTGCCGAGAGACAAAGGAGCTAAGAACGCGAGAACAGTCGAGAATTTGTACTGACTCCACACTCATATGTTTCTCAGTAGCAAGCGAGTCGCCGATTTTTATTACGCACTAAAATAAATATAGAATTGAACTGAACATTTTAGTTACGACGTATGGATACCATATAACATTGAAGATGAACAGTAGGTGGTTATATAGACCAATTTCATTACATAATTCCTAATCTGAGGTGTTCCAATAAAATATATCAATACCTACTATCAACGTTACATAAATAGGAAATAATTGAAATGGCAACACATAAGAAGATTGTTAGAAGAAAAATAATGTTGAATTGGTGATTGGTGTTGAAGTGGTGATACGACGAAGAAAAGCAGCACGGAGCAATGGCTCAAAATAAGGTCAAACGAGACCAGTACAATAAAAATTTCCCCGGGGGTGTATAACGCGTTGACGAATTAGGGAATTCTGCGACGAGTTCGAAAAAAAGTGTTCTAAAAAACAAACTGTTTATATTCTGCGTCCTCCAGCCATTCGTTTAATGTGCGCTCGTTGGGTTATGACATCTCTTTAGCGAAAGGTCGAGGAAGAGCTGTTTATCACTTGTATGAAACAGGTAAATTATAGTCTAATAGCTGTTATCCGCAACTTTATCTATAAAGAATTTCGTTATGTCATGAGTTCCCTAAGGAACTCATTAAAATTTTGGAGGTAGAAAGTAGCCTATGTTCTTCCTCGATTAAGCTATCTTTATACCAAACTAGCTTTTGCCCGCGACTTCGTCCGCATGGAAATCCTTTTTTATTGATTCCCTTTACAAACCCCCCCCCCCCCCTCCTTTTTACACCCTTTATCCTTCCCCACAACTCAAACTATCTCCATACCAAATTTCATATAAATCGGTTCAGCGGTTATTGATTCCCCATACAAATTTCCACCGCCCTTTTCTCCCCCTTAAGAGGTGATTTCTGCGATAAAAGCTATCCTATGTTCGTCTTCTGGTTCTAAGCTACCTCCCCACCAATTTTCAGCCAAATCGGTTCAGCCGTTCTTGAGTTATAAATAGTGTAAAGTAACTAACACGATTTTTTTCTTTTTTACACGGTTATTTTTTTATCACCCTGGAAAATTTTAGGGACACTTCAGGACACAGCCATTATTATATAAAAAATTTAAAAAATAAATAAAAAAATTTAAAAAATAATAAAAAAAAACTAAAAATGCTGCTGTCAACTAGTACAGCATTTTTTGGATTTTTTAGAAAATTAATATAACATTAAGTGAGTTCACGATTCTACGTCAACAGAACGTACCCGAGAAAAGGGTCTTGACATACAGACGGACTGGCAGACAACGAAGTGATCCTATAAGGGTTCCGATTTCCTTTTGAGGTACGAAACTCTAAAAAAAAGAGAGCGTTCTTGTAAATATGTCTTAATAGAGGCACATATTCCTCCCCCTTTTTATGTTAATTCCTAAAAGATGAGAATCGCGACCTCTCACAGGCACCTTTTTTTAACGAGGTTGAATGCTGTTGCGTACCATACCTGCCGATGGTTAGTCGACAGGTGTATGCAGGACTCTTTCCGTACTTTGCGAGGTATACCCACTAATCGGCGGTCATGGAAGACGGGCTACATAGACCCGCCTTCTACCGCCTAACCCTGAGAGATTACTTCCTCGCAGAAGGAGGCAACGGCCCCTCACTAGCCAGCATCTTATGCACTATGACTGGCAATGAGAGATCACCGCTACCCAACGCAGAGCGTAGTTCGTTTCGATGGGACCCTCACAGGCACCTAGGAATGATCTTGTCCTATTTAATATCCATTAATTAGGATAACATGATGTGAAAATAAGAAAATAGTTGCCTATTATACACGTATATACAAGTTAAAACATTACTCTAACTACCAGTAGGCAAGTGTCAACAAGAGTCAAACACAGATGAATTATAACGCCCAAAAGTTGTGTAATTTAGCTCGAGTGACAAACTTGAAAGGTGTTGGTACAATATTTACATATTTGGGAAGCTTGCGCTGTGTAGAGGTGAGACAAAACGTTGCAAGCATTTTTAATGATTACATTTTCAAATAAACATAACATGTAACTGCCTCCGTGGTCTAGTAGTTGAGGCCACCGGGTGGTGATCGGGAGGTCCGGATATTTTTTTCTGCTCGGTTTGCTTGGTGGTAGGACTTTTGAGCCCGCCTGGCTAGCTACCACCGTCTTACCTAAGTTTGTCGCCATAATAACAATGTTTATAGCATTGTGTTCCGACAATTAGAGGTAAGATAGTCAGTTCCTCAGTTGTTGAGGAGTCCAGGCGAAGCTCACTTCCACCTTAAGCCTTATCATCACTTACCATTAGATGAGGTGAAGGCCAAAAACTTCCCTGTCGTATGTAAAAATCCTCAATTTCTACATAGCACAAACAAAAAAACAAGCCAACAGACGGGTTGAAACAGGGTTGAGTACAAACTTTATTTTATTTTATTTATTTAATCTTTATCGTACATAAAACAAAAGATGTACAAAAGGCGGACTTAATGCCTGAGGCATTCTCTACCAGTCAACCAGTAAAAATGTGGGAGAAATTGTAGACGGTGTACGAATTAAAGTCGCAAACGACATAAGTAGGTATATTTAAATTAGGATGAAATAAGTAAACATAGATATAATAGAATATAAATATTAAAAATATATAAAACTACATATATGATATATAATAAATATATATAAATAATGCTAATATTATGATGAAATACTGTCAAATAAAACTAAACAGATTCCAAAAAGAGTCTTCGTATCTGACGTTTGAATGAAGCCTTACTACAGGCTGATCTATAGTTAGGGGGTAAGCTATTCCACATGCGTATAGCTGAAAGTGTGAAAGAGTCCGAAGCGAACCCGGATCTATGACTTGGAAACTCAAGTGTGAGTTTTGCAGCAGAACGTAAGTTGAGTGTATGAGTACTACCAAGCGCTTGAAATTTACTCTTTAAGTAATCAGGAGTATTTGGATCGTAAATAATGCTGAAAAGCTGGGAAGCGACTCTCAGGTTCCTTCGCAAACGGATAGGCAACCATTTGAGTTTATCTCGAAAGAAGGAAATGTGGTCATATTTCCGCAGACCGAAAATAAAACGAATACAGTTGTTGAGCATTCGATCCAGCTTGTCTAGAAGTTCTTGGTTAACGTTGGTGCAACACACATCAGCATAATCGATTAAAGGGAGGACTAGGGATTGGACGAGAAGAACTTTGGTGCTAGGAGGGAGGAAATTCTTAAGCCTGTACAATGAGCGCAGAGATCCTCTAACTTTATTACAAATGCTGTTGATGTAAGCATTCCAAGATAATGAACTGTCCATTAACAAACCAAGGTTTTTAACAACCGGTTCAAAAGGAATTGCTACACCATTAAATTGGACAGGACCGCATGAAGTCAAGTCGATCTTCGCAAGTTGCCGCGAACTACCAATAATGATCGCCTGGCATTTGCTAGGGTTGACAGCGACTCCATAATTATTAGACCAATCCAAAATTTTGGCCAAGTTGTGGTTAATAACTGAAATGGCATTATTAACTTCCGTCGCTGAGGTGCTGTAATAAAGCTGAAGATCGTCAGCATATAGATGGTAAGAGCAACTGAAGTATTTAATAAGAGAATTTATAAAAATAGAAAAGAGAAGAGGTGAAAGAATACCGCCTTGAGGTACGCCAGCAGTAAGCTCGTTCCAGTCAGAAATGGTTTGATCGACACGTACTGCCTGCTGGCGACCTAGAAGATAAGAGGAGAACCAGGAACAAGTCGAAGTGGAGATACCAAGACTGGACATGATGGCAAGAAGGATATCATGGTCGACAGTATTAAAAGCATTAGAGAAGTCTATTAGTACCAGTACTGTGACCATCGAGTTCTCCATGCCATCCCGGATGTCTTCAGTGACTTTGAGCAAAGCAGTGGTGGTACTGTGTCCCGGCCGGAATCCCGACTGGAAAGGACTAAGGAGGCTATTGGAGTATATGAAAGATGAAAGCTGCTTATGTACCACGGCCTCCAATATTTTAGACATAAACGGTAGGATAGAAATGGGTCTGTAATGGCTTAGGGAAGATGGGTTGGAAATTTTAGGAAGCGGAATAGTGTATGCTTTACGCCAAAGAGCAGGGAATGTACAGGAAAACAGGGAATGGTTGATGATGGATGTCAGCGGGACAATAATGCTTTCCAAGATAAGCGTTAACATGGAACGGCTGATTTCGTCACAACCAACTGCTTTGGACTTGATAGAATGGAATATTTTTGACACCTCTTCTTCTGAGACAGGGACAAAAGAAAACTCCTTAGAATGGGAAGAGTGATGAGAACTAGAAATATGGGAGATAGTCGCGAGTTTGGTTTGGAGAGGGACACATACTGTACTTGAAAAATGACGATTCAGTTCTTCTACGGGAAACCCAGGCTTAACGGAAAGAGACGTAGTATTTTTGCTGAATCCAAGGGATTTTAAAAATTTCCAGGCATCCCCTGAATTGACATTGAGAACATTTTCGTGAATATAGCGGCGTTTAGCGGCTCTCACCATCTGATTGCAACGATTCCTTGCCAGCTTGTATGCAACCCAGTGGTCATCGGTGCGACAGCGCTTAAAGGCACTGAAGGCTTTGTTGCGTTTCCGCATAGCGGAGCGTATATCCTGTGAGATCCAAGACGTAGGTGGTCGCTTGATTTTAATATCCACGAGGGGTGCATGGTGATCGAATAGCTTGAGAAATTCGGTGTTAAAAATCGATATCATTTCGTCAACAGATGAAGCGCTGTGCAACAGTGACCAGTCAATATCACGAGCATCAATTTTCAATTGGTTAATATTCAGTCTGGCGAGGTTTCTCATGCGTATCACTTTGGCTGGAATTTTCGGTGGTTTGATTTTATAGCACACAAAGAGGAGGTCATGTCGGGAAAAGCCTGAACCGAGTAGCTGGCCATGATCTATAACATGATCAGGAGAGGAAGTGATGATATGGTCGATCCAGGTATCAGGAGAGGAAATATTATGATGAGTGGGATCTAGGGGGAGGAGAACGAAGTTAGAACAATCAATTAAAGAACGGAGTTTGCAGGAACTAGTAGAATTACACAATAAATCAGTGTTGAAGTCACCCATGATTATGTGATGTGCGTAGTCCGTGTCAATGGAGTCGAAAACAGATTCTAAATCTGAGAAGTAATTAATGGAAGGAGGACAGTAAATAACCCCGAGCGCGAGCTTAGTCCGCCCAAAATCAACCTCCAAAATAAGGTATTCCATGCAACCATGACGCGAGGACGAAGAACAAATAATATTGTAAGGGATGTTACTTTGCAAGTATATTGCAACGCCACCTCCACCTTTCCCCACGCGGTCATTGCGAATGAGAACATGATTGGGTAAACTAAAAGAAGTTGATAATAAGGGCGGCTTGAGCCATGACTCAGACACAAGAACCGCGTGAATATTGGCAGATGAGAAAGTACTCAATAGTTCCGAATAATGACAAGGAATGCTCTGAGCATTGATGTGACAGACGTTAAAGCTCGTACTGTTTTTCGAAATAACGTCAGAAAGAGAAATGTTGATCGCTGTGGAGGCATCATAAGAATTAGATAATGAGTGAAACGACCCATCGGAATCTGTGGCTGAAAAAAAATCATTATCAGACATAATAATAAATAAGAAATAATATAAAATAAAATTAATATATAGAATATGAATAACTATAGAAGATTAAACTAAAAAAAAATCGGCGATACTGCACATTCTACCGGTTAACTCGTTTACAAAAAAAAAACACAAAATACAGCAAACTTGAGAACACATAAATCAGCATAGCTCTTACAGCATAGCTCCTAACTTTAAACCTCTATTTAACACTAGCTGTGCACAAGAACTACGCTTCACGTTAATAAGTCTTAGCCCTGCAGTTTCCGCATTTTTGGATGGGGCTTTATCAGCTTCCTGTCGGAATTTTGAAAAACCCTTCCTTAGAAGCAAAAAATTCGGTACAGTGTACATCGTAGATACACTGTACCAAATTCCCCGCTTCTAGCTGCAGGAGTTTGGGATTTACGTTGACACCTAAACCAGACACTTACCCAAAGGGTTTTATAAATACAGAAGATTTTAAAGAAGAAATTTTCAAAACACGATGCTTACACATTTCTATGTATCTGCTTAAAAACAAAGGTTCATACTTGATGATTCAAAAATAAAGAAGTTCCTTACAAGCTTTCAATCCCAATTTAAGGCCCTAGGTGTAGAATTTTTAAAAACAGTGTAGAATTTCTAAATACCCTTTCAAGGGGAAAGGGTTGAAAAATGAACCTACTGATCAAGTCATATTTCTAGCATTAATAGTTTAGAGTCGGAGATAGAACGTCAGCGTTAAAAGTTAGTCAATCTGGTCCTATGTGTATATTTTGGAGATTAGAAGATCTTCAAAATCGATGATTCGGGTCAAAAAAATTTGTTGATCGACAGACGACTCCCAGCATCTCTCACCATCCCGTAATGGGCCGACGTGCAGCGTGCTAGAAAATGACTCAACCCCCTTTTTGGGGGTGTCCTATAATGTACGACGCGTGATGATTACACAGTGACTGTGTAGTGCTTTTTCTTGCTAAATTGTAGAAATATAGGGAAATCTTAAAGTTGAAAGAAAAAAAACAAACTTATTCCTTTAGTCCGACACAAAATGAAAAGCTTTATTCTGGTAGGTACATGGTTGTAATTCACTTATGCATAATGCTACTGAAGTCAACAAAATCCCTCAATGCAAAGCACTTAACTAAATGTTCAATTAATACAAGCCAAGGGCAGGATGGTTCAGGTTTGTTTGATCAATCTCGGCAGGTAAAAATCAGGTACAAATTGGGTACAAAACTACAAAATGAGGGGCAATAAAGTACACGAACAAATAGTTATAGGTTTCTTTTTTTTTTAAATTAGTGGCCTTCCCCGGAGCGGTTGTTAGTGGATCATACCTTCAATGCCAAGTTTCTGCGATCACGGGTCAGAGATATAATATTCCTGTTTTATATTAATATATTTAGCTCCACAGAATTCCTCCTTGATAATAGGTTAGTTCATCTGGCTCTTAAAGTCAAGCAGCGGAGCCCTACGGCCTCCGGGAACTGCCCTGGAGATTCATAGCACAGTGTTAGGTTAAAAATATAATTAAATATGCCTATGATCTTGAGGTCAGTGGGTCTAACACTGAGTTCTGAAGGAATCCCAGTCAACACATCTGAACTTCATGTAATAAACATTGCAAGTTAATTCCAAACATGATTTTCAATGAATTGTCAAAGCTTCTTATTGGGTAGTTAATAAAAAGGACATATGGAGGGGAGAGCACCTATTTTGTGCATAATTACTGCTATTAATAAAAAGAAAACAGCTTAATCCGTGAGTTATTTGCCAAAGAAGGAGGTGAAACTTAATATTGTGAAAATTTAGAATTTAACAGGAAATTCGCAAGTGTTACTCAATATATGCCTTAATCCCACTAAGATGCCGCTTACTATCAGGTTTTTTTAATGAAATAGGGGATGAAAAAGGCGAATTTTGGAAATGTAATATGTTTGATTTAATAATCAATTCACCCACAAATAAAAATAAAATTAACAAAATCTGTTTTAAATCATGAAATATAATAAGTTAATTAGATACCTTATTGATTTTTTGCACTTATTGATACAATAAATCCATTTAATTTAAATAATCGCGTGCCGGCGAGTAAATATAGTATTTTTTCCTTAGCTTTACTCTTCAAGCTGAAAACAAAAAGAACTGATTTTTGTAGTCTCGCTTTTCAAATTCAATTCACACGGGAAACGGGAGAAATACCTATTAATTTTATTCGCAGAAATTAAGATAATGTAGAAATTTAGATTTCGATTTAGAATTAAATCAATAACAAATTACTTCGGTCGATGTCTCACAGACCACAAACTATATAGAGATACTACGTATCAGACGGCAATCTCACATAGACAAATTTTTGCTTGAAAAAAGAACTGTCAATACTGAAACGATACATGACATTTCTTTTTTTTTTGTTTTTTTTTTTCAGATATGGCGACTGTTTATAGGCAAAGGGAGTAAACATACATTTACACTTTTTTCGTCACATATCTTTTTAACTACTTTTGAAGTGAATAATTGTGCAATAAAAGAAGGTAGTATTTATTAAACTGTTTATTTTTACATTTTTTTTGGATATTTTGAGTAAGGTTTTTGCCTTTTACTCTTTTAAATTTTTTGTAACATTTTTTTTGTATCCATTTTCTTCCAAATACCTATTTGTTTCTTTAACAATAGTTCCAGATGACCTCAGGAGCTTTTCAAAGGGGTATGTTAACTTCTTTGCTTTCACCGTATTGTACTCCCGGGCACTTAACCAATTATGGATATTTTCAGTTTCAGTGCTCGTTAGACCGCTCTTCCATCTCTACAAAACCAGTTACTTTTTTCATCTCAGCTCGCAATCTAAAACAAAATAAAAATTTCATTTGTAACTTCAACATCCAATTTACATGAAGCTACGATATGATACATTATAATGTTTTCAGAATATTACCTGTTCTTTCAGACCTGTAAAAATTTGTGGATTGATTCCAGCTTCCACATTTAAATTTGATGTGAATTTATTTAGTGTTGTTTTCGATGGTAAAATGAAAATTCTATGTATAAACCTGTAAGCTTTCGGGCTTTGCTTCATTATACTTAAAGCAAGTAATTTTTCTTTTGCAGAGAATCGTCTTCCTTTTTCTTTCTATATGCTAAATTGATTTGCATTTCAATAATTCTTCTCGCATATGGATTTAATCCTCGAGTAACACTTGCTGGAACCTTTGTAAATTTAGGTTTCTTTAAATCTGAAAAGCAATAACAAACAAATTTAATATTTATTACATTTGACGGATCAGTGGTGCAGTGACTGAGTAGTTACAATGTGAGTTCAATTCCTACCAACGACAAACACTTATGTAATAAACATTAGCATTGTCTAAATATGTATAAAGGACATTGAACAAAAGTGGTCGAAATTTCCACCAGTAACATGACATATGTATGTATGACATGTGTATATAGTAAAAAGATAGTACTAAACAAAACTTACTATTAACTATCTTACATAATGACAAGCCACTCTGAACCAAGTGCTTACTTCTTTGCTTAAAAATTATTTTTGATAAAGAAGTCTGATATCTGACCTTAACACACTTTTTGTTTAGTAACTAAGTACCAACCTGCATTTGATGTTGTATGTAGTCGTTCCTGTATATTTAAAGTTATGTCTTGTAACACTGCACAGAAAGGCTTGCAATAATTGTGGTCAAAGCGTCTTTTCTGGGAATAAGTGTGGTACCTACTGAGAAATGTTCTCTGTAACAAATAAAAATTATTTATCATCACAAACCATTTTATATGACATCTATTCCTAATTCAGCATCGATTGATGATGTTTGTTAATCTTTTATTAAAAAAATATCTTATTATATTACTTTTTTCACATTAAGATACATATTTTGTCTAAATTATTACTGGGATACGTGATAATTAAGGTTAGGTGCTCACCAGTATCCTCAGAGTGTGATGACGATATGCCCGTAGTGATTTCTTCACTTGAGAATAGCGTTGGATGAGCAGTTATGAGTAAACGGTTTTTTGGTGTTATAAAACATTTCTCGAAATGCTTATGACAAACATAATGGTTTCTAGGCTCACTTATACTGAAATCCCGGAATTTGTCACTACCAAGACACTAAATCCACTTTTCAAGTCTTTCCTTGTTGGTAAATGAAAAACGGTGTAAATAAACGTCCTGTCGTACACTATCACACCCTTCAACACAGCGAAAGTAATACATTTTAACAAAATGTAAATACTATTGCAAATATCACAGGTAATTGCGGAGATGTGGTCGGAAATTAATCAACGAATTGAAATGTCAGCCATATTGTTTGTTTGTTTTCGTGCGTGACGGACGACGGGCCACAGAGGGGAAGGGAAGGGCAGGGCGGGGAGGGGTAACTGTCATCTGACGATGTAGGGCCCCTTTCTGGGATGAATAAAAAAATAGTATGGAGATTACCACCCGTGTCACAGACTACTCATAACATAGACGATAGACGCGTTCCAAAAACCAACGCTCCACCTGCGCACAGATTTGCGTTTATGTGGAAGCGACGGAGCCGAGGTCCGTTTGCTGAATGTTAAGCGCCGCATTGGCGACGGAACCTCTCCTAAAACCAAATTCATTTCATAACACTCGTAAGACTGTGTCAAGTCAACATACGGATCTTTCGAAATTCTACAATATGCAATAAGTATTTCCAGCTAAAGTTATAAGTTTGGTTGAAAAACAAAACGTAATGAAAAATTAACCATAAACAAATTGTGAATGCTTTCCAAATTCTATTCGACGAAACCATAATTATATGATCTGTGGCTTTAAGTGTATTTTATTATGATATGTCTCTAAAAATGATCAAAACAAACGGTCTAAATGTCAAATTCCGAATTTTGAGAAAATCAACCCACCTAAAGGTAAGCACGGGATTTTGGGCGAAAAAAAACTATCTTTGTAAATAAGGCCAGGATAAACGCGAGATTTATTTTGTTTATGCAAAAATTGAATAATGACCGAAGATAATTGCAAATGTCACTGACGTGACGTGAAACGACGTTGACGTTGACACTTGACGTTGATATTGTGAAATTAATTGACAAAGTTGTTGTAATTATGATTTTAGTTGTGCAATTTGTGTTAAAACTACAGTGAAACCAAAGTGTTTTTGCAAAATTAGTGTTTTATGAAATTTTAAGAAAAAACGGTGTTACAACTGTACTGTGGCCAAGATGCTAAGAACAGATTTTTGTATGTTTTGTAGCATCAGACTTGCCCATTCTGACCCATTTAAATGGCCCCTGTATATAATATTTCTCCAAAGAAAAAGTGTTCCACTTATTGGTATATAAACATCAACTGTGCACCTACAGTAAGGCACAAACTCAACTAAGAAGTATAAAACACCCCACCCAGCCGTATCCGAGATAGTTCAGTTGAATTTTCCCATTTACCGTCGTCCCCCGAGATTGCCTCCGTCGAATGCACTGGAAATAGATTATTTGCTATTGATTGAATTGTCGGCCAAGCTCTTCCTCGCGGGGTAAACAAGGCGCCCGTCTTACTCAACGCTCAGTGTCGGTTCGGGGGCTACTCTCGAAGTACTAATCAAATTGTTTGAATTCGAAGTTCGCTGTACAGCGCAGTGAGAACGCGTGCACTTTAGTGACGCAGGGACGGTACGCAGAATTGTACAGCGTTAACATGAAACTTTTAATTACGGCGAAACGAAACTATTAATTAGAGAGTAGGTCTCCTGCTTTCCCGATCCTCGGAGTTGCATTTGTAAAGGTCAGGTGACGGCCTCGGGCGGTAATGAGTCCGCGATCGACGCACGTGCCTTTGGTTAAATGAAATCAAGCCGGTGTGTATTGAAAGGGTGTTGTGGCGCAATTTATTCGAATGGCGAGGTTTCCGTTACGAGATCATGCAGCGTGTGACGAAATTAAATTCTTTTAGAAGGAAAATGTATTCTTGTCGTCGCTAAGATGTTTTGACACAATCACCGTTTCGCGAAGGAGAATAATTCGAATTCGCTCTTAGTGACAGAAATCGTCTGTGTCGAGAACCGGGGTCATGGATGTTAATAGTGTGTCAGATATTTACGTAGATAAACTTATAAGCTTTGGAAATAGTTAATTTGAGAAAGGTCCCCACTGGAGCAAAGAGAACAGCCGGTATTATGCAATCCTTAAGTATTAGGAGGTAGAAAAAAGGTATTTTACATGGGTAAACATTCCGCGTCTCGCAACATAGCTAGGAACGGTGCATGAATGCGTTCACCTGAAAAAAAAAGATAAATGACTTAAATTCTACACTTATAATCTACTACGCCTACTAAATCACAATTGCTCTTAGCCGCAAAGAAGAGACAGGCAAAGTAACTTATCAGATTTAAGAGTGGGCACTCAGACCACAGCTACGGCAACGGCGGGGTTTGATTACCGGCTCCTCGATGAAACGCTATCAAATATTTACATTGAAAAGGCCACTGAACAGTGCCCTCACGGTCAAGAGCCCGAGGGACGCGGCCCCCCTCAAGGTCCTGGGCGAGATTAAAAGGATAGCAGCGATAATTCGTTGGTTTAGGACCGTGTTAAGTGACACTGATCATTTTATGAAAACGTTTACGTAGTCCAGGGGGCTTGTGTGTGTAAGTAAAATTTGTCACGTCCTCTTCAGATTTGGCGATCATAGCGGTGTCAACACAGGAGTGTGTGCCGACTGTCCTTTACACCGTCGCTCATACACATCTTCCGCGAAACTTATAACGCGAAACCCGTTGTCGTGTTTCACAATGCAAAATTACTTAGGTTATGGCGAAACAGCTTTACTTTCAGAGAATTCGATATCAATTTTATAGAACACAATAATGTGGTTTCGCCTGAATAATTATAATAAATGTTTATTTTAGATTCAATCCATAGTTATTAGTAACAAAACTTATGTCCAACCTTAGCTGAAAGCGTGCGAAATAAACGCGGAACCACAAAGATGTGGTAGAAAAAAATTGTAACAACGGATCGTTAACGTACTATGTTAAAGACGCAGAAACGAATCCTGGCAAATGTAAAATTTGTCGATCAATTAATTTTGCATTATATAATGAAAATGAAGTATAAAATAAAAATCCCCTTTATTTATTTTGTTTTATTTGGTAGTTATTGTTAGTTTTCATTTTTAACCGACTTCAAAAAAGGAGGAGGTTATCAATTCGGTTGTATTTTTTTTATGTTTGTTACCTCATAACTCCGTCATTTTTAAACCGATTTCCAAAATTCTTTTTGTATTCGATAGAGTATACTGCAAGGGTGGTCCGATGGTCACCAAAGTCAGGATCTGATGATGGGATCCCATAGAAAATAGAGGAAAACACTAATTTAATATCAAGTCACCGAAGGTGAGCTGGTATTAAATTAGGGTTTCTTTAACTGAAAAGATTTCATTCACTAAAAAGTTAAAAATAAAATTTTTTTTACAAAAAATAAAACCGACTTCAAAAACACTAAAAACTTAAAAATAATATAAGAATAGGTACAGACAACATCACACTTCTATATTGAAGTCGGTGACAAATTTTAACACTTTCTAGGAGATCATCGTTTGGCACCGACTTCAATATAGAAGTGTGATGTTGTCTGTACCTGTTCTTATATTATTTTTAAGTTTTTAGTGTTTTAGAAGTCGGTTTTATTTTTTGTAATTTTTTTTTTGTATTTTTTGGTTAATTGTTGCTTTTTAATTTAATTCGTATTAAATCATATTAAATGTACTGGGCCATCGAAGTCGTTTGGGGTGCGTTATCGCAAATATTGCGTAAATTAACCGTACTATGTATTACGAACATAATGAATGACTTAACGACTAAAACCTTTTTCATCGTTACTCGTATATGGTCTTTCAACCTATAATAATACCCAATTGCGGTAAACTTCTAAAGTGAACTCTTACCCCATCCAAACGATATACACATGGATTTCAAATACAAATCCGGTCGGGCAATAGGTGTAATTATCAAATTTAGTTCCAAGACAATGCGGGCAAATTCAAAGGATCCCAATCAATACCCATCCTTTCACAATCCATTAGCTTAACTATTCTATTCGACAAGTTATCAACATTGGATCTAGCTTCATTATGCTATCAAACAGGGGTTAATTAAACTCCTAGATACTCGTAGTACCACTGAGTACATTAAACACTTAGGGCCTATTTCCCAAAGTACAGTGGTAGCATGAAAAGGCTCGTCAGATTTCAATTTGATTTGTTTAAGGTATCACTACGACATTACTTTTTAAAACTTAGACGGTTGCATAGCATACTTACTATTTTTTTCATTCTCAAACTCAAAAATCTTCATTCAATATGGACCTTTACAAGCATTTATTGACATCAAACAAAACACAAAAATCAAATCAACCAAGAATTTACAATTTATATTTTAATTACATCTGTTTTTTTTTTATTTGAAATTGATGAATTCAATTATATCGACGACACGTTTAGCGCAGAGGTCGAGTGATCACCTACTGCGCAACGGGTCGCGGGTTCGATTCCCGTACGGGACAAATGTTTTGTATGGCCTACAGAAATTTGTTCCGGTCTGGGCGTATGTGCATGTGATATTCTATGTTTGTAACTGCACCCACGACACAGGAGAAAATCCTAGTGTGGGGCGACGTTTTTTATTTTAAAATAATTTAAAAATATTTTTTTTTTACAAAAAATAAAACCGACTTAAAAACACTAAAAACTTAAAAATAACATAAAAATAGGTACAGTTTACACTTCTATATTGAAGTCGATGACAAATTTTAACACTTTCTAGGAGATCATCGTTTGGCACCGACTTCAATATAGAAGTGTGATGTTGTCTGTACCTATTTTTATGTTATTTTTAAGTTTTTAGTGTTTTTAAGTAGGTTTTATTTTTTGTAAAAAAAAAATATTTTTAAATGTTTTGTGAATGAAATCTTTTCAGTTAGATAAACCCTAATTTAATAAATTTAAATTAGTGTTTTCCTCTATTTTCTATGGGATCCCATTATCAGATCCTGACTTTGGTGACCATGGGACCACCCTTGCAGTATACTCTATCGAATACAAAAAGAATTTTGGAAATCAGTTTAAATATGACGGAGTTATGAGGGAGCAAACATTAAAAATAATACAACCGAATTGATAATCTCCTCCTTTTTTGAAGTCTGTTAAAAAGAAAGTTGACTCTACCCCTGTTCAGAAATTGGGAGAGCCTTCTCGAGAAGAACAGGCAAGAAACTCAGTCTTGTATTTTTTGTCTCCTCTTCTAAATTGCCAATATTATAAAATGTTATATTTCACAAACATTTTTATTTTATAAAAATAATATAGAAATGCCTGTCGGAGTGAATGGGACAATTACATATGAATGACATTTATCCAATAATTATCACAAAGTGTTAATACAATTTGAACGTCAATTATAACATTTTTTGTCAATCCCAAGCAGTTTTATCTGACACATAATCAGAGACTGTATAATATGCTTTTTTCATAAATACACCCTTGATTGAAACTTTAAATTTATTGAAGCTAAGTGATTTTTATTTTGGATTTTTTGTAGAAATGTATACAAAGCTCTTTGAAAGAATTGTTTTTTGAGCCTAATATTTGGTAACACTAGCGTATTCTTTTGAGTAGTATTCACTGAATGAATATCACAGTTTTTACAAAATAAATGAATGTTTTCATGAACATAAATTCTCGTAAATATATTGTTACGCAACTGTCATCATATCGATTTCTTTAATTTTTTCTCTCAAAGAGTCTTTTATTGAGATTACGGTTTGACTGTTGGAATATTATGTTCTATTTTCCCTGTATTTTCAGGTCTAGACAATAATTTTTTTTTTAAAGCGACGAAACGTTTTTATCCAAATTTTGACAGCCCTGTCTCCTGCGCTGATGTGTATATTGAATCTAAAGACTCTGGTGCGAACAAAAACAAACTTCGAAAGTGACGAACTTTTTCATTCCGTGAGAGTACTTCGAACGCCATTCCCTCAATACGTCGTCACCTTAATCGACTTGAAGCTTCAACGATACAAAATTTTAATAAAATAGCGCAGAATCTCAGACACCCCCAACTTATTTTGATTTCTCGTATATAAATTAAGTGAAAATAATTTTTTGTGTATTACTTACGAAGATATTTCCTTTTTTTTTTTTGTTTTATTGCATGTCTTACAAATTTAACGCTCTATGGTCCCGCGTCTGCGAGTACCGTTTTGCCGCATAGCCTTAGCGCCACTAATGCCAGAATCACACCTCCGCCGCGAAACTAACAAGGCGAAACCGCGACGCAAAGTCAGAAACAAACAAAACAGCTAATCGAACGCGAAGGTATAGACGGCGTCTGACCAGATCGGACGAATCCGCGTGCGACAGAGACAACGCCATAATTAAAAATCCACGTTAGAGCAGGATAGCTCGCCAAAGCTCGCGTTCAGCGGTTTCGCTACTACAGTTTCGAGGCGGAGGTGTGCCACCGGCATAATAACAGATAAAAACAATAGAGTTAAGTAAAAAAAGGCGACGTGGTTGACATTTTTTTTATAAAATTTTACCCATATTTTTTATTACAGGAATCGTTTCAACTCTTAATTCTGAACAAACTAATTTCAAGTTTTGCGCAATTTTGTTAACACGTACATTAACATCAAACAGGGGCCTGTTATAGTAGAAGAGCTGGACACCATTTTAAAAGGTGATTTTATACGGTACAAAATTTAGTTGTAGCCGTTGTTTAAAGCTCGAGAATCACCAAAGCGAGCGTCAGTTCCTATTACTGTTATAATTTCCAGCTGATATGAAATAAGATAAATTTATAATGTGTTCGAGCTTCCGTTAAACCATTTTAGTCTAATAACTTAGAGGAATAATTTACTGAAAACGGATTCCGGGTCCAATTCAAATGAAGTAGGCGCTCTGTCTTTGGATTTCGCTTTTGCTGAACCGGCGTATCTGGGCCGGCCCGTCTAAATTGGAATAGATGGGATAGTACATGTCTTAAAGTATTATTCGCGTTCTTAAGGCTGTGGCAATCCAATCTATTGTGAAAGAGTGAAATGATGATATTGACTTCCCATGGGCCTTGATTGTTTGCCGCTGCGGGTACCTCATTTTAGCTGTTTCTGACTTATAGCAGCGGTGTTAGCATTGCTGAGTACGAGGGATACGATGGACAGTGAAAATTACTGGTTATGATGTGTAACTAGACGTCTTAGACTAGCAGCACACATACGATTTCCGAACACGGAAAGCAGACACGGAACTGCACGACCCTAGCGCAGACGTTTTATTTTTTCTCATTCGGGATTTCTACTGTCTAACCGTACGTAGTACGGAATGTGTTCCGTTCGGAATAAAAACGAACGTGTGCGGCAGACAATATATTTTGTACTAGCTGTGCCCGCGACTTCGTCCGCGTGAAATAGTAACTTTTGTTGAAGTTGATAAAAAGTAGCCTATGTTATACCTTATATAATTAGCTATCTATTAGTGAACGTCCCGTTAAAATCGGTCCAGCCGTTCCGGAGATTAGCAGGAACAAACAGACAGACAAAAAAAAACAAATTGTGTTTTTGTTATTGGTACCCGATATACATTCATACCCATTTAGTAAAAACTTGTTATTTTGACATTACAAGCAGACACTTCAATTTTATTTATTTGTATAGATTTGATGCATTCGGATGCCCGTATTCGGGAGACGAATACTAAAATCGAATGCGGAAAACGTGTGTGTGCGACCAGTCTTATATGTATACAATATACAGGGCGTCCCAAGACTTTGGGTCATGAAGGGAAAGTACCTTAAATATCGTTGTTAGGATATTTTGCTGAAAGAAGACTTTGTGTTATTTTTAAAAGTTATTAATACTTGTTCATGACCGATTCATGAACATAAAATGTATTAGAACCTTTGTGCAATATCTTTGTGATCTATGACATTACGGTGCGGAAGGTGTGGTTGATTTATCGCCATGGTTACAATATAATTATCAATAAAGAAGAAACGTTGTGTTATAATTAATATCAGTGTTTCCATTTTTTATGCTCCCTAAATCCAGCGCTATCGAAGGAAATATTTATGTGGGGAACATAAAAAATTGGTCCTTCAAACCAAGAAATAATAAAATACGTCGTCGTGCGTCGGCTTGAAATTTTCTCAAGCAGACTTCGTCAATATACGGCACCCGGCTATTCAAGGTAGCTTCTATACAAATTAGTAGAGAAGGTTGCAGTGGCGTATCTGCGGGTCTGGAACTTTAATTTTGAAGAAAACTCCGGCTTGAATGTGATCGTCCTGTCAAGAATACCTACGATGTGTGATACTACGCATGCCTAAGAATAAGGTAGGTCTTATAACATAGTAAGCATTGAGACCACAAGAGGATAATTAGCTTTTGGAAAAAGAAGCGTAATTGTTGCACATCATATTACAGCAAGAATATTGATTCCTCATCACCAAAATTCAAGGCTCACTTTCATTTGTTTCGATGTCATTCAACAATATTTGTGGCGGGTAAGAAAGAAGACAGAAAATACTGTGACGTAGTTCCTGCAGCTATTTCCGGAATTTTGAAAAGCGCGCAGTTCCACAGCCAAGTAGCGAACGGAAGCAGAGTTGTCAGACCGACCGAAAACGTCTCAGCTGATCGCGGACATTCGACGACTGCCGAAAATTGCCGAATCTTTACGAAGATAGCGTCTGTCTAGTCTATGGATTTGACTCGCCTAATGTCACCTTGCGTTTGGTTGGCGGCCATTGTGGTTTGTTTTTCTTCGAGTGTTTTGTTCTGAACTAGCTAGTTAGGTACTGTAAATATCTTTTCATAAAATTGTTTGATTTTACACACTGCAATAGTGCAATTTTTATATTCACGTGCGGATATCGTTAGGTATTTGTTGTAAGCTTCAACAGTCTGTTGCATTAAGTATCGCATTTTCGGAAATTTTGTAACTTGCATTTTGTCATATAAATACAAAAGCAAAATGTCTGTTGGCACGGAAGAAAGCCTGAAGAGGCTCATTAGTGATCGCGGATATATAAAAGCGACATTAACCCGTCTTGCAAATTTCTGTGAGGTGGGGCTGAAAGACGTCTCTTTGGAAATGATACTTGAAAAACGTAGTTGCGTTATCCGGGCTTTCAATGAATATGAAGAGCATAATAAAAGCATTCGTTTTCTAAACCCGGCGGATGATGAGCCTATTGGAGACTACGAAAGTAAGTATTTTAACAGTATTGCATATCTTGACCTTGAAATAAAAACTCGCCAAATGATGGGTAACCATATTTCTGCTCCGCAAAATCCCATTATGGGTTTCAATAAAAAGTTGCCGCAAATTAATATTAAGCAGTTTGATGGGAAAAATGTACTGGATTATGTCCCTTTTATAAATATGTTTAATGCGGTTATACACGCGGATGCTAACTTGACTTTATGTCAAAAGTTATATTATTTGCGAACCTTCTTATCAGGGGAAGCACTAGATTTGATTAAAAATCTACCATTGACCGACCAAAACTATATGTCGGCCTTGGACTTAATTGAAAAAAGATATAACAATGTGCCAATGATAGTCAATCACCATATAAATAATTTATTGGACTTACCTTCCTTTACAAAGTGCACTGCCCAGAGTTTGAGATCGCTCATTGCCAATGCAAACCTTCACATGACAGCGCTCAAAACCTTTGAATTACCCGTTGATCATTGGGATGCTCTACTTGTGAGTATTTTGTCCAGAAAGGTAGATGCTTATACTAACAGGGGTTTCCATTTGGAGAGGGATGGTAAGGAACTGCCTAGCTTAAAGGAATTTCTTAACTTTCTAGAAAAGAGAGCACTTGCTATGGAGAATACCAGTAGCGAGAACACTCCTTCCAATGCAACGGCTTCGGTGAGCACTTCGAAAGGTGGTAAGCCTGGTAAAGCTACCAGTCTTGTAGCAGCGTCTACCCCATGTAAGTATTGTGAGAAATCACATAAATTATATGAGTGTGCCTTATTTAAACTTGCTTCTGATAAGGAAAAGGGGGAGTTTGTGAAAAAAAATAAGATGTGTGTGCTTTGCCTTAATTCTCACCGTGGTAAATGTATGCTGCGCTTTAAATGCTCTATCTGTCAAAAGAGGCATAACACACTTTTGCATGCAGTTCCTATTAGTCCCTCTGAAGCCAGTAATACTGCTACCATAACAGATGCTCAGTCTGATAGTGCAGTGGTGATGTCGAGCACCTCCGAAGCTAGGGATGTGTTGTTACCTACAGCTGTTGTGCGTATAATTGGCAATAATGGTAAATTTGTGAATGCTCGAGCTTTATTGGACTCTGGTAGTCAAGTGTCTTTTGTCACTGAAAAGTTGGCCTGTCAAATTGACTGTGATATATCCCCAACCAGCCAAGCAATTACAGGGGTTATTGAAGGCACTAATTTACTTAATAAGAGAGCTGAATTTGTTGTTTATTCCTCTATAGATGACTGCAAATTAAAAGTATCTTGTTTTATAACAAAGAATATAACCTGTCTATTGCCACAACAAAGTTTTGATCTGAAGAGGGTCAATATGCCTTCGTATGCCAAGCTTGCAGACAAGGACTTTAATAAACCTGGTGAGATATCATTGCTTCTAGGGTGTGACATTTTCTTTCAGGTGTTGCAGCGAGAGTCATTGCCGCTCACGCCAGCTGGACCTTACCTGGTTAGCACGAGCCTGGGCTATATCGTCGCAGGCAGTTTGCCAGTATCTGCTGGCAAGATATCTTCAGTAAACTTGTGTGTGACGGTTCAAGGTAACATTTGTACTAAGTTTTTCAACTGCAATCCGAAAAATGATCAGCTGGATCAGCTTAAAGACACTATTTCTAATTTTTGGAAGTGTGAAGAGGTCCCTGATATTTTTAAGGAAGGTACCACAGAACATCAACTGGCTGAGGAATGTTTCCAAAACACTGTAAAGCTTGTAAATAAAAAGTTTTTTGTGGCTTTGCCTTTGAAGCTGGAATTAGAAAACATTGATTTACGTGATTCTTTTTCACGAGCTTTGCAGAGGTTTTATAGCCTCGAGAAACGTTTCTCTAAAGATCCGGATTTGTATCAAAAATATAAAAAGTTTATCTTTGATTATATTGAACAAGGTCATGCCAAGTATTTTGACATTTCAAACTATGATCCTAAAGCAGGTTATGTTTATTACTTACCTCACCATCCTGTGATCAATCCTAACAGTAAAACCACGCCGGTGCGCGCTGTCTTTGACGCGAGCATGAAAACTAATAAAAATATTTGTTTGAATGACACTATGTTAAACGGGCCAGTGGTACAAAATGATCTGTTCGACATTTTAATTCTGTTCAGGACCTTTAAATACATATTGCTTTCTGATATAAAGGCGATGTATCGTGGAATTATGGTAGAGGATAAATATTGTAGTTTGCAAAATATTCTCTGGCGGGAATCTCCACTTGATGCTGTGCAGTGTCTCCAATTACAAACAGTGACATACGGTTTAAAAAGTTCTGCTTTTTTGGCAACGAGGTGTCTCATCGAGTTGGCTGAAAGATATAAACATGACTTTCCTTTGGCATCATTTGCTTTAAAGTTTCAAACCTATGTTGATGATATTCAGTGTGGATCAAATGATCTTTCTGAGATTCTCGAGACAAAACGGCAGCTTACAGAGCTTTTAAAGATAGCTAGTCTTTTTCTGCATAAATGGTGTTCAAACAATAGTGAGATTTTAGCTGATATACCTGTTGAACATCAGCAATTAAATTGTAAAGACTTTGATAAAAGAAATGCCTATATAAAAACACTAGGTTTGACTTATGATGTCTGTTCTGATACTCTTAATATGAAGTGTCCAGTCATGAAAATTCAAGAAACCTATACCAAAAGACAAATGTTAAGTTTTATTAGTAAATTCTTTGATCCGTTGGGTCTAGTAGGTCCTATTTTGGTGCAAGCTAAATACTTAATGCAACAGGTCTGGTTTGAGGACTTAAAATGGGATGATATTTTGCCTGACAACTTAAATATGAAATTTGTAAATTTTACAAAGAGTTTAATGTGTATGTCTTGTGTGTCCGTGTCTAGAAATATTAATTTACAAACGCATAAACGAATGGAGTTAGTCGGCTATTCTGATGCCTCAAATACTGCACATGGTTGTTGTCTTTATCTGAGAGTAATTAGTCATAACAATGATGTTAATGTTAACCTTTTATGTTCTAAGTCACGTATCAACCCAAAAGATAAAAATTTAACAATTCCTAGGCTTGAGCTTAATGGTGCTTTATTACTAGCCATGTTAGCAAGGAAAGTATACGATACCCTGTCATTAAAATATGATAACATTGATACATATTTGTATCTAGATTCAAAGGTTGTATTATCTTGGCTTGAAATTGAACCCATAAAGCTCACAGTTTATGTTGCTAATAGAGTAAATAAAATAAAATTATTGTCAAACAATTTTCACTGGAACTATGTAAGCACAACTGACAATCCTGCAGACTGCTTGTCACGTGGTCTTGAGCCACAGCAGCTGGTAGATAATTCGTTGTGGTTCCATGGTCCGCAGGTTTTGCAAAATATTGATTATGTGCATTGTCAGTCGGAGTTGTGTATCTCTGAAACTGAAATTCCTGAAATTAAAATACCATCCGTTGTTTGTAATGTTTGTCATGAGAATAATAATTGTTTTATAGAATTTTTAGAAAGGTATTCCAATTTAGATAAAATGATTAGAATAATGGTTTACATAAAGCGGTTTATATTTAATTGCAAAAAGGTTAATATTAAAAAAGAAACTGGTCAGTTGTCTCCTGATCGTATGACTTGTGCGCTGCATGATTTGATAAAAATAGATCAAAGTAAACATTTTCAAAAAGAGCTGAAAAACTTGCAATCTAAAGTTCAGTTAAAGTCCTGCTTGAGCAGTTTAAGCCCTTTTGTGGATGGGCGGGGGCTTCTTAGAGTGGGCGGTCGCCTACAAAACGCTACTCTTACCTTTGAGCAAAAGCATCGCATTATACTGCCAAAAGGCTCAACTTTGACTAAATTAATAATTAAAAATGAGCATATGCGGCTTATGCATGCAGGGCAAAAGTCAGTTCTCAGTAGTTTGAATGAGAAGTATTGGCTGATCAATGCAAACAGAGAGATAAAGTCTGTTTTACATAAATGTGTTATATGCTTCAGGCTTAAAGCAAAGGCTTCCAGCCAACTTATGGGAGCTCTGCCGCTTGATCGTGTCAATGCTGCTCGTTCCTTTCAGATCGTGGGGACTGATTATGCTGGGCCTTTCAATGTTAAGCAAACTAGAATCAGATATCCTGTCATAACAAAGGCATATGTAGTTATTTTTATATGCTTCGTTACTAAAGCTATACATATCGAGCTGGCCTCTGATATGACAACAAATAATTTTTTGGCTTGTCTAAAACGGTTCATAAGTCGTAGAAATAGACCTACGAAGATATACTGTGATAATGGTAGCTATTATAGAGGTGCAGATAATGTACTTAAAGATTTGTATAAATTATTGTTTTCCACAGAGCACCAAAACAAAGTTTTTGATTATGGGAGTTCAGAGAGAATAACTTTTAGTTTTATCCCTTCATATAGTCCTGTATTTGGGGGTCTGTGGGAAGCAGGGGTTAAGAGTATTAAATATCATATTAAGCGTGTCATTGGTAATAATATACTTACCTATGAGGAGATGTACACGGTGTTAGCTCAAATAGAGAGTATTCTTAATTCGCGTCCATTAACGCCAATGACTAGTGACTGTAATGACATGACTTACCTTACACCTGCACACTTTCTCACTGGTGCGCCACTAACCTCTTACCCTGAGTTAAATTTGACAGATATTAGTGTAGGAAAGCTGAGCTTCTGGCGTCAATGTACTCAGATGCAACAGCATTTTTGGAAGCAGTGGCGTAAACAGTATTTAGTTATGTTACAGAGTCGTCCTAAATGGAAAAATCAGCAGCCCAACTTAGAGAAGGGTACTATGGTATTACTTAAATGTGATCATAATTCCCCATTGAATTGGCCTGTTGGTAGGATTGTAGATGTGATACCGGGAAAGGATAATTTAGTCCGTGCCTTGGACGTTAAGACTGCCAAAGGATCTATCATAAGAACAAGCGTAATGAAAGTTTGCCCTTTACCTATTGATTATAATTAAAGTTTGGTGTTTTCTTTTAATTTATAAAATAACTTTTTTGTTTCGTTTTTCCTTGGGCAATTTCTCGCCTCAGTAATTGGGCAAGAGAAATAGTAGTGTAATCTTTGTTGCTTGAATTGTATTTGTATTAAAGCATAGCGTTGTGCTATGTTATCATAACATTGTAATATCAATTACTTAATTATATAAAGTGATTTTTTCTCATTTTAATTGGTTATTATTATTATGTAATATAAAGAATATTATTATGTAAAGAAGTTGGTAGGAAGCCAATTAGGTTTTTAACATGGTTGTTTAATTTAGTTCAAATATGTTATTTTTAAAATGCAACTTTAATATTGTTTTGTGCTGGGACCATGTTCATGACCGATTCATGAACATAAAATGTATTAGAACCTTTGTGCAATATCTTTGTGATCTATGACATTACGGTGCGGAAGGTGTGGTTGATTTATCGCCATGGTTACAATATAATTATCAATAAAGAAGAAACGTTGTGTTATAATTAATATCAGTGTTTCCATTTTTTATGCTCCCTAAATCCAGCGCTATCGAAGGAAATATTTATGTGGGGAACAATACTGCATTCAAAGATTTTCTAAAAATTACTTGCTTCATCTGGGAATCGAACCGACTTAAATGTGAAAAAAAAATCACAAGTATTTTTATGATGCCAATTTTAGCAAGGATAATCTTTAGTCTTGCTAAAACTCAAAATACCGCCTTAACCCATTTGACTTTTAAAATAATTGGTTTAAATAAAAATTGGGAATGTTTTAAAGAAAAGCTAAAAATAATATTAAGTATGGTAATGGTAATTTTGTATGGAAAATGACGGTACCAACGCTTCGTGATTGTTTACTTAAAGCTGTGATCTGTCACTGTACATTTTATAATCTATCATCTGTATCACTCTTTTTGAGGTGGTACAAAGTTCACTGGGCCAGCTAACTGTATATTAAATACAATATAGATAAATAGCTTAGGCTAGGCTAGGTTCACCCTAAAAGGTGAAACTCCCAGTGTACCATGAATGACACATGGTAGAAACAAGTAACGCCGCGATACGAAGCTGTTAGCTTCAAATGAATCTACACAAGTCAAAGTGAAAAACAATTTGTCGCGCGAATCGGAGTAGGCTATAGGCGTGAAGAATTCCAGTGGGATAAATTGGAATTGGCGCCAATGCGTTATTGGGGCGAAAGCAGATGAATGTGTGCCAGGAGGCGGCGAGTTCCACGCATACCGGCGTTCCAGGACGCCTGAGCTATCTGAATGTGAGGCATGGACCTGCCTTGCTGAGACGGCCAGCTGAAATAAATACCTATGTACGTTTAGTTGTTTATCTAAGCTCAGAGTCAAGTGACAAGAATAATATTTCAAAGTAGACAAACGCAACGACTGCTGTGAGGTTGAATAAAGTTTCATCACCATCATCCCATATCATCAAGCCATCAAGCTACTTCTGGGCATATCCTCATCAAAAACGGGGGAACCGAGCCGTCTCCTACAACTATAGCCCAGCGCGGGTTGCTGGAGCGCCATTCTCGTCCGTTACTCAGTCAGTAAGTTTTCGGCATTCCGAATGCGCTTAAAATGGTTACCTATTCGGCAGCGTAGGCAGATGAGAGCCTAAATAACTTTATACTCCTTACTTCATAACCCCAACACACCCTTCTACCTCAAGACACATTTTCAGAACTCATGTACCTCTCATAACAAAACCCTTCGTTCTGCCTTCTCATAGTTCCTCCTCATCGCTCTGATATTGTTCACTCACGCCCTCCCTCTAGAGGTAAGAAACGCCCCAAGCAAGCTTAGCTTCAAAAATAAATTGCGAAGGCATTTTGCACAACAGAATTGATTTTTTTAGACATTGGCAACATTGATTTACTACCAAACGTAGATTACGCATGAACGTTCGAAAAGTGGGCCGGTGAAGAACTGCCTCGTGCAGTTCTTTTCCATGCGTTGGAGCGACAACGCGATAAGCAATTTTGAGCATTATGTTTGAGAGTATAAAGTTGATATTTTCTTGTAGCAATTACTAAAACGTCAAATTTAATGTGGCTAGGTATGAAATGATGTAACTGCACACGGTTGTACTTCAAATAATTGCCGTAATAATAAAGAATAAGGTTGAATTCGATAAATACAGTACTTTCTTTATGGTAATTTTAATTCGGGTGTGCATATTCAACTACCTATTTAATAGCGTACAAATGTATAGTCGATTAGGTGACAGATTGCAAGCGCGTTTTTGTATGAAGTGCTCTATCTACGTTTGGTAGTAAATCAATGATTGGCAATCAAAAGATTGCAATTATCTCGTTGGTCGTAGGCATTTTAGATAATATATATTAGTTTATTTTAATTATTTTATTTGTGTAGTAGAATTTTATGTTATATGCATATCATCATCACAGCTCATATACGTCCCCACCGAGGGGTTCGAGCCTACCCTATGTTAGGGTGATTAGGCCTTAGTCAACCACGCTGGCCCAGTGCGGATTGGTCGACTTCACATACATCATTGAATTTCTTCGCAGATGTATGCAGGTTGCCTCACGATGTTTTCCTTCACCGTAGGAGCGTCAGACAATAATAAGCTGTTCCATTTCTTGGTACATCTTCTGCATTACCCTTTTCTGCACCACCCTAAGGTTGACTGGAAGAGAATGCTACAAGCATTAAGTCCGCCTTTATACGAACAGTGTGTACATAAAGAATAAATAAATAAATAAATAAGTCAGGGTTTTTCTCCCATGCGCGGGTGCAGGCATTAGTCAGTCGCCCCTTGCTCGGGCGGTAGTGACGGGCCCCTCTTCGCCACCCCCCTGTGCTGTCCGGGATCGAGGCGCGGCTCGCCGCGGTCAAGCACACCAGGTGATTGGGTCTTGCCCCAGACCCAGCGAGCGCCGGCAAGCAGGCCGCGACTTATGGCTAATTTACACTTTGTTAAGTAGTAAGTGCGAGTGCGAAGTGACAACTTCACAGCGTAATTGTTAAGTGCGAAGGAAGCTTTACAGAGAACTTTAAGTGCTTTACACAGTGTATAGTATTTGTTTCTTGCAAGTCCATAATGTACTACCTATGCACTTATCAAACCGATACTGTTTACACACTGTTAAGTGCGGGTGAAACTGCGAGTGCGGGGAGTGCGCGGGTGGGCGGGGTGTCTACTTAACAGTAAAATTTAGAGCTCGCTTCTAATCAGTTTACTTCACACCTGCACTTCGCACTCGCACTTGCTACTTTACAAAGTGTAAATTAGCCATTACACTGCGCCCAGAGGAGCGGTAAGAGGAGGAGGGGGCCATTGGTATTCGTCTGGTGGTGGTGTCGTTTAGACGAGTCACGCACGCGAGCAGTGGGGCCACGCGGCAGACTACAAGCCGTAAGCGACACGAGGTGTCAGGTGGTGGCTTCGCCAGCGACGAGCACGCTGCCGTTACTCAGCAGAGTTCACAGCGACAGATAAGGTTGACTTGGGGTCCGTAAGGTGATATTTAGAAATTCTTAGGCCAGAGAATCCCAATTATTGTGTGTGTGGGTGTGTGTGTGTGTGTGTGTGTGTGTACACATATATCATAGCCTGCCTACACATATATAATTTAGCGTCGAGGCCTTATTTTATTTTCAACTTTAACATAGTTGCTTAACAATAGCTAAATGAAATTTGCAGTGCAGTGATAAATGTATCTAATTTATCAATATACTCTTCACCGAACCGCTGACTTCCGTAATACAGAATTGACCTAGCATGGAAGTCAGTAGTACTCAATTATAACAACTAATGATGAGCCTTCTTGTTAATTTTTGTTTTTATGCTAATCTTGTAGAAATGTATGTAATTAATTTTTATGGCTTTTGTAAATAAATATTATTATTATATCTATCCAAGAGACCGCAACTGTCTCTAGATGGTTATATAGGACTTTCCTGCTAATCGAGGGTTACCAACTTAAAACTATTCCGGGGTGTTCCGCCATTCCAGTCGTGGGTTGCCCTGGGATCCGGGTCACCTAAAGTCATCAGGTCACCCCCATCTCACGAGACCTATGCCAACCTAATCAGCTTATTAGCTGATTAGGTCGCTCCTTACCGATCAAAGGCCAAAACTCGGCACTGCCAACTAACTCACATTCGGCCAGTGGACCCAACCTTACTTGTATGTTGGGTACATATAATACAGCTTCACCTTTTTGTGTACAGGGATAGGTATTGGCTGTTATAAGTGGGACTTCAGTTCAAACAGGCGCTAATTCACTGGAAACTGGAGCTTACGCAACGCCTCTGTTGTGCTTTCCGCCCCATCTCCGTATTATCTAGGATCAAGTGGGCCTGATTCATCGAAAAGCCACCATATAGTGAAATGTCTACCTAACAGGTTGATAATAATACCTATGGCTAACATAATGACGTAACGCATCGACAAAACCGTTGAATGCGGGCAGCACAGACCTCTTAGACAAAAGCCCCACGCAAATTTTTCCGCAGTCGTTCTGCAGAAAAATGTATGGAGATGACATTAGCTACGGAAAAAAGAGGGTGAGGTTGTCACAAGCTAATGTCATTTCCATACATTTTTTCTGCAAAACGACTACGAAAAAAAATAGTATGTAACTTTTGTGTAAGGGGTCAGGGCTGATCGATTGTAGAAATCTTATAAAATAGAGATAAGCTTAGAATAAAATCGAGAGATAGGTGGGTATAATAATTCCTCAATTCAAGAATGAGAAATTTCACGTACTTAATAGAAGTAGAAACAATCCAATTACATATTAGGTTTGATGATATCTCGTCCACAATTTAATGGTATTAAAATAATTAAGTATACTCTTCTAAACCAAAAAAGTTATTCAAACAATAAAGGATCGTGTCCAGCATTATTTGATGTGAAGAATATAAACAACAGTCTGAGATTTCGTTCATTTAAATTTGATATTGCGTGGTTAAAAATATTAATTAAATAGAAAGTCCACATCACAATGTGGAGCGTTCAATTGTTATTTAAACGCTTGTAACTCCATCTCTCGTATTAAATTAGCTTGTGGAGTCCGTTTTAGTGACCAATTTGTACTGCGGGCGTCGCCACAATCACGAGACAGCGGGCGCTATTTGATACGAGTATCACTCGCTTAAAATTAAATTTCGTCGCCTCAAATCATACTTGACTTCATAAGGTCTTCATAGGCGTCTTGAAATTTTGAATGTAAAACAAATTAATTTAACGACCGTTTAAATACAAAAGTGGTAAAAATGTAAAAAAAGTAAAAACACTATAAATGGTAAAAACACTTAAAAAACACAAACTCAAATCAATCAATATTCAAATGCGATACATTACATAATAGTAGATTAGTAGCTAAGGGCTGTAAGGCATCAATTGCAGCCCGAGATAATTAGGCGCACGAGCGCAGCGAGGGCGCCTATATTTCGAGGGTGCAATTGGTGCTTACACCCGAGCTAACTACTCTACTTTACATCTCGATTGTGAGGTAAGTAGGTCCTTATTACCCCCAAACGGGGCTTGTAGGTGACCAATAAGCGCTCTAGGGTAATAATGTAGCTTGGAAAGCCCTAGGGCGGTAAGTAATAAAAAAAACACTTCACTATTTCAAAAAGTTCGCGTACATCTAACCATCATACTGGCAATAAATTACTTACAGCCACAGGGCTTTTCTAGCTACATTATTACCCTAGAGCGCTAATTGGTCACCTACAAGCCCCATTTGGGGGTAATAAGGACCTACTTACCGAACATGAGAGATGTAAAATATATTAGTTTCAGCATGTGTAAAATAGAAAATTAGCTGAATAGGATATACAAAATGGATTTATTTATTTTTTGATGTGTCACACCAAAGCGGCGGGTAAGACCTACTGTTGGCGTGGCAACGCATGCCGTGTCGACGCGTCGCCACGCTTTCCTTTTATACATATTACCTGTACAGAATAATTTTGATGTTTCACATCTGCCAGGCGTCCCGTGATGGCTCACATTTTTTTATGTTTGGATTTAGTGTGGAAGCTAGAAAATATAACAAGATAGAAACATTGTTTTGATTAAAAAGAAACAATACTGCTTTGTATAATTTTTTGAAACACGCTTGTTACTCTTAGAAACCTAGCCCGATGAAATGATCTTTTAATCTTCTTTTTAAAGTGGGACTTCCATAAATGTTCGTAGATACAGAAAAGTCTGTTCCTGATCACGTCGCAGTCACAGTATAGGAATTTTAACATAACTGCTGAATGGAGTATCCATTTTTATTTTATTTGTCACGATAATAAGTCTCACATAAATCGGTTTCACGGCACGATAATAGGGACTATTGAATATTTCGTTAAGAAAGGTAAGTACATGCAATTGTCGAATCGGGGGGGTTATTGTCTAAGAAAAAATCTATCGCGATCGCTTACAGTTTGATGGTCGCCGTCCATCCATCGCTTCTTTATAAAAGGATGTCGCCGCAGAGTCTTGTGTTCACGACGCAATGGCTGTCAAATTCAAGGCGATCGTGATAGATTTTTTCTTCGACAATAACCCACCGGGATCAAACCGTACACGAGGCCACACCAAACAGGGAGATTACGCAACCTTGTCGTTCTCAATATCTAACGCAAACGTCTATCGTTGGTTAAAATGTGATTCGAATGATTACAAAATATGGTCTTATCATTTGAATTAGATACCAAGCGACGCTTCTATCGCTTGCTTACTTAGGTATCTACTTAAGGTGACTTCGGACACAGCTGTAAAAAAAGAGTTTAGTTACAAGGTCGTCTGTTTTGTGCCCATTGGAGTTCATACTCGTATTGACAAGGTGAAAACCATTATGCCACCTGAAAAGTATACGTAGATACTGGTAGCTTTAGTATATCTTCCACAATCACCTAAGCTAAGGCTATTCGGAATTGCAGAATAGGATGAAATATGGGAACTTAGAGGGAGCTAGGGTAGTGGAGATGGATGTGGATGCTTCGTTAAGTATGTACTTAATCATCTAGGTCATAAATCCAGGCAATGTTCATAGCTCCATTCTCAGAAACAAAATGGACGCCATAACCGCACGGTAAATTTATGGAATACCAATTTGTCATCGCATGAGTTTGTGTCAAAAGTTTAGGGCATAAATGCATTATACGCCTTTTACCGTAGGGCCTTTGAGCCCTCCTGGCAAGCAACCACCGTCTTATTTAAATTTGTAGATATAATAACAATGTTTATAACATTGTGTTCCGTCAATTTTTATTTCCTAGTTGTTTCACATTGGTGTGGTGTGCAATCGCGAAAGGGAGTGGAGAGCAAGCAAGAGTGCGATTTGATACATTCTTTCTTCCTGTTCTTTAATGGAGTGTGAGGATGTGGTGGGTTGTTCGCTAATTGATGAGGAGGAGAGTTAGAAGAGGGAAAGAGAAGAAGGGGAGCTGAAAGTAAGAACTGTGGTTTTGTATAATTATGTGCTTCTTGTGTCCTTGTGTGATTGCATGAGTGTCGGGAGGCAGTGTATGTTTGTGTGTTAGCAAGGTGATTTAGAGTTGAGACAGTCAGTTCTTCGGCTGTTGAGGTGTCCAGGATGCATCCATATTCCACCTTATCATCACTTACCGTCAGGTGAGGTGAAAGCCAAGAGCTTACCTGTTGTTATAAAAAAACCTACAGTCCGTTAGCTCTTGACTAGGGTTAATAGTATTAATGAATACTAGCTGTGCCAGCGAACTACGTTTCGCCGTATATTTTTTACCCGTTTTTGCAACATTTGTCATTGATGCTCAGCTCCTATTAGTCGTAGCGTGATGTTATATAGCCTAAAGCCTTCCTCGATAAATGGACTATCCAACACAAAAACAATTTTTCAATTTGAATCAGTAGTTCCTGAGATTAGCGCGTTCAAGCAAACAAACAAACAAACAAACTCTTCAGCATTTTTTTTTTTTAATTAGGCTTACAAAACTGGAAACAATCAAATGGTACACATGTAAACATTTGCATATCATACTGAATGTAGTGTGACTACATAAATATTATAAAATATTAATTTATAATTATTATATCTAAACAAATTATTATAATTGATAAATTAATATTTTATAATATTTATGTAGTCACACTACATTCAGTATGATATGCAAATGTTTACATGTGTACCAATTGATTGTTTCCAGTTTTGTAAGCCTAATTAAAAAAAAAAAAAGCTGAAGAGTGAGAAGGTTGCGTGTTCACAAATCACGTCGGGGTCACCAATGAAGTGACGTTGGTTTGACTCCAGAGAATAAAATACGGAGATTCGTCACTCACAGTTTATTCCTTCTGATCACACATACACGTTGAACAGATAGACAAATACAGAAGGAGAACGTTAGCACAGTAATAACACAGAAGACTATACAATACGATATACGCAGAAACAATAGGTAATCAGAGGCGCATACGACATGCATTCGGTATGGAGCAATCGAAACGACTGGCCGGCAGCTTGCGACTGAGAGGTGGACAAGGCCCGCTCGCTGACTCACAGCCAGCGGTCGGCGTATGCGCACAAATATCTATATAAGAAACGGATACGTTTGTCCGGTATACATACAAATTTTTATTATATTTTTGCGTTTACATTTTATTTCTTTATATATCAATATATATGTATGTATGTAGTATAAAATATACTGTAGTAGTAGTATAATATGTTTTATCTAAGAATATATAATTTTAGATGTTATTAATATTTTATCAATTATAATAATTTGTTTAGATATAATAATTATAAATTAATATTTTATAATATTTATGTAGTCACACTACATGAACATTATTCAGATTGATCCATCTTGATGAAAGCACAGCATGCTTCAAATTACCTGATAACTACCTTATCCGGCAAGCTAAATATATAATTATACTAAATATTGGAAATTTCACTAACATTACAAATTGCAAATTGCTTTTCTTATATTATGTTTGGCTGAGATCAGAGAACCGTTGAAAATGTCAAAGAGGAAGCGTATAGAGTTGTAGGGAACTACACATGCGATACAACGGAGAGTGCTGACCAAGACGTGACTTATAGAAGGGAAGGGTAAATGTCATTCGGTTTTGGACCCGGCTAGCCAATCTAGGCACTGTAAACTGCAGACGTGCTAAAATACTAGGTGAAAGAACATGATTATTAATTATTTTAAAAAGAAACAAAATATCACAGAATTTTCTACGGATATGCAGAGGTGTTATGGAGTAGTGGACACACCGTGACTCGTAAGAAGTAAGGTGATAGCACTTTCTGTCCGCGTAGCTTAGGTAGTTAAGGAAACGCTTCTGTACACGTTCCAATCTATCTGAGTGGACCTGGTAGCAGGGGCTCCATACATTGCTGCAATACTCTAATATACTACGCACGAGACTATTGAAGATTAGAATAGTAAGGTAGGGATCTTTTAAAATTTTCATTTGGCGTGTGATGAAGTCACTAAGCTTAGAAGCTTTTTTAATTACTGAATCCATGTGTTGTCTAAAGCTCAAAGTCCTATCTATAATCACTCCCAAATCTCTTATACAAGATACTTCCGCTAAAGGTTAGTTTTTGATTGGATAAGATGCTTTAATTTTATTTTTTTACGTGTAAATTGAATATAAAAACATTTGTTTGAATTTAACATCATACCGTTTTTGCAACACCAATCCTGAATCCTATCGAGATCGTATTGTAGGGCTTGTATATCCGCATTATTTTTTATTTCACGATAAATTTTTATGTCGTCAGCAAACATTTTAAATTCAGAATTTATGCATGTAGAAATATCGTTGATGAATATTATGAAAAACAGCGGACCTAGGTGAGATCCTTGTGGGACTCCGGAGGGTACCAATTTCGATGACGATTTATATCCATAGAATGACACTAATTCGCAAATACGACTCACACCATCTAAGTAATGAACCATGTATGCCGAAACCTTTAAGCTTAAGAAGCAAGATGTCATGGTTTACCAGATCAAAAGCTTTCTTGAAATCTGTATATATTGCATGTACTTCAGCTTGACCATCTAATGCGTCATATATGTAACTGACATAATCTACTAAATTTGAAGTAGTTGATTTTTTAGGCTGAAATCCATGCTGATTTGGGTGAATGAAGTTCTTGACGTGACTGTACATTTTTTTCTGAATAACAGATTCAAAGATTTTGCCAACTATCGAGAGGATGGATATTGGCCTGTAGTTGGATATGTCGTTCAGTTCTCCGGACTTATGTACCGGTGTGAGATGAGCTACTTTCCAAGCATCAGGGAATATACCCGACTTCAAAGAAGTGTTATATAACCGACATAGCGGTTTATACAAATACTTAGCACAGTTCTTTAAAAAAATAGGTGGTAACAAATCTGGTCCAGCACCCTTGTTACAATCCAAAGTTGAAAGGTGTTCGAGAACTTCATCTTCTGATATTGTGAAATTACTCAATCAAAGCTTTATAATATTAGTATAGATTAATCTATCTATACTAATATTATAAAGCTGAAGAGTTTGTTTGTTCGATTGAACGCGCTAATCTCAGGAACTAATATTTCAAATTCAAAAATTCTTTTTGTGTTAGATAGTCCATTTATCGAGGAAGGCTATAGGCTATATAACATCACGCTACGACTAATATTCGTAGAAGCTGGTCATCAATGAGAAATGTTGCAAAAACGGGAAAAATATATGGCGAAACGTAGTTCGCGGGCACAGCTAGTATTAGAATATAATAAAAATCGCAGCAAATGCCACGTCGCGTGCCACGTTACAATTAAATGCTGCAATTGTTTTAATTTTCTGTTTTTCCGTCCCATTTCAAACAATGGTAAGCATGGTGGTAAAGCACTCCTTGTAAAGAAGTTCTCTGTCATTCGGTAAAAAACAACAAAACCTCAAACACATTTACTAGATTTAATTACCCTAACTCATTTCATTAGCATAAGGGGCCGAGTCCTGCCTCATCCCACTACACAAAAAAAATGGCTATTACCGAAAATACCCATACACTTCAAACACTCGAACAAAAAGCAAACATCACCCAAACAGCCGATGCCATGCGGCTGCAGACAAATTGGGGACTAAACTTAATTCGACGACGTATAAACATGTCGGGCGATCCCCTCGCCTATTTGGTCCTACGAGCCGGATACCTCCGGGCGAATCGCGGATTTGTGCAAATATTTTCCGCGCAGACATATAATTTTAATATGAAAATAACCGAAGGCTATGTAGTGAGCTGCGGTGTCGTAGGTTCTCGTGATTACCCTGAGGAGTTGCGAAAGTTTGCTATCTATTTTGAAAACTGTCCACGTGTAACACAATAAATTGACTTGGTTTAAAAGATACTTAGTGTTTTATAAGATCTTGGGCACTGACATTTATTAGGTATATCATAATAGTACATTACTGCAGAGGCCGGGAAGTTAGGGATCGACGGACAAGTAATGCTTTCAAGGCCGAGCGTGAGCGAGGCCTTGATAATAATTACGAGTCCGGCAATCCCATTCCCGCCGAGGTATGTATAGTGCTTTTCTCAATAATTGCGAGGAAATAATGAAAGACGTAATACTGGAATTAATTATGAAATTCAGTGTAATAATAATACCATATAAATAAAAACCTTTCATATTAAAATATTGTTTAATGTTGTCTATTTATTAAAATACTTATAATTGCCGTGATCTTCGTATAATTTAGCTTTATGATCTGTAAATAAGACAATAGTAGGTACCTAATAATAATAAGCTTCCTCTCTCTTGTTCAACGATTGCGTGCCCAACGGGTCCATAATGATCTTATTATTTGTGAACCACCTATTTTACACATTATGGTATGCATAAAAGATTTTGAATTGAATTGAATTGGAAACAAATAAGTATAATATGAATAAAAAAAAACAAATCAAGCAATTAATTAATTATAGTAGCCTAGCATTTACTAATACTTTTTAATTTTCAATTAGTGCAAAGGAAACAAAGCCCATACAGCCTAATCATATTTTACGCAAAAAATGTAATACTGCAGATTATGACTTTTTTCTCTCGCAACGAAAATTAAGCATATTTTCGTGTGATTTAATATCAACATTTTAATAAATTTGTTGTCACATTCATAATACTTACAACCTGTCTCATAATAACTCCCCATAAAAATTATAATATTCATTTAATCTAAAAGACTGTGTCAACTTTAATAACTTGTCATATCAATCGAATTTAATTGTCAAATTTTTGAAAATTCAGTTTTAGATTGGATTTTTAGGTTGGCACTTTTGATAGTTTAAATAAAATTAAATATTATAATTTTTATGGGGAGATATAAGACACGTTGTATATGGTAGCAATTGGCTGTATGACAAGTTACATAATTCAAGTTATAGATAATTAAAAAACATTGGAGCAGCGGCCAAAAATGAATTTACTTACTTTCCTGGCCTAGGCCGGTAAAGTAATGCATGAGCCAAGAATTAAAAACTTTGTGTCTTCTTCTTACTACAATAATGTCTACATTTCCGAGCATGTTTGAGAAAATTATGTTTGTGATGTTTAGCTATTCGAAAAGTATTGGTACATTTCGATACAAGTGCGATAAGCATGAAATCTATGGAAATGACAATCCCGCATGTGCATAGAACGAGGTTTTTAATACATTAAAAAAAACAAAGAAAAACATTTCATCCTTGGACAAGACTAATAGTTTCTTTTTCTTAGAGGACATGACTGGTAACGTTTTTCATGCATTCAGCCAATTCAATGACAATAATTTATCTAAATTCAAAATAATTAAGTACTTATTCCTTTTTAATTAAAAATATAATTTTAGTTTAAATGTATTTATGTATTAATGGAATTGACGCTGTAAAATAGTCATGTGATACAAAAAATTTGTACAGAAAACTTTTGATTATGAACCTCCTTCATGCATTTGGAGGTCATAATTATGCAGAAAGAAAACAAAAAGCACTAACGCAGCAAAGAATAACTTCCCGCGCGTGATTGATTACACATGAAAAAGTCTACTTTTTGAGCAAATGTATTTAAAAAATATTACAACAGTGTTACAAGGATCATCATGAACGTGACTGAAATTTGAACTAACGCCGCCATCTTGCGAAATGTCGTATTTGACAGTTTGTTGTTTATGACTTTAGGGATAATAGGATTTCCAGTTGGTTTAAAATAATTAGATTACTACTTTGAGAAAGCCGAAAGGTTTGAATAGGCGCTGAGAATTCAACAGCCCATCTTTAGCGAAGTACCTGTCACTCAAGTTCATTATAATCCTTGTGTTGTGAACTTGTGACACTGTGAGCTGATCGCAATCATATGAAACTAATAAAATCCTTAACTTTATCATATGTAAATGTTATTATTAATGTGTTATATGAAAACGTTATATTTTGTTGTTATATATTATTCCTCTTTTGTTTAAAGAATAGTAAAATAATCCCGCACAAGGGATGAAAAAAAATATTAAAATAATGTTAAAATTAGGTTAACATTTAGGTCGTCTCAACAATTCCCTTTCAATCACAACCCTTCAATTCTTATTCTAATTTGTAACGGCATACTCGAATGAAACCATACACATTTAAGGCAAATCCTCCCTAAACTGCCACGTTAAATTTGTCAATCTCGGAAATCTACTTAAGCGATTGGCCTTTAATGTAGTCGACGTCAAATCCGGTAAATGGATTCCATGTAACAAGGCAACGCTTCAGGGACGAATACTCTTCAATACTTACTCGTAGTTTCTCCTACTCCTTTCCTACTACAGTGTTTTTTTAATTTAAATTGGTTAGATAGATAGATAGATAAACACTTAATTTACTTCTTCAACATCACACACATCCTAGAACTAAGCTTATATTAGTAATAACAGTAATACAAATAATATGTACCAAACATAAGGTTGATTGGTTGATCTAATATTTGGTCCACACCTTAATTTCTAATGACAATACAATTATGTATGTTCAATATCCTTTGAAAACAAGATAAGTGTCTATTTCACAATTAACTGGTGAAACACGAAAATGCATTTATAGTTGTTGTTAGAACTATAAACTTGGCTAACATGATGAAAACAGCCAGGTAGCAAACCACGATTTAATTAAACCACGCGTTGAACCAACAAGAATCAAAAGATTTAAGAGGCTCAAAAAATACCAATGGATCCACTGGTGTATTCAAGGGGAGAAAAGGTTAGCTTTGGCTCCACTTATGGAGCCTGCTGGTAGATCCAAGTGGACGAAGGGGTCCGCAGCACCGCCAGATCAGTCAATTATTGATCTCAACCAAGAAACCACCCGGTAAGTAAATAAACCGGCCAAATACGAGTTGGAATCGCTCACCTAGGGTTCCGTTAGGCGTAGGTATGACTTTTAGATGGGGGGTGTCCAGATTTCTAGATTGAATTGGTTGATTTTAATTTGCATTGTGTATAGGTACCTACACTGAAAACTACCCTATGTAATATAAGCTGACTTACAATAGGGGGTGTCCGGACCCCAAGCCTCCACCCCCTCCACCCCCTTACCTACGCCAATTTCCGCACAACTTATCTAAGTATATAAATAGGTATGTAAAAAGTTGCCAAGTATGTAAAAAAATCATATTTACAGTTTTCCGAATTTTCCCTTATCGTGTGCTGTAAAACATTTTTTTCTTGCAAATTTTTTCATATTTGTAGGTCAACGAAAAGTACCTACCCTATGAGTTTTCCGTCCCCTTGTAAAATCTCAAACTATGCGAGAAAATGCAACATAAACGGTCATATCTTTTGGTCACGTTGACTTACAAGTTTATAATAGGGGTTAAAGTATGAAATTGACCTTTTTTTAATTTATTTATATAACTTTTCTAATTTAAGAGCTACAAAAAAAATTTTTTTTTTATTAATTTTTGACATTACATTGCACGTTTTGGTTACAATTCAATCTCAGAATTAGTTTAAAATGAAAAAGAATCTCAAAATTTATATGAAAAAGAATATCAAAATTTACCCCCTCTTTTTTTCGTCAGAATGTTGTACATTATTGGCGATAACTTTGTGAAAACTAAGTTTCTTGTCTTCTAAATTATGTTATTACTTAGTTTAAAGTCTCTAAAAGTTTCATAAAGTGTGCTTTATTGGTTATTAAATAACTAAGAAAAACGTTAGTATGAAATAAGCTTACAAATCTTCATACAAAACGGCAATTTCATACTTTAACCCCTAATATTTATAACAGACGCATGAAAGAAACCGTAGACCATAATTTGATATCCTTAATCTTTACGCGTTCCTGAGAAAACCGGTCTTGACAGAATGACAAGTGGACATCGAAGTGATCCCAATAAGTTTTATTAAAGTAATTCAACTACACCTATAAAGACTGTCGTAGCTTAACGCTCGACTCGATAAAATTACTTTTAATTCCCCTGCAGCTGCTAGCTCCTGGATGTCGGAAGAAATCGAATTTCTCGACAAATTGAAGAACTTTTATCGGTTTTCGAATGAGTTTCCTTGGCCGCAGCCGCAGTCAGTACTTTATGACTTGGGTCTACATTATTAAAATTTTACCTATATAAAACATTGATCATATCGATTGGTTTCAATCCAAGGAACATGACATAATAATACCGGGTATAAGTGATGGTGTCCCTTTTCTTTTAACAGTGAGTTCAGACCAATGTTAATATTTGTTTACCGATGTTTATTTTCCCGGAAAAGCTTTTAAAGCGAAACAAAGGAGTTTTAATTTTTATTCATATTACGCAATGTATAGCGCGCCGGCATCATTTTTGTTCCGCTCACACTGCACCACCCACCGCACCGGTGCGTTCCGCTAAACAGCTGATTCCGCGCGCAGTATGATGGAAATGTTATACGATTTGCATTGCAAAGTAAATTATTTATGTATTTATTATGATTTTTTGACAGAATATGATTTATAAACGTTAACTTAGTTATATTACACCACACATTCAGAAACACTGCGCACAAGACTCTGCGCTGTCATCTTTTTATAAAGGAGCGATGTATGGACGGCGGCTGTCAAAATGAAGGCGATCGTGATAGATTTTTTCTTAGACAATAACCCCCCTGAGTTTTCAACATATCGTGTTGTCGCTGTGACCAATTTAGCCATCGTAATCTTATTTCATCATCACAGCTCATATACGTTTCCATCGGGGGGCTCGAGCGTACCCCATGTTAGGGTGATTAAACTTTGGTCAACCACGTGGTTGACCAAAGTTTAATAACTGTTGTTCTATTTTATATTTTTGATGAATTTAATTGAAGGAGTTTACATTTTCAATAATTAGCAAACTCGTAAGAATGACAAAAATACTGTATTCGAATACTTTACCCGAAATCCTGATTCAATAGTTTTGTATAGGTACCAATTTTGAGGCAGTAGGTACACGATAACTTCGCTTGCTTGTTAATTAAATTTATGTTATTCTACTTTGGCTTAACAAAGTCAGAAAAGATCAATGCAACTATTCTAATAGATAAATACAAACACAATTGCCCTTGAATGAAGTATCACCATCGGAGCTAGTGCTCCCATATAGTAAGTACCTAATATCTCATTTAATATAGACTTGAGACCAGTTGAAAGTTTACAAAACTGAAAAAATTAACTCAAAGCATTGAGACGCAGCGAAGGAAGTTGCAGTGCAGGTGAATAGTAAAAAAAAAATTACACAAGTACACCGTAACGAGATTAGACGCCTGCCGATGAAACCTTAGCGAAGTGACAATTATTGGCGGCGCCGAAGAGCGGTCGTTTACCTCCTTAAGGCCAGGCCTATAGAGAAGAAGACATTTTTTTTCAATGTCCGACATGTAACTTGCTATCGCTCGGACTGGAAATGAAAAACAAACATTCTCTCTTTGATATTAAGAATTTTTTTTTTTAACATTTGTATTGCTTAACAATAATCATAACTTGTTTAACAGAGACAGCTTGTTATTATGAATTTAATGTGGAAAAAGGACTTAATAAGGTGACGATGACTTACTTAGGAAAATTGCTTATTGCATTGCAGTACAGCTGATTATTTCATACCTTTAATTCTCGTTTCAAAAACTTTACGAATATTGAGTACATTTAAACTGTTTTTTTGGAATACTAGACAATTTGTTCAAAATCTAAACGGTTATTGTGTTAGATAGAACGATAAAAAGATATCCTTTTTATATCACTGTCGTTGAAAATTAGGAAATAGTCAACATGCAAGTTTATTTTTTGCGCTATTTAGGATTTATCATAGTGTTGCCAAGAAATTTTTCAATATTGTATTCTGTTCTTGTATTTCTTTGTTTACACTAAATTATGTGTAGCATTATATGTGATTTCTTTTTGTCAGAATGTGAACTTAGCCTTAAATAAATTATTACGCTAGCCCGCGACTTGCCCGCGGCTTACACCCCGAATATGTTGTACGAAAAGTTTAAATAAATAAAATATAATGTTATCCTCACCTACAGTTTTGTATTGCCCTAATAAGCGGTCTCCAGCAGGCCTAGCACGGCGCGTAAACTACAGCAGAGAAAGTGACTAATCCTCGTCCCGTCGCGCTTCATTGTTATATGAGAGAGCGAGATGAAACATGTTATTTGTCTCATGTCCTGTTTCGTCCACGGTCCGTGCTACGCCTGCTGGCGCGACAGTTAATCTATATACGAGTATGTATATAAAAGGAGAAGTTCCCATCTATAGACGCACGCACAGCCGTAACCGCTAATGGTAGAAACGTGAAATTTTGACAGTTGTTTTAATTCAAATGGCGAACGCACACTATGACGGGATTTAAAAAAAACTCTAAAGGGATGAAATAGGGGTAGCAAGTTTGTATGGATTTTTTTTTAAATTAGCAACGATTTTGATAGAACTTGAAATTCATACTCTTGTTTAATGGTGTATTGGAATTCACTCCCTTAGGGTGGAAATAGGGGTAGAAAGTTTCTATGGAAAATATTTAAAATCTGCTCCAATTTCTATGAAATTTATTATCCGAGCTCCTAAACATAAATTATTTTTCCTATGGGAAAATATAAAATTCCCACGGAAAAACAATAAGAACGCGGGCGAAGCCGCGAGCGAAAAGCTAGTCTGTATATAAAAACAGCATATACATTTCGCCAGTAAAAATACTAATATCGCTATTAAAAATGGGGTTTGGTGGTAGAAGAGTTCAAATTTAGGGTAATGACTATTTTTTGATGCCAAATCTTTTAAAAAAATGATTGGCTAACAAAATCTGGAGATTCTGGAGATGGAGAGGGTGGCCCATCCTTACCACCTAGTTTTCTGATTTTTTGCTCAACATGTGCTACAAAACCTTCCTTCTTACCATATTTCATGATTCTAGGTCAACAGGAAGTACCCAGCTTTGGTTCCCTTGTGACATCGCAAAATCTGGGACAATATGCGACGTAAACGATTATGTCTTTTGATAACGTTATAGTTTGATATTAATTTCAGTTTTATATCTCTACGTGTTCACGACAAAAGAGAACTTGTCAGACAGATTGAGTGATCCTATAACGATTATGTTTTATCCTTTGAGGTACGGAAAAGGAACAAAAAGCAAGGAGACTTAGTTATGCGGCATGGTAGGGGTGAGTTCGAAGAGGCTTTGGTCATGGTAGCAAGAATGCTGGCTGCATTTACTCGCAGCATTGTAATACTGATCTTTAAAGCAAGGAAAGAGCCAGCCATCTTGTGTAGCGTCCTGCCTGTCGTTCCTATACTATGTATTATAAGTTAGATTTTAAGTTAGTTTGTAAGACTTGTTTTCGGCCTTTAACGTTGTAAATATTAAGAAAATAAGCTTTTTCTTATTAGCATGCTCTATATATTTTAATTACTCTTTATTCTATATAGTTTATTTTTCATATTTATTATTTTCATATTTGTATCTATTTTCATAGTTTTCTTAATATATTATTTTTTATGTATGCGGACTACTCAAGTTCCATCATCCAAAAATGCACTGACTGTCATATATTTTTCACTTTACGGTTTACTATCCTCTCATCCCAAAATGATCAATAGAAAGAGCAAGCTTATTTTCTTCTTCTAAATTCTAGTACTTGTTTTGTTTTATTCATTTGTTTTAGCTGTAATATAAAATTAGTATGTACGCTGAATCGAGAGTTCAGTCGTCGAGTTAGCTCATACACTACGCACTGTAGTGCAGGCCGTTCCCGGGCCATTGGCATTGGCCCGGGACTCAAGAAGGCTCCGCGTAAATCTCTCTCTAAACTAAAACTATCTGCTGCTGCCTAAACGCTTTGCCGAAGCTCCTACTTTCGGTCGCCGTGGAAGAAGCTACCCTTCTGTGGCCGTTTACTTCGTCTTTCGGAAGAAGCCACTGCCGATTTGACTCTACGGGTCTCTTCTGATTATCGTCTCCGAGTGCTGAAGAGCATCACAACTGCGGGCCTGGTGTGACTGGGTTGTCGCCGTGCGCTGAAGCGACGCTGCTACTGCCATCTTCAGCTGTGTTCCTGTTTTCCCGCCATAGTTCACGTTCTCCCTAAGTCCGTGCCGATCCTACCACCGGTGGTCACGTCGCGAGTGAATTCCCTTTTCCCCTGTCCCTCCTATTCCCCGGCAACGTCGTGTGTGCATCGAAATAGACTCTAAAATTTGTGAACGTCAGGATGGCACATGTAGTGCCTTAAATCTCGATGAAATATATTTTGAACAATGGTACCTAAACTGTACTAAATAGTACCTATACACAGATAAACTGTACCTTAATCCTTTGAATGTAAATTAAAAATTCTCCTACACCTGCCATTCTGACGTCAGGCTGGCCGATGCATTGTCATAACACGTTTATAGCTACAACTATCATTCTGGAACCTATGCCAATTAACTGTACCTAAATAGTACCTAGTGAAATATATACCACACATAATGCAATATCATTAGAATTCACAAAAAAAATGAATACAGAATTTTGTTTCCTGGCCCTAAAAGGCAGTAATATTGTGTTATTGTGGCCACGTCCAGGCCCAAGAGGCGAATGCGTCGGACCACCAAACAGGTGCAGGCCGACGCAAGGTGAGCCGCCTCCTCCCCCGTTTCGGCTTTTGCTGCGACGAGCGTGTCGTCGGCGTCGGCGAAATTATTCACATCAAGATTACGTTATAAGTAAAAGTTTTAGTGTAAAAGTTTATTTTTTCTTCTTAGCGCATTTAAATAAAAGCTTGTTTTTAAAAAGGTTTTTTTTAGTTTTAATTTATTTTTTACCTTTTAGTTATCACTGGACACGTTTCTCAGTCTGTTCATCTCATTCAACGCATCATTGTTGCAAGGTCGTTTGCCGGAACGTCTATACAGAATTTCAGCTCAATCGGTTAAAGATATCTACTTCAAAATTGATTTTTTTTTTTGGTTTAGAAGTTCGCAATATTGGAATTATAGTGACATCACTTTATTTTGCACGTTACTCTTAGCAAGACCTTTTATTTGATACCCATATTGTAGGGGTGCATTAAAAATAATTGGTCCGCCATCTTGGGTATACCGCCATCTTGGATTTAAAATGACGTCACATAGTCAACCATGTATTGTCATCCAAACAAACAAGCATAAAGGACAAACATTGATTTTTATTTATAATCAATGATTTTTATTTCAGATTATGTATATTTTTTATTTATTTAGGAAAGTTATTGTATTTGGTACTTTTAAATTGCGTTAAGTCATAGTGTAATATGGCGTATTATGCGGGAAATCGTATTAAGCTGGTTTCACTGTATTTGGGTTTTCAATTAAACAAAAATAATAAATGTTTAATATAAGGAACAGATTCCGTACGCTAACATTATTAACAATGAATTATTTGTCAGTGAAGTTGTTATCTCGGTGTTCTTAGAAGCAAACAGACGTATTACTTACCATTACTCATAGAAGCAAAATTTTAAAATTTATTTGCCTACGAATCCCAATGATATTTTTATTATGTGTTGTATATTTCACTAGGTACTATTTAGGTACAGTTAATTGGCATAGGTTCCAGAATGATAGTTGTAGCTATAAACGTGTTATGACAATGCATCGGCCAGCCTGACGTCAGAATGGCAGGTGTAGGAGAATTTTTAATTTACATTCAAAGGATTAAGGTACAGTTTATCTGTGTATAGGTACTATTTAGTACAGTTTAGGTACCATTGTTCAAAATATATTTCATCGAGATTTAAGGCACTACATGTGCCATCCTGACGTTCACTAAAATTTGCTTGTAAATAAATATTAACATTTTGTACCATAATATTTTTATCTTTTGTAGTATAGTGTTTCCCTATTTCTCTTTCCCGATTTATCTGCTGCGTTACAGCTTCTCCCTCTCAGAGAAGTTGTAACGTTACACTTGTCACTAGCGTATGTAACGATTTTTGCTTGTACTAGAGTCGTATGCTTGGGTACCTCCGTTCTACCTATTTCTGCCGCAAAGCAGCAATGCAAGCATACTGCGTTCCAGTTTGAAGGGTAAGATATGGCAGTGAAATTACTGGGTACCATGACTTCACATCTGATGTCACAAGTTGGCAACGTACACTGTGGTTCTTGTGGGGGTTGCAGTTTCGCTGCGAATCTCACAAGAGCCACATGTATTATAGGTGACTGTTGCCACTTACCATCAGGTGGGCAGTTTGCGTGCTCGACAACTTAACTGCAATAAAAAAAATATGTGAAATCGAAGCTTAAGGGCGTACCTTGAGTTGAAGTTCCATTGTAGTGGAGGTCCGTCGATTTCGAAATGCACAAAACTTTATAACTTGGAGGTAGGCTAATACCAAACATACCATGATTGTGACGATATTTACGACTATTATCACAGAATTCAAACATAAAATCACTGGTTAAATTTAACGAAAGGAACAAAATACTAGACAGCACTGCACTACACATTTTTAAATTAAAATATTAGTCACTCAATTGGGTATGCCAGTCCAGCACACGAACATATTTAACACTTAACTTTATAATCCTGATACATTTACTGATCATTTTCGGTTCCCATATTATAAGAGCTTTTCTCAGTAATCACTATCTCAAGTCCGAGGAATTAATTTACTAGTACATTCCTTACTCAAGACTGAAATGTCAAAACTATGATAAGAACCTCAAGAACACGAAAAGAATGACATATTATGAGAACCATAGATCATACCTCAGAACAATAACTTAAGCATATTCTTCTGAAGATCATACGGTTGCCTCACAAACTAATAAGTGAACAATATATCACAACGAAACTGTCCATGACATGTAAATATTTCTTCAATGACTCAAACACTCAAACTGATGGTTCTTCTCAGACATATCAGCTAAATAAAAGCAAAATTTTTAATTTAGAAGTTAATATAGGTACGTATATGTGAAACGTGTTTCTCTCACAATTGGTCATAAAATTATAGGATTAAATATTCATGATTGTTTTACACTTCATAAGGTTCATAAGGTTATAACTTGGTGGATGCTGTAGGATGCTGGTGAATCTATCTAAAGCTGAAGGGAGATGCTAAATTTACATTGACAACACGAAGTAAGTCATGTCTTAAGTATTTGCCGTAAAGAAGATATTGGCCGCATTCACCAGAACACATCGCTAAGTCATCGATCACGTGACCGATTACCAGTTTCGATGCATTCTGCTGAACGCATATTTATATAGTCTGTGTTCTGTGATGTCTTTACGAGTATGTTGTTTTGGGTTTTATTTAGGTTACTTAGTTTAATGTTTGTTTTGGTTTTTTAAATGAAAACCGAAAACTACCTGTGTCAACACAAGCACTGAGCATATAAATCACTGCCACTGCCAAAAAAGTACACAAGTATTTCTGTACAGCAGCACAATTAATCAAATCTTACATCTTTTTTGGAGGATGATTCGCCGAACTTAATATCGTAGAAAATATTGTTCAAAATTGTGTAAATTTCCATATTCCATATCATTTCCATATCTACAAAGAATTTCTATTAAAATAAAAAAACTAATAAAATTCAATTCAAATTTGACAAACAACAGTAAAACCAATTACTAATCGCTGATACTAATCGAAAATGAAATGCGATGGAAAAAATGGCGTCCGATTGTTGTCAATCGCTGTCAGTCATCGCATTTGTGTGTGCATTCAGAAGAAAATTCGCAATCGATGACTCTTCGATGTGTTCTGGTGAATGCGGCCATTGTCACAATTTACTAGACATTATAATCGTTGTGCTGGCCAATTGTACTGCCTTATTGATGATAACGTTGAAAATCTATGATAACTATGGAATTGTAGGTACACTGAAATATTTTTAAACAAAAAAAATTGTAACCATAAGATACATTCATAACAAAATAGCATAAGCCTCCTATTCATAACAAAATAGCATAAACCGATACGGTCGTGTACCTACGGTATAAAATATCCCAACAATATTTACATTCGTAATACGATATCAGGTCCGAAACACATTAAAATTTGCCTCGCGCCTGTCATGTGCCGTCTTGTGCGTCACATAGTAAATAGGCTGTCAGTCGGAGCATCCACCCGTCTCATAAGTCACTCGGGCCCTGCAGCTTGGCAATTTAGGGTTGACGAAACTGGTAATAGTAGTTTTATTACAGTGGGGAAGCTTGAGTGTACTGTTGTTTTTAATAATGCTGCAATATGAAGAAATAATGGAACCCTTATACGCTCTTTTTATTTTCAGGACTACACGTGCTGGCCTGCGCTGTCAACGTCTGACTGTGACTACCATTCCAATGCGAACTAAGAAACTTGGTAACTCATTTCTTTGTTGCACAATAAAAAAATGAAATTCTCTGGCAGCACAAGTGTTCCCTCCTTCTTACAATCCCGGGTCCTTTAAAAGAGGCGTGAAGAAGCACCTCGCAGGTTGGCAAGGTGAAAGTGGCTAGTGCAGCTGGTATTCCCTCCCCTGCACTAGCTATTTTAGCATTTGGACTCCATTTCCGCTTACCGTCAGATGAAATAGAGCCATTTGCTAGGCGCACTATTAAAAAAAGGATCACATCCGTTCGTTCCATTCACGTCCGTCTTTTTAACTGACTTCAAAAAAAGAGGAGGTTCTATGTTCGACTGTATCTATTTTTTTATGTGTGTTCATCGATTACTCCGCCATTTATGGGCCGATTTTCAAAATTCTGAACTAATCTTCTTCTAATATATAAAATTCTCGTGTCACAGTGTTTGTTACCGAACTCCTCCGAAACGGCTTGACCGATCTTTATGAAATTTTTTGTGTATATTCAGTAGGTCTGAGAATAGGTCGTAAACTATTTTTTTGTTATGGCGAAACGTAAGTTCGCCGTTATTATGGCGAAACGTAGTTCGCCAGCACAGCTAGCATAATATAAAAGTAGTATAAATAATATAATACCTACAACATGACTATTTTATATTGAAGTCGGTGCCAAGCAATGATCACCTGGAGAATCTTAAAAATATGAGAACAATAAATGCAGTTAGTTAAAATTTGGCACCAACTTCAATATAAAACTGTGATGTTTGTATGCATTCTTATATTATTTATGAGTTTTTGGTGTTTTTTAAGTCGGTTTTGTTTTTTGTAAAAAATCTCATTACCTTTACACAGCAACGCGTAGAGATATTGAACTGAAATTATTAAACAACGCGATAAAAATATGACCGTTAATATTGCATATTTTGCAATTCGACAAGAAAATCAAAACCTTTTCTAGGTTAACGAAAAGCCCACAAGAAAATCAAAACCTATAACCCTATCCGTCTTATTGTCTTATTACAAAACATGGACTAAAGTTAGTCCTGGTTTAACCCAGGACTAAGTTGACGCTGTCCCTATCTATCTATATCGTATATCGACACAAGTGATATAAATCAAGACTAATTTTAGACCAGATTTAAACCAGGTTTTGTAATGGTCTTATTACAAAACCTGGTTTAAACCTGGTCTAAAGTTAGTCTTGGTTTAAAAGTAGTGCGCTTCACTTGTGTCAATATACATAGATAGAGACAGCGTCAACTTAGTCCTGGTTTAAACCAGGACTATCCTTAGTCCATGTTTTGTAATAAGACGGTATAGGTTTTGATTTTCTTGTGGGCTTTTCGTTAACCTAGAATCGTGAAATGTGCCAAGAAGCAATGTGTAGAGAAAAAAAGAGACACATGTAGAGGAAAAAAAATAAAACCTTATAGTAAGGAATATATGTACTTAGAAAAGTTTATTATATAAATGTACTTAGGTGAGCGAGTCTAACCCACATTTGGAAAAAAAATACGAGGAGGAATGCTGTTGCGCACTGAACCTGCCGATGACTATTTTACAGCTGCTCCCCCTGCTGTGTTCGGAGCATACCCACTAATCCACCTCGACGTCTATCTAATCCATTGTCAAGGCGTTCCAGAGACTGGGAAAATCCACATCTCTGGACCACCCCAGGACACAGCCAGTTACCAGCCGGGCTTTAAAGCCTGTGATCATCCTGTACAAAGAGGAAATCCGCAGACGGGCAAAATAACTGTCCTAGCGATGAAAGTTCATCACCACAGCATAAGTGTCCTAAGTTCGGGTGTTTAGGCCTTAGACAACCACGCTGGCCCAGTGTGGATTATCGACTGCACATACACATTTCAATTTCTTCGCAGGTGTATGCAGGTTGCCTCGCGATGTTTTCCTTCACCGTAGGAATGTAGGACAAATGTACATATTAAATTCGAAAAACGAGGAACACATTGATGTATAGCAGCATCGAACCCCGCAACTCCCAATTAGAAGACCAGTGCCGAATCCACAGCGCCTCTGACGACCAGTTGCCAAGGTTTTAATGCCTGTGGACGATCACCCTGGACATAGAGGTAATCCCCAGGCGGGCGATATAAGTAACTTAGCGCTTAAGGTTATTCAAACAGTATAACCCTAAAACATAGGTATGAAAGATTTGAATAAGCAGTTCATTTCCAAGCGAATCGTTTGCAACAAAGCTTTCTTATCCCCCATTTGAATAGGTCACAAACGCAAAGAAGCAAAATGTCGAAAATAAACTCCGCGAAAATCGCTAAGCATACGGCGAGCGAGGTTTTCCCGAAGTTTTCACTAGCTGAAATGCTCCGGTCCAAGTTTTTAATGTAACGTGAAGGCGACGACAGCTCTCCGCGTCACAACGGAGCGCCCTTCGCGCCGAACAATATACTCTGCACTAGCGGCAAAAATACTCGTGATTTATCTCCAAGCGAGTTGCAAATGGTCGGGTTGAATTAATGTTTCTATTTAAAACTTGCTGTGACGCGCGCATGGAAATTTTTGTTCGATGAACAATTCGTCCTAATCGGCTATTTTGTATATTATTACAATAAATACTTGCGGCATCTACTGCAAAAACACTGTTCGTGTGGTAACTGATTGAGTGAGAATACATGTGTTGCAGCTCAGCTTCTTCCCGCAAATATCTTAAGAGCCGACTGCTTTTTGTGGAAATTTTTCCTGTTATTCTATAGCGATAATACAATTAATGTAAAAAGTAAAATAACATTGTTTTTACATTCTTGTTTTAACTTTTCCGTACGTAAACTAATATGATGACCATTTGATGCTTATTGCACGGGGCCCAGCGCACGGTTTGACCGTGACATCAGCAGGTCAACTCACTCAGTTATTGTGATACTAAATAATTCAAAATACTTGATCTTGTGATATAATAGAAGTACAACGAAATCTAGCCCATCAGCTAGATGAAAGAATAATAACAGATACGAGTACGTACATATTTTTGCCACTCGCTTTCTGGTCGCAGCTTCGCACGCGTTATTTTTGTTTTTCCCTGAGAATTTTATATTTTTCCCGTAGGAAACATAATTTTGTAGCCTATGTTCATCATGGATAATGTAGGATTCTAAATGTGAGAGAATTTTTCAAATCGGTCCAGTAGTTTCGGTGCCTATTCAATGCAAACAAACAATCAAATCTTTCCTCTTTATAATATTATTATAGTATAGACTACTAAATTAGCAAAGGCTGCCCACCTGATGGTAAGTGGCTACAGTCGCCTATGGTACATGTGGTTCCTGTAACACTTGCAAATAATAGCACCAATGTACATTGCCAACTTGTGACATAAGATTTCACTTCGTGTCTTAACCCTTCAAACCCTTCAACTCAGCAATGCAATCGTCGCGTCGCTGCTGGCGACAGGAATGGGTAAGATAGTGGTACCCATGCAAGCGACTCCGGTACAGAGTAGCACTACTACTAGCAGAAGTACGGTTTGGTTGGTAGTAGTGCTACTGAAACCGCCTGGCTAGCTACCACCGTCTTAGGATGTTGATAACATTGTTGTGTTCCGACAATTAGAGGTAAGAAAGCGAATTTTTCAGTTGTTGAGAAGTCCAAGTGAAGCTCGCTTTCACCTTCGGCCTTGGCCTCACTTACCATTAAGTGAGATAAAGGTCAAGGCAAGAGCAAACGTATGTAAAAAACATGTGCAATAATTTTTAGTATTTTGCCAAACATGCATTAAAAAATCTTGTTCGCCCTCCTATTACATATTTGAAAAGTAAAATAGAGTGAAAAGAATTATTACATTTTCATTGCACTCTTTCGTTTTATTTCCTAATTTTCAAACGAGCATAGAAATCCCGATTACTTCCAATGAATAAATGGGTCGAAAATGGTGCGTTATAAAACTTCGATAAGCGCTATATAAATGGACTTTGAAACGGGAATTTATTGCGCCGTAAAATTGTTATGATGTGAGGAAAAAATACATTGTTTTTACCAATCAAATGTGAATGCGAGACGCAAACATATTTCCTAGGTTTTGTTGTAAGTATAAAATCTATAGGTAAAATTTAGTAAACACACTTTTTGCTCTCTCGAAATTATATAAAAACTCTCGACATGATAATGCAATTAAAAGTTAAGGAGTATGGACTCGGCACGCCTCAAGTATTTGGCACAGCGACATGCGTCATTTCAAATCGTTTAATTAAGTATGTTCAAAATATTTTTACAAACTATCAGACGGACATTAAATGAAATTTACTCATCATCCTTATGTAAACAAAAAAATTATTATTGTGAATGCTGACTATGGGATTTTTCAATCCTCGGATAACTTTTATCCAGAGAATAACTTTGACGAGTTGACAGTTAATCTATAGAAAAACTATCAAAACGTCAATATAATTGCTTTTAGCTTTTATACACGGACCTGTTTTTTGTTGGTCCATGCTTTTATATTAAGTTTTTAGTGTTATGATTAGTTTTATTTAGATTAAGTTTTTTAGGATACGTATATTTTTTAAGATTATTATTAGTATAATATATATATATATATATGTTTAGATTAGTATTAATAAATACATTGTCCAGTATAAAGCAAAAAAAAGAACAATGGTAAAGTACTGTACTGGCAGATAATGCCTTTGGCATTAAGTCCGCCTCTGTACACAATTTGCACCGGAAGTTTAAATAAATAAATTGCTGTGCCCCGAAGTGTTCTAACACATCATATAATAAAACTCCAGAAATTACAATAAAATTAAATTAATATGCATGTTTATGATAGATTTCGTAAAAATTGCTGGATAAATAATATCTGACGCTTGAAAAATCGGCCCTAAATGATTTTGATTACATAACATACTTTTAATTCAGTCTATGAAGTATAGAATTTGAATTTTGATTTAAATTGTCAATACCATTTTCAAGTCTAATAAATTTTTTTTCGTGAAAATTCACTAAAAGCAAGCTTTGAGCAAACGCAAATGAAAATATTCTTCAGACTGATAAACCCAAAGCATCATCCCAGCTGACACACAACTAGCACGGAAACAAGTTAACTGCCTGCGTTTCACAACTAATTTAACGTCGGAAATGAGGTAGTTCCATCACGGTAATAGTATATACAGTAGAATGACTTCATAGAAACGGTCGAAACACGCGCTATGCCTGCGCGCCTCGATCTGGGATCGCACTCGGATCGCATAGCTTCAAGGGCTGTCACGAATGCAGTTCGCCGCAGGGCATACGCACGGGTCAAACGGAGCGCACGGTCGGTAAGCGAGCAGCCCTATCGCGGGCCACGCACCAAGCGATGCCGAGTGGCCGTAGGTAATAAACTTCAAAGAGGGGCCGAGTCCACATACTGTATTATACTATTACCGTGGTTCCATAGACCTCTGCGAACGCGATATACTCAACTACCAATTAGGGAATATTTGTACTGTAGCTCTTTTGTCCTGTAGGGAATTAAGGATCACGTCAAATTGCTTCAAATGCACTTCATACGGCTGAGCACATAATACGGAGATTATATTGGAGTTTCCTTCGTATATGCTACAACGATAGTTACAGTATCGACGAGATGATATCAAGGTACTTTAATTAAAATTAGTGACTTATGTATTATTCAAGTTCATATAATTCAAGAGTGGGAATAGTGGGCCCGGCAGACGTCATCCTGCCAATTAACACTTCCTTCCGGGTCTAGTTGTAGGTACAAACCTTCCCTGGATTTATTCAAAAACACCCTGTGAATTTCGCAAGAATCGTTCGAGCCATTTTAGACTTTTTGCGAGACTAACGAACGGCGTTCCATTTTTATATTATAAAAAAAAAGATTAGGGTTACCTAATATAAATTTACTTGAAATTGTACATATTAAATTAAATAAATACATACTTATATACATACACACATACATAATACACAATTTTTCAAAAAGTTTTTTTTTTATGGGATAGGGGGCAAGCGAGCAGACGTATCACCTGATGGTAAGTAATTACCGTCGCCCATGGAAACCCGTAACCCCAGAGGAGTTACAAGTGCGTTGCCGGCCTTTGAGGTGGGAATACGCTCTTTTTTTGAAAGTTTGAAGGTCGTATATCGGTCCGGAAATACCGCAGGCGACAACTCGTTCCAAAGTTTGACTGTGCGAGGCAGGATACTTCGAGAGAAACGCACAGTTGTGGACTGCCAACCATCTAAGTGATGGGCATGGATTTTTTGCCGCGTGGAATGATTGCGGAAAGAGGCGGCAGGTATAAGTCCGAACAATTCCTCGGAGCATTCCCCGTAATAAATACGAAAGAAGATGCATAGCGAAGTGACATCTCTTCGCAGCGCCAAGGTATCAAGCCGATTTGAAATTTCCTGGCAGTCGACGATTCGAGTCGCTCTCCATTGAATGCGGTCCAGTTGGAGAAGTTGGTATTGGGGTGCCCCAGCCCAAAGATGAGAACAGTATTCCATATGAGGCCGAACCTGCGCCTTGTAAAGCTGAAGATGGTGCGCCGGAGAGAAATACTGTCTCGATCTATTAAGCACACCAAACTTCTTAGAAGCTAATTTAGCTTTACCCTCTAAGTGGCCACGGAACCGGACTTCGCTCGATATGTCGACACCAAGGATCCCAATATTGGCTAAGGCAGTTAGGGAAATGCCCTGAAAGCGAGGAGATACGACAAATGGCATTTTCTTTGCGGTGAACGCGCAAACCTGTGTCTTCGAGGAGTTGAAATGGACTAAATTAAGTTGACTCCAGTTAGAGACTTTCTCTAATGAAGTTTCAATTTCAGACACAAGTTTATTCCGGCACTCAATGACGTTTTCCCGAGAAAAGTTCGCACGGCCGTTATAGAAGGTGTCTTTCGTGCTGTCGTCTGCATAACAATAAATGCTGCTTATTTGCAGCATATCATTGATGATGGTGCCCAAAGTAGACCCTACCACGTCGGCGTTTCACCGAATAATGAGTTCAAACTGACTACCAGATTCTAGAAAACACTGTGGCTTACCCCTATTCCATTTGGTCTCCGTATGTAGCCGGTGGACTTCCTGAGCTAGCTCGAAGGAAGCCGCGGCTCCCGAAGGGTTGGTGTCAATCCAACGATGGAGACCGGAGCACTACATAAGCCTATTAGGCCGCCGACTCACTTCACCCTCGGATAATAAAACTTTGGTACACTATTCACCGACACTAAAACTTGGCGGATCTTCGCACTCACAAATTAGGTGCGCCGCGCAAAACCTATTTCAATTATATATTTCTCGAAACGAAAACGCGCCGCCCGGTAACCTAACCTGTTTCAACGTCATTCCGTATTCGACTCGACTGACATGTTACATGCGGCCGGCCGCCACAGGCTCTTACTGCACAGACTATAATGCAGTGTTGCCACTCGCTCTTCCTCGAGCGTAAACAATTGATATGCAGAAGGAATAGTGTAGGTGAAAGCACACATCCTTAGGGGACACCAGCATTTACAGACAGTGAGTCTGAGCATTCACCATCAATCAAGACCTTAATGCTTCTGTCTGCTAGAAAGCTAGTGACCCATCCACATAATTTCTCGGGAAGCCCATATGAAGGAAGTTATGAGAGGAGCGCTTTGTGCCATACCCGATCGAAGGCCTTCGCGATGTCCAAACTAACTGCCAGTGCCTCCCCCTTCGAAACAACGTTCCCAAACCCTTCCCTTCCCCCAACGAAAGCCGTATTGTTGGTTACTAAGCAGCTGGTGATCCTCTAGATACTGAAGAAGCTGGCGGTTGATAATCGATTCCATTATCTTTGAAAACAAAGAGGTTATAGCGATCGGCCTGTAGTTGGACGGATTCGAGTGGTCACCTTTCTTAGGGATCGGATGCACTAAAGCTGTCTTCCATGAGGTTGGGACTACGCCAGATGAATAAGAGAGCACGTCTTTAGCACGATAGGAGGGATACCATCGGGCCCACTCGACTTGTGGATATCTAGGGTGATTAGTGCTTGACGCACTGAGCTTTGGTGGAACCGAATATCCGGCATAAAGCTCGTACACCGTGGTATGGTCGGTGGTTCCTGTCCCCCGTCATCCAAGGTCGAGTTGGATGCAAAGAGTTGCCCTAAGAGATCGGCTTTCTCTTTAGCATCATGGGCTAACGAAGTGTTATCCTTGTGTAGTGGTGGAAAAGATGGCATGCACAAATTTCCCTGAATACCTTTGGCGAGAGACCAGAACGCACGAGACCCCGAAGGAAGACGCTCTAGCCTCTCGCCAATTCTACTGATGTGCTCCGACTTCGTTCTTGCAATGTCCCTTTTGAAGGATCTGGAGGCATAGTTATACTGCTTTTTTAAAGCGCTGGTATTTCCATCCCGAGACGTCACCGCGTTTACCCAGGCTTGGTAGGTTTCCTGCTTCCAGCGAGAAGCCTTTTTAGAGGATTGACCAAACCAAGGTTGGAATCTGCCACCAATAACTGAGGATGGAATGAAAATTTCCATACCTTGCAACACCACATCGGCAACAGACTCAGCGGCGGAGTTGGGATCATCCGGCATAAAGCAAACCTGCCTCCAAGGGTAGGACGCAAAAAAGGACCGCATCCCATCCCAGTCTGCTGACTTGTAGTGCCACACACGGCGACTACGTGCAACTCGAGGTCGTTGCAAGCACGTGAGTGGCACCGAACACCTAATGAAGCAGTGATCTGAGGAGCCAAGAGGGGCGCCGACAGATATGAGGTAGCCGTCGGGATGAGAAGTCAGCAGAAGATCCAACAGTGAAGGTTCCTGGCTCGGGAATTCGCGTGGGCGTAGTAACCAACTGTGTCAAGCCATATGCAAGAGCGAAGGCGTGAACAGATCTCCCCGCATTATCGGTCTTGCTTGAACCGAGCCATTCGGTGTGGTGAGCGTTAAAATCGCCAAGTATCACGATCTCTGCGAGTGGGATCTGCTGCTGCACAAAGTCTGCAGCCATTTGAACGTGCTCGATGAGTCGGTCGGTTTCGGTATCACCGCTATGGGACCTATAGAGGCACGAATAGACGCGGGGATGGTCGTCGCTGTCTACACGGAGCCATAAGGTGGAGAGGTCCCTACTTTCAAGGTGACCGAGGCGCCGAGAACACATATCGTCTCTGACGTACACGCACACACCGGCCTTAGGTGCGAAGAGGTGTTCCAGTCCGTACCCTGAGTAGGAAAGGTAAGAAATATCCGCCGGAGACGGCCTCCGGTACCCTCACTCACTCGACAAAACACAACGCAAGCGTTATTTTACGCCGGTCTTTTGTGAGGCCGTGGTATCACTCGAGTCGGTCGAGCCGGCCCATTCGTGCCGAAGCATGGCTCTCCCACGGGTTAAAAGTGCTCTTTTAATAATTTAATCTTAAACCACAACAATAAGCAAGAAATAATTCAGAATTTAATTTTTTGCGATCACGATACTATTCTATAAAACTACCAGCTGTGCCCGCAAACTACGTTTCGCCATAATAATTCACCTAGAGGTATTAAAAAAAGCTAAAAATAGTTTACGGTCAAGCCGTTTCGGAGGAGTTTGGTTACAAACACTGTGACACGAGAATTTATAATTAAAAAATTTTCCATAATGTTTATTATTATGCTACGAAAGTAATAAAAAGTAGAGAAAGTCGGCCATAAATTAGAAAAAGTAAGAAGTAAGTCGTTTTTAATTTAAGAAAGTTTGATCATGTATCTGAATATCGGCTCCGTTTGAAATGGTTGCCTATACGGCAGCGCAGGCACATGAGAACGTTAACTACACTCTATTCCTTGCTAAACAGTCCCAATACCCCTAGTTACCTTAAAAATAATATTGAATTTTTATGTTCCTCCCATGAAAGATCCCTCCGCTCTACCTATAACGGTCTCCTTAAATGCCCTTCTCATAAGTCTGATGTCGTTCATTCCTCTTTCCTTGTCCAGTCGATCCTTCTTTGGAATGCTCTCCCTCTTCATGTTAAAAAATCTATTAGTAAGTTAAGTTTTAAGAACAAATTACGCAAGCTATATCAAGCAAATTATCTTGTTACCTAACTGCGGATAATCTTCTAAACGTAGGTTAATTTAGTAGGAAAATATGTATTAGTTTATTTAACTTAAAATATGTATGTATTAGTATTTTATGTATATTAGTTGTTTATTACAAGATTACTTTTAATATCATTGATATTTATATATATATTTTAATGTTGCTTATAATTATTGTAAAACCGGTTTTATTTTAATGTTGTACATCTACTTCTTTTTCTCTGCATCACCCAAAGGTTGACTGGTAGATAATGCCTTCGGCATTAAGTCCGCCTCTGTACACACATGTACTGAAAGTATTAAATAAATAAATAAATAAGACTAGGCGCGACACAAACTGGCATCCCTCCATATAAATCAAACGTACTGCGTGGCTACTGGCTACACTTCATACTCGTAGTCGTAGCTACGAACAGTCTACGGCGCTACGTGATTCCGTAGCGAGACGTGTTACCGCTACGGCCGTAGACAAGAATAATGTAGCTACGGCGAGTTTCTTACATAATTCTATTATAGTTTTGGGTAGATCTAATTTCTTGTCACAACCAAAAGTTAATGTAGGTGTTTTTAGTTACATGAATATTCTTTTTTCATTAAAACAAGTATATTTTATTTTATTTTCTAGACAAACTTTTCGAATTTATTGGCATCGTCCATAAATCAGCCTTTTACACAAAACTTTATAGCCGTTAGTTGAAAACACATAAAAATCTGTCTGATATATTTTTCTAACGCTTCGAATATTTTGATCCTGTCAAAATTAAAAGTTACAATAATTCGCATACAGTTGAAAATTTGTACGATATTTTTTTTATTCAACGTCAAAGTACAGAAGAAAATAAAAACCGACTTCAAAAACACTGAAAAGTTAAAAATAATATATGAATAGGTACAGACAACATCACACTTCTATTTGAAGTCGGTGCCAAACGATGATTTCCTAGAATGTCTTAAAATTTGTCACCGACTTCAATATAGAAGTGTGATGTTGTCTGTACCTATTCATATATTATTTTTAACTTTTCAGTGTTTTTGAAGTAGGTTTTTATTTTTTGTAAAATATTTTTTATTTTTAGCTTTTTAGTGAATAGTCTTTTTAGTGAAAGAAACCTTAATATAATACAATTAGGGTTTCCCTCGCTTTTCATGAAATCCCATCATCAGATCCTGACTTTGGTGACCTTGAGACCATTCCAGGAGTATACTTTATCGAATACAAAAAGAATTTTAAAATTCGATCAACAATTGGCGGAGTAATCGCGTAACATATACACAAAACACGTTGGACACGTAAAAATTTAATGGTTTTCCTCGATTTTTATGGGATCCCATTATCAGATCCTAACTTTGGTAACCATGAAACCACTCTTGGAGTATCCTCTATCGAATACAAAAAGAATCATCAAAATCGGTTCATAAACGACAAAGTTATCCGCGAACAAACATAAAAAAAAGCATATTGAGTAACCTCCTTTTTTCGAAGTCGATTAAAAATGCATGATATGCATTTTCCACATTGAATGGGAAATTCACTATATCCATTTAAAGTTTATCCTTAAACAGTTCAGGGTAGAACATGCATTTCGGAATTCCGAAATCAAATAATTTCGAAAACGTTTCAAAAATAGAACTCTGTGTTGCAATTGCTCTGCATTGCAACGGCCCGGACGATGTCATATATCCTTCTTTAATTATATTGTTAAAATTATTCTCTATGTTTAGTAAGTACAACATTTGTCACAAAATAATATGTCAATGAATTTTTACTAGCTATTAAATAAAAATCCCTTTTTACGTTTCCAATTAGTTATTATTGCTATCCATATTCAAACATTGATTGTGGCGACCGTGACTTTGGAATAGTTATATATTATTGAGAACCTTTTTAATATGGAGGCGCAAAGGAGAAAAAGGAAACAGAATCGACGGGAATTTACTATTGCGGCGGACGAACTCCAGAAAAGTATTGACGAAGGTGAGGAATTTGCAGTCATAGAAATACATTTTGCAAACCTTGCTGAGACAGCAGATTTATTATTTCAAACGGAGGAAACGTTGCGTAGCATATGGCTAGAAAAAGATAATTTTGATGAGGCCGCCTATGAAGATGATCAAGATAAATGTACGCTCTACAGGAAAAGGTGGGTCACATTAAAGAAAAGGTATGAAAAGTTGCAACATGATATTGATTTGAAAACGTCCTCATCATTGAGTACGACAAAAAATAATAAGTTTGAGGAGTCGATAGTAGAGGATGTTAGAAAGCGACGATTTACATTACCAAAACTTGAATTGCCGAAATTTGACGGAAACCTAAGGCATTGGCCTACATTCTGGGGTCAATTTAGAAAAATTCATGAAGACCAATCAATCGATGATAACGATAAATTTCAGTATTTGCTCCAATCAATGTGTATTAATACAAACGCGAGACAGTTGGTTGAGAGCTATCCCCCCTGTGGTGAGAACTATTATAAGGCTGTTGACACATTAAAAAGTAGATTCGCCCGTGATGAATTATTAATAGAATGTTATGTAAGGGGACTTCAGAGTTTGGTACTTGACCAAGCGAAGGGACAAAACCTAGATATCCGTACATTATATGATCAGTTGCAGGCACATCTACAGGCGTTAGAAACTCTTGGCGTAACAAAAGACAAATACGCGGCTATGTTATTTCCAATGGTTGAATCAGCCTTATCGGAAGAATTGTTACGAGCTTGGAATAGAAATCGAGCAGAAGGAGACCATACAACTGATGAGCTTGGGAAGCTATTAACTTTTCTTAGGAAAGAAGTAGAATCGGAAGAAAGAATCAAGATAGCACGCGATGGAGGTAATATTATAGGCTTATCAGAGGGTCGACCGGCTACTATGGCATTTGTAACAACTGGAACCTTAGCATCAAATACAAAAGCCAGCAGTTGTAAAACTGAGAAGGCAACAAGTAGTTGTATTTGGTGTGAAAAAACATCACATTCTAGCGCAGAGTGCAATAACGCTGCAAAAATGACATTAGATGAGAGGATAAATACAATTAAAAAGAAAAGGGGATGTCTCATTTGCCTTAAGATTGGACATTGGTCAAAAAATTGTAGAAGTTTTCCGAGATGTTTGTATTGCAAGAAAAGACATCTCACTTTGATGTGCACGAAACTTTCTAAGGACACAGAGAAAAATGAGCCATCAACGTCAGCAAAAGGTGATGAAGTTTTGATGTGTAAGAAAGAAAGTACTACGCTATTACAAACAATTCTTGTAGAAGTCACAGGACAAAAGAAGGCAATGGTAAGGGCACTCATTGATGGTGGTGCACAAAGATCTTTTATTAAGAGAGATGTAGCCAGGAAAATTGGTTTGCAGTCTATTGGAAAGGAAGAGATGTGTCATGGCGTATTTGGTGGCACGAAGACTGAAACAAAGGAACATATAATTTATAATGTAAATATAAGTAGTATAGATAAGTTGTTTAGTACTAATATTATTGTTATTGAACAAGATAATATTTGTGGATATATCCCAAAAGTTAATGAATGTATATTGGCTGGCTTGAAGCAAAGAGGTATAGTATTGACTGAAGTAACTGACAATACTCTGACTGACATCTCATTATTGATTGGTGCAGACTATTGTGGTTCGTTAATGACTGGTGACATTGTTCAGTTAGATAACAATCTGACAGCTATTAAGACATATTTAGGTTGGACGGTTCAAGGAATGACTGTAGGGTGTAAGAGTAGCTTAAATACTTTGTTATGTACATCTAACATTGAGCTTGCAGATTTGTGGAACCTGGAGACGCTTGGAATAAAAGATCCAGTAGAACAGCCAACAAGCTTAGAAAAGGAGCAGTTAGTTTTAGAATCCTTTAATAAAATCGTCAAGATTAATGAAGAAGGGAGATACGAGGTTCAGCTACCATGGAGAGATGTTTCGCGGCCTGACACCAACTACAAATTAGCCCATAAGCGACTTGAATCTACAACGAGAAGACTATTGCAACTTGGTAAGATTGATGCTTATAATAACGTTTTTCAAGAGTGGCTCAATTTGGGTATAATTGAACCAGCTCCAGTCCGAGATATTTCCGGTCATTACCTACCGCATCATCCCGTTATCAAAGACAGTAGTCTGACAACAAAAATAAGACCTGTGTTTGACGCCTCGGCTAGGAACAAAGACGGTATTTCTCTTAATGTGTGTTTAGACAAAAGTGTCAATCTGTTGGAACTAATACCACGACTTCTACTAGATTTCAGGAAAGATGCGATAGGTGTAACTGCGGACATTGCTAAAGCGTTCTTACAGATTTCGGTAGCCTCTGAGGACCGCGAATATTTAAAGTTTTTGTGGTGGATAGATCCTTTTAAAAAAGAGAAACAAATTATTACTTACCGCCATAAAAGAGTCGTTTTTGGTGTAACATCGAGCCCTTTCCATTTATCAGCCACGATCAACTACCATTTAGATAACTGCCCTGAAAACTTACGTGAAACCGCGCTTAAACTAAAAAAGTCATTTTATGTGGATAATTGCGTTACTAGCGTTGACTCAGTTAAATCAATGAACAAATTCATCAACGAGGCTAAAGAACTCATGTCGAATGGGATGTTTGATTTGAGATGTTGGGTTACTGCTCCAGATCGAATAGATAAAACCGCTACAATAATTTCAGTATTGGGCGTTAATTGGGACACTTGCGATGATATCTTGTTCTGCAGTATTAATTGCATTAAAACTCTGGAAGGGAAGCTTACCAAAAGAAATATCCTTTCAACGATACAAAAGATATTTGACCCTATTGGGATTTGTTGTGCAACTACCATTATTCCAAAAATATTGATTCAGAAGGCCTGGGTTAAGAAACTGTCATGGGACCAAGAGCTACCTACAGATATAGCCACCGAGTTCAAGAATTGGTTAAATACTGCACATTTGATTAGTCATATTAGAATACCAAGAAGATTAACCAAAGATGATATCGTTGTTTGTCAAAAATCTATCCATGTGTTTTGTGATGCCAGTGGCAATGCTTACGCTACATGCATATTTTTACGTTCTCAGTACGATGATCATGTAGAAGTAAGATTAGTGGCTGCGAAATCAAGAGTCGCTCCCGTGAAAAAAGCTACTGTACCAAGGTTAGAATTAATAGCCGCACTTATGGGTACCAGATTATATAAAAGTGTTATGACGTCACTCGAACTTGAAAATATAAAAACCTATTTTTGGACGGATTCCAGTGTGACCTTATGTTGGATTAAGGGCGACGGGAACTGGAGTGTTTTTGTCACCAACAGAGTACGCGAGATAAAGAAATGCAGTCATCCGGAAGAATGGAACCATATACCAGGACATTTGAATCCCGCTGATTTGCCGTCAAAAGGAGTCAACCCAAAAACTTTGCTTGAATCTTGTTGGGTAGAAGGGCCGCTATGGCTGAAACAAGCACCGGATAGTTGGCCATCTAGCAATTTTACGGTGGATATAAAGATTGTCAATTCGGAACGCAAAAAGGTTGTGGTTAATACCTTGGTGACATCTGAAGATAATCTTTTAGATAGACTGATGTATTTCTCCTCATATACGAAAATAATTAGGACAATAGCATGGATATTGAGATTTAGAAGGTCTAACTGTTTTCGTCAATTGAATCTTTCTTACGAAGAGATAAAACATGCGGAGAAGATTCTTATAAAACTGATTCAACATAAACATCAATCCACACTTTCAAAGAGTTCAAAATTATTAACATTCGAAGATAAGGATGGTATATTACGACTCAATACAAAGCTCGAATTTGGTGAAGAACCTTTCAAGTATAAATTTCCCATATTACTACCTGGAAATGAACCCGTAGTACAACGTCTAGTAGAAGAAAGACATAGAACTCTATTACACGCAGGCGTCCAAAGCTTAATCATTAATATGAGAGAGCTTTTCTGGGTTATAGGATTAAGAAGATTATGCAAGAAAGTGATAAACAACTGAATTAGATGTAAAAGACACAGCGTTAAAGCGTGCCAGACTGCACCTATAGCCCTGCCAATAGATCGCATAAAGAAGGGAAAGGCATTTGAGGTGACAGGTATAGATCTTGCAGGACCATTGCTACTGAGAACTGGCGATAAATGTTGGATTGTGCTGTTCACCTGTGCGATCTATCGAGCAGTACACCTAGAATTAGTTAATTCTTTGTCGACCGATATATTTTTGATGGCCTTTAGAAGATTTATAGCTAGAAGGGGAAGAGTGAAGATCGTTTATACAGACAATGGCACTAATTTTGTCGGCGCCAGAAATAAGCTGGAAGCTATAGATTACGACAAGTTGTTTAGCAAATTGTCTGAGGAAAAAATTAAATGGCGTTTAATACCTCCCGGTGCTCCCTGGTGGGGTGGTTGGTGGGAACGACTGATCGGTATAATCAAAAGCCTGCTAAAGAAAACACTCGGCAGAGCATCCTTAAGCTACATAGAGCTAGAAACAGTTCTATGCGATATCGAAGCGGTGGTTAACCAAAGACCCTTAACCTACGTGGCAGGAGATGACGAAATTTTAAAACCACTTACGCCTGCTATGTTCATCCAACCCCTCCCATCAAATGAAAATTCGGACTTGAATGAAACAGACACGCGAGGATTTAATATAAGATTAAAATACTTAAATAAGTTGAGAGATGATCTGCAGCACAGATTTCGGTCTGAATATTTATCAACATTGGTACAACGAGGTAAGGGTATTACTAAGCCGTTAAGTGTTGGTGATATAGTTCTTGTAGAGGATGAGAACAAACGAATCAACTGGCCCTTAGGGCTGGTGCTAAATTTAATTCCTGGAAAAGATGGTGTTTGCCGGGTAGCTAGTGTGAAAACGGCGTGCGGTGAAAAAATGCGGCCTGTGCAAAAGCTGTATCCACTGGAGCTGTCAGCCCAGCAAGTGACCAATGACAATGTACAGGACTTATCAGCGTGTGATGACAGTGACTCAACCACTGACCATTGTTCCAAGCCATTGACAACTCGTTCAGGCCGTGCTGTAAACTTACCTAAACGTTTTTTGTGGATATTGTTTACCTTTAGTTAAATAGTTAAAGGTTTGTTCAATGATGTTGCAATTGCTCTGCATTGCAACGGCCCGGACGATGTCATATATCCTTCTTTAATTATATTGTTAAAATTATTCTCTATGTTTAGTAAGTACAACATTTGTCACAAAATAATATGTCAATGAATTTTTACTAGCTATTAAATAAAAATCCCTTTTTACGTTTCCAATTAGTTATTATTGCTATCCATATTCAAACACTCTGCTTTAGTTTTGAAATTGACAATCTTAATTTCGAAGTGCCGAAATTTCAAACATTGAAGTATGTACTTAATTAAATAACGGCAAATTTCATGATGCCATTTAATTTGTTGCCACTGAAATTTGGCGCGCGCTAAATTAATGTCCTCGAAAAAAAATATGAAGAAGAATATGAATCTTACCTACTAATTTGATTTCTATTTATTTTATCTCATTTGATGTTGATGTTATTAATTAAATTCATAAAAAAATATGTTTCTTCCGAAATTCCGATATTGACGATGTTAGCTTCATTAGCCAATTTCGAAACTGAAAATAAACGAAACTGCATATAGTTTAAGCAATAAATTTTAGAGCACGAGCGCAAAAGTTGAAAGGCTCGTTTTTTGGAAAACTATGCCCAAGTACACCGCCTTCATTTAGGCGGTGTGTCTGGTCATGACTTAACGTTAATTTAAAGGCATAATTACTTTTATCGACAAACAACTAATATAAGGTGGTTCATCCCTTTCCTTTCTTCCGTCCAATCGTCATTGTAAATCTATTTTATGGCATTGCTAAATCAATATCAATTTTTATGGATTTCGTTCTCATACATAGGTATATAAAAATGTGTAATGTAAAATTTACGCAATTTTCTTTTCTATGATCTTTAAAAATAAATGTCATAAAATATAATCCACGAATTTAAGTCTAAAGTCACGCACCCTAATAAATTTTAATATAAAAATTGTAATTCAATAGTATTAAAACAGAATAATCGCTTAAACTCGTCCAATGTAACTTTTAGTTACTAAATCTTCATAATAAGTAGTGTTGTAATCATTTACATTATTTTTTATATATATTTAACATAATAGGCTAGATGAATGAAAAAAAATATTCCTTTAAAAGATAAGAGCTCATTCATATAATAAACAGAAAGACAAAATCGGTTTTCGAATAACTATAAAAACAACCAAGATATAAGGTATAAAAGATTTGTCTCCATCTCTTTCTAGCATAACAGCAATTTACATGGAATTTATATGGCCGTACTCAACAATGACGTCACGGTTGATGTCGGATCTCTCTGTCTAATCGCTTCCAATTTAACAGCTTAAAATGCTTGTATGTCATGTATTTCTAAGTCGATTTTAATTCTAATTTCACATGATTCACATTCACACGATGAGTCGTGAAAATTAGAATTCAGTCATCATCCCTATTGGGAGCGACCTAGCAATGTGCAGCGGACAGCGGTTACCGCGTATCATCAAGTTGACCGTCTGCTCGTTTATCACTCGCAGCAATAAGGAAAAATATCTTCTATCACAGCTTTATACTAATATACCATATTAATTAACTACTAGCTGTGTCCGCGAATCACGTTTTGTCATAATAAAGTTTAACGCAATAATAATATTGAGGTCAATAATCGAGATAAAATCTTTCCTATCTTTTAAGTTTTACCAAATTACATACAATAGGCCAAACTTCATCAAAATCAGCTAAGTACTTTTCAAGTTTATCCTGGAGAAACATGGTGACACAAGATTTTTTGCGGTGAACTTAGAGGGTGCATATACAGATCCTGACTGAAATACGCACATGACAACTAACAAATATGAGAATAAATCAAAATATGTGAAATAAAATATGTGAATACTCAAAACTTGTACAGTGAAGCGTACATAGTAAATATTGTGGAAACAAAACGTGAAACGACGTTTTCGGTCCGCTGGCCACTGGCAAAGGGTTAACTGGGATAGTGAAACAGCATTAGGCGCGCCCACTACAACTCTCGACCGTAGCCTAGCAACAACCTCTTCCAGAAAATTGAGTCCACATGTTCCCGTTTTGTCGGGGGCCATTAAAAGGATAGGCCGACTTTTGAGTATCACTTATACAAATGTGTGTTTTAGCTTAATATTGTGTACTACGATCGTTTTAACTAAACAGGAGGATTCGCTTGCAAACTGTCATAGTGTTGATTAATTTTATCAGCAAGTGTTGTTTGTATTTTAAAACGGGCTTTATTTAGCTTACCCTGTTTTTTCTTGTTGGTGTTGGGTCAAATCTAGTAATTAAAAATTTACACTCTTCCTGTAGACCGATTAGTCTGAAATTTGGTACACACCTTTCATTCTGATGACAACACAATTATGTATGCTCGGAATCGTTGTAAATCAAAGATTTCAACCCCCTCAATATGGTTATTAAAATTATACAAATGCCTAAAGGAATAATTAAATCAAAATATATTCAGTTAAGATGCACTCATGAAACTTAAATTATCAAGAATCACTCGCTACACCGCCTCATATAGGACTCTGATGATTTCCGGAACACAGAGAAACTCATGATTTTGGATGTTTTTGCTCACCCATCGAATTCTAACCAAACGTAGCATTACTTAACTTTAGCAATCGTGTTCAACCTTAAAATTCACACTGCTCTCAGTATTTCTTGTCAACATTCAGCGTCGCGGTAAAGAAACGCCCTGTAATGCAATTATTTAGGCCCGGTCGTCGGCGCATCGTGCGTACAATACATGATTACGGAAAGACATGAAGCCATACAATCACGATAAAACTACGTTAAGGCGAGGTGTCCCAGGAAATCAACTCGTGCACGGCGACTGCTTTATTTCAAGGGAATATAGTTGATAATTGCATAGCTTCTCATGTCGCTTTCGCGCTGTGACCGAATTAAAACGTTACGTTTTCACGTTTTAATCGATTTTTGGAAAACTGCCGTACAAGATATAAAATATATTTTTCAATTTTCTAGATAAAAAAGAAATGCCCGTCTATTGGTTAAAGTTTAATGGCATTTATTATTGTATTTTCTGATTCACTGCTGTTTTAAAATATTGAACAGTGATCTTTGTATTTTTTTTTCTATCGAGTGAAATATTATTAGTCATATTATTCTGTCTTTAAGAATGTTTAAATAACTGCTTAAAAATATCAGATATGAATTTTATAACAGTTTGTTTTATATTGTTATTTTATATTTGTGGCGGTACAGTAAATTGAAATTGTTCAAAAACGGGAAAGAAGCGCCTTAAGTGGGAATACGCGGTGGCATTATGGGTCACGTGTGGTAAATGTCAACGCTTCTATTTGACAGCTTGTGCTCTCTTCTGAAGTCGCTCGTTGAAGAGGAACAATTTGATTTGCATACGTAATGATGTTCTATAAATAGCTACATAGAGTTTATGTAGCTCTGCCTACATGTTTACTGCAACTGAGGGGCTCGATCTTTCTCTAAGTTGGGGTGTTTAGGCCTTAGTCAACAACGCTGGCCCAGTGCGGGTTGGTCGACTTCACATACACCTTTCAATTCCTTCTCAGATGTATGCAGGTTGCCTCACGATGTTTACCTTCACCGTAAAGATCGGCGGACAAATGTCCATAAGAAATTCAAAAAACGAAAAACACATTGATGTGTGGCAGGTTCGAACCCCGGACCTCCCTATTAGAAGGCCAGTGCCGAGTTCACAGCGCCAGTGATGCTTTAAATTGTCATTTTAGTTTCTAATCCTTAAACTTCTAAAGAGAAATGTTATTTTCTTATAAAACGTGCGAAAGATATGTAGTGGCTTGATTTGTTAACAGGTAGAGTAAGTGCGGTAAGAGAACTTAGTTATATACTAAATTAATAAAAAATAAGGGCCCTAACTAGAAATTATATTATAGGTACACGAACCCGATTATCTTCTTCATTATAATTATTTTAATTCATGAAGTTTTAGATATCGTGATTTTACCAGAGAGAGACTCTGTACCAGAGTGCTTGGGTACCTCCGTCTTACCTATTTCTGCCGCAAAGCAGCAGTGCTTGCATTGCTGTGTTCCGGTTTTAAGGGTAAGATATGACATTAAAATTACTGGGTACCGTGACTTTACGTCTGATGTCACAAGTTGGCAACGTACACTGTGGTTCTTGTGGGGGTCGGAGATTTACTGCGAATCTCACAGGAGCCATATGTATTATAGGTGACTGTTATCACTTACCATCAGGTGGGCAGTTTGCTTGTTTGCCAACTTAGTAGCAATAAAAAAAGATGTTTATATTCATATCTTCTGTGTCTGAATCAGACACATCCGATGGAGTCTTTCTAAGTTATCTCCTACATAACTTAGAAAGACAAATACTCAGACAGGAATAATAAACGTATAAGCCTATTTTCCAGCATTTTTTTACCAATGAGATTAATTTATATAAGTACACGAGTTACATCTTTGACGACACATACAAATAATTAAAGGTGACAAAAGAAAATTCTTACTTTTAACAAAGATCGGCTATGTTACTGATACTCTTCTGTAAATATGGCTCCTTGATTTGATTTCATTTTTACGAAGTCAGTATAGTTGTCTAAATTGAATTTTGATACGTAATTATTAACCGTTACAGTCTACGTTGGCTTAACAAGGTAAGAAGAGACCGATTCAGTTGAAGTCTCGTTAGGGGTTGATAAGTCTGCAGTCACCTAATATTCATGGCACGAAATAGATAATAGTACTACGTACAGAAGTTGCACTCCACTTGCATTGCACTTTGATGTTGCAAAAGCCGACATTTTAAATTACTAAGCTTTGAGCATCCAAGCTGAATCATTCCTTAACGCTACACAGGTCAGTATATGTTATTATATTTGTTATTCAAGTATCACGTCACTAGAATCTTGAGCTACAGAGCTGTTGCTGATGGTAAATAATCAAGCGCACGCAAAAAGCACGCGAAACGTTACTATACACACCTCATACATAACAAAATACTCCAAGGGGGGCGCGGCAGCCCTGCTGCTTTTTACACTCTCAGTATGCGCGGAACTCAGGTATCTACTTATCTTGTACTCAAGTGCGTAGTGACGGAGGCCTGCCCCTTAACCATGATCGCTCAAAACAATATTAAAACCACGCTGAGAGCGGGATGGTGCGATGCGCAGCAAGAGCGGTGTCTCTGCTTCAGTATTGTGTTACTTGAATCGCGATTCGCGACACAAAACTTGTTTTGTTGGTGCTTAAGAAGATATTTATTGTCGTGAGAAAACTGAGATTGTCTGTTATTATTTAAATTTCACCTTTTGAACGTACTCAAGATACTTTGAACCTCCTTTGAACTGTTGTTATTCATCGTGAGAGGTTATGACGCGCTGGATCCGCGTCACAGAGTACTGTAGCGCCCTACGCGCGCTCCGGGATCGTTGGGAACTTGGGACGTTAATTTAAACCATTTAGATATATTTCAATCTGTTCTATTTCTCAACTCTCTTTATGATCTCTCAAGTTACAATCTTACAATGTGCAATGTCGCAATGTAATGTGTCAGATACTCCTGGTGATCGTCTTCTTATATGTCAATACTTCTAGAATGTTCTGATTCTATATTTAAAAGGGTGACATTCCTTGCCACTGAGCACATTTATGCAATGAGGTGGAATGCGGTGTCATAGACGCAAGGAGGTCACCACATTCCCCCCGTACCGCAAAAAAAATTATTTATTTAAAAGATAAATAATTTTTTACTAATCACCAAAAGTTCACTAAACATTCTACTACTTAACTACCTGCCTATCTGGGAAAGTTTTATAATTGACATGACGGTCTTTGCTACTAGACTGGCTCTTACAACCTGATCCATGAAAAAGATTATGGTTGGAAAAACCCCATACTTTCAAAAAACCCAGATAAAAAGAAAATACACGCCATGTATATATTTGCTAATTATTATACGCCCTTTTTAATATTAATTTAAAATTCATCATTCAAGACTCAGGCCGTATAATACCTAACTCCTTTTCCTTTCCTAGCTATAGAACAAAAAATCATCTTACTTAAGGTATAGTCTATGAAACTTGTTTTATAATTAGTCTGTGACCTATGATTTGTCAAATCTGACTTACGCTATCACAAAATTAATTCAATTAAATTACTCTAATTAATAAAACAGAACATCTTTGTGAGAAGCACAATAAAACTAATAGAAATCTCTTATTTCTGGATTCAACAAGTGGCAAATTGCCTGATGAGAGGATCACATCAGAGAAGACAATGATGTACGTAATTGTTTTCATTACGTAGAATTAAAACGTACGATACCATTCATACTTTATATGCACAACAAAAATCTTACATTATTTTGGTTGTGTTATAATGCATGTTATGGACACAGGGCCTTTAAATTCTACAAAGAAAACTGACAGTAAAACTGCGAAATATTTTTAACTTTACCATCAAGTCACAATTTAAATCATACCAACCTCACCAAACCCACCTTTATTCTTCTCAACTAAACCAGCATGATACCTGTCAGACACCAAAATCTGACATTCATTCCCTATGGGATAACTGGACCTGGTACCACTACATAGTTTTTCTACGAAATGACAACTCGCAAGCCTATCTCCTATCTCCTATCATATTATAATAATAACATTTATTTTCAGTGTGATGACAATGACCCTAGCTAAACGTTTTTCTTTTTTCAGTTTTCCTGATGATTTGTGCCAGTATGAATGGACCGTTTGTCTACTCTCCTCCGTGATCACCTCCAGTCTTAGTTGACCGAGTAATCAGCATCTCAGGAACCATGAAACAAGTTACAAAGCATCAATACAGAACAAATACAACTCCAATATAAGTTTACCACAACAGGAATTCCCGACCCTATCAAGCCTATCAAATCTTAATTAGCAAATCAACCATTAATTAAAATAACTAAGCAAAACATTGTTTTATTTTTATAGACTAAGTGAGAAAATTCGTATAGATAATCATAATAACATATACATTACAAAATGAAACTGTTCTTTCTCTTAATTCTAACTTCTATAAATTTTAATTTTACGAATGATCCATTCAATATGTATATTTTTTAAATATACTTATCTTAATCTAAACAGTTTCAATCTATTTACATGAACTAATAGTTTTTGAGATGTACTACTCAGCTTCTTTCATATAATTATTATTACCAAGACATCGCACAATTTTATATGGACCTTTGTATTGGCGACTTAATTTATTGCTAACTCTAGTAACTCTTTTTGGACAGTATAATAACACTAATTCTCCTCGATTATAACTCACGGGACATGCTTTTATATCATACAAATGTTTTTGTTTCAAACGCGCTTTATATAAATTATGTCTCACTTTATCTATACAAATCCTATGCCTATATTGTCTTTGTACTAAATTTAATTTTTGCATATTGTGGCTTAAATTTACATCAGAAGGTATTACTGGTTCCCTAGCAACGACAATAAAATATGGGGAATATTTTGTAATGCAAAATATCATATTACCAGGTTTTTTGACCAACACCACTGGTGAAGCGTATGAACTCCGACACTTACGAATTATATTATTTTTTAACACTTCTTTCTCTTGTTCTGAAATTATTTTACATTTGCCAAGCTCATTTTCATCAAATGCAAAACATGACCGATTATTCTTAAATAAATTATTTAATTCATTGCGCTCATTAAGAGGCAAACCTTTACACGCATTAAACTCTATTCTATCGTCTGCGACAGATGATTCAAATGTACATTTATCATCTTCCGACACTAAATTACAAGAGTACAAATAATCACTTTTCGATAAAATTTTATTTCCTGGCTGGCTGTCAATTATTTCTCCAAACATATCCGCCACGGACTTCGATATAACCGAGACTGATGCACCCGTATCAATCAAAGAACATATTTTTTTATCTCGACACATTACACGTATAAATGGAACGAACTCACTTTTTTGAGGGGTTTCTTCTTGCTGTAACAGCGATTGAACAGTCCCTCGAATCACATCAAACGCCTCTACTCGTTTAGGTGCATCCGGCCTCCAGCCAGCACGCACATTTGTATTGTCCCCGGCTGCATTTCCTCTCGTAGATTGTGGTCGGGGTCTAAAATTGTAACGGGTCTGGGAGTAATTTAGTTGGGAGTGAGGAGGATTTGACACCGTCCCGGTAGGTCCGACAGTACGTCCAGTTGGCTGTACTCGAAACCTGTCGTCGCCTGCTTCCCCTTGCATATGCATAGCGGGTGGTGCAGTAGCCACGTAACCACCAGGCCTCACGTTCAACGAGAGTTTCCCTTGTGCCGTAGAGTCAACAATACCATCACTATACACATATTTTAGCTGTTTCAACACCTTTTTCAGTTCAGCCTTCGTCGCATATATCTGTGGGGCTATTTTTTTTTTTAAATAAAATTCACAATTTTTTATGAAATGTTGAATAAAACATGCTTCATCAATCGCAGGTCCGGCTTTCGATGCGAGGCTTTCTAAAGAATAAAAAAACGATAGTGCATCTTCCTCGTGACCTCGTGATCTTACAATGTGCAATGTCGCAATGTAATGTGTCAGATACTCCTGGTGATCGTCTTCTTATATGTCAATACTTCTAGAATGTTCTGATTCTATATTTAAAAGGGTGACATTCCTTGCCACTGAGCACATTTATGCAATGAGGTGGAATGCGGTGTCATAGACGCAAGGAGGTCACCACAGTACTTTATGTATACCTGAAACCTGATCCGCGTACAGCTGATTGGTACGTACTTTTGATTTGACAGCTAATCACAATTCAATATTGCCATCACGCCGGACGGATTCCGAGGCAAAGGGAGTTGAATACATACAGCTTTTGTCTATGCTTTTTTTACTCAAGCTTTCAATCTGCTATAGCGGTCGACTATCATTGGCTTATTGCTTAATTTTCCAAAATCATGAATATGGATCAGGCTAATCTCCAGTGCCATGCTTGTGTCACTATTGTGAAGAGGATTGATGCAATGATATGTACAGCGTGTAAAAAGGCATACCATTATTCGTGTTTGAATTTAACTCAGAAGCAATTCGCTGGTCTAACACGTGATTTTCTAATGACCTGGGTGTGTCCTGCATGCAAGAATGTCACACGCAGAGCCAAATCCAATATAAACACGCCGGTCAAAGACACTCAACTACCCGTTTTGCCTGATGACACAATGGTCAGCATGAACATGTCTTGTGATGATCATAATGTTTCTGTCACGAGTTGCAATACTTTTTCACAAGATGCCTCCGGTAGTGATGTGGTAACAATGGATAAAATCAGCATTCTTTTGGACTTAAAACTTAGTCAATGCATGAAACAAACAGTGGAAACATTGAAAATTACACTAAGGGAAGAAATTAGGCAGGTCGTTCGATCTGAAGTGCAGTCAGAATTTGACAAGCTTAAAGCTGATTTCTCTGCAACTACAGATTTTATTTCAGCAGACCAGAAGGATTTGCAGGTGAAATTACTAGACACTACAGAAAGGTTGAATGCTGCTGAATCTGAAAACGCACGACTTCGTACGGACTTGCGGAATTTGGACAATCGCCTGTCTTCCATTGAGAAGCTATCGCGCAGTCATAATCTTGAGATTCAGGCGGTACCTGAATCCCGTAATGAGAACTTAATCCAAATGATAAAGAGTCTTTGTGAAGCCATCAACCTACCGCTTATTGAGTCAGATATTCGTGCCTGTCGTAGAGTTGCTAAAATGAATGACGAGTCTCCACGCCCGCGTAACATCTTGGTAACACTTTCCTCTACGCTTCTACGTGACAAATGGCTATTTTCTGTCCATCGTTTTAATAAAGCTCATCATGATGACCCCCTCAACTCTACTCATTTGGGAGTTCATGGAAGCAGTCAGAAGATCTACGTCGTCGAGCACAATTCACCTGACGGCAAGCAGTTGCACGCAGCTGCAAGGCGGACTGCTCGTGAGAAGGGCTACAAATATGTCTGGGTAAAGTATGGCCGTGTGTATCTGCGCAAGGACGATAGCTCTGGTTGTATTTATGTCCGAAATGTTGATCATCTGAATAAATTGTAAAATACAACGTTGGACGTCTTGTAATATTTAGTTCTCGCTGTTTAATTGTTTCTTTTAATTGTATCATGTTAGTTTATTACCAAAATGTAAATAGAATTCGATCTAAGACAACCGATCTATATTTAAATGTACTTAATCAAAATTATGATTTAATTTGCCTCACCGAAACGAATCTTAATAGTGCAGTTTTTGATGCCGAGCTATTCGATGATCGCTTTAATGTGTTTAGAAGAGATCGCTCTGATACCACAGTCGATAAGATTGAAGGTGGTGGTGTTCTCGTAGCTGCTAAGAAGCATTTGCACATCTTGTGTCAACCACATTGGTCTACTAAATGTGTGGAGGATATTTGGTTGAGCGTTGTGTCCGAGGATGTCGCTGTTCCAACATTAAATCTTTGCCTATGTTACCTTCCCCCTGATATAAGTGTGTCCAACCTAAATATATTTTATGAAAATTGTCAAAAGATAATCCTAAATGGTTCATCTAAAGACACATTTTTACTTTTGGGGGATTTCAACACGCCAAATATCTCATGGTCCACTACCTCAATTGATGCTGCAATGAAACCGTCCTCTCCAAGCGGTGTGAAAGCCGATCTTCTTGTGGAAACGATGACACTGTGCAATTTGTTCCAGTATAATAATATTGCAAATGCTAATGGCCGCTTTCTTGATCTTGTTCTCTCGTCTGTCGACAATATTCGGGTATACGGTACCGAACCTATTAGTAAACTTGATGCAAGATATCATCCCTCTGTAGTGATTGAAGTTGATTATAATAATTTATCTGTCCGGCAACCAAAAGATATAAATAAAAAACAGCATCAAAATTTTAGAAAATGTAACTTTAGTGAAATTAAATCTGAATTAAAAAAGGTGGACTGGTGTGCTTTGCTGTCATCTCTAGATGCTGATAATACGGTCAATGTTTTTTATAACACTTTCTATGATATTATTAAGCGGCATACTCCTTTAACTAAACACTCAAACATAAATAAGTACCCCGTCTGGTTTAGCAACAGTTTAATCAAATGTCTCAATGAAAAACTCAAATATCATAAACGCTTTAAAAAATTTGGAAATCCAAGGGACTATGACACTTTCTCTTTGTTACGTTCTAGATGTAAAAAATTGATTCATGAGTGTTACTGGAATTATGTAGGCTCAGTTGAAGATTCCTTTGTGAACAACATTAAATCCTTCTGGAACTTTGTTAACAGCAAAAAAGGTGGTAACTCGTTACCCCAGGCCATGTCGTACAATGGCACAACATCATCTGATCCCTATATTATTTGTGAGATGTTTTCGGATTATTTTGCCTCAGTTTTTGACAAACCAGTTTCTGGGATACATTCCTCTGCCTCGCCCGAGCCTGTCCACTCTAAAATTTTGTCTCATATAGACATATCTCGTGAGGACGTAGACAAATGCTTTAAAAGTTTAAACGTTAATAAAGGGGCGGGTCCTGATGGCCTTCCGCCGTCGTTTATAAAAGAGTGCAGCGATGAACTCTGTTACCCAGTTTATTTGCTGTTTTCAGTGTCTCTTACAACAGGAGTATTCCCAACCCGCTGGAAATTAGCCCACATTGTCCCTGTACTTAAATCTGGTGACAGATCACAGTACTCTAACTATAGACCAATAAGTATCTTGTCATGTTTTGCGAAGATGTTAGAGGTTATAGTGTATGCGTCTCTTTACAATCACGTAAAATCGAGAATATCCACCAGGCAGCATGGATTTGTGAAAAATAGATCGACAATAACCAACCTGCTTGAATATAAAGACTTTTTATGCTCTGGTTTTGCCAACAATGTACAAACGGACGCAGTGTACACAGATTTCAGCAAGGCTTTTGACAAGGTGCAGCATCCAATTTTGCTTGGCAAGATATCGAAATTTGGCATTCACGGCAATCTGTTACGGTGGATTCAATCATACTTGGCCAATAGGAGTCAACTTGTGGCATTAAAAGGTTATACCTCTGCCCCTGCATCAGTAACCTCTGGTGTCCCTCAAGGTTCTCATCTTGGGCCTTTATTTTTTATATTATTTATTAATGACCTTGCCGAGCAACTCCTCTGTGACTGTTTATTGTACGCTGATGATCTTAAGGTGTATTGTAATGTGAGAAGTTTTGATGACTGTCAAAAGTTACAAAGTGATCTCGATACCATCTCCCTATGGTGTATGCAGAACTCCATGTCGCTCAATGTGCGCAAATGTTTTACTATAACTTTCACCGCCAAACAGCACATAATCTACTTTGATTATTGTATTAATAATGTTGCTCTAGAAAGGAAATCTACCGCTAAAGACCTTGGTATAATTTTTGACGAGAAATTGACATTCCGCGATCATTACGACTACATAGTGAGTAGAAGCAACAAGCTTGTTGGTTTTATTTCCAGGGTTACTAAGGGTTTCCGGAACCCCAAAAGCCTAATTGTCTTGTGGTGCAGCCTGGTACGCAGCGTGCTCGCGTATAGCTCTGTAATCTGGTCTCCATATTATTCCATCCACGTCACTCGTATTGAACGCGTGCAAAAAAAGTTTTTGAAAATGACTGCGTATAGGTTTGGCTTTGGGCGCTCCTTGTTGTCTTATGAGGATAGACTTGAGAAGTTTGGTCTTATTTCCTTGGAATCTCGACGAAAGCATATGGATTTGACACACTTATATAAAATTGTACACTCCATTTTTGACTCACCAGTTTTATAGGGTGCATTAAACTTTAACACGAGACATGTTTCTCGCAATCCTAGCGTGTTTTGTTTGGAAGTTTATAGAAACAATACCTCTTTCTATAATCCAATAAATAAAATGTGCAGACAGTATAATACCCTTCTTAAGGAACTCGACATCTTTGGATCGACGCTCAACTACTTTAAAGCGGCTGTATATCGTGCTATGAGATAGTATCCATAGGTACTAATGATTTTCATGGCTTGTGTACTGTTCATCTTCTATATATATTTTTTTTTACATAGTATAATTGTTTAGTTTTAATTTGTTTAATCTATTTTTTATTTTGTAGTGTTTACATGAATAACACCTCTGTGTACATATGTAGTGGGTTATAGTCTTGTCCAGGATCCTTGTGTAAGCGTTTGTTATATATAGTTGTGATTGTAACCTGTTATATGTACCTATTAAATAAATAAATAAAATAAAAAGTATTGTTTTAACCTTGCTATAAGCGATCACGGTGAGACCCCTGGTCATGGCGTTGACACGGTGAGTTGAAGACGCAGATTTGAGTACTGCCTGAGATCTTATCTTGTATTGATATTTCGCAGTTTATTAAGCTTATTTATAGAAAATGCAAAGTCAATTAAAAAATGACTAAACAATAAAGAAAAATTTTGCCTCGGGTGAGATCGAACCCGCGTCTTGACCGCCTTGACCACTCGGCCATCGAGCTCTTACCGGCCCCGACGAAATTTAAATCGAAACAAAAGGATCAATACAGTTTTACCGGAGGGAGACTGTACCAGGGTCGTCTGCTTGGGTACCTCCGTCTTACCTTTTTTAGCATCATCGCGTTTCGTTAGCTTTTTGACACAGACGTGACTATGTATCTACGCTATTGACGCTAGCAAGGATGGCACCCATGATATGTTAAGGCGAAGCACAGAATAGATAATAGTACTACGTAGCGAGGTTCCGATCCGATGTTTGGATGGAATGCTCAAGAATTCAATGGCACCATTAATTTGTATTGTTTTGTTTTGTATAGATTTGTATGTTGTATGTTTCGATATTATGTATTTCTTCATTTTTTTGTGTGTTTTGTGTACCTGTTTTGTGTTTTCTGTTGTGTGTTTTACCATGTTTTTCCCTAATTCTGTTTTTATTATTTTTATTGTTTATAATTTTACACCCCACTTAGGCCCGGCCAGAATACCAGCGCTGCATCAGACATGTCTGATGCAGCTTATGCTGAGGTCGGGTCCTAATTGGCCATTATGTGTATCTGTTTTTTCGTGTATTTTATTGTTTGTGGTCAATAAATGTTTTTCTTTCTTTCTTTCTTTCTTTCTTTCTTTACCTATTTCTGCCACAAAGCAGCAGTGCTTGCATTGCTGTGTTCCGGTTTGAAGGGTAAGATATGGCAGTGAAATTACTGAGTACCGTGACTTTACATCTGATGTCACAAGTTGACAACGTACGCTGGCGTTCTTGTGGGAGTTGCAGTTTTGCTGCGAATCTCACAAGAGCCACATTTATTATAGGTGACTGTTACCACTTACCATAAGGTGGGCAGTTTGCGTGTTTGCCAACTTAGTTGCAATAAAAAAAAAGTTAGTATTGATCTCTTTATTGTACTTAATTTTTTTCTTTATTGATATATTAATTTTATTAAGTAAATGCAAAGTCTCAAATATGAAGATGCAAAGTCACAAATATGTATTTTTGAATAAATAAATATGATTTTTTTTTATGTTTCAAGGGGCATGATGAAAATGTTAACTACGGGGATTTACACACCTTCGATCGAGTTTCGTTTCAGTAAAGTGTATGCCACACTTTACTGAAACGAATCTGCTCGAAGAAAAAGTAAAGTCGGACAAACTTTGATGAAGGTGTACATGTCGTGTTAGATACATTGAAAACTTCGTAGTGCCTATACAGCCGGACTGTTCTATATGTCTGTGATATTAACAAGCAGTTGGTAGTTTGCCAGCTTCCGGGCTGCGACACATGCTCACTGAGATATAAAAGGGACGGACGTGAAGGTAGCGGTCGATTCTACCTTAACTTTGATAATCCCTACACAGACCGTGAAGTATTATTCAGGACGAAATTAATAAATTAGCTTTATATCGTGTGTTAAATGCTTATTTGTCCGTGAAGACTTTTTAAAATGTTAAACTACAAGTATTTCCATTCCTGCATATGCCGTTCGGCTATGAAACTCCCTCTCTGGGAGTATTAAGAGCTTTACGCTAGAGTACTTTAAAAATCAAGTCCGCAACTACTTACTATCCTTAAATCCTTAGCTAAATCAGTCCTTAACTGTCCATAATTATCTACTACTGCACCGATCCCGAATTTGATTTGATCAATATATTTCCCTGATCCAAGGTTGCCTGGAAGAGATTGCTTATTAGCAATAAGGCCGCCGATGTTGTACATCTGTATTATGTTTTGAAAATGTTCTGTTTGTATCTCTTTGTGTGCAATAAAGTGTTATTAAAAAGTAAGTTTTATCCTACTCGTATTATTAGTATTTTGACAAATTTGATATTTACCTCTTCCCGGTCCCTCAAAATAATCGAGAGAGGGGAGAACACCCCTTGGCAGAGGAGGCCATATGACTGAGGGTCAGGGCGACAAAGAGAGGAATCGGCGGACAATTCTAGCGTTATCAAGCAATACCGCACGTTGGAGCCTCGCTATCAATGATAAGTCACGCCGTCCCAATCTCTTTAGATGATCACGAAGAGAAGTTGGGACGAGGCCGTTGATTGACACTAAGATTGGTTTGATCTCAGTGGACGTCACTTGCCATATGTCGGTAACATCGTGTGCTAGAGATATGTGGTTCAGATATTTCATCTTTTTGTCTGCTTCGGCTTTCAGCAGGTTTCTACACACATGCCTCCGCCCAGTCCACGAGTTTGATATCAGGCTTGTTGGCGGGAACTGTCCTGTCCGTAATGATAGACCGGTCACACGCAGTATAAGCGAGCACAGTCATTTTCGAGTACCGGCTCCGGCAAGTACTTAAAATAATAGTACCTTATCAGTTATCACTTATGAAGCCATATTTGGAAGCTAACTCGATACGGAGTATTTTGGCTATTTTGGTTATGTCTGTGCAAATATTCGGTATTGGCCAGTACAGGACAACTGGAAGTTATATGCCTAAGTGACACTCCGGGTTGGAGACAGGCTCTACATACTCGTAGGTCATCTGTTCTATCTTTCAGGATATAATATCGGTAGTTGCGGGTCATAATAACCTGCAGGCCTATTCTGAAACTTCGGTTGCTAACTAGAACTGTCATTTTTGAAAGGAACTTAACATCCATTACTGCTGTCGTGAACGCTGCCGTAACACATAAGATCACTAAACCAGTAATGGATATAAAGTGTCTTTCAAAAATGACAGTTCTAGTTACCAACCGTAGTTAGCGAATAGGCCTGCAGGTCCTGTATTGTACAGACAAACCCTTCGGTTTCCCCAAAAGGGTCCCCGAAACGCAGCCAATGCATGGAGGCCTTTGGATCTACGTGGCACTCGTGTAACGCCTTGAAGCACCTACCGTGCAACTCCTTTTTCTTCCACATGGCCTTCCGGTCAGAGGTACAAAGTACCGCCGGTTCTCGCCATTGCTCGGTGGCCAAGGGGAGTGGGATTATTCCTTTGTCGCTCTATTTGACAGCTTCATGCACGCCACTGCGTCAGGAAGTAGTTACGGAGATTGTATACCTATTTCACTATTGTGCAAAGTTATAGCGCTGAGCAATCCGCGGCGACCACTCTTCCGTGGCTTATAGGTACTCATACAATCTCATGACTGACGATCTCGGGTGGTATAAAAATATATCTCTTTCTTCTGGTAAAGCTTCCTAGTATTATTATTCATGTCACGAATAACATTATAAATAGGCACTTACATAATTAACCTCATAATTTTTTCTCGATTGAGCGCGTTGAACGGAAAAATACTCGTTCCTTGGGCCCTGACAAAAATAAGTGATTTCGTCTGTTCAAGCAAATAAACTTGGATAAAACTTGCGCGATTCGAGTAAATCAAATAAAGCGAGGCCTTAGATTACTTGTTAAAAAGTTTTTTTTTTGTGTTTCCGTCGCGAAGCTTCTGCTTATGTTTGTATCAACTGCGATCAATATTTTCATTCGACAGTCCTTATATCATCCTGTACTGAAGTACCGTTGAGTACTAATACCTAACTATTATTTGATTGTAACTTGAAAATTAACATATACAAAGAGTAACTGAGACCTTGCTACCTATAGGCCTCATAAGGCTCAAGGTCACTTCAAGGGCAATGGGGAGTTTCTCTACGCGATCATATTAGAAATGATGAGATCCGTAGAAGAACTAAGGTCACCGACATATCCTGAAAAATTGGAAACCTTAAGTGGCAGTGGGCAGGAGTGGCGGCCGCGTACCGGGAGACGCAGCGTTATTAGGCCCCCACAAGGTGGACCGATTATCTGGTAAAGGTCGCAGGCCAACAGCTGGATACGGGAGGCGCAGGACCGATCGGTTTGGAGATATCTGGGGAGGCTTATATCTAATAGCGTCTTGGCTGAAATAATAATGAAAGCGCTACTGGTAGTGTGACGTGACTATGCCACCACATGCAAGCTACGCCGTAGGCAGCATTGCTTAACTTTAGCAGTCGTCAGTCTAGCGTGCACTCCACTATGCCACTGAGGTCCTCAGCGGTGTAGGTAAGCTCCGTATTTAAACGTAAGCGTCGACTTGATAAGTACCATTATCCTCGAACCTCGAGTCTGGCGCTCCCACTAACTAGCATTGGGCCAGCATGGTAGGAAATGGCCCAAATCTCCCCCTTGGGGTTTCCAGCTGTGTTGGAAGTAGTGAAAATGACATAACGAGACTACGTGACTTTTATTCCAGTAAATTGCCGCGCTTGTAGCGACTTTAATAAACATTGAGTCACATATGAGTAGGTTGTGTAAGCATCACACAAGGAACAATCAAGTATTCCCAGACGTTAAATTCTCACTTATAACAGAGATGTTGACTTCACATTGTTGAACTTAGGTTACAAATTAATTAGCGCGTAACTTATTAATCTAAATGTACTTATTATCGAAAGCCTTGAAATAACATTGTAGAACGACAATGAAATTGCCTAAGCCCTTATTGTAACTATACGTATCCGTACCGCAGAGGGGTGTAAGGAGTTTCGAATAATCTTTATGAGCCCGAAGCCAACCTTAGGAGGCTAAGGGCGAGAGAATTCAAAAATAGGTATTTGTAAAATGTATTGTTGACGCGATGTGACCGAACAATAGAGCAGGAGGCCTATTTTTAAGTCATTCGCTTGACACTCGTATGTGACATAAGTCATTGGCGACTTCCAAATCGCATGATGCTGTTTTTCTGAATGCTTGAATCATTCGCCACCGGTAATATCATCATAATAAGAAACATTGTACATGTGTAATTTGTTAAGTTATGAGACCGAGAAAACGTATTAAAATCGACTATAAAAATTAATAAATGACAGTTAGGCATACGTTTTTGACGTTAAATCTACTCGTCACTATCACTCGCCTGGCTACGCTTGGCTGGGGCCTCATTTTTGAATCATTCGTCTGCCACAGGGCGTTCGTCAAGCATCGTCTGTGCTCGATTTCTATTGATTTTCGTTACGTTTGCTATGAAAATCCATAAAACATTGCGATTCAAATCAATATTATTTAGATTTACATGCAAAAAAAAACTAAAATCAGTAGCAATCGAACGCAGACGACACGCTCGACGTGTGCTCAACGCCTGACGAATGATTTAAAAAAATTCAATAGAAATCCAGCGCTCGATTCCAGACGTATGATTAAAAAATAGGGTCCCAGGGTGCGATGGAGATAACTGCAGTTCGGATCGAAAATAACTTGAGATATACATAAAATAAACGTTTCGTAGCCCTGTTACCTCTGAAACTATAATAGAACGATGTCATTTTTTTTGTTAAAAAATTATAATTGCTTTGGGTGTGTTTTTATGTTTTCCTTTTTTCATATAATCTTGTCAAATTTTCGGATATATTTTTTTTATTTAGGTTCTTAGGTTTCAATTCTCTTTTAATAATGAGGGCTACGGCAAGCGATTTTTTTGCTAAGAGTGCTAATATCTCGTGAGGTCTTAAAGTCAAATTTGTGTTTTGCGGTCATTATGTGATTGTTGGCTATTGTTGTGGATTAATTTAATTATGATTTATTGTAGAACATCAACTTGTGATAATTTAAAATAAATCAATCTAATTTGACAGTTAGACCTAAATCACTGGTGGCACCAACTGGTGAAACAATAAAAAGAAAAAATAGAAACGTGCTAATAATGCCATATAATTTTTTTAGAAAAGGTACATACGTGAAGGACTTCCTAGCGCTGAGCCAGCCTATTGAGAGACGGTCCATTCCTCTTTCTGAGGGAGACTTCGCCCAGCATGGGCGTTGTGACTGAGATCATGCCATATCCATTATGCCTTTACATAACGGATCATCATCAATAGCTCATACACGTCCCCACCGAGGGGCTCGAGCCTACACTAAACTAGGGCGATTAGGCCTTTAGTCAACCACGCTGGCCAAGTGCGGGTTGGTCGACTTCACACACAACCTGTAAAGAAATTCTTTCTTCACAGGTGTGTGCAGGTTTCCTCACGATGTTTTCCTTCACCGTAAAAGCGTCGAATAAACGTACATATGAATTCAAAATTTGAAAACACATTGGTACGTGGCGGGGTTCGAACCGCTACCCCCCGATTGGAAGGCGACAGCCTTACGCACTACGCCATCGACGCTTACAAAACGGATGCACTAACAAAATCATAATTTAAATAATTATCTGATATGGTAACGTAGCGGAACCGCAAGTATACCAATTATATAATTATGTCTAATCGATAGAAACTATTCTTGAGCAGGCGCGGTCAAAACCTAATATTCCGAGCCATTAAATCACTTTCCACTCGGAAAATTTGATAGCACGAATGAAATGAACTTCCGTAACGCTAACCATTTGAAAATATTCCAATTTGAAGTCAAAGCCCTAAGTGTCTTGGGCTGGAGTAATTTTCGCCTTTAAGCGTACGATTAAAGCCGATAGACTGGCTCAAATTGCGTCTTGAGAGTTATATGAGGTAAGAGCAATGCCACGGCTAGTAACCGACCACAAAGCGTTATGGTGGCTCAGAGTGCCACAAATTCATAAATTTATTGCAGAATTTGAGCGGGTCGAACTAATATAAGGGAAGACCATTGCAACGGTTAAAAAACGACCACAGAGCGTTATGGTGACTCAAAGTCTGCCTCTGTTCACAAATTGTACTATAAAAGTGCCACGAGTTGCTACAAATTTATATCGTTATTATATTAGTACATGATTTAGATAGGTTGGATTTATATGACCAGACCGATGCCACATTGCCACACATGCCATTTATAGGACAGTGCCACGGTTAGTAAACGACCACGGAGCGTTACGGTGCCTCAGGGCGCCACAACTTGTGCCAGTTCATACTGTTTTGCAGAATTTGGGCTGGTCGGAATAATATGAGAGAAGACCAGTATCACAGCTAATTAAAGGGTTCCGCCAAAAAATACCACGATTAATAAACGTCCTCAAAGCATGTTGGCTTCATCACCACAGCTCATATACGTCCCCACCGAGGGGTTCGAGCCTACCCTATGTTAGGGTGATTAGGCCTTAGTCAACCACGCTGGCCCAGTGCGGATTGGTCGACTTCACATACATCATTGAATTTCTTCGCAGATGTATGCAGATTGCCTCACGATGTTTTCCTTCACCGTAGGAGCGTCGGATAAATGTACATATGAAATTCGAAACGAAAAACACATTGGTACATGGCGGGTCTCGAACCCTGACCCCCCGATTGGAAGGCAAGTGCCGAGTCCACAGCGCCACCGACGCTCCCATGTTGGCTTAGACTGCCACAACCTATACATTTTACTGTTTCAGTGTTTCGGCAGGTGTTTAGAAAGCTGCGAAGAACGCATCTCTATCACCTTAGTTCTTCCCCGTATTATTGTGCCTCAAAAACAGAAGTCTTTGAAGCTTCTGCCAGAAAAGCCAGGGTTTGATGCATACTTAAAGTAGGACGATTCATCCAGTCGCCATTTTGTAATTACAGAGTTTTAACGAATAATTGTGAAACTATAAAAAGCTTATTCTTGTGCGGCCATGGATTTAATTGCGGCAATGTACCATTAGATGCCCGCCAAGTAAATAACTTTGTCAACGAGTTGTGGTAGCTTAAAGTGCGATTCGAAATGCACTAAGTGGTTGTAGTGTGGCGTTTGTCGAGAGTTAGAAAAATCAAAGACCATACTGTAACTATCGGGTAAAATATGGTTTTTCAAAGAAAGGGTCCCAAATGTGTTGAGAAAACTTAGTGCGGCGTTACCAGTCAAGGGCCCGTTCCCCGCAGAGCTGGTCCATAAACATAGCGCGGCTCCCTTTATTGTCAGACCGTAAGCGGACTAATTGCGACCGACCAATTACGGACCGATGTCCGTCTTGTGAGACCGAGTGTGGCCGGCTAACACTTTATGGCGTGTTGAGAAATGAAACGGACTTATTGCGTTGCGTGCCATTAAATACTCGGGAATCAGTTTTATTTACAGTTTTACTAGAGATCTGGGTTTTATTAAATTGGCGATGTTTAACGATTACACTTTTATTTCATGTATACAACTAAGTTGGGAATAATGCAGACTGCCTACCTAATGGTATATAGGTGGAGGAAATCGTACAGGCCGTTTTTCCATACAAATGTAGTCCCCTGATTCCTTCTTTTTTTATTAACTTAATTATTAAGAGATTTATGTCTTCAAAACCTAAAAAATCGACCTAATATTTTGTTATATTCAAACATCTAGGAAACAAATTGAATGAGATTATATGAAAAAAGCAAAACATAGAAACACAGACAAAGCCTTTCTTTAATTTTTAACGCAAAAAGTAATTAAATCGGTCATGGTTTGGCGGAGAAAACAGGGGACTACGAAACGTATATTTGATTAAGTATTATCGTGTTTTCAGACTTATTTAAACCAAGGGGGGATAAATGATGTACATCAGGGGGGAAGGGAATTGGTGTATATAAAGTACCAAAACTGCTGCATTAGTTAAGGTTTGTTCGTTTTCGTCTTTGTTTGTTTTCGGTCAAAATTTTGTTGGAGGTAAAACGATAACCGTATTTGAAAGAAAGAAAGAAAATATTTATTTTATATCACATCAAAATCATCAAACATAAATATGTAAATAAGATGATGATGTGACGTAAAAAAGGGGTCCCACTCAGCATTTATCAAGACACTGTACGCATCTGGACGCTAGTCTTCCGTGGAACCTTTCCTCTAGGTAAACGCACACATCGACGTATCCATTATGCGCTGGTCGAGAACAGTCAATTGGTTTTAAAACTGATTATGACACAATTTGGTATACACCATGATCGAACATTATAGACGTTAATTTTTTTTTGGTAAAAGTCCCCGAGGCGAGGCTCTAGGGGGGAGGGGGGAATTCTATTTTTATCCTCCCCTTGTATCCGTACATTTACAGGTTTTAATCGATTTTTGGAAAACTGCAATACAAAATAAAAAATGTATTTTGTCAACTTTCTAGACAATAAAAATGCACATGTATTGGTAAAACTTTTATGTCTGCTGCTGATTTAAAATATTGAACAGAGGGGTGATCTTTGGATTTTTTTACCATCGGTCCATCGAGTGAAATATTATGTAAAGGCAGAAACATTTCTGCCTTTAGGAATGTTTAGAAAATATGTTCAACAATATCATATATGAATTTGAAAACTTTATGTTTTATATTTATGGCCGTACAGTAAATTGCTTGAAAACGGTAAAGTAGCGCCTTAAATCATCATAAGAACTAATTTATAAGTACTTTGATCTTCTAAGCGAAACGGACACCATTTCATTTTTAAAAATCCTCTGCATCCATATATTCTTGCCTTCCTTTGCACGTTTATATGTTAATTAATAGAACCAACACTTTTCTACGTATCTGCTCATATCTTTCATAGGACGAAAGCGAAAGTAATAAAATTACACAACCTCACACCATTATTATAATATACGCTAGTATTTCCGCTGGCTGCTTCGCCCGCGTTATTGTTGTTTTCCCGTGGGAATTTTATATTTTCCCGTAGGAAAAATAGTTTTGTGGCCTATTATATAGAAATTGGAGCAGATTTTAAATATTTTCCATAAAAACTTTCAACCCCTATTTCGCACCCTAAGGGGTGAATTCCAATAAACCATGAAACACGTATTCAATGAAATGTTTTTAGGAGCATGAATCTCAAGTTTATCAAAATCGTTGCTAATTTAAAGATTTTTCCATACAAACTTGCAACCCCTATTATTTTATTTTTTTTATTTTTTTTAAAGTCCCTTCTTAGTGTGCGTCCGCATTTTGAATTAAAACAACTGTCCAAATTTCTCGTTTCTACCATTAGCGGTTACGGCTGTGCGTGCGTCTATAGATGGACTTCTCCTTTTATGTATATAGATAGATAGATGTGATATTATCTACCGACAGAAAAACTGCAGAGGCTGACGTTTTCCATATAAAAAAGCGAAAAACCATTAATCTTCCTTCATTTTATCATCCATATTGGGTATCGCGCGGAGCAGATCTATTGGATTGATGCGTAAAACGAAAAATCCAAGCGTAGAGCTGCCTCCCCCCTTGGAATTAAATGCCTTTGACGGGAACAAGCGATCGACAAGGAAACTGATTCCTTGGGGAACGTTGTGGTTCCCTTCACTCAGTGTTGAGTGGAAAACGAATCAAAATACGGTTTGGTTTTATTTACACACGACAGGTTAGCTCTTGGGGCCTAGACAAAGTAACATTTATTCAAACGATAACTAGTTGCGCCAGTTATTTAGAAAGAAAGCAACGTTTATTAAACTCACACAAATAAAAACAATAATTTGTTAAAAATAAAACTTACAGAAATAGACAAAACAGTAATAGAACATAGAAATATAATTATTTTTATGTGTGTGTTTAAAGGGTCGAGCCTCAGCATATACGAGTACTTCTGGGTCATTCATAGATGGTCAGAATGACCCTGAAGCGCTGTTATTCTGTCAGGCCCCTAATTAGAAAATGATGGACGCCACTGCAATAACACATAATAAATAAACACTAAAAAATACGGATGAATACAGTTATATGTTCAATATATAATATTGAAAGGAAAAAACAAATAAATATATTAAATAGACCACACCCTGTGCTTAAGTGGAACGCGCCTTTATGGTCTGTGAGGATCGTGTTGTTTTTTGTGCTGTAATCGGAGTCGAGTCTTTAGTCTGTGAGGCGAGTTGGAGTCAAAGACGTTATGTCAAAGTCACAAGGAAACAAAATTAGAAACGTACCACTTCTGTCATATGTAGATTGCGAATTGGTCATTCTTGCACTCCACTGCACCTGTACAAAATACATGTTCGAAGCACACCTATATGTGATTGTGGCACTGAGGAAGGAAGCACAGATCACATTTTGTTTAATTGCCCCACAAATCCTGTATCCTTTTATGATATCCTACCTCCCTCTATTCCTAGACCTATAAATGTAAAAACTCTTTTGTGTATCTCAAACTACTTAATGTTGAAATTACTTTGTAAATATATATCCACCTATAATATTAAGCTGTAACTGTACTAAGTTAAGATTTGTGTGCTTCTATGTTGTAATGTTGTTGTGACGTCTTGTTTTGTCCTTTTACAGGTAACTCAAAACAATCTTACCTTCTCACTTTCGGCCACTTACCAAAAGTAAACTTTTATTCCGTATTTTATCCTAAACTTGAGATTGGCAGAAATGGTTGTCATTATGACCGATTGCCATATATAAAGAAGTTGAAGTTGAACTATTATTACCTACCCAAATAAAACAAAACAGGAAAATGGCTCGAATGAACATCCTGCGATTGCAAAAAGTATCCTTTATGTGTCGAGAATGCGATAAGACGGAACCCCCAATATTTTTAACCGACTTCAAAAAAGGAGGAGGCTATCAATAATTCGACCTGTATGTTGTTTTTTTTTTGTGTGTGTATGTTACGCGGTTCTCCACAAATTGTGGACCGATTTTAAAATTCTTTCGATAGAGTATACTCCTGGAGTGGTCCCAAGATCACCAAAATCAGGATCTGATGATGGGATCTCATAAAAATCGAGGGAAACCCTAAAATTTTATAGGTATTTTCAACGTGTTTTGTGTAGGTATATGTTACGTGTTTACTTTTCATAATTCTCCATTCTTACCTATGAAGTTGATTTAATACGTCACTTTAAACGAAATCGTAACACACTAATTTAGATTAACGCACTTAAGTATGTGGGTAATTCGCCTTATTAATCACTTAAAGGATTTTCAAGCAATTTCGGGGCGCTCCGCCCATAACGGATACGCTTACTCATGGTGCTAACAAAAAGGTAATGGCCGTTTCAGTTTTTATCAGGGCAGATCATCGTTTTACCCAAAGCCTTTCTAAGGTACGGCGAGCATGGTTAATTTTTTTAGGGAAACCTAAATTGTATGTACATATTTTGGATTGACTAGTGTAATTAATAACATCATAATCACCTACAAAATTGTTCGCAGATAGATAGACTCTGAATAATCGAATTAGATAGTTTTAACACTACAAATCCGCATTGTTCAGAATTATCAATAGTTACCAAATACAGTCATGAATGTCATGATTTAATCCTGATGATGTCTATATCCACCCTTATTAACACAAATGAAACAGTGTCATGTTTAGGGTAACCATAAACTTAATTTTATCCGTTTTATTGTTCGGTACATAAACTAGCTTTTGCCCGCGGAATCGCTCGCGTTAAATTCGGGGTAACACCGAAGATTAAAAAAAAAATAAGGCAGGTATTTTTCATTAGTAACAAAGAGTTTGTGTACCGATTTTTAGCTTCCTACCTTGAAAACTGCAGTCCCAAATAAAATTTCACTTATACATTTAAATGAAGGTTGGATGGGCCGCGCCACCTGCTTGTTGCCGAAAACAAAAGAGAACAAAAGGTCTAGGCGGGTCATGTTTCCTAGTAAATATTCAAAGGATTCACGGTCTCCACGGATAGGGAATTCCAATTAAATAGTTCACGTGAAACCATTTTACCGCAAAATTGTGAAGCCTTTTTGGCGATTTAGGATTGTCGAACACTAATTATGAAGGACTGAATCAAAATACCGTTCGTTCGTTTCGCTTAAACGTTTTGCGCAGCATTGTACTGTACGGGGATGATTTCATTTCAGATTACGAATCATTCCCCAACATCGTTTGATACGTAAACGAAACGTACGCGAGCGATACCATAGCTACAGGGTCTGGAGTTACGTAGTAACTATTACCTAACTAATCTGTGCCTGAGGGCCTGTAAAAAGTAACAAATTAAAATGATAACGAAGTTAGAAAAGAACAAAATGTATAAAAAAATGTCCTCCTAACCGATATTCATGGCGGCCAATCTCAACAGAGACTAGCCTGAACTCCTGTTCCTTCACTCGCATAGTCTGATGGGACGGTTAGCCGACATGACGGGTTGAGATCAGCCGCAGGACCCAATGTATAACGTGCCTTCCGAAGTACGAAGGAGCTCGAGATGTTTCGTATTTTGGTCACCTATCATAGGACTGACCACAGTCAACGTTGCTTAACCTTAGCAATCGTTCGGTGTGCGCACGCGCCAATGCGCTATCTAGCTGTGCAACTCAATGCAAACCAACCCATGCAATGCCAACCAAAATATATGATTGCAATAAAAAAAACATTTTTCTCGAGCAGATCTTAACGACCTCAAATATCATTCAAATATTTTTTTATTGCAACTAACCACCTATAATACCTACATGTGGCTCCTGTGAGATTCGCAGCAAAACTGCAACCCCCACAAGAACCACATAAGATGTAAAGTCACTGTACCCAGTAATTTCACGGCCATATCTTACCCTACAAACCGGAACACAGCAATGCAAGCACTGGCTGCTGCAAATTATACAAATATAGATTTTCATGAAAGCTAAATTTTATAAAAAGCTCTGTAATTCTACTTTTTCAAAATAAAACCTCTGTTGTAATTTAATGAGAACCTTTTCATTAACACTCCTTTATACGAGGTTTTTCTCAAGGCACGAACATGGTGCGAACAACCGTTGAGGTATCCATTACCTACACTCAAAGGGCCGCTCTTAACCTGTATGATACTTCGAGATTCCGGTCCAATTAAGCTAATGACGGAGCCAGACGACGACCTGCTGTCGAGCCGCGGCACACTTGTTCCATATTACCTCCCAAGAACTTCTGACACCTTAGTACATTTTATGTTTAATGTATGGCCAAGATTTATTTTTTAAATACAGGACCATTTTATAGACAGTGAACTTTTTTCTTCCCTGCAATCTGTTTAATTATCTTTTGATATTTTTTAGAATTTATAAAATGATAAACATTTTATAAATTCTAAAAAAAAACTTTTTCTTGTTTTAAACGGTTAGTACACAATTAAAACTGCGCAACCCTACTTTATATTTTAACCTCATTTTAACTGTGCGTATTTTGTCACGCATTTTTTTTTTTTTTTTTTTTATATTGGCTTGGCACGGTTTGTGCATAAGCCACGACAAAGTTAGGGAAACGGAATATTTGATTTGGGAATGATGAAGTTGAGTTTAAAGGATATGATCAGGAAAGTAGGTAAAAGGTATGGAATACAAAATAGGATAAAATATGGATAGGAGAAAGAAGGAATATCATAATTTTAGATTGTTCGTATATATAAATTTGCTAATTAATTGATATATATTTTTATTATTTGACTGTAATAGTAATGAAAGTGACGATGGTAAAGGAAATTTTATGGAAACAAGACTTCCAATGAAGGAAGAATGATCAAATAAAGGGCAGGCGAAGAAAAGGTGATTTAGGTCGCCAATGTCTACCCCACATGAACATAAACTGTTATCTATTATATTAAATCGTGCAAGATCAGCTGGGCAACATGTGTGTCCAAGTCTCATCCGAATTATAGAAGACGTATTCACTTTATCAAGATTCGTGTTATGAAACCAGGGTTTAACAGGAATACAAGGTTGAATGCATTTATAGTATTTGCCTTTAGTGCGACTGGATAATTCCCATTCCTTTTCCCAATCATTTTGTAGATCAAGCTTTGGTAATGTGAGAAGATCGTTTGTATAGATTTTATAGGGGAAAATGTCACCATCCTCAATGGCTTCATTGGCTAATCTGTCTGCTTTATTATTACCAGAAATATTGTGATGGCCGGGAATCCATGCTATAGACACATTGTAATCTTTTTGATGGCACTGATAAATTAATTTCTTACATTCAAAAACAAGAGCATGGACAGATTTTGATTTAAAAGGGAAAGTATCTATTGCCTCAATAGCACTTTTTGCATCGGTTATTATAAGGGATTTTTTTAGTTTCATTAGATTTATATATTCTAATGATTTATATATACCAAAGCATTCACCCGTGAAGGTGGATGATTCAGGGGGAAGTTTAACTTTTTGAACAATGCCATATTGCTTATGAAACATTCCAACACCTACACATTTTCCAGAGCGTTTAGAAGCGTCACAATAAATAAAATGGTAACCCTGCCAGTCTCTGTCAAGAATGACATTTAGGTTATGATTTGCTAGAGTATCGCCTTTTTGAATGCCAAAATCTAAAAAAATATTATGTTTGAATATTAAAGACTCAAAATTAGTTTCAAATAGAGGTAACTTAAAAGATCTATGAATAGGAGATTTTAATGAAAGAAATTTACGAAAACTAACAACCAGGCATGGAATATTTTTATGTAACCAGTATGGAGAATTTTCAATGCATTCTGATAGACGTTCTAGTTTTTTAAATAATGGATGATTAGTTAATTGCAGTGCTCTAAATAAGTACCTGTCACATAAAAATTGCCTACGAAGTTTCAATGGAGGGTCAACACACTCTACTTGTAATGCATTAATCGGACTTGTTTTCATTGCACCAGATACGAGACGAAGAGCCTTTGCTTGCACTGTATCTAGCTTCTTTAAGCCTGTTATATTACATGGCTCTAAAATGAATGATCCGTAATCAATTATGCTCCTAATCAAAGCATTATACAGAAGTTTCATTGAAGTAGGGTGAGCTCCCCACCAAACTCCAGACAAACATCTGAGTATATTTAACTGTTTTTCACATTTAGCTGATATTTCATAACAGTGAGAAACCCCATTCAATTTGGAATCCAGTGTCATACCTAAAAATTTTGCTTGAGTTTTAACAGGTATCAAATTGCTATCATAATAAACCATGACAGGGGGAGGAAGTCTCATTCGAGAGAAAAGAACTATTGAACTTTTAGAAACAGATAAAGTTAAACCATTATCATTTAACCAAGTATTGAGTAGGGATAAAGAGTAGGAAAGGGAAGAACTTAATATATCTATGGAACTACCATTAACATAAAGAACTATATCGTCTGCATATTGTAAAATATTGCATGTACCCTGTAAACTGGACTCTAAATCATAAGTATAAACATTATATAGAATCGGACTCAACACCGATCCTTGAGGCAGCCCCCTCCAAGTTAATCTAGTGTTTATTTCAGTCTCCCCTAAACATATATTAATAGCACGACCAGATAAAAGATTAATAATAAAATTAACAAGATTTGTCGGAACTTGAAGTTTAAGTAATTTTTCTTTTAGAATGGGAATTTCAACATTATCATAGGCAGCAGAAATGTCTAAGAAGGAGGCAAGGAGTGATTCATTGGAAGAAAGGGATAAACGAATGTCCGTTGTAAAAATGCTCAAGCTGTCCATTGTGCTTTTTCCTTTTCTAAAGCCAAACTGACTATTAGCTAATAATCCCTTGCTTTCAAGGAACCACTCCAAGCTATTTTTAACCAAGTGTTCTGTTATTTTAGCTAAGACAGAAGACAATGCTATAGGCCGGAAAGATGACGGATCTGAGGATGATTTTTGAGGTTTTAAAATTGGAATAATTTCTTGAGATTTCCATGAAAATGGAACTATACCAGTTAACATTATTGCATTAATAAGAGAGAGATAATAAAGGAGACCAGATTCATCAATGTGAGATAAAAAGGAATAAGGAATACCATCCATACCAGGAGCAGAGTCCTTGAGATATGCTAATACTCCTTTTAATTCAGAAAGGGTAAAATAAGTATTGTTATTATCATTGGTAACCAAATAGTCACAAGTTAATGAACCACAAAAATATTCTTGTGGGGCACAAGGAGGAGCTAATCTATCAAGAAACTGGTCTATAACTTCTTCATTCAAGTAAACTTGTTTTGGTTCAATAAAAGCAGATCTGAATCGGCGAATATTTTTCCACACTATAGTGGGATGTACATTTGGAGAGATGGAAGTACAAAAGTTTTTCCACCCTTCCCATTTCTTTTTTTTAAATAGTTTACGAGTTTCTGAAATAGCATTAGACAAAGATGTAAAATTTTCAGTAGTGCTATTACTTCTATACTCCAGCTCTACCTGTTTTCTTTTTTTAATAGCAGCTGGACATTCAGAATCCCACCAGGGAGGAGAAGGAAGTTTCTTATTGCTATGACTATTTTTGACAGGAAAAACATTTTCTGCTACTTCTATTAAAAGTTGAGAGAAAGAGTTTGCACATAATGCAATACTTTGTAATTGAACAGGAGGTAAGGAAGAAATTTTTTCCTCTACACATTTTTTATATTTGTCCCAATCAGCATTTTCTAATTTAAATTTAAGTCGAATACGTTTGTTTGATACTGATTTGAAAACTAAGTTAGGGAAAGATATGATGATAGGAAAGTGGTCACTTCCCAATGTTGAGTTGTGTGTGCACCAATTTAAAGTAGAAGCCAAACTGGGTGAGCAGATTGATAAATCTGGGCAACTATAGCCTTCCGATGGTGGAGTGAGGCGAGTAGGGCTACCATCATTTACTATACATAAATTATTAGAATCAAGAATCTCAATCATTCTATTTCCATAATAATTCGAAGAAGAACTACCCCATGATTGATGTTGGGCATTAAAATCTCCTAATAGTAAGATAGGTCTAGGAAGAGAAACAAGAATATTCTCTATCTCACTGAAAATTGAAGTAGAGGGGTGAGGGATGTTAATAGAGACAATACAAAGATTTTGAACTTTAGCAGCAATAATCGAAAACTCTGGATTATGGGGAGGGATAGGAATATGAGAGGTAGAAATGTTATTTCTAAATAGTAAAGCAACACCTGCATAATTATCTGACCTGTCTTCTCTATAGCAGACAAAGCCAGGAATTTTAAATATTGTATTAGGACGGAGCCAAGTTTCTTGTAAAGAAACAGCAAAGGGGTGATATTTATTTATTAAGAAAATTAAATCTGATTTTTTGTTATTAACACTGCGACAATTCCACTGAATGATTGACGTGTATTGATCCATTGTGAGAAATTTTATTATTATTTACAACTATATCCTTAGGGGCAACGTTGGACGGTAAAGTAATTAAGTTTGATTCAGTTAAAGTATTGATTAAAAGTAAGATTAATTCTGAAGTAGGTAATTCAGGTATTGAGTTAGGGTATGCACATCCTTTATTAGGAAGTTGCATGTCATAGTCTTTTATTAGCTTAGCATGAGCATGGGTGTCATACCCACTTCTGAAGGAATTTGTATTATTACTTTTTTTATTTAAAAATATTGTCTTTTTATAAGAAGAATTAGTAGTAGAAGCATTAATTGTAGGATTGGCATTCAAATGGGATGATACAGATTTCTGCGGAAGAGAAGTCAATACATCTGAATAAGTTTTATTTGTTGGTGGATGAATCTTTAGTGCTTCTGCATACGATATGCAGTTATTGGCCATCGATTCTTTAATTGATCTTTGTCTGTTGTATTCAGGGCATTTCCTACTGGTTGCAAAATGTGGACCAGAACAAAGACAACAAATTAAAGCATCATCCTCTACTGAACAAGAATCCCCACTATGACCATCGCCACATTTAAAACATCGAGGAACGGATCTACACTGAGATTTGATATGACCATAGCGACAACACTTGTAGCATTGAATCGTGGGATATATGTACAGATCTACTGGGAGAGAATTAAAAAACAAAAATACTCTTTTGGGTAGTACTTGTCCATCAAATGTCAAAACAATGGTTTCTAAAGGAATATATTCAACTTTTTCATTTAAAAAGGTTTTTCTTTTCAATCTCCTCACTTTGATAATCTTACCACATCCTATAGGAACATTAATATTATTTATAACCTCTTCGTCTGTCCATTCACTTGGAACACCACGAACAACACCCATACGAGTTAAGTTAAAAGATGGGATAAAGGCAGAATAATTGTGGTTTTTTAACTGAGTTGATTCTACAAAAGCATTTGCATCCTCAAATCGAGAAAAGGAAAGGGAAATTCTGTTCCGGCCAATTTTTTTTAAGCTACCATTAATAATGTTCTTATAAGCATTATTCTTCAAAAATCTACCGAAAGAGACTGGATGAATAGAACAATTCTCATTAGGTGAAGATTGTTCTTTCATGATGTGGACACTGTAAGGTGAAATATCCGAAGCCTGATAAAGTATACGTCCAGTGGAAGTGCGTGAATTAGATTCCGGTACAGTATTATGAACGTGTGAGGAAGGCTGAGCAACAAAATTATTTGAGTCTTGAGAAAGAACATTTTCATTGGAAGTCTCTATTTCCGTTGTACATGAGCAATCTAAATTTGTAGGCATTGTAGAAGATTTATGAGATCTCTTTTTTTTGTTACAGTGCTTACAAATTTTTCGCGCCGCAGATCTTTTACGTTTAGGTGCTGTGGATTGGATACTTTCTGAAGCATCCGTGTCAAAAAAGGAACCCTCAGTTTCCATACCTGAACGGTCTGGAATAGTAACATAATTAGACACCTGGAGGCCTGTGCCCCCAGGGTCATCAGGGACGCTCATATAATTTAAAAGAACTTACCAATTAATCAATGAAATGGCACTAAACTACAATAAATATATACAAAATAAACTAAAATACACTATTTACACTACTTAACTGACCAGTTTTAATAAATTTTAAGTTATTAAATTAAGAACGCAAAAAAATACAACCGCCTAAGTTACCGTTTCCCGCGCTTTTTCTGTCACGCATTAAGACGGTTTTTTGTCTTTTTGGTCTATGTACACCTTAGACCATTTAGCCTAAGGAGATGGCAAGGCTGGGCAAACACCTCTGCCAAAGTACGTTGACCATATGACCATATGGGTTATGAAACTATTTGACGCACGGCCGCTGCCATTTGGTGTCGTTTCGTGTCGCACGTAAGTATAAATATACATTAACTTGTAATAACTTGTTTTATTTACTTATGTACAATTTTAAAGTAATTTTTATCTGTGTGTGTGTGTTTCTTTATTGTGAGGTAATATTTTCATAGTGTATCTGTAATTGAATTCTAGATTGCGCGTGTCAGCGAGCTATGCGTGTTTACCTCGCCTCCCGCCAAATGTGGCAGAAAAATGTATAGGTACTGCGATTTGTTGCGTACCATCTCCATTGGCTAAAGTCTCTACGAGCTCGAGCGATAAGGTTGTTGCTGATGGAAAATAATCAAACGTTGGTATACACTAACGGCCTTTTTAATAAAAATTTTACTCCTTGAATCAACCTCGGATTAGTTACTCCGTGTTTTATCTTGTTTCCGCACATGTCGGCTGTAATACGTCAAAATAAGATAAAATATGGAGTAACTAATCCGAGGATGATCCAAAGAGTAACATTTTTATTAATAAGGCCGTATGAGTATGCGTCAATCCTAAGAGCGCGGCAGCCCCTGCTTTTACACTCTCAGTGTGCGCGAAACTGTAGGATCTTATCTTGTACTTAATCGCGTAATTACGTGGCCTGTTATTACCGCGAAAGGCTAATTAATAATCTGAATGTGGTAAAACAAGTTCTGAAAAACTGGCTCAAAGTTATTTGAAACCAAGCCAAAACACAATAAAAAGATTTACAGGGGTAAAACCACGCGATATGGCATGTAATTAATATCTAATGGTAGATTATTTTTATTTTTTATTTACCTATATATTATACACGGTGTTTCATAATAACCAATAAATAATCAATGCGTTATCTCAAACTAATTATTAAATTGTGTTTACCCGTAATGTCATTCAACCCAAAATGTTCATGTAAATCATAGACCTGATGATGATACTATGATATACATGAAAATTTAGCGTTGAATGACATTACGTGTAAACACATTTTAATAATTCAATCAATCAATCAATCAAAATAATTTATTTTCTTTCCACATACTGTGGAAAGACTGGTGTCTATACTAGGACAAGCCTGTGTTACAGAACACCAGACTCTCCACCCCATATACAAATATAAAACTTACATTACAAATAATTCCTACTTGACACAAGCAAGCTTTATACATTTATACTAACTAGATACAATAAACTATCACGAGTGTGCCAGTGTGTGTTGTATATTGTGTGTGCTGAATGTGTGCCTGTGTTTGTGTGTGTTTTTGTGTATGTATGCCTGTGTTTGCTGGATTTGAGTGCGCGTGTGTGTGTGTGTGTTTGCATGTGTGTATATGTGAGTGTGCGTATGTGTGTGTATGTGTGTGTGTGTGTAAGGTTGTATACTTGTATGTAAGAATCACAGTATGCTTGACTGATATGCAATCTCGGTACATTTGAATATCCACCAATCACCAGACTGATTTAACCTGCCTCTCAAGTTCTTCTACATTAGTTTTATCCAGAAAAGAAAGTAAAAACTCTTTGTAACTATTTCTATTGAGGTTTTCCAGTTTAGTTTTGTTATTTTGATATTGAACATATTATATAATTTAGGGGCCAAGTAATCACTGTGTCTTTGAGCAAATTTGGTTTTGGTTATTGGAACAAAACATCGAACTATCCTTTTTCCGTCCCTAATTGAGCTCGGTACATTTTTTTGATACTCAGAAAGGATTTTAAAAATAAATTGTTTTCTAACTGTTAATACTTGTGCCAGCTCGTATACTTGTATTGTGGGGTATCTAATTGGTAGCCGTAGTAACACCTTTAACACAGCTCTTTGTGCTCGCTCAATCACTAACATGTGCGATTTAGCTGCGCCTCCCCAACAACCGATACAATAACTAATGACACACTCACACAAAGCTTTATAAACTTTTAACAGCAACTGTTTATTAGCTATTTCCCGCAGCAGTTTGAAAGTAAAAATTAATTTTCGTACTCTATTTGCTACCAGAGCAATGTGGACATCCCACTTCAGATGAGCATCTACCTCTACCCCCAAATATTTCAAAGAGTGCACTCGCTGTAAAGATGGGCACGAACACGTCACTCTCTCGCAACTGTAGCTTTGGTTACATCGATACGTATGAGCTTTTAAACTAAAGGCTGAAGTTGGGCTTGTTGCTTTACTAATTGAAAAACAAATGAATTTAGTCTTTAGTGAGTTTAAAGTTAATAAATTGTGTTCTAACCACGACGTTACTTTGCATAAGCCCTCCTCTGCAAACTTGTTCACAGCTGCCCAGTCAGGACCGTGAACTATTAAGGCAGTATCGTCAGCGAACATTAATAATTAACAATTAGGAATGTTTAGCCCACAAAGCTCGTTGATGTAAATTAGGAATAATGTCGGCCCCAAACAACTACCCTGCGGAACCCCATAATAAGAAGGCTCACCAATACTTGAATGTGTTTCCACCCTAACTATCTGATTTCTATTTGTTAAATATGATCTAAATAGTTCCAAAACGATCCCTCTCACACCAATACTCTCCAATCTGGATAGTAAAATCGGCACAGAAACCGTGTCGAATGCTTTTTGTAAGTCGAGAAACACACCCAAGCATTTTTCACCAGCATCTAGATGTTTACTGATCCTGCTAGTCAATTTTAAAACAGCCTGTTCTGTAGAACGTTTGGCTCTGAAACCATACTGATTAGAGTTCAATATACTGGTTTGCTCAAGGTAAGTAATTAATCTCTTATTAATAACTTTTTCAATAATTTTTGTTAAAATTGTTAAGAGGGATATTGGTCGATAGTTTGATGGATCCCCTTTTGACCCAGATTTATGTATTGGTATTATAATTGCTTTCTTGAGACAATTCGGAAAAACACCTTGCTCAAAGCTAAGATTGCAAATGTAGCTTATAGGCTCAATCAGATGTGCTCTAAGAGTTTTGAAAAAAGTAACACTAATTTTATCCCATCCACAAGAATTGGTAGACTTCAGACCTAATATAGTTTTCTCTATTTCAAATTTGTCCGTATAATGTAGTACCATAGACGTCGGGTTAGTGCAAGGAGATTTAATTTGGGAAGCGAGATAATTATCTGTTGTTTTAAGTTTTTCTAGGGTGCTATTGGCCAGATTTTTACCTACAGAAGTAAAGAATTTATTAACTGTATTGAGTGATTCGATTGGCGTCTTGTTTATCTTTGTTAGAAGTATATTGTTGTCCTTACGCGTTTTCCTATTACAAGCTTCGTTAATCAATTTCCATGTTGCTTTGCTATTCTTAGAATTTAGGTTGAAATTAGTTTCGTAATATGCCTTCTTTAGATCCCTTACTATTTTGGTGCACCAGTTTCTATAAATATGATACTTTTTTGTATTATCAGTATCATTTAGGGTGGCTACACGCAAATGCAGTTTATCCCTAACACGAAGACATCGCACAACACTCTCTGTTAGCCAAGGTTTTAGCGGTTGCTTACGTGAAGCCACTCTAAACGACGTGGTGTTTACATCGATTAAGTGTTTGATTTTGTTTATGAAAGAATCTGTAGCTTTATTCGTTTCATTAGTATTGTACAGCTCACTCCAGGACTCTTTCTTTAACATTTCACTGACAGCCTCAAAATTTAACTTTTGTTTAACAGTCTTTTTATTATTATTACTTGCTTTCATTTTCTTGACATTTAAATTGCTTAAGTACAATAATATTGGGGAATGATCGGTTATATCAATATCTTTAAAAACTACTGTCTGCCATGAATTTATAGATTTTACCATGAAATGATCAAGACATGTGTTTGATCTATTTCTAGTAGATATGTTTATCCCTTGTATTAACCCATATGATACTAAGAGATCCAAATACTCACAAGTTGTACTACTATGGTTTCGAGCAGATACATCTATATTTATATCTCCGGTTAGTATTACATGTTTACTTTTAATTTTGTCTAACAAAGTATCTACTGATGCTAAAAACGGTGACAAATTGTCAAAACAGGGCGGTCTATAGCAACATATAATACTAATTTCGTTACCAATGCTCACAAGTAAGCAATTACACTCCTTCATGCATGTCTCTTCAGTTACGTTTGCATTAATTGTATTTTTTACATACACGACAACGCCACTATTTTGGTTAATCGTGTATCGTGTAAAATATGCTCTGTAGTTAGAAATATCAGGTGGAGTGAAATTTTCGCCTATCCAGCATTCACTGAATACTAGTATGTCAGATAATGTCTGTAGCTGGGTGTAAAACAATAAAAAAGAGTCAATATTTTTGTGTATGCTGCGAATATTTTGACTAACAATACTAAAGCCATTGCAGCTGGTTTTGCACTCTCCGAGGACTGATAGACATAGGTTTGGATCACTCAATACATGACATGGACCCGTTGTTGAATCCATTTCAGTAACAATAGTTTTATTTATATGATCGAATTTTATGCCATATTGAAAAACACTGCACATGACAATCAAAGAACATATTAATAATTAAAAAGCCATATATACATATAACACTATTCTGATGTTTGGTTAGCGAACATAGTACTGTTAGCCGATGTTTTCATTTATCAAATAATATCCTGACGCGAATACCTAGAAATATATTGCTATAAGAGCCCAAGTATATAACAAAATTTATATATACTCTATAAGAGTAGCTGTGGTAAACAAGTGTTGATTGATGGGAGTAAAGTATGTATGTATGTGTAAAGTGTGTTTGTAAATAGTAATTTGTTATTGTGTAATAGTTATTGTTAAATAGAATAATAAAAAAACCATTTAAATTTAAATATTTTGTAACGCCCAGTCCTAGTCATTATTTTTTAGTATCTCTGCAAGTTGATTTGCGTTTCTAATCCATATGTGTTGAGTATTTTCAGTTTCTCTCAAGTATACACGACCATTTGCAACCCAGCAGTATTTGTAATTATGTGACAGCTTGAACTCTCGAGCCAAGTAAAATAGTCGTTTGGACTTGGACGTAAGACTTTCAGATACAAAAATAGGTTCAGGGACTCCTTGAATGTTCAATGTTTGTGAATTTAATTTATTCCCATCTCTATTATATGTCTTAATGCATTTCAAAAATTTATCTTTGACCATTTTGTTGCTAAATTCGGCAACTATATTGAAATAATCCTTCTCCTTATTTTTCACATAAAAAATATCCCGGATGTCGCTGATATTCCAGTTCATTGACAAATTGTTTATTAAAGCTGTCATTGTTTGGATTAAGCTCTCTTGTGTTATTTGCCCTTGTTTTGGTATATGTCTGATTTCTACACTAGTTTTCTTAGAGAACCATTCCAAGTAATCAATTTTCTCTTCTAAACTCTAAATTTTTTCTGAGATTATTCTTTTATTGTCCTCGAATTGGTCAATTTTTGTTTCTATCGTTATTATTTGATCAGAAAGCATATTTAGGGACTTTTCAATTTCTAAAATTGTGTTTAGAACCATTGTTGCAATATTCTTAACCTCCAAAAAGTAGTTCTCCATTTTATCAAACCTTTGATTTTGCTTTGCCTCAAACCTCTCGAACCATTCTTTCATTTCCAACCGAAAAGCAGTAAGTTGGTCAGGTTCTTCGTTTGACAATCGCCGTCTTTTTTCTCTTAAGATTACATTGGTTTTATTTGTATTTTCGCCCACATCCTGCGTAACTTTGGTGAGATCAGAGTCCGAGGAGAAGGCCTTAGTTGGAGTACGTTGCAAAGACATTTTCGATCAAATGTGATGTCTAGCGCCACCTGTCGTTAGGCGAGAGAACTAAATTCCAAGTTAAGTTCGGTTAAGACGCGTGCGCACGCTTGAGTCGTGTCCGCTATCGTAGTTTGCGAATTTGTCACGCGATGGCGTTATTAATGTTTGCAGGAGTAATTATTTATCTCTGCTAGTTTATGCGCGCCTGGTACCTCAGCACGATTTTGCTAGTAATATTGTTAAAGAAACTCACTCAAATCCGCACTTATTAAACGAGCTCTTGCTATTTTCTGATGTCCTATTTAATGCACTGAATATTTTTATATTGATTTTGAAATTTGAGACAGATATTTAAATCACGACTATACGCAATACACGTCCACTCACTGACACGCCCGGGGGGGTTTAAGAAAACACATTGATTATTTATTGGTTATTATGAAACACCGTGTAAATTGTAAAATTAACCTTCTTTTCTCCGCACTTTTTTTTTCAATGACGCCATATATAACTTTAATACGAGTATAACTACTAGCTGCACCCGGCATGCGTTGCTATGCCACGTAAATGCCAATTTTTTTGCTAGGAACCCTCATGGCCGTCCCCAGAACACCCAAAGTCACTAATGTAATGAATGGTTTCGGAACGCATAGAGGACAAACATACATACATTGATTTTTATTCATATAGATATTAACATGTTTCATACGGAACTGAGACGTGGCCGCTTACAATGGGTCTCATAAGAGGGCTCAAAGTCACTTGAAGGGCAATGGAGAGGGCTATGCTCGGGGTTTCTCTACGTGATCACATCAGAAATGATGAGATCCGTAGAAGAACTAGAGATACCGACATAGCCCAAAGAATTGCAAACCTAAGTGGCAGTGGGCAGGACACATCGCTCGTAGGACTGACGGCCGTTGGGGCGGAAAGGTTCTCGAGTGGCGGCCGCGTACCGGGAGACGCAGTGTTGGTAGGCCCCCTACAAGGTGGACCGATGATCTGGTGAAGTTCGCGGGAAGCCGCTGGATGCGGGAGGCGCAGGACCGATCGGTATGGAGATCCGTGGTCCCCCAAGGCCCCCCAAGGCCTATGTCCAACAGTGAGCGTCTCTTGGCTGATATGATGATGATGAGATGTTAACATGGGTAGGTTTCTGTTTGAGAGGGTATCGACCAAACACGTTGTGTAACTATTGAGAAATCACTGCTTTGTGAAAATAATATAAAGGGTCACAAAGTAAAATAGACCTTTGATAGTTTTGTTTTCACCTTGTAACGTCACGATCTCCGGTGACCCGATAGAAATAATGGAAAATGGCTGGAAACTTTTAATGTGTCTCCAATACAGAACAGTTCGAACTAACCAAGTTTTTGGAACTCCAAAGTAGTGTACCGGGTCACATTGAAATAAGGAGCCAAATTTACAGGAGAAACTTACTCCATTTGCGCTGTGTCGTAACGCGTCTATTAATGCAATAATTTTGACTATACACATATATGCAAACCAAAACGCGGCGAGCAACGCATAAAGTGACAAGACTTGGTGTGTTTACACTATCATTGACGCAATAGCATATAATAATACAACTCCTGGATATAAGCTAATCCTATTACCACAAAACGTCGGAAAAATACACTAGAATACGCAACACCTAGCCAACTACGCAATACTCGTATAATGGAATATACTCACAAGCTGAAGCCATTTTTAAGATATTTTATGGAAATATTGATATGCATATTTTACGAAATAGAGTGTGTAGGTAAACCTCGGTGAACCCTTTTAGAGCCATGCATATTCAGAATCGATATACAATTGTTTATATGTATGTAATTTTTTAAACTCTGCAATAAAAAACAAAATCGAAATAAACATTTAATCACACCGATTGCTCACCCCTTTGTGGGCTAGCGACACCCCCCGACTGTAATTGATAACTTGTAAATACAGATGTAAGGTTTTTTTTTTCAAATATATCAATTTTAAAAACAATCATAAATAGTGGACATTATTTGGTCAATAATAAATGGTTTTTTGAATTGTAACTTCTTTTTTGGTTTGTACATATAAGTAAACATACACGCTCCATTAATGGTTCATAGGGTTTTTGTTTAACACTGTATAATAGCATTGAAAATAATAGCCACGAAGATAGTTCTTTTTACCTGTCTGCGCAAAGCAAAGAAGGGTAATCTGTTCATATCAGTCTATGTATCTATGTTTGTTTCTTTGTGACTCTATATGGGCCAAACGTGTGGACCAATTTTGACCAGTCTCATGTCTATCGATACGATTTAATCTTGCGGGTGTCGCTAAAGACAAGACAGTTATCTAAATCAAATATGGCGACCATCAGGCGCCATATTGGCAAAAAAAATCATTAAAGTTCGTCGTGTGTGGTGTCGTTAAATAGGTTTTCGAAAATTATTGTTAGGTTTTTTGACCATTTTTCATTTTGATTAATCATTTAAGAAATATGAAGATGTAAATTCATTTAAGGCAAGTGAGATCGCGGGCGCGAGCCTAAAGACGAGAACGTACTATAAATTTCTAGTGAAAGCATTAAATAAAACTAATTATTATATTAAATAAAAATGTTGTCAATAAAAAAAATTAATCAACACGAAAAGAAAACATTGAATAAAAACTGAAAAGAAAAAAAAACAAACCCAATAGTACCAGTAGAATAAAATTCTAGCAGTCGAGACTCATTTTTGGTTATCAAGATTAATAAGTCGCCACTTCTAGAATTTTATTCTACTGGGATTGCTTTTTCCATTCAACTTTTGTTCAGCTGTTACATTTTATACAGTCATATATATGGAAGATAAGCGAAATAGACTCTATGTATAAAGAGAACCGTTATAGAAATGAAGAGTAATGCTGTATTTATTAAGCAAGCAATTAACGCAATAGTTCACACGTGCCATTTTCATTTTATTAACCACAGTCATAACCAGGTCGATCCCTCCATAAGCCCATATTATGAAAACTGAGCGTATCGATTTTTCTTTAGCGAACGTGCCTGAATAACTTTTAGAAACAACCATTATTTCGGTCACCTTAATTTTTTTTTGTAACTCAATATGGTGAAATTAGTGATGTCTCTAAATTTCAGTTCAAATTTTCAAATTTTAATTCAGAACCAACTGTTTATTTCAAGAAATCATAATTTTTCTTTTTGGAAGTTAGAAGCAAACTTTATTATTAACTAGTGGACCCCGCAGACGATGTCCTGCCCTATTTCAGCGCCACCTACTGGGTCCAATTGTACTTTTCAACCTTCCCTGGACTGTAACTATACAAACACACACAGAAAAATTCTTAAGATTCGGTCAAGCCGTTTTCGAGTTTTACTAACACTAGCGATTAACATAGACTAACACACAGCGATTTATTTTTATATATAAGAAGAAGAAGAAGTACTGAGCCTATTCAATCAAATACACACATAAAATTTCGTAAGAATCGGTCAAGCCGTTTTCGAGTTTTAACGAGACTAACACACAACGATTCATTTTTATATAAAAGAAGAGAAGAAGTACTGAACCTATTCAATCAAACACACACATAAAATTTCGTAAGAATCGGTCGGACCGTTTTTAAGTTTTTGTGAGACTAACACACAGCGATTCATTTTTTTATATAAGAAAGAAGAAGATATTGTATCCTCTAAGTTCCATAAGTTACAGTACAGGTACAGTTCAATAAGTGCCGATAACGAACGACAGAACGCTGGCAAAAAAATATTTTTTTAAATACGAAATTTTTGACTCGTGACGTCAAATGAAATATCTGTCCTTTAACCCCACGAATTCACGACAAACAAACAAACAAAGCACTAGAATGAATTGCTTAGACACTACACGATAAACATCAGGCATAACATGTCGCATGGGTTCATTGGATGAACGAGAGGACAGACGAGGACGGACACATAAATGAATAACACACGACACGGAAAATGAGAAGAAACGGATCTTACAAATTATTCCTAAGTTCCGCAAGAAGAATGGTCATAAAAAAGGGTTGCTGATTTATAACTTCCTACTAACTTTTGCCCGCAACTTCGTCCGCCTGGAAGTCTTTTTTATTGTTTCCCTTTACAAATCCCCCCCCCCCTTTTACACCCTTAAGGAATGATTTCTGGGATAAAAACTATTCTTTATCCTTCCCCACAACTCAAACTATCTCCATACAAAATTTCATCTAAATAGGTTCAACGGTTATTGATTCCCCATACAAATTTCCACCCCCTTTTTCTCCCCTTAAGGGATGATTTCTGCTTTAAAAGCTATCCTATGTCCTTTCTGCGACTCAAACATGTCTTTACCGAATTTCACCTAAATCGGTTGAGTAGCTTAGGCGTGATTGCATAACACACAGACAGACAGAGTTACTTTCGCATTTATATATAATATATACCAGCTGTGTCCGCGAACTACGTTTCGCCATAATAAAAAATGTTTACGACATATTCTCAGACCTACCGAATGTACACAACAAATTTCATAAAGGTCGGTCAAGCCGTTTCGGAGAAGTTTGTAACAAACACTGTGACATGAAAATTTTATATATTAGATTATAAAATTATAAAAAATAAAAAAAGGATCAACGAGTTATGTATGTAAGAAGTGATACTTGTGACAAGTGTCATTGAGGGATCTTCTGATAAGTATCACTAAGGAATTTTATCCTAAACTAGCTGTGCCCGCGAACTACGTTTCGCCATCAAAATAATTAACACAGTGTTTAGTTTTTTCCTCCATTTTATTCCATAATGATTCAACTTTATTATGCCTTTCTTGAGCATCGGCCATTTCGAAATTAGGACAATTTTCGTAGGTTCGTAATGCTCTTTTTCTAACAGTCCACAAAATTAAATACATTACATATTACTATAAACACTAAGTATTATTATTGTTTTAGAGACATTATTGATATTAATAAATTCTTCTTCAGTAGAAAGAACTACACAGTTGCAAGAATAATCTTTATCGTATACATGTTTCGAATTAAAATAAACAATTGTTAATAAATTAGAACTGTATACGAATAAAGTTTAGATTTTATAATGGGTGTTGGTAACACCAACAAAATATATTTTTTGGATATGACAACTTGGCCAATTTTGACTGGTCGTACAGTAAGCTCCTTGTCAAGCTATACTGTTTGGCCTTTGAACCGTTCTTATTTCGCTCGTAATACTGGCGGTTTTCGTAGAGTTAATGTATAGCATGAATGGGGGGGGGGGGGGGGGGGTTACTGTACAAATACGTTTTCCGTATTCGATATCCGATCACGGAATACAGACACGGAGTTTCGTGAACGTAGCGCAGACGTTCGTTTCTTCTCATTCGGGATTTCTACCATTCTACCTAAACGTACGTACAAAACGTGTTCCGTTCGTAATAAAAACGAACGTGTGCGGCAGTCAATGAGTATTTTGTATAGATTTGATGCATTCGGATGCCCGCATTCAGAAAACGAATGCGAAAAAACGTATTTATGCGGTTAGCCTTAAAATGTATTGAGACTTCCGTTTTTGTAACGTGTACTGTGCGATATAGTGTTGCTGGCATAGTTCGGTTAGCAAACTCGCCGTGATGACTAACATCCAACACACAAACTTGGAGTTATCGTTAGTTAGTTCACGATCGTTGCATTATCACGGTCTCGAAGGACACTAAACACAGGTAACATCTAACATCGAACATCCAATAGGCCCCGAAGCGGTACTCAAACTTTTTTGGTGACGGAACCCTTTTGGAAAGCGAAATACTTGACGGAACCCTAAAATAAAACAATAGTTTTTAAAAGTGTATTCTTTATTAATAAGCATAATGAAAGTACGACCAGAGAGGGTGTTGTGATTTTTCTAAATTATTGCGGAACCCCTTATAGGGGTAGTGTGGACCCCTAGGGTTCCGCGGAACACACTTAGAGCATGGCTGCTCTAGGTACCCTTCAGGGCCTACTTTCATTTAATACCCCTATTGCTGGGTTTGAAAAGCAACTGTTATCCGTCTTTTTTGAGCGGCGGCCATGTTGAATTTACGTCAATGTTGCTACGTTCATAGTGCTCTACTGATCAAGGCCTTTCATATGATACCCATATTGCTGGGCTTAGAAACGAACTTTTATCAGTTTTTTTTTGAGCAGCGGCCATATTGAATTTTGTGCTATTTTCCTAAGTTCATAGTGCTCTACTCTTCAAGGCCTTTCATTTGATACCCATATTGCTAGGTTTGGAAACTAACTTTTATCCACCTTTTTTGAGTGGCGGCCATGTTGAATTTATGTCAATGTTGCTAGGTTCATAGTGCTCTACTTATCAAAGCCTTTTATTTGATACCCATATTGCTGGGTTTGAAAACGAACTTTTATCCATTTTTTGAGCGGCGGCCATGTTTAATTTAGGGCAATTTTCCTTAGTTCATAATGCTCTACTCTTTTAGGCCTTTCAGTTGATACCCATATTGCTAGGTTTGGAAACGAACTATTATTCTTCTTTTTAGAGCGGCGGCTATGTTGAATTTATGTCAATGTTGCTAGGTTCATAGTGCTCTACTCATCAGGGACTTTCATTTGATACCCATATTGCTAGGCTTGGAAACTAACTTTTATCCACCTTTTTTGAGCGGCGGCCATGTTAAATTTATGTCAATGTTGCTAGGTTCATAGTGCTCTAGTCTTCAAGGCCTCCCATTTGATACCCATATTGCTAGGCTTGGAAACTAACTTTTATCCACCTTTTTTGAGCGGCGGCCATGTTAAATTTATGTCAATGTTGCTAGGTTCATAGTGCTCTACTCATCAATGCCTTTCATTTGATACACATATTGCTGGGTTTGGAAACGAACTTTTATCCGTTTTATTTGAGCGGCGGCCATGTTGAATTTAGGGCGATTTTCATATGTTCATAGTGCTCTACTCATCAAGGCCTTTCATTTGATATGCATATCGCTGGGTTTGGAAACGAACTTTATCGGCAGTCATGTCAAATTAAGTCAACGTGGCTAGGTTCAATGTGTTCTACTCTTTAGGTTCTTCGTTCGATATCCATGTTCCTTGGGTGGATCCAAAAAAATGTGATCCGTCATTTTAGACATTAGGATCAAGAGTCCCGTCCCGTCCCTCTACGCGTAACCCAGAATATTGCAGTCAGATATTTTTTTTAATTATCAATATTAATCTATTACTTTTAATAGTTTTAAATGGATGAAAGAGTTTGATTTCTTAGTCCTAATGTAAAAACATATAACACCTTTCAAAATACCTTGAAAAGAGTATCTTCATTTTTCAACATTTCAAATATTTCAAAAATTGTACCGATTTTGTGAAAATTAGTCAAGAATTAAACTAATCTACAAATTTTAATTTTATGGTCACTCGATAAGTATTTTCATAAAAAATGCTTTATACATTGGTTGTATGGCTTGATCTTTTTGCCTTACCACCACGGTCCGACATAAGAAAAAGACAATTTGGTTGGCGAAATCCAGTTGGGCACAGCCATTAACAGAAAATATTAAATTTTATTTGTACTATGTGAAACACTTCATTCCTGCCTTAATTTTCGAAATCCAATTACTTAAGATCAGGCTGTATGGCGTAGTTCCATTGCCTTTCCTTCGTGGAAGAAAATACCTTCTCTCTGTACTATGTGACAGACTTGTCAAAATAATTTCACGCGCGCCATGTTGTTTTTCTACCTAAAGCCAATTCGAAAATTTTATTATGGTATTTTTTCACTAAAAATAAAAAGTGAATTTAAACAAACGAAATTATGCCTAAATGTTCTTCCGGAAAATTCTAAGCATTGTGGTGTAAGCCATATCAAATTCTGTCCAGTAGTTTCGGAGATCTTTCCGGACAAACAGACAAACAAACAAACAAACAAACCAACAAACAAACATTTTTTTAAAAAACTATTCTATCGTGTTCTGCTAATGATTTTAAGGCGACCTGTGTATTTTTTTTCTTAATATTTCGCAATTACAGATTTTTGTACCCCTACGATTTTATTATATATAGAGATAATAAAAAATGTAAGTTACTCAACAAACGCAACTCAATTCGCGACTTTTTTTTCGTCCAACTTACTCCTCGCTCTTGGTCAGGGCTGTTTGGATGTGTAATCCCTTGCTTAGGGACGACTATATGCAGCAATTGGCATATTGTAGTCGAAATGAGAAACTCGTCTCTAAGATTGTGCTGTTTTGAAGAAATTTGTTTTTTTTTTACTATTCTCCATATTTTTTTTCTATTCAATTTTGAATGAATGCATTGAAATACCAAAGGGACACCAGTTACGTAGAGATTAAGTTTTATTTTTGCTTCAAGTACTTAATTTAAGGATTAAGTTTTATTTCTGGCAGTCGAGATTGTTCCACATATTTTTTAATTGATTTTTTGTCTTAATCTATTCGACACTTTTGTCGTAAACAAAAAAGATGCAGACAAAAAAATCGTTTGAAATTATGAAATACCTACGTTATCATAATGAGTGAAAGTAAGTATGGAAAGCGTAACAAAAAATATAAAATGATAAAGTAATGCATATTTATATAACAAATTATATTTATCAACAAAAAAATATATTTTACAAAAAATTAAAACCGACTTGGTAAAAACACAAAATAAATATGATTATAATGTGTGTATTCTTATATTATTTTTTACTTTTGTGATTTAACATCGGTTTTTATTTTATTTTATAAATCTTTTTTAAATTATTTTTTGTGAATTTTCTAAAGGTCACCAAAGTAACGTGAAATAATACAACTAAGGGTCAATACGTGCCTATTGTATTTAGAGACACCTCTAACTCCTAAAAGTCAAGAACCCTTCCATCATCAGCTCAGCTCATGATTACCAGACGCTAATACCTAAATAGCTTCAGAAAAAACATGTAAAACATTAGCCGTGCCTATAAAATTTAAGGGTTTGCCTTGATTTTCCTGAGATCCCGTCACCAGATCTCAACTTGACCACAATGAATACCACGGATTCCGATGAATACCACAGTATACCCTCTCAAACCAAAAATGAATTTTCCAAATCGGTTAATAATAAAGGGAGTTATGAGTAAACAAACATAAGCAAGTATTAATTTTACAAGCTTTTAGTAGGTACTCGTCAATACGAATCAAACGAGCCTAAACTCGTTGGGGTTGTGTCATTTTATTGCGGAGTTCCTATGGTCACCTTCCAGCTCCAGCATTTGATCAGCTCCATATCATCATAATATTACATTGTCTGTCACGCAATATACATATGCATGCAAAATTTCAGCTCAATCGGAAACCGGGAAGAGGGTCAAATTTAACTTGCAAGATTTCAATACAGACACCGGACAGGTGAAAGTAAATAAAAATCTTGTAAAAACATGGAGTCAAACTAAGAACTTCCTCCTTTTTGTGAAGTTGGTTTAAATAACCAAATACTGGGCTGCCTTGGAGTAAATCTAATTCAATGGTACATTGGCACATACATACCGAGAAATTATATTTAATTAAAGTAAATTGGGGGAGGCCTATGTCCAACAGTGGGCGTATATTGGCTGATATGATGATGATGAACTTTAATTAAATATCATACCAAAATGACGTAATTGTAGAAGACTAATAAAAGTATACTTTTTTAAATATTTGTAACTTTTTATATTTGGCGCCCAATGTGGGGCCTTACACTCATATTATTTTTAAGTAGTATTCGAATGTTACATAGGTAATAAAGAGAACAAATTACCGTAAATAACCGAATACTGGGCTGCCTTGGAGTAATCCTAAGCCAATGATACATTGGCACATACGTACCGAGAAATGATAGTAATTAATGTTAATTAATATTACGTAATTTAAGAAGACTAATAAATGTATACTTTTAAATATTTATAACTTTTTATATTTGGCGCCCAACGTGGGGCCTTACACATTTCAACAATTTTATTTTCAAGTAGTGCTCAAATGTATACATAGGTAATAAGGTAATAAAGAGAAGAAATTACAGTACTGGTGGTAAGAAGATTCCTAAAAAAAACGAAACCCGCGATTTTCATTTGCAGAGACATCTGAATTAAGTATGCCTAAAACACTTACATTTTATTAAAATCTTATGAGAATTTATTTAGATTTCAACATTAGGACCCTACTTATTCTGTCCCACGTTGGGTGCCAAATAGGAAACGTAAGGTTTATGTTATCTTGTTAGTTATAATAAACTACATTATTTTATATTGCACTTTACTGTACTATCTGAATGATATCAAAAATTTCATTAAAATGTTTATTGTCAGCAAATAAGTACTATACCTAGGTACTTAGTAAAACAGTCACTGATCAAATAGCTCATTTATCCCCATTACTACTATTTCTTAATGTTAAGTAAACAGACTAGTATGCGATATGAAGATATAGCTAATTAGTAACATATAAGGAGCTACATATAAAACAACATCGTCTTGGATGGTTGCATAACGAACGATAGGTTCATATGGTAATCAAGAAACTTGAAAGTTATTCAACTTCTCTTCCAGAAAACTCAGCTTCTTGTATAACAACTTCATTCTAAATATTATCTTATGACTGAAACTTGCTCTTAAATATAGAAGAAATAACAAGTGATCAGAGATAAAGAATAACAAAAAAATAATTCCTTATTTGTGTAATTATACGAGTATAATTAAAAAACATTACTTATAACACTTTTTGATAATAATGCTGATAATTAAAAAAGTAAACCAAATTATAGTGTCAAGCACCGAAATGTCTAATAAAAATAACTGCGTTAAGTTACTTCGTTAAGAACTTTTAAGACTTTTTTAATTTAAGCTTTAAAGTTAAAATTCATATTTGTTGGTCATCAAAGTTTTAGCGGGTACTCACTACTACTTACCTTATAATTGAATTCCATGAAATCTTCCGTTACGCTGGTGTTCTTTTTACAAATGAAATAAAAATCATCACACACAATCTTTCACAGCTAAAGAGTTTAAAAACTTACACAACAATTAATTTCACTCTATTTTTGTATGAGCGCGGCGTTACATAGTTAGCTTTCGACGTGTATTCTATACAACTGACTGGATGCACGTTTTTTATTATTTCAATTTTGCATACGGGATTCCAAATTTGAATTTTCCGATGGCGGGCTTGGAGCGCGAGGGCGCGCGCTTCCCTCCGCTTGTCTCAAACATTTTATCACACTGAATGGTGGAGAAATCTACCGTTAGGGATGTGCTGCATCGGTTTCATTGTTGGCAATATTTTTTATCGGCGTCGATGAAAGAGTTCAATTCAATACATGAACCCTACAAATTGCTTTCCCATAGACAGATTAATATTAAATTAGGAAATATGGTGTAGGACCTGATATAGCTTATAATTACAACAAAATTTTTATATTACCTAATTATGAAACGTATAAAAAAATAACAATCAAATAATTTATCATAGAGAACGCAGAGTAAAGAGCCTTCTCTAAAATACTTTTAACGTGTGTTATTTAGTTAAAAGGCTTTTTGATTTTTAAGACAATATTCTCGATATCGAATTAAAATTCTTAACATAAAATGTGTACTTCGATATCGACAATTTCCTCACATTACCAACACTAGACACGGACAGTCCGTCCGAACACAACATTGGCGGGATTCGCGCATGCGCGCAACATGTTTATCAAGATACGAAAGTTGAATTCGCGCTGTTAGGCTCTATAAATCTTGAGAAAACATTTGTAGATCTCGTCATAAGCAGGATAACAAACAAGGAATGTATTAACTCAATTCGTGGGTGGGCGTTTCTCAACCGTCTTACAATTACATTTTGCTGTGTCCTTAAATTATGCCACTTGGAGATTTCACCGTGTTCCCCGTTAACTTTTAAATTCTCGTTTGAATTTGACAGTTTGAATGATAAAAAAGTTTGGAACAGATCGAATCGGCTATTCGTCACCAAATAATCTGCAAATGTTGAACGGAGATACCCAGGGCCGTCTTAAGTATATTCGCCGCCGGGGTGCGAAAGCCCAGCCTGCGCCCCCACCATTTCGTCACTAAAAAACGCTATATATTTCTTATGTTTCATTTATTTATTCTTATTTAAAACATCTAATACAAAAATATAACTTATTTTTGTCAATTCAAAGGCTCGAAAAATAAATATTTTTTCATGTACGGTAGGTACTACATGAAAAAATATTTAAGTAGTAAATTTATATCTTCGACGATGCGTTCTTTTGAATGAGTTCGATAGCTTGTGGGTTCTTTTGAAGTATCTTGCGTTTATATTATTTTAGAAAGAATATATGTACTGTAGTTGATTATTTATTTCTCAATGAAAAACAGATCTTTTCTCTACGAATGTAATTTGGTAAGTGCGTAACAATTTTTGAATCTGCCGAATGAATGATTCTATATAAGAATGAATGTATGTCGATTGGATGAATGATGCGTTGAGCTGATGAATGAATAGAAGATGAATGAAGGTAGAAGTTTGAGCCGTCGCTTGATAGATGGCGTTAACATACCGCCGGCCTTGGAATAACCAAGTTCCAACAGTATCACGCATCCTTTTCTTCACGTGCTTCATCATCAAGTTGTATGGGAAGTGGACAAAGCTTCGCAAAACTTCTCTGAATATTCCCAGATGCTGTCCGGATCTCAGCTGCCCGGGATACGCCATCTTTGCCAGGGTAGGTGCGTAAGATTCTGCCAAGACGCCATCGTAGAGGTGGTGCATTATCTTCTTTGATCAATACAAGCATATTTTCTTTCAGATCAGGTGCATTCGTCTTCCATTTGGTACGGGTCTGCATCTCAGAAATATATTCTTTAGACCATCTCGCCCAGAAGTGTTGCCTCATCTGTTCTATTCTGTCGTAGCGCAGAAGACGTCCAGGTGTCGCTGCTGTGATATCTTTGCAAGCTGGCGCGATCATAGACTTTCCTATTAGGAAATGGCCTGGGGTGAGAGGGGAAAGGTCATTGGGATCTGTGGAAAGAGGTGACATTGGTCTGCTGTTAAGTACAGCTTCAATTGAATATAAAGCAGTAGTGAATTCCTCGAATGTCAATCTAGCATCTCCCACAACTCGACGAAGGTGATGCTTACACGATTTAATTCCAGATTCCCACAAACCACCAAAGTGAGGACTATAAGGCAGAATAAATTTGAATTTTATGTTTTCATTTTTAGTAAAATCTATAATATCATTGGAGCAAGTTGGAAAAAAACTTATTAATTTCATTAGCCGCACCAACAAAGTTACGTCCGTTATCGGAATGAATCTCCGCGGGCTTACCACGGCGAGCAATAAACCGTTTTAAAGCTAAAATATAATCAGAGGTTGATAGACTGCTCACAAGTTCCAAATGGACCGCTCGAGTTACGAAACAAACGAATAAACAAATATAGGCTTTCGTCAATTTACCTCCGCGTCCTTTACGGCTCAGAATCGAAACAGGACCTGCATAGTCTACACCACAGTACAAAAATGGATAACCAGGATGTAAGCGCTGAGATGGCAAATTACCCATAATCGGTGTCAAAATGTTACCTTTCATCCGAGTACAGATAACACACTCTCTGACAACCTTCCTAGCTAGATTTCTACCACCTATTGGCCACCAACACTCACGCACAGTACTTAATAGTAGCTGTGGGCCTGCATGTAGTAATCGTGTATGCTGTTCTCGAAATAATAACAAAGTTAAACGATGCTTACCGCTTAATAATACCGGGTGCTTCTTTTCGTAACTAAAATTATTCGCATTTGATAATCTACCACCCACTCGTATAACTTTATTCTCGTCTAGAAAAATATTAAGTCCTGACAAACTACTATTTCGCTTGACTGGTATAATTAGTTATTAATTAACTGGTTATATTCAATAGGAAACATTTGTTTTTGTGCAACAACATGCAGTATGCACTCGGCCGCGCTGAGCTCGTCGACTGATAAGGAACCGGTTAGCCGAAGCCGCTTGTGTCGCTGCGCTCGCGTATTATTTACGAATCTAAGGACGTATGCTATGATTCTTTTTATTTTAGAAAAACTAGAATATCTATCAAAATTAAATATGCACGTGTCGTTTATACTAGCTAATGATACAGTTTGTGACTTGAGTTCGGGTAATTCATGCGTATTTGAACTGAAATGAATATAATTTTGCGAATTAAAGTTTTTATTATGTAAAAATAATGGACCGTCCCACCACTGACTACATTGACCGAGCGCGCTAAAGTTGAGGCCTCGCGACAATATATCTGCGGGATTTTCTTTACTATTGACATGAAGCCAGACTGAATCTCCGGTTAATTCATTAATTTCACTCACTCTGTTTTGTACAAATAATTTTAGTAAATGCGGAGACATTCTTAGCCAGCCAATAACTATTGTTGAATCAGTCCAAAAGTAAACTGAATCGAATTTTAACCTAAGTGAATTAATTATTTTATTGTGCAATTTAGCACCTGTTAATGCACCCAGCAGTTCCAACTTTGGTATGCTAAGAACCTTCAAAGGGGCTACCTTGCTTTTGGCACAAAGTAATTTAACTGTTATGTCTGAGTCGTTGTTGTAAGTTTTTACATACGCGCAAGCTCCATAAGCTGCTTGGGATGCGTCGGAAAAAATATGGAGTTCCGTACGTTCTGCATATGGGCTTTTCACATAACGTGGAATCCTTAATTTCTGTAAATCATCTAACGCATTAATAAATTGATACCAACTTTTAATGATATCTTCAGGAACTGGGTCATCCCATCCTATCTTAGATAGCCACAATTTCTGTAATATTATTTTAAAATTAATTACTGCAGGGGCTACAAGACCTAGCGGATCATAAATTTGCGATATAACAGATAACATAACACGTTTTGTTAATAATTTAGGCATACATTTTAATTTGGTAACAAAATGCAATTCATCACTGTTGCTTAACCAACCGAGACCTAAAGTTTTATTTTGCGGATGTTCACCTATGTGCAATTCTTTAGATTCTGTAGCAGACACGTCATAATTAAAGGTCCATTTGCGAAGTGGAAAGCAACCAGAGCGCAGAACTTCAGATACCTTTTCGCATGTTTTGAATAAAAAATCTGAATCATCATGGCCCGTAATTAGGTCATCCACAAAAAAATCCTCGCTTATTATCCTGGCTACCTCAGAGTCACAGCTTGATGCCAATTCTCTAAGACAGCGCATACTAAGGTAAGGTGCAGAGGAAGTGCCGTAGGTTACTGTATTTAGTTGATACAGTCCTAACTCCTCTGATGGATGGTCACGCCAAAGAATTATTTGTAAATTTCTTTGATCCTTTTGTATGAGTACCTGCCTAAAAAACTTCTCACAGTCTGCGCATGCTACAAATTTATACTGTCTAAATCTAAGTAAAATTGAAAATATATCATTTTGAAGTATGGGACCAGTATACTGAATGTCATTAAGTGACTTATTTGACGTAGTTTTAGCACTACCATCAAAGACAACTCTTAGTTTTGTCGTCGTGCTATCTTTAAAAACACAATGGTGGGGAAATACGAAATTAGGCGACTCAAGCGCATTTATTTGAGTCATGTGACCTAATTCTCTATATTCTCGCATAAAATCACAATAAAGTTTCTTACATTCAGGAAAACGCTCTAATTTGCGTTCCAAATTTACAAATCGCTTTTCTGCCGTTTTAAAAGAATCTCCAAGAGAATCGGGTGATTCCCTCAGCGGGAGTCGAACACTGAACCTTCCGTACTCGTCACGAAAAGTTGTGTTACGAAAAATCTCTTCACACTTACGCTCATCAGCTGTGAGTGTGTTACTCGACCTGGATATCTCTTCGATTTCCCAAAATCGTTTTAATCGTTTATCTATCGAATCTAAATCTATTTCTAACGTATTAGTGAGGTTACACTGGACTTCGTGACACATTGAATCTCCGTGAAAACTACCAGATATTAACCACCCTAATTTAGAGCTCTGTAAATATGGCCCTTGTGAAAGTCGTATTTTTTCTCCATCTAACAAATCCCAAAAACCTATCAGCTCCTATCAAAATATCTATATCTGACGGCAAGTAAAAGGTGGGATCGGCTAAAATTATATTCTCCGGAATAACTAACGTGTTTATATCTATATGCGTCGTAGGCAATAAAGAGGTAATACACGGTAAGATTATACACCTAACTTGTGTATTATAATCGCATAACTTTGACTTAAATATTATTTCGCATAATTGACTCGAGTTAGTGACCGATCGCCCTAATCCCGAGACACGAACAGTGGACTGTAAAATCGGAAGTTTTAATCGCTTACATAATTTTTCAGTTATAAAGGAATGCTGGCTACCACAATCAAGCAGCGCGCGCGCATAATGATACTTGTTATTGGCATCAGCGATTTCTATCAATGCGGTTGATAACAAAACAGGTTGCAAGCCGCTGAGTGTCGTTTGCAAGCCGTTATCGACCCTAAATCTGTGTACATTAATTAAGATCTGTTTTACTATGAAGTGTAGTAGACGTAGTGGGGAGACTGTTATTGGTTGCCATTGCACGATGCACCGGTGCATTAGAAACAACACTCTTATTTTCTATATGTAACAGTCCGTTATGTCTCTGTTGACATTGTCTACATGAACCGAATGTGCAATCAGATATGGAATGACCTGACCGTAAACAATTCGGGCACAGTTTTTTAGTTTCTACGAATTTAATTCTGTCTTGGATCGGTAAATTTAAGAAACGAATACAAGTGTAAAGTGCGTGTTTGTCATCACACATAACACAAGTTCGAATTGATCGATCCGACTGCTTAGTGTTTCGCGTAGATACATAGCTATGAACGTGTTGTGATTTAAACAAGTTTTTCTTAGGCTCGCTAATGGATGATTTGTTTTCGTGTTGTTGTGACTTCATAGAGTGATTATTTTTACTATGATTAACCATCTCCAACATGTCAGCCCTATTTTTTTAAAACGAAAGTAAATAATCCAATTTAAGTGAAGTATCGCTGCGAAGATCAGAAGTGATAGAACCTTTGTGATTTTCCCATTCTCTCTCGGTAGATGAATCTAATTTAGTGACAATTAAATATATAATTAACGTGTCCCACGTATCGGTGGGTTCACCAATAGTTTTTAATGCGCGTAAATTTCGATTAACGGTATCTATCAATTTTCTAATCTGCGCAGGCGACTCTTGCTGAATAGACTAAAGCGTAAATAATGATTTTACGTGATTATGTATAAGCAGGCGATTATTACGAAATCTTTTGACTAATAAGTCCCATGCGTTAGTGTAGTTAGCCGCAGTGAACTCTAATGCACTTATTACTTGAAGGGCGGTACCACTTAACGACGATCTTAGGTAATGAAATTTCTGGATAGAATCTAGGTCATTGCGATTATGTATCATGGTGATATATGAGTTTTTGAATTCTAACCATTGATCATATGAACCGCTAAAGGACGGAAGTTTAATTTCGGGTAATTTCACTGACATTAATCTCTGAACGTTACACTTGGAACCAGACTCAGCAATATCATCGACCAATCTACACTTAGCAGTTGCCACAACGTTAAAATATTGTTCCTCAAATTGCTCTCGATATTCTAAATGAATAAGCAAATCATTTTCGTCAACTTTACTTTCAATCTCAGTCTGAATAGAATGAAAGTTAGCAAGTAAGTTTTCGAAATCTTTGATACGCAATTTTAATTCGGCCTTATCTTTTTCAGTTAATATTTTATCAGCAATTTTATTCAAATATTTTTCAAATAACGTTAATCGTAACTTTGAAGCAGATCTTAATTTTTTAAGTTCTACCATGCGGTCGTCCGCCATTACGCGATCAGGACTTTTACTCTTTCTGTTATGTGATTTAGGTACATTTAAACATTTAGAATCATCGTCACTCATTCTGGCACTTTATAGGAATCAGAAACACTTACGTGGCTGGTACAGCGAGCGATATAGGAGCTGCTAGACTGACACGATTCACAAACTGGAAAGTGAAAATCACAAAAATGTATTAGACAATGTCCGTTAGGATGGGAGTAAAATAGGATGAAAGTCTGACCGTTTCTCGCCTTCTCTTGCTTTCTCTCGTATTCAAACGGCTTCTCGTGTCTAATTCGTCTACTCCAGTATACTTCTCGTCTCCAGAAGATTAGGCGTAGTCCAATTGTGATCCGTCGAAGAAGAACCAAATGTTCGATAGCTTGTGGGTTCTTTTGAAGTATCTTGCGTTTATATTATTTTAGAAAGAATATATGTACTGTAGTTGATTATTTATTTCTCAATGAAAAACAGATCTTTTCTCTACGAATGTAATTTGGTAAGTGCGTTACAATTTTTGAATCTGCCGAATGAATGATTCTATATAAGAATGAATGTATGTCGATTGGATGAATGATGCGTTGAGCTGATGAATGAATAGAAGATGAATGAAGGTAGAAGTTTGAGCCGTCGCTTGATAGATGGCGTTAACAGTAAGTATAACTTTTTTGTTACAAGTTTATAATATTATATACGAGTACATCAAACTCAATTTTTTGGGCTTTTGCGTTAGCAAACTTTTTAATTATGTCGTCTATTTAGACATCAACTTCAGACTCTATACCTACATATAATGCCCCAGGGGGTATATTATGACATCTTAATTCCAGGCAGTTTTCTGAATTGTTATAACGCCATTTATTTCTCTTTGTGTAATGAGTAAAAGAAAGGCACTGATAGCAATTCAAAAAACTGGCTAAAATTAAGATGTATTGTTATAACGCCATTTCTTTCTCTTTGTGTAATGAGTAAAAGAAAGGCATTGATAGCAATTTAGAAAACTGGCTAAAATTAAGATGTTATAATATACTTACTCGTTTGTCAATCAATCTTGGGTCATAGTGGATCGTAGATAGGTTTTAATCAATTTCAATTTTGAAAAAGACGTTTACCTTCAGCTATTTTTACAATAATTTATTTAGTTTGTATGGGAAAAAAAGTAGGTTTGTTAGCCCTAATATTTTTCCTACAGAATCTCTACTTCTGATGGATACATACCCTTAAATGTTATTGGGGTGTTCAGTTACACCCGGTATACTTAGAGATGTTGTAACGTTAGGAAACACGGGCATTAAATTATTTTTATCTATTTAACTCAATATATCAAGTGGAGTTGTGTCTCTAGTAAATATTGGTAGGAACTCTAACTCATTAAACAGATCTTCCCCATCGATATCTGATGTATTTTTGTTTATTTGTTAATTTTTCTTGTAAATTTAAGCAGTGTGATTTTTTTTCGTCGGATTCTAATTTTCTCCATTTCTTAATATTTTGGAATAACGAAATCACTTCTAAAACTAGAAAAATATTTTAATTTTTTTCTTAGCATTTAAAATAGGCTCATCTACAGCCTCGTAACTAAAGTGTCTTTTGGGACTAAAGGGACCTGGAGGACTTGCAGTTTCGGTAAATTCAATTTGACATTGTAATTCATTACAAATCAATTTTGATATCTACAATTCTACATATAACGGGTGTAAAAAAACCAATCACAAAGCCGAAGCCCACGTATTGAACCCATCGTCAATATCATTTTTGTCTTCTAGACCATACCTGGGAAATTAATAATTACCGAGATATTTAAGTTCAAAGTGACAATTATTTTTTCGAGGTTTTTATACCAAATTGTTTGGAACATTATTTGTTAATTTTCACCCAAAGAAAGTTCAAAGAAAAAAACAGTATTTGTTGACAAAAAAGAGTTAATTTACAACGCGCAATGTATTTGCAACGGACGCTGTCTATTGTCGCCGCGAGCAGCTGACTCACGCAGGGACGATATCCGTAGCGCGCGAGCGTGCGTTACATTGCGTAGTACATTTAGCAGTTGTTTTTAAAAACCTAAAAATAAATTTCGTTTCCCACCAAAAATATTTTTATATAAGTTAATTTTAATGGTCTGAATGCGTATACGTGTGCATTGTTTTTAGTTTTTTTACACCGTGTATATGTATATACACAGTGTTTCATAATAACCAATAAATAATCAATGCGTTATCTAAAACTAATTATTAAAATGTGTTACACATAATGTCATTCAACCCAAAATTTTCACGTATATCATAGTATCATCATCATGTCTATGATTTACATGAAAATTTTGGGTTGAATGTCATTACGGGTAAACACAATTAAATAATTAGTTTTAGATAACGCATTGATTATTTATTGGTTATTATGAAACACCGGAGCGCACAACCGTAACCGCTAATGGTAGAAACGTGAAATTTGGACAGTTGTTTTAATTCAAAATGCGGTCGCACACTAAGACGGGATTTTTCAAAAAATTAACCCTAAAGGGATGAAATAGGGGTTGCAAGTTTGTATGGAAAAATCTTTAAATTAGCAACGATTTTGATAAAACCTTAGATTCATGCTCTTAAAACATTTCATTGAACACGTGTTTCATGATTTATTGGAATTCACCCTTTAACTGATTTTAACCTGATCAATTATTTTGATCGCCTCTGAAAGGATGACGTCAGATTTGTGCAAAATTTTGCCAACGATATATTAATCTTTAGTAAAATGTTGTACCTGAACAGAACAACTGAACAATGATGAATCTGCAAGTCTTTAGTCTAGCCATTAATAAATTTGCTACATTTTTGGTGTCATTGTCATAGTTGTTAGTAAAAATAAAGTATAATGCATCATATATTTTAGCATGTTAAATCGAAAATTTTTCACAAAATTTTTAATGCAATATCCGCGGCTGTCGCAAAAGTAATGAACTAAGTAAATCTTAGATCATTTACCCTGTTTACTTAGTAGCAAGTTCATTAATGGCTAGATAGACTAAAGAATGCTCTAAGAAGTAAATAGATTAATAAGTGCGGGCGGCTATGTCAAAGGGCGCACCGCGCTCTTTGAACTGGACAATGGACATCTTGCCGTGCACGTGTTGAATGAATTTCAACTGTAAACTGTGCAACATAAGAGTGGAATTTACTTGCACATTGCAAAAGGTATGACAAGTGCCGAATATTACGATGTTATAATTATAACAAACTATCTGTCTGCGCCTTAGACTTAGACCATTTAGTACTAAATGGTCTAAGGCCTGCGCCTGCGCCTGTGGTTCCGCTCGCGTGGTCATAGCGTATACCTTCAGAAATATACCCTATTTCATCCCGTTGTTGCAGTTCATCATCACAGCCCATATACGTCCCCACCGAGGGGCTCGAGCCTACCCTATATTAGGGTGATTAGGCCTTAGTCAACCACGCTGGCCCAGTGCGGATTGGTCGACTTCACATACATCATTGAATTTCTTCGCAGATGTATGCAGGTTGCCTCACGATGTTTTCCTTCACCGTAGGAGCCTCAGACAAATGTACATATGAAATTCGAAACGAAAAACACATTGGTACATGGCGGGTCTCGAACCCCGACCCCCCGATTGGAAGGCAAGTGCCGAGTCCACTGCGCCACCGACGCTATAATTAAAAAAGTAGTTGCAGTTGGTTTAATATAAATGCTCCATAAAGTACTTCATTATTTTCTTACTCCGAGACTGAAGTAGGTACTTACAACGTAGAAATCCAGAAAAATAAAAGCCCTCTAAATACATAACAAAGTCGTGTTCGATACATAAGTACTTGATACACAACAAAAATGTAACAGAATGTGTCAAATTAGTGTTTATATTACTTTTTGTTTTTTTTTGGATTATTTTTTTATTTATCATTTTGTTTTCAGAAGAAAATATTTTAGTTAAGATTAAAAACGTGATTTTAATAGCCTAAATCGAATAATTTTCAGTTAAATGGGTAAGATCCGAAAAAAAGTTTCACTTGCACCGTGATTTCATAAAACCACATGATATTATGTATAGGTATAATAATGTTAAAATTCATTGTGTGGTTTTTTAAAGATCATTATTCCGTAATGTAACAAAAGTAACGCTTTGATCCGTGTAACGTAAGGGGTCAAAATGTGACGTAAAACGGTTCCAAAAGTGGCATTCTGGGAACGCTACTCTAAAAGGACACGACATGAACGCGGCGAGTGTGTGTGTGATACGCTCTAGTTAAGCCTTCCTTAGATCGTCTTTCACACCTGTCAATAAAGTTATCTCCGAATAAAGTAATTTAGTAATATACATTTTATTATTAGCTAGTGGCCCTGGCAGACGTTCTCCTGCCCGACTACAGCGTCACCTACCAGGGGGGCAATTGGGATGATGACTGAATTCTATTTTTTACGTGTCGTCATTAAATATTAAAATACCGTGAAATAAGATGCAGTCCTGTGAAATTAGCATTAACATCGGCTTAGAAATACATTAGCTACAAGCATTTTAAGATATTAATTTGAAGGCGATTAGACAGAGAGATCCGACATCAACCGTGACGTCATTGAGTACGGCCATATAAACTCCTTGTAAATTGCCGTTTTGCAGAAAGAGATGGAGAATTTTTTTTAATACCTTATATCTTGGTTGTTTTTATAGTTATTCGAAAACCCATTTTTTTCTATCTGTGTTTATTATGAATGAGCTTCTATTAAAGCAAAAAAATTTTTTAGTCATCTAGCCTATTGCGAACGTTTTAACCTATACCAAATCTTCTTCTTCTTGTTTTAATTATGGCAATGTGTCATCGTTGCCAACAACAATTCTGCCAGACAAGTGTCTTAGCCAAACATGTGTTAATGCGAGTTACGGAGTGTTCAAGATATAATCCACTTCTATGATAACTTGGGTTAGCATGCAGGTATCACATCAATCTGGAAAAGACACATGTTATTTAGGTTTTGTTAGGGTTTTAATATGGAAAGTTTAAGGGTTTATTAGTTCATGTCAGATAAAGTAGGACGTCACAATTTTATATCATTACATTCAATATATCTAATAAGTAGATTAATAATGTCAGTTGAGTAAAAAGTTAATAAATTAGCAAAATTAATAGGAAGCGGAACATTCAATTTTGGTAGGGAATCATACATATCGAAGCTCCCTTTATATCTAACACATTCGAAGAAAATGTGGTCTAAATTGCCTTCCGCTAATCTGCATTCACAAAGAGAGTTATCTCGTACTTTAATTTTGTGGAGGAAGACAGGAGTACAGCAGTGACCCAGACGTAGCCTACACAGCACAGACACTGCAGACTTTGACAGTTTCTTATATTTGTAAAACCAGGGCCGAGGGCTTATATGAGGTTGAATGTTATAATAGAATGTTCCCTTGATTTTGCTGGATTGATCCCAAAAACGTTGCCATTCTGATTCTAGGTATAACTTAGGTAAATTAATGATGTCATGCGTCTGCAGTGAATAGTGCTTTTTGCTTACTGGTAAGCTCTCTGATGCAGCTGCCTTAGCAGCAAAATCAGCGCACTCATTACCGGAGATACCAGTGTGGCTTGGTATCCAGACTAACTCCACCAACAAGCCCTTATTGAAACAATCTGTTAGGCAGGTCCTAATGTCTACTAATATGTTGCTTTGAAGTTTACATTTGAATGGAGTTCTTTGAATAGCCTTAAGTGCACTTAAGAAGTCCGTGCAAATAACCGCCTTATTGATATTGTAGGCTTCTATGAATAGACAAGCTTCCAGGATGCCAATACATTCCCCTGTAAATACTGAGGTTTCTGGAGGGCCAATAAACTCTAAAAAGGTGTTGTAATTTTGGAAGTACACAGCGATACCAACAGGACCCTGAGGTGCTAATTTAGAAGCGTCTGTGTAGAATTTGGCATAATCACTCCAGTTTTCAGCAACCAAGCTCCTAAACATAGGGGCGGCGAAAGGGGAGTTTTTAGCCAGACCATTATCCATGTGTATGCAAGGGTTGAAAGTAAGTGCAGGGTACTTCACATCAAAGACCGGCAGGCGCACATGGCTCGTAACTTGCGCTGGGATATTTAATAGTTTGTGTAAACTTAAAACAATAGGAGGCTTATCTTTGTGACGCCAGTAGGTATTACTGGGTGCGAAGCATAGGTCATGAAGTGCCTGGAGCTTCGGTCTCAGAACATGAGAGGAAAAAGTAAAAACCCGGAATACAAATCTGTCGGAGAGGAACTGTCGTCTCAGTCTCAGGGGCGGGTCGCAGCATTCAACCTGTAATGCATTAATAGGTGTAGATTTCATACACCCGCTGACTATTCTCAGACACTTTGCCTGGATTTTATCCAATGCTGAAAGGGAAGATTTGTTACAGGGCTCTAACAAGAATGTACCATAGTCCACTACGCTGCGAACCAATGCGTTGTATAAGATTTTCAGCGTATATGGGTGTGCGCCCCACCAGACTCCCGCCAAGGACTGCAAGATCGGAATAACTCTCTCGCATTTTCCAATCAGGTGCTCGATATGGTAGCTGCCAGAGAGTTTGGTATCCAAGAACACGCCCAAGAACTTTGAATGGTTACTGACAGGAATTGTATGTCCCTCCACCTGTATATTTACAGATGGTGGGTTTCGTTTACGAGTAAACACCACCACAGAGCTCTTGGGGGCCGAGAGACTAAGCCCATGGTCACTCATCCAGGCATTTAGAGAATTCAGTGATATCTCCAATGATGATGCGCTATTGGTCACAGACTCCCCAGTTACATACAACGCCAGGTCATCAGCATACTGTAGGATATGGCAGTCACAATTCAGAGAAGAGCTCAGGTCATAGGTATAAACATTGTACAGGATAGGGCTCAAAACAGAGCCCTGAGGCAGGCCTCTATGGATGGTTCGAGAGCCGAAGTCGTCCCCAGGAATCCTTATTTTGACAACACGCGATAGAAACAGGTTGCTTATACAGTTAATTATTCTCTCGCTAATTCTCAGCTGTTGCAGCTTTTGCCTGAGGATTGGGAGAATAACGTTATCGTATGCTGCTGATACATCCAAGAAAGCAGCCACAATAGACTCATTTCTGGCAAAACAGGTTCTGATATCCGTAATAAGAACCGAGACACTATCAGTTGTACTCAAACCTTTACGAAATCCGAACTGAGTTTTGGGAAGATGGTCATTGTGTTCCAAGTACCATTCGAGACGCATCTTTATCAAGTGTTCCAAGGTCTTAGCTAAAACTGAAGAGAGTGCAATAGGTCTTATGCCTGTTGGATCACTGGGGTTCTTGCCTGGTTTAGGTAAAGGCATGATGGTCTGTTCCCGCCAATTTGCAGGGATAAATCCATTAACGAAGCAAATATTCAGCAGCTTTAATAGATAGGACCTACCACGAGAGCCCAGATTAACCAAAAAGGAGTAAGGAAATCCATCACCGCCAGGCGCCGAATCCTGTACATGAGATAGAACCATATTCAGTTCATCCATTGAGAAAACTTCATTCAGCTCAGATTTGTCTTTAGGGTTAGGGATTGTGAAATTTGTAAGTATTTCATTAAAATTGGGTGCATAGCATGGTGCGATTTTCTTAAAGAATTGTTCAGCCGTATTATATGGAACAGTGGTTGTGGTTTTAGGGTAAAAACTGTTCCTATATCGGTTAATCTGGCGCCAAACCACTGGTAGGGGACAGCGATGTACAGAACCTTTGCCAGCCTAGGCGTTTTTTCTTTTTAAAAGCCTTTTGGTTTTGGCTGAAATATGCCTATATTCAATTAAGTTTTCTACCGTCATAGATCTGTTGTAGGCCTTCTCAGCTCTTTATCTTTCTTTAATGATCTGGGTGCATTCTGTATCCCACCAAGGTGGGGAAGGTATTTTGTTACAGGATGGTTTTTTGAGAGGGAAACATGAATCTGCCACTGTAGAAATTAAATTATTAAATGCTGTAAAGTAGGTCTCAGCTAGCTCGAGTTCCTCACTGTTGGAAAACTGGATACTGTCGATGGGTGGTAAGTGTTTAGAGTGAAGTTCAGACTGGCTTTTGTAGTTATTCCAATCAGGATTTGAAAGGCGATATTTTAGGAGTGCGGGAGTGGACCTGTCAGGCATGTTATGCTGTGGCATGCGAACTATAATAGGGAAGTGATCACTACCGTGTGTTGAGTTATCTAAGTCCCAAATCAGTTGACTAACAATATTACTTGATGAAAATGTAATGTCAACCGGGCTGGCATTCTGGTTAGGGAGGATTCTACGAGTGGATCGACCATCATTTAGAATGCACAGAGCGGAGCCCCAACGGTAGTGGTGACAGTTGAAGTCACCCATTATAATAATAGGGTTAGGGATCGAGGAAAAGATATTGTTTAATGTAGGTAGGTAATCTACATGAGGATGGGCAATATAGACACTTACAAATGTGATACCTTCAACCTGACAGGCAACTATGTTGATATCATCCTCTCTGTAATTTAATTTAATTGGTGATAAGACTGCCTTTCTGTTGACCAGCAGGACAGCTCCACCATAGCCATCAGACCTATCATGTCGGTATACAATATAGCTGGGCACATTAAAGATAAGAGAGGGGACAAGCCAAGTTTCAGAGATGGCTACTACTAACGGGTTATATTTTTTTTTTTTTTTTTTTTAAAAAACGTCGCCCCACACTAGGATTTTCTCCTGTATCGTGGGTGCAGTTACAAACATAGAATATCACATGCACATACGCCCAGACCGGAACAAACTTCTGTAGGCCATACAAAACATCTGTCCCGTGCGGGAATCGAACCCGCGACCCGTTGCGCAGTAGGCGATCACTCGACCTCTGCGCTAACCGTGTCGTCTTGATTTGTTTAATAAGTATATAAGGTCTTGTTTTTTGTGAGATATACTTCTAATATTCCACTGTAGCAGTGTTAATAGGAGCATTTTTTAATTTATATAATAGCGGTATAAGTTTCTGGGCAACGAAGTCGGGTGCAGAGTTGTGGGAGAGCATAAATGAGTTTATAACAGAAAGAATTGGTTCAATAACTTCACCAGGAAGAGTCATACTGGGGGTTTGGGACAAATTATTATTGGTAAGAGCACAACCATTATTTGAGGGTGAGAATGAGTAGTTGCTTGTGAGGTCAGCATGAGCTCGCTTATCATAGCCCTGTGGCAGAGTGACATGTAGTTTGGGCCGGGTATAGGTAGTTTTTTTATAACCTTTAGAAAATGAAGGAATTGACGGTTCAGAGATATGTTTTAAAGGTTGGGATATGGATATACGGGATTTCAGTGTATCGGAGAATAGCTTACTTATAGTTGGGACCATCTTGCTTGCTTCATAATATGAAACAGATTTTTCAGCCATAATTACTTTGATCGACCTCCGTCTATTGAATTCTGGACATGCCTTGCTATCAGCGAAATGATTCCCTGAGCATAAAATGCAAGAACCACATTCCATTGGTACATCACAGCCTGCACCAGGGTGTTCTAGTCCACATTTGTAGCACCGAGTTTTGGATCTGCAAAGATTTTTTGTGTGGCCATATCGACAACAGTTGTAACATTGAACTGTCGGGTATATATATTGTTGGACAGAGAAAGATGAAAAACAGCAGAATACTTTTTTGGGAAGCACCTGACCGTCAAATGTTAGTACAACGGTAGAAGTTGGTTTCCAATCTGGTACATTATCTGTATAGACTTTTCTACTAAGTCGCCTAACTTTGATTACCGGACCGCAACCTGAGGGAGTTTTGATGAGTTGGGCGAGTTCCTCCTCCGACAAATCTGCGGGTACATCCCTAATAAGTCCCACTCGTGTGACATTGTAAGAAGGAATGGATGCAACATATTTGTTTTTTGCGAGTGCACTATTAGTGAGAAAAGCATTGGCATCCTGTGGAGATTTAAATTCCACGGAAACACGGTTGCGCCCTACCTTTTTAATTCCTTCTTGCATAATATTTTTAATATTATTAGACATCAGGAACATACCGAACTTGATAGGATGCAAATATGTTCCAGATGATTCTCCATCCATTCGGTTAACGTGTACAATGTAAGGTGGCAGGTCAACCGCTGAATACGTCTGTCTACCCACACTGCTTTTCGGTTGCTTCGAAGGCCGAGAGTCGTCAGAAACCATTGGTCTTTTTCGGCTGTTAGGCGTAAAATCAGTGTCCATTATCACCGCGTTTTCAATTTCTGTACACTGGGCTAGCGGAAGGGTGCAGACAGAACTGAGTAAATCCTCGCCTGGATCCGGAGGATCCGGTGGTTTGTTTTTACTCATATCTGAATAGGTGTTAGTATAATAAAGATATTACCTTTACCACAGGACAAACACAGAACGACACAGTAAGTATATCACAAAAGACAGAATGAAAAAGCAAATATTATTAGATTTAAGCGACAAAAAATTTCCGACACATGTGACAGCTAGGAACACCGCATCGAGAATCCTATACCAAATCGTTGCCGTACCCATGTTTTAACATCTGACAGCTGTCAAGGATTTGTCAAAATATATGGGAACGGAAACGTTTCTGATTTGGTTCAAACGCTGTAAAAAGTGCGATTGCCCCGCAGGTCTAATTGTACACATAAACCTTTCCTGAACCGGACCAAAATGCGCGGCCGGCAAGTGCAGCATTGCCGGACTCTGTGATGCGTGCCTCGGCTATAATACACGCGTGTTTTATGAGCTGCTTTATGCATCGAAAACCGGTAAAATTAGATCCACTTTACAAGCAAATGTGTTGGAAAGTTTATTATAAAATCATAATTGTTAAATCAACGATTATTTGAATAATATTAACAATGCCTGGTGTTAATTTGAAGATAAAGATTCGTGTTGTTATGTATAACTATTTATGTAAACAAATACTGTTGTTTTTGGTAACGACACAGTAAGAGGAGAACTGACACATCTAATCTTGTAATGGAAGTTGAGCTCAAATTTTTACTTTGAGTTTAGCTTTCAATTGACGACAGTAACAATACAGAGAGAAAAAAACCTTTTTAAAAACAAGTTTTTATTTAAATGCGCTAAAAAGAAAAAAATAAACTTTTACACTAAAACTTTTACTTATAACGTTATTTCACATTTGACGCAATTTATATGACATAAAAGCTTGTCGCGAGATTTACTTGTGTGTAGTAACTTAAAAGTACTTAAAAGAGTACCTACTTTTAAGTACCGACTCGTATTTACTTAGTTTGAAAATTGTAATGTAGAAAATTATTTAATTTACTTGTTTATGTACAAAAGTTGTTCACGCTCGAGGAAGAGCGAGTGGCGGCACTGCATTCTAGTCTGTGCAGTGACAGCTTTTTTGGCGGCCGGCCGCATGTGATATGTCAGTTGAGTCGAGTCGAAATGTCATGACATGCTTAGAGGTTATGGCAGGCCGGAATAAAATATAATATACAATATTCAAGCAAATAGTGATTTGCGCGGCGCACCTAATATCGGGGTGCGAAAGCCCGCTTTGTGTTGTGCGAAATCGCGTGTGTGAGTCGTGGTGGCCTATTAGGCATTTGTAGTGCTCCGGTCTCCACCGGTGGATCCACTGCAGATCTTCAGGAGCCGCGACTTCCTTCGAGCTAGCTCAGGAAGTCCACCGGCTACGGAGGAGACGGACGGAGACAATAGGACTCGGGGTAAGCCACAATCCTTTCTATGAGCTGTTAGTAATCAGCAATCAACCCAAAATTCCTTATTCGGTGAAACGCCGACGTGGTGGAGTCTACTTGGGGCACCACCATCTCTTGGTAGCAGAGCGTGGTTCTTAGATTTGAGTATTTGATTAGTATTGTACAATTAATATTGTAATCTTGTTGGTTGTCCAAACGGGCAATACATATTAATTGGTTTTGATTGCTGATTTTAAACTGACTACCAGCTCATTTGTGGACCGATCTCCTTAACTAATTGTCATTGTATATGAAAAATTGAGGTTAAATGTCTTTGTTGTTCTAGTTAAGTTCTAGCATTTACCTATATTTAAATTTTGGTTTGTTTTTTCATATCTTTGTTTTGCCCTTGAATATTTTGTTTGTTAAGTTGTAAACTTATACTTGAATTTGATTTGTTGAAAAAATTTTGCTGCTAAATGACTTTGCTGTTGTTGTAATACACTATATTGCTGTGTTAAGTTTTAGCATTTACATTTGATTTTGTTTTGTTTGCCTTTGAATATTGTGTTTGTTAAGTTATTGACTTAATGCTTGAATTTAATTTGTTTGAAAAATTCTGTTGTTAAATGCCTTTGTTGTTCTAGTTAAGTTCTAGCATTTACACTTGACTTTGGTTTGTTTATATATTTTGTTCTGCCTTTGAAGTTCCTCCCGATCTGTTTTATTGTCTGCGGTTGTCGGTCTGTTTGTCTGTGTATTATTATAGAGTATCTTAATTTTGGTGCAAAATGGTCCCGCCAGTCTGCCCGCTTAGTGGTGCCCGCGCGGGTGCACAAAAGATTTTGAGATGGTTTGCTAGTGCCGTCGCTTTGGTAGACCGACCAGACCGAGAACAGGCCTTGTTAATTCGGCATGAGGGAGTACCGGCTCGCTTGAAGGAATTGGAGCAGCTTTTCGTTGCTCATCAACAATATCTGCTCGACCACCCAGCCGAGGGTGCCGCTGAGTTGCGGGCAGTCGACCAATTTAATGCCGATTATGATCAGTGTTTTGAACAGGCGGATGTGATTATAAACAAGGCTCAGGCAATCCTATCCGTCCGGAGGGGTGAGTCGTGCACGCCCGGGGAGGTCAAGCCTACCCCGGCCGGCTTGCTGGGCAGACTGCCCACTTTAGACATCCCAACCTTTGATGGGAACTTGGCTTCTTGGATGGGGTTCATTAACCTCTTTGATAGCCTGGTTCACTCGAGGGACGACCTGTTCCATAGCCAGAAATTGGCCTATTTGCTCTCTGCCTTACGGGGAGAGGCTGGTGTACTTGTCCAGCATCTACCTGTCAATGATGACAGTTATGATATTGCAAGGGCGTTGTTGACCGCCCGGTATCAGAATGTTCGCTTGCTAGCGGACACACATGTGGCTGCCATTTTAGGGCTGCCACGAGTATCGCGGGTCTCCTCATTGAGGAAGGAGATTTTGAACCCGCTGCTAAGCGCTATTAACGCGCTCAAACGCCTTGATCTACCGGTGGACCAGTGGTCCTTTATTTTGCTCCACCTCATCCTCGATAAGCTTCCCATGGAGATGAAGGGGCGCTTTGAACAAAGGTATGGGGGCAATAGTGCCTCGTACCTCCCCCCCTTCTCGGATCTCCTCAGATTTTTGGAGGATGAGTGTCGGATGACCGACCACTTGGATCTGGTTCCTATACCGGGACCGAGTACAGGCCGCTTTGAGGCGACCCGGGCAGCGCCACGGAGAGAGCGCCGCCCGCACAAGCAGTATACTGCAGTGCGGCAGAACTCTCCACACGGGGAGAGGCCGAGGCCTTGCAAGTGTTGCAAGCGGGATGGCCATCGTTTGCCGGCCTGTCCCAAATTTGTTGGCCTACGCACCGAGGGGCGTAGGAATATGGCCAAGCAGCGGAATTGGTGCTACCGCTGCCTGGGGGCCCATATGGCATCGGCTTGCCCCCACCCACGAGATTGCCACTGTTGTGGAGGGGCCCATCACCCCCTTTTGTGCTTCAATAATAGAGACACTCGAGAGGTGGTGAGAGAGAGGGACTCGCACACGGGCGGGGGCCCTCCTAGGTCACCCACCTCTCCGAGGAGATCGGAGGGGCGTGCCACCCCTCCGCGGAGATTGGACAGGCGCCCCCCCTCCAGTGAGAGGATTGGGCGCCCCACCCCCCCTACGGGCGGGGGGGATCGACGCGCCGCTTATGAGGCGCCACCGCGGGATTGGGCCGCGGTTATTAGGGAGCCACGTCGGGAGACAATACGCTTCTCTCCCCCTCTGATGGAGAGACCCCGGTTGTCACGGGCTCCCCCAACTTTCGCCCATCATGGGCACCGCCCGGCCCCCCGATGCAGCTTTGGTCGGGGTGTGTACGTGCCGGATTGGGACCCGCTCGAGCGCCTTGAGCGCCCTATTCCTCCGCCGCGCACGCATTTTTCTTCGGACCCCCCTTCCCCCCCCCCGTTGCGGGGAATGCGGGAGGATTTTCACTAAACCAACTGTCGGCTGCAACCCCCCCACAGGAGCAGGTGCTGTTACCAACAGCCTCCGTACAGGTGTGGGGCCCGAGGGGCACCTTTGTTTTAGTTCGCGCCCTTTTGGATACGGGAGCTCAGGGTTGCATTGCCTCCAGGTGGCTGGTCCGGCAGTTGAGTTTGAACACATCTCCATACCTTGAATCGGTACGAGGAATCGGAGACCTGCGGATCCCGGATCCGATCGGTCAGGTTTTGTTCTCCTTCTCCCCCCACTTCTCTTCAGCGCCCAAAATTGGCGCTACCGCGATTGTTTATGAGAAGGTTGTTGGTCAGCTTCCGCAACAGCACGTTTCGCGCGCTGTCGTTGATGCGACATCAGGATTGACCTTGGCTGACCCTTCCTTCCACCGAACCGGTCCGATTCACTTATTGCTCGGTGCCGATGTTCTAGGCCGCGTGTATTGTGGGAAGAGGAGAGAGTTACAGAAGGGTGGGCTGGTAGCCTTATCTACATCGCTTGGGTTTGTAGTGATGGGACCAGTTAGGCATAACCCACCATCTCCATCGGTGGACAGTTACATAACTGTTAGCTCCACCTTATCGGATGTCCTGCAACGGTTTTGGGAGGTGGAAGAGCCACCTACCGTGAAGCGAGTGAACCCCTTAGACGAGGAGTGTGAGTTGTTCTACCAGAACAATACAGGTCGCCTTCACTCGGGACGGCTGATCACTCGTTTGCCCTTTTTGTCAGTTCGCCCCTCACTTGGCAGCTCCCGGCCGTTGGCCGAGAAGCGGCTGCTGTCCATGGAGCGTCGTATGAGTAGGAACTCCGACCTCAAACAGAAGTATGTCGACTTCATGCGAGAATATGAGCAACTGGGGCACATGTCGGTCTCGCGACTGGACTGGCGAAACGAGGAACATAATTTTCTTCCTCACCACGCGGTTTTGAAACCTTCCACCGGGAAGATACGCGTTGTTTTTGATGGGTCAGCTCCTACGTCTACCGGAGTTTCGCTGAATCAATGTCTGCATGCTGGACCGAAGTTGCACCACGAGGTGGGCGATGTATTGACCAACTTCCGTCGCCATGCCGTCGTCTTTGTGACCGATATCCGGATGATGTTTCGGCAGACTGTGATTCACCCGGACGATAGACGATATCAGCTCATATTATGGAGGGAGGATCCCAGGGATCCCATGCTGGTCTACGAGCTGAACACCAATACATACGGTTTGCGTTCGAGCCCCTTTGTGGCAATTCGCTCACTTGTGGAACTCGCTGAACGTGAACGATTACGATACCCTCGCGCATCCTTGGTTCTCAAGGAGGATGCATTTGTTGATGATATTTGTACGGGCTCCTCTAGTGTCGAGGAAGCCTTGATTTTGCGAGATGAACTAATTGCTCTTCTCGGGGCTGGTGGTTATGAACTGAGGAAGTGGATGTCCAACTCACCTCAGCTTTTGTGTGACTTGCCAGACGACCACCAGCAGGAGCCTCATATTTTTGAGAATGCCAACACTCCAGATTTACTGTCTGTTTTGGGAGTGCAATACAGACCTGTCCAGGACACGTTCACCTATCGATTGGAGCTGCCAAGCCCCAAGGTCTGGACGAAACGGTTGGTTTTGTCTACAGTAGCTCGTACCTTTGACCCAAATGGCTGGATTAGTCCCGTAGTGTTTTGGATGAAGTGCTTCCTACAGGAACTTTGGTCAGCTGAAGTGTCGTGGGATGAGCCCCTCTCGGGCCGTTTGCTGCGAGATTGGGAGTCCTTCATGTCGTCTCTCCCCGACATTAACCGTGTTAGTATCCCTAGACATATACTGCCTAAGGGACGGTTTACGGCCAGCCTTCATGGCTTTTGTGACGCGTCTGAGAGTGGATACGCAGCCGTCGTATATATCCGGACGGTCGATGATAGAGGAGCTGTTAAGCTCCACTTGCTAATTGCTAAGAGTAAGGTTGCTCCACTTCGGACTCGATTAACGATTCCGAAGTTAGAATTGTCTGGAGCTACTCTTCTGGTTCGGTTGATGAACCACGTTGTTGACACCCTGGGACGTAGTGTGGACTTTGAGTCGCTCTTTGCTTGGTCCGACAGTCAGGTTGTCCTGTGTTGGATTAAGAACTCCGTCCACTCCCTGGAAGTATTTGTGGCCAATCGGGTATCCCAAATACAGGCCTCGAAGGCCACGTTGATTTGGCGCCACGTGCCAGGTGAAATAAACCCTGCTGACTGTGCATCACGTGGCAGCGAAGCCCCTCAGCTTATTGACCACACTCTGTGGTGGGGTCCCGAATGGTTGTTACAACCGTATTGGCCTTCCACACCAGCTGTGGTGAAGGTACCAAATCCGGGCTTGCGTGTTCACGCTGTCGAGACTATGGCGGCTCCAGAGCGGGAATTTTTATTAGACCGCTACAGTTCTCTGGACAAGTTGCTCGGCGTGACCGCTTGGATAAGAAGATTTATACGAAATTGTCGCCGGCCTCAGGACAAAGATTTGTGTCCGGTCCTCTCACCGCAGGAGCGCCAAGATGCTCTTGTGCATTGGGTGCGTATGACCCAGTCTAGAGCGTTTGAACCGGAACTTAAGATTTTCCGTACCGGGACGTCCAAACTGAAGGGACCCTTGGTGCGTTTGACTCCCTTTCTGGATGATAAAGGATTGTTGCGTGTAGGAGGCCGATTGAGGCACGCTAACTTGCCTTATAGATCACGTCATCCCCTGTTGCTCCCCAAGGACGGACCATTGGTGCGATTGTTGATCATTGATCGCCATGTGAAGAATGCTCATGCCGGATGTAATGCATTGACCGCGCTCCTCCAACGGGAGTTTTGGATTTTGTCAGCGCGAAGAATAATCCGATCTGTTATCTTTCGATGTCTGCCCTGCTATCGTTTACGCCCCGAGACGATGCAGCCCCAAATGGGTGATTTGCCTGCTGATCGTGTGAATGAATCGATGACCTTCTTAGGAGTTGGAACTGATTTTGCGGGACCATTCACTATAAAAACGTCGCGACTCCGTAATGCTAAGACTGAAAAGGCTTACTTGTGTGTGTTTGTTTGTTTGGCCACTAAAGCCGTTCATTTGGAGGTGGTGAGTGCGCTCACCATGGACGCTTTCTTAGCAGCGTTAGGCAGATTTGTCTCCCGCCGGGGACTGCCTTCTCTAATTCGGTCCGATTGTGGGACGAACTTCAAGGGCACTGATAGACATATAAGAGAAGTTTGTGAATTTTTAGATAAAAATAATATTGAGATCGGATCCACACTCTCCCGTAGGGGGGTAACATGGCGATACTCCCCGCCGTCTTGCCCTCACTGGGGAGGGATTTTTGAATCTGTTGTAAAGGCCGCCAAGACTCACCTTCGCCGCATTATTGGGGAGACTATTCTCACGTTTGAGGAACTCGCGACGGTGTTTCATAAGATTGAGGCGGTTCTCAACTCGCGTCCGTTATGTCCGTTGTCTACCGACGCGAACGATTTGCAGGCCCTCACGCCGGGCCATTTCTTGATAGGCAGACCACTTAACGCCCTGCCCGAGTATCCTTATAGAGATATCAATCCCGGACGCCTTTCGCGGTTTGAGTTGCTCCAGCAGCTTACCCAGAGCTTCTGGCGCCGCTGGCACCTTGAATATTTACACATTTTGCAACAGCGCGTTAAGTGGTCAGATAAGACAAACCCACCGAGGGTTGGAGACCTCGTGTTAGTGAAGGACCCAAACCTGCCACCCTTACGTTGGCGTCGCGGACGCATTGTCCAACTTACTCTAGGGTCTGATGGTGTGCCCAGGTTTGCCGAGGTCCTAGTTGGGGATTCTGTTTTGAAGCGCGCGGTCGCTACTCTTTCTCGCCTCCCCTTAGACTGATTTGGCGGACAGTCCGGGACTGTCCGGAGCGGGGGGATGTTCACGCTCGAGGAAGAGCGAGTGGCGGCACTGCATTCTAGTCTGTGCAGTGACAGCTTTTTTGGCGGCCGGCCGCATGTGATATGTCAGTTGAGTCGAGTCGAAATGTCATGACATGCTTAGAGGTTATGGCAGGCCGGAATAAAATATAATATACAATATTCAAGCAAATAGTGATTTGCGCGGCGCACCTAATATCGGGGTGCGAAAGCCCGCTTTGTGTTGTGCGAAATCGCGTGTGTGAGTCGTGGTGGCCTATTAGGCATTTGTAGTGCTCCGGTCTCCACCGGTGGATCCACTGCAGATCTTCAGGAGCCGCGACTTCCTTCGAGCTAGCTCAGGAAGTCCACCGGCTACGGAGGAGACGGACGGAGACAATAGGACTCGGGGTAAGCCACAATCCTTGTGGCTTACCCCGTCCTTGTCCTTGTACGGTGTGTACAATTTTTGCTGTGGTGAGTGTAGAATTTGGTGAAGGGATGTTAACGTACGAAACAAACCCAGTAGATCGTTCTAACACTGATTTATTTACCAATTAAGAGCATTTATATAGTTTCTATAAATGCGGTGCTAAGCATATTTGCAACATTGTAGTGAGTTAAATTAAATACATTTATTGCTACATTTTGCGGGTCATTGGCATGCTGACTAAGATTATTGTACGGTGCTCCGTACATCCTGCCCACCAAGAATATAACAAAGGACATACCTAAGAATCATAAAAAGGTTACAAAATATTTTTTAAAATAAACCTAAATATACATTCAAATATATTATAACAAATCACTGTTATATATCTATACCCTTAACATTAAGAAAATATGTAAACATGAAATTATTTAAAGTTAAACTTATTTTAACATCAGTCTATGGTAGATGAGGTAGGAATGACCAGGCGCGCTGATCTCGGTTGAACTTGAGGGGCACTCGTCACATCCTTGATGGTTTCCATTGGGATGGAGTACACCGCCTGTGTTCTGTTCGTTGCTGCTATGTTGACTGCTCGCTTGTTTTTCTTCATTAGACAAATAACATCGTTGTGGAATTTGCTTGTTTCGCAACCATTGCAAGAAACGTGACAGCCAGCCGACTATTCTTATTATGCGCCTTATTGAACTACATTCATTTAATAATTGTAAGATTAAATAGTTTTTGTTAGATAGGGCAGCGTGCACACTAGCCTTTATGATTTCTATGATCGGTGGAGTATATGTGTTATTCTTGATCATGACCGGATCAAATGTAAGTAACCACTGTGGGCCTTTCCAACATAAAGGATGTTCTGACAATTGTTGCGCTGTCAGTCCTCTTGTGGCACAATCTGCAGCATTCTCTTCAGACTGCACATGGTGCCAATGTGATGATGGAGCAATGTTTTGTATTGTACGTACACGGTTGGCTACAAATTGTTTCCATCTGTTGCTATCTACGTGAAGCCAACCAAGCACTACCATGGAATCAGTCCACATAAATATTTCAGTAGGTTGTGGTAACGTGTCCAATATCTTTTTCAAAAGGCGGGATAGTAACTGTGCGCCACAGAGTTCAAGTTTGGGCAGCGATAATTTATTTTTCCGAGGCGCCAGCTTTGTTTTTGCGGTCACAAGCGTCGATGTGAGCTCGCCTTTAGAGTTTTGTGTGACAATGTAGATAGCGCAGGCGTATGCCTTTTCAGAGGCGTCACAAAAGCCGTAGATTTTGAAATGTTTTTTGTCACCCAAGTATCTAGGAATTTGATACATATCTATTTTCTGCAAATCATGTCTCAGTTGTAGCCAGTCGCGATGGATGTCCTTGCTTAATAGCGTATCCCAGTCAACTGTTTCTTCTGACCACGTCCTTTGAAATAATAATTTAGCTCGGATAGTGAGCGGAGAGAGCCATCCCAGGGGATCAAAAATCTTGGATATGTATGATAATAACTGTCGCTTCGTTATTATTTCATCATCTATTACGTCATCGAAGATGTTTTTATATGAAAATGTATCAGAGTTTGGGTCCCAGCGTAGGCCTAATGTTTTTCTGCCTTCAGCGCATTTGAAGTCGAGTGGTTTGTCCACTTAGAATAATAACGCATAGAAGCGTAGTCCGGTACTGAGCGCGATGATTAAAGTGAAGCAAAAATGACGCCGCTGTGTGAAGTTGCTTACGCGCGACACACGCACACTACGATATGACGGGGCTGCCAGTTCCCGCCACCGAGGATGTGTTTCCCCAAAACGAGGGAACTTATGTTGTGCTCATGTTTTTGAATGTCGCAATTGTCGCACCTAGTCTATATCAAGTTAATGTTTTTATGTTAATACAGAAATGAATTGAAAGTTGCCAAATCTCTATTTATACAAGGTTATTTTTTAGTTACTAAAAAAATTGTGTGCTTGTTCAGACAAGCAAACTGAACAACTTTCACTACGGGACCAACTTTGAAATCGCAAAAAAAATCAGCTGTTCCATACAGTTAGGTTCAGTGAATGTGTACAAATGTTCAATATTCACTAAACCTAAATGTATGGAACAGCAGATTTTTTTAATTTTTGATTTTTGTATAAGTACTAAAATGCTTATATTTAAAAACCGGCCATGTGCGTGTCGGGCCACGCGCAGTGTAGGGTTCCGTAGTTGAGTTCACACTCACACCTAACAACACGTTGCTATTAAATTTGGCATTATTATTATTATTAAGGCTGCAATAATTTTATATTTCCTTAACTTCACGTGGTTCGTAAATATATATTCAGTACTAATTTTCAATGAAATTTTACTTTTCCGAGTACATTTTATAAGTTGGTCGTCTATAACTTTTTAGTTTGTACTTAGTACTCAACTCTGATAGTTTTCCTTTAAACTTCGTTATATATACTACTGTTGTATTTTTTTTCACGTGTCTATGTATAACCATTTAGCAGATAGAGCGGGGGGACACTTACCTCTAACAAAAATAACTTTAAAACCAAATATTTCAGAAACAGATCCCTAAATCGAAAAATGGTGTTCTGAACCATACATTATTTTTTAAAGACCTATTCAACAATACCTCACGCAATGGGTTAGTCGAGATTTTTTTTTTCTACCACTTTTTTGGCATGATTAATATACATACCCATACCAAATTACAGCTTTCTAGTAAGTACTAATAGTCTCTGAGTAAACTGCCTACTGCGAACAGACAGACAGACAGACATGGCGAAACTGTAAGGGTTCCATTTTTACTACGGAACCCTAAAAATGAAATAATTATAATGTAAATAGTTAGTTCCTTATTTTTAATAATCAAAGAGGTACGTACCTTCCTCGTATAATTATCTTCAAACCCGTTAATTGTATTTGTTTTCTTAACAAATGTCACTTTGATAATGCTGTTATGTCCATGTTGCCCTTTTCGACTCATATATCATAGAAAGTTTATTATGTTTAAAGAATACAAAAGAATTAAGAAGCTGGATTAAACTCCATATAAAAATCAAAATGTATGAAAAAAAGGCAAGCTCACACTTGACCATTTTTTCATAAGTCCATTATTCATGTCCATATGAGGAGTATTAGAGGTTAAAAAATATCGTTATTTTTTAGCTCCGATGCACCGTTTCCGAGATATAAGCGTGTTCGTAAATACTTTTCTTGAAATTAATCAAAGTTGCAATTTAATCAATGTGGCAATAATAAGTCCTGGCTTTTTACAAAATACGGTTAAATTTTTCTAAGTCCTTTGCTACACACTAACCTTTTTTAGGGCTCCGTAGACAAATGGCAAAAAACGGAACCCTTATAGATTCGTCATGTCTGTCTGTCTATCCGTCCATATGTCACAGCCACTTTTCTCCGAAACTATAAGAACTACACTGTTGAAACTTGGTAAGTAAATGTATTTTGTGAACCGCATTAAGATTTTCACACAAAAATAGAAAAAAGCAATAAATTTTGGTGGTTCCCCATACATAAACTGAAACTCAATTTTTTTTTTTCATCAAACCCATACGTGTGGGGTATGTCTTCAAAAATCATATTATTATGGATAGGTCTTAAAAAATCATATAGAGGTTTCTAATATCATTTATTTCTAAAATAGTTTGCGTGAGAGACACGTCCAAAGTGGTAAAATGTGTCCCCCCCTGTTACTTCTAAAATAAGAGAATGATAAAAATAAAAAAAATATATGATGTACATTACCATGCAAACTTCCACCGAAAATTGGTTTGAACGAGATCGAGTAAGTAGTTTTTTTAATAGGTCATAAATCCTACAGAACCCTTCATGGGCGAGTACGACTCGTGCTTGGCCGGTTTTTCTTTTTTTAGGATCAATATGGCTTGTGTTTAAAAATCTCAATCGATTTTCTAGAAAATTCTCTAAAAATCATACGCATCGCTTCTCGGTCTCCGATGCGTTGTTTTTTATTATTTTTTAACTTCAAATTTAACCTATATTATAAACAGGATAACTGTCGCATGCATATCGCAGGGTAAGTAGGTATCTAAATATTTTTCATTTTAATCACAACATTTTCAGTCGGTTAAAATGGGACAATTATGTTTCCAAACTGGCAACACAACGATTAAAATGAAAAGTTTCGTATAATTTATCTTATATGGATAAAATACTAAACAATTTTTAAATCTTAGCTGTGATAAGTAATGTTATTATACTTTTTAATCTTTTCGGATGTGATGTGACACCATTTAACTGCACAAGTCATCATTATTAATTATTTTACGAGAGATGCATTCGAAGCACGTTAACCTTGAACACTGCGGAGCTGTCCGGCGTAGTGAGGCATTTATGGCTTACTTTTAGTTGCTTCAAATTGTGCGCGCCGATTGGGTTTCTATGCGTTATTATTCTAAGTTTGTCCAATTGATCAGGTGATAAGTCTTCTATCAGCTCCTTACAATTGCTCGACCATTTGCGAATGTTCATGCATGCCCCTTTTAACATGTCAATAATTTGCATTTGCAGTTGCTTAGTTTGGGCGATACTATCTCCTCCTTCTAGCAGATCATCCATGTAGAATGATGACGATAGTGCAGAAGCAGCCAAAGGAAACTTGTGTGCGTCGTCTTTAGCAAGCTGTTTCAGGGTGCGCATGGCCAGAAAGGGTGCTGCCTTCATCCCGTATGTTATAGTGGTAAGCTGGAATTCCTTGAGGGGTTCTTCCGATGAACTTCTCCAAACAATACGTTGTAGGTGTTGGTCAGCTTCTCTAACGAAAATCTGGCGAAACATCTTCTCAATGTCGGCAGTGATGACGTATTTGTACTGACGCCATACTAGGATAAGGTATTGTAAGTCCTTTTGTAGATTAGGACCACGTTCCATCAAATCATTAAGACTATGTCCGCTTGATGTTTTTGATGATGCATTGAATACTGTCCTCAGCTTCGTTGTCGTAGAGTCAGATTTCAGTACACCGTGGTGTGGAAGGTAGCAAGACTGTTCAGCGACTTCTGTAACTGGTAACATGTGGCCTTGTTGTTCATACTCATGTAGAAACTGTTTATAACTGTCGGCGAATTGTTGATTTTTGGACATTTTTCTCTCTAGATTATAGAATTGCGCAATAGCCTTTGTTTTTGATTGACCCAAATCTTGTTCGAATCCAGGTTTCATTGGAATAGCAACTTCATATCGGCCTGTAGGTAATCGTCTTGTTGTAGATTGGTAGAACTGTTCACAATATTGCTCCTCCTGAGTAAGGTCAGTTGTCGAATCGTTGATCTCTTCCAATTCCCAATATTGAGATATTTCAGATAGGTCATTGAGCACGACATGACATTTGAACGTTTTCACGTTGCCGGACAGTACCCAGCCTAATCTTGTCTGTTGAGCGATAGGTGCTGTCCTCGGTCCCTTTACTAAGCCGTTCATGATTATGTCTGAGTATATGCTAGCATCCAGAAGTAAGTCGATCTGCCTAGAGATATTATATTCAGGATCAGCCAGTTAAATGTTTTGCAGATGAGACCATGATTGTTTCTTAAATGAGCCATTAGGTAGATTGTTGATGACATTTTTTATAACTAATGCTTTTGTGACGAATTCGTAATCTTCATAAATTGACTGACAGTCTAATGTGACGATCCCTTTTCCATGTTTTGAGCCATTGCCAATGCCAGATACATATGCATGATATCGTTGGCACGGAAGGCCTAACATTTGAGCGGCGTTTTCGGAGATTAGCGATATCTGCGAGCCTTGGTCTAGTAGAGCTCTTAAGGTGGCGTAAGTACCATCAACAGCCTTAACCCGAATGGATAATGTGGTTAACAAGATCTCTTCATCATCTGTAGCCACGTGATTGACGCTGGGTGGTGTCTTGCCTTGATATGACGAAGTTTCCGTTTTCAAAATAACTGGAGCAGTAGGTTCAGTCATTGACCGAGCGGTCTCGCCTTGGCTATTCGACGCCTGCGACATAAGGTTTTCTTTTGCGTATGAATCATGCAACAACGTATGGTGATTCATATGACACACGAGGCATCGTTTTGTTGATGCACATTTATTGCCTTTGTGTAAGTGAAGACAGTTTTGACAGATATTCAATTTTACGACGGTCAATAGCCTTTCGTCGGGTGTCAACTTCAGGAATTTGCTGCATTTGTAAAGAAAATGGTTGTTGTCGCAGCTAGGACAGTTCGACGAGCATGTTGCAATAGCTTGAAATTCTCTATTAATAGATTTTCTGTAGTTATGATTTTGATCACCATAACGATGAAATGAAGGTGAATGAGACTTGTTGTTTGGATGCCTTTGATGGTATTGCTGCGGCTTGTATGATGAACTATTGATTTCTCTGTCTTTTCTGTTTATAGGCTCCAAAGCGTTGAATTTACTTTCTAAGAAGTTCATTAGTTCCGAAAGCAAAGGTAAGTCTCGTGGAGATTTTCGTGCCTCTTTATAGTCTGTGTATGTCTCGGTATCCAGCTTCTTAGTTATGAGATGAACTAACATCGGATCCCAGGTACTTGTATCGATACCCAGGTTCTGTATGGCGTGGATACATTCTATTGATGTGTCGTAGAGTCGCCTAATCTCATATGCCGATTGCTTGTGTATGACAGATTGGTTGAGAAATACTTCGATCTGTTTAGTAAACAACAATTGGACGTTGTTGTATCGATGATTGAGAAGCTCCCAAGCGGTGTCATAGTTCTCGGCTGATATGTGTAGATGTTGAATAATACGTTCAGCATCTCCTCGTAGTCTTCCCTTTAAATGCTGCATTTTCTGCGCCTTAGTGAGGAGATTATTTTTATGTATACTCTCCATGTAGAGGTCACAAAAAGTAGGCCATTGTGTGTATTTGCCGGTAAATATCGGTATGTCGATCTGAGGAGTAGATTGCTGCAGATGCACAGTGGATGCTAGTTTGAGATTCAAAGCCCTTTTGATATTTTTATATGACCTCTCGTAGGAATAGAACTGTTCATCATATTGCGAGTCAGAACCTTGAAGGATGTTATCGATTTATAAATGCAAAGCGTTGATTGCATTCCAGCGTGTTTGAAGGTTGCGTAACTCATCTTCTATTTCCCACTTTTCATTTATGTCTTCTATTTGTATGCTATTCATTTGTCTGTTAAAGGCTCTTAAGTTGGTTTGCTGTAATGATAGTAACTCAGCAGCTTCGTTAGAGAGTGAAGTTTTCAACACAGATGACGTCGGCTGCATAGTAAGTCGTGGTTGTAGTTTGGGTGGAGCCGTTACGTGCAGTACTTCTGATTGAATAATCTTTGTTTCAGTAGCTGCTGGCGATTTTGGGATAGCAAGTTCATTCGCAGGTGGATAAGAAGATATTTTACTTCGCACGGAATCAAAATAGGTTCTTGCCTGTTGAAATTGATTTTCCACGAAGTAAGGATCGCTGTCATTTTCGTAGTCAAGTAGCTTATGATTATTGACTTGGAATTCTGCCCATAACTTGTCAAGGGCGTCAATACGTTCGCTTAAATATTTGCGTGTCTTCCGACTTGCAGAATCTTTGCTAAAGTTTCTTTCTATCTTCTTGATTGATTCAACGATATCTTGTTGGCGTTGAAGTAAATTCTCCATGATGATAAGCTAGTCTTAGCTTCCTTCCGAGAGCGAGAAGGTTCACCAAGTTGTAGATAGTGAATGTATATGATAGCGCGTGTGCCCGATACTTCGTAGTTCTTCGTGAATAAAGCACGACCTTGTGCGCCTTGTCAATTAACTGGTGAGACCCGCTTGTGGGAGGCCAGTCAACCGATTCGCAGTCGTACAAACCCACGAATAATACAAAGTATCTCCTTGATAGCTTCGTATGTTGATTAGTGTGTTCCAAACGTCGATGAAACTCCACAGGTAGACGAAGTTAGTCACAATATCTCTTGAACGTCGACGAGAGATTGTGATTTAAAACTCCTGTTTTCTTGAAGGACTTCTTTAAAAAAAACTTCTTTCCTTATGCTCGAAGGACCAAAAAACTGTACGTGTGTGTACAATTTTTGCTGTGGTGAGTGTAGAATTTGGTGAAGGGATGTTAACGTACGAAACAAACCCAGTAGATCGTTCTAACACTGATTTATTTACCAATTAAGAGCATTTATATAGTTTCTATAAATGCGGTGCTAAGCACATTTGCAACATACATACAATGTGAGTTAAATTAAATACATTTATTACTACATTTTGCGGGTCATTGGCATGCTGACTAAGATTATTGTACGGTGCTCCGTACAGTAAATCTCGCGACAAGCTTTTATGTCATATAAATTGTGTCAAATGTGAAATAACGTTATAAGTAAAAGTTTTAGTGTAAAAGTTTATTTTTTTATTTTTAGCGCATTTAAATAAAAGCTTGTTTTTAAAAAGGTTTTTTTCTCTCTGTATTGTTACTGTCGTCAATTGAAAGCTAAACTCAAAGTCTTTTTAGCGCACTTAAAGAAAAGCTTTTTTAAAATGGTTTTTTACATTTAATTTATTTTTTACTTTTAAGATAACACTGGACACGTTTCTCAGTCTGTTCATCTCATTCAACGCATCATTGTTGCAAGGTCGTTTGCCGGAACGTCTATACAGAATTTCAGCTCAATCGGTGAAAGATATCTACTTCAAAATTGATTTTTTGGCTTTAGAAGTACGCCATAAAGTATTAATAGTGACACCACTTAATTTTCAAGTTATTCTTAGTGTTGAGAGTGGACTGTATGTAGGTACTTGAGTTAAACGCTGGTTTCTTTGTGATAATATTTGGAGCTTTATTTACTTCTTGCAAGACGACTTGCACTGACCGACTACAACTGACTACAATTTATCAGTATTCGACCCTATATTTATACACTATCCCTTGGTTCGCGGGGGGACATCCCGCCCGCGGACCAATCAAAAGGGGCCGAATTTATTTAACATATAGTTCATTCATGGGGACTTGGCCCGCATAAGCCTAGACGACGTCCGCTGCTTAGTTCTGGGTCCCCGGCACTTGCGAACTGTCGTCAACATCCTCCCCCCGGCGAGAACTCGTACTCGCCTTCGCCGTAAGACAGTGCAGCGCGTCCTCTCCCTCTAGTCCGGGGAGAGTGCGGTAGATCAGACCGATGTGCAGCGCGTCCCCTCCCTCTGGTCCGGAGAGAGTGCGGTCGATTCTTCTTACGCCGTCCGGTCCCGGGAAAATCTTGTCTATGCGTCCCCGCGGTCAGACATTCCGGGGAAGCATGGGGTCTGCGATCAGGACCACATCTCTGTCGTCGAACTTTGCTGGCGTCGCAGCTTTGGGGCGAGGTACAAGTTTCGGGAGGTACTCCCGCACCCATCGACGCCAGTAGTGATCGGTCAGCGTTTTTGCCGACCTCCACGTGTGTCGACTCCTCGCGCTTGCTCCCGTTCTCCATCCAGTGGGGCACGGCTTGTGAGTCGCTCCAGTACACGGCTTCGTCCACGGGAATGCAGTGATCCGTCTTGACGCATTGAGCGAGTCTAGCTCCGATGAGCGCAGCCTGCATCTCCAGCCGTGGAATCCTTTGTGGCGGCGCGGCCTTCACCTTGGCCGACACCAAGATCGTTCCTGAGGTGCCATCTCATTTTGGTGCACCCAATATGCCGCCGCAGCGTATGCGTCTTCGCTCGCGTCGCAGAAATCGTGCAATTCGCGACGCGTTACTCTTCTCCCCCCGTCGGAAGATCGGGGCAAGCGCAGGCTGCCGACGGCTTCCAAGCTCGCAAGCCAGCCTTTGAACATTGACGCAATCTCGGGAGGGACTTGCTCGTCCCATTGCGTCTTCAGCCGCCATAATTTCTGCTGCGCGATCTTCGTCATAGCAGTATAACAGCTCAACAGCCCGAGAGGGTCATATACGCTCATGACTGTCGAGAGTGCTTCCCTCTTCGTCGGCGGCCGAAGTTGCGGCTTCATCTCGTTTGGGACGCGAGCCAACGCGATGTTGAAGCGCAATGTGTCCTTTTGCGCGTCCCACATGAGGCCCAGTGCCTTTTCTGGCTTCCCAAGGAGCGTAGTGGTCGCGCGGCGTTCACTCTCTACGTTCTTCAAGAGCTCCGCGCTGTTACTATTCCACCCCTTCAGGTTGAAGCCAGCTTCTATGTGCACTTCGTCGACTTCTTGAATCGTTCTCGCTACTCGTTTGACGGTGGACTCAATGTTGGTCATCACTGGCTTGTCCTTTGCCCTCGTGTGTGCTGACTTCAGCGAGATTCCCAGCGATTCTAATTGAAAGTGCTCGTTGACCCGTCGTTCGATGTTTTGCGTCCACACGTGCAGCACTTCATCTTGGCGCTTGGTTACTACTTTGGTGGGTGCACCACCCATCCGAGTTCCGTTCGGGATGCCGCGGGCTCGTTCCGTTTGCCCACGCGCAGTTTTCGGGTAACAATCAGCGGCCAGTTATCGGATCCGATGAGTATGCGAGGTTTCGCGTTCTTGTATACCAACTGATCTTGCAGGTCAGTGAGGTGATCAAACTGCACGGTGGTGCGGCCGTCGACATCCTTTGCAATTGATTGAGTGGCGAGGTTCAGGTCCGCCATTGTTCGCGCAGAACACGCCTTGAAGTTGCTCGTGCTTCGCTCGGCGATGCGTAGTGAAACGACGCGGCTGTCAATTTCACGCTGTCGGTCGTCGATTCCTTTTACGCGTAGCTGCGTCGCGGGGCCATCCAGGCCTATCTCTCGTGCCAGTCCCTCTTCTATGAGCGTCACTGTGCTGCCTTCATCGAAGAGTGTGTATGTGTTACGCTCCCCGTTTTTGCCCGATACGGTTACTGGGCAAACCTTGAGTTTCACAGTGCACTCAGTTCGGGTCGAAGAGACGCTTGCTTCCTCCGGCTGGTTAGTTCGGGCCGCAGGTGCTTCGGCGTGAAGCAAGCGGTGGTGCGGCCGTCGACATCCATTTACGCCACATGCTTTCAGGCGGCAGTTCATTCTTCGGTGCTTGCTCTTCAAGCACTTGAAACACAAGCCAGCTTTCTTCGCGACGTTCCATCGTTCGTCCAAAGACACCTTCTTGAACTTGTCACAGGCGTCAAGTCGGTGTGCGTTGTTGCAGTGCGCACAGCGTTCCGGCTCGTTCTTTTCCGACGACGACGGTTCTGCCACGTTGTACGCCCTCCTCCTCTGTTCGGGTTTAGGGGCGGGGCGTCGCGGCGGTTGCGCGTTGTTGCAGTGCGCACAGCGTTCCGGCTCGGTCTTGTCCGACGACGACGATTCTGCTGCGTCGTACGCCCTCCTCCTCTGTTCGGGTTTAGAGGCGGGGCGTTGCGGTGGTCGCGGCGTCGGCTTGTGAGTCGTACCGGAGTATCCGTGCTTGAGCGCTCGATCAGCTTCTCGCATGAGTAACATGGTCAACTTGACTATTTCCGGCTCAGGTTCATTGTGTTCTTCGGCGTAGTCGCACCACTTCGTCTTTAGATGCGGGCTAAGCTTCTCGAAGATTTCTCTCACGAGCAGCGGATTGTGTAGATAGTTCTTTTCTACGTTGTTAAGCACGGCTACGACATTCTGTACTCGAACTGCGAAGGTGTTGAGTTCTATCGCAGTCGAGCCGAGCTTCGGTAGTTTCTTTAGGTCTTCGAACGCGACGTCGATCAATATTTCAGGCCTGCCAAAACACTGCTGCAGCGTCTTCATGATGACGTCAGGATGCGCTGCGGTGCTCAGTAACGGCGAGACGGTCTCCTTGGCTTCGCCTCGCAGACAGTTACGGAGGCGCGCAAGGTTTTCCACTTTCGAAAACTGGTACACAGCCGTCGTTTCTTGCATGGCTGCGGCAAACTGCAGCCACTCTAGCGGTGATCCCGAGAATAGTGGCAGGTCGGTGGCTTGACGCGGCGGCGGTCGCGACCTCATCATGTGGTCGAGCGTGCCGGCTAAATGTTCAATAGCCCGTCCTCTTGAGTGCTCGCGATCACGCGGTGTGGTTGTTTCTTCCCACCGTAGTCTCGTTCGGTGCGCGACTGGAGTAGCGATTTCAACCTCCCTAGGTCTAACTATGTCGCGTCTCACCGGTGCAAGTACGGGTTCCGGTTCGAGCACTTGATGCACTTGTTCCTCTTGCCTAGAAGTCTCCTGTAGCCATGCCTCAACTCGTTCGTGGTTTTCCGCCGGTTCGGTCTCTTCTTCCAGGATACTGCCATCTTCGGCGGCAGCTAGGTCGGCGGTTAGCTTTTTACGAATAAGCTCCGCTTCAATTTTATAGCTCCTGGCGTCGTATTGCAGCTTCCTCTGCAGCTTCCTGGCGTCGTACTGCAGCTTCCTCTGCAACCTCCTGGCGTCGTGCTGCGGCTTCCTCTGCAACCTCCTGGCGTCGTACTGCAGCTTCCTGGCGTCGTACTGCAGCTAGTCTCTCTTCGGCTTCGAATTGCAGGCGGGCGATGGCACTGGCGGTCGATCTCGTGGAGCGAGCAATGTTCCTAACCGGCGTCGTCTTATAAACGTGACGCGCATTCTCCTCCTCGCGAGTTGGCATCCCTTCAGTTCGGTGCCATTGTTCGTCGCGAGTTGAGACCCCTTCCGGTCGGTGAAGTTGTTCGGGGCGAGTTGAGACACCTTCCGGTCGGTGAAGTTGTTCGGGGCGAGTTGAGACCCCTTCCGGTCGGTGAAGTTGTTCGGGGCGAGTTGAGACCCCTTCCGTTCGTGGTTGTTCGGGGCGAGTTGAGACCCCTTCCGTTCGGTGTCGCCGTTCAGTGCGACTTGAGATCCCTTCCTCGCGGTACAGGTTTTCGTCGCGAGTTGAGACCCCTTCCGTTCGGTGTCGCCGTTCAGTGCGACTTGAGATCCCTTCCTCTCGGTACAGTTTTTCGTCGCGAGTTGAGACCCCTTCCGTTCGGTGTCGCCGTTCAGTGCGACTTGAGATCCCTTCCCTTTCCTTTCACAGTACTGTTCCGCGAGTGTTGCCTACCGGTCGTGCCAGGAGTGCTCCGAGCAATCGTCGAGCCCCTGCACCCGCGAGCCCCTCCCCGCGAACGCACCGTACCGCGCCGCGCGCATTTCGCGCTCCGTGCGCCGTCCTGCTCCGTGGGTGGATTCACATCTACCCACGTCGAGTTTTTATTTACACCGCGACATAGACGCTTATACCTACCCGCGATATTGACGCTTTTTTTGTTTGTGTTGTGAGTGTGTTGCGTATACCCGCTCCCTATTTTGTTAAATAGGGAGGGGTGATCGCCCTCAGTTTTCTGTGCGTATTACTGTATACCAAGTGCTGTCCCGTGTAAACTCTGTGCCGTCATTATGCCAGGGGATAAACCCCTCCCCCCGCGTGACCCACGCACCAAGAGGCCTTCGACCGTCGCCGCCGTCGCCACGGCCGCCGCGGCCGCCGCCACCACCACCACTACCACCACCACCGCCGCCGCGATTGCCACTCGCCGCCCCGAGCCGTCACTGCGGCCCGCTGGGCACAGGGCTGTTGCGGCCGCTGCGCAGCCGGCTGTTCCGGCCCAAGCCGCGCCGCCCACTACCGATGGGGCGTTTCTAGTCGAAACGCCGCCCACCGGTATGAGCTGCGGCAGAACCCGGGTGCCCCGGCCCAGGAGCCCCACTAGCAGCGAGGACGGCGGGGATGACAAGCGCCCCCGCACCGGACCCTCGCCCCCCCAACACCGCCAGCCATCTAGCTCTCCAGAGATGAGTTACTACATTCGTGACTCTTCATCGGCCGACTCACCAACCGACGAGACCTCTACGGGCGTAAGTACCGCCGCAGGAGAGGCAATGTCCGATCCGCCACCACCCTCACCCACGCCATCGACGTCGTACGCGACCTTCGCGCCGACATCCAGCGAGCCGGAAGCCGTGTCGACACAGCCGGGGCCGGCGACCTACGCCGCCCTTGCCGCCGCACCCCCACAACCTAGCTCCCGAGCCCCCACACCACCAGCTGTCACCGGGCCGACCATCCAGTCGGCTACCCCTGCCGCCGACCAGCCAGCGACTCCAGTCGCCGCCCGGGCCCGCGGCTACCCGCCGATAGTGGTCGAGCGTCTGCCGGACTGGACCCGGCACTTTAATGTGCTGGCGGGCAAGCTCGGCAAGCCGCCTAACGCCCGCCCTTACCGCACCGGGGTGCGATTTATCCCCACCACCCCAGACGAGTACCGCGTAGTGCAGCGTTACTTGGCCGAGGAATCAGAGCGCGATCCCACCATAACATGGTACGCCTACACGCCAGCGAACGAACTCCCCTCTAAGGCAGCACTACGAGGGCTGCCCGCAGATACCCCGCCGGAGGCGATCCAGGCGGCACTCCGGGAACGTGGATTTGTGGCCACCAACGTTCGTAACATACCACCCCAACGCGGCCGCTCCGGCTGCCTCTTTTACCTGCAGCTGGAGCACCTCGATGCCCAGGAGCTCTCCCGCCTCTATGCGGTGACCGAGCTTCTGATGATGCCGGGCATCGTCATCGAGGGATGGCGCGGCCGCGGGGGACCCCCGCAGTGCCACCGATGCCAGGCGTTTGGGCACGCCTCGGCCAACTGCCACCGGCCTACCAAATGCGTGCGTTGCGCCGGCGACCATATCGCCGCCGACTGCCCGCGGCCTCGTGACCAGCCGCCCACATGCGCCAACTGCGCGAAGCCGCACCCGGCCAACGACCGCCGATGTCCAGCCTTCCGGCGGGAGGCCAGACAGAGGGGCATGAGAGTGCCACCCCCCGTGCCGTCCCGTCCGCAGGCGCCCCAGCGCTAGTCGGCGCCCCCGCGCCAGCAGGCGCCCCCGCACCAGCAGGCGCCCCCGCGCCAGCAGGCGCCCCCACCCCAGGAGGCGCCCTCGCGCCAGCCGGCGCCCCCGCGCCAGGAGGCGCCCACGCACCAGCCGGCGCCCCCGCGCTATGAGGCGCCCCCGCGCCAACAGGCACCCCCACGCCAACCGACGCTTTCTACGGTGGGCGAACCAGAGGCCCACGCTGGGCTGACCCTGGCTCCCCCCGCCAACCCGCCGACCACCAGAGGCGAGGCGGTGAAGCGTCGCAGACGCCGTGGTCGTGGTAGGCGCGGCCGTAGAGCCGCTGCCTCCGACCAACCTGCGGCGGCCTCCACTCCCGTGCCGCCGACCCGCCCTCACCAGCCGCCCCGCCGACACCCAGCCTTCCAGCAGGAAGCGATGTCGGCCGTCTGCAGACCCCCGACAGGACCCCACCCATACCAGGGCCCACCCCAAGATCCCCGAATCCAGCCACCACTCTTGCCGCCGGCTCTGCCGCGGCAACCACGCCAGCCCCACCAGCCACCACCACAACCGGCCCCCCAGACCCGCCCGCTCCCGCAGGCCTCGACCACATCGGTGTTGGTCGCGGTGGCAACCGCGATCAGCCAGCTAACGATGGCCGCGGAGCTAGGCGACCACAGGGCGGCCATCAACCGGGCCATCGACGTGCTGGTGGCCCTACTGCAGGACCTCAAGAACTGAGAGTTCTATACTGGAATCCCGGGGGGGTAGGGAAAAAGGCGCAGGAGCTGTGCCTGCTCGCCCAGTCGCAGGATCTGCACGTGATCCTCCTGGGTGAGACCTTTCTGCTCCCGCACAACACCTTCCGGCTGCCCAACTACCACGTCTACCGCCGCGACGAATCAACACCGCAGGGCCGCGCCTGGAGAGGCGTGGCGGCCCTAGTTCGTCGCGACGTGGTACACGACCAACTCGACCTCTTCCCGTTCATCTCCACCCGCACCATCGGAGTGAGGGTGAGTGCAGCCGGGCGGGAGCTACGTATCTACGCAGCATACCGCCCCCCCGCATCCAGAGTAGAACTCTCCGACATCCAGGGGCTCTTCGGCGACGACACGCCGACTCTCGTGGCGGGCGACCTTAATGCGAAGCACCCCCAATGGGGGTCGCGTTGCATCACGCCCGCCGGGAGGATGCTCCTGGATGCCGCCACCGGACTTGACGCCGAAGTGGTGGGACCTGACGCCCCCACCCACATTCCTACCACCGCCAGGTATCAGCCAGACGTCCTGGACATCGTTCTGACGAGGAACATCCCCTGCCCGGTCTCCGTGGAGGTGCTGTACGACATGGACACGCAGCACCTCCCCATCCTCATCACCACCAGCATGGCGGCCGACTTCGTACAGGCGAGAGCTCCGCGCCCCCGCACCAACTGGGGCGCCTTCAGCTCGGCGCTCAGCGATCTCGCGCTCGGCGGCCCCCTCTCCTCCCCGGAGGATGTGGACGTGGCCGCCGACGACATCTGCACCCGCATCCGCGCTGCCGAGGAGGCAGCCTCCACCCGCCCCCCTGCGAAGTCACGCAGGGAGGAACTGCCTGCCCACCTGCGCGCGCGGATGCGCAGGAAGCGCGAGCTGCGCCAGCTGTGGGCCCGCACCCGGTGCCCGCGGGTCAAGACGGAGCTCAATCGCCTCACCACCCAGCTGTCTGAGGCCGTGAAGGTATGGCGCGGTGCCACCTGGGAGAGTCACCTGGACCAGGTGGCCGATAGCACCGCTGACCTCTTCCGGCTCAACAGACAGCTGACGAAGTCCACCGCCCCCGTCTGCCCGCTGCTGGACAGCGCGGGCAGGCGATGCTACGCCGCCGCTGACCGGGCCAATATTCTGGCTGATCACCTGGAGGAGGTATTTACCCCACACCCAGCGTCCACCGACTGCGCTGTCGTCGAGCACCACAGGCACGTGCTGAGCCGCGTCGAGGAATTTCTGTCGGCCCCAGCGCCGCAGCTGCGGGGTGACGATTTCATCTCCCCCGCAGAGCTGCGCAAAGCGGTGCTCCGCCTCAACAGGCGGAAAGCGCCCGGGCCCGACAACGTTTCCTCCGCGGCCCTCAGGCAGCTGCCCCGCAGGGGCCTGGCGACCCTCGCCAGGCTCTTCAACGGCATCCTGCGCACCGGCCACTTCCCCGTGGCCTGGAAGATGGGGCGTATCATCGTCCTCCCCAAGCCGGGTAAGGACAGGCGCCTCCCGTCCAGCTACCGACCCATTACGCTGCTGTCTCACGTGGCCAAGCTGTTCGAGCGACTGCTGCTGCGGAGGATCCGCCCGTTCGTCCCACTCCGGGATGAGCAATTCGGATTCCGCAGCGGCCACTCCACCACGCTCCAGCTGGCGCGCGTGCTCCACCACCTCGCGGCCGCCATGAACCGGGATAACCACACCGTGGGGGTCTTCTTGGACATCGAGAAGGCCTTCGACCGTGTGTGGCATCCCGGTCTCCTCTACAAGCTGGCCGCCACCAGCATGCCGCCCGCCCACGTGAGACTGCTGGCGTCGTTTCTCCAGGGTCGGAGCTTCGTGGTCTCGGTCGAGGACGCCACCTCCCAGCCACGCCCCATCCTCGCAGGAGTGCCCCAGGGCAGCTGCCTCTCGCCGTGCCTGTACGCCGCCTACACCGACGACATCCCCACCCTCCAAGACCAGCTCCAGGAGGGGCAGCGGGACGTGGTGTTGGCCCTATTTGCCGACGACAGCGCCTTCTTCGCCTCGTCGCGGAAGGTGAGATTCGCCTCCGCCCGGATGCAGCAACTGCTGGACCGCCTGCCAACATGGCTGGACAACTGGAGGATGGCCGTCAACGTGGGTAAGACGGCCGCCATCCTGGTCGGGTCGCAGCGCCGCATGCCACCGCCGCTGACACTCCGCGGACAGGACGTAGCTTGGCAGACCACAGTTGCGTACCTCGGATGCCGCATCGACCGCCAACTGCGCATGGTGCCCCAGGTTGACCACGTCGTCAACCAGGCCAAGATGGCCCGTGGCATCCTGCGCCCGGTGCTGGCATCCCGACTACCACTGCGTACGAAACTGATGGTCTACAAGAGCTACGTTCGTACGCGGCTCACCTACGCCGCCCCAGCATGGTATGCGTTGTGCTCCCCGACCCAGCGTTCCAGACTGCAGGTGGTCCAGAACGTCTCTCTCCGTGTCGTGACGAACGCGGGCGGCTACGTCAGGAATGACGTCATTGCCCGGGACGTTCGGATGCCGACGGTGGAGGAGTTCGTCGCCCGTCTGGCGCGTCGAATGTTCGACAGCGCCGACAACGGGCCCCACCTCCACCTCCACAATATTGCTCCTTATGTCCCCAGGCCTCCAGACTCTTCCGGACGAGCGCTGCCCCGCGACTTGTTGTCGCCCAGGGCGGAGAGAGACCAAGACCTACCAGCGTCACCACCACCATCACCAGCTGCATCCCCACGACGAGGCGACCCACCCCGGCCAAGACTCCGCTTCGTCAGCGACTTCGCTGACGACGCCACCACCTGACCAGACCTCGTGTCGCTTATGGCTTGCAGTCTGCCGCGGGACCCCACCGCTCGCGCGCGTGACTCGCCTAAGCAACACCACCACCGGACATGACACCACCATCACCCAACAAGACCAATGGCCCCCTCCTCCCCCCACCGCTCCTCCGGGCGCAGAGTAAGCCGCGGCCTGCTCGCCGGCGCTCGCTGGGCTTGGGACAAGCCCCTCTAACCTGGTGTGCTTGACCGCGGAGGGCCGTGCCTCGATCCCGGAGTGGTAGCACAGGGGGGTGGCGAAGAGGGGCCCGTCACTACGTGACGTGCCCAACACCGGCGAGCTGTCGCTCGCCGAGAAGATGCCCGGGCAATGGGCGACAAATGCCCGAGGCCCGCACCCGCCCATGGCGGAAGAAACCCTGACTGAGATCCCTTCCTCGATGCCCGGTTCCATTTGGGCGGCGACAGTCGTCGATGCGGATGGCGATCGCGGTGGGTGGTCGAATACGCACACCAAATCTTCCTTCCCGCTCTGGCTCCGTGTAACTACCATCACTTGTACTTGTTTAGATCCGGTTCGGTAGGTCCAAGATGTTGAGAGTGGACTGTATGTAGGTACTTGAGTTAAACGCTGGTTTCTTTGTGATAACATTTGGAGCTTTATTTACTTCTTGCAAGACGACTTCCACTGACCGACTACAACTGACTACAATTTATCAGTATTCGACCCTATATTTATACACTATCCCTTGGTTCGCGGGGGGACATCCCGCCCGCGGACCAAACAAAAGGGGCCGAATTTATTTAACATATAGTTCATTCATGGGGACTTGGTTCGCATAAGCCTAGACGACGTCCGCTGCTTAGTTCTGGGTCCCCGGCACTTGCGAACTGTCGTCAACACTTAGCAAGACCTTTTATTTGATACCCATATTGTAGGAGTGCATTTAAAATAATTGGTCCGCCATCTTGGGTATGCCGCCATCTTGGATTTAGAATGACGTCACACAGTTAACCATGCATTTTTATCCAAACTGTGTGTGTATACAAAATTTCACCTCAATCGGTTAAAGATATCTACTTCAAAATTGATTTTTAAGCTTTAGAAGTCCGCCATATTTGATTAATAGTGACGTCACATTATTTTTCGAGTTACTCTTAGCAAGACCTTTTATTTGATACCCATATTGCAGGGGTGCATTAAAAATAATTAGTCCGCCATCTTGGGTATGCCGCCATCTTGAATTTAGAATGACGTCACACAGTCAACCATGCGTTGTCATCCAAACTCAACGTGTATACAAAATTTCAGCTCAATCGGTTAAAGATATCTGCTTCAAAATTGAGTTGCAAGATTTCACCCGAACATACATACTTACATATTTACATACTTACATTGCAAGTTAAATAAAAGCTTGTAAAAATAGCTCTTGCTGGTTCTTTCCAGTACAAGGTCTCCCGCCATAGACTTGTGAACCAATAGCGTAGCTTCTTTGACGTGCAAAAGTGATTATTGTAATAATCCAATTTGAATAAACTATGTATATTAAAGAATTTAACCGACTGACGAAAAGGAGAAGTTTCTGTAATCGACTGATTCATTTAGTTAACAAATTTCTCCGCCCATTATCAACCGGTTTAAAATTATTTTTGTATTCGAAACAATATTGGTAATTTAAGGACCTATTGTCACCAAATTAGGATCTAATGATGGGATCCCACCCATACCCGGCTTAACCACCCTCCGAAACCTTTCCGCTCCCGGTGGAGGCGCGCTCGGGATCGGACTAGCCAATCCACCAAATGCACCTCTTGAGAACAGGCCCAGCGGTACTTATAAACGAGCAGGGACTTAAGCCAAGGGAGGGATTACCAGGTTAAAACTCGCTTGTGACCCCCAGACGGGGGACCAGACCCTCTTAGACAAATGCCACACGCTAACTTTTCCGCAGTCGTTCCGCAAAAAAATGTATGGACTATGGAGATGATATTTGGTACGAAAAAAACTGCGTGAGTTTGTCACATGTCATTTCACATACATTTTTCCTGCAGAACGGCTGCGCTAAAATAAGCGTGTGACGTTTGTTTAAAGGAGCAGGTCGGAAATGTAATATCTCTGAACCAATTGTCGTTCGGCTGGGCCTGAATCCTTCCCGGCTGCTTAGGGTAGTTGGGGCGCACCTATAGTCTGTTCAAGATAAGAAGGTTCCCGTGACAGTTGAAGTTTTCCGTTTCATGCATACTAATTTCCATGATTAAAAATATTCGGCCTTACCACAAAAAGTTTTTAAACACTGTCTTAAGTTAAACACTGTTTAAACATGATGCTGTCTCTATCTATCCTTTTAAAACAAATGAAACAGCATCATGTTTAAACAGTGTTTAACTTAAGTGTTTAAATTTTTTTGTGGTAAGGCCGATTATGTTTTAGAAATACCTACAACATCTCTTTAGGTTATTTTTATCAAAAATGCAATAATTAATTCCACATTAAATAGAAACAAGAATATCAGTCCAGTTAAATAAAATATTTTGTTTAACGTATAAATAATTAATTATTTGAACAGGGGTGATAAAAAAGTAAACCTGTATATGACATTTTATTGACGGCAGCCATATTGAACATCGGTGGCGCTGTGGCCTCGGCACTGGACTGTGCTCCGAGTAGAATCGGGAGGCCTGCGATCGATCCGGCCACGTACCAATGTTTTTCGTTTCTCGAATTTCATACTTACGAGTATGTACATTTATCTGAAGCTCCTACGGTGAAGGTAAACGTCGTGAGGAAACCTGCATACACATGCGAAGTCAAAGGTGTATGTGAAGTCAACAAATCCGCACTGCGCCAGCGTGGTTTGACTAAGGCCTAATCACCCTAACTGGTTAGGATAGGCTCGTGCCCCTCAGTGGGGACGTATATGAGCTGCGATGATGATGATGATATTGGATCTGATTTTTTTTTCATAAAGCACTGTATTCTAAAAATCAAGTTCCTTTATTTAAGATTCATATTGGAGAGGTTATACTAAAATATATGTAATCCGCCATTTTGTTGCAGCCACCATCTTGGGTTTACATTATATGCATAATTGCTTGCCAACAGAACTAAAGATGTGTCAATCGGAAACTGGCATGTGGGTCAAATTTAACTCGCAAGATTTGCTCTAGGCCAACATGCATTGCATTTCAAATAAAAGCTTGTAAAAAATCCACCCGTATAACACGGAATGTCTGTGTTCTCGTATCACTTTGACATTTGTGTTTCATTCTGTAAATACTCATTCTGTAACTGAAACACCTGTATATCTCGTGCATAAAACATACACAGTCGTACAATGAAATAGAATTGACTTTGATTTTATAAAGACGGTAGAAGTTAATTATGCAGAGTTACTTTTTAACAGACTTCAAAAAAGGAGGGGGTTCTCAATTCGATGCGTTTTTTTTTTGTGTATGTTACGCGATTAAGCCGCCAATTGTGGACAGATTTTGAAAATTCTTTGTATTTGATAGAGTATACTCCAAGGATGGTCCCATGGTCACCAAAGTTAGGATCTGATGATGGGATCCCATAAAAATCGAGGGAAACGCTAGTTTCTTTCACTAAAAAGATTTCATTCACTAAATAGTTAAAAATAAAAAATATTTTACAAAAAATAAAAACCGACTTCAAAAACACTGAAAAGGTAAAAATAATACCTATATGAATATGTACAGACAACATCACACTTCTATATTGAAGTCGGTGACAAGACTTTCTAGATCATCGTTTGGCACCGACTTCAATATAGAAGTGTAATGTTGTCTGTACCTATTCTTATATTATTTTTAACTTTTCAGTGTTTTTGAATTAGGTTTTTATTTTTTGTAAAATATTTTTTAATACTATAATTTATTCTGTGCTTACCTCTGACTCGCGCGGTAACCCCTTTTCATTGTTACTCTTCATCGTAACCATAGCGCAACTAATAATTTGTAAAAAGAATAGAGTTGATAAGGTCGTCGTTTAACGTCCTTCCTCTTCCACCCCCACTTTTTAAATTAATGTAAAATAGTAAACATAATATCCTCCTAACCTAAGTTCGGTCATGGCAGCCAATCTAAAGAGATACTAACCATTCAGCGGGAGATATTATAGTGCACAAGTTTCTGCGCATATACGAGTGGGATGGGTCTTTAGCCGACACGACCGGGACGAGGTCAGACGTCCGTTTACAGAATCTGCCATTTCCCGGATCTGCCATTCGCCGAAAAAGGGTAAGCAGGACCCACTGTTTAAGAGGAAATCGTATAGTCCGTTTTTCCAAACAAACGTAGTCCCCTGTTTCCTTCCTCCGGATAATGGCACTAGTTGCTTTATTTTTTCTAATAAAATCAGTGGCCACTATAAGCATTTTCCTATGTTGTCCTTTTTTTATTAAGTTAATTATTAAAAGAGATTTTAAATCTTAAAAACCTAAAAAATCGACCTAATTTTCTGCTGTAGTTTGAATACCAAACAAATAGAATTACAGAGCCTTGCTTTAATTATTAACGCAAAAAGTAATTAAATCGGTCAATTTTTCGCGGAGAAAACAGGGGACTACAAAACGTATATTTTGTGTACTTTTCATAGGTATTTTCGGTCGCAGCTGCAATTGTCCCCATCGCGCTCAGTTCAGTTGTTTGGACACACAGCGAGACAGCAATACATTTTACAAATACCTATTTTGAATTCTCTCGACCTTGGTGGTTCCTCTTAACGTGCCTTCAGAAGCACGGAGCTAGATGTAGAAGCACTGATGTTCTACACTTTTTTTCGTTTTCAACAATGTTTTTAAGTACAGGAATCAAAATAACACTAAATCACAAGATTTTTTTTAAATATTTACTTCCTAAATTTACACATATGCGTTTGGAAAATTTATTGCTATAACTATGTCACTACCGCTGTTAGGCAATTTTACTTAAAAAATATTTTTTTTTAATGATTTATGTAATATTATTCTTTTTTTTATTGCAACTAAGTCGGCAAACAAGCAAACTGCCCACCTGATGGTAAGCGGTAACAGTCACCTATAATACATGTGGTTCCTGTGAGTTTCGCAGCAAAACTGCAACCCTCACAAGAACTACAGTGCACGTTGCCAACTTGTGACATCAGATGTCACAGTACCCAGTAATTTCACTGCCACATCTTACCCTTCAAACCGGAACACAGCAATGCAAGCACTGCTGCTTTGCGGCAGAAATAGGTAAAACGGAGGTACCCATGCAAACAACCCTGGTACAGAGTCTTCTTGGGTTAAATCATTTAAACTTGGCTTGACACGCTACCGCGTGTCTAGATAATGAATGATAATATATTTGTAATCAATGATACTATTATTGTTTGGAATGTAACAAATACTTTGGTAGCGAAATATTGATTGCAATAAACTAATTTCATCTAAGCCTAACTAAAATACACGTATCTCTAAATTCTTGGAGACTGCTTAAATACGATATGTCATAAAATACACGATAAAATAAACGTTACATTAAAACTAGTGTCTAAAGATAAAATACAGATCCACAAATAAACATTTACGTTTAGCTACATTTTGCATTTCATAGGATTTTGAAAAACGAAAAGATTTGATTAAAAGCACATATGTCCAAAAATCACCAGTTTCATTGCTAATCAGTCTATTTGATTTAATGGCAAGATAACATTTTATCTACTGACATTTTTATATATCTCGAAATGCCAAGAGACAGCTGTTTTTCCTTAGTATGAATCGTAAATCTTAATTAATCCGTAGGCCCACGGCTGAAATAAGAAATATATATTACCTCCCTGGTAATAATTCGCGTATCTGTTGTTTTTGCTGAGTCGGACAAACTTACAAGTTTTTATCAAACTTACAGCCGGAGAAACAAATATAAAAAAACTAACTTCTGATAGAGAGCTGAGTGGCGGGGCGAGCAGAAACAGCAAATACACGTACAGATCGCGCCAAACTTAGTCCGCTCTGAAGTTGCTTCGCACCACTTTCTCATGCACATAAAAAATACAATGTTTATTTTTATCGTACTAAAACTTATTTAGTGATGTGACATTCATCCACCACTTTTAACTTATGTAGACAGACAATATAATTTTATTAAATTATACATACAGGGTATAAGTGACGGTGTCCCTTTTCTTTTAACAGTGAGTTCAGACCATGATCCTAAATTGAAAATCACTGATATTTTCTCCCGGAAAATTCGTAAATTTTCCGGTTTTTTTTTCTAAATTTTATAGTTTAATATAACTAAGTTAACGTTTACAAATCATATTCTGTCAAAAAACCATAATAAATTCACAAAAAAATTACTTCGCAATGTATATCGTATAACATTTCCATCAGACTGCACTCGGAATCAGCTGTTTGGGTCATCGAACGTCAACGCACCAGTGTGAGTGGAACAAAAATGATGACGGCGCGCCATACATTATGTAACATGAATAAAAATTAAAACTGAAAACTCCTTTTTGCGCTTTAAAATCTTTTTCGGGGAAAATAAACATCGCTAACAAATATTAACATTGGTCTGAACTCACTGTTAAAAGAAAAGGGACACCGTCACTTATACCCGGTATATTTCGAAAATGCGACGCGAATCGTTGTGTTCAGAGCGGACTACCAGTTTGGAGCGATCTATACCAGCGGTGAGGTGAAATTTTTTTCTATCAGCTGGCCTACATAGGTATAATGCGGAAAGACGACTGATGGACGCAGGCACACTCTTGGGTGTGTACCACCCGCCTTGCCGACATTTTGAAGCTTATCATTCTTAAAACCCATTCAATATAACTTATTCACTAAAGTTATTAATAATTAAAAACCCATATATTACATGTAAAGACTGAAAAGTGATGGGTACAGTATGATGCAAACTTATTGGCGGCTCTGAAGTTGGTACAGTCGATGCATAGAATACGCTATCAGGAACATGCGTGAAGTAGGCAATAAGTCACTCGCTAATATCCGAGCCGCCATTAAATTTGCGCCGAACTATACATTATAGTTTTATCTGCGTAAAATTACTTTTATTCGAGTAATCTGCTCAAACTCGTTCTAGGGTAAAACTACATACTCAAGGTGGAGACGACAATAGGACAATAAATGAAAACATAATTTAAGTGTCTAATAATAATTTGGAATGATCAGATTTACCTTGATATCGAAATTATAAAATGTTTTTGTATGCACTTTTAGGAATTATTGCGAATTGTAGTCTCCACCCTGTAAAACTAGTCGAGACTTCTGGCTGTCGGTAGCGATTGGTGATTAAATTTTTTTCCTCCTCTTTTCTGGCGTTGTTGGGAACATGGCTTCGTCGGCGCGAATCAGCCGGTTGACTGCGCGACTCAACGACACATCTGTTACCAGAAAACAGAAACATCTATACAAAACTATCAAGACAAATACTACGGTATACCTTGACGATATTCTTGTACATAGACATGCGCGTCGTCAACATCATGACTACAGGTCAGAATTATTTGTTGAGAACGAAACTGAATAGAACTTAAAATAAATTGTAATTATCAAAACGGTAAGCAGATTGTGTCAATTTAATCACCCATTGCAAACCAAGAGAAAAATATAAAGCCAATAAAGAAAAAAATAAAACGACAAATATGTTTGATTTTTGAAAATCTTTAATGTGATAGAATTTCAACAGTCCACTTACTATATAAAATACATTATTAGTGAAATATGCGAAAAATCAAACATGATACATTAATGACGATCCTTAATGGCAGTGGTGTTTTCGCATAATTCACATTGTTCAGTACTTATAACAGCTTGCATATACACTCACTTAATACGATTAACGCTAATCGCGTTTAATCCATAATTTCGTTTCTTTCAATTTCAAACAAATGATAAAAACACAAAATTATCGTTTAAATAAACGCATTCAGCGTTAGTCGGGTTTAGTGACTGGTTGTGCAAGTCGATTAAGTATAAAATTGTACTTAGAAAAGACTTAATAGATTACTCCAAAAAAAACATATTTTAAAATTTTTATGCCTACAAAATAATTTTAAAATTCAAATAAACATAATAAAATCATATTTTTAACATACGTTTTAAAAGTACCAAAAAAATTATTAATAAAGCAAATTTGATTATAAAATATCAATACAAAATAAATCAAGTCGTTGTATAATACCGCGAAATGCGTTAGTCGAACGTTTCGCACAAAACACTTACAGAACTCAGCATTAAACTAGAATTTTCAGACATAAAAAGAGAAATATACCGTCAATAAAATCTACAAAAATCTATAACTGTTCACATGTCAATAAAAGATTGTTTCAGTTGGTTTAACTGACTGGGTTTTCCATTTATTAGTTGCAAATAAGCGTGAACTAGATTGAATGAAGAAAATTAACGTTATAAGAGTCATATTTGCCAGTCACCATTTAATATTTCCACATTAACCTGTAGGTGATCTATTTAAATTAGAGATGTAATTATTTATAAAATAGCGACTGAATACCTGTGATATTGTCCAACACGTAGTTGGATATCCATTGAAACAGTACCTTGTACCAGTCAGCGAAATTCGCCGTAATTTTTAGGTTATGTTCAGTACAATTTCATACTTTATTCCTAGATTTGTTCAATACATTATAGCGCTAAGAGCCGCTCCACAACACCAAAATTAAATTATTATACAAAAAAAAACGTTACACTATCCTTATGCACCATCATTATTAAAAATAAATAAGTTATAAACAAACAGCAATATGCAACTATGACTATTCACCTAGAATTATCTAGTGAGACACTCGGTCTCTGTTTCAATGAGCAAATCGTGTTCCCCGCGCCCCAATGACACGTAATATCGACTTTTTTTGGTTTCATGTCCATGCGAAATCATTTGCGACTCGCTTAAGTACTGAGCTCAACAAACACAACCTATCAATTTCAAACTAACTTTAGTCGTGTGGTCAATTATCAGAGATGTATCTACAAATAGAGACAGGTGAACTAAAATTCCGTTTTAGTTTAGTAACAAATCACCGAGGAATTTTTTAAAATTCTCATTGACTATTTATAAATAGTCCAGAAAATGTTATTGGAAAAAACTCAAGAAACTCAAAACCATTCGTAAAACACACGAATACGTGGTTTATGTACGTACGTACAAAGGAAGATGCACAAACTTTTACATTCCAATTAGCGACCCGACTGGGGAAGACCTTCTACATCCCAGAAGACCGTAGTCAACCAAATTCATGTCGTGTTCCCTGCATATCAGTGAGGTTGATAGACCTCACATGCAAATAACACGTGAGCACAGAATAGATAATAGTACTACGTACAGAACGGCCACCAACCTCCCCGCACTCATTTCAAATACCTCGTCCTACCCGGCACTTCGTTGTAGACATCATTCATCACTGACACATAAACAAGGGCGCGCGCGATTGCTCGGACGAGTAGACGCGAGCGCCGGCCGATAACAGAGACAGCGCTATGCGGGTGGAAGAGAAAGCAGTCGCTGCACTTCCCGCGTCATTTCGATTGATAACCGCGCACTCAGCCCTACTAGATTCCACGCACACATTTGCGCGTGTACGAACGTCATTTGTTTAAGTAGTAGTAATAGGTAATTGATATGCGAACGTTGTATGGAGTGTCCGGGGTGTGCCGTGAGCGAAATTTTGCATTATTATAAAGTGTGTTCGGGAAAGTAGTAATCAAACTTTAAGAGCGTAATCTATTGACGATTTTATCAATGGAAATAACTCAAATACTCCACTATCTGTCTTTACGGAAATCCCTCATTCTACAAACTTATCCAACTACCCGACTAGGCGCCCGCCACGAAGGGGTCCCTTTGTCCAACAATAACATCAGACCTAATAGACGTACAGTAATAATTTTTTCATCGTTTTATAGAACAGTTCAAATACTAGTAATACAATGCAAATAAAACATATATTAACTACCTTGTTTTAACTTAAAATTGTTGAAAAAAAAAGGGGGGGGGGGGAATGTTTCATTTCATTCTTTAATTTAATCAACCCTAACTCTCTTAAAATGTATTAGATACTAGCTTCCGCCCGCGACTTCGTCCGCGTGGAATAGTTACTTTGGGCTAACGCTAACTTTAACCCGCGACTTCGTTCATATAGGTGAGTAAGTACTGGGTCTTATAATCTTATATCATGTAGATTGTAGGTTATTCTCAAAAAAATTAAACTAATGTTATTTTAAAGTTCCACAGGGTAGTGTTTTGGGACCGACTCTCTTCCTCGTCTATATTAACGACCTCTGTAGCATGAAGATTGATAATGCTAAAATTTTTTCATACGCTGACGATACTGCTGTAGCTTTTTATGGGAGGGACTGGGTTACCGTCAAGAAATTTGCAGAAAAAGGTTTATCTTCAATTTCAAAATGGCTGAGTTCTAACTTTCTCACACTAAATACTACTAAAACAAACTACATTTGTTTTAGTATTAAAAACCAGTCACAGCCTAGAAATGACATTAAACTTGCATTTCACTCTTGCAATTTCACTGAGATCCCTAGTAATTGTAATTGCCCTGTTCTAGAAAAAATTGAACAAACAAGGTATCTGGGCGTCATGATCGACCAGCGTCTATCCTGGCACGCTCACTTAGACCAAATTATAACCAGAATACGTAAAATGATCTGGATATTTAAAACCTTAAGACACATTGTGCCTGGTGAGCGGTTGGTTGGCCATGGTCGCCCAAGAAACATATTAAAAGAAATTTATGTCTCGTTAGTACAATCAGTGCTATCTTATTGTATACCTGTCTGGGGAGGTGCAGATAAAACCAAAATAATCGCACTGGAGCGAGCTCAACGCTCACTACTGAAGATGATGCACTTTAAAAATAGAAGATACCCAACAGACTTACTATATTCAACCAGTCAAGTACTGTCCGTAAGAAAATTATACATTTTATCAACTGTATTAAAAAAACACAAAAACACAATTTATGACCCATGCATGAAACTAAAGAGAAACAAAAAAAATATTCTTAAATCAAATACTACAACAAGGACAATATTTGCTAAAAAACAATATAGTCAAAGATCAATCCATCTATATAACATAATTAATTGTTATACAGAGATATACAGTAAAACATTTCATGTATGTAAGAAATCAATTGTCAATCTACTTCAACCCTTAAGTTATGAGGAAACTGAGGCTCTACTGCAACGCCAGTTATAATGCAAGTGTTGTCACATATTCACATCCGTACACCACGCACATGTATCACACATATACACACGCACACACATACTCACATACACCACAAACACACACTCTCGCACGCACATACACACACATACTCACATACACCACAAACACACACTCTCGCACGCACATACACACACACAGACACTAATAGAAATAGAATAAGAAAAAAAAAATTGTTATTATTTTGGTTATATTAGCTAGACTTGTTTATGTAACTTCCTATTCATTTTTTTTGTTATTGTCTTCTTATATTGCAACTTTATTAATTTGATGAAGTAAAGCTACGCAAGAGCGTTGCCACCTGGCACAGGCATTGTTTGTCTAAAAGGTGGCATCGACAACTAAGATGTTTGTTAATATGTATAAAATGAATAAAGATTATTATTATTATTATTATTATATATTTTTCTACCTCGGCTTTTAACCGGAGATTATTATCTATTACGGGCTTATGCCAAGTAAATAGATAATTATATTAAGTATTGCTGTTAACTGTATTATGAGCGAACGGTTCTCTGTCTGTTTCTGTTTGTAAAAATGAATAAAGATTATTATTATTATTATTATTATTTTAAAGTACTTCTGCGTACACTATATTTTTAGATTTGTTTTCTTCCGGCAGAAGTAGATAGCTAACTGGGGCCACCGCCCTTCCCCTTCATGACTGCCCGCCGGCTTTGCACATTGTGCGCGCAGTACTCGATCATTATTTTGCTGTGATGTTATTTTAAAACTGCGATATCTCCTAAGATATTCATTTAAATCGAATAATGTAAAGGGCAATTTTGTTTTAAATTAAATACTTGTGATGAATAACGTATTTATTTGGATAAGAATTAATATCATGTTTATAAAAACACCTTCGCAAATAATGCATTATTTTAGAACAAATTTGGTTAGCATAAAAAAGGTTAAAGTGAGCTAACCTTAAAAGATAGACGTGCTGTCGCGGACAATTTGTTTTAGAACTTTTAAAGGGGAACAATTCTGACATACATGATTTTTGCGAAACTTTAACCGTTTACGCAGCGCACGCAGCGGAAGCTCTCAATAGGAAAAAATCCCCCGATTTTGAAACATTCTTCATTGATGCTCAGCTCCTATTGATCATACCATGATGATATATAGCCTATAGCCTTCCTCGATAAATGGGCTATCTAACACTGAAAGAATTTTTCAAATAGGACCTGTAGTTCCTGAGATTAGCGCGTTCAAGCAAACAAACAAACAAACTCTTCAGCTTTATAATATTATAGTATAGATGATTAGTTATGTGTATGTTTGCTACTTCTACTACTAATAGTTAATGTTGTTAGTTATCGAACGATACCAAATTGTTGCTCATTAGTATCAAGGTGCACACTCAGTCGCTTTTTTTGAAGGAAACGGTCAAACTAAGAAAAAAATATTCAAGTTCTAGTAATTAAGCGAGGCAGAGCAATACTTTAAATACGTGGTATCTCTATTGCTAAAATCGTTTATAGACCAAGCTCTTAAAATTTGATCACTACTTCCCTGAACGCACTGTAGATCCGGCGGAAAAGTCACAGCTCAGTCCCGAATCAGAATTAGAACTAGCAAGCGTTTCTATCTACAGATATAGATACATCATCAATTTGACCGAGCTACGGACAGCTAAAGTTCTACCAACCGGGCGTGGTGTTGGCGAGGCGACGCATGCGCCGCGTGTTTCGGTCCTGGTCGCGGATCTTCTTCTCCATCTCGGCGTTGGTGAGCGTTTCGAGGTGCGGCGCCCACTGTTCCGCTTCCGACGGCTGACGGTACGGAGTCTGTAACAGGAGATTATGGCAGTGTGAGTGAACACTCAATATAAGGACGATGCCCACTTTTGTATGAAAGCTTGCCCCACTAACAAATTTCCATGAACAGCAACAACTTTAGGCTTATTTTAAACGGTTTTCGTCATTGAGTAGAAAACATGTATTGTTTTTTAAATTAAAGCTGCAGTTTCGTAGACATTCATAAAAATTGCTCCTAATCTAACCTAAGCGACTCATAAAGTTGCAAGACGTCAAATAGTTATGCTGAACTTTTGATCAATATAATTATCAACAATAAGGAATCAAATGTGTAACAAAAATCGCAAAGAATTCAACGTGACAAGCAACAAAGGGAACTGCGACTTATTTTAGGCGTTCCACCCAAGTACAGATTTGCAGTATATTCAACATTATCGCGATTCATTAGTTTTTATAGGGTAAATGCTCTAAGCTTTTGACCATCGTCAGAGCTTGCTTGCTTTAGTGGAAAACGGGGTTTTATATTCTATGCGATCTGTCAACGTTTTGTCATTGCAAAAAATGCTTTTTAATTGAAATGATAAAATGTAATTACAATGATATATTATATATTTTATAATTTATTAGAAATAAACATTTTAAAGTTTTTATTTTAAAGTGTAGTGAAAGAATTAATGCATAACATTGAAAAAGGTGTTATTGTAGCTACAACGAAAAAATGCATAAATATGTAGTTGCCATTTTATAACAGGAAATGCATGTAAGTCTTTAATTTTGTGCCGAAAAAAACCGCCTCTTCTCTCTTGTTAAAATATATTTAATTAGAAATACCGCTTTATTGGTCATCAACCTTGATAGTGGGGCAAAATCGGGCATCCTCCTTTAAGGCATTTGATTTTGATGTAGGTGACGTTCCCTTTGACCACATTCGTAACCAAAGTTTCATAGCCACAAAAAGTGACAACCCAATATCGGTGTTTAATAATATTATTATTTTGCCTTCCTAGAAATCCACACTAATATTATAAATTCGAAAGTGCCTGTTATCTCTTCACACCTAGACCACTGCACCGATTTAGATTGACTTTGGTATATACGGAGTTTGGGTCCTGGGAAAAGACACAGGATAGTTTTTATTGCAGAAATCATCCTTTAAGGGGGTGAAAAGGAGGGTGGAAGTTTGTATGGGGAATCAATAACCGCTGAACCGATTTGTATGAAATTTGGTATAGAGTTTGAGCGGTAGGAAAAGATATAAGCAGAATGGATGAAAAATTTATTGCCCAAATTACCTAGTATTCTAGAAAGCTAGGCCCGCACTACGAATTTTCGCCTCGTGGCGGAAATGCGTTGCGGCGTAATGTACGGCGCACCGCAATATTTCGTAGTTCGTACCTAGCCTAAACCTTCCCTTGTACACAAAACATACTTTAAGAATACATTTGTTAAATAAAACCATGTATCCAGCTCTTTGAATTCTAAAACTTTTGTTGATATTACTTTTTAATTAAAAAACGTAGCAAAACGTATACCATTAACTTTATGTAATTGCAGACTATGTATTACATTCGTATTCTAGGTTATCATAAAATCTGATGATGTCAAAGATATATGTGACTAGGTAATGGACCCCGCCCCTTGATTGTGTAACAAAAATCTATCGTGATCGCTTTTGATTTTGACAGTCAAATCGCATCCATCGCCATTTTCATATCAGACAGTCGACACATAATCTTGTATTGACGCCGCAATGATTGGTTAATTCAAATAGATTGTGATAGATTTTTCCTTAGACAATTGCCCCCCACTGATCTCTGTCTATAATGGTGCACATAATCATTTTCACGCGCTCACCTCAATAACTGGCAGTGGTGCCTCGCTGAAAGCGTACGTTCTCTGATGCCAGCCCAGCTGACCGCGCACACTGTAAGCAATGCCCGTCACGAATTCACCGCCCAATCCAAGCTCAGCGCACAGCTTCATTGCAAACTGCTCGGGGTTATTCTCCTTTTCAGACATGTCCCATTCCACCTGAATAGTGAAAAAAATTGATATTACAATAAATATTAGGACAATGCTCAATAGGCTAGATGAATGAAAAAATATTATTGCTTTAATAGAAGCTCATTGATATAAGTAATAAATAAACAGAAAGAGAAAAAATCGGTTTTCGAATAACTATAAAAGCAACCAAGATATAAAGTATTAAAGATTTTTCTCCATCTCTTTCTAGCAAAACGGCAATTTACGCGGAGTTTATATGGCCGTATAGGTACTCAACAATGCCGTCACGGTTGATGTCGGATCTCTCTGTCAAATCGCTTCCAAATTAATAATTTAAAATGCTTTTAACTAATGTATTTCTAGGCCGATTTTAATTCTAATTTCACATGATTGCATCTTTTTCTATGGTATTTTAATATTTTATGACGAGACGTCAAAATTAGAATTCAGTGATCATCCCAATTAATAATGTAAAGCACGCAAGCATGACTAATGTCGTTCAGTATTATATGTATTATTATATTATTTTCTTGAATTACTACTTTTACATTTAAAAATGGTAAAAAGAATATTATACAAACAATAGCAGTAAGAACCTTTTTAGGCTTTTGCTCTTAGGTTGCATGGGTAAATCAATTAGATTAAGGCAAAGCGCAGCTGACATACCTAATCTAAATAATTCCATAGGTAACAAAAAAAAACTTCAAGATTACTGTTTACAGCTTGTAAAAAATAAATAATAAAACCAATATAACAAACAAGCAATGCTAAAAAATACATAGAACTAAAAAATTAAAATGTATTGAGAAAATAAGCAGATTATTAACCTAGTCTCTAGTCTAATAACACTTTTTATTCTCTGCCTTATACTTAAAATTTCATATTGAGAAAACAGATTTATATCAGTACTAGCTTCTGCCCGCGACTTCGTCTGCGTTGGACTTCAGAATTGGGTCTAAAGCTTCGCTCGTTAACAATTTTCAATTTTCCCTCGGGTACTACTTAAGGAATCGGAAGGTAGCCTATGTTCTTTTCCATGACAAAGGCTACATGCATGCCAAATTTCATCCAGATCCGTTCAGCCGTTTTTGCGTGATTGCGTAACAAACATCCACACTTTCACACTTTCACATTTATAATATTACTAGCTTTCTTTTATTATTAGTTTTCCCGAGGGAATTTATATTTTCCCGTAGGAAAAATAATTTTGTAGCCTATTTAAGCCCAGATAATTAATTTCGTAGAAATTGGAGCAGATTTTAAATATTTTCCATAGAAACATTCAACCCCTATTTTGCACCCTAAGGGGGTGAATTCCAATAAACCATAAAACACGTCGCGCCCTCAATAATGTATGGGCACAATTAAAAAATGTAGGTATTTTAGTTTTTGTAAAAGAAAGGCTTATTACTGTCAGTCCCACACGATGGCACTCGCAGAAAGAGAAAACAATTGTCAAACAAAGTAGTTCTGCATAGAGATGAGAGTAACGACTGTTTCCAAATAACGAATAACAGTGCTGTGTTATTTCCATATAGCTGTTATTGTAAACTGCTGTTCGTTATCCTGTTATACTGCTGTTTTGCACAATGAACAACAGCGTATTCACACTGTTACCAACATCGAAATAGTTCCAAATAGGAGCGATCGGGGCTCTTATTCTCGGCATTTTTAATATTTAAAAATAGAATTATTATTTACACTTACGCTAACTTTTAATTACGCACTTATACACTGAAATAATTAAATCGTAACAAAAAATAATCACAATTTCTCTAATTGGATCTATTGCTGAACTGAACAGAACAGAATTGAACGAACAATAAAATTTTAAACAGCAATCTCATTCAAAACAGCAGTATAACGAATAATTATTATTCACCTGTTATTTCAAATCGTCGCAATCATCAAACATTTTAAAGTGACTTAAAACTTTACGTCAATGTGAGAAAGCACAAAAATTAGTGGTTTGCGATTATCATGTCGTGAGTCGTGACTCGTGCAGTTTATATTGCTATCTCCCGTACACATATATTGCGCTCTCGCTCTTTGCTTCACTCTCGCGTTACGTTATCGGCAACAGCGCGGTGGGTGGAACGTCAGTCATTGCGCTACAACGCTACAACATCAACATCAGTTTATAATGATAGCAGGATAATCCGTTGCTCAATAATGTGTTATTCGTTACGTTCATATAATGCATTATATTATCTGCTATCGTAATAACGACCATCTCTAGTTCAGCATTATGTGTCCCTTTCACACCTTTTGCTCCCACCTCTTTGCGCGAGACGGGCCTTACTAGTAACGTGCCGCGAATTGACGGAGCCAGTCCGCGCGACTGAGTCGAGTTGGAGTTGTGACTTTATTTTACAAATTCTAAGTTTTGTGTTGTTCTATAATATTGTAAAGGCTTAATAAGGTTCGTGCCCGTATTCTACTAAAATTTCGTTCAATTATGTTGTCAAGTATAATTAGTTCCTTATAGTTCTAATGATAATCAAATTCATTTTAATTATGTTGATAAAATCCCATATAGCATTAAAAAGGACTACATTTTTTTTCTTAACATTAGATAGGCCTTTCCGTGATGAAAGTTTAGATTTTTTTTAATACAACTATCGATTTTTGTTGCCTAGAGCAAGAGATATTTTGCACAGTCTTATATCGTCTATAATCGGTTCAGCTGTTTTAGTATGATAACGAAACAAAACATTTCATAATTCAATTTTATTTAATAATAATAATGAAATGTACATAAAATTTGTTTGATATTTATATATTTAATTTATCAATTATTTACAGACAATGTCATCATCACGGTCACAAAAAATATTGATGATGGTTAATCGTAATGATAAGGAGGATGCTGCTCAAATTGAAGAGAGACAAAATAATAAAGTAAGTATTTTTTTATAAATTCATTTTCTTTTCATAATCGTAGAAAAAAATCTTAAATAAAGCGTTTTTCTTTTAGGATAGTGCTACACATACAGAGGAGAAGGAGAATATTCCAGTGAGAAATTAAGGAATTGACAAAACTTTGCAAACGACATCATTGGCCGAAAATAACTGTGCTAATGGAACTGCGTCGAATCGTTCATCAAGATCGTCGTCCAGCAGCTCAAATTCATCTTCATCCTCCTCAAGTACCAGGAGTTCTAGTTCGAGTAGTTCCTCTACAAACACCAGCTCCAATTCGACCCGTGCGTGCTCTCCAGTAGAACCTAATGTTTCACAACACCATGAAGAGCTAAATACAATGTACTTCACCTTTTCATGAAGAAAGAAAAATGATTTACTACAATCTACTTTACCATCCTACGACGACCCAAATGTTTTACCATGTTCTACTTCACCTTCTCTATTAAGTAAACCAAATTAATATAATAATCAAAAAAGCAATAAAATAAAGGAAAAAAACAATAAAAACAAAATAAAAAAAATACAAAAAAATTACAAAATTCGATAATAGTCTCGCGTGCGGCGCGGCGGGTGGCGGCGGCCCTCTGCCGGTCGGCGCGCCGGCGCGCTACTTAGCGGTAGGTATTTATAACGCTGCATTGCGCGAGTGACGGGGGCCTGACCAAACGCTGAAACCATCTTAAACAAACGGGGCCCTATAGTAAATTATGAAATTTCACCGATCAATTCAGACGAAAGTGATGCAGATTTAAGCGACCACGACCCAACGTATAATGTAGAACAACAAAGACATCGGTCGATGAGTATAACTTCGAGTAATGCAGAAAATAGTGACGTTACTACTGCCAATACAACCTTAGCATCACTTGCAGCTGATGAAACAGTAGTGAAGAGAACACGGAAACGTAAGGCTGATCCTACTCAATGGAAACAAAACTTGCGAAAAGTTAAGCGTAATTTGGGTCAAGAATACTTTTCTGTAAATACCAAAAAAGTGGTCAGCGCACGCGCAATGAAGCCACCTTATACTCAAAAATGTAAATTAAAGTGCAATGAAAAAATTAATGATGTTATTAGAGAGGAACATTTTAAATCGTTTTGGGCTATGGGGGATTTGCAAATGCAAAGAATGTTTATATTATCAAGTATGACCACGGTTACTCCAAAATATAAATACACAAATGCTGAAAGGCCTAGAGCCCCTAATAATGCTTATTATTTATCAAATCACGATGAGAAAATAAGGGTATGTAAAACTTTTTTCATCAACACATTAGGGATTACACAAAAAATGATACGCACTGTGAGATCTAAAGGTACAAGCGGAAACTATTTAGGTGAAGACCAAAGAGGAAAACACATTAATCATAAAAGTGTAAGCGAAGAATTGAAATCAGATATTATTGAATTAATTAACTCTATACCTCGAATTGAGTCCCATTATTTGAGAGCATCAACGTCAAGGGAGTATATTGATGGCGGAAAAAGTATAGCTGACTTGTTTCGAGACTTTCAAGATATCCAAAAAAGCAAAAATAGAGATTCTGGTCGTTTCCACACTTTTTATAACATATTTGTTAACAAATTTAATATTGGTTTCTTCCAACCAAAAAAAGACCAATGCGATCTTTGCTTGCAATATCATAATTCAACTAATGCCTTAAAACAAACCCTTCAAGAAAAGTATGACACTCACATTAAAGAGAAAAACCTAATCCGAGATGAAAAGAAGAAAGTTCGTGAAGGCGTTGATGAGTGTAACTTATGCGTCTGTTTCGATGTGCAGGCAATTATGCAGAGTCCAAATGGAGATATCTTATCGTTTTATTATAAATCAAAGCTAAATAACTATAATTTCACAATGACTGAGTTAAATAAATTAAAAAATGATGAATGTGGTGATGATTACAAAAGTTAGGGAGATGTTTATTGCTACTTTTGGGATGAGACACAAGGCAAGAGAGGTGCTGTGGAGATTGGGAATTGTGTTCTCGACTATATACAAAAGGTTGCTGAGAAAGCAGGTGATATAGAGATAAATGTAACTTTTATATCAGACAACTGTTGCGGGCAAAATAAAAATAAATCATTATTTGTTACGACAACTATAATTAAAAAGTTAAGGCTAACTTCAAGAAGGGTTTTCGTTTAAATTTTTTTTTGAAGAATTTAATATTTTGTTTTTTTTATTTAGAATAATAAACCTTTACTTTAAGAACCATTTCTGGTGCGAACATTTTGACTGAATTTTGTTATTCTCGTATGTAGAAATATAAATAATACTGATTGAGAATTGGTTTTTAATTTCATTGTAGTTTAGGTAACTGAAACTACATAATCATTATTATAAAATAAAGACATAAAACGGTATCAAAATATAAAACGTATCTTATTTCAATATAAAAGAGCAATATTAATAGATATGTCTTAAGATACAAGATAGTGTAAGTATTAAATGGGCTCAAGTACAAATAAATCACAAAAAGATTTTTAGACACTGTATAAGAGAGGCCTAACTTCAAACTTTATTTTTGTTCATGTTTTTTTAATATTATTAATCTGTATTTTTAAGTCTTTATCATGTGTAACTATAGCAAGAACATCAAAGAATAATTATGCTAAGTTGCAAGGCGATAGCTCGCAAAACTACGATTTTAGAGCTTATTATGTAGAAATCGACATAGGGCGGTTATGTTTTTCGGCTTTTCCCAAAAATGTGATTTTTATAGTTGTGCCCCTACATTATTACGGGTGCGACGTGTTCAATGAAATATTTTTAAGAGCATGAATCTCAAGTTTTATCAAAATCGTTGCTAATTTAAAAAAAATCCATACAAACTTGCAATGAAATAGGGGTTACACCCCTATTTCATCCCTTTGGAGTTAAATTTTTTTTAAATCCATTCTTAGTGTGCGTCCGTATTTTGAATTAAAACAAATATCCAAATCTCACGTTTCTACCATTAGCGGTTACGACTGTCCATAGTCTATAGATGGGAACATCTCCTGTATATAGATTATACATATAGTAGGATTCACTCACTTGATCCACCAAAGACGTGTTACCGACATGAATGTTCAATTTTATAACCACTCTTTGATCAGACTGCTCCTCCAGTATTGCCGGGGGCTCACTTGGGAAGGCATCGATTTGCTGACGGATCGACGTCGCTATGGCCGGGATGAACGTTGAGGTATTTAGTTCAAGATCGTCACATAGAACCTCGGCAAACTGCTCTGGTGTTATTATAGACTCTGGAAAAAAATATGCGCAGTCGTGGTATTTGAATGATCAGCAGGTTAACAGGATTTTCGATTTTATTTGGTTTATAAAGTCAAATGAGATTACTGATATATTGATGTTTCATTCTACCTCTTACAATGGATCAAGTAACTTATAAATATTACTATCTTTTCTATACTATCCTCTTCTGTCCTAATTCTCCTCCATATCTGAAAGAGTGTTTTTCATTTCGTTCCTCTTGAACCAATAGAACATTCCGTTCCTGCCACGACCTTATCCTGGCTATAACTTCCTACTCAACATAGTTCCTCTCTTACTCCTTTACTGTGCAGGCAGTCCGATTACGGAATGCTTTGCCTGTCAACATACGGAGGGCGCGTACATTGACATCCTTCAAGGTACTGGTGAAGAAGCACTATATTTTTTTTTCTTTTTAAAAACGTCGCCCCACACTATGATTTTCTCCTGTGTCGTGGGTGCAGTTACAAACATAGAATATCACATGCACATACGCACAGACCGGAACAAATTTCTGTAGGCCATACAAAATATCTGTCCCGTGCGGGAATCGAACCCGCGACCCGTTGCGCATTAGGCGATCACTCGACCTCTAATATGTCTCATTTATGATACTTATATATTGTACATCCTTCATTTCATTTATTTATTCCTTATACATTGCTTATTTTAATGTCTTTATCTAACTTCTATTACTATCTTAAAAAATTGTGCACTTTTCCACCTGTCTGCTGTTTTTCTACCTCATATTATCCCTTTTTCTATTGTTGCCTGGAAGAGATTGCTGCGCAGCAATAAGGCCGCCTATTGCTTTTTATTGTTTTTCTCCATGTTTCGTAATTATGTGCAATAAAGTGTAATGTATGTATGGAAATGGAACACAAAAACTCAAAATATTACTAGTTTGTCGGTATTATACAACAAAATACCAAAAATCTGTTGTCAAACATTATTTTTTTTTAACTGAACCTGTTTGGTTGTTTGTAGGGCTTCTGAACCCGCCTGGCTAGCTACCGCCTTCTTACCTAAGCTTGTCACCATAATAACAATAATTTGAGGAGCTTGGTGGCGCTTTGGCGCGTGCGCTCAGCGAGCGATTGCTAAGATTAAGCAACGTTGGCTGTGGTCAGTCCTAGGATGGGTGACCATAATAAAAAACATCTCAAGCTCCTCCGTGCTTCGGAAGGCACGTTAAACAGCGGGTCCTGCGCCTGATCTCGCCCCGGTCGTGTCGGCTAACCGTCCCATCGGACTAGGCGAGTGAAGGAACAGAGTGCACTTGCGTTTGCGCAGTCACTTGTGCACTATAATATCTCCTGCGCAGCAGATGGCTAGTCTCTGTGGAGATTGGCCGCCGTGACCGAATATCGGTTAGGAGGACATTATTAATAATAACAATGTTTATAGCATTGTTGTGTTGCGACAATTAGAGATAATTAGACGTAAGATAGCCAATTCCTCAGTTGTTTGGGAGTCCAGCTGAAACTCACTGCCTTATTATTATTATTATTATTTAAATTATTATTATTATCCGTCCGTCACTTAACATCAGGTAAGATGAAGGTCAAGAGCTTCCCTGTCGTATATAAGAAAAAGCTACATTTTATCATTTGGAGACAGTAACAATTTATCACTATAAGTACATTCAAGATAAGAAAGTTCCCGTGAAAGGTTGATTTTTTCCATTTCATGCATACTAGTTTCCGTGAATAAAAATATTATGTTTTTTATCTTTAGGTTATTTTTATCAAAAATGCAAAAGTTAATTCCACATTAAATAAAAACAAGAATATCAGTCTAGTTAAATAAAATTGTAATTCTGAAGAAATATTTGTTTAAAGTTTTAAATTAAATATTTGTGTAAAGTATAGGTTCGTTCGGATTCACGACTCAAATACTTAATTAAGCAAATATTTTATCAGACCTATAAATAATTATACTAACTGGACGGATATCAATGTTTCTATTTAATGTGGAATAGTGTTGCATTGTTGGAAAAAAAATAACCGAAGGAGATGTGACTTTTTTTTAACATAATATTTTTAATCACGGAAACAAGTATGCATGAGACGGAAAATCAGGGGAACCTTCTTATCTTGAATAGACTATAATAAGCAGTAAGACCTGTATTGTAAGTAAAAAATCAAGTGTTAATTTACCATTTTTATTCCATGTGAATGTATCCCTTAACTTCTGCCCTTCAATTTCCATGTCCAATCTAATAGGCACTAGAATTTGTTTCTGAGATGAGTTCTCTAGCATAGCCGTCATATCGCTGTCATCAAAGCATAATGGAAAAGTGCGCACCTAAAATAAGAACGAAATAATAAAGTGCTAGCTTTTGCCCGCGACTTCGTCCGCGTGGAAGTCCCCTTACAACACCCCCCATCGTGAAACATCGCGAGGCAACCTGCATACATCTGTGAAGAAATTCAAAGGTGTATGTGAAGTCGACCAATCCGCACTGGGCCAGCGTGGTTGACTAAGGCATAAACACCCTAACTTAGGGTAGGCTCGAGCCCCTCAGTGGGGACGTATATAAGCTGTTATGGTGATATCCTCACCTTGATACAAGCCCAATCACCTCAAACGCTATATGTTCGCACTCCCTGTATGTTATTTTAAATATTCCTTGTTTGTTTGATTACATCATCTTAAACGATATGTTTTCGCACTCCCTGTATGTTATTTTAAATATTCTTTGTTTTTTTTTATTACATCATCATAGTCATATTCTTACACAAATCACAAAATTATAAAAGACATGAACATAAGCAAAGTACAACTAGTTCCATTAAAAATGTTTATCAGTCATCCTAGACAGTATGAAACAATATTTGATCAATGAAACAATAAAGTTAATCTCAACAAAAACTTTTCATGTAAATTGTTACCAAGAGTTAGAAGCGTGGCTCTACATAAGATCTGATAACTTTTTGACAGTGCTAACCATATGGTCTCGTCTTGGCAAGAATTTACATAAAATGATTTTGGTGAGATTTTACTTCTTTTTGTAAGCGTGTACACATTAGGCGTTAGGCATTAGGTAATTTAAAGGTTGGGGGTAATTTACTTAAAAATCCTGAAGTATGTATTTCATTATTTATAACAAGTAGACCCTTTTTCCACAACCTTCCCTTTATAACAAGTAGATAGTACAGCAACGAAAGGCGTGGGCTCTTCTTGTGTCGGAGGCCAAGACTCATTTTAGGTCGTTGCGTTAAGTTAGTAACTAAGTCCTTTTTTTCAATTTTCAGACCTCAAGCATAAAAATTTGCAAAGGTCTCATATAAATTTCCATCCCCTAGTTTTAGGGGTTGGGTGGTAAAAATTCCCAGTTTTATTTTTTTTTGTTTCAGTAATAATACTAGCTTACATACCAAATTTCAGCTTTCAAGCACTTCAGGAAGTACCTAAGAATTTTGATGTTCATCAGTCAGCTTTAAATGCTCTAGGTCAGACAGTGAGTAAATGATGAAATCGGGATTTTTTTGATATTAATAAAATCTAAAGTATAAGAGCTATGCAATTGAAACTTTATGTTTAGTAAGCCTACTATTGAAATCATATCCTGACAATTTTGTTTTATTTATTCGAGCCCAAGTTATGAGGGTTGACAAAAACGACGAAGCACTTTGAGAAAAGGTAGTTAGTAGTACCCATGCGCTTCGCTCGGCTTGTCTTGGCGAATGCACTGCCGTGCCCCACAGATGTAAGCTACCTTCTTATTGTAAATGTAAGTTACCTTCTTATTATGCACCCTTGTTCTACTAATAGGAGTTGCCTGTGGAACTGCATCCAGATGTGAAGAGTTAGGCATAACAGGCAGCCATGACGGATTGTGTGGTTTTTTACTTTTACTTTCCCTTGGTGTTGCTAGCTCCTGGCTGACTGAGACAGCTTTATACCTGAATATTCGATCTTTTTAAGAAACACAGTTGGCAAGTTTTTTTTTTGTTAGTGGACGACTCTGTTATGGAGCAAGTCCATAACAGTCCTCTGATTGGGTACCTCCATCTTACCTATTTCAACTGCACAAAAGCAGTGCTTGCATATTGTTTTCAGTTTTAAAGGTAAGATGTGGTAGTGAAATTACTGCGTACCGTCACAAGTTTGCATCTAACATTGTATCTAATGTCACAAGTTTGCAATGTACACTGCAGTTCTTGTTGGTGTTACAAATTTGCTGCAAATCTCACAAGAACCACATATACTGACTGTAGCCACTTAGCAACAGGTGGGCAGTCTGCTTGTTTGCCTACCTAGTAGTAATAAAAAACATAATATGAAGCAAGAAATCTTTCATTGGCATTAACATTCCGTCGCCTGAGTGCTTGTTTGGTCAACAGACTAATTTGGTTGAAAATGACCTTTGAATGTAGTATGCTTAAGAATTAAATTCTACACAGTCTAAATCAAAAATTACTCATGTAATTATACAAATAAACCAGTAAAACACGATATAAAAAAAACAATATCCACTGTGAGAATTACTCTTCGTGCTTGTATGGCCCACCACCATTAACCGACATCCAATATCGAAATTCTCAACGCGTGCTTGTTTGCCATATATCTCTACAAATAAATAAAATTGAAGTGTCTGTTTGTAATGAGAAAATAACAAGAATTTACTTTAAAAATTTTTGTCTGTCTGTTTGTTCCCCCTAATCTCTGGAACGGCTGGACCGATTTTGACGGGACTTTCACTAATAGAGCATTTTATATAAGGTATAACTTAGGCTTTTTATCAAGATCTTAAAAAAATTGCCTACAAAAATCAAAAGGCTGCCAAAAGTTACTATTCCACGCGGACGAAGTCGCGGGCACAGCTAGTCCTTAAATAAACCGATCACAGAGCTGCTCTCTCATGACGTCACATGTCGTTGTCCCGCCATATTGTTTGTTTACAATCTTTTGCGACACAAAATGGTTTAAATTTATTTAGTTTTTAGAATATTTACAAGTGATATGAGGTGAAAACTTTCAATAAACTGTGAATACCATGTCCTGGACCAGATGTCATAAACGGTATAACCGCAGCACTGCACACAAGGAAATGTAACTTGATGTCATTGCCGATCCTATTATTTTCGATTATGTTGTTTGTTGTCCTGTACAACAAATAACATAATCTAAAATAATAGAATTTATAGGTTCAGAATTTTACTTTTGTCTGCATGACAAAAGTAAAATTCTGTTGTAGGTAGGAACTCAAACTAGCTGGTTTGCAATTGCGTCTTGTACTTGTTACATCTGAATTTCTTTTTTTTTAATATCTACACAGATTATTGATAGATAGATAATATATAGATAATAAATAGAAATACAAGACAATCAGGAAAAAAACAGAAAGAGCAGGTAAGACAAGAGAAGAAGGAAATAAAGGAAAACCCAGAAAGACAGAAAAAGGAGGAAGTAAGGAAAATGTCGGAATGACAGTAAAAGAAGGACATAGAAGAAAACACAGGAAAAGCAGGCAAGGCCGGAATAGATGGAAAAACTGGAAAAGCAGAAAACCAACTGTGAATGAAATAGTGGAGTCAGACCAGCTGGGTGATTCTTAAATAAATTTCTGCAAACTTTTAAAAATCAAAGTTTTTTTTTGCGACATATTGTGATGCACATCAAAAGTATATACCAAAAGCATATTTTTGATGCATATGAACAAGCTTAATACCCTCGGGAAAGGTAAAGAAAAGGGGGGCATAAACACGGCTGTGACAGATTGTGCCTCGGTCGTGACATTACTGAACGTGGCTGTGACTCTATGCCATGGATGTGACAGTTTTTCATTTTTCACTGCAATTGTTAATATGTTATTGAATTTGTGTCATCTTACATTAGTTGAAATTGATTGAGCAATAAATAAAATACTGGACTAATAAAAATTTGGACTAATTTTTATCCTGTAGTAGATATTTTCAAACACAGTCAATCTTATAGAAAGAAAGTTAAACTAACAAAATAAAACGAAACAATATCACTTATGAAACATCTCGAAAAAAACGTATAACCAACACGTTATACGTTTTATATAGTGGGATCATCAAATAAAGAGCAATCAAATTTGTAAATTAGTTCTCGCTTACCAGAAGTGGGTTCTTCAAACATAGATACAATGTCTTCAACGCAAAGATCTGCACAATCATTGTTCTGGAATAACAGACCGTGTCTCCTGATATCACATTATGATATTTCTTAGTAAATTAAATATAGTAAGGTGCAGGTTGAAATTGAGTGGACTACCAGTCCGGAAAGCGCTGCAGAGGCTATTTAACTCCACCATACTCGAGGGCAAAACGTCTAAAGGATGGCATAGGGGGTGTTGGTACTTTTTTCCAAAAGACCCATCACGCTCCTGAATCATGTATACAAGCTGTTTTCGAGAGTCATCACGAATCGTCTAGCGCACAGGTTTGACGACATCCAGGCTCCCGAACAAGTATAGACCACATTCATAAGCAGCTTATACAGAAGACCGAGAAGTATAATCTACCACTATGCTTGGTGTTTGTGGACTATGAGAAAGCCTTCGATTCTGTCGAGACCTGGGCCGTGCTTAGGTCACTCCAGAGGTGCTAAATAGACTAGCGGTACTAGCGGTACATCCAAGTGTTGCAGTCATTGTACGAAAACGCCACCATGTCAGTCCGCCTTCAGGACTAAAACTCGAAACCAATACGACATCAGCAAGGTGTAAGACAGGGCGACGTTATATCGCCGAAATTGTTGACACCTATGTTGGATGATGTATTTAAGCTTTCAGAGAAGACTCAGCATCAACATAAACGGCGAGTAAATGACTCACCTTCGTTTTGCCGATGATATCGTAGTCATGGCTGAGACCGTGGAAGATCTAGGCACAATACTCGAAGACCTCTGTAGTTTCCCAACAAGTGGGTCTTAAAATGAACATGGACAAGACCAAAATCATGGTGAATTCCCATGTAGTACCCACTCATGTGAAAGTAGGAGGCTTTACACTGGAAGATGTTGACAAATATGTTTATCTAAGGCAAATAGTCCAGCTCAGTAAGTCCAACTTCCAGAAATTGTGCAATCGACGAATCCAACTCGGCTGGACAGCGTTCGGGAAACTACAAAGCATATTTTTCGCCAATCTACAGCAGTGTCTTAAGACAAAAGTCTCCAATTCGTGCATGTTGCCAGTGATGACGTACGGAACTGAAACGTGACCGTTTACAATGTGTCTCGTCAGAAGGCACAATGTCACTCAAAGGGCAACGGAGAGAGCTATGCTCGGGGTTTCTCTACGCGATCACATCAGAAATGATGAGATCCGTAGAAGAACTACAGTCACCGTCATAGCCCAAAGAATTGCAAACCTTAAGTGGCAGTGGGCAGGACACATAGCTCGCAGGCCTGACGGCTGTTGCGGCGGAAAGGTCCTCGATTGGTGGCCGCGTTTAGGGAGACGCAGCTTTAGTACCGACGATCTGATGAAGGTCGCGGGAAGCCGTTGGATGCGGGAGACACAGGACCGATCGGTTTGGAGATCCCTGGGGGAGGCCTATGTCCAACAGTGGGCATCTTTTGGCTAAGATGATGTCAAGAAAGCTCTATTATATTAAGCATAGTGAGTTCTTCAGTACTCCACATTAACTAATACATATTCTTCTTAGCGAGCAATGGTCTCCTTGCGTGATCGGATCCGAAATGATGAGATCCAAAGGAGGACAAAAGTAACCGACATTGCTAGAAGGATTGCTGAGTTAAAGTGGCAGTGGGTGGGACACATAGCGAGGAAAACCGATGGCCGTTGGGGCCGAACGATTCCTGAATGGCGACCACGTACCGGACGACACGACGCCCAGTGGGTAGGCCCCCGACCAGATGAACCGAGGATCTGGCAAAGGTCGCGGGAAGCCGGTGGATGCGGGCAGCACAAGACCGATCTTTGTGGAGATCCATGGGGGAGGCCTACGCCCAGCAGTGGGCGTTGTGGGGTTGAGATGATGAAATGTCACAACCACGCATTATGTGTGTCACGACCATGTATTCAAAAAGTCCATGGCGGTGACATTTTTTTCACACCATAGCTGTGACAATTTAAAATGTGTTCGATATAATCTAAAAGCTAGCCATAATTTCGCGAACGTTAAGCAAATACCTTAAGCTACACTGTATGAGGTACATATTTGGGGGTGATTCTGAAGCGATCACCTAAAACTATAACTAAATATAAATATCATCAATAACAGTATCAAAAGTATTAGAGGGGCTTGTTAACACCCGCTTAGTGGCGTTTTTTGATAAACATAATCTTCTATCAGAATCGCAATTTGGCTTCAGAAGAAATAAGTCCACGGAAGATGCTGTATCTTTGTTAGTGGACTCTGTTGTTTCACATCTTGATGATGGGCGGGCTTGCGTTGGTGTCTTCTTGGACTTGGCAAAAGCCTTTGACACTGTTTCAGTCCCGATTCTGTTGAGAAGGCTGGAGTCACTTGGAGTGAGGGGTATAGCACTGCATTGGTTTTCTAGCTACCTTAACGGTAGAACCCAATGTATTAAAGTTGGCACAGACATAAGCAGTCATAAGAATATATCCTACGGTGTCCCTCAGGGGAGTATACTCGGGCCTTCCTTATTCTTAGCATACATCAATGGAATTGCATCTTTGCCATTACCTAAGTCAGCATCCGTTATTTGTTATGCCGATGACACCGCATTGCTTTTTCCAGGAGCCACTTGGCACGAGTGTCGTCAAAATGTGAAAGAGGGTTTAGCAAAAATTTCAGACTGGTTAAATACTAGTCTACTAACTCTAAACGTATCAAAAACTAAACTACTCTGCTTTCATAAAACGAGTGCATCAGCCCCAATTGAGTTTCAGCCTATTAAGCTTCACTCTTGTGCAATGCGTGGGTCATTCTTTCCGACTTCTGTATTTTGCCAATGTGAGGAAGTCAGTAGATCACCAACTACCCGCTATCTGGGGGTCATCCTGGACGAAAGACTTTCCTTTGCGGTACACCTTGAAGTTACTAGTGCCAGAGTACGCAAGTTGATCCACTCTATGAAGTTACTTAGAGATGTCGCTGATAAGTCGCTCTTAAAAACCATCTACTTGGCTTTATGTGAATCAGTGATCACATACTGTATCGTGGTGTGGGGTAAATCGGCGTCCTGTCACATGATCAAGCTTGAGAGAGCACAAAGAGCTGTTCTCAAGGTGATGTTTCGAAGGCCTTGTTATTTTTCCACTGACTCATTGTACAAGGAGGCGGAGGTTCTCAACGTTCGTAAACTATATATCCCAAAAGTGGCAATGTATATGCATAAAAGTGTCATCAGCTCCCCGGAATATCAGGAGATACTCGACAAACGAGTCTTCAGGGTACGATCAGTTTTCGTTAAAACCACCTTTGCCCAACGTTTTAAAAAATTTACTTATCCCTTCATCTACAACCGTATTGTGAATTTATGTGACATAAAGAGATCTTCACTGGGAACTGCGAGGCTCAGAATTCGCTCACTTCTATTGACGTGGGGTTTCAAATTCACGGAATCCTTCTTGGAAGTTTTAAGGTAGTTTCGCGAATGTAACGCACCTTATATATTTCACATTTATACAAATGGCACCCGGTTAACTTCTGCATACGTATACTTGACCGCCACAGGACAGGCAGTGCCTAGTGTGGGGTCATAAGAAATCGTAGCCTCATATAAAATTGTGCTTACATTATTTAAAAATTTTAATTGTATCTTTTCTGTTTTAGTTATGTTTGTGAGCATTTAACTAATAAAAAAAAAAAAAATATTTGTAAATTTATTATTTGTAAATAAAATTAGAGATAGAAATGTCAATCACCGTTTGGTATTCAGAACTCACAAGTTAACTCTAAAATTAAGAGTGACGTTACTAAACTACTCAATTTAGTGTTAGATGTTATTTTCGTATTCTGACATGCTTCCTAAATCTAATTTTTCCTATAATTTTAAATATGTCAAACTAATTTTAGGAGGTGAACTTTTAGGTGCCGTCTAAATTTATCTTGTTACTTTTTAACGATTTTCTAACATTACCGAAGGCATTTATTTTTATGCATTTTGCCAAATGGATGATGAATTGGTTGTTAGTTTTAAAATATATTTGTAAAGTATCGACTTATTTATGTTATAGAATAGGAGAAGAAAAAGTAAAATTGAGGAAGTTGAGGGACAAATCAGACCCATTTACTATGCCCGAACGTAAATTTAGAAAATATTTCGTTTTCCTCGCCAATCCGCTCGCAACTTGATAGAAACTATAGACTGCACTGAAGTACAGATTGGCTCCTTACCGGAACATTTAAAGGTTTTAGCCAGCCTTTGGTCATGCAGAGCTGTCACTGTTGTCACTGATTTAATATTGCGCAAATTAACTCCACAAAAAAATTTAATTTCCTAAAACAGCAATAGAAAAGGACCTTGTCAAGGCAGAGTGAGCGAGCACCTACTTACATAGTAATGAAATATTTTGAAATAATTATTAAGAAATACATTAACATTCTCCATCCTTTTTCTATTTAGGTTTCTACAAATATATGGAATGCCAAACACACTTGGAGCTGTTGATGGTACACATATTGGTCGAGGTCTGGAATGCAGCAAACTCCTTCTGTGTGGAGGTAATCACACAGAAGGAGGTGGCAGAACGGGCCAGAGAAGATGACCCAGCGGCAGATCCCTGCCGCCGCAGAAGAACGGGGCGGAGGAGACGGCAGTTCGCCCGCCTTCTTCCTCCTGACGGTGACCAGCGGGACGCGGGCCCGGGAAGCCCGACTCCTGCATTGCACAGGCCACCGCCAGTCGTCGATACTCCTAATGCCCAGGAGCATCGCCGGCCTTCCCATTTTAGGGAGGTGAGAGGGGCTCGCCATAGGCGAGCAGACGCTGACGAGGTCATGGAAGTGTCCGAAAGGGTTCCCATGGCCTTGTCCGGCGACGGGGCGTCCCTCCCCGACGTATCCTCTTCGTCAGATGACGGGGAGAATGCGGCGGTGATGGACGTTCTCGTGCCAAGGCGTTTGTGAGGGGGTATTGTTGGGTTTTTGTCGGTAGGCCGCGGTTTCTGGCTGGCGCTCTGCCCCCAGTGGCCGCGGAGAGTCCGACATAACCTCGCGCCTACCCAAGCGCGAGGTATGCGTAACGCATTTCCCAACGTTAAAAAAAATGGTACACATATTGCAATTGTTGCTCCACCACTGACACACCCTACAGCACCAGGAAACTTATTATACAATAGGAAAGGCTTTTATAGCATCAATTGCCAAGTCGTGAGTTGTAATTTGTTTGTTCCCAAGTAGTCTAATAGTACTGACATTTAGATGATAGGTAGGCTATGTATGTATGTATTTACTCTTACAACAGAAATTAATGTTCTATCTGCAGATAGAAGTATGCCTATCTAAGATTTGTTGCCTAGCAATTACTATTATTTGTCAATAAATAACAGCGGTTATTATGAAAAGAAAACAAAAATTACTAATGAAACAAAATACGTAATTTTAAAATTCAGAGGAAGTCACGAAGTACCTATCTATACATAGGCTGCTACTTATGTATCCGGAACTGGCCACACACAAAAAAATATTTAAAAAAGAACAATTACATTTGAAAATAGAAATCTTTAGTCGTAGAATGCAGCTTGTTTTATTATTCTCTCTATTGTTTGACAACTTTGCCGCCATTTTGATAATTGCGCGTCACCGTAATTATGGAATTAAGTCGAGAACATTTTCGTGCGATGATTTACTACGATTTTCGGCGTGGGCTCAGTCAAAAACAGTGCATCGATCAAATGGTTTCTACTTTTGGTGATGAAGCACCATCAAAAACCACCGTATATCAATGGTTTAGTGAGTTCAAACGTGGACGGTCTTTGCTCTCGGACGAATTTAAGGAAGGTCGGCCAAAATCAGTCGTTGTGCCACAAAACATCGATGCTGTGTGTGAACTAATTATGAAAGACCGTCATGCCACATATCGTGAGATAGAGGCGTCTTTGGGCATCAGTGTGACAAGCATTCATAAAATATTACATGAACATTTAGCCGTAAAAAAAATTTGTTCGCGTTGGATTCCTCACAATTTGACGTCTATACAAAAACAGGCCCGTATCGATTGGTGCAAAGAAATGTTACAAAAATATGACCGAGGTGCTTCAAAAGCTGTTTATAATATCTATACAGGTGACGAATCGTGGATATATGCGTATGACCCAGAAACAAAACAGCAGTCGACGGTATGGGTGTTCCAAGATGAGCGGAGGCCAACAAAAGTTGTTCGTGCAAAAAGCACTTTAAAACAGATGGTTGCTTGTTTTTTTGGAATCAATGGACATGTTGCTACAGTGCCATTAGAAAATCGTAGAACTGTGAATTCTGAATGGTATACAACCATTTGTTTGGCAGAAGTTTTTGATAATATTCGAAAAAATAACCCACAACGAAGAATTATCCTGCATCACGACAACGCGAGCTGCCACACGTCAGTCGAAACAACACAGTTTTTAGAAGCTCAAAAGATTGAATTGACCGGTCATCCGCCATACAGCCCCGATTTAGCTCCCAACGACTTCTATTTATTCCCTTTTGTGAAGAATAAATTACGAGGTTTACGTTTTTCGACACGTGAAGAGGCCGTCGATGCATTCAAAATGCACGTTTCGAAGATACCCCAAACAGAGTGGAAAAAGTGTTACAAAAATTGGTTTGAACGGATGCAAAAATGTATTGACTATCAGGGCTACGTTCCAAAACATCACCCGGAGTGAGTAGGTGGTGGGGGGAGAGTGGCCGGTTAGGGTGGTCGGAGTGTTGGTTGTTTTAGAACGGCAAGAGTGTTGTCTGCTTTGTTTACATTACCAAATATACAAAAATAAGAAAATATATAATTCATCGGCGCGTCCGTTCGCTTTAATGCATGGATTACATTCCTCTGTTTCATCTACGAAAATGCTAAAACTAACAGAATATGAATTCTGTTAAATCGCGGTCTAACCTAGCTTCAGCGGAAATGAAGGCCAATTTTACAATCGTGTCAATTACGATACCTATAGTCTTTGGAATTTAAAATTAACTTAGTGTCGACGTTACGAAGCGCATCCTCGCTCTCCGAGATGCACAAATTGTGTGTGAATATGAAATCTTTGTAATCACAATCACACACAACTTTAAAATCCACACAATTTCCCGCCAAATCCAATCGAGTGAAATTACACCTTGCTATATTATGCGGGTGAGATTCTACTCGATCGAGTGCACTCCGTAGCGTTTTAGGACACGCCACTCCAACACTCTCGAGTGCACCCGAAATGTTTTAGGACATACTTCGGGTGACCGAGTGCACTCGGGTGATGTTTTGGAACGTAGCCCAGGGAGAGTACTTTGAAAAACAATAAAAACATAAAAAAATACATATCTGGTTTTTTATTTCATATTCCGGATACATAAGTAGCAGCCCTCGTACAACTACAGACTACCACGTAATTTTTTTTATTTCATAGCATAGGCGCGAAGCCATCACAATCGCAGAATAAATGTCGAATAATTTATCTTTTGTGATAAAATGAATGATAAATAATAAAATTTCTTTTCTGTTATTTACAAATACGATCAAATCTTAAATTAATAATTTCTGATAGTAAAGTTAGTAGATTTTTTTTTTTTTCTCTAGTTGCATCTGCCATCAGTCGCTAGACTTTTATCAGATGAGTTATGTGTATTGTGGCGTTTCAGAGTAATTAAGCCATTGCCTAATTATCCATTAGTCGCTGAGAATATTCTTTCTCTTCAGCCTACTTGTTTTACATCCACTTAGAAGTTCTCTTGCAAGTGGGTTTGGATGGCTTTCCAAGCTTCCTCGATGTGAAGTCTTATAGTGTTCAATCACTGCATCTATGTACGGTATTTCTAAGTACTCATGGATTTACGAGTTTTTTGTGAACCAAGCTGAGCCACTGATAGTTCTGAGTATACTATTTTGGACACGTTGAAGGCATTGAATATTTGTCTTTGATGCAGTTGACCACAGCTGTATACCATAGAGCCATATTGGTTTGAGTATTGTACAGTAAATTGTGAGTTTGTTGCACAAGGATAGCTTGGACTGCCTTCCCAAGAGCCAAAGCAAGCTCTTAAACTTCTTGTTTATTTCATCTCTTTTACATTTTATGTGCTCTTTCCAAGTCATTCGGCGGTCAAGATGAAATCCCAGGTATTTTACTACGGATGCTTGTGGCAATATAGTTGGTCCAAGTCTAACAGCTGGGCAGTCTCCCTGCCTGAGGGTAAATGTAATATGTTGAGACTTAGTCGCGCTTGCTTTGATTCTCCATTTCTCAAGCCAGTCAGCAACAGCATTCAGTTGGTTCTGGAGATACATACTTGCGTCATTTGGGTTACGACTACATGAAAGGAATGCTGCGTCATCAGCGAAGGTGGCTACTTCTATGTTAGGTGATTGTGGCAAGTCACAGGTGAATATGTTGTACAGGATTGGACCGAGAACAGACCCCTGGGGAACACCAGCAAGGCAGCCATAAAACTGCGAAGTTGCATCTTTATGTAGCACCTGAAATATTCGATCTTCCAGGTAAGATTTAATCAAGGGATACAGTGAATGTGGAAGATATGTCTTGATTTTACAAAGTAATCCCTTATGCCAGACACGATCAAATGCTTGCTGTACATCAATAAAAGCAGCAGAACAGAATTCCTTGTTGTCGAAAGCCTGTCTGATGATGTGATAAACTCTGTGGACTTGGTGCACTGTTGAATGGCTACTACGGAACCCGAATTGGTGAGTGGGTATTAAATTTGCTTCTTCAAGACATACTTTTATTCGAGAAAGAAATATTCGTTCCCAGAGTTTCGAAACAACAGGGGTAAGACTTATAGGGCGATAGGAGGTGCATTCGTTAACTGGCTTTCCTGGTTTATGAATCATCATTATTTGTGATATTTTCCATGATGATGGGAAATAGCCAACTCTCAGAATAGTGTTAAAAAGTGATGTCAGGAAGACTAGGCATTAGAAGAATAGTTAATAGGCGTTAGTAGAATATAGCTGTTTTTAATGTTTCTAAATTATCCCGTTTTTCTACAGCACTAGGTGTATTTATAATCTGTGTATTCAATTTAAGAAATTGTCAAGTACAGTTTAAATTAAGAGAGTCCGACGTTTCAGAATACGAATTACCTAAAACTAATTTAAAATTATATGTTTAATTTTAGTTTTAGTTTTAGTGCAGGTAACTTCAGAATTACCCCCATTATGTTTCAAACAATCGTGTGACACTGGTACTTACATTCAAAATTCGGACCCAGCGTTGACATGTTAAGGTTGTCTCTTTTTATAAATAATCTTTTCAGATTTTTTTGTGAGATGCACACTACATTCAGCCCTTTGCAAATCTGACAAGAGGACAGTTTTGTTGTTCTAAAAAAACTTATAAAGGGCTGCCAACATCGAAGATGATTTTCTGCTGAGTACCGAATTTTTATAGTATTGTACATGGTTGTGTCACAAAAATTACTCACAAACTGTATGTTATTCTAAATCCTCAATTATCATAATTATTTATATATTTCTTAGACAGCCTTATGAAACAAAGATTAGTCTTGCATAATTGCTGTAGTATTTTGCAAAATAACATTACATTTCTTCAGAAAAAAATATTTCATTTCCGAAATCGGCAATCTGACACTACACGGTCCGTGACAATTTAGACTTGTAATTTTTTTTTATATGTTCCTAATAATTTTACGACAAAAATTATATTCAGATATTATACTAGAGGTAATTTGCTAAATAAATAAATATACAGTTTACTGGTTTTCCGTAAAAATATATGCAATTCTTACAACTCACACGAAAAAATGTAAGAATAAGAATCACCCAGCTAGTAGCTCAACTTTATAATTTCAAAATAGGTAATTTTTTTATTCAGGCCTGTTAAGATCATAAAAGTTAGGTACATAAGTCATTGGCCATGACCATCTACATGGTCCCAATGCGGATTAACATGCCTTCCAAAGCATGATCAGATCAGATGGAGCTTGAAATATAGAAAGTAATTGGTCACCCCTCCTGTGACCGGCCCTTGCAAACATTGCATAACCGCAACATCAAACTCCTCAGATACACAGTGGATATTTAATTTCACAACTTGTATTGTGAAGCCAGGCTATAGGGCAAACAAGCACACAATACTTTTTGGTTGCTGTTTGGCTAACATCACAATATATGGTACATCTGGATCTATAATTATTTATAAAAAAAAACCTTTGAATTTCACATGAGAAAATCCTGTTTCAAACTGGATATTGGACATAAACGTAATTAGAGTTTCGTTTTTTGTCCAATATCCAGTTTAAAACCGGTTTTCCTCATGTGAAATTTAAAGTATTTTATTTTTTTATAGATTATTACATGTCCAGATGTACCATATTTTCAGAAACTATCGTAACATTCTACTTTATTTGGGTCATAACATAAAAAAAAACAAAAAACAATGCTCCTGTAAAAAAATTACCCAAATGGTCTGTCCACCAAACAAGCACTGAGGCGACGATTCCATAAAGTATAAAAAATATAACAGCTATCTATATCATGCCTACATACTTCCCCATAGATTATAAGAAACAATATTGTAACATACTTTTTAATTGAAGACAACTGAACTCAAATATTAATTCCATATTGAAAACAAATAACCCAAACAAACTCATGAAAAAAAAATTACATTTAGGCAAACAATGAAGAAACAATTACTATATTTTATTCATAAGCTGTTGCATATTGAATGCATTGACTTTTGAGTTTATCATCTTTGTCTAATCATAAGATTTATACTATAAGAGACCATTCTTTAAGAGGCTGAGTAACGCTGAAGACCTTGAGACATGAGTTTGTACTGGATTACAGGCTGTGTCATTGAAATTGAGTGAAAAAAGAAACTAGTGACTTATTTGAAAACATCAATATTATCAAATTAAGTGTAATGAGTTAATGCCCTGAAAATCATTAAATAACCTTTGTGTAAAATAACTGAGATTTTCTTCTGGAAGCTGTTTTTGATTTTTTAATGAGAAATTTTTATTAAAATTTGTTTTGGGGACAGGATATTCTCAGAAATATATTTAAGAGTAACACAATTTTTTTTTACTATGGTATATTGAACAGGTTTTGCTAATAAAAACTTTTAAGTGGGGCTCGATAAGCTCAGCTTAGAATTGTCTGCCTCTTAAAGGAATGTTTCTAAGAACAGATAAATCTGTACCTCAATGTAAATGTGTTTAATCGATATTCATTCTGCAAGTTTTTAAAGTAATTTAAATAAGTAAATAGAAACAAAACAGCCTAAAGCACTGTCACTTTTCCTCTCTGGTACATCTCTATTACCCAATATATAATGTATAACCTATTCTGTGGGCTTATTGACCCAACCACAAGGTTTTGAGAATACTTACTTATCATCATTCCCTTCAATAATATCTTCGACTTCAGAAGCTTTAAGCAATGATACGGAACTGGATAAGACATGAGGGCCAAGACCATTATCAACTAAGCGTTTTCTTTCCTCGTTCGTCAGTGTACGCCTAAGCATTCCAGGGTACTTCTTGTAAAGAGACCCGCGAAAGAGCCGCAGGTAATTTCCAACCTTTAACAACATACTGTTTTATTAGTATGCTTTTATTCAACTTTATCAACATGAGAATAGTTAAGCAAAAAGAACGAAAAGAAACAGTAATCACCTCTGACCCAACACAGTAAAATTCTCCACCTTCCTCGATTTGAAAACTTATCGGCTTATCGCCGTAAGTTCTTAAAGCCATTATGTGGGTTTTTGTCTATCTCAACAAGTAATAAAAATGTGTAATTTGTGTACAAATATAAAAGTATCGCCGCTAGAAACTAGTTCGACGGTGGTTCGACCACAAATTATATTACGGTTCGACGCGTTGTTCTGTTCACGTTCTGTTCAATCAAGGCACAGACCACAGACTTCAAAGCTTAGATAAAGAGATACGTATGCACCATAGATATAGAATGAAATTCTTTATCTAAGGTATGCACAGACTAATGTGAGATAGATACTACTGGTGTGGTCAATGACTTAACAAATACATGGACCGGCCCTATCTACAGAATCAGCGTAGTAGATAACGCATGAACGTTCGAAAAGTGGGCCGGTGAAGAACTGCCTCGTGCAGTTCTTTTCCATGCGTTGGAGCGACAATGCGATAAGCAATTTTGAGCATTATGTTTGAGAGAATAAAGTTGATATTTTCTTATAGCAATTACTAATACGTCAAATTTAATGTGGCTAGGTATGAAATGATGTAACTGCACACGGTTGTACTTCAAATAGTTGCCGTAATAATAAAGAATAAGGTTGAATTCGATAAATACGGTACTTTCTTTATGGTAATTTTAATTCGGGTGTGCATATTCAATTACCTATTTAACAGCGTACAAATGTATAGTCGATTAGGTGACAGATTTCAAGCGCGTTTTTGTATGAAGTGCTCACTTCACTTCACTTCACTTCTTTATATATGGCAATCGGTCGCTAACACAACCATTGCTGCCAAGCTCAAGTTTTGGATAAAATACTGTTAATGAATTTATTTTTGGAAATATGGCCGAAAGGGTAAAAACTTAGATAAAGAATGAATAGATAGGACGTGACCGTATACCCGTAAGGGACAGACATAGATGACGTCATACCTGCCTAAAGTAGATGGGTATACCAGTGTTGCTTTAAGTTTTACCCTACTTTATTTTTATAGTGGCTTTTACCACTATAAACATAAAGTAGGGTTGATTGATCTACGTATTTTTTTTGAGACATTTTAATGAGCGCCCCTCGCTCAATAATATGTCTCAAAAAATAAAAGTGGGAGGAAGTTGCGATTTTTTTTATTGAATTCTTCATTCAACCTTCGCCGCAGTCTAAAGTTATTTACACTTTTAAATAAAACTACACTTTTCGGATTTACTCGAGTATATTTCGTTTTAAAACATTTTACTATTATTTATTTAAGCTATTATGTAAACATCTTTACAAATATAAGAAAAAATATTAGGAATCATCATCCACACGCGTCCACTGCTAGACATAGGCCTCTCCAAGTGCTCGCCACTGAGCACGATCCGCGACCATTCGCTTCCAGCTTTTGCCAGCTAGGTTGGACCTTGCGAAGATCGTCGCTCGATTAAGAATACAGCGGGCAATAATCATTGTTTTTTCTTTATCTCTGCAGTTTATTTAAAATCCAATATTTACACATTTACTAAATATTTGTGAGGATTTAGAAAATGTATAATATTAAATTTTAAATAAACATTTTCTAAAATTAGACTACTTTTTTTCCCAATCGTCTAAGCGGTTGACGCACTGGCCGTAGTTTTTTATTTGATGACCTCGCTGATTGTTTCAAACCCAGCATTTGAAGCCGCATTTTTCTCTTTCGGGGCGTATTCAAATTTGAACCGAAATCCAACACCGATGCGTCCTGAAACAATATGTATACAGGTTAAAAATAAAAGGTTGTTCCCCGAAGGAAATCTGTTAAATACAGACAAACAAGCAAATGGAAAGTCTCACTTCAAAAGAATTACCTTTGTTATCTAAAATGCTCAAAATTTTATACTTAAATATGTCAATATTAATGTAACACAGAAACTAATATGTGAGTTCCCTTTCACGTAACAAATTACCTACGAATCAAGGAAAAATAGTCGTAGCGTAACTGGTATCATTATAACCCGGCAAAATGTTATACGCGTTGGCTGTATACGTGGTCATATTGTATGGCGACATTCCTAGCTTGTTAGGTTAACAATAACCTTACTACTTAGTTTGAAATTTCATGTTTAATCCCATAATATGATTGAGAACCATAGTAGAAGGATAAAATATTGCAATATAACTTGTATCTATAATTTAAAAAATAGTTTTGGCGCTTTTTATTGACACAATTTAGGTCTTACCTGTAAAAGGTTATATTTTCCTGTTTTCTAGCACTATCACTATTACAAACTAAAACGGAGCAGTGCACCATGATTTAAATGTTCAAATAGTTCACAATTACACTAATTAAAGTGTTAAATAATTACACAGTAAGCTATAATTCACAGAACAAATTTCTTCCACGTATTTGTTTAGCACCAGACGCTGGTGATAAACAATCCCCACTACCAGTTTCACCTATATACGGTAACAAGGACAAAAAAAAATGATGCCATCTTCTTCTTTCCTTTGGCAATGTGTATAAGTTTATCTCTTTTCCTCATGTTTGACGGCTTTTATAGCCCATCTATTTCATTCTATATCTATGGGTAAAAATGATATTGTTTTGGGTTACCTGAAAAAGGACAAAACAAGACGTCACAATAACATAACAACATAGAAGCACAGAAATCAAAAGTGAATATATATAATTACAAAAAAAGTAATTTCAACATTTATAGGTCTGGGAATGGAGGGAGGTAGGATATCATTAAAGTTTTATGTCAAAAGTGGTGATATATTTACAGAGGATTTTTAAAATGGGGTAGTTCAACATGGTTAAAAGAGACTTGACATTTATAGGGCGCGGAATAAAGGGAGGTAACAAATCATACAAGGAAATAGGATTTTTTGGACAGTTAAATAGGATATGATCAGTAGTTCCCTCCTCAGTGCCACAATCACATGTGGGCGAGTCACGAATATTAATTTTATAAAGATGGAGGGGCGTGCAAGAGTGTCCTAGTCTTAGTCTGCTTATAATTGAGGTGGTGCGTTTGTCAGCACAAGGGTAATGGGAAAACCATGGTTTTGAAGGAATATCTGGCTGAATGTTACTGTAATATTTACCCTTGATAGTTTTTGATTTATCCCAGCATTTTTTCCAGTCTGTCATAAGATGCTCTCTAGCCAGTGAACAGAGGTCGTATATATAGGTTTTGTAGTGATCGTTGCAGCCCGTCAGAACCGCATCCTTGGCAGAGGCGTCTGCAGTGTCATTACCTGCTATATCTGAGTGGCTAGGGATCCAGGCAAGAGCAACAGAAAGGTTATTTTCGTGACAATGCAGTAACAGCTGTTTAGTTTGTAGGATAAGAGGAGATTTATTATTACTTACAAAAGGATTAGAGATCAAAGCTTTAAGACAGCTAAGAGAATCTGAGAAAATAATGGATTTGCTAAATTTGTGTGAAAAAATGAATTTAATGGCCTCATATAGAGCTACTGATTCTCCTGTGAATATTGATGATATAGGGGGACATTTAAAAGTTAAAAATACATTATATTTTGGGAAGTAAACCGCTGCACCAACACCATCGCATGACTTAGAAGCGTCTGTAAAAAATATATTCCAGTCACTTCAATCAATCTGACCATCGATTTTTGTCAGCGATATACCCAGAATATAGGTCACTAGACAAATACGACAGTGTTTTTATTTTTTTGATATCTTAAAAAGTGACCAAGTTATAAGCGTTCAAAGTTGCCGTGCCGTCCGGATTTATAAAGCGAGTCGCGGAACGTTGATGACGTCACAAATCGACAGCGGGGAGAGGCACGCGCGGCCTGACGTACTTCGTTAGCTCTGTGCTACTGCTGCGCGCGACTTTACGTGGCTCTAAGATGTGAATCAACATTATGTCATATAATAAATACTATGTAGTAGCTATGTGTACAAATTCAACTATTAAAACGCCTACAAAACTATTTTTTGAAGTGCCATTGAATGCCAAAAGGCGTAAAAAGTGGATGAACGTTATGAAACGGGCCCTAAGACCGTTGGATTTTGTTGTGATGACCATTTTGATGTAACTAAAATAATAATAATAATGTTTATTTATATCTTCACAATGGCTTACATTATAGGTACTACATCTTATTCTCTAACAACTATATTTTATTTAAATGACAAGCCTGTGTGACAAAATTCCGGCCCTCCACCCTCTAGGATTAAATCAAACTAAATAAACATATTAAATACTTAGATAATAAACATAATAAAAACATTTTCATAATAAATTTATACATATTACATTTTTATTTTTATTATAATATGTAATTAGATATTCTAAGCTTCGGGGTACCTATTACCTACTAGAAAATAACCTATAACTATGTTGTATTACGAGGTTTTTTGGTGTAATGTCTTCTTTTTGTCACTTTTTAAACCACATAGGTATGTATGATTAAAATATGTTGATTTTTGTTGACGGTAAAATGAAGGTCACAAAAGGTTTTACCGTCAACAAAAGTCAACATAGGTACCCAATTTTATAGAAAAACTAGCGGCCGCCCGCGGCTTCGCCGGCTTTGTGTTTGGTTTCTTTATCGCGCCACAGCAGCGCCTTCTGGCGACGCGATGAATAGTAGCTGAGCTGCTGAGTGTTTTACGTGAATCCTGATGGAACTATAATTTTTTGCTGGATGAAATCTCTTTTTCTGTAGGTACCTCTGACAACGTGTATATGCAAACTTTCAAGATGATCGGTTAAGCATTTTAGATGTGAAAAAGTAACAAAAATAAATCAACAAACTAATTCACTTTCGCATTTATAGTATTAGATGGGATTAGGATACGATTCATGTTACCTAAACATGTACACCTACCTATAGACACTCACCCGTTAGTAGGCACCTACTAACTTTTGAATGAGTATCTTAGACCCGCGGGTATTTGATTTGCTTGTTGGTCCTATATAGGTACGTCTATAGTATTTACCATTTCCCAGCTGTTTTTTTACCAAGCTGAACGCTTTTTAATAACTCTCCCGCCGTTGGGTGCACGACGAGATCTCCTGGGGTTCTCCACCCAAAAGGACTCATCCTAGAGTAAGGCCTACCCGGGTAGAAACCCCTTGGATGTACTCTCTGTCTCCGGAGGTCCAGCGGTAGGTAAACGGTACCGATGGTCCATGGCGGTGATTGCGCCGTGGACACCGATTGCCTACCTACCTAATCCTAAATAGGTGACACCTACGTATCTATTCTGTTGATTAGTTTTTATTGTAACTTCATAAACTTGTTAACTTTCAAACCATTGGCCATTTTTTGCCGAAAGCATCGGTAAATATTTGGCCTTGACATTTTTTGTATGAAAGTTGCTAAGCGCAACCTAGGCAATTCCACAGAACACAACTGGCAATCTGGTGCCTCCCCTTGGCGTAACCTGGCGGCTAGTCCGCCAGAATCGTCCCCGGTCTGATGGCTCGGAGAAGTGACCTTCCCAATCCCGAGTTATTTTACCATATGGGGCGTAAAGATTCCGGCGGAGACATTGAATTAGTGAATTAGCCACCGGCGAACTGGAGACCGGCATACGGGTACACGGGGCTCGTCACTCTTTGTGCCAGTATCGATAATCGCATTATTCCGCCTCAAAAAAAAAGGCAATACCACAGATAATACACTTGATTGTAGGTATGTACTCTAAACTGTTTGACTTTTTAGGAATTGGTTGGTAATGCACTCGTGTGTTTGGTGGTAAATAAAATATTGTCCACTTACGGAAACCAGATGTAATTTATCTCAGTCCACACGAACATAAACATTCAACACAACGACAGTCACAGAAGGAGAACAATTCACAAGCACAAGCACAGAGATAGATCACGGAGATTAGGACAGTACTATGAAGATATTAACGATAACAAATAGCATATAAATAAGCAGCGAGTTAGGGAAAAGTAGCGTGAGCTCCGCGTCGAGATAGGTTCGCGACTGGCGTACGTGACTTGCGCCAGCGCCGAACGGCCGGCCGGGGCATCGATTCTACGTCACCGCGTCGAACAAAAGATCCTATACCTAATGGATACAAGTACGCGCGTTTCCACAGCCCCGCGCAACATTACTAGGCGAACTGGCACGACAATAATATTACTTATAATGATGTTGAAAATGTACATAAATATTTGTGTTGTGTTTATAATATAAAGTAAATATAATAATATTATTAAAATATAAATGAAATATAAGTGTAAATATTAATAATTAATAAATGTAAATATTCATAATAATAAATAATAATTGTATTATAATATATATATAAATATGTAGTAAGTTACCTACACCACCCCCCTCCAGAGACCGTCAAGGGCGATAAAAATCAGGGAACCGGACGCGACGTCCTGAACGTGTCACTTTTTCCTGTACAGTAGGTGCAGGGGGATCTTCATTACAATTGTGTAGAATAAATGCCGGTTTAAGCCTATTTATTGAAACGGTAGCTTCCTTACCGTTGAGGACGATCTTAAAAACTTTGTCCCCTCTGGCTAAGACTTTATGTGGGCCAGAGTATGCAGGAGTAAGGGATCCGTGTGATGCGTCTTCGCGAAGGAAAACGTGATCACTCGTGGCTAGCTCCTTGTAAATGAAGACTTTCTGGTTTCCGTGACGCGAGGTTGGTACTGGACGTAAGTTTTGAGCAAAATGCCGAACACGGGCAGAAAAATCGCTTACGTCAGTAGTGCCCGGTACAGTAGGCTCAAAAAATTCGCCTGGTAGTCTTAAAGGCTCCCCGTAAATAAGCTCAGCCGATGAAGACTGTAAATCTTCCTTAAAAGCTGTCCTCACGCCGAGTAGCACCCACGGCAAAGATTCAGTCCACCTACTGTCTGCGTGACAGACTATTGCAGCCTTCATCTGTCTATGGAACCGCTCCACTAGACCGTTGCATGCTGGATGATATGCTGTCGTTCGTTTATGTTCGAAGCCGGCTATTTTCGATAAGGATTGAAATAATGCCGACTCGAACTGTCGGCCCCTATCTGTGGTGATTACCACTGGGCAACCGAATCTCGCTATCCAGCATGACAACAGAGCTTTGGCAACGGTCTCCGCTGTAATGTCTTCTATCGGTATTGCCTCTGGCCATCGCGTAAAGCGATCTATGGCAGTCAGACAATACCGATAGCCTTGCGAGAGTGGAAGCGGTCCAACGAGGTCAATGTGGATGTGCTTGAATCTTGCGCGCGGGAGATTGTAAGTACCCAGCGGTGCGTTAACGTGGCGGTTGACTTTCGCACGTTGGCAAGAAATGCAGGTACGTGCCCAATCTCTGCAGTCCTTTCTCATACCAGGCCAAACAAACCGTTCGGCGACTAACTTGGCGGAAGCGTTTGCACCAGGGTGACTGAGAGAATGCAGGCTGTTAAAGACCTGCAAACGGAAGGATTTGGTGACAAAGGGCCTGGGAGTCGGCGTACTGACGTCGCAGTACAATGAAATACGACTTCCAGGTACTTGTCGCTGCTCTAGACGCAATGATGAACCACCATCTAAAAGCGTCGTGAGTTCCGGATCCGAGATTTGGGCATGGGCTAGTGACTCGAGGCTGACAGGTTCGCTCAATTCCTCAATACGCGACAACGTATCGGCTACGACATTGTCCTTGCCGGATATGTGACGTATGTCGGTGGTGAATTGAGCGATAAAGTCCAAGTGCCTATACTGCCTAGGCGAACAGTTTGCTTTCCTTTCATGGAAAGCAAAACTGATGGGCTTGTGGTCAGTATAGACAGTAAAATGTCTAGCCTCGAGCATATGCCGAAAATATTTAATAGCCTCGTAAATGGCTAGCAATTCACGGTCGTAAGGTGAGTACTTTACCTGTGATGGGCTGAGCTTACGGGAGAAAAAAGCTAGAGGCTCCCATGTGTCCTCATTCAACTGCTGCAGCACTGCGCCTATCGCTTTGTCTGATGCGTCGGTAACCAACGCTAGTTTTGCGGAACAATGCGGGTGAGCTAGCAGTGCAGCATTTGAAAGGCTTTCCTTACTGGCCTCGAAAGCTGCTAAAGAGTCCCCTTCAAGTGTGATGGGTTGCGACCCTTTCACCGTACCTGTTAAAAGTGCGTGCAACGGAGCTTGAACTTGGGCAGCTTGTGGGAGAAATCTCCTATAAAAATTGAGCATGCCCAAATATCGCCTGAGTTGCCGCACGTTGGTGGGGGGAGGGAACTCTTTGATGGCCTTTACCTTGGTGTCAAGTGGTCTGGTGCCTTTCTCAGAGATATGGTATCCTAGGAATGTTACCTCTTGGGCCCCGAAAACACACTTTGATGTGTTTACCTGCATGCCATATTCCTGGAGCCTGGTGAAGATCTGGCGCAGATGCTGCTCATGCTCAGCCTGTGTCCTGGAGAAGACCAGAAAGTCATCAAGATAACAGTAAACGAAATCCAGCCCTCGGGTCATTTCGTCTACTAACCTTTGAAAGGTTTGACCTGCATTCCGCAAACCAAAGGTCATAAACGGGAATTCGAATAACCCGAAGGGCGTGGTGATGGCCGTCTTCGGGATGTCATCTGGGCTGACGGGGACCTGATTATAGGCCTTCAGAAGGTCTAGTGTGCTGAAGACAGTACAACCAGATATGCTGTGGGCGAAGTCTTGGATGTGCCTAATTGGGTACCTATCTGGTATGGTGCGGGCGTTTAACATCCTGTAATCGCCACATGGTCGCCAACCGTTGTCCTTTTTTGGCGCCAGGTGTAAGGGCGAAGACCACGGGCTCTTCGAAGGGCGGGCTGTCCCATTGGACAACATAGCTTGGAACTCCTGGCGGGCAATCTTGAGTTTGTCTGGAGCTAGTCTGCGGGGAGAAGAAGAAACTGGCGGGCCTGGTGTCGTGAGTATATGATGAAGTGTATTGTGTGGTGTAGTGCGGTGTGTGCCAGCTGGTCGAGTAATATCTGGGAACTCGTTTAAGATTTTATGGTACCGAGTGTCGCCAGTCGAGACCTTCACTGAATGCACATTTTTACATAAAGCAAAAGCAGCAACAGCGGATATAGATGTAGTGTTGTCTATCAGTCGCTTATTGCGACAATCTACAATAAGGTGATAGAAATTTAAAAAATCTACGCCTATAATTGGCTTAGACACATCAGCAACTACAAAGCGCCAAGCAAAATTCCTACGTAAGCTTAAATCTAGCACTAAATGTACATAGCCATAAGTAGCAATGGATGAGCCATTGGCAGCACACAACTCAAAGTTAGTCTTCGCACGACGAACACGCAGGGATGACCGAGGGAAGACGCAGAGGTCGCTACCTGTATCGACCAGGAACTGCATCTTCGATGACCGGTCAGTGACGAACAGGCGACCAGTTTGTGAAGATGGGCAATCGTCGGTCGCCATCACCGACTGCCCCCGGCATTTCCCGTCTTGAAGTCGCATGGGCGAACGCACTTCTTCGCCTTGTCTCCATACTTATCGTGGTACCAGCACAGCGGGAATTTGCGGTAGTTTGAACTCGACCGCTGTCTGGACGAAGATCTGCTACTCGTACGTCTCGAAGTTCGCTGATGGGGCCTGCGGCTCCTGTCCGATGCCAGGTTCTGTAGTTGTCTCCGTAGTTCAGCAACTTCGTTCCTGAGGTCAGTGAGCACGGAGGTAGACACGACGTCACTCACGGCGGCGACTCTCGGTGATGAAGCAGCCAGGTCGTTGACGCGATCTGCCAGGTCTGCTAGGTCATCAATGGTGGCTGATGATGGCTGACCGGCGAGCACTGTCTGGACACCGTGTGGGAGACGACTCATCCAGATGGTCCTTAAAAAGTCGTCCGGTACATCGAAACCAGCCAGACCCTTAAGATGCCGAAGGAACTGGGACGGCTTGCGGTCTCCTAACTCTTCATGCATCAGCAGTTGTTTTAACTTCTTCTCGTTGGAAGCTGTGAGCCGTTTGATGAGTTCTGCTTTCAACTTGCCGTATCTGTCTGTGGCTGGAGGGCTAATAATTATGTCCTTGACTTCCCTTGAATATTTGTTATCAAGTTGACTAATGACGTAATTAAATTTGGTCGCATCATTCGTAATACCGGATATAGCAAATTGTCCTTCCACCTGGGCGAACCAAATTTCCGGCTCCTCTGGCCAAAAGGGTGGTACTCTAACGCCAACTTTGTACACCTCTGCCTCTCCGTGCGAAAAATGACGTCCGTCATTTTTGTCGTTCGGGTCAATGGAAACGTGTCCTCTGCTGGTTTGGCCTTGTGCGTCTTGGAATTCCTTGTCCATGTTCAGAACGGGGTCACCAGTTTAGGAATTGGTTGGTAATGCACTCGTGTGTTTGGTGGTAAATAAAATATTGTCCACTTACGGAAACCAGATGTAATTTATCTCAGTCCACACGAACATAAACATTCAACACAACGACAGTCACAGAAGGAGAACAATTCACAAGCACAAGCACAGAGATAGATCACGGAGATTAGGACAGTACTATGAAGATATTAACGATAACAAATAGCATATAAATAAGCAGCGAGTTAGGGAAAAGTAGCGTGAGCTCCGCGTCGAGATAGGTTCGCGACTGGCGTACGTGACTTGCGCCAGCGCCGAACGGCCGGCCGGGGCATCGATTCTACGTCACCGCGTCGAACAAAAGATCCTATACCTAATGGATACAAGTACGCGCGTTTCCACAGCCCCGCGCAACATTACTAGGCGAACTGGCACGACAATAATATTACTTATAATGATGTTGAAAATGTACATAAATATTTGTGTTGTGTTTATAATATAAAGTAAATATAATAATATTATTAAAATATAAATGAAATATAAGTGTAAATATTAATAATTAATAAATGTAAATATTCATAATAATAAATAATAATTGTATTATAATATATATATAAATATGTAGTAAGTTACCTACAACTTCATGAGTTGTAGAACAAACATTTGTAGGAGCTACAAAAAAAATATTTAACTGTGCATGTAACTATTATTTCAGATTGAAAATGACATGGAAAATTAGGTCAAATATAAATTGGTTGGAGGAAGACTAGTACTAAAAAAAAAGATGCTTGCTCTCTTAAGTTTTCTTGTCAGTAAAGACAGTTAAAAAAATTAACGATCTGTAGTGCAAAAATGTAGGCAAAAAGAACTGATTCACAAGATACCTACTCCATGAAGATATACCGAATCCGATCACTTCCGAACATATTGAGGAAATTCGGTTTGAGTCCTCGCATTTCCGCTGCTATATAATCACTATTTTCGGAAAAATAATGAGTCACCATAAAACTGTCTACTTTGGTAAATTATCTGATTGACCATGTGGAAATCCTTTCTCCATTGTTGTAATTAAAAGGCTAATAATAGTGCTAACAGACGATCCGATTTGGTTGGATCCAACGTGATCCAACCAAATGAGGAGCCGACGCGCCTACAGACGGTCCGACGCGGTTGGCAATCCAACATTAGGGATGCCCTAAAAAGTATTATGTACCTATATCGATATCGATACAAAATACTATTTTGGCCAATACAAAAACATAATTTGTCTTTGCGAAACTCAAATAAATTAACACCTTTTGTTAATATTTTATAAAGTTTATAAAATTTGTTTATAAAGAATAAATAAATAGGTACAGATAGATTTCATGGTTGTCCTTAATTTTTTGAGGTAATGTTTGTTAAAAATATTTATTTCCTGTGATCCGACTCTATCGATCGGTATCATAAAAATCCTGATCCAGACAGGTGATTATTTAGCAGTCTTTGAATGCGGTTGGATTTGTTTTTGAATTTAAAATTATGAATTCTTTCCGCAAAGTTATATCTACGGTATTTAATGTACTTTTCCTCTATGTGGCATCGCCGTCGGATGCCTTGTATTGTATCACTGAATAGGACCATTCGTTCCATTCGTTTGGGAACTATGAAGCCACAGCCAGACATCCAGCCAGATACACAGACACACAGATACCTAAAATAAGACCTATACCTATAGATTAAAAAATTATCGTACTCGTAAAAATATCGAAAGAAAAGTATCAATACTTCAAATTCAAAGTGTAGAGTACTTCAACGTCAGTCAGTGACTTGAAAACAGCAACAAATTAAGTAGGTGTGTATAAATAATAATAAAAAAGCATCTGTAAATTCACAAATTAAAGTTTATTATATTAGGTAGGTACTCATAAATAGGGTAATGTCTGTTATTGATTATATAAGTAATCAACTAGCAGGATATACAGTAAGCTCCTATTCAAGCTTTACATTGACACTACGAATACCGCCACTATTACAAGGGACATAAGAACGATCCCAAGGTCAAATAGCTTGACAAAGAGCTTACTGTACAATGCGTAACTAAACGTGCGAAAATAAATAAATAATGAAACACGGTTGCCCTGTTAAAACACAAACAAAAAGTAAAACAACATTTTTGCAACATATTTTTTTCTCTACTTTGTGGTTTGGCAGGACAGCAGTCGAGTCATTTTAGTTTACTAAATTATTAATTTATTACTTTAAGCACACATAATTAAATTAAACCACAAAGTACCGATACTTTTGTCTTTTGTCGTGTCCCTACTTGTCGGATGAGCGATCGGGCCGTCGAGCATCCAACAAGCTAATAATAATTATGTCGGGCCGATAGCCGTACACACGTTCCAATTTGGTTGGGGTCGGGCGGTTGGCTCCAACCAAATCGGATCGTCTGTTACGGCTATACACAATAAAAGTCAAGTTACACGGAGCGCAGTAGGTATGTACGACACAAAACTTAGAGCAACTGCGACTAGCGAGCGAGCGGCTGCCGGCTGTCGATGTGTGACGTCACCTACCTAGAGCGCGCGTACTTGAAAATTTAAATAGCGACCGTAACTTTCGGCGTTAATAACTTTGGAAATACTGCATCGATTTTAATGAAACAAAAACTATTGACATGTACATAACCATAGCTCTTATTTAATGTGTGTTTTATTGTAATTTTCAAACCTGTCGGTCACATCAATTATTATCAATTTTTCTAAGAAGCATAGTATTAGCACCAGGGGAAAATTTATCAATACCTAAATCTAATATAATACTTGGTTTGAATAAAAGAGCCTCAAAGGAAGTAGTTGTTAAAATAGTTGAATTTATTTGGTGAAAATTAAAATTGAGTTTTATTATTTTATCTAAGCTTCTTATTAGGCTAGGAGGTTCTTTATTTGCCCAGAAAGGGTTTTGGTGAATGACTGAGGACAAGTGTTTTAATTTAGCTATCAAAGGGTGATTCTTGTTTTGAAAGGCCTTATATAGATACTTGTCAGAGAGAAAATTTCTGCGTAAGTTTAGTGGAGGATCGACTGCTTCAACCTGTAGTGCATTGGTGGGTGAAGATTTCATTGCTCCTAGTATTATGCGTAATGATTTAAATTGTATTCTGTCTAGAGCCATTGAAGCTTCTTTGTTGCAGGGATCCAGGATTAAAGATCCATATTCAAAAAGGCTACGAACCACCGCATTATAAAGTAGTTTCTGGGTACGGGGGTGTGCTCCCCACCATACACCTGACAAACATCGTAATACATTAAGAGATTTTTCTGACTTAATTTTAATATAATTTAAATGATGTTTAAAGGATAAGGTTTTATCAAATATTATGCCTAAAAATTTAATTTGAGTACTGATTGGTATTGATTGATCACAAAATTTGATGTCAATATTAGGAAAGATTCGTTTTCTAGTGAATATAACTGTACTACTTTTGGCCACTGAGATGTTAAGACCATGGTTCTGCAGCCAGTCTTTCAAATAAGATAGGGCCTGGTTAAGTTTGCTAGTGGCTTCTTCTAGAGAATATGAGGCAGAATACAAAACAATATCATCAGCATATTGAAGTATGTTACAGAAGGAATTAACACTTCTATCCAGATCCCAAGTGTAGATGTTATACAAGAGGGGACTCAAAACGGAGACCTGTGGAAGGCCCTTCCATATCTGTCTTGGAGGGGAAAGAGCATCATGGGTACGCACCTGAATAGATCTTTCCATAAGTAAGTTACATATAAAATGTGTAAGCCTCTCAGGAATACTCAGCTGTTGCATTTTTTGCCTGAGTAGTGGAAGAATCACATTATCATATGCTGAGGAGATGTCTAAAAATACTCCAACTAGAAATTGATTTTTAGAAAGGGCTGTTCTAATATCAGTAGTAAGAATGGCTAGGTTATCCATAGTGCTCATTCCCCTCCTAAAGCCAAATTGGGTATTGCTTAAGATATTGTTACTCTCAACAAACCAAACAAGTCTTCTTTTAAGTAGGTGTTCCATAATCTTACACAGAGTGGAGGATAATGCTATTGGGCGGTAAGATTCTGCCCTTGAAGGGTCTTTACCTGGCTTTAAAATAGGAATTATCAGCTGATTTTTCCAGGATCTAGGAACACAACCAGATTCAAAACACCTATTCAGAAGTTTCAAGAACATCTATTTGGTAAAAAGTCCAGCCTTAGAAATAAAAGAATATGGGATGCCATCCAAACCAGGGGAGGAGTCCCTTAATTGTTCAAGTACTGAATGTAATTCCGGCAAAGTGAAAGGATTATTGAAAGGATGATGGGAGATTGTTGTAGGGTATGGGGTTGGAAAACAGTCATTGTTGGGAACATCAAGTGGCGCCAATTTACGGAGGAAATCCTCAATCCAGATATTGTCATTGTTTGAATCTGCAGAAATAGAATAACAACCCCTAAAACGTTTAATGAATCTCCAAATTATTGTAGATGGAGTACGAGGGGAAAGATTTTGACATAAATTAAACCATGCTGATTTTTTCTTTTTTTTAAAATACCGCTTTGCAATGGCTGTTACTTTTTTTAAATTAATGAAGTTTTCAATGGACATTGCCATACGGTACTTTGACTCTGCCTCTTTACGACGTTTCTGCATCTCAGTGCACTCAGAATCCCACCAAGGAGGAGAGATCTTACCACCCACTTTGTCCTTTTTTAATGGGATATTTTCATTAGCTGCTTTTTCTAATGAGGATTGGAATATATCATATTCTTCTTGGAGACTGTAGGTGTTATCGCTAGGTATAGATAAGATGTTAATATCAGAGTCTGTAGCATATGAATCCCAATTGGCTCCACTGAGCTTATATTTTAGAAGTGGTGGTACTGATCGATTTAGAGCTGCAGGGAAGGACAATAAAATTGAAATGGCAAAATGATCGCTACCAAATGCTTCTGGTAAAACTCTCCAAGAGGATCGAGAAAGGAGATCTGTGGAGCACATAGTAAGGTCCACTGCACTAGCATTAGCACCTGGAGCGGTGCATCTGGTAGGGGAACCATCATTCAGCAAAGAGATGTTCATTGTGTCCATAAGGTCTATTAGATCGCTGGCTACAGGATCGTAGTGTGGACCGCCCCAGATGGGATGGGAGAGGTTAAAATCACCCATGATCAGGAATGGTCTAGGTAAATTAGAAAATAGATAATGTAGGTCAGAAATAGATATCAAATTAGGATTAGGGATATAGATGGATAAAATTATTAAATTGGAGACTTTCGCTGCAACTGCATTAATACCCGCAGGTATATTTGGAAGAGGAATGCGTGAGAAGGTAAGGTTCTTATTTACCAAAATAGCTGCTCCAGCATATCCATCGTCTCTATCGTCTCGGAGGCAGGCGTACCCTGGGACTCTAAAATGAGAGTCAGGGGCAAGCCATGTCTCAGAAACAGCAAAAACAGCAGGTCTAAATCTGTTAATCATCTCATAAATGTCATGTTTTTTAGGACGGATGCTACGTGCATTCCATTGTATTAGTTGGAATTTTATTGATAATGTCCATTAGTTTATTCAGTTTTTGTGCAACGTTGGGCGGTGGGGAGTTATTGTTGAATTTATCCATAATTTTCAGAATTAATGTTAATAGTGTATCTAGATACTGGGCAGATTGAGGGGTTATTGAAGGGTCAATAGCTGTGGGAGACTGGGACGTAAACATTACCCCATTGTTGGGTTCTGGGGGGTCATAATAGCTAGTCAGGGATTTATGAATATCTATATCAAAACCCTTATTAAGTAAATGATGTGGTTGTTTAGGGGTGACTGGTGTACATGGTGGTTGGGTTTGTGGAAGATGAGGTGTGAGAGGGGAGAAAGGAGGAGGTGGTGGAGTGCTTATAACTGAGTTGGTGTGGGGAGAAGATGAGACTATTGGGAGAGTTTCCCTGAGAACATTGGAGTAAGATTGTCGGACTGATGGGAAACGGGCAGAAGCTTCAGCATATGAGACATTGTTTTGTGACATTGTGGTTTTTATTGAACTTTGCCTTGTATGTTCTGGACATGATTTGTTGGTGGCAAAGTGTCTTCCTGAGCAGTGTAGACATGTAGCTGAGCCTTCTGAAACTTGGCAATCAGTACCTTGGTGTGACTTTGAGCAGCGGTAACATCTGTGTTGGGATCGGCACTGATCTTTTACATGCCCAAACCGGCAGCAGTTGTTACACTGGATAGTGGGAAGTTCATATAGTTCTACGGGGAGAGCTGTATAAAAACAAAAAATTTTGGAGGGTAAAATTTGACCGCAGAAAGTCATCACAACAGTGCGGGTTGGAATCCATTCTGGAGCCCCATCTTTGAAAGTTTTTCTGTTGAAGCGTCGTGCTTTCAGAATATGGCCGCAGCCTTCTGGTAATTCAACACATTGGACAAATTCTTCCATTGACCACTCAGCTGGGACACCCCGAACAACTCCCATGCGAGTGATGTTGAAAGAGGGAATAACTGCAGAAAAATTTTTATTTGCAAGGATTGGGTTGGAAATGAAGGAATTGGCATCCTCACCATTAGTGAACTGTACAGAAATGCGATTTCTGCCAACACTTTTAATTCCCTATTGTACAATATTTTTTATATTACCATTAACTATCAGTTTTCCAAAAAGGATTGGGTTAATTGTAGTGCCAGCCTTCGGATGCGGTTCTGAGCGTGAAACATGTACCAGAAACGGACCTTTATCCACGTTAGAGTATTTCCTTGTTTCTGTCAGACTTGGATGTGTGTAGGTGTGTTGGATTGAGTAAGAGGGAGTTATATTTTCTGAGGGATTAATTTTACTAAGGATTTCAGACGTATCATGTATAATAGACCTTTTTCGATTGTTACGTGAGCCAGATTGAATTTGTGTGATTAACTCATCACTTGTTATTATTATATCCTCAGCAATGGGTTGTGGCACTGAGTTTGGATCAGGATCAGGGGGTTCGGGTGAGATCGACGACATCGTCGTCGACCTCACCACTAGGAGTAATAGCACACAAAAAACTTACACAAACGGGAATACTTCACAAAAAAAAACACAGAAGGTAACACAAAACCAGAAATAACAATGAAATATATAAAAAAAAATTGGAAATAAACTCAATTGCACGTATTTACACCTTGACAACCGAGCCAACTCAACATAAGTCCAGATGTCATGAAGTGCTCTATCTACGTTTGGTAGTAAATCAATGGACTACCTACAAAACTTTGGCACATAAAATGGCTACCTTTACTAGTGATGTACTCAGTATTAGTTGTGCAATATAGATAAAGGAGATGTCCACGAGTGGGTTTTTATTAATTATGTTAACTAAAAGCAATAATTTATACACCATTGGAAAGAGGATCGAAACAGCAATTCAGTCATATTAAAAATATGCTATTAAGTACCTCCGATTTGTATTAAACTGTGGTGAAAGTTTTGAAATCACATGCTTTAAATCTATCTAATTTACCCGTATTAACTTCATATAGTCTCCGAAATACAATGTATTACTAAAATGTTAATGTATTTTCATATGAAAATCCATTTTATTCGTGTTTTTAGGAAAATTCTACTAATCTTTTAATCAACTGGCAGTGATTGGCTGAAGTCTCTAGTCCAATACTTAAAATGAAAAAAAAAAAGATTTGACATTTTAGTTTGACAGTTTTGACACTGACTTGACGCTGTGGCGCTTGATTATTTATTAAATTATTATGTTGTTCATTAATTAGATTTAATGAAAAATAAGCCCAAATAGGCAGATTGTGGTCAACATTTCACGCAACACCAACAACTTCAACACAAACAACAACCAAACCAAAACCATAGACTAGCATAAGTGTCATTGTATTTACAAATACAGATTACAAATACATGTTTTTTGCAGATAATATAACACAGCTTTCGATCATTAAACAAAACTGTTGCCATAACTAAAATATACAAAAATAAAAATATTTCCAAAACAGAGGGGTATAAAGTTATGATTTTCACGGTTTCAGGACACTATACAGGATGTCCCAAAAAATAGTGTCAAGCGAAAGTCCAGAGTTAGAGCACCTCTTGGAGTACCCGAATCACCCCCATGTATGTTCCGCGATTATTCGTAGTTTTAGAGTAATAACTTTTTTTCTGACTTTTTGAAAATTTCGATCTAAAGAATTTAAAAATTTTTAATAAAAAAAAGTTGAACATATTTAATGTTTTTCTTTATGCCACTGAATTATCTTTAGTGCTTCTTTTATGTCTAAAATAATCAGCTTCGTAACTTTAGTGGAAATTTAGAAAACAGTAGTGTAAAGTCAAAATTTGAATGTTAGTGAATAATTACTTAAAAATTCATCTTTAAATTAAAAATCTAAACAGGCGAATTCATGGTTTCTAAGTATGTGTAAAAACTTCTCTAGACTCTCTGCTTTCATAATAATTTAAAAAAAAGTACTTAATAGGGCTACTTTGGCTTAAATCGGCCATCAAAGACAGCAAGGTGAAAATTTCATAAAACTCGACTTCTGAATAATTTTTTTTTTAATTCCAATTATTTATTAATAAACCAAAAATGATTGTAGAAAAGCTAAAAATTTATTATTTAAAGGTCAAAAATAACTGTTCCTGCTGCCATCTTTAATAACCTTTGAAGGTTTATTATAACTTAATAAATGAAACAAAACATTATTTTCAAAGTATTTATTATTCGATCGCTTAAAGAATGTTTTCAAAATGACGACCTTCGTGCTCAATACATATTCTACATCGTCTAAAAAAGTTTTCTTTTAAAATAAATGCAATTCTGTTGTTTTTTATTGTTTCTTCCGCTTGTCTTAATTTTGTTCTTAACACTGTGACGTTTGTAATGTCCTTGGCGTATACTAATTCCTTGTAGTATCCCCAGACGAAAAAATCTATGGGGTTCAAGTCGGGGGACCGTGGCGGCCACGCAATGGGCCCTCCACGATCGATCCATCTGCCTGGAAATGTTTCAGACAAATGTTGTCTAACATTTCTAGCAAAATGGCATGGAGCGCCGTCGTTTTGAAAAATCATATTTCTCCGCGTTAATAGGTCTACATCTTCTAATAAGACGCCGAGATCACGTCGTAGAAATTGCAAGTAGGCCTCGCTGTTCAGTCGGTCCGGTAGTTCGAACGGACCAATCAGCTGTCCGTTTAGGATGCCTGACCACAAATTGATACTAAATTGTTCTTGGAAATTAGATTCCCTTGTGAGGTGTGGATTTTCAATACTCCACGAATGGTAGTTATGCGCATTAAACACCCCACATCGCTTAAAATGTGATTCATCAGTCCATAGAATATTTTTAAAGAAATATTCGTTTTCAGCTTGTCTCCGTAACATTTCCTGACAAAATGCCACCCTTCTCGGGTAGTCTGCGGGCTTGAGCTGCTGAACTTTCTGGATGTGATATGGGTGAAAACGCTCTTGATGAAGTATTCGATGTGCTTGTGATTTCGGAATTCCGATTCGACGTTCTATTGTTCTTACACTAACTGATGGATCTCTCACCACTTCTTCGACCACTGATTGGACAGTATCTGGGTCACTCATTTCAGATGGGCGCCCCGATCTTCTACCTGGTAGGCATCCTTCTATGTAAGAGTTATGTACTCTTAAAATCATGCGATGATCAGGCCAAGTTTCAGGCTGAGGTCCACCTCCATTTTGTACTTGCTGCCGGAACAACCTGGCTGCTTCAGAAGCATTTCCTCTTGCATATCCATAAAAGTAATGCATAAGAGCATATTCTTGCGATGAAAAAGACATCACAAAATGAAGAGCTTGAAAAGTCCGTTAAGAATGCCAAATTTGTCAAAATCCCGTATTCACACAAAACCAAATCGTAATCGCAGTCAAGGTCCGTAAAGAAAGCAAAGTTCGTCAAATAATCACAAATGAGCGTATCGTACGTAAGGCGCAAACAAAAGCAGGCAAACGACTGGCGCCAGAACAGAACACAATAGGCGCTCGGACTACACCCCCCGCCTCATCCCCTTGTCACAAAGAATAGCATTCCTCAGTTACAGTTATCCATTTCGCCAATGAGAGTGAGAGAGATAGCAATAATGCGGTCAAACAAGCAACATTGTCCATTTAGCGATTGCGTTAGCAATTATCGAAAGACATCTTGTCTAGGGGGGCTACACATTACGGACCTACATTGTAATAATTTGACTGAAAAGTCGTGTTTCAGAAATATTTAGGCAGTTTCAAATTGTGGAACTACGCAAATTCTAAGAAAAACTTAATAAAGATCACTATTTAACTTAAGTGGTACAAAGTTCGCCGGGTCAGCTAGTATGACTATAAAGTTACACCAATAGACGTGTATTTTCTTTGTATAAATAAGTGCGAGAAAATGTTATTGTAAAAAAAAATAGGAATAGTTTTTTTTTGTAAAAAAATTATTTAAGGGAGGCGATAAGTACTTACTTTCAAGTAGGTAGGATAATTTGGGTGTAATTTAAATATTTTTTTTAGTTTTGTACGGTAAGTTACTAATCAAAGTTTATGACAAACTTTGTCGTAGGAACCTTATATGTTCAATTATTATGAAAAATGGAGGATTTTAAAAAACTAAAATTAATTGACAATGATAATAATTCATCAATTATTAAGCTTTCCAGTGATATTACTTTAGTCACTGCATGTGAGCTAGGCTTAGGCACGTAAGTCTGTCTGTTTAATATTATATATTGATAGACTAATTAAATTTTCTCTTTAGGTATCTTCACTGTCGCCCATTAATAATGTATGTAAATTATCAAAAATATAAAAATTCTTACACAATTAAAGAAAAATATTACTGCTGAACGCTTCTTCAAGTAAATTGGCAAATGAAATCAGAATATGAAACCTTAACTACATATTCCTAATTATATTTTTCACAATTTTGTTTACTTATTTGTGAAGAGTTAATTGCGGTGTATTTTTGTTTTTTCTCGCACCGCATTGTATAATATTGCAAGAAAGCCACAATAAAAGACTACAGAAAGTCTTTTATTGTGGCGCACTGTTAAAATTCACACGTTCGTTCGGCACTTAATATGGCGGACTGGTCACGGTAGGTAATTTTTGTGACGTCACAGAAAATACATGCCACAGACGAAACAGTATGCATCTCTTTCTACAAATGTATTTTCACTTTTGTAAGATAGAAACAAAACGATATTTGATAGATACGTGTCAAGATATCAAAGAACAGTTTAACGGAGCATCTCCATATGTCTATCTCAACGTCAATCAAGGTCTGGTGTACAGATTAGAGATAATATGTCTTCTAGACTGGTGAATGGTGAATGAAGGTGCAAGTAAGGTGGTCCGAGCGCCGCACACTGGGGCTAGGTATATGAAGGCGATGCGAAAAATAGAATTTTAAAAATGTGGATAATTCACAAAAAATGTGACAAATCATCAATTTCCAACATATTTCACGTTAGATTAGTGTGCTGCTGTTTAAAAGGGACTTGACTCAGTGTTGATGCCCTGATGAGTACAAGGCAACACTGATTTTCAGCCAAATCCGTGATTTTTACCTTCGCCAGGCAAACCGGAGGCAGTAAGAGAGAAAAAGAACAGTGTTATAATATAACTTTGGGGATAATAAGTAATGTACATATGTAATACCTACCAAAAGACCTACTAATCAAGTGCTCTAGCAGAGTCCGCTATCATATTAAAATTAACCATTATACCTAACTTTTGCTTTTCCAATAAAATTAAATTTAGTTTTCTTTTAAAACTTGTTTTACTTTAATACCGTTACCGTTTTGCTATCATACCGCTCTAAAGTTAATCATGTGCATTTACAATAATTTAATTAACGCAATCAAAGTGTTCTTACTTGAGATAGGCGACAGTTATATAAAAAGTAAATACTGGTAATTGAAGTTCAATGTTAGGACATTGTTAAATGGAAATTTAATTAACTAAATTATGTTGATAAAGCACCTGTGTACTCTTTTTTTAATTTTATTTTCAAATGGGTATTTCAAAATTTTACACAAAACTCTTTTGAAAAATTGTCCTGTTTTATAAATACAAAACCTTCCTTAACACAAAACTATACCCAGAAGTGAAAGAGCTTTGTGCAAATTAATTTTCATAAAAATTGCTTTTACGGTTTTGTAAAGCGTTAATGTTTCTCTAATCGTTGTTAGATTTGTCGTCCAAAATCAATATCTTTTTTGTTGGATGTGTTTTTAAGAGCAAATATAAGTATTTTGAGCGAAATTTATTATGAAGATGTTATAGATTTTCTAGCATCAAATACAACTTGTTCAGTAAATTTGCTGAGCGCGAGACACATCTTGTTTCCGAGGATACGTAATTTTAAGCAGCAATTTTTAAACAAATGTAATCTCCACAAAAGTCGCAAAGAAAGATTTTTTGAATCTAAAAAACATGGATAAGAAGAAATTGTCAATTTATCCAATTTAAATTTTATTGAATGAAGCGAGAGTTGTAAAGGGCGTTTGGCAATCGCAATGACGGCAAATATCGCAGGTACTTTTTTCAAAACTTACAACCCGTGCTTACAACTTATAAAACGGTTTTATGTAATCTAGCTGTGCCCGCGAACTATGTTTCGCGTTAAAAGTTCAAAGAAAAAGCTGTAAATCTACTTTACCGCGGGTACTACTTTCTTTTCCGGGATAATAAGTAGCCTATATGTATGTTAATCTCTGTCGTAATCCGTCTATTTCATCCAAATCCATTCAGTAGTTTTTGCATGAAAGAGTAACAAACATCCATACATCCATCCAAAGTATACAAACTCACAAACTTTCGCGTTTATAATATGAGTAAGGACTACAGACTATATCGAGTGGATTTAAAATAAATGCCAATAACTTCCAATTATTTCCTAGAGACACAGCTTCTCATACGTAAATCTGTATAAATGGATACCAAGGATTCCAACTGTCTATAAAATAATAATTTATGGCCTTGAAATCATTAACCAGGCCATATTACCGATCGGTCAACGAAGAGCAGCAGGCCAGGAAAGCGGGGATAAGGATTTTAGATGTAACAGTGAACGTTTTAGTAGAAAATCTTATAGAACTAAAAATGTAACGGACATTATAAATCGATTATTAATATAATCCGACTCAATCATAAGCCAGATACATAAATTACTTAAATAAAAGCAAAACCTTTTAATTGCCCTATGGACCTTGGTTTCTGAATTAAATGCATTTTATTTTTTATTTATTTTTAATCCGGAGGTCATTGACATGTCATAACAAGAATAAAAGTCATTATTCTATTACATACGACTTTTGCGCATTGTCTCCATATACCTCACCCCAGTGTGCGTCGTTCGTTGCTCCATTCTTGATACTTGACGGCACAGATTAGAGAGAATATGTTTGACAGCCAAAAACCTAACAGCAACACTGATGGTGAATAAAGCGCTTTATTTTACACCTCACACTATTTTTCCACAGCTAATGTCATCTCCTTACATTTTTTCTGCGGAACGGCTGCAGAAAACTTAGCGTGTGGCTTTTGTCTAGGGGGCAGGTCTGTGACCCCTTAAAAATAGCGTGAGGTTGTCGCGAGCTAATCTACACTAATATTATAAAGAGGAAAACTTTGTTTGTTTGTTTGTTTGGTTGTAATGAATAGGCTCAAAAACTACTGGACCGTTTTTAAAAATTCTTTCACCATTCGAAAGCTACATTATCCACGAGTAACATAGGCAAAATTTTATTTTGGAAAAAAATAGGGTTCCGTAAGATATTTGGGTTTTTCGGACACAAGGTGTAAAAAATCAACCAGAAAAGTAACTTATTTTGCGTACGCTTTGGTTGTAATGAATAGGCTCAAAAACTACTGGACTGTTTTTAAAAATTCTTTCACCATTCGAAAGCTACATTATCCACGAGTAACATAGGCTAAATTTTATTTTGTAAAAAAAATAGGGTTCCGTAAGATATTTGGGTTTTTCGGACACAATGTGTAAAAAATCAACCAGAAAAGTAACTTATTTATTTATTTAACACTTTATGCACGCAGAAATTAACATATACAGAAACAACACTTTTACTTTTATTTTTTTATTTTGCGTATTTGGTCTTTGAATTATTAAAATTGGACGTTTGATTTTGAAGTTATGGCGAAATTAAAATATTACGATTTCTGCTGCACGGCCCGTTGCGAAGTGAGCGTCACCAAGGCGGGGGCGCGGTTATGGAATAAAAAGGAGGAAAAAATTAAACACTGTGTTAAGCGTTTCGATGGCGAAACGTAGTTCGCGGGCACAGCTAGTGTCATTTCCATAAATTCTGCGGAACAAACAAGCACTAGCGGAAAAATAAGAGCAATAAATATAAATGTTTGTCAAATTCACTTGTATCAATATTTTTTAAATTCCTCCACACTTACACAGTCAATAATTTATAGTGACGAATTCTCAAAAAAATACACACAAATTATTGACCGAGTCATTCATTCAATAAAAAGAGCTATGTGCTATATGTATGCACTATAATATGTGTATGTGTGCTAAACCTTTAAAGTGCTAACAGACGATCCGATTTGGTTGGATCCAACGTGATCCAACCAAATGAGGAGCCGACGCGCCTACAGACGCTCCGACGCGGTTGGCAATCCAACAGGAGGGATGCCCTAAAAAGTATTATGTACCTATATCGATATCGATGCAATACTATTTTGGCCAATACAAAAACACAATTTGTCTTTGCGAAACTCAAATAAATTAAAACCTTTTGTTTATATTTTGTAAAGTTTATAAAATTAGTTTATAACGAATAAATAAATAGGTACAGATAGATTTAATGGTTGTCTTTAAGTTTTTGAGGTAAGTTTGTTAGATATATTTCTTTCCTGTGATCCGACTCTATCGATCGGTATCATAAAAATACAGGATACTTATTTACAGGAATACATTTTTTTCTCTACTTTGTGCCTTGGCAGGACAGCAGTCGAGTCATTTTAGTTTACTAAATTATTAATTTATTACTTTAAGCACACATAATTAAATTAAACAACAAAGTATCGATACCTTTGTTTTTTGTCGTGTCCCTACTTGTCGGATGAGCGATCGGGCCGTCAAGCACCCAACAAGCTAGAATTATGTCGGGCCGACAGCCGTACACACGTTCCAATTTCGTCAGGGGTCGGGCGGTTGACTCCAACCAAATCGGATCGTCTGTTACGGCTATTATTTAGGACCACTTTTAGGAAAGAATTTAGACAAGTGGAATAAGCTAGTCAAGTCCAAATCCGACTCATTCGTTCAGTCATTGGTAGGTAGGTACCATGGAATTATTACTAGGTACACACTACTGGTAGTAGGTACTCGTCTGTGATCGGCTCAATCGGCTCTCAGAACCTCAGAACAATGACTACAGCATAGAAGGAGGATTAAAATAAGAATTAATTGTGTGCTATTTGTCTCTTTCTAACATACGGCACAAAACTGTGTAAATGTAAGAGATGAGTAATATTTGTCTTTTGGCATATCACAAGGTGGTCACTAGATGAATTGATTGAATTGTCATTTTGGTTAAAATTTTGTTAAAAATATAACACGGCTAAATTCTATAGTACCTTGTATCGAAGATAGACCTTAAATTGGCATGTTTTCTCATATTGTTACTTGAATGTGAGCTAATAAGTACACTTATATACATATGAAATATCGCTGAATTATTTTGTAGAAAAACAATACGTAATATTAACTTCACTTTTATGTTTTAGCGATTTTTTGAAAATTATTTGAGGTTTTCTTGATCATGCGTAGTGTTGTAAAATTTTGTCGATATTTTTATTTTACAGATTTCCTAAAGACAATGTATAAAAAACATATGGATAAAGTGTATTGTCAGACGAAATTGGAGTCCAAGAAAGCATAGTCAAATTTGCTCCAAATATTTTCCATCAGATTAATTTTGTATGTACTTATTAGTAAAACTATGAAATGGAGACGTCATGACAAGTCAAGTTATTTAATGAAAGGAAATCTTTAAACTAAAATATTCTTTATGAAAATAAAAACGTATTTAATTTCTTAACTATTTCTTTAAGGAATCCTTGACACGGATGCCAAGAACAACCAGTTCAGATGATTTTTTTCTAAGAATTAAAATATTAGATCAAGATAAGAACATGAAAAAGTCAAAATGTCGCCAAAAACGTATATTTCGACATTCTCACGGGCATCAAAATGTATAGGGTACTTTTCGTTGATCTAGCTAGAACTATGAAATTTGTGAAGTTATATAGTCTTACACTACAAGTCAGGGAAAATCTCAAACTCCACATTTGTAATTAAATCATAAAAAATTTAGTCTCTATTTAAAGTATAACCTACAATTTTATACGGGACCCTCGGTGGGCGAGTCCGACTCGCACTTCCCGCTTTTAGTCTCATGAACGGCCAGCCTGACCATACCAAAGAGACACAGCAGCTATTAGCTGGATAAGTTACATAAGAAAATCTACCCTTAATTATTTATGTTATATTTCTCGTAATAAAGACATTTTAGTATTAGGGATCTATTAAATACCTACATAATATAATTATCGACGTTGAAACTAGGTGAGTGATGAGCACGACATCACTGGGAGAAGAACTGACAAGCGAGAATTAGTGACGACCTACAAAATTTCGAAACATCTTACATATTCGTGTCTCTGTCTAACTTCTATTAGCAGCGCCTAATGTCAAAATGAGTCAAATATATTAAGTTCAGTAGCTATTTTTGCTAGGTTTCTATGCTTTAGTTATTCTTCTGAGGTGACGACCTACAAAACAAAATTTCGAAACATCTTGCATATACGTGTCTCTGTCTAACTTCTATTAGCAGTTTCTAATGTCAAAGTGAGTCAAATATATTAAGTTCAGTATCTATTTTTGCTAGGTTTCTATCTCAGAAGAATATCTAAAGCATGTTGTCATTGTTCTGAGGTTTCTATGCTTTAGTTATTCTTCTGAGAATCGGCTCCCCTTGGGTATATGTGTTCTGTGATCGGCTCGGCTCGGCTGTCTGTCACTCACTGTCAGATACGTAGTATCTCTATTTAGTTTGTGACTGTCAGGCAGTCAGTCACAAAACTGTGCGCAACAGAGTTGTTGTGTCGCAGTCGTTGTCACCAATCGGCAAGTGAAAAAAATTAATATAATGACTTCAAGATCAGGAACTTTTAAAAATCCATTTTCGAGACCATGGATGACCGAAACAGGGGCAGCGGCTGCGGCAGGAGGGACAGGATCTATTGGATTGAAAGGAGTTGTTGCCGGAGGCATAACAGGAGGCATTGAAATTTGTATCACATTCCCTACTGAGTATGTTAAAACACAACTCCAGTTAGATGAGAAAGGTTAGTAATGAAGTAGGTACACTTTTCAAATCAATGCCAATGAACATTCATAATAAGTTACGTGAACAACTACATAGGTACATAAACTTTACGTGGTTATTTCTATTTTTGCTAAAAACTAAAAATACACGAGTCAGCGTAACAAGTGAAAATGTAAAATTCTTAAGTACGATTTATATTAATAATACTATCATATCTATAATCATTAATGTAAATATTCATAATTTTATCGAAAATACGATTAATGCTTACTGGTCAACATTCGATGTAATATTTATTTTGGACTTTGCTCTGTGTGGCTCTTGGAAACGTCTTATTCAAGGTCTTTTCTCAGACATTGGTTAAAATAAATATCCATCACCACAGACATCTAAAAACTTATGCAAGTAAATATACCTTGTTCACTATTTTGTAAATTACAATAGTGTGCACATCACTTTTTTCTATTTTAGTTTGTAATATTCTTTAGATTTCTATAAGCTTGTACCTTGATGGAAAATTTTTAATACCTCTTTTTCTAACAAATTGAATACCTAAGTAGTGAGTGGTAGATGTATTCATTATCATAATTGATGGAGTAGACTTGAACAAACTTATCATTTGTTATACTGTTAGTAATGCATGCATATAATGTATGTATTAGGTTGGGGAAAAAGTCTTTTCGCATTATAGTATGTATAAACTTGTAATAAAATCTCTTTGGCTATACTATTTGTATCTGGCTGGTTTTGGTATCATTGAAAGTTTAAATTTTAAAGAACATAATTCCAAATTCAAATTAGGAAAATGTGTGATTTTCATTTGTTTTTCGTACCGCCAAGATGAGTGAATCTAATGAAGAAATTCGATACATTTTAAAATTTTACTACAAAAAAGGTAAAAATGCAACGCAAGCCGCGAAAAAAATTTGCGATGTTTATGGACCTAGTGCAGTGTCTGTGAGAGTAGCACAAATTTGGTTTAAGCGTTTTCAATCCGGAAATTTTGATGTCAAAGATGCACGTCGCTCTGGTCGCCCTATTACAGATAAAATGGATGCCATTTTTGAAAAAGTGGAGCAAGATCGGCATGTCAGTAGTTACGACGTAGCTGAAGAACTGGGAATTGACCACAAAACAGTTTTGGCGCATTTGAAAAAAACTGGGTACACAAAAAAGCTCGACATTTGGGTACCTCACGAGCTCACTGAAAGAAACCTAATGAACCGTGTACTCATTTGTGATTCTTTATTACGACGTAATGAAACCGAACCATTTTTGAAGAAGCTGATAACTGGTGATGAAAAGTGGATCACGTACGACAAGAACGTGCGAAAAAGGTCGTGGTCAAAGGCCGGTCAGGCTTCACAGACTGTGGCGAAACCCGGGTTAACTCGCAACAAGGTGATGCTGTGTGTGTGGTGGGGTTGGAAGGGCATTATTCATTATGAGCTGTTACCACCAGGCAGGACCATCGATTCTGAACTCTACTGCGAACAACTGATGAGATTAAAGCAAGAAGTTGAGAGAAAGCGGCCGGAATTAATCAACAGAAGGGGTGTGGTTTTTCATCATGATAACGCTAGACCTCACACATCTTTAGCCACTCAGCAAAAATTAAGAGAGTTTGGCTGGGAGGTGTTAATGCATCCGCCGTATAGTCCTGACCTTGCACCTTCAGATTTCCACCTGTTTCGGTCTCTTCAGAATTCTTTAGGCAGTGTCAGGTTAACATCACGAGAGGACTGCCAAAACCACTTGTCGCGGTATTTTGACCAGAAGTCCCAAAATTTCTATAGCAATGGGATCATGTCCCTACCTACAAGATGGCAAAAAGTTATCGAACAAAATGGTACCTACATACTTTAGTTAAATGTAAATAAACTATATTAAAAAATGTTTTGAATTTTCTTAAAAAATGCGAAGAAACTTTTTCCCCAACCTATTATATATGTATCACTTGCATGATTTTAAGCAAATGTAGTACATCACTCTTTGCCCATAGTACTATGGTTTATATACAATTGTAATATTTGCAGACTCCTTGCACAATATTTAAGTGACTTTAAAAAGAAATATCCAGGTGTTATACCTATATAAAAACTACATTCACTTGTGTCATTAAATAAAAATAATATTTATTCTAAGCTAAAAAATTTTAATTCACCATTTACTTATGTATCTGTATGTAAAATAGGACTTTTCAGAAAAGTTTGAAGAGTTAAATTTTGTTTCCAATTTTTATTCTAAGCTTTGAAGAGTATATAATTTAAACATCACACAAAAACAATTCTTTCATGTCCATTATAGTATCATACAAGTTTTTTATCCTTGTAATGTATATTTACAGCAAAAATGTTGAAACTCTGAACATTTACTTATTTAGATATCCATTATGTTAAAATATTTCCCTCTTACAATTTTATGTTAAACTATTTCCCTCTCTTACAATTTTATGCCAAAATATTTCTACTATGCAGGATTCAGGAACGACATGGCTATCTTTTATTACAAAGTTGTCAAGGTCCAATTTATTCACACTACTATAAAAGGAGAGCCAATGTAAAGTGTCTAAATGTCTTCAATAATCACTCTTTCATCCATCTTTAAATTAAGAAATGGATGTCTATTTGCTCACTTTTAAAACTTGTGATAAAAGAACATATTATGCAGACATGCAGCATATATTTTCTAGGTGGTCATGCAGGAAAATGTAGTGAATATAGATTTTTTAATTTATTCTGTCCCTTTTAGGTGGAACCAAGAAATATACGGGTATATTTGACTGTGTCAAGAAAACTGTGAAAGGCCATGGATTCTTTGGATTGTATAGAGGTCTCAGTGTGCTACTATATGGTTCCATACCAAAATCGGCTGTCAGGTATGTTGCAAATTTGTTATATGATACATATTTGTTAACATACATTTACATCTCTATGACATATTCTGCTGAGCTTGTTGTTAACTGGTGTCAGCTTTAGATTAAGTACAGTTAGCTCCTTATCAAGCTATACTGTTTGACCTTTGGATTGTTCTTATGTCGCTCATAATAGTGGCAGGTTTCATAGTGTTAATGTAAAGCTTGAATGGGAGCTAACTGTACATAACCACTCATTTATTAACTAAAATTAACCCTACAATAATAACTTTTCCATGCAGAGGCCTGCCTGCTTGCCAGGCCAGGTCGTGATTTGTATAATTTTAGTAAAACTCTTCTATGGTGTTGCGTTGACGAATATCGCAGTTGTGGACGCCAAATGAAACAAGATCATGTGACACACGCCACACTCATGATAATCATACACTCCAATGCCACATTATGGAGATCTGATCCCCTGAATAATACAAGTCTGGACTAGGGAATGCGATTCTTGCGAGATTGGGGCTCAAGCGAGATCCCGCGAGTTTATGAATAACAATACTGTGAGATCTCACCAATTTCGAGATCTCGCAAGAATAGCAGTTTGGTGTTTTTTATGCAAATAATCACAATATTTGAATAAATTAGGAAAAAAATAAATATTATAAGTATTATAAGATAAACATTTATTTTCACGAATTTTTTCAATAGACTTTTATGCATCAAACATTGTTTGACGTATCTGTCTATAATTTTTTAATAAACTTCTAAGTACCTAGTAATCTTTGACATACGTATCTATCAAATAACAAATGAAAGAAACAACCAGTCTTCTCTTCTAATATCAAACAAAAATCTTTTAGTAATAAAACAGTTCTTTTATCACAAACAAAACAACGAGAAGTCAAAAAAAATGAAACTTATTATCTAAGTTGAGTTGACTATTAAACTAAGATATTATTATCAATTAAATGAAAGTAATGAAAATATATCTACTCAGTAGATCCATTAGATATTACAGATTATTTATCAACATATAGCAATTATTCAGACTATTAAGACTATTTTTGCTCAAGTGCAATCTCGTTAAATTCGCGAGAACTCGCCTTTTTTCGTCCGAGATCAATCTCGCTAAAAAAGGCCGAGATCTCGATAACGAGATTGCATTCCCTAGTCTGGACACAGGTTAAGTTGTATTTATCCCTGCTAAAGTTTTCAAAAAACATTGAAACAAGTAAAATTATTTAAAAAATCTTTTTTAAAAAGCCCAAATTTGATGGGGTTGTGTCGTTTTATTGCGGAGTTCCCATGGCCATCTTCCAGCTCCAGCATCAGATCAGCTCCATGTCATCATAATGTTGCATTGTCCCACAATATACATACGCATGCAAAATTTCAGCTCAATCGGAAACCCGGGTCATATTTAACTTGCAAGATTTCATTACAGACACCGGTATAGGTAAAAGTAAATAAATAATAATAAAAAAATATAGTTATGTCTGCATTATTATCAAATAACGGTAAGGTGTAATATGTCACTTAAATATTAATTATTATATGACAGAAGTATAAATGTACTGTAACATCTATGAAATATGATCCAATATTCAATAACAAGTTACTAATGAATGTAGCCTCAGTTAATATTGAGGTCTGGGTTTCCTTAAGAAGTGCGCCATTTATCTTAATTGCAATGTGCTATGGATATGAATGGTTAGCCACGTCAACATTTAGACTTTAATACCTAATATCTATGCAAATAAATAAAATTGATGTGTACTAAATGGGTATGAATGTATATTGGGTAACAGTAACAAAAACACAATTTTTTTAAAAATTGTCTGTCTGTTCCCGCTAATCTCCGGAACGGCTAGACCGATTTTGATGGGACTTTCACTAATAGATTGCTAATTATATAAGGTATAATAACATAGCCATATTTTTATTAAGATCTTTAAAAAAATTCCCTACAAAAATCAATATGCTGCCAAAAGTTACTATTCCACGCGGACGAAGTCGCGGGCACAGCTAGTTGTAAATATGAGTTGATTGATTTTTAGTACGCCAATTTATTTCGTCATGTGGGTGAACTAGACTGCCAATGTCATACAACTATAAGAAAGGTCCTATTCCCGCCTTATATCTAGATGGCGCTGGCTTAGGTTGCTAACTTAAATTTTGATGATAATTTTTACTGAATTTTTACCAATAATTAACAAATCGAAGGGAAATCGTTTATATTCACTATACTTACATTATATTCTGTGAACTAGAAATAAAAAGGGTGTCGGCTTGCATTTGTTCGTTAAAAGTCATTCTCATGCTGGCTTCAGTCGTATACCTTACCTTACGTATACGATATTCATGAATGCGATCTAACGTATACGACCGATCCAAAGGATAAAAGAATCGATAAAAAGATACGATTCCGACATCGGAGTCGTATTTAGTGATTCGTACAAATTACATCATTTACACGTATCAATAATTACGTCTCAAAAATGCAATCGATTTTGAGATGTAGTTTTTGACAGATGTTTCATAAATTATACGTCAAAACCATCTTACCACCTTCACCTTTGGCACCAGCATTAAAAAAAAAAACTCGCCCCACTAGGATTTTCTCCTGTGTCGTGGGTGCAGTTACAAACATAGAATATCACATGCACATACGCCCAGACCGGAACGAATTTCCGTAGGCCATACAAAACATTTGTTCTGTACACGGGAATCGAACCCGCGACCCGTTGCGCAGTAGGTGATCACTCGACCTCTGCGCGAAACGTGTCGTCAAAAAAAGCGTTGCGTTAAATTCCGGCAATAACGCTTTTATAAAGTTCGTTCACTATACGATACGATACCGGTCTATACCACATATTAGATGTGTGCTTACACTGTACGCTCAAAGCCTAGCGTTGCAAATACAACACTGCTCTATAAAAAGCGTCGCGTTAGAAAAGCGTTGCCGTATGAAAATTGTTCTATTTGAACGCTTTTTTAATGGACGTTAGAAAAGCGCTTATGCGATCGATCTCAACTTCAAGATGCATTTTTTAATACGAGACAAATACTCGGAATAACAAAAATTTGTCGAATAACGAATTTAGGAAACATGAGAAAAAGTTGTTTGATAAAAAAATTTGACGACGCATCGGCTGTTTTGTTAAGACTCTCCTTATTAAAAACACTATATTCACAGGTTTGGCGTGTTCGAACAAGCGAAGCTGTACATGGTGACCGACAGCGGCACCCTCACGACCACTGGCAAGCTGGCCTGCGGTCTCGCGGCCGGCGTGGCGGAGGCCGTGTTCGCGGTCACCCCCATGGAGACGGTCAAGGTCAAGTTCATCAACGACATGCGCATGGAGAAGCCCCGGTTCAAGGGGTTCTTCCACGGCGTCAGGACTATCGTGAGGGAGGAGGGTGAGTCGGCGCTCATTGGTGTTTTTTCGCGTACGCAAGGTGGAAAAAAAAGACCGTGGTTGGAGGAAAAGTACCCTTAATATTGATGATGCCAAATTTTGCTGAAAGGAAACATTCTTTTATTTTCATAAATAATTAGAACTGCATTTAAAGATTTTTGAAAAATCACCTGCTTGAGCCGGGAATCGAATCGGTAAAATGTGAAAAAACACATGGTGTATTTTACGATACCAACCACGGTGTTTTTTTTTCCACTCGGTATAATTTAAGCAGCGGTTCTTAACCTTTTAGTGATCTTAACCTTAACCTGTTAGCAATCGTGCGATGAGCGCACGCGCCAATGCGCAACCAAGCTCCAATTGTATATTAGTTATGTCACAGCATAACACTAATAGTACTAGCGTGCTATGTTATGATTATGAACCCAAAAGAAAACAAATTCACTTATCACAGCTGATTTGTTTAATGGTCTTAATTTGTTATCTGCTCGCTCCTGGCGTTCTCCGGCTATCGGGCATTCACGCATCTTGCACTCGGCGACACAGGCCATGACACGGTCGCATGATATCACGTGGCGCGGTGACAGCTCGATTATACAATATCGATATCTCACGTCTCGGCTACCGCACCGTAGAAAAGGTCACCCCAAGGCGAATCGGAATCGTTCAGGCGCAGCATTTCTGAAACAGTAGAATTCAAATTCGCATTCGAAATCGTGAAATGCGCATACGAATTTCCAAATTTTCTATTTTACAAGCTTTTATTTACTTTTACCTGTCCGTCTCATGTCTGTAATGAAATCTTGCAAGATAAATTTGACTCACTTCCCGGTCTCCGATTGTGCTGAAATTTTGCATGCATGTGTATATTGCGTGACAATGCGATATTATGATGATATACAAGCTTGTATTTAAAAAAGTTTTTTTAAAATAATTTTACTTGTTTGAATGTTCATTCGTTAATACAAGGAGTGGTCCTACCTACCCACTCGTGTTTGATTTCTACTAGTAGAATATACACAACGTATATTACGTTCCGTTTTACAAAGGATTCATCGCTGATTTTTTAAATTAATGAGTTATTGCCATGTTTTGCGTACCGGATTTAATTTTCTTTTCTTGTTATTTCCGCGGGAAATCGCTTTGAAATCGAAAATGGAGGCGTATTTTTTAAATAATAGCTTTCTTATTGCAAATTCACTATATTCCTTTATTCATTGCGTGAATTCTGATTTCTACTAGTAGATAATACGCAACGTATATACGTTCCGTTTTACGTGCTATTCACCACCGGTTTTTAAAATTAATGAGTTATTGCATACCGGTTTTTATTACTTCTGCGTGTGAAACGAAATTCAATATGAAATTATTTTCTAATGACAACATTGAATTCCAGTGGTTCAAAAATGTTTAAAATTGGCAACAGTAGAAAAAAAATTCGCGCATGATTTGTATTCGTGACCGAATTCAAGATTCACTTCGAATGGTTCAAGAATGCGTCTCCTATGGTCCCCCTCAAATAAAATGTGACCATCCGACATACAAAACGCTGTTTTAATTATATGTTGGATATCCTCAATTCCTCTATCATCGTACTACAGCTTAAAGAGTTCGGTGGCTCAGTGGCGTTTGGCTCGGCAATCGATTGCTAAAGTGAAGCAACGTCAGCCGTGGTCACGCCTATTATGGGTGGCAAAAAAATGTGAAACTTCTCTAGTTCCTCCGCCCATTGGACGTTAAACAGCGAATCCTGCGCCTGATCTCGTTCCGAGCGTGTGATTAAATTGAGAGTGCAGTTGTGTTTGCGCAGGCAGTTGTGATTTATAAAAAAGTTAACTAGTCTCCGAAAGTCACCTTGACCGAAAACCATTCAGCCTAAATAGTGTAACGCGGTTTGTGTATAATGCTCCCTGATGGATCACCGCAAAACCGAGGTACTCTCAACCTCTCTCCACGGTTTTATAGTGTTAGTTGTCATTCATATTTTTATTAATAGCATTACGTATAACGCCGATACCTTAAGTATAACGCCGATAAAAATTTCTAATTTCACTAGAAACGCAAGCAGTGAATAGTACACCTATTTCCGACGTTCTAAAATAAAATCATTCGTGCGCTGAAGTCGGATGATTGCGTAGGTGCTTAAGATTGTAGACTGCAACATTGTATACCTACAGTTGCATAATAGTTCTATTGACGTATAAACATAATATTAATGGAACAACCATACATATACTACACAGACTGATGAACACGTCACCCTTCTTTGCGTTGCGCAGTCAGGTAAAAGGTTTATTTGCTCGGAGGAGACAATTCCTAATAAATAACCTGTGCTCTTTAACTGACCAGTTTCAGTGCCAGTAAAAGTAATTGAGACACAGACACGCAGGTATCAAATACGTCTTTCATCTGAGACAATTTCGTCCAATTCTACTAATAAGTGACAGTTAAATCGAAACTAAACTGTTGCGATCGACCAATCGGAGCGCGTATATTGACTTTCAATTGTTCGATGACGTGATAATGTGGCGTTCTGATTCGTCGAACGCAACGGTTTAGATCACATGACAGAAACTGAACTTCTCTGATACGCAATGCGACACACGCAGAATTCGTCAGTTTTTGCTCGCGACAGGTCAACATGGCAATTTAATTTTGATTTGGAATACACAACTACAAGAAACTACGTGAGCGTTAAATATTTATTGAATTACCAAAATTACTACATCTCTAGAGAGCGTTCAGAAACGTGCGTTTTTTACCTTACGCCTTTTAAAAAACTAGAGTGGCCAAGAGTGGCCGAATGATTCGCCCGGCCCGTTCCAAAACAATCTGTCAAGTGAATTTCGCACTGACAAGTGCTAATTTTAACCGGGAGTCGATAAACTTTACCTGTCGTTCAGAAACATATTCTGTTCCTCTATCGGGCAAATATCACTGTTTCTTTTTTTTGTCTGAGTGCGAAAATGAAATGTTTCTGAACGGACCCCTAATCGATAAACGCAGTCAATGCATTGCGGACTCGTGCACCGCGCAGGGGCCCTATTTTGAATCATTCTTCCGGCATCGAGTGCTCGTCAGTGTTCGATTTCTACTTATTTTCGTTTTGTTTTCGACGAAAATCAAAACAATATTGATCTTCGTCGTAATGTCATAGGAATCGAGCACAGATGACGCTTGAAAAGCGCTCGATGCCGGACGAATGATTCAAAAATAGAGCCCCTGGTGCTGTGCAATGTATATGCGCGTGCGGTTCGTCTCCCATCTACGCCTGTTCTCACACCCCGACTGCTATACTTTTGACTTGTTGCGAACTGCAGTGATGACTGTGAATGAGTGTGATGACGAAAATTATAAATATTCATTATATCACCACAATTACTACATCTACAATGGCTGGACTGAAGGAGATAAGGTCTTACAATGTTTTTGGAACCCCTTGCCGTGTGGCAAATATTGTAGAGGGTTTCCAAAAAAAAACCAAGAAACGAAGCCAGCTGCGATGAAATTAAAACGTGATAATAATTCACAGGTATCGGTGGAGTGTATAAGGGTGTGACTGCAACGATCATGAAGCAGGGCAGCAACCAGGCGATCAGGTATATATTTCAACAATTGGGATGATAACTGATTTCTTATTTTCACGTCTCGTCATAAAATATTAAAATACCGTAAAAAAAGATGCAATCATGTGAAATTAGAATTAAAATCGGCTTAGAAATACATTAGACACAAGCATTTTAAGCTGTTAGTTTGGAAGCTATTAGACAGAGAGATCCGACATCAACCGTGACGTCGTTGTTGAGTACGGCCATATAAACTCCATGTAAATTGCCGTTTTGCTAGAAAGAGATGGAGAAAAATCTTTAATACCTTATATCTTGGTTGTTTTTATAGTTATGCGAAAACCGATTTTTTTCTTTTTGTTTATTATATGAATGAGCTTCTATTAAAGGAATATTTTTTTTCATTCATCTAACCTATTGCCTTGAGCAATTTTGATATGTCTTTGAAAATATGTCCAGTTGTATTAAGAGCAACTACCGAGACGACCGAGCAGCGCACAATGTTTTTTATCTCATTCTTGTTACCTCGAGACTTCGTCTATCGCTTTATAGATTGTGGTCTAGTGTGAGACGTCTACATATATGATATGTCAATCGTATCACAAAATGGGACCGAAAATTTTCATCGAAATGCTCTCTCTATAAGTATAATTTCAAATTTATTTGATTTTAGTTATATTCCGTCTCATTAGTTCAGTGAACGGAGCCAATCGAAAGAACTAGTTGACATACGTTTATCGGTATTTAGTAAATAGGTGATCACTCCAGTTCTTTATCACACCCACTCGCACATACTACTAAAAATACACAATCACTTGGGTGATACATTGACGACAGTGTGTGTGTTGCAGAAGTGCAAAAGGGTCATTCACTGGTAACTGACCTTAAGTGAGTCACGAGACACGATGAAGGCGATTAAAGCATATCCAATTTAAGTGAGCTGTGTTTATTTTGATATGCTGTTGTGAGACCTATCTGCCCCAGCTTGATGGTTACCCTCGCTGCACTGGTTAAATAACTAATAAAACTCTGATTTTTTAATCTTTCATTCTTTCTAATACCCATTACAACTCGTTAACGGTTCACAAACATTCACTAGTTCCCTCCATGAGTTTGATATTTAATGGGAATTTGCAAGAAATCTCCTTTACTTATTTTGCGAATGTTCCCTATACATGGTTAATATGTGTATTATCTTTAAAAAAAGGAACACATGAGTATAACTTCACTTATTTTTTCCATCAGATTCTTCGTGATGGAATCTCTGCGTGATTGGTACAAGGGAGGCGACCGGGACAAGCCAGTGCCGAAATACATCGTCGGATTGTTCGGTGGTGTAGCGGGTAAGCAATGGGAATGTCTAAAACTCTGGAGTGAAATTATTGGGTATTGTGACTTGACATCTTATGTCACAAGGTGGCAACGTACATTGGAGTCCTTTGTTGGACATGGTTTAGATTTGCAAGTTACACACGACCCACACAGTCGCCTATGGTACCATAGGCGACTGTAGCAACTTACATCATACAATTTACAACGTACATGGGCAGCCAGCTTGTTTGCCGGCTTAGTTTAATAAAAAAAGCTTACACCCTGAAGAAGGGCATAGTGCGTACGTTCCCGCACCCCGCTCCACGTTGGGCGCCAGTGTAACGTGGTGAGGTGGTGCAGTGCAGTGGGTCAGTAGGGTGGTAAAATAATGCATCAAGGATCTGTCACTGATATTGTATATTATTTAATAAAAGGCACTACATAATGCCCATATGCAAACAAAGATTTTAGAATATCTCGATTTCGTTGGAAATCGTTAATCCATAACAGTATTTATTTATGATGAACAAATATTAATCTATATTAAATTGTGCCGTCGAGACTTTCAAGCGTCTTGATGTCGGCAATTGAGTAACGGGAGATCAAAATATTATGACAAATGTTACAATTCACATTGAAATTATATCAAATAATATTGCACCTCTTTACAATAGGCTACTTTCTATCCCGAATTTTAACGAGTCCCTTTACTTTTTTATAAAAATCTTTTGTATGTTCACAAGAATATAAATAAATTCAAAAGAAACCGCGACATTCATAATTTCAATTTAAGAAATAAAGATGATCTTTTGTTTGCGCTGACGTGCATTTCACAATAAGCTACCTGCAGATTGCAGATATAGCTGATAAATATGTCTATGCGCATGTTGGCTTGCCATCCTCATTGTTTTAAAAAAAATGTATCTGCAATACTTCAAAGTGTAACTTCCTCCGCAGGTGCCGCGTCGGTGTTCGGCAACACGCCCATCGACGTGGTCAAAACGCGAATGCAAGGTCTGGAGGCCTCCAAATACAAGAGCACGTGGGACTGCTTCATCAAGACTTGGAAGCACGAGGGCCCGCTCGCCTTCTACAAAGGTACTGTTGGAGAGTCTTTAAGATACCAGCCCCCGTAGCACGGCCACCAAAACACGATATGATAAAGTGATTTATCGCGGTGAACTGTCAAAATACGACGAAACCCTATTGTACTTTGACAGTTCACCGCGATAAACCGCTTTATCATATCGTGTTTTGGTGGACGTGCTACGGGGGCTGGATGACGATTGTAAGTCTTTAGATACCTGGATGACGATTGTCTATTTTGCTGGTTAAGTGGCCCTCGTCATCATCACAGCTCATATACGTCCCCACCGAGGGCACGAGCCTACCCTAACTACTAACTAGTTATGTTAGGGCGATTAGGGCTTAGTCAAACCACGCTCGTCCAGTGCGGATTGGTTGACTTCACATACACCTTTATGAATTGCTTCGCCGGTATATGCAGGTTTCCTCACTATGTTTTTCTTCACCGTAGGAGCGTCAGATAAATGTACATATGAAATTCGTGAAACGAAAAACACATTGATACATGGCAGGATCGATCGCGGATTCTACTCGGGCCACAGTCCAGTGCCGAGGCCACAGCGCCACCCACGCTCTTCCTGTGTGGCCCTGACTAACATTAAACGCCACGCCACCTTAACCGCCTTCGTGGTCTAGTGGTGGAGACCACCGGATGTTGATCGGGAGGTCCGGGGTTCAATTCCCCATGGGGGCAGAAGCTTTTCTGCTCGGATTGGTTGGTGGCAGGGCTTCTGAGTCCAATTGGCTACCACCGTCTTACATAAGTTTGTCGCCATTATAACAATGTTGATAGCATTGTCGTGTTCCGACAATTGAAGGTAAGATAGCCAGTTCCTCAGATGTTGAGGAGTCCTGGTGAATCTCGCTTCCACCATCAGCCTTATCTTCACTTACCATCAGGTGAGATGAAGGCCAAGAGCTGTCGTATGTAAAAAAAAGAAAAAAACGGGTTTCTATCTCAGTTAGTGCATTTATCAAGACGCCTACGCCTTAAATACAAGGTGGAGAGGGAGACGTTATTCGACACTAAAAGAAAAGACAGTCAATATTAGTCACAACACCTGTCAAATCCATTAAATCCATGACGTACACTTCTCTCGATAGCCACAGACAATGTGACGGACGTGTGCGTGGAGTCGGTCATAATGCCGGCGCCAGACATGTGATCAAATATACAAATACAAAGTAGCGAAGTGTGGCACTGACATTTGCGTATTTGTGCAAAGTTTGAACACATAGTTGTCGTTTGCCACCATGTGTCGGTTTTCATGCGCACATCAAAGTAAACAAAGTTCAAAGTTTGTGCGGCCTGCCACACTTGTTGAAGTGTTTAGTGACGCGTCCGCCGCTGAACAGTGTATTTTGGGCGTCAATAATGGAGTGGAGTAACGACGCAATTATCGAATTTGTTCTCTTTCGATACAGTGTAGACATCCAAGTAGTGTATTATTGTTCCTTCTATATCTCGTTCAATCGCAGACACGATTTCACTCCATCTAGAAGGAACAATAAAACACGTGGTAGCAGCGTCTAGTAAGTAAATTATCAGATAAGATTCAATTCAGGTCTGTAATTGGTTGTAAAATATTCCGCTATTTATAACGTTTTAACGCGACAATGCAGTCATCATTTTGTTGAAGTACACGCATCACATCGGTCACATTTAAGTGCAGATATGAAATTTATCAAACAAAAACAATCACTAAAATTAGAATGTATTTGTCCTACGTCAATGAATGAACCAAAGCGTCATGGCAACTTACTACCAAATACCATTCGCTGTGTTGTTTGTGGCCCATCGAATTGTGGAAAGACCAACTTAGTAATAAGTTTATTATTACATGAAGATGGTCCACGATTTCAAAATCTGTATGTTTATTCAAAGTCTTTGTATCAGCCTAAATATACATTCTTAGAAAAAGTTATGAGTATGGTTACGAACACGACTTATAATAAATATAATCATAATAGTGAAATTTTAAGCCCTCACGAAGCTTTGCCGAACTCGATCATTATATTTGACGATGTTGCTTGTGAGAATCAAAATAGCATCCGAGACTATTTTGCTATGGGACGTCATAAAAACATTGATTGTTTTTATATTAATCAAACTTATACTAAAATACCGAAACAATTAGTACGAGATAATTCTAACTTGATTATTTTATTTAAACTAGACGACATTAACTTAAGACATGTCTATGAGGAACATGTAGGGTCTGACATGTCTTGGGCTCAATTTCGAGAAATGTGCTCAACTGTTTGGAATCAACCATTCAGCTACATTGTTATCAATAAAGACTGCGAACGGAATAAGGGATGCTATAGAAAGGCATTTGACACATTTATTATGGTGGACTAGCATTCATAAAAAGGTGTTACATAAATATGGAATCAGTTTCATTTGTGATTTCATACCGAGAGGAAATATAAACAAAATGGAACAAAATTTGAAAGAACAAATTATAAAATCTGCCGCAGCTGTGAAAAGGAAGGTTAATATGATAAAAGATGCAAAAGACGCTAGCAATATGGCATTAGAAACAATATTTAAGCCTATTGTAGAACCACTTAATGTGTTAACAAGCAAAAATAACGAAAGTCTTCATAAAAATTTGGATATTGACCAAAACCACCCAGTAAAAAAAAATAAGTACAGCGAAAGTGAGTCATCAAATTCTGTAAGTGAAGATTTCGAGGAAGCTATGAACGAAGAAGATGAAAACTCTTATGGTGATGAGGCTTATAAATTATCTAACAAAACTCTTACGATATTACCCTCTGAAGATCACGATGAGCATGAAAACTCGTTTAAATCCATTCAATCATCTCCGAGTATTGCAAAAGAATCTTTCTCATGGCCTACGTCGTGTGATCTAATAAAAGATATACCTTATGGAGTCAGAAACGAGCGAGGTAAACTTTTGCTTGGCAAAACTCGCGTTTACGATGAAGGTTGTAGACTGAGGATTGGAAATCATGATCTGGAAAAAACACCCGGTTTAAAGGAATTATTGTTTAAAAAGATACCAAATTTAGACCTTGTCACTGACGACGACTTACAAAATTATAAACAGATACTAATAGATACTAATGCTCATAAACGTAATTACGATCCTTTAAAACCAGTGAACAGTAATAAAGGATTTAAATATATACGTATTATTAAACCACTGTTTAAATACACAAGAAATATTACAAGTAGTGTGGAAAGTATTCCTCGAGGAGAAGGTATAAACCTTTTAAAAAGGGTTAAAACAGATACTGATTTGGTTTACTGGGACGATCCAAATGAGTTAGTGGAACGATTAAAATTACTACTAGCATCAAAAGAAGCTGGTAATACCGGAGTGATAAATGAAATATATGCAATAATTGAAGAACTATATGAAGCTGGCATCATAAATGTAGAATATAAAAAGCATCCATCAGGAAAATTATTCAGTCTCGTTTCAATGAAGACTGCATCAAGACGACAATGAATGTAGACAAATTTGGACATCATGTACACAAGCGTTTAAGATTATCAGAATTCATTAACACTCTCAATGATACTTTAGTAAAATCTGAAACAGGTGACTTTGATTTAAAATCAACAAAGTTGAAGGGTTTGCAATTTCCTGAAAATAACGACGAAGCAGTAAATAAAGAATACGTGGATAAATGTATTGAAGAACTAAGACAAGAAATAAAAAATAATAATAGTGATGTTAAAAGATATTTAAGTAGTTTAGAAAAGGCGACAATTGTTAGTTTGAGTGCCTTATTTTACACAAAAAAAGAAATAGATTTTATGATTCAAGCAAATTCAACTAAGGATGAGTAAGCGAGACGTAGTTAACGAACTTCACAAAGCAGCACGAAGAAATTTTTCTCGTCGATGTACATTCATAAAAGGAATTGATGATCTATGGCAAGCAGACCTTATGGATTTACAAAAATATTCACAATTCAATAAAGGCCATAAATACGTTCTAGTAGTGATTGATGGCTTATCAAAATACGTTTGGGCTAAACCTTTAAAATCAAAAACAGCAAACTGTGTTATGAATGCTATGCAAAGTATATTAACCACTTCTTCGCGTAATCCTAAAAATTTACAAACCGATTTAGGAACTGAGTTTTATAATACGAGTTTTAAAAAATTGATGGAAACGTATAAAATAAATCATTATTCTACATATTCTGCAAAAAAAGCATCCATTGTCGAACGTGTCATTAGAACAATCAAGTCTCATCTTTACAAATTATTTAGTCTTCATGGACGATATCAATGGCTTGAACATAATTTGGATGACGTGATACAAAACTATAACAACACTAAACATCGAATTACTAAATTTAAGCCTGTTGATGTTACTAAGTCAAACGAAATTTTTGTTAAGTCAAACATTGTTAAAACGCAACAACCTAAAACAAAAAAGAGATTTGCGTTTCGAATAGGTGATTATGTTCGTATAAGTAAATACAAAGGAGATTTTCGTAAGGGTTATACTCCAAATTGGTCTACAGAAATTTTCCGCATAGTAAAAGTTAATGAAACCAATCCTCAAACATATCAAATAGAAGATAAACACAAACAAATTATTTTGGGATCTTTTTACGGGTATGAATTACAAAAAACTAAAGTTCCTGATCTTTACCTTATTGAGAAAGTTTTAAAAAGAAAAGGAAACACACTATATGTAAAATGGTTAGGTCTAAATAATAAAGAGAACAGTTGGATTGACAAGAGTGAATTGGTTCAATAGTATAAATATTGCTACGCAATTCTGTATCTTCTATTCACTTTAGAATTATCAATGAAGGAAGGTGGTGGTATACTTAACACAATAATAGACAATTTACCGATTGAGTTACATTTACCTGGATATCAATTTTGTGGCCCTGGAACAAAACTTCATAAACGGTTGCTTAAAGGTGAACGAGGCATAAACAAATTAGATAATGCTTGTATGTACCACGATATAGCTTATACAAATAGAAATTTAGACGTTCGACATAAAGCTGATTTAGGACTTTTAAATATGGCGAAAAGAAGGTTAAAATCCAAGGATGCTGGAAGAGGAGAAAAGTTTGCCTCTTGGATAGTTAAAAATGCAATGAAAGCTAAACTCAAAGCAGGGAGTGGGCTCAAATCATTTATGACCGGTGTAAAAAAAATACGCTTACAATTAAAAAAACTTAAATCTAAAGACAGTCACTCTGCAATTAAATATGCCCACGCTGCTGCAAAAAAGATATTTACAAATAAAAAGGGAATACGTTTGCCGCGTCGCATTCCTATTCCAAAATGTGGAGGACTTTTACCACTTATTCCGATTTTTGCGGGATTGTCGGCTTTAGGTTCATTAGCCGGAGGAGCAGCAGGTATAGCAAAGGCTGTTAATGATTCTAAAGCTGCACAAAAAAGTCTTCAGGAATCTGAACGACACAACAGGATGATGGAAGCTGTGGCTCTTGGAAAAGGGCTGTATATAAAACCTCACAAAAAAGGAGCTGGACTGTATTTTAATCCATCAAAAAACTAAATAAGGGGCTACCCAGACGTGCACTTACCAATATTGATATATTAGAACACGCAAGTGACATTCCATTTTTTCGTGGTGTTTTCATGAGAGATACGTTACCTACGAAACCTAAAAAGATAGAATGTGCGATATTGAATTTGGATAGCTCCAAAAATCCTGGAACACATTGGGTAGCCTTCGTCAAGCAAAACAATTACGCTGAATATTTTGATAGTTTTGGTAATTTGAAACCTCCATTAGAATTAATTCAATATTTACACAACTTACCAATAAACTATAATTACGTACAACACCAAAAATTTGGTACTACTAACTGTGGTCATCTATGTTTAAAATTTTTAAGATGTTATTGGAAAAATCATTTATATAACGTGTAAAATAAATAAAATTGTCAGTATAAAAATGTCTTTCACTGTGTCTATAACTGGGAGAGGAGCCTCCTTGACAACGAACTATTCGCCAACATTGGAGTTACATGGCGACTATGAATGTGGTCTTTTATATTTTTCTACTTTTAATTCTATTCCTAATATTGATAAACGAAACAATAAATTTTATTATGGCGAAAATGAAGTCATCGAAATTCCTGAAGGGTCTTATGAACTTCAAGATATTTGTGATTACATAAAAAGTAATATTAAAAACACCGTATTAAAATTGACTTGTAACAACAATACTCTAAAGACAAATATATTTTGTTCCAAAAATGTTCACTTTAACAAAAGTGATTCACTAGGTCAAATTTTAGGGTTTCGAACTGAAACAATACATGCAAATATAAGTACTGAATCTCAGAATCCGGTCAGCATTTTATCAACAACCATCGTGAGGATTGAATGCGACGTAGTCAGCGGTTCATTTGTGAACGGAAAAGCTAGTCATATAATTTATGAATTTGTGCCTAATGTACCACCAGGATATCGGATCATTGAAATACCTAAAAATTTAATATATTTTCCAGTAAACCAAAGTTCTATAAGTGCGATTAGCATACGGTTACTAGACGCTGAAAACAAACAGGTAAATTTACGAGGTGAAGAAGTACAACTATATTTGCATTTCCGAAAAAAAAATGATTGATTTCAATAAAAAGCAAGAGGCATCGTGTACTCGAGTCAGTTTGAAAAGATCACCTCAAAAAGACGCACCGCTTCGGCTTAGAAAGAAGTTGACTAAAAGCAATAAGGATTTTTTGAAGTTAGTGGGCTTGTTAAAATGAATATATTAAATATAACTCAACCGACGTCAATAGATAACAGCATTGAAAGTTTTGAATATCACTCGTACAAACCATATGTAACAAGTTTCAACAAGAATGATGAAATACGAATACCTATCAATCAGCAAGATTTGTATGTGCTGCCCTCACTCAGCACTTTGTATATTGAGGGCACAATTAATGTTTATAACAGCAAAAAAGAAAAGGTGTCAAGTGTGCATTTCGTAAATAATCCGGTGTTATTTCTATTTCAAGACATTCGATATGAACTAAACGGAGTGGAAATAGACAAAATAAAAAATGCAGGAATTAGCACAACTATAAAATCTTATTTATCATTAAATGAAAATGAATCCAAAAGCGCAAGAGCTTGGGGCTGGTCGACTACAGGTACAACTAGTGTTGGTGATGGCGGATTCTCTGCTTCTATACCAATGAACAAAATATTGGGTTTTGCAGAAGACTATGAAAAAGTTATAATAAACTGCAAACATGAGTTAGTATTGTTGAGAAGCAACACAAATCTGAATGCTTTGATATTAAATAAAGGTGAAATAGTGGATGATATAATAATTACTAAAATTGCTTGGCGAGTTCCGCACATTAAAGTATCAGACCGTGAAAGAATTAACTTACTAAAACATTTAGAGAGAGATCGAGCAATCACTTTAGCTTTTCGTAATTGGGACTTATATGAATATCCATTATTACCGAAAACTCGTAAACATACTTGGTCTATCAAAACATCTTCACAAATAGAGAAACCTCGATTTGTTATAATTGCCTTACAAACTAATCGGAAACATAACGCTGAATTATCAATGGCAGAGTTCGATCATTGTCATGTACGTGACATACGAGTCTTTTTAAATTCGTCATATTATCCCTATGAAGGACTGAATGTAAATTTTTCAGATGATAAATTTACTTTATTATACGAACAGTACATTAGATTTCAACAGTCTTATCACGGACGTCGACCAGAGCCGTTGATGAGTCTAAAAGAATTCAGAGACGTCGCTCCTTTATTCATCATTGATTGTTCACGTCAGCATGAAACGTTAAAAGGATCTATTGACGTTAGAGTTGAAATTGAAACAGATCAAGAAATACCTGACCAAACAGCTGCATATTGTTTGATTCTGAACGATTGCATATTTGAATATAAACCTTTAAGCAATATTGTAAGGAAAATATCATGAACAACGATACGATAATTGTAGATTTGCAAGGATTTAAAAATAATAAAAATGAGTTTTTAGTAAAAGAATTTGTTATAGCAACTCTCGAGTTTACCCATATATTTTTAATTAAACCTCCTTATCCGTTTTCTACACTAACTGATGAAGAAAAAAAACAAGTTTGTTGGATAGAAAGAAACAGAGGTTACCAATGGAGTGAAGGATATATAGACTACAGAGAATTTAACAGAATTATTAAACCTTTCTTGAAAGACAGGAAAATAATTGTAAAAGGTGAAGAAAAAGTTAAATGGGTAGAGGATTTATGTGGTCATAATAATATCATAGACATAAGTTATACAGGTATACCAAATTTAAATACGTTAAATGATTTGTATAGTAATAATATGTTCCATTGTTTAACTCATAAAAAAAGATGTGCGTTAAGAAATTCATTGTGTATTAAAAAATGGTGTTTTCTCAATGGATACACATTATATGATTTTTGAATCTAAATTTAGAGAAACAATCTTGTTTAAAAATTAATATACAACTATATTAAGAATTTTTCAAATAAAATGTCATGTGTAATAAAAGTTGTTTTTATTATGTTTGATACCCAAAAAGAAAAAAACTTAGTACTTGAAAATATTTTTTTATTAGGAAAACGTTTTAACAAAATTAAAAAGTTATCTATAAGTTATCACCACAAAGTTTTTTGGATATTTTTCTTATAACGGTTTCCGTAAGGTCCATGATTTCATCCACCGGTTCCTGCACCACATATTGAGCACTCAGCACTACGTTTTCTTCCGCATCAGCAATGTCAAAGCAGCTATTTGATGCACTTGAAGAATCGTTCACTAAGTCCAAGACCAGTATTTTAATTAATTTCACGCCTTTCTGCTCCTTAGTGATCACAAATGATTTTGTAGATTTACGAGCTCTTTTTCTTGTGATGTCCTTTCTTTGTCTTATTTTTCTCTCTCCCTGTCTTGATTCATTAGTTTGTTCTTCCCGACGTATCATGTTTTGATATTCTTGCGTGAAGCCTTCCAATGGATCTTGTGCATATTGGGAAAACAAGATATCCGACGAGTTTGACATTATCTGTAACAAGTGAATAATAATAATGAATAAGTTGATATCCATAATTACCTCAATAATCAATAATGATTAAAAAATGATATGAAAAGAGAATGATACTTACAATAATATTACAATATGGACTGCTTGTCACGAACAACGAGTTATGAATGAATATAATATCAAATAAAGTTGAGGCTTAGACTAAATTTGCTTATCTAGCATTGCATCACACTTGACCTCAATACAACACGTGGAAATATATGACATGTGTAAGTGCAGTAATTTATAGTGTAGGTATGCAATAAAAAAACACAATACTATTTTAATGCTTATTTGGCATTGCATCATATTTAGCCTTAATATAACACGCGGAAATATGTAGCATGTGTAAGTGCAGTAATTTATAGCATACTAGCTTTCCGCTCGCGACTTCGCCCGAGTTATTTTTGTTTCCTGGTCTCGAACTATCCCTATACCAACTTTTATCTAAATTGGTTCAGTAGTTTCGAATCCTATACAATACAAACAAACAAACAATCAAATCTTTCCTCTTTATAATATTAATATAGATGCAATAATAAATAAAACACATAATACTATTTTAATTGCATTTATTAACTATAAAAAATATTAACAGCTCAAAAACAATTATATTAACTAATTTAACACTATCTTAGATTAGATTTTCATGTCCCCAAGCCCAGGTTCTAATTTTATCGGATAAAATAAAACGTTTATCATCTTGATTAGATAAAGCTACTTTGTTAACACTCTGAGTAAAAATCTCATGCTTAATGCATCTAAACAAAATATTTTTTTTCCGTATTATTTTGTCGTGAAGCAGAACTGATTTATAATCATCTAATGTTAAGTCTCTTACTACATTTTTTTTCACACCTTTTGCTTTTTTAATAAATGCTGATTCCGTTTTTATACAGTACAACTTAGACCGGAGACCTACGAATTCTGTCATAATTTCACCTCCTAATTCATCTTTAAATAAGCCCGGTATCTTTTTGTTTTTTAAAGGCAGACCAAATATATTGTCACAACTATAGTTACTGGTGTCAAAGAAGCTTAAAAAGTTATCTTTCAAATCATGATAAAAATCTTTCGTTTCAATCTTATAAACAAAGCTATCAGTATCGGTGTAGCAAAGTTGTATTTTATTTCCATAGTAAGGTTTTATGACAGAATAATGGAATTGATACATATGACTTTTAGATAGTTCTAAAACAGTAAAACCAATATAAATTGGCTTATCCAAGATAACCCTTTCAGGTTTCATTTGAACCGCAACTAAATTATTGGAAAAAATAGTAGCGCTGTGAAAATTAGGTCTCGCTATTAATTTGTCCGCTGAAATGAACTTTTTTGTCTTGTTAGATTTATCACACCACTTATTAACCAAGCGAACATCGACTCTTTTTTCACTGTCTTCCAATGTTTTTCCAAACACTGAATTATTCATCAACTTAAAAAGGTCTTGCTGAAAAGTAGTTACAGCTTGTTTTCTCAGTTCTGTGTTTAAATTGATATATTTAGCCAAAAAAGGGCTTTGTTTAAAAATTAAGGCGCGATAAATTTTATTTAAAACAAGACCATTATTAATGCATGTTTTCAAATAAACATAATGGATTACATACTGATATTTAGAATACAGATTAGGACAGAGTTTAGAAGTTTTACCTCCGAGTGGTACAAATTTTTCGGGACAAAAAGGATAATCGTTATGGTCATTATGTAGCTCCTCGGGATATGTTAAGTCCACTTCAAGAATATATCCGAACTCAGCATCATCTGCTACGTTCATGATATTTAACAAATCTACTTCGTATTCGCTTAAAAGTCTAAAATCTGAAACAGGTAAGTACTGACACATACTATAACCATACAAGTTATTGCAATCGATGTAAACTAGAAAAGAATCTGGTTCTGTAAAATCATATTGTGGCATATATTTATTGTTTGCACGAGCATATCGCGTTGAGCACATACAGATACCTCCCCGTATCCCTTTCTGTATAAAACGTATAATTTCTAAGTCAGTTAATAATTCTAACTGAATGCCGGTTTTAAGTAACATAGCATCGAATGAAAGACTTGGAGCTGTTAAGTAAAAAGCAGGATCTAATTGATAGTTCAATTTACAAATTTCACGGAAATTTTCAAATACATCAGTCAATAGCAATACATCGGTTTTTAGATAAAGGTCTGTGTACCCACCCATATCTTGTATTCTAAATGTAGACCAAACTTCCTGAGCATGAGTGTAATCTTTATCACTTATATCTTCATCAGTTAAAGAATTATAGAAACCTTTTTTGTGTGGAAGTTGTTTCTCGGAAAATGATTTCCAATGTGTCATATGATCATACGGATATACTCCTTTGCGTGTTAATAATTTAAATTCAGTTGCGTTTGGAAAATATTTTTTTAAATGCTTAAAATCTGTTTTATCTAACCCACTCGCTAATTTTTCCAAACTGGTTCCTAAGAATTGAAACGAATCGACAAATCGTATTTGAGCATATTTTTCATTCTTTAACTGTAAAAATTTTGTAAATGATACGTATTTTTCCTTATTTTTAGGTATGACTTTAACAGGTCCTAAACTATCGGCTAATTCTTTGATGAACAGATGACAGTCATAGCCGGATAGGTTATGGAAAAAAACGGGAACTAATTTAGGAACGCTAAACCGTAAGTTACAGTATTGATGCGCAGCACCTCGATAACTTCCAGTGAGGTGACAATGATCTCTCACTTTGTCAAAAAATAATAATTGCTTACAAATATGACAAACATCGGTACGCGCATAGGCCTCTGCGTCATATTCATCGAATTCCATCGCAATTTCTTTATCTAAGATGTCATAAATCTTTTTAACGTCAAAATACAGTTTATCAAGAAATTTTTGGACACAGTCTTTTCCTCGATACTGTACAAAAGAATTCAGACTGGTATCGTACGAGCACACTATGTGATAAGCAAAAGCTGATGGAATGTGCTGTTGACGCTGAGAAGTAAAACTTAATGAAGGGTCAGGCTCACAGCCATCGAACGGTATAAGAAGAGTTTCAAAGTCAGCATAGACCACAAAAGGAACGTCTTGCTTCCGTTCGAAATTTTTGAATTGTAGATAAGTTCCTTTCTCAGGCAGTACTGTACAAACGCCGCTGCATGTATGATTATCAAGATTAACTTCAGAAGTAAAAAATAGCAAGCAATCATCACAAAAATATAGTTTCTTATGATTTTTCGTAATTTGACTTCTTACAAGTCGAGAAAGGTTTTTTATCAAAACAAAGTGACATAGAACATTATTTTCAAGTAGAAGCAAGTTAATTTTAGTTCTGGTTTTGGATTTATATCCAGACTTATAAATGGGACCTACAACTATCTGATTATTCTTTAATGAATATACGTTTACACTTAAATGTGGATTGTTTTGTTCGAATTTCGCGATATCCGTAAACGTTACTGGGAAAGATATATCGTCGGTGTTTAGGACCTGTTCAAAGTGCGGATACGACGACGTACGGTCACCGTTCTTTTTAGCCGGGTACAAAGCGGCAACGACGCTCCACAAAAAACAATATTCATCTTTATTCCTGATGTTAATACACGCCTTTTTCTTTTTTATCGCTAGTGGTAAATCTACATAAGTTGAACCAGACCCTCTTAGAGGATCATATCTATTAATGTTAACTTCTAAGGAAACATTACTTAAAAAAGTCCAACCACTGTCACGATCCTCAAATTCTTCAACTTTGTTCTTAATAGTATTTACGAGTGTTTCAAACAACTCGTTAAAATCAAAATTGCGATGAATCGTTAAATTTTTTGTAACAAACGACTTAATGTTATTTACCTCGTTCTTAAATAAAAGAAAATCGGCAAAATATTCAAAATTTACTTTTAAACATATATGCTTATTTAGAGACATTTGCAAAAGATTATAAATTTTAGAAAATATACTATGCAAGAATGAATCGGGTAAAGAGCATCGGTACTCATCTGTAGGAGTAATTCTGTATGTAACGATGCGACCTCTAAACGCACTCGCGAGTTCGACAACACCGGCGTCGTCGTGCGCCCGCGACACTGCGCACCTGCGCTTGTGCGCGCTGCTGCGCAGGTGTCCTACCCATTGTCTGCTGCCTAATTGCATCGAACACTCTGAGCAAAAAGGCATCGTAGCAATTCAGAAAAATAAAGTATACAACTTGTTACCTAACGCTAATCTATAGTCTTTTTAGTTAATTACTTATCCACTTAACTAAATGAATGATTACCGTACCTCATTAATACCTAAGTTACGACTGTAACTTTACCTGGACGTGGGCTCAAAAAAACCGGATTAAATATAAAAACCTATTGTAAAAAATATGTTACTTGCTTAGTTAATTTATTTATTTAATATTTGTTTTATTACTATAAAATACAGGCTTATCTTTAAACAACGACTTTGACCGCTTTAAAAACTGCTGCAAGTAGTCCCACTCGGGCTGGTCTGGCTCTAGCTGCACCTTGAGTGTGACAAGCGCCTTGGTGTACCGCTGGTCGGGCGCTACGGCCAACGCCTCGTCCGTGCTGTATACGCGCGTCTCCACGTAGTAGCGACCGTCGAGCGGAGTACGCCGCAGGAGCGTGCCGTGCGCGGTCTTGTTGGCGAGGCTGCTGTCGAGTCGTTTGCCCTGCCTGACGCGTGACGCACGCTCGGCTGTAACTTCTTCGTCGTCCGACACCAACCCGAACAAATTCAACGACTCCTTTGAGCTCGACTTAGCCTTTTTCGATGAACCAGACCTGTAAAAGACAAAAGAGATTGTATTATATCCTATGTTAGGACAATCAGCAAGAACGTGAAACAACTCAACAATAATTGATATTACTATGTTGTTGTAGAACGCAATGTTCCTATCCTACGATTGACACCTGCAATCTTCGAATTTATCTAACCCACTATGATCGATAAAGAAAACAACACTTCAATACAAAAAAAAACCCACTCTATCAGTGATGAACCTAAAACGAAATTACCACTTCACTTGCATAAATAACTCATATCTTACCTGATAGTATCGCGAGAGATTGGTTTTCTCTTAGGCTTAGGCTTCTGCGCTGGCTCGAACAGTTCTTGCTCGGAGTCAGACCTGAAAAGATAAATTTAATAATATTGTTAGTCTCCTAGCTAATACTGATCAGCAACAGCATACTAACACCATTCACTCATTCATAATCATTTTAGTGTTCAATTGTTATCCACTTCAATCTAATTCATTAATATGTGTACTGTTGGCATACCCTAATAAATAAATATTGTGGTATTATCACATAAAATCTTCACTAACGATTCGAAGATTTAATAAATACTATGACGACAGCATAAATTAAACCTTACCTGATGTTATCTCGAGATGTTGGTTTTGTCTTAGGTTTGGTCTTCTGCACTGGTTGGAAGACTTCAAACTCGGAGTCAGACCTGAAAAAGTAACGCAAAATTGAGTATCGGAAAAAGACAATGCATACTTACACTGATCCTTCATTGTAAGTGTGACGATCTTTAAAACTATCTCATTGTTATTTTCTCCGTACGAAACTTGGAGGAAATAGTAATTACAACCAACTATCAGTAAACCTTTCAAAGTACTTACATAATGAACACTCACAAATAAAGTACTGTGGCTGAAGATCTGGGTGCTGGGGAGACTCCTCGACGACGACTGACGACACTGTTGCAGCTAGTTCCTTGGCTCGAAGCACTTTGAAGAACAGAATGAACCACTACTCGAAAATTTCGCATTATATAGGAACTTATTGAAAATTCATCAATTTTTACTAGGGTTGTCACAAATGTATCTGTTTTTGAAACCTGAATAAGAAAAACTACAACGAAAAATAGTATTAACTTTAAGTCTAACACAAAGAGATCAATATGAAGTGATAGTCGATGCACTGTGCTGGTGCAAAAGTTGATGAAGGTTGATGAGCTGTTGACTGTACGTGAAAAAATTATCCTGAATGTTGTTTCAGTAAATCTACGTTAGTGAAAAACGTAATCAACTTTCATTAGAAAAAACAATTTGTATTTTTTTTAAGTAAAGTAGTTTATAAGTATTTTGTTTCTAGTTATTCCTTTTTTCTTTGTATACTAGTTTTAGTAAGACATTTCTGTGACGTCATTATTATGTCATCAATAATTAAAAATATTTGTTATTAAATAGAAAAAAACAATACAATGTATAATATTTATACATTGTTATTACAGATTTTGACTATTGTAACATTAAGCAAACAATCAATACCTATATGTTTAACAGGTCAGTACACTAGGATTGTCCTAAAACTAATTGAATACTATTACTACTAAAGTAAAATCTTACAGCAAAATCTTGTTGTCGACGTCCCACTACGACTGACTCTCTCTCGTCACTCGTGACAACCCTATCGAGAGTTGCGCGCTAGACATTTTTCGCCGTGGTGCCGTGTGCAATAACCTATTTAAATGACTTTACGTATTGACCTTTAATTTGCTCGTTAAAAACTTTCCATTCATTATTGAAATAATTCAATTTCAAAGATTTATTATTTAAACACAAATTAAACAAAACATCAATTAAATTTTATACATAAAATATATTTATTAGGGTAGTTTATTGACATAATTGTGTTTTAAACGAAAGAAATTCATTATTAGATTTTAAAATTAATGTAAATAAGATACATATATACCCACGTTTTTAACTAAGACGACATTTGTTACTAAAAAGTTTTAAAAAATGCAGTAATACCTTGTAAATGCATTTTTATAACTTTCAATGTATTTGAATTTTTTATATATTACTAGCTGTGCCGCGCGAACTACGTTTCGCCATAATAAAAAATAGTTTACGACCTATTCTCAGACCTACTGAAAATATTCAAAAAATTTCATAAAGATCGGTCAAGCCGTTTCGGAGGTGTTTGATAACAAACACTGTGACACGAGAATTTTATATATTAGATTTATGTTTCAGTGTTATTAAAACAAACCAAAAAATAAGAATGAAACATTATTAAACACGAAAACTTATTGCAATTTTAATTAAAGTACAATCAACAGCACATCAACCTACGATAAATATTTAATTGGGTCTTTGTTAATTAATATAATAATAGTTTCATTGATTGAAAATCAGTTGTTATGACCTTTAAGTTTTTGGATATGTCGAACTGCCTTTACCATTTTTTTGTCGAGGGGAACCGTACTCGCCGTTGGCTAGACGACGAGCGTGTATGGGGCTCCCAGCAGAGTGCCGGCCTAACCACTAAACCACCCCGGTATTCTCCCTGCCCTTATAGGCGCGCGTGATAGGGTCCACACTGCGACTTCCACGTAGTTAAAATGTGCATACGCTCATTATGCTGCTATTTATTTATATGCTTTATTATGTTAAACCTTATACATATTTAATTCAGACAGTAAGTAGGCATGCCTCCTACCCGGTGGATAAGTGACCTGGTTAGGGTTGAAGGAGATTCATAGGGAGGCCTATGTCTTCTGAGCAGAAGACCTAATGGCTGATGATGATGTTGATATTTGATTCTAATCGCTAGTCCATATCCACTTATTTAACTTACATATATTAATATCTAGTGAATGCTAATAAATAAAACCAAATTCAGTAAGTTGTACATATATATTAACCTTGGGCGTTAATAATTGTAATAAATAAATAATTGGGTTTAACCATTATTTCTATATAGGTTTTCAAACGAATAATTTACATTTTGATATATACTTACATATAAAATTAAGTATTTTTGCTATCATTTGGGTCCGTTTCTTTACACTTATATCAAACAAAACTGACAAGGATTATAAACATAAAATAAAAATCCTACGTCATATGGAGTACATCTTTTTGTCTATTTTTAGTGCAAGCATAATATATATTTCATCATAACGCTTTCTGTTTGTACGCTAATACTAGAAAAACCGCTAGTATAACATTTTTCACATTTAGGAATGTCGCAAAATCATTTAAACAAAGTGTCCTCTGTCCAAAGGTTCTCCGGAAGATATCACTCTTAGCGATAAGACTGTCGAAATTGTACATTTTAGCTTTGTAAAACTTCTGTAACTGTACTACTTTCGTGGTGAGTAATAAAGAGTATCTTTCTATCATCACTTCGTAGCCCAGGGTCTGATTTGCTTGGAATGACAATCACTCCAAAACATAGTTTTGACTGAGGTTTTTACAGCCGATCTGTCTGACGCCAACTTTCTTTGGATATAATAATAATAATGTCCTCCTAACCGATATTCGGTCACGGCGGACAATCTCCACAGAGACTAGCCATCTGCGCAGGAGATATTATAGGGCACAAGTGACTGCGCAAACGCAAGTGCACTCTCTGTTCCTTCACTCGCCTAGTCCGATGGGACGGTTAACCGACACGATCGGGGTGAGATCAGGCGCAGGACCCACTGTTTAACGTGCCTTCCGAAGCACGGAGGAGCTTGAGATGTTTCTTATTTTGGTCACCCATCCTAGGACTGACCACAGCGAACGTTGCTGTGGTCAGTCAAACAAAACCGTATTTCTAGCTGCAATATTCAATTCAATTTAAAATAATTATTTTTGAAGACAAAACAAGTGTAATTAGGTCGCGGACGCCGCGGTCACACCGGACGCGGCGAGCCATACGACACTAAGAATTTGCTGACAGTAAATACTTAACTACTTAATGGCGCAACGAGCCATATGACGCTAAACATTTGCTGACAGAAAATACTTAACTACTGAAATGGTTAGATTTGAAGTAAATTATTTTGAATGATAATTTATCAAAACATAACCAGCAATCGCTGGTTCGAATCATTAGGTGATTTTGTACTTAAACACGGAATAATACGAGCGTAAACTTCTAAACTGAAAATTTACTTTTGTAACTGTAAAAATCTGCTACCACGTGTTTTATTGTTCCTTATAGATGGAGTGAAATCGTGTCTGCGATTGAACGAGATATAGAAGGAACAATAATACACTACTCATCCATTCACGTCTTCTTCTTAGAAATTTATAGAATGAAAGAAAAAATCATCGTCCATTCTGTCAGCTATCTTTGCGTTAAAACATTTGAAAAACAAGTCTGGCAGGCCAGTCATATTGGCGTTTCTCTTTTTATTTTTTTTATTTTATTTCATAAACAATGTTTCAACAGCATAACTTATAAACTATTAGCTTTACATATTGCTTACACATAAGCCAATTACAGAAACATACTATGTTACTCATACAGTTAGCGATTAAAAAAATGTTTCGGAAGGTAGTTGGTTGGTAGTAGATAATTCAACATATTCTATAAAAATCAGCCATACAATGCATACTATTATGTGAAGACGTGTGTGTGTAGGGTGTAGATGTGAGGATGTATGTAATTTTGAGTAGATGCACATAAAGTTGATTCAAAGTTTCGAAAATGTGTGTTGAAACTTTGATCACATGTCTAGCGCCGGCTTAAGAGTCGGCGGAAAAATCGAGCCGCAAAATGTCGGCCGTATGCGTTTACCGTTACCGCCATACTGTGTAATCAATGATAACATTGCTTACCATTCTAAATTCACCCCCGTGTTCGACAGGTACTGTGCCCAGGCTCAGTCGGGTCGTGTTCGACGTGGCGATCACCTTCACCATTTACGACAGCATCATGGATGTATTCAACATGGTATGGAAGTAAGTTAGTCTAGGTATAGTAGACCGCAGGTTGCAGACTCATAGGCCGTTCGCACACGGCGCTACGCAAATCCCCGGATACCCGACGATTTTCGTCCCCAAGCCACTACCACGATACAAATTGACGTATATAATCAAGAAGTTGTCAACGCGCGCCTGTGTTCGAAGCTCCTATGAATTTGTGCTGCGGTAATCGCTTGGAGACTTAAATCGCCTGGTATCGGAGATTTACGTAGCGCTGTGTACGCATGGCCTTAAACTCCGGTTGTATGCGGGGCTGCGCAGAGTACGTACTTGTTTTTGTATAGATAGAACTGGGTCACACCAAATTTAAAATGCAAATTAAAATATTTTAACAAATATTGAAAAAACGCAAATGCGGTTTAGCGATCGGTTATATAATGAAAAATGGTAATTTGAAAAAATGTTGTCACAAATATAATAAAGGAAATGTCGCAAATATTTGTATCGAGCGCTTTGAGTGTAGGTATATCTTAGGATTATTTCGTGCTTAAAAATGTATAATTTTTTGTAATCATTTTAATAATTTTTACGTAAGATAATCGAATATTATGTATTTAAGTGCTTGCATATGAGAAGATAAAAAATACATTAATTATAATATAAATGTAGTATGTAGTAGTAATATTGTCAAAGTCATCTCATTATTGACGTACCGATAATTTAAAACTCTTTTAAGTTAAAAAAATGCGGCCAAATTGTTGTACTGGCCAGCCCTGCATACATAAATAATTATTTAACCAAAACTGTGTGTTTTTGACACTGCGTGTATGGCAGAAGAAGACAGGGAGTAGTTAAAATCACTACGCGGAGTCTTAGATGTTATCTGTGACTATTGTTAAGTGTAGAGTATATTTTTATTAAGTACAAATAGTGCCTTTTATGTTGCGTCCGATTGGTAAATCGTGTATATACTGTTATCGCTGATATACTTACGTGAATAATTACCCTATTATGATCGACAGCACATCATGTTTGCACCCAAAACCAATTCAGGCCCAAATTAATTTCTCCAATAATTTTCTCTTTATGATGGCACTATCCAGGCTGCCTTTGAGGTTTTGCCAAATTATATATTTGGCAGATTGTTGGTAATGCATGAATAACTTGTCACATATCAAAGAATAATTACTTTTGTATGGTGTTAAGACATAAGACAAGTAGAACGTTCGAGTAACAAAATCAATCTTGTTATAAAATAAATAATGATAAGCGAACATCGTATTAAACCCAGCGTTATTGCACTATTAACAACACATTAATTGTTATTCAGGCCAAAATTTTAATTGAAAAGAGAAATCATATTTTTGGGACAAACCTAATGTGCCATTGCTTACCATCCCAGACTTTAATAGGGATCCAATTCCTAATTATTTCGAGAATATTTGCAATACGGCCGACCTTTGGATATTTACGAAGTAAATTACAACGAACTCAAAAGAGTGGTGCGACGCCAGGCACAGCTTCGAACACTTATGTGAAATTTAGCTAAGCATGAGCATTTGAATGTTCGTTTGTTCGTTTGAGTTTGAGCACAGACTAAGCTTTGCCATGTGGTGCGGTGGACTGTTCGAAAGTGTGGCAAGTGACAGCAACAAATTTTCAAAGTATATGCAAAGGCTTTCACTTGACAAGTGTGGCAGGTTACAGTCACAAGTGTGCAAAGTATATGCAAAGGCTTTCACTTGACAAGTGTGGCAGGTTACAGTCACAAGTGTGCAAAGTATATGCAAAGGCTTTCACTTGACAAGTGTGGCAGGTTGCAGCCACAAGTGTGCAAAGTATATGCAAAGACTTTCACTCAAGTGTGCGAGGACATGTCTAAAGCTATGTCTGGCGCCGGCTTAATAAATGATATCTTTCCCAAAAGGTTATCTCTGTATTGCGTTATCTGGGATGTAAATAAAAATTTATTATCTGTGGTGTCATGTTGCGTGTCAGTATCACGCGGTCGCATATCGATTATGCAACTCTTCGATAATGCAGATATTATTGCATTAATCGTAATATGCGCAGACGTTTTGCTTTTGTAACTTTCTCAATGGGTTATACGTTAAAGTGTGTGACTAAGGGAAATTCGGAACCTCGTCTTTATTGTTGCTGTTAAAAAAACTGTTAGTGGTCTTTGGCGCTTTATAGCTAAAATATTGGAAAAACACTAACTATTAAGCGTAAATATTGATAAGGATCGATTCTGCTAGCGCTAATTAATATTAAACATATATTATTTCTCTCTCTTTCACAACGTTATATCCATAGATATTTTTAACTGGGGTTCTGATGTATGTGTATTAAAATCTATACTTTTACCTACTAAGCCTGTTGTACTATTTCAAAAGCACCACAGACTTCTTGGTCAAGGACAGCTAGTGATGTCACCTGTATGCTGTCTTTGTCTAATAACGTTGTAGTGACAAAAAGAGAATGATGATTTTAGTTTTTATTGTTGTACTATTAGACTCGATCTACCCGATAACTGTTAACAATAACATTTGTTTGTATATTTGAATAGTTGTACAGCGAATAGCACTGAAGTGCACGAGTCAATCCATGGAGAATAAAGACAAGGCGTCCAGTCTTTGTGTGTAAAAGTTGTCCCGAAAAATTAAGAAAATAATAGGAGGCTTGTAGAGGGCGTCGCGGTCGCTAAATTCCATGGGGGATGGATTTATTTCTTTATCACACTAACAAGAAAAGATTATTTTTACACGGATTTGTTATCACTAACTTCGCACTACTGACATACAGCTAATTTTAAAATCAGCGCAGCTTATGGCAGCTTGTTTTGGAAATATATCTCTTATTTTTTCTGGACAAATTTCTCATAATTAATCTTGGGACTTGAAGATTGGACTTCTTGTTATTAATCAGTCTTCATAAGTCAATCCAATTATTGTTATATCTATATAAGTAAATAAAGATAGGTACATATTACTATATGTACCTTCTTTATTTACTTATATAGATTTTTAATCAACGAAATGGTATATTTTTCTAGATGGAAAAGAGAGTGCTAATAGTTATATTTTATGTTGTTTTATTGTTGAATGTATTGTAATAAGATAAGCCGATCGAGAGAATTTTGTGATGTATTTTTTTACACAATACTTTGGTATCTAATTGCTTTTAATCATGACACTTTTATGTCCATATTATTTGATTTTCATACATAATGTTAAGTGTTGAATCTTCTTGTATTTTTGTTGCGTTTTATATTTTATACTGATCCTGTGACATTGTCGATTATCTATACATTGCAATTGCAATTTTATTTATTCCTTGAAAGTGAGCGTCTCAAAACAAAACACAACATTACACTTGTGTTATAATTTTATAGAAAAAACGAAGCATATCGTAATACTCGTCTTTGAAGTAATTGCAAATAATATTAAGCTTATCTTATTTTACTAATTAACTACAACTACTAATGTTTTGCAATTCCAGCATCGACTGTGCTGTATTGTAGTATTTTTTATTGTTTTTGTCAATCGTCTTATTCAGCGTTTTGCCACGTGCAGACCCCTGCAAACATCTTGAAGGTTTTCACAGATAAAAAATACATACATGCGCAGTTGCAATATTTAGTACAAAATCTTTTATTGCGCAGGTTTTTTAATCTGTGAAAATAAAATCGAGATGTTTGCCAGGACCAATAACTCCACTTACATTTGTAATATGTTAATGTTTCGCAATCATATGTGAACTGTCAAGTGTGAAGTTGTAGTTTTTAGTAGAATACAAGTGTCGTCGTGATCGTAAATGATTATCTTACATTGACCTTAGTTGATGCAGTTGGTAACATAATGCCAAATGTTGAGTCATAGATTAGATTAAAATTATTTTATATCTCCGAATGCATTTAGACGTGATTTAGACAGATATGTGTGTGCAGTGTGCGTGATTCTGCCGTTATCGGGGATTTAATATATAAGTCACGTTCACTTGGATCAATCAAAGAGATTCTATTTAAACGCTGATTAAATTGTACGCAAATATATTAATTTATTACGCGCATGAGTTTGGCCGAGTGTCTTAAGGCGAGTCTTCAATTCGTGCGTGTTGCCCGTGATGATGTACGGAGCTGAGACGTAGCCGTTTACAATGGGTCTCATCAGAAGGCTCAAAGGGCAACGGAGAGGACTTTGCTCGGGGTTTCTCTGCGAGCTCGCATCAGAAATGATAAGAGCCGTAGAAGAACTAGAGTTATCGACTAGACCGAGGAATTGCAAACTTTAAATGGGCAGGCCATATAGCTCGCAGAACAGACGGCTGTTGGGAGCCCCCCACAAGGTGGACCGACGATCTGGTGAAGGTCGCGGGAGGTGCAGAACCGATGGTTTGGTGATACCTGTAGGCTTACTCTCTAGCCAATTCCAATGGATTGATATTGGGATTGTGATTTTTCGTACGCTTGAGTAGCAACACTAGTGATAAATTGGATTCGAATTTTGAGAAAATTATATAACACTGAGTATGATTCACTGAAAACAGCGCAATAGGGTCCATTTTGAGGCTGTTTCCTCGTGGTCCTACGCCAATGCGCGGCAAATTAAGCGTACGAAATATCGCAATCCCAATGTCGGCCGATCGAAATTGGTTCGAGAGTAAGCCTACTGGGGGCGTCTCTTGGCTGAAATGAATAAATGAGTTGTGTTTAAAACTTAAATGATTGACAGAAATCACAAATGGTCGGGATGAGGTGTGTATACAAACAAAGATTGTTTTATACTTTAGCCATTACGTCACAGTTTTAGTAACTACAATTTGTAAGAGTCTAAAGTTTGAAGTCAATAATTTTGCAATCGTTCGATCAATCATCAAATTGATCGTTCAATCGTCAAATCACAGAAACCACTGTCAAATAGAGTTAAAAAAAGGTTCTTACTTCAGCTGTTGTACGTTGGTTGGCAATAAAGAAATTGAATTGAATTAAATGTAGATAGGTACTATCGCGAGAACTTCCGCCTGACCATTTAAAAATGTATTCGCTTGAATCGTGCGGAAGCGCCGGGCTACGCTCCCTTAAGTTTTGGCCTATTAGAAAAGAAATACTCTTTCTCTTTCAATCGGCGTTGGGGGGTTCCTCGGCGGCTCGGCGGCAGGCCGAAGAAGAATCTTTTATTTCATTATTCCATGTCTATTCGAGGTCGACGGGGTGGGGCTAGAGAACGCTAGTGCAAACGAAAATGAGCGTAGCGGTGATCAGGCGGAACTGCGCGCGATAGTACATACGTAGGCTTGAGGCATATCAACTAAGGGCAATGGTAATCATTATTCCGACATCTTTATTTATACATATATATCGTTGTTGTCATATCAAACTGAGTCACAAAATATTTGTGAACAATCAATGTGTTATATTATTTGTATGGATGAATTTTTGATGTAATTATTTTAATGTTTCACGCACCACAAATATAAACTTTTATTCGTTTTTGAAATCTATTACAGGGCAATGTAATCAATTGAACCTAATTTCAATACAAAAAAAAACATACTTTTGCTTTAATAGATCGAAATATTTTTGTAAATATACCAATTGTTTTTTTCTTTATAATGAAATATGTACCAACACGTTGTATATGTCTATGTGCCTCTTCTGCAGTTATTTTTTTTTAATTTATGTGATATTAATGCTTTTTGTATAACATTATGCATTTTTCTTTTCTATTCTTATTTTAATGAATCCTTAAGATTTCTCTGGTGAACTTTGTTGCGTTAGCCGGAGAAATCTTAACATTCCATTTTTATGACAGATATTTGAAAGCTTATTGTTCATCGAATCTATTTTTTATACTTTTCTGTTTTGTATCGAATGTTGACATTTTTAATTTATTGTTTTTAGTTGTCTAATAAAATGGTGGTTATTGAATATTGTTTTTTTTGTTGTCCCAAGTACAACTCGTGCGGTAAAAGAAGGGGATTAGAAATGGCGGCGCATGTATTCACTTCTCGCTCGCACACTATTTCCGTCTATACTCACACTCGTAACTGACGGTACTGGCTCGATGAGCCGCCATTGTTCAATCCCATTCTTTAACCGCACGGATTGTATTGTATATTACTGTCCCGCTCTCATGATTTTGATTAAGACGAATCCCATCAAAAACATAAATGTGAAATGAGAGCCAAGTTCAATATTAAGAATATGCCTCGTTATTGACTTCGCCGACAAAAGAATTGAGATAAATGAATGGGTGCCAAGTTCAGACTAATAATTTATTATTTACACAATACATTTAATTCACTTGGGATGTACTTAATTCTAGTTCAGGATTTGTATTGGCTAGTTTTTACAAAAAAAAAACACATTTTAGAAATTGTAGAAAACTAGCCAATTTAAAGCCTGTACTAGAATTACATCCCAAGTGGAATAAATGCATTGTGTAAATTATTAGTTTGAACTTGGCACCCATTCATTTATCTCAATTCTTTTGTCGGCGAAGTCAATAACGACGCATATTCTTAATATTGAATTTGGCTCTCATTTCACATTTATGTTTTTGATGGGATATCGTTACTTTTTGTACAGACATGATTAGTATAAGACAACCGCACACCATCGGGGCGCCCCCGCTTATGAGAGCGGCTGGCTTTGTTATTACCTTGTTGATAGATACTAATTTATGAATAGTCTTCAATTTTTAGACTTTTTCCTTATATACGCCTAATAGTCAACCTTAAAGCTAAATATCAGGTTTTGCGTCATCTGGAAGTGGTTTATTTATAATTCAGCTAAACTTTCATACTTAACATGAGTTATGAGTTTGATGATACTAATTATCAACAAGTGCAGAGGTCGCGGGTTCGATTCTCGTACGGGACAAATATTTTGTATGGCCTACAAAAATTTGTTCCGGTCTGGGCGTATGTGCATGTGTTATTCTATGTTTGTAACTGCACCCACGACACAGGAGAAAATCCTAGTATGGGGCGACTTTTTTTTATTTTAAATGTGCTTAATTTCATGTTTAAATGTTAATAGATTTAAAGTAGAGAGGGTGTTGGGGATATGTTGCTTGTTGTATTAAAAGATGATTTGATAAGATGACACACGTGTATTGATTATAACTTTAATGCTAATGATATATGATAGTGAGTACGCGTCCGCCGCGGTTGGGTGTAAACGGGCACTGAATCGACAGAGAACGCGTATTACGTAAAATTGATGATTTTGTTAAAATGCACGGTTGCACCGTACATGCTCCCCAGCGAGATAAGATGAGGATGATATGTGGTATGATAAAAATGTTAGTTTATGATCTTAAATTTAACAAGATGATAAACAATTGGTACTTATTTTTACATGTTAGTAATTAAAACTAGGTACAAGATGAAAAACAATAGATTTGTTAGTACGAGTAACTATGCTAGGTTTCTACATGACTAAACCGTAATATCGGCAAAGAAGGCGAAGTTGCCTTGTTAATCAAACGCGCACTTTGCACTGACACTTTTTTGTCTTGATTTACACAAGGTGCACTATTATAATGAACACTTTCACTAGTACCAGGAAGACAATTTAGGGGCATGTCTCCCTGATGGGCTTGATGATCGTTGCTCGGATGCTGCGCAGTGGTGGCGGCGACTGGTAAGTGCGCACACCGTATTCGCCGCAAGCGCCTCCATAAAAACACGAGACCGACAATACAGGCGGCAGCTACTAATATGTAGTTAACCGCATAATGATGTATATCGTGTGTTGATATGTTTTCCAAGGCGATATTATCGGACTTAATCTGATCAATTTTACTTCCAATTTTTTGTAAAGATGTTTGGCGATCTTTGCTCTGATCTGATTCCGTCTGATGTTCGTAACTCTCTACTGGGACTGTCAGGTTGATAATATTATTGATTGGTGAAATCTCAATTGGTACTAATTCCGGGTCTATATGCAATTCATTTGTTTGTATGTTGTGTGAGTGTATTATTAATTTTTCTCCTTTGACAACGCAGTCGTTTCCGATGTGTATGATTCCAGGTCTGGTGATTTTTTCTACTGTAACCTTCCCGCCACATATGAATCGCAGAGGACATTGGTATTCCTCGGCTAGCGCAGTCAGCGGGATTGCTATTTGATCTGACGTACATCCAACAGTTTGGTGGTATAACATTGGTAATTGCAGCAACTCTGTTCGCTACAAATGCCTTCCAACGACCCGGATCGCCCTGTATCCAGCCCAAGACAGCTGTAGAGTCGCTCCAACCAAATACTTCAATGTTGTAATTTGATAATGATGATATAGCCTTTTTCATTAAGTTTGATAACAATTGTGCTGCACTGAGCTCCAATCGCGGTAATGTGATGTTTTTCTTAGGTGGAACGAGTCGTGATTTTGCTGCCAATATAATTGGCTCATCTTGAGTATTGGCAATTTTGCAATATATGACGCAGCCATAGGCGCTCGTGGAAGCATCACAAAACCCGTGTAATTGGAGATTACTGTTTTTGCTGCTATTTAACCATCTAGGTATACGAAATTCTGTGATGTTTTGTAAATCTTGTCTGATATGTATCCACTCGTCCCTTATTTCGACAGGAAGCTTATCGTCCCACTCTAATTGATACAACCAAATTTTTTGAAATAATAATTTTAGTTTTATTATTGCAGGTGTTAGCCAGCCCAATGGATCGAATATCTTCGAAATATCGGATAACAAATTACGTTTTGTAAAGTTGCTTGATGTTAGATCTATTTTTAAATCAAAAGTGAAATCATCTGATTGCGGATGCCATCTCAGACCTAATGTCTTCGTGGATTCTTCGTGCTTGAAGTGATAAACTTCGTCTGTGCTGTTTGCTGCGCTGACGCCTTCTAGGAGTTGAGGTGTATTCGATGACCACTTTCTTAAATTAAATCCGCCTGATTTCAGTAACAGAATAAGGTCAGCCTGTAATTGCTTAGCAGACTGGATTGTGTGACCGCCACTGAGTAGGTCATCTGTATACATTTGCTCTTGTAAAACTGTAGATGCTGAACTTAATTGATATTTGTGACCTTCATCAATCGCCAACTGTTTTAACACCATCATGGCGAGGAATGGCGCTGCTTTTGTACCGTATGTAACAGTTGATAGCGCATACTCTTGTAAATTTTCAGCGGAATTGTTTCGCCATATGATTTTTTGATAACATCTATCATCTTCGTGTATTATGATTTGGCGAAACATTTTTTCAATGTCTGCTGTATAAGCGTATTTATATTGTCTCCATTTTATTATTAATGATAACAAGTCTTTTTGCAAATTTGGACCTCTAAGCATGACATCGTTTAAGCTATAACCACTTGAAGTCTTTGCGGAAGCATTGAAGACCACCCGCAATGCCGTTGTAGATGATTCGGCACGTAAAACGCAATGATGTGGTAAATAAACGCTAGGTTGGATGCTGTTTAATGACAGATGCATGTGGCTTAGATGTATATATTCTTTAATAAATGATTTATACTGTTCTTCAATATTCTTATTTCTAATGAATTTCTTTTCTAACTGTTTAAATTGCGCTATGGCCTTTATCTTCGACTCTCCTAAAAGTTTTTCTGCATCTTGCATTAGTGGTAATTTAATAATATATCTCCCATCTGATTGTCTCGATGCTGTGTTTTGGAAATGCTTAACACACTCAGCATCATCTTTGGACATAGAATTTTCTTCAGGTATATCTTCTATCTCCCAAAAACGCTGAATTTGCTCAATATTATTTATGATGACATTGCATTGATATGATTTTACGTTGCCACATAAAATCCACCCTAGTCTAGTTTGCTGGGCAACGGTTTGTATTTGATCTGATGAAATTATACCTTCTAAAATAATTGTTGAGTATACGTCGGCTCCTAGCAAAATATCTACGGGACGGCTGATATGAAATTCGGGATCGGCTAACTGAATATTTTCTAAAAATGGCCAATTGGGTTTGTTAAATGTGTGATTAGGCAAATTATTGATTAGGCTTTTCATTATGAAGACATCTACAGAAAATTGATAATCACTATAAGTTGATGTACAAGTTATTTTGCTACTTCCTTTACAGTTGTTTTCCGTAGAGCCTATTCCGAAAATAACTCCCTTACAATGTTTACGGCGTAGTTTTAATCTCTGTACTGCATTTTCGCTGATTAATGATGTTTGTGATCCTTGGTCTATGAGCGCTCGTAACTTGATATATGACCCATCTGTAGCTTGTACCATCACCAAGGCCGTTGCCAATAATGTTTCCTTAATGTCGATTTGGGATGCGTGGGATACATTCACACGCTGTTCTGATCCCGTACTTTGTTGCTTGCTGAATGCATCGTGCATTATCGTGTTATGACGACCTTGACATTCGCGACACCGTTTGTCTGATATGCACTCCTTACCATGGTGATCGTGTAGACAATTAATGCATAAGTTGTATTTCGCAATTGTACTCCGCCTGTCGCTAGGCTGTAATTTGAGGAACGCGTCGCAATGAAATATTCCGTGTTCATTTTTGCACATAGGACATTTTTGTAAAGTAGGTCGGTTATTTTTAGAGTTTGAGGTAATAAAACTTTTAGTGAATATTTGTTTTGAAGGGCTATAAAATGATTTTTGAACATTTGATGTTTGTATGTTTTGCTTGACTTGTGATGACAACAAACTGTTTTGATTATTTTTTGTCTCAAATTTCTTTTTTGATGATTCTAACGCTGTAAACTTGCCTTCTAAAAAGTCTAAAAATTCTTGCAATGATGGTAGCTCTCTTGGTTTCTTAATTGATTCTATGTAATCATTATGGGTGTAAGTGTCTAGTTTTTGCGATAGAAGATACACTATAAGGGGGTCCCAGGTTGTGACGTCAACACCTAGGTTCTTTATAGCGTTTAAACATTCATTTGTCGTATCATGGAGACGTTTTATATTGGCTGCTGACTGTATCTGACTTATTGGGATATTCATTAAGATGCTTATGTGAGAGTTAAATATTAATTTGGTATTATTATAGCGTTGATTGAGTATATCCCATGCGACTTGATAATTTTCTGTTGTGATGTGTAGGTGTTGTATCAGTTTTTCCGGTTCATTGCGAAGTTTGCTTTTTAAATATTGCATTTTTTGAGCGCTTGATAATGCCTTGTTTTTGTGTATGGTCTCCGTAAATAAGTCTTTGAATGATACCCAACTGTGATAGCTACCGCTAAAAATCGGTACATCTATTTGAGGAGTTGCCCTCTCCCTATGACACTCTGACCACATCTTCATGTTGATCTGTTTTTTAATTTCGTTATACTTCTGTTCGTATTTGCTATATGCTTCTTCATATTCTATGTTTTCTTCCATGAGCATGCTGTCAATTTCCCAATGGAGGTCGTCTATTGTTGACCATCGAGAAGTTACAGCCTTCAGAATGTCTTCTAATTCCCATTTCTCTGATAGTGCGTCAATGTTTAGATTCGAGATAGTTCGGGCAAAGGCTTTGAAATTGCTAGACTGTTTACGCAACATGTCGGTTAATTTGCTATCGTTACCTCTGGAGACTGATTGAGGAGGGTGGGAAGTACCTGCTGCTGCCACAAAAGGAAATTCAAATGGTTTGTTCTCCTGTGTTGGTATAGGTGACATAATTATAGGGCTTTCTATAACTTTGCTCAAAGGAGTTGCTGGTTTAAGAAACGGTTTATCTTCTCCTCTTGTTTCCAGGGGCATATGCTGTTCAATGTACGCACGCGTGTCATTGTAATAGGTAAAAGTTTTTTGATACCAATTTTCTGTAAAATATTGGTGAGAATGATCTTCCCACTCACACAACTTGCTATGATTAGACTGGAATTCTTTCCAATAGATGTCAAGAGTTTCCAGTCGCTTTTTGATATAAGGTGCGGTCTTACGATCCGCGCCGTCTTTTTTAAAATTAGATAGGAGCTGGGTTGTTGCTCCCATAATTTGAGATTGAGTGGCAAGTAAATCCTCCATATTGTTGATATTAATGATAGAATAATAGATAGATCTTACTTGTGTATTGCTCGAACCACTCCACGTGATAACCCGTAGAGGTTAGGTGGTTACCCAGATGCTGTACCGGATACCCGCTGCTGATACTTAGTTAGCTCGCTAAGTGGGTGCTCTGATGCTGTGCTAACAATGATGATGAACTGCTTCCAAAGGTTGGTAAGGTGAAACCACTCACACGAACACGTGGCACAAACCAATTAACGCGTGATCAGTCCCGCCTGTTCGGAAGCTCGAAGGACCATAAGATGTTGGGGATATGTTGCTTGTTGTATTAAAAGATGATTTGATAAGATGACACACGTGTATTGATTATAACTTTAATGCTAATGATATATGATAGTGAGTACGCGTCCGCCGCGGTTGGGTGTAAACGGGCACTGAATCGACAGAGAACGCGTATTACGTAAAATTGATGATTTTGTTAAAATGCACGGTTGCACCGTACAGAGGGGGTCAAAAGTTGGCTCGAAATGGTTTGTGTAACACACAGCTGCTACGTCGCCAGTTCCTTTTTCTTTAAACTTGGCTGGACACGCTGCCGCGTGTCTAGATTACTCTTATAATACAGACAAATACCTTCGTCTTTTCAAATTTCAAAGTCCGTTATGTCGGCTAGATATAGGATGGATTCTTGCTGGATGCTTTATCTTCTATCCGGGAACCTAATATTTTCCGAGATAACAGTTTAAATACTTTAAACTGAAAGCAAAAAAGTTGACTATGGAATTAACACAAATGAAATGGAATCACTGAATGAAGACACGAGGTATGCTGATGTAGGGCTGTCGACATTTAGGTTCAAAAAATTATTTATTTTGATTGTATGGAAAAAAGGAGCTTGATTAACCTCAATGTTTTAGTCTCGAAATCCCTATATATTCTTATAGATACATACCCTTCGGTATTCCGTATATCCCGTATAAACTACCTCAATATTTTTTCAGATCTAAACAATCTCATATTAATATTTCGGAAATGAACCGAAAAATAGTCTTCACAGTCCCGCAGTGTTTTTGAAAAACCTCTCCAAAAACCCCACACTATGGGGAAAAGCAAAAAAATGTAACTCGAGATCTTATTTCACCACTTGTTGGCGTTATACATACCCATGCAAAATTACAACTTCCTGGTACTAGCAGTATTTAAGGTAAGCCGCGATAGACAAGATATGACGTAATTAGTGAATGTTTAGTTGACTATTAATAACCTAAAAACAAGGACATATAATTATGATAATCAAAAACGCAAATAACATAACAAAACATTTATTATCAAAAACATGTACAAATATAAAACATTTTGCTGAATAGCACATGGATAATATCACATTATTGAGGTCCCTGTTATTGTAAAATTATTTAAGAGTATACAAAGATATATAAATTAAGCCTTTCCTTTTTTACTTAAAAACCTACATTTGACTACTTGTTAAAACGAACAAGTGCAATGTATGAATATTACATAGGGCGAAATTACATAGAGTAGCGCTGAACATAAAATATTCTATATGTATTAACAACTCATGCCGTTTGCGTTGGACCGATAAAGGTCTATCCACACACATCAGGGCCGTGTCCGGGACGTGACCGCGCCGTGTCCGTGGCACGACCGGTGATCCGTGTCACGTCAGGGCCACCGACTTCAATCCCCCTTAAGCACCATTTACGGAAAACAATATGCATTATAACTTTGTTAAATACGGCAGAGATGCATACCGCTTCTATTAATAACTCCTCATTCATTTTTATTAATAAAAGTCGGACGTGCAGTGGTAATATCGGTGGACGGGCGCACGTCACGGTGTCGGCTCGGGCACTGAAGCTCGGGCACTGAAGCTCCGTCGCCGGCCCGGACACAGACGTATTTAAACGAGTTCATATAAAAAGTAGGTACGCAATAGGCTAGTTGACCCTTTTTTAAAGTAGGGCTTAAAATGTTCATAATTGTTGTATTAGACCATAGCACATGAATATTATTTTTTTCGATGGCGAAAAAGTGCAAAAAATCTATTTTAAATTAAGATTTTCAATTTTGGACCGAAAACACGGTCAGCCATGACAGTCTGTTCATTATCTGTGGCAATGACGTCAGTCTTCTAGTAAACAAAGCACGGGGGCGAAATAACCTCACAAAAACAATGCTTTCTATTAAATATCACAAAATATAGTAAAACTGTATATGGAACGGGACAATAGAACAAGAATATAGAATTACCTCTACAAAGACTCCAGGAAATCTGTGGATTAGACGTACCCAGTGATATAGACATGCGAAATATTTGGTTAACACTCGCTTAAAGAAATCCTGTAACTATCTACTGAAACTCAAATGTATTTTTGCGAAAATCACATTAATGTAAGTACTATAACTGAATAACTCAATCTGTGTAGGTACTTCAGTTTCAACTTAAACAAAATAGAAGTTTTTAGGTTGTATGTAAAATCAAATCTGTATGTAAATTAATTAAATTTTTATCTTTCAGTTAGAATGAAAACTGACTGCAGCCGACCAACCAAATTTTAACTTGACCAGAAAACTGAGAGAAAACTTGACCATTCACGCCTTTTTGATTTAATCTAAGTTATACACTGACACTAGATGATGTTTTAAAGAAAAGAATATGTACTTATGTCCAATTGAATAATGATGTAATTGAATATTAATTAAAAAGTATGTAATACAAACAAAAATATCAAAGTTTCATAATGAATATATTTATCTAAACAACTTTTACTTGAATTTACTGAGTACCTAATTAAAATTTGTTGCTTTCAGTGGTTACTTAATGAGAACTATTGTGTACTAACCTGTTCTCCTCTTGACAACGAGATTGATAAGGCAGTAAAAGTTGTGCAACATAATACAAAGCAGTGCATGCTCAGCCACAACATCAAAATGTGGCCCGTCAACTAGAACAACATTATGTCAACAAAATAACTCAAGTATTCATATACCAAAGCACCATAGAAGTAAATAGGTCCAGTTTGGTAAAACTGAAAGATGTTATATCTTCACTGATTAAACCTGCTGGCCACCATGGCTGGTAAATTTCAGAACAGCTTACGCAAGAATATGCAAGTTATTCATTTTAAAGCCGTATACAAATATATTAAATGTGATTGCTGTGTTGTCAGCCTGTGCTCTTCTTAATTTACAAGACCCTTCTTATTAAATAAATAATATAAAGAAATTTTTTTTCTTTACTTTATACATAACTAACATCTAAAGATGACATAATAAATTTTTGTACTACATTAGTCATTATGTTCTTCACAAAAAAATGTTCTATGTTTATTTGACAATAATGACTTGTAAAGGTTTAAGTTGAATCAAAATATTTTTATTTAAAATACATGTGTTTTATTTTTCCGTTACACCTTAAAAGATTTATAATATTTTATAGGTTTGTTGCTCATATTTATCATTGTTACTCAAATATATTAAATGTTCCAAAAGTACAAATAGGTTGAATAGAGTTAGATCAAATTTATTAATTTGTATAGGTATATTGCCTTAAGCTCGCAGGTAATAAAAGTCAAAATAATTGTAAAGTGATTTATTATGAAGTAATACTTTCATATAATTTAGGAAAATGTAGTATAGTTTCCAAAATGGCACTATTTGATCAATAAGTTTTTTGACATACAGATTGTTAGAACAAATACCTATTATAGCTAATATTGTCACCTTTTGAGTTTTCAAAATTACATACTGCTAGCAACACAAAAGTATATAAGTTTTCCTTTAGCACAAAACATCTGCATCTATACTTGAGTTAAGCATACTGTTCACAGTTTTCCGTCTTTGATAATTAACATTTTCTTCAGTAAAAGAGCATGACATTTTGTATTAATCTAATTTTATGGATACCGTTTGTTGAATAGACTATTACAGGGTATTTATCAGAAATGAGGTCACATTTTGCAAATTTCAACCCAAATCTTCATCTTTCAACTTTTATCCACATTTCATTATACTCGTAGGTGTCTGCAAGATTTCCCACCAAAAATCTTCCCAACAAAAGAACCATCATGTGTTATGCACTGGCTGACTTTATAGCACATGGAAGCTATTATTGTTTATAACGAAGCTCGAACTAAATAGCACTTCTGTATTGATGATTCATGGTTTAGTTTTCTATGCACTTTATTCTTCCTTCATTGAAGAGGTCTTTTATTTTTTAAGAAATATGTCACAATCTGTGTCTGTGAATGTATATATATTTTTCCTCCCAGTAATTTTCTTCATGTTTGACAAATGAACAACTGCCAATCTTTCTCTTTTTATGTTCATTTACAGATTCTTGCAGTACTACACTGGTATTTGACACATGATCCTGATGTTTTCTTTTCAACATATCTCTTGAAGTAAATACTTTTAGTGTTTATTTGACTTTTGAGAGATAGAATTCTATCCAATAGCATTCAACTGCTGTACAAAATAGCTCCTCACTGTGATGGTGCAACCACACCAAAAATGCATGTTTGCAACTCTCTTCTGCCGCGTGACAATCTTGACAAGTACACTTGTAACCTGTTCCTCATTATAACAGTATTGAAACTGTACTTATATTGTTTAGAGCGATACACAAAGAATCTCCTGACCATCAATCTGTCTATTTTCGGAAGATTTGTACTATCTGCTCTCACAAATCCAACATCAATGGTTGATTTTGCTATTAATACAAATAATTTACGATATTTACAAATATAATAACGGAGACTTGGACGATTTTTTTCCAGTTTTAGGAAAGAATAGTAGTGCAAATCGACGAGTTGTTGAATCAAATTTGACATTTCTTTGTTTACTATATGAGTGACGTCACGGCCCTGACCACAGGATATCAAAGCGTTTACGGCGTGAGATAAAAAAAGATTATTTCTAGCATTTTCAAATTAAAATTTTACAGCAATCATTCATTGTTATTTATTAAAATCGGTATATTGTGGAACCTTATGCCAAATACTGTTAGAAATAAACAATATTTTAATAAATTTTGATATGAGTCAACTACCCTATTATATTTTTTCAAGCCACTGACGGAACTCGTCCCGCCCACGTCCCGGGCACGGCACGGAAATGTATGGATCGAGCTTAATGCGCCACTTCATCGAGCGTAGATCGATGAAAATACTACGCGACCGCATATGAGCGGCGTAAATTACACAGATGTGGCACAAGCCATAATCATTACCAGCGCCGTACTCAGAGACGTGAATTCTAATTTTTTATTACAGTGTGTCTATTTCATTCTCTTGCAGTACGAAACGACCCGCCACTTATTGATGTGCATTGATATTAATTGGCGTCATGAGTGCGACAGTAAGAGTAAACATTCAATTTAGCACAGAGTCGTAAGTGCATTAAAGAATCAACCTAATAAAACAAATTTTCCTAAGTTTTTCCACTCACAGCCGCCGTGTTTTATCCCATACAAAATGCACATTTATTTCCCATGCGATATAAAAGTTGCATAAATTCAAACGCATGCTATATCAAAATACGCACGTGAGTATATAGCGCTTATACGCACGCGTGCACGTAAAACTAACGTTCGCGTGTCAAATGAAAGCGTCATTGTCAGTTTAAGCGTCACCTTAGACCGAAATTCGGGTGCGTAACTTATGCAGTCCCTGATTACAAACTCTAAAAACATGTGAATAAGCGCGCATTTGTTCAACTTCGCTTCGATTGTGAAGAATTTGCTACTACGATGCGTTTCCACTCTGTGCTAGCATAAATTAAACATTACGGACGGTTGAACTCAGTTTTACATATTACAATTTCATGAAAAGGAACGTAAATACCAACTTAATACGTAATAATGCATTTGACGTTTAAAACGTAAAGGATAGGGTAAAGCTACAATATAAATAAGCCATTTTGCTATTAAACTTGTTCTGTCTTATTACATAACATGCTCCAAAGTTAGTCTTGATTTAAACCTGACGCTATCTCTATCTAAAGTCTGATTTTTAATTCGGCGGAATTCTGACAGATGACTTTCATAGACAATCAGATATCAATCACCTTTTCTGTTTTGATTTTTTAAAATATGAATTAACAAAAAATATGAAACAAAATTAGATCAAGTAAATTATATGGTAAATTAAATAGTGTTTGTTTGTGCATTCAATGCACACTAACAAGAATGTACATTTTTAATAGCTAAATGGAAAAACAGAGTAAAACAACATAGGTATTTCTTAAATGAAAATATCAATCATAAGTGATAATTAATCATTATCACTTATATCATCACTAGCTGTGCCCGCGACTTCATCCGCGTGGAACAGTGACTTTCTTCGGGCACCATTTTAAATTTTTTAGGCATTTAAATGCAAATAAAACACATAAGTACATATATTAACACAAATAACGCAAAGATTATGAAAACACACTCAAACCAACTACAAAATTAACGAAAACAATGGTATTTTACGTATGATTCTAAACAAAAATCTAATTGTGTTTATAAATATAAGTGAAGATTTTACAAACAAAAAGGTTTTCCTAAAGAAAGGTTGAAACCTATGGATTATTGGTTAGGGATTCCTGTAGAAGAAAAATAATTTCCTTAATAATTATTGTAACTTCAATAATATGGTAATAAAAAACCTAATTACTATTTAAAATTATCAGTAAATTTGTATGTTTTAGTTTTACAAATTGAAACCTTAAATTCAAGAAAGGTTTATTTTTTATTTTGGTAAAATGCTTTCCCTACTTAGAATTGTTTAATGTTGGCAACACTTCTGAAATGTCAGAATTCCGTCGAATTAAAAATCAGTCTGTATGTGTATTTAATACAAGGAAGTGCATCAGGTTTAAACCGTCTCGGTTTAAACCAGGTTTTGTAATAAGACTGGTGAAGTTAAAACGGGTAGTATTTACATTTAGCGAACGCAGATCCTGGAACGCACTTATGATTGATATTGTAGCTTTCAACTACAGCCATCTCCTGCTCGTCGAGTTGGAAGTCGAAGATGTTGAAGTTCTCCTCAATACGTGTCTTTGTGAATGACTTTGGCAGCACTGGAATCCCGCGTTGCACCTTAAATATAATGCATACATCTTAGTTGAAATCTGTGCAATATGAACACAATTGATTACAAAATCCATACATGAAGTTTCACACATTGTCTATCTAATTAAAAATCAATTGCCAAATTAATGTCAGCACATCACATCACTTCAGAATAAATGCATCAAATTGGCTAACTCTCTTTTTTAACCCTCGACGTAAAAATGACGGGGTGTTATAAGTTTGACGTGTTTGTGTGGTGTGAGTGTGTGGGTCTGTCTGTGGCAACGTAGCTCCCTAACGGCTAAACAGATTTTGATTATGTTTATTTTTGTTTGAAAGGTGAATTAGTCGGGAGTGTTCTTAGCTATGTTTGACGACTATCAATCCAAGATGGCCGCCGCCACAAAATGGCGGATTACATATTTATTCACAACTCCCTCAATTTATGAACTAAAAACTAAATTAAAAATTTAAATTAAAGTGTTAAAAAAAAGTGATTTAACCGTCGTCACGTCGCGCGTCGGGGGGCCGCAATAAATATTTAATGTTGTTTGCAATAGTCAATGTCCTGACTATTACGAAAGAAAATTTATGAATAATCGGAATGAAAACTTTAAAGACAGATCTACAATTTTACAAACAGTTTCTGAATGTTACTTCAACTTCATTGTCACTTTATTCAATTACAGTCTGACAAAAAAGTAGACCAATCTTTTGGGATTTTAGTCTCACATTTTCATTATTGGCATCACTGGACACAGTACCTATTCATATGGTTAATTTTAAAGTAGCCTGAAAAAACTCGAAAACGAACTTTTTTACGAATTCGTCAAAAAAATCGAATTCAGGTTTATTCTCGAGCGGTAATCACAGTTTAGTCAATTGGAACACAGGAAATGTCGAGCTACGCCATTTCTTAATAGAAAGACGCTAGTATTGTCTCGACCGCTCGGGAGCAGTAGAGACAACAATTTTAGTTATGATATATGGTATTTTCTTTTTTGATTATCCTATTAGACATTTTAATATTTATTTTCAATTAAATTAGTAATTGGACTCAATTCTGAAGTGGCCGCTAAACCTAATTTTATTTAGGTGTCGCTAAACCATTTTCCTATTCTACCGTAATTGACAAATTCAACTGACATTGCTAATTTGAATCTGACGTTTCTAATTTTAGACAGTCAATTCAACTTAGCTTTAGCCGTCCAAACGCTATTCCACACGTGAGATTTTTACGCGTAAACATCCTAAACTGACTATTTTTAGCGGCGACTAAAATCATCCCAATAAAAAATTAAAACCTTACTAAAATCCGCCATTTTGATAATGATATATATAAATCCAAATAAAATTTTGCCCAAATTGATTGTTTTCGCTTTAAATAAATAGGAAAATAAATAAACTTTTTTATTAGTCAGAACTATACACCGCTATTTTTAAGTTATGACAAAAATTTTGTGTGCTTGTTCAGACAAGCAAACTGAACAACTTTCACTATGGGACCAACTTCGAAATCGCAAAAAAAAGTCAGCTGTTTCATACATTTAGGTTCAGTGAATGTTGAACATTTGTATGGAACAGCTGATTTTTTTTTTGCGATTTCGAAGTTGGTCCCATAGTGAAAGTTGTTCAGTTTGCTTGTCTGAACAAGCACACAAAATTTTTGTCATAACTAAAAAATAAACTTGTATTTTTAAAAACAAGATAAAAATGTACAGTAAATGTGTTAACTGTTATACATATAAACATAAACCCGTTTTAGTTTCTTTAACAACAAGATCCATTCATTAATTCACTTATAATTTTTTACCATAGCAACACACTCACAATTAAACTAAAGCTCTGCCTAGGAGAACAATCAAAATGGTACCACATTGTACACTCATGGATTTTACATATTATATTGTGCGTTTTATTGTAAACATTTTGTGAGAAAATGGACATTGTAGCTAGTGGGATGTCTAAAAATACTTATTAAAAAAACGTGTAAAGGAACGGCAACACTATAGAAACCGACTCGAGCAATCGATTTTTATTTTTTGAATTAATGAATGTATTCAAAATTAATGTAGAACTATGTTTAAATTGACGAAACAGAGTTCATCATCACCACCATTAACATTGTAATCAATTTTTTCTTTCTTTTTAATCTATGGTATTCATTAGTCTAGTGATTGCATGGCTTTTTACTATGATCTGTGTTAATGTGTTTTTTGTTTTTGTTGAGTAAGAGGCACTGCTCTGTTTTTTTGTTGAGATTTCTTTGACTTATTTTGATTAAGGACATCCCACAATAAATAAACACCTTACTGTGGAATGGAATCAAGGGCTGAAAATTGTAGGATTTTTAGAAATATTTTTTTCTCTCGATATTTAGACCACAATATCTCGATAACGCCACTAGCTAGCAAGTTCAAATAAAAACTGTTATTCACCTAATATATTAAGGTAAACAATGACATATAATTTTATAATGTACAATGAACTTGATTTTGCTACCAAAGCTCCATGCAAAATGGTTGATCTCCTTTAGCTGGCCTGTCGTCGTAGAATAGCACTTGCTTAACCGGACATTTAAATTAAGTTTAAATTTAGAAATTTTAGTTTTAGGTTATTTAGACTTTGTAGAATTAAACTTAGTTTTTTGTTTGTCTAAATAAACACTGAGAAATATTATTTATTCAAATTATATTATTGAAGGATTATTTATCTAAAATAAATATTTATTTTATAGAAAGATAAAGTGAGGAATGGATTCTACCACTTGAGATTGAGACGAGCCAAGCATCTCGTCCCTTCAAAAAATGGCGGACATTGAGATTTCCAGCGTTCTGATTGGCTGAGCTTAGACTATCGCTCGAGAAAAAATCGAAATCGAACATTTTTCGAATCCGCGAGAATCGGCCCCCACTTTAGTTACTACATTCGGCAAGGAATTTGCGGCCGCGTGACCTTTTCGAAGTTGTTCAAGTAACAGTCCCCCCATTAGACAGGATGTTTTTCGATAATTGCTATATCAGGGTTTCCCAACCTTTTACACTATGCGCCTCACCCAACATTATGCTAAAATACTACGTCCCCCTGGGTGGGGGCCGAGATGGGGAGTCAAGAAAACTAAGCAAACGATGAAAATATTGGCGTGTTTAGTTTTATTCAAAAGATGGTTGTAACGTGTCGCTGACTTTGCATAGGTGGCACCGTCTGCGTCGCGCGAGTTTATATGAACAGTTTTAATAAACAAACTACAGGCTAAACAGGCTAAACAGGCTTTATACAGTTTAATTCTGGAGCCGCTCGCTGCGCCCCAAAAGTGGGGCGCGCCTCACTGGTTGGGAAACCCTGCGCTATATGGACTAAACACTAGTATGAGATTTGACCATTGCACTCAAAAGCTGAGCAAGGGCTTATGTCAAATCCTGTATATTTTCTTAAAGCGGTTATCAAAATGCGTCTTGTCTAGGGTGGCTAATCTTTCAAGTATGTAGCAGATAACATTTTATTGTTTAATATCATTTTACACTGAAAATGCTCGCCGCGTCGCAGCCGGCCGCTGCCATTCTGGTGTAAATCGGCCCTAAGAGTTAACACAGACAAAGTTTATTTTAATTCTTATTTTCAAAGAGCCTTTAGTACACTTAACCAACCTCGTAGGTGAACTCAGGACTTGGAGTTAGAACATTCAAAGAGCGTCAGTTAGATCAACAGTTTAACCAACTAACACTCAAAAGACAAACACTATAATTACCAGATATCTCAGTGCTATTTGTGCACGAGTTTTTCCATATTTCTTAGCCAGCTCGCCCAGTTTGGGGTCCGTCTTTATAATATCCTTTCCTATGAACTCGGGCCTTGCTTCAGAGATGAGGCCCAGAGGTGTATAAGCTACGGGCACCACAGATCTCTCCTTGCAAAAATTCACCAGTTTTTGCTGAGACAATGTTGGATTGATCTGAAAATTCCATAAGGTTATTATTACATGACTATGATTTTAAGTGATGTTTGCTAAGTTGCACTTGTTTTGTATGCAGACATTAATCTCGGTGACATATCAGTGTCATATGTATCGTCTTACTTATAACATAGTAATTTTATTTATTATTATACAGTATTATTTCTCCATGACTGATTGATTCCAAAATATATTTTTTTTCAATATTGTGCAACTCCTGAGAGACTGACAATGATACAATGGTATCAGTTAAGAATTAAGTTACAGCTACAAATATCTATTAATATATTACAGCCAAACCGAATCTGAACCATTGCAATCAACTAATCAGAGCACACAGATTCTACTTTCAAATGTTTGATGATGTGATAATGATGCGTTCTGATTGGTCACACAAAAGCAACAGGTCAGTTTCATTTCAGCAGTGATTTATTAGTAAAATTGGCCCTCTAATTTAGATAACATATTCGATACCGAAAGGAAAATATTTCCCAATCTAACTTCATAACTGAAAAAAGAAATTGTTGTCTTATCTAATAACCAATTTAAAATGAAGTTTTTTTTTATATCCATAAGCATTTTTTCGCCATACTTACCTACATCTTCTCACCATATTCTCGTAATAAATTGCAAACTAAGACTTTTCTGTTAGTTTACTGACATTTCCGATATACTATACTTATAGAAATAAAAAAAAATATTTTAAATAAAATTGTGATTCTATTGCTGCCATTTAGATTTCCTATGATACAAGAATATAAAGTTTTCATAGTAACTTCTTAACAATCTAGTTTTGATTCTTCATTTTTGTTTCTTATTGTATTGTACCAATATATTGTTAGAAAAACAATCAAGAAAAGTCTTGTTTTGTTACTTGGTTACAAGACATAACAAAGCACAAAACACAATTGCTATGGTGGAAAGAGACATTTTCTGCTGATTAAATGTTCCCTGAGTGTTTCACCCTTACTTAAGTTTTTCTTCTAAATACTTTGTTAACAAAATTTAGATAAGTACTAAGGAGCATTATTTATAAGCTGACCTCAAATTGATTAATGGCAGGCTTTATATTTGAACTCTTCAATAACCTGTCAAGCTGATCTTCGTTGAAATTCGACACCCCAATGGACTTTGTGAGACCTACTCTGACTGCTTCCTCCATTCCCTTCCATGTCTCAACAAAATCAACACCAGTGTCCTCTCCTTTGTCCTACAATTAAATACATTTCATGACCAAACAGGCTGGGACAGTATTTTATTTATTTTTTATTTTATTTGGAAAGGGAAACAAACAGCTTGATATAGGGCATATAAGTACAAAATAGTGAGTTAGTACATAGGCCTATACAGTTTCCACTAAAGATTACTACAAAACAGTATATATTTGTGTATGTGTAAATATGTATATATTATGTGTGTGTGTGTATGTACGTATGCATTTAAATTATTTATATTATAAATACGTCTAAAAAGCGCTATCGCCACAGTGTTAATCCTTTACACCTTTCAAAGGTTGACTGGAAGTCTTTACGGGATAAGTCCGCCTTTTGTATAAACGTGTTTTATATTAGTGTGTTTAATGTTTTTAATTTATTTGCTTGTTTATATAATAAAGATTTCATACAATACAATACAATACAGTTGAGCAAACACTAAATAATTACAACAAATTCTTGCCAAATATAAATTATAGAAATCAACGTACATGATATGTTTGGGACAAGCGCACGAAACATTATTTTAACAGCATAATTTTTAATGACATTAAGTTACATTCACAGCTGGAGAATGATGGTTACAAATACACTTTTTGAACTTGGGGAAACTAAGGGAAAAAAAATCAAATTGTTGTTAACACTTATCATAAGAATAACATGGTCTTACAGAAAAACAGTTCTTGGCATAGTTAATGCGACAGAATGGTGGAGCAAATGTTTTCGTGGATCTCAAACAAGACTAGTTGCATTTAAAACATATTTTACTAGTAAGATAATCTACTATATATTATGTATAATTTCGAAAAGAAAGAATTGATTGTGATCGATATATCAAAAGCTTCACTTCACTTCACAGAAGATGCAGTCAAATACGAGGGGCATTCAAATATTACTTAGCCTCGCCGTCCGATGGTGCTGTTGTTACAAAAGAGTTTTACTATCGTGCAGTAAATACTTTTTGAAGTCTACTAAGAAGTTTTCAATCTTTTCCCTTCCTTTGTTTCGTTTTGACAGCCTTTGGAAGCGAGCGTGTCGGTCGGTTTTACAAAAATGGAAAAAGAACAATATCGTTCAGTGATTAGATTCCTGTTTTTGGAAGGGAAAACGCGCAGCGAAATCAAAGAGCGCTTCAGACTCTTCTCCTTCGATGGCGACCGTCAAAAATTGGTTCAACGAGTTTGCTCGTGGCCGCACGTCGTTTTTTGATGAGCCACGCCCAGGTGCACCGAAAACGGCTACTACGGAGGAAAACGTAAAAAAAATCCACGATCTCGTGTTGGCAGACCGGCGATTGAAGATTCGCCAGATAGCTGAGACCGTAGGCATCGCAGAAGGGACAGTGTATCATATTCTGCACGAAGAACTGGGTATGAAAAAGTTATCGGCGCGATGGGTGCCGCGTTTGCTCACACCAGACAACATGCGCAACCGTGAGACCACATCGGCGACATGTTTGGCGCTGTTTCAACGCAATCCGGCGGAGTTCTTGCGTCGTTTTGTGACCGTCGACGAAACATGGGTTCACTGGTACACACCAGAGACCAAGGAACAGTCGAAACAGTGGAATTTTCCCCGGCGAACGTGCTCCAAAGAAGGCCAAGACTGCTCAATCGGCCGGAAAGGTGATGCCAGTGATCGATTACCTCGAGAAGGGTAAAACATTTACGGGGCTCTACTATTCCGACTTATTGGACCGATTCGACGCCGAATTGAAAAAAAAACGGCCCCATTCGGCAAAGAAAAAAGTGCTGTTCCACCACGACAACGCGCCGGCTCACACATCCGCCTTCATGGCCAAATTGGTCGAATTGCGCCACGAATTACTGCCCCATCCACCGTATTCTCCAGATTTGGCTCCCTGTGACTTCTTCTTGTTCCCAAATCTGAAAAAGTCACTCGCCGGCAAAAGATTTGGGTCGAATGATGAGGTCATCGCCGCCACAGAGACCTATTTTGAAGACCTCGGGAAATCGTATTTTTTGGACGGGTTAACAAAGTTGGAGCATCGCTGGGCCAAGTGTATTGAATTGAAAAGACTATGTTGAAAAATACATCAATACTTTCTTAAAATTTTCGTTTTTCTTTTGTAGGCTAAATATTTGTTGAATCGCCCTCGTAATGTTGTTCCTGTGCATGAGTGACATCAGGATGGCTCATTAAAGGGATTCTGTCAATACTCTTGTACTTAGCTTATACACGGTTATTTTTTATCACCCTGGAAAATTTCAGGACACATCCACTATTTTAAAAAAAATAGAGAAAATGAAATAAAAAAAATCTCTAAAAATGCTGCTCTCAACTAGTGCAGCATCTTTTAGATTTTTTAGAAAAATTTATATAAAATTAAGTAAGTGAGTAATTTCTTTTATTCCTATTTAAATCATTCTAATACCATGTTGTGAAGCATCCCTTAAATTTTCCAGGGTGATAAAAAAATAACCGTGTATAGGCATAGTTTTGAATTTTATGTGGGTAGTCTAGATACACTCGGCGTCAAAAAAATCGCACCTTTTAAAAATCTTGTTCAAAAATTCCTAAACCTTATTTAGAGGATAGTGTTGGGTATCATTAGAAAGGTAACAAAAAGCAGTATCAAAAAACTTAAAACTTTTGTTTAATTATAATGATACAAAAAACATTAAAATGAAAAAAAAATTAAAAATCCTTAATTAAGTCCTAAATAACATATACAAAAAGTGTCTTAAAATTAACTTAAAATCTAGTGTTGCCCTGATGACGGCTTCCATGCGGTCCCTCATGGACCTCACCAACTTCAGGAGCTCTTCTTGAGGGACAAGATCCCACTCCTCAATTACCGCGTCTTGGAGTTCCTGTAGAGTCCAAGGAGCTGGATCCCGAGATCGAACCTTCCGTTTAAGATGGTCCCAGAGGTGCTCTATCGGATTCAGATCCGGCCTTCTCGCTGGCCACTGCATCACAGAAATTTGGGACCTCCGCAGAAAGTCGCTCACGATGGCTGCAGTGTGAGCGCGAGCGTTGTCGTGCATTAATGTGAACCCCTCGCCAAAAAATTCGGCAAAGGGGACCACATGCACTTCCAGGATCTCTGTGATGTGACATAGTAGTGCGAAGTCAGCGACCCTTGTCCGCGAGCACCTCCCGTCCGAGACGCAGACAAGGTCGGTTTTGCCGGCAACCAATATACCACCCCAGAACACATATTCCACCGTCTCCTGGATGCAAGCTTGGGCGAAATGTTCACCCTGCCTCCGGTATACCCACCCTTCTCCGTCAGTTGTTGCAGGAAAGACACACTCGCGTCTCGTCTGAGAAGAGAACAGCTCCCCATTGCTCAAGGGTCCAATCGACGTGGTCACGAGCAAACTGTAAGCGGGCTCGCCGGTGCGCTGCAGTCAATTTTGGACCTGTAGCAGCTCTGTGGGCTGCTATCTTCTTCTCCTTCAGTCTTCTTCTAATCGTAGAGACGCTCACGGTGCGTCTGCGAGCTGCCTGGAGCTGCTGTTGCAACTAAACAGCCTTTGAGAAGCAATTTCTCAAAGAGTACGACACAACGACCCGGTCGTCTCTTTCTGAAGTGCAGCGACGTCTACCGAACCCATGTCTCCGGATATAGCCACCGGTCTCTAAAAAGCGCTGGTATACTCTTCGAACCGAAAAACGGCTCAGATTTAGTTGCCGGGCGACATCACACTGCCGCGTCCCTGATTGCAGTAGTGCAACCACTTGAGCGGCCTCATCAGCTGTGGTATCCATCTTCCAGGTGTTTTTTCTTTAGTAAAATGTACAGATGTGTCCTCTTCAACGGTTGAATAGCGAATGACCCACATTGACCCCGTGTTGACCCTTTTATACCCACAAAGGAAGCGCAACTAACCCGGGTAGCAAAATTTCCAAGAAATTTTTGTGACACTATATTTGTTGCTTTAGGTTTTATTTGATAATGAAGAGTAATGTTTAATATTAAGTTCATTAAGTAACCTTTTAAATAAAATCATAATAAATGTGACTGCATCTGCATATCAAAAGTTAATGACATTTGAAAGTGATTTTCTTAGGGGTGCGATTTTTTTGACGCCGAGTGTATTTTCCTTACAGAACATTATTTGTGAATTATGTAAGCTTGATTGAAACATATTTTTAGTGGAGAACAGAAAATAAGAATAATAAAATGTATACTACTACAATTACAACTATGATTTAGTCTACATTATTAAAATGTAATAAAATTGATTCTGTCAGTCTTGAGTTTTATTTATTGCAAATACTTACGTTGACAGAGACAGGCCAGTGGATAAGATAAAGATCGATATAATCCAATTTAAGCTTGGCCAATGATGACTTGAGGGCTGGTATTACATCCCCTTCGGCATGGCAATCATTCCACAACTAAAATGTAAACAATTTATTTGTGTATTTTATGAATGCAAAAATAAAGATATTTTGAAACTGATATTTATCTGCATTGAGTTTGGTTGAGATATAGGTAGCTCAATTCAATCCAAATTCAATTAATGTGTCATAAATCAACCTAGTTATAGGGGCTGCCTTTTTATCATCAAACAAAAAAAATATTAAATGATGCCAAACAAGATTTAATAAGAGTTTCAAAGTGTATTTGACTGTCTGACATGACATGTCATGTCTTTGATTTGCCTCCCAAATAATTTAATTCTTATATTCAAAATAAACACTAGATTAACACCAATATTATTCAATATTTCTTACCTTAGTTGTGACAAATAAATCTGTCCTTGAAACAAGACCTTCATTTATTTTTTTGGCTATGCCTTCACCAACTTCTACTTCATTTTTATAGCTTGATGCAGTATCGATATGCCTATATCCAATTTCAATGCCCCATTCAACTGCTTGACGAAACTGTCCAGGCTCCGCTTTACGCTACACAACATAAAGTCATACATATACAATTATAAATTATGTATTGTTTTCTTATATTTGAGTCTCTCTCTATATTTGAGACCAACTTCAATATGAAACTGTAACGTTGAATGTATTCTAATATTATTTATGACTTTTTGGTGTATTAGAGGTCGGTTTATTTTTTGTAAAAAAAAAAATATAGGAAAAATTTCACATGCTGTACAACAATAAATATAAAAGAATCGAGGCTAAATAAATTATCACCAATTTTAAAGAAAATAAGCCAGGGACAATAATGGAGGGGTGCGATGTCAGACAACCTCCTTGTGGTGCACCCTGGGCAACCCGGCAGATTCTCTGCCGCGGGCTAATAGTCTGACGAGAGGACCCCCATAGAGGGGGGGGTGTGGGATGGCCGGGTTTAACCTGGCGGGCCACTTCGTGTGGCCTACCCGCTTCATGCGGGGAAGGGTGAAGTCCCCTCTTCTTATGTTAAGAAGAGGTGTGGCTCTTGCTGGAAGCCGATTCCGGCTGCTACCTCTGGTGGTAGGGAGGATGAGGGCGAGCTTCTCGCCGTGGCGCTTCGCGCCTGTTGGGGATTTCCCCGAGCTTCGGCTCACCCGCGCGGCGGTGTATCCAGTGGGATCTGCCGTCGGGCAACCGTTACCCGCACTGAGCGGGCCGGGGCCCGGCGCACTGAGCGTCGGACCGCGTGGAAGACAACCACAATAAAAAACCAATTGCGGGGTGTAGAGCGGCGCAATTCTGTGCCGCTCCACAAAGTAGCAGAGCCAGATGGGGAGTCCGGCAACGGACGTCTCACAGGCATGGGGTCAGTGGGAATAAGGCCTGGCTGTTGTCCCCTTCCCCTTGTCTTGTGACCGACGGAGGAGCTGCAGGGGGGTTTTTAGTGGGTAGGCCCGGACCGTGTAAGGCCTGGGGAGACCCACATATCCTCGTGGTTTGGCTCGACCACGAGGGATGCGTAAATGCATTTTCCCCTGTCCCGAAAAAAAAAAAGGGGCAATAATGGAAGACGTGAAAAGGAAAATTCATGTCGTTTTTTTTTCTTTTTAATATCCACCAATTGACTGGCTTCTTTCATATCAGAGTCCGAGCCACAGATTAAGCGGGCTACTCACATGCCAGCCGCAGGGGCAATCTAGGGTGTATAAGTGGGGATGACCCTTAATTTAATTGGCACAATATCGTGATGTGTATAGGCAAGCAGGGGCGATTTCCTAGATTGGCCCTGTGGCAGGGCGGCAGGGGCGCGAGACCAGCTAACCAGCCTTGCTCCCTAGATTGTTCCTGCCGCCCTGCACGTTGCCACGTGTGTAGCGCGATTGGGGCAATTCTATACAATCATTTTATTTTTCGATAATATTGGAGCCATTCTCAATGCTTACTTCAACTTTAATCCGAACACTGACTTGCAGGCATGTGTGTAGAGACAACCCGATATTGTCACAACCGCCTTGCGCCCTATGTCGCCCCTGCGGCAGATATGTGAGTAGCCCGCTTTAGGGAGAATAGATACGAGCAGCGACTAGACGTACATTTCATCAGTGTTTCATCAGTCATGTCATGACCGATCGTGTAACCGTATTCAAACAACCATCAGTCTCACATCATTCAAAGTTTTACCAGACTGATAGATCAGACTGATCAAATACTGATGGTGTAACCGTCGACTTACGGTGTCATTCTTAAACGTCCGATGATAAGCGTCGTTTTCTCTTGGGCGATCGCCCGACGCCGAGCGATGGCTTACGAACGTAGCCCAGTAAGGCCAGTAACCTCAAAATCTTACCGCATATGTGCCTAATCCAATCATAGGAAATGTATAACCGCTGCTAAGTTTAACTGTCGGCACTTTAGCAGCCATCTCTACAACGGAATTACACCAAAATAAAATTAATTTACTTATGCTAGTCTATTTCCAAATCGGAAAATTTTATGAGGAATTGGGGATGGGATAACAACAAAATTTTTTTTTGCCTATTTTTGACATTTGTCCACCATTTGTCAAATGTCCACAGATTAGACAAATGTCATGGGTCCTTAGACTTAGACTATAGATACCAATAAACATGAAATACCTACGAAAAAAGCGTGCCAACATTTGCGTTGGTGCTCTAAGATGGCGGAAAAAAACTAGGGACGCCGCATCCAAGATTCCACACTTTGTTTTTCTTTATAGAATTCATTCAAAAATCAGTAAAAAACGTATAACTGTAAAATGCACTCACAAATAATGCTCACTAACTGATATTTTAGCACAACAACAAACACGGTGCTTTGTAATGGCGGACTGAACTGGACGCCAATTTATTTGAGACATATAATAACATTGCGAATCCATTGGTGTACTTAATCTGAGGTCCATAGTCATAGGCGTATGTTATCACGATATATTTTATCCACATTTTATCAAATTCCATTTCAATATTTATTGATGGATTTCAGTCGACCATACACGTTCAATAAAAATCGCGTCAGAATCACAGACCACATTTTCACTGTCGGTATCTCTATCAGATTAAGTACACCAATGGATTCGCAATGTTATTGTAAGTCTCTTTATGCGTCCAGTTCAATTCGCCATTACAAAGCACCGTGTTTGTTGTTGTGCTAAAATATCAGTCGGTGAGCATTATTTGTGAGTGCATTTTACAGTTATACGTTTTTTTATTGATTTTTTTAATGAATTCTATAAAGAAAAACATAAAAAGTGTGGAATCTTGGATGCGGCGTCCCTAGTTTTTTTCCGCCATCTTAGAGCACCAACCCAAATGTTGGCACGCTTTTTTCGTAGGTATTTCATGTTCATTGGTTATAGTTTAAGGTATCTCTATAAATTCTAGCTGTGAATCCCTGCCAGCATTGACTTGTCGATCGACACATCTGTAATTTTCACTCCTCAGTAATATCTGTCAAATTTGTCGATTTTGTCGAGTATGTCGATCTTACCTGTCAAATTTTGTTTATCGAGTCAAAGTCAAAGTCAAAGTCAAAGTATTTATTCACACAAGGCATGGTAAAAAATGGTAACAAAATGAGTAGCTGAACAGCACGTCTTACCAACTTGTGGCATGTGAATGTCAGTTTACAATTACATAATTTAAATTTTCGTATTATATTTTGTATTATTATTATATGTCATTTTACTATATTACTATACCCAATAATAATATTACTCTTACAATATGTTAATTAAATTATTATAATAAAATGTCAGTCATTTTTAATATTATTTATGCTTATAAGTCAAATAATCTGTAACCGAATAAAAACAATTTGTAACTAGCCAATTAAATAAAGTTTTGTTAAAAAGTTTACCGTTAAGTTCTTTGATGCTTTGGGGTAGGTTATTGTAAATTCGAACACTCATGGCATGGCTATTTCGGCTGTACAAATTTGTTTTCAATTGTGGTATCGCTAACTGTCCCACATGTCTATTACTATATTTATACCGATCTTCAAATTTTTCAAAAAGTTCAGCATTGGCTCTAACAAATTTGCATGATTCGAATATATATAAACTAGGCAATGTTAACAATTTGTATTTCTTAAATATTGGAGTACATGGTGTCCATGGAGGTACATTAAATATGGCACGGATACATTTTATTTGGGCTATAAATAGACTATTTACTTTTACAGCATTACCCCACAAAACTATTCCGTACCGAAGAAGAGACATAATGTATCCATGGTAGGCCATTATTGCGGTTTCATAATCTGTTATTCTTGATATTTTCCATAAAGCAAATATGAACTTGTTAATTTTACTGTTTAAATGTTCTACATGTGATTTCCATGAACAATTTTGATCAAGTTTTATACCAAGAAAATTAGTTTCAGTACATTCTTCTATGGCTTCGTTTTCGTAAGTTATGTTAAGATTAGGACATTTACGTTTCCGATTGAAAAAGTGAACAATTTTAGTTTTGGAAATATTAACTGTAAGATTGTTTTTTGTCAGCCACTCTATACATTTCATTGCTGTATTATATATCTCTTTGCCATGTTCACTAATATCTTTGTTGCCTAATACAATAGACACGTCGTCGGCAAATAATGTACAGTGATATTTAGTAATGTCTGGCAGATCGTTAATATAGATGAGAAACAGTAAGGGTCCCAAGACACTCCCTTGGGGTACACCGTATTTATTTACTCTAAAAGAAGACCTATGAGTTGTAATCTCACTCAGTTCATTCATACCATTTATCTCAACACATTGATTTCTGTTAAGTAGATAGCTTTTAATCCACTCAAATGCAGGACCCCTGATTCCGTAAAAGTAGCATTTATTTAAAAGTGCGTTATGACAGACACAGTCAAATGCCTTGCTCATGTCGAAAAAGATAGCAGAGACACATGTACTTTGATCTACGTGTTTAAGGATTTCTTGAACTATTTTGAAACCTGCTAGAGTAGTTGATTTCCCTTTTTGAAATCCATTTTGATTGATATTGATTATATTAAACTTATTCATGTATTCAGTTATTCTCTTGTGCATAGCCTTTTCAAATATTTTGGATAAGATTGGTATCAACGTAATAGGACGATAGTTTTTTATATCCAAGGTGTCATTTTTTTTATATATTGGTTTCACTAATGACAACTTTAAAGATTCAGGGAAACAGCCTGCTTCAAATGACCAATTCACTAGATAACAAAGTACCTCAATAATATCTCCACAACAACGTCGTAAGACTGTCGTGGCGATACCGTCATAGCCTACAGCTCGTGTATTATTCAAGGACATTACTATTTTTATAATTTCATGACAATCGCAGGGTTTTAGAAATATACTAGATTTGTATGTATTTCGATTGTCTAATCTGCTTTTTATTCCGTCTTGTGTCGGTGTAGCTTCAGGAAGATTTGTATAATATTCATTAAATATTTCTGCAACCTTTCCGGGATCAGATACAATAGCATCATTACATTTAATTTGTATGTTTTCAGTAATAAGTGCTGGACCTTTATTATTAATAATACTCCATGAGGATTTACATTTATTTTTTGAATTGTTTATGTATTTAATGTTAATTATCTTTTGAGAAGTATTTATAATTTTTTTTAGTAGTTTATTATAGTTAAGATATCTAGATTTTGAGTCAGAAGTTTTATTTTTATAGTAATGAAAACGAAGTTGCCTTTTAGTGATACATGATTTTCTAATACCTCTGGTTATCCATTTAGATTTTTTACCCCTATTTGTTATTTTAATTTTTACCATAGGAAAACACAGATTAAATAGCAAGGTAAACATATCATGAAATTTGTTGAAAGCATTTGTAAAGTCTTTTTCCTCATACACGTCACTCCAGCTCAGACTTTGAAGATAAGATTTAAATTTTTGTATGTTATCTTCCCCCAAATCTCGTCTCCATAAAAACCATTGTCTAAGAGGAACTACCTTATTATCAGTAGGAATTTTTAATACTTGTCCTGTTTCATGGTCTGATAACCCTAATCTAAGAACTGAACCTACGGCATTATTATTATTACTTATTATCAGATCTAAACAGGAGTTTTGTCGTGTAGCTTCACTTATGTGCATTGTTAAGTTATAATTCTTAATTAATTCTTTTAATTTATTTGTATTGTCATCGGATTCAAGAATATTAATATTAAAGTCACCCGTTATTACAATAGTCCTATTCCTTTTTCTACGTAAGATAAATAATAAATTTTCTAATTTTTCTAAAAATATATTAATTTCATTTTTTTTATTTTTTGAGCTTGATCGACGATATATGCAAATAATAATGAGTTTGTATTGAGGAACATCTATGCCACAACATTCAAACACATATTCAGTAGCTAGATCTTTTGTAAGCGACAACTCACTATACTCTAAATGGGGGTTTGATAATATACACGTGCCACCACGCCTTTTATTTTTTCCTGCTGAAAGCAGTAGCAACTTTGAAGTCTTTAATTTTTAAGTTACATTCTTCACCCGCTTTGACAAAAGTTTCGCATAAGCAAATGAAATCAACACTACATTCAACCTGTTTGAGTTCATCACAACAAACTTCAAATTCATCCAGTTTACCTAGTACACCTTGAATGTTTTGATGTAGTATTATGATCATATTGTTTTTATTAACGAAAGGAATTATTGAATTGTATTGAGTGCGGTGAAGGCTGTATCATCGGACCGAAGTGTTCACTACTAGTCATAGGTCCTACTCTAACCGTGGAATAATAGTCTAAAATAGATTTTTGTAAGTAACGCGTATTTGATTCCTTACGGTTTCTCATTGTATATTTTATTTTACTGACATTATTATAGGTTTTTAAACATAGGAATTTTTTGTCATAATCTGTACAATCAATTATATAATTTAATTTATTACCAATTAATGTTAAGTTATTATTATAAGGTCTATATTTTAAATTCTGATTAATGTCAATAAATTTACAATTTTTAAAATTATTACATAATATCTTAATATTCTGATTTAAGTGGAAAGTATTTAGGTAATTATTTTCTATAACACTTAAGACTAAAACACATATGTTAGGGAACTTTTTAAGGAAGCAACTCAGTTCAATGAGCACCTTCATAGGATTCTTATCATTCTCACCAACGAGCAGTATGAGTTTGTCGTCAGATCCTAGGTTCAATGTATAGCCATTCTTCAGAATTTCTTCTGTGGTAGCTTGAGGTTTAGTAAAGCTGCTAATGACATATTTATCGTAGTTCGTGTTACTTCTTTGTTTAATAATTTTTGATGCTAACCCTGTACATTGTTGCGATCCTAGGATTTGAAGTTTTCTTTGCATGTTAGTCGTGAGGCTTATATTTTTCACCCCGGATTGAGCTATTTCAACTGCGTTCGTAATATTGGGTTTTGTTTGAGATGAGGAGTCTTTTGTAATTGTGGGTGTATTTTTTAACTGTAAGGTCATTTTCGGTGTACTCTTAAAGCTATCAGTTAACCGACGCCTTGCACTGATTTTAGCACTGGATGACAGGGAGGTGTGGCGTATGGTTGTAATGGGGCTGCGGCAAAGCTGCTTGAGAACACAAAGCTCTTGATGCATGGATGTAATCTGCTTTTTGAGATCATTGTTCTCCATTATTACATTTTCCAGCTCATGTTGCGTACTATCCAAACTCTCTTTTAGTGCCAAAATTTCAGATTTCATATCTTCCATTTCAGATGTGAATATATTGGTAGACAGATCCAAACTTTTCCCTAATATTTCATTAGATGGCGATGGGCTAAGTGAGCAATTTATGTTTTCTAATGAAACAGCCTTTATTAGAGGTTTTCTGAGAGTCACGTTGCGGTTAGCTTCTTTCTGACTTGACATTTTAATTTAATTAAGGTTTAAATTTCCCGCCTTAAAATATTTTTAGTCAGGAGTTAATTTCCCCAAATTACAGTTTTTTTTGCACTGGTAACACTTGCGTTTACAAGGGAAACTTATTCTGATAGTTGGCAACACTAGTCTTAGTAAATTTAAGGTTGGCAGTGCTGTAGTGATTGTTCTGAGGTTGGCAGTATGGCTTGTCAATGAGCTTGTCTGTTGCGTTGCGAATGTCAATAGTGTCACTTCGCATCAGCTGTAGTAATATCACCTTTGTTAATTGTTGTTTACATATAATTAGTGAAATAATTGTACTCACGGTGCTCCAAGTTTTAAATTGTACAAATATCGTTATCTTCGTTGTGAACTTCCACGTAGTATGGTTTTTCACAGAATTCTTCTTATTTCCGCAGTGTAAACAGTGTGTGTATATTGACTTAAAAAGTTCTTGAGGTTATGTCGCCGGGTGTTACGAATTTTAAGTATAATAAATGGCTTTTAAAGCATAAATTATTAAATTATGTGGAGCAGTGCAGTTGCAATGTTTACGTTACGATGACCGGATCCGGTCATCGTAACGTAAACGGAGACGTAAGACAAGACATCGTAACGTAGTCGAGAGTTCTAGGCTAGCAGGGATGTGTAGATACGGAAAATATACGTAAGGCGTGTTCCATTTAAGCGCAGATTTACAGCATTTTCAACATTTTTAGCATCATCGCGTTTCATTAGATTTTGACGCTAGCAGGGCTAGCATTGTATGGTAACGTAATGCGTTCCATTTTGAGGTTAGGTTCTCTTTGTAAAAAATTGCGTGACTAAAAATGTTAATATTTCTTACAAGAAAAGCAAAACATGGTTAACATTTGATGTTAGCGTAAAAAAATGGTGACGATTAAATGGAAAACGGGGATCGCGATAAATATTGATGACAAGCTACACGATCAATAAATATCGCGAGACATATCAACGACAGACAGAGACAGGTGTAGATTGAACTTTTTTTTTTTCATTACTACTTGTATTTGCAGACATCTTGAGTAGGTATATTCAGGATGTATGCACATACAAGGTTAAATTTATGTTTCCTTTAAATTAGAATGTTTTGCTTTGTTTTGACGTCAATAAGTGCCTGTAAAGGCCTAAGTTGAATAAAGATTTTTGAATTTGAATTTGAATTTGAATATCAAGGAGTTGGATTTCAAAATATCTAGAAATTCTGGGATCCGTATCGTAATCCATCAATATCATAGACTACCTACACGATCAATAAATATCGCGATCCTGGATCATGATCCAAATATCGTGATAAATCCGAACACTGACTTGCAGGCATAAATAAAAAAATATTAGAATATTTCAAGTATCAAAATGTATTTTACCTTCTGTAGACAGTATTACCAGAGCTAGAATTTTTGAATTTGCCGCTTTTTTCCAAGCTCATGTTTCGTGTGCCAGACTCCTAAGCGTTTCTTTTAAGAAATGTTGACATTTTTAGCCGCGCTAATTGTTACAAATGGAACGGTATGAACTGATTTTTCGTGCTGAATTTTGACGTCTCACCTACTTAGCCCAGTAACTTAACATTTCCTCCCACAAGGATCAGTTCTCAGTTCATTATTGTACAGTATATATACCTATGATCTGGAAAGTTGTATTAACTCCTTCTGTAACGTGTTACAATACGCAGATGACCTTACCTTGTATGTGTCGTCTGATAATGTTGAAGAGGCAGTTCACAGACTTAATCAGGCATTATTCTACTTAGAAGATTGGATATCGGAAAATGGTCTCAGTTTGTCACTTTCTAAGAATCATGCAATTGCATTCACAAGGAAGAGAAAAGTCCCTAAGATTGACATCAGATTTAGCGGACAGTTAATTCCAGAGGTAGAATCTGTAAAGTTCTTGGGGGTATATTTAGATAAAACTCTGTCCGGAAAAAATCACATTAACTATATAGCAGGTAAATGTGAAAGACATATAAATGTTATGCGTTGTCTGTCGGGTGTGTGGTGGGGAGCTCATCCATATTCCCAGAAATTAATTTATAATGCAATAGTTCGTAGCGTGATTGACTATGGTTCATTTATTCTAGATCCAGCCAACAAGGAGGCTCTCAGGACCATGGATAAAACTCAATCTAAATGCCTCCGTATAATTCTAGAGGCCATGAAAACTACTCCCATCAATGCTCTTCAAATAGTGGGAGTTGAACCTCCTCTTGACCTTAGACGTCTTTTTCTTGCTGACAGTTTTTTCTATAAAATATCTCAATCTCCTTCGCACCCTCTATGGGAGAAATTAAACACACTCTCTAACTTAATTCCTCAAAACCCCTACTGGAATAACAAAGATCTGCCATGTCTGGTTAAAAGTTTCCATAAATTATCAAATTTAAAATATCCATACAATCAAACTCCCTTACACCCCCTTTTTTCCACCCCCTATGAAGCTTTAATTTTCAAACCCCACATATTGTTCTCTTTTGGCATCAATAAAAACGACAACCAAGCAAACATAGTGTTTCAAAGTAAAGTTGATCAAGATTGGCAAGATTGGGTTCAAGTTTATACAGATGCTTCAAAATTGGATAGTGGAAAAGATGTAGGTGTCCAAGTACTTCTTACATTTAAATATCCCCCATTTTCTCCGGAGAATCGTTAGCTATTCACGAGGCTCTAAAATTTATACTTTGTTATAAGTTAGATAAGACTATCCTATTTATAGATTCTCTGAGTAGTCTTCAAGCTATCGATTTTGATTCCCTCTCTTCCGGTTCCAGACACCCTAACATTTTAAAAACCAAAGAACTGCTCTACCGTTGTCACATAGAAAATATTAATGTGACTTTGGCTTGGATCCCTAGTCATAGTGGCATTAGAGGTAATTAAATCGTGGACGCTTTTGCTAAAGATGCAGTAGACACAGGAAGTAAAGATTTTTATCACGTGTTCGCTTTCGACCTTTCTTTCCTTGCAAGGCAGGATTTACGAGACACCTGGTCTAAACGATGGGATCAAATTCGGAAAATAAAGGGTCGATACTATGGAGATATTCAACCGGTCATTCCACTTAAACCATGGTTTTTCCGATACCGCGACATTGAAAAGCACTGTTCTTCGATACTATGCAGACTTAGATTTGGTCATGCATGCAAATAAATTACATATTCGAGACTCGCCCATTTGTGATTGCGGTCTGGAGGAAGGTTCAACAGATCATATATTGTTTAACGGTCCTCAATATCCTGTGTCGTTGTATTAATTCCTCCCTAGCTATAGTCCTAGACCAACTAATATTAAGATTTTACTCATTTTTAATAATATCCGTGTTCTAAAATTGCTGTGTAAATATATATGTTCTAACCAAATTAAATTATAACTTATTTTACTATACTAACTAAACTGGTGGTTTATGTCTGTGTTGTGATTGTCTTTACAGGTAATAATACGACGTAAAATTCTACTATATACGCGCGCAAAGAATCACAAGACTGTCTATCCTGGCACTTGATATTGGCAGTAATGGTTGTAAGCACTCAAAACCACCAATTGCCATAAGCATAAAAGAAAGAAAGAATATAAATTAGAATCGGCTAAAACTTTAGATATCATTCAATTTAATAATGAAATCCATTAAAAAATCTTTTTGATTCATGAAAAAAAGTATCCAAATGTCAAATTTGTTGAAAGCTGTCAAAAAATGGTATCGGAGGACCCATCTATTAACATGGGTATTTCACTCAGAATAACAACTAAAGCATAGAATTCTCTAGAAAAAGACTCATCCCTGATATCGTTATAGCCATTGATGAAGAATGTCTACCTGTTAATGATTATGTTAAATTTCTAGGATTATTCCTTGACTCCAGATTAACAGGCATTCAACACCTCAATTATATTAAGGAGAAATGTGAAAAAAACCTAAATGCTCTCCGTGCAGTCTCCGGTGTTTGGTGGGGAGCCCATCCATATTGCCAGAAACTTCTTTATAACGCAATAATACGTAGCCACTTAGATTATGGTTGCTTTCTTTGGGAACCTTGCAATAAGACAGCCTTAAATTCACTGAAAAAAATTCAAGCTAAAGCCCTCCGTATCATCTGTGGAGCTATGAAATCTTCTCCGATTAATGCTATGCAAGTAGAATGCGTCGACCCCCCACTTCATTTACGTCGCCAGTTCCTTGCAGATAATTTCTTAAGCAAAGTTATCCAAAATAGCAACCACCCATTATTGTCCCGCCTCCACCAACTACAGCACTTAGTGGAAACATCTAGGTTTTGGGTTCATAAGACAACACCCTGTCTTATAAAAAGTTTCTCTAAATATTCTGCTGGACCACCCCTTTACACCTTCCCTGGTAATCCCCTCTTTACTTTCAAATATGAAGTTCTAGTTTTTAAACCTAATATAGTTCTAAATATCGGACTAAATAAATTGACTCCTGAAGCAAATTCATCCTTTAGATTACAGGTAGATAATAACAACTGGTCAGATAGGCTGCATATATATACTGATGCCTCAAAACTATCGACAGATAGTAATGTCGGAGCAGCTGTATGGATCCCTAGTTTAAAAATTGTTCTCAGCTTCAAATGTCCTCCTGAAACCACAGTATTCACAGGCGAATCTATCGCTCTATATGAAGCTGTCGCATTTATTGAGTCACATGGATACAGCGGTTCGGTGATTTTTAATGATTCACGTAGCGTACTAGAAGAATTGTCAAGATTCCCACTTCGTTCCAGGAATATATCCTACTTGTCATTGAAGACCAGGGAACTGCTGTTTCGATGTGACTCACAAGGCAAGGATGTTGCTATTGTTTGGATTCCTGGACATTGCGGTATCACAGGAAATGAAAATGCTGACGCATGTGCTAAACAAGCCACATCACTAGGCTGTCTGTCTTATGATAAATGCTTTTCTCAAGATATCCGTTTATCAGCAAAATCAGATTTAAGCAGACAATGGCAACAGGAATGGAATCATTCTCGTTCCATAAAAGGAAAATTCTATGGTCGCATTCAGTTGGATGTCCCTACTAAGCCATGGTTTTTTAAATACAAATCAGCCAATAAACTTACCACCTCCACTATAATCCGGCTACGCCTTGGACATGTATGCTCCCCAGTTTTTCTGGCTAAAATACGCATTCGAGATCATTCCATATGTGAATGTGGCTTAGACGAAGGCACCGTGGATCATATTTTCTTTAACTGCCCGAGACAACAAACATCACTATACCACCTACTTCCTGATTTCATTCCACGTCCTGTAAATATGAATTTCCTGCTTACTCAAATGAACACCCCATTTTTAAACATACTTTTTAAATTTATTGAAAGAAATCAAATTAAATTATAAAATAGTAGACCCTACAACTAACTTATTCCACATTTTTTCTTAACTCATTTTATTCTCCAACATAATTCACCTACAATTTTACAAAATAATTTCTAACCATAACATCAAGCCGCTACTAACAATTTAATGTTCGCTCTGCTTTGCCCACAGGTAGCCCAACCGACCCAGCATTCTAGTATTACCGCTAAATCTTATGAACTTAAAACGTGTTTTCGCTACTCGACATTGGCAAAATTGTCACACCTGACAGAGGCCATACAACCTAAAAAATTGAATTGAACCTTGCTAAAATAGCTACTGAATTCAATATATTTGACTCATTTTGACATTAGGCAGACTATAATTAGTTAGAAAGAGACAGGTATTATGTAAGATGTTTCGAAAATTCGTAGGTGGTCACTAATTTCTGTTTCTGCTAGTGATGTTTTTCTCATGACTCGCCTAGTTTCAACGTCGATATATTATGAATGAAATATATTCTTAATACTAAAATGTTTTTATTTCGAGAAATACAACATAAATCATAAAGGATACATTTTCTTATGAAACTTATCCTGTTAAAAGCTGCTGTGCCCTTTGGTATGGTCAGCCAGTCAAGAGACTAAAAGCGGACGTTGACATGCTATTAAGAAAAACAAGTAAAGGGGTTTTTGGGGGATGTAAGGGTTTTTGGTGCTTATGATGACTAATTTAAACGTCTGTGACGACAAAATACTCAAGAATAGCTTTAAATAGTTGATAGTAAATGAATAAAAAATATTTCTAAATTATTCCCTTTTCAGTCCTACCTATCTGAGAATTGAAAAAAATTTCGTGCTTAGACAAAAATTGCGCTATTACAATTAAGGGTGTCTCCCGTTGGCTAGATTGATGAAATTTTTCCATTTAAGAGATTCACAAATTCAATGGGTAGGTAATTAGTAATTTTTACGTTAACTTAGAAGTTTAATTTTTTCACAACCTCAAGGGACTGTAGACTTGAGTACTTATATGATTTTGATTTAAACTCGATACTTTCACGCGTTTCCGAGATAATAGGTCTTGGCAGACAAACGGACAATAAAGTGATCCTATAATCGTTCCTTTTTTCTTTTTGAGGAACGGAACCCTAAAAATTGAACTATTAAAATTACGGGTGTTTCCTATTACCTATCTTTACTGTTGGAATTTTTCCATTGCAGAGATTATAATCTATAGACAGGAAATCGGAAACACACTATATTTATTTGTTCGCTCTTAGGTACTTGAGGTTAATCTCATATTTAATTTACCCGAAAATTTAACCCTCATGCATCTTGTACTTCGGATGAATTCGTAAAAGCTAAAACTCCTATTTGTACATATGCCTGGAAATTAAACTAAACACATTAAAAATTGACCATAATTTATTCTTAAGATATTTTTCGATTGACTTATTACACCTGATGTACGGCCGTGTTTATTTAGAGGTTTAGAGGTGTTAATTTTCCGAAAGCAGCGTTTTGATATTTGATCTTTTTGACTCTTTCCAGTTCTTTCGCTAATATTTTAATTCTTAGAAAAAATCTTCTAAACTGGTTTCTTTTGGTATCTGCTGTGTCAAGGATTCCTAAAAGAAATATTTAAAAAATAAAATACATTTTAATTTTCATAAATAATATTTTAATTTAAGGATTTCCTTTTATTAAATAACTTGACTTACGTCTTGACGCCTTTATTTCATAGTTTTACCATACAAATTAATCTGGTGGAAAATGTCTGGAGCAAATGAGACTGCTTTTTTGGACTCCACTTTCGTCTGCCAAATCTGCCAATACACTTTATCGAATAGTTTTTTTACATCGTCTTTAGAAAATCTGTAAAATAAGAATATCGACCAAATTTTACAACACTACGCATGATCAAGATAACCTCATAGTAATTTTCTAATAATCGCTAAAACATACAAGTGAAGTTAATATTACATATTGTTTTTCTACAAAATGATTCAGCGATATTTCATATGTATTTATATTGACTTATTAACTCACATTCAAGTAAAAATATGAGAAAACATACCGATTTAAAGTCAATATATTTTGACTATTTTCCTTTCGCAACGAATAAAATTTGCAGACCCAAACTACACAAGACATTGTGCTATAGAGTGCACAAACTCACACTATTTGTAAATACCTAAAGAATTCTTGCATTCTAATCACTTAAATATTAATAAAATATCACCAAAATATTTCTAGCCACGGGACGCACAAACAAAGATTATACGAACAATTCAAAGAGTTCAAACTCGGATGGTCTATCTTTGAGACAAGGTACTATAGAATTTAGCCGCATTAAAGTTTAACCAATTTTTAACCAAATCACAATAATCTTGTGACCACCTTGTGATCTGCCAAATAGACAAATATTACTTATCTCTTACACTTACACAATTTTGTGCTGTATGATAGAAAGAGACAAATAACACATAATGAATTCTTATTTTAACGTTCCTTCTATGCTTTAGTTGTTATTCTGAGGTATTTCATGTTAACTTTTCGTGGCAAAAATGTTTATGTGGAATATACGAAACCAGCACGAAATGCTAACACCAAAGCCAAATGAAACGCGTTGATGCTAAAAATGTTGAAAATGTTGCAAATCCGTGCTTAGCTGGAACGGGCCTTAAAAAAAAGGAAAAGCTTGTTGTCTGTCATATTAACTTTGACAATTCCGAAATTTGAATGAAAAGTTTACGTTTGAAATCAACGAACAACGTTATTTGTAGTAACCCAACAGGCTTTTTTAATATCTTCAAAAGCTCGAATAAGATTTCAACTGCACCGTGGAAATTAATGTGGCATATTTCTTACGTTTCATTGAATAACATATTACATATTATTCATGAGATAAAAGTATATAATCACAAATCCACGAGGTAGCTGAAAACCCGGCCAGCTTGTTTTATTCGCGCGTTTCGCTAACATCAACAAAATTGCGTTCCACAAGATGGATGATTTTCTCAAAATTGAGAAAATCGGCGAAGGCACATATGGTGTAGTTTATAAAGGAAAAAACAAAATAACAGGCCAATTTGTGGCTATGAAAAAGATTCGCCTAGAGTCGGAAGATGAAGGCATTCCGTCGACTGCCATAAGGTGCGGTTTTTTTTATTCAAATTTAACACTGTTTTTGTATTGCTATGATCTCTTAGTTACAAATTTATTAATAAAATTGCCCCTAGAACTAATGCCTACAAATAACATAACCTGTTTTTGACTCTACAGTGTAGAAATATTTTTTTTTGTTTTAGAGAGATCTCCCTGTTGAAAGAATTGAATCATCCAAATATTGTGAAATTAGAAGATGTTCTAATGGAAGAGTCTCGCCTCTATCTCATTTTCGAGTTCCTTTCTATGGACCTAAAGAAGTATATGGACTCTCTTGGAAGTGGAAAGGTAATTTGACACAACAAAAATATTATGCTTTCAGTGTCTGCATAAAATAATATTCCACATAATGTTTTCAGATTTAAGTACTTCTGTAATAAATAATGTTTTTCCCATGGTAAATAAATGTGAATTCTAATTGTGGGTAAAAAAATAGAAAAGCAATGCTTAAGTATGTATGTATGTATGTTACACAATAAAAGCAGCATACTATTCGAGATCACTATACGCGAATGTGGTTTAGAGGAAGGCATGTATTCTTTAACTGCCCTAGACACCAAACCTTATTGTATGACCTGCTCCCTGAATTTATTCCCCGTCCTACAAACATGAATTTCCTTTTAACACAAATAAACACTCCATTCCTTAATATCCTTTTTAAAAATACCAAATTAAATTATAAACAAAGTTGCAACGAATGAAGTCATGTCTGCCTTTGTCCACAGGTAGCCCAACCGGCTAAGTACTCACTAAATCGCAAAATCTTACCATTGTATAAACAGTGTTTTCGCTACTCGATATTGGCGAATTGTCAAACCTGACAGAAACCACTAATCTTAAAAACTGAACTGAAGTTTTTGTTTTGTACTGGGAACATGAGTTGCAGTGTTTATAAAAAATTGTCTAAACATGATAATTAAAAGTACAAATGACAACACATCAGACTTTAATAATAATAATGATAATTTATTGCCTTTTATGCATAAAGTAACAAATAACCTAAGCTTAAATTAAAATTAAAAACAAATAACATACACAAAAAAGGTTATAATAAGGCATGCAAAAACTACATATTGAAAAAAATATTGACTTTGATATCGCCTTTACATCACTTGTAAGATTTTTATACTGCAAATGTAAAGCTTGACCTGTTGTTTTCTATACATATTAATGTTTATTTATTTTCCATGCATCAAAGGATGTTTGTTATAGACTTTATTAACTTTAATAGTTATGAATGAAGATTGTGACTTTGTGTACCACATCTTAAACCTAATAATCTTTTTAATAATTTCTTATTCTAAATCTATCTGGGAAGCTAATTATTCTTATTAGTATTTCATTGGACTGCCTAGGTTCTATCTATCCTTCACACATTTTGTCAGCAACTTTATCTGCAATCCAATGTAGATTTTTTTAAAGGTTAATTTCTTTATAAAATTACAGGAGATAGATTAGTTTAAATTTAAAAACATTTATTCAACATACATAGGCCTTCTTTACACACACTTTCAATTTAAATTCACATAAAAATGTATACAGAATTTTTATGAGAAGACAACAGGAATGTTGATGTGTCCCAACTGTGGTGTCCTAGTTTATTAACTCTAGTTATTAAACAGGGAGCAGAATAGTCCACACTGGCTGCACTCGGCAACACTACGCCTCGCTCGCTTTGTGTCAATTCGTGTGCTGAACACATGTTATTAAAACGTCACATCAATAATAATCAACATAACTGCAAATACAAATAGAAGACAAAAAGTTGACAACACTAGTTTGGAAAAAAGGAATATTATATTATCTTATAGGATTATGTTCTATATAGAAATATTATATATAATAACACATCATGACATAATACTTACATTTAAAACTTAATGAAATTGCAAATTATGAATTAAGTGTAAAATTGAAAAACTGATTAGCTATTGAAAATTGCATGTAAACTCTTACAATTTATTTTAACTTTAAAAGCCACAAAGTCAAATACAAAATGTTAATTTAATAATTAAAAAGTGTGTGTATTCCTGATTGTGGGAGCCATCACATACAGGGAACACGGAGGGCCTAATAAGAGTAAATTCAAGAACTGATTGACTGGCACATAGAAATGGAGTAGTTTCAACAATTAACCCTATGGCTTCTATATGAAGTCGCCTGCGTAATTTTTTTTCCCGTGGGATTTTTTCTCATAGGAAAATTACCCATCCATCCTCTGGTCTCGAACTATCCCTATACCAACTCATCAAAATTGGTTGAGTAGTTTCATAGCCTATTCAATACAAACAAACAATCAATCAAATCTTTCTTCTTTATAATATTAGTATAGATAAATACATAAGATTGGTAAAAATGGGCACATGTGGCATTTCATTGCTAAACATAAAAGATAGTTACGGTCATCATATCATTCCCAGAAAATTTTCGTCAGTACAGACCATTAGTTGGCCGGTAATGCCTAGTAATAGTACAGACAATACAGAGTGGTTTTTGTAAAATTTAAATTTAATGAAATGGTGAGTAATAATTGAAGTGACATCTTTCAGTTCATGGACCCGGCGGTGGTGAAGAGCTACCTGTACCAGATCAATAGCGCCATCCTGTACTGCCACCAGCGCCGGATACTGCACCGAGACCTCAAACCGCAGAACCTGCTCATCGACAAGACTGGTATCATCAAGGTGAGTACAGTACTGTCCTTACCCTAGACCTTCATCATGGAATTTAAGGGGCCAGAGTACCTACTACTAGCGCCGCCATTCGTTTTTTATTAATTATGATAAATTTAAGACGTTTCTACAAAAAATAGATCATATACATTTAATCTATGCCTGAATAGCTCAAAAAATCTGAAATATCTGTATTGAGTAGATGACTGATCTATTTTTTGTAGAAACGTCATTAATTTATCATAATTAATTAAAACGAATGGGGGCGCTAGCAGTAGGTACTGTGCCCTCTTAATTGAATTGGATTTGATATAATTGAATTGGATTGAATTAAAATACATTAATTTGAAACAAGTAAAGGTAAGTCAACTTGCTAGTTGATTATTAATATTTGTTTGTTGTGATAGCAACATTCTGAAATTAAAATTTTGCATGCTATAGAATTATGGCTATATAGGGTTTCACAATTCTTTTCTCGATGACTCTGTAACATCCTATCTATTAAAATGAAAATAACGTGATTTGAATTAGGCTACTGTTTTATCAATATCGGATACTTTTTATCTATCCAAAATAGAACATGAAAAAATGACTTCCTGTCAAATTCCAAATGACACCTAGCTGGAAAATTGTTTCAATAGGTGGCAGACTTCGGCTTAGGCCGAGCATTTGGTGTGCCCGTCAGGGTGTACACCCATGAAGTGGTCACTCTCTGGTACCGAGCACCTGAAGTTCTCTTGGGAAGTCAGAGGTAAGGAAAATTTGACTAGAAGTCATATTTTGTGACTGCAACGAACAGCATCCAATCTCAGTACACAAAGATCTTCAATTACAGTGATTCCCTGATTGACCAGTAATATAAAGATGTAGTTCCACAGCTGCCGGCACCCATATGCTACCTGGCACTGGTGCATTCAAGCAACTTTTATGCAGCCAAATACAAAGATGAAATTTGACCTTAAGGCGCTACATCGAAAATGAGACAATGGGAGGCGTGGTCTATACGTTGTGGCGTACACATATTTATTTAATTATACATATGGTATTTATTTACAATACTAACGCAATTAAAATTATTTACAATTATAACTAATTATTATTTTACCTAAGTTCAACTTATCACTAAAAATACAAATATATAAGAAATAATAATATAAACATCTATTCTATACTTACCTTAACTATTTACAAATTATTACTAATATATGCATTCAACGTTGCATTGATAACGCGATGACGTCGCCACAGACAGTAGTGCGTAGACTGAATCGACGCAAGGCACACGCTTCTAGTTTCGCGGTTTTTTGCACCTATCTACGCACGCGTTGACACCGTAAACAACAGCTTTGTGTTTTTACTTCCATCTCGCCTTTTGACCATCTTATTTGTGGAGTATTGGTGGAATACAATATACCACCACCAAACTGGTGACCCCGAACGAAACATATTTTTTAACATGGAAGAAGGCAATCAACATTCCAAAGCGCAAGGGCCGTGTTCCAGTCGAAGCGATGCGAGTGCGAGCGATATCCATCACGTGGGAATTAGGAACATCCCATTCTACCCGGACAAGCCATCGCTATGGTTTTCAATGCTTGAAGGTCAGTTTGTTCTTTGTAAAATTACCACAGACACGACGAAATTTTACTATACCATCGGTATGCTCGACCACCAGTACGCCCTTGAAGTCGCTGACATTATCGAGTCTCCGCCTGAATCAAACAAATATTCTAGGCTTAAGACGGAGCTGATAAAGCGATTGTCAGCATCAAAGGAACGAAAGGTCAAACAACTGCTGGACCATGAGGAACTAGGTGATAGAAAGCCGTCACAATTTCTACGGCACCTGCAAGACCTTGCCGGTTCTGGTGTTCCAGACGATTTTGTCCGCACTATCTGGACAAGCAGATTACCCAATAGCATGCAAACGATTATTGCTTCCCAGTTGCAGCTCCCGCTAGACAATTTGGCTGACCTTGCCGACCGTATACACGACGTCGTGCCATCTACACCCGCTGTAGCATCCACATCTGCTGCTCGTCCTGCGTCTTCATCGAACTGTAAGCCAAACGATACTGGTGATCAAATCGCAAAGATGTCTAGACAGATCGAGAAGCTGACTCAGCAGGTGCATGCTCTCACCATGAGGTCAAGACCCAGATGGAGCTCAGGAAGGAGACACCACAACCCCAGTCGCAGCCGCAGTCGTTCGCAGTCCAACTATAATAAGTATCCGCTGTGTTGGTACCACGCGAAATTTGGCAGCAAAGCCAACAAGTGCCAGAAGCCATGCAATTTTAAGGCGGAAAACTCGCAGGGCGGTCGGTGATGGCGACTGACGATTGCCCTTCTAAAAACGGTCGCTTGTTCGTCACAGACCGGTATTCCAGGACACAATTTCTCGTGGATACCGGTAGTGATTTGTGTGTGTTTCCTCGTACAGCGCTAAAAGAACGTCGACCAAAGACAATGTACGAGCTATGCGCCGCCAATGGAACTGTCATAAATACCTATGGCTCTATTAATTTTAAGCTAGATTTAGGTTTAAGGCGTGATTTTTCGTGGCGTTTTACTATTGCTGATGTTAGCAAACCCATCATTGGTGTTGATTTTTTGTCTCATTTTAATTTAGTTGTAGATATAAGAAACAAAAGATTGTTAGACAATTTAACGTCATTAAATGTGTCATGTGTGTCAGCAGATAAGTGCATTAACATCTCTTCGGTTAAGATTACATCCGGTGATTCGCAATACCATGCTATACTTGCTGAGTTTCCCGAATTAACCCGACCCGCCGGCACACCTAGAGTAATTTTGCATAAGACAGTACACCACATTAATACCACCCCAGGACCACCTGTAGCTAGCAGGCCACGTCGTTTAGCGCCAGATAAATTTAGGATAGCCAAGCAAGAGTTTGACGTTATGATCCAGGATGGGACTGCTAGACCCTCAGATAGTCCCTGGTCTTCTCCTCTGCACTTGGCCCCCAAAAAAGACGGATGGCGTCCGTGCGGTGATTACCGTATGTTGAACGCCCGTACCATTCCTGATAGGTATCCGGTGAGGCACATCCATGATTTTGCACACAACATTGCAGGATGTAAGATATTTTCCACCTTAGATCTTGTTAAGGCCTATAATCAGATACCTGTCAGAAATGAGGATATACCCAAAACGGCAATCACGACACCATTCGGCCTCTTCGAATTTCCATTTATGACTTTTGGTTTGCGTAATGCAAGTCAAACGTTTCAGAGATTCGTAGATGAGCTGACTCGTGACATGGATTTCGTATATCCATATTTAGATGATTTTTTGGTCTACTCGGAAGACCAAAAATCCCATGAACAACATTTACGATGTTTATTTAAGAGAATGTCCGATTACGGAATTTTGTTAAACACTACAAAGTGCGTCTTTGGTGCTTCTGAAGTGACTTTTTTAGGATACCATATATCTAGTGAAGGTATCAAGCCACTTAATGAGAAAGTCAAGGCTATACAGGAGTTTCCGCAGCCAACGACCGTTAAACAGCTTAGGAGGTTCTTAGGAATGTTAAATTTCTATCGCAGATTTATTCCTCGCGCAGCTGCAGTCCAAGCACCTCTTAACGCTTTACTAACAGGCTCGGTCAAAGGCAATCATCCTATTGCCTTAAAAGATGATAGTCTTAAAGCTTTTGAAGACTCAAAAATCAGCCTCTGTAACGCAGCACTTTTGGCGTATCCCGATTGTCAAGCTCGTTTAGCACTCACTACTGATGCTTCCGATGTTGCTGTAGGTGCTGTTCTTCAACAGCAAAAGGAAGGTCATTGGCAGCCTTTAGCATTTTATTCTTGCAAATTAAGTCCATCACAATGCAAGTATTCACCATATGATCGGGAACTTCTCGCCATATATCAGGCAATTAAATATTTTCGTCACATGTTAGAAGCTAGAAATTTTACCATCTTTACGGATCATAAACCTATCAGCTTTGCATTTCATTCAAGGAAGTCAAGCTGTTCTCCTCGTCAATATAGGTATCTCGATTTTATTTCACAATTCTCTACCGATATTCAACATCTTTCCGGTAAAGACAACGTTGTCGCGGACACTCTATCGCGCATTGAACAATTAGATACCCATATTGATTTTGAATCTCTAGCAAAAGCTCAAGAATCAGACGAACAAGTCAAAGATTTAATTGACAATAGTACTTCACTTCGGTTAACGAAAATGAAAATACCCGGTAGTCGGTACGAGCTGTTCTGTGATATCAGCACACCAACTCCCCGGCCATTCGTTCCGAAGATCTTACGCCGCAAAATCTTTGACTGCTTACACTCACTTAGCCACCCAGGCATCAACACTAGTGCCAAGTTAGTTGCACAACGTTTCGTGTGGGATGGCATTAGGAAAGACTGCAGAGAGTGGGCCCGAACTTGTTTAAATTGCCAACGGTCAAAAATAAATAGACATGTCTCTGCACCTATAGGTAACTTTTCACTACCCCGAGGAAGATTTAAGCATTTGCACATAGATCTTATTGGACCTCTTCCGATTTCTAACGGTTATCGCTATTGCCTCACGGCAGTCGACCGGTTCTCACGATGGCCTGAGGCGATACCTATAATGGACATATGTGCAGAAACAGTTGCCAAGGCTCTTTTGCGTGACTGGATAGCTCGTTTCGGTTGTCCTACCATCATTGTTACGGATAGAGGAAGACAGTTCGAATCTGAGCTTTTCAAATTCCTCTCTAAAATGATTGGTTTTGAGCACCGTAGAACTACAGCCTACCATCCAGCCTGTAACGGCCTCGTCGAACGTTTTCATCGGCAACTGAAAGCCGCCATCATGTGTCATGCTAATACCAACTGGACTGAAACACTTCCACTAGTTCTTTTGGGCATCCGTAGCACTTTCAAGGAAGATCTCCAAAGCTCATCAGCCGAGATTGTATACGGCGAACCACTGAGACTTCCTGGAGAATTTTTCCACTCAGATTTAAATGGAACCACAGACATTACTGATTTTACAGCACGTCTGAGGTTGTTTGCTCAAAAGTTACAACCCTGCTTAGCTTCACGACATTGCACTGGTAAAATTTTCATTCATAAAGATCTGGCAAGTACTAGCCATGTATTTTTAAGAGACGATACTGTTCGTCGCTCCTTACAACCAGCTTATACCGGTCCGTATAAAGTTTTAAGCAGAGGTTCCAAAACATTTAAAATAGAAATTAAGAGCAAAGAGTTGACAGTATCAATAGACCGATTAAAACCAGCCTATATATTGTCCCCTGAACAGCACCCTGTAGAAATAAAAAATAACTCTCCACTTCCAGTAAATAAAGATATCATAACACCAGTAAATACTCAAAAACAAAAAGTCACTCGTTTTGGTAGAATAGTTCGCCTACCGAACTACTATCGCCCGTAGTGACGGTCTCTGGGGGGGAGTGATGTGGCGTACACATATTTATTTAATTATACATATGGTATTTATTTACAATACTAACGCAATTAAAATTATTTACAATTATAACTAATTATTATTTTACCTAAGTTCAACTTATCACTAAAAATACAAATATATAAGAAATAATAATATAAACATCTATTCTATACTTACCTTAACTATTTACAAATTATTACTAATATATGCATTCAACGTTGCATTGATAACGCGATGACGTCGCCACAGACAGTAGTGCGTAGACTGAATCGACGCAAGGCACACGCTTCTAGTTTCGCGGTTTTTTGCACCTATCTACGCACGCGTTGACACCGTAAACAACAGCTTTGTGTTTTTACTTCCATCTCGCCTTTTGACCATCTTATTTGTGGAGTATTGGTGGAATACAATATACCACCACCAAAACGTAAACGCGGGGCGCCCCCCGTGCTCAAGTAGCTAGTCTTTATATCTATGTCATCAAAGTCGTGAATGCGCTGCACCCGCATGCAATCAGGTCGTTTAGAAATTATCGTATAATATAGACGTAAGCAACAAAATACAAATTATTTTAAAAAATAACTATAATGATTAGAAAAAAATGCTTTTACACGATTCTGAATAATGATGATGTCTACTTATTTATAGAACTTTTTAATGAATACCTAATACCGTTTACTAGGAATCCTGAATTTTCTTACTTTTAAGAGGTACCTAATTTAAAAAATAAAATGTATCGAGGCAAAATCTTTAAATCGCGTTTCCGGTTTTTGACGTTTCTAGCGAAAGATATAAAGAAACACATATTTGAGTTTCAGAGCTGTAAGATCTCTCAGTGACCTATGACATTACATTAAAAACAACCAATATTTTCGTTATAGCGCCTTAATATTGGGTAGATTTTGCGTCCTCTCAATGGGACACTACTCCTATTAATAGCTTTCACACACAGCTTGATCAGGCATCATCATAAAAATAGACACCAATTGCTGTCAAACACAAAATATGAAATTTTATTTAAATAATACCACAATGACTGCCTCAGATATTTAACAATCAGTTATTTAATTCTTTGTATGTGTGTACACCTCAACCATAATTACAAATAACTAAAAAAATAAAGGTGACTCAGCAACTGTTCAGAAGTTGAGAGATATGGTTAGTTACAAGGAAGTTATAATTTCAGTTGGTAGTTTCAATGAAGGACACAATTGACATAATTCTATTTTATTTCAAGAACTCAACCTTTTCCAGTACAACAGTTTGGTCACTTTAAAATTTCAGATACTCCTGCCCAATAGACATTTGGTCTGTCGGCTGCATATTCTCAGAGATGTCGTCCAAGAAGCCCCTGTTCCAGGGAGACTCGGAGATTGATCAACTCTTCCGCATCTTCAGGTATGTTTACAGCTGAGTTTGTTCTTGAATGATATCATTGAGGACTAGAAAAGAATTTGCAGTGCATAGCAAATAAACAATATAGGTATGCTCAAGCTAAATAAAATTTCAGGACAATGTTATAACATTGAAAAATTGATTTAATACCTGTGATTTGTGGTATAGGTTTCAATATTTGTTTAATATTTAATGTAGGATTCAACTAATGTACTTTTTTTTAAAAGTCAACTTCGTTGTGGACTGATTAATGCTTGTTAAGTAGCTGAAGTGCACGAGCGCGTTCAGAGCCTTCGCGCGAAGTACAACTTTTCGCTCTAACCCCGTTCAATGCCTTCGAGAGTGACAACCGGGTTAAACAACCGGCCCGTTCAAGAGCTTAGAGTGTCAGAGCAAGTTACAACCGAACAACCATTGAATTTGATGATTGTAAAACGCTTTGACGTTTATTACTGAAATACTCTTACGTGATTGGATGATATTGGGGGCCATAATCTAAAATGTCATCTTATAGAAAGAGAGAGAAATAAAAATTCCTGTGAAAGAGGGAGATAAAAGATTTGGTTGCTGCAATCCGTTCAATGCCTCTGAGCGAGTTAAAAAACAACTAGACAACTACACCCAGAGGCTCTGAACGTGCTCCAGTGTGTACAATTCTCTAATGTCAAGTGATTGGTACTAAATGAGACTTACCTCATTTCATCCCTAGGGCGACAAACCTGGTTTACTAAACAACCCCTTAGACAACCCTGAATTTTATAGAGAGTAAAACAGATTATATATGACTCATATTTTGCTCTAAAGTACACATGGAACAAATTCAATGGGTATGCTTCAATTAAAGCCAGTTCCTTAGTCGTTGAGGAGTCCAGGTGAAGCCGCTTTCACCTGTGGCCTTATCATCACTTACCATCAGGTGAGATGACGGTCAAGAGCTTTTTTTTTTATAGAAAGCCTAGTAAATGACTTCCACCTGCGGCCGTACCGCCTAACTCAAAGCGAGCACTCGCTATCGTTATCATGACATTAGAACAATAGTTTTAATGTCACAGATGACATTAGAGCTATTGTTCTAATGTCACGAAGCCATAGCGAGTGATCGCTATGAGTTAGGCGGTAGCCCCCCTGGTCCACGAAGTGAAAATAGAGTCCAAATGCGATGATAGCTAGTGCGGGACAGAGAATACACGCCGCACTACCCACCCTCGACTTGCCGACCTGCAAGGTGTTTCTTCACGCCCCTTTTAAAGGACCCGGGATTGTAAGAAGGAGGAAACACGTGTGTTGGCAGAGAGTTCCATTTTTTGATTGTGCGACATACAATGTGTTGCCAAAGGAGAATGACCAAGTTAGTATGGGAGCTCGCTTAAATTTGAAGAATTTTGCACACTATGTGCTAATTCACACGAGGGCGATTTGTGTTTTTTAACGAATCGTCTTTTTTCACGATTCCTTTTTTTTTGACGGCGTCAACACTTTTTAAATACCCGTATTCACACGTATCACGAATCGTGAAAATGACGGACACGTCTTGAATCAAGTATCGTCTTTTTAAAATCACGTTCGTTAAAAAACACGAATCGTGAATGTTTTGTGACGGATCCGCTGTTGCGCTCGCGCGCCGCCCGCCTGTTCAGTACATAAAATTATTAAGGAATTAGTGCACGATGTAGTCGAAGAGGGAAAAAGAAATAGTAGTACATTCGTTTGACTTGTAAAGACGTGTTGGCGCTGCGCTTCAATAAAATCATGTCGAAGAGGGAAAAAGAAAAATTGTTTTTAGTTCGACGATAACATTAATATAAGATTAAACATCCTTCGTGTTTGGTAGCTCATACAAGACTGAACCCAATCACGAAACAAATGTGAACATCAATTCGGAAATTTTGACGAATCGTGAAAGAAGACGATTCCATGTGCTATGTGAATGTCCATCCATCATGACGTATCGTGTTTTTTCACAAATCGACAATGACGTATCCCGTGTGAATAAGCCCTAACGCAATTAACTGAGGATTATTGCAATTTGGATCTGTGGCCCTACCGTCTATCTCAAAACGATCACTGCGCCTATCTCGAAGCGATTGTTCTAATGTCACGAAAGCGATAGCGAGTCGATTACGCTTCTATCGGCGGCCCTACCACCTAACTCTAGCATTTCTTTCTTTCTATCGCTTTAATTTCACGAGTTTACTACGATAGGCGATACAAAATCACAAGATTGGAGTGCTAAAACTATAACGAGTGAATTAGGCGGTAAGGCCGCCGGCTTTCATAGCAAACTCGTGAAATTAAAGCGAGAAGAAAGAAAGAAAGAATTTATTGTGTTGAAATGTACAATTTAGTTGAGTCCTGACTCCAGAACTGTGCGAACTGTATTTCGGGAGTCAGTACCTTCCCATTATTATTAACATCGATGTATAACATACAAATCCTTAAAATAAGCTGCTATTAAACGAAATAAAAAGTACCTTAACAAACAAAATTTATACACTGTGTTTCAAAATAATCAATAAATAATCAATTCTTTATTGTAAACTCATTATTAAAATGTGTTTACACGTAATGTCATTCAACCCAAAATTTTCATGTAAATCATAGACATGATGATGATACTATGAATGACATGAAAATTTTGGGGTGAATGACATTACGTGTAAATACATTTTAATAATGAGTCTTCGATAAAGAATTGATTATTTATTGGTTATTTTGAAACACAGTGTATAATTAAAGCTAAGTTTTTTTAAAACAGCAACCGATTTTATCTGCTTGTGCAACATAGAATTAAATGTGTGTGTGTGTGTGCTTGTGTAAGTGTGTTTGGGTGTGTGTGTGTGTGTGTTTGTGTCTGGGTTAGCGTGTGCGTGAGTCAATTTGTGTGTACGTGCATGTGCGTGTGCATGTACGAGTGACTGTATCTGTTTTTGTATGTATGGATGTGGGTGGTATTTTTTTGTATGTGGGTGTATGCTCATTTTTTTTAGCATGAATACTAAGGTTTTAGGAATTCTTCAACAGTGCATGGATCAGCATCTAAAAGGAATTTATTTCCTTTGATAGCGAGTGCACTCGCTATCGTGTGCGTTCCCCCAGCAGGAAATTGTGTCCTAGGCCAAATTAAGTTTCATGAATAATTAGAACGTAATTTGCTATAAATGTGCGCGAAATAAAAAATTTGTGCGCGTTTCCGTTTTGGAAAAAAATGAGAAAAACGAATCCTGCTGGGGTAACGTTTTTCCAGCAGGAAGATTTTAAAGGAATAATCTGAGAGATAAATAATTTATATGAGCGGATAGCTTATATTTGTGCATAAATGTGCGCCAAAAATGAAATTTGTGGGCCATCGGGTTTTACAGATATTTCGTTTCCTGCTGGGGTAACGTTTTGCTGAAACTTGTTTCTCCAAAACCATCGAATGTGCACCCATTGAATAAAGATACATGAGTAGCTTTTAATTTGTGCCTATTTGTGACATAATTTGTTTTTCAAAAATATTTACATTTTAGGAGTAATCACGTATTGAAGAAAACTCGAAAAAAAATTATAGCGCTTAAATGAGAAAACATAGAAGCTCACTGAAAACGTTATTTGATTGGTCTTATTGTTTCGATCAAAAATAAAAAGTTTCATGAATCTGGGAATACGCGTTTTTAAATAATATAACTTTAACTTTAATTGGTTATAACGTCACTTTACACTCAAAATGCACGAAACTGATTAAAGCCAAGTTAAATGGGTATGAATAAAAAATTAGTGCATGTTCCAAAATATATGTCATGAAAATTTCAGCTTCATACATTTATTAATAAAGTAGATATAAACAAAAAACCAAAATATGGGCTAAGTTTATGGTTATCCGACTAAATCCGAATGACCACCAAAAAGCGACGATTTCATACTTGTTGATGACATTCTATTCTTGACAGTATTAAACAACAGTTGTTGTCGATACAGTCGCGTTCATAACGGCAATTGAGTTTTTGAGTTTATTGTCATTAATGTATCATTCATAGCAATTTTAGTACAAAATAAACTGCCGTGCTATTGTTAGATAAGTTATCCAACGGACCAAGTAAAGAGCTTTGCGGCACACTAGACATAGACTTTACTCGAGGGAGACTCTGTACTAGGGTCGTCTGCTTAGGTACCTCCGTCTTATATATTTCTGCCGCAAAGCAGCAGTGCTTGCATTGCTGTGTTCCGGTTTGAAGGGTAAGATATGGCAGTGAAATCACTGGGTACTGTGACTTTACATCTGGTGTCACAAGTTGGCAACGTACACTGTGGTTCTTGTGGGGGTTGTAGTTTTGCTGCGAATCTCACAGGAGCTACATGTATTATAGGCGACTGTTACCACTTACCATCAGGTGGGCAGTTTGCTTGTTTGCCAACTTTCTGCAATTAAAAAAAATAAAAAAATAAAGTCGGAGTCGTCACAGGAGAGATTTTCACCTACAACAACAGCCTTTTTTTAGGGCGGTTCCCCCGCCCTAAAAAAAGGCTACGATTCCACTAGGGACTGATTACGAATTTCATGTAGGTAGGTATACATTTATCTGACACTCTTACGATGAAGCAAAACATCGTGAGGCAACCTGCATACATTTGCGAAAAAATTCAAAGGTCTACTCGTATGTAAAGTCGACCAATCCGCATTTCTCACTAGGCCAGCGTGGTTGACTAAGGCCTAAACACCCTAACTTAGGGTAGGCTCGAGCCCATCGCTGGGGACGTATATGAGCTGTGATGATGATCAGGTACGCCTTGCCTTGTTATATTATACTGATCTTCCTGTAAACTATTTTCCCTAAACATTTTCCAAAAACATTTAAAATCGACATCGGATGGTGGTTCTCAAATTTAGCTTAGAAGTCCTTTTTGTGAAGAAATATATTTTTTACAGGATATTGTGGAGGGACCCTACAATTGTATTTTAATAACATGTTGGGATGGTATGAAACCATAAAAATTTCTTTAAATTGTTAATGTGACAGTATTAAAAGAGCAATCTAATTTTAATTCTTTTTATTGAAATTTTTACAAATGTACATGGTAAAGCATTTCTTATTTCAAATGTCTTATTAATTACAAAAATACATTAATTACAAAAAAATACATGTTTTTCTCTTTTTAATGTAATTTTAAATAAAAATAAAAATTATTTAGGGCTTACTAACTAAAACAAACCGAAATATTTATTTAAATTCACTATAATAATATTAAACTAATACAATGAAGGTAAAAAAATACTTCCACCCTATGCGAGTAATCTAGCTTTATAGCTACAAGTAAACAACTAGGTGCCAACAGTACCTACTTCACCTAACGCCATAAATTGATGTTTTGATTCTATTACATTAAAAAAGCAGTTTCTAAGCATTTAAATAATTTTGCTGTTGCAAATTTTATGTTCATAATATAAAAGGATACTTTATTGGTTTCCTATCTATTTCTATAACTTGACCATGTTTATGTTTGTTTGCCTTAATAAATTTTCAATATGCCTAATATTTATTTGATATCTTTTTATTTCCACTAAAGGAGGTCTATCTCCGTAATTGTAATATTATATAATGCTATGATTTATATAATACTAGCTTTTGCCCGCGGCTTCGCTCGCGTTAAATTCGGGGTAACACGGAAGATTTCCAAAAAAAAAATAAGGCAGGTATTTTTCGTTGGTAACAAAGAGTCTACCGATTTTTAGCTTCCTGCCTTGAAAACTGCGAAAAGTCCCATATAAAATTTCCCCCCTCTTTTTGGGGTTGGGGGCAGATTAAAAAAAAAATGATGCAAGATTTTTTGTCACAAATAGTCCGCATATCAATTTTTAGCTTTCTACCTTGAAAATTGCGGAATACTCCATGCAAACTTCCACCCCCATTTTAGGGAAGTGGGGGGTTAGAAAGAGACAAAAAGTAGCCTATGTCACTCTCCATCCCTTCAACTATCTCCACTTAAAAAATCAGGTCAATCCGTCGCTCCGTTTTGCCGTGAAAGACGGACAAACAAACACACACATACACTTTCCCATTTATAATATTAGTATGGATTACATAATATATAATATAAATTACATGGATTACATAATATATAAGCAAACTAAGTTTTAAAAAGAAATTACGAAAGCTGTACCATGAGAATCTTTTTACTCCTGTTGATTAAGAATATGCATATTATCTTCGAAATATCATTTCGAATGTCATTTTCGTTTTATAGTTTTGTAAATTAATAGTAGGCACATATATATTAGTTTATTTTATTTATAATATTTATGTATTAGTATATTATGTATATAGCATTATATATATACCATTATCCAGTTGTTTTTACCATTAAAGTACTACATCTACTTCCTTTTCTCTGCACCACCCAAAGGTTGACTGGCAGATAATGCCTTTGGCATTAAGTCCGCCTCTGTACACAAATTGTACTGGAAGTTTAAATAAATAAATAAATATTTACATAATATATAATATTACATTATTAATTATCAATAGACGCACATTAAATAAGTAGGTATTTAAGTGGAAGTGTTTATTTTTAATAATATGTATAGACAATAAACTCAAAAAAAGTAAATAAATTCATTTTTCCAAAACAGTTTTATAGCCGAGTGTACACAGACGTGACGTATTAAAACTTGTTAGTGGGTAAAATTAAGAATGTCATCAACAAGTATGAAACCGTCGCTTTTTGGTGGCCTTTCGAATTTAGTCGGATAACCAAAGAATTAGCCGATTTTTTGGTTTTTGTTTATATCTCCTTTAATACAAAATATATGATGCAGAAATTTTCATGATAAATAGTTCTGAATACGCTCTAATTTTTGGTCTATACCTATGTAATTTGGGTTTAGTCACTTTCTTGCATTGTGAGTTTACAGTGACGTTATCACCGATTAAAGTTAAAGTTTAATTATTAAAAAACGCGTACATGTAGATTCTTGAAACTTTAAATTTGTTAGTAATAATAAGACCATTCAAAAGTCGTTTTCAGTGAGCTTCTATGCTTTCTCATTTATGCGCTAGAATTTTTTTTCGAATTTCCTTCATTACGTGATTACTCCTAAACTGTAAATATTTTTGAAAATCAAATTATGTCACAAATAGGCACAAATTAAAAGCTACTTATGTATCTTTATTCAATGGGTGCACATTCGATGGTTTTGGAGAAACAAGTTTCAGCAAAACGTTACCCCAGCAGGAAACGAAATATCTGTAAAACCCGATGGCCCACAAATTTCATTTTTGGCGCACATTTATGCACAAATATAAGCTATCCGCTCATATAAATTATTTATCTCTCAGATTATTCCTTTAAAATCTTCCTGCTGGAAAAACGTTACCCCAGCAGGATTCGTTTTTCTCATTTTTTTCCAAAACGGAAACGCGCACAAATTTTTTATTTCGCGCACATTTATAGCAAATTACGCTCTAATTATTCATGAAACTTAATTTGGCCTAGGGCACATTTTCCTGCTGGGGGAACGCACACCTCGCTATCGCCAACGTTAATCACTATGAGTTAGGCGCTAGGGCCCCGGGCTACTCCATTCTTTAATCTATGGTTATATGAAGATATCCGTAAATTATCATTTGATTCATTAAAATCTCCTTTTTACCCCCACACAAAGTTTAAGTAAAAATAATGTGCAACAAAAATAGAATTTAGCCCACTTTTGGTCATTCTCCTTTCTTTGTTCGCGTGTGAATGGTAGTCACAGTAGTGACAACGCAGGCCAGCACGTCAGTAGCCTATTAAGGTATTAGTGAGAAAAACTCTTCAGAACACTCGCCGTGGCAAAGGCGATAGAAGCCGCTTCATCACGGCGCAGCTTCCATGTCGTATGGCGATTCCATGTTAACTTTTGTGATTACAGAATGCTGAGAACACCCACAGAGGAGATATGGCCCGGAGTCTCTTCTCTCCCTGATTACAAGCCCACATTCCCCAACTGGAACACATTCAACCTGCACAATCATGTAAGTAAACAAAACCTTTCACTCGCCTATCACTTTGTTGCTTCAGTCAAGATTTATATTTATTTTTGTTTTACTAGCTGTTGCATGCGACTTTGTCCGCCTGGAATTACGTAGTATAGCGACTTCGGTTATATTATGCGTTCCCTGGGGAACTCATAAAATTTCGGTATAAACGTCAGTGGCGAGGGGTCGAGATTTGGCGAAGGTAAGCCGTAACATCAAAGGCCGTAACAAAAAAGCACTCACCGCGTGATGCCAGCGTCATGCGTTCTTCAGATGAAACGGCCCACTTTCATCATACAAAAAAGCACTAATAATATGATTACACAGTGTCTCTCCACTGAGTTTGAATTAGAAAACAATTATCATGAGGGTATTAAGTCCGCCTTTGTACTTCTTCTGTACATAAAGAATAAATAAATCATGGAAAACAAAACATTTTATTCAGTTTGCAACTGCCTGTCATCCACGTATGTTTTTTTATCGTGTAAAGATGAATGAAAATGTTAAAAAAATCCATCTCGACTTTAACAATCAATTATCATATTTGGAAGATCATATCATATCTGCCCGTGGGAGAGCCATGCTTCGGCACGAATGGGCCGGCTCGACCGGAGTGATACCACGGCCTCACAGAAGACCGGCGTGAACAAACGCTTGCGTTGTGTTTCGTCGAGTGAGTGAGGGTACCGGAGGCCCAACCCCCCTACCCCCCCTATGATGGCGCAGTTAAACAGATTGTTACCCCAGGAGGGTACCAACTGCGCTAGCGTTGGAGAATCCCTCTCTGGACGTCCACTTTCAGGACGCAATATACCTGGGCGTGGACGCCTAGGCCGCCCCTCGTATTCTGGGGGGGGCAAAACCGCGCTCAAACATACCTGGGGCAAGAGCAAACCCACAGCACCCCCTGCCACATTGACTGTGGACTTCTTTAATATCAGGGGACTTCACTCCAACCTGAATGCTGTCCACCACCACCTCGAGACAGTAAAGCCGGCCTTGCTCTTTTTGACCGAGACACAGATATCGTCTCCGGCGGACACTTCTTACCTTTCCTACCCAGGGTACGGACTGAAACACCTCTTCGCACCTAAGGCCGGTGTGTGCGTGTACGTCAGAGACGATATATGTTCTCGGCGCCTCGGTCACCTTGAAAGTTGGGACCTCTCCACCTTATGGCTCCGTGTAGACAGCGACGACCATCCCCGCGTCTATTCGTGCCTCTATAGGTCCCATAGCGGTGATACCGAAACCGACCGACTCATCGAGCACGTTCAAATGGCTGCAGACTTTGTGCAGCAGCAGATCCCACTCGCAGAGATCGTGATACTTGGCGATTTTAACGCTCACCACACCGAATGGCTCGGTTCAAGCAAGACCGATCATGCGGGTGGATCTGTTCACGCCTTCGCTCTTGCATATGGCCTGACACAATTGGTTACTACGCCCACGCGAATTCCTGATGTGGAGAGCCATGAACCTTCACTGTTGGATCTTCTGCTGACTTCTCATCCCGACGGCTACCTCATATCTGTCGGCGCCCCTCTTGGCTCCTCAGATCACTGCCTCATTAGGAGTTCGGTGCCACTCACGTGCTTGCAACGACCTCGAGTTGCACGTAGTCGCCGTGTGTGGCACTACAAGTCAGCAGACTGGGATGGGATGCGGTCCTTTTTTGCGTCCTACCCTTGGAGGCAGGTTTGCTTTATGCCGGATGATCCCAACTCCGCCGCTGAGTCTGTTGCCGATGTGGTGTTGCAAGGTATGGAAATTTTCATTCCATCCTCAGTTATCCCCATTGGTGGCAGATTCCAACCTTGGTTTGGTCAATCCTCCAAAAAGGCTTCTCGCTGGAAGCAGGAAACCTACCAAGCCTGGGTAAACGCGGTGACGTCTCGGGATGGAAATACCAGCACTTTGAAAAAGCAGTATAACTATGCCTCCAGATCCTTCAAAAGGGACATTGCAAAAGCGAAGTCGGAGCACATCAGTAGAATTGGCGTCTTCCTTCGGGGTCTCGTGCGTTCTGGTCTCTCGCCAAAGCTATTCAGGGAAATTTCTGCATGCCATCTTTTCCACCACTGCACAAGGATAACACTTCGTTAGCCCATGATGCTAAAGAGAAAGCCGATCTTTTAGGGAAACTCTTTGCATTCAACTCGACCTTGGATGACGGGGGACAGGAACCACCGACCATACCACGGTGCACGAGCTTTATGCCGGATATTCGGTTCCACCAAAGCTCAGTGCGTCAAGCACTAATCACCCTAGATATCCACAAGTCGAGTGGGCCTGATGGTATCCCTCCTATCGTGCTAAAGACGTGCGCTCCAGAGTTGGCACCGGTTTTAACGCGACTATTTCGGCTCTCGTATTCATCTGGCGTAGTCCCAACCTCATGGAAGACAGCTTTAGTGCATCCGATCCCTAAGAAAGGTGACCGCTCGAATCCGTCCAACTACAGGCCGATAGCTATAACCCCTTTGTTTTCAAAGATAATGGAATCGCTAATCAACCGCCAGCTTCTCCGGTACCTAGAGGATCACCAGCTGCTCAGTGACCAACAATACGGCTTTCGTAGGGGTCGCTCTGCTGGTGATCTTCTAGTTTACTTGACACATCATTGGGCAGAGGCAATTGAAGCGAAGGGGGAGGCACTGGCAGTTAGTTTGGACATCGCGAAAGCCTTCGATCGGGTATGGCACAAAGCGCTCCTCTCAAAACTTCCTTCATACGGGCTTCCCGAGAAATTATGTGGATGGGTCACTAGCTTTCTAGCAGACAGAAGCATTAAGGTCTTGATTGATGGTGAATGCTCAGACCCACTGTCTGTAAATGCTGGTGTCCCCCAAGGATGTGTGCTTTCACCTACACCATTCCTTCTGCATATCAATGATATGCTACAAATCAGCAGCATTCATTATTATGCAGACGACAGCACGAAAGACACCTTCTATAACGGCCGTGCGAACTCTTCTCGGGAAAACGTCATTGAGTGCCGGAATAAACTTGTGTCTGAAATCGAAACTTCATTAGAGAAAGTTTCTAACTGGGGTCGTCTTAATTTAGTCCATTTCAACCCCTCAAAGACACAGGTTCACTCCGGCGCACCGCCTTCAGCTATACAAGGCGCAGGTTCGGCCTCATATGGAATACTGTTCTCATCTTTGGGCTGGGGCACCCCAATACCAACTTCTCCCACTGGACCGCATTCAACGGAGAGCGACTCGAATCGTCGACTGCCAGGAAATTTCAAATCAGCTTGATACCTTGGTGCTGCGTAGAGATGTCGCTTCGCTATGCATCTTCTATCGTATTTATTACGGGGAATGCTCCGAGGGATTGTTCGGACTTATACCTGCCGCCTCTTTCCGCCATCGTTCCACGCGGCAAAAAATCCATGCCCATCACTTAGATGGTTGGCAGTCCACAACTGTGCGTTTCTCTCGAAGTTTCCTGCCTCGCACAGTCAAACTTTGGAACGAATTGTCGCCTGCGGTATTTCCGGACCGATACGACCTTCAAACTTTCAAAAAAAGAGCGTATTCCCACCTCAAAGGCCGGCAACGCACTTGTAACTCCTCTGGGGTTGCGGGTGTCCATGGGTGACGGTAATTACTTACCATCAGGTGATACGTCTGCACGCTTGCCCCCTATCCCATAAAAAGAAAGAAAAAAAGAAGAGCACGGTCTAATTTGATAACATGGTTTTTATTTTCGTAACTAAGTTTGGGAAACGAAGAACTAAGCAAGTAGTCAGTCCAACAGCATTCTATAAGCATTAAAGCTATTTTGGCAAATAAATCTTACCGCAGCAAACAAATAATTATGTAAGAGAACACATCACAAAATCAAACAAATACCGGTAAAAATTTGAAATCTCACTCACTAATCAAATCACAACAAACATACGTAAAATCGCGGACGCCGGACACGTACTAATCAATAAATTTCATAATCCTGACCACTGAGGCACCGACGCGACGATGACTTCCGAAGACAAAGAGATAGAAACATTCAAAATTATGCATGAGTCAGAAAGAGATAGACAATGTAGGCTGGTTCGTGATAGCTTACATTTTCCGAATTGACCCGCGAGCCGCGCGTAGGTCGTGCGAGAGATCGGATCTCAACATAACAATGAATGAAATGCGCCGAGACGCAGTAGGCAACGTTAGGCTACGAACTTACGGCTTCCCTTACGCGATTTTCTATAGAAATCATTGATGTCCAATTCAAGCATCTAAGCTCGCTCACATTGATTCATTGAAGCTTTTAACAGCGCCATCTACAAAATTATAGTACTTTTTATACAGGGTGTCCCAGAAGCCGACGTCAAGCAGAAAGCAGGCGGTAGACTAATTCATATAGGTTATCAGAAAAATATTTAAAAAAATCTAAGTCACCTATTTAAAGAAAAATCTAACATTTAAAAAAATCGATATAATTTACACCCTGTGACGGTTTTTCACTCTTGTTGCTACAAATCTTGACTTTTCTAAACATTTTCTTTTGTTTTGTAATCCTGAATAATGTTTCTGTATACTCTAATCTAAAATTTAAAGCCAGCTGCTCCAAATTAGAAGAATATGCCATTTTTATCTAAATTAAATATTAAAAATAAATTTTTCGCATAGCTTTAACAAGCTGTACTGAAAAAAAATGTACTATGCGAGTTTGGCAAGTAACTGCAAAAGTTGGCGCATTCAATAAGGATTCCAAAATGGTATGATACTTGGTAGATAATTTCTACGATTGCAGACAATATTTTTTTTTCCAAAAACAGGCAGTTTTGAACAAATTTTTCTTACGTACTTAAAATTTATTCTAATGTATCCATGGTTTGCTTTAAGGCTGTAACTTTAACATTCTAGTTTGAGTGAGACCGGGAGAGTCATTTTACGAAGTGTGAGAGAGACAGATAGTGACGCTAACGTGACAGAGACGGAGAGATTCGAAGTATGAGCGAGACAGAGAGTGACGCTAACGTGACAGAGACGCCAATTATTCGCTAACGCACAAACAATACACATAAGTACGTTTCGCTCCTTCGCTTACTGCGCATCTTTTTGTATTCGTTCGTGTTGATTTCGTGCTTACCACTTTCTGCTTCGTTTATTGGACTTGATTGCTTGTGATTTGGATTCGGACTGTTTAGTTTCTCTACCGACGACCTTTGCTTTGCTCCGGACTACTTATCGTTGATTGTGTAATTGTGTAGTGCCACCATGTCTGCGTACACGACACAAGAATACGCCAACATGTATTTAATTTATGGGGAATGTAGATGCAATGCCAACGCTGCAGCTAGACTTCATCGTGAGAGGTACCCAAATGCAGCTCGTTTTCCGGATCATCGAGTCTTTACAAATGTGCACAGATTACTCTTCTCAGAGGGCCGACTGCCGAACCAAGTACATAGTGAAAGAAGATTTCGTCCCCCTTACGAGGACGTTGTACTAGACATTGTCGAAGAAGATCGGAGTATTTCTGTACGTGGAATAGAGAGAAGCACAGGAGTACCCAAAAGTACAGCCCATCGGATTTTGCAAAGAAATCAGCTACACCCGTACCACGTACAGCGAGTACAAACTCTACTACCCCGGGACCATCGACCCCGTGTTGCTTTTTGTCAAACAATGCTAAAAAAACAGAGAAAATCCGCGATTCTTCGAAAAAATTTTGTGGTCAGATGAGTCGACATTTAAAAAAGATGGTTACATGAACCTACACAACTTACACAAGTGGCATATCGAAAATCCTCATTTGATGAGGCAAGATAGATCACAATATCGATTTAAAGTGAATATGTGGACCGGAATTTTAAATGGACAAATAATAGGTCCTTTTGAGCTGCCAGACGCCTTGACTGGTGAAGTTTATTTACATTTTTTACAAAATGATTCACCAAATCTACTGGAAGTGTGCCACTTAACATTCTGAGAGATATGTGGTTTCAACAAGATGGTTGCCCAGCTCACTATGCCAGCTCAGTAAGAGAATATCTCGATGAGGAATACCCAGGCAAATGGATAGGACGATCTGGTACTATCTCGTGGCCAGCCCGTTCCCCAGATTTAAATCCATTAGATTTCTTTTACTGGGGAGCGGTGAAGGAGAAAGTTTACGCAAAGCCAATCGAAACTGTGACTGACCTACGGCAAAGAATAATAGAAGCAAATGATTTTGTTAATAATGGAAGATTCGCCCGCTTGAAAGCTTGATATTTTTTAAGAAGATGTCGAGCCTGCATTAGAGCTGAAGGAAGACAGTTTGAACACCTGTTGTAAATCTTGACATTTAAATAAATTATGTTAATCAATTTTTGTGTATTTAATTTATTTCACTATCTGTCTCTCTCACACTTCGTAAAATGACTCTCCAGGTCTCACTCAATCTAGAATGTTAAAGTTACGGCCTTAAAGCAAACCATGGGTACATTAGAATAAATTTTAAGTACGTAAGAAAAATTTGTTCAAAACTGCCTGTTTTTGGAAAAAAAAATGTCTGCAATCGTAGAAATTATCTACCAAGTATCATACCATTTTGGAATCCTTATTGAATGCGCCAACTTTTGCAGTTACTTGCCAAACTCGCATAGTACATTTTTTTTTCAGTACAGCTTTTTAAAGCTATGCGAAAAATTAATTTTGAATATTTAATTTAGATAAAAATGGCATATTCTTCTAATTTGGAGCAGCTGGCTTTAAATTTTAGATTAGAGTATACAGAAACATTATTCAGGATTACAAAACGAAAGAAAATGTTTAGAAAAGTCAAGATTTGTAGCAACAAGAGTGAAAAAACCGTCACAGGGTGTAAATTATATCGATTTTTTTAAATGTTAGATTTTTTTTAAATAGGTGACTCAGATTTTTTTTTTATATTTTTCTGATAACATATATGAGTTAGTCTATCACCTGCTTTCGGCTTGACGTCGGCTTCTGGGACACCCTGTATAAAACTAGCTGTGGCCGCGAACTACGTTTCGCCTTAATTTATTTTTTCCCGACATCTTCAACAAATATCCTTAATGTACACAGAAATAAATACAAAAACTTAACAAATTATATACTAAAACCTTCCTCGAGAATCACGCTATCGAGTGGTGAAAACCGCTTGAAAATCGGTGCAGTAGTTTTTGAGTTTATCGCGAACGGACAGACAGACAGACGCGGCGGGGGACTTTGTTTTATAATATGTAAAGAAGTACCATAATTTTGTAGATGGCGCTGTTAAAAAGTACCTCCTTTTAAGAATTTTATTTATTTAAAGCTTTATGTACATAAAGTATACAAAGGCGGACTTAATGCCATTAGGCATTTTCTGCCAGTCGACCTTCGAATTTTGGGTGATTTCGAAAGGTAGGACAATGGGAATCGGTTTATATGGACCCTTCGCCACTGATAAACGTAGGCTTTGCCCTTCCTCAGGGCTTAAGGCTTTCTCTACAACGTCACATTTTAACAATGCATACAGTTTGGAAACGCGTTTGATGTTGGACGACACCGTCAGCAGAAAAATGAAAATTAATTTAAATGCGATTATAATGTAATTTATTTACAAGATATCAAAGCTTGCTCCAGCATCAGACCCTGGTTACCATATAGGACCGAAGTACTCGTCATTACGAATGAAACGAGCCCAAACTCGATGGGGTTGTGTCGTTTTATTGCGGAGTTCCTATGGCCACCTTCCAGTTCCAGCATCACACCCTGGTTACCATATAGGATCAAAGTAACAAACGGAGACTAGAGAAATTTATCTAAACTTGCTTGGGCTCGCGTGGATGGTGGGCCCTTAACTCTGTCGTTTACCTCTTATCAGTTAAGCGACAACACCATATATACTGGCGTGCGACCATAGAGTTTCAAATTATAATGTACAAAATTCCTGCGATTGTACTTAAGAAGTGTGCAGCGGAGTTGACTCCGGTCCTGACGCGTCTATACCGTCTGTCGTTCTCTGCTGGTTGTGTGCCGAAATCTTGGAAAGAGGCCAATGTCCAGCCGGTTCCCAAAAAGGGACATCGTTCTGATCCGGCTAACTATCGCCATATAGCCGTCACTTCCATTTTGTGTAAAATCATGGAGAGGATCCTTAACACCCAGCTGATCCGTTACCTGGAAGGTCACTCGTTGCTTAATGACCGTCAGTATGGGTTTCGTCCTAAACGGTCAACAGGTGACCTTCTAGCGTTCCTTTTGCACAAATGGGGTGAATCTATCGATAAGCGCGGCGAGTCTGTGGCTATTAGTCTCGACATCGCCAAAGCTTTTGATAGAGTCTGGCACAAGGCTCTCCTTTCCAAGCTTCCGGCATACGGATTGCCCGCTCAGTTCTGTACGTGGATTGCCAGCTTCCTCCACGAGCGTAAAATTCGCGTTGTCGTTGACGGCTGCGCTTCGCGGTTCGTGGCAGTGAATGCTGGTGTTCCACATGGCTCCGTTCTATCCCCAACATTGTTTCTTCTGCATATCAATGACATGCTTTCCTTGGGAAGTATACATTGCTATGCAGACGACAGTACAGTGCATGGGGGATATCACGGAAGCTCAGGGGCTGCTCGTGGCAATATTGATAGGGAGAGGCAGAATCTTATCATTGAGCTCAACAGGACGCTGGACCTCATCTCCGAATGGGGTTCCAACAATCTTGTCGAGTTCAATGCTAAGAAAACACAGGTGTGCGCGTTCTCGGCGAAAAGGTCACCTTTCCTCCCCCCTCCTTCTCTTCAGGGCACAACCCTTCACACACAGAGTAACATCACCTTGCTGGGAATGAACATTCGCTGCGATCTGAACCCCAGAGACTACATCGAATCCGTTATAACTGCTGCCTCACGGAAACTCGGTGTCCTAAACAAGGTGCGTAGGTATTTTGCGCCGGACCAACTATGCCTGTTGTATAAAACTCAGGTTAGGTCTTGCGTGGAATATTGCTCGCACCTTTGGGACGGCTCCGCTCAATACCTCCTCGATGCTCTGGACAGATTGCAGCGTCGCGCTATTCGAATAATTGGCGATGTAGAGGCAACTAACACCCTCGAGCCTCTACAACTTCGTCGTGACATCGCCTCTCTTAGCGCCTTTTACCGAATGTTCCATGGGGAATGCTCTGAGGAGCTCTTTAACCTTATCCCTCCCTCTCCATTCCTTAACAGAAACACGTGTAAGGGCCTTCGGAGTCATCCGTACACTGTGTCCTCCTTTTCACACCGTACCAAGAAATTCCAAGATTCCTTCTTCTGTCGTTCATCCCATACTTGGAATTCTCTACCTGCGCACGTGTTTCCTCCATCCTACAACATGGGTTCCTTCAAAAGAGGTGTGAAAAAGCATCTTTTAGGCCGGCAAGGGGCGGGCAGGTAGGATAGTGGATGTCGTCCCTACTCTATCTGTCAACTCATTTGGGCCTCTTTCACCGCTTAACATCAGGCGGGAGGAGGTCATTTGCCGGGCCTTACATAAAAAAAAAAAAAAAAAAAATGCAATAGCGATATGACTGTAAAGCACCTTCTTATAGAATGCTCATTCTTTAATGCAGATAGACTTAAAGTAAGCCTTACTAGAAATCTAAAAAAATGTCTAGATGAGCCTCAAAATACACTAGCTATTAACTAGCTATTACAAAGAAATATAAATTGTACCCTACTGTGGTCGCTAATGACCTTAGATGTTTGAGCGACGTTAAATAAATTAATAAAAAAAAAGAAAGATGGACATATCTTCGTAATTTGCTAGAATTGAATTTATTAATTAATATATGTACTTCATTCTTCTATAATAAAAATAAGTTGACATGTCTGAGCTATTGCGTTATTGATATACCAAATTTTATTAAAATTGGTTTAGGACCTTAGGCGCGGAAGCGTAACGGACAGACAGACAAGAAGAGTAACTTTTGTATTTTAATATTAGGAGGGACATTCGTTGAAATATCATTATTAAGCAGTTGCCATTTTTGACAAGTTCACCTCCATTTTACAGGTACAAAACCTCGACGAAGTTGGCATGGACCTGCTTCAGAAGATGCTGGTGTATGATCCTGTGAAACGTATCTCTGCGAAGGACGCGCGACTGCACAGGTACTTCCGTGACGTGAAACTGCCCAACGGTCTCGCGTTACACGCTGCGTATATAAAGGAAGACAGAGAGAAGAACACGCAGTCCATATAGCGAGGTACTGTATAGCTTTGTAACATAGTCTATGTAAGTTTGTAACATAATTTGAAACCATGCTTACTGCTTAAATGGAATAAGCATTGAGTTATGCCATTACTACATTTCGTACAGCCTATAAAATGTAATGTTGCTTCCACAGTAATAGTCTTTATGACACAGTCTGTGTAGCTTTGTAACATAAAAGAAAATTCAAAGTCCAAGTTTAGCATTTTTTTTAAAAATGACACAGATAATTTTTTCTTTGTTCTAATAAGATATATAATATAAACATAAGTGTAGCGAGCGTTGATGCAAGCACTACTAGTGCGTTTTCTTCTTCATACATCGTAAATTAAATGCTATGATTGTGTGCGTGGGCACACATTGGTAGCATTTAAAGATGTACAAAGCATTTATGTGCGCACACGCACATGAACAGCGCTCAGTGCGTAGGTAAAATGTCCGCCTACTATGTAATACATATTTATACTATAGTATCATTATAAACATGTCACTTACGTAATTTAAACTTTTCTCTCATTGTGAATAGGTTACGTTATCAAAATCCCGGTCAAATTACTTTCCTGCGAGTGAAAAGACGTTTACGTTTATGCCAGCAGTCGACCGAATTCAACACGGCCGGTCAACCTAGCAGCATAGACAGCAATTGGACGCGTTAACAACTTATCGCCCGATTAGCGATAATTCACTAGGAGGGGACGTTCCAAGTATTACGTGACGAAACTTTTGAATATTTTCGAACCCGCTCCCCCCATGTAACGCGTCGAAACATTTTTCTGTACCCCCCCCTCCTTCTTAAACGTTGCTTTAGTTAAAAGTCACAATTATTTTACGTAAAAGGTTGCCAATTTGTCGGATTTTAATTCCCTAGTTTTTAATTAAATAAATAAATGTTGCGCAGCGTGTTGTTCGAACCCCCACCCGCCCCTGTAACTAATCGTTTACAAAACCCTCTCCTCCATTCCCCAAATTGCGTAACGTAATACTTGAACGCACTCTAAAGGGCAAAATTTCTATACAATATATTACATAATTTTATTTCAATAATTTTAGCTCTCAGCCAGTTTGATCTTTTTAGATGTATGGCTTTATTTGATTATTTTTTTTATAAAAGATCCCTAGATATGACACAGTGACTATAATATCACATTTCTGAATATATTTTATCTTCTCCATATGCTCAATGTATAAATATTATCAGTTTTACAAAAGTTTTATTAGCAGTTTCACAAAAGTTTTAGGAAATTTTGTAAATAAATTTGTTTGAGTAAGTTGTATGTGTTAAAAACTGTCATTTCGAAAAGTATTTTTCAAGAAAATGTATAATTATGTGATTCTTACAGCTAATTTCACTAATCTTGTCTTAGCTTAGGATATTATATAAAGATATTGAATTGAGTTGAATTGAATCCTAAGTAGTATGCTGTCACTTCTTGTCTTTATTGGCAGGAATGTAACAGCTTGCCATTTAAGATTGTCCTAGGCTAAGACAAGGTTATTGAAATTGGCCATTAATAAGTTACAAGAATTGACGCATTTAAATGTAATTTGCCACAATTTCATTTAGATTTAATATATTATGTAGAATAAACACAAATTGAACGGCCTTAATTTATTATTTGTTAGCATGTAGATGAAGATTTTGGTGCTTGAATACAGGATAGAGAACTTCTTTCAGCACTTGAAAACGCATTATCTAGAAAAAAGTCGGGTCTTAAAAATGACACACATTATACAGCATTATACAGATGTGCTACCAATAAGTTTATCAACAAGTGATGAAAAAGGTTCACAATACATGTACATTTTTGGAACGTTTTATGTCGTGGCATGATGATATGACCATCTCTGACAGGTGCGATAATCCCTGTTTTCCATTTAAACGTCACCAATTTTTTCATGCTGCCATCAAATGTTAACCATGTTTTGCGTTTCTTTTAAAAAATGTAAACATTTTTAACCGCGCTATTTTTCACAAAGGGAACCTAACCTAAACAAGTAAGTTTATTTGAATGGAACGCATTAGGTTAACATACGATGCTAGCCTTGCTAGCGTCAAAAGCTAATGAAACGCAATGATCTTATAAATGTTAAAGATGCTGCAAATCTGTGCTTAAGTAGAACGCGCCTAATTAGGGCTACCGCGAGTGATTTTGTCGCTAGGGGCGCTAATGTGATTGTTGGCTATTGTCGTGGGTTGATTTAATAATGATTTATTATACAACGTAAACTTGTGATAATTTTGCATTTGTAAAGCATAGTTCAACAAATCAATCTATTTGACAGTTTGACCTTTTCGCCAGTGGCGCCAACTGGTCAGCATAAATACCTGTCAGAGATTGTGAAATAGATGGCCCATTCCAGTTAAGCACGGATTTGCAACATTTTCAACATTTTTAGCATCAACGCTTGGCTTTGGTGTTAGCATTTCGTGCTGGTTTCGTATGTTCCACATAAACATTTTTGCCATGAAAAGTTAACATCAAATACCCATGTTAATAGATGGGTCCTCCGATACAATTTTTTGACAGCTTTCAAATTTGACATTTGGATACTTTTTTTCATGAATCAAAAAGATTTTTAAGTGGATTTTATTATTAAATTTAATGATATTTATAGTTTTAACCGATTTTGATTTATATTATTCGAAATATTAAGTTACTGGACTAAGTAGGTGAGACGTCAAAATTCAGCACAAAAATCCGTTCATACCGTTCCATTTGTAACAATTAGCGCGGCTAAAAATGTCAACATTTCTTAAAAGAAACGCATAACGAGGCTAATATCAGATGTCAGCACCAGCAAAGTGGTGATGGTTAAATGGAACACAGCTAGAGTATGTCATATATTTTGACAATTGTCGCACCTGTCGGAGATGGTGAACATGTTACATGAAATACTGTCCTGCCTGCTCAAGTTGTCATACAAGCGGATTAAATATTAAACGATAAAAAAGTTGTATCTCTCGTAACACATGCTTGGTCAAGTCACTTGTCTGGCAGAATTGTTGTTGGCAATGATGACACATTTCCATAATTAAAAGAAGGAGAAATACTATCAATTTTGTATTGGGAAACACCCTGAAATTGAAAAAAAATCATTGTTTTATACAAAGACTGACATACTGAAATGTATGTGCTAGCACATTTTTTTCTCGTGATTTCAGAGTCGATCCCATTACAAATCGATAGTGACCCGTGGAGTAGACCAATCTGCCACAAGATTAAAACAACCAAAAATTACCAAGTATAATATTTTACAGTACACCCAAACTATCGTAAGTTTAGAATTTTATTTTGTGTAATTTAGAATAATAGACTTGGCTAGTAATAAACTTCTATTCTTTGTACATAATGTCGCAATATTATAATTTTTCACCGCACTAAGAAAATTGGTATGATAAAGAATTCACACAATTTGAATATACACACTCTATGATATCAGTGTTTGGTCATTTATTTTTTTTACTCTCAATTTTTTAAATGTAACATCAATTGGACATTTCCATCATCAAATTTTCTTAGATTTAAATTATTATAATATATAGGTAATTATTATAATTTAATGTATAGAGATAACTCTGAATTTTGTTCAGGCTATTTTAAGAAAGTTTCGATTTTAATTTTTTAATAATATTTTTGTTGTGTGAATGTGTCGTATGCTCCTTGTATTAATGTGCCAACTTAATGTTGTGTTTTTGCAACAGACAACGATCTAAAAGTTTGACGAAAAATATTAGACTTTGTAAGCTGTAAGCCTACCTCAGTTTTTTTTTCGGTTGCTTACTCAGAATTGTCATTTTGAAATACACTAGTTTTGTTTGTACGTAGTTCATTATAACACTAATGAATATGAATGAAATGAAAAATATTTAGGTATAAAGCATACATTTGAAGACATATCAAAATTTGAGAGGGTGTCCGAACCCCAAGCCCCCCCCCTTACCTATGCCATTCATATCTAAGGCGTGGTGAAGCAGTTTCGGTCTTACTATAGCAGTGACGTACTGTCTAATTAATATATGTTTTTTTTTTATAGTTTTCCTCAGAAAGTTACACCGCTTTCTGGGGGAGTGTATTGTCTTGTGTAACATTCTTTTTCTTATGTGGTAAATTAATATATGTTGTATGCATAGAATAATGTGTAAAATTTAGGTTGCGGGCATGTGAGTGAAATAAATCTGCCATATTCTTATTTAATACTAGCTCTGCCCGCAGCTTTGCTTGCGTGAAATTCATCAGCTTGCTCGTAGCGTGATGTTTTACAGCCTATAGTCTTCATCGATGAATGGGTTATCCAACACTAAAACAAATTTTTAATTCGAACCAGTAGCTCTTAAATAGCGCGTTCAACCAAATTAACAAACTCTTCAGCTTTATAGTATTTTAATTAATAATAATTAATTAATTAATATACTATAGATCGAAGTGCGATACTCTGATGTTGAGGTAACCTTTTCAAAGGTGTGTTAACGCTCAACTATTTTAAAGTTATACTGGTTAATGCCTTTATATTCAATTCAATTCAATTATTTCTTTCTTTCATTTTAATTTAGCCACGTTCCGAGTTGTTATAAGTATTATGTTGTAACAAACTACAGTAACGTATGCTCGGAAATTCTTAATTTCGAATCCATATTAATTATAACCGAAAACATAACGCGTATACGTCTAGTTTGTGTCGTGTTTTAAATTATTATGTTGCATAGAAGTGTATGGTGTCTCGCGTCTGGTACACGAGGCATTTCATGTGCTATTTATATGATATAGACATAATTTCTTGTTAAAAGCTATGACAACGCCTTGATCAGCTCGGTAAACTTTGTCATTAAATAAAACCAGTTACACTGCCATAATTTTCTCGTTTGTTTTGATAAATAATACTTGACATGTTTCCGATCGAGATCAAGATGTTGTCTGGTAATATTCACTGACTGACTTTGGTTACAAATGTTATCTATGTATTCTTGGACAACAACTGTAATTAATATTTTAATTGAACATTGATGTATGAAGTGATAGATAAGTGACGACTGAAGACATATTCATAATTCCACTCCTGGAATTCAAAGGTGCTTTAAAATTCCACATCAGGAATTCAGGAGATGGTCATACGAAAGATACATAATAAAATAACAAACTACTAAGTTTAGGGATTTCTTTAAATTTCCTATTTTTTTTATGTTTGCATTTGCTGTATTAGTATCATCGTCCCTTCTGTTTGATAATTTATTATAAATACATCGGGGCCCCAAATCTACCAATAAACTATTGCAGAAACGAAACCGAACCGTTGCTTTCGACCATTCAGAACGCTTCATTACCACGTCATCGAACTAATGAAAGTCAATCCGCGCGCTCCTATTGGCTGTAACTTATTAGTAGAATTCGACCTCAGCACATTAAACAATGCTTTGTAGTATTGCCAGCCTCACTCCCATGAAGCACCGACAGTTCGGTAACTATTAAGCGGTCTTTGCCCTCCACGGTCTATTTGGCGGCACAAGCTGGCGGCTTTTGCATAAGAACATTGCAAGCCGTAATAACCTTTGCCGGCGGCATGAGAACCGCGGCTTCCTTTGCCTGTGGACCTTCTGCTTGCTCAGAGTTTACGTGATCATTCGGTTTTGTGGTTGACTGCTTTGGACTATAACTCTGTGATATTTGTAGCATTAGTGTGATCAATAACGACAATAATTATGACCGGTTCGATCGGCGGTTGCGTAAGAGCTAGGCGACGCGATGTATTTGCATACACGTTATACGGGCGGCGCGCTCCGGGATCGTTGGAAACTTGGGACGTTAATTTAAACCGTATAGGTATTATATATCAATTTATTCTATTACCCAACTATCATTACAGTGTGTCACGTTTTACTCTTGGTGATCGTCTTTTAATCTTCTAGAATATTCTATATTTAAAAGGGTGTCATTCCTTGCCGTTGAGCATATCTTCGCAATGAGGTGGAATGCGGTGTCATAGACGCAAGGAGGTCACCACATTCGCCTTGGCGAGGTACTGATGCAGATTGAGGTTTGAGTGGAGTGGGCAAGCTTCGAGGTAACGTCTTCTAAATTTAAAATAATAAATTTTATCTATCTGTGAATTTGGTAACTAGCGATAGGTATTTGACACTAGCCTAGGGATCCCATGATTCTAAAATGTGAAAGCGGGACACTTCCAAAAAAATAACATTTACCACAGGGTATAAACAGAAGTAGACTCCCTTCTCTCTGATCGTTACTTGCAATTTCAGAAACGATTCTACCAAGTAAGGTTATTCAATTTATTTAAATCTTTACAGCTTTATTAATAAAAATTTACTCCTTGGATCATCCTCGGATTAGTTAGTCCGTGTTTTGTCTTGACGTGTTTTGTCTTGGCGGAAACAAGACAAAACACGGAGTAACTAATCCGTGGATAATCCAAGGAGTAACATTTTTATTAATAAGGTCTTTAATGTTTTTGTACAGCCGGCTTTCAAAGTAGATAACCATCTTATTACCATGTCACACCAACTATTAACAATGCAATATAGGTGTACCATACTAAATAAAAGGTATAGTTGGTGTGACATGGTGTTAAATGTGCTAAAAATGCTTATCCACTTTTGAAGCCGGCTGTACCTTGTAACATCGCTTATCAACTTAATATGAAAACTTCGCTATCTAGAATGTTCGAGGTCTTTTAATCATTCATAGAATATTTCCCTGTTAAGTTCTAAATATAAGAATAAGGAAGGAAATACAATAAAAGTTTTATTTGTACGTAAATCTTTAATATTTCTAAAGCGGAACATTTTCGGGTGCCAGTGGACAGGGGGACATGAATTCTAAAAGCGGGAGTGTCCCGTCTTAATCGGCACGGATGGGATCCTTACATTAGCCCCATACAAGAAACGTCCAAATTCTATCTCCAGTGGGGCTAGCACGCAGGAGAATCGAAAATCGAATCGAAATCCGAATCGAGGAGTTTGTATGGCAATTTTATTAGTTCTGCTACTCACCGCCGTGGCGCTAATAACATTGCCATACAAACTCCTCGATTCGGATTTCGATTCGATTTTCGATTCTCCTGCGTGCTAGCCCCACTGTAAACAAATGTAGAGATAGTCGGGGTATCGAAACCGGTCGTTAGAATATCTAGGAGTGTGTTTGCCGCCTGGCTATCCGATCAATCTCCTTTCTCGCCTCACCCCGCCCCTCAGTTACATCGAGACCTCGACTTAGGTGGTCAATTGACTATCATAAGTAGGCTGGTCTTACTCAAAATGCACGAATACTGGACTAAAACTTACGTGGTCCTATGGACTGAAGTTGTATTTGTAGTAAAAAAAATTATTGACCAATAATTTTATAGGTTTCCGAAAATCTCGACCGATGGGAATATTCGCGTTCCAGTAACTTTGCGTGACTTACGAGTGACCTATTGTTTTTATAGTAATGAATGCACGACATTAAACCCTAAATATTTAATGTTTTTAAATTGCTGATACCAATTTCGCTGTACATTGCTGGGGTGCGAAGTTCCCGAGTCACGAATGAGCGGGTGCTTCCGCTATACAGCAAATTACACACCTTTACGTATTCGCAACATTTTTATCTATTTATGAGCTCATGTCAGTTTTAACCGCTCATGGTGACTAAGTCAACCTTATTAACTCTATCACTCCTATACATTATAATGCAATACTTTGCTTACGTCCCCAGCAGGTCTAGAACGGCGCGTGGACTGTGGAAGAGTAACTGACTAACCCTCGTCCCGTCTCACTTCATTGTTATATGAGAGGGCGAGAAAAAACATGTTATTTGTCTCTTGTCCCGTTTTGTCCACGGTCCGTGCTACCCCTGCAGAGATTAGCTAATTAATCTGTCATTTGTGAATAGGATCTGGGACCCTATTTTTGATATCATTCGTCTGGTGTTGAGTGTTTGTCAAGCCTCGTCTGCACTCGATTGCTTTTCATGCTCGTGTCGTTTTTGGCGAGAATCGATATAACATTACGAGTATCAATATCATTTTGATTTTCAACAAAAATGAAATTAAAATATGTAAAAATCGAGCGAAGATGACGCCTGACGATAGCTCAACCCCAGGCAAATGATCCAAAAATCGAGCCCCAGGAAGCGGTACATGGAGTCTGGCACTTTTCATTCCAATATCCTGTGTGCCTTAGAGCAGCGCCATCTAGTAGTCACTAGATGAAGCTGTCTCATTCCATAGTAGCTACTAGATGGCGCTGCTCTAATTCCATACAAATTCGCGTTAACGCGTTCGATGCGTACGATCGAGTAGAGCTCGATAAAACTCGCACTCCGCACACTGAAGTGTATTGTGAGCGTAAAAATAATGTAATTTTTATTGTGCGATGGTGGTAATACACAGCTGTCTGATATTGTAAAACTAGTCAAGTTTGTAATTGATGTTTTTTTATTATTGGAAGTAAAGTTTTAAAATAAAACTTGTTCTCCGGTTTTTTGGTATTAGCCGGCCAAATTGTAAGTTGGTGCTGAAAGCGTCGGATCTCAGATGGGTGGAAGTCCTGGGAGGTAAAATCTATGATTGTGTCGTTGCAACGTCAATACCAGGAGCCTAATTCTGCTAATTTTAACGTTGTTATCCTGTCTCTATAGTGTTTCAATAAAACTCCTTTTGTCACTTTTTTACGCTTTTTGTGATAAGTCAACAGTGACAAATGTTTTAAGTCAGTTATCGGTGAACTAACAACAACTGTCCTAAAAAGCAATGCTATTGAAGCGTTATTGACACGCCATAAATACATTTTACCGCTAGCAGAATAAGGCCCCAGATTAGGTGCTTACTATCATTGGCCTACCAACAAATGGGATGTCGGATCTGTTCAGAACAAAATCCAAAAAAATGTCCTATATTATACCTATAGCCTGTGCGAATGTCCAAAAATATAAGCGTTCTAATTTGAGTCGTTTTGACATTATAATAGGGATTGATTTAAATTGCATCCACGATTGTTGCTCTTTTTGCATTTTGTTTCTCTTTATAGTCTATGTGAATGTCGAAAAATATAAACATTCTATAATGAGCCGTTTTGTCATTGTAATAGGGATTGATTTAAATTGCAACGATTTATCAACGATTGTTGCTCTTTTTTTGCATTTTGTTTCTCTTCGGAAATCGAGCGCGGGCGCAGTGTCCATTTGTTGGTATGTCAATGAATATAGTAATGGATACGCATTTACTGTCTTAACAATAACGGGCAGACGCAGGTGCGGACTCTGTGTCATTTTAGCATATTAACGTGTATCATTATCAACGCTATCGATGAAATGATCACAACAGCGATAATTTCCAATGTTGTGTCCACACCTGCGAAAATTATAGAACAATTTTTCACCTTTCCACCCAATTTTTTGATCCTTCTGTTGAACGCACGCTTCCTAACAGCAGGATCAATGTTTGATTACCAATGGTGCTTCCATATACAACAGTGAAGCATATTTAAGCATTAAATACCTATTGTGTGCCACTACCGTCCTTTACTAATAATGCCTCTATATGCAACGGTAACCTATTTTAACATCAGCGGGCCGTCACTGAAGTGTCACTTATTTATAGTAGGTATAGGTATGTATAAAAATAGGTGTTCACGTGTAAAACACCTACAATTACAATATCGGACAGCAAATAAATAAAAAGAAATTGTGACATTACTGAATGTGAATCAGCGTTTTTATTCGGATCGTATGAGACAATGAAATGTAATTTAAGATTTTGTATTCGATTAATTTGTAAAATATAATTAAAATTAATATTTTAGTACACATTTGTGTTTAATTTATAAATGTTAAAATGTGACAACGGACAAGAAACCAAAGAATTGGTGTACTATGTAATAGAAAACTTCACAACAACAACAAACAAAAATGCACGAAAACACTTTATTTTTGTGTATTTTTGTCGCACAGTTGTCCAAGCAGGAATGTTAAACAACATTAGACGGGTTATTGCCCGTGGTTCACCTATATTACACTATCATACAAATATGATCGATCATAGATCTATGAGTCATTTTTATATGAAGAACATTTTAAAGTTAATATTATGGTCATTCAATTAAGCCAAGAGGCATCCACTGTTGGACAGGTCTCCCCAGGGATCTAAAAACCGATTGCTCTTGCGCCTCCCGCATCCACCGGCTTCCTGCTACCTTCACCAGATCGTTGATTCAGTTTATGGGGTGCATCCACAGAACACAGACTGTGTTCTGTGGATGGACTGTGTTCGGCCTTTGTTTGACGCTCATACGGTGAAGGAAAACATCGTGAGGCAATATGCATACATCTGCAAAGAAATTCAAAGGTGTATGTAAAGTCGACCAATCCGCACTGGGACAGCGTGGTTGACTAAGGCCTAAACACCCTAACTTAGGGTAGGCTCGAGCCCCTTGGTGGGGACATATATGAGCTCTTGTGATGATGAAGAACCTTCCAGTTTTGAAGTAGGTACACAACTTCCTTGCCAGTGTTTAAATAATATTTTTATATAATAATTTCCTATTTTTTCGAGATGCGACGAGTATGTCTCTCTCTCTTACTGTCTACAGCATAAAAATCCGAGTCGACGAGTGCACATAGAGTATCAAAAGAAATAGACAATAGAGCTACACTTAAAGGATTAAAGGAACCTTTATTTGCCGATACTCGTGCACGCACTGCCAGCGTACCTACTGTGCGGGCGTGAGCAAAAGGTGAGCACGCATGCAGCTAGATTATTTTAAAGCCGAATGCATATCAAGTTTTACTTTATACGATTTCGTAAAAAGTAACAACTTATCTAATACCTAAAAATGGGTCGTTTCACTATTAAATATTTGATTCGCGCCGTACATTTAACGTTTTTAAACGTGGACAAAATAAAACTACAATTGAAACTAGATTATGGCGCAATTCTTACGTATTTATATTGTTACTTTTACGAAATCGTAAAACGTAAATTGGGTGCAACCGGCCGTAAGTATTTCACAATGTTACATTCATACATTTCATTCGTTCATCTATTGAAAGTGACGGGTTTTAAATGCGTGAATAACATTCACTCATTAAAACGACTGCTTATGGCTGGGGTAGCGTTACTAGTTAGTTTTTTCCCGATTTCCATTGTGGGATAATGGCAGTACCTAATCCTCAATTAGACAAATTGAAAATCTGCTTTCGACATTTTGTTGGTGTAACGCATGCTTGCATTGTGACACAAGCCCACGTAGTCATGCCACATTGAGCTTCAAACAAGTGTTCAAATTATTCCTTACTATATAGCTTCTGCCCGCGACTTCGTCTGCGTGGACTTCAGAATTGGGTCTAAAGCTTCGCTCGTTAACAATTTTTAATCTTCCCACGGAAACTATTTGAGAGATCATTAAGGAATATAAAGTACATGTCCTTTTCCATAGCATTAGGTGACATGCATACCAAATTTCAAAGCTGTCTGCCCGCGGCTTAGTAAATAATTGTAACGTGATAAAATAAAAGTAGACGTTGCAGAATCACACTGATTTAATTTCGATTTACAATCGGGCAGAGCTCCGTCTTAGCAACAGTAAAACAGAGAAGTGATCTAAATATGAGATGGCGCGGCATTTTATAGTTTCTCCGATAGTAAGGCGCTAGCTTGGCTTGGCTCTGATTGGCTGGCTTGGGCTGGCTGGCACATGGCTGCACGTGCTTGGCTCTGATTGGCTGGCTTTGGCTGGCTTGCGATTGGCTGAGGCGGTGTGGCGCGTAACAGTCGGCCGTCCTGAAACAATCATTGCTCCCGCAATGGAAAAACACGTGGTTAGCTTTCAAGTAGGTCAATAAGATCTTCGGTTTCAAGCTGGTCATCAGAGCTACTGGCACTGTATGATATAGGGTACGGTGATTCTGTGATAGGGCCTCAAGAGTCCGATGCAACCAGGCTAGTAAAGGCCTTGTAGCCTCGGAACCCCTTGATACTGAGGATTCTGTATATGTTATTACCCCCACCTTAGTAATGATATATGGGCCAGAGTAAATATCATCAAGCTTAGTGCTCACTCTTGTTACACTATTTGTGGGTGCTTGCCGCCCAAAGAACTAAATCTCCCTTTCTGTAAATTCGACTAGTTTTCCTTTTTTTTATTATTAGATCTATTATTACGCCTGGTTTCAACCGATTCATTATTACTTTCATAACATCAAATCATAGGGCTATACGACTATGTTGTACTTTCATTTACAGTATTATTAACACCCCAAATAATGTCAGGTAAGCTATTGGTCCAATTATTAGAAGTCTGGCTAGGATCAATCGCACGTAACGCATTCAGTAAGATCCGGTTCCACTTAACCATTGGCTCGTGGACATGCAACAGATGTCAAAATGTACTTAAATTGCTTGTCAGTTGAATTTTTTTTTTTAAATATATGCTGGTAAAAACTTTGCCATGATCACCTTATTGTTTTTTACTGAATTGACCGTGGGTGGGCTCAGCAATAACAAATTTAGAGAAATTATCCTACTTCCTACTAATATTATAAACGTGAAAGTGTGGATGTTTGGATATTTGGATGTTTGTTACTCAATCACTCAGAAACGGCTGAACGGATTTGGATGAAATTTGGCATGCATGTAGCCTTTGACATGGAAAAGAACGTGACATAGGCTACCTTTTATCCCGATTCCTTAAGTCCACGCAGACAAAGTCGCGGGCAGAAGCTAGTCTGTAACCAACATATATTGATAACCTTTTGCTGTTCTACAAAAGGGGCATATGGTCGACATGAACCATGACCATGGGTTCTGTGGGTTTCGGAATAGGGAACAATGTACCATTTACTCCCTCTTTATTAAATCTATACATTTTTGAAAGCATACATGACTTATATCATTGTGGTGCATCTGAACTAGTCTATCTGATCAATAGTGTCTACTACGAGGCGATTACCATACAATGTCTTCCTATAGAGTCTATCATCTGAGAGCACATAGTTGTTTATATCAGGGGCAGCTGAGCTATCTTTAAGCTGAACAATGATACCCCTTAACTTGTCATCCTGGTACTGGACTGTATAGAACCCGTCTGACACTTCAAGGCGGTTGACATTAATAGCATCGATGGGATTTCTACTCAACGCGTCTACGTGTTAAATTTTTTCCCCAGACCATATTGTACACTCATGTCAAAATCTTGTATTGACAGCCAGCACCTAGCAATACGTGGGATAAGGTCACGTTTAGTAAGGGTGGCGCGAACGGCAGTACAGTCAGTTACCACTTTTACATGTATCCCTACTATAATACACTCTAAACCTACACATAGATTCTACTACGGCAAGCGTTTCAAGCTCGTAACTGTGGTATATACTTTCTTCTTTACTCGTTGCCCTACTGAAATACATGACAGGCCTAAGGGAATTATCAGTGTATTTTTGTAAAAAAAATACCTGCGATACCGGATTTGCATGCATCGGTGGGAATCTCAGTTAGTAATACAGGGTCATATAAAGCCAGTATTGGCCTTGTACACAAACACAGTTTTAATTATTGAAAACTATCGACTTGTTCAGTGCCCCATTTCCATAACTGCATTTTTCTTTGTTAAATCTGTTAAAGGGCGAGCAATTAAATTGCGAAGCTTTTAATAAATTTACGGAAATAGCTACATAGCCCTATAAATTGACGTATTTCATGAACACTACTAGGGGTAGGAAACTGTGACACTGCTAACAATTTTGATTCACCTGGTTGAATGCCATTCGAAGATATCTCATGTCCTAAGTATGTAATTTTGTTTTATAAAAATGAACACTAACATTTCACTTTAAAATTTCCGATCTTCATTTATAAAGAACTTTTTGTAAAATATCTAAACCTGACTGAACATCAAAAGAGGGTAGCAACAAATTTTCTAAGAATGCTTAAATTTCATATTTATCGGGAAAGTCATTGTGGGTTTTTGAACTACCGCCTTTTGTGATTGGAATTTCGTATTGAATCTACAACCTTATTCATTATTCGTATAACAACAGACGGTGCGTTATCTAAGTCAAACGGAACACGCGTATATTCATTTACCAATGTGGCGTTATAAAGGCTGTTTTGTGGTTATCTGCAGGGTCGATTTTGATCTGATGGTAACTTTGTGCCAAATTAAGACTCGTAAAGAAATTCTTAACGGCTAATTTGGAGACCTAATCATCGATATTAGGCAAGGGTCAACACAAAGTCTACTATCGCCGTTCTTTTTTTTTACGAATTACGGGAGAAGCAAAACATGATTCAGATTCTTGAACTACTCGTATACCTGCATCTAGCAATTCAGACACTTTGGATCTAACTACTGACTGTGCAACAAGCTGTAAGGTTGACGGTATATAGGCTGTTCACTTGTTAACTTTATTTTTATGTTTAATAAATCTGTACATCCTAAGTCTTGTGTTTTACTCGCAAAATAGTCAGGGAAATTGATTAGTAAAGCAATCAAATAATCATAATCGGTTTTTATTCAATAGATCTGAACTGATTTCCTCTATGTTTGATGCCCCGATTGTGCTAATATTGGCTTGGCGAGTGTGCAATAGATTATTTTGGCTACAAAGGTAGTGCAATAAAATAATGTGGGCTAACCTGAACCTCCGAAGGCGGTGTAGTAGTGCAGCTGGTGGCTCTGCTCAGCACTTCGCTCTGCTTCTTGCTAACGAGGCAGACATTTTTTTGTTTCCTTGTCGGCTGACGACATCGTTACTTGACGGGCTTGTTCCAATCCAAATTGACGGTGGCTGGTAGTCATCCATCACACATAGGAAGCCTTCGTATAATTCTTCGGGTCGCTCGCAATGATATGCTCTCGCATTCGCTTGGTAGAACGCGAATGATGCATGAGACAAATGCGCTGTCTGACAACTTACACCGAAAACACATGGCGACTTTGTCCTGATAATATTTGGTCATCGAATCCATATTTGCGATGTCTGGGAAATGCACGTATCAACATTTGCTTCCAGTCTTCCCAAGAGTAATCGTATTCATCCAGCCGGTTGTACCATCTTCTTGCTTGACCTCCTTATTCTATCTGGCAGATGAAACGACTTCGTGTTTTCGCACCATCCATATGAATTTCACCAAGTTAATCAATTTTTTTTTGTGAGCTATGCCGTCGCAGTAGTATACTCTTCGCTATCCGGGTCGAACTCGGGGATTAGCAAGGCTGCACGGGGTTCTTTTCTTGTAGTGACGGAGGGTATTTCGTTATTTAAAGAACTCATGGCCTTTTGTACCTCTGATTTCAAAAGCTTGCGTAGGATTTTTCGAGCTGAAGGCGAGGCTGGTGGCGAAACTTTGTCTTCGTTTTCACTAGTTGTCTCGGATGAATCTTCACGCGGAGATTTACCCCATTCGTGCGGACGGCGGCGGTCGAGGCGGCCTACACTCGACGCATTGACGTAACTACGTTTTAGGGTTTTTTTTTTATATTTATCCCACTTCTGATATGTAACGTGATAAAATAAAAGTAGACGTTGCAGAATCACACTGATTTAATTTCGATTTACAATCGGGCAGAGCTCCGTCTTAGCAACAGTAAAACAGAGAAGTGATCTAAATATGAGATGGCGCGGCATTTTATAGTTTCTCCGATAGTAAGGCGCTAGCTTGGCTTGGCTCTGATTGGCTGGCTTGGGCTGGCTGGCACATGGCTGCACGTGCTTGGCTCTGATTGGCTGGCTTTGGCTGGCTTGCGATTGGCTGAGGCGGTGTGGCGCGTAACATAATTATCAATTTTTCCCTCGGGAAATACTTAAGGAATCGGGATAAACGGTAGCCTATGTCCTTTTCCATGTCAAAGGCTACATGCATGCCAAATTTCATCCAAATCCGTTGAACCGTTTTTGCGTGATTGAGTAACAAACATCCACACTTTCAAATTTATAATATTACTAGCTTCTGCCCGCGACTTCGTCTGCGTGGACTACAGAATTGGGTCTAAAGCTTCGCTGCCCGCGGCTTAGCTCGTAAATAAATTTCAATTTTCCCTCGAGAACTACTTAAGGAATCGGGATAAAAGGTAGCCTATGTTCTTTTCCATGTCAAAGGCTACATGCCTGCCAAATTTCATCCAAATCCGTTCAGCCGTTTTTGCGTGATTGAGTAACAAACATTCACACTTTCACATTTATAATATTAGTAGGATATAGTAGGATCTTTTACCTACAAAATCCTTTACTGATCCTAAACTACCACCTATCTACCTATATCAGTAAACAGATTTTCGCTGTCTTTTCGTTTTCGAGATCCTTATGGCTCAGCTGGGGTAACGTTACTCCGCTGGGCCACACATATCTCTGAAACACGCAAGCGACAAGCTCTGAAATTAGCAGACAAACTACTGCTTTACTATTCGCTACAGGTGAACTCTGAAACGCGCAAACGACAAACTCTGAAACTCGCCGACAAACTCTGACAAACTAGACATTACAGCGGCATACTCAAACAATCTATTATTGACAATTTTTTTGTGACCCAGCTGGGGTCAGCCACACGCTCCAGTAAGTTGTTTTGGGCTCTACGTTGATTCTTCAGACAGTCACCAAAGCACAACTATCGATTTTTTCCAGTCATTGCAGCTAAAGAAAAAGTTTAAAGAATAAAACTGCATTATTTACCTATAAAAATTTATTGCATAGTAAAAACTAAACTGCTTACATTTACAGTAACGAAAAAATAAATATTCTACAAACATCACACTGCGAGAGGTATTTCTATAAGTAGTCAACAATAATGTATAAATTATAAGTACCTACAACAATTTACAGTACAACTCTCCATTCGGAAGGATTTAAGAAACAAAAAAAAAACAATGAAATGTTATGAGCAAAGTGCATAACATTTTTCGAATACCTATGTATGTTCTATTGTAACTATAAAATGTGTTAAAACTTGTCTAAAAAGGCCTCTTTGTAGTAACTAAATACTATTATTATACCTAATTATTTCTTTAGTTATTAAAAGCTTTAAATAATTCAATATTAAAAATTCCTAGTATAACTATAATAATAATTGTAAAAGTGTCGGAATAATTAAAACTACGGGTTTTGTATACAAGACACTGTTATCATTACCTGTTTGGTAAAGTGTAATTATGCTATATTAAAATTGTAATATTTCTATCTAACTATTAAGGGTTTTAATATAAGTTTTAAAGGGTGCAATATATCACTATTTTAATACACTTCAAAGCACTCTGGTGACGGTAAACATTTAAGCGATTCGCGCAAAGACGATTACTTAGTATGGTAAGACAGAAAGGAGAAAACTTTTATATGTGTAATTAGGTAATTTTTATAGCTTAGATTCATTAGATTTCATATCTTATTTCAGAGTTAAGATATTGACTTGAAAATAATATTTACGTTAATACTATATGAATATAAATTTCCAAAAGGTCATTGTAATATCGACTAATGACTACATATTTAAAATATCGATAGATTAATTAAAAAATTATCGATATATAATATCGATTACTCGTGACTTGTCCGTAATCATAGGAACCATAGAAAAGTTGTTAATTTATCAACCAAGTATAATTTGAAAGTAAGTATTTACAGTAGGTACAAATTATTTTTTAAACACCTATAAGAATAGAGAACATGCAATATTTTTATTTTTGCGTTTATTGTAAAGAATCCCATGTAGAATAGATCACAAGTATGTTTAAAATTAAAATAATAAAATTTATTGCAATAATATGCAGTCTGAAACTGACAGTTTTAAATTTCGCGCTAAAATGGGCCTACCGTTCTGATGACGTCACTCCTGTCTGTCACTCTTTCGTCGCTAACATTCAATTCAAATATCACAGGGAAAGTTTCCATTAGTTATTTTTAGTGAACTATCCATCGACACTTTATAGTCAGACAGAACATTATTGGTCTGAAAAAAGGCGTGTGGATTCATGTTTTTTACCAATGTGTCCATCAACTTCAAAGAATTTGCCAAATAAATTGTTTTTTACTGAACCTTCTGTAAAAAACAATTTATTTTATTTCGTAACACGATAACCTTCTTTTCGCACTTTATGCTCTAAATGAAACACGAAAGCTTAACTGTGATTTAATACTTATCTAACCTACCGTAGTAATTTAGTTCCTTTCATTTCTCTACACTCGAAAACTCAAAATTTTGGTAGGTTTCTGGACTCTCTTTTATAAAACCAACTACCATTTTTTACAGAAAAATGTCAATACGAAGCTCGTAAAAATAATGTTTACCTTTACATCTGAAGCGACTTAAAACACGAGTGGCGTCACTAGTCGTTGATTGGTAGATTAAGATGCGTTCCGTATCGCGTATTTTTATTTCGCAATTATTCATGAACTAGAGTAAAATAAAAACGATGCCATAATTCTTGTTTTACGTTTTGATAACATTTTAATCACAAATCGTTCATAAATATTACATTTTCATCTTCCTTATTTGTACAGAAAACCTGCGATTACATTAAAGAAAGTTTTGATGAGATCTAGACCCGCCTTTGCCCTTACTATATGTTTATTATAGACATAGCGAGAGGATAGTTCTCGGATGTTTTGTCTTTTTTACGCACAAGAGAAATTATATCTATAGGGAGATACAATATTTACCAGCTACACAACTGGGCATATACTTAGATAGTGAATAATTATATGATGATATTGCTTTCTAATAACTATCCAGTATTGATTAATAAAGTACAGCAGATATAAAAATATGGTTAGATCGATGGATCGAAAAAGGGAACCATCGTGCGAACTGAAGAGATAGGTACCGCTGCCTTTGTTACGAGGAATACAAAATTCTCGCTTCATGCGAGATAATGTCTGACTGACTTTGGAGACCGGCCTTGCGTCGCCCGTTGTAAGTGCGCATGAGTGCAGCAGTTTACGTAATGCAAGTTGAAGTACATTATGACGTGTAGTCGAATATATTTTGATGACAAATTTTTGTTTCGCTACCTTTTGGAGATCAAGGAAGGATAAAGAAAAAACGGTGTTAGGCGAAACCGTAACCGTCATATTTTGGTCACAACGATTCCCTTTTCGCACAGAGTCTTAACGCGACTAAGCTAAACGGAAGTACTCTTCCTGTATAATTTACTGATATAGTGACCTGAACAGATCCCGTATTTTAATAAGGCATTTGACAGTGAACGTTTGTGTCCTCCATTTTGAGTTTCGTCGAGATATTCGTACAAGTATATCGCGATGGATACTGACAATAATTTATTACCATTAGGTCACGTCCTCGATTCGATTGGTTATATCCTCGCTAGGTTACGCCGTCATTTTGTTAGAATTAATCAAAACCAAGAAGAAATTAAAATAAGTACCTAAATAAGTAGAAGAAAGAAATCTTTTTCTTTAAATATTGATACCAAATCGAAGAACAGCTTGGGTAATACAATCTATGCAATTTTATGACTTTTGTTGATTGATCGATTGTTAAACGGACTCGATGAAGAAAAACTGAATTTTGTCCATCACACTATTTGCTTCACACTATAAAATTAGATACTTACGTTGCAAGCATACATATAAAACAATCAACCGAAAAATAAAAATTAATTCGATTTTTTAATCAAACTGAATTCAGAAACATAAAAAATAAGTGACAACAAATTTTACAATACAAACACTTATTTTTACTTGTTTATTTGTAATGTTTTGTTTATTCAACCAACATTGCATTGTTGTTTATAGAGCATTCAAAATGCACAGTTTGCGATAAAATACAAACTAAGTAGGTACATGCCTTTTGCATTTTAAGCATTCCGATACTGTGAAATCGATTTAGACCTTCACTGCCGAATATAAAAACGCATGGCTATCGATATTGTGAAATCCACTCATACATACTCTGTCGAGCACAAAATCGCATCTCTGTAAAAAAATACACGGTGTAAAAAAACTAAACACAAAGCCCGCGGCTACGCATTCAGACCATTAAAATTAACAAATAAAAAAAACAACTACGCAAGTTAACGCGCGCTCGCGCGCTACGGACATCGTCTCTGCGAGAGTGAGCGGCTCGCGGCGACAATAGACAGCGTCCGTTTCAAATACATTGCGCGTTGTAAATTAAAAACTTTTTTTTTGTCAATAAATACTGATTTTTCTTTAATGTTTCTATGGATGAAAATTAACAAATAATGTTCCAAACACGTTGGTAAATATGTAAAACCCCCGAAAAAACAATTGTCACTTTGAACTTAAATATCTCCGTAACTATTAATCCCCAGGTATGGTCAAAAATGATATTGACGATGGGTTCAATACGTGGGCTTCGGCTTTGTGATTGGTTTTTTACACCCGTTATAGTCAATAAATCTCATCTGGCGTCGATGTGAAAAAACTGATTCTGAAATCGGAAACGGACATATTGGTGCAGCCGACTAGTCTTTGTGTTAGTGGTGTATGGCGTATACGGCGGGATGCTGCGCTGGCGGCTGCAGTATGATGCGGCCCAGCTCCTGTTGCCCCAGCCCTCCCACCGCCACCGCCGGTTGTAGCTATAAATACATGTTATATAGGTAAATATCAACACGCTTGTACTCCTTGGAAGGTTAGACAAAAGTATACCTACACCGTGTTTGGTCAATAGGCGAAACGAATATCAAGTCGAAACTTACCCATGTTAACATAGTTATGCAGGGTGTAACTGAACACCCCAATAACATTTAAGGGTATGTATCCAGCAGAAGTAGAGATTCTGTAGGAAAAATATTAGGGCTAACAAACCTACTTTTTTTCCATACAAACTAAATAAAATATTTTTTGGTGTTGAGTGCCGACAGCCCTACGTAAGCGTACGAAGAATACTACGCTCACGTCTGTCACGTGTCATTTTGTGTTTAAATTTCTTTTGTGTTAAGAGCTGATTATGGTTGTCACTTGAAAGTTTTTGCTCTCAGTTTAAAATCAAGTAACTATGAAAGTATTGGGGATCCAGGTCTCAGACAAGCACCGAAGGTCTTATATGCCCCTTAAATGTTATTGGGGTGTTCAGTTACACTCAGTATAAAAGTTATTGCGTCATAAAAATTCGGATTCATAAAAATGTAAGTATGGGGAGTTAGAAAATTAGTTTTACATTTTCGAAATTTCAATGACGCCATTAGGTTTTACATGATATGATAACATGGTAGTTTTCAGCTTGATAGGGTATTGACTAAACACCTTGTAACCCTCACACTTTGCCACTTTAATGGCCAATAAACATTAGCTTAGGACAATCCGAAGTTATATGCTCTCACTTCTTGTCTTTAACGAAAAGAATGTGACAGCATTATGCTACATAAGATTAACCTAAGCTAAGACAAGGTTAGTGAAATTTGCTTTATTAGACCCCTTAATATTACAATCTTAACAGATATTCACGGGATCCGATTTCAGCAAACTAGGGATCTGCGCGGGAAATATTTCAGCGCACAAGTGTCTGCGCAAACGCACTCTGTTCCTTCACTCGTATTGTCCAATGGAAAGCATGACTTATTCACACACATCAGCGAAGTCAGAGTTCCGGCACAGTATCGCCACCATCGTGATGATTTTTTTTTCATAAATGGGCACTGAATGACGTAGAGACGTTGTAAGAACCCTACTGCCTGTGTCGTCACAGACAGTGACATGTGTGATTACGTAAGAATGTAATGCAGAATAATTATCGTGGTGGCAGCACTGATTCGATATTGTGATCTCACTGATCTTGTGTACTGTCCTTTACAGATTGTAAATAGTCTCATACAATCTCATTAACAATTAGTACCTAATGGACTTCCGGAAAATAACGCCTGATACCATCAATTATAGTCTTTTACTGACACTGGGGGCATAGGGGACGTTCAGGTATTATATAACGCAATTTTTGAAGAGTTTTGACCCAAAACGCGCCGTAACATTTTTGAACAACTTATGACGCAAATCTCACTTTTCCGAGGACATTAAAACATAAACGAAAAGAGTTGTCAAGTTGGGAGAGCAAAATTAACGCATCGTAACGTTTGACAAAACCCCTCCCCCCTCCCCGTTGACGTTACGAATTACTTGAACGGCCCCATAGCTACAAGTGACCGAAACTGAAATCCCTCCCCTGCTCGCACCATGTCCGAACAAGGGTCTGGTGCTGCCCAGCATGCTGGAAACCCAAACCCTATCTCGGGGAGACCTTTGCCCAGCAGTGTGCGTATTGTGGCTGGGGTAATGACAGAAGATAAAATCAAACAAGAATAAGCTTCGCACCTGAAGTATATTCGGCAGCATCGTCTGACACGTGGAAGTGGCGACGTGCAGCTGCTGCTGCTGGACCTGCTGAACGCCGACGGCCTGGGGAAAAATATAAAGAGAAATTAAGTAATTAATATTTTGTATGAAAACGTTATTTTGTATTAAAAAATTCAATAATAACAATAAGTTGCTCACATGAATCTGTATAGGTTGGTGCTGCGGGTGAATCTGTATCGTCTGGAGCTGCAGTTGTGGCTGCTGTGGGAGACAAAATAAGATCAGCTTTTGGGATGTAGACAGAGGAAGGGGTGAGCTACCTACTACTACGATTGATTGTATCGTTTCAACCTCTAATAACGCGTTTCCGAGAATGAGGGTCTTGACAGACACACAGACAACGAAATGATCCTATAAGGGTTCCGTTTTTCCTTTGAGGTCAAAATCTCACCCTAAATATCAAACAAAAATACGTAGCCGTTTAGTTACAGGATATTACATTAAATTTTTAACTGGCTTCGAAAGAGGAGGAGGTTCTATGTTTGACTGTATCTTTTTTTTTATGTATGTTCATTACTCCGCCATCTGTGGACCGATTTTTATAATTCTTTTTGTAATCGAAAGAGTACCCTCCCGAGGTGGTCCCATTGTCACCATGTCATGATCTGATGATGGAATCCTAGGTATTTGCCAGGAATTCCATCCATCCATCGAGGGAGACCCTTAAATTTTAAAGGCACATCCAACGTGTTTCATTTTTTTTCTTAAGGTAAGTACCTATTTGCGTCTGGTAGTCATCATGCCTAATATTACTGAGCTAAAGATGGAAGGTTTCTGGTAGATTAGGAGTTCGGGAATAATTCTTGCGAAACTGTTTAGAGCAAAAGACGTTATATTTTAAGTAATTCTTTTGTTTGCCTTGGGTCAAATTGTAAAAAGGTTAAAAAAATTTTTTACAAAAAATAAAACCTACTTCAAAAACACGAAATTATTTTTAATCATTTCGAATTACTACCGTTGACTAATATTGGCCGTTTTTTTTCCTTTAAATTGTCGTATTGACGTCTCCACTTTGTATTAATCGAGCCAATATTGAAAAGAGAAGGCAACTGAGTGAGATACGAGAATATATGAAATGTATTATGTATGACTGTTATCGGTTTTAAAAACTCGTGACACGAGTCTCAGAAATTAATACGTCGAAGTATCTAGGTAAGTCATTGTTTGTAATGTCAGTACATTGATTTACTACCAAACGTAGATAGAGCACTTCATACAAAAACGCGCTTGAAATCTGTCACCTAATCGACTATACATTTGTACGCTGTTAAATAGGTAGTTGAATATGCACACCCGAATTAAAATTACCATAAAGAAAGTACCGTTTTTATCGAATTTAACCTTATTCTTTATTATTACGGCAACTACACACAAATAACAATACAAACGACACGGTTGTACTTTTGAAGTACAACCGTGTGCAGTTACATCATTTCATACCTAGCCACATTAAATTTGACGTTTTAGTACTTGCTACAAGAAAATATCAACTTTATACTCTCAAACATAATGCTCAAAATTGCTTATCGCATTGTCGCTCCAACGCATGGAAAAGAACTGCACGGGGCAGTTCTTCGCCGGCCCACTTTTCGAACGTTCATGCATTATCTACGTTTGGTAGTAAATCAATGTGTCAGTATGATTGATACGGTACGTACCGCATTGACTTGCTGATGCGTTTGCTGCAACTGCAGCGACTGCACGGACGATATCACCGGGTACGCGTGAGAGCCGTTCTAAAGAAACAAATTACTCAATATAAAAAGTCTGGTTCTTTTTTGCATAACGTAGGTTTTTTACTAAGATTTGAATGAACGAATGAAGCTGTTGCACAACTGCAGCGAACGCACGGACGATATCACCGGGGGTCGTGTGCGAGCCGTTCCAAGGAGACAAATTACTTAATATAAAAAGTTTGACACTTTTTTGAACAACGCAAGTTTTTTACTAAGATTTGAATGAACGAATGAATAAATACATTTTTTCATTACTCATACTCAGAAAGTAGGTCTGAAGTTGCCAGCTGAGCGGGTTGAAAGTAATACTTTTCAGCCCTAGGGAGAATCACTTTCAACTGACAGCTGCTGTCAAATTTTAAAAAGAAACAAGTTCTATTTTGACATTTTTATTGAACCATGTTCGGACTCGATACAGTCACTCAATTACCTACAGCACTGTCTAAAAGTGAAATAACATAATATTAAGTATTTAAAGAATATATATTATTTTTTAAATGACTAAGTATTATAATTTACTTTCAACTAGTTCTTTAAAATGACTAATATTTCTTTTGGTGAAGACCTGTAATTGACTTTTAATTATTATATAAGAAATATTTTGTGTTAATAGCTGTTGGATTTCCAAAAATAAATAGATTTGGGCAAAATATGAAAAATTTCTTCAATGATGAAAATAAAAAAAAATTATGGCTGAATAGCTGGCCGGCCACAGAAAAAAAAGCGGGATAGCGGCAATCCGATCTTCATTTGTTTTTTCGAGTTTTAATTGTTTATTCCTTCTTATAGCAGAGATTTCATTGATTAGAGAAGAGGCAAAAGCAGAAGTTGTTGATTTAATAAAATAAAATTCTCTCATAATATGGTCTTTTGCTGATTCATGTTTTTATTCTTACTTTCCTTGTATTCGTTATGAAAAGCACAGTGTTTACCTCGGGTAAAAGACTTATTTAGTCCCTCGAACTATAGGCGCCCTCTCTACGCTCGGGCGCCAAAACCCATCTCGGGACTAAATAAGTTACTTTCACCCCTAGGGTAACAATGTACTATTGTTAATAAAGACGCTTACCTATTCGTCATTTAACACTGGACGACACATCGTTATTTTTTACATTGTTAATTTAATTAAAGACGGGTTTATTGTCTAGACGGCAAATGATGGTATGAAAATGTTTGTTTTTTGAAATGTTTTATAATATTTTTATGGCATTTCAATTTTTTATTTTCTACCATAAGATATAATCATTAGGTTAATAGTTAATACCATCTAGTATAATTCAACATAATAAAAAGGTTAAATTAAGGGGGCGTTAAAAAAAATACAATTTGTGTAAGGCGTCAAAACTGACGTACTTAACGAAAAAACAGATTTTTGTAAATAAATACCAATTTTCATTTTATGCAAATGCTCAAGTACTTCCAGTTATTATTGTGTTTGTTTCATCGTGGTAGATTAGAGACAGGAGAAAACAACGATTTTAAGAGGCGAACTTTTTTTTTAATAGGATTCTCGTCGAAAAAATTAAAGCGTACCTACTAATAAAATTGTGTCAGACTAGACTTTATGTATAATACAGCATTAAAAGCTATACAATACATATAGCAATACATTACACGATATAATATATGTGATATAAGCAATGGCTATCTGTGGAGTTTGCTACTAAAGTTGGTCACTGTTTATCCTTCAGGTTCAATGCAGGTCCAACCCTAGCATAAAAATTCAAGCGCCTCCATGGTCTAGTGGTTGAGACCACTCGCTGTTAGAAGGGCCAGCGGTTCAATCCTCCGTGGGGGCAGAACTTTTTCTGTTCAGTTTGATTGGTGGTTCATTGACATTCTCACTGAATTCCAACGTATCTCGACTCTCGCGTGATAAACCTACGTCCTTAACTATACAAGCTACCTACCTACCTACCTGCACATTTTTGTAATTTTTAGAATTCAATAGAACTTTATTGTAATATAGTTAGTTTTATTTCAATAAAAGTTCGTGGCTAACGCGCGACAAGGGCTTCTTAAACCCGCCTGGCTATACATATAGCTACCTAAGTTTGTGGCTATAATAACAGTGTTGATCACATTGTATATTTGTCAAATCCTCAGTTGTTGAGGAGACCAGGGGCCTAATTCTGCTAATCTTAACGTTGTTATCGTGTCCTGATAGTGGTTTTGCAAAAAAACTGCTTTTGTCACATTTAGATGCTATTCGTACCTTTCTTGATGACTCGACGGTGACAAATGTTTTAGTTAGTTATCAGTACCAACAATACCTGTCTCAACAGTGCTATTGACACGTCATAAATGCGTTAACACTAGCAGAATAAGGCCCCAGGTGAAGCTCGCTTCCATCTTTAGGTGAACGTGCAAGGTTATATCAGGCGCGTTCCAGATAAGCACGGATTTGAAACATTTTCAACATTTTTAACATCAACGCGTTTAATTAGCCTTTGGTGTTATCTTTTCTTGCTGGTTTCGTGTACTCTGTTTAAACATTTTTGCCTCTAAAAGTTAACATCAAATAGCCATGTTAGTAGATGGGTCCTCTAGCTTTTTGACAGCTTTCGAATTTGACATTTGGACACGTATTTTCATTAATCAAAAAGATTTTTCAGCGGATTTAAGAAATATATTGAAAGATATTAATGCCGATTCTGATTTGTATTATTTGAGATATTAAGTTACCGGACTAAGTAGGTGAGGCGGCAAAATTCAGCACAAAAACACCGGTCCTACCGTTTCATTCGTAACAATTAGCGCGGCCAAAAATGTTAACATTTCTAATTAGAAACGCAAAACGAGGCTAACATCAGATGTCAGCACCAGCAAAGTGGTGATGTTTATCTGGAACACGGCTATTATTTCATACAACGAATTCTAAAATACGGCGCGTACTGCGCGTGCTGCGCGTACGATGCTGACAAGTTTGCGTTCAGCTTCTATCGTCACTTACCATCAGGTGAGATGGAGCTAATTTCCTGTGGAAAAAAAAATAACTCACCTGAACGATGCCTTGCGGCACGTGCTGCGCGTGTATCGGCACCGCGAGCTGCTGCACGCCGCCGACCTGCAGCACGGCCTGCTGCAGCTGCTGCTGCTGCACCTGCTGATGCACCTGCTGCTGCTGCTGCACTTGCTGCTGCTGCTGCACCTGCTGCTGCACTTGCTGCACTTGTTGCACCTGCTGCACTTGCTGTTGCTGCTGCACCTGCTGCTGCTGGTTCAGCGGCGCAATGTGATGCTAAAACGACAGTTTAAGTGCGAACTTTACTGAGAATACAAATATTTTCAAGGATATGAACTACGCACTTAGAACTACGTTCAAATTGAAAGGGTACGTACGTATACAATATTATAGGACAAATAATGACTAGTATTTTTTAACCGACTTCAAATAACGAGAATGTTTTTAATTCAATGCTTAAGATTGTTTCGGTGTTGTAATCGAATAAGAATAGTGAAGGGCATATATTTAATTTTACTAAATATATTATTACTAAGAGTATTAAGCTAAAAATGATCATATAAATTAAGATAATGTTATATAAATTATTTGTAAGTATAAATATATTTGTATGTATAAATAAATTATACGTAACATGGAAATAAAAAGATTTAATTTTTATTAACTTAAAATGATCGTCAGGAAATTAAATTAATGTAAGTAAGTAAATGAACTAAATCAAGCGTCATTAGATTAAATGAGGTGCCAATGAATTGAATGAAATGCCAATGAATTAAATGAAACGATGAGTTTAAAGGAAAACCTACCGGCACGTGGGTGAGCATGTGCTTCCTCAAGCTGTGCAGGTACATGTAAGTCTTGATGCAGATGCCGCACTTGTATCTCTTCTGCGCCTGCGCCGGCTCCTGCTGGGGCTGCGTCTCCTGGCTTTGCGGCTGGCTCTGCTCCTCCGCTATGCTGGTGGTGGTCTGCGCCTCCTGTATCTCCACGTGGCCGGGCGTCATGTTGTTCTCGCTAATCTGCACCTCCGCCGCGTTATCGGCGTTAGCGGAATCGTCCAGTTTCACGTCGTGCGTTTTCATGTGCTTCCTGTAGGCGCTGGATTCGATGAAGCCTGGTGGAGTGCAGTGGTTAATGTTGGAGGATGTTGGGGAACAAGTTTAGTGTGACGGGGCGGGTTTAAAGTAAATGAAACCCGCCCGTCTGGCCGCACGTTGGGCGCCAGTAGCAAGTTGTTGATTTGCGTGTAAGGCCGGCTACGATCGATCGTGCGAGCACACGATGTGAATTTGCCATACGACTTAACAACACGTGCAAATCATACCGCCATATTATGTTAGGAAATCTGGTGCGCCATCCAAATCGAATCGTTTGGTCGGCCTATTAATCGTCTACGGCCTTTGACTTGTTTCTACGTATCAAAAACACAATACTGCTGTTGGTGTTTGACTCATAGGAGCAGCCTGTATGTATGTATGTATGCATATGTGTATGAATGGGTGGGTGATTTATTTTTGCCGCACACGCCGTAGTAATGGTTCCGCTCGCCGGTGTGGAAGCGGCGGTGCACGGCCAGGTAACCAGATAGCAATGGCTTGTCTTGCAAGTTTCAATCAAACTTTCTAGTTTCCCATTGACAAACTTGCGTAATTTTTGTTTTTTTTCGGCAGTATACAGTGGTGCAATGTGCATACAATATTACCCCAACAAACTTTAAAAAGACAAACATCATGCAAGCTTAAAACAAACATGATGCAAGCTTGTTGTTGGGACACTAGAAAGTTTGAATCAAACTTGCCTCAAGTTTGGCATGTTTGCGTGCTGTCTGGGTAGGGTCAGCCGTCAGTATGTGTGTGTGTATGTCTGTGTGTGTGTGTGTCTGTGTGTGACTCACCCTTGCCGCACACGCCGCAGTGGTGGCTCCGCTCGCCGGTGTGGAAGCGGCGGTGCACGGCCAGGTAGGAGGCGGAGCTGAAGCGGCGCGGGCACTGCTCGCACGCGAACAGCTTCTCGCCCGTGTGCTTGCTGCTATGCACGCGCAGCTCCGTCAGCGAGGAGCAGCCCTTACAGCACACCGGGCACACGAACCTGCCGCGGCGGCACAGAATAGATAATAGTACTACCTACGTACAGAACGGCCACTCACCTCCCCGCACTCATTTCAAATACCTCACCCCACCCGGCACTTCGTTGTAGACATCACTAGAAGTGGAAAAAACGGCTTAAAATTTTAAAACGTTTAAACGTTGTTCTTATTTAAATAAGCGCGCTTGTAAAAAAGCTTTTCGTTTAAACGCTTATTGTTTACTGCGTATAATTATGTTTGCAAAAACGTTTAAGTACAACGTATGCACCGTTCTATTGCTAATGACAAAAACACTATAGGGATAGCTTTATACTATTTAAACGAAAAAACTCCTCTCATATCAATCAAATGAAATATTTTTATTGATGGAAATATTAATATTCTTATTTTATTTTTTAATAAACAATGTTTCTACAAATATTGCATCACGCGACTTAATTGACCAAGTTCCTTTCAAAAAAGTCCTACATTACATTATTACCACCTCTCGACACTAAAACTATCAAATTATATATATATTTATAAACTTTATTTAATCGCACTTTATACACACACGCAAAACAAACGTAAATACAATGCTTATTTATACACGTATTTAAAAAAATAAAACGAAAGCGTACGTAAAAGCAGCCAGCCACAACACAACAAACGCGTACTTATCTCTCGACAGTGAAAAGCTTACTACTTTTTTAAACGAAAAGCGTGGTAAGCCATCCAATTTTGGGATGCGTTTTGGTCGCTTTATAACTCCAGCACGCAGTATAATGCCATCTAGCGGCGAACGTTCTATTTCCGATGCATGTATACAGAGCATGCTTTCAAAGTAGGTAATTTTATTGCGGGAGTACAGATGGCGGGACTAATGTTTGTCGGTAAAAAGCAAAGCGTAAGTAAAAGCATAATGTTATGATTAGAAAAGTCTGCTTTTCTACTTTTGTTCAAAAGCAAACCTTTTTAAGTGCTTTTCGTTTAAACGCTCACCTCTAGACATCACTGATGGTCCCAGTACACGTTGGCCGAGCGCACTCGCCCAGCGCGCTCGGCCAACATGTACTGGGCCGTTTTGTGTGTATTTGGCGTTTGCCGCCAACACTCGCCGACGACCCGCTCAGTGTCGGTTTTTCGTGCACACATCAAAGAGATTTGGCGCAAACCGCAAACAGCGTTCACACGTTGGCCGAGTGTTTAGTTCAGAGCTACGCGTCGGAGTAGACTGTAGTGTCGCGCTTACGAGTAATAGTTTCAAAGATTGTTTCACGAACATGGCGTCATGGAGTAATGAGGAGATATTTAGGTTCATTGACTTTTATCATATTTGACGACACGTTTAGCGCAGAGGTCGAGTGATCACCTAGTGCGCAACGGGTCGCGGGTTCGATTCCCGTACGGGACAAATGTTTTGTATGGCCTACAGAAATTTGTTCCGGTCTGGGCGTATATGCATGTGATATTCTATGTTTGTAACTGCACCCACGACACAGGAGAAAATCCTAGTGTGGGGCGACGTTTTTTTAAAAATTAAATTGAATCCGTTATATGGAACCCAAAACAATAAAACAAGAGTAAGTAACTTGTCTAAATACATTAAATAATTCATGTTTAGTTAGGCCCCGATCTCCCTAACGTCCATTTTCATCTAGCGACCAACTCAGAATGAAACACGGCCAACGTGTAAACAGTACCACAAAAATCTGCCGAGCGCACTCGCCGAGCGCGCTCGGCCAACGTGTACTGGTGCCTTGACACGTAAACAAGGGCGCGCGCGATCGCTCGGACGAGTAGACGCGAGCGCCGACCGATAACAGAGACAGCGCTATGCGGGTGAAGGAGAAGGCAGTCGCTGCACTTCCCGCGTCATTTCGATTGATAACAGCGCACTCAGCCCTACTACTAGATTCCACGCACACATTTGCGCGTGTACGAACGTCATTTGTTTAAGAAGTAGTAGTAATAGGTAATTGATTTGCGAACGTTGTATGGAGTGTCCGGGGTGTGGCGGCGGCACAAAGTCACCACGGTCGCGTTAATATCCTCTCAGACAGAGATTTAAATCGTTAGATGCGTTACACGCCTTACCCATACAAATAAGGCGCTCGAAAATGTGTCAACGTTGGAAAGAGCACGGTAATAGTATATATGTTACCGGCAATGTGTATAATCCGGTATTGTATACAATACCTAGGCAATGTATAGAATACCTAAAACGGGCAGGTAAAGTATGAAATTGAATTTATTTTACACTTTACCTAGGTATTCTATACAATGCCAAACTTGCAGCAGGTAATGTAACACTCGAACGCAATTGTGGTTCATCATCATCATTTCAGCCAAGAGACGCCCACTGCTGGACATAGGCCTCCCCCAGGGATCTCCAAACCAATCGGTCCTGCGCCTCCCGCATCCAGCGGCTTCCCGCGACCTTCACCAGATCGTCGGTCCACCTTGTGGGGGGCCTACCAACGCTGCGTCTCCCGGTACGTGGCCGCCACTCAAGGACCTTTCCGCCCCAACGGCCGTCAGTCCTGCGAGCTATGTGTCCTGCCCACTGCCACTTAAGGTTTGCAATTCTTTGGGCTATGTCGGTGACTCTAGTTCTTCTACGGATCTCTTCATTTCTGATGCGATCGCGTAGAGAAACCCCGAGCATAGCCCTCTCCATTGCCCTTTGAGTGACATTGAGCCTTCTGATGAGACCCATTGTAAACGGCCACGTCTCAGTTCCGTACGTCATCACTGGCAACACGCACGAATTGAAGACTTTCGTCTTGAGACACTGCGGTAGATTGGCCGAGAATATACTGCGTAGCTTCCCGAACGCTGCCCAGCTGAGTTGGATTCGTCGATTTACCTCTTTCTGGAAGTTGGACTTACCGAGCTGGACTATTTGTCCCAGGTAAACATATTCGTCAACAACTTCCAGTGTAGAGCCGCCAACCTTCACAGGAGTGGGTACTACATTAGAATTCACCATGATTTTGGTCTTGTCCATGTTCATTTTAAGACCCACTTGTTGGGAAACTCTACAGAGGTCTTCGAGCATTGTGCCTAGATCTTCCACGGTCTCAGCCATGACTACGATATCATGGGCAAAACGAAGGTGGGTCATGTACTCGCCGTTTATGTTGATGCCGAGTCCTCTCCAGTCCAAAAGCTTAAATACATCCTCCAACGCGGCTGTGAACAGTTTCGGCGATATAACGTCACCCTGTCTCACACCACGCTGAAGTCGTACTGGTTTCGAGTTTTGGTCCTGAAGGCGGACTGACATGGTGGCGTTTTCGTACAATGACTGCAACACTTGGATGTACCGATAGTCTATTTGGCACCTCTGGAGTGATCTAAGTACGGCCCAGGTCTCGACAGAATCGAAGGCTTTCTCATAGTCCACAAACGCCAAGCATAGTGGCAGATTATACTCCTCGGTCTTCTGTATAACCTGCCGCAGCGTATGGATGTGGTCTATGGTACTAAAGCCTTTACGGAATCCGGCTTCTTCGGGAGGCTGGAAGTCGTCAAACCTGCGCGCGAGACGATTCGTGATAACTCTCGAGAACAGCTTGTATACATGACTCAGGAGCGTGATGGGTCTGTAGTTCTTCAACTGGGCCCTGTCGCCCTTTTTGAAGAAAAGTGCCACCACACCCCTGTGCCATGCTTTAGGCGTATTGCCCTCGAGTATGATGGAGTTAAATAGCCTCTGCAGCGTTTTCCGGACTGGTAGTCCACCCGCTTTCAAAAGCTCAGCTTTAACTCCATCATCACCCGGTGCCTTGTTGTTTTTTAGCTGTTTGAGAGCCACACTAATCTCGTACAGGCTGACGTCCGGGATGTCTTCGGTGTAATGCCGGATCAATTTGGCTCTAGGATCTGTAGCCTGAATGACAGGTGCCTGCGATGTTGTGTAAAGCTGTCCATAGAAGCGTTCGATCTCAGCCATAAGCTCAGGTCGAGACGTAACGACTCTGCCGTCCTCTGTAATTGTGGTTATTACAAACAAATAAGTACGGTAAGCTTCATAGAACCCTGACACCCTTCCTAGAGGCGCCATTTCAAGCATTAATGGAAGTGAATCGTTTTAGCATGACCGTTCACTCGCGAGTGTACGCCGCACGCGGGTATCCTTAGCAAATAAAATTAAATCCTTTGACAAGAGACGGCACGGCGCCAAGGCGGCGCGATCAAAGTAAGTTCGCATAGATAATGTCGGTACACCCGAACGCAATTGTGTTTAATAAAACAAAATACGAATAAAAATTATCGGGACACACAAGCTAGGTGCAAAGATAATTTTAATCAAAAATATGCGAAAGTAGGTAAATTCAAAGTAAAATTACACCACAATTCTTCATCACTCGAACTGTCAGAGAAAAAGGATACCGCGACACTATTTAAGCAAACAGCCGCATTTCTCCATTTCATTTCGCGACGTGCGATGATACTGTTAACACGTGTATTGAGCTATTTGCGTCATAGTTATTATTTTTGCTAATTTTCGTCAGGTAGGAAAGTAATTTAATTTATTAAAAAATGGCGGCCGAACAACGAATAGCTGAGATGAAAGAAAGATTTTATTCACAATTACAAATAAAAAGAGAAGCAGCAAATACAAAAAATCGCACGTTTATTTAAAAAAATCGTTATGAACAATTGATAGAAGAAACAAAAAATGCAAAAACGGCTGAAAAAAAGCCTTCTCGGGATTACTGGTTATTGAAGCATTATGATGTTATAACTGTTGGTCAGAAAGATAAGTTGATTTTTCCTGTGGATGCTACTACAAATAACAATATTATATACTACGTTGCTGATACTGAATTATTTCAAGTACTTCACGACGCACATCGGAGTATCGGCCATGGAGGACGAGACAGAATGCTGAAGGAGCTTTCTTCAAGATATAAGAATATAACTCGCCACGATGTTGAACTATTTTTGCAACTTTGCGAACCCTGCCAGCAAAAACAAAAAGGAATAAAAAAAGGGATTGTCGTGAAGCCCATACTTTCAACAGAATTTAATTCTCGCTGTCAAGTAGATTTGATAGACTATCAATCTCAATCAGACCGGGATTATAAATTCATAATGGTCTATCAGGATCATCTCACAAAGTTTGTCATATTAAGAGCCCTGAAAACAAAACGCGCTGAGGAAGTAGCGTACAATTTACTGGATATTTTTACACTGATTGGTGCACCAGCCATCTTACAATCGGACAACGGTCGAGAATTCGCAAACCGAGTGGTCAGTAATCTTAAAATATACTGGCCGAACTTAAAAATTGTGCATGGCAAGCCTAGACATTCCCAAAGTCAAGGGAGTGTCGAACGAGCTAACCAGGACATTGAAAACATGCTTACAACTTGGATGCAAGATAACGATAGCGAACGTTGGAGTGATGGTCTGCGATTTGTACAACTCATGAAGAATAGGGCGTTTCACTCAGGAATCAAAAGAACACCTTATGAAGCTCTTTTTGGGTCGAAAATAAAAGTTGGCATATCTTTGCCTTTTGAGGATACTCACAACCTGGAGAGCGAAGAAGATTTAGAAAAAGTGATGAAGTCATCTTCAGAATCTGTAATAGATGCGGCTGAGATATCAGAAACTGAAACAGCTGACACTCAACCTCTACAGGCACCAGATCAACAAAACGCTGCACTCGATAGTTTTAACATCGGTAAGGAAGCTTCAAATGTCCAAAGTGCGCATGATGAACACATGGCTATCCCAAATACTAAGAATGTTGTTGAGCCTACGAATGTCGAAAATCTTCCTTGTGAGGTAAATGATCAAGCGTTACATGATCCGAATTTGGTATCAGTACGAGAGGAGTCATTGAGTTGTGCACTTATATGCTGTGTTTGTTCCGAGGAGAGGTGGTCATTCGTGCAGAATGTGCAATAGGCCTATTCATACTATTTGTGCTGCTCCGGAAGAAAATATTGCAGAAGGTTTTGGATCCAAAGTTGCTTGTCCTTTATGCGCAAAGAACGCCTTTTCGATAGAAAACCGCATCAGAGCCAAAGAGAATTTGATAGTACAAGCTCAGAAAATGCTTAAAACTTCTGAAAAAAAATTCCCTCCCGTATCGTTGGGTACCACTGTACGCATTCCTGTTCCAGAAGTCGATAGAGGTCGTGGTGATGCTCGCAATATACTGGCTGTAGTATTACACAAAACTGATGACGATCTATATCAACTAGGCACAAAGCAAGGCGTTGTCAAGACATTGTATTCAAGACAACAGTTCACTGTTTGCCATCAGAAATTACTGCAAGAAGAAGACGTCCTCAATCTGGAAACGACACTCCGTACAGTTGCGACTTTGCAATCTACGGGGACAGGACAGGGCTTTGTGAAATGTAGCTGCAAAAAAAACTGTGACTCTAAAAAGTGTTCCTGTGTCAAAAGTAAGGCTCTGTGCTCTTCGAAGTGCCATAATAGTTTGTCGTGTAAGAATAAATAAAACCTACTTTTACATAAAATTGTGAATGCCTATTAGACCTACTTTTTGTTATAAAGAGAATTGTTTTGTTTGTGAAGTTCAATTACAAAATTACATGTTATGTTACAAACAAGAAGAATTTTAAGTTTCCTGTTATTTTTTTGTGATTTTAAAGTTGATAATAAAGTTTATTTCAAGTAAATACAACATGTTTTATTTGTCCGCTATTTGATAAGTAAGTCTGTTAAGATTTATTGATATTAACCGGCTTACCTAACATTAGCTTAGTCTTAAGATTTATTTATTTTACACATTACCGGTGAACCAGCAGGTATTCTATACAATCCCTAGGAATTGTATACAATACCTAGGTAAAGTATGAAATGGACAATGATATTCATGATATTTCATACATTGCCTGGACGCCCCAGGGATTGTATACATTACCTAGGGATTGTATACAATACCTGAATTATACACATTGCCGGTAACATATACAGTAGGTAGGTGAACTCGGCCCCTTTTTGAAATTTTATACCTACGGCCGCTCGGCATCGCTTGGTGCGTGGCCCGCGATAGGGCTGCTCGCTTACCGACCGTGCGCTCCGTTTGACCCGTGCGTATGCCCTGCGGCGAACTGCATTCGTAACAGCCCTCGTAGCTATGCGATCCAAGTGCGATCCAGATCGACGCGCGTAGGCATAGCGCGTGTTTCGACCGTTTCTATGGAAGTCATTCTACTGTATATACTTTACTATTACCGTGGACAGAGTGAGCTCACTCATTCCGCCGTAGTCTGTGGCAGAAAGCACCGAGCGTTGCGTTGGAAGTCGAATGCAATTTTTCTTTTTCCTAATTTCAAGTGTAAAATAATAATATATATGTCTTCCTGTTTCTTTAGAAAGTGTTTTTATAACTCGAGGAATACCAACAAATCTATGGCAATTAAATTTCATGCGTAAGTAGGTAGACCTTTTTATTAATTATGTTGATCATTTCCCAAATAAATTACATACTTAATTCGGCGTCCGGCACGTGTTCGTACGATAGAGCTCGAATAATAACAATTTCAATGTGCGTTAGGGAGATCGATACACGTGTCATCGTTTTGTCGTTTAATCCAAATTAGTTTGACCTCTTGCATAATGCACCGTTAAAGATTTTATGGCGCGTCGCGTTCTTGTATGAATTTGTCATATATCGCACACAGACATAAAACGTAGTCACTTTTTGGAAGCGCAAGGCGCATCCTAACGATTTAAATCTCTGCTCTCAGAAGCTTCAGTTGCCAGTTTTTAGGGATCCGTACTTCAAAAGGAAAAAAAACTGAACTATTATAGGATCACTTTGTTGGCCGTCGGTCTGTCACAAGGCCCGTTTTCTCTTGAACGCGTAGATATCAAACAGAAATTTATTTAGTAATTCTCGGTTCATCAGTTGTGAAAAAATCAGACTTGTAAGTTGTTTGTGTCGCTTGTGACCGTTTATGTCGCATATTTTCGCAAATTTTGCCTGCAAACAAAGATCACTCTCCACCCCTCCGAAAATTGGGAGAGTGTCTGAGAAACTCGAAAGGTCTATTTTTAATTAATCTTCACTCGACAGTACTATCGACAAGCAAAATCAGTCAAAAACACTTTTGAGTGGAATCGCAATAAAGCTGAAGCGAGAATTTCCAAATCGGAAAAACTCAACAACTTGCCCCACTCGGAGCTTGAAAGCGAGAAGTGATGATTAGCAACCGCACTTGTGACCAACTGGTCCTGGGCCTAGGTAGGACTTTTTAAAGAATTCCTATTAAAATAATGTTAAAGGCTAAGTGTGATTATCATTACGGTATATTTGGGACTGACGTACCTGGCATAAGTCCCTAAATTAAATTTAAGAGAAAAAAAATGGTTCAGCCTACCTCTTAGTGCCAGTGTGCGTCACGAGGTGGTTGTTCCTGGCCGAGGAGGTGGTGAACCGAGCGCTGCACACCTTGCAGCTGTATGGCTTCTCCCCCGTGTGCGTGCGCTTGTGGTAAATCAGCGCGGACTGCTGCGCGAACCTCCGGTCACAATATTGACACTCGTATGGACGCTCGCCTAAAACAAAAACGATTATAAGAATGAAATAATAATTACAAAAAACTTTTTTAAATACAATCTTTTCTGTACTCGTCAATACGAATCAAACGAGCGCAAACTCGATGGGGTTGTGTTGTTTTATTGCGGAGTTCCTATGGTCACCCTCAGCTCCAGCATCAGACCCTGCTTACCATATAGGATCAAACTACTAGTCAATAGGAATCAAACGAAGTCAAACTCGATGGGGTTGTGTCGTTTTATTGCGGAGTTCTTATGGCCACTTTCCAGCTCCACTCCAGCATTAGATCAGCTCCATTTCATCAATAATATTGCATTGTCACCCGATAATATACCTACATATGCATGCAAAATTTCATCTCAATCGGACATCGGGAAGTGGGTCAGATTTAACTTGCAAGCTTTCATTGTAGACACCGGGACAGGTGAAAGTAAATGAAAGCTTGTAAAAATAGATTCACAGACAGAGAAAGGTAGGTCGCAATCCCCAATGGATTCATCGGCTTAATTTATGCTTATCTATTTAGTACAGAGAGAAAGAACAAGAGCATCTTCCCCTTGACAAACCGCAATTCCCCATTAGGTAGTTGTCCCTGATGCCTGTTTAAGTTGCCCGTCCACGTTAGACTTTTTATAACCCCGCCTGATATAATCCGACCGATTTTTCTCTCCGACTCTTATGACCAACTCAACGCACACGTCTGACAGTTTGTCAGTGTCAGTGGCTATCGAGAGAAGTACACGTTATTATAGACTAGCTTCCGCCCGCGACTTCGTCCGCGTGGAATAGTTACTTTGGGCTTACGCTAACTTTAACCCGCGACTTTGTTTATATAGGTGAGTAAATACTGGGTCTTATAATCTTATATCATGTAGATTGTAGGTTATTCTCAAAAAAACTAAACTAATGTTATTTTAAAGTACTTCTGCGTACACTATATTTTTAGTTTTGTTTCCTTCCCGCAGAAGTAGATAGCTAACTGGGGCCACCGCCCTTCCCCGTTATGACTGCCCGCCGGCTTTGTACATTGTGCGCGCAGTACCTACTCGATCATTATTTTGCTGATGTTATTTTAAAACTGCGATATCTCCTAAGATATAAATTTAAATCGAATGATGTAAAGGGCAATTTTGTTTGAAATTAAATACTTGTGATGAATAACGTATTGATTTGGATAAGGATTAATATCATGTTTATAAAAACACCTTCGCAAATAATGCATTATTTTAGAACAAATTTGGTTAGCATAAAAAAGGTTATAGTGAGCTAACCTTAAAAGATAGACATATGCTGTCGCGAACTTTTTTTTAGAACTTTTAAAGGGGAATAATTCTGTCGTACATGATTTTTGTGAAACTCTAACTGTTTACGCAGCGCACGCAGCGGAAACTCTCAATAGGGAAAAAAATCCCCCGATTTTGAAACATTCTTCATTGGTGCTCCGCTCCTATTGGTCTTAGCGTGATGATATATAGCCTATAGCCTTCCTCGATAAATGGGCTAACTAACACTGAAAGAATTTTTCAAATCGGACCAGTAGTTCCCGAGATTAGCGCGTTCAAGCAAGCAAACAAACAAACAAACAAACAAACTCTTCAGCTTTATAATATGAGTATAGATTTGAAATGGAAAGTGTGTGTTTGGTATCCCTATCGCCGAGCAGTGACGCAACGTCCCTCCGTATACATTTCTACCATTTTCTATCTATACTCCTTGGCCGACTTTTGTACTTCGTGTGCTTGCAACGTAGGAACTTCCATATATTATTATGTTTCATTTTCCTCCGTCAAAACATCGGTTACCGATAGTCGGTCGTGTGCGTAAGCACTTACATTGACTTAGTTGCGCAATATCAACAATCCATACTAATATTATAAATGGGAAAGTGTATGTGTGTATCTGTTTGTTTGTCCGTCTTTCACGGCAAAACGCAGCGGCGAATTGACGTGATTTTAAGTGGAGACAGTTGAACGGATGGAGACTGACATAGGCTACTTTTTGTCTCTTTCCAACCCCCCACTTCCCGCAATTTTCAAGGTAGAAAGCTAAAAATTGGTATGCGGAACATTGTGACTAACAAAAAAATCGTGCATCATTTTTTTTTGGAAATCTACCCCCAACCCCTTAAAAGAGGGGGTGAAATTTTATATGGGACTTTTCGCAGTTTTCAAAGTAGGAAGCTAAAATTCGGTACACACTCTTTGATACCAACGAAAAATAGGTACCTGCCTTATTTTTTTTGGAAATCTTCCGTGTTACCCCGAATTTAACGCGAGCGAAGCCGCGGGCAAAAGCTAGTAAAGTAAATAAAAATGAGAAGAGATTATTTTGATGTTATTAGATACAGGCACAAAATCAGTGGACTTCGCTCTAGACAATACACATACGCAATGTTTGACTATAAAGTATAAATCTAGCTTCTGATTTATTTATTTATTTATTATTTATGTACAATGTGTACAATGGCGGACTTAATGCCAGAGGCATTCTCTACCAGTCAACCTTCAGGTGGTGCAGAGAGCAAATGTGGTAGATGTAGGTACCCATAAAATAAAATTAATAAAGAAACTTACACAGACTTTTTATAATCCTAATACTTACATAAATATAATTAAATAAATAAACTAATACATATTTACCCGTGTGCACCCTCATATGCGCGTTGAGCTTGGAGATCTCGTAGAAGGCCTTGCTGCATATCTTGCACACGTGGTTGCGGATGCCACGGTGCTTCTTCATGTGCTGGCACAGCGTCGAGTGGCGGCGGAACGTCTTGTTGCACTCCGAGCATTTCAGCGGCTTCTCTCCCGTGTGAAGACGGAAGTGTACCTGCGGTGAAACACACATTGAGTTGGAATAAAAGCAGATTTAGATTGAGAGAGTGACAAGCGCCAGTAAAGTTTGACGCCTGATGTAAAACCTTATTGTTAGTTTAAATTTTATTTCTAAGTTGTTTATATAGGCCTGACTAACTTTGGTGTTCGATTTATAAAGGGTTACATCATAAATTACTTACATTAACTAAACTTATATGGAGAGTAAAATATTGCAGCAATAAATTATTGATGGCAAAGGTTTTAATAACAAAAACATTTTGTCAGCGCAGCGCAGCCTCACGTCAACTTTTTATTATTAAAAAGGACGAGCTCCTAGGTAACTTCAACCTAATATAACGGCAGACTTACGAAGCCAAATTAACTTGGAGTTTATTCGTTTTTAAACTTCAGAACAATAGTTATTGATCTGAGTTTTAAACTGTCGATTTTTGATATTTTATCATAACCATGCAAGAATTATTATAAACAAACGATTAACTTTTAATAGCTTGTTTTACGTGTCTACGAACTTCAGTCTTCAAGAACTTTAAACGGAAAGAAAGGAAAAATACAAATAGGTACTACCATGGTACTACCCAAAATGACAAAGTTTAAAAAGATACCATTTATTTACACTTGTAATGTAGAATATTCAAATGTCAATCAATGACAATCAATTGTCTAAGATGACAATATACTGTCAAACAATTACCTATAATTTTGTCATTAATTTTCAGATATATTATACAAATATTGCGAAAAATGGGCTTCGATTATTACGGAATTTTGGGAATACCACCATCTTGTAGCCAATACGATGTGAAGAAAGCTTATAGACGCCTCGCATTGAAGTACAACCCTGAGAAGCACGACAATGACGTAAACGTAAAAAAAATATTCGCACTAATCGGCGAAGCCTACGAGGTGCTCGTAGACCACCAGAGGAGAGCTGTGTATGATCAGTACGGCGAAGAAGGCCTCAAGAAGGGCGTCCCGGGCCCTACGCATTATATACAACCCTACACCTACCACGGCGAACCAATAAGAACGTTTCACGAATTTTTCGGCACCGCCAATCCCTACGCAGACATACTCGACTATTATGAGAACCCACTGCCAATGTTCGACTCGCCTCTTGGCAAAGGCTACAAAGAAAAGGACGCCACTATAGTCCGGCCGCTGCCTCTTACACTCGAAGAGGTGTACAGAGGAGGCTTGAAAAAGATGAAGATTCAGCGACTCGTGTTTACAGACGAGACGTTCTCAGAGTTGAAATTGAGGGAAAAGGTGCTATCGATCCCCATTAAGCCCGGAACATATCCGAACACCGAGATAAAGTTCAGTGAGGAGGGAGACCAGGGTCCAACTAGAATACCAGCTGACGTTGTCTTCGTCACAGAGGATCGTCCTCACGATACTTACGAGAGATCAGGACTGAGCGACCTTGTGACCGTTTGGAACGTAACTCTAGAGGAAGCGTTATGCGGACTCGTTATAACACTAAGAACCTTGGACGACCGCGTGTTACGCGTAAATATCACGGATGTAATTACACCGACCTATGAAAAAATCATTGAAGATGAAGGTCTACCGGTCCCTGCCTGTCCGAACAAAGCGAAAGGAAACCTAATAATTCGTTTTAAGATTGAATTTCCGCAATATCTGTCCAAGAAGGCGAAGAAAGCGTTTGCAGATGCATTCAAAATCACGGAGCAGGAGGAGGTGAAGTTTCAAAAAATGAAGTGTGGAGCTTTCTCTGATCCATCCGTCAGACTGGGTGTTTAGAATTTGACAGCAGTTATTTTCTAAATAGAGTTTCCTCTTCGTACCTACGTAATATCAAAATTGTAAAAAAATCGCAACATTTTTAATAGTTTGCAACCTTTAGTATTTTAAATCATGATTATGACTCTCAAAAGCAGTATTATATATTGTTTTGTAAAGTTTATTATTGATTGTAATATTTGTTTTATTACGCATGTTGAAATATTTGCATTTTATTGAACCACTAGCTTTCGTCCGCGTGAATAGTTTCTTTGGGCTAACGCTAACTTTAACCCGCGACTTCGTTCATATAGGTGAGTAAGTACTGGGTCTTATAATCTTATATCATGTAGATTGTAGGTTATTCTCAAAAAAAATTAAACTAATTTTATTTTAAAGTACTTCTGCGTACACTATATTTTTAGTTTTGTGTTCTTCCTCCAGAAGCAGAGCAGATAGCTAACTGGGGCCACCGCCATTTCCCCTCATGACTGCCCGCCGGCTTCGCACATTGTGCGCGCAGTACTCGATCACTATTTTGCTGTGATGTTATTAAAACTGCGATATCTCCTATCCTAAGATATTCATTTAAATCGAATGGTGTAAAGGGCAATTTTGTTTTAAATTAAATACTTGTGATGAATAACGTATTTATTTGGATAAGGATTAATAGCATGTTTATAAAAACACGCAAATAATGCATTATTTTAGAACAAATTTGGTTAGCATAAAACAGGTTATAGTGAGCTAACCTCAAAAGATAGACATATGCTGTCGCGGACTTTTTTTTAGAACTTTTAAAGGGGAGCAATTCTGTCATACATGATTTTTGCGAAACTTTAACCGTTTACGCAGCGCACGCAGCGGAAGCTCTCAATAGGAAAAAAATCCCCCGATTTTGAAACATTCTTCATTGGTGCACCGCTCCTATTAGTCTTAGCGTGATGATATATAGCCTATAGCCTTCCTCGATAAATGGGCTATCTAACACTGAAATAATTTTTCAAATCGGACCAGTAGTTCCTGAGATTAGCGCGTTTAAGCAAACAAACAAACAAACTCTTCAGCTTTATAATATTAGTAAGTTGTTGTTAAGGTATTTTATATGAAAGTACGAATTCAAGGTGTCAAAAATTGTGCGGCAAGGCCGTTTCATCCTTTATAAAAACAAAAAGCATTTTTAGCATATTATTTTTAGCTCAGCGCTCAAAAAGACATTCCCTATCCTTTTCCCCCCATATTAGGCCGCCAGTCCTGCGAGCTACGCGCTCTACTCAATGAATGCTACTTAAAATTTCTGCAACGTAATTATGACATTGCCACATTGCTGAGTTCTCTTATCCTATGGATTTTATCGTTTCTGATTCGCATGGCCTAGCTCTAGACAGGGCATGGCTTACCTTAAACAGGCTAAGCCCCTTGGCATCTTAATGAATTATCTCACATTAAGAAAAACGATTTCCACCTCCCCTACGGCAAAAGCCACACCGCAGGTGGCAGGCTTAGAGGTTGGCTAGGAGGCAGGCTTAGAGATTGGCTAGGAGGCAGGCTTAGCGGTCAAAATGCTTCGATAAATAGTGGCCACACTGGCAGCGCGCGCCTGGTGATCTAAAGTGTATTTATATACATTTATTTTGTTATAGTAAAATGTGTTTCTTAAGTTTTTTTAGAAATTTACTTCTTAATTTCGAAGTAATCGAACATGTTGAGTACGTGATATTAATATTATGTCGACGTCTACTAAATGAAAATTTGAAATTTTATACAAAAAAAGTAAAACATAATAATAATACCAATGTAAAACAAATGTAAAAACTAAATATCGGTTACTTTCTGCCAAATTTTTTAACACATAAATTGTTTACGTAACGTGTGGGAAGGAGTTCACAATGGCTCGTTTTTATAAACAGAGGGCGATTATCAATCAATTCCTCCACAATGCATCCTAGTAATCTAAATAAATAACCGACGCGTCCGTTCGCCTCGCTAACCGCTAAGCCGCTATCGAGGCGCCAAGCGTCCCACCAAGCGAGCGGTGGGGCCGCGCGCATAGCGTGCAGTGTGTTGGTTCACTGGGATGAGTCATCGAAGCGACCAACTAACCTATTGCCGCTAAGCGTGCCGCCTGCGGTGTGGCTGTGGCCTAAGAGTAATTGCGGTAGCCTTTTCGTATTATTGTAGTTGAGTTGAGACAACCTAATCCGGCAGTCCGGCAGTTGTGAATAGGGGCCAGATTTACCCCCTATTCACAACTGATTTTACAACAAGATAGCCATAATGACCACGGCCTACCTTTAAGTCGGTGGGGTTGTAGAAGCTCTTGTGGCACAGCGAGCAGATGTACGGCCGCTCGCCGCGGTGCCTCGCCATGTGCGACCTGAGCGCGTACCCGCTGAAGAAGCGCTTCTCGCACACCGTGCACTCGTGCGTCTTCTGCTCGAAGTGAGTTTGCCTGTGCCTGGTAATAGAGAGATACATTTTTTTAAATAACAAGCTGCTCGTTCTGTCAAAAGTTATTTAGATACTCTGTGATTTGTATGGGAAAAGAAAAGTGTTGTTTTCACTATTTTTCCCCACACAATTTTTATGTTTTCTCTCTCCACAAGAACTTTTCTTGTGCCTTAAGAAAAATATGAAAAAAAATTGCCGAATCGGTCCACCCGTTCTCGAGTTTTGCGCTTAGCAACACATTTGGCGTTTCATTTTTTGTTTATACAGTGTGGAAAAAAAAATTAGGCCCTGAAGGGAAAATACTTTAAATCTATAAAATAGATTATTTTACTTAAAGGAAACACGATTACTCGAAGACGCTTGCACCGATTTAGGAAAATCTTTTTTTTTGTTTTCAAATGTTACCATGAAAAATTTACGTGAATCGGTTTTATTTTTAGAAAAATACGCCGTCACAACATGGATATTTCCAACTTTTCCAAAATGCGTCTAAATCTTCGAAAATTGTTAACAATTTTCAAGGAATCTTTTTTGTCTTTAAGACCAGAAAATTTAGACGGAGTTAGACGCAGTAAGACGGAGGTGGGTGCCCAAGCAAGCGACCCTGGTACAGAGTCCGGTATTTTTTCAAACATCAATTCCAAAATGTAGGGATAGGCATACGTATAGGGATACTGTTTCATATTTGGTTAGTTTCCTCTATAATTACTTGACCTTCTTCAACCAAATTTAATATGACAGGTATACTAATTCAGAAATACTTATATATTTAAAAGTTTAACGTGAAGGAGTGAAAATCAATCTCAATATCGACACATTTATACTGGGTAATAGGACAGGTATGCCAACAGCATCTTAAAACACGGCTACCAATAGCAAGTTTAGGTACACGATAGTTCACATTAAGCTCTCTATAGAGCTTACAAAATTTCTTACTGACAAACGTCATACCATGACGACACGGTTAGCGCAGAGGTCGAGTGATCGCCTACTGCGCAACGGGTCGCGGGTTCGATTCCCGCTCGGGACAGATATTTTGTATGGCCTACAGAAATTTGTTCCGGTCTGGGCGTATGTGCATGTGATATTCTATATTTGTAACTGCACCCAACGACACAGGAGAAAATCCTAGTGTGGGGCAACGTTTTTTTTAAAAAAAATCCATACTACAGGGCTATAGATAGCAACCATATACTTAACAACTTACCTGTAAAGTAATGTCTTGGTAGCAAAGGTGCGTTGACACACTGAGCAGGTCGGCTGCTTGGGCGGCCGTTGCTCGTGTGTTCGCATGTGCATCTTAAGCATTCCTGGACCCTAAAAATAAAAAAAAACATATATTTTCGCAACAATAACAAAAAAAAATCTTTAAAAATAGAACTGCTGTCAGATGTGAAGAGTTAATTATGTAAAAAAAAAACTAATTAAAAAAAATGCTGCGGCCATGTGAGTTTCTAAACAGCCAGTGTGAACTTAGCGCAAACTTCTTTGAGCAGAATAAGCCGCAACAATTACGCGGTGAGTTCCATATTTAAAATTTAAAAAGTCGACATAAATTGGCGGGATACTAATCTGTTATGTATCTGTGACGGAATTGAAAAAAAATAGGTAATAATCTTTTTTATGCTAATATTTGAATATTAAAAATGAGTTCAAGCGATTCTGAAATGTTGACACCGCCCTGCGAGCATGGAACTCTCGATAAACAAATTTTGATAGCTAAGATAGACATACTCGACAAAAATCGATAAATTTGACAGATATTCCTAAGGAGTGAAAAGGACAGATGCTTTGGTCGATCGACAAGTCCATGCTCGCAGGGCAGATTCGATTAAAGACGAGGCAAATTGTGTTATCGAAAATCTTTTGCTAGAAATCTCAAAATAAGGATATATTATATATTATCAATAAATAGTTTAGATAGATAAACAACCCGTTTTATTTTCCTCGTATTCGAAATGAAAAGTATAGTGTTTAACACGGGTAAAAGAATCAATTCCTACCCGACTCAATTCCTACAGCCGTCTAAACACCTCGGGAATTGATTCTATCGACGCTCGGTTAACAATCCGCTATTTTTATTTGACACAGGTAGACATATTATCACCAATCGACACCGACCTTAAACGTCCTATCGCACACGCCGCACTTCGGCGGCTTCTTGCAGTTGGCCTTGATCCAGTTGGAGTGCGAGCGCATGTGCTGCTTCAGCCAGCGCGCGTACTTGAACTCCTTGCGGCACAGGCTGCACACGTGGCGGCCGGGCGCCGCCGACGCGCCCGCCTGCGACACCACCATCTGGATGTAGCTCTCCTCGTCCGAGTTGAGCGGGTCCTCATCCTTACCCTGCCTCGCCGGCTGCGCTGTTATCGGCTGCGTTTCCTGTTGCGTCGTCGTCGGCTGTTGCTGCTGCTGCTGTTGGTCCACTTGCTGTGGCGGATTAGATCAAATCAAATCTTTATTGCTGATACAGATGTTGTTATAATTAGAGTTCTTGATTACCTAGTCACCCATTTCAGGTATAGCAATGTTGGTGAGGGCTCCCTATCTACAATGTATGTTTTACTATTTCATTTAATGTATAATTCCTCACTTCGATACAGATAAATCAAACTAAAATTATATAAAATTATGTCAATGAATGCAAATTACCAACAAATTGAATTATTAACATTTAGCCAATGCACTCATACACGCACGGTATAATTAGGTATGTGGTGATGTCATATTTTTTAATAATAATAATAATATAAAGTTAATAAAAATGGAAACATTAAATTATTGCAATATTAATTAAATTCAGTTACTTAATTTAACTAAAATTGGTTGATGTCATATCAATATCTTCTATGAAATTTATTATTCGAGTTCTTAAATATAAATAACAGTCTTCTATATTATTTGCTTGTCAGTCGATTAGTTGCTTGTCAGTGCTGATTTGTTTCATTTTCAGCTTCATCCGATCTTTGATGACACTCATGCGCTGATCTCGGCTCCTGCCCCCCTAGCACGACCACCTAAACAAGATATGATAAAGCGGTTTATCGTGATGAACTGTCAAATTACAATAGGTTTTCATCGTATTTTGACAGTTCACCGCGATAAATCGCTTTATCATATAGTGTTTTGGTGGTCGTGCTACGGGGGCTATGGGCCTGTTAAAGTAAAACTTGGTTTTCACTAGATGACAGGGTATATGAGCTCATTTTGGAGTTTTATGGTTTCGTAGCCTACCTACCGCAAGTGTTTTTCATTCAAGGAGAATAGCATAATTAATTTTATTTTCATTTAACAACTAGCTGTGCCCGCGAACTACGTTTCGCCTTAATTTATTTTTTCCCGACAACAAACAAACAATCCAACAAACTCTTCAGCTTCAGCAAGTAGTAAGTATAGATGTTTTAATGGTAAACGATTTTGATGTAAGAGCAGAACAAACTATTGTGTCGCGGTGTGTTGTGTTGTGACGCGTCAGAAGCGTATCGGTTGCATACATTTCATATGGCTAGAAACACATTCGGCCCGTTCCAGATAAGCATTTTTAGCCATAAATACCAACATTTTTAGCATCTGAGAGGCGCGTTCAGCGCCTCTGGGTGTAGTTGTCCGGTTGTTTTTTAACTCGCTCAAAGGCGTTGAACGGATTGCAGCAACCAAATCTTTTATCTCCCTCTTTCACATGATTTTTTATTTCTCTCTCATTCTAGTAGATGACATTATAGAATATGGCCGCCAATATCATCCAATCACGTAAGAGTATTTCAGTCATAAACGTCAGAGCGTTTTACAACCATCAAATTCGTTGGTTGTTCGGTTGTAACTCGCGCCGACACTCAAAGGTCTTGAACGGGCCGGTTGTTTGACCCGGTTGTCACGCTCGAAGGCATTGAACGGGGTTAGAGCGAGAAGTTGTACTTCGCGCGAAGGCTCTGAACGCGCCTCTGCGTTCCATTAGCCGGTGATGCTAGTTTTTCTTGCTGGTTGTCATGCGTTTCATTTAAGCATTTTTAACACGAAATGCTAGCATCAAATACCCATGTTAATAGATGGGGCCTCTGATACCACTTTTTGACAGCTTTCAAATTTGACATTTGGAATCTTTTTTTCATGAATCAAAAAGGATTTTCGGCGGATTTAAAACGTTTATTGACAGATATTTATAGTATTAGCCAATCCTGATTTATATTATAAAAAATTTTAAGTGGCTGGACTAATTAAGTGAGGTGTCAAAATTCAGCACGAAAAATCAGTACCTTGCGTTTTATTTGTAACAATAAGCGCGGCTAAAAATGTCAACATTTCTTAATAGAAACGCAAAACGAGGCTAACATCAGATGTTAGCCTCAGAAAGTAGCAGTGCTTTATCTGGAATGCAGGGTTCATTACAATGTGTTGTGCCGTGGCGCTAATGTGTTTCTAGCCATATAAAATGTATGAAACCGATACGCTTCTGAAGCGTCACACACAACACGACAGAATAGTTTGTTTCAAGCGCTTGAAGAATACTGAATTTACCTCTTTGTCACATTGTTTGTTTACACCAATAAAGTGAAAAAAAAACAAGTTTAGCAAAACACTCCATGTTGTCAATTCTGTTGGCATTAATTGCAATAGCCTAAACTAAATTTAGTTTTAGTGCTGTCAAATCGTGTTTTTTGTTCGGAAATTTTTACCTGAAAACACAATTTGACAGCACTAAAACTAAATTTAGTTTAGTTCAATCGAATTAGTGTCAATAGAATTGCCACCAGTATCTTACAATGAACACTTTGACGAGATCAAATCCGTCCTTGTCCTGTTCTTGTACGGGCGCCGGCACGGGCTCGTTGAAGAAATGGTCCAGCACCTGGCTGGGGTTGGGCGCGATCGGCAGCTCCATGTACGACATGTAGGTTTCTGTACACTCCTGCAAGGAAACGGTTAAATTTACAGTCAACGGTTAGGTACCTTTTTTTATTGCTACTAAGTTGGCAAACAAGCAACCTGCCCACCTGATGGTAAGTGGTAACAGTCACCTATAATACATATGTGGCTCCTGTGAGATTCGCAGTAAAACTAGCTGCAACCTCCACAAGAAGCACAGTGTACGTTGCCAACTTGTGACATCAGCTGATGTAAAGTCATGGTAGTATCCAGTAATTTCACTGCCATATCTTAACCCTTCAAACCGGGACACAGCAATGCTGCTGCTTTGCGTCTGGTGGTCATCGTGTTATGTTACTGAGTTGATGATGGAAGGTTTATGGTGGTTAGGAATTCGGGAATAATTCTTTCAAAACTGTTTAGAGCGAATTTTAAGTTATTCTGGTGTTTGCCTTGACTCTAATTCTAATACGCATAACTAGGTTATTAACTTAACTAGATTAAGATTGAACAAAAAATTATTTTACAAAAAAATAAAACCAACTTCAAAAACACCAAAAAATCAAACATAATATAATACATACAATATCACAGTTTTATATTGAAGTCGGTGCCAAGCAATGACCACCTTGAAAGTCTTAAAAAATACAAACAGCAACTAGTTTGTAGGTAGTTACTTAAAATTTTACACCAACTTCAATATAAAACTGATTTTGTATGTTTTCTTATATTATTATTATTTATGACTTTTTAATGCTTTTGAAGTAGGTTTTATTTTTTTGTAAAAAAATTTGTGCAACAATTTCAATGCATTGGTATCTTCGGTCCTTAGAGCATTTAAGACTCTAAGCTTTGGTCCGAGCTGCAGTTGTCTGTATCGCGCACATTTTACAAATACTGTTTTTGAATTCACTTGACCTTTAGTGTTCATTCTTAAGGCGCATAGTAACGTCAATCATAAAAAATCACTGCAGAAAAAACCGATTCTCTTCATAAATATTGAATAAAAAAATCTTTAAAAAAGATATGTTATTATTCAACGCATTCTTAAGAGGATGGTCTTCTTAATTTTTTGATAAATTACTTAAAACTTGGTTAAAATGTGACCCAAACATGCCTCGATTTTAAAACTGTAAACCTAATCGCTTCGTAAATATTAGGTTAAATCATATACTTTCGATTTCAATAAATAAAGTGAACAATATTCTAGGGGATGGTCTTTTTAGATTTTTCTTATTCGCCTTTATTAATTTTTTATTGAAATAATTCATCTTACGCGTAAAGGTTTGCTTAAATATTCCCCTCGCTCTCACTCATTTACTCCTATGTAATCAGTGCGGGACGATCGACGCAAGGTCATTGGGAGCACTACGCGCCTTAAATCAAGACAAAGACTCATTATTGCGTCACTAACTGAGATACAGGCAACTGCCTAGTTTAGTCACCAATCTCTCACAGTCTTCAGTGTATTGTACAGAGATTTATTATTTTAATTTAAGGTGCTACTCTAAGTTTTAGGGCACACAACACACCTCTGCCGTGTTGAGTTTCTGCGCCATCTGCTTCGCCTGCTCGCGCAGCGTGACGTCGTGTCGCTCCACCAGCTCCTTGAAGGCGTGGCACCGCGAGATCTGGTGCACGCATTGTAGGCACAGCTGCGCCGGCAGCCCGTCGCCTATCGCAACCTGTGGAGTGGCCAGTTTGTTAAATATCATTATCACAGCTCATATACGTCCCCACAGAGGGGCGCGAGCCTACCCTAACTAGTTAGGGCGATTAGGCCTTAGTCAGACCACGCTGGCCCAGTGCGGATTGGTTGACTTCACATACACCATTGCACTACTTCGCAGATGAATGCAGGTTTCCTCACGATGTTTTCCTTCACCGTAGGAGTGTCAGATAAATGGACATAAGAAATTCGTGAAACGAAAAACACATTGGTACATGGCAGGATCGATCGCGGGCCTCCCGATTCTACTCGGAGCACAGTCCAGTGCCGAGGCCACAGCGTCACCGACGCTCTTTAAAAAAAATAAATGCAAAGTTACAGATACTCGTAGGTCCATAAAGTGGCGCAAAAGTAATGTCATTGTGAATTGGCTACCATTTTGATAGAAATGAAAAAAAATTAACTCAGTTTTCATGAAAAATTTATTTGAAGACTAGTAGGCCCGGCAGACGTTGTCCTGCCCGATTCCAGCGCCACCTACTGGGTCCAATTATACGTTTAAACCTTCCCTGGGTCCTATTCAAACACACACAGAACGTAACAATCGATCGAGCGGTTTTTGAGTTTTTGCGAGATTAACACACAGCGTTTCATTTTTATAAGTATACAAGTTTATTTTTTAGTTACTAAAAAAATTTGTGTGCTTGTTCAAACAAGCAAACTGAACAACTTTCACTATGGGACCAACTTTGAAATCGCAAAAAAAATCAGCTGTTCCATACAAATGTTCAACAGTCAACAGTCACTGAACCTAGATGATGCCAAACTACTGATAACTTCACACAAAATCAGGGGCCAGGAGACCTATTTTTGAATTACGTATGCGATTTAGAAATCACCGCTGACTAAATAGTCAGCGATGACTTTGAAGTCACGAATTCCTAAACATCCTATTTTTGAAAGTCGAACGCAGAGCTGCCAACATAGATAAAGTACACACATACGTAAGGGTTCGGTTCCACGCAGAATGTAGCCGTTTTTGGTATATACCGGTTATTATACGGCTAAAAATGGTCTAAGTTTGTTTGTGACACAAATTTTAAAAGATTTTAAACTTATACACGGTTATTTTTTTATCACCCTGGAAAATGTTAGGGACACTTCAGGACACATCTAATATTATATAAAAAAAATGAAATAAAAAATAAAAAAAATATATAAAAAAACTAAAAAAATCTCTAAAAATGCTGCTCTCAACTAGTGCAGCATTTTTGTATTTAAAAAAAAATTAAGTGAGTTATTTTTTTAATTTATATTTAAATCATTCTAATACCATGTCGTGAAGCGTCCCTTAAATTTTCCAGGGTGATAAAAAATAACCGTGTATATTTACTTATTTGACAAATTTTAAAAATTTTAAATCCAACTCAAAATCAACACACATCAACTTCAAACTTGTCATTATGTTCTCTAAACAAAACACAGATAACGTTTCCACAGTTATGTATGACTTATTTACGAGTGGGTGAGGGCACTCGTAATGAAATCACATCCGTGACTAAGGTAGTCACATAAGTGATATTCAAAAATAAGAATTATTGAAAATCGGTGATTATTAGTCACATCGGTGATTTCGAAGTCGCATACGTAATTCAAAAATAGCTCTCCTGGCCGCCCCTGGAAAAAAACTGTAGATACGCCAATGAGGCAGACAGAGCACGGACTGCCAAGACTGGACTTGAGTCACACATTATCTCACAATTTCAGTGAAGTTATCTCTATGTCTTAAAGAAGTGCACGGCGGCGTATTTAGTGTGACTGACGACTGACTGATAAAAATTTCTTGACTCTCGTCAAGGGACACGTGTGACTGAGTTTTATTGCAAATTTCTTGGCGTGCCTGTGTTCCTGCTACATCTTCCAAAGTATTGAAGCCCTTGCTACAGCCACAGCAGTCTGGGCACAGGCATGCCAAGATATTTGTGATAAAACTCAGTCACATGTAATAACCTCCATCTTTTTCGAAGTCAATGTTCGACTGTAACTATTTTTTATATATGTTCACCCATTACTCCGCCATTTGTTGGCTGATTTTCAAAATTCGTTTTGTAATCGAAAGAGTATACTCCCGAGGTGGTCCCATTCTCATCAAGTCATGATCTGATAATGGTTTCCTAGGAAAATCGAGCGAAACCCTTAGATTTCATAGGCAAGTCTAACGTGTTTCATGGTTTTCCGAAGATATTTAGGTATTTGCATCTGGTAGTCATCATATCATGTAACTGAGCTGATGATGGAAGGTTTCTGATAGATTAGGAGTTCGGGAATCATTATTTCAATACTGTTTAGAACGAAGACGTTTTAAGTTATTCTGGTGTTTGCCTTGGTATTGTATTACATTTACTGTATTACATTTACTAAAAAGATCTAAATATTTTTTTTACAAAAAATAAAACCGACTTCAAAAACACCAAAAAATCATATGATACTAATGATAATAGTAGAATACATGCAACATCACAGTTTTATATTGCAGTCGGTGCCAAATTTTAACTAACTTTTTTGAATCATTCGAAGTGACGATTGTCAGTTCCCCGCCTCCCACTACACGACAAACCTAAGCCTATGACTATTCGGACAGCGGGACACTTTTTTGGGGTGATACTTGTTCGCTAGAAATCCCAGCAGGTAGGGTTCGCAAACAAGGCTTAAGGACCCACCGAAATAGGCGTAATTTTAAAACATTTTGACGACACTGCGCAACGGGTCGCGGGTTCGATTCCCGTAGGGGACAAATGTTTTGTATGGCCTACAGAAATTTGTTCCGGTCTGGGCGTGTGTGCATGTGATATTCTATGTTTATAACTGCACCCACGCCACGACGCAGGAGAAAATCCTAGTTTGGGTCGTTTTAAAAAAATCATTATGGTAAAGCTTTAAAAGCCTATCTGCAGTCAACAACAGTTTGTCTTGTGGGCCGTATAACTTGTTTACCACAGTAAAATGATAACTATACCATTACAGTGCATTTGCCTTGTGCCTTTAAAGCTCTAGGGGAGAAAAAAGAGAAATGTATATTAAAAAAGAAGGTTGCGGTATAATGATAGGTAGCAGCTTCTTATATTTTGCACTAGCTGTGCCCGCGACTTCGTCTGCGTGAAATTTTGATTTTCGAAGGCAATTTTTTTAAAGATCTCGATAAAAAGTAGCCTATGTTATACCTTATATAATTAGCTATCTATTAGTAAAAGTCACGTCAAAATCGGTCCAGCCGTTCCGGAGATTAGCAGGAACAAACAGACACACAGACAAAAAAAAATATTGTTTTTGTTATTGGTACCCGATATACATTCATACCCATTTAGTAAAAACTTGTTATTTTGACATTACAAACAGACACTTCAATTTGTATAGATTTTCACGCCAGTATTAACATAATAATATCATCACGCAAATCATTTGTAAATCAACATTTTATTAACGCAATAGGTGTAGGACTAACAAGTAAATCTATAGTGAGTGACCTGGGGCCTAATTCAGCTAATAAGTTACAGCTGAATCGAAATTAAAACGTTGCGATCGACCAATCGTAGCACGTATATTGCCATGCAACTGTTCGATGACGTGATAAGGTGGCGCTCTGATTGGTCGATCGCAACGGTTTAGTTTCTATTCAGCTGTAACTTATTAGCTGAATTGGGCCCCTGAGTGACTCACTTTTACTCAGGCACTGGGTTAATCCTACACGTATAGCGGTATTCTTTGTCAATAGCGAATGTTATCCGAAATCCTTCTCCCCTTCATCACAGATAATATAATACTACAGTACCTTCATTCATAACAATGAGAATCACGTGTTGTATATTGCTATCAAAGAAACACCTGCCCAATAATAATACTCGTAGCGAATAGTCGCACAAATTTATAAGAACTTGTTTTTCCCCGAGGTAAATGATTATTAGGGAATATCTTTAACGAGTTATTTCCTTGTCGATCAAAGTACCTAATCAAATATATTTTGGCGGTTTTTAAAATCATTTTATTTTACTAAAACAATAATTATAACTAGGTAGGTATTCTAAAAACAAAATGGACGGCACCAATTGAGCGATTGGTATTTAGTACATCTGGTAGGACATGAAATAACAAATGCAAAAAACAAATAAATGTAGATATTCATCATTAGAGTTTATTAATTTGTGTTAACTTAGCTACCTATTGAATATGTCTTATAAATAAACTCAAAAGCTACTGGACTATTTTTAATCCATTCTTTCACATAAGAATGCTACATTATCATTGAGTAATAAGTACATACATAGAATTATTTTTCTACAGGAAAATATAGAATTTCATTTGGAAAAACGAAAAAAAGGCAAAGCTGCGAGCGGAAAGGTAGAGTCTGTTGTAAGGACCAGCTAGATAAAGGCTTGATTTTATTTAAGATAATTAAGATTTGTTGGTATTTTATTGTTGTTTGAAATTGAAAGTAAACCCGCAGATTCGGTCTTAAACCGACACTTTTCAAAACAGCATTGAATACGTGACTAAGAAATATGAAACTCGAAAATATAGAGCTTACGAGAGATGCGCACCTACCAAATCAAAGTTTCAGATTATGTAGAAAGGTTATTATGTATTTATCTACAAAAAGTTGGTAACAATTAAGTAAAGTGTTCGCTTAATGTTAGGTTATATTTACCCTAACATTAAGCGAACTATTGTGTGAATAAGTTATTTAATTACTTGTAATTAAATAAAATAAGTTTTTGAATTAAATGCCGGCTCCAGAATAATATTAAAACTAGTATTAAAATAAAGGATAACTATATAAAATCATGACTCTATCTCAGTCATACTAAAATATAGAGAACTGGTGTCCCATTCATTCTGGTGAGCTGTGCTCGCGACAGACAGAGATAGTGATACCCTTCCCAATTTTCAGAAATACGCATTGCGTCGAGGTTAGTGTTGAGGAATCTCGAAAATTGATGAATCTAAACAAAGATGACGCTACGCGACAACTGTTTCCATCGGCACGCGTAGTGCTTCAGTCCCGTAGGAGTGAGCGAGACAACAATACATTAAGAAATCATCTTGGATAATCATTATTTAGGTACTGACCTGCACTTTCGATATGCCCATCAGCATCGTAGCAGTGAGTTGCTCGAACAATGGTCGCATGTCCTTTTTTATTTGCAAACACGCCCGGCAAATTTTGTCGAATTTCAGTGGCTCCATTTTGTTGACAGCCATATTGGCCCGAGCTTGTCTTTTGGTATCGTCCTTGTTTCACGATCACAATATTATAATCAACTGAGTCACTTTAACACTAGTGGGCGAGTACACTAACATAATTGATACGCTAAAATCACACGAATACAGTTGAAATGCAACATAATTGTAATAAAATTAGCTGTGAATGAACAAAAATAGCGTACTGCACGCTTGCGAAACGAAAGAAAGAATGTGACGAACGAAATGGGTGGGGTGCGGAATGCGTAGACCGGAGTCCGGTGTGAGTGAGAGCAACGTTTGATGCCATAAAGAAATCGGTTAGTGGGAGAGGGATGGGCTATTGTCGAGTGTGTTCAATACACTGTAATCCTATAGACGACAGAGCAAGCACGATATTCTCAGAATGTTAAGGAAAATGTAATTCCATTGTAAAAAAACTTTTTAGTGAAAACATATTTATGGTTTTCTTAAAAATATGTTAAATAAGGCATATTCATAAAAAATGTATTATTTGTTGTTAAGTAAATTTTAGCACTTTTTTAAAAAGGCATAAAATATCTAAAAAATATAATTACTTAATTGACAAAGATTATTATTGACAAAGCGATAATAATACCTGCTCCATATACTTACCTACATTTAACAAAATAGAGCTTGTCTACTGTTCCTTGTAGAATGAGTGGCTAAATGAACGTGGTATTTCATTTGTTTTGTTTTTTTTATTAATTATAAATTATCTTCTTTAGTTAAGTAATTTATGTTATTTATTAAAAGATATACCTACATAGACATTGCGAACACAGCGTATTAAATAGGGGGTAAGAATCAATAAGTACCTAACTTAGATAGGTACCATTTTTTAACCGACTTCAAAAAGGGAGGAGGTTCTCAATTCGATGCGTATGTTTTTTTTGTGTGTATGTTACGCGATTACGCCGCCAATTGTGGACCGACTTTCAAAATTCTTTTTATATTCGATAGAGTAAACTCCAAGGGTGGTCCCATGGTTACCAAAGTTAGGATCTAGTGTTGGGATACCATAAAAATCGAGGTAAACCCTTAAATTTTTAGGTGTCTCCAACGTGTTTTGTGTGTAGGTACTTGTGTTACGCGATTACTCCGCCAATTGTGAACAGATTTTCAAAATTCTTTTTGTATTCGATAGAGTATATTCCTAGGGTAGTTCCAAGGTCACCAAAGTCAGGATCTGATGATGGAATCCCATGAAAATCGAGGGAAACCATAATTTAATACCACTTAATAGATTTCATTCACTAAAAAGTTAATAAAAATAATAGAAGAATAGGTACAGACAACATCACACTTCTAATATTGAAGTCGGTGCTAAACGATGATCTCCTAGAAAGTGTTAAAATTTGTCACCGACTTCAATATAGAAGTGTGATGTTGTCTGTACCTATACTTAGGTACTTATATTATTTTTAACTTTTCAGTGTTTTAGAAGTCGGTTTTTATTTTTTAGAAAATATTTTTTATTTTTAACTTTTAGTGAATGAAATCTTTTTAGTGAAAGAAACCCTAATTTGGTGATTTTGGTGAGTTGAAATTTCACCGAAGGTGAACTGGTATTAAATTAGCGTTTCCCTCGATTTTCATAAGATTCCATCATCAGATCCTGACTTTGATGACCTTGGAACCACCCCAGCAGTATACTCTATCGAATACAAAAAGAATTTTGAAAATCGGTCCACAATAGGCGGAGTAATCGCGTAACATACACACAAAACACTTTGGACATACCTTAAAATTTAAGGGTTTTCCTCGATTTTCATGGGATTCCATCATCAGATCCTAACTTTAGTGACCATGTGACCACCTTTGGCGTATTCTCTATCGAATACAAAAAGAATTTTGAAAATCGGTCCACAATTGGCGGCGTAATCACGTAACATACTTACACACAAAAAAACATACGCATCGATTCTTCTACTTTTTTGAAGTCGGTTAAATATGACTTCAATATAGAACAATCAATATAGAATATTCAATATAGAAGTGTGATGTTGTCTGTACCTATTCTTATATTATTTTTAACTTTTCATTGTTTTTGAAGTCGGTTTTTATTTTTTGTAAAATATTTTTTTAATCGATTAGGTACATCAATTTCTACAACTTTTGCTTAATTTTTAAATCGTAGGTAAATTGTGTATTAAGTAAAATCATAAATTACACTCATTAGCAAAAACTCATTACAAATAAACGAGAAACATTAATAACTTGAAAGGTATTACTTACTGTAATATTACTAGCTACATACTTTAATAAGCACTATAAATTAAATATTTATTACCATTAGGCAGTTATTTATCTAGCTTCTCTTAATCTAGACATATTTACTTAAATAAATTATTATGAAAAAAAAACACGAAGTACGAGTATAACGTGGTATAAGGCAGTGATCATAGGTATCTCAATATGACGTGCACCTAATACGTACCTATATCGTATTCGTGTTATTTACGTTTTTTTATGTTTTGCAAAATTTGAAAATTATCTATTAACGTGTTTCATCTGTTTGCGAATGCTAATATAATAAAGAATGTAACGTCAGCATTTATCTAGGCTAATTTGTATCTAGAGCAATACTTATACGCGCAATTTATAGCTGACTTATCATACCTACCTATTTAATCTCAATAAAAGATGAGATATTATAGGTAGGTACTTAATAATTTAGTGCTTTTAGTAATAATACTATAGGAGTAGAACAGTCACATAATGTTTTATTGTTGTTGTTGTTAACCTTTTTTTCCCTTCAGCCATATTGATAACTGACTGTTTGATAACTCTGGTTACTTAAAAATAATATTTTTCACTGTTTCGTAACTAGTTATTTAAGGAGTAGATTTTTCTGCATTCGTAACTAGTGTGAGATAACCAGCTTCCAAAAGAGACTTTCTTTTTCACTGTTTCATAACTAGTTATCAGAGAAGAAAATTATTTCCATTTTAGTAATTTTTCGTAACTAGTTAGGAATGAAAAAGTATGTAAATATTTTTTTTGTAGCTACGAGTAGCTGCCTTTGTTTTTGCAAACGGTAGCCTAAACGTCCGTCTAACGCATGTTTATTACGACCTTAAAAAATAAGGAAGTTATTCGATCGTCTGTGTGGTCAGTATCGAATCCCAGGAAAATCGAGGGAAACCCTTAAATTTCATAGTTATACGTCCAACGTGTCTCGTGATTTTTTTGAATATATTCAGGTATTCGCATATGGTAGTCATCATATGATGTTACTGAGCTGATAGGTTTCTGGTAGATTAGGTGTTCAAGAATAATTCTCTCAATACTTTTTAGAGCGAAATATGAAATATTTTTAACCGACTTCAAAAAAGGAGGTGGTTCTCAATTCGATGCGTATGTTTTTTTTAACCGACTTCAAAAAAGGAGGAGGTTCTCAATTCAATGCGTATGTTTTTTTTTGTGTGTATGATACGCGATTACGCCGCCAATTGTAGACCGATTTTCAAAATTCTTTTTATATTCGATAGAGTGTACTCCTAGGGTGGTCCCAAGGTCACTAAAGTCAGGATCTAATGATGGGATCCCATGAAAATATTTAGCGTTTGAATGTAACGCGATTACGCCGCCAATTGTGGATCGATTTTCAAAATTCTTTTTGTATTCGATAGAGTATACTCCTGGGGTGGTCTAATGGTCGCCAAAGTCAGGATCTGATGACGGGATCTTATGAAAATCGAGGAAACCCTTTTTGGTGTGTATGTTACGCGATTACTCCGCCAATTGTAGCCCGATTTTCAAAATTCTTTTTGTATTCGATAGAGTGTACTCCTAGGGTAGTCCCAAGGTCACCAAAGTCAGGATCTGATGATGGGCTCCCATGAAAATCGAGGGAAACGCTAAATATTTAGCATTTGTATGTTACGCGATTAAGCCGCCAATTGTAGACCGATTTTCAAAATTCTTTTTGTATTCAATAGAGTATACTCCTGGGGTGGTCCCAAGGTTACCAAAGTCAGGATCTGATGATGGGATCCCATAAAAATCGAGGGAAGCCCTAATATAATACCAGCTCACCGAAGGTATATTAGGGTTTCTTTCACTAAAAAGATTTCATTTACTAAAAAGTTAAAAATAAAAAATATTTTACAAAAAAAATAAAAACCGACTTCAAAAACACTAAAAACTTTAAACTATTATAAGAATTGGTATACAGACAACATCACACTTCTATATTGAAGTCGGTGACAAATTTTAAGTCTTTCTAGGATATCATCGTTTGGCACCGACTTCAATATAGAAGTGTGATGTTGTCTGTATACCTATTCTTATATTATTTTTAACTTTTCAGTGTTTTTGAAGTCGGGTTTTTTTTAAAGCTATTCTGGTGTTTGCCTTGGCTCAAATTCTAATTAGTATGCATGCATGTATTATAAAACTAAAAAGACTTAAATAATTCTTTCATTACTCATACTCTGAAAGTAGGTCTGAAGTTACCTGAGGAGCGGGTTGAAAGTAATACTTTTCAGCCCTAGGGAGAATTACTTTCAACTGACAGCTGCTCTCAAATTTTAAAAAAGCAACTATGTAGTTCTCTATTTTCCCATACAGCCACTCAATTACAGCGCGGTGTAAAATTGAAATAACATAATGTTAAGTATTTAAAGAATATAATTTCTAAATGACTTTATTATAACTTACTTTCAACTATTTGTTTAAAATTTCTATTTCTATTTTTTTAATGATGAAATTGAAAAATAATAGCTGAATACCTGGCCATCCACAGAAAAAAAAAACAAAATAAGCGGGAGAGCGGCAATGCGATCTTCATTTGTTTTTTCCATTTGTAGAGTTTTGTTAATACTTCCGTATAGCAGAGATTTGTATTAACTGTTAATCATATTCAGGTATGGAGTTAACGCTCGATTTTATAAGAGAAAGGGCTAAAGCAGAAGTTGTTGATTTGTGTAAAATAAAATTTACACGTTTTTTGCTCTAACTGATTCATTTTTTATTTTTACTTTCCTTGTATTCGTAATGAAAAGCACAGTGTTAACCTCGGGTTAAAGTCTTATTTAGTCCCTGGGGTAACAATGTACTATTATTTTACAAAAAATAAAACCGACTTCAAAAACACCAAAAATTCATTAATAAGTAATTTAAGAATACATAGGTACCAACAGTTTAATATTGAAGTTTTATAGTGAAATTGAGGGAAACAATGAGATACATTTCATAGGCACTTTCTTTTTCTTTCGTCTTTCTTGTTTTTTTTTAAGATTTTCAGGCATTTGCATCTGGTAGGTAGTCTTAATCTCTTTGATCTTTTTGTTGAGTCGCCGACGAGCATCTTCAGAAGATTGCAGACTCATTCCATGCCTTTCCTCCATAAGCTTAGCGGTCGGCTCCGAGATCTTACTTCTTTGCTTAGTACGGCTGGGCTTGCAAAACTTTGCACCCACCGCACCGTGAGGACAGCTTCCACAACATTTTGAAGTCAGTTTTTATTTTTTTTATTTAATCTTCTTAGTGAATTTAATATCAGCTCACCGAAGTAACTTGCAAGAATACAACTGAGGGTCAATAATACGTACCTCTTGTATAAACACCTAACTCCTGAAAGTCAAGGATCCTTTCATCATCATTGGTCTTATGATTTCTCGTTCGCTTGACTTTGAGTAGCAACACTAGCGCAGCGTTGCCAGACTTACGAGAAATCTCGTACCATTACGAGACTGTCAGTATTACCGATCTCATGATTTTCAAATGATATTATGATGAAATCATAGTGCAAACGAAAAATAAGATTTTCATTTAGATTTTTGATCATTCGTTCATTATATCATGATGACGTATTGAAATTATGCCATAGTAATGATATCATTGGAGACCCTGTAGTACCAAATGAAACATTTCTTGACGTCCATTTCTCAAAATTTATATCATGTCATGCGATGAAAGATCCATAATAGGCCCGCAGAAAATATTAATAAATGACGGAAAAGTTTTACCAATAGATGTGCATTTTTATTGTGTAGAAAATTGCAAAAACACAAACAATAATGCAATGGCTACCCCAATGGTAAACAGAGCGAGAATCCTACAGGCCAACCTCCACCATGCTGCAGCTGCGTCTGCGGTGGTGGAGTGTTGCTTCGCCGGCAACAAGGTGGATCTCGCTCTAATCCAAGAGCCATGGGTAGCCAATGGCAATATTCTGGGGCTGTCGTCTGCAGGTAAGATATTAGTACATACCGGTGGCCATAGACCCAGAGCCTGTATAATATTTCGGAGAGATATTAACCTATTGCCTGTTACAGAGCTTTGCAGTGATGATCTGGTTGCAGGATATGTAAATCGCCGGGTGGACCGGGCCCAGAGTAATTTTGTGCTCGGCCTATCTACCGGGCGAGAAACCTAACCCCACGGAGGACCTGGAACGGGGGGTGGAGTATGCGCGTCTGCATAGGGCAGAGCTCCTAGTGGGATGCGACGCCAACGCCCACCATACTGCGTGGGGAAGCACAGGCGTGAACGCTAGAGGTGAGTTATTGTTTGACTTTCTTGTCGCTAATGGACTCATCACTCTTAACTTAGGATGTATCCCGACCTTTGTTACACGCACCAGGCAGGAAGTACTGGACATTACCTTTGCCACAAAGAATCTCGCTAGACATATCGCTGACTGGCAGGTTAGTGACGAAAACTCCGTGTCTGACCACAGACATATCCGGTTTGACATAGAAGCTGCGATTTCTTGTCAACTGAAATATTTAGGGACCCAAGGAAGACCAACTGGGACGAATATAGGAACCAGCTTAAGTCAAACCTTGAAGTAATGCCTAAAAATATATTAGAACAGTAGACGGTATTGAGCTAGCAGTGGAGACTGTTACCATAGGAATCAAGAAAGCCTATGAAAGCAGTTGCCCTGCGAAAAACAAAACCTCTACAACCAGAGTCCCATGGTGGAACACTAAGCTGCAGAAGCTTAGGGCAGAAACCAGAAGATTGTTTAATAGGGCTAAACAATCTAATGAATGGGACACCTACCGAAAAGCCCTAACCAGTTACAATATTGAGATTAGGAAAGCAAAGAGAGCATCCTGGAGGAAGCTGTGCGAGGAAGTACAAAGCCTGCCTCGCACGGCAAGACTCCAAAAAATGCTCTCAAAAGCTGTGCCTAATCCAATCGGGCTACTAAGGAAGCCCGATGGAACCTTCACGTCAAGTGAAACCGACACACTGGAGCTACTAGCGGCCACCCACTTTCCTGGGTCTGTGAGCAAATCCTGCTCGCAGGGAACAATTGGCAACCTCCGCAGGCCAAATAACGAGGACTGGCGTAGAGCGGCCATAATAATAAGACCGAATCAGGTACGGTGGGCTATTGACTTCTTTAAACCATACAAATCTTGTGGAGAGGACGGCATCTTTCCTGCACAACTTAAAGAAGGAGCAAACGTCCTCACTCCCCATCTGGTCAAAATCTTCAGGGCAAGTTTGGCCTGTGTGGTTAAGGCTGTCGAGGGGGCGGTGTCCCCGGTACTGTCAGTCTCGGACGTCGGGAGTGCAACGCTCCGTCGCAGCTCTCGAATACGCCTGAATGCGTCTCGCACCGCGTACAGGGAAATAATTAGCGGGACGAAAGCGGCGTTGCCGGAGGCAGATTTCCCACCGATGTCGCAGCCCGCTCAAAGGAAGCGGTCCATGCTGGGTCGATTCTTCAAGGATCCGCTGGCAACGGACCTGGAGACTGAGGCAGAGCAGGTCACGGCACCGTACGCACCAAAGGTTCCCCGAACCCGAAGGGGCAGAGGGGGCCTATCGCACGGGGTTGGGCTCTCGCAGGCGATGCGGGCGCTCAGACAGGAAGAGACCGACTCTGAAGAGTCGGAGTCGGATCGGGAGTCGGAAGCTGTAGCGGCTCCCAAAAAGAAGGGAAAGGGGAAGCACTCTCCCGAACCTACTGCTGAACTACTCTGCAGCAGGGCCGAAGAGAGTGCAAAGTCGCTGGTGGAGGTCGCGAGGAAATCGAAGAACCTCAAGGGAACGTCCGTGAGGGAGATAAGAGAGTCCTCCGACTCTCTACTCAAGATTGTCCATGCTCTGGCGTCCAAAAATACTTCGGAGGAGGTGCGTCGGCTTCAAGCCGACAACAAGCGCCTCCGGGCACAACTGGACGGTCTAATGGGGGAAATGAAGGCCCTTCGCCGAGCTTTCTCGGAGCGGGGGGTGGAACGCCCAAAGGGCCGCGGTGCAAAGGCGGCCCCTGTGATGGTAGAGAGCGCCGGGTCGGAGGATCCTGCCGCCGATGACGTAATGGAGGAAGAGCTGTCGGAGGTGCACCTTCCGACGGCCGAACCAGCCGAGGCCGCCCCAGTCGTGGCCGCCCCAGTCGTGGCCGCACCAGCTGAAGCCGCACCCAACGGAGGGATTTCCAGGATGGAGTTCCTCGAAAGTATGGAGTTCCTACAGCGGGAGCTGCTGGCGCAAGTCGGCTTTATGGTCTCGGCTCGCCTGGAGGGCCGAGAAGTCGACGGGCGGCTGATGCCGGCTCAGGTGCGAAGGCCACCGCTTGTGGTGGACCGTGCAGGAGAACCACAGCCGCAGCCTCAACCGCAACGGCCTGCAAAAGTTGCGACGGGCAATACCACTCTTGCCCCGCCGGCAAATATGCCGAAGGAGGCAAGAGAGGTCAGAAGGAAGACTGCGCCCTCTGCGTCAGTGGCAGTACCCTCTTCATCGGGGGCCCCGGCGCTAGCGGTGGCACCGGTCGATGACGGTTGGTCAACGGTTGTGCGGCGAGGTCGGAAGAAGCCGACAGTGGATGGGGCGACGCCGCCCAAGAAGGCAGGAGCTACCGCTGATGCCTCCAAGCCTTCGCCAAAGCTGCCTAAGACACCGCGATCATTGGCGGTGGTGCTAGCCCTTAAGCCAGAGGCAGTAGCGCAAGGCCTTACTTACGGTGAGGCAATAGCCAAGGCCAAGGCCTCCGTCAGCCTCAGCGCCCTAGGCATAGGGCCCGCCAAATTCCGGACGGGGATAACCGGAGCTCGAATAATCGAGCTCCCAAAGGAGACATCCCCGTCTCAGGCTGATTCGCTGGCGGAAAAGCTGGGAGAAGCCCTAGGGGACGCGGCGAAAGTGACGCGTCCCGTGAAAACAGCGGATATCCGGGTAATTGGTCTAGATGACTCGGTGACCGCTGAGGAGCTGGGGCAGATCCTGGCGCGGGCCGGTGAGTGCCCGGCCCGCCATATCAAGGTGGGCCGTGTGCACACGGGGGTGCGTGGCGTCGGGGCGGCATTCGCCTCCGTGCCGGTGGAGGCGGCTAAGCGCCTGGCTGAGGCCGGGCGCATCGAAGTTGGATGGAGTTCTGCCTCCATCCAACTCCTTGAGCAGAAGCCCATGCGGTGTTTCCGCTGTATGGGCATGGGCCACCCTATACAGCGGTGTCCCTCCGCTAAGGACCGCAGCGGACTATGTTTCCGCTGCGGGTCGGAAGGTCACAAGGCGGTTGAATGCATGGCGGAGCTGAATTGTGCTGTCTGCGCGGACGCCAAACGACCAGCCAATCACCGCATGGGGGGCATGAACTGCAGCCCCCCACCGGTCAGGGGCCGTCTGGCCCCAGTGAAACTGACCGTGGCCCCAAGAAGTCCGGCACCAGAGGTAGCACCGGCCGCAGCTACGGCCCAGGAGGAGCCCATGGAGACCACCAATGTCTAGTGGTCCTATAAAGCTCCTCCAGGCTAATTTGAACCACTGCGCCGCGGCACAGGACCTCCTATGTCAGACCGCGGCGGAGTGGGGTGTGGATTTGGCGATTGTGTCGGAGCCGTACTACGCTCCGCCACAATCGTCAAATTGGTTGGTGGCGGCGGATAGTTCCGCCGCCATAATGCGGGCGGCGCGTGGCACAGCCCCCTCTCTCATTCTAAGAGAGAGGGGCACTGGTTACGTTGCCGCCATGTGGGGGGGAATTCTGGTTGTCTCAACTTATTTCTCCCCCAATCGCAGCCGGGCGGACTTCACAGTCTTCCTGGCTGCGCTAGAGGGGGTCGTCCGTAGGACGGCCCCGGTACCAGTGCTAGTTGCGGGAGACTTCAATGCGTGGTCTACCGCGTGGGGGTCCTCCCGCACTAGCGCGAGGGGTGGAGATCTGGAGTCCTGGGTTTTGTCCCTGGGGCTCCAGATTTTGAATAGGGGCTCCATCCCTACCTGCGTCCGGGTGCAGGGCACGTCCGTGGTGGACGTGTCCTTTGCATCCCCCTCACTCGCCAGTCGAGTCATTGACTGGCGAGTTGAGGAAGAAGTGGAGACCCTATCGGACCACCTATATGTCCGATATGAGGTCTCCACGGCATCCCCAGGGACCCCGATCCGCAGGGGCCCCGTGGTGAGTGCCTTCCCGCGATGGGCGCTCACCAAGCTCCGCCCAGATGTGGCGGAGAAGGCGGCGATGGTGCGGGCATGGGCAGCAGTGCCGCCCCACCTCGCCGGGGATGTCGACGGCATGGCGGATCTCTTCGCAGACGACATGAAGGTTGTTTGCCAAGCCGCCATGCCCAGGGCGCAGGCCTGCCCCGAAAGGGGGCAGGTGTACTGGTGGACGCAGGAGATTACGGATCTGCGTACCACCAGTATGAGGGCCAGGCGCGCCTACGTTCGTTGTCGTAGGCGCGCCAGAACTACACCCGACGAGGAAGCTGAACTTCGTCGGGTGTATGCGGCAGCCAAGAAGGCCCTGCGGAACGAAATCTGCAGGGCCAAGGAGGAGTCCAGGGAGCAATTTATACGTCTCCTGGACGATGATCCGTGGGGGCGTCCGTACCGGATGGTGAGGGGGAAGTTAAAATCTTCCGCTCCCCCTACCTCCGCTATGGACAGAGGGCTGCTGGATCGGGTGCTGGGGACTCTGTTTCCCGATCCTGGTCCGTTCCAGCCTCCCAGAATGGTCCCCCCGGACGCTCCTCCGGTGGAAGTGGCTGCCGCTATCCCTCCCGTGTCGAACGTGGAATTCGATACGGTGAGGGAACGGTTCCGGCGCAAAAATAAGGCGCCGGGACCGGACGGTGTCCCAAGCAGGGTTCTGGCCCTCGCCCTGGGACACCTTGAGGAGCGGTTCTGGGCGGTGCTAAATTTAAGCATCTCCTCGGGCCGCTTCCCCAGTCGTTGGAAAGCGGGCAGGCTCTGCCTGTTAAGGAAAGAGGGCCGCCCCGCGGATTCTCCGACTGGGTATCGGCCGGTGGTGCTGCTCGACGAGGCCGGGAAGTTCCTGGAGAAAATCCTGGCTTCTCGCATCGTCGAGCATCTAGAGGACCGGGGGCCGGACTTGGCTGACAACCAGTTCGGCTTCCGCACCGGCCGGTCCACGGTGGACGCGGTGGCCCTCCTCAAGGGGTGGACTGAGGAGGCCACAGCTCGTGGGGAGACTGTTGTTGCGGTGTCTCTTGACATCCGCAACGCTTTCAACAGCCTGCCTCACGAGTGCATAAAGGAGGCACTCCGCTTCCACCGGGTGCCTCCGTACCTCCGCGCCCTCGTGGAGGATTACCTGCAGGGTAGGTCCATCCTCTACGAGGGGCCGGATGGCCGCATCCACACGTGGACAATGGCGGCGGGTGTACCCCAGGGTTCCATACTAGGTCCTCTTTTATGGAACCTTGGGTACAACTGGGTCCTGCGAGGCGACCTTCTGCCACGAACGAAGGTCGTCTGCTTTGCCGATGACACGCTCGTCGCGGCGAGAGCGAAAACGGGGGAGGAGGCGGCCCACCTTGCGTCGGTCGGCACCTCACTGGTCGTCCGACGCATCCTCCTCCTGGGCCTGGATGTGGCCCTCGAAAAAACGAGGGCCATGCTATTCCACGCCCACCGGGGCTCCGCGTCCGTGTGGAGGGGGTCCGTATACCGGTCGAGGCGCACTTTAAGTACCTCGGCCTGGTTCTGGACCCCCGATGGAGTTTCGAGGAGCATTTTAAGCTTCTCGCTCCACGGCTGTGCGCCGCCGCAGCCGCACTCGGACGGGTCCTCCCTAATGTAGGAGGACCAGGATCGGCGTGCCGTCGACTGTATCACGGGGTGATACGGTCGATGGCACTCTACGGAGCCCCGATATGGGCGGAGTGCCTCTCCCCCCCGAACGGTGGCCCTCTTGCGACGTCCGCAGAGGGTCATAGCGACCCGGGCCGTGCGAGCGTATCGCACGGTCAGTCACGGCGCGGCCTGCGTTCTTGCGGGCCAAACGCCGTGGCATGTCGACGCACGCGTCCTCGCGGAGGTGTATCGACATCGGGTGCTACTCGTGAACGAGGGGGACGGTCCGCTCCACAAGAGGTGGAGCGGATTCGTACCATGGCGCAGAGGGAGGCTCTGCGTCAGTGGGGTGAGGCACTCGCCTCCCCAGCTGCCGGCCACCGGACGATCGACGCGATTCGTCCGGTGTTGGAGGAGTGGGTTGGGCGCCGGCAGGGCAGTCTCACGTTCCGCATGGTGCAAGTACTGACCGGGCATGGCTGCTTCGGTCACTACTTGCACCGGGTCGCGCGTCGGGAAGAAACGCCGCGGTGTCACCACTGCGACGCTCCCGACGACACTGCCGAGCACACCCTATTGGAGTGCCCGGCATGGCGACCCCAGCGCAGCGAGCTCTTCGCTGCGCTGGGAGTCGGAGACCTCTCGCTGCCGAGCATGGTCGTGGCCATGCTCCGCGGCGATGCGGAGTGGGGGGCTGTCGCCTCCTTCTGCGAGGACGTAATCTCGCAGAAGGAGGCCGCGGAGAGGGAGCGGGAGGCAGATCCTCAAGCCGCTCCCATCCGCCGCAGACGGATAGGCAGGCGAAGGCGGGCATTTGCACAAGCGATGCCCGTCTAATGACCCTGCCATGGAGGCCTGCGTGCACGGTTGGCCCCGTGCACGCCGCCGTAAGGCCCTCCGTCTGGGGATTGCCCTGGTGTTCTCGGGCAATCCCCCCTTGGCGATAGCCCGACCAGTGGGTCGGGCTTGCCCGGGCGCGTAGGTAGTGGAGTCGCAGTGTGGACCTTACCTAGCGCGCCCTTAAGGGCAGGGAGAACACCGGGGGGTTTTAGTGGGTAGGCCTGGCATGCTGCCGGGAGAGCCCCACACACGCTCGCTGTTTAGCCAACGGCGGGTACGGTGCGGTTACGCATTTCCCCCCGAGAAAAAAAAAAAAAAAAAAAAAGGGCAAGTTTGGCCTGGGGATATATTCCAGATAGGTGGACCACAGTTAAAGTCATATTTATACCTAAGGCGGGCAAGAAGGACCGATCACAACCGAAGTCCTACAGGCCCGTAAGCCTCTCATCCTTCCTTATGAAGGTCATGGAAAAGGTTATAGATATACACATTAGGGAAACAGTATTGACTGTAAACCCTATTCATCCTACCCAGCACGCTTACCGTAGAGGCAAATCAACCGAAACGGCCCTGCCCCCCTATTCTGTAACTTCGGTTGCTAACTAGAACTGTCATTTTTGAAAGGAACTTAACATCCATTACTGCTATCATGAACGCTGCCGTAACACATATAATAATAAGATCACTAAACCCGTAATGGATATAAAGTGGCTTTCAAAAATGACAGTTCTAGTTACCAACCGTAGTTAGCGAATAGGCCTGCTGACCAGCTTGACTGACAGGATAGAAAAAGCGCTGGAGGACAAGGAAATTGCACTATGTGCATTTTTAGATATAGAGGGCGCATTTGACAACGCACCTATAACAATGTTAGTCAGGGTATTGGAAAACAAAAACGTAGACCCGACTACAACCAGGTGGGTAGAGGCAATGCTCTCCATCAGGGGAATTAAAATATCTCTACACAAATCATCAATTGAACTTCTGTCCACAAGAGGCTGCCTGCAGGAAGGTGTCTTGTCTCCCCTCCTGTGGACTCTTGCGGTAGACAAATTATTGTACAACATGGCTGACCTCAATTTCGACACCCAAGGATACGCAGATGACCTTGTGGTGACGGTACGAGGCTTCTGCCAAAGTACAATATCTGACACTATGCAGAAAGCCCTCAATACCATAAACAACTGGTATAGGGAAAACAGCTTCTCAGTTAATGCTGATAAAACTGTTATAATACCATTTACCAGGCGAAGACGGCTTGAAAAGCTTGTTAAGCCTCGGCTAAACGGGAAGGATGTGCAGTTCTCTACAGAGGTCAAATTTAATACCTAGGCATCACTCTTGACCTAAAACTGACTTGGAACTCACATCTTAGCAACATAATACATAAGGCAAAAATTGCCTAAGGGGCTTGCAGTCGAATTGTTGGGACCAACTGGGGCCTAAGCCCCAGATCGGTCCTGTGGCTGTACTTAACCATTGTACGCCCCATAATTACGTACGGCTCAGTGGTGTGGTACAACAAAGCCAAACAAAAAAACCGCTGCAAATAGGTTAAGCAGTCTACAAAGAACTGCCTGTCTCATGGCTACAGGCGCAATTTCCACCACGCCTGGGGCAGCCCTGAATGCGCTACTGCGACTCACACCCCTGGACATGTTTATTGTTAAGGAGGCGATAGCGTGTGCGTACAGGATGAATGCCCAAGGCGGGTTCAAGTGTCTGTCCCTTCGACAAAGGTCTCTATTAGACCTAGTCAATGAGACACCAATACTAAGCATGAACTCTGATATCATGCCTCCACGTTGCAATTTCAATAGGAACTACAAAGTGGAACTTCTCTCTAGGGATGACTGGCTAAACGAGCAAGTTACTTATGAGACAGGAAGCACCGTATGGTTTACCGATGGATCCAAGATGGGGTCCAAAGTGGGCTTTGGTATATATAGAGAGCAGCCACTGCACAAGTTCTCACAAAGCTTGGGCAGCTTTGCCTCCATCTTCCTAGCGGAGGTTTATGCCATCTTAGAATGTGCGGAATCCAACCTTGGAAACAACCAAGCCAACCGCACAATATACATAAACTCAGATAGTCAAGCAGCTTTACTGGCGCTGAGCAGTAACCTCGTGACCTCAAAGCTAGTGGCTGACTGTATGAACCGCCTAAACACTCTGGAACACAGTAACAGAGTAATACTTAGATGGGTTCCAGGGCATGCGGGAATCACTGGCAACGAATGTGCCGATGAGCTCGCCAGGGCTGGGGCTGAAGGAACGCAATATGGTCCTGAACCATTCTGTGGTATACCCAAAAGCCTCGCCCGTCTAACGCTTGAAACCCATTACGATAACAAGTCCTACAAGGCGTGGCTGCATATGCCAGGACTTAAAGACTCAAGGCACTCATAAAAGCCTATGACCGAAGTACCTGCAAACAGATCTGAGGATTAAGCAGGAACAACATACGCACTTTGGTCAGAGCCCTCACTGGACACTGTCGCCTTAATAAGCACAAGTCCATCATGGGGTTGAGTGAGTGCAGAGAGTGCAAGGTCTGCCACGAAGCAGAAGAAACGCCTATGCACTTGCTCACAAACTGTGGACCACTAATGCGTCTGGGCAACGCAGCCTACATCTGGGCAAACACTTACTGTTACCAGATGAGGTCAAGCACCTCTCCCCCAAGAAAATACTGCACTTTTTATAAGATGCAGGGCTTGTGGGAGAACTGTAATAGTGGCGGTCACAATAGATCTTATAGGTGGCAGTGACAAAACATAGCCGCTACTAATAAAAAAAAAAAAAAAAAAAAAATTAGGTAAAAAAATACCCCATGCCCGGCTAAACCACCCTCCGGTACCCGGTACCTCTCTGCCCCCGGTGGAGGCACGCTCGGGATCGGACTAGCCATTCTACGAACGCACCCCCTGAGAACGGGCCCAGCGGTGTAAACGAGCTGGGACTTGAGTCGCAAAGAGGTTACCACCAAGTTCAATCGGTTGTGACCCGCAGACCTAAATGCTCTAAGCCCCAGACGGGCGACCAGTACCTAAAGCTAGCACGAAAATTTGCGTCAAAGAATTCGTATCGTCATCGTGAAATATTTGTATGAGAAATTGTACAGCGCCCCTACAGGCAGGCCCCTCTTACCCATTGGGCACAATGGGCACGTGCCCAGGGCCCCCGATGGACTGGGGCCCCCTAGTCCCTACTCGATTACCAAGCGATAACCGATAGCTACCTACTTTAATTTTTCATTATACATACTATATTATATACTACTCAAAACAAAATTACAGCCACCTGTAAAATTGTATGATAAACTAACTTTAGGTACTCATTTCTTTGCTCATTTCTTCTCTGTGTTTGTTTATTGGTTTTAAGGTCCCGAACGTTTTTGACGACAAATAAATTAAGTGCGTACCTAATATAAATAAGCAATAAGATTCTATTGAAAATCAATAAAAATAATAGGTGGCTCTTATTTTCTTTTGAATAGATATATGTTACTGTAAAAGTCCTTATATTGGTAAATCTTAGGTTTTGTCAGTAAAGAACATTATTATCCACTTTGGACCTGATGATGTCTAGAAATGAAATATATTTTTCATTACTCATACTCTGAAAGTAGGTCTGAAGTTACCCGAGGAGCGGGTTGAAAGTAATACTTTTCAGCCCTAGGGAGAATCACTTTCAACTGACAGCTGCTGTCAAGTTTTAAAATAGAAACTAGTTCTTTTCTCACAATTTTATTGAACCATGTTCTGACTTTCTATACAACCACTCATTTACAGCGCGGAGAAAAATTGAAATAACATAATGTTAAGTATTTAAAGAAATATTTTTTTATTTATTTTCAACTATTTCTTTAAAATAACATAGCTTTGTGCAAAATATTTACCATTTTTTAAATTATGAAAATGAAAAATAATGGCTGAATAGCTGGCCGGCCACAGAAAAAAAAACAAAATAAGCGAGAAAGCGGCAATGCGATCTTCATTTGTTTTTTCCATTTGTAGAGTTTTGTTAATACTTGCTTAGAGCAGAGATTTGTATTAACCATTAATTATATTTGTATAACATTGTGTTAATAAATTACACAATGAGTTCATCTGATTCAGGTATGGAGTTAATGCCTGATTTTATAAGAGAAAGCGGGCTAAAGCAGAGGTTGTTGATTTATGTAAATAAAATTTACACCTTTTGTTCTTTAGCTAATTCATTGTTTAATTTTTACTTTCCTTGTATTCGTAATGAAAAGCACAGTGTTTGCCTCGGGTTAAAGACTTGTTTAGTACCTCGAACTATTGGCGCCCGAGCGTAACGCTCGGGCGCCAAACACCGTCTCGGGACTAAATAAGTTACTTTCACCCCTGGGGTAACAATGTACTATTAATATAAAGGTGATTTTATAGTGTATCTGTAACTGTAAAAGCCCGGATGTCAGTAAATTTTAGGTTTTGCCGGTAAATCCTACATGAGCTGGAAACTGTTAGGATTTTAAAAAGAATAGATGATTTTTCGGGCTTTTAGACTTTGGGGTATGCTAGGTTTTACCAATGACGGTTAGTAAATATTGGTTTTCGGAATAAAACAATGTGTATTTCTGTCGTTTTCTTTTCAATTTAACTATGAGTCAGCACCTTACAAATTAATTAAGTTACGAATCCACCTAGACTGTACAAAACGACACAGTTACATGCGACCTGCCCCTTAACCATGATCGCTTAAAACAATATTAAAACCGCGCTGAGAGCGGGATGGCGCTATACGCAGCAAGAGCGGTGTCTCTGTTTTAATATTGTTTTAACCTTGCTATAAGCGATCATGGTAGGGCCCCTGTAATTGTACACATTAAAACTAAACAAAGTCTAAATTTAATACTAAATAAAAAATTGATAATTATCGTTATGATAAAACATTTGTTATTGTAATTATTTTTATTTATTTTTTAATCTATACTTACTAATATTATAAAGATGAAAGATTTGATTGTTTGTGTGTTTGTATTGAATAGGTTTCGAAACTACTGAACCGATTTTGTTGAAAGTTGGTATAGGGATATATTTCGAGACCAGGGGAAGGACATAGGGTAATTTTCCTACGGGAAAAAAATTCCCACGAGAAAACAAAAATAACGCGGGCGAAGTCGCGAGCGGAAAGCTATAGTAACTTATAAAACATAATTTTAAAACACCTTTAAAAAAACAAAACAATTCATAAACGAAAATTATTTTCTTACAAATGCTTACGTTGGCCTGTGGTAACTGAATCATTATTTATCTTATTATTTGGTATTTTATAACTTACTTAATTAAAATATTTGACCAATCTCAAAATCAAGAGAGAACACTAAGATCAGGAGAATTCAAAAATAGGATTTTTTAAAATGCAAGTATTGCTGTCGCGTTGTGCTCCCAAACAAACGAGTGCGATAGAGACAACTGAAAAATACGCAAAATAGACGTTTCGTAGTCCTCTATTTTCTCCTCTAAAACTTGAACGATTTACTTAATTACTTTTTTTTTTTAAATTTAAGGAAAGGTTTTGGTTATGTTTCTGTGTTTCATCTTTTTTCATATAATCGCGTCAAATTTGTTTGCTGGATGTTTGAAACAGCAGAAAATTTTTGAAGGATTAAATCGCCTGTAATAATTAACGTAATAAAAAAAGAAGAACGTAGGACCATGTGCATAGCTTTTTTTTGTAATAATAGGGCAACTTTTGCCACTAACGAGGAAGGAAACCCGTAGAATATTTTCAACATTGACCGCGTCTTGGTGTTGGTGGTATGTTCTAGGATTTACCGGGTGTATAATGGTAAAAATCCGAAATAAACAATGACCACAGAACAGTTCGGACTTTTAACCATTAAGAGTTGATAAATCTTAGGTTTTACCAAAAAATGTTAGGATTTACCGTAGTTCGGGCTTTTACAGTAAGATATACACAAAACACGTTGGAAATACCTATACAATTTCAGGGTTTCCCTCGATTTTTATGGGATCCCATCTTCATGTCCTGACTTTGGTGACCTTGGGACCACCCCAGGAGTATAAGTACTCTATCAAATACAAACAGAATTTTGAAAATCGGTCTACAATTGGCGGTGTAATCGCGTACATACACACAAACAAAACAACATACGGGTCGAATTAATAACCTCCTCCTTTTTAAAGTCGGTTAAATAGTGCTTTATTATGGTCATAGGGGGCCCACTATCCTAATGTGCCCAGGAGAGCTATTTTTGAATTACGTATGCGACTTCGAAATCACCGATTTTCAATAATTCTTATTTTTGAATATCACTTATGTGACTACCTTAGTCACGGATGTGATTTCATTACGAGTGCCCTCACCCACTCGTAAACAAGTCATACATAACTGTGGAAACGTTATCTGTGTTTTGTTTAGAGAACATATTGACAAGTTTGAAGTTGATGTGTGTTGATTTTGAGTTGGATTTAAAATTTTTAAAATTTGTCAAATAAGTAAATATACTTACACGGTTATTTTTTATCACCCTGGAAAAATTAAGGGACGCTTCACGACATGGTATTAGAATGATTTAAATATTAATAAAAAAAATACATAACACACTTAATTTTTTTAATTTTTTTTAAACATACAAAAAATGCTGCTCTAGTTGAGAGCAGCATTTTGAGATATTTTTTTAGTTTTTTTATACACGGTTATTTTTTTATCACCCTGGAAAGTTTAAGGGACGCTTCACGACATGGTATTAGAATGTTATACAGGGTGTCCCAAAAAATAGTGTCAAGCGTAAGTCCAGAGTTAGAGCACCTCTTGGAGTACCCGAATCACCCCCATGTATGTTCCGCGATTATTCGTAGTTTTAGAGTAATAATTTTTTTTCTGACTTTTTGAAAATTTTGATCCAAAAAACTTAAAAATTTTAAATAAAAAAATGTAGAACATATTTTAATGTTTTTCTTTTTGCCACTGAATCATCTTTAGTGCTTCTTTTATGTCTAAAATAATCAGCTTCGTAACTTTAGTGCAAATTTAGAAAACAGTAGTGTAAAGTCAAAATTTGAATGTTAGTGAATAATTACTTAAAAATTCATCTTTAAATTAAAAATCTAAACAGGCGAATTCATGGTTTCTAAGTATGTGTCAAAACTTCTCTAGACTCTCTGCTTTCATAGTAATTTAAAAAAAAAATCATAAAACTTGACTTCTGATTAATTTTTTTTTAAATTCCAATTATTTATTAATAAACCAAAAATGATTGTAGAAAAGCTAAAAATTTATTATTTGAAGGTCAAAAATAACTGTTCCTGCTGCCATCTTTAATAACCTTTGAAGGTTTATTATAACTTAATAAATGAAACAAAACATTATTTTCAAAGTATTTATTATTCGATCACTTAAAGAAAGTTTTCAAAATGACGACCTTCGTGCTCAATACATATTCTACATCGTCTAAAAAAGTTTTCTTTTAAATTTATAAATGCAATTCTGTTGTTTTTTATTGTTTCTTCCGCTTATCTTAATTTTGTTCTTAACACTGTGACGTTTGTAATATCCTTGGCGTATACTAATTCCTTGTAGTATCCCCAGACGAAAAAATCTATGGGGTTCAAGTCGGGGGACCGTGGCGGCCACGCAATGGGCCCTCCACGACCGATCCATCTGCCTGGAAATGTTTCAGACAAATGTTGTCTAACATTTCTAGCAAAATGGCATGGGGCGCCGTCGTTTTTTAAAAGTCATATTCATATCTCCGCGTTAATAGGTCTACATCTTCTAATAAGACGCCGAGATCACGTCGTAGAAATTGCAAGTAGGCCTCGCTGTTCAGTCGGTCCGGTAGTTCGAAATGACCAATCAGCTGTCCGTTTAGGATGCCTGACCACAAATTGATACTAAATTGTTCTTGGAAATTAGATTCCCTTGTGAGGTGTGGATTTTCAATACTCCACGAATGGTAGTTATGCGCATTAAACACCCCACATCGCTTAAAATGTGATTCATCAGTCCATAGAATATTTTTAAAGAAATTTTCGTTTTCAGCTTGTCTCCGTAACATTTCCTGACAAAATGCCACCCTTCTCGGGTAGTCTGCGGGCTTGAGCTGCTGAACTTTCTGGATGTGATATGGGTGAAAACGCTCTTGATGAAGTATTCGATGTGCTTGTGATTTCGGAATTCGACGTTCTATTGTTCTTACACTAACTGATGGATCTCTCACCACTTCTTCGACCACTGATTGGACAGTATCTGGGTCACTCATTTCAGATGGGCGCCCCGATCTTCTACCTGGTAGGCGTCCTTCCATGTAAGAGTTATGTACTCTTAAAATCATGCGATGATCAGGCCAAGTTTCAGGCTGAGGTCCACCTCCATTTTGTACTTGCTGCCGGAACAACCTGGCTGCTTCAGAAGCATTTCCTCTTGCATATCCATAAAAGTAATGCATAAGAGCATATTCTTGCGATGAAAAAGACATCACAAAATGAAGAGCTTGAAAAGTCCGTTAAGAATGCCAAAGGACAATGCCGAAAATCGCCCCATGACCAACAAAGATTTGATTTATGTCATAATTATATGCATATTTTATAACACTCATAACAAATATATATATTAGACGGACAAATCAAAAATATCTAAAAGTACTTTTAGAAACAAAACCAAATAAAGTAAAATATAGGAATGGTTTATTGTCACCTTTGCTCGACTGAATAGAATTGAGTTGATTTCATGTAGGTATGGCCATCTATAAATTAAGTTTTTCATAACTTACAACGTAAATTAAATTAAAATATACATCAATTGACTACTCACGCACTGTGGCTTGTTAGTTCGTCGTGTTTTTGACTTGCTTTATAATTTCGAGATTTCTTGTTCTTTACTACGTGGCTATAATATCGTTCATTGATTAATTGCAATAATTATTATTTTAATAATTTTATAGGTATGGGCTATTTGTATTGCTTTAACGAATTAAAGTGTTACTTCAACTAACCTCAAAATCTGATTCATTTTGTTATTTAATTCGATTTCGAAGCTTGTCCGTAGTAATTGATTTGGACGTACTGTATTTACTAATGTCTAATTATACGAAAAGCATTTTTTCACTGCTGTTGGTGTTGGGGCGAACAATGTATGGACGCAGAACAATGTCCTTTGTCAAAATCCCGTATTCACACAAAACCAAATCGTAATCGCACTCAAGGTCCGTAAAGAAAGCAAAGTTCGTCAAATAATCACAAATGAGCGTATCGTACGTAAGGCGCAAACAAAAGCAGGCAAACGACTGGCGCCAGAACACAATAGGCGCTCGGACTACACCCCCCGCCTCATCCCCTTGTCACAAAGAATAGCATTCCTCAGTTACAGTTATCCATTTCGCCAATGAGAATGAGAGAGATAGCAATAATGCGGTCTCTTTCATATCCTCTCACTCGGGCAATTTTTTAGCAGGTAAGTACTGCGTTACATCCAACACTACAACCGATGTGATCCGCGAGAAAAATATTTAAATATGGGTTTCATGTAGTTAATTTTTGCTAAATTGTAATTAATCTGAACCTTAGAAATTATAAAAAGACCAGATATTTTTTTTTATCATCTGATAGGAATTTGGTAAATTTTATGAAATTTTCACCTCGCTGTCTTTGATGGCTGATTTAAGCCAAAGTAGCCCTATTAAGTACTTCTTTTTTTAAATGATTATGAAAGCAGAGAGTCTAGAGAAGTTTTTACACATACTTAGAAACCATAAATTCGCCTGTTTAGATTTTTAATTTAAAGATGAATTTTTAAGTAATTATTCACTAACATTCAGATTTTGACTTTACACTGCTGTTTTCTAAATTTCCACTAAAGTTACGAAGCTGATTATTTTAGACATAAAAGAAGCACTAAAGATGATTCAGTGGCAAAAAGAAAAACATTAAAATATGTTCTACTTTTTTTTATTTAAAATTTTTAAGTTCTTTGGATCAACATTTTCAAAAAGTCAGAAAAAAAATTATTACTCGAAAACTACGAATAATCGCGGAACATACATGGGGGTGATTCGGGTACTCCAAGAGGTGCTCTAACTTTGGACTTACGCTTGACACTATTTTTTGGGACACCCTGTATATATGAATAAAAAAATAACTCGCTTACTTAATTTTATATTAATTTTTTTAAAAAACCCAAAAATGCTGCCTTAGTTGAAAGCAGGATTTTTAGAGATTTTTAAATTTTTTTGTAAATTTTTTAATTTTTATTTTTTAATTTTTATATAATAATGGATGTGTCCTGAAGCATCCCTGAAATTTTCCAGGGTGATAAAAAAATAACCGTGTATATATTTTTTTATTTAATTTTTTTTATTTTTTATCTAATATTGGATGTGTCCTGAAGCGTCCCTAACATTTTCCAGGGTGATAAAAAAATAACCGTGTATAAGTTTAAAATCTTTTAAATTTGTGTCAAAAACAAACTTAGACCAGTATTTTCTTATATTTTGGCCTAGTTGCAATGAATTTTTAGCCGTATAATAACCGGTATACCGAAAACGGCTACATTCTGCGTGGAACCGAACCCTTACGTATGTGTGAACTTTATCTATGTTGGCAGCTCCGCGTTCGACTTTCAAAAATAGGATGTTTGGGAATTCATGACTTCAAAGTCATCGCTGACTATTTAGTCAGCGGTGATTTCTAAATCGCATACGTAATTCAAAAATAGGTCTCCAGGGCCTCTAATAGGTGAAAGACGGCCCTGCCTACAGGGCTTACCTACTTGGTTGGAACTAAATTTGGAAGAACGAACCTTTGGTGTAAAGTTTCGTAGCGTAACGTAAAAGCGTAACATTGTAATTAGTATTGAAGCACCGATTACACTTCACGATCCATCGGGAGTTAGGGCCCTAGCTAGTGTGGTCTAATCGCTGTTAGGGAGTTAGGGTCCCGATATCGTGCGATCGTGGTTGCCCGATCGCCCTAACTCCCTAGTTAGGGAGATGTAATCGCTGTTAGGGCGCTCAGTCGCTGCACAGCGCTCGATGTGAGCGGATTGTTGCTGTGTATCGGAAGCGAAATTGGCCTCGCGTGCCAAGAAAATGTCGTCCAAAAAAGAAAAATCTGGTTTAATGAATCTTCTGGACATGTATAAAGCTATACCAAATTTATTTCTCGTCGCTAAAAATTTTAGCGTCACTGCTAATCGTTGTTTAGCACCTACACTTTCTCTAAATAATGTGTCATGTTTCTGAATATAATTATTATTATACTGTCACTTAATTTAAAATATGTTCAAATTGTGCAGAATTTATTCGTAAACAATTTTTGAAATCTTCTGGCTCTAATGAATATAAAATGTTCATATTGCATAGTTTAATTTTATTTTAATTATTTTTTATTTATTTACATCGCCTCAAATTTTTTATCTATCTATCGCATTACACAAAAACATGAGACTCATATAGGTCAGGATTGGTCTATGCATCTTCGACTTTAAATCTGTATGGCAGGGATCCTGGTGTAGAGCGTTATTTTTTCATAAATTTGTTATTTTTTTTGTTTATTTTAATAATTTGTTATTTTATTATTATTTTTTATGAATTACTTGTTTTTTATTTATAATTTTGTTTTCAGAAGAAAAAGAGTTATGTTAAGAATAAAAAAGCGATTTTTAATCGAATAATTTTCAGTTAAATGCCTACCATACAAAAAAAAGTGTCACTTGCATCGTAGTTTTATAAAAGCACACAGTGATTCTCTTTTTATTTTATTTTTTCACATTTACACCCGCAGTTGCGACAAGGGCGATACCATTTTTTTCATATTTGGAGAGTGCAGGAGCCATCCTTCCAACACCACGTTCGGTTGCCTACTGAGTTAGGGAGGCGATCTAGTGCAGTGTGATCAGAACGCTCTAACTGCCCTAGCTCCCGATGCGACGCCCTAACACCCGATGGATCGTGAAGTCTAATCGCTGCTTACGATTGCGAGCACGAACAAGGTTTTTTTTTTTTTTATTAATTTAGATCCACTTACAGCTTACGTACTAAAAAAAATATACAAATGTCCGCCAAATATAATCTAAGTACATAACCTAATTACAAGTGGATGCAACTAGCATTAATTGTTAAAAATTATATTAAACAAATAACATATCTAATAACAAAAACAATGAAACTCAAAACCAAAAAATAAAAAAGTCAAAAAGGTTTTGACGTATAGTATCGTCAAATTCAAAGGCTGGCTATCGAAACCAATGATGTATGAATATTTTATGATTGCGAAGGTGCTTCGTACTACGTACTAGCGCCAGCGTATCGTGAACTCGATACATTAACGTTACGAATCTTACAAATATTCGTGCTTGGCCTAGAGTTGGCCTTGACAAAAGTCACACGCTTAGTCATACGCAGTCGTTCCGCAGATAAAATATATAGGAATGACATTAGCCTGTGACAAACTCACACTATTTTTTCCGCCCTAAGTGTGAGCGCCATGGAATTAGAGTAATAATTCCATGGTGAGCGCAGTTTGTAGGTCTGTGGACTGTGACCTACAAACCTAGGATCTGTGACCTAGGGTCCGTTCAGAAACATTTTGTTTCCACATGGTTTTCACCACAAATTATATAATTGTTAGTTTTTACCCTTAGTAAAAAGAATTTTTGAGATTTACCCGATTGAACCCAAAAAACTCACGTTTCTGAACGCTCCCCACCTATCTCAAAGCGTCACTCGCTATCGCTTTAGTAGTTTTTTTGGAGTGTGTCCAAGACCTATAAATGTAAAAAGCCTTCTAAGTATCCTAAACTACCCAATCTTGGAATTACTATGTAAATATATTTTCACTTATTATATTAAGCTGTAACTGTACTAAGTTGGGATTTGTGTGCTTTTATGTTGTTATGTTATTGTGATGTCTAGAAGACATCACAATCATATCAACATAGAATTAACCCAAACAATATCATCTCACTTTTGGCCATATTTGAAAAAATGTAAAAACTTTATTAAAAACAAGCTTTTTACTTACGCTAAAAAGAAAAAATAAACTTTTACACTAAAAATTTTACTTATAACGTCATTTCACATTTGACAGAATTTATATGACATAAAAGCTTGTCGCGAGATTTACTTGTATGTACATCTTGCATCGCCATCTTGGGTATGCCGCCATCTTGGATTTAGAATGACGTCACACAGTCAACCATGCATTGTCATCCAAACTGAACGTGAATACAAAATTTCAGCTTAATCGGTTAAAGATATCTCCTTCAAAATTGAGTTGCAAGATTTCACCCGAACATACATACTTATAGTATACTTACATACTTACATTGCAAGTTAAATAAAAGCTTGTAAAAAGTAAACTTATTCAGTTTATTTTATCCAAAAATGGTTGAAATTGGCAGAAATTGTTGTCATTATGACCGATTGCCATATTCGAAGAAGTTGAAGTAGTTTTAGTGTAACAGGTGACATTAGAACTATTGTTCTAAGTATCCTAAACTACCCAATCTTGGAATTACTATGTAAATATATTTTCATTATAATATTAAGCTATAACTGTACTAAGTTAGGATTTGTGTGCTTTTATGTTGTTATATTATTGAGATGTCTTGAAGACATCACAATCATATTAACATAGAATTAACCCAAACAAAATCATCTCACTTTTGGGCATTTTTGAAAAAAGTAAACTTATCCAGTCCATTTTATCCAAAAATGGTTGAAATTGGCGGAAATGGTTGTCATTATGACCGATTGCAATATTCGAAGAAGTTGAAGTAGTTTTAGTGTAACAGGTGACATTAGAACTATTGTTCTAATGTCACAAAAGCGATAGCGAGTGATCGCGTTGAGATAGAGATAGGTAGGGCCGCAGCGAAGGAAGGGTAAAAAAACTTAGTTTATTAGGTATATAAACTCCTATGTAGAAAACGCACGTTTCTGAACGCTCCCCTAATTAAATACTTGTCTGTGGAGGAAACGAGTCACCACTCACCAGGGGCCTTACCATGAGCTTTTATAAAACCATCCATAATCCGTGCAGTTCATAAGCAGGCCTTAAACAGGATTGCTTAAAATCGTACTATGAGCCCAGTTTAGGTGAACGGCTTATAGATTGCTTGAGTCGTAAGGTGAACGGTTATTTGTCTCTGGTCTGCCTTAATGTTAAAACGAGATAGCGCTATAGAAACCTCAGAACAATGAAACTGTTGTATCGGAAAGCGCGGGAAACGTCAAGTTAGGCGGGTGTACTTTTTGATTTTCTTTTGATTTTTATTTTATTTTAATATATAGAATAGGATCAGTTAAGTTTAATTGTATATATTTTTGTAGTATATTTGTAAATATATATTTAAGTGATATTTTCCTGTAATTAGGTAAGTTTTTTCATAGTTTTTCACATAGATGAATGAGCCGGCGGACCCTGGGGGCACAGCCCCCCGGGCGTCCGATTTTGTAACTATTTATAATGACACTGTACCTCATGTTTCTAACGTAGTCACAATTGACAACAATTGTTCGGAAACTGACGGTTCTTTAAGGGACACGGACTGTTCTGAATCTCAGTCGAGACTTCAAAAACGAAAGCGAACATCTGCAAAAAAAATATGCAAACATTGCAACAAAAAGAAAAGGAGGAACACCAAGTCGAGCATATCCGGAACTATAGATGAGATAGATTGTCACTGTGACATTAGTAATTGTTTGCGCCTGTAGATACAAATATAACCAATATGGAGTTATCGCTGTTGTTGCTTCATGGTGTAGACCCTAATCCTACTTCCCGTCCCTCTCTTTGCCTTTACGTCTGAGCGAGACGCAAGAAAACGCAACAGTAGCTGTCAATAGGCTACCAAACTATCGACAATCATCTTTTCGCAACTCACGGCGGACGCGCCTCTCGTGTATAATTCGGTTACTGTGCATAAATCTACGAAAGTGTCCTATATTTGTGTTGTGTGATCCCCGGGGATGAAGAGCTGAACGCCCAGACCAGCAGGTTAGTCTCGCTCTTCAGTTTTTTTCCTATTTCCTTTGTATAACTACACTCTGATAGCAACCCCTCTTGCGCAACTCCATTTTTTGGTCCCATCCGAGCCGAATATTTAAGTTAATTTCGGTAATTAACAAGAAAATTATATTATCGATTGTTAAAAGTGTAGTTTACAATATTAGTTTCGTTTTTTTCGCCCGCAACACATTTAGGTTTCAATTTGTAGGTTTGTTTTGGTTAGTTAACTTATTAATTCTCGCATTCTCGCTCACCCCGCATTATACTTAACTTATTTATTTCCCGCTAGTTATCTCTCGCGTATATTCGTCTAGTTTCGTATCATATTTTTTTCCTTATTACAAAGTTAACTAGCAATTATTATTTGCACATCAGTAGCTTACAGCAAGTAGGTCATAGTCGCACCATCGCTCAATTTCGTAATTAAATCCCATTTATACTACAAAATAGTTTTACTCTCGCTTACTAAATACTTATTTCATCGTATTTCACTCGTTCATAATCCAGTATAGGTTTTTTAGCAAGCGAGCCATAGCACATTCTTTCGATTTACCCGCAACATTTCGATATTTAGCACCGCGCGCTAAAGTTATTGTTGGCTACGTGCGACGTACTTAGTCGATTTTGAAATAGATCGGATTGAATTGGAGTGTCATTTTGGTCGATTTAAATTCTCGCAATTATTTCATAATTGATCTCGCACATATACACCGTTAGTTGATTACTCGATTGTTTACTTACATACATACATATTTATTTAAGTTACGTATATAGATAGATATTTTACAAATCTACTTGAACCTATCTATACTTATATTTACTTTACTCAGATTAGTAAAAATGCCGCGCCAGTCTCCAACTGAAACAGAGACTCAGTTGAAGGTGTTAGAATCGCTTCGATCTACATACTTTGAACGCCTGGATAATATTTACAACTTAGGTCTGAAGGCTCATGATAGTACATCCATTGAATCCTTTATAGCTAAGGCTCAAACTTTAGATGAATTACGCAAAAGTTTTCAAAATACTTTACAACAGATTAATGTGTTACAATTACAACTGGATCCCGACTTCTCGCCTAACTTTCAGTCATGGTCTGCATTTGAAGACATTTATTGCATAATAAAGCGTAGATGTCAGCAGTTGTACCCGAGTAGTGCCTCTGGTTCGATACCTGTGTCTGATTCGCATCGTTCGCTTCCTAAGTTGCCTCCATTGACTATTCCCGAGTTTGATGGGGACATAAAAAATTGGTCTCTGTTCTATACAACATTTTATAATACAGTCCATTCTAACAATAGCTTAAGTAGTTCAGAGAAGTTATATTACCTCATTGGTCGACTTACAGGTAAAGCTAAATTAGTATTTTCGGGATTGACTCCGACTGGCGACAACTACGAAATAATATTTAATTCTCTAGTTTCTAAATACGAAGACAAACGCTCGCTCGCATCGTCGTATTTAGAACAGATTTTTGACTTCAAATCCATGTCTTCGCCATCAGCTGTGAATCTTGAACGATTCTTAGACAGTTTCGCTTCCCCAGTAGATGCACTTAGGAATTTAAAGTTTAGTGACCTCGCAGACTATATTGTTTTGTTTACCGCACTCCGCAAGTTAGATTCGGATACCGCTCGCGCCTTCGAGATGGAACAACGTAGCTCGGAGGTACCTACCTTTTCGAATTTAATCGTATTCGTTAAAAATCGGATCAAGGTATTGCAACGCACGCCGACCTTAAGTTCAGAGCACCCTAAAAAACAAGATCGTCGCCCTGATCATAATAAATCTAAGTTCACACAAGCTTACGTAACCGCAAATAGTAATCCTGTCTCGCATAAAAACTGTATTTGTTGCCTTGGGTATATGTGTTCTGTGATTTGTTGTAGTTCACCTGCTCATAACTTGTATATTTGTTCGAAATTCCTCGCTTTATCGCCTCGTGAACGTTATGATTTTGTAAAAACTAACGATCATTGCATTAATTGTTTAGGTAGCAAACATAAATTGATTAATTGTCAATCGTCTTCGTCTTGTAAAAAATGTTATAAGAGGCATCACACTCTTCTACATTTTAACTCTTCGCCCTTGTCGTCGCCACCCGCACAGGTTAGTAATTCCCGCGCAAACTCAGCGACACTTACGACCCCTAGCCCCAGCGCCGCCGCACCCGCTGCCGGCCCTGCCGCTGACATCGCTCTGTGCACTCTCGCCGCCTCGCCGCGCGCGCATCCCACTAACGACTTGCCACCGCACGCTCATCAGCCATCTACAACCGTCTTGCTAGCTACAGCTCGCGTTATCGTGCGCGACGCGCAGGGAAGTGAGCATTATGTGAGATGTTTGTTAGACAGCGCATCACAGAGCAACTTTATTACTAACACTTGTTTATGTCGCCTTGGTTTAAAACCGAATCGCACTCGTTCTTTTGTAAAGGGCATTGGGGGTTCATTAAAATGCATAGATGGTTCCGCACAATTGAAATTTTATTCTCGTTTTAACAGCAACATCTCATTCGCTATAAATACTCTCGTAGTGGATAAGGTAACAGAAAAACTGCCTACTAGTCTGGTTGATATTTCGCTTCTTTCAGAATTCGTAGATTTACCCCTCGCTGACGATACTTACGATGTACCTGGAGACATCGACGTGTTGATTGGAGCCTCGCTCTTCCCTCATTTGTTACTCCACAATAAAATTCGCTCTCGCTTCGCAGGTTTTCCATGCGCTTTGGAAACCGCTCTGGGCTACATACTCGTCGGTGACGCACTTGCGCCGCTACTACGTGCTGTTGTTGTGTCGATACACATCTTAATCTCGATAACCTCGTTCATAAATTTTTCGAACTAGAAGAAATAAGCACCCCTCGTGTTCTTCGCAGTGAAGACAAAGAATGCGAAGAATTTTATCGTCGTACCACAACCCGTGATCCCAATGGTAGGTATGTCGTTGCTTTGCCATTCAAGGGAGATGTCAATTTGCTCGGTGATTCATTCTCCTTAGCCAAACGTCGCTTCGAGTGTCTGGAAAGGAAACTTCTGGCTTCACCCCCGATGAAGCAGGCCTACGATGATAACATCAGAGACTTGCTGAATAATGGTTATCTCTCGCTGGTTCCTCCGACCACTGACGCTCGCTCCGCTCCTTGCTTCTGCATGCCCCATCATGGTGTGTTGAAACAAGATAGTTTGACCACCAAACTTCGCATCGTAACTGACGCTAGCGCAAAATCTAGTACCTCTGTTTCGTTAAACGATCTACTTCACACCGGTGAAAATCTACAGGGTGATTTATTTTCTATTTTGATCAATTTCCGATTGTTTGCTGTTGCTTTCTCCGCCGACATTCGTCAAATGTTTCTCGCTATAGGTATGAGAGAAAGCGATAGAAGATTCACACGCATCCTTTATAGATTTTCTCCGGAGGAGCAATTACAGATATACGAATATAATAGGGTTTGTTTTGGAGTTCGCTCTAGCCCTTATCATGCTCTTCGCACATTGAAACAGTTAGCTTCCGATGAAGGAGACGCATACCCGCAGGCTAAGCAGATCATCGACAGTGGTTACATTTATATGGACGATATAGTTCATAGTTTACCTTCTGAGGAGGTAAATGACATTGCTAATTCGCTTATTTCGCTATTTAAGCTCGCACAATTCGATCTCGTTAAATGGATGAGCAATTCACAAGCAGTTCTCGACTCCATTCCTCAATCGCATCGCCTCTCGTCCATCAAGGAATTTGATAGCACAGGCACTCACAACATTTTAGGCTTGTCTTGGTCCCCGCACTCCGACGCATTTTTGTTAAAAATATCTAGTTTTTCTAATCGCTGCACTAAACGTCACATTCTCTCGTGTATCGCTAGATTATGGGATGTCATGGGTTTGATCGGTCCTGTAATCCTATACGCAAAATTGATGATGAAATCACTTTGGTTGTTAAAATGTGATTGGGATGATCTGCCTCCAGAGTCAATCATTACTCAGTGGTCTCAATTCAATGATGAACTCTCTGAACTCAAACGCATTACCATTCCTCGTCATGTCGGCATCGTCAAAGGCAGCATCGTCACAGTAGTCGGATTTGCGGATGCTAGTGAGCAGGCCTACGGAGCTGTAGTATACTTGCACGTTCAGAGTGGTGACAAAGTTCAGGTCTCCTTACTTTGTTCAAAGTCTAAGGTAGCTCCCATGAAGACCATCTCTGTCGCTCGTTTGGAACTATGCGCAGCCCTTTTGCTCGCCAAACTCATTCGCGTGATTTTGGATACATGTAGCACTCGCATCTCTATCAACTCATATTTTGCATTCTCGGACTCGACCATCGCTCTTTGCTGGATCAAATCATCACCACATCGTTGGCACACCTTTGTCGCAAATAGAGTTTCTAAAATCCAATCATTGATTTCACTTGATAATTGTTATCACATTCCCGGATTAGACAACCCCGCTGATTGTTTGTCGCGTGGACTTAGGCCCAGTCAAATAGTCAATCACCCACTTTGGTTCAGTGGGCCGCACTGGCTCTCATCGAATGTCGCAGATTGGCCTATTTCTACATTTGTCACTTCTCGCGTCGCGGACGTTCCTGAAGAAAGGTCGAATGTCTTAGTTTCTGTCGCAACGGAAGAGTCGTTACTTCTCGTTTTGTCTCGTCGCCTTTCTTCATGGACTAGACTCTTACGAACCGTCGTCTTCGTTTATCGTTTTCTCCGAATTTTACCACTTCGTAAATATATTTTAGCCTCGGATTATGACTTCGCTGAAAATAAAATTTTGTCGCATTTACAACGCTCGCACTTCGCATTGGATATACGCAACATAGAGTTAGGTAGAAATTGTAGCACTGCATTTCAACGCTTGAAACCATTTATGGACAACAACTTGGTTCGTGTTGGAGGTCGACTTCAACACTCGCATCTCGCTTATGATAGCAAACATCCTCTTGTTTTACCTCGCAAAGATCACATCGTGGACCTTCTCGTTGATTATTATCACATTGTTCATTGTCACGCAGGTCCAGATCTGTTGATGTCTATAATTCGACAGAAATATTGGATTCTCTCCGCTCGTCGAATCATTCGCTCTCGTGTCCATAAATGCTTGTCATGCTTTCGTTTACGCCCTCGTAATGACTTCCCTGAGATGTCATCGCATCGCGCTTGTAGAGTTACTGAAAGTCTCAAGCCCTTTACTCACACTGGTCTCGACTTCGCGGGCCCCTTGCAAGCCACTCCGATTCGCAAGCGCGGCTCTCGTTCCGTTAAAGTTTATATTTGTATATTCGTATGCCTGACAACTCGTGCAGTTCAGGTAGAATTGGTTTCGGAACTCAGCACTAACAGTTTCTTAGCTGCCTTTACTCGTTTCTTGTCTCGTAGAGGTCCCGTCGCCAAACTATACTCCGACAACGGAACGAATTTCGTTGGTGCAAAACGTCGATTGAGCGAAACGCATAACTTATTCTTGTCGCATAACTTTCAATTAGATTTTAATCATGTTCTGTCACAAAATCGCATAGAATGGATATTGAACGCACCCGCAGCTCCCCATTTTGGTGGCAATTGGGAAGCTAACGTTAAGAGCTTGAAAACTCACTTGTTTCGAGTCATAGGAGGCCAATTACTCTCTTTCGAAGAGCTGAATACGGTTCTCGCTCAAATTGAGGCCGTTATGAATACTCGCCCTCTTTGTAGGACATTATCGAATGATCCTTCTGAGTCGCTCGCTCTTACACCCGCGCATTTTTTAAACTTGACTCCCCTCAAATACTTTCCCGCGTCCAATGTAACTGAGGACAACGTTAATCTTATCTCTCGCTTAGATCTTATTCACAAACTCATTGATTCATTTTGGCGTCGATGGCGTAGTGAATACTTGCACACTCTACAACTTCGACAGAAATGGAACACTCCCCGCAATCCGATACGCGTCGGTACAGTCGTCGTAGTTAACACAGATAACGTTCCGCCCTTGCATTGGCCGCTGGGTATTGTTGAGGAGACCTATCCTGGCAAGGACGGTGTCGTGAGGACGGTTAAGGTCCGCACCGCTAGCGGTACCTACACTAGGCCGGTCGTGCGACTTTGCCCTCTTCCAAATTACTGTTAGATTACGTATTAGTTGCATTTTAAAAATAGTTTAATAGTTTTAGTTTATTTCACTAGATTAATCTCGTTAGCTTATCAAGCAATATAATATAACTTAGTTATACCGCATTTTTTTGTTTAGTCTGTTTCGCATAAATTATCGCATATCGTTTATTTTCACATGAATTATGTTTCGTGTTGCGTTCATTTGTTGAAGGGAATCCTTCAAGCGGGGGAGGATGTTTGCGCCTGTAGATACAAATATAACCAATATGGAGTTATCGCTGTTGTTGCTTAAGGTGTAGACCCTAATCCTACTTCCCGTCCCTCTCTTTGCCTTTACGTCTGAGCGAGACGCAAGAAAACGCAACAGTAGCTGTCAATAGGCTACCAAACTATCGACAATCATCTTTTCGCAACTCACGGCGGACGCGCCTCTCGTGTATAATTCGGTTACTGTGCATAAATCTACGAAAGTGTCCTATATTTGTGTTGTGTGATCCCCGGGGATGAAGAGCTGAACGCCCAGACCAGCAGGTTAGTCTCGCTCTTCAGTTTTTTTCCTATTTCCTTTGTATAACTACACTCTGATAGCAACCCCTCTTGCGCAACTCCAGTAATGATACTCTAAGTTCAGTAAACACTATCCAACATCCTCATCCCACTGTAATACATAAAGATCAAAATAATTTGAATATGGATACATCCTATGTACCTGTGGCCCGAACATCATATCATCACTCTGATGCATCACCTTATATTGTACACATACAAAAAATACTTTCACAGCCAAACGATAACCGGTCCATTCATCCAGTCTCTTTTGGTCATATTCTCAAAAAAAATAATTTTAAAAATATTATCAATGGAAGCTTGAAAAAAATAGGCAGGAACCGTATGTCCATTTCTTTTTCAAAATATGAAGATGCAAACTCTTTTCTTTTAAGTGATGTTCTAAAATCAAAAGAATTCAAAGCATTCATTCCATCGTTTAATGTTACACGCATTGGGCTTGTTCGAGGTGTACCTACAGAGTGGTCTGAAAGTGATGTATTGAATAATATAAGTGTTCCATTGGGATGTGGAAACATCCTTAAAGTTAGAAGATTAAAAAGAAAAAATATCACAGATGGCAAAACTGAATTTACTGACACCGAAACAGTGGTTCTCACTTTTGATGGCCAGATTCTACCTAAAAGAGTGTTTATGTGTTATAATTCACTACCTGTAGATCTATATATTTTTCCCACAATTCAGTGCTACAACTGCTGCCGTTATGGACATATAAGTAGTCAATGTAGGTCTTCACCGAGATGTTACAAATGTGGCTTGACCCATTGTGGTGATAGCTGTTCAGTCGAAGAGGATTCCATCTTATGTTGTTTTTGCTCCGGTTCACATTTTGCTACAAGCAAAAAGTGTCCAGAATTTACCAGGCAAAAAGCTATTAAGGAGTCAATGGCAAAGCAATGTATTTCTTATGCAGAGGCAATCAAACTACATCCTGCTATTACAAAACTATATTCTGACGTTCTTTCTTCTAATCCATCCAATCAATCTCATGCTATTTCTGAAAACTTCAAGCCTCCATCCCAAGATTCCATTGTAAGATCTTCATACAAAAAAACCATATTTTTGAAACCTAATATTTCACCCAAGAATTTAAGTAAAGGATATGATAAGGTGGCTCATGCTGCTTTAATCAAAGACCTTGATATTCCTCTTCCCAGTAATGGCACCGCTTGTAAACAATCTTCTTCATCAGATGATCAAATAAAAGATTTGATAATTACCTTAATTAATGTCCTATCTCAACATTCTCAACAATCCAACATCTCAAAACCGACCAACGCTGCTATTTCTTTTGAATCTCATAATCATAATCTTTATAAAAATGGACCAGTTAGTAGCAATTCAGTGGAACTGTAGAAGTATTTTTAGTAAAAAGAGTGATTTAATTCATATGATAAATACATATAATCCATTTGTTATTTCACTTCAAGAAACATGGCTTAGACCAGATCATAATTTTAGAATATCTGGTTATTCTTGCTTACGCGAGGATAGATCAGATAGTTATGGTGGTGTGGTTTGAGGAGCTCGAGGAGCTAACGGGTTCGGCCTCGGTCTCGGACACTCTGTTCAGGACCATCGAAGCCATGCACTCGTTCCTCACCACATGGACGAACCGGCACCACGGGTCGCTCTCGTACCACTTGGTGCAGATTCTTAGCAACCATGGTTGCTTTGGACGCTATCTGCACCGCATCGGACGGGAAGCGACCGCCGAGTGCCACCACTGTGGCGCTGAAGAGGACACCGCGCAGCACACCTTAGCGGTGTGCCCCGCTTTCTCTTCGGAGCGCCGTGAGCTAACCGCCGTTATCGGCGATAACCTCTCCCTCCAGAACGTGGTCTGTGCCATGCTGGTGGGAGAGAGGACGTGGGACGCGGTAAACTCCTTCTGCGTGGACGTGATGACGCAGAAGGAGTCCGCGGAGAGAGCCAGGGAGGAGGATCCCATGGCCGATCCGTGCCGCCGTAGAAGGACGGGGCGGAGGAGGCGGAATTACGCCCGCCTTCTTCCTCCTGATGGTAACCAGCGGGGCCCTGGGTCGGGAAGCCCGGGCCCTGCATTGCATCGGTTGCCGCCAGTCGCTGATCCCCTGGATGCCCCGGGGGATCACCGGCCTCCCCCTTTTGGGGGGGTGAGAGGGGCTCGCCCTAGGCGAGCAGACGCCGACGAGGTCGTGGATGTGTTCACCCGAGTTCCCATGACCTTGTCCGACAGCGACATGGCCCTCGTCGGCGTGTCCTCTTCGTCCGATGACGAGGAGGATGCGGCGATGATGGCCGTGCTCGCATCAAGGCGTATGTGAGGGGCATCGGTGGGTTTTAGTCGGTAGGCCGCGGTTCCTGGCGGCACTCTGCCCCCAGGGGCCGGGGAGAGTCCGACATAACCCCGCGCCTTCCCAAGCGCGGGGTATGCGTAATGCATTTCCCACCGTAAAAAAAAAAAAAAAAAAAAAAGATAGTTATGGTGGTGTTGCTCTCCTAGTGCACCATTCTTTTTCTTTTCATCATATGCGGCTGCCACAACATAGTACAGATTTTTCAATCATAACAGCAATTATTAATAATATTTGTTTTGTATCCATTTATATTCCACATCCTTCTTCTTCTATTTATAATGAAATCGATCAAATAATTTCTACTCTCCCAAAGCCCATATTGATATTGGGTGATTTCAACGCTCAACATGAATCTTGGGGTAGCTCTAACTCAAACTATTATGGTAATAAGATTCTAGACATACTTGATAATAATAATTTATGTGTTTTAAATAATGGTACCCCTACGCGACGCACAGCCCCTAATGAGAACATTAGTGCTCCTGATTTGAGTTTATGTTCTCCAAATTTAGCATCTTCTTTGATTTGGTCTACGTTAGATTATTCATTTGGCAGCGATCATTTCCCCATACTATTATCTTTTCCACAGATTATAAAAACTCCTTCCAAAATTCGCCCTCCACGCCTTAAGTACAAATTAGAAGATGTTGAATGGGAAAATTATAAAAATGAGGTTGAACAAAAAATAGCTTCCCTTCCTGTTGTTGATCATTCTAATGTATCTTATTGTAATGATTCCTTTTCCCAAATTTTGATTGAAACAGCTGATAAATTATTCCCCATTAAAAGTAACAGACCCAGAAAACTTCCTTCACCTCCCTGGTGGGACAATGAATGTTCTCAAGCTATAGCCAAAAGAAAGAAAGCTGAAGATCTATACAAAGATTACTCATCTACAGAGAATTTCAATTCTTTATCAGATATTATGAAAAGCACTCGCAAACTATTCAAACAAAAGAAGTGGGAGGGGTGGAAAAAATTCTGCTCAACATTATCTCCAGGTGTTGCTCCATCAGTTGTATGGACTAATTTAAGGAAATACAGATCTGCTTTCACAGAATCTGTTCCTACCTCTATATCTGAAAGTGTAGCTGATCACTTCCTGGATAAATTGGCACCTGCCTTTGTCCCTCGTCAACTCTCGCCAACTACTCCTCTTCCATGTCCAGACGGAAACGAGTTTAACTGTTTGTTTTCATTGGCCGAACTTAAGGGTGTCATATCCTATGTCAAGGATTCCGCTCCAGGCATTGATGGCATACCGTATTCCTTTATTAGTCATTTAGGTGATGCCTCACTTTCATATTTTCTCTCATTAATAAATTCAATAATGGTTTCAGGTAACATCCCTAGTAGTGTATTATTGTTCCTTCTATATCTCGTTCAATCGCAGACACGATTTCACTCCATCTATAAGGAACAATAAAACACGTGGTAGCAGATTTTTACAGTTACAAAAGTAAATTTTCAGTTTAGAAGTTTACGCTCGTATTATTCCGTGTTTAAGTACAAAATCACCTAATGATTCGAACCAGCGATTGCTGGTTATGTTTTGATAAATTATCATTCAAAATAATTTACTTCAAATCTAACCATTTCAGTAGTTAAGTATTTTCTGTCAGCAAATGTTTAGCGTCATATGGCTCGTTGCGCCATTAAGTAGTTAAGTATTTACTGTCAGCAAATTCTTAGTGTCGTATGGCTCGCCGCGTCCGGTGTGACCGCGGCGTCCGCGACCTAATTACACTTGTTTTGTCTTCAAAAATAATTATTTTAAATTGAATTGAATATTGCAGCTAGAAATACGGTTTTGTTTGACTGACCACAGCAACGTTCGCTGTGGTCAGTCCTAGGATGGGTGACCAAAATAAGAAACATCTCAAGCTCCTCCGTGCTTCGGAAGGCACGTTAAACAGTGGGTCCTGCGCCTGATCTCACCCCGATCGTGTCGGTTAACCGTCCCATCGGACTAGGCGAGTGAAGGAACAGAGAGTGCACTTGCGTTTGCGCAGTCACTTGTGCCCTATAATATCTCCTGCGCAGATGGCTAGTCTCTGTGGAGATTGTCCGCCGTGACCGAATATCGGTTAGGAGGACATTATTATTATTATATCCAAAGAAAGTTGGCGTCAGACAGATCGGCTGTAAAAACCTCAGTCAAAACTATGTTTTGGAGTGATTGTCATTCCAAGCAAATCAGACCCTGGGCTACGAAGTGATGATAGAAAGATACTCTTTATTACTCACCACGAAAGTAGTACAGTTACAGAAGTTTTACAAAGCTAAAATGTACAATTTCGACAGTCTTATCGCTAAGAGTGATATCTTCCGGAGAACCTTTGGACAGAGGACACTTTGTTTAAATGATTTTGCGACATTCCTAAATGTGAAAAATGTTATACTAGCGGTTTTTCTAGTATTAGCGTACAAACAGAAAGCGTTATGATGAAATATATATTATGCTTGCACTAAAAATAGACAAAAAGATGTACTCCATATGACGTAGGATTTTTATTTTATGTTTATAATCCTTGTCAGTTTTGTTTGATATAAGTGTAAAGAAACGGACCCAAATGATAGCAAAAATACTTAATTTTATATGTAAGTTCAAAATGTAAATTATTCGTTTGAAAACCTATATAGAAATAATGGTTAAACCCAATTATTTATTTATTACAATTATTAACGCCCAAGGTTAATATATATGTACGACTTACTGAATTTGGTTTTATTTATTAGCATTCACTAGATATTAATATATGTAAGTTAAATAAGTGGATATGGACTAGCGATTAGAATCAAATATCAACATCATCATCAGCCATTAGGTCTTCTGCTCAGAAGACATAGGCCTCCCTATGAATCTCCTTCAACCCTAACCAGGTCACTTATCCACCGGGTAGGAGGCATGCCTACTTACTGTCTGAATTAAATATGTATAAGGTTTAACATAATAAAGCATATAAATAAATAGCAGCATAATGAGCGTATGCACATTTTAACTACGTGGTAGTCGCAGTGTGGACCCTATCACGCGCGCCTATAAGGGCAGGGAGAATACCGGGGTGGTTTAGTGGTTAGGCCGGCACTCTGCTGGGAGCCCCATACACGCTCGTCGTCTAGCCAACGGCGGGTACGGTTCCCCTCGACAAAAAAATGGTAAAGGCAGTTCGACATATCCAAAAACATAAAGGTCATAACAACTGATTTTCAATCAATGAAACTATTATTATATTAATTAACAAAGACCCAATTAAATATTTATCGTAGGTTGATGTGCTGTTGATTGTACTTTAATTAAAATTGCAATAAGTTTCGTGTTTAATAATGTTTCATTCTTATTTTTTGGTTTGTTTTAATAACATTGAAACATAAATCTAATATATAAAATTCTCGTGTCACAGTGTTTGTTATCAAACACCTCCGAAACGGCTTGACCGATCTTTATGAAATTTTTTGAATATTTTCAGTAGGTCTGAGAATAGGTCGTAAACTATTTTTTATTATGGCGAAACGTAGTTCGCGCGGCACAGCTAGTAATATATAAAAAATTCAAATACATTGAAAGTTATAAAAATGCATTTACAAGGTTATTACTGCATTTTTTAAAACTTTTTAGTAACAAATGTCGTCTTAGTTAAAAACGTGGGTATATATGTATCTTATTTACATTAATTTTAAAATCTAATAATGAATTTCTTTCGTTTAAAACACAATTATGTCAATAAACTACCCTAATAAATATATTTTATGTATAAAATTTAATTGATGTTTTGTTTAATTTGTGTTTAAATAATAAATCTTTGAAATTGAATTATTTCAATAATGAATGGAAAGTTTTTAACGAGCAAATTAAAGGTCAATACGTAAAGTCATTTAAATAGGTTATTGCACACGGCACCACGGCGAAAAATGTCTAGCGCGCAACTCTCGATAGGGTTGTCACGAGTGACGAGAGAGAGTCAGTCGTAGTGGGACGTCGACAACAAGATTTTGCTGTAAGATTTTACTTTAGTAGTAATAGTATTCAATTAGTTTTAGGACAATCCTAGTGTACTGACCTGTTAAACATATAGGTATTGATTGTTTGCTTAATGTTACAATAGTCAAAATCTGTAATAACAATGTATAAATATTATACATTGTATTGTTTTTTTCTATTTAATAACAAATATTTTTAATTATTGATGACATAATAATGACGTCACAGAAATGTCTTACTAAAACTAGTATACAAAGAAAAAAGGAATAACTAGAAACAAAATACTTATAAACTACTTTACTTAAAAAAAATACAAATTGTTTTTTCTAATGAAAGTTGATTACGTTTTTCACTAACGTAGATTTACTGAAACAACATTCAGGATAATTTTTTCACGTACAGTCAACAGCTCATCAACCTTCATCAACTTTTGCACCAGCACAGTGCATCGACTATCACTTCGTATTGATCTCTTTGTGTTAGACTTAAAGTTAAAACCAGTTGACCGACCTTTCGATTTTTAGATACATTGATTCGTATAATTTGGATATAAATAAGTATATATTTTAATACTATTTTTCGTTGTAGTTTTTCTTATTCAGGTTTCAAAAACAGATACATTTGTGACAACCCTAGTAAAAATTGATGAATTTTCAATAAGTTCCTATATAATGCGAAATTTTCGAGTAGTGGTTCATTCTGTTCTTCAAAGTGCTTCGAGCCAAGGAACTAGCTGCAACAGTGTCGTCAGTCGTCGTCGAGGAGTCTCCCCAGCACCCAGATCTTCAGCCACAGTACTTTATTTGTGAGTGTTCATTATGTAAGTACTTTGAAAGGTTTACTGATAGTTGGTTGTAATTACTATTTCCTCCAAGTTTCGTACGGAGAAAATAACAATGAGATAGTTTTAAAGATCGTCACACTTACAATGAAGGATCAGTGTAAGTATGCATTGTCTTTTTCCGATACTCAATTTTGCGTTACTTTTTCAGGTCTGACTCCGAGTTTGAAGTCTTCCAACCAGTGCAGAAGACCAAACCTAAGACAAAACCAACATCTCGAGATAACATCAGGTAAGGTTTAATTTATGCTGTCGTCATAGTATTTATTAAATCTTCGAATCGTTAGTGAAGATTTTATGTGATAATACCACAATATTTATTTATTAGGGTATGCCAACAGTACACATATTAATGAATTAGATTGAAGTGGATAACAATTGAACACTAAAATGATTATGAATGAGTGAACGGTGTTAGTATGCTGTTGCTGATCAGTATTAGCTAGGAGACTAACAATATTATTAAATTTATCTTTTCAGGTCTGACTCCGAGCAAGAACTGTTCGAGCCAGCGCAGAAGCCTAAGCCTAAGAGAAAACCAATCTCTCGCGATACTATCAGGTAAGATATGAGTTATTTATGCAAGTGAAGTGGTAATTTCGTTTTAGGTTCATCACTGATAGAGTGGGTTTTTTTTGTATTGAAGTGTTGTTTTCTTTATCGATCATAGTGGGTTAGATAAATTCGAAGATTGCAGGTGTCAATCGTAGGATAGGAACATTGCGTTCTACAACAACATAGTAATATCAATTATTGTTGAGTTGTTTCACGTTCTTGCTGATTGTCCTAACATAGGATTTAATACAATCTCTTTTGTCTTTTACAGGTCTGGTTTATCGAAAAAGGCTAAGTCGAGCTCAAAGGAGTCGTTGAATTTGTTCGGGTTGGTGTCGGACGACGAAGAAGTTACAGCCGAGCGTGCGTCACGCGTCAGGCAGGGCAAACGACTCGACAGCAGCCTCGCCAACAAGACCGCGCACGGCATGCTCCTGCGGCGTACTCCGCTCGACGGTCGCTACTACGTGGAGACGCGCGTATACAGCACGGACGAGGCGTTGGCCGTAGCGCCCGACCAGCGGTACACCAAGGCGCTTGTCACACTCAAGGTGCAGCTAGAGCCAGACCAGCCCGAGTGGGACTACTTGCAGCAGTTTTTTAAGCGGTCAAAGTCGTTGTTTAAAGATAAGCCTGTATTTTATAGTAATAAAACAAATATTAAATAAATAAATTAACTAAGCAAGTAAAATATTTTTTACAATAGGTTTTATATTTAATCCGGTTTTTTTGAGCCCACGTCCAGGTAAAGTTACAGTCGTAACTTAGGTATTAATGAGGTACGGTAATCATTCATTTAGTTAAGTGGATAAGTAATTAACTAAAAAGACTATAGATTAGCGTTAGGTAACAAGTTGTATACTTTATTTTTCTGAATTGCTACGATGCCTTTTTGCTCAGAGTGTTCGATGCAAGTAGGCAGCAGACAATGGGTAGGACACCTGCGCAGCAGCGCGCACAAGCGCAGGTGCGCAGTGTCGCGGGCGCACGACGACGCCGGTGTTGTCGAACTCGCGAGTGCGTTTAGAGGTCGCATCGTTACATACAGAATTACTCCTACAGATGAGTACCGATGCTCTTTACCCGATTCATTCTTGCATAGTATATTTTCTAAAATTTATAATCTTTTGCAAATGTCTCTAAATAAGCATATATGTTTAAAAGTAAATTTTGAATATTTTGCCGATTTTCTTTTATTTAAGAACGAGGTAAATAACATTAAGTCGTTTGTTACAAAAAATTTAACGATTCATCGCAATTTTGATTTTAACGAGTTGTTTGAAACACTCGTAAATACTATTAAGAACAAAGTTGAAGAATTTGAGGATCGTGACAGTGGTTGGACTTTTTTAAGTAATGTTTCCTTAGAAGTTAACATTAATAGATATGATCCTCTAAGAGGGTCTGGTTCAACTTATGTAGATTTACCACTAGCGATAAAAAAGAAAAAGGCGTGTATTAACATCAGGAATAAAGATGAATATTGTTTTTTGTGGAGCGTCGTTGCCGCTTTGTACCCGGCTAAAAAGAACGGTGACCGTACGTCGTCGTATCCGCACTTTGAACAGGTCCTAAACACCGACGATATATCTTTCCCAGTAACGTTTACGGATATCGCGAAATTCGAACAAAACAATCCACATTTAAGTGTAAACGTATATTCATTAAAGAATAATCAGATAGTTGTAGGTCCCATTTATAAGTCTGGATATAAATCCAAAACCAGAACTAAAATTAACTTGCTTCTACTTGAAAATAATGTCCTATGTCACTTTGTTTTGATAAAAAACCTTTCTCGACTTGTAAGAAGTCAAATTACGAAAAATCATAAGAAACTATATTTTTGTGATGATTGCTTGCTATTTTTTACTTCTGAAGTTAATCTTGATAATCATACATGCAGCGGCGTTTGTACAGTACTGCCTGAGAAAGGAACTTATCTACAATTCAAAAATTTCGAACGGAAGCAAGACGTTCCTTTTGTGGTCTATGCTGACTTTGAAACTCTTCTTATACCGTTCGATGGCTGTGAGCCTGACCCTTCATTAAGTTTTACTTCTCAGCGTCAACAGCACATTCCATCAGCTTTTGCTTATCACATAGTGTGCTCGTACGATACCAGTCTGAATTCTTTTGTACAGTATCGAGGAAAAGACTGTGTCCAAAAATTTCTTGATAAACTGTATTTTGACGTTAAAAAGATTTATGACATCTTAGATAAAGAAATTGCGATGGAATTCGATGAATATGACGCAGAGGCCTATGCGCGTACCGATGTTTGTCATATTTGTAAGCAATTATTATTTTTTGACAAAGTGAGAGATCATTGTCACCTCACTGGAAGTTATCGAGGTGCTGCGCATCAATACTGTAACTTACGGTTTAGCGTTCCTAAATTAGTTCCCGTTTTTTTCCATAACCTATCCGGCTATGACTGTCATCTGTTCATCAAAGAATTAGCCGATAGTTTAGGACCTGTTAAAGTCATACCTAAAAATAAGGAAAAATACGTATCATTTACAAAATTTTTACAGTTAAAGAATGAAAAATATGCTCAAATACGATTTGTCGATTCGTTTCAATTCTTAGGAACCAGTTTGGAAAAATTAGCGAGTGGGTTAGATAAAACAGATTTTAAGCATTTAAAAAAATATTTTCCAAACGCAACTGAATTTAAATTATTAACACGCAAAGGAGTATATCCGTATGATCATATGACACATTGGAAATCATTTTCCGAGAAACAACTTCCACACAAAAAAGGTTTCTATAATTCTTTAACTGATGAAGATATAAGTGATAAAGATTACACTCATGCTCAGGAAGTTTGGTCTACATTTAGAATACAAGATATGGGTGGGTACACAGACCTTTATCTAAAAACCGATGTATTGCTATTGACTGATGTATTTGAAAATTTCCGTGAAATTTGTAAATTGAACTATCAATTAGATCCTGCTTTTTACTTAACAGCTCCAAGTCTTTCATTCGATGCTATGTTACTTAAGACCGGCATTCAGTTAGAATTATTAACTGACTTAGAAATTATACGTTTTATACAGAAAGGGATCCGGGGAGGTATCTGTATGTGCTCAACGCGATATGCTCGTGCAAACAATAAATATATGCCACAATATGATTTTACAGAACCAGATTCTTTTCTAGTTTACATCGATTGCAATAACTTGTATGGTTATAGTATGTGTCAGTACTTACCTGTTTCAGATTTTAGACTTTTAAGCGAATGCGAAGTAGATTTGTTAAATATCATGAACGTAGCAGATGATGCTGAGTTCGGATATATTCTTGAAGTGGACTTAACATATCCCGAGGAGCTACATAATGACCATAACGATTATCCTTTTTGTCCCGAAAAATTTGTACCACTCGGAGGTAAAACTTCTAAACTCTGTCCTAATCTGTATTCTAAATATCAGTATGTAATCCATTATGTTTATTTGAAAACATGCATTAATAATGGTCTTGTTTTAAATAAAATTCATCGCGCCTTAATTTTTAAACAAAGCCCTTTTTTGGCTAAATATATCAATTTAAACACAGAACTGAGAAAACAAGCTGTAACTACTTTTCAGCAAGACCTTTTTAAGTTGATGAATAATTCAGTGTTTGGAAAAACATTGGAAGACAGTGAAAAAAGAGTCGATGTTCGCTTGGTTAATAAGTGGTGTGATAAATCTAACAAGACAAAAAAGTTCATTTCAGCGGACAAATTAATAGCGAGACCTAATTTTCACAGCGCTACTATTTTTTCCAATAATTTAGTTGCGGTTCAAATGAAACCTGAAAGGGTTATCTTGGATAAGCCAATTTATATTGGTTTTACTGTTTTAGAACTATCTAAAAGTCATATGTATCAATTCCATTATTCTGTCATAAAACCTTACTATGGAAATAAAATACAACTTTGCTACACCGATACTGATAGCTTTGTTTATAAGATTGAAACGAAAGATTTTTATCATGATTTGAAAGATAACTTTTTAAGCTTCTTTGACACCAGTAACTATAGTTGTGACAATATATTTGGTCTGCCTTTAAAAAACAAAAAGATACCGGGCTTATTTAAAGATGAATTAGGAGGTGAAATTATGACAGAATTCGTAGGTCTCCGGTCTAAGTTGTACTGTATAAAAACGGAATCAGCATTTATTAAAAAAGCAAAAGGTGTGAAAAAAAATGTAGTAAGAGACTTAACATTAGATGATTATAAATCAGTTCTGCTTCACGACAAAATAATACGGAAAAAAAATATTTTGTTTAGATGCATTAAGCATGAGATTTTTACTCAGAGTGTTAACAAAGTAGCTTTATCTAATCAAGATGATAAACGTTTTATTTTATCCGATAAAATTAGAACCTGGGCTTGGGGACATGAAAATCTAATCTAAGATAGTGTTAAATTAGTTAATATAATTGTTTTTGACCTGTTAATATTTTTTATAGTTAATAAATGCAATTAAAATAGTATTATGTGTTTTATTTATTATTGCATCTATATTAATATTATAAAGAGGAAAGATTTGATTGTTTGTTTGTTTGTATTGTATAGGATTCGAAACTACTGAACCAATTTAGATAAAAGTTGGTATAGGGATAGTTCGAGACCAGGAAACAAAAATAACTCGGGCGAAGTCGCGAGCGGAAAGCTAGTATGCTATAAATTACTGCACTTACACATGCTACATATTTCCGCGTGTTATATTAAGGCTAAATATGATGCAATGCCAAATAAGCATTAAAATAGTATTGTGTTTTTTTATTGTATACCTACACTATAAATTACTGCACTTACACATGTCATATATTTCCACGTGTTGTATTGAGGTCAAGTGTGATGCAATGCTAGATAAGCAAATTTAGTCTAAGCCTCAACTTTATTTGATATTATATTCATTCATAACTCGTTGTTCGTGACAAGCAGTCCATATTGTAATATTATTGTAAGTATCATTCTCTTTTCATATCATTTTTTAATCATTATTGATTATTGAGGTAATTATGGATATCAACTTATTCATTATTATTATTCACTTGTTACAGATAATGTCAAACTCGTCGGATATCTTGTTTTCCCAATATGCACAAGATCCATTGGAAGGCTTCACGCAAGAATATCAAAACATGATACGTCGGGAAGAACAAACTAATGAATCAAGACAGGGAGAGAGAAAAATAAGACAAAGAAAGGACATCACAAGAAAAAGAGCTCGTAAATCTACAAAATCATTTGTGATCACTAAGGAGCAGAAAGGCGTGAAATTAATTAAAATACTGGTCTTGGACTTAGTGAACGATTCTTCAAGTGCATCAAATAGCTGCTTTGACATTGCTGATGCGGAAGAAAACGTAGTGCTGAGTGCTCAATATGTGGTGCAGGAACCGGTGGATGAAATCATGGACCTTACGGAAACCGTTATAAGAAAAATATCCAAAAAACTTTGTGGTGATAACTTATAGATAACTTTTTAATTTTGTTAAAACGTTTTCCTAATAAAAAAATATTTTCAAGTACTAAGTTTTTTTCTTTTTGGGTATCAAATATAATAAAAACAACTTTTATTACACATGACATTTTATTTGAAAAATTCTTAATATAGTTGTATATTAATTTTTAAACAAGATTGTTTCTCTAAATTTAGATTCAAAAATCATATAATGTGTATCCATTGAGAAAACACCATTTTTTAATACACAATGAATTTCTTAACGCACATCTTTTTTTATGAGTTAAACAATGGAACATATTATTACTATACAAATCATTTAACGTATTTAAATTTGGTATACCTGTATAACTTATGTCTATGATATTATTATGACCACATAAATCCTCTACCCATTTAACTTTTTCTTCACCTTTTACAATTATTTTCCTGTCTTTCAAGAAAGGTTTAATAATTCTGTTAAATTCTCTGTAGTCTATATATCCTTCACTCCATTGGTAACCTCTGTTTCTTTCTATCCAACAAACTTGTTTTTTTTCTTCATCAGTTAGTGTAGAAAACGGATAAGGAGGTTTAATTAAAAATATATGGGTAAACTCGAGAGTTGCTATAACAAATTCTTTTACTAAAAACTCATTTTTATTATTTTTAAATCCTTGCAAATCTACAATTATCGTATCGTTGTTCATGATATTTTCCTTACAATATTGCTTAAAGGTTTATATTCAAATATGCAATCGTTCAGAATCAAACAATATGCAGCTGTTTGGTCAGGTATTTCTTGATCTGTTTCAATTTCAACTCTAACGTCAATAGATCCTTTTAACGTTTCATGCTGACGTGAACAATCAATGATGAATAAAGGAGCGACGTCTCTGAATTCTTTTAGACTCATCAACGGCTCTGGTCGACGTCCGTGATAAGACTGTTGAAATCTAATGTACTGTTCGTATAATAAAGTAAATTTATCATCTGAAAAATTTACATTCAGTCCTTCATAGGGATAATATGACGAATTTAAAAAGACTCGTATGTCACGTACATGACAATGATCGAACTCTGCCATTGATAATTCAGCGTTATGTTTCCGATTAGTTTGTAAGGCAATTATAACAAATCGAGGTTTCTCTATTTGTGAAGATGTTTTGATAGACCAAGTATGTTTACGAGTTTTCGGTAATAATGGATATTCATATAAGTCCCAATTACGAAAAGCTAAAGTGATTGCTCGATCTCTCTCTAAATGTTTTAGTAAGTTAATTCTTTCACGGTCTGATACTTTAATGTGCGGAACTCGCCAAGCAATTTTAGTAATTATTATATCATCCACTATTTCACCTTTATTTAATATCAAAGCATTCAGATTTGTGTTGCTTCTCAACAATACTAACTCATGTTTGCAGTTTATTATAACTTTTTCATAGTCTTCTGCAAAACCCAATATTTTGTTCATTGGTATAGAAGCAGAGAATCCGCCATCACCAACACTAGTTGTACCTGTAGTCGACCAGCCCCAAGCTCTTGCGCTTTTGGATTCATTTTCATTTAATGATAAATAAGATTTTATAGTTGTGCTAATTCCTGCATTTTTTATTTTGTCTATTTCCACTCCGTTTAGTTCATATCGAATGTCTTGAAATAGAAATAACACCGGATTATTTACGAAATGCACACTTGACACCTTTTCTTTTTTGCTGTTATAAACATTAATTGTGCCCTCAATATACAAAGTGCTGAGTGAGGGCAGCACATACAAATCTTGCTGATTGATAGGTATTCGTATTTCATCATTCTTGTTGAAACTTGTTACATATGGTTTGTACGAGTGATATTCAAAACTTTCAATGCTGTTATCTATTGACGTCGGTTGAGTTATATTTAATATATTCATTTTAACAAGCCCACTAACTTCAAAAAATCCTTATTGCTTTTAGTCAACTTCTTTCTAAGCCGAAGCGGTGCGTCTTTTTGAGGTGATCTTTTCAAACTGACTCGAGTACACGATGCCTCTTGCTTTTTATTGAAATCAATCATTTTTTTTTCGGAAATGCAAATATAGTTGTACTTCTTCACCTCGTAAATTTACCTGTTTGTTTTCAGCGTCTAGTAACCGTATGCTAATCGCACTTATAGAACTTTGGTTTACTGGAAAATATATTAAATTTTTAGGTATTTCAATGATCCGATATCCTGGTGGTACATTAGGCACAAATTCATAAATTATATGACTAGCTTTTCCGTTCACAAATGAACCGCTGACTACGTCGCATTCAATCCTCACGATGGTTGTTGATAAAATGCTGACCGGATTCTGAGATTCAGTACTTATATTTGCATGTATTGTTTCAGTTCGAAACCCTAAAATTTGACCTAGTGAATCACTTTTGTTAAAGTGAACATTTTTGGAACAAAATATATTTGTCTTTAGAGTATTGTTGTTACAAGTCAATTTTAATACGGTGTTTTTAATATTACTTTTTATGTAATCACAAATATCTTGAAGTTCATAAGACCCTTCAGGAATTTCGATGACTTCATTTTCGCCATAATAAAATTTATTGTTTCGTTTATCAATATTAGGAATAGAATTAAAAGTAGAAAAATATAAAAGACCACATTCATAGTCGCCATGTAACTCCAATGTTGGCGAATAGTTCGTTGTCAAGGAGGCTCCTCTCCCAGTTATAGACACAGTGAAAGACATTTTTATACTGACAATTTTATTTATTTTACACGTTATATAAATGATTTTTCCAATAACATCTTAAAAATTTTAAACATAGATGACCACAGTTAGTAGTACCAAATTTTTGGTGTTGTACGTAATTATAGTTTATTGGTAAGTTGTGTAAATATTGAATTAATTCTAATGGAGGTTTCAAATTACCAAAACTATCAAAATATTCAGCGTAATTGTTTTGCTTGACGAAGGCTACCCAATGTGTTCCAGGATTTTTGGAGCTATCCAAATTCAATATCGCACATTCTATCTTTTTAGGTTTCGTAGGTAACGTATCTCTCATGAAAACACCGCGAAAAAATGGAATGTCACTTGCGTGTTCTAATCATTGATTTACTACCAAACGTAGATAGAGCACTTCATACAAAAACGCGCTTGAAATCTGTCACCAAATCGACTATACATTTGTACGCTGTTAAATAGGTAGTTGAATATGCACACCCGAATTAAAATTACCATAGAGAAAGTACCGTATTTATCGAATTCAACCTTATTGTTTATTATTACGGCAACTATTTGAAGTACAACCGTGTGCAGTTACATCATTTCATACCTAGCCACAATAAATTTGACGTTTTAGTAATTGCTACAAGAAAATATCAACTTTATACGCTCAAACATAATGCTCAAAATTGCTTATCCAACGCATGGAAAAGAACTGCACGAGGCCCGATTGGGCAGTTCTTCACCGGCCCACTTTTCGAACGTTCATGCGTTATCTACGTTTGGTAGTAAATCAATGGTTCTAATATATCAATATTGGTAAGTGCACGTCTGGGTAGCCCCTTATTTAGTTTTTTGATGGATTAAAATACAGTCCAGCTCCTTTTTTGTGAGGTTTTATATACAGCCCTTTTCCAAGAGCCACAGCTTCCATCATCCTGTTGTGTCGTTCAGATTCCTGAAGACTTTTTTGTGCAGCTTTAGAATCATTAACAGCCTTTGCTATACCTGCTGCTCCTCCGGCTAATGAACCTAAAGCCGACAATCCCGCAAAAATCGGAATAAGTGGTAAAAGTCCTCCACATTTTGGAATAGGAATGCGACGCGGCAAACGTATTCCCTTTTTATTTGTAAATATCTTTTTTGCAGCAGCGTGGGCATATTTAATTGCAGAGTGACTGTCTTTAGATTTAAGTTTTTTTAATTGTAAGCGTATTTTTTTTACACCGGTCATAAATGATTTGAGCCCACTCCCTGCTTTGAGTTTAGCTTTCATTGCATTTTTAACTATCCAAGAGGCAAACTTTTCTCCTCTTCCAGCATCCTTGGATTTTAACCTTCTTTTCGCCATATTTAAAAGTCCTAAATCAGCTTTATGTCGAACGTCTAAATTTCTATTTGTATAAGCTATATCGTGGTACATACAAGCATTATCTAATTTGTTTATGCCTCGTTCACCTTTAAGCAACCGTTTATGAAGTTTTGTTCCAGGGCCACAAAATTGATATCCAGGTAAATGTAACTCAATCGGTAAATTGTCTATTATTGTGTTAAGTATACCACCACCTTCCTTCATTGATAATTCTAAAGTGAATAGAAGATACAGAATTGCGTAGCAATATTTATACTATTGAATCAATTCACTCTTGTCAATCCAACTGTTCTCTTTATTATTTAGACCTAACCATTTTACATATAGTGTGTTTCCTTTTCTTTTTAAAACTTTCTCAATAAGGTAAAGATCAGGAACTTTAGTTTTTTGTAATTCATACCCGTAAAAAGATCCCAAAATAATTTGTTTGTGTTTATCTTCTATTTGATATGTTTGAGGATTGGTTTCATTAACTTTTACTATGCGGAAAATTTCTGTAGACCAATTTGGAGTATAACCCTTACGAAAATCTCCTTTGTATTTACTTATACGAACATAATCACCTATTCGAAACGCAAATCTCTTTTTTGTTTTAGGTTGTTGCGTTTTAACAATGTTTGACTTAACAAAAATTTCGTTTGACTTAGTAACATCAACAGGCTTAAATTTAGTAATTCGATGTTTAGTGTTGTTATAGTTTTGTATCACGTCATCCAAATTATGTTCAAGCCATTGATATCGTCCATGAAGACTAAATAATTTGTAAAGATGAGACTTGATTGTTCTAATGACACGTTCGACAATGGATGCTTTTTTTGCAGAATATGTAGAATAATGATTTATTTTATACGTTTCCATCAATTTTTTATAACTCGTATTATAAAACTCAGTTCCTAAATCGGTTTGTAAATTTTTAGGATTACGCGAAGAAGTGGTTAATATACTTTGCATAGCATTCATAACACAGTTTGCTGTTTTTGATTTTAAAGGTTTAGCCCAAACGTATTTTGATAAGCCATCAATCACTACTAGAACGTATTTATGGCCTTTATTGAATTGTGAATATTTTTGTAAATCCATAAGGTCTGCTTGCCATAGATCATCAATTCCTTTTATGAATGTACATCGACGAGAAAAATTTCTTCGTGCTGCTTTGTGAAGTTCGTTAACTACGTCTCGCTTACTCATCCTTAGTTGAATTTGCTTGAATCATAAAATCTATTTCTTTTTTTGTGTAAAATAAGGCACTCAAACTAACAATTGTCGCCTTTTCTAAGCTACTTAAATATCTTTTAACATCACTATTATTATTTTTTATTTCTTGTCTTAGTTCTTCAATACATTTATCCACGTATTCTTTATTTACTGCTTCGTCGTTATTTTCAGGAAATTGCAAACCCTTCAACTTTGTTGATTTTAAATCAAAGTCACCTGTTTCAGATTTTACTAAAGTATCATTGAGAGTGTTAATGAATTCTGATAATCTTAAACGCTTGTGTACATGATGTCCAAATTTGTCTACATTCATTGTCGTCTTGATGCAGTCTTCATTGAAACGAGACTGAATAATTTTCCTGATGGATGCTTTTTATATTCTACATTTATGATGCCAGCTTCATATAGTTCTTCAATTATTGCATATATTTCATTTATCACTCCGGTATTACCAGCTTCTTTTGATGCTAGTAGTAATTTTAATCGTTCCACTAACTCATTTGGATCGTCCCAGTAAACCAAATCAGTATCTGTTTTAACCCTTTTTAAAAGGTTTATACCTTCTCCTCGAGGAATACTTTCCACACTACTTGTAATATTTCTTGTGTATTTAAACAGTGGTTTAATAATACGTATATATTTAAATCCTTTATTACTGTTCACTGGTTTTAAAGGATCGTAATTACGTTTATGAGCATTAGTATCTATTAGTATCTGTTTATAATTTTGTAAGTCGTCGTCAGTGACAAGGTCTAAATTTGGTATCTTTTTAAACAATAATTCCTTTAAACCGGGTGTTTTTTCCAGATCATGATTTCCAATCCTCAGTCTACAACCTTCATCGTAAACGCGAGTTTTGCCAAGCAAAAGTTTACCTCGCTCGTTTCTGACTCCATAAGGTATATCTTTTATTAGATCACACGACGTAGGCCATGAGAAAGATTCTTTTGCAATACTCGGAGATGATTGAATGGATTTAAACGAGTTTTCATGCTCATCGTGATCTTCGGAGGGTAATATCGTAAGAGTTTTGTTAGATAATTTATAAGCCTCATCACCATAAGAGTTTTCATCTTCTTCGTTCATAGCTTCCTCGAAATCTTCACTTACAGAATTTGATGACTCACTTTCGCTGTACTTATTTTTTTTTACTGGGTGGTTTTGGTCAATATCCAAATTTTTATGAAGACTTTCGTTATTTTTGCTTGTTAACACATTAAGTGGTTCTACAATAGGCTTAAATATTGTTTCTAATGCCATATTGCTAGCGTCTTTTGCATCTTTTATCATATTAACCTTCCTTTTCACAGCTGCGGCAGATTTTATAATTTGTTCTTTCAAATTTTGTTCCATTTTGTTTATATTTCCTCTCGGTATGAAATCACAAATGAAACTGATTCCATGTTTATGTAACACCTTTTTATGAATGCTAGTCCACCATAATAAATGTGTCAAATGCCTTTCTATAGCATCCCTTATTCCGTTCGCAGTCTTTATTGATAACAATGTAGCTGAATGGTTGATTCCAAACAGTTGAGCACATTTCTCGAAATTGAGCCCAAGACATGTCAGACCCTACATGTTCCTCATAGACATGTCTTAAGTTAATGTCGTCTAGTTTAAATAAAATAATCAAGTTAGAATTATCTCGTACTAATTGTTTCGGTATTTTAGTATAAGTTTGATTAATATAAAAACAATCAATGTTTTTATGACGTCCCATAGCAAAATAGTCTCGGATGCTATTTTGATTCTCACAAGCAACATCGTCAAATATAATGATCGAGTTCGGCAAAGCTTCGTGAGGGCTTAAAATTTCACTATTATGATTATATTTATTATAAGTCGTGTTCGTAACCATACTCATAACTTTTTCTAAGAATGTATATTTAGGCTGATACAAAGACTTTGAATAAACATACAGATTTTGAAATCGTGGACCATCTTCATGTAATAATAAACTTATTACTAAGTTGGTCTTTCCACAATTCGATGGGCCACAAACAACACAGCGAATGGTATTTGGTAGTAAGTTGCCATGACGCTTTGGTTCATTCATTGACGTAGGACAAATACATTCTAATTTTAGTGATTGTTTTTGTTTGATAAATTTCATATCTGCACTTAAATGTGACCGATGTGATGCGTGTACTTCAACAAAATGATGACTGCATTGTCGCGTTAAAACGTTATAAATAGCGGAATATTTTACAACCAATTACAGACCTGAATTGAATCTTATCTGATAATTTACTTACTAGACGCTGCTACCACGTGTTTTATTGTTCCTTCTAGATGGAGTGAAATCGTGTCTGCGATTGAACGAGATATAGAAGGAACAATAATACAATAGTTGGAAAACACAGGAAGTCATTCCTATACTAAAACCTCCTAAGTCTCCAGCTAATGCCTCTTCTTTTCGTCCTATTGCGTTGTTATCGGTTCTGCTAAAACTAGCAGAGCATTTGATTAAAAATCGTCTAGAATGGTTTATAGAAAGTAAAGACTTACTATCCAACTCTCAATTTGGTTTTAGAAAGGGAAAAAGCACAATGGACAGCTTATGTATTTTTACAACTGATATAAGGTTAGCTTTCAGTCTTAATGAGTCCCTTCTTGCTGCTTTCCTAGATATATCTGCAGCGTATGATAACGTAGACCTATCTATTCTTCAACATAAACTAATTAATTTAAAAGTCCCAACTTTATTGATCAATTTTATTATGAATATTTTGTCAGAACGATTCATCAAACTGTTTCTTGCAAACTCAACTGAGAGTAGGGTAACATGGAAAGGCCTTCCTCAAGGATCTGTACTGAGCCCTCTTCTCTACAATATTTTTACTTATGACCTAGATACAAGTGTTAGGACTGATAATGTAAATATCCTTCAATATGCTGATGATTTACTTATTTATATTTCTGGCAGATCTATTGAAAAGCTATCAAATTTATTAACATCATCTCTCACACGATTACATGATTGGCTAGATAAAAATGGCTTAAGTTTATCAGTCCCTAAAAGCTCAACAGTATTATTTACAAGATTAAGATTACCTCCCCATGCTTCTGTTTTTTATAATGATGTTCCAATCCCTGAAGCTAATGAAGCAAAATTTTTAGGTGTCATATTGGAAACTTACAGGATTACCTCATGTTTACTACATTGCCTGTAAATGTGAACGTCTTTTGAATATCTTACGATGTCTGACGGGTGTTTGGTGGGGTGCTCATCCTACTACAATGAAACTACTCTATAACGCTCTAATAAGAAGTTTGCTTGATTATGGCACCTTTTTGTTGGAGCCATGTAGTGTAGTTGGTCTAAAAAAGTTAGATAATATACAATCTAAAGCCCTAAGACTTATACTTGGTGCTATGAAATCTAGCCCTATTAATGCTCTTCAAGTGGAGTGTGTTGAACCTCCTCTTCAACTTCGTCGACAACTGTTAAGTGATAGATTTCTTTTTCGGGCTCTTCAGTTCTCATCTCATCCACTTCGATCGAAACTACATTTACTTCTGCAACTCATTAACAACTCATATTGGTCTCATAAACAAACTCCATGCATCATTATAAGTTTCCAAAAGTTCCTGTCCTTAGAAGCTCCTATGCATTCATCATCATTTTTACCTTTATTTTGCTGCAGTTTTGATGCATTAATTTTATCTCCATCTGTAATTTATGATTTAAATTTATCTAAACATGATTCATTTACTGAACAAAAATTTAATTTCATGTTGGATGCAAACTGGCCTGATTGGCATCATATCTATTCTGATGCCTCGAAGAATGGTGACAATAGCTGTACCGGTGTTGGTGTCTATCATCATCAATACAAAATTGTTCAAAAGATAAAATTGCCCCCTAATTCTTCTGTTTTTACTGGTGAATGCTTTGGAATTTTTAAATGTATAGAATATGTTTTAATCATGAAACTTAAAAAAACAGTTATTTTCTGTGATTCCAAAAGTGCTCTTCAAGCACTAGAAAAAATTCCTTTTAAGAATAGTTCTAATTTATCAGTCATATTTGAATGTAGAACTCTTTTGAATAAATGCTTATTAAATGGTTTGCATGTTCAATTTGTTTGGATACCTAGTCATAGTTCTATTATGGGAAATATTCAAGCAGATAAAATGGCAAAAGATGCTGTGATGTGTGGTGATTTGTTTCCATATAAAAATTATTGTACTGATTTAATAACAAATTTTAAAACTGATCTTCACAAGTCATGGGATGTGTTGTGGGCCTGCTCTTCTCAATTGAAGGGCAGGAACTATAAAACTATTCAGCCGTGCATTCCTGTTAAGCCTTGGTTCTTACGTATGAATCTAGGGAAAAAAGTTACTAGTATTATTGTAAGAATGAGAATCGGTCATGTTTGTACTCCTTCACATCTAGCAAGACTTAACATAGTAAGCAATAATTTTTGTGAGTGTGGTGAGGATGTTGGAGACTTAAACCATTTATTTTTTGCTTGCCGTTTAAAGGACCATAACACTTTCCTTTCCTCTTTGTTATCTCTCCATGTCCCTTTACCTCAGTCCATTAATTCCTTATTATCTCTTAGCAACTATGATATCTACCATACTATATCATTATTTATTTCCAATAATAACATCAATATATAATACCTATTTATTATTACTATAATTTTAACACAACTTTCCTGATCCTTTGTCCGTCGCATCTTATTCCTTTCCTATTCATATCCTATCGTTTCCCAACCTTCGTTCATTAAATAATGCTGTCATTGGCTAATGCACAACACAAGCCGTAATTGAACTCGACATTGGCTAAAATGCACAAACCGTGCGAAGCCAGAAGAAAGAAAAAAAAAAAAAAAGACTTCGGCGGGAACTTTGAACGTGAAAGGCGCCCAAATTTTATACTTTCTGAAAAACATTTTCATTTCGTATTTCATTTTATTATAATAGTTGTAACTGTATATATATCATCTTAATTGTAAATATAAATAGTATAGTGTACAGTTTTAGTTAAATATGGGAGCTACTAAAAAGCGAAAAAAAGAACCCCCACCAGACAAGTGCTCGTCTCCTGGAGAATCTTCTTCAGACTCGGAGGCTGCTGAAAACAATAACAGCAGAAAATATGACATTTATAAAGTCCCAGGATATACTAGGAAATACCCCGAGAATACTGCAAAGTCAGAATTTATTGTTTTCGCATCACACAAAGATGAGCGCCAATTTAATGACAAAGATAGGCTAGCTCTGTCACATGCCATACGCAAGCATTGCGTTACTGGCATACTCCACCTAAAATCTATCAATAAGTTTAAGATAGGTATTACATTTGACTTATCCAACAATGCAAATGTTTTCTTACAAAATAAGTCACTGGTGTTATAACGTCAGTACCAATTGACTTATCGAACAAGAATATATCGACTCTTATTGGAAGTTCTAGAAATATAATTCAGGTGAGGCGCTTCATGCGTCGTGTACATAATGAGGATGGTGCAGTCTCGTTCCAGCCAACTCCGACAGTTGCAGTCACGTTCGCATCGACAGAATTGCCACAGTATGTATACCTGGACTCTTGGAGGCACGAGGTAAGCGTATACGTTCCTCCAGTCAAACAGTGTTTATGGTGTATGAAGTTTGGTCACATTGCCAAATTTTGTCGAAATTCAGAAATATGTTCGATTTGCACTGAAAACCACAATTTCAAATCTTGCAAAATAGCGCCTAATAATGCTAAATGCGCCAACTGTGGTGGCGATCACATAGCAATTTCGAATCAATGCCCAATTAAAAAACAAAAAACTGAAGAAAATAGAATTAAATCACGTACAGCAAAATATTCGGACTTGTTAAACGAAAAAGCTTTCCCACAATTAAACGCAAAACATTTTGAAACCCAGATGAAAAATTTGACGAAATCTGACCGCTTTATTAATTTACTGGCAAATGCTATAACACAAATTATTATAAATAACAAAGATCAAAAAACGCCTATAAACTCAAATACTATTCGTGTCTCATTAAATAATACTTTAGAAAAGATATTTAGTCCTTCTTCATAATGGATATTACACTTAATATTATTCATTGGAACGCCCAAAGTATACTCTGCAATAGATTAATGTTAGAACACTTCTTATTTGAACACAAAATACATGTAGCTCTTTTGTCTGAAACTTGGTTGAAGCCTACTCAAACTCTTAATATAAAACAATACAAAATAGAAAGGAACGACTGTGGTAACAACCACAATGGTGTTGCAATTTTGATTCACAACTCTATTGATTACAAAAAAATTACAACTTATTTTGATGACTCAATACAAAACATTTGTGTACGTATAACTTACAATAATAAAGATATTAGCATTATTAGTTGTTATTGCCCAACATACTCCGGTTCTAGGTTTGATAAAAGTAAATTTGATAACTTAGTTAACTCCATCCCCCCTCCAATGGTGATTGGGGGTGATTTCAACGCCCATCATACTTCATGGGGTTGTAATTCTGATTCTCCTCGTGGTAGAGATATTTTAGAAGTCGTGGATAATAACGAATTAGTTTTGTTAAACGATGGACAAGTCACCACTGTTGGATCCATGTCATGGCGTGCTAATGCTCTTGACTTATCAATTGTTTCTTCATCATTAGCCCTTTCATGTGATTGGTCAGTACACGATGATCCTCTTGGTAGCTATCATCTACCTGTTATCATAAAGGTTCTAGTGAGTAATGATATACATGAACATAGATTTCAATCGAATAGCAAGCCCTTGCCACATTCTCCTAAATATAAGTTAATAGATTGGAATAAATATGTAAATACTGTACAGTCCTTATTATCTAATTTTAAATATGATGATTACTCACCACTAGAAGCATACAGTGCATTTTGTAAATATATTATATCTGCCACTGAAAGCTGTATTCCTTCACCCTATAATAAACGAAATAATGCATCTCAAATATCCTCTCCTCGTCGCACTCTGAATCATAGGAGATCACCATTACCATGGTGGAATCAAAAGTGTTCTGATGCAGTTTATCAGAGTAAAATGGCTTACATCAATTTTAAGCACAACCCATCTGACAGCAACTTTATAGAATTCAAGAGATTGCAGGCTGCTAATAGTTGGGCCACTTTATGCAACTCCTTTAACCGCACCACACCTATGTTCTATGTTCTATGTTATCGGGGTCGGTTTCCGCACTTAATCCTTAAGGTGGACCATTGTACGTGAGGGCGGCCGTCACTCCAGCCAGCCCACCTCCCTCCAGAAGCGTATGAGATCTCCGAGTCTGTCCAGAGATTCTGTAACAGAATTGGGAGATCCAAGGGTGTTTTTCCGTATTTCGGTGACACCTGTGCACTCAAGGAGCACATGTGACACCGTTTCCTCTGCCCCTAAGCATGCTCTGCATAGGGGGCTATCTGTTATGCCTATGGTGTGGAAGTGTTTGTTTAGTGAGCAGTGTCCAGTGATGGTTCCCGTCACCAGCCGCAGACTGTTCCTGTCCAGACGCAATATGCGTCTGGTCAGTTTGTTATTTAGGATTGGCATGGCTTCCTTTGACTGTCTGCACCCTGGAGTCGAGAACCAGTGGTCTTGTGCTTGTGTGTGAGTGAGCTCTTGCAGCCATCCGCGAATCTGGCTGAAGGGAATTGGTACGATGGGCTCGGGTCCGAAAGCCGTTATGTCGGATCCCCTCCTAGCCAGCTCGTCGGCCGCGTCATTGCCCAGTGATCCGCTGTGTCCTTTTATCCATTGTAGTGTCACTGTGTTCCGGTTGGAAATCACAATTCGTTCTAACACGTTGTGACATTCCAATACAAGTTCCGAAGTGACATGGGTTTTGTTTAGGGATTTGAGTACCGAAGCACTATCAGAGACTATGCGGATGTGAGAATCCATAATTCCTTTAGATTCTATGGCGAGGGCCGCCAGGATAATACCTACGCATTCCGCTTGGAATACGGTGTTGAATCTACCTAGCGGTTTGGATATCTTGATGTTAAGCTCATTTGAGTATACGCCTGCCCCGGTTCCTGAGTTGGTCTTGGAGCCATCAGTGTATATTCTGAGCTCTTTTGGGCCTGAGTAATCGTGTGATTCCTCTTCGAGCTGTATATTATAGTGCTTCTGGAAATTGAAACTCTTCAGAATCCTATCATTGGGTGATGTCATCATCGGGTGATGTTTGGTAGCTTGTTCTTTTATGCGTATGTGTTTGATTCTGGGGTCCTTTCCCAGTGTGCCAGCATTGTGGAGTCTGAACGCTGCTAGTGCTGCCTCCTCTTTAACAACTAGGTGCAAAGGTGGCAGCCCCAACATAGCTTGCAATGCGGCTGTGGGTGCGGTTCTCATACTACTAGTGATAGCCACGCAGGCATTTCGCTGTAGTTTTTCTAGTGCTCTTTGGCCGTTTGCCTGGTCTGTCCTGGGCCACCAGACTAGGGAGCCATATGTTATAATTGGTCGAATAACCGTAGTGTATAGCCAGTAAGTGGCTTTGGGACTAATGCCCCAGTTTTTTCCAAGCAGTCGCTTGCATTGCCACAGTGATATACTAGCTTTTGTGGTGATGTAGTCAGTGTGTTTAGCCCAGTTCAGTTGTTTGTCCAAATAGATGCCCAGGTATTTGGTCTCCGATGTTAGGCTTAGGGTGGATCCGTAGAATTTTGGTAATTGTAGATTTGCTAGTTTCCTCTTTTTGGTGAAGAGGACTAGCTCTGTTTTTGTGGGGTTGACTGTTAGTTTGTGCTCCTTGCACCAGTCCTCTACTATTTTCAAGGCTTGGCGCATGAGGTTGCACAGTGTGTTTTCGTGAGTGCCATTTATTATAATGGTTATGTCGTCGGCGTAGCCTACGGTGAAGAAGCCTTTGTCGTTTAGACGGTCTAGAAGACTGTTCACAACGAGGTTCCACAGTAGAGGCGAGAGGACGCCTCCTTGTGGGCATCCTTTCGCCACGATGGCTCTCGTGGTGTCATTCACCGTGACTTGTATGGCCCTCTGCCTGAGCATATTGGTGATCCAACCGCACAAGGTTGGGGCCACACCATGTCTTTTAAGGGCTATGTCGATGCTGTGAAACATTGTTTTATCGAAAGCGCCCTCAATATCGATGAAGGCAGCTAGTGCAGAGCCTTTGTGTTCTATGGCGCATTCAATTTTGGAAGTCACGCTGTGTAAAGCGGATTCTGTTGATTTTCCTATGGAGTACGCGTGCTGTTGTTTGTGTAGCGGTACCATGCGTAGAGGTCCATCTCTGATGTGTCTATCGCATAGTCTTTCGAGGGTCTTTAGTAGGAATGATGTTAGGCTTATAGGTCTATAGGCCTTGGGCTGTGTGTAATCGGTTTTTCCGGGCTTTGGAATGAAGATAACTTTCACTTCCCGCCACGCGAGTGGAATATATCTATGTGCGATACAGGCTCGGTAGACTTTCTCCAGCCATGGGGTTAAGGGGTCGATGCCCCACTGCAGAAGCGCTGGCAGAATGCCATCCAGGCCTGCGGATTTGTATGGTTGGAAAGACTTGATAGCCCACATTATTCGGTCTCTTGACACTATTTCGTGGGCTATAGTCCAGTCGTTTTTGGTTGGTTCCATTCTTATGTCGTCTGCCCAGACCTTATCCTTTAAGAGGCTGCAGTCTGGGAAGTGCGTCTCAAGAAGGACCTTGCTGATTTCGTGGTCTGATTGTGTGAAAGTGTTATCGGGCTTTTTCAGTGCACCAAGGCTGCGATCTTGGTCGCTAGATAGGATTTTCCTCACTCGGGCAGCTTCATTGTTTGATTCGATAGATTCGCAGAACTTTCTCCAGGCTAATCTCCTGGCATGTCTGATTTGTTTTTTGTAAATGTATTGGGTTTCTTTGTATAGTTCCCAATCCTCTGGTTGTCTCGAGTTCTTGGCTCGGTTGAATTGTTTACGTAGTTTTGTTCTGAGTTTCTCAAGTTCGGCATTCCACCATCGGTTGTTTTTACATTTGGTGTGCGGAACTCTTTGTTTACAGCATTTGTGATAAGCTTCTGTGATGTATAGTGTCAATTTTGTCACTATGTGTTCTATTTGTTTGGGATCTGTTATGGTTGTGCGTGGTAGATTTCTAGCTATCAGAGAATCGAGAAGACGCTTGTAGCCAGGTATGTCTGTCCGACGCGGATTTCGTTTCGGGGTGGGTTTTTTTGTGTTTACTGTTATTGTGAAACGAATTCTCATGTGATCTGAGCAAGTGAGTTCGTTGGATACTCGCCAGTTAGATATGAGTTTTACTGCGTTATCTGTGCCAAGCGTTAGATCAATGATGGTTTGTCCCCGGGCTGTAACCCAAGTGGGTTCCGAGCCCCGGTTTACTATATTAAGGTTAGTTGAGAATAGGTAAGTGGATAATACCTCTCCTCTGATGTTTGAAGTGTCGCATCCCCAGAGCTGGTGATGAGCGTTTGAATCGGTGCAGATAATGAGATCCAGTTTGGCGCCCTCGCAGTATTCCACAAGGTCAGCCATCTCTTTCGGTGGGCAGTTTTCATCGTCGCCTGGCATGTACACTGAAGCTAGTACTATGCCAGGGACTTCTTCAGTGTTCTGTAGTCTGACAGCCGTCAGATCTCTGGAACAGAATTGCGTGAGTGTCGTGATCGGGATGTCGTTTGGTATATATGCACAGGTTCTTGGCTTGTCTGTACTGTGTGTGTTTAGGATTAGCTTACCTCCGATGTTATTAAGGCCGCATATTCTATTGTTCCTGATCCACGGCTCTTGGATCAGTGCGATTGTTCGGGGGTTTGTCTCCAGCGCCCTGCGCAAGTTGGCCGTGGCAGTCTGGCTATGCTGGAGATTGGCTTGTACGATTTCGAGGGGGTTAGGCGTGAGCGATGGTGGCACGGGAGAGGAGTTAGTCCGATTCATTGGAATCGTCCTCCTCCTCGATCCTATGCCTACCATCGATCGGCGAGGACGAAAGAAGCCGATCTGTCCACCTTGGTGATGTTGGTGGTGGGATGTCAGCATCCGCATCCTTCATCGCCGCCCTCGCCATTTCCTCCTCTAGTCGCGCCATGTCGTCAGTGTCGGTCTGGTCTGGTCTGAGCTCAGTCTCAGTCAGTGTCGGTGTCAGTGTCGGTGTCGGTGTCATGCTCTGGGCTACAGAGGGAAGGTTCTTGGGGTAGAAGCGGACGTATATGGAACCAAGAAGGTACGATACACGCCGCTCCCGCGCCAAGATCCTCTCTACATCCTCTGGTGGGATCCCCAGGGTCAAGTATGTCCCCGGGTTTTCGCCACCAACGGATGTCGCTCTGTATAGCGACCACCGACCAATGTCATACCAAGTGTTCTGACGGGTCAGAACACTCTGGAGCCGCGCTATGTCGCCCTGGTACTTCGGTACGAAGAGCGCGGCTCTAACACGGGTCGGTATGTCGGCCTGTCGCATTACCGTCAGTCGTGCGTCAGTATTGGGAAGCTGAATCCTTGGGATGTTCTCCGTCAACCAGGTTAGGCCGCCGTCATCCTCGCACCAAATCTGCACCGTGCCATCCGCCACCCGTGGGTAGCCGCGGAATGCCGGGAGAGGTGTGCTGGGGTCAGCGTCCATAACCAGGTCTTCGAGCCCTCTCTTTATGGATTCAGCCTCGTCAGTGGTCATGTCTCGGGTAGGGGGGGAGAGGCAAATTGCTACTGCAAGCCGCGCAGGGATATCCCTTGTGGCAAGCGCGTAGGTTCTTTGCCCCCCTTGAGGAGGTTGGATCCTCACTCGCTTGACGTCGCCCTGGAGAGTTCTCGGCGAAGCCGTCTCATCCGGACGCACTCTCTTTATCGCTCCCGTGCCACTAGGGTCCGGTTGCGGTTCAGAGGTGTCTGGCTTGGGTGTTATGGCCAGAGACGCCTTGTGCAAGGCTCCAGCCCGCTTCCCCCTTTTCCGTGCGCGGGGTCGACTGCCACCCCTGGCTAGTTCCGGCTCCTGCGAGGATTTTTTGCGCTGGGTTTCCCCTTCGCGTACTTCTCCCTGCAGGAGCGTTTCCGCGTCCGGTCGTTTTTCGCGCTGGGTGGTCCCTTCGCGTACTTGCGACTGGTCGCGTACTGTCTGTTCAACGACCCTTTGTGCATCGCGCTGGCTTGCGCCTTCGCGGGTGTTGCGCATCGGGTCGTTTACTCCTCTACCCCTAGTGGCTTTTCCGCGCCTGCGTACTCTGCCGCCAGTTGCAGAGTTGGAACTGCTTGGGCCGGCCTCCTTACCCGTAGTTCTGTCAGGGTCTTGAGTAATGCTCTTCCGTACGAGGTTCTGTTGCCAGACACTCGTGGAGGGGGCGTGTGTCGTAGTCGTGTTATTGTCACTTGGCGCGTGTATCGCAGCCGGTTGTGTGCCAGTGGGCGCGTGCGTCGCAGCCGGTTGTGTGTCCATAGGCGCGTTTGTCGCAGCCGGTGTCGCGGGCGCTAGCATGCTAGCTGCCGGTCGCGCATTAGGCGCGGATGTCGTAGGCAGTAAGGTACTCCCCCCCAGATTACGATGGGAGTTGACCGTTGCGGTGCGGGACTCCCCGGCTTGGCCGGGACCCACCTGGGGATATAAATTTTCTTCCTGCTTCATCATTGACGGTTTGTGGGCTTTTGGAGTAAGAGGTTGCCCCTCCTCTTGGACCGAAAGGAATGAAGGGAGAAAAAAGTGGAAGGAGGGAGTTTAATTTGGAAAGAGGATCATGGAAATGGAGGTATGGGTCACCCTTGGTCTGGGATCTGACTTCAGAGAGCTTCTCTTGTCCGGGGTCCGCTAGGGACATTCCGGGTGCGGGGTCGACCGTCAGAAAAAAGAACCAGTCGGCCCCGCAACCGGCAGGCTATCCGCAACCTGCCCACCCGCTCGGTTGCATGAGAAGAAGTGCCTGGCTACTCGGATCGCTTCGTCGTAGAAGCACGTATGCTACTACGTCTCGTCCACCCCAGTACGCCCCGAGCACCACCACACCTATATCTTTAATTTGGAAATATATGCGTAAATTCAACAAGTCATATATTTCATGCAACAGTACTAGTGATAACAATTGGGTTTTGGATTTTCTTCAAAAATATTCTCCAGATTTTGTTAATAATTATGATAATGTATACAGCAGTAATCAGACAAATTCAAGTTCGAATTACTTTTTGTAACCATTCTCACTAGAAGAGTTAAAATCTGCAGTTATGTCACGTAAAGATACAGCTACTGGTCTTGATGGAATCTCTTACGCCTTGATTAAAAAGTTGAACTCTCACTGCTTTAATATATTTCTCAATATTTTAAATTATCTTTGGGCCCACAACATAATACCTGACAGCTGGAAAACTGATTGTTTGGTTCCAATTTTGAAACCTAATAAACCAAAAGGTATCCCTGACTCTTACCGTCCTATTGCATTAACATCTTGCATAGGAAAAATATTTGAGCAACTTTTAAAACAAAGGTTAGAGTTTTATATTGAACAGAACAAATTGTTGCCATCAAATCAGTTTGGTTTTAGAAAAGGAATATCAGCTCGGGAGAGCATTAGTCAACTTCATTTAGATATTCATAATTCTATAAAGAATAAAAAATTCCTTTTGGCTGTATTTTTTGATGTAGCAGGTGCATTTAACAGTGTTAATATTAATGTGCTCTGTGAAGAACTACTATTGATTGGTATCCCCCATAAAATAATAAATTGGCTTAACAATTTTTTGTTAGGAAGGAAAATTTATGTTAAGCATGATAATAGTTTGATTGGTCCTAGATTGTCATATACTGGAGTTTGTCAAGGTGGAATCTTATCACCTTTGTTATTTACACTGTATATAAGGCGTTTAAATTTGATTTTGGGAAGTGATGTCAAAAATCTACAGTTTGCTGATGACCTGGTTGTGTATATATCTGGCGATAATTTAGCTATAGCATCAAATGCAATTAACAACTCTTTAAAAAAGTTAAAATCCTATTTCAATTATTTAAATCTTCAAATCAATCCGTCTAAATCAAAATTAGTTGTATTTGGTAAGAGAACATTCAACATGACACCTATCTATTATAATGGTATTGCTATACCCACGTCACTGGAAGCAAAATTTTTAGGCATCATATTTACTAGCAATCTTTCTTGGAAAAAGTACATTCAAGAAGTTTCAACTAAAGCTAATAAAGCATACAACATTTTAAAATCCCTTACGTCAACGAATTGGGGAGCAGATCCAAAAATATTGTTGCTTCTATTTAAATCAATTGTTCGTAGTCACTTTGAGTATGGCTTTTTATGCTTTGCTGCTGATCTTAAACTTACTAATATTTTAGAGAAAATTCAGAATAAATCTATGAGATTGATCACTGGAGCTTTTAAAAGTACACCTATCATATCTATGCAAGTAGAATGTAATTTACCTCCAATAAAAATTAGATTTATGTACTTAAAAGAAAGATTTATATCTAAAATGTACAGTTTAAAAAATCATCATCTTTTGTCCAACTTGATGTCTTGTTCTTCATCTCTTTCTTCTTCCCAGACTGGATCTTTTTATCTTCTTCAGAATTTCACTTCATTTATTACTTATTTAGATTCCTTGAATGTACATAGATCATTTATTCTTCCTTGTTATGAAGGTTCATATTCCAGCAAATTTCCTGCAATAAAAATAATAATAAAAGACAATATTAAGACAAAAGAGGATGCATATTGCATGTTTGCAGAGTATTCACATTATAAGTTCTTGTATACAGATGGCTCAAAGACTGACACGAATGTGTCCTTTGCTCTATTCGATGCAGGTGCAAAAACTGGGTTAAGCAAAAAAATCAACTGTCATGCCTCCATTTTTACAGATGAAGCTGTTGCTATATTGGGAGCTTTGAGACACATAAATAATCACAAACAAGAATATGTGCACTGGGTTATTGTAAGTGATAGCATGAGCGTTTTAAAAAATCTACAAAATAGTAAACTAAAAGCTTCAACAAATTACATAATTCATACTATTAAAGAACTTTATTTTGAAATTGTTAATAAATACAAAATAAACATAATTTTTGTGTGGGTTCCATCTCATGTGGGAATCTATGGAAATGAAAAGGCTGACTTTTTGGCTAAACGTATTTGTACTCTTCCTGATTCAATGGCTCAAGTAGAGACAAGTGTGTCATTACCTTTTACAGATTGTACTCCTCTTTTAACGCAAAGATTAGTAGAAAAATATAATAATCACAGAATTAATGTAAATGAAGTCGAAAATAAAGGATTATGGTACGCTTCACTTAACGTACCAATTAACTATAACCCGTGGTTTTGTCGTAGCTCCATGTACATATGTAGAAAGTTTTATTCGTGTATAAATCGCCTTCGCTTTGGTCATTGCCGCCTCAATTTTCATCTTTCAAGGTTAAATATTATTAATAGTAGTACGTGTAATTTCTGTTCTTCCCATGAAGAACAGACGATAGCTCACATCATATTCTCCTGTTCATCTTATAGCATTCAGCGCCTTGTGCTATTGGATGAGCTCAGTCGTTTGTATGGTTCAAGTGAGTCAGTTCCGCGGAGTGTGCAATCCCTTCTCATGAATACTGAAACTTATCTTCCCTTGTATAAATTCATTATGAACACTGTTCGAGAAATTTAGGCGTTGTTTATAGATTTGGTTTTCGCGACTTTTAGCGTCCATTTTTTCTTCATCTTGTGTAAATTTATTTTTGATAAAATCTTATTAAGGGCCCACCATCCGCGCGAGCCCGAGCTAGTTTAGGTAAATTTCTCTAGTCTCTGTTTGTGTGCGTCGCTCACGCACACAAGCGCACTCGGTCGCGCAATCGGTACGGCCGCCTAGCAAAATATCGTAGATGTTAAATTTTGAATTTAATAGGTGTTTATTATTTACTGTGTTATACTGTAGTAAATACAGGGATGTGTTTGATAAACTTTTATTTTTACAAGCTTTTATTTAGCTTGCACTGTATGTATGTAGATTTGACCACTTCTCGGTTTTCGATTGGGCTGAAATTTTGCACATAACAATATATATATATCGTGACAATGCAATGTTATGATAACATGGAGCTGATCTGATGAAGGAACTGGACGGTGGCCATAGGAACTCCGTAATAAAACGACGCAACCCCATCGAGTTTGGGCTCGTCTGATTCGTAATGACGAGTACTTTGGTCCTATATGGTAACCAGGGTCTGATGCTGGAGCTGGAAGGTGGCCATAGGACCTCCGCAATAAAACGACATAACCCTATCGTATTTGGGCTCGTTTGATTCGTAATGACGAGGACTTTGGTTCTATATGGTAACCAGGGCCTGATGCTGGAGCTGGAAGGTGGCCATAGAAACTCCGCAATAAAACGACATAACCCTATCGAGTTTGGGCTCGTCTGATTCGTAATGACGAGTACTTTGGTCCTATATGGTAACCAGGGTCTGATGCTGGAGCTGGAAGGTGGCCATAGGATCTCCGCAATAAAACGACATAACCCTATCGTGTTTGGGCTCGTTTGATTCGTAATGACGAGGACTTTGGTCCTATATGGTAAACAGGGTCTGATGCTGGAGCTGGAAGGTGGCCATAGGAACTCCGCAATAAAACGACACAACCCCATCGAGTTTGGGCTCGTTTGATTCGTATTGACGAGTACTTTGATCTTATATGGTAACCAGGGTGTGATGCTGGAACTGGAAGGTGGCCATAGGAACTCTGCAATAAAACAACACAAGCCCATCGAGTTTTGGGCTCGTTTGTTTCGTAATGACGAGTACTTTGGTCGAGTTTCGTAACGGCGGCCATGCGGTTACAAAATGATAAAATATAAAATAATAGTAAAAAGATTTAAAAAAAAGTCGCCCCACACTAGGATTTTATTTTAAAGCCCTAATAAGACGAAAATAAATTTTAATTTATTACATGATACATCTAATATATAAAATTCTCGTGTCACAGTGTTTGTTACCGAACTCCTCCGAAACGCATTGACCGATCTTTATGAAATGTTTTGTGTATATTCAGTAGGTCTGAGAATAGGTCGTAAGCTATTTTTTATTACGACGAAACGTAAGTTCGCCGTTATTATGGCGAAACGTAGTTCGCCGGCACAGCTAGTTTTTAATAAAATATAAAAGCTTGTAGCAAGATTTACCCATTTTATAAAAAACAAATATTTTTTTCTTAGAATTACCAATATTTATTTATTTAAGGCTTACCAAGTAAATACATACGGGCAAGGTACTTAAACAGTTTTTTTTATGGAGGGCCTGGCAAATGACCTCCTCCCGCCTGATGTTAAGCGGTGAAAGAGGCCCAAATGAGTTGACAGATAGAGGTGGGAGGACATCCACTATCCAACCTGCCCGCCCCTTGCCGGCTTAAAAGATGTTTTTCACACCTCTTTTGAAGGAACCCATGTTGTAGGATGGAGGAAACACGTGCGCAGGTAGAGAATTCCAAGTGTGGGATGAACGATAGAAGACTTACCGGAGGGAGACTCTGTACCAAGGTCGTGTCTTGGGTACCTCCGTCTTACCTATTTCTGCCGCAAAGCAGCAGTGCTTGCATTGCTGTGTTCCGGTTTGAAGGGTAATGGCACTGAAATTACTGGGTACCGTGACTTTACTTCTTAAGTCACAAGTTGGCAACGTACACTGTGGCCCTTGTGGGGGTTGCAGTTTTACTGCGAATGTCACACGAGACACATGTATTATAGGTGACTGTTACCATTTACCATCAGGTGGGCAGTTTGCTTTTTTGCCAACTTAGTAGCAATAAAAAAAAGAAGGAATCTTGGAATTTCTTGGTACGGTGTGAAAAGGAGGATACAGTGTCAGGATGACTCCGTAGACCCTTACGCGTGTTTCTGTGAAGAAATGGAGAGGGAGGGATAAGGTTAAAGAGCTCCTCAGAGCATTCCCCGTGGAACATTCGGTAAAAGGCGCTAAGAGAGGCGATGTCACGTTGAAGTTGTAGAAGCTCGAGGGTGTAAGTTGCCTCTACATCGCCAATTATTCGAATAGCGCGACGCTGCAATCTGTCCAGAGCATCGAGGAGGTACTGAGCGGAGCCGGAGTGCGAGCAATATTCCACCCAAGACCTAACCTGAGTTTTATACAACAGACATAGTTGGTCCGGCGCAAAATACCTACGCACCTTGTTCAGGACACCGAGTTTCCGTGAGGCAGCAGTTATAACGGATTCGAGTTTTTCAAAAAAGGGATCATATATGCATTTAAATTTCAGGACTGCACAGCATTGTCATGTGTGTATGACAATGCTGTACAAAACGTTATTTATTACAAAAAAATAAATATAATCAAGTTAAATTGTTTTATTGTTTATCCTGATTCTCGGGACAAGCTTTTATATTTTTATAAGAAAATATAATATATCTTGTAATAAAATTAAAGTTTATTTTCCTCTTTTAAGGCATTATAATATTAGCTTGTTTTAAAAAAAACTATTTTTAAACCAATTACTCAAATAATGCGAAATATTTTAATGACTACCGAGTTCTTTATTGTTAGTTGTATCTACAAATTATTTTATATAATATACATTTAATAATTTAGTAATAAACAAATATGAAATGAATATTTTCTTGTGCTCAACGCACTTTTTAGTGCATTGAAGCCATTCGCTAGATTGTAATAAAAAAATAAATTAAATTTATTTTCTTTTCTTAGGACATTAAAATAAAAGCTTGTTTTTAAAAATCTTTTGTGATAGCGGCCATCTTGTTTTAGTTTTTTTCATGGTGTACTGTATTTTACGAACTTTCATTTGATACCCCATATTGTGGGGATTGTACATAAAAATAATTTCCAACTCCAGCATCAGACCCTGGTTACCATATAGGACCAAAGTACTCGTCAATACGAATCAAACGAGCCCAAACTCGATGGGATTGTGTCGTTTTATTGCGGAGTTCCTATGGCTACCTTCCAGCTCCAGTATCAGACCCTGGTTACCATGTAGGATCAAAGTACTTGTCAATACGAATCAAACAAACCCAAACTTGATGGGGTTGTGTCGTTTTATTGCGGAGTTCCTATGGCCAGCTTCCAGTTCCAGTATCAGACCCTGGTTACCACATTGGGCCAAAGTACTCGTCAATATGAATCAAACAAGCATAAACTCGATGGGATTGTGTCGTTTTATTGCGGAGTTCCTTTGGCTATCTTCCAGCTCCAACATCAGACCCTGGTTACCACATAGGTCCAAAGTACTCGTCAATACGAATCAAACGAGCCCAAACTCGATGGGGTTGTGTCGTTTTATTGCAGAGTTCCTATGGCCACCTTCCAGTTCCAGCATCAGACCCTGGTTACCATATAGGACCAAAGTGCTCGTCAATACAATTCAAACGAGCCCAAACTCGATGGGGTTGCGTTGTTTGATTGCGGAGTTCCTTTGGCTAACTTCCAGCTCCAGCATCAGACCCTGGTTACCACATAGGACCAAAGTACTAGTCAATACGAATCAAACGAGCCCAAACTCGATGGGATTGTGTCGTTTTATTGCGGAGTTCCTTTGGCTATCTTCCAGCTCCAGCATCAGACCCTGGTTACCATGTAGGACCAAAGTACTCGTCAATACGAATCAAACGAGCCCAAACTTGATGGGGTTGTGTCGTTTTATTGCGGAGTTCCTATGGCCACCTTCCAGTTCCAGCATCAGACCCTGCTTACCATATAGGACCAAAGTACTCGTCAATACGAATCAAACGAGCCCAAACTCGATGGGGTTGAATTGTTTGATTGCGGAGTTCCTATGGCCACCTTCCAGATCCAGCATCAGGCCCTGGTTACCATATAGGATCAAAGTACTCGTCAATACGAATCAAACGAGCCTAAACTCGATGGGGTTGCATTGTTTGATTGCGGAGTTACTATGGCAACCTTCCAGATTCAGCATCAGACCCTGGTTACCATATAGGATCAAAGTTCTCGTCAATACGAATCAAACGAGCTCAAACTCGATGGGGCTATGTCGTTTTATTGCGGAGTTCCTATGGCCACCTTTCAGCTCCAACATCAGATCAGCTCCATGTCGTCATCATAATATATTTATACATATGCATGCAAAATTTCAGCTTTCGGAAACCGGGAAGTGAGTCAAATTTAACTCGCAAGATTAGACCCGAACATGCATAAGATAAATAAAAGCTTGTAAAAAGGTGAAGGTTTTTCGTACGGCAGCCACAAATAATAAAATTGTTAGTTATCAACTTCTCCGATTACTCCGTAGGACTTCGCGTCATATACATACACAAATAATTACGTAACCGGGAGCTAGCTCAAAGCGACGTGCTCTCACTTCGAGTCTTGATTGCACACTGAATTTCGACGCGCCCGAGCCAAGTATTTGTACGAAAATCGATAAATGTATGTTAAAAAATTCATATAAAAATCAATGTACGATAATTAAATAAAATACCACGGTGTCAGTGTTATGCTTACCTTTGTTCTATATATTTGTTAAACTAAAATATAATAGGGTTAATTAATGAAGCTAAAAATCACGAACGGTATGTGGGTGTAACCTAAATTTTAAGTAAAATGGATGCTATTTTTTAACGAAATGGTATGTAAATTTGAAAAATGGTGACGGTGATTGTGTAAACACATAATTTAAGAATTTAAATAAATTTTTTCCCGGTCAGTTAACTTGAACGTTAACGTAAAATATCAAAAACGCCAACGGCCTTTTTGCTATTTTTCGCGCCATGGGCCCTTAAGTTTTGTAAAAGTTAGTTTATAAAATTTTCTTTTGGCAAGTTCGTTGAAGGTTATGTTTCCATGTTTTTTGGATTGGTTTGATTTGATTGATACGTCAAAAACAATTGACGGATGTTTTAGCGACAATTTTTATTTATGGGTGTTATAGCATGAGAATGACTAATAATACTCGTATTGTTAGTTATTCTTATGGTTATAGTTTCAAATTCAAAGTAAATAAAATGAAAGTAACTTTTTATGAGTTGTTTTCAGTTTGTTTACTACTAGTAATTTTAAGTTCCTCATCAAAAGGGGTAAAAAAAAAACAAATATAATATAAAAAAAAAATTAATAAAAAATAATGTATGAATATTAAAAAAAAAAAAGGAAAAGTAACAAATGTAATAATAATTAATTTCAAAACGAGATATTATTAATATAATCCAAATACTAAAGACTAGGCTGTATGGACTAAGTTTCCTTTGCCTTCCCCTAACAGGGAGAAAAAAAAAACTGTTGTATCTGACATCTCTTTTCTTCGAAAGCGTTCGAAAACCATTGAAAGATTAAAAACCGGTTGAACCGGTAAAAGAGAATATCTCAACATATTTACAATTATTTGTTATTTTTGTTGTTCGTTTTAACGTTTTTTATTCTTAAGATATGAGTTATTATAATTTATAGTTGTCTTTATTTTATTACATCCTTACTCTACATTCTCCAAGAATTTTCCAAGCTATTGATAGTGGAAGGAAATGTTCATAGCTTGTTATGAACGTACTTAACCTATGTACGTACATTAATTTATTGTGGCAGAAGAATTAAAGATCTTCGAAGTTTTGTATAAAATACACCTACCCATTGTACTTTCACGATCCATGTCAAGAAAGCAGTCTTACAAGGGCATTACCATCCTTCTGAAAAACGAAAACTGAGCAAAAATCTCGATTCTGGGGAAATCCAAAAGGGAAACACCACCAAACAAAAAAGAATTTTAGACGACCAATCGTGTTCTAAAATATAGATGTTTTGTTTGCATTTTCTTTAAACAATCGATAGAAAAGTGTGTCGGCAGTTTGTGTTGATTCTTCATTGTACAAAGTGTTTGCAAGTAACTTACATCGTCGTGCTTTGTACAGCGATAAGAACTAAGAATATCTACCTATTACTTCCAGAGATTTCTCTGATTATTTCTGAATGAAATCAACTCGAATTTTATCTGGGTTCGTCAATGTTATGTTTGCATGACTTGGAAGACGTCTGATAAAATACATATAACCAGTATATAGGTTTTAATAAGTCTGCACAAGCGAGAAGTGGAAAAAGATATGGAAAGCATTGCACAATTTATGTTTAGTAAATGAATAATAATTATGATGTTACTCTTCAGCACCCACCAGCTTTAGTCGTCTCATTACCATGAATACTGAAAAGCAATCCATATGTGGGGCTAAATTATTGAAATGTTTAAAACCAAATAGATATATGCGAATAAATCCAAAACGTGTAAATTAATTTGAATGTGTAGTACTCATGCGAATAAAAGACAGTTATTGTGAAGAAATAAATGTTTTATTACAAGTTGAATCTTAAAAACCTCAATTTTGTTTGCTTTATTGAAGAAACTCACTCAGAGACAGCTAAATTTGAAGAAGTACCTATATTTGTCATAGGATATCTGGTGAACAACCCAGAAGCGAACAACAAATTTCATTTTTGGCTGCTGCTTCATGTCTGCCACAATAGATGGATCTTGCGCTGCAGTAGACGTTTGCTTAAATGCTTCTTGGATTAATCAAGATTAGCTTCATTGCATAGTGTGAATACAGGCTCCAAAAAACTAGAAGCTCATTTATGGGGAAATGTATAACTTTTTACAACAAAGTCCCACAAAATGTAACTGACGCCTTTTGATAAGTTTAAAGCGCATGTAAAAAAGACTCTGATGAGTAAAGGATATTATAAAGTCAACGATTATTTACAAGATGCCAATGCCTGGTGTTAATTTGAAGAAATTATTAATGATAATAATGTAAATAATCGTGTTGTTGTGTATAACTATTCATTAAGTAGTATTGGTAACGTTGTACTAAGAAGAGAACTGACAAATCTACATTTGTTATGGAAGTTGAGCTCAAATTTTTGCCTTGAGGTCAGCTTCCAATTGACAACTCTGTAACAATACAGGGAGAAAAAAATAGCCCTTGCTGGTTTTCTTGCTGGTTCTTTCCAGTACAAGGTCTCCCGCCGTAGACTTGTGAACCATTGGCGTAGCTTCCTTGACTTTCAAAAGAGATTGTAAAATCCAAGTTGAATAAAATATTTTGATTTTTACAGAGGCGAAAATCTGGGCCAAGAAAGATTGGGAATAACCTGAAATGATTGTTTTATTTTAAGACTAACATTGTAGTATTTTTTTGTTTCTTGTGTTTGATTTCATTGTTTTAAGCCTAACTTTTTATTATATTTTGGAAAAATGTTATTCGTTTTATTTTAACCAATAATAATAAAGCTTTATTATCTAGCGTATTTAAATTTTCTAAATGAGAGGATGATTTGTCCTAGTAAATGATTCATGATTAGACCCTAGATGATTTGCATCAACACACATTGTTGTGATGTTAAGCATTTTTTTGCCCGAGCATTTCTCACGAGTTAATTCCTTTCTCTCAATCGATCATCAGTTGACCCTGCCCCCCTAGCACGTCCACCAAAACACGATATGATAAAGTGATTTATCACGGTGAACTGTCAAAATACTATAGGGTTTCGTCGTATTTTGATAGTTTGCCGCGATAAATCGCTTTATCATATCGTGTTTTGGTGGACGTGCTACGGGGGCTGGTGAGGTTAACTGATGATCGACAAGACTAAGCACACACCCTTGTAGGTAGCATAAGAAACCTAATAAGTGTTATGGTGAAATGATATATCCACTTTCAAGAATGCTGCTTTCTGTCTTATTGAGTGTGAACATTATATGCTAACAACAATGTGCATATACTTAGCTCTGTCTGCAATGCACATCTGAAATATTTTTTTTATTTAATATATTGTTTTTTTCTATGTAATACATAGAAAGCAATCACTTCAAGTTTTATATTATTTATATCATTTCCCATAGCACAAAAATTGTTGAGAAGGTATTAATGAACCGTCATATTAATTATTTTTGTAAACTGAGTTTTAACCATTTATTACTATTTTTCAACTTTAGGAAGTAGTAGGTACAATTTTTTTTTGCAACAAAATTAAATTCACATCTGCAGAAAGAAATTTTGTTTGTGGAACAAGAAGTGCCTTTTTGCCTCAAACTCACTTTCGCATTTATAATATTAGTTAGGATGGTAAGATATTATGTGTAGGTTTGGTAAAAGCTATAGAAGCATTTTGCAAAGTTAATGCTTATCCTTAATAATTTGGTGTAATGCCACCACCACTTCAACTCACCGCTGGGAACAGGTTTCTCCACAGATGAGGAGGAATGAACCTACTACACCATTATGGGAACATAGTAGGTAAGGTAGTAAGTTCACAATTTGAATCGTATTAGCCTTTATTATACACACCTTAACTCATACACATTACATTCTTTTAGCATATTTTTGGAAACCACATTTATTTCTTATTTGCACATTGTTAATGGCATCAATTTCTTGTGATAAAACAGGAAACCTGTCTGTTGAGCAACATTTTGGGGTTCCCCAGTTGAATTTTGGTATGATCCATGTGCATAAAGATAAACAGCTGTTAAAACCCTGTAACAGAAAAGGTTGTTGTGAATTAAAGGTTGCTACAAAAAATGATCCTAAGTGAACTTTGTTTCTAAATTTTAGTCATTTGAACTTAATTTTCACTATCGGTTGAAAGTATAGTAAAAATTCCTAACCAACTCTCGAGGTAACCAAACATGGTTAGAATGAAAAATGCTACCTACATTATGCTTAACATTAGATAAAGTAGAACAAAATAAAATTAAATGTAAGTAAAGGCAAGGGTTTTTAATATAATCAATAAACAACTAACATCTATCTATTATAATATAGTATAATAACACAAAGTTGCTCTCTCTGTTTGTACGCTTAAATCTTTAAACTACGCAAAGGATTTCAATGCAGTTTTCAGCAATAGATCACCCTATGTATTCATGAGGAAGGTTTGTATGTAATATACATATTTTATAATATTATTAATCACTCCAAACTGCCCCACATTAGTATCTACATTGCACCCGTGCGAAGCCGGGGCGGGTCGCTAGTTGCTTAATAAATTCATTTTTACCGAGTAGGTACTTTTTTATACTGAAATTCATTTTCCTCTGAATCAAAGGTAGGTTTGATTGTTCTGAGGGTATCATTAGCTTCTCTCGATGTCACTTGTTTTAACTCCGTGCGGTGTTCACTCTCCAAAAATTCAAATATTTCTTTCTTTCTTTCTTTTATGCTTATGGCAATTGGTCGTTTTGAGTGCTTACAACCATTACTGCCAATATCAAGTGCCAGGATAGACAGTCTTGTGATTCTTTGCGCGCGTATATAGTAGAATGTTACGTCGTATTATTACCTGTAAAGACAATCACAACACAGACATAAACCACCAGTTAAGTTAGTATGGTAAAATAAGTTATAATTTAATTTGGTTAGAACATATATATTTACACAGCAATTTTAGGACACGGATATCATTAAAAATAAGTAAACTCTTATTAGTTGGTCTAGGGATATAGCTAGGGAGGAGTTCATACAACGACACAGGATATTGAGGACAGTTAAACAATATATGATCTGTTGAACCTTCCTCCAGACCGCAATCACAAATGGGCGAGTCTCGAATATGTAATTTATTTAGATGCAACGGAGTACATGCATGTCCAAATCTAAGTCTGCATAGTATCGAAGAACAGTGCTTTTCAATGTCGCGATATCGGAAAAACCATGGTTTAGGTGGAATGACCGGTTGAATATCTCCATAGTATCGACCCTTTATTTTCCGACTTTGATCCCATCGTTTAGTCCATGTTATCGTCACATCACATCTCAAGCAATATCTCAACTTTCAAGAGTAATAAACACTGTGAAAACTATATAAAAATTAAAAACACTCGGCGTGACTCGGCTACTAATTATACGAAAATTAGGGAGTTAAAATTAGAGAAAAAGTCATTACAGCCGTTTGAAAACATCTGAAATAAAGTTAGTTTTAACAATTATCTTATGAAAATTCCACCAAATTGGGCCAAATCTCGGCCAAATCCACTTAACCACAAATTATATTACTTGTTACAGCCGCTGACACCGCGTTTACACATTCGCGCGAATCGCGAGGCGAATAGCGAGGCGAATAACGAACTAGCTGTTTACACATGCCTGTTCGTTATTCGCCTCGCTATTCGCCTAGCAATTCGCCTCGAGATTCGCGCGAAATAGCGCGTTTACACATTCGCGCGAATCGCGAGGCGAATAACGAACACGCATGTGTAAACAGTAAGTTCGCTATTCGCCTCGCCATTCGCCTCGCGATTCGTGAGTTCGCGTCGGGAGCGGTTTTTTGGACGCGAATCAAAGGGCACGAATGGCGAACACGAACTTACTGTTTACACATTCGCATGCATTTAGTTGACTGCTAGCGCCCGACCCAACCGAACGTGTAGACAAATTAGAGTGCAGTAACGTGCGAATTTTAGAATTCCTAGAACTTTATTATAGAGAAGAGCTCATTTGGAACCCAAAATATCGCAATCATAATTACACAAAAAATATTTTACAAAAAATAAAAACCGACTTCAAAAACACTGAAAAGTTAAAAATAATATAAGAAATAGGTACAGACAACATCACACTTCTATATTGAAGTCGGTGCCAAACGATATCTCCTCGAAAGTCTTAAAATTTGTCACCGACTTCAATATAGAAGTGTGATGTTGTCTGTACCTATTCTTATATTATTTTAAACTTTTCAGCGTTTTTGAAGTCGGTTTTTATTTTTTGTAAAATATTTTTTATTTTTAACTTTTTAGTGAATGAAATCTTTTTAGTAAAAACAAAAACCCTAATTTAATACCAGCTCATCAGTGAGCTGGTATTTCATTAGCGTTTCCATCGATTTTCATGGGATCCCATTATCAGAGAATACAAAAAGAATGTTGAAAATCCACAATTGGCGGCGTAATCGCATAACATACACACAAAAAAAACCATTCGCATCGAATTAAGAACCTCCTCCCTTTTTGAAGTCGGTTAAAAATAAAAACCGACTTCAAAAACACTGAAAAGGTAAAAATAATATAAGAATAGGTACTGACAACATCACACTTCTATTTTGAAGTCGGTGTCAATTTTAAGACTTTATAAGAGATCATCGTTTCGTACCGACTTCAATATCATCATCATCATCATCATCACAGCCCATATACGTCCCCACCGAGGGGCTTGAGCCTACCCTATATTAGGGTGATTAGGCCTTAGTCAACCACGCTGGCCCAGTGCGGATTGGTCGACTTCACATACATCATTGAACTTCTTCGCAGATGTATGCAGGTTGCCTCACGATGTTTTCCTTCACCGTACGAGCGTCAGACAAATGTACATATGAAATTCGAAACGAAAAACACATTGGTACATGGCGGGTCTCGAACCCCGACCCCCCGATTGGAAGGCAAGTGCCGAGTCCACTGCGCCACCGACGCTCTGTCGCGCGCTGTATATGCAAGTATGTATGTGTATATATAAACACATTCATACACATTACTTACATAACACTTACACACACACACATATACAATATGTATATGTGAGTGTTATGTGCATGTATGTATGTTTTTTTCTTAATATCATATTATTTGAATATAAAAATTATTGTCATTTATTACATTTATTTTCTTATGCCGTCATTTACTTTCTCTCCTTAGCCTAATGGTTGACTGGTAGAGAGCGATGTTTATCGCTAAGTCCGCCATATGTTTGTAACATTAAAGCTTAAATTATTAAAAACTAAAATGTAGCACGCATGCCGCCATTATTTTCACGTCCTCCGTGTTCGTGTGCTAATATCAAAATGAATCACCCGCGAATGTGTGAACAGTAGTTCGCGGTGGCACTCGTAGGTACGAATGTTTCGTCGAATGACGAGGCGAATAGCGAACACGAATGTGTAAACGCCACACGAATGTTTCGTCGAATGTTTCGTCGAATGTTTCGTCGAATATTTCGTCGAATGTTTCGTCGAATAGCGAACACGCATGTGTAAATGCGACATGAAAAGAGCAACTTTTTAAAGATTGCTTTATTTGACATTTAGGACGTTCAAAAGCAGTTTTCAAACTGTCAAATGGGCGGTCATGGTACGAAAGTTCATACATAAAAAAGGTGAACGGTTTCGTGACGTCATTTTAAGCAGGCCTGCAAACGCGCTGCTTTAAGCCGGTCATGGTACGGAAATAGACAGCAATACTGTTTAAGGCCTGCGATAAGAGCTCATGGTAAGGCCCCAGGCGGTTATAGCCGGTGCGGGGAGCGGTAAACGCGAGCGCGCCTCTCGAGTTCGCCGTGTAGTGGAGGGTGGGGAGAAGCGACCAGAGTTGCGTTCCGAGGGTCAGAGTAATGCAACCGAGAGTGTTTTTCACACTCACTCCGAGGTTCAGAACGGGTCGGTTGATATCTTTTTTTTTAGTTTGTATCTTGCCGATCAAGTTCAAGCAAAGGTCAAAATATTACTAATCCTTACTAAGAAATTAACAGTCAATATCCATTTTTCTGCTTAAAAATAATTATAACACATAGAAATCACTATATTTCCCTGGTATTAGGCTTAAAAGAGTTCAAAGTAGTGTTATTTAATAAAATAATAAATAATTAGCGTATTTTTGACATCGACATTGACATAAAATCTGTCAGAGTGTTTTTCACCCTACGCTCGAGTTGGTTGTTTGGTTGCATCACTCGAAGCTTCTGAACGGGCACAGAGTGTACTAACCGCCTGTCAGAGCGTTTTTTACCCCGAGGCTCTGAACGGGTCGGTTGCTGTCAGAGTGCACTCGGAGTGCACCCGAGCGTAGGTTCTGAACGCAGCTCAGTGGGGCTAGCACGCAGGAGAATCGAAAATCGAATCGAAATCCGAATCGAGGAGTTTGAATGGCAATTTTATTAGTTCTGCTACTCACCGCCGTGGCGCTAGTAAAATTGCTATACAAACTCCTCGATTCGGGTTTCGATTCGATTTTCGATTCTCCTGCGTGCTAGCCCCACAGATGTGCCCCACTGTACCTGTAGGGCTAGCACGCAGGGGTATCGAAAATCGAATCGAAATCCGAATCGAGGAGTTTTGTATGGCAATTTTATTAGCGCCACGGCGGTGAGTAGCGGAACTAATAAAATTGCCATACAAACTCCTCGATTCGGATTTCGATTCGATTTTCGATTCTCCTGCGTGCTAGCCCCACTGGTATATCGCAAACTGTGTAGACCGGGCCTTCGCACTCTTGTTCTACGAGTGCGGTGTGTGGGACTAGTGCGTGAGTGTGCAGTGTTTGATAGTGAGTTGGAAGGCGGAGGGAGAAGATCATTCGCTCGTGTGATCGGGTCGGGGGGCGACTCTGTCGACGATTTTTGGCCGCTACACTACGTAAGGGGGTGTAGTCGGCCGCCTGTCTAACAAGGGAGTTAGGGTGGACGGTGGCGCTAGCGAAGTAGCGTTGGGATAGATCGTGAATGTGGGCCTCAACCGATGGGAGGTCGACGCCGTAGTGAAGGTCGACATTGCGCATGTAAGCGGGAGTGCAAGTGGCGCGGCGCAAAAATCGGTTTGGCCTCCCTTCCAATTTTGCACCATACGTAGTATCTCCAACTTAGATCCCCCGCTCATGGGTCGGTGAGCTTTCGGTACTGTAAGTATGCGATAAAAGTCTTACCGTTGCTTTAAGGGCTGGCACCGCACATGGTATCTGCATGCTGACGACATTTTGTCGTCAGGGACCATGCAAATTACCGAAACATCCTCTGGTCCAATAGTTCGCAAATACTTAACAAACTACTTTTTAAAACCGCTTGCATCATTACCATGACAATATAATTACTGTATTTAATAAATGATTTTACTTACCTTTTTTAACTTAATAAAAACTTTATTGGAATATTGTGGTATTTTGTAATTGTATAGCAAAGGATATTTCTATATGAGTCAATATCAAAAATATTGAACATCACACAAAAGAAACACAATGGAATTATCAAATTTCTGAACACAAAAGAATATTTGTCACACAAAAGAATATAAAGGTGCACATACAGGGCTACTTCTTTATCACCCCGGAAAATTTAAGGGACGCTTCAAAACACGATAGTAAAATGATTACGATAGTAAAATAACTCACCTAAGTATTTAATTTTATATTAATTTTCTAAAAAATCCAAAAATACTATAATATAATAATGGATATGTCCTGAAGCGTCCCTTCAATTTTCCGGGATGATAAAAAAGAAACTGTATACATACACACAAATGCACTTTTGATGCATAAAAAAGATAAAAATGTACTTCAATATACTTAAAAGTAAAAAATAATACGAGAATACACACAACATCACATTTTTATTTTGAAAAGTCGGTGCTAAATTTTAAAACATTACTCCAGACAAAAATTACCTTTCATTTGATACCCATATTGAGGGGGTTGTAAAAAATATGTAATCCTCGATTTTGTACCGGCGGCCATCTTGGATTTACAATGCTACTGATTATATTACATTGAATGGAATCAGAACTAAAAGACAATCTGACAACAGTAAGGGGGAAAAATTTCAATTCCTTCTAAATTTGACCCAAGCAAATAAACAAATGGGCAAGCTAAATAAAACCGTTTAAAAATGACCAATGTGTATGTACCCTGCTTTTATGTGTGACGTCACCCAATGTCACACAATGGAAGGAAAATATAATCTATAAAGACACGAAACCGCGGACAACAAATAATGTAACAAAACAATTACGATTCTTGTTTAATGCAAGTGTTACTTATTACAAACAGTGTCTTATGATAATAACTGTGTAAATAAAATAATCAAAACCATATGACATTTAGCGTCAAACAAGTTTAAAAATTTTCGAGACACAAAAGGTGTCTCCACATTATGACATCAAAAATAAAGGGCTAATGTTTTGTTTTGTAATTTTGGTAGTAAAATGGAATGTTACCAGATATAATAAAAATACGGATACGTTCAGAATGTGTTTGAATGAAACGACAAGTAATTTCGTCACACAACCATCGTCACACAAAGGAACAAAATATGGAGACATCATTTTAACTTCGGATTTCTCATTTATTATAACATTTCTAATAAAATAAATAGGTTGGCCATGTAAAATGATCATTTCCCAAGTACACTTAATAAAAAAAAATATGTGTGAGTTTGCTGGTTAAAAAAGGAATGAATTTTTCATCTAGCATTGGCACGTGGAGACACTCTTTTTTAGTATGACAAAAAAAAACTTGATCTGAATAGATTTTGTTTTCATTGTATTTCTTTAGTGTAATTCAGTTGGTTTGCTACCTATTACGCCAAAGCATGATTATTTTAGCGGCTTATTAAAAAATATGGTTTATTTATTCACTATAGGATTTTTTACACCCATATAATTATGGGGACACCGAGATTTTATCAAATGTACAATAATTTTGATATTTACTCATATTTCTTTAATAAGTTCGTAATTAACATCGCGTTCGACCATTTTGCGCGGGAAATAAATCAATTCGCATCATACAAATGCCGAGCCGCAACTGAATGAACTGAATGTTGGTGTCGCGCGCCTGCATGCAGAAAGAAAATCGCGTCGCTCATCTCCCGCGCCGACCCGTGTATGAACGAGGTACAAAATATATGCGTGCAGCAACCAATCGGTATGCTGCACGCATACCGAGTGCAGTTTTTGCCCGATGCGTACCGACATAAAGCTCCTTGGTACTTATTAAAAAATATGGTTTATTTATTCACTATAGGATTTTTACACCCATATAATTATGGGGACACCGAGATTTTATCAAATGTACAATAATTTTGATATTTACTCATCCGCCTAACTCAAAGCGAGCACTCGCTATCGTTATCATGACATTAGAACAATAGTTTTGATGTCACAGATGACAGTCATTAGAGCTATTGTTCTAATGTCACGAAGCGATAGCGAGTGATCGCTATGAGTTAGGTGGTAGCCCCCCCGTGAGCGAACGACTTTAGTCTGTGTTTGGTCTGTGTTTTGCACTTTGCAATTTTGCATCAATCTCTTACATAGTCTGTGTTTTGCATTCTGCAAGCAAACAAAATCAATAATTTAAAATCGATATAGGTACCTACCTACCTACTTTCTTGCATATCGGCTTGCCTAATTACTTTATTTGTATTAAGACTTAGCGATTTGGAACTCTAAAATGGACACACTCGTATTATTTTATAACAAATGTAGGCTCTGCCTTGAAAACCCTGGATTCAGAAACATCTTTAAAAGCGATGACTTGCCGAAGGAAATATTTCTTTGCACTGGTGTTAAGGTAAATTCATGACTTTCATGACTATCATGTTGATAGAGCTTTGCTATGTGATTACGACCGATTGCCTTATATAAAGAAGTTGAAGTTGAGCTTTGCTAGTATATATAATTTGTGTTAGTGTCATTAGAGGGAGTTCTACTATGTGCATATTGTGATGATTGTGATGAGTATAGTGAGTATTATACCATCCTAAATTCAGGATCCGATATTCAGTGTCCGATTTAGGACACTAAATTCAGTCGCTGCAGCTCCTGATTACACGTTCACTGATTCAGGGCTCTGAATCAGACTTAAAGGAAGAGCGACAAGTGACGGACGTGTCGAGTGAAAAGTGTAACAAAATACCGCCAAGTCTAACGAAAAACGAGAAAATTGGTATTGCCCTAGCGGTTGGCTCCATACTATAAAAAATATTTTACAAAAAATAAAAACCGACTTCAAAAACACTGAAAAGTTAAAAATAATATAAGAATAGGTACAGAGAACATCACATTTCTATATCGAAGTTGGTGCCAAACGATGATCTCCTAGAAAGTGTTAAAATTTGTCACCGACTTCAATATAGAAGTGTGATGTTGTCTGTACCTATTCTTATATTATTTTTAACTTTTCAGTGTTTTTGAAGTCTGTTTTTATTTTTTGTAAAATATTTTTTATTTTTAACTTTTTAGTGAATGAAGTCTTTTTATTGAAAGAAACCCTAATATAATATTGAATTAGGGTTTCCCTCGCTTTTTATAAGATCCCATCATCAGATCCAGACTTTGGTGACCTTGAGACCATTTTATATTTGCCCGTAGGAAAAATAAGCTATGTCCTTCCCCTGGTCTCGAAACAATCAAATCTTTCCTCTTTATAATATTAGTAAAGATGCGTCAAAAGCTAGCAAATATGAACATTATGGGTGTGTTATGGTCACAGCACACGTTGGCCGAGCGCACTCGCCGAGCGCGCTCGGCCAACGTATACTGTGCCGTTTTGTGTGTATTTGGCGTTTGCCGCCAAACACGCCGACCCGATCAGTGTCGGTTTTTCGTGCCCGCAAACTGCAAACAGCGTTCACACGTTGGCCGAGTGTTTAGTTCAGAGCTACGCGTCGGAGTAGACTGTGTGTCGCGCTTACGAGTAATAGTTTCAAAGATTGTTTCACGAACATGGCGTCATGGAGTAATGCGGAGATATTTAGGTTCATTGACTTTTATCATATTGAATCCGTTATATGGAACCCAAAACAATAAAACCAGAGTAAGTAACCTGTCTAAATACATTAAATAATTCATGTTTAGTTGGGCCGCGATCTCCCTAACGTCCATCTTCATCTAGCGATCAACGCAGAACAAAACACGCCCAATGTGTAAACAGTACCACGAAAATCTGTCGAGCGCACTCGCCGAGCGCGCTCGGCCAACGTGTACTGGAGCCTTTAGAAGAACCTAGTAACACACTGTACCCGTCGTTTCTGATATATTTATTCATATAGTTTGGATCACTTTTGTTCCAAAGATGGCATGTCCTTATACAGGATAATTTTTAAAACATCAACAAACTCCCAGGGGCTGATTCTAGTGCTCAAATGCAACAACTTTTTGTACGGGACCAACATCGAAATTGCAAAAAAAGAATCCACTTTCCCATACTAAAGTCTCGATCAGCTAACCTAGTTTGTATGGAGAAGTGTTTTTTTTTGAGATATCGATGTTGATCCCATACAAAAAGTTGCTGTATCTGAGTACTAGAATCAGCCCCTGGGAGGTTGTTGATGTTTTAAAAATGATCCTGTATAATTCCAAGATAATTTGAATCACCTCCTTTTCTGTAGTCATTTTGTTTTGCGTGCGCACGCAATAGATGGAGCAAAAAACAAAACGTTAACATGTGCTCACGATGGTAGGCGAACCGCGACTGAGCGTCCTAAATCCTAAATGTGATTACACCCATTCGATTTAGTATCCAGAACATCGAAAACCATACTTCTCCTAAATCACATGCTACCTATCCTAAATGCGATTTGACTTCTCTGAATTCAGGAACGACTAAATATCAGATCCTAAATTTAGGATGCTATAATAGCCACTTATGTATACATCAAAAAATAATATTACCTACCTATTGGCGATACTTTTCATGTGTACAGATGCACCCTTATGATAGACTGCCTCAAAAGATCTGCAGGGAATGTTATGAAGTAATCAAGAAGGCTAAAGAACTGCGTGTTGTAGCTAATGATAATAATTCACATCTCAAATCGCTATTTGGTGCCGAGCGTGCAATTGAAGAGGTAAGTCTTATGGAAAGATATGTATGTTGCTAGAATAAAATGTTTTAATTAGATATAGGCAGAATATTCCTTTTATATTCCGCATATTTACTAAATATGTTTTATATAAAATGTTAAAAAGGCTTTAATTCTGAGACACAGAGGTTGTCAGAGACGAAACCAGGAAATATTAGTTAAGTAGCCAAGTGCTCATATTTTTCTTGGATTTTTGCCCACCATCTAAAAAAACTCAAATTGTTTTATAATAAATTGTCATTCAAATATTTTTCTTACAATCAAAATGCCTCATCAACTTAATGAATTGTGCTAGTGTGAACGCCAGCAATGTGTGTGGAGGAGAGAGGGGTGTGCATAGGCTGCTACTCACAGACGTATAAAAAAAATTAATGTATTTATTGTATAAAAAGGAATCAAATAGTTCAGCCAAATATTTGGTATGATATATTTTGAACTGGAATATTCATCTGAATATTCATTGTCTGTCAAACACATATTCAGTGCATCTCTATATTTTTTTTACTGGAGGTATACTGCTTAGGTACCTCCATCTCACTTATTCCTGCCGCAAAGCAGCAGTGCTTGCACTGCTGTGTTCCGGTTTGAAAGGTAAGATATGGCAGTGAAATAACTGGGTACCGTGACTTTACATCTGATGTCACAAGTTGGCAATGTACACTGTGGTTCTTGTGGGGGTTGCAGTTTTGCTGCGAATCTCACAAGAGCTACATGTATTATAGGTGACTGTTACCACTTACCATCAGGTGGGCAGTTTGCTAACTTAGCTGCAATAAAAAAAATATAAGCAGTTTATGACATCACCACATAGCGAAAAATAACGCCTGACACCATCAATTACATAGTGTGTAGCATAGCCAGACTTTATTGTTTTATAAATGTTTTTGGTTAGTTTGAACACAAATTGCCGATCCAGTCATCTGAATATATATCACTATTGTATGTAATGTGTAAGATAGAGCCCACAGGCATAATATGTATGTGCATTCTTTTTGTTGTCCTTTGAATTGGCTGCTTATATGGGCAATGTGGAATCTTTCAGGTTGATTGGAGTTTGAAAAGCTTCTAAATAGTAGCATAAGGAACCTGAAAATATACATTCGGCCTGTGGCTTTGCCCATGTGGATAATTTAATTTTGCCTGTTTTGATTTTTCCTGTTCTCTCTAAGATTCGTAAAAATTGTCATATATGAAATGGTGTCATTTCATACTTCTCAATGAAGAAATGATAGATCTTCCAAATAAATTTCCATCCCCAACTTATCCTCATTTTATTCCCTTCAAGAATGAGATCCCATAAATACTCCCATATTATCCTGTCTTTCTGAGTATTCAAATGTCTAATTACTAACTACTATATCAACAAATTCTAAAATGATTATTTGCCTAAACAAACTGATATCCTTTATTTTATCACTAAAAAGAAAAGTTTTTCTTTTTGGTGATAAAATAAATAAGTATTTGCAATAAAAATCTTTTAAGTTGGACCAAATCAGTATTTGCAATAAAAATATTTTAAATTGGACCAAATTACACATATTGAACTGAAATTCATCATAAACATAGTAACATGAGATTTATAAATATATAAGATAAAATAGCAGTAAAGTGGATGAAATTTGGTAAATGAAAATATTATTGTGTTGGTACAATCAATACTGTGTAACATATATTAGGTCCTTCCTTACATATGAAATTGGCGTTTTGCCGTACTGGCCACTTTGATCTCAATTATCTCCTCCATGGTAAGGAATTCCAAATTCAAATTTATACAGCTATTTACCCATGTATTTGTGTTTTGAAAATTATAATTCACTTGTTTTTTCCTCAATTGTTTTGGACTTTTCAATTAATTGCTTTGTTTTCAACTTTTTTGGAGTCAATGGTTGGGGCATGGTTTGGCTGGTTCGGCAGGGTTCAGCCATTGCGATGAGCGCTTCCGATTATCGTACAGGACCCACTTTTCATCACAAGTAATAATTCGATTTAAAATCCCTTCATTATTGTGCCGGCTGAGTAATGCAACGCAGCAGTCAACGCGCGTTTGTTGATTTGCTTCACTCAATTCGTGAGGTACCCACCTTTCAAGCTTTTGCACCTTCCCATTTGCTTCAAGTGGATTAAAACTGTTTTATCAGTAACACCGCAGCCTGCAGCTAACTCGGACGTGGTTTGCGATGGATCCGCTTCCACAATAGCCTTCAATTCTTCATTATCAACTTTGGTCTCCGGCCGTCCACGGGGCTTGTTCTGCAGGTCGAAATTTCCAGAACGAAAACGTTGGAACCAAAAACGCACTGTGTTTTCTTTAGCGGCACCGTCACCATACACATCATTAATCCTTTGAGCCGTTTCTGCAGCACTGGTGCCACGGTGGAACTCGTACTCGTAAATAACGCGATATTTCAAGTTTTCCATTTTGTAAACTAAGTGACGCATAGAAAAAAAAAACAATTGAGGACAAAACAAGTGAATTATAATTTTCGAAACACAAATACATGAGTAAATAGCTGTATAAATTTGAATTTGGAAATCCTGACCATAGAGGAGATATTTGAGATCAAAGTGGCCAGTACGGCAAAACGCCAATTTCATATGTAAGGACCTAATATTAATTGCTGGGACTGCGACTGTTTAAAAATATGTTTTTAGAATTGCATTTTACATTAGATGTCTTAACACAGACTGATAAATTAACAAGAGGAGTAGACTCATGTATTCTTTTGCAGGTGTATTTATTAATCAATAATCGGTGTAAACGGGGACATAGTAGGCAATGTGTGGGAACAACTCTGCCTCTGCCCAACATATCAGTAAAATATTTTCATTTTACAACAAAATAACTTAATGAAGTGTATTTGTTGGTGTACAAGTGTGCGTTTATCGCACTATACATATTGTTGTTGCTTGTCAAGAATGTTCTTAGTGTAATTAACTCAATGGACTTTTAACACTTGAACTGAATAGTTTTATTTTATGATACTCTTGCTGTTCACCTTGTCATTCCTTTTAACACGCACCTTGGGCCATGATCAATTATGTCTTAGCGCCTGTGACATTACACCAGTTAGGCCACACAATGCGTACGTCCCACACGTTACAGCATTTAAACATCTATGAGTAATGGTCTTGTAACTTCATCTACTCCTCTTTGTAAGCATAAACATCGTCTTGCACGGTAATAAGGTGGTGTCGCATAATTATTGTTTTAGTTTTGGATTATTTATAGGTTTATTTAACAATATCCATAGGTTGCCAGTTCAAATCCGGCTCGAAGGACCAAAAAAGGAAGGGGCTGCTCTCTTGCACTTTAGGAATGATAAGGTGGACGGAAAAACTATGATAAAATAGAACCGTTCACTTTAAGTGTTGTAAGACTTGTAAGTCTACTGACTTAATTATGCCACAAAACTGTAACTCCGCGAAACATGATGAATGACATGACAATAGTACATCATCATCACATCATTATCATAAATAAAATGTATAGGAATAATCATAATCCGAATTATTGCTCACTTTTGGCAATCATTCGGATTATGATTATTCCTATACATTTAATCTACGCCTGAATAGCTCAAAAAATCTGAAATATCTGTTTTGAGTAGTTGACTGATCTATTTTTTGTAGAAACGTCTTTAATTTGTCATAATTGCACAACATGCAGCATTTAGTCTTGTCAATGATATCTTGCAAAACGTTAACAAGAATTCTTATACCACAGTAATATTCCTCGATATGTCAAAAGCGTTCGACTTGGTTTCACACGTACAATTACTGACCAAATTGGAACATTACGGTATTCGAGGACCCGCGTTAGATTGGCTGAAATCCTTTCTAGACAATAGAAAGCAATATGTTGAGATATCTCAGTATAATGATGCAGGCATAAAACAAAGTTATAAGTCAGACCTCAAAAAGAATGGTTTTGGTGTTCCTCAGGGAAGCATCCTCCCGCCATTGCTATTCCTGGTGACAATTAATGACTTGCCAAATGTTACAAAACATAAAATGACTTTGTTTGCGGATGATGTTTCTGTCATTGTCACCTCAGACCAGCAACAAAACATAGAACAACACACAAAAGTGATGTAACATATACTTTAGGACAAATTATTATATGGCTGGAAAAGAATAATTTAAAAATTAATATAAATAAAACATTGATAATGAATTTTAATAATTTTATAAATAATACAATAAGCATTAATTATAAGGGACATATATTAAACGACGCTGAAAAAGTAAGATCCCTAGGTATCGACATAAATTCAAAATTGGACTGGAAAGAACATATAGAAACAGTGTGTGACAAGATTAATAGATTTTCATTTGGACTATGCAAGCTGACAAAGGTGGCAAATAAAAATACCGCCATTACTGCCTATTTTGCATATGTTGAGTCGGTGCTTAGATATGGCTTAATAATTTGGGGAAATGGCACCAATATTCATAATGCTTTTGTTGCTCAAAAAAGATGTATTAGGGCTATAATTCACATAGCTTCGGATGTATCATGTAAACCCTTCTTTAGGACTCTAAATATTTTACCACTCCCGTGTCTTTATACAGGGTGTCTCAGAAACAATGGATAAACCTTTAACTGTTGATAGGTTTCGTCGAGACCTCTCTAATCTCAAATTTTGACTTTAGTAAAAATATCTCGGTTTTCAAGATATTTGATAGTTTATGATTTTTTTTAAAAATGCCACTTTTGGTTGGTTTTTAATGTGCTATTTTTACAAATACGGACTTTTTCTGATTCAGGTTTTTTTAGTTTCTAACGAAATAGTTCAGCTATCAATAACAGTGGTTAAAATTGAGCTAGCTAATCACGAAGTGCTTGGAAAAAACAATGTTCCAAAAAAAATTAAACAGGAAATTATTTTTCTTCGTGTTTGGTCTGCTACCATGTAAAAAAAATGTATGACGCTCATCCTGCCCATTATCTTAAAAAAATGCTTAGTTATTCTAGTTTCAAAAAAGGTATGATAAACTTATGCTTAATGTATCTCTGAACTTTTATTACTGCTTGAATAGCAAATGGTATGAAAATTTTAAAATGATTGTTTGTCGGATTAATTATTTTTCGGATTAATTTTATTCGGTTAATTTAGTTTTCCAGTATTAAGTTTATGCTATCTTGACTTTCTGACTGGTTGAATAGCAAATAAAATGAAAATTTGAAAAAAAAAAGGTTTTTTTTCCACTAATAAGCACTTAAAGCTTATTTGTAAACATTCGTTTGCGAGTCACAGAGTTGAGAAACGTGTTTTTTTTTTGTGGCCCCTGCCTGCCACATGTCTCATCCACTATGCGCAATCAAAAAGGAGCCTTATCATTAACAGCACATGAGTCATAAGCATTTGTAACCTTACCTGCTATCGAATTTCCTGGAAGGACTTTTTTTACCTGCGTCTGATCATTGGGTTCTTTGTTACGATTGTTAGGGTCCTTCTGAACTCCGGTTGTGACCCACGAGTGTTTTCTGTATTCGAGAGATTCGATAGAGTTTCGATGATTTTAAACGACATTTTGCTGTGATTTTGGACTTGACTAGCTTTGCGATTCGGATATTGTTTGTGCTGTGAAACCTATTGACAACTGGTGATCATATGGACTTGGCTAGCTTTACGATTTGGATATTGTTTGTGCTGTGAAACCTAACTGACAACCAATACATAACACTGAACATGCCTAGACATCAGTACACGTCGCGCGAATATGCAAACATGCATTTCGTTTATGGCGAATGTCGAGGAAATGCTAACGCTGCTGCTCGTCTGTACGCAGAGAGGTAAGATTATTTATTTTCTCTTTAATTCAATCAATCTTATTTTTTTTTAAATCACACACATTTATTGCATCTTTAGTTAAACGTATCAGGATGGGTCTTACATTATGTTATCCTTCTAAAAATAGTCACACGCCGTGTTTAATTAGATTTTAAAATAAATGAATTAGTAAATTTAATAACGTCATTTTTTGTATTAGGTACCCCAACGCACGTCACCCGGACTATCGAGTTTTTGCTCGGGTACATAATTCGTACTGCGAAGGGAGGCTTCCAGGAAGAGGCATTGGTGGTGCAGGGCCAGGAAGACCAGAAAGAAACGACGATGAAGAAGTAGTAGTCCTCGACGAAATAGAAGAAGATTCAACACGTTCTGTGCGTGGAATTGCACGTCGAACCGGCATTAATAGAAGCAAAGTGCATCGCATATTGAAAAAATACCTTTTGCACCCTTTCCATATTCAAAGGGTCCAAACTCTACAGCCTGCTGACTATCCGCGCAGGATTGCATTCTGCAGAATCATGTTAAATAAAATAAGGGAGGACCCGCAATTTTTCAATAAAATTTTATGGACGGATGAATCCTCATGCCGGAGAGATGGATATTTCAACATCCACAATCTACATAGCTGGCAAGTTGAAAACCCACATTTGATGAGGGAAGATCGGTCCCAAGTTCAATTTAAAGTTAACTTGTGGACTGGGATTATTGACGGACAGGTGATCGGGCCATATGAACTTCCAGTTACACTGAATAGTGAAATTTACCTTAATTTTTTACAAAATGATTTACCCGGCATGCTAGAAGATGTCAATTTAGAAGTGAGGCGGAGAATGTGGCTTCAAAATGATGGGTGCCCAGCTCACTACGCAATAGTAGTAAGAAATTATTTAAATCAACACTTCCCACAAAGGTGGATAGGCCGGCTCGGCCCTATTTTATGGTCGCCCAGATCGCCGGATCTAAATCCCTTGGATTTTTTTAATTGGGGATGTCTGAAAGACCTTGTCTACGCGAGGCCAGTATCCTCAATAACAGAGTTGCGTACTCGCATACAAAATGCAGCTGCACACATAAAAACGTCTGGTTACGCGCGCCACATCAAACTTTCTTTTATAAAAAGATGTAGGGCGTGTATCAGAGCGCAAGGACGCCAATTCGAACATTTATTGTAAATTTAATAAAAAATTTAAATTTCATGTTGTTTTATTTCAAATTCTTTATTCAAACTAAGAATTAATAACTATTCCGAAAAAAATCTTTTTAAAATTTCATACCATTTGCTATTCAAGCAGTAATAAAATTTAAGAGATACATTAAGCATAGGTTATCATACCTTTTTTGAAACTAGAATAACTAAGCATTTTTTTAAGATAATGGGCACGATGAGCGTCATACATTTTTTTTACATGGTAGCTGACCAAACACGAAGAAAAATAATTTCTTGTTTAATTTTTTTTGGAACATTGTTTTTTCCAAGCACTTCGTGATTAGCTAGCTCAATTTTAACCACTGTTATTGATAGCTGAACTATTCCGTTAGAAGCTAAAAAAAACTGAATCAGAAAAAGTCCGTATTTGTAAAAATGGCACATTAAAAACCAACCAAAAGTGGCATTTTTAAAAAAAATCATAAACTATCAAATATCTTGAAAACCAAGATATTTTTACTAAAGTCAAAATTTGAGATTAGAGACGTCTCGACGAAACCTATCAACAGTTAAAGGTTTATCCATTGTTTCTGAGACACCCTGTATACTTGTGACATGCAAGTTCGTCAAACAAAATATAGGTTTATTCACGAAACTAAATAGTTTTACCAATAGAAATTTTCGAAATCCAAATAGACTTGTACTCGACACGGTCCCAAAAACAAAACGCTTCCTTAAAAACAGCTACGCAATGTCTATTAAAATATTTAATAAAATACCTGAACATTTGAAGCATTTACCTTATACTATGTTTGCTAGACATTTGCGTAAATGACTTCTAGAGAAAGCATTCTATTCTGTCGAGGAATTTTTAGCACATAAATTAAATGTTAGTTAAATTAAATTGAATGGAATTAGTTTGGACTAAATTGAATTAAATAAAATAAAATTTAATTGAATTAATCCTGGACATTAATAAAATATTAATTAAATAAAATTGGAGTGAATTAAGTCAAATTAATAAAAAATATAATTGAAATTAAATTGAATCGAACAAAATTGAATATTAAAATTGAATCGAATACATTTAAATTGAAATGGATTAAATTTTATTATATTAAATACATTAAATTTTATGACATTGAATTGAATGAAATATAGAAATTAGAACTGGAATAACTTAGATTAGCCTAGTTTAGGTTGGATTAATTGAATTAATTACATATAAATTACAAATTAACGCTGATTGTAACATCTTATGATCGATGTGTCATTGTCTTAAAATCCCTGAATTTGCATGCTGATATTGGTATCTGCTAAATAGGTAAGAACTTGTAATATGATTAAGAACTCAATGTAACCCTATTTAAAGCAAATAAATGATTTGATTTGATTTAATTAATAAAAAACGAATGGCGGCGCTAGTAGTAGGTACTGTGGCCCCTTAATAATTAATCCTATTGTATTCATACAATTAGCATGAAATCTGCCTAATAAACTGCATATGTGAATAAATAAAATAAAACATGTTATTTTTATACAAATAGTAGGCATATGCCACGAGTCCACAACAAAGTGAAAAATGAATTAAATAATTCAGTGCAGTTAAAATGTATGTGTTAGTATTGATTCCTAAAGTACTTGACATTTTATTTACAAAATTAACACAAAATTTTTTTGCTTAACTACTACTACTACTATTCAGAAGTTTCAAGTTCAATAAATATATCATCAATTGTTTTTTTCTTTCAGTAAACTTCAAATGATGCTGGCTCCAAAGAGACGTCATAGAGATTTTCATTTGGAAATTTGATCTCAAGCTTACAGTGACACCATCTATCTTTAGAATGTGGTATCATTACATAAAAATTTTCGTTAACTAAACTATCAATAGCATCAAAGATGAATCAATATAGATCAGGACACAGGAGTATTTCAAAACCGTAGCATAAAAAAGCACTAAATGGCATTGAGAATCAATCATCACAATAAATAGCATCTTCAAAAGCCTGATCACTACATTGAAAATCATTTGAGCAATTACAATACTGCTGAACACTGATAGATGGAGTGACTGAGTGACTGCATTTCATACTCAAGCTTATACATGCTATTTAGATTTTTATTTCGCTTACATATGAAAAATTATTTATGATAATGATACTTACAATCGATTGACATAATTAGTGGAATAAAAATTTTAATAAAATCATTATACCATTTAGGATTATTTGGTGTCATCTGTTGGATTATTGTTTAATCGGAATGAAATGGTGCACTTTAAAACCAAAGTTGTATAGTCAAATTGTTATTTATATATTGATAAAATCAACATTAAGTTGACAATGAATAATGTAATTAAAGAATTGTAATTTATTACATTGATTTATATTAGGTTATGAATAATGTATTTAAGTAGAATACAACCTATGCTACTATATACTATTCCAATTTTAACTATCATCTGCTAATAAGAAGTCAATAATGTAGTAAGTATTTCGTACACTGAATAGATTCGCAGTAGTGTAAGTTCAAAATTGTAGTGTAAGTTATCAATCGACGGTGCAAACTCTGATTTTAAATTAACCCTTTCATGGCATAGGGATTAATTTTTTTCACTTTAAAATATAAGATTAATCTTCATTTTTTAATAATGTGTCTCGTAAAATATGATTTTTGATTATTTTACCATTGCATTGTACACAAAATTCTGTTTGTCTTTAAAGGTTTGAGAATAATCTATAACATTACTAAGTAATGAGCGATAGACGGCACTGATTTAGATATTGGTAAAAATTGTTAAAGTGAAACTTTTTTTCAATTTCCGATAATAAATACTTTTCGCGTGGGGTGATTTGCAATATCCATATATGCGACTTGGTGAAATTATGTTTATGAAACAAATGCGAGTGGTCATACAGGCGTCTCAAAGACACGAATTAAAATCATTGCTTGCTATATGTATAACTCATCTTTAATGTCACCTTGCTCTCCATGTGCCCTCAAAAATGTCATACCTGAAATTCTTCAAAATTATTGGTATCTAGTGATATTGTTCTAGCAGATCGAATTGAATTAATCTGGCAGAATAGTTTTCCTAAGTTTTTGGATTTTGTTTCAATACTATATAGTTTATTAATGTATAGAGATGGAATAGTTATGTTGTTTGTTTGCTAATTTGAGAACAAATTTATATATCTTGATCCCAAAACTAGCTTTAGACATCAATAAATTGTAAGTATCAATAAATAAGTTTCTGGAAAATAAATGCTTTTCAGAAAACCCTTGTATTGTTTTATTAAGTGAAAGTTAATATTAAGTCTTTGGATATGAAATTAGCAGTTTATATGAAAAGAGTAAAACCGGATTTTTTTAAATTCTACCCTATCCAGAATCCCAGCCCTTAACCGAATAATAATCATAAAAATCAACCGTAGTATCTACACAAAGCATCAGGCCAGACTTTACATGTCGACCTTGAGACCGCTCTTGATAGCGACGGCTTTCGTAAATGTAAATTTAAAACTTGACGCGTTGCTGACTGTACCATCATTATTTATAGACGTTGGACAATTTATAGGTAGAAGTGGTAGAACTCGCCTAAGAAGCTGAAATGACGTCCTCCACTACCGTCCTTACGCACTCAAGCTAAAATGTGGATGGATTTAAGGTAAGACCGCACTAGGCGGAACTGCAATGCAGCGGGTCGACGCGGCAGTACTAAATGAAGTCCGATATATCGCACTGAAACTGCAGCAGCGGCGCAACAGTTTTGCCCGTTAGTCGGTCGGCAAAACTAAACGCGATGGATGAAATTGATGTAGACGTGGTCATAGTGACACTACTTTGCGAGAAAAAAGAAACTAATGGATTCATGACATTCCAAAATCGTTATTTTTTCTAGTAGTATTCATTTTGTAAATCGTATAGCTTGGATAGTTACTAACTAATAGAATTAACCTTTCTTCATCCATTTTACAAAAACAAATTGTACGTCCGACACGTTCTGTCTTGTATGAACAGGCCCCTCTTACCCATTGGGCACAATGGGCACGTGCCCAGGGCCCCCGATGGACTGGGGCCCCCTAGTCCCTACTCGATTACCAAGCGATAACCGATAGCTACTCTACTTTCTCATTATACATACTATATTATATACTACTCAAAACAAAATTACAGCCACCTGTAAAATTGTATGATAAACAAACTAACATTAGATACTCATTTCTTTGCTTATTTCTTCTCTGTGTTTGTTTATTGGTTTTAAGGTCCCGAACGTTTTTGAAGACAAATAAATTAAGTGCGTATCTAATATAAATAAGCAATAAGATTCTATTGAAAATCAATAAAAATAATAGGTGGCTCTTAGTTTCTTTTGAATAGATATATGTTACTGTAAAAGTCCTTATATTGGTAAATCTTAGGTTTTGTCATTAAAGAACATTATTATCCACTTTGGACCTGATGATGTCTAGAAATTACATATTTTTTAATACAAAGGTGATTTTATAGTGTATCTGTTACTGTAAAAGCCCGGATGTCAGTAAATCTTAGGTTTTGCCGGTAAATCATACATGAGCTGGTAACTGTTAGGATTTTAAAAAGAATAGATGATTTTATTTATTTATTTATTAATTGCTTACATGTGTACGTGTAAAGATGTAAGTTACATTAAACAGTATCAGTACATGCACCCAGCAAGGGCACTGCAACATTATTAGCAGATCGCGAACGGAGTTACAAATTATAATTATTACTTTGCCATTAATTGTATCAACTCTTATTTGATATTTATTATATTATAATTAATTTTTCGGGCTTTAAGACTTTGGGGTATGCTAGGTTTTACCAATGACGGTTAGTAAATATTGGTTTTCGGAATAAATCAATGTGTATTTCTGTCGTTTTTCTTTTCAATTTAACTATGAGTCAGCACCTTAAAAATTAATTAAGTTACGAATCCACCTAGACTGTACAAAACGACACAGTTACATGCGACCTGTAATTAAAGTTACATGCGACCTTTAAAACTAAACAAAGTCTAAATTAAATACTAAATAAAAAATTGATAATTATCGTTATGGTAAAACATTTGTTATTGTAATTATTTTTATTTATTTTTTAATCTATACTAATATTATAAAGAGAAAAGATTTGATTGTTTGTGTGTTTGTATTGAATAGGTTTCGAAACTACTGAACCGATTTTGTTGAAAGTTGGTATAGGGATATATTTCAAGACCAGGGGAAGGACATAGGGTAATTTTCCTACGGGAAAAAAATTCCCACGAGTAAACAAAAATAACGCGGGCGAAGTCGCGAGCGGAAAGCTATACTAACTTATAAAACATAATTTTAAAACACCTTTAAAAAAACAAAACAATTCAAAAACGAAAATTATTTTCTTACAAATGCCTACGTTGGCCTGTGGTAACTGAATCATTATTTATCTTATTATTTGGTATTTTATAACATACTTAATTAAAATATTTGACCAATCTAATAAGTCCCATGTTTTATCCGTCTTAAGAGAAAACACTAGGTCAGGAGAATTCAAAAATAGGATTTTTTAAAATGCAAGTATTGCTGTTGCGTTGTGCCCCCAAACAAACGAGTGCGATAGAGACAACTGAAAAATACACAAAATAGACGTTTCGTAGTCCTCTATTTTCTCCTCCAAAACTTGAACGATTTAATTACTTTTTTTTTAATTTAAGGAAAGGTTTTGGTTATGTTTCTGTGTTTCATCTTTTTTCATATAATCGTGTCAAATTTGTTTGTTGGATGTTTGAAACAGCAAAAAAATTTTTGAAGGATTAAATCGCCTGTAATAATTAATGTAATAAAAAAAGGAGAACGTAGGACCATGTGCATAGCTTTTTTTTTGTAAAAATAGGGCAACTATTGCCACTATCGAGGAACCGCGTCTTGGTGTTGGTGGTAAGTTCTAGGATTTACCGGGTGTATAATGGTAAAAGTCCGAAATAAACAATGATCACAGAACAGTTCGGACTTTTAACCATTAAGAGTTGATAAATCTTAGGTTTTACCGGAAAACGTTGGGATTTACCGTAGTTCGGGCTTTTACAGTAAGATACACACAAAACACGTTGGAAATACCTATACAAGGGTTTCCCTCGATTTTTATGGGATGACTTTGGTGACCTTGGGACCACCCCAAGAGTATACTCTATCAAATACAAACAGAATTTTGAATATCGGTCCACAATTGGCGGTGTAATCGCGTACATACACACAAACAAAACAACATACGGGTCGAATTAATAACCTCCTCCTTTTTAAAGTCGGTTAAATAGTGCTTTATTATGGTCATAGGGGGCCCACTATCCTAATGTACCCAGGGCGTCTAATAGGTGAAAGGCGGCCCTGTGTATGAAATATGAGGTGACGTATCGCGGTCGCGCTGCTTATTGTAATGCACGCCATCTAGTGGCAACGGAACTGCGCGTCGCGACACCGCGCGACATATTTGCATAGTTGGTCAACTTTGTTGCGCCGTGACGCGTCGCGTTGTTCCGCTGCCGCGTAGTGCGTTCTATCATACAATTTCATACAAAGAATATTTGGCCGTGTCGCGTCGCGTCGCTCTGCTGCAGTGCAGTTTCGCCTAGTGCGGTCTTACCTTTAGTGCGAGCGCATACGACCTATGTTGCGGTCCGCATGACGATGATATCGATATTATCGCGATAACAGCCGGTCCGCATGAACGTTAGCGCGTTCACGATATCTGTCATGACGTCATAGATGACGCCATTAAAGCCGCCATTTTGCGCTAACATCGACCATGCCCCAGAGCGTTATCGTTGTGAGCGAACTGTCAAAAGTGTCAAATTAAACCGCCAATGCAAAAGTATTTTGAACTTACGAGACAGTAAATTATTAAAAGTTAAGAAAAATGGATTTGGTTGAACTGGTTCCGCTTACTGTGAGGGATGAGGAAAATAACAGAGTAATGGAGCTTTCTCTTACTCCACAACAACAAAACAGAGATTGCAACGGTAAGCATTATGTGTTGTTGTGTGTAAACAGAGTTCGTTAGATAATTTGTGATGCCTCCATGGTCCATAAGAGTACCTAGATCTAGAAAAAAAAGAATGTTTGAATAATAAAACCGATATACAACATTCACCAAAAACAGAGTATCTACTGAGAAAGTAGAGTAATAATATTCTACTGCCTAAAACAATTTATGTACTGATGTAATAATGTAAACTGTAACTGATGTATGTGAAAACTGAAATTTGAGGTTAGCTAGCAGTTTCGATAGCGCGCTAAAAGTCGGTCCGCATGATAATCTGTCACAAACTGTCATTTGTCGATTTAAGCGGGCTAACGAATGCGGACCGGGCGCAGAGTTGGATTTCGTAGTATAATTATACTATTTGTACCATTATTTCATGATGTGTAGTATGTAGTATCGTAATGCCAGGATAATACGCGAACGTACCATAATTTTACCCTCAGCTCGATTGACAACTTTTCTTGGTTCGATCATTCTCCTTTTTATTATTTAACAAATAATCAAAGTATATACCCTACAATATAAGTAAGTTATGTTCTGTATGTATATGTATGGCACCATCGAAACAGCCAGTGACAAGCTCCAGCCGGGGATTCCTTGCATAGTGTTTTACTATTTTTTTCGTTTAGTCGGCTCTCGACCGAGGGGGGGGGGGGGGGGTTTACGCCACTGATTGGATCTCTCCATTTTGCCAAAAAAACGGAACGTAGTATAATTTTTGACAAGTAGTATATTTTTCATTTCCATAGACAATAATTTTGTGAGGGTCTGAATCCAACCCTGACCGGGCGTGAGCGTTGTGATCGCTATAATCAAAATTATTCTCATGCGGACCATACCACTATTAAGACTATTGGTGGCCAATTTTTTGTACGTTAAGGTCTGACCGCACTATGTAGAACTGCGCGACAGTACGCGACAAAGAATTCTTTATGAAGAAGTATGCGACAACATGCATTAAGCGGCCGTGTCGCTGTCGCGTACCGTCGCGCAGTTCGTCGGGTTATGTCGGGCTCTCGGCGGCTACTAGAGCAGCATCCGCGGCTACCGACTAAAACGCCTTGGCGCGAGCACGCCCATCACCGCCGCATCCTCCTCGTCATCAGACAAAAAGGACACGTCGAGGAGTGCGCGTTGTAGCCGGACAAGGTCATGGGAACTCTTGCGAACACTTCCACGACCTCGTCGGCGTCTGCTCGCCTAGGGCGAGCCCCTCTCATGCCGCCAGTCGTGGATCCCACGGGGAATCCGGGGGTTCCACGACTGGCGGCAACCAGTGCAATGCAGGGCTCTGGGTTCTCGGGCATGGACCCTGCTAGTTGCCGTCAAGAGGAAGAAGGCGGGCGTAAGACCGCCTCCTTCGCTCCGTCCTTCTACGGCGGCACAGAGCGGCCAAAGGATCATTCTCCCTAGCCCTCACCGCCGTCTCCTGCGTTTTGACTTCGACGCAAAAGGTGCTTGCCGCGTCTCATTTGTGCATCCCCTCTAGCACAGCGCTGGCCGCGCTCTGAAGGGAGAGGTCTACGCCGATGACGGCGACCAACTCTCGGCGCTACAAGAAGCCGGGGCACACCTCTAAGGTGTGCTGCGCAGCCGCTTATCGGGCCTATACAAAAAGTCAGTCGTGTGCGTTTGCCGTAATCCGGCCGAGAACAATAACACGTAGCTATTTTATGCTATTAATATTACCACGACAAAAGCGGCTAGCTGGCGACTGGAAGTCACACATCACTTTAGACAGTTTTAATCAATTTAATTTTGTTAGGAAATATCTAAATTACTTATGTTTTTATTAGCCATGATCCGAATGAAATATTCTCTATATTCCGTAGTCTCTGTTTCGGGCCCAACGCTATCTAGTCATTACAGGTAATAAAATATTAACAGTTTTATTATTATCCATATTTACAGGATAGCGAATCATGTGAAACATCAGACACGGAAAAACCTATTGTTTCAAAACTTGGTAACAATGATCCAGATAGTACTATCGGCACTGAAAATTATGATGTAAGTATTTTTACAGGCAGTTTGAAATCTTCATGGGTACTTGTTTTAAAATTTTAGGCCGGTTGTACATTCTCGACACACAAAGCGATTGCGAGAAGTACCTACCCTTTGTGTGTGAGAATGCGATTTGACGGAGCCCCTCCACTATTTTTAGTGGGTATACCTCGATTAGCGAGGTGAGTCCCACATAACGGCAGCTGGGCCCCACTCCCACTGGGGTAGATCTAAAATCTGTTTAACTGGTAAAAAAGGCTGGTTGCACATTACACACTAATTTACCTATACCGTGCAATAAGCGCCGCGCCAAGCTATACTGTTTGATCTTTGATGAACCAATTTTATGTTGCTAGTTATACCGGTGATTTTCGTAGAGCATAAAGCCGGGTCCGCAGCGCCAATTTTTTAACAAAACACGTTAACAAAACATGTTAGCAAAACATGTTAAGAAAAACAGCCAGTCCGCTGCGCCAATTTTCTAACAAAACATGTAAGCCCAACATGGCGCCTGTTTTTAAAATGTTTTTGTCATTATTTAAGTATGTTTTTGTCATTATTTATATAAGAACTAAAAATTTATTATAGGTTCGGTATAATCTATTAATGTAACATCTTACAGCACCGGTCTCTCTCTTATTAGTTGTATTGAAAACAAAATATTGTCTTTATTTCACTCAAAAATAAACCAAAGAGAATTGTTTTAAACTTCAAGCGATACGTGTTCATCTAGTGAGCGCTAACAAAAAATGCTTAGCTTCCCCTCCCCGCAGGCGAACGCGGGGGATGTTATCCATTCGTCGCGGGAAACATGTTATCGTATTTTTCTAACAAAACTGTTAAACCACGCTCCTAATCGGTTAACTAAACAATGTTTTCGTGTTTACAAACACGAAAACATGGCGTAAAACTTGATGTTGCGCTTAGTGTTAGCGAAGAACATGCGAATTTGATAATGTCGGATTTTGCCAGTTTCCGTAGTATGTTTTTCAATCATAAGTATAAGCAGTGTCTAGGCATTCAGTCTCGGAAGATCGCCAATTCCGCAGAACTAGTTTTCGATACTGGATACCTAACTTGGTGATCCGAAATTAGTTCCGGAACTGCGAGTTTTTATTTAATATCGAAATTCCGGAAATAGAAATTTATTATGTTGAAAAAAGAGAAGTTTTTTTTTGCTTCGTATTTTTTTAATTTTATTATAGCAAAAATTGGAAAATAGACATGCGTCGAGCGGCTCACTCGATTCAACGGACAACCTGAAAACAGCGCACGCAATTTGTTTGAATATAGTTTTTTTTTCTGTGATTAAAAGTTAAGACTGGAATTACGAGTTTAACAGCAGTTCCGGAACTAAAATGTCAGTAAAAATAGAGATCCGAGATTTCCGGAATCTCGGAATGCAAGCCCTAGCAGTGTCCCACTGTAATTGCCTTCCTGAGTCCTAGTGATATTGAGTCTTGTTTGAGTTTACCTACGCTATAATGAAACACAATCTATTTGTTTACGATGTTGTTTTAGACCCCGACTAAAGGAAGAATATCAGTGAGGAAAGATTTGTGTTCCGAGTCGCCCGAGGTTTGTATTGTAAATTGTATTGATAATCCATCATCTACCATCTTGTGGAGTGCTGTTATTAACTCTCATGTTTATTGATTGTATATTCAGCCATTATGTGAGGCACAGTGTGGGGGGGGGGGGGGGGTTTGATATGAAAATAGATGATAAGATTTAACTTTAATAGAATAATTTGTATCATGTTTAGCATATCTGGCATGTTCTCCATCCGGAAACTTTAGTTTTACGATAATGTATAAGTATATTGTTAAATTTCTTTGAAATTCAATTGTAGCAGTAAATTTTTTGATATTATTTTTTTTCTAAAATCGCCGTCCATCTTTTCAAGTTGTATGACAACCTTTTTACGACGATTACAAAACACAAGAATCGTAATATCGTTTCTTTAAGACCACGATTTCCGCCATTACATTAAATTTAGGGTCCCCTCATAGAATGATTCAAAAACACACCAGGTGGAAGGTTAATCGTTGCAAACACCCCTTTTCGTCAAGTACAAGTCCGTCATAAATCTTCAATATCTACAACTACACCTATTTATTCTTGCTAGTTACATGGTCATGCACTAACATTTATGCAACGCTTTGATTAGATAATGATTTTTTTAAGGTTATGCAAACCCCAACCAATGTCATACGAAACCTTTTATGCAACAGAAACGTTTACACGACCAACACCAAGTCCATTAAACGTTATGGCTAATACAATCTTGCAATGAAAATTGAAATTGATTGAATGATGACTGTACATTCACAATATATTTATGAAAACTTACTGTATGCACACAAGAATAAAGATGTTAAATTCAGTAAAAATAGTGACTATCATAATTTAAATTTAAGAAATAAAGACAAGCTAGCAATGCCCACATATAGGCTCCATAAAATAAGCAACTCCTTTGCAGGTCACTGTATACGAATGTACAACACGCTGCCATGAAACAGGCATGACTTGTCAGTAAATAAATTTTAATCAGTTATGCTAAAATGCTTATTACAGTGTTAAAGATTTCTTGAATGATAAGGCAGCGTGGCGGTGAAAGAAATGAATTGCTCGTTCTCTGAATAGTTTTGTTATATTCACAATTTGTAAGACATTTGGCGATTTTAAGAGTTTTGGCACATGAGTTTCTTGCCCGATTCTTCTCATGTTAGCCCCTACATTCGGAATCGGGTCGCTCTTGGCGATTACATGGGCGGCACCAACTCCGCGGGTGTACTTGCCATTAGGGCACGGGTTATCTTGATGTTAGTAGAATATTTTTTGTTTCATTATTTTTGTAAAATTAATGACTTTAAGTGCCCGCAAGGGCCTATGAAATAAAGTACTTTTGATTTTTTGATTTTTGATTTCAACGTCGCTTAAATTTGTTGTAAAGACGTTTATTTACCGTACACATCAAGATACATACGACATTAAGATTGCGCGACTGAAACATCAATCGAAAAACATTTAATAGACGTCAATATGACGTTATGGTCGCGCGACTGAACAGCAAACTATAAACTTTTACTCGACGTTTACTATAAGACGTTATGGTCGCGCGACTTAAATGTCGTGATATAAACTTCCATACAACATGGGATTCAGCTGATTACTGTAATACAACTGTTACATAACTAAAAGTCCTATAAATCTAGAATTATCCGACGTTCTTGCTTGTTAGTGAGCGAGCGAAGGAACGGGCCAGCATCGTTTCACCTCTTTTCATACTTTGGTTCATGCCGTTAACTACAGAGCTAACGAGGTGAACGAGTAGCTTCGCTGGAATCGTTGAGTCGCTACACTAGAATCCGTTTTGAAAAACCAATTTCAGTAAGATCGAAGATAGAAGTGAGCTTTACGAGTACTCCTCAACAACTGAGGAACTTTCTTAACTGTTAATAGTCTGAACACAAAAATGTTATTAATATTGTTACGAGTATTATGGCGACAAACTTAGTGAGGACGGCTGAAGCCTGGTCATCTCAGAAGCTCTACCACCAACCAAATCAAGCAAAAAAGTTCAAACGCCACGGGGAATCGAACTCCAGGTCTCCACATTAATTTCTCAACTACTAGACCAGGAAAGCGGGAATTTACTCAAGAACCGCGCAATACGGATCCAATATGGAGCTAGTGTTGCACTCAAGAGCACGGATCCTAATATCGATAGATCGGAATCAGAACGTAGCTTAGATCTGTAGTTCGCGGTGTGAACCAAAGTATAAAAAGAGGTGAAACGATGCTCGGTTCGCTCGCCCGCCCGCCCGCTGGCAATGTGGCCTGCGCTTTAGAAGATACGGGGGCTTGTGTTAAGTATCCGTATCATTGCTTTCGAGTGTAGGTATAGTTTCCACGTATGTCCGCGGCATGCGTGGACAGAAAGAGCTTAGTGAAAGTGTGGTGGGATCACAAATCAATTTTGATGAGTGATTATTTTTTCAACAACATTTTCATTTTCAGAGCTCTACATCAAAAAGGAAATCTGAACAATCCGATGTGATATTGGACAATATCAATACATGCAAGAAAGTATACTTGGATAATGACACTGTTCTGTTTCAATGCCGTGTAAGTTGATGTCATCATTACAGCATGCCACTGCTGCGTCTCCAACATACCGTATTACGTTTTTTTTTATGAGATAGGGGGCAAGCGAGCAGACGTACCACCTGATGGTAAGTAATTACCGTCGCCCATGGACACCCGCAACCCCAGAGGAGTTACAAGTGCGTTGCCGGCCTTTGAGGTGGGAATACGCTCTTTTTTTGAAAGTTTGAAGGTCGTATCGGTCCGGAAATACCGCAGGCGACAATTCGTTCCAAAGTTTGACTGTGCGAGGCAGGAAACTTCGAGAGAAACGCACAGTTGTGGACTGCCAACCATCTAATTGATGGGCATGGATTTTTTGCCGCGTGGAACGATGGCGGAAAGAGGCTGCCGGTATAAGTCCGAACAATTCCTCGGAGCATTCCCCGTAATAAATACGATAGAAGATGCATAGCGAAGCGACATCTCTACGCAGCGCCAAGGTATCAAGCCGATTTAAAATTTCCTGGCAGTCAACGATTCGAGTCGCTCTCCGTTGAATGCGGTCCAGTGGGAGAAGTTGGTATTGGGGTGCCCCAGCCCAAAGATGAGAACAGTATTCCATATGAGGCCGAACCTGCGCCTTGTAAAGCTGAAGGCGGTGCGCCGGAGTGAAATACTGTCTCGATCTGTTGAGCACACCAAGCTTCTTAGAAGCTAATTTAGCTTTACCCTCTAAGTGGCCACGGAACTGGACTTCGCTCGATATGTCGACACCAAGGATCCCAATATTGGCTGAGGCAGTTAGGGGAAATTAAATTGTTTTACACGGTAAGTATGTTGGAGACGCGGGTTTGAGTCGCGCCCGAGACGAATTTTTTAAATAAAATTCAAAGACAAATTGTTCACGAAGAACAAAATAAACAGAAGATGTAGGAATTTTAGAATAGTTTAATGCTATTTGTTCACAATGGTAGGTAGGTAGTTGACTTGATGAATGCATGGAGAAGAATAACAGTTTATGAGAGTGAATGAATGAGTATTTACTTTACATTGAATGAACGGATTAAATGATTGACGAATGATCGACGAATGATGTGGCGTAGACACAAATATGAAGTTAAATTGTATGCGTATTCAACTAAATCCGTGTGAGTGCCAATTAATGTTATACTATCAAGCACCGGGCTTTATATCTATACTGTATTCGTGTCTGCGTTGAAATATTAAATAGGCCAGACTTCCTTCGCAGGTCTGCCAGAAGACGTACGACAAATGGAAGAAGCTATATCTGCACCAGCGGTCGCACAACAAGACCATCGCGTGTCCAATAGACATTTGTCCGAGGAAGTTCGTCACCAAGGGGGACTTGAAGAAGCACTTGCGCACGCACACGGGCGTCAAGCCGTTCGCCTGTGATGACTGCGACAGCCGTTTCACTCAACGGTGCTCGCTCAAACACCACATGGAGACCATTCACGGTGTTGGCAATTAACACATGAAGCACAGTAAGCTTCAGAGCTTGTTTCAAGCGCGAATCCACCGTTGTGGGTGCGATGGCATGCCCACAACCCTAATTAGACTTTCACCGTTTAGTGAGATCTATAGGCTGATGATATTACTCGTATATCCAATGCCTTAATAAAAAAAACTATGAATTTTGGCCAGGGCGTGATATGTTTTGTAAACATCTCCTCTGTAGGAATGCATTATATCGATCATAAGCGAGTCCAGACTCTGGCTAGCACTTGGTCGATTTTCGGGTGACTGTGATCACAACCTTTTTTGAGGGCTGGATCCGCCCCTGGCTTGTTTAATATTTTAGAGCCTAATTAACCCGCGATCACTCGCGCGGGGTACTGTCAGCACTCCGGAGATGTTTGAACGTAAAAATGAATACCCAAATATTTGTTTATGAACTCGTGCGTCTGTGTGACTTCAAATGACCCATAAAAGCGTCAAAACGAGATGGAAGGGAAGGTGCTGGCCCGAGCCCTGGCTACGTGAGGACGGGTCAAAGGTTGAGTGGGGTCTTCATAATACCCCACGTGTTATGAAAAATACCTAAGTAATATTTATTTTTATTGAAAAATAAATCCCATTTTTTTTATTTTATAGATACTAAGAAAATTTATGTTAGAAATAGAAAAGCATTTTTTTTTATTTTTCTATGGATTGATCTCAGTAGATGAATAAAAAGGTTGATTATTATAACATTTTGTAAAAGAGATTTATAAGTTGATTGTAAAAGATACGTATGTTATTCGTATACGTAATAGAACACGAAAAAATAATACTAGTATAATTGCATTCACGGCGTATTATCTATCCAAAAGTTTAGTGTTTAAGATGGGGGGTGGCCACAGCACCCCGCGAGTGCTCACAGGGGTCAAAACCGCGCGAGTGATCGAGGGTTAACAAAGATATATCCTATCTATGGATTAAGTATAATAAAAATTATTATTATCCGATAGATATGGAGGGCATATTTTTGTCCAGTTTTGTAATTGGAGCCATGCTTGTAAGTTGTAACACGTCCGTTTTCGTCGCGCTCCAACTAGAAACTTATTCAGTAAGTAAGTTTTGAATTCAGACGACTAAAATAAGCCAAGTGTAAAGCTTTTTACTCCTGAACCAATTCCAATAGATCGACACTGAGTTTGTGTGATTTTTCGAGCGCGTGAGTTGCGACATTCACATTGGGTCCGTATCGTCACACCCCGGACACTCCATACAACGTTCGCAAATCAATTACCTATTACTACTACTTAAACAAATGACGTTCGTACACGCGCAAATGTGTGCGTGGAATCTAGTAGGGCTGAGTGCGCGGTTATCAATCGAAATGACGCGGGAAGTGCAGCGACTGCCTTCTCTTTCACCCGCATAGCGCTGAATCTGTTATCGGCCGGCGCTCGCGTTTACTCGTCCGAGCGATCACGCGCGCCCTTGTTTATGTGTCAGTGATGTCTACAACGAAGTGCGTGGTGGGGTGAGGTATTTGAAATGAGTGCGGGGAGGTGAGTGGCCGTTCTGTACGTAGTACTATTATCTATTCTGTGGTATCGTGCGGATTTAAGTGACCCAACTCGGTGTAATTTAATTAATTATCTCAAGATACGGATCCAATTTGGCGCCGGTGTTGCTACTCAAGTGCAAGAAAAATAATAATCCCAGCGTCGATCGATCGGAATTCGTTCTTACACCTATGTCTAAGGCTCGTGTTAATAATTGCATCTCAAGAATGAGATCGATCTTGAGATTTTGTTTTTGTATTTTAAGATCGATCTCAACTTTGAGATGCGTTTATTAATACGAGCCTAAGTATATTGAGTGTACCTATGTACCTACCTACTTTAAGTGCCAAAAGAAAGATCATTGCTGTTTTTTCAATTTAAAATCAAAACAGAGTCCGGAATAGTAGTTATTTTTAACGCTTATTCGGTCTTTTGACGTGTAAATGTACAACGCTCATTTATTCGCGTATTTTTGATTATAAACATTTAAATTTTTAGATGTCAGCATCCCGTCACGAGATGTCAGTCATTCCGTCACGGGATGTCAGTCAAAAGTGTTGTTCCATTTAAATGTGTAGTACTCGCGCAAATAAAAGACAGTATGACGCTGTTATGATGTCACATTCAGTAAAGAAAAAACTATCGTTTTTCATTAAGATTGCGGGATGACATAATCCACATACATATCTGTTACACGAAGTATACATATTTTAAGTAGGTATACGATTATTTTTCAAGCTCTTTCTGTTTTAGTACTTATACACTTTTTCAATTATACAATTAAGTACTTACTCTTTTTTTAAAATTAATTCCGATCTATCGATATTAGGATCCGTGCTCTTGAGTGCAACACTAGCTCCATATTGGATCCGTATTGCGCGGTACTGGAGTAAATTTCCGCTTTCCTGCCCCCCTAGCACGTCCACCAAAATACGATATGATAAAGCGGTTTATCGCGGTGAATTGTCAAAATACAATAGGGTTTCGTCGTATTTTGACAGTTCACCGCGATAAATCGCTTTATCATATCGTGTTTTGGTGGACGTGCTACGGGGGCTGGTCTAGTAGTTGAGACCATGCGGAATTGATGTGGAGGCCTGGGGTTCGATTCCCCGTGGCAATATTATTATTATTATTATTATTATAATTGAACTTTTTTGCTTGATTTGGTCGGTGGTAGAGCTTCTGAGATGACCAGGCTTCAGCCGTCCTCACTAAGTTTGTCGCCATAATACTCGTAACAATATTATTAACATTTTTGTGTTCAGACTCGTAAAGCTCACTTCCATCTTAGGCCTTACCGCCACTTACCATCAGGTGATATGAAGGCCAAGAGTTTCCCTATTGTGTTAAAAAGTCGCACTGAAATTGGATATTTAAAACGGATCCAATGAAGCGCTAGTTAAGGAACTCAAAATCGCAATATCGATGTCGATAGATCGGTATTGGTTTAAGAGTAACCCTACAGGTTACGTCTTATTAGTCGGGAGCCAAATTCAAAGTACGATATCGAGAGTTAAAGGACCGTATTTACGATTAATACCGTTAAAATGCATTCATTTCAAATTATCAAAGAACCGGTTACTGAACATAATTATTGTGTTATGTCAAAACGTCACGTTTTTAATTGACATGACATGGTGTTTTTTATTTCCCGGTTTTTCACAGTTTTTCTCTTTGCAAGAACCTACCTGTGAACCTCGGTCCACCCGTTCTCGAGTTTGGCGCCTACTAGTAACATTAAGCTATCCATTTGTAGTATATAGAATATAGATTATATGTATAGTAAGTGAGTTATATTGTTACCCCCTTACTAATAGAAGTTACACTTACGGGAGTGTAACTCTTATTAGTAAGGGTGTTAGTGAGTAATATTCCCTTGCACTGCACTGCGCAGTTAGCAGTTTTCTGTAATCCAGAGGTTTCAGATGAATGAGATTAGATTTTATTCGCGCATTCTATTTTTAAAGAAATAAGGATGATGAAAATTGTGCATGTGGAGTTGTAGATTGGTTGTTACTGAAACTGGGTCGCTCCTATTTTGGATTGGCTAAATAGCAAATAATAAAATGAATGGTGGGAAAAATAGATATAGTAAGCTGTATAGTCTATCTAAATCGAATTTAGGTTAATTTTTCGTTTAAGGATAAAGTATATTATTATAAAACAATTTTGTTTCTCACGAGTTTCGCTAAAAACTATGACTATTTATGGTATATCCTCGCCGCAGAGTATATATAATAATAGTAGTAAGTACCTATCGCTTATCTTCTTTATATATAAAAATGAAACGCTGTGTGTTAGTCTTACAAAAACTTTTAAACGGCTCGACCGATTCTTACGAAATTTTCTGTGCGTGTTTGAATAAATCGAGGGAAGGTTTATATGTAGGTACAACACAGGGCAGGACAACGTCTGTAATCAGTAATAAATAAAAACGACAAAATTTTGTCGTTTTTATTGATAAGCTAGTAAGCTATCGATATTTTTATTAAAATTATCGATAAAAATAAACTTGAAGCTTAACACTAATAAGTTAAAAATGTTGATATACACACTAAATCGGAAAGAAAAGATTTACATTTTGATCATGTTTGATCTAAACAGATAATATTAGATATCGTTATTAATGATTTTAGGGCGACTTGCACATATTATGTACCACCTTTTCAAACATTTTGGTCTGTTAATTTTAAACATTATATTTTGAGATAAAACGAGCGCAAGGAATTTCTATAAAATATTTACTGAACGAGCTCTAAACCTTTGCCATTAATTACATTAACTTCCTAGAACGGGCGTTAATAATATTTAGGTGAGCGTTGTGAAAGTCGCCCTTGGTGTTTTTGTTTAGCAAGTGTAAGTGGTCGCCACTTCCGCAATCTTTTTTTAATCTATGTGATATTTATTAAGAATGTTGTAGCTACTTTACTAGTTTTAAGTAATATATATTATCTATTACAGCCTCTTGATTGCGTTACTCAAAATCTATCGCGAACGCTTTCAGTTTTGACAAGCACTGTACATCCATTACTGCTGTGTAAAAGGAAGTCGGCACAGTCTTGTGTTGACGCCGGCAAATTAATGGCGATCGTAATAGATTTTTTCAGACAATAAACCCCCGGGGGGCTTATCAGTCTCGTTGTCGAGTAATTGGTTACAAATGCGGTTGCTAATTCCAAGTTTTTTATCGGTACCCGGGTCGGCGAGCAAGCTTTTTTTTTCTTTCTTTTTTCTTCAAGCTTTTATCAGAAGTAGCTCGAAACTTGGAATTAGAATTAGAATTTAGTTGAAAGAAAATGGTTTAATACACCTTAGCGTCACTTTGCAGGTAGAAAAAATCCGGAACAAACGTGATTTCAGTAATTAGAAACATAGTGAGAGTTATATCTAGAATATGTAAATTTTGTTTAAAGAGAATTAATCCGTCCCTTAATTTTAAAATACTCATTTTGTTTTGTACTTTTTGAAGTATTTATATGAATAAAATCATATAATAGGTAACATTATAAACAACGCCCTGTACTATGGTAGTATTCTTTTTTCATATTAAAGTATATAGGTACGATAAAAGTAAATAAAACGTGTATTTAAATAAATAGACTTTTTATTTTAATTAATCAATACCTATTTAAAGTGACACTATAATAGACATTTTTACACATAATATACATACATACAATCATGGTCATTTTATCACAAAAGTAATCTTTACAAGATGCATAGACAGTTTTCCAGATTTTGTTAAAAGCTAAAATAGGGTTCACTAAAGCTTAAAAGGCTTCATCATAACGGCTTCATCTTAAATGCTAATAGTTGGACAGTCTGAATTATTGCAATTTCATCAATTATCAATGCAATAAAAAGTTACTAATGAAGGAATCTACAATAAACCTATGAAATATGCATATAGATATCTACAGAACAGTCCAAAAAGTTTGTTGAATATCTTGTATTACAAAAATAGCTTAAATGTTAATCTTGTTATTTCCTAGTTGCAAGTATTCATTATTGCGTTAAGATAACAATAAGTATTTCTGATAATATAATTATATGACAATTATATAAGAAGTTCATTTAAATGAACTTCTATCTCTCCGCCCAACCCGTTAACAAGATACGTGAATCAATCCATTAAAATTAAGAGTTGAAACAAGCTAAAACTATTTCATTAAATTGTGATAAAAGTTAGGTACAATCCCTAATGAATTCACTGTTGACATAAGAAATTCCCCAAATGAAACACCCATCACATCCCGACAAGACATGGGACATAGGCCACTCCCGAGACCCGGAGTATTTTGTTTGGTTTTTAAATTTAGAACCCTTTGTTGGTCTGTCAAGTTTCGATGGTAATTTTATAATTTGTATAAAATTTTGTATGCGGGGCCTTAGGAGGCTAATGAGTCGAGCCGTCACAACCTCCTTACAAAACATCGTAGACAAAAGGTGCGTTCCATCTAAGCACAGATTTGCAGTATTTTCAACATTTTTAGCATCATCGCGATTCGATAGCTTTTGACGGTAGCATCGTATTAGTTTCATTTAAAAAATATTTAGATTTTTGGGGTAGGTTCCCTTTGTGACAAATAGTGAGGTTAAAAATATTAATATCGCAAAACATGGTTAACATTATGTGAACGTGAAAAAATGCTGCTGCTTAAATGGAAAACCCGGAAAGAATGTCACGTTGTATTCATGCGCGTGAGTTTAGAAACTTATGTGAGTTCCATGGTTTTAAACAACCATAACCCCATTTTTGTGTTTATTTTATAACACGTTGATGCTAAAAATGTTTAAAACGTTGCAAATCCGTGCTTTAAATGATTTGATGATTTAATCCGTGATTTCAATTAATTTATTACCCATATTATTTACACTTACAAAATATGATTTTCAGCAGTAAAATGTTCCTACTTTGCTCCTATAGGGTTAATTATGCTCCAATTCTTTTAAATGTTTTATCGCTTAATATGTCAAAATCGATGCAACATTTCATTTAACTGTGAACGCACCCAAAACATCTTTCTTATAAGTGACAACACTGAACTGTCAAATTTTTCATCCGCCATTTTTTCATCAGTCAGGTACAGTTGAAGTGCAAGACCTTAAAAGTTATATTTTTTTTGTATCCGAAAAATCTACTTCCATCTTGAAATCTGCATAGTGCATTAAGGTAATTATGTTTTTATGTTATTATGTATGTAATCAGGTAAACGAATACGTAAATATTTCATTGGGTTGTTGAGTTGGTCATAATCTAACCTCACATTTCTGGCGTGCTCGTATTTTCTTTGGTAAGATGGGGTAACTTTGCGCCTGGAGCAAAGTAAACCCAAACATAAGCCGCCATTTTTTATTTATTGTAAGTGATTTTTAATATACCTTTCATCAAGAAAATTGTTAGGTATTTGGTTTCAGATAAGATGCCCCGAATTTATAAAAAACGTTTAGGGTCGAGAAATTATAAAAATTATACCTCTGAAACTCTAAGACAATGTTTGGCTTCCATAGAAAATAAAGAATTAACACAAAGAAAAGCCAGTGAAAAGTATGGCATCCCACGCAGAACCATTATTAATCAGCTAAGACTCCAACGATCTAAAATGGCATCTAGACCTCCAGGCGCTCCAACAACATTTTCAAGTGAAGAAGAAGCCTTGTTTGTAGACTGCATTTTAAGGTTGAGCGAGTACGGCTTTCCTCTTACAGTTTTTGATCTTCGCATCGTTATTAGAACATATTTGGAAAAAATTGGTCGGAGAGTATCAAAATTTAAAGATAATTGTCCAGGTACTGAGTGGGTGTCAAGTTTCTTAAAAAGACATCCTTGTTTATCACAACGATTTGCGACTAACATTAAACGCAGCAGAGCAGCCATTGACAAGGCAACTATCACAGCATACATAGAAAACTTAAAAGAGGTGGTTAGAGACATACCGCCCGAAAATATATGGAATTTTGATGAAACTAATTTATCGGATGACCCTGGTCAAAAAAAAGTAATAGCAAAGCGAGGCGCAAAATATCCCGAGCTTATAAGTAATACATCCAAAAGCTCAACTTCTGTCATGTTTTGTGGTAGTGCTAAGGGAGAATTATTACCGCCGTATGTTGTATATAAATCCAAGCAACTATGGAGTACATGGACGGAACAAGGCCCAAAAGATGCCAGATATAATAATAGCCCATCAGGGTGGTTTGATATGAATATATTTAACGATTGGTTTTTTACACAAATTTTGCCTATCTTGAAGAAACAAGAGGGTCCGAAACTTATAATCGGAGATAATTTGTCCTCTCACATTTCTGTAGACGTCTTAAATGCTTGTGACAAAAATAATATAAGATTTGTTTGTTTGCCACCTAACAGCACTCACCTCACGCAGCCACTGGATGTGGCTTTTTTCCACCCAATGAAGGTAGCATGGCGAAAAATCCTGACCGAGTGGAAGGCAAGTGTACAAGGTAGTCGAGAGCAAGTACTCCAAAAAAGCAGTTTCCCAGTTCTGTTAAACCGACTCACCGATATTTTGGAGCCGACGCGGGAGGTAAACCTCGTTTCAGGTTTTCGAAAATGCGGAATTTATCCACTTGATGCTAATCCATTATTAGAGAGGTTGCCTACGACTGTTGACAAGACTGCTTTGGAAGATTCTTTTCTACAGAGTCTTGAAGCTAAGAGGCTAGAATGGACGACAAATGGAGGTAGAAAAGGGCGTCGTAGGAAATTAAACATCACTCCTGGAAAAAGTGTAACTGAAGAATTAAGCACACTTTTGGATGATAAAGGAAATGAAGAGTTGGCTCAGCCGTCAACTTCAAAGCAGCCATGTCGCCGTAGAGCCAGTAGTGAAAACTCGTACGCAGAAAGTGTCAACATGTCACTTCATGATTCTTCCGATCTTAGTTCTCTTGGAGATTTAGAAAATCTTGTAACTAACACTGATACAGCAGTTGAAACTTTCAATAAAAATTCCAATTTCAAACCAATCGTGAAGGCGGTTGGGCAATATGTAGTTTTTACATATGAGGGAGAAATGTTTCCTGGTAAAATTACAAAAATAACTAAAGAAGGGCCATATATCTCTTCAATGAAGAAGTCGCTAAAATCATGGACGTGGCCTAAACCCGTGGATGAAATTCAATACCATTGGCAGGATATATTGGGATGTATTGATGTCCCTAAAAAAATTAGTACCCGCCGTGAAATATATTCCGTTCCTGAACTAACTGCTTGGGATTTTTAATTAAATATTTCAAGTTTAAGAATGTTCCATTTTCATTAATATTTTTAGATGTAAGTTTTGATTTTTGTGAAGTTTATCTTGTTATTTAATTAGTTATTTTCGACTGATATTTGTCCAGCTTTTGTAACCAAAGTTATTAGCTAAGATAGCAGTGCCTATTATAGATTAAGAATATAAAAAAACGTGATTTTAAAAGTGATTTTGCAATTAAATTTAAGAATATAACATACTTTCTTTCAAAAACACGGTTTATTTTAATTTTTACCCATTTTTTGACCATTGGATACTATCAAAAAAGATAAAGCGTAATATCGCTGGAGCATAGTTTGAAAAGGGAAAGCATAACTTTACTCAAAAAGATTCTACAATAGAGAATGTTTGTGAAATATACCCAGGAGCAAAGTTACCCAGTACCATGGGTAACTTTGCTCCTTATTCATAGTTTTATATATATATATAAATACTTCATTAGGCTGATTTTACTTTCAAAATATGTTAGATAGCATATTATTCTTTATATTAATACATCTCAGTATATTTCATATTAAAAAGTGTAAATAATATTCAGACTTTCCTTTTTTTGGAGCAAATATTGGAGCAAAGTAGGACCATTTTACGGCATAGTATAAACATAAATTTTTTATATATCCTTATTGCTCAGCCCAACTAAATAGACCGAGGGGCCTTCGATTTTTGTACACATAAAGGGAAGCTCTTGGCCTTAATCTCATCTGATGGTAAGTGATGATAATTTGCAAGATGGAAGCGAGTTTCACCTGGATTCCTGTACAACTGTGGATTTGGCTACCTCAGCTTTAATTGTCGGTCGGAACACAACAGTGTTATTAATAATGTTATTATGGCGACAAAATTAGGTAAGATGGTGGTAGCTAGCAGGGCTTGAAAAGGCAATCTTGATTGTGAACTGGCCTGCCCTTAACGAATCCTCCTCGAGGTCGGTTGTTTTATTAGCGTACAAGAAATTTAGATGGTGTATTGACAAAGAGCAGTGTACCCTCGAAGCTTTCATGAATCACTCGCCACACCCATCACCAGTCGAAATAGGCATTGTCCAGACATAATATGTGGAGCGCATCAGTGGAACGCGTATAGCAGGAGCAGGAATGTGCAGACGGCGACCACTGCGCCGATGATGAGCGAGTCGCGGCGCTTCCGCGCGTTGATGCGGTACATCAGGCTGTTCAGCAGCGGAAACCTGGACACCCGATCACATATCGATTGTTGATGTTTTAAAAATGACCCTATATAGCATAGGGTCATTTTTAAAACATCAACAACCTCCCAGGGGCTGATTCTAGTGCTCAGATGCAGCAACTTTTTGTATGGGATCAACATCGATATCTCAAAAAAAAACACTTCTCCATACAAACTAGGTTAGCTGATCGAGACTTTAGTATGGGAAAGTGGTTTTTTTTTTTGCGATTTCGATGTTGGTCCCATACAAAAAGTTGTTGCATCTGAGCACTAGAATCAGCACCTGGGAGGTTGTTGATGTTTTAAAAATTACCCTGTATACACGGTTACTTATTTATCACCCTGGAAAATTTCCCTTCGGAGCATAATGTACAATACGCAAAATGTGCACGACACGCAAAATGAGCAAAACTCAAAATGTACAATACGCAGAATGTGCAACACGCAGAATGAGCACCACACGCAAAATGAGCAAAACGCAAAATGTACTTACGAGACGGGCCTAAGGCCTTATTCACGGCGACGATGACGAAACAAGACAAAGGGTTTTATTTTCATGTTTGTTCTCCGTTTTATTTAATGGGAGCGTCTGTGTGCTTTGAGTATGAGTAAGTATGCCTCTGCTTTACCTCGAAAGGGATTACAAACATAATTGAGGATGAAAATGAAAATGATTTGTAAATATTTGGAAAGGGAAAACTATGTGTCTGAGACCGTCATTTTGTTTACTTACTCGTAAATATACGGTCTGAGGTATTTAGCTAAGTTTTAGCGTTTGGTTATGATAAGAATTGATTTTTAGTTTTTTTTTGTAGAAAACAGGGCGGACAACGAATCAAATTTTATTTAACTTTAAGCAAATTTTTTTTGTTAAGTTGGTACATAAGATAAAAATTAATTCAATAAATTTGTTTTTGAAGTTAATTCGGGTTTTGTATATCCAAGGGTTGTGAATTGGAACTGTGCCAACTGCCGAGAGTATGTGAACACAGCTCCTCTTGTACATTTTGCGTTTTGCTCATTTTGCGTGTGGTGCTCATTCTGCGTGTTGCACATTCGGGTCGGTCTCAGGTTGTCTAGATAGCATTAAGACTACACTACACTAATGACTATATCATAAAAATGACTAGGTATCATTTCGCCTAGGTCTTTTAATTGACTACATCCGTTTAATGACTAGGTCGCAAAATGACTACATATCATGTTTGACTACATCTTATAATGCAAGTACAGTCAAGTGAAATAAGTATGTTGCAGGTAGGTAGGTACCTTTTTATCTCTATTCAGTGTACCCTTAAGATGGTGAGTATGGGAAAGTAAAATATGAGTTAAATACACTGACCTTCAAAAGTAAGTACTACACTTTTAAAATTAAATTTTCCCCTAAACTACAAAAGATAAAGGATTCAAACAAAAAACATTTTTAGCTCATTTCGTCAGGTTTATCGGAAGTTATAGTTCTTTATACATTAGTCTTTTTAATACTTTTTATTTTGAAAAAATATTTTGCCTACTTTAAAAGTTATTGCAATTTTAAAAGTGTGGTACTTACTTTTGAAGGTCAGTGTATTTACCACTGTACATTCTTGTAGATGATACATGAAATAATACCTAATATAGTTATTAAGGGCCCACCATCCGCGCGAGCCCGAGCTAGTTTAGGTAAATTTCTCTAGTCTCTGTTTGTGTGCGTCGCTCACGCACACAAGCGAACTCGGTCGCGCAATCGGCACCAATCGGTACGGCCGCCTAGCAAAATATCGTAGATGTTAATTTTGAATTTAATATGGGTGTATTATTTAATGTGTTAGACTATAGTAAATACAGGGATGTGTTTAATCAACTTTTATTTTCACAAGCTTTTATTTTGCTTGCACTGTATGTATAATGTAGATTTGAACACTTCTCGGTTTTCGATTGGGCTGAAATTTTGCACATAATAATATGTATATCGTGACAATGCAATATTATGATAACATGGAGCTGATCTGATGAAGGAACTGGACGGTGGCCACAGGAACTCTGCAATAAAACGACAAAACCCCATCGAGTTTGGACTCGTTTGATTCGTATTGACGAGAACTTTGATCCTATATGGTAGCCAGGGTCTGATGCTGGAGCTGGAAGGTAGCCATAGGAACTCCGCAATAAAACGACACAACCCCATCGAGTTTAGGCTCGTTTGATTCGTATTGACGAGTACTTTGGTCCTATATGGTAACCAGGGTCTGATGCTGGAGTTGGAAGGTGGCCATAGGAACTCCGCAATAAAACGACGCAACCCTATCGAGTTTGGGCTCGTTTGATTCATATTGACGAGTACTTTGGTCCTATATGTTAACCAGGGTCTGATGCTGGAGCTGGGAGGTGGCCATAGGACCTCCGCCATAAAACGACATAACCCTATCGAGTTTGGGCTCGTTTGATTCGTAATGACGAGTACTTTGGTCCTATATGGTAACCAGGGTCTGATGCTGGAGCTGGAAGGTGGCCATAGGACCTCCGCAATAAAACGACATAACCCTATCGAGTTTGGGCTCGTTTGATTCATATTGACGAGTACTTTGGTCCTATATGTTAACCAGGGTCTGATGCTGGAGCTGGGAGGTGGCCATAGGACTTCCGCCATAAAACGACATAACCCTGTCGAGTTTGGGCTCGTTTGATTCGTAATGACGAGTACTTTGGTCCTATATGGTAACCAGGGTCTGATGCTAGAGCTGGAAGGTGGCCATAGGACCTCCGCAATAAAACGACATAACCCTATCGAGTTTGGGCTCGTTTGATTCATATTGACAAGTACTTTGGTCCTATATGTTAACCAGGGTCTGATGCTGGAGCTGGGAGGTGGCCATAGGACCTCCGCCATAAAACGACATAACCCTATCGAGTTTGGACTCGTTTGATTCGTAATGACGAGGACTTTGGTTCTATATGGTAACCAGGGTCTGATGCTGGAGCTGGAAGGTGGCCATAGGACCTCCGCAATAAAACGACATAACCCTATCGAGTTTGGGCTCGTTTGATTCGTAATGACGAGGACTTTGGTCCTATATGGTAACTAGGGTCTGATGCTGGACCTGGAAGGTGGCCAGAGGAACTCCGCAATAAAACGACACAACCCCATCGAGTTTGGGCTCGTTTGATTCGTATTGACGAGTACTTTGATCTTATATGGTAACCAGGGTGTGATGCTGGAACTGGAAGGTGGCCATAGGAACTCCGCAATAAAACGACACAAGCCCATCGAGTTTTGGGCTCGTTTGTTTCGTAATGACGAGTACTTTGGTCGAGTTTCATAATGGCGGCCATGCGGTTACAAAATGATAAAATATAAAATAATAGTAAAAAGATTGAAAAAAAAACGTCGCCCAACACTAGGATTTTATTTTAAAGCCCTAATAAGACGAAAATAAATTTCAATTTATTACATGATACATCTAATATATAAAATTCTCGTGTCACAGTGTTTGTTACCAAACTCCTCCGAAACGGCTTGACCGATCTTTATGAATTTTTTTGTGTATATTCAGTAGGTCTGAGAATAAGTCGTAAACTATTTTTTATTATGGCGAAACGTAAGTTCGCCGTTATTATGGCGAAACGTAGCTCGCCGGCACAGCTAGTTTTTAATAAAATATAAAAGCTTGTCTCAAGATTTACCTATTTTATAAAAAACAAATATTTTTTTCTTAGAATTACCAATATTTATTTATTTAAGGCTTACCAAGTAAATACATACGGGCAAGGTACTTAAACAGTTTTTTTTATGGAGGGCCTGGCAAAAGACCTCCTCCCGCCTGATGTTAAGCGGTGAAAGAGGCCCAAATGAGTTGACAGATAGAGGAAGGACATCCACTATCCAACCTGCCCGCCCCTTGCCGGCCTAAAAGATGTTTTTCACACCTCTTTTGAAGGAACCCATGTTGTAGGATGGAGGAAACACGTGCGCAGGTAGAGAATTCCAAGTGTGGGATGAACGACAGAAAACTTACCGGAGGGGGACTCTGTACCCAGGTCGTGTGCTTGGGTACCTCCGTCTTACCTATTTCTGCCGCAAAGCAGCAGTGCTTGCATTGCTGTGTTCCGGTTTGAAGGGTAAGATATGGCACTGAAATTACTGGGTACCGTGACTTTACATCTTAAGTCACAAGTTGGCAACGTACACTGTGGCCTTTGTGGGGGTTGCAGTTTTACTGCTAATGTCACAGGAGCCACATGTATTATAGGTGACTGTTACCACTTACCATCAGGTGGGCAGTTTGCTTTTTTGCCAACTTAGTAGCAATAAAAAAAAAGAAGAAGGAATCTTGGAATTTCTTGGTACGGTGTGAAAAGGAGGATACAGTGTAAGGATGACTCCGTAGACCCTTACTCGTTTTTCTGTTAAGGAATGGAGAGGGAGGGATAAGGTTAAAGAGCTCCTCAGAGCATTCCCCGTGGAACATTCGGTAAAAAGCGCCAAGAGAGGCGATGTCACGACGAAGTTGTAGAGGCTCGAGGGTGTTAGTTGCCTCTACATCGCCAATTATTCGAATAGCGCGACGCTGCAATCTGTCCAGAGCATCGAGGAGGTACTGAGCCGGAGTGCGAGCAATATTCCACGCAAGACCTAACCTGAGATTTATACAACAGGCATAGTTGGTCCGGCGCAAAATACCTACGCACCTTGTTCAGGACACCGAGTTTCCGTGAGGCAGGAGTTATAACGGATTCGAGTTTTTCAAAAAAGGGATCATATATGCATTTAAATTTCAGGACTGCACAGCATTGTCATGTGTGTATGACAATGCTGTACAAAACATTATTTATTACAAAAAAATAAATATGTTAAATTGTTTTATTGTTTATCCTAATTCTCGGGACAAGCTTTTATATTTTTATAAGAAAATATATCTTTTAATAAATTAAAGTTTATTTTCCTCTTTTAAGGCATTATAATATAAGCTTGTTTTTAAAAAAACTTTTTTTAAACTAATTGCTCAAATAATACGAAATATTTTAATGACTACCGAGTTCTTTATGGTTAGTTGTATCTACAATTATTTTATATAATATACATATAATAATTTAGTAATAAACAAATATGAAATGAATATTTTCTTGTGCTCAACGCACTTTTTAGTACATTGAAGCCATTCGCTAAATTGTAATAAAAAAATAAATTAAAGTTTACTTTCTTTTTTTAGAGCATTAAAATAAAAGCTTATTTTAAATAATCTTTTGTGATAGCGGCCATCTTGTTTTAGTTTTTTTCATGGTGTACTTTCATTTGATACCCTATATACAGGCCCATATTGTGGGGATTATACATAAAAATAATCTGTCAATTTGTGACGGCGGCCATCTTGGATTAGATTGTCTTTCAGAATATACTATATTCTACAATTCATTCTACAATTCAAGCTCTTTCATTTGACACCTAAATTGGGGTTTGCGTATGGATATTATCTAGGCTAGGCTCAAAGTACTCATCAAGAAAAATCATATAGGACCAAAGTACTCGTCAATACGAATCAAGCAAGCCCAAACTCGATGGGGTTGCGTCGTTTTATTTCGGAGTTCCTTTGGCCACCTTCCAACTTCAGCATCAGACCCTGGTTACCATATAGGACCAAAGTACTCGTCAGTACGAATCAAACAAGCCCAAACTCGATGGGGTTGTGTCCTTTTATTGCGGAGTTCCTATGGCTACCTTCCAGCTCCAGCATCAGACCCTGGTTACCACATAGGTCCAAAGTACTCGTCAATACGAATCAAACGAGCCCAAACTCGATGAGGTTGCGTTGTTTGATTGCGGAGTTTCAATGGCCACCTTCCAGTTCCAGGATCAGACCCTGGTTACCATATAGGACCGAAGTACTCGTTAATACGAATCAAACGAGCCCAAACTCGACGGGGTTCTGTCGTTTTATTGCGGGGTTCCTTTGGCTACCTTCCAGCTCCAGCATCAGACCCTGGTTACCACATAGGACCAAAGTACTCTTCAATACGAATCAAACGAGCCCAAACTCGATGGGGTTGCGTTGTTTGATTGCGGAGTTCTTATGGCCACCTTCCAGCTCCAGCATCAGACCCTGGTTACCACATAGGTCCAAAGTACTCGTCAATACGAATCAAACGAGCCCAAACTCGATGGGGTTGTGTCCTTTTATTGCGGAGTTCCTATGACTACCTTCCAGCTCCAGCATCAGACCCTGGTTACCACATAGGTCCAAAGTACTCGTCAATACGAATCAAACGAGCCCAAACTCGATGAGGTTGCGTTGTTTGATTGCGGAGTTTCAATGGCCACCTTCCAGTTCCAGGATCAGACCCTGGTTACCATATAGGACCAAAGTACTCGTTAATACGAATCAAACGAGCCCAAACTCGACGGGGTTCTGTCGTTTTATTGCGGGGTTCCTTTGGCTACCTTCCAGCTCCAGCATCAGACCCTGGTTACCACATAGGACCAAAGTACTCTTCAATACGAATCAAACGAGCCCAAACTCGATGGGGTTGCGTTGTTTGATTGCGGAGTTCTTATGGCCACCTTCCAGCTCCAGCATCAGACCCTGGTTACCACATAGGTCCAAAGTACTCGTCAATACGAATCAAACGAGCCCAAACTCGATGGGGTTGTGTCCTTTTATTGCGGAGTTCCTATGACTACCTTCCAGCTCCAGCATCAGACCCTGGTTACCACATAGGTCCAAAGTACTCGTCAATACGAATCAAACGAGCCCAAACTCGATGGGGTTGCATTGTTTGATTGCGGAGTTCCTATGGCAAACCTTCAGATCCAGCATTAGACCCTGGTTACCATATAGGATCAAAGTTCTCGTCAATACGAATCAAACGAGCTCAAACTCGATGGGGCTATGTCGTTTTATTGCGGAGTTCCTATGGCCACCTTCCAGCTCCAGCATCAGACTCTGGTTACCACATAGGTCCAAAGTACTCGTCAATACGAATCAAACGAGCCCAAACTCGATGGGGTTGCATTGTTAGATTGCGGAGTTCCTATGGCAAACTTCCAGATCCAGCATCAGACCCTGGTTACCATATAGGATCAAAGTTCTCGTCAATACGAATCAAACGAGCTCAAACTCGATGGGGCTATGTCGTTTTATTGCGGAGTTCCTATGGCCACCCTTCAGCTCCAACATCAGATCAGCTCCATGTCGTCATCATTATATATTTATACATATGCATGCAAAATTTCAGCTTAATCGGAAACCGGGAAGTGAGTCAAATTTAGCTCGCAAGATTAGACCCGAACATGCAAAAGATAAATAAAAGCTTGTAAAAAGGTTGAAGGTTTTTCGTACGGCAGCCACAAATAACAAAATTGTTAGTTATCAACTTCTCCGATTACTCCGTAGGACTTCGCGTCGTATACATACACAAATAATTACGCGACCGGGAGCTAGCTCAAAGCGACGTGCTCTCACTTCGAGTCTTGATTGCACACTGAATTTCGACGCGCCCGAGCCAAGTATTTGTAAGAACATCGATAAATCTATGTTAAAAAATTCAAATAAAAATCAATGTACGATAATTTAAAAAAATACCACGGTGTCAGTGTTTTGCTTACCTTTGTTCTATATATTTGTTAAACTAAAATATAATAGGGTTAATTAATGAAGCTAAAAATCACGAACGGTATGTGGGTGTAACCTAAATTTTAAGTAAAATTGATGCTATTTTTTAACGAAATGGTATGTAAATTTTAAAAATGGTGACGGTGATTGTGTAGACACATAATTTAAGAATTTTAATTTATTTTTTCCCGGTCAGTTAACTGGAACGTTAACGTAAAATATCAAAAACGCCAACGGCCTTTTTGCTATTTTTCGCGCCATGGGCCCTTAAATTATTGTTGAACCCTAAGAAGGGTTCCAAGGAATAATCTTATCCATAGACTTGGAATATACTGGCATATAGACCAACTGTCAGTGCGATCGAGAATGTAACTTATGAAGTTTTAGAGAGTTTGAAAGAGACAGTGCATTTAGCTAATTTGTAACTGATTTTGAATGACAGATCAGCCACATTGGATATTGGAATTCAGCCACATAGAATTGGAATTGATAAATTGGTCACATTTTAATGAGCTGTCAGTACGTCTATACGGTAGTATATTCTAAATCTATGATCTTATCCATTCTGTGTGAAGTGTGTTACTAGCCGCTTTGATTGTTCGATAACCAAATTAAAAAACTATGAATGATAAGATTTTATTTAAATGTGCTAAAAAGAGGAAAATAAACTTATTTAAAACATGACACATTTTTTATGATAATAAAAATGCTTGTGGCGAGAATGTAGATAAACAATAAGTAATACAATACCTTTTTAACTTGGTCTTGAACTTTATAACTGACTGTACAAAAATATGTAATTCGCCATTTTGTGACGGCTGTCATCTTGAATTTACATCGATTCTAATTAAAAATAATTTGCATTATTATAAGAACAAAAAGTGTACTTTAAATTTCAGGCAAATTGGAAACTGACAAGTGGGGTCAAATGTAACTTGCATGATTTGACCCAAACCAACACATATTGCAAGTTAAATAAAAGCTTGTAAAAATCATGACATAGTTTCAACTGACTGTACATTCATGAAACAAAAGAGAAACTAGAGGAATAAGCTATGTAGTCATTTTGCGACCTAGTCATAAAACGGATGTAGTCAATTAAAGATCTAGGTGAAATGATACCTAGTCATTTTTATGATATAGTCATTAGTGTAGTGTAGTCTTAATGCTATCTAGACAACCTGAGACCGACCCGCACATTCTGCGTATTGTACATTTTGCGTTTTGCTCATTTTGCGTGTCGTGCACATTTTGCGTATTGTACATTATGCTCCGAAGGGGAACATTTTAGGGACGCTTCAGGACATATCCATTATTATATAAAAAATGAAATAAAAATATAACAAAAAAAAAATTAAAAAAATATCTAAAAATGCTGCTCTCAACTAGTGCAGCATTTTTTGGATTTTTTTGAAAATTAATATAAAATTAAATAAGCGAGCTATTTTTTTTATTAAATCATCCTAATACCATGTCGTGAAGCGTCCCTTAAATTTTCCATGGTGATAAAATGATAACCGTGTATATGTAAGCATTATTAAAGGAGCCTGCTGACGTAATTTCATACGTTTAGTTGCAACAGTTTAGGCTCGGCGATGATTAATCAGTCAGCCCCCTGACCACAAAAACACGATACGATAAAGCGGTCTATCGCGGTGAACTGTCAAAATACGATAAAAAATCGTACGGTACTTAGATAAATAATGGGTATTCGTAACTTGGTATTTCCCATCTTCGGAAACACCAGCCCCCCTAGCACGTCCACCAAAACACGATATGATAAAGCGGTTTATCGCGGTGAAATGTCAAAATACAATAGGGTTTCGTCGTATTTTGACAGTTCACCGCGATAAATCGCTTTATCATATCGTGTTTTGGTGGACGTGCTACGGGGGCAGGCAGTATAATGATATAGAGCTGAGGCCCAATTCAGCTAATAAGTTACAGCCGAATCGAAACTGAACCGTTGCGAGCGACCAATCCGAACGCCACATTATCACGTCATCGAGCGGTTGAAAGGCAATATAAGCGCTCCGATTGGTCGACCGCAACGGTTCAGTTTCGATTCGGCTGTAACTTATTAGCTGAATTGGGCCTCTGCTCTTGATTGTAAATGGTTATTAGGACCAAAGTGCTTTTACCAGGTTTTATCTACTTTCATCTGTCCCGGTGTCTGTAATGAAAAATCTTGCAAGTTAAATTTGACCCACTTCCCGGTCTCCGATTGAGCTGAAATTTTGCACGCATAATATGTACGAGTATATCGCGTGACAGACAATGCAATAATATGATGACGTGGAGTTGATCTACTGCTGGAGCTGGAAGGTGGTCATAGGAACGCCGCAATAAAATAACGCAATCCCATCTAGTTTGGGCTCGTTTGATTCGTATTGACGAGTACTAAAAGCTTGTATTTTAAAAAGTTAATATCGATCTCGATATATCGATTCACTTTATCATATCGTGTTTTGGTGGTCAGGGGGCTGACTGATTAATCATCGCCGATCCTACACTATTAAAGCTAGACGTATGAAATTATGCTAGCAGGTTTCTTTTATAATGCTTATATCCACCTTACCACCTAAGAAAGGGTAAATTCGCTGAACGAAATATACAACCGCTACAAGGCCCACGGTGCATAATGCGAACTTCTGACTTAAAATGAATTCAAAGTATCAAGTAATTTTACTGGAGGCGTGTTATGGGACTGTATTTTTAGTCGAATGTAACATAAGAGCATAAAAATTTTTACCTGTTCGTGATGTCGTTAAACCTGGTCTGGATGCGTTTGAACGTCTGCCGCTGCGACGTCAGGTGCTCGCGCGCCTCCATCGCTATGTTGATCTGCTCATCCACTAAGATATGAGAACTGAAAGAAAGATTTATTAGTTACAAACTTCACAAAAATTTAGTCGCATAAATATGGTGATTTTGTTTGATTGTGTCTATCCTGATAGTCCTCTAGGGATGATATCAGATTTTTTTTCAATCTTGGTGTCTTTCCTAGGTAAGGGAAACATATGAACTTACTGTAAAAATATTGTTTACTTGTATATCCTCTATCGAGCACCATATTTATTGACAAACTTTAAATTGTACATTACTGCCGCGGTCTATAATGACTACTTTGCTGGTCGCGCTGATGATGGCCGACAGCGCAGCTCCAGGCCGACACAGCGCGGTCAGCGTGCAGCACTTGATGGACGAGCTGAGATAAAGGCCGAGACCGTAGGTCGAGGCCTTTACACTGAGGACAGCGAGGGCTGCAATGATGGCCAAGCTGGAAGGCCTAGAGCATAGCTAGGCTAGCTCGAGGCAATCATAGCGTGACCGAAGCAGTCATTGTGGGCCAAGGCTTGTATAGTGCTTTACTCAAAATTACAAGTACCTAATCTAAATAAAACCAGCAAGTAATTTAAATAAAAAATCTATTAATTAACTAGAAATTTAATTAAAATGACAATTAGGAAAAGTTAACGGCAAGGTCGACTTTGCTCAAACAAGGTTGTCAAAATAATAACCACATTACATGCATTTTTTAGTAAATATGCATTACGTATTCATATGATTAAAAGACGTTTAAAAAATCAGACGTAAATATTACTTAAATGTCATATTTCTGAAGTAGATCTGTTAAAGTTTTCTCAATACATAATGTGATAATTTTTCGCAAAAACGATATTTTCTCTATAATTGATTTTTGGATAACACAAGATAACCTGTGTAAGTGGTTAGCCTCCTTGGCGTACTGGTCGCGGCGACTGAGCCCGGCCGCGGCGGCGGGCGTCGGGCTGCTGCCGCGCAGCAACTCCTCGCGTTCCTTCCGAGCAATCACGCGAGCCGACGTCTTAGAAAACTCTTGCTGGTAATCCTGCCACACACGCAATGCTGTCATAATGTGCAGCATTCAATAAAAGTGGCGTAGGAGCTTGGGGTTCGGATACCCCCCCCCCCCCCCCCATTGAAAAGTCAGTTCACACTACATGCGCAGGTTCTGCAGAAGTGTAATACACTAGGCAAATTAAAGTCTTCATTTTAGACATCCCCTCATTGAAAAATTATATACCTATGTCTATGCACCAACGCATCACGGAGTGTAGTGCGTGAATGCGTGTTGTTACATTGCTTGTAAGTATCTCCGTTTGTATAGAAAACACGCACAGTCCAACACACAGAAAACGCATCCACGCACGTTCATGAAGATTACACGCCTACAAGCGGTGAAAGACGCACCCACGCGCGTAGGTGCGCGCGAGACGCAAGGTATGGCACACCGAGTCTCGCAGTGCCGTGCGTGATTTTGGAAGGGCTTGACGTTGATTTTGGAAACGCAACTACGCGCGTGAGTGCGTAAAAAACCCGCATGATGATGCGGATCTGCACTCCCGCAAGTACGCGCGTAGGTGCGTCGACACGCAACATGCAGCGTCGTGCGTGGCACAGTGTGAACCGCCTAATGGAGGACGAAAAATGATAAATATTTGAGCCGTCATTTAGAATGTTAACCGTTCTATTGGACAATGAGTGTAGTAACAGATTGCACCAGTATTTGTGTTCACACTGTAGTATCCTGCACAGATGTTTGTCTTTGTCGAGAATGGTTACTATGTCCCCTGAATTGGCCGAAAGGCACATAGTACATGAAGAGGCTGAAGTCTGGCTTTTTAGGGAATAACTATATGCAGAGAACAATAATAATTGTACTAAAAAAATTCAGAAGCTTATTCTAACACACCCAATGTGACCCCAACACTCACCATGAGAATTTCTCTGTGCCTTTTGATTGTGTGCATTGTGGCCGGACCACTTGGCGCTAGCTCGCCCATTTTATCATTTAATGAAGATAGCTGAAAAACCGACATAAATATATTCATATAAACCGACATATATCAACAAATTTTAGAGCATATTTTTCTGTCTGCTAAGTTTTTTAATAGCCCTGGCCCTGTCTTTAATGGTACTTCACCTTATTTAACAACTGTTGTAGTTCCATAGACATGGTATCGAACATATCTTCACTGTTGATGAGTGGCATGGCCTCAGAGCTGAGGCCAGACACAGACGAGCTCAAGCCCAGCTTGCTGAAGGCAACAAGCTTCATGTCTATGTCATTCTCTAGCAACCGAGCTTGCTTCCTCAGATCTGGCAATAAATATTAAGTATGTACTTATAAAAACATTTATTTTTAATTTAAGGGTGGTATTCCATTTATCAAATTTCTTTGCGAATGCCCATTCCACCTGTACTATGTATTTGTCTATGATTATGCATAGTGTGAGAAAATAGAGGAACGCAGATCAAGTTTAGATTGTTATTCAGTTATTTCTAAAAAAGAAAATATCAAAACAACGAAAGCTTGGAGTGAAGCCCCGGATCCAAAGGGGAAGAGAAAAAGCATGCATAATTTACTGAGAAACAAAACAAAACACCAACTTGGATCAAATATCAGTGTTGCTTGCACATTTTATGAATTCATCTAATTTCTTTGATCAAATATACATTGGACAAGGATATTTTATAAATGAAATACCACCCTTAGAAACGGGGTCTTATTAAGACTAATGAAAGTGAAATTGTCATATATTTGTCAAGCAGTTTTATCTCTAACACTATGTAAAATGCTTTAGTCATAAGTACATCTTTGACTATAATTTTGAGTTTATTTAAACAAGTAATGTTTAATATTATGTAGTTACCAAGGGTTTTTAAAAGAAAGTATTAGCAATTTTTGGAATCTAGGCTCGTATTAATAAACACGTCTCAAAGTTGAGATCGATCTTAAGCTGCCGTTTTGACGTTTAATGTATGGAACATCTGTCAAAAACGGTATCTTAAGATCAATCTCATACTTGAGATGCAAGTATTAATACGAGCCCTAGTATTCAGGAATGCTATCATATTCTTTATTTATTGTGTGAATACCATTATATTTATTATGTCAACATATATTTACTGTATCATATCCCTGTTTTTACAGTTTTTGCAAGACAAATACTGTCTGAATATTGGAATCTCCAAAAATATTTATTATTCTTATCAAACTTCACATTACAGTAGGTATTATAAACAAATTTAATTTGAAGAATGTCAAAATACGCTTTTAATATAACTTACATGTAATACTAGAATTGCAGTTCATTTGCATTGAGTGATTAATTAGGAAGAAACACTAAGGTCAAGAGAATATATATGACTGTATTTGTAAAATAATGCTGTTGCGCTGTGTGCCCGAACAACCGTTCTGAGCGGACAGAGACAAATGCAGCTCGGGCCAATAATACCAATTATAAAGTACAGAAAATATATGTTCCGTAGTCCCCTGTTTTCTCCGCTAAAACTAGACCGATTTAATTACTTTATGCATAAAAAATTTAAAAAGGGCTTTGGCTGTGTTTCTGTTTTGTTTTTTCATTAGTCTCGTCTAATTTGTTTGTTTGATGTTTGAATATAGCAGAAAATCAGGCCACCTTTTCAAGTTTTTGAAGTTTATATTTCATTTAATAATAACTAACTTTATAAAAAGAGAAAAACATAGGAACATGCTAAGAGTGGCCATTGATTTTTTTGGAAATATAGAACTATTTCCATTATCCAAGAAGGAATCTGGGGACAATGTTTGCATGGAAAAACGACCCGTACGATTTCCTCTTAAAACAGCATGTATTACAGATGTACATTATGGTAAAAGGTTGTAGAATTGATATCGAAGAAAATAACAAGCAAACAGAGATGTTAAAATAACCATGTACAATGTGTACAAAGTAATAATATGTATAATAAAACATTAGAGGCCTTACTAATAATCATTGTATAAGCCTGATTTAGTTAAACAGTGTTTTGTCACGTTCACTCGAATGACATTTCAAATTCGAACAAAAGAGACAAAACACTGCTTAACTATACAAGGCTTATACAATGGCCCTAGGTCTTAGAATAATAACGCATAGAAGGACAGCCCGGTAAAGAGCGCGATGATTAAAGTGAAGCATTAAAGTCGATGAATACTGTTACTTACCAAAGTCAATTACGTAAATTTATTAAATGAAAGTTTTTTTTTAATTCTGACCATTGATGGGGTGAAGGGCTAATAACCTGAGACACAGGACATGACGTAGTTCAGGTATTAGTCCACCATAAGCATTATCAAATAATTGTGTGTGAATAGCTTGCTAAAATATTTATTAGCATTATACTTCATAGTGTTCTTTATCTGTATGTGAATTTGTGAAGTCAAAGTGCACAATTGGATTGTTTATAGTGTTTATGGTGAGCAATAAAGGTATTATTATTCTTCTTCTTCTTTTTTAATATGTGGCAATTGGTCGTTGGAGAGAACGACCATTACTGCCAGTGTCAAGTGCCAGGATAGACAGTCTTATAGAGTAATAACGCGCGTTTTTGGTAAGCTTTTCAACGTCGTCGTTTGACCACCTGAAAGGACAATCACAATACAAACATAACAAAAATATGGTTAGTATGATTAGACTATTTATAATTTAATTTGGTTAGTACAAATATATTTACACAACACCTTAATAACGCGGACATCTTTTAGGATGAGCAAACTCTTAATATTAATAGGTCTGGGGATATTATTAGGAAGGAGTTCATATAAGGACACAGGGTACAAAGGACAATTAAAAAAAATATGATCTGTTGTACCTTCCTCGAGACCGCAATCGCAGATAGGAGAATCCCGGACTTGTATTTTATTTAGATGGACTGGGGTAGAAGAATGGCCAAATCTAAGTCTGCATAATATTGACGAGCAGTGTTTGTCAATACCACGGAGACGGAAAAACCAAGGCTTTATTGGAATGTCAGGTTGAATGTCTCCATAATATCGTCCTTTAACTTTACGGCTTTGTTCCCACCGTTTCGACCAGAGGTTACGTAATTCATCTCTTGCAAGGGAGGAGAGGTCAAAAGCGAACGCGTGATAAAAGTCCTTACTACCCGTCACAACTGCATCTTTAGCAAACGCGTCCACAGTTTCATTACCCTTAATACCTTTATGGCTTGGAATCCAGGCCAATGTTATGCTTAAGTTCTCTCTGGCACAAAGGTAGAGAAGCTCTTTGATCTTTAAAATATTTGGGTGTCTGGACCCGATAGACAGGGGATCTGAGTCAATAGCTTGCAGACTGCTAAGGGAGTCAGAAAATATAATTGTTTTATCAACTTTATGGCATATTATAAATTTCAGTGCTTCTTGTATCGCTAAAGATTCTCCGGAGAAAATAGATGCAACTGGAGGGTATTTAAAATTGAGAACAATATGAAACTTAGGAAACCAAACAGCAACCCCGACGTCTTTTTCACTATCGAATTTAGAGGCATCTGTATAGACATGAGTCCAATCTGCCCAGTCTTGTTCTATGATACTTTGAAATATATCCTTTGCTGAAGTATCGCTTTTATTTATTCCAAAAGAAAACAATATATGGGGCTTGAATATTAAAGCTTCGTAAGGGGTCGAAAAAAGAGGAGATGGGGATTGATACAGAGTGTGATTCAGATTGCTCAACTTATGAAAACTTTTAATTAGGCAAGGGTACTCCTTCCTATTCCAATAGGAATTTTGAGGGATCAGATTTGCGAGGCTTTTTAATTTATTCCATAAGGGATGAGGAGACTGCGCTATTTTGAATAAAAAGCTGTTGCCAAGAAAGAGACGTCTTAGGTCAAAAGGGGGATCAACTCCCTCGATTTGCAGAGCATTGGTAGGAGTAGTTTTCATAGCTCCTAATATTAAACGGAGGCTTTTAAACTGGATTCTGTCTAGTATCCTAAGGGCTTCTTTATTGGCTGGTTCTAAAATAAATGAGCCATAATCCACCATACTACGAACTAATGCATTATAAATTAATTTCTGAGCATAAGGATGAGCTCCCCACCATACCCCTGACAAACAACGCATTATATTTAGGTTTTTTTCACATTTGGCGGATGTGTAATTAATATGGTCTTTGCCTGAAAGAGTTCTATCCAGATACACCCCCAAAAACTTAACAGATTCTACCTCAGGAATTGCTTGACCATTGAATCTAATATCAATTTTAGGAACTTTTCTTTTCCTAGTAAAGACTACTACAGAGCTCTTAGCTGCAGACAAAGAGAGTCCATTGTCCGTCAGCCACTCTTCCAAATAAAATAAGGCCTGGTTAAGTCTTTGAACTGTCCCTTCAACGTTGTCAGAGGTCACATATAAAGTAAGGTCATCTGCGTATTGTAGGACATTACAGAAGGAGTTAACACAGCATTCCAGGTCAAAGGTATAAATGCTATACAGCAAAGGACTGATAACCGACCCCTGAGGGAGGCCTTTGCCTACTTGACGAGGTGAGAGCATGTTACCACCAGACCGAATATGTATAGTTCTATCCATCAACATGTTGCAAATGAAATGAGCTAACCTCACGGGAATACTCAGCTGGTGCATCTTTTGCCTGAGTAGCGGAAGTAGAACATTGTCATATGCGGCTGAGATGTCTAGAAATACTGCTACGAGATAATAATTCCTGGAGAGTGCTGATCTAATATCGGTGGTAAGTATAGCAAGGCTGTCCATGGTTGACATTCCTTTTCGGAAGCCGAATTGGCTGTTTGCCAGTAACATTTTATGTTCTACAAACCATTCCAGTCTTCTTTTAATGAGGTGTTCAATGATTTTACAAAGAGTGGATGAGAGGGCTATAGGTCTATATGAGCTTGCTTTATTAGGATCTTTACCTGGTTTTAAAATTGGTATAACTATTTGGGATTTCCAAGATTCTGGAACAACCCCTAATTTAAAAAACATATTAATAAGGGAGAGGAAAACTTTCCTTGTAAGCAGACCAGCTTTTTTAATAAAAGAATAAGGGATTCCATCTAATCCTGGAGAGGAGTCTTTAAGATGAACGATTGCAGACATCAGTTCTTGCAATGTGAAGGGTTCTTCAAAAATATGAAAGGAGGTAGATGAAGGGTACGAAGTCGGAAGGCAATCTAGGTTAGGCACAGAATCGGGAGCTAATGAAGAAGTGAAGTCCTCAATTCATTCAGAATTGTCATTGGAAGAAATATTAGGAGCACAGGATGAGCCCCTAAACAATTTAATGGAACGCCAAAGCAGGCTAGGAGGTGACCGAGGAGAGATGCTTTGGCAAAATTGAATCCACCCAGATTTTTTCTTCTTCTTAAAAAAGCGTTTTACTTGAGCAGTGATTTTTTTCAAATTGACGAAATTGTCTAGTGTCATTGACATATTGTATGCTATTTCTGCTTTTTTACGTTTTTGGAATGCTTCGGTGCATTCAGCGTCCCACCATGGTGGGGACTTTTTGGACCCGGGAGTAGTCTTTTTCAAAGGGATGTTTAAATCTGCAGCCTTAATAATAGCGGATGTAAACTGTTCATAACAATCCATGACATTGTCATCTTTGATTTGGGGGATTTGGCTAGTTTGGAAATCAGCTTCAGAGGAATATTGTTCCCAGTCTGCTTTGTTGAGGCGATATCTTAAAAGTGGAGGGTTTTCTCGTCTGGGTGGAGTCGGTAATAGAATGTCAATGAGGATCACATAATGGTCGCTGCCATAGGAACAAGGAAGAGTTCTCCAAGAGGTATTAGACATTAAACTGGAAGAGCACAATGACAGGTCCACTGCACTAACCTGAGCGGTTGGAGGGGTCACGCGTGTTGGGGACCCATCGTTAAGAACCCCCATGTTAAAAGTGTCCAAAAGATCGACTAAGTCACAGGCAAAAGGGTCGCATCTCGGACTGCCCCACATCAAATGGGAACAGTTAAAATCACCCAAAATTAGAGCTGGGCCTGTAATTGAGGAAAGAATGGCATTAACATCTGGGATAATAATTTGTGAGGGATGTGGAATGTACATACTGACCAAAGTAAAGCCTTGAATTGAGATAGCGACTGCGTTTATTGAGATTGAGGGAAAAGAAGGAAGAGTTACACGAGAGAATGGATATGAGGACTTGATTAGAATAGCAGATCCAGCGTAACCATCGCCTCTATCATCCCGAAGACAGTAATAACCAGGGACCCGGAATTGGGAATCTGGTTTGAACCATGTCTCCGAGATGGCGAAGACAACAGGGTTAAACTCATTGATGATCTGGGATAATTCTTGTTTTTTAGGGCGGAGACTGCGAGCATTCCATTGGATTATCGTGAATTTTAAAAATTTCAAAAAGTTGGGTCAGTTTATTAGCTGCGTTGGGCGGTGGGGGAAAATCATTACATTTGCTCAGAATATTTATTAGGAGGGATAATGTAACCTCCAGGAGGTTATCATTATTTGAAGTTGGAGCCCGATTAAGAGCAATTCCATTTTCGGGAGAGGGTGGGTCTAACTGGGCTATTAAAGCTTGGTGGGCAGCTTTATCATAACCCTCTGGAGAACGAGGACGAGGGCGGGGAGGGGTGAAGAGAGTTCTCCTGTGAGAGGTACCCGTGGGTCGTGGAGTAGTCAAGGATGTTTGGAATGGAGAGTGACTAGAAGGAGTTGCAGGAGCAGATTCTTGAGTAATGTTTGCATAAGACTGACGTACACGGGGGGATCGGGCTGATGCTTCAGCATATGAAATAGATTCCTGCGACATTGTAAACTTAATATTTTTTTGTCGGGAATGTTCAGGACATGTTTTGTTTGTAGTAAAATGCCTGCCAGAGCATGACAAGCAAGTGGCATTTTGTTCCTGAACAGGGCAATCATTCCCTGGATGAGGTTGGGCGCATCTGTAGCATCTGGGGGACGACCTGCATTGAGCCTGAACGTGGCCAAATCTGCAACAGTTGTTGCATTGTATGGTGGGAAGCTCATATAGCTCTACAGGAAGGGAAGTGTAGCAACAGTAAATGTGCTTCGGAAGGGTTTGACCACTAAATGTGATGACGGCAGTACCCGTTGGAATCCATTCAACACTACCCTCTTTAAGGTTTTTTCTATTTAAGCGACGGGCTTTTAATATTTGGCCGCAGTTATCCGGTAACTCAACTGATTCCACAAAGTCATTCATAGCCCAGTCTATAGGGATGCCTCTAACAATCCCCATCCTAGTGATGTTGTATGATGGGATGGTAGCTGAGAACTGGTTTTCCAAAAGTAAGGGACAAGATATGAAATTATTTGCGTCTGAAGGAAATTTAAATTCAATAGATATGCGGTTGCGTCCTACCCTTTTTATTCCCTGTTTGCATATATTTTCAATTTTGCCCTTAAACAGCATTTTTCCAAATTGTATTGGATTAATTGATGTACCAGATTTAGGATGATTCTCCTGACGCATTACATGAACCAAGAATGGGCCGGAATCTGTGGGCGAATATTTTTTTATTTCTAGCAAAGTAGGGTGGGTATAAACATTTTGGATCGACGCCGATGGCGGATTGGTAGTTTTGTTCGGAGCCTCGACGACTTCCTCACTTGCTGGTCTTTTTCGAGATGCATCCATCTGATGCGATACAGTTTCTAAGTGATCCGATTCATTAGCGTCAGAGGGTAGATTGCGGTCAGGAGGCTTTTTTGGAATCGATGACATTGTCGTCGATTCTGTATTAGTGTGTTAGTTATCCCAAAAAACACTTACCCTTAGCCCGGACACAAGACAACACAACAAACGGAAACAAAACGACGTTAAAATTAAGTAAAATAAAAAATTTCCAAAGACTAATAAGCGAACGCGTGTACTATCCTCGACGCTTAATTTGACAGTCCAGGTATTATTATTATTATTGTTATTATTTAGTTGCATCAAATTGTGTGCGCCGGTTGCGTTTCTATGCGTTATTATTCTAAGTCTTAGGTCTATAATGAAATAAGCACATTTATTCATATGGCGATGTTTTTTTGTAAAAGTAATGTTTAGCTTTTAACATTGCATGGAGAAGGGGCTCACTAAACAAACAAGTAGTAATTACTTTTTGTCAAAAACACATTAAATGAACTGCTATTTTACTGCAATGTGCAACGTCATAAACTATTTAAGTACCGGTGCAAATTAAGAACACAATACAAACCTTCCCAAGATCCCGTTAACGTAGACATTGCTGGCTTTTCTAACTGAATTTATGCCGTGTTTAAGAGAATTACAGATCTATGCCTATAAAAACATTTACAACGTAAATAACTCACGAATTATACGCTAAACTATTCTAATAAATTGGATCTCTTCGTTATCTTTTGGACTTGGCAATATTTTTGTGATTTCTTTCTCTCTTTTAACTGTCACTGTCAGAGGCGCGTTCCGAGTTGCGTTCCGAGGGTAATGCAACCGAGAGTGTTTTTCACACTCGCTCCGAGGTTCAGAACGGGTCGGTTGCAATCTTTTTTTTTAGTTTGTATCTTGCTGATCAAGATCAAGCAAAGGGCAAAATATTACTAATCCTTACTATGAAATTAACAGTCAATATCCATTTTTCTGCTTAAAAATAATTACAACACATAGAAATCACTATATTTCCCTTGTATTAGGCTTAAAAGAGTTCAAAGTAGTGTTATTTAATAAAATAATAAATAATTAGCATATTTTTGACATCGACTTTGACATAAAATCTGTCAGAGTGTTTTTCACCCTACGCTCGAGTCGGTTGTTTGGTTGCATCACTCGAAGCTTCTGAACGGGCACAGAGTGTACTAACCGCCTGTCAGAGCGTTTTTTACCCCGAGGCTCTGAACGGGTCGGTTGCTGCCAGGGTGCACTCGGAGTGCACTCGAGCGTAGGTTCTGAACGCAGCTCAGAGCCTATGCTCGAGTGCACTCCGAGTGCACTCTGACAGCAACCGACCCGTTCAGAGCCTCGGGGTAAAAAACGCTCTGACAGGCGGTTATACTGAAATACTTTTACGTGATTGGATGATATTGGCGGCCATATTCTATAATATCATCTACTAGAAGGAGAGGGAAATAAAAAATCATTTGAAAGAGGGAGATAAAAGATTTGGTTGCTGCAATCCGTTCAACGCCTCTGAGCGAGTTAAAAAACAACCGGACAACTACACCCAAAGGCTCTGAACGCGCCTCAGTTATTAGGGATATATCATCATCATCGATATATCGAATTTACTCGATGTTTACCATACGATACATCGGATTAATTCGATGTTTTGAAAAATAATTTTTTTATTCGATATATCAATATATTTATAAAAATATCGAATCAATTAAAAAAACCAGCGCTGACTCATAATGACAATAAACCGGAAGTAAAATTTCACATTACTCAATGATTTCAATTTTGAAGCAATTTCATTAGCCGGTAGTGACATTTGTGACCGAGCACAGAGCCACAGAGCATAAAGCTAGCCGATCAACAGTGGAAAATATCTATTCTTGAGGTTGGCTTTACTTACCGTCCGTACTCTTCGATCGAACTCGTCGATCTTAATATTTAATTTCTGTTTCTTCATGTTTTAAAGTATTAGATATGTTTTGTCAGTAATAAAATATTTCGGCTATAAATTCGTAGTGTGTGACTTACAAATGTATAAATCATCTCACCACTATCTTAGTAGTGTAATTCTATTAATTAAAGCAACACTCGTAAAAAATAATTCTTATTATACTACTAGTATAACTATGTTACTCTGGTGTCGATTATACTTTTACATATACGAAACAAACAACAACAAACTTTTTGCGTTTGACAAGACAAGGACAAATAAAAAATATTAAACTTTTTTGAAAAATATTCGATATTGAAAAATGTCGATATTTTTAAGCGATAAATTGAAAAACATCGATGTCGCGTTCCGATATTTGATATCGAATACTTATTATTATCGATATATTTTTTAAGTGGACACCCCTACTGTCAGTGTCAGTTCTCTGGGCTGCGTTCGAAAACATCACCCGAGAGGAGAGTGGCCGGTTAGGGTGGTCGGTGGTCATAGTCACTTATTAGTTTGTGGTCATAGTGTTGGTTGTTTTCAAACGGCACAGATGTCTGCTTTGCTTACACAACCAATTATACAAAAATAAGATAATACATATAATTAATCGGAGCGTCCATTCGCTATATGCATGGATTACATTTCTCTGTTTCATCTACGAAAATGCTAAAACCAACAGAATATTAATTCAATTAAATCGCGGCCGAATCTGGCTTCAGCAGAAATGAAGGTCAATTTTACAATCACGTCAATTGCGAATTGCGATACTTAAATAGTCTTTGGCATCTAAAATTAACTCATTGTCGACGTTACGAAGCGCATCCTTGCTCTCCGAGATGCACAAATTATGTGCGAATATGAAATCTTTGTAATCATAATCACAAACAACTTTAAAATCCACACAATTTCCCGCCAAATCTAATCGAGTGAAATTATACCTTGCTATATTAAGCAGGTGAGATTCTACTCGATCGAGTGCACTTCGTAGCGTTCTCGGACACGCCACTCCAACACTCCCGAGTGCACCCGAAATGTTCTCGGACAGACTTCGGGTGACGGAGTGCACTCCGAGGAATGTTTTCGGACGCAGCCCTGTCAGATGTTCTGAGTTCCACACATGGACTTATTAATAAAAAAATGCTATTTTTTATCAGGTAGTCGACACAGAGTCTTGTATTGACGCCGCAATAATTTGTAGGTAATTTTAAGGTAATCGTAATAGGATTTTTGGTAGACAATAACACCCCGGGTGAAACCGAGGATGACCGAATGATTCACAAAGTCGGCGGCCCTCCCGCCTATCTTATAATGATCACTCGCTATCGTTATTGTGACATTAGAACTACATATTAGGCCACCGCTACAATTCATGGTCTTCCTTTTATTTCTGACATTAGATTCATCATCATCATCATCATCATCATCACAGCTCACATACGTCCCCACCGAGGGGTTCGAGCCTACCCTATGTTAGGGTGATTAGGCCTTAGACATTAGATTATTTAGCAAAAAATAATCTTTATGATGAAGCCTTTCGATCGGTATGATAAAGCTACAGGGTATTTTTTTTTCTCGTGTAGCGGGTTCGATTCCCGGTTCAACCATGTAATTATTTGAAAATCTATGAATGCAGTTTAAATTGTTTTTTAAATTAAAATAATGTCTTCTTTCAGTAAATTCTACAATATTCAAGGTACTTTCCCTCCATGTGGCATAGCCGTGGGACGCCCTGTATACTTGGGAATGCATTTGGTCTTTTTAACGATCGTTAGGTAACTTTCTCAGCATCATATAACTTGCTTAAACCTTCTAGTCAGCCAAGAACGTAGTTTGTAGTGTCTATCTTACGTATTATAAAGTTTAGAACAGTAGTAATTAACCACTTGTATCGATAGCACGCATTTAATTTGACAATCCCGCACACTTCAAGTTATAAATTACACCTGCGGGCCTATATTCTCTAACTACGGTTAGTAAGTAGAGCTGTCATTTTGAAAGAACTTCTTTTTTGCTTGGTGGCGTTTCCCTTTTGGATTTCGCCAGAATCGAGTTTTTTGCTCAGTTTTCGTTTTTTAGATGGATGATAATGCCCTTGTAAGACTGCTTTCTTGACATGGATCGTGAAAATACAATGGGTAGGTGTATTTTATTTATTTATTTTTATTAGTTAAAACTACTTTGCCAGTTGATACCTGCAAAGAGGAAATACATAATAGAGCACACACTGTTAGTAAGCAGACAGACAAATTATAATTTAATACTATTGTTAGTTATGCAATCACAAAGAACATAAATAAAGGGAGAATTTACATAATACAGGAGGGTATTAAAATTTGTAGGTTTAGGAATGTGCACTGGAAGGATGTCATATAGCGAGACTGGGTATTTGGGACAATTAAAAAAGATAGGTTCTACAGTTCCTTCATCCAGGCCGCATTTACAGAATGGGGTGTCCTTCACCTTAATTTTTGCCAGAAGGACTGGTGTACACGCATATCCTAGACGTAACCGACATATAGTGGATGTGCATGTTTTTGAGGCTTGCTTAAACCAAGGTTTGGGCGGAATATCGTTCTGAATATTTGCATAATGCTTTCCCACCACACCACTACTCCTCCTCCATTGAGCAACCCAAGAGAATCTCATATCTCGTCCCGCTAGTGCTATCAGATCATGTGAATAAGTTCTAAAGTGATTGAGGGCACCGTTCCTAGTAGCATCCTTTGCAATCATACTCGTATCTACAGTCTCATTGTCCCGTATATCCGAATGTCCAGGTATCCAGATCAATGTTACCTGAATACCCTGAAGATGGCATCTGTGAAGGGCATTTCTGATTTTATAGATTAAAGGGAACCTATACTTTATACCCATTACTAGTGTAGTGATTTTATGTGTTCAAGACCTTAGAGTGTCAGAGCGAGTTACAACCGAACAACCGTCGAATTTGATGGTTGTAAAACGCTCTGACGTTTATTACTGAAATACTCGTACGTGATTGGATGATATTGGGGGCTATTATCTAAAATGTTATCTGATAGAATGAGAGATAAATGAAAATTCATGTGAAAGAGGGAGAAAAAAGATCTGGTTGCTGCAATGCGTTCAACGCCTCTGAGGGAGTTAAAAAACAACCGGACAACTACACTCAGAGGCTCTGAACGCGCTCCAGTAATGGATGTTAAGTTTCTTTAAAAAACGACAGCTCTAGTTAGCACTCGAAGTTAGAAAATAGGCCTGCAGCCCCCCTAGACAAATGCCACACGCTAACTTTTCCGCAGTCGTTCCGCAGATAAAATATATGAAGATGACATTAGCTGTGGCAAAATAGCGTGAGGTTGTCGCAAGCTAATGCCATTTCCATACATTTTTTCTGGGGAAAGACTGCTGATACATTCGCGTGTGGCATTTATCTAGGGGGGCAGGCCTATTCTCTAACTTCGGTTGCTAACTAGAACTGTCTTTTTTGAAAGGAACAACATCCATTACTGCTATCATGAACGCCGCCGTAACACATATATAAGATCAATAAACCAGTAATGGATATAAAAGTGTCTTTCAAAAATGACAGTTCTAGTTAGCAGCCGTAGTTAGTGAATAGGCCTGCTGGCTCATAGAATGCATTAATATTTATTTTTTTATGGAAAAAACTACGTCATTTCTATCGGACAAATGTACGGGAGGAAAATATATAGGAATGGAAATCCATTAGGTATTCTATGAAATTGTGAACATAAATGTAATGAATAAAGACTTAAATACAAACAATAACTATTTTATTAAAAAGTAAAGCTGTAGATATGGCACTGTTTTTAACTGTTTAATAACTACGTGGTAATGACATTGGCAGAAGAGCTGGAGGCTAGGCCCACCACGCTGGCGCCGAACTGCAGCATAGCCCGCAGCATGTCCATCTTGAAGGTCCAGAGCGGAGACGACTGCGGTAGCGCTTGTGATGGACCATCGTTGCGGACCTGTATCATAATGAAAATTTTAGTTCAAAAAGAGATAATATAGCAGCTAAATAATACCCAATAGGTTTTTTTATAAGTTTTATTATTGTTACACACAGACTTGAAAATTCGCAATAAAACTTACAATCATTATTCATTTATTCATACATTCAAATTAGGCTACTTAAATAGTTTAATTTAGTCATGTATTTAGACGAAGTAAGAAATTTAATTAATTTTGATATAATAATTATGGAACCATTGGCGCCCAACGTGGGGCTTCTGGTAATTTGTGATTTAAGTCACATTTCACAATGCCTATTTACTGTGAGGGCATAGTAAATATTATAGGGGTATAAAAGCTGTATGATATAAAATCACAATTAAAGTAAATAGTGCTTATGGTAACCTCACGTTTTTATTTCGGTGGCTTACGTCATTTCTTCTCTCTTGAATAATTACATTAACATAACTTTCCCTCTTTTGTCCTTGCGAAACAAACATGCTTATATCTAGCGGGGCTGAATAAAGGTTTGTGAAAATAAATATTTTGTCAATATACTAGATTGGATATCCTATACCTATTAAATGTAAAGATTTCAATAAATCTGATAGTACAAAATTATAATATTACTTAAATATCAACAATTTATTTACACACGTATATTCGACGTCACAAAATGTAGAAAATTAGTTATTAGTAGTAGAAAATTAGCTTTTATTTACAATTATAAAACTATTATTACATAAAAAACTTTCCTTATTTGTAGGAATATAACTACTGTTTTTGTGAATTCATTTCCGCTCTGTAAAAAGGTTCAATTTGGCCGTATCTCCTCCAAGGCTGCGAGCTGCCACTAGAACTAGTTTTCGACATATCGCCGAGTAACGACATGATGAGGCTGAGGAAAAACCCGGCAGAGTCGGCCATTTTGTTATCGTTCGCGCCATCTTCATCGGATTCGTCGTCTTGCTCACCAGCCTGAAAATTTAATAAGCCGTAAACATTTGTGTAAAGGTTTAGTGGCCGTTCATGGGCGCCGCCAGGATTATTTTCAGGGAGGGTGCATCTGCGTCTACACATATTACTAGTTACTAATATAAAATGATATAGCTTATGACACTTCTAAGGTCTCCATGAATCTAAAATATGAATGTTTTTGCTATGTTTTTTCTTTCCTGACTGGAAGGAGCAAGTGCACTCCCTTGCACCCCCCTGTCGGCGCACATGGGGCCAATTCACGCAATCTGGCAGAAAGTTTCATATATGAGTTTTCAAGGTGAAGAAATGATGTAGAATATTACTACACGCAAATTACTGTAGACTGAAAAAAGCTTTATAACCATTGACGTATATGAAACCGTTAATGTATATTTGTATCAAAAAGAATATTGAATAATAGCTAAGTACCTCTGTTATGAAATAAAATTCCACTTGACCCTTTCGTAATTTCCTACGACGATAATTGTTGTTTACAAAAAGGATTTTTATAGTTTAAAAATAAATGGTTATCTAATAAGATACCTATCTATAAGAAATGATCCAGAATTTTATTCCAAAAATCAATTAAAATGTACTTAATAGTAGGTAATGTATTCGCTCGTGAACCTAGATGCAATAATCAATTACATTGTAATGTAGGTAAGGTAATAATCCCCATCAAAGAGTAGTTTATAGGTTATGGTGAAGAAATAATGTAGGCAGAGGGAATCTGTTAGTTATTGTACGGCCCTTATAATCGAAATTCCTAATTACTTATATTGTTTTTGAATTCAGTTACTTAAAATGCGTTATATTTACCTAATGTGACAAAACCAAATATATTATAATCAAATCACCATCATGCAGATTTTGTATATTTTTTAAATTTGATAAAGTAATTCATTAATTTCATGAATATAGTGTAATTTTTTGTCATTATGTTTATCAGCTCTCAATGACTTAAAATTTTGGAATACTTATATGACGAAAATGATAAAAATCGGAATATTAAGTGGGTCAAATATCAAATTTTATATTATACATACCGCACTTGTTCCTTTCACCAATTTAGATACTAAATTGCCGAAGAATGCTCCATTATTTTGCTGAAAAGGATGATAATAATATAATATAGGTAGACAAACATAATAACGGATTATATTACGCAGCTAAAAGTTTTACTAACCGCTCCACCACCAGTAAGGGACTCCAACGAAGTCAATAAATAACTGGCTATTATAGCTCCAGGATTTTCTTCACCTTCAGACTATATCCCAAAAAGAAAGATTTAGATTATATTTTTAGTATGATTACATCGTTTTACTCGACAAGTACTTTTTGTAAGAAACTCACCAGCAATCCCACGAAGAGACCTAGAGCTGAGGCAATCAGGGCGTTTACATCAATTCCATCCCCCTAAAAGAAGCACAAAATTTGAAAAATACAAAATAAACGATTAATAAACGGCTAATATTTAGTTTACTTACACTAAGATTTACAACAATACCGCTGACTGTCGCCAAAAGTGAGCCCAAATCCGATTGCCCGTCCTCCTGTAAACATTGATTATGTTTTAAACTTTCACACTTAGCATTCAGTTTCATTAAAATAGTCGAAAAGACCACATACCCCACCACTTAGTCCGGCTAAGATGCCTAGAATACCACCTCCTTGACCATCACCCTCTGGGGGTTCGTCATCATCATCGTCAGAGCTGTTTGATGCATTCTCCGAGTCTTCAGAATCATTATTAGTATCCTCTGTATCTTCTAGGCTTTCCTCTGTACCACCAGAGCTGTCATTCTCATTGCTCTCCGAGCTGTCTTCTTCAGTTTCCTGCTTTTGGAATGTTTGCACCGGTGGTTTCAAACCTTCTATCTCATCAATCTCAATTTCATTGTCAGCAATATCTTTCCGTCGCAGGAGAAGTTGACCACCGTTCGGACCAAGTATTTCATTCAGCATATTCCATAAAAATGGCTATAATTAAATACATTCAACGTTATTTATAAATAGTAATTAATCTTAATAAAATGTTTTATTTAACGTGCATTATTTTGCATACCAATTAGTGATGTGAATAAGTGCTTACCTTGGAGACTTTAAAAGTATTATTATATCGCTAGTGCTGCTAACCATTTAACAGCCATGTGCATCACCACACTTTTTTACACACACACACCTACAAACTAAACAGGGAAATAAGAGTGCATTATGCATTCACCAGAGAAAATATTTAAAGGTGCGAATTTTGCCAAACGTGTATCTCATTCCTCTGCCTTAATTCATACAAAACCAACTTAGTGTACAGAAGAATATATTCCGGTGCGGATAATGACTGGGATAGAAATTGATTGGGTGCTAGCGAGGGGTGTAGGTATAGATGCGAAGCTATTCACAATCCTATTCTGTATGGTCTGCACATTGCTAGGATTCTTCTGGATGGGATACATAACATCGCATGCACACACAAAATCCGCAACACAAAGAGCCGAATCGCTCAATGCATGGTCAATTAACTGACCTAGTGCTAGATTCTAGCTACCCCTAAAAATAACAATTTTACGGCAATTTTTCTGATCTTTTTAAGTAACACAATAATTATGAATATTACTTGAAATCAATTAGTCATTTAATTGAATATTAACGCACCTATATATATATAGATTACACTCGGGACCCACCATACCCTTGGCCATACCCTTGGCCATACCCCTGAGGGTAGGATGGAACTTAACCATACCACCATAGTACTGCTGGGATTTAATATAAAATCTGGGATCTAGGTGCCATATGACTGCGTCAAGGACGTACATATTTACTAGCTCAAACTTTAAATATGCACTTCTCTATTTAATGTTTTTGATTTAAAGTAGGTATCGCAGATTCGCAAATTGTAGTATTGTAGGTAATTGTAGTGTTAGAAAAAAGTGCCTTGTAGGCTAAATAAATGCCGCAACTTTACTTTTTCATGTTTATGACAATCATAATACACTGCTGAACATCATAGGTCTTCCTGATGAACGGAAAATATCGGCAATTTCCCACTACGGTGGGATTTATAAGTACTTTCGTTGCTATGCAATGGCGTGATAGCGAAAGGTCTGGGTAGTTAAGTTTTAAGCAATTATCATAGGTGAATTTGTTCTTTTAATAAGTTGCCCTTATGGGAAGTTGCCATTCTGAGACGTTGTCCTTATGCGAATAAAGAAAGGAAATGAAATCATGTTCTCATCTTCGAGTGATACAACGTGTAGCCTGTAACCTTACATAGCAACAGAGCTACTCAGTAATGCCCCTTCTGTTAAATGAAAAGATAACTCACGGTATTGGACATAGAAGCCGGGAACAGAGAGCTAGCTAGTCTCAGCAGGGAGAAAATACTGCTGCCACTGGTAGCCGATGTCTGCAGCGCTTCGGAAGATATCATATCGTCGTTATCATCGTCGTCCCCGAGGTCGTTTCCTGCGTCTGGCCTATCTACCTGGAGATCACAGACCATTATCACATTAGCAAGGTATTTATTTTATACTACATCTGCACGGAAAGTACCATAGTTTTTTTTTAGAAAAAAAGAGTAGAGAGAGAATGTAGGGTTATTTTTCCGGCTCGCTTCGCTCGCTCGGCTCGCGCGCTTGGTTCATGTTCAAACCTACGCTCGTCGCTTCGCTCCTCGCTACCTATTTTTGACCCGCCTACAGTTTTTGCTCGCTTTGACGTTTCTAAACAGTATACTAAATCTGATTTAATTTAGTGTGCAATTCAGTATTTTTGGTATGCATTCAGTTAATTAGTGGAGTTACCTAGTGTGCTGAAAAATTATACAGATGTGCATTTAAAAATATCCCTATCTCTATCTTACTCACTCGCGCCACTCTGCACTCCAGTGACGAAAAAGCGCGCGAAGCCGCGAACCCATTTTCAGTTAATTTGTTCTGCTTTTAGAAATAATGCAATGTAAAAGGATTTTTTTGTTATAATAATCATTAAATTTGCCGAGCATGGCTTCTTGAAAATTAAGACAAATATGATGAACAGGTTTTGTTGTACTTACAGCCCCCTAACCATGATCGCTTAAAACAATATTAAAACCGCGCTGAGAGCGGGATGGCGCTATACGCAGCAAGAGCGGTGTCTCTGTTTTAATATTGTTTTAACATCATGGTAGGGCCCCTGGTTAATATGCGACTGGGATAGTTATTTTGCTATGAAATATGGAAATTTTGTTGTGCAGTCAGTATTTATGCTATGTAGGGGAAGGTAGCCTAAAACGGGTAGGCCGCCTAAAACGGGCAAGTACTCGTACATTGCTGTATCAAGCGTTAGGGTTATTGTGTTCGTGTGCCGAGATTTCCCGAACGTCGACGAACTTCGATCAGTTTCGCTCGGATGCCGGAGTCGTGTAATAGCGTAGGTGTATGCAACGAAAGTTTTTTAGTGACTTTATTTAAAAAAATAAAGGTAAGTGTCTTACGATTAGTCAAAAATCTTTATACGAATCATGCTATTTGTGTTACCATCTTATTTTAGCACTATTTAACATTAAATTAAGGTAGAAAGTTTACCGGTATTACCTTCCAATTTGAGGTTATTGTAATTTTGCATAAACATGTGCTCTTGGGCAAAACGAGTAGGGCAAAACGGGTACCTACTACCTACCCGTTATGATATAGAAAAGTGTTAAGTTCATCTTATTTTGATTTTTCTTTGTTAAAGATTCAAATTATTTAAAATGTTATGGTTAAAGACTGAATTTGTTATAAGTAGGTTAATTAACATTTGTTACATTTGTTTATATTTTTCTTTATTTAGAAAAACATAAAGTAAGTTAGTTTTCAATGTAAAAACATTTCTGAACAAAGTTTCCTGCAAAAATATGTTTAATATATTTTATAATTTCAGTTTTTTACTAATTATAATATATACATGTTATAGCCTGTCCAAATATGACTCTATCCTAAGCATACCTGTTTTGCCCGAAGGGGGTTACCCGTTTTAGGAACACATGTGGACAAAACGGGTTTTTAAAAGGGTTTTGTATTTATCTTATTTAATATATATTTGATATATAGTACCAACATATTATGTTTTATTTTGATGCTCGATAAATATTCTATCTCATAACGTAAAAAAAAATATTCTTATAAAGGTAATTTATAGATTTTATTAACCATTTCCTTAGCTTACCCATTTTAGGCCACCTTCCCCTATGTAGTATTTTTGTACAAAAATAAATTAAACTGTATTGCATTATGAGGAAAAAAGTAATGTCATATTAATGTATAATTTCGAATTATCTGCAGTTTGAGTTTTGTTATACATTTAGTTTATTTGTAGTGAAGTAAGTTATTTGATGTAATAAAAAAGAATATAAATGATTATTGATAGGCGATTATTTATTTGATATGATATTTATAATATCCCTAAAACAACTGTCCAAATTTCACGTTTCTATCATTAGCGGTTACGGCTGTGCGTGCGTGTATAGATGGGAACTTCTCTTTTTATATATATAGATTAGATATAAATATTTAACATGGAATACTTACAGCATCATCTCTGCTCGTTCGACGCACCTCCCGGGCGGACACTTTGTCAGCTGACCCGTCTCTCCTGTCCACAGCGGTCGGCAAGCAGAACGCGTGCTGAAGGAAGCACAGGCAGAACACCACCGCCACTTGTTTTCGGGAAGACATCGTTGCTACGACTAACACACCACAGAATATTGCAAAGTTAATTAAGTCTATATATCACCCATTAGCAGAGAATGTGGTTAAGTGTTAATTAAGTAACTACCCAATAAATTGGTTCGATGTAACTGTGTATATGTGGTTGATACCCAAAGAAATCACATACAAGCGTAATGTAGGTGTCAGATGGCATATTTAGCATAACCACAGAATAAATGATAGTACTTGGCATAACGAGCTTTCCGCCAGCATTTCGCGTTCGTTATTTTCGTTTTTCCCGTGGGAATTCTATATTTTCTCGCAATTAAAACAATTCAAACTATAAGGGTAGTTCTCATTAAAGCTCAAATTTAATATTTGTTAAAAGGTTTAAGTTAAGAACAAAACTTTTATATCGGAAGATTAAACATGTATTAAGCTACTAAACAAACCAATTTTATACTAATGAGAGTAATAATACATTTTTAAAATTGATGAACTTGGTCAAAATCGGGGTGATTTTCTACGTTCTCATCGTGTCACACTTCACCATATTTGTATATCAACAAAATTCACCATATTTGTAACATATACTAAAATCATCGTAATTAAATACACTTTACAGATTTATTCATGTTTTATTCAATTAGATTAAACACGAACACCGGAGCGTTTTAGTGGGTATGCCTGGCACTGTGATGGGGGAGAGCCCTCTCACGCTTGCCGTCTAGCCAACGGCGGCTACGGTGCGGTCACGCATTTCCCCCCGAAAAGAAATGGGCGAGAAAACGTAAATTATAATCATTAAATGTATAAGTCAATCGAAGATTGTTATCCCTTCAGTGGGTAATTATGTATTGTAAGAATGCGAGGAGTAGTTCTCAATTTAGACTAATAAAATAAAAAAAACAACAAAGCTGACCTGTGTTGTGACTAGAGTGCGGAGCACGCATCAGCCGCCGATTGGTCCAGCGTCCGCAGAAAGGACAATCTTATAATGACACATGGTTCCGTTTGCATCTACAGGCTGATGCCGTTAGGCTTGTATTGGATTGGACTTGTGGCTCAAATAACGAAGAAACTTTAGGGATGCTTATGACTAGTAACAGGTTTTTTCTTATTCTACATATAAAAGTTATTGCGGCGCATGTAATTGGTCGTTAAGGAACAAACACTTCATGATACCTACCTTACTGGCACCTACTTCTAATAGGTACCTATTAGAAGTAGGTGCCAGTAAGGCATGAACCGCAGTTTAATAATGTCATATTACATTTCTGTGCATGAGTGAAGTTACCAGACCCCACTGGTGGGATGCTGTGAGTAGTTAGGTTACTCTTGCATTAGTCCTCACAATAGTCTATAACGGAGCCCTCGCGCTGGCCTACCAGCACGACGGTATAGGAAGTTGGTGTCTCCCTGTGCGAGGATGTTATCTTGCGGATGAAGAAGGAGGCTGCGGAGCAAGAACGGGACGTGCCTTCATAGACGCTCTCCAACTACCCGAAGCAGCTGGGGAGAGTCTAGCCTAGTCAGACCTACAACATCTGACTGAGAGATATGGCCCTGACCTGTAGTCGTATGAAAAATCATAATCTCAATGCCGATCGATAGGATTTGTTTCAAGAGTAAGCCTATTGATCGCCTGTCTGGGGGTCACTAACGAGTTCAAACCTGGTGACCCTCCTCTGGGCGATATCACAGCTTGTTTTTACTAATGAACCTATTTCAAAGGTTCGTTTGGTGAATTGGACATTCTCATCTTGAGCGTGTGTCCTTGAGGGTGGAGAGGTTCTGGAGGGAGTTTAGTCGTGTATGGGAATATCAGCGGAATAGCCACAGTAGATTCCTACAGCATATCCAAGTAGGCGATCTAGTCAGCTTAGCCCTTTGGTATAGTAATATTCCACCTAAAGCAAGGTAGTTTAACTATTGTAAAGATGCCGTGAGGTTTTGCGTCGTGCTGTCACAGCAAGAGTTACCATTGCCATTAGTGTTGCCCAAAATTGGTCTTGCAGTCTTGCGAGACTTGCTGCAAGACCGAGACCAAGGTCGGCCTAATTGTAGCAAGACCAAGACCAAGGCTGTATGCTTACTCAGGCGAACAAAAATCAACAACCCCAACACAATCCCAATGTCGATCGATCGGAATTGGTTCAAGTGTAAGCCTACTGATCCATACAAGATTTGAGCAAGAGTCTTGCTCAAGAGTCTTGCTCAAATCTTGTATGGATCAGTAGGCTTACACTTGAACCAATTCCGATCGATCGACATTGGGATTGTGTTGGGGTTGTTGATTTTTGTTCGCCTGAGTAAGCATACAGCCTTGGTCTTGGTCTTGCTACAATTAGGCCGACCTTGGTCTCGGTCTTGCAGCAAGTCTCGCAAGACTGCAAGACCAATTTTGGGCAACACTAATTGCCATGTTTGTTTAACAAAAGATTAGGTTTTAATGCTGGCTGTATAAGAGGGCGTAGTCGCCGGTCGAAGGTCCTCAGACGCGCTGCGCTTGCGCCACTCGAGTTGCTAAACCGTCGTGTCAAATGAGCTACCCGCGCCGGCCGCGCGGCCGCTTCCGACCGGTGTGACGCCGTAAACACACCTATTAGCCGGAAGGATCTAACGATGTGGATAGATGGGGAATTTAATTGATTGTCTGTACTGTAAATACGGAATATTTGTGTGCTACCTTTTTTGGTTAGTAGGTATTGGACACTTTTCAGAATTCATTAATATAAATTAGATAATTTAGTATAATAATTTTGTTCTTATTTGACTTGAAAGATACGTTACTCAAATTCTCTGAATTTAAAGAAACCAAAAAAACATTAAATCTCTTGACTATAAAATTGTACATATTTTTGCAAATTATACTCGGCTTCGTCCTCGGGATTAGCAAATAATACTTGTAGTAACGCCTAGTGATACGCCAGTCACGCACTTTATTTGAGGGTATAAATAAAATTTAAAATGAGTCTCACGTCAACAAGGTGGGCGACCTATCCGCTCGCTTCATTCGCTTTTTAGTGCTCGCCACGATCACACTCTCGCGTCTTAAAAGTTTTTACTTTAAGTGAGGTAGTGCTTATTTATAATGCCTAAGCGGAAAAGTGAGGAGGATTGTCAAATCTGTTGTGTAAGTTTAAAAAACTCGAAGTGTTACGAAGATGCCGTACGCGGAGTCTCAAGGTTAGTCATTGTGTGAATAAGTGCATTTATTAGTGACTATGGCCGAAAATGTCATTTTCTATTTGCTGCCCGTACAATGCTCGTTTGATAACGGGCAGAAGTATGATAAGTCAGCCATCTTGTTATATTCTCATAAGTACTAGAGAAACTTAATTAGTTAATGACGAATTATACCTATAATGGTAAATTTGTCACGTTTTTATTTTTTACTGGTTTCCTCTGAAATGAAGTTTTATAACCCAATGAAATAGTTTTACGAAAACTGTTAAATAAGATTTATTTCATACCTACCTAGTGGGCTTATTTTGTATGAATTTTTATGACACTATATCTCTTAGAAGAAAGTTTACTAAATAATAGTTATTGCTACAGTGATTATTCACTAAACTAGGCTTGCGTACCTCTCTTTGGGGTTGCACTACCCAATAATAATTTTGCGAACAGTATTTTAGGATTGTTCCTTAACTGATTAGCAGTAATAATAATTATCCAATCGTAACATGCACCTACTTTTTATGATTATATACTAAAGAACAAATACAGTATATACATAGTGGTAATGGTTACCTATCCTGGTTTGCGAACTTCTCTTTGGAGCTGTACTACCTTATGGTAATGGTAACCTCTCCGGGTTTGCGTACTTCTCTTTGGAGCTGTACCACCCTATAAATTAGTCTCGCGAACAGTACTTTGGTCTGTTTCATGACTAATGGAGATATCGGTGTATTCATAGTGGCAATGGTTACATATCCGGGTTTGCGTACTTCTCTTTGGAGCTGTACCACCCTATAAATTAGTCTCGCGAACAGTACTTTGGTCTGTTTCATGACTAATGGAGATATCGGTGTATTCATTCATAGTGGCAATGGTTACATATCCGGGTTTGCGTACTTCTCTTTGGAGCTGTACTACCCTATAAATTAGTCTCGCGAACAGTACTTTGGTCTGTTTCATGACTAATGGAGATATCGGTGGTTTTCAGAGCAAGAACGTAATAACAACGTTTTAAACCTGCAGGCCTATTACGATCTCACGGTTTTCAAATAATATCATATGATATCATAGTGCAAAGCGAAAATTATGATTTTCGGTCAGATTTTTGATCATTCGTTCGTTATATGATATTGACATCATCGAAATTATGCCATAGTAATGATATCATTGGAGATCGGTAATACGAAATGAAGCATTTCATGATTTATTATGCCATGTCATACGATGAAAGATTTATAATTGGCCTACTGCTCGATGGGATTATTGGTTCTGAGCCACGTTCGGAGATGCAGGTCGACCTCGACCCAGAACCCGCCGAAGTGGCTACGCCCGCCGTTTATATCTTCTGTGCCGTCATGACGGTCACCCCCGTGGTGGTCGCCACCACCGCCACCACCGCCACCACCGCCGCCGCCGGCGCGCCTGAGCAAGTGACGGATACCGACGAGCCTGGGTCAGCTAATGCGATGCTAAACACCACAATACTTGAGATATTGGGCGAGGATCCAACTATTTCGAATACTTTTGGAGCCAACATTCACAAAGACTTTGCAGTTAAGTTGGAACACACATTAATGTGAAATACCTTTCGCCGACTAACTGCAAACTAATTAATGCTCCCGTAGGTACTGAATGCCGAAATTAAGGTGGCTATCTCCGATATAAACGCTAAACGTTATAAAAATATCGAAATTAGGCAAAAACAAGTTTCTACGGCTATTTCATGCTTGAACCAAGCTATTAATTCGCTGACCTCGAAAAATAACAGTGACCCAGAATTAATAAAAATGTTGATGGACACAGAACGTATTCTCTGTGACTTATAATACCGGATTCAGTCATACGACGGAATTTTATTGTCTTCCCTTAAAAAGGACATGAAAGACCAGCTTCAAAATACTTAACCATTTTTTATTCATTCATTAGGCGAAAAACTGTCAGAAATTATTAAGACTGCAAAGGCGATAAATAAATAGGGTGCAGAGTAAAAAAAAAAAAAAAAAAAAAACTTTTATAAATTTATAAAAGCAGATCATTTAAAAATTGAAAATTTACGCTCAGTGCTAAAATTTAAAACAAAAAATTGTTTCATGACAAAAATAGATTTAAAAGATGCCTTTTGATCCTAATTCAAGAAAATATTTAAGATTTCAAATTGAACAAGAACTATTTGGCTTGAGTACTGCACCATCAAGGCAATAAAACCAATTGTCCGATTACTCCGTTCTGCGGACCTAAAATCAACTAATTATTTAGATAATTATTGGCCAAATATACAAACCAAAAAATTACTTACCTCTCTTTGATTTTAATTAACGAGGCCAAAAGTTTAATGATACCTAGTAATATATGTACATTTTTAAGGTTTCGTTCTAATCTAGACTAAAAATTTCCAGATCACAAATCAGAAATTAAAAAAAAAAAAAAAAATGGTTAAAATACGTCAATTCGCACAAATAGTCGAATTACTAGTCTCAGTTTGCCCGGCTGTAGAATACACTAGCCTTATACTAAAAATTAAACTTAAAATCATCATTAATGATAATTATGATAAATTTATAAATATCCCTAGGAATGACGCAATACAAATACCGTTTTGTAAAATCAAACATGATACACATGATCTGGAAATTTTCTCAGACGCCTCAAATACGGGGATGTACGTGGCAAAGAGAAGGTTAGCGGGTTGTGGAGCATTCAGGAGAGAACACAATACATTAACTACCTAGAAATTCTAGCTGCTTTTCTAAGATTAAAAGTGTTCGCCAAAAATGTAAGTACCTAGTTGTCAAATTTCTCCGCATCGACAACACTACAGTAATCTCTTACATCAATACAATGGGGGGTATTCAGTTCCCCCACTTCACTGACATCACTCGTCAACTATGGCAGTGGTGTGAATGTCGCAATTTGTATGTTATGGCTTATTACATTAGCTTATCAGATAATATAACGGCAGTTGCCGAATCAAGGCGGGTACATCCTGACATAGAATCGACGACACGTTTAGCGCAAAGGTCGAGTGATCACCTACTGCGCAACGGGTCGCGGGTTCGATTCCCGTACGGGACAAATGTTTTATGGCCTACAGAAATTTGTTCCGGTCTGGGCGTATGTGCATGTGATATTCTATGTTTGTAACTGCACCCACGACACAGGAGAAAATCCTAGTGTAGGGCGACGTATTAAAAAAAAAAAAAAAAAAAAAATTGGAGTTAGCGGACTGGGCATATCAGGAAATTGTCTCATCGTATGGGGCACCTCAAGTAGACTTATTCGCTAGTCAAATAAATACTAAATGCACTGATTATGTCTCCTGGCATAGGGACCCAGATGCATTTCCTGGGCCGATTTTAATTTTTATGCTTTCACCCCGTTCTCTGTCATTGTATAGCGGGGAACTTATGCGGACGGCGTGGAGTGTACCGCCGATATTAGCATCTATATTCCAAAGTTCTTTTAAACAATATAATGTTTATTTACGGCGCTGGTTCAATTACTGTAACGACAATAATTGTGACTTGTATAATCCTTCAATTCCACAAATAATTTATTTCAACAAACTATTATGAAGAGGGAGCTCAATATGGCACGCTTAACTCCTATAAATCCACGCTCGCCCTGCTTAGGGGAAAATAATTTACGAGAAGATGACAGAGTAAGAAGATATTTTAAAGGAATATTTCGGTTACGCCCTCCCTTGCCCAAATATGTGGGATACTTCAATAGTTATTAATTATGTCAGCCAATTTTACGCCAATGAAACATTGTCTTTTGAAAAACTTTCGAAAAAACTCATCACTCTCATTGCGCTGTTGACAGCACACAAAGTACAAACATTGTCCTAGATTAATATTAAAAGTATTGAAATCTTTCCTTCTCTTCATAAGTGCTAAAAAGCCTTGTAATGCAGTCGGTTCCCAAACCTTAAGTCAGTGAATAAAGAACACACTGCGCGATAGCGTTTTTGATCTAAACATATTTACCGCGCACAGCACGCCGCTACATCCGCGGCTCATCACCTAGGTGTCGGCCTAGATCAAAGAAGACGAACCGCTGGATGGAGCGGCTCTTCAAGCACATTCTATCGATTCTATAATAGAACCATAAGTAATGTCAATACTAATGGAAATAATTATTTTGCCAGAACAATTGTTAATAATACGAGTAATTCAAATGATGATTGATGTTTATTCTTATTAACATAAATTAATGAAAATTCAGGAATAAACAAAATATTTCACACTATTATCTCTAAAAGTCTACAAGTATTATTTGCTAATCATTATTTAATAATTATTTTGCCAGAACAATTGTTAATAATACGAGTAATTCAAATGATGATTGATGTTTATTCTTATTAACATAAATTAATGAAAATTCAGGAATAAACAAAATATTTCACACTATTATCTCTAAAAGTCTACAAGTATTATTTGCTAATCCCGAGGACGAAGCCGAGTATAATTAATGATTAAACGAACTTACCTGTACGTGAAGTTCAATCATAATTATACGAAGGCTTCGTCCGAAGGGATTAGCAACCCTCCCTCCCAACTACAAGTCCCCATTTTTGTGTGAAATATTCCGGATGCGGCTACTCTAAACTAAATGAAGCGAGCGGATAGGTCGCCCACCTTGTTGACGTGAGACTCATTTTAAATTTTATTTATACCCTCAAATAAAGTGCGTGACTGGCGTATCACTAGGCGTTACTACAAGTATTATTTGCTAATCCATCCCAATCATTAATTATAAGGAATAACTCAAGATAAGGTCACATTTTTCGAAGTAGGTACGCTGCGACTGTCCGGATTCCATAGTACATAGGTAGGTATCTACTTCGTAAAGTTATAAACTACATTTCAGATGTACTTATTTTTTTTAAATATATCTCTTTGAAAGTTCCCTGTAGACTTGATCTGCGTTGTCGCAAAAAGAAACTGAAACTATAGTGGGCAGGGCTGGCGAAATGCCCCGGCCGCGGCGCAAGAGGCCGCGGGTCAGAAAAATCTAACGTTTTTAACAAAATGTTATACCTAAGTATACTTAATTTTAACGCATTCTAAACAAAAAATGTCGATCAATTTAACGATATCGTCCAAAGATTTGCCACGGGCCTCAGATAGTATAGTTACGCCACTGAACATGTTTCATAATGAGAATATAATTACTCATTAAACGCGCGTATGAACTCTGTAACGAAAAAGATATTTGGCAGAAATAGATATTTTCAGTTGTAATTTTAACACTATAAAACAATCAGTGTTAAATAATGTTATAATTTTACTATTCGAATCGTTATACTGTATCAGTAAAAAAATTATACTCTAACTCAATAATAGACCTATCTCTATCTAAATAAGACCTTTACAGGCACTTATTGATGTCAAACAAAAACACACAAAAAATAATTAAACAAGAAACCAATTAAAATCTTTTTAGAATTAGAGAACTCTAAAGGAAAGCTGTTCTAATAACAATGTATTTTTTGTGTCATACGAATATCATACGTGTATGTTATATATTTGTTTCTTAACAAAAAATGTCACCGCATGTTCCAGGGATGTCCTGGGTCTCGAATCCCGATCCAGAACGGCTCTCCATTATGCGGTCCTGTCTGGCAAGGCGGTTAGTGCCTATTGCATACGGTAATCCTAGTAAGTGGATTAGCAATGCCCCTTGATTGTGTAACAAAAAAAATTATAGCAATCGCTTTTCATTTTGACAGTCAAAGTGCATCCATTGCTATTTTTTATCAGACGTCGACACAGAGTTTTATATTGACGCCGCATTCTAACTCCTTATTAGCTAACTTCAGTTGCCAGCATCAAGCTGTCACTTTGAAATACGTTTGCCCTCAGCTTCTTCTTCGTTTTTTAATTATGGCAATGTGTCATGCCCGCCCATGGACTTAATAGTTTTGATTATTAAGTCCATGTGCCCGTGCCCGCCAACCAGCCCCAAGCTGTCACTTTGAAATACATTCATTATTGCAACAATGTGGGTAGATACTTAGATTATGAGCGTAGCGAAAATCCTATGTCTATGTGTGGAGACATTGTATTACCACAGATTATTAAATTGGTATTACATCAAAATGGCATCTCGGTTTTGGCAATCCGTATTCGAATGGGTCTATCCCAGTAGTCCTACTATAGGGGAGGTCCCAATAACCTCGAAACTCACTCGTCACTAGGGGGGTGCGTTCGGGGAATGGCTAGTCCGATCCCGACCGTGCCTCCATGTGGGTGGAAGTTACTGGAGAGTGGTTTAGCCAGGTATGGTGTTTTTACCCGAGTCCATTGGCATATCCAAGGAGCGGCCAAGAGCGGAAGACAAGACTATGCGCCGACTTCTTTTTATAAAGGAGCGATGAATGGACTGCGACTGTCAAATTGTAAGCGATCGCGATAGATTTTTTCAGACAATAACCCCCCAGAACCCACTGAGCGTTAAAAGTGCCTTTCGAAGCACGGAGTTCAAAATGTTCGCCCAGCATAATAGGGTCCACGGTGGGTGAAAGTGAACATCATCGCTTAGAGAAACCAATTGCTAAATGTGCACGGAAGGTTCCTGAGCAAATTGTTGAAATACAATGATTTTTTTGGTTCTGTATTCTTTTATTTTGGCATGGCGCCTGGTGTTGCCATTTGCCATAATATAGGTACAAGATGGCTTCGGTTGTGCAGGTGATTTGGTTAGAACTTCTCGATAGTTGACACGTATCTAGGACAAGTGTGGTCTTTGTTTTGGATTCATCATCATCATTTCAGCCAAGAGACGCCCACTGTTGGACCCCCAGGGATCTCCAAACCGATCGGTCCTGCGCCTCCCGCATCCAGCGGCTTCCCGCTAATCCCGCTGCTGTTTTGGATAACATAATAAAAATTATAGGTAGGAATCGTTAGGTATAGCTATGTCGAGAAAAAACTCGACATAGCTTGCGAAATGCTGCCCATCCCAAGTTATGATAGGCGAGCTATGTTAAAAGTTTCTTTAAAGGATAAAATCCGAAACGAGGTTATCCGGAAAAGAACTGGAATCACCGACATAACTCGCAGAATAAGCAAACTGAAGTGGCAGTAGGTTGGCCACGTCTGTCGAAGGACCGATGGCCGTTGGAGCAGACGTGTCCTAGAGTGGACCACGAATCGGCAAACGTAGAGGACGTCCTGCAGCCAGGTGGACCGATGACGTGAAGAAGGCAGTGGGGATAGACTGGATGCGGAAGGCGGAGGACAGAGTGTTGTGGCGTAGACTGGGAGAGGCCTATGTCCAACAGTCTTAGAATGAATGCTCTAAGCCAACAGTGCACTGCGATAGGCTGATTGATTGAACAAGTGAGTAGGTAGGAAAAGGTTAGTTTTGATAATTATTATTATTTTATTTACCTAAATACTCGTCATAGATGCGGATGTGGGGAAATGACAACTACTAATTAAATCGTATTCATTTCATACCAGGGATTGGAAAATTAAGTTTTTTTTTTATTAAATAATTTAATAATATAAACATAAAATAGTAATACATTTCATATGTTTTTATACATTATTTACAATGAATTAGTTACTTGTTCACAAACTGTTTTCATATTGCGATGCTACGCAATAATAAAGCTTTCTTCTTCACATAAGTATCTTAACTCAGCTGTAGGTATATTTTTAAATCATCAACATTTTATGAAATAATGCTTTTTGGAGTTGTGCCCATATAATATTAAGAGTGTGGTGATGACACCATAAATCATAATGTACTACCATAATATTAGATATCCGTATTTATTGGTTAATATCTGCATATGATTCTGATATCACAACAGTTGTTTTGAGTAGATACCTACTAGTAAAAATCAGTTTCATACTATTTTCATCCACATTACTTCAATATACTAATGTATCGTATCTTGGTCCATACATTGACACGACTATGATGAAAACAATGATGTTGGACGTCCTATTTCGTTATTTAAAAGTTTTCATTTAGTTATAAATATCTTTGTCAGTGTTATGATGACATTTAAAACTTTAATATACTAGATATCAGGAACCGATATATCAGTATCAATGATAATTATGCAGCGATACGCATCATGTAATGTAAGTATGTCATCGTAAGTACAACTCTTCAATCGGTGCCAACGGACGCGTCGGCCCTCGGCGGCCGCAGCTTCTCCATGAGCGGTATAGCCACCGCCACCAGCTCCTCCCACTCCCCTAACCGCCTGCACGGTTCGCAATCACATTCTTCTCCATCCCCCTCCTCGAAGCCCAGATCCTCTCCCGATTGCCCCGTCCTATCCGCCTCCTCATCCGAATGGTCCAGGTTCAGGTCCCGCTCCACGCTGTTCGATTTCGCCAACGATTTGGAACGGGGCACGCCCTCCTCAGCGTAATTGTTGTTGTGGACATTGAAACGCACCTAGAGTGGGAGATTAATACTTGTCTGTAATAATTAACAAACTTGCTACATGACGTTTTGATTCATAGAAATTCCTTAACTTAGTTGTTTAGTTATGAACAAGGTGGCTTTGTCGTTGAGAAAATGGAGATAAAGCGCACCGCACACAGAGGCGGCGAGCGGGACGTTAGCGGAGTGGAATTTTTTGTAATGTTCGTGTTGCTATGGACCATGCCACACAGAAACCGTTCACGTAAGCGGCGCGGCGCAAGTAAATCGCTTACCGCAGTTCCCTTGCGTCTCTGTGTGTAGAGTGCTTAAAGAACTGCATAAAAAGTTAATAGAATAAAAACAGAAAAGGACAAAACAAACCCAGTAGTATAAAATGTTATCAATCGTGACCGCCATACTCTAGAGTCTAGCTCTCTAGATCATTACTCTAGAAGTTTAAATATTCCCCATTTAATGGGTTCCAACTGCAAAAATGTTATACTTTTACGGCTTGTTTTTAACCGACTTCAAAAAAATACAACAAATGTTTTACAAAAGATGTTGAATGTATTCTTATATGATTAATAACTTTTTTGTTGTAGGTATTTGAAAAAAAATTTATAAATATTTTTTTTTTCTATCATTTTAATAAATTTAATACATGCGTATTAGAATTTGAGCCAAGGCAAACACCAGAATAACTTTAAATAAAACGTCTGTCGCTCGAAATAGTATTGAAAGAATTATTCTCGAACTCCTAATCTACCAGAAACCTGCCATCATCAGCTCAGTTACATGATATGATGACTACCAGACGCAAATACCTGAATATCTTCAGCAAAAACACGAAACACGTTGGATGTGCTTATGGAATTTAAGGGTTCCTCTCGATTTTCATGGGATCCCATCATCAGATAATGACACGGTGACAGTTGAACCACCTCTAAATTTTCTTGGGATCCCACCACCAGATTATAACTTTTTGACAACGGGACCACCTCAGGGGTGATAATCTTTCGATTACAAAAAGAATTTTGAAAATCGGCTCACAAATGGCGGAGTAATCGGTGAACATACATAAAAAAGGAAAATAAATACAGTCGAACATAGAACCTCCCCCTTTTTCGAAGTCGGTTAAAATGAAGGAGGTTCTATATACCGGGTTATTTTTCCAGCAGGAGCCAAATTTTGTGTACTTGTTCAGACAAGCAAAATGAAGATCTTTTAATAAGGAACCAATCTCGAAATCGCGAAAAAAAATCTGCTGTTCCATACAAATGTTCAACATCCACTGAACCTAAATGTATGGAACAGCTGATTTTTTTTCGCGATTTCGAGTTTGGTCCCATAGCAAAAGTTGTTCATTTTGCATACAAAATTTGTCTCCTGATGGAAAAATAACCCGGTATGTTCGACTGTATCTTTTTATTTTATGTGTCTGATTACTCCACCATTAGTGGGTCGATTTAAAAATTATTTTTGTAATATCGAGGAAAGAGTATTACCCCTGAGGCGGTCCCATGATTGTCGCCAAGTCATAATCTGGTGGTGGGATCCCAAGAAAAGACAAACCCTTAATTTTCATACGCACGTCAAACGGGTTTCATGTTTTTTCTGGAGATATTCAGGTATTTGCATTTGGTAGTCGTCATATTAATGTTATTGAGCTGATGGTGGAAGGTTTCTTGTGGGTTAAGTGTTGTGTTTAATTACTTCAATATAATGGGAACTTATTGACGCGTAGTTCTATTATAGAGAGTTAATAAAGGAAAAGTAATTGCATTGAGTAATGGTTATATAATAAGAAATGAAAATAAACAGAATATTTTGAATTAGGTAATTAATTAGGAGTCAATTGCAAAAATGATGAGAGCTCGCCAAGATAAGTCATTAACGGTCTTAATCTACAACCTATCAATGTGATTAATTGTAAATATTTAACTCACATGATTTATTCTATAAATAATTCATTGTTAATGTATATTTGAATAAATTAATGATTTTAATTTACAGAGCAGCATTTAAATAACAGCGCAATGTCTGATTAATGGAATCAAGGACCTGAGATACAGTAAAGCCTAACTCAAAACAATGAGGAAGAATTTACAGTCAGTATGCATCCATTGCTTGTTCACGCTTAAAAACGACAGTTGGCATAGAGGACAACGTAGCGAATAACTGTCAAATTAAAAAAGATAGTAGCAGATTGGTGTCGATTCAGATATGTACACAACTTAATTTAATTAAACTTATTTGACAGGATTAAAACTATCGCCATCTTTCTTTTTCTATAAAGGATTAAAAGTGACAGCTTTATTTTTAGACCTGTCAAATTAGATTAATTTAAGTTGTGTATCTGAATTGACACCAATTGTTTAATTAGACTTCTGATTGCTGATAGTAGATATTATTATGGGAGCGATATTCTGTTTTATGGGAATGGACATTAAGTATGTTAAGGTGGGATCGTTGCAGGCAAAGGAATTCAGACGCTTAACATAAAAAGTCATTTTATGTAATAGTAAGAGGCGATATTCATTCAATGAGATTTTAAAAAGCAGTGTTCAAGTTTTCATATCAGTCATAGATAGATATTTTGTATACAATTCATATAAGTATGACATTACACAAGATGTCTAGTTCCACTTAGGCAGTATCAGTGGGGCAAGGTCACATCTACCCCACCGTGGTTCCTGATTTAAAACTAATAATTAAAATTATGAAGTATAACAAAATGAAAAAGTACTTCAAACGGGCTTTTGGACCACCCCTATAAAATGCTTTAGCCCCAACCTCGAAAAAACTCAGTATAATAGGTAGGTACCTACGTTGAATTTGTTTAGTTTATTAGTTATTTAGTTTACACAAAAATGTTGTTTTAGTACATTGCTTTTGAATTGAGATGAGCGATACTCGTATATTTAGTTACTTACATGATGCTTATAAAGTGCAGGGTCGCTGGCACGGCGGTCGTCTGTTCGTGATGCCTCGCACGCGGCGAACACTGAATCGTCATCTGTAAAGAAGGAGTTAGTGTTTAAATTATTGTTCTATGTAATAATTTCTATAAAATTTGGTTTTAAATTTTGAATTCTTTCGCATCTGCTACGTTCGTGTTAAATCAAAAAAACAAGATTTTCATTGTGTGAAGTTATCAGTAATTTTGGAGTCCATCATAGAGTTTTGAATCGGTAGCTTAACATCCTAAGGTGGGCGCTAGACCATACGATACGTGGAATGGGCACGGCCCACTCGGCCCTTCCTGTATATACGCCTAGGGATGCCACGATATATCGAAAAAACAATAAATATCGATATATCGACGCCTAAACATATCGATATTTATCGATATCAACGAAAAGCTGACATCGATATATCAGAATCGAAAAAAAACGATGTTGTGACGAAATATCGAAAACCCAAAATAAAATAAAAAATGCTCTTACTGGCAACACTGAACTCTAAAAAAATATTTTGTTCTCGACTCTTATCTATTGTTGTAATCTGTGGTGAGTAGAGTTTGTGTCAGAGATACTACACTATTGGGTCAACAGTGTACAGTGAATGGTCATCCATCATGTTGACTTTACTAAGGAAACCGTATTTCTCTCTTAAAATTAAAGTTAACCAGAATAATGTACAGCGAATAGTCGCCATCATAGCCCATCGTGTAGAGGGGCTATAAAACTACATTTCAGTCAGCTTTTAAAAAAGGAGAAATATCGATAAAATATCAATATATCGGCGTACTAGACCGATATATCGATATATTAGTACCGACTTAATTCGATATATATCGATATCGATATTTTTAAAATCTTTGCATCCCTATGCGCCTACGAAAATTTTCCGCCGGAATCGCCATTGTCTTTTTGTACATGTAGGTATGCTATGTACATACGACCTATGCAGGGGGCATAGGTCGCATCCGCATAGACATTCTTTATCCATTACTGCTTTAATGAACGCCGTCATAACAAAACTACTCACTAAACTAGTAACCACAGAGTACATAAAAGTGTGATTAAAATGACAGTTCTGTGTTAGCAACCGAAAATAACGAATAGGGGGGCTGACCAGCAATAGAGGGAGACCACCAAAGTGGTCTGCATGGGTGCCTCTATCTTGCCTGTTTCTGCCGCCAAGTTTAGGTGCTTCCATCACTGTGTTCCGGTTTGATGGGTAAGACAGGCAGTGAAATTACCAGTGCTTACCCGTGCTACCTACTACCGTTGGTTCTACCGGTAGTACTACGGGTATTTTTTTGCCCGTGGTACTACTCAGGTGTCCGGTACTCGGTAGTACTACGCGTGATTAATTTTGCCCGTAGTAATAAAACTATTTTAAAAGCTACAACAACTTTTCAACTCCGACACCACAAAAAGGGGGACTTTAATCATTTCGATTGTAGGTAATATGTTCTTTTTTTTACGTTTGCTACCTCATAACTCTGTAATTTAACCGATTTTAAAAATTCTTTTTTTGTTTTTGTCAAAAATAATGAGTAGTATTACGGGAAAAATTAATCACCTGTAGTATTACTGGACACGTGAGTAGTACCACGGGCAAAAAAATGTCAGCAGTACGGTAGTACCACGAGTAAGCACTAGAAATTACTGGATACTGGGTACTTGACATTGTACGAATATGTCGCAAGCAGGCGCAGGCGTTAAGACTACTACTACTAGCCCGAGCTGGCCGGGTCATCCAGAGATGGTCCAGAGGATTTGGGCTTCCCAGATCCTGGATCATCCTGACAATGGACAAGACGGACGTCGAGGTTTCGCGACAGGCCGAGTGCGATGGCTCTGTGTGGCATATTTCATAATAACTAATACATTACAACTGTTTATATCGAGCCAGAGTGTCGCGATGCCGTCCCGCCCCGCCCGCTATCTGTCTCACTAAAAGCACGGTAATCATCATCATCATCACCCACCGAGGGGCACGAGCCAACCCTAACTAGTTAGGGCGATTAGGCCTTAGTCAAACCACGCTGACTTTGAATTACTTCGCAGGTGTATGCAGGTTTCCTCACGATGTTTTCCTTCACCGTGGGACCGTCAGATGAATGTACATATGAATTCGTGAAACGAAAAACACATTGGTATATAGCAGCATCGATCGCGGGCCTCCCGATGGTTCATCATCATCATCATCACAGCCCATATACGTCCCCACCGAGGGGCTCGAGCCTACCCTATGTTAGGGTGATTAGGCCTTAGTCAAACACGCTGGCCCAGTGCGGATTGGTCGACTTCACATACATCATTGAATTTCTTCGCAGATGTATGCAGGTTGCCTCACGATGTTTTCCTTCACCGTAGGAGCGTCAGACAAATGTACATGAAAGAAGAAGAGGACAAATGAAATTCGAAACGAAAAACACATTGGTACATGGCGGGTCTCGAACCCCGACCCCCCGATTGGAAGGCAAGTGCCGAGTCCACTGCGCCACCGACACTCCCGATGGTTACGAAGCCTCAGTTTCGTACGCGGCCGAAACCGATTCAACTCGGAACACAGACCAGTGCCGAGGCCACAGCGCCACCGACGCGTCGGTAAAGGAGCGTCGCGCGACGCTCCTTTACGCTAATAGTACATATTATTACCGTGCTAAAAGCTTTGTCAAACAGCGAGCGTGGCTGGGCTCGATGCTAGCGTGGCGTGTCCTTGTCATTTACCACTATATTGTTCGAAAACGGGTAAGAAACGCCTTAAGCACATATCAGCACGCGCCGTACACGCCGTACGCGCCACGCATTATATGACGTCATCAGCATGCGTTTATCAATACTCGGACAACGACCGCATTTTTTAAATTCGGCGCGTAAGGTGCGAGGCCAAATGTGCGAGGTTTCATATACATAATTTCATACAAGTAATTTCAAAATTGCGGCGCGTACGGCGCGGACATAATTATGTGCGTTCAGCTTTAACGAGCCATAAGCGTATAACAACTTCAGACTAAGTACACCAATGCCTACACTCGCTATGTATTAACTATGGCACGAATAAATTTGCGTCCAGTCCGCCATTACAGAGCATCGTGTTGATGTGCTAAAATATCAGTCGGTAAGCGTTATTTGTGAGTGCATTTTACAGTTATACGTTTTTCATTGATTTTTTTAATGAATTGTAGGTATAAAGAAAAACGTAAAAAGTGTGGAATCTTGGATGCGGCGTCCCTAGTTTTTTCCGCCATCTTAGAGCACCAACCCAAATTTTGGCACGCTTTTTTCGTAGGTATTTCATGTCCTTTGGTATCTATAGTCTAAGCACAGAAGATATAATAGTACTCCGTACAGAACGGCCACTCACCTCCCCGTACTAATTTGACATACCTCACCCCACCCCGCACTTCGTTGTAGACATCACTGACGCTTAAACAAGGGCGCGCGCGTTTACTCGGGCGCGGCGGGCAAACACTTCACGTTCACCGAGTAGTCTTGAGCGCCGGCCGATAACAGAGACAACGCTATGCGGGTAAAAGGGGAGGCAGTCGCTGCACTTCTCGCGTCATTTCGATTTATAACCACGCACACACACATTTGCGCGTGTACAAACGTCGTTTGCTTAAGTAGTGGTAATAGGTAATTGATTTGCGAACGTTGTATGGAGTGTCCGGGGTGTGGTCTATGATAACAACTCACCGATGAGGTCGGCGAGCGCGGCGGCGGCGGCGTGCGCGGCGGGCGCGGCGAGCGGCGCGCGCGCCTGCGCGTTCCACAGCGCGCGCGCCAGCAGCGGCGCCGCGCTGCCGTCCCGCCGCGCGGCGCACGCGGCCAGCGAGCGGGCCGCCGCCGCCGCCGCGCCCGCCGCGCCCGCCGCGCCGCCCGCGCCGCACACGTTCACCAGCACGCCCGCCGCCGCGCACCGCACGCCCGCCTCCTCTGCAAACGCATTCGTTCCCATTAAGGCTTCTTCTTCTTCTTCCTTCTGATATCTTCGGATATTAGGTGCAAACAAACTCTTTTAAAAACTCCGCACTGGGCCAGCGTGGTTGACTAAGGCCTAATCACCCTAACATAGGGTAGGCTCGAACCCCTCGGTGGGGACGTATATGAGCTGTGATGATGATGATGATGATATCAGTATTAAAGTGTTATTTTGTACCAGTGTATCATTGAAAAATACCCACTTGATCGTATATGAGCTGTGATGATGATGATGATGATATCAGTATTAAAGTATTATTTTGCACCAGTGTATTATTAAAAAATACCCACTCGATCGTATATGAGCTGTGATGATGATATCAGTATTAAAGTATTATTTTGTACCAGTGTATTATTGAAAAATACCCACTTGATCATAAATATGTTTTGTCCTATCTGAAGGTTGTCTTGTAGAGATCGCCTATAGCGATAAGGCCACCTTTTTTGCTTTTTGTGTATGTATTGTCATTGTTTGTGTCATTTTATTTAAGCAAAATAAAGAGTTTCTATCTATCTATCTAAGGCGATTCACACCCTGCCACGCACCACGCAGCGTAGAACGTGAATGCGTGTTCTTACGTTGCTTGTAAGTATCTCCGTTTGTATAGAAAACACGCACAGTCCAACACACAGAAAACGCATCCACGCGCCTACAAGCTGTGAAAGACACACCCACGCGCGTAGGTGCAGGCGAGACGCTAGGTATGGCACACCGAGTCCCGCAGTGCCGTGCGTCCTTTTCGAAGGGCTTGACGTACGTCATTGATTTTGGAAACGCAACTACGCGCGTGAGTGCGTAAAAAACCCGCATGATGATGCGGATCTGCACTCCCGCAAGTACGCGCGTAGGTGCGTCGACACGCAACATGCAGCGTGATGCGTGGCAGTGTGTGAATCGCCTAAAGGCTTTATCAAACAGCGCGAGATAGGTTATCTAATTGCAACTTGTCCGATTGCTTCCTAGATGACTCGGGTGCGCGACTCCGACTTAAAAAGGTCGTAGATCCTGACTTGGTGAAAATGCATAGGTAGTCGTATCAGCCGGTACTCTTGCTAATAAAAATACTTTTTTTTAAATAGGTTCAAAAATACCTGAGAAACCGCCGAATATAATATAAAAAATAGATTAATTCAAACATAGCCGATTTCTCTCTATGCACTTTGCTGCGTGGCATTCGTGTCATGAGAGATTATTCTCACGTCAGTAGCACTCTTGATATTTTCATTAAAAAGTTTGTACGCAACAATTCTAATTTCCATTTCTGTGTTTATCGTGTAAGGGAAAAAACAATGTCCATTATAGTTTAAAAATTAGTTCATACCATGCTCCAGGAAAGGTTCAAGGGCTTCCAGCGCCCCTTCGAGAACTAGGAACTGCGCCGAGCGCGCGCTTCGAGACAGGTTGCCGAGAGCGCGCACGGCCTCGCACGCTGCCGGGCCGGTACCGGACAGCCGGCGACATGTGGCTATAGCAACATACTTTTTTTATTATTTATCAATAATAATAATGAATGTACGAGCCCCAATGCAAAATAGTTCGCATAGTATATAATATTGAAGAGTCGTTTACTTTGGTGTCTTCTACTTCAATACTAATGCAATAAACCGCACCCAATTACACATCGCATAACGCTCAACTGTTACTTGATTCAATTATCGGTCACTATGAATCACAAAAAGTTCAAAGCTTGAAAAATTTTATTTTGAAGTTGAATGAGGCATAAGCAAAAAAATTCATCCACTATCAAATCGATGCAAAATAGTACGTCTACCTATGATTTCAATTAAACATAACCTTTTTGGAGCAAAAATTGAAGGTCATTCATAAATTACATTATTTGATTAGGCAATAATAGATCTATTTAACATTTTACAACATTATTGTTTTAAATACGAGTAGAGAGTAAAGAGAAAGAGGATGTTGTTTATGGTTATTTTATTTTACATAAGTAAAATAACCATAAACAACATCCTCAAAAAATTATTGAAAATTTTATTATTAGAAGAAGAAGAAGAAGAAAATTATTTATTCACAACACTTAAATCTAATATTACAGTTGAATTTAATTATATTACAGCTTATTGCGGTTGTGAAATGGCATCCACTCAGCACAATATCGGGACGATCGTAAGACGCCTCGACGCTGATCTTCCGTGAATACCAGACAAAAATATATAAAAATATATAAAATGAGTAAGAGAGCATCACTGTGCACCAGCGCAAATCCATTCAGTTGTACTGTACATGACATAAATTATAATCTAAATATGGATAAGACCAAATACAAAAACAGCTATACGACAGCTACTCGAATAATATTGTTTTCTGACTTCTGCCAATTTAAAATGACACAGATTAATACAAATTTTTTTTTACTAACTTGGATGCATATCTATAATAGGGATTAGTGTTTAACTGCCATCATAACCACATTTCATATTGTTTAATATAGCAATCAGGCATAACTGCTATTTATTACTGCCAAACTCGTATGTTGTATAAAATATTTTGTGAGTTTGTTTTAAATCATGCCAAAACGCCAATGAATTTGTTTTGTGTTACCTGAAAGAGACAATACAAAACATCACATACAACAACTCTTTTCTCTGTTACAAAGTATGTAACCTACTACACATTTCTGCTTGCAACAGTATTTTCTACAACGGCCCCATGTAGGGCGCCAAATAAATTACGAACTACATTCCTACGTATTGGAAAGTTTTTGTAACGGTCCCACGCTGGGCGCCAATTAAATAACCAACTACTTTCCTGCCTATTGCAAAGTTTCTGTTACGGTCCCAGGTTGAGCGCCAATTCAATTATCAATTACATTTCTGCGTATTGTAAAGTTTTTGTTACGGTCCCGCATTGGGCGCCAAATAAATTGCAAACAACAGTCCTACATTTTATAGTATTGTATAGCATCAGCTACGAAGATACCATTATTATGAATATTATAAATGCAAAAGTAACTAAGTCTGTCTGTCTGTTACACTTCCAGATCTAAGCCGCTAAACAAATTTTGATGAAATTAAGTGTAGAGATAGTTTCTCTGACGAAAATCATAGGCTACTTTTTATCTCGAATTTCAATAAGTTCTGAATAGTACGAGTAATATAACTGATTTCGCAATACAACTAAATTCCACGCCAACGCAGTCAACAACTAATTAGTTTATATATTATAATTTTAAGTATCTTATAATGATTCCAAAGATCTAATTCTACTCACAAGTTACACCCGAAACGAAACTGAACCGTTACGATCAATCAACTGAATTGCTTAGATTGACCGTCAAATGTTCGATCATGTGTGTTCGCGAGAGTATGGCGTTCTGATTGGTCATAATCATAAGCAACGGTTCAGTTTCGGTTCAGCGGTGGCTAAATAGTAGAATTCGCCAATAATGTTTGAGTTTTATTGGTATACACTGGTTGATGGTTGATAATGAGTGGAAACGCACGAGCAAAAATCAGACAGACGTTAAGATTCATTCTACTCAACTCTAGAGATACAATATGATATAGCATAACAGGCTGATAAATTTCAGCACACAAACAACTTTTTGTAGTGATACCTTTACAAAGCTTATCGATGAGCTGATGCATAGGGTCCGGCGGTTCGGGCGGATCGCGGTAGAACGTGATGTTGTTGAGAGTCGCTAGAGCCGCTGTTGCCAATTCCTCGCGGCGATCCACCAAACTCGAAGCAGCTGTTTTTTCCAACTGCAACATTTTCTATTCGGTTACTATGTTATAAAAAAAATAATTTTGAAATGGGCTTGTTAGTTGAGGCGTAGTCCTGTCATCTATTTTGTGGTTTAGGTTGGGAAAAGAGACAATTAAGTAACTACTACAATATAGTTATCTCTTTTCCGAAGGTAGTCATCCAAGATACTGGTTACAAATTATAATATTATTGGCTCAAATAGGGGCTTTAAAATATTTAAAAGATCTACTTTTTTAACCTCCTGATAACTTTTATTGGCTTTTGTATGCGAAATATATAACAAATAAAATAATACATTTGTTGAAAATTGCTCACCGGCATATTCGTATCCAGCTCTAAACAAGCCAGCAAGCAGCGTATAGCTCGCTCCCCATGTACTCGTGCCAGCCCTCTACCGGCCAGCTCGCAGAGGCACAGGTTGGCCACAACGCGGACACTCTATATAATTTTATTAATTCCGCAAATTTTTCAGTAAAAACATCTTTTAATTGTCAGTAAGTCTCATTTCTATAACTGCTGATAAATTATTTTTCTGTAGGTGTTAAAAGTGAAATAGACAGATTTTAATAAAGTTAACACGTTAATTATGTAACATATATTTTTATCATAATTTAAACAGTCATGTAACAATAATAGATACTCTATAACATACTTTACCCTCTAATTAAAGTAACACGAGGTACAAGAAGCATTTAAGAATTATAGAATCGATAAATTTTTAAATGTAGAATTTAAGTTAAAATCCAAAATCGCAAAACTCAGTGTCAATAATAGTGTTCTATATTTTTGATATTGTGAATTCTATGTTGCACAAGCAGATTGCTGTTAAAAAAACTTAGCTCTAATTATATACATTTTGTTTGTTAAGGTACTTTTTATTTCGTTTAATCTAACAGCTTATTTTAAGGATTTATATGTTATACATCGATGTTAACAATAATGGGAAGGTACTGATTCCGGAAAAACAGTTCACACTAGTTCAGGAGTCAGGACTCAACTAAATTGTACATTTTGAACATAATAAATTCTTTCTTTCCTCTTTTCTTTCTTATAAGTGTTAAAAAATGAAGGTACAGTAAGCTCCTTGTCAAGCTATACTGTTTGAACTTTGGACCGTTCTTATGTCGCTAGTAATAATGGCGGTTTTCGTAGTATAAATGTATAGCTTGAATGGGAGCTTACTGTATGACCAAAAAAGTAAAAAAAAAGAATCAGATTCGAATAAAATATTAATTACGTGATCTGGGGCCATTGTGATATTTATTGCTAAGTATTCCATAGCAACAATAGAGACAAGAATTGTGGCCAATACTATGTTATATCTTGCTAAAATATATTCCTGGTAAAATTGAAGGATCTATGATAATACTAACCTTAATTAGAACGTCTTCATTGGAGCCGTCAGAACCGACCAAATCTGTACCTGGAATTATGATGAGACTTTTTCAAATAAATTAAATTTAACGATTTATGCGATTTTTGTTTCGATATTTATTTGATTTTAATTATGTTTAATCCTGGATTGTTGCCAAAGTATTGTATGCCTTTAAGTATAATTACTTTAACTTAATTGTATACCTTTAAGTACAAATTATAACTTAAAGTATAATAAGTACCATGCATGGACATCTACAAAATATTAATTTTTCTGTATTTAAAAAAAGCTTTGGTGATTAACTGAGATATCAACATAGCGTCCAAACTACTGGAACTAGAAGCATGAAATTCGATGCAGTGGTTCGTAAGCTTATGTTGACGCCCACTAAAGAAGAATTTTTTAAAATTCCCACAGGAAGCTGAGAAATCTCCATCCAAAAAAATTTGCAAACTACAGTGTTCAGCTTTTATTAAAGCGAAACTGTAACAAGAAATCTGTCTAACTGTGTTTGCCTTCTTAGAAAATAGATTTTTCTATTATGTCATGGAGACAGCGTTGAAATTTGTCAACAACGACATTTGGGATTAACAAGAATGTTGCATTGCATTATATTTTTAACTCTCCGAATACCCCTGAGCTAGTTGGAGGTCATCGAAGCTCTACTTCAACAAATTTCAACGCTGTCTCCATGACATAATAGAAAAATCTATTTTCTAAGGAGGCGAAAACAGTTAGACAGTTTTCTAACTGTTAGCTAATTACAACATTCGAGTGCTACATTCATTGTTCTATTCAATCTAACCTAATTGCTGTTTGTTTTTCATACGCAAATAAATAAATAATTTCCCCAGATAAGATACCCACCAACCAAATGCATATCAGGATCCGCATCAAAATCCTTCGGAACGTCATCGTGCCTCTTGGTGTATAATTCAAGGATTGTTAGCAGCACATCCACGCTTCCTTCTTCGTTATATATCTGAATCAGGTTAAGCACGAAGATTAGAATTACATATTGTTAGGTTATTCTTTATAGTTTAATGATTTTATAGTTATATGTCAAATGAACTTTAAAATGAACTTTATAGTTATATGACAAATTTTAGCTGAGAAATCGCAATTGTAAAACTGACCACTAGGTTTGTAATGGTAGATTTATATTCTTCTTTATAGCCGACAATAAAAGTACCCCCTTATATAGGAAGAAGACAAAACACCAAATTGGATCAAACATCAGAGTTGCTATCACATTTGATAAAATCATCAAATTTCTTTAATCAAATGTACACATAGCAACATGCCAGACTTGAAACATGTTGAGCTTTAGACCGCTCTTATGTCGCTCATGATAGCGACGGCTTCCAAAATGTAATGATTGACGTGTTGCCGACTGTACATTGGGCTGGTACTCTTACTGATACTGTACAGATATTCTATTTTTTATTTATTTATTTTTATTATAACGATATCACAGACGTATCTCACACTTAGACCTTACCATAAACTTTATTGGTTTATCTGGCCCGATCGAGTTGCTTCTAATATAATCACAAAACAGGATTTTGCTCTATAAAATGACGCTTCATATTCAAATTTCCCTCCAGAGATATATAATTGTATTATTTTATTGTAGGTATATAAATGGAAAAATACCACCCTTACCCTAGAATTACTTGTTATAAAAACAGTTTCTATTGACGTATTATTCCAAAAGTGTTTTCGATGCATTTAAAACTACGTAAGAAATCATTGGTACAGTAAGCTCCCATTCAAGCTCCACATTTACACTACAAAAACCGCCACTATACGAGCGACTTAAGAACGGTCCAAAGGTCAAACAGTATGTATAGCTTGATAAAGAGTTTACTGTACAATTAATAAAAAAACATCCTATTTCCTTCTATTTCAAAGCTCACATTGATTCTAGCCTGGTCGCCGGCGGCGGCGAGGTTGCCCAGAGTGTAGGCGAGGCGTACAGCTAGAGGCGCGCGCGCAGCACAGGCGGCGAGCGCGCGAACAAGAGCCGCGGCACTCGCCGCCGACTCGCAGAGCCACGCGCAGCACGCCGGCTCCGTCGATAGCACGCTGTAGGGGAGCAGAGAGGCTACTCTCATAACCAATAATCCAAACTAAAACCTCCACCGATAACAAACTGTAGGGGGATCAGAGGGGTACTGACCCCCTAGACAAGAAGCCTTTTGATAATCGCTAACGCAATCGCTAAATGGACAATGTATGCTATTTGACAATTGCGCTCGAAAGCTAAGCGACAGCTTATGTCAAATCGCATACATTTTTTTTCTAGAGCCGCGGCACTCACCGCTGACTTTTAGAGCCACGATGTTCCGTCAATAACACGCTGTCAGGGGGGTTAAGTAAGGGACTACACCATTGTAAATCAATGGACTACACTCATAAACAATAGACCGAATAATAAGCCTCCGTTGATCAGGAATTTTACAATAGGAACACAGAAAAAGCTTTGTTTTAATTTTTAACGCAAAAAGTAATTAAATCGGTCAATTTTTCGCGGAGAAAACAGGGGATTACGAAGAGTATATTTTGTGTACTTGTATCAGCTGCAGTTGTCCCAATCGCGCTCGGTTCAGTTGTTCGGGCACACAGCGCGACAGCAATACACTTCACAAATACCTTTTTTTGAATTCTCTCGACCTTGGTGTTTCCACTATTAAGTCACGGCAATACCTGAGGCAGCGCGCCACGTTGGTGAGCACGTCGCGGTCGGTGTGCAGCGGCAGCGCGGCCACCAGCTCGGCGAGCGCGCCGCTCGACACGAACGCGCGCGCCCCGCCCTCGCCCTCGCCCTCGGCCGCGGCGAGGTTGCGCAGCGCGCCGGTCAGCTGGTACAGCGCGTGCGTCGACTGGTCGGACACGCCGCGCGGGCTCTCCGCTTTCTGCCAACGTCACCATTACTATTATAGGCCTCACTATTACATATAACCATTGTATAAGCCTGATTTAGTTAAACAGTGTTTTGTCACGTTCACTCGAATGAAATTTCAGATTCGAACAAGAGAGACAAAACACTGCTTAACTATACAAGGCTTATACAATGGTTATTAGTATGGCCCTAAATGTATGTGTTACGTTACGGCCAGAGTTAATAATCGGTGATTATTAATAATTACCGGTTGAAGTGATTAACCTGAACTGACTCGGATTACCTCAAATATAGTTGGATAGACCACCCAGAACCAACTCGGGGCACCTCAAACACAGTTGCGAATAGTTTAAGTTATTTTTTTTTATGACCACACAGAACTGACTTGGGGAACTTGATACACAGTTGATTAGGTTAGGAAGAAGCGGGAGGGTTTGTTGGTTATTATTAATCACTTTAACCGGTAATTATTAATAATCACCGATTATTTACTCTGATCGTAACATAATGTATATATACAACAGGGGTGCTGCGGATATTCGCATCCACATCCACAAATACTACAGAATATTCGAATCAATTCAGACATCTGCATCCGCATTCGCATAAGCATCAATTAATGCGGAACTTTTACGGATGCGGATTTGTATCTGTAACAAGTAACGACATGAAAAGAAAGTGGCCGGGACCAGAGTGACAGTAGCACACCTTGCCTTTGTTTGCTGTTGTAAAAACTATTTTAATTTAGTTTTCAAAATATGATTAAAGAAAACATATAAAAATTTAAGCAATTTTTATCTTAAAAAAGTAGTGAAATCATCCACGGATGTAAACCTGTAATAATCCGCATCCGCGTCTGCGGATGTCAAATTTTTTACATTCATAACAACCCTAATATACAAGGTCAATTTTTAATCAGGACCCAAATTTTGTGTGCTTGTTCAAACTAGCAAACTGAACAAGTTTTACTACCTGATGGGACCTATCTTGAAATCGCGAAGAAATATCCACTGTTCCATACAAATGTTCAGCATTCACCACTGACCTACAAACAAATGGACTTCGCGTCAGCGCGCGCTCCAAAAGTGGCCCAAGAAAATCAGATCCAAAATTTAAATTCAGTAGGTATGATTCAGATCCAATCGCTCGTCATATGGTGAAGATTTGGTGCAAGCAAACTGAGTACCACAGTAATGTCGATACGACTTAAATTAAATTGTTTATACATGCATAGACGTTTCGGAATTATTCGGACAATTTTTTTTTATATTAGACCAGACGTCCATTTGTTTGTAGGTCAATGGCATCCACTGAACCTGAATGTATTGAACAGCTGATTATTTTTCGTGGTTTCAAAATTGGTTCTATAGTAAAAATTGTTCACTATGCATGACTGAAAACGCACACAAAATTTAGTTTCTGCTTGAAAATTATCATTGTAGGGTTAGTACCCGTGGTCCCTCTGGTAGTCCCTTGGAGGGACCACGGAAACTAAAAGTGCCCGTAGTCCGTCTATCAGATATAACACCACCAAATGAAATATCATTAAAAATACATACAACTGTATTATGCTCCTTCTTAACTTTTTTTAAGGTAGGTCTATCTTATCTATACACAAAAATAATATAAACAAACAAAAAATAGACTGAATTGGTACCTATCCAAAATGATGACTTTTTGTCGGAAAAAATAATCAAGTACATACCTACTAAAGAAGGTAACTGATGATTTCATTCGGCAGGCACTAACGAAATTTTTCAAGTGCATGTCCCAGTGTTATTTCGTCCGTGACTAATTCCAACAACACCGAATGAAATCATCAGTTACCTTCGTAGGTATGTACTGATTAATTTTTTTCGACAAAAAGTCATCATTTTGGATATGTACCAATTCAGTCTATTTTTTGCTTTTTTAATTTATTTTTGTGTATATTTGGTAAGATACGAGGACTGCTACTTATGTATCCGGAATATGAAATAAAAAACCAGATATGTATTTTTTTATGTTTTTATTGTTTTTCAAAGTACTCTCCCTGATAGTCAATACATTTTTGCATCCGTTCAAACCAATTTTTGTAACACTTTTTCCACTCTGTTTGGGGTATCTTCGAAACGTGCATTTTGAATGCATCGACGGCCTCTTCACGTGTCGAAAAACGTAAATCTCGTAATTTATTCTTCACAAAAGGGAATAAATAGAAGTCGTTGGGAGCTAAATCGGGGCTGTATGGCGGATGACCGGTCAATTCAATCTTTTGAGCTTCTAAAAACTGTGTTGTTTCGACTGACGTGTGGCAGCTCGCGTTGTCGTGATGCAGGATAATTCTTCGTTGTGGGTTATTTTTTCGAATATTATCAAAAACTTCTGCCAAACAAATGGTTGTATACCATTCAGAATTCACAGTTCTACGATTTTCTAATAGCACTGTAGCAACATGTCCATTGATTCCAAAAAAACAAGCAACCATCTGTTTTAAAGTGCTTTTTGCACGAACAACTTTTGTTGGCCTCCGCTCATCTTGGAACACCCATACCGTCGACTGCTGTTTTGTTTCTGGGTCATACGCATATATCCACGATTCGTCACCTGTATAGATATTATAAACAGCTTTTGAAGCACCTCGGTCATATTTTTGTAACATTTCTTTGCACCAATCGATACGGGCCTGTTTTTGTATAGACGTCAAATTGTGAGGAATCCAACGCGAACAAATTTCTTTTACGGCTAAATGTTCATGTAATATTTTGTGAATGCTTGTCATACTGATGCCCAAAGACGCCTCTATCTCACGATATGTGGCATGACGGTCTTTCATAATTAGTTCACACACAGCATCGATGTTTTGTGGCACAACGACTGATTTTGGCCGACCTTCCTTAAATTCGTCCGAGAGCAAAGACCGTCCACGTTTGAACTCACTAAACCATTGATATACGGTGGTTTTTGATGGTGCTTCATCACCAAAAGTAGAAACCATTTGATCGATGCACTATTTTTGACTGAGCCCACGCCGAAAATCGTAGTAAATCATCGCACGAAAATGTTCTCGACTTAATTCCATAATTACGGTGACGCGCAATTATCAAAATGGCGGCAAAGTTGTCAAACAATAGAGAGAATAATAAAACAAGCTGCATTCTACGACTAAAGAGTTCTATTTTCAAATGTAATTGTTCTTTTTTAAATATTTTTTTGTGTGTGGCCAGTTCCGGATACATAAGTAGCAGCCTATGTACCTACCTTAAAATAAGTTAAGAAGGAGCATAATACAGTTGTATGTATTTTTAATGATATTTCATTTGGTGGTGTTATATCTGATAGAGGGACTACGGGCACTTTTAGTTTCCGTGGTCCCTCCAAGGGACTACCAGAGGGACCACGGGTACTAACCCTCATTGTATACTAGCTTTTGAAAAATGGGGGTTGGTGGTAGAAGGATGAAAATGTTGAGTTATAAGTATTTTTGATGCCAAATCATAAAAAATAATAAAAAAAATCTAGAGAGGTCCACCCTTATCACCTAGGGGTATGGATACTTAAATACGACGGCGGTAGCTAGGCAGGCGGGCTCAGAAGCCCCACCGCCAACCAAACCGAGCAGAAGAACTTCCGCCCCCATTGGGAATCGAACCGAGTCTCGGCCTCAGCCACCCACGTAGGCGATTGTGGAGCCCCAACGTGAGAGGGTCACAACTCACACTCACCGCGCGGTTGAGCATCTTGAGGTGCAGCGCGGCGAGGTGCAGCGCGCCGGCGGCCAGCGCGGCCGCCCGCAGCGCCGGCTCCAGCGCGAGGAAGCGCAGCGCGCCCGCGCCGTACACGCAGCACTCGCCCTCCGACACGGGGTCGGCGCGCCCGCACCCCTCCACCACCAACTCTACACGACACAACCATTTATTTTCACCGCCCCTATTCGAAAAGAGGCGAAGGGTTCCTCGATAAGTGCGACAAAAATGGGTCATTCTGGCGCACTTAATAACAGTGAGGCAATTACTTTTGAATTCGGATCACTAATTTACTCACGCAGCACTCGCCATCCGACACGGGGTCGACGCGCCCGCACCCCTCCACCACCAACTCTACACGGCACAACTAATTATTTTCGTCCCATCTAGGTATTATCTAAGTAATACCTATAGGGACGAAAATAAATCTGTTAGCGGTACATAACTCCTGATTTGCCTTAATGAACCGACATCAAGAAAGGAGGAGGTTATGAATTCGATGCGTATTAGTTTTGTGTGTATGAATGTTATGCGATTACGCCGCCAATTGTAGACATATTTTCAAAATTCTAATTGTATTCGATAGAGTACACTCCTGCGGTGGTCCCATTATCACCGAAGTCAGGATCTGATTATGAAATGACAGGAAAATCGAGGAGAAATTTTCATGTTTCTTCCGAAGCTAGGATTTATGTCTGGTAGTCATAAACCGAGCTGATGATGGAAAGATCCTTAGCATTTAGGAGTTATACGTTTTTAAATACAACAGACATGTATTGATCCTTTTTTAAATACAATAAGTACTTACGTATTGACCCTTTGTGTATACTTAATAAATAAAAAAAGTAAAATAAATAATAATAAAAAAATGTACAAAAAATAAAAACCGAATTCAAAACACTGAAAAGTAAAAAATTATATAAGAATAGGTACAGACAACATCACATTTCTAAATTAAAGTGTTATTGAAGTTGGTTTTAATTTTTTGTGATTTCAATATTTTAACAAAATATCAATAAATTTCACTTCCTAGACATACCTAGCAAGTTGGTATTTTTAAAAAAGTGATCGTTCTTGTCGTTCCTCGCAATCTTGAACACTAATTTGCAGGCGGCCGCTAAGTGTGGTCCTGTCACACGCATCTGTGAGAAAGAACAAAGTCTTTATTTGTTGATTCTTATTAATTAACGATAATATTATCAAACACGGCATTAGATGAAGTAAATAAAATGAACATAATCTCAATAATATGTTCTTACTGTGTCTGTTTTCATTCATGGATATAAAATGTGAAATTCTGTAGGCCAATTATGGATCTTTCATCGTATGACATGGTATAAATTTGAGAAAAAGAAGTCATGAAATGCCGCATTTCGTATTACCGATCTCCAATGACATCATCACTATGGCATAATTTCAATGGTCATCTTGAAATAATGAACAAATAATCAAAAATCTGACCGGAAATCGTACTTATTTTACAAGCTTTTATTTAACTTGCAATGTAAGTAAGTATGTAAGTATGTATGTTCGGGTGGAATCTTGCAACTCAATTTTGAAGCAGATATCTTTAACCGATTGAGCTGAAATTTTGTATACACGTTCAGTTTGGATGACAATGCATGGTTGACTGTGTGACGTCATTCTAAGTCCAAGATGGCGGCATACCCAAGATGGTGGACCAATTATTTTTAATGCACCCCTACAATATGGGTATCAAATAAAAGGTCTTGCTAAGAGTAACTCTAAAAATAATGTGACGTCACTATTAATCCAATATGGCGGACTTCTAAAGCTTGAAAATCAATTTTGAAGTAGATATCGTTAATCGATTGAAATTTTGTATACACACACAGTTTGGATGACAATGCATGGTTAACTGTGTGACGTCATTCTAAATCTAAGATGGCGGCATTCGCAAGATGGCGGACCAATATATGGGTATCAAATAAAATGTCTGGCTAAGAATAACTTGAAAAATAAAGTGGTATCATTATTAATCCAATATGGCGTACTTCTAAAGTTAAAAAATCAATTTTGAAGTAGATATCTTTAACCAATCGGCTGAAATTCTGTATAGACGTTCCGGCAAACGACCTTGCAACAATGATGCGTTGAATGAGATGAACAGGGCTACGTTCCAAAACATCACCCGGAGTGAGTAGGTGGTGGGGGGAGAGTGGCCGGTTAGGGTGGTCACTGGTCGGAGTGTTGGTTGTTTTAGAACGGCAAGAGTGTTGTCTGCTTTGTTTACATAACCAAATATACAAAAATAAGAAAATATATAATTCATCGGCGCGTCCGTTCGCTTTAATGCATGGATTACATTCCTCTGTTTCATCTACGAAAATGCTAAAACCAACAGAATATGAATTCTGTTAAATCGCGGCCTAACCTAGCTTCAGCGGAAATGAAGGCCAATTTTACAATCGTGTCACTTACGATACCTTTAGTCTTTGGAATTTAAAATTAACTTATTGTCGACGTTACGAAGCGCATCCTCGCTCTCCGAGATGCACAAATTGTGTGTGAATATGAAATCTTTGTAATCACAATCACACACAACTTTAAAATCCACACAATTTCCCGCCAAATCCAATCGAGTGAAATTACACCTTACTATATTATGCGGGTGAGATTCTACTCGATCGAGTGCACTCCGTAGCGTTTTAGGACACGCCACTCCAACACTCTCGAGTGCACCCGAAATGTTTTAGGACATACTTCGGGTGACCGAGTGCACTCGGGTGATGTTTTGGAACGTAGCCCAGAGTGAGAAACGTGTCCAGTGATAACTAAAAAGTAAAAAAAAAATTAAATGTAAAAACACCTTTTTAAAAACAAGCTTTTATTTAAATGCGCTAAAAAGAAAAAATTAAACTTATACACTAAAGCTTTTACTTACTTATAACGTATTTCACATTTGACACAATTTATATGACATAAAAGCTTGTCGCGAGATTTACTTTTTTAAATAAACAAGTAAATTAAATAATTTGATGTAAATAATTTTATACATTACAATTTTCAAAGTAAATACAAGTAGGTACTTAAAAGTGCTCTTTTAAGTACTTTTAAGTTACTACACACAAGTAAATCTCGCGATAAGCTTTTATTTCATATAAATTGTGTCAAATGTGAAATACGTTATAAGTAAGTAAAAGTTTTAGTATATAAGTTTATTTTTTCTTTTTAGCGCATTTAAATAAAAGTTTCGTTTTGCACTATGATATCATATGATATCATTTGCAAAACCATGAGATCGGTAATAGACCATATACACCTATATTAACTTGGCTACCGTGCAATGGTAAATATCATAGAATTTATGTGAATGGACAATAGACGGTAGATTTCATACTCACAGTGAGCATGGCCTGAGCGATAGCCACCAAGACACGCTCATCACTGCTATCTATGTGCGAGTAGAGGCACCGCAGAACCAGCTCCCTGAGGCTGCTTGCTGGCGTCGACTTCTCTAGAATATTCTGCAGAGCTTCCAACAACAACAGCGTTCTTTCAACGGGCTGGTTGCGCTCTGACAACGCCTCTGCTAGCTCCAAAGTACTTGTGCTATAGGTAGTTATTAATATTTAATCAGCTTTGAATATTCTTCATCAAGTGAACTGATAAATAAATAGATCAATACAAGAAAAACATCCACTTGGGGAGGATTCGAACGTTGCTAATTCTAAACCAGTTTTTAAGAAATCTGTTATGATCTCTAAATTGGATTTAAATACGTAGGAACTTATTCGATATAGTGCATCTTGAATGAAATATTTCGAAATAATTACTCAAAAAAATAGATTCAATTAATGAATCACAGTCACCCATTCGGTCAACATTCTAAACAAACGAAAACCACACATCATACTGCAAAGTAATGATAATAATTTTTACATCTCTCATGTTCGGTAAGTAGGTCCTTATTACCCCCAAATGAGGCTTGTAGGTGACCAATTAGCGCTCTAGGGTAATAATGTAGCTATAAAAGCCCTAGGGCTGTAAGTAATTTATTGCCAGTATGATGGTTAGATGTACGCGAACTTTTTGAAATAGTGAAGTGTTTTTTTAATTACTTACCGCCCTAGGGCTTACCAAGGTACATTATTACCCTAGAGCGCTTATTGGTCACCTACAAGCCCTATTTGGGGGTAATAAGGACCTACTTACCTCACAATCGAGATGTAAAGCAGAGTAGTTAGCTCGGGTGTAAGCACCAATTGCGGTTATAATCTCGGTATTTGATGTTAACATTTCTTGGCAAAAATGTTTACGTAAACCACGCGAAACTAGCACGAAAAGTTAACATCAAACGCTAATGAAGCGTTGGTGAAAAAATGTTTAAAATGTTTATCTGGAACACGTCTACTACACGTCTGACATCTATCAAGAAAAAAGGCTGTAAGCATGTAAGGCTGTAAGAGGAATGCTCTAAGGCTGTAAGCTATAAAAATGTAGGGGTCAAAAATTTTAAATGTTGTTAATTTCAATTATCAATGGCGTATCTGTGATAAATGTGAAAAAAGAGGAACAATCAAATATATTTTTTATGCAATATTCTGTTAATCGTCACAGTTTTCGTTGAGGCGTTAAGCGTATCAACTTAAAAACTGGCGAACCTTTTCATTCCGCTACCGTACAAAACGTTGAACACAAAACAAATCAGTTTATAATAGCCCACTAACCTCCCCAAGTCTCCAGCTGAGGCGTTCGGCAGCGGCACCGCTAAGTGCTTCACGGCCAGATCTCCCGTGCCGACACCCTTGTGCCCGGGATCATACGACACAGACTTGTTTGCGGCGAAGTATTTCCTTTTCACGTTTGCCTCTGGACTGGAAGCTATAATCAACACCTTTGTGTAACTATCAGTTTTTTATAATCCATCCTAATTATTAAATTATGCATCCGGTAGCCGTAACTATCGTTTTTAAGGTCCCTTATATCGCATAGGACCCTTTATCAATGAAAGCAGCTCAACCAAATAAATCACCCAGTGTACATACATATCTACAATTGCCGTTATAATATGGTTAGTTCCCTAGTTATACTAGTACCTTGTGAGAGCTGGGAGTTCGTGGTATCCTGTCGGTATGTTACCTTGTAGTTTCGCTACTGCGTTCATCTTAGATTAGTTACTAGGCAATTGTTATTTTCTAGTTACTAACAGAAATATCTTAGCAACCAACCTGTAAGTGAACTATTTCTATTAGCATTATTGGCTGGCTTAATGGTTTTGACAATTCGCAATACCGTTTGTATGTGGCTCATTCATAAAGGTCTCTTAAAAACACCCTTAAAAAATTAATGATGGGCCTCTATCCGATAAAGTTACCGGTTCCAAATAGTATAGCTATTGATGTAATCAAAAATCATAATAATGAAAAATCAGGTTGTCAGCGATTATCTTACATTTTAAATGAGCAATGACAGGGTCACCAAAAACAGAGTCTTCGCCAGAGCCTCCCAGAGGACGAGTCACCGATATCGCCGATGCCAAATCTGATCCAGACGTGGATTCTGAAAATATTTCTTCGATATAGTATAATTTTTTGGTCCTTACCAACATTTTTGTTACATACATTGATGGAATCTGTGCCGAATTGAAAACCATCGTGGGCGCTGCCAGATAGTACATGTTGCTATCCGTAATTATCTTTTTAGCAAGCAATATTGCTAAAAAGATAATTATGGATATGATAAAACACCAAACTCTCCATCTGTATGACAACGTTGGAGCGTGGACTTAATGGAACAGTTTATAAAGAGGAGAATTGTTCTTTCTTTTGACTCGCGAAATACATGAATCAACGGTAGTTATCCATTTAATGTTGGTGAAGAATACAAAATGTCACACACAACAATAAAAATTCTGCAGTTGTCCCGCGTTGGGCGCCAAATGGAATAATAAAAAACAAACATTTCACATGAAAACCGTAACAATGGTCCACTTTTAGGCCGCGACAACACGGTTTTCTGTTCGTATAGACCTTATAGTTTTTTGTTTTTTATTTATAGTTGAATGGGGAAATAAATCATTTGGTGGTTGAGTTTCTAGTGTGTTTTATCACAATGTTTATTAGTTATTATAACAAGAATGACAGTTAAAATTGCGAATACCTTCATGCTGGATTCACGCTGCTTCTTCATCTTCTGTTTCATCAAGAAAGAATGAAGAAAGAGAGCATTATTTTGTAAGGAAATTTAAACTCACCTTCGTGACTAGTTGTATTCCTTCGGTGGAGCGGCTTGCTGCGTCCGCTGAGGTGCGGCAGCCTGGGGAAACCACCCCATCCATCTCCTGAACGGTCCTGCGCCTGTTTTGGCTGTGCATTCTTTGACTAAAAAAAGCATAGACATAGACATGACAAGTACTGAAATACCTTGGATACAAATATACTTTTACTTCATATAATCACACGAAAACGTCAATAAGGAAGCATCATTTTAATAATACATTTTAATTTATTTCATTGACCATAATTATTATCTTATGATTAGTACTAAGCAATCTATTATAACTCATGTAATTGAAATTATGAAAATGAGAAAATTGTAGGATAATAAAATTATCAGCATTAATTTATAACCTTATTTGATGTAAAGAATAAAAATTTCATTAAATAATCAGGTTCAAATGACCATTTTGCTGTATATCCATACCATCATAGAAATGTAAATTTTTTTGCAATAGATAAAAATGTATTTTTTTTTTAATTTTCAAAGTTTATACAGCGCACTGGTCCGACAGCCAAACTTACTGTAGACTTTTTCTTGGTGCTCTGCGATTCGACTAAGAAGCCGTTAAGCTTTTCCTCGTCGAAGCTGGCGACGCGTGCGCCAAGCATCGCAGTCGTCATATCCTCCGTGCTCTCCGACAGGCTGAGGTACTTCAAACTGGAAACATTTCAAATTAATTATTAGAAGTAGCTGCTAATTTTTGTTGTTATCTGCGATTATTATTACAAAAATATTAAGTTTAAGATAATAGATTTAAGAATAGGCTAGTTGACCCTTTTCTAAAGTAGGGCTTAAAATGTTCATAATTGTTGTATTAGACCATAGCACATGAATATTATTTTTTTTGATGGCTAAAAAGTGCAAAAAATCTATTTTAAATTAAGATTTTCAATTTTGGACCGAAAACACGGTCAGCCATGACAGTCTGTTGATTATCTATGGCATACATCAAATGACGTCAGACTTATAGTAAACAAAGCACCGAGGCGAAATAACCTCACAAAACAATGCTTTCTATTAAATATCACAAAATATAGTAAATGTGTATATGGAACGGGACAATAGAACAGGAAAATAAAATTACCTCTTCAAATACTCCAGGAAAGCTGTGGATTAGACGTACCCAGTGATATAGACATGCGAAATATTTGGTTAACAAATCCTGTAACTATCTACTGAAACTCAAATGTATTTTTGCGAAAATCACATTAATGTAAGTACTATAAATAAATAACTCAATCTGTGTTTCAACTTAAACAAAATAGAAGTTTTTAGGTTATATGTAAAATCATTAATTAAATTTTTATCTTTCAGTTAGAATGAAAACGCCGCAGCCGACCAACCAAATTTTAACGCCAGACGTAGAGAAAACTTCACCATTCACGCATTTTTGATTTAATCTAAGTTATACACTGACACTAGATGATGTTTCAAAGAAAATAATATGTAGGTACTTATGTTCAATTGAATATTAATGATGTAATTGAATATTAATTAAAAAGTATGTATTACAAACTATCCCAGTTTCATAATAATGAATATATTTATCTAAACAACGTTTACTTGTATTTACTGAGTACCTAATTAAATTTTGTTGCTTTCAGAGGTTACTTAATGAGAACTATTGTGTACTACCCTGTTCTCCTTTTGACAACGAGATTGATATGGCAGTAAAACTTGTGCAACATAATGCTCAGCCACAACATCAAAATGTGGCCCGTCAACTAGAACAACATTATGTCAACAAAATAACTCAAGTATTTATATACCAAAGCACCATAGAAGTAAATAGGTCCAGTATGGTAAAACTGAAAGATGTTATATCTTCACTGATTAAACCTGCTGCCCACCACCAATCAACTGCAACATCTCCCAATAAATTGTCTGAAGTAAAGTGCTGCAAACCACCTATATCTGGCCAGACATTTTTAAAAATTATTATTTCCAAGTGAGGAAAATTATGATAATGACATTTTATATACCTTCACTAGTTGGATCATTACTTAAGTCTTCTCCGTCAAGCTATCAAGTCGGACAACTGAAGACATAAAAAGGAAAAATCACAATAACCAAAAATTAAATCTGGACAGTACGTACTTTTATGTATGATAAAGCACAAACCAAGAATATACATAGGGATACCTAAATAACTTTATTTAATAGTTGATATATTGTTTCTAAAGAAATAAAGCTCTTGAGGAAACTTATGAAGAAAAGAAGAAAGAAAGTTAGTGAACTTTAACCATTTATTAGACCTTTTAACCAAAAGCACAATAAAAAAAGTTACTTCTAGTGTTTCACCATAAGTATAAAAGGGTAATCATAGATTGCTAAGAAATGAAATTCAAAAACCCAATAAAGTACTAGGTAACTTGGCCTGAGTATAAAAACGCAAATACTATTGAATATTTATTACTGTGACTACCTGATGGTTTAGTCAATTTAATATATACAGGATATGAAAGCAGTATTAGTGATATTAACTTACTAGAAGAAAGTAAATTTCAGAACAGCTTACGCAAGAATATACAAGTTATCCATTTTAAAGCCGTATACAAATATATTAAATGTGATTGCTGTGTTGTCAGCCTGTGCTCTTCCTAATTTACAAGACCCTTCTTATTAAATAAATAATATATAGATTTTTTTCTTTACTTTATACATAACTAACATCTAAAGATGACATAACTAATTTTTGTACTACTTACATTAGACATAATGTTCTTCACAAAAAAAAATGTTGCATGTTTATTTGACAATAATGACTTGTAAAGGTTTAAGTTGAATTAAAATTTTTTAATGTGAAATACATGTGTTTTATTTTTCCATTACACCTTAAAAGATTTATAATATTTTATAGGTTTGTTGTTCATATTTATCATTGTTACTCAAACATATAAATGTTCCAAAAGTATGTGCAAATAGGTTTGAATAGAGTTAGATCAAATTTATTAATTTATCATAGTATATTGCCTTAGGGTCGCAGGTAATAAAAGTCAAAATAATAGTAAAGTGATTTATTATGAAGTCATACTTTCATAGGAAAAATGTATAGTGTGTGTGTAGTATAGTTTCCAAAATGGCACTATTTGATCAATAAGTTTTTAGACATACGGATTGTTAGAACAAATATCTATTATAGCTAATATTGTCACCTTTTGAGTGTTTTCAAAATTACTGCTAGCAACACAAATAAGTTTTGCTTTAGCACAAAACATCTGCATCTATACTGAGTTAAGCATACTGTTCACAGTTTTCCGTCTTTGATAATTAGCATTTTCTTTACTAAAATTGTCATGCTCTTTTATCTAATTTTATGGATACTGTTTGTTGAACTGACTATTACAGGGTATTAATCAGAAATGAAGAGGTCACATTTTGCAAATGTCAACCCCAATCTTCATCCTTCAACTTTTATCCACATTTTATTATAGGTGTCTGCAAGATTTCCTACCAAAAATCTTCCCAACGAAAGAACCATCATGTGTTATGCACTGGCTGACTTCATAGCACATGGACGCTGTTATTCTTCATAACCAAGCTCGAACTAAAGAGCACTTCTGTATTGATGATTCCTGGTTTAGTTTTCTATGCACTTTATTCTTTCTTCATTGAAAAGGTCGTTAAGTTTTTAAGAAATATGTCACAATCTGTGTCTGTGAATGTATATATATTATTCCTCCCAGTCATTTTCTTCATGTTTGGCTTGACAAATGAATATTACTGCCAATCTTTCTCTTTTTATGTTCATTTACAAATTCTTGCAGTACTACACTGGTATTTGACACATGATCCTGATGTTTTCTTTTGAACATTTCTCTTGAAGTAAATACTTTTAGTGTTCATTTGACTTTTGAGAGATGGGATTCTATTCAATAGCATTCAACTGCTGTAGAAAATAGCCTCACAGTGATGGTGCAACCACACCAAAAATGCATGTTTCAACTCTCTTCTGCTGCGTGACAATCTTGACAAGTACACTTGTAATCTGTTCTTCATTATAACAGTATTGAAACTGTACTTATATTGTTTAGAGTGATCGTTTGGTAGTAAATCAATGAGAGCGATACACAAAGAATCTCCTAACCATCAATCTATCGATTTTCGGAAGATTTGTACTATCTGCTCACACAAATCCAACATCAATGGTTGATTTTGCTATTAATACAAATAATTTACGATATTTACACATATAATAACGGAGATTTGGACAATTTTTTGCCAGTTTTAGGAAAGAATAGTGCAAATCGACGAGTTGTTGAATCAAATTTGACATTTCTTTGTTTACTATATGAGTGACGTCACGGCCCTGACCACAGGATATCAAAGCGTTTACGGCGTGAGATAAAAAAAGATTATTTCTAGCATTTTCAAATGAAAATTTTACAGTAATCATTCATTGTTATTTATTAAAATCGGTATATTGTGGAACCTTATGCCAAATACTATTAGAAATAAACAATATTTTAATCAATTTTGATATGAGTCAACTACCCTATTTTATATCGAACCTACCCATTTTTTGATAGACTACAAAAGACTAGAGTTTGTAATGTTTTTGTCGAAGACTTTAATGAACGAAATAACGTTACGTCGAGGTTGGTTATGTTTGTTAGTAGGGAGACCTCGTCTTTTTTTTTCGAGGGGAATGCGTGACCGCACCATACTCGCCGTTGGCTAGACGACGAGCGTGTGTGGGGCTCTCCCGGCAGAGTGCCAGGCCTACCCACTAAACCCCCCGCTGTTCTTCCTGCCCTTATGGATGCGCGTGGTAGGGTCCACACTGCGACTACCGCTACCAACACGCCCGGACACCTCGTCTCGACACTACCAAATTGAATCATATCATCGTATTATGATTCTTCTGATATTTTTAGGTCCGCAGTGCTTAGCAGTGGAGCGTATATAAGTTGATGTGTGTGCTTTTAGGCATAGAGATTGATTGATGTGTCAGAGCTCAGCGGGAAAGACGTCAGTATTCTCTGCGATTTTGAATTGGCAACGCGCAACTGTTACCCCTTCAGCCATATTGATAACTATTTGTTTGATAACTGGTTACTTAAAAAGAAATTTTCTCACTGTTTCTAGAGGAGACTATCTATTAAAGGAGAAAAATTTTCTGCATTCGTAACTCTAGAAGCGTTTCCAAACTGTATACATTGTTAAACTGTGGTATGACATTGTATAAAATTTGAGATAAAAAAGTCATGACATGCTTCATTTCGTATTGCTGCTCTCGAATGATATCATCAGAATGGCATAATTTCAATGATGTCATCATGATATAAAGAACGAATGACCAAACATCTGACTGAAAATCGTATTTTTCGTTTTGCACTATGATATCATAATATATGATATATAATTTAGTATCAATTTGGTTTTATATTCATCGAATGCGTCTTACCTTATTGTTACCTTAGTGTGGATTATAATTCAGATCTCATTGTCTTTGTTAACTTATTATAATGTTTGTAATTAATTATAATCTGTCATGTGTACATAATAAAATAAAATAAGATACCATTTGAAAACCGGTGAGATCGGTTATACTCCTGCTGGTTTTAGGCTATGGTCTCCTATAAGCGCCATCGGCCGCGTACAGTGTCACGTCGTACGCTGCGTTACGATGCTTACTATAGAAATGTACTATTGTGGTCTCTTTCATACGCTGACGTTGGCGTGTGGACGCCGTAGGCGACATTGAAACGCTTTGCGCCGCGTCTCTAGTTATTTCGAACCATTTTGCATTGCAGCGTAAACGTCTTATTTGGCGTCAGTACAAAATGTCGAAATTTGATAAAGAAAAAGACGAATTATTGATTGAATCAGTCCAATGTTATAGTACGTTATACAATAAAAGTGACAAGGAACATGAAAATAGTATTTATAAACACAAATGTTTACAGCAACTTTTTCGTCAGGTGATATGGGATTAAGATGCCTTTTTGATGGCAGTTTTATTGCAAAAGTTCTACGATATGTTTGAATTGTTCTTGATTGATACGAAAATATTCCATAAATTGAGTATTGTTGTCTTTTAAGTGTTTCATTATTAAAATCTGGAAACATCCTTCTTTCTTTCTCTTTATACATAATCGGTGCCTTGTTGCCCTGAGTTTTCTTTGTATGCGGTTGTTTTATACCTCCTCTTCAAGTACCTAACACAAGCGCAGCCAAAAGTGTCGAATTTATATCCATTTTATATCACACGACTACGCGTGAGCGCTGTTTGTCGTCGTTCGCGTATGAGACGTATTGACCGCTGACGCTGTGCCTGACGTACAGACGTCGATCGAAACGTTTACGCTGAAGTCGGACGCTGCATATAACATTAAATAGGAGACCGAGGCCTTAATAAAACACTCACTCGAACGCACTAGGCGGTCTGGGATCGGCTTTGCGCGCCCTCTCCGTGAACAGCGTGCGCTGCGGTTCGCGCGGCGTGAACGGCCGGCGCGTGCGCAGCGCCCGCAGCGCGCCGCCCGACCCGCTCCCGTTCGCCGCGCCGCCGCCGCCGCCGCCGCCGCCGCTCATCTCTGTAATAACAACATCCACCGAATTGAACGCGTTTCTCTAAGTACTCGTATATAAAATTCTTATGAGCATTATTTATATTGCCCCACAACATGTACGTATACAACTTCAAGTCTTGCACCGCCACTGCATTTAAAATCAATCAATCATAGAGGCCTATGTACAACAGTAGGCGTCTTTTGGCTGAAATGATGATGATGATAATGATGAATCATAGTAGTACAAACCACAATCGTGATCGAGTAAAGCTCGATAAAACTCGCACTAGACACTCAGAACAGTACAACACTTTTACACCAGTGTGCCTAGTGCGAGTTTTATCGAGCTCTACTCGATCGTACGCATGGAACGCGTTAACGCGAATTTGTATGGAATTAGAGCAACGCCACCTGGAATTAGAGCTAGTAGTCACTAGATGAAGCTGTCTCATTCCATAGCAGCTACTAGATGGCGCTGCTCTAATTCCATACAAATTCGCGTTAACGCGTTCGATGTGTACGATCGAGTAAAGCTTGATAAAACTCGCACTCCGCACACAGGTGTATGTTTGCCTAGTAAAAATCGAATAAGAGAAAAAAATGTGCACTGGCGATGATGTATCAACATAGTAGATAGGTAAGTCTTTTCACATTCTAAATAACATTTTTTTTAACTACGATAAGGTCGAAGACGGAAACGAGCATCACCTGAATTCCTCAAAAACATCCTGAACTGGCTCTTACCTGTAAGTCGAACGAAACACAACGATGCCACTGTTATGGCGACAAACGGTGGTAACTATATCAGGTCAGGCGGACTCAAAAGAGCACCTACCAAACCAAGATGAACAATGTTTGACCCTTTAACATCGACCCCGGACCTTAACCTATGCACCTTTTTTTAAGGGATAGAAGCAAGCGAGCAGACGTATCACCTGATGGTAAGTAATTACCGTCGCCCGTGGACACCCGCAACCCCAGAGGAGTTACAAGTGCGTTGCCGGCCTTTGAGGTGGGAATAGGCTCTTTTTTTGAAAGTTTGAAGGTCGTATCGGTTCGGAAATACTGCAGGCAACAATTCGTTCCAAAGTTTGATTGTGCGAGGCAGGAAACTTCAAGAGAAACGCACAGTTGTGGACTGCCAACCATCTAAGTGATGGGCATGGATTTTTTGCCGCGTGGAACGATGGCGGAAAGAGGCGGCAGTTATAAGTCCGAACAATTCCTCGGAGCATTCCCCGCTAAACTAGCTGACCCGGCGTACTTTGTATCGCCATGTTTTTTAACTAAATTACTGAAATGTTTGTTTAAATATTTATGTTCATTGTAATTTTTATATTACACAAACCTTGTCTGAACAATAAGGAATACATAAAAGAATCATCCAATTTGGTGCAGTCGTTCAAAACTTATGGGCGTACATACCACAGAACACAGAAAGAGGTTAGAAGGGCTATGTGGGCGGGGCACGTGTAGCCACAACTATGACTAAATGCTCATACTTGCGGCCCCGCAACGCGAACGCGTTGTTTAATCACTGACGGACAACAACAGTGAGTGTATCGCGAAGCGCGGCGCTATAAATATAAAAAAATGCCTTCTTGTGCTATAATTACTTGTAAAACAAGAAGTCAGGTGTCAAGTGTAGCTAAAGAAGGAATTTCTTTTCATCGGTAAGTAGTAAATTAATCATAATGACCATATTCCATAGATCATAATGTCAAAATCCACCAAAACTGATCATAACGATAAGTTACATAATATTTTTCTAAAAAATATACATTACCGGCAATGTACGAACGCGATTCTTGCCATATTACTTAGAGCGCGTAATGTAGTACACTGCTTTCGGTAGTGACGCATTTGGCTTAATGAGCATTAATGCAGTAGTCGCAGTACAAGGGATAGTGCCGTGCTAATCAAAAAACGCACGCATTACATTTTATCGATAAATGTATATTTTAAAATATTTGTATTAAGTAAAAATATCATATTATTTGTCACTTAAAATGCCATAATAATAATTATTACTTTTCGAATACAGAATGTTTGGCGAAGCTAACACCTATCCTTTCTAACATCCTATTCATATAAGTACGGCGATGTAATCAAAGATTTAAATTGTAAAATTAATTTCAATTTTCACGATACAATTAGTTCGATTAGTAAAAAAATTATGGGCAAATTCTAAACTAATTTTACAACTTAGAATTTTTAATATCACCATAATATTTATATGACTATTTTAGCATAGGTAGGTGGCCAGCTTGTTATATCATGAATACTAGACACGCCGTTAGGACGCCGCGCCGCCGTGGTAAAGTGGTCAGTAACGGAGCTTTACATCAAGCAGTCCAGGTTCAAATCCTGGCGGGAACAAATGTTTGTGTTAGTCTTGTTCTTATTCCACGTTAGTTTGTGTGATAAGCACGAACATTTGTTCACGAGGCTGTTGGTGGTTTTTGTATTGATTTATTTATTTGAAATATATTTTACTATCAATTATACCCTTTTAATAACTGTTTTTGGACATATAATTTTAGTTTTCCTAAAGATTCGGATATACGTAAAAAGTGGATTAACGCAACAGGTAGAGAAGAATGGATTCCTACTAAGTCAAGCACCATTTGCTCAAAACATTTTAGTGAAAATGATTTTTCATTCCTCATGCTCGGAAAGGAGCGTTTCCTTGATCTGAGTATTGGGAGGAAAACGCTAGTTCCCACCAGCGGGCGGGAAATTCTCATACTATTTACTTCCCTCCTTAGGGCGGAAAGTAAAATTTTAAAAATAGAACTGAATTAGGTTACATACATACAATCTTTGGTACAATGATAATAAAAGTATTTGGCTGAATGGCCAGTAACAGGTAACGCGATGTGTTCCAAATTTAAAAATACCTGTGAAAAAGATAATTTTGGCGGGAGGGGAATCTGTTACGCTGTACCGAAATCTTGATTGTGTGATTTAGGTATTTAAGAAAAACAATGAATTCAAGCGATTCTGAAATTTCGGCTCCAGATTCAGTCACGAACGAAGCAAATACAATACTCGAAATTTTTTTGCCAAAAATTTCAAAGGAAAGATATTTAAATACATATTCCGACTTTATGAAGTGGCGAGATGCAAGGAATATAAAATCATTTTCTGAAAATGTATTTCTTATATACTTTAATGAACTATCTCATAAAGTGCAGGCGTCTACGCTATGGAGCAGATATTCAATGCTTAAAAGTACACTAAGTGTAAAACACGATGTCGATATGTCATGTTAGGAGTATTTTTATTAATAAATTTTATTAGAAAAGCTATTTTTTATTTTCCTTGCATTCGAAATGAAAAGTAGAGTGCTACACACGGGTAAAAGGAATCAATCCCTACGAGGCTGTTAGACGCCCGAGCGCAGCGAGGGCGGCTATAGTCCTAGTAGTATAGAGAGGCTATAGTCCGATTCCTTTCCACCCTTATAAAGCAATCTACTATTTCATTACTCATACTCTGAAAGTAGGTCTGAAGTTGCCTGAGGAGCGGGTTGAAAGTAATACTTTTCAGCCCTAGGGAGAATCACTTTCAACTGACAGCTGCTGTCAAATTTTAAACAAGAAACTAGTTCTATTTTCATATTTCTATTGAACCATGATCCGACTTTCTATGTATAGAAAGTGGCTGTATACAGCCACTCAATTACAGCGCGGTGTAAAATTGAAATAACAATATTAAGAATTTAAAGAATATATTTTTTTTAAATATGACTTTATTAAATTTTAATTTCAACTATTTCTTTAAAATAACATAGATATGGGCAAAATATACATTTTTTTCTATGATGATAAAAATGAAAAATAATGGCTGGATTGCAGGCCAGCCACAGGAAAAACAACAAAATAAACGGGAAAGCGGCAATGCGATCTTCATTTGTTTTTTCAAGTTGTAGAGTTTTGGTTATACTTCCGTATAGCAGAGATTTGTATTAACAGTTAATTGTATTTGTATAACATTGTGTTAAAATTAACACAATAAGTTCATCTAATTCAGGTATGGAGTTTTTGATTTTATATAAGAGAAAGGGCTAAAGCAGAAGTAATTGATTTATGTAAAAAAATACACATTTATTCTTTAGCTAATTATTTGTTTTATTTTTACTTTCCTTGTATTCGTAATGAAAAGCACAGTGTTGACCTCGGGTTAAAGACGGGAAAATACAAGCACAAAATCGACGTTTGAAAAAAAAAGTATACAAAATGGAAGATATTATTAACGATTTACAGAAAAAGTTTTCATTAAGACATGAAGATTTGAGTACTTTAAAAAACACAAATTTATAGGTAAATATTTACTTTACAAATATTTACTTCTCCATCCAACTAAAATATCCTAACAACTAAACTACCGCACGTCCGTTTGTCAGATTATCCATTCTAGTTTATGCTTTCGGACCGGTGCATTATAGTATTATAGTTTTTCTTTTATTTTACGTCTAACCTACAACATTTTTGAGCTAAAAAGCTTTAATTTTGTTACATAGAAACAAAATATTACTTGAATATTATTAATTATAAACGTATAATGAAAGTAATAATTATTTTTTGGTTTTCTAAATATTTCAAATGGTTAAATTGCTGGCAATATTTAATATCGATAGCTATTCATCGATGTCAATCACTAAAATAATGTTATTTGTACACGCGGCTCTTGACGTCAGTGAATTTCTGTGAATGAGGAGCCCAGTGAGCGTTGTGATTGGTTCAGCCCAATTTCGCGCGACTTTGCATGGGCGGTGCAAGGAAAAGAAGTGGGAGCAAAACTGGCGACAGCGGTTCCCGTACAAGTACAAACGGTGCATGATTGCCTTTCTAACCTCTTTCTGTGTTCTGTGGTACATAATATACATTTCGAAGATCCATTTTTATTTATATAGACTAGCAGCTTCGCCTGCGATACACACGTAGAAAAAACAATTCTACAGCTTAAGTTAGTAAGTAGTAATACAGCATTCTATCAGTGAAATCATTTTTAAAATACGTCCAGCAGTTTTTGACTTTATTCATTACAAACAAATATGCAAACATACACATCTTTGCTCTTTATAATATTAGTATAGATATTATATTCGACTCTATATTCGTACGTAACCAACGGCTAGGTTCGTTGGTAAGGTATCGTAAATCAGTTTAAATCAGCCTCATGTGAGTAATATTTAACGAGGCAATTAGGGTGTTTCCTACACCCTTCTAGCTAGGCACAGAATATATAATAGTACCTAGGTATGCTTGCTTGTAACGTGTTGTGCGGGAACCTCGCTTATCAACCGCAAGTTCAAATTGTTAAGCACGACGTATTCAGTTCAAACACCTGAAACCAGGCCCATGGACAAAAACGTTTCATTGAATTTTCATGACAATAAATAAGCGACTTCATATTTAAGTAGTTTACTCAGACTACATAACACCACTGGACGTCATACGAACGACATTACAATACTTCAAGATAAATAATCGACCTCGGCTAACTTAGTGTTTAGTATTATTATTATATTATCTGTGGTATTATATTATCTGTGGTGTTTGTAATGTTTTCCGACGCCCATTATTTACATTGACGTACTGTGTGTAGTTATGTCTGACATATTATCGTATGCTCATCCATCACCTCGTTATGAAACGACAGTTGCCACAGAGATTTATATTTATGCCGCAATGGCTACTAAATATATAGGAGGCGATCGTGATTAATTTTGAGTTAAACAATACAATATTACACAATCTTAATTCAAATTTCAATTCTACACAACACCCCCGTATTGTGTAGAACTGACATTTGCATTGCTTATAACTTGTACGTGAGAGGTAGGTACTTCACATCTAGTTATTTCGAAACTTTTATGACACACGATCAGTCTGCGTGACGTCAAAAGGAAAGAGGTGGCGTCTCTCGCGTGACCGAGCGCGATTCCTCGTGACATTGAACACAGCGCCAATTATTGACGCTAGCTAAGACAATACTTTGCAAAATATCACTGCTATATTAACTGACAGTTAGTAGACTCTTGAGTACTAGAGTCTTCTGCACGTGTACCTCTATCATCAATTATCTATTTCTGCAGCTAATCAGCTGCGTTTGTATTGCTGTGTTTCGGTTTGAAGGGTAGGACAGGCAGTGAAATCACTGGCACAGGTAATATAATACTATAGTCACTGGGTACTGTGACTTGACATGTTATCTCACAAGTTGGCAATGTAGCTGTACACCGTCGTTCTTGTAGGGGTTGCATATTTGCATACCTGACATGAACTACAGTACTATAGGCTCTGCAAATTAGTTGTGACTGTAAAAAACTCTAACTTTGTACTTCAATAGGTAGGTACTTAGAAGTATAAAGTTAGTACGAATAGCTATCTAGATAGGTTATCGTTAATCGCACTAATAAGCAGCCTGAAGTACCCCCACCTCACGGAAGAGCGCAGACAAATGCGTCGTCAGAACGGGAGGAACGCGCAAGTGGCTGAGGAACCAATGCGCAAGTATCTAAGCGAGCAACGTGCAAATGTCTAACACCCATATTTATAAAGTACTAATTACTTATTGCTAACTAATTATTTGATTAAGTCATTATATGAGGCGAGAATTCTTCAGTATAAAATCTTATTCTATACTTAGTTAATGTTATGCATGCAAAGCATTAGCATAAGCAATGGTCGCGTCGATGCTTGATGCTAGTTCTATTCTATATCGTCTACAATATCAAAAGTAGCTACAATGCTTTCCATTTTGAAATAGCAAGCAAATTAAATAAGAATATATAAAAATTACTTACAATTACCACAGTGCGATGATTGCAAAAATGACAACTGGCGGGTTAAGTGGCAACGCGCAAGCAAAGTGACTTTAATTGCAGTCGTCTATATTAGGCTACGGTAAATATGCTTATCTAGAAGGAAGCGTACATTACTGCAGAGGCCGGGAAGTTAGGGATTGCCGGACGAGTTGAGCGAGGCCTTGACTATAATTACGAGTCCGGCAATCCCATTCCCGCCGAGGTATGTATAGTGCTTTTCTCAATAATTACGAGGAAATAATGAGAGACGTAATACTGGAATTAATTATGAAATTCAGTGTAATAATAATACCATTTAAATAAAAACCTTTCATATTAAAATATTGTTTAATGTTGTCTAATTACGTATTCAAATATTTATAATTGCCGTGATCTTCGTATAATTTGGCTTTATGATCTGTAAATAAGACAATAGTAGATAAGATCTGTAAACCTCCTTGCGTCTATGGCACCGCATTCCACCTCATTGCATAAATCTGCTCAGTGGCAAGGAATGTCACCCTTTTAAATATAGAACATGAACTAGAATGTGAATTGAGTGATGCAAGCCAAAAAATTATTCAACTCGAACAATTAAAGCGGGACATGGAAAACACACACACACATAGTTTATATGAGGAACTTATGCAATCTCCTAGTTGCCAAAATCTTGCACAGCCCTTTTCAACTGCAACAGAGAACCTTTTGCCAAATCATTTCCAAAGTAAAAATAAACTTCGGAAATATCGGAAAATTTGTAAATTGATTAAAAAAAATCAATACCTTATTAAAAAGAATAATGCATTTAAATCTAACATTAAGTTGCGAAAAGAGCGTGCTTGTCTATTTGAATCATTAGAAATTTTTGATAAAAAACTGAAAGAGAGCAGAAGTAAGTATGACAGGGACATAAAAGAACTAAATAATAACATTAGTAAATTACAAAGTTCATTGGCAAATATGACAGAAAACTATAATAGTGCTCAAAACCAAATCAAGGAGCACATCAAATCAGTGACAGAGTTAGCCTCACTCTGCCAATTTAATGAAGACCGTTATCAATCCCTTCTGGATAAGCAGTCTATAGATAATGGTCATAATAATTTAACATTGGATAGTAACATAATTCATAATATTGATAGTATAGAATATGTACCCAGTCACACATCTTCTGCGCTCAATGTGGTTTGCCAGTCACTAGTGGCTGACAAGACAAGGCCATCTGTATCTAAATGTATTGTTTTTTGTGATGAAATAGGCAAAGATATGGGTCACTTATTATCCAACCAATTGGGACTAAGTGTTATAAATCACTGTATGCCTGGCTCTAGTTATGAAGATGTGATTGCTAAAATTTGTAATTATAAGTTTAACAACGAAGATAATCTTATAATACTTATGGGTAATAGGGGTAACTTAAGCAAATTTGAATTAAAAACTTTTTATTCAAAGTTGGAATATTTGGATGTAAATAAAATAATTATGTACACATTTCCTTACCACCATAAATTGTCTGAATATGAGAATGACATGAGATATAAATTTAATTTGACTCTAGACATATTGACATGTTATTCTAATAAATTTCATATTATTGACATAAACAAGTTGACATGCATTTCTAATAAGTCATACTTGACAAAAGATAGATTAAATCTATCAACATATTCAAAAAAACAATTAGCTGTATCGCTAAGCTTTTATTTTTCTAATTTAGCCAAAAACTTGGCTATTAATTCTCACATTGACAATGCTTCTATTGAGCAACATACTCAATGTAATGTTTTGGAACAAGTTCCAAGTAATTTAAATTAAATAATAAGACAATAGAGGTAGCCTCTTGCCGGGTATTGACCAAAGGAAAGCCTAAGTATTTGCGGATTGTTCATCAAAATATTCAAGGCTTTTCTGGGAAAGATTTAGAAATTAGCCTATATTTAGATTATGAAAAGATTGATGTATTTTGTGTCACTGAGCATTGGCTCAAAAATTATGAATTGTCAACAAGTTTAGATAACTATAAAATTGCGAGTTCATTCACTAGAAAAAGTGTTATTAGAGGCGGATCCCTTATAATTTTACATAATGACATACAGTTTAAGGAACGAAAAGACATAGTTTCTCTTTCAGTCGAACGAATAATTGAGTTATCATGCGTGGAACTTGATAATTTCATTGTAATATGTGTATACAGGCCCCCCTCTGGAAACTATTCAGAGTTTGAGTCTGCTATGGAAGACGCACTAAGAATAGTATCTAGGAAAACTAAAAAAATTGTTGTCTGTGGTGATTTTAATATAAATATTTTAGTGGAATCACAATTATGTAGTAGATTTATTAACTTATTTAAATCATTTAATCTGAATCATGTTTTTCAAGAGCCAACCCGAATTACAGCTACATCCGCTACTTGTTTAGACAACATTTTCTGTAACTGTGATGTACAAGATAAATTTATTATTAATTGTATAAACTCTGACCATAGTGGGCAATTAGCTTCGTTTGAACACCATCATGTTTGTTCTGAACGTGAGATTACTTGTAGACCCATAACAAAACGCGGTATAGAAAAATTTAAAAGAAATGTTGTTAATCAAATTACAGATTCATCAACCGAGAGGAGCAACGCGAATAATCTTTATAATAATTTATTTAATGTAGTTAAAGATGAATGTAACAACATATTTAAAAAAAAAGTAATTAAAATCAAACATGAGAGAAAGAAATTTAGTGATTGGGCGACGCCAGGCATATACAAAAGCCGTAGGAAATTATTTGAACTTTATGCTTTAAAAGTAAACTCCAGTGATCCCGCTTTCATAGATTATGTAAGAAATTATTCTAAAACATTTAAGAAAGTGTGCATGTCTGCAAAAGCGATTTACATAAGTAATAAAATTAGCTTATCTAAAAACAAAGTAAAGACCACCTGGAACATCATTAACCAGGAAACAGGGAAACCCAAAAGCCGTGTAAATTCTTTCTCACTAGAAGTTAATAATAAAGCAATAAAATCGGATATTGCAGTTGCAAATGCGTTTGAAGATTTCTTCTACCACATACCTATAGAAACTACAAGTAGTCTCAACTCGTGCCCCAATGCGGCTGTAGCCCTCTTAGAACAAAGTGTAGAGAAGTGCAGCATAGGCTTCAACTTTGGTCACATTGACGCCGACACTATTCTAAAAACATTCCGCATGATCAGTACCAAAAAAACTGAAGATCTTTGGGGTATTTCGACCCACTTAATCAAATCTATTATAAAAGAACTTGCTCCGCAACTAGCGTTCATTTTCAACAAATGTATTGATGAAGGTATCTTTCCTGATCTAATGAAATATAGCAAGTTAATACCTTTATTTAAATCTGGAAATAAAAATGATCCTGCAAATTATAGACCAATTTCGATTCTACCAGCACTTAGCAAAATATTTGAAAAAATTATTTCTAATCAGCTGTCAGATTATTTCACAATCAATAAAATCCTACATATGAACCAATTTGGCTTTACTAAGGGTCGTTGCACTACAGAGGCTGGAGTTGCACTTCTCAAACACATTTTTGCCGCCTGGGAGTGTAAACAGGATGTGATCGGTATATTTTGTGACCTGTCAAAGGCTTTTGACTGCGTTGATCATCAGACTCTTCTAAATAAGCTCAAGCATTATGGTGTGTCTGAAGAGGCAATTAAGCTTATTGAGTCTTATTTGTCCAATAGGGTCCAAAAAGTTGTAATTAACAGAACTGAGTCTTCTGGTGCACCTATCATTATGGGTGTGCCTCAAGGATCAATACTGGGACCTCTGCTCTTCTTAATTTATATTAATGACCTCCCACACTTCACCAATAATCTGTGCGATACAGTACTATTTGCAGATGACACTTCTTTAATATTTAAGATTGACAGAGGAAACGGAAATACTGACGTTGTAAACAGTACTCTTTCTAAAGTATTGCATTGGTTCACTGTGAATAATTTATCATTAAACTCGAGTAAAACTAAATGTATTAAGTTTTCATTGCCAAATGTTAGGAAAGTGGATAATATTGTGGAAATGAATAATCATACTGTTGAATTCGTCGATTTTACTAAATTTTTGGGTATAACACTAGATTCGACTTTGCAGTGGGATCCACATATTGCGTCTTTAGCAAACAGACTCAGTTCTGCGGCATATGCTGTAAAAAAAATGAGACAACTTACTGATGTTGAAACGGCAAGACTGATTTACTTTAGTTATTTTCACAGTGTCATGTCATATGGGCTATTACTGTGGGGATCAGCCGCTAGTATAAAAAGTATTTTTGTACTTCAAAAAAGAGCCGTGCGGGCTATTTATAATTTACGAACAAGGGATTCTCTACGTGATTTATTTAAAGAAATTAATATATTGACTTTAGCAGGACAGTATATTTATGAAAATTTGATTTATGTTTATAAAAATTATAACACATTCGATACCAATTTTAAATTTCATAACTTAAATACAAGAAATAAAAATAAACTTGCCGTTCCAACGTACAGGCTCCAAAAAACTAGAGGCTCATTTATGGGGAAATGTATATCTTTTTACAATAAAGTTCCACAGAGTGTTACTGACTTACCTTTTCATAAGTTTAAAGCGCATGTAAAAAAGACTCTAATGAGTAAAGGATATTATAAAGTCAATGATTATCTGAATGATGTCAATGCTTGGTCTTAATTGTAGACTTAATTTATAGATTTAAATGTATAATGTACACTGACACATCTAATCTTGTAATGGAAGTTGAACACAATCTTTACTTTTGAGTTCTGCTTCCAATTGACGACTCTGTAACAATACAGGGAGAAAAAAATAGCCCTTGCTGGTTTTCTTGCTGGTTCTTTCCAGTACAAGGTCTCCCGCCGTAGACTTGTGAACCAATGGCGTAGCTTCTTTGACGTTCAAAAGTGATTGTAAAATCCCAATTGAATAAAGGATATTGAATTTGAATTTGAATTTGAATTTGAATGAGAACATTCTAGAAGTATTGACGGATAAAAGACGATCACCTGGAGTATCTGACACACATTACACATTACATTGCGACATTGTACATTGTAAGATTGTAACTTGAGAGATCGTAAAGAGAGTTGAGAAATAGAACAGATTGAAATATATCTAAATGGTTTGAGTTAACGTCCCAAGTTCCCAACGATCCCGGAGCGCGCGTAGGGCGCTACAGTACCTAATAATAATAAGCTTCCTCTCTCTTGTTCAACGATTGCGTGCCCAACGGGTCCATAATGATCTTATTTTTTGTGAACCACCTATTTTACACATTATGGTTTGCATAAAAGATTTTGAATTGAAACAAATGAGTATTTTATAATATGAATTAAACAAATTGAACTCATAAGGCTATGGTCTCCTATAAACGCCATCGGCCGCGTACAGCGTCACGTCGTACGCTGCGTTACGATGCTTACTATAGAAATGTACTATTGTGGTCTCTTTCATACGCTGACGTTGCCGTGTGGACGCCGTAGGCGACATTGAAACGCTTTGCGCCGCGTCTCTAGTTATTTCGAACCATTGGCATTGCAGCGTAAACGTCTTATTTGGCGTCAGTACAAAATGTCGAAATTTGATAAAGAAAAAGATGAATTATTGATTGAATCAGTCCAATGTTATAGTACGTTATACAATAAAAGTGACAAGGAACATGAAAATAGTATTTATAAACACAAATGTTTACAGCAGCTTTTTCGTCAGGTGATATGGGATTAAGATGCCTTTTTGATGGCAGTTTTATTGCAAAAGTTCTACGATATGTTTGAATTGTTCTTGATTGATACGAAAATATTCCATAAATATTGTTGTCTTTTAAGTGTTTCATTATTAACATCTGGAAACATCCTTCTTTCTTTCTCTTTATACATAATCGGTGCCTTGTTGCCCTGAGTTTTCTTTGTATGCGGTTGTTTTATACCTCCTCTTCAAGTAACACAAGCGCAGCCAAAAGTGTCGAATTTATACCCATTTTATATCACACGACTACGCGTGAGCGCTGTTTGTCGTCGTTCGCGTATGAGACGTATTGACCGCTGACGCTGTGCCTGACGTACAGACGTCGATCGAAACGTTTACGCTGAAGTCGGACGCTGCATATAGCATTTAATAGGAGACCGAGGCCTTAACCATCATAAACGCAACTGTACTAAATAGTAAAAAAAAATTTGGAACGTCAAATACGTCAAGAGTCAATAAACTGAGTGATAATCGACATTATGATAGTCTGTTGTGTGGCAATAATTTGCAATTTATAACCCAAACGAGCCAAAAAACACGGCTAATAGTTATGAAGTTAACACTAAGAAACTGTTTGTTTATATTATTGGCTAATTTCTTAATAACTGCACAGCTTTATGGGCCAGACTTCAGACATTCTGGAACAACTCTTTTATTCAGCGTCAATCTCCATTTCTACACATTTAATCATGTGCACAGAATGATAACTACACACAACACAAATATATCTGGTCTAATCTATTTGAGTTAGCCCACCGTTAGAGAAAGCTGTTGTTTTTGAGGGAAAATAAAGAAACACAAGTGATTTGAGGCGAGTTGAGAGGAGGGTCGGGGCTCGTGCGAGGCGATCGGAAGTGCCGTTAGGCGCATAACACATTGCACCGGACACCGCTGCGGTGTACGGAGGGACGAAAACCGCATGCGGCTGCGGCGGCACGGAACCGTTGTTCAGGCCACGGAACGCCTGATTACTACCGGACGGTTTGCTCCGTATCACCGTCCGGAGCTGCGGTGCACGACGCCCCGCATCGCCGCATTATGGCGCATAACACATTGCACCGGACACCGCTGCGGTGTACGGAGGGACGAAAACCGCATGCGGCTGCGGCGGCACGGAACCGTGCCACCGGACGGTTTGCTCCGTATCACCGTCCGGAGCTGCGGTGCACGACGCCCCGCATCGCCGCATTATCTATGTCGAGATCTATTACGCGTATGCACGTCCTTTCTACGCAAAAATCCGTACGATACTGCGGCACAGTGTGCCATACCCCGCGGACCGCACCGCATCACCGTCCGGGAGTGCGGTGCCGTCGCGCGCGCCGCACAACCGCACGGGCATGCGGTGTGAGTGTGTTATACCCTGCGGTTTTTGTATACAAATTAAGATTCTTCAGTCAAAATTAAAAACCGCAGCGCCACACACCGGAGCGGTGTCCGGTGCAATGTGTTATGCGCCTTAAAGGCATTATTATCCGGACGGTCGCGCTGCAAATAAATCGTCAGCCCCCCTAGACAAGACGCATTTCGATAATCGCTAACGCAATCGCTAGAAGGAAAATGTATGCGATTTGACATAAGCGCTCGCTTAGCTTTCGAGCGCAATTGTCAAATCTCATATATTGTCCATTTAGCCACAGAACCATTGATTTACTACCAAACGTAGATAGAGCACTTCATACAAAAACGCGCTTGAAATCTGTCACCTAATCGACTATACATTTGTACGCTGCTAAATAGGTAGTTGAATATGCACACCCGAATTAAAATTACCGTAAAGAAAGTACCGTATTTATCAAATTCAACCTTATTCTTTATTATTACGGCAACTATTTGAAGTACAACCGTGTGCAGTTACACCATTTCATACCTAGCCACATTAACTTTGACGTTTTGGTAATTGCTACAAGACTTTACTTTATACTCTCAAACATAATGCTCAAAATTGCTTATCGCGTTGTCGCTCCAACGGATGGAAAAGAACTGCACGAAGCAGTTCTTCACCGGCCCACTTTTCGAACGTTCATGCGTTATCTACGTTTGGTAGTAAATCAATGCACAGAACACAGAAAGAGGTTAGAAGGGCTATGTGGGCGGGGCACGCGTAGCCACAACTATGACTAAAAGCTCATACTTGTGGCCCCGCAACGCGAACGCGTTGTTTAATCACTGACGGACAACTACAGTGAGTGTATCGTGAAGCGCGGCGCTATAAATATAAAAAAATGCCTTCTTGTGCTATAATTACTTGTAAAACAAGAAGTCAGGTGTCAAGTGTAGCTAAAGAAGGAATTTCTTTTCATCGGTAAGTAGTAAATTAATCATAATGACCATATTCCATAGATCATAATGTCAAAATCCACCAAAACTGATCATAACGATAAGTTACATAATATTTTTCTAAAAAATATACATTACCGGCAATGTACGCCCGCGATTCTTGCCATATTACTTAGAGCGCGTAATGTAGTACACTGCTTTCGGTAGTGACGCATTTGGCTTAATGAGCATTAACGCAGTAGTCGCAGTACAAGGGATAGTGCCGTGCTAATCAAAAAACGCACGCATTACATTTTATCGATAAATGTATATTTTAAAATATTTGTATAAAGTAAAAATAACATATTATTTGTCACTTAAAATGCCATAATAATAATTATTACTTATCGATAATACAGAATGTTTGGCGAAGCTAACACCTACCCTTTCTAACATCCTATTCATATAAGTACGGCGATGTAATCAAAGATTAAAATTGTAAAATTAATTTCAATTTTCACGATACAATTAGTTCGATTACTAAAAAAAATATGGGCAAATTCTAAACTAATTTTACAACTTAGAATTTTTAATATCACCATAATATTTATATGACTATTTTAGGATAGGTAGGTGGCCATGCAAGACATGAAGATTTGAGTACTTTAAAAAACACAAATTTACAGGTAAATATTTACTTTACAAATATTTACTTCTCCATCCAACTAAAATATCCTAACAACTAAACTACCGCACATCCGTTTGTCAGATTATCCATTCTAGTTTATGCTTTCAGACCGGTGCATTATAGTATTATAGTTTTTCTTTTATTTTACATCTAACCTACAACATTTTTGAGCTAAAAAGCTTTAATTTTGTTACATAGAAACAAAATATTACTTGAATATTATTAATTATAAACGTATAATGAAAGTAATAATTATTTTTTGGTTTTCTAAATATTTCAAATGGTTAAATTGCTGGCAATATTTAATATCGATAGCTATTAATCGATGTCAATCACTAAAATAATGTTATTTGTACACGCGGCTTTGGACGTCAGTGAATTTCTATGAATGAGGAGCCCAGTGAGCGCTGTGATTGGTTCAGCCCGATTTCGCGCGACTTTGCATGGGCGGTGCAAGGAAAAGAAGTGGGAGCAAAACTGGCGACAGCGGTTCCCGTACAAACGGTGCATGATTGCCTTTCTAACCTCTTTCTGTGTTCTGTGCATTTAGCGATTGCGTTAGCGATTATCGAAAGGCATCTTGTCTAGGGGGGCTGCTCCGCCGAGCGCACGCTCTTTCGATTATCCTCAAATCTTCATTACACCGACGTATGCCCGCACCTCGATATCATTTTATTTACACTAGACGTGAAATTAAAAAGTAGTTGCCATCTTTATATAAAAAAAATCTCATGTCACGATGTTTGTCCGGGATGAACTCCGAAACTGCTTAAGCGATTTTGATGAAATTCGGCTTACTGTAAGTAATTTGATCCAACTTAAAAGATAGTATAGTTTTTATCTTATCTGACGCTCATACGGTGAAGCAAAACATCGTGAGGAAAATCGATAACCTGCATACACCTGTGAAGTAATTCAAAGGTGTATGTGAAGTTAACAAATCCGCACTGGGCCAGCGTGGTTTTAGTAAGGCCTAATCGCCCTAACACAACTAGTTAGGGTAGGCTCGTGCCCCTCGGTGGGGCCGTATATGAGCTGTGATGATGATGATAGTTTTTATCTCGATTATTTAACCTCAATTTTTATTACAATTTAAATAGTTTACTATTTGTAAGTTTCCTGAGTGTCCAGAGTTCCTGAGCACAACAATGCATTGCTGAGTCAACTTTATGCATGAGAAAATATGTTGTTCTGGCTTTGAATTGATTAAAAATACAATCTATAAAAATTCTCGGTTGATCTCAACAGTTATTAAGAAATTTGCTCTGTCATACGTATCCTTCCATAAATTCTATTGGTTAAAAAACAATAATTTGGATGTTGTCGTCGGTCCATGTTATAGGGGGCTATCTATACCAAAGCTACATCGCCCGGTGTGCGACCACTACTCGAGGACGTTTGGCTATTTAAGTAGTTTTTAATTGTTTCGCCTATTTCGATAACTGATGTATTACTTTTTATCAGTTAAGTACTGCACTGTAAAATTGCACTGTCTCTAATAAGCAAAATTGAGTATTATCAAAACCTTTATTACAAAATGATTGATATGAAATAAAGTACAAAATTTACAGTATTAGTTACAAACTTTCTTAGCTGTTACCCAACCCGGCATCCGTGCCTTTACCGCCCGAGTTATTGTAAATGGATCATTATGGGACTGCATGTTACAAGAATATTCCAACATGTTGCGAACTCTATGAAGCAATGAAACTTCTGTTCGACAAGAAACTTTTAATGAAACACTGTTAGTGATCTCTATATTATTATTACAATAGAACCCTCACATCATATTTTCCACATAAATATAACATCCTCAATATGACGGAAAGTTATAATTTGTGAAGTTCTTAAAAAGGTTAAGATGATGATATTAACTTTGATTGCATTTTAGACCAATTGCAGTATGTTTGATTATTTTAAAGCGAAACGTTGTTATTGTTGCTAAAGTTTAAATTTCCACAGTAAGCTTGTGTTGAGAATTAAAGAGTTTTCATACATAATATGAATGTCACTGCCAGTATAAATTTATATATATATATATATATATATATATATATATATATATATGGTAAAAATGTTTGTTTGCATTTATATTACTGAACTGAACAAACGAGAAAAAAAATCTCACTAGTTCAGTCAACTGAACAAACGAGAAAAGAAATCTCACTAGTACAGTCAGCTGAACTGAATAACTGAACTAGTGGGAATAGATGAGAAAAATAAGCCATGAAATCTAAGCACAAATGGGATGTGAAAACAAAGAAACAATATATCCGTATGATAATTTTTGTCTAGACACTCAAGTCTAGGTATACTAATAATAGTGGTTACAAATGCTATGTTGATTTTATGGATAATATGTTTTTTTTACAAAAAATAAAAACCGAATTCAAAAACACTGAAAATTTAAAAATAATATAAGAATAGGTACAGACAACTTCACACTTCTATATTGAAGTCGGTGCCAAACGATGATCTCCTAGAAAGTTTTAAAATTTGGCACCGACTTCAATATAGAAGTGTGATGTTGTCTGTACCTATTCTTATATTATTTTGAACTTTTCAGTGTTTTTGAATTTTTATTTATATCTTTTTAGTGAATGAAATCTTCTTAGTGAATTCTTTGGCGTGTGAATGCTTTGTAACCATCCCAGGTCTATAATCTATCGAATACACAAATAATTTTAAAAATCGGTCCAGAATTGGCGGAGTAATCGCTTAACATATACACAAAACACGTTGGACGTAGCTAAAAATTTAAGGGTTTTCCTCAATTTTTATGGTATTCCAACATCAGATCCTAATTTTGGTGATCTTGGGACCACTCTTGGAGTATACTCCATCGAATACAAAAAGATTTTTTAAAATCGGTCCACAATTCGCGGCGTAATCGCGTAACATACACACAAAAAAACATACGAATCGAATTGAGAACCTCCTCCTTTTTTGAAGTCGGTTAAAAAGAAAGAGCGGTATGCAGAAATGCATGCATGATTTAAATTTAAAAAACTAATTAATTAATTAAAGTAGCCTAGCATAGCATTTAGTAATACTTTTTAATTTTCAATTACCTAGTGCAAAGGAAACAAAGCCCATACAGCCCAATCATATTTAACGCAAAAAATGTAATACTGCAGATTATGACTTTTTTCTCTCGCAACGAAAATCAAGCATATTTTCGTGTGATTTCATACCAACATTTTAATAAAATTGTTGTCATATTCATATACTTACAACGTGTCTCATAATAACTCCCCATAAAAATTATAATATTCATTTAACCGAAAAGAATGTGTCAACTTTAATAACTTGTCATATCAATCGAATTTAATGGTCAAATTTATGAAAATTCAGTTTTAGAACAGTTTTAGGTTGGCACTTTTGATAGTTTAAATAAAATTAAATATTATAATTTTTATGGGGAGATATGAGACACGTTGTATATGCTCGAAGAGTGCATTTTTTATAATGTGGTAGTAATTGGCTGTATGACAAGTTACATAAATCAAGTTATAGATAAAATAAAAAACATTGGAGCAGCGGCCAAAAATAAATTTTCATACTTACTTTCCTGGCCTAGGCCGATAAAGTAATGCATGAGCCAAGAATTACAAACTTTGTGTCTTCTTTTTACTACAATAATGCCTACATTTCCGAGCATGTTTGAGAAAATAACTTTTAATTTAATGGGGACTAGTGGCAATAAAAAGTGGCAATGACTAGTTTTAGGTGAATGGAAAGGGTATTAAGCACGAAAAGTAAGAGATAAGTATACTAAGCTTACTGAGTAAAACTCATTATAAATGCCATTAAGTAAATGGAAGCTTTGTTGACTCTTTCGGATTTGGCCTTGACAAGATTGTTTTAGTGTTACCTAGGTTCTACAATGATTTATAACAGAATAGGTATCATTACGAGCTTTTCGTAATGTGTAGGTGTATATTTAGGAAAGGTTCCCAAATAAAAAATGTGATATCGATTTTATTGAGTTTATCTATTACAAACAATCAAATGCAAATATAAAAAATACAAAAATTATTAACCAGTAACGACTCAGTTATGGTCAGCACAACATAGACGAAGGCGTGGTGAAATCGTCACAGACAGACCGACATTCCGACAGAGTGAGTTTCATTTTTTTTGCACACATCGGCAGGGAAACTCTTGGCCTTCATCTCACGCCTGACTCTGTGAGAATAACCCCGAAGATGGAAGCGAGCTTCACCTTGGGCCTGATCACACTATTTACGTACCTTTTAACTAAAACGAAATCCTTTCTATATGTTTTGACATCTACCATGGGCCTTATTCGTTAACTTTTCGTTAACTAACGCATTTTTGGCGTGTCAATAACGCTTCAATAGCATCGCTTTTTGAGACAGTTACTGTTGTATAAATAAACGACTAGCTTTCCGCTCGCAACTCCGCCCGCGTTATTTTTGTTTTCCCGTGGATATTTTATACTTTCCCGTGGGAAAAATAATTTTGCAACAATTTTATTCATTAAGGATAATGTAGGATTCTAAATGTGAGATAATTTTTCAAATCGGTCCAGTAGTTTCGGAGCCAATTTTATTGTAACGCTATAAAGTCACGACAACGACGTTAAAATTAGCGGAATTAAGCTAACCGCACATTTATGTCCGCGCCGCACGCGCCGTACGCGCCGCATTTTTAGAATTTGTTGTATAAAATTATATGAAACCTCCCACATTTCATAAATGCGGTAGGTATCCGGGTATTAAAAAACGCATGCTGTTGACGTCATATAATGTGGCGCGTAATGCGCGTGCAGATATGAGCTTTCAGCTTTAGGCCCCTAGTGTCAGATGTCAAAACATATTGGAGAGGAAGCGTGTTGTCGAAATGTATGGGATCGAAAACGTTTCAGATTTGATTAAAACAACTGAGGAACATGGCTATCTTAACCTCTTACTGTCGGAAGACACATAATGTTATTGAAATTAATTATGCGATCTCAGAAACCCTATCACCAACTAAACCAAGCAAGAAAATCAGTCGGGTAGTCCCAACCAATTCTAAAATATTCAACAAAGGATCTTTTGTTTTTATGATAAGCACACGTTTCATTCACTCACTCACCTCCGTAGATAGCTGCTCGTGCCTCGCTTATGATCTCGGCGGAGGTCTTGCGCCGCGGCGGTGCGTAGAAGGGTGCGCCGGCGCCACGCCGAGCGCCCTTGTCGCTCATCGCACCACCTGCCAAACACAAAGTTTAATCATTAACGGAAGCACTTTAGGCCGTAACTAGCCCCCCTAGATAAGATGTCTTTCGATAATCGTTATCGCAATCACTAAATGGGCAATGTATGAGATTTGACAATTGCGCTCGTAAGCTAAGCGAGGGCTTATGTCAAATCCCATACATTTTCATTCTAGCGATTGAGATAGCGATTATCGAAATGCGTCTTGTCTAGGGGGGCTGGATGACCACCGGCGGGTTCTTCTGCCTCCAATCACGTCACCAAAATGCTTGGTTATTTCACTTAGCCGCAGCAAACAAGCGACCTAGGGACTTTGTACGCTTAAAACATCAAATCTGGGGTAGGCCCCAGATTTGATTCAGCTATTCTTAATTTGATCGTATCGTGATAGCGTTTCAACTAAATTCTCTTTTATAATTGATGGTGTCAGGCGTTATTTTTGCGTGCACCATTGGCCTGCGTAGTTGGTACCAACTACCGACATTTTTATCGGAAGTTTTGCTATATACCTACTCCTTAACAATTAGTAAATTCTCTTTTGCTATTGTCACTTTATACGCTTTTCGTGATGAAATTTATTCGTACGCCAAAAATTTTTTGATAAGTCGATATTGACAAATGTTTTAATTAGTTACAGGTTAACTAACAATAACTGTCCCAAAAAGCAATGCAATGCCGTCAATACATTAACGTTCCGGCAGAATAAGCCCCAGAATGCTTGCTTCACTTTGCCGCAGCAAACAAGCGACATGGGGGCTTTGTTCGCTTAAAACATCAAAATGTATTGAGCGAGGTGGCTTTTGGTGATAGTAAGTTACTGCCACTTTATAAGACATACCCATAATACTAACCCCTACAATATTCTGTCGCGGAACGCAGGTTAATCGTAATGTGGAAAATCCAATTCACCAAACTACCCCACCCGACCTAATACCAGATGGGCCCACCAAGGAAGTTGAGAAGACATCAATGGATTATTGCTGTGGCGATTTCGTCAACTTGTCCTCTTGATACCGTAACAGGTAAAGGGCATCTGAGCTCGTTGGACTAGCAACCGTGCCCTTATGTGTATCAGGGTAGGTAAGATAGCCGTCACTTCCAGATAGCAATGGCAAGTCTGTCAAGTTTGAATCAAACTTTCTAGTTTCCCACTGACAAACTTCCATGATTTTTTCTTGCGGCAGTATACAATGTTGCAATGTACATACAATATTGTCCCAACAAACTTTAAAAAGCGACTAGTTTGTTGGGGCAATATTGTATGTACATTGCGTTATCGAAAAAAACAAACATCATGCAAGCTTGTTGATAGGAAACTAGAAAGTTTGATTCAAACTTGCCTCAAGTGTGGCAAGTTTGCATGCTATCTGAATATACCATCGAGTGAGATGAAAGTCAAAAGTTATTCGAAAGTAAGTACCTCTGTTGTTTAGGGATCAAGGTGAACCCCTTTTCCATTTTCGTTTTCAACTTAGAAGTGCCAAGACAACTCTGGTGCTCCCAGAATGCAAATTTGATAAATTTGAAAAAAAAAATGCCTATTAGTACAATAAGCGCCGCGTATAGGTACCGTTTGACATTTGGACCACTCTTATGTCCCTCGTAACAGCGGCAGTTTTGGTAGTGCAAATGTAGAATGTAAAAAACACTGAAAAGTTAAAAATAATATGAGAATAGCTACAGACAAAATCACACTTACTTATATATTGAAGTCGGTGACACATTTTAAGACTTTCTAGAAGAACATCGTTTGGCACCGACTTCAATATAGAAGTGTGATGTTGTCTGTACCTATTCTTATATTATTTTTAACTTTTCAGTGTTTTTGAAGTCGGTTTTTACTTTTTGGAAAATAATTTTTATTTTTGTCTTTTTATTGAATGAAATCTTTTTAGTGAATTGAGAAACCCTAATTTAATACCTCCGGTACCGGTATTGAATTAAGGTTACGCTCGATTTTCATGGGATCCCATCATCAGATTCTGACTTTGGTGGCCTTGGAACCACCCCAGGACTATACTCTATCGAATACAAAAAGAATTTTGAAAATCGATCCACAATTGGCGGCGTAATCGCGTAACATACACACAAAAAAACATACGCATCGAATTGTGAACCTCCTCCTTTTATGAAGTCGGTTAAAAAATAGTCCTTGCTGGTTCTTTCCAGTACAAGGTCTCCCGCCGTTGACTTGTGAACCATTGGCGTAGATTCTTTGATGCGCAAAAGTATTTAAGTGTGAAATAATCAAATTTTAATAAGCTATATTGAATTTGAAATTTGAATTTGTACAGCTTGACGTAGCACTTTACAAATTGGTAACGTTACATAATGCGCGTGAAAACTACACAAAAAAGTACGTCGTTTGGGTGTTACTCCCATTCAATTTGTCTTCGATTCTTCATGATTACCATTGCGATGTAGATTGATTGGGTGGCTCTAACAACTAGGTCACTAATGGATAAGTCGAATCAATACAGCCGTAGGTCAGGTACCGTGACGATGCCAGTCGACACAGTGTGGATAAAATTATTGGCACGTACAACAAACAAACAAACAGTTATCAATATGGCTGAAGGGATTTATTCATTATCGGAAATCCTTTGAATGAGAATAGTCAAAATCTATTTAAATAAAAATGAATCGCCGAAATGTATGTAGGTACGCGCATAACTTCAAAACGACGCACCAAATTATTTTGTTGTGTTCGTTATTGTCAGGTCTAGGTTGTATAAATGAAAATGTTTGAAAAATTGAAAAGAAATGTACTTTTTAACCGACTTCAAAAAAGGAGGAGGTTCTCAATTCGATGCGTATGTTTTTTTTTTGTGTATGTTACGCGATTACGCCGCCAGTTGTGGACCGATTTTCAAAATTCTTTTTGTATTCGATAGAGTATACTCCTAGAATGGTCACAAGGTCACCGAAGTCAGGATCTGATGATGGGATCCCATGAAAATTGAGGGAAACCCTAATTAAATACCAGATCACAGAAGGTGAGCTGGTATTTAATTAGGGTTTCTTTCACTAAAAAGATTTCATTCACTAAAAAGTTAATAATAAAAAATATTTTACAAAAAATAAAAACCGACTTCAAAAACACTGAAAAGTTAAAAATAATATAAGAATAGGTACAGACAACATCACACTTCTATATTGAAGTCGGTGACAAATTTTAAGACTTTCTAGGAGATCATCGTTTGGCACCGACTTCAATATAGAAGTGTGATGTTGTCTGTACCTATTCTTATACTTATTATTTTTAACTTTTCAGTGTTTTTGAAGACGGTGTTTAATTTTTGTTAAATATTTTTTATATTTTAAAAATTGTCGCATCTGTCAGTGACGTGGGGGCCAGATCTGAACAATGTAGCCAAAAGCACTGGCGGTTGACTCAATATTCCAACCGTTCACATAAAACCAGAAGGTTTTATAACGCCATCAATTCCATGAAACGGGGGCTGTGACACGCGAACACGAAATTTTAGCCATTTCGTCGCTGCTTTTAATAAATATAATACTATAGCGAAACCTATTGTTGTTTACCTTGAGAAAAAGCAGTTGCCATTTTGAAATAAATCAAATACATATACGCAAGTTAAAGTCAAAGGTGTCCATATCTGTTATAAACAATGCATTATTAAAAACGGTGGAAATCATATTTTGATTAATACTCTCAACTTTTTATGGAAATAAAAAGTAACATAAATATTTATATGCTGCTTATTATATGGATAATGCTTTAAATCTATAATCATGTATAATAATTACTTTAAACGGTATACACATATTTGATAGTAAACCTTAAATATTTCAGTAGGATATTTCTCACTAAATACAATAGGCGCTTAACGAAATTAGCGTTTTATATGGAAAAAAAGTAAAACGAAAAAAATATTTTACAAAAAATAAAAACCGAGTTCAAAAACATTGAAAGTTAAAATTTATATAAGAATAGGAAAAGACAACATCACACATCTATATTAAAGTCGGTGACAAACGATGATCTCCTAGAAAGTCTTATTCGGCAACGACTTTAATACAGAAGTAGGAATGATGTTGTCTGTTCCTATTCAAAAAATTTTTTAACTATTCAGTGTTTTTGAAGTCGCTTTTTTTATCTTTTTAGTGTATGAAATCTTTGTTGTGAATTTAATTCAGGTCCGAGTTCAGATCAGGTCAGGTCAAGTCCAAAAGTAAAAGATCCTTCCATCATCAGCTCGGTTCATGAATACCAGACGCAAATACGTGGTTTTAAGTTCAGGTCCAAGGCCAGGTCAGATTAGGTCAAGTCAAAAAGTTAAGGATCCTTCCATCATCAGCTCGGTTTATGACTTCCAGACGCAAATATGTGAAAAGCTTCGGAAAAAAACATGCAACATGTTGGACTTATCTATAAATTTTAAGGGTTTCCCTCGATTTTCATGAGATCCCATCACCAGGTCCTGACTTTAGTGATGTTGGGACCACTCCAGGAGTATACACTATCGAATACAAAAAGAGTTTTGAAAATCAATTCACAATTGGCGGAGTAAGCGCGAAACATACATACAAAACACATTGGACATACTTGTAAGAGTTTCCCTTGATTTTTATGCGGGATCCCATCATCAGATCCTGGGTAAGGGATGCGCCCTCGCACTTTAGGGAATGATAAAGTGAACGGGAAGAGAATGATAAAATAAAACCGTTCTGTTTGAGTGTTGTAATTGCACTGATTTAATAACGCTAACAAAAATTGAAACTCTGCTAAACGTGACTTAGGTACTACGAAGACAATAATTATGTATGATGCGGTAAACGCACACTCGTACATCCTGACTTTGATGACCTTGGAACCACCCCAGGAGCATACTCTATCGAATACAAAAAGAATTTTGAAAATCGCTCCACAATTGGCGGCGGACTTGCGTAACATACACACAAAAAACAACATACGCATCGAATTCATAACCTCTTCCTTTTTTGACGTCGGTTATAAAAATAGAAACATATTTACTTCAAAGACACAAAAAAGGAAATAAAGAATCAAACTAAAAAGAATTTTCTTAATCGGTTAGTAAATAAAAAAGTTATGACGTAAGCACAGATAAGTAATATAATACTGTAACAAACATTTAAAATACATAGTCGAATTGAAAATCCTAGGTGATAGGGCTAGCCCCACACACGCTCGCTGTCTAGCCAACGGCGGGTACGGTGCGGTTACGCATTTCCCCCCGAGAAAAAAAAAAGAAAAAAAAAAGGTGATAGGGCTAGGGGATCCTGGTGGACGAACTACGAGTACTCTTGAGAAATTAGAAAAAAAGGAAGTTATACCGGGTGATCAATCTAAATGGCTCAGTAGAGAGAAATCAGAAACTATGAGAGATAGCGAAATCTGTTCTTAGGAACCATTTTTTTTTAAACTTTCATACATACAGACCGGGAATCGAACCTGGTCGAAGTCTGCTCTGTACAAAATGTTATAAATTCTGCAAGTTTTTTTGTAGTATCTAATTGTTGATAGTGGATATATAGTTACGTATATTCTACTAGTAAAAATCAAAAACGAGTGGGTAGGATGACTCGTTGCAGAATTCACGGAATGAAATATTCAAAAATAGTGAATTTGGAAATTCGTATGCGAATTCGAAATTCTTACGATTTCGAATGCGAATTTGAATTCTATTGTTTCAATAATGCGTCCCCAGAGGCCATTTTTGATTTCTACTAGTAGAATATACGCAAGGTATATACGTTCCGTTCTAAATGCCAATATTTATCGCTACTTTTTAAAAATGAGTAATTGTCTAGCGGTTTAAATTTTTTTCTCCGTAAAACGTTAGAATCTTATATCTAGAATTTGTTTTCAATGACAACACTGAATTCGGCGATAAAAAAATCTTTAATATTGTGAACGGTAGAAAATAATTTCGCTTGTAATGATTCCAAATGCGCCTCCAGCGCGACGGCGGAGGCGTGGGAAGCTGCCGCCTCCTGTCCTGCGAAGACTCCTGCGTAATCTCGCAGCACAAGGAGTCAGAGCGAAGCGAGCGCGGGAAGAGGACCTTCTTGCCGCCAAACACTCACCCGTACCACAGTTTAACAATGCATATGCAATCTCGTAAAACTGTCCCAGTACCGTTTTCTGTGTCAACTTTCGCTTGGGACAGGATTTTAGGATTTAGTCGGTTCTCCTGGGTTCAAACAATATGATGAGCGTTTTTGGTTGTTAAGGTGCAGGATCCATTTTTCATCGCAAGCAACGTTACGATTTAGAATGCCCTCGTTATTATGAAGTTGAGCTTCACTTAATTTATGGGGTACCCATTTTCGAGCTTTTTCGCTTTTAAAATTTGTTTCAAGTAAATTTCAATTGTTTTATCACTCACACCGCAGCCTGTCGCTAGCTCTGACGCGGTTTGCTATGCTTCCACGTTGACCTATGATTCTTCAATTATCCACTACGGTCTCCAGCCGTCAACGGGCTTCGATCTTTTCCAAAAACAAAACAAACGTCGGAAAGAAAAACGTACCGTGCTCCCTTTGACAGTAGTTTCCCCCTATACAAATCATTAATCATTATTATTATTAATCATTCGAGCTGTTTCTGGAGCGCTGATGCCATGGTGGAACTCTATTTCGATGTCGAATAAAAATCAAAACGTGCGAGAATTACAAAATTCTCAATACACGAGCCTAAATTTGAATTTGAAATTTCGAATCAAACGCCAGATGTGAAATCAAAGATCAAATTGAATATTTGAGATAAAAGTGCTGGACACTTAGATCTTTGACACTTTTTAAAAGTAACGACCTAATATTATTTTATGTATTTAATGAAACTGAAACACATTAAGTTGTTGTTACTAAATATTTGTACCAATTGATGTGTTAATAATAACACAGTAAAAAATAAATGGCAAAAAATTCACAGAAATAATTTTGGTAGTACATAGTTTAGCTAGTTTCAGAGTTAATTTTAAGTTCCTTTAGAGTTGTATATAACCCTTTTACTTTGTTTTTTTTTAGCATAAAACTACAGAAAGCTGTGTGAGATTCCTTTATTTTTATGTTTACTCACAAATCTGACCCTATTATTTTCTTATTATTTATTAGTTTCTGACCAAAACATATAAAAGTAAAACTTACCCAAATTCCAACTTCAAAAGCTTTCTACATTTCAAGTACTTCTCGTTAATATAATTTTATGACATAAATTGTATAATTCTAGTAAACAAGGAAATCGCGTAAAATAATTGTTAAGGGCACTGTTTAAAAAACACAGATTTAAAGTTTCCAAACATTTCAAGTTACTTTACATAGGGTCCCCGTAGCAAGCATGTAGCACGCAACGTAGCCGACTCTAGACTGCTGCGCCGTAGCTCGTAGTTTCGTAGCAACTTTGATGAAAAGATATTGTATTTTCATCACAACAAAGCCGTGTTGCGTTGCGTGTTATTTTTAAACTGTTCATTTTATTTCATGTCCAAATTTATAACACGACACGATACGATTTAATTTTGACTAGTTCACAAAGTTGTGTAGCAAAGCAAAGATTGCTAAGTTAATAGAATGCTGCTAGAAAGGAAAATTTCATTACTTTATCTACAATATACAATACAAATATATCGTAAAAAAAATTCCATCATTGTTATCTTTGCGACAAAAAAATCGCACGTCACGCAACCACGCAAGTAGGTTTTCAAAATTGATAAAATTTATCTAGTCAACGATAAAATATCTCTCATTCGATCGAAAATTAATTAATCAAGCCTGCTAACATTATATATAATATATGAAAGGGGTTCAATTCAAGCCATGAATAGTTCACGATATGTTCTGTTTATAGCGATATTAGAGATATAGACGTTTAAAATTAAATAAATAACAAAAAAATGTGCTAAAGAGTGAACGCAATCTCCGCCGTTTTATATGTTACTCGCAATATACATCTTTGTAGTAATATAACCATTTTATTTATTGTTTCATTTATCTACCTATTAAAAATTTCATTTTTGAAACATATTGATCCAAAAATCTCCAATTATCTGCCAGTTTCTCATTAAAAAAGAGGTTTTAAGGTAATCAATTGCTACGGCAACCGTGAATATACTTAATCTAGTTTGGCTCAATAAAGTTAAGTGGGATTAATGCCGTTGAAATTCGCTCGGATTAGACAAGTCCACGGTGACGTAAGTCATGAGTATGGAAGTCGCAGGTCCGAAGCCTGCAAATTATTAAACTATTTTTCGGGAAACGTAAAGCTAATCATTAAAAAAATATGTGTTTGGAAGTTTATTATACAGTTATGAAAAAACAGATCAACGGATTTTGATGGGACACACCATAAACAGTTTTTACAAATGCGTAAATCCATCTACAATATGTACGTCTGTTACTTTGTGGCCTAAATCACAAAATAAAAATTGAAATAATGATTTTAATGAAATTCAGTAATTGATGAGTTCAGTAATAATGTAGCGATATTCATTCAGTTAAGACTAGACAAAAGAACATGTTAGCTTTACCAAATACCATCATCATCATCATTTCAAACAAGAGACGCCCACTGTTGAACATATGCCTCCCCAGGGTTCTCCAAACCGATCGGTCCTGCGCCTCCCGTATCCAGCGGCTTCCCGCGACCTTAACCAGATCGTCGGTCCACCTTGTGGGGGGCCTACCAACGCTGCGTCTCCCGGTACGCAGCCGCCACTCAAGGACCTTTCCGCCCCAACGGCCGTCAGTCCTGCGAGCTATGTGTCCTGCCCACTGCCACTTAAGGTTTGCAATTCTCTGGGCTATGTCGGTGACTCTAGTTCTTCTACAAATCCCTTCATTTCTGATGCGATCGTGTAGAGAAACCCTAAGCATAGACCTCTCTATTGCCCTTTGAGTGACATTGAGCCTTCTGATGAGACCCATTGTAAACGGCCACGTCTCAGTCCCGTACGTCATCACTGGCAACATGCACGAATTGAAGACTTTCGTCTTTAGACACTGCGGTAGACTGGCCGAAATATGCTACGTAGCTTCCCGAACGCTGTCCAGCCAAGTTGGATTCGTCGATTTACCTCTTTCTGGAAGTTGGACTTACCGAGCTGGACTATTTGCCTCAGGTAAACATATTCGTCAACGTCAACAACTTCCAGTATAGAGCCTCCAACCTTCACAGTAATACCAGGCTCCAAAAAATCAATAATTCTTTTAGAGGCATGTCTACTCTATACGTTACTACAATAACATTCCAAGTTGTATGCAAGAACTTAGCTTAAACAAATTTAAAGTTGCAATCAAAGATGTACTTATGAAAAAAGCATATTATAAAGTGTCTGATTAACTCCAGGGCATGGCGACCTATTTACTAGCAATTCTTAATGTAACGTCTTCAAGCTGACCTGATCGATCTGAGTCGTGTGTCCGTCGAGTCGCCCGGGCAACGACGCCTAAACATTGGGATATCGTCGGCAGGCGGGCCAGAAACATACATAGAGGTTGTATACCTCTCCTGGATGGAAATCAGTGCCTTTTGTGACCTCAACGTTAGACGAGCACAAACATAAGGGTTGTTTACCTCTCTGGGCAGAAATCAGTACCTAATGTGACCTTAAAGGCCTAATCAGAAACATAAAACAGTTGTAGTTGTCTCCTCGATAGAAATTAGTATCTCATGTGGTCTCAAAGTTAGACGGGTCAAAACAGACACTAAGGAGATGAGTGTTTAAATATTTTTTAGCAAAAAAATGTAATTGGCAATGTACAGTTATAACAAATCAACTAGAAATATTTAAATTATTTTTAAAGTACTCTACTCTAAAAAGTAAATAAATTTCATATAATTCAACATTAGGCTGATGGGCACTATTTACTTCGATAAAAATTTATTTTGTTATAATAATAAATAATATTTTATTTGTACCGTTGTTTGATAATTTACTTAAACTATAATTTACTAATATCTAATTATACGAAAAGCATTTTTTCACTGCTGTTGGTATCAGGGCGAACAATGTATAGACGCAGAGTAATGTCTTTTGCGAAAATACTTAACATAATCGGTCACATCTTTTGATCGCATTAACTTACAAGTTTGATTTTTTCACAACTGAAAGAGACCAAAGACCCGCGTATTTGATGTAAATTTCAGTTTGATATTTCTAAGCGTTACCGAGAAAAGAGTCTAGAGTCTAGACCATGGTCTAGACAGACAGGCTAACATACGGACAGACATACAACGAAGTGATCCTATAAGGGCTCCGTTTTTTCTATTTGAGGTTCGAAATCACACACAAACACAGATTTTGGTGATTGTTTCGCTCGCGGTCTGGTATGTACATGGTTGGAGTGTAATGAATGCTACCACACGGCCGTGCGAACTCTTCTCGGGAAAACGTCATTGAGTGCCGGAATAAACTTGTTCCTGAAATCGAAACTTCATTAGAGAAAGTCTCTAACTGGGGTCGACTTAATTTAGTCCATTTCAACACATCAAAGACACAGGTTTGCGCGTTCACCGCAAAGAAAATGCCATTTGTCGTATCTCCTCGCTTTCAGGGCATTCCCCTAACTGCCTCAGCCAATATTGGGATCCTTGGTGTCGACATATCGAGCGAAGTCCAGTTCCGTGGCCACTTAGAGGGTAAAGCTAAATTAGCTTCTAAGAAACTTGGTGTGCTCAACAGATCGAGACAGTATTTCACTCCGGCGCACCGCCTTCAGCTTTACAAGGCGCAGGTTCGGCCTCTAGTTAGTTAGTTAGTTTGACGGGGCTCTTTCGCACTTAGCCTCTTGATTGGGCCATTGTGCGTTCTGACCTTGCGTCAGCCTACATCCTACTCCATCCATCCCAGGTCCTCCCAGAATGCCAGCAGCCTCTGTGGGCTGCTACATGCTTCCGGCATGGATGCCGGGGAGTGGAGAAGTTTCGCCCGTTGATCGGCCACGCTTGTGCATTCCATAAGGACGTGCTGTGGCGTTTCCTCCGCCTCCATGCATCCTCTGCATAGGGGGCTGTCTGTCACTCCTATTGTGAATAGGTGTTTGTTTAGGAGACAGTGTCCGGTTATAGTAGCTATAACTTTCCGGATTTTGTCTCTCTTTAGTCTGATGAGGGAACGGGCAAGCTTTTTGGATGGTACCGGGATTGCATCTTTTGTTTGCTTGCATCCCTCATTGGCTCTCCATTCTGTTAAATGTTGTTCCTCGGTTTTCTCACGCAGCCAGGTTTTAATCTGGGCCTGTGGAATAGGCATTAAGGGTTCTGGTCCATACACTTTTGTGTTTGAACCTCTCTTAGCCAATTCATCTGCTGCATCGTTGCCAAGTGAGTCGCTGTGTCCTTTTATCCATTGCAGAGTTACCCGGTTTGTATCTGCTATGGTTTGGAGCATGTTGTGGCATTCCAGTATAAGGACGGAGTTGATAGTGTTGTTTTGGAGGGCCTGCAGGACAGATGCGCTGTCTGAGATAATCTTTATGCTAAGATTATTAACACCTCTAGCTGCAATCGCCTGAGCCGCTCTGGTGATGCCAATGCATTCTGCTTGGAAGATAGTATTCCGCCTATCTAGGGTTATTGATAATTTGATATTAAGGTCGTTTGAGAAGACGCCGGCTCCAGTTCCACAAGTGGTTTTGGAGCCGTCTGTATATATCCTAACTTCTTTAGTGTCAGAGCAATCTTTCGATTCTGCTGTAAGTTGGATATCATATCTTCTGCCAAAGACATGGTGGCATGGTATTCTATCGATTGGTGCATCGAGAAGAGGTGTTTCTTTCGTACTCCAATCTAGGATAATTGTGTGTGTTTTTCCAGTGTTGCGTTTCCATAGTCCCTGTGATCTTAGTCTTAGGGCTGCTGCTTTCGCCTCCTCTTGTATGACTAGATCTAGAGGCCTCAGTTGTAAGAGGTATTCTAGGGAGGCTGATGGAGTGGTTTTCATACATCCACTGGTCGATGTAGTTGCTAAGCGTTGCAGACTCTGGAGCTTAGCTTTTGCCGTGGTCAGTTGGGTTCTGGGCCACCAAACCACTGATCCGTAGGTTATAGAGGGTCTGATAACTGCAGTGTATAACCAAAGTGTGATTTTTGGATTGAGACCCCATTTCTTACCAACGAGTCTCCTGCATTGGTTAAACGCTAAGCATGCCTTCTTTGTTATTGTTTCCATGTGGCTCGCCCAGTTTAATTTACTATCGAAGGTAATGCCCAGATATTTTACTTGTGTTGACAGGGAGAGTTTGGTGTTAAATAATTTGGGTAGTTGTAGTTCTGGTAACTTCCTTTTGTTGGTGAAAAGTATAAGTTCTGTTTTATTTGGATTTACTGACAATTGATGTTCGTCACACCATTGTTCCACTAATACTAGGGCTGCGCGCATTTCCTTACATAGTATGTTTTCTGCAGTCCCATTTATCAGTATTGCCAGGTCATCTGCATAACCAATAGTAGTGTAGCCTCTTTCGTTCAGTTTCCTTAGGAGGCTGTCTACTACTATGTTCCACAGAAGTGGGGATAGGACTCCCCCTTGGGGACATCCTTTAACCACTTTTGCTCTGACAGTGTTATTCCCCACTATCTGAACCGCCCTCTTGCTTACCAGCTCGGTGATCCATTTTATTACTGCTGGTTCTATATCGTACTTTTGAAGGGCGTGGTTTATGCTATTGTGCATTGTTTTATCGAAGGCTCCTTCTATGTCTATGAAGGCACCTAGGGTTGAGAATTGGTTGTGTATGGCCGACTCTATTTTACGGACCACCATATGTAGTGCCGACTCTGTGGACCTGCCTTTCCGATAGGCGTGTTGCTGGGGATGTAAGGGTCTTACTTGGAGTGCTCCATCCCTTAGGTGTCTGTCTACCAATCTCTCCAGTGTTTTGAGCAGGAATGATGTTAGACTTATTGGTCTGAAGGATTTCGCCGTAGTGTAGTCTTCTTTCCCTGGTTTGGGTAGGAATACTACCTTCGCCTCTCTCCATTGTTTGGGAATATATTTGAAGGCTATGCAAGCTTTAAATATAGGTTCTAAGTGTTTTACTACTAAGTTAGGCTTCCATTGTAGCAGCGCTGGGAATATTCCGTCCAGTCCTGCGGATTTAAAGGGTTTGAAGCTCTTTATAGCCCACTCTATTCTATCCGCAGTTACTACTTTGCTGGCAGCCTCCCATTCTTCGGTTGATGGAGTGCTGTAGTGCTCGTCGGACCATTCCAGGTGCGACGCGATTTGACAACCGGGAAAGTGTACTTCCAGCATTACAGCACTGGTTTCTTCTTCAGATTTGGTATAAGTGCCGTCGCCTTTTTTGATGTTGCCAAGGAGGTCTGTGTTTCCCTTAGACAATACTTTCTTTATTCTGGCGGCTTGGTTTGTTGAGTTTATGCTGCTGCAGAAGTTTTGCCAGGCTTCCGTTCTCCGGAATCTGATCCTCTTCTTGTAGTGTCTCTGCGCATTTTTGTATTTGTCCCAGTCATCGGGAGTTCTTGTATTTTTTGCCCTATTGAAGAGTGCCCTCAGTTTTTTCCGCAGTCTTTCAAGTTCTGCCCCCCACCAGAAATTCTTGTTGAGGTCTTTTGGTATGGACATCGGGCATGCCAACTCGTAACTTCGGACTATTGCTGAAGTGAGGAGTTGTACTTTTTCTTCAATACTGTTCGTGTTCGGTGTTTCGCCGCTACCATGCGTTTCGTCTAGTTCTTTTGTTAATGTGTTTGTGTACCTTGCTATGTTTGTTTTACGGGGGTTGCGATAAGGAGCAGGGTCTGGTAATTCATAGAGCAATTGGAAACACACTCGGCGGTGGTCCGCGAAGGATGGTTCGTTCGATACATGCCAACCTTTAATAAGGTTCGCCGCCGTGTGTGTTGCCAAAGTAATGTCGATGATGGTTTGATACCTAGAGCTTACAAAGGTTGGTTCTGTGCCTTTGTTCATGATATTTAGGTTTGTTTGAAATAGGTATTCGGTTAGTAACTCACCTCTTTTGTTTGTGTCCTTACTTCCCCACAGTGGATGATGTGCATTGCAGTCCGCCGCAATGATCAGCTCCCAGCTGTGGTTCTCGCAGTGTTGTACCAGTTCCATAATTTCCCTTGGAGGAATGTCCTCTTCACTCGGCATATACGCTGAAGCTAGTACAAGGGTAGTTAGGTTGTCTGTGGAGAGCTTCACTGCAGTAAGATCTCTAGAACAGAATTGGTTAAGCATAGTTGATTTTACAGAGTTAGGCATGTAAATGCAGGTTCTCGGTTTGTCCACTGTTGTGTTTAGCAGTAACTTACCACCGATGTTGTTCAGACCGCAGATTCTGCTGTTCCTGATCCAGGGTTCCTGGATCAGAGCGACGGTCTTGGTATTTTCCTCCAGCACTCTGCGCAGTGTAGCCGTCGCTATCTGTTTGTGCTGGAGGTTTGTTTGGATGATTTGTAGGCTACTAGGGACTCCGCAACACGTCATCTTCGTCGCTGGTGTCCCTTTCGCCTACCGTCAGCGGGGAGGTGGTCTCCATCCGGCTCAAACCCTGTTGGGGAGCCGAGGTGGAGGGCTCCGGGGAAGAGGCGCCCCTCGGTTGCACCCTCTCCGCTGTTTGGTTGTCGGCCGGTGGCTCCTCTGGTTTCTTCGCCTCTTCCGAGGTGAAGAAGCGGATGTACCCGCTACCAGACATGTGAGCCACTCGGCGGTCCCTGTCCAGGATGGTCTGCTTTTGGTCTTCCGGTATCCCAAGGATCAGGTGCACCACCTTCTCCTTGGACTCCGGTTCCTGCGCCTTGTTGTCCACCGTCATGTCGTAACACTGCCAAGAATCAACTTTGTACCACGGGTTTTGGGCACAAAGGACTCTCTGCAGTGTCACGGCGTCGGTGATGCGCGTGTGGACCAGAAGCCCCGCTCTGAGCCTCTTCTTCATCTCTGACTGTCTGATGACAGCCAGAGTGGTGTCAGCTATTGGTGACTTGATGGTTTTCACCTCCTTCTCCAACCAGCTGAGTGCGTTCGCATCCTCACACCACATCGCTAGGACCCCCTCTAAAAGAAAGGGCCGACCGCGGAAGAGGAGACAGTATGGCCTGTAGGATCCTATCGTCGATAGTCTCCCTCAGCCACTCTGCCTGTTCGGTCGAGAGGTCTCTCGGCGGGACGGTGGTGACCGCTACTCTCAGGTGCGAGTTACTCGCATCTGCGTAGCTCACCGTCCGCCGGGTCTTCGAGTCGGTTTTCGCGCGTTTGGCATCCCCCCTGGGTGACTGAGTTTCATCCAGACGAGTTCGCTTCGCTGAAGCTGGCCCGCCTGAATTATTCCCAGCACCAGGCTGCTCCTTTCCAGGAGCAGTGGGAGCCGCCGCAGCAGTCCGCCGACCTCGTTTACCCCTCGGCTTCCGCCTCCCGCTCCGCTGGTTGGGTGGTGGTGGTGGTGGAGGTGGTGGTGGTGGTGTTGGTTGTGTCGGTGTTGGTTGTGTCGGCGACGGCCCCTGTATTTCTACAGGTTCGCGCTGTGTTTCCACTGCTGCGGTGGCCGTCGCTGTACTGGTTTTGGGCTGCAGAGCTTCCCTTCTCGCGCGCCTGTTGGGGCGACTGCGTTCCGGTTGTCCCTTTGGCCCCTGTGTTTGTGTGGTTGTGTGGGTGGCTGCATTAGCGCTCCTTTTGCAAGGGCGCTTATGAGCCACGACTGTCCACTGGTTGACGGTTGCGGTGTTGTCAACCGTCTTAATGGCCTCTGCTAGGCCAGATAAACAAAGATTCTTTTCAGAAATTGGGCATACGTTGTCCCCCCCAGAATACGTGGGACAGACCGGGCTAGGCCCGGTGAGGGACTCCCCACCATCGGTGGGACCCTCCTGGGGTCGTTTTACTATTCTCTTTTGCAGGTTCGGCCTCTAATGGAATACTGTTCTCATCTTTGGGCTGGGACACCCCAATACCAACTTCTCCCACTGGACCGCATTCAACGGAGAGCGACTCGAATCGTCGACTGCCAGGAAATTTCAAATCGGCTTGATACCTTGGCGCTGCGTAGAGATGTCGCTTCGCTATGCATCTTCTATCGTATTTATTACGGGGAATGCTCCGAGGAATTGTTCGGACTTATACCTGCTGCCTCTTTCCGCCATCGTTCCACGCGGCAAAAAATCCATGCCCATCACTTAGATGGTTGGCAGTCCACAACTGTGCGTTTCTCTCGAAGTTTCCTGCCTCGCACAGTCAAACTTTGGAACGAATTGTCGCCTGCGGTACTTCCGGACCGATACGACCTTCAAACTTTCAAAAAAAGAGCGTATACCTCAAAGGCCGGCAACGCACTTGTAACTCCTCTGGTGTTGCGGGTGTCCATGGGCGACGGTAATTACTTACCATCAGGTGATACGCCCCTATCCCATAAAAAAAACACATACACACACAAACACAGCCCAAATTCCAAACAGCACCTATAGGTAATATTTTTTTTTAATAGTAAGAATCAATAATTAATAGGTTTACTCCCAGTATTTTATACTTTTTGACTGCCTGCCACCCTTAGGTTGTGGCAGAATATCAGTGCTTTGTACACATTTTTGATGTGGACAATAGCGATTACTGAGCCATGATCTTTTGCACTTCTGCAACACACACATACTGCCACGGTATATGTAGGTATCTCTATTTATTGTAATATTTTTATTTTAAGTTGTGATTGTGACGCATGTGTGTGATGGAGAATTGAAATAAATGTCTATCTATCTATTATCTCTAAATCCTAAAAACGCGTTCAGTTCGGTACGCGAGGCCCCTCAGACCGGGGGCCCTGCCGCCTAAGTCATAGTGATGCATTCGCTATTAATGTCACATTTGTGACATTAGAACGATTGTGACATCAAAACGATAGAGTGCATCGGTATATAGGAGCGTCAGCGGCGCTGTAGACTCGGAACTTACCTTCCAATCGGGAGATCCGGGGCTCGAGACCGCCATGTACCAATGTGTTTTTCGTTTTCGAATTTCATATGTACCTTTTATCTTTCGAATTACATTTATCTGACGCTCCTACGGTGAAGGAAAACATCGTGAGGCGACCTGCATACATCTGCGAAGAAATTCAAAGGTGTATGTGGTCGATCAATCTGCACTGGGCCAGAGTGGTTGACTAAGGCCTAAACACCCTAATTTAGGGTACCCTACCACGCAGGTATAAGGGCAGGAAGAACACCCGGGGGTTTAGTGGGTAGGCCTGGCACTCTGCCGGAAGAGCCCCACACACGCTCGTCGTCTAGCCAACGGCGAGTACGGCGCGTTCACGCATTCCCCTCGAAAAAAAAAGCTCGAGCCCTTCGGTGGGAACGTATATGAACTGTTATGATGATGATGAATGCATCGCTATGAGTTAGGCGGTAGAGTCGCGGAAAGTCGTGCGTGGCCCACGACCCACGACGCCTACGCCTTGCGCCGCCTCTGAAGGATTTTCCATTTTTCAATCATGGACCTACAAGGCTACAAGGTCCGTGTTTTCAATGACCAAATGATAAATGACCGCCTCGTTGGTTCAAATTGAATTTTAATATTGAAAGATTTCTGCAGAGTGCATGAAAAATTTTACTAAAAATGATATACAATTTACTGGAATAAAAATAACTTCCCTCGCAGATTTCAACGTTTTAACAACGATAAGCTTTATTGAAATAAACCAGTGTATCATTTGCTATACTTTGGCAATATAAGAATACTTGTTTGTTTCGACTTAACTTTTTTGTGATTTGGATCAGAAGAATCTTATATTTATTTTATACTAGCTTTTGCTCGCGACTTCGTCCACGTGGAAAAACTTCGTCCACAGGACAAATAAGGAATATTTATAATATTATAAGTTATTTATAAACGAATGCAGTCTTACTATTGCACAGAAAGCATTTTTTATAGGTATGAGGCCAAGGAAAGGAATATCGCTTTTATTAAACATTTTTGTTAAAAAACATTTTTTGCTGTCATTGTCATTAGCCCCACTTATACTGTGTCTTTTAGTGCCTCTTGCATTTTACACAGTGGATCCAGTACTGTGTGTAGTGGACATAGGATTATAGGATTTTGCTTACGTAAAAAATATTCATCTTACCACAAAAATCCGGTTATACTCCAGTTTAATGCTTGAATGTTCCAATCACATCAAAAATGTTTTAAACAATAATATTATACCTACATAATTTAATAGGATAGGTATAACTATAGCGTCACCCGATCCAGATACACGACGGAATAAGTCATTTTGACAAGTTGACAGTTTATAAATCATGGTCCATGTCAGTTTATAGTTAACATGAAGGTAAACCATAAATTTACTTATTGGTTTTGTTGGTTAGGCACACACATACAAAAATATTGTCAATAAAGTTCTAGTAGACAAAAGATCGATATGGAAATGTAGGCCACACACATAGCGTTGCCAGGCGTCCGGATAAAGCCGGACAGGGTTAGGCTTTTTGACCTCTTGTCCGGCCAAATTTGACTGCGTCCGGCCCGTCCGGCTTTTGTTAGGCTTTTTACATTTCGCAAACGAGCGAGCTCCGAGCGTGGCCGAGCGCAGGCGACAGGACATAACGCAAACGTTGAAAGAGCTTTTTCCTTGATAGGTCAGCAATGGACGAAAGAACGCAACAGATTACATGTTAACACTGTTGCCAAAATGTTGGTTGTAGAATTTAATTTAAAAAATTTGACATGTAAGGATTTTTACAACTACATTTTGAAAGAAACTGAGCTCTTAAAGCAGGTTTCGGCAAACCAAAAATATGAATAATTATTTTTATTGTGTAACTCAAAGAGAAGTTTTTTTTGTTTTATTGTTTAACTTAAAGAGAAGAAGTTCTGTTTTGTTTCATTGTTTAACATAAAGAGAAGTTTTTGATTATTTTTTTTAGTTCAAAAAGTCTTATTTGTGACTTTCATTAGTATCTAGAATTTAATTTTGACTGATGACTATTTGACTGATTAATAATAAAGTACATAGGTACCCAAGACTGAATTTAACAAGATTTATGATAATAATCAAAAAAGCTTGATTGTATGTAAAATCAAGCTTTTTCAATTTATTCAATTTTTTTGTCGTACATATTAATACTGAGACAAAATCCTTTAATAATGTAGGGTGTCCGGCCTTTCTACCCAAATGTCCGGGCAAACTGGCTGGTCTGTCCGGCTATTAGGTTTGGCGACCTGGCAACCCTACACACACAATACTATTGACAAATTTACTTTATTGTAAATATTATTGTATGTGTGCGGCTAGCCATACACACTGATCACTAGAATGCTTAGCTAGAATGTGACCAAAGTATATAATAAAATCACCTATAAAAGATTCTAAAATAGGTTGTTACCTTATGTTGTTACCTACATTTGCCTTCGTAAAGCCTACTGTTAACGCCATAATATAAACATTAAAAGTTTATTTATTTAATGTTTTCGCGCCTGTTTTTATCAAGTTTTATAATTATCTATTTTAAAACATAAGTAAATAATTTAATTTTTGTTAGTATTTCGCTGGTGACACAATTGTACCTAATATAATATTTCCCATACCACCTTACCTATCCCTTTCTGCACTACGCCAAATATTATGTGTGTGACAAAGATAGCATATCCGTATCGCAATGCCACAGAATATATAATGCATTGCTCCCGCCAGTCTATCAGAGATCAGTAATTAGTAAGAGCGAGGTTACACTATCCGTATTTCATCAGTCTGATCCATTAGTCTGGTATGATTGACGCCAGAATGATCGTGTAACCCAGTGACTAACGAAATACTAATGAATTTTCGCTAGTCCAGCGGAGACTGATGATATACTGATGCCAGACTGATGGATCAAACTGATAAAATACTGACGGTGTAACCAAAGGCTAAGGAGGACGGAGATTCGCGCTTCCGCTATATCTATATTAGTTGTGCTTGTTTGTGACAACTACTGAAGAAACTGGTGCTCCATCTCACTGCTAGTGATCTAAAGAAAAATGCAGGCGCCGGAACGTGCACTACAACCCATGATTGAGGTCGACAGACGAGTCGCTATACAGCACACCGCAAGGCAAGTAGTGCAGATTTTATTTCCATAAAATCCATTTACTTGTGTCACTAGCCGTGTATTCCTTTTATATCAGTTATCAACTAAACCCTTAGTTTAGTAGAACCACGCCTTACAGTCCACTAAGGAATTTCGATTCCTTGAAGGCTGCTCCACTTACATCGCCTCTTAATCAAGCATTGCCTATATTTAATGTTGCTAAAGAAATAGTTTCATAACAATCATAACAACATTCGATTGAGTGATATATTTTAAAAAAGAAATTGAAAGTAATGCGTCCTATTTCTTTTGTTCTACAACATAGAATTGTCAAATATCAATCCTTCCAAGAAGTTTATCAACAAGATGACCCTCTTCATTCATACAGCGAATTGTATTTTCCGTATAGGAACACAGGAATATAATTCTTACTCTTCTTATCCCTTAATTAAGCGCGCCTAAAAAGTCGCTTATACGGTCGCGCGGGGTGTGTAGCACCCCACAGTCAGTTAATTAAATAAATTCTACAAAATAAACTCAATTTTCAATTTTATTGGCGACCACATTTGAACATGAATATTTATCAACTTTTAAAGTTGTTTTTAAAATAATTCATATATTTTAAACAAGAAACGAAATGAATGTAAATACTACTTATTATAGTTATCTGCGACATACTCGTAATGTTGACAGACAACAATCATTTATGGTCACTACGTACATTATCGCGGTACTTAGGAGAGCATTCAGTCTTGGTTTTTCTGTCCTTAAGTGCCTTGATGCCCAAACCGTTAACAACTGAACGATTATCGCGACTAAATTCTAATCTTAACACCTGTTTATGAAACTACCTAGAAGAGTAGCGCCATAATCTCTTATTTTGAAAAGTTCTATGCATGGAAACCTGCATTTTGGTGTATGACACCCCACGCGCCCAATTAAGGGTTAAATAGTTGGGATTACCTCAGGGCATGGGTCTATTATGTCTACGTCTCAACTCACGGTATTTTGAATTTAAAAAAAACTTTCCATCCATCTACGCTCACCAACGGTCATTATACCAGTCTATAGAATTGATGTGTGCATTTCTACGATATAAGAAAAAAGGATTTTTAAATAAAATTAGCAATTTTAATATTTTACATTTATTTTCTCTCCAAGTTTATATTTTGATAAATACTGAATATTCGTGCTTCCTTTTTCTGTCACCCCTCTTTCCTCTGTCCCCCTTTTTACAATCTCTTCTCAGCAACAGGCCTTATTGTCAACTCCGTAATCTGTAATGTGAATATTTCTACTTAAAGCCCTAGCACAAATATTTGTCTTCCATCACACATTTTATTAACAACAAGGACATTCTTGAAATAACGTACTGAACCACGGGAATCGAATGTACTCGTAGGTATAAAATATGTAGGTGAGCATTGTGTACATCTAGGTAAAAAATTATCCTTGTTTTAAAAATGGTAAAAAATTAGATCTATTAGGCTTAAAGATTATACTTAAGGCTTATAGATAGTAGAAGTGTTGTAATTTCGCTTTGTCCAAAAAGAAGTTGTAGATACTCCTAGATTTGCAAGGCTAAATTAAGGAAATCCGATTTTGTTTTACATTAATTAAATTGTTTGAATTAATCTGTACATAAATATATTTCAATGTTTTGTTTTGATCCGCCCTTGTCCACGACGCCGAGTTTTAGCGGCTTTTTGGGCTCATTTCTTTGCGATGTTGGACTAGCTATCGACCACGAAAACTTTTTGATACAATCAAATATAAGCATAGAGCTCATCTGATACGTGACTATGAGTCAGAAGATGGAAGCGAGCTTCACCTAGACACCTCAACAGTGAGGAACAGGCTATCTTAACTCTATTGTCGTAACACAACAATGTAAATAAGGGTCGTTACTAGTAGTCCCACTACTTTGCCCACATTGTTATCATGGCGACAAACAAATGAAGCGGTGGTAGCTAGCCAGGCGGGCTCAAAAGCCATAATGGAGAACCGAACCTTGGACCTTCAGAACAATACCGGGGTGATCTCAACCGCTTAACCACGGATGCAGCAAGCCTTTTTTTAACCCAGTTAAAAAGACATACCTCAGTGGGAGTGGGGCCCGGCTACGGTTATGTGGGACTCTCCCCTAATGAGGCCTGCCCACTAAAAAAACTGGGGAGTTCCGTCAAATTGCATTCCAGACACAAAGGAAACTTTTCGCAATCACTTTGTGTTGTACCAGCAAGCCTAGCACAGCGCGTGGACTATAGAAGAGACAGTGACTTATCCTCATCCCGTCTCGCTTCATTGTTGTTGTATAAGAGAGTGAGAAGAAAAGTGCTATAATTGTCTCTTGTCCCGTATTATTCACGGTCCGTGCTATGCAGGCGCCTTATATTTGAAACATTCGCGTGGTATAGAGCGGTTGCCGAACGTCGTCTGCGATGTGATTTTTATTGATTCGAACGATTCAAAATAGAGCCTCTAATTCTTTCGCATAGTATATGCTTATACTGGCAGCCGTGTCGTTGCCGTCACCGACGTCGTGCTGGCGTTGCAGTGCCTGCTTGGGTACCTCTGTCTTACCTATTCCTGCCGCAAAGCAGCAGTACTTGCATTGCTGTGTTCCGGTCGGAAGCGTAAGGTAAGATATAGCAGTGAAATTACTGGGTACCGTGACTTTACATCGTCACAAGTTGGTAACGTACTCTATGCTTCTTGAGGGGGTTACAAATTTGCTGCGAATCTCACAAGAACAACGTACTATGACAGTTACCACTTACCATCAGGTGGGAAGTATGTTTGTTTGCCAACTTAGTTCTGTGAAGCAAGTAGAGGTACTTCTCCAGTCTGTTTTAAAACTACAGTTCCTAGTGAACTTTTATACATACGTTGACGGAGGGCGGCGTGGAGAGCACGTACAGCAGAGCATCGGCAACATCTCTCGGCGCGAGACTGGGCTCACCCCCGCCGGCAGGTGCCATCGGCGTATCCACCAGTCCCGGCGATAAGCTCTGCGGCAAACGTAAATGGACTAGTTATATTATATTAAGGCGCTAATTCCCGTTTTCGATTGACTGTACCGCCACATATACGAAACATACAGTTCTAAAATTCATATGTGACATTTTTGAACATTTCATCTAAACATTCTTATAGACAGAAACATGATTGTCATTTTTATACAATAAGTACTGTGACAATAAAAAAATGTCTTATTATTGCGTTTGGTCGTGCAGTAGTTCGCGCGTCCGGCCGGTGATAATGGCGATTACGCTTTCGCAATGGTCCGTCACGAGATTGGTGACCAAAAACTTAGTATCTCGAGCTCCTCCGTCTTTCAAAAGGCTAGTTAAGCCGTTGCTCCCAGATGTATTTGCAATCGTTAAAATGCACCAACCTGCACTAGTTGATAAGCATAACTTTCTTCACTTCATTCAAATTCTCGTTTATTGTATAAAAATTACTCAATCAATCATCAAACTTAAGTAACGACTTTGACTTGACTATAGATACGAGTGTAGGACTATTTGTATATGTGCTATCACTATGGTGGCGCATTGGCGCTTGCGCTCAGCGAACGATTGCTAAGGTTAAGCAACGTTCGCTGTGGTCAGTCCTAGGATGGTTGACCAAAATAAGAAACAGTGGGTCCCGCGCCTGATCTCGCCCCGGTCGTGTCGGTTAACCGTCTCATCGGACTAGGTGAGTGAAGGAATAGCGAGTGCACTTGCGTTTGCGCAGTCACTTGTGCACTATAATATCTCCTGCGCAGATGGCTAGTCTCTGTGGAGATTGGCCGCCGTAACCGAATATCGGTTAGGAGGACATTATCACTATGGTCGAAAGGCATAGGCATTAATAAATAGCATATAGATATGGACTTTAGGAGCTCCTGCTCGGTAGCCTCCGTCGTGGCAACATACGCTCTACTAATGATTGCTAAAGTTAAGCAACGTCTGCTATTTTTAAGCCTATGATGGGTGGCCGAAATCTGAAACATTCCGAGCTCCGCCGTACTTCGGGGCACGTTAAACAGTAACGCCTATCTCGATTCGGTCGAGGCGGCCATAGTAGGTAAATGTATGTATCCCTTACCTCGGCGCCGCCATCTCGTTCTCGCCGACGTCCCGGTGACGGTGACGGTCGTCAGAACTATCAAGTCGTCGAGAGACAATCCGGCTCGAAGGACCATGTAGTGACGTGGTATAATAAAAGAGTAGACTGTTTTATTATACCACGTCTTAAAAATTTAAGACGTGGAACGATTTAAAATTGCTGCTATATTTAATGATCGGAGAAATTATAGTATCGTAAGAAAGACGACGCATGCTTAGCTACAACCGAGCGATGATGGAGTGCGGGGCGGGAGCGGAACGTGGAATGCTTCATGCGCGCGAACACGCTCCACACACAGAGGCGGCAAGCGGGACGGTAGCAGAGCGAATTTTTTTGTAATGTTCGTGTTGCTATTGACCGTGTCAAACAGAAACCGCCCGCGAAAGTAAATTGTTTGTTTTCTTTTTTTTTTTTTGTGCACGTCATGTCACTCTTGTTTTATTTCGGGATTTCCTGTCGCAGGACTGCTGGAAGAAATTTCGGAAGAAATAAGCAGTTCCTTTGTACGTCATATTTTCTATTGTGCCTGTGTTTGTTTTGTTCAATTTCTATGTATGTGCATAAATAAATAAATAAATTGCTTACCGTATTTCCGCTTCCGCTTCTGTCAGGGGCGTTTCACTCCGCAGCTTAGGTACTTTGGCCGGCGCACCGGCCCGGCCGGTGTATGACTAGCTTGCCGCTCGGCTGGCACGCTGGCCGCGTCGCACGTAATAGTTTAGTTTTTTTTCGGTAACGATAACTGCATATCGGTGAGTGAGAACCCTGCGCTCTTATCGCCAAATCGTTATCGGGTCAGCGAAGCGTAATTGAATTGGAGCACTCGTGTCATGCAATAAATTTCAATTTCCCGTGCAGTCAGATAAGGGTCGTAAGAGTAGGTAAATATTCATACCTAAACTTGGCTTTTATTCGAGAGTGATTCTTCTGTACTTTAGTACTATTATTTTATTCTGTGCTTCTGTGTGTGAAGCGCTTAATAGCCGTAACAGACGATTAGATTTGGTTGGAGCCCACCGCCCGACCTCGATCAAATTGGAACGTGTGTACGGCTGTCGGCCCGACATAATTATTATTAGCTTGTTGGGTGCTTGACGGCACGATCGCTCATACGACAAGTAGGGACACGACAAAAGACAAAAGTATCGATACCTTGTGGTTTAATTTAATTATGTGTGCTTAAAAGTAATAATTTAGTAAACTAAAATGACTCGTCCTGCCAAACCACAAAGTGGAGAAAAAAATGTATTGCAAAAATTTTGTTTTACTTTTTGTTTGTGTTTTAACAGGGCAACCGTGTTTCATTATTTATTTATTTTCGCACATTTAGTTACGCATTGTACAGTAAGCTCTTTGTCAAGCTATACTATTTGACCTTTGGATCGTTCATATGGCGCTTGAAAAGTGTCGGTATTCGTAGTGTCAATGTAAAGCTTGAGAGGGAACTTACTGTACATCCTGTTAGTTGATTATAAATATAATCAATAACAACCATTACCCGTTTTATGAGTACCTACCTAATATAATAAACTTTGATTTGTGAATTTACAGTTGCTTTTTTATTATTGTTTATACGCAACTACTTAATTTGTTGCTGTTTTCAAGTCACAGACTGACTTTAAAGTACTCTACACTTTGAATTTGAAGTATTGATACTTTTGTTTCAATATTTTTACGAGTACGATACTTTTTAACCCCCGTCGGAAAAAGAGGGGTGTTATTAGTTTAACATGTGTATCTGTGTATCTGGATGTCTGGCTGTGGTTTCATAGTTCCCAAACGAATGGAACGAATATATAATCACCTATTCAAGGCATCCGACGGCGATGCCACATGGAGGAAAACTACCTTAAATACCGTAGATATAACTTTGCGGAAAGAATTCATAATTTTAAATTCAAAAACAAATCCAACCGCATTCAAAGACTGCTAAATAATCACCTGTCTGGATCGGGAATCGAACCCGCCAAATGAAGAAAATGAATATCCTGTATTTTTATGATACCGATCGATGGGAGTCGGATCACAAGAAAGAAATATCTCTAACAAACATTACCTCAAAAACTTAAGGATAACCATGAAATCTATCTGTACCTTTTTATTTATTCTTTAAAAACTATTTTTATAAACTTTATAAAATATAAATAAAAGATGTTAATTTATTTGAGTTTCGCAAAGACAAATTGTGTTTTTGTATTGGCCAAAATAGTATTTTGTATCGATATCGATATAGGTACATAATACTTTTCAGGGCATCCCTACTGTAGGATTGCCAACCGCGTCGGACCGTCTGTAGGCGCGTCGGCTCCTCATTTGGTTGAATCACGTTAGATCCAACCAAATCGGATCGTCTGTTAGCACTTTAATAGATACACAATCTCACAGAAGCGTCGACCAAAATGTGTCGACCAAAACTTACTGTATAAACGTGTAGTTAGCAATATATTGATAAGCTAATGCACACACAATTTTAAACGGTGATTTTTAGGATAAAGGTGAAATTCAAAAAGCACAGGCACAATGAATGACGTATGGGTCGAGATTTCAAATTGAACTCACTCTTACGCGACGTCGGAATACACGAAACCAACACGAAAAGTTAACACCAAAGGCTAAACGCGTTGATGCTAAAAATGTTGAAAATGTTGCAAATCCCTGGTTATCTGGATCGCGCCTTGTGTATCTAGTTCTTTTCAATGGTGGCGGAAGTCTCACTCCATTCTATCTAACTCCATTCTACTTACCGTGACCTTGATGCCGCTGCCGAGGTGCGCCAGCTCGTTGTTGAGAGACTCGCAGAACGCAGTAACGGCGTGCTTGGAGCTAGGGTACACGTTAAAAAACGGGGCGAACGGTATGTAGTGGCCGCCGATGCTGTAGACAAGGAAATTCAAAGTTTTTAGACTTCCGCGATTTGTACACATTTAAAATACAAAAGAATCGGTTCTACTGAATTCTAAGATTCGGACTTCCTGTTTTCCGAAGTTTCGGCCTGATGCAATTCGGCCGAAACGTCGGGAAACAGCTATTTAACATAGTTCTTGTTTGCCACGATATAGTCCCGATCCTATGCATTCAAGACAAGAAAACTGTTTTGATGTGCGACCAGTTACAACAATATTTTTGTGAAACCCAGGTTGCCAACAAGCGTACAGCTTAATGCTAGTGGTTAATGTAATGCTGTTTGCTCATTGCCGACTTACCAAACTGAGGTAGCTCACTCTAACATCTGGCACAGTAACACAATTTCGGTTTTTGAATACAGCTCTTTACAGCTCAAAATGCAATAATCTTTTTTTTTAAGGGGAAAGGGAGCAAACGAGCAAACGTATCACCTGATGGTAAGTGATTACCGTCACCCATGGACACCCGCAACCCCAGAGGAGTTACAAGTGCGTTGCCGGCCTTTAAGGTAGGAATACGCTCTTTTCTTGAAAGTTTGAAGGTCGTATCGGTCCGGAAATACCGAAGGCGACAATTCATTCCAAAGTTTGACTGTACGAGGCAGGAAACTGCGAGAAAAACGCACAGTTGTGGACTGCCAACCATCTAAGTGATGGGCATGGATTTGTTGTCACGTGGAACGATGGCGGAAAGGGGCGGCAGGTATGAGACCGAACAATTCCTCGGAGCATTCCCCGTAATATATGCGATAGAAGATGCATAGTGAGGCGACATCTCTACGCAGCGGCAAGGTATCAACCCGATTAGAAATTTCCTGGCAGTCGACGATTCGAGTCGCTTTCCGCTGAATGCGGTCCAGTGGGAGAAGCTGGTATTGGGGTGCCCCTGCCCAAAGATGAGAACAGTATTCCATATGAGGCCGAACCTGCGCCTTGTAAAGCTGTAGGCGGTGCGCTGGACTGAAATACCTTCTCGATCTATTGAGCACACCAAGCTTCTTAGAGGCTAATTTAGCCTTTCCCTCCAAGTGGCCACGGAACTGGACTTCGCTCGATATGTCGACACCAAGGATCTCAATATTGGCTGAGGCAGATAGGGGAATGCTCTGAAAGCGAGGAGATACGACAAATGGCATTTTCTTGGCGGTGAACGCGCAAACCTGTGTCTTTGTAGGGTTAAAACGGACTAAATTAAGTCGACCCCAGTTAGAGACTTTCTCTAATGATGTATCAATTTCAGACACAAGTTTATTCCGGCACTCAATGACGTTTTCCCGAGAAATATTCGCACGGCCGTTATAGGAGGTATCTTTCGTGCTGTCATCTGCATAACAATGAATGCCGCTGATTTGCAGCATATCATTAATATGCAAAAGGAATAGTGTAGGTGATAGCACACATCCTTGGGGGACACCAGCATTTATAGACAGTGAGTCTGAGCATTCACCATCAATTAAGACCTTTATGCTTCTGTCTAATAAAAAACTGGTGACCCATCCACATAGTTTCTCGGGAAGCCCATACGAAGGAAGTTTAGAAAGAAGCGCTTTGTGCCAGACCCGATCGAAGGCCTTCGCGATGTCCAAACTTACTGCCAGTGCCTCCCCCTTCGCTTCAATTGCCTCTGCCCAATTATGTGTCAAGTAAACTAGAAGATCACCAGCAGAGCGACCCCTACGAAAACCGTATTGTTGGTCACTAAGCAGCTGGTGATCCTCTAGGTACTGAAGAAGCTGGCGGTTGATAATCGATTCCATTATCTTTGAAAACAAAGAGGTTATAGCGATCGGCCTGTAGTTGGACGGATTCGAGCGGTCACCTTTCTTAGGGATCGGATGCACTAAAGCTGTCTTCCATGAAGTTGGGACTACGCCAGATGAGTAAGAGAGCCGAAATAGACGCGTTAAAATCGGTGCCAACTCTGGAGCGCACATCTTTAGCACGATAGGAAAGATACCATCGGGCCCACTAGACTTATGGATATCCAGGGCGAATAGTGCTCGACGCACTGAGCTTTGGTGGAACCGAATATCTGGCATAAAGCTCTTGCACTGCGGTATGGTCGGCGGTTCCTGGCCCCCGTCATCCAAAGTCGAGTTGGAGGCAATGAGTTTCCCAAAAAGATCGGCTTTCTCTTTTGCATCATGGGCTAACGATGTGTTATCCTTGTGCAGTGGTGGAAAGGATGGCGTGCAGAAATTTCCCTGAATAGTTTTGGCAAGAGGCCAAAACGCACGAGTCCCCGAAGGAAGACGCTCTAGTTTCTCGCCAATTCTACTGATGTGCTCCGACTTCGCTCTTGCAATGTCTCTTTTGAAGGATCTGGAGGCATAGTTATACTGCTTTTTTAAGGCGCTGGTATTTCCATCCCGAGACGTCACCGCATTTGCCCAGGCTTGGTAGGTTTCCTGTTTCCAGCGAGAAGCCTTTTTGGAGGATTGACCAAACCAAGGTTGGAACCTGCCACCAATGGGGACTTGAGGATGGAATAAAAATTTCCATACCCTGCAACACCACATCAGCAACAGACTCAGCGGCGATGTTGGGATCATCCGGCGAAAAGCAAACCTGCCTCCAAGGGTAGGACGCAAAAAAGGACCGCATCCCATCCCAGTCTGCTGACTTGTAGTGCCACACACGGCGACTACGTGCAACTCGAGGTCGTTGCAAGCACGTGAGTGGCACCGTACTCCTTATAAGGTAGTGAGGTAGTGGTCCGAGGAGCCAAGAGGGGCGTCGACAAATATGGGGTAGCCATCAGGATGAGAAGTCAGCAGAAGATCCAACAGTGCAGGTTCCTGGCTCTCCACATCGGGAATTCGCGTGGGCGTAGTGACCAGTTGCGTCAAGCCATATGCAAGAGCGAAGGCGTAAACAGATCTCCCCGCATGATCGGTTTTGCTTGAACCGAGCCATTCGGTGTGGTGAGCGTTAAAATCGCCAAGTATCACGATCTCTGCGAGTAGGATCTGTTGCTGCACAGAATCTGCAGTCATTTGGACGTGCTCGATGAGTCGGTCAGTTTCGGTATCACCGCTATGGGACCTATAGAGGCACGAATAGACGCGGGGATGGTCGTCGCTGTCTACACGGAGCCATAAGGTGCAGAGGTCCCCACTTTCAAGATGACTGAGACGCCGAGAACAAATATCGTCTCTGACGTACACGCACACACCGGCCTTAGGTGCAAAGAGGTGTTCCAGTCCGTACCCAGGGTAGGAGAGATAAGAAGTGTCCGCCGGGGACGATATCTGCGTCTCGGTCAAAAAGAGCAAGGCCGGCTTTGCTGTCTCGAGGTGGTGGTGGACAGCATTTAGGTTGGAGTGAAGCCCCCTGGTGTTGCAGAAGTCCACAGACAGTCTCGCAGGGGAATCTGGTTCTCATAAGAGTATGCGGGGATTTGTATACCAGTCATATTACGAGTTATAGGTCCACCTGGTAGCTACTACCATCAAATTCAATTTCAATATAGTTTATTCAAATTGGATTATTACATAATCACTTTTGCACGTCAAGGAAGCTACGTCAATGGTTCACAATCACAAGTCTACTGCGGGAGAAATTGCACGGGAAAGAACCAGCAAGAAAACCAGCAAGGGCTATTTTTTATCTTATAGCTAAGTTATCTTATAGCATTTAATGTTAAAAACATTGGCATGACCTAAAATCAAAGGTCGATAACCAATTCCTTGGTAATAAAGAACTGTATTTGGATGTTGTTTTTAGTGCTTCACTGTAGACATATTACGGAACTTTCTTCTCCATTGCAAGACCATAGACCATGCAAATTGGGAAGTGAATAGTGGGTGACTAACTGGATATTCTCTCTGACGAAAAGCACATTACAGTACCTACTATACACCCAAATAGCAATAAAAAAAATACATATTTAAGACATTTTTTTCTTACCTTATAAATGTAGCTCGCGAATTATACCCAGAGTTGACATTGCTAACTTAAATCAAATTATTTATGATGGTAATGTTATTCTTATTGGCAGTGACGTAAAAGACCTCGGCTTGCATATCGATTCAACTCTGACCTGGCAGATACATGTTACCAATATCAGCAAGAAAGTGACAGGTATATTACGTTCACTCTATAGGCTTAAGTATTTACTTCCACCTAAAACGAAGGCGATGCTCGTCCAGACCTTGATTTTCCCGTTAATCGACTATGGCGATGTGTGCTATCTCGACCTGAATGTAGATCTCTTAAATAAACTCGACCGACTTCTGAATAACCTGCATTCGGTTCGTTTTCAACCTTCGTAAGTAGGATCATATATCTACTCATCGCAGTCTTCTGAGATGGATGCCCATTCGACAACGGAGAAAGATGAGGGCGATAACTACTGTTTTTTCTCTGCTTCATTCGCCACATTCTCCCGCTTATTTAAAATCCCATTTCCAGTATTTATGTACTTCTCACGACAGGAATCTTCGATCTTCTTTTAATCGTTTGCTGAAGTGTCCTTCTCATCACTCTGATGCTTTTCATTCTTCTTTCTTTGTGCAATCGATTCTCTCCTGGAACACTCTTCCTCCTGACTTGAGAATGGCTGAATGTAGTCTGCTTGCATTCAAGAGGAGACTGCGTATTTTTCTGTCACTTGACTACCAGTGACCTACACACGACACTACTACCTTCTCCGTCTGTACTATTACTGCAGATTCAATTATCATAACATTCGGCAATATATATTTATTATATAATATGTATTTGTATGTATAGTATAGTGTATGTATTATTTTATATTTATAGTTTATAATATATTATGTATTATTTTATATTTATAATTTATAGTTTATAATATTGTTCTTTAATTTAGTAGTCATATTCTTTTTTTTACATCTACCTCACCTTTCTCAGATTCACCCAAAGGTCGACTGGCAAAAAATGCCTTGGGCATTAAGTCCGCCTTGTACACCAATGTACTTAAGAATAATAAATAAAATAAAAGTACGAAGTACGGTCATACTTCCAGTATGACCTCTATTAAGTATGAACCTAGATGAAATCATTTTACTATTTTTGTGAATGTGAACAAACGTTAGTGGATAATTAAAAAAAACTTACGCCAAAATCTTACCTGTTTATATTAACCACATGGCCGTCGAAGCAGTGCTTCTTCATGGACGATATAGCTAGCCGCGAGCACAATATTGTACCCATCGTGTTGGTGTTGATTACGGAATGTATCTGCTCATCGCTTAACTGTTTACCTTCAGCCAAATCTAGAATATTATGATAATACAGTAGATTATTAACCAAGAGGTTAAGCAGTGTATTATGTAACGGGTGTAGATTGGAATCACGAGCGTAACGACGAAGGACCCTATGGTTAACTCCTCAGCGCAGCGAGGGTGTTAAATAATTATATCCATAACGTAGCGAGAGATTTAAGACTAGAGCCCTGAGTACAGCGAGGGATTTAAGCACACCTAAGACTAAGACTGCTGTATCCCGAGCAAAATACTCTCTCTCTAATCAAAATAGGATTTATCAAACGTCATAATAGTTTAATATTAAATCATAACATTATATTACGTAAAAAGTCAAGACGAAAGAAGACGTGGCTGTATATTATTATGCTTAAATCCTTTTCCTTTTTCAGCTTGGAAAACTAAAACAGAATCACTTTTTTTTGCCTATCAATATAAGATAGGTTTCTATCAAAATAAAAGTACATTTGGTGTTCCAAATACAAATTAATTTAATCCCTAGGCAGAGAAGGCAGATCAATCTCTTTTTTAGAGGTTTTAAATGACTTACTTTATATATGTTTGACGACACAAAATATGTTATGTTTGAACTTTGTCCGACGCTCTTACGGCAAAGGAAAACATGGTTAGGAGAAATACAAGAGTGTATGTGAGATCGACCGATCAGCACTGGGCAAGCGTGATTGACCAAGGCCTAAACACCCTAACTTAAGGTAGGCTCGAGTCGTTCGGTGGGGACGTACTTATATGAGCTGTGATGATGATGAATAAATCTTAGACTACTAATCTTAGAACGGGACCCTTGAACAGCCGTGCGTATTGAGAACGTGATGCAGACTGACTGATGGAACTCTCGAAGCTAACTAGTTTTGCTGACCTAGCACTTGTAGCAGATTAGCACTATGGCTTACAGTATTGGGGTATAAAAGTGCCATTACGATTGGGCACCAAGGCACATGACGCAGACCAAGCACATTCACACTTTTCGATCAGACTCTGATGCTTGATGGTAAATTTTTCATGAGGATTTTGTACATTTTGACACAAGTGCCATTACACATTTTGACGTTATGTCATAGTTAAGTATACAGTACCCGGAGTGAGATTAATTATAACAAGCTTGCATTAAAGTTTCGTTGACAAATTCATCGTTGCCTGTTGTTGATAACACACGGAGCAGACAAAATCTTCCCTATTAGAGATGATGCAAATGTAATATTTATGAACGATTTGTGATTAAAATGTTAGAAATGCATAAAACAAGAATGATGGCAAAGTTTTTATTTTAGTTAACACTATTTTTCATTAACAATTGCGAAACAAAGATACGCGAAACGGAACGCATCTTAAATCAATCAACGACTAGTGACGTCACTCGTGTTTTATGTTCCGTCAGATGTAAAGGTAAACATTATTTTTCTGTAATAACATGGTAGTTAGTTTTATAAAAATAGATTGCAGAAACCTATCAAAAGTTAGTGTCGACATGGTAGTAACTTTTTTTGTTGAAAGTGTCGAGTTTTCTGGCATAGAAATGAAAGGAACTAAACTACTACGGTAGGTTAAGTATTAAATCACAGTTAAGCTTTCGTGTTTTATTTAGAACATAAATTAAGAAAAGAAGGTAATTGTGTTGCAGCCATTTTTTAACTATAAATCAGATGGTCCAGTGAAAAATAATTTATTTGGGAACTTCTTTGAAGTTGATGGATATATTGGTACAAAGCATGAATCCACACACCTTTTTTTTCAGAGTAGGTAATAATAACATTGTTCTGATTCTGACCATAAGATTTAACTTGGACTATCCATCCATTTAAAATAACTAATGGCCGGTATACACTTTGTTTAGTCAAGTGCTTAGTGTTTAGTACACTATTTAGTGTTAAGTGATTAGAAGGTGCTGTCCCTACACTGTTTAGAAGACGGTGTTTAGTTTATTTGTTAATTATATGGACTAAACACTAAACAGACCTGTCCAGACGTGTTTAGTGAGTGTTTAGCTGCAAGTGAGGGGTGAAGGCGGGAGCGCGGGAGGGGCGACTCGCAGAAAAAATAGAACGCGTTCCTATTCGCTAAACACTAAACACTTAACACTAAACAGAAGCTGTCCGAACGTGTTTTTTACTAAGCACTAAACACTAAACAAGCCACTGGCACTAAACACTAAACAAAGTGTGTACCGGCCATCATTCAAAACTAATGGAAACTTTTCCTGTGATATTTGAATTGAATGTTAGCGACGAATAAGTGACAGACAGGAGTGACGTCATCAGAACTGTAGACCCATTTTAGCGCGTTTGAAACTTAGTTTTAGACTGCATTTTATTACAATAAATTTTATTATTTTAATTTTTAACATACTTAATTGTGCTCTATTCTACATGGTATTCTTTACAATAAACGCAAAAATAAAATTCTCTATTACCACACGCGTCTTACCAGTAATGTGTCCACGGTGCAGCACTCCGGCGTTGTTGACCATGACGTGGACGGCACCAAACGAGTCTTCTATCCATTTGAACGTGGCCGACAGCTCCTCGGGCTTGGAGATGTCGCATTCCCTCGCGTGTATCGCCCCTTTGCCTTTCACTCTCAATTTTAGCTCCTGATTGGTGAAAAGTGAATCAATGAATTAATGTACAGTCGAATAACACTTCAAGCTTTACGAAACGTAACCAAACCCGCAGCTTCGAAAACAGAATTATTTTTCCTTTGTCGAAACCCGGTTTTAAATAAAGAAATGCAATTCTGTTTTCGAAGCTAGTTTCTAATTAAGAATATTGACTCTTCTTTCGAAATTTCGGCAATGTCCACTAAGATCCATTGAAAAGATCTTTTTGTGGATCTTTTTGCACTCTTGAGGTTTACTTTAATCAATGATTCAGGTTTTTTTTAAAGTACATTTTTAGAACTTACATTAAATAGTACTCTATTTCTTACAATAAAACCAATGACCACTATTAGCATGTTCCTATTTTTCTTTTTTTATTAAGTTAATAAGGTATCGTAATTAGGTAAGGTGAGATTTAAACCTTCAAAAAGCTAAAAAAAAATAGCCTGATTTCCACTGTATTCAAACATCCAGCAAATAAAAACGAAATTGTATGAAAACCCCTAAACGTGGAAACACAACCAAAGTCTTTATTTAATTTTTAATGCAAAAAATATTAAAATCGGTCTAGTTTTGGTGGAGAAAACAGGGGGACTACGAAACTTATATTTTGTATACTTTTCATAGGTATTTTCGGTCCGAGCTGCACGACGTCAATCCAGATTTCCTTCAAACACGTACTTCTGTTTGTCAAACGCGTCAAACACAGCCCTATACAAGCAAATAAGTTTGTCATGTTTGAACAAAGCTTAAAGGGGCCTTTCGATGTAAAGTCGCGGTACCAAGTAATTTTACTGCCATATACCAGAACACAGCAATGCAAGCACTGCTGCTTTGCGGCAGAAATGGGCAAGACGGAGGTACCCAAGCAGCTGGCGACCCTTGTACAGAGTTTCCTTCCGGTAAATGATATGCATTCTTATATTATTTGTGAGTTTTTGGTGTTTTTGAAGTCAGTTTCCAATTTGACCAGTTCTTGGAACCCAATAACTTTAAGTTAAGCCATTAGTTAAAACGTCTTCGTGCCATTATGATTGTTGGCAATTGGATCCCAACATATTAATATATGACATATCTGTGCTGTGGTTCCCAAAAACCAACAGCATAGCAGATAACACCATGACATAAAGATTAGGTGCTGTATAGTTCACTTCGTTCCACTGGTATAATTAGAACACTCATCATCACAGCTCATATACGTCCCCACCGAGGGGTTCGAGCCTACCCTATGTTAGGGTGATTAGGCCTTAGTCAACCACGCTGGCCCAGTGCGGATTGGTCGACTTCACATACATCATTGAATTTCTTCGCAGATGTATGCAGGTTGCCTCACGATGTTTTCCTTCACCGTAGGAGCGTCAGACAAATGCACATATGAAAATCGAAACGAAAAACACATTGGTACATAGCGGGTCTCGAACCCCGACCTCCCGATTGGAAGGCAAGTGCCGAGTCCACAGCGCCACCGACGCAATTCGAACACTGAAAAGTTAAAAATAACACAACAAGGGCTACCAGACAACATCACATTTCTATATTGAAGTCGGTGCCAAATAAGACTTTCTAGGAGTCGTTGGCACCGACTTTAATATAGAAATGTGATGTTGTCTGTATCTATTGTTACAACATTTTTTACGTTTTAGTGTTTTTGAAGTCAGGTTTTAATTTTTTGTAAAAGTTTTAGTGAATGAAACCTGTTTAATAAATTTAATACCAGCTACCCAATTAATAATTGGTTTTGTATTTAAAAAACTAACTTCTAACTGATAAAAGTTAAGGATTCTTCCATCATCAGCTCCGTTCACAACTATCAGACGCAAATACGTGAATAACTTCGAAAAAAACATGAAACACGTTGGACGCACCTACGAGTATTAAATTTAAGGGTTTCCCTCGATTTTCATGGGATCCCATCATCAGATCCTGACTTTGGTGACCTCGGGACCACCCCAGGAGTATACTCTATACAAAAAGAATTTTTAAATTCCGTCCACATTTGGCGGAGAACTCGCGTAACATACTTACAACAAAAAAAAACTTACGCATCGAATTGAGAACCTCCTCCTTTTTGAAGTCGGTTAAAAATGATAAAAATCCGTTTGGTGCGATATTCCTCTGAAACATTGCTATAAGGAATATAATTTCTGTTCAGTAAGAACTACGGTTTATACGAGTATAATAGTTACAGCAGTTTACACCTCCACAAGGCCCGGTCTTCTGGCCAAGCCAACCACGATGAGGCCGGCGTTAGCGAGAGCCACGCACACTTCAGCGCCTATACCAGAGCTTCCGCCAGTCACCACCGCCGTCTTGCCTTCCCATCGTTCCATTATAACAGCTACAGTATCTATCACAGAAATAAATAAAAAATTATCTACAATCCCGTCCACCTTTACACAGTCAGCTATACTCAACCTGCGGACCGCCGCCGAATCTTTGTGATTGGCCCATCTTGTGTTACAACCGAGGTAATAAGTAACTAGATAACCCTAACGGGGTGCGTTCCATTGAGCGTTGCTCAAGCGAGACCTTATCGTTAATTTTGAAGTACCTTTTTATGACCACCCAAATAATTTTTGCTTGCAGCCCGCGACACCATGACTGAAACGGTTTGTGAACCATATAAAAAAAGGTTGAGTATCGCTGGTCTAAATATTCACAGTTTAAATGAAATAAATATTCCATACATTTAGGATCAGTGAATGTTGAACATTTGTATGGAACAGCTGATTTTTTTTTGCGATTTCGAAGTTGGTCCCATAGTGAAAGTTGTTCAGTTTGCTTGTCTGAACAAGCACACAAAATCTTTGTCATAACTAAAAAATAAACTTGTATAGAAGTTTAGAAGATCACAAACAGAAAGCATGTTCATGTGCATGTGATATTCTATGTTTGTAACTGCTCTCACGATACAGGAGAAAATCCCAGTATGGGGCGACATTTTTTTAAATAAAAAAATAATAATAATAAAAGCTATAACAACTAAATTTATTGTTAGTTGTAATTTCCTAATTATCCTAAGTTTTGTATTGATATGGTACCTATGTTACTGGCAGCGACTAAAACATTTACTTACTTTTCCCGGTAATATATATGTATTTCTCACCCATAGATTACAAGAGGTACCTACTTAACTAGTTAATGCTCACCTCAAAGGACCTCAACCTGTTCAGATTGTACACGCCGTACAACTATCGTGGAGCCCACAAAAAGAAATGTGTCGTGTGGGGGAACCAGTAACTAACTATAAAGTTAACCTCACTAAATATATTTAAAGAATTTCTTACACCACTCTTGTTTCCTTCACCAACCCTTGTTGAATATATCTTCGAAATATACAAATATCACACTTTGTAAAACAATTTTGTAAGATAGCAAACTCGGAAACAACCGCCCCGTATACTCGTAGGTACAACGTATGTCGTACAAGGTAAAGCGCGCATAAATATTTCGATAATACAACAAATATACGGAATGATATAAATATTGTCACTTATCCTCCAAGTCCTTAACCTTGTTGTGTCCTAACCTTTTATTATATAGGTAGCCTACCTCCAAAGGTGTATATAGAGGGAGGGGACCGGGTGGACCGTGCCCACCCCAGACCAGAATGGTCTAGTGTCCCAGGATGTTAGGCTACCGATTCAAAATTCAATGATCGACGGCAATATAATGATAACTTCACACAAAATCATGGGCCAGACCCTCCCTGGAAAATGCCTATTGCCTACCTCTACACTGGGTAGAAAAATCGAAAAGATGAAATGTTCTAAAAATTATTTAACATAATATTGTGTAACAAATGCAATGAATTAAACCCTTTTCATTTCTTTATTTAAGTAGATATTCTACTTAATAGTTACACATAAGTAAATATTTTTAAAAAGTGATGTACTTAGTTTTTTTCGCAAACTCGTTTTTTTTTGCGTTCCAGCAAACTAGCAACTCTGTCGATCAGTAAATAATTAAATAAATAGATGGGAATTATAATCTATATAGTTTTGTGCATTTAATAAAAGTTAATTACCTTAGAATTTCACAGCAAAATGTAGATATTTATCACTAATTATCACAACAGATCCTTTCACTGCCACTTCGCTTCGGTCGCGCGGGGCCAATGCTCTGAACCAGGCAAGGTTTCACCTACCAATTGGAGTTGGAGGTCACTTAGTAGATAGGAAATTAAGTAGTACCTACTTATTTCGAATTCCAATGCATTAGAATACGATGCAAGTTAAATGTTATATGGGTGGGTACGAACTTACCTATAATAAACCTACACTCTCGACTAAATGAGCGTAAACGCAATTTTGCCGTAAATAAGTAATAATGTGAAGTAAAACCACAAAACATCCTCATTTATAAACAGGAGGCAGATTAATAATAGTATGACAAATGCGATGAAACCGTCTATTCCCACTAGTTCAGTTGTTCAGTTCAGCTGACTGGACTAGTGAGCCGTTTTGTGATGTATTCAGAACACGGCTAGCGCAGAGGTCGAGTGATCGCCTACTGCGCTACGGGTCGCGGGTTCGATCCTGTACGGGACAAATATTTTGTAAGGCCTACAGAAATTTCTTCCAGTCTGGGCGTGTGCATGTGATATTCTGTGTTTGTAACTGCACCCACGAGAAAATCCTAGTGGGGCGACTTTTTTAAAAAAAAAACAATTAAACTGCACAAAGTGCATAATCCACCGACTCAGACTTTTTCAATCTAGAAAGCCTTCGATATTGGGCAGGGGTTGTCAAAAAATGTACCTATAATTACATATATGTATTGCACTGCCAGATGTTTAACGTGACACTGTATAGAAAACTGTCATTATCACACACAATAAATTTGTAATACCTACGAGTATTAGTAGTGTTGCTAAAAATGGCACAACTAGTTGTGCCATTAGGAATTTCTTTGTCTTTTTACTTTTGAGTCTCATTTCTCAGTCAGTCAGAGAATGTACCAAACACCTTGTTGAAACAAATGCGCGCTTTTAAGGAACACAGCAGTGTCAAAATATCATATTTGTTCGTGTACAGGAGACGCATTTTTGAAACAATAGATTTCAAATTCGCATTCGAAATCGTAAGAACACAGCAGTGTCAAAATATCATATTTGTTCGTGTACAGGAGACGCATTTTTGAAACAATAGATTTCAAATTCGCATTCGAAATCGTAAGATTCGCATACGAATTTCCGAATTCGCTCTTTTTGAATATTCATTCCGTGAATTCTGCAACGAGTGGTCCTTCCCACTCGTTTTTGATTTCTACTAGTAGAATATACGCAACGTATATACTTTCCGTTTTAAATGCGATTCGTCATCGGTTTTTTAAATTAATGACTTACTGCCATGTTCTTGCGTAACGGATTTTATTTTTTCTGCGTGTAACGGTTTCTAATATAGAATTTGTTTGTAATGACAATACTGAATTCGAGTGATTCAAAAATCTTTAAAATTGGGAACAGTAGTAAATAATAGGCTAGTTGACCCTTTTTTAAAGTAGGGCTTAAAATGTTCATAATTGTTGTATTAGACCATAGCACATGAATATTATTTTTTTCGATGGCTAAATAGTGCAAAAAATCTATTTTAAATTAAGATTTTCAATTTTGGACCGAAAACACGGTCAGCCATGATAGTCTGTTCATTATCTGTGGCAATGACGTCAGTCTTATAGTAAACAAAGCACGGGGGCGAAATAACCTCACAAAAACAATGCTTTCTATTAATTAACACAAAATATAGTAAAACTGTATATGGAACGGGACAATAGAACAGGAATATAAGACTCCAGGAAATCTGTGGATTAGACGTACCCAGTGATATAGACATTCGAAATATTTGGTTAACACTCGCTTAAAGAAATCCTGTAACTATCTACTGAAACTCAAATGTATTTTTGCGAAAATCACATTAATGTAAGTACTATAACTGAATAACACAATCTGTGTAGGTACTTCAGTTTCAACTTAAACAAAATAGAAGTTTTTAGGTTGTATGTAAAATCAAATCTGTATGTAAATTAATTAAATTTTTATCTTTCAGTTAGAATGAAAACTGACTGCAGCCGACCAACCAAATTTTAACTTAACCAGAAAACTGAGAGAAAACTTGACCATTTACGCCTTTTTGATTGAATCTAAGTTATACACTGACACTAGATGATGTTTCAAAGAAAAGAATATGTACTTATGTCCAATTGAATAATTATGTAATTGAATATTAATTAAACAGTATGTAATACAAATAAAAATATCAAAGTTTCATAATGAATATATTTATCTAAACAACTTTTACTTGAATTTACTGAGTACCTAATTAAAATTTGTTGCTTTCAGTGGTTACTTAATGAGAACTATTGTGTTCTAACCTGTTCTCCTCTTGACAACGAGATTGATAGGGCAGTAAAATTTGTGCAACATAATACAAAGCAGTGCATGCTCAGCCACAACATCAAAATGTGACCCGTCAACTAGAACAACATTATGTCAACAAAATAACTCAAGTATTCATATACCAAAGCACCATAGAAGTAAATAGGTCCAGTTTGGTAAAACTGAAAGATGTTATATCTTCACTGATTAAACCTGCTGGCCACCATGACTGGTAAATTTCAGAACAGCTTACGCAAGAATATGCAAGTTATCCATTTTAAAGCCGTATACAAATATATTAAATGTGATTGCTGTGTTGTCAGCCTGTGCTCTTCTTAATTTACAAGACCCTTCTTATTAAATAAATAATATAAAGACATTTTTTTTCTTTTACATAACTAACATCTAAAGATGACATAATAAATTTTTGTACTACATTAGTTATTATGTTCTTCACTAAAAAAATGTTCTATGTTTATTTGACAATAATGACTTGTAAAGGTTTAAGTTGAATCAAAATATTTTAATTTGAAATACATGTGTTTTATTTTCCGTTACACCTTAAAAGATTTATAATATTTTATAGGTTTGTTGCTCATATTTATCATTGTTACTCAAATATATATGTTCCAAAAGTACAAATAGGTTGAATAGTTAGATCAAATTTATTAATTTGTATATATTGCCTTAAGGTCGCAGGTAATAAAAGTCAATATAATAGTAAAGTGATTTATTATGAAGTAATACTTTCATATGATTTAGGAAAAATGTATTAGTTTCCAAAATGGCACTATTTGATCAATAAGTTTTTTGACATACAGATTGTTAGAACAAATACCTATTATAGCTAATATTGTCACCTTTTGAGTGTTTTCAAAATGACATACTGCTAGCAACACAAAAGTATATAAGTTTTGTTTGCTTTACCACAAAACATCTGCATCTATACTTGAGTTAAGCATACTGTTCACAGTTTTCCGTCTTTGTTAATTAACATTTTCTTCAGTAAAAGAGCATGACAATTTTGTATTAATCTAATTTTATGGATACCGTTTGTTGAATAGACTATTACAGGGTATTAATCAGAAATGAGGTCACATTTTGCAAATTTCAACCCAAATCTTCATCTTTCAACTTTTATCCACATTTCATTATACTCGTAGGTGTCTGCAAGATTTACCACCAAAATAACCATCATGTGTTATGCACTGGCTGACTTTATAGCACATGGAAGCTGTTATTGTTTATAACGAAGCTCGAACTAAAGAGCACTTCTGTATTGATGATCGTGGTTTAGTTTTCTATGCACTTTATTCTTTCTTCATTGAAGAGGTCTTTTATTTTTTAAGAATATGTCACAATCTGTGTCTGTGAATGTATATATATTTTTCCTCCCAGTAATTTTCTTCATGCTTGACAAATGAACAACTGCCAATCTTTCTCTTTTTATGTTCATTTACAAATTCTTGCAGTACTACACTGGTATTTGACACATGATCCTGATGTTTTCTTTTCAACATTTCTCTTGAAGTAAATATTTTTAGTGTTTATTTGACTTTTGAGAGATAGAATTCTATCCAATAGCATTCAACTGCTGTACAAAATAGCTCCTCACTGTGATGGTGCAACCACACCAAAAATGCATGTTTGCAACTCTCTTCTGCCGCGTGACAATCTTGACAAGTACACTTGTAACCGTTCTTCATTATAACAGTATTGAAACTGTACTTATATTGTTTAGAGCGATACACAAAGAATCTGACCATCAATCTGTCTATTTTCGGAAGATTTGTACTATCTGCTCTCACAAATCCAACATCAATGGTTGATTTTGCTATTAATACAAATAATTTACGATATTTACAAATATAATAACGGAGACTTGGACGATTTTTTGCCAGTTTTAGGAAAGAATAGTGCAAATCGACGAGTTGTTGAATCAAATTTGACATTTCTTTGTTTACTATATGAGTGACGTCACGGCCCTGACCACAGGATATCAAAGCGTTTACGGCGTGAGATAAAAAAAGATTATTTCTAGCATTTTCAAATTAAAATTTTACAGTAATCATTAATAGTTATTTATTAAAATCGGTATATTGTGGAACCTTATGCCAAACACTGTTAGAAATAAACAATATTTTAATAAATTTTGATATGAGTCAACTACCCTATTTCGCACGTGATTTGTATCCGTGTTCGAATTCAATATTCATTTCTAATGATTCAATAATACGCCTCCAGGGTATTATACGACTAAATAACGTTATTTCTTTAACGTTTATTCGTTAAGATTAACTAAATACGAATAGTCGCCAACCAGCTTAACATTTAAATTCATTGACTGTACAGTACGACCACTTTTATATGTTACATCGGCAAAATTCGGCTGCGCAGATGAGAAAAGCAACTTAAAGCCGTTTGAATACGAGTGCCGACACCGTTAAAATAAAGTCTTTATTGCATTCTTGACTTATTTAATTATGTAGGTTCTAAACGCGCACAATATTATCATAGTAACTCTCGAAATACTATGTATAATACTACGAAATACTATTTTGTGCGCGTTTAGACCCTACATAATTAACTTAGTCAATAATGCAACGCGAAAGTTTAAAGTCACCAAAATCAGAATTTCATTTTATCTCGCTCAGAATCAGAAAATGAGACTTCTGCGCAGGTACTTGGTGTAACTTATAAACGTAGTACAGGCAGTCCTCGACTTACGTCGTTTCGATTTACGTCGTTTCAAGTTACGTCGAACAATGTTTTGACACTATTCCTCAAGCATACGTCATTTGTTTCGATTTCCGGCATAGGAGAATTCACTTGTCGCGATGTCAATGATCGTGGGGCCGGTGGGGCGCGGTGTCGCGCGGTGTCGGCGGTTAATAACAAAATTTGTGCAGCCTATCAGTGTTACCAAGATCTATATGATAGCAAGAAGAAAGAAGCGAAGCAATCTAGAATTGATAGTTTCTTTAAGCCAAAAGTTTAATTTATTATTTATCATTACCTTTATTACGCTAATTTCCTTATCTATAGTGGGTTTTAAACTCCTGTGTATGCGTAGCTGAGTTGTTCTCTAACACTCAAACAACTAACACATTCTTACACAGACACACACACACATACACATACATGCACACACACGCGAAAATGGCACATTAATTTGTTTTTATTTGTTTTTTTTCTGTTTTCAAATCTATACCTTTTTAAATTGTTATATATCTACTCTCATGCCTGTATATATTTCTAGTGAACAAAGTAAGTTTCCGTAATTGGCTTGTGTACAGGAATAATTTCTTTATTAATAATATTTGAACAAATTTACGCTGTGGAAACTGTGTTTATTATAAATAAATAAATAAATAAATTACATATTTTGATTACATATTAAAGTTTTATAATTATTATTAAAATTAATATCACACAAATACCAAAAATAACTAGCAATTTACTTTTGATAATAAAGTATGTATATCCTTTGTTATAAATGCAGTTTTTTTTTAATTTCGAGTCCGTGTGGATCCTAACCCTTGAGTTTTACATATAAACATATGAAAAAATATGTCTCGACTTAAGTCGTTTCGATTTACGTCGCGTATTTCGAGAACCTAACATGCCGTAAGTACGAGGACTGCCTGTACTACTATACGTACATGTAGAAATAGACGAAACCTCGCGCATTTGGGACTCTCGGCTCCTAGACTATTTACCCAAACAAAACAAATTCTTCATTCTCTGGATTGAGGTAGATCGACAATCTCTGAAACATGTCCGACAAACTGCCGCCTATCTATATCAACAAACTGATTTTCGCTGTCTCTTCGTTTTGGAGATCCGTGTGGCTCAGCTGTGGTAACGTTACCCCAGCTGAGCCACACGGATCTCTGAAACGCGCAAGCGACAAACTCTGAAACTTAGCCGACAAACTCCAACAAACTCTAGACATTATAGCGGCATACTCAAACAATCTATTTTGCACAGTTTTTTGTGGCTTAGCTGGGGTCAGTCAGCCACACTTTAATTGGTCCATTTTTTTTTTACCTTCAGGATATATTTTACCTGATAAGAATGGGGTTTAGGTATGCATTGATTGCATCCAATAAAAATTAAACACATAAATAATTTAAAATTGTATAATTCGTAAGATATTGTATGTTAATAGAAAAATCTTCGACGTACGACACTTAACAAGGCTAGACATATTGAAGTGGTCGACTATACAACACGCGGCTTATAACCCTTATACTATACGAATACGATCTCTGACACACATAGGAACATTTTCACCTTAGCCTACACTAAAGCTACGCTGTTAGCAAGCCTGGGCCTCGCGCGGATCGCGCACAGACTTATGTTCACCGTTACTAATCTTTCAGCAGAAACCACGTCTGCTGTGTAGGAAAAAAGTGTGGAGATGACATAAATCGGAAAAGGCCAAACATCAAAAATGAGGCCTTTCCTTTAGTTTACAGTTTGCAGGCACGCTTGAAAAATTTATCCTGTATAACGGAACGTATTTCTCGTACAGACATATAGGAATGTATTTGACGATGAATGCCTAAAGTATGAACTTATATGACATGTATGGGAATTTCTTCTTCTTCTTTTAATTTTGGCAATGTGTTATCTTTCCGACAGCAATTCTGCCAGCCTAGCGACTTAACTTAGCATGTGTGAAGAAAAATATGTTCAAATTGACAGAGAAATAATCCACTAGATAAGTTAACCCAAGTTATGATGCAACCGCAACCTGAAATACAAACAAAGATGGCGTCACAGTTCGATTTTATTACATTTAATAAATTTAATAAGTAGTACATATAAGACATCACATGAACACAAAATTAATAGGGAGGGCAATTTTTATACTAGTCAGTGAATCATAAATATTAAATTTACTTTTATATCTACTACATTCAAAGAAAATATGGTCTATGGTGCCTTTCGCTAGACCACATTCACAAATGAAGTTGTTCTACCTATAGACAACGTAATGTCATTTCCACACAATTTTCCTTCGACCTCTTTTCTTTCTTTCACGTAATCTAAGCAGCTTTTCTCTAGACCCGCAAAAATAGTAAGAGAGAAAATATCCTCTATCTCGCTTAATGTCCATGGAGTGAGCGTGATGACACGTCTCTCCGGCGATGTGTCCACGATCCACACTAGGTCAACATTTGACGCACTAGACGACTCTTGAGATTATCTTCAGAGCAATGCACGCTTCGAAGCGTTCACGTGGTCGTTTTGAAAGGCTCTAATACAAAAATACACATAACACTCTGATAAAATATTTAAGCAATTATATTTCCAACAATACTACTGTAGTTGCATCGTGTGCTAAGACGGTGAGCGCGCATTGCCCTGAAACAACCATTCATGATAACATAATCATTACCATGGCCATTACGATTATCAACAATCCTGAATAAAAATTACTTTCACGGTGCTGAAAACGGGTTTTGATACCGAGCTCAGAGTGAGCACGGAACAGAAAACACACAAAACGTATCGATAAAAGCAAAGATCCAACGATGATCTTAGTTTATCCGAAAGGCTATTTATCTCTTTTTGAACAAGGGCTTAAGTAATTATGTTTAAACCCTAGTTAGAACTACATAATTGTTTAAAAAGACCATACAACATAAATGCCATAAGTACACAGTAAATATTATGCTTATTGTTAAATTGTATGGATTTGGATGCAATAGTACTGCCGTGCCAAAAAAGTGAACTACTTTACGGCAATCCTATAAGATACCTTCGAACAGATAAAATTACTGTACGTCCATGTGCACAAAAAACGAACCTCATTTCTCTTTTACTTCCTCATTACCTCACTTATCTTTACTTTATTATTAAGGCGGCGTCCTCGATAAAGCATTTTTCGAATACTCAGCATTGTTGATACAATTCATATAATCAATAACATTGATTTACTACCAAACGTAGATAACGCATGAACGTTCGAAAAGTGGGCCGGTGAAGAACTGCCCAATCGGGCCTCGTGCAGTTCTTTTCCATGCGTTGGAGCGACAACGCGATAAGCAATTTTGAGCATTATGTTTGAGAGTATAAAGTTGATATTTTCTTATAGAAATTACTAAAACGTCAAATTTAATGTGGCTAGGTATGAAATGATGTAACTGCACACGGTTGTACTTCAAATAGTTGCCGTAATAATAAAGAATAAGGTTGAATTCGATAAATACGGTACTTTCTTTATGGTAATTTTAATTCGGGTGTGCATATTCAACTACCTATTTAACAGCGTACAAATGTATAGTCGATTAGGTAACAGATTTCAAGCGAGTTTTTGTATAAAGTGCTCTATCTACGTTTGGTAGTAAACAATGAATCAATAAACATAAGTATGGCGTACTCCATACACCCGACAGAAGTATATAAATCAACGGAGAAAACCTTACAATAGGTGCTTACAGAACAAATGACAACTTAACTGTAAGGCATTCTTAAATATTAGACACACGTTTAAGTGTTACAAACTCTAAGGTGTATTGGAATTACATTAAATAACAATTATATTACACTTATCGCCTAAGATTGCGGATCATTTATATCTAACCTCTTAAAGGCATGAACGGCGAAGCAGTGGTCCGTGCGATACCAAGTTTCAATTTAAATCAAATCAAAGATTCTTGTCAAGAACAACAATATAACGCAGTAAAACATTTTTATTCGTTTCCAACTGTCTCCCTAGGTGCAGATTTCACAAATAAAGGTTCCGATCGATTGGCCTTGAATGGAACGTTACGTTTTAGACCAATCGGATTGTCAACAAAATCTGCGATTTGATTGGTCAAGGCTACCATTCAGATTTGGTTTGATGTTCATTCATTAGTAATATTGATCCTATGTATTGTGTTGAATGTATAATATACAACCATCCACAAATAAATGTGTACAGGAGGAAGACTATATTTTTTAACATTGGACGTTTCCACTGTGTTTCCACTACAGACGTAATCCTTCAACATAATCTAATATTATAGGATTAACAATATTTTGTGATATTTTTGGTATTACGTTGCATAACAGTATAATGACTAAAGTATATGACACCCAAATTGCATGGCCATAACAAATCATCAATATAAACATATTGAACGCGTGAAAAACATTTTTAAAAATGTCGAACAGAGCAACTCAAATCACCTAAAAACCAAATCCTATACAATAATAAGTGTCTTGCCGTAAAAATCATTTCTAAACTAATGTAATCATTGCCTTATTGTATTTTTTTAATTGTTGTGACTCAGTACTTTAAATCCTTACTTTTGAAGTTTACATAATTTGAAAATACGTAAGCAAAGTAAAATATGCGCGTGCGCATAGGAATCGAGTCAAGATTTTAAACTAATATCTGTAAAAGAAGTAGTCTCGAACAAAACGATGCGATGTAAGAACGAAGTGTATAGTTTTATGTAGGCACAATGGTTACGAACATTATGCCTACATAAAACTATAAAAAAATCGAATATGCCTGTCAACACATGACCGTAGTCAGCACAACAGTTCAAATAGGAATAGTGGAAACGTCCTTTGACCCCCAATATTCATTAGGAAACAAATGTCTCGCGACAATGAATACTATGGCTAATTCTGCTATTGTTATTGCATCACAATAATCTTTCAATGACTTTCAACGAACACCATTACCAATAATACCGTCTATTCATTTCAGAACAATTTTATGTTCTGAAATGAATAGACGGTTCTATTGTTAACTAATTGAATGTAGATGTGTGTGTTTTTTAATACTTGCAAATTTTGTGACTCAATTTACATAAAATTTAATCGATTGAATCGAATTAAATCGATTTTACATAAAATTTAATCGTAAATCACCCAAAATAAAATAAATGTATAAAAATAACATTAAGTATGGAAAATATAGCGTAATCAAATTAATGTTATTTGACATTTTTTTCGCCAACGGCGTCTTATCATTTTGACACTCCTGCGAAGGTTCTCATACAAATGTTTCAAAACATAAAAAAATATCCACGTGTTTTCAAAAACATAGTTTAAAAAAATCTTAATTGTGATACAATCGCACTAGCCCAGGGCACAACAACATCTATTTTAACTAAATATATATTTTGTGAACATATTCATATCGATAAGTATGTATTTTGAAGTAGTTTTGAAGTATTTTCCATACACAAAGTACAACAATTTGATAGGATCGTGTAAATAATTCATTCTGGTAATAATCTTAAGTCTCTAAAGCAATTTATTACACTGTCGATTAATTAATACTATGATTAACTAGTGTGAAAATTGCACTTACTAATATCACTTATACGACGCTATGTCCTATCAATATTTCGTTCAATCGAAACTATAATTCATAAAGATAACGGCTGACCGCCGCATTTTGTAACAGGTAACATGTTCGATGCGAGCATTGGCACGGTTTACCTGTGGCTATCAATTGCGAGGTTTACAACGTGTTAAACCTGAATATACACTGACCTGCAATAAAATCGACCCACTTTTACGCTTTCGTTCAGAGTTCGACAAATCTAAATCTAACATCAATAAATAATATCTTTTAAGCCTGTTTGTTAAACAAAAGCCTAAGCTTACATTAGACCGGTTTTTACTGTGACTGATTTAGGTTTATTGATTTTACAAACTGAAAACCAAAATTTTTAAAAATAGGTACCTAATTGTTTTTGGGAGATTCATCTCAATTTAAAGGGTCAAAAATCTCTAGGAAGAATTAATTTTTGAATGAACATTGATTCAATTAACTTTTAACACTATATACAGTCAAAGAGATTGCGTATAACGGAAAAATGAGAAAGAGGGTTTTCCGAAGAAATAGGTCTATTGTCAGCAATACTTCTTCTATCCACGTTTAGAGTATGTTAAAATAAAGCTTATGAAGTATGCTTTCATAAGCTTTATTTTTCTAATCTATTTTTTATATACTCATATTTCCAAATCGACACCTATGAGGTGGGTTGATTTTATTACAGGTCAGTGTAGTTTGTTCAGAATCCGGAGTTGAATCGAAACTACTAAAGGGCGAATTTATTTATAATTAAATTTTCAACACCGCATTATTAATTTACTTAACTCTATCCCTTTTGTTTCTTATCGACCGCGAGAAGGCGGCAACATTGTATTTGGTTCGCGGGCGAGTAAGCATAGACTTTCAAATTTGCAGGAAATGCCACAAAATAGAAAAATTTACATATTTTCCTAAATTATCCGCGAGGATTTAATATTTATTTTTAATTACCTACCTATACACGGTTATTTTTTTATCACCCTGGAAAATTTTAGGGACGCCTCAGGACACATCCAATATTATATAAAAAATAAAAAAAATGAAATTAAAAATTAAAAAAATATATAAAAGAAAATAAAAAAATCTCTAAAAATGCTGCTCTCAACTAGTGCAGCATTTTTTGTATTTTTTTAAAAATTAATATAAAATTAAGGAGGGGGGTTATTTTTTTTATTTATATTTAAATTATTCTAATACCATGCCGTGAAGCGTCCCTTAAATTTTCCAGGGTGATAAAAAAATAACCGTGTATATATTTTTTAATAATTTAAAAATAAGATGGGGTGCTATTTTAATTAACACGTTGTATGTATTATATTATTTTATATAGTAGTACTAATAGGAGAAATATAACACCAGATGCTCCCAGTAGTACTACTCGGTAACTACTGGGAACAAGAGCGAATAATGGCGAATTCTATTGAATGAAGCTCGCCGCGAATGATTACGTTCCAGTCACGTGCCCCGGTCAGTCGCCATCTTCTAACACAAAATCTTCAAATTCAAATAACAATATTGGGACATGCCAGGCAAAAATACAAAATGTAGGCTTTGTACAAAACGAGTTACGACATTTTATACCGTGTTCGGCAAAAACCGTATAAGCATGCAGAGCATAAAATCCGAAAAAAGACATTATCAAAGATCAATTACAAACAGAGGTTTTAAAATACGGTATGTTCCAAAACATAAATAGGTACAAATCATATTCATAATCATTGAACAAATCTAAATGTTTTATATCGTTTCAAACCGTAAGATATGGCAGATCACAACTAAACATATACATTTATAACTATTATTATTATCGAGAAATTATTATTTTTTTCATCCCTTTCTTCTTCTTTCTTCTAATTATTATCATTATTATTATCATTGCCCATAATATTGAACATCTTTGAATCATTATATTGGAACCGATACCAGATAAATCATAAGGTGTATGTACCCTGGCAATGCAAATTATTGATTTGATTACCAGTAACCGAGACATTAAAATATGAAAAGCAGAAACATTATAATCGCAAGCAAATTTCATCTATCACACTCAGTTAATAAAATCTAAAATTTCTAACATACATATTAATAAGTAAAACTCTCAAGATCATCCCCGCATTTTCTTGTTTTATAAAATATATTTCCCTCACAACTTAAATTTATTATTACTATATGTTTCATTTCAAAATCGAACATATAAATATAGAATTTATTTTGCCAATACTATTATTGCATGCATTGCACAAAAATAATAATAAGCAGAAATGTCGAATACACCAGTAAATATTTAAACTAACAAAATATGTAATACGCAATAATCTAACGTAAAACTTAAAATTTGGAGATCACTAATTTCATTTAATTTCAATTAAAAGTACTTTTGCTTTGTTTAATCTAATTAGTTAGCTTCTAACGAAATAATATACATTTAGTAGTGTTAGTTTTAATACAATTATATTGAACATTAAGTATATCTTTTTAAAATTATGCTGTTGCACAGAATATGTTGTTAAAATAACATTTGTTTCTTAAAACATATTTCTAATCGGAATTACCTAATTAATTCAACAGTAATGTTTATAAGCTAACCATAAACGCAAATTTACGTACTCACTACTACGTATGTACTTTCTTAAATCTGTGAATACTTAAGTGGCATTATATTACAACACTTACCACCTTCTCCATTTTTTGTTTAATAACACTAGATAGCAACTATAGTGGAGAAGTTGAATGAAGTCGCCACTGTCTATACGCTAATAAAGGTGCATTAGAACACATTAACATTTTACCAACATTCGAGATAGACGAGACGGAACGATTTCTAACTAACTCGACAAATAAGATCACTCAAAAGACAACCCCAACTTCAAACACGCAGTTATATGTACGATCGGCCAAGAAAGCGTTCATAGCACAACCGCTTTTGTCAAAAAATCGAGTATAAACATAATATAGTTAAATCAAGAGAATTCAACTATGTAAATTGCGCGAACCATATTCAAATTCAAAAATCTTAATTCAACATACACCTCTAAAGGCACTTATTAACTATTAAAAAGCCAAGAAAGATAGCTATTTTTATTATGTGCTCTTTCATCATAAGTACCATCCCAAGGTATCCTTGGGACTAGACTACTATCATGGGCGACCGTCTGATGGTTGAGGCTGCTGGAAGTGCATTCTCTTTACTTTTTTTCTTGTAGGCAAGCGAGGTACGATGACAGACAGTCCGTTATTTCGACAACATATTCTACACAACAATATTTGTGTGCAAACTTACATACTTCATCATATAACCACATTCTCAATACAATTGGCGCAGTCGAACCCTCACTGGAACAAGCTTTGCAACTTCAGCTTCGGCACGTACTGCAGTGGTTCTTCCTTTATTATTTTTATCTAAAAAAAAGAGAATGAATCAAATCACAAGTTTGTGATAAATATGATGTTATGAAACAAATATAATCTTCTTCTTATACACGGTGTTTCATAATAACCATAATCATAATCATAATATTTATTTGCTCAAATCGTGGATACAATTCTCAAACTCAAACTCAAACTCAAAAATCTTTATTCAATATAGACCTTTACAGGCACTTATTGACGTCAAAATAAAAACATAAAAATCTTCAACCAAGAATCTAATTAACTAAATTATTTAATCCTTGTATGTACACACACCCCAACCATTATTAAGATGTGTGCAAATACAAGTCAAACGAAAAAAAAAAAAAAATTGACTCTACACCTGTTCGGAAATTGGGAGAGCCTTCTCAAGAAGAACAGGCAAGAAACTCGGAAGGTCTTGTATTTTTTTTGTCTCCTCTTTTAAAATGCCAACATTACAATATTATATTTCACAAACATTTTTTTTAAATAGTATAGAAATGCCTGTTGGTGTGAGTGGAACAGTTACTCGAATGAAATTTATCCCACTATCACAAAGTGTTAACACCCTTTAAACGTCAATTATCACATTTTTTGTCAATCCCAAGCAGTTTTATCTGTCATATAATCAGACACTTTATAATATGCTTTTTTCATAAGTGCGCCCTTGATAGCGACTTTAAATTTATTCAAGTTAAGTGCTTTAATATTATTTGGAATTTTATTGTAGAAACGTACACAAATGCCTTTGAAAGAATTATTAATTTTTTTAAGCCTAGTATTTGGTAACGCTTACATATTCTTTTGCCTAGTATTTACTGAATGAATATCACTGTTTTTACAAAACGAATGTATATTTTTATGAACATATACTATATTCTCGTAAATATATTGCGACGCGACGGTCATAATACCAATTTCTTTAAATTTTTCTCTCAAAGAGTCTCTTATTTTAAGGTTATAAATAGCACGAATAGCCCTTTTTTGCAGCACAAAAACAGTCTGAATGTCGGCAGCATTTCCCCACAGCAAAATGCCATACGACATCACACAATGAAAATAGGCAAAGTATACAAGTCTTGCTGTATCAACATCAGTCAGCTGACGTATTTTCCATACAGCGTAGGCTGCAGAACTAAGTCTCTTCGACAATTTATCAATATGTGGGCCCCACTGAAGCTTTGAATCTAAAGTAATACCAAGAAATACTACGGTATCCACAAGGTCCACATTTTTATGCTTTATGTTAACAGTGGTGTGAACCTCTTTAACATTGGGTAAAACAAATTTTATACATTTAGTTTTCCCTTCATTGAGGCACAAGTTATTCGCATTAAACCAGTAAACTATTCTTGAGATAGAACTATTTACATCGTCATAAATTTGCAATCGTCTTTTAATTTTAAACATAAGTGAAGTATCATCTGCAAATAATACAATCTCATGCCTGTCTTGTACAAAAGCAGGCAAGTCATTTATATATATTAAAAATAGAAAAGGACCAAGAATTGAACCCTGCGGAACTCCCATTTTAACCGAGGCGCCCTGGGACCTCTCCCCGTTGACGTCTTCTTTCTGAATCCTCTCAGTCAAATAGAAGACGAGTAAATCCAGAACAGTGTCGCGAAATCCATAGTAGTGTAATTTCCTGATCAGGGTGTCATGATGAACGCAATCAAACGCCTTGGACAAGTCACAAAAAACGCCCAGCGCATCATGTGAGTCCTCCCAGGCCTCATATATATTTTGTATTAACTCAACACCAGCATCAGTTGTTGAGCGACCCTTTCTAAAACCAAATTGTTTACAGTGTAGAAAATTATTTCTGTTAAAAAAGCTTTGCATTTGTTCCAACATTATTTTTTCAAAGATTTTGCTAAAAGTAGGTAGCACAGAGATAGGTCTAAAATTATTGGGGTCTGATGTGCTACCAGATTTGTGTAATAGAATAATTTTACTCAGTTTCATTAGATCAGGAAACACACCACAGTCAATGCAATCATTAAAAATACTAGCAAGTATTGGAGCTATTGTTTCTATTACAGATTGGGAAACATCTACAGAGTTGCCCCACAGATCCACGGTTTTCTTTTTATTCAGCGTTTTAAATGACTTTATTAAATCATTTGCACAAATATGGGCAAATTTAAATTTTTCATCACAAGTTTTAACATAATCTTTTAGAATAGATTCGGCTACAGTGGGGGAGGAATCCAAAGATTTTGTGATTGAAACTGGAATGTCAGTAAAGAATTTTTCAAATTCTGTAGCTACCTCAATATCTACTGTAACTTTCTTATTTTCAATATTTAAACAAAAATTGTTGTTATTAGTTTTTACTCTTCCGGTTTCATTATTAATAATGTTCCATGTCGTTTTAATTTTGTCACTACTATTTTTTATTTTAGAGCTTAAATAATTGGACTTTGCAAATTTACAAACTTTTTTAAATACTTTGGAATACGTTTTTACATACAATTTAAATTGATCACTAGTATTTAATGAACGCTCATTGTAAAGTTCATAAAGTTTTATTCTGCTTTTGTGAATACCTGGTGTGGCCCATTCACTAAAAGCTAATCTACCATTGACTGAGATGGTTTTTGGAACAAAGATATTTTTAAATTCACAACAAAATGTGTTAAAAAAGTTTTCATACAATTTATTTGGGTCTTCGTCATAACCAATATACTTTAAATTAATACCAAGATTATTATTGAAACGCTCCAAGCGGCCAGCAGTCTTTGGTACAACAGTGATATTCTTTTTCGCCATAAGCTTACATTTGTAAGGTATAGTAACAAATTGACCAGAGTGGTCAGATTCTAAGTTATTAAAAACATTTTGTGCTAATGGTTCTATGTCAGTATAAATATTGTCAATGCATGTGGCAGAAAACTCAGTAATTCGTGTTGGCTCCAGAAATAAGTTTTTAAGATTATATGACTGAAACAAATTTTTAATTCTCATACATAAACTAGAGTTTTCTAATAAGTTAATATTAAAATCTCCACAGACTAATATTTGTTTGCCTTGCTTACAGACTTTATTTAAAACTTCATCCATTATATTTTCAAAGTGGTCATACAATCCCGAAGGAGGCCTGTATACGCTCACTACAATAATCTGGTCCAACTCTACACAGGCAATTTCTATTGTTCGTTCAACTGAGAGGTTCACAATATCTTTACGATCTTTATATTTAAGCTTTTTATTTAATATGATTAATGAGCCACCGCGAATTGCATTTTCTCGACTGAACGAACTACCAACCTGGTGGTTGCTAAAATTAAACATGAACTGGTAGCTTTTAAGCCAATGTTCGGTTATACAAAAAATGTCTACTTTACTACTGTTCATGAATAACTCAACTTCCAGATCTTTGCCCATCATTCCTTGCATGTTCTGGTGCACCAGGTTGATAAAATTTACATGTTTATTATATTCAAATGGGTCTTCCAGTACATTATCTAATAAACAATTTTCATTTTGTTCTTTATTTAACATTATGCAAGAGGATTTCTCTATTGTCTCAATACCTAATTTAAAGACTTACTAACTAATACATCAGTAATATTACTGACAGTCATCCTACTTCTACGTTGCTCAATAGGAGCAATTTTTGTAGCCAAGTTCTTGGCTGAGATATAAAAATAATATGATAGCGATTTTGCTATTCGTCTCTTATAATTATCATATTAATACAGATAATTAGATGTCACGTACGTTTTTATGAAGGCTACACACGATTTGCCGACTTCGGCATGCAAAATTTATGTTTACACAATACGTATGTCTTAAACTATGTTACAATTTATTTAAAACACTCATTTTGATACTGTAAATGTCAAAATAGAGATGAAATTAAAATCAATACCAAAATAAGATTAATGAATTGTCAGCTCAAATACAAATCTCAAATTAATTATTATGAAATTGTTAATGTCAGAATATAAATGAATGAATTAATTAATAAAATGTCCCATCAAATTATTAAAATCAACTCAAAATATAATTTCAAGTCAATTCAATACAATGTCAATTAAAATTATTAAAAATATCAATAATTTCATAATGTCAAAAGTAGAATTAAAATATAATTCATTCACACAATTAAACAAAATAAAAAAAATGTATTAAAAAATGTCGTTAATATATTCATTGATATTATAGTAGCATTTTTCTTGTAACAATTTCTTTAGCATTCTCTTAAATGTATTATCATTTAATTGTCTGATTTTTTTTGGAATTTTGTTATAAATTCTTGGACCCATGTCTATAATGCTCTTTCTAAATAACGCGGTTTTTCCAGGATGTATCCAAACTTTATCGTCATCTCGTCGATTTCGAACTGTCATATCTGCTAGGCGAGGGAACAGATGACGATTTTGCCTCACAAAAAATGCTACCTCTGCTATATATAGTGACGGAAGTGTAAAAATTTTGTGTTTTTTAAATAGTGGAGCACAACTGTCAGATGTTTTAAGACCAAATATGGCCCGAATACAGCGCTTTTGAAATTTGAATGCCATATCCTTATCTGTTGAATTTCCCCAAAATATTAATCCGTATCTAAGAATGGGTTCAACCAGACCATAGTAGGCTGTAAAAACCAATAAATAATCAATGCGTTATCTAAAACTAATTATTAAAATGTGTTTACACGTAATGTCATTCAACCCAAAATTTTCATTTATATCTTAGTATCATCATCATGTCTATGATTTACATGAAAATTTTGGGTTGAATGACATTACGTGTAAACACATTTTAATAAGTAGTTTTCGATAAAGAATTGATTATTTATTGGTTTTTATGAAACACCGTGTATATAATAATGAAACGCTGTGTGTTAGTCTCGCTAAAACTCAAAAACGGCCAGACCGATTCTTAAAAAAAATTCTGTATATGTTTGAATAGGTCCAGGGAAGGTTTAAAGTACAGTTGGACCCGGTAGGGGGCACTGTAATCGGGCAGGACAACGTCTGCCGGGTCCACTAGTAATATATATAATTTTTAATATTTGAGCTAACACTAAATTCAAATTATTTATTGAATTAAGTATTGTTTCTGTATATTTTTATAATAATCAAGAAAATTAGAATAGCTTACATTGTGATATTCCGTAGTATCCAAAGGATCTTTCAAAATCTGAAACAATAAATTTTGTAATGCATCAAAAAAAAACAGAAATCAACATCTTAAACACCATGCTTAATCCGGATATTAAAATACGGAGAACCAAATGCATTATTGTCAATAAACAAAAATGAGCGACATCGGAGTGCCTAGTGCGAGTTTTATCGAGCTCTACTCGATCGGTATGCATCGTATGGAATTAGAGCAGCGCCATCTAGTAACTGCTAATCCTTACAGCAGTGAGCATAAAATCCTAATAAGTGCAGTCTTGGATTTACTCGAAGAAAAATGAATATATTTTGTCTTTTCAACATTTAACTTTAGTAAAAGACGTTGAGGCCAATATTAAAACCGTACTGCGTACATTCTCCCCTTGTTTGCAAAGAAAATATTAGAGCAGTGTCGTAAACCTATAAAATGATTATGCGGCAACATATTTATTTGCATATATGTAGATATTAATAAAATCAGAAATAATGTCGGCTCTAAAATACTTCCTTGGGGAACACCAAAAGAAGTATTGTTCCTCTCAATACTGACAACACACAGAGTACATAGATCGAAATATCTTATCTGTTCACCTTACCCAACTGGCTTGATTAAACCGCTATATTACGGTAAAACATAGCGGAAATAATAGAAAAATATTCTTATTAAAAACGAAGTGTGCGTGCGTGCGTGCGTGGGTGGGCGTGTGTGTACTGTGTGTGTGCGTGCGTGTGTGTATGCGTGCTTGAAGATATCTGTCGAAGGTTACCTTGGGCGGGCGGCCTCGCCATTTCTGCTCACCTTACCCAACTGGCTTGATTAAACAGCTATATTACGGTAAAACATAGCGGAAATAATAGAAAATTATTATTATTAAGAACGAGTGGTGTGCGTGCGTGCGTGCGTGTATGCGTTCTTGAAGATTTCTATCGAAGGTTACCTTGGGCGGGCGGCCTCGCCGTGGCGGGCGGCGGGAGGAGGGCGCTGCCAGTACTCTCAGCTGGTGCGCTCTCAGCAAGTGTTCCGTGTGTTCCCGCGGCGAGGCCACGACCATGCCGCAACTGCTAAACACGCAGCGCATGCTCACCTCCCTCTCTGCAAGAAAAACTATTTTTCACCTCTCAATCAAAGCGAAAAGCAACTCGATCAAGCACAGGTAAACTGAGGAACTTGGGACACTCGCGTAGGTAATTATTTGTACTGTGACACATAAAACAAGTAGGGTTAGGTGTTGGCGTAATTGGCTAGATGACTAAAAAATTTTTTTGCTTTAATAGAAGCTCATTCATATAATAAACAGAAAGAAAAAATCGGTTTTCGAATAACTATAAAAACAACCAAGATATAAGGTATTAAAGAATTTTCTCCATCTCTTTCTAGCAAAACGGCAATTTACATGGCGTTTATATGGCCGTACTCAACAGTGACGTCACGGTTGATGTCGGATCTCTCTGTCTAATCGCCTTCAAATTCACAACTTAAAATGCTTGTATCTAATGTACTTCTAAGCCGATTTTAATTCTAATTTTAACAGGACTGGATCTTTTTCCACGGTATTTTAATATTTAATGACGAGACGTAAAAATTTGAATTCAGTCATCATCCCAATTATTTTACTCAAAAATGCATGTAATGTGGTCATTATTTTGACAACCTTGTTTGAGCAAAGTCGACCTTGCCGTTCTGTTTCAAGGAGCGGCCGGCAAAGTTTTTATTTAAATTACTTGCTGGTTTTATTTCGATTAGGTACTTACATTTTTGAGTAAAGCACTATACAAGCCTTGGCCCACAATGACTGCTTCGCTGGTCACGCTATGATTGCCTCGAGCTAGCCTAGCTACGCTCTAGGCCTTCCAGCTTGACCATCATTGCAGCCCTTGCTGTCCTCACTGTAGAGTTTATTCACTTTATCTCAGCTCGTCCATCAAGTGCTGCACGCTGAACGCGCTGTGTCGGCCTGGAGCTGCGCTACGCTGCGCTGTCGGCCATCATCAGCGCGACCAGCAAAGTAGTCATTATAGACCGCAGTAGTAGAGTCTGGCACTCGAAACATACGCTTGGAAAAAAACGGCAAATTCAAAAATTCTAGCTCTGGTAATACTGTCTACAGAAGGTAAAATACATTTTGATACTTGAAATATTTAAATATTTTTTTATTTATTTAGTAATTTAGAATGTTAAATTTGTGAAAGGATTGTCTTTTTTTTTCTCCTTTTTTTTCTTAGTATATTCTACTGAATATAGTAGGAAAAAAAAGGAGTTGATACTTTTTAAAATTAAATATTAGGTAATGTTCAGTTTCAATGAACTTCCAACAATGAACCTTTTATAAGAAATCGCTGTATTTGGATTTCATGAATGTTCAAATTACTTAATATCTGTAATATTTCGGCAGAAATTAAGAAAAAAATATTATGAAATTGTTTATTGAAATTTATTATTAAAAAAATTATTTAAAAAATATTATAAAATTTATTATATTTACAAAGTATCAAAATCACCACGTTGAACTAAACTACATGGGGACATTGTATCAATGTTGCTATTTAAAAAAATGTCAGGTTCATCTTTCATTAGCCAGACTCTAATGTAGTAATTATAGGGTGAATGCTCTAAGGTGGCGTATGGCGATACGTACCGTTGCCGTCCGCGGCGGTGGTAGTGGTAGTGGGGGGTATGACGGTAGCGGTGTCGACGTGCGAGGCGGCGTGCGCCCGCAGCTGCCGCTCCGAGGGGAACGCCTCGCGGCACGCGCCGCACGCGAACCGCGCCGGCGGACTGCGCGCCTCGCCGTGCGCCTCGCGTCTGACACCACCACACAGAATATACCGGGTGTAACTGAACACCCCAATAACATTTAAGGGGCATATAAGTTAGATATTAAATGGACCTTCAGTGCTCGTCTGAGACCTGGAACCCCAATACTTTCAGAGTTATTTGATTTTAAACTGAAAGCAAAAACTTTTAAGTGACAACCATAATCAGCTCTTAACACAAAAGAAATTTAAACACAAAATGGCACGTGACAGACGTGAGCGTAGTATTCCTCGTACGCTTACGTAGGGCTGTCGGCACTTAATACCAAAAAAATATTTATTTAGTTTGTATGACGTGAGCATAGTATTCCTTGTACGCTTACGTAGGGCTGTCGGCACTTAATACCAAAAATAATTTATTTAGTTTGTATGGGAAAAAAAGTAGGTTTGTTAGCCCTAATATTTTTCCTACAGAATCTCTACGTCTGATAGATACATACCCTTAAATGTTATTGGGGTGTTCAGTTACACCCTGTATAAAGGCGCCTCCAGACTCACGCCGAGAACACCCGAGAAGCGTGAATGTGATGGCTTTCTCGCCTTCTCGTTCTCGGGCTCGCCTGTTCCCCGATCGGTGTCGGTTTTTATGCCCGCTTCGAAGGGTTTCTCGGGCGAGAAAAGAGAACACTATCACATTCTCGTTTGCTCTCAGTGCGACTGCGACCGTGGCGTAGATCGCATGTTATCTCGTGACAGTTATTCTATTGAAAAAGTACTTTGTGGTCGTCTGTCAATGTTTCTTTATTTTGACTAGTTATATTGTCTGTGATATATGCATATCAGTATACACAGTTATTGTATACTCTTTGAACAAAAACATAGTCTCTCATCTGATAATTTTTGATAAATATCATTTAGAAAATAATTTAAATTTACGAAGATTTTTCGTTAATCATTTTAGTTAAGTAATTTTGGACATACGTGTAAAAAAATTGGAAAAATGAAACAGAGTTAAAGTTTATAGAATATTTTCATGCAGAGCCTATTTTGTGGGATGGAAAAAGTTTTCTATAAAAAAGTACTTTGTAAAAAACCACCACCGTCTAGGCCTTCTTTTTCTTATTTTTAATTTTCGTGTTAACGAGATTATAATGTGCTAACACATACTATACCAAGTCAATAGCACTGTCGTCCATTCCGGATAACGACCGAGAATGTAAATGAGAAGATCGCTGAGTGTGGATACGTCGCTTCTCGTGCTATTTCTCGGCGAGAAGTCTCGCCAAGACTTCTCGCGTGAGTCGTTAGCCGGTATAATAGTACTCCATACTGCGGATCTAAAAAGGCCGCATCGCAGAATCACAATATGAATCATATTATGATTCATATTATGAATGGAGTGCAATTCATCATAAGCAATTATTCTATTTGACAGCTTTGTATGAATATTTTTAAAATGGTGCACAAATTAGGCATTGCTAAACTGTCAACGTGACCATCTTCTTGGTACGTAAACTAAAATAATGATCATTTGTATATTTATTATTGTGCATATGTGGATTTAAACATTTTTTTAACCCAGAACTTTTTGTTACTTTATTTACCTTACATTCAATTTTGGCACGAGGACGTAAAATAACCCTGTTTGTAACTTATGGCCAATTTCACCAACCTTTGTCGTAGCTTGAGATTCTCTTAGGTGGCATGCTGTCACATTTTTTTCATTAAAGACAAAAAGTGACAGTATACGTCTCAGGAGATTTCTAAGCTAAAGTGAGTGAAATTGACCATTCTAGAAATGATTAATGGTAACTTACCACCTAATACATTAAAAAAATTCAAACGAACTTAATAACAATATAGTTATATATTGAGTTCGTTTGAAAATTTTTTTTAAACAAGTGTAAACAAAATAAACACACCACTCTTAGAAAGTGTTTCTCCATCATAAAAGGTCAAGACCTGCGAAGTTGCAGTCCAAACAATATGCACAGACAGACCTGTGAGTATACATGTGGTTGCGCTGATCGAACTGCTCGCCGCACACCGTGCAGTCGTACGTGGACTCCACTGGACGACCATTCAGATGCCGCTTTCGGTGTTGATTCAGATTTGTTACCTATTGAAAACAAGACGATTTAAAAACTTAACTCTATACGCTTTAATTTATCTTCAAAAGGAAACATTTTCATGAACAATTTAAGCGATTATCATTCTTGCACTTTCTGCAGTAAATATGTGCATTAAGTGATCTCCAGACATAGCTTTGTGACGAGATGCTATATTCTTTGATAAAGCATTCCCGCCTAACCTGGCTGCATTAACATTTTTATGTTTGTCACTTCTCATTCTGTTTCTCGCGTCACTCAATTGCCGTCATTATGACAGAAAGAGTCGTGATGCCACAATTGAATATAATACCTATATTTCGTTTTTATTACCGTCTAGGGCTAAAAATAATAATATAATACATATACTTCAAAATTACAGACACTGTTGTGTAAGTTTTTTTTTGTTTATATTTTTGTAAGTTTGTATTACGTTCTAATAATTCATTGAATTTAAATAATTATTAATATTATATGTTTACAGAGTGCTATTAATTATGAAGAACAATTTAAAAATATAAAACAACAATAATATAAATTGACGAAACCCTGGTGCTTCATTTATCCTATCTACTGACCACCGCACCACTACGTTACCCGTTTCCCCACCGTTAAACTGGCGCCCAACGTGGGACCAGTGTTCAAAGTTTGTTTTGCGTTCAAAATTCAAACTGTCTGATGTCTGACGACCGACAATCCTATGGAGATTTCAGATTGCACGGACGAGCGACAGTTTGTCAAGGAATGCTCACTGCAGCCCATAGTCAATAGCCAGAAGTGAGTCCGCGTCGATATCAACACGTCGGTGGCATTCACCGAAACCTTCATTGTGTAGCTCAATATCTTACTAACACAGTCGTTTTCAATTTGACGGGCACACAATTCAAAGACTGTTGATTCTGTTCCGTACTTCAGGAATTCCTCGCGCTCATTAGCTAATAGTTGTGGCCCAACATTTTTATTTTACTGTCGATGAATACCCAGCAATGCTTTTTGTAACCTTTTTTTTTTAAATAACTACCATAGTCCACTGGCATTCAATTTATAGCTAACTTTAACACGCGTGATAAATGCAGTAGACTTTCAGTATGGCTATAAAAATTGCACCATACTTTTAAAAAAATATTGTATAAAATTATGTGAACATTACAATCCTCCGTAAGTATTGTAAAACCAATTTGATTAAACCCAAGATCTACTGTTTACTAATGTAACCCTGTGCGATCCGCCACCAATTGCATACTAAATGTCCAAACCCCCCGTCCCCGTCCCACTCGCTTCCCGCCTATTGTTCATCGCGTCCTGAAAACACACAAGAGCTACTGCGTGGAAGAAAAGATAACTAGCCTGATGCAAGGACGTTTGCAAAATAATAAAAGATGCGCAGCTATTAGCGATTACGTTACTGAGTCTGTTCTATGCATTTTTTACATATAACCACACCCCGGACACTCCATACAACGTTCGCAAATGAATTACCTATTACTACTACTCAAACAAATGACGTTCGTCCACGCGCAAATGTGTGCGTGGAATCTAGTAGGGCTGAGTGCGCGGTTATCAATCGAAATGACACGGGAAGTACAGTGACTACCTTCTCTTTCACCCGCATAGCGCTGTCTCTGTTATTGCGTCTACTCGTCCGAGCGATCGCGCGCGCCCTTGTTTACGTGTCAGTGATGTCTACAACGAAGTGCCGGGTAGGACGAGGTATTTGAAATGAGTGCGGGGAGGTGAGTGGCCGTTCTGTACGTAGTACTATTATCTATTCTGTGATATAACTATAATTATTAAACCTAAAGCCAGGCTTAGTGTGGAAGTGTCAGAAAAAACGAATACTTTGTATATTTTTTGGAAATAAAGTTTATTATTATTCATGTTTATTGCCTTGCCACAATCAACTGAACTAATAACCGCAGTTATAGGGTTGGCCATACCTTCTATACAATGAGGCTCGGTCACTTTTTTGTCGATGTTTCATCTTCGTTATATTGTTTATAAATAGTGACGAAATAGTTGTAAATCAATACTATAGTCACATTCACAAAGATTTTCTCAGTGCCGATAAACGCAGAGACAAAAACGCTTGTGCAAACTAGCTCTTTCTTGTCTTTGTGTCTAAGCTCCCCGACGTACCTGTGCATAAGCTTTGCTGCAACCTGGCTCTGGACACACGAATGGCCGTTCCCCCGTGTGTAATCGGACGTGATTGTTCAAATTGGTCACCTGTGAGGAGAGTAACAAAAGATACAATTCACTAAAGTATATTTTTTTTATAAATATACAAAGAAATCAGAGATGTTGCTTTGTTACAACTCTTTTTTAAACAGTTATGACAACAAAAACAGATATACATTTAAAAAAATACAAAATCTGAATAGCAGATGAGTGGTAGCTTTTCTTACAAAAGGATCAATTGAATTATTGACATCATAACTGGGATGTTGTCGTTTTGGGAAGTTATCATTTTGGGAAGTTGTCGTTTTGGGAACTCGATTTTAAAAGTTGACCATTCGGAAAAGTTACGTTTTGACACAGTTGTCGATTTGAACCTGAAGGATTAATGAGCCTCCAATTTAGCGACAGAATATTAAGGTTTTTGTATAAATTCAAACAAAATGGACGGAGCCACTGTGCTGTTATAATTTTGTGATTGAGACAGCTTAGTTGTGGTTTCACACCGCAGTTTAGGTACGTTTGGCCGGCGGAGCGACCGGGCGGTATGTGGCAAAAGCTTGCCGCTCGGCTCGCACGCTGGCCGCGTCGCACGTAATAATTGAGGTAATTTTTGTTACGATAACTGCATATCGGTGAGTGGGAACCCTGCGCTCTTATCGCCAAATCGGTATCGGGTCAGCGACGCGTAACGGAATAGGAACTCTTGTCATGCAATAAATTTCAATTTCCCGTGCAGTCAGATGAAGGTCGTAAGAGTAGGTAAATTTTCATACCCAAACTTGGCTTTTCTTCGAGAGTGATCCTCCTGTACTTTAGTACTATTATTTATTCTGTGGTTGTGGTGAGGAGATCTGTGCTTCGATCCCCTATATGACCAGCATTATTGTAATTAATTGTTGGCAGGCAACATCTTATGTTGGGAGTTCAGAAGTTTGTCAACCTAATAACACTTTGAACTTTCCAACAAGTTGAGGTGAGTTAGCCAGTTCCTCAGGGGAGGAATGCGTAACCGCACCGTACCCGCCGTTGGTTAGCCGGCGAGCGTGTGTGGGGCTCTCGCGGCAGAGTGCCAGGCCTACCCACTAAAACCCCCCGGTGTTCTCCCTGCCCTTATGAGCGCGCTAGGTAAGGTCCACACTGCGACTCCACTACCCTGTCATTTAATTTAATACCCTTGAAATTTCAAAAATAATCTGTGGCTACAGTATCTTGTAAAACATTATTGTTACTGTTACACTTTAAAAAAATCTATGATTAATTACCAACGTACCTGAGTGAATGCTTTTCCACATTCAGTGCATTTGAATGGTCGCTCATTTGTATGAATTCGAAGGTGCGCCCTCAGATTGTTTGATTGCGAAAAGGCTAAAAAAGAAACCATATTACACATAAATATAAATTCTGAAATATACAAAAGAATTGCAAAATACATTTGGATATAATTATACGAGTAGTGTATTTACAGTGACAAGCTACATTCAAATACAAACAGGTAGTCACTTGGACAGTGGGTCAATTTTTACAATGATAGAGAAAATTTCATTCATGGAAGTTATGATTCCATATACAGGGTGTAAAAAGACCTATAACGAAGCCCGCGTCTACATATTTAGACCATTGAAATTAAGTTATATAAAAAAATATTGATGGGAAACGAAATTTATTTTGAGGTTTACAAAAAACAATTGCAAAAAGGCACTACGCAATGTAACACGCGTTCGCGCGCTAGGGATATCGTCTCTGCGTGAATCAGCGGCTCGTGGCGACAAAGGACGGCGTCCGTTGTAAATACATTATGTATTGTAAATTAAAAACATTTATTTGTTAACAGATACTGATTTTTTCTTTGATGTTTCTTAAGACGAAAATTAACAAATAATGTTCCAAACAGTTTGGTACAAAAACCCCGAAAAAATAATTGTCACTTTAAACTTAAATATCTTGGCAACTATTAATTTCCCAGATATGGTCTAGTTAGAAGACAATAAAATGATATTGATGATGGGTTCAATACCTGATTTTCGGCTTCGCGTTCGGTTTTTTATAAAAAATATTTTACAAAAATACTTTACCGGAGGAAAAAAACAAAAATAATGTACGCAAATTCAGAGCAAAAGCATCAATCGTCATTTTTTTGTGTTCTTTGATTACCACAGATATTATTAATGATGATAAATGACAATGCCAGATTCTGACCCACCATTTACAGTAATATGAAATATATGAAAAAATCTATATGAATTTTTATCTCGTACTGATTACATTATTACTTTTTAAAAACTTGCGGATATTGAATAAATATTAAAATAATATGTAATTCAACATTGTAGTCCAGAAGGCTATTTCCGTTGGGAGAAGAACGAAGAAATGACAAATGCGTTTTGTTGTACGACGTACAAAGAGATTAAAATATCAATCAAGTTTTCGAAAAATATCATTCTCTTTTTTAACATTATGGATTTTATGCGCATATCAGTTGTTAGTTATTAATGTTTATAAATAAGTTTTTAACGATTCTAGTTCCTTTAATTTTTTATGTGCATACGCATAATTAAGGAGTACTTATGTGAAACTAAAGAGCGTCGGTAGCGCTGTGGTCTCGGCACTTGCCTTCCAATCGGGGGGTCGGGGTTCGAGACCCGCCATGTACCAATGTGTTTTTCGTTTCGAATTTCATATGTACATTTGTCTGACGCTCCTACGGTGAAGGAAAACATCGTGAGGCAACCTGCATACATCTGCGAAGAAATTCAAAGGTGTATGTGAAGTCGACCAATCTGCACTGGGCCAGCGTGGTTGACTAAGGCCTAATCACCCTAACATAGGGTAGGCTCGAAGCCCTCGGTGGGGACGTATATGAGCTGTGATGACGATGATGAATGTGAAACTAAACGCCAATTCTGGATTGATATTGTTTGACATTTACTTTTTCTTATGACTCTGTGGTGTGGTGAACTGATGACAAATGACAAAATGAATGAAACAAAGACGGTTTTGCTTTAATTGGGAATATTATATATACGATATACCTATTCGTTAGTAACGATAGATAATTTTGTTAATCGGTATTGCAATTTTTTATTTAAGTACATTATGTGCAGAGGAACGATTGGAAGGTTTGTTTGTAATGAATAAACTCAGAAACTGCTTAACCGATTAATTATTTACATTTTACCATTGGAAATGAAGTGTAATATTAGGTATATCTCTGCCCCTGTAGCACGTCCATCAAAACACGATATGATAAAGCGATTTATCGCTGTGAACTGTCAAAATACGACGAAACCCTATTGTATTTTGAGTTTGCCGCGATAAACCGCTTTATCATTTCGTGTTTTGGTGGACGTGCTAGGGGGGCTGATATCCCACAAGATCGGAACCGAATAATTTATCGACAATATCGATTGATTTAACTCAATAATTAATAATGGGCTATAAGATTAATATATTTACCTACTTTAATTATCGTAAAACAGACGAATAGGTACCTAGCTACTACTTATTTATTAGAATTATGAAAGCGCCTAACTATTAATTTATAGCAATTACAGTTTTCTGCACAAATGCAGTTCAAGAAACGTAAGATAATTGTTCTCGTTTTAGTATATTATAAAAAAACCGCAACATCTAGAGAATTTATAACTTTTATGTTTTATTGACCAATATTACAGCTATATCAAATGTCGTTTATAGCATTCGCAGGGGTCGAAACAGGTTCAATGTTCAAAAATACTGATTTTACTGACCAGAAATCTAAAAAAACTGAATTTTACTGACCATCTGAACTAACTTAAGAGGACTGTGAAGAGTCAATTCATGGCTCGAGTATGCACTTGCAAAAATGCAGTTTGTTGCACACCGCTTAGAGTTGAAAGTCCGAGGCAAGTGCCTATATTTCTTATTGAAATATTGTTTAGGGCGATAACCTTTCCGAAATTAGACACTTTTGATCTTATTAGATTCAGTATACCTTAATCTATGTTTGTACGTATTGCTTTTTTTGTAATTCAGTATAATTTAGTCAAAAAATATAAAAATGCTCGAGGTAGTTTTTAAGTCTAAAATATGGATATTTAGATGCTAATAATTTATATTCTGAGCAACATATTTTCAAAATCGAAACGTACATACCTATATCTTCATTATATCTACAACATTTCCAAAAATTATGAAAATTGGACTATTTAAAGAGGGAGAAAAGCGTTATCGCTTTTTGTATGAAAATGTACAGCTTCACAATCCTCTTAAAATAAAAGATTCATGTAGAATTGAAAAAATACTTTTACAATTATTGGCCACCAAAATTTGGTTTTTGTTGACACAATATATTATGAGATATTACTTAAGCAAAATCTAGATTGAAGAAGGTAGGCGGATATAGGAACGACACAGGTACACACAGACAGACAAAATTGTATCAGTAAAATATTAATAAGGTTCCAAAAAAATTTATGGGGCAAAACTTATGTGTGTTGATCTCAAAAAACTGAAAAAACTGACCATTTTCTCAAAAAACTGACATTTACTGACCATGCTCAAAAAAACTGACTTTTACTGATTTTACTGACCAGTTTCGACCCCTGCATTCGTGTAAATCAATTTTATGGGGTGGGGCAAACTTCTATAGAACTTCTGGCATTGTCATTTTGAGAGTTTCTGTTTGAATTATTATCAGTATTTATGGAAGCTTGCCTTTATTGCAGTAGGTGCACACAAATCTCCTCTCAGCACGATGGTTGCGTAAGTGGTTCTGGAGCTGCACTGACTTCTGAAATGTCTTGTGACAGATACCACAATATAAAGATTTATCACCACTCTCCTACAACAAGAAACCAAAATCAATCTCTTACTGTAGTATTGATTTTCGTTTCAGTAAATTATATTTAATAGGCTAGTTCCCGTCGTGCGTCGTGATAAAGTAAAGTTCCGTCGTCGCGCGTAAAGAGCGTCGGTGGCGCTGTGGCCTCGGCACTGGACTGTGCCCTGAGTAGAATCGGGAGGCCCGCGATCGATCCTGCCATGTACCAATGTGTTCTTCGTTTCACGAATTTCATATGTACATTTAGCTGACGCTCCTACGGTTAAGGAAAACATCGTGAGGAAACCTGCATAAGTAATTCAAAGGTGTATGTGAAGTCAACCAATCCGCACTGGGCCAGCGTGGTTTGACTAAGGCCTAATCGCCCTAACTAGTTAGGGTAGGCTCGTGCGTCTCTAGACGGCGACGTATATGAGCTGTGATGATAAGGCTAGTTCCCGCTAAGTCATGTTTTGCTTTAATAGGTTTTAGGCACTGTAAATTTTTTGGTCTCTAATGCTGTAGCATGATGATTTAATACATAACATGCAATAATTACAAAATAAGATTACATTTTTAACCGACTTCAAAAAAGGAGGAGGTTCTCAATTAGATTCGTGTTTTTTTTTTATGTGTGTGTATGTTACGCGATTAAGCCGCCAGTTGTGGACCGATTTTCAAAATTCTTTTTGTATTCGATACAGTATACTCCAAGGGTGGTCACCGAAGTCAGGATCTGATGATGGGATCCCATGAAAATTGAGGGAAACACTTCTATATTGAAGTCGGTGCCAAATTTTAAGACTTTCTAGGAGATCATCGTTTGGCGCCAACTTCAATATAAAAGTGTGATGTTGTCTGTACCTATTCTTATATTATTTTTAACTTTTCAGTGTTTTTGAAGTCGGTTTTTATTTTTTGTAAAATTTTTTTTATATTATATATAACTATATTTCTTTACTAGCTTTGCACACATTCTTTGCTTTGCCTTAACATTGTAATTCATTTAGGCCCTTTAAGTTTTAAAGGTTTGAGTTTTAGTTTATGGGTTATTCACCAAATCAGACTGGACAGATGTGTGCCCAGTTGGTGAAACTCAAAATTAGTATCACTCATTATTTCATCATCTTGACACACCTAAATTATGACACGTGTCCAGATGGTGAAACATAAATTAAATCACTTTTATGTTTTTGCCAACTGGACACATGTCCGCATTTTACCTGAAACCATGACAAAGTATAGTCATGCAGATTAATATTTTATGTCACAACTCACAATCATCATTGGCCACTAAACATCCTACTGCTGGGCATGGGTTATTTTGTACCTATGTCATTGCAAAATTATTTCTACACCTCAGACCGGCAGTCTGAGGTGTAGGAGGCATAAAAAAATTAAGTTAACCTAACCAACTGTGTTTCAAGTGCCTCAAGTCAATCCTGGGTGGTTGTTCCTTGATGGTTATAAAAGATTTACTTAACCTATCCACAACAGTGTTTGGGGTGCCCAGAGTCAGTTCTGAGTGTTCTTAAAAAAAATTTGCCTAACCAATTGTATTTGAGCTCCAAGTCAGTTGTTGGTGGTTATTTTTTCAATAGATATGATATATTTTTTTAAGGAAACTAACCTCAAACATGTAAATTAAGATTTTTCAAAAACAACATATTTCCGCACAAAAAGCAATAACATTAGGATTTGGGGCATCACTGCCTGCCTATTAAAGCCAAAATTAGTTAAATACTAGTGCCACTGGATACTAAAGCCAACCTATGATCATTATCAATACATAGTTGGAACCAACCTCTCAATCATTGTACTGCATTCAGCATCTCAAAATGTTAATCCATTTAAGATATTTTAAAATGATAATTTCAAGAGATCAATTTAATTATAAATAACGTAAATTTAATTTTTTACATAATCCCAAGGAAAATAGTCATATATGTATTTTGTCAAAAAGGGTATAGTATTGATTTTATTTAATAAATTTTGTTATAGATTCGTTATTAATTTTTTTTTATAGAATAGTAATAAATTTTAATATTAGGTAGTAGTTCTTTAAATATAGTATACCTCATCAGCAATTGAATTTGCTGTATCAAGAGGATCGGAGGCCTCTGAACCGGAGTCTGCAATGGTAACTTCTGGTACTAATGGCTGACATTTGAAACATGCATAAACACCTGCATTTCCTGTCTCAAATAATTGCTGGAACAAGAACAAATTAAGATCTATATTTTTAAAAATAAATAAGACTTTCTTTGACATGCAATTTTATTTAACATAGGTAAATTAATTAATAAACAACGACTATTGAGCAACAAATCAATTAAGTGGTATATTACTAAATTTATACTCTAAACACCAATCATAAAGCATAAATAGTATCTTTTCAAAAAGTTAAAAACGCTTCAAGGTTTACTGTTACAGGCACTCAATGGTCACAATGCATAAAAAAACAAAGTCATTTGTTTTTTACAGGGCCTCCGCAAAGCCAGACAGAAAAAAACACCGACGGCAATAAAAAACGCGGGCAGGTTTCCGATGCACATTTTTTATTTTATTTGCACTAGTTCACTTTAATACTGAAACCATAATGGCTATATGACTTTCTTTAGCTAATGGGATCTAAATAGACAGAGAAATCCATACGCAGAAGTTCTACTCATGATATTTTTAAAACAAACAAGTATGAAAACAAAAAAATAACACAGTAAGATTTTAAAAGAAAAGCTTGAAGATTGCATAAAAACACCTACAACTGCTGGTTTTTGGCAAAGTTGACACTTATCCATTATAAACAAAGAGTAAAACACAATTTCTACTTAAAAAACACATAAAAACTCATCAAAATTAATATTTTTACAGATAAAAATGTATTTAAATGACGGCCACCACCACAATCGGGGAACGGGGGGAGTGCAGGGCGGGGCGAGAAGTCACAGACACAGACGAGAGTATCCTACCTACGATTGCTCAGACTAAGTCTTAGACAAAGGAAACCAATAGACGTGAAATACCTACAAAAAAAACGTGCATACCTAAACTTGGTGGTGCTCTAAGATGGCGGAAAGAACTAGGGACGCTACTATACGTAGACTTGAATTTGATCGATATCGATGTCTATCGAATACAGTGCCGGATTATGCCAGCTAGGGGCTTGTAGCAAATTCAATCAAGGGGTCCTTGGATGCTTTAAGGCTATCAAGTCCATGGTATTAAATAAAACAACACTGTTACAAACAAATTTTTCTTGTTTGTTATTTCATTTTCTTGATTGTAAGGGCAAATTTATGGAAATACTATTCATATTGACTTCTCTATTCAATATTAAAGAAAGTGCAGTCGGTGATTATAAGAGACAAATAAACCAGGCAAATTCAACATTTGAGAAACAAAATTGTAAAGAATTGTTGTTTTTTTTTTCAAAATCATTAGACCTCCCCTAAAAATCTCCAAACCAATCGGTCTTGCGCTTTCCGTATCCAGCGTCTTCCCACAGATCTTCGTTACACTTTGTAGGGAACTTACCGAAGCTGCGTCTCCAGGTAAGTAGGCGCCACTCGAATACCTTTCCGCCCCAGCTGTCGTCGTCGTGCGAGCTATGTGCCCTGCCCACTGCCACTTGAGATTCGTAATTCCTTGGGGTATTTCGGTTACTTTAGTTCTTCTAAGGATCTCGTCATTTCTAATTCGATCACATAGAAAAACTCCAACCATAGCCCTCTCTATTGCCCTTTGAGTACCCTCTAGCCTTCTTAAGAGCTACATTGTAAGCGGCCACGTCTTAGTTCCGAACGCTTCCGAACATCACTGGCAACATGCACGAATCGATTATCGAGACACTGCGGTAGAATGGGTCGAGAATATGTTGTGTAGCTTCCCAAGCGCTATCTAGTCCAGTTGGATTCGTCAAACGATCTTTCTGGAAATTGGACTTCTGTCTGGCTGGTGGCTATAACATGATAGAAAAGGAATTTTATTAGTATATCACCAGAGACCAACCTCGGTGGAAATAAGTAAAACAATAAAGAAATGCTGGTTGTTATTTACGACAAAATTAATATTAAGAACTCACCAGTAACCTACGTGATGGCAAAGAATCTTCACGTAGTTTCATTACATTCATTGTTCGGTTAAAACAAGATTCTTCAAAATGAAGAGAGCAAACAAAAATATGTTTCCTTGCTGTATGAATATTTTCAACACCAATAGCTTCAAGCCAAGAATTTCGCCTTTCTTCTACTGTAGGTAATCTACAAACAAATAGACGTATACCTAAGTATCATTGTGTTGTATAAATAGGATGTGTGTGCTCTGTACTCACAGATTGGTATTTTAATAACCTCCTTTTTTGAAGTCTGTTGAAAACACCAAATGACTACTTAAATAAGTATAGTTAATAACTTCAAGAATAAATATAGTATTAGATATATATGAGATAATTATCGATACATGAATAAGAAATGTCACATCACTGTTTTTTTCAATTCACTCACAAACAACGCTCACTGACAGATTCTACAACAACACGGGTGCTTAGTAATGGCGGACTGGACGCAAGTTTATTCGTACCATAGCTAAGACACAGCGAGTCCATTAGTTTTTTTTGTCTAAGGACTAAGTACACCAATGGACGAAGTGACTTTGTGACTTATGCCACACAACAGATACGATTGCACTCCGTTAGTGAACAAGCTTTGTTACAAAAGGCTAGATGACTAAAATTTTTTTTTGCTTTAATAGAAGCTAATTCATATAATAAACTAAAAGAAAAAATCGGTTTTCGAATAACTAAAAAAACAACCAAGATATAAGGTATTAAAGATTTTTCTCCATCTCTTTCTAGCAAAACGGCAATTTACATGGAGTTTATATGGCCGTACTAAACAGTGACGTCACGGTTCATGTCGGATCTCTCTGTCTAATCGCTTCCAAATTAACAACTTAAAATGCTTGTATCTAATGTATTTCTAAGCCGATTTTAATTCTAATTTCACAGGATTATATCTTTTTCTACGTTTTTTTAATATTTTATGACGAGACGTGAAAATTTGAATTCAGTCATCATCCCTATTAGAACTCACAGCCGCGTCCTAGGTAAATTGTTTTATATACCTCATTGTCGAACTAATGCTGGTAAACGTTCACCCATGTATAGACTTGTCCATGGATATAATATAATGTTTAACGACATAGATATAACTGTCGCCCGTCCTAGTACATTTAAGAAAAATATTTTAGATATTCTCAAAACATAAAGCCATTTGATGTTTTATCGTCCTACTTATTATACATATAAGTTTTGTTATAGCTCACTAAAATATTGTTATTAGTGTTTAAAATTTTAGTTTTTTCTTTAGCTTTATTTGCTGCTTGTTTTTAATGCTTACTTTGTGAAATAATTTGTGGTGAACGGTGTTGGTGTCTTTGTCAATTTTATTTACATTAATATTTGAAATATTATAAAGTTTGTCACTGTTTGTTTACCTAAATAAATGAAAAAAATATGGACGCGCAATGTACTAATATGTCTCACAAATGCGTCCAGTTCAGACCGCCATTACAAAGCACCGTGTTTGTTGTTGTGCTAAAATATCAGTCAGTGAGCAATATTTCTGAGTGAATTTTACAGTTCTATGTTTTTTATTGATTTTTTAATAAATTGTATAAAGAAAAACATAATAAGTGTGGAATCTTGGATGCGGCGTCCCAAGTTTTTTCCGCCATCTTAGAGCACCAACACAAATCTTGGCACGCTTTTTTCGTAGGTATTTCATGTCTATTGGTATCTATAGTCTAAGTACGATTGTCGCTCTCTTGTCGCTGCACACCCGCGTAGATAACGCATGAACGTTCGAAAAGTGGGCCGGTGAAGAACTGCTTCGTGCAGTTCTTTTCCATGCGTTGGAGCGACAACGCGATAAGCAATTTTGAGCATTATGTTTGAGAGTATAAAGTTGATATTTTCTTGTAGCAATTACTAAAACGTCAATGTGGCTAGATATGAAATGATGTAACTGCACGCGGTTGTACTTCAAATAGTTGCCGTAATAATAAAGAATAAGGTTGAATTCGATAAATACGTTACTTTCTTTACGGTAATTTTAATTCGGGTGTGCATATTCAACTACCTATTTAACAGCGTACAAATGTATAGTCGATTAGGTGACAGATTTCAAGCGCGTTTTTGTATGAAGTGCTCTATCTACGTTTGGTAGTAAATCAATGCTGCACACCATGGACTATTCTTCTTTATCATTTAATTTTGGCGAGGGCCTTTTGCAACATTTTCAACATTATTTAGCATCAACGCGTTTCATTTGGCTTTTGTGTTAACATTTCGTGCTGGTTTCGTATGTTCTACATAAACATTTTTGCCACGAAAAGTTAACATCAAATAATACCCTTGCTAATAGATGGGTCCTCCGATACCATTTTTTGACAGCTTTCAAATTTGACATTTGGATACTTTTTTTCATGAATCAAAAAGATTTTTTTGTGGATTTCATTATTAAATTGAATGATATTTATAGTTTTAGCCGATTTTGATTTATATTATTTGAAATATTTAAGTTACTGGACTAAGTAGGTAAGACGTCAAAATTCAGCACGAAAAATCAGTTCATACCGTTTCATTTGCAACAATTAGCGCGGCTAAAAATGTCAACATTTCTTAAAAGAAACGCATAATGAGGCTAACAGAGGGCTAACATCAGATGTCAGCACCAGCAAAGTGGTGATGGTTAAATGGAACACAGCCAAGCAGCCTAAAGGCCTGCCCAGACAATAGACTTTTGTTCGGAGTGGACAAAAATCCATGAATTGTGATTAAAATGTCCTCTGAGAACTTGCCGCTGATTCGATCGCCGCGCATACGTAGGTAGAGTAAGCGCCACTTCAAGCTATACTGTTTGACATTAGGACCACTTTTATATTACTCGTAATAGCGGCGGATTTCGTAGTGGAATTTCAAAGCCTAACGTGGCGCTTACTGTACCTCACTATCAAGCGCTCTAAGCTGGCTAAAGTTCTCTGTGTGCATTGCTGCACCTAGTCAAGTTAGTTTTATTTTCTCTATAAGACATCAAAATGACATTTGACAGCGACAGCTTACGATGTCGTTCTAACCTCGTTCTCGTCCTGCGCATATTTACACTATCGGTACCAACAGTACACATACAAACTGTATTTTAAATATCGCTTACGTTCACACTTGTATAGCACATGACGTCATGAATGACGTCATCCACCACGCACACAGTGCACATTCCAAATAGGTAGTGCATCGTGTGCCCAAACGTCGGCAGCAACTGTCACGAATAATAAAAATAATAAGACGTAGTAAAACAGTTAAAATCGTCGTTTGTTTCATCCACTCACTCATACACTCTCCAGTAGAACGAAATCCATTATTTCGTCTCTAATCAAGCAAAAAAAGCAATGAAAAAAATTTAAGATGGGCTATGTTTATGACAGATGAACAAAAGCGTGCTCACAACTCGGTACAATTTGTTTGCACGCTTACAGCGAACACAGTGCTCATATCAAAATGGACCGTCCGTTTGCAGTGTTCGTAACGTGTGCACTGTGTGTATAAATTGGACCGCAACCTAGGGCAATCGCCCAACGTCAAGCGATGGTTTACGAACGTAGCTCATATCTTCTTCTTCTTCTTCTTTTTTCAAAAATGGCAATCGGTCGCAAACACAACCATTTCTGCCAAACTCAAGTTTTGGATAAAATACTGCTTTTAGAGATTACTTTTGAAAAGTGTCCGAAAGTGTCAAAATGAAATTGTTTTGAGTTACCTGAAAAAGGACAAAACAAGACGTCACAATAACATAACAACAAGCATACAAATCATAACTTTGTGCGGTTACAGTTTAATATTATGGGTGGATATATAATTACATAATAATTTGAGGATAGGGAAGTTTAGAATACAAAGTAAGGATTTAACATTTATAGGTCTAGGGATGGAATAGGGTAAAATGTCATACAATGATACTGAATTTACGGAACAATTAAATAACATATGGTCTGTGGTCCCCTCCTCAGTGCCACAATCACATATTGGTGTGTCTCGAACATTTATTTTGTGAAGGTGCAGTGGAGTACAGGCATGTCCAAGCCTCAATCTACATATAATAGAGGTTGTGTGTTTGTCGGCAAATGTGTATCGAGAGAACCAGGGTTTTCCTGGAATGTCTGGTTGTATGTCAGCATAATATTTGCCCTTTATTTTTTTTGATTTGTCCCAACATATAGACCACTCTACCATAAGGTCGACTTTTGCTAAAGAGCAGAGGTCGTACATAAAAACTTTATAGTGGTCATTGCAACCCGTTAGAACCGCATCCTTAGCAAAGCCATCTACCGCCTCATTGCCCACTATACCTGAGTGGCTAGGGACCCACGCTAGAGCTACTGTAATGTTATTTTCATGGCATCTTAATAATAGTTGTTTTGTTTCTAGGATCAATGGGCATGTTACATTACTATAAAAAAGATTTGATGATAAAGCTTGGAGGCAACTAAGAGAATCTGTGAAAATTATGGATTTGTTAAATTTATGGTTAAGAACAAACCTAACAGCTTCAAGGATAGCCACCGTTTCTCCTGTAAAAATTGATGACACAGGGGGACATTTGTAAGTTAAGAGTGTGTTGTATTTAGGTAAGTAAACCGCTGCCCCAACACCACTCTGGGATTTTGAAGCATCAGTGAAAAAATGATACCAATCTTTCCAATTAGAATTTATTTTATCCAAGAACAACGTATTGGCACCTGGATCATTCTTCTTAATGCCCAAGTCAAGTATAATGTTAGGTTGGTATAACAGGGATTCGTATTCAACAGTTACTAAAATAGGTATGGGTATCTGATACAATGTATGATTATGGTCTTTTAATTTTAAGAAACTTTTAACTATACTGGGATGCTCTTTATGGGCCCAAAATGGGCTATTGGGAATAATTGAAGCAAGTTGTTGAAGCTTGGGAATTAGTGGATGGTTTGAGTATTGAAAAACTTTATAGATGAACTTATCAGAGAGAAAGGCACGGCGCAGACTTAAAGGAGGATCGCAAGCCTCAACCTGTAAGGCATTGGTAGGAGATGACTTCATTGCCCCTAGTATAATACGCAGACACATGAATTGGATTCTGTCCAAAGCTACTGAGGCCTCTTTGTTACACGGTTCAAGGACTATTGATCCGTATTCAAATAGACTGCGGATTATGGCGTTGTAAATAAGTCTCTGAGAGTAGGGATGGGCACCCCACCAAACTCCCGACAAACATCTCAAAATATTAACATTTTTTTCACATTTATTTTTAATATAGTTTAAATGTGGTTTACCAGACAGTGATTTATCAAGAATTACTCCTAAAAACTTTACTTGGGAAGCTATAGGTATGGATTGGCCACAAAAATTAATATCGAAGTTCGGGTAAGATCTCTTTCTGGTAAAAACTAATGTGTTGCTTTTGGGGACTGAGATATTCAGACCGTGATCATTTAGCCAGTCTCCCAAATAAGAAAGAGCCTGGTTCAATCTTTGGGCTGCTTCTTCTAGTGAGTCCACAGCCACATATAAAACAATGTCGTCAGCATACTGTAGTATGTTACAGAATGAGTCCACACTTTGTTCCAGGTCGTAGGTATATATGTTGTATAGAAGTGGACTTAAGACTGAACCTTGTGGCAAGCCCTTCCATATTTGCCTAGGAGTGGAAAGAGCACCACGGGTGCGGACTTGAATAGTTCGTTCCATCATTAGATTGCATATAAAATGCACTAACCTCTCAGGGATACTCAGCTGGAGCATTTTCTGCCTGAGCACCGGAAGTAACACATTATCGTATGCAGAGCTAATATCTAAAAACACCCCAACGAGAAATTGATTTTTGGACAGGGCAATCCTGATATCTGTAGTAAGTATGTTAAGGTTGTCCATGGTGCTCATTCCCCTCCTAAAGCCAAATTGAGTAGCAGCCAAAATACCCCTACTCTCGGCAAACCAGTCAAGACGTCTTTTTAATAGGTGTTCCATTGTCTTGCATACGGTGGATGATAGGGCTATGGGGCGATAGGAAGCTCCATTAGCAGGGTCTTTCCCAGATTTTAATAGAGGAATTACTACTTGGTTCTTCCATGAAGATGGAGTAAGCCCTGACTCAAAACATCTGTTTATCAGACCTAGGAACATGCGTTGAGAAAAAACACCAGCCTTTGCAATAAAAGAGTATGGTATGCCATCTATGCCCGGAGAAGAATCTTTTAATTTTTGTAAAACTGAGCTAAGTTCAGCCATAGTGAATGGATTATTGAAGGGGTGATGGAGTATGGTGGTAGGATAGGGGGAAGGTAGGCAATCAACATTAGGGACATCAGGGGGTGCTAATTTTTCCAAAAAATCTTCAACCCAAAGATTGTGGTTATTTGATTCTGCAGAATTTGTAAAAGAACCTCTAAATTTCTTAATACACTTCCAAACTATTGTAGAAGGAGTGCGCGGGGACAAGTTTTGGCAAAAATTAACCCAGCCTAACTTTTTCTTTTTTTTAAAAAGACGTTTTGCCATTGCAGTTTTTTTTTTCAGGTTAATAAAGTTCTCTGTAGTCATAGACCTACAGTAAGATAATTCAGCCTCTTTTCGTTGCTTTTGTATTTCCGTACAATCTGAATCCCACCATGGTGGAGAGATCTTAGAGCCGACTTTGTCTTTTTTAAGTGGGATGTTTGCATCTGCAGCTTTGACCAATGCAGTTAGGAATAGGTCATAATCTTCCTGCAGGTTGCGACTATTATCTTCTTGAATAGACAGTATATTTAAATCTGCATCTGTGGCATATGTAACCCATTTAGCTCCACCAAGTTTATATTTAAGTAACGGGGGAAGGGATCTGTACATGGGGGTAGAACAGGTCAATAATATTGATATGGCATAGTGGTCACTGCCAAATGATTCGGGTAATACACTCCAGGTGGTCATGGAAAGGCTGTCAGAGGAACACATAGACAAGTCAACTGCACTAGGGTTACCACCAGGTGCTGAGCATCTAGTTGGAGAACCATCATTTAGAAGACAGATGTGCATTGAATCTATAAGATCAACCAAATCACAGGCCAAAGAATCACAATGGGGACCACCCCAGATAACATGGGATAGGTTAAAATCGCCCAAAATCAGGAAAGGTCTTGGAAGAGTGGAAAAGAGACTGTGTAAGTCAAAGATGGAAATAATATTAGGATTGGGGATATAAATAGAGAGTAATGTTATATTTGTGATTTTTACGGCAACTGCATTGAATCCAGTAGGGATGTTGGGGAGAGGGACACGCGAGAAGGGAAGAGAATTATTAATTAAAATAGCTGTTCCAGCATATCCATCACTTCTGTCATCCCGGAGGCAGCCATAGCCTGGGATCCTAAAATGAGAGCCAGGCACTAGCCACGTTTCCGAGATGGCAAAAGCAGCAGGTCTGAAACGGTTTATCATGCTATAGATTTCTTGCCGCTTAGGGCGGAGACTACGTGCGTTCCACTGTATCAGTTGGAATTTTGGATACTATATCCATTAGTTGGTTTAGTTTTAGTGCAACGTTGGGCGGTGGAGAAACATCATATAACTTGTTCATCATGTTCAATATAACAGAGAGTAATGAGTCAAGGTAATGTATGGTTTGAGGTGTCATTTCTGGTTTTGAAATTTGTGATTTGAACATCACCCCATTGCTAGGTTCTGGGGGGTCATAGCTATTAATCAGCTCTTTGTGGGCAGCCCTATCATAGCCTATACTCGACATAGGACGATTCCGTGTTGGCATTGTAACTGTTTCTCTGTAGGATTGGGGAGATGGCATTGTGAGTGGAGAAAAAGGTGGGTGTGGTGGGGTACACAATGAGGCATGGGGGGAAGGGAGTGAATCGGGGAGGTGAAATGGTTCACGAAGCACATTTGAATATGAGCGGCGAACTGGTGGGAATCGAGTGGCAGCTTCTATATAAGATATATTGTCCTGCGACATTAACAGTTTGATTGATTTCTGTCTTGAATGTTCAGGGCATGTCCTATTTGTGGCAAAATGTCTGCCAGAACAGTACAGACATGTTGCCGATTCTTCATTAACACTACAGTCTTTGCCTTGGTGGGACTTGGAACAACGGTAGCACCTCGGATTTGAGCGGCATTGGTCTTGTACATGACCAAAGCGACAACAGTTGTTACATTGAATTGTAGGGAGCTCATATATCTCTACCGGGAGGGCTGTGTAGCAGCAGAATATTTTCTGGGGTAGGCATTGTCCACTGAAAGTAATCACCACTGTTCGGGTTGGAACCCATTCAACAACTCCGTCTTTAACTATTTTGCGATTTAAACGTCTAGCTTTTAGTATATAGCCACAGCCATCTGGGATTTCTACTGCCTCAACGAATTCCTCCATTGACCATTCCCCAGGGACACCACGAACAACCCCCATGCGGGTAATATTAAAAGAAGGGATGACTGCTGAAAATTTTTTTGTAGCGAGAGTAGGATTGATGACAAAAGCATTAGCATCCTCACCACTTGAAAATTGGATGCTTATACGGTTTCGGCCAACATTTTTTACCCCCTGTCGAACAATATTTTTTATATTTTCATTAACCAAAAGTTTTCCAAATAATATAGGGTTAATTGTAGATCCGGCTTTTGGATGGGGCTCTAGACGAGAAACATGGACAATGAAAGGCCCTTTATCTAAATTAGTATATCTTTTAGATTGAGTTAGACTAGGATGACTATAAGTATGTTGGATAGAGTGAGATGGTGTATTTTCAGAAGGATTAATTTTGGTTGGAGTCGTTGACATGATTTGCTCATTGGGACGTTTACGACCGGCACGGAACGCAGGTTGGTCATGATTATCGAATTTCGTGGCACTTTCGTTACTTACAAGCACCTCATCATCTATGAGTGGTGGCACTGAATCAGGGCCCGGATCGGGTGGTTCTGGTGAGATCGACGACATCGTCGTCGATCTCACTTAGGATAAAAGCACACAGAACTTACACGAACAATCACAAATCACTATACTATACAGAGGTAACACAAAGACTGGTATAACAAAAAGGAAATAAAAGTAATTTTACAGTAAACCCAATTGCACGTATTTACACCTTGACAACCGAGTAGACCGTAGCTCATATCGGACCGTTATGTTATTATGTCAATGTCAAGCTAACCTATAAATAATCTATTGTCCCATTGGTTATTTCTTTAATCTATCTATTATTCTCTTAGACGAATAATACTATTATTCTCATTTCACATTGTCCCAAAAAATTGGGGTGTTTATTTGGAATTGTCCCGTGCGTTGAATAACAGTAATATAATTTGTAGTACAGGTTGTAATATATTGTATCGTAGCCACCATGCACTTGAAAGTTTTATATTAATAAGTGTAATCAGTAAGAGCATTGCTGAAAATAGTGAATTAATTTTGACTTAATATCTATTTTGAAAAAATGTCTGAAAAACCTGTAGCAGCTAGTGGCAACCAGCCGATAGTGAAAATTGGGCATTATACCTTGGGTGCTACTTTAGGAGTTGGTACTTTTGGTAAAGTGAAAATAGGTGAACATCAGTTGACAAAGCACAAGGTAGCTGTGAAGATTTTAAATAGACAGAAGATTAAGTCTCTTGATGTGGTGGGCAAAATTAGAAGAGAAATACAAAACCTTAAGCTATTTAGGCACCCACATATAATTAAGCTATATCAGGTAATGTGTTACTTTATAAATATCCAAACAGAACATTAATTTCAATGGCAAAGTATCCTGCATTTCTTATCAAAACAAAAAGTTTAATTCCTTGTTACTTTTTGGATGTTTATTAACCCTGTTTATTTCATTTCAAAGAAATAATGAACTATGATTCTGTCATAACATAAATTTGATATTGCAGAACTATTTCACTTCACTTCTTATATATTATGGCAATTGGTCGCGGTCAGCAACCATTATTGCAGAACTAATTCACGGAATCAAACCATATTATGTACCATTCCAACAAGTACAGGCTTACATTTTAGCATCTTTGCTTCTTTATAGTTTTTGACACTAGTATTGTGTGTTAGCTTCATGGGTTTCATCAAAATCAATTTTTGCATAACATACCCCTTGTGAGAAATAGCAATGTCAAAAATGTTTTTATTACTTAAAAGAATGCAAAAATTAACATCAGTTGTTTGCATAAAAAATGTGAAAAAAAAAACAGATAGTTAATTATCGTTAAAGTCCAGAAGTTATTCAATCAGAGTCCTGCCTAAAATTGTTATTCACTTGCTGCTAGGGCGCACCTCAGTAGAACTTCAATGGAGTAGGTTAAAAAGGAGATAATTTGTGAACTGAGAAACTAAAAGAGTATATTTCCATTTTCTCAAAATGTTCTCAGATGAACATGCATATTTTCATGTACAAAAAAGAGTATTCCATTTTGTAATTTGTCAGCTGTAGTAGAGCTATTTATTAAAGTGAATCTTTTTTTATGTAATGTTTATTACAATGTTTGAATATGAGAATATGTTTCAATGATACTTTGATAGAAGAACTTCAAAATGACTTTTGAATTTCTTCTATCAGATTCTTTAGACAGATGTGAATAGTAAAATAAACATTTATTACAATCCCCCTTCCCTTCCTGAAAATTCTCATGGTAATGGCTCATGACTCAATAATGTACAGTTTTACCCCTTAAACAGTCTCCACCTCATATACCTGCATATTTAAAAAACAGGACACAACATTACTCTCTTCTTTACAGGTTATATCAACGCCCACTGATATATTTATGATTATGGAATATGTTTCTGGTGGTGAACTGTTTGATTACATAGTGAAACGAGGAAAACTTCAAGAACATGAGGCAAGACGCTTCTTTCAGCAAATAATCTCTGGTGTGGACTACTGCCATAGGCATATGATAGTTCACAGGGATCTCAAGCCAGAGAACCTTCTATTGGACCACAATATGCATGTGAAAATTGCTGACTTTGGTCTTTCGAATATGATGATGGATGGAGAATTTCTGAGAACCTCATGTGGTTCTCCCAATTATGCTGCTCCTGAGGTAAACATTTATAAATTCTTTACATATGATACATATCCATTACACACTGCAACACCTGCATACTATACATACACTATAGTATACCCATTTCTATCACAAGGCTGTGGTGTTTGCATAACTTTGACAAGACTGGACATGATGTCACAACAACCCATACTGTGGTCTTTGAAAGGGTGCATTTTTGAAGCATACAAGGATACTAGGATGCAAAGATATTTACATACTTATAATTAACTGTTGTCACCTATCTGTAGGAAACCACTTCACCCCCTGTAAGCTCTACTTCTGGTACAGCTCTCCTTGAAACGGAAGGAATTGGTCTACTACTCTCTTATATTACATTGGCCTGTCAGGCTAGCATAGATTGGGGTTTTTTGGAGATTTCCATCTTTTTGCAGAGGTGTGATTGCGGTGACCTTCCTTAGTCAGCTCTTATGATATCTATGGTCAGTTTCAATATTCCATCTATTTGTTGATTTGGTTACTAACAAAAGGTATATACCTATGTATGTGTTAATTTTATTTGTTTATTTAATACTAGCTTTCCGCTCGCGACTTCGTCGGTATTTTTGTTTTCCCGTGGGATTTTTTTTCCCGAAGGAAAATTACCCTATGTCTTTCCCCTGATCTCGAACTATCCCTATACCAACTTTCATCAAAATCGGTTCAGTAGTTTCGAAGCCTATTCAATACAAACAAATACTCACTGTATTATCCAATTTTTATGTGTACAATAAAGAATAAAGATAGAAAAAGATAGAAAATAATAAAGATAAGAGAGAAGGTATTTGACATTAGCTCCATACAAAATATGTCAGAATTCTATCTCCAGTAAACATCCAGAGGATATTGAAACCCATCATAGAACCAACACTGCACTAATGAACAAAAAAAAATGCTCATTCAGAATTTCTGTATGTCACCAGTCTCCTTAAATAACATTGAACACCTCTTTGTAAGGATATTGTTGGACCTATGCCAATGCTGAAATGATAATTGTCTTCTAACATAGAAGACCGTAGTTTATATTTATTATATTTGTTCACATAACACACATACAATGTGATTTTTAATGTCAGCAATAATAAGTACAAACAATAAGTAAAAGACACATTTTAATTTATTACAGGTTATATCAGGAAAACTGTATGCTGGCCCCGAAGTTGATGTCTGGTCTTGTGGTGTCATTCTTTATGCACTTCTCTGTGGCACATTACCATTTGATGATGAACATGTGCCAACGCTATTTAGGAAAATTAAATCTGGTATATTCCCCATACCAGAGTATCTTAACAAAAGTGTAGTGAACCTGTTGTGTATGATGTTGCAAGTGGATCCTATGAAAAGAGCGACTATAGAGGATGTAAAAAAGCATGAATGGTTCCAAAAAGACCTACCTGGATACCTATTTCCATCTCCTGTTGAACAGGTATATTTTATTTTGTATCTTTAAAAGTTGTGTAATATTGTTTCTGGCTTAAAATTAATTGTCATATACCTAACGCAATCTCAATTTTTCAGCTTAATAATTATTTTATTAACCTGAAATAGTTATAGCATTTCAAACCAAGTTTGGTGTAGAAAACATCAAGAATCAAAACTTATTTCCTTTGAAATAATTTTGTTAAAATAATATTCTGTAAGACACATCATACAATAAATACAAATAGAAAAATAATACAAAAGAGCAAATGCTAGTGGTGAAACATTATTTTAGTACTGCAATTGAAAGTGCTAAACAAAACATCTCTTCACACTTTGGTGCATTTACTGGATGTTCTGTATTTAGTCACATTATAACTTGGAATCCATCTAACTTTGTTATATTTTTTAATTTAAAGAAATATATTGTTTGATAATAACAGGACAGCAGTGTTATCGATACGGAAGCTATAGCAGAGGTTTGCGATAAATTTGGCGTTAAGGAGCATGAGGTGCACAATGCACTTCTCAGTGGTGACCCCCACGACCAGCTGGCCATCGCATACCACCTCATTATTGACAACAAGCGGATCGCCGACGAAGCTGCCAAGGCTGAAATCAAAGACTTCTACGTTGCCAGTAAGTTTGTACATAAGACCATAGGCGGGACAGTATAGATCAAGATCCTAGGGCCCCTTTGTGTGTCTGGGCCAGTGACGTAACTATAGGGCAGCAGGGCTGGCAAAATGCCACTGGCCCCCGACCCAAGAGGGCCCTGAGATCAGAAATAAACTTTTTTTTTTCGAGGGGAAATGCGCAACCGCATCGTACCCGGCAAGCGTGTATGGGCGCGCATGGTAAGGTCCACACTGCGGCTAACACTACCAGCGCCCCCGCGCAAGCCCGACCAAGTTGGTTGGGTTATCGCCGAGGGGGGATTGCCCGAGAACACCAGGGCAATCCCAAGCGGAAGGCCTTACGGCGGCGTGCACGGGGCCAACCATGCACTATCCGCCTGCGGTGGAGGGGAGCGGCTTGGGGATCTTCCTCCCGCTCCCTCTCCGCAGCCTCCTTCTGCGAGATTACTTTTTCGCAGAAGGAGGCCACAGCCTCCCATTCCGCCTTGCCGCGGAGCATGGCCACGACTATGCTCGGCAGCGAGAGGTCTCTCTCTCAGCGAGCGATAAGCTCTCACGGCCCGGGTCGCTATGACCCGGACCGTGCGGACGTCGCAAGAGGGCCACCGTTCGGGAGGAGAGGCACTTGCCCATACCGGGGCTCCGTAGAGTGCCATTGACCGTATTACCCCGTGATACAGTCGAAGGTACGCCGATCCTGGTCCTCCCACATTAGAGAGGACCCGTCCAAGTGCGGCTGCAGCGGCGCACAGCCGTGGAGCGAGGAGCTTAAAATGCTCCTCGAAACTCCATCGGGGGTCCAGAACCAGGCCGAGGTACTTAAAGTGCGCCTCGACCGATATACGGACCCCATTCGGACGCGTAGCCCCGGTGGGATTCTGCGACGGGGGGCGTGGAAAGCAATGGCCCTCGTTTTGTCGTGGGCCACGTCCAGGCCCAGGAGGCGGATGCGTCGGACGACCAGTGAGGCGCCGACCGACGCAAGGTGGGCCGCCTGCTCCCCCGTTTTTGCTCTCGTCGCGACGAGCGTGTCGTCGGCGAAGCAGACGACCTTCGTTCGTGGCAGAAGGTCGTCTCGCAGAACCCAGTTGTACCCTAGGTTCCATAACAGAGGACCTAGTACGGAACCCTGGGGCACACCCGCCGCCATTGTCCACGTGTGGACGCGCCCATCCGGCCCCTCGTAGAGGATGAACCTGCCTTGCAGGTAATCCTCCACGAGGGCGCGGAGGTACGGAGGCGCCCGGCGGAAGCGGAGTGCCTCCTTTATGCACTCGTGGGGCAGGCTATTGAATGCGTTGCGGATGTCAACAGACACCGCAACAACAGTCTCCCCACGAGCTGTGGCCTCCTCAGCCCAACCGATCTCCAATGATATCATCACTATGGCATAATTTCAATGATGTCATCATTAAGTAATTAACAAATGATCAAAAATCTGATCGGAAATCGTATTTTTCGTTTGGCACTATGATATTATATTATATCATTTTCAAAACCGGATTCAGGAGATTGGTAATAGGCCCTCAGATCAGAATATTTTCCAATGCGCGTTACACAGCTCGTAGATAACACACTAATTATGTATGTAAACGAGATGTCTAGCCGTACGCGTGACGCAGGTAGCTCGCCCCCGTCGGGCGGCAGTGTCGGCGAGGCGTCCCGGCCGCACCCGGAGCGCATGGCGCCGCTGCGGGAGCTGCCCGCGGCGGCGTCCGCGCCCGCGCCCGCCCCCGCGCCCGCGCCCGCCGACAAGCCGCGCGGCACGCCCGTCAAGAGGTCAGTGACAGACAGTGACCGCGCGCCGTTCGTTGGACACGACCTTTAGACTTCCGCTCTCAGTGACCATAGTAGATCGTACAATGCGTTTGAAATGAGAATAGGAAAGCCAATGACCTCCGGCCGTCAAATGTCGCTTGAAAAGTACGGTTTGCGAAAGAAACTTATTCTCAACAATTTTACTTTGTTTAAAAATATTTCTTAATTTATTTCCATTGATTCTGATTAATATTATAAAGCTGAAGAGTTTGTTTGTTTGGTTGGTTGAACGCGCTAATCTCGGGAACTACTGATTCAAATTGAAAAATTATTTTTGTGTTGGATAGTCCATTTGGCTACATAGCATCACGCTACGATTTATAGGAGCTGAGCGTCAATGAAAAATGTTGCAAAAGTGAGAAAAAATATATGGCAAACGTAGTTCGTGGGCACAGCTAGTAAATAAATATTATTAAAAATCTGATGATGTTATTCCTCTCATCTTAGTAAAAAAATATGAAAGAATCTGATGTGTTTTTCTCACTTAATCTTAGTAAATAAACTCACCCTCCCTAACCGGTTTGAATTGACAGCTATGACGTCACAATATGGCGCCAAGTCGGTCCTATTCTTAGTTGATTCGCATAGGTATATCATATTATCGCTCGCAACTTCACTGGCTCCCTATAAGCCGTCAGAGAGATTCATCATCACAGCCCATATACGTCCCCACCGAGGGGCTCGAGCCTACCCTATATTAGGGTGATTAGGCCTTAGTCAACCACGCTGGCCCAGTGCGGATTGGTCGACTTCACATACATCATTGAATTTCTTCGCAGATGTATGCAGGTTGCCTCACGATGTTTTCCTTCACCGTAGGAGCGTCAGACAAATGTACATATGAAATTCGAAATGAAAAACACATTGGTACATGGCGGGTCTCGAACCCCGACCCCCCGATTGGAAGGCAAGTGCCGAGTCCACTGCGCCACCGACGCTCACGTCAGAGAGATTGCCATATCCTTTCTCTTCTCCATTCTATCCCTATCAGTCCGTATGCTCCTCACTATCTCAAATGCCGTTTCCTTCTCTATTCCTAAATAATGAACAGATCCCTTCGCTCCTCAAACGACATGACACTAGTACTCCCAGCTCACTCCTCTGTTTTATGACAACTCCTTCACCGTTAAAGCCATTAGACTTTGACGACACAGTTAGCGCAGAGGTCGAGTGATCGCCTACTGCGCAACGGGTCGCGGGTTCGATTCCCGCTCGGGACAGATATTTTGCATGGCCTACAGAATTTTTTCCGGTCTGGGCGTATGTGCATGAGATATTCTATGTTTGTAACTGCACCCACGACACAGGAGAAAATCCTAGTGTGGGGCGACGTTTTTTTTAAAAAAAACTGGAATTCCTTACCTGAGACCATAAGGCGTGCACCATCTCACGATTTATTTAAGCGAGCAATTAAAAAACATTTTCTGCAGCTGGAAATTTAGTTTTTTCCTTTCTTTACAATAGGTATGTACCTAGTATTTGTATTTTATGTATTTTGTAGGCTTATTTATTTATTAATGACATGTATATATGTATTTTATTAATACACGGAATTTCACGGTCCCGTCGTCTATGTTTCTAATTAAACTTTCTCCTACTGTTAGGTTGCCTGGTAGAGATTGCCACTTTGGCAATAAGGCCGCCTTTTGTTATTTAATACTAATTTTTAACCGACTTCAAAAAAGGAGGAGGTAATCAATTCGGTTGTATTTTTTTTTATGTTTGTTACCTCATAACTCCGTCATTTTTAAACCGATTTCCAAAATTATTTTTGTATTTGATAGAGTATACTGCAAGGATGGCCCCATGGTCACCAAAGTCAGGATCGGATGATGGGATCCCATAGAAAATCGAGGAAAACACTAATAAAATTAGGGTTTCTTTCACTAAAAAGATTTCATTCACTAAAAAGTTAAAAATAATTTTTTTTTACAAAAAATAGAACCGACTTCAAAAACACTGAAAACTTAAAAATATTCTTCTTCTATATTGAAGTCGGTGACAAATTTTAATACTTTCTAAGAGATCATCGTTTGGCGCCGACTTCAATATAGAAGAAGATTATTTTTAAGTTTTCAGTGTTTTTGAAGTCGGTTCTATTTTTTGTAGAAAAATTTTAAGTGCATTGCTTGTTAACTGTAATATAGCAATAAAGTTGTTAAATAAATAAATAATACATAACGATATAAGTGCGTTATGGTGGTTATAACTCACGAGGCGGAATAGATCGGGCGTAATAACGCCGAGTGTGTATAACCAATATACGCACGTATATTGTACGGCGTTTTTCAACACACTTATGAGGAAAAATACTTGATAAACTGAATTTTTGGATTAAATAACACAAATCATTGTTAATTTGTAGACAAAACTAAATAGTGCTATGAAAATAATTGTTTGAAAAATCTATGTAGTTTGTTGATGTCTTCTATATTACCTTTAGCTTTTAAAAAATGTAGTACATTAGGTACTGCTGATTTGATAAATGTAGTTAAATAGTAATATTATTTGTTCGCAGAGCAAAATGGCACTTGGGAATAAGATCGCAGAGCAAACCGAACGACATTATGCTCGAGGTGTTCCGCGCTATGAAGGCGCTCGACTACGAATGGAAGGTGATCAACCCGTACCACGTCAGGTGAGAAATTATTCGTGAGAATCCTACGCACAGACCAAAAATGTAATGTCTCCAGCTCTTGCATGCCAATGACCTGCAGGCCTATTCTGTAACTTCGGTTGCTAACTAGAACTGTCATTTCTGAAAGGAACTTAACATCCATTACTGCTATCATGAACGCTGCCGTAACACATGAAATCACTAAACCAGTAATAGATATAAAGTCTTTCAAAAATGACAGTTCTAGTTACCAATCGTAGTTAGCGAATAGGCCTGCTGTCATGCTGGTGTGGGCGCCGTCTCATCGGAGTACAAGAGGAAAGGAATAATATGTACACTTGTGTTTGTGCAAACACTGGTGCACAAGTGCTTGCACAAAGCTCGGGCGATAGAGGGTGCGGTCCACAATCAGATAACAGTTCAAACGTTTGGATGCATGCGAACAACCCGTTCATATCGTTTGCACTGCTCAAGTTGTCAGATCAATTTTGGACCGAGCTTTCGTTCTGTGAGTCTGTCAAGTTTACAGTCAATGTCATTTCAAAATAAAAATTAGAGGGAGACATGTATTGTGCCTCCAGTGTCTTCACAGAACACTTCTGTATTTATAGTAGATATTCTAATGAAAAAACAAATTCGAACAAACTAAAATACAAATAAAACTCCGCGGGAAACTGATGTCGATGTTGACATTAACTGTTCTGGGGACAGTACACTCTCTCTTGTCTGTTAGCACTGTTAGTATCAATATGCACACGTGAGCAATTTTGGACCGACTAGTTGCATGCAAATAGCGCACACGAGCGCAGATAGGAAATTTCGGACCGCACCCAGTGTTAATTGAATTGCGCAAATGTATCGATCGGTGTGACGTCATGAATTACGTCTACCCGCTTACATATGCACACGTGAGCAATTTTGGACCGACTAGTTGCATGCAAATAGCGCACACGAGCGCAGATAGGAAATTTCGGACCGCACCCAGTGTTAATTGAATTGCGCAAATAAAACCTGATTATAGTTTGTTTAGAATCGTGAGTAGAATCGATTTCACAAATAGAAAATATGCGTCAGACTTTATTCAAAATTAAAATTTCAACTACGCCGCTTTTTAAATTTACTTAAATCTGTCGCCTTTACCTCTTATCGGCGACGGGACAGCTAAGCGGCAACATCGTATTCACAAGCTCCAAGACCATTGAGTTTCAAATTTGCAAGATATACAACAAAACAAAAAAAATACGTATCTGCGTAAATAAACCATAAGAATTTAATTCACATTTTTTTTCATAACAACTAATGCACAAATACCCTCCACCACTTGCTCAACAAAGATAGATAGCCTTTATTTCTAGGTTTTTACAAATTGTTATTTAATTATGTATTAGTTTTCTTATTTCCTAGTTTGTCCACTGATATAGGCCTGCTCTAAATTCTTCCACTCACTTTTTTTTATTGCAACTAAGTTGGCAAACAAGCAAACTGCGCACTTGATGGTAAGTGGTAACAGTCATGTGGCTCCTGTGGGATTCACAGCAAAACTGCAACCCCCACAAGAACCACAGTGTACGTTGCCAACTTGTGACTTCAGATGTAAAGTTACGCTACCCAGTAATTTCACTGCCATATCTCACCCTTCAAACCGGAACACAGCAATGCAAGCACAGCTGCTCTCCGGCAGAAATAGGTAAGATAGAGGTACCCAAGCAGACGACCCTGGTACAGAGTCTCCCTCCGCGGTAACTTCTATTCCTGGCTTTCCTAGCTAACACCCAAATCTTTTTCTTTTCTTTGTGAAAAAAAAACATCGCCCCACACTAGGATTTTCTCCTGTGCCGTGGGTGCAGTTACAAACATAGAATATCACAGGTACCCAAGCAGACGACCCTGGTACAGAGTTTCCCTCCGGTAACTTCTATTCCTGGCTTTCCTTGCTCAACAATAGCTAACACCCAAACCTTTTTCTTTTTTTAAAAAAAACGTCGCCCAACATTAGGATTTTCTCCTGCCCGGTGCAGTTATAAACATAGAATATCACATGCACAAACGCCCACACCGGAACAAATCTCCGTAGGCCATACAAAATATTTGTCCCATCGAACCCGCGACCCGTTACGCAGTAGGTGATCACTCTACCCCTGCGCGCTAACCGTGTCGTCAAATCGTCCGCCCGCAGGGTGCGCACGCTGAACAAGATGACGGAGAAGTACGTGAAGATGTCCCTGCAACTGTACCAAGTGGACTACAAGTCGTACCTGCTGGACTTCAAGTCGCTTTCGGGCGAGAGGGAGGAGGCGGAGGAGGAGCCCTCGTCGCCGATGGTGCCCCCTCCGCTGGCGCCGCCCCCCTCCGGCCAGCCCCAAGGGCACCACACGATGGAGTTCTTCGAGATGTGCGCCGCCCTCATCATACAGCTGGCGCGGTAAACTTCGTGCAACGTGCGACACACAATAGACAATAGTGACAGGGTGAGACGGTGCATTCGTACAACGTCGCAGTTTCCGTCTAAATTGCGGAGATTTGCGGGATTGAAACGCGTTTTTATTAGGGTTTCGTAGCTCAAAATAATCAAACGGATCCGTTATACATAGGACATACAGCTGGCGCGGTAAACTTCGTGCGACGTGACATAAGCGACAAAGTGAGACGGTGCATTCATACAACGTCGCAGTTTCCCGGGTGGTTGCTTCAGTTTAAATATTGCGGAGATTTGCGGGATTGAAACGCGTTTTTATTAGGGTTTCGTAGCTCGAAAGGATAAAACGGATCCCTTATTTATAGGATCATATCGTAGCTTAGAGCTTTTATCCTATGGAGATGGCACGCAACAAATCACAGTCATGGTTAGGGGGCAGGCCAAAACATCGAAGCTGAATAGGTGAAAAACGCGTTTAAAATCCCGCGAACTTTCGTAATTTTAAAATGCAACGCGTTAGTTTGAAAGTGTATAATTGGTGCTTTCATTTCATATTAAAATTTTGCTGTTAGTAGCCTAATGTATCCACCACAGTTTTCACTAAATATTGTCAGGTTGAATATTGCCATCTAATATTATCATGTTGCATTATTTCGCTTTACAAAATTACCTGCAGTATGGATGCACCTAAAACTGTGTAACTTACCCACTAACGAATTGACAGTCCTATAATGGTTACCTAACATAAATTAAAATACAGGATGTCCCACGGCAATACTACCTGAAGGGAAATTACCCTGAGATAGAAATTTTTAAATAATTATCTGTCTGGACCGGTGTTGATTTTCCATACAAAATTATCATTATTTAAATTATTAAGTTTTATTTAAAACTAGCTGCCCGCCCCGGTCTCGCTCGGGTATACTAAAAACCTTTTGACATTACAACAATGTAAGAATCCATAGATTTGAAATAACCTGTCTGAATCTGTCAATTTCCTCACTTTTTATGTGAACATTTTTAAATTCATAATTTTACTTTCTGTATATTTTTTAAAATATTTTTTTTATACAAACCTTGTCCTCAATTACGAACACAACAAAATAAAAACTAACCAATTTATTGTAATCGTTTTGAAGTTATGCGTGTACATATATTTCGACGATTCATTTTTATTTATATAGCTTTTCCCTGTATTTGCCTTTTTAAACCATCCCTGTATTAAAGCGAACAAAAGAGAGAAATTAATATTCAAATCGGTCAAGCCGTTTTTGAGTTTTAACGAGACCAACGAACGGCGACTCGTTTTCTATACATAAGAATAAGAGAATTACGGCTTCTTGTGCAGTACATGACGTTGACGCCGATGACCCGCACCAAAACTAGAGATGGTCGTTATTACTTTAGCAGATAATATAATGCATTATATGAACGTAACGAATAACACATTATTGAGCAACGGATTATCCTGCTATCATTATAAACTGCTGTTGATGTTGTAGCGTTGTAGCGCAATGACTGACGTTCCACCCACCGCGCTGTTGCCGATAACGTAACGCGAGAGTGAAGCAAAGAGCGAGAGCGCAATAGGTGTGTACGGGAGATAGCAATATAAACTGCACGAGTCACGATGACGACACGATAATCGCAAACCACTAATTTTTGTGCTTTCACACATTGACGTAAAGTTCACTTTAAAATGTTTGATGATCGCGACGATTTGAAATAACAGGTGAATAATAATTATTCGTTATACTGCTGTTTTGAATGAGATTGCTGTTTAAAATTTTATTGTTCGTTGAATTCTGTTCTGTTCAGTTCAGCAACAGATCCAATTAGATAAATTGTGATTATTTTTTGTTACGATTTAATTATTTCAGTGTGTGCGTAATTAAAAGTTAGCGTAAGTGTAAATAATAATTGTTTTATAGTTAGTGTTAAGTATTTTTAAATATTAAAAATGCCGAGAATAAGAGACCCCGATCGCTCCTATTTGGAACTATTTCGATGTTGGTAACAGTGTGAATACCCTGTTGTTCATTGTGCAAAACAGCAGTATAACAGGATAACGAACAGCAGTTTACAATAACAGCTATATGGAAATAACGCAGCACTGTTATTCGTTATTTGGAAACAGTCGTTACTATCATCTCTAACCAAAACCGCGCGTACATCACCGCATTGATGCCGAGTTAGATAAAAACGCAATGAACGTTTCCGTTACTATCACTGCGGTCCGAGATGCGCCAACATTACTAACATTACGATCTGCAAACGATATGGACGGAATTGAATACGGTTATATTTGTACTGTTTGCACTCAATCATTTCGGACCACCTTAATTTACGTCAATGTTATTAATATAATAATAATAAAATTTTATCTCAAACCCTAGTCCATACTGCGTTAGTAACAATTTTGTACTTAAAAAACTAGTGTTAGTAAGTAACAGTTTATACTCTTGTATAGCTAAAGATTAGTTAAACATGCAGAGCAAGAGTTTAAAGGCGTTTATAGTCAATTAATTATGTTTTTATTAACTTCGTAATGAATATTTTTTATTATTATTATTATTTGTTTAATGCACAAGCAGATCATTGATCTGATGCGTGCATATCATTGCACTTGAGTTTATGATTGAGCTGGGTATTCATCAAGTCTATTTTTAAAGCTGTTCACTGATGGTGCACTTTACACTGTTCCTGGTAGTTCATTCCACATAGTCACTACGCGATTTGGCAAAAAGTGTCTTCTAGGGTTACTAGCAGAAGGAGACCTGGTAAGTTTCAATGAGTGTCCTTTCAGCCGGGTATTTTGATTCATTGTGTAGAGGTTTCTATGTTTCTTACATTGGGACACTACAACTTTAAATGTTTCAATAAGATCCCCCCTTTGCCTATGTTGTTCCAATGTAGTTAGCTGTAGTTCAGTTAAGCATTCTTCATATTTCTTGCTTTTTAGTGAATTAACCATTTTTTGTAGTTCTACGTTGCATTTTTATTCCAAATCGTCTAAATGTCAAAATTTGAATTTGACATTTGCTTGCACAGTGTACAACATCTCTTTCGTGAGCACCTGACAGCATCTCTTCATCACATTGCTTTCGTTAGCACACGTCCGTTCAATTCGGACCGGGTTGTTTGCACGCTATCGCTATATACCAATAGTGCTGAATAGCTTAATTTGGACCACGGGGTATATAATTTGATATCTGTTGATGGTGTTGTCAAAATGTATGGGGACGGAAACGCTTCTGATTTGTTCAAACGTTGAAAAGTGCGATTGCCCCACTATTCAGTAAAGCATTGCCAGAAGACGTCTGCTTTTCATTTTAATTCTGATATTCTCAATGTGTTAAGTACATGACTATTTTTTTAAAGAGTACGTATTTATTACGTACGTACGTATTTACGTATTAATTTTGACGTATTTTGTATGGAGCTAATGTCAGATACCTGTCGCTAGTGACCAAATTCACACATAGATGAATATTAACACCCGCCGTTATTAAAAATCAAGTCATCTTTCAGTAATTATGTACACGGTATTTGAAGGTACTTTGTAGTATTGTCGTGGGACCACTTGTAATTTATGACGGGTATAATAACGCAAATGTTTATTATTTATACGATCAATAGGGTATTTCACACCATGTAAGAAGAAGTAGAAATATGCATGTTTATGGTAGATTTCGTAAAAATTAGGCAAGAAACGCCGATATTCATAAAAATGCTATATAAATTTAATAATCTTATTTTTTAATCTGTTCTTCAAATGTCAAAAACGCCATTCGACATATTGGGTGCCGACGTGACGTCACTCGGATAGTAAACAAACTTGATAATGTTTTGTCGTGCTCTGTGTTTGTTGAAATTTCCTAAGTTATTATCATTTGTATATCGTTTGTGGGACTAATATTTTATGTTATTAAAATAACATAATGGAGGACGGTAAGTCAATATATATCATAGGTACATAGCATAGCTATAAATACATTACAACATATGCCATTTGTTTTGTGATATTAACATAAAGTTTTCATTTATAAGGGATACAACAAAGTAGTCGTCGCAGAAATACAGTCTTGTCTTTGTGAACAATGATTTTTAATCTCTTCTGGCCAGTTTCAATCAAGTGTTTCTCATTTTTATATCATTTGGCATATGAACCCACATTTTTTTGGCGTTTTTAAACTCAAATTCTTGCATTCAGACACAAGACACAATGATATAGATTATAAATAAGCCATTTTTTTCAAAAATCTTTTAACATGGCCTTCCGCAGAGTCGTTCTCACAGAAAGTAATACCTATGTCGGTCGTACCTATTGTTTGTTTACTAACGGAGTGAGGTCACGAATCGAAATAAAATGGCGGCTAGCGTTTCCGCGCGAAAATTCAAAATCATAAATAAAACATTGTTTTTAAGCCATTCTTCGGTTTTATAAAATTAAAATAAAATTTTTACAGGTTCATTATGATTGATTTAAAATAGTTTCCAAAAAAGGGTGTAATACCCTATTGCGCGGTAGAGTTGTAAGGAATCACCACTTAATCCCGTGAAAAGTAACATGGCCTTTATGTAAAATGTACCCTCAATTTAGTGTATTTTTAATCCTAAACAAAACTAATATTGTTAATTGTAAGCGAGTGTGTATGTTGTTCTTTCACATCACAGATGAATGACGAATAATCATAATATATAGGCAGAAGTCTAATGTAATTTTTGCTTAGTGATAGTCTTACAACTGCGAGGTAGTAGAGATAACGATTAACATAGGCTTTCTCTGTTTAACTTGATCACAAAATTAGTTTTTTACATGCAAATGTGATATTATATGAAAAAAAAAACAAGTATTATGCATCTCCTTCGCACTTATGGCGTATGCTGTGATACGTCACTATTGGCATAATGCCATCCCTCTTAGGTAATTTGCCCTTTCATCAGTTTTAAAATACAAGGCAACTCGAACATCTATACAGGCTTATTCATTTAATGAAGTAAAAAGATTATTTATTAACAATAGTGTATTAATTATAAATATATAAACAATACACGTGTGAGCTATTCAAAAAATACGCTCTAAACAGTCTTTGTTTTTCCTTATAAAACTTAGGAATGGACAATGTGTTTACTTTGTACAGATTTATTTTAAAGATTTTTCCCTTTGCATACCTAAGATAGACAGGTTACATGTTATTTTTGCGATAGGATTTTTTTCCATAGAATGTTTAGAGTCGATTCCAAATTATAAAGAATCGTTTTAGAAAAATCAAATTGTTATCGATGCCGCAATATTAGAACTTTTAGATATCGAGTTTTGTTTGATATTTTAATATATAACATTTTACGTAACGACTCCGTTGCAGAAGTGAGAAGTGACATTTTATTTATCTCTGTCCCATTATGTCCTAAGTAAGTGTACCGTCTATTAACTAGGATCGAGAACTAAAATTATTCGCAGACGACGCACTTTTGTTGGAATGACAATAATATTATACTATTAATTTAGATCTTAGTAGTCCAATAAAGTTATCCTCCGCACTTTTATCTGTAAATATAGAACTTAATAAATTCACATGTGTATATTAAATACGGGTGTCACGGAAATAGCGCACACCCTGTAAGTAGTTTGGTTCGAATCGGTTTCTGAATTGGTTTCAAAGAAAGTAATTAAAAAAAAAAAGAATAAAACAATCAAATAGCAAAATATGAAAGAATACACAACATTGTTTTTATACTTACACATTTTTTTAAACACGTAAGTGCTTTCGCCACATTTCTAGTCTTCTAGTCCTATAAAGCTGAACGCACATAATATTATGTGAGCACATAATAATATGTCCGCGTCGTACGCGCCGTATTTTTGGAATTCGTATGAAATTATATGAAACCTCGCACATTTGGCCGTACCTTACGCGCCGAATTTAAAAAATGCGGTAGGTGTCCGGGTATTGAAATACGCATGCTGATGACATCATATAATGCTGATGGATATGTGCGTTCAGCTTAACAGTTACATGTTAGGTAATATTATTTTTTAAAATATCTTTTTTGTTATTGATTTGTTGAAAATAATAGGAATTACTGAAACTGATTCATTTGCAGCATATTTGTTACAAACTAAGAGTGTGCGTTATTTTTGTTACACGCTGTATATTTATTTATTAATAATAATAATAAATGTGTATAAAGGTCTAGATTGATTGATTTATTTTTCACGTCGATAGTACACCGATCTGCGTTTACATTCGATAATTAGGGATGTAGTGTAAAAAGTCTACACTATTTTTGTGTTTGTAACGAAAAGGTTTTCTCAGTATGTGTGTAATGCTACCTTGGAACATTGGTCGGCTATAGTTAATACAATATTTCCTAAAAAGTCCGTCGTCTGCGGTGAGCTTGTGGTTTTTATTATTTATATTGTTATTTAGTTTGGTTATTATTGACTAATATTTGCATGGAAAAGGTATAGTTACTAGTGGTGTGCCGGATCGTTAAAATGTCAATCCGCGAATACGGATTAGTTGTGTCCGGATCCGAGAATCTCTGATCTATTTCGAGTTTTCTGTGATCGTCACATAGAAACTATAGTTGGTGTTGTGTGCATGTCAACATGACGAGTTTCGCTCGCTGTTGTATTTTCTTTTAATTATGGCATTTATCTACTACTTGCTTTCTAAAAAGGTGATTAATCTTTTGAAATCATTGGGCAGTGTTCATGATTTAGAATGACATCATGATTTATACTCACGAAGACTTAAGATTGTATAGAAATTTTTATGAATATCGCATGATTTTCTGCAACTCGTTAAAGTTAGCTGTCACATTTTAAAGTATATCACAAAGATTTGCGGTGTCGCAATGTATATAGCTAGATAATTAATTGGTACATTAAGATTATGCAAAAGATTCGTTAAAGATTCGCCCAAAAGAAAACGGATACGAACTCTTTGTCCAGCAAATATCAGTAGATTCGGATCCGGTCCAGGTATCTGGCTTGGCATGGCACATCACTAAATTAGATGCTATGGTAAAATAGCTTAAATTGTTATTGCTTATTCTAAAGTTGTTAATATTTAATTAAGTGAGTTGTTAAAATTTTACTGAGAGCAAGCCTCAGCGAACCATGTAATATAGTTATTGTTGTTTTTTTACAAAGCAAGGCGTGGTTTCGCTATTCGTAATGTTGTTTCGCTGTTAATATTCAACTCTGTGGCTAACCCCAGCCGAGCCACAAAAAAACTGGAAAATAGATTGTTTGCCGACAAACTCCGACAAACTGGACATTATAGCAGCATACTCAAACAATCTATTTTCCAGTTTTTTTTGTGGCTCAGCTGGGGTCAGCCACATTTCAACTCTTGATTCAAATTAAGTCCATTTCAGATAAAGCAAAATGCAAACGATCTTTCTTGTCTTTTTCATGTGTGTCATTTAAATTTAACGTTTTTTTTTGTTCTATTTAAGTACTTATTAATCAACATTTTTAAACTACTTTAGTTTTATGTGTATAGCTATTGATTTTAATTGATGTATATGAAAAATACATGTATAAGAACTTACGGGGACTATCAAGATTGCATAAATTTTGTTTTTCTGAAGTCTAGGTACTATTAGCGTTCCCTCGGGAAACAGAAATTGTTACTTACTCTCCGTTAGTTGGGTCGGACGGAAACATAAAATCGAAAACCTTTTTATCCCGATTCGTATCGATAACAGTCATTGTGAATGCTCCTAGTACTTATTCGATTAATTTCTTAGTTCGATGCTTGTATTGATGCAATATTGTGATATAATTTATATATTTATTTACCAAAGACGAATGACAGATAACCGAAGTGCCTTCTGTTAAGCTGTTAAGTATTTGTATGGAGTGGACAACATAAGCGGCCTTATTATAAAAAAAATTTACTCCTTGGATCATGCTTGGATTAGTTACTGCGTGTTTTGTCTTATTTTGACATATGACAGCCGACATGTGCGGAAACAAGACAAAACACGGAGTAACTAATCCGAGGAATGATCCAAGGAGTAAAATTTTTATTAATAAGGCCGAAGAGGTTTAGGGATAGACCTAGAATTTGTAGGGAAAGGGAAACAAACGTCTGGGAGCGATAGTAATGACAGTAAAATCATTTTTTTAACGTACTCCATCTCCGCCTCCGTGGTCTAGTGGTTGAGATCATCGGGTGTTGATCGGGAAATCCAGGGTTCGATTCCCCATGGGAGCAGAAGTTTTTCTACTCGGTTTGGTCGAAGTTAGGGCTTCTTAGCTCACCTGGCTAGCTACCACCGTCTTATTCAAGTTCGTCACACCAACATGCAAATACTTAGATTCGACAGGTTTCGCCACTCCACGTGGCATCTTCAGGATGTTGTCGCCCTTGCTGTAACATCGCTGGAGCGCAGCGAAGGTGAATCTTAAGTATCTGCTTATTGGTGTGTGGTACAATAATTAGTAATTCCATTTCGAATAATCGAAACTGGTTATGAAACTTTGGTTACGAATATGGCCGAAGTACAGATAGAATACAGTGGAGGGAGTTGTCGCCGTAATAACAGTGCTTATAGCATTGTGTTCCGACAATTAGCGGTAAAAAAAGCCAGTCCCTCAGTTGTTGGTTAGTCTTAGTGCAGCTCTGTTTCAACGTCGGCCTTATCTGTGACTTACTATCAGGTGACAGAAGATAGAACTAAGAGCTTCCCTTACGCATGTAAAAAAATACGTTGGGACGACCTCGGCTCCCACTTAACATTAATGGGTGACTTATGTTTGACTGGTAACTTTTAATTTATAGCTGAACAGGCCTATTCTGTAACTTTGGTTGCTAACTAGAACTGTCATTTTTGAAAGGAACTTAACATCCATTACTGCTATCATGAACGGTGTCGTAACACATAACATCACTAAACCAGCCCCCCTAGCACGACCACCAAAACACGTAATGATAAAGCGGTTTATCGCGGTGAACTGAAATACAACAGGTTTTCATCGTATTTTGACAGTTCACCGTGATAAATCGTTTTATTATATCGTATTTTGATGGTCGTGCTACGGGGGCTGTAATGGATATAAAGTGTCTTTCAAAAATGACAGTTCTAGTTACCGACCGTAGTTAGCGAATAGGCCTGCAGAATATGCTATTGAACATGCTATGAAAATAGTTTGAATGGATTCCATGAGGACCACGAGTGTCGACTAGATTTATTCTGTCATTATTATCTCTCCTGTGAAATAAGATGGTGTTGACACATTTCATAGCAATGATTTTAGTGGAACATTAGTATAGATTGCTTGCAAACCGATCTTTCCTTGTGAAGGTTTTGCATTGCAAGTTTTATAAAATTACTCTTGTACTTAGGTACATACATATTATACTTAGGTATACAACCCTATTTTTGTAAACACAACACCTGTAAATAGTTTGTTCAGAAGGCTATAGTACACAAATACCATTAAAATGTTTGCTATCAAATGTATTAAAGGAAATAGGAATTGAGGTTCGCTTATTAAGTATTGAAATAGGAATGTGAGTTTTTGCAAGTTGCGGGCGGGGTTGAGGGTAATAGTAAATTTATTTTTAGATGTATATAGTTGTACATCGTGTAGTTGTACATTTTGATCGTACATCACGTTACTTCTGTACAGCTTATTGGTGTAGCCATAGTGCAATTCACAATTACTTCCGTTAATAAATGAGTAATTAAAAACTTTTTAAAGTTACACGTTGTTTCTTTTCTATAACCATTTTAACAGTCTGTATTTTTTTCTTGTGCAGTCAGCAGCACATCGGCTATTCAAAACTGTCAAACTTCTCAAAAAGATTTTGAACCTTAAACAGTTCATGTTAAATTCAAAGTTGATGAAAAAGAGTCATTTTGTGGTAGCTTGATGTGCTGTTCACTATACCCAGACCTACACATTATTTAACTGCAGGCGTAGCACGGGCTGCTAAGAAATTTGTGATAAGACTCAGTGACACGTATCCCTTGAGGAGCGTCAAGAAATTTTATCATGTCAATCACACTAAGGCTGCGTTCCGAAAATCAATAAGACTCACTATTAGCACGCTCAAACGCGTCCCAATATGTGAGCGCGCTAATTTTAACCGTCATGAAGAGCCACATGACGTCATCATTAACGTCATATAGAACTTACGGCGCTAATGCTCTGGAGTGAAATCACTCTATGCAAACTGGCAGTCTGACGTTCGATAATTGTGTTTTCGGTTCAAAATGAATGTACCTGTTCTTCCGGACCGAAATCGTAAGCATGCCGATAGCACTTTCAGTGTTCTCTTTAATTTGGACAAGGCGATTATAATCGTTAGCACTGTGAGCGCTGTTATCGGACCGCAGCCTCAATACGCGCCGCCGTGCTACTCTTTAAGACAGATATTATGTCACTGAAATTGTGAGATAATGCGTGACTCAAGTCCCGTCTTGGCACCCCGAGCTACGCCTGCTTGAGGTGGCAAAGTGAATGCTATTCCCCGGGGGACTGAGCTTCTAGTGGATTCTAGTCGCAAAATTTAATTAAAGCGTTGAATTCATGAAATTTTCTACACTACAATTAGTAGCAAATAAAATTATAGCACTGAAATCTAAATCAGCTGTTCTATATCATCTAGGTTCAGTGAATGTTGAACATTTGTATGGAACAGCTGATTTTTTTTTTTGCGATTTCAAAGTTGGTCTGATATTGAAAGTTGTTCAGTTTGCTTGTCTGAACAAGCACACAAATTTTTTTGGTAAAAATAAACTTGTATAGACTCAGCCAATCATTCCTTCACCCAATGACTGAACATTTTTCACAATCGACGAAATAAAACAATTATTCAACAGAATACTGTAATTTATTACAGATCTAATCACATAATTACTTAATAATGACTAAAAATTTAAATGGTAAGGTAATTAACAATTCGGGGCGACCAAATTCTTAGAACTTCAGCACTGGCTTCAACACAATAAATTAAGATTCAAACATTTATCTAATGCATTACCCCGTACAATTTTATCTAAGAGTATCACAAAGAAAACGTCAGGGTAACGAAGTTTCGTGTCATGTACTAAAATTCAACATTCACGCCGCCTGACTCAATATTTACAACACTAAGTGTGTATTTTGGCCTAAATAAACATTGTTTTCCACTAACACATCACAAAATATGCTTCAAGTATTTTTTTTGTGCAGATGTTAACATTTTAACGTTATTTAATTATTGGCTTTAAAATCTTAAATAATTCCATCGATTGATTATTATTCATAGAATATTTTCTCAGTGCAATATGATTGCTTCACCTAATCGAAAACAAGTTGCAACTTGAACAAAAAAGAAGTGATTCAACGACAGACGCTTTCGTAATCATACAATTTAAAATGAGCAGCACTTGTATACACGAAGACATCCAGCGCTGCGGTTGCGTTTCACTTTACGTTTGAACGTCGCTCGCTACACGGCACTATTTCAAGTTTTCAATTTCACACACATGCAGATTTTGAGGTCACACAGGCGATCGTCAGGCGCGTTCGGGCGGGGGTCAGGCGGCGGGCGTGGGCGGCGCGGGCGACGCCTCGTCTGGCTTGCTCTCCAGCGAGAATGGCGGGATGCGGCAGTCGAATGTGTACCCGTCTTCTCGCTCCATGCGAAACGTGCCCCTTGACAAATCAACGAGATAATGTTTAATAATAGTATTCAAGAAATATTGCAGAAAATTTCAGCTGTCAGTTATTTTTAATACTGGGTTAGTCAAAATGTGTATCGAGCGGTGGGGGTCCTAACGTATGAATATTGACTAATATAACGCACAAGTTTACTTTTCCGAAAACAATTATACTAAGGAACAAATTTAGAGGAACACTACACTTTTTACATAGATTCAAGCTACTTTTACAACATCATATCGATGTGTGATTGACCTTTAATGCGTTTGTTTGATTGTTGTTATCCAGGATTAATGACCAAGGCCATAACGGATAATGACAAAATTTTCCTTTTTGTGACCTGGAGAAGAACGGTAACTTTTAATGGTGGTCTTTTTTATCACAATCGTACAACTGGTTTCCGCGGTGAATGTTTTTTTTTTTGTAGCGAATCCGATGGCTAGAAAGCTGGTAAACCTAAATATGGTTTCGTATGCTGAAATACACAGCGTTATCAAAACTAGAAGTGAATTTTTATCGTTCCTCTATTTTTATACAAATATAAAACATAATTTTAAAATTAAACAATGTACAACCCTGTGAGTGAGCGGAGCTTAGGGCGGCACTTACGCATCACAAAATATGTGGAGTGACAGGTGTCTATTCTTTTATACATGCCACGTACTTCGGACGAGATAAATTAGGTCATTTTGTTGACCCTGGAATGACCGTAATATAAAAAAACACCAGCTGACGACTAAGGCTGCCACACAACGTAGTTTGTTTTGAAATCATAAAAAATCCTTAACTCCAATAATATCGAATTTCATTAAAAGTGCTCGGAACTTAATTTGTTTACTATCATGTGTACTTTCTAAACCTTTCAGCTTGATACACCTTTTTAGACTAACCCAGTAAATAGTTTTCATTGTTTTATAAAAGATGTTTTCTTATTACACAAACAATGAAGTTATTTTTTACAACCATACAAACAAAGTTGTATTCCTAAGTGCTTATCACATTAGCGGCTTGTGTGCATGTTCAAAGCGGAACGGGAGCTCAGTGAGAAGCGAAGACGTCACGGGCGCGTAGCGAATACGCAACTACTCGCGGCGCACGCGGCGTGTATGTGCACGAATGAACTCCGACAAGGACAGGACAGGACTGGACAGGAAATAAATGTTGTTTTTATTATTTCGAAGACGCAGGAAACGAAAACGAAAGCATCGACGAATTTGGGAGGATCCATTATCAACTAAACAACTAGAAGGGAGCGACCACTTTGTGCACTTTTGCAATTTTGGCCACCGAGCTAAGCTGACGAAAGTTATAAAAATGCGCTAAAAAGTTAAAATAAACTTTTACACTAAAACTTTTACTTATAACGTTATTTCACATTTAACACAATTTATATGACATAAAAGATTTACTTATGTGTAAATTATTTAATTTACTTGTTTATCTACAAAAGTAAATCTCGCGACAAGCTTTTATGTCATATAAATTGTGTTAAATGTGAAATAACGTTATAAGTAAAAGTTTTAGTGTAAAAGTTTATTTTTTCTTTTTAGCGCATTTAAATAAAAGCTTGTTTTTAAAAAGGTTTTTTTACATTTAATTTATTTTTTACTTTTTAGATATCACTGAACACGTTTCTTAGTCTGTTCATCAAATTGCTAAATATGCGAAAATATAAAAACATGAGCAGTCGCATCATTTGATCAAATCGACTAACAAGTTTGATTTTGATCACAGCTGAAAGACCTACCGACCTATCTACAGTCATAGACCTGAGTATCTGATACAAATTCCAGTTTGATATCTCTACGCGTTCCTTAGAAAAAGGGACTTGCTTGACAGACAGACAGACAGACGGACAACGGAGTGATCCAATGAGACAGTAAAAGGGTTCCGTTTGTTCCTCTTAGAGGTACGGAACCCCAAACAAGAAAAATAAAACGTATACAATATTTGAAAACATCGTGAGGCAACCTGCATACATCTGCGCAGAAATTCAATGGTGTATGTGAAGCCGACCAATCCGTACTAGGCGAGCGTGGTTGACTAAGGCATGGGCTCCCGATAGGAACAAATTATAATTAGTTCTAAATAAAATCAATAGATGTCACGGCATGTACCATACGAGAATGTAAGAACTTATTCTTACGCATTGTGTAAATATTAAGCTGTAACTAACCACTAGATGTTTTAATTAAAAAGAAATTATTATTTTCAAATCAAATTTGTTAATTTTTTAAGTAAAATTGAAAAGTTTTAAAATGAGTCTGCTTTGTTGTGCTTTTTTGTTTTGAACTGCCATCTATTGGGAGCTATTGTTAATATTTCGTCAAGACGTCAATAACTTTGAAATTTAAAAGTATGACTACAGATGGCAGTATTTGAGATACTGATAAACGGAAGTGAGCACGAACTGAGTGTTTGCGTTTTGTTTTCCAAGTGTGTATGGCATTTTCATGTCTAAATCGCAGATTACATAATTTAACATCTAACTGTAATAAATTTTTTGTTTGTCGTTAAATAATTTAGAAAAAATATACATTAGGTAAGAACGAATGTGCTGAAATATTATTTTTTATTAAATAAATGTTTAATATTTGTTTTGATTATGTCATCTTTTGGACTAACGAAACGCACAGCGCACAGAGCACATTTGTTTGAAACATTGCGACTTGACTTGTTTGTGAGTTTCGAGGTGAATTTGTGCTTGTTAATTTCTGGTGATTTATCGACGACCTGGCTTTGAAAACGGACATTTCGAATTAGATGCACCATATACGACTGCTGCAATTTTAAATTTGGACTCCGACGAACAATCCACGCACGACGATTATTAGGCTTTTGAATTTGGACTCCGACGAAGATTCTACGCACGACGATTTGGCTCTTCGAATTTTGACTCCGACTATTATATCCACACACGACAATTGACTTTTGACCTGATTAATTAATGAGAAGTGAACAAAATGCCCTGTAAATGTTCATATTATATGTGTAATAACACATTGGGTCAAACACCAATGTTTCGGTTTCCAACAGCCGATCAAAAACGTATGGAACTTTGGATAAACAATTGCGGTAAGTCTATTATATAATGACAATTGCAGTGAAAAACATCGAATATGTATTAAAGTTAATTATTGTACTAAGAGTAGTTGTTATAATTATGTTTAGGTAGTGTTTGCTTATAAACTGAGCCGCGACTGCGACAACATTGAGACTGCCGCTATGAGTATTCAGCCTTATGTATTGTTTTATTATGTTTTTATCTACACTTTTAAATAGTTGTGTTTTTGTCAATAAAAGCGATGCAATAATTGCAGCCCATTTAGAAAGAGGGTTTACAAATATTGTTGTGATAGCTGTATAATAAAACAGATATTCTTGAGTATCCAAGCTATTATGCGCCCCACTGATAGGCATAAGTCTCTCACGAAATGCAGGCTATGTACTTCCAGCACACTGTCCCAGTCCAGTGTAGTGTAGACTGATGGTATACACCAGAGCCTCTTCTGTATATTGATTGGGTGCACTGTAAACCTTTAAGGTTGGCTTGGATTATAGAAGGTGTAATTTTGAATCCTGTCACAGATATCATATTTTAATACTAGTAATGTTACATAATTTCCTTTACACCCCATGAAAGAGATCGTTATATATTTTTTTTATTTAAGGAAACTTAACCATAACCAATTTGCCACAAGAAGCACTAAGGAATAAATTTATCTGCATAGAACATTTTGAAAAAAAATACATACACAATGAAAATGCCCAAAGAAAAAGGTTAACATCAATGGCTGTGCCGCTGCACTACAGACATGGATGCACAAATATATATGATTCACCTGTTCCGTCTACATCACAAGGTACAAATAAAGCATTTTACAGCTGCTTATTGTATTATCAAAAAAAAGTGATTTCAGAAATCAATGGGAGTTCTAATAGGTATAGTATCTATAACATTTTTATAAAACTTTTATTAGGACACTGTTATCCACATAATGTTCTTTCTATTATGTTATTCATCTTCTCACACTAAATATGTTTGTGGTTTGGGAGTAGAATGTTACAGTTAACTTTGCTTTTTAAAACCTATTAAATGGAGATAACTGCAATGCAGTGTAATTAAGAATAGGCCCTATTCAATATATTTGATAATTAATTTTTATGTATGTTCACGCTCGAGGAAGAGCGAGAGGCGGCACTGCATTCTAGTCTGTGCAGTGACAGCTTTTTTGGCGGCCGGCCGCATGTGATATGTCAGTTGAGTCGAGTCGAAATGTCATAATTTGTGGTTAGGATGATGTCCGGGCATCCATAAAATATAATACACAATATTCAAGCAAATAGTGATTTGCGCGGCGCACCTAATATCGGGGTGCGAAAGCCCGCTTTGTGTTGTGCAAAAGAGTGCCCGCTTTGTGTCAGAATCGCGTGTGAGTCGTGGTGGCCTAATAGGCATTTGTAGTGCTCCGGTCTCCACCGGTGGATCCACTGCAGATCTTCAGGAGCCGCGACTTCCTTCGAGCTAGCTCAGGAAGTCCACCGGCTACGGAGGAGACGGAAGGAGACAATTGGAGCCAAGGTAAGTAATACCAGCTTTCTATGAGTTGGTAGTCAAATAAAATTCAGCAATACAAGTCGGTGAAACGCCGACGTGGTGGAGTCTACTTGGGGCACCACCATCTCTTGGTAGCAGAGCGTGGTTGTTGTTAGATTTGAGTATTTGATTAGTATTGTACAATTAATATTGTAATCTTGTTGGTTGTCCAAACGGGCAATACATATTAATTGGTTTTGATTGCTGATTTTAAACCGACTACCAGCTCATTTGTGGACCGATCTCCTTAACTAATTGTCATTGTATATGAAAAATTGAGGTTAAATGTCTTTTGTTGTTCTAGTTAAGTTCTAGCATTTACCTATATTTAAATTTTGGTTTGTTTTTTCATATCTTTGTTTTGCCCTTGACTATTTTGTTTGTTAAGTTGTAAACTTATACTTGAATTTAATTTGTGTAAAAGATTTTGCTGCTAAATGACTTTGCTGTTGTTGTAATACACTATTTTGCTGTGTTAAGTTTTAGCATTTACATTTGATTTTGTTTTGTTTGCCTTTGAATATTGTGTTTGTTAAGTTATTGACTTAATGCTTGAATTTAATTTGTTTGAAAAATTCTGTTGTTAAATGCCTTTGTTGTTCTAGTTAAGTTCTAGCATTTACACTTGATTTTGGTTTGTTTATATATTTTGTTCTGCCTTTGAAGTTCCTCCCGATCTGTTTTATTGTCTGCGGTTGTCGGTCTGTTTGTCCGTGTATTATTATAGTGTTTATTAATTTTGGTGCAAAATGGTCCCGCCAGTCAGCCCGCTTAGTGGTGCCCGCGCGGGTGCACAAAAGATTTTGAGATGGTTTGCTAGTGCCGTCGCTTTGGTAGACCGACCAGACCGAGAACAGGCCTTGTTAATTCGGCATGAGGGAGTACCGGCTCGCTTGAAGGAATTGGAGCAGCTTTTCGTTGCTCATCAACAATATCTGCTCGACCACCCAGCCGAGGGTGCCGCTGAGTTGCGGGCAGTCGACCAATTTAATGCCGATTATGATCAGTGTTTTGAACAGGCGGATGTGATTATAAACAAGGCTCAGGCAATCCTATCCGTCCGGAGGGGTGAGTCGTGCACGCCCGGGGAGGTCAAGCCTACCCCGGCCGGCTTGCTGGGCAGACTGCCCACTTTAGACATCCCAACCTTTGATGGGAACTTGGCTTCTTGGATGGGGTTCATTAACCTCTTTGATAGCCTGGTTCACTCGAGGGACGACCTGTTCCCTAGCCAGAAATTGGCCTATTTGCTCTCTGCCTTACGGGGAGAGGCTGGTGTACTTGTCCAGCATCTACCTGTCAATGATGACAGTTATGATATTGCAAGGGCGTTGTTGACCGCCCGGTATCAGAATGTTCGCTTGCTAGCGGACACACATGTGGCTGCCATTTTAGGGCTGCCACGAGTATCGCGGGTCTCCTCATTGAGGAAGGAGATTTTGAACCCGCTGCTAAGCGCTATTAACGCGCTCAAACGACTTGATCTACCGGTGGACCAGTGGTCCTTTATTTTGCTCCACCTCATCCTCGATAAGCTTCCCATGGAGATGAAGGGACGCTTCGAACAAAGGTACGGGGGCAATAGTGCCTCGTACCTCCCCCCCTTCTCGGATCTCCTCAGATTTTTGGAGGATGAGTGTCGGATGACCGACCACTTGGATCTGGCTCCTATGCCGGGACCGAGTACAGGTCGCTATGAGGCGACCCGGGCAGCGCCACGGAGAGAGCGCCGCCCGTACAAGCAGTATACTGCAGTGCGGCAGAACTCTCCACACAGGGAGAGGCCGATGCCTTGCAAGTGTTGCAAGCGGGATGGCCATCGTTTGCCGGCCTGTCCCAAATTTGTTGGCCTACGCACCGAGGGGCGTAGGAATATGGCCAAGCAGCGGAATTGGTGCTACCGCTGCCTGGGGGCCCATATGGCATCGGCTTGCCCCCACCCACGAGATTGCCACTGTTGTGGAGGGGCCCATCACCCCCTTTTGTGCTTCAACAATAGAAACACTCGTGAGGTGGTGAGAGAGAGGGACTCGCACACGGGCGGGGGCCCCCCTAGGTCACCCACCTCTCCGAGGAGATCGGAGGGGCGTGCCACCCCTCCGCGGAGATTGGACAGGCGCCCCCCCTCCAGTGAGAGGATTGGGCGCCCCACCCCCCCTACGGGCGGGGGGGATCGACGCGCCGCTTATGAGGCGCCACCGCGGGATTGGGCCGCGGTTATTAGGGAGCCACGTCGGGAGACAATACGCTTCTCTCCCCCTCTGATGGAGAGACCCCGGTTGTCACGGGCTCCCCCAACTTTCGCCCATCATGGGCACCGCCCGGCCCCCCGATGCAGCTTTGGTCGGGGTGTGTACGTGCCGGATTGGGACCCGCTCGAGCGCCTTGAGCGCCCTATTCCTCCGCCGCGCACGCATTTTTCTTCGGACCCCCCTTCCCCCCCGTTGCGGGGAATGCGGGAGGATTTTCACTAAACCAACTGTCGGCTGCAACCCCCCCACAGGAGCAGGTGCTGTTACCAACAGCCTCCGTACAGGTGTGGGGCCCGAGGGGCACCTTTGTTTTAGTTCGCGCCCTTTTGGATACGGGAGCTCAGGGTTGCATTGCCTCCAGCTGGCTGGTCCGGCAGTTGAGTTTGAACACATCTCCATACCTTGAATCGGTACGAGGAATCGGAGACCTGCGGATCCCGGATCCGATCGGTCAGGTTTTGTTCTCCTTCTCCCCCCACTTCTCTTCAGCGCCCAAAATTGGCGCTACCGCGATTGTTTATGAGAAGGTTGTTGGTCAGCTTCCGCAACAGCACGTTTCGCGCGCTGTCGTTGATGCGACATCAGGATTGACCTTGGCTGACCCTTCCTTCCACCGAACCGGTCCGATTCACTTATTGCTCGGTGCCGATGTTCTAGGCCGCGTGTATTGTGGGAAGAGGAGAGAGTTACAGAAGGGTGGGCTGGTAGCCTTATCTACATCGCTTGGGTTTGTAGTGATGGGACCAGTTAGGCATAACCCACCATCTCCATCGGTGGACAGTTACATAACTGTTAGCTCCACCTTATCGGATGTCCTTCAACGGTTTTGGGAGGTGGAAGAGCCACCTACCGTGAAGCGAGTGAACCCCTTAGACGAGGAGTGTGAGTTGTTCTACCAGAACAATACAGGTCGCCTTCACTCGGGACGGCTGATCACTCGTTTGCCCTTTTTGTCAGTTCGCCCCTCACTTGGCAGCTCCCGGCCGTTGGCCGAGAAGCGGCTGCTGTCCATGGAGCGTCGTATGAGTAGGAACTCCGACCTCAAACAGAAGTATGTCGACTTCATGCGAGAATATGAGCAACTGGGGCACATGTCGGTCTCGCGACTGGACTGGCGAAACGAGGAACATAATTTTCTTCCTCACCACGCGGTTTTGAAACCTTCCACCGGGAAGATACGCGTTGTTTTTGATGGGTCAGCTCCTACGTCTACCGGAGTTTCGCTGAATCAATGTCTGCATGCTGGACCGAAGTTGCACCACGAGGTGGGTGATGTATTGACCAACTTCCGTCGCCATGCCGTCGTCTTTGTGACCGATATCCGGATGATGTTTCGGCAGACTGTGATTCACCCGGACGATAGACGATATCAGCTCATATTATGGAGGGAGGATCCCAGGGATCCCATGCTGGTCTACGAGCTGAACACCAATACATACGGTTTGCGTTCGAGCCCCTTTGTGGCAATTCGCTCACTTGTGGAACTCGCTGAACGTGAACGATTACGATACCCTCGCGCATCCTTGGTTCTCAAGGAGGATGCATTTGTTGATGATATTTGTACGGGCTCCTCTAGTGTCGAGGAAGCCTTGATTTTGCGAGATGAACTAATTGCTCTTCTCGGGGCTGGTGGTTATGAACTGAGGAAGTGGATGTCCAACTCACCTCAGCTTTTGTGTGACTTGCCAGACGACCACCAGCAGGAGCCTCATATTTTTGAGAATGCCAACACTCCAGATTTACTGTCTGTTTTGGGAGTGCAATACAGACCTGTCCAGGACACGTTCACCTATCGATTGGAGCTGCCAAGCCCCAAGGTCTGGACGAAACGGTTGGTTTTGTCTACAGTAGCTCGTACCTTTGACCCAAATGGCTGGATTAGTCCCGTAGTGTTTTGGATGAAGTGCTTCCTACAGGAACTTTGGTCAGCCGAAGTGTCGTGGGATGAGCCCCTCTCGGGCCGTTTGCTGCGAGATTGGGAGTCCTTCATGTTGTCTCTCCCCGACATTAACCGTGTTAGTATCCCTAGACATATACTGCCTAAGGGACGGTTTACGGCCAGCCTTCATGGCTTTTGTGACGCGTCTGAGAGTGGATACGCAGCCGTCGTATATATCCGGACGGTCGATGATAGAGGAGCTGTTAAGCTCCACTTGCTAATTGCTAAGAGTAAGGTTGCTCCACTTCGGACTCGATTAACGATTCCGAAGTTAGAATTGTCTGGAGCTACTCTTCTGGTTCGGTTGATGAACCACGTTGTTGACACCCTGGGACGTAGTGTGGACTTTGAGTCGCTCTTTGCTTGGTCCGACAGTCAGGTTGTCCTGTGTTGGATTAAGAACTCCGTCCACTCCCTGGAAGTATTTGTGGCCAATCGGGTATCCCAAATACAGGCCTCGAAGGCCACGTTGATTTGGCGCCACGTGCCAGGTGAAATAAACCCTGCTGACTGTGCATCACGTGGCAGCGAAGCCCCTCAGCTTATTGACCACACTCTGTGGTGGGGTCCCGACTGGTTGTTACAACCGTCTTGGCCTTCCACACCAGCTGTGGTGAAGGTACCAAATCCGGGCTTGCGTGTTCACGCTGTCGAGACTATGGCGGCTCCAGAGCGGGAATTTTTATTAGACCGCTACAGTTCTCTGGACAAGTTGCTCGGCGTGACCGCTTGGATAAGAAGATTTATACGAAATTGTCGCCGGCCTCAGGACAAAGATTTGTGTCCGGTCCTCTCACCGCAGGAGCGCCAAGATGCTCTTCTGCATTGGGTGCGTATGACCCAGTCTAGAGCGTTTGAACCGGAACTTAAGATTTTCCGTACCGGGACGTCCAAACTGAAGGGACCCTTGGTGCGTTTGACTCCCTTTCTGGATGATAAAGGATTGTTGCGTGTAGGAGGCCGATTGAGGCACGCTAACTTGCCTTATAGATCACGTCATCCCCTGTTGCTCCCCAAGAACGGACCATTGGTGCGATTGTTGATCATTGATCGCCATGTGAAGAATGCTCATGCCGGATGTAATGCATTGACCGCGCTCCTCCAACGGGAGTTTTGGATTTTGTCAGCGCGAAGAATAATCCGATCTGTTATCTTTCGATGTCTGCCCTGCTATCGTTTACGCCCCGAGACGATGCAGCCCCAAATGGGTGATTTGCCTGCTGATCGTGTGAATGAATCGATGACCTTCTTAGGAGTTGGAACTGATTTCGCGGGACCGTTCACTATAAAAACGTCGCGACTCCGTAATGCTAAGACTGAAAAGGCTTATTTGTGTGTGTTTGTTTGTTTGGCCACTAAAGCCGTTCATTTGGAGGTGGTGAGTGCACTCACCATGGACGCTTTCTTAGCAGCGTTAGGCAGATTTGTCTCCCGCCGGGGACTGCCTTCTCTAATTCGGTCCGATTGTGGGACGAACTTCAAGGGCACTGATAGACATATAAGAGAAGTTTGTGAATTTTTAGATAAAAATAATATTGAGATCGGATCCACACTCTCCCGTAGGGGGGTAACATGGCGATACTCCCCGCCGTCTTGCCCTCACTGGGGAGGGATTTTTGAATCTGTTGTAAAGGCCGCCAAGACTCACCTTCGCCGCGTTATTGGGGAGACTATTCTCACGTTTGAGGAACTCGCGACGGTGTTTCATAAGATTGAGGCGGTTCTCAACTCGCGTCCGTTATGTCCGTTGTCTACCGACGCGAACGATTTGCAGGCCCTCACGCCGGGCCATTTCTTGATAGGCAGACCACTTAACGCCCTGCCCGAGTATCCTTATAGAGATATCAATCCCGGACGCCTTTCGCGGTTTGAGTTGCTCCAGCAGCTTACCCAGAGTTTCTGGCGCCGCTGGCACCTTGAATATTTACACATTTTGCAACAGCGCGTTAAGTGGTCAGATAAGACAAACCCACCGAGGGTTGGAGACCTCGTGTTAGTGAAGGACCCAAACCTGCCACCCTTACGTTGGCGTCGCGGACGCATTGTCCAACTTACTCTAGGGTCTGATGGTGTGCCCAGGTTTGCCGAGGTCCTAGTTGGGGATTCTGTTTTGAAGCGCGCGGTCGCTACTCTTTCTCGCCTCCCCTTAGACTGATTTGGCGGACAGTCCGGGACTGTCCGGAGCGGGGGGATGTTCACGCTCGAGGAAGAGCGAGAGGCGGCACTGCATTCTAGTCTGTGCAGTGACAGCTTTTTTGGCGGCCGGCCGCATGTGATATGTCAGTTGAGTCGAGTCGAAATGTCATAATTTGTGGTTAGGATGATGTCCGGGCATCCATAAAATATAATACACAATATTCAAGCAAATAGTGATTTGCGCGGCGCACCTAATATCGGGGTGCGAAAGCCCGCTTTGTGTTGTGCAAAAGAGTGCCCGCTTTGTGTCAGAATCGCGTGTGAGTCGTGGTGGCCTAATAGGCATTTGTAGTGCTCCGGTCTCCACCGGTGGATCCACTGCAGATCTTCAGGAGCCGCGACTTCCTTCGAGCTAGCTCAGGAAGTCCACCGGCTACGGAGGAGACGGAAGGAGACAATTGGAGCCAAGGTAAGTAATACCAGCTTTCTATGAGTTGGTAGTCAAATAAAATTCAGCAATACAAGTCGGTGAAACGCCGACGTGGTGGAGTCTACTTGGGGCACCACCAATGTAGGTAAGTATCATTTATTTTTGCAGAGTGTATTTAAATAATCTGTTATGAATCTGCAAAACTTACTTGTTAATCCTAAAGCAGATTAGATTATATTAAGCTTTGCAATGTTATAATTATTGCAATAAATCTATGAGTCAATTACAATCATATTTGAAAATTATGATAACAATTTATAGATTTATTTTTATAAACATCCTATAATGTATTGTAATCAACTGGCGATACTTTGGGGAAATGGCCAAATTGAGTATCAAGTACTTACTAGTGAAGAAATTTAACTACCTCTGAGGTCTAGTGGTAGAGACTACCCCTAGGCCCTATTTTTAATAATCGTCAGGTTCAAAAATAAAGGCCCTAATTCTGATCTGGAGCTCTGGAGGTCTGGTTTTTGATTTCCCATGGTCGGCAGAAGACTTCTGCCTGGTTTGGTTGGTAGCAAGGCTTCAGAACTCATCTGGCTAACTACCACCATTTAATTTATGTTTGTTGCTATTATGGTAAGATAATCATCTCCTCATTTGATGAGGAATCCAAGTGAAGCACATTCCCATCTTCGGCTTTATCGTCACTTATCATCAGGTGAGATGTAGGCCAAGAACTTTCCTGTCATTGTTTTAATTAAAGTCATATTATCAGCACTTCTTTAAGTACCTACTAATTTAATAGACATCAAACAAAAAAAAAATATACAATAATAATTAATCATAAATAAAATAGTATGTACATGTAATACCACTCTGCTGTGCTGTGATATCAAATCCATCTAATTGCCATTTTTTCACTGCACAGCAATGGTGGCACCAGTCTGTGCTGTTGCAGCAGTGAAAAAACGCCCAATTAGGTACATAGTATAAAAATGGATGGTATTTAACAGTATCTCAATTTATTCCTGTTTTCTACTAGAAAATTTGACCTTGTTTCGATAAAAATACTAATTGTGCACTTAAATTAGCTTCCTAAAATATTCCATAATGAACACCTATTTAATAACAGATAGTATTTAACTGCAAATGAAATCAATATTCCTTTTAGTGTAATAAACTATTTGCCCTTAACAAGTGAAATGGGTAGAATTAGGTTCTGGCATAGTCATTTCGGTCAATTCACCGAAGTTTTATTTATTATTAGACTTCCATACTACTTCTGTGTTAGAAAGATTTCTATATTTAAAGTAAGATTTGGTAAATAAAGTAATTATCAGCAATGCATTTTGTCAAAGGTTATTTATGCTTTGAGTTGAAATATATCTGGTGTACAATCATTATATCTGATGTGCAAAAATTATTTAATTGATGAATACAAGTTGATGGGCATTGTCATACAAGCAAAAGGTTAATTTGTAAGTCCATGGTTGATGGGTGGTAAGTTTTTTGATGTACATTAAAAAATATACATATAAGAAATATGTAGTAGGCTGACTCGGGCCCCTTGCAAGCGATAATAGCTTACTCACATTTACTGACTATAGGGCGCTGTCGCTTTTAGTTTAGAAAAGTATTGTAAGTGTAACCATTAAAGTGAAAAAGTTTCCTTTCAGGAATAGGCAGAGAGTCATCATCATCATCACAGCTCATATACGTTCCCACCGAGGGGCTCGAGCCTACCCTATGTTAGGCAGAGAGTCATCATCACAGCTCATATACGTCCCCACTGAGGGGCTCGAGCCTACCCTATGTTAGGGTGATTAGGCCTTAGTCAACCACGCTGGCCCAGTGCGGATTGGTCGACTTCACATACACCTTTGAATTTCTTCGCAGATGTATGCAGGTTGCCTCACGATGTTTTCCTTCACCGTAGGAGCGTCAGACAAATGTACATATGAAATTCGAAACGAAAAACACAGTGGTACATGGCGGTCTCGAACCCGGACCTCCCGATTGGAAGACAAGTGCCGAGTCCACAGCGCCACCGACGCAGAGAGTAATAGTTTCTTATTGTTATGCCTGTGAAATGGAATGAGGATAGGTTTTTTTATTCAATTTAATTCTTGTTATTAGGTTCGTGATTTGAGAAGATGACGTTAAAGTGGGGACTAACTATTTTACTTAATAAATCACGTATTTATTTGTAGTGATTTGCTAATTAAACAAAAAAAAAATCGATTTCGACGAATACGAAATATCTGCTTATTTTGAATTAAATGTACATAATGTTAATAGTAGTCTTTAATGAATCGGTAGAAAATTCGGACACCGATTGTCGGTCGTGTGCGCTCGCACTAAATATGCCTGGCCCTTGCCTGGGGCCCTACCATGATCGCTTAGAGCAAGGTTAAAACAATATTAAAACAGAGACACCGCTCTTGCTGCGTATAGCGCCATCCCGCTCTCAGCGCGGTTTTAATATTGTTTTAAGCGATCATGGTTAGGGGGCTGGTCGGTCAATAATACTTCCGTTAGGGCGCTTGCGCACTTATACGTATTCGGTTCGTGTTCGCTACGTCAAAAAAACCGAACGGGAAATTTACGTCCTAGCGTTTGCGCACTTATCCGTATGCGATTCGTGTTTGAGACGGTTGTGCGATAAACGTCAAGATGGCGAGATCACTTCCTGTCCTGTTTTGAAAAACCTACAGCAATTTAGTACTTATCTGGTACTATTTGATACCAAACTTTTTACGGCTTTTTTAAAATTTTAACGGCTTTTATTATTAAAATTGCGGGATCTTGTCATGCTCTAACATTGAAGTTACTAAATATTTGATGTAACAAATTAAACCACAATTTAGTACCTACCTCCAGAAATCAAAAGCAGTTTCTTTTTAAATCGAATATTTAAAATCTGATGGCACAAAAAAAACAAACTATGAAATATTTTGCAAAAAAAAACAGACCAATACAAATACCTAGGCGGCCTTATTGCTAACAAGCAATCTCTTCCAGGCAATCTTGGGACAAAAGAATGACGCAGCATATTCAATAATGGAAAGGCTACAGAACTAGGACTAAAGAAAGTTTGTTATATGGGAAAGAAATTACGAGCAAAACTTCCAGCTTAATTGATATTTGAATAAGCTGTAGGCGTTTTAACATACCACTTATAACATATGTTTTCCAGTATAAATTGTCATTTTAAATAAAAAACGATTAAGCCATTATTATTAGTACATATATAAACGTTATAACAACTTCATCAAATAATATAAATAAATGATGATGAAGACCCGGCATCCTGATGTACACCTAAAAACGACTTGAAGTAAGAATTAACGGATCGAACACGTATGAGTGCGCAAGCGTCCATACAATCACTAGGACGGCCAAACCGGATCAAAACCGAACACGAATCGAATACGAACCGAATACGTATAAGCGCCCTTACGTTGTAGTTCGTATAGACAGTTCGAAGTGTCACTTTTTACAAAAAACCTAAATACAGTTCTAGATAATCGTAGCTTCGAGCGTGGACATTTTGTCAGATAGATTACAACGCATTATTTGGTAATTTAATATTTGTCGAAAAAACGTCTGCAACATAGTCACCAGAGCTACTTATTCGTGACAAGTAGATCTCCGCACAGCTTTCCCGTTACTTGTAGCGAATGTAATATCCCGTCTCATGCACCCGCGCAAGTCAGCGCTGCTTATACTATTTTTGCAGCATGAGGTTCAGTGATACGTGGCCATATAGATTAACTGTATTTTTTTTTAGTTTGTGTCGGCGGTGTCGGCGGATTCCTACAAACAGTAGCGATGATAATACGAATAAACATTATTATTTTGTTCTAGGTCAAGAATCACCCGAACTAAAAGTACTAAAGCCAAAAAGAGTTTATGCTGCTGCAAAAAAAAATGAAACAAATCAAGAATCAGAACAAACTCTACATACGAGTATATCTACAACACCAAAAAAGCGTAAAACGAGTGAAGAAGAAACAACACCAAAATGTAAAAAATTAAAAATGTCCGTAGTAAATACAAATAAAATTTTACGCAAGGAAAGGGCAAAATATAACCGTCTCAAAAAAAAACTGAATAACCAAAAATACAGTAATTTAAATAATTTAAAATTAAAAAGTGAGAATTCAAAAATTTTAAGTTTTATGCAAATAAAAAAAAATAAAAAGCAGTGTACTGAGGCTGAAAAAAAATTTTGCATGTCACTTTTTTATAAGTCACCTGCGGCTTATAAACATTTGAGAAAAGGGGGTGTAATACTGGCTGCTCCCACAACTATACAAAACTGGCTTCAAGCTACAAATTGCATGCCTGGTATTAATGAAGATATTTTTCATAATATCGCAATGAAATTTGCTGATCAACCAATCAAAGAAAGATCATGTGTGATTTGTTTTGATGAAATGAGCATTAAAGTTGATTTAGAATACACCAAAAAATATGATTTAATTGAAGGTTTTGAAGATTTTGGTGGTGGTGACCGATCCCCCAAGGAAGCCAAATATGCTCTAGTATTTGTAGCCAGAGGAATTTACCTAAACTGGAAAATTCCTCTGGCTTATTTTTTGTCGCAAAATAATATTAAATCAGATAAGTTGATTGAGTTGATTAAATCGGTGATTAATAAATCGTTTGATTCCGGAATACTACCGAAGGTGATTGTTTGTGATCAAGCGGCGACAAATGTTAAGGCGATCAAATCCTTGGGGGCAACAAAAGATAACCCATTTTTTTTCATTGATGATAGGAAAATATTTTCGATCTACGACGTTCCACATTTAATCAAAAATATAAGAAATAATCTAATTGACAATAATTTTGATTTAAATGGCAATGAAATTTCATTTAATGATATAATTTCTATTTATAATATTGATAGAAACAATAAAAGTAAATCATTACGAAAATTGACCCCAGTACACATTAAGCCGAATAACTTCCAAAAAATGAAAGTAAAATTAGCAACGCAAATATTCAGTAATTCTGTGGCGGCAGCAATGCGTACAGCAATCGACAGTGGAGAGTTGAAGAGTAGCACAGCACAACACACAGCTGATTTTGTACAAAATATAAATGATTTGTTTGATTCATTAAATTCAAAAAACAAATTTGATTGTAATCCATATAAGTGTGCTCTAACTAATAATAAAAAATCATGTGTTCATAAATCATTGATTAAAGGGAGGGAGATATTTGTTGATTTAAAAAAAAAGATGATTAATAAATCAAATATTATAAAATTTTCTAGCCCTCCTTGTTTTGACGGAATGCAACAAACTATTAATGCTATTCTTCAACTTTCCACTGAAGAATTTTCAAAGGGTACTGGGGTCAAATTTATTATGACGTATCGATTTAATCAAGATTTAATAGAAAATTTATTTGGAATCTTTAGAATGAGGGGCGGGTGTAATCGCAATCCAACATCAAGGTGTTTGAGGGCTTTGTTTCGATCAAATTTATTAAATAATTTAATAAAATTAGAAAACACAAATTGTGAGACGGATACCGATGTTTTTTTATCCGCTTCAGAACCCTTGCAGCAAAATACACAACGGACAATAGCATCATGTTCTAATAAAACAATCGCTGGACCGTCAAATGTCGATGATATAGGAGTATCTTCTACATTTGAAGGTCCAGCGACTTGTGAACAAACAATGTTAGATTCGACACCACAAGCTGAACACAATATTTCCTGCGAAATAACTTTAGAAACATGTTCAGTTGTGTATTTTGCTGGCTGGTTGGGCAAAGTGTGTGTTGAAAAATTTGATTGCTCATTATGTAGAAATGAAATGATTAAAGACGAAGTTGATTTAATAGATAAAAAGCAATTGTTATTAATCAATAAAACCTATTCCAATCACTAAAATCACCAACAGATTTTTTGTTTAATTTTGTAAATCAAATACTTGATTTGTTTAATGATAGGATAAATGATATTCATCGAGCTAATCTGGTATCAAATTTGATTAAAAAGGTTAAAGAAACAATTTGCTTGCCTGATGATTACCATGATATCAATCATATTGATTTTTTAATTAGAAAATTATTAGAAGTCAAGATTCATGATTATTGCAAAACTAAGAAAAAGTCGTTGCAATCACAATCAAAATTAAGAATTTTACAACACAAATAAACATTCAGCATACTTTTTTCAAAATCTGAAATGAAAGTTTCGAATAATACTTCTTAAGCCAACGCCAGTTTACAAAATCCGATGAAAAGATTAATTTTGTGTTTTCTGTGTCAAATAAAATAAAACAGACTTCACTAGTACCAAATGAAAAAAATAATATAAGCATAACATACAACATTATATTTTTATAATGAAGCTGGTGCCAAATTTTAACCTAACTACATTAGATGTTCTTATATTTATTTATAAGTCCTTCCAGGTGATTGCTTGGCAGTGGTACCGACTAAATATAAAAATGAGATTCAAATAAGTACGTGAATATCTCCAGAAAAAGACATGAAATAAGTTGGACGTGCTTATGATATTTAAGTTTTCCTCGATTTTCCTGGGATCCCATCATCAGATCGTAATTTAGTGACAAGATCAGCTCAGGAATACATAGCGCACCTTTAATCAAATAAAGAAATAAGTCAAAAATCGTGGTTTTTGAGATTAAATCATAAAACGTAATATTATGACGATAAGAATAGGTAAGCTCAGACTCCCGCTAGATATGAACAATAAAGCTAAATAAATGATCGTCCCTCTCTTTCTTACTAATTCGGGCGAACAAGTTGCAACCAATAAAACAATACATTCAGTGATGTGCCAGCGTTGACTCAAGGAAGTCGATTTGAAGAACGAATTAAAGTGAATTAAATCTGTTTATTATTAACAGGTAAGTCGTATTTCTTGTTATATTTTTCTCCAAAAGTGATTATTCTTTGTTTTATTACGCTATAGAATCAAAATATTGTCGCGGATTATTCACATTTCGACTTAGTGCAGTTTAGTTTTTGTAATAATCCGTATGTATCAATTTCAGTCAATTCAGTTTTGTTTTAAATCATATTTTAGATTTATAGTATAGATCGACTTACTTCAGCTTATTACTAATTTATACGCAAAATAATAACATCAATAATATTTATTTCTCTTTAACATTAAAAGTTTTGTGTTCATTGGCATATTAGACAATAATTTCTTTTTAACTTAAATACCCTAATGCATACTAGTAAATACTTTTACTCTATTTTACATAGCCTAGTTTTTTTAAATTCCGATATACTCGTGTGTGCATGATCATTAGCTAATTAATAGTACTAGTGATTATGTTTGGGGTCTCACCGTTCGTTCTAACCCTTATTTTGAAGAAATTGAATGTCAATTCTCATCCATCATACATAGCTTATAGTACATGCAATAAAAAGCTATTCCAATCGTTTTAATTATTGTTTTTAGTATGGCGTCATCGAGAACACTTCAAATCCTCAGTATGGTATTCAAACACGTCTCATCATTCTAAAGATGAAGAATCTCATTATTTATTCCATTATTATTCATTCTTATAAAATAATTAAATTATGATGAAGACTAGATGTGAAGATAAAAACTATACACTAGAAGATGACAATGAAAATAGTTTTGTTCTCTTTTTAAATTATTTTGTAGTTGATTTACTTTTACTGATGGTAGTCTGACTCAAAGTACAAAAGATAAAGCTGATCTCATGGTACATCTCTTTGCCTCAAACTCGACTTGGACGACGGAGGAGCTACCCCACCAATAAATCGAACAATATGAGAGCTCTATGCCAGAAATTCACATAACTCAACGTGCGGTAAGGCGAGAGCTTAGCCTTCTTGATGTCCATAAGTTGAGTGGGCCAGACGTCATCCCTGCAGTGGTGCTGAAGACGTGCGCTCCAGAGTTGACCCCGATTCTCAAGCGCCTCTATCATTTCTCCTACATATCCCACAGGGTTCCATCTTTCTGCTCGAGGCGCACTTTAAGTACCTCGGCCTGGTTCTGGACCCCCGGAGTTTCGAAAAGCATTTTAAACTCTTCGCTCCACGGCTGTGCACCGCCGCAGGTGCACTCGGACGGATCCTCCCTAATGTCCCTCTCTCTCCGAACGGTGGCCCGACGTCCGCAGAGGGTCGTAGCGACGCGATTCGTCCGGTGTTGGCGTGGATTGGGCTCCGGCAGGGCAGCCTCACGTTTGCATGGCTGCTTCGGTCACTACTTGCACCGGGTCGCGCTTCGGGAGGAAACGCCGCGGTGTCACCACTGCGACGCTCCCGACGACACTGCCGAGCACACCCTATTGGTATGCCCGGCCTGGCGACCCCAACGCAGCGTGCTTAACACTGCGCTGGGAGGCGGTGACCTCTCGCTGCCGAGCATGGTCGTGGCCATGCTCCACGGCGAGGTGGAATGGAGGGCCGTCGCCTCCTGCGAGGACGTTATTTCGCAGAAGGAGGCCGCGGAGAGGGAGCAGGAGGCAAATCCTCAAGCCGCTCCCATCTGTCGCAGACGGATAGATAGACGAAGGCGGGCATTTGTGAAAGCGATGCCCGTCTAATGACCCTGCCGTGGAGGCCTGCGTGCAAGGTTGGCCCCGTGCACGCCGCCCTCCGTCTGGAGATTGCCCTGGTGTTCTCGGGCAATCCCCCCTTGGCGATAGCCCGATAAACTGGATTTTTTATATTTACGTCAGGTCGTTATTTGAATCATTAAGCTAAAATTTAATAATAAAGTGAAATAAATCAAAACTTTTTTACTATCATGTTTACTTAATATTTGCTAACATTACCTATTTATCAAACTTTATGCTAGATACATTTTGTTTTATCAAAATTAAACCAATTCATATATAGATCACTGAAGTTGACGCGGATGAAATGAAAAACTTTGAACGCTGATTCCCAAACATCTGCAATTTTGTGTTATTTCTTTTTTTGATTAAGCGTGCGCTATGTATTCTTTCAATTTAAAAAATAATGTTGAAAATTGGTCTACGAATGGCGTAGTAATCGGTTAACATACATAAAAAAATAGATACAGTTGAAGATGGAAACTCCCCCTTTTTTAAATCAATTAAAAATATACAATGTGTTAATTAAACACAAAACTTCGGACAACGTCAACGCCTCAATGGCCGTTACGACTGGTCGTGCGTGGTGTTGGCCGTCTAGTGCACGAGGTCCCTTATATTTGTGAGGGATAATCCACAAAGGTGGACTTCTGTTTTATTAATTTTTTGTACTGTTTTTCGCAATAGAGTTATATATAAAGAGCACACTATCCTGCAGCATTATGCTTCGAACTACGTAATCGAAGCTTTGATACTAGCCTTGGAATAATAACCAACACTGAATCTCCCCTCTCAGTAAGCCTATTTTCTATTCAACAGCCCAGCCTCGGTTCACTCAAGCAAGTCGCCTACATACAGCTAAGCACGCAATTGTTTTGTGTTATGCCGGTGATATTATTATAGGTACAAGTTTATTTTTTAGGTATTACAAAAATTTTGTGTGCTTGGTCAGACAAGCAAACTGAACAACTTTCACTATGGGACCAACTTCGAAATCGCAAAAAAATCAGCTGTTCCATACAAATGTTCAACATTCACTGAACCTAAATGTATGGAACAGCTGATTTTTTTTGCGATTTCAAAGTTGATGCCATAGTGAAAGTTGTTCAGTTTGCTTGTCTGAAGAACAACACAAAATTTTTGTAGTAACTAAAAAATAACCTTGTATAATTTAATCTACTTATATCATCTGATTCGATTACACAGACAATTTCGCGAGCGTAGTTATTTCCAGCCTTCTTGGCCACATCTCGGTTCTGTATGTCAGTAATAATAATATTAAATTGATTCCGTTCCATAAACAAGTGGAAATAAATACTTTTGAAAAAATAATGTTCTGGCTCTGTAAAAACTGTAGGTACTTTATAATTCCGATTAAAGTTTTTGTGATTATTTACCAAAACCCAGATTTTTATTCTTTCTCTTGCTTTCTATACCTTTAGCTGCAACGCCTTTTTTGACGTCGAGGTTATTAAATGTAATTTTCGTATGTATACTTGCCAGCAGCAGCTACTCCGGATTAATTATTGGTACTTCTTCGTCTATGGTACTATATACCAATATTACTACAAATTATTTAAATAAAAACCGAGCGTTTGTCGCAAAAAGAGCGCTAGTAGGCTGGCCGCTTTTCCATTTTAATATGCAACCGCACCTCAGACTACGGAAAAAAGAAAGAGCGCTAGTAGGCTGGCCGCTTTTCCATTTTAATATGCAACCGCACCTTTCTTTTCCATAGTCTAAGAACCGCACTGAACCGCCACAAAATTTTAACCGCGGCGGTTGATTGGAGGTTGGAGAGCCGCGGCCACCCGCGGCCCGCTTCGCGGCTGGCCGCCATCTTGTTTATATGCACTGGCGGCTCGGCTGGTGGTTTGTTGCGGCTAGAGATGGGCGGTGGAAAGATTCCAACTGGGAAAATTTCCGGGAATAAACCCGGTATTTACGAGGGAAAAAACCCAAATGATGGGTTTTTTCATTATTTGTCAAAGTGTGAGCTCTGTTATGTTATTGTTCATTTGTTTTTATGATTGTATCAACATTCAAAATTATTCGTATGGTTGTAACATTTAGCAGTCTAATATTGTAACGGAATAATTAATTTTTTATGTAACTATTAAGCAAACTTGAAACAATTTGCAACTTGCACTTAGATATGGCTTACGTATATGGGCTGTGATGATGGCTTAATTAATTTATTGATCTGCCCCGTTTATTTGCTAACTTCGGTTGCCCACTCCAAACTGTCATTTTGTAAGGATGTGGATATCTTTGGTATGGAACCTTTTTTTTGGGAAGGGGGAATCGCTTTACGATTCAACAAGGGACTGAAATGCTGCCAAAGCCGCCCCTTGGATATGCACTTGGAGTCGGATATAAACTCCATACCTGGCTTTCTACCCCCATAGAGGCACGAACGGCATCGGCGCTAGCCATTCCCCGAGCGCACCCCCTGGAGACAGGGCCAACGTTGAGCCAGCATTGCTGACCCAAGCGCTGGGACTACTCTACGGAGGGGTCGCCAAGTGCCATAATGCGACCCACCCAGGCGGGCAGGCCAAGGATAGAAAAGTAATGTCATGGCCGTCGTTTTGTCAACGGCCACGTCCAGCCAGAGGTGACGAATGCGCCGGACACAGTGGAGGCACTCCGTGAAAACGGAGTGCCTCCTCTATGCATTCAATTCAATTCAAAATCTTTATTGCATACCATAATGTGTAAAATAGGTGGTTCACAAAAAATAAGATCATTATGGACCCGTTGGGCACGCAATCGTTGAACAATTCGTGGGGGAGGCTTTTGATTGCGTTGCGGATCTCTAGCGACACCGCAACGACAACCTCCCCCGCCGACGTGGCCCTCTCAGTCCACCTCTTGAGCGAGAATTTTCCCGAGAAACTTCCCGGCCTCGTCGAGCAGCACCACCGGCCTGTACCCTGACGGGGCATTGGCGGGGCAATTCGGCTTCCGAAGAAGGCAGGCTTCCAGCATAGGGGGAAACGGCCTGAGACGATGCTCGAAGTGAGCACCACCCGGAACCGCTCTTACAGGGGGCCCAGTGTCGGGCACAGGACCTTCGCTGGCACCCTGTCCGGTCCCGGCGCCTTCCCCTTCCCCTTGCGACGGAACCGCTCTCTCACCGCGTCGAACTCCAGGTTCGTCACGGTAGGGCCTGCTTCCTACACTTCCAGGGAGGCGCTGGGGGCGATCATCCTCGTGGGCTCGAAGAGTCTAGGGTCGGGAAAAAACGACCCTAGGACCCTCAGTACGAGCCCCTCGTCCATCCGGTGTATCGGGGGAGCACCGTCTTGGTACTTCCCTTTCACCAGGCGGTACGGCCATCCCTAAGGGTTAGACTCGAGGAGCTCTATAAACGAGTTCCACGACTCCGAAACGGCCCTCAAGATATCTGTCTTGACGGCCTTGTTCGCCTCCCTGTACGCCCGATGCAGAGTGTCCTCTTCGTCGGGCGTCCTCCTGGTGACACGCCTTTTGCAACGCAGGTAGGCGCGCCTTTGCTATGGTACCTAGCGTTCACATGACAGTTATGCAAAAGCAAAAGCGGAAATATTTTGTTTATTGATTTCTGTGTTGTTTTAAAAAAAGGCTACCTGCGACTTCTTTGTCTCTCGCACAAACCTTTACCCCGGCAAGATCAAATGCATCTTTGTTCTCGTACGATACGAGCGTGGAAGTATTAATGGCTTAGAACAAAAGTTTTGTACAAAGGACATGTTATTAAGTGGGCTTAAAATAAAATTATTTTTGAACCACTATCATGTTTGGTTTTTTTGATAGAGAATTTTATCTTGTGTAGGTCCATGAAAACAAAAATGATATTAAAAGCACCCTTTTTTTGAAAATAATATTTAAAAGTTGCATTTGTATTTTTTTCTTGTTTTGTATTTGCAGTGTTCCAAAGCAGAATAGTATGAATTATTATGTATGAAGTAAGAAAAAACCTTTTACACTTTAAAGTTATCTTAAATAACTTAAATAAACAAGTATTTTTAACATTTTGTATGTTTGTACAATAATGACTGTATTGGCTCCTTTGCTTTGATGGATTAATATTTTTAACCGATCGATCGATGTCGATGTCACTGTCAAAAGATTTTCTTCTGTTGACTGTAAAACTATAAGTATAATGAGTATAATTGAAAAAAAAATAATTTTCTACTGTAGTATCTTTGTAGTTATCATCAAATCAAAGTATCGATTCAAATATTTTACTTAAAGCTGACGTGACGTTGGCAAGATGTTTTTGTAACAAAAACCATCGCCATCAATAACATTAACATAAGTTATTGCAAAGTATGTAGGCTCATTTAAAAATTGAATTCAATTAAGTATGAGGATCGTATACATATTTTTATTTGATAGTTACATAGGTACGGCACCATCCATTGTTAAATAACATAACGTATTGTTTTGGCTCAGTACGAGTTCAAGGATTATGATTTCACTCGTGTCGACGTACTTATTAGAATGCTTAACAAACCGATTAGTGCAACGTGCCTTTTTTACCATTTATTAGAGGATAGGCGATTAATCCTGAAAGAATACAACGCAGGTTACGTCGGCCTTTTAATGCACGAATAAAAATGTACGGCACGCCTAGCGTAGCGGGACCCTACCCTAGGTCTATGGACTAAACACTGCCCAAGCTCTGTTGTTTTAGTCCAGTGCTGATCAAGTGAGCATAAAATAAAGAAGCATTGGTATTTATGTGGCAATGCTGGCAACTAATATAATTTTGTTGACAGAATGGGTTAAATTGATAAGGCTAGGGCTCTGAAATGTGAATTTGTGAATATTTATTTTACAAATAAAGATTAAATGTAGTCAAGAGTATATTTTATTCTTGCTCTTCATTTTCAACATCTTCTCGTACAATTATATTATCCAGAAACTGCGCAGGTGGTAGTATCACATTATTTTGGTGCCGAGCCCACCCAAGATACCATATGATGGTCATCACGTGAGCACAGCTTCCAACAGTTCGTTTTCCAATTATACAGCTACAGTAATAACCACATATTTTGTCCTCCCAATTATTAGATGTAGCTGTTTTTAGCAAAATATAGGTATAATATAATTTATTACTTTGATGTCTGGATCTGATCCTCCCTCTTAATAATGCTGTCTCACGTGATGTGATGCCTGGAACATTTGAGATTTCTAGGGTGTCATTTATTTCTATTACAAATGTTCCATTTAAACGAATGTGTTACCCGTAGTAAGACTTGGCTTGTTTGATTTGATAAACTCCAAGACTGAATAAAATCAAGTTTGACATATCCATCACAGGGAACATATTCAGTTGTGGTAACTGGGCATCATTTATTCTAATAAAACTGGCTCGGCGTCTATTTAATTGGTTCTCAAGCACAAAGTCAGCTAAATAGTTAGGCATATCAAATCTATGAAGTGCTCTGTCCAATATTGCTTGAGCATCAGCACGATCAGTTATAAGCTGATGGAAGTTATTCAATATTGCTGCACAGATTCTAAAATCATTCATCAAGTTTCTTGAAGCAGTATTAAAATATTTATTTCTGAACATCTTGAAGTCACGTTTAAAGCGACCATTCACTACTTCTATAACCCATCTGCATAAGGTAACAAGACGAGATTTGTTTGCTTTAATTGTAGACAGTTGTGTTTCACCTTCATCAAGAGTCTCTGGCTTATGAACTGAATATCCTAATGAGGTAAGTAATCCTATAGCATCCCGGAATCCTCTGTCTAGTAAAAACACATCATTCTCTCTAAAATAGTTTCTTAGAGCACCAGTTGGTGCAAAAAGCTGGTTCATTATCTCAGCATCAGATGTTGTAGCAGCATAAGGGCCAAAGACATCTAAAATAAATCCATCTGTGGTTACCATGAGAAAAGGTTTCAAAAGATTTGCATATTTATGTAAGCTGTAGGATTTTTTCTGAAACAGGTAGTTAGATGACTTTTGTAGATATATGTATGTACCATCAAAAATAACTATGGGGTTATTTTCCTGTGAGCCAAAGAGCCCTTGTGGGATTAACAGATTTCGACTGGCAAGGCTAGCCCTGGGTATATTGTTAATGCCCAAATGTAATGGTACATATGACTCTAATAAACAATTACGGGTTTTTTTTTACATATTGGCATACTAGGTAAGTAGATAAATTAAAAAGTGATGCGATTCATCGAAATGGTTCTCCAGTCCTTATTCTAATCAAATACATTCCGAGGGCTGTTTTAGGCTTTCGACAGATATTGGACAAATGACCTATGCAAGTTAAGATCGCTAAAAAGTTCAAAACAGTTAATCCAGTCCAGTATCGACAAGTAGTGTCATTCATGTTTTCAATATTTTCAAAGTCTATAGTGCTATGAACATGTCTCCTTAATAAATCAAGCATTTCTATTATATGGGTCTGTTGAAATTCAGTTACAAATTCAAATTCAGTCAGCATGTCCCAATTGTATAGACTCAAATGATCTCTGCACACACGAGCATTTTTAGTTATATACAATTTTTGATGTGTAAGAATATTTTTCTTTAAAAACAATGGGACACGCTTTCTTTCTTGATTCATACAATTCGGAACAAAGCAATGAGTAGTTGTATCTGGAGTACGGCTGTAACCATTCAATGTTAGGCTTAAAACTGGTTCTTGGAAACTATTATCAAAGTCAATGCTGGCCGAACTGGGTGGCTCCACAATAGAGCTGGATGTACTGGTTAATAATACTGGGTTTTGTTGACTGTTCTCATTATCACTGCTAGCAGAAGATCCCACTGGTCCAATTTCTAAGGATTGTGGTTGTTGCCGATGAGCCCTCAGCCAACAAGCATTACATGCCTGGGCATTTGGGGGCATCTGTAATTAAAGACATAATTTTTAAAAAGGTGAATAATACTTAATTTTTACTCTTTATTCAGAAAATGTAATGATTGTTATATTTACAAAAAAAAACAAAGTGAGTAAACACTGTCCAGTAAGCTTTAAATCAGAAAAACAATATTGTCATGTGTTGTGAACTTGTGATGGATCAAAATCTGAACTATTCATATCAGTCTTCTGTTATGTTAATCATAGTCAAATGTTTATTATGTGAATTAGGATTTGAGTAATCACTTATAAAATATTAAAAGATGTTTTTACCTCAAGAGGTCTAATTATACTGGCGATATAAGCCCACTCAGCATCACCAGAATTTAGTGCACGGCAGCGTCTTCCAGTTCTTCTAGCAACAGATATTCCACAAGACACACAAACTGAATCATGTCCAAGTTGCCGTTCACCAAGAATTCCTTCATTCCTATTATTTGATTCGAGAATCAACAGATGAACACATTCTTGGCATAAGAACTCATCATCATTTACCTAAAAAAAATTTTTTTATTGTAATTACCTGCCAATGAACTGTAAGCCTGAAAACAATCAATTTTCTGCTGATACTTAATATAAGTCAGTATTCTGAACATGTTAATTATAGAATTTTGTAAATCACATACCTGTCTAGTTATCCATTCTTCCAAGACAGAGATAATTTCAGATGCCATATTTGAGGCAATGTACTGATATTGTTGTGTAACTGGAATTGCAATCCAACAATTAATGCAGCGGACCATGATGAATATTCCCTTAAAAGTAAAAAATATCAATAATGATTAACAAGCAAAATAAAATAGTTATGTCTCCAACCGTACAAGAAATAGGTACTAACCTTAAATAATTGGAAGTATTCAATAATAGCTCAGGGTGTATCAAACAAATGTGTCGAACGTACACGTAGAATCTTTTTTAATTGTAATTTATAAAAAAGTCAGTGCTGTCTAGGACAAATTCACTTCGTATCAATGACCAAAGAAAATCCAAGCTTCGTATTAGTTCGATCAACAACAATGAATTTGAATTTTGATTTCGAATTGACGTTTGAGTGACGTCTTGACAGGCGTGAAGACGTAAAATATCATGTGTTGCCAGTAATAATATATTATTGTGGGTTGCTACTTTTTATATAAACTGATGATTGTTTAAACGTCAATATAAATAAAATGGTGCTTTTAAAAACAAAAATACAAAGTTTCTTAGTCTTTTAAAAAAACATATTTTCAGAAAAATATGTTTTCATTTCGGTTCACCTCATCTCGGAATAAAAGCCCAGCCTCCATACAAAAAAAATACATGTCCTTTTTAAAGATTATTATATGAAAATTACAGAAGTAAAAAAAATCTCAAGCTCAAAAGTAAAATAGTAAATGGTAACCTCCACGCAGTTAAAGAATGAGATTTAAAACTACAGCGTAGCGTGCATGTGCATATTGCTTAGATTATTGATAGGTCATCGCATCAGCGCAAAGACCTATCAATAATCTAAGTGGTGTTATTACTCTAACCGTATTAAGAAAAACATTACGAGTGTGTCGTACATCGTATTTTTATTCTTTAATTGCATTTTATGTTTTATATCATATTCTTACTAGATATGTGCGTATCTAATGAAAAACCCGAATATTTACCCGATTTGGGAATTTTCCGGGAATTTACCCGGGAATTTTCCCACGTTTGGGTTTTTACCGGGTAGAATCCCATCTCTAGTTGCGGCGAGCCGCCCACCGTACCGAGTTGCGCAGCCATGAACATTGAGACTGAGAAATTTATTGTTGAAATTCAACAAATTGTGAACTTTGAGTACCTAATTCTTCAAATGACGAAACACGCATTCTAACATAGCCGAAAAATTTATCATCATGCTTCTTCAGTTTTTGAAAAGAACTAACGAACTGGCCGAATTCTTTGCATATTTGTAGTAAGGGGTGAATCCAGTATCTTTTTTCATTTTTCTTTTGTTTCCTGGAGTAAAAATAGATAACACAAGCTTCATCAACACGCCTTGGAGCGCACCAACCGCTTAACGCGGTTTCATCGCGGCTAACCGCAACTGGCGGGTAACCGCGATGAAACCGCGTTAAGATGTTTAACCGCTCAAACGAACCGCCTCGGCAGAAAACCACTAGTGCGTAGGAGGGCTAATTCGTTCGAGGTACCTAATTCAAATTAAGCACATTCATTAAAGTAAGGTTCGAAATGCACTAAAATTATCCACTTGAACCGGCGGCACTACCGCCTATCTCAAAGCGATCACTCGCTATCGCTTTCATGACATTAGGCGGTACGGCCGCGGAAGATTCGTCAATGTTTTAGCAAACATTTCAACTTGTATATCAGCTGACGCGTGCGGGTCAACGCCCGTGCACACGACGCGCCGCCCGCCCCGCCATCGCCAGCTTTTGCCGTACAAAGCCGGGCGAGCACGCACTATGCACAGCACAATCGAGCACCCGCCGCCGTCGTATAGATTTTTATAAAATCTATACGACGCTAAATACGCCACTGGTTATTGATGTTATTTAATTCAAATATATCATAGCTATATATAAATATTTTTGGTCCACAGTAAATAATTAAATCACTTTTTATCAGTGGAAATTAAACTATTATATTTTTAATAAATAGGCTGTGTCTATTCGCACCCGGGTCCAAATAGAAGTTGATTGCTATTACGGATCCGGATTTGGTAGTAAATCAACGCCGGAGAATTAAACCTATTGGGACCCGGATCCGAATAGCCACTCCGTTTCCCCTACAATAAACTCGACGTCCATACCGACTCATCCCTAGTCGGGGTGGGTGATTCAGGGACTGGGATAACCCTATCCTCCAAACAACCGCGGGACATTCCGGCTACAAGACCAGGCTGGCACGCTGGTATGTACCTACCATCTGCATAGATACTTTGTACTTGCTGTTTCGGTTTGAAGGGTAAGACAGATGTTAAAATTACTGAGTACCTACTGTGACTTTACATCTTATTTCATAAGTTGGCAACGTGCACAGCAACACATGTAGACCTTGAGACCATTGGCGTAGGTAAAGTTATACCTACCTACGCCTTTGCTTGAGACCACTCTTATGCCAGTCGTAATAACAATTACTTTCGTAATGCAAATGTAAAACTTGACGCGTTGCTGCTTATTACGAAACGAATAAAATGTCATTTTGAAGAAAGATAATTTATTTTGATATCTATCTCTACACGTACTACCTGAGAAAAGGGGTCTTGAAAGACAGACAGACGAATAACAAATCTTATACAGATTCCGTTTTGTTTCCGATTTTGAGCTTAAGTGTTCAATTCCTTTACTGATCCGTAGTATTTTTTATTAAGTTGGTAAATAAAGTAAGGCATTTTATTTGGCCTATTGAAATATCCTACCCTGTTAAAAAAATGAAAAAAATACCTACATCGATTTAGTCAAATTCTCCGTTTAATGTAGTGGAAATTCTTCTGTTATGGGCCAAAGCAAATGTCTTGTTGAAATATGATCACATAATTATTTCATTTACTTAGCTAGGTAGTCGCTTTCTATTCTTTTTCTTTAATTTAAGATACTTACCTACAAAATTAGGTACTTATGAGAAAATGGTCGCTATAATTATCCCTGTCGATTGGTGCTATAAATAGTATAATAGGACTTAAATTTCAGAATTTAACGAGTTCAATTCCCGGTTTATTATGTAAGTATCGATAATAAAAGTTGTTATAATCAATACCTATTTAGGGTACATTCCCTTCGTCGAAAATCTTTAATTTTCATTCTGTAGAAATAAATGAGCGACCCCCAGTATTATGTAATCTGTGCTCCAGTGAACCATTGTGGCCGAACATTTATAATGGGTAAGAATTTAAATTGACCAATTGAATAAAATGATAACTAATTAAACAATTAGTTGTCATTTTATTCAATTGGTAAATTTGAATGTGCATAATTTCTCTCTCAAGAAATGTGCATAACTTCTCTTTCAAGAAATTGTGCACATTTCTTGAGCAAAATTCTTAATTATTGGATTACTTATAATATGGGCAATGGTAAAGAAAGTTGGGGCGGAAAGGTCCCTGAGTGGCGGCCACGTACCGGGAGACGCAGCGTTGGTAGGCCCCCCGCAAAGAAAGTTAGTTGGTAAAAATTTAAATTGTCGAATTGAGTAAAATGAGAACTAATAGGGGATCCAAGTGGAATACCCGGAACAAAATGAAGACTTCATTAATAATACAATAAGTAGTATATAAGTAATTATTCAGTGAAAATGCAATGAAAGTAGATAAGTACCTACATTCACTAAAATTACAGCTTTATGAATCATTGGATATAATGTCTTCTTGCCCATTAAATCATTTCTTGTATTGGGTAGGTATGTGGTTGGTTCAATTCATAAATCGTGTCGCTCTCTAATATTTTCTACGTTGAGCTTATTACCCACGGTTTTCCCTTATTTGAATTTACGAGGAATATGTCTCCATATTTTTATAAATAAGTAGACAAATTAATGCTAAAGTCTATCAAATAACAAAAATTATATCATGTAAGTTGTTGTGACAGTTAAGATGCTGTTTCCGAGTGTTTCCGGTTTCTGTCAGAATCCCTTGCTTTAGTTGCTTGTATAAGTGCTGCCATCTATGACATGCTTAGATAACTACGCAATGAAATGTCGATTTTCGAAGCAAAACATTGCTATGCTCACTTTGGTTTTAAGAACAAAAAAGCAGCGTCCAGTGCTGCCGCTGGGCGAGAAAACTATGGAAACTTTTTAGTTACCCGAAATAGTTTCCTTAGGCGTGCACGGATTTGTACTATGGGATTGGGCATCTGTACTAGTATTATGTTATCTGTGACTAAGGTATTACCACCCTAATATAGGATAGTCTCGAGCCCCTCGGTGGGGACGTATACTGGAGCTGTGATGATTATGAGGACATTAAGATAAATGCCCAATCCGCCATCATCGAAGCATAGAATCCAAAATGACATTGACTTAATTGAACGAGTACAGCGTAGATTCACTAAGATCCCCGCGCAGTAAAAGACACTACCGTACGAAGAAAGATTAAAAAAACTGGGCTTGACAACACTGCAGAAAAGGCGAGAAAGTGGAGACAGGACCGAGACCTTTAACATCCTAAATGGATACTACGACTGTCCAGAACTCGGCGACCTTTTCACTCGTCATACGAACCCGCGCACGAGAGGACACAATTTTATGTAGGTAACGACGCACATAGGAGTATTTCCAAGTAAAACCCGGTCAAAATTATTTAATGGTTATTTTTATAATAAAATAACGTATTGTTATATAATATAGTATTTAATTAAGATAATAAGTACAAACATTTATTAAAAAACAGATTTTGTTTGTTTTCTTAAGTTACAATTATTTAATTGTTCTCTTCATCTTCATCCTCCATATTTTCACAGCTATCATAATCTTCATCATCTTTTGATGTTGAAGGCAAAGATGACGGTCCAATCGCAATCATCAATTTTATTCAAGCGCCTCTGTTGAAAATGTTTTTTTCTTGATTTTGGTCTTGGGTCTAATAGAGCTTAAATAAGGATCGGAGCTTAGCAACAATCTATTAATAATATCTCTATTACAGGCTTCTCTCGAAAATTTTCTTGAAAAATCAAGCCTATATTGCCTAAAGTTTTTGTTTCGAGCTTCAGCTGCCTCCTCTGACAATTGACCTATTGGTAAAATTGCATGGCTTATAACTTGGGCCCCGTGAACTAGCACTTTGTGAATTGTAGGTGACATAGGGTACCATCCATATAATTCTACATACATTTTTGCTGTTCTGTTGGCGTAGGTAGCAAACTTTTCTATATCTTTGCTATGTCCACTAGAAATCACTTCAAGGATTGTTCTGAATCGCTTGATAAGTTTAATACTCACATTGGTTATTTGGGAAGATGTATCTGGGTCTGCAAAAAACCTCCGTGCTGTGTTGCCATCATTGGTTATTCCAAATCCTGCTTTAGGCACGTCTACCAGCAGACCCATCCGTTCTCTGAAATCTTTTTGAATCCTTTCTTTCATCTCTTTAACAATTTTTTTCTCTGCTGGTGTTCGCGCCTGCCATTTTTTTATGGGGAGTTTATAGGCGAGGTGGAGCAGGGACTCAAAAAATCGTATTCTGGCATGGAGAACCGAAAGTCCAAACTGCAAGGCTTCGACATTTACCTCCTGCACTTCCTTGATCTTATTAAAATCTTTAGATGTCTGTTTACAAATATAGCAACGCATTGTTGAAGATGTGTCAGTAGCAGCATTGCATACCTTGCCATCAATCATTGTGAATAGAAGCGTATGTTTTATTTTCACCAATTCATTAGGAGGTATATGTATTTCTGTTTTTGACAGATTTTTTATTTGGTAATTAACATACGCTATCTCCTCCTTAGTGATATCTTTTGATTCACTGATAAATCTGATGCGAATCGGTCTACAGAATCTAACTGAAGACGGCGTTGGATTTTGCCAAATTACTTTTGATTCACCATTTACATTTACATTAAGTCGCAAAGGTACAAGGGAACTTTGAAATATCTTAGCGTCACTATCTGAGCTATTTTGAAATTTTTGTTTGAACTGCGACTGTTGCGATCCATGACATCCCCATTTCGATATTAGTTCCATGTTTTCTTTTTCAGTGTTTGTCAATGTGCCTATCACCTCCGCAAGATATTTAAACAGGCGAGATGCTGTGTGATCTAGTAATCCTTGAAGCTGAATTTCCATGCATGTTTCAGTGACACGTATTGTTTCTTCTTTGGGATAAGTATCCTTTTTAGCTTTTTGGATTAATGAGTAACATGGGTAGATACTCTTATCGGCATTATAAAGGATTTCCCATTGCCTCCTTGTGAAGTCGCCTTCTACAAAAATTGACAATGCCTCTTGTGGCGTATGCTTTTTCACATTTATTTGATTTTTCGATAAATTGTAAGATTTTCGAATTTTTGATGCTCTTGTTGGCGTTGCTACAATTTCTTTTATCATTACTGAAGCATCTGTATTTCCAATAATACGCTGACTGACTCCAGCTGCATAAACTAGTACCTCAGGAGTTATTTGCTTCCGTATCTCACTGGTTTTCCGTCGCTTACTCCGCTCACTTAAGTTTTCAAAAGATTTTGTTGGCCGACCCGGTTTATGTATAATCTCTGCATTGAACTTCTGCAACTGTATAGAAGATGAGAGCCATGTATTACGTAAAAAACGTTCTTTTTTACGACTTACTGCTACTCATCTTTGCTTAAATTCAGTCTTAAAATATCTCAGGCTACGACTCAAAATATTTTTTTTATCCTCAGGGCACTGAGTTATTTCAGCTAATTTTGCTTCCAAAAATTGTAACTTTTCTTCAATTTTATTTTTTTTACAGCCACATGATGTCATATAAGCTTTTTCTACTAAAACTAACGGTTGATCCAATAATATCTGAAAACAAAAAATGAAATACATTAAAGCCAAATTTATCCATATTTTACGCCATCACCTTTAAATAATCCGAAATAAAAATGGCGCGCATATGCGCACAATTTTTTTTTTGTTTTAACAGGTGGATATCCCACAAAACGCATTAATATAAAAATAAGGGTTTGACAAGCCTCGACAAATAATCAAATCGAAGATTATGTTATAATTTTTTTTTTAAGTATTTAAAGTTTTCAGGTCTTTTTGCTCAGATTTTTAAAACACTCAAATGAAATTTAACATAGTTTATTGGTATGTTAATATAATCTACGTACCTTCTACTTCCATGTTCATAATAATTTTCTTCCACAAATTATCACACCAAATCACAACTAAACATAAAATTCAGTAAAAGAAAACGAATGCCGAGAACAAAGACGTGCGGTTCAGACAACGACTGGGCTCCGACTACCTGCGCGGGGGAAGGTCAGTAATCTGAGTAACAAATATGTCGTTCATTCAATGGACCGGTTATCCAGCTACAAAAAAGTGCGATTATAATAGGTTTTTATCTCACTTCGTAAATTCGACTTTTGACCGGGTTTTACTTGGAAATACTCCTATGTGCGACGTTAAAGAACACAAATATAGGCAGAAACTTTATAAGCAATCGCATAGTGAACGCATGGAACAAATTACCCTCCTGTGAACCATAAAAGTGTTAACCAGTTCAAAAATAGACTTGACAAACTATCAAAAACAATGAAATAATTGCTAAGTGAACTAAGATGTAGACATATCAGCGACAGCTGCCTGTCTAAAACGAAATCTATATACTCGTATATAAAAGGAGATGTTCCCATCTATAGACGCACGCACAGCCGTAACCGCTAATGGTAGAAACGTGAAATTTGGAAAGTTGTTTTAATTCAAAATGCGGACGCACACTAAGAAGGGATTTAAAAAAAATGTACCCTAAAGGGATGAAATAGGGGTTGCAAGTCTGTATGGAAAAATCTTCAAATTAGCAACGATTTTAATAAAACTTGAGATACGTGATCTTAAAAACATTTCATGGAACACGTGTTTCATGGTTTATTGGAATTCACCCCCTTAGGGTGCAAAATATGAGTTGAAAATTTCTATGGAAAATATTTAATATCTACTCCAATTTCTATGAAATTTATTATCAGGGCTAAATTAATTAGGCTACAATCGTTATTTGTTATACATGAGTGCAAAGTTACTTTTTAACCGCGTGCTCAACTTTGATGACCGAGCAAGCGAGGGAATCAAAAGAGTACAAGGTGAAAAATCTTTGCACTCGAGTGCAACACGTAACTTTTCATCCCCCCTCAGCGAGGAAATGACTAAATGCAAAATAAAACATTTACAATCACAAGATACTTTTATTTCAGTTTAGGTACATATTTACTACCTACGACATTATGATAGGTAAGTATTACAGAAAAATATTTATATTATGTATGACAAATAATACGTTTTATTTTACTTGTTTTCACGTTTCTTATTTATGACAATACGACGTCAAAACAAAATGGCGCGCGCAAAGCAAATTAAAAACAAAAGTACACCAAGGAGGTTTAAAGTCTGAGGTTTTAACAAATTTAAAAAAACTTGTATGGTATATTCGGCACCATGGAAGTAAATAGATTAATGATGTTTTGAAATAACATACCTAGCGCACGCGATGGTCTAAATTCAAATTCACTTTAACTTCAAGCGGATAAAAACGGCTTTGGCGGTCAGATATCGAATAGCAAAAATACTCTTTCCGAGATGGGGGGATGAAAAATTATTTTTCCTAGGGAAAATAAATAATATACGATAGCCGCGAGCGGAAAGCTAGTAATCTAAACTAATATTATAAAGCTGAAGAGTTTGTTTGTTTGTTTGTTTGCTTGCTTGAACGCGCTAATCTCAGGAACTGCTGATTCAAATTGAAAAATTCATTTTGTGTTGGATAGTCCATCTATCGAGGAAGGCTTTAGGCTATATAACATCACGCTACGACTAACAGGAGCTGAGCATCAATGACAAATGTTGCAAAAACGGGTGAAAAATATACGGCGAAACGTAGTTCGCCGGCACAGCTAGTAAAAGATGAATAACAATAGTCACCACATGTGTCCGCTGGGCGCCTGCAGGCTGACGTGGCTGCTGTACTGGAAGGCGGGCGCGTGGCGCGCCAGCACCGGCTCCTGGCCGACCACGCCGCGCCCGCGCACCGTCTCCAGCGTGCCGCTCAGCGAGAATATGCGCCAGTGCCGCTCGCGCAGCTGCACCGCCTGCGCGCCCAGGTTCTCCAGCCGGATGCAGTACCGCCACTGGACACGCCGATAGAGACAGTGTTGCCAGATTTTTCCACCTTCCCCCCCCCCCCCCCCCAAATACATTTAAAAAAACCCCTAGTTTCTCCAGTTTGATTGATACAAAAACCTCTGACTATTTTGGCCATGTCACATACATAAGCTTCATAATATTGACAATAAAAAACTTAGAAGTTCTCTTCAAATTACCTATTATAATTTATTTCACATACTTCGCCGAGTGTGTCTGTCGATTCGGATTTTTCGTTATATATGTCTGTGTGAGGCTGTGGAAAACAGTCTTTCAGCCGGAATTATGGTAGACAAGACAGTTCAATGGTAACATAATGTGTTGCCAGCTAATACTCGTAAGTTTTAGTGTCCCATTCATTCTATTTGGTGAATAAATTGTCGGTCTTGTCTGATATAAAAAGGAATTTGCCATTTGGTTAGAATAGTAGAAAACCGTCAGGAAATCCCCTAGATAAATTTCGTGATATCAAAACCTCCAAAAAACCTCAAAGACCTGCAAAAACCCCTAGGACTTAGGGAAATCCTCTGAATTTGGCAACACTGGATAGAGATGACGACCGTACGCTAATTGTCACCGGGGATGTCACGGAGCTCCGTGACCGTAAGCGAAACTGTCCGATGCCCGAAATAAAATATATCCGTAACCGTATCCGTTCGTTTCACGAGTTTCGAATAAGGGCGGAGTTTAAATAAAACAACATGTTTCGACAGGTTTCTGTTTCACCGCTCGCGCGCCACGTGAATCTTGCACTTTGTTTGTTATTTCCAGTCATAACATAACCTCTATCATAATTAGTTAGTTTTTTGTTTAACAGTTCACTATTTGTGTTTATATTTTACTTCAATCTAATATCCGCAACCGAAACTATCCGAAACTAATGGATAATCCGAAATAATCACATATCCGTAACCGTATCCGCACCGATATAATTTTATTCCTATATCCTTATCCGTATCCAGATCCGAAATATCATATCCATAACATCCCTGATTTTCACGTCTCGTCGTAAAATATTAAAATGCAGTAGAAAAAGATGCAATCGTGTAAAATTTGAATTAAAATCGAATTAGAAATACATTAAATACAAGCATTTAAAGTTGTTAATTTGAAGGCGATTAGACAGAGAGATCCGACAACAACCGTGAAGTCATTGTTTAGTACGGCCATATAAACATCTTTAATACCTTATATCTTGGTGGTTTTTTAGTTATTCGAAAACCGATTTTTTTCTTTCTGTTTATTAAATGAATGAGCTTCTATGAAAGCAATAATATTTTTTCATTCATTTCTAGCCTATTGAACACAGCTATGGAAACTACTCTACTAATATGACTAGTAATTATGAGTCTTTCCAAATCTCATAAAAAATGTAAAGGGAGTATAAAACTTGCTGAGTTTCATGCCGGTACTTCTTAAAACAATACCTCCTGGTAGACTCTTGAACCGATATGGCATCGAATTTGTTCATAAGTGTACAAATCGTACCTAAATGAATAAAGAAGTTTCGACTCAGACTTTGACTATAGTACGCATTGATTTACTACCAAACGTAGATAACGCATGAACGATCGGAAAGTGGGCCGGTGAAGAACTGCTCAATCGCGACTCGTGCAGTTCCTTTCCATAGTGAGTGATTAGCTGTCGGCACGTAAACACGCCGAAGTGCGCATTCAAAAGTTGTGGTAACAATAGCCAGAAACGGCAGAAAAAAGACGGGATTTCATATTTTGCGCAAGTAAACTCATTACACATCTTATCATGTATTCAAATATTCGATTTATACGTAAAAAACCAATCAAAAACAATTATTTTAATCATAAACATGTCGCTTCGCGTCAGTGTCAGTACATCACAATCGTCTCGCTCGCATGGGCGTCGTATCACGATGTGTTATCTCATTCATGCGTTGGAGCGACAACGCGATAAGCAATTTCAAGCATTATGTTTGAGAGTATAAAGTTGATATTTTTTTGTAGCAATTACTAAAACGTCGTTTGATCTGTGGCTAGGTATGAAATGATGTAACTTCCCACGGTTGTACTTAAAATAGTTGCCGTAATAATGCAGCATAAGGTTGAATTCGATAAATACGGAACTTTCTTTATGGTAATTTTCATTTGGGCGTGCATATTCGAGCGTCGGTGGCGTAGTGGACTCGGCACTTGCCTTCCAATCGGGGGGTCGGGGTTCGAGACCCGCCATGTACCAATGTGTTTTTCGTTTCGAATTTCATATGTACATTTGTCTGACGCTCCTACGGTGAAGGAAAACATCGTGAGGCAACCTGCATACATCTGCGAAGAAATTCAATGATGTATGTGAAGTCGACCAATCCGCACTGGGCCAGCGTGGTTGACTAAGGCCTAATCACCCTAATATAGGGTAGGCTCGAGCCCCTCGGTGGGGACGTATATGGGCTGTAATGATGATGATGATGATGTGCATATTCAAGTATAATATATATCAGCGAGTACAAATGTATAGTCGATTAGGTGACAGATTTCAAGCGCGTTTTTTTTTTCTTTTATGGGATAGGGGGCAAGCGAGCAGACCTATCACCTGATGGTAAGTAATTACCGTCGCCCATGGACACCCGCAACCCCAGAGGAGTTACAAGTGCGTTGCCGGCCTTTGAGGTGGGAATACGCTCTTTTTTTGAAAGTTTGAAGGTCGTATCGGTCCGGAAATACCGCAGGCGACAATTCGTTCCAAAGTTTGACTGTGCGAGGCAGGAAACTTCGAGAGAAACGCACAGTTGTGGACTGCCAACCATCTAAGTGATGGGCATGGATTTTTTGCCGCGTGGAACGATGGCGGAAAGAGGCGGCAGGTATAAGTCCGAACAATTCCTCGGAGCATTCCCCGTAATAAATACGATAGAAGATGCATCGCGAAGCGACATCTCTACGCAGCGCCAAGGTATCAAGCCGATTTGAAATTTCCTGGCAGTCGACGATTCGAGTCGCTCTCCGTTGAATGCGGTCCAGTGGGAGAAGTTGGTATTGGGGTGCCCCAGCCCAAAGATGAAAACAGTATTCCATATGAGGCCGAACCTGCGCCTTGTAAAGCTGAAGGCGGTGCGCCGGAGTGAAATACTGTCTCGATCTGTTAAGCACACCAAGCTTCTTAGAAGCTAATTTAGCTTTACCCTCTAAGTGGCCACGGAACTGGACTTCGCTCGATATGTCGACACCAAGGATCCCAATATTGGCTGAGGCAGTTGGGGGAATGCCCTGAAAGCGAGGAGATACGACAAATGGCATTTTCTTTGCGGTGAATGCGCAAACCTGTGTCTTTGAGGGGTTGAAATGGACTAAATTAAGACGACCCCAGTTAGAAACTTTTTCTAATGAAGTTTCGATTTCAGACACAAGTTTATTCCGGCACTCAATGACGTTTTCCCGAGAAGAGTTCGCACGGCCGTTATAGAAGGTGTCTTTCGTGCTGTCGTCTGCATAACAATGAAAGCTGCTGATTTGCAGCATATCATTGATATGCAGAAGGAATAGTGTAGGTGAAGGCACACATCCTTGGGGGACACCAGCATTTACAGAGGGTCTGAGCATTCACCATCAATCAAGACCTTAATGCTTCTGTCTGCTAGAAAGCTAGTGATCCATCCACATAATTTCTCGGGAAGCCCGTATGAAGGAAGTTTTGAGAGGAGCGCTTTGTGCCATACCCGATCGAAGGCTTTCGCGATGTCCAAACTAACTGCCAGTGCCTCCCCCTTCGCTTCAATTGCGTCTGCCCAATGATGTATCAAGTAAACTAGAAGATCACCAGCAGAGCGACCCCTACGAAAGCCGTATTGTTGGTCACTTCGCAGCTGGTGATCCTCTAGGTACCGGAGAAGCTGGCGGTTGATTAGCGATTCCATTATCTTTGAAAACAAAGGGGTTATAGCTATCGGCCTGTAGTTGGACGGATTCGAGCGGTCACCTTTCTTAGGGATCGGATGCACTAAAGCTGTCTTCCATGAGGTTGGGACTACGCCAGATGAATACGAGAGCGGAAATAGTCGCGTTAAAACCGGTGCCAACTCTGGAGCGCACGTCTTTAGCACGATAGGAGGGATACCATCAGGCCCACTCGACTTGTGGATATCTAGGGTGATTAGTGCTTGACGCACTGAGCTTTGGTGGAACCGAATATCCGGCATAAAGTTCGTGCACCGTGGTATGGTCGGTGGTTCCTGTCCCCCGTCATCCAAGGTCGAGTTGGATGCAAAGAGTTTCCCTAAAAGATCGGCTTTCTCTTTAGCATCATGGGCTAACGAAGTGTTATCCTTGTGCAGTGGTGGAAAAGATGGCATGCAGAAATTTTTGTATAAAGCGCTCTATCTACGTTTGGTAGTAAATCAATGATAGTACGCTACAGCTCGGGAGTGCGGGTAACGTGAGGTGCGAACGGGGGTCACCCTCCGCTAGGGTTTCCCGATTTGAGCAGAACGTCCCGATTTTGAGGGGTATGTGGACACATCGCTATTTTGTGGGCTATGTGGACACGTCCCGATTTAACTATGATCGGGAAGAAAGTCCCGATTTTTGAACAGATTACATCAATTTGTTAATTTTCCATAATAAAGCAGTAGCTTGATACTACGACTGAATTATCTTGGCATATTTATTCCTAAAATATTCGGAAATGTATACATATAACACTAGGCTGTATATATGGGCTCCGTTCTCTTTACCTTTCCACGCAAAAATACGCAGTTTTGATCAATTAGTGAATCAAAGTTAAAATAAACTGTAAGTTAAAAAAAAATATTATTAAGGTAAATTTGAGCGCATTTGACCACAATCTTGCCTGATGGAAAGCGAAGATGTGGTCTAAGGTGGAGCACGCAAGCTCAAATAGTGCCTGTTCACTCTTGCCTTGAAAACCCCCAAGTTATACTTAATTGCAAACACAGACGCAGGAAGATCATTCCATACCATGTACCCCGATCTTTACAAGTTTCTGCCCCGAAATTTTGCTTTCTAGACTTGGCAACCCTACCCTCCGGCCGCGTAATGCACAACACTCAGACATGGACTGAACGACGTATGCGGGGAACGCGGGCAGAATGTGACCTCCTCCACGCCGCATACGTCCACCGCACTCCCGAGCAGCTGTTACTGCGTATTTGAAGGTTGTAAAACGCTCTGACGTTTGTGACTGAAATACTCTTACGTGATTGGATGATATTGGCGGCCATATTCTATAATCTACTAGAAAGAGAGAGAAATAAAAAATCATGTGAAAGAGGGAGATAAAAGATTTGGTTGCTGCAATCCGTTCAACGCCTTTGAGCGAGTTAAAAAACAACCGGACAACTACACCCAGAGGCGCTGAACGCGCCTCTGTATCTCTGCCGTGGCACTGGATACAGATAGGAACAAATTATTTAGTCCCATCCCATTCAAAAATTGCACAAATTGTCAGGTAGCTTGGTCATTGCCTCGCTGCCGATGGATTCGCTAAATTGAGATTATTTTATGATTTTTTTATATATATAAAAAATGTATTTATATAATTACCTAATATATAAATCAATACAAGAAAACATTTTGACTCAGGCGGGATCAACATACCATCTTGACTAATTGGGCCACTGAGCTCTAACCCACCCCAACGAAATATCAACCTGCATTGATTTCCTTTTGTACTTTGTGAGCTAAACTTTATTATCTGTTAATAACTGTTTTAACATCCAATTAAGAAATCATTACAGATTTTTTGAAAATTAATTGATATAAATACAAATTGGGCGGGATTCGAACCCACCTCTTAATAAAGTGCAAAAGTAAATCAATGCAGTTGAAATTTCATCAGGGTGGGTAAGAACTCGGTAGCTCAATTAGTCAAGAGGCGTTAGACGGTGTTTTGAGGACGCGGGTACGAATCCTGCCCGATTAAAAAAAAAACTTGTTTGCAGTTCACGCGGCCGGTAAAACAGTAAGTTTTTGTATAGCTTTGTTATATCATATGTTTTAATTTTACAACATTTTTTTTATGTTACTTTAATGTAACTTAAAATAGCAAGGCCTGGGCCCATGTACTACAGTTTGGCCCAGACCCTTTTTGTGGTATCTCAAAGAACCAGGCTATGCAATACTTAAAAACCCACCTCCTTCAAGAGGTAAAAGCGGACTGGCAAAGAACGCCTGGGTTAACACATTCAAAAGCACTAATGGAACCATACTCTCGTAAGTGCACTGACGAGCTATTGAAGCTCAAAAGGGGCAACCTGAGCGTGAATATTAGAGCTCTGACAAGCCACTGCAAGCTAAAAAGGCATCTCTTCAATATAACACTAAAACAAACTGATTCTTGCAGATTCTGGAACAGGAGCATGAAACACCAATGCACCTCCAGTGCTTTTGTGAACCCCTTATTCACAAAAGAAACCGGCAACTGGGGAGATACATTCTCAACCCAGACGATATAAAAACAATCCAAGCTGGGAATATCTTATCATTCTTAGACAGTGCCCAGCTAATGGAGCACACATAAGGCCTAATAAGTCTTACTTGAAGGCTAGTCACAATAGATCTTTGTAGGTCGTAATGACGCAAATAGCCCCGAATTAATCAATAATAATAATAATGCAACTTAATTGATTAAATTATATTCATGGGCGGAATTTTGAATACACTCCAAAAGATAGAAATGCTATCTCTGTAAATGGAATCTTTTACTTACCCAATACACAGCAGAATTCTGTGATTCCCGGCTACCCATATAAAAAGGAATGACAGTGACACGCACACCCTCTGTAGTCTCACGATGGACATCGCTCAGTTCTAGCCACGGATGATTCTTTTTTTGCCATGCTCTTAACGTCTCTTGAGCAATAAATGGTGGATCTGAAACAGCGTCTGTATCTAAAACAACAGTGCTTTTAATCAATTAACCAAGAAATAATATAGTTGGACCTATTGAACTAGTGAGCATGAGTAAATTAATAACTGATGACCTAGCTGATGACCTAACTGAGGACCGATCGGTATGGAGATCTTTGGGGGAGGCCAATGTCCAACAGTGGGCGTCTCTTGGCTGAAATGATGATGATGATGATGATGACCTAGCGAATTTAATTTTGAGTCTCAATGAAATTAGTCTCACTTCGTCTAAATTTTAGAATAAGTAAGCATTAATATAAGGTCATAGTTGAATGATCCTATTTATTTTAGTTAAAAACTATATGTGAAGGCTTTTTGTTAGTTACCTACTTATCTGTCAAGTCTTTTTTATACTTTTAGCCTCCCAAATATTCATAAAATAGTAATGTAGAAATTAAGGTTGAAACTCATTGGTGCCTCATTCTATAGTTCTATTTAAAAGTGAAGCACCCAAGTCTTACTAATACCCCACTGGAAATACCATGGTATGTAACTATGTGGATCCAATCCAATTGCACCAGGGGGGGTCCAATTGGATTACTAATGATTAATTCAGGAGGACAAATCAGTAGAACCATGGGCTCTTCATTGGTACAAAATAAACATAGTCTAAGTATATACAAAAACTAGCAGAAAACTATAGTACTTTATCATTGTTAGAAACTATTTTTTTTTATTGAGCACAGTGGACCTAAAAAGGCCGCATCGCAGAAACATAATACGAATCATATTATGATTCATATTATGAATAGAGTGCAATTCATCATAAGCAATTATTCTATTTGACAGCTTTGTATGAATATTCGTAAAATGGTCCACAAATTGGGCATTGCTAAAGTGTCATTTGGGATATGCAAATCATATGATGAATTGCACTCAATTCAAAATATGAATCATAATATGATTCGTATTATGATTCTGCGATGCGGCCTTTTTAGGTCCGCTGATTTAATTTAACAAACAAGTTTAACTTAACTATTCAGCCAACAAAAAGTTTCTTTACACTTGCACTATGGAAAACACTGCTATCACAAGCATCATAAAAGCAAACTTTTGACAATAAGTTGACCAGTTATTGTTTACACAATTGATCTCATAGATACTCCTGTAGCTGATTGGCTGCATAGTGTTATTATTAAAGAAAGAGTAACATTATAAAATTTATTGAACATTTCAAAATACCTTTATCCGGATTATGTATAAGGAACTTGTCAAACAGTTCATGTTGTAAAGGCACTCTCTCCATGGACGTATACGGTATGATGTCATCATGGGCTACGTAATCCAGACCAGGAATTGCATATAGACTACGGCTTGACTCCTGGTTACCGAGGAACGTCACCGCCTCAGTCTGTGCACGCTAAGGAGTAATATTTATTTATCTAACACATATTAATAACAGGGTTAGTATTTAAAGTAAAGAAGCATGTGAAATAGTAAGTATATAATAATAGGAAATTGGTTGTAATATCTTTTTACTAAACTTTTATAAAATAAAAATAATAAAATAAATAGTATGAACATTAATTAGTTAAACTGTAGATCATCTATATTTTTTTTGTGGGTGCAAGATTTTGACAATAGAAAATAAAACTGGATATTAAGTCCTTTTTATTTCTGCATACAAGTGCATTATGGACAGTATTACATTAAATTATTCAGTTGTTTTGATCTGCTTATACATAAACTGATTTTCTTAAGAGGATTGTGAAGTAATCGTGCGCGGCGCGAGTAGGTATTTTCTAAAATGCTATCTGTTTCACACCGCTCGGCCTCCCGTCTGGCGTTTACACCACAAATACAACACGCGCAAATTCTCACGCACACTACGACAGCAGCGCGCGACTCCTCGGCGCGAAAACTCGAGATCATTATTTTACCGTTTGTAATGTTTTGCGTTGCTTAGGTATTCCTGACTGCTTTTCCGCTCGCAATTTTGCCTTCGTTATTTTCGTTTTTCGTGAGGGAGTTTTGTTTTCTCGTATGAAAAATTATTTTATAACCTTATATTACTCGGTGATAATGTAGCCATTCTATTAGTCAATTTTTTTTTAAATCAGCCTAGTAGTTTTTAAAAATAAAAAATATAATAAATAAAAATAGCTTTATTTCTAAAAATCATTTTAACAATAATTACGCCGAGACTTCCCAGTGAGCTAGTTTTTGAGTTTATTCAAATACAAATCATCAATTATTTCAGTATTCCTTTGAAATTTATAGTGTATGCACTTACTTGGTATCCCTACCAAGTCCTACTTTATAGGACTGAGCTGTTATTTGTTATGAAAGTACCAATCTATCGTACATTTACCTGTCTAAAGAAAATGACTTTTTGTAAGATGAGTGTTATACTGAATTAAAATGATTTTCATTTGAGATGTGAATCAATAATGGATCCTTTTATGAAAAAAATAAACACAACATAAAATGACATTAAGGGTCTGTTTCACAATCAATAAGTAAGTTTTGAATAGCTTACTTGACAGATTCTTTGACATATTTTTCATATAACAACCGTCAAATCATTTGTCAAATAAGTAAGCTATTCAATACTTACTTTTCGATTGTGAAACAAGCCCTTACAATTGTTTAAACAAGAACAGACCTCTTGTTAACTTAAAAATAAATAACAAAAAATCTATTATTTTAGATAGATAAATTAATACTTTTACATATAAAATAAATAGGAGCAGGGATTTAAAAAATATAAAGTGATAATTATGCATCAAATAAAAAATACCTCTCATTTTTATACACTAATCTTGGGTAGTTATACTAATAGTCTTAGAATTCTAATTTTTACCACCTCCGTGATCTAGTGGTTGAGGCCACCGGATGTTGATCGGGAGGTCCGTCCGGCGGGGTTCAATTCGTCGGGTTCGTCCGGACTACAAAAACACTGAAAAGTTAGAAATAATATAAGAATAGGTACAGACAACATCACACATCATTATTGAAGACGGTGCCAAATTTTAAGACTTTCTAGGAGATCATCGTTTGGCACCGACTTCAATATAGAAATGTAATGTTTTCTGTACCTATTCTTACACTATTTTTAACTTTTCAGTGTTTTTGAAGTCAGTTTTTATTTTTTGCAAAATATTTTTTGTTTAACTTTTCAGTGAAAGAAACCCTAATTAAATTAGGGTATCCCTCGATTTTCATAGGATCCCATCATCAGAACCTGACTTTGGTGACCTAGGGACCACCCTAGGAGTATACTCTACCGAATACAAAAAGAATTTTGAAAATCGGTCCACAATTGGCGGAGTAATCGCGTAACATACACACAAAACGGTTGACACGGTTAGCGCAGAGGTCGAGCGATCGCCTACTGCGCAACAGGTCGCGGGTTCGATTCCCGCACGGGACAGATGTTTTATATGGCCTACAGAAATTTGTTCCGGTCTGGGCGTATGTGCATGTGATATTCTATGTTTGTAACTGCACCCACGACAGAGGAGAAAATCCTAGTGTGGGGCGACGTTTTTATAAGATTAAAACACGTTGGACGCACCTAAAAATTTAAGGATTTCCCTCCATTTTTATGGGATCCCATCATCAGATCCTAACTTTGGTAACCGTGGGACCACCATTGGAGTATAATCTTGAGAATACAAAAAGAATTTTGAAAATCGGTCTGCAATTGGCGGCGTAATCGCGTAACATACGCATTGAATTGAGAAACTTCTTTTTTGAAGTCGGTTAAAAAATACGAAGCGAAAACCGTACGAAGGGTGCCTTCTTCCCATATATGCCTACCCTGCCTACCCTACATACTCGTATATTATTTAGGTACTTTGTCGTTTGTATTTTAGAGCCCAGCTTTAGAGGAATAAAATTCAAATAAAATAATATTAAAAATAACGCTACTTGCATAGTCTATTACACGTTTTTAGCTGCTCCATCTTCATACATTGCATAACAAATACCTATCACAAGAAACAAAATACGAATTTATTTTGAGTTGGTTTCTTTATGGCACATATTTATTATAACAAACAACTACTTACATTACATACTTACATTTTTTTTCCTTTTTTGGTTTTGGGAATTTACAGTAAAGTTAACAGGCTACAGGCTGCTAACCCTTAAATAAGGAAATTTGTATTGAAATAAAATATTTAAAATAAAACACTAAAATCAATAAACGTATTCAAAAAGATATTTACTTTTTCATGTATAAGGTATTTGTGAAGATTAATAGTTCCGACTTGAGTAATAACTTTCACTATTGATCGATATATCGATATTACTTTCTCCTCCCTAGGCGACAATAACTACGATAACATTATGTCACATCACTATCACTACATTGTACCCCTGCCCCCGACCCGTATCGTGCGATAGAGAGAGTTGCAAGAAATGGTCGAAATTGCCTACAATTCCTGTTTGAAATATTGTTTCGGGCGATAACTGTTTTACCCCCCTAAACCTTTATGAAATTAGACGCTTTTGGTGTCATTAGATTCAGTATACCTTAATCTATGTTTGTACGTTTTGCTTTTTTTGTAATTCAGTATAATTTAGTCAAAAAAAGACAAAAATGCTCAAGGTAGTTTTTAAGTCGAAAATATAGATATTTAGATGCTAATAACTTATATTCTGAGCAATATTTCTTCAAAATCAAAACGTACAAACCTAGTTTTTCATTATATCTACAAGATTTCCAAAAATTATGAAAATTGGACTATGTTTAGAGGGAGAAAAGCGTTATCGCTTTTTGTATGAAAATTTACAGCTTCACAATCCTCTTAATAGGAAAAAATAATGATCGGAATCTTCTAAACAGCTCTAATAGTTGACATTTTGAAGCATTATCCAAAATGTATCACAATTGGTGCGCCAATAAAGTAAGTGCAAGGCAATTAGCAACAAATGAACACAGCAAAGTTTTCAAAAGGCATTTCAATGTTTTTTTGTATTTATAAAACCAGCAGGGATAATGCAGTTTTAGTATTAGGTATTCACTTTGCACATGTTATTATGAAAAATATGGAACATATAGTTAGTGATTAGGTTAGGACTAATACAATTTAATTTCTTAACCAAAATTATCATTAACCAGAAATTATTTTTATGGCATTAATCTTTGTTTTGTTATAACATTTGAAAATAATGAAATATGTTTTAAACTTGCATACATGTAATATACAATTTTGAAATAGAATCTGTGCTTATTTTTGGCACTTATTTTATTTACTACTTTACTAGTCTTATATTTTTAGATTAATAATTGAGTCTCACTTAAAATCAATTTAGTCATTATAGCAAATAGACAGCAATATTATTTCAAAAATTATCAAATTTAAATATTTCCATAATTGGTTCAGAAGACTGGTATACTTAGCTTTTACTTTTTTATTATTATTTACTCAGGAGTTTCTGTTAACTATTATTGTTTTTTGTTAACTCGTAATTTAAACAGATTGCTTTAATAAAAAACAAAATTGGCAACCAACAATATTAAGAGAACTATATTAGTACACAGAAACATGACAATAAAAAACTAGTTTTAAATGTACCTTCTTCTTCCATTCGGGTCTCATATCGTAGTTTGTTTGCACAGTCAAAAATAAATTACTATGTTTAATATCACTGTTATATCATATGAATATATAAAATAATATTTTCACGAAATCTCTATTAATATTTGTAAATAAATATAATATTTTAGTCTGTTGAAATTATACATATATGAATGAAAATAGTTATAAACATTAAAACCAAAAAGAAAATCCTTTGAATACTTCTGTTAAATAAAGACTCACTGTAATAAATCAGCATTAAAATATTAAGTACTAGGTATGTTCAAATGTATGTCAACAAAAACACTACAGATTAGTCATAATGATCATCTCAGTAATATTTTTTGTAATGATACAACAGAGCTTCTTAAAGGAAATATTTTAATGTACAGTGTATATTGACGGCTCCTAAGTACACTGAGTCAACTGGTACCATAGCAGTATACGCTGGACGCGAATGCGACCGTTTCGGTGCAACTTGAACTTTAAATTCTTAGAAACCCTATGATAAGTTTAAATTTCCTAAAAAAAGCTCTTGAAAAAGTTGAAAAAGGTCAAGGAGTTGAACAATCAGCAAGGAAAGCATGTTCATCATCTGAAAAAAATTACTAATGACATGAAGCATAGCGTTCTTGACCATGTTGCAAATTTCATATTGTATTCGTAAAGATAACAGTATCTTGACAAATCTCTTTCTTTTCGTTTTGATAAATTGTATCAAGAATGGTTTAATCTCAATAACAAAATAAATAACAAACAAAGTAACTAGCTTGCGGCAATATCGTGATATTATCAACAAATCTTAGACATTAGTTTCCACAAGCCTACAAAAGATGTGTACCTCATAGAAATGTTAGCACATTTTACTATTAACAATTTTTTATCTAATTTGATTAGAACCGAGAGCAATAGAGTTTAAAATAATGCAGAATGAGTAAAAATATATTTTTCTTTTATCAATATATTTTACGTAATTATGAAATTACTCCAAAAGTTAATTTTAGAGACTGATTTTGTTCTTAGCAATAATTACTAGGTATCAAAGAAGTATAGAATTTTATTGTATACTTAATGTAATTTTCAAAAAAAGTATTTAAAATGATTGCTCCTGAATGATTGTGATTTTAAGCATTTAATAATTAATCATAGTATTATTGCCAATTAATATAATAAGAAAAATGGGAAATTAAACTAAAAAATCTATTTTTGTTACCTAAGACCTCAGTCGTTATTAATATCAGTTAGGTATGTTAAGTTTTTGTGATCTCTTTATTAGAATAATAATTTTAAGCAATGATGGAAGTTTTTAATTCTTTTACCTACTTTCAACACACTTGACTCAATATAAGGATAGTTCATTTTTTAAATAATGTTCATGTATAGTGAGTCTACTTTTTATATTTTAACAAATATAATCCATAGCAGGGCAATTGTAATACATAAAAAATCCAATAAATATATAAAAATATTTTTTACCACACTTAATATAATAAAAAATAATATTTCTCTAAAACATAGATTTAATGATACGAACATCTATACAAATAAATAAAATTGAAGTATCTGTTTGTAATGTCAAAATAACAAGTTTTTACTAAATGGGTATGAATGTATATCGGGTACCAATAGCAAAAACACAATTAAAGAATTTTTTGTCTGTCTGTTTGTTCCCGCTAATCTCCGGAACGGCTGGACCGATTTTGACGGGACTTTCACTAATTGATAGTTAATTATATAAGGTATAACATACTACTACGGCTACTTTTTATCAACTTCAATAAAAGTTACTATTCCACGCGGACGAAGTCGCGGGCACAGCTAGTATAAAAATATGTGCCAGTTGATCTATTTTTAACATACAAGTAATCGGTTTAAACTAGTGTATCTACATTATCTCTTAATAAAAAATCATGAATTTTATTATGTACTGTTGAAAGGTCAATATTATTTCATCATCATAAATTCATAGGTTTTAACAATGAGTTGACTCAGTGTACTTAGAAGCCGTCGATATAACATAGAAAATAGATTATGTACAAAAATTAGTTGCATACTTACTATGTAAGGTGCATCTCTAGTGTCAATTAGTACTTGGTAAAAAGTATGAGTTCTTCCTTTGACTTCTTTGCCAACATTCGACAAAGAATCTCCTGATGCTTCTGTGTTATTAGATGGTTCTGCGGTGTCTTTCTTGTTAATAACATCTCTGTCATACACCCTAGCTAACCATGGAAATAAAATCACTCCTCGGTAGCCGAATACTTTATGGAGTATTAGCTGTCCAGTATCATATTTCCCAGATGCTTTCGGTGGTTCTAATTTACCTACTTCAGCCAATCTGAAACAATAAAATTAGGCTAAGTTAGGTTAAGTACCTACGTAAGACTTGTAAAAATCTTAGCTACAACTAAAAGTACCTAGTGTATTGAGCTATATTAAAACTAAATATTCTAGAAGCTGTAACCAGTATTGGGTTCGCTGATACACATCTTAATAATATCTTCATTTTATCATTTTATTTTTTGGTTTATTTTGACTTAACAATTTGACGGATATCGGATCGGGTACCTACGACGTTTGTTTGACGTTGACGGAAAATTGGCAGATTATAAAGATTTTTTTGTTAGGTATCCAACAACAACTTAATCAAAACTCAAACACAAAAATCTTTACAGGCACTTATTGACGTCAAAAAAAAAACATTAAAATCTTCAACCAAGAATCTAATTAACTAAATAATTTAATCCTTGTATGTACACACACCCCAACCATTATTAAGATGTGTGCAAATACAAGTCAAATGAAAAAAAAAATGTGACTACACGACGTGGGGCTAGCATAGGGCTGCCATACGTCCCGGTTTGTAGCGTTATGTCCCGGTGTCCCCGTCAACAACTCATTTGTCCCGGTCTGGGAGCTAGGTGGGCAGATATACACGAGTTGATCACTAAATACGCGCCGAGCACTTCAAAAAGTCAGAACCTCGGAAAAATACACTAATCAACAAAGTCTATGACTCAAACCTATTTTCGTAAATTACTAAAAACTTTTAGTATTTTATATAAACAATGTTAGATGTATAAAAGCGTAATTTTACGCTTGTTTATTAAAATAAAATTAAAAAAGTTTCAACAGTACAAAAAAAAGTTTTTTTAATAAAGAAAAGAATTGGTGTAAAAATGAATACAGATAGATATTAAAAAATGCTTCTTTTTTAATTTTGGTGTTCGAAATCGTAAAAAAAATTTGTACGTGATAAATCAATAGTCAGTTGGACCTCCTAAAGCATTGGCTAAGGCTTTGCATCATCTTGGCATGCTGAATATCAGAATATCAATAATGGCCTGGGTTATTATGCTCCATGTCCGAAAAAGATTTAATAAAAGATCTTGGTCTGAGTGTACATTCTCTGAAGAGGTTGTTCAAAAGCGCGTCGGTGGCGCTGTGGACTCGGCACTTGCCTTCCAATCGGGAGGTCGGGGTTCGAGACCCGCCATGTACCAATGTGTTTTTCGTTACGAATTTCATATGTACATTTGTCTGACGCTCCTACGGTGAAAGAAAACATCGTGAGGCAACCTGCATACACCTGCGAAGAAATTCAATGGTGTATGTGAAGTCGACCAATCCGCACTGGGCCAGCGTGGTTGACTAAGGCCTAATCACCCTAACATAGGGTAGGCTCGAACCCCTTGGTGGGGACGTATATGAGCTGTGATGATGATGATGTTCAAAAGCCATTCTACCGAGCAAATCCCAGGCGTCCTCAATAGGATTCATATCGCAGGACTGGGGAGGCCAGTCTAAAAGTGCGATATCCCGTTCACGAAGAACGTTCATCACTGATCCTGCGGTATGTGCGCGAGCATTGTCTTGCATGAAGATGAAATTCGCCCCCAATTGGATTCGGTGTGGAACAACAATAAGTTGCACCACCTCGTTGCGGTATTTTTTCGGCATTCATGTTGCCCCGTATAAAAACGAGGTCCGTTGTACAGCCAACGCGAATACCGGCCCAAACCATAATTGTTCCGCCATGGTAGGGATGAATTTCCTAAGGGCAACAAAGCCGTTCATGACGTCCAGAAGCTCGTCACACGCGTATTCTTCTTGAGTCCGGGTGAAAACCAAAATTGGATTCGTCAGAAAACAGGAACATGAGCCTACTCTTCTTCCGGCCATCACAGGTGAATACGAGCCCACTGCAAGCGCTGAGCACGATTGCCACGTCGAAGCCCTACGACCCGTAAAGGCCTACGAGAATGCAAACCGATCTCGTGCAGTCTCCTCCTGGCTGTTTAAGTGCTGATTTGATAGCCACTTGATATTGAAATCTCAGGCTTTCAACGAATTGCCGGGCGGTAGTTTTAAGCTCCCGTCTGGCAATATTCTGAATAAAACGGTCTTGTCTTTCGATGGTTATTCGATATCTATCTGGATGTCGTTCAGCCGTATTCCCAGTGAGCCGATAGCGTTCCCACAATCTCCGGATAACCGACTGGTTGGAGTGGATGGCATCCGCAACTTCACGTTGGGAACGCCCGGCTTCAAGCATACCCACAGCACGTAACATTTCATTTTAAGTTAAATGCCGACGTGGCATGATGTCTGATAAACCAGTCTTTAAATTACAAAAGAGATTTAAAACATTTGATTAAAGATTCGATATCAATTAACTCAAATTGTACCCAGAAATGGAGAACCTTAAAACAGGAATAACGTTTTGCCGCGAATTCATGCTAAAATAAGCGGAAATTATGGAATAATGTCTTTGAAATTTTAAATTTTGAACATTATTTCATCACGCTTTTATTTTGTTCTTAAATTTATTAGTGGCCTTTTTATTAAAAAGATTTTACAAAAAAGTTCGTCTTGGTGGTTGACTCTTAGACTTTGTTGATTAGTGTATGAATGTGCAAAGAAAAGTGATATCGAGAACGCGAACAGAATAAGAGAGATAACGCTAAGAATAAGCATGTTGATTTTTTTGTTTTATTGTTGGTTTTATTTTTTAGTTTATTTAATGTAAAAAAATATCCTACTAAGATGAAACTTGAAAGTTCGTATCGAAGTACAAGTCCTATTTTTTAAATTATTATTTAATAAAGTTCTTTATAATATCATTCATTGAGCTTTTGAATTTTCCATTGTAATAACCTTTTTATTTTCAAAATGTCCCGGTCGATGATTCAGAACTTATGGCAGCCCTAGGCTAGCACGCAGGAGAATCGAAAATCGAATCGAAATCCGAATCGAGGAGTTTGTATGGCAATTTTATTAGTTCTGCTACTCACCGCCGCGGCGCTAATAAAATTGCCATACAAACTTCTCGATTCGGATTTCGATTCGATTTCTTCTCGAGAAGAACAGTGGGGCTAGCACGCAGGAGAATCGAAAATCGAATCGAAATCCGAATCGAGGAGTTTGTATGGCAATTTTATTAGCGCCACGGCGGTGAGTAGCAGAACTAATAAAATTGCCATACAAACTCCTCGATTCGGATTTCGATTCGATTTTCGATTCTCCTGCGTGCTAGCCCCACGGCAAGAAACTCGGAAGGTCTTGTATTTTTTTTTGTCTCTTTTAAAATGCCAACATTACAATATTATATTTCACAAACATTTTTTTAATAATATAGAAATGTCTGTCGGTGTGAGTGGAACAGTGGGGCTAGCACGCAGGAGAATCGAAAATTGAATCGAAATCCGAATCGAGGAGTTTGTATGGCAATTTTATTAGCGCCACGGCGGTGAGTAGCAGAACTAATAAAATTGCCATACAAACTCCTCGATTCGGATTTCGATTCGATTTTCGATTCTCCTGCGTGCTAGCCCCACAGTTACTCGAATGAAAATCCCATTATCACAAAGTGTGAACACCCTTTGAACGTCAATTATCATGCCGGCTCCAAACATTCGTCCAACACTCCAACACTCCAACGTTGACGCCAACATCGTCCAACTCACGATCGATCAAACAGACTCTCCACACATCAATAGGCCACTAGCCAACCTCATTCACTATGGAGGACGTTGAACTGATAGGTGCTTCTGCGCTATACCTAATGAGTGCATGTTATTATTTTTTACAAGTGTATAGCCGACGTAAAACAAAAAAAAACCTTCCATAAACGAATATGCAAACCAGGGATGTTGCGGATGCCGATTTTTTCACATCCGCGGATGTGAATGCGGATGCGGATTTGTGAAGGCTCACATCCGCGGATGCGAATGTTATAGAAAAAAAGTATATGAATTAAGAATTAAAATAATAATAGAGTAATTATTAACATTTTTATTAATTACTAGCTTCCCGCTCGCAGCTTCGCCCGCGGTAGGTGTTTTCCCGTGGGAATTTTATATTTTCCCGAAGGAAAAATAATTTTATATAGCCTATGTTCATCAGGGATAATGTAGGATTCTCAATATGAAAGAATTTTTTAAAATCAGCCTAGTAGTTTCGGAGCCTATTCAATACAAACAAACAAACAATCAAATCTTTCCTCTTTATAACATTAATAAGTATAGTAATTAGTAAATGAAGTTAAATTCGTCCACTGGTTTATTAAGAGACTCCGAAATCCTCAACCAAGTATCGTGTAAGAAAGAGGCTATTTTATCTTTGTGACGACGATGCTTCGGATTCCATAGCACCGGTTCGCCTTCATATAACTCCAAAAACAAGAGTACGGTCACAGAATAGATAATAGTACTACGTACAGAACGGCCACTCACCTCCTCGCACTCATTTCAAATACCTCGTCCTACCCGGCACTTCCCTGTAGACATCACTGACAAGTAAACAAGGGCGCGCGCGATCGCTCGGACGAGTAGACGCGAGCGCCGGGCGATAACAGAGACAGCGCTATGCGGGTGAAAGAGAAGGCAGTCGCTGCACTTCCCGCGTCATTGCGATTGATAACCGCTCACTCAGCCCTACTAGATTCCACGCACACATTTGCGCGTGTATGAACGTCATTTGTTTAAGTAGTAGTAATAGGTAATTGATTTGCGAACGTTGTATGGAGTGTCCGGGGTGTGGTACGGTGTCATTACTCCACTCAGTCATGCTAAAGTTTAATCGCAAATTAATTTATAACGGGAGCGCTGCGTGTCAGATTCAGATATGTCTGCCTCGCCCGAGTAAACAGACAACACTGATGTGTGGAGGGTATGTTCGTGCGAGTTGGCAAACTCCTTTGATCTGGGTACAATTTACCGCCATCGGACCGATCGCGAGCCAACACGAACCAACACCATCCAACATACACAAACTATCTCTCTACACGTGGAAGGTTGGACGAACAGTTGGAGTGTTGGACGAATGTTTGGAGCCGGCATGATGTGTGGAGGATATGTTCGTGCGAGTTGGCAAACTCCTTTGATCTGGGTACAATTTACCGCCATCGGACCGATCGCGAGCCAACACGAACCAACACCATCCAACATACACAAACTATCTCTCTACACGTGGAAGGTTGGACGAACAGTTGGAGTGTTGGACGAATGTTTGGAGCCGGCATCACATTTTTTGTCAATCCCAAGCAGTTTTATGTCATATAATCAGACACTTTATAATATGCTTTTTTCATACGTGCGCCCTTGATAGTGACTTTAAATTTATTCAAGTTAAGTGCTTTAATATTATTTGGGATTTTATTGTAGAAACGTACACAAAGGCCTTTAAAAGAATTATTAATTTTTTTAAGCCTAGTATTTGGTGACGCTAACATATTCTTTTGCCTAGTATTTACTGAATGAATATCACTGTTTTTACAAAACGAATGTATATTTTTATGAACATATACTATATTCTCGTAAATATATTGCGACGCGATGGTCATAATATCAATTTCTTTAAATTTTTCTCTCAAAGAGTCTCTTATTTTAAGGTTATAAATAGCACGAATAGCCCTTTTTTGCAGCACAAAAACAGTTTGAATGTCGGCAGCATTTCCCCACAGCAAAATGCCATACGACATCACACTATGAAAATAGGCAAAGTATAAAAGTCTTGCTGTATCAACATCAGTCAGCTGACGTATTTTCCATACAGCGTAAGCTGCAGAACTAAGTCTCTTCGACAATTTATCAATATGTGGGGCCCCACTGAAGCTTTGAATCTAAAGTAATACCAAGAAATACTACGGTATCCACAAGGTCCACATTTTTATGCTTTATGTTAACAGTGATGTGAACCTCTTTAACATTCGGTAAAACTTTGCAATCGTCTTTTAATTTTAAACATAAGTGAAGTATCATCTGCAAATAATACAATTTCATGCCTGTCTTGTACAAAAGCAGGCAAGTCATTTATATATATTAAAAATAGAAAAGGACCAAGAATTGAACCCTGCGGAACTCCCATTTTAACCGAGGCGCCCTGGGACCTCTCCCCGTTGACGTCTACTTTCTGAATCCTCTCAGTCAAATAGAAGACGAGTAGATCCAGAACAGTGTCGCGAAATCCATAGTAAAGAAAGAAAGAAAGAAAGAAACTTTTTATTGGCCAATAGGTATGTACAAAGGTATTGAACAATTATGAATGGTTGGCCAAATGGTCCCATCTCAGCTTAAAGCTGCTGTTGCATGTTGCAACAGGAGCGCTGATTTTCAGATGGGTTTCAGATGATTTTCATAGTAGTGTAATTTCCTGATCAGGGTTTCATGATGAACGCAATCAAACGCCTTGGACAAGTCACAAAAAACGCCCAGCGCATCATGTGAGTCCTCCCAGGCCTCATATATATTTTGTATTAACTCAACACCAGCATCAGTTATTGAGCGACCCTTTCTAAAACCAAATTCTTTACAGTGTAGAAGATTATTTCTGTTAAAAAAGCTTTGCATTTGTTCCAACATTATTTTTTCAAAGATTTTGCTAAAAGTAGGTAGCACAGAGATAGGTCTAAAATTATTGGGGTCTGATGTGCTACCAGATTTGTGTAATGGAATAATTTTACTCAGTTTCATTAGATCAGGAAACACACCACAGTCAATGCAATCATTAAAAATACTAGCAAGTATTGGAGCTATTGTTTCTATTACAGATTGGGAAACCTCTACAGAGTTGCCCCACAGATCCACGGTTTTCTTTTTATTCAGCATTTTAAATGACTTTATTAAATCATTTGCACAAATATGGGCAAATTTAAATTTATCATCACAAGTTTTAACATGATCTTTTAGAATAGATTCGGCTACAGTGGGGGAGGAATCCAAAGATTTTGTGATTGAAACTGGAATGTCAGTAAAGAATTTTTCAAATTCTGTAGCTACCTCAATATCTAATGTAACTTTCTTATTTTCAATATTTAAACAAAAATTGTTGTTATGAGTTTTTACTCTTCCGGTTTCATTATTAATAATGTTCCATGTCGTTTTAATTTTGTCACTACTATTTTTTATTTTAGAGCTTAAATAATTGGACTTTGCAAATTTACAAACTTTTTTAAATACTTTGGAATAAGTTTTTACATACAATTTAAATTGATCACTAGTATTTAATGAACGCTCATTGTAAAGTTCATAAAGTTTTATTCTGCTTTTGTGAATACCTGGTGTGGCCCATTCACTAAAAGCTAATCTACCATTGACTGAGATGGTTTTTAGAACAAATATATTTTTAAATTCACAACAAAATGTGTTAAAAAAGTTTTCATACAATTTATTTGGGTCTTCGTCATAATCAATATACTTTAACTTAATACCAAGATTATTACTGAAACGCTCCAAGCGGCCAGCAGTCTTTGGTACAACAGTGATATTCTTTTTCGCCATAAGCTTACATTTGTAAGGTATAGTAACAAATTGACCTTAACAAGGGCTTGTTCTTTGAAATAAATACCAAACAAGGATTATAGGAGTTAAGTTTAAGTCCACGCTACTGTGTCATGCATGTCATATACTAATTTATTAATTTTCAATTTCAATTAACATAAATTATGAACAAATTATTTTATGGGGGACTTTGCTTAATCAGCCCTGTGAGCATGGAACTCTCGATAAATTTGACAGCTAAGGACATATCGACAAAAATATATTCCTAAGGAGTGAAAAGGGCAGATGCTTTTGTCGATCGATACATGTCGATCGACAAGTCCATGCTCGCAGGGCTGGTGCCTCCAGAAACAAGTATGAACTGTTAATTTATGCGTGCGCCTTCGTGCGCTCCAATTTACTAAGCCAATCACTCACAAAATATAAATCACAATAACCATGTCACCCTAAAACTTAAAGGCCTATCCACACACATCCGGGCCGTGCCCGGGACGTGACCGGGTGGGTTTAATGTCTAAGAAAAAATCTATCACGATCGCCTTCAATTTTACAACTATTGCGGCGTCAACAAAAGACTGCGCCGATATCCTTTTATAAGAGTGATGGATGGACTTCGACACGGCCCGGTCACGACCCGGGCCCGGCTCGGATGTGTGTGGATAGACCTTTAACTTCGTTATTTTACACTAGCTTTCCGCTCGCGGCTTCGCCCGCGTTATTTTTGTATTCCCGTGGGATTTTTTTTTATATTTTCCCGAAAATTAAAAATATGAGGGTTCGTGTATAGGGTTCTTTGAATAAATACGAGAAAGGTAAGAGTCACTGATTTTATATTCAATAAAGAACGTTTTGAGAAGATAAACTTATCCTAGTAAAGTCCGAAAAAAATGTGTGCCGTGGTAAGTAAGTACGCGCGCGACTCTGGCAATGCCTCTCTCCGAACTCCTTGACCTCCTTGTACCCAGCAGGGGCGGAGCGAGGCTACACGTGCCGAACGTTAGGCAAAGGTAAGCGGGGCGCGAGCGGCAGAACGCGCGGCCGTTTCACAATATAAAGAACGATACAGTAGCTTGACTCCATATAAAGGGACGAATCGGCGCACGCACACATACAAACGTCGTTTACACGGCCGCCAAGCATGCTCTGAACGGCACGGCTCAGTCGAGCCGCGTCGAGGAATTTCTGTCGGCCCCAGCGCCGCAGCTGCGGGGTGACGATTTCATCTCCCCCGCAGAGCTGCGCAAGGCGGTGCTCCGCCTCAACAGGCGGAAAGCGCCCGGGCCCGACAACGTTTCCTCCGCGGCCCTCAGGCAGCTGCCCCGCAGGGGCCTGGCGACCCACGCCAGGCTCTTCAACGGCATCCTGCGCACCGGCCACTTCCCCGTGGCCTGGAAGATGGGGCGTATCATCGTCCTCCCCAAGCCGGGTAAGGACAGGCGCCTCCCGTCCAGCTACCGACCCATTACGCTGCTGTCTCACGTGGCCAAGCTGTTCGAGCGACTGCTGCTGCGGAGGATCCGCCCGTTCGTCCCACTCCGGGATGAGCAATTCGGATTCCGCAGCGGCCACTCCACCACGCTCCAGCTGGCGCGCATGCTCCACCACCTCGCGGCCGCCATGAACCGGGATAACCACACCGTGGGGGTCTTCTTGGACATCGAGAAGGCCTTCGACCGTGTGTGGCATCCCGGTCTCCTCTACAAGCTGGCCGCCACCATCATGCCGCCCGCCCACGTGAGACTGCTGGCGTCGTTTCTCCAGGGTCGGAGCTTCGTGGTCTCGGTCGAGGACGCCACCTCCCAGCCACGCCCCATCCTCGCAGGAGTGCCCCAGGGCAGCTGCCTCTCGCCGTGCCTGTACGCCGCCTACACCGACGACATCCCCACCCTCCAAGACCAACTCCAGGAGGGGCAGCGGGACATGGTGTTGGCCCTATTCGCCGACGACAGCGCCTTCTTCGCCTCGTCGCGGAAGGTGAGATTCGCCTCCGCCCGGATGCAGCAACTACTGGACCGCCTGCCAACATGGCTGGACAACTGGAGGATGGCCGTCAACGTGGGGAAGACGGCCGCCATCCTGGTCGGGTCGCAGCGCCGCATGCCACCGCCGCTGACACTCCGCGGACAGGACGTAGCTTGGCAGACCACAGTTGCGTACCTAGGATGCCGCATCGACCGCCAACTGCGCATGGTGCCCCAGGTTGACCACGTAGTCAACCAGGCCAAGATGGCCCGTGGCATCCTGCGCCCGGTGTTGGCATCCCGACTACCACTGCGTACGAAACTGATGGTCTACAAGAGCTACGTTCGTACGCGGCTCACCTACGCCGCCCCAGCATGGTATGCGTTGTGCTCCCCGACCCAGCGTTCCAGACTGCAGGTGGTCCAGAACGTCTCTCTCCGTGTCATGACGAACGCGGGGCGCTACGTCAGGAATGACGTCATTGCCCGGGACGTTCGGATGCCGACGGTGGAGGAGTTCGTCGCCCGTCTGGCGCGTCGAATGTTCGACAGCGCCGACAACGGGCCCCACCTCCACCTCCACAACATTGCTCCCTATGTTCCCAGGCCTCCAGACTCTTCCGGACGAGCGCTGCCCCGCGAATTGTTGTCGCCCAGGGCGGAGAGAGACCACGACCTACCATCGTCACCACCACCATCACCAGCTGCATCCCCACGACGAGGCGACCCACCCCGGCCAAGACTCCGCTTCGTCAGCGACTTCGCTGACGACGCCACCACCTGACCAGACCTCGTGTCGCTTATGGCTTGTAGTCTGCCGCGGGACCCCACCGCTCGCGCGCGTGACTCGCCTAAGCGACACCACCACCGGACATGACACCACCATCACCCAACAAGACCAATGGCCCCCTCCTCCCCCCACCGCTCCTCCGGGCGCAGAGTAAGCCGCGGCCTGCTCGCCGGCGCTCGCTGGGCTTGGGACAAGCCCCTCTAACTCGGTGTGCTTGACCGCGGAGGGCCGTGCCTCGAACCCGGAGTGGTAGCACAGGGGGGTGGCGAAGAAGGGCCCGTCACTACGTGATGTGCCCAACACCGGCGAGCTACCGCTCGCCGAGAAGATGCCCGGGCAATGGGCGACAAATGCCCGAAGCCCGCACCCGCCCATGGCGGAAGAAACCCTGACTGACTGACTGACTGAACGGCATAGCAACCAGTGATGCCAAATGGTCACAAAAGTCACATTTTTTGTGACTTGACGCGCTGGCCGAGATTGTTGTGCTCTAGGTACACACCGCGTGCAACCGTACAACAACGTATACGTACGTTCACCCATTTTTTTTAGATACCAACCCTAGCGCCCAGTTCAGCTTTAGGTATAAATTTCAAAGACACGCCTGAGTCGGGCTACTGTATCGTTCTCTATATTGTGGCCGTTTGGTTGCTAGGCGGGGCTGTTGCTACGTTGAACTATCTAGGTACCTAGCTGGCAAACGGCTGCGAGATGCGCGTGGCGGTAAAATTCTGTTTTGGTTTACTACAAAAATAATTTTGTAGCCTATTATACAGTGTGAATCTTTATAAAGTGCATATATTGAAATTAGGGATACTACGCTTAATTTTATCGACAGAAAAGATAATTTAAAAAAAAAATTTATCTAATTTTTTATTCAATTTTTAAAGATCTTGCTTGCTGCGGTGACCTCCTTGTACAGTGTAACTTTTAAACTAAACGATGAAAGAAACTTATTAATAATCGGAGATAACAGGGCATTCTCATACAATTAAAGTTGAGGACAAAATATCCTCAGTTGAAAGTATAGCGGTTTTTTTTTTATAATATCGTTTTTTTCTAACAATTTTCACAGTAATTTAAAAATATCTTAGGCTATGGTCTCCTATAAACGCCGTCGGCCGCGTACAGCGTTACGCCGTACGCCGCGTCACGATGCTTACTATAGAAATGTACTGTTATGGTCTCTTTCACACGCTGACGTTGGCGTGTGGACGCCGTAGGCGACATTCAAACGCTTTGCGCCGCGTCTCTAGTTATTTTGAACCATTGCAGCGTAAACGTCATATTTGGCGTCAGTACAAAATGTCGAAATTTGATAAAGAAAAGGACGAAGATTGAATCAGTCCAATGTTATAGTGCATTATACAATAAAAGTGACAAGGAACATAAAAATAATATTTATAAACACAAATGTTTACAGCAAATTTTCGTCAGGTGATATGGGATTAGGATGCCTTTTTGATGACGTTTTTTATAAAATAAATCTAGTATTATTGTCTTTTAAGTGTTTCATTATCAAAATCTGGAAACATCCTTCTTTCTTTCTCTTCATAAATATAATCGGTGCCTTATTGCCTTGATTTTTCTTCGTATGCGGTCGTTTTGTACCTGCTCTTCAGTATAAGCTCTGCCAACCAAAAGTGTCGAATTTAGAACCATTTTATATTAGACGACTACACGCGAGAACTGTTTGTCGACTACCTGGGACACGATTCTCATGCATTCGAAAAAAGTTCACATTCGTAAAAATGTTCGAAATTCGAATTTTTTTCGAAGGAACCACAGTTTGTGTATTCTCGGAATTTCACAATCGAAATAATTCGAACGAACATCACTCGAACGCAACGAGTGGTATGGGCCAGTCGAAGTTGAGGTTCGTATACGAATTTAGCTGTCAAAAGTGTTTCAAAATTATAAAAATACAAGGAGTTTGTGATTATTTCTGTATAAACGAGCTCAAACCGCGAAGCTGGCTCAAACTGCGTTTTCTCTCTGTGTTTTGTCTCATTAAAATGAATAAGGAAAAGTTTTTGGTGAACTTCTTCCCCAATTTAGTGGAAGAATTAGAGGCAGCAAGCGCCGAACCACATACACATAACATCGAGGATATCTTCAAAAATGTACCTTGCGCCACTCCTCCCAAGTTTTTTTAGCCCCTGTGATGGAGTTTATATCTTCACTGATGTTTATCCACCGCCTTTTAGCTTCATTCTTAGAGAATGATTCGGGACTAAGTTGGACAATCAAGTTTGCCACATTTCAGCTGTGGATCGGCTTCTACTAAATGTACTAGACGAAGCATTTGCTCCGCACTAGCAAATTTTTTGGATATATTATTTTGCTCTATAACAGATTATTATATAAATAAAATAATTAAAATAAAAATTGGTCTCAATTCAATATTTAACTTAGACAAACTTTGTTGTAATTAATGACATGTAACGTCAGAACAGTGTTGCCAGATTTTTTCCACCTTCCCCCCCAAATACATTTAAAAAACCCCTAGTTTCTCCAGTTTGGTTGATAAAAAACCTCTGACTATTTTGGCCATGTCATATACATAAGCTTTCTAATATTGACAATAAAAAACTTAGGTTTCTTCAAATTACCTATTTTAATTTATTTCACATACATAGCCGTGTGTCTGTCGATTCGGATTTTTCGTTATAAATGTCTGTGTGAGGCTGTGGAAAACAGTCTTTTAGCCGGAATTATGATAAACAAGACAGTTCAATGGTAACATAATGTGTTGCCAGCTAATACTCGTAAGTTTTAGTGTCCCATTCATTCTATTTGGTGAATAAATTGTCGGTCTTGTCTGATATAAAAAGGAATTTGCCATTTGGTTAGAATAGTAGAAAACCTTCAGAAAATCCCCTAGATAAATTTCGTGATATCAAAACCTCCAAAAAACCTCAAAGACCTGCAAAAACCCCTAGGATTTAGGGAAATCCTCTGAATTTGGCAACACTGCGTCAGAACTTATGAATGTGCTGTCTGGAGCGTTCCGTTTCAATCAATGTACTTTACGAAATATTAAAAATTGAACTTTTATATTTTGTAATATAAGTATTATTTTTAGAAAACATGATCACATTTAAAAATATATTTTGTGTATAATAGATAATATATATATTTTGTGTATAAAATATAATAGATTTAGTAATATTTTTTTACCAAAAAGAACTATTTTAAGATGTAAATTATAGTGGTTGCCATAGCGTTTTTAAAAACGCCTCATGAACGTCGTACGAAACATTAAATTGTCAATGCTATTTCCGACTTCCTAGTTCGATTGGTAATATTGTTCTATGGGTACCCCAGAATACGGTTCATACGAATCATTCGAACTTTTCAGTAGAATCGAAAAATTCGCATACGAATTTACCATGCGGAAAAGTTCTATTACATGAGAATCGGATCCCTGTTGTGAACGAGACGTCGTCGTTCGCGTATGAGATGTATTGACCGCTGACGCTGTGCCTGGCGTTCAGACGTCGATCGAAACGTTTACGCTGAAGTCGGACGCTGCATATAGCATTTTATAGGAGACCAAGGCCTTAGTAAAACGCCATTCTAACCTACATTTTTTATTAATTTAAATTATTCTACATCTTATCATCTTTAGAAAGGTAAAAAACCACGCTTCCAACTTTTTGTGAAATTGTGAGTAATTGTTAAAGGGCGCGGGTTGGTACGACACAAAGCACGTACGACATAGTGTAGCGTCGTTAAAATAGACACCAGCCAGCAATCTACCAGCACAGCCATGCAGACCCACTTTCCTCCGACAGGTACGTTACCGTTTTCTGAGATCGATTCCTGTGGTAGTGTTTTAAATTTGTTCTTAGATTTCATATTTTTAATTGTAAGGTTATCCTACATGATTGCCAGCCATTCGGTGAACATTGACCTTTCAAATTGAAGTGAACCACATTACCGTAATATTCCTAATATTCTCATCAGTTACCCCTACTTACTTGTATTGCAATTTTTTATAGTGATTGCTCATACCTATTCGTGTAATATTTCAGGAGGAATTCCCTACCCCGTGGTTATTGAATACCCCGGAGTCAGACTCAACTACTGAACCCGGTTGCCCCGACTTCATCAAAACAGATATTTATCTTGTTTGGGAATTACTGGACAATATTTCTGATTGTCATTTTTACTTTGTTTCTTATGTAGTATGTAGCCTGCATTAGATTATAAATAAGCATTTATTAAACTCGTACAACCTAGTTTGTAACTGTCGCTGTCGTTCATCGGTTGAGATACAGGATCTCCCTAGTTCGATTGATGGATGGTGGTGATGGAACAAATTCTGAATCAAGCTGTAACTATGTACCCATAAGAAGCAATCAATAAAGTTTTATTATTATTATTATTATTCTCTTCTACCACCAGTGTCCGGTGGCCCGGAGCCTGTGGTGTCTCCAGAGCAGGATCTCCCCGAATTTCACAGCTGAGTCCACTCCAAATAAGTTTATTATAAAACATAATTCTACCATCCTTAGGTAAAGGCATTTAGGGAGTTAACTAAAGAGAGCGTTATCGATCAAATCGTGCAAAGAACCTGTACAATATTGTCAAAAAAATATTAGTGATACTAATCCTCACCACTGATTGGCAGCCGTAGACCACAATCAGTGCGCCCACTAATATTGTGTTCCCTTGGATAAAAAAAAATCCTTATGTCGGCTTTGCCGGATTAAACCACATATTTTGACATTTCACTCTTTTATTAATCACCTTATATCTATTAACCCTATGCTCATTACTCAAAAAGGAAGTATTACATGGCGCCCGAACAGGGACAAGGATCTGTAATTGAATGCTAAATTTTCGTAGTGTACCATGCGTGTTAACCTCACCTCCCGCAAAATGTGTCAGAAAAATCCCTCTTTCATATGAAGTTTTATTTCCCTTTCTTTCTGTAAGATGACATTTTAGATTATGGCTTCCAATGTCATCCAATCACGTAAGAGTATTTAAGTAATTAACGTCAGAGCGTTTTACAACCATTAAATTCGTTGGTTGTTCGGTTGTAACTCGCTCTGACACTCAGGGTCTTGAACGGGCCGATTGTTTTATCCGGGCGTCACGCTCGAAGGCATTGAACGGGGTTAGAGCGAAAAGTTGTATAGGTGCCGGCAAACATCTTGAACGATTTCACAGATAAAAAATACATGTGCAGTTGCAGTATTTAGTACATAAGCTTTTACTGCGCATGTATTTTTTATTCAAGATGTTTGTCGGCACCTATACTTTGCGCGAAGGCTCTGAACACGTTGTCTCCATTATCGCCTATCGTCCCAAAGGTTTGTGCAATGACGCGATACACGTATATGGGACAAGTAATATTCGGCTATCGTCCCGAATATTCGGACTTCGTATGCGTTATCGGGCGTGTAGCGGTACATCAAAGGGTTTTAGCGCGCTAACTATTCGCGTTGCGTGGTCACACTAGCGTTGCTAATTTCGGCGGTTGCTTTCATTTGTTAAAGACGTTTGCGAATGACTCTAGGAAATGAGATAAAATGGAGGATGGATAAATACATCATATAATTATTAGCACACACGTAGAAGTAAAAAACTCGTCGTCTACAAAAGCGTTAGAAACGGCCATCTTGGATTATTCGACGGAAGTTCGTGCAAAATTACGAAGACGCTAATGGGACCACAGTATAGTATACGCGATAACTTTTTAGGTGTACAAAACGTATGAATTTTCGGCACGAATTGATTCGGGACGATAGGCGATAATGGAGCCAAAGCATAATAAACGAACAAAATTGCTGCAATCAATGCTGCAAATCTAAGTGGAACGCGGTTAACATCACAATTTTTTGCGGAAAGAAAAAATCTATCGCGATCTGGCAGCGGTCCGAAATAGATAACAGCACTCACAGTGCTAACGATTATAATCATCCGTTCCGAATTAAAAAGCTTACTAAAAGTGCTAACAGTGCTGTCAGCATGCTTACTATTACCGACCGGGGTTTTAGTGTATTAACGTCAAGTCAAATGTCGAGTTAAAATTTTGGTTAGGTTAGGTCATTTTGTTTTCAATTGCTTCTCAGTACTTTGGTTTTGTGGATTTTGAATCACAACATTGTTTCTCCGTTGCTCATCCAGAACAAATACATTCATTTTCGCCGGAAACATAAGTATCGAATGTTAGACTGACAGTTCGCTTACAGTGATTTAGCTTCAGAGCATTAGCGCCGTAAGTCCGATATGACGTTGTGGGTATATAACCCAAACTTCCTCACGAAGCCGGTAGGATCATCAGCTTATGGATTATAATTAAAGCGCAGATAAAAGATATTTTATTAACAGTTAATTACATATTACATTGTTAGTGAATATTTATTACCTGAAATTATTTATTACCTGTGCCTCAATGAAGGGAAAACTAAAGGTATAAAATTTGTTTTACCCAATGTAAAAGAGGTTCACACCACTGTTAACATAAAGCAAAAAAATGTGGACCTTGTGGATACCGTAGTATTTCTTGGTATTACTTTAGATTCAAAGCTTCAGTGGGGCCCACATATTGATAAATTGTCGAAGAGACTTAGTTCTGCAGCCTACGCTGTATGGAAAATACGTCAGCTGACTGATGTTGATACAGCAAGACTTGTATACTTTGCCTATTTTCATAGTGTGATGTCGTATGGCATTTTGCTGTGGGGAAATGCTGCCGACATTCAGACTGTTTTTGTGCTGCAAAAAAGGGCTATTCGTGCTATTTATAACCTTAAAATAAGAGACTCTTTGAGAGAAAAATTTAAAGAAATTGGTATTATGACCGTCGCGTCGCAATATATTTACGAGAATATAGTATATGTTCATAAAAATATACATTCGTTTTGTAAAAACAGTGATATTCATTCAGTAAATACTAGGCAAAAGAATATGTTAGCGTTACCAAATACTAGGCTTAAAAAAATTAATAATTCTTTCAAAGGCCTTTGTGTACGTTTCTACAATAAAATCCCAAATAATATTAAAGCACTTAACTTGAATAAATTTAAAGTCGCTATCAAGGGCGCACTTATGAAAAAAGCATATTATAAAGTGTCTGATTATATGACATAAAACTGCTTGGGATTGACAAAAAATGTGATAATTGACGTTCAAAGGGTGTTAACACTTTGTGATAGTGGGATAAATTTCATTCGAGTAACTGTTCCACTCACACCGACAGGCATTTCTATATTATTTAAAAAAATGTTTGTGAAATATAATATTGTAATATTGGCATTTTAAAAGAGGAGACAAAAAAAATACAAGACCTTCCGAGTTTCTTGCCTGTTCTTCTTGAGAAGGCTCTCCCAATTTCCGAACAGGTGTAGAGTCAATTTTTTTTTCATTTGACTTGTATTTGCACACATCTTAATAATGGTTGGGGTGTGTGTACATACAAGGATTAAATAATTTAGTTAATTAGATTCTTGTTTGAAGATTTTTATGTTTTTATTTTGACGTCAATAAGTGCCTGTAAAGGTCTATATTGAATAAAGATTTTTGAGTTTGAGTTTTGAGTTTGAGTTTATTACCACCGGAATATATCAATCAATCTGGCGTCTGTCGTCTCTTTTGATATAACACTCTAAAACAATAAGTATATACTATACCAAGGAGGTGTTGCTTCGCCACAACGTAAACGATGACGTCATGCAGCTCTTCATGCCGGCTAACGTTAGCGCGCTCACAGCATTTCAGAACGCGTTTGAGCACGCTAATAGCGCTGAAAGTGACTTTTATTGATTTACGGACCGCAGCCTTTGATTTGATAATCGCAGTGCATCCATTACTCCTCTAAAAAAGAAAATTGGCACGGAGTCTTATGTTCACGGCGCAATGGCTATCAAATAATAAGCGAACGTGATAGGTTTTGAACCTAAAAATAAATAATGAAAAAAAAACAAAGTTCAAAGTACCGAAAATTTTTGTTTTCATTGTAATTTCAATTCTGTATAAATTGTGATTTATTTATTGTTTCTTTGCAATGCTGCCTACAATTTTAGCGAAGAGTTTTCAATTTATTGGTAAGTTTAATATAATCGCATAATAAATTAGCAATGACTATGATAAGTTTAATTTATTCAACTATTATTCTCGACTTTTTTTTACAGTTCCTAATGTTCGACAGTCGAGGAACATTGCATCTCTTTCGGCGTTGTCTGAAACTTATCAAATGCTCTTCAAAACTTGCCGCGACTTTGCTGAAGCAGAGCTAAAGCCAAACGCTGCTAAATACGACAAGGAGCACTTATACCCTGAGGATGCTATAAAAAAGATGGGAGACCTTGGTCTTATGGCTATAGCTGTCCCTGAAGAGTTGGGGGGTGCTGGCCTAGACTACCTTGCTTATGCCATTGCACTAGAAGAAATATCTCGAGGATGTGCATCCGCTGGCGTCATCATGTCAGTCAACAATTCCCTATATTTAGGTCCAGTAACACATTGGGGAACTGATAAACAAAAAGCAGAATTCATCACTCCATACTGCAATGGTAAGTGTATATTTTTTATAAAAATCAAGAATATTACATTTAAATCAGAGGGAATAATTTTCAAATTATATTGCTATAAACACATTACATTTTACAGACAACATAATAATGCCACTTTAAGTATAATAATCAAAAACTAGAATATCATAACAGTTACATAGATATTTAGCTTAAAATTATGTTAGAAAAGTTATTTAGTTTAGACATATACATATACTTGATATTCTTCTGAGTATACATGGAATACTGTTCTATTCTAGGAGAGTCAGTAGGCTGCTTTGCATTGTCTGAACCAGGTAATGGATCAGATGCTGGTGCGGCTTCTACAACTGCCAAAGATGGGGGTGACAAATGGGTCCTTAATGGTACAAAATGTTGGATAACAAATGGTTATGAAAGCAAAGCTGCTGTTGTATTTGCTACAACTGACAAATCGCTTAAACACAAAGGCATATCTGCTTTTATTGTACCAAAACCCATAAATGGGCTAGAATTAGGTAAAAAAGAGGATAAATTGGGAATAAGAGGGTCTTCCACTTGCTCCCTCATGTATGAAGACTGTGAAATACCTAAAGAAAACATTTTAGGGGAACCAGGATTAGGATTCAAAATCGCTATGATGACTCTGGATGCAGGCAGGATTGGTATTGCATCACAAGCATTAGGAATTGCTCAGGTATAGACTAACCCATAAACTTTTGAAGCTGTTTTGAGTATGTTGTTATTTTAAGGCTTAATAGTTCTGGATAATCTTTTGATAAACATCTAAGTTACCTTGAATAGTATTGGTATAATTGGGTTAAAGAGTTTCATCTTATGTAAACACATAAAATTCATATGAATTTGTGTAATTGTATATACAGTCTGTATGTTAAATGTATCCACAAACAAAATTATTGGCAGTTCTATTGTTTCTGACACCCATAAAACCATTAAAAGGTTCTTTTTCTTTTATGGATAGCACTGCTAGTAAATTTTCTTTTAGATAAGCAGTTTCTCTGCGCCTTGTATAATAAGGAGTCAGAATACATCGGTCTATTAGAATATTATAGATTGATTTTCAACTATGATAACTACTATCCTCAATGTTACAGGCATCACTTGATGTAGCAGCAGAATATGCTTCAAAGAGAATGGCATTTGGAAAGCCAATAATGAAACTACAATCCATACAGAACAAACTAGCTGAGATGGCGTTGAGGTTGGAGTCCGCTCGACTACTGACATGGCGTGCAGCTTGGCTAAAGGATAATAAACAACCTTACACTAAGGAAGCTGCAATGGCAAAGCTAGCAGCATCCGAGGCTGCAACATATTTGTCTCATCAGTGTATACAGGTATACATTAAAGACATACCTTAGTTTAAAATTAAAAATATATATTAGCAAAGAGCACATGATCACAATTAATGTAATTGAAGGTGTAAGCCACACAAGCTAATAAGACATTAGGGGAAGTATGAAAGATCCATGGTGAATGTGGGATGATGATGAAGGTGAGATGAAGTATGAAGAATGATGTGAAGAGCCTATTTATCTTATGTGCGGGGTGGCTACACATAAGATTAATAGGATAGGTATGCTCAATTTTTTTATTGTTACACTAGGAATAATTTTTTAATATTACTCATACACCTCAGGTAATTATTTAAATAACAAAAATTACATTTGCAAACCAATATGATAGGAATACACAATTTATTTATGCTATTGGTTACCTCTTAAATTATCTCTATTTGTATAATTAAATATACATGAACAAGATGGTAAATGTTTTATTCCTTTATTGCAGATCTTAGGTGGTATGGGCTATGTCTCGGATATGCCAGCAGAGCGTCATTATAGAGATGCAAGAATTACAGAAATATATGAAGGTACATCTGAAATTCAGAGGCTTGTTATAGCTGGACAACTTATTAAAGAATATGGACTAAATTAATTATTTTATAGTCATAACAAAAGATATAAGTATTCATCAGCATCATTTCAGCCAAGAGATGCCCACTGTTGGACATAGGACATATAAGTATTATACCGGCTCCAGACTCACGCGAAAAGTCTCGCCGAGAACTTGCGCGAGAACCGAGAAGGTATCCACACTCAGCGATCTTCTCATTTACATTCTCGGTCGTGATCCGGAATGGACGACAGTGCTACTGCCTTAGTATTGTGTGCGTTAGCACATTATAATCTCGTTAACACGAAAATTAAAAATAATATTAAGAAAAATTTTTTTTTTTACAAAAAATAGAACCGATTTCAAAAACACTGAAAACTTAAAAATAATATAAGAATAGGTACAGACAACATCACACTTCTATATTGAAGTCGGCGCCGAACGATGATCTCCTAGAAAGTGTTAAAATTTGTCACCGACTTCAATATAGAAGTGTGATGTTGTCTGTACCTATTCTTATATTATTTTTAAGTTTTCAGTGTTTTTAAAGTCGGTTCTACTGAATGAAATCTTTTTAGTGAAAGAAACCCTAATTTAATACCAGCTCAGTATTTTCCTCGATTTTCTATGGGATCCCATCATCAGATCCTGACTTTGGTGACCATGGGACCACCCTTGCAGTATACTCTATCAAATACAAAAAGAATTTTGGAAATTGGTTTAAAAATGACGGAGTTATGAGGTAACAAACATAAAAATAAAAAAAAATACAACCGAATTGATAACCTCCTTTTTTGAAGTCGGTTAAAAAGGCTCAAATGATGGTGGTTATTGACAAAGTACTTTTTTATAGAAAACGTTTTGCTTCCCACAAAATGGGCTCTGTCCGAGAAACCCTTTGAAGCGGGCAAAAAAACCGACACCGATCGGAGAACAGGCGAGCCCGAGAACGAGAAGCCGAGAAACCCATCACATTCACGCTTCTCGGGTGTTCTCGGCGTGAGTCTGGAGGCACCTAAAGGGTTTCTCGGGCGAGAAAAGAGAAGACTATCACATTCTCGTTTGTTCTCAGTGCGACTGCGACTGTGGCGTAGATCGCATGTTATCTCGAGCCAATTATTCTATAAAAAAATACTTTATGCTGTCTGATGCATATCAGTATCATTTAGATAACTTCACAGTTATTGTATACTCTTTCATTTAACATAGTCTCTCATCTGTGCTATCAGTGCTTAACAAAATAATTTGTGATAAATATCATTAAGAAAATAATTTAAATTCACGAAGATTTTAATTGTTTTGAGATATTTCGTTAGTCTTTTTAGTTCAGTAATTTTAGACATACGAGTAAAAAATGTGAAAAAATGAAACAGAGTTAAAGTTTAAATAATATTTTCACACAGAGCCCATGTTGTGGGAAGCAAAACGTTTTCTATAAAAAAAGTACTTTGTCAATAACCACCATCGTTTGAGCCATTTTTTCTTAATATTATTTTAAATTTTCGTGTTAACGAAATAACGCACACAATAGGTACCAAGGCAGTAGCGCTGTCGTCCATTCCGGGTCACGGCCGAGAATGTAAATGAGAAGATCGCTGAGTGTGGATAGCTTCTCGGTTCTCGCGCAAGTTCTCGGCGAGACTTCTCGCGTGAGTCTGGAGCCGGTATTTGAAGCGGGCAAAAAAACCGACACCGATCGGAGAACAGGCGAGCCCGAGAACGAGCAGGCGAGAAACCCATCACATTCATGCTTCTCGGGTGTTCTCGGGGGTTCTCGGCGTGAGTCTGGAGGCGCCTTTACATGATTTAAAAGGGTGCCCTTTGGGTTACCTATAATTACGAGTCCTAATAACATTTGGCTGAACTGTATTTGCCTAAACTTTTATGGAACAATTGATGTTTAGCCTAACATTTATTTCCGCACTATTAGCAGTTTGGTATAAAAATTAAAAACCCTAATTTTATAATCTAAAATTAATTGGCACTATAATAGTAACATAAATTTTTATGATGAATATGCTTAGGTCATGTGCTTAGGTATTGAAAAACTAATATTGTAAACTTAAGGCTGGTCTAGACTTGTTTGGATTATTGGAACTATAACATGATTTAAAATATTATTGACAAAGTTGTTATTTAATCAGAAGTTAATGACAGAAACGAATTGATGTAAAACCGATTCCACATAGTCTTGTCTGTCCAAGAGCTGAGACTGGCCAGTGAATCCGGCCAACAAGTCGAGGCTGCCGTGGTGAGTGGAAGCCATCTGCGACGTTAGCATGTGTGGGTCCGCTAGAGCTCTGCAGCCAGAGCCGTCACGTCACGTCACGGAAGATAGTTTGTATGCAAGCCTGCTTACTTGCATAAGATTGTTTACCGAAAAAAAACCACAATATCTGATATGTCTATGGCTTGAAAGAATATGTCAGATTCTTAAAAATAAATATATTTAAGAAGCATTCTTAAGACAATTTTATATAGTTGAACATACATGGTCGTTGAATAGACTATGTGAACAAATGTGATCATAATTCTTTTTACAAGAACATTAAAATATCATTTGTGCATTTTCATTTTGTGCAAATTATAATTCAGTTATAGTAAATAGTAGAAATGGTAATTGTTCAGCCTAATGTCGAATTTGGAAATTAAAACACGGTAATAAAATGTTAGGCGAAGAAAATAGGCTAAACACATTTAAATGAAGATAGACCTACTCGGCAAACAAAAATGTACTTGCTTTTTAAAATGTTAAATTTGATACCTAGGTAGGTACATATCTACTTCCTACTTACATAAAAGTGAAAACGTTATTTATCGTTTTAGTAGATTTACCTGATTTTAAAGACTTAACCCAACATTTCAAAACCTAAATAGGTACAGTCAGCAACACGGATTTGATAAGTTGTTGATAGGTATTCTCACTTAGATCCGACAACTTTTACTTGTTTTTATGTTATACGTTTCTATTCTGAAAATAAATAATCCTTACATATTGTAAAACAACGTCCCCCGCCGCGTCTGCCAGTTCGCGATTTTTAAGCGGTTTTCACCACTCGATAGCGTAGGTAATTCTCGAGTTAGGTTTTAGTATATAATATGTTAAGTTTTTGTTTTTATTTCTGTATACATTAACAATATTTGTTGAAGATGTCGGGAAAAAATAAATTAAGGCGAAACGAAGTTCGCGGGCACAGCTAGTAATTAATAAAGTTATGATCCGACAACAGAGATTATATTCAAGAATATTTAAGTATCACTAGGTACAGTCAGAGAATAAATATTTTAAATCTGATTTTCACAAAACTCCCTTTTTTTTGTGTGCCTCACTATTCGGGCGATGATCAGTCTCAACATTATGACATTAATAGATAAAATAAACATGACCTGTAGAAATAATTTAGAGGAATCGGTTTATTATATTATATACATACCCTATATAGAATGTTGGGCAAAAGGGATACCTTTTCCACGAATGTGTGGACCATACGGAACCGAATTTCCTCATGGTCCTACTAGTGGGGCAAAGTAGTGGGACCAAGAGTCCCCGATTTGAAAGGAATTTTGTAAATAATGAGTTTGTAAATGTTTAACTATGGAAACCATTCATTATGACAATAGTAGTATGTAAGTAAATAACTTTTATCAAATAAAACATATACTCTATTATAATTAAATATGTGCAGTCAAGTGAAAATGATTTTATATTGGTTAGAAAATATTTTTAAATTTGCTATTTTTACAAGATTATATAACTTTTAATTCTTGAATATTGCGTTTCATTATACTTGTTAATTATTATTATTTATTTATATTAAGTAATGCTTAAATTATGAACTATTGACTCTAGAAAACTTTGGTAGCAGCCACTGCACTAGAATCTAGACCTGTGTCGTAGGAAACGAAAGATTTATATTCTTGGGTGCTTACTCTCTGTCACACCATTTTGTACACATATTTTTAGAGACACCCACAATGCATTCACAATTTCACACTAAGAAAATATGTGTTTTGTATACACAGAACAGGCAGAGTTCAATGTTAAAATCAATAACATGACATATTTTGATGATAAATTTATTAAAATTTTAATACAATTAATGAATTAATTCTATCTGAAAGCATACTGTAGGTACAAGTTGGTATACTGAAAATGCCTAAACATATTAAACACTCCATCATTACTGTCCAGGTCCAGACAGAGACTTGTCCATAAATTTCCTTTTGGCAAAACATAGCCACCATTTGCTAGGTTTTCCATCATCAGTAGCAAAGACCTACAAAAATATACATATTAAGTGATTTTTCAACTTTATCTTAATTACTAATTCATTGAAAACAAATTAAACAAAAAGCAAAATTTACATTGAAGGCAATCTCTACCAGTAAATGTGGTTGAGTTATGAAAATATTTCTATCACTGATGCAACTGAGGGCTATAATATCATCCTAGTACTGTTTGGGTATATTTTAGATAATACCTTTTCACACACTCTTGTTCCAGTCTCATGCCTCAATTGTTGCAAATACTGTCTCATCAAATCTGGAAAAAACAAAAGTAAAATATAAATATATGCCACTTATTAGGAAAAAGAATTACAGTGTCTAGCTGTTCTTCAGCAAGGCATGATTTTTTTTGACAGACTAAATTAATTTCAGACATACCAGTTTCTTGCGGATTAGTTGGCTTTGCATAAACAGAGTTTAAAGGGAAGCCAGCTTCCCCAGGTATGTCAAACTTCGATATTGCCAGCATATACATCTCTTGTTGGCCCTGATTTTTATTTGAGCACTTCTGTAGTCGTTTTAGACACTCTGATATGTACAGAGTAAGATAAATAAGGACACGGTCTGCATCAGACTGTAAAAAATTGTAACTGGTAAATCTGTTTACTCATCAACAGCTCATATTCGTCCCCACCAAGGTTAGTCAACCATGCTGGCCAAGTGTGGGTTGGTCGACTTCACACACAAACTGTAAAGAAATTCTTTCATCACAGGTGTGTGCAGGTTTCCTCACGATGTTTTCCTTCACCGCAAAAGCGTCGAATAAACGTACATATGAATTAAAAATTTTAAAACACATTGGTACGTGGCGGGGTTCGAACCGCTACCTCCCGATTGGAAGGAGACTGCCTTACGCACAACGCCATCGACGCTTTTAATCTGTTTACTACAACAATAAAAACAAGTCACTGCAATTCACCTTTATTTCGTAAAATCTGAAGAACACGTTTGCTTTAAAATAGTTTAGTGCCTCGTCAATAACGTCGAGCTCTATTTGAGGACTTGTTGGGGCTGGGCCTCGGAATGTTGTTCTCACTGGTAACAGAGCTAAATTACCCACAGACTGAGTGTAATCAGTCAACGTAGAATGGTACGCCTAAAACAAAAACAAATTATTAGGTAAACAACTATGCACATGGATCAATATCCTTCTTTCCAACATTGTTTACCGGCATTTTTTGATATCTCTAAAGGTTCCTAAGTGATATAGACTGGTAAATTAGTGTTCGTATACTTTGTGAATTAGTAACAGATTAATGTAAACCATTCCCAGATGAATCATTGATTTGATTGAATTCGGATCGGAATTTTTGACTTTGACGATTTTGACATTACATTAGCACCGCGGTCCAAATTGAGCTATTCACTAGTATTCAGAGGCGCGTTCAGAGCCTTCGGGTGTAGTTGTCCGGTTGTTTTTTAACTCGCTCAGAGCTGCGTTCAGAACCTACACTCGAGTGCATTCTGACAGCAACCGACCCGTTCAGAGCCTCGGGGTAAAAAACGCTCTGCTCTGACGTTTATTACTGAATACTCTTACGTGATTGGATGATATTGGAGGCCATGATCTAAAATGTCATTTTATAGAAAGAGAGAGAAATAAAAATTCATGTGAAAGAGGGAAATAAAAGATTTGGTTGCTGCAATGCGTTCAACGCCTCTGACGGCTCAACGGCTCTGAACGCGCCTCTGAGGCGCGTTCAGAGCCTCTGGATGTAGTTGTCCGGTTGTTTTTTAACTCGCTAAGAGGCGTTGAACGCATTGCAGCAACCAAATCTTTTATCTCCCTCTTTCACATGATTTTTTATTTCTCTCTCCTTCTAGTAGATGACATTATAGAATATGGCCGCCAATATCATCCAATCACGTAAGAGTATTTCAGTAATAAACGTCAGAGCGTTTTACAACCATCAAATCGAATTTGACAAATTCGATGGTTGTTCGGTTGTAACTCGCGCCGACACTCTAAGCTCTTGAACGGGCCGATTGTTTCACCCGGTTGTCACGCTCGAAGTCATTGAACGGGGTTAGAGCGAAAAGTTGTACATACTTCGCGCGAGTTTTTCGTATGAATAAATTTCCTACAGAAATGAAAAATATATTCAATCAGTCCCTTATTTTTCATAGCATTCAAGGCATACTACAGCTTGATGATCAGAGCAAATCCATTGGTTGCATGTCTTGCACCATTTGTTTGTGGATCGATTTTTGGCTCTTGAGCAAAGTGCGCATCGACCGACCCGTCCCATCTTGAGGGTAACATCATACTGTGTGGCTTGAGCTGTGCCCGTTAGCATTTCTATTCTACATCTCAACTGTCGAGGAAGAGTCTCCATGGTTGCTCGAACAAAATAAATAGCAAATCGAAACAAATAGCACTTACCTAAAGGAGGTCTTCAGTATTTGCCTAAAGGTACAAATTATATGAAATGAAAGATAATGTGTTGAAAATGACCCAAGGGCTAAAATCTTTACAAACTCAATAGATTTTGCAAAAAAATAAGATAAAAAATGATAAGTGAATGCAAAACTTCGTGAAACGAAACGAGATTAGCTATGGACGTCATGGTTTGACATTGATAATCAGTCATTGTTATGGTCGCTTGATAATATTTTCACTTAAAATCTTCTTCTTATTATAGGTATTTAAAGAAGTTGCCAAATACCAACTCGCCGCACTAGACTCAGTGGAACGCAGAGCCAGGAGACTTATTGGGGACAAGAAGCTGATAAAAACCAAGCTTCACAGTCTGGCTCACCGGCGCAGTGTTGCCTGTCTATCTGTGTTCTATAGGCTGTACTTCGGGTGCTCAAGGACTGCATGAGCTGATCCCGCCATCTCCTTTTTTCTATCGGGAATCTAGATGCACGGCTGGTTGCCACCCTCACCTGGTTGATATTCCCGCTGGTCGCACAAAGCGCTACACGTCTTCTTTTATAGTGCGCACAGCCAAGGTGTGGAATTCTCTGACGGCGTCTATATTCCCAAGCTCATACAACCCGGAAATCTTCAAAGCAAGGGTGAATAGGCACTTTCTGGGCAAACTCGTCCCACCGTAGATCTCATCCTTGCCTCAAGGCTGGATTGGGATCAAGAGTAAGCCCATTCATAGTAAAAAAAAAAAGTTGAAGTTTTTTCATTTAAAAATCTGGAGTTATGTGTGTGTGTGTGCCAACATCTATTGCGATCGCTTACAAATCACCAGTAATTGTGAATTTGATACTGTCTATCTGTGTTCTATAGGCTGTACTTCGGGTGCTCAAGGACTGCATGAGCTGATCCCGCCATCTCCTTTTTTCTATCGGGAATCTAGATGCACGGCTGGTTGCCACCCTCATCTGGTTGATATTCCCGCTGGTCGCACAAAGCGCTACACGTCTTCTTTTACAGTGTGCACAGCCAAGGTGTGGAATTCTCTGACGGCGTCTATATTCCCAAGCTCATACAACCCGGAAATCTTCAAAGCAAGGGTGAATAGGCACTTTCTGTGCAAACTCGTCCCACCGTAGATCTCATCCTTGCCTCAAGGCTGGATTGGGATCAAGAGTAAGCCCATTCGTAGTAAAAAAAAAAGTTGAAGTTTTTTCATTTAAAAATCTGGAGTTATGTGTGTGTGTGTGCCAACATCTATTGCGATCGCTTACAAATCACCAGTAATTGTGAATTTGATACGTCAATACAATAAACATCCTAATGACATTTTAATTTTTTTTTCCTTTTTTTATTGGGTATTGTTTGCCATAATAAACACCATACCACAGACTATGTGACATAGTGACACTTATTAACAAGATTTATAATGCTTTGGAATATGGACTTGTTACGAGTTTTATTGCAATATTTGTTATAATTAAGTAAAAACCTTATTGGAAAACCTTTACTAAAAAGGTTTGGAGAATACACTACGCTAATACGCTTTATTTAATATTGATGCTATGTTGCCAGTAACCAAAATGTTTAAGTCATAATTTCAGGTGGTACAAATGGTTTAAAGAAATTATTTTTATTATTTTATGAATTTTCAGATTTTTTTACATAGAAAAATGTAATAAAACCTGAGGTACGTGTTTTGGGCATAGTTGCATGGAAGAAAAAATGGATCCTTTGTTAAACTCATATATACTCAAAATACTCGTGCGGACTACTATGGTAGGCCAACGTATTTGGTGGGAAATCGCAGGAACGTGTTTACGTGCTGACCTTGCGGGCTTTACTGGCTCGCTGACAAATTTAATGGCCGAGGCTAGCCTAAAATTCCAACGCACCAGCGTGGATAATTCAAAAGTTATCACTTAAAATGTGTACTCTAGTGTTAATAATGAAATCCACTAAAAAATCTTTTTGATTCATGAAAAGAAGTATCCAAATGTCAAATTTAAAAGTTGTCAAAAAATGGTATCGGAGGACCCATACATTAGCATGGGTATTTGATGTTAACTTTTCGTGGCAAAAATGATTATGTGGGACATACGAAACCAGCACGAAATGTTAACACGAAAGCCAAATGAAACGCGTTGATGCTAAAAATGTTGAAAATGTTGCAAATCCGTGCTTAGCTGGAACGGGCCTAACGCGTTCCGCGATGCTATCACTTTTTACCCATAGATATAGAATGAAATAGATGGGCTATAAAAGCCGTCAAACATGAGGAAAAGAGATAAACTTATACACATTGCCAAAGGAAAGAAGAAAACGGCATCATTATTTTTTGTCTTTGTTACCGTATGTGAAACTGGTAGTGGGGATTGTTTATCACCAGCGTCTGGTGATAAACAAATACATGGAAGAAATTTGTTGTGTGAAGTATAGCTCACTGTGCAATTATTTAACAGTTTAATTAGTGGCATTGTGAACTATTTGAACATTTAAATCATGGTGCACTGCTCCGTTTTAGGTTGTAATAGTGATAGTGCTAGAAAACAGGAAAATATAACCTTTCACAGGTAAGACCTAAATTGTGTCAATACAAAGCGCCAAAACTATTTTTTAAATTATAAATACAAGTTATATTGCAATATTTTATCCTTCATCTATGTTTCTCAATCATATTATGGGATTAAACATGAAATTTCAAACTAAGTAGTAAGGTTACTGTTAACCTAACAAGCTAGGAATGTCGCCATTCAATATGGCCACGTATACAGCCAACGCGTATAACATTTTACCGGGTTATAATGATACCAGTTACGCTACGACTATTTTTCCTTGATTCGTAGGTAATTTGTTACGTGAAAGGGAACTCACATATTAGTTTCTGTGTTACATTAATTTGAGCATTTTAGATAACAAAGGTAATTCATTTGAAGTGAAACTTTCTATTTGCTTGTCTGTCTGTATTTAACAGATTTCCTTCGGAGATAACTACTCGAAATCAGTTGGGTTAAAGCTACTGGTCGATTGAATTGGCAGCCAACCAAGCATACCCGAATGTGTTGTAAAATTAGAACCTGCTTTTATTTTTAACCTGTATACATATTGTTTCAGAACGCATCGGTGTTGGATTTCGGTTCAAATTTGAATACGCCCCGAAAGAGAAAAATGCGGCTTCAAATGCTGCGTTTGAAACTTAGATAAAGAATGAATAGATAGGACGTGACCGTATACCCGTAAGGGACAGACATAGATGACGTCATACCTGCCTAAAGTAGATGGGTATACCAGTGTTGCTTTAAGTTTTACCCTACTTTATGTTTATAGTGGCTTTTACCACTATAAACATAAAGTAGGGTTGATTGATCTACGTATTTTTTTTGAGATATTTTAATGAGCGCCCCTCGCTCAATAATATGTCTCAAAAAATAAAAGTGGGAGGAAGTTGCGATTTTTTTTTATTGAATTCTTCATTCAACCTTCGCCGCAGTCTAAAGTTATTTACACTTTTAAATAAAACTACACTTTTCGGATTTACTCGAGTATATTTCGTTTTAAAACATTTTACTATTATTTATTTAAGCTATTATGTAAACATCTTTACAAATATAAGAAAAAATATTAGGAATCATCATCCACACGCGTCCACTGCTCTCACATAGGTCTCTCCAAGTGCTCGCCACTGAGCACGATCCGCGACCATTCGCTTCCAGCTTTTGCCAGCTAGGTACCTTGCGAAGATCGTCGCTCAATTAAGAATACAGCGGGCAATAATCATTGTTTTTTCTTTATCTCTGCAGTTTATTTAAAATCCAATATTTACACATTTACTAAATATTTGTGAAGATTTAGAAAATGTATAATATTAAATTTTAAATAAACATTTTCTAAAATTAGATTTCAATAGCACCGTTATTGTCATCGAATAAAGGACTTCGGCTTACAGAGATAAAGAAATTGGTCTTGTCCTGCGCTATTTCCAAGTTGCCGCCAGCGGAGGCGAGGTTGGGGGTGGCAACACGGGCAACTAAGAATAACCAGCTATCTACATCGGCATCTTGCGTTCTTTGCCAGATCTTTTTTCCACATTGTGAGCAAGCTTACCAACTTTGAGCTTTTAGCACCATATTGAGTGCGGTATCAGTAGTTCGGCTCTTGAACTTACCCAGCCCAAGTGAATTTTTACCTGTATTGTAGTGAATTTTATCTCTGTAAGCCGAAGTCCTTTATTCGATGACAATAACGGTGCTATTGAAATCTAATTTTAGAAAATGTTTATTTGAAATTTAATATTATACATTTTCTAAATCTTCACAAATATTTAGTAAATATTTAAATATTGGCTTTTAAATAAACCGCAGAGATAAAGAAAAAACAATGATATTGCCCGCTGTATTCTTAATCGAGCGACGATCTTCGCAAGGTACCTAGCTGGCAAAAGCTGGAAGCGAGTGGTCGCGGATCGTGCTCAGTGGCGAGAACTTGGAGAGGCCTATGTCCAGCAGTGGACGCGTGTGGGCTGATGATGATGATTCCTAATATTTTTTCTTATATTTGTAAAGATGTTTACATAATAGCTTAAATAAACAATTAAGTAAAATGTTTTAAAACTAAATATACTCGAGTAAATCCGAAAAGTGTAGTTTTATTTAAAAGTGTTAATAACTTTAGACTGCGAAGGTTGAATGAAGAATTCAATAAAAAAAAATCGCAACTTACTCCTACTTTTATTTTTGAGACATATTATTGAGCGAGGGGCGCTCATTAAAATGTCTCAAAAAAAATACGTAGATCAACCAACCCTACTTTATGTTTATAGTTGTAAAAGTCACTATAAACATAAAGTAGGGTAAAATTTAAAGCAACACTGGTATACCCATCTACTTTAGGCAGGTATGACGTCATCTATGTCTGTCCCACTCAAACGGTTTCAAAAGCAAAAAGTAGTATATCTCATATATCAAAGGTGCCGCCATTGCGGAATGACTCACCCCGGCGCGTGCGGGGTGTTCAAAAAATTGCGGAGAATGACATATACTGTCTACAAGAGAACAAAAAATACGTATGGAAAGGTAATTTAATATAGAAAAAACTTATAACAGTTAATTAGATAAGGAATTAATAATTAAATGAACGAAGCGCGAAAATGTTCGGAAGGTCGCGGAAGACCCGATTTTTAAAAATTTTTAAAAAAAAAAACTATTTTATAAAACTTTAAATAACCATATATATTATTAAAGCCCTATTCTTGAAGATTATTTTGATATATAATAGTTTTGGGTAATATTTTTAATGAAAAAAGAAAAAAATAATAAAATCGATTAATTGCGTAATAACGCGAGAGGCGCGCGCGCAACCTCAAAATTAAAAAAATTGCAAAATAAATTTTTGTGTCTAAAATTATTAAAGATACATAATAATAAATGAATTAGAAGGCGATGGACTTGGATAGTAGATATATTAGCAAAAACATTACAATTAATATTTACAACACAGTTGACATCAATCAGACTAAACAACGGTTGCTATGTAACCTTCTACAATAGGCTATGTGTCCACATTACATAGCACCATAGAGTTTAAGACCATGTGTCCATATCTTCACACCCTCACTAGTTTAAAGCAACAAGCCCTAAGTGGTTGCAGAGAGTTTCTAAGCGAGGCTTGAAGAGTGGCTTTGTAAGCATATCCGCAATTTGATTCTCAGCAGGAATTTGCTCAACAACGAGGTCTCCATTCATGACACATTCTCGCACGAAGAAATGTTTCAGTTTTATGTGCTTGGTTCTGTTGTGGAACTCATGTGGTGGGTTGTACGCCAATTTCACTGCGCTTTCATTGTCCACATGTAGAATTGCAGGAGCCTTTAGGTCTGTTAATTCTGCCAGTAGTTTTCTCAACCAAATTATCTCTTTAGCTGCATCACTGGCAGCAACTATTTCAGCTTCTGTGCTTGACGTAGCAACAGTTGATTGCTTTTGACTTTTCCAGAGGACAGGACCAGAATAAATACAAATTAATCCTGTAGTAGAATGTCCAGTAAAGGCGCCACCAAGATCGGCGTCACTATAGCATTCAAGTGAATGTGAAGAATCTTTTGTAAACACCAAGCCTTGATTCTTAGTACCTTTAAGGTATCGCAATATGCGTTTAACATTTTGGACAGATACTGAAGTTGGGTCTTCCAGAGTTCTCGATGCAACACTAACTGCATAGGCAATATCTGGCCTTGTCCCTACAGCCAAGTAGGCTAACGCTCCAACAACTTGCCGATACGGGAATTTTTCATCGTATGTTGTATTAACATTCTCTTCCCCCTTATCTTTTGTTTTAATAGCAGGTGTTGCAGCAGGTTTGCAGTTTATCATGCCAAATTTATCGAGTACCTTATCGATGTATGCTTTTTGGCTTAAAGCAATAGATCCATTCTCCCGTTTCAATATTTCAAGACCAAGAAAGTATGATGCGGGCTTAGTGGTTATTTTAAACCGAGTTTTTAATTCTTCTATAAATTCTTTTCCAGCTTCATCAGTAGTGGAAGCAATCAACCCGTCATCGACATATAATCCAACTAAAACTTTGGAATTCTTTTTTTTTCTTATGTACAAACAAGGATCTGCTTCACTTTGTTTAAACTTGGCGCTTATCAAAAAATTAGATATACAGGTATTCCAGCATCTAGGTGCTTGTTTCAGGCCGTATAAACTGCGCCTCAGATGACAAACTTTTTCAGTACCATCACTGTACCCTTCAGGCTGTTTGATGTAAATTTCTTCAGAAACTTCTCCATTTAAGAAGGCAGTTGTAACATCAAACTGATGCAGTTTTAAATTTTCATTAACAGCTACACCCAACAGTGCTCTTATTGTGGCTAATCTAACAACCGGACTAAAAGTTTTATCAAAATCAATACCTGGTTCTTGTGAGAATCCTTTAACAACTAGTCTAGCTTTGTATCTCTCTATGGTTCCATCAGGATTCATTTTGACCTTATAAACCCATTTACTAGGTAGGGCTCGTCGTCCTTTTGGTAAATCAACTAGTTCCCATGTCATATTCTCATGAAGGGACGTTATCTCTGTAAGCATAGCCTCGAGCCATTTTTTTCTATCTCGGCTTTGTAGTGCTTCCCTGTAGGATTGGGGTTCTTCAGGCTTATCAGAGAGTTCATTTATTGCTGTTAGTACATAGTCGTTAAATCTTTGTGGTGGTATAATTTTAGATCTATCTCTAAGAGTCCGTATGTCGTTATTTACACTATCTACATTTTCGTTATTATTACCACGCTCCATATCCATCATATCATCATATTCAACAGGTGCCTCTTGTGATTCATTATTATTTGTATCTGTAGGCAAAATTTGGGACTCATTAAAAGAAGGATTATTTACATTTTCAGTATACGGTTGATCATTTTCATACTCAAATTGCTCATTAGTTCTAGATATATGACCTTCTTCAGAATTTCTTTCATTGTCAAAATAAACTAAAATATGTTTAGGATCTTCTTCTTTATATTCCATGTGTCTTTTATTCATTGTAAATTCATTTTCATAGTAGTTTTTATTTAGAATTCGAACATCTCTTGATATTACCGTTTTATTTTTTATTGGAATATATATTCTAAACGCTTTGGAATGCTCTGAATATCCTACAAATATGCCTATAAGTGCTTTTGATGCAAATTTTTGTCCTTTGGGGCCTTTCTTTAATACATAGGTCTTAGAACCAAACTTATACAAGTGGTTGACTGATGGTTTGCGATTAACCCATACTTCAAACGCTGTCATATTTTTGAGAGCTTTATTAATACTCCTATTAGAAAGGTAATTTGCCGTAAATATCGCTTCAGCCCATAAATTCATTGGTGCATTTGATTCTAACATCATGCATCTTGCCTTTTCGATTAATGTACGGTTCTTTCTTTCCGCTATTCCATTTTGATTTGGAGTATAAGGACATGATAGACGGCGCGATATCCCATTCTTTTTTAGGTAAGTATCAAATTGAGAATTAATGTATTCGGTTCCATTATCTGTTTGTAAGAATTTAATTTTATTACCAGTATAATTCTCAGATTCTTCTTTATAATCCACAAATTTCTCAAATACTTCGCTTTTATTCTTTACAAAATCTACTCGGCAATAGCGACTAAAATCATCTATGAAAGTAACTATATATCTATTTCCATTTAGTGAAGGCGTTTTTATTGGACCACATACGTCGCTATGCACAATTTCAAGGCATTTTGTTGTGCGAGGAATAGTAGAGACATTTTTATTACATGGGGTTTTGGTCATTTTTGCCTGAATGCATATCTCACAATCACCAAGCTGTTCTGTTTCATCAAAGGTCAGACCAAGTAGAGATTGATTCTTCAATGCGAGCTTCATATCGCATTCGTTCATATGGCCTAATTTAATATGCCAATCTTGAATCGAATTAGTTTTCCCCAAGTTGCAAATATCTTTTGCCTTCTTTACAGATTTTGGTGTGACATAGTATAATCCATCATTGTTTTTATTTGCTTGTAGTATTACACCAATGTCCTTTTGTGTTACCGTTGCTTTCTTATTTGTAAATTCGACGGTACATCCAGCTTCTGTCATTTTACCGACTGATAGCAGATTAACATTAAGGTCAGGTATGTATAAGGTGTTCTCTAGGGTTATTTCACCTGTAGGATTTGTCACATTCAAGGTTATTTCTCCCTTTCCTTTTATTTCAGCCGAGCCTTCTTTAGAAGCTAATCGAAGTGTTTCTGAAATTCTGGATATTCTCGAAAAAATTTCCTTATTATTCGTCATGTGTGCTGTACATCCAGAATCTATGATCCAATCTAAATCTGGATCCATATTTCTTGTATTAGTCAATAGGCATGTTGCAAAATTATTTCTATATGTATTTTTGTTTTTGCTAGTACTACATGCTTGTCTATCGCCAGTTTTGTAATTATCAGACTTATTTTTATTAGATTTATTCCTCTTAGACCGTCTATAGTGCCCAGGTCGGTCGAGAAGCTTACGATTTTGGGGACTATAGTCCCCACGGACGTTTGAGTGGTGGGTATACGGTTACGTCCTATCTATTCCATTCTTTATCTAAGCTTTTTACCCCTTTCCAAAACCGATTTTCAATCGGGTAACTTTACCCGACAAAGGAAATTTCGTTTCGGAACGCAACCAAATCCGTGACCGTCATGTCATTCGTGACAAGCTTAGACTATAGATACCAATAGATATGAAATACATAAGAAAAAAGCGTGCCAACATTTGGGTTGGTGCTCTAAGATGGCGGAAAAAAACTAGGGACGCTGCATCCAAGATTCCACAATTTTTATGTCTTTCTTTATAGAATTAATTAAAAAATCTATAAAAAACGTATAACTGTAAAATGCACTCACAAATAATGCTCACCGACTGATATTTTAGCACAACAACAAACACGGTGCTTTGTAATGGCGGACTGAACTGGACGCAAATATAATTGAGACAATAATAAATAACGTTGCGAATCCATTGGTGTACTTAATCTGAGGTGACAAGTCAGGGTGTGGTTCATAATCAGATATCAGTGCAAACGTTTGCATGCATGCAAACGACCCGTGGGGCTACCGCCTAACTCATAGCGATCACTCGCTATCGCTTTTGTGACAATAGAACAATAGCTCTAATGTCTTCTTTGACATTAAAACTATTGTTCTAATGTCATTATAACGATAGCGAGTGCTCGCTTTGAGTTAGGCGGTCGGGGGGCCGTTTAAATCGTTAGCACTGCTCACGGACGTAAGCACTCAGTAGGGCTAGCACACAGGGGTATCGAAAATCGAATCGAAAAGTAACTCACCTCGATTCGATTTCGATTCATCGAATTATTGGCAACACGCACCCCTATCGAGTCGATATCGAGTACTCGGGAGTAACGTTTGGTTCCTATCGAAAACTCTCGATAATAAGCCATAGCTTTTTGGTTTCAAGTTTTATGAAGGCAATAGGAATCTAGCCCATACAGCCGAGTCCTCCTTTTTGACACGAAACTACACTGATTTCACATCAAAAATACACTTCAACACAACACGTCATATTAAAAAATACAGCACCCACCCAACTGATAAGTACCGAATCCCGCGAAAAACTAAAAAAAACATAAGTTAGGTACCTATCTAACAAGTTGTGTGGAGTGGTAAGTTCGGAAACATAACACCATACTTTACGAATAGGTAAGTATCTTTTACACAAATTTATTAGAAAATATTATGTCATATAAGTTATAGTCTAATCAAGATAAGAAGGTTCCCCTGACAGGTCAAGCTTTTCTGTTTCATGCATACTATTTCCGAGATTAAAAATATTATGTTTCTCCTTCGGTTATATTTATCAACAATGCAACAATTAATTTCACATTAAAAAGAAACATTAATATCAGTCCAGTTAAATATAATTATTTATAATTCTGATAAAATATTTGTTTTATTAAGTATTTATTTGAGTCGTGAATCGGAACTTATACTTTACACAAGTATTTTATTTGTAAAATTTAAACAAATATTTTCTCGAGCTATAATTTTTTTAACTAGACTTATATTCTTGTTTTATTTAATGTAGAATTAATTATTACACTTTTGATAAAAATAACTTAAAGTGATAAATTATATGATTAAAACATAATATTTTTAATCACGATAACTAGGTATGCATTAAACGGAAAAATTCGACCTGTCACGGAAACTTTCTTATCTTGATTCGTACTATAGTAGTATTAATAGTATATATTATTAGTAGAATATCTACAATACATACAGAAGTGCTCTGTAAAGTCAATACATGTCTTCCTCCAATATTTCTTTCTAATAACATTGACTGTCAACTTGACACACTGACAGAACGAAAGCTTGGTCCAAAATTGATCAGTGTTTATGTCAAATTTAGACTCTTCATCAAAAGTGATTCATTTCTGCGATGAATAGTGACCGATAAACAGTGAATTGCGTTGTTTGTATAGGCGGTTCACTTTTGATGAAGGCTATTATTTCATTCCTCGTGAAATTCCCGCGAGAACACAACGCCCGTGGCGACCCGGCAGTATGAGAAATGAACTGTGAATGAGCTGTCAGCTGTTTAGACGTTTCACTTATCGTTCATTGCCGATGAATGATGCAAGATGCTACTAAAAATAATCGGAAGTCGGACGCTTTCATCGCGAAGGCACAATCCGATGAACGTCAATTTATAGATTTCATTTTCAGTAATTCATCGATGAAGCATCGAAAATGAAAGCAATAATTAACCGTCTAGTTTCGGCTTTACGTCCGTCCGTGAGCAGTGCAAACGATTTGAACAGGATGTTTGCATGCATGCCAACGTTTGTACTGTTATCTGAATATGGACCGCATCCAAAGATTTGAACGCACATCGAACTTTTCTAAAGTTTTGAATTGAACTTTTGAAATATTAGATGTTTTTGGTGGGCCTTAGGTTAGTTTTTTCCCGCAGCAATCGACATAAATAATTAAATGCCGGTTTGGTGAGCCTATACCTTTTTGTAAACTCCCGATGGTTTATTTTTGCCGGATCATAAGTATTACGAAGAAACAATCTTAGGTTAATGTCCCTGAAACGATACCGGAATAATTTTGCACCGAAACTATTGATTAACTAAAAAAATAACAAAGTCATCACACAAAACAACCACAAAATATTAGCAATGTAATAAACGTAAACTCACTTTCTAATTTGTTCCTTTTCTCTTCTTCGTGCCTCTATCGGGGCTCGGCAGGGGGCCTCTGAGCATTCTTCACATTTTATTTTAATATTTTTTCGAAAAATAAAAATAAATGAATTACTTCTCACTGTAAAATTGCTAGTGAGACGGTTTTCGATACACAAGCATCGAATTGTCCGAAACCGTACGTCAAATGGAGGTCCGTGCTTCCGATTTTCATACAAACACCTAGAATTCGATATCGAGTGAGCTCGAATCGAATACAGTCGAAAACGTCATGCCTTCGTGCTGCCAAATTTTAGTTCTGCTACTCACCGCCGTGGCGGTAATTAAATTGCCATACAAAACTCCTCGATTCGGATTTCGATTCGATTTTCGATACCCCTGCGTGCTAGCCCTACAGATCAATTTTGAACCGAGCTTTCCATCTGTGAGTCTGTCAAGTTGACAGTTAATGTAATTAGAAAAGAAAAATTTGATGGAGACGTATTGTGCCTCCGGTATGTCCTTTACAGAGCACTTCTCTATTAATTGTGGATAATCTAATGAAAAAATAAATTCGAACAAACTAAAATAAAAATAAAACTGATGTTGACTTTGACGTTGACAGTTCTGGAGACAGTGCACTACCTCTTTTCTGTTAGCACTGTCAGCATCAATCGGTGACGTCATCAATTACATCATACCGCATACAAAATGCGCACATGAGCAATTTTGGACCGATTGTTTGCGTGCAAATAGCGCACACGAGCGCAATTATGAACCGCACTGGGCTACGTTCCAAAACATCACCCGAGTGCACTCGGTCACCCGAAGTATGTCCTAAAACATTTCGGGTGCACTCGAGAGTGTTGGAGTGGCGTGTCCTAAAACGCTACGGAGTGCACTCGATCGAGTAGAATCTCACCCGCATAATATAGCAAGGTGTAATTTCACTCGATTGGATTTGGCGGGAAATTGTGTGGATTTTAAAGTTGTGTGTGATCGTGATTACAAAGATTTCATATTCACACACAATTTGTGCATCTCGAAGAGCGAGGATGCGCTTCGTAACGTCGACAATAAGTTAATTTTAAATTCCAAAGACTATAGGTATCGTAAGTGACATGATTGTAAAATTGGCCTTCATTTCCGCTGAAGCTAGGTTAGGCCGCGATTTAACAGAATTCATATTCTGTCGGTTTTAGCATTTTCGTAGATGAAACAGAGGAATGTAATCCATGCATTAAAGCGAACGGACGCGCCGATGAATTATATATTTTCTTATTTTTGTATATTTGGTTATGTAAACAAAGCAGACAACACTCTTGCCGTTCTAAAACAACCAACACTCCGACCACCCTAACCGGCCACTCTCCCCCCACCACCTACTCACTCCGGAGTTGCGTTCCGAGGGTCAGAGTAATGCAACCGAGAGTGTTTTTCACACTCGCTCCGAGGTTCAGAACGGGTCGGTTGCTATCTTTTTTTTTAGTTTGTATCTTGTCGATCAAGATCAAGCAAAGGGCAGAATATTACTAATCCTTACTATGAAATTAACAGTAAATATCCATTTTTCTGCTTAAAAATAATTACAACACATACAAATCACTATATTTCCCTAGTATTAGGCTTAAAAGAGTTCAAAGTAGTGTTATTTAATAAAATAATAAATAATTAGCGTATTTTTGACATCGACATTAACATAAAATCTGTCAGAGTGTTTTTCACCCTACGCTCGAGTTGGTTGTTTGGTTGCATCACTCGAAGCTTCTGAACGGGCACAGAGTGTACTAACCGCCTGTTAGAGCGTTTTTTACCCGGAGGCTCTGAACGGGTTGGTTGCTGTCAGAGTGCACTCGGAGTGCACTCGAGCGTAGGTTCTGAACGCAGCTCTGAGTTGCGTTCCGAGGGTCAGAGTAATGCAACCGAGAGTGTTTTTCACACTCGCTTCGAGGTTCAGAACGGGTCGGTTGCAATCTTTTTTTTTAGTTTGTATCTTGCTGATCAAGATCAAGCAAAGGGCAAAATATTACTAATCCTTACTATGAAATTAACAGTCAATATCCATTTTTCTGCTTAAAAATAATTACAACACATAGAAATCACTATATTTCCCTTGTATTAGGCTTAAAAGAGTTCAAAGTAGTGTTATTTAATAAAATAATAAATAATTAGCGTATTTTTGACATCGACTTTGACATAAAATCTGTCAGAGTGTTTTTCACCCTACGCTCGAGTCGGTTGTTTGGTTGCATCACTCGAAGCTTCTGAACGGGCACAGAGTGTACTAACCGCCTGTCAGAGCGTTTTTTACCCCGAGGCTCTGAACGGGTCGGTTGCTGTCAGGGTGCACTCGGAGTGCACTCGAGCGTAGGTTCTGAACGCAGCTATGGTGATTTTTGGAACGTAGCCCTGAGCACTGACTGACCTGTCACTTGTTGTCAATTTAAAAATGGCAAACAGCAATGAAAACACTGTTGATTCGATAATTAATAATGTAGAAAAGAAACAGCAAAAATCCGAAGGCGAGGTCGTCACAGAAAAAGAAAGACACAAAAAAGAAAATACAAATATTGAGGTTCGTGGAATGCCAAAGTCTGGGCGATTTTGGAAGTCTAAAAAAGAAAGGTGTGTGCCGAACAACAATTATTACAATTTTTGGAATACTTAACTCATCAGCACTTCAGCAGCAGGGTCGGGTTGGCTTTAGTATCCTGCAGCACTAGTATCTGGCTAATTTTGGCTTTACTCGATAAATAGTGATGCCCCAAATCTATCTAATTTTGTGCAGAAACTTTTGAGGTTAGTTTCCAAAATGAAATCATATAAATTGAAAAAATAACACAAATTATTCAAGAAAGAATCAGCAAATGTTAATTATGGGTGCAATTTTTTTAACCACCCAGAATTGACTCAGAACACCTCAAACACAAGGCGCGTTCGTGTAGCCTGTGGTGGCGTTTTTAGCACTATCAAAATTGACGTTGATGGAAAGCGTTCGGTTAGAAGGTTATGAAATTTTTGCCATTTTTGCTCCACACCCTAACCGAACGCTACATTATCAATATGTCAATGTTATAAGTTATTATAACCTAAATTTATTTTCAGTTTCCAGATTCTGGATGTATTATGACGTAATAAGATCGCTTCATGATTAACTATCATTAAATTCCATACATAATGAAAATAAAATTTATTTCTTTAAAACTAATTTAATTGTGTCAAAAATTGTACGTTTAGCAAACGTCAACTCTTAAATGTCAAAAGCTTCCACTTTTGACCCTCTTCGAGAGCTGGGGCGAAATTGGCAGTTCACAATGCCATTTTTGACATTTTTTAGCTATCCGAACGGTTGACGTAAACAGATTTTTTTAAATCTATTATTTTAAGAGGCTTTAGTTACTCATGGTAACCATGTCAGCCTCATAGGGGCTCTCCGGATCGTTACTCAGCCCAATGATTGAGAAGTTTGTCATGATTCACAATTTCGCTCCTTGAATGATTGTTTTATAAACCTATATATCTGGCCCGCTATACCACCTACACATTCCCGCAATATAAGATTTATCCCACCATTCCTCAGATCTAAATTTTATAAATATTTATCTCTGTTCTCCTTTGTCAGAGCACATTCCATCAAAAAGTGGTTACCGCATTTGGTACATAGTGGCTTAATGCGCATCATATGTAAATACTTATTTAATGGAATGTGCCCTGACCGGACCCTAAACGCAGAAATAAGCAGTTCCCTGGAGAGGCTGGCATGAATAAACCAGGGCGCCTTAAAGATCCTGCCTGTGATTGTGCAGTACCAAATTCCCTTTAATTTTGATTGGTCATTAAAGTGTTTTTGCCAAGTACCAACACAAGACATAAACAGATAAAAATTAACTTTTGTTCACATTTCTTCTAACCGAACGCTCCATGTGTCAATTTTGTCATTTTTAACAGTTATTTTTGACATTGTGATGCTATCCGAACGCGCCTACAGTTGAAGATATGTTGTTAGTTTTTCTATGACCACCCAGAACCTACTTGGGGCACTTAAAACACAGTTGGTTAGGATAGTCATAAAAAATTAACTCAATTTTTTTTATGACTATCCAGAACCGATTCTAGACACCCTATACACAGTTTTGTCTCATTTTTACAATTTATAATGATTGTTTTTGCTGCAGGTTATAAATTAAGACTAGGACTAGTTTTGAGCACTTTTCATAGACTAAACTATGAGTTAACAAGAAAACTACGAGTTTCCACATCTCCCCCTTTATTATTAAAAAGATTATAGGACCAGAAGGGCTTCCTCAGCAGAAGTTAGCTTCTAATTAATATTTCTAGTCAGTAATAAAAAAATGTGGCTGCTGTTTAGGGTAGAAAAAGCCAGCCCTATTATATTCTTAATTGCAGATTGTATAAATTTGTGATACAGTCATGCAGCAAAATTTTAAAGATCTTAAGTTCATAACATTTGAAGAAAGTCTACATTTCAGGTTTTCATCAATAAATAAAACTAAAGGATTGCAACAAGATTTTCAAAAAAAGACTGCATTACGTTTAGAACTCAAAAAAACTAAAGAGTTATCAAAGCAAGTACAAGAGCAGATAAAACAAAAAGAGATTGACCGCAAAGAAAGACGAAGGCACAATATAAGGAAGACAGAAGAGAACAGACGAAAGGCGGAGGTTGTGCAAGTTATCACAAATTCTGCGAAACTAAAGAGGATGAAGAAGAAACAGTTGCGATTTATCCAGAAACGGGATACAAATAGTGCAATTGAAGCTAATAAATAAAAATTTAATTACAACCAATTATTCTTTTTTCTGCTTATCTTATCTTTATCTTAATATAGAGGTGGCTTAGCATGAGAGTCTTCGCACTTCGACCCACCATAGATCCTTTGTGCTTCCCCATGTTCAGTTCTTAAGGGTTGGCCTTATCCTGAGGGACTAGTATGTAGGTAATTTTAGTTTTAATCAATAGGGATTATGATGGCCCAAATAATAATCTAATTGCTTTTTCGACATCACATCAAACTTCATAAGCATCCATAAAAAAATACTAATTTTTTACATTGAAAAATTTTCGCCAATATATTGACAAATCAAATTTTGTATGTTAGGTAATTTGTTTACTTTCTAGTGACGTAGTGAACCTCCTCTCCGTTACTATAAATCGCTTTACCTCAGTACATTTTTGTTATTTCTGATTGCTTCATATCTTCAATGACCACGTTACGCCTTGAATGTCAGCATTAAAAATCAGCATAGATTGCTTAATAAATATGTGTTCAGTACTCGGCTGTGGTGGTGTTAAGCAGAAACACTACTTAAACCTACAAGCTACCTACCACCACGGGGAGTACTTACGTACGACCGCGTTTCGCGGCTGTGTTAGGAGGCATGTGAGAGTTGCCTTATACAATACCTAACTTGTTAATTAAAACCTACGTACTCACAGTCCAGCTTCTTCTTTCTTTAAGCACCGTGGCGTACAAAACAGGGGCCCCTGATTGCTACATGGCGAGCCACTGACGATCCACGAGTGGCTGGACTGTTCTTGGGAGTTCCTAGATAGACCTTCAAGACACACAATAAATAATTATACAGACATCGGGTCGCTGATCAGCGAACAAAACCACGGTCAATAGCACGGCTGCTCAAAGCCGACTCCGATTGGCGACTAGACTACTCGTTCTTCACTGCACACACCGTGGCAGCCCGAATCATGTCGCAATCCAGCGCTGCCTCGCGACTCGAGCGTAATAAATAACTAACATAACACCGCCCCGGACCGCACAACCGGTATGTTAATCTACTACGGGCAAACGGGAGAGCCCACTGACAGCTCTCTTCAAGACCGAACCTTGCACCAAGGCCTCCGCAAAACGAGGAACTCCGTCTGTTCCAATGGACAGCTTAACAATGCGCCCCCGCCGCCAACATAGGGACTGGCTGGAGGTTAGTATACTCTAAAGTGATTGGATGGTATTGGGGGCCATTCTAAAATGTCATCTTATAGAAAGAGAGAGAGAAATTAAAATTCATGTGAAAGAGGGAGATAAAAGATTTGGTTGCTGCAATCCGTTCAACGCCTCTGAGCGGGTTAAAAAACAACCGGACAACTACACCCAGAGGATCTGAACGCGCTCCAGATTACAGCCGGCGTGAGAATTTTTTTGATGGCGATCTGTCACCAACAGACGCACAATATTACCATCTTTTGGCAGTAAGAGGGGATGACGAACTCCATAGGACAAATCCGCGTTTCGAAGCCTTCCTCCTACGCGTATGTAACCCTGATTTTTCAGGAAAGGAATAAGAATAACCCGTATACCTTCACGGTGAGGTTTTATCAGGAGGCCCAACTGGCCAAATAACCACGACGATAAAACAATCTTGTGCACCGGAATCTAAGAGCGCACTTTTAGAGCGTTACCTTTTGTTTTTCCAACAATCACAGAACCTGTTGGTAACAAGACAGTCTCCTGTGCAGCAGTTGTAGGTGATTGGGGGGACGTTAATTGCTAGTACGAGGGAAAACGTATCGCCTCTCCTGAAGGAGAAGGTCGCTCGTATCGGTCCAAGGGGACCCACTTAGGCCAATTGTGGGGACGACCTGTTACATCCGTGACAGGTGTTGACTAATACGTCCTGCTGCCAGACTGGGGGGGTCGACGCCCTAAATGCGAACGCTCGGTCCCTCTGAACGGATAAATGTTCGTTTCCAAACCCAGCAATATGGGTATCAAATGAAAGGTCTTGATGAGTAAAGCACTATGAACCTAGCAACATTGACATAAAAGGCCTTGATGAGTAGAGCCCTATGAACCTAGCAACATTGACAAAAATTCAACATGGTCGCTGCTCAAAAAAGGTGGATAAAAGTTCGTTTCCAAACCTAGCAATATGGGTATCAAATGAAAGGTCTCAAAGAGTAGAGCATTATGAACTTAAGAAAATTACCATGAATTGAACATGACCGCCGCTCAAAAAAATGGATAAAAGTTCGTTTCTAAACCTAGCAATATGGGTATCAGATGAAAGGCCTTGATGAGTAGAACACAATGAACCTCCCAACATTGACTTAAATTCAACATGACCGCCGTTCAAAAAAGGTGGATAAAAGTTCATTTCCAAACCTAGCAATATGGGTATCAAATGAAAGGCCTCGATGAGTAGAGCACAATGAACCTCCCAACATTGACTTAAATTCAACATGACCGCCGTTCAAAAAAGGTGGATAAAAGTTCATTTCCAAACCTAGCAATATGGATAAGAAATGAAAGGCATTGAAGAGTAGAGCACTATAAATCTAGGAAAATTGCCCGTTATTCAACATGGCCGTTGTTAAAAAAAAACGGATAAAAGTTCGTTTCCAAGCCCAGCAATATGGGTATCAAATGAAAGGCCTTGATCAGTAGATAGATCACTATAAACCTAAAAATGTGGACATGGCCGCCGCTCAAAAAAGGTGGATTAAAGTTCGTTTCCAAACCATAATGCCCATACATTAAATGAAAGGCCTGTAAGAGTAGAGCATTATGAACCTAGGAAAATCGCACTAAATTCAACATGGCTGCCACTAAAAAAAACGGATAAAAGTTCGTTTCCAAACCTAGCAATCATCATCACAGCTCATATTATATACGTCCACACCGAGGGGCACGAGCCTACCCTAACTAGTTATGTTAGGGCGATTAGACCTTAGAGCGTCGGTGGCGCAGTGGACTCGGCACTTGCCTTCCAATCGGGGGGTCGGGGTTCGAGTCCCGCCATGTACCAATGTGTTTTTCGTTTCGAATTTCATATGTACATTTGTCTGACGCTCCTACGGTGAAGGAAAACATCGTGAGGCAACCTGCATACATCTGCGAAGAAATTCAATGATGTATGTGAAGTCGACCAATCCGCACTGGGCCAGCGTGGTTGACTAAGGCCTAATCACCCTAATATAGGGTAGGCTCGAGCCCCTCGGTGGGGACGTATATGGGCTGTGATGATGATGATGATTAGACCTTAGTCAAACCACGCTGGCCCAGTGCGGATTGGTTGACTTCACATACACCTTTGAATTACTTCGCAGGTGTATGTAGGTTTCCTCACGATGTTTTCCTTCACCGTAGGAAGGTCAGATAAATGTAGGTACATATGAAATTCGTGAAACGAAAAACACATTGGTACAGGGCAGGATCGATCGCGGGCCTCCCGATTCTACTCGGAGCACAGTCCAGTGCCGAGGCCACAGCGCCACCGCAGTATGGGTAGCAAATGAAAGGCCTTGATCAGTAGAGCACTATGAATGAACGTACCAACCATGAAGCAAATACAAAGTATTTGTATTTGCTTCATGGTACCAACATTGACGTAAATTCAACATGGCCACCGCTCAAAAAAGTCGGATAAAAGTTCGTTTTCAAACTCAGCAATATGAGTATCAAATGAAAGTCCTTGAAGAGTACCTAGAGCACTACGAACCTAGGAAAATTGTCCTTATTTCGAAATCTTTCCAAAAAAGGCAGAATAAAGTTGAAACTTTATGGAATACAATCGAGGAAAAAACTAAACACTGTGTTAAGCATTTTGATGGCGAAACGTAGTTCGCGGGCACAGCTAGGTAGTTCCCAATACATTGATTACAAAAATATATAAATGCTAAACACAAATCTACGAGCAATGCGGTTTTAAAAAACAACAGTAACTTATTCTAGTGCTTAAACAATTGGGATGATGACTGAATTCTAATGTTTACGTCTTGTCATTAAATATTAAAATACCGTGGAAAAAGATGCAGTCCTGTGAAATCAGAATTAAAATCGGCTAAGAAATACATTAGATAAGCATTTTAAGTTGTTAATTTGAAGGCGATTAGACAGAGAGATCCGATATCAACCGTGACGTCATAGTTGAGTACGGCCATATAAACTCCTTGTAAATTGCCGTTTTGCTAGAAAGAGATGGAGAAAAATCTTTAATATCTTATATCTTGGTTGTTTTTATAGTTATTCGAAAACCGATTTTTCCTTTCTGTTTATTATATGAATGAGCTTCTATTAAAGCAAAAAATTTTTTTTTGTCATCTAGCCTATTACCTAAACCTTCCTAAAGCACTATTAAATAGCCGATACTGTTCTATGTTATCGGGGTCGGTTTCCGCACTTAATCCTCAAGGTGGACCATTGTACGTGAGGGCGGCCGTCACTCCAGCCAGCCCACCTCCCTCCAGAAGCGTATGAGATCTCCGAGTCTGTCCAGAGATTCTGTAACAGAATTGGGAGATCCAAGGGTGTTTTTCCGTATTTCGGTGACACCTGTGCACTCAAGGAGCACATGTGACACCGTTTCCTCGGCCCCTAAGCATGCTCTGCATAGGGGGCTATCTGTTATGCCTATGGTGTGGAAGCCGATACTGTATAATAAAGTCTAACAAATAAAATTAATGTCTCAAGTACTACTCAAACATTATTCGCCACAATAGAAAACCGGTTTATTTTACTGATAAGCATTCGGACGCACCCAAGAACACGAGCGGCGCACAGTGGTCCGGATTTTCAAAAAGGTGGACATAGGATCGAAAATGCTTATTTAACTTAACAAAAAATTGTTTCGTATAGGAAATTTAACGCTGATTAATACTTATTTCTACAACTTTTCAAAAAAACTGCTCCTTCACGTCAAAAAAAAATATTGAAAATAAAAATGTATGGGAGAAAATCTATTTTATTTTTTTTCTCCGTTCAGTATCAAAGTATAGCAAGCAAACCTTATATTCTGGTAAGTACTTATTGTCCTTAATACGACGACATATAAATTGCTTGCGTATCCCTGCGGCCTTGGCGCCTACGATGCTATAAAGTTTAAAATTTTTATGTTGAATTATCTTATTATTATTAACGAGTTTTTCTATTAAAATTAATCAAAAATATATTTTTTAATAAAACAAGCCCCCCGCGTGCCCCATCCTTTTATTAGGCTCGCCCCCTATTACTTGGGACTTAAATATAACTGGCGAAATTACAGTGTACTATAGTGTAGTATACACCTTTGCCTTCGGGGAATATAAAGCGTGACGTTATGATAAAATAAGCATTTTTGCTTATTTTTGTTTTAAATAATCTTCTGTTGATTATTCTTTCATCTGTTGATATTTCCTATTGATAAATCATGGTTGATATTGGTGGTTATACTACTAGTGTGACTTATCTTGAAAGAAACAATTAGAAATAGATTTAGCCCTGAAAAGGGCTTTTTCTGAAGTCTTGAAAATGACTATTTTAAGTCATCATCATCATCCGAGCGTTATCCCGGTTGCGACCTTACGGGCCGGGCGGACCCCGGGCCCGTAAGGTCGCAACCGGGATAACTTGTCTTCCAGTCTAACCGGATATGGCTGAATATCACGACCCTTTGACTATTTTAAGTAGTCCTGAAAAGGACCACAACTTAACTACTACTACTAACAAACTCAATTCTAACAATTACAACATCACTAAATCTGTCACGTTTACATTAATGGATCATGTTCAGACTGCAACTCCTGTAGATCCATATTTTCGGTTTCTTCTGTTACTACCTCAGGCAACAACAAAAGTTCTTTAACATCTGGAAAAAAATCGAATTGCTTTGAGTTGCTGTATTTTGGTCGAATATGGGATAAATATGGGTCTGAACTAATTAAAAAATTATGAAGCAAGTCCTCGTTGGTCTTTATCCTGTTAAATTTTCTTGTGTGAGACTCACGAACTCTTCGAAATTCTTTATTTCTTGCTTCTCCAGCTTCTTCGGAAAGAATGCCAATTGGTAGGAGGCCAAAGTGATGACAAATGTCTCCACCGTGTATGAGTAGCTTGTGCACACTTGCGGGCATATAAAACCATGGGTATAGATGAACAAAGATCTCAGCTGTTTCTCTGCAATAAGTCCTGAATTTTTCAATATCTATGGTACATCCTGATGAAATCGTTTGAAGAATAACCGCAAAATGCTTCAGCAGGTCTTTGTCAACATTGGTTATTTCGGCAGATTTCTCATAATCTCTAAAAAACCTTCTGGCTGTGTTTCCGTCGTTTGTGGTTCCAAAGCCTTGCTTCACAAAATCCACAAGTATTCCCATTTGCTGTTTGAATTCTTCTTGTGTCAAATGTTTCTTCGCAGCTTTTAGTTGCTTGTTAGCACCTCGTGCAGTCCACATCTCAAAGTCCATGTTGTAAGATATGTGTAGAATACACTCCATACAACGAATCCACATATGAAGAGTAGAAAGTCCATATTTATAAACATCTTCTCGAACAGGTCTTGTAAATACTTCTGACTGCTTGTTCATCTCAGTTGGCTTAGCAAGGCAAATATTGCAGGCAGATGCAGACGAAGTATCCGTTATAATAGTGGCCACTTTTCCGTCGATCATTGTCATATGAAGCTTGTGACTAATCTCTAGCCCTGCCCATTTTGTAGAATCGATGTTTTTTATTTTTTCCTTCAATGCAGCTTCTTCTTGCTTGATGTATTCTGCTGTCTCTTTACAAAACTCGAACTTAATGGGCCTGCAATAATGTGTTGAAGAAGGTGTTGGGTTTTCCCATATGGTGCTATTATTAGAAACTAATTTAAGAGGGACAAGACTTGACATGAAAACCGATGAATCACTGAAGTCTACATCTTCACTCCTTTGCTTGTAGGTACTTTGTGAAGAAGCACCATCAAAACCCCATTTACTAATTAACTTCAATCCTTCAGTTGACGAATCAATCTGGGTACCAGTAATTTGAAGAATCTTCTGGACTGTCAGATCCAATAGGGCTTGAAACTTCACTCTGGCTCCTCTCTCAGTAATTTCTAAATCATGAGGATAGCATCTATTTTTAGCTTCAAGGAGTTTGTGATACGATGGTAACACTGGAACTTCACAATCTAACAGCGCTTTCCTTAAACACAAGTATTTCCATTTTGACAGGTTCAATGATGTATAAAGACCAAGAGCATAATCTCCATCAAAAGTTTTTTTCGTATTTTTCTTAAACAATGTGGCTTGAACGATAGCAACACTATCAGGGTTCTTCGTTATATGGTCAATAACACGAGCTAAGTCATTCTTCTTGTCTATCCTAAGTCTTTCGACTAATGCAAAAGTAAGTTCTTCCGGCGAATAGTCCAAAAGAGACTCTGAACGTCTTTTCTTCTGTTTGTTGCTGAGGTCAACAAAAGGCTTCCTAATCTGAACTTCGGTAGATGTGCCCACAGTTGTTGTACTAGATGTCGACGGAATCACAGCTATTGTAGTATCGATGTCAAATGAAGTATTGTCTGACGATATGTTTTCGATAACTTCATCTTGGGCTTGAAAAATCTCGGATAAATTAACAGTAGTGCAATTTGGCCAACTAATATTTGATTGTAACCACTGTTAGAATGTAAAAATTGTTTATCTATGCTCTTCACGGATATGTAATATTAACGTTATCTATGGACCTGTCATTGTGATTTTGACACTTGACTTTTTATCGCTTCTTCTAAGCTCGTCCCTTGTCCTTTGTGATTGTCATCCATTTAAATAATTGTGAAATACTTATTAATCGTATTATATTTAAGCAATCTTTGACGCCATTATGTTCAATTGTATTTAATGGTTAAATACAAAAACATAACAAGACATTTTGATGTTTATTTCGCATCCTTCATTCCGATATCAAGTGGCCGGCTGCGGTGTGCTCTGCAAACAGGTTATGGGCCCAGGCAATATAAGAAGGAATACATTGTGAGTACAAATCAGAATGTCGAATCCGATTGCTCAATCATCAAATACGATAGCCTCTGTAGAAAAATTAGAGGGGATCACTAATTACATAAATTGGAAATTTTCAATAAAAATGTTGCTAACATTGGAGGATTTATGGAGTTGTGTGGAAGGTACAAACACCGACAATCGTGCTGACCAAAGGGCTTTGGCAAAAATATGTCTAAGCATACAACCCGCTCTCTATCAATATGTGCGGAGCTGTACCACAGCCAAGCAGGCTTGGGATAAATTAGCCGACTGTTTCGAAGATAAAGGCCTGTATCGCCGTGTACTTTTACTAAGACAATTGCACAGAGTTGAATACAGTCAGTTCGCTTCAATGTCAGATTACATAGAAGGAGTAATGAAATTGGTTCAGCAACTTGCTGATATTGGTAAGAAAATTGATGATGCTGAAGTTGCTGAAATTCTTTTATCTGGATTACCGCAAGAATATGACATAATTGTTTCAAGTTTGGAAACAGCGAACATTACTAGCACTCTGTCAAGTGAAATTGTAAGAACCAGACTGTTACAAGAAGATCACAGGCGACACACAGATTCCAGTTCCACAGCTTATATGTCTACTAAAGGAAAGAAGAAGGCTACATGCTCTTATTGCAAGAAGCCTGGCCATTTTGCTAAGAGATGTTTTAAAAGAAAGCGTGATCAGAAGGAGCACAAAGAAGAACACACAATGTTTGCTTTTACAACTGCAAAATCATCTGAAGAATTCATTATTGACTCTGGTGCTTCCTGTCACATGGTGAAAGATGGATCGCTGACATCTACTACCACTAAAGAGAAGAAGATCAGTGTCTCTGTTGCGAATGGTCATAGTATTTCTAGCGTAGCTGTTGGAGATGTTAATCTCTCTCCTAATGTAAGTTTAAGCAATGTTTTAGTGGTTCCTCAATTGTCAAATAATTTAATATCTGTTGGTAAAATTACAGAAAAAGGCTATATAGTAGTTTTCACTAAAGATGGGTGTAATATTTATAATCATAGTTCTAAAATTACTGGCAACCATATACTCTCAGCTAAGAAAATAAATGGGCTTTATAAATTTAAAATTCAGCAAGGTAGATCCTTACCCCAGCAGGATTCCATACCCCTTAATAATAGTAAGGGGGCAGTGAGTGCTCATCAGGCTGTTGGTGTGCCATTAAGCTTGTGGCACAAGCGCCTTGGCCACCTTAATCTTGTAAGTATGCGTGTGCTTGGTGTTGGGGATCAGTGTTCGGGTGTTGTTTTTCAGAAGGAAGATGACTGCCTGAACAAGTGTGTTTCATGTTTGTCGGGAAAGATGCATGCATCATCCTTTCCTCAGGCAGGTGCGAAGCGCGCTACCACACAGCTGGAACTGATCCATTCCGACGTAGCAGGCCCAATGCAAGTCAGGTCATGGGGCGGAGCCCGCTTCTTGCTGACATTTACCGATGACTATACGAGAAAGACCTTCGGATATCTCATGAAATCAAAGAATGAGGTAAGTTCCCATTTTATTCATTTTAAAAATTTGGTTGAGAAGCAAACTGGGTTGTTCATTAAAGTGCTTCGTACCGACAATGGCACTGAATTTTGTAATGATAACCTTACTAGTTTTCTTAGAGAGGCAGGTATAGTACACCAGACCTCAGTGCCTTATTGCCCTCAGCAGAATGGGGTGGCGGAGCGCGTCAATAGGACATTGTTTGAGAAAGCTCGTGCCATGTTGCAGGAATCCGGTTTATCAAAACGCTTTTGGGGGGAAGCAATTATGACAGCCATATATTTAAAAAATAGAAGCCCCACCTCTGCGTTATCAAATAAGATACCTGAATGTGTATGGACAGGATCTGTTGTGGATCTGAGTCATCTGCGCGTTTTTGGTTGCACAGCATTCTCACTTATACCTACTCAGAAGCGACGCAAGCTCGATGCCAAGGCAAAGCCATATATATTTTTAGGATATGGTGAAACTTGTAAGGGATATAGACTATGTGACCCATCTAATCCTCACCTTACTATTTATTCTAGGAATGTTTCCTTTATAGAAAGTGAGTTTTATGGAAAAGGCACACAAAAGACTGAAATAGGGAATATTAATAATAATTTTTCATTTTATGAAGATAGTAATGACATGAGCTTAGATAATGGAATTTCTAATATTAATAATAATGAAATTTTAAATATTAATTATGATGAAATTTTAAATATTAATAATGAATTAAATTGTAATGAAATTCCAAAAGATAATAGCTGTGATGTTAGTCCTAATCGCTCATTTGATGTTTCAGATGCTGGAGAATCACCACAACTAAGGTCACCGCTGTCTGATCTGTATTGTACTGGCGAAGAGAGTTCTAATGATGAAGGCAATTACAATTCTTACATGGAAAAGCTAGAACCTGCATCTCAAGGAGGAGAGCTGCATGCGTCGGAGGGTACCACCGATGCATCAGGTCCTCAACGCCCTGTACGTACTACCAGAGGTAAAATGCCTAGTAAATTTTCTGATTATGACTTATCTTCTATGATGGCTGAGGCTGGTTCACTGGACGATCCTTCTTCCTATGAGGAGGCCATGAGTTCACCAGACAAGGACGAATGGTGCGAGGCCATGCGAAGTGAGTATAATGCTCTTATTCGCAATCATGTATGGGAGTTAGTTGATCGACCAAAGCAAGGTAATGTAATTAAATGCAAATGGATTTTTAAACGAAAATATGGTTTTGCTGGTGAATTTAATAAATTTAAAGCAAGATTGGTTGCTCGTGGTTTTAGCCAGAAAGAGGGAATAGATTATTCAGATACTTTCTCCCCTGTAGTGAGACAATCCACATTAAGAATTTTATTTTCTGTTGCTACAGAACTCGATTTGCAATGTAATCATATTGATGTTACCACTGCATTTTTAAATGGTGAATTAGACGAAACCATTTATATGGAACAGCCAAAAGGTTTTAATTTTATTAACACTAATAAAGTTTGTTTGCTCAAAAAGAGCATATATGGCCTGAAACAATCGAGCCGTATGTGGAATATTAAAGTTCATAATGTTTTATGTTCAAATGGGTATGAGCAAAGCAAATGCGAGCCCTGTATTTATGTAAAAAGATCTAAAAATGAATATATTATAATAGCTCTGTATGTCGATGACTTCTATGTCTTTCACAATAATAATATAGATAGAATTGTGACATTATTGCAGAAACATTTTGAAATTCGACACTTAGGACAGCTTAAAAATTGTTTAGGAATGAATATAACTAGACAGAGTGATTCATTAATCTTAAATCAATCTGACTATGTAAAACGTTTATTGGCTAAGTTTGGTATGACTGAATGTAAGCCTGTAGCTACACCACTACCTGTAAATTGTAAACTTACAAAATCTGATAAAAATTGTCTTGAAGATGATGTATATAAATATAGACAACTTTTAGGTTCATTAATGTATCTATCAGTTTGTACACGTCCCGACATAGCTTATGCGTGTAGCCAACTTAGTCAATATAGCACATGCTTTGGCCTAGATCATTGGCATGCTGCCAAAAGGATTTTAAGATATTTAGCAGGAACTTTGAATTATGGACTTTGTTTTAGTAAAGGAAATAGTTTAAATATTACTGCTTTTGCGGATGCAGACTGGGCAAATGATCTGTGTGATCGCAAATCTTACACTGGCTTTGTTATTAAGATGGGTAGCAACGTTGTTAATTGGGAAGCTAGAAAACAGCGTTGCATAGCATTATCTAGTACGGAAGCAGAGTACTTGGCAATAAGTGATGTGTGCAAAGATATCTGTTTTATTAAGAATTTCTTGTCTGAAATATCTGATAAAACTATAGATGTAGTAGTATACAATGATAACCAAAGTGCTCAAAAATTGTTACTAGTTAAAGAATACTCACATAAACGAACAAAACACATAGATTTATGATATCATTTTGTTAAAGATTTAATACAGAAAAATTTAATTAATGTTAAATATTTACCAACTGAGAAAATGATAGCAGATGTGTTAACAAAGCCACTATGTAAAGCTAAACATTATAGTTGTATATCTGAATTAAATCTTAAAAGTTAAATGTCAGGGTTTTGCTATAATATGTAATAATATAAATCTAATTGTAATTAAATAATAGTAAATGTTATTCATGGTATGTTATTATTATATAGTGTTAAGACAGTTGTTATGTACAATGTTTACTTAAGTTAATTGTATCAGTCACAAAAGTTAACTTGTATTTTTGTAAACATTTGTAAATGAGTGTTTCTTTTGCTTTCTTTTTGCCTCACTCCGATGTAGAGCATAAGGAGGAGTGTTAGAATGTAAAAATTGTTTATCTATGCTCTTCACGGATATGTAATATTAACGTTATCTATGGACCTGTCATTGTGATTTTGACACTTGACTTTTTATCGCTTCTTCTAAGCTCGTCCCTTGTCCTTTGTGATTGTCATCCATTTAAATAATTGTGAAATACTTATTAATCGTATTATATTTAAGCAATCTTTGACGCCATTATGTTCAATTGTATTTAATGGTTAAATACAAAAACATAACAAGACATTTTGATGTTTATTTCGCATCCTTCATTCCGATATCAAGTGGCCGGCTGCGGTGTGCTCTGCAAACAGGTTATGGGCCCAGGCAATATAAGAAGGAATACATTGTGAGTACAAATCAGAATGTCGAATCCGATTGCTCAATCATCAAATACGATAGCCTCTGTAGAAAAATTAGAGGGGATCACTAATTACATAAATTGGAAATTTTCAATAAAAATGTTGCTAACATTGGAGGATTTATGGAGTTGTGTGGAAGGTACAAACACCGACAATCGTGCTGACCAAAGGGCTTTGGCAAAAATATGTCTAAGCATACAACCCGCTCTCTATCAATATGTGCGGAGCTGTACCACAGCCAAGCAGGCTTGGGATAAATTAGCCGACTGTTTCGAAGATAAAGGCCTGTATCGCCGTGTACTTTTACTAAGACAATTGCACAGAGTTGAATACAGTCAGTTCGCTTCAATGTCAGATTACATAGAAGGAGTAATGAAATTGGTTCAGCAACTTGCTGATATTGGTAAGAAAATTGATGATGCTGAAGTTGCTGAAATTCTTTTATCTGGATTACCGCAAGAATATGACATAATTGTTTCAAGTTTGGAAACAGCGAACATTACTAGCACTCTGTCAAGTGAAATTGTAAGAACCAGACTGTTACAAGAAGATCACAGGCGACACACAGATTCCAGTTCCACAGCTTATATGTCTACTAAAGGAAAGAAGAAGGCTACATGCTCTTATTGCAAGAAGCCTGGCCATTTTGCTAAGAGATGTTTTAAAAGAAAGCGTGATCAGAAGGAGCACAAAGAAGAACACACAATGTTTGCTTTTACAACTGCAAAATCATCTGAAGAATTCATTATTGACTCTGGTGCTTCCTGTCACATGGTGAAAGATGGATCGCTGACATCTACTACCACTAAAGAGAAGAAGATCAGTGTCTCTGTTGCGAATGGTCATAGTATTTCTAGCGTAGCTGTTGGAGATGTTAATCTCTCTCCTAATGTAAGTTTAAGCAATGTTTTAGTGGTTCCTCAATTGTCAAATAATTTAATATCTGTTGGTAAAATTACAGAAAAAGGCTATATAGTAGTTTTCACTAAAGATGGGTGTAATATTTATAATCATAGTTCTAAAATTACTGGCAACCATATACTCTCAGCTAAGAAAATAAATGGGCTTTATAAATTTAAAATTCAGCAAGGTAGATCCTTACCCCAGCAGGATTCCATACCCCTTAATAATAGTAAGGGGGCAGTGAGTGCTCATCAGGCTGTTGGTGTGCCATTAAGCTTGTGGCACAAGCGCCTTGGCCACCTTAATCTTGTAAGTATGCGTGTGCTTGGTGTTGGGGATCAGTGTTCGGGTGTTGTTTTTCAGAAGGAAGATGACTGCCTGAACAAGTGTGTTTCATGTTTGTCGGGAAAGATGCATGCATCATCCTTTCCTCAGGCAGGTGCGAAGCGCGCTACCACACAGCTGGAACTGATCCATTCCGACGTAGCAGGCCCAATGCAAGTCAGGTCATGGGGCGGAGCCCGCTTCTTGCTGACATTTACCGATGACTATACGAGAAAGACCTTCGGATATCTCATGAAATCAAAGAATGAGGTAAGTTCCCATTTTATTCATTTTAAAAATTTGGTTGAGAAGCAAACTGGGTTGTTCATTAAAGTGCTTCGTACCGACAATGGCACTGAATTTTGTAATGATAACCTTACTAGTTTTCTTAGAGAGGCAGGTATAGTACACCAGACCTCAGTGCCTTATTGCCCTCAGCAGAATGGGGTGGCGGAGCGCGTCAATAGGACATTGTTTGAGAAAGCTCGTGCCATGTTGCAGGAATCCGGTTTATCAAAACGCTTTTGGGGGGAAGCAATTATGACAGCCATATATTTAAAAAATAGAAGCCCCACCTCTGCGTTATCAAATAAGATACCTGAATGTGTATGGACAGGATCTGTTGTGGATCTGAGTCATCTGCGCGTTTTTGGTTGCACAGCATTCTCACTTATACCTACTCAGAAGCGACGCAAGCTCGATGCCAAGGCAAAGCCATATATATTTTTAGGATATGGTGAAACTTGTAAGGGATATAGACTATGTGACCCATCTAATCCTCACCTTACTATTTATTCTAGGAATGTTTCCTTTATAGAAAGTGAGTTTTATGGAAAAGGCACACAAAAGACTGAAATAGGGAATATTAATAATAATTTTTCATTTTATGAAGATAGTAATGACATGAGCTTAGATAATGGAATTTCTAATATTAATAATAATGAAATTTTAAATATTAATTATGATGAAATTTTAAATATTAATAATGAATTAAATTGTAATGAAATTCCAAAAGATAATAGCTGTGATGTTAGTCCTAATCGCTCATTTGATGTTTCAGATGCTGGAGAATCACCACAACTAAGGTCACCGCTGTCTGATCTGTATTGTACTGGCGAAGAGAGTTCTAATGATGAAGGCAATTACAATTCTTACATGGAAAAGCTAGAACCTGCATCTCAAGGAGGAGAGCTGCATGCGTCGGAGGGTACCACCGATGCATCAGGTCCTCAACGCCCTGTACGTACTACCAGAGGTAAAATGCCTAGTAAATTTTCTGATTATGACTTATCTTCTATGATGGCTGAGGCTGGTTCACTGGACGATCCTTCTTCCTATGAGGAGGCCATGAGTTCACCAGACAAGGACGAATGGTGCGAGGCCATGCGAAGTGAGTATAATGCTCTTATTCGCAATCATGTATGGGAGTTAGTTGATCGACCAAAGCAAGGTAATGTAATTAAATGCAAATGGATTTTTAAACGAAAATATGGTTTTGCTGGTGAATTTAATAAATTTAAAGCAAGATTGGTTGCTCGTGGTTTTAGCCAGAAAGAGGGAATAGATTATTCAGATACTTTCTCCCCTGTAGTGAGACAATCCACATTAAGAATTTTATTTTCTGTTGCTACAGAACTCGATTTGCAATGTAATCATATTGATGTTACCACTGCATTTTTAAATGGTGAATTAGACGAAACCATTTATATGGAACAGCCAAAAGGTTTTAATTTTATTAACACTAATAAAGTTTGTTTGCTCAAAAAGAGCATATATGGCCTGAAACAATCGAGCCGTATGTGGAATATTAAAGTTCATAATGTTTTATGTTCAAATGGGTATGAGCAAAGCAAATGCGAGCCCTGTATTTATGTAAAAAGATCTAAAAATGAATATATTATAATAGCTCTGTATGTCGATGACTTCTATGTCTTTCACAATAATAATATAGATAGAATTGTGACATTATTGCAGAAACATTTTGAAATTCGACACTTAGGACAGCTTAAAAATTGTTTAGGAATGAATATAACTAGACAGAGTGATTCATTAATCTTAAATCAATCTGACTATGTAAAACGTTTATTGGCTAAGTTTGGTATGACTGAATGTAAGCCTGTAGCTACACCACTACCTGTAAATTGTAAACTTACAAAATCTGATAAAAATTGTCTTGAAGATGATGTATATAAATATAGACAACTTTTAGGTTCATTAATGTATCTATCAGTTTGTACACGTCCCGACATAGCTTATGCGTGTAGCCAACTTAGTCAATATAGCACATGCTTTGGCCTAGATCATTGGCATGCTGCCAAAAGGATTTTAAGATATTTAGCAGGAACTTTGAATTATGGACTTTGTTTTAGTAAAGGAAATAGTTTAAATATTACTGCTTTTGCGGATGCAGACTGGGCAAATGATCTGTGTGATCGCAAATCTTACACTGGCTTTGTTATTAAGATGGGTAGCAACGTTGTTAATTGGGAAGCTAGAAAACAGCGTTGCATAGCATTATCTAGTACGGAAGCAGAGTACTTGGCAATAAGTGATGTGTGCAAAGATATCTGTTTTATTAAGAATTTCTTGTCTGAAATATCTGATAAAACTATAGATGTAGTAGTATACAATGATAACCAAAGTGCTCAAAAATTGTTACTAGTTAAAGAATACTCACATAAACGAACAAAACACATAGATTTATGATATCATTTTGTTAAAGATTTAATACAGAAAAATTTAATTAATGTTAAATATTTACCAACTGAGAAAATGATAGCAGATGTGTTAACAAAGCCACTATGTAAAGCTAAACATTATAGTTGTATATCTGAATTAAATCTTAAAAGTTAAATGTCAGGGTTTTGCTATAATATGTAATAATATAAATCTAATTGTAATTAAATAATAGTAAATGTTATTCATGGTATGTTATTATTATATAGTGTTAAGACAGTTGTTATGTACAATGTTTACTTAAGTTAATTGTATCAGTCACAAAAGTTAACTTGTATTTTTGTAAACATTTGTAAATGAGTGTTTCTTTTGCTTTCTTTTTGCCTCACTCCGATGTAGAGCATAAGGAGGAGTGTTAGAATGTAAAAATTGTTTATCTATGCTCTTCACGGATATGTAATATTAACGTTATCTATGGACCTGTCATTGTGATTTTGACACTTGACTTTTTATCGCTTCTTCTAAGCTCGTCCCTTGTCCTTTGTGATTGTCATCCATTTAAATAATTGTGAAATACTTATTAATCGTATTATATTTAAGCAATCTTTGACGCCATTATGTTCAATTGTATTTAATGGTTAAATACAAAAACATAACAAGACATTTTGATGTTTATTTCGCATCCTTCATTCCGATATCAAGTGGCCGGCTGCGGTGTGCTCTGCAAACAACCACGCAGCATGTCTATTCATGAAAGTTTTCTGATTTCTAGAAGCACTTGTCCATCTGCGATTGATATTACTGACGTAGTTCTTCAAAAAGGTCTTGATTATTTCTAAATCTTGTGAACATGTTTCAACTGGGATATGTAGAATAATAGCTTCATAGAGTCGTGCCCAATTTTTCATATCTCCTTCAACACGGAGGAACATAAAGATGTCCAAGTTTGTTACAAATGCAGCCATAACGAAACTCACTAAACTTTCACACAGCACGGATAATTAGATATGTTGCTTCCTCAAGGGTTGAGAAACAAGTGCCTTTAATTGTTTCATGCACAGATATTTATAACAAACACACGCGTTTATAACAGCCAATCAGCGTCGTCGATGTCTCCGGTGGTGGGGGTAAATGATTCTTATATCACAGGAGTCGTTTCAGTCAGTTACAAATAGGCAACGAATCAGCACGTGACTGTTGTTGAAGACTTTTATTACTATTTTTTATTAAAATAAAATGAAACAAATGCTGGAATGCGTATGTTTTAATTCTTATATAATTAAGAAATTATATTTTAAATTCAGCATAATTGAAAAACTCGATAATAATTAAAAAAAACCCAATTGAAATTTTAAACTTTGAATCGTCGTAGGCGTCAAGGCCGCAGGGATACGCACGCAATTTATATGTCGTCGTATTAAGAACAATAGGTACTTACCAGAATATAAGGTTTGCTTGCTATACTTTGATACTGAACGGAGAGAAAAAATAAAATAGATTTTCTCCCATACATTTTTATTTTCAATATTTTTTTTTGACGTGAAGGAGCAGTTTTTTTGAAAAGTTGTAGTAATAAGTATTAATCAGCGTTAAATTTCCTATACAAAACTTAAAAATGCATATTTAACTTAACAAATTTTTTGTTAAGTTAAATATGCATTTTCGATCCTACGTCCACCTTTTTGAAAATCCGGACCACTGTGCGGCGGGCCTTAGTAGTTTGTTTACGTTTAACTTGAAATAGGTATTAAGTACAATCTTACACTCTTTAAAATAAAAGTTAGTACATTTTAATAGATAATAGCAAATAATAGGCACTGGAACCATCTACACCTAACCTACACACGGACCTTATTTTATTTATAGGCAAATATCACGTGCAGTCCGGTAAGAATGTAAATTAAATATGTACATACCAATGTTTTACGCAAATAAACCCGGACACGATGGCTTTGCGGCCGCGCTTCGGGTACTGAAATTTGGTTACTAGTAGAATCGAGCCACGTTTTAAGTATAAAATGATCTCACCACGCTCTGCTACCATGTACTAAAAAAAAGGAATAGTTGGTGTGACATGTTACTAAATCTGCTAAACATGCGTATCTACTTTTGAAGCCTCACATCTTCGATCGCATTCACTTCAAGTATATATATTTTTCACAGCTTTAAGAGATCGTAAACTAAAGTAGGTGTTTAATATAAATTTCAGTTTGATATCTGTGTGTTCCGTAGAAGAATGTCTTGACAAGACGGACAGAGATACGGACCCCTAAAAATATCAGAAACATATTGTTCAATATTCGGCCGCGATGGTGTTAAGCAGAAACACTTTGCTTAAACCTACAAGCTACCACCACGGGGAGTACTCACGACCGCGTTTCACGTCTGTGTTAGCCTTTCTGACCCGTGGAACACCAAAGTGGTTCACCTAGGTGTTCCATGGTTAACTTTTTGTACCACTGGTTCACCTAGGTGTTCTGCAATTCAAAATAATGTAGGTACTCGTAGTTCACCTATCTGGTGAAATACAAGTCATCCTAAATAATTCAAAAACTATGAGAGTTACCTAACTTGTTACCAGCCACTCGTAGATCGTCAGTGGCTCGCCTTGTGGCGATCAGGGGCCCCTGTTTTGTACGCCACGGTGCCTAAGGAAAGAAGAAGAAGCTGGACTGTGAGTACGTAGGTCTTAATTAGGGATGCATCGATACGCCTTTTTGCCGATACGATACCGATACCGATACTCTTATAAAAATAATCGTCGATACCGATACCGATACAAACGCTTAGTAAATTAAAATTAAATTAAGGTAAAATATATAAAATACACAATTTTGGTTAAATATTTTTAATTTCTATTAAAATATACAAACAGTTGCAGACTTTGAATAAGATTATTAAAATTAAGAATTAAGGGTAATAGCTAATAATTATTTAAAATGAAATCAATAACTTTTAATAATTTTAATTAACATTAATAAGATTTTTGTTTAAAAAACAGAGCATTCTCAAGTTTTACGGAGAAAGCCGATTTCGCAAGTCTGTCTGTATAAAACCTGCGGTGGCAAATAATTTCTCAGATGCGACAGAACTCATTTGGAAACTGAAGTACTTCTCGCATTTTTTTTCAAGTGTGGGTATAATACGTCATTGCGCCAGAAAACAAACGGGTCTGCATCTCTCGATATATTAGGAGATCTTAGTAATCTCTCGACTTCCTCTTTGAGAGAATTACAGCTCAGAGTGGACAGGGGCGCATCCTCCTCGGCGTCTCTAATAATATTTTCACAAACGCTCCAAAGCCCACCACTAGTAGGCATCTCAGAACTTGTACTACGTGTAGGTATGACCGTGCCTGAAATATGATAGATAGTCCGTGCCTCGTTTGCAACGAACTAGATCAAACAAGATACGCGTTTACATTACTTTTTAAAGCGAGAAATTTGAAGTGTCGTTGTATCGGCAATAAAAATATCGCCGATGCCGATATATCGGCAAACCCAAAATATCGCCGATATATCGGCATGGGTATCGGTATCGGATGCAGCCCTAGTCTTAATTAACAAGTTAGGTATTGTTAGGCAACTACTCAGGAGCGTCGAAACATAACGCGGTCGTAAGTACTTCCCGTGGTGGTAGCTTGCAGGTTTAAGCAGTTTCTGCTTAACACCATCACAGCCGAATATTGAACAATATGTTTCTGATATTTTTAGGGGCCCGTATCTCTGTCCGTCTTGTCAAGACATTATTCTTCTAGGGCAGACCTGAAAGACCTGAAATTCGCGTACCACTTATTGCAGGAATAATAAATAGAAATGAAATCGCGTTTTTGGCGTTTATTATTATCTGAATACAGTTTAAATGATGGTAACAATAAGTTTAATGTGACAAATGTGCACGTTTTTCTTTGCATAACTCTGAATTTTTTTTTATAATACAAGGTCTCCTTTCTGCCCGTGTCCCGGCCGCAAAGCGTGGTAGGTGAGCGCCTGAGCGGTAATTTTTACGGGTTAAATTATCTTATTCAAGAGATTGCCGCGCGTACCCTTTGATGAAACGTCGAGTACCCCTTGGGGTACGCGTACCACTAATTAGGAACCACTGTTCTAGGGAACACACAGAGATATCAAACTGAAATTTATTATAAATACTTTAGTTTACGATCTCTTTCAGCTGTGAAAATATATACTTGAAGTGAATGCGATCAAAGATATAATTCTTTATTGTACACACATTTTTCAAATAAAAACATATTATACAACAAACATGTACAAGGGCAAGCTTATCTCTTGAAGAGATCTCTTCCAGCCAACCCTAGCGGAAGTGTAAAATTAAGTAGATGCGGGACGAGGTGTACATTTATAAATTTACCTTACTACTATTATAAGTAACATACACAAACACACACACACACACAGGTATATATATATATATATCACTATGACAAATTCGAGAGCAGATGAGCTTTTAGCTGCTTCTTAAACGACACTATGCAAGCGTTTTTACGGATATCAACCGGCAGAGCATTCCACAGTTGAGCAGCATGTACTGTAAAGGATTTGTGGAAGAACTTTGAGTGATATTTAGGGATATTAAGTGGTTTTGGTATAACACACGAACGCTTAGGACGGGGATCGGGAGGGAGAAGGTGAAATCGGGACCGGGAGATGTGAGGCTTCAAAAGTAGATACGCATTTTTAGCAGATTTAGTAACATGTCACACCAATTATTCCTTTTTTTTAGTATGGTTACACCTATATTGCATTATTAATAGCTGGTGTGACATGGTACAACAAAAATGGTTATCTACTTTTGAAGCCGGCTGTACCTATCTGTCGCAAATATTATTTTATATTTTCGCAAATTTTGCCATTTCTAATTTTTTGGTGCTTCTTGTTGACCTGGAAACATGAAATTTTGCAAGAAGCAAAGTCTTCTATAATAGCACATGCTTATCTGAAAATCGTAAATATGTACATAGTTCGGAACGTATAGGTTTTTACGGAATCCTCAGTGCGCGAGTCCAAATTGCACTTGGCCGGGCATTTTTATTTAACTTTAGCGACTAGATTTCGACTTGTTTTTATTTATTCATTATGTACCTACATAATTAGGGTACAAAGGCGGACTTAACGCCTGAGGCATTTTCGTCCAGTCAACCTTAGGGTGGTGCAAAAAGGATTTTGCGGTAGATGTATCGAGATATGGAACAGCTGATGACTTTTCATAGGTACTCTGTTTCTGCTCTCCTATCTATTGTTTCTTCGTGTCGCCCGGTAGCTGTAAGTGTGTAGTGCCTTTTAGACTAATTTGTAAAGACACCGCCTCGACAATATTCAGAATTGGGTGCTTGACAAAATTAAAGACTCATTAGATTCATCTAATATTTTTATTAGGTACAATATTTTACGCTACTCTATTATACATATAAAAATATTAAATGCGTTTTAGTATTGTATATAGGTGGTGGATTGATGATAGAGTGTGGGCAGTATTTACACAAACATAATGAGTGATGTTGTTCTTAATATAAACTTTTGACATTCATCTTATACAAATCAATAGAATTATATCTTATAATTATGTATGTATTTACACAACAAATGGAAAATTGCTATAGGACAGATTTAATGTTAACATCTAAAAATACACAGTTTGTATTTAACCAGAAAACGAAATCAAGCTTTGTGAAACTCGTATCACATAAAATTTATTTAATGTATAAAGTTGAGACAAAAATTGTTCATTGTGTACTGTTTACCTCTTCGCACAGTGTATGTCAAAGCTGTGATATTCATAATCATCATTTTACTTTGACATCTCCGATGCCTGTCTTGACAATGTATAGAAACAAAGGAAAAGTAATTGCATGTAGTACAATACACTGAAAACAGCAATAATTTAAAAGATATTTACAGAAATAATATTATCATTGATTTGAGAATAGCACTGTGCTTCTTTCTGACACAAGCCTCAATAAAATTATATCACGTATGTCTTTAAAAATACTATAACTATATTATTATTTGAAAACGTTCGCACACTACAAACAAAATTACAGCTATTATTAAATGTTTATCGGTCAAAATAACCTATAAAAATTGTTATAAAAAATGATAAAAATCAAATCACACATACCTAATAGTATACTTATCTCTTATAATGTAATCTTAGAATTATTTTTTAAAATTCAATCAAATAATTTACAACAACAATTGTGTTGTTATAATAATAACAACATTAGTTATACTTATTCTAATTCATTAGACTTTCGTCTATAATACTCGATTTAACATATAGAAAAAATTTCAATTGAAAACATCAGTCTAAGGCAGTGATAACAAAGTATTTATCATATAAAACATAATCATACAATACAATATAACATGAATTGAATGAACGAGTAATCATTAAACGTTTAAAATGAGATTCATTGAAAGAACTAACCTATTACGCCATTTTTACGATTGTTCATGTTCTACTTCAGAATGCATAGTGTTAAATGTATTTTTTTAAAGATCCCAGCGCTCATGTTGCTATAAAGTCGGTGTGCGCGGCGATATTTTGGCACCAACTGAAATGGTTAAGTGCCCGTCGCTGGCATGTTGTGATGGCATGCAATTATTTATTATTATTATATTCCTTACTCGCTTCACCTAAAGCTGAAATTAGACGGTTCATTTTTGCTTTCATTGTCGATGCTTCATCGGTGAATGACTGAAAATGAAATGTCTAAATTGACGTTCATCGGAATGTGCCTTCGCGATGAAAAGCTTCCGATTGCTTTCGCTAGCGTCTTTCATCATTCATCAGCAACGACAAGTGAAACGTCTAAACAGCGACAGCTCTTTCACAGTTCATTTTGTGGTTAATTTCTCATACAGCCGCGTCGCCACGGGCGTTGTGTTCTCGCGGGAATTCCACGAGTAATAAAATAATAGCTTTCATCAAAAGTGAGCCGTCTATACAAACAACGCAATTCACTGTTCATCGTTCGCTATTCATCGCAGAAATGAATCACTTTTGATGAACCGTCTAATTTCGGCTTAAGTATCCTGGCTCCAATAGCCCAAGCATTGCGATACGAAAGAATCCGAATAACGCCTAGTAATAGAACGCCTAATGATATTATTAATGAGAAAACGAATACACGACAATGTGTAAAAATGGTAAAAAAGTCATTTACTTTGACTGACCATTACACTGAATAATGATTGAAGTTGACCATGTATCAAAAAACTGTGACCTAAGACGAATAAGAGAATTTAAATCAATGTATCTATTAAAGGAGGTAAAAATTCAGTCATAAGAAAATAAAAATAAACAATATCAACACACAATTGTTCTCCCCGAAACGTTGAGCGGAGGAGCAGAGGTGTAAACGCCAACGCATCGCCAATGATTCTAAGCCCCCATGTAATGGGGGGCGAGCCTTTTGCTATTTCCAGCGGCCCTACAGCCTAACTCGTAGCGTTGCGCGATGGCGATAGCATTAGCAACGCACTCGCTATATCGTTTTAATTTCTCGAGTTTGCAATGATAAGCGGAACGAAATCACAAAATGGCGTCACAAACGAGGGTTAAAGCGATAGGGTGAGTTGTTAACTCACTCGCTATAGTGTTAGCGCTCGTAGATAAGCATGCGAACAAGTTATGAAAAGTGAAAATCCAATTAATCCGTCATATAGATAACAACAAATACAATGTACAAGTATTTTTTTCTTTGTCAATATAACAGAGGACTTCTGAAATAAAGCGAATCAAATTATTTAGTAGGGACTCGCTGCGTCACCAGTACGTGCGCATGACGTCATGCGACAGTTCAAATCAATGTATCCTCGCAAGTTGTTCATCACGTAAAAAAGACAAAAAATACGTGTTTACTTTTTTCAAATCTACCAAACAGACATTTAACAAAATGTCCGCATTCCTATTTACTATTCAGAAAAAAAACTTTTGTCCTGCCCCGGGGATCGTGTGCTTTTGTAAGCTAGAAGAATTACTTTTCGCCAACGATGCGGTAAAGTTTCGGTAATATATTTGGCGGCATTTGACAATACCTGCATTTCTATTCGGACAGCGGCAGCAGTCCCACTAGAATCCCAGCTGAAGTAGTTCATTAGCAAAGTTCCCAACGCAATATAGCCATTAATATAATAATCGATAATTTCGCTAAAACATACGTCGCAACCCTAGTCACACCTAACTCTAGCTAAGAAGTGACGATCATTATACTTTACTACCGATTGAGGGTTTAACACATTTAGGCGGGTCGGAATTAATAAGCAGACGCGGTGATAATAAATTGTATGATTAATAAAAGATATTTCTTTAATAAATAATAATCTGAACAATGCTCATTTCTGGAGTTGTGCTGAAATATAATTTTACTGTCCACGTAAACAAAGATTTATATAGTTTGTGATTATCAATGTAGTATTTTGGATCTGACAGTAGTTTGACATTTTCAGCTGTTATATTAAAAATCAAACAATATATTGCAATAATATCAAATAATCAACATGATTAACCATTCACTCCTATTTAAAACGGAATAAACTTGAGCCCGTTTAGACATCTGAAACTGAAATCACACTAAATTGCCAATTCCAAGGAACTATATCACTGTAAGGTTAACAATCCTGTAAAAATACAAACTTTGTGACAATGCAAAAAAAATGTCTGCTTCCACGTCAACTTAAAGTATACATAATAAGCGTCTTTACAATAAATAGTTAAGATGGTTATCCTAACATATTATATTATTGACTATGCAGTTAAAGAATGGGAACGCTGTCTATATATTCACACCCACAATTAAAAAAAGTTTCGTACTCAATGGGAAATCATTTCTGGTCCCATCCTTTATCCGCATGGATGTAGTCTAATTAGTAAATGTATTAACGAAGATCGAACCGCATCAGCCTCCTGATTCACAAATGTCGGATCGCGGTTTCGATTCGAAAAGTAGCGTGCTGTCTCGCTCTAATGCGACGCAATAACAAAGTGACAGGTGTAGTGATTCCGTGATTCGAGCGACTCGAATCATCGACTGCCAGAAAATTTCAAATCGGCTTGATACCTTGGCGTTGCGTAGTGATGTCGCCTCACTATGCATCTTCTATCGCATTTATTACGGGGTATGCTCCGAGGAATTGATCGGACCATACCTGCCGCCTCTTTCCGCCATCGTTCCACGCGACAAAAAATCCATGCCCATCACTTAGATGGTTGGCAGTACACAACTGTGCATTTCTTTCGAAGTTTCCTGCCTCGCACGGTCAAACTTTGGAACGAATTGTCGCCTGCGCTATTTTCGGACCGATACGACCTTCAAACTTTTAAGAAAAGAGCGTCCTACCTCAAAGGCCGGCAACGCACATGTAACTCCTCTGGAGTTGCGGGTGTCCGCGGGCGAAGGCAATCACTTACCATCAGGTGATACGTTTGCCCCCAATCCCATAAAAAAAAACAGTTTTCCGACAGTTGTGAATAGGGGGACTGAACGGAACTGCACGGTGCGAATCGGAAGAGTCAACACAAATCTTTTAATCAATTTGAACGATGTTATTACCAACAACGCATTAATGAAATTTCGCAAAACCTGAAATTAGTTTGTTAAATCGAGAATAGAATCTATTCCAGTAATAAAAAATGTGGGTTAGATTATAGCCAAAAAAAAAGGGGCGCGACGGCTTAGCCCTCATTCGCACGAGCGTTAAAAAAGCGTTGCGTCAAGTCCCCGGCGTCAGCGTTTTTATAACGTTCGCTTTACGATACTATACTATTAACGCCCAGCGTTTGAAAATACAACACTGCTCGGTAAATAAGCGTCGTGTTGTAAAAGCGCTGCCGTACATGGGAATGTATTTGTTCTATTTGAACGCTTTTTTAACGGACGTCAGGAAAGCGCTCGTGCGAACGGGCTCTATGCGGTAACATTGCGCGATCATAGAGTTCCAAATATGCAAGGTATGCGAGAAAACAAGAAAAAACAAATATCTTCATAAATAATCCGCGAAAATTCATTTTCATATTTTATATTGGCTTTTTCATAATAAAAATAGGTTAAGCGTTTGCGCTTTTTTATAAACACGTTGTATGTTGTATTATATATTGTTTCTTAGCGCTGCAGGCTTTGCTGAGCAGCTGTCAACATGTCCATGCTTGAGAAAAGACACTATCGGCCGGTTGCACCAAATTTACGTTTTACGCTTTCGTAGAAGTAACAATATACCTAAATACCTAAGAATTCCGCCATATTATAGTTTCAATTGTAGTTTTATTTATCCTTTACGTTTGAAAAGGTTAAATGTACGGCGCGATTCGTATATTTAATAGTGAGTGAAACGATCCATTTTTAGGTATTAAGTTGTTACTTTTTACGAAATCGTATAACGTAAAACTTGGTGCAACCAGCTGTATTAAATTCTATGATATATAGATCAATAAAAGGCACCCAATACTCGCTTAGGTATGGGCAGGATGATCTCGCTCGAGTGATGAATATAATACTCTGCATGTGTATACTTTGTGACGCAAGTAGGTCAATATGAGTCTTGGAGTACACACGGCTAGTGACGACACTGAGATAGTGATAGGGGTTAATTGGCTGGAAGTTCTGCCACAAACAGGAGACATTCCTAGAGTGAGGCTTCTGTTCAGTGCCCCTATTTTAGTACGAACCACTCTCGTTATAGCATAGTAATCGTATTTACTTACTATCCGATAACGGTTGAGACACAGAATAGATAATAGTACTACGTACAGAACGGCCACTCACCTCCCCGCACTCATTTCAAATACCTCACCCCACCCCGCACTTCGTTGTAGACATCACTGACACATAAACAAGGGCGCGCGCGATCGCTCGGGCATGGCGACAATTCACGTTCACCGAGTAAACCTGAGCGCCGGCCGATAACAGAGATAGCGCTATGCGGGTAAAAGAGAAGGCAGATGCTGCGCTTCTCGCGTCATTTCGATTGATAACAAACAACGCACTCAGCCCTACTAGATTCCACGCACACATTTGCGCGTGTACAAACGAAATTTGCTTAAGTAGTAGTAGTAATTGGTATTTGATTTGCGAACGTTGTATGGAGTGTCCGGGGTGTGGCTGAGATTATACTCTAGACTCTCGTTATAGTATAGTTAAGTTATCGTATTTACTTACTATCCGATAGCGAATGGACAGCTAGAAACACTATCGTAACACTATCGGGAGCTCGTAACGTAACGATAATTCTCTCAGTGTAAAATACTCGGTGAGAGATATAGCGATAGCTAGCTGTCGAATAAAACAATACGAAATGTCAAAATCGAGTTCGTGCTGACGATTCTCATACTTTAGTTCTTGTTTACTATACTATTACCATTAGGATACCATTTAGTTCCTTAAAAGACCGTAGCGGCGCTGCTATAGTTTTCATACAAAATAATACGATTACCGTAAACAAAACTATAGTGGTTTGTGCCGAAGTAAGAAATAGTCAGTCAACAAGATTGAGGTCCGAAATCCGCGGACTCCGAATGCACTAACTATGACAAAGTTACACATGTGATTCTTTTGTATGTTTACCATTAAATATTCTGTGGGGCAACGTAGGTGGATCCTTGTTCGACGATAGATCTAGGGGCACGACGAGAAAGCCTGGCACGAACGGCGTTTCTGTATAATTATGTTCTAACAAATATTCCGTAACGTAACATAGGATAACAAGAGCCGAGCTCCGTGAGGGTAGTAGTAATTGCGTACCGCTGCGAGCGTGGCGCGTCACACATCGAAATCAGCGCCGCCTTTTCCATTCGGCGGGGCAATGAACGGCTCGCTCCACATTCTTCTTAAATCGCCCTGTAAAAAAAATAATATTATCAATATACACGGTGTAAAAAAACTAAAAACAAAGCCCGCGGCTACGCATTCAGACCATTAAAATTAACTTATATAATAAAAAAATTTGATGGGAAACGAAATTTATTTTTAGGTTTTAAAAAACAACGAATATAATGTCTATTGTCGAGTTTAGGCGACAATAGACAGCGTCCGTTGCAAATACATTGCGCGTTGTAAATTAAAAACTTGTTTTTGTCAACCAATACAGATTTTTTCTTTGATGTTTCTTTGGATTAAAATTAGCAAATAATGCTCAAAACACTTTGGTATAAAAACCCCAAAAAAATAATTGTCACTTTGAACTTAAATATCTCGGTAACTATTAATTTCCCAGGTAAGACAAAAATGATATTGACAATGGTTTCAATACTTGGGCTTCGGCTTTGTGATTGGTTTTTTTACACCCGTTATAAAATGAACTTTTTTGAGTAATTTTACACAATTCATTAAATCTGTTAATCTCGTAAAGAACAATGGTCATTTCTGTTCCCAAAACAAAGAGAAAAATAGAGAGATTAATTTATGGATAAATGTGATCCTAATAAATTATGTAACCGATTTATGTATTAGAATATTTATAAAACCCCAAAAATCTCCTTGAACGCATTATGTAATTTCTTTCCCCCATTTTGCTACTCCGAGAGCCAGAATGCATCTGTAATTTGACAGTACAAGCGCTCGACGTAATGACGTCATCGATGACGTCAGGTTGCACGCTGTCAGCACGCTCACCGTGATTCGAAACAACTTTTAGCGCGCTGACTTTGATAGCATCGCCATTCGGAACGCATCCGTACACCCAACGGTCCGAAATGCGTATTTTCAGGTGAGTGCTCATTTTGCGAAGTGCGCATTCTGCGTCAGACCCCCTTGACCGCCCTGTGAGATCGATCTATTCAGCAAATCTTGTTAGCTATAAATGTCTACCAATACTACTTACCTTGACGTATGCCATAGTCAGCAGCGGCAGCAGCGTGAAGGGCACGAGATAGAGCAGCGCCGGTTGTGCCGCCTTGAACACCTCAGCGGAGACGGTGGCAGTCAGCAGTCCCAGGAAATAGCCCAACAGCGAACAGTGGAAGTACGTCAAGCGGGAGCCCTGACAACAAACATATACGTACAGTCCATTTGGTTATTATTAGCTAACTCTGTTGTCTTCTAAATGTGAATGTTCCGGTTCAGGACTGGAAGTCCAGGGCATGTTTTTTTTATTGCTATTTAGGTTGCGTTCCGAAAAAAAATTTCCTTTGTCGGGTAAAGTTACCCGATTGAAAAGCGGTTTTGGAATGGAGTAAAAAGCAATTTTGCGAAGAATTATGACCTAGCGTCGCGGAACGCGTTATCTGAGGATTTTCTAACCTCTCTCTCACATATTCATCACTATCTAGTATATGTTCTATGATCTCTCGCAGTCGCTATCATCTCTCTGGATTCGGAGTAATTTTTTTGCAATGTGCAAACTTTCTACAATAATACTTTTGTATTTTCCACAATTTACCGCATCAAGTTAATGTCAACTGTCAGTTACAGCCGTCACAAATTTGAAAGCCATGACAGCATAATTACCACCCCTGATTTTTGTAGGATAAATAAATAAGTCGCACTTTCCAGGATCTAATAGGGTATTTCACACCATGTTAGAAGAAGTATAAATATGCATGTTTATGACAGATTTCGTAAAAATTAAGCGAGAAACGCCAATATTTATTCATAAAAATGCAATATAAATTAAATAATTCAATTTTAAATATCTTATTTTTTAATCTGTTCTTCAAATGTCAAAAAACGCCATTCGACATATTAGGTTCCAACGTGACGTCACACGGATAGTACGAGTATACAAACTTAAAAATGATTTTGTCGTGCTCTGTGTTATTTGAAATTTCCTAAGTTTGTGGGGCGTTTGTGAGACTTTTATACTTTATTTTATTAAAATTACATAATTGAGGATGGTAAGTCAATATATATCCATGAGCCATGACCTTTTGCACTTCTGCAGCACACACAATACTGCCACGGTATATGTAGGTATTTCTATTTATTGTTATATTTTATTTAAGTTGTGATTGTAACGCATGTGTGTAATGGAAAATTGCAATAAATGTCTATCTACAAGTATCTATCTATACCCTAAGTACATAGCATAGCTATAAATACATTACAAAATAGTCCATTTGTTTTGTAATATTAACATAAAATTTTCTTTAATTATTCTATAGTTAGTTTTCCATTTATAAGGTATACTTACAACAACGTGGTCTTCGCAGATATACAGTCTTGTCTTTGTGAACAATGATTTTGAATCTCTTCTGGCCAGTTACAATCAAGTGTTTCTCATTTTGATGGCATATAAACCAACAATTGTTGTGGCGTTTTTAAACTCATATACTTGCATTCAGACACAAGACACAATGATATAATAGATTATAAATATGCCATTATTTTCAAAAATCTTTAAACATGGTCTTCCGCAGAGTCGTTCTCACAGAAAGAAATACCTATGTTGGCCGTACCTATTGTTTGTTTACTAACGGAGTGACGTCACGAATCGAAATAGCATGGCGGCTAGCGTTTCCGTGCGAAAACTCAAAATCATTAATAAAACATGGTTTTTAAGTCATTTTTCGGTTTTATAAAATTACAATAAAATTTATACAGGTTCATTACGACCTCAAGATTGATTTAAAATAGTTTCCAAAAAAAGGTGTAATACCCTATTGACTCGGCAAAGTCGTTCCAAAACACCTCGATAAAAACCTCCGATGTTTTGGAACTGGGATTAAGGCGAGGAATTTCCACGTGCAAGCCCATATGTTCCGCACTTCACACCGTTCATTTGTACATGACGTTAGCGCGGACGCGGCCACTGAACAGGCGCCAACATCATGTGCCGCACAGTAAAAATATAACAGTACAACAAGGACGTTTTATATCGTATGCAATATACTTTTTGCTAGGTTACAAATAAGTATTGATTTATAAACTGAGGTAAGTACCTACAGTAATACAACCAAAAGATACAGCTTTATGACTTCATTGCTATTTTTTATTGTATCTTTACTTGTATGTAAATATGGACACTTTTTTAATTGTTACATTACATAGTATTTTTATTTGACAAACAACCACGTGATTTTTTAATAACTTAAAAAATAACAAAGTTTAAAAAGCTTTTATTTGCTAGTGACGTCATTGTACTCGTCCACCATTATAATACCGATACAAACATATATTTTATAAGAAAGAGACGTAAAGCAATTATCAATAATTAGACTTTTTCAAGATTCATCATAATTAGACCGTTTCTTCACAATTTCAAAGGTTTTAAATGTTTCTATGATGTGTTATTAATAAAATGTAAATTCAAATTTTATGCATATTTCTTTTGTGCAGTATAGAATGCATCACTAGAATACAAGAAATGCTCGATTAGCTAGAAGTAGTATTTAAAACAAAAGCTAAGAATATGACTGACGCGGCGGCATATATAAAGCACTGTTAATTTTTTTTGTTTGACTTCGACGGCTATTCGGTTTGATTTAGATATAGTAGATTGTTACACCGAGCGCTAAGTGACTTATTAATGCCCGCGGATGTTTGGTGCACGAGCACTTGCTGGAGAGCACTAATAACCCGAGGGATTTAATAGTTCACTTACGAGGTGTGTAATCTGCTTTTCCTTCAACTTATTAAAAAATAATAAAAAACTGAAGTTGACTGTAGAAAAACTTATTTATTTATGACAAAAAAATACAAATTGTTCTTATTAAAAAACCAAACCTTATCTTGACGGTGGTGACGGAAAAAAAACTCACTGTCATGTACACCACAAAACCCTTATTTCTTGCCGTCAACATGAATGTGCACCAAAAAACACCACTTTCACTGCACAATATTCACTCGAATACAATTTTTAATTTATTAAAATAAAAGCTAACCTTCGCCATTAAAGCCAATTGCCTCTCTTTTTTAAATAAAATTGGCTTTGTAGGGACCTATCTAACTTGTTTTGCGCATGTGTATTTTTTGTGACATGTTATACAACCACTCAAATCTCTTTGGAAAAATGCCTACATTTTATATGAATTGTATGAATATGAATTGTAATTTCTTTTTAATTTAGAAAAAAACAACAACAGGGCAATTATGTTGAACGGGTCATTAATGAAATTTCATACAATACTACTGCCGTTTTCCAGGGTAGTAATGTATTACTTATGTCCAGCAGTGGGCGTCTCTTGGCTGAAATGATGATAATGATGATGAATGTATTACTTAGTGTTGCCTTTTCCGATGATTAGAGTAAAATTAATGAGTAGTTTGAAGAAAAATATTTTAATAGATATATGTAGGTATTTTAATACATTACTGAATAAATAAGTACTATAACTTATTTCGATTTGATTTGTTAACCGACTTCACTGACTTCACGAAGTTATGAGGTAACACATACCTCATAGCTTCGTCATTTATTAACTGATTTTCAAAATTCTTTTTGTATTCAGAAAAGTATACCCCCGAAGTGGTTCCATGCCATCAAGTCAGGATCTAGTATTAGAATCCCAAGAAAATCGAGAGAATAGGCACGTCCAACGTCTTTCCTGTTTTTTTTTCTGAAGCTATTCAGGTATTTGCGTCTGAAAGACATCATCTCAAGGATTCTTCCACTATGCTGAGCTTACGATGGATCCTTAACTTTAAGGACTTAGGGGGTTAGTCTTTAGATATAAAAGGTACGTATTGACTCTCAGTTAGGTGTATATTCTTTCAAGTTGACTTAGAGAGCTATTATTAATTTCACGAAAAAATTTTTTTTTACAAAAATACCGACACCACTTCAAAACAAAAACTACTTCAAAATAAAAATGTAATGTTGTGTGTTTTATTTTATTGCTACTAAGTTGGCAAACAAGCAAACTGCCTACCTGATGGTAAGTGGTAACAGTCACCTATAATACATGTGGCTCCTGTGAGATTCGCAGTAAAACTGCAAGCCCCACAAGAACCACAGTGTACGTTGCCAACTTGTGACATCAGATGTAAAGTCACGGTACCCAGTAATTTCAGTGCCATATCTTACCCTTCACACCGGAACACAGCAATGCAAGCACTGCTGATTTGCGGCAGAAATAGGTAAGACGGAGGTATTTTTATCCTTGCCTTAGCAAGCATCAAAAACGATAGAATTTTTGTTTTTAATTGTATCCCAATTTTTGTGACAGGTTTCTCTGGCAGGTATGTCATCCATCATGTTATTATTAGATGAATTCGAAACAAGCTCAAACCTGTTTTTGATGTGCTACCATCATCAACGCTGGCCAAGTGCGGGTTGGTCGATTTCACACACAACCTAAGAATTTCTTTACCTGTGTGTGCAGCGGTCGGCGTGCCGGCGCGCTACTTAGTGGTAGGTATTTATAACGCTGCATTGCGTGAGTGACAGGGGCGTGCATGTACTAAACAAGATTATCAAGAAGAAAGCCACAAATCGCTATGAATATCATGCAACCGTATTAGTCTCTAAGCAACCTGGTTTTAAAATATTAATTAATATTCTACCACCTTAGGCCTGTAAGAAAACTCGGGAGGTACTACACAGCTAGCGTTCTTTACCATGATGACTTTACATTTGACGACACGGTTAGCGCACAGAGTTCGAGTGATCGCCTACTACGCAACTGGTCGCGGGTTCGATTCCCAAATATTTTTAACCGACTTCAAAAAAGGAGGAGGTTATCAATTCGGTTGTATTTTTTATGTTTGTTACCTCATAACTCCGTCATTTTTAAACCGATGTCCAACATTATTTTTGTATTCCATAGAGTATAGAGCAAGGGTGGTCTCATGGTCACCAAAGTCAGGATCTGATGATGGGATCCCATAGAAAATCGAGGACAACACTAAAAACACACTTCTTTCACTAAAAAGATTTCATTCACTGAAAAGTTAAAAATAAAAAATATTTTACAAAAAATAAAAAACGACTTCAAAAACACTGAAAGCTTAAAAATAATATAAGAATAGGTACAGACAACATCACACTTCTATATTGAAGTCGGTGACAAATTTTAACACTTTCTAGGAGATTAGCGTTTGGCGCCGACTTCAATACAGAAGTGTGATGTTGTCTGTACCTATTCTTATATTATTTTTAAGTTTTCAGTGTTTTTGAAGTCGGTTTTTATTTTTTGTAAAATATTTTTTTGTAGTTACGGGATGTTCACGCTCGAGGAAGAGCGAGTGGCGGCACTGCATTCTAGTCTGTGCAGTGACAGCTTTTTTGGCGGCCGGCCGCATGTGATATGTCAGTTGAGTCGAGTCGAAATGTCATGACATGCTTAGAGGTTATGTGCGGGCCGGAATAAAATATAATACACAATATTCAAGCAAATAGTGATTTGCGCGGCGCACCTAATATCGGGGTGCGAAAGCCCGCTTTGTGTTGTGCAAGGTGTCAAAATCGCGTGTGTGAGTCGTGGTGGCCTAATAGGCCTTTGTAGTGCTCCGGTCTCCCCCGGTGGATCCACTGCAGAACTTCAGGAGCCGCGACTTCCTTCGAGCTAGCTCAGGAAGTCCACCGACTACGGAGGAGACGGACGGAGACAACGGGAATCGGGGTAAGCCACAATGCTTTCTATGAGCGGGTAGTAGGGCATCAGCAATCAACCCAAAATTCCTTACTCGGTGAAACGCCGACGTGGTGGAGTCTACTTGGGGCACCACCATCTCTTGGTAGCAGAGCGTGGTTTTTAGATTTGAGTGGTTGATTAGTATTGTACAATTAATATTGTAATCTTGTTGGTTGTCCAAATGGGCAATACATATTAATTGGTTTTGATTGCTGATTTTAAACCGACTACCAGCTCATTTGTGGACCGATCTCCTTAACTAATTGTCATTGTATATGAAAAATTGGGGTTAAATGTCTTTGTTGTTCTAGTTAAGTTCTAGCATTTACCTATATTTGATTTTGGTTTGTTTTTTCATATCTTTGTTTTGCCCTTGAATATTTTGTTGTTAAGTTGTAAACTTATATTTGAATTTATTTTGTTTAAAAAATTTTGCTGCTAAATGACTTTGCTGTTGTTGTAATACACTATTTTGCTGTGTTAAGCTTTGGCATTTACATTTGATTTTGTTTTGTTTGCCTTTGAATATTATGTTTGTTAAGTTATTGACTTAATACTTGGATTTAAATTGTTTGAAAAATTCTGTTGTTAAATGCCTTGTTGTTCTAGTTAAGTTCTAGCATTTATACTTGATTTTGGTTTGTTTATATATTTTGTTCTGCCTTTGAAGTTCCTCCCGATCTGTTTTATTGTCTGCGGTTGTCGGTCTGTTTGTCTGTGTATTATTATAGAGTATCTTAATTTTGGTGCAAAATGGTCCCGCCAGTCAGCCCGCTTAGTGGTGCCCGCGCGGGTGCACAAAAGATTTTGAGATGGTTTGCTAGTGCCGTCGCTTTGGTAGACCGACCAGACCGAGAACAGGCCTTGTTAATTCGGCATGAGGGAGTACCGGCTCGCTTGAAGGAATTGGAGCAGCTTTTCGTTGCTCATCAACAATATCTGCTCGACCATCCAGCCGAGGGTGCCGCTGAGTTGCGGGCAGTCGACCAATTTAATGCCGATTATGATCAGTGTTTTGAACAGGCGGATGTGATTATAAACAAGGCTCAGGCAATCCTATCCGTCCGGAGGGGTGAGTCGTGCACGCCCGGGGAGGTCAAGCCTACCCCGGCCGGCTTGCTGGGCAGACTGCCCACTTTGGACATCCCAACCTTTGATGGGAACCTGGCTTCTTGGATGGGGTTCATTAACCTCTTTGATAGCCTGGTTCACTCGAGGGACGACCTGTTCCCTAGTCAGAAATTGGCCTATTTGCTCTCTGCCTTACGTGGAGAGGCTGGTGTACTTGTCCAGCATCTACCTGTCAATGATGACAGTTATGATATTGCAAGGGCGTTGTTGACCGCCCGGTATCAGAATGTTCGCTTGCTAGCGGACACACATGTGGCTGCCATTTTAGGGCTGCCACGAGTATCGCGGGTCTCCTCATTGAGGAAGGATATTTTGAACCCGCTGCTGAGCGCTATTAACGCGCTCAAACGACTTGATCTACCGGTGGACCAGTGGTCCTTTATTTTGCTCCACCTCATCCTCGATAAGCTTCCCATGGAGATGAAGGGACGCTTCGAACAAAGGTACGGGGGCAATAGTGCCTCGTACCTCCCCCCCTTCTCGGATCTCCTCAGATTTTTGGAGGATGAGTGTCGGATGACCGACCACTTGGATCTGGCTCCTATACCGGGACCGAGTACAGGTCGCTATGAGGCGACCGGGCAGCGCCACGGAGAGAGCGCCGCCCGTACAAGCAGTATACTGCAGTGCGGCAGAACTCTCCACACAGGGAGAGGCCGATGCCTTGCAAGTGTTGCAAGCGGGATGGCCATCGTTTGCCGGCCTGTCCCAAATTTGTTGGTCTACGCACCGAGGGGCGTAGGAATATGGCCAAGCAGCGGAATTGGTGCTACCGCTGCCTGGGGGCCCATATGGCATCGGCTTGCCCCCACCCACGAGATTGCCACTGTTGTGGAGGGGCCCATCACCCCCTTTTGTGCTTCAACAATAGAGACACTCGTGAGGTGGTGAGAGAGAGGGACTCGCACACGGGCTGGGGCCCTCCTAGGTCACCCACCTCTCCGAGGAGATCGGAGGGGCGTGCCACCCCTCCGCGGAGATTGGACAGGCGCCCCCCCTCCAGTGAGAGGATTGGGCGCCCCACCCCCCCTACGGGCGGGGGGGATCGACGCGCCGCTTATGAGGCGCCACCGCGGGATTGGGCCGCGGTAATTAGGGAGCCACGCCGGGAGCCGATACGCTTCTCTCTCCCTCTGATGGAGAGACCTCGTTTATCGCGGGCTCCCCCAACTTTCGCCCATCATGGGCACCGCCCGGCCCCCCGATGCAGCTTTGGTCGGGGTGTGTACGTGCCGGATTGGGACCCGCTCGAGCGCCTTGAGCGCCCTATTCCTCCGCCGCGCACGCATTTTTCTTCGGACCCCCCTTCCCCCCCGTTGCGGGGAATGCGGGAGGATTTTCACTAAACCAACTGTCGGCTGCATCCCCCCCACAGGAGCAGGTGCTGTTACCAACAGCCTCCGTACAGGTGTGGGGCCCGAGGGGCACCTTTGTTTTAGTTCGCGCCCTTTTGGTTACGGGAGCTCAGGGTTGCATTGCCTCCAGCTGGCTGGTCCGGCAGTTGAGTTTGAACACATCTCCATACCTTGAATCGGTACGAGGAATCGGAGACCTGCGGATCCCGGATCCGATCGGTCAGGTTTTGTTCTCCTTCTCCCCCCACTTCTCTTCAGCGCCCAAAATTGGCGCTACCGCGATTGTTTATGAGAAGGTTGTTGGTCAGCTTCCGCAACAGCACGTTTCGCGCGCTGTCGTTGATGCGACATCAGTATTGACCTTGGCTGACCCTTCCTTCCACCGAACCGGTCCGATTCACTTATTGCTCGGTGCCGATGTTCTAGGCCGCGTGTATTGTGGGAAGAGGAGAGAGTTACAGAAGGGTGGGCTGGTAGCCTTATCTACCTCGCTTGGGTTTGTAGTGATGGGACCAGTTAGGCATAACCCACCATCTCCATCGGTGGACAGTTACATAACTGTTAGCTCCACCTTATCGGATGTCCTTCAACGGTTTTGGGAGGTGGAAGAGCCACCTACCGTGAAGCGAGTGAACCCCTTGGACGAGGAGTGTGAGTTGTTCTACCAGAACAATACAGGTCGCCTTCACTCGGGACGGCTGATCACTCGTTTGCCCTTTTTGTCAGTTCGCCCCTCACTTGGCAGCTCCCGGCCGTTGGCCGAGAAGCGGCTGCTGTCCATGGAGCGTCGTATGAGTAGGAACTCCGACCTCAAACAGAAGTATGTCGACTTCATGCGAGAATATGAGCAACTGGGGCACATGTCGGTCTCGCGACTGGACTGGCGAAACGAGGAACATAATTTTCTTCCTCACCACGCGGTTTTGAAACCTTCCACCGGGAAGATACGCGTTGTTTTTGATGGGTCAGCTCCTACGTCTACCGGAGTTTCGCTGAATCAATGTCTGCATGCTGGACCGAAGTTGCACCACGAGGTGGGTGATGTATTGACCAACTTCCGTCGCCATGCCGTCGTCTTTGTGACCGATATCCGGATGATGTTTCGGCAGACTGTGATTCACCCGGACGATAGACGATATCAGCTCATATTATGGAGGGAGGATCCCAGGGATCCCATGCTGGTCTACGAGCTGAACACCAATACATACGGTTTGCGTTCGAGCCCCTTTGTGGCAATTCGCTCACTTGTGGAACTCGCTGAACGTGAACGATTACGATACCCTCGCGCATCCTTGGTTCTCAAGGAGGATGCATTTGTTGATGATATTTGTACGGGCTCCTCTAGTGTCGAGGAAGCCTTGATTTTGCGAGATGAACTAATTGCTCTTCTCGGGGCTGGTGGTTATGAACTGAGGAAGTGGATGTCCAACTCACCTCAGCTTTTGTGTGACTTGCCAGACGACCACCAGCAGGAGCCTCATATTTTTGAGAATGCCAACACTCCAGATTTACTGTCTGTTTTGGGAGTGCAATACAGACCTGTCCAGGACACGTTCACCTATCGATTGGAGCTGCCAAGCCCCAAGGTCTGGACGAAACGGTTGGTTTTGTCTACAGTAGCTCGTACCTTTGACCCAAATGGCTGGATTAGTCCCGTAGTGTTTTGGATGAAGTGCTTCCTACAGGAACTTTGGTCAGCCGAAGTGTCGTGGGATGAGCCCCTCTCGGGCCGTTTGCTGCGAGATTGGGAGTCCTTCATGTTGTCTCTCCCCGACATTAACCGTGTTAGTATCCCTAGACATATACTGCCTAAGGGACGGTTTACGGCCAGCCTTCATGGCTTTTGTGACGCGTCTGAGAGTGGATACGCAGCCGTCGTATATATCCGGACGGTTGATGATAGAGGAGCTGTTAAGCTCCACTTGCTAATTGCTAAGAGTAAGGTTGCTCCACTTCGGACTCGATTAACGATTCCGAAGTTAGAATTGTCTGGAGCTACTCTTCTGGTTCGGTTGATGAACCACGTTGTTGACACCCTGGGACGTAGTGTGGACTTTGAGTCGCTCTTTGCTTGGTCCGACAGTCAGGTTGTCCTGTGTTGGATTAAGAACTCCGTCCACTCCCTGGAAGTATTTGTGGCCAATCGGGTATCCCAAATACAGGCCTCGAAGGCCACGTTGATTTGGCGCCACGTGCCAGGTGAAATAAACCCTGCTGACTGTGCATCACGTGGCAGCGAAGCCCCTCAGCTTATTGACCACACTCTGTGGTGGGGTCCCGAATGGTTGTTACAGCCGTCTTGGCCTTCCACACCAGCTGTGGTGAAGGTACCAAATCCGGGCTTGCGTGTTCACGCTGTCGAGACTATGGCGGCTCCAGAGCGGGAATTTTTATTAGACCGCTACAGTTCTCTGGACAAGTTGCTCGGCGTGACCGCTTGGATAAGAAGATTTATTCGAAATTGTCGCCGGCCTCAGGACAAAGATTTGTGTCCGGTCCTCTCACCGCAGGAGCGCCAAGATGCTCTTCTGCATTGGGTGCGTATGACCCAGTCTAGAGCGTTTGAACCGGAACTTAAGGTTTTCCGTACCGGGACGTCCAAATTAAAGGGACCCTTGGTGCGTTTGACTCCCTTTCTGGATGATAAGGGATTGTTGCGTGTAGGAGGCCGATTGAGGCACGCTAACTTGCCTTATAGATCACGTCACCCCCTGTTGCTCCCCAAGGACGGACCATTGGTGCGATTGTTGATCATTGATCGCCATGTGAAGAATGCTCATGCCGGATGTAATGCATTGACCGCGCTCCTCCAACGGGAGTTTTGGATTTTGTCAGCGCGAAGAATCATCCGATCTGTTATCTTTCGATGTCTGCCCTGCTATCGTTTACGCCCCGAGACGATGCAGCCCCAAATGGGTGATTTGCCTGCTGATCGTGTGAATGAATCGATGACCTTCTTAGGAGTTGGAACTGATTTCGCGGGACCGTTCACTATAAAAACGTCGCGACTCCGTAATGCTAAGACTGAAAAGGCTTATTTGTGTGTGTTTGTTTGTTTGGCCACTAATGCCGTTCATTTGGAGGTGGTGAGTGCACTCACCATGGACGCTTTCTTAGCAGCGTTAGGCAGATTTGTCTCCCGCCGGGGACTGCCTTCTCTAATTCGGTCCGATTGTGGGACGAACTTCAAGGGCACTGATAGACATATAAGAGAAGTTTGTGAATTTTTAGATAAAAATAATATTGAGATCGGATCCACACTCTCCCGTAGGGGGGTAACATGGCGATACTCCCCGCCGTCTTGCCCTCACTGGGGAGGGATTTTTGAATCTGTTGTAAAGGCCGCCAAGACTCACCTTCGCCGCGTTATTGGGGAGACTATTCTCACGTTTGAGGAACTCGCGACGGTGTTTCATAAGATTGAGGCGGTTCTCAACTCGCGTCCGTTATGTCCGTTGTCTACCGACGCGAACGATTTGCAGGCCCTCACGCCGGGTCATTTCTTGATAGGCAGACCACTTAACGCCCTGCCCGAGTATCCTTATAGAGATATCAATCCCGGACGCCTTTCGCGGTTTGAGTTGCTCCAGCAGCTTACCCAGAGTTTCTGGCGCCGCTGGCACCTTGAATATTTACACATTTTGCAACAGCGCGTTAAGTGGTCAGATAAGACAAACCCACCGAGGGTTGGAGACCTCGTGTTAGTGAAGGACCCAAACCTGCCACCCTTACGTTGGCGTCGCGGACGCATTGTCCAACTTACTCTAGGGTCTGATGGTGTGCCCAGGTTTGCCGAGGTCCTAGTTGGGGATTCTGTTTTGAAGCGCGCGGTCGCTACTCTTTCTCGCCTCCCCTTAGACTGATTTGGCGGACAGTCCGGGACTGTCCGGAGCGGGGGGATGTTCACGCTCGAGGAAGAGCGAGTGGCGGCACTGCATTCTAGTCTGTGCAGTGACAGCTTTTTTGGCGGCCGGCCGCATGTGATATGTCAGTTGAGTCGAGTCGAAATGTCATGACATGCTTAGAGGTTATGTGCGGGCCGGAATAAAATATAATACACAATATTCAAGCAAATAGTGATTTGCGCGGCGCACCTAATATCGGGGTGCGAAAGCCCGCTTTGTGTTGTGCAAGGTGTCAAAATCGCGTGTGTGAGTCGTGGTGGCCTAATAGGCCTTTGTAGTGCTCCGGTCTCCCCCGGTGGATCCACTGCAGAACTTCAGGAGCCGCGACTTCCTTCGGGAATCGGGGTAAGCCACAATGCTTTCTATGAGCGGGTAGTAGGGCATCAGCAATCAACCCAAAATTCCTTACTCGGTGAAACGCCGACGTGGTGGAGTCTACTTGGGGCACCACCATCTCTTGGTAGCAGAGCGTGGTTTTTAGATTTGAGTGGTTGATTAGTATTGTACAATTAATATTGTAATCTTGTTGGTTGTCCAAATGGGCAATACATATTAATTGGTTTTGATTGCTGATTTTAAACCGACTACCAGCTCATTTGTGGACCGATCTCCTTAACTAATTGTCATTGTATATGAAAAATTGGGGTTAAATGTCTTTGTTGTTCTAGTTAAGTTCTAGCATTTACCTATATTTGATTTTGGTTTGTTTTTTCATATCTTTGTTTTGCCCTTGAATATTTTGTTGTTAAGTTGTAAACTTATATTTGAATTTATTTTGTTTAAAAAATTTTGCTGCTAAATGACTTTGCTGTTGTTGTAATACACTATTTTGCTGTGTTAAGCTTTGGCATTTACATTTGATTTTGTTTTGTTTGCCTTTGAATATTATGTTTGTTAAGTTATTGACTTAATACTTGGATTTAAATTGTTTGAAAAATTCTGTTGTTAAATGCCTTGTTGTTCTAGTTAAGTTCTAGCATTTATACTTGATTTTGGTTTGTTTATATATTTTGTTCTGCCTTTGAAGTTCCTCCCGATCTGTTTTATTGTCTGCGGTTGTCGGTCTGTTTGTCTGTGTATTATTATAGAGTATCTTAATTTTGGTGCAAAATGGTCCCGCCAGTCAGCCCGCTTAGTGGTGCCCGCGCGGGTGCACAAAAGATTTTGAGATGGTTTGCTAGTGCCGTCGCTTTGGTAGACCGACCAGACCGAGAACAGGCCTTGTTAATTCGGCATGAGGGAGTACCGGCTCGCTTGAAGGAATTGGAGCAGCTTTTCGTTGCTCATCAACAATATCTGCTCGACCATCCAGCCGAGGGTGCCGCTGAGTTGCGGGCAGTCGACCAATTTAATGCCGATTATGATCAGTGTTTTGAACAGGCGGATGTGATTATAAACAAGGCTCAGGCAATCCTATCCGTCCGGAGGGGTGAGTCGTGCACGCCCGGGGAGGTCAAGCCTACCCCGGCCGGCTTGCTGGGCAGACTGCCCACTTTGGACATCCCAACCTTTGATGGGAACCTGGCTTCTTGGATGGGGTTCATTAACCTCTTTGATAGCCTGGTTCACTCGAGGGACGACCTGTTCCCTAGTCAGAAATTGGCCTATTTGCTCTCTGCCTTACGTGGAGAGGCTGGTGTACTTGTCCAGCATCTACCTGTCAATGATGACAGTTATGATATTGCAAGGGCGTTGTTGACCGCCCGGTATCAGAATGTTCGCTTGCTAGAGGACACACATGTGGCTGCCATTTTAGGGCTGCCACGAGTATCGCGGGTCTCCTCATTGAGGAAGGAGATTTTGAACCCGCTGCTGAGCGCTATTAACGCGCTCAAACGACTTGATCTACCGGTGGACCAGTGGTCCTTTATTTTGCTCCACCTCATCCTCGATAAGCTTCCCATGGAGATGAAGGGACGCTTCGAACAAAGGTACGGGGGCAATAGTGCCTCGTACCTCCCCCCCTTCTCGGATCTCCTCAGATTTTTGGAGGATGAGTGTCGGATGACCGACCACTTGGATCTGGCTCCTATACCGGGACCGAGTACAGGTCGCTATGAGGCGACCGGGCAGCGCCACGGAGAGAGCGCCGCCCGTACAAGCAGTATACTGCAGTGCGGCAGAACTCTCCACACAGGGAGAGGCCGATGCCTTGCAAGTGTTGCAAGCGGGATGGCCATCGTTTGCCGGCCTGTCCCAAATTTGTTGGTCTACGCACCGAGGGGCGTAGGAATATGGCCAAGCAGCGGAATTGGTGCTACCGCTGCCTGGGGGCCCATATGGCATCGGCTTGCCCCCACCCACGAGATTGCCACTGTTGTGGAGGGGCCCATCACCCCCTTTTGTGCTTCAACAATAGAGACACTCGTGAGGTGGTGAGAGAGAGGGACTCGCACACGGGCTGGGGCCCTCCTAGGTCACCCACCTCTCCGAGGAGATCGGAGGGGCGTGCCACCCCTCCGCGGAGATTGGACAGGCGCCCCCCCTCCAGTGAGAGGATTGGGCGCCCCACCCCCCCTACGGGCGGGGGGGATCGACGCGCCGCTTATGAGGCGCCACCGCGGGATTGGGCCGCGGTAATTAGGGAGCCACGCCGGGAGCCGATACGCTTCTCTCCCCCTCTGATGGAGAGACCTCGTTTATCGCGGGCTCCCCCAACTTTCGCCCATCATGGGCACCGCCCGGCCCCCCGATGCAGCTTTGGTCGGGGTGTGTACGTGCCGGATTGGGACCCGCTCGAGCGCCTTGAGCGCCCTATTCCTCCGCCGCGCACGCATTTTTCTTCGGACCCCCCTTCCCCCCCGTTGCGGGGAATGCGGGAGGATTTTCACTAAACCAACTGTCGGCTGCATCCCCCCCACAGGAGCAGGTGCTGTTACCAACAGCCTCCGTACAGGTGTGGGGCCCGAGGGGCACCTTTGTTTTAGTTCGCGCCCTTTTGGATACGGGAGCTCAGGGTTGCATTGCCTCCAGCTGGCTGGTCCGGCAGTTGAGTTTGAACACATCTCCATACCTTGAATCGGTACGAGGAATCGGAGACCTGCGGATCCCGGATCCGATCGGTCAGGTTTTGTTCTCCTTCTCCCCCCACTTCTCTTCAGCGCCCAAAATTGGCGCTACCGCGATTGTTTATGAGAAGGTTGTTGGTCAGCTTCCGCAACAGCACGTTTCGCGCGCTGTCGTTGATGCGACATCAGTATTGACCTTGGCTGACCCTTCCTTCCACCGAACCGGTCCGATTCACTTATTGCTCGGTGCCGATGTTCTAGGCCGCGTGTATTGTGGGAAGAGGAGAGAGTTACAGAAGGGTGGGCTGGTAGCCTTATCTACCTCGCTTGGGTTTGTAGTGATGGGACCAGTTAGGCATAACCCACCATCTCCATCGGTGGACAGTTACATAACTGTTAGCTCCACCTTATCGGATGTCCTTCAACGGTTTTGGGAGGTGGAAGAGCCACCTACCGTGAAGCGAGTGAACCCCTTGGACGAGAAGTGTGAGTTGTTCTACCAGAACAATACAGGTCGCCTTCACTCGGGACGGCTGATCACTCGTTTGCCCTTTTTGTCAGTTCGCCCCTCACTTGGCAGCTCCCGGCCGTTGGCCGAGAAGCGGCTGCTGTCCATGGAGCGTCGTATGAGTAGGAACTCCGACCTCAAACAGAAGTATGTCGACTTCATGCGAGAATATGAGCAACTGGGGCACATGTCGGTCTCGCGACTGGACTGGCGAAACGAGGAACATAATTTTCTTCCTCACCACGCGGTTTTGAAACCTTCCACCGGGAAGATACGCGTTGTTTTTGATGGGTCAGCTCCTACGTCTACCGGAGTTTCGCTGAATCAATGTCTGCATGCTGGACCGAAGTTGCACCACGAGGTGGGTGATGTATTGACCAACTTCCGTCGCCATGCCGTCGTCTTTGTGACCGATATCCGGATGATGTTTCGGCAGACTGTGATTCACCCGGACGATAGACGATATCAGCTCATATTATGGAGGGAGGATCCCAGGGATCCCATGCTGGTCTACGAGCTGAACACCAATACATACGGTTTGCGTTCGAGCCCCTTTGTGGCAATTCGCTCACTTGTGGAACTCGCTGAACGTGAACGATTACGATACCCTCGCGCATCCTTGGTTCTCAAGGAGGATGCATTTGTTGATGATATTTGTACGGGCTCCTCTAGTGTCGAGGAAGCCTTGATTTTGCGAGATGAACTAATTGCTCTTCTCGGGGCTGGTGGTTATGAACTGAGGAAGTGGATGTCCAACTCACCTCAGCTTTTGTGTGACTTGCCAGACGACCACCAGCAGGAGCCTCATATTTTTGAGAATGCCAACACTCCAGATTTACTGTCTGTTTTGGGAGTGCAATACAGACCTGTCCAGGACACGTTCACCTATCGATTGGAGCTGCCAAGCCCCAAGGTCTGGACGAAACGGTTGGTTTTGTCTACAGTAGCTCGTACCTTTGACCCAAATGGCTGGATTAGTCCCGTAGTGTTTTGGATGAAGTGCTTCCTACAGGAACTTTGGTCAGCCGAAGTGTCGTGGGATGAGCCCCTCTCGGGCCGTTTGCTGCGAGATTGGGAGTCCTTCATGTTGTCTCTCCCCGACATTAACCGTGTTAGTATCCCTAGACATATACTGCCTAAGGGACGGTTTACGGCCAGCCTTCATGGCTTTTGTGACGCGTCTGAGAGTGGATACGCAGCCGTCGTATATATCCGGACGGTTGATGATAGAGGAGCTGTTAAGCTCCACTTGCTAATTGCTAAGAGTAAGGTTGCTCCACTTCGGACTCGATTAACGATTCCGAAGTTAGAATTGTCTGGAGCTACTCTTCTGGTTCGGTTGATGAACCACGTTGTTGACACCCTGGGACGTAGTGTGGACTTTGAGTCGCTCTTTGCTTGGTCCGACAGTCAGGTTGTCCTGTGTTGGATTAAGAACTCCGTCCACTCCCTGGAAGTATTTGTGGCCAATCGGGTATCCCAAATACAGGCCTCGAAGGCCACGTTGATTTGGCGCCACGTGCCAGGTGAAATAAACCCTGCTGACTGTGCATCACGTGGCAGCGAAGCCCCTCAGCTTATTGACCACACTCTGTGGTGGGGTCCCGACTGGTTGTTACAGCCGTCTTGGCCTTCCACACCAGCTGTGGTGAAGGTACCAAATCCGGGCTTGCGTGTTCACGCTGTCGAGACTATGGCGGCTCCAGAGCGGGAATTTTTATTAGACCGCTACAGTTCTCTGGACAAGTTGCTCGGCGTGACCGCTTGGATAAGAAGATTTATTCGAAATTGTCGCCGGCCTCAGGACAAAGATTTGTGTCCGGTCCTCTCACCGCAGGAGCGCCAAGATGCTCTTCTGCATTGGGTGCGTATGACCCAGTCTAGAGCGTTTGAACCGGAACTTAAGGTTTTCCGTACCGGGACGTCCAAATTAAAGGGACCCTTGGTGCGTTTGACTCCCTTTCTGGATGATAAGGGATTGTTGCGTGTAGGAGGCCGATTGAGGCACGCTAACTTGCCTTATAGATCACGTCACCCCCTGTTGCTCCCCAAGGACGGACCATTGGTGCGATTGTTGATCATTGATCGCCATGTGAAGAATGCTCATGCCGGATGTAATGCATTGACCGCGCTCCTCCAACGGGAGTTTTGGATTTTGTCAGCGCGAAGAATCATCCGATCTGTTATCTTTCGATGTCTGCCCTGCTATCGTTTACGCCCCGAGACGATGCAGCCCCAAATGGGTGATTTGCCTGCTGATCGTGTGAATGAATCGATGACCTTCTTAGGAGTTGGAACTGATTTCGCGGGACCGTTCACTATAAAAACGTCGCGACTCCGTAATGCTAAGACTGAAAAGGCTTATTTGTGTGTGTTTGTTTGTTTGGCCACTAATGCCGTTCATTTGGAGGTGGTGAGTGCACTCACCATGGACGCTTTCTTAGCAGCGTTAGGCAGATTTGTCTCCCGCCGGGGACTGCCTTCTCTAATTCGGTCCGATTGTGGGACGAACTTCAAGGGCACTGATAGACATATAAGAGAAGTTTGTGAATTTTTAGATAAAAATAATATTGAGATCGGATCCACACTCTCCCGTAGGGGGGTAACATGGCGATACTCCCCGCCGTCTTGCCCTCACTGGGGAGGGATTTTTGAATCTGTTGTAAAGGCCGCCAAGACTCACCTTCGCCGCGTTATTGGGGAGACTATTCTCACGTTTGAGGAACTCGCGACGGTGTTTCATAAGATTGAGGCGGTTCTCAACTCGCGTCCGTTATGTCCGTTGTCTACCGACGCGAACGATTTGCAGGCCCTCACGCCGGGTCATTTCTTGATAGGCAGACCACTTTTTTTTTTTTTTTTTTTTTTTTTTATGAATGCTGGATAAGCGTTTGGCCTCCATCTCACCTGATGGAAAGTGATGATGAGGCCGAAGATGGGACACGCCTAGCCAGAAGGTGCCTATTCACTCTCATCTTGAATAACTCCAAGTTATATTGCTCAGGGAACAAATCCGCGGGCAAAGAGTTCCACTCCCTTGCCGTTCGCCATATGAATGAGGAAGCGCATCGCTTCGTGCGTTTAATTGGAATATCAATGACAAAAGGGTGGAACCCCAGCCGCCGTCTGGTTCCCCTGAGATGGAAAGGAGAAGCCGGAATTATTTCATGTAATTCCAAAGCACACTCTCCGTGATATATCCTATAAAATACCGATAAACATGCCACCTTACGACGATGTTCGAGGCTCTGAAGCTTGGCCCCCGTTAATTTGGTGTCACCAATGAGGGTCTTAGCACGCTTATCAATAGAATCAAGGGCCGCTAGTTGATATTTAGCAGACCCATCCCACAAGTGGCAGCAGTACTCCATACAAGATCGAACTTGTGCTTGATATAGTTGGAGCAACTGTTCCGGTGTGAAGTACCGCCTGACCTTGGAGAGAATGCCGAGCTTCATAGCTGCAATTTTGGCAACGGTTTCTATGTAACTACCAAAGTTGAGATTGTTAGTTACTTGCATACCAAGTAGGTGGAGATGATCAGTTACCGGTATGGATATACCACGGAAAGTCGGAGTCAGATAGAAAGGACTCCGTTTAGTGGAGAACAAACACGCCTGCGTTTTGCTAGTATTAAACTGGACCAAATTAGCGTCACCCCATTCAGAGACCGCCCGGAGTGTAGAATTCAAACGGTCCATCATCGACTCCCGACAAGACCGGATCTCCTCTTTATTGGCCTTTGCATTGGAGACATATCTATCAACGACTGTGGTGTCATCGGCATACCCGAAGGTTCCAGGCACCAACAAGTCGTTGACGTGCAGAAGAAAGAGTGTTGCCGAAAGTACGGAACCTTGAGGAACTCCAGCATCAATAGTCAGTTGTTCGGAGCAGCAGCCATCTAATACTACTTGCATGGAACGTTCACTCAAAAAGTTCGAGATCCAATTGCAGAGGTTCTGGGGTAGACCATACGATGGAAGCTTGCCTAACAGGCTAGAATGCCAGACCCTGTCAAAAGCTTTGGATATGTCTAAAGAGACTGCGAGAGCCTCGCCGTGCCCATCAATAGCTTCTCCCCATATATGTGTGGCATACACGAGAAGATCTCCCGTTGACCGGCCCTTTCGAAAACCGTACTGACGGTCGCTGAGGAGGTCATTATCTTCAAGGTATGCGAGGAGACGGTTGTTTAGAACACGCTCCATACATTTACACAGCATGGACGTGATTGAGATAGGTCGATAGTTAACTGGATCGGCTCTACTACCCTTCTTAGGTACTGGTTGTACATTTGCTAGCTTCCAAGACTTGGGAACCACTCCAGTCGCAAGTGAGAGTCTGTACAGGCGGGTCAATACGGGAGCCAACTCGGGCGCACAGTTGCGCAGCACAATAGCCGGTATGCCATCAGGTCCGCTGGCTTTATTCACGTCTAGATTTCTTAGAACCTTAAGTACCTCTTTTTGGTGAATGTGAACTGCTGACATGGAGCAGTCAGCTTGAGGTAGAGTTGGAGGAGGTTTTCCTGCAGAGTCCAAACGTGAATTCTCAGCAAAAAGAGAGGCAAAAAGATTTGCTTTCTCTTCTGCCGTATGGGCCAGTGAGCCGTCAGGTTTCAACAACGGTGGTAAGTTCAGTCGACAGAAGTTAGCTTCGGTTGCTTTGGCCAGGGACCAGAAAGCTTTGCTGCCCGTTGGGTATGAGGCCAGCTTTGATCCAATGCGGCCGATATGAGCAAACCTTGCCCGGCATACCTGCTTCTTGCATGCCTTAGCAACTTTATTATAGGCTTTCTTCAGGTCATGGGTATTTGGAGCTTTGCATCGTCGGGCTTCAGCCCAAGCCTGGTATGCCGCCCGCTTCTGGACTTCGGCGTGGCGGCACTCATTATTGAACCAGGGACGTGCTTCGGTGCCATTTGGGACGTCAGAGTAAGGAATGAAATATTCCATACCCAGACGAACAATCTCCACGATAGCATCGGCGCAGCTCGAAGAATCCCCAGAAGAAAAGCAAGTACGCCAAGGATACGATGCATAAAACTGGCGCATTCCGTCCCAATCCGCTAGCTTGTATCTCCACACCCGTCTCTTACCTCGAAGGCCATGATCGGGTGGAGAGTATACTGACACAGCTTTCACCAGACAGTGGTCGGAAGTACCTAGAGGGGCTTCAACCGTCACGGTATAACGGTCTGGATCAGAAGTCAGCAATAAGTCGAGACAGTTGGCCGTGTGTGAATCAACGTCGGGAACCCTAGTAGCGCAGTTGACAAGTTGGGTAAGATTAAGTACTATCGCGAGATTATACGCCTCCCTCCCTGCAAGATCGGTTTTTTGGTGTGGGAATAGCCATTCCTTGTGGTGGGCATTGAAATCACCGAGAAAGGCCAACTGCGCTGACGGATACCTACCCTGAGCTTCAACAGCCGTATCATGCAGATATTGGAACAAGTTGGTAGTTTCTTGATCTCCACTGTGCGAACGGTAGACACAGGAATATATGATCTGTGCATTACCAGTATCAACCAAAAGCCATAGAACGGAAAAACGAGGAGCTTCAAGGTGCTTGAGACGCCTGGCACAGATGTCGTCGCGGATGTACACACAGACACCGGCACGAGAAAGAAACCTATGCTCAAGCGTGTACCCAGGATAATAGAGGTACGCCGCGTTACTCGGACATTTAATCTGCGTTTCGGTAAGGAACAGCAGATGCGGCTTAACGGTTTCTAGTTGGTGGTGGACCGGGTTGAGATTTGAGTGCAATCCACGTATGTTGGTGAAAAGCACTTTTAATGGGAGGACGTGCAACCGCTGTTTAACGTTTTTCCTTTTCGTACTTTTCATATTTTAAATTTTGAAAGTGGAGTGAACAGGCACTAGGATGGAAGTTGGACGAGGCTCCTCACTGTGTCGAACCCAACTAGGTACTCAGACTGCCACACAAAATAGTCACTCGACTCGGAGACTGCGGGGACGCCCGAACCCCCCCGGGAGTGGCCACCTGGTCCTCCCTTCCGGTCGCCAACCGGCAAGGTGGAGCACCCCGGGATTTTTCGTTGGGTGGCGGGGCAGCCTTTGGCGGGTGGCTTTCCCGCTACTCGGGCCCCCAACTTCCCACGGTCGGCCAGCGGTGCACCGTGCTTCGGATCCCGCTAGCCTCCAGAGCCGGGCGTTGAGTGTGGCAGCACAAGTAGCTGCAGACTACAGTTTAGTGTAGAGCAACTATCCAGACCCATCCTCTGCTATGGCTACTCTCAACTACGAGCCGGAACACGGAAAATCCGCTTGGCGACTCGGCTTAGTCGGGAGGGTGGTGACCAGCCACGGCCGAAGCCTACCACCGGAAAGGTTGTTGTTCGTTTAGCACAACCCGGGGATCACTTGTAGGGTATCGAGAGTAAGACCTACGGAAGCGAACAACGTCGACCCCCAAGAACCCCCCACTTAACGCCCTGCCCGAGTATCCTTATAGAGATATCAATCCCGGACGCCTTTCGCGGTTTGAGTTGCTCCAGCAGCTTACCCAGAGTTTCTGGCGCCGCTGGCACCTTGAATATTTACACATTTTGCAACAGCGCGTTAAGTGGTCAGATAAGACAAACCCACCGAGGGTTGGAGACCTCGTGTTAGTGAAGGACCCAAACCTGCCACCCTTACGTTGGCGTCGCGGACGCATTGTCCAACTTACTCTAGGGTCTGATGGTGTGCCCAGGTTTGCCGAGGTCCTAGTTGGGGATTCTGTTTTGAAGCGCGCGGTCGCTACTCTTTCTCGCCTCCCCTTAGACTGATTTGGCGGACAGTCCGGGACTGTCCGGAGCGGGGGGATGTTCACGCTCGAGGAAGAGCGAGTGGCGGCACTGCATTCTAGTCTGTGCAGTGACAGCTTTTTTGGCGGCCGGCCGCATGTGATATGTCAGTTGAGTCGAGTCGAAATGTCATGACATGCTTAGAGGTTATGTGCGGGCCGGAATAAAATATAATACACAATATTCAAGCAAATAGTGATTTGCGCGGCGCACCTAATATCGGGGTGCGAAAGCCCGCTTTGTGTTGTGCAAGGTGTCAAAATCGCGTGTGTGAGTCGTGGTGGCCTAATAGGCCTTTGTAGTGCTCCGGTCTCCCCCGGTGGATCCACTGCAGAACTTCAGGAGCCGCGACTTCCTTCGAGCTAGCTCAGGAAGTCCACCGACTACGGAGGAGACGGACGGAGACAACGGGAATCGGGGTAAGCCACAATGCTTTCTATGAGCGGGTAGTAGGGCATCAGCAATCAACCCAAAATTCCTTACTCGGTGAAACGCCGACGTGGTGGAGTCTACTTGGGGCACCACCACGGGACAAATATTATGTATGGAATACAGAAATATGTTCCGGTCTGGGCGTATGTGCATGTATATATAAATAATTATAATAATAATAATTAGCGCAGAGGTCGAATGATCGCCTACTGCGCAGCGGGTCGCGGGTTCGATTCCCGTACGGGACAAATATTTTGTATGGCCTACAGAATTTTTTTCCGGTCTGGGCGTATGTACATGTGATATTCTATGTTCGTAACTGCACCCACAACAGAGGAGAAAATCTTAGTGTGGGGCGACGTATTTATATAAAAACACTTTCATTACTGAGTGACTGACAGATTACGCACAGCCGTAATTAAAAGGCACAAAAAGCGGAAATTTGACATGTATTTTGGAAATTCGCCATCTAAGGGGGTAAAACTAAAAAAGAATAGTTTGTATGGAACCTCTATGACATTTATGCGGGCGAAGCAGCGGGCAAAAGCAAATATTTTATAAAGTTTCACAAAATTCCGCTGATCAGATATTTTCTTTTAATACAATGAAGTGATCTTTACATAAATCGAACGGAAATTTATGTTAATTATTTTTTAATTTTTTATAATCAACTCACGCTTGACCATAAATGTTACGAAATTTAAAAGATTCCTAAAATACTGTTTTACTGTTCATAATCATATATAATACATAGGCTCGAATAAAACTCTATTATTTACCTACATGTATAATGTGCTGTTGATTCTACCTTCTAAAGCTTTGATGCAAGGCGTTGTGAATAAAGGGGGTAACATTAAGTATTTTTAAAGGAATTCAGCAATAAAGTTTTATAGGAAACATTATTTTGAACCTATAAATCGTTGCATATTTACTTGAAGAAATTATCATACTGGTTTATTAACATTGCACTGTGCTATATGGCCGCGGCAATAAAATATAAACATTTGGGAAATAAATATTTACCACTTTTCTTTCAGCATTTTTTGTATGCATTTGATTTAACATTTCGTCTTTGACTTCTTTTATTAGCGATTTTTACACATAAAATAACTTATAGAAAAAAAGAACGAAAAACATATTTTTTCACACATAAAATAATTTAGGAAGGATTAAAATAGTTTTCTCCTTTATAAGACCTAATCCATTATTTACACTATTCACCATATTACTACACTAATCTATAATAATAATGAAAGTTAACAAAATAAACGCAAACTGCAAAATTAAAATTCGATCGTAAAGAAACACGTAATATATTTTTTTGCGCCCGCGACACGAAGCGACATGACCATACCCTGAGACGACTTGGCGAGTACTGTCTTATATGGAGCGCGATTGCAACCAAGCGAAATTATAGAATTTTCGTCATTTTCCTAAATATTTTATACGACATCAAAAAATCTGCTTTCACAGTTCACTAGATAATAACGAACTACATGTTTTGGTATAACTTTTATACTGTTTTATGTATATTTCGATTTCAAATCGTGGTTTTAGTTTTTGATTTAGACCTATGTTTGGATTTTTTTTCTATCGAGTAAAATGGAGTAAATCGTGTTTCTGCTTTCACAGTTCACTAGATTATATCTTCAAGTTTAAGGTGTGTGAATTTCAGAATTGTGGGTTCTAATATTATCCAGATCTAGACGTTCTAAGATCGGCAAATTTGGGAAATCCTCGCCTTAAGTCAATTCAGCTATTTACCGAGCGAACATTATCCGTTTTGGAACGCAACCTAAGTTGGCAAACAGGCAAACTGCCCACCTGATAGTAAGTAGCAACAGTCAACTACAATACATGTGGCTCCTGTGAGATTCGCAACAAAACTGCAACCCCCACAAGAGCCACAGTGTACGTTGCCAACTTGTGACATCAGATGTAAAGCCACGGTGCCCAGTTATTTCACTGCCATATCTTACCCTTTAAACCGGAACACATCAATGTAAGCACTGCTGCTTTGTGGCAGAAATAAGTAGGACGGAGGTACCCATACAAACGACTCTGGTACAGAGTATCCCTGGCAAATACAAAAAAAAAACAAATAAAAAAAACATGTTTTTATGATACTTATCATAAAAACACAGAATGTTATTTTTTTAAATTTTACTGGATTCGCTTTCCGGTTCAGACAGGCGATTATTGAATAATCTGTGAATGCAGTTTGGATTTGGATTTAAAACCAAAATAAGTCATCTTTCAGTAAAATTTTCTACCTACGGTATCTCTCCCCCTTCATGCGGCCCCTTCACTGTGGGACGCCCTGTACAGTACTTAATAGGCCTGTGAAATCACATGAAGGAAAATCATCATTTAAATGAATAAAAATGAATGCAATGCTAAAGTTTGCGTTGTCTCACCATAGAGCGGGGTCCGGGAACCTGTCCCATCTGGCAGACCAGCGTGGCCTTCTTGTACGCGTCGTAGCGCAGCACGAAGCACAGCAGCAGGCCCGGCATCACGATGTCACCCAGGCCTGGATACAAGGCAAATCAAATTGACAGTTCTTGATAACTGAGGAATCCTAAGATAGCATCACGATGTCACCCAGGCCTGGATACAAGGCAAATCAAATTGACAGTTCTTGATAACTGAGGAATCCTAAGATAGCATCACGATGTCACCCAGGCCTGGATACAAGGCAAATCAAATTGACAGTTCTTGATAACTGAGGAATCCTAAGATAGCATCACGATGTCACCCAGGCCTGGATACAAGGCAAATCAAATTGACAATTCTTGATAACTGAGGAATCCTAAGATAGCATCACGATGTCACCCAGGCCTGGATACAAGACAAATCAAATTGACAATTCTTGATAACTGAGGAATCCTAAGATAGCATCACGATGTCACCCAGGCCTGGATACAAGACAAATCAAATTGACAATTCTTGATAACTGAGGAATCCTAAGATAGCATCACGATGTCACCCAGGCCTGGATACAAGGCAAATCAAATTGACAATTCTTGATAACTGAGGAATGCTTGATAACTACTGAGACCGAAAAGAATCCTAAGATAGTGAGACGCCACGGGATGTGATTACTTTTTAAAAAAATTGCTCAGAACTATAATAATATGGAACCTGGGGTACAAGCCCAGCATCCATTGCCAGCACATTTTTTAAACGATGATACAAAATTATTCTTCTCATACGTTCGGGCGCTTTTGGCAGAACGTCTGTCGGGTCAGCTAATTAATAGCTCCTAGAATAGAGGAATATCCAGCTAAATGTAAGGAGAAAATAGCTAAGCCAACAGATGATCCCCCATGGGCAATATTAGATGATAAAATTGTGTTATAAATGCATAAATGTAACTATAATTTTACACTGTTATTTTGACATTCATCATCATCATCATCACAGCTCATATACGTCCCCACCGAGGGGCTTGAGCCTACCCTATGTAAGGATGATTAGGCCTTAGTCAACCACGCTGGCCCAGTGCCCGGTCATTTTGACATTACATTTAATTAATTGACATTTCATTTTATTCGATGACATTCCATTCCATCTACTGACATCCCATTAATTTGATTGACATTTCATTATTTCATTTAGATAGAACATTAATTTTTATTTACTGATGTTCAATCACGTTTTCTAAATAAATCTAATAATTCGAATTGACTTATATATGAATGACTTAATATAATCTAGATAGATATAATCTAGTTCAATTTATTTCATGCAATTTTATTTAATTTGACTTTAATACGCTGATATTTCATTTTATTCTTTGACATTCCAATTAAACTCAAACCATTTATTTCATTGGCATTTAGTTTAATAAATTTAAATTAATATTATTTACTGACATTTGTTTAATTTATCAAAATTTACTAAATCTGTTTATTTCCATGTAATTAGAATATAATTTTCCTTAATATAATTTATTTGATATGCTCACAATTGATAATTATTCTTCACTAAATACAAGAACTGAGAAATCTAGCTAGTAAAATTAAATGTCTGCCCTTCTCGATTCTTATTTAAATACAACACCTTAACAAGGCACAACGTGTAAATTCATCTCAAACACTTGTAATGCAATGAATAAATAAATTATTCACTCACCCAGCATAGAGAAGTGTCCCTGGTGATGCATGGAGGGAAACACGAGCTTAGCCGGGAGGGACAGTTTTGGTGCATCGCGCATGGCGCCGCCGAGCTGTAGCCGCCGGGCTACTACGTTCATTGGATTTTCCGCTGGCCTGCAACACAAATAAGAATCAATTCTGTAGAGCACATCAGCGGCAAATTGCTTTATTATAATATACATATAGGGGAAGGTTGCAATCAAGAGATTTTACAGAAGCGACTCAGGAGTAATGAAATCTATCTACGTAAAAAGCAATTTCGGGTTTTTTAAACACAATGTGTTACAAAAATTCCTTAAACAAAGTAATTAATTATTCTTGAAGTACAACCCTATTTTAAAAACCAAAGAGCAAACAACACAGAAAGTCTATGCCGAATTGGCAAATTGGCGGAGATTGCAGCTTACAAGAGTATTTGTTTACATAGCTCTTGGCCTACATCTCTACTGATGGTAAATGACAGTAAGGCCGAAAGTAGAGGCGAGCTTCACCTAGACTCCTCAACAACTGAGGAACGTGCTGTCAGAACATAGCAACGCCATTGTTAATATGGCGCGACTTAGGAAGACAGTGGTAGCCAATCAGATGGGCTCAGAAGCCCTATCACCAACTACACATAGAGGAAAAACTTCTGCTCCCATGGGGAATCTCACCTCTTAATCAACACCCGGTGGTTTTAACCACTAGAGGCGGTTAAAGTAGGTGGAGGTGGTTAAATGTTATATTTGGCTGTTTCGATATTGTTTTTCTTTCATATTGATCTCAAGATTATTCAATTTAGCGTCCATTTGTAATGTATTCAGGTGGAAAAAGAACATAACTAGGCCGAAAAACATTATGGGATAGATAGATAGATAGATAAAACGTTTATTTGCATCACACAAACACACATACATTATACATATAAAAACAGTCGATTACTACTAAAACAACAAACAGCAACAGTTACTTAACAACAGTCACTAACTCTGTCGTATGTGTGTGTGACACAGTGATGTAAAAGGGTGCGAGCTCAGTGGGTTCTTTGTCTTAAATTTAAGACAAAGCACTGATTTTCAGCTTTTGCCCGAGGAGAGCCGTAACGGCGCGGCCAGCGTTGCTAGTAACTATTTACTCATCTGTGCCATTGCATAAACCATTACACACACACGATGCCGTTATACACCATGCCCTAACTATGCACATTAAACCGTTTATGTTTTTTTATGGATTTTATTTATTATAATTACAGGTTTCAATCATAATTTATTGTTTGACACCCAAGCGAAGGTGTCACCCAAGGAAAGCACCAAGGAAGCACCCAAGTGAAGGTATGGGCAAGCTAGTACGAATACATCGGGATGAAAAGACAATAATTTCAATTATTGTCATACCTGGTGGCCACTTTAACCATGACGTTAGTGGTGAATATGTACGATGAGAAGAACACCCAGAACACGTCGTACAGCAGCAGACCTGTCAGGAGCAGCGTTGACACCTTGAGCGACGGCAGCCGGATTAGGGCGATGAACGTCACGCACAGGCCCATGCCCATCGCTGGGAAACAAAACATCAGTAAGTTGACATCATTACATATTGAACAAAAAAATATTGTGATGATGTTTCCAAAGTATACAGGGTGTTAAAAGACCGGTACCGAAGCCGAAACCCACGTATTGTTCCCATCATCACTATAGTTTTTGTCTTCTAGACCATGGTTGTGAAACTGTTGCCGAGATATTCAAGGTTAAAGTTACAAATTTTTTTTCGAGATTTTTATACAAATCTGTTCGAAATGTATTTTGATAATTTTTTGTCCAAAGAAACATCTACGAAAAAATCAGTATTTTTTAACAAAATTTATGACTGAAGAGGAATCTCTTGCGCGGGCAACTCGTCTTGCTTTACACGCACACACACTGACTCACTAACACCGACGCGATATCCGGACGCGCAAGCCAGGCGCGGGCACGCGTTACATTGCGTAGTATTTACTGTCGTTGTTTTTTTTAAGCCTAAAAATTAATTTCGTTTCATAGCATTGATTTTTCCTTATATTGGCTTATTTAATGGTCTGAATGCGTAGACGCGGGTTTCGGTATACGTCTTTTTACACCTGTATGCTTGCTAAATATGAAATCAAAATATCATTTCATTTTCATTCACTGCCTGCCAACATTTATATTTTATCTGCAGCCAAATGGCCACAGCGGTCCACCATTCACTATCCATGAACCATAAACAGCAACACAACGACAACGGGCCATCACTTATCGTTAATGAGCACCCACACGAACACTGCCATCCTTCACTCACTGTGTATGATCAGGCGCATGACCACCACTGTGGACCATCAGTCATCATCCATGAGCAATTATACAGTCACGGTGGCTCATTCATCACTGTCCAAAAGCAGCAACACACAGTAACGGATCATCCACTCACATTCCACGTTCAGCCACATGGTCAGAATGAGTTATCACTCACAGTCCACAAGCAGCTACACAACCACTGCCGGCCTTCACTCATCGTCCACAAGCAACTAAACAACCACCGTGGGCCACCAATCACCGTACATGAGCAGCCACACGACCACAAAGAGCCATCACTCCATATACACAAGCAACCACACAGCCACAGCGAGCCATCACCCACTGTTCAGGGGCCTAATTCCGCTAATCTTAACGTCGTTATCGCGTCTTGATAGCGTTTCAATAAAACTGCTTTTGTGGCTTTCATGCGCATTTTCTAGTGCAATTTATTTGTACTACAATTTCTTGATAAGTCAATAGTGACAAAATGTTTTAGTTAGTAATCGGTTAGCCAACAATAACTATCCCAAAAAGCGATGCTATTGAAGCGTTATTGACACGCCACAAATGCGTTCACGCTAGCAGAATAAGGCCCCTGGAGTTACCACACATATTTCATAAGCAGCCGGTTCCCACCGTCCATGAGCATCCATATTCCATATGACCACTGCGGATCATCCATACACATGCCAAGTAGCAGTCACAGTGAGCCGGTGTCGACGCGCGGGCATTACTCACTACAGTGCGTCAACAAGTGTCTGAATCGACACCATTGGCTCTTAGACGTAAAAAGTTTACAAACGAAAAGGTTTCTCTAAAAAAGGTTGGCAGCATATGGATTATTGAACACGGATCCCAGTAATAGAAAAATAATTTCCTTGACAATTATTGTAACTTTAATAATGTGATATTAAAGAATGTCATTACCATTTTAAAATTATCAGTAATTTTTTAAGTCTTAGTTTTTCTAATTTAACCATTAAATTCAAGAAAGGTTTATTTTTTTATTTTGCTTAAATGCTCTCCCTTTTCAGTGAGAATTTTTCAATTTGGCAACACTTCTGAAATGTCAGAATTCTTAAAAAGATATACTGCTGTTTATTTACTTTATTTAATGTGGTGTGCGAGTAAAGTATTAACATGGATAGTGAGGAAGAAAGGCCGTGTACTCCAAAAAAGAATTACAAAACAAATGATGGACAATATGAAGAAAAACAAAATATAAATTCAACAAAGTCGAAGAAGAAATTTTGGATACGACAAGAAATTTGTATGATGACTGTGAACAACAATGTTTTTTTGTTTGTGTCATTCTTAATCTTACGTGTTATTTTAAATTAAATTAAAATGTACATTTTCTCGTTTTTATTCCAAAACACGGCAACATAAAATTTCGAAATGGCAACCCTGCGGCAAACTGACAGTGTTGCCAAATGGTCACAAAAGTCACATTTTTTGTGACTTTTGGCCCTCTTCTGTGACATGTTTGTGACTTTTGTGACTTTTTAGAGTTGACGATTTTTTTACAATTTCGTTTTGCAATGCTTATTATTTAGGAACGCATCCAAAACTTTGTTACTTCAGTATCATTGAAAAGGTATTTATAGTTATTTGTAATTTTACATAGGTACTTAAGCAATTTTTTAAAAAATACTACAGCAAAAATGTGACTTTTGCAACAAAAACGTGACGTCTCAGGAAACGAAACGTAACTTATGAGTTACTAGCTTCTGCCCGCGACTTCGTCTGCGTGGTCTTCAGAATTGGGTCTAAAGCTTCGCTCGTTAACAATTTTTAATCTTCCCACGGGAACTATTTGAGAGCTCATTGAGGAATATAAAGTACATATCCTTTTCCATAGCATAGGTGACATGCATACCAAACTTCAAAGCTGTCTACCCGCGGCTTCGCTCGTAAACAATTTTCAATTTTCCCTCGGGAACTACTTAAGGAATCGGGATAAAAGGTAGCCTATGTTCTTTTCCATGTCAAAGGCCACATGCACGCCAAATTTCATGCAAATCCGTTCAGCCGTTTTTGCGTGATTGAGCAACACACATGCACATTTATAATATTAGTAGGAAGACTCAAGGGCCTTGGCGCCACGCCACTCACTCACCGTCCATGAGCAGCCAGTGTCCGGTGAGCACCCACACGGCGACGACGGCGGCGGCGAGCAGCGCGGCGGCCAGCTCGGGCGCCGTGTACCGCCCGCACACCGCGGCGCCGGCGCCACCGACAGCCGCCCCCCCAACCCCAACCCCACCCCCACCCACGCCCCACCCCAACCCCGCGCCGGCCGCCACGTACTGACAGAGCGGCGTCAGCAGGAACGCGAGCGCCGCGCACGCTATTACTGCGCGACCGCACCAGATATTTATAATTAAAGCATAGCAATGTGTAGGCACTGGACTCAATTCTGAAGTGGCCGCTAAATTGCCTAATTTTATTTAGGTGCCGCCGCTAAACCATTATCCTGTTCCACGGTAACTGTCAACTTTAACTGACATTGCTAATTTGAATCTGATGTTTCTAATTTTAGACGGTCCATTCAACTTAGCTTTAGCCGTCCGAACGCTATTCCACACGTGAGATTTTTACGCGTAAACGTCCTAAACTGACTATTTTTAGCGGTGACTAAAATCATCCCTATTAAAATTAGAGCCTTGCTAAAATTCGCCATTTTGGTAATGAAAAATACTAACTAACTAATTCCAATATCAAATGAGGTAGAAAGAAGACTGGCGAAATCCGACCTCATATTTTTATAGACCGTTTACATTTGAAAACCTAAAAAATGAATAATGTAGAATGTATAGAATTTACCCCAAAAAAAATCGTGGGTTTTGAAGACCGGAGTAAAGAGATATTTGCACTTATTTTTTACTGAAGAACTTACTTTCGTACTTCACTACACAAAAATAACTAAAGACTCGACCGTATAGCAGAGATTCCTTTGCTTTCTACCCACATGAACATTGATGCAATTCATTCATTCATCACTTCACTCTGTTTTCATTTGTTTTGTTTGTGTTTGTGTTCGTTTGTGGTTCGGTTTGTTTCTTGAGTTTTTGTGGTTTATTGGATTTTTTAACGACTAAGCACTTGTTAGGCTATTTTAAATTAACAGTGCATAAACAACTTTATTGCTAAAATACCAAAAAATAACTGTGTGCGAAATTACGGCCAATAAAATGAAGAAATCATATTTCTTTATCAAAACTAATTTTATAGATATCTAGGTATCTATTTGATCAAAGTGGCACATAAACGTGATCTAAGAAGATATGTTTGATGACAATGAAAGGACAATAATGCTCACAATTTACACGACGGCACACACAATGATTTTCTAACCTCACAATATTTATTGCGATATCAACAATGAATAACTTTTAAACCCCTACTTTTTCAGAGTACTAACAATTAACTTTTTTGTTAGTCTAAAGGTGTTCTATAGATATCACTAAGTTTCATTGGTGAACGCGAGCTTTAAATGCAGGTCTGAAAATGTATGGAAGTTTGCCAATCTTCTTTTAATTTTGCCCAAATTGATTGTTTTCGCCTTAAATGAATAGGAAAATAAAAATATTTTTTTAGTAGTTACAATTATATTGTTAAAAATAAGATAAAAATGTACATTAAATGTATAAACTATTATAAAAACATAAACCCGCTTTAATTTCTTTAACAACATTTCATTGCTTTTTTCTTGTATTAGTTTGTTTATTTATGTTTTGCTTTTTTGTCACCTGTTTACTTAGCGCCAAATAAATATTCTTTCTTTCTTTCAACAAGATCCATCCATTAATTTACTTTTAATATTTTTGCGATAGCAACACAAACTCAATTAAAACTAATCTTAGACATTTTAGAATTACGCTTAAGCTCTGCCTAAATTTAGTTGGCCTGTCACCGTAGAATAGCACTTGCTTAACCGGCCATGTAAATTAAGTTTAAATTTAGAAATTTTAGTTTTAGGTTATGGCGGCGGACGGCGAGTGCACAGAATTGAGTCCATTATTGTAGTAAAAATAAGACACGAAGTTTGTAATTCTTGGCTCATGCACTACTTTACCGGCCTAGGCCAGGAAAGTAAGCACAGACTAAGAAGAGATATTACGAAAGTAAGTATGAAAATTCATTTCTGGCCGCTGCTGATTTTATAAAAATTAATGTATAATTTGAATTATATACAGCCAATTGCTACCACGTTATAAAAATGCACTCTTCCAGCATATATTATATGAATAAAATATGACAAAAACAATTTTATTAAAATGTTGGTATAAAATCACACGAAAAAATGCTTAATTTTCGTTCACTCACTAGTCTTACAACATTTTAAAAAAACTTCATCTTGCAACAACTAGGTACTCACTTGCCGTGCAAATGGCGACTAGGGTCTGCATCGAGTCGAAGAAGAAGAACATTATAAGTAGCGCCACGGACGAGCCTAGCGGGAAACACAACGCCTGCATCGTGTTCAAGGTTTGTACATCTGCAAAAAAAGTAATACATATTTACTAACAATAACACAATAAGATAAGATTCATGATAGTGTTTTACTCTTCAAGACCTTTTATTTGATACCATAGGGTTGAAAAAGAATTGCAATCCACCATTTTCCAACGGCGCACATTGTCCGGTCCCCATACAAGTGTGGTGGACAAAAATATTTAGACCTTGAAAATAAGTTTAAACGTTACGTTTTTATGGGTATTATCATAATAAATGACAAAAATAACAATCCATCGGCTAACTATTTTTATAAACGATAACCAATATAACTTAAACTCCCTCTTCTTTTATTTACTATGAAAGTTGAGGTCAGTGTAAAGTGGAAATTCAAATAACTGATTATTTGATAGTTATTGTTTATTTTCCAACGAAAAATCATTTAATTGGTTATTTTTATATTAGTTTTGAATAAATTTTTGTATTACTGTTGCAGTTGCTAAACTACAACTATAAAAAACTGATAAATTTGCTAAAGAGTGTTCATTTCGAGCTTTCCTGATGAAATCCACTAACTTTGAATATGTCATCGTACGTTTTTTTTCCGGTATCCGATCCAACTCAAATGCATAGAGTTTAGCAAACTCCTGGTTTCTTGGGTCCGGGAGAGCTACAGAACCGAAGTCAATATTTCTTAAAATATTGGCACTTGCACGTACATCAGTCAAATCCCACTGATTTCTTCTGTATATCAGGGAATCTATAATATCTTGCTCCGAAACCTGCGTTTCTTTGTCAACCGAACTTGTCTTGAGTGTAGGTTTTTCAACGGGAAGAGATGACGAGGAAGACTTTCTTTTCTTACGCACAACTCCACCCAAAATACGCGGAGAAGGGCTGCGGTCTTTTATTAGGATATCCGTGTGAGGAGAAACACTCCACTGTGAAGCCATTTTTCAGTCAATTTTGTGGAATTTCGAGCTATCACCATCTTTATACTTCTGATAGACTCTTCAGTGGCATCTTTTAAATCAAATTTTATTGATAAAAACTCATATCACCGCTCATTTCTTTCTAATTTTTGATATCTGAGCCACTGATCTAAAATTCTTTTTTCGATAAGTAGATATTATGTTCTGAAAAAAATATATAAAACGTATGATGTACACCAGTGTGCAGTTTGATATTATTATTTTTTTAAAGTACGATAATGTACCTACCATATATAAAAAATACAGCCTGGGTACAAGAGGGTACATATAAGTTTTAGACTAACAAACATGAAAAAAAAACTAGTATCTCTCGAGTTCAACTGTACATAACTCAGTAACAAAACACATATTTGCAGTTGTAATATTTGAAAAAAATACTACTTACCTACTACTTCACGATTCATAACTGATAATATAACTTTCTTTTCAAACAAAATGATGAGACGTCGATACATAGAAAGCGAGAAATCAACAAATTTTACAATTTTCTACCCAACTTCTAGCACTTAAAAAATTATATTTTTAAATATGAGGGTGTTTGAAAAATAATTTGTCTTGAATCATGATATATGTGGTGTTGGCTATCGTTATAGCCAGTGCAATGGATGAAACGAGATGACACTTTTTGTCCACCACACTTGTATGGGGACCGAACACTGTGCGGCGTCTATTTTGAAATTAATATACATAATATTTAGTATGAAACTTAATAATTACATCGGCACCGGAACTAAAAGTCTATGCAAAATTTCGGCTCAATCGCATACCAAGAAGTGGTTGTAATTCAACTCAAACAAAAAAGTACATTGCAAGTTAAATACTTGAACAGTTAGCTATTGGTAAACAGTAAGGCCATCAAATAATGGAAGGAAGTAAGAGCAACACTGACTATTGTTAGACGAAGACGTAGTGACCGGCTTCCCACCCAAGAGCGTCGCCTCCCGCTCCTTCTCCGCCCGTTCCCGAGCCTCTCGCTCCATGTTCAGCGACCGGAAGCTGCCGTACACTATGAGCAGCATTGAGATCAGACACGCAGACACTCTGGAAATAAAAACAACTGTAACTTAACTTAACTCTTCGCGAAAATAATAACTTTCTACCCCCTTGTTTAGCCCTAGAGATTGGATCTTGGAATTAAGTGCATGATTAACTTCTTAATTTTTATTTATTGTCTAAAGTTGGCCCTCCACCGAAACAACTTTTATTTAGTGGAGACCATGAAGCAAATACAAAGAGGAGGTATCGCGTTTTCCGTATGGAATCAAGTGAAGCCGGAAATCGGGGTGCGGGGGGAGGGTGCGCGACGCCACTGTCACCGTGTAGCGAGTAGAATTACTAAAATGCCAGCATTATTGACGTTAACATAAAAGTTCCGCTATACATTACTAGGTGGCAGCAGTGCTAGTACAGACTAAAATGCCAGCATTATTGACGTTAACATAAAAGTTCCGCTATACATTACTAGGTGGCAGCAGTGCTAGTACAGGGCCTCACTAAGGGATTCAATAAAATAAATCATTCTAAAAATAGATAATCTAGTTATAAAATTTTCTATCATTTACAATGCATTCATTGTTTGTGAAAACTTATAAATGGACTTCAGTTTATTTAGCTGCAATAGTAGTAGTTTTGTAGTTTCTTGTGACTTTTGTTTTCTTTGTGTAATATATGTGAAAGTAACTAAAATTTGGGATTTTTGGAAAAGAAATAATAGAAATATATATTTTTTTTAATAATATTTTTTACCTTTTTTACAATTTGTAAAACAACAAAACTAATCTTTATAATAATTTTCTTCTTAAAACGAATATTAAGTCTTAATTATTAATTCGAAATCTTAGGAAACACGCATATAGGTTCTGCATAATATGAAAGGTCTTATATTATCTATATCTATACATCTATATATCTATACAAATAAATAAAATTGAAGTGTCTGTTTGTAATGTCAAAATAACAAGTTTTTACTAAATGGGTATGAATGTATATCGGGTACCAATAACAAAAACACAATTTTAAAATTTTTTGTCTGTCTGTTTGTTCCCGCTAATCTCCGGAACGGCTGGACCGATTTTGATGGGACTTTAACTAATAGTTAGCTAATTATATAAGGTATAACATAGGCTACTTTTTATTTTAAGCCATGTATTTCTTAAATTAATTTCCGATGGAAATCTATAAAACACTAAAAAAAAATTCCTGATGTTATGTTTTCATATAAACAATAAATCTATGTTAAAAGATACATTCGTAGGAGAAAGATAATTTATTAGGTGCTGTGTCAATATAATCTAAAAATAAAAATCGTTAAAACTGCTTATATTAATTCACGTGTTTTGTTTTCGCCCTTAATACATCCTACGTTTTCGTTAGTATTTTTACTCGCCACTAGAGGGCCTTTTGTGCTTTATCGGGACATTGACAGAAGCGTCCATGTGGCGTCGAACATTCTAGAAGCAATACTTCAAGTAATAAATTAATAATGCTTGTTTAATGTACTTACAAATGGAAAGAGATTTTTTTTTCGTTCACATTGTTTCTGTCGTCTGTGTAACTTTTGCACGATAGAATACAACATTTCATTTTGTATTTAGGTAATTTAAAACTAAAATAAAGGAAGAGCGTACGACGTACTAATCCGGCAGATAAAAAGATCGACTGATGTCAGCGCCTCTGGCGTTAAGTAGCTAAAACTAAAAATGCGTGACGTCAGGACTCTGGTGATAGGAGCTGGGCCTAGATGCTTATAACATCTCCTCTTTGTATTTGCTTCATGGTGGAGACTGGGCTTTCGATTAACTTTTTTTGACAAGTATGTCAACAAAAGTTGACAACTTTTATTAATTTTGATTATTTTCTAGGTTATGCTGATATATCTGATATTTTGATTATTTCATATGATTTATTTTCTTTTTAATATTCTGCACAAACTATCCTGTCCTCCCATTTTACATTATCGGTTATCCTTCATCAAACCCCTGACTCCACATATTTGTAGATCGCAAATCAAAACTCTCCTTGACATCCCTTTCAAGTTAATTCTAGTACAATTTTTGCAGTAATGTTGTTGTATTCTATCCCGAGGCCTATGTCCCACAGTGGGCGTCTCTTGGCTGATATGATGATGATGATGATTCTATCCCACACAACATCATATTATTTGTTCGATCGAGCTCTAGACGCCGTTAATCATAGTAATGAACTGTTAATAAAATTTCACTAACATTGAAGGTTAATAATATAATAGTTAGTTAAATTGATTGTAGAAAATTTAAGAGACTCGCGCGCTTATCCGATCATGAGGTCGGCATTCTGAGGAAGTAGGTATTACAAAATTGAGCAAGTATTATTGGCGTTTTCAACATTTTTCATACGCTGGAAATGAGGTTTCCAACATTTCATATAAGATACAAGATAAACAAAATATGATTTTGTTGATAAACGATCTGAATTGATCAGTACTTTCTGCAGCCCACATCCAAACGTAAGAAAAGCAAACCCCAAGTTTAGAAAAAGATAACGTTTTCTTAGACTGAGGCTTTAGCGTCATATCATATCGCAGTTTCTATCGGATTTCCATTAATTATTTATATTACACAAGCAGCACTTTTCGCCTTGCTGCGCGCTTCGCTATGGTGGGTTGCGGACGACATGGTAAGTTAACTCTGATACTATGTCATTATGAACGGTATAGTTCGGCATTGACAGTAACAGCTTTTAAATATTCGCGAATTAAGCGAATTTCCTTTAGAAAACCCAACCACAACTACTATAGCGAGGTAGCATGCACAGAAATGGAAGAAATAAGGGTACGAAAATATTTCTTTAGGGAACATGGTTCGATCAATGTTAAGGTGTCGAATTTTCAGATCGTCATTTTTATATAGTCGCTCCGGCTGTTTGTACACTTAGATCTAACGGAATCCTAATGCAGTTTTCAGCAATAGATAGTGTGATTCAAAAAGAGGGTTTATATGTATAACTAGCGACACGCCCCGGCTTCGCACGTGTAATAGTTTAATATAAATTATCCATGCTGGCCATTGATTTACTACCAAACGTAGATAGAGCACTTCATACAAAAACGCGCTTGAAATCTGTCACCTAATCGACTATACATTTGTACGCTGTTAAATAGGTAGTTGAATATGCACACCCGAATTAAAATGACCATAAAGAAAGTACCGTATTTATCGAATTCAACCTTATTCTTTATTATTACGGCAACTATTTGAAGTACAACCGTGTGCAGTTACATCATTTCATACCTAGCCACATTAAACTTGACGTTTTAGTAATTGCTACAAGAAAATATCAACGCTCCAAGTTGTCGCTCCAACGCATGGAAAAGAACTGCACGAGGCCCGATTGAGCAGTTCTTCACCGGCCCACTTTTCGAACGTTCATGCGTTATCTACGTTTGGTAGTAAATCAATGATGCTGGCAAAGCCGCGAGCGGCTCGCTAGTCAATCGAAAGTATGTAACTCCTAACGATATGTCCCATGGCGCCACTGACGCAAAATTGATTCAATTGTCCCAAAATATTATCTCAGACAGACGTATCAACAACATTCTATTAAGTAATTTAATTAGTGATCATAGGTTTATCATAAGCACGAATTAATAAATAATATGGTGTAGGGACTTAACACTGATATCATTCTACAAGAGCGAATCGCGAGGAATTTGGTTATGATAATTTTGTTTGACAACTTGACCCTAATCGATTTTGTCAGAGGCATGTGAAATCGATTTTGCAGCAAAGGGAGACTCGCGGCCAATTGCATCAACCTTGTTTTGACTTAGGACAATCTTAAGTTTCGCGAAAAATATGGTTATTATAATTTTGACAACTTGACCCCAATCGATTTTGTCACAGGCATGTTAAATCGATTTTGCAGCAAAGGGAGACTCGTCAACCTTGTCTTAGCTTGCTGAAATTTTACAAACAATCCTAAGTTTCGCGAGAAATATTGTTATTATAAAACTCAAAAAACTCAAAACTCAAAAAATCTTTATTCAATATAGACCTTTACAGGCACTTATTGACGTCAAAAAAAAACATAAAAATCTTCAACCAAGAATCTAATTAACTAAATTATTTAATCCTTGTATGTACACACACCCCAACCATTATTAAGATGTGTGCAAATACAAGTCAAATGAAAAAAAAAATTGACTCTACACCTGTTCGGAAATTGGGAGAGCCTTCTCGAGAAGAACAGGCAAGAAACTCGGAAGGTCTTGTATTTTTTTTGTCTCCTCTTTATTTTGACAACTTGACCCTCACTGCTTGTTCTGCGACCAATATTAGCAGACCAATATTATTACACACTAGCTTCCGCCCGCGACTTCGTCCGCGTGGAATAGTTACTTTGGGCTAGCGCTATAGGTGAGTAAGTACTGGGTCTTATAATCTTATATCATGTAGATTGTAGGTTATTCTCAAAAAAACTAAACTAATGTTATTTTAAAGTACTTCTGCGTAGGTACACTATATTTTTAGTTTTGTTTTCTTCCGGCAGAAGTAGATAGCTAACTGGGGCCACCGCCCTTCCCCTCATGACTGCCCGCCGGCTTTGCACATTGTGCGCGCAGTACTCGATCATTATTTTGCTGTGATGTTATTTTAAAACTGCGATATCTCCTAAGATATTCATTTAAATCGAATGATGTAAAGGGCAATTTTATTTTAAATTAAATACTTGTGATGAATAACGTATTTATTTGGATAAGGAGTAATGTCATGTTTATAAAAACACCTTCGCAAATAATGCATTATTTTAGAACAAATTTGGTTAGCATAAAATAGGTTATAGTGAGCTAACCTTAAAAGATAGACATATGCTGTCGCGGATTTTTTTTTTACTTTTGAAGGGGAATAATTCTGTCATACATGATTTTTGCAAAACTTTAACCGTTTACGCAGCGCACGCAGCGGAAGCTCTCAATAGGAAAAAAAATCCCCCGATTTTGAAATATTCTTCATTGGTGCTCCGCTTCTATTGGTCTTAGCGTGATGATATATAGCCTATAGCCTTCCTCGATAAATAGGCTATCTAACACTGAAATAATTTTTCAAATCGGATCAGTAGTTTCTGAGATTAGCGCGTTCAAGCAACCAAACAAACTCTTCAGCTTTATAATATTAGTATAGATAAGAGGTCAAAACGGAATCCATTCAATCAGCATAACATAAACACGCAGCAGACATGCTTAATATTATCGTAGGTCTCTATATTTCCCAATTGAAATGTCTAGCAATTATTTGAAGTAGTCAGGTATATTTTTTTATTTTGATTAAGCGATCAGATTTTATCTTCTATAAAATTCCCGTGCCACAGTGTTTGTAACCAAACTCTTCCGAAACGCCTTGACCGATATTTATGACATTTTTTGTGTATATTCGGTGTAGGTCTGAGAATAGGTCGTAAACTATTTTTTACCCCCCTAGGTGATAAGAGTTTTTTTAAAATTATTATGGCGTAACGTAGTTCGCGGACACAGCTAGTATTATAATATTGACGACTCGGTTAGCGTAGAGTTCGGGTGATCGCCTACTGCGCAACGGGTCGCAGGTTCGATTCCCGCACGGGACAAATATTTTGTATGGCCTACAGAAATTTGTTCCGGTCTGGGCGTATGTGCATGTGATATTCTATGTTTGTAACTGCACCCACGGCACAGGAGAAAATCCTAGTGTGAGGCGACGTTATTTAAAAAAAAAATAATAACGAAGAATTTTTTTAGCATTGCTTGAAATATGACGATCGTTTGTGAATTATTATATTAAAACTTGAATACAAAGAAAAAGTGTACACAAACAGCACGAACCGCAAACTGATTTAATTGTCAATTAAACAATTGTTTTTTGGTTTGGCCATGTGACTTGCTGAAATTTTAATACACGCATGACATGTTTGCGTTTGTATTGAAATTATCTTTTAAGGCATGACGCGTCTTCTAAAATAGCAAAGGTCGAAGTGATTAGGCAATATTGCGGTCGTTTATCGTAAGTTATAATTATATGAAATTATTTAGGCTATGGAGTCAACGACCCATTGTCTAATTAAACAGGAGAATGGAAAAGAACTCGGGCGGAGTTTTATGAATGACTCGCCCGCGACTTCGTTCGCTTGGATGTCCGAAAATATCGTGATGTTATATAGCCTAAAGCTTTCCTCGATAAATGGACTATCCAACACAAAAAGAATTTTTCAATTCGAACCAGTAGTTCCTGGGATTAGCGCGTTCAAACAAACAAACAAACAAACAAAGTATGAATAGGGTGTTGAGTGTATCAAAGAAATTATATTACAAAGATCAAAATTAACTGTCTTAGCTATTACTTATCACAAATAATTTACAAAGGTACAGATTTCAAGTTTTCATGTGTAAAGAAAAATAATAATTAACGATAAACAGCCAGCCAAAACAAGCAGACAAGACAGCATCTATGTTTTTTTGCCAATAAGATGATCAGTTACTTTTGTAGAAAGCTTTAACACACACCAGCAGGCCTATTCTGTAACATCGGTTGCTAACTAGAACTGTTATTTTTGAAAGGTACTTAACATCCATTACTGCTATCATGAACGCTGCCGTAACACATAAGATCACTAAACCAGTAATGGATATGAAGTGTCTTTCAAAAATAACAGTTCTAGTTACCAACCGTAGTTAGCGAATAGGCCTGCTGTTCTGTTTTATTTTTTGAATTTTGAGAACCCCGCACAGTGTATTAAAAAGCGACAGCTTCGAGCTTGAGTAAAGCCGGGTCCGCTGCGCCATGTTTTCGTGTTTGTAAACACGAAAACATTGTTTAGTTAACCGATTAGGGGCGTGGTTTAACAGTTTTGTTAGAAAAATACGATAACATGTTTTCCGCGACGAATGGATAACATCCCCCGCGTTCGCCTGCGGGGAGGGGAAGCTAAGCATTTTTTGTTAGCGCTCACTAGAGGAACACGTATCGCTTGAAGTTTATAACAATTCTCTTTGGTTTATTTTTTAGTGAAATAAAGACTTATTTTTAATACTTTGTTTTTAATACAACTAATACGAGGGAGACCGGTACTGTGGGATGTTATATTAATAGATTATACCGAACCTATCATAAATTTTTCGTTCTTGATAAATAATGTCGTGAGCCAATTGAAAAATGTAAACATCTCTTGTGTGCGGCGTCGTTGCTAATTAGCCAGCGCTCGATGAATGTTGACGGACGCAGCCGAACACGCCGAGGGCTCTCCAATCAGCGTTGGTGCCGACAGCTGTATCGGCACGTGACGGAGGCACGAGTGGACTCTGAATGTACCCATATTATACGTAGGTAGGAATGAATAACTTTTGGGTGCTTGCTTACACATTATTGTATAATACATATTTACTGGTAAGAAATTGTTTAGCAGTGGTAGTCAGCCGGTCGACAGCGAACCGCGATCCAATCGATCGTGGTAAGACAAAAAACATAAGTTTTATGAGTAAAATATAGCTTTTTTTCCGAGAGGAATGCGTGACCGCACCGTACCCGTCGTTGGCTAGACGACGAGCGTGTGTGGAGCTCTCCCGACAGTGCCGGGCCTACCCTCTAAAACCCTTGTGTTTTCCCTGTCCTTATGGGCACGCATGGTAAGGTCCACAATGCGATACCACTACCCACGCGCCCGGGCTAACCTCATTTTCCAACATATAAGTCGACTTTTATATCAGAAAAAGTGGTCAAATCTTATAATTATAGGTTCATAAGTTTATCAGAAGATGCCACGATATCACTAAGCAAACCGTTGCACGCGTAGACAACACATCTCTTTAATCTTAATTGGATCATAGGGGCAGGTTAATTGAAAACCAACACTGAGGAATAAAATTATACGGGCAATTGGGTTTAATTACATACAGCCACTGCACGACGCGTCCCGGACGCGATGAACCGACCAACTCGACTAATTGTTGAGGATATGGAAACTCATCCTTAATTTACGATGTAAGTTTGTTTCATTATTAAGACGAGTCTATGGACGTACTGGCTAAATTGCTGGATGTGTGTAATTGTACTTCCTTTGCATATTCTTTTGCAATTTAACCAAAGTATTTATATCAAAATAAATTTTAATAGTATTGCCAAGCACAACAACGCCCGCTGGTGCGACTCGAACCAAAGTTTCTACAAAACAGTCTTTCTTGGGGAAATATCTATCTTTATCAAATATGGGGAATTTTATACATAGTCTGGAAACCCTGACATGACAGCCTTGCATTGCATAAGCCGGCAACCGACCCGAGACGCTGCCAACCAGCCAGTCGCGACTGTCAGGATGGAAATGCCCCCTAAGGGCTTAATTACATTAAAATTTGAGAGCGTTTTCAAAGCGGAACGGGGGCACAGCGTATCGCTGCGGATGTGTATTGCGTAGCGAACACACCGCGGGCGCGTAGCAGGGTGGATTCCGACGACGAAATACTGCTACTAGTTTTGTTACTTCAAACTCGAAGACGCAAGAAATAAAAGCGAAAGCATCGCCGCGTTTGGTAGTATCAACTAATCGACTACTTTAAAGCCGGCTTTTGACTATAGGATGTAATATATATTACATGTTCAGCTATATATTACATCCCGGGTTTGCTGTTCTCACTATCAGATATATTTTTTAGAATAGTTCAGCTTCTATGATCCTTACATCATAACGTCTTTTATTGAAATGGATAATATGGAAATTGTTTTGCTAGATACTTTCGATAGTTCATCAGACGAAGATGATGCAGTATTCGATTCGATTCGACATGTCTCATTATTTAGAAAAAATACAATAAACGTCGATTCTGGATATCGAATCTTAATAGACTAAAGGCCTTACTAATAACCATTGTATAAACCTTGTATAGTTAAGTAGTGTTTTGTCTCATTTGTTCGAATTTGAAATGTCATTCGAGTGAACGTGACAAAACACTGTTTAACTAAATCAGGCGTATGAAATGGTTATTAGAAAGGCCTTAAGAAAAGATTATAGTGAATTTCTTATTACGTTTCTCCATGCAGCATCCTTAATTTCATTCATTTTATACTCTTCAAGATTAGTCGTAAACAAGGATATTTCCTAACACTTTCTATAAAATGTTTCATTATAGGGATAAATACGTAAATAGGTAAATACGTGGTAAATACGTAAAAAAAGATTGCGAACCAAAATACCCAAAAATCATAACACGCGGACAGCTATGTAAGTATGTGCGCATGACCGTCACGATTCGAAATGAAGGCGAGGCAGGGGCAGAGGTGCGGTGTGCGGGAACGTGAGGTAAAATATATACCGCATAAATCGCCTTCAAATATAGCTCGGTCGGGCGAGAAAATATTAACAGTTTGGGGTGTAATATATATTATAGCACAGTGAGAACGGTCTCGTAAAAAAGTATGGCAAGCGATAAAATATTATATCTCAAAATTTAATATAATATAACATTATATCCCATAGTCAAAAGCCGGCTTTATAATCTAAAAAAAGTATCGTACGAGATTTTGTACAAGATTGTACAAAATGGCGTCCACGGCGCTAGTCGCGGCGAGCGCGCCGCTCGTCTGCGACGCTTTCGCCGCGTGCCCGCGCCGTCTTCGCTGCGCAACCGCGGCGTGTTCGTTGCACGCCCGCTCCGCTTTGTAAACGGTCGCAAACCGCCAGTGTGATAAGGCACTTAAACAAGTAACGGCTACACTAGTCGTCGTCAAGTCAAATAAGTAATTCTAGTGTCGCAATGCTCACTTGGAGGAGTCCATGATTGAATACGCCCACTTGTACTCCTGGTACTCCATGTTGGCACCGACTTGCGCCATGGCCGCGGGTGTTCGGCGGACCGACTGGCTGCTCTACAGTACGGCTTGCTCAGGGGCACGAGGGCGCTCTGCAAAGAAACGATTTTTATATTTAAACGACTACACTAACATCTTTTGCCTTTAGGTTGACCGAAGATCGCGTGAGGCACGAGGCGGCCTCTTGATTATGAAACTTGACAAGTTATATGCATTCATCACGTGGGTAAATTCGTGAGGAAGCATCCCGATCTCTTTACATTTGACAGTAATCCTAGACGTAAAACCTTGCTAAAATTAAGCACCACCCCAAAGCTCCAAATTTTCAAACAAAGCCCATTCTATAGAATCGTTCGTATTTATAACATGTTACCACAAGCAATAAGAAATGAGAATAATTATACAACTTTTTGCAGTAAACTAAAACAGCACCTAGTTTTTAAATGCTATTACACGGTTAAGGAGTTCTTAAGGGCCCATGGCGCGAAAAATAGCAAAAAGGCCGTTGGCGTTTTTGATATTTTACGTTAACGTTCCAGTTAACTGACCGGGAAAAAATAAATTTAAATTCTTAAATTATGTGTTTACACAATCACCGTCACCATGTTTCAAATTTACATACCATTTCGTTAAAAAATAGCATAAATTTTACTTTAAATTTGGGTTACACACATATACCGTTCGTGATTTTTAGCTTCATTAATTAACCCTATTGTATTTTCATTTAACAAATATATAGAACAAGGGTAAGCAAAACACTGACACCGTGGTATTTTTTTTAATTATCGTATATTGATTTTTATATGAAATTTTTTACATACATTTATCGATTTTCTTACAAATACTTGGCTCGGGCGCGTCGAAATTCAGTGTGCAATCAAGACTCGAAGTGAGAGCACGTCGCTTTGAGCTAGCTCCCGGTTACGTAATTATTTGTGTATGTATACGACGCGAAGTCCTACGGAGTAATCGGAGAAGTTGATAACTAACAATTTTATTATTTGTGGCTGCCGTACGAAAAACCTCCAACCTTTTTACAAGCTTTTATTAATCTTTTGCATGTTCGGGTCTAATCTTGCGAGTTAAATTTGACTCACTTCCCGGTTTCCGATTAAGCTGAAATTTTGCATGCATATGTATAAATATATTATGATGACGACATGGAGCTGATCTGATGTTGGAGCTGAAAGGTGGCCATAGGAACTCCGCAATAAAACGACATAGCCCCATCGAGTTTGAGCTCGTTTGATTCGTATTGACGAGAACTTTGATCTTATATGGTAACCAGGGTCTGATGCTGAATCTGGAAGGTTGCCATAGTAACTCCGCAATCAAACAATGCAACCCCATCGAGTTTAGGCTCGTTTGATTCGTATTGACGAGTACTTTGATCCTATATGGTAACCAGGGTCTGATGCTGGATCTGGAAGGTGGCCATAGGAACTCCGCAATCAAACAACGCAACACTATCGAGTTTGGGCTTGTTTGATTCGTATTGACGAGTACTTTGGTCCTATGTGGTAACCAGGGTCTGATACTGGAACTGGAAGCTGGCCATAGGAACTCCGCAATAAAACGACACAACCCCATCAAGTTTGGGTTTGTTTGATTCGTATTGACGAGTACTTTGGTCCTACATGGTAACCAGGGTCTGATGCTGGAGCTGGAAGGTAGCCATAGGAACTCCGCAATAAAACGACACAATCTCATCGAGTTTGGGCTCGTTTGATTCGTATTGACGAGTACTTTGGTCCTATGTGGTAACCAGGGTCTGATGCTGGAGCTGGAAGGTAGCCAAAGGAACTCCGCAATCAAACAACGCAACCCCATTGAGTTTGGGCTCGTTTCAATTGTATTGACGAGCGCTTTGGTCCTATATGGTAACCAGGGTCTGATGCTGGAACTGGAAGGTGGCCATAGGAACTCTGCAATAAAACGACACAACCCCATCGAGTTTGGGCTCGTTTGATTCGTATTGACGAGTACTTTGGACCTATGTGGTAATCAGGGTCTGATGCTGGAGCTGGAAGGTGGCCATAGGAACTCCGCAATAAAACGACACAACCCCATCAAGTTTGGGCTCGTTTGATTCGTATTGACGAGTACTTTGGTCCTACATGGTAACGAGGGTCTGATGCTGGAGCTGGAAGATAGCCAAAGGAACTCCGCAATAAAACGACACAATCCCATCGAGTTTGGGCTTGTTTGATTCGTATTGACGAGTACTTTGGTCCTATGTGGTAACCAGGGTCTGATACTGGAACTGGAAGCTGGCCATAGAAACTCCGCAATAAAACGACACAACCCCATCAAGTTTGGGTTTGTTTGATTCGTATTGACGAGTACTTTGGTCCTACATGGTAACCAGGGTCTGATGCTGGAGCTGGAAGGTAGCCATAAGAACTCCGCAATAAAACGACACAATCCCATCGAGTTTGGGTTCGTTTGATTCGTATTGACGAGTACTTTGGTCCTATATGGTAACCAGGGTCTGATGCTGGAGTTGAAAGGTGGCCAAAGGAACTCCGAAATTAAATAACGCAACCCCATAGAGTTTGGGCTTGTTTGATTCGTATTGACGAGTACTTCGGTCCTATATGATTTTTCTTGATGAGTACTTTGAGCCTAGCCTAGATAATATCCATACGCAACCCCATCAATTTCTTTTGTGTGACCTTCCCCAATTTAGGTGTCAAATGAAAGAGCTTGAATTGTAGAATGAATTGTAGAATATAGTATATTCTGAAAGACAATCTAATACAAGATGGCCGCCGTCACAAATTGATAGATTATTTTTATGTACAATCCCCACAATATGGGTCTGTATATGGGGTATCAAATGAAAGTTCGTAAAATACAGTACACCACGAAAAAAACTAGAACAAGATGGCCGCTATCACAAAAGATTTTTTAAAACAAGCTTTTATTTTAATGTCCTAAAAAAAGAAAATAAACTTTAATTAATTTTTTTATTACAAACTAGCGAATGGCTTCAATGCACTAAAAAGTGCGTTGAGCACAAGAAAATATTCATTTCATATTTGTTTATTACTAAATTATTATATGTATATTATATAAAATAATTTGTAGATAAAACTAAGAATAAAGAACTCGGTAGTCATTAAAATATTTCGTATTATTTGAGTAATTAGTTTAAAAAAAGTTTTTTTAAAAACAAGCTTATATTATAATGCCTTAAAAGAGGAAAATAAACTTTAATTTATTACAAGATATATTTTCTTATAAAAATATAAAAGCTTGTGCGAGAATTAGGATAAACAATAAAACAATTTAACTTGATTATTATATTTATTTTTTTGTAATAAATAACGTTTTGTACAGCTTTGTCATACACACATGACAATGCTGTGCAGTCCTGAAATTTAAATGCATATATGATCCCTTTTTTGAAAAACTCGAATCCGTTATAACTGCTGCCTCACGGAAACTCGGTGTCCTGAACAAGGTGCGTAGGTATTTTGCGCCGGACCAACTATGCCTGTTGTAGAAAACTCAGGTTAGGTCTTGCGTGGAATATTGCTCGCACTCCGGCTCCGCTCAGTACCTCCTCGATGCTCTGGACAGATTGCAGCGTCGCGCTATTCGAATAATTGGCGATGTAGAGGCAACTAACACCCTCGAGCCTCTACAACTTCGACGTGACATCGCCTCTTTTAGCGCCTTTTACCGAATGTTCAACGGGGAATGCTCTGAGGAGCTCTTTAACCTTATCCCTCCCTCTCCATTCCTTCACAGAAACACGCGTAAGGGTCTACGGAGTCATCCTTACACTGTATCCTCCTTTTCACACCGTACCAAGAAATTCCAAGATTCCTTCTTCTTTTTTTTATTGCTACTAAGTTGGCAAAAAAGCAAACTGCCCACCTGATGGTAAGTGGTAACAGTCACCTATAATACATGTGTCTCGTGTGACATTCGCAGTAAAACTGCAACCCCCACAAGGGCCACAGTGTACGTTGCCAACTTGTGACTTAAGATGTAAAGTCACGGTACCCAGTAATTTCAGTGCCATATCTTACCCTTCAAACCGGAACACAGCAATGCAAGCACTGCTGCTTTGAAATAGGTAAGACGGAGGTACCCAAGCACACGACCTTGGTACAGAGTCTCCCTCCGGTACGTCTTCTGTCGGTCATCCCACACTTGGAATTCTCTACCTGCGCACGTTTTTCCTCCATCCTACAACATGGGTTCCTTCAAAAGAGGTGTGAAAAACATCTTTTAGGCCGGCAAGGGGCGGGCAGGTTGGATAGTGGATGTCCTCACACCTCTATCTGTCAACTCATTTGGGCCTCTTTCACCGCTTAACATCAGGCGGGAGGAGGTCATTTGCCAGGCCCTCCATAAAAAAAACTGTTTAAGTACCTTGCCCGTATGTATTTACTTGGTAAGCCTTAAATAAATAAATATTGGTAATTCTAAGAAAAAAATATTTGTTTTTTATAAAATGGGTAAATCTTGCGACAAGCTTTTATATTTTATTAAAAACTAGCTGTGCCGGCGAACTACGTTTCGCCATAATAACGGCGAACTAACGTTTCGCCGTAATAAAAAATAGCCTACGACCTATTCTCAGACCTACTGAATATACACAAAACATTTCATAAAGATCGGTCAAGCCGTTTCGGAGGAGTTCTGTAACAAACACTGTGACACGAGAATTTTATATATTAGATGTATCATGTAATAAAATAAAATTTATTTTCGTCTTATTAGGGCTTTAAAATAAAATCCTAGTGTGGGGCGACTTTTTTTAAATCTTACTATTATTTTATATTTTATCATTTTGTAATCGCATGGCCGCCATTACGAAACTCGACCAAAGTACTCGTCATTACGAAACAAACGAGCCCAAAACTCGATGGGCTTGTGTCGTTTTATTGCGGAGTTCCCATGGCCACCTTCCAGTTCCAGCATCACACCCTGGTTACCATATAAGATCAAAGTACTCGTCAATACGAATCAAACGAGCCCAAACTCGATGGGGTTGTGTCGTTTTATTGCGGAGTTCCTATGGCCACCTTCCAGCTCCAGCATCAGACCCTGGTTACCATATAGGACCAAAGTCCTCGTCATTACGAATCAAACGAGCCCAAACTCGATAGGGTTATGTCGTTTTATTGCGGAGGTCCTATGGCCACCTTCCAGCTCCAGCATCAGACCCTGGTTACCATATAGGACCAAAGTACTCGTCATTACGAACCAAACGAGCCCAAACTCGATAGGGTTACGTCCTTTTATTGCGGAGGTCCTATGGCCACATTCCAGCTCCAGCATCAGACCCTGGTTACCATATAGGACCAAAGTACTCGTCAATACGAATGAAATGAGCACAAACTCAATGGGGTTGTGTCGTTTTATTGCGGAGTTCCTATGGTCACCTTCCAGCTCCAGCATCAGACCCTGGTTACCATATAGAACCAAAGTCTTTGTCATTACGAATCAAACGAGCCCAAACTCGATAGGGTTATGTCGTTTTATTGCGGAGGTCCTATGGCCACCTTTCAGCTCCAGCATCAGACCCTGGTTACCATATAGGACCAAAGTACTCGTCATTACGAATCAAACGAGCCCAAACTCGATAGGGTTATGTCGTTTTATTGCGGAGGTCCTATGGCCACCTCCCAGCTCCAGCATCAGACCCTGGTTAACAAATAGGACCAAAGTACTCGTCAATATGAATCAAACGAGCCCAAACTCGATGGGGTTGCGTCGTTTTATTACGGAGTTCCTATGGCCACCGTCCAGTTCCTTCATCAGATCAGCTCCATGTTATCATAACATTGCATTGTCACGATATACCTATTATTATGTGCAAAATTTCATCCAATTCGAAAACCGAGAAGTGGTCAAATCTACATACATACATACAGTGCAAGCTAAATAAAAGCTTGTAAAAATAAAAGTTGATCAAACACATCCCTGTATTTACTATAGTATAACACAGTAAATAATAAACACCTATTAAATTCAAAATTAACATCTACGATATTTTGCTAGGCGGCCGTACCGATTGCGCGACCGAGTGCGCTTGTGTGCGTGAGCGACGCACACAAACAGAGACTAGAGAAATTTACCTAAACTAGCTCGGGCTCGCGCGGATGGTGGGCCCTTAAGTGACAAAAACTGTAAATAAATATGACCAAATGACATAATTACCACAAAGTGACAATTAATACGCCTGATAATATGACCGCAAACAATTGACCAAGAATAAAGTACTTAAATCAAATTAAATTAATCATATAATTAAATAAAAAAATATTGACATACCTTATTGTAATTGACTAGTAATTTGTACTAATGGATTGTTAATTGCGTTTTTTATATTTTTTTTATTTGTATTAATGGATTGATAATTGCGTTGTTTAATTTATATTTCATTATTGAATATTGCATGATATGTTGGAATGTTTGACCATTTTTAATTTAATTTAATTTATTTGTAAAAACAGTAATTAATAATAATATAAATAACAAATAGGTGTTTACACAATTAATGGCAAATTAATAATTATAACTTGTAACTCCGTTCGCATTCTGCTAATAATGTTGCAGTGCCCTTGCTGGGTTCATGTACTGATACTGTAACTTAACTGTAACTTACATCTTTACACGTACATGTAAGCAATAAATAAGTAAGTAAATAAATAAATAACTCACTAATAGATATATCATCGATCATAGTCTTGTATTGACGCAGCAATGATTATCAAATTAATTATCGTCTGAGATATATCTTTTATCCGTCAATAAACCCATGTTTTTCTAAATTTGCGAGCGCCTGCGTTATCTGTGTTTTTTGACTGGGTAAAAAAGCTATCACGGTCGCCTTTAATTTGACAGTCATAACACACTGTGATTGTCAAAATGGAAATCAATCGCGATAGATTTTGAGTTGCACACATAGGCGTAGGTATAACTTTTCGATGGGGAGGGGGAGAGGTCCAAATTTAATCTTCAATTTGCCTAGTGTATACTGATACCTGCTCCATAAGTTCATTCTATCTAGTGTATGTTGATTTTCAATGGGGGGTGTCCGGATCCCCCGCCCCCTTACCTACGCGAGTGGTGCACAATCAAAGGGCTGACTGGAGGCAACGTGCGGCGGGAGACTTTCGCGAGCACCTGCGACAGACTATTCGCTTCGCCCGCCACCGGTTCAGTGATTACAGACTTCATTAAGAGGACTGTGAAGTGCCAATTCATGGCTTAAGTATGCACTTTCAAAAATGCAGTTTGTTGCACACCGCTTAGAGTTGAAAGTCCGAGGCAAGTGCCTACATTTCTTATTGAAATAGTGTTTCGGGCGATAACGGTTTAACCTCCCTAAATCTTTACGAAATTAGACACTTTTGGTCTCATTAGATTCATTATACCTTAATCTATGTTCATACATTTTGATTTTTTGTAATCAAGTATAATTTAGTAAAAAAAAGATAAAAATGCTCGAGATATTTAAATGCTAATAATTTATATTCTGAGCAATATTACTTCAAAATCAAAACATGCAAACCTAGATCTTCACTATATACACGGTGTTTCATAATAACCAATTAATAATCAATGCGTTATCTAAAACAAATTATTAAAATGTGTTTACACGTAACGTCATTCAACCCAAAATTTTCATGTATATCATAGTATCATCATCATGTCTATGATTTACATGAAAATTTTGGGTTGAATGACATTACGGGTAAACACAATTTAATAATTAGTTTTAGATAACGCATTGATTATTTATTAGTTATTATGAAATGTTAGTTACTATGAATGTTCCAAAAAATTTGAAAATTGGACTATGTTAGAAGGGAGAAAAGCGTTATCGCTTTTTGTATGAAAATTTACAGCATCACAATCCTCTTAATTAGAAACAAAAAAATCTTTCCCCTCCACATATAACTAGGTGATTCAAGCGACATCGTCTATCTGAAATCGGTTATATCGCAATCTTTATGAAACTCATCAAAATTCGGGATAACACGTAGCCAAGTCATTCGTTCCTCAAGGTTTAACTATTCAAATATTTTATTTAAAATTGGTTGGTCGCATTGATAATATCAGTATTGAGCAATCTGTTCGTAAGTAGATACTTACTTCAACGAAACAGAGTTTATCAACAATATCTACTTACTTAGTAAAGAAGCCCGACAAGTACCAAGCGATCTCGTATACGTACCTATACCTATTTTTATTGATGAAGTAATGAGATTATTGAAAAACAGTTACGTAAAAATTTCGTCTCAATTTAGTTAAGTACCTAAGTAAAGTTTATTATCTATACAATTTATACAAATAACTAAAATTGAAGTTTCTGTTTGTAATGTCAAAATAACAAGTTTTAACTAAATGGGTATGAATGAATATCGGGTACCAATAACAAAAACACAATTAATTTTTTTTTTGTACTTTTATTATGCTTATTAATAAAGAATACACTTTTAAGAACTATTGTTTTATTGTAGGGTTCCGTCAAGTATTCCGGGGTTGATTGCTACCGCGTCCGTAGGCTATGCTCTAGAGACCCTACACGTGACCCCCGGGTAGCGCCAAACGATAGCAGCCTTTCCGGTGGTAGGCATCGGCTGTGGCTGGTCACCACCCACTGAACAAAGTCGTGTCGCCAAACGGTCCCCGTGTTCCGGCACGTTGTCCAGTGTAGCCAATTGGGGAAAACAGGTCTACACAGTTGCGCTGCTCTAAGCAGCCGATCTCAGCTCAACGGTTCTTCTGTGCTGGGAGGCTGGTTCTGGAGGGTAGCGGGATCCGAAGCACGGTGAACTGCTGGCTGACCGTAGGTTGTAGGAGGCCCAAGTTGCGGACCAGCCATCTGTCAAAGGCTGCCCCGCCGCCTCACGAAAAATCCTGGGGTGCGCTACCGTGCCGGTTGGCGACCGGACGAGAGGACCCGGTAGACACCTTCGGGGGGGTTCGGGCGTCCCCGCAGTCTCCAAATCAGTCCCACTTCAGTGCTGAACTCCGTTTTTGCTGCATGGACGCTGGAGTGGCGCCTCGTGTAACTTCTGTTCTTCCCTGCCTTACTCACTCACTCACTCATGATGAAAAAGACAAAAAAGATGAAAGTTAAACAGCAGCAGCACGTCCTCTCACTCCTTAAAGTGCACCACACTAACATCCGTGGTTTGCACTCCAATATCGACCCGGTCCACCACCATCTCGAGACCAACAAGCCGCATATGCTGTTCCTTACGGAGACGCAAATCAGATGTCCGTCAGACACGTCGTACCTTAACTACCCGGGATACAGCTTGGAGCACTGTTTCAAGTCACGCGCTGGAGTTTGTGTGTACGTACGTGATGACATCTGCAGTAAACGTCTCCGTAACCTCGAAAAACCCGATTTCTCGGTGCTGTGGATTTTGGTGGACACAGGGGTGGAACAAATTGTTTTTGCCGCCCTGTATAGATCACATAGCGGGGATCAGGAGACGACTCGGCTTTTTGACTACCTCAGCACAACAGCTGACATGGTACATGAACGGTATCCATTGGCACAGTTAGTGTTTCTGGGGGACTTTAACACTGATCATGCTGGGCGAGAAGCGCGCAAGCTTGCGTTGTCGCTAAGCCTCACCCAGTTGATCACTGAGCCAACGAGAATACCGGATGTAGAAGGCCACACCGCCTATTGTTTGGACACCTGACACCTGACGCCTGACACTGCCCCTAGGGAAACCAGGCGGAGATGGCGATACAAGTCAGCAGATTGGGATGAGATGCGACACTTTTTTGCATCTCTTGGCGGCAAACGTGCTTTGCATCCGAGGACCCTACGATCTGCGCTGACAATATTGTCAACGTGATACGGCAAGCTATGGAGTACTTCATTCCTTATTCTGACGTGACCACCGCACGTTTCGCCCGTCCCTGGTATAATGCCGACTGCGCAAAGGCTGATGCCCTTAAACAGTCGGCATATCAGGAATGGGCTGCCGCGCGAAGTAGAAAATTCGCCGACCTCGGAGCCAAAAAGAAAGCCTTTAATAAAGCCGCCAAGTCCTGCAAAAAAGCACAGAAGAGGGCTCGCCTCGACCACATTGGTTGTATTGGGGCCAGACTCTCATCATACCCATCGAGGAATAGAGCCTTTTGGTCCCTTGCCAAATCGGTCGAGACGAACTTCTGCCGGCTATCACTACCGCCTCTTCAGAAGCCTGATGGATCATTGGCTCACACTGCTTTGCCTCTCATTTGCCTCTCATAGCACAGTTGCAGAGAGATATACGTCCGATGCTAAGCCTGGGAAGACCGAAATTGAGCTGCTCAGAGCGAACATGGTGGAACGCGTGAACTCGACCCTGCAAGAAGTTTCGGACTGGGGGGAATGTCGAGTTCAATGCCTCCAAGACCCAAGCGTGTCTTTTTAGCTCCAAGCGGAACCCGTTCAACTTGGTTCCCACATTCCGAAGTGTACCCTTGCCTTTAACGGACCATTTAAGCCTACTGGGCATCGACCTATCACCGAACCTCAACTTTGGGCGTTCTATTGAGGCGAAGGCGGCTACTGCAGCTAAAAAGCTTGGCATACTCTCGAAGGTTAGGCGGTATTTCACGCCGGGGCAGCTTCTTACACTTTATCAAGCACAGGTCCGGTCGTGCATGGAATTTGACCCAAACAAATAGGGCAAGCTAAATAAAACTGTTGAAAAACATCTTTCACAGTTGCAAATAATTGCTCAAGCAATGCTTATCTAGTGACCCTGCCAAGGAGGCTTGCGTGCACGGTCCCCTTCTCTATCTGGGCGATTATCCTGGTGTTCTTGGAAACCTCTGGGCGCGTGGGTAGTGATATCGCATTGTGGACTCTACCATGCACGCCCATAAGGACAGCAAGAACACAGGAGGGATTAAGTGATTAAGAGGATTAAGTGATTAAGAGGATTAAGTGGATAGGCCCAGCACTCTGCCACGAGAGGCCCACACACGCTGTCATCTAGCCAAAGGCGAGTACAGTGCGGTCACGCATTCCCATCAAAAGACTTATTATGGCTTGATAGATTGTTATACTTTAAATAAGACCTTTTTATAAAAAAGTCTGTAAAAGTCAGTCTGGGCTGTTCCTTGGCTACATCTCCATCCATTGTACATTTCTCTTATTATGAGTTTGAATAGATTATGGGTCCTTTTTAATTTGAAAATAATGAGAAGGTTCACCTCATTAATTTTTTTTATACAAGTAAGTTGGCAAATAAGAATACTGCCCACCTGATTGTAATGGTAACAGTCACTTTTGGTTCTTGTGAGATTCGCGGCAAATCTATAACCCCCACAAAAACCACAGTGTACATTGCCAACTTTAGACATAAGACGTAAAGTCACCATTATTATTATTATTATTTCTTTAATGCACTAGCAGATCATTGATCTGATGCGTGCATATCACTGCACTTGAGTTTTATAGTTTTTGATTTAGCTAGGTATTCATCAAGTCTATTTTTAAAGCTGTTCACTGATGGTGCACTTAACACTGTTTCTGGTAGTTCATTCCACATAATCACTACGCGATTTGGAAAAAAGTGTATTCTAGGGTTGCTAGCAGAAGGAGACCTGACCCCCTAGACAAGATGCCTTTCGATAAATCGCTAACGCAATCGCTAAATGGACAATGTATGAGATTTGACAATTGCGCTCGAAAGCTAAGCGACAGCTTATGTCAAATCGCATACATTTTCCTTCTAGCGATTGCGTTAGCGATTATCGAAAACCGTCTTGTCTAGGGGGGCTGGTAAGTTTCAATGAGTGTCCTCTCAACAATGAGGTATTTTGATTCATTGTGTAGAGGTTTCCTATGTTTCTTACATTGTAGTGTCCAGTTAGCACTTTAAATGTTTCAATAAGATCCCCCCTTTGCCTACGTTGTTCCAATGTGGTTAGCTGGAGTTCAGTGAGGCGGTCTTCGTATTTCTTGCTTTTCAGTGAATTAACCATTTTTGTAGCTCTACGTTGTACTCTCTCTAGCATTCCTATGTCCTTAAAGTACGGACTCCATATTTGAAATGCATACTCCAGAAGAGGACGGATGTATGTTTTGTATATTTTTAGAAACAGGTCTTTGGTGATGGTATTAAATTCTTTTCTTACCACATAAAGCATAGAGTCGGCCTTTTTCGTTATATTTGTGATGTGAACATCCCACTTAAGATTGTGTGTAATGGTTACCCCTAGATCTTTTTGGGTTGTTACAGGTTGTATTGGTATACCTCCAATTGTGTATTGCATCTTTGGGTTGTTATTGCCCATGTGTAGAACTGTACACTTTGTTACATTTAGAGAAATGAGCCAGTCCTGTGTCCATTGTGCAATACGATCCAAGTCCTGTTGTATAACATTGTGACTGATAAGGGGATTTCCCATTATTTTAGTGTCATCTGTGAATATAGACAAGTTCGATTGAATGGCAATGCTTAGGTCAGTTATAAAAATTCCAAACAGGATAAGCCCAATCACGAATCCCTGCGGTACTCCACTATGGACCTTATGAGCTTCGGAAAACGTATCTCCCACTCTAACTTTGAATTTCCTATTGGTTAGGAAGTCAGATATCCATTGCAGCAACTGTCTATGGATTCCAAAGTGCTCCAGTTTTGCTTTTCATCTTCTAGTGGGAACTCAATCAAAAGCTTTTTCAAAGTCCAGGTATATCGTATCTGTTGGTTGTTTGTTATTCCAGTTTAGCGAGGCAAGTGAGTAGGTTTGTAACGGTGGATCTCTTTGGGATAAAACCATGCTGTTCATCAATAATTATGTTTTCCAAGCCCATAAATGTTCTCAATTCAGCTGCTATAATTTTTTCCATGGTTTTACAGACTATACTCGTGAGGCTTATAGGGCGATAGGCATATTTATTAAAATACCATACCCAGTAATTTCACTGTCATATCTTACCCTTCCCCAAAACTAAATTTATGTCGAATTCCCTGCACACTCCTGGAATTCCCTGCACACTCCTGCGCATGTTGAGGTTGTTGATAAATATGTTTAACTGGAGGAAATAATCCAACTCAGTAAGTCCAAATTCCATAAAGAGGTAAATCGACAGATCCATTTCGGCTGGGCAGCTTTCGGAGGATATGCAGAATTTTTTCAGACCATCTTAAGTAAGTCTTCAAGTCTTGTCTGTTTCCAGTGATGATGTACTGAACTGAGACGTGGCCATTTACAATGGGTCTCATAAGAAGGCTCAAGGTCACGCATAGTGCAATGGAGAGGGCTGGTTTCTCTATGCGATCGCATCAGTAATCTCCCTACAGTAAAACTTGATAGAGTATTAAATTAGGCTTTAACAGTAGTGGGTGGATTCCTAAAAAGTACTTTGATCCAAGCCATGGACTGCGAGCTTTGCATCCCTCCATTAGATGTTAGGGGGGAATATCTATCTTTCAAGTATTTTAATAAAGTAAAATATCAAAAATAATCCAATATTAATGTTGTTAAGAGTCCCTGAACACCCATTGCTTCAACATACTGGCAAAATAAAAAAAATCCATTGATGGTTTCTTGTTATATTAATATCAAAAATAAGAAAATGCATAATCTCATTACCACTTAAACATTTTTACACTATCAATGTGGACCTCAAATTGCAAAGTAGATAAGGATGGAAATCCTTGACTGTGTAACGGTGTCAAAAACTAGAAATGACTATAATATTCTAAAAAGTAGTGACATGTTACAGTAAATATAAGAATTGGCATAAAGTGTATACTGATGTAGTAAAGTGTGTTCAGGTCTCGCGGGCAGCTTTTTTTGATGCTCCTGGTAAAGTTGGAAGAAGTTCTAAGGTGGTATATTGAGTTTCAATTATGACTTCTGAACTTACAGCAATTCTTGAAGCACTTGATTATATAAAGTATCTTCCATATGAGTTTGAGTTTGGAGTTTAAGCTGGTATCATTTTGATCATGCCTCGACGTTGCAATTTCAATAGAAACTACAAAGTGGAACTTCTCTCTAGGGATGACTGGCTAAACAAGCAAGTTACCTATTAGACAGGAAGCACCGTATGGTTTACCGATGGATCCAAGATGGGGTCCAAAGTGGGCTTTGGTATATATAGAGAGCAGCCATTGCACAAGTTCTCAAAAAGCTTGGGCAGCTTTGCCTCCATCTTCCAAGCGGAGGTTTATGCCATCTTAGAATGTGCTGAAACCAACCTTGGAATCAACCAAGCCAACCGCACAATACACATAAACTCAGACAGTGAAGCAGCTTTACTGGCACTGAGCAGTAACCTCGTGACCTCAAAGCTAGTGGCTGACTGTATGAACCGCTGGGTTCCAGGGCATGCGGGAATCACTGGCAATGAATGTGCCGATGAGCTCGCTAGGGCTGGGGCCGAGGGAATGCAATATGGTCCTGAACCATTCTGTGGCATACACAAAAGCCTCACCCGTCTAATGCTTGATACCCATTACGACAACAAGTCCTACAAGGCATGGCTACATATGCCAGGACTTAAACACTCTAAGGCACTCATAAAAGCCTAAGCCGCAGTACTTGCAAACAGATCCGAGGATTAAGCTGGAACAACATACGCACTTTGGTCAGAGCCCTCACTAGACACTGACCCCTTAATAAGCACATGTCCATCATGGGGTTGAGTGAGTGCAGGGTCTGCCACGAAGCAGAAGAGACGCCTATGCACTTGCTCACAAACTGTGGACCACTGATGCGTAAACGCAGCCTACATCTAGGCAAACACTTACTGTTACCAGATGAGGTCAAGCACCTCTCCCCAAGAAAATACTGCACTTCTTAGAAGATGCAGGGCTTGCGGGAGAACTGTAATAGTGACGGTCACAATAGATCTTATAGGTCGCGGTGACAAACCATAGCCGCTCATATCAATAAAAAAAAAACATTTTCAATTTGTTATTTCAACAAAGCAAAAGATATTTTTTTCATTATCTAGCTGATGGACTAAATTGATTTTTACTTTTTTATAGATGGTCATCATCTCTATTAAACAAGCCTCACAATTAACCAAGATTCACAATTATCTGGATTGTCAACTGTGTTGAAATAGTAGTTTAATCCATGAGACTGCATCAAGATATCACAACTTACACTGCAAACTGCAAGCAGACAAGGTAACTTATCTAACTAGAGTCAATAATATGAAAAAAAATCACTTTTAGTCATACATTGAATTATCAAGGTTATTAAATGTACAGAATACCTTACAGCAACAATAAAAAGGTCTGGTTAACTGTCAAGTCACTGAACAATGAAATCTTGAACCTCACTTGAGAATTTCATGAAACAAATTTTTATAGTTTCAATATTTACAAGTTCAAGAGAAAACATTTTACATTGGTTTAGTCTCACAATTTACAATCAAACACTTTGAAATTTACTTTGTTAATAGTTCAAGTGGAGATAGAAACAGGCACAAGAAAAATATTAAGGTGGTGCTTTGCATGAAATAGCATTGCAAGAAAGTTTTGTTCGGTAAATAATGTGTTATTAAAAATGTTAAATAATAAGCTAAATATAAACAACAAAAATGAACACTGAAATTATAGACATTGAAAATAACACCAAAGTTACACAGGCACGATAACAATTGAGAGAAAAGTAAGTAGAGCACAAAAATGCGAAGACAATAAAGTGAAAGGGTTCCAAAAAGAACTTATTGTGTAAAGCTAAAAATGTTTCAGAATGTCACATTTGTTTGAGCGTTTGTTAAACAACAGATTACTCCTATTCTGCTTATTAGCTTAGACAAAATAAAGACTGAATTTGTTTCTAACAAATCCTTAATAATTTTTATGCGAACTAGATTTGAACAACTTACCAATTAGGTGGACTACTCCAAGAGGCATATACTTTTCAGCTCATTGATTTCATAATTAACCACCTAACAATCAGCTATAGTTTAAACAATAGACTTGGGATTAAACTATTTTCCACAAAATCACAGTAAATGCATTAACGTGACCTAGTCTACGCTCGATCGACAGCCATACTGTCATAGACAAGACGAAGACTGACGACCACAGACTGACTGTCATAGAGAGAGTGATGAAAGCTGCCCCCTTATACAAGATGTCTTTCGATAATCGCCTTAGACAAAGGAAACCAATAGACGTGAAATACCTACAAAAAAAACGTGCATACCTAAACTTGGTGGTGCTCTAAGATGGCGGAAAGAACTAGGGACGCTACTATACGTAGACTTGAATTTGATCGATATCGATGTCTATCGAATACAGTGCCGGATTAAGCCAGCTAGGGGCTTGTAGCAAATTCAATCAAGGGGTCCTTGGATGCTTTAAGGCTATCAAGTCCATGGTATTAAATAAAACAACACTGTTACAAACAAATTTTTCTTGTTTGTTATTTCATTTTCTTGATTGTAAGGGCAAATTTATGGAAATACTATTCATATTGACTTCTCTATTCAATATTAAAGAAAGTGCAGTCGGTGATTATAAGAGACAAATAAACCAGGCAAATTCAACATTTGAGAAACAAAATTGTAAAGAATTGTTGTTTTTTTTTCAAAATCATTAGACCTCCCCTAAAAATCTCCAAACCAATCGGTCTTGCGCTTTCCGTATCCAGCGGCTTCCCACAGATCTTCGTTACACTTTGTAGGGAACTTACCGAAGCTGCGTCTCCAGGTAAGTAGGCGCCACTCGAATACCTTTCCGCCCCAGCTGTCGTCAGTCGTGCGAGCTATGTGCCCTGCCCACTGCCACTTGAGATTCGTAATTCCTTGGGGTATTTCGGTTACTTTAGTTCTTCTAAGGATCTTGTCATTTCTAATTCGATCACATAGAAAAACTCCAACCATAGCCCTCTCTATTTCCCTTTGAGTACCCTCTAGCCTTCTTAAGAGCTACATTGTAAGCGGCCACGTCTTAGTTCCGAACGCTTCCGAACATCACTGGCAACATGCACGAATCGATTATCGTCTTGAGACACTGCAGTAGAATGGGTCGAGAATATGTTGTGTAGCTTCCCAAGCGCTATCTAGTCCAGTTGGATTCGTCAAACGATCTTTCTGGAAATTGGATTTCTGTCTGGCTGGTGGCTATAACATGATAGAAAAGGAATTTTATTAGTATATCACCAGAGACCAACCTCGGTGGAAATAAGTAAAACAATAAAAAAATGCTGGTTGTTATTTACGACAAAATTAATATTAAGAACTCACCAGTAACCTACGTGATGGCAAAGAATCTTCACGTAGTTTCATTTGTTGAAAGAGTAATTTATATTCGGCTAGTTATCTATGACTTTGTGATTTGATAGACATGATTTGTGAGTAAGCGGTCTGTCATCGTTGTTAAAAAAGTCTGTTGGTTGATTTATAAATATATTGTGATATTATTTATGCATATGTTTTTCTATTGAGCATCCTTGAAATATATATCAAATAATGAACCTCACATCCTAAGATGGTAGCAGAGCGGTGAGATATGATAATCTGGCTTATGTTGACGGTGAAATTAATGGATTAAATTTGTAAGTATAATTTCTTTGGAATAGTTCAAAATGGCTCATGAAAAAATTGATGATTGTAATTTACAAATATTTGATGGGACGAACTATGATAAGTGGAAATATAGGTTGAAAACACAGTTAGAATTAAAGGGATGCTATGAAGTAATATTAAATGACACGAAACCAGAAAAGATTACGGACATTGATTGGAAAAAGATGGAGATACGAGCGAAAAATTTTATTGTGAGCAGCGTGAATGATACACAGTTAGAGCTTATTTTATCAGAAGAGACAGCGAGAAAAATGATTGAGAAATTCGATAATATATATCAAGTACAGTCGAGCGCAAACAAGTTACTATCGAAAAGAAAATTACTAAAACTAAAAATGAAAGAAGGCGAAAATCCAGTTGAATTTTTGAATACGTTTGAAAAATATGTAAATGAATTAAGAAGTACAGGAGAAAAGATAACTGAAGAAGACAAATTAAATCATCTTTTACTATGTTTACCAGAAAGTTACGCTCACGTCATAGATATTGTTGACGCACTTCCGGAAAATAAAAGATCAGTAGAATATATAAAGTCAAAATTACTACTAGAATATAAGAAGAAAGAGGAAAATGAATTACTGGATGGAATGCAGTCGTTTAACATACAACAGAGAATATCATCATCAAGGAATTGTTATAAATGTAATCAGCCGGGACATTACCAAAGAGATTGTCTGAGAAATGATAGAACTTATGCAAACTGGCGAGGAAATTACAATTGGCGAGGACAAAATATAAATAGAGGAAGAATGGACAATCGAGGAAGTGACAATTTCCAAGGAAGAGGTGGCATGCAAGGAAGAGGTAGATTCAATGGACGCGGTGGTTCCTATTTTCACTTCAGAGGAAGAGGAAAATTTAGAGGTAGTGGTAAAAAAATTTCCAGGAGTACAGAAGGACGAGCAGATGCATTAAATGTTGAAGTGATGACCTCCACAAGAGATCGGGTGAGTGCTAATCGTAATAATGGAGACAATTTAACTTGGTTATTAGATAGTGGTTGTTCTGACCATATTGTGAATGACGATAAATATTTCTATGAACTTAAAAATCTTGATTGCCCTATTGATATAAAAGTAGGAGATGGGTTTTCTTTAAAAGCGACTAAAATAGGAAATGTATTGATGTACTTTAATGTTGATGGTCAATGGATTGAAATACCTGTTAGAGACGTGTATTATGTACCTAGTATGAAGCAGAATTTATTGAGCGTTTCATCAATCACTAATCGAAGCAATTTTATTACATTCAATAATGAAGGGGCAAAAATTTATGGGCCTAGGAGAAATTTAATTGCGATTGCCGAAAAGAAAAATAGGTTATTCATAGTTAGTGGAAAGGTAAAACCTAATGTTGTAAAATCATACACAAGTAATAGCGAAATGACAGATTGTGAAAAATGGCACAGAATTCTTGGTCATACAAATATTCAAAATTTAAATAATATGTGCAAATTAAATTCCTTAGACGGTTTACCAGAAAAAATTGAAATCAATTTTAGTAAATGTGAGATTTGTTTAGAAAATAAAATGTGTAACTTACCTTTTGAAAATAATCGTAGACGAGCAAATGATATTTTGGAAATCATTCATACTGATGTGAACGGCCCTTTAAATCCTACAGGGGTTAATGGTGAAAGATATTTTGTGAGTTTTATTGATGACTATAGTAGGATATCTAAAGTATATTGTATGAGATATAAAAGTGAAGTGTTTGAATGTTTTTTAAGTTACATGAATTTAGTTCAAAATATGACGGGAAAGAAAATTAAAGAAATACGATGCGATAACGGAAGAGAATACCTAAACAGAGACTTTTACAGGCTAGCAAGAGACGAAGGAATTTATATAAACGCATGTCCGCCATACAGCCATGAACTAAACGGTGTTGCAGAGAGGTTCAATAGAACAATAATGGATAGAGCTAGATGTTTATTAGCAGAAGCAAAAATTGACAAAAGATATTGGTCATTATGTGTAGAAGCTGCCGTTTATATAGGAAATAGATTGTTGACAAATACGGTGGTAAGAAAGACTCCATACGAAATATTTACAGGAGTAAAACCAAATGCGACGAAGTTAAACATATTTGGAAGTGAAGCATTTGTGAGAATTCCTGAAGAAAGAAGAATGTCGAAACTGAGCCCTAAAGCAGTGCGAGGTATTTTAGTAGGTTATACAGATACAGGATATAAAGTGTTAGTGGGAAATAAAGTTATTATTAGTCGGCATGTGAGGTTCATAGACAAGAGTGTAAGATTTACGGAAAATAATACTGAAGATGAACATGAAATAGCAAATGGAGAAGAAAATATTGAGGAAGTGAGAAATGAAGTAAATGTAGAACATGAAAAGAATGATGAAATAAATGAAAAAGAAACTGGGAATGTAAATGAAAGTGAAAAACCTCAAAGGATAAGAAAAATGCCTGAAAAATATAAAGATTATGTTGTTTATGTAAATATGTGTAATGTAAATGTACCGGAAAACTATGAAGAAGCTGTTAATTGTTCTGATTCAATGAAATGGAAAAAGGCTATGGAAGCAGAAATTAAAAGCTTAGAATATAATCAAACGTGGGAGATAGTGAAAGAACCAAAAGGTAAAGAAATTATAGAGGTAAAATGGATTTATAGAATTAAGACAAATGGAGTATATAAAGCAAGAGTTGTGGCAAGAGGTTTTCAGCAAATGTATCAAGAGAATGAAGATATATACTCACCGGTTGCAAGAATGACTACTTTGAAAGTATTGTTATCAATAGCATGTGTACGTGGATTGATCATTGAGCAAATGGATGTTGAAACAGCCTTTTTAAACGGGAATATTAAATCTGAAGTCTATATCTATCCACCAGAAGGTTATCATATTGAACCAGATGAAGTTTGTTTATTGAAGAGATCACTTTATGGATTGAGAGAAAGCCCGAGGGACTGGTACGATTGTATTAATGAGTTTATGTGCAGCATAAATTTAACCAGATCGCAGTATGACTATTGTTTGTATGGAGGATATGTAAATGACAAGAGAATATATGTTATTTTATACGTAGATGATTTATTGATTTTTGGTGAAAATGAAACTAGTGTTAACAAAGTTAAACAGTTGCTAAGTGAACGTTATCGCATGAAGGACTTAGGGAAAGTAAAACAGTACTTAGGAATAAACATTGAATACAATGCGGATGAAAAGAAGATGTTTTTGAATCAAAAAGACTATATACTTAGTTTGGCAGAAAAATATAAAATTACAGATTCGAAACGAATCGACACACCGATGGAAATTAATTTAAAATTGAAACCTGCAGAAAAAATAAATGAAGAGTTAAAATACCGCAATTTAATAGGAGCTTTGTTGTATGTGGCTAATGGAACGCGCTCAGATGTATCGTATTCAGTAAATTACATGAGCCGTTTTCAAACCTGTTATGATGATACACATTATAAAAATGCTTTGCGAATACTAAAATATTTGTTCCATACAAGAAACTTAAAATTTACTTATGGAACTTGCGAGAGTGAAGTGATGAGTGCCTATGACGATGCTGATTGGGCTGCCGATGTTCTAGATAGAAAATCGACTACTGGAATTGTGATTCAAGTTCTTGGAAATACAGTTATGTGGAAATCTCAAAAACAGAAGATTGTGTCTAGAGCGTCAACTCACGCAGAGTATTATGCGTTAGCTGATTGTGTTGAGGAGGTGCTACCTATAAGAGGAATACTGAGTGATGTTGATGTGATTTTAAAAGGAAGTGTAAATATTTATGAGGATAATAGTGGCGCAATTGCATTAGCTAAGAATGGTAAATTCTCTAAGAATTCGAAACATATCGATATTAGTTATCATTTTGTGTATGATTATGAAAATCAGGGACTAATAAGTGTTAAAAAGATTTCTACAGATGATCAGATTGCTGACATATTGACAAAGTCATTGTGTAAAGTCAAATTTGAGAAGTTAAGGCATTTGTTAGGTGTTAAATAATGTACTATTGTCTTAAGTAGTATATGTAAAGAGAAGTAAATACTCAATTTAAATAAGTTTTATTTGGTATTTAATTTTGAGTTATGTTATAAAAAATTAATTAAGGAGCTGCTTGTTTGAGTTATTGTAATAGAATATAAATTAAGGAGATGTGTTGAAAGAGTAATTTATATTCGGCTAGTTATCTATGACTTTGTGATTTGATAGACATGATTTGTGAGTAAGCGGTCTGTCATCGTTGTTAAAAAAGTCTGTTGGTTGATTTATAAATATATTGTGATATTATTTATGCATATGTTTTTCTATTGAGCATCCTTGAAATATATATCAAATAATGAACCTCACATCCTAAGATCATTACATTCATTGTTCGGTTAAAACAAGATTCTTCAAAATGAAGAGAGCAAACAAAAATATGTTTCTTGCTGTATGAATATTTTCAACACCAATAGCTTCAAGCCAAGAATTTCGCCTTTCTTCTACTGTAGGTAATCTACAAACAAATAGACGTATACCTAAGTATCATTGTGTTGTATAAATAGGATGTGTGTGCTCTGTACCCACAGATTGGTATTTTAATAACCTCCTTTTTTGAAGTCTGTTGAAAACACCAAATGACGACTTAAATAAGTATAGTTAATAACTTTAAGAATAAATATAGTATTAGATATATATGAGATAATTCATCATCGATACATGAATAAGAAATGTCACATCACTGTTTTTTTCAATTCACTCACAAACAACGCTCACTGACAGATTCTACAACAACAATACGGGTGCTTAGTAATGGCGGACTGGACGCAAGTTTATTCGTACCATAGCTAAGACACAGCGAGTCCATTAGTTTTTTTTGTCTAAGATAATCGCTAACGCAATCGCTAAATGGACAATGTATGAGATTTGACAATTGCGCTCGAAAGCTAAGCGAGGGCTTATGTCAAATCGCATACATTTTCTTTCTAGTGATTGCGTTAGCGATTATCGAAATGCGTCTTGTCTAGGGGGGCTGGAACCATGGATTTAATAATCAAAACGTTTGAGCTCCATCAAAAATGACGTATGCAAAAATACACCATATCACATACGCCTATTACTCAATTCAGGCCACTATGATAAAGGCAAACCAAGCCGAGAGGGATAGCCAGAAGGAGAGGCCGTTTGTCCCTTTCTGTCATTGCCATTTGGAAAACAAGTCATCGAAATTCTTAGAGCATTCAGACGGGAAATGGCAAGGCTGGGTGAACCCCTACGGCCCCTATGCCAATTTACGTTGACCATATGACCATACACGTTATATAAAACTAGTTGACGCGCGGCCGCTGCCATTCGGTGTCGTTTCGTATCGCAAGTAAGAACTCGTAAAAAATGGTTAATTGTGCAGTCTCCTCTTGCAAGAGGCTATCCAGTAACTCAAATCTTCAAGACTATGGCCTTTCTTACAACATGTACGTATAAAATATACATAAACGTGTTTTATTTAGGTACAATTTTGAAGTAATTTTTATGCCGTTACGATAGAAACATACAATGGTACGTTGGTAGCTCAACACAGTACACGGGCATGATTGACGGGCGATTGCGTAGATACACGTTAATTTGTCGATGTGTGTGTGTGTTTCTTTATAGTGAGGTAATATTTTCATAGTGTGCGTATCCGTAAGTGAATGCTAGATTTTCGTAGTGTGCCATGCGTGTTTACCTCGCCTCCCGCAAAATGTAGCATACTGCGATTTGTTGCGTACCATATCCCTAGGCTAAATGATCTAAGTCGAAATTAGTAGGTTAGTCTTTAAGAGTAGTGGTGCCGCATTGTGGACCCTACCACACGCCACCACCGCCCTAAGGGGCAGGTAGGAGAACACCGGGGGGGTTTTAGTGGGTACGCCCGGCACTCTACCGGGAAAGCCCCACACACACCCGCCATCTAGCCAATAGCGGGTACGGTACGGGTACGGTCATGCATTTCCCCCCGAAAAAAAAACGTTTCTAAAAACACTGATAACTATTTCTTAAAATTCAACTATTCAATAACTTTAAATATGGTAATTCATCATTTATTAATGAAAAGATGTTTAAAAACAAGGTTATTTTATTTTAAATATATATTTCATATAAATATGGTAGGCGCTCGAGCCCCTCGGTGGTGACATGTATGAGCTGTAATTCAGTAATGATGATGATGAATTTAAATATCCTAAAAAGTGACAATTGTAGTCTTTAAGGTTAGAGTAGGGTAGACCGGGGTCAATTGAATCAAGTCATGATAGAAAAAACTAAAAAACAGAGACATATGTAATTATCTTCCAATTCATTAATAACTAGCTTTCCGCTCGCGACTTAGCCCGCATTTAGTTTTATTTACCCGTGGGAATTTTTTTTCCGTAGGAAAATTACCCTATGTCCTTCCCCTGGTCTCGGTTCAGTAGTTTCGAAGCCTATTCAATACAAACAAACAAACAATCAAAACTTTTCTCTATATAATATTAGTATATAAAAACATTGGTCTACAACATTGGTCAAATATGAAAATTAATGGAAATGGAACAAAATTATTAAGCTTTGGCTAGATGGCTGACCACCAAAGCCGTTAAACTTTTATAAAAGGAGATATCAGTCACTCTCACTGTCAATGTCAACTGTCAACGTCAGTCATATTAATTTCAATTCGTAATCGTAAACATTTGTGACTTTGTGTTTATAACCTCCCTCGACTACGATTAATTATAAAATATTTAAGTCTTTTTGTTTATAATCAATAATGAAATTGTATTCTGTGTTATTTCGGCGTAATCTTCTCCCTAACGGTCATATACATAGAGGCAAAGATAGATTAGTGAGACCAGTAACACCAAAAGACCTTAGAAGAATTCGTGAGGATTTTGCTGTCGAAGAACAAAATATGTTTTATTTGCGCTATCCATATTTATCAGAGGTAATTGCAATACCTATTATTTTTGTTCGCATGCCAGGTTCTAAACTTTTAAAACTAAACTTATTTATTATGTTAAAAAACTTAACATAAAGAAATACCATATTTTGATTAATTGAGTGAATATATCCTTTATTGCGTAAAGTACAACTTCAAAAAACAAATAATAGAAACATAACCACAAAATGCGACCTTACTGTTCAGCATCAATTTCTGCCAGGCAACCTAAGGGGAAAGTTAAGTGTGAAAGTGCATAATAAAGCGGGAATCGCATTATACGCATCCAACGAATCCAAAATGCAGCTGCTTACATCAAAACCTTCTTTTGTGAAAAGGTCTAGGACGTGTACAATGGTGCAAGGTCAATTTGATTTTTTTACAAATAAATATCTTTATTACCGAGTAATTTGAAATTTTCATACTCTTTAAGTTGCTATGAGATTATTAAGTTCAAATTACCTAGGCTCATTATACCTTCATATTTACACAAAAGCTTTTTTTTATTTTATAATATGGGCTCTGTCTTTATAGACAATTCCGCCAACGTCGAGTTTGAAAAAGACACGTTTATTTAAGTATGTAAGTGTTTTGTTCTGAGTTTTGGTAAAGAAGACGACTTAACCAGTTGTGTTACCTGGGGACAATGCAAATTATTTTGTTAGTATTGTTGGAAGTAGGTATACATCACATTTGGCGGGTTTTTTCTTATTAGTTATAGTGTTAGTAAATTACCAAGAAGTACCCATGTGTATAAAAATATGTACTTGAATAAAATGTTTAGTTATATATTTTTTTGTGTGTTATTTTTGCTAAAGTTTTATGTTGAATTTAGTAATATATTTAGCTAGTCTATCTATGACTGTAAAATTCACACAATAAAGTAATGAGTTCATATTGGTTGGGCGAGGAATTTTATTTGGTAACCAGTTATAAAAAGAACAATTATTTTTAGGACAATTAAAAAATATATGATCCGGGGAACCTTCATCTAATCCACATTCACATATGGAGCTATCCCGTATGTGTAGTTTAGCTAGGAAAACTGGACAGCAGTTATGTCCTAGGCGTAATCTAATTATGACACTGGTGGCGCGTTTGTCAATAGATTTATTTTTAAAAAACCATGGTTTACAGGGATTGTTGGTTGTGTTTTGCCATAGCGCCCTACCCTTTGTAAGACGAATTGAGTTCCACTCTGTTTGCCAATGGTGTTTAAGAGTTCTTTTAGCATTTGCTCGAATATCTTGGGCAAAACACTTTACATAGCTACCATGACCATTGGATATTGCTTATTTTGCGAGGATATCTACTTTTTCGTTCCCTTTAATACCACGATGACCATGAGGTATGATGAGGTATCCATGCTAAAGCTATTTCTAAACCGAGTTGGTGACTGCGGAAGAGAATTTCTCTAGTTTTTAAAATTATAGGGCAGTAATGTTTGGATCGTAAAACAAATTTTGATAAGGCTTGTAAGCAGCTCTTAGAATCAGTTAAGATCAAACATTTCTTATAACATCTATTAGCCTCAATGAAAGAGATAGCTTCAAGCTATTGCTTCCGCTGTAAAAGATGATGTGTTGGGGTGGCACTTAAAATTTAAAGTCAAACTATGATGTGGAATCCATACAGCACAACCGACATTACTTGTATTAGACATTTTGGAAGCGTCTGTGAAAATTTGTGTCCATTTCTGCCATTAAATTGTACATTGATGTCTGGATTATCAATGTCAATGACGAAGTTTAAAATGATATTAGGTTGAAAGAGGATTGCTTCATAGCTTACCCTGAAGATGGGATTCTCTGTATGCTGAAAAATCTCTGGGCCTGATATGTACTCCTCATAAGATTTTACTAGGCATGGCACCTGTTTGTGAGACCAGTATCTAGCTTGAGGAATAAGGTTGTGGATTTGGACTAAGCGGTATAACAAGGGATGGCTAGAATTTTCAATAATATTATAAAATAATCTATCAGATAAATACTGACGCCTTAATTTAAGAGGGGGCTCTACACATTCAATTTGCATGCCACTGATGGGGGATGACTTCATGGCTCCTAAAATAATGCGTAAGCTTAGCCTGGATTTTATCCAGTGTACTCAAAGCTTGCTTGTTACATGGTTCCCAGAGAAATGATCCATAATCCAGGTGACTGCGTATGATGGCATTGTATAAGAGTTTTTGGGAATATGGATGAGCTCCCCACCATACTCCTGAAACTGCTCTAAGGGTGTTGAGGTTTTTTTCGCACTTTTCCTTTATGTAGTTCAAGTGATTTATACCGGTAAGCTTACTGTCAAGAATGACCCCCAGGAACTTGTGACTATCCAAAGTTTGAAGGGTCTCGTCTTCAATTACAATGTTAATATCTGGGATATTTCTTTTTCGAGAGAAGACAATAACCTGACTTTTATCATTTGAAAGGGAAAGACCGTGTTCCTGTAACCAGTTGTTAAGATAATATAATGCTGAGTAATATAATGCTTAAGCGTGAAGTACATTCCGAAATATTATCCGCAGCATAATAAAGAGCAATATCGTCCGCATATTGTAGAATTTCACAAAAAGAATCTACAGTCTTATCCAAGTCAGCTGTATAAAAATTATATAAGATGGGGCTTAACACAGACCCTTGTGGGAGTCCTATCCAGAGTTGTCTGGTTGAAGACATTCTACCGTCGACCCGAATTGAAATACATCTTTCAATTAAAAGGTTGCAAATAATGTTAACTATCCTTGCAGGAAGGTTCAGCTGTTGCATTTTATGCCTGAGCCGTGGAAGAAGGACATTATCGTAGGCAGATCAGATGATATATCTAAAAAGACTGCAACAAGGGTCTGTCCGCGAGAAAAGGCCAGTCGAATGTCAGAGGTTAAGATGCATAAGCTTTCCATAGTTCCTGATCCCTTACGAAAGCGTTTTTGATAGAAGACCTCTGTTTTCAAGTATCCATTCTAGTCTATTTTTTATAAGATGTTCCATTATTTTAGATAAAACTGATGAGAGAGCAATTGGTCTATATGATGAAGGGTCTAAACGGTTTTTACGAGGTTTTAAAATTGGAATTATAATTTGGTGTTTCCATGATTCTGGAACTTGGCCTGTAATAAAAATACAATTTAAAATTTCCAGTAAAAAGGATTTGGCACAGTTGCTGCATTTTTGAACAAAGGAGTAGGGGATGCCATCGGATCCTGGTGTGGAATAACCAACATTGTTTAAAACATTTTTAAATTCATCCATGGTAAAAGGATCATTAAATTTATCAGTGGGAAGGTGATCAAGTTGATTATTAGGAACATCATCCTCACCTGGGACAAAAGGGGGAGCCAGTTTATCAATAAAATCTTCCAACCTAAGTGATGTGTGATATGATGAGTTATTGTTTGAGTCTACTAATGAGTTGCGGAATCTTTTTAAATTCTGCCAGACTTTGGTAGCAGGAGTGCGAGGAGACTTTTACAGAATTTTGACCACCCAGAACGTTTTTTATTGTTAAGTGTTTTCTTTAGAGAGGCATTAGTTCTTTGTAATGTTAGGTAGTTGTCTAGATTAGTTTGGTTCAAGTATCTGCGTTCAGCCTCCTTTCGTTGTTGGATGGCACAAGTGCATTCATAGTCCCAGCAAGGTGGAGATGCCAGTTTGTCTTGAGCAGAATTTTTTTGTGGGACACTAGAATCTGCTGCAGCAAGAAGAATAGACACAAATTTAGAATATAGATTTAAGTAGTTTGATCTATTGACTGTAGGAAGATTGCTAATTGCATGTTCGGTCTATAAAGAAAATAATTCCCAATTTGCTCTTTGTAGTCGATACTTTAGGATTGGAGTAATTTTCGGTATATTATAGGAATGTGTAATAAGGGAAATTAATATTGGGAAATGGTCACTACCATGGGTGCTTTGTAGGGCTTGCCAGTTGAGAGATGATGATATATTTGCAGAAGCTAAAGAGAGGTCAACTGCACTCGTATTTTGTAAGGGGGATGTTCTCCTTATGGGAGACTCACCATTGATAACACATAAATTATGAACATCAAGGATATCTAACAGAACAAAGGAGTTGGTGTCAGATAAGGATGAACCCCATATGGTGTTTTGGCAGTTAAAGTCTCCCAATATTAAAAGTGGGCCAGAGGTTTGAGACAGAATGGTCCCAAGTTCAGACAAGAGGGAGGAGTTAGGATGTGGAATATATACCGAAAAAATGGAGCTGTTAAAGGCCTTTACAGCAACTATATATAACCCATCTGAATGTGGGGGGATAGGGATATGATGGAAGGGAATAGGTTGTTTAATCAGGATGGCTAAGCCACCCCAACCATCAGAACTGTCATCTCGAAGACATGAATACCCAGGAAGCCTAAAGATGGACCCTGGTTTTAGCCATGTCTCAGAGACTGCAAGTACAGAAGTCTTGTATTTATTAATAATAAAAATTATTTCAGCCTTTTTCTGTCTAATGCTGCGGCAGTTCCATTGTAGGATCGTATGGTCCATTAAGTTGCGGCAAGAAGGAGATCAGTTGGTTCAGCATAGAAGAGACATTGGGCGGTAGGATATCGCTAAATTTGGATATAAAACTAATTAATAGTTTAATGAGCAATAATGAGGTATCATCATTTTGACTGGGAGAGTTGGATGCCATAGCACATCCGTTGGGTTGAGAGGAAAGAGGTGTGCTAGTAATATCATTATGAGCTGCAGCATCATAACCATTGGTGGAAGGTCTACGTTGAGATCGATTAATGTAAACAGTTTTTGTATATGATCTATGGGATTGAGATGTAGAAGGTTCTTCTCTTGATTGTGTTGGGAAAAAAGGAGTAGGAGGAGTAGCCTTAGAGGTATCAGCATATGATCGCCTTACTGGACGAAAGCGAAGAGATGCTTCCGAGTAAGATATATTCTCTTCAGACATCACTAGTTTCACCATTTTCTGACGGGCATGTTCAGGACAGTTAGGGTTTGAGGCAAAATGAGTACCAGAGCAGAAAAGACATGTTGATTTGTCCTCAGACACACTACATGTCTCTCCTATATGTGACTGGGCACAGCAATAACAACGCGGCTTTGAGCGGCACTGTGACTTAATATGACCAAAGCGACAACAGGCATTACATTGAATAGTAGGCAGTTGGTATGTTGAAACTGGCAGAGAAGTATGGAAACAGAATACTTTCTCTGGCATTTTCTGACCTAGAAAGGTTAAAACTACAGAGGCGCGTTCAGCGCCTCTGGGTGTAGTTGTCCGGTTGTTTTTTAACTCGCTCAAAGGCGTTGAACGGATTGCAGCAACCAAATCGTTTATCTCCCTCTTTCACATGATTTTTTATTTCTCTCTCTTTCTAGTAGATGACATTATTGAATATGGCCGCCAATATCATCCAATCGCGTAAGAGTATTTCAGTCATAAACGTCAGAGCGTTTTACAACCATCAAATTCGATGGTTGTTCGGTTGTAACTCGCGCCGACACTCAAAGGTCTTGAACGGGCCGGTTGTTTCACCCGGTTGTCACGCTCGAAGGCATTGAACGGGGTTAGAGCGAAAAGTTGTACTTCGCGCGAAGGCGCTGAACGCGCCTCTGTTCGGGTGGGAATCCATTCGACTATTCCTCCCTCCTTAATAGCTTTTCTATTTAGACGGCGAGCTTTAATAATTTCAATGTTTTCTAGAGAATCCAGTGATTCAACCAGTTCCTCCATTGTCCAATCTGAGGGGATATCTCTGACAGTACCACTGCGTGTAATATGGAATCGAGGAATAGTTGCAGTATAACCCTGGTTTTTCAAGAAATCCATGTCTAAAAATTTATTGGCCAGATTTGCTGATTTGAACTCAATTGTGGCTCTGTTGCGACCTGAAGATTTTATGCCGTCACGAACAACGTCAGAGACATCATTTTTATATATCTGTTGAGCTAGCTTTAATAATTTAATTGATAAACCAGAAGCCTGGTCGGTTTCAACACGTGAGATGTGGACTAGAAAAGGGTCGGCATCACGTTCTGAATATTTTAATTTTGAGGTTAAGTACTCAGGTTTAGTATATGTACTCTGAGTAGAAGCCGCGGGGGTTGAAATTTTCTTATTTTGTGGCTCAGATACTATTTCTGAAGCAGGAGGACGCTTTGTAGCTCTTCGTAGGTCATATTGACTGGAATTCTCACCACCCCCGTCTGGGGGCTCGTCGGTTTCCATTTATGTAATAAGGTGAATACTTACAATTAAGCACAGACACTGGACAAACACAAAACGAACACAACAAAGGATAAAAAAGCACACTTAAACAACACAATCTTGAGGTTTCACAACCAAATATACTCTCAAATTTCGCGTTTTAAAATTTATCAAGAGTGTTAGCCGAAACACCAACAAGTGGAATCCCACACAAAAGCTTTTGAGTAAAAATACAACAAAAACAGTTTTTTTAAAGTTTTTATAGTATTTGCTATTCAAGCAGTCATGAGATTAAAAAAATACAAAATGCCTAGGCTTCTGATACCTTTTTGGAATCTAGAATAAAAAAGTTTTTAAGGTGATGGGCATGAAGAGCGTCCTATATTTTTTTACACTGTAGCTGAATAAACATAAAAGAAAATTATTTTAATTTTTCTTTGTTTTAATTTTTTTTAAACATTTTACACTAGGTAGTTTTTAAATTTTAAGTTTTTGTTTTTGGTAACTGAACTATAACTTGTGAAATGGAAAAAATCAAAATCGCTCTCCATTTGTAGAAATGGCACCTTAAAACCTAATCGCACTTGGAAATTGTTGAAAAATACAAAAACTGTAAATATCTCGACGACACGTTTAGCGCAGAGGTCGACTGTATGTTTTGTTATGTTAATGTTTTGTATGGCCTACAGAAATTTGTTCCGGTCTGGGCGTATGTGCATGTGATATTCTATGTTTGTAACTGCACCCACGACACAGGAGAAAATCCTAGTGTGGGCCGACGTTTTTTTTTTAAAAAAAGATCTCTGTCTGAAACCATTATATTTTCACTAAGGTCAACATTTGTGGTAAGGGAGGCCATGATGAAGTCCAGTTACAGATTTATCCATTGTATAATGCATACATACATGCAGTTTATATTGATTAATGTATAGAAATTTTGACTGGCACAGTATGTTTATAGTTTAACATTCGACAGAAATATAAAGGAATTCTATAATGGGATAATTTAATATGACTGAAAGTCTTAATGTGAGTTACCACCAAAATCTTTTGTTGACATCACATGGTGACAGCACAAAAGTTGACAACTTTTATTCAGTGAAGTCAACTTAAAAGCGAAGACATTTATAAGGTTAGGGTTAAAGGAAGGCATCATTAAGGAATTAGGATGTCTGTGCATGAACTTTTTTTTAAACTTACATGATGACGTATAATATTGCCAATAAACCTATCTTTATATGTTGTTATTCGATGCTTTTACGTTGAAGGAAAACACCGTGAGGAAACCTGCACACACCTGTCAAGAAAGAATTTCTTTACAGGTTGTGTGTGAAGTCGACCAACCCGCACTTGGCCAGCGTGGTTGACTAAGTCCTAATCGCCCTTTTTTTTTTTTTTTTTTTTTTTTTTTTTTTTTTTTTTTTTTTTTTACGAGGGGAATGCGTGACGCACCGTACTCGCCGTTGGCTAGACGACGAGCGTGTGTGGGGCTCTCCCGGCAGAGTGCCAGGCCTACCCACTAAACCCCCCGGTGTTCTTCCTGCCCTTATGGACGCGCGTGGTAGGGTCCACACTGCGACTACCACTACCAACGCGCCCGGGCTAGCCCGACCTAGCTGGTCGGGCTATCGCCAAGGGGGGATTGCCCGAGAACACCAGGGCAATCCCCAGACGGAGGGCCTTACGGCGGCGTACACGGGGCCAACCGTGCACGCAACCGTGTACGAGGCGACAGCCCCCCATTCCGCCTCGCCGCGGAGCATGGCCACGACCATGCTCGGCAGCGAGAGGTCTCCGCCTCCCAGCGCAGCGTTGAGTTCGCTGCGCTGGCAACAAGTCCTAATCGCCCTAGTTTAGGGTAGGCTCAAGCCCCTCGGTGGGGACGTATATGAGCTGTTCATGATGATGATGATGAGAGATAGAACCTTTCTTTTAGCAAGGTGGAAAGGCAATGGCTAGTCGACAGGCGTGTGTCGGACTCCCCCCACACAGTATAGGGTATACCTCTACTAAAGCACCTCAGCGTTGCATCTTGTCCTTAACCAATCCAAGGACTGGGAATTCCAATGTTGTCCCATGGGTTTATAATAGCGTTTATCAAGCACCACCTTAGCGTGCAGCCAGGGACGGCTGCATAGTTGCATCTTAGCATTTTATGTACAAAACCTGGCAGTGAGAGGTTACCACCACCCAATGCAGCACATTAGCTTGCTACGATGGTAGTAGTTGCCAACATATTGATAATTTTATGACCACCAAAATATTAATTTCTTAGTACAAATCCCTGAGCTCAACGACATTTGTCATGTGCACTGCTCCTCAGTAGCAAGCAAACAGGTCCTCAGTGGTGCCATCCTAATCTATGACCCGTTACGAAGGAGATTGGACATCAGAGATTGAGCTACAAAGTTTTTGATTCATTAAGTACACAAGATTTTAACGGGTTCCGTACCTCGAAAGGAAAAAAATGGGACCCTTATAGGATTACTTTGTTGTCTGTCAAGGCCTTTTTTCGGGAACGTGTAGAGATGTCATTTGCTGTGCCCGCAACTTCATTCGTGTGGATGTCGGAAGATAATAACATGTCGTCGTACGTAGCTGGGTAGGTTCAGGTTACATGATTTTACTTGAGTATTTATTTTTATTGAGTAATTTTTTGAGGAATATTTTGTTCCCGTTTTTGCAACATTTTCATTGTAACGTGACATTGTATAGTCTTATAGCCTTCATCGATAAATGGCCTCTTCAACACAAAAAGAATTTTTCAATTTGAATTAATAATTCCTGAGATTAGGGCGGGCCGAGTATACAGGGTGGAAAAAATCAATGGGCCCTGAAGGGAAACTACTTTACAGCCATGAGATAAGATTATTTTGCTCAAAGGAAACATTAAAAAGAAATAAAACTGCTTTCAACGATTTTGTAAATATCACTTGCCTCATCCAGGAATCGAACCGGCTTATGAGACGATAACTTAGCATTCCATGGATTCACCGTGCGGGTGCCGGGTCCATCGCGTTGCAGAGAAAAGAGCCAAGAGCAGTGCCTGGGGCTTACGATCCAGGTGCAGGTTTAGGTAGCTACTTTACAATGCATCAACATTCACCTTCACCGCCTCGGCTTCTCTCTTTGCCTTACCATATTTGATACGATTTCGTTAGTGTCGCCTTTGTTACGCGGTTTAATATTGAGCTCACGGACGTTCTCGATAAGCCTAGATCTTTTAGCAATGCGTATTACCAAGGATGATATAAAGAACGATTTTGCGGGAATACCTCTCGCGCCTACTTCTACCGCATATAAGTTAATATAATATCCGTTTTTTGTGATATCATTTGTTGTTGTAATGTTTCATTTTTTTTTTATTTTAGGCTGAAAGTTGTGGACACGCTAAGGCTTTGGGTAAAAGGGAGGCGCACTTTGAGGATATGAAGAACTTTCGAAGAAGACTTTTTAAGGAGGATGTCACTTTGTATGAAAGATTGGGTCATTTACGTGTTTCTGAAGGATGGGATTGAAAAACAATGAAAAAAATATTTTAATACTAGTATGAAAGGTGTAAGCCGAAACCTACCCATGTTAACATGATCATATAATAGTTATGAAATAAAACGAAAAGCTTTATATGTATAGATTAGTATTAAATTATTATTATAATTTAATATGTTATGGCGTCATCAAAAATTTGACTTTGTAAAATAAATTTTCTAATTCCCCATACATTTTTTTACACATCCAACCATTTTGTATGGGGGATTTGTGAATTCATTTTATTATTCTGATTTTTGTTAATAACACCATAAGTTTTATTACGATTATGTTAACATGGGTAGGTTGCGGCTTGATAATAATTACCAAACACATTGTAGATTTTTATTAGGAAGAAATTAGATTGTTAATTGTTAATGATACTAATTTTCATAACACTTTGTAAAGGAAGAATACATAAATAAAAATATATTACATGAAAGCTTACGTTTGTAACTGAGTAGTGTCTGTAGTATTATATTATCTGTGTTAGTGTGTAGCAAATAAGGAGTGAGAAACTAGGGGTGTGAAAGGATCTGAATCAAGCTAACCTCCTATCAGAGTTCAGGTTACCAGGAAATACCACCGAATATCCTACTTACACCAAATTTGAAATCACTCGGATCTGTGGAAGTTGGTGAGATCTATTCGTCAACTAGGAAATAAACTGATGATCGTCAAATGTCGGTTTTTAGGTACCTCCGTCTTACCTATTTCTGCCACTGGAGGGAGACTCTGTACCAGGGTCGTCTGCTTAGGTACCTCCGTCTTACCTATTTCTGCCGCAAAGCAGTAGTGATTGCATTGCTGTGTTCCGGTTTGAAGGGTAAGATATGGCAGTGACTGACTTTACATCTTGTGTCACAAGTTGGCAACGTACACTGTGGTTCTTGTGGGGGTTGCAGTTTTGCTGTGAATCTCACAGGAGCCACATGTATTATAGGTGACTGTTACCACTTACCATCAGGTGGGCAGTTTGCTTGTTTGCCAACTTTCAGCAATAAAAAAAAAACAAATCTTCATAAAGTATTGCTAATAACCATCTAGATCACTTCAGCTTAAAAAACGCATTAAAATCGGTCCATTCGTTTAGGAGCTATGCCACAGATACAGGTACATACTGAATAATAACGCATAGAAGGATAGTCCGGTAAAGAGCGCGATGATTGAAGTGAAGCAAAAATGACATTGATGTATGCCAGTCGCTTACGCGCGAAACACGCACACTACGATAAAAACAGTATGGAGCTGCCGGCGTAGTGAGCCATTTATGGCTCACATTTAGTTGCATCAAATCGTGCGCGTCGGTTGGGTTTCTATGCGTTATTATTCTAAGGGTACATACCTATGTTAAACTTATTAACAACCCTCTTTTTCCCCAGTTGTCCAGGGGCAGATAAGCAGGAGAAGGCTGGTATTCGCGCAAGCGATGCCCGTCTTATATGCCTGCCGTGGAGGCCTGCGTGCACAGTTGTCCACGTGTACGCTGCCGTAAGGCTCTCCGTCTGGGGATTGCCCTGGTGTTCTCGGGAATTCCCCTGGGCGATAGCCCGACCCCTGACGCGTGGGTAGTGGTATCGCGTTGTGGACCCTACTACACGCGCCCTAAAGGGCAGGGAGAGCACCGGGCTGTTTTAGTGGGTAGGCCTGACACTGCCGGGAGAGCCTCACACACGCTCGCCGTCTAGCCAACGGCGGGGACGGTGCGGTCACGCATTTCTTCTCGAGAAAAAAAGTGGTTCAGCGACCGAGATTACGATGGAAAGGGCAGACGGACGGATGAAAACATGAGTAGCGTTACTAAATAAAAATAGTCATTTAAACCTCAAAGCCCTTTTGGATCCTTAACATTTAACCTACTTAACTATTCAGGGACGTTTTTATTACTTATGTGTACTATTAATAAAAGGATTTCTTTGGTAAGTGACTGACTGAGGTAAATCTACTATAGGTAGAAGAGTGAAATTCCGCTTAGTCTTCGAGGTCCAAAGACATTCATTCAGTATAGGAGTTCGTTGACTTCGTAAGGTAGGATTTTTGAAAATTCCCACAGGTAGCTGAAAAATCTCCATCCAAAAAAATACCGGCCATGTGAGAGTTGTACTCGCGCACTGATGGTTCCGTACAAACAAGTCTAAGTATATTAATTCCTAACTACTTACATATTCACGATTCTCAGATATTTTCATCAATAAGTTTAAAAAAACATTGTTTCTTGCATCGATATTCAGGATGGTAAAAAAAGACCGTGTTTGGAGGAAAAGTACCTTTAATATTGATGATAGCAAATTTTACTGAAAGGAAACATTCCTTTATTATCAAAAATAATTAAAACTGCATTTAAAGATTTTTGAAAAATCACCTGTTTGAGCCGAGAATCGAACTGGTGAAATGTGACAAAAAAAACATACTGTATTTTATGGTACCAACCGAAAGAGTCATCCATAAGGATCAATTTCTTTTAAGCAACATAGTATCTTAAATTAAAGAAAGAGCAAGATTTTTTTTATTGTTAAGCGCATTCACAGAATAGTTGAACTACTTAAGAGGATTGTGAAGCTGTAAATTTTCATACAAAAAGCGATAACGCTTTTCTCCCTCTAAACATAGTCCAATTTTCATAATTTTTGGAAATCTTGTAGATATAATGAAAAACTAGGTTTGTACGTTTTGATTTTGAAGAAATATTGCTCACAATATAAGTAATTAGCATCTAAATATCTATATTTTCGACTTAAAAACTACCTTGAGCATTTTTGTCTTTTTTTGACTAAATTATACTGAATTACAAAAAAAGCAAAACGTACAAACATAGATTAAGGTATACTGAATCTAATCACACCAAAAGCGTCTAATTTCATAAAGGTTTAGGGGGGTAAAACAGTTATCGCCCGAAACAATATTTCAAACAGGAATTGTAGGCAATTTCGACCATTTCTTGCAACTCTCTCTATCGCACGATACGGGTCGGGGGCAGAGGCGCGTTCAGCGCCTCTGGGTGTAGTTGTCCGGTTGTTTTTTAACTCGCTCAAAGGCGTTGAACGGATTGCAGCAACCAAATCTTTTATCTCCCTCTTTCACATGATTTTTTATTTCTCTCTCTTTCTAGTAGATGACATTATAGAATATGGCCGCCAATATCATCCAATCACGTAAGAGTATTTCAGTCATAAACGTCAGAGCGTTTTACAACCATCAAATTCGATGGTTGTTCGGTTGTAACTCGCGCCGACACTCTAAGGTCTTGAACGGGCGGTTGTTTCACCCGGTTGTCACGCTCGAAGGCATTGAACGGGGTTAGAGCGAAAAGTTGTACTTCGCGCGAAGGCGCTGAACGCGCCTCAGGGGTACAATGTAGTGATAGTGATGTGACATACTGTTATCGTAGTTATTGTCGCCTAGGGAGTAGAAAGTAATATCGATATATCGATCAATAGTGAAAGTTATTACTCAAGTCGGAACTATTAATCTTCACAAATACCTTATACATGAAAAAGTAAATATCTATTTGAATACGTTTATTGATTTTAGTGTTTTATTTTAAAGATTTTATTTTAATACAAATTTCCTTATTTGAGGGTTAGCAGCGTGTTAACTTTACTGTAAATTCCCAAAACCAAAAAAGGAAAAAAATGTAAGTATGTAAGTAGTTGTTTGTTATAATAAATATGTGCCATAAAGAAACCAACTCAAAATAAATTCGTATTTTGTTTCTTGTGATAGGTATTTGTTATGCAATGTATGAAGTTGGAGCAGCTAAAAACGTGTAATAGACTATGCAAGTAGCGTTATTTTTAATATTATTTTATTTGAATTTTATTCCTCTAAAGCTGGGTTCTAAGGTTTTACTCGCGTTATGGAATCTACGATTGTATAAAAAATACAAACGACAAAGTACCTAAATAATATACGAGTATGTAGGGTAGGCATATAGGGGAAGAAGGCACCCTTCGTACGGTTTTGAAGTTTTTTTTTTCATTTTAACTATAAAATTTAAAGCAGCTGATTAGATATACTAATAGGTATTTTTTAACCGACTTCAAAAAAGGAGTTTCTCAATTCGATGCGTATGTTTTTTTTTCGTGTATGTTACGCGATTACGCCGCCAATTGCAGACCGATTTTCAAAATTCTTTTTGTATTCTCAAAATTATACTCCAATGGTGGTCCCACGGTTACCAAAGTTAGGATCTGATGATGGGATCCCATGAAAATGGAGGGAAATCCTTAAATTTTTAGGTGCGTCCAACGTGTTTTTTTTTATAAAAACGTCGCCCCACACTAGGATTTTCTCCTGTGTCGTGGGTGCAGTTACAAACATAGAATATCACATGCACAAGCACATACGCCCAGACCGGAACAAATTTCTGTAGCCCTTCCAAAACATCTGTCCCGTGCGGGAATCGAACCCGCAACCTGTTGCGCAGTAGGCGATCGCTCGACCTCTGCGCTAACCGTGTCAACCGTTTTGTGTGTATGTTACGCGATTACTCCGCCAATTGTGGACCGATTTTCAAAATTCTTTTTGTATTCGGTAGAGTATACTCCTAGGATGGTCCCTAGGTCACCAAAGTCAGGTTCTGATGATGGGATCCTATGAAAATCGAGGGATACCCTAATTTAATTAGGGTTTCTTTCACTAAAAAGTTAAACGAAAAAAATATTTTACAAAAAATCAAAACTGACTTCAAAAACACTGAAAAGTTAAAAATAGTGTAAGAATAGGTACAGACAACATTACATTTCTATATTGAAGTCGGTGCCAAACGATGATCTCCTAGAAAGTCTTAAAATTTGGCACCGTCTTCAATAATGATGTGTGATGTTGTCTGTACCTATTCTTATATTATTTCTAACTTCAGTGTTTTTGTAGTCCGGACGAACCCGACGAATCGAACCCCGCCGGACGGACCTCCCGATCAACATCCGGTGGCCTCAACCACTAAATCACGGATGTGGTAAAAATTAGAATTCTAAGACTATTAGTAACTACCCAAGATTAGTGTATAAAAATGAGAGGTATTTTTTATTTGATGCATAATTATTACTTTATATTTTTTAAATCCCTGCTCCTATTTAGTTTGTATGTAAAAGTATTAATTTATCTATCTAAAATAATAGAATTTTTATTTATTTTTAAGTTAACAAGAGGTCTGTTCTTGTTTAAACAATTGTAAATGTCATTTTATGTTTAGTGTTAATTTTTTTCATAAAAGGATCCATTATTGATTCACATCTCAAATGAAAATCATTTTAATTCAGTATAACACTCATCATACAAAAAGTAATTTTCTTTAGACAGGTAAATGTACGATAGATAAGTACCTACTTTCATAACAAATAACAGCTCAGTCCTATAAAGTAGGACTTAGTAGGGATACCAAGTAAGTGCCTACACTATAAATTTCAAAGGAATACTGAAATAATTTACGAAACTTATCTACTAAAATATTATAAAGAAAAAAGATTTGTATTTTTGTTTGTAATGAATAAACTCAAAAACTAGCTTACTGGGAAGTCTCGGCGTAATTATTGTTAAAATGATTTTTAGAAATAAAGCTATTTTTATTTAATATATTTTTTATTTTTAAAAACTACTAGGCTGATTTAAAAAATATGACTAATAGAATGCTACATTATCACTGAGTAATATAAAGTTATAAAATAATTTTTCATACGGGAAAACAAAATTCCCTCACGAAAAACGAAAAATAACGAAGGCATAGTTGCGAGCGGAAAGGCAGTCAGGAATACCTAAGCAACGCAAAACATTACAAACGGTAAAATAATGATCTCGAGTTCTCGCGCCGAGGAGTCGCGCGCTGCTTTCGTTGTGTGCGTGAGAATTTGCGCGTGTTGTATTTGTGGTGTAAACGCCAGACGGGAGGCCGAGCGGTGTGAAACAGATAGCATTTTAGAAAATACCTACTCGCGCCGCGCACGATTACTTCACAATCCTCTTAATATTTTAAATATTCAATCAACTTGATATAAAAGGCGACACGTAGCGAATTCATTCGAAGAATACGTCTGTGCATACGTGAAAATGGGTCTCATTTTGAGTAATTCATAAGTTAAGTGAATTATTTTCAAGAATTTTCTTTAGATACAAGTAAGCTTTACAATAAAAAAAATTGATCCTTATGAATGACTCTTTCGGTTGGTACATTACATACCATAAAATACAGAATGTTTTTTTGTCAAATTTCACCGGTTCGATTCCCGGCTCAAGCAGGTGATTTTTCAAAAATCTATAAATGCAGATTTGATTATTTTTGAAAATAAAGGAATGTTTCCTTTCAGTAAAATTTGCCATTATCAATATTTATGGTACTTTTCCTCCAACCACGGTCTTTTTTCCACCCGGTATACATATGTCGTGGCCAAATCGTGAAATTCGCCACTTCATGATTCGCCGGCCATTTCATGAAATGGTTGTTTTTCATGAAATGGCCAATAACGTCTGGCCACATCATGATGTGGTGTGGCCGGATCATTGAATAATCAAACGTTTTACGATATGGACAGCTACGTTTGGCTACTTCATGATATGCCAAAATGTTGTCTATGGTTCGTCCTTTGGCGTCTATGAAGTTTTACCATACCCTGTGGTAATGTTTTTTTTGAACGTGTCCGCATTGCTTTCGCATTTCAGAATTATGAAATTCCTATCCTGTAAGGTTTTTCCTTTTTGAGCTACGGAACCCTAAAGACAATTGCTGTTTATTAACAAACATTTTAAACATTCATGCAACCGTGAAAGTAATAAAACTATTGTACTTAATGCAAACATTTATAATTCTTTTATACATACAAAATAGTATAACATTTCACTTGTTAAAACTATCGTGAGACATACTTAAAGATAATATCTTCACAGCTATACTCACGAAGTATGTCGCGACACCACCGCCTCACTCTCCCTAAAGAAAGGTCCCCAATTGACCCGAAACTAGTCGGACAGAAACCGACATACTTCGTGAGTACCGTAGAATGCTGCAACTTTGCCTGGATTTTGAAGTTTTTTGTGAATATCTCTAAACCTATACATTATTATGACTATTAATGAGCTTTAGATGGAAAACAGACCTCATGCCTTGCTAGATAGAGTCCAAATCTTTTCAATCCTTGCAGTTCTGCTGAATTATAAGTATTCAAAGACGTAGGCAAAGTTGTGTGAAAAAGACGCAACATTGCCTGCAAAGATACCGCAATTCACAATACGCTTACACTTCCAGTATTTTTTTCCCGAATGCGTTGGACACCGTGTTTATTGTCTCCCGTTTAATAAATGCAATGTAGGTATTATTATTTTTTTCACAGTTCATAGGCAAAGTTGTAGCAGGTACCACAGACTTCCCATACAAAAATATCGTGGACTATAGCGTTGAACCAAAAAAAATACAGATTATTTATGTAATAATTTTTATTTATTTTCTGTTAAAAAAATAAATATTAACAATGATCCGTCGAGGGATCGCCAACTGATTTTCTGCTTTATATGAGGGAATAGTTTTGTTTCGTACGAGATCAGCTGCCAAACTTAACATTTCTCCCGAGTAATCGGCGTACCTATGAGCGCCTGGTTTTCTCCTGCTTCGCTTTTAACTGCTAAATAACTGCAAAAGAATTAAGTCTTATTTGAATATCTATAACACAAAACATTCCAGAAATGCAAAAGAATTGTCGAGGTGTATATGTATACATTTTCCAGCTTAAATCCTATATGACGTTATAGTTATCTTGTTCGGTGGGTTATGGTCGTAGCTTGATATACAACTTCCAAAATGTTATGGCACAAAAATAATTATAAAGAATTTAGATATAGGTATGTTAACAACGTTAATTTTCTGTAGTCTATGATTTTACTAAATCTGTACGATTATTACATATTATGATATGATCAGACAATACTACAGAAAATTAAAGTTACTGTATGAATATCGCTTTTTCTAATTATTTTTGTGCCATGAGATTCTGGTATACCTATACCTACCGTAATTTCATATACTAAGATCATAATATATTGGTCTCGAAATTTGAAAATTTTTGGAACTCTGTTTTAATTTCAGATAAACATATTAGAGAAAAGTACTGAATCAAATTACTTTAAAATATATAATTAATTAAATGCAACTAGTGACAACCCTAGACCTAGGCAAAGTTGTGTCACTCAAGTTAACAAAACAGTACACAACATTGCCTACTAGATTATTTTGATGAAATCGTGTCCTTTTAACATTAATTTCAAGCAATACGGATAAAACACAGTATTAACTTACCTTGGAATGTTGTTTTATCACCAAAACACCTTATTTACAGTTGAAATTAAAAAAGTTAACCAACATCAAAAAAAAATCACCCACACGCACCGGTTTTTGTCGTCAAACTGACAGAATCTGATTGGTGTTACTATTATAAAAAATGAAAAATATGTTGCCCTGATAACCAATAGATACTACCAAATGGTAGAAAACAAGAAAATAGTTAGCAAACGCGAAATATCGTATTTTAAATGAAATAGGCAAAGTTGGCCATTGTTGGCAAAGTTGCAGCGTTTTACGGTATAGCTGTGTAGATATTATCTCTTAGTATAAGATTGTTTGGCATACCTACATGTTATTCAAATAAAGCGTTGAAAAGAAAATTAAATTGCACTGGCATTGAAATTATGCAAATCTGTTTCATGGATTTAAAAGTTAAAGCCATGAAACATACGTTCATTGTAAAATTTTAAGACCCTGTCCAGAAGTACAACGATTTCGGCGCTATTCGACTCATGCGCAAGCTTACACCTGTTTCAAGGTATTGAACGTCCTTGCGTCCACAAGATAAGTTAAGATCCTTAAAAGAAAAAAAAATACAAAAACATTTTGCCAGCGGTACGTCAACTTTTATTGATTGAAAAATACCTAATAGTTAAAAGAACGAGTAGATACTTGGAGCAGTATTGCACAAGTTGCACAGGCTACGTTTTAAAAACATAGTTAAAAGTGACATGTCATTCCCATAATTGCCGTTCTATTGCGTTTATAGCAACAAACGCGTAGTACAGTGCGACACTAATAAGAAGAGTATCAATAAAGGTTATTAATATCTAATATAATTTTTGCGGCGCCACTAGCATTTTATGTAGAACCGTTTTTTTTGAATTGTCTAAGATTTATAGGTAATTTTTCACAATAAAAGTCATTTGTGGTGTCAGAAGTTCGATTATTGGTAATATTATAGCAGCAATACTAATATACATATTATCAATAGTTTTGATATTTAAAGCGACTAAAATGATTAACAAATAATTTGAGACTAGGTACAAGTACTCTACGTTGACTTAACCACAAATACGACTTAACACTGAAGTGTTGCCAGAAATGAAAATGTTAGTTCCTTTCTTATTTGTTTTCTTTTCTTACGTCGGATTGCATGTGACTTCTGGCTAAGGTTAGCAAAATTTTTTTAATAATTCTTTGGAAGGTAAAGGGTCGCTTCGATACAAATAGGTACGTCAAATGAACAACATTTAAAATTATAAAATTATCATTTTTAACTCAAAGTAAATTACATTTTATAATGTAAATTATATTATCATGGTATTATAAATATCCAGTAAAGGAGGTCGCCAAAATCTGCCCAATCGATGTACCGAGGCACACTATATGGAAAAAAAATTTCTATTATATGCTGAATAATATAACAACCCTATTTTTTTCCGGTTATTTGGAAACGGTTAAAATATTCCTTTTTGACCCTATAACCACAGATTACATATGCTTATAGAAATTGCTATAACAATAGAAATTGCTGCCATTTATTGTTGGATTTTTGAATTTTTATGACGCGGTCAACTAATAATCACTGGGTGTGCTTTTTGCAGCAGACTCGATTTTGAATTTCATTATTTTATTTTAAACTAAAGCATTTAGTTACTTACGATTTTATTTCTACGAGATGAGTCAATAATTCATTACATTCCCGTTTAGCTATTGTTAAGTCCCATAATACCCCCAGGGGTATGGCCGGTGGTATAGTGGGTCCGCAGTGAAGTGAGCTATGCCATCTATGTAGTTTTGGATGGAACTAAATTATAGATTTTTCCTATGTCGGTACCCCGTGACCATAGATAGTATTTTATTTTGTGGCGTTTTGTTACTTGCGCAGACACAGTTGATTTGCAAGTTAAAATATTATTATTTTTTACTTTTAATTGTTGTCATCCCATTAAGATATGTTATTTTTGTATAAGTGCACGATACATTAAAACTTAAGCAAAAATTAACTAATATATTTTGTAAACACTACAGGTTTTGCAGAGGTCGAAACTAAACGTAATTGAGCACTTTTAGTTATTGTTTACGTAGTTTTATCTAAATAAATAAAGGAAATAATAAATTTTTCGGAACCCTCGAATTTTCTTCTACATTTTGGTATACATGTACCCAGTGCTCGAATTGAACATTTTTACGAGACGGAACGCTAGGCCTGAACATTTTTACGAGACGGAACGCTAGGCCTGAACATTTTTACGAGACGGAACGCTAGGCCGCTATTCGCTATTCCGCCGTATTCCACGAGACGGAACGGTAACTTCATAAATTTTCACGAACCGGAACGGCGTTCCGGCGTGTTCCTGCTCAATTCGAGCACTGAGATGTACCTCAAGGTACACACATGGGCAAAAATGTATGGACTATTAGCGACCTCCTTTGTGACCTTTGCTTCTCTGGTACAAGTAAGTTTTTTTTTAATGTATTATCCGGCAAATGACCTCCTGAAGTACTCATAATCAAATAAAATTACCACGGAGAAGTCAATCTACCAGCAATATGCTTTGTGTTTTTTTTGTAATAATAAAAAATAGAAAACTAGACAACAATAAGTAGGTATTTAAATACTGAAATAGATACGAAGTAAACCACCGTCACTAATTAATTGCACGTATGTATACGTTTTTTATGAAAATGCCAAATACAATACATCTATTCAAGATAAGAAGGTTCGAAGGTTCCCGTGACAAGTCAAAGTTTTTCGTTTAATGCATACTAGTTTCAGTGATTAAACATATAACTTATCTCGTTAGGTTATTTTTATCAGAACTACAATAATTAATTCCACATTTAATAAAAACAAGAATATCACTCCGGTTAAATAAAATGATAATTAAGAAAAAATATTTGATGAAATTTAAAAAAAAATATTTGTGGAAATGAATTGTTCCGATTCACGACTCAAAAACATAAGTAATTAAGCAAGTATTTTTTAATTAAGCAAGTACAGTTAAATGTAATTATAAATAATTATATTTAACTGGACTAATATTCTTGTTTCTATTTAATGTGGAATTAATTATTGCATTTTTGATAAAAATAACCTAAAGAGATGTTATATTTTTAAAAGATAATATTTAAAATCACGGAAACAAGTATGCATGAATCGGAAAAATTCGACCTGTCACAGGAACCTTCTTATCTTGAATAGACTATAGTTTAATGTAATATTTTGTTTCGAAAAAGAAAAGTCTATTTTACAAGCTTTTATTTTTTACGAATTACATTGTTCGCGCAAATTTGGGCTTCAAAGTATTGTGCATATTGTTTTATAAAATAACGAAATGCTCACTCACTATTCGAGTAAATGTTAATAGTAATTAAAAGCTAATATGCCATAAAGCGAAGAGACCTTCTGAACAATGTACTTAACGTTGGATGCGAGCAATCTCTCGCAAGAAAGAGAAAATTACCCAATTTCTATTGTATCTATAATCATTTTTGAAGTTATTGTAATCATTCATAAATGATTGCAATAATTCGACAATAAATAAGGACTTAGAAGAAAAATCTAATTAAGTAGGAATATCAAAAATAATATTTTATTATATTATAACACAACTAAGTTACTTTATTCTGGATAACTCAGTTGTTGACATCAATATTGTTATTAACTTTTAATATAGTTATAATAACTAAAACACAAGGCACCAAAAATGCACATGAATTTGAATAACAATAAAAAACAGGCACTCTTTGCACGAAGACAGCATAGTAACTCTATAACCAATGTTTGGAAACATTTTATAAATATCAATAATTACAGTTATCACAAATATGAATAAGTACACTTACGCTTCTAAATAGCGTACAATATAAATTATCTACATGACACATTCATAAATATATAACACAGCTCTTGAATTCACTTTCTGTAGTTTAGTAAGTCTAGCGTATTTTGTGTGTATGTTCCCTTTTTGATTTAATCTAAGATGTTTGATGTCATTTTTCACAATACTATATTATTTTATAATTATCGTCTTTTACAGCCACACATTACTACTAATAAACAATCATATACATATACAACAATCAGCTTGATACATTCTACATTTAAAATTAATGAATATTCTTGGTCCACGCAAACAGGTCATCCTTCAGATCTTTCCTGTATAGACTTTTTCCTTGATATAAAAATTCTCCGAATTGTGACACAATAGGATCCCTCATGCAAGACGCAACGGCAATAACTTTGTCCGATTCGTCGAAGAAGAAAATCACAAATTTCAATGCAGGCACATCGCCGTCCACGAGTGTACTGGACGCCTTCCCGCACCCTGCGTACCGTATAGATTTTCCAAAGAGGGTTGTCCAGAAATATGGCACTGTTCGTAAATGAGTTTCCTTTTTCACAATGTTTAGTGCGGCCACGCGGCCATGGTATTGCGCCAGACCCACGTGGCCAATGTTCATTTGCTCATTATCGTGGGCGAACACCGGAGCATAGGCTATGTCACCGCCTGCGTAAACATTTTTAATATTGGTTTCCAGTTTATCGTTGACGTTGACCGCACCATTTGGTAATAGGTCGATGCCACTGTCTTTCAGGAAATCTGTGTAGAACGTCGTTCCCACGCCCAAAATGAGCATATCTGCGGCTAATGTAGTTCCGTTGGCTAGTTCCACCGACTTTATCGCCCCATTCTCACCATTACATTTTGTTATCGTGGTCTCGAATATGAATTTGACACCCTTATCTTCAAATAGTTTTTTGAGGCTCTCGCCTATTTCCCTCCCGAATACTTGGCCGAGTGGAGCGAAATCTTTGCCGACAACGGTTACAGACTTCGCTTTTTCATTGCAAGACGAAGCTGTCTCTAAGCCAATGAAGCTAAGGCCTAGAACTACCACATTTTTATCCTTGTGATCTCCTAATGTATTCAGTATGTTAGTGGCATCTGCTATCTCTCTAACAGTGAATATATTTCGAAGGTTTATGCCATCGATTTCAGGCTTTCGGGGCTTCGAACCAGTGGCTAAGTATAAAGCGCTGTACCGAAGGGTGCTTCCGTCGCTCAAATGGACCAAACGCTCTTGTGACTCAATTTTGGTGGCCTCAGTGTTCTTCAAAATCTCTATATTTGCGTTCTGGTAGTATTCCTGCGATCTCACTTGTAGGGTTTCGATGTTAGGGACAGTGCCAATTTTAGACACCTTAATTCTGTCGTAGGGTAGATACGCTTCTCTGGCGACTAGGACGATGCGGCCTTGGTAGCCCTCACTGCGCAGTGTTTCCGCGCACGTGGCTCCGGAAGGGCCTCCGCCAATGATTGCCACTAATGCTCCTTCACAAGCAGCTGGCGCAGTTTCTATATCTTTAATCCGCCTATTTGTTTTCAAATCGCTTTTCTTGGCGCGCACCTGAAAATATACAACATTTCTGTTTAATCATAACTGCAAAATGCAAGTAGGTATGCAATGTTTTGCATATGAGTCCTATATGTAAACAATTTCCAATAGCAGTGTTATCTATAATTGACTGTAAAACATACAATGTACACTCGGAAATACAACGTTTGAGAGGTTTGCCGATAACATTAAGTGTGTATTATACTCAAGGGACTCTACTTACAGATAAATGACTTAAGTAAAGCTACATGTTCGTTTACAGAACGAGATAGCAGTTATATTTATATAGCAAACCTAAATCCTGATTCTTCCTAATTTATTCTTCCTCTATAAAAAGTTACTAGTTTCTCGCATCGTACAAGGAATAAAAAAGAATATCCAACCACTTCTCTGTCTTATTATTATCACAATGAACTTTTTATCTCAACCAAATATTTTAAAACAACCATGTGGCATGCACTCTACCGCAATCACAAGTAATAAGTATCCAATAGAACTAATCAACCAAAACTGATAAAGGGATTAGTATACAGATTTATCTGAGAATATGACTGCGGCGGCGATAGAAAGTCATTAATATTCTGAATGATTAACTGAAACTTATCAAAAGATTACTATTGCCTATGTTGAAATTAAGACTAGTCATATTATCGTAGGTACATATACATTGAGTGTATCTATGTAGGTACCTACGATAATATGACCAGTCTTAAATGGAGGAGACGTGTGTGATGAGTGCTACAACAAGGAAAGATTATACAAATATATTAAGTATAATAACACAACAATCGTTAATTTACATGACTTTGTGAAAATGAATCACTAAGACACAATGATTCATCTTTTATGTGTCCAAATCATTAGCCTTCTTTACAAAATCAGCAAAGAGATGAATTATCTGCTAACGGCCAAAAATGTTTTTTATTTAATGCCTTACAGGGGATAAAACAGTAAGGGGGTAATGAAAATGACGGGAAATCAAAATAACGGGACTTACTGGTAGATTTATCGAATTTCTAGAGAAACTTTGTTTTGCATCATTTACAACGATGCAAATTCTAATAACCTTTTTTTTCTCGGGGGGAAATGCGTAACCGCACCGTACCCGCCGTTGGCTAGACGGCGAGCGTGTGTGGGGCTCTCCCGGATGCCAGGCCTACCCACTCCCCCCGGTGTTCTCCCTGCCCTTATGGGCGCGCTAGGTAAGGTCCACACTGCGACTCCACTACCCACAAAAAAAGGTACATGTGAGCAAAGATCACAGGCAAAACCTAGTAAAAAATACAAACTTAATAAATTGCCAAGTTCCATTGCTTAGGAATGTAATAAGTTTGTATTTTTATTCACGTGATAATTCACCATCTCATCGTCATATAATTTTTCGTGTGCTATGGGTTTTCTCACAGAACACGGAAAATGAAATGCCTTTAGGTATTTGACGAAAATGTTTTAGTGTATCCTTGCTTTAAATATTTATGTTCATGTAGTCAACATGTTCAATAGACGGTTACATGGGTACCTACTTAGCCAGTTCGTAAGGACATCTACCATAACTCATCACTAAGATGTATCTAGTTTTATGTTAAGGTAAGGACGGCCTTACCCTAATATCAAGTTGTATTCTGTCTATTTCCGTAACATGTACTATTGCTATAAGACCTTGCTGTTTGACAAATTTTATGATCCTAGATTCCCTTGTGAAATCGCAAAGAACGGTGGTGGAATAATATCCAATAGAATCATTTAGCTTACAAAAATTCTATAATTAAAAATGTGATTAAAATGATTTCTTATGATTTACAAAAAACACACAAAAGTGACAGAGTCTGGAAGAACGGTTACATTTTGTACAAGAAAAATGACTAAAACTTAGTTATATGAGTGAGTACCCTCGACAATCACTGCGGTCCGTTTTGCCGATTACCTGTCAATGCTTGTTCGAATTAGTACTGCGCAGATCTGTCATGTCAGCGCTATTACAGCGATTACGCGTTGCAGCAATATCACTGTACGTGGAAAATTATTATACATATGATGGCGATAACTTAAGTCACAGCTAGCGTGAGCGCACTCACAATTGATTCGAGGCGCGAAATCAATTCGGACCGCATTGTCTATTTGACATTGATTGACCTACCAATGTAGCATGACCACCAAAACACGATTACCTATGATAAAGCAAATTATCGCAGTGCACTGTCAAAATACGATAAAAATGTATTGTATTTTGACAGTTCACCGCGTGATAAACCGCTTTATCATATCGTGTTTTGGTGGTCATGCTAGGGGGATGACATCGCGGGAAGCATTATGTGTTTGTTTAATGCGGAACAGATGCATACTGCTACAAAACAGATGCAAATTAATCTAGTCATTCATTTTTTTAATAAAACCCGGACGTGCACTGGTAATAACGGTGTCGGCTCGGGCACTGAAGGTCCGGACACGGACGTGTGTGAACAAGTTCATATAAAAAGTCATTTTTTCAAGCCATGACGGACCACGTCCCAGTTACGGCACGCAAATGTGTGGATCGAACTTAGTTTAATATTTCTACGCATTCCCGAGAAAAGGGTCTTCATAGACAGGTTGACAGACGGACAACAAAGTGGTCCTATAAGGGTTCCAATTTTTCCTTTTGAGGTACGTAACCCTAAAAATCGCGTCTTTTAATGGGATACTTAAATACTAAGCCGAGCAGCGAAATTCATATTTACGAAAAATTTACTGGCGATAATGATGAATCCCAAGAAAAAAGTAAAATGGGCTGCTAAGAGCGAGAAATAATTAAACTAAGCTAGCATATAAAATGTTAAGTGATCGAATTAATTACGAAAGCGGACGAAAAAAAAAACTGAGTGAGTGACTGTATAGTAGGTATACCATGTATAAGCAACTATACTGGATTGAGTTAATACGTTAACAGTTTCTAAAAATACATTTTAAGATGTGTTTATGAGCTGCGGTAATTACTTTGAGTTCCATTACAGTTTGAGTTGCTAAGAATTTAGAGTACCATTACGTGCAATTTAGAAATGATTCGAATTCTTTGCCACCATGTTGAACACATAGCGAAGCCCGGGTCCTCAACTGATCTGTGAGTGAGTTAAGCACTTCAGTATCATTTTTCACAGTCACAAATGCTGACCTAATTTTGGTCTCAAGTTTCGTCACGTTGCTTGGGACGTCACCACTATCATACACTAATGTTTTTACACGTTCCCATAAAAAAAAGTCTAAAGGCGTCAGTTCGGGAGATCGCGGAGGCCACGCCACAGGCCCTTCAAGCCCGATCCAACGCTCTCCATACTCATCGTCCAAATGTCGCCGCACACTCCGCTGAAAATAATCTGGAGCACCATTATGTTGAAAGTACATTCTGCTTATAGTGTTTAGAGGCACTTCGTCATTTTCCAACCACTCAAGAATTAATGCTGGTAGAGTAATTGTCAAAAACTCCATGTAGGTTTCGCCGTTAAGTCGTGGCAGAAATACAGGACCTAACACGTATGGTCCAATGATTCCCGCCCAAACATTTAAGGAAAATTTGAGTTGAGACGAGCTTTCCTCTATTAAGAGAGGATCGATGTGTCTATTGCGTTGGTTGAATAAACCTTCTCGTGTAAAAATACACTCATCAGTCCATAGGATGTGGCGGTTCAAATCCTCAAGTAGCCATTGGCAAAATGCTACGCGAGTCTCATAATCAGACGATGTAAGCTCTTGACACGGCCTCAACTGGCTAGAATGCTGGCGATCGGCCTGTAAAACTTTCCACACAAAAACGTGGCTGCAGTCAAAAACACGAGCAGCTTCGCGCGTACTTGCCGTCGGGTTTTCAAAGAAATAATCCAATATTTGATCATCAAGCCGTGGATTGCTGCGGTTTCTTCCTCTGTCTGCGACATCAACCGCGGGACGGAACGCGCCGAAGTCTCGCAAACGTTGTGTTGTCGCCATCATTGTTCTGTTCGACACGGGCCGACCAAATTGTTCGCGAAAGCGTCTCACAGCCTCATTAACATTGTCGTTGCAGCGAGCTAACATCCGAACCATTTCACAATATTCCACATTCGTGTATCGATAAGCCATGCCTAAGCATTAATAAATTCGCGCATGTAAATTTCGCGAAGTTGCAACAAACATGCACCTCTAACGCAGGCGCCGATCGAACTAGGTCAGTTCAATGTCGCGTCGCGTCGCCGCTCGCCACGCCACTGAGTCATCGCACCTGCCCCTCGGCCCGCCCGCCTTTGCTATCTCTTTTTTTTCTTTCACGCACAACAGAGAGCGCGTTCGAGTATGTATGTATCTAGGCGTTCATTCAACTCTGATAAGCCTTATAGTAGAGTTAAGTAAAATTAAGCAGCGGCGTAGTTGTAAATTTTTTTTTTAAAAGAAATCTGACCTATATTTTTTATTAGTGGAAACGATTCTCTTCCTAATTCTTAACAAACTAATTTCAGGTTTTGCGTATCTTCATTAACACACTGTTTTAAGTTCCTAATATTATATTTACGGTTTTCTGATTTTTTTCCTGTGATGTAAGTCATTAGTCATTACTTCTCACAGACGTGTAGAGGGAACCCCTTCCCTTCCCTTTAGGTATACGTCTGTGTTACTTCTTGCCAATTTCATTATTATAGGGTCTAGGGCAATCGAGACCGGGTTCCAAAAACGGGTTTTCCCGTTTTTTTTTGAACCGGGTAAACATAGTGTTAATAACATACTCTTTGCGGTAATGTACCTACTACATATTTTTCTAACTCCGCCTATATGGCTACTATTTCTAGGGGTCATTTTCAACACTTTCGATAAAGCGTTATACCTCTACGCAAGCGATAACACAGGAGGAGCCTAGCACAATAAAAAATGAAAGTGTGTAATCCGACCAAATGACAGGTTCGTTAGTCTATAAAATATATATCGTCCAACAATAAATTAATGATTTGTTATTAACGTTCATGCTATACGATTGCGGACGAATGTGACGCAATATTTATGTAATGGTTAGGAGAAACCATGATAGAGACCAAAATGGTGTAGCATCTCATAATTTGTATGTCGCTCACGGTACTGACTTATTTTTAATCTATCACAAAACGTGTACAAACATCCTAGATTTATGACTAGTTTAGATACCAAAAATATTTAACAAAAATAAAAACCGACTTCATAAACGAAAAAGTCAAAAACAATACCTATAGAAAGTAATATTGTTTCTTCTATTCTTATATTATTCTTGACTTTTTTGTTTTTGAAGTCGGTTTTTTATTTGTTAAATATGTTTAAATTGGAACGAAGTTCCTTATTATGGGACGTTACAAAAAAGTGTTAAAGCATATTTATTATTAAATTACTTACTAGAAAAAAAACGCATCGGAGATCGAGACACGATGCGTTTAATTTTTAAAGAATTATCTAGAGAATCGATTGAGATTTTAAAATGAAAGTCATATCGATCCTGAAAAAGGAAGAAAATGTGTTCTTTACTCGAAAATATAAAATATTTGTCAAATAGCATAAAGAACTTCGATCCTATCGCTATCGGGTGTCCCGGCTTGTTTTCATCTTTTTTGTGAATTTTATAACAGCTCACCAAATTAATAATAATAGTTTATTGTTTATAAACTTAAAAGAATACAACTAAGGGTCAATACGTGCCTATTGTATTAAAAAAATAGAAAAAATCAGTCAAGTGCGAGTTGGACTCGCTCCATGAAGGGTTCCGTACCATTGACTAGATAAATTAACATTGGAGTTGGAAAATATGTTCTCCCACACTTTTCACCTGCAAATGTAAGTTGGTACGCAGGGCCGTCTTTCAACTATTAGGCTTAGCACGCACTGCGATTAAACGCAAGCGGTTTACGAATAGCTGAAAACTTAAAACCGCATATGAACACGCACGGCGGTTTGCGGTTGGCGTTTTGCTTAAATTTATTTTCAGTTCTGCCATGGATTTCTGGCGAGCAGCATGTCTTGTGGCTTTGGTATTTAAATTAAAAAATAGAAAACGTAAACAACGCCGTCGCCATAGATACTGGGTACATCCACTAACCGACCAAAGACATTTGAAAGGATACTTTTGCAAAATGTACAACAACGTGCGTCAGCATCCCGATAAGTTTTTCAATTACTACAGAATGTCTATTGGTACATTTGATAAATTATTACAAAACGTGTTTTTTTTTTCGGCCTCCGACAAGCTTGTCCAATTTATGCATACGTTTTGATAAATCTCCTGCCAAAGCCGGGCTTTAATATTTCTGTCTTTATACTGATTTAAGGATTTATCATAAAGTGCCGGCCTCTTTTCCACCTCAACGATAATGTTTTTTGACAAATTCTCATAATCTACGTGCGATGCGTCCGAGTCGGACGACATGATTCTCCTTAAACAACGTCTATCCTCCGCGCTTGCAAAGTCGAGACTGAACAAAAAACCGAACCGCGGTTAACCGCCGTGCATGCGCCACAGTATTATTACTATGGGTCACAAAAAAATCGTGCGTTTTCAAACCGAGGTAAAATATAACAAGTTGCGTTTTTAAAATCAGTCACTGAAAAAAGTCGCTAATGCGTGCGCTTGTATAGAAAAGCTATGTGATACATTTTTTTGCGGTTTCAGTCTAGCGAGAAAACGCGGGCGTTTTACCGCAGTGCGTGCTAAGCCTTAGAGGCCCTGGGCACATTAGTATAATGGGCCCCTGTGACCATATTATAGCACTATTTAACCGACTTCAAAAAAGGAGAAGGTTATCAATTTTACCCGTATGTGGTTTTTTTTGTGTTTATTACGCGATTACGCCGCTAACTTGTGGACCAATTTTCAAAATTCTTTTTGTATTCGATAGTTCCCTCGATTTTCATAGGATTCCTCATCAGATCCTGACTTTGGACCACCCTTGGAGTATACTCTATCGAATACAAAAAGAATTTTGAAAATCGGTCCACAATTGGCGGCGTAATCGCGTAACATACACACAAAAAAACATACGCATCGAATTGAGAACCTCCTCCTTTTTTGAAATTGGTTAAAAACTAATCGCACTTGGAAATTTTCGAAAAATTCAAAAACAAAAATCTCTGAAACCGTGATATTTACACTAAGGTCAAAATTTGTGGTAAGGGAGGTCATGATAAAGTCCATCTATAGCTACAGGTTTATCCATTGTTTTAGAGACACATTATGTATAATGTGAAAATACTTGTAGAGTAGCTATCGGTTATCGCTTGGTAATCGAGTAGGGACTAGAGGGACCCAGTCCATCGCTGGGCCAACTATTTATTTTAAAATTACAAAAAAAAATACATTTATGATCTTCTTGACACGCTGCAGTTAAAATTTTTTTTTTAATTTTCCGCCTTCCCCGCCTTCCTCCCATATACAGATTTCATCTATTCACGTCACACCTCTGCGTTTGGATCACAGAAATTGATATGTGTACCAAATTTCAACTTAATCGGTCCAGTAGATTCGGAGATAATTGACTGTGACCGACAGACATACGGACACACGAGTGATCCTATAAGGGTTCCGTTTTTTTACTCGGACGTATGAAACCCTAAAACTAGCATCTACCAACTCCTGAAAATCAAGGATGCTTCAGCTCGGCTTATGACTCCCAAACGCAAACACTTGAATACTTTCAGATTAAAAACAAGAAAGTCGTTGGATGTGCCTATAAAACCCATCACCGGATCCTGACTTTAGTGATAATGGGACTAATCGGACAGTACTCTCTCAAACAAGAAAAGAATTTACCAAATCAGTTAATAAATTTCAGAGTTATGAGGTAACAAACATAAAAAAGGTCATAGAGTCGAATTGATAACCTACTCCTTTTTATGAAGTCGGTTAAAAATGAAAGAATACATACAACATCACAGTTTTAAATTAAAGTCGGTGCCAAGCAATGATCACCTTGAAAGCCTTAATTAATATACTTATGAATAATTTATAGGTATAGTTACCTAAAATTTGGCACCAACTTCAATGTAATACTGTGATGCTGTTAGTATTCTTATATTATTTATTTTTAATAAAAATTACTGTTATTAGTATGACATAGTATTTCAATTCACGTCTCATACAAACGTTTTTGTTTTCGTTGACAAAATAAGTTGGATCATTGGATCCCACTTTTTAAGCCCCTGTCCCACCATTAACCTCACGCTTCCCGCAGATTGAGATTTTCAAGGTTGGTAAGCCTAGCTAGATACAACACAAAATAACAGGTGCACCTTGCAGGTGAGTCATTGAAGGCTTCATTCACGCTTGTGTTTGGTCAAGGTGACTCAAGGTCAGCCACTTTTTATGCCATTTTATCAGATTATATCATTACTATGAATATACTCGAGACTATGGCGCGGACTGTTTAGCGTTTATTGGCACCATGAAAACCTTGAACTATTGGCACATTTTTTGTTGCATCTCAAGATAACTGCAACGGCTCTAAAAGTAGAACAATTACTCCATACACAATAACGGATCTGGTTAAACATTTCGAACACATACGTTTGTAAGAGCATAATTGAGATTGATTAGCCTTTTCAAAGCCTTCAAATGTAAGTCAAGTCACGTAACAGGGTTGTATCGAGTCTCTGCGTGAGGCGCTATGCCATGACGTTACTCAATTCTTCGGAACATAAGCCTCCCACGCCCGAATAAAAGGTGATTTCTGCGTAATCTAGTCGGCAAAAAATCCATAAAAGGAGTAGGTATAGTGTATGTCCAGTGAACGACATCAGGATACCCAAAACGACGACATTTCTTAATCAGACTTTAGTGCAAAAACATAAATAAGCATTATTTTCTTTTATTTGACAAGTAAGCATAATAGCTCTTGCCAATATTTTGGGATCTCGCCGACTAGGCGACCACAACCACGCCCAGTAGACGCATTTTTAAAACAATAGAAGAGTGAAATTGATATGCAAAATCATAAGATTCGAATACGGATTTCTTAATTCATTATTTTAGGATATTCAGTCCGTGAATTGTGCAACGCAATCGTTTTTTAACCGACTTCAAAAAAGGAGGAGGTTTTCAATTCGATGCGTATGTTTTTTTTTGTGTATGTTACGCGATTACGCCACCAATTGCCGACCGATTTTCATATTTTTTTTTTGTATTCGATAGAGTATACTCCAAGGGTGGTCCCATGGTCATCAAAGTCAGGATCTGATGATAGAATCCCATGAAAATCGAGGAAAACCCTTAAATTTTAAGGTGTGTCCAACGTGTTTTGTGTGTATATAACGCGATTACTCCGCCAATTGTGGACCGATTTTCAAAATTCTTTTTGTATTCGATAGAGTATACTCCTAGGGTGGTCCAAAGACAGGATCTGATGATGGGATCCCATGAAAATCGAGGGAAACGCTAATTAAATACCAGCTCACCTTCGGTGGTATTTAATTAGGGTTTCTTTCACTAAAAAGTTAAAAATAAAAAATATTTACAAAAAATAAAAACCGACTTCAAAAACACTGAAAAGTTGTATAAGAATACGTACAGACAACATCACACTTCTATATTGAGGTCTGTGACAAATTTTAAGACTTTCTTTCTAGGAGATCATCGTTTGGCGAGTGAGCTTTAGAGACAATAATTATTACGAGTCCGGCAATCCCATTCCCGCGCTTTTCTCAATAATTGTGAGGAAATAATGAAAGGCGTAATACTGGAAACAAATGAGTATAATATGAATAAAAGAACGAATAAAGCAATTAATTAATACATTATAGTAACTTAGCGTTTAGTAATACACTATTACCGTGGTAATACACTATTGCTAATGCTTTTTTAATTTTCAATTAGTGCACAGGAAATAAAGCCCCATACAGCCCAGTCATACTTTATGCAAAAAATGTAATACTGTAGATTATGAATTTTTTCTTTCGCAATGAAAATTAAGCAATTTTCGTGTGATTTTATACCAACATTTTAATAAAATTGTCATATTCATATATGTATATGCTCGTAGAGTGCATATTTTTTTATAATGTGATAGCAATTGGCTGTATTGTATGACAGACAAGATGAATTAAAAACATTTGAGCAGCGGCCAGAAATGAATTTTCATACTTACTTTCCTGGCATCGGCCGGTAAAGTAATGCATGAGCCAAGAATTACAAGCTTCGTGTCTTCTTTTTAACTGACTTCAAAAAAGGAGGTTATCAATTCGACCCGTATGTATGTAATATTTCCAGAACTGCCCAGTTTTCGTATATGTTAGTCTACATATATCAGCGTCTGAACAAATGTGCCAAATTTCAAAAGTCTATGTATGTATGTTTTTATGTTTGTGTTCGTATATCTCCGGAACTACAAGTCCGATTAAGGTAATTCTTTTTTTGTTGTACTAGGTATTGTTCAACTTAGGGAATACCGCAAGTTTCATCAAAATCGGTTCAGTAGTTTTTGAGATAGGGAATTTTAACCGACTTCAAAAAAAAGTTACAAATAAAAAAATATTTTACAAAAAATAAAAACCGACTTTAAAAAAGTTAAACATAATATAAGAATAGGCACAGACAACATCACACTTCTATATTGAAGTCGGTGACAAAACATATTTACAACACAACATGTTAAATAAGGCAAAACCTTGGACACCCTACTTTGTTTTTACTATAAAAATAATTATATAAATAATAAATTAATTAAATTCTCACGGATTATTGATGAAGATATGTCCATCTTTCTGTATTAAGTATTGCATATCTTGCAAATTTGAAACTCTATAGTCGCGCGTCTGCGTATACGATGCCGATAAGAAGTAATGACGATAAGCCGGCTTTTGACTATAGGATATAATATATATTACATGTTGAGCTATATATTACATCCCGGGTTTGCTGTTCTCACTATCAGATATATTTTTAAGAATAGTTCAGCTTCTATGATCCTTACATCATAACGTCTAATCGAAATGGTTGACTCCTCGTTAATAAATGGATAATATGGAAATTGTTTTGCTAGATACTTTCGATAGTTCATCAGACGAAGATGATGCAGTATTCGATTTACATGTCTCATTATTTAACAAAAAATTCAATAAACGTCGATTCTGGATATCGAATCATATTAGACTAAGAAAAGATTATAGTGAATTTCTTATTACGTTTCTCCATGCAGCATCCTTAATTTCATTCATTTTATACTCTTCACGATTAGTCGGTCATAAACAAGGATATTTCCTAACACTTTCTATAAAATGTTCCATTATTATAGGCATAAATACGTAAATAGGTAAATACGTAAAGAAAAGATTGCGAACCAAAATACCCAAAAATCATAACATGCGGACAGCTAGGTACGTGCGCATGACCGTCTCGATTCGAAATGAAGGCGAGGCGGGAACGTGAGGTAAAATATATACCGCCTAAATAGCCTTCAAATATAGCTCGGTCGAGCGAAAAAATATTTACAGTTTGGGGTGTAATATATATTATAGCACAGTGAGAACGGTCTCGTAAAAAAGTATGGCAAGCGATAAAATATTATATCTCAAAATGTAATATATATTACATTACATCCCATAGTCAAAAGCCGGCTTAAACAAAGTTACGGCAGGTTTCAATATTCTATCTATCTGTGGATTTGGTTACTAGCGAGTAGCGATAGGTATTTGACATAAGCTCCATACAAAATACGGCAAAATCCAATCTCTAGTAAACAAATCCACAGATAATAGGATATTGAAACCGGTCGTTAGTGCGAACACATCGGTGACCGATTCATTGCAAGGTTTTCGCAGAAAAGCAGTGTCTTCATACTCCTCGAGTGTCCAGCCAGACGTAATATTAAGCGAAGACCTAGGTATTTGGTGTTTTTTGTTGAAGATGCCACGAATAGTGATTTGGCCCGAATAATGAATATTCGGCGAGTCTCTCGAGAGTATTCAGACCCTTACATGTGGTGTTCAGCAATTTGCTAAGATTTATTTATCATCTCCCGACAGCAAAGTGACCGGCTATTTTTCCGAAGCCGTATAATTTATGAGGAGAAGCCCTACCGTTAGCCATCAACAAATGCTGAAATAATTGTTTTCATTCATCATACATACGAGTAACTTAGCACTGGTAGATTCTAAGTATTAATAATATGCAAAGTTATTGGTAAAATAAAAATCATTGTGAGTATTATTACGCATTCTTCTTTTTTCGTGATTCACCTTCCGGTGTTCGGCCGAATAGTTCGCAATATTCGGCCGATTAGTGAATAAAAATTACCGAAAGCCGATAGTAAATAACAATCTATTTTCTATTATAATTACTTACTAAATAAACATCTTTTGCTATTCATTCATTTAACTTCATTGGACGGTGTGACTGGACTCACTGGACATTTGATTCACCTTTACCACATGGAGATTACCTATACAGAAATTAATTTCCTACTTTTATCGATTTTCATACTCACTCACTAGGCTTATTAATAATTCACCTTCGTCTTGTCGCACTGACGAGTTAATAAAGGTCAATCATTAAATAAATAGGTACAACATTTGGTTCAGCGGGTCGAGTAACTGGAGTTTTGGTTTTTTTATATACTTAATAACGTTTTTAAGTTTATTAAGTAATTTAATTTCACTTTTCAAGAGTGTTATCATTATGCAATTTTATATTATTATAATATCGTATTACCCAATAAATTTGAGACAAGAACGTTTTATTTATGATGATATTTGTTTATAAATAAACAATCGTTCTTTAAAATGTCTGAAGTCTTGTTAACTTAAGGCGCTTAGTGGTTTCAATTTTGGCAAATTGCTTCAGAAGATATGAATAGTTTTCTTGCTGACTATGCTCGACTGTCACATTTTTATTTGTGGTGGATTTTATCACGTCAGTCCCATTTAATACGCGCCACCGTGCTACTCTTTAAGACATAGAGATCATATCACTGAAATTGTAAGATAATAATGCGTGACTCAAGTCCAGTCTTGACAGCCCGTGCTCCACCTGCTGTATTGTATATTAGTAATATGAATAGTTACATCTCATTTCCAATTCCAATGGCCTTTTTACAACTGCATTATCGTAACGAGAGGCATAAACTGGGGTCTTACCATGATCGCTTACCAGCAAGGTTAAAACAATATTGAAACAGAGACACCGCTCTTGCTGCGTATAGCGCGATCCCGCTCTCAGTGCGGTGTTAATATTGTTTTAAGCGGTCATGGTTGGGGGGCTGCTCTCAGTGCGGTTTCAATATTGTTTTGGGCGCGGTTAACAGGAAACGCTCTGAAAATGTGCTCTCCGTACGTGTCTAATTACTTTGTGCCGCACGACGCACGACTACGAACAGACGCACCCGGAATATTAAATTGATTCGAAAACGCTGCTGTGCCTACATCCTTAACAAGAAAACAACGGAGATGTATTTGCGCAATAAAATGTCTAGTCACATCTTACGGCCCTACCTCGTAATTCTGTTTTAGCAGGGTGGTTTCACTCCGCAGTTTAGGTACGTTTAGTCGGCGGACCGACCGGGCGGTATGTGGCAAAAGTTTGCCGCTCGGCTCGCACGCTGGCCGCGTCGCATAACTGCATATCGGTTAGTGGGAACCCTGCGCTCTTATCGCCAAATCGGTATCGGGTCAGCAACGCGTAACGGAATAGGAACACTCGTGTCATGCAATAAATTTCAATTTCCCGTGCAGTCAGATGGAGGTCGTAAGAGTAGGTAAATTTTCATACCTAAACTTGGCTTTTCTTCGAGAATGATCCTTATGTAATTTAGTACTATTATTTATTCTGTGGTTTATGACTCTCTCGTTGGTTTATGACGTCAGCTTGTGATTTCGTGGCGCCTATCATAGAAAACTAGGTAATTAAACGATAGCTCGCTATCGCCATTGCGAATCGCTGAGTCAGGCGATAGGGCCGCTGAAATGGCTTCATAACTACACAGAATATCTAAAATAAAATGTATCTTATAGTAATTTTCGTTGAAATTCTTGAATCTAAATATAATGCTTTATAAAAAATTTGAAAATATAATTGACGAGGTCAACTGCTACCCCTTACTATGATCGTTACAGTATCGAAAGCGAGATAGCGCCGCAATAGCGGTGTCTTCATTTAAAAATATCGCGTCGCTATTTTTCTCGGGAATAAACTTCGAAAACTCCATGTCTGAAATTGATACATCATTAGAGAAAGTCTCTAACTGAGGTCGACTTAATTTAGTCCGTTTCAACTCTACAAAGACACAGGATTGCGCGTTCACCGCCAAAAAAATGCCATTTGTCCTCGCTTTCAGAGCATTCCCCTAACTGCCTCAGCCAATATTGAGATCCTTGGTGTCGACATATCGAGCGAAGTCCAGTTCCGTGGCCACTTAGAGGGTAAGGCTAAATTAACCTCTAAGAAGCTTGGTGTGCTCAATAGATCGAGACGGTATTTTACTCCGGCGCACCGCCTACAGCTTTACAAGGCGTAGGTTCAGCCTCATATGGAATACTATTCTCATCTTTGGGCAGAGGCGCCTCAATACCAGCTTCTCCTACTGAACCATATTCAACGGAGAACGACTCGAATCGTCGACTGCCAGGAAATTTCAAATCGGCTTGATATCTTGGCACTGCATAAAGATGTCGCCTCACTATGCATTTTCTATCGCATTTATTACGGGGAATGCTCCGAGGAATTGTTGGGACTCATACCTGCCGCCTCTTTCCGCCATCGTTCCACGCGACAAGAAATCCATGCCCATCGATTTCTTGGAGATGGTTGGCAGTCCACAACTGGAGCGCTTTCAGAGCCTTCGCGCGAAGTACAACTTTTCGCTCTAACCCCGTACAATGTCTTCGAGCGTGACGCCCGGGTGAAACAACCAGCCCGTTCAAGACCTTAGAGTGTCAGAGCGAGTTACAACCGAACAACCATCGAATTTGATGGTTGTAAATCGCTCTGACGTTTATTACTGATATACTCTTACGTGATTGGATGATATTGGGGACCATATCCTAAAATGTCATCTGATAGAAAGAGAGAGAAATAAAAATTCATGTGAAAGAGGGAGTTAAAATATTTGATTGCAGCAATGCGTTCAACACCTCTGAGCGAGTTAAAAAACAACCGGACAACTACACTCCGAGGATTCGAACGCGCTCCTATGCGTTATTCTCGAAGTTTCCTGCCTCGCACAGTCAAACTTTGGAACGAATTGTCACCTGCGGTATTTCCGGAGCGATACGACCTTCAAACTTTCAAGAAAAGAGCGTATTCCTACCTTAAAGGCCGGCAACGCACTTGTCACTCCTCTGGGGTTGCAGGTGTCCACTGGCGACGGTAATCACTTACCATCAGGTGATACATTTGCTCATTTACCCACTATCCCATAAACTTAACCGAAAACAACGAAATTTGGCTCACTGTATGTAATTTAGTCCAACTTAGAGTATTGGACTAAATTATAGGATAGGATAGATTTTATCTTTATTGACCTCGAAATTTATAATTCCAAATTTTGTTCATTAAACGTTTGTTATAGGACCATGGTTTGTAAATTCCATAAGTTAACGCGCCGTAACATTTTTGGCTAACAGATGGCGGTGTACGATAATTTATCGACTCAAAACTAGGTTATCTAGGTTGAGTGTCCATCCAGTAGATGGTGGTGTTTCAATTATTTTTATGAAAGTCTACTTCACTAGGATGTTAGTATTACATTGAACCAACATTTATTAACTTTTAAGCGAAGCACATACTACTGAGCCACAGCAATGTATTGTCGGGTCAGCTAGTGGCATATTAAACGTAAGCATATTTATTGTAACATTATATTTTATGTGGACAGACATGAGGGTAGAGGAAGACCAAAAATATGGATGGAGTGAACATGCATACGAATAATATGGCCCATGCAATAAAAACTGTCTTTGGGAAGTTAACTGCGATAATAGAAATTAAATATTTGTAATAGGCTGAACCATTACAACTGACTGCTAAGAAAAAATACCAAAGTTAGCAATTAACAAATATTTACCTTGACTTCGCCTTTTTCAGTGATGGTGACTTGGTAGCACGGTAACGAATCGAAGCCCGGGAAGTCTTCGATATCTCCTGTTTTAATGTTGAAACAGGCACCGTGCCAAGGACACCTAATTCTCCCATCTCCCAAAGCGCCTGATACCAGTGGAGCACCATAATGTGTACATTTTGTGCCAATTGCGTTTATCTGCCCTTTCTGCTTCACCAGCAACACTCTCCCCTCATCACCGATTTCAAACACTCTCATCTCATTATCTTTAAGGTCGCTTTCAGTGCACACAATCGACTCGACATAGTTGCTTGACGTATCCACACGCGATATTGTGCCAGTGCTACCTGTTAAAATATTAAGTTAGTATCATTTCTATGACTTTATCATGATGACACTAATAGTGACACCTATCCGGAAGAATCCTATCCTAAGTTTTTTTCATACAACTAATTTGGCAAACAAGCAAACTGCCCACCTGATGGTAAGTGGTAACAGTCACCTGTGGTTTTTATGAGATTCGCAGGAAATCTGCATTCTCACAAGTACCACAGTGTATGTTGCCAACTTGTGACATAAGATGTAAAGTCACAGTATTGTGACATAAGATGTAAAGTCACAGTATTGTGACATAAGATGTAAAGTCACAGTACCCAGTAATTCCACTACCATATCTTACCCTTCAAACCGGAACACAGCAATGCAAGCACTGCTGCTTTGCGGCAGAAATAGGTATGACGGAGGTACCTAAGGAGACGACCCTGGAACAGAGTCTCAGTAAATGTCTAACTATACAAGTTGCTTCACCATATGTTTAGTAAGGTTTTTCAATAGCTATCCCCATCTTGCTTAATTCCACTGAAAAGGAAGAGTCATCTGGAAGGTATTTAGAATTTCAGAAGCACAGACAATACCAATCATAAAATAGATGCACCCTATATGATTAGTTTGGTTACCAACGTTTCATAGCCAGTGGAATGTAGAAAACACTGTCAATAATTTTCTACTCTATTTTAATAGATATGGATATGGAGAAATTTTAATAGATAGAGGTAGAGGAGGTAGACTTTAATATTTCTTTGACAACCAGTTCTTTTTATGAAACCTTTAAATCAATATCCCCATTTCCTTTCATAGCCAGTGGAATGTAGAATGCACTGATCATTTTCTACTCTATTTGCTTCCAAATTCTCTGCCTGCACCTTATAGGTATTTGGTGGAGAATTTTTAATAGATAAAGGTAGAGGAGGTACATTTTAATATTTCTTTGTCATTCAGTCTTTTTAACAAACCTTTAAATCTGAAGGAAATAGGGATACTATTTCCTTTCATGACTTACTAGTTTGTTTGATATTCCAGACAAGAATCATTTCAGGTTATAACGTCTATTTGTTAAACGTCTTGTTAAATCGAACAAAAAAGAATCAGGTAAATCCATAGTCTGAGGGTAAATCGGATCAGAAATCTCGGCGTAATAGGTGTACTTAGATAAAAGAAAACAACCGAATTGAGAACATCCTCCTTTTAAAGTCGGTTAAAAATAAATAAAGTTAACAGCACTTTTAATACAAGATAAACACAAAATAATGAAAATTAAATAAATGTAGTCATAACGACATTGAGAGATGAAGGTACCTAAACAAATTTTTTGACCAAGTACATACCTAAATAAAAAACCTTAAAAAACTTAGAAAAATACTAACTTGATTGTGTAGATCCCTTGCCTGAACTGTGTGGATTAAACGATCTTGAAAATGAGCTTCCCATTCTTAGCACGTGAGCTAAAACAATTCGATAGTTTATTTAGCTTTAAATATTGAATTTAAAGTCAAAAGTTTTGCGACTACTTTCATAGGTAATGTTTATAATATAATATTATAAGTATAACTATTGTAATCCAACTCAAGAAAAACAAATAACTATTAGAAAAATTAAACAATTTTAATGTCATAATTTTAGAGAAAGGAATCACCTTGAACGTAACGTTTAGCTATTTTGCTACTACCAGCAACACTACACACCACAGCGGCAGAAATGAAACTAAACATTTTTTTGTTTTTAATGTGTTGTGCTTTGGATGGTTGGTGGTGGTTGCCAGCTTTTGCAATTTTCATGCACTTTATTCTAACATTAGGCGCGTTCCGGATAAGCACGGATTTTCACATTTTTCGCATTGCAACGCGTTTCATTAGCCGTTTTCGTGCTGGTTTCGTGTGTTCCATTAAAAAAAATTTGCCACAAAAAGTTAACATCAAATACCCATGCTAATGAGCGCTCCACATTCTCGCGAGAACGCGAGAACAACACGAGAAGCGTGAATGTGGATCTGATTCGCATGTTCTTCGCAGGTTCTCGCGATGTTCTCCGACTTTTGTCGGTTTTTTGGCGCGAGAACAGACGAAAACTTGTATCGACTCCACACTCGCATGTTGTTCTCATCTCAGTATCAGTAGTCAGCGAGTCGCCGATGAGAACAGTTGTGCGTGTTATTTATGCTGAATCAATATGATCGGGATTTGGACGAACGAACTTGAATTGACATTCCTAGAATATTTCAATTGAAATAATACGAAAATTAACCTGCGTATAAAGCTAGGCTTTAATCCAATAAAAATTGTACATGACTTTGTTTACATAAATACGATGACATAGGTTGACAAACACTTGACATATTAAACATCATGGAGTAGACCGAGAGTCATTTGATATGCAAACTTCTTAAATGACCGTGGAGCAATAATATATCATTCACCGCGGCTCTCAAGATTTCCACCACAGCAGTCATAGGTCAAGCTTGTACAGTAATCCCTGAGATATTGCGGCGGTCTTCGATTTCTGGAAGATTGCCTCAATACTTCCGGCTCTGTAGGTTGCGGCTCCACAGTTAAATCTTGAGGAGATTGAATATCTCCTTGCGTTGAAGTCTGAGGCTCTGACATGATACCTTCAGGAATCGTTGTTTGCTGTTGTAGCTGAACAGTGACATCAGATTGTGGTTCAGTGGCTATTAATTCACCTTGCCCTCCGATGGGAGCTAAATGTCTGTTTGAAACAGTCGTTTCGCGTCCATCTTGCAGCCGAACAAATGAGTAATCTGCATTGGCTTCCAATAAGTCTACCTCTTCTACTAGTGGCTGGTATTTGCTGGCTCGGTCGCAGCAGCGTAAGAGAACTTTTCCTGTCCCTGTCAACCATGTAGGCATAGAAGTTCCATTGGGAGATCGTCTGCTGTGTCTAAATATTCTCTCATGTGGCGTAGAATTAATCGCTGTACATAAAAGAGATCGTATAGAGTGTAAAGCGAATGGCAACATTTTCTCCCATTGTTCAATTGGTAAGTTGTGAGTTCTGAGAGCAAGTTGAATGGATTTCCATAAGGTTGAATTAAGCTTCTCCACTTGGCCATTTCCTTGCGGATTGTAGGCAGTAGTGCAGCTCGTGGCGATACCTCGCGAATGTAGGTATTCTTTAACTTCACTTGACATGAAAGATGAACCTCGGTCGGAGTGTACAAAGGCTGGCATGCCAAACAGCATGAAAAGTGAATTTAAATGTGTAGTAACAGTCTTCGCACTAACATCAGTACATGGAAAAGCAAACGGGAAACGCGAGTATTCATCGATAACGGTAAGTATGAATCTGTTTTTAGTATTCGTCGGGACAGGGCCCTTAAAATCGATACTAAGACGCTCGAAAGGCGATGTTGCATTGATCAGCTCTGGTCGTGGGTTTGGATTTCGATAGAATCTAGGTTTTATTTCTGCACAAGTGCGGCAGTTGTTGGTCATAACTCGGACTTCTTCGATAGTATACGCTAAATTCTTAGTTTTAAGCCAATGGTGCATCCTCGTTACGCCCGGATGACATAGATGATCGTGCAGTTCCTTTAGTTTAAGGTTTCGTGATTGTACGTTTATGGTAGCGGAAACTCTTGACAATGCATCGGCAGCGTGGTTTTCTCGTCCCGGTCTGTAGATAATGTCATAATTAAAAGGAGCCAGCTCCAGACGCCATCTCTGGATCTTTTCGTTTTTAATCTTGCTGGGTAGTTTGGAGTTAAACATAAAGCTGACAGACCTCTGATCAGTTATTAATTTGAAAGGCTTCCCTATTAGGAAGTGTCGCCACTTCTTTAATGCCTCGACGATAGCGTAGGCCTCCTTTTCTATGGCTGAATGGTTCTGTTCACAATGATTTAGTGTCCGAGAAAAGAATGCTACTGGTCTTGAATTTTGAGATAAGGTAGCGGCGATAGAATGTTCGGAAGCGTCCGTCTCTACAGTAAATGTAATATTGTTGTCGATAGCGTTTACGGACGATTTTGCGATTGTAGACTTTAAGTTTTTAAAAGCTTCCAGTGCATCAAACTCTAAAGAAAATTGCGCGCTATGGGCTAAAGCATGAATTTTTTCCGAAAAGTTGGGAATCCATTTGGAGTAGTGTGCGAACATTCCCAAAGTTCTGCGTAGTGAAGCGACATCATTTGGAGGAGGTAAATCAAGCAGAGGTTTTAACCTATTGTTATCAGGTTTGATGACGTGACTGTCGATGGTGTAGCCTAGTATGTGGATAGATTTTAAGTTGAATTTACTTTTCTCCTTATTTAAGGTGAGCCCGTATTTCTTAGCCGCATTCAAAAAATTCTCAAGATTTAAATCATGATCTGCTTGATTTTTGCCACAAATTGTTATGTCATCCAGATATGCATGCGTTTCTGTCAATCCCTCTCTTCGGATTACCCAGTCGATGGTTCTTTGAAAAGCAGACACTCCGTTTGTTACACCAAATGGGACTCTACAAAATTGGTACAAATTTCCGGCGGCTTCAAATGCAGTGTACTTTTTTTCGTGCGGGAGTATCGGCACTTGATGGTATGCGCTCTGCAGATCGATAGTGCTAAATATTAAATATTTTGAAATTTTTGTCACCAGGTCTTCTATATTTGGTAGAGGGTACGCGTCTAGCTGCGTGAAGCGATTAATGGTCTGCGAATAATCGATAACCATTCTTTTTTTGTGGTTAGCGTTTTTGGTTATCAATACTTGTGCCCTCCAAGGAGACTGACTTTCTTCAATTATACTATTTTCTAAAAGTGTCTTCACTTCATTTGCAATGAATTGCTGATCCTCAGGTGAGTGTTTACGAGACCTTATGGCAATGGGCTGGCAATCTGCAGCGAGGTTTGTAAACAACGGTACGGCAGGCACAGTTGCTTCTGCTACACAGCATACTTTGAGTGCTTGTTTCGGACCACCAAAAGCAAGCTCCAAGGTTGAATGTAGTTTAAGGACATCGTGTCCAACGATCATGTCTGCGCACAAGTTATTTACAATTAAGAGTTCTATATTTTCGTACGAGTATTCACCTATGCGAATAGTTTGTCGAGTAAGACCGTTGACTTGTGACGTCAGAGACAGGGATGCCATTGAAACCGTTTGTTGGCATGTTTGTTTTCGCAACTTTAGCAGGTTGGCAAATTCTTCATTGATGAAGCTGATACTACTCCCCGTATCGATAAGAGCGTCGGCGCGAATACCCTTGATGAAAGCTGTAACCATAGCTTTTTGAAGGGAAGAAGGCGCGGCAGCTGTGATACATGCAGTGCAATTACATTCTTCATTACAGCCGGTGATGGCAGCGCTAGTTTGATTCTTACCCTTACTGCGACAAACAGATGAATAGTGGCCTAGTCTTCCACAGGCGCGGCACTCAACATCTACAGCTGGACAATTCCTTCGGGCATGGACTGGGCCGCCACAGAAATAACACTTGCGTTTCGAACTTGGTTTGTTGTTCAAGAATTTCGGTGCCGCAGCTACTGTTTCGATGCAAACAGATGGAGCAGGTGGTGTAGGATCCATTGATGTCGAAGGAAGCGAGATAGAATTGACCGTTGAAGATTGAGTTACAAACTGCGCGGAGTTAGCTTCGGCCGTTTCCATTGACAGGGCTAAGTCATAGGCTTCTTTTAAAGTGAGTGTTTGTTTCTCCAAAAGTCTCTGCCGGATACCCGATGAGGTTATCCCAGCGATAAAGGCTCCTCGTATGCTATCGTTCTTATTTGTTTCTGCATCTACAGCAGCAAATTGACACTCCTTCGACAATTGTTTGAGTGCCTGGAGATAAGTGTCGATAGATTCTCCTGGCTGTTGGCGCCTGGTAGCAAGTACATGCCTTGCGTAGATCACATTCCGAGGTTTGATATACAACGCTTGTAAGACAGCGAACGCAGCGGTATACGTAGTACAATCGCTAATATATGCAAAAACTTGCGGCGAGACATAGTTTACCAGTAGTTGTAGCTTGACGGCGTCAGAAAGCGGTACTGGTTGCGCAGGTATAGCAGCAGGGCCGACGCCAGTTGCAACGGGGACAGGCGCGGCTTCATATGCTGTGAGAAAGTTCTCAAAAGTTCGCTTCCAGTGTTCCCACGCCGGGGCAGATGCACTTATAGTAGGGTCTCCGTCGAAGCGTTCGGGTCGGAGGAATCGATCCATTTTATTATTGGATTAAATTGAAATAATACGAAAATTAACCTGCGTATAAAGCTAGGCTTTAATCCAATAAAAATTGTACATGACTTTGTTTACATAAATACGATGACATAGGTTGACAAACACTTGACATATTAAACATCATGGAGTAGACCGAGAGTCATTTGATATGCAAACTTCTTAAATGACCGTGGAGCAATAATATATCACGGAACCTATTTTATGGAATTTGCCAACTTTTTTTTAAACATTTTCACGGTGTTTCATAATAACCAATAAATAATCAATGCGTTATCTAAAACTAATTATTATATATTGTATTTACCCGCAATGTCATTCAACCCAAAATTTTCATGTAAATCATAGACATGATGATGATGATACTATGATATTGTATTGTATGTACATGAAATGGGTTAAATGACATTACGTGTAAACACATTTTAATAATTAGTTTTAGATAACGCATTGATTATTTATTGTTTATTATGAAACACCGTGTATAGTATTTTAAATACTCTTACCTCCAAAAATATAGCAGATGGCAAAAAAAAATAAAAGAAATATACTTAGTATGATCAAAATCAAAACATATAAAATCATTTACATTCCAATATTACATATTCAAAGTGAAAAATACTATCATTTCTGCTTATATTTAATTTATATTGGCCCGATTATGCTCATCTCACCAATTCCTTTACAGCAAATCATAACTGCCGAAGTTGCTGGTATTGGAAGAAGAAATTCAATAATATTTTAAACATAATGCAATTCTGACTCCATTCTTTTTGAAAAAGATAGTTAGAAATTATAGTAGTTTCGCCTATATATATGTTTTTAGAAATATAGTATTTGACCAACAAATATAGTAGGATACTATATTATACATGTAGTAGGGTTGGCAACCCTAGTTACTTCTGCGTCCATCGTCGACGAGCGCGAAAACTATATTGAGAACATTGTACCTTCTCGCGAGAATCAGCCCCCCTAGACAAGATGTCTTTCGATAATCGCTAACGCAATCGCTAAATGGACAATGTATGAGATTTGACAATTGCGCTCATAAGCTAAGCGAGGGCTTATGTCAAATCGCATACATTTTTCTTCTAGCGATTGCGTTAGCGATTATCGAAATGCGTCTTGTCTAGGGGGGCTGTTAAGATTGTAAGATTGAAAGTGATTTAGTATTAAAAGCACAATTTATTATTAGACATTTACAATTATATGACAACAACAGATATATAAACCAAAAGTGTCAAGAGTGTTGCTAAGATACAACCAAAGATATTGGTTGTGAGTATTCAACCTCTTAACATCCACTCCTCTTTATTTTGCAGACCTAAGCTTTTAGATAGTTTTTCTATTCTAGGTCTGTATAGAGCTTTTGTGAACAAGTCTGCTAACTGCAATTCAGAGGGGACTTGTTCCACGCTTAGTTGTCCAACTGTAACACATTCTCTAATATAAAAATATTTCCTCTGAATGTGCTTGGTGCGACTGTGATATTCATATGGTGGGTTATAAGCTAAATTCACAGTCGATTCATTGTCAATCCGAAGTATAGGCGATTTTTCAGTAGTGGTCATCTCATCTCAGAGGTTTTGTAGCCAGATTACTTCTCGAGTAGCTTCAGTTGCAGCAACTATCTCTGCTTCTGTCGATGAAAGAGCCACTATCTTTTGTTTCTGACTTCGCAAGGATATAGGGCCAAAATAAATAGATATGTAGCCTGAAGTAGAATGAGCTGTTGCAAAATCTGCATTACTATAACTTATGAGCTTATTTGATTCATTATCTCCAAAGACTAATCCCTTACATTTTGTTCCTTTAACATATCTTAAAATCCTTTTTACTGCTGCTATATTTGCCTTGGTTGGACTGTTCAAATTTCTGGACACACAACTTACAGCATAATTAATATCTGGCCTAGTTGCTACCATCAAATATGCTAAGGCACCTACTACTTCTCTGTAAGGGAATTTAAGGTCTTCTTTTTCAATTCCCAAAGTCTCCTGTTGCGTCTCTTTTAAAATAGGTGTCTGAGTAGCCTTGCAATTAGCCATACCGAATTTTCTAAAAGCTTATTGGTATAAGCCATTTGATTCAGAAATATAGAACCATCTTCCGCCCGTTCTATTTCTAAGCCTAAAAAATAAGTGGCAGGTTTGGTCGTAATTTTAAAACGAGACTGAAGCTGTTCTATAAACATTATTCCTTCTTTTTCAGTGGTAGAGGCCACAAGTCCGTCATCAACGTATAGTGCAATTAGCACTTTTGATTTTCCATTATTACGAATATATAAGCAATGATCAGAAGTACTTTGTTTGAAGTTAGAGTTTATCAAAAATTCATGAATACAATTATACCAACATCTTGGAGCCTGTTTTAAGCCGTAGAGACTTCGCATTAATCGGCATACTCTATTGGTTCCATCATTGTACCCTTCAGGTTGTTTCATGAATATTTCTTCATCTACGGAACCATTTAAAAATGCCTCAATGAAGGGAAAACTAAATGTATAAAATTTGTTTTACCCAATGTTAAAGAGGTTCACACCACTGTTAACATAAAGCATAAAAATGTGGACCTTGTGGATACCGTAGTATTTCTTGGTATTACTTTAGATTCAAAGCTTCAGTGGGGCCCACATATTGATAAATTGTCGAAGAGACTTAGTTCTGCAGCCTACGCTGTATGGAAAATACGTCAGCTGACTGATGTTGATACAGCAAGACTTGTATACTTTGCCTATTTTCATAGTGTGATGTCGTATGGCATTTTGCTGTGGGGAAATGCTGCCGACATTCAGACTGTTTTTGTGCTGCAAAAAAGGGCTATTCGTGCTATTTATAACCTTAAAATAAGAGACTCTTTGAGAGAAAAATTTAAAGAAATTGGTATTATGACCGTCGCGTCGCAATATATTTACGAGAATATAGTATATGTTCATAAAAATATACATTCGTTTTGTAAAAACAGTGATATTCATTCAGTAAATACTAGGCAAAAGAATATGTTAGCGTTACCAAATACTAGGCTTAAAAAAATTAATAATTCTTTCAAAGGCCTTTGTGTACGTTTCTACAATAAAATCCCAAATAATATTAAAGCACTTAACTTGAATAAATTTAAAGTCGCTATCAAGGGCGCACTTATGAAAAAAGCATATTATAAAGTGTCTGATTATATGACAGATAAAACTGCTTGGGATTGACAAAAAATGTGATAATTGACGTTTAAAGGGTGTTAACACTTTGTGATAGTGGGATAAATTTCATTCGAGTAACTGTTCCACTCACACCGACAGGCATTTCTATATTATTTAAAAAAATGTATGTGAAATATAATATTGTAATGTTGGCATTTTAAAAGAGGAGACAAAAAAAAAATACAAGACCTTCCGAGTTTCTTGCCTGTTCTTCTTGAGAAGGCTCTCCCAATTTCCGAACAGGTGTAGAGTCAATTTTTTTTTTTTTTTTTAATTTTACTTGTATTTGCACACATCTTAATAATGATTGGGGTGTGTGTACATACAAGGATTAAATAATTTAGTTAATTAGATTCTTGGTTGAAGATTTTTATGTTTTTATTTTGACGTCAATAAGTGCCTGTAAAGGTCTATATTGAATAAAGATTTTTGAGTTTGAGTTTGAGTTTGAGTTTGCAGTTGAAACATCAAACTGACAAAGAGCTAGTTTCTCTTTTGCTGCTATTGCCAGTAGGGAACGAACGGTAGTAATACGAACAACAGGGCTAAAAGTTTTGCCGTAGTCCATGCCAGGTTTCTATGAAAATCCTTTCACCACCAATCTGGCTTTATATTTGTCTATACTGCCATCAGGATTGGTTGTAACTTTAAAAACCCATTTACATGGTAGAGCCTTTCTGTTCTTTGGTAAATCAACCAATTTCCACGTTCTGTTCTCATTCAAAGAGTTTATTTCATTCAACATCGCGTCAAACCATTTTGCTTTGTCTTTACTCTGTAAAGCTTCCTTAAAAGTTAAAGGTTCTTCATATTTACCACACACAGCTTCAGCTGCAGCAAAAATGAACTGCTCGTTTTCAAATCTTTGTGGTTTTTTTATAGCTCTTCTATCTCTTAGTCCTTTATTGCTAATATTAACAAATGATTCTCCCTCAATATTTGTATCCACTGCTGGTATATTATTTTCAACATCATTGTTATTCGAGTCACTTGTAGTCAAATCATTATTTTTTTCATTCATATTATTGTTTTCATCAGACATATTTATTTCAATAATGCTTTTATCATTTTCGTTCTCATGATCCTGATCTACTTTCAATTCAATCATATCTTTAATATTGCTATGTTCATCAGCCACATCAACTTCAATATTAATATTATCGTCATCACTTTTAGTATAGTAAAGTTTATCTGTGAATCTTACATCTTTTGATATTACAATTTTCTGTTTAGAGTGTGACCAAATTCTGTAGGCTTTTGAGATATTCGAATATCCAACAAACATCCCAGGTATAGCTTTTGATGTGAATTTATTTAGTTTCCGATCTTTAATTAAAACAAAAACTTTCCAAACCAAAGACATGTAAGTGACTTATACATGGTTTTCTTTCAACCCATTTCTCGAACGGAGTAGTTATGTTGCCAGCTAGATCTGAAATAGATTTGTTTATACTTCTATTGGACAAATAATTGGCAGTGTGGATTGCTTCTCGCCAAAGATGCTGTGGTGCGTTTGATTCAATCATTAAGCATCTTGCCTTTTCCAACAAAGTTCTATTCTTTCTTTCGGCAATTCCATTCTGATGCGGCGTATATGGTGCAGAAAAACGTCTAGCTATGCCACTTTCTTTTAAATACTTGTCGAAATTCTCATTACAATATTCCGATCCATTATCAGATTGTAAACAAATTATCTTGTTGCCAGTAAAATTTTCCATTTCTGCTCTATATTCTTTGAATCTGTCTAATACTTCGCTTTTATTTTTAATGCAATAGATTCGAGCGTATCTGGTAAAGTCATCAATAAAAGTTACAAAATATTTGTTGCCATTATGGGTTTGTACTCTCATTGGCCCACATACGTCGCTATGTACGATTTCAAGCTTTTTCGTTGTACGAGAATGAGTATTATAAAGAGGTTTACATGGCAGTCGACTTATTTTAGCCTGTATACAAATTTCGCAGTCTATGATTTTATCGCTTAGGTTGAAATTAAGACCTATGAGGCTTTCATTTCTCAATGCTGTTTTCATGTCATGTTCGTTCATATGACCTAAGCGTTTGTGCCATTGCATGATACTGCTTTCATGAGAGAAGTTGCATCTTTCTCTTTTTCTGTATGATTTAGGTTTTACACGATATAAGCCGTCTTTATCTCTAAAAGCTTCAAACAAAATTCCAATATCAAGTCGTTTGACTGTAGCTTTCTTATTTGTAAAGAATACTGTACATCCAGCGTCTGTAATGCTACCGACAGATAAAAGATTCGTAGATAAGCTAGGTACGTATAAAGTGTCGTCTAGCGTAACTGTATTACTGTACCTCTAGCATCTTCATTGACAATTTCTAAAGTAACAGCTCCTTTTCCTTTTATTTCGGCTGTAGCATCATTTGAAGCCAATTTCAACATATTGTAATTTGATTTACTTATATTTCTAAAATATTCTCCTTTGTATGACATATGGGAGGTACAACCACTGTCAAGGATCCATTCGTTATCGTTACCGCTTTCTTTTGTTTTCGAAGAAAATAGACAGACAGCGAAGTTATTTTTAGAAACATATTTAGCGTTAACATCTTGTTCTGTGTTCACTGGTTGTCTTCTGTTTTTCAGCTTTCTACATTGTTTTATGTCATGACCCTTTTTCTTACAAAATTTACATATTTTTACATAATACGCCTCTTCTTCTCTATGTTGGGTAGACGTTGGACGATTACTATTTTGCCTTGCTTCCGATTCCTCTATAATTTTAATTTTCAGCTCTTCCGGTTTTGGCAAAGTGTCACGAGATTCTATCGCAACTCGGAAATTTTCATATTCAACGGGAAGGCTATAAAGCATCATAACAGCAAGAAGATCATCATGGATACTGATATCCATATCAAGAAGTTTATCGACTACGTCCATAAAACTATTTAAATGATCTTTAATGTTTTGTTTATTGACATCCATTCTAGACAGTATAAGCTGTTTTAAGAGATTCGCCTTTCTGGCCGGGCCTTTACTAGTGTAAATGTCTTTTAACTTAGACCATATTTCAGCAGCCGTTGAACAGTGTTTTATTTGTTTAAGTTCGCTCGGTGCTATTAAGAGTATTATTTCTGATTGTGCTAACGAATCTAGCTCCTTTGTTTTTGGGTCTGAATAATCTTCTAATGATTTTTCTACGTAAGGCCATAATCTTTGCTTAATTAGTACAGCCTTTGCGTGAAGTGCCCATGTATCGTAATTGTCTTTTGATAACAATTCAATTTTAACGGATGAAGAAGCCATAATGTACTTACGATTATTTAAATTATTTTTGCTCTGCTACCATGTTAAGATTGTAAGTGATTTAGTATTAAAAGCACAATTTATTATTAGACATTTACAATTATATGACAACAACAGATATATAAACCAAAAGTGTCAAGAGTGTTGCTAAGATACAACCAAAGATATTGGTTGTGAGTATTCAACCTCTTAACAGAATCTCGCGAGAAGTGTGTACCCAAGAAGTTCTCGCCGAGGTTCTCGCGGAGATTCTTGCCGAGATTCGCGCCGAGAACCTCGCGTGAATGTGGAGCGCTCATAATAGAAGGGAGGGTCCTCTGATACTAATTTTTGACAGCTTTCAAAGGAGATGGTATAAAATATATCCTCTGACAAGCAGCTGGCACAATGAGTACTATAATCGGTAAAGTTTATAAAACATAATGTCCTCACCTAATTATAAAAAATCTAAAGCTAGCCTATTTCTTTAAATTAATTTTTAAAATATATGTATTAGTAAAACGTGAAAAAATGGTGATGCTTAAGTGGAAACCCGGGGGCCCTACCGCCAACTTCTAGCTTAAGCCTATTCTCTCAAATCTGTGGCTTAAGCTACACGTTTAATATAATACGTGTATTATATGATAACTACGATAATAACATGCATACCTAAACAATGTATTTGGCAGCTAGAGTCTGGCCAATAACTGAGCTGAAGCTGACATTTTTTTCAAGTTGAAACACTGATACAATGTCCCCTTGTAGTTTTGTTGTACATGGTGATTTTGATACTTTGTAATAAACTTGTTACTTTTTCTTTTAACTTTCGGTTTTGGTAGGTACAGAAGCACAAACCTGAGCCAATATATGAGGGAACATGCATGGTCATGAGGTGTTGAGAATCCCTCCATACCATGGTCTGTTAACTCTTTACTTGGAAGTCATATCGAGTTTAGGCAATCACAAGGTTGCAAACAAAAACATGTCTATTGTCAGCAGCAGAACAAGAAGAAATATTTTTTTTAAAAATCATAAAAATACAAAGCATTTGCTTGACGTTAAAAATCGATACAAGAGCAGGGATAGGATCGTGGAAGAGACGGAACGTCAATGATGATGAATCAAAGAGGTCAAATAAATTACATATGGGTGTTGAATATTTGGAAACTGGTTCTGCGAGGACGTGATCTAGCAGAAGGAGGACCCTCTCTTAGCACCGCTCCGACGCAGACGGTTGGGTAGGAGGAGGAGCGCGGTCATGGGTGCGCACCTCTAACTCCCTCAAGGGACGAAATGGCCCGGCCGGCCCACAACTGGTCGGGAGACATTGTGGTAACTTGGTGACCCCTCTGAAGAGAAGCCTTGCGCTTGGGTCAGCAATGGCTCACCATTAAGCCTGCCTCTAGGGATTACGTTCGGGGAATGGTTAGCACTGATCTCGAACGTGCCTCCATGGGGATTGGAAGTTACTGGAGCGTGGTTTAGCCAGATATGCGGTTTATACCCTAGTCCAATGGCATATCCAAGGGGCGGCCTTGTCAGCCTTTCAGTCCCTTGTCGAATCGTAAAGAGATTCCTCCGCCAAAAAAAAAGGCTAATGTCATTTCCATATATTTATTCTGCGGAACGCCTGCGGAAAAGTTAGTCATTACCTCATCTGAGTTTGTGAACACTGCCTACTCCATCCTACAATCCTACATGATTTTAATCTGTCTTGTATTAGCCCCCCTAGACAAATGCCACACGCTAACTTTTCCGCAGTCGTTCCGCAGATAAAAATGTATGAAGATGACATTAGCTGCGGAAGAAATAGCGTGAGGTTTTCGTAAGCTAATTTCATTTCCATACATTTTTTCTGCGGAACGACTGCGGAAAAAACGCGTGTGGCATTTTAAAGGGTGGCTGTACCTCTTGAGTATATGTATTCTGTGATCAGTACGAAAGAAACGAATATTTTGCTCATATTTTGGTTGGAATATTTACTGATTAGTCTGTGCGTGGTCTGTGCGAATGATTTTGGTAAAAATCGTAGAAGACGTGGCTGATGAAAAACTGTAGTATGTTTTTCCTGGTTTCCTATTCATACAGTGCTTAAAACACTTATACAATGTCTGACGTGGTTGTGGCTAAGGGCCAACCAATCCCTGGTGATCCTGAAAAGAAAGGATGGCTTTTTAAGTGGACCAATTACCTAAAGGGTTATCAGCGAAGATGGTTCGTTTTATCTAATGGATTACTATCGTACTACAGGTGAATACTGTCTATAAGGCATTGTTTAAGGGCAGGGTTAATATCCTGCATTGAAATTCTTTATTATTCTCGAACAATATTACTTCAAGCTTGGCCCAATGACGCAGTGAAGTTTTTATGGTTTACCAATTCAAAATTTTTAATTTTTCATTACATGATAGAAAATATGTACCAGAATATATAATCTAGAGTTGAACAATCATTATACTATCATTGTTATAATATTTACTTCAATGACATCTGTTTTATGTAAATAAATAAAAAAAGGTTATTTATTATTATTAGCTAATGTGAACTTTTGAACTCTCAGTTAGTGTATTGTTGTGTCATTAATTAATATGTATGTCTGTTGTATAACATTTTAAACTTTCGCGTTGCATTATTGAGTTAGTTAATTAAGTAGGGTCTAAAAGTGCGCAATATTAGCATAGTAACTCTAACAACAAGTCAATGGTTAATAATGTTCATTAAATACTAGTGATCAATGTCTGTTGTATTTATTATTTTAAATTTATTTAAAATGCTTGATTCTATATTATATAGAGATTACTTATTTTTATTATATGTTAGCTGATTGAAACAGCCTGTGTGATGTTGGTGTTGGTATTACTAAGAGCAATCATTTATTAAGATTTGCGTCTTATAAGGTGTGTTCCAAATGAGCTTATAGCAATGAAAGTGCTCTGAGCGCTCACAACTTTTCCGAATGGGACATCATGCTTACATTAGCAAATGACAGTTGGCCATTCGGAACGACAGCAGCCATTCAAATAGATATAGACTAGATTATTAGAAGTCCTACATAGATAGATAAAAAATGTAATGTCTCACAAAATAACCTGAAAAAAAAAGGTAATAAATTTATCAAAGGCAAAAATATTGTCAACCCTAGTTAGCTGTCATGTCAGAGAATGGTGAGCCTGTAATTTTGCATAGTTTTTACTTTAATTTTACTGAAATAGGTTTTACTCATCATTGAAAAATTTAATGATTTTTTTTATTGGAAGTAAGTCATACAGTGATAACTAAGGTTTTCAAATATTGTAATTTTATACAAGAACTAACTGCACTTTGTGAACATAGTTACTGGATTAATAAGCTTAAGCCTTTGTTAACTTCTAGCTATAACACCTATAGAAGGGGAAGAGGTGAATGAAACCCCTTTATTAAGAATGTATTCACTTGGTACGTGGATATCTTCTTTTGATGTCAGTGCAATGATTTGTTGCTATGTAGAGGGGGTCAAAGAAAGCAAGAAAATATGTGAGTTGACAAATGTGAAACAGAATACATTATCAATGTTAAATAGTAAATATAATAACTTTATAAAAATATATACAGATGGATACAAAACTAATCTTGGAGTAGGAGCTGCTTTCTTTGACTCCCTTATTAAGCTTCATAAATTATTTAAATTAGATAATGATATAAGCTTAATGAGAGCAGAACTAACTACTATATATGAGGCTTTGAAACATATTAGTAATAATCTACCGAATGTGAATGTTGTTGTGCTGACAGACGCTAGGAGCTCACTGCAACATCTGGCTCGATGTTCCTCGGCTACCCGAGGAATGCCGATTGCCTATAAAATCATCAAATTATTATACTTCATACAGAGCAACAAATGTATCAAATTACAGTGGGTTCCTTCTCATATTGGTATTAATGGAAATGAATATGTGGATGGCTTGGCAACCCAAGCTGCCACTGGTGGTGACCATTTGATATGTAAGGTATATAGCTCAGAACTCTGTAGAAAGGCGAAACAATTGTGATGGGATACTTGGCAAAAACACTTTACTGACCAATCAAAATTAAAGGGGATTTGGTACTGCTCCATCACAGACAGAATCTTTAAGGTGCCCTGGTTTATTCATGCCAGCCTCTCCAGGGAACTGCTTATTTCTGCGTTTAATGTCTGGTCAGGTCACATTCCATTAAATAGGTATTTGCATATGATGCGCATTAAGCCATCACCACTATGTACCAAATGCGGTAAGGAGAAGACCTTCACTTTTGATGGAATGTGCTCTGACAAAGGAGAACAGAGAATTTTTTTTATCAAATTTAGATCTGAGGAATTGTGGGATAAATCTAATATTGCGGGAATGTGTAGGTGGTACAGCGGGCCAGATATATAGGTTTATAAGACAATCATTCAAGGAGCGGAATTGTAAATTATGACAAACTTCTCAATCATTGGGCTGAGTAACGATCCGGAGAGCCCCTATGAGGCCGACATGGTTACCATGAGTGACTAAAGCCTCTTAAAATATATATATATATATATTGTAATTATTACGCTTAAAGGTTCAATTAGACAGTGGGTGGAGCGGGACGGCGACGGGCCGTCGGCGCGATATAAGCAGTTCTAATATTTTAGTTACTATGAAAGATGTTACACAGCGCCGTCTCGCCCGGCGTGTGACGTCCCGCCGACGCCCCGCCCGGCGTGCATACAACAGGAGCTTGGCGGGACGGGGCGTGAGTGCGGCGTCGGCGTGTCTTATGAATTTTCCAAAAACATAAATTTTTGTACTGTCAAAAATAGCTGAATATTCCTAAGGTTAAAAAAATTATTATTTGCCTTCTTTTCAGAAATCAAGCTGAGATGGCACATACTTGTAGAGGAACTATCTCACTACTTGGTGCATTAATACACACAGCAGACTCTTGCACATTTGTCATCAGCAACGGAGGTACACAGACATTCCACATTAGGGCACATGATGAGGTTGAGCGACAGAGTTGGGTCACTGCATTGGAGCTTGCCAAAGCTAAAGCTATGTAAGTTATATCTATCATAATATCTACTTAAGTAGCTTATCTATAAAACCATGATTTTTTCTTCAACTGCTTGCAGCGATGTACGGCAACTGTAGGTGTTCACTGAGAGTTATTGATTGAATACTCCTTATAAGAATTATGAAGACAAATAATTTTAAATGTTGGTTTAATCCCCTAGTATGGTAAGAATTATACATTCCTTATAAATCCTGTATTTTTATGATGAATAAACTGATATAAACCTAGATAGTGTCGGTGGCGCTGTGGCTTAGCACTGGCCTGCTAATCGCGAGGTCCGGGGTTCGATCCTGTTAATGTAATGTGTTTTTCGAATTTCATATGTACATTTATCTGACGCTGTCCTAGGGTGAAGGAAAACATTGTGAGGCAACCTGCATACATCTGCAAATAAATTCAAAGGTGTATGTGAAGTTGACTAATCCGCACTGGGCCAGCTTGATTGACTTAGGCCAGGGGTTCCCAACCTTTTACCCTATGCGCCTCACCCAACATTATGCTAAAATATTACGCCCCCCTAGGGGCCAAAATGGGTAGTAAAAATAAGAAAATTAAATAAAGGATGAAAATATTGGTGTGTTTAGTTTTATTCAAAAGTAAGTAATCAATCAATCAAGAAAAGTAAAACATACAATTAATAAGAGCACTATGGCTTCACATTATTAACCAATGTGAATTTGCGTTCATTAAATACTAGTGATCAATTTAAATTGTATGTAAAAACTTATTCCAAAGTATTTAAAAAAGTTTGTAAATTTGCAGTCAAATTATTTAAGCTCTAAAATAAAAAATAGTAGTGACAAAATTAAAACGACATGGAACATTATTAATAATGAAACCGGATGAGTAAAAACTAATAAAAACAATTTTTGTTAAAATATTGAAAATAAGAAAGTTACAGTAGATATTGAGGTAGCTACAGAATTTGAAAAATTCTTTACTGACATTCCAGTTTCAATCACAAAATCTTTGGATTCCTCCCCCACTGTAGCCGAATCTATTCTAAAAGATCATGTTAAAACTTGTGATGATAAATTTAAATTTGCCCATATTTGTGCAAATGATTTAAAAAAGTCATTTAAAACGCTGAATAAAAAGAAAACCGTGGATCTGTGGGGCAACTCTGTAGATGTTTCCCAATCTGTAATAGAAACAATAGCTCCAATACTTGCTAGTATTTTTAATGATTGCATTGACTGTGGTGTGTTTCCTGAACTAATGAAACTGAGTAAAATTATTCCATTACACAAATCTGGTAGCACATCAGACCCCAATAATTTTAGACCTATCTCTGTGCTACCTACTTTTAGCAAAATCTTTGAAATAATAATGTTAGAACAAATGCAAAGCTTTTTTAACAGAAATAATCTTCTACACTGTAAACAATTTGGTTTTAGAAAGGGTCGCTCAACAACTGATGCTGGTGCTGAGTTAATACAAAATATATATGAGGCCTGGGAGGACTCACATGATGCGCTGGGCGTTTTTTGTGACTTGTCCAAGGCGTTTGATTGCGTTCATCATGACACCCTGATCAGGAAATTACACTACTATGGATTTCGCGACACTGTTCTGGATCTACTCGTCTCCTATTTGACTGAGAGGATTCAGAAAGTAGACGTCAACGGGGAGAGGTCCCAGGGCGCCTCGGTTAAAATGGGAGTTCCGCAGGGTTCAATTCTTGGTCCTTTTCTATTTTTAATATATATAAATGACTTGCCTGCTTTTGTACAAGACAGACATGAGATTGTATTATTTGCAGACGATACTTCACTTATGTTTAAAACTAAGGGACGATTGCAAATTTATGACGATGTAAATAGTTCTATCTCAAGAATAGTTTACTGGTTTAATGCGAATAACTTGTGCCTCAATGAAGGGAAAACTAAATGTATAAAATTTGTTTTACCCAATGTTAAAGAGGTTCACACCACTGTTAACATAAAGCATAAAAATGTGGACCCTGTGGATACCGTATTATTTCTTGGTATTACTTTAGATTCAAAGCTTCAGTGGGGCCCACATATTGATAAATTGGCGAAGAGACTTAGTTCTGCAGCCTACGCTGTATGGAAAATACGTCAGCTGACTGATGTTGATACAGCAAGACTTGTATACTTTGCCTATTTTCATAGTGTGATGTCGTATGGCATTTTGCTGTGGGGAAATGCTGCCGACATTCAGACTGTTTTTGTGCTGCAAAAAAGGGCTATTCGTGCTATTTATAACCTTAAAATAAGAGACTCTTTGAGAGAAAAATTTAAAGAAATTGGTATTATGACCGTCGCGTCGCAATATATTTACGAGAATATAGTATATGTTCATAAAAATATACATTCGTTTTGTAAAAACAGTGATATTCATTCAGTAAATTCAGTAAATTAATAATTCTTTCAAAGGCCTTTGTGTACGTTTCTACAATAAAATCCCAAATAATATTAAAGCACTTAACTTGAATAAATTTAAAGTCACTATCAAGGGCGCACTTATGAAAAAAGCATATTATAAAGTGTCTGATTATATGACAGATAAAACTGCTTGGGATTGACAAAAAATGTGATAATTGACGTTCAAAGGGTGTTAACACTTTGTGATAATAGGATAAATTTCATTCGAGTAACTGTTCCACTCACACCGACAGGCATTTCTATATTATAAAAAAAAATGTTTGTGAAATATAATATTGTAATGTTGGCATTTTAAAAGAGGAGACAAAAAATAAATACAAGACCTTCCGAGTTTCTTGCCTGTTCTTCACGAGAAGGCTCTCCCAATTTCCGAACAGGTGTAGAGTCAAATTTTTTTTTTTTTCATTTGACTTGTATTTGCACACATCTTAATAATGGTTGGGGTGTGTGTACATACAAGGATTAAATAATTTAGTTAATTAGATTCTTGGTTGAAGATTTTTATGTTTTTTTTTGACGTCAATAAGTGCCTGTAAAGGTCTATATTGAATAAAGATTTTTGAGTTTGAGTTTGAGTTTGAATGGGTGAATCCTTGGCGTCATAGTAGTCAGTGCACAGCGAAGATCATTTTCCTCAATATACTTACAGTTTAATTCTGGAGCCGCTCGCTATACAGAGTAAATTTTGAGGTACCGGTAACCTCGCAGGATTAGATAGCTAGCCTAGCATCATTAACTACAGCCTTTGTTCTACGACTTTTGATAATTCGTTAGATTTTACTTTCATACAAAAATTAATATTCATTTGATATACCTCTAGAATGTTTGACTACGTGCACAGCGCGCGAGCGTAGCGTTGTCTTCCGTCGTTGTTTATAAATGAAACAGACTTATCAATGTCACGACAGTGCAATAAAAACTTGAAAATTGATTTTTGTTCAATGTATTGAGTTATCTTAAAACTCGTTTAACAAACGTTGTAGTTAATCATGTTAGCTATCTAATCCTGCGAGGTTGCCGGTACCTCACAATTTACCCTGTATACGTTCTTCGCTCTCTACCTCGCGCACTACCTCTTTTACACTGCCGTCGAATTTTTGGAGCTCTAATTTTGGTAACTGTAATCGGCGCTGCTGGTCCGCACTAATAATTGAGCGTACAGTCTCTTCATCGCATACCGATGCAGGTGCTGACTTATTTTGTGTTTTTTCATACTCGAAAGACACTTCTAACCACGAGAGCCTGTATAAATCGTTCGACTGAAGGTCTGCATATATTTCGTCCTCATTAGCAGACGCCTCCAAAAACCACTGATCCTTAATCTTGTCATCACTTCTACTTAAAGTTTCGGCCTTTTCTTTACATTTCAATTTCAATGCCTTTTATTTACTAATATTACATGATACAATAAATATGCTTAACAATTAATTATTTTTCTTATTAGTTTGTCTTTTTGACACAGCCTCTGCCTGGCCTCCTCCAGGCTCTTCCATGTTTCCTCTTCACGCGCCATTGTGGTCTAAAGTGGACCAATAGCTCCTCCGAGCTCATCCGACCATCTCCTACATTATCTACCCCTCTTCCTCGATTGTAGCGAGGGGTACATTCTGCTAATGCTCTGGTTCATTTCTCCCTTCGTTCTCTGAGCATGTGGCCTGTCCACCTCTACTTTATCCTCCTTACTTTTGTTTCCACATCCTCCCACTTTGTGATCCTGTTTATGTCTAAACCTCTTATTCTGTCTCTCTTGGTACAGCCCAATACACTTCTCTCCATGCTTCTTTGACATGAGGCAATTTTTTGGGAGTTTTACAGTGTTTTTGCCCAGGTTTCACATCCATACGTCAATATTGGTAATATGCAGGTGTTGAATATTTTCTTTTTGATTGTTAGAGGGTACTGTTTGTTTTTTAGGATTCCTTTCAATGACCAGAATCTTTTCCAGGAGTTTGTCACTCTCCTATCAATTTCTTGACGTGGCAGTGTGTGAATCGCCTATAACGCCCTTTTGTATCTAATTTAGAAAGGCAAGAACTGATTATGAAAGCTGCATTTTAAATATCGGCCCGAAGGCCTTTTAGGCTATTCACACATCACTGCCACGCACCACGGAGCGTAGCGCGTGAATGCGTGTTCTTACGTTGCTTGTAAGTATCTCCGTTTGTATAGAAAACACGCACAGTCCAACACACAGAAAACGCATCCACGCGCGTTCATGCAGATCACGCGCCTACAAGCGGTGAAAGACGCACCCACGCGCGTAGGTGCGCGTGAGATGCAAAGTATGGCACACCGAGTCTCGCAGTGCCGTGCGTGATTTTGTAAGGGCTTGACGTTGATTTTGAAAACGCAACTACGCGCGTGAATGCGTAAAAAACCAGCATGATGATGCGGATCTGCACCCCCGCAAGTACGCACGTACCTGCGTCGACACGCATGATGCAGCGTGGCGCGTGGCAGTGTGTTAATCGCCATAATGTAGGTAGTCTTTTATGTATCCGGTATGTAGGTATTTGTCCCATCATCCCATGCCTTTCGTTTGTCTTGTATTTTTTGTTTAATGTTTTTGTCAATCCATGGTTTGAGTGGTGGTTTCGTGTTTGGGGTGTGCTTGTCAGTGGCTTCGCGAACGATATATTCGAATTCTTCCCATTTGCAGTTCGTTGTGCTATGTGAACTCATTAATTTTAAAAGGTATTTTATTCATATAAGGCCGAGTTTATGCTCTCTGCGTCGGATTTAAAGTTATTTTTCTAGTGGATTTTTTAAAATATAATCTTAAAGCAAAGGACGAAAAATAATACTAGCATATGTTTTTTGATGTATCCTAATTATTATCTTTCGTTACTTTTTCAATAGAGAAATTTTTGAATTATGGATTCTTTTGTTGTTTTTTGTCCGCTTATCCCGATTAAATTTAAGTGAGAGCCCAAATTTACGGCTGAGACTCAGTATTAGTAACAAGTATTAGTGAATTGTTCCTTTGTCTAATTATTGTGGACATAAATCAATATCATAAATTAGACATATGGGACCTTCACCATGCAATGGAATAATTCTACTGTAAGGCATAAAAATAAGCTGGAACCATTTTCTTAGAGATTTTATCATATATTTACTATTTATACAAAATAAAAAAAATATTTGGAAAATGGTTTTCCCATTATTTTTGGAAAATAATGGGTTAAATAATTTGAAGTTTGAGTGTAAAGATGTAGTTTCTTGTAATCGCTGTAAATTTCTTTGTTGTTGCAACACAGGTGCTATTAATGGAAATGCTATATAGCATAATATTAATTCACAAAATTTTTAATTACCACATGCAGCAGGAGCGTCGGTGGCGCAGTGGACTCGGCACTTGCCTTCCAATCGGGGGGTCGGGGTTCGAGACCCGCCATGTACCAATGTGTTTTTCATTTCGAATTTCATATGTACATTTGTCTGACGCTCCTACGGTGAAGGAAAACATCGTGAGGCAACCTGCATACATCTGCGAAGAAATTCAATGATGTATGTGAAGTCGACCAATCCGCACTGGGCCAGCGTGGTTGACTAAGGCCTAATCACCCTAATATATAGGGTAGGCTCGAGCCCCTCGGTGGGGACGTATATGGGCTGTGATGATGATGATGATGACATGCAGCAGACTACCAAAATCTTCATAATGGCCGATTTAAAAATTCTAACTGTCCCTCCCGAAGTGAGCTTCATAGTTGTGTCGATATATGCATAGTCCTTACATATTATAAAACAAAGTCCCCCGCCGCGTCTCTCTGTCTGTCTGTTCGCGATAAACTCAAAAACTACTGCACCGATTTTGAAGCGGTTTTCACCACTCGATAGCGTGATTCTCGAGGAAGGTTTCAGTATATAATTTGTTAAGTTTTTGTATTTATTTCTGTGTACTGTAAATTAACGATATTTGTTGAAGATGTCGGGGAAAAAATAAATTGAGGCGAAACGTAGGCAGTTCGCGGGCACAGGCAGCTAGTTTAATATAAACGGGTTCTCAACAGTCGCGCCCAGGAGTCGGACGACGAGGAGGACCAGATGGCGTCGACGGCGGCGACGGCGGGCGGCGAAGGTGAGGCGGAAGATGCGGGGGGCATCGCGCGGGAGCTGGCCGCCAGGTTCCACGACTTGCGAACTTGTTCGGAACTCGTCGCCCGCCACGGAGCCACCTTGCAACGCTCCCTGGTGGACCTAGAGACGCCGCCTATAGATGCTACGAAGCAGGTGTCCGAGCGGGCAACACTATTCCGGATATCCTGCAACGCTATGATGAATGTAAGTTGTCCTGTCTGTCACTTTTAGATGACGTTTCAAGCTCATTCAATATTCACCGATTTTTTTTTGGGTAAAATTTTGTGGATAGACGTTTTATAAATTATTCAAAAATCTTTATTCAACATAGGCTGCTTTATGTATCTAAAACATAAAGCAGCTCATTAAACACTTATAAATAGATACATGAATAAAAAACGTCTTTGGCGCGGCGGGAATCTAACCCGCGTATTCAACGTACCGTGTTGACGCTTTAACAACCGGGTCATGCACGAACTCTTACCAGCCCTGATGAATTTTTTTTATGGGATAGGGGGCAAACGAGCAAACGTATCACCTGATGGTAAGTGATTACCGTCGCCCATGGACACCCGCAACCCCAGAGGAGTTACAAGTGCGTTGCCGGTAGGGCATCGAGAACCGGCCCTATTTTAGGAACCGGTTCTTTCGGTTCCAAACTCAAGCCGGAACCGGGTACCCGGTTTTTTCGGTTCTTTCGGTTTTTTGATAAATTCTAGTTGATAAGATGTGCTATCGTTTATATAGATTTTGTACAATCAAAATGAATAAAGGAGAATGAATCTTAATAAAACACACTTAATTGGAAATCACATTATTTATTATTTTTATAATTATACTCACAATTACAAAAATTGTTTTTAGTATTATTTAGCAAGACTCAGTTCTTAAAATCACAGTCTTTTCGTAGTTGCGATAATACAACTCAAATCACACACAATTATCATATTGGATGCTAAAACTGGCTATCAGCCTAGATATTGCCAAAGCCTTCGACAGAGTCTGGCACAAAAGTCTTCTCTCCAAGCTTCCGTCTTACGGTCTACTTGTTCAGCTCTGTACCTAGGTGGCTGATTTCCTGCGTGAGCGAAAAATTCGTGTCCTTTTGAATGGATGCAATTCGCAGCTTATGCCAGTGAATGCCGGAGTACCCCAGGGTTCCGTTTAATCCCCGACACTCTTTCTTTCGCATATCAATGATATGATTCCTCTTGGGAATATTCATTGCTATGCAGATGACAGTACAGTGAATGCGGGATATTTTGGACACCCAACGGCTGCACGGGTGGACGGGTGGGTGACCCAAGATGAGCCAGACTCTCCCCGGTAGACACCGGGGAGAGTCGGGATCATCTTGTCACTGAACTCAACCGGGTCTTGGACTTCATATCTAAATGGGGCACAGAGAACCTGGTTGAATTCAATGCCAAGAAAACACAGGTGTGTGCGTTTTCGGCAAAAAAGTCACCGTTTCTTCCCATTCCTTCTCTTCAGGGCACAAAACTGGAGCTGCAGAGCAGTATTAGCATGCTTGGCATAGACGTGCGCTGCGACCTAAATCCCCACTTCCACTAACCATCAGGTGGAATGGAGTCATTTGCTAGACCCACAATAAAAACAGAACCAAGTAATGTGACAAAAGAGAAATAAATAGGTATAACGAACGTTATCACGACACGCGCGCGCGTGTTCAGCAAAAACATTAAAATAATTACGTTATTAATTAATTTATCAGTGAAATAACGGTAATTTGGATGTCTTTTGATACTCGAGATCTAGAATGTATTAATTTTTGGCACTACGCCAAAAATTAATACATTCTCGATCTAAGGTATAATCGAGGTAGCTCGATCCACACTTGTGGAATCAGTTTTATGTCATTATGTGGAAGAGGCAAGTGAAAACAATATTATGATATGATAATAGCTTGATATTTAATAAATAGACGTATCTAAATTTATTTTAGGAAAGAACCGAAAAAACCGGTTCCCCAATTTACAGAACCCGTTCTTTCAGGGACCCTCAGAACCGGGAATTCCCGGTTCTTTTGGAATCGGGAAAAACCGGTTCCGATGCCCTAGTTGCCGGCCTTTAAGGTAGGAATACGCTCTTTTCAGTTGTATTGACCTCTTTTGTGCTTTGTTAAGCCAAAGTAGACTTTATTCACTTGATTTTGTTAGGTACGTAGCTAACGTTGAAAAAATCCATTTCAGAAATCATTACAGATTTCTTGAAAATTTGTTGAGAATAGAACAAGCTTATAAATTGTATATTTGTGACCTTGTAATTTGTATAAAAAGCGGGTATCGAACCAGCATATTCAACGCGTAGTGCAGCCCCTGTAGCACGTCCACTAAAACACGATATGATAAAGCGATTTATCACGGTGAACTGTCAAAATACGACGAAACCCTATTGTATTTTGACAGTTCACCTCGAAAAACCGCTTTTTCATATCGTGTTTTGTTGGACGTGCTAGGGGGGCTGGCACAACACGATATGATAAAGACGCGACGAAATTTTTCGTTTATTTATTCATTGTTCAATGTATGTAGCATTCTTTCTAACAGAGTAGTTGCTGAATGGAACAAATTACCAAAGGGTGTAATTTCAGCATCAAACACAAATACATTTAAAAAAGACTAGACTGACATCTAACCAACTGTAACAAGACTAAATGAATATTATTGACTATCCCTGCGTTCCAGATAAAGCACTGCTACTTTCTGAGGCTAACATCTGATGTTAGCCTCGTTTTGCGTTTCTTTTAAGAAATGTTGACATTTTTAGCCGCGCTAATTGTTACAAATGAAACGCAAGGTACTGATTTTTCGTGCTGAATTTTGACACCTCTCTCAATTAGTCCAGCCACTTAAAATTTTTTATAATATAAATCAGAATTGGCTAATACTACAAATATCTTTCAATAATTTTTTTAAATCCGCTAAAAATCCTTTTTGATTCATGAAAAAAAGATTCCAAATGTCAAATTTGAAAGCTGTCAAAAAGTGGTATCAGAGGACCCATCTATTAACATGGGTATTTGATGCTAGCATTTCGTGTTAAAAATGCTTAAATGAAACGCATGACAACCAGCAAGAAAAACTAGCATCACCGGCTAATGGAACGCAGAGATGCTAAAAATGTTGGTATTTATGGCTAAAAATGCTTATCTGGAACGGGCCGTATGACTAGTTGGATACGGGCCTATCAGTTGTTCCAACTGCCTGCTTGTTAAACAATAATAACAATAACAATTTTTTAAGAAATTGCAAAGTCAAGAATCAAGATCGAGCATGTTTGAAATGAATTTTTTTGTGATTGTCAAGTAATTTTCACTTGATTTTTACTTGGTTACGTTCCAAAACAAAATTCCCCTTCTCGGGTAAAGTTAGCCGATTGAAAATCGGTTTTGGAACGGGGTAAAAAGTGATTTCTCGAAGAATTCTGACCTAGCGTCGAATCTTCGAATTTTCGAAAATCGATCTGTGAATTTTCTAACCTCTTTCTTCCTTATTATGTTTCATCGCTATCTCTCGGTGGAGAGTATATGTTCTATGATCACTCGCTGTCGCTATCATCTTTCTGGATTTGAAGTTATTTGCAATGTGCAAACTTGCTACAATAGGTAATTCTTTTATAATTTCCACAATTTACCCCGTCAAGTTAATGTCAACTGTCACTACTGTCAGTAGTGACAGTTGACATTAACATAACAGCCATGACATAATAATTACCACCCCTGAGCAGAGGCGCGTTCAGATCCTTCACGCGAAGTACAACTTTTCGCTCTAACCCCGTTCAATGCCTTTGAGCGTGACAACCGGGTGAAACAACCGCCCGTTCAAGACCTTTGAGTGTTGGCGCGAGTTACAACCGAACAACCATCGAATTTGATGGTTGTAAAACGCTCTGACGTTTCTTACTGAAATACTCTTACGTGATTGGATGATATTGGCGGCCATATTCTAAAATGTCATCTGATAGAAAGAAAGAGAAATAAAAGTTCATGTGAAAGAGGGAGATAAAAGATTTGGTTGCTGCAATCCGTTCAACGCCTTTGAGCGAGTTAAAAAACAACCGGACAACTACACCCAGAGGCGCTGAACGCGCCTCTGCGTTCAGAACCTACGCAGAGTGCACTCCGAGTGCACTCTGACAGCAACCGACCCGTTTAGAGCCTCGGGGTAAAAAACGCTCTGACAGGCGGTTAGTACACTCTGTGCCCGTTCAGAAGCTTCGAGTGATGCAACCAAACAACCAACTCGAGCGTAGGGTGAAAAACACTCTGACAGATGTTATGTCAATGTCGATGTCAAAAATACGCAAATTATTTATTATTTATTAAATAACACTACTTTGAACACTTTTAAGCCTAATACAAGGGAAATATAGTGATTTCTATGTGTTGTAATTATTTTTAATCAGAAAAATGGATATTGACTGTAAGGATTAGTAATATTTTGCCCTTTGCTTGATCTTGATCGGCAAGATACAAACTAAAAAAAAAGATAGCAACCGATCCGTTCTGCCTCGTTCGAACCTCGGAGCGAGTGTGAAAAACACTCTCGGTTGCATTACTCTGACCCTCGGAACGCAACTCTGAATTTTATAGGATAAATAATCGCTCTTTCCAGGACCTAATTGACTCGGCAAAGTCATTCCAAAACACCTCGATAAAAATGCTCCGATGTGTTTTGGAACTGGGATTGAGTCAATTTAGCTATTTACCGAGCGAAACTTATCCGTTTTGGAACGCAACCTAAGTTGGCAAACAAACATAGGTACTGCCCACCGCAGGCCTATTCACTAACTACGGTTGGTAACTAGAACTGTCATTTTTGAAAGACTATATCCATTACTGGTTTAGTGATCTTATGTGTTATGGCAGCGTTCATGATAGCAGTAATGGATGGTAAGTTCCTTTCAAAAATGACAGTTCTAGTTAGCAAACGAAGTTACAGAATAGGCCTGCTGATGGTAAGTGGTAACAGTCACCTATAGCACAGTAGTAGTATATATGTATACAGTAGACCAACTTCATACGCGCCTCGATCTGGGATCGCACTCGGATCGCATCTACAAGGGCAGTCACGAATGCAGTCTCCGTTTCGCACGCGCGAAACGGAGCGCACGGTGTCGGTCGCGGACGGCGCACAGTGGTCCGGATTTTCAAAAAGGTGGACATAGGATCGAAAATGCTTATTTAACTTAACAAAAAATTGTTTCGTATAGGAAATTTAACGCTGATTAATACTTATTTCTACAACTTTTCAAAAAAACTGCTCCTTCACGTCAAAAAAAAATATTGAAAATAAAAATGTATGGGAGAAAATCTATTTTATTTTTTTTCTCCGTTCAGTATCAAAGTATAGCAAGCAAACCTTATATTCTGGTAAGTACTTATTGTCCTTAATACGACGACATATAAATTGCTTGCGTATCCCTGCGGCCTTGGCGCCTACGATGCTATAAAGTTTAAAATTTTTATGTTGAATTATCTTATTAGGTTGGGGAAAAAGTCTTTTCGCATTATAGTATGTATAAACTTGTAATAAAATCTCTTTGGCTATACTATTTGTATCTGGCTGGTTTTGGTATCATTGAAAGTTTAAATTTTAAAGATCATAATTCCAAATTCAAATTAGGAAAATGTGTGATTTTCATTTGTTTTTCGTACCGCCAAGATGAGTGAATCTAATGAAGAAATTCGATACATTTTAAAGTTTTACTACAAAAAAGGTAAAAATGCAACGCAAGCCGCGAAAAAAATTTGCGATGTTTATGGACCTATTGCAGTGTCTGTGAGAGTAGCACAAATTTGGTTTAAGCGTTTTCAATCCGGAAATTTTGATGTCAAAGATGCACGTCGCTCTGGTCGCCCTATTACAGATAAAATGGATGCCATTTTTGAAAAAGTGGAGCAAGATCGGCATGTCAGTAGTTACGACGTAGCTGAAGAACTGGGAATTGACCACAAAACAGTTTTGGCGCATTTGAAAAAAACTGGGTACACAAAAAAGCTCGACATTTGGGTACCTCACGAGCTCACTGAAAGAAACCTAATGAACCGTGTACTCATTTGTGATTCTTTATTACGACGTAATGAAACCGAACCATTTTTGAAGAAGCTGATAACTGGTGATGAAAAGTGGATCACGTACGACAAGAACGTGCGAAAAAGGTCGTGGTCAAAGGCCGGTCAAGCTTCACAGACTGTGGCGAAACCCGGGTTAACTCGCAACAAGGTGATGCTGTGTGTGTGGTGGGATTGGAAGGGCATTATTCATTATGAGCTGTTACCACCAGGCAGGACCATCGATTCTGAACTCTACTGCGAACAACTGATGAGATTAAAGCAAGAAGTTGAGAGAAAGCGGCCGGAATTAATCAACAGAAGGGGTGTGGTTTTTCATCATGATAACGCTAGACCTCACACATCTTTAGCAACTCAGCAAAAATTAAGAGAGTTTGGCTGGGAGGTGTTAATGCATCCGCCGTATAGTCCTGACCTTGCACCTTCAAATTTCCACCTGTTTCTTCAGAATTCTTTAGGCAGTGTCAGGTTAACATCACGAGAGGACTGCCAAAACCACTTGTCGCGGTATTTTGACCAGAAGTCCCAAAATTTCTATAGCAATGGGATCATGTCCCTACCTACAAGATGGCAAAAAGCTATCGAACAAAATGGTACCTACATACTTTAGTTAAATGTAAATAAACTATATTAAAAAATGTTTTGAATTTTCTTAAAAAATGCGAAGGAACTTTTTCCCCAACCTATTATTAACGAGTTTTTCTATTAAAATTAATCCAAAATATATTTTTTAATAAAACAAGCCCCCCGCGTGCCCCATCCTTTTATTAGGCTCGCCCCCTATTACTTGGAACTTAAATATAACTGGCGAAATTACAGTGTACTATAGTGTAGTATACACCTTTGCCTTCGGGGAATATAAAGCGTGACGTTATGATAAAATAAGCATTTTTGCTTATTTTTGTTTTAAATAATCTTCTGTTGATTATTCTTTCATCTGTTGATATTTCCTATTGATAAATCATGGTTGATATTGGTGGTTATACTACTAGTGTGACTTATCTTGAAAGAAACAATTAGAAATAGATTTAGCCCTGAAAAGGGCTTTTTCTGAAGTCTTGAAAATGACTATTTTAAGTCATCATCATCATCCGAGCGTTATCCCGGTTGCGACCTTACGGGCCGGGCGGACCCCGGGCCCGTAAGGTCGCAACCGGGATAACTTGTCTTCCAGTCTAACCGGATACGGCTGAATATCACGACCCTTTGACTATTTTAAGTAGTCCTGAAAAGGACCACAACTTAACTACTACTACTAACAAACTCAATTCTAACAATTACAACATCACTAAATTTGTCACGTTTACATTAATGGATCATGTTCAGACTGCAACTCCTGTAGATCCATATTTTCGGTTTCTTCTGTTACTACCTCAGGCAACAACAAAAGCTCTTTAACATCTGGAAAAAAATCGAATTGCTTTGAGTTGCTGTATTTTGGTCGAATATGGGATAAATATGGGTCTGAACTAATTAAAAAATTATGAAGCAAGTCCTCGTTGGTCTTTATCCTGTTAAATTTTCTTGTGTGAGACTCACGAACTCTTCGAAATTCTTTATTTCTTGCTTCTCCAGCTTCTTCGGAAAGAATGCCAATTGGTAGGAGGCCAAAGTGATGACAAATGTCTGCACCGTGTATGAGTAGCTTGTGCACACTTGCGGGCATATAAAACCATGGGTATAGATGAACAAAGATCTCAGCTGTTTCTCTGCAATAAGTCCTGAATTTTTCAATATCTATGGCACATCCTGATGAAATCGTTTGAAGAATAACTGCAAAATGCTTCAGCAGGTCTTTGTCAACATTGGTTATTTCGGCAGATTTCTCATAATCTCTAAAAAACCTTCTGGCTGTGTTTCCGTCGTTTGTGGTTCCAAAGCCTTGCTTCACAAAATCCACAAGTATTCCCATTTGCTGTTTGAATTCTTCTTGTGTCAAATGTTTCTTCGCAGCTTTTAGTTGCTTGTTAGCACCTCGTGCAGTTCACATCTCAAAGTCCATGTTGTAAGATATGTGTAGAATACACTCCATACAACGAATCCACATATGAAGAGTAGAAAGTCCATATTTATAAACATCTTCTCGAACAGGTCTTGTAAATACTTCTGACAGCTTGTTCATCTCAGTTGGCTTAGCAAGGCAAATATTGCAGGCAGATGCAAACGAAGTATTATATCCGTTATAATAGTGGCCACTTTTCCGTCGATCATTGTCATATGAAGCTTGTGACTAATCTCTAGCCCTGCCCATTTTGTAGAATCGATGTTTTTTATTTCTTCCTTCAATGCAGCTTCTTCTTGCTTGATGTATTCTGCTGTCTCTTTACAAAACTCGAACTTAATGGGCCTGCAATAATGTGTTGAAGAAGGTGTTTGGTTTTCCCATATGGTGTTATTAGAAACTAATTTAAGAGGGACAAGACTTGATATGAAAACCGATGAATCACTGAAGTCTACATCTTCATTCCTTTGCTTGTAGGTACTTTGTGAAGAAGCACCATCAAAACCCCATTTACTAATTAACTTCAATCCTTCAGTTGACGAATCAATCTGGGTACCAGTAATTTGAAGAATCTTCTGGACTGTCAGATCCAATAGGGCTTGAAGCTTCACTCTGGCTCCTCTCTCAGTAATTTCTAAATCATGAGGATAGCATCTATTTTTAGCTTCAAGGAGTTTGTGATACGATGGTAACACTGGAACTTCACAATCTAACAGCGCTTTCCTTAAACACAAGTATTTCCATTTTGACAGGTTCAATGATGTATAAAGACCAAGAGCATAATCTCCATCAAAAGTTTTTTTCGTATTTTTCTTAAACAATGTGGCTTGAACGATAGCAACACTATCAGGGTTCTTCGTTATATGGTCAATAACACGAGCTAAGTCATTCTTCTTGTCTATCCTAAGTCTTTCGACTAATGCAAAAGTAAGTTCTTCCGGCGAATAGTCCAAAAGAGACTCTGAACGTCTTTTCTTCTGGTTGTTGCTGAGGTCAACAAAAGGCTTCCTAATCTGAACTTCGGTAGATGTGCCCACAGTTGTTGTACTAGATGTCGACGGAATCACAGCTGTTGTAGTATCGATGTCAAATGAAGTATTGTCTGACGATATGTTTTCGATAACTTCATCTTGGGCTTGAAAAATCTCGGATAAATTAACAGTAGTGCAATTTGGCCAACTAATATTTGATTGTAACCACGCAGCATGTCTATTCATGAAAGTTTTCTGATTTCTAGAAGCACTTGTCCATCTGCGATTGATATTACTGACGTAGTTCTTCAAAAAGGTCTTGATTATTTCTAAATCTTGTGAACATGTTTCAACTGGGATATGTAGAATAATAGCTTCATAGAGTCGTGCCCAATTTTTCATATCTCCTTCAACACGGAGGAACATAAAGATGTCCAAGTTTGTTACAAATGCAGCCATAACGAAACTCACTAAACTTTCACACAGCACGGATAATTAGATATGTTGCTTCCTCAAGGGTTGAGAAACAAGTGCCTTTAATTGTTTCATGCACAGATATTTATAACAAACACACGCGCGCAAGTAGTGACTGACAAAATTAGTACCACATCTTCAACAGCCAATCAGCGTCGTCGATGTCTCCGGTGGTGGGGGTAAATGATTCTTATATCACAGGAGTCGTTTCAGTCAGTTACAAATAGGCAACGAATCAGCACGTGACTGTTGTTGAAGACTTTTATTACTATTTTTTATTAAAATAAAATGAAACAAATGCTGGAATGCGTATGTTTTAATTCTTATATAATTAAGAAATTATGTTTTAAATTCAGCATAATTGAAAAACTCGATAATAATTTAAAAAAAAACCAATTGAAATTTTAAACTTTGAATCGTCGTAGGCGTCAAGGCCGCAGGGATACGCACGCAATTTATATGTCGTCGTATTAAGAACAATAGGTACTTACCAGAATATAAGGTTTGCTTGCTATACTTTGATACTGAACGGAGAAAAAAAATAAAATAGATTTTCTCCCATACATTTTTATTTTCAATATTTTTTTTTGACGTGAAGGAGCAGTTTTTTTGAAAAGTTGTACTACAACTATTAATCAGCGTTAAATTTCCTATACGAAACAATTTTTTGTTAAGTTAAATATGCATTTTCGATCCTACGTCCACCTTTTTGAAAATCCGGACCACTGTGCGGCGTGTTACTGACTACTGAGCGTAATATTATATTAACGTATTTATGGAAGCGAGCAGCCCTATCGCGGGCCAAGGCACCAAGCGGATGATGCCGAGCGGCCGTAGGTATAACATTTTAAGAGGTGCGTGCGAATGATCTTATTATAACGATGAGAGCGGTGTGAGCGCTCACAACTGTTCCGAATGGGATATCGCGCTAACATCGATAATGTCGTCATCTGTCAAGACCCTCTTTCTCGGGAACGCGTAGAGATATCAAATTTAAATTTGTATCGAATACTCGGGTCTACAGTAGCGACGGGCGATTGTTACTAAAAACAATCGAATTTATCGATTGTTGTGTTTATTCGAATGCATTCGAATAACTTTCGGTGTTATTCGATTGTTGCGTCGATTGTCGGCCACAGGCGCGGACTGGCCGGGCGCGCGGCTTACAACAATTTATTCGAATATACCAATTCTGTGATAATTAATGCTTGGTCTATTGGTAATTTAGTATAGCGCGTTAGCGCGTGAGACGAAATTCACTTGAAAAAATACATAGGTATATACAGGATGGATTTTTGAGATGGGATTTAAAGGGCAGGTACATTAACCGTTATAGTTACAAGAAAACATTCTTAGGCAACCATCCATAACTTTTTAAGATATTCTGATCTGCATTCACAGATTTTGGAAAAATGTTACAGTCAACAAAAAAAATGCTCAGATAGCAAAAAAACATTTTTTATGCCTATCGATCCTATTTCATGTAGGGATCAAAAGACTCTATGGGACCATTTAAGGTATGAGTACTAGAAACGACAGAAATCGCCAAAAACATTTCCCATACATTTTGTACGGAAAATCCTCGGATCCTATTTCTTACGGTGATCTCTCTATGAATCCGATTTCTTACTTGTGTTTGCGCATTTGTTTATAAACAGTTGACTTGTGATTCAATCAATTTACATACATAAATACATCATTACGTTATAACCTTCGTGGAATATGAATGGATGGATAGATAGGGCGATTGATTATAACGTTAAATTTGTGAGAGTTACTAGAAAAACAATCGAATCGACATTGTCGCCTGGATAGTGTTACATCACCCCCGCAACCCGCTCGCGCGCCGATGATGTCGTCCTACTTGTAATTGTGATTCGATTGTTAATTCGATTGTTGTTTGGCGACGGTGAATGAATCGACAATCGAATACGCAATCGCACAATTGTCGATTCATTAGATTTTTTTTTTACTCACAATCGCTCTTCGCTAGTCTACAGTCTCTTTCAGCTGTGAAAATCATTCAACGCGATTAAAAGATATGACTGTTTAATATGTCGCATATTATCGCAAATTTTGCGATCACAAGTGAATCAAAACCTATAGGGTACATCCTGTTGACCTAGGATCATGAAATTTTTCAGGCAGTAAGGTCTTATGGCACACGTTAAGAAAGAAACCGTAAATCAGTTCATAGGAACTTATATATGTTATATATATGTAAAATTGAATCGCCGGTCGTTAAACTGGATTTACATTTGTCGAAAGCCGGATTTATATTTGTCTGACGTGTCGTGTTGTGATGCTCTCTGACGTGACTGCTAGCGTTCACATCTATGTGTCGCATTCTGATGTCTTATGATTTTTTGAATCAATACAGTTGTAGCTCGCGGCAAGTTCACACGTGCACAATGTTTCTCCACGAATCGTTCGACTTCTATTCTAATCCAAACATCCCAAACAGTAGCTCTAATGGACTGGTGTCAAAATTCTATACATTTCGTATCATCAATTATAAATAAAATGAAAGAAAAAGGCTACACGCGCAATAATAATAATAATAAATATATTTATTTTCCTTCCACATTACAATGTTTCAAACAAATATGTTAACAGTGCAGTATAACGTGGAAGAACAGGAGTCCAAATAGGTAAACCCGTGCTATGGATCTCCTGGTCTCCACCCCCTTAGGACAAAGAAAGTAAAATATTTATATCTATCCTTATTACAAAAGAAATGTACCTAGTTACCACTTATAAATACATGATGTGTGAAATTATTTTAAAATGTTGTATAAGTGTGTGTGGGTGTGGGAGTATGTGTGAGTTTGTGCGTGTGCGTGTGTATGTGTGTGGGTGGATGTGTGCAATCGTGCGTGTGTGTGTTTATGTTTTTTTATTATTATCATATCATTGTTTTTAATATGTTTTCCGTTTCTTCATAATTTAGTGTTAAGAGGTATTTAGATACAATCTTCCTACATTTGTGTTTGGTCATGGGATATATACAGGATGTAACTGAACACCCCAATAACATTTAAGGGTATGTATCCATCAGACGTAGAAATTCTGTAGGTAAAATATTAGGGCTAACAAACCTAGTTTTTTTTCCATATAAACTGAATAAATTATTTTTTGGTATTAAGTGCCGACAGCCCTACGTAAGCGTACGAGGAATACTACGCTCACGTCATACAAACTAAATAAATAATTTTTTGGATTAAGTGCCGACAGCCCTACATAAGCGTACAAGGAATACCGTGCTCACGTCTGTCACGTGTCATGTTGTGTTTAAATTTCTTTTGCGTTAAGAGCTGATTATGTTTGTCACTTGAAAGTTTTTGCTTTCAGTTAAAAATCAAATAACTCTAAAAGTATTGGGGTTCCAGGTCTCAGACAAGCACCGATGGTCTATTTAGTATCTAACTTATATGCCCCTTAAATATTATTGGGGTGTTCAGTTACACCCGGTATATATAGCATATTATTAATTTTATTATACAGGGTGTCCCAAAAAATAGTGTCAAGCGTAAGTCCAGAGTTAGAGCACCTCTTGGAGTACCCGAATCACCCCCATGTATGTTCCGCGATTATTCGTAGTTTTCGAGTAATAATTTTTTTTTGACTTTTTGAAAATTTTGATCCAACGAACTTAAAAATTTTAAATAAAAAAAGTAGAACATATTTTAATGTTTTTCTTTTTGCCACTGAATCATCTTTAGTGCTTCTTTTATGTCTAAAATAATCAGCTTTGTAACTTTAGTGGAAATTTAGAAAACAGTAGTGTAAAGTCAAAATTTGAATGTTAGTTGAATAATTACTTAAAAATTCATCTTTCAATTAAAAATCTAAACAGGCGAATTCATGGTTTCTAAGTATGTGTAAAAACTTCTCTAGACTTTCTGCTTTCATAATCATTTAAAAAAAGAAGTACTTAATAGCTAACGAAGTAATTAATAGCTACTTTGGCTTAAATCGGCCATCAAAGACAGCGAGGTGAAAATTTCATAAAATTTACCAAATTCCTATCAGATGATAAAAAAAATATCTGGTCTTTTTATAATTTCTAAGGTTCAGATTAATTACAATTTAGCAAAAATTAACTACATGAAACCCATATTTAAATATTTTTCTCGCGGATCACATCGGTTGTAGTGTTGGATGTAACGCAGTACTTACCTGCTAAAAAATTGCCCGAGTGAGAGGATATGAAAGAGACCGCATTATTGCTATCTCTCTCACTCTCATTGGCGAAATGGATAACTGTAACTGAGGAATGCTATTCTTTGTGACAAGGGGATGAGGCGGGGGGTGTAGTCCGAGCGCCTATTGTGTTCTGGCGCCAGTCGTTTGCCTGCTTTTGTTTGCGCCTTACGTACGATACGCTCATTTGTGATTATTTGACGAACTTTGCTTTCTTTACGGACCTTGAGTGCGATTACGATTTGGTTTTGTGTGAATACGGGATTTTGACAAATTTGGCATTCTTAACGGACTTTTCAAGCTCTTCATTTTGTGATGTCTTTTTCATCGCAAGAATATGCTCTTATGCATTACTTTTATGGATATGCAAGAGGAAATGCTTCTGAAGCAGCCAGGTTGTTCCGGCAGCAAGTACAAAATGGAGGTGGACCTCAGCCTGAAACTTGGCCTGATCATCGCATGATTTTAAGAGTACATAACTCTTACATGGAAGGACGCCTACCAGGTAAAAGATCGGGGCGCCCATCTGAAATGAGTGACCCAGATACTGTCCAATCAGTGGTCGAAGAAGTGGTGAGAGATCCATCAGTTAGTGTAAGAACAATAGAACGTCGAATCGGAATTCCGAAATCACAAGCACATCGAATACTTCATCAAGAGCGTTTTCACCCATATCACATCCAGAAAGTTCAGCAGCTCAAGCCCGCAGACTACCCGAGAAGGGTGGCATTTTGTCAGGAAATGTTACGGAGACAAGCTGAAAACGAAAATTTCTTTAAAAATATTCTATGGACTGACGAATCACATTTTAAGCGATGTGGGGTGTTTAATGCGCATAACTACCATTCGTGGAGTATTGAAAATCCACACCTCACAAGGTAATCTAATTTCCAAGAACAATTTAGTATCAATTTGTGGTCAGCCATCCTAAACGGACAGCTGATTGGTCCGTTCGAACTACGGGACCGACTGAACAGCGAGGCCTACTTGCAATTTCTACGACGTGATCTCGGCGTCTTATTAGAAGATGTAGACCTATTAACGCGGAGAAATATGATTTTTCAAAACGACGGCGCTCCATGCCATTTTGCTAGAAATGTTAGACAACATTTGTCTGAAACATTTCCAGGTAGATGGATCGGTCGTGGAGGGACCATTGCGTGGCCGCCACGGTCCCCCGACTTGAACCGCATAGATTTTTTCGTCTGGGGATACTACAAGGATTTAGTATACGCCAAGGACATTACAAACGTCACAGTGTTAAGAACAAAATTAAGACAAGCGAAAGAAACAATAAAAAACAACAGAATTGCATTTATAAATTTAAAAGAAAACTTTTTTAGACGATGTAGAATATGTATTGAGCACGAAGGTCGTCATTTTGAAAACTTTCTTTAAGCGATCGAATAATAAATACTTTGGAAATAATGTTTTGTTTCATTTATTAAGTTATAATAAACCTTCAAAGGTTATTAAAGATGGCAGCAGGAACAGTTATTTTTGACCTTCAAATAATAAATTTTTAGCTTTTCTACAATCATTTTTGGTTTATTAATAAATAATTGGAATTTAAAAAAAAATTATTCAGAAGTCGAGTTTTATGAAATTTTCACCTTGCTGTCTTTGATGGCCGATTTAAGCCAAAGTAGCCCTATTAAGTACTTTTTTTTTAATTATTATGAAAGCAGAGAGTCTAGAGAAGTTTTTACACATACTTAGAAACCATGAATTCGCCTGTTTAGATTTTTAATTTAAATATGAATTTTTAAGTAATTATTCACTAACATTCAAATTTTGACTTTACACTACTGTTTTCTAAATTTCCACTAAAGTTACGAAGCTGATTATTTTAGACATAAAAGAAGCACTAAAGATAATTCAGTGGCATAAAGAAAAACATTAAAATATGTTCAACTTTTTTTTATTAAAAATTTTTAAGTTCTTTAGATCGAAATTTTCAAAAAGTCAGAAAAAAAAATTATTACTCTAAAACTACGAATAATCGCGGAACATACATGGGGGTGATTCGGGTACTCCAAGAGGTGCTCTAACTCTGGACTTTCGCTTGACACTATTTTTTGGGACACCCTGTATATTTTTGCAATGCACCATATTAACTCACCATACTCAATGTATGAAACCCGTTCTGACGCATCACAACACGACACGTGAGACAAATGTAAATCCGGCCTGATGCGACACAAGCTACCACAGCAAATCGCATCACGCTAATATAAACCTCACCATACTAAATATATGAAGTCCATATCGTTCTGACGCATCACAACACGACACGTCAGACAAATATAAATCCGGCTTTAGTCTCGCTGTCTCGCTAAAACTCAAAAGGGCTCGAGCGATACTTGTAAATTGCCGTTTTGCTAGAATGAGATGGAGAAAAATCTTTAATACCTTATATCTTGGTTGTTTTTTTAGTTATTCGAAAACCGATTTTTTCTTTCAGTTTATTATATGAATGAGCTTCTATTAAAGCAAAAAAAATTTTTTGGCATCTAGTTTATTGGACCAGGTAGGTGGCAGTGTACTTGGGCAGGACAACGTCTGTCGGGCCCACTAGTACTTAAATAAATTTGTATGGAACCCTCAATGAGCCAGTTGAACTCGTTCTGTTTTTATACTCAGTCCGCACCCCTATTGGTCCAATTTATGCGGCAGGCTTGTTCCGAGTTCATGAGCGCGGCGGCTGCGTCGAGCGCGCGAATGAGCCGCGCCCTCCAGCATGAGCGCGATCAGAAAACGCGACTCCAAGAGGTGGTGGAGCAGCTCGCCCGGCAGCATGACAATCTTGAAAAGACCGTCACTGCGCGGAACACCTCAGGTGTGTATAACTTTGTTGCACTAAAATTATTCGGATCTGCTGCGCTAGTTGTGCTAACTGTGAACCCATCGGACCATTGCTCAGTCTACGTAACCGGCGTCTGTATGGTAGAAAAATAGAACGAGGCCTGTAGGGTGGGTCCACATGACCCGGATATTGAATCGTGTCTGATTGTAACCCTCGAGGTAAACACTTGAGCACTTGCTTAGTCGTATTATTATAAAATTAGTCTTTGCAATTGGTCAAGTGATTACTTAGAAGATTGAGTCTTGTGTTTCAAAATTTATTAAAAATGTGACATGGACTGTAAGGTTGGATCATTTTGACTCATTTGCCGTTTGGCTGCATACAACTTTAAGTGCATGAGCACACTGACTAAACAGACACTGGAAACGAAAGGATTAGGGCTTTTACTGCAGCTACTGAGAAGCGTGACAAAGTTGCACTTTTAATATTTATAACAGACGCGTTTAAAAACATCACGGGTCGATATGACCCAACCTTACAGTCGCGGGGTAGATTTGTTTTATTGCTAGTTAGTTACTCTGTAAAAGCTAGGCTTTTAGAAAGGACAGGCTAAAGTCTGCAGTTAGTCTGTATTTATAAAAATGACGGGTTGCACTCCGGAAGTGCCGGCAGAAGTGAAAACTTAAGTATTAACGTTGTGCGTTTTGGATATTTTGGAATGGTTATGGAATAATTTTGCACGAATTGCTTTAATTATCAGAATAAAAGTACTTCTTTTATGTGGTAGAATACAATATTTATTTATTGCGCTATCGTACACTACATTAATTATATTACATTAAAAAGTTTATCCTCGTCTATAGTCTTGAGTTTTTAACAAATTTAAAAAAAGTTGTATGATAAATTCCGCACCATGGAGATGGAAGTAAATAGGTTTAATGATGTTTTGAAATCACATACCTAGTGCACGCGATGTTCTAAATTCAAATTTACTTTAACCTCAAGCGGATAAAAACGGCTTTGGCGGTCAGATATCGAATAGCAAAAATATATTCATTTCATTTTCATTTCATTTTTCATAAACTATTTTCATTTCATTTTCATTGATATTTTTATTAGCACCGTTGCGGTCAATATTTTTATTAGGTCGTCTGTGATTGAAATTATTCATTACGATAATTTTATCAGTTGCTTACATTTATCTATACGAATTAATATTACTCTCGCGTTAAAATCAACTTGAATGAATATTTTTATTTCATATGGTTGAAAATATTTATCGAATATGTGTATTTTTTTTATTAGTTAAATTTAACAGTTGACAACTACAGCTCCAGTATCATATAACGCACGTGCTTCTACGTAATACCCATAGGATGTTTTAATATGTATAAGAGTAGTAGGTAAGAGTACAATAGAGTTTGGTGGTATGTTAGTAGAAGCAGGTGAAGGGGAGTGCTCAGAATCTAGTCAATATGAGGAACCCTGCTGGGTTCGAGGGTCATAATCACGGTTGAATGACTGCTGATGAGGGGTGTGCGTGCCAGGAGGTGGAGAGCTGGAGCGGGGAGGTGTGCGTGAATCAGGTGGATGATTTCTGAAGGTCGCTCAGGGGGTTGACTTTGGGGGTAAGGATCTATTCGAGCGGGAAGGTGTTTGTGGAGGTGAATATTCATAAGCCCGAAGGGGTGTTGTGACAACTGAACGGGGAACTAAATATCGCCCGCCCGAGCTGGGTGGTGATGAACGTGGGGGTGTGTACTTTTGTCATGAAATGTTACATTACGTTCATTGTCATAACACAATGTGGTGTGGTGGGAAGAACGACGACAGGTATACAACGATAATTACGGCGATATGACGACAATGAATGACCGTCCAAGAACCGGTAACACAAGCCTGCCTCTCTCACATAACCAACTTGATCACGTACAGGTAAACTAAGGAAATTAGGACTCTCGCGTAGGTAATGATTTGTACTGTGACACATAAAACAAGTTGGGTTAGGTGTTGGCGTAATTGTAACATAAGCCCTAGTTATAGGGGTGAACGTCGGGTGAGTTTATTTACTGAAGGCCTATTGGTATTAGGTGGGGAACTATCAACTATTGCAGCACTACCGACATTATCATAATGACGACATTCATCTTCTATGAAAGTAATAAGGCTTAGAGCATTCATACGGGAGACGGCAAGGCTGGCCGAACCCCTCTGCCAATTTACGCTGACCATATGACCATACACGTTATATAAAACTAGTTGACGCACGGCCGTTGCCATTTGGTGTCGTTTTCGTGTCGCACTAAGAGCTCCAAAAAAATGGTTAATTGTGCAGTTTCCTCTTGCAAAAGGCGATCCAGCTACTCAAGTCTTCGAGATTATGGCGTTTCCTATCACATGTAATTATAAAATATACATTACCGTGTTTCATTTGTTTACAATTTTGAAGTATTTTTTATGCCGTTACGATAGAAAAATACAATGGTACGATGGTAGCTCAACACAATACACGGGCATTATATTATCTGTGACACGGGCATTTGCTTAGTGCTGGGACAACGTGAGTTAATAATTCATATTTTTAATTATCATTCATTCACTCCGGAGTTTGTTTATTGTTTAACCAGATATAAGATTAAAATAGAAATTCAAGTGGAATTTAATTGAACAAAAAAATATCAAGAAAATATTACTTATTATTTTGCTCCAACTTTGCTTTGTAGATTTTTTATTGTTTATTGTTTAACCAGATATAAGATTAAAATAGAAATTCAAGTGGAATTTAATTGAACAAAAAAATATCAAGAAAATATTTCTTATTATTTTGCTTCAACTTTGCTTTGTAGATTAAAAAAACCTTTTCTATACAATACTTACTTTAAACAATTTTTCGACTGCATCTCACTTGATTTTAAGTCTATAAAATAATCTTTATTGGTATTTTACAAAATGCAATGTAGGTTAACCCCTAGAGATGGCATCATCACTCGTGTTTACTCCAGATAGAAAAATGACATATAATGGTATCAATTCAGACACACAACTTAATTTAACTAAACTAATTTGACAGGATTAAAACTATCGCCATCTTTCTTTTTCTCTAAAGGATTAAAAGTGACGGCTTTATTTTGAGACCTGTCAAATTCATCATCATCATCATCATCTCAGCCGCACGACGCCCACTGCTGGGCATAGGCCTCCCCCATGGATCTCCACAACGATCGGTCCCGCGCTGCCCGCATCCAGCGGCTTCCCGCGACCTTTAAACTTAGTTTAGTTAAATTAAGTTGTGTGTCTGAATCGACACCATTGTCCTCTTAATTTTATGTTGTAGTTGAGGTCATAACATTGATTTACTACCAAACGTAGATAGAGCGCTTCATACAAAAACGCGCTTGAAATCTGTCACCTAATCGACTATACATTTGTACTCGTAACAAAAACACTTTCAACGTCACGTTATGACAAATTAATAACATGTCTTAGTATATCTAAATAAAAACTTCCATAGTAGTAAACATCTACTAAGCTAAAATGGTAGAACTAACGCCACATACGTGTAGCGTGTAGCAATTTTATGTTCACTTTAACTCACATTTTTTGGTGCAACTTAAAGGAAAATGCCCGATATCGTCCCAAGCGTTATAACACGTTGGGCCCTATCGCAAATGAAAGGTTTTCTAAAATACTAATTTTGTTTGTGTGGCAGTCCCAAAGATGCGAGCAATATTCCACGCAAGACCTAACCTGAGTTTTATACAACAAGCATAGTTGGTCCGGCGCAAAATACCTACGCACCTTGTTCAGGACACCGAGTTTCCGTGAGGCAGTAGTTATGACGGATTCGATGTAGTCTCTGGGGTTCAGATCGCAGCGAATGTTCATTCCGAGCAAGGTGATGTTGCTCTGTGTGTGAAGGGTTGTGCCCTGAAGAGAAGGACGGGGGAGGAAAGGTGACCTTTTCGCCGAGAACACGCACACCTGTGTTTTCTTAGCATTGAACTCAACAAGATTGTTGGAGCCCCATTCGGAGACGAGGTCCAGCGTCCTGTTGAGCTCAATGATAAGATTCTGCCTTTCCCTACCAATATCACCACGAGCAGCCCCTGAGCTTCCGTGTTATCCCGCATGCACTGTACTGTCGTCTGCATAGCAATGTATAGCTCCCAAGGAAAGCATATCATTGATATGCAGAAGAAACAATGTGGGGGATAGAACGGAGCCTTGCGGAACACCAGCGTTCACTGCCACGAACCGCGAAGCGCAGCCGTCAACGACAACGCGAATTCTACGCTCGTGGAGGAAGCTGGCAATCCACGTACAGAACTGCGCGGGTAATCCGTATGCCGGAAGCTTGGAAAGAAGAGCCTTGTGCCAGACTCTATCAAAAGCTTTGGCGATGTCGAGACTAATAGCCACCGATTCGCCGCGCTTATCGATAGATTCACCCCATTTGTGCAAAAGGAACGCTAGAAGGTCACCTGTTGACCGTTTAGGACGAAACCCATACTGTCGGTATCGACGGAAACTTGACGTCATCACAAAGTTTTGATGGCCAGCCTGCCCCCGTATTACGGATCGTTTATGACATGACATGGTATAAATTTGCAATATTTAGAATGTCTAGAAATGCTCATTTACTTGTCCTTACTCTACTGATATGATTGCTAGGGTATAATTTCGATAATGTCATCATGCCATAACCCTTGAAAGACATATTTATGAAGTGTTGATCCGTAAAAAGGCAAATAAATTTTATGTCATCATGATATCATTTGTAATCATGAGATCCGTAATCGGCCCCCTGATTGTTGGATTAGTTTCATAGAACAGTTTGACAGTGTAGTCGATAATCATAGGTAAATTTAATATTTGAGGAATATGGGTATCAGTCAGGACACGTAAATTATAGTACCTACGTTTCAGAATTTTAAAGTTGGTGTAAGGTCAGGCTGATTATCGACTACACTGTCAAACTGTTCTATGAAACTAATCCAACAATCAGGGGGCCGATTACGGATCTCATGATTACAAATGATATCATGATGACATAAAATTTATTTGCCTTTTTACGGATCAACACTTCATAAATATGTCTTTCAAGGGTTATGGCATGATGACATTATCGAAATTATACCCTAGCAATCATATCAGTAGAGTAAGGACAAGTAAATGAGCATTTCTAGACATTCTAAATATTGCAAATTTATACCATGTCATGTCATAAACGATCCGTAATACGGGGGCAGGCTGGCCATCAAAACTTTGTGATGACGTCAAGTTTCCGTCGATACCGACAGTATGGGTTTCGTCCTAAACGGTCAACAGGTGACCTTCTAGCGTTCCTTTTGCACAAATGGGGTGAATCTATCGATAAGCGCGGCGAATCGGTGGCTATTAGTCTCGACATCGCCAAAGCTTTTGATAGAGTCTGGCACAAGGCTCTTCTTTCCAAGCTTCCGGCATACGGATTACCCGCGCAGTTCTGTACGTGGATTGCCAGCTTCCTCCACGAGCGTAGAATTCGCGTTGTCGTTGACGGCTGCGCTTCGCGGTTCGTGGCAGTGAACGCTGGTGTTCCGCAAGGCTCCGTTCTATCCCCCACATTGTTTCTTCTGCATATCAATGATATGCTTTCCTTGGGAGCTATACATTGCTATGCAGACGACAGTACAGTGCATGCGGGATAACACGGAAGCTCAGGGGCTGCTCGTGGTGATATTGGTAGGGAAAGGCAGAATCTTATCATTGAGCTCAACAGGACGCTGGACCTCGTCTCCGAATGGGGCTCCAACAATCTTGTTGAGTTCAATGCTAAGAAAACACAGGTGTGCGTGTTCTCGGCGAAAAGGTCACCTTTCCTCCCCCGTCCTTCTCTTCAGGGCACAACCCTTCACACACAGAGCAACATCACCTTGCTCGGAATGAACATTCGCTGCGATCTGAACCCCAGAGACTACATCGAATCCGTCATAACTACTGCCTCACGGAAACTCGGTGTCCTGAACAAGGTGCGTAGGTATTTTGCGCCGGACCAACTATGCTTGTTGTATAAAACTCAGGTTAGGTCTTGCGTGGAATATTGCTCGCATCTTTGGGACGGCTCCGCTCAGTACCTCCTCGATGCTCTGGACAGATTGCAGCGTCGCGCTATTCGCATAATTGGCGATTTAGAGGCAACTAACACCCTCGAGCCTCTACAACTTCGTCGTGACATCGCCTCTCTTAGCGCCTTTTACCGAATGTTCCATGGGGAATGCTCTGAGGAGCTCTTTAACCTTATCCCTCCCTCTCCATTCCTTAACAGAAACACGCGTAAGGGCCTTCGGAGTCATCCGTACACTGTGTCCTCCTTTTCACACCGTACCAAGAAATTCCAAGATTCCTTCTTCTGTCGTTCATCCCACACTTGGAATTCTCTACCAGCGCACGTGTTTCCTCCATCCTACAACATGGGTTCCTTCAAAAGAGGCGTGAAAAAGCATCTTTTGGGCTGGCAAGGGGCGGGCAGGTAGGAGAGTGGATGTCGTCCCTACTCTATCTGTCAACTCATTTGGGCCTCTTTCACCGCTTAACATCAGGCGGGAGGAGGTCATTTGCCGGGCCATCCATAAAAAAAAAATTAAACTATTTATTTAATTTAGGAAAGCTTTTTATAGATAGTGTTAAAATAGTCTTCATTTTCATTTCGATAATCAATTTAATATGTGGCAATCAAAACAAGTGCGATTTAATCATTTCAAAAATAAATAATATTGTGTGATCGCCATTACAAGGCTACCTACCAGTGAATAGCTTTGATGAACTGTCAAATGTCGCCTATTAAAATGGCCCAACTTTAGTGAGTCCGTTAGTAATATCCATTTTTTATCAATATCAGGGTCTTGTTTATCAAGAAGGGAACAACACTAATCCGCCATTTTATCGTGTTGAATATTTGCAATTCTCTTCCTCTTGTTTTTCGTCATTGTGTTACACCACTTACACCCAACCTAAAGTTGCGGCACGCTATGATTGCCGTTTGACATATTACAATAGTGATGCGAAATGTCAATTTATTCTCGAAAAAATATAATCAAATCTATAAGTTGCTCTATTATGTTGCTCTGAATAGTAAAGCAATTTGCTCCTTCAAATGTAATTATTAATTAATACGTAACTTCATGAGTGAACAAACGTCAAAACGGCTATCATAGCGTGCCGACAGTTTAGTCAAGCTTTCTGTCTGACGGTGGTCTGACGGCAACTGATGACAATTTTATTATAACAACTTATTATTATACCTATGTAGTTCTTAATAAATTATGAAAAGTTAATTTTATTTATTCAGAGGCGCGTTCAGCGCCTCTGGGTGTAGTTGTCCGGTTGTTTTTTAACTCGCTCAAAGGCGTTGAACGGATTGCAGCAACCAAATCTCTTATCTCCCTCTTACACATGATTTTTATTTCTCTCTCTTTCTAGTAGATGACATTATAAAATATGGCCGCCAATATCATCCAATCACGTAAGAGTATTTCAGTTATAAACGTCAGAGCGTTTTACAACCATCAAATTCGATGGTTGTTCGGTTGTAACTCGCGCCGACACTCAAAGGTCTTGAACGGCCGGTTGTTTCACCCGGTTGTCACGCTCGAAGGCATTGAACGGGGTTAGAGCGAAAAGTTGTACTTCGCGCGAAGGCCCTGAACGCGCCTCAGGTGAACGCATTTTTATTCACTGCTTTTCGTTACTCTATGACATGATTTTGACAGGTGTGTTATCTGTAGTCTATAATTTGTGGTACTGACATGACAACAACATGACGGGAGCGAGCGAGCACCAAAAAAATCGAACAACCGATACCCGAAAGCTAATTAGTGGATTCAATAATATTTTTCGAAACATCGTCATCATTTTTCGTGTTTTTAATATTTCCAGTGATGTAATGGAGCTATAAACTCGTATTCTTTTAGAATTGCTTTGGTACGTAAGATAATATAACGTCAGTCGGTTCTGTTCTTCGTTATGACAAAGATTTTTCGCAATTTCAAGGTTGTTTTACTCCAGTAAATCTGTCTTATTTGGTTGATTGTAGCGCATTAGGCTATTTAATCGTTATCTGACGTGAATGAAAAGTTGGCAGTGGCATAGTTTGAGTTGCCGTAACGCCGCGTCTTTTGTGATCTTGGCCTTGTAGTGCTGGCTTTGCGTACATAAAATAACTATGCTATTTTCGATGACAAATTGAATGATACATCATTACAATACGTCATGGGCGGTAAGTAAAGAAATGATAGCAAAGTTCACAGAATTTGGCCTTCATTATAAAGACACACTACATCAAGAATTGCAAATATTCAATACATTTTTAGATACCATATAACTGCCTGCTTTTAGCCGTTGAGCAGCCAAGTGCTTAATGATGCCAAGTTGGATGTATCTTTTTTGTCATGAAAATGAGTGTATTATATGCTTTCATTGTACTCTAATAAATGTGTTTTTAATGCTCTGAAAATAAAGACTTCTATGTAACTAGACCTTTTCCAGTGCAGCGCAATAGCTTAAAAAGGCTACATTATTGTCACCATTTAGATGATCATGGGTAACAAGTGCAGTAGTTGATGTACACCAAAGATTGTATTGGCTTATTTAGTGGCACTTATACTGGAATTATAAGTATGACAAGTAAAATATGCTCTTTATATACATGTGTATATTAACAACAGCTAACAGCTTGTCTAGCAAACTACATAGATGTCTTTGGCTGGATATTTAAACCGAGATAAGAGACAGTACAGATATTATCTTTTTATTTTTATTGTTTTATCTTGTTGTTTTAGGTTAATGTACTATTCTGAGTTTTGTGAAAATGAATACATTTATACAATGGTGTAAAAACTATTTTTATCAACATTACTCATCAGGAAATACTGCAAGTGATGTACAGATCTTATGCAACTAATATTTTAGGTTTCTTTGCTTTACTCTGTAGTATTTACAATATTACATGAATACATATCATTGTTTGCACTGATCCCATTATTAATATAATTGTCTCATATTTATTTGCATTGTTAACCATATAGTCGTTTTTAGTTTCATACTTATGAGTACAGTACAGTTATATTGTAAATAATAAAATTATTAGCATGGTGTATGTAATATGAATTATGAGAAAGTAGGTATAGGCTTTTGTTCTGAATGCTTCCTGCTACATGTATGTAATATGAATATTTTTAATTATTTGGAAATTATTTGTATGTGTTGGGTATTAAGAAAAGAGTATTTCATTCCATTGTCACTGATAGTTATTTCAACAAATTAAATATCAATTGATCAAACAATAATCTTTAATGCATTAATGATGATAATGAATGTTATCAACAGATAACTCTCAATTTGTTAATGATAATATTAATGTTGTTTTACTGTTAATATCAAAGTAAACATTTGTTTAGGAGGTAACGGTACTGGACAAGGAAACGAAACGGAGGATGAAGATCATGAGTTCTTTGATGCTATGGAGGAAGATGTGTCTCCTACCATGGAGGATAAAACATCATTTGTAATTAAAGTGCCTGTGAGTATAATACGATTAATGATACTGCAAAACTGCATAACTAATATTAGCTAAATCCAAAGTGGTACAACACAGTAACAGTTATTGGCATTATCCAATAGGAGCTAAAGTACATACATTCATAGACATTTTATAGTTCAGCAGTTCCATATTTAGGAGTTTACACTTTCCTGTCAGCCAGTATTAGTTGAGCAGCTTTGCAATAGCAGAAAATATATAACATAACAATATCAATAGTGAATATTAACTTATTATTAACTTCATGAAATATTGATTTTTATTCCTTTGGTTTATTCTTAACATGTTAGAATTAAAGGCAACATTTTACAGAAATATTATATTTGACACCTGAATGAGACCATTAATAATTCAAGGTCAGATTCATAATTCAATGTTACAACTCAGTCTCAAGGTCTTTTTACTTATGAATATTATCAATATTTAGGTAGTAAATAGTATTTGGTTAGCATGTGTTTGCAATAAAACAATTTTTATAAGTACCAATTGTGTTTGTATCTTTGTTTAGTTCTCATTATGGGAGTCTATATTACCACATTTCAGTCATTCTTGAAAATAATACTCTTATCTCAAAACATACCTAATCTGTTTGATTTGCTTTTCATAATGTAAATAAGAATAACTCATCTCAACCACATCAGTTCATTCCACAAATTCATCAAATTACAGGTCAATAGAAAAAATAAGGTGAGCGAAGAGAGCTCAGACGAGTCTGAGGGTGAAACAGTCACAGAAACCCAACAGGTAAGTGACAATTATCGCCTGTCTTGTAATTGAATCACTGTCTCCTGCTACAATAAAGTGATCATTTATATAAGTGTCTCATCTGCGATTCTTTAGTTGAACCAAATGAATATTATTTCTTTGTTTACTTGAGTAATTAATATTTATCTATTATCTCATTTATATTTCTGGCTGAAATGATAAATTCTCTAATGATATGTTCTTTTGTCAGGCTAGTATCCATGGCATTTAAGGTACTTTAACTTGATGTAACATTGCCGTGGATGCCATGTAATTTTTATTTCTTAATTTAATTTTATGTATTTCATTTACATACATTTCTTAAGTTAATGAATTTTTTTTAAATAATTTGTTTGAAATACTACATTGTGAGTTGCAATTGCAATTATATTTTGTAAGTATACTTCCTTAATCTATTTTCTACAACCTGATAAGGATAAAGATAAGTACATAGTTACATTATCTCTCTGTCAAAGGATAAATCGAGAGTAGTGCTTTGTAAATTATCTTTATGAGTGCTATCATTCTTCGTGGTAATCTGTGTAATACTTTTAATGGTGCATACACATCTAGCGAATGAGCGTTTTGCGACATGCTTGTTAACTGCTTGTATCTAATAAAGAATTAAGAGGAAGACATGCATATTACTAACTTGTATACAGGGTATAAGAGACGGTGACCCAGTTCCTTTAACAGTGAGTTCAGACCATGATCCTAATTTGAAAATCACTGAAATTTTCTCCCAGTAAATTCATTAACTTTTTCCGTTTTTTTTAGGTGGTGTTATGTTCAGTTTTCCGTCATATCCTATTGATAGTTCGATGTGCAAATACACTTATGGTGTGGTCCGCATGAGAATAATTTTGATTATAGCGTTCACAACGCTCACGCATTCGTTAGCCCGCTTAAATCGACAAATGACAGTTTGTGACAGATTATCATGCGGACCGACTTTTAGCGCGCTAACGAAACTGCTAGCTAACCTCAAATTTCAGTTTTCCAAAAAAGTATTCTGCGAATTTATTACATCAGTACCATAAATTGTTTTAGGCAGTAGAATATTATCTACTCTACTTTCTCAGTAGTTACTCTGTTTTTAGTGAATGTTGTCTATCTGTTTTATTATTTAAACATTCTTTTTTTTTCTAGATCTAAGTACTCTTATGGACCATGGAGGGCATCACAAATTATCTAACGAACTCTGTTTACACAAAACAACACATAATACCTACCGTTGCAATCTCTGTTTTGTTGTTGTGGAGTAAGAGAAAGCTCCACTACTCTGTTATTTTCCTCATCCCTCACAGTTCAACCAAATCCATTTTTCATAACTTTTTATAAATAATTTATTGTCTCAAAATTTCAAAATACTTTTGCATTGGCGGTTTAATTTGACAGTTCGCTCACAACGATAACGCTCTGGGGCATGGTCGATGTTAGCACAAAATGGCGGCTTCAATGTTGTCATCTATGACGTCATGACAGATGTCGTGAACGCGCTAACGTTCATGCGGACCGGCTGTTATCGCGATAATATCGATATCATCGTCATGCGGACCGCAAGGTTAGTCTCTCAAAATGATACTATTTCCAGTTTTCTACATTTTCTAGTGTAATATAACTTAGTTAACGTTAACAAAACATATTCTGTAAAAATAAACTTCGCAATGTAAATCGTATTACATTTCCATCAAACTGCGCGCGGAATCAGCTGTTTGGGTCATCGAACGTCAACGCACACCGGTGTGAGTGGAACAAAAATTATGCCGGCGCGCCATACATTGCGTAACATGAATAAAAATTAAAAATGAACCTTTTTTTGCTTTAAAAGCTTTGTCTGAACTCACTGTTAAAAGAAATGGGACACCGTCACTTATACCCGGTATGTAAAGCTTAAAGGAGATTACCTTGAAAATGAGCTACCAACAGACTTGTTAAACACTGCTGTAAATACAATCTTTGTGAAACAGTGTACTATGTAGATATCGTTTGCGATTTCTTTTTTAAAAAATATTAATATTTGATAAATGTTTGAGGTCTAAGACACAATGACAAATGTTAGATAGATAATTAAAACCAATCTGATTTACGACATCGGTAGCGTGAACACATCGTGGTGTAGGTGCATCTTAGGCGCATAACACATTGCACCGGACACCGCTGCGGTGTACGGAGGGACGAAAACCGCATGCGGCTGCGGCGGCACGGAACCGTGCCACCGTACGGTTTTCTCCGTATCACCGTCCGGAGCTGCGGTGCACGACGACGCCCCGCATCGCCGCATTATCTATGTCGAGATCTATTACGCGTATGCACGTCCTTTCTACGCAAAAATCCGTACGATACTGCGGCACAGTGTGGCATACCCCGCGGACCGCACCGCATCACCGTCCGGGAGTGCGGTGCCGTCGCGCGCACCGCACAACCGCACGGGCATGCGGTGTGAGTGTGTTATACCCTGCGGTTTTTGTATACAAATTAAGATTCTTCAGTCAAAATTAAAAACCGCAGCGCCGCACACCGGAGCGGTGTCCGGTGCAATGTGTTATGCGCCTTAAAGTTTCGTGTTCTAACTTCCTTCCTTGTAAGCTTCTACTTACAAACTATTTATAATGTAAACATAGCACAACTATATTTAACTTTACAGGTAATATTTGTAGAGGACAAGGAAAGAGCCGAGAACGCAATGGGTGGTTCAGAAGCCAGTACAACTGCAAGCAAACCTCCTAGTGAGAAACAGGACCTCAAAATATGGGTATGTTTTCCCTCTTTCATATTTTATATGCCTTAGATGGAAAAAGTATAGTCTTTGTATTTTTAATGAAGGGGGCTCTGAATTCCTACTGAGCTGCTGCTCAGTTGCAATTAGAGTTGCCAGCTCCCATTCACAGTTATCCGGGACATTTGAAATTTTTATGCGGAGCTTGGCGAAAAAAAGCTAGCCTACAAATGTGCAGAAACGAGAATAAGAACGAAATATTAATTAATTCAGTTTTATTTAACGTTAAATTAAAAAAAAACAACTTTCTGCTATTACAAAATGATAATTATAACACCACATAGGAATATTAATCAGTAAATAAAGCACTTTTCTCGATCAACTGAGCAAAATCATGATTAGTTTTTATTTTTGAAAGAGTACCTACTTATTTTGTGATTTATGAAAGAGTACTTATTATCTGATAAATTATTGTCTAACCGGGCTGGCTTTACCATAAAGCGGGACAATTACCGTCCCGCACAGATGTGTTGCGGGACGCATTATTTGAGCCCTGGAAACGGGACGTCCCGCCTGAGGTGGGACGGTTGGCATCTCTAGTTGCAATCATACTATCGTTAGAATATTTTAAACTATAAAATGATCAGTTGTTTACAAAGATTGAATTGATTATTGACTCATGTTTGATGAGGTGGAAGGATTCAATATGCTCTTCTTTCAATTTCTTGTCTTGCAAAGCAGAAGTAGAAGATCACTTTCGATTTGACAGTCGTAGCTGCTACGATACAAGACTATCTTTGTAAACAAGTAATTAATTTATTTCATTCATTTACCGTTCTTCTTTCATCTGTTGGAATTTAGAGTGCCTTTGATAGAATTTGAATTACATACCCCCAGCTTCTGAAAGGCTGACCAAAATATTGTTTAACTAACATCCATGTCATCTTAACAGCAGTGTCAAATCAAGTTGAGTTTCCGAAACGTTGGTTAACCGAAATTTAGTTATCTTTATTAATTTGATTTCTCGTGAGAAATATTTTTTGACACGGTCACATTGCTGAAATCATATATTTTGTTTTATTCATGTGTATTTTGGAAACCCAAAATGGGTCTTTCCCATGAAGCAAATACAAAGAGGAGGTCGCGTTTTCCGTATGAAATCAAGTGAAGCCGGATATCGGGGTGCGGGGGGAGGGTGCGCGACGCCACTGTCACCTTGTTGCGAGTAGAATTACTAAAATGCCAGCATTATTGACGTTAACATAAAAGTTCCGCTATACATTACTAGGTGGCAGCAGTGCTAGTACAGACTAAAATGCCAGCATTATTGACGTTAACATAAAAGTTCCGCTATACATTACTAGCTGGCAGCAGTGCTAGTACAGGGCCTCACTAAGGGATTTAATAAAATAAATCATTCTAAAAATAGATAATCTAGTTATAAAATTTTCTATCATTTACAATGCATTCATTATTTGTGAAAACTTATAAATGTACTTCAGTTTATTTCGCTGCAATAGTAGTAGTTTTGTAGTTTCTTGTTACTTTTTGTTTTCTTTGTGTAATATATGTGAAAGTAACTAAAATTTGGGATTTTTGGAAAAGAAATAATATAAAAATATTTTTTTAAAATAATATTTTTTACCTTTTTTACAATTTGTAAAACAACAAAACTAATCTTTATAATAATTTTCTTCTTAAAACGAATATTAAGTCTTAATTATTAATTCGAAATCTTATTCTTATATTCTGCATAATATGAAAGGTTTTATATTATCTATATCTATACATCTATACATATCTATACAAATAAATAAAATTGAAGTGTCTGTTTGTAATGTCAAAATAACAAGTTTTTACTAAATGGGTATGAATGTATATCGGGTACCAATAACAAAAACACAATTTAAAAAATTTTTGTCTGTCTGTTTGTTCCCGCTAATCTCTGGAACGGCTGGACCGATTTTGATGGGACTTTAACTAATAGTTAGCTAATTATATAAGGTATAACATAGGCTACTTTTTATTTTAAGCCATGTATTTCTTAAATTAATTTCCAATGGAAATCTATAAAACACAAAAAAAATCTTTTGGTGTTTTATAGATTTCCTGATGTTATGTTTTCATATAAACAATAAATCTATGTTAAAAAGCTACATTCGTAGGAGAAAGATAATTTATTAGGTGCTGTGTCAATATAATCTAAAAATAAAAATCGTTAAAACTGCTTATATTAATTCACTTGTTTTGTTTTCGCTCTTAATACATCCTACGTTTTCGTTAGTATTTTTACTCGCCACTAGAGGGCCTTTTGTGCTTTATCGGGACATTGACAGAAGCGTCCATGTGGGGTCGAACATTCTAGAAGCAATACGTCAAGTAATAAATTAATAATGCTTGTTTAATGTACTTACAAATGGAAAGAGATTTTTTTTTCGTTCACTTTGTTTCTGTCGTCTGTGTAACTTTTGCACGATAGAATACAACATTTCATTTTGTATTTAGGTAATTTAAAACTAAAATAAAGGAAGAGCGTACGACGTACTAATCCGACAGATAAAAAGATCGACTGATGTCAGCGCCTCTGGCGTTAAGTAGCTAAAACTAAAAATGCGTGACATCAGGACTCTGGTGATAGGAGCTGGACCTAGGTGCTTATAACATCTCCTCTTTGTATTTGCTTCATGGTCTTTCCTTAATAATTTTGAAATAAATTTGACAGCTGTGTTAACTAACACAGTGATAAGTTGATTTAGCTTTCAGCAACTCAATTCATAGTTAGCATTAGATTTGATAGCTTGTAAGTTAATTTAATCGCTGAACAGCCTTTCAGAAACTAGGTGATAATGTTAGTTTTCCCCCTGAGAAAAAAAAAAAAAAAGTGAGTGAGAGTGTCGTGTGTTGCAGCCTCACGTGTCGCAGACCAGCAGCACAGTGGACGACCACCCTCGCAGGGTTCGCGTGCCGGACAAACCCAACTATCCACTCAGCCTCTGGTCTATTATGAAAAATTGTATAGGTGAGACATTGTAATAGTAGCAGGTTTATAGTATAAGTTGCAATATTGGGTATACTGGGTTAGTCAAAATGGGTGTATCAAGCGGTGAGGTCTCTGTCGTATATTTTATTGTATCGGAGGGTATAAAATAAAAGAGTTAGTCTTGGTCGAACTAGTGTATCATACACAGCATGGTGACAGCGGTGATAGTAAATTAAATATTTTAAACAGATTTAGTGCGAGTTAGCTACGATATTTGTCGTAATCAGAATTTTAATAAAGTGTTTCGTCATTCGTAATAATGGAACACGCTCGGCCGCCAGCGGAATTGTGTTTAGAAGGCGGGCCGGCCTGTCGAGCGGAATCATGGCGAAAATGGTACAAACAGTTTTGTGTATTTCTGAAGGCGTCTGGTGTGTTCAAGGAGAAGTCGGACGTACAAGCTAGCCTACTCATAAATTTAATCGGCCCTGAAGGATATGATGTCTATACAACCTTTAAATTTATTAAGGACGAAGATAAAGACAACCTGGAAATACTCGTCAAGAAATATAATGATCACTTCGAGACAAAGCAAAGTACTACGATGGCTCGATTTAAATTTTTTACACGAAATCAAGATAATGGCGAGTCTATTGACGAGTATGTGACAGCCTTGAAGCTATTAACGCAACACTGCGAGTTCGAACATCTCGAAGAAGGCCTCGTTCGAGACAGAATCGTGTGCGGTGTCCGCGACGGCAAGCTGCGAGACCGCCTGCTGCGGGCTGAAGAGCTAACTTTGGCTCGAGCAGTGAAGATTTGTCAGGCCAATGAGATGTCGATGGAAGAACAACGAGAGATAGAAGGAACCAAGATTGGAAATGATGGTGCTGGAACGTCTGCGATGGCGGTGGATGCGATGACCGCACGTAGCTGGCGGAGTGGGTCGCGAAGCCTTGCGGGCCCCGCTGGCAGCGGCAGCGGTGTCGGTGGCAGCGGCGGCCGGTCGCGAGGTCAAGGTCGCGCACAGCCCCCGTGGCGTGCGCCTGCGCAGCGGCCAGCTGGCGCATCTACTTCAAATTCTACGAGAAAATTGTGTTTTGCGTGTGCTAGTTATAATTGTGATGGCAGTAGATGCCCAGCCAAAACGGCTATGTGTTTTTGGTGTAACGAACGCGGTCATTATAAAAATATGTGTCCGAAATTAAAACGTCGTGTTTTTCAAATTGATGCGGAATATGAAGATGTGCGATGTGACGTTGAGAACGGCGTGGACGGCGACGAATTGTACTACATTTCTTCGATATCGGATGTGCGTGACAGTAAGGACTCTAAATGGTATGAAACTTTAATTTTATTACTTAATGGAAAGAAAGAAACTTTTAAGTTAGATTCTGGATCTGATTTAAATGTTATGTCGCTAAAAACGTTTATTAAACTCGGATTTTCTATAAAAGATTTAAATTTAGACCGCACGAGGGCGCAGTCATTCTGTGGCAATTATGTACCTATTGTTGGGTCAGCTGATATAGAATGGGTATATAAAAATGTAACATACACATTGCATTTTGTAATAGCCGATTTTGAATGTCAAAATGTGTTAGGAAAGTTCACATGTGAAAAAATGAGAATGATTAAACGTATATTTTCGTTAAGTATTGACGCTTATAATGATTTATTTCAAGGTCTCGGCAAGCTACCGGGGACATATAATATTATTGTAGATAAAAATGTCCAGCCGTCTGTCTGTCCGGTTAGAAAGATTCCGATGGGAGTTCGCGATAAATTATTGCATGAGTTAGTTCGTATGGAGAAAATGGGTGTGATTAGGAAGGTGTCCCACCCGACTCCCTGGGTGAACGCGATCGTGGTGGCACCGAAAAAGGATGGAAGCATTCGGGTGTGCCTCGACCCGCGGCCGCTTAATCGCGCGGTGCGTCGTGCGCACTATCCGCTGCCAACACTCACGGAGATTGCGACTCGGCTAGAAGGTGCCACGGTGTTCAGTAAGCTCGATGCCCGTTCCGGGTTCTGGATGGTACAACTCGATGACGTCAGCGCGGACCTCTGTACGTTCGGAACCCCGTTCGGACGGTATCAGTTTTTACGATTGCCATACGGAATTAATTGCGCGTCCGAAGTTTTCCACTCGAAAATCCGTCAGTTGTTAGAAGACTTGGAAGGGGTCGACTCGTTCGTCGACGATGTGATCGTCTGGGGGTCCGATAAGGCCCAGCACGATGAACGTCTAAAAAAATTGTTAGACCGAGCGCGAGAAGTGGGCATCAAATTCAACAGAGAGAAGTGTGAATTTCAAGTAGGTCAAGTTATCTATTTAGGTCACACTTTTAGCGAGCGCGGTATGGCTATCGACAAAAACAAAACGAAGGCCATCGAAGAAATGCCCGAGCCCAAAGATAGGTCGTCGTTAGAACGTTTTTTAGGTATGGTCAATTACCTATCGAAGTTTATACCGAACTATTCTGATATAGCCACACCCTTGCGAGGGTTATTAAAGAAGGAAAGCGCGTGGATTTGGGAGGAGGCGCACGCGCAAGCGGTGCGTGCGCTGAAGGCGGCAGTGTGCAGCGCGCCCGTGCTGGCGCTGTACTCGGCGCGTGAGCCCGTGCTGCTGTCCGTGGACGCCAGCTCGCGGGCGGTCGCCGGCGTGCTACTCCAGGCTGGCCGGCCGGTCGAATTTGCCTCCGCCACGCTCACAGATACGCAGACGAGATATGCACAAATTGAGAAAGAGCTACTGGCTATCGTGTATGCTCTGGAACGTTTCCATCAATATGTGTATGGTCGGTGTGACGTCACAGTAGAAACGGACCACAAGCCGCTCGAAGTGCTCTTTAGGAAATCGCTCGATTCGATTCCGGCTCGGTTGCAGCGTATGATGCTTCGAATTCAACGCTACGATTTTAACGTTGTGTACAAACCCGGTAAATACCTATTCGTAGCCGATGCACTTTCACGGGCGCCGTCGTCGGACGTGATCACCGGTAAGATCGACGATGAGGTAGAAGAACAGTCTTGTTTTCTGATCGAAAATGTTCGATTCAGTGACACTAAGATGATGATGATAAAAAATGCGATAGACAAAGATGCGGAATGTCAATTAATTATTAGATATGTAACAGACGGTTGGCCCGCAAACAAATATGAGCTGGACGAACGCGTGAGGTTTTTATGGTCGTTCAAAGCAGTTTCGAGTATGTAAGTGGTATAATTTTCAAGGACAACTTAGTTTACATTCCGGCAGCTTTGCGCCCGGAAATGTTAAGTCGGGTACACGACGGTCACATGGGCATAGATCGTTGTAAGCGGCACGCGCGCGAGGTCATGTTTTGGGCGGGCATGTCGCGCGACATCGAGGCGATGGTGCGCCGGTGCGCGGCGTGCGCCGAGCGCGCGCACCGCCCCGCTAGGGAGCCACTCGTGCCTCACCCGGTACCCGCCATGCCGTGGTTCAAGGTCGGATCCGACATTTTTCAACACTCCGGTAAATACTTTCTCGTTATTGCAGACTACTTTTCTAATTTTGTAGAAGTAAATCCGTTGACCAATATAGGATCTAATGCGGTGATCACCGCATTCAAAGATCAATTCGCGAGACACGGGATTCCGAAGGAGCTTGTCACGGACAACGGACCGGCTTACTCCTCCAAGATTTTCGCGGAGTTCAGCAAACAGTGGGGATTTAGGCATACCACCACTTCTCCAAATTATCCCCAATCGAACGGCCTAAGCGAGAGAAGCGTCCAAACTGTAAAAAACATCTTAACAAAGTCAATGTCATCAGGAAGAGATTTCTATCTGGGCCTGCTAAACCACCGAGCGACTCCCCGCGATGGTGTCAGCTCACCTGCGGAGCTACTGATGGGTCGCAGACTCAATACCAGACTTCCCGCTCACACAGATAAACTGAAACCGAGTCGAAATAATGACGCGGACTACGCTAACATAATCAGCAAGAGGCAGGCATACAAGGCATACTACGACAAGCAGTCGAGATCGCTGCCTGAACTTGAGCCGGGGCAGCCCGTGATCATGGCGGACGACGGGCGCAGGAAGCACGCGCGAGTGGTCGCGCGCGCTCCACAGCCGCGCTCTTACTTCGTAGCCGACACCTCTGGCAGGCAGTATAGAAGAAACAGACGTCACTTAATAAAGTTTGAGAGTGCGACACCAGAGAGGTCTGGTACCCCGCCTCGTATGCTGGACAATGATGACGACGACATGTGGTCAAGTCCAAAATCTTCAGACTCCGATGTCCCTGACGACGACGGACAGCCCGTGCCGGGAGTCGTGGCGCCGGGCACCTTCGCCGCACCTAGTGCTTCTAAGCCCGATGCTATCCAGCGTACACAAAGACAGGCGGCAGACATAGCTCGTAAAAAAGTTGCCGATATGTTTAAAAAATAACACTTGTATATTATTGTCAAAAAATACTATTGCACACAATTTGTTACTACTTGGCCTAAATTTAATTTTAGTTTTATATTAAACAGTTTTATTTTTCTATATTACTTATATCTTTTTTTTTTATATTACACATTAGCTATTTCTTTAATTTTAAAAGGGGAAGATGTCGTATATTTTATTGTATCGGAGGGTATAAAATAAAAGAGTTAGTCTTGGTCGAACTAGTGTATCATTCACAGCAGTCTCAACGTATTTACTAATAAAATATTATATGATTATTTTTATTTTCATACAAACATAATAATATACATTTATAATATTATAAAATTGAAAAAAAATTACAATTCTGAAAGTGGGCAGGGCTTAGGCCGTCTTAAGCCACTTATTATGTGTCTTAAAATATTTGGAGTGACAGGTGTCTATCCTATATGCCGCGTAGATTTGGACGAAATAAATTAAGATTATTTTGTTGACCCTGAAATGATCTTAATGTAAACAAACAATAGCTGACTGCTAGGGCTGTGCCAAAGCCAAATCATAGTTTGTTTTGAAATCTTAAAAAATCCTGTACTCCAATAATATAAATTTTTATATTAATAGTGTTAGAAGAAAAGTTGTTAACTATTCAGTGTACTTTCTCACCCAGTACTAATGTAAAAAAAATACATAATAATTTTTAAAATATTTTAACCTCTTTTATCTACACGCTACTTCTAAAAATTAATTAACAATGTTTTCAGTCTGAGTAGTTAGACAGTGTTTTGTCTTTTTCATGCGAAATTGAAATCAGTCATGAAGACGAGAGAGTGCATAACCTGTGCATAATTATTCCCATGTTATACAATGTTTATCAGTAGGGCCATAATAATGTGTTTTACTCTTTAAGTAAAACTATTTTGAAAGCCTATTTAATATATTGCTTAAAGAGAGAAGTAGGACGACGCTAAAGTGTATTGACAGCCCTACGCTCAGTATGCGGTTATCGCTTGAATGAGCAAAGGAGTAGGTCAACTGATAAGTTGACCTGCTTTTTTGCTTCTTATATGGTAGTACTAACTGATAGTAAAGGTGTATTCAAAGCAGTGTGATATTTTTTTTTATTTCTGTAAAAGGCATACGGTCCACCTGATGGTAAGTAGTAACCGTCACCCATGGACTTTGCCAATATGAGGGTCATAGCCAAGCTGCCGCCTTCTTTGAATGTAATACTCTCCTTAAACCTCGCTTGAAGATAGATATATCACTTTGGAAACACAGGTGCAGGAAGTTCATTTCAAAGCTGAACTGAAGTGGTAAGAATGCGCGCTGAAAACGAACCGTACTGGATCATATTGCTTCCAGGTAAAAGTGTACTGCAGTGTTGATTGGTACGATGATAAAAGGTGACATTGGCTCATTGTTGAAAAGTTGATAGAGAATAGTGCCCCCAAGCACGAAGCAATATTATCATAATCGTATTATTCACTCACAATAGTGTTACCATAATGTTTCTAGTTGTCCAATTTAATATCTTATAGTAAGTAAATACGATTACTATACTATTAAAAACCAGAAGCGTAATTGATTTTTTAAAAAGAATAATGCTAAACTAAACGAGCAATTTAATCACAAACTATGGAAACTTTAACATATTGCACTAGAAAGCACGTCCGTTCTGTCCAAGCGCCGGAGAAAAAGTGAGGCACCGCCACGCGGTCGCCACGTTTACTCTCGTCTCAAGACGCGCTGTCATACCTACCGATTTCCGGGGCATGGTAGGGAAAACTTGTAATGTCGTGGCTCCACGTGCGCCTATCGTCCCGAAGCTTCGTGCTATGACGCGATACACGCAGGTGGGACCAGTCATATTCGGTTATCGTCGCTAATATTCGGACTTCGTATGCGTTAAGGGTTTTAGCGCGCTAACTTTCGGCGGTTACTTTTATTTGTTAAAGACGTGGGCGAATGACTCTAATAAATGAGATAAAATGGAAGATGGATAAATGCATCATACAGGGTGTCTCAGAAACAATGGATAAACCTTTAACTGTTGATAGGTTTCGTCGAGACCTCTCTAATCTCAAATTTTGACTTTAGTAAAAATATCTCGGTTTTCAAGATATTTCATAGTTTATGATTTTTTTTTAAAATGCCACTTTTGGTTGGTTTTTAATGTGCCATTTTTACAAATACGGACTTTTTCTGATTCAGGTTTTTTTAGCTTCTAACGGAATAGTTCAGCTATCAATAACAGTGGTTAAAATTGAGCTAGCTAATCACGAAGTGCTTGGAAAAAACAATGTTCCAAAAAAAATTAAACAAGAAATTATTTTTCTTCGTGTTTGGTCAGCTACCATGTAAAAAAAATGTATGACGCTCATCGTGCCCATTATCTTAAAAAAATGCTTAGTTATTCTAGTTTCAAAAAAGGTATGATAACCTATGCTTAATGTCTCTTTCAATTTTATCTCTTTAAATTTTATTACTGCTTGAATAGCAAATGGTATGAAATTTTAAAAAGATTTTTTTCGGAATAGTTATTAATTCTTAGTTTGAATAAAGAATTTGAAATAAAACAACATGAAATTTTAATTTTTTATTAAAATTACAGTAAATGTTCGAATTGGCGTCCTTGCGCTCTGATACACGCCCTACATCTTTTTATAAAAGAAAGTTTGATGCGGCGCGCGTAACCAGACGTTTTTATGTGTGCAGCTGCATTTTGTATGCGAGTACGCAACTCTGTTATTGAGGATACTGGCCTCGCGTAGACAAGGTCTTTCAGACATCCCCAATAAAAAAAATCCAAGGGATTTAGATCCGGCGATCTGGGCGGCCATAAAATAGGGCCGAGCCGGCCTATCCACCTTTGTGGGAAGTGTTGATTTAAATAATTTCTTACTACTATTGCGTAGTGAGCTGGGCACCCATCATTTTGAAGCCACATTCTCCGCCTCACTTCTAAATTGACATCTTCTAGCATGCCGGGTAAATCATTTTGTAAAAAATTAAGGTAAATTTCACTATTCAGTGTAGCTGGAAGTTCATATGGCCCGATCACCTGTCCGTCAATAATCCCAGTCCACAAGTTAACTTTAAATTAAACTTGGGACCGATCTTCCCTCATCAAATGTGGGTTTTCAACTTGCCAGCTATGTAGATTGGGAATGTTGAAATATCCATCTCTCCGGCATGAGGATTCATCCGTCCATAAAATTTTATTGAAAAATTGCGGGTCCTCCCTTATTTTATTTAACATGATTCTGCAGAATGCAATCCTGCGCGGATAGTCAGCAGGCTGTAGAGTTTGGACCCTTTGAATATGGAAAGGGTGCAAAAGGTATTTTTTCAATATGCGATGCACTTTGCTTCTATTAATGCCGGTTCGACGTGCAATTCCACGCACAGAACGTGTTGAATCTTCTTCTATTTCGTCGAGGACTACTACTTCTTCATCGTCGTTTCTTTCTGGTCTTCCTGGCCCTGCACCACCAATGCCTCTTCCTGGAAGCCTCCCTTCGCAGTACGAATTATGTACCCGAGCAAAAACTCGATAGTCCGGGTGACGTGCGTTGGGGTACCTAATACCAAAAATGACTAAACTTTGAATTAATTTTACTCGGATGAATAAAATTAATCCGAAAAATAATTAATCCGACAAACAATCTTTTTAAAATTTTGATACCATTTGCTATTCAAGCAGTAATAAAAGTTCAGAGATACATTAAGCATAAGTTTATCATACCTTTTTTGAAACTAGAATAACTAAGCATTTTTTTAAGATAATGGGCAGGATGAGCGTCATACATTTTTTTTACATGGTAGCAGACCAAACACGAAGAAAAATAATTTCTTGTTTAATTTTTTTTGGAACATTGTTTTTTCCAAGCACTTCGTGATTAGCTAGCTCAATTTTAACCACTGTTATTGATAGCTGAACTATTCCGTTAGAAGCTAAAAAAACCTGAATCAGAAAAAGTCCGTATTTGTAAAAATGGCACATTAAAAACCAACCAAAAGTGGCATTTTTAAAAAAAATCATAAACTATCAAATATCTTGAAAACCGAGATATTTTTACTAAAGTCAAAATTTGAGATTAGAGAGGTCTCGACGAAACCTATCAACAGTTAAAGGTTTATCCATTGTTTCTGAGACACCCTGTATAATTATTACCACCCATGTAGAAGTAAAGAAATTCGTCGTCTATAATTAAACGTCTAGAAATGTCGGCCATCTTGAATTATTGCACGATTATTGGACGATTGTTCCTGCAAAATACCATAATGAGAGTGGTTCGTGCTCGGGGTACGGAGTGATCCAGAGTCTGTTCGTGACTCCAGCTGCTCTAACCGCCTTATTACAAAACATGGACTAGAGTTGACGCTGTCTCTATATATCTATGTATATTGACACGAGTGAAAGCGCACTACTTTTAAACCGAGACTAACTTTAGACCAGGTTTAATTAAACCAGGTTTTGTAATGAGACAACCGTAAGAGTGCAACAGGCCAACGTTCCGTACAAATTGTTTGTGTCCGTTGTGCAGGTAAGGAGCTGTCGAAGATCCCGATCCCGGTGAACTTCAGCGAGCCGCTGTCGATGCTGCAGCGGCTCACGGAGGACTACGAGTACTCGGCCGTGCTGGACCGCGCGGCGCAGCTGGACGACCCGGCGCACCAGCTGGCCTACGTGGCCGCGTTCACGGTGTCCTCGTATGCCACCACGTCTGACAGGTAAAATATTTACGCATTTTAGCTCAACCTATAATATGGTTCTCACCAGTGCCATCTAAGATGGCATGACCACCTAAACACAATGTAATAAAACGATATGTCGGCCATCTTGAAATGTGTTTTTAGGTATTTTGGTATTGTATATAAGTTTCGATAAAATTTTGAGGTAGAGGTTATATCAAACATGCCCTGCGAGCATGGACTTGTCGATCGACATATATCGATCGACAAAAGCATCTGTTTTCACTTCTTGGGAATATCTGCCAAATTTATCGATTACTAGTGGGCCCGGCGGACGTTGTCCCGCCCGATTACAGCGCCACCTACCGGGTCCAACTGTACGTTTAAACCTTCCTTGGACCTATTCAAATACACACCGAAAAGAATCTGTCGAGCCGTTTCAGAGTTTTTGCGAAACAAACACAGCGTTTCATTTTTATATACACGGTTATTTTTTTATCACCCTAGAAAATTTCAGGGATGCTTCAGGACACATCCATTATTATATAAAAATTAAAAAAAATTAAAAAAATTACAAAAAAATAAAAAAATCTCTAAAAATCCTGCTTTCAACTAAGGCAGCATTTTTTGGATTTTTTTTAAAAAATTAATATAAAATTAAGTAAGCGAGTTATTTTTTTATTCATATATAAAACATTCTAATACCATGTCGTGAAGCGTCCCTTAAATTTTCCAGGGTGATAAAAAAATAACCGTGTATAAGAAGAAGATTGTCGAGTATGTCGATCTTAGCTGTCAAATTTTGTTTATTATCGAGAGTTCCATGCTCGCAGGAATGTTTTGACATTTCATATTGATATATCGTTTTATCATGCCGTCTTTATGTCGTTGTTTGCCATTTATGAAAAATACTACTATGCAAGTATTTTTCATAAATGGTTATACACAACCAATTCTAGATATTGTAAGGAGTAATATAATAATTGTTGTTACATATTTCATTGGTTACCCATGATACAGGCTCTGCCTAGTTTGGAAACCTCTGCGCAATCTAAAGCAACATTCTCCTTATGCACAATTAAAGCGTTTTATTATTGTTTTTTTATCATGTCGTGTTTTTTTCCTTTATTTGTCTAATATAATACAATATACATAAATAATACAGAAATAAACTAATATAATAAACTACACAAAGTTTTTCTATATACTGTAGCATGTTTCGGTGGTCAGGCTACAGTCACGATAAAAACATATTATATTTTAACAGTTCACTGCGATAAACCGCTTTAACATATCGTATTTTTGTGGTTATGCTGCGGGGGCAGGTCCTGTAACATGACCACGGAAACATGATATGATAAAACGATGTTGCGTATAGCGCCATCCCGCTCTCACTGCGGTTTCAATATTGTTTTGAGCGATCATGCTTAGGGGGCTGGTGTTTGCGTTTTACAGCTTGGTTTGGTTGGTGAAAGAGCTTCTGAGCCCGCCTGGTTAGCTACCACTGTACTTTTTATGTTTGTCACGTTAACAATATTAGCCCACAGAGTTGTGTTTCGTCAATTAGAGATACGAATGCCACTTTTTTAATTGTAGACGAATCCAGGTTAAGTTCACTTTCATTTTCGGCCTTATCTTCACTATCCGGCCCATTTAAATGCACGTGGCGTTAAGGTTAAAGAATGTTGAAGATGAACACCAAAAGCGTTGTATGTAAAAAAAATATTTTATTATAGTAATTCTATTCATAAAGCTTGTACCCTAACACAGACAGCAGCAACAGTAGAGGTATCCAATTCGTATATGACTGGTATCTATATATTATTAACTCTATAAAATCATAGATTTAAACCGTTAGATGCGCCTTGCGCTTCCAAAAAGTGACTACATTTTATGTCTGTGTGCGTTACATAACAAATTCATACAACAACGCGACGCGCCATAAAACTTTGACCCCTAAAATCGCTAACGGTGTATTATGCAAGGGGTTTAGTTTAAACGACAAAACAATGACACATATATCGATCTCGCTCACGCACATTAAAATTGTTATTGTTCGGTCTCTCTCATACGAACACGTGCCGGACGCCAAATTAGTAAGTAATTTATTTGGGAAATGATCAAAATAATTAATAAATAGGTACTTACGCGTGAAATTTAATTCCTGTAGATTTGTTGGTATTCCTCAAGTTATTAAAACACTTTCTAAAGGCTCAGGAAGGCATATTTTATTATTTTACACTTGAAATTAGGGAAAAGAAAAAAATGCATTTGGCGTCCAACGCTCGGTGCTCACTCTTTCCAACGTTGACACATTTTCGAGCGCCATAAGTATGGGAAAGGCGCACCTAACGATTTAAATCTCTGAATAAAATACCTTCCGTAGCTAGCGATAGTTGCCTTTCACTGTTTTGCAGAAATTATCACGCTGCTGATGTCTGCAGTCGGCCATGCCCTTTACTTAGGTCACCCTTTATTTAGGTCATCAGTTTTCTACACACTGAATCTCAATCAGTGCTTAAGGACCCAAGACAAAATGATCTATGATGGACGGGCCATGCCTTTCGCTACGTTTGACTTCCAATGAATATATGAAAATTCAGTGGTCCACTGCCCAGTTCCACCGAAAGTACTAAACAATATTTATATAATGTGAATCTACAGAATGTGCACATATCTAAACGAGGGAAATTTTAAAATCAAGATCTACTGTATGTAACCCCCATTTAAAGAAAAGAGTGTAACTAATAAACTAAACCATCAATCACATCGAAACAAACTTAATAATTAATTGGTACTAAATACCTGAGTACTGAAATGAAAATTGAGACATTTTTTTGACAAAAATCAGTTACTTTTTTCACAAATTGTAAAATTCGTCAAAGCTTTTCTCTCTGAACTTTTATATTACGTTAAATTATAACCCTTCGTCATCATGCGCCATTCATTGACCCCAAGTATTCAATGGTAATGGCATGTATTGAATACTAGCTGTGCCCGTGACTTCGTTCGCATGGATGTCGGAAAATAACATCGTGATGTTTTTATATAGCCTATGGCTTTTCTCGATGAATGGACTCTATGACACAAAAAGAATTTTTAATATGAATCAGTAGTTCCCGAGATTAGTGCGTTCAACTAAACAAACAAACAAACTCTTCCACTTTAAAATATTAGTATAGTATAGTAAGTAAGTAAGCTTGTCATTTATTGCGTACCCCCAGTACGCTTATAAGTGTTTGTCTAGCTGATATTAATCATAAGTGAAACATGCAAACATTTTTATTATATGTAGAAAAAACTTTCTGAAATAAGCTTTAATGACATTATCTTTCTCCCCATCTGGTTGACTCACTGTTGTACGAGAATTTCGCGCAACATTGTGTGGTTCATTGACCGATAATGTTGAATGTCATCTAAATCTTCATCGATTGATTATTTTATGACGTGCATGCATAATGTACGTTTTTAAGCGCAACAAGCACACGCAATTTTCTCTCACCATATACTGAAACCTACCTGTATATTATTTTGATTACATAACAATAAATTAACGTGAATACAATGAAAGTTCAAGCAATCCATAAAATAATGTTATTACAATAAAAAATTAAGGAATCCACACATCCCATCAAAATGTCACCCAATGTTTGAAAAGTACCGTAACTAGTTGATCTGAAAGTTGGAATGACAATTCTTTAATATAAAGAAGAGTCATTTATGTTAAAAATGCAGTTTGCAATTTGCACCCCCAAACACTTACAATACTTTTATTAGGGTAATGGTAATACCATTCGAATCATTTGATTGCAGGACGAACAAGCCCTTCAACCCGTTACTTGGAGAGACGTTTGAATGCGATCGATGGTCAGACCTCGGCTGGCGATCAATATCTGAACAGGCAAGTGTTTGTTTGGTAGAAGCTGTCTATGCAATAAAATAGTACTAGCATTTTTTTTTAATGAGAGTCCCAATTTTGGTTTATTCATTTGTTTTTGCAATAAAAGTTTAATGAAGAAGAATGATGATGAAGAATGAAACTTAATAAGAAAACTTTAATCTGCGCGTTTTTTTTTTTGTAATAGGCCTCTTAGTGTGAAAAATCAGTAGCCGTTTTTTATTGACTGAATACCGGGTTAATTTTCCAGTAGGAGCCAAATTTTGTGTGCTTGTTCAGACAAGCAAACTGAACAACTTTCACTATGGGACTGACTTTGAAATCGCGAAAAAAATATCAGCTGTTCCATACAAATGTTCAACATCCACTGAACCTGAAATGTATGGAACCGCTTATTTTTTTTCGCGATTTCGACTTTGGTCCCATAGCAAAAGTTGTTCGTTTTGCTTGTCTACACAAGCATACCAAATGTGGCTCCTGATGGAAAAATAACCCGGTATATGAAAGTCTTGATTTCTTAAATTTGTACAAAGCTAGGGAACTTGTATACCTACTAACGTACTAACCTATCTAAATAAGTTTGTACGGAACCCTCGGCGCGCGAGTCCACCTCGCGGTTAGTTATTGACCATGGTCTCGCAGTGTGCGATAATTGTGTAATTGGGCATCGTGTCGTCGGCGCCAGGTGTCGCACCATCCGCCTATGGTGGCGCAGTTCTGCGAGGGCCAGGCGGGCTGGCAGTGCTGGCAGGAGTTCACGATGACCACCAAGTTCAGGGGCAAGTACCTGCAGGTGATCCCGCTGGGCAGCGCGTCGGCCGCGTTCCTCGGCTCCGGGAACAAGTACACGTGGCGGAAGGTACGTACGCGGACGACACGAGGTATTCATTAATTAAGAGGGAGGAGACGTGAATGGGTCGAGGGAATTCGAAAGTAGGCAATGAGAGCTAGCACAACGTGCAATATTTTTTTATTTTTGCGTTTATTGTAAAGAATCCCATGTAGAGTAGATCGCAAGTATGTGAAAAAATTAAAATTAATTTAAATTTTGTTGCAATAAAATGCAGTCTGAAACTGACAGTTTCAAATTTCGCGCTATAACTACAGGCCTACAGTTCTGATGACGTCACTCCTGTCTGTCACTCGTTCGTCGCTAACATTCAATACAAATATTACAGTATACTATAACATTACTTATTTTTAATCAAATGCAATTATTGCTCAGAAGAAAGGTCGTGTGGATTCATGTGTCCATCAACTTCAAAGAAGTCCCCAAATAAATTATTTTTAACTGGACCTTCTGATCCAAAGATGAAAAAAATGATTGTAACACGATAACTTTCTTTTCGTACTTTATGCTCTGAATGAAACACGAAAGCTTAACTGTGATTTAATACTTAACCTACCGTAGAAGTTTAGATCCTTTCATTTCTGCACTCGTAAACTCGGCACTTTCAACAAGTAAGTTACTACCATGTCAACACTAACTCTCGGTAGGTTTCTGGGGTCTATTTTTATACAACCAACTACCATTTTTTTTACAGAAAAATGTAAATAATTTTCGTAAAAATAATGTTTACCTTCACATCTGACGGGACATAAAACACGAGTGACGTCACTAGTCGCTGATTGGTAGATCAAGATGTGTTCCGTTCCACGTATTTTTCATCCGCAATTTTTCATGAAAAATAGTATTAACTAAAATAAAAACGTTGCCATCATTCTTATTTTACGTTTTTATAACATTTTAATTACAAATCGTTTATAAATATTACATTTGCATCTTCCCTATTGTAAAATGTATTGCTGTTGCGCTGTGCTTCTGAACGAATGAGCTAAACGCGATAAAGACAACTGCGGCTTGGAACGAAGATGCCTAAGAAAAGTATACAAAATTGATGTAGTTTCGTAGTCCCCTGCTTTCTAAAAGTATGTTAGAAAACAAGGGACTATAGCGATACTTTCTAAGTAAAATATAAGGAAAGGTTTTAGCTGTGTGTTTCTATGTTTTGATTTTTTTAATATTATCTTGTCAATTTTTTTTTGGCAAACTCTCGGCCTTCTTCACCGCACCTGATGGTAAGTGATGAAAAGTCTGAAGGTGGAAGTGCGCTTCACCTGGACTCCGCAATAATTGAGAAACCGGCTATCTTAAATTTGATTGTTGGAACCACAGACGTAGAAAGGGACGCAGACAACATAATTTTACTCGCACATTTGTCATAAGTAACGTATATCGTTTTTACTTTCACTCCAAATCTAGTCTAGCGCGATACTAACGCACACACACATAAACATTTGCGAAGCCGTGGCAGACGCCACGTGGACGCCATGTTTAGCTTTGTCAAAATAAGAGACAAATGGCGTCGTGACATTGTGTTTATAATGTTTTGTTTTGTGATTATAAATAAAAATAACTGCTAATCGGACAAGAACGATGGTAAAGTGCTGTGCCCCGAAGTGTTCTAACGCATCATCATCTTATAATAATAAAAGTGCAGAAATTACAATAAAATTAAATTCTAATATCGTTTGTGTGTGAGTAATGTTTACACGCGGTAAAGTTGCCACGCTCTTTGAACGATACGTTTAATCTGCTTCCCTTTATGCGTCTGTGGTTGGAACACACCATTGTTATTATGGCGACGAACGTAGAGCTAAGGCGGCGGTAGCTAGTCAGGTTCTACCGCCGACCACACCGAGCGGGAAAACCGGGGTTCCCTTCGGTGAGCGGAACCATCAATCGGCAGGTGACGACGACGGTGCACAACATAATTGTGGGCAAGCTGTGGGTGGACAACCACGGGGACATGGACATTGTGGGCGAGGCGGGACCCGCCGCCGGTTACGTGGCTCACCTCAAGTACCTGCCCTACGGCTACTTCAGCAAGGACACGCAGCGGAAGGTCACCGGCGTCATCAAGGACCCGCGCGGCGTGGTCAGTACCGGTTCACATTCGACCAGACCCCAAGCTAACATCACACTGTACCATACCACTGCACATAAGATCATCTAAATAATACTTCCTTCTAGTCTACAACTGAAGTAACCACCTCTGCCCTAACCCAGTCCAAATTCAGTGTCCTCGGATGTTTGGTAACTCTTTCACGCAAAAACTACTGAAAGGATTTGGATGAAAAGTTGTGTAGGTCGACCAGAAAAGTGAGTAATTCCCGCGGAAAAGTAGATTTACAGTTTTTCTTTGAACTAGTAAAGCACAGCTAGTAGTGTAACCGTGCGTTTGCACTGACGAAACATCTACATAAAAACATGTTTTTTAAACATGTTTCTGTCAATGTTTATGAATGCGTTTCCATTGTCAACACCCCAACAAGTTGCAAAACATGTATTAAGACTTTAACAGCCGAAAGTGTGAATGCAATCGTAGACAAATCCATAAAAAAACGTTAACAGACAACAAGTTTTGAGACGGTCCTAACGCAATCTGCAACAAATTATACGATTTGTTCCGAATCCAACACGATTTGCGGCAGTGCGAACGCAAAAGCATACACAACAAGTTTTGAGATTTGTATCATACAACAAGTTGTAAAACATTACATGTTTTATGTTTCTCAGTGCAAACGCACGGTAAAAGAGCACTACGAAACCATCTTAGTATACGTCCTTCCAGCCAACAACTGAAGTATCATCTCTGCCCTAACCCAGTCCAAACTCAGTGCTATGCTAAACATTTCTGCTTGTTTTTCATTCTGCCGATTAATAAACTAGTGTTCCGTAATGTCTTCTTTACCAATAATCGGTAACCGAGGCCAAATTCAACAGAGATGTGTCAAAAGATGTACAAATTGTACAATAATAAGTAATTTCACAGATTATATTATCCTTCAAACTGGAACACGGGGGTTATTGTCTAAGAAAAAATCTATCGCGATCGCTTACAATTTGACAGTCGCAGCCCATCCATTACTCCTTTATAAAAGGAAGTCGGTACACAGTCTACGAGGTGATTCGACAAATATTTAGCCTACAAAAGAAAAACGAAAATTTTAAGAAAGTACAGATTTATTTTTCAACATAGTCTCCTTTCAATTCAATACACTTGGCCCAGCGATGCTCCAACTTTTTTGACCCTTCCAAAAAATACAATTTCCCGAGGTCTTCAAAATAGGTCTCTGTGGCGGCGATGACCTCATCATTCGACCCAAATCTTTTGCCGACGAGTGACTTTTTCAGATTTGGGAACAAGAAGAAGTCACAGGGAGCCAAATCTGGAGAATACGGTGGATGGGGCAGCAATTCGTAGCGCAATTCGACCAATTTGGCCATGACGACGGCGGAGGTGTGAGCCGGCGCGTTGTCGTGGTGGAACAGCACTTTTTTCTTTGCCAATATGGGGCCGTTTTTTTTTTCAATTCGGCGTCGAATCGGCCCAATAAGTCGGAATAGTAGAGCCCCGTGATTGTTTTACCCTTCTCGAGGTAATCGATGTAGATCACACCTTGTGAGTCCCAAAAAACACTGGCCATCACCTTTCCGGCCGATTGAACAGTCTTCGCCTTCTTTGGAGCACGTTCGCCGGGTAAAGTCCACTGTTTCGACTGTTCCTTGGTCTCTGGTGTGTACCAGTGAACCCATGTTTCGTCGACGGTCACAAAACAACGCAAGAACTCCGCCGGATTGCGTTGAAATAGTGCCAAACATGTCGCCGATGTGGTCTCACGGTTGCGCTTGTTGTCTGGTGTGAGCAAACGCGGCACCCATCGCGCCGATAACTTTTTCATACCCAGTTCTTCGTGCAGAATATGATGCACTGTCCCTTCTGCGATGCCTACAGTCTCAGCTATCTTCTTCAAAGAGTATTTACTGCACAATAGTAAAACTCTTTTGTAACCACAGCGCCATCGGGCGGCGAGACTAAGTAATAATTGAATGCCCCTCGTAATTATAAGCGATCGTGATAGATTTTTTCTTAGACAATAAATAACCTTTACATCTCTCATGTTCGGTAAGTAGGTCCTTATTACCCCCAAATGGGGCTTGTAGGTGGCCAATTAGTGCTCTAGGGTAATAATGTAGCTAGAAAAGCCCTGAGGCTGTAAGTAATTTATTGCCAGTATGATGATTAGATGTACGCGAACTTTTTGAAATAGTGTTTTTTTTTTAATTACTTACCGCCCTAGGGCTTTCCTAGCTACATTATTACCCTAGAGCGCTAATTGGTCACCTACAAGCCCCATTTGGGGGTAATAAGGACCTACTTACCTCACAATCGAGATGTAAAGCAGAGTAGTTGGCTCGGGTGTAAGCACCAATTGCACCCTCGAAATATAGGCGCCCTCGCTGCGCTCGTGCGCCTAATTATCTCGGGCTGCAATTGATGCCTTACAGTCCTTAGCTACTAATCTACTATTACCGGCCTTTACTGGAGGGTTAGGTTATTTACTGAGCCTTTTCTACCCTTACGACTCTGTACCAGGGTCGTGTGCATGGGTACCTCAGTCTTACCTATTTCTGCCGCACAGCAGCAGTACTTGCATTGCTGTGTTCTGGTTTGAAGGGTAAGATATAGCACTGAAATTACTGGGTACCGTGACTTTACATCTGATGTCACAACTTCACAAGTTGGCAACATATACTGTGGTTCTTGTGGGGGTTGCAGTTTTGCTGCGAATCTCACAGGAGCCACATGTATTATAGGTGACTGTTACCACTTACCATCAGGTGGGCAGTTTGCTTGTTTGCCAACTTAATTGCAATAAAAAAAAAACAAATTCTCTACATTGCAGCCGCGATACGTCCTCCAAGGGCACTGGGACAGCCGCGTGGAAGTGGCGCCCGTCACCTCGGCGTCTGCGGACAATACCGTCTGTAAGACGGGCAAGTTCACCGTCGCCTGGGAGAGGATACCCGCGCCGCTGGAGTCGCCTCGCTTCTACCACTTCACCTTGCTGGCGGCGCAACTCAACGAACCGGAGGAAACGGTCTCCCCGACGGACTCCAGGAGGAGGCCGGACCAGAGACTGATGGAGGAGGGCCTGTGGGACGAGGCGAACACGGAGAAACTCCGCTTGGAAGAGAAGCAGCGAGCTGCTAGAAGGGCTCTAGAAGCGAACGCCGAGGCGGCAGCTTTGAGAGGGGGCCCTCCACCCGATCCGCCCGCCCCGCTGTGGTTCGCCCGCGATGCACGCCTCCGTCACATCTACACTCATGCATACTGGGACTGCAAGCAGCGACAAGACTGGTCCAAGTGCCCCGATATTTTCTAGCCGAGGCTCTCGGTGTAGTGCTGTGTGGAAAGTGTCGGCTCGCGGCCAAAATTAATGAGAATAAAGTGTGTCCGTTGAATGTGATGGGACTACCTACCTGTGCTTAGTGGATGAATTGTAATTTTTGTGCCCACGTGTTGTGGACTTTATTTTAGGGTTTGTCGAGTCCAAAGTGACTTTTTGATGTCGAAGATCAAAGATCTAACTACACAACTAGCTTAATATTGTTATAGTGTCATATTGTTAACTAATACCTACCTAGACCGTCCTTTTCTCGATAATACCAACATGTTTTGCCTAATTACTGATGCTGTCTTAATCTCAGAACAATAACTAAAACATAATTAATCATAAACACACCAGAAGATAGAGACAAGATGCAAAAAATGTCATGTCTACTCTATATATACACATCAAAATGGATACCTTTGGTTACCTTTTCAGGTTGAAGTTATCCAAGAGCTCGTTCTTTTTATTATTTGATTTCTTTTTTTATAATAAATACTTAACCTGATGCTGGCAAAATGTTTTTGTAATAAAAGCCTTTGCCATTTATAACATGTCGAATGTTATAACTTGTCAATACAGTGTTTAATCATTGTTCTGAGGTCTTAACTGCCAAATCCAAATGAAGCTAGATACTATTTTTAACCTCCAGTATAATAGACAACAGGCCTAAAACTTTTTAAACAACCTAAATATTAACACTTTGTAAATAGATTAATTTTGTTATTGAACTTTAATAAAATTTATGAATCTTGTGGAAAATGAAGCTATAACTAATTGTAAATAATACATTTTATTCAATAAATATGAAGTGCACACAAATTAAACTAACAGCTAGCTAGAATCGCTTCCATATGCAATGGTTTGATGATTAAGCTGTTTTTCTGACATCGTAAACTGGTAGCCCTATCCTCGGACATGGATCTGCGCTATTAATTTTGATCGACAATCGGTAAATTGAGTTTCGGCGCACTGTTATAGGTTTGTTGCGAATGTGCAATAAATCGGTGGTTTGTTATAGTTAATTGTATCGGAGTTACCTACGTTGTGCAACGAAAATCTGGAAACTGCGTACTGTGTTAAGTGCGAAAGCGCTCGCATGAAGCGTTCGCAAGGACTGCCTTAAAGTTGTTGTAATATAGTGCTTTTCACAATATGTAAACTGACACTGCTTTTTTAAAAGTGATTGTGGTGCGAGTTTTGCGGAATACCGCGTTATGGGGCGAGGGCGAAATCGCTGAAAATATCGGTGATTTCATGTCAATAAGGCTCGATACCAGATACAAATGTTAAGACGTCCAAAACTAGAGCAGATTTGGTGATGCAGTCTTCCACGTTTTACCGTTTGGGATGTTGAAATTTAAAATGAAGTTAAGTCAGACAGAAATTGAACATTCGTGTTATAGAGTAGGGTCAAATTTTATTGCGATTCGTCGCGATTGGAAACCCAGGAGGGTGCATGCAGCGGTGGTTCATCGCACTGAATTCGCCACGCGAACTAGGATTGACGAGCCTCACCAGCATTAATGCCTCATAGAGCATAACATTTTAAGTGTTAACGATTGCCAGTTGACAGCGAGGGAGCGTATAGCGGTCAATAAATTGTAAGTATTTAACGGGAAGTGGAGTAGCTCTGTGCTCGGGCTGTCAACTTGCACTGTTTTAGGATATTTTGTAAGATCTATTACAAATTGTACATTTTCAACTGGATGTAAGATAGTTTGTTAATATTTTTATTATTATAATAGAATAAATAAATATTTGATTACAAAGCCATAACATCTGTATCATGTTGATTTATGAAAATAAAATATAATATCGCCAATGGTGTGTTTATTTTTTCAAGTGAAACTTTATAAGTATATCGCCTCAAATTTTTAGGTCCATCTATCGCATGACGCATTACACAGCAGAAACCTGTGGCAGACCCCAGCTGAGCCACAAAAAAAATGGAAAATAGATTGACTATGCCGCTATAATGTCCAGCTTATGTTGCTTGCGCGTTTCAGAGATGTGTTATTAGGCAACATTAGGTATCTGGTCTCCTAGTCACATTAAAAGTATAGTATGGAGGATTTACATAAAATCACATAAAAACGGTTAGTTTCATCATTGAATTGACTATGTAACATTAAGGCGCATAACACATTGCACCGGACACCGCTGCGGTGCATACGCAAAAATCCGTACGATACTGCGGCACAGTGTGGCATACCCCGCGGACCGCACCGCATCACCGTCCGGGAGTGCGGTGCCGTCGCGCGCGCCGCACAACCGCACGGTGATGCAGTGCGAGTGTGTTATAACCCTGCGGTTTTTGTATACAAATTAAGATTCTCCAGTCAAAATTAAAAACCGCAGCACGCACACCGGAGCGGTGTCCGGTGCAATGTGTTATGCGCCTTACTTCTTATTGTAAAAAAGTACATAAACTATAAAAAAATAACGAAACCTCGTGCATTCACCAGATAGCAATGCAAGTCACACACACTTGATGCAAGTTTGAATCAAACTTTCTAGTTTCTCATCAACAAGCTTGCATGATGTTTGTTTTTTCAATGTTGCAATGTACATACAATATTGCCCCAACAATCTTGTCGCTTTTTTAAGTTTGTTGGGGCAATATTGTATACAGCTTGAAAAATCGGGGGATTACTCCCTGTCACACCATTCTGTCACACCAGTGTGACACAAGAATTTATTTCCTGACAGTCACACCAGTGTGACAGAAGAATTTTTTCTTCACAGTCACACTATCACATTTTGACGACAAGGACAAGTATTGTTAACTTATTCAACCCCTTTCGACCCGTTAGATCCTATTACAGTTAGTTCCAGTCAGTTCATCACGTGAGTTTCCCTAAGCGTCCACTAACTGGAATGTCCACCTTCTTTAAACGTTCACGTCTCTGACCCTGAAAAGTTAAGTATTTAAAATAATATTAGAATAGGTACAGACAACATCACACTTCTATATTGAAGTCAGTGGCAAACGATGATCTCCTATAAAGTCTAAAAATTTGTCACCGACTTCAATATAGAAGTGTGATCTTGTCTGTACCTATTCTTATATTATTTTAAATAACTTTTCAGTGTTTTTGAAGTCGGTTTTTATTTTTTGTAAAATATTTTTTATTTTTAACTTTTTAGTTAATGAAATCTTTTAGTGAAAGAAACCCTAATTTAGTGAAAGAAACCAATATTAAATTAGCGATTCCCTCGATTTTCATGGGATCCCATTATCAGATCCTGACTTTGGTGACCTTGGGACCACCCAAAGATTTAACAATTTTTATTATACTCTATCAAATACAAAAATAATTTTGAAAATCGGTCCACAATTGGCGAAGTAATCGCGTAACATACAAACAAAACACGTTGGATATACCTTAAAATTTGAGGGTTTTCCTCGATTTTCATGGGATCCCATCATCAGATCCTGACTTTGGTGACAATAGGATCACCCCAGGAGTATACTCTATCGAATACAGAAAGAATTTTAAAATTCAGGCTACAATTGGCGGCGTAATCGCGTAGCCTACACACAAAATAATAAAAATACGCATCGAATTGATAACCCCCTCTTTTTTTGAAGTCTGTTAAAAATATGGAAAAATCTTCATAAATAATCGGCAAAAATTTTAATAATAATTTACATTCTTTTATAATAAACATAAGTTGGGGTGTCTGAGGGTTTGCGCTATTTCATTAACACGTTATTAACTCGTTCATTAACACGTTCATTAACTCGTCTGGACTACGTTAAATAGTATACTTACGTTAAGACTTTTAATAATATTTTCCGTTTTGTTCGAGTAATATATAATGATTTGTTTGAAATATTGTTTTTGTTTAATCATACGAGTAAATAGTGTGACTCTTAGTCTTAATAATTCTATTAGTTACTGCCTGTCACACCAGGCTACGCCAGGTAGTGTGACTGTCAGGAAAAAAATTCTTCTGTGTCACACTGGTGTGAGAAAATGGTGTGACAGAGAGTAATCCCCCGAAAAAACAAACATCATGCAAGCTTGTTGATGGGAACTAGAAAGTTTGATTCAAACTTGCCAGACTTGCCATTGCTATCAGTCGGGACTCAAACTACCACCTATCACTATTTTTTGTGGCCCAGCTGGGGTCAGCCACACTTTTGCTGTGTGTGTGTGGCTAACTCCAGCTGGGCCACAAAAAAACTGAAAAATAGATTGAGTATGCCGCCATAAGTTATTGAGTTTGTCGGCAGTTTCAGAGTTTGTCGTTTACGCGTTTCAGAGATGTGTGGCTCAGCTGGGGTAACGTTATCCCAGCCGGACCACACGGATCTCGAAAACGAAAAAACAGCGAAAATCTGTTTGCTTTAGTACAAGTTTTAGTGCTCATCGGGCTTGCGTTTAAGGGTGCTGTGTGGTCCAGCTGGGGTAACGTTGCCCCAGCTGAGCCACACGGATCTCGAACACGGAACGACGTAGCGAAAATCTGTTTACTGATCTAGGTAGATAGGCGGAAGTTTGTTGGACAAGTTTCTGAGCTTGTCGTTCTACCGTTTGTCGACCTATCGTTTCAGTTTCAGAGCCAGCTGGATCTAGAAAACAAAGCGACAAAGAAAAGCAGTAGTTTGTCGGAGTTTGTCGCTTGCGTGTTTCTGAGATATGTGTGGCCCAGCTGGGGTACGTTACCCCAGCTGAGCCACACGTAACGTGTTGAGTTAATACAACATATATTTGAAGCCTGGGAAGACACACGATGCGTTAGGCATTTTTGTCACATTCATGTCCAAGGCATTTGATTGCATTTATCACGAAACCTTGATCAGAAAATTACACCACTATGGGTTTTGTGATACTGCACTGGATCTTCTAATGTCTTATCTAAGTGGGAGGATTCAGAAAGTAGACATCAATGGAAAAAGGTCTCAAGGTTATTATTTGTGTTTCCCAAATAATATAAAATAAAGTGCTACTTCACTTTTATTTAAAATTAAAAGAGGAGTGCAAATTAATGACGATGTAAAATTATAATTTTCTATCTCAAGAATTGTTCATTGGTTTAATGTGAACAACCTGTCAATCACTTAATGAAGGGAAAACAAAATGTATAAAAATTGTTTTACCCAATGTGAAAGAGGTTCACACCACTGTAAAAATAAAGGATATAGGTGTTGACCCTGTGGACACCACAATATTTCTTGGGATCACACTTGATTGTAAGTTGCAATGGGGCCCACATATCGATAAATTGTCAAAGAGACTTAGCAGCCCGCGCTGTATGGAAAATACGTCAGCTGACTGATGTTGATACAGCAAAACTTGTATACTTTTCTTACTTTCATTGTGTGATGTCGTATGGTATTTTGTTGTGGGAAAATGCTGCCGACATTCAGATCGTTTTTGTGCTGCAGAAAAGGGCTATTCGAGCAATCTATAACCTTAAAATGAGAGATTCTTTGCTAGAAAAGTTCAAAGAAATTGGTATTATGACAGTCGCAATACTTATATTTATGAGAATCTAATATGTTCGTAAGAATATTCATTTGTTTTGTAAATATGGTGATATTCATTCAGTTAATACTAGACAAAATAATATGTTAGCTTTACCAAATACCAGGCTCCAAAATTCTTTTAGAGGCCTGTGTATAAGTTACTACAATAAAATCCCAAGTTGTATAAATTTAAAGACGCAATCAAAGATGTATATGTACTTATATTAAAAAAGCATATTATAAAGTGTCTGATTACATGACGGACAAAAAGCTTGGATTTGAACTCCCATTTCTAATATTTAACAATGTACCTACTGAATTGTGTTTCAAAGAAACGTTCAGCGATAGCAATTTATAAGCGAAGTTCACGAACTTCTCTCAGAGATAGATTTAAAGAGATGGTATTATATTATTTGATTATTTGGATCATAAAACTATTTGGACATGAAGTTATCTCTACACTCTCCTTTGATAGATATGTTAAGTCTTTAAAAAATGTGAACTGACACATCTAATCTTGTAATGGAAGTTGAGCTCAAACTTTTGCTTTGAGGTCAGCTTCCAATTGAAGACTGTAACAACACAGGCCCTTGCTGGTTCTTTCCAGTACAAGGTTTCATCCGAATTATTGCTAAAAGTGGCCACTTTGAGCAATAATTCGGGTTATGATTATTCCTATACAATTAATCTATGCCTGAATAGCTTCAAAAGTCTGAAATATTTGTATTGAGAAGTTGACTGATCTATTTTTTGTGGAAACGTGTTTAATTTATCATAATTAATAAAAAACAAACGGCGGCGCTAGTAGTGGGTACTGTGCCCTCTTAACAAATATGTACTATAGTACGACGCGATCATCAGTAAGCGTGAAATAAGTTTCATAGTTCATATTTTCAACATTTTATTAAGAAAACGGAAACAGTGAAAAAGTACAATAACTGTAGATTGTAGTTGGTTATAGTATTGTTTACACAAAACAAATAATTTATAATTAAAAATGCTGCTCTATTTTCACCTTGCTTTTGTATATTGCATGGCCGATTTGATTAGATATTTCCACGTTTCCATGAAACCAATATATGTTGTCATTTTTTATATACTTACCTTACCATCAATGAAAATCCTAATTTGTGACCTGGGCACTATTTTAACATGAGCAATGTACAAGAGCACGATGAAAATACATAAAAATACAGTAAGATTAAGCAGACAAATAATCCTTCATATTGATATACATAGATACATTATACAGGGCAATTATCTCATTTTCTGAATAAAAAGTGAAATGCAAAAGCAACTAAGTTATAATAATTAATAATTAGAACTAAGTGAATATAATAATAATTTTAAATCATTTGTGGATATAAGATATATATATTTCTTGTTTTTTTTTTGGAAGTTCTGTAGATTTACTCAGATAATGAGACAATCAGAACTTATCATTTTCAGTATATTATAATTTATTTATTTATACATTTACACTTCGCACTTGCCAAATACTTTTTTCTAGTTCCATTAATTTTTAAATAAAAAAACGACACATAGAAGATCAAGAATAATTTCAAAATGTCTTCACTTAAGTATATTACTGATGTAAACATTAATTAGATCTCCTGGTTATTATTTCTTATACAAATATAATATTTAAACCGATTTACTATCCCGCATTGCAACTGATATGCGAGCCGTCTCAATGAAAAGATTAAAAATCGCGAGACGAATTAGTATTAGTGCAAGCTGATTGTTTTAATGTCATGTGTATTAATGTATTGGTTTGACGATTACACAAAAATATAACTGTTTCATCGAGAACACGACGGTTTGACACCTCTATCATAAGAAATTTCTTGGGAATTCCTCGCGTATCTTACAAAGAATCGTTTTTTTTTTCACCCTGTTACATTCTGTCGGTATACACCCTCAAAATTCGAAGCGTTTATCACTGAACAAATAAGCTCTATAAAAATATAATGCTGGCACTTCACATCGTGTATTCGTGTTCCTGCTACTCAACTTATTCACATAAATATGACGATGTAAAGTGTCTGTTATCGCCTATATTCGCTATTTTGACGAACGATCCGAATATGCAAATAAGCGAACGTTCGTATCCACCTGCTCGTTGCTTTTTGATGACAAATCAAAGAATTGCGATTATGAATGTTTGGCATATTCGCTGTTGTGTATGACGATGAGTTTGTATTTATTTTGACGACAACACGAATATGATCAAAAGCCGAATAAAAACGTGAACACCGAATAGCCATGTGAAATGCCAGCTAACGGTGGGTTTTAAAATTCTATTCACAGATAGAGCTAGGCTTACCGCAGTTCAGTTACCAAGCAACCTTTGTTATTCTAGTAGAATAATAAAAAATGCTTAGCAACAAAACTATACTAAGCCTACTTTTATCCGTGGATAGAATATTGGGACCGGCCGTTGCTGTATAAGTGTATTTATTACAAATAATATCCATGTTACAACGATTCATAATACCAAGATAGGTAATATTTATGACTTTTAAATACTTTTCTTTTGATTAAACAGTTTCTTTACCGTGGTACCATTAGAGAGTACCATCAATGGTACACATATAATCATATTTGAAAATGAATTTCCAGGAAGTCAGCTGTTAGTACTAAGAATGGTAGTAACATGGGCATTAATCATTCATTATTTGTATTTTTATTTTACGAACAGTTGTTCACTGTGCGTCGCTCGCACTCAATACTAATTTCAATTTCAGTATACTAGTATTCAAGCATGTGGCTAGCACTCGTAAGCATGTATTGTCACAACATCCAAACCCAGAGATCTTGATCTATAACGTCTAATATCTCCTAAGAACGATAAAAAAACAAATTTCTGCACATTTATTTACATATTATACAAGGGGAGGAAAATATAAATAAAATTTCCTATACCTTTGATATGAGCGTCCTCTCAGTACATTAGGTATATCATTCTCAACAAATATTCACCATGAAATTCCTTTTTTAAATTAAAACAAAATGAATGTACAATCATAATATATACAAGTTTAAGTTGTGGTCTTGCAGTAAAGTATTCGAGAAGATTAAGAAATACAATTCAAACTATTTACCATTCTGCTATTATTTTGCCACTAATTGTTTTTGATCATACCTAATGATATCCAAGATTACCTGCAAAACGTTCATTACATGTTTTATGTTTAAATTGACCACAACATACTTTGATGATTGGCATTTACTATGGAACTTTTACCTAATAGAATCTAAAAATTTGTAAATTTATCACCATATAATGTGTATTTCAAATGAAAAAGAGAAAATTTTTACATTCGTTCGACTAGCATTATTTCTATAAACATTAATGATACAACTAGATACAGCATTTAAGCGACAGTTCTTTAGACTGAATGTATGGACAATATGATTGAGAAATGATGTTAGAAATAATTAAGACAGCGTTCATTGGTTGCGACCGATCGTGTGATGCCATCAAGATAAGTTTCGACAGAGATCCTAACAATCTAATACATACCGACAGTACACATTTTCGTACGTATGTACTATGTAATTAAATGGAATTCTTTAATTAAAAACGGAAATAACATCTAGATAAGTTGTTATCTTACATGACTGTATAAATAGACACTATGAGTTTTTCAAAGAACAAACTTTGGCAATATTCAATTATTACCATAATTAAATTTTAAAAAATAATAATAATAAAAATCATATAACGGATCCCAATATTTCTTACATAGTCATGTTTATTAATTAATTAACTCTGTATATAACCAGACAATTTTGGTTAATATTTGATTAATAGGTGAAAGTGGTGTTTCTAAAGTACTTTGGGTAATAAAAAAAGATCACCTCATTTTTATATGTTAAATTTGTGTAGTTTTGTTATTATACTAGTTAGTACTATAGATAGAGTGAAGTATAAAGGACCCTTCACACTAGTATTATACTTGTTGTATTCGAGTGCCTGTCAAATGGGAGTACTAAAACTTTGCTAGAATGGATTTATTAAATACTGTATGAAAACCAGTACACCACAATACAAGTCGCAAATTGATCTATCAAATTGTAGTTGATAGAAAGTTATTTCCAAATGTATTGTAGCACATATGTATGCTATGTCGTCGACGTCGCGTTACCAACAACGATGTCGCGTTTTGACGTCCATTTAAGCAACAAGGAAACTAAACTCGGTGTCCTACCGTTTTGACAGTGAAAACACTTCATGCAATACTAGTGTGAGGGGGGCAGCATCTTTGTTCTCTTTGAAGAGCATACTTACAGACATGTTACAACACGCCATTGCCACGCGTTGTGTATACGACAGCTTATGTGTAAAATACACATTACACTTACACAATACTAGGATATTCTCTCATTACTTTCAAACATCTTATCCATTTGGTCGAGTTCTCATTATGTACAGGAGCACAGACATCTAAATGATTGAGCTGTTTTTTTGAGTTTGAGTTCACAAGCCAATCATGTAGATGATTTTGATTTGCCATTAGGTACTCTTCTATTGGTTTTCAAATCGAGTTCTTTTAACCGTTTCAAAGCTCCGAACGACTAACAAGAATTTTTATGAAATCCCGCGTTTTACACAGGAAATGTCACTCCATATTAAGACGATACCTTATTATAACACACTGCCTATATTATACAATTACTTAATCAATTTATATTTCACGACATTTATCTATGAACACCAATAGCATATACACTATGAGAACTATAGACAACCGCTACTGAAAATGCGACGAGGACCTGACGAAACAAGACGCCATTGGTCCATTGAGACATGGCCAGTGACATCTTACAAGATCTAAATATTTACAATCTTTTAATATGGTAAAACTTAAAAATACATAACAAAATAGACAAGTGGCTAGTTGAAGGATATAGATAAAGTGGTCATGATCACACATAACGAAGTTCACATTTAACATCAACATTTGTTAATAACAAAAACTTCAGGCCTCTCATGATTCTACACGTATTGACTCCGAGGGCCATTCTCGCTTCAGCCACGGCACACAAAGCAAATTGTTCAACATTTTGAAACAGTTTCATTCACTATAGCTTTATCTCTTAAAATAACTTAGCTCTTGTGGGTCGCCTATGATGTGGAGTAAAATGAGGTGGGCCCGGCTACACACTGAAGAGTATGCACTCTGAAAGTTGTTTCAGACTATGCTATACTATTTTGCTATATAGTAAATAAATAAATAAAAAGAAATAGCTTTATATATGCAACACTTTCTTTTAAGATATTATGTTACTTAAGAGCAATTTTTTTTGTCCATTCTTTCTATTGGCATCATAAAAATATAGGACGGTTTTTTTCACATTTAAGTTGGTTAGATTCCCAGATAAAGTAAGTAATTTTAGAAAATCTTTGAATGCTGTATTTCTAACTATTAAAAATGAAATAAAGTCTCCTTTCAGCCAAATATCCTATGTGCAATATTTAATGTATCATTAGGGTAAACAACAACAGAGGCATAGGCTTTGGGACGCCCTGTATAAAGCAAGCCAATAATAAATAGTAATAAGTGTGAACAATAATAATAATAAGTGTGAAGTAATAATATAATAATAATAAGTGTGAACGTGTCCTTAATAAATGTATCGTGAGAGATATTGTTGTGTAATGAACTGTATGTTATATGCTTTTATATTATAGTGTAGTCTATATTATACTGGTAGTTTTCCAATTACAGCACTAGAGCGCATTATGCGGCATAATGCTTAACGTTGAATGTTTCAACTACAGCAACACTTCGCACAATCGAGCACTCTCAAATGTAATGTTTTCGTGTGATGCGTGCAATCGATACCAACTCAGTGACAGAAAATTAACAAGTGTTTTTTCTTTAAGTTGGCATTGATCGAAATGTTTTATTTATATATAATCGTTAGTAATATTATTTATTGTTGAAAAATTTTTAAAGCTTTCGTTTCATTGTAGTTTTTTCGAAATAATCAAAATCCAAATTACTTAAAATAACCGTAAATAGTTTTCAACCAATTATTATGTATACCACATTATTTACACATTAATGAGGTTATTGCTAACTCTATGAATATTTCTTTTTTTCAACACTGAACTTAGCGCACTCTGCTGGTGCATTTGAAAACTAATTCACGTTCCAATTGCATAATTCGGCATTGTGCGCCACTGAGCCGCATTATGCTCTGTAATTGGAAAACTACCACTGTAGCCATAAATGAGCTTATGATGTTACAGGTTCCGGCAAACATCTTGAAAAATTTCACAGATAAAATATACATGCGCAGTTGCAGTATTTAGTACAAAAGCTTTTACTGCGCATGTATTTTTTATCTATGAAATAGTTCAAGATGTTTGCCGGCACCATACTTTTTTCTCTTGACGATAGCTGCATCCATTTCTGGCGTTGTTTAAGTTTCCAAGTAGTCGGGAATCGCTAAAACTTGCATTTACTATTTCTGCCAGTATTCTTGCAATTTACAACACAACAACTGCTTTGATTCATTTTTGTTGGAGTAATAATGCGATTATTAATATTAGATAGTTAGCCATGGACGACTTAAGTTAATGTCTTTAGTGGCAAGGGTTTTTATTACAAAAACATTTTGCCAGCGTCACGTCAGCTTTTGATTGTTAAAAAAGAACGAAAAATTAAAAAGATGAACATAATCATTTTTAAATCCATGGTCAAAACAGATTGCTTTGACATTTACGACAGATAACAGAGCTAACATTATTTCTACTTTTGGCCACCATGAGCGCTGCGATAGATGTCATTACCCCCACCTAGTACTTCGCACCCAGCGAATACTGCTTCGTGCTCATTTTCAACTTGAGAAAAATTTGCTTTGGGTTCTGTGGCTAGTGGCTTTTGTAACCCTAAGTTCAGGTAAATTTTTGCTGTCACCTAAATTTGTGCAGGTGTGAGAAACTACTACAATACCTAGTGTTATTTGATTTTTTTTATTTTACAAATACATTAATAAAGTTGGATTATTTAGGCTTTTGAAATATTGGATGTATAAAATAGTTTCACGCTGTTAAGGATTCAATGAGTAGGCATATAATGCAGGCCAGACTAGTATTAAATGTCTACATTCTTATCGTTGGCGCGACTACTGAACAAAATCAGTCAGATTTAACGTCCAAACTCGTAAGTCTCAACAAAATCACAAGAAAAAAAATACACTCAGCACAGGCATCGCAACAAAGGAAAAACAAATTTAAAATAATTTCTTCCACTTTATAGATTCAAGCACAAATTTCCACTAAAACGCTTTGGGTATGCTTTCGTTCACGTCATCCGTATTTAAGCGAAAACATTATACGTTTAATCACAGCGAAAACACTAAGGTTAACCATATGACGCGCGTGTCAATGGTCAGTTTCACAAAGTATTGTTCACGGCGCGCAGCGGATTCGTCCCACACGTGAACACACTGTTGGCAACGCAGGCGCCGCGGGGTTTCACTCGGCGTAGTAGCGCACTTTACCGCCGCACCGCATCACATCCTCCCACGCTGCAAACGAATTAGAAAAATATTGACATGACTGTGGTTTAATTAAATGGTGATCTGTAAGACTGTACTTAGAAGAGTTTAAGGTATGGTCAAAATTATATAAGCAGCCAAGTTTACACGAGAGATCTAATAGCAGTAACATAGCCAATCTATGTAAAAAGAAAATATTTTTCTGTTGGTGAAATTTAATTTGCACAAGCGATTTTCAAAAACCCTACTTAATTTTCTTCTTTTTTAATTTGTGGCAATTGCTACAAATTAAAAAAGAAGAAGTTTTCCATACAAACACATTTAATTGACAGACGATAATTTAGTGACATCGTCGTAGTGTGTGTGTGTGTGGGTGTGTCACTCTGATTTGTCTGGTGTGCACGTACCACACCTTGTTTAGTGTTTAGTGCGAGTGGCTTGTTTAGTGTTGTGTTTAGTAAAAAACACGTTCGGACAGCTTCAGTTTAGTGTTAAGTGTTTAGCGAATAGGAACGCGTTCTATTTTTTCTGCGAGTCGCCTCTCCCGCTCTCCCGCCTTCATCCCTCACTTGCAGCTAAACACTTACTAAACACGTCTGGACAGATCTGTTTAGTGTTAAGTCCATATAATGAACAAATAAACTAAACACCGTTCACTAAACAGTGTAGGGACAGCACCTACTAATCACTTAACACTAAACAGTCTACTAAACACTTAACTAAACTAAACCACTTAACTAAACAAAGTGTATACCGGCCATTACCTAACAATAAACTTTATTTAGACCCCTAAACACTGACTAAACATTTGATGAGTAAAGGAAATAAAGTTGAATGCTGGACTTAAAACTAATTATAAAGAGAAAAAAATACAGTAAAAGAAAAAATGAGCTAGGATAAAACAATCATAATTACGGTGAGTGGTGACGAATGCCTCTACCACTAATCCTATAGACATATAACTACTAATAAGCCAAAAAGGATGTACCCCGACCGTAAACACAAAAAAAAAAACAATAATACATAATCACTCATCTGTGGAAATTACATTATGATTTGTGGTCTGTGGACCATGTTGCGTTGTTTTTGTTTTGTTAGCTTATGTACTTTGTTCGAGACGGAGGTTGTTGTGAGTTTATTGTTCTATCGATGTGGAAGGCCTCATCGCAAGAACAGCGCTTCGGTGGCGAAACGCCATCGAAGCATACGCTGAGAGGGGGACCTTTTTGGTCCAATACTGGCTTTTTTTCTTATTTTGTATTGTCTCTTTTTATGTTGTTAATACTGTACTATACAGGGTGTAACTGAACACCCCAAAAACATTTAAGGGTATGTATCCATCAGAAGTAGAGATTCTGTAAGAAAAATATTAGGGCTAACAAACCTACTTTTTTTTCCATACAAACTAAATAAATTATTTTTTGGTATTAGGTGTCGACAGCCCTACGTAAGCGTACGAGGAATACTACGCTCACGTCTGTCACGTGTCATTTTGTGTTTAAATTTCTTTTGTGTAAAGAGCTGGTTATGGTTGTCACTTGAAAGTTTTTGCTTTCAGTTTAAAATCAAATAACTCTGAAAGTTTCAGGGTTCCAGGTCTCAGACAAGTACCGAAGGTCCATTTAGTATCTTACTTATATGCCCCTTAAATGTTATTGGGGTATTCAGGTACACCCGGTATTATTACTCCTAGCTGTGTAAGATTTTTGTGGCCAAATAAATACTTATTCATTCATTCATACCTTGCGCCACGTAGTCGACGACCAGGTGCAGGTGATGTCGATGCTGCGCGGGCGGCGGCGGCAGGTACCGCAGCGCGGCGCCGCCCGCGCGCACCGCCACCGCCCCCTCCGCCTCACGCACTAGGTCGCAGCCCGCGCCCGAGCCAGCTTCGCCGCCGCCCCCGCCCCCGCCGCGCCTCGCCCCCACCAGCTGCTCGTTGATGTCGAAGCCGAACGTGACGCCCTCCATGTCGCCGCCGCCGCCGCCCATCTCCACCAGGATGACGGCCGGCCGCCGGTCCGCCACCACGTCCGGCGCGGGCGGCTCCGCGGCGACCGCGACGCCCGCGAGAGCGCCGACGGCGACGCCGCCGCCCGCGCGCTCCTTGGCGCGTCGCGGCGGCGGCTTGCCGCGGGCGCCGCGCGGCCCCGTTCCCCCCGCCGGCGCCGCCGCCCCCGCCGCCGCGCCGCCCAGCGCCGGGTACCCGCCGTCCGCGTCGCCGGCGCCGCCGTTCGACGGCGGCGAGTCGGCGGCGCCGCCGCGCGACGCCGCCGGCGGCTCGCCCTCCGCGTAGAAGTTGCACGACTCGATCAGGTCGGGGATGTTGTGGCGGGTGCGCGCGATGTCCGCGTACGAGGCGGCGGCGGCGGCGGCGGCGGCGGCGATGACCGTGACGGGGGCGGGGGCGGCGGGGACGGAGGGCGGCGGGGGAAGGGGCGGCGGCGGCGGCGGCGGCGGCGGCGGCGGGCGGTGCGCGGGCAGCGAGTGCACGGAGTCGAGGTCGTCGTTGGAGTCGTTGCTGCGGTCGGAGGGCGGCGCGGACTCGCGGCGCGCGCGCGGCGCCGACGACGCGGACGGTGAGGGCGGCCGCGCGCGCTCGTCGGGGCGACGTCGCGCGCGGCGCCGCTTCGTCACCGTCTGGAAGTCGGTGAGCTCGGCGGGGGCGGGCGGCGGCTCGGCGTGGACCGGAGCGGACTCGTAGTATCCCCGCGCGTCGTCGCCCCACGAGCGGCGCTCCGGCTTGCCGCCGTCGGCGGCCGGCTGCGTGAGCTCCTCGAGCGTCGTCCGCGACAGCTCCTCGAGCGACGAGGCCCGCTTGGCCTCCGGCTCGCGCTCCTTGCGCCGCTCGGGGCCCCGCTTCTTGCCCTTGTCGTCGGCGTCGTCGCGGTGCTTGGCGCGCGGCAGCTTCCCGCCGCGCCCGTGCTCCGCGTTCGACTCGATGAAGCGCAGCACCTCGTTCAGGTCCTTGTTGCCCTGGTACCCGTCTATCTGGTGCGACGTGATCACGGTCTCGTTCTTCGACGACTTCTTCCGCCGCGGCTTCTTGTGCTGCCCGGACGCCGACACGGGCGAGCTGAACCCCTGGACCGCGTTGCCGTTCTCGTCTAGAGATTTCTGCGAACGGTAGTGCACGGTGAATATAGGCACTCCCTGAAGGAGAACAAAATGACACGCGTCAGAAAACGTCGAACACAGATTCGAACCGAGCGCGGCGGCATGCACACTACGTCACGCGCATGCGACTCTACGTGGCGTACCTTGTACTCCTCGGTCGCCGCGGACGAGACGGAGCCGTAGTTAGGCCGGGAGAGCGAGAACCCATTGAAGCTGCTGGAGATCACACTACGGGGCTGAACAACAATAGACAACCTCTAATCATCGATCGTATCAATCATTACCTTCGAGAGAAATAAAAAGCAACGGAATACAATTGCAAACATAATGAAGGCATATGCTAGAAAATAAAACGAATCATTCAAAAACTACAGCACTGCAAGAGCTCAAACGATCAGGGGCCCAATTTCTGAATCGGCGTCGCGTGCGACTTTACTCGTCGCCAACACTCGGTTAGCAACGAGCGGGTTCAAAACAGCACATGTTATATTTGCTACTTTGCATTTTCTTTATAATTCGAGCCAAATTTATAAAAATCAGTTCTGATATGGAACAAAAATCAATAGCGCTCGACGCCAGACAAGCGATTCGAAAACGGGGCCCCTTGCAGACAGCGAACGTAATGAAAAAGGGAACACTTAAAAGCGCGGGAGAGTAAGTAGAGAATGTGAAGAGTGTGAAGCGTGCGATCGACGTAAGCGGGGGGCGAGGTGATCCGGTGGAACGGTGGGTACCTGTAGCAGGGCAGCAGCAGCGGCGGTATCGGCGGCGGCGCTCGGCGAGGCAGCGGCCGCGGCGCCCGTGAGGCTGGCCACCGCGCGGTAGCACGAGCCCAGCTGCAGCGGCTGCGGCAACACGCACTCTCACTCACTAACCCCAATATAGAGAACGATACAGTACGTCGACTCCATATAAAGGGACGAATCGGCGCACGCACACATACAAACGTCGTTTAAACGGCCGCCAAGCATGCTCTGCAGGCGTAGCACGGGCTGCCAAGAAATTTGTGATAAGACTCAATGACACGTATCCTTGGAGGAGCGTCAAGAAATTTTATCATGTCAGTCACACTAAGGTTGCGTTCCGGAAATCAATAAGAGTCACTATTAGCGCGCTCAAACGCGTCCCGAAATGTTGTGAGGGCGCTAACGGCATGAAGATCCACATGACGGCATCGTTAACGTCATATAGAACTTACGGCGCTAATGCTCTAGAGTGAAATCACTTTATGCGAACTGTTAGTCTGACGTTCGATAATTGTGTTTTCGGTTCAAAATGAATGTACCTGTTCTTCCGGACCGAAATCGTAAGCATGCTGATAGCATTTTCAGTGTTCTCTTTAATTTGGACGCTGTTATCGGACCGCAGCCTCAATACGCGCCGCCGTGCTACTCTTTAAGACATAGATATTATGTCACTGAAATTGTGAGATAATGCGTGACTCAAGTCCCGTCTTGGCAGCCCGTGCTACACCTGCTGAACGGCATAGCAACGCAGTGTCACGCCGCGGCCGCGCGCCGGCCGAGATTGTTGTGCTCCGCGTACACGCCGCGCCGCTCACGCGCGGTGTGTACGTATACGTTCGCCGATTTTTTTGTAGGCACCAACCCTAGGGCCCAGTTCAGCTTTAGGTATAAATTTCAAAGACACGCCTGAGTCGGGCTACCGTATCGTTCTCTATATTGTGCACTAACGCCCTCCGCACATTGCGATATGCTCACAGACGTATAGTCTACGCGAGCCTCGGTGGTGAATCGATGATCACGCCGGCTAGTATTCTACACGGTTCTGGATGGCGTGTCGGTGATCTCGGTTTGTATATTCTACACGAGTCCCGATGAAGCGAGAAGCGAATCCCACGGCTAGTATCCCTTACGAGTCACGGTGGCGAGACGCGAATTTCACTCCTAGTAGTCCACACGGCTCTCAAGGGGGGAACTCATGCTAGTGCGTCTCGTATCTCACGGCTAGTATCGAAGGCAAGTCGCTGATCTCACAGCTAGTATCCTACACGGGTTTCAATAGCGGGCGTTACGCGAATCTCACGACTAGTATTCTACAGGAGACTCGGTGGCGTGTCGCTGATCTCACGGCTAGTATCCTACGTAAGTCTCGATGGCGTGTCGCCGATCTTATGGCTAGTATTCTACACGAGTCTCGATGGCGCGACGCGGATCTCACGGCTAGTATCCTACTCGAGTTTCGATGGCGAGACGCAGATCTCACGGTTTGTATTCTACACGACTCTCGATAGCGTGCTGCAGTTCTCACGGCTAGTATCGTACACGAGACTATGGCGTGTCGCTGATCTCACGGCTAGTATCCTACGTAAGTCTCGAAGGCATATCGCCAAACTCATGGCTAGTATTCTATAAGTCTCGATGACACGACGCGGATCTCACAGCTAGTATCCTACCCGAGATTCGATGGCGAGACGCAGATCTCACGACTAGTGTCCTATGCGAGGTTCGACAGCGTGTCGCTGATCTCACAGTTTGTATTCTACACGACTCTCGATGGCGTGTCGCGGATCTTACGGCTAGTATCCTACAGGATACTCGGTGGCATATCGCCGATCTCATGGCTAGTATCCTACTCGAGTTTCGATGGCGAGACGCAGATTTGACGGCTAGTGTCCTACGCGAGGCTCGACGGCGTGTCGCTGATCTTACGGTTTGTATTCTACACGACTCTCGATGGCGTGTCTCGGATTTCACGACTACTATCCTATACGAGTCTCGGTGGCGAGTCGCTGATCTCAGCGGCTAGTATCCTACCGAGTCTCTAATCTGACGGTTATTATCCTATGCGAGTCGATCTCACGGCTCGTACCTATTCTACAACTCTAGACAAGCCAAGCGACTTTCCATTTAAAAAATGCTCGACATGTCCTGTGTTTATCTTCCGATATAAAAAAAATATTTTACATAAAATAAAAACAGACTTCAAAAACACTGAAAAGTTTAAATAATATAAGAATAGGTACAGACAATGTCACACTTCTATATTGAAGTCGGTGACAAATTTTAAGACTTTCTAGATCAACGTTTGGCACTGACTTCAATATAGAAGTGTGATTTGTCTGTATCTATTCTTATATTATTTTTAAGTTTTTAGTGTTTTTGAAGTCGGTTTTTATTTTTTGTAATTTGTGTTATGTGCTCATGATTTGTCTGGTTTAATAAAACAATCATAGCACAATTAATTAATTACATACCTTAGGATCAATAGCCACAGCTGAGGAGGTAGACGATGTTGTGTTGCAACTAGCCACAACCTCAGGAGTTGTGATGCAACTAAACGATATAGCGGAATCGATCTGCGAAAACAAACATACTATTAATGTCCACCTGGACATGTTTATGTTTAAAATTAAATGTTAAAGCAATTTAGTTAGAAGTCCTACCTCTTTATTTTTATCGACGGCGACAACAGACGGTGCCGTTTTCACAGAGTCACTTTTCACGTTTTCAAATAGAAGAAGTTTGAGTGCAGTTTTATTGAGATTTTCCTTCAATTTTGCATTGCTGATCCCAGCGGATTTTTCTTTTTTCTTCTTTGAGTTCTTGGCAATACTTTGCATTTCTTTTTTGGAAAGGGTGTCCTCTTCAAGTTTATGTGTTTGCTCATTATTTTTATGCACAGGTGTAATTAAGCGTTTAGGAAGTGTTAGAAATACATAAGCGTTGTTAGGAAGCTCAGCTATAACATATTGATTACTATATATGTTTTCGTCTTCTGCTTTATTTAGTTGCACAACGAGGTCTTTAGAGTCTGCATCTTCTGTAAACGATATATCCTTTTGGTAAGAATTCATCTCGAGTTTTGTATTGTCTTCTTTCACAGTTTCACCATCATTGATGTTTGTTATGTTTAATGGTGTACATTCTTCATCGCAATTATCATCTTTTAAAGCCTCCATCAATTGTTGTTGATGAGCACAGTATTTTATAAAGGAATTTTTAGTACTCGAATGTTCAGTGTTACAGTTTATATCAACTAATTCAGTCTCTTTACAATCATTACAATTATAATCTGTATCTCTAGCCCCCAAAGCCTCAATAAATTGCCGATGAACTGAGTTGGTTTCAGATAATGTGTCACTATTGTCATCTATAACAATATCTACCAATTCTATGTCATTGTTATTTACCTTTTTTATGTTCTCTGTACATTTAGAGACGGTGGATATATCACAAGGAATTTCATCATGAACAGAATCAAATTGTGGGAGTGTGTCATTTTTAGTACCTTCTACAATATCAATTAATTGTATATCATTACTACTAATATTAAAATTTATTTTATTTTCTTCGCGTTTTTTATTAACACATGTCTTAGGAACATGACAGGGCTCTGTGTGCTCAGTTACAGTTTCTCTATCAGCATTATTTTGTTCCCATGTATCACTTTCGACCTCTTCTGCAATGTCAAGCAATTTTTTTTCTTGAAGAATAAGTTTTTTGTTATTTCCTTGACAATTTTTGGGGACATCACAAAGTTCACAAGTTTCAGTCCCAAGTTGGACAGAATCACATTGTGTAACAGTATCATTTTTGGATTCTTTTACAATATCCACTAATTCTTCTTCATTATTATTCAACTTTTTATTGTTTTCTGTGCATTTGTAAGATAAGATTTTTGAAACAACACAACATTTCTGATTTTCATGCATGGTCTCATCAAATTTAGAATCTTTTAAATGTCTAGGTAAGGAATTATTATTCGATTTTATTTTAGTAAAATCACATGTTTTGTGGTAAGATTTTTCTTTGAAATTGCATTCATCAGTCTTTTTAAGTTCAGATTTTTTACAGTTCATATTTGTTTTTATATCTTTATTTATATCGTGAGGAGTAACATTACTTGGCAAAATATCACATGATGTTGTTGGTATACTACTTATTGTCATAGGTCTAATATTTTTTGGATTTATTGAAGATAAACTTGGTTTTTCTAAATATCCACCAACTCTTTTACGATACATTTTTCTTAATTCTCTAATATCACTTTCATCTTTACTATCACTTAAATGTTGTGCAACACTATAGTATTTATTAGGATATTCTACACTAGGGTCTACACGAGATTCTAAATCTCTGTATCTATTTAGAACGTCCTCATCAAAATATGTCCTTTTACTTTTTGTGTTTTGAGATGAGCTAGAAATAGCTTTATCACTATTAGTATTATTAGTTTCGTAAAAAGGATCTTCATGTGTGAGATGTCCATCAACACTTTCATATGTACTTCTAACTATATTAGATGTTTGTGTACATGACTTGGTGTCACATTTATTTTGATTTGTGACAGTTAAGTCGATTGAATCAGTTTTCACATGAAAATCCTCGCATCTCTGTTGAAATTGAGCGTAGTATGTTGCCAACCCCTCGTACCATCTATCGACATCATCAACACACACCTTAGCGTCTGTGATTGTTTTAGCTATTACATTCACCTCGGTTTCTGAATAATTTGTGTTTCTATGATTCTGGTGTATATCTCTATCTATTTTTGTCAAGACAATATCCGAGTTACATTGAGGCGAATCTGGATGATTATTATTATTAATAGTTGTGTAATTATTCACATTAATGTGTTTTTTATCAAAATCGATGTTTCTTTTATTATCCACAACTTGAGGAGAATTTTTTTTCTTTTTACTTACAATATTCGTAGTTCCTGAGTTTCTGGCAGTTATCACATCCGTTCGACTTTGGGGTGAATTCGCGTTACCTTTATTATTACCTATTATATTGCTCGAGTGTGTGTGAGTTTGAGTCGAATTTGTGCTTCTTCTAATTATGAGACTCGTTTGATTGCGGAACGATACTGTTTTTTTCCTTTTAGTTATTTCAGCTGCTCCACTCTGAGGCGAATCTATACCTTCTTTAGGTGTTATTTCTGTACGTGTTTGCGGTGTATTTGTACTCGTTTTAGTGAATACAACATTTTTGTTACTTTGTAGTGAACTTGAGCTCCTTTTAGGTATCACATTCGTGTGGCTCTGGAAAGAAATGGAGGCACCTTTAGTTATCACATTGATTTGGCTTTCGGGGGAATCTGAGCTTCTTTTGGTTATCATATCGACGTGTCTTCGAGGAAAATCTGTGGAATTTTTAGATCTAGCGTCAGCATCATGTTGTTTTGAATTACTGCTTCTATTCAATATCGTATTCACGTGACTCTGAGGCATATATCTTGCTGCGATATCATTCCAACGACTTTTGGATTCAATAATCGTGGTCGGTTGCGGGCCGCGCGGTTCACACTCAACACCTATTTCTTGGGGGTTTTTTGGCTTACTTTGAGTCATTCTATCGTTCTTAAAGGGACGCAAGGCGTTCATTAGCTTCGATTGGCTGGCATTGGGGCGGGTGGGGGTACGCACCTGGTTGGAGGCGGTGGTGGTGGTGACCGCGCGGCCCGAGCACACGCTGCCGCTGCCGATTTCCAGAGTCGCGCGCGCAGTGTACGTCATCGGGAACGCCGGTTTACTCCTTCTGCGAACAACCGCCAACGCTCACTCAAACGCACGGAAGGGGAACACGACAAAAGAATTCTGTTTTCAGTTTGCTTTTTGTTACAGTGCGTGTACTGTGTGCTTGTGAGTGGTGAAATTGTTAAGTGTAAATACTAAATAAGGTCGGATATTTACGTATCGTCATCGCACCTGGGCAGCGATTCGTCGACGGGTGGGTTCGCGTCAGAAGTGGACACGCGTCGCTCGGCCAGTGGCGGAGGGTTCACGCAGCGCACTGTGGCCAAATAGCCAGCGCGTGTACCTGCCGGTTCCTCCCGAAATGCTGTGGAGCGCGGTAATGTTTGCGATTTCAAACAGAAGAGGCAGATTTGCACCTACCGAGATTATCGCCTGTACTTCTCGTGAAGGCTTTCTCAATTTCCTGTCGGGTGCAGTCATCTTTTTTTTTCTAATATTGTGCTTGCATACATCTTAAATTATATTCGGGATGTATGCACATACGAAGATCAATTAATTTTTAATATCTTACACATTATGTTCCCTATTAATAAGAATGTTTTGTTTGACATCATTAAGTGCCTGTAAAGGTCAATGTTGGAGGAAAAGAAAGATAAATTACCGTTACTATAAGTAGTAACCTTCACAAACATTTTTTTATTTATTTATTTAAACTTCCAGTACAATTTGTGTACAGAGGCGGACTTAATGCCAAAGGCATTATCTGCCAGTCAACCTTTGGGTGGTGCAGAGAAAAGGAAGTAGATGTAGTACTTTAATGGTAAAAACAACTGGATAATGGTATATATATATAATGCTATATACATAATATACTAATACATAAATATTATAAATAAAATAAACTAATATATATGTGCCTACTATTAATTTACAAAACTATAAAACGAAAATGACATTCGAAATGATATTTCGAAGATAATATGCATATCCTTAATCAACAGGAGTAAAAAGATTCTCATGGTACAGCTTTCGTAATTTCTTTTTAAAACTTAGTTTGCTTGATGACTTTCTGACGTCAAGTGGGAGAACATTCCATAACAGGATTGACTGGATTAAGAAAGAAGAGTGTATGATATCAGATTTGTGGGCGGGGCATTTGAGGAGACCATTAAAGGTAGAACGAAGGGATCATGTGAGGAACATAGGAACTCAAAACTATTGTTAAGATAACTGGGCTTGTTGGGACTATTAAGTAATGAATGGAGTGTAGTCAAAGTTCTCATGTGCCGACGTTGCCGTATAGACAACCATTTCAAACGCAGCCGATGTTCAGAAACATGATCAAACTTTTTTAAATTATAAACGAATCGAATGCAGTTATTTAGAAGTCGGTCAAGTTTATTGAGTAGATCTGCATTCAGGTCGAGATAGCACACATCACCATAGTCAATAGGCTAGTTGACCCTTTTTTTAAGTAGGGCTTAAAATGTTCAGAATTGTTGTATTAGACCATAGCACATGAATATTATTTTTTTCGATGGCTAAAAAGTGCAAAAAATCTATTTTAAATTAAGATTTTCAATTTTGGACCGAAAACACGGTCAGCCATGATAGTCTGTTCATTATCTGTGGCAATGACGTCAGTCTTATAGTAAACAAAGCACGGGGGCGAAATAACCTCACAAAAACAATGCTTTCTATTAAATATCACAAAATATAGTAAAACTGTATATGGAACGGGACAATAGAACAGGAATATAAGACTCCAGGAAATCTGTGGATTAGACGTACCCAGTGATATAGACATGCGAAATATTTGGTTAACACTCGCTTAAAGAAATCCTGTAACTATCTACTGAAACTCAAATGTATTTTTGCGAAAATCACATTAATGTAAGTACTATAACTGAATAACTCAATCTGTGTAGGTACTTCTGTTTCAACTTAAACAAAATAGAAGTTTTTAGGTTGTATGTAAAATCAAATCTGTATGTAAATTAATTAAATTTTTATCTTTCAGTTATAATGAAAACTGACTGCAGCCGACTAACCAAATTTTAACTTAACCAGAAAACTGAGAGAAAACTTGACCATTTACGCCTTTTTGATTTAATCTAAGTTATACACTGACACTAGATGATGTTTCAAAGAAAAGAATATGTACTTATGTCCAATTGAATAATTATGTAATTGAATATTAATTAAAAAGTATGTAATACAAACAAAAATATCAAAGTTTCATAATGAATATATTTATCTAAACAACTTTTACTTGAATTTACTGAGTACCTAATTAAAATTTGTTGCTTTCAGTGGTTACTTAATGAGAACACAATAGGTGTTCTAACCTGTTCTCCTCTTGACAACGAGATTGATAAGGCAGTAAAATTTGTGCAACATAATACAAAGCAGTGCATGCTCAGCCACAACATCAAAATGTGACCCGTCAACTAGAACAACAGTATGTCAACAAAATAACTCAAGTATTCATATACCAAAGCACCATAGAAGTAAATAGGTCCAGTTTGGTAAAACTGAAAGATGTTATATCTTCACTGATTAAACCTGCTGGCCACCATGGCTGGTAAATTTCAGAACAGCTTACGCAAGAATATGCAAGTTATCCATTTTAAAGCCGTATACAAATATATTAAATGTGATTGCTGTGTTGTCAGCCTGTGCTCTTCTTAATTTACAAGAACCTTCTTATTAAATAAATAATATAAAGACATTTTTTTTCTTTACTTTATACATAACTAAAATCTAAAGATGACATAATAAATTTTTGTACCTACTACATTAGTCATTATGTTCTTCACTAAAAAAATGTTGTATGTTTATTTGACAATAATGACTTGTAAAGGTTTAAGTTGAATCAAAATATTTTAATTTGAAATACATGTGTTTTATTTTTCGTTACACCTTAAAAGATTTATAATATTTTATAGGTTTGTTGCTCATATTTATCATTGTTACTCAAATATATATGTTCCAAAAGTACAAATAGGTTGAATAGAGTTAGATCAAATTTATTAATTTGTATATATTGCCTTAAGGTCGCAGGTAATAAAAGTCAAAATAATAGTAAAGTGATTTATTATGAAGTAATACTTTCATATGATTTAGGAAAAATGTAGTAGAGTTTCCAAAATGGCACTATTTGATCAATAAGTTTTTTGACATACAGATTGTTAGAACAAATACCTATTATAGCTAATATTGTCACCTTTTGAGTGTTTTCAAAATGACATACTGCTAGCAACACAAAAGTATATAAGTTTTGTTTGCTTTAGCACAAAACATCTGCATCTATACTTGAGTTAAGCATATTGTTCACAGTTTTCCGTCTTTGATAATTAACATTATCTTCAGTAAAAGAGCATGACAATTTTGTATTAATCTAATTTTATGGATACCGTTTGTTGAATAGACTATTACAGGGTATTAATCAGAAATGAGGTCACATTTTGCAAATTTCAACCCAAATCTTCATCTTTCAACTTTTATCCACATTTCATTATACTCGTAGGTGTCTGCAAGATTTCCCACCAAAAATCTTCCCAACAAAAGAACCATCATGTGTTATGCACTGGCTGACTTTATAGCACATGGAAGCTGTTATTGTTTATAACGAAGCTCGAACTAAAGAGCAATTCTGTATTGATGATTCGTGGTTTAGTTTTCTATGCACTTTATTCTTTCTTCATTGAAGAGGTCTTTTATTTTTTAAGAAATATGTCACAATCTGTGTCTGTGAATGTATATATATTTTTCCTCCCAGTAATTTTCTTCATGCTTGACAAATGAACAACTGCCAATCTTTCTCTTTTTATGTTCATTTACAAATTCTTGCAGTACTACACTGGTATTTGACACATGATCCTGATGTTTTCTTTTCAACATTTCTCTTGAAGTAAATATTTTTAGTGTTTATTTGACTTTTGAGAGATAGAATTCTATCCAATAGCATTCAACTGCTGTACAAAATAGCTCCTCACTGTGATGGTGCAACCACACCAAAAATGCATGTTTGCAACTCTCTTCTGCCGCGTGACAATCTTGACAAGTACACTTGTAACCGTTCTTCATTATAATAGTATTGAAACTGTACTTATATTGTTTAGAATGATACACAAAGAATCTCCTGACCATCAATCTGTCTATTTTCGGAAGATTTGTACTATCTGCTCTCACAAATCCAACATCAATGGTTGATTTTGCTATTAATACAAATAATTTACGATATTTACAAATATAATAACGGAGACTTGGACGATTTTTTGCCAGTTTTAGGAAAGAATAGTGCAAATCGACGAGTTGTTGAATCAAACTTGACATTTCTTTGTTTACTATATGAGTGACGTCACGGCCCTGACCACAGGATATCAAAGCGTTTACGGCGTGAGATAAAAAAAGATTATTTCTAGCATTTTCAAATTAAAATTTTACAGTAATCATTCATTGTTATTTATTAAAATCGGTATATTGTGGAACCTTATGCCAAATACTGTTAGAAATAAACAATATTTTAATAAATTTTGATATGAGTCAACTACCCTATTATGGGAAATATCAAAGTCTGTACAAGCATTTTCTTAGTCTCTCAAGGTAGAAAGTTCTTCAGGCGATAAAGAGTCCGTAAAATCCCTGTAATTTTTTGGCAAATGTTGGCAGTTTGTGGTCGCCAACTAAAACTGGAATCCAGGTATAAACCTAAATCCTTCACGGTATTACTGAAGGGGATGGTCTTGTCATCGAAAACAACAGCGCTAAGGTTATCGGGATCCATCCTTGACATAATTCTTGAACCACCCATAATTATTGCTTGGCATTTGGTTGGATTGATAAGGATCCCAAACTGCTCAGACCAGCTCTTGATAGATTTAAGATCCTCATTGATTGTATCAATAGCATCATTTACATTATCAATATCGTCCTGGGTATAAAGCTGCAAGTCATCGGCATATAAATGGTACGATGCTTTATTGGTCGCAATCTAAGTCTATTTATGATGTATAACTGTCTGTGGATTAACTAGACTCGTCGTCGTCGTCGAAATAACACAGTAGAAGATAAAAATACGTACCTACATACATTTCTCTGTTTTGTATACATTTCTGTATACATCAATGATTTTAATAATTTATATGTATGTATTTGGGATCTGGTATGAAAAGAAACCAATTCTTCAGACTTTTAACAAACGTCTATATTTCTTTTAAAAACAAAAGTGTCCCAAATCTCCCTTCATCGTAGCATGATATCATTCCTACACATTCGTACAACATGGTCTCTAATCACATCTCTTCTTCACTTCTGGCATTCCCAAATGTATGTGATAGAAACTAATATGTTAATGATGATTTAAAGGAGGAGGCAAGAAATTAGACTTTCCTAATTTTCTTGCCCGCCCTCGCTGTTAAGGTTCTCCCAACTTCTAAACAGGTGTAAAGTCAACTTTTTTGTCCTTCTTCTTGTATTTGCAGACATGTTGATTATGTTTGGATATATGCATGCACATATGATACGAAATTTATGATATTTTCTCTTGTTTTATTTATGAGTAACACTCATATAGCATTTTTATTATTTGCATGCAAGAAAATATCAGTATGTGTGTTGAACGTGTAAGACATTACTGAAACTTTTTTAAACATATTTATTATTTATAGCAATCCTAATTTGAATAATATACCACACACTGTGTACTTATAAAGATAAACGAGTAAAAAAAGAAATAAGTACTCTTTCTTCAAACCGTGTACTAACAATAGCGAAACGTATAGGTGTACCAGAATCTGACGTCAAATAAAGAGCTGAATTCACTGTAGTAAGCACGAAGTTATCGAATATAAAAAAAACTCATGTCAGTGTCTGGTTATCAAACTCCCCTTTGGCTTGAACGAATTTTATGAAATTGTTTGAGTATATTTGATAGCTTTGAGAATAGGTCGTAGGCTATTTTTATACCCCTAGGTGATAAGGAGTATATTTGATAGCTTTGAGAATAGGTCGTAGGCTATTTTTATACCCCTAGGTGATAAGGGTGGCCCTCTCCAGATTTTTTTGTAAAAATTATAACGGCAAAATGTAGTTCTTGTTTTTATTGCTACTAAACAAATAAGTTGACAAACAAGCAAACTGCCCACCTGATGGTAAGTGGTAACAATGTGGTTCTTGTGAGATTCGCAGCAATTCTGCAACCCTCACAAGAACTACAGTGCACGTTGCCAACTTGTGACATCAGGTCTAAAGTCATGGTACTCACCCAGTAATTTAACATGGCAGTTAAATTACTCTTATCCTTCAAACCGGAACACGGCAATGTAAGCACCGCTGCTTTGCGGCAGAAATAGGTAAAACAGAGGTACCCACCCAAGCAGACGACCCCGGTACAGAGTCTCCCTCCGGTAAAATTCGCGGGCACAGCCAGTTTTCTCTATTAAAATTTAATTCACTCTTCACATTTGCCATCAGCTTCTAGTACATACAGGCAGACGGCCGCCATAGGACGCTCGGTCGAGGACAGCGAAGTGACTCACACGTGTCGACGCCGGAGGGCAGGCTGCCGCCCTGCGTGGCGCGCGCGGAGACCGGCGCGGTGGCGGCGTGGTGCGCGTGCGCGTGCGAGTGCGCGTGACGCGCGCGGCGAGGCGCCGGCTCCGCGGCCAGCGCCGCCACCAGGTCCTGCAGCGAGTTGGAGTGGGGCAGCGCGCGCCGGCCGCCGCGAGCGCGGGCCCCGCGACCCGTGCTCAGTCCGCGCACGCCCACTGACGACGACGCCCCCGCCGCCCCCGCCGGCGCAGACTCGTCCTGCTGCTCCGCCTGCTCCAGGAGATTCTGGCGCCAACGAAACGCGCGCGTGCTCAAACTAGTGACGGCGCTCGGTCGCTCGGATCGCACGGGCGATTCGAATCGGCTGGCCCATTCGAAACCAGTAGGCCGAGCACGAATATTTGTAAGATTCGTATACCGGGCTATTTTTCCAGCAGGAGCCAAACGTTCAACATCCACAGAACCTAAATGTATGGAACAAATGATTTTTTTTTTGCGATTTCGAGATTGGTCCCATAGTAAAAGATCTTCATTTTGCTTGTGTGAACGAGCACACAAAAAAATTATAATGGTATGTACAATAGAGTACAGAGATAACAAAACGTTATTAATAGTCAACAAAACGTTGCAAATGTCAAAACATAAGATTGAATTTGACATTGACATTACGAGTTACAGTAATTGATAATATGGATTGAGGAAGGAATATTTTTAACGAAAGACTTAGAGAAATCGATTAAAATTAGATTTCCTTAGACATCTTATTTAACTAAAACCTCAAGACAAACCCAGGAAAAGTAATATTGTTATGCTCTAGTACTATTTTTGGTCTTGTAACTGTCATTAATCGACTAATTATATGAAAATGAGTGGATTAATCAATAATCGATATTTCTGCAACGAAGTGGATAGTTGCTTTTGTTTTGTTTACCTTTGCGTTTTAATATTGCATGTCAGATGCGTTTTGTTATAAATATTCACTGAAATAGTAAAATCAATTTTTCTTTCTTTACAAAAATATATAGAAATTCCTCAATTAAAGAAAAATAGGTAAACTAGTATCGTTTACATAATATCCAAAATTCAGTATCCTACATTTCATATTTTAATGGGTACCAGGCTTGCCAATCTTCTTTAGTTCCAATTAGGCACTGAAGGGGCGCTGTACAATTCTTGCTTTCTAAATTTAGTTCCAATAACGCCCTGTAGGGGCGCTCTACAATTCTCATACAAATATTTTACGATGACAATACGAATACTTTGACGCAAATATTCGTGCTAGCCCTACAGTTGTTTTGATTCGAAGCTTTGATAACGTAGTAAACTTACATTAGTGACTATCTGTTTTGCTACTGTCACTCCTATGACTTATAACCTATCATCTAACTAAGTGACGATTGACATACAGGGTGTCCCAGAAGCCGACGTCAAGCCGAAAGCAGGTGATAGACTAACTCATATATGTTATCAGAAAAAAATCTAGCATTAAAAAAAGGATAAAATTTACACCCTGTGACGGTTTTTTCGCTGTTGTTGCTACAATTCTTGACTTTTCTAAACATTTTCTTTTGTTTTGTAATCCTGAATAATGTTTCTGTATACTCTAATCTAAAATTTAAAGCCATACTCTAATCTAAAATTTAAAGCCAGCTGCTCCAAATTAGAAGAATATGCCATTTTTATCTAAATTAAATATTCAACATTAATTTTTCGCATAGTTTTAACAAGCTGTACTGAAAAAAAATGTACTATGCGAGTTTGGCAAGTAACTGCAAAAGTTGGCGCATTCAATAAGGATTCCAAAATGGTATGATACTTGGTAGATAATTTCTACGATTGCAGACAATTTTTTTTTTCCAAAAACAGGCAGTTTTGAACAAATTTTTCTTACGTACTTAAATTTTATTCTAATGTACCCATGGTTGCGAGCGTCGGTGGCGCAGTGGACTCGGCACTTGCCTTCCAATTGGGGGGTCGGGGTTCGAGACCCGCCATGAACCAATGTGTTTTTCGTTTCGAATTTCATATGTACATTTGTCTGACGCCTACGGTGAAGGAAAACATCGTGAGGCAACCTGCATACATCTGCGAAGAAATTCAATGATGTATGTGAAGTCGACCAATCCGCACTGGGCGTTTGACTAAGGCCTAATCACCCTAACATAGGGTAGGCTTGAGCCCCTCGGTGGGGACGTATATGGGCTGTGCTGGTGGTACCCATGGTTTGCTTTAAGGCCGTAACTTTAACATTCTAGTTTGAGTGAGACCTGGAGAGTCATTTTACGAAGTGTGAGAGAGACAGATAGTGACGCTAACGTGACAGAGACGGAGAGATTCGAAGTATGAGCGAGACAGATAGTGACGCTAACGTGACAGAGACAGAGAGATTCGAAGTATGAGCGAGACAGATAGTGACGCTAACGTGACAGAGACGGCGAGTCTCACATCCACTTCGTAAAATGACTATTTTACGAAGTGGAAGTGAGGCGCTTAACACATTGCCGCCGCATCCCGCTGCGGTGTACGGAGGGACGAAAACCGCATGCGGCTGCGGCGGCACGGAACCGTGCCACCGTACGGTTTCCGTCCGGAACTGCGATGCACGACGCACCGCATCACCGCATTATCTATGTCGAAATCTATTACGCGTATGCACGTCCTTTCTACGCAAAAATCCGTACGATACTGCGGCGCAGTGTGGCATACCCCGCGGACCGCACCGCATCACCGTCCGGGAGTGCGGTGCCGTCGCGCGCGCCGCACAACCGCACGGGCATGCGGTGTGAGTGTGTTATACCCTGCGGTTTTTGTATACAAATTAAGATTCTTCAGTCAAAATTAAAAACCGCAGCGCCGCACACCGGAGCGGTGTCCGGTGCAATGTGTTATGCGCCTGAGACAGATAGTGACGCCAATTATTCGCTAACGCACAAACAATACACATCAGTACGTTTCGCTCCTTCGCTTACTGCGCATCTTTTTGTATTCGTTCGTGTTGATTTCGTGCTTACCACTTTCTGCTTCGTTTATTGGACTTGATTGCTTGTGATTTGGATTCGGACTGTTTAATTTCTCTACCGACGACCTTTGCTTTGCTCCGGACTACTTATCGTTGATTGTGTAATTGTGTAGTGCCACCATGTCTGCGTACACGACACAAGAATACGCCAACATGCATTTAATTTATGGGGAATGTAGATGCAATGCCAACGCTGCAGCTAGACTTTATCGTGAGAGGTACCCAAAGTTTTTGGAAAAAAAATATTGTCTGCAATCGTAGAAATTATCTACCAAGTATTATATCATTTTGGAATCCTTATTGAATGCGCCAACTTTTGCAGTTACTTGCCAAACTCGCATAGTACATTTTTTTCTTCAGTACAGCTTGTTAAAGCTATGCGAAAAATTAATTTTGAATATTTGATTTAGATAAAAATGGCATATTCTTCTAATTTGGAGCAGCTGGCTTTAAATTTTAGATTAAAGTATACAGAAACATTATTCAGGATTACAAAACAAAAGAAAATGTTTATAAAAGTCAAGATTTGTAGCAACAAGAGTGAAAAAACAGTCACAGGGTGTAAATTATATCGATTTTATAAAATGTTAATTTTTTTTTAAATGGGTGACTTAGATTTTTTTTTTTTTTTTTCTGATAACATATATGAGTTAGTCTACCGCCTGCTTACGGCTTGACGTCGGCTTCTGGGACACCCTGTATATGCATGAGGTTAGTTTCTTTATTCTATTAGTCGTGATACTCGCGATTGATGCTTGCATGAGCGTGTAATAAATTCTTCACAAAATTAAACAATTCAAAGCGAGTATTACGTATCTTCTTTTATAAGACAACTCGCTCGCCCGAGTTATCAGTATACATTCCACCGATAAAGCACAAGTCATGCTTTGATCCATATGTACCTACTGCCCGCCTGACGGTAACTAGTCATTAGTGTCCGACCGAAGGTCAGTTTTTGGCCTAAGCCGAGGCCGATTGTTCAGCTTTTGCCATAACCTAGTACTGAAGCCGAAGATTCAATAACCCTCTGATATTCAGTTTAAACTTAGTCCTGGTTTAGACCTGACCTGACACAACTAAAATAAAAGACAGTGTCAGGTCTAAGCCAGGACTAAGTTTACACCATGTTGTCTAATAAGATGGTATAAGTCTGCGGTTGTGGATTTGCGAATCATATAGGAACCATATGTAATTTGTATGATTGGTAGTATCCGGCCGAAAAAATTCACCTTCGGCTTCGGCGAAAATGGGCCGACGTTTATGCTGAAGCCGAAGGCTTCTCCCGAGCTCGGAAATTTGTCAAAAAATGCAAGGCTGTTTGAGTTCGATTATTAAAATCTAAAAACCAAATTCTTCTTTAATCTATTTTTATTGATATCAGAATAAGGATTGAATATTCCTTTGCTAATTTATGTGTGAAGAATCACATTTCATTTTTTATAAATGTATCTTCAATGAAAAAACTGAGACTGATTGACTTAATTGTGATTGTTAAATTACTTTGAAATGAGTAAATAAATATTTTAATTTACAGTTTTAGAAGTGGTATTATTTTTGGCAATCTGTAAGGTAATTCATAAACATCTAACGTCATTATTTTATCAATTTTAGCCAATCTATGTATATTAACCACAGGTGAAAGCGCACTAGGCTTAAACCAAGACTTACTTTAGACCAGTAGGGATACGCTTGAACCATTTCCGATGGATCGTCATTCGGATTGTGATTTTTCATACGCTTGAGTAACAACACTAGCGCCAAATTGGATCCGTGCTTTGAGAAAATTAAATGATACTGAGATTGGTTCATCTAAAATCCGTGCAATACGGGCTCAATTTGGAGCGAATGCAAAAAAAAATAAGCGTACTAAAAATCGCAATCTCAATGCCGATCGATCGGAATTAGTTCAAAAGTAACCTACTGGTCCTGTAATAAGACCGATATTGTCCACAGCAACCCTAACAAGTACTGTCTGTCAATAAAGTGATTACCAGTTTCGTTCGACAAATTTTGCGTAAGTATAAACAAAATATCGTTAAGGTTACCTTGGCAGCTGTCAGTCAGTACGTATTGCGAATAGTCAACTGTGTTGTCTTGACACGAACGAAACAGAATCTCAATCTTAGATTGGTAAATTACTTTTTTGGCCGACTGTACCACAATGTTCGTTGCCAACTTGTGACATATTGTAGATGTATATTCGCAGTACAAGTACAGTACAGCAGTGCTGCAATGATCCTTTAAGCCAGAACACAGCAATACAAGCACTCTTGCTTTGCGGCAAAAACAGATGAGACACAGGTAGCAGAGCAGACGTCTCAGGTACAGTACAGTCTCCCTCTGATAACTATAGTTAACAATATTTCAAAGTCAAAATGTTTATTTAATGCTCGGTTACACATACCTTAAATAGATCACTTTTTCCTTCTCTATCTTTGGGACACTTGTATGTTATAGCCTCGTCCAATAGCGCGCGCAGTCTGCCGTCGTCCAGGTTCTCCACTGAGTCCTTTTCAGACTTAACGTTCTGTAACAATAACAGTTTCTTTTTCGTTAAAAAAATACATGTTCTTGTTAATATAAGATTCAAAATCCCGTATAGGCATAGACTTTCTTTGCACAATCTCATACCAATAAGAGGTATATGATATGATGTACAATTTTCCCACTCGTAAATATCTTTTTCCATGACACGTTTTAACCGCCTCCGAGGTCTAGTGGTTGAAACCATTTAGTTCTGATCTAGAGGTTCGGAGTTCGATTCCCCGTGGGGGCAGATGTTTTTCTGCTTGTTTGGTTGGTGGTAGGGCTTCTGAGCCCGCCTGGTTAGCTACCACCGTATATTACCTAACTTGGTCACCATAGTAATAATAATAGCATTGTTGTTTCGACAATTAGATGTAAGATAGCCAGTTCCTCGGTTGTCGAGGAGTCCAGACAAAGCTCGCTGCCATCTTAGGCCTTATCGACATTTACCATCAGAGGGGCAATCGCACTGTTTATAACGTTTCAACCAAATCAGGAACGTTTCTGTTCCCATACATTTTGACAACACCTTGACAGCAGTCAGATGTCAGAACATATGGGAACGGTAACGTTTTGGTTCAAACATTCGTAAATAACGTTTCAACCAAATCAGAAACGTTTCGTTCCCATACATTTTGACAACACCTTGGCAGCAGTCAGATGTCAAAACATATGGAAACGGTAACGTTTTGGTTTTGGTTCAAACGTTCGTAAATAACGTTTCAACCAAATCAGAAACGTTTCCGTTCCCATACATTTTGACAACACCTTGACAGCAGTCAGATGTCAAAACATATGGGAACGGTAACGTTTTGGTTTTGGTTCAAACGTTCGTAAATAACATTTCAACCAAATCAGAAACGTTTCCGTTCCCATACATTTTGACAACACCTTGACAGCAGTCAGATGTCAGAACATATGGGAACGGTAACGTTTTGGTTTTGGTTCAAACGTTCGTAAATAACGTTTCAACCAAATCAGAAACGTTTCCGTTCCCATACATTTTGACAACACCTTGACAGCAGTCAGATGTCAAAACATATGGGAACGGTAACGTTTTGGTTTTGGTTCAAACGTTCGTAAATAACGTTTCAACCAAATCAGAAACGTTTCCGTTCCCATACATTTTGACAACACCTTGACAGCAGTCAGATGTCAAAACATATGGGAACGGTAACGTTTTGGTTTTGGTTCAAACGTTCGTAAATAACGTTTCAACCAAATCAGAAACGTTTCCGTTCCCATACATTTTGACAACACCTTGACAGCAGTCAGATGTCAGAACATATGGGAACGGTAACGTTTTGGTTTTGGTTCAAACGTTCGTAAATAACGTTTCAACCAAATCAGAAACGTTTCCGTTCCCATACATTTTGACAACACCTTGACAGCAGTCAGATGTCAAAACATATGGGAATGGTAACGTTTTGGTTTTGGTTCAAACGTTCGTAAATAGTGCGATTGCCGCTCAGGTGAGATGAAGGCCAAGAGCGTCCTTATCACAAGTAAAAAAGTGATGAGAAAAATGAGGAGTATATTCTGTCAGTATATACAAATTACAGTAAAATACTTTACTGTCCAAATATCTTTTCGAAGACTACTTCAATTTTTTTTTAAAAACGTCGCCCCATACTAGGATTATTCTCCTGTTTCGTGGGTGCAGTTACAAACATAGAATATCACATGCACATACGCCCAGACCGGAACAAATTTCTGTAGGCCATACAAAACATTTGTCCCGTACGGGAATCGAACCCGCGACCCGTTGCGCAGTAGGCGATCACTCGACCTCTGCGCTAACCGTGTCGTCGCAAAAATTCTAATGTTACATGTAATTATTATAGCAGCTGTTGCTGCTGCTGTAATTATTATAGCAGCTGTTGCTGCTGCTGTAATTGGGATGATGACTGAATTCTAATTTTTACGTCTCGTCATTAAATATTAAAATACCGTGGAAAAAGATGCAGTCCTGTGAAATTAGAATTAAAATCGGCTTAGAAATACATTAGAGACAAGCATTTTAAGTTGTTAAGTTGAAGGCGATTAGACAGAGAGATCCGACATCAATCGTGACGTCATCGTTGAGTACGGCCATATAAACTCCTTGTAAAGTGCCGTTTTGCTAGAAAGAGATGGAGAAAAATCTTTAATACCTTATATCTTGGTTGTTTTTATAGTTATTCGAAAACCGATTTTTTCTTTCTGTTAATTATATGAATGAGCTTCTATTAAAGCAAAAAAAAATTTTTAGTAATCTAGCCTATTATTATAGCATCTGTTTAAAGTATCAAAATAACATAGCCTGTGCACCTTAATTAAAACTATCGATGAATGATTTTTTTTGCTGAATCAGATTAGAAACCGTCTATAAGATTAGGTACTCATCCTGCACACAAACATTACACGTCCACAACTTAAGCGACTCAGAACTGTTATTTTTTAATCTATACTTCTTGTAAAATAATTAAACTAAAATAGTCACAACAGAGAAAAAGGGAAAACGTCGGTGGGCAGGTATTCATTACAACCGTGTGTCGCTGGAGGTATATTAATGTCAAGGTTAGAAAGTTAATTGCGGATCGCCTTTATCAGCGAAGTCATTGTAGCAAGATGCAATAGACGTAAATAATAGAATTTTGTACGTAAAGTAAGCAAATGTGTAGTGCAGTACAAGTTTCTTTGTATTCACAGTGAAAGGTAGGTACCTAGGTGGATCTTGCGAATGTATACAATGCTACTCTTTTAAAACTCTTGCATATTGCATTTAGCCAGCGCTCCAATGGTATCATCGATCGTCCGCTGAAATAACCGTATTCTCTTTTACTTGAGGGAGACCCAGTACTGCGCCAAAAGCACGAACCATTATAGTTATGGCTATCCTAAATAACGTACTTAATCGTATCATTTGTATAAAAACTAAAGCAGCGCCGCTACGGTCGTTTAAGGAACTAAACGGTATCGTAATGGTAATGGTATAGCTAAATCGTCAGCACGAACTCACTTTTGTTTGACATGTCGTATCGTTTTATTCGACAGTGACAGAACTATCGTTACGTTACGAGCTCACGATAGTACTACTAGCTGCCCATTTAATATCTCATAGTAAGTAAATACGATTATACTATACTATAACGATGAAGGAAAACGTCGTGGGGAAACCTGCGCATACACCTGCAAAGTAATTCAAAGTTGTATGTTAAGTCAACTTATCCGCACTGGGCCAGCGTGGTTTGACTAATCGCCATAACGTAACTAGTTAGGGTAGGCTCATGCCCCTCGGTGGGGACGTATATGAGTTGTGATGATGATACTATAACTAGAGTGGTTCGTGCTAGGGGTACTGGAGGTGTATGCTTGAATACCTCTATCTTACTTATTTCTGCTGCCAAGCAGCGGTGCTTGCATTTTTGCTGTGTTCCAGATTGAAAGCTATGACAAGCAGTAAAATTACTGAATATTGTGACTTGACATGACATCCTATGACACAGGTTGGCAACGTACATTGTGGTTCTTGAAAAGGTTTGTGGGATTGCAAATATTACGGGAAACCACATGTGCCTCTTAACATCAGGTAGGCAGCCTTCTAGTTTCTTAACTTGTATGAAAAATGCCTTATTGTGACATTTTGAGCCGCAGCAATTGGAAAAATAGAAAGAGACCGAAATAATGGCTACTTTATCTTTTTAAGCGTCTTTGACGTCACATTGTAAGTTGACTCGTTCGATTTCCGTACAATTAGAGAGATTGACGTAATCTAGTTAAATGAATGTCTCTGTGTATACGTGTTATGGCCGATTTTCCGATTAAGATTTTGGGCAGGACTTAAGCTACTCACGACTGAGAACAAGTATATCCTGATCGCCTCGTAACAAATAAGTGTTATTGTCAAAAAAACTCAGTACGTAACAAGTAAGTGCGTCAACAATATTGAAAACATTTTCACTAATCCTCATGTTCCCAGCCAATAGAGATATGAATGCGCATGTTAAATATCCCGCTAGCTATCAATGTCAGAGAGGGAAGCGAAAGATGTATTTCCGTCAGAAAGACGGGACAGGAAGGCAGCGGAGAAAGAAAAGAATAGCGGCCGGACGAATACCATATCAGCTAATCCTCAGAGATTAAAACGTCTCTGCTAATCCTCAGATAGTCTGTCTGGCGATACCGATGGTACGGTACGGATTTTCTTTCTTTCCTACTTGTATTTGCAGACATCTTGATAATATTCAGGATGTTTACACATGCAAGGTTAAATAAATGTTTCCTACCTTTGAATTAGAATTTGTACTTTGCTTTGTTTTGACGTCAATAAGTGCCCTTAAAGGCTTATGTTGCATAAACATTTTTGAATTTGAATTTAATGTGTCGTTGCTTCAACGTTGACGTTTTACCGATCGCAATAAAATAGTCAGTGAAAAGGTAAACAATGACAATATAAACACACGTCTATCATCATCATCATCATCATCATCATCACAGCACATATACGTCCCCACCGAGGGGCACGAGCCTACCCTAACTAGTTATGTTAGGGTGATTAGGCCTTAGTCAAACCACGCTGGCCCAATGCGGACTGGTTGACTTCACATACACCTTTGAATTGCTTCGCAGGTGTATGCAGGAGCGTCAGATAAATGTACATATGAAATTCGTGAAACGAAAAACACATTGGTACATGGCAGGATCGATCGCGGGCCTCCCGATTCTACTCGGGGCACAGTCCAGTGCCGAGGCCACAGCGCCACTGACACTCTTTGTCAACACACGTCTATACCACACACCAAAAGAAAAACCAAATTGCCCGACAAATCTCGAGAGGCGAGTTCACAGGGGAGATTATTAACGTCGTGTGTAATTAGCATCTGTGATAAGAGGCCGTCGCGTCACATTAGCGGCCAGTGTGGACGCATGCCAGCGGGATTACGAAATTCTAGACTGGCTGTCGCGTCGCCAATTATCTCGCACTTACATACGTATTATATCATCCACCGCACGCGTCCGGATTTCCTCCTGTGTCAAATATTTACCCGCGTCTTCTCCGTTTACATTTGAACGCGCGTCTACCTTCACGATGTGGATCAATAGATTTTCAGGGCATAATCTTACTACCACGTGTTTTACAGCATTAGTCTACCTACCATGCCATAGTTAAACACTGTCGAGGATGCAACCTTAAGTGAGCATACTTTGACTGGTCCAGCAAACGTGAAATACACAAAAGCATGATAAAGGGAAATAAATGTACGGCGCGCCCGACGCGCCGTCCGCCGCCGCCGCACCACACCGAGATTTTACACGAATATATAAACAAACTGGGTCACATTTACCTGTTCTCGAGAACTCTTGCTGCTTTTCCTTTTTAAAGGTACGACGGCATTAGTGCAATTTCGAGGCATTTACTTTGCAATGTCAACGGTTACGAAATTAAAAGCCGTTGCACAGCAAACATGAACACTGTACGAATTAATTGATATACATTATTTATCACTCATCTTAATTAATAAAGAACGGATGCATCACTGATTTGCCGTACACGCACGGGTACTGAAAGGCACGCAATAGACTTATACAACGCCACACAAGTGTCAACAGTCAGGTCGTTTTGGTGGCTCGTCAGCGAAATTCGATGTAACGAGAGCCGGTTGGTCGGCGTAAATGAATTTCATTTCTAGCCGAGCGCATTTAGAATGCACTATTGTTGCCGATAATTACGCCACTAAATGACAAATAATTACATTAATCGTTACATTAACGTCATTACTAAATGGTTTAAGAACTTTAATCTATTTAAAATTTTAAACAGTTGTCATTCGCAAGTTATCGTCATCAGAATAAAAAATTCTTTTTACCACACAAAAATCTGGTTTAATTAAGTACGATTTTGAAATAAATAAATACAATAGCTAATCCAATGGTTATTTGGAAGCTATCTGAGACTTTTAAATGTCAATAATTGCCTCTATCTTCTAGCTAGAAGTTGATCAAACTACAACTACGTTATACAATCGATATCCAATTTATTGTGTTTCTGTTTAAGTAGGTATATTAAAACAAAAATAATAGAATAACTTCTCAAACGTAGAATGTGCATAAGTCAAACAATTCCGATGAAACAGATACCACAACTTTCATTGTTCCATTCCAAGAATATCTGTCACAGGAAATATGAACCTATATGCTATATTACACGGTCAGCAGTAGTAGTAACCAACAGCAAAGAGAAATAAGGTAATATTGGAATTTGAGTAACGGTTCTCACGATCTATGAACCCACTTCAAAAATAGCTCCATAATTCAAGTTGAGATGCTTTAGGAAATTAAGCTACGATTTCCTTTGTCAAATGCAAGCATTCGGTTCATCAATGCCCAAGCGCAGTTCTCAGCGCAATCCGACAGACACGTTCTCAGGCATTAACACTTTTTTAAATGTATAATGATATTTCTTTATTACCGCAACGTGTAGGTAAGCGTTTGTTGTCTCGCTGCGTCTATGTATAGGTGAGAGTGACCCAGAAAAACAGTGAGCATTCAGTGAATTATCCGCACACTTTACGAGTAAGAACACACCTGGCGATTTTTTTGCATCCCCAAACGAATGAGCGAGTTCGATGGGATATTGCAATGTGTTGTCGTAAAATACAAACAAATGCAAGTGGCCACGGTTGTAATGAAGGATTATAAGCATGCCATCACATGCACACGTAGTGGAATTTGCCACATCCCAAGAAAGAAAGAAAAAACTCTTCAGATATGCGCAGCTCGACTGGACTCGAGAGAGATGCAACTCAAATATTTGTCAAGAGCTCCACCCACTCAGATTGATGTAAACAAGAGAATTAGTTATTTTCTATTTTTATTTCAATCAGCTGTAAAGTTGACTACTTCCCGTGTTTGGCAACAAGCGTGTTAGTCTTGTTGATGGGCGTCTTCGAGATGTGTAGTGTGGCGTGCTACTCTTAATGCCATGCAGCCCCCGTAGCACGTCCACCAAAACACGATACGATAAAGCTATGTATCGCAGTGAACTGTCAAAATACGACGAAACCCTATTGTATTTTGACAGTTAACCGCGATAAACCGCTTTATCATATCGTGTTTTGGTGGACGTGCTAGGGGGGCAGGTATCACGCTACGTTTTGACGAATATTGATAAGATTTTTTACTTGACTCCGTAATAAACTGTCAGCAACCAAAAGTTGATAATACCAACACAATATTCGAATTTTCGAGCGCCTCGGTGGGGAAAGCTGTGATGACATTTCAATTTTTATTATTAGTTGATAACAAATACATAAAACGTATGAAATTTGAAGTGGTGGGTGTGGTTATTTTATACACGAGAGAAAATTCACCGTAGCACTACAGGTAGTACCATACAGCTACAGGTAGCACCTAGGGGGATAAACGGACCAAAAATTTTAATAGTAAGTACATTACTGTCGCGTCCTGAAATTGCAGCATTTGCTGGCGATCATGAGTTGGAGGGCCGACGAAACCGAGGCCAAACATCAGTTCGGCTATGCTAATTGTGGCTAAGGCTGTTATTTCAAATTCTATCGATTCCTTTTTTACTTATCTTTTCAATCGATGTAATGGCACATTCTTCTTGTTGAGTTACGTCTTAGTCGTATGTTCAGATTTCAAAAAAAATAAATTAAATTACATTGTTGGCCGCTCGAGAAAGCCAGATAAGAAATTAATAGACACTTCCTGGCCCAAAAGTAAACCTACATTTATTTAGGTTTACCGATCTTTCTAAGTGTTCATTCCATTCTAAATAAAATAACATCGCAAATTGGTTCTTGAAATGATAAGCAAGCAAAGTATCATATTACTATCGCAAATCCACTTTATTATGGCGACAACACATAGACGGCAAAGCGGTTTACATTTACATCAATATATAGGGTACGGTCCTGATTGCGCTGCTGTGACGTCAGAGCACGGCCCGGCAGGGGCGCTCATCCCGGAGGTCAGGGTCGGGCCAGGAGCGAGATGCAGGATCGATGGGCCGCCCTTGAGCCCCTTAATATTGGAACTTCCGCTTTCACTCTGGCTAGCTCACCCGAATATCTATTTATATTCGAAACGATCGGATGGCGTCAAATTGAAAAATAATTGCAAAAGCAACGAATAGCAGATGAAAAAAAAATACACGGGGTTAGTTACTTTTGCCACGTGCTGTTTTTAATTTAGTACAAGTCAAATAACATATTATTCACAAATGGGAAAACAAATAGGATTTTTTTTTTTTAATCTTTAGGGTTGAGACAGTTTATGAAGATAAATGCGCTATATGCCTCAGGGTTCCGTTCCATCACTTTGAGGTACTCTTTCTGCTGCATTTCAGTAAAATGACTCCTCTTGATGGTCTCAAGAGTTCATTGTTGAGGAAGACACGTACACAACATGCGGAATATTTCGGACACCCTGCAGCTGGACGAGCACACACCGAGGAGAGACTGGAGAATCTTCCCCAATGGAGTACAGAGATCACAGTTAATAAGACTGAGGTGTGCATGTTCACAGCAAAAACATTGCTATTCCTTCCCCTCTTACACTTCTCCCTTTCTTTACGGCACAACACCGGTTCTACAGAGTTTACTAATTTGGCAAACAAGCAAACTGCCCACATGATGGTAAGTGGTAACAGTCACCTATAATACATGTGACTCCTGTGAGATTCGCAGTAAAACTGCAACCGCCACAAGAACCACAGTGTACGTTGCCAACTTCTGACATCAAATGTAAAGTCACGGTACCCAGTAATTTTAGTGCCATATCTTACGCTTCAAACCGGAACACAGCAATGCAAGCACTGCTGCTTTGCGGCGGAAATAGGTAAGACGGAGGTACAAATGCACACGACCCTGGCAAAGCGTAAGAAAGAAACACCTAGTACCTACGTTGAGGTGAATCTTTTCTTGTATTGATTATACTCGAAATATTGTTTAACTAGCTGTGCCCGCGACTTCGTTCGCGTGGATGTCGGTAAATAACAACATGTACATTTTTTCCCCGTTTTTGCAACATTTTTCATTGATGCTCAGCTCCTATTAGTCGTAGCTTGATTTTATATAGCCTATAGCCTCGATAAATGGACTATCCAACACAAAAATATTTTTTCAATTTGAATCAGCAGTTCGTAAGATTAGCGCGTTCAACCAAACAATCTAACAAACTTTTCAGCATTATAATATTAGTATTAGTATCTAAACACAATTAATTAATTGCATCATAAATAAACAGAAACTTTAAACATACAGATGTTCATACCGTATTTTAGTTTCTTATTAGATTTTCCTATTTCAAAACGATTGTTTATTCTCAGAGAATCAGACTGAAAACTTCATTAAGGTTTTCATTCAAGTACCACACGACACAAAAAGCCTTCTTGTGTTACAAAAACGTGCGCTCTTGGACAATTGAGTTTCATGAGTAACGAGTCGACGAGCTGTTGCCAGCAAACTTTGTCAGATTTCCATAGATACTTTCAACTGTTTTCATCCTTTGATTAAGCAATTTCCTGAATCACGTTTCATATTTAAGAGGATTGTGAAGCTGTAAATTTTCATACAAAAAGCGATAACGCTTTTCTCCCTCTAAACATAGTCCAATTTTCATAATTTTTGGAAATCTTGTAGATATAATGGAAAACTAGGTTTGTACGTTTTGATTTTGAAGAAATATTGCTCAGAATATAAGTTATTAGCATCTAAATATCTATATTTTCGACTTAAAAACTACCTTGAGCATTTTTGTCCTTTTTTGACTAAATTATACTGAATTACAAAAAAAGCAAAACGTACAAACATAGATTAAGGTATACTGAGTCTAATGAGACCAAAAGCGTCTAATTTCATGAAGGTTTAGGGGGTAAAACAGTTATCGCCCGAAACAATATTTCAAACAGGAATTGTAGGCAATTTCGACCATTTCTTGCAACTCTCTCTATCGCACGATACGGGTCGGGGGCAGGGGTATAATGGGGCATAATCTAGTGATGTAACATAATGTTATCGTAGTTATTGTCGCCTAGGGAGGAGAAAGTAATATCGATATATCGATCAATAGTGAATGTTATTACTCAAGTCGGAACTATTAATCTTCACAAATACCTTATACATGAAAAAGTTAATATCTTTTTGAATACGTTTATTGATTTTAGTGTTTTATTTTAAAGATTTTATTTCAATACAAATTTCCTTATTTAAGTCTTAGCAGCCTGTAACCTGTTAACTTTACTGTAAATTCCCAAAACCAAAATAGGAAAAAAATGTAAGAACCTATGTAAGTAGTTGTTTGTTATAATAAATATGTGCCATAAAGAAACCAACTCAAAATAAATTCGTATTTTGTTTCTTGTGATAGGTATTTGTTATATGCAATGTATGAAGTTGGAGCAGCTAAAAACGTGTAATAGACTATGCAAGTAGCGTTATTTTTAATATTATTTTATTTGAATTTTATTCCTCTAAAGCTGGGCTCTAAGGTTTTACTTGCGTTATGGAATCTATGATTGTATAAAAAATACAAACTACAAAGTACCTAAATAATATACGAGTATGTAGGGTAGGCAGGGTAGGCATATATGGGAAGAAGGCAGCCTTCGTACGGTTTTGAAGTTTTTTTTTTCATTTTAACTATAAAATTTAAAGCAGCTGATTACATATACTAATTAGTATTTTTTAACCGACTTCAAAAAAGGAGTTTCTGAATTCGATGCGTATGTTTTTTTTTGTGTATGTTACGCGATTACGCCGCCAATTGCAGACCAATTTTCAAAATTCTTTTTGTATTCTCAAGATTATACTCCAATGGTGGTCCCACGGTTACCAAAGTTAGGATCTGATGATGGGATCCCATAAAAATGGAGGGAAATCCTTAAATTTTTAGGTGCGTCCAACGTATTTTTTTTAAATAAAAACGTCGCCCCCACACTAGGATTTTCTCCTGTGTCGTGGGTGCAGTTACATACATAGAATATCACATGCGCATACGCCCAGACCGGAACAAATTTCTGTAGGCCATACAAAACATACGCGAACGACGACAAACAGCGCTCACGCGTAGTCGTGTGATATAAAATGGATATAAATTCGACACTTTTGGCTGCGCTTGTGTTACTTGAAGAGGAGGTATAAAACAACCGCATACAAAAAAAGGGCAACAAGGCACCGATTATGTATAAAGAGAAAGAAAGAAGGATGTTTCCAGATGTTAATAATGAAACACTTAAAAGACAACAATACTAAATTTATGGAATATTTTCGTATCAATCAAGAACAATGAGGATCAGTACAACTATCACAAACTTGTTCAAATTAGTATTCACATTATTCTTTATAACATACGAATGGTATAAGTTTTTGAATTATTGAAATCGGCCCATTAGTCACCGAGATATTGAGTTTTAAACCTAGACCCGTGCGGGCGGTTAAAGCCGTGTGCCGAGAATACGCGTGACGTCACAGGCTCCATGCCGTGCGTGCTCCTTGTACGCTGTACGCTCACGCCTCAGTCCGCCAGGCAACGGTGTCAGTTAAGATGTTTCATTTGTGTATTAAGGTGTAATGTGTTTAAATATATTACATTGTGATATTGTACATCGAACTAGTTCTAATCATGCCTATAAATTACTTAAATCTTTTTGTTTTGTGATTGAATTACTGTTAAGAGGCCAATCACAAAATCGCGGCGCTCGGAACTAAACAAACAAACTTTTCGGCATCGCCGACGAAACAATGTATATTCTAGTTCTATTTTATTCATAAGAAATATAGTATCTATTTATAAACATAAATAACACAACAGTTTAAGCAAGGCTTAAAAATATTTTGGCATTAAAATTACGTTTACATCTCTCATGTTCGGTAAGTAGGTCCTTATTACCCCCAAATGGGGCTTGTAGGTGAATTTTTGTTGAAGTGAAGGATATTGTGTCACGTAAAATTAATATTTTGATAGTTAATATTAAACAGAATCTATAAAGAGTTCCCAAATCAGGTCCGCGTGAGTTCCAGATTGCGGTGGATGGTGAGCGAGGCCATTGAGCGGGGAGAGAGGGTATTGGCGGTGTCCTTGGATATCGCCAATGCCTTCAATAGTCTACCGTTTTCGGTGATTATTGAGGGGCTGCGCTACCATGGGGCCCCCCAGTACCTCCTCCTTATGATACAGAGCTATCTGGAGAACAGGGAGGTTCTCTTCGCCGAACGTAGCGGGTTGGCCGGCCGCCACGGGATGGCGACCGGCGCATGGCGCCTAGAGAGAGGGCCTCCGCCCTGGAGGAGGCCATAGTGGAGATGTTTCGCCTGTGGTTCGATGAGCTAACGGGTTCGGCCTCCGGATCGGACACTCTGTCCAGGACCGTCGAGGCCATGCACCCGTTCCTCTCGACATGGGCGAACAGGCACCACGGGTCGCTGTCGTACCATTTGGTGCAAATTCTCAGCGGCCATGGTTGCTTTGGCCGCTATTTGCACCATATTGGGCGCGAACCAACCCCTGGATGCCACCACTGTGGCGCCCCCGAGGACACCGCGCAGCACACCTTGGCGGTGTGCCCCGCCTTCTCCTCGGAGCGCCGGGCGATGGTCGCCATAATTGGCGAAGATCTCTCCCTCCAGAACGTGGTCTGTGCCATGCTGGAGGGGGAGACTACGTGGGATGCGGTGAACTCCTTCTGCGTGGACGTGATGACGCAGAAGGAGACGGCGGAGAGGGGCAGGGAGGAAGATCCCTCTGCTGACCCGTGCCGCCGCAGAAGGCTGGGACGGAGGAGGCGGAATTACGCCCGCCTTCTTCCTCCTGACGGCAACCAGCAGGGTCCAGGCTTGGGAGGCCCGGGCCCTGCATTGCATCGGTTGCCGCCAGTCGCTGATCCCCTGGATGCCCCGGGGGATCACTGGCCCCCCCAACTTGGGGGGGTGAGAGGGACTCGCCTTGGGCGAGTGCGCGCCGACGAGGTTGTGGTAGTTTCCGAAAGGGTTCTCATGACCTCGTCCGGCAGCGAGACGACTCTCGTCGCCGGATCCTCTTCATCTGATGACGGTGAGGATGTGGTGGCGGTTGTCGCGCTCGCGCCAAGGCGCATGTGAGGGGCATAGTTGGGTTTTAGTCGGTAGGCCGCGGCATTGCACTCCCTGGTGGACATACCATCCCGTCTGCCAGGGGCCGTGGAGAGTCCGACATAACCTCGCGCCTCCCAAGCGCGAGGTATGCGTAACGCATTTCCCAACTATAAAAAAAAAAAAGGTCCGCGTGAGTTTTTGCCTTAAACATGCTTCTGGTAAATAACTATGACGAAGTTATTAACCGCTTTATTGTTACTGTAGATAACAATATTATCAAGTAAATGCTTTTTATTGCAACCAACGAAAGGTATAATATTTTAACCATTAAATCTTTAATCTGCGCGGTGTTTTGTAATAGGCCTCTTAAAAAATGTAAGCTCATACCATTTATGTTGTGTGATAAGATTGAGTAAACTTATAGTATATCCAAATATGCTATAATATAATACATTAGCAATGTATCTATAACCACTTATAATATTGGTGTACCTCTTCCATAAATAAATAAACTAACTTATTTACATCATCAGTTCCGGATTCGTCTGCTGGTCCCAGGTCTCTTCAATATAGTAGTTGTGAATGAATGTAATTTACAAAGACTTTCCAGCGTTTTTTTTAGTAGGCGTCTATTTCTTCATACTTCTTATTTTACAAGTAAAGTAGGTATAAATAAAATATAGATTTATTTTAAACGGTTTCTATTTTTTTACATAAAGGATAAAGTAAGAAATCAAAATCATAAGAATAAATTTTGGTACAACCAGCTGTTGGTATCTTGAGTTTTGCGTGCGCCATAAATACCTATTTGAAATTCACGGCTCTCTGTATATATTTACTTTGTGTACGTTATAAAGAGGACAGGCTGTCTACATCGGGCGGAAATAGGCTTACTCGTACATAGACGCGCGCATACAGCGATCTCGGTGCAGTTAAGAATGAAGGATTCAAGCCCGTTTGTTATAGCGCGCGATTCACATATCGATACATAACGCTCTGTCTCACGCTGCCAAGCTATTCGAGCCACTGCTGCTAAAGAAGATCCATCTTGCGACCGTAGTGAAGCTGAATAACCAAACCGTCGGGGTTTTGTGGCCTCGCCTCCCGGTCTCCTCTACAAGCTGGCCGTCCCCAGCATGTCGCCCGCTCATATGAGACTGCTGACGCTATTTCGGAGCTTCGTTCTCTTGGTCAAGGCGGCCACCTTCCAGCCACGCCCCATACCCCTCGCAGGTATACCCCAGGACAGCTGCCTGTCGCCGTGCCTCTACGCATCCTACATCGAAGACATCTTCACCCTCCAAGACCAGGTCCAGGAGGGGCAGCAGGACCTATTGTTAGCCCTGCTCGCCGACGAAAGCGCCTTCTTCGCTTCTTCGCTTCGTCGCGGATGGTGAGCTTCGCAATCAGGCCAAGATGGCCCGTGACATCCAGCGCCCGTTACTGACATCCTAGCTGCCGCTGCGTATGAAACTGCCATGTTCGTTTGCGAACGGTGAACCCGCTAGGACAACGTTTAATATATATTAATGTCGCCAGAATACGTAGAATAATATACCTACGTACCACAGAACACATAAGTTAGAAACGCCTTGTTGTTAAACCTTTAACTACAACTACCAATGTAGTTATTTGGTGTTATTATTATTACATTTTTAAAAAGTATCTTAAATTTGAGATTTTACAATTCATACATGTAAAAACACAAATATTATAAAAAACATAAATCAAGGGTTCCACTGGCAGTGGAGCACGGCCCAAGCTACCAGTGATTATTATTTTATATTAATATTATTATTATATTAATACTTTTCGCAAAAATACTAATAATATTTTAAGAGAACTGTTAAAGTTATTCAAAACGATAAAAATATAACTGCGGAACATTTAGTGTTAAAGAGCTGAATGAAAAACTCGTGTATTTTTAATCATCATGTGGATTATATGTTACACATATATTTTTTTTCCGGACGTTTACATTTACATTTTGTATATATATGTATATCGTATACCTTTTTAGCCTTTTCTGTGTTCAGTGATAGTTAAGATCTAGTTTAGTACGTACGTAGACACATGACAACCCACTAGATTTTACAAGTTGCTTAACATCTCTCTTCTCTTTGTCACGGAACATCACTTTTTACAAAGTTTCTCTGGCCTTTTCATGGACGTATTGCTATATTTAGGTACTATGCAATATTAAGACAGTTGATTGTCATAATAACAAACATCAGTCGGACGCCAAATAAGTTAAAAACAACAATTACCAAGCGTAGGCACGGGCGCACAGTATCGCGACAACGGCCCGCTGGCGGTCATGGGTTTTATGACGTCACGCTCTTTTGCCGCGACTTTTAACCGAGTGGCGCATTCATTTAATCGCTACTCACTCATTTTTGGTCGTATAAAAAAACTAATTATACCAATGTTCAGGATTTTTTACGGACTATAATTCTACATTCAAAACTAAAAACCGCGTTGATCCTCATTCAAACATATCGTAGAACTTTTGCAATAAAACTGCCATCAAAAAGGCATCTTAATCCCATATCACCTGACGAAAAAGCTGCTGTAAACTTTTATTGTATAACGCACTATAACATTGGACTGATTCAATCAATTATTCGTCTTTTTCTTTATCAAATTTCGACATTTTGTATTGACGCCAAATAAGACGTTTACGCTGCAATGGTTCGAAATAACTAGAGACAAAGGCAAAGCGTTTCAATGTCGCCTACGGCGTCCACACGCCAACGTCAGCGTATGAAAGAGACCACAATAGTACATTTCTATAGTAAGCATCGTAACGCAGCGTACGACGTGACGCTGTACGCGGCCGATAGCGTGTATAGGAGACCATAGCCTAAATATTTTTTTATAATCATAAAAATGACATCATGTTAAAGGTGCAACTGTCCACTTTAAATCGATATAAAATTAATTCATATCGAGCCCGTAATTGTGGAGTTATCCCGGATTAAGTGAAGGAGGTAGGAAAACAAGGAAATAGGGAAAAATAATGAATGAATAAAACAACAAAAATTATGAAATAAAATTTTTATTTATCTTTAAAAATAAGTGTCAATATTTTGTGTTCCCTCCCCTCGCCCTAATAACTGCTCCAAGACAATTCTTTATAGGCCTGATCAGCTTCTGAATTGATTCTTGTGGAATACCTTCCCAATCCTCAATCAACGCTGATTTCAGCTCATTCAGACATGAAGGAGCAGGAGTTCTGGAACGAACCTTCCTCTTCAGTTCATCCCACACGTGCTCAATGGGATTCAAGTCAGGGCTGAGCGCTGGCCAGTCCAATATGGCAATACCGATTTCTTCGAGGTATTCCGTTGTTACACGGGCAGTGTGACAAGGAGCGTTATCGTGCATAAGGAGGAAGTCATCACCGATGTATTCTGCATAGGGAACGACATGTTCCAGGAGAATATCGGAAATGTACCGGTCCGAAGTTAGACCGCCTCCTCGTCCCCCGCCAGGCACGAAAACAAGCTCGGTTTTACCATCGAAGGAAATGCCGGCCCATATCATACAAGAGCCGCCCCCATAAGCCACTGTTTCAGCGACACAGCACTGTGCAAATCGCTCCCCAGGCCGCCTGTAGACCCGTCCTCTTCTGTCGCTACCGTGCAAACACATCCTGCTTTCGTCGGAGAACAGGACTTGCCTCCATTGCTCAACCTCCCAATCAAGATGGGTGCGAGCAAACTGAAGGCGTGCTTGTCGGTGAGCTGCCTGAGTTACGGGCCTGTGGCAGGCCTTTTTGGAGTCAGATTCGCTTGCTTGAGTCGTCGACGAACTGTCCACTCGCTGGCTGCTACCCCACGAACATCTCGGAGCTCCTGTTGGACGTCGACACCAGTCAAATGCCGATTTCGGAGAGAGGTTGACACGATAAAACGGTCATCCCTCTCCGATGTGCACCGGCGCCGTCCAGATCTTGGTCTCGGGATAAAGCCACCAGTCTCCCGAAAGCGCTTATAAACTTTCGAAACACAGGATTGGCTTATGTGGAGCCGACGAGCGACAACCCGCTGGCTGAGCCCTTCTTGCAATAGGGCTACGATTTGTGCTGCTTCTGTAGGTGTTGTCTCCATTGTCGTACAAGGTAAAGGGTCAAAAGTGGCGGAGATGTGTACCGGTCAACGTGTGAAAGTCGACTGATAAAGAAAATCCGATAACAGGTGCTTTTATAGAGGGTCAATAGGTCGCAACTCGTGACGTATCAAACAATTGAAACACGTCTTTTTCGATACACCTTCACTTAATGCGGAATGGCTCCATAAATACTGGCTTGTTTTTAATGAATTCGGTATCAGTTTAAAAGTAAAGAGTTGAACCTTTAAAATGATGTCATTTTTACGATTATTAAAAAAGTATTAACTACTCAAGATAACGCGCAACCAATTTCAAGTAACTGATTCCAAACTTTTGCTCGCGAGTATAAGCGATCATGGTCTATGAGGGGGGGAGAATATATACTATGATATGCGCTGTTAAGTAAGAGGAGTTCGTTCAAGAACAAATCTTCAGAATTCTTCAAAAAAATTACGAGAAAATGCATACTTCGATTGATTTCAAGATATCAGATTATTGTAGTGAGACAAAATGTCTAAAAACAAAAAGTATTTTATTCCAATAGGTACTTGTTGGCCCGGCAGATGTTGTCCTGCCCAATTACAGCGTCACCTATCGGGTCCAATTGTATGTACGTATAAACTGAATCCATTCAAACACACACAGAAAATTTCGTAAGAATCGGTCGAGCCGTGTTCGAGTTTTTGTAAAACTAACACACAGCGATTCATTTTTATACTTATGAAGAAGATTACGACTACCTACCGACAGGCTTAAAAATCGCGGCATACGTTTTTATAGTTCATTTTATCCGTTTCGTTTAACTACAATAGATATGCCTGTAGCGTGACGGACGGACCCGTTATTACACCATCGTCATTGTACTCGGTCAGGCTATCTTTTTTTTTAATACGCCAAGGAAGCTCTTGGCCTTCATCTTACCTGATGCTAAGTGACGATACTTCATCTGGACTCCTCAACAACTGAGGAACTGGTTATCTTACCTCTAATTGTCGGAACACAACCATCCTATTATCATTGTTATTATGGCGACAAACTTAGGTAAGACGGCGGTAGCTAACCAGGCGGGCTCAGAAGCACTACCACTAACCAAACCGAGCAGAAAAATTCCTGTCCCCGTGGGGAATAGAACCCCGAACCTCCCGATCAACACCCGGTGATCTTAACCACTAGACCAGGGAGGCGGTTCCTCTCAAAGTTTCGAGTCGAGTAAGAAAATTGTCAAACATTTCCGCGTGTTTTTTTGCGTCAGAAATGCTCGAACGCTCTCGACGCGTTCTACAGCTTACATCGAGTCCGAAACTATAATGATAGGCTAAAGAGAGTAGCCCTTCAGCTCTGCAAGCCCATATACCATCAGCCCGCGGTGTACCTTGCGGTCAATGGTGCTTCGCCAGGGTATTCTATTACCGCTACTTTCACGGCTCTCGCTCGAGCCAGACGCTAAATCTGACGAAACTTCAAGTGAAATATATCATATTCTACAATAGGGATGATGACTGAATTCTAATTTTCAAGTCTCGTCATAAAATATTAAAATATGTATGAATGAATTAATGCTTTATTGCACAAAGAAACTTAAAATTATTACACATAACAGATACAAACACAAAAGGCGGCCTTATTGCTAAAATAGCAATTTCTGCAATCATGTGAAATTAGAATTAAAATCGGCTTAGAAATAAGTACATTAGTTACAAGCATTTTAAGCTGTTAATTTAGAAGCGATTAGACAGAGAGATCCGACATCAACCGTGACGTCATTGTTGAGTACGGCCATATAAACTCCATGTAAATTGCCGTTTTGCTAGAAAGAGATGGAGAAAAATCTTTAATGAGTTATATCTTGGTTGTTTCTATAGTTATTAGAAAACCTATTTTTTTTCTATTTATTATATGAATGAGCTTCTATTAAAGCAATAATATTTTTCATTCATCTAGATTCTAGCCTATTTCAGTTGTTGACGGATTATTGGCTGCGAGTCCATACATAATACATACCTACCACTATAGGAGCCTTTAGGATACTTCATAGAATTTCTACGATGAACAGGAGAACACGACGCCTCGTTACTGAACTATTAGTTATAGACAAATGTACCTATACACAATAGCATCAATTAAAAAGCTTAAGCTTTCGATCTATAGCAAGCAGATGGTACACTATAACTGCACGTGAATGACAACATTTTAGTTTTCTTTACATGATTTCCATATTTGGAACAACAAAGACCTATCCGTTTATGTCATAATCGATTATTTTATTGCGCAAGATGTAAATCAATAATATCAAGTCCAATGACGATACGAGTATAACAAAATCCAGTGTCGCGTTCGCACACGAAATAAAGACATTTGGTGACTATTCAAGTGTTTTTTTTTCTTTGTGCATACAATTATTTCATTGACGCACTAGTCCGTTTTTACACTGCAACAGCACTGCCGCCGGCTTTTCCATTCGCTAGTGCCGGCACGGCAATGACAAGACATTCTCCCTGTCCGGCTTGAACGACCTACTGCCTCTATTCAGAATTTCAGACAGTAGGACACCCTTGAGGGGTTCTCTATTTTGTCTCATAATTTTTTTATCCATTATCTAACGTGTCATAATGTTTTTTGACATAATCATCATATGTCCGAATGATAAGCACTCCTAACTTAATTTCTCATAATATCACTTGCCCGAAAACCGAAATCTCTAAATATCATATGACCTAATTCTTTTTGCTATAAATATCACAATCTATAATATTTAAAATTCCTAAAAACTTTTCTATAATAGTTGATAAGTCCTAACGTAATATCTCATAATATAATCTGCCCTAAAATCGAAATACCACAAATATAACGTTCTTTCATTATATGTATGCAGCATGCAAGCAAGCATGCAGCATGCAAGCAAGCAGCATGCAGCATGCATGGCTTCTGTCACGGCTCCGGCGCTCCGGGGCTCCGGCGGTCCCACGCGACCTTATCGTCGCAGATGGTTTTCGCCCACCACCGCAGCTTCGGCTTGCTGGCACCAACCTCAGCCGCGGCGGCGGTCGTTAAAACCACCTGCTCCTCAGCTCGCGGCCGCCTCGCCCCTCCGCGCCTACGCGGGTTTAAATAACACTCTAGGGGTAGGGCAGATAAGACTACGTGGTGTCGGTTTTACAGCGATATATTTCTGTCACTGAATTTCAAAACGTAACGGTTGTTAAGGTTCATAAGACAACATTTTAATTCAATTTGTTATTATTGATAGTAAGTCTAAGCTTTATGATATTGATAACATAACCAAGATAAATCAACTTTTAAACATGTTTTAGGACTAACAATATTATTATAAACCATCATTCGGACTAACAATATTATACAATATAACATTTAGGACATGTGACTTTATAGCAAGTAAAATTAGGATATCTTATTATTATAGCACCCGATATTATGACACAAAAACATTATAACTAATGACGATTAGGTAATATACAATTTCGTATACCCGAACATTATGGAAAGTGATGATTATAGCAAGCGTTTTCGGGATTATGATTTTCGGACGATCGATATTCGGAGAAGAAAGGGACTACCCCTTGAGATGATGCATGCCCGCTAGAAATCCAGTATGCCAGCAAGGCTCGAGGATCCCTCGAAAATCAAAGTTCTCGTCTTCTTGGAAGCCTTTGAACTAAGTCAAGAAGACCCCATCTTAGGTCACAAACAGGTCAATAAAAAAAGGCGCAACATTCTAATATATTCTTGCCGTTGGCGACGCCAGCTGCCCGCCGTCCGGGCCGAGCAGTGGAAAAATTGCTATTTCCAATTCTACAAGTATTATCACAACGTTTAATAAATAATCTCTTTTCTAATTAAACGTAACAGTGAAGCGAATAGTGTTCAAAATCTAGATTAAAATCATAACAAAATTCAAGTCACTTCGTAGCGTAATTGATGGATTGCTTATTTAAGAATGTCGACAAATGTGGGTAGAGAACACATAAATGCTTACCGTTTTTTTTATATGTGACTTTGAATTTTCTTTATAAATGCTTAATAAATTGAAAAAAAAAATGATGAATAAATCAATAAAGATAAAAAATCAACGCTTATAATGTTATTCACAAAAAAAACGGCTCAAATGGGTCTATATCAGTTTAATGTAGTGTTTTATATTTTCCTTTCTCAAACACCAAATATAATACGAAAAAATTTAAAATTGGCGTACTTAATGTCACAGCTTTTTATATTTATAATACGCAGGGCCTTAGTCATACCGGTTTTCCCAAGTCATTTGTCCGGGACCCGGGCCTGAGACCATTTTTAAGGGAACCGGCCCAGGGAAAATATATGTATATATTTTTTTAATTCTGACAAGGCTGCAAGGTCAGTTTACTCGGGGTCCAAAGATGTCTACGGCGGCCCTGATAATACGCTTAGTTTGTACTTGCAACAGTTCATACATTTTATGAGCGGGTAAATTCAAATTCCAAATCTTTTATTCAAATTGGATTGTTAGAATCTCTTTTGAACGTCAAAGCAGCTACGCCATTGGTTCACAAGTCTACGGCGGGAGACCTTGTACTGGAAAGAACCAGCAAGAAAACCAGCAAGGGCTATTTTTTTCTCCCTGTATTGTTGCAGAGTCCTCAATTGGAAGCTGACCTCACAGCAGAAGTTTGAGCTCAACTTCCATTACAAGATTAGATGCGTCAGTTCTCTTCTTACTATGTCATAACCAAAAACAATATATGTTTAAATAAATAGTTATACTATACATAACAACACGATTCATAATCTGCAAATTAACACCAGGCATTGGCATCATTCAAATAATCGTTGATTTTATAGTAACCTATACTCATAAGTCTTTTACATGCGCTTGAAAAGTTGAAACTTATGAAATGGCAAGTTAGTAACACTTTGTGGAAGCTTATTATAAAAGGTCCTCATAAATTTCCTCATAAACGAGCCTCTAGTTTTTTGAAGCCTGTATGTTGGATGGAACGGCAAGTTTATTTTTAATTGAATTTGGAAATTGGTTTCAAATGAATTAGAATTTTTATAGGTAAGACTATGATCCCCATGTTCCGGAGGGCACGTTAAACAAAGGGTCCTGTAAATCTGATCTGTCGAAAAGCTACTTGCCAAACTCGCATAGTACATTTTTTTTTCAGTACAGCTTGTTAAAGCTATGCGAAAAATTAATTTTGAATATTTAATTTAGATAAAAATGGCATATTCTTCTAATTTGGAGCAGCTGGCTTTAAATTTTAGATTAGAGTATACAGAAACATTATTCAGGATTACAAAACAAAAGAAAATGTTTAGAAAAGTCAAGATTTGTAGCAACAAGAGTGAAAAAACCGTCACAGGGTGTAAATTTTATCCATTTTTTTTAATTCTAGACTTTTTTTAAATAGGTGACTTAGTTTTTTTTTATATTTTTCTGATAATATATCTATTTTTTTATATTTTTTTAAATGTTAGATTTTTTTTTAAATAGGTGACTTAGATTTTTTTTTATATTTTTCTGATAACATATATGAGTTAGTCTACCGCCTGCTTTCGGCTTGACGTCGGCTTCTGGGACATCCTGTATATGTTAATGGAAAATGTTAAAAAAACTTTTTTTGGTCTCTACCATCCCCATAGCCAACATGCACCACTCTTTTATTAAAAGTTATTTAGTTAACATTAACTACGTAATCACCGCGCCGCGCCGGGTGCCGCCATGGAGTTTCATTTTTGTTGTAGCTGTGCTCATCTTAAAAAAATAAAAACCGACTTCAAAAACACTGAAAAGTGAAAAATAATATTTTATGAATAGGTACAGACAACATCACACTTCTATATTGAAAGCGGTGCCAAACGATGATCTCCTAGAAAGTCTTAAAATTTGTCACCGACTTCAATATAGAAGTGTGATGTTGTCTGTACCTATTCATATATTATTTTTAACTTTTCAGTGATTTTGAAGTCGGTTTTTATTGCAAGAAACCCTAATATAATACAAGCTCACTTTCGGTGAGCTGGTATTAAATTAGGGTTTCCCTCGCTTTTCATGGGATCCCATCATCAGATCCTAACTTTGGTGACCTTGAGACCATCCCAGAATTTTGAAAATCGGTCAACAATTGGCGGAGTAATCGCGTAAACAAAACACGTTGGACACACGTAAAAATTTAATGGTTTTCCTCAATTTTTATGGGATCCCATTATCAGATCCTAACTTTGGTGATCATGGGTCCACCCTTGGAGTATCCTCTATCGAATACAAAAAGAATCATCAAAATCGGTTCATAAACGAAGAAGTTATCCGCGAACAAACATAAAAAAGACAAGCATATAATATACGAGGTCGAATTGAGTAACCTCCTTTTTTCGAAGTCGGTTAAAAAGGATGAGATTTGCTCAGGAAGGAATGGGATGAAGCAAAATCGCAGCTTGGGGTATCCGGGATCGCATACCCGTGCACTGATAAGTCAATTTACCGGACAAGCAAATTGAACAAGAGTACCCCCTGGATGAAGTAAAAATACAACACGGAAATTTATCGAAATGTCTCATCAGATTACCTAATAAAAACGAAATCACTTTAAAATAAGAATGAGACACATTTTTCAAGAATACTTAATTCTGGTCCTGAAAATACTGACTTTACTGACCAAATTTTGAAAAAAACTGACTTTTAGTGACCATCTTCAAAAAAACTGACTTTAACTGACTTTACTGACTTGTTTCCACCCCTGCGCTTGATAAGAAGAGTAAATTAATAAGTTAATCAATCGAATTAGGAGTCTCGTTTGGATGGAAGATAGAGCGTTTTAAAGATTCTTGACCTCACGAAAGTGACGCAGTAATCCACGAAAGTGACTCAGTCACTTAAGAGACATTATTAATATTATTTTAAATAAAAAAATAAAATACTAAATTAAGGTTCATGGACTCGCAGATCAGTCTTTTTGTGATCAGAACCTAACATGTCATTCTAACAGGCAAATTAGCAGTTTGGTCCTAGATTCGGTGTACTTACCCTATAGAACAGGGTGTAACTGAATACCCCAATAACATTTAAGGGTATGTATCCATCAGAAGTAGAGATTCCGTAGGAAAAATATTAGGGCTAACAAACCTACTTTTTTTCCCATACAAACAAAATAAATTATTTTTTGGTATTAAGTGCCGACAACCCTACGTAAGCGTACGAGGAATAATACGCTCACGGTCACGTCATACAAAGTAAATAAAATATTTTTTGGTATTAAGTGCCGAGAGCCCTACGTAAGCGTAGGAGCAATACTATGCTCACGTCTGTCACGTGTCGTTTTGTGTTTAAATTTCTTTTGTGCTAAGAGCTGATTATGGTTGTCACTTGAAAGTTTTTGCTTTCAGTTTAAAATCAAATAACTCTGAAAGTATTGGGGTACCAGGTCTCAGACAAGCACCGAAGGTCCATTTAGTATCTAACCTATATGCCCCTTAAATGTTATTGGGGTGTTCAGTTACACCCGGTATACTATGTCAATCAAAACAAACTCGATTTTAATGAAGAGTTTTTATTACGATACATCAAAAACGTAAGTTACAAGTATCATTATTTATATACGTAATAAATATAATCACATATTTGTATTCAAAATTATAGCAATTATGGGTAATTTAAACGAGCAAGTTTTTAAATTCACCAATACTCAGTCTTTTATGGAAACAAATAATGAAAACTAAGCTTCATCATTACGGCTCATATTCGTTCCCACCGAGGAGCTCATGTCTACCCTATGTTAGGGTGATTAGGCCTTAGTCAACTAAACTGGCCCAATATGAATACTGTGATAAGAGACGCCCAAAGACGCCACATACAAAGTCAGTCCAAAATGAAGACCCAGCAAAAGTTTGGAAGTTCCTTAAATCTCTTGGAATTGGCAAATCTCGAATACATAGTAATGACTTCAAGTTAGACATTAATGGTCTTAATTCACACTTCACTTCAACGACACCTTTTATTGGTGCTCGTAAATCTGAGACTCTAAACAATCTTTCCTCCTTGCCTGTACCTGATTATCCCCCTTTCTTTTTTGAGCAATTTACGGATAGTGATGTTAAGAGAACTGTACTTTCTATATCCTCTGGTGCTATTGGCAACGACTGTATTGGTCGTAATATGATCCTTCCTTTACTAGATATCCTTATGTCCCAAATATTTCACATGTCCTTAATACTTCTATTACCACTGGTAAATTTCCCTGTGCATGGAAAGATGCTTTTGTAATTCCACTTCCGAAAAAATCCAATCCTGGCTCCTTCTCTGATTTTCGTCCTATATCGATTCTCCCTTTCTTTTCCAAAGTCCTTGAAAAATTTGTTTATCGTCAGCTCCTCAAGTTCCTTAATGTTAATAACCTACTTAATCCAATGCAATCCGGTTTCCGAATGGGTCATAGTACGACCACTGCTTTAACCAAAATCACACATGATATTCGCCAGGGTATGGAAAACCGTCAATTTACACTAATGACTCTCTTAGACTTTAGTAATGCCTTTAATTCCGTGGATTTTGATGTACTTACTAGTGTGCTACGTTCTCTTCGCATATCTCCTACCGTAGTTGACTGGTTTCGTAGTTACCTGCTAGGGCGCCGGCAACGTATACGCATTGAGGATTCTTTTTCTGACTGGTGCAGTATCAATGCGGGTGTCCCTCAGGGTGGCGTATTGTCTCCACTTCTTTTCTCTATATTTATTAATTCCATTACCCATTCACTTTCGTGTCTCTATCACTTGTATGCTGATGACTTGCAGATCTATACGCAAGCAACGTTATCAAATCTCTCTCATGCTATCGCTGAAACTAACAGCAATCTTAACTTGATCGACAACTGGAGCAAATCATATGGACTACTCATTAATCCTACAAAATCGCAAGCAATTATTATTGGCAGTCCGTATTTTATTTCAAGAATTGATTATAGTTTGTTACCAGCAGTAATATTTGGTGGCAGTATTGTTATTTTTAGCAATTGCGTTAAAAATTTAGGTTTGGTCTTTGATCAGTGCTTATCATGGCGACCGAAAGTTGAAGCTATTCGCAAAAAGATCTATGCTGCATATGGTTCACTCAACAGGTTTCGTAACTTTCTTCCAATTAGTACTAAATCAGCATTAGCACAATCACTTTTACTTTCACTGCTCGACTATGCTGATAGTGCCTGGGTGGATCTGTCTGAGGAACTTCTCGACAAGCTGGAGCGTCTACAAAATGTGGCCATTCGATTTATTTTTAATTTAAGAAAAGGACATGTCTTCTTTTGGGCTAAGAATATAATTATTTATTAACCAACATGTTTCAGGTATTATTGTAAAGAGTACTCAAAAATCTAGGGTTTAGAATAAAATTTAGGTTTTTTTAGGCCTGCAAATTCAAAAAAACAGCAATTTTCTGATTGACTTTCATAGTATGTAAAACAAAGCGATTTTTGTATGGAAACCAATGACAAGTTACTGAAACGTGTCACAAACGAATAAATAAGTAACAAAAGCGCACAAACGATGTGATAGTGAGTGACTTTCTGACTAAAATTCACATAAATTACATTTTTAATGTTTTATCAAGATTTACGAAAAACATGGCTGTATGAACTTAGCTCCCTTTGCCTTCTCTTGCAGAAGTGACAGCGTCAAAAAAGCCTCGTATAATTTTGTGATTTTAATGATCGTGATCGCATAAAATCTAAGCAATCAAATACATCACAATTATTCACAATACTTTTTATTAAGAAGTGCACAATCTTGTGTTGTTGCCGCAATGAAATTAAAGGCAGCGCAGACGTTATAGATTTTTCCTTCGACAATAAACCCCCAGGTGACCACATATTGAATTGGATTGCAAATTAGCAGCATTGCAGGTCACTGCTGGTAACAAACAAGCATCTCTGACTCTGACCAAAAAAATGATACATGTAATCAATAGGTCCATGCTATTAAAATGAAATCTAGCACAATAAATGCATTGGTTGATGGCAGATGACTTCTATACTTTACTTTGTAGCAGTGTGTTTGTGCAGCATTTGTTAGGATGAGCCATGAGCCCCTGGCTGTAGTGTCTAGTGTGTGATACCTGTTTTACTCTGCCTACTCTTAGGATAAGCACCTACCTCACAGTAATGAAATATCAACATAAATAAAATATACTGGTCTGTTCTTAAGAATGCTACAGTTTTACTATTTCAATAACAAAAGATTTTTTACAAAACAAATGCTAATTAATGAAGTCATTATAATGAACAAAGTGCAAAATTCTCTAAGATTACTATAATGCTAATTCAAAGTGTAAATATTTACTTCTATATGACTACCTACATACCCTCGATTTTATCATGGGTACTAAATATGTAATATGAAGTGTTGAATAATTATAATAGTGGAAACTATGTGAAAGAGTTGTAATATAGAAACTGGTTGCAGGTATGAAATAAAACCCAGAAATTATGTAATTTTTATTTATTCAATTTCAACATCTTCCCTCATTAGTATGTCATTTCAAAATTGAGCCAGTGGTGTTATATGAGTTTGGTGCGGAGCCCATCCTAAATTCATGGATTTCATTTGATTTTTCCTCTTATCAGCAGTCTCATGTGATGGATCATTTTCTTGAATATGTTCCCCAAAATATGACTTAGCTTGCTTAATTTAATATGTTCCAAGACTGATTAAAATTAAATTGAATATTTTCATTCTGGGGAACATATTCAAGTGTGGGATTTAAGCATCAATATGTACAAAGATGGCTTCTAATGCCCTATTTAAAATAGATTGACCCCCAGGTTGGTTGGTCGCTTACTGCAGCTAGCAGTGTAAGTTATAAGATTTCTTTTGAAATAGGTAATTAGAGGACTTTTGTAAGTAAAGTTTTAGTAACCTTTATGGAATTGTTTGAATCAGACCCAAAGAGTATAATGTATATGGTGTGGTCCGCATGAGAATAATTTTGATTAGAGCGATCACAACGCTCACGCCCGGTCCGCATTCGTTAGCCCGCTTAAATCGACAAATGACAGTTTGTGACAGATTATCATGCGGACCGACTTTTAGCGCGCTAACGAAACTGCTAGCTAACCTCAAATTTCAGTTTTCCAAAAAAGTACTCTGCGAATTTATTACATCAGTAACATTAATTGTTTTAGGCAGTAGAATATTATTACTCTACTGAGAAAGTAGAGTAATAATATTCTACTGCCTAAAACTCTGTTTTTAGTGAATGTTGTATATCGGTTTTATCATTCAAACGTTCTTTTTTTTCTAGATCTAGGTACTCTTATGGACCATGGGGGGCATCACAAATATCTAACAAACTCTGTTTACACACAACAACACTAATGCTTACCGTTGCAATCTCTGTTTTGTTATTGTGGAGTAAGAGAAAGCTCCACTACTCTGTTATTTTCCTCATCCCTCACAGTAAGCGGAACCAGTTCAAACCAAATCCATTTTTCTTAACTTTTTATAAAGAATTTATTGTCTCAAAAGTTCAAAATACTTTTGCATTGGCGGTTTAATTTGACACTTTTGACAGTTCGCTCACAACGATAACGCTCTTGGGCATGGTCGATGTTAGCGCAAAATGGCGCCTTCAATGACGTCATCTATGACGTCATGACAGATGTCGTGAACGCGCTAACGTTCATGCGGACCGGCTGTTATCGCGATAATATCGATATCATCGTCATGCGGACCGCAACAATAGTTAGATTTCTACTGGACAGGTTTTCCCTGCTTATATGGGCTATACCTAAATGTAAAGGTGCATATTGATTTTTGAAGCAATAACACTTTTTTATATAAGAAAACATGAGTTTTTGAAATGCATACCCGAGAAGCAATTCTGCAAAGGGATTCCTTAGCCCATAGTCTGACTTAATATAAACCTAAGGCCTTTTTAGGCTTTGAACAAACCTCACCTAATTGAGTTAAGCAAGAGCACAATAAAACAAATTGTGTGACTGTTAAACCTGTCCAGTATTTACATACTATATCAGTGGAATTTTCTATATTTTCAAATTCAATTAGATTCTGTTCTTTGATTTTATTGTTAGTAAGTCAAGCATGAATTATTTGGTGTAAACAATACAGTGAACTTATATTACCGTAAAAATGCAAAATCATATTGACTCATGTGATTTTCACAGACTCTGGCATTACTTTACGAATATTTTACAATCCCCGAGGATCTTCTTTCTTAAATATAATGGTACCCTTCGACATTCCAAATTATAGCACTCTGGTACAAAGAAAATGAGAAGTTGTATCAGGAGTGCGACTGTAACCTGGAAGTATAACATTTTGTTGTTCATGTTAGATAGTATTTAAGTAAGATGGCAACACTAGAGTTGCCCCTTCCGCGGCCGGCTAGAAAAACCTGAACAAGGCTGGTTGTTGTGTCTCTTCATAATTTTGTAAAATGTTTAATAAAGCATCGTTAAAAGTAATAAGTCTCTATCTTCATTTATCAAGAAACCTAATATGGTGTCAGAAGTAACGAGATTATGGACGGAGAAAACCAAAAGGACAATATAAAAATAGAGGAAAGTCAAGCGTCGGTTTCGCCATCGCCGCCATTAGTAAGTACAACAATAATGGAGAAATTAGATTTAAAAAGTGGAAACATGCCACTCACATGGAGGAATTGGGCTAATAGACTTAAAATATATTTAAGGGCTAATAAACTGGAAACGGAGCCAGACCAAAGGAAAGTCGCCATTTTGTTGCAATTCATTGGTGTCGAAGCGCTAAATATATTTTATTCATTCGATGTCGATTTAGACAAAATAAGCTATAGTGCCCTTCTTGACAAGTTTGAAGCTTATTTTATGCCCAAAATAAATATCACTATGGAGCGACACAAGCTATTCAATAGGCATCAAGGATTAAATGAATCCATAGACGATTATGTCACTGATATAAAAAATATAAGTCACCAATGTGAATTCGGAAGTCTTCGAGAGAATCTGCTAAGAGATATCTTCAGTCTAAATCTCAATAAAGATAATCAGTATATCAAAGAAAAAATTTTAAATGAGTCTCCAAAAACTTTGGATCAGGCAATAGACTTGGCTAAAACTTATGAAGAAACAAAACGTCAGGCCAGAGTCTTAGAGCAGTCAAGTAACAATTTTGTTGGCCAAATAAACAAATCATTCAAGTCGAAGTCATCATATAATAACAGTCGTTCAACCAGCAGAAACCGCTCAAAATCACAGTCTTCACAGTCTAAGTGTGGTCGTTGTGGTCAAACACACAAGTTTAAGTGTCCTGCAATTGGTGTACGTTGTCATAATTGTAAAAAATTTAATCACTTTGCTTCACAGTGTCGGTTTAAGTCTATAAAATTACTAGAATCTAATAGTAATAATGATGATGGGTCTGAAAGGTTATTTTTAGGTGCTATTTATTGTGTATACCCCTGGGGGTACGCGTACCACTAATTGGGAACCACTGATCTATGACATAACTGATTACTTGTAAATTCTGATTTTTTTTTTTTAATACATAGTTAACTCTCCACAGACTCGTGGTCCGTCCGTGCCTTTAAAAATTCTGATTTTAGAATCATTTTTTCAATGTACCAATTTCAAAAACAATATCATAGTGTTATTTGGTCAATAATTGATTTTGTTTTAAATTGTAAGTTTTTTTCTGTAAGAGTTCACAGGATTTTTGTTACATAAATATAGCATGCATTCAATGCACAGAAATGGCTAAGTATGCTTATACTTAATTACAATTTTATTTGAAATCAAATATTGAAATTTATTATATTGAAATCAAATATTTTATGTATAGAATAACTAAAGAGCTCTAAACTGACAAAAAATAGTGAATTGTATTCTTTAGACCTACTAGTCTGAAATAGCTAACTAATACAAGCTGCCAAAACGGAGGCCCTTCTGCCTATCTCATAGCGATCACTTGCTATCGTTATCATGAATACATAGTTCAATATATAAGACAAATAGATAGTTAATTAGAACAATAGTTCTAATGTCACAGGTGACATTTGTAGGTACTAAAAACAGAAATACGACCAATTTTCCCATTTAAAGAAATATTATTTTTTCAAGTGTAAAACAATGAAAGAAACTGAACATTAATTTCACTTCTTACATAGAGATATTGTAACTACAATTTTTAACATGTTCAATACAATATTCACATGTTCAAAAATGATATGAGAATATAATTTATGTAAATTGGATACAGGCCATTATCAGTTGAAATAACTGCCTGCCTGATTAATTAATAATAATAATAAAACAATTTGTTTCACACAAAATTTATTCTGCCATTTTAAAGTGATGTGGGTACATACTGAATTTATTTTAATTGAAATAAATTGATCCTAATTTTTTTGTATAATAAAAATTATAACAAGTACCTACCTTAGAAAGGTTTTCATAGGACAGCCAACTACAGACATTGGTGACTTGATTATCCAAAAGTCTAAATTATTTAGGTTGCAATTATCGGGTTTGCCAACCAGGATTAATAACTCTAGTTTTACAACATACATGAAACGCTATGTTACAGTTGACTGACATTAACTTGAATTTACCATTCAATTATCCTGATTTCGAAGTAGGTATCCAAATTCCTTACTGCAATAACTGTTTCACCCTGCGTTCCAGATAAGCATTTTTAGCCATAAATATTAACATTTTTAGCATCTCTGCATTTCATTAGCTGGTGATGCTAGTTTTTGTTGCTGGTTGTCATGCATTTCATTTAAGCATTTTTAACACGAAATGCTAGCATCAATTACCCATGCTAATAGATGGGTCCTCTGATACCACTTTATGACAGCTTTCAAATTTGACATTTGGAATCTTTTCTTCATGAATCAAAAAGGATTTGCAGCAGATTTAAAAAATTTTTTGAAAGATATTTATAGTATTAGCTAATTCTAATTTATATTATTACAAATTTTAAGTGGCTGGACTAAGTAGGTGAGGTGTCAAAATTCAGCACGAAAAATCAGTACCTTGCGTTTCATTTGTGACAATTAGCGCGGCTAAAAATGTCAACATTTCTTATAAGAAACGAGGCAAAACATCAGATGTTAGCCTCAGAAAGTAGCAGTGCTTTATCTGGAACGCAGGGTCAGTTAATCCAGTCTTCATGGTATGAAGTCACTTTTGTATTGCTGAAAAACCTAGGCAGCAAGCTTTTTTCTGCTCAAATGTACTTCATCCCCCCTTGAGCACTAATGTTGAAGGTATGTTACAATGATGTTGCAAAAAACAGCCATTTCAGAATTCAAAACAACCTCCAAGTCTGAAGATTAGCAAGAAATACAGCTGAATTGGTACAAATATAAAAAACCTAATTCTGGAAAAACATACAATATCTTTACTCACTCTTTGTTCTGATTGATTTGTGAGAACAGCTGCTTCTACAAATGTCGAAGAAATAAAATACATTATTTACTAGGAAAAAATAAGGTAGTTTGATACAAGTTGTAGCTAGTGTATCAATCTTCTTTCGCACTGATATAGGTAGGTATTAGTGCCTTATATTTTGACACTATAGCGTTCGCCATTTTCATTCTATCAACATGATCATCACAATGAAAAACTCAAAAGAAATATAGCAAAGTATACTCACCTTCACATGTTGTAGGTTGCTAAAGGATAAAAAAGACCAAAAAGACACAACACTTCAGGAAAAATTGAAAAATGGCAGCTTAGTCACTTACCTCGATTTCGTTGTTCGTTGCCGTGTCTGCAGTTTTCTGATCCGGAATAATTTGCTGATCGTTTATATTGAGTAGTAGTTTTGAATCTTCGTTAGATAATATTGTGCTACTTTTATCTGGGGCTTTCGGTTCCTTATCATATTCCGGCGGAGGAGCCATCTTGAGGGAAGACCAGTCAGATGACACAAGTCTTATGACTTTTGGACACCGAAATTACACTACCCGTTTTCAAACTAAAATTTACACAACCTATCTATTAAATCATTATGGTTTGATGATTTTCTACAACATATCTATAGTTCTATTCTTCAGAAACCAAGTATTCATTTTCATTTCAACAACTTCCGACCGAACATTTTCACAAAACGTCGCCGCGCACGCCCTCTTGCGGTAACGTCACGTACAATCACGGACAAGTTTAATTTTTTTTCCACATTTTTCTTGTTTTCGGCAAAGCAGTTTTCATATACATCCACGTACAACCCCAACAAAAGTTCATTTACCCGCAGGTGCACGTTCCGAATGAACAAATGTACAAAAAAAAAGTACTGTGTGTTTTGTATAGAAATGACATTATAATCGGGCCACTTCACAGACATAAATAGGCCACATTTGACAGTTCCGACCTACAAGGTCGAAGTGAAGTGACCATCTGCAGGCCTATTCTCTAACTTCGGTTGTTAACTAGTACTGAGGCGCGTTCAGTGCCTCTGGGTGTAGTTGTCCGGTTGTTTTATAACATGCTCAAAGGCGTTGAATCGATTGCAGCAACCAAATCTTTTATCTCCCTCTTTCACATGATTTTTTTATTTCTCTCTTTTTCTAGTAGACGACATTATAGAATATGGCCGCCAATATCATCCAATCACGTAAGAGTATTTCAGTCATAAACGTCAGAGCGTTTTACAACCATCAAATTCGATGGTTGTTCGGTTGTAACTCGCGCCGACACTCAAAGGTCTTGAACGGGCCGGTTGTTTCACCCGGTTGTCACGCTCGAAGGCATTGAACGGGGTTAGAGCGAAAAGTTGTACTTCGCGCGAAGGCTCTGAACGCGCCTCTGTCATTTTTGGAGGGAACTTATCATCCATTACTGCCTATTACTGCTATCATGAACGCTGCCGTAAGACATAAGACATAGGGCGCGTTCGGATAGCATCGAGGTGGCAAAAATAACTGTTAAAAATGACAAAATTGACACAAGGAGCGTTCGGTTAGAAGAAATGTGAACAAAAGTTGCATTTTTATCTGTTTACGTCAACCGTTCGGATAGCTGAAAAAATGTCAAAAATGGCATTGTGAACTGCCAATTTCGCCCCAGCTATCGCAGAGGGTCAAAAGTGGAAGTTCTTGACATTTAAGATTTTTGACGTTTACTAAACGTAAAATTTTTGACACTATTGAATAAGTTTTAACGAAATAAAATTTATTTTCATTATTTATGGAAATGAATGATCGTTAATCATGAAGCGAGCCTATTACATCATAATACATCCAGAATCTGGAAACTGAAAATAAATTTAGGTTATAATAGATTATGACTTTGACATATTGATAATGTAGCGTTCGGTTAGGGTGTGGAGCAAAAATGGCAAAAATTTCATAACCTTCTAACCGAACGCTTTACATGAACGCCAATTTTGATAATGCTAAAAACGCCACCGCAGGCTACCCGAACACGCCTATAAGATCACATAATAACTCAGAGTAAACAGGACTGCCCCCTTATTCTGTAACTTCGGTTGCTAACTAGAACCGTCATTTTTGAAAGAAACCTAACATCCATTACTGCTATCATGAACGCTCCTGTAACACATAAGGTCACTAAAAACCCGTAATCTTAGATCATTTAACCTATGGATGCGGTACGCAACAAATCGCAGTGTAAATTTTTCTGCCACTTTTCGCGGGAGGCGAGGTAAACACGCACGCACACTACGAAAATGAAGAATACACTTACAGAGACGTTGTTCTTATGTTTACGAACACACACTATGAAAATATTACCCTACAATGAAGAAACACACACACATCGACAAATTAACGTGTATCTACGCAATCGTTCCACCACAAAGAATGAATGACCCTAGTGATGTGACACAAAGAATAAGTAAAACTATTTGGGTCATCGTGAGTGAATGATTGAAATGTAACCGTGCGTTTGCACTGAGAAACATAAAACATGCAATGTTTTACAACTCGTTGTATGATACAAATCTCAAAATTTGTTGTGTATGCTTTTGCGTTCGCACTGCCGAAAATCGTGTTGGATTCGGAACAAATAATAAGATTTGTTGCAGATTGCGTTAGGATCGCCTCAAAACTTGTTGTCTGTCAACGTTTTTTATGAATTTGTCAACGATTGCGTTCGCACTTTCGGCTGATAAAGACTTCATACATGTTTTGCAACATGTTGGGGTGTTGACAATGGAAACGCATTTATAAACATTGACAGAAACATGTTTAAAAAACATGTCTTTATGTAGATGTTTCGTCAGTGCAAACGCACGGTTACAATAAATTGTATTTTATATAACTATACCCTGTTCGGCTAGAGTTGATAAAAATACAATGAAGACAGGGTTTCTTAAATTAGTGCAAAGCGAGACCCGCTAATTATTATTAAAATGCTTCAATAAGTTTTTCGTGTCAAATACAGCAATTTTACTTGCTGTTTAGCTAATCGACTGAAATAAATATATATTTTTCAGTCATAGGCTTAGGGTGTGTGTTGGTGTTTCGATGGGGGGGGGGGGGGGGAAATTATATTTTCAGTTAACGAAACAGTTAGCGCTCCGATGCGTAATCATAATTTTTATCAGCTCTCGGGGAACAGACTAGCTCTCTACTCAAACTAGCTCTCTGCTCACGACTTTGTCCGCGTTGATTTGATTTCTGATTTTTATTAGTGGTTGGTATCAGCATACATTTTATCCTAGATGTTGACAAAAAAGTCATAAATAATAATAATATAAGACTACTTACGACGTCACAGTTTTCTATTGAAGTCGATACGTAGCAATGATCACCTTGAAACTCTTCAAAAATATAAGAACAACAGTCACTTAAAATTTGGCACCAACTTCATTATAAAACTGTGATGTCATAATGTAGTCTTGTTTTATTATTATTTATAGCTTTTTGGTGTTTTTGAAGTCGGTTTTATTTTTTATAATATGTAGTGATATAATATAGAGACGAGATTCCAACCCACCAGCGGCTTTGCCCGCTAAGCTAATGATTTTGAAAATTTTATCCGACAATCCCAGAAGAATAATGAATAAAGGGGTATCTCTTAAGGGTAATGTAATAAAGTAAGGTTAATAATATAATCAGTCAGACATTTATTGTGTCAAATACTATTCTACACTTCTACCTGCCTGAACACGTCGAAACAAGCTAGCGCGGGGTGCAGTGGGAGGGTGGGGGGGATACCGGAAATGTATTAGATGTTTTACGTGAGTATTGTTACTATACCAAGAACTGATTTCTGATTTTATTACATATCTACATAGTTATAAACATGTTTAATAGGTAGGTACTTTTTCGTTTAGCTTTGTTCATATGGCAGCAATTTGCTATATCGTGCAAGTAAAAAGCACGAGATAGCAACTTACTGCCATACAAACAAAATTAGTATTTTAGAAAACCTTTCATTTGCGATAGGGCCCAACGTGTTATAACGCTTGGGACGATATCGGGCATTTTCCTTTATGTTGCACCAAAAAATGTGAGTCAAAGTTAATTCGTATATAACATTAATTCTACCATTTTAGCTTAGTTGATATTTACTACTATTTTTTTTATTTATTTATTTATTTCACTAAGCAAACTTAACAGCATATAAGTCTATTTGGTTTACAATCATAAAATTAAAAACATATACAGCCAATAATAAAGTTTGTCGAATTACAATTTACAGATGACGTACTTAATTATTTAATTAGACTAATATTAAGAAAAGACATTAACGGATCTTGTGAAAAGTTCCAAAACATACATTAAAAAACAAGAATTAGATTACTGCCAAAACAGAAAATGAACGTTAGATTTTTATTATAATAGAAGAATGTGTGTCATTTTGTTGTGGATAACGTGTGTGAGTGAGTGTGAGTGTACTTGTTTATGCGTGGGATGTAATTAGTGTGACTACTCTGACTGACTGTTAGAGAACTGGGGCAAATGCTTTGAGATATGGCTAACAAATTGGTTGCGAGTCAGAAAGAAAATGTCTGTATCACCAAATCTATCCTCGTCAGTATGTATGATACGATACAATACGGAATGTTTGGCGTAATTTGAACGAGCTGACCCAGCATAAAGTGAGCTTTTTCGCCTTGTGCGCATAGTACAGGCACAAAGAGCAACCCGTGATGTGAGCGCAGGGCAGTCCAGTGTAGCATTGACTACATCATAGAGTAACTTCATATCCGCGACCATACGACGGTCCTCCAGAGAGTGCATCCTAAAACCAATAAGTCTCTCCTCGTAGCTTTTATATTTTCCAAGGCGATAGTTTAAACGTCGAGTGAAACAACGCTGAACTGATTCGATGCGAGCCCTATGTGTGACGTAAGTTGGGGACCATACTGGTGAAGCATACTCCACAATACTACGCACGTATGCGAAATATAATATTTTCAGGGACTGAATTTTCTTAAATGGCTTGGAACTTCTGTGGAGGAATCCCAACATCTTATGAGCTTTTTGCAAAATAAATTCAAAATGGGAAACAAATGACAGCTTACTGTCCAACATAACCCCAAGGTCACGGACTAGGCTAACCCTAGGAATCATACAGCCATCAAATTGATAATCATACAATAAAACACTGCGCTTCCTAGCGTAGGTAATTATTTGGCACTTTTTGACATTGAGTTCCAAGCGATTGCGCTTACAGTATTCAGAAAGCCTGAATAAATCTGATTGAAGATTTTCGCAGTCAGCAATACACCGGATCGGCATAAAAATCTTACTATCATCAGCATACAAAAGTACTTGAGAGTGTCTGAGACACAACTCAATGTCGTGCAGATAGATATTAAAAAGCAGTGGTCCCAGGTGAGACCCCTGCGGGACGCCTGACGGGATCATTTGAAAATTTGATTTAAAAGTGCCAATCCTCACAGCCTGCAGACGATTACGAAGATAGGACTCCAGCCAACGAAGTAGATCGCCATGCACCCCGATGCGAAGTAACTTGGATATAAGTATATTGTGATCTATTCGGTCAAAACACTTCGAGTAGTCTGTATACACAGTGTCGATTTGTAGACCAGCATCCATACTCCGTGAAACAAAATCAGTGAATACGACGAGGTTGGAAACAGTGGATCGCTTACGCATAAATCCATGCTGAGAGCTCGGAATACAAGCAGCAGCTACCGGGTAAAGCTGGTCGTGGACAATTAGCTCGAACACCTTGCCGAAACAGGACAAGATAGAGACCGGCCTGTAATTCTCTACGTTTTGTTTTGAACCGCTTTTATGAACCGGGGTGACGAACGCTTCCTTCCATGTTTCAGGAAAGCAGCCTTCATCAATGGACCGCCTAAAAATAATAGACAACGGTAACGATAGTTCCTCCGCGCAAATCTTAATAAATATAGACGGAATCCCGTCGCTACCGGCAGCTTTAGTCTGGTCAAGGTTTTTCAAGTACTTTTTTACTATTGAAGGGTCAATGTCAATTGTGGATATAGTGTCGATAAAATTGTCAGCAGTTATAAAATTACATTGATTATTAGATTGAGAATTAGTGTAAACTGATAAGAAATAGTCCTGAAATAGCTTGCACATGTCAGGTCCTCCACTGGCAACATGGTCACGATACGTCATTTGGGCGGGCATGCCACGATCCCTACGCAAAGAGTTACTGTAAGACCAAAAATGTTTAGGGTTACATTTTATTGCATCCTCGCAGCTACTGACATGGCGCTCCCAACACTCCCGTTGTACCTGCTTCTGGCGCAGTCTAAGCAAAGAAAAAGTATCATAGTCCAAAGGGTTCTTAAATTTGTTCCATAGTTTATGGTACTTGTCTTTTTCTTTTATAATGGAAACCAGAGCTTTGGAGTACCAGACTGGGTAGCCCTGACCATTGCTTACAAAACTAGGAACATCAACCTCAACAATGGACCTATGAAAGTTTTTATTTACATGCAGTAAGACATGTTATTCATTTGTCATTCATAACGTGACGTTGAAAGTGTTTTTGTTTACATTGGCCGTACAAACTTCAAAGCCACTAAAATAAGAAGAAAAAACTTTATTGTGTGATTTTAATAATTATGTTGCATTATTAAAATTTTCTCTGTATATTGCACGACAATCACTTGCTTTGTGCTCTTTACTAATGTAAAATAATAGCTAAAAGTACAAAAAAAGCTCATTTTTTGTACTTATGACCTTAACTACAACATAAAATTTAGAGGACATTACATGACATTTTTCTAACTGGAGTATTAACTTACATTGCATTTTATAAAATATCAATATAAATTATTTAATAGGCTTATAATCAAGTGAGACGCAGTCGAAAAATTGGTTAGAGTAAGTAATTGTATAGGAAAAGTTTTTTAAAACTACAACGCAAAGTTGAAGCAAAATAATAAGTAATATTTTCTTGATATTTTTTTGTTCAATTAAATTCCACTTGAATTTCTATTTTAATCTTATACTACCTATAATCCATGCACCGATATTAACATTATCTGGTTAAACAATAAACAAACTTCGGAGTGAATGATAAATAAAAATAAGAATAAGCATCATTCACTCACCTTGTCCCAGCACTAAGCAAATGCCCGTGTCACAGATAATATAACGCCCGTGTATTGTGTTGAGCTACCATCGTACCATTGTATTTTTCTATCGTAACGGTATAAAAATTACTTCCAAATTGTTAACAAATAAAACACGTTAATGTATATTTTATACTTACATGTGATAGGAAACGCCATGATCTCGAAGATTTGAGTAGCTGGATCGCCTTTTGCAAGAGGAAACTGCACAATTAACCATTTTTTTGGAGCTCTTAAAGCCACACGAAAACGACACCAAATGGCAGCGGCCGCGCGTCAACTAGTTTTATATAACGTGTATGGTCATATGGTCAGCGTAAATTGGCAGAGGGGTTCGCCCAGCGTTGCCGTCTCCCGTATGAATGCTCTAAGCCCGTAATGGATATAAAGTGGCTTTCAAAAATGACAGTTCTAGTTACCAACCGTAGTTAGCGAATAGGCCTGCCGATCGTTTATCGATTAATTGAATGAATCGATACGAGCTCCATACATTTGTGAATCAATAAATTGCAGTTATTAGTTATATTGGGTATATGTGTTCTGTGGTTATTATGCGAAAATAAACATCGGCTGTATAAAAATGACTAATAAAGTAATTTTTAATACAGTTGCTCAAAAAGTAGTATATTGCAGGGCTGTTTAGCGTGAGGGATGACCACCATTACCACTAGTGCTTTTTCTTTACCAAAAGTCAAATGTCTAGAATCTGACACACATTTTGCTTTTTTCCTGCTTTTTTCCTGCTTTTTTCTAGCATGCTAAGTTAAGATTGCGCTAAATAATCTGACTGGTCTACCAGATTTTCTATTGTTAAAGCATGCCTAAAAGCAAAGCATAACAAAAAGCACGGCCAGACCTTGCTTTTAAAAACACGGTAAGCAAAGCATAGCACGCATTTGCTTTGTCACTGCTGTGTACGTACGACGACATGTTTGGCGTCATTTTTCTAAAATTTTCTCTGCGTGATTATTGATTGTTGTTATTTGCTTAAAAGTATAGTATAATATAACATATTAATTGATTTAACACCACTAGAATTATGTTTAATTGCTGAAAATGCGAGTGTGAGTATTTTACCTGTAAAGTCCAAAAGCAGGTACATACATTGCTACTTATGGTTGCTACGTATTTATTGTTTCATTTTTTCGCAACTGTATTAAAAATAGTTGTTCAATACACGTGCGGGACTGTCATTTCCACTCGTTCCGACTGTCAACCCTGTCAACCCTTGCCTTTGACTCGGGACGACATTTGTCGGAACTCGTTGCAATGACAGGCTTCCCGCACTTGTAGTGAAAATAACTATTATTACAGTGAAACCTTTTTTTTCATCGTCCCAAATTTTTACGTCCATCTATCATGTCGCATTACGAGAAAACATTAGATCTTTTAATAAGGATCAGTACAACTACCATAAATTTGTTTGAATTGGAATTCTCATAATTTTCTATGACATACCATACGAATGGTATATGTTTTTAACCAACTTCAAAAAAGGAGGAGTTTCTCATGTTTTTTTTTGTGTGTATGTTACGAGATTACGACGCCAATTGTGAACCGATTTTCAAAATTATTTTTGCATTCGATAGAGTATACTCCAAGGGTGGTTCCATGGTCACCAAAGTCAGGATCTGATGATGGAATCCCATGAAAATCGAGGAAAACCCCTTAATTTTAAGGTGTGTCCAACGTGTTTTATGTGTATGTTACGAATTTTGAAAATCGGTCCACAATTGGCGGCAATTGTGGACCGATTTTCAAAATTCTTTTTATATTCGATAGAGTATACTCCTAGGGTGGTCACTAAAGTCAGGATCTGATGATGAGATCCCATGAAATCAAGGGAAACGCTAATTAAATACTAGCTCACTGAAGGTGAGCTGGTATTTAATTATTTCACTAAAAAGATTTCAGTCACTAAAAAGTTAAAAATAAAAAATATTTTACAAAAAATAAAAACCGACTTCAAAAACACTAAAAAGTTAAAAATAAACTTTTCAGTGTTTTTGAAGTCGGTTTTTATTTTTTGTAAAATGCTTTTTTTAAATATCAAAATCGGACCATTAGTAACCATTGAGTTTTAAACCTAGACCCGTGCAGGCGGTTAAAGCTGTGTGTGGTGCCGAGAATACGCGTGACGTCATATGTTCCATGTTGTGCGTGCTCGTTTTTCGCGGTGCCTAGTGACGCCTCAGTCCGCCAGGTAACGGTGTGAGTTAATTGATATTTTATTTTTAATGTGTTTAATATACACGGTTATTTTTTTATCACCCTGGTTATTTTAAGGGTGGCTTCAGGACACGGTAGAAGAATTATTTAACCATTAATAATAAAATTTACTCACCTGTTTAATTAGATATTTATTATCTAAAATATCCAAAAAATACTGCACTGGTATGGACACTGAGTGAAGTTGTAGGCAAAACATTGAATGAACGCGAACTGGCAACAACGTCGCCGATTCAAAGTCATCACTAAGTTGATCACAATTTCACCTTCCTACTTTACGGGCTTACTTAGGACCGGCAAAACAAAGTTTTTAAAGAAAACAAACTAGGTAGGTATTACGGTTATGGTAGGTTGTTTTGGCGTAGTTAAAAAATTGGAATCAACTTTAAATACTTACCTACCTAGGAAACAATTTAAATCAACTTTAGTTATAATAACAAAAGAGTTCTAAATTTAAAGAAAGTCCTCTAAACTCATACATAGTCGTGCACGTTTAAAACTATACATGAACACAACAACATATCACTTTGGTTAGTGTTTAACGTCTCGAAATGCAGTTTTCGCTTCCAAGTCTTACGTTTGTGGGTTCACTTTCTTACACCAAACACTTAATTTCACTTCACAAGTAAAAGTCTACGGTCTACCGGAGTAAGGTCTGTGTATTCGCGAGATGTGTTAACTTGAAACTAAAATTCCGAATGCGCCCCATTTGCGGCGCGTCAGGCGCGGGCGCGACATCACGATACGTTCACACGCGCCGAAGTCAAAGGCGAACTAAAGCCGACCGGCTCGTGCCGACAAGCGACAGCAAACACCAAAACACCGCCGCCGGCGCTCGGCGCCGGCGCCGACTGTCTCTGTCTTTCACTATTGTAGTGTCTAATGCAATAATAACTCTTATTTCAAACGAGTTGTAGATTAATCTTGCTTGAATTAATAATGCGACGTTGCCGCATTTTCCTAAGCCCGTAGTAGTAAATGCTTTATTCATTCATAATCTTACCTTATCTTGTAGTAAACAAGAACAATGTCTATAATTTAATATTATTGGCGGATAAAATTTTAAAAATATAACCACATGTTTTTTTTATTGATATGAGTCGTCTAGCGTCTACCGAGCTGCCTCTAAAATTTTCCAGTATGATAAAAAAATAACCGTGTATATTACATGGTGATATTGTATATCGAACCTGTGTTCTGATCATTCCTATAAACTACTTAGATCCTTTTATTTTGTGATTGAACTACTGTTAAAAAAGTGCGAGCAATACCGTTCATGTGGTGTGATAAAGAACAGGCATACTAATATGAGCTATAGCTAATAGGTAGTATATCAAAATATGTTATTATACATCAACAATGTATCATATATCGTTTGTGCAACTTTTCCATAAATAAATGAGCTACCTTATTTACATCATCAGTTTCTGAATCATCTGCTCGTCCCAGGTCTCTTCAATTTAATAGTTATGAATAGTGTCGGTGGCGCTGTGATCTCGGCACTGGACTGTGCCCCGAGTAGAATCGGGAGGCCCGCAATCGATCCTGCCATGTACCAATGTGTTTTGTTCGTTTGGTTGGGCTAACTTGAGCTTGCCCGGACGCGTTGGTAGTGGTGTCGCAGTGTGGACCGTACCATACGAACGAACCCCTAAGAGCAGGGAGAACACCGGGGCTCACGCTCGCCGTCTAGCCAACGGTAGGTGCGGTGCCGTTACGCATTTCCCCCCGAAAAAAAAGAACAACTGCCTGTCACCGTGCCCCTACGCGGCATACCAATACCTAAAGACCCTTACCAGTTCCGTTGGCAGGCTAGTGTCAACAGAATTTGTAAGGATCTGGTGCACAATATTACAATACTGTCTTCGTCCATGACATCCACACTTTATCCTGGATAAATACCAGCACCTCGTTAATAACAATGTTGCAGTTATTACATTTCACTACGTCAGACATGTATTTTTACAGACTCCGAAAAAAGGAGGAGGTCTCAATTCGTCGGAATCTTTTTTTTTATGTATGTTCCCCAATTACTCGAAGACGCCTGAAGAGCGGGCGTACCGCCTAACCTAACACATAGCGATCACTCGCTATCGCTTTCGTGACATTAGAACAATAGCTTTATGCTTTAATGTCACGTGACATTTGAGCTATTGTTTTAATGTCACGAAAGCGATGGCGAGTGATCGCTATGAGTGAGGCGGTAGCCCCCGCGATTCGGAAAAATTATTTGTTTGTCTGAAAGGGAATATTGTTTCATTGAATGAAATAGGACACTTCCTTATGCTTTTAATTTAAAGGTCATCAGCTTGAAGGTGACATTATTTCCTATAATATATAATATTGTATTTGCGATGAAATAAAAAAATACTATGCTGCATGGAATTTAGATTCCCTTGCCTTTTTCTAGGGTAAAATAATTGGTTGATTGATTTTGGTCTTTGGCTCTTATAGAGAGAGTATATTGTTCTGTGGTCTTTGGTTTTTCTGTTGTTGTGTGGTGCGGTTTTTCAAAATATTTTTCACTTTGTTTTCTAGAAATTTATTCGTTTTTATCCGAAATGAGTCAATCACAGGAAAACATATTTTTATTCGTACCTAATATTATAGGTTATTACCTACCAATTATAAACATAATAGTAAACGCCTATTGGTATGTTTATTTTCTAACGAGTTATTTTATTTGTTTTAGGTTTCGCCAGAGTATTTTTATTGATAGTATCTTTATATTTTATGCCTACACACTGTATATTGTCGTGTACATCATATATTACTTCAGCGTTATTGGATGCTTTTGATGGACATGCAGCAAGATATTTTAATCAAAGTAAGTACATTGCCTTAATCAAATTATACGCATTAAAATCTTGTATAGTACTGGTAAAACTGTTTAGGGCTTCATACATCCAGCATTTAAATACCATGTATGGTAAAAAGTATTTTAGTGTTAATTGCAGTAATACAAGGGGTTGGCATTAGCATTAGTATCCGATTGCTAGAGTATGGGATTGATAGGGGTGTCATTTTAAAGGATTTGATCCCCTTAAAATGACACCTACCACTTCCAACCAGCAAAGATGCTTGGTTATTTTTTGATTTACTATTTAATTTTAATAATAATGGCCTTATTCATGAAAATATTAATTCATACAACCTCTATTTTTTTGTGGTAAAACAAAAATTAAGTAATAAACAAAAAATCTTAATTTCTATACTTTTATCCCCTATTGCAGGTGCTAATAACATCTTTCTGTGTTATATTCCCTTATAATAAGTGGTAATGGTTCCCATATTTTATACATAGCTTAGCTAACTACCAAACACTTTTAAATGAGATGCATAGCCATTATACACCACTAAAAAATAATCATCACAAAAATTTTAATGGAAAATTGAGGAAAGGGTTGCTATTCTAATATGCAACAAAAATTTTTTTGGAGCAATACTATTAAAGTAATTCAGTTTTTAAAATTGCAGAAAATATCGCCAAATTCATGGACATAATGCAGTATTGTCAATGAAAACATCTCAACTGAAAATGAACTTACTGTGTACCAAAATAGGGTAGAATATTTGCTAGCAAGCCGCTAGTGCTGGGTGAGCTCAAGCGCCTGTATTCATGAGAAAAATGTGTCATTGTCGTCGAGATCGCCGGTCTCTCGTGTCCTTGCGCATGTGATAGCACGTAAAATAAGCCATAAGCACTTGACACTGTGCTGTAGTTTGGCTGTACAGCTCTCGGTATACATCCGCAAAGCCCTAGACACCAAAATATGCACAAACTAAGACGACATATTCACGAGATGTAAATTGATAAGCCATGGCCTTGTTACGATTACGTAACGGGTGTAATTGATCGATTGCTGAAAGCGCGCGCGCGTGAATCTCCTGTGTCGCGTACTAATCAAGTTGCAGTCAAATCACAAATAGTCAAATGGTTACTGTGGAGTGTGGGGCGGTGCTGCCTCGGCCAGCGCGGCGCCGGCGTGGCGGTCCAACGCCTACACCCCGTCAGGCCTCATCTGGCTCCCCCATTATTAAATGATTGTGTGCAAGCGTATATGATGAGAGGTATGATTGTGTGAGTTACCTTTTCAATGAAATTTAAATAGTTTGCTAGCAGACGTGCGTAAAGCCGTAGTAAATATTAGGATTGACCATTTTTTGAGTTTTTTAAGAGATAAATTATGCATGGTTTATCTTTCACTTAAACTTAGAAATATCGTTATTGTAGTGGATACTGATAACGCAGTTTAATTTTTTATCATAATTTTATTTTAGTGGTGTATATGACTCACGGGCGTGAGATAAAACATTTTCTTTGCTAAGTTCAATGAATCACATGTCTCCAAGAAATTCTGAGAAATATAATACGAAATAAACTATAAATTAATTTGAAAAAGATGTACTGGTTGCTATGCCAAACTAAAAAATCAAGGCCTTTTGGCTCAAAAAGCCAAACTAGTGCACGCAGAGTGCAAAGTATGTATAAAAGCATTTTGTTTGTATTTCTATAATGAGAAACATGTTTGAATTATTTATTACTTTATTATAATAATTTCGCTTATAAAAGGTTGTCTTTGTGTTTTATTTTACACAAAAATATATCCTGATTCTCCACAGGAATGCTTGTGATTTTATACTCTATTGCTGATATTATGCTCCTATTCTTTACTGAAAATTGTTGAGAATTTTTTTTATTTACATAAAGTTTAGTTTTTTTTCTATACGTTCACATAATTTTTATTACTACATTACGCCATGCTCATTACAAAAAAATATCCCAAAGTTGTATCAAAAATTGAGTCACCCGTGACTCCTGAAATTATGACTAAAGTTCTGCATGAGTCATCTCTTTGGACAGGTAAGTTGTTAAGTTTAAAATTATTTTTTTGACATGTGTGTGTATATTAAGAATTATACAATGTGTTAATTAAAGTAACGCAAATCCTCAGACACACCACAGTTCATTATGTCCACAACATGCAGCTCGACCCTACCTTAAGTTGGGGTGTTTAGAACTTAGTAAATCACACCCAGTGCGGATGTATGCAGGTTGCCCTACGATGTTTTCCTTAACCGTAGGAGCGTCACACAAATGTACATATGAAATTCGAAAAACGAAAAACTCGTAAGTACATGGCAGGATCGAACCCCGGACCTCCCGATTAGAAGGCCAGTGCTGAGTCCACAGTACCACCGACTCTAACTTGTATACACGGTTATTTTTTATCACCCCGGAAAATTTAAGGGATGCTTCAGGACACACCCATTATTATACAGGGTTAATTTTGAGGTACCGGCAACCTCGCAGGATTAGATAGCTAACATCATCAACTACAACGTTTGTTTTACGAGTTTCAAGATAACTCAATACATTGAACAAAAATCAATTTTCAAGTTTTTATTGCACTGTTGTGACATTGTTAAGTCTGTTTCATTTATAAACGACGACGGAAGACAACGCTACGCTCGCGCGCTGTGCGCCTAGAGTTACAAACATTCTAGAGGTATATTAAATGAATATTTATTTTTGTATGAAAGTAAAATCTAATATCTATCTATAACGAATTATCAAAAGTCGTAGAACAAACGTTGTAGTTAATGATGCTAGCTATCTAACCCTGCGAGGTTGCCGGTACCTCAAAATTTACCCTATATAAAAAATAAAAAAGATTTAGAGCTATTTCTAAGAATTTCAAAATTAGTATCTTTATCTCAAACACTAGGCATCTCCAGAAGGGAAGTACTACCATGCAAGAAGTCCCGTTTTTATCAGTTTTATTTTAAATGACAATCATTAATATGGCTGTAAGTAAACATGGATTATTCTGAACTTTTTGCATTCAATATTTTATATCATCCTTAATACCTTACCTTAAAACCTAAACCAACAAGGAGAGATTTGGGCAAGTTCCCAATATGCTGGCATTTTTCAAGGCTTGGCATTGTTTAAGAGGATTGTGAAGCTGTAAATTTTCATACAAAAAGCGATAACGCTTTTCTCCCTCTTTACATAGTCTATTTTTTATAATTTTTGGAAATGTTGTAGATATTTATTTATTTATTCTTTATGTACACAATGTTCGTACAAAGGCGGACTTAATGCCTGTGGCATTTTCTTCCAGTCAACCTTAGGGTGGTGCAGAAAAGGGTAATGCGGTAGATGTACCAAGAAATGGAACAGCTTATTAAGAATATTATATGCATATAACATAAAATTCTACTACACAAATAAAATAATTAAAATAAACTAATATATATTATCTAAAATGCCTACGACCAGCGAGATAATTGCAATCTTTTGATTGCCAATGTCTAAAAAAATCAATTCTGTTGTGCAAAATGCCTTCGCAATTTATTTTTGAAGCTAAGCTTGCTTGGGGCGTTTCTTACCTCTAGAGGGAGGGCGTTCCATAAAAGAATAGATTGGACAAAAAAGGATGAGTGAACAATATCAGGGCAATGAGGAGGAACTATGAGAATACCATTGAAGGCAGAACGAAGGGTTTTGTTATGAGAGGTACATAAGTTCTGAAAATGTGTCTTGAGGTAGAAGGGTGTGTTAGGGTTATGAAGTAACGAGTATAAAGTCATTAAGGCTCTCATCTGCCTACGCTGCCGAATAGGTAACCATTTTAAGCGCATTCGGAATGCCGAAACATTATCATATTTTCTTAAATTAAAGACGAATCGAATGCAGTAATTTAGAAGTCGGTCAAGTTTGTTGAGTAGATCTGCATTCAGGTCGAAATAGCACACATCACCATAGTCTATAATAGGAAAAATTAAAGACTGTACAAGCATTTTTTTGATGTCAATAGGCAGAAAGTTTTTCAGTCGGTACGTAAGTTACCTGAGGTTGCCAGTTGAGCGTTGAATCTATATGCAACCCCAAATCCTTGACACTGTTGCTCAAAGGGATAACTTCACCATCAAAAATTACGGAGTGAAGGTTCTGATGGTCCAGTCTAAATATGAACCTGGAACTGCCCACCATTATCGCCTGGCATTTATTTGGGTTAACGCGGACTCCAAATATATATTATGAAGATCTAGATTTGTATGTTTTGATTTTGAAGTAATATTGTTCAGAATATAAATTATTAGCATCTAAATATTCATATTTTAGACTTAAAAACTACCTCGAGCATTCTTATCTTTTTTGGCTAAATTATACTGAATTACAAAAAAAGCAACACGTACAAACATAGATTAAGGTATACTAAATCTAATGAAACCAAAAGTGTCTAATCTCGTAAAGGTTTAGGGGGGTAAAACAGTTATCGCCCGAAACAATATTTCAATAAGAAATGTAGGCACTTGACTAGGACTTTCAACTCTATGCGGTGTGCAACAAACTGCATTTTTGAAAGTGCATATTCGAGCCATGAATTCGCACTTCACAGTCCTCTTAAGAATTTTGTATAAGAATGGTAAATTGGGCACTTACAAATAGGTTAATGATAACACAAATGTTTTACATTTAATTTTTTTTGTAGGTACGAAGTTTGGAGCAATGTTGGACCAGCTAACAGACCGTGCAGGCACCGCCTGTCTCATGATGACTCTAGCAACGTTTTACCCGCAATACACGTTCTGGCTCCAACTGTCTATGGCTATTGACATTACCGGACACTGGCTGTATCTCCATACAAGCATACTTCAGGGCAAAGCATCCCACAAATACATAGACATGTCTGGAAACCCCATTATGCGTCTTTATTACACAAACAAGAATGTGCTTTTCTTTATGTGTGCTGGCAATGAAGCTTTTTATGCCGCACTCTATGTGATGAAGTTTTACACAGGACCTATTGGTAAAGTATCAAAAAAGGAAATCACTAAAGCCTAAACAGATCACTGCAATCTTAATTAAAATCTTCACTTTTATTTACATTCTTTGGTGAAGATGATGAGATGCCTCTTCACATTATATGTTACTCTATCCAAATTAGGATCCGAACAAGCCAAGAGAAGAGAAGACTATCCCTAACTGTTCATAAATTATAGTAACCATGCTTCATTAAATTTAGGAGTCCCATTTTACTGGAGCAACATTAGACCACTACCACATTGTATTGTCGTTAAAAATAGAATGTGTTTATATATTCATACTAGCTGTGCCTGCAAACTACGTTTCGCACTAAGGCGTATAACACATTGCCGCCGCATCCCGCTGCGGTGTACGGAGGGACGAAAACCGCATGCGGTTTTCGTTTCGGTGACGAAGTCTCGCAGCACTCGCAGCTCCTTCCTGTAGATGTCGTGAGAGCCGACTAAGGGAGAAGGGAGTTTACCGTACTCAACTATTCACACCAAGCCGTCTCGCCAATTCCTCCTCGTCATGAGAGGTCTAGTCAAGGAGGCATCCGTGTCCAGCTATATTACCACCAGACTATATTAGTTGAAGTGATGATGATGATCTGCGGCCTTAGTCAATTAACCATGAACACCATTAGTAGTATCTATCGCCCTGAACCCTATACGAGAAAACATCATGATTCCCCACGCAAAACCCCTAGTACTATACAGGTTACATTCACTTTTCCAATATTAAAATTATCTCGTATTTTTTTTATTTTATAAGAGATATAATGCGAGGTATTTCGTTATACTTGTTTTTATTAGTTAAATTTATTTATTTATCTATTTAGGTACATACACAGCTTACATCCGAAATAAAACTAAATATTATTGAAAGGGTGCTGGTCTAGGATGCAACCCAAACAATGTACACATAATGTTCCTTAGAAACGACTTTTAAATTACACACAAAAAAAAAAGATTCTGCAATGGAAATAAAACTAAACTAAACAATTAAATGACCAAATGAAATCATGTGTCCAAATCAAAATTTAATGGTGCATATTATTATGGTTATACTAGCTTCTGCCCGCGACTTCGTCTGCGTGGACTTCAGAATTGGGTCTAAAGAGTTTTCCCACGGGAACTATTTGAGAGATCATTAAGGAATATAAAGTACAAGTCCTTTTCCATAGCATTAGCGACATGCATACCAAATTTCAAAGCTGTCTGCCCGCGGCTTAGCTCGTAAACAATTTTCAATTTTCCCTCGGTAACTACTTAAGGAATCGGGATAAAAGGTAGCCTATGTTCTTTTCCATGTCAAATTTCATCCAAATCCGTTCAGCCGTTTTTGCGTGATTGAGTAACAAACATCCAAACTTTCACATTTATAATATTAGTAGGATTAACAGTAGACTTGATTTCAGTGATGGGCGTCGGATTGTACAAGTTGATTATGTTGGTCAGCCTGCCCGTCGCCATTGTGAAGACTCTGATCACTGTGCTCCATATGGTCGTAGCGTCCCTGAACCTGGCCACCATCGACGTCAACGAACGAGCCGCCATCCGCTCCAAGGACGCGAACTGAATCGAGCGCCAATGTATTTATACATACGGGTGAGCGTTTCAAATGGATCTGTGAGGATATATCAAAAATTGTGGGCGATAGGGATGTTTCTGTTTATTACTTACCCAAGGTTCTCTAAAGCAACATACGTTAATAATGTCATCTGCTCTGCTCTGTCAATTATAGTAATAGGTACCTCGAACTGATGCCACTATGCCCCTCGTAAGTCGGATGTATAATAATCTTAATCTTCCTAATATATAAAAATATCGCGTCACAATGTTTGTCCGGAACAAACTCTGAAACTATACTTTACAGATTTACGTACTTTAACTATCTAAGTCACAGCCACGCGTGGCCGGATCAACAAGTAATAAATAATGTTAAAGATAGTATAGTAATTGAGCTATGTAGTGCTTAAACAAAAAAGGATTGACAAGATTTGAAAATAGTGTTGCTATTACTTTCGGAGATTCGAGAGCGAGTTCGATTACCGGTTGGGAATAGAGTGCCATGGTCTGTACACAAACTTATCTGCCATACTTTTCGCTACTCGACTCATTTGCAATGCTCACCTTTATATTACTATCATCATTCCTGTTAACTGTACTACATTTATCGACATTAAGGGTCAGTTTCAACGATTCGTGATAAGGTTTTGGTCAGTTATCTGACATATAAAGTGAACAGGGGCCTTACCATGATCGCTTAATAGCAAGGTTAAATCAATATTGAAACAGAGACACCGCTCTTGCTGCGGTTTTAATAATGTTTTGAGCGGTCATGGTTAGGGGCAAACCAGCGAGCGGTCGCCAAATACTCATACAAAAAAGGAACACACCCCCTTACAAAACGGGTGTGTAATGTTTGATATAAATACTGGTGATCTAACATACAAATAATATAATTTCATTTCTTATAATTAATACGACACAGTTAGCGCAGAGGTCGAGTGATCGCCTACTGCGCAACGGGTCGCGGGTTCGATTCCCGTACGGGACAAATGTTTTGTATGGCCTACAGAAATTTGTTCCGGTCTGCAAAAAAAAAATATATTAAATAAACATTTCATATAATTTTAGGTTCTCTAATTTCATGTGATATAATGAAGCCGGCCGGCTTGGCCGGCCAGCCTCAGCTGCGGCGGCGATCGTTAAAATCACTACACCGTACACCACCACCACAATTACACTCTAGGGGTAGGAGTTAGGACAAATAAGACTACGTGGAGTCGGTTTTGCAGCAATTCGTTTTTGTCAGTAGAAGCATGAATGAATTACTTTGCTAAATATTATTTAAGATCAATATTTATAGAAAAATATTTAGTAAAAATGTCTAATGAAAATATAGAATATGATTATTACAGCAATGTAGCATTATGCAAAATGTTGTTACAGAATGTATTATATCAGATGAATAATATACGAAATGTTGTTATAGGAAGTGTCGTTAGACCAAGTATAAATTATATCCAATGAACGTTATTTCCTTTGAAGTTAGATCATTTGTAATTATGTATCAGAAATGAAACTCACCCCTACAAACCATTGTGCGATATGTCGAATATTTTTGTCTATTGTAGTAAAAAAAGCCGTAATTAAACATGAGAATACATAGAATATACCGTCATTCAGTGAGATAGAATTTACTTTGATATGGGGAAGACAATACACGATACGTTCGGGTATGCTGCGCATACCTCTCACACGCCACTTCCACTAGTTTTTTATGTTCCGTGGTGCGTACGGACTACGGAGATAGCCTAATATGTACGCGCACCGAGAGGCTTGCCTCAACCTGAGGCCACCTTGCGCGGTACTAGCCATCTAGTCGGCTCAAAGGCGCCTCGATGTGTGCCTCATTCATGACCACATGGTCTATGACTGTGCTCACGGACGCCCAGTACTTACAAGAATTGAGCATGTTATTAATGAGGCGAAAACAGATTTACTAAATTAGGCACGTTTAACCAAAACAATAGCGGCAGAATTTTAGAAACGATTTTGAGGATATGAACAAAAATTCGGTGATTTCTGTTGAAGGAATGAAAAATATAAGGTTGCCTCAGATCTGCGCTTACATGAGACACATTATTTGTCGAATATCTCTAATTAACTCGTGGGGCTTGGTCGGCAAGTGGTGAAGCTTGCCCTAAGTTCGGTAGTAAGACCGAGGATTTTTAGTTCAGTGGTTTTGGGTTTTAGTGGGTCTAGACTGTACGTTTTTAAGTGTCTACAGTTAAGAATAAATCTACAATGCTTTCTCTATATGTACCTACCTAATCTGATATATAAATATATTAAAACGCTGTGAATCTCATTGAAATACTTACGTCTCATGGAATTGTTATTAAGATTTAATTTTATGTCTTTAAGTGGAATCTTTGATTTTGTCTTCCTTCTTAGGAAAGCTTAGCGGACCCAAAAAGGTCGCATCGGCAGAATCATATTAACATAATATGATTCATTTTGTGATCATAAAATAGCCAACATGTTGGCAATACGATTTATTAATAAAAACATGAATTAGCTAAAGAAAAAATGAGTAAATAGCCTGTTATGAAATCAGGCGTTAAATCCATAATTATCCGAATCAGATGAACTCATCATATGTAGTGTTAATACAAATCTCTGCTATACGGAAGTATACACAAAACTCTACAACTCGAAATAATGAAGATCGGATTGCTGCTTTCCTGCCTATTTTGTTTTTTTCTGTGACCGACCACCTATTCAGCCATTATTTTTCATTTTCATCGTTGATGGTAAATATTTTGCCCAAATCTAAGTTATTTTAAAGAAATAGGTTGTTGCAAGGAAATTATAATAAAGTCATTAAAAATATATATTCCTTAATTAATACTTAACTTTGTTATTTCAATTTTATATCGCGCTGTAATTGAGTGGCTGTATAGAAAGTTGGAACATGGTTCATTATGAATGTGAAAATTAAACTTTTTTTTTTATAATTTGACAGCTGTCAGTTGAAAACGATTCTCCCTAGGGCTAAAAAGTATTACTTTCAACCCGCTCCTCAGCCAACCTTAGACCTACTTTCGGAGTATAAGTAATGAAAATAGCATGAACGGCGTTGTTTGGGAACGACATAAGTAATGTGGATTCGTAATGTTATTCTCGGTAACTTTGAATAGGCTCTCAGGGGCCCTACCACGATCGCATAGAGCAATGTTAAAACAATATTGAAACAGAGACACCGCTCATGCTGCGTATAGCGCCATCCCGCTCTCAGCGCGGTTTTAATATTGTTTTGAGCGGTCATGGTTGGGGGGCAGGCTTTAAACCACAACTACCTCTTTGTTTAACAAAGAATCCTCAACATTTACACTCCTTACATAATATTTATCTTGTTTATTTTATTTATATTGGTAATTAGGTACACACTGGCACTAGAGAAAAAATTTGATTCGATATTGCCGTAGCTATAGTTTGAATGTTTGTTTAGTGATTAATTTGGTTAGAAAATACGTTTGTCTCGTTTTTCTAATAAAAAATGTAACAGTAGCAACAACATCCCTTCTACTCATAGTGACAGTGGATCTAATCGATGAACCTTTGTCTCGTTTTTCTATTTAAAAATGCAACAGTAGCAACAACATCCCTTCTACTCATAGTGACAGTGGATCTGATCGATGATCTAAAAAAACGAACAGGGCAATATTGAAGGATTTAAGGTTTAATGTAATTATTAAATTATTAAAAGAACAAATATTTTAATATTAATAAACATTGTGTTATAAATATAATTCGTTGTTTGTGATCGTGATCGTTGTTTAGTGATATAAGTTTAAGGAGTTACCTGCACCAAAACTTGCGCGGTTGCTGCTTAAGGGCCGATCCTCACTATAATGCCGTTCACAGTATATATTTAATTAAAGTTTCGCTGTCCCCGTTGGACGGGAACACGGCAAACGGGGACAACGGGACTAGACGGTCCGTTCTCGGTCTGGTAAAATATCAAGTAAGAAATATATGTGTGCATTCATACTATCCGTAACAGCCAAGTTCCGCTCGAATTCCATTCCAGTCACGATCAGTCTCGAAGAAATTTTGTTTGATAAAAATTGAACTTATCACGAATATCACGATACGACTTTACCAGACCGAAATTGGATCTAGAACGAGCAGTGAACGGCATTATAGTGAGGATCGGCACTAAAACAGATGGTTTATTGTCTAAGAAAAATCTCGCACTTCCCTTCTCAACATTTTTATTATTTAACTAAATAACGTGCGATTTATTTTGTTTATGTGAAAAATAGAGTAAAAAAAAACAGGGATTATTAACGGGAAGTCGACTGGAATTTTTTTTATTCAAATATATTTGATTACTAGCTGTGCCAGCGAACTACGTTTCGCCGTATATTTTTTACCCGTTTTTGCAACATTTGTCATTGATGCTCAGCTCCTATTAGTCGTAGCGTGATGTTATATAGCCTAAAGCCTTCCTCGATAAATGGACTATCCAACACAAAAAGAATTTTTCAATTTGAATCAGTAGTTCCTGAGATTAGCGCGTTCAAGCAAACAAACAAACTCTTCAGCTTTATAATATTAGTATAGATAAACGCCTCCGTGGTGTATTGGTTGAGTGACACCACCGGGAGTTGATCGGGAGCTCCGGGGTTAATTTCAAGCGCTATTTTGATAAATGCACATTTTGCGGATTGCACCAACCATGTCAGCATATGGTGTAATGTTGCGGAGTGCACAATTTTTGCGGCAAACCCACCCGCGCAAGTTCCAGTGAGATGCAACTTAATATATCGTGAAAGTATTAATTATTTGTAACGTTATTTTTTGTATTTCATGTTGTCATTGTTATTCCATTTCGATATCAATACTATAAAAAAAATGTGATGGCATTTTTTGTTTATGTTTCGTGTAAGCTGGCATAGACAAAGATAATTATGTATAGTTATTTATTCCATTTTCAGTAGTTTATCGTCGAGAAAATATTTAGGACTAGATATGAAATGTTTGTTGCGGTTAATAAACCTTATTTATGATGAAAATATTTGTTTCCAATTATTAATTTTTGAAAAAATCCTTAACCCCTGTAACCTAAATGTACTTTGTACCGCATTACACACACAAAAATTTGGAGTTTGATCACCTGGGTGATATCACGCAGCTCAAAGTGGAATAATCTGTAGTTTACCGATAACACCTTATGAAAAAATAAGTTATTAAATGTAATTGACCATTAAACAATTACCTAAGAGGAAACAACAAGGTCAAGAGAATTCAAAATGAGGTATTTGTAAAATGTATTGTTGTCGCTTAACGCGTCGGTGGCCTTGTGGACTCTGCACTTGCCTTCCAATCGGGGGGTTGGGGGTCGAGACCTGCCATGTACCAATGTGTTTTTCGTTTCGAATTTCATATGTACATTTGTCTGACGCTCCTACGGTGAAGGAAAACATCGTGAGGCAACCTGCATACATCTGCGAAGAAATTCAATGATGTATGTGAAGTCGACCAATCCGCACTGGGCCAGCGTGGTTGACTAAGGCCTAATCACCCTAACATAGGGTAGGCAAGAACCCCTCGGTGGGGGACGTATATGAGCTGTGATGATGATGATTGTTGTCGCGCTGTGTCCGAACAACTGAACTCAGGGCGATAGGGACAACTGCAGCTGGGACCGAAAATACCCTATGAAATGTACACAACATACCTAAAGGGGCCCAAAGCGGGCACCCCAAGGTAAAATAGAAAAAAAAACCACTAGTTTTATGCAAAACTTAATATACTTTTATCGTGATCAGATGCCTTATAGTAGTTTGATTCTGCATTTCCAAGTTATTCATTTGTCTTATAAATATAAAGTAGGAACCCAAATACGAAACCTTTACACTTGCTCACTTTGCCCAGGAGGTGGCCTAAAGCGGGCATAGGCATACGGGCAAAACGGGCACAAATAGGTCAAAGTGGGCATACAATAATTTTAAATTTTTATCAATATAAAGTTGACTAATATATAGGAATATCTTTATTAAAACTCATAATAGGAATTATACTTTCTTTAATTTGTTCCAAGTTAACAAAAAGAAACTGTAATTATACTCAAAAAAGGCTAATAAAACACACTGCATTTTTTTCAAATATATAATTTAATAATAGTTCTAGCTCTTTGTCTGTATTAAACACACAGCCCCCGTAGCACGTCCACCAAAACACGATATGATAAAGCGATTTATCGCGGTGAACTGTCAAAATACGACGAAACCCTATTGTATTTTGACTTTTTGACAGTTCACCGCGATAAACTGCTTTATCATATCGTGTTTTGGTGGACGTGCTAGGGGGGCAGGTAAACCTTCCTAATTTTCTCTTATGAGAACGTATTTTTAGATGCCACTGTAATTATTTTGCAGCCCTATTTTTAATTGGATCCTTCAAATTAGTTACCTCCTATACAGAATGTAACTGAACACCCCAATAACATTTAAGGGTATGTATCCATCAGAAGTAGAGATTCTGTAGGAAAAATATTAGCGCTAACAAACCTTCTTTTTTCCCGTACAAACTAAATAAATTATTTTTTGGTATTAAGTGTTGACAACCCTACGTTAGCGTACGAGGAATACTACGCTCACGTCATTAAAACTAAATTAATTATTTTTTGGTGTTAAATGCCGACAGCCCTACGTATACGTAGGAGGAATACTACGCTCACGTCTGTCACGTGGCATTTTGTGTTAAAAGCTGATTATGGTTGTCACTTAAAAGTTTTTGCTTTCAGTTTAAAATCAAATAACTCTGAAAGTATTGGGGTTCCAGGTCTCAGACAAGCACCGAAAGTCCATTTAGTATCCAACTTATATGCCCCTTATGTTATTGGGGTGTTCAGTTACACCCGGTATACCTAAGTAGCTTCTTCCACTGCAGTTTCACTTCACATTGTGGTGTTTTTTTATATTTATTTTCCATCTGAAAAGTCAAATTATAAAAACGTTATATCTATATACATGATAAGTACATACACATCCAGCTATATATAGTATAGATAAGTACATACTAAACAATTTAAAGTCTCATATTGCTGTATAGTATAGGGGGTAGGGGCATAGCGGTGCTCGCTTTGACCTGCTCGCTTTGCCTTTTGCGCCACTTCACGTTTTGTAAAACCTAACCTTAAATATCTGGTTATATGTTTCAAGCAAATATCATCAAAACGTTGTAAAAGTAACACATTTCACTGGGCTACGTTCCAAAACATCACCCGAGTGCACTCGGTCACCCGAAGTATGTCCTAAAACATTTCGGGTGCACTCGAGAGTGTTGGAGTGGCGTGTCCTAAAACGCTACGGAGTGCACTCGATCGAGTAGAATCTCACCCGCATAATATAGCAAGGTGTAATTTCACTCGATTGGATTTGGCGGGAAATTGTGTGGATTTTAAAGTTGTGTGTGATCGTGATTACAAAGATTTCATATTCACACACAATTTGTGCATCTCGAAGAGCGAGGATGCGCTTCGTAACGTCGACAATAAGTTAATTTTAAATTCCAAAGACTATAGGTATCGTAAGTGACACGATTGTAAAATTGGTCTTCATTTCCGCTGAAGCTAGGTTAGGCCGCGATTTAACAGAATTCACATTCTGTTGGTTTTAGCATTTTCGTAGATGAAACAGAGGAATGTAATCCATGCATTAAAGCGAACGGAGGCGCCGATGAATTATATATTTTCTTATTTTTGTATATTTGGTTATGTAAACAAAGCAGACAACACTCTTGCCGTTCTAAAACAACCAACACTCCGACCACCCTAACCGGCCACTCTCCCCCCACCACCTACTCACTCCGGGTGATGTTTTAGAACGTAGCCCTGAGCACACGTTGATAATAACATACTACACTCACTATAAACCAAAACACAATGTACATACCATCTTTGTTTTGAATGAAAATGTAGATTTTTGTTTTTTGTCGCGTACACTTTATACTATTATCACTCGGAGATAGCACTCAGTACTGCCGCGGCATTAGGTTTAGGCGGGACGAGAGGTAACGCCAACAAAACGCAAAACCGCGGTGATCATATAATTGTGAATTTGGAGGGGGGTGCTCGCTTTGGGCCCCCTTCCCCTACGTTTCGTAGTCCCCTGTTTTCTCCGCGAAAAATTGACCGATTTAATTACTTTTTGCGTAACAAATTAAAGCAAGGCTTTTTCTGTGTTCCTATGTTTCTATGCTTTGCTTTTTTCATATAATTTTCTTCAATTTTTTTGCTGGACGTTTGAATACAGCAGAAAATTAGGTCGATTTTTAGGTTTTTAATGGTTTAAAATCTCTTTTAATACTTAACTGAATAAAAAAAGGAAAACATAGGAACATGCTTAAAGTGGCCATTGATTTTATTAGAAGAAATAAAGCAACTAGTGCTATTACCCAGGAAGGAAACAGGGGACTACGTTTGTATGGGGAAAAACGGACTGCACGATTTCCTCTTAATGAAACTACACAAATCCATCTGGCATGGCATGCGCGACCCCTTGCCCGAGGAGAAACACCAGCAGTGGGACATATTTGGGTTGAAGTGTGAACTTTTCAATTTTCCCCGAGTATCACAGATTTAAGATCCAATATTTATGTGGTGCACATATTTACCGACAAAGCAGTGTGGTCTAGTGGTTGACTTGAGACTACCAGGTATTGATCGGGCGAGCCGGGGTTCAATTCCCCGTGGGAGCAGAAATTTTTCTTCTCGGTTTGGTTGGTGGTAGGGCTTCAGTCCGCCTGGCTGGCTACCTACCACTGTTTTACCTAAGTTTGTCGCCATAATAACAATGTTATTAGGTAGCATTGTTGTGTTCTGACAATTAGATGTAAGATGGCCAGTTCCTCAGTTGTTGTAGAGTCCACCCGAACGAAGCTCGCTGCCATTTTAGCCTCTGGTTACACCATCAGTTTGATCCATTAGTCTGGTATCAGTATTTCATCAGTCTCCGCTGCACTAGCGAAAATTCATCAGTATTTCGTCAGTCACTGGGTTACACGATCAGTCCCCGTATTACGGATCGTTTATGACATGACATGGTATAAATTTGCAATATTTAGAATGTCTAGAAATGCTCATTTACTCGTCCTTACTCTACTGATATGATTGCTAGGGTATAATTTCGATAATGTCATCATGCCATAACCCTTGAAAGACATATTTATGAAGTGTTGATCCGTAAAAAGGCAAATAAATTTTATGTCATCATGATATCATTTGTAATCATGAGATCCGTAATCGGCCCCCAGTCTGGCGTCAATCATACCAGACTGATGGATCAAATTGACGAAATACTGATAGTGTAACCTTAGTCTTAGACCTTATCGTCATTTACTATCAGGTGAGATGAAGACAAAAGCAAAAGTCGTGTGTAAAAAAAACCATAGAATATACCGGGTTATTTTTCCATCAGGAGCCAAATTTTGTATGCTTGTTTAGACAAGCAAAATGAAAAACTTTTACTATGGGACCAATCTCAAAATCGCGAAAAAAAATAGCTGTTCCATACAAATGTTCAACATCCACTGAACCTAAATGTATGGAAACAGCTGATTTTTTTTTTCGCGATTTCGAGTTTGGTCCCATAGTAAAAGTTGTTCATTTTGCTCCTGATAGAAAAATAACCCGGTATGTCTATGGGACAAGCGTCTTTTTTTTAAATTTTACAATGCATTTATATAAACGTGCATTAATAAAGGTAAATTCTTAACTCAATTTTGAATTGGCCATTGAATTTTTTATGTGACTTGCCTGCTATGTCATAATATTTAAAATATATACATATTTAAACATAATATTCGCCACAAAATAAAATCCTCGTAGTAAAGCATGTTAATTTAATATTCATTAAAGTATTATTTATTATATTAAAAGAATTATTAATGACGACGATGTTAATTACATTTTCGTCAACTTAGTAAAATTATGAATGACGTACATAATTAAAGATTGGTAATTAATACAATACCACAATGCTAAAGTTATACAATTAAATGGAAATAAAGCGATATTTGTGATTTCGTAAAGTTATTACAATTAAATCATATATTAGCCTTTCAGACTGCTCATGCCTGCTCTCATGATTTCATCCACAAGAAGGAGGTTGCTGGCAATGACAGAGCAAGAATTTATGATTTGTTTTTTCACAATATAGTTATCTAAAATTCCCAAGTCCGTCGGCTTAATGGCTTCACCGGAGCTCAAGTCAAAGCCGACCGGGTCAGGGCTCAAACGCGCCTCTTCTTGAAGTTTCACGATCGTGTCTTGCGCATCATATCCGGAGTTAACTGCTAAGGTTTTAGGGATCACAAGTAATGCTTCAGCATATGCCTGAATGCCGAGTCGTGATTTGCCCTTCACAGTATCCTTGTATTTGGCAAGTTCCATGTTCGCCTTGATTTCGAAGGCGCCCGCGCCCGGAATAACGCACTTGTCTTCAATTGCATTGTTAATAGCCCTCAGACCGTCACGAACAGCGTCCTTTATCTGGGTCAGAGTATGTTTATTAGGCCCCTTGATGAGGATAGTAACAGACTGTGGATTTTTACACTGTTCAACAAAAGTGTATTTATCTTCTCCCAGAATATGTTCATATACAAGACCGGCATATCCCAGGCAGTCTTCTGTGAGATCATCTACAGAGTTCATGGCCGTTCCACCACAAGCCAAAGCCAAGCGCTCCATGTTACGTCTCTTAGCTCTGCGCAGACCAATAATACCCTCTTTAGCAAGTGCGTCCAATGAAAGGGGATCAATACCTTTCTGGTTGATCACTACGAAAGTTTTATCGGTTCCATCACACAATTTCTTCTTGAGGGCAATAATCTGAAAAAAAAAATGTAATATTATTTCTAGACTAAACACTGGGAAATGGGATGAAAATAGTTCTGATGGAAGTATGACACATTAACTTATAAAATGTTTACCTTCTTAACTCTTTGATCAATAAAATCTCTCTCAGCTGCAACTAGCTTCTCTCTGTCTTCAGCAGACTTATAAAAGAAACCAGAGTTCACTTCAGTCTTTTCATATTCCAGGGAAACATTGCAGGTCAAGATGTAAGCATTCTCAACACGTTTCGGCATGTCTGGATGACGAGCACCATGGTCCATGACTATCCCTAAAATTTGCACGTTAAAATAACAATAAGAAAGTGATTACTTTTTTCATGCATATAAGACACAACAAAAGGCATATTTATTTTCAGACAATCTTGAAAGGTAACCTCTACATTTTGGTAACTACTACATTAATCTTTCTAGAGAGAAAAAATAGTTTCCACAGTAAATCTGTCAGATTTTCATAAGATTTTTTTACACACACCGAGGAAGCTCTTGGGCTTCATCTCATTCGATGGTAAGAGCCAATAAGACTGAAGATGGAGGCAAGCTTCACCTGGACCCCTCAACAATTGAGGAACTGATTTTTTCACCCTCTAATTGTGGAGACACAAAAATGTTAGTAACATCGTTATTATCAAACATAAAATAATATTATAAAATTAATAAAATTTACAGCCCTGAAAATAGACGGAGCTTATGGCGGCACTTTCGCATCATAATTTAACGACACGGTTAGCACAGAGGTAGAGTGATCACCTACTGCGCAATGATTAGTTTGGTTCGATTCCAGTCCAGTACAGGACAAATATTTTGTATGGCCTACAGAAATTTGTTCCGGTCTGGGCGTATGTGCATGTGATGTGATATTCTATGTTTGTAACTGCACCCACGACCCAGGAAAAAACCTAGCATGGGTCGCCCCACGCTAGGTTTTTCCCCTGTATCGTTTTTTTTTTTAAATAGTACATATGATATAAGTGCTTATGTTGGTTATTATAAGTTATACACGGTTATTTTTTTATCACCCTGGAAATTTTAAGGGACGCTTCACGGCATGGTATTAGAATGATTTAAATATAAATAAAAAAAACCCCCCATCCTTAATTTTATATTAATTTTTTAAAAAATACAAAAAATGTTGCACTAGTCGAGAACAGCATTTTTAGAGATTTTTTATTTTTTTTTATTTTTATTTTTTTATTTCATTTTTTTTATTTTATATATAATATTGGATGTGTCCTGAAGCGTCCCTAAAATTTTCCAGGGTGATAAAAAAATAACCGTGTATATGTATGTGTAACTAACATTATTAAAACGAACGAGGCGGAATTTTAGTCCGAGCTGAAGGCGAGGGCGTAATAGACTCCAGTGTATATAACCAACTAGCTTTCCGCTCGCAACTTCGCCCGCGTTATTTTTGTATTTACCTAATTAAAATTACCCAATGTCTTTCCCCTGGTCTCAAACTATCCCTATATCAACTTTCATCAAAATCGGTTCAGTAGTTTCGAACCCTATTAATACAAACAAATCTTTCCTCTTTATAATATAATATAAATTAATCTAAATTATAATATAATATAGATTATTACCAATACACTTACATATATTGTAGGAAGTATTTCAACACACTTGTGAGGAAAAATAACTAATAAACTGAATATTTTGATTAAATACAACTAAATAATGGTAAGAAAATAATAATTTGAAAAATAGATTGTCCCTAAAAAATTATAGTACATTACTCCCGCACTCCCGCGGCCGGCAAGTGCAGCATTGCCGGACTCTGTGATGTGTGCCTCGTGTGTTATACACACGCGTACTTTATGAGCTGCTTTATGTACCTAAAACCGGTGAAACTAGATCCACTTTACGAGCAAGTGTGTTGCAAAATAAATGGAGTGACAGGTGTCTTTCCTTTTAAGCATGCCATGTAGATGTGGACGAGATAAAAACTCATAAGAAAAATACCTTTGACAAGTGTCGTTTCTATAGCAGTTTTGTGTTTCATCTCCATCAACTCGACCATGTGCAAGTCTACTGGTTTATTTTGGGTACGAATAGAGAGGACAGCATCAACACAGGCATCAGTTAACACATCAGCTAAGGTAGGATGCACCTATAATATACAAAAAAAATTGTTAAGAAAATGCATAAAAACTATTACACATCTAATCTTGTAGTGGAAGTTGAGGTCAAACTTTTGCTGTTAGTTCAGCTTCCAATTGACGACTCTGTAACAATACAGGGAGAAAAAATAGCCCTTGCTGGTTTTCTTGCTGGTTCTTTCCAGTATAAGGTCTCCCGCCGTAGACTTGTGAACCAATGGCGTAGCAGCTTTGACATGCAAAGAGATTGTAACAATCCAATTTGAATAAAAGATATTGAATTTGAATCGAATTAACTTGCACCAAAACAGTTAGTTACAAAGAAGAATGTCGAAAATCACCACCTGATCAATAATGATGGTGTATTCCAAATATCAGCTCAATCGGTCATTGGTAACTGGTATAACCTGCACTGGTACATGCCACCAGTGCAGGTTATATAAAAGCTTGTAAAAACAATACTTGCAACCTCCCTACATATTTGAATGCAAATAATATTATCTGAAAATACCTTTGTTTTTATGGAAGTTCTTGCTACATCCAGCAATGACTCTCTCTTCACCTCAATAGGAATTTTAATAGACTCCAAGACCTCTAATGCCTTGGCTCGTGCCAAATCATAGCCTTCAGTAATGATCCTAGGATGTAAACCTGAAAAATGAAATTGATTGTGAATAGCAGCAGAAGTTGATGTAAAAAAGGAATTGGAATAATGACAGAATCCTAATTTTCATATTTGTCATATAATATTAAAATATCATTGAAAAAGAAGCAATCATGTGAAATTAGAATTAAAATCGGCTTAGAAATACATTAGATACAAGCATTTTAAGCTGTTAATTTGGAAGCGATTAGACAGAGAGATCTGACATCAACCGTGACGTCATTGTTGAGTAAGGCCATATAAACTCCATGTAATTCCATTTTGCTAGAAAGAGATGGAGAAAAATCTTCAATACCTTATAACTTGGTCGTTTTTATAGTTATTCAAAAACTGATTTTTTCTTTCTGTTTATTATATGAATGAGCTTCTATTAAAGCAATAATCTTTTTCATTCATCTAGCCTACTATTAATATAATTTTTTTTTACTTAAACAGCTTTATAATAATAATTATACTTAATTGCATTGTCATCGGAACTAAAGGTGTATACCAAATTTCAGTTCAATTTTGAAAACCAATTATTTCCACCCTATGAGAGCAGGTTAATGGAAAGGAAAGAGCATAATTTTTATAACTGAGACCAAAAAAAAACTAGAAAGTGCACAGCTGGACACTAATACCACCCTACTTTTCTATTGAACAAAATAATTATTTGGGTTGTTACTTGTGGCCTCACTACTTTGCCCCACTGATGGGACCATAAGGAAATGTGGTCCCATTGGCCAGTGGGACCACGCAGAATACTATTTATTATTCCTCACAGACCCCCAGTTATAAGATCCTCTATTTCCTTATAGCCAAATAGCAGGCTAACTCTTGAACCAATTCCCATCGACCGACATTGAGATTGTGTTTTTTCATATGCTTATTTAGCAACACTAGTGAGAAATTGGATCCGTATCTTGAGAAAATTACATAGCGCTGACTTTGGTTCACTCTCAATCTGTGCAATATGGGTCCAATTTGGCACCAATGTAGATATAAAACGTACAAAAAATCAACAATTACAATCTCAATGGTAATTCATTGGAATTGGTTTAGGAGTGATTTGCCAAACTCTTGTTACTGAACCACATTTCCTGGTGGTCTCATCAGTGGGGCAAAGTAGTAGGACCACAAGTAACTACCCAATTATTTATCCATTAAAGATTTTAAAAAATATTGTTAAACCATTAACCTGACCCTGAATTACCTTACTGCATTACCATGAAGGATTACCAGTCTCAGGCAGTGCTACCATACAATTTTGATAATTTACAGTCTAACCAAAAAAGGTCATTTATAGTAATATATTATTAATAAAAATAAATAAATCACGGGGCCCACCACGGCCTGCAATTGAGTTATCCCAACAATGTGGCATGAAAATAAAAAGATACACTCGTGTTTTTAAAAGTAAACAACATATTAAAACTCTGTGGTTGTGTGGATGTGGTGTGAAAATAAATTGTTGTTTTTACACACACATTACATGACACAGGTATAGATGATTTAGTCCATCTTTAAATATTGCATATCAATATCATGTATTTATAAGTAATGAGCTAATGACCTGTACAGTATCTCGATTTATAAAATGCTTTTTTCTGGTATTCTGTACCTACTACATACTGAATTTTGATTGATGTGAATTTGTGAACCCCCACTGAAATTTTTCACGAGCCGCCTCTGCCAAGGAATTGAAATGACGATTCTTACCAAAGGTAACTTGGTTGGTGTATTGACTTTCAAACAGTGGCAATTTCAATTTCTTTTCATACCTTCACTAATATAAATGTCAGCTTGCTTGAGCAGCTCTCCGATCAGGAGTACAGTGGATGTGGTTCCGTCACCAGTAGCGTCATCTTGAGCAGTGGATGCTCGAGCGATTAATGACGCGGTAGGGTGTTGAATTTGCATTTCGTGCAGTAACACATTACCATCCTTTGTGATTTTGATATCGCCTGCACCGGACACTAACCTTTACATATAAAAAAAAACATGATCATATGACTTTTCAAAGGACAAAATTGTCGTCATTACGCATCACTAATATCACCAAACTACTTCGTCTGTATAAGAAAAATGAAAAATTTCTGCAAGAATATCAATTGCAATTTGGAGTGATAGGTATTATATTAAAACACTTACATTTTCATTGTGCCTTTAGGACCAAGGTTAGTTCTCATAACATCTTGAATACCTTTTGCAGCGGATATATTTACAGCCAAAGCTTGCGCTGCGCGTGCAAATTCAGCTTTTGGATTAAGCAAACTAATTGCAGCCATTGTTTTATTCGATGTTCTGGTAGAAGTTGAGAAAAAATCCGGCAAACACACGAGGAAAAGGAAGTCACAGAGATCCACAAACAAAAATTGAGATCACAGCACAGACCACTGACCAGTGTTGTCACATCTATTATACCAACTTTTTGGTCTATTTTGCCTCCGGTCTACCCTCAGGGTCTACCTATCTACCACTCTCGGTCTCAAATCTATTTTACAAAATACCTATTAATATTGTCAACAATTCTCTATAATTCTAGATGCGTGTTTCAAAAACAATCGACTTTAGCTGGTCTTTAATCTCCAAGCTTAAAACGGAACACGTTAAGTGAATGACAAATAAACATTGATAACCGTCATATACCAATTGACTGACACTTTATTTGACCGTCTCCCTCGCATAAGTCCCTTGACTGTGTCACAAAAATCTATCGCAATCACTTCCGTTTTGACAGTCAAAGTGTATCCATTACTATTTTTTATCAGAGTCGACACGGTCTTGTACTAACGCCGCAGTGCGCCGCAGTGATTGTCAATAACGTGATAGATTTTTTCTTACCCTTTGGTTACATATGCGCCTATCGTCCCGAATCAATTTGTGCCGAAGCTTCGGACGTTTTGTACGCTAAAAAGTTATCGCGTATTGTATACTGTGCCCTGCGAGCATGGACTTGTCGATCGACATATATCGATCGACAAAAGCATCTGTCCTTTTCACTCCTTAGGAATATCTGTCAAATTTATCGATTTTTGTCGAGAATGTCGATCTTAGGTGTCAAATTTTGTTTATCAACAGTTGCATGCTCTCATTAGCGGTTTCGTCATTTTGCACGAACTATCGTCCAATAATCGTGCAATAATCCAAGATGGCCAAAATTTCTAGACGCTTAATTATAGACGACGTTTTTTTACTTCTACATGTATACTAATAATTGTGTGATACATTTATCCATCCTCCATTTTATCTTATTTACTAGAGTCATTCGCACACGTCTTTAACAAATGAAAGCAACCGCCGAAACTAATAACGCAAGTGTGACCACGCAATGCTAATAGTTAGCGCGCTAAAACCCTTTGATGTACCGCCACACGCCCGATAATGCATACGAAGTCCGAATATTCGATACGATAGCCGAAAATGACTGGTCCCTACTGCATGTATCGCGTCATAGCACGAAGCTTCGGGACGATAGGCGCATGTGGAGCCACGACATAAGACAATTAACCCCTCAGAGGCCCTAGACCAGCCATACTCAAACTTTTTTTTCTTGGGCCACTTTCAGATTTTGGCTGTGTCGCGCGGGCCACTACCTAATAAATCACAACCTGTTTTTAGGCGTTAATGAAAAAAACCTATTTCGTTTAATTGTTTATTTAAATCTTAGTGAGAATGATGATATTGGGAATATTTATTAACAATTTCATCTAAATCTGGCTTGTAATGAGAATCTGTAAGCCGGTTTCCGAATACGTTCTTTGCATATTTCATTTTTGAATAAGATGACTCACAAAGAAATGTCGATGCAAGAAACGTAAGCAGAATTTGTGCGCATTTTTTATAGTCTTATATTGATCAGGCACTATTATCCAATATTCGGCGTACTCCTTCTTTTCTCTTTAAAAATAACTTCTAAGTTTGTCTTATTTGTGCAATCAGTGCCCTACGCTGCACTTAATAATCCTGCGGAATTTAAAATTAATAGAATTTGAAGCTGCACAACGGGTGGGCCACTTTCAAATGCTTGGCGGGCCGCAGTTTGAGTATGGCTGCCCTAGACAAATGCCACACGCTAACTTTTCCGCAGTCGTTCCGCATGAACGAACGGTAATTTTAAATTTTTATACGTATTTTTAATTATTAAAAATATACTGACCTAGAGTAGTAGATCTTCCTATTTATTTCGAATTCTAACGATTTCACGATTTCTACTAATTTTTGTAACTTGTTTTACCATTTTGGATGAAATGTATGTGACAGCACTGTCACAGACTATGACTACATAAAGTTTATGTCACCTATTTATTGTTTCCTATTTGAAATACCTTTATATATTATTTATTACTTTATGAAATAAATATTTAGATATATATGTGATCCTAATTTTCCTCTTAACATCTCCTTATCCTCATCTTATCCTTCTATTGTCCAACAAAACGTTTCCCTACCTTTTATACACCTGTCGTGGCCTTAGATCATTTAACCTATGGATGCGGTACGCAACAAATCGCAGTGTAAATTTTTCTGCCACTTTTCGCGGGAGGCGAGGTAAACACGCACGCACACTACAAAAATGTAGAATACACTTACAGAGACGTTGTTCTTATGTTTACGAACACCCACTATGAAAATATTACCCTACAAAGAAGAAACACACACACATCGACAAATTAACGTGTATCTACGCAATCGCCCCACCACAAAGAATGAATGTCCCTAGTGATGTGACACAAAGAATGAGTAACTATTTGGGTCGTCGTGAGTGAATGATTGAAATGTAACCGTGCGTTTGCACTGAGAAACATAAAACATGCAATGTTTTACAACTTTGTATGATACAAATCTCAAATTTTGTTGTGCTTTTGCGTTCGCACTGCCGAAAATCGTGTTGGATTCGGAACAAATAATAAGATTTGTTGCAGATTGCTTTAGGATCGCCTCAAAACTTGTTGTCTGTCAACGTTTTTTATGAATTTGTCATGTCAACGATTGCGTTCGCACTTTCGGCTGTTAAAGACTTCATACATGTTTTGCAACATGTTGGGGTGTTGACAATGGAAACGCATTCATAAACATTGACAGAAACATGTTTAAAAAACATGTCTTTATGTAGATGTTTCGTCAGTGCATACGCACGGTTACAATAAATTGTATTTTTATAACTATACCCTGTTCGGCTAGAGTTGATAAAAATACAATGAAGACAGGGTTTCTTAAATTAGTGCAAAGCGAGGCCCACTAATTATTATTTTACTTGCTGTTTAGGTGATCGACTAAAATAAATATATATTTTCAGTCATAGGCATAGGTATAATGTTTAAAGGCATGCAAGTTGGATGTTTTAGGTGCCAGAAACCGAAATACAAGTTACCGAAATACCAAGTTCGGTAATGGATGCTTAATTCAAATCATATACATATAGGGCCATACTAATAATCATTGTATAAGCCTTGTATAGTTAAGCAGTGTTTTGTCTCTTTTGTAAAACTGTGATGTCATAATGTAGTCTTGTTTTATTATTATTTATAGCTTTTTGGTGATTTTGAAGTCGGTTTTATTTTTTATAATATGTAGTGATGTAGTATAGAGACTAGATGCCGACCCACCAGCGGCTTTGCCCGCTAAGTTTTCAATTTTCCAATGATTTTGAAAATTTTATCCGACAATCCCAGAAGGATAATGAATAAAGGGGTATCTCTTAAGGGTAATGTAATAAAGTAAGGTAAATAATAAATACATATATAATCAGTCAGACATTTATTGTGTCAAATACTATTCTACTATTCTACACTTCTACCTGCCTGAACACGTCGAAACAAGCTAGCGCGGGGTGCAGTGGGAGGGTGGGGGATACCGGGAATGTATTAGATGTTTAACGTGAGTATTGTTACTATACCAAGAACTGATTTCTGATTTTATTACATATCTACATAGTTATAAACATGTTTAATAGGTAGGTACTTTTTCATTTAGCTTTGCTCATATGGCAGCAATTTGCTATATCGTGCAAGTAAAAAGCACGAGATAGCAACTTACTGCAATACAAACAAAATTAGTATTTTAGAAAACCTTTCATTTGCGATAGGGCCCAACGTGTTATAACGCTTGGGACGATATCGGGCATTTTCCTTTATGATTCACCAAAAAATGTGAGTTAAAGTTAATTCGTATATAACGTTAATTCTACCATTTTAGCTTAGTAGATATTTACTACTATGAAAGTTTTTATTTACATGCATGTTACGAGGTCTAGCCCTCTCAACTATGTTTATCACCATGGGTGGTCCGATGACCAATTTTTTAATTCCACTGGAATGTTCCTGAGCACACCTGCGGTTCCACGAGACGGTTTCGCAAGACCAAGCCAAGTGTTCGTGGGACTCTTTCAAAGCCCGTTCGACGCCTTTTGTCTTCAATCGCGAACGCGGAAGGTCGCGTCATTGATCATCGCGATCAATTAATTAATAAGTTAATATAAGTATATTCACCAACATTGTGAATTTTAGTATTAAATATATTATTATAAAATTCTTCTTTTTAAAAAACCTACCCGACGGCTCAATTCCGTAACTTGCAGTAAGACATGTTATTCATTTGTCATACATAACGTGACGTTGAAAGTGTTTTTGTTTACATTGGCCGTACAAACTTTAAAGCCACTAAAATAAGAAGAAAAAGCTTTATTGTGTGATTTTAATAATGATGTGGCATTATTCTCTGTATATTGCACGACAATCACTTGCTTTGTGGTCTCTACTAATGTAAAATAATAACTAAAAGTACAAACAATAGCTCATTTTTTGTACTTATGACCTTAACTACAACATAAAATTTAGAGGACATTACATGACATTTTTCTAACTGGAGTATTAACTTACCTTGCATTTTGTAAAATACCAATATATATTATTTAATAGGCTTAAAATCAAGTGAGACGCAGTCGAAAAATTAGTTAGAGTAAGTAATTGTATAGAGAAAGTTTTTTAAAACTACAACGCAAAGTTGAAGCAAAATAATAAGTAATATTTTCTTGATATTTTTTTGTTCAATTAAGTTCCACTTGAATTTCTATTTTAATCTTATACTACCTAATCCATGCACCGATATTAACATTATCTGGTTAAACAATAAACAAACTTCGGAGTGAATGATAAATAAAAGTATGAATAAGCATCATTCACTCACGTTGTCCCAGCACTAAGCAAATGCCCGTGTCACAGATAATATAACGCCCGTGTATTGTGTTGAGCTACCATCGTACCATTGTATTTTTCTATCGTAACGGTATAAAAATTACTTCCAAATTGTAAACAAATAAAACACGTTGATGTATATTTTATACTTACATGTGATAGGAAACGCCATGATCTCGAAGATTTCAGTAGCTGGATCGCCTTTTGCAAGAGGAAACTGCACAATTAACCATTTTTTTGGAGCTCTTAGTGCGACACGAAAACGACACCAAATGGCAGCGGCCGCGCGTCAACTAGTTTTATATAACGTGTATGGTCATATGGTCAGCGTAAATTGGCAGAGGGGTTCGCCCAGCCTTGCCGTCTCCCGTATGAATGCTCTAAGGTGGCAAATATACAAGCCGTGCGAGCCAATAAAAAAAAGTTTGTGTCAATATATGTAAAAAATGATTCCATGGTGTAAAACCCATGGAATTATTACTCAAACAGGAATGAGCTCTTGCTTAAAAAAGTGTGCCGAGCGAGAGATAAATAACTGTACCGTTTGTCTCTTTCGTAAATTTGTGACCACAAATTCTACAAAATAGGGATTTTTTCTTAAAAACAATAACATTCAACCTGAAAGATGCTTTTGAAAATCATAATATGCTTAATAATCACGATTGTTAAGGAAAAGATCGCTTTTAGCGACAAGGTCGCCCTTTGTACAATTAGTGTTAAGTGTATTATTTATACGTTGACTTTAAGCTGGTTGGTGTTGTACAACAAAGAAAAATTATATTCTATTCTATTATTTCAAAATGGGTTGCGCAAAAGAATTTTATATCTGCTTTTCAATACAAGATAGGTTTTATTAATATTATAATTATTTAAATAATAATGAATGTCAATGATTGTCTTTCAATAGATGGGTCTTTCCAATCGGTATATTATGTTGAACCCACCGCCACATAACAGATAATCAAATATGTCAACTTATCAAAAATGAGTCAACACTAAAATCTCTCTGTGATATTTAAATACATACCTAGTAAAAGAATGAGTAATATTTTAACAAGAAAAGAATTAAAAACACATCTGTGTGAGTCGAATTGTTTCAACAATATTGAAAACTTTTGTGGTTTCGCCAATATCTTGAACAGAATGTTAATGCCAATTCTTTTTTCTAATAACTTAACATCGCATCCTGTAAGCTAAGCAATAAATAACTAATATAAATTACTTTTATTAAAAAATGTTAAAAATTGCGATAATATTTATGTTAGGTACATACCGTGTGGTCACCCTACTACAATGACAACGAAAATTACTGACATTGACATAGAATCGTTGTTGCAATATAACATTTTTTAATACTACCACTAGAATATTTCCTGGACGTAAAATCATAGTGTTATAATTATTAATAGTAGGCTAACACGATAATTTAATTTATTTCATGTTATAATTATTACAAAAAAAAAACAATTTAGGTATTTTGGGCGTTAAAAGTAATTAAAATAAACAATAATAAAAAATCTTCATCTACCAATAGTTGTTTCATAACTACTAAATTATAAAATATACAACAGTAGCAACACTGTGGGAAAGGGATAAAAGGTACAGTGAGTGCTATTTCTCTCGGCACGCTTTTGCACTTTCAAGTGTTTAGTCTTTATTCACATAGAAATAAAGTCCAAATTTGAACAACAATATTTTGAAGAGCTCATTCCTGTTTGAGTAATAATTCCATGGTAAAACCTTAGACTATAGTTTAGTTAATCTGAGGTAAAAACGCGTTGAAACTTGAAAGTTAACTTTAACGCGTTTCTTTATTACTTGAAATCAGTTATATTATTCAGATAATGGAATGCGAACTTTCAGAAATCTTTGAATACCTACCGTTTTGTTTCTATTTAAAAAAAAAATGTTTCCTTTGAGGAAAATTTAAAATCTCTTTACAGTATTTAGTTTTAGAGTACTTTCCTTCTAGGTGGCATAACAAAATTTCACTCTGTATAGTCGACACTGTGTTTTGAATGCCACCGTATCGATGATGAAAGCTAATTATACAAAAGGTCCACTCGGTTACGACTCGGCTTCATTGACGTTTGAAAACAATCGCGATAGATTTTTTTCTTAGACAAATTCCCTTAAGTGTGTTATGTATGAGTGACTCGGAGACACTAAAAAACCACTAGACTGGTGGCAATTAATAAAGCAAGTCAAAAACGCGACGAATTAACAAGCGACAGCGCGTGAGTAGTCAATTGACAATTCAGTCGAGCAAAGGTAACAATAACCATTCCTATATTTTACTTCATTTGGATTTGTTACTCAACTTAATTTTATATATGATTTGTTCGTCGAATACATATATTTGTTATGAGTGTTATAAAAAAATATGCATATATTTATGACGCAAATCAATCCTTTCATTTCAATTTTCAATCATCGTCACCATTTTTTCACGCTTTCAAAAATGTTAACTTTAGCTGTGTTCCATTTAACCATCACCACTTTGCTGGTGCTGACATCTGATGTTAGCCTCGTTATGTTTCTTTTAAGAAATGTTGACATTTTTAGGCGCGCTAATTGTTACAAATGAAACGGTATGAACTGATTTTTCGTGCTGAATTTTGACGTCTCACCTACTTAGTCCAGTAACTCAATATTTCAAATAATATAAATCAAAATCGGCTAAAACTATAAATATCATTCAATTTAAAAATGAAATCCACAAAAAAATTGTTTTGATTCATGAAAAAAAAGTATCCAAATGTCAAATTTGAAAGCTGGCAAAAAATGGTATCGGAGGACCCATCTATTAGCATGGGTATTTGATGTTAACTTTTCGTGGCAAAAATGTTGTGGAACATACGAAACCAGCACGAAATGTTAACACCAAAGCCAAATGAAACGCGTTGAATGCTAAAAATGTTGAAAATGTTGCATTGCAAATCCGTGCTTTACTGGAACGGGCCTCATGTTTTGCTTTTCTTCTAAATGTTAACATTTTTAGGGCCGATTTTTCAATAGTCAGATAATTTTTATCTGCGGAATAAATATGACAGTTTGACAGCTTTTATATAGAAAATCTGTCAAACTGCCATATTTATTCTACAGTTAAAGGTTATCTGACGATTGAAAAATCGGCCCTTAGTCGCGCTATTTTTCACAAAGAGAACCTAACCTCAAAATGGAACGCATTACGTTGACATACGATGATGCTAAAAATGTTGAAAATGCTGCAAATCTGTAACACGCCTTACTACGTGGCTATAATAACGTTCTTTGATTGATTGCAATAATTAATATTTTAATTATAATATAGGTATAATTGTGTATATATAGGTATATAACAGGCGTGTTCGGGTAGCCTGTGGTGGCGTTTTTAGCATTATCAAAATTGGCTTTAATGTAAAGCGTTCGGTTAGAAGTTTATGAAATTTTTGCAATTTTTGCTCCACACCCTAACCGAACGCTACATTATCAATATGTCAAAGTCATAAGCTATTATAACCTAAATTTATTTTCAGTTTCCAGATTCTGGATGTATTATGATGTAATAAGCTCGCTTCATGATTAACGATCATTAATTTCCATAAATAATGAAAATAAAATTTATTTCGTTAAAACTTATTCAATCATGTCAAAAATTTTACGTTTAGTAAACGTCAAAAATCTTAAATGTCAAAAACTGCCACTTTTGACCCTCTTCGATAGCTGGGGCGAAATTGGCAGTTCACAATGCCATTTTTGACATTTTTTCAGCTATCCGAACGGTTGACGTAAACAGATAAAAATGCAACTTTTGTTCACATTTCTTCTAACCAGGGTTGGATTCAGACCCTCACAAAATTATTGTCTATGGAAATGAAAAATATACTACTTGTCAAAAATTATACTACGTTCCGTTTTTTTGGCAAAATGAGTCATTGGCAATGGCAAAAGCAAAATGGAGAGATTCAATCAGTGGCGTAACCCCCCCGATCGAGTGCCGACTGCTCAGAAGAATAACTATTTAAAAAGCAATAATGTCTCTCTAAACTTTGAATGCCTTCTATTAAACTATAATCTAAAATTAGCTCTTAAGAAACCGACAAGACTACAAAGTAATACTTGCATAGATAATTTTGCACATAACTTCAATAAGAAATGTAAAACTGAAGTGTTAGAATTTGGACTATCAGACCATACAGCGCAACTCATAAAGCTCCCAGTAAAAAAGATACCAAACATAAAATCTTGGAGAAAATCTATACGTGACTATAGCTATGAAAACATAAAAAAATTTCAATTATGCTTAAAAACTTTAACATTTTCCGAAATGTATGAGTCAAATGATGCAAATACTGCATATCAGCTATTTATTGAGGAATTTAAACTTTTTTATGATTTGTGCTTTCCAATGAAATATATCACAATCACAACTAAAAACAAGCCAAAATGGATCACCAAAGGTTTAAAAATATGTAGTAAAAAGAAGAGAAACTTGTTATGGTTATACAGGAAAAAACCAACAGAAAGTAATAAAAGAAACTACAAAAGCTATACTAAATTATTTAAAAGAATTATAAACTTAACAAAACGATCACAAAATAATCATAAAATTTACACATCTAACAATAAATCTAAAACTACATGGCAAATTATAAACAGATTAAAATCAAACATACCAAAAGACTATATCACAAAAATCAAAGTAAATGATAATCATATCTTAGAACCTTTACAGATAGCAAATGCCTTTAATAACCATTTTGTAGACAAAATACAACCAATAGTGAACAGTGGTATAAATGTTACCTCTCACATTAACCCAACACAACATTCTATGTTCATGGCACCATGCCTACCTCAGAATATTCACGAAATAATAAAACAACTAAAAAATAGAAACAGTGTAGGCTACGATGGTATTGCAACCAAAATAGTGAAATCAGTCAATGAATTAATATGCCATCATTTATGCCACATTGTAAACCTGACTATACAATCAGGCACATTCCCCGAAGATCTTAAAACAACAATCATCAAACCTATATTTAAAAAAGAAAACAAAGAACTGATGGAGTTCTACCGACCTATTGCCATGATATCAATATTTTCAAAAATATTTGAAAAGTTCTATGTTAATGAAATCAATTCATTCTTGGATAAAAACAATATCATATGTAATGAACAAAAAGGATTTCGTAGAAACAAATCAATAAATATGGCTATCTATGATTTTATTAATAATATAATGGACCAAGTTGATAAAAACACACCAATATGTTCTATATTTTGTGACATGACTCAGGCTTTTGACTACGTAGACCATAATATTTTAATTAGAAAACTTTTCGCATATGGAATAAGAGGCAATATTCTGAAACTAATTGAATCGTATTTGAGTAATCGACGACAAAGAACTGAAATATCTAGAGTAAATAGCCAAACAAAAACCCTAGTTGCCTACACATCATGTGAACGTGATGTAAAGTATGGTGTACCCCAGGGAAGTGTTATGGCGCCATTATTGTTTATCCTTTATATAAATGACTTCCCAAGTGCAACCAAACACCCCATGACTCTGTTTGCTGATGATAGCACAGTTTCCATAAAATCAAACAATCTCTTGCTATATGACTTAGATGTAAATAATACACTGACACAAATAATTGACTGGTTAAATAATAATAACTTAAAAATAAACTTGACTAAAACGAATATAATGCACTTTAAACAAAGAGGCTCACCCGTTGCAAACGTTAACCTAACATATAACGGTGTTGATATCAATAAAGTGGAAACAGCCAAATTCCTAGGCCTAACAATTGACCAAAAATTAGATTGGAAAAACCATATAACAGATTTAAGCAAAAAAGCTAGTAGTTTAGCCTATGTCATGTTTAAACTTTCGTCATCTGTTAACCTTGATGCATTACTTACAGCATATCACGGAATGGTTGAGTCAGTACTGAGATACGGTATTATATTTTGGGGAAATTCTACAAATAAGGAAATTGTATTCAAAATGCAGAAAAGATGTATACGAGCTATGTTTGGTCTGCAAACAACAGATTCATGCAAACCATTTTTCAAAGAATACAAAATTCTGACACTTCCGTCAATATATATAATTGAGGTAGCACTATTTGTTAAAAGAAATTTACATCTTTTTTCACTCCTGTCACATACAGGAAATCGTAGACGACGGCATGGTGACAAAATAATTATACCACTTGTAAAAAAAACTTTACTGCTTAAAAGTATAAGGTGCATGGCCCCAAAAATCTATAATAAAGTTCCTAACGAGTTTAAATCTTTGAACATTAATATATTTCGTGCCAAACTCAAAAAAATGTTGCATGAGAAATGTTACTATAGTGTACAAGATTTTCTAAATGACAAGCTTTAACCTAAATCATTAGTTTTGTATCTCAAAAAAAAAACTATTTGTATTATGTGACATTGAAATAAAAATGACATTAGTAAATAATAATATAATTCGACATTGTACTATGTGACACTATTTAAATTTTAAGGTATTAATCATTGACATATGTAACTATTAATTATTAGATCAGATTATCATGATTAAATTTTTAGATCAGAGCCAACTTAATTACTGGCAGTTTGTGTGAAAACTAATCTAAATAAATATAAGTAAAATAGTAAACAAGTAGTAACATAATAGACCTTATTGTATTTGTAGTTTTTTTTTGTATTATTATAAATTTGCATACTGACAATAGTAAACATGATGGACATCAATAATATTGTAACAACAACGTTTGTACTTAAATCTTCAATGTATGGTACCTATGTTTTTTTACACATGTTTTTGGCAAATAAATATCTGAATCTGAATCTGAATCTGAACTAAAGCATAGAAACCTAGCAAAAATAGCTACTAAACTTAATATATTTGACTCACTTTGACATTAGGCGCTGCTAATAGAAGTTAGACAGAGACACGTATATGCAAGATGTTTCGAAATTTTGTAGGTCGTCACTAATTCTCGCTTGTCAGTTCTTCTCCCAGTGATGTCGTGCTCATCACTCACCTAGTTTCAACGTTGATAATTATATTATATAGGTATTTAATAGATCCCTAATACTAAAATGTCTTTATTACGAGAAATATAACATAAATAATTAAGGGTAGATTTTCTTATGTAACTTATCCAGCTAATAGCTGCTGTGTCTCTTTGGTATGGTCAGGGCGTCAGGCTGGCCGTTCATGAGACTAAAAGCGGGAAGTGCGAGTCGGACTCGCCCACCGAGGGTCCCGTATAAAATTGTAGGTTATACTTTAAATAGAGACTAAATTTTTTATGATTTAATTACAAATGTGGAGTTTGAGATTTTCCCTGACTTGTAGTGTAAGACTATATAACTTCACAAATTTCATAGTTCTAGCTAGATCAACGAAAAGTACCCTATACATTTTGATACCCGTGAGAATGTCGAAATATACGTTTTTGGCGACATAAACGGCCGTACCTTTTTTTGTTAACTTAGAAGTTTGATTTTTTCACATCTTCAAGGGACTAGAACTTGTTAGTGTAGAACTGAGTAATTATATGGTTTTAATTTCAACTCGATACCTTCACGCGTTTCCAAGATAGTCTTGACAGACAAACGGACAATAAAGTGATCCTATAATAGTTCAGCGTTTCTTTTGAGGTACGGAACCCTAAAATTTGGACTATTTAAGTGACGGGTATTTCCCGTTATCTAAAATGTTGGAATTTTTCTATTGCAGAGATTCACAAATTCTATAGGAAGGAAATCGAAGACATACTGCTTTTATTTCATCGCTTAGATTTAATTCATTTTTTATCGCATCGCTTAGAGGTACTTGAGGTTAATCTCATATTTAATTTACTTACCCGAAAATTTAACCCTCATGGATTTTGAACCTTGGATAAATTCGTGAATGCTAAAACTACTATTTGTACATATGCTTAGAAATTAAACTAAAAACATTAACATTTGACCATAATTTATTGTTAAGACATTTTTCGATAGATTTATTACGCTTGATGTGCGGCCGGGCTTAGTTAGAATGTAAATTTTCCGAAGGCTGCGTTTTGATATTTTACCTTTTTGACTCTTTCTGTTCTTTTCTTGATTTAATATTTTAATTCTTAGAAAAAAATCAACTGAACTGGTTGTTCTTGGCATCAGTGTCAAGGATTCCTTAAAGAAATAGTTAAGAAATTAAATACGTTTTTATTTTCATAAATAATATTTTAGTTTAAAGATTTCCTTTCATTAAATAACTTGACTTACGTCATGACGTCTCCATTTCATAGTTTTACTACTAAGTACATACAAAATTAATCTGATGGAAAATATCTGGAGCAAATTTGACTAGGTATGCTTTCTTGGACTCCAATTTCGTCTGACAATACACTTTATCCATATTTTTTTATACATTGTCTTTAGGAAATCTGTAAAATAAAAATATCGACAAAATTTTACAACACTACGCATGATCAAGAAAACCTCAAAGTAATTTTCTAAAAATCGCTAAAACATAAAAGTGAAGTTAATATTACGTATTGTTTTTCTACAAAATGATTCAGCGATATTTCATATGTATATAAGTGTACTTATTAGCTCACATTCAAGTAACAATATGAGAAAACATGCCAATTTAAGGTCAATAAATTTTGATTGTTTTCCTTTCGCGACGAATGAGACTTGCAGCCCCAAACTACACAAGACATTGTATTACGGAGTGCACAAACACACACTATTTGTAAATACCTAAAGAATTCTTGCTTTCTAATCACTTAAATATTAATAAAATATCATCAAAATATTACTAGCCACGGGACGCACAAACAAATATTATACGAACAATTCAAATAGTTCAAACTCGGATGGTCTATCTTCGATACAAGGTACTATAGAATTTAGCCGTGTTATATATTTTTAACCAATTTTAATATTTTTAACCAAAATGACAATTCAATCAATTCATATACTGACCACCTTGTGATATGCCAAAAGACAAATATTACTCATCTCTTACATTTACACAGTTTTGTGCCGTATGTTAGAAAGAGACAAATAGCACACAATTAATTCTTGTTTTAATCTTCCTTCTATGCTGTAGTGATTGTTCTGAGGCCGACTGAACGAAAAAAATAGTAAAACACTATGCAAGGAATCCCCGGCTGGAGCTTGTCGCTGGCTGTTTCGATGGTGCCATACATATACATACAGAACATAACTTACTTATATTGTAGGGTAGATACTTTGATTATTTGTTAAATAATAAAAAGGAGAATGATCGAACCAAGAAAAGTTGTCAATCGAGCTGAGGGTAAAATTATGGTACGTTCGCGTAGTATCCTGGCATTACGATACTACATACTACACATCATGAAATAATGGTACAAATAGTATAATTATACTACGAAATCCAACCCTGCTTCTAACCGAACGCTCCTTGTGTCAATTTTGTCATTTTTAACCATTGATTTACTCCCAAACGTAGATAACGCATGAACGTTCGAAAAGTGGACCGGTGAAGAACTGCCCAATCGGGCCTCGTGCAGTTCTTTTCCATGCGTTGGAGCGACAACGCGATAAGCAATTTTGAGCATTATGTTTGAGAGTATAAAGTTGATATTTTCTTGTAGCAATTACTAAAACGTCAAATTTAATGTGACTAGGTATGAAATGATGTAACTGCACACGGTTGTACTTCAAATAGTTGTCGTAATAATAAAGAATAAGGTTGAATTCGATAAATACGGTACTTTCTTTATGGTAATTTTAATTCGGGTGTGCATATTCAACTATTAACAGCGTACAAATGTATAGTCGATTAGGTGACAGATTTCAAGCGCGTTTTTGTACGAAGTGCTCTATCTACGTTTGGTAGTAAATCAATGTTTTTAACAGTTATTTTTGCCACCTCGATGCTATTCGAACGCGCCTTAAGTTAAGACTATGTGTATTGCTCTAACGAATTAAAGTGTTACTTGAACTAACCTCAAAATCTGATACATTTTGATATTTAATTCGATTTCGAAGCTTGTCCATAGTAATTTATGTGGACGTACAGTATTTACTAACGTATAATTATACGAAAACCATTTTTTCACTGCTGTTGGTATTGGGGCGAACAATGTATATTGACTCAGAGCAATGTCCTTCACTATTTCACTTGCGAGTCACTCGAGTCTTTGAGTCACTCGAATGGTTTTCAAGCGGCCGAGTCACTCGAGTGGTTTTCAAGACTAATGGCCATTTTCACCAACCTCTTCTTAGCTTAGGATGCTTCTAGGTGGCATGCTGTCACATTCTTTTCATTAAAGACAAAAAGTGACAGCATACGTCTTAGGGGCTTCCTAAACTAAGCTATGGTTAGTGAAATCGGCCATAAGTGTCGTAGACACTAGTGGTTTTTTAGTGTCCGAGTCACTCAGAAGCATTGGCGTATCTAGAGTTGTCTTTTGGGGTGGGCCTGGCCCTCGATTTTTGTTTGAAGTTATCACTATTTGACATCCATTATAGAATTTTGAAAGGGTAGCCTTACATATTGGGGTGGGCTCTAGACCATTCTGGGGTGCGCACGGCCTACCCGGCCTATGCTCATAAGGGAATTTGTCTAAGAAAAAATCTATCACGATCGCTATCAACGTCAATGGAGCCGAGTGGGCCTTTTGTGTATTTAGATTTCATCGTCGATGCGGTGACCAAACACTGTGTCGACTATACAGAGTGGAATTTTGTTATGCCACCTAGAGGGAAAATACTCTAATACTAAATATGGCAAATTTTACTCAAAGGAAACAATCTTTTAATTTTAAATAAAAACAAAACGGTATTTAAAGATTTCTGAAAATTCGCATCCCATTGTCGCTCAGAGTAAAAAGTCCTGTTTACTTTGAGCATTGTCGTTATTACTGATTTCAAATAATAAAGAAACGCGTTTTAATCAACTTTCAACACTTTCCTAAATACCTGAAACATTGACACTTGTCGCGAGATTTACTTTTGTAGATAAACAAGTAAATGAAATAATTTGATGTGAATAATTATATACATTATAATTTTCAAGCTAAGTAAATACGAGTAGATACTTAAAAGTACTTTTTTAAGTACTTTTAACTTACTACACACAAGTAAATCTCGCGACAAGCTTTTATGTCATATAAATTGTGTCAAATGTGAAATGACGTTTTATGTAAAAGTTTTAGTGTAAAGGTTTATTTTTTATTTTTAGAGCATTTAAATAAAAGCTTGTCTTTAAAAAGGTTTTTTACATTAAATTTTATCGATAAAATTGTCCATAGATCACGCTCTTAAAGTTTGTTTACTACTTCCCCGAACACACTGTATAGTGACGAGCGAATAATCCATTTTATTAATTTATATTGGAGTCAGAGTCCTAATCGAGTGACTCGGTTTCTCTCGGGCGCGAGAGTGACTCGAGTGCGAGTTGAAACGAGTCTTTTTTTTCACTCGATTGCAAGATTTTTAAACGAGCTTAGAGCATTCATACTACTCGAGATACTCGAGGCGAGCAAAAAATCAGTTCGAGTCAGTATCTCTAAGTCTGTGGTCCGAGTCGCATCACTACAATAACCTACCCACTCAGCAATGTTCGTTTGGTGTACAAAAATCAGGGGCGGTCGACTTTTCTATTGGCGCAATGAGACATACCTACTAGGGATACATCCAATGTTACCTCAAAAAACATGTTTCTAAAAATCCTAAAATGGTAGTAAATAATAACAAATGATTCATAGATGTTAATCATATTTACTGATGACAAACATCTTTTAAAACATAAAATTGCGTTATTTAACTAAAGTTAATATTTTTAAGTACTTATATTTTGTTTAAAATTATCCAGAAAGACTTGAGTTTGAAGATTATTTATTAAATGGATAATGGATGTAAAGTCAATGTTAGAACTGGCAACATACATTCACAAAAAAATATGGTCGAATTTATATTTTTAACATGTTGCCGGCGCATGAATTATTTTCCTTTTGTTTCTCCATTGCGAATTTACGCAATAATATCGAAGTGTCAAGCACACTTTTGAGATAACTACTTTTCTTGATAGTGACTTTTTGTGTTTTTACGTGAGAAATAGACTCGTTTGGAGACAGTGACTTGTTTTGATTTTTGTGTTAAACTTGAGTTCTTTTTCGTGTTGTTACTTAGATTTAATTGCTTTTCCTGAGACAGTGACTCTAAAACGTGTCAATTTGAACAATAGTTTCAAGGACATGTTTTCTACACCACACATAAGCCAACAAGTAAAAGGCCTAGAAGCCCCTGATATTGTGATCAATATGCTAGCTTCAGTGGACCACACTTTTGAAGCAAGCATGACTGACTCAGCTGAAATGCAAGGTTGTGCTTATTGTGTGGGTTTATAATAAAAAAAAACTGAATGTGACTAGTGGTGTGTGTGAGAAGATATTAAAGTTGACAGAAAATGTACATTCATTCATAGAATGTAAAGAGTATGTCGACATTAAGAAGAAATTAATTTATGCATCAAGAAATTTAATTAAATGCGTTGAAGATTGTGCTACTCTATGCTATAATTTCTTTTTAATGTCATCATCAATATTCGATTTAAAACCATTGTTATTAAAAAACCTCTGTGAGGATATAAATTTCACCTTTTAGAAACAGTGTGAGAAATATGTCTCAATAAATGTAAAAATTATTATAAATAGTGTTTTCACATAACTATTAAAAGGTATTGTACATTAAAAAACCGAGAATATGTAGAATCTGCTTCAAAACTAGCATTAAAAAAGAAGATGAACACAATAAAACATAAATAAAACTATCATACTGAAACGCTAGTTTCCTGCGGGACTAATTTAGTGTGCAAAATTAAACTAAGCTGATTTAAATAAATCGTTTAATGAAAGTTAGAGAAAGAAAAGGCGGGTGTGGGAACTATTGCACACAGTTCAATTGGTATTCTTTGACCACTCCCCTGTAGGATGAATCCGATGTCAGGGCTCGACGAAGTCCGGCTAGCTCTTCAGCAACGTAGACTGCACTCCGTAACAACAAGGTACAGGGCGGTAGCTTGGGTGTTGTAGAAACAGCGTAGAAGTGACCTTCGTGTAGGCGAAGATGATTTCTTGCGGTGGTATCCCAAAGACCCTGGAATTTCATTATTGTACATTTTAGAGATTGTCCTAATTCCGTGAAGTGACTGCAACATCCCGCTTAGACGTCTTCGGAAATTATATATAGACCGGGGATATGGTAAGCATTTAATCTGGTGATCAATGTTGCCGTTATCTAAGCAGGTTTATATAAACCAAAATTTATTTAAGAAAAATAATATTAACAACAAAAGGTACTGATAATAATTAGACTTCAATATTACAGTTAAAGAACAGTATCTTAACGTCTAGTATTCGCAACATAAATTTTCTATAGGAATAGCTATTTTAATTACGACTCATTTACATAAAATTAACAGTAATTATATGTGGAGGTAACTTTGTTACAAAAATGAATTGTCAATAACTCTGCTTAAGTTAACTTACAAGAACATTATTTCAACAACAGAGAATAAAATAATGGTTGCGAAATGATAAGCAAAATAGTATAATAACACTATATATAGTCCAGTATATGCCATAACTAAATATATATGCGACAGCGCAGCTTACAGTACTTAATTAGTAATTAAATTATAAAACACTTACCCAAGTTGGGGATACACTATTCCTTATTAATGTATTTCAATTTGATTGGAAATAAACCCAATCTGCAAATTCAGCAATATTCCACTCTATTTCAATAGGTTGTCTCAGCTGACAACGATCTCATTAGAAAGTAGAAGTTAAAATGCAGCGCTTAATCTTTTTGCATGGCACCTTCTCGCTTGCTACTAACCGGTATCATAATATGACGTTTAACGTACACAACTATAATACTCCTGAGCCTGCGCGCCTATTGTAAGATGTTTCGAATTATTGTTTTGCTTGTAATAGTTTTGATTCTCTTTTTTATTTTCATTTAATTTATTATAAGTAGTTAGGTAATTTTAGCTTTAAGTTTATTGTACATAGTTAATTATATCATAATAAGCGATTCTATTAAAATTATTATTGTGTCTATTTAACATTTTGCCGTGGCAATAACGCAAGGCGTTACATACCCCCCTTCCAAAAAAAGGATTTTACCTATGTGAAATCCGCCTTTAACACCTAGCTAACGAAAGTATAACTTCAAGGAATTAAGACTTATAATGGATCAATTTTAAATCTTTAATATGCCATGAACCAAGCAGTTTGCCGTTCATGTCGGCCAACTCATACACTAGTGGGGATTTCTTTAATATTACTTTACATTGTATAAATTTAGGGGCAAGTTTTTTTGAGAACTTATTATCTTTGTCGCTTTGATAGTATGTGCGCTTCCATACGATATCGCCTACATTAAACTCAACATTTTTGCGACGCAGATTATATTTTTGACTATTACGAGAATGGGCATTAAATAATGATATTTGGACTTTCTCGAAGATCCTTCGTAAATGTCCTAGATTTTCAGCATATTCATCTCAAGGTGTAAATTTTATGTCGCTACTTATGTCAGATTCAATGTAATGAGATCCGCACTCAACCAATTCCCGACCGAATACTAAAAAGGAAGGAGTATAACCAGTAGCTTGGTTTACTGAACTATTAAGTGCAAATTGTATTTTAGGTATAACTGTATCCCAAGGTCTATGGTCATTATCAATGAAAGTTGATATAGTCGTTACCAAAGTCTTGTTATAACGTTCGACGGTATTTACTTGTGGTGTATATTTAGGTGTAAACAGAATGTTAGGTACTTTATATGTAGTAAATAACTTTTTTAAAGTGTTACTTACAAATTGTTTGCCGTTATCCATTAAAATAGTAGAAGGAACACCGTGAACTAGGAATATCTTCTCTTCTACTATACGAGCAATAGAGTCAGAAGTCGCTCTACGTAATGGAGACACAAGGCAATATTTGCTGAAGCAACAAGTCACAACAAGAATAAAAGAGTTTTGATTCCTAGTGGGAGGTAACGGACCTACGAGATCCATACTGATCATTTGGAACGGTCGCGAGCATTCTTTCGCTCGACCCATATTCCCAAGAGTTAAATGATTAGGATGTTTGTATGAATTACATTTGTGGCAGCTTAAAACGAATTTAGTTACATCTTGTAGCATTTTTGGCCAGAAGTATTTGAAATTAATTCTTTTTAAGGTTTTGTATATACCAAAGTGACCAGAAGTCGGAAGGGAGTGATTTTTATCTATTATGTTAGGCCTGGATTCCAATGGAATAACCTCTTTCCATTGAAATTTTGTGGTTAATGGGTTGCAACTTGAGATATAACGGAATAATTAGTTATTAACTACTTTATAGTTCGGCAATTGGTCAGGAGATTTTATACAAGTATTGAAAATTTTTAAATACCACGAATCAGTAGTGTCAGGAAATGTGTTAGTGGAACTATTTTCGTCATCACTAATAGCGGAAACATGCATTATACGAGAGAGACTATCGGGAACTATATTATCAGAGCCACTATATGCTTAATTTCGAAGTTAAAAGCGGAGAGTCTTACACCCCAACGTGCCAAGCGGCCTGTTGGGTTGTTTAAGTTGAGAAACCATTTCAGCGCTGAGTGGTCTGTGTAGACTGTAAACTTTTTGCCATTTTCTAGATAGCAACGCCAATGTTCAATTACCGTAAGAACAGCTAATGCCTCACGCTCAGTGGCTCTATAATTGCGTTCATTGTTAGACAACGATTTACTCATAAATGCAATTACTTTTTCACTGCCGTCAATATTCTTTTGAGATAATACTGCACCAATTCCGTAATCACTAGCATCAGCATGAACTTCAAAGGGCTCGGAAAAATTCGGGCATGATAGTATTGGTGGTGAGGTGAGACGTTTCTTAAGCTCTTGGAACGCGATATCAGCTTCACTGGTCCAAGCAAAGGGAGGTGATTTTTTTCCATGAGAAGTAAGTTTATTTAATGGAGCCGCAATCGAACTAAAATTAGGTATGAACCTTCGGTACCAAGATGCTGCACCAAGAAATTGCTTTATTTGTTTTTTATTAGTGGGCACAGGATAGTTGATTATAGCGCATATTTTATCTGGATCCGCTTGCAATCCATTTGAATCCACAACATAGCCAAGATATTTTAAGCGTTGTCTAAAAACTGACTTTTTTAGAATTTTATTGTAAGATTTGCAGATTTAAGTTTCTCTAGAACACGTGAAAGGAGTGACATATGCTGGTGAAACGAGGAAGAGACAATAATTATGTCATCGATGAAAACAAATACTTTATGTTCGAATTCAGGGCCATAAAATAGCGAATCAACCAAACGCTGTTGTGTAGCTGGAGCGTTTGTCAAACCAAACGCCATAGTCTTAAACTGGAAGGTACCTCGTGAAGGGATATAAAATGCAGTTTTGCATCTGTCCTCTTTTTTTATTAATACCTGCCAAAAACTTTTAGATAAATCCAAGCTCGTTAAATACTTGGCGTCACGTAAATTATCAATAATTTCAGATATATAGGGCAAACTATATGCATCTTTAACAGTGACTGCGTTTAGTTTACGACTGTCCAAACAAAACCTAAGCTCACCTTTTTTTTTTTGGAGTAAGTAGAACTGGAGATGACCATGGGCTTTCAGAGGGTTCGATAACGTCCTCTTTGAGCATATCATCTAGCTGTTCTATGATGATAAGCTGTTTTTCTGGTGAAATCCTATAATACCTTTGCCGAATGGGGGCAGCATCCCCAGTGTTAATAGTATGTGTTATTAAGGATGTACGTCCTAAGCCTCGTACCTCGTACGATATTTCCCGAAATTGAGAAATAATTTTGTCAGCGATAACTTTTTGAGAATTACGAAGATGATCGTAACTGCGCAAATGTTCATTTGTATCTGCTTTAATTATGCACCTCTGGTATCGAATTTGAAAATAATACTTCATCCAAATGTTGGGGAAATAGACCGAAGCTCCTCCAAAAATCCATGCCGAGTATTAGTGGGTTTTTCACATCCGGTACCACGTAGGCGTTTATTACATGAACTTGATTAGCAAATCTTATTGGCAGTTTGAGTTTTCCTATACAACGTAACTTTTGTCCCCCAGCTGCGACAAAATTTTGAGTTTTATCCTCATGCAGTTTGAAACCAGCATTTACAAACTGCTTAAAGGAATCATGATCTAGTAATGTTACAGATGACCCTGAGTCCAGCAAACCAACCAAGCAAGTAGTGCCAATAGTTACTTCCACAAACGGTCGAGAAAAGGTCTTTTGATTATTATTGCGGATTGAATTGACACAGTAGCACGAAAAAAATTTTGACAATGTGTCCAGCCACACACGCCAATCTTTATAATCAAAATTTTTGTTAAGAAATGTTATACGATGTTCAACACAATCCTTGGAAATTAGTTTTTTTGAGTGTCATTTTTAATGTTACAGCTACATTCTGGGTAAATAACGCCTTTCTTACCACATTTGAAACACACAGGGTATCTGGGTTCTTTACATTGTCCTAACGAGTGTGAGTGCACTCTGCACCTCGGGCAGAAAATAGCTATAGGGGAAACATTATTTTCGTTAGAGTCCACATCAATATCATTAGAATATTGTGAATATACAGAAGCAAGCTCAGTCTTTTGAGCCGACTTGAAGAAGGTTTGTCTATTATAGCTGGTAGGTGATTTATTATATGCAAATTCAGGCGCAAGAGTGTTATAGTTAGCTTTTGGTGGTTCTTGAAAATGACTCATACGAGAATTAATTATTTCATAATTGCGACAAATATTTTTAAGAGTTTGTATATCTTTAATATCTGTACAAGCAGCAAGGTCACTAGCGTAAGTAGGTCTAATATTATGAAGTAAAATTTCTAATTTCTCATCTTCAGATAGGGATTTTGAGAGACGAGAAAACATACCATGCATTACGGCCAGATATATGGTTATATTTTCCAGTTCACCTTGTGTGCGCAAGCGGATCTCTGACATTAGGCGATAATCGTAATCAGAGGGGCTAAAATCTTTTTTTAACAATTCGACGATTTCATGCCATGAAGTAACGCTATCTTTGATACAATGGTACCAATGTAAGGCATCGTCAGTAAAAATTTCAAAAGCGAAGGACATTATTTTATCGGGACTAATATTACGAGATTCTATAAATTCATCAATTTTTTGAATAAAAGATCGTACACATGATTTTCCAGAGAATTTTATTTTACTGATTTCCGAGGCCAGATTACGTTCACAAGAGACTGATACTATAGTAGGTTCTTGAAGACTATGCACAGATGCGGTTACTGAAGGAAGTTTTGGTTCCAAGGACAATAACTCTTTATACTGGTTATTAAAGTTAGAACTACTTTTCTTTTAAAAATCAGTAGATTCCTGACATTTTGGAATTATTCTATTGAGTCTATTGAGTACATGATGTAATGTAGTTTCTGTACGAGAAAAAAGATTTTTGACAATTTTTGCTTTAAGTCCTATAATATTATTGTGTCTTTTGTAAGGTGTCCTTTAGAGATTCTAAACTCAAACTCAAACTCAAACTCAAAAATCTTTATTCAATATAGTGCTTTACAGGCACTTATTAACGTCAAAATAAAAACATAAAAATCTTCAACCAAGAATCTAATTAACTAAATTATTTAATCCTTGTATGTACACACACCCCAACCATTATTAAGATGTGCGGAAATACAAGTCAAATGAAAAAAAAAATTGACTCTACACCTGTTCGGAAATTGGGAGAGCCTTCTCAAGAAGAACAGGCAAGAAACTCGGAAGGTCTTGTATTTTTTTTGTCTCCTCTTTTAAAATGCCAACATTACAATATTATATTTCACAAACATTTTTTTAAATAATATAGAAATGCCTGTCGGTGTGAGTGGAACAGTTACTCGAATGAAATTTATCCCACTATCACAAAGTGTTAACACCCTTTAAACGTCAATTATCACATTTTTTGTCAATCCCAAGCAGTTTTATCTGTCATATAATCAGACACTTTATAATATGCTTTTTTCATAAGTGCGCCCTTGATAGCGACTTTAAATTTATTCAAGTTAAGTGCTTTAATATTATTTGGGATTTTATTGTAGAAACGTACACAAAGGCCTTTGAAAGAATTATTAATTTTTTTAAGCCTAGTATTTGGTAACGCTAACATATTCTTTTGCCTAGTATTTACTGAATGAATATCACTGTTTTTACAAAACGAATGTATATTTTTATGAACATATACTATATTCTCGTAAATATATTGCGACGCGACGGTCATAATACCAATTTCTTTAAATTTTTCTCTCAAAGAGTCTCTTATTTTAAGGTTATAAATAGCACGAATAGCCCTTTTTTGCAGCACAAAAACAGTCTGAATGTCGGCAGCATTTCCCCACAGCAAAATGCCATACGACATCACACTATGAAAATAGGCAAAGTATACAAGTCTTGCTGTATCAACATCAGTCAGCTGACGTATTTTCCATATAGCGTAGGCTGCAGAACTAAGTCTCTTCGACAATTTATCAATATGTGGGCCCCACTGAAGCTTTGAATCTAAAGTAATACCAAGAAATACTACGGTATCCACAAGGTCCACATTTTTATGCTTTATGTTAACAGTGGTGTGAACCTCTTTAACATTGGGTAAAACAAATTTTATACATTTAGTTTTCCCTTCATTGAGGCACAAGTTATTCGCATTAAACCAGTAAACTATTCTTGAGATAGAACTATTTACATCGTCATAAATTTGCAATCGTCTTTTAATTTTAAACATAAGTGAAGTATCATCTGCAAATAATACAATCTCATGCCTGTCTTGTACGAAATCCATAGTAGTGTAATTTCCTGATCAGGGTGTCATGATGAACGCAATCAAACGCCTTGGACAAGTCACAAAAAACGCCCAGCGCATCATGTGAGTCCTCCCAGGCCTCATATATATTTTGTATTAACTCAACACCAGCATCAGTTGTTGAGCGACCCTTTCTAAAACCAAATTGTTTACAGTGTAGAAGATTATTTCTGTTAAAAAAGCTTTGCATTTGTTCCAACATTATTTTTTCAAAGATTTTGCTAAAAGTAGGTAGCACAGAGATAGGTCTAAAATTATTGGGGTCTGATGTGCTACCAGATTTGTGTAATGGAATAATTTTACTCAGTTTCATTAGATCAGGAAACACACCACAGTCAATGCAATCATTAAAAATACTAGCAAGTATTGGAGCTATTGTTTCTATTACAGATTGGGAAACATCTACAGAGTTGCCCCACAGATCCACGGTTTTCTTTTTATTCAGCGCTTTAAATGACTTTATTAAATCATTTGCACAAATATGGGCAAATTTAAATTTATCATCACAAGTTTTAACATAATCTTTTAGAATAGATTCGGCTACAGTGGGGGAGGAATCCAAAGATTTTGTGATTGAAACTGGAATGTCAGTAAAGAATTTTTCAAATTCTGTAGCTACCTCAATATCTACTGTAACTTTCTTATTTTCAATATTTAAACAAAAATTGTTGTTATTAGTTTTTACTCTTCCGGTTTCATTATTAATGATGTTCCATGTCGTTTTAATTTTGTCACTACTATTTTTTATTTTAGAGCTTAAATAATTGGACTTTGCAAATTTACAAACTTTTTTAAATACTTTGGAATAAGTTTTTACATACAATTTAAATTGATCACTAGTATTTAATGAACGCTCATTGTAAAGTTTTTTTATTAATAACAGCTATAAAATATAACAAAAGCATGTACGAACTATTTTGTATTTGCCGTATTCCTTGTTCAGTAGTTCCTGTTCATTTATAATATACTGTAAACATGTAATTTCGATTTAAATTAGGTTTCTTAGTCTATGTAAAATTAATCAAATAGCACATTTTTTTCTACTCGATTGAACGAATATTTATGATGGCAATTGTATGAGAGGGACACGCCAAGATAAAGTGAGTCTCTTTCGAGCCCGTTTTCATGCGGTTATCAAGTTATTCAATAAAGAACCATAATCCGTAAGTAATACGGTTTACTTTAGTTTGACAATATAATTCTAGTGAGCATTCTAGTTGTATTATTAGTTCCATGGTCATTACTTTAATAGGTCACATTTGACAGTTCATCAAAGCTATTCACTGGTAACCTTGTAATGGCGATCACACAATATTATTTATTTTTCGAATCATTAAATCGCACTTGTTTTAATTGCCACATATTAAATTATCGAAATGAAAATAAGGACTATTTTTACACTTATCTTTTTAAAAAATTCCTAAATTAAATAAATAATTTAAATTAACGGAAACTTGACGTCATCACAAGGTCATAGTCGAAAGCCAATTTTCTTTTTTATGCTAGAGTTGTTTGAGTCATACGTTTAATTTCTCGGGTAACATTCGAGTTACTAAGTGGAATTATGGAATATACACCGTAATTTACTTTTCTTCAGCAGACCATCAAAAAACAACGTTTACTTTTCACTATGGGATCAACTGTAAACTCTCGCTTTTTGTTCAATGTGATGGTCTGAATAACCTATTGATATTTCTAGAGTAGTAAAAAAACACGGTGTATGTACACAGTAAAACCAAATAATAATAATATATTAAAGTAGGTAGGTACCTAACTAGCACCCGTACTAGCTATTTTCGGGTTTTCACTATGAACTGTCATTGAGAAAAATTTTAATATTCATTACCTTCTAGTTTAGTGATTAGTTATGTTATGGTGGCGCTCATGGATATATAAGTGTATTTTAAAACTACTGGTAAAAATTAAGAACTAAAGTTAGCAAATAGGCTATACATACCAATCTTATAATAATAATATAGGTAAGCTTGGAAGTGATTTTTTGCCCCCATAAATAAGCCAGCCTCTTTTAAAGAAATCAATATTTTTTTTCTTATAGAGAATTATTTTCTTCAATAATACCTATACAAGTGGTTATGAATTGCAGCAGTATCAAACTTATCGACACTGATTACTTTCTTTCTCTGGTTCTCTCCCTTTTTTTGGGTGAATGTTAAATTCGTTCTTCTGTGCCTGACTGTCCATATTTCTCTTTTACGATTTGAGTAACGGTCTTCTTTCCTATTTCTAATGTTTCGGCAACACGATCTCTAAAGGGACGAGGGTCATCGAAAACAGATTTTAGTTTAAAAGTTGAATTAAATGAGAAAACCAGGTCAAAATAGAATAATAAATAGAGTACACCAACCAAGCACAGTCACTTCACAACATACAAAACAACTGTACGTAGTTGTGTGCTGTCGACATAATTAATAACAAATCTACCCACTAAAAACTGCATAATGCACTAGCTTTTGTATTGCCATATAAAATAAGGTGGAGTGTGAAGTAAAACAAGGAGTTTCCCTGTCGTAAACAAAATAGAAATATACTCACTCTTCATCTTTTACTTGGGATCTTTATTAACGATCTTTTACTCCAAATTAAAAATGAATAAGAAAGAATTTTCCAACCGAATGGAAAAATGAAAATGACTTCATATCTTTCCACGAGGACAGTCTTGATTGTAAGATGGTGCGAATACAATCAAATGCCTCTTATATACTTATGTATCAAGTAATAAAAGGAGAATACCGGTTTTTGTATGAAAACCTGTACTCATTGCTTTTAGGTGAAATAATCTTTTCTGATCAGGGTATCGTTTAATATTACCACCGTCATCAAAGATTTTTCTTTTCGAATCCGCAGTGCTGAGATTTTTTCGCAAAAAAAAGCCCGCCTAAAATAAGCAATACAGCAAATATATCCACCGTGTTCCAGCCCCCGTAGCACGTCCACCAAAACACGATATGATAAAGCGATTTATCGCGGTGAACTGTCAAAATACGACGAAACCCTATTGTATTTTGACAGTTCACCGCGATAAACCGCTTTATCATATCGTGTTTTGGTGGACGTGCTAGGGGGGCAGATAAGCATTTTTAGTTAACATTTTTAGCATCTCTGCGTTTCATTAACGATGGTGCTTGTTTCTTTTGCTGGTTGTCATATGTTTATTTAAACATTTCTATCACAAAATGTTAGCAAATGCCCATGATGATAGAATATTGTCAAAAATGTTAACATTTCCTAAATGAAACGACTAACCATTGACCTTTAAGCTCAATGCAAATGACTGGTATTGAAATTGGATTTCAGCATCAAATAACCAAATAACCAAGTATATTTTTTCGAATTCGATTTTTTTTTCGAAATAACAGCAAAATATAACAAAACCAAACAAAAACACAAAAGATGCGTACGTGCATTCACATGTATTTTACCTCTGAGAGCGCATCTATTGCTATGACAATAAAGGTCATCCACATATGAATTCAGAAGTAAAATAACTGTGAATGCACTTGTAAGCGTAGCGTAACCGACGTTTTTTTTTTTGCGGGACCTATGCTGTTAGCCGCAGATGGCTGTTACAGCTTCACCTTAATTATTTATAAGAAGGCGAGAACTTTCGTGAGTTCTCAAGCCTCGTTTGGCTTACCAAACCTGATGGATTTCTATCTCAGAGAGGCATCACCACAGGGGTGTCCCGCTGTCTGAGTAGAGTCACCAGGCGGGTTATAGCCGGTGCGGGGATCGGCTGCAACGCGAGCGCGCCTCTGAGGCACGGACGCTCGAGTTCGCCGTGTAGTGGAGGGTGGAGAAAAGCGACCAGGCACATATCTGTACCTGGTATATCGCAAGCTGTGTAGACCGGGCCTTCGCACTCTTATTCGACGAGTGCGGTGTGTGGGACTAGTGCGTGGGTGTGCAGTGTTTGATCGAGAATTGGAAGGCGGAGGGAGGAGATCATTCGCCCGAGTGATAGGATCGGGGGGAAGCGTAACCGACGACCGGAACTCACAGTGTTTATAGGTCAGCCTTAGGCTGCGGTCCGAAAACCGATAAAAGTTATGAGCAGCTATGTAGATCGCTACATGTTTATTCTTATAATACCTAATCGAACGGATTTTTTTAGTAATAATACACATATCAAAAACAAAAATATTTCAATCGTCGTCCAATCAATTATTATTATTCTGGAGTCGTTTTTTCGTTTTTCTATGCTACGATTCGATTTTTTTGTTATAGCAGTGCACATACTGTATTAATTGTCAAATTCTTAACTGCCGGAAGTCAGGAATTCGGGTTAACTTTTTTAAATTTATAATTATAACCCGGACTTAATAATTATTCATAATTCATAATTATCAATAATTTCTGGCTGCATGAAATCTTCTCTAATAAACGCATTACAAGTGGAATGTTGCGAACCCCCTCTAAAGTTGAGACGCCAATTCCTTTCCGATCGCTTTATTTTTCGTGTTTCCTCGTTTCGCTCACTCCGCTTTCTAACCTAACCTGATCTACAGTTTTTAGATTTATCCTATAAATTTCGATACCGCTTAATATCAAAGCGATCACTTGTGACTTTAAAAAGGCCGCGGGTCCGAATAGCAATCGACTTCTATAGGGACTCGGGTCCAAATAGTCATCTGTATTCTTAATTTGGCATGGCTGTACATTGTTTCATTTGTCAAGTCTCAGAAAACTTTTAACTAATTCCGAATTCCGCCATTTTAATAAAATATCGCCATTTCGTTTCTCTCATGAGATGGAGGACTAATACAGGGGCGGTCGACTTTTCTATTGGCGCAATGAGACATACCTACTAGGGATACATCGAGTGTTACCTCAAAAAACATGTTTTTAAATATCCTAAAATGGTAGTAAATAATAACAAAAGATTCATAGATGTTAACCATATTTTCTGATGATAAACATCTTTTAAAACATAAATTTGCGTTATTTAACTAAAGTTAATATTTTTAAGTATATTTTGTTTAAAATTATCCAGAAAGACTTGAGTTTGAAGATTATTTATTAAATGGATAATGGATGTAAAGTCAATGTTAGAACTGGCAACATACATTCACAAAAAATATGGCCGAATTTATATTTCTGGCGCATGAATTATTTTCCTTTTGTTTCTCCATTGCGAATTTACGCAATAATATCGAAGTGTGCTTGCTTTTGAGATAACGACTTTTCTTGATAGTGTCTTTTTGTGTTTTTACATGAGAAATAGACTCGTTTGGTGACAGTGACTTGTTTTGATTTTTGTGTTAAACTTGAGTACTTTTTCGTGTTGTTACTTAGATTTAATTGCTTTTCCTGAGACAGTGACTCTAAAACGTGTCAATTTGAACAATAGTTTGTCAGGGAACATGCCTGATAACCTGAAGAGAAAATGTCTCAAGTGTGGAATCTCACCACAAGATGATGCAATTGCAAACATTATACTATATCGCTTTCCAAAGCCAGGAACAACAAATATTCGACGGTAAGTGTTGAAATTGACCAGTTTAAATACTTCTGACATTGCCACGTCCTTTTTTTGTTATTCAACAAGCCTTCATCGCAGTTGTCAAACAACGACGTTGAAAACTTCTCTCCAAATATCCGAGAAATTATTTTATGAAACTGTCTATCCTGGCACTTGACACTAGCAGTAGGTAATGGTTGTTATCCTCTCTAACGACTAAATGCTACAATAAAAAAAAAGACAGAAAAGACCCCTGTTAAAGCGGTAGTGGTTATGTTCACAATAAAAAAGTTAACACTTCTTTGAGTTCTATTAGCGTTACTGCAAGAACAAAATTATAATAGTCTCTAAATTCCGTAGATTAAATATCATAATGATAAATGAACTTTCGCTCATAATATTTTCTTTTTCAGATGTGAAATGTGGGCCAAGTATTGTTTTCCAAATGACAGTTGGTCATCTGTGGACTTCCAACGTAAATTATATGCTGAGCAAAGGATTATAAGATTATATATACTATTGACTTTATTAATGTTGAAGAGAAGAGATTATCCAAACATGCTGTTCCAGATATGATTGGTTTTGACAAGGTGAATAAAAATAGCTTTTGTATATATCCTACCTGTTTATATCTGTGTTAAAATAAATATTTCTAGCATTTTATGCATTCAATGTGTGGATGCTGAGTCCTGAGAGTGGACTCCATCCTAAGACTTGTGATAGTTATATGCCGCCTGTAGAGTGCTCTTGTTGCATATTAATAATGATTATTTAGACAGTTCAGTGGTGTGACTATGGTTCCTTTATTGATTGATAATGCCAAATTTTTTACATTTCAAATTGAGACAGCATACTTTATCAATAGTGCTTGCACTCCATCCAAATGTCCGAGTCTGAGCACTATGGATAAAGTCTGTATTATCAATTTCAATTGCTATGCAAGCTGTACTATAAACTACAACTCCTTACAATCATCATCATCATCACAGCTCATAATATATTAGGTTGGGGAAAAAGTCTTTTCGCATTATAGTATGTATAAACTTGTAATAAAATCTCTTTGGCTTTACTATTTGTATCTGGCTGGTTTTGGTATCATTGAAAGTTTAAATTTTAAAGAACATAATTCCAAATTCAAATTAGGAAAATGTGTGATTTTCATTTGTTTTTCGTACCGCCAAGATGAGTGAATCTAATGAAGAAATTCGATACATTTTAAAATTTTACTACAAAAATGGTAAAAATGCAACACAAGCCGCGAAAAAAATTTGCGATGTTTATGGACCTAGTGCAGTGTCTGTGAGAGTAGCACAAATTTGGTTTAAGCGTTTTCAATCCGGAAATTTTGATGTCAAAGATGCACGTCGCTCTGGTCGCCCTATTACAGATAAAATGGATGCCATTTTTGAAAAAGTGGAGCAAGATCGGCATGTCAGTAGTTACGACGTAGCTGAAGAACTGGGAATTGACCACAAAACAGTTTTGGCGCATTTGAAAAAAACTGGGTACACAAAAAAGCTCGACATTTGGGTACCTCACGAGCTCACTGAAAGAAACCTAATGAACCGTGTACTCATTTGTGATTCTTTATTACGACGTAATGAAACCGAACCATTTTTGAAGAAGCTGATAACTGGTGATGAAAAGTGGATCACGTACGACAAGAACGTGCGAAAAAGGTCATGGTCAAAGGCCGGTCAGGCTTCACAGACTGTGGCGAAACCCGGGTTAACTCGCAACAAGGTGATGCTGTGTGTGTTGTGGGATTGGAAGGGCATTATTCATTATGAGCTGTTACCACCAGGCAGGACCATCGATTCTGAACTCTACTGCGAACAACTGATGAGATTAAAGCAAGAAGTTGAGAGAAAGCGGCCGGAATTAATCAACAGAAGGGGTGTGGTTTTTCATCATGATAACGCTAGACCTCACACATCTTTAGCCACTCAGCAAAAATTAAGAGAGTTTGGCTGGGAGGTGTTAATGCATCCGCCGTATAGTCCTGACCTTGCACCTTCAGATTTCCACCTGTTTCGGTCTCTTCAGAATTCTTTAGGCAGTGTCAGGTTAACATCACGAGAGGACTGCCAAAACCACTTGTCGCGGTATTTTGACCAGAAGTCCCAAAATTTCTATAGCAATGGGATCATGTCCCTACCTACAAGATGGCAAAAAGTTATCGAACAAAATGGTACCTACATACTTTAGTTAAATGTAAATAAACTATATTAAAAAATGTTTTGAATTTTCTTAAAAAATGCGAAGAAACTTTTTCCCCAACCTATTATGTCCCCACTGAGGGGCTCGAGGCTACCCAAGGGTTAGGGTAGTAAGGCCTAAGTCAGCCATGCCGGCCTCGTGCGGATTGGTTGACTTCATATACACCTTTGAATTTCTTTATAGATGAATGCAGGTTGCCTCATGATGTTTTCCTTCACCATTTATTCATTTATTCATTCAACAGTACACATACTGGTTTACAGACCAGAGTATCCAACGCACCAGAATGTTAGTCAAAATACAAAACAATATTACATTATGCGATTACAAAAATTATTAACAATATCTAATAATGAAAAAACACAATAGAATATTAAGAAAAAAAATGTCATACTTATCAACTACTTACCTATGTTAAAATTAAATAAAATAGAATTATAAATATCAACTTAATTTAAACATATAATATTGTAATAATCATTTCATACCTATTTAGAACGATACAATTATACCATAGGAGCATCGACAAATGTACATATGAAATTCTAAAAACGAAAGACACATTGGTACATGGCAGGATCGAACTACGGACCTCCCGATAAGAAGGACAGTGCCGAGTCCACAGCACCACCAATGCATCTATACTCTACTCCTTACTGTACTATAAATTAAAAATTTGGAACTCCAGTTAGATATGAATAAGCCAGTTAGATATTATTTAAACAATATACAATAAAAACTTGTCTAGAAGATATCAATTAATAGAAAATTGCGGGTCTGCTGGAAGAAATTTCATTTATGAAATAAGCAGATCCTTTGTACATTGTGTCTTATGTGTTGTTTGTGCTGTCTAGTTTTATGTGTACAAAAATTGTTAAATAAATAAATAGGTAATATAAGAAAAAAATCCTTGGTTTCTAAAAATAGTTCTATTTCTTTACAGGCATTGCCAAGACGTGGAGTCACATTCAAGACTTTTATGACTGAGATAATGTAAATCCAAATTTCGTGTTTGCTCCATCACTGAGGAAGGATCACCTTAACCCTAATTGCAAATAAAAGATGAAAGTTAGTCAGCTCAGGCAGCTCAGGTTTTGAGTCATTCGGTGGCTGCAGGCATGTTTGCAAAAATATCCCAAGGTAAACTTACCTACGTAATAATTTATATTGTTATATCAATTAATCTGAACCTGAAAATTTATAAAGATTTGATATGAATACCGAAAAATGTCTAAACTAAAATTTATAGCTCAGAGCAAAGAGTTCTGATTAAGAAAAGCCGTGGGTTCGATTCCCACCCCAGCCCCCATAGCATGAACACTGAAACACAATAATTATGATAAAACAATAAATCAATATGAACCAATATGAATGATAAAGCACTAAACTGTTTGATCATAGTGTGTTTTGTTGATCATGCTATGGGGCAGGCCTGATTAATTTTTTCTAGTTAAGTTTAATACCTTGACATACTTAAACATTTCCTACAAAGTTCATAAAAAATTAACAAACAGCAGCTGATTTTAACTGAAAGTATTATTTATAAAAATATTTCATCCAGATGTTGGAATGTAAGATTTGTCATTGTGAGGGTGAATAACAATGCAAAATAAGGAAAACAGCTAGAAGAAATAAGTCGATTGAGTTGTAGTGTTGGACTGTCGGATGGCTCCTAGGAAAATATTGCCTTAATTCCTAGTTTATATATTTCTATAGTTTTGACAATTTTCATTATTTAGTTTTTATTACATTTTCAGGGGAACTGCCTGCAGGTGCAATTACAACGACGGAAATTGTCGCCGTAAATAGCGACTCTGCTGTTTTGAGGAGGGGCAAACCACACTCAACAAACATAACCACGAACTCGCTGCATTTCAAACATTTTGAACTAATGAAAATGTAGAGTTTGTTGGATGCCGGAGCCCACCACCCACCACCTCCGAAAGATGGATGGGTCTGGACTTTAAGAGGTATTTTGCAAATATTTGAAAATCTTAAAGAAAAACAGGATTAAATATCTGTCAACCCGTCGGGTACAGCAGGATGCAGTGGAAAATTTATTTGGCTCAATCCAGGCAAATTGTGCAAATTGCCTGGATTGAAATCCTACTGCCTCACAATTTTATAGGTGGATTGAAAACATCTATAATTTCTAACCCACATAGAGTCAGGAAACTGTGAAACAGACATTTATTATACAATAATAAATAATTTCAAGGACATGTTTTCTACACCACACACAAGCCAACAAGTAAAACCCCTAGAAGCCCCTGATATTGTGATCAATATGCTAGCTTCAGTGGACCACACTTTTGAAGCAAGCATGACTGACTCAGTTGAAATGCAAGCTTGTGCTTATTATGTGGGTTTATTATAAAAAAAAACTGAATGTGACTTGTGGTGTTTGAGAAGATATTAAAGTTGACAGAAAATGTACATTCATTCATAGAATGTAAAGAGTATGTCGACATTAAGAAGAAATTAATTTATGCATCAAGAAATTTAATTAAATGTGTTGAAGACTGTGCTACTCTATGCGATAATTTCTCTTTAATGTCATCATCAATATTGGATTTAAAAACATTGTTATTAAAAAACCTCTGTGAGGATATAAATTTCACCTTTTAGAAACAGTGTGAGAAATATGTTTCAATAAATGTAAAATTATTATAAATAGTGTTTTTCACATAACTATTAAAAGGTATTGTACATTAAACAACCGAGAATATGTAGAATCTGCTTCAAAACTAGCAATAAAAAAGAAGATGAACACAATAAAACATAAATAAAACTATCATACTTTTATTTTATTTTTACCTTTACTATTCTGCGAATTCTGACGTGATTTATGGAAACTAGAAAATAATATGCAATGATTTATAATTAAAATCATTGCATATTATCTAGTTTCCATAAATTACGATTACAATAAAAAATTAATATTACACTGCTTTTGAATTTTACCGCGTAGATAGTGCGTGGGGCCACAGTAAGATGGCAGTACAGTCAAAATTTGTCCAACGTGTTTTTCTATGTAGTTGTCATTCTTCCCTTGGGTATATGTGTTCTGTGACAAAAATAAAGTTCTATTTTAGTTCAAAACTTGAGATGAAGCTACGAGATAGTGCTCGAAACATCTTCGCATATAATAGTATATAAAGGCAACGTGTTCGACGCTAGCCTAATACAAGGTACATAATGGGTGTTATTAACGAAGAAGCTGAGAACTACAAAAATAAAGGCAATGAAGCCTTTAAAGGTGAAAAGTACGATGAAGCAATTTCTTTTTATTCGAAAGCAATCAATCTTGCTGAGAAAGACAGTCGAGACTTAGCCACTTACTTAAAAAATCGAGCTGCAGCATATCTGAAATCTACTGAATATGAAAAGGTTATAAAGGACTGCGACGAAGCCTTATTAATTGTACCCGAAGATCCTAAGGCGTTATTTCGGCGGTCTCAGGCTTTAGAAAGCCTGTCTAGATTTGAAGAAGCTTATAGGGATGCCCAAACTATATTCAATGTAGATCCAACAAATAAAGCAGTCCAGCCAATTCTTTCAAGATTACATACTATAGTTCAAGAGCGAGCGAGACAAAATGCCCAAACCAGCAACAAAGTGGAGCAGATGTTCAAATTAGCTTTTGATATAAGTGAAAATACAGAAAAAAGAGAAAAAGCCATGTCAAACCTTTTAGTATTAGCCAAAGAAACTGCAGGTGCTGAAATAATGCTGAAAAATGGTGTAATTCAGAAAATACAAAAACTGCTTAAAGTGGAGAAAAATGTTGAAATATATGTAAATGCTGTGCGTGTAATCGGTCAACTCTGTAAGAGAAGTGTGGAACGAGCTAAAAGTATTATTAATATTTTGGGTGTCCCATGGTTTCTGGAAATAATTGATAGCAAAAATGAGGAGCAAGTGAATGCAGCTCAATATTGTCTACAAGTTATTTTGAACACTTTCTCAGGTATGGACAACAAAAAAGATTCTAAACCCAACGCCAAACTATGTGAAGAAAATAAAAGTGAATTGGATGTCCTGTTGACATGCTTGACATACTCCATTACAAATGCGGCAATTAGTGGTATTGCAAGAGATGCTATTATGGAGTTGATTATGAGAAATTGCCACTACAGTGCTATAAATTGGGCAGAAAGGTTTGTGGAAATTAAAGGACTACAAAGGCTATTAGCTGTGTGTAGTGAGCTTGAAGAATATAAATATGAGTCTGCAATGAATATCACATCATCATCGAGAACAATTGCAGCAGCATGCTTAGCAAGAATTTATGAAAACATGTACTATGATCAAGCCAGAGATTGTTTCAATAGTCACGTTGATGATTATGTTAAAGACAAATTGATGTCACCAGACCTAGAATCAAAGGTAAGAGTGACAGTAGCTATAACATCACTTTTAAGAGGCCCATTGGATGTTGGAAATTATGTCATTTCAAAGGAAGGTATTTTAGAAATGATTTTGGTTATGGCCCAAACCGATGATATGCTTCAGCAAAAGGTTGCTTGTGAATGTTTAATTGCAGCTGCTTCTAAAAAAGATAAAGCAAGGTCAATTATTAACAAAGGTGTAGACATCTTAAAAAAGTTGTACACATGTAAAAATGATGCTGTGAGAGTAAGAGCTTTGGTGGGACTTTGCAAGATTGGGAGCTTTGGAGGTGATGATGCATCTGTACGTCCCTTTGCTGATGGGTCAACAACAAAGTTAGCCGATGCTTGCAAAAAGTTTTTGGTTAATCCATCCAAAGATAATGACATACGAAAATGGGCTGCAGAAGGTCTTTCTTATTTAACTCTTGATGCTGATGTGAAGGAAAAATTATTGGATGACAAGTCGGCAATTCAAGCATTGATTGAACTAGCTAAAACAGGTGATCAGTCTTGTCTCTATGGTGTTGTTACAACTCTAGTTAATTTATGCAATGCTTATGAAAAACAGGAAATGTTGCCAGAAATGTTAGAGCTAGCTAAGTTTGCTAAGCATCATGTGCCTGAGCAACATGAGTTGGACGACCCCGACTTTGTTAATAAAAGGATTACTATTTTAGCAAAGGCTGGCGTTACATCTGGATTGGTGGCATTATCTAAAACTGTCAGTGATAATTCTAAAGAATTAATAGCAAGAGTTTTTAATGCAATTTGTAATATACCAGAACTGAGAGGTATAGTGGTACAGCAAGGAGGAGCCAAAGTGCTCATACCAATGTCTCTAGAAGGTACAAAAAATGGTAAGAAGCAAGCTGCTCAGGCATTATCTAGAATTGGAATAACAATAAACCCAGAGGTAGCATTTCCCGGGCAAAGGAATTTGGAAGTTGTTCGACCATTATTAAATTTGCTGCATCCAGACTGTACTGCATTAGAAAATTTTGAAGCATTGATGGCACTCTGCAACTTAGCAGGTATGAATGAGACAACTCGAAATCGAATCCTGAAAGAAGGTGGTTTAACAAAAATTGAACATTATCTATTTGAAGACCATATGATGCTGCAAAGAGCAGCTGTGCAATGTATATGTAATCTAATGCAATCAACAGAAGTTATAAAAACATATGATGGAAATAATGACAAAACTAAATACTTATATCTAATGTGTCAAGAGGAAGATGTTGATACAGCCAAAGCAGCAGCTGGTGCTTTATGTATACTCACCTCTGTCAGTAAAGCCTGTTGCCGTAAATTGCTAGATGTTGGTACTTGGGTGGAAACTTTGAGATGCTTACTAGCTAATCCAGATAAAGAGATTCAATATCGAGGAACATATTTATTATATAATATAATAAAAGATGATAAAGACATGGCTGCTAAGATTTTTGAAACAGATGTTATGGAAATATTGATGGCATTAACTAAACTAGATGATCCAGAATGGTTGAAAACTAAGGAAAATGCAGAGAAATGCCTTGAGGCTGCTGAGGGATTGGGTGTGATTAGGAAACCTGATGAATCATTTACTATGGAGACATACAAACCTGCTGAAGTTGAAGAAATAAATGAAGATGTGGAATAAGAAGTAAGATAAAATATTGTGAAGGCAAATAGTACAACTAATTTTTACAACACATTTTATAAAAAAAAAACAACTTTATACAAAATTCTAAGAATAGCAGAAAATAATTAAATTTACTGTAGTTGCTTACATATACTGTTAGAATTCATTGTAACAGTGATGTAAGAAAATAAAATAAAAAATAACTCTAATGTGAATGTCTTTAGGTATTAATTACTTTCTGCTGTCATTAATCAATTATTTGGACTATGTGGTATATGAACAAAAAACTGTATTATTATTATATAAATCTTACTTTAGTACCTATTTATTTATAAATAAAGATATTGATTCAAATATGTATAATTTCTCTTTTCTATTGTGTACCAAGACTGAAGAAGACTAATTGCACATAAAAGTGGGATTAGGAAGGGTGATGCAGGGTGATGATCATATTTAAAAAAAAAACCCGGCAAAGCGCGAGTCGGACTCGCCCATGAAGGGTTCCGTAGGATTTATGACGTATTAAAAAAACTACTTACTAGATCTCGTTCAAACCATTTTTCGGTGGAAGTTTGCATGGTAATGTACATCATATATTTTTTTAGTTTTATCATTCTCTTATTTTAGAAGTTACAGGGGGGACACACATTTTACCACTTTGGACGTGTCTCTCGCGCAAACTATTCAGTTTAGAAAAAAAATATATTAGAAACCTCAATATGATTTTTGAAGACCTATCCATAGTATATTTCACAAATTGAACGTATACAGAAAAGATTTGTGAAGTTCATCTGTTTTCGTACTAAGCAGCACTATAAGAGCGACAATTACAGACAACTGTGTGAACACAATCATTTACTTCCCTTGTTCATGCGTCGAAAGATAGCAGATCTTATCTTTCTCATTAAAATCGCACAAAGCCTAATCGATTGTCCGGATCTACTTTCAAAATTAAACTTTAACATATCTAAGCTAAACGTGAGAGCGAGAAATTTATTCTCCATACCTGTTGCTCGTTCGAACTACAGGCAAAATTCATTTTTATGGAGAACCTGTAACAATTTTAATAAGGTAATTAGGCATTGTGACATAGACATTATTAACACAAGCGTTACAAAGGCCAGGCGTACTTTCAGTGATTTCTTTTTATCCCAGGTCTAATTATATTTTGTGTTGTTAATTTTTATAACTAAGTATATTATATCAGTCAGTATATCAGTACCCAACACTAGCAAAGTACTTAATTGTTTCAAGTGTTATTTTTATTATTGTTAATAATAACATGAGTATTGTGTCTGCCCACTGCTCGAACTTATACTAATCTGTAACTATTAGTGTAAACTTATTTATCTATAATTTAAGCTACTCAATTTTTATTATTGTTAGTTTACCAAATACAATAAAATTAAATAAAATAGATACCCCACACATATATATGGGTTTGATGAAAAAAAAAAATTCGAGTTTCAGTTCTATGTATGGGAACCCCCAAAATTTATAGCTTTTTTTATTTTTGTGTGAAAATCTTAATGCGGTTCACAGAATACATCTACTTACCAAGTTTCAGTGTAGTTCTTATAGTTTTGGAGAAAAGTGGCTGTGACATACGGACGGACAGACAGACATGACGAATCTATAAGGGTTCCGTTTTTTGCCATTTGGCTACGGAACCCTAATGACTTAGCGAGACAATTCTATATCGCGGTAAACAAGAATTATATTGACTTACCTACTATTTTATTTAATTCTATTGTATTTAAAATGTGTAGGTACAAATCGCGGAAGTCTAAAAACTGATAGACAATACGAGTACGTCTATGTTTAGCTAGGTGACTATGGTCCATTTAAAAACTTCTTAAGCAACAAATAGATTTGTACGACTTTAAGATGTGCAGTAGGAGATAAGCTTTTCGAAAGATTGCTGTAAAATTAGATTCCATAATTATTCATCTACAAGCGAAATAACGCAAAACCGCTTAATCACTTTCCCACACAAGCTATCTTCGCATTTGAACTCTTATTCCACTTACCACCAGGTGGAATAGAGTCATTTGCTCATTTGCTTGATCTTCTATACAAATCCTTGCCTTGTACTTATATAAAAACTAACTCCTAAAAATTAAGGATCCTTCCATCATCAGCTTGGTTTCAAAGTCAAATTATATAGCTAATTATATAAGGTATAACAGAGGCTATCAAGATCTTAAGAAAATGCCTACAAAAATCAAAATGCTGCCAAAAGTTACTATTCCACGCGGACGAAGTCGCGGGCACAGCTAGTACATCATAAAAAAAGAAATATAAGCGTCGAATTGAGAACCTCCTCCTTTAACCTTTTTCGAAGTCGGTTAAAAAACCTCAGACACCCCAAATTATTTTTACTATAACATACCTTAAAAGAACTACATACCAGGGGAGGTCAAAAAGTTCGCGGAATGGAGGGGTTGTTGGGGGTTGGTTTACTCGTCCAGGTAGGTACTAGTTAAGCACATCATTAACAGTATAGAGGGTGTCCCAAAAAATAGTGTCAAGCGAAAGTCCAGAGTTTGAGCACCTCTTGGAGTACCCGAATCACCCCCATGTATGTTCCGCGATTATTTTAGAGTAATAATTTTTTTTCTGACTTTTTGAAAATTTCGATCTAAAGAACTTAAAAATTTTTAATAAAAAAAAGTTGAACATATTTAATGGCGCCTCTTCACAATGGCCCATGATGGCCAAGTATACACAATCACGATTGTGTAGAGGGCATGATTGTCTATGATCGGCCATCATCGCCGGTAATTGTGATGGCGCCTCTTCACAATGGCCCATGATGGCCCATCAAATGATCGTCCATCATTGCCGCCATGATCGGGCAACTCTCCACACAATCGTGAACATTCATTTACTAACTGTTTACTGTTATGATAAGACGTCTATCAAAAATATTTTACAAAAACTAAAAACCGACTTCAAAAACACTGAAAAGTTAAAAATAATATAAGAATAGGTACGATGATCTCCTCGAAAGTCTTAAAATTTGTCACCGACTTCAATCAATATAGAAGTGTGATATTGTTTGTACGTACCTATTCTTATATTATTTTTAACTTTTCAGTGTTTTTGAAGTCGGTTTTTATTTTTTGTAAAATATTTTTTATTTTTTAGTGAATGCAATCTTATTAGTGAAAGAAGCCCTAATTTAAAAAATCGAGGAAAACGCTAATTTTAAGTAAATTAGCGTTTTCTTCGATTTTCTTGGGATCCCATCATCAGATCCTGATTTTGGTAACCTTGGAAACACCCCAGGAGTATTCTCTATCAAATACAAAAAAAATTATAATCGGTCCACAATTGGCGGAGTAATCGCGTAACATACACACAAAACACGTTGGACAAACCTTAAAATTTAAGGGTTTTCCTCGATTTTCATGGGATCCCATCATCAGATCCTAACTTTGGTGACCATGGGACTACCCTTGGAGTATACTCTATCGAATACAAAAATAATTTTGAAAATCAGTCCACAATTACAAAAATTAATCGTAAGCGTAATCGCGTAACATACACACAAAAAAAAAACATAAGCATCAAATTGAGAATCTCCTCCTTTTTTGAAGTTTGTTAAAAATGGACATCGAAGAGATTATCGCGGCAGCGGCAATATTTTTACTTAGCTCTTATAATCATCTACTTAATGTGCCTGAAAAAAAAACATCATATGAGTAAAATTTATTTACCGAGAAGTCTACACTGTACTCGAGACAAATACGTACTGAGTAATCGGCGATTGTGTGGACGCGTATGCCATCATGGGCCATCATTCCTTTGATGTACCGACAATTCGCCGATTGCTCACAATTACCGGCGATGATGGCCGATCATAGACAATCATGCCCTCTACACAATCGTGATTGTGTATACTTGGCCATCATGGGCCATTGTGAAGAGGCGCCATGAGTAATCGGCGAATTGTCGGTACATCAAAGGAATGATGGCCCATGATGGCATACGCGTCCACACAATCGCCGATTACTCAGTACGTATTTGTCTCGAGTACAGTGTAGACTTCTCGGTAAATAAATTTTACTCATATGATGTTTCTTTTTTCACGCACATTAAGTAATGATTATAAGAGCTAAGTAAAAATATTGCCGCTGCCGCGATAATCTCTTCGATGTCCATTTTTAACAGACTTAAAAAAAGGAGGAGATTCTCAATTTGATGCTTATGTTTTTTTTGTGTGTATGTTACGCGATTACGCTTACGATTAATTTTTGTAATTGTGGACCGATTTTCAAAATTATTTTTGTATTCGATAGAGTATACTCCAAGGGTAGTCCCATGGTCACCAAAGTTAGGATCTGATGATGGGATCCCATGAAAATCGAGGAAAACCCTTAAATTTTAAGGTTTGTCCAACGTGTTTTGTGTGTATGTTACGCGATTACTCCGCCAATTGTGGACCGATTTTCATTTTTTTTTGTATTTGATAGAGAATACTCCTGTGGTGTTTCCAAGGTTACCAAAATCAGGATCTGATGATGGGATCCCAAGAAAATCGAAGAAAACGCTAATTTACTTAAAATTAGCGTTTTCCTCGATTTTTTAAATTAGGGTTTCTTTCACTAATAAGATTGCATTCACTAAAAAATAAAAAATAAAAACCGACTTCAAAAACACTGAAAAGTTAAAAACAACATCACACTTCTATATTGAAGTCGGTGACAAATTTTTAGACTTTCGAGATCATCATTTGGTGTGATCTTGTTTGTACCTATTCTTATATTATTTTTAACTTTTCAGTGTTTTCGAAGTCGGGTTTAGTTTTTGTAAAATATTTTTGATAGACGTCTTATCATAACAGTAAACAGTTAGTAAATGAATGTTCACGATTGTGTGGAGAGTTGCCCGATCATGGCGGCAATGATGGACGATCATTTGATGGGCCATCATGGGCCATTGTGAAGAGGCGCCTTTAATGTTTTTCTTTATGCCACTGAATTATCTTTAGTGCTTCTTTTATGTCTAAAATAATCAGCTTCGTAACTTTAGTGGAAATTTAGAAAACGGTAGTGTAAAGTCAAAATTTGAATGTTAGTGAATAATTACTTAAAAATTCATCTTTAAATTAAAAATCTAAACAGGCGAATTCATGGTTTCTAAGTATGTGTAAAAACTTCTCTAGACTCTCTGCTTTCATAATAATAAAAAAAAGTACTTAATAGGGCTACTTTGGCTTAAATCGGCCATCAAAGACAGCAAGGTGAAAATTTCATAAAACTCGACTTCTGAATAATTTTTTTTTAAAATTCCAATTATTTATTAATAAACCAAAAATGATTGTAGAAAAGCTAAAAATTTATTATTTGAAGGTCAAAAATAACTGTTCCTGCTGCCATCTTTAATTAGTTCTGCTGCAGAACTAATAAAATTGCTCGATTCGGATTTCGATTCGATTTTCGAATCTCCTGCGTGCTAGCCCCACCGATCGCCGTTTGCCTCACGTGAGCGCGGTTTGGTGCATCCCCCTTGGGGTATTGTGTTCTGTGGTGCATCCTATCAGCGCATTCGAGAAACGGGTATGAATGCTCCAAGCTGGCAATAGAGATATAAGTCGAATGTCTATGAGGGTGCGGTTCGAAATTTGATATCAGCGCTTGTATGCGCTTTTTGCATGCAAACAGTCGGTTCAAAATTGCTCATGATAGCAGGCCCCCGTCACTCGCGCAATGCAGCGTTATAAATACCTACCGCTAAGTAGCGCGCCGGCGCTCCGACCGGCAGAGGGCCGCCGCGCCGCACGCGAGACTTTTATTATTATTATCGTATCTTGTAACTTGTTTTTTTTCATAAATTTGTTTTTTATTATTTTGTTTTTTATTGGTTTCTTTTTGTTTATTTTATTGCTTTTTTGTTTATTATATTAATTTGTTTTTTTTTATCAATAATTTTTTATTTATAAATTTCTTTTCAAAACTAAAAACGGGATTTTTATACCTAAATCGAATAATTTTTCGAAAATTTTCGGTTAAATGTTAATTCGAAAAAAGTTCTACTTGCATTGTGGTTTATAAAACCACACAATAATTTTAATTTAATCAATTTATTTAACCATTCGGTGGTACATTACTGTGAAGCTATTGTAAGTTGTTAAAAGACAAAAAAATGTATTTTTTTTCATAGTCGAAATTCGAAGTTATTCGAACTAATAAGACAGTAATTCGATGCCATAGTAACAATCTTCAGTCCTCAGCAACATCGTCACTTAACATCGGCTGAGATGAAAACCAAGAATTTGTATTTTTTTATAATTTTTAAATGTATTAATGACGATAAAATAATATTCTATTCTCTTATTTTTTGCCATGTACTAAGTATTTTAAAATTTTCAATATTTGCGCACTGCCAATTTAGAAGTAGATTATGAGGAATAATGTATATAATTTAACACCAATCATGTATTTTACCATATTCTTGCAAATAAAGTACTATTGTTATTATCATTTTATAAAATTAAAGCACATTTGAGTGGGGCTTTCCTCGCAATCAATTTATTTCATTAATCCTACGTATACCATTTTGTTTATGTTCTTTGTACAACCCTTATGTTTTCGCTCGATGACGCAATCACGCGGTGTACGCGGGAATCTCGATTCTCGGCTCGCGTTTATAGAGACCTTTTCTTCTTGCAGCGACTTTTGTTTGTCGGTTTTGGCTATTATTATTACAGCGATTCGAGCGTTTCTATGGGAGTGATGTATCTGTTACGTAGTAACTATTAACTAATCTGTGATGATAGGCGCATTTGTAAGCGGAATAACAGAAAAGAAGAGTGCACTGTCTCTAGAAATGTCATTGACAAAGTAAACGTTAGATTCCCGCGGAGTTTAATTTTTCTCGTTGACATGCTCAAAGTCTGCTTTGACAAAGTAACTACGATAAAATAACTTTCATCAAAGTATACTTTGATTCCAGTTGATACCTACATTGTTTACTTTGATTATGTTAATAAATACAAGTACTTTAGATTATCATTAGTTTTATTTCTCTTTACACACATTGTTTTATTACAATTTTATAAGCACACGAGCAACCGAGCAACGCTTCATTTCCGAGAACGGACCAACCATAGAGGTAGGTAGAGTGTTGTCCAAGATAAATGTAATGTAGTAACTCATAGACAGACCATAAACTAACACGCCTCCTTACATTTATATTGGAACACATCAATAAATTTTACTTTAACTCTACTCTTACATAATCAACACACTTAACTTAAATCAAATTAGCATTAACCGTTTTATAGTAAACATAGCATTTCTCTAAATTTAATGAACTTAACATGACCTAATGATTTAGTAAAAATATCTGCAATGTTTTCATTAGAATCAACTTTAACAATATCAATAATATTTTTCTTATAAAACTCGTGTACATAATGATAGTGAACTTCGATATACTTGGAGTTCTTCGTGAAATTCCCAAACTTTGCAATAGTTAACGCTCCAGAGTTATCTTCAAATATTTTTACAGGTGTTCTTAATTCCACAAACATATCATTTAAAATATTAAGTATTAAATTTATTTCAGTCACACACTCTGACAGCGCTACATATTCTGCAAATGTCGAAGATTTGGTTACAGAACCTTGCTTTCTAGACCGCCATAAAATTGCATTACCATACAACCTTATCACAAATCCTGTAGTAGATTTCCTATCTAAGGAATGACCTGCCCAGTCGGCATCTACATAACAATCCAAGATATTATCACTTTTTACATTATATTTCTTATAAGTCAATTTTAATTTTTTAGACAAATATAAGTATTTTAACACACGAAGAGCATATTTGTAGTGAGTTTCATTGAAACAATTTTGGAATCTACTAAGGTAGTTCACACTAAAACATATATCTGGTCTAGTACCTGCACTTATATATAATAATGCTCCAATCAAATTTCGGTATTTTAAATCTTCATTTACATTAGCTTTTTCAAGTTTTAAATTAATTTCCATTGGTGTATTATACAATTTGCAATTTTCTAAATTATATTTCTTTGCTAATGATTCTATATATGTAGTTTGACTAAGAGTTATGACATTATTCTTACTGTAATCATAATTAATATCAATACCAACATAGTTCTGAACTTTACCCATATCTTTCATTTTGAATTTATTTGATAGTTTATTCTTAATTTCAGTTATTACACTTATATTTTCACAACAAATCAGCAAATCGTCTACAAATAGTAAAATATATATTTTTAAACTATCCTGTACCTTCGAATATAAGCAAAAATCATATTTACATCTTTCAAAACCAAGTAATAAAATGTAATCATTGAAACATTCATACCACAAACGTGGACTTTCTTTTAGGCCATACAGTGATTTATTCAATTTGTACACTTTACCAGAAAAATTATCAAAACCTAATGGCTGTTTTACATACACTTCAGAAACTACTTTTCCATTCAAGAAAGCTGTCTCGACATCCATCTGATGGATTTCTAAATTGAATTGACAACAATATGACAGCAATAATTTTAAAGATTGCATTTTGGCAACTGGGGAGTATGTATCTTCAATATTTTCTACCTGTTGGAATCCCCTAACCACTAACCTGGCTTTGTACATATTATTTGATTTCCTTTTGTACAACCATTTAACATCCAGCACCTTTTTGTCGACCGGTTGATCCACAAGTGTCCAGGTATCATTGTCACTAAGACTTTGCATCTCTCGATTCATAGCTTCCAACCATTGGTCTGCATCTTCCCCTGTAGTTGCTTCCTGAAAAGAACATGGATTCGTAGCATCACAGTAATTAACACAAACACTATAGTACCCATACTCTTCATCAAAACGTTTTGGAGGTACTATTTGCCTCTTTGGCCGAATATTATTAGATACTTCATTGTCAATTTCATTAGTTTCATTTATTTCCACTGCTTGTTCAATTTCATTTGTTTTACATGTACTTAAACTTTCTTTAATATTTTCAATCTGTTCTTCGTCTGCGATAGATATGTACTTCACATCTTCCTCTATTATATCCACATGTCGTGCTACAATCACTTTATTGTTTATCAGTACTCTGTATCCTATATCTGTGTAGCCGATTAAAGTGCCAAGTTCAGCTTTTTTATTCCACTTTGATGTCCGCTTTGACTCTGGTACTCTAACAAATACTTTGCTTCCATATAATCTCAAATATTTCAAAGAAGGCTTCTCATTAAAAAATATTTCATAAGGCGTTTTCAACTCTAATGTATTACTCAGTAATCTATTTTTCAAATAAGCTGCTGTTCTCACAACTTCAGGCCAGAAACATCTACTAATTTGAGCTTCTGCTAACAGACACCTCGCCATATCCATTATGGATCTGTTGTACCTTTCTGCTGTACCATTCAATTCATGGACATAGGCTGGACATGATCTTATTACTATTCCCTTTTGCTTTGCAAATTTTGAAAATCTCAAATTTATGTACTCCTTACCGTTGTCACATCGTAATTCTTTAATCGATTTGCCTGTTAAATTTTGCACTTCATTACAATACTCTTCAAAACAATCAAAAACTTGATCTTTAGACTGGATACAGTATACTCTAGCTAACTTGCTGTAATCATCAATAAAACTAAGGAAGTACTTTTCACCATTATTACCAATAGTTTTATGTGGCCCATTTAAGTCTGTATGAACAATTTCTAGAATATTGTTGGCTCGCCTCCTATTATTGTTAAAGGGTAAATTATGCATTTTATTTTCAATACATATACCACATTTCATATAATTTGTTTCAAGTTTATTTGGTAATCCATCAAGCATTTCATTTTTACACATTATATCTAAATATTTAAAGTTCACATGGCCAAGTGTACGGTGTAATTTTTCTTTAACTGACATACTCTGCATAGCTATATTTGAATTTATCATTTTTTCTCTAACAAAACTTGTCATTTTATATAATCTTTCATCTTTTTTTGCAATAGCTATTAATTTTCTGTAAGCGTTATAAATTTTTGCTGTATTACCTCTTGATATTATTGTATTTTTCTCTGTTATCTTTGATACACTTAAAAGGTTCGCTTTCATTTCTTTTACAAAGAATACATTATGCAATATTACTTTACATTTTCTACCATACACAGGAAAATATGTGACTATATTTCCAATCTTTGATGCTTCTAAGATGCGACCATCACCAACTTTTACTTTCACAGGATTTTTCAAGATTACAAAATTTTCAAAATATTTGTCACTGTTTATTATGTGGTCTGTACAACCACTATCTAGGAGCCAATTTACAATACCCTTATTACTCTGAGATGGTAAACTCTTTTCACTTTCTATGGTATTTGCCACTATAGTTACAAAATTATTTGACATTTTAGATTGTGCTGCATAACTATGACCTCGATTTTCGTTATTTTGTTCTTGATAATTTTTGTTGTGATATACTTTTCTATACCTACAATTTTTTATGTAATGACCGTATTTTCCACACTTGTAACATTTGCCTTTTTGATTGTTGTTATACTGTGGCACTGAATTATTTTTGAAGTTTTTTGATACAGCCTTGAACGCATTTTTATTATCCTGAGGCAAATCTGTTTGGTTTTCTTCTAAAAATTTCATTTTAATCTTACTTTTCAGGTATTCAACTGTCTTTTCTTTTTCGGGCAACAAATCTATTAAATCGCCCAAGTGGCTGAACGTAGGGGGTAAAGACTTTAACATATAATTCAGCTTTTCATCTTCACTGACATACGCCCCTGCATTTTTTAATTCATTAACGCATTTTTCAAAGTCATGAAAGTACTCATCCACGAATTGGTAATTTTTTAGCTTAACACTTTCGAGGTTATTTCTACAAATAATCTGTAGACCAGTTGACTTTTTTAAATACAATTCGTCGAATTTCTTTATAATCTCGTAAGACGTTTCTAACTTACTAATATACTCCAATTGTTTATTCGATATCGCGCTATAAATGTAATTTGTTGCTTGTATGTCCATCTCATCCCATTTCTCGCTATCATCACTTTGATTTTTTTTTCGTAATATAACCTCTCTGCATTTTTTATACTGCAAATATTTCATGATTCGGATTTTCCAATTGGCATAATCGGCGCCATCGAAGATAGGAATAACAATAGAATCTCTTGCTGTTGCAACTACGCCCGACGCCATTTTATTTTCTTCTAAATCACACGACGAATTACTTTTCAATATTATCTTTATAACACTTTTTTTGAAAGACTTCAACCACTGCCTGCTACCATGTTAATAAATACAAGTACTTTAGATTATCATTAGTTTTATTTCTCTTTACACACATTGTTTTATTACAATTTTATAAGCACACGAGCAACCGAGCAACGCTTCATTTCCGAGAACGGACCAACCATAGAGGTAGGTAGAGTGTTGTCCAAGATAAATGTAATGTAGTAACTCATAGACAGACCATAAACTAACAGATTATTTTGTTCTTTTGAATGAATGAATGAATGAATGAATGAAAATTTTTATTTACATGCAGAAACAAGACACACAGCGCATACAGAGAAAAAAAAAACAATAGAACAATCAGACACTGAGGGGATTACAGGATGCATTATAATAACATACCAAAGTGGAGTGTCTCACAACTGCATGGAAAAGGGAAACCAGTTCGGTATAAAGCCAGACGGAAATCTGGCACCGTTTTTCAACTGGCACCAAATACTCAAACCGACAAAGGACGCCAGCAAGCACAGATCGGTAGGTTATCTTTAGGATGTGATCAGGCATGGATATTCTTAGAAATATGACAATAAATAAATAAATTAATATGTTCAGAGTAACATATATTTTTTTTAACTACGGTATATTAAACAGGTTTTGCTTAAAAAAAGTTTTAAGTGGGGCTCGATGAGCTCAGCTCAGAGTTGTCAGCCTCTTAATACCACTTTTATTCTGAAATTAAACATTGCCGCATTTAGCTATTAGTCTCTTTAGTCGCACTGTAAGTAGATACAAAGAGGAGGAAAAAAAAAAAAAAAGTTGTATATTTTATCGCTTTTAAAATATCAGTATTCTGAAAATAACCATATGTGACACAAAAGATATAACATATTCTGAATTACCGGTTTTCATTCAGTTTTCACCATCAGATAATTTTCATTTCCATTTGGAACACGATAATAACGTGGGAAAAGCTGCGAGATAGTAGATATTATAAAAATGACATATCTATGTTCACATTTTCATACTCTCGTTGGGAATTCAAAAGGAATTTTTTTAAATGTATTTTAAAGGTGTGAATGGATTTAATATGCCTTATAGGCGGTGGAAGGTTATTCCATATTTTAGATGCAGCATAACGGAAGCTACCTCTAAATGACGCTGATTTATGCGGATGTATAGCCAGGGGTGGAGTGCATTTTCTTTTCGTCTTAAGACTGCTCTCACTTGCCCAGATTAATCGGCGATACAGATATACGGGCATCTGGAAGTTAATTACGCCAAAGAGAAGGGAAGCGAGATGCAGTTTTCGACGGGATTTCATTTTTAGAATACCATGCTTATTTAAAAAAGGGGTGACGTGACTTCGAGGTGGTATTGTAAAACAAAACCGTGTACAAGCATTATGAACTCTTTGAATAAGCCGCTTAGTTCGAGATAATAATCGAGGGCCATACACTGTGTCTGCATAATTTAGTTTGGATAGAACCAAAGCTTCTATTAGCTGAACGCGTAATTCCTCTGATAAATAAGGTCTAATTTTGTATAAAACTTTAAGGCGGTAGAAACAGTTCTTGGCTGATTCGGCCACATGATTTTCATACCTCAAAGAACTGTCCATGTACAAGCCCAGATTACGCGCCAAGTCGACTCTTTCTATAAATTTGTTATTCAGCATAATATTCAACGAAGCTGGTAGTGAATCTACTTGTTTTTTAGTACCGAGTAACATATATTTAGTTTTTTCTGGATTTAATACCAGACAATTATTTTTTGCCCAAGACATTATGCGAACTAAGTCTTCATTTATATCTTTCACTGCTAACTCCACGTCACACGGTTTAAATGAAATGTATACCTGTACATCGTCAGCATATATATGATATTTACATTTTCTAAGACACTTAATTATATCGGCACAGTACAAAAGAAATAAAATTGGTCCCAGAATAGAGCCCTGCGGTACCCCCCTTGTAACGGATGTCACGTCGGATGCGCGAGATGTTCCATCGCTGCATTTTAATTTAACAAATTGTTTTCTACCTAGTAAGTAGCTCTGAAACCAAGATACAGCGTCTCGACTGAAACCGTAGTAACTCATTTTTGACAGAAGTAAATCAATGTTTATAGCATCAAAGGCGCGGGAAAAATCAAGCAGAACTAAAATCGTACACATACCCTGGTCTTGGGCATGTAATATATTATCTGTGACGTCAATTAGTGCAGTTGTGGTGCTATGCCCCTTCCGGAAACCAGACTGCAGCTCAGGGAGAATATTGGCTGTTTCTAAATATTTTATTAATTGCTGACATACTACCTTTTCTAATATTTTTGAAAGACAAGAAAGAATACTTATTGGTCGAAGATCTTTGATGTCATTTACTTGAGCCTTCTTTGGCAATGGACAAACTGTGGCAACCTTCCAAAGATCTGGAAAAGTGGCCGTACGAATAGACATGTTTACTATATCAGTGATAAATTGCAAACTATGAGGCAATGTTAATATAAGCATATTCAGGGATATTTCATCACAGCCTAAGCTGTTTGACTTAAGTTTAAAAATAATATCTGATATGTCTTTAAGATCAACCGTCACAATCGAAAAAGTGTTATTATTAAATCTGTGGAATTCATAAAAAGTTAAATGCGACATGGCAGTGGACACTTCTCCGGGTACATTTAAAAAATGCGAGTTAATTTTATTCGGATTTGTTATGTGCGCCGGTAAGTCTCCCTTATGTTTTGTCGATGATAAAGTGCGTTTTAAATTTTTCCACAGCAATTGAGGATCTTTGATTTTACTATTAATATTGTGAAAAAAATAAGCTTTTTTTTCATGATAAAGGGCAGCCGCTACTGCAGATTTTAATTGTTTGTAATAAAGTTTCTTAGACTCTGACTTACATTTACGGTAGTTAACTAACGCTTTATCTCTTAGCTTAATCATTGATTTTATTGTATCCGTAAACCATGGGTATGACTCTTCCCTTACAGTAACGATCTTAATCGGTGCATGTTCATTAAAAAGTGATAAGACAAATGTGGTAAAATAGCTTGCCATCTCATTAACTGTATTGAAGTCTGAGCGCCGCCAGCTCAGTTTTGATAAATCATTGTTAAAGTTATCAACAACTATGTTATGTAATGGACGAAACTGAGCAACATACGGTTTAAATCTATCGCGCTTGATATGAAACTCGCAAAAAATCGCTGAATGCCCCTGAACCCCCCTGAACGCCTCAACAGATAGAGACCGAACCACAAGATCTGTGCACACTAAGTCAATTAAAGTTTCGCTGTTCTGAGTAAAATGTGTTGGTAAAGTAACTAACTGGTGCAATTTAAGACAGTCAAGAGTATATCGCAACTTCTTCGTTCCAATATCTTCTACATTCAGCATGTTAATGTTAAAATCACCGAGTAGTGCAATGTGGTCTAGGTTCCCCAGTGCAGTCACAGAATCGGAGATGGCGTCCAAAAAGAGATCCAGATTAAGCCTAGGAGGCCTATAAGCAGTGCCTATAGCAATCTTTTTACCATTAACCATCAGTATCAACCACAATTGTTCGACAGACTCATATCGCGCATCCGCAGGCTGAGACCATATCCGTACATTCAAGCCACGCTTGACATAAAAACCAACTCCACCACCCCGTCCCGCGCGAACACAGAGTGGACGTGGCATATGACGCAACCTGTACCCAGCCACAACGGGCGCGCGCGCATCCTCACCGTCGCGAAGCCATGTTTCATTAACCGCCATAATATCAATATTGTGCCTGCTAAACAAAGAGACAAAATCATCGTGATTAGTCCCGAGGGAACCGGCATTAAGAAAACCTAACATTAAATATTTGTCACTATTAACCATTAGGCTCATTTAGTGTCACTAGTGTGATATCAAACAAGTTATAATAATAATATTTATCTAGAATGCTGCCGGAAATATATAAAAATATGCCGCTGCAAATTACACCAGAACAAACACTGTTAACAATAAATAATACTTTGCAAGATAATATTTGATCGCCTTTTGACTGACAAAAAAAAGTAGTGTATAGTATTTTGAGACAGGATCTTAAAAAGTAAATATTATGCTCAGAAAATAAATATATAGGTTCATAAATACCAAAAATCGCCATACAATAATTTAAATAAAAGGTGAGCGCTGTTGGCAACATGCTGTGTGTTAATAAAAAAACTTGAATTGAATAATAAACATAGCAGGATAGAAACGAACTAGAGAAAACATATACGCACGAGTTTAGGTATGATATTATCAATAGTTTAAAGCTGACCCAATTCCAAGCTGTTGTGAGACATGACAGTATTAGATATTTACACTTAACTTTTAAAAATACAATAATTAAAACTAAAACAGAGTGAACTAATAGGTCAATTACATAGTTTTTATAATTTTCATTACAAACAAAACAGGAAGGGTTTTGAATTTTTACTGTGTAACTTATCAAACCGAGTTTATTCCAAAAATTTTTGTAATGTCTTGATAACTGCGTATTTGATGTACTGGTTGTCCATCTTCCTTACGCGCTAGTATTTTACCATCCCGAGTCCAAATATATCGCCACGTTAGCTTTATACCGGCCTGCCGGGTAAGGTAGAACAGACGTCCATTGAGGGGAGTAAGTCGCTCATTGACGTAAATACGATTCGGCGGGTCAGATGATTCAATATCAGCTGTAGTGATCGTGCGTCGGACACGGGCCGCGTTCAACCATAGGTCCCGAGCTGATCGCCGGGTAAAACGTATCACAACAGCCCGGGAGCGCTGAACCGCCGGCTCCTCATCAGTTCTATTGCGCCGCGTCGAACCCACTCGCTCCACACTCCCGACGTCCCTCTCATCAAAGTTAATGCCTAGTTTGACAGACAGAGTTCCGATTACACTCGATAGGTTTTCACCTTTTTTTTCCGGGATTCCAGTAAATACAAGGTCGTTGCAAAGTTGTTCTTGATCTCTGCGGTTTAGCTGAGCCTTCAACTCATCGATGGTCTCGTTCAGCTTGGTATTCAGCCCTGCCTCTGTACTAATCTTTTCTTCAAGAATCGTAATCCTGTCTTCCATGCCTTTCATTCTATTGTCATATATGGCCATGGTTGATTTAAATTCAGCTATCTCCATACGACATTCATGGACCTCGTTTCTGACAGCCTTCAGTTCTTCGCGGAATGAACGAATTTCGAATGCAAGATCGATTCTGAAGTCTTCCGTAGTGTTATGTGTAGTGTCATCTAAGTGTTCAGAGCTCGCAGATGCAATCTGGTATACCTGGTGGTCATCAGCTAACCCTTTCACGGGGGTGGATGAATTGTCTTCTCTAGGAATTTTTAATTTGCAATCCGGGCACACCCAAGAGCGTAAGGTTACCGCAGCCGGGATGGCGACACATTCTTTATGGTAGATCCCGGGACATTTGACACAGCGTATAGATTCGACCACTGAAGGATTACCTTCACAAGCACCACATTTCACCATTTTGCCAAATTCACGAATTTTATTCGGAGATTGAGAAGATTTAAAAACGTAGTTTTTATTTCGATAAAAATAAGGAGGGTATCTGTAAGTCTTTACTCGCACAGTATTCAAGTTTTATACGAATTTGTACACTTCTGAGGCACAAATTCTTCAGACAACGATACACTGCAATCCAGATTTCACAACTAACATATTACACATAAGTTCTTCTGTAATTTTCGCGCACTTAATTTATAATCAATAGATAACCAGAACCAAATGTTGACTCGCTGACGTCCCGTCGTCGATATGACATCCTTCGTAGTTTAGGTACATATCTTTAAATATGTTACTCCAGTATAGTATAATGAGAAGCTCAAACAAGAAAAAAAAGGGAAACCCGCAAACGGAGAGTTTGGTTTGTCCACTTTCCTTTATCACGAGATGTGATCGATGTTTTTACATTTGACGTTATTTTGTTTCGTTTTTTACGTTAAAGCCGAGCTGAAAAGTTGAGCACGGTCCAAGTTAACTTTGATACGACGCCGACGTCAAAGTGCGCTTTGATTGTTGATTTATACGATAAAAAAAAAACACAAAAAAGTAGCGTCCAAGTTGTCATCAAAGTTACTTTGTCAAACCAGACAACGCGGCTTTACGAAGCGAGTTGTCAACTTTTTTCACTTCACGTTACGTGTTTTGAAACATTTTTGAATATTTTTAGAAAACAGAGTTATTAGATACATCATTAAATCTATAATGGACTATAAAAAACAATACCCCACTTCAGCACAGAATTCGTGGCTTTGTCAGTTAAATGAAAGGGACGAAGAGCTTCGTAAAGGCAAATTTTCGGGAACTTTTACTAAAAAAAATCCGAACAAAAGTGGAAATGTAAGTATAGCAGAGGAATTAAATTGTTTGGGAGAAGTCAATAAGACTAAATGGGGACCTCATAATTTGGCATAATGTTGTTTGTCATAAAGACGCTTGGCATAAATCACTAAGCATAATAATCGAAAAGCATAACATTAACGTCACATAATTTTTTCTTTGCATAATTTGTATAAGGCACAATTATCCAAAGGCATAATTTTATGAAGCATAATTAATGAAATCCCTAATTTCTTTTCACATAATATTGGTAGTCCTAAAATGTTTTGCCATAATTTTAAGTGTCATAATTAATGATATTCCTAATATTTTGGGGCATTTCTTATAATTAGAAATGATTTTATTTTAAGGGATATCACGTTCATTAGATACTATGTTTACTCTCTGTTTTACAAAACTTTTTATAATAACATTTCATATATTATTTTATTCAAATATGATACTCGAATATTCTATATTTTCATTTGATATATTTTTTTCATAGTATATATTAATTTTTTATTTGACAAATTCATTCATGCTACTAGTGACAGAAACGAATCGCTGCAAAACCGACTCCACGTAGTCTTGTTTGTCCTACCCCTAGAGTGTAATTCAAACCCGCGTAGGCGCGGAGGGGCGAGGCGGCCCGCGAGCTGAGGAGTAGGTGGTTTTAACGCTCGCCGCCGCGGCTGAGGATGGCCGGCCAAGCCGGCCAGCAATCCGAAGCTGCGGTGGTGAGCGAAAAAAATCTGCGACGATAAGCTCGCGTGGGACCGCCGGAGCCCCGCAGCGTCGGAGCCGTGACAGAAAGAAACCATGCATGTGCATATTGTGCATGCTTGTAACATGCAAGTGTTACATGCTTGCTTGCATGTTGCATGCTTGCGCGCCTTTTATGCCTAGAGAAATTCTGCGTAATTGTATTGTTCGTTGTGATTAATATGCTAAACATTAATTATGCTTTGAAAAATTATGCGTCATGTTGTTCTGTGTTTCGAGTTTATGGGTTTTAATACTTATGACAAATGATTTTCTGCCACACAATATTATGCTTATTACCATTCTGCTTCCTGATTATTATGCGTCTTGACGATTATTACAATCAAAATTATGGAATATGATTTTATGACAATAATTTTTATGCCTAGAAATAGAGAGCCAGACTAAATATATTAGTGTTAACTAAATCTTTAGATAAGCGAATGTTCTTAAATGCATTATCTCGTATTTCGAAAGGGTCGTCACGCCATAAGGCCCGTCTTCGAGGTAATTCCACTAAAAACCGAACTTCTTCTACTATATATTAATAACAGTTGTTATAATAATCATCGATTGTTAATTTTATTAAATGTGTTAGCAGTTAAATACATACATAAACTAAAATCGTAAAAAAAGTTCCAACAAATTATGTAAAAATTATGTCTATAGCTTGAGAATCGGGTCCCTGCGCCGCTCGCGCGCCGTTCGTGTATTGCCTTAGAAATAAAACGCCTTTTCATGTTTATTATTTATATTAATCAAATAAAAACCTTCCACATAATTAGGTTTTGATAACACAAATTAAATCTTCTTAAAGAAACAAAACTCTGTTTATACCTAGTTTTAATAATCAGCCCCCCTTGACAAATTTCGATAACCGCTAACGCAATCGTTAGAAGGAAAATGTATGGGATTTGACATAAGCCCTCGCTTAGCTTTCGAGCGCAATTGTCAAATCTCATACATTGTCCATTTAGCGATTGCGTTAGCGATTATCGAAAAACATCTTGTCTAGGGGGCAGTATTAAACTGTAACAAAAATAAAGTTTTCTATGAAAAAACGAAACTTTGTTTGTACTTAGGCTCAACAATCAGTGTTAAAATGTCAAAATATTATGTAAAATAAAAACTATCTTCATAAAACAACTCTGTTTATACATAGGTCCAATAATTAGTATTAAGCTGTCAGAACATTTTTTTATTGCTTTCGAAGGCAGACGAGCAGACGGCCCACCTAATGGTAAGTATAGTAACCGCCGCCCATGGACATTGCCAATATCAGAGACATAGCCAAGCCCCTGCCTACTTTGAATGTAATACTCTTCTTAAACCTCGCTTAAAAATTTACATTTTATAGCGCTGGGGAAATACAAGCAGCAGGAAGTTCATTCCGAAGCCGGACCGTACGTGGTAAAAGTTAGCGCTGAAAGCGAACCGTGCTCAATGATTCTGATTCCAGGTAGTAAGGATGTACTATACTACGGTGCCGAGTGGTACGGTGATAAAAAGGTGACGTTGGTACCAAGTCGAACAGTTACTCGGAGCACTCGCCGTTGAAAATTCGATAGAAGACACAGAGAAGTCCCTCTGTGACTCCAGCGACTCTAAGAGTCCAGCAGACCAGAATCACCGATGATTCGAGCCGCCCGTCTTAGTAGGGAGTCAAAAATGGTTCAAGTTGGTATTTTGGGGCTCCTGCCCAGAGATGTGAGTAGTACTCGACATGCGGATGAACTTGAGCTTTTTAAAGCACAAGACGAAGATGTGGAGTGAAGTACCGCTTTGCTCTGTTCAGGACACCGAGCTTTTTGCTAGCTAGTATAGCCTTGCTTTCCAAGTGACTCCCGAACTGGACTTTGCTCAAGATATCGACACCGAGGATTCCGATACTGTCAGAGATTTGAAGGGGCACTCCTTGGAACTGAAGCGCTATACAAAAGGGGACCTTCTTGGCAGTGAAAGCCCAAAATTATAAATGCATTAGGTACGCATCTTGGACAAGCTGGGGATGAAATGGCCCGGCCGGCTGACAACCGGTCGGGAGACACTTTTCTACCCCTGGCCTGCCCGTCTGGGAGGTCGAATTATGGCACTTGTCGACCCCCCGTAGAGGTAAGACCTGGCGCTTGCGTCAGGCCTACAATCCAGGGGGCGCACTCGGCGAATGGCTAACGCCGATCCCGAGTGTGTCTCTACGGAGGTAGAAGTTGCTCTGGAGGGTGGTTTAGCCAGGTATGGGGTTACCCAGGTAACCCGAGTCCAATGGCATATCCTTGGGGCGGCTTTGTCAGCTTTCAGCCCCTTGTTGAATCGTAAAGAGATTCCACCGCATCAAAAAAAAAAAAAAAAGGTACGACGACCATTCTGAAATTATTGACGCATTCACCTTTACGTGGAATAAAATAAATTTCTATGCCTTTCCACCATTTAGTCTAATAGGCTAGTTGACCCTTTTTTAAAGTAGGGCTTAAAATGTTCATAATTGTTGTATTAGACCATAGCACATGAATATTTTTTTTTTCGATGGCTAAAAAGTGCAAAAAATCTATTTTAAATTAAGATTTTCAATTTTGGACCGAAAACACGGTCAGCCATGATAGTCTGTTCATTATCTGTGGCAATGACGTCAGTCTTATAGTAAACAAAGCACGGGGGCGAAATAACCTCACAAAAACAATGCTTTCTATTAAATATCACAAAATATAGTAAAACTGTATATGGAACGGGACAATAGAACAGTAATATAGAAATACCTCTTCAAAGACTCCAGGAAATCTGTGGATTAGACGTACCCAGTGATATAGACATGCGAAATATTTGGTTAACACTCGCTTAAAGAAATTCTGTAACTATCTACTGAAACTCAAATGTATTTTTGGGAAAATCACATTAATGTAAGTACTATAACTGAATAACTCAATCTGTGTAGGTACTTCAGTTTCAACTTCAACAAAATAGAAGTTTTTAGGTTGTATGTAAAATCAAATCTGTATGTAAATTAATTAAATTTTTATCTTTCAGTTAGAATGAAAACTGACTGCAGCCGACCAACCAAATTTTAACTTGACCAGAAAACTGAGAGAAAACTTGACCATTTACGCCTTTTTGATTTAATCTAAGTTATACACAGACACTAGATGATGTTTCAAGGAAAAGAATATGTACTTATGTCCAATTGAATAATGATGTAATTGAATATTAATTAAAAAGTATGTAATACAAACAAAAATATCAAAGTTTCATAATGAATATATTTATCTTAACAACTTTTACTTGAATTTACTGAGTACCTAATTTAAATTTGTTGCTTTCAGTGGTTACTTAATGAGAACTATTGTGTACTAACCTGTTCTCCTCTTGACAACGAGATTGATAAGGCAGTAAAAGTTGTGCAACATAATACAAAGCAGTGCATGCTCAGCCACAACATCAAAATGTGACCCGTCAACTAGAACAACATTATGTCAACAAAATAACTCAAGTATTCATATACCAAAGCACCATAGAAGTAAATAGGTCCAGTTTGGTAAAACTGAAAGATGTTATATCTTCACTGATTAAACCTGCTGGCAACCATGGCTGGTAAATTTCAGAACAGCTTACGCAAGAATATGCAAGTTATCCATTTTAAAGCATTTTAAAACAAATATATTAAATGTGATTGCTGTGTTGTCAGCCTGTGCTCTTCTTAATTTACAAGACCCTTCTTATTAAATAAATAATATATAAAGAATTTTTTTTTCTTTACTTTATACATAACTAACATCTTAAAATGACATAATAAATTTTTGTACTACATTAGTCATTATGTTCTCACAAAAAAAATGTTCTATGTTTATTTGACAATAATGACTTTTAAAGGTTTAAGTTGAATCAAAATATTTTAATTTGAAATGCATGTGTTTTATTTTTCTGTTACACCTTAAAAGATTTATAATATTTTATAGGTTTGTTGCTCATTTTTATCATTGTTACTCAAATATAGTATATTATGTTCCAAAAGTACAAATAGGTTGAATAGAGTTAGATCAAATTTATTAATTTGTATATATTGCCTTAAGGTCGCAGGTAATAAAAGTCAAAATAATAGTAAAGTGATTTATTATGAAGTAATACTTTCATATAATTTAGGAAAAATGTAGTATAGTTTCCAAAATGACACTATTTGATCAATAAGTTTTTTGACATTCAGATTGTTAGAACAAATACCTATTATAGCTAATATTGTCACCTTTTGAGTGTTTTCAAAAGGACATACTGCTAGCAACACAAAAGTATATAAGTTTTGTTTGCTTTAGCACAAAACATCTGCATCTATACTTGAGTTAAGCATACTGTTCACAGTTTTCCGTCTTTGATAATTAACATTATCTTCAGTAAAAGAGCATGACAATTTTGTATTAATCTATCTATTCTATTCTATTGTTGAATAGACTATTACAGGGTATTAATCAGAAATGAGGTCATATTTTGCAAATTTCAACCCAAATCTTCATCTTTCAACTTTTATCCACATTTCGTTATACTCGTAGGTGTCTGCAAGATTTCCCACCAAAAATCTTCTCAACAAAAGAACCATCATGTGTTATGCACTGGCTGACTTTATAGCACATGGAAGCTGTTATTGTTTATAACGAAGCTCGAACTAAAGAGCACTTCTGTATTGATGATTCGTGGTTTAGTTTTCTATGCACTTTATTCTTTCTTCATTGAAGAGGTCTTTTATTTTTTAAGAAATATGTCACAATCTGTGTCTGTGAATGTATATATATTTTTCCTCCCAGTAATTTTCTTCATGCTTGACAAATGAACAACTGCCAATCTTTCTCTTTTTATGTTCATTTACAAATTCTTGCAGTACTACACTGGTATTTGACACATGATCCTGATGTTTTCTTTTCAACATTTCTCTTGAAGTAAATATTTTTAGTGTTTATTTGACTTTTGAGAGATAGAATTCTATCCAATAGCATTCAACTGCTGTACAAAATAGCTCCTCACTGTGATGGTGCAACCACACCAAAAATGCATGTTTGCAACTCTCTTCTGCCGCGTGACAATCTTAACAAGTACACTTGTAACCGTTCTTCATTATAACAGTATTGAAACTGTACTTATATTGTTGAGAGCGATACACAAAGAATCTCCTGACCATCAATCTGTCTATTTTCGGAAGATTTGTACTATCTGCTCTCACAAATCCAACATCAATGGTTGATTTTGCTATTAATACAAATAATTTACGATATTTACAAATATAATAACGGAGACTTGGACGATTTTTTGCCAGTTTTAGGAAAGAATAGTGCAAATCGACGAGTTGTTGAATCAAATTTGACATTTCTTTGTTTACTATATGATTGACGTCACGGCCCTGACCACAGGATATCAAAGCGTTTACGGCGTGAGATAAAAAAAAATATTTCTAGCATTTTCAAATTAAAATTTTACAGCAATCATTCATTGTTATTTATTAAAATCGGTATATTGTGGAACCTTATGCCAAATACTGTTAGAAATAAACAATATTTTAATAAATTTTGATATGAGTCAACTACCCTATTGCTAAAGTTTTGAATAAAATAAAATGTGACACAGCAAAAGGCATCGTTGTAGTGCCATTCTGGCCCATGCAACCATGGTACCCATTATGGTCAAGGCTACTTGTGTCGGAAATTATATATTTCGAGCCTAATAAAAATCTTTTAATCTGCACTATTAGGACATGAAATTACACTCAATTATTGCATAAAAAGATTTTTTAAAGGTGTTTACCGCTTGAGGCCACCTACGCCTAAATATATATAATACCACGTGGGATCCAAATCTTGTTTTAAATTATTTCAGTAATCTTTCTCCAGACGATTCTATAACATTAAAGGAACTTTCTTTAAAAACGATTACTTGCTTTAGCATCTGCACAAAGAATGCAATCATTGAGTCTAATTCAACTTAAAAATATTTCTTTTCAATCAGACAAAATTTACATTAAAGTAAATGATTTAGTTAAAACTTCCAGGGCGGGTTCTTATCAACCCTTCATTACTATGCCATTCATTAAAGAAAATTCAAGCGTCTGTCCAGCATCTGTTTTAAAATCATATATACAACGAACTAATAACATTCGTAACGAGGAAGAATATCTCTTTATTAGCTATCGAAAACTGCATAAAAAGGTAGGCAGTCAGACTTTGTCGCACTGGGTCAAATTCATGCTGGAAAAGAGCGGGATCGATATATCTATTTACGGAAGCCACAGCACGCGTCATGCGTCCACCTCTGCAGCACGCAGAGCTGTACCTCTACCATGAGTTGCCATCGATTGCACACTGTAGTTAACTACAGTCGTTAACGTGTTAACGCAGACGATATCGTTTTCGATAGTGACCGTACCATGAGTTACTTTTGCATTTACCTGACTTCGTAACGTTAACTCGATAGTATAGTAAACGATACAAAGGATACAGACTACTTAGCAGGTAATTATTTGTTGTCGTCATGTTGGTAATACGCTATAATCCGTCCTCGCAAAAAGGTAGCTCAATTCGGTTTCTTACCATATTGTTATGAAAGATTTAATTTAGTCGGCTTATACGTCAACTTCAATTTATTTCATAGGTTATATTTTTAATCATTGTTTGATTACATTCACGAAAACTTATTTAGTTTTATGTTAAAGAATAAGTTTTTATTAAATGTAGGCCATGTATTGATTTAATAATGATATAGACAAGCGCTCCATGGTTCCAGTTAATGGCGCAATTCATAGGAATATATAGTAATTATAGTTAAATTGTAAGTATTAACATTGTTGTAAACATTGTAACAATTTTCCATTAAAAATAATCAATTTCTATGCTTCTATGGGTTTGTTTTTTAGTACCCATCTATTTAAAGATGTGGCTACACAAGGAGATTGAAAGAGACCTATTGGATTAATAATTTAAATGTAAATAGTGCAATCCGTTATAATTGAAGGATTTTCCATTATAGCTAAATAATTTAACCAATTAATTTTTTCTTTCAGGCTTTAGATCACCATTATCTTAATTGTTCCCGAGGGCCCACAGGAAAATATGTATAATATTTGTTTAATTCAATAGAGCTGACAAATATGCTGAAAATTGATACCTGCCAAATGTAGTATTACAGGAGATATACAACTGCATAAGTGAGTGGGTGAATGAATAAAACTAAAAATGTTACTCCTTTACAGTATGAGTATTTATGATGAAGCAATTTATATAAAACTTAAAATAAAGCTGATGACGTCTGATGTCGGCCAATATTCATATAAAATACTTGAATTTTACAATATTATGATTATCTATTAAGGCTTTATGTGATGTTTAATGATATGTCTGTTGTTGCAGAAGTTTAAGTTCCAAAATTTACCTGGAATTACAGTCAAGTGTCCAACCATAGAAATTACTGTACAAGAAAGAACCGGTACTACTGTTATTTATTATCATTCAATAATTATCATATTTTAGCAAACTTAATAGATGAAGAAATTTGTTTAATCGACACTATCGTTTATTAAAATATATTCTATTGGTATTTTACTTATTTTGTATGATTACAAGTCAGTAAAATTATATTGCTGCCAAAATCTTAATGACAATGAAACGGCTAAAAACTCACTGGATACTTAGCAAACTGCACATTATTATGAGGTAAAATTAGGCTAAATGATCTAAGGGTAAAATACAGTGGGAAGTTAGTCTGAAAAATAAATTTTGTTTGTATTATTATTTTATCATAATAACAGCAAAGCAATTAAAGAATATTACTATAAATGCATTGTTGACTGAAATAGTGAATTATTGTGTTCACATTACGACTCTTACATGGTTTTTGGGTTGGGCAATATATATCACCAACAAACCTGTTTTTTCATACCATCCACCTATTTGACATGAATCAGAATAAATTCAAATATACAGAAGATTGTTTGTTTTATTTCATATTGTTTATATTCATTCAACAGCTCACAGGAAGTTATATTTATTAAGCACTTTGATATTGAATCATGCCCATATTCTTTTACGTAAGGTAAGGTAAGAACTTCTTTTACATGATAGATGTAAAAGTAAAAATATAGTTTTATAGGAATGTTCATGACTGACCAATCTCATAAAAAATTGACAATCTCCATTGAAAGATAATGTTTTTGATGCAAATTCTTAATGTTTATGTTAAATAACCAGAGGTACTAGGTCTTCTGTGTTATTGCAAAGCAGCAATGCTTTTCTGTTTTATATTGAAGGATACAAAATTTCAGGGTACTGTAACTACATTCATAAGATAATAACCTACACCTTGTACACTTTGGTCATTAGAAGACAGGTGACTATGATCATCTAGTAGACTATTTGCTTGTTTGCCAACATTCTTGTGTAAAATATGCACAAATACAAAAATTCTGTTGTTCTTTATATTAGATTCAGTATGAAATATAGACCTAGAATTTTATTGAAAATTAATATTTTTTGCTTTGTCAAAACAAGGAAATCCTACTTAGGTAAATAAATTAAAGTGTGGGCTCATGTAATTTATTTATTTTTGGTGTAGAAAATGTGTTAACAACATCTTTTTATTAATCTACCAATAAAAAAAATCATCAACCAATTTTTCCTTTTTAATGCAATCCAAACTATTGTGACACTGTAAAATCCAACTGCAGCTGTGGCAATAAATCAATCCAAAAATGAAATGCTAAAACCGAAGGTCTTGGCTGCACCATTCTGTATTATCATCAATGCCACTCAATCAAATCATCCTCCGCCACTCATCCAAAATAAATATAGCTGTAAAAAATAAAATCTTATAATAATATGCACCTTTTTAAGTTTTAACTGACTTCAAAAAAGGAGATGTTGACTAAATCATTTTTAAAAAATATTATGTTCACTGATTACTCCGCCAATTGTGGACCGATTTTCAAAATTCTTTCTTTTAATCGATAGAGGGATCCTGGGATAATGGAAGGAAACACTTAAATTACAGAGGCACATCCAACATGTTTCATTTTTTTCTGACGATATTTAGGTAAGTAGGTACCTATTTGCATCTGATAGTCATCATATCATGTTACTGAGCTGATGATGATGGAAGGTTTCTGGTAGGTGACGAGTTTGGGAATTTTACTAAAAATATTGAAATATTTTTTTTTTTTTTAAATTAAACAGGCTCCAAAACACCAAAAGTCTTAAATACAAGAATACATACAATAATTATCACATTTTTATATTGAAGTTGGTGCCAAACTTTTCAGGTGATATTGCTTGGCACCGACTTCAATATAAAAATGTGATATTGACTTTTTGGTGTTTTTGAAGTCAGTTTTATTCTTTGTAAAAAAATTAGGTATACCTATTACCAATAGCTTTTTATTAGAGATACAACTCTTAAGAAGTTATTTAAAAAAGTTATTAAGGTTTATAATATAGAAAATAAAATGCAATTCTTTACATTTGAGGGTGTATGAATGTTTTACCTCTCTACACAGTGACAATGATTTTTAACCACAATTTTTTTTCCTTTTGAATGGCTGTTATATCCAGCTAATTCTTTGCTTCTTCATTGGACTTGTTGCACGCAAGTATGTGGCATCAACAGTCCCATTTATGGATAATCTGCAAGAAATGTTTTGTAAATAAAATGTTATAGAATCATTGACGTATATTAACGTTAATATACGTCAATGTATAGAATAGGTATTTTAACACTGATATAGACTATTTTTAATTTGTTATCAGCTTGTCAAACAATTCCTTAACTTCTAGGGATGCCTTGTAGTTTATTGAATGTGTTATTTTGCCATACATAAGGATGACATTTTGTTTTGTTATTTCCAAAAATCCAAGTTTTGCATTTACCTACTGAAGGGGTCATACGAAGGCAATCTGAATTATTACCCATATATTCACTTCAGTTGTCATAAAACAGTATTATACACTTACGATACCTCTATGATCATAAAGCTATTAAGATCAAAACAAAATTGTAAGTAACTTTTTAAAAATGGTAAGTAATTTGATTTTGAGGTTACTTACATAAACTCTGTATAGCTTTCAGTTTCAAGTCTGTATTTGCTTTTAAACACCAATGCTGAAATGCTTATTTATAATACTATAATTGGCACAAAAATAGTTGTAATCACTCTTTTGAACTTTTTCTCACGACTGCTCCCTCCCGTATTTTAATTGTTTTCGTGTCATTGACGTATATATTATGTATGTGTTATTATTCTTGAACTCAGCCGTGGTTGGCATATTCCATGCAAAAAAATCACAACTTATTAACTAATTTAACTCACTAATATTATTCCAAACTTGCTTAAATTATCTATCGAATCGAGTCTCACGCTTGAAAATGTAAGTGAGTAACGTAACTACAGAGTTATCGTTTTGTACGTTATCGTCTATCGAGTAGCTGTCAAATCATGAACTCATGGTACCGATTTCCATACAATATGCACAAAACGATTGTCGATAGCGAGCGCGTTTTCGATAGGTTCGCGACGTATCGTAAACGATTGCACTCATGGTACCGATTTTAGTTCACCGCGTTACCGCTAGGGGCGCTGTACAAAGTTCCATACAAAAATTTACGCAGTCGATATCGACTCCAAACGAATGCAAACTCATGGTAGAGCTACTGGTGTTAATTTAGAAGTTATTCGAAAGACCGCGGGCTGGACAGAATCTTCCCGAGTCTTTACGAAATATTATAATAAAGATTTAGCTTCTACAACTAATTCAAATTTTGTAAATGCAATTTTTTCAAATGCTGAGTAATCGTTTGTTTATCTTTAAACAATATCATTAATCATATTTTGTTGTAAACTATGATTGGCTATAGGGACTATAAAATTATGGTTATGTTTCTGAAATGATCAATTAAATTAATCATTACCAATTTATAGTGTCTTAATTTTTTCGATGCTCTAAACATCTGCATGTAATATTGTAAACATCTTCGGGATAGACACAAAGTACAATTGAGAATCAAACGAACTTACCTAGTGAAGTTTGATGTCTAATTGTACGCGTGTCTTGACCGAAAATGTTTACATTCCCACCTCTCCCTTGTATAAACCCAAGAACTATCGAAAAAATTTTGCTCTGAAGTAATGACTGACATCGGCGAATAATATGGCAGCATGAACACAAACCGGAAGTAAATTGTAAAATTTCACTAATTATTATTATCAATTTTATTAGCTACTAGCTGTGCCCGCGAACTACGTTTCGCCATCAAAATACTTAACACAGTGTTTAGTTTTTTCCTTCATTTTATTCCAATGATGATTTAACTTTATTCTCCCTTTCTTGAGCATCGGCCATTTCGAAATTAGGACAATTTTCGTAGGTTCGTAATGCTCTTTTTCTAACAGTCCACAAAATTAAATACATTACATATTACTACGAGTATAAACACTAAGTATAATTATTGTTTTAGAGACATTATTGATATTAATAAATTATTCTTCAGTAGAAAGAACTACACAGTTGCAAGAATAATCTTTATCGTATTCATGTTTCGAATTAAAATAAACAATTGTTAATAAATTAGAACTGTATACCAATAAAGCTTAGATTTTATAATGGGTGTTGGTAACACCAACAAAATATATTTTTTGGATATGACAACTTGGCCAATTTTGACTGGTCGTACAGTAAGCTCCTTGTCAAACTATACTGTTTGACCTTTGAACCGTTCTTATGTCGCTCGTAATACTGGCGGTTTTCGTAGAGTTAATGTATAGCATGAATGGGGGGGTTACTGTACAAATACGTTTTCCGTATTCGATATCCGATCACGGAATACAGACACGGAGTTTCGTGAACGTAGCGCAGACGTTCGTTTCTTCTCATTCGGGATTTCTACCATTCTTCCTAAACGTTCGTACAGAACGTGTTCCGTTCGTAATAAAAACGAACGTGTGCGGCAGTCAATGAGTATTTTGTATAGATTTGATGCATTCGGATGCCCGCATTCAGAAAACGAATGCGAAAGAACGTATTTATGCGGTTAGCCTTAAAATGTATTGAGACTTCCGTTTTTGTAACGTGTACTGTGCGATATAGTGTTGCTGGCATAGTTCGGTTAGCAAACTCACCGTGATGACTAACATCCAACACACAAACTTGGAGTTATCGTTAGTTAGTTCACGATCGTTGCATTATCACGGTCTCGAAGGACACTAAACACAGGTAACATCTAACATCGAACATCCAATAGGCCCCGAAGCGGTTCTCAAACTTTTTTGGTGACGGAACCCTTTTGGAAAGCGAAATACTTGACGGAACCCTAAAATAAAACAATAGTTATTAAAAGTGTATTCTTTATTAATAAGCATACTAAAAGTACGACCAGAGAGGGTGTTTTGATTTTTCTAAATTATTGCGGAACCCTTATAGGGGTATTGTGGAGCCCTAGGGTTCCGCGGAACACACTTAGAGCATGGCTGCTCTAGGTACCCTTCAGGGCCTACTTTCATTTAATACCCCTATTGCTGGGTTTGAAAAGCAACTGTTATCCATCTTTTTTGAGCGGCGGCCATGTTGAATTTACGTCAATGTTGCTACGTTCATAGTGCTCTACTGATCAAGGCCTTTAATTTGATACCCATATTGCAGGGCTTAGAAACGAACTTTTATCAGTTTTTTTTGAGCAGCGGCCATATTGTATTTTGAGTAGTTTTCCTAGGTTCATAGTGCTCTACTCTTCAAGGCCTTTCATTTGATACCTATATTGCTAGGTTTGGAAACGAACTTTTATCCACCTTTTTTGAGCGGTGGCCATGTCGAATTTACGTCAATATTGCTAGGTCCATAGTGCTCTACTCTTGAAGACCTTTCATTTGATACCTATATTGCTAGATTAGAAAACGAACTTTTATCCACCTTTATTGAGCGGCGGCCATGTTGAATTTATTTATGTGTTGCTAGGTTCATAGTGCTCTACTCATCAAGGCCTTTCATTTGAGACCCATATTGCCGGGTTTGGAAACGAACTATTATCCATTTTTTGAGCGGCGGCCATGTTCAATTTATAGCAATTTTCCTAAGTTCATAATGCTCTACTCTTTTAGGCTTTTGATTTGATACCCATATTGCTAGGTTTGGAAACGAACTTTTATCCTTTTTTTTGAGCGGCGGCCATGTTGAATTTAGGTCGATTTTGCTAGGTTCCTAATGCTCTACTCTTCAAGGCCTTTCATTTGATACCCATATTGCTAGGTTTGGAAACGAACTTTTATCTATCTTTTTTGAGCGGCGGCCATCTTGAATTTATGTCAATGTTGCTAGGTTCATAGTGCTCTACTCATCAGGGCCTTTCATTTGATACCCATATTGCTGGGTTTGAAAACGAACTTTTATCCTTTTTTTTGAGCGGCGGCCATGTTGAATTTAGGTCGATTTTCCTAGGTACCTAATGCTCTACTCTTCATGGCCTTTCATTTGATACCCATATTGCTAGGCTTGGAAACTAACTTTTATCCACCTTTTTTGAGCGGCGGCCATGTTAAATTTATGTCAATGTTGCTAGGTTCATAGTGCTCTACTCTTCAAGGCCTTTCATTTGATACCCATATTGCTAGGTTTGGAAACTAACTTTATTCCACCTTTTTTGAGCGGCGGCCATGTTGAATTTATGTCAATGTTGCTAGGTTCATAGTGCTCTACTCATCAATGCCTTTCATTTGATACCCATATTGCTGAGTTTGGAAACGAACTTTTATCCGTTTTATTTGAGCGGTGGCCATGTTGAATTTAGGGCGATTTTCCTATGTTCATAGTGCTCTACTCATCAAGGCCTTTCATTTGATATGCATATCGCTGGGTTTGGAAACAAACTTTATCGGCAGTCATGTCAAATTAAAGCCGGCTTTTGACTATGGGATATAATGTAATATATATTACATTTTGAGATATAATATTTTATCGCTTGCCATACTTTTTTACGAGACCGTTCTCACTGTGCTATAATATATATTACACCCCAAACTGTAAATATGTTTTCGCCCGACCGAGCTATATTTGAAGGCGATATATTTTACCTCACGTTCCCGCACACCGCACCTCTGCCCCTGCCTCGCCTTCATTTCGAATCGTGACGGTCATGCGCACGTATTTACATAGCTGTCCGCGTGTTATGATTTTTGGGTATTTTGGTTCGCAATCTTTTCTTTACGTATTTACCACGTATTTACCTATTTACGTATTTATCCCTATAATGGAACATTTTATAGAAAGTGTTAGGAAATATCCTTGTTTACGACTAATCTTGAAGAGTATAAAATGAATGAAATTAAGGATGCTGCATGGAGAAACGTAATAAGAAATTCACTATAATCTTTTCTTAAGGCCTTACTAATAACCATTGTATACGCCTAATTTAGTTAAACAGTGTTTTCTCACGTTCACTCGAATGACATTTCAAATTCGAACAAAAGAGACAAAACACTACTTAACTATACAAGGTTTATACAATGGTTATTAGTAAGGCCTTTAGTCTATTAAGATTCGATATCCAGAATCGACGTTTATTGTATTTTTTCTAAATAATGAGACATGTAAATCGAATACTGCATCATCTTCGTCTGATGAACTATCGAAAGTATCTAGCAAAACAATTTCCATATTATCCATTTAATAACGAGAGGTCAACCGTTTCAATAAAAGACGTTATGATGTAAGGATCATAGAAGCTGAACTATTCTAAAAAATATATCTGATAGTGAGAACAGCAAACCCGGGATGTAATATATAGCTGAACATGTAATATATATTACATCCTATAGTCAAAAGCCGGCTTAAGTCAACGTGGCTAGGTTCAATGTGTTCTACTCTTTAGGTTTTTCGTTCGATATCCATGTTCCTTGGGTGGATCCAAAAAAATGTGATCCGTCATTTTAGACATTAGGATCAAGAGTCCCGTCCCGTCCCTCTACGCGTAACCCAGAACATTGCAGTCAGATATTTTTTTTAATTATCAATATTAATCTATTACTTTTAATAGTTTTCAATGGATGAAAGAGTTTAAAAACATATAACACCTTTCAAAATACCTTGAAAAGAGTATCTTCATTTTTCAACATTTCAAATATTTCAAAAATTGTACCGATTTTGTGAAAATTAGTCAAGAATTAAAACAATCTACAAATTTTATGGTCACTCGATAAGTATTATCATAAAAAATGCTTTATACATTGGTTATATGGCTTGATCTTTTTGCCTTACCACCACGGTACGACATAAGAAAAAGACAATTTGGTTGGCGAAATCCAGTTGGGCAATTTTATTTGTACTATGTGAAACACTTCATTCCTGCCTTTCAATTTTCGAAATCCAATTACTTAAGATCAGGCTGTATGGCGTAGTTCCATTGCCTTTCCTTCGTGGAAGAAAATACCTTCTCTCTGTACTATGTGACAGACTTCTCAAAATAATTTCACGTGCGCCATGTTGTTTTTCTACCTAAAGCCAATTCGAAAATTTTATATGGTATTTTTTCACTAAAAATAAAAAGTGAATTTAAACAAACGAAATTATGCCTAAATGTTCTTCCGGAAAATTCTAAGCATTGTGGTGTAAGCCATATCAAATTATGTCCAGTAGTTTCGGAGATCTTTCCGGACAAACAGACAAACAAACAAACAAACAAACAAACAAACCAACAAACAAACAATTTTTTTTTAACTATTCTATCGTGTTCTGCTAATGATTTTAAGGCGACCTGTGTATTTTTTTTCTTAATATTTCGCAATTACAGATTTTTGTACCCCTACGATTTTATTATATATAGAGATACAGGGTGTCCCAAAAAATAGTGTCAAGCGTAAGTCCAGAGTTAGAGCATCTCTTGGAGTACCCGAATCACCCCCATGTATGTTCCGCATTATTCGTAGTTTTCGAGTAATAATTTTTTTTCTGACTTTTTGAAAATTTTGATCCAAAGAACTTAAAAATTTTAAATAAAAAAAAGTAGAACATATTTTAATGTTTTTCTTTTTGTCACTGAATCATCTTTAGTGCTTCTTTTATGTCTAAAATAATCAGCTTCGTAACTTTAGTGGAAATTTAGAAAACAGTAGTGTAAAGTCAAAATTTTAATGTTAGTGAATAATTACTTAAAAATTCATCTTTAAATTATAAATCTAAACAGGTGAATTCATGGTTTCTAAGTATGTGTAAAAACTTCTCTAGACTCTCTGCTTTCATAATCATTTAAAAAAAGAAGTGCTTAATAGGGCTACTTTGGCTTAAATCGGCCATCAAAGACAGCGAGGTGAAAATTTCATAAAATTTACCAAATTCCTATCAGATGATAAAAAAAATATCTGGTCTTTTTATAATTTCTAAGGTTCAGATTAATTACAATTTAGCAAAAATTAACTACATGAAACCCATATTTAAATATTTTTCTCGCGGATCACATCGGTTGTAGTGTTGGATGTAACGCAGTACTTACCTGCTAAAAAATTGCCCGAGTGAGAGGATATGAAAGAGACCGCATTATTGCTATCTCTCTCACTCTCATTGGCGAAATGGATAACTGTAACTGAGGAATGCTATTCTTTGTGACAAGGGGATGAGGCGGGGGGTGTAGTCCGAGCGCCTATTGTGTTCTGGCGCCAGTCGTTTGCCTGCTTTTGTTTGCGCCTTACGTACGATACGCTCATTTGTGATTATTTGACGAACTTTGCTTTCTTTACGGACCTTGAGTGCGATTACGATTTGGTTTTGTGTGAATACGGGATTTTGACAAATTTGGCATTCTTAACGGACTTTTCAAGCTCTTCATTTTGTGATGTCTTTTTCATCGCAAGAATATGCTCTTATGCATTACTTTTATGGATATGCAAGAGGAAATGCTTCTGAAGCAGCCAGGTTGTTCCGGCAGCAAGTACAAAATGGAGGTGGACCTCAGCCTGAAACTTGGCCTGATCATCGCATGATTTTAAGAGTACATAACTCTTACATGGAAGGACGCCTACCAGGTAGAAGATCGGGGCGCCCATCTGAAATGAGTGACCCAGATACTGTCCAATCAGTGGTCGAAGAAGTGGTGAGAGATCCATCAGTTAGTGTAAGAACAATAGAACGTCGAATCGGAATTCCGAAATCACAAGCACATCGAATACTTCATCAAGAGCGTTTTCACCCATATCACATCCAGAAAGTTCAGCAGCTCAAGCCCGCAGACTACCCGAGAAGGGTGGCATTTTGTCAGGAAATGTTACGGAGACAAGCTGAAAACGAAAATTTCTTTAAAAATATTCTATGGACTGATGAATCACATTTTAAGCGATGTGGGGTGTTTAATGCGCATAACTACCATTCGTGGAGTATTGAAAATCCACACCTCACAAGGGAATCTAATTTCCAAGAACAATTTAGTATCAATTTGTGGTCAGGCATCCTAAACGGACAGCTGATTGGTCCGTTCGAACTACCGGACCGACTGAACAGCGAGGCCTACTTGCAATTTCTACGACGTGATCTCGGCGTCTTATTAGAAGATGTAGACCTATTAACGCGGAGAAATATGATTTTTCAAAACGACGGCGCTCCATGCCATTTTGCTAGAAATGTTAGACAACATTTGTCTGAAACATTTCCAGGCAGATGGATCGGTCGTGGAGGGCCCATTGCGTGGCCGCCACGGTCCCCCGACTTGAACCCATAGATTTTTTCGTCTGGGGATACTACAAGGAATTAGTATACGCCAAGGACATTACAAATGTCACAGTGTTAAGAACAAAATTAAGACAAGCGGAAGAAACAATAAAAAACAACAGAATTGCATTTATAAATTTAAAAGAAATCTTTTTTAGACGATGTAGAATATGTATTGAGCACGAAGGTCGTCATTTTGAAAACTTTCTTTAAGCGATCGAATAATAAATACTTTGAAAATAATGTTTTGTTTCATTTATTAAGTTATAATAAACCTTCAAAGGTTATTAAAGATGGCAGCAGGAACAGTTATTTTTGACCTTCAAATAATAAATTTTTAGCTTTTCTACAATCATTTTTGGTTTATTAATAAATAATTGGAATTTAAAAAAAAAATTATTCAAAGTCGTGTTTTATGAAAATTTCACCTTGCTGTCTTTGATGGCCGATTTAAGCCAAAGTAGCCCTATTAAGTACTTTTTTTTTAAATTATTATGAAAGCAGAGAGTCTAGAGAAGTTTTTACACATACTTAGAAACCATGAATTCGCCTGTTTAGATTTTTAATTTAAAGATGAATTTTTAAGTAATTATTCACTAACATTCAAATTTTGACTTTACACTACTGTTTTCTAAATTTCCACTAAAGTTACGAAGCTGATTATTTTAGACATAAAAGAAGCACTAAAGATAATTCAGTGGCATAAAGAAAAACATTAAAATATGTTCAACTTTTTTTTATTAAAAATTTTTAAGTTCTTTAGATCGAAATTTTCAAAAAGTCTGAAAAAAAATTATTACTCTAAAACTACGAATAATCGCGGAACATACATGGGGGTGATTCGGGTACTCCAAGAGGTGCTCTAACTCTGGACTTTCGCTTGACACTATTTTTTGGGACACCCTGTATATTTTTAGCTTTCGTGAGGACAGCATTATACTACGTACTGCATGTAATATTGTAAACATCTTCGGTCAAGACACGCGTACAATTAGACATCAAAGTTCACTAGGTAAGTTCGTTTGGTTCTCAATTCTCCCCATTCTGAGGCCCGCCCTAAAAAATTCTCAACTTCGGACACAAGTTCTAATCGTCTCTTTAATACAGAGCTCCTGGAGACCTTCCCATAGCTGGTATATCGCGCATCACCTATAGACAACAAGTCTGATATGCAGAAAAAATTTCAAGCAAGTCAAAATATTCGCGAAGTACGTTCTTTTGTCTTACTAACTTTTTTTTGCTAAACAAACCAACACTATTTATTTTAATTTGCATACCGATGTTTTACTTTAATTTTCAGGGAAAAAGTTGAATAAAAAAAATTGTTCATTTCCACCTGAATTTGAAAAGGTACGGATTTATAAATACAGTTTTTCAAGCAATTTATAAGTATGAATACATAATTTATACTCGTAATTATAAATAATATTGATTGACATAGGTAATAATTTGATTTGTATTAATTATTTATGACATGTATTAATTATTTGATCTTTTATCAATATACTATCTATAATTAAAATATTTAATGGTAAAAGGAAAATGTGTAAATTTTTTTATATTTTTGTAAATTTGCATGCCATTAGGCTAAATATGGAATAGTAGGTACTACTTTTAAACATTGTAACACCTCTCTATCACCTACATTTATTTGCAATTAAATGTGATTTGATTTTTGATGCATTTACTTAATTTTATTTAGCAACTAGCTTTCCGCTTGCGGCTTGGCCCGCATTATTTTTTCCCGTGGGAATTTATATTTTCCCGTGGGGATTTATATACCGTCAACTGTGGCATCTTTACCATAATTTTAAAGGAAAATCGTGATAAATCGAAAATAAAACCACTTAGGATTAAGATTTGATTATTAATCGGTAAATAAAGCACTTGTCTACAGTTTTTTAGATTGATTCCCTCTGAATATTCAAAAACCACTAAAGTAGCATCGAAAACATGGTATAGATAAAGAAGTCAAAAAAATTGCAACTTTACCTGTCTTTATTTCTCTGATAGGTTAAGCCTATTTATTTGAAATTGGTAAAGATACCTTTCCGCCTTACTTTCTCTATTTAGATTTAGGAGTATTTAAAAAAAAAAGCTTTATACTTGCAACACTGGCTGGTAGGTAAAGATGGCACGGGTTTCATCGAAATATTCATACTGATTGTGATTCTAGCTGGGGCTGCCACTAGTTCAAAAAATGTACTCTTTAAATAGGTAACAAAATTCTTTAATTTATGTCTTCTAGAGGGCGCCATACTTAAATTAGGGGTGACGTTTTATAGCCTGTAATTAGTGGATGATCAAGACGTTTCCAACAATACCTCTTTTGTTAAATTATAATAAGTAGTTTCGAAGTTATGAGGGATCAGATGAACATACATACGGGTAAAAATTAACCCTCCTTGCGACTTCGCCGCAGTCGGGTAAAAAGTAAATTAAAAAACAACTCCATATATGGTATAGTTTTAACCTCCCTTGTTCGTACGTGGTCGGTTAAAAAGAGATACAACCCTAGCCTCAGGTAAAGATGCCACTTTATGGACTGTGGATCCCACACTTATTATATTTTTTCTTTATACAATTCATTAAATAAATCAATAAAAAACATAGAACTGTAAAATTCACTTAGAAATATTGCTCACTGACTGATATTTTAGCACAACAACAAACACGGTGCTTTGTAATGGCGGACTGAACTGGACGCTTTATTTGAGACATATTAGTACATTGCGCGTCCATTGGTGTACTTAGTCTGAGTGGCAAAATTGAAAATCTTAATTTAAAATAGATTTTTTGCACTTTTTAGCCATCGAAAAAAATAATATTTATGTGCTATGGTCTAATACAACAATTATGAACATTTTAAGCCCTACATTAAGAAAGGGTCAACTAGCCTATTAACCTACTAATTTTGAAGATTTGTTTTCCAAAGGCAATGACAGAAAGGGACAAACGGCCTCTCTTCTGGCTATCCCTCTTGGCTCGTTTTTGCCTCTATCATGTTGGTGGCCTAAATTGAGTTATAGGCGTACGTATGTGATATGGTATATTTTTGCATACGTCATTTTTGATGGAGCTCAATCCAGCATGGAACTCTCGATAAACAAAATTTGACAGCTAATATTGACATACTCGACAAAAATCGATAAATTTGACAGATATTCCTAAGGAGTGAAAGGGACAGCTGCCTTTGTCGATCGATATATGTCGATCGACAAGTCCATGCTCGCAGGGCTGTTTTGATTATTAAATCCATGCCATAAACGGAGACAAATTACTTTTTTTCTTTCAATCAATCAATTCGGGTCAAATCGTCGACAAAAAACTTCAATCCTTCTTTGAAAATACCAGAAATTTATAGAGGCCTAGGAAAGAGTCCAAAATTTCGAAAAGTCGTTATTTCGATTTTGTAGTATTCGGGCCTACCATACTCTTACAAAAACTACCTCATTTGGCAATACTTCGTCGATTTTAACTCCACCTTGCATATTCCACCCTTGTCTGAGGGCGCCATCTTGTTGCAAATCCCGTTCGAAAATGTCCAAAATTACAACGAATCAAAATAGCCGCCGGCATCGCTGTCATTTTGTTTTCAATCAACTGGTAGCCATTTTAGAAAATTCGAGGGCGCATCAGAGTGCTACGATCAAAAAATCTGGGTCTGAACACTTTTTTCAATCCAAGATGGTATGGTAAAATCAAGATGGTATGGCTATTTTGTTTTTTCACATTTTGATAGTCGCACATTTTGACAGCTTAGACCATTTAGCCTATGGATATGGTACGCAACAAATCGCAGTTACATTTTTCTGCCACATTTTGCGGGAGGCGAGGTAAACACGCATGGCACACTACGAAAATCTATACAATTACAGATACGCACACTATGAAAATATTACCTCACTATAAAGAAACACACACACACATCGACAAATTACACTGTATCTACGCAATCGCCCGCAAATCTCACTCGTGTACTGTGTTGAGCTACCAACGTACCATTGTATTTTTCTATCGTAACGGTATAAAAATTACTTCAAAATTGTACTTAAATAAAACACGTTTATGTAAATTTTATACTTACATGTGCTAGAAAACGCCATAGTCTTGAAGATTTGAGTTACTGGATAGCCTTTTGCAAGAAGAAACTGCACAATTAACCATTTTTTACGAGCTCTTACTTGCGATACGAAACGATACCTAATGGCAGCGGCCGCGCGTCAACTAGTTTTATATATAACGTGCATGGTCATTATGGTCAACGTAAATTAGCAGAGGAGTTCGCCCAGCCTTGCCATCTCCCGTCTGAATGCTCTAAGTCCCCAAGAGCAACACAATCACACGTCCCAAACGCCATGACGATCGAAGTCTTATTGGAAAACTTGACCGTTCTAATTGACGGAACGGAATGCTCATCTCATTCTAACATCGCAACACTACAAAGAAACGACAACCAACTCGAGGACGTTTCCGCCCCAACGGCCGCCTGTTCTGCGAGCTGTATCCTGCCCACTCCCACTTAAGGTTTGCAATTTTTTGGGCTGTATCGGTGACTCTAGTTCTTCTACGGATCTCATCATATCTGCCCTGTGAGCATGAACTTATCGATCGATATATATCGATCGAAAAAGCATCTGTCCTTTTCACTCCTTAGGAATATCTGTCAAATTTATCAATTTTTGCCGAGTATGTCGATCTTAGCTGTCAAATTTTGATTATCGAGAATTCCATGCTAGCAGGGCGGATGCGATAGTGTAAAATTGATTGAAAAAAATCAGTCGAAATCCCATAAATCACGCGTCTCTTCAGTCCCAAACACAGGTCGCGGAAAGCCTTTTTCAATCAAGTTGTCGGTTGAAATCTTGCGCGAGCCGCCATCTTGGATTTTGAAATTTCGAACATGCATGCGTCTCATTCTAACAACGCAACACTGAAAAGAGACGGCAAATTACCCAAAAATAGTCCTGATCATCAGTGAGTCAGAATGTATGGCCCAGCCTATATTGGTTTGGCGTCGCGCTCTTCGCCAGTACATGGCCGCCGTTAACGCCACCCGCCCCTGTCGAAAAATAGTTGAAGAACGGTCAATATATGACAGAATTTTGGTTTGTGAGTTAAGAATACTTTTATTCAGAGTTTAGGGGCGCCGTTTCTAATCTATGGGGGCGTTTTTTTGTGGATTACCATCGTTTTTTCATTTCTGCGCCCCAGCGGCCTGCAGGATGTGGGTCTGCAAAGTGCCCCCCTGTGGGTTGCGCCCCTGGCAGCCCCTAGCTACGACTCTGCTGCTTGCTTAGCTTTACGTACCTACATTGATTTACTACCAAACGTTTGGTAGTAAATCAATGCGTACTAACGATAGTTTGATCGAGTCGGAATCCAGCAGTCACAGTCTCCAGAGTTTGATCGGTCGGTTTTAAGCCCCCAAGTGCAGGCCATAGTGCTGCTCGACTAAATTGTCGCCGATTTTTAAACGCTCGAGTGCACAGGCTATCGACTCTGTCCGCAAGGAAGTTCTTTTTTACTGATTCCCTTTACAAATTCCTCCTCACCCCTCTTTTACACCCTTAGGGAATGATTTCGGGGATAAAACTATTCTTTATCCTTCCCCACAACTTAAATTCTCTCCATACCAAATCTTCTATATATAAAAGGAGAAGTTTCCATCTATAGACGCACGCACAGCCGTAACCGCTAATGGTAGAAACGTGAAGACAGTTGTTTTAATTCAAAATGCGGATGCACACTAAGAAGGGATTTAAAAAAAAATTAACCCTAAAGGGATGAAATAGGGGTTGTAAGTTTGTATGTTTTTTTTTTATTAGCAACGATTTTGATAAAACTTGATTCATGCTCTTAAAAATATTTCATTGAACACGTGTTTCATGGTTTATTGGAATTAACCCCCTTAGGGTGCAAAATAGGGGTTGAAAGTTTCTATGGAAAATATTTAAAATCTGCTTCAATTTCTATGTTTATTATCCGGGCTCAAATAGGCTACAAAATCATTTTTCATTACTCATACTCTGAAAGTAGGTCTGAAGTTGCCTCAGGAGCGGGTTGAAAGTAATACTTTTCAGCCCTAGGGAGAATCACTTTCAACTGACAGCTGCTGTCAAATTTTAAAAAGAAACTAGTTCTTTTTTTACTTTTTTATTGAACCATGTTCCGACTTTCTATACAGCCACTCAATAACAACGCGGTGTAAAATTGAGAATATATGTTTTAAACGACTTTATTATAATTTATTTTCAACTATTTCTTTAAAATATCATAGATTTGGGAAAAATATTTACCATTTTTAAATTATGAAAATGAAAAGTAATGGCTGAATAGCTGGCCGGCCACAGATAAAAAACAAAATTAGCGGGAAAGGTGCGGGAAAGAGGCAATGCGATCTTCATTTAGGAAAAGGCGGGAAACGTTGAAATAGGCGGGTGTCTTTTCTGGCTTTGATTTTTATTAATATTAATTTTAATAGTTTTTAGGACCAGTTGAGTAGTATATTCATATTTTATTTTGTATATTTATCTGTATATATTGTATTCTGTGCTAATTTCAACGGGTTGGTGAGTAATTTAATTATTTTCAAAATGAACGATCCCCCTGACGCAGGGGGATCTGTTCCCAGCACTAAACAAGTATTGCCGCCCCAAGTTGCTTATAATGTTACACTAACAAGCCATGGTGAATCTAGTGTTGATACCGATCAAACAGTCATGGACTGGGCAGCTACAACAAATAGGAAAAGGAGTAGGAAATCTAGTAAAATTTGTAAACATTGTAACAAGAAAAAGAGGAAAAATAAAATGGCGGGCAAAAGTGATGGGTGCCTCTGTGAAGAATCTGTTAATATTGATAGCACAATTACTAATTCTGCCGATAGTAACAATCAATGTATCCCTGGCATGTCATCTTCATCACAGCCAAGTGTTTTAGGTCAGTCTCAGCCTGATACAGCTCCATCAGTTAGTAGGAAATTGTATGAAGCACATGATTTGCCTCCTTTTATAGTACATATCCAGCGTGAACAAACAGCTTTCAATGATCCCATCACACTTCATCCTGTGACTTTTGGTTATTTTCTTAAAAAGCATAAATTTACTTCAATTGTTGATGGCAGTGTAAAAAAAATGTCAGAAACCGAATCGTTTTATCCTTTAATAAATTTGAAGCTGCAAATAATTTCATAAATGACAAAAGATTACATGATAACAATTATAAAGCATTTGTCCCAACCTCCAATATAACAAGAATGGGTCTTGTTCGTGGTGTTCCACAGGACTGGACTCCTGAGGAAATAAAAGAAAAAATTACTGTTCCTGTGGGTTGTGGGGAAATCATTAAAATTAGACATATCAATCATAAAGCTTTTATAGATAATGTTGCTACATGGAAACCTACACAGTCTGTAGTTATTACTTTTGATGGCCAGGTGCTTCCACCACGTGTATTTTTATGCTACAACTCTTTAGTCGTAGAGCGTTATATTAATCCCACAGTTCAATGCTTTAATTGCTGTAGATTTGGACACACTAAGATACAGTGTAGGTCAAAGCCTCGCTGCTTTAAGTGTGGCCGAGATCACAGTGGAGATACATGCTCAGTTGAAGAGGAAGGTGCACATTGTTGTAATTGTAGCGGTTCTCACTTTGCTACAAAACGTATATGCCCAGAATATGAACGTCAAAGACGCATTAAAGTTTCTATGGCTACCGACAATACATCATACTTTGAAGCTGCAAAATTACACCCACCTGTAAACATGTCATATTCTGAAGTATTATTATCACAACCATCACAATCCTCAAATTTTCAAACCACACCTATAAATCCTAGTAATAGTCGCACCTCTCAAAACAAATATTCGTATAAAAAAACTATTTATACAAAACCCAAATAGTTGTCACCCAATCCCAATATGGGATACAATCAGCCTGAACATTTCAATATGATCAAAGATTATGACATGCCTAGCAGCTCTGGTAATGGCACAGTCCTTAATCACAAACACAATAATGTTCAAGATTTGACAGTTGCAGATATAATTGTACCTTTAATAAATTTTCTAACTCAAATTACTAATATTATACCGTCCAACGCTGCTCCTTTACTTGACATTATTAATAAACTTACAAACCACCATGGACCAGCTGGCCAAAGTAGTTCAATGGAATTGCCGGAGCATCACTAATAAGAAACATGATCTTATTTATTTAATAAACAAATATAATCCATTTATTGTTGCTCTTTCAGAAACTTGGTTAAAGTCAGAAATTAATTTCAAAATTCCAGGTTATTTTTGTTTACGTCAAGATAGAGGAGATGGACATGGAGGCGTAGCTCTATTAATCAAGTGTTCTTACCAATATAGACTTTTGACTTTACCTAATGCTTGTGAAGATTTCTCTGCTATTGCTGCAATTGTTAATAATATATGTTTTATGTCTATCTATGTACCTCATCCATCTTTATCTGTTTTGAATAAAATTAATAACCTTTTGAGTCAGCTTCCAAAACCCTGTATAGTTCTTGGTGATTTTAATAGTCATCACCAGTCTTGGGGTAGCTCAATATCAAACACCTACGGAGAGCACTTATTAGACATTTTGGACAAAAACAATTTATGTCTTCTCAACACTGGTCTTCCCACCCGTTTTACAAGTCCCACTGAATGCATAAGCGCTGTAGACCTTTCAATATGTACACCTAGCCTTGCCACCTCATTGCTCTGGCATCCTCTCACTTCTTCTTTTGGAAGTGATCATTACCCAATAATAATTAAAGGACATTGTTCTGCGTCCATACATTGTTCGCCCCAACACCAACAGCAGTGAAAAAATGCTTTTCGTATAATTAGACATTAGTTAATACTGTACGTCTACATCAATTACTACGGACAAGCTTTGAAATCGAATAATATATCAAAATGAATCAGATTTCGAGGTTAGTTGAAGTAACACTTTATTTCGTTAGAACAATACAAATAGTCCATACTTATACAATTATTAAAATAATAATTATTGCAATCAATCAGAGAACGTTATTATAGTCACGTAGTAAAGAACAAGAAATCTCGAAATTATAAAGCAAGTCAAAAACACAACGAACTAACAAGCGACAGCGCGTGAGTATTCAATTGACGTATGTTTTAATTTAATTTACGTTTTAAATTGTGAAAGGAGTTATGAAAAACATAATTATATGAATAAATAAATGTCCGTACCTACGTAAAATCGACTCAATTTTATTCAGTCGAGCAAATGTAACAATAACCATTCGTATATTTTACTTCATTTGGTTTTGTTTCTGCAAGTACTTTTATATATTTTTGATTTGTCCGTCGAATACATATATTTGTTATGAGTTTTATAAAATATGCATATAATTATGTCGTAAATCAAATCTTTGTTGGTCATGGGGCGATTTTCGACATTGTCCTTTCCATGTATAACCAAAAGATTTATTGCAAGAAAATCCACACATAAATATAACCTTCACAGTGTAGATTGGAGTGACTATAGAAATAAACTGGAAGAAAGAATTTCTATTTTACCAAAATTACAAAGTGCCAATGAAAATCATTGTTCAGAAGCATTGGCCAGGTGTATGATTGAAGTTGCTGATAATGTTTTTCCTGTAAAAAATTCATGTAGGAAACTAATTCCTTCCCCACCATGGTGGGATAAAGATTGTTCTGCAGAAATAACTCGGAAAAAGAAGGCTGAACGCGAATATCGTGAAATAGAAAATTTTAACGTTTTAACACTTATTACATCAGAAGTTAAAAAAATTTTGAAAAAAAAGAAAGCAGATGCGTGGAAAAATTTCTGTACTTCAATATCCCCTCAAACACATCCATCAGTGGTCTGGAACAACATTCGTAGATTCCATTCTGCCTTTGTTCAACAAACAGCCTCTAATTTATCATTAGATCTTGCAGATCAGTTCAAGGATAACTTGGTTCCGATGTCAGTAAGGGAGCACATACTTACTGCTTTCCCCATACGACGGCAATAAGTCTATTTTAAACTCCCCATTTTCAATACAAGAGCTGAAAGGGATTCTTTCATATATTAACGACCCAGCTCCTGGTGAAGACAACATTCCTTATTCATTTATTGCAAATCTTGGTGACAAAACACTAGATTACTATTAGCCACTGGAACGTCCGTGGGGACTATAGTCCCCAAAATCTCGATCTTCTCGATCGACCTGGGTACTATGGTACCCAGTTCCCTTTGCGTAAAACCGCGCGGTGTGATAAAAAAATCGCGAAAAATAAAATATTTTCTCTATGGCTTTATTCCTTTGTCAATAGTCTCTTTCATAAGTTGACAGGTCATGTCCAATTTATTTTTAGTCTTAGATTGAAATAAATTTGTCATAGTCTGCGGTTTAACTTACTTGGCCGTATCCATACGTTTCTTACTGTATTAGTATTTTCGTAGTGTTCTATATCAAAATAAACTAGAAGAATTGGGCTACATTATTAAGTATGGTTTATGATCGTTTATAGTGTTATATTGCCACACTAAACGTTTTTTTTTCAAAAAGTGAGTATTTTTGAAATTTTAAGCACTTTAGTTACTATTCTCGTCATTATTCATTCAATTATGAATCCTTATCTAATTAACTATTATAAGTTCATTCCTTATTAAATTAGCTTTCCATACGTATTTTTTACTTAATTTTAGACACAATAATTTATTTTTTGCATTTTTTTTAAATTTGAGGTCGCGCGTGCGCATCTCGCGTATATAATTACGTAATTAATCGATTTTATTATTTTTTTCTTTTTTCATTAAAAATATTACCCAAAACTATTATATATCAAAATAATCTTCAAGAATAGGGCTATAATAATATATATGGTTATTTAAAGTTTTATAAAATAGTTTTTGTGCAAAAATTTTTTAAAAAAAATCGGGTCTTCCGCGACCTTCCGAACATTTTCGCGCTTCATTCATTTAATTATTAATCCTTATCTAATTAACTGTTATAAGTTCCTTTTATATTAAATTACCTTTCCATACGTATTTTTGTTCTCTTGTAGACAGTATATGTCACTCTCCGCAATTTTTTGAACACTCCGTACGCGCCGGGTTGAGTCATTCCGCAATGGCGGCACCTTTGATATTTGAGATATACTACTTTTTGCTTTTGAAACCCACCACGCTTCGCGTGGCGAGCGTACCAGTGGCTAGGTACTGCAAATTATTAATTCTGTCATGTTGACAGGAAATATTCCTTCATCGTGGATCGTGGAGACAGCAAACAGTGTTGCCATTACTAAAACCGAATAAATCGCCATCGGTCGCAACATCGTATCGTCCTATTATTCTTTCTACAGTCCTAGTTAAAATAGCTGAACACTTAGTTAAAAACAGATTAGAGTGGTTTATTGAGAACAAGAATCTTTTAGCTAATACTCAATATGGCTTCAGACGTGGTAGAAGTACAACAGATTGTGTTGCTCTTTTGATATCTGATATTCGAATAGCATTCTCCGATAATAAAGCTGTAGGAGCTGTATTCATTGATATCAAATCAGCATATAATAACGTGAATTTATCTATCTTACACCGTAAATTAGTTGCTTTAAATATTCCTGTATTGTTAACAAATTTTATAATAAATTTATTCTCTGAAAGATTTTTATCTCTAAATATAGATGATACAAAAATAGAAAGAACAATAAATAAAGGCCTACCTCAAGGTTCTGTCCTTAGCCCATTACTTTATAATTTATTTACCTATGACCTTGAAGATTCCGTAGACGATTCTTGTTCTGTTATTCAATATGCTGATGATATTGTATTATATTTCAGCGACTATTCTGTCACCAATATTTGCAATAATTTAAATAATTCCTTGAATTTACTCAAAAAATGGTTAGATAATAATGGTTTAGAGCTATCCACTTCCAAGTCACTCGTAGTATTGTTTTCAAGAATGAGAAGACAGCCTGATATTAACTTATATTATGGTAATGACTGCCTTCCACAGAAAAAGGAAGCTAAATATCTAGGCGTCATTCTAGACGCAAAACTTACAGGCACATCTCATTGTGAGTACATTTCTGCGAAATGCGAAAGAAATATAAATATTTTAAGATGCCTTGCCGGTGTTTGGTGGGGTGGCCATCCGACTTCCTTAAGATTACTTTACATTGCTCTGATAAGAAGTGTTTTAGATTATGGAACCTGCTTATTAGAGCCAGGTAATGCTAACGCTTTTCGGAGGTTGGATGGAATCCAATCAAAGGCCTTAAGAATTGTTACTGGCGCCATGAAGTCTAGCCCCACAATTGCTCTACAGATTGAATGTAATGACCCTCCACTATACCTCCGCCGACAATATTTAGTTTTTTTTATAAGGCTATTCAATTCACAAATAACGCGATTATAGTAAAACTAAAAATTTTATCTGAAAAAGTAATAACATCAAATTATTGGACCCATAGAGATATTCCGCCGTTAATAAAAAGTTTAAAGAATTTCAATATAGAAAATATGCCAACACATCAATTTCATTTAGATCCGATTTATAATACTGACTATGAATCTCTGCTGGTTATTCCAAATATAATTTACAATCTGCACATTGATGATAAAACCAATGCAAATGTTTACTTTAATTCAATTGTAAATGAGACCTGGCATCAGTGGCACAAAATATATACAGACGCATCTAAAACTAAATCTCAAGATGTTGGCGTAGGAGTTTTTCACAGCAACTATAAAATTCAACAGAAAATACGATTGCTTCCACAAACTTCAGTTTTTACTGGGGAGTGTCTTGGTATATTTAAAGCTATAGAATATATAAAGATAGCTAAACTCAAAAAAACTATTATCTTTACAGACTCATTGAGGGCATTATATGCTTTAGCTAAATTCCCATTAAAGTCAAAAAATTACCCTCTAATCCTAAAAATACGCGAAATGCTTCATCTATGTTTAATACAAGGGTATTCGGTTTCTTTTGCCTGGGTGCCCAGTCATTGCGGTATCACTGGTAATGAATTTGCTGATTATCTTGCCAAAAATGCAGTGAAGTGTGGTGATCTATATTATTACAAAAACTTTTCATATGACTTAATAAGTCTATCGAATATAGAACTTAAAAACAGCTGGACAAAGTTATGGACAGAAGGTGATAAATCAAAAACTAAGTACTATCGTAGAATACAACCAACAATATTTACTAAACCTTGGTTTTCTAAACTAAAGTTTAGTAAATCGATTACAACAATTTTAATTCGAATGCGACTCGGGCACACTTGTACTCCTGATCGCTTAGCAAGGTATGGAATAATAGATGAACCTACATGTGAATGTGGTGAGGCTGAGGCTGACATAAACCACGTTTTCTTTTCTTGCCCTTTTGACAGACGCTCCTTTATCCAATCACTGACTGATGCAAACATTCCTTTTCCTACTTCCATCCCTGCTCTCTTACATGACCTAAGCTCAAATATATATACACTTTATATACAAATGATATAAAAATTTAATATATTTTAATAAAACACCAATACCTACTAATTTATTTTCAACACATATAATTATACCTTCCTAACTACTCACCTGTTGTCCCTTTCCAAATTCCGTTTCCTTTTTCCTACATTTTTTCTGATTTGTAATCCGTTTCCTACCTTTAACTATTACGTAACACAAAACAAAAAAAAAAAAAACCATACCCACCCTAAACCAAGTTTCTATTATCGATATATCTTAATCGAATCCACTCCATAATCGAAGACAACTTGCATATGGCAAATGGCAACACCAGCCTTCACGCCAATAAAAAAGAAGAAGAAGAATTAGTTGTTATTCTGAGAAGATCTTTTTTTTTTTTTTTTGATAAATTATAACACTCTAAATTTTTATATTATTATTACATAAATAACTAGAAATAATATTATAAATATTGGGATTGTTCATTGAAAGCAAAATAGGGATAGATGTAGGAAGAGGAATTTTCAGAGAAATCAAATTAGATATAAACATTGAGGTGTCATGTAAAGGACAAGCAAAGAAGATGTGATTCAAGTCTCCAACATCAGAACCACATTCACAAATGTTGCTGCTGACGATGTTCAATTTAACTAAATGAGCAGGAGTGCAAACATGCCCCAGTCTCATACGAATTATACTAGTTGTGGAAAATTTACTAAGGTTAATCTTAAAGAACCATGGCTTGAGTGGAACAAACGGCTGAATGCATGCATAATACTTCCCTTTCGATTGGCTAGTACTCTCCCAGCGATACTCCCAAGATTTAAATAAATCTAACTTGGGAGGAGCCACGAGGTCAAAACTAAAATTTTTGTAAGGGAACATATCGCCGCAGTCAATTGCGTCTTTGGCTAATTTATCAGCATAATTATTGCCCAGGATGCCCTGATGACTGGGTATCCATACAAAATTAACACAAATGCCTTTTTCACTACATTTATACAATAATTTTCTACATTCAATAATAACTGGAAGATAATTGTTACTTTTAAAAGGAAATCTCAACAATGCCTGTAGAGCACTTTTAGAGTCTGAGAATATTACAGCTTTCTTCAGATTCATTAAAGTAATGTATTCGAGAGATTTCAGAAGGCCATAACACTCTCCAGTGAAAACAGAAGTCTCATTAGGGAATTTTATTTTCTGCACTATTTTGTACTGATGATGATATACACCAATTCCTACATTACTTTCATTTGAGAGTTTGGATGCATCACTATAAATATGATGCCAATCAGAATAATCCCTATCTAGGTAAAAGTTGAAATATTCATTTGCATTGTTATTATTCTTAAGGTCATAATCAAAGAAGATCTTCATTTATTTTTTTCCATTTGTGAGTTTTGTTAAAACTTCCGTTATTATTAACACAATGAGTTTATCTGATTCAGGTATGGAGAGGGCTAAAGCGGAAGTTGTTGATTTATGTAAAATAAAATTTACACGTTTATTCTTTAGCTAATTCATTGTTTTGTTTTTACTTTCCTTGTATTCGTAATGAAAAGCACAGTGTTTACCTCGGCCGCCGTACTGCCTAACGCAAAGCGAGCACTCGCTATCGTTATCATGACAGAACAATAGTTTTAATGTCACACATGACATTAGAGCTGTTGTTCTAATGTCACGAAGCGATAGCGAGTGATCGCTATGAGTTAGGCGGTAGCCCCCCGGGTTAGACTTATTTAGTCCCTCGGAACTATTGGTGCCCTCGCTACGCTCGGGCGCCAAACTCCGTCTCGGGACTAAATAAGTTACTTTCACCCCCTGGGGTAACAATGTACTATTTCCTACGGAAAGATATAAAATTCCCGCGGGATAACAATAATAACGCGGGCGAAGTCGCGATCGGAAAGCTAGTATCTTATAATAACTTGTTCACTTATTAGTTTGTGCTTATAATTATAATCATAAATCGGTCTACTGCGCACACTTCGACTCAACTTTGTAGTACACACCAATAACGCATTATTTTTATTATTAAAAGTCTTTCCTTTTTGAAGTTAGCGCTTACATTTTTCTATTGCTATTAATGCCGCGTCCTTCCCCCTCCGAATTTCTCCCATTCATTCCTATCATTTTGTAAGTAAAAGTCTATTTAATGTCAACTTTTACGTAAACCATATTTTCGTAGGTGGTATGAGTAATATTTCCATTTTAAAAAAATTGCTACATTATATTACATTTTATTAATGTATAAAATTGTTTAGAATTATAAATAATGAATAAAGTTATTTTGTAGTTTGAAAGAATAAGATATTTGTCTAATTATTGCCATTGTATAATTTTGTCTTTGGCACGGTCTAGAAACGAGACCCGAAAAAGAACCTTTTAAATGACAGCTTGATTTGGTTTGGTTTCCGCTACTGTGCTGTTGTGCTATTTTATGATTTTTGGCCAGAAAAACTCTAAATAATGTCGATATCTACAGCAACTGGTATGTATTTAACCATAATATATACGTATTAACATATATTTTTCTTAAAACATTACTGTTTACCATCAAACCTGGTGTAGATGAATTTTCGGAGAATGCCATGGAATCCCATATGGCGGTCCAGAGACCACATGATATAATGACGCTATATTACAAAATAAAAGAAAAATCCATGTATAATGTTTTTTTTCATAATAGAATCGATCATTTCAATGTATGTTTAAGCCGCATTTAGGTTACGTTGCTATCTTAGTTTTCTTCTAGAGTTAAGCGTCCTGTTTTTTTTTTATAGTTGTAGGACGTTTTATCACAGGCCTGATTTTAGCAATGTTTTTTTAAATTATAGTTTTTTCGTTACTTTATACCTTATTGATTTTGGAGATAAGTTCTTGTGAATGTTTACATCAGGTGTTTTTCTTAATTATCCATAATTTTATGAGGGAATCTCACTATTGGCTTTACAGATGAACGCACAGAAGGCGACGATGATACATCTCAAGGAAGCCAACCCAAAGATGAAAGCAGTGACTCTGAGAATGAGAATGAGCCCCAAAGTCAAAATGGGGGGTCCCCCAGCCCTGAAGTTCATGAAATTACGAGTGATGATGAAGATGATGGAGGTGAATCAAATGATGATGAATCGTCAAATTCTAGTACAGAGAGTAATGATAGTTCTGAGGGCTCTCAGCAAAGTCACAAAGCTATTGAAGAAAAAAAGATGGAGGATCAGCTGGAGAATGGTGAAGATGAATCTGATGTTGAAGAGGTTTCCATGGAAGACCCACTCACTCAAAATCAAGTTAAAAGTAAACCGATAGTAGTAAATGACACAAAAAGTTTAACTGACCTAGTTTCTCAACAACCCAAATCAAATGGTGATCAAAACAAGGCGCCTACGGTTGTTATCATTGATACAAATTCTATATTGTCTGGAAAAGGCCCCCAACCTGTGCAAACTAAAACTCCAACATCAACTAGTGCCTTGGAGGCTCAAAATCTCTGTCAGAGCATAGCAGCTCGTGGCACAACTATAACTCCAGTAAGCAGTAAAAATGCACCTAATAGCTCTACACTAAATAGTGTTCCCACTCCCCAGCCGCAGCCAAATATTCTACCATCTCTTACTGATGATATGTTTGTTGTAGAAGCACCTTCATTCATTGTTCCTTATGTTTACGAAAAGCCATCTCTGAAACCATTTAGAGAATTTGTGGATAAATTAGGTAAAGAACTTGAGGAAATAAAAATAAAAGAAGAGAAAGAGAAATTGGAAAAGGAGCAGCTTGAAAAGGAACAAAAAGAGAAGGAAAGGCAAGAAAGAATTGAACGAGGAGAAGCAGTTCCTGAAGAGGACAGTGACAAGGAAATTAAAAGTTTTGAAAATGAAGTGACAAAGGAAAAGAAATCTGATAAAAAACGACGCAAGCGTGGCAATGCTGAAGACGATGACTCATGGGATGGTGAATCTAGTACAGAATCTGATGAAGATGCAGGAAGTGATGAGGATGCTGTTCAAATTATAAAAGAAAAGGATGACACAATTGATGAAATCAAAGATCCTATTAGTATGATTGCAAAAGGATTGTCTGGGGGGAAATCTGATAGCTATTTTGATTGTTCTTTAGGTCAGTTTTTTATAAATATAGGTTTAAATTTAGTACAAGAGTTTGTGCAAAGTGATCTTTTAAAGCATCAAAACCGTAAGTTATACAAAGAAAAGAAATCGGGGCGCAGCACCCGTGGCACAGAAGCTGCTATTGCATCACTGACACAGAATTTAGAATTTAGCAAACGAACAAATGCCCCATATACCTTAAAACAGAAGAGGTGTGACTTTTGTAGCTTCAAGACCGAATCCATGCTAGTTATGTCTCACCATTTAGAGGCACCACATATGCGAAACAATATATATAAATGTAACACATGTCCATTTGAAATTCGCAGTCCACACGATATTTTATTTCATATGGAAGCTGAGCATAATATACGTGGAAGACTGGAACGAGCTCCTGCTTATCAACAATGTGCAAGTTGCCATTTTGAGGATAATAGCAAAACTAAGTTAGCAAGGCACCTGATAGCTTGTGCTAAAAAGTTCAAGCCAGAGTTTAACTTAAGTCCACCCCTGGAGTGGGAACCACCAGCAAAAATACCCAAATTAACACGAGCAAGAAATAATGCTGTAGCCCCATACCAGAACACTTTCAACAGAGCTCAAGTAGGGGTAAACACCTTAGGAAGACCTCCTCTTAATGTCTCAAATGTGATCTCAGGCATGCCAATATTAGGCAGACCTCGAGGTCGTCCCCCAATGGTACCCCCTCGTCCATCTGCTGTATCAGGAGTACCAATCATTCGCAGTGGTCTTATGATCATGCATAATACTCCTCCCGCAGGGACCACAATTTCTAATTACCCTATTATTCAAAACAGTCAGGCAAACAATGCAACTCCCAAAATATCAATAACTCCCTTGCCACGTACACCTCAACCTTCTTCTTCTCAATCTTCACAAAATTCCAAAGCTACTTTTGTGATCTGTGAAATCTGTGATGGATATATTAAGGACTTGGAGCAGTTAAGGAATCACATGCAATGGATTCATAAAGTGAAGATTCATCCTAAGATGATCTACAATAGGCCTCCCCTGAACTGTCAAAAGTGTCAATTTCGATTCTTCACTGATCAAGGCTTGGAAAGGCACTTACTCGGATCACATGGTCTGGTTACTAGTTCAATGCAAGAAGCTGCCAATAAAGGTAAAGATGCTGGCCGTTGCCCTGTCTGTGGCCGTGTTTATCAATGGAAGCTACTCAACCATGTATCCCGGGATCACAACATGACACTGAAACCAGCCCACCTTTCTTATAAGTGTACTGTGTGTACAGCTACATTTGGCATGTATAAGCAATTTGAAAACCATGTTTACTCTGCTCATAGTGTGGTGGCTAAGCGTGTTATGGATAAAAGTAAGACAAGCACACCCAAACCTATGGATTCATCAGATCCATTATTGAAGCCTCTAAAGATAAGTGATGAAATAACTATAATACCACAACCTGCAAAATCATCGCTAACAATCACTGCAAAGGGAAAATAACCCCAAAGCATAGGGAGAATGCATTGTCTAAGATCCCGACTGCTATTCTAATATTGCATTCTGCAACCCTAGGCAGTATTGTGTAAATAATCTTAACCCTATAAACAATCTTATTTAAATATTGATGTTGAAATTCTGATATAGTGACAATTAGAAAAAGGAAACAAGTGTGAATGTTATTTTTAATAATTATGATGAAAAAAGAATTTCCCATTGTAACTTAAGGGTGTACATTCGGTGTGTATAAATTGAATACCATATAGATATCAAAAAATTGTGAATTTTTTGAGGTAAAATATTCTTTCCCTTTGATGTATGAAATTATGTACGGACTTGTGCTGAGTTAATGTCTGATTGTCACAAATTATAAAAAAATTAAGATCTGTGTAATGACTATGAGTATACTTAGAATAAACGAAACATGTGTATGCGCAAGTTACAGAGAGTTTCAGTAATTCCTGACAATCAAGTGATGCTATTTATTTCTCACATTTAGTGATTATTTTATCTGAAAGTCCTTAAATTATTATCTGCCTTTCAATTATTATCAACTCAACTGTTTTAGAATTATTGTAAAAAAATATGATTTAGGTAGAGACTTTCCATTATTAATGTATAATAAAATCATAATTATGATAGATTTATAACTTAAGATGTTAAGTTAATCCATAGACTTAATTTAAGTGTATTGTTTCAAATAAACCATCTTTGTCGCCAGCCTAAATGTTAAACTTAAGTGTCCAGAATTGAATTGAATATAGTATTGTTATTGTCACCGCATCACTCTTATTTATTTCTGATCTCAGATCAACCGGAATGTTGATTTGCTAAAGTCTAAAAGTTGTTAAATGTACTAATAGACCTGAAAACAATGTAATTTTTTCTATTTAATAAAAAATACCATTATAAATGCTTTCTCGAATTATCTCCACTATAATATCTTTTGACGTCATAAGTAAAACAATGTGAATAAGTAAAACAATGTGGTTGGTGAACTTTGTAAAACTAATATTTATAAAAGAATGCCATAAATGTGTGTTCCTTTTCTTATTCAAGACTAAACACATAGATTTTGATTAAATATGCTCTAGTTTCTATGGATTTACAACAAGTATTTTGAGACCTGATTAGAAATAAATAAGAATGGGTATGAATATTTAAATTTTCATCTAGTGATTGAATGTTCGTTGTGAATGAATGACGGAATAACCTTTTCCCACTGCCCTGCATGGTTGCCGATGAAAAAATATATGGAAATCGTGTCGCCGGCGCCACCAGCAACTCGGGTAACGGTAACTGGAAAAGCATGACAATTTCATACATTACTTTACCGGTACCATTGACGTAATGACCGGTACCAACTTCGTGACTTCGCCGGCGTCGTCAACGCGCCGTTGCAGTCGCAAACCTAACTGCCCAACAAAACGGGCGGTCTGGGGTAACTCTGATTTAGTATCGCCTAGCCGAAACTGCTTTGGTCACTTTAGTTTGTTCATATCTAATAAGGGCTGGGGCACATATCTAAGCCTATATTTTATATATATATGTCTTATTGCGTAGGTAGTGCTGCACACGAAATTCTTATTGATGACTGCGAACCTAGTAGATGACAGACTTCTGGTGGTTGAACGGTATCCTCTTAAAAAACATTTCACATAATTCACATTAGACCGAAAATGAACCGCATCGCATTACAAGATGATGGGTACATAACCTATTAAGCGGAAACCTACCCAAAGTTAACATAGTGATGTATGTACAAGTTATCGAATCATTGAAAATTCGAAATTGTAAAATTACAGTACATTTTTTTTTCACAGACCCAACTATTTGTATTGTACCCATGTTACCATTAATGATTTAACATGGGTAGATTTCGACTTGATAGCGCATTGATTGATCAAACACGGTGTATAGAAAGCAATAAAAATGATACGCGATCGAAGGTGAGCTACGTAAAATTACGCTTAGATGCATTGACGTACGTATATGTAATATGTATGTATAACCTATATGTCAATGCTTAGATGCAACCCGCCCAAGACAGGAATCCAGATACCTACTTATTTGAAAAATTCTTGTGACGGTGCGAGATTTAAAAATTTGTTATTGTTAAAGATATTTCGATTATTTATCACTAGCACGACTTAAAAAATGTTCAATATAATAAAAATGTTCAGTAACAATGTATGATTATAATTTATTAAAATATCTTTCTTCTTCCCGTGTTTTTTATCGTACCCACAAACAATAAATATAATATTCTTAATACGGCATAGACTTATAATTCACCGAATATAAAACGAACGTAGTAGGGACAGCATTGCCAGACGTCCAGATTTTGGCGTGTGGCTGACCCCAGCCGGGCCCCAAAAAAAATCTGTGAAAAATAGATTGTTTGAGTATGCCGCTATGATGTCTAGAGTTTGTCGCTTGCGCGTTTCAGAGATATGTGTGGCCCGTACCTCTACCATGAGTTGCCATCGATTGCACACTGTAGTTAACTACAGTCGCTAACGTGTTAACGCAGACGATATCGTTTTCGATAGTGACCGTACCATGAGTTACTTTTGCATTTACCTGACTTCGTAACGTTAACTCGATAGTATAGTAAACGATACAAAGGATACAGACTACTTACAGGTAATTATTTGTTGTCGTCATGTTGGTAATACGCTATAATCCGTCTTCGCAAAAAGGTATCTCAATTCGGTTTCTTACCATATTGTTATGAAAGATTTAATTTAGTCGGCTTATACATCAACTTCAAATTATTTCATAGGTTATATTTTTAATCATTGTTTGATTACATTCACGAAAACTTATTTAGTTTTATGTTAAAGAATAAGTTTTTATTAAATGTAGGCCATGTATTGATTTAATTGTAAGTATTAACATTGTTGTGGTAAACATTGTAACAATTTTCCATTTAAAATAATCATTTTCTATGCTTCTATGGGTTTGTTTTTTAGTACCCATCTATTTAAAGACGTGGCTACACAAAGAGACCTATTGGATTGATAATTTAAATGTAAATAGTGCAATCCGTTATAATTGAAGGATTTTCCATTATAGCTAAATAATTTAACCAATTAATTTTTTCTTTCAGGCTTTAGATCACCATTATCTCAATTGTTCCCGAGGGTCCACAGGAAAATATGTATAATATTTGTTTAATTCAATAGAGTTGACAAATATGCTGAAAATTAATACCTGCCAAATGTAGTATTACAGGAGATATACAACTGCATAAGTGAGTGGGTGAATGAATAAAACTAAAAATGTTACTCCTTTACAGTATGAGTAATTATGATGAAGCAATTTATATAAAACTTAAAATAAAGCTGATGACGTCTGACGTCGGCCAATATTCATATAAAATACTTTTATTTTACAATATTATGATTATCTATTATGGCTTTATGTGATGTTTAATGATATGTCTGTTGTTGCAGAAGTTTAAGTTCCAAAATTTACCTGGAATTAGAGTCAAATGTCCAACCATAAAAATTACTGCACAAGAAAGAACCGGTACTACTGTTATTTATTATCATTCAATAATTATCATATTTTAGCAAACTTAATAGATGAAGAAATTTGTTTAATCGACACTATTATATTATTAAAATATATTCTATTGGTATTTTACTTATTTTGTATGATTACAAGTCAGTAAAATTATATTGCTGCCAAAATCTTAATGACAGTATGAAAGTATGCAGAGTCACAGCTACAAACTCACTGGATACTTTAGCAAACTGCACATTATTATGAGGTAAAATTAGGCTAAATGATCTAAGGGTAAAATACAGTGGGAAGTTGTCTGAAAAATACATTTTGTTTGTATTATTATTTTATCATAATAACAGCAATGGTAGGGAAGCAATTAAAGAATATTACTATAAATGCATTGTTGACTGAAAAACAGTGAATTATTGTGTTCACATTACGACTCTTACATGGTTTTTGGGTTGGGCAATATATATCACCAACAAACCTGTTTTATACCATCCACCTATTTGACATATGAATCAGAATAAATTCAAATATACAGAAGATTGTTTGTTTTATTTCATATTGTTTATATTCATTGAACAGCGAAGTTATATTTATTAAGCATTTTGATACTGAATCATGCCCATATTCTTTTACGTAAGGTAATAACTTCTTTTACATAAGATGTAAAAGTAAAAATATAGTTTTATAGAAATGTTCATGACTGACCAGTCTCATAAAAAATGGACAATCTCCATTGAAAGATAATGTTTTTGATGCAAATTCTTAATGTTTATGTTAAATAACCAGAGGTACTAGGTCTTCTGTGTTATTGCAAAGCAGCAATGCTTTTCTGTTTTATATTGAAGGATACGAAATTTCAGGGTACTGTAACTACATTCATAAGATAATAACCTACACCTTGTACACTTTGGTCATTAGAAGACTATAGGTGACTATGATCATCTAAGTAGTAGACTATTTGCTTGTTTGCCAACATTCTTGTGTAAAATATGCACAAATACAACAATTCTGTTGTTCTTTATATTAGATTCAGTATGAAATACCTATAGACCTAGAACTTTATTGAAAATTAATATTTTTTGCTTTGTCAAAAGTCAAAACAAGGAAATCCTACTTAGGTAAATAAATTAAAGAGTGGGCTCATGTAATTTATTTATTTTTGGTGTAAAAAATGTGTTAACAACATCTTTTTATTAATCTACCAATAAAAAAAATCATCAACCAATGTTTCCTTTTTAATGCAATCCAAACTATTGTGACACTGTAAAATCCAACTGCAGCTGTGGAAATAAATCAGTCCAAAAAATGAAATGCTAAAACCGAAGGTCTTGGCTGCACCATTCTGTATTATCATCAATGCCACTCAATCAAATCAACCTCCGCTACTCATCCAAAATAAATGTAGCTGTAAAAAATAAAATCTTATAATAATATATGCACCTTTTTAAGTTTTAACTGACTTCAAAAAAGGAGATGTGTTGACTGAATAATTTAAAAAAAATATTATGTTCACTGATTACTCCGCCAATTGTGGACCGATTTTCAAAATTCTTTCTTTTTATCGATAGAGGGATCCTGGGATAATGGAAGGAAATACTTAAATTACAGAGGCACATCCAACATATTTCATTTTTTTCTGACGATATTTAGGTAAGTAGGTACCTATTTGCATCTGATAGTCATCATATCATGTTACTGAGCTGATGATGATGGAAGGTTTCTGGTAGGTGACGAGTTTGGGAATTTTACTAAAAATATTGAAATATTTTTTTTTTCAACAAAAATTAAACAGGCTCCAAAACACCAAAAGTCCTAAATACAAAAATACATACAATAATTATCACATTTTTATATTGAAGTTGGTGCCAAACTTTTCAGGTGATATTGCTTGGCACCGACTTCAATATAAAAATGTGATATTGTATGTATTCTTATATTATTTATGATTTTTTGGTGTTTTTGAAGTCAGTTTTATTCTTTGTAAAAAAATTAGGTATACCTATTACCAATAGCGTTTTATTAGAGAAACAACTCTAAGAAGTTATTTAAAAAAGTTATTAAGGTTTATAATATAGAAAATAAAATGCAATTCTTTACATTTGAGGGTGTAAGAATGTTTTACCTCTACACAGTGACAATGATTTTTAACCACAATTCTTTTTCCATTTGACTGGCTGTTATATCCAGCTAATTCTTTGCTTCTTCATTGGACTTGTTGCACGCAAGTATGGATGTGGCATCAACAGTCCCATTTATGGATAATCTGTAAGAAATGTTTTGTAAATAAAATGTTATAGAATAGGTATTTTAACACTTTGATATAGACTATTTTTAATTTGTTATCAGCTTGTCAAACAATTCCTTAACTTCTAGGGATGCCTTGTAGTTTATTGAATGTGTTATTCTGCCATACATAAGGATGACATTTTGTTTTGTTATTTCCAAAAATCCAAGTTTTGCATTTACCTACTGAAGGGGTCATACGAAGACAATCTGAATTATTACCCATATATTCACTTCAGTTGTCATAAAACAGTATTATACACTTAAGATATGTACCTCTATGATCATAAAGCTATTAAGATCAAAACAAAATTGTAAGTAACTTTTTAAAAATGATAATTTGATTTTGAGGTTACTTACATAAACTCTGTATAGCTTTCAGTTTCAAGTCTGTATTTGCTTTTAAACACCAATGCTGAAATGCTTATTTATAATACTATAATTAGCACAAATAGTTGTAATCACTCTTTTGAACTTTTTCTCACGACTGCTCCCGTATTTTAATTGTTTTCGTGTCATTGACGTATATAATATGTATGTGTTATTATTCTTGAACTCAGCCGTGGTTGGCATATTCCATGCAAAAAAAATCACAACTTATTAACTAATTTAACTCAATAATATTATTCCAAACTTGCTTAGATTATCTATCGAATCGAGTCTCACGCTTGAAAATGTAAGTGAGTAACGTAACTACAGAGTTATCGTTTTGTACGTTATCGTCTATCGAGTAGCTGTCAAATCATGAACTCGTGGTACCGATTTCCATACAATATGCACAAAATGATTGTCGATAGCGAGCGCGTTTTCGATAGGTTCGCGACGTATCGTAAACTATTGCACTCATGGTACCGATTTTAGTTCACCGCGTTACCGCTAGGGGCGCTGTACAAAGGTCCATACAAAAATTTACGCAGTCGATATCGACTCCAAACGAATGCAAACTCATGGTAGAGCTACCGGTTGGGGTAACGTTACCACACAGATCTCGAAAACGAAACGACCTAGTGAAAATCTGTTTGCTAGGAGGCGGCAGTTTATCGAAGTTTCAGTTTTCATCGGGCTCACGTTTAAGGTGGCTGTGTGGCCACACAGATCTCCAATACCAAATGACATAGCGAAAATCTGTTTGCTAATATAGATAAGCGGTAGTTCGGACAAGTTTTAGAGCTTGTCGATCGAGCTTTCGAGCATAATAACAAACAAACAAAACGTCATAAATCTTACTTTGCATGCACTTATTAAAATCATTTTTTTAAAAGAAAGTTGTACGCGACTGTATATTACTTCATATACACTCGCGAGCAAAAGTTTGGAATCAGTTACTTGAAATTGGTTCCGCGTGATCTTGCTTACTAAATAAATTTTTAATAATCATAAAAATGACATCATGTTAAAGGTGCAACTGTCCACTTTAAATCGATATAAAATTAATTCATATCGAGCCCGTAATTGTGGAGCTATCCCGGATTAAGTGAAAAAGGTAGGAAAACAAGGAAATAGGGAAAAATAATGAATGAATAAAACAACAAAAATTATTAAATAAAAATTTTATTTATCTTTAAAAATAAGTGTCAATATTTTGTGTTCCCTCCCCTCGCCCTAATAACTGCTCCAAGACGATTCTTCATAGACCTGATCAGCTTCTGAATTGATTCTTGTGGAATACCTTCCCACTCCTCAATCAACGCTGATTTCAGCTCATTCAGACATGAAGGAGCAGGAGTTCTGGAACAAACCTCATCCCACACGTACTCAATGGGATTCAAGTCAGGGCTGAGCGCTGGCCAGTCCAATGTGGCAATACCGATTTTTTCGAGGTATTCCGTTGTTACACGGGCAGTGTGACAACGAGCGTTATCGTGCATAAGGAGGAAGTCATCGCCGATGTATCCCGCATAGGGAACGACATGTTCCAGGCGAATATCGGAAATGTACCGGTCCGATGTTAGACCGCCTCCTCGTCCCCCGCCAGGCACGAAAACAAGCTCGGTTTTACCATCGAAGGAAATGCCGGCCCACATCATACAAGAGCCGCCCCCATAAGCCACTGTTTCAGCGACACAGCACTGTGCAAATCGCTCCCCAGGCCGCCTGTAGACCCGTCCTCTTCTGTCGCTACCGTGCAAACACATCCTGCTTTCGTCGGAGAACAGGACTTGCCTCCATTGCTCAACCTCCCAATCAAGATGGGTGCGAGCAAACTGAAGGCGTGCTTGTCGGTGAGCTGCCGTGAGTTTCGGGCCTGTGGCAGGCCTTTTTGGAGTCAGATTCGCTTGCTTGAGTCGTCGACGAACTGTCCACTCGCTGGCTGCTACCCCAAGAACATCTCGGAGCTCCTGTTGGACGTCGACACCAGTCAAATGCCGATTTCGGAGAGAGGTTGACATGATAAAACGGTCATCCCTCTCCGATGTGCACCGGCGCCGTCCAGATCTTGGTCTCGGGATAAAGCCACCAGTCTCCCGAAAGCGCTTATAAACATTCGAAACACAGGATTGGCTTATGTGGAGCCGACGAGCGACAACCCGCTGGCTGAGCCCTTCTTGCAATAGGGCTACGATTTGTGCTGCTTCTGTAGGTGTTGTCTCCATTGTGGTACAAGGTAAAGGGTCAAAAGTGGCGGAGATGTGTACCGGTCAACGTGTGAAAGTCGACTGATAAAGAAAATCCGATAACAGGTGCTTTTATAGGGGGTCAATAGGTCGCAACTCGTGACGTATCAAACAATTGAAACACGTCTTTTTCGATACACCTTCACTTAATGCGGAATGGCTCCATAAATACTGGCTTGTTTTTAATGAATTCGGTATCAGTTTAAAAGTAAAGAGTTGAACCTTTAAAATGATGTCATTTTTACGATTATTAAAAAAGTATTAACTACTCAAGATAACGCGCAACCAATTTCAAGTAACTGATTCCAAACTTTTGCTCGCGAGTGTAGATACATTTAAAATATATCAATGACTCATCGAGGATTTACATTAATTTAAATATAAACGGTTAATATTTTTTACACTGAATTCAATTAACTATTTTACATTAACTTCTCATTGTAAGTAAGTACATAAAAAATAACGAAACCTCGCACATTTGGGACTCCAGGCTCCTAGACTATTTACCCAAATAAAGAATTCTTTCGTTCTTTGGATTGAGGCGTCGACAAACTCTGAATCTTTGACGAATGTATCGACAAACTACCACCTATCTTTGTCAGTAAGCAGATTTTTGCTAGGTCTTTTCGTTTTCTAGATCTAGGTGGCCCGGCTGGGGTAACGTTTCTCCAGCTGGGCATCACATATCTCGGAAATGCGCAAGTCTCAAACTGTGGAACTTGTTGGACAAACTCCGACCGCTTCACTATTCCAGCAAACAGTTTTTCTCTACGTCGCTATGTTTTCGAGATCCACCTAGCTCAGTTGCAGCAACTTTGCTGCAGATGAGCTCTGAAATGGTGGATCGACAAACTCTAAAACTTGTCCGACAAACTCTGACAAACTGCCGCCTATCTATATCAGCAAACAGATTTTCGCAATGTCGTTTGGTTTTGGAGATCTGTGTGGCCACACATATTGATATCTCTGACGAGACGCGCAAGCGACAAACTCTGAAACTTGCCGACAAACTCTAGACAATATAGCGGCATACTCAAACAATCTATTTTTCACAGTTTTTTTTGTGGCCCGGCTGGGGTCGTCTACACGATTTTCGCAGGAACATCCCGGATTTTGAAATCGAAATTAAGACTGCTTCCCACACGGTGCGTGATTTCACGGGCCACCTCGGGAGAGCGCGCGCTGACGCGCCCCGTGGGAAGTGTACCGTCCGTGGCGGCCCGATCTCGCCCGTACATATCCACTGAATGTCGGTAACTTCAAGGCAAGCTTGCCCGTGGAAAAAAAAACAGGCAGTAGAAAGCGACGCGGCCCGAGTACCTGTGGCCCGGGCTTGCCCTTGAAAATCAGCTCGGCCCGAGGGCGCCCGTGGTTTCACAGTTCATCGTATGTGCATCAAGTGCACATACGAGGCAGTGGGCAAAAGGGGGTCATTTTAATGATAAAAAAATAGAACAACATCCCACAATTTTTTGGGAGTGTGTAAGGGCCATTTAATTTTTTTGCCCTCTGTTGCGAACCTAATGTGCATAAACCGTTATAAATAACTCTTGAATGAATAGACAAATATCAATAAAATAAACGCAAACGTGATCCTAAAAGATCAGTAGTGCTGTCAATATACAAATTTTGCTAATTATTATCACACACACAATTAATGACAGGGATTAAAGGAGAAAAAAGCGTATTATTTTAAATTAAATCCCATTTTATATAAAAAATACCCCCTGTATGGTATTGTTTTCTAGTGCTTATTTCAACCTGTATCATTTCAGCCAGGGGGTCCTACTCGCGGGGTGCGATGTCAGACAACCTCCTTGTGGTGCACCCTTTTTTTTTTTTTTTTTTTTTTGTCCCGCTGAGGAAATGCATTAAACTGCATACCACCGAGCCGGTGGTTATGTGGGGCTCTCCTTCCCAGACGGGGAAGGCCTACCCACTAAAACCTCAGCGCCGCCATCAGGCATTGTAGGGGGGCCTCAGGATCGAGTGTCGCATCTGAGGACCCCCAGCCTTTGCTCCCCTGTTTCTACCAGGGGAGCCCTTCTCGGGGGAGTGTTCGCAACCTCCCCCGTCCGACCTGCACGGCGACACCCCTCGACCAGGCAGGGGTGTGATCCCTCCCGGGTCGTGGGCACGAGCTTTGTCGTGCTCGCCAGCGACCCGCGGCGGCGCATCAGGCCATTATCTGGCCCGACGCCGCCTCCTTCGAGCGGGATCGGCCATCTCCCGATCCCGCTCGGCGGCCTCCTTCTGGAGCATCACAGCTTCACAGAAGGAGGCCGCAGCCCTCCAACCTCCCTCATCCGCCAGCATTGCCGCAATCAACGCTGGCGGAGACAGATCTTGCCCGATCTCTTCGACCAAGACCCGGCGTTCGGAGTCCCAAGCGGGACAATCCGCCAGCGTGTGCTGGGCCGAGTCGAGGTCGGATGCGCAATGGTGGCATCGTGTCGTGTCCTCCCGCCCTATTCGATTCAGATACTCACCGAAACAACCATGTCCGGTAAGTATCTGAGTCAAGCGGTAGGTGACTTCCTCCTTCCCGTGGAGCCAGGCTTCGAAGTGCGGGAGTATAGCACCGACGGCGCGTTGACGCGCACAGCCCCCCGACTCTAGCTGTGCACGCCAGTCCCTCTCAGCCCGCCGGTGCAACTCCCGCCTGTGCATTCCGTGCGCGGGTTCTTGGGGGCTCCCTCCGTCTCTCCCCCGGTCGACATGTCGCGGCGCGTTATACATCTCCGCGTACATGTCGGCCAGGATTTCGAAAGGGGGGGAGCGCCCCAGAACCGTCGCCGCCTCGTACGAGATTGTACGGTAGCCCCGTACGATCCGTATAGCCATTGTCCGCTGCATGCTCCGGATGAGAGCTCTGCAGCGGGAGGACCTCGTGCAGTCTCGCGACCACACGGGGGCCCCATACAAGGCCACGGACCGCACGACGCCCGCGTACAGGCGGCGAACACCGTCCCTCGGTCCCCCGAGGTTGGGCAGCAGGCGGTGTAAAGCACCCGCTACCCTTTTGACTCGGGGAACCAACCGCACGAAATGCTCCTCGAAGCTCCACCTGCTATCCAAGGTGAGGCCAAGGTACTTGATATGTGGCCCCACCTGGACCTCCGCGTCACCTACCCGTATCCGGCAGCTGGGTGGTTCCCGGCGCCTTGGAAGGCCGTGGAACCATAGCGCCTCGGTTTTGTGCGGCGCTATTTCTAGACCCAGCCGGCGGATTGCCCTCACGACACATGCCACCCCCAGCTTGGCAAGCCTGAGCGTCTGCCCGAAGTCGGCCCCCGTCGTCACGACGAGAGTGTCGTCGGCGTAACAGACGACATTCACGCCGCGAGGAAGGCTGGTGCGAAGGACCGTGTCGTATGCGAGGTTCCATAAAAGGGGTCCCAAAACCGACCCCTGTGGAACGCCGCACTCGACCCCCCTCGTCGTTTCCGCCTCGTTCCTTCCCATCATTCCGATCGTCCTATCGCGCAAGTAGTCCCCGACCACGGCCCGCAGGTAGGGGGGCAACTCGTGGTGTTCGAGTGCCTCCCTGATGGCCTGCCAGGGGAGGGTGCCGAAGGCGTTGACGATGTCCAGAGACACCGCTAGAGCCACCCCCCCCGATCGGACTGCGGACTCCGACAGCGACCGGACGCGTTGGACAGCGTCCAGCGTCGATCGCCCCTGCCGAAATCCAAATTGGCAGTCCGACAAGTCGGGACCCACGCGCGACAGGTGCTCGCCGATGCGGGCAGAGATAACCCTTTCGAAGAGTTTCCCCGCCTCGTTCAGCAAGCAGATCGGACGGAACGACGACGGAACGTCTTCGGTCCTTCCCTCCTTCCTCAACAGCACCAGCCTGGCCGACTTCCAGTCGACGGGGAACACCCCCTCTCTGAGGCAACTTGTAAAGAGCTGCCTCACTTTGTTCCCCAAGGCCCTGAGCGCCAGCGCCAACACCTTACCCGGGACCCCATCTGGGCCCGGTGCGGTGTTGCGGGCTGAGAGCCGTAACACGGCTCCGGCGAGCTCACTCTCCGTCACCTCTAGGTCGTCCGACCACGGTGCGGGCGACGGGGCTTCGGAGGGACTATCCTGGACCCTCGGAAAGAGCGTATCCACCACTCTTCCCACGAAGTCGGGGTCCAGGGTTTCCGTCAGGGGAGGGACCCATGGCCGGAGCTTGCCCAGTACCATTCTGTACGGGCGCCCCCATGGATCCCTTTCCAGTCCCTCCAGGAGCTCGTTCCAGGACCCAGCCTTGGCGTCAGCGATGGCGATGCTGATCGCCTTGGCTGCGGCTCCCTATGCCATTCTGGCACTCAGGACTTCCTCGACTGAGGCTTGCCTTCTTCTGCGGGCCCTGAGGTACTGGCGGCGCGCGGCTATTACTGCAGTCCTAAGCCGCGCGATTTCCTCATTCCACCAGTACGCAGAGCTCCGCCGGGGCGGCCTGACTCGGGGCATAGAGACGTCGCAGATCGACGTCAATGTTTCCCCGAGCCAGGCCGCCCGCGCTTGCGCATCGAGATCGGGCAAGATCCGTGCCTCCTCCGACCAGTCCGCGACGTGGGCGGCGGCAAGGGCCATGTCTCGGTCCAGCCGCTTGATGGACCAACGTCGCGGACGGCTGTTCTCCTGAAGCGTGCGGGAAGGGTGGCGGAGGGACACATCGAATACGATGTGCCGGTGGTCGGACAGTGTGACCAACTCCTCCGCGACCCTCCATCCCGACACCATGCGGTACGCAGCGGGAGTCGCCCATGACAGGTCGACGATCGACTCCCCCTGCCACCGCACGCAGGTGCTGACTGAACCTTGGTTTAGAAGCCGAAGGTCCAGTCCCGCCGCAAACTCCAGGAGTGTCTCCCCTCTTACGTCGTCCCGGGTATCGCCCCACTCTCTCGAGTGGGCGTTGAAGTCACCCAGGACGAAGACCGGACGGCGGGCGCAACCGCGAACGCAGTTCGCCAGCCCGTCCAGGAATGCCTCGAATGCGGCGAGGCCGCAGTTCGGGGAGATGTAACAGCCTATCGTGACCGTGGACCCCCACTCCACGGCCACGAAACCCGGCCCTCTGGCAAGGAAGGTGCAGTGCGGCCTGTCACTCGCCCAGTAAATGGCTACCAAGCCCTGGTCGTCCCCGAACCATCTTGGGTGGTTCGGGACAGAGTAGGGCTCGGCGACGACCGCCAGTGCAACCTTACCCTCCGCGAGCGTCTGGATCAGAAGATCCTGCGCTGCGCGGCAGTGGTTGAGGTTGCCCTGCAAGACCTTACCATGGACATACATAATTATATGTCCATGGTTTCCTCGCGCCCCTGGGCCGGGGCAGGGGGTTGGGCATCAGCCCCCGCTTTTGTTTTAGGTGGGGAGCACTTTTTGCTCCCCATCCTATGGTCCGCCGGTCTGCCAAGGTCTGAACAGACCGGGCAGCGAGGAGCACTCGCGGTGCAGAGTCGGGCAATGTGCCCCGGCTCACCGCATCTGTAGCAGCGAGTGCTCCTGTCAGTGGGGCATTGGCACACCGCCCTAACATGCCCTCTTTCGAGGCACCGGTGGCACTGTAGAGGCCGTGCTGCCAGTGCCTCGACCCTAGCAGAGGTCCAGCCAATCAGGATCCGCCCAGACGTGATTTTCCTGACAGCGCTGAGCGGACACCTGACCCAGGCCGTCCCTAGGCGAGCGCGGCTGACGCGTATTTCCCCGACCTTCACGTCGTTCGGGGAGCACGCGCCAGCTGCTGCCACAGCTGCCGCCACGTCTGCTTGGGTGATGGACTCGTCGAGGTCCATCACCCGTATGTCGGCCATTTTGCACGGGCGCGAGATGTTAGCGCCCGTGTCCGCCAACGCCTCTCTCATGCGCTCCGCCAGAGCGTCAGCTTTGGCGGAGCTATCCGGGCCGGGCACCTCGAGCAGGAGGGCCCCGGTCACGGCCCTCTTGGTCCGCACGCCGCCGGTGATTCCGAGCTCATCCAATTTTATTTTGGCTTTCGCTGCCTCCATCACCGCGGCATACGTCGTTCCGGCGTCCGGGGGCACCGTCACAACCACCGCCGCACAAGCAGGTGGTTTGGGCACCTTTCGGGGGCCGGGGTCGACCACCCTGATTTGTGGGGCCCTGGCCGGGACCGAGGCCCTCTTAGGGGCGGCGGCAGGTCGTCGCCGCGCTACCACAGCCCAAGGGGCATCCCCAGAGACCTCCTGCGAGGACTCCTCGTGGCCAGGGTTCGGGACCGCCAGCGGGACAAATGCCGGCGGAACCACTGCGCCGGGTCTCGTTGGCGCGAGGCCCCCACTCTTCTTTTTCTTCCCACCCCGCCTTTTCCCCTTCCTCGCGGGGGGTCCTCCAGGCACGTCAGGCGGCACAGACTGAACCGCCTCCGCCTGACGGCGCTCGTGTGCGAGCGGGGGTCTCCTTCCCATGTCCGGGTAGAAGCGTCGCATGAGGTCGGACTGAAACCTGGCGAACTCTCTCTCCATAGCAATGGAGATCTGGCTCCAGTCCGACGTTACCGGCTCCGCCCGGGGGGCCTGTGTTGTTGGGGGAGTTGGGGGGGTGGGTTCTTTCGCCTGCGCGCCCCCTGTCGCCTTCCTTTTATTTTTTTTATTCTTATTAGGCGCCGGGTCTGTCGAGGGAGTCGCGCTCCCCCGGGACGACCCCGGCGCTCTGTGTCCCAGCCGGTGGAGGCCCTCTTTCAGGGCCTCGTTCTCTTCTCTAAGGCTCCCCACCTCGTTGGCCAGCTCCGTGAGGCGGGCGGTGAGCTGCTCCACCTGGGAGAGAAAACTAGTGTTCTCCCTGTCCCGCTTTTCCGCCCGTTCACACAGCTCGGTCGTCCCCGCCTTTAAGGTGGAGAGTGCGGTTCGCAGTGACTTCACGACCTCCGCCCTGGAGCTTTTGGCCCTGTCTGCGGTCTTCTCGACATCGGACAGGCAGGCAAGCATCTCTGCCCCGATGTCGACGGTGGAGGCCTCCTTCTCTGCGGCATTTTGGGAGGGGACTTCCCGCTCCGAGTCCCCGTCACCACCCGCCGCCCGCTTCCCCTTCTTCCCTCTTCCGTTAAGCGGACGCTGCGATTTGCGCTTGCGCGCCCGCGGCGTCTCGCTGTCCGTGGTTGCGATCGACATGCAACTGTCGCTATCGTCCACAGCCACGGCCGTCGCAGTCATCTTGGGGAGCGGCGTGCCCGGTCGTGGAAACGACAGCACTACCGACTCCAGGTCCTTTCCGTGTAGGGAGGAGGTAGATCCCCTAGAATGGGATCGCGACCTACCATCCTCTCGGTCCGTCCGGTTTTTGGACCGGACCCGTCGTCTCCTTGCGGGATCATCAACAGCAGTCGAGACTGCCGCCGGAACATCCGCCACCGCGGGATCATCGCCTGCGCCTAATGACGCAGCCGGAACATCCGCATTTCTGCCACACGCCTCGGTTACATTGTCCACCGCCGGCCCGGATACCGACGGTAACCCGCTCTTAACGGGATCGCATTGAAGGTGCAAGGTGGAATTAAGCTCGGCCGGCTCCATATACATCCGGCGTCCCGCAGCCGCCTTGCGCGGTCCTACGGGGAGGACTGAAACCCCCTGGAGACTTTTATGTTGCTCACTTAATTCCATAATTAGTCATTTTTAAGGGATGACTCCCTGGGGTGGCCGCTTGGGACTGGATTCCCTCCAGCCATTCATCCCATCGGCACGGACCAGACCTTAGGATTGGGGTGATTTTTTATAGTGGTTGTCTTCCACGCGGCCCGACGCTCACTGCGCCGGACCACCGTCTCCGCTCAATGCGGCCTACGGGTTGCCCGACGGCGGACCCCACTGGGTCTACCGCCGCGCGGGTGGGCCGAAGCCCAAGGGTATCGAATGCGATACACCTCGAGAGGCACAAAGTGCCATGGCGTAATAACGCCCCCGCACTGCCACATGAAGTGGCCGCCGGATTGAATCCGGCCATACCACGACCCGCAAGCGGGTCCACCGGCGACATACACACTCCTTCTTACAACAAGAAGGAGAGGATATCGCCCACGAGTGTGATTTTTTAGAGAGGTTGTCTTCCTCGCGGCCCGAAGGCCCCCGACCCCACTCAGTGTGGGGCTACGGGTTTGTGTGGCCGTGCAATGCCCACCCTGAAAAGGGCAGGCGGCCACACACCAGTATTTGTCCGTGCCGGCAAGCCGGTACCCCCCATATCTGGGGGGCGTTCCCCTATCCGCAACCTGGGGACACGTCCGATGGCAGACTGGAAACTGCACACGGATTGTGGTGCACCCTGGGCAACCCGGCAGATTCTCTGCCGCGGGCTAATAGTCTGACGAGAGGACCCCCATGGAGGGTGGGGCGTGGGATGGCCGGGTTCAACCCGGCGGGCCACTTCGTGTGGGCACCCGCTTCATGCGGAGAAGGGCGAAATCCCCTCTTCTTATGTTAAGAAGAGGTGTGGCTCTCGCTGGAAGCCGATCCCGGCGGCTGGTAGTAGGGTGGAGGCGAGTTTCTCGCCATGGCGCTTCGCGCCCGATGGGGATTACCCCGAGCTTCGGCTCACTCGCGCGGCGGTGAATCCAGTGGGATCTGCCGTCGGGCAACCCGTTACCCGCACTGAGCGGGCCGGGGGCCCGGCGCACTGAGCGTTGGGCCACGTGGAAGACAACCATAATAAAAAACCAACCCGGGGTGTAGAGTGGCGCTATTTAGCGCCGTTACACAATGCAGCAGAGCCCGACGGGGAGTCCGGCAACGGACATGTCACGGGCAGGGGGTCAGCGGGAACAAGGCCTGGTGTACTCCCCTTTCCCCTGTCTTGTGACGGACGGAGAGCTTCTGGGGGGGTTTTCAGTGGGTAGGCCCGGTCCGAGTACGGTCTGGGGAGTCCCACATATCCTCGTGGTTTGGCTCGACCACGAGGAACGCGCAAAAGCATTTTCCCCCCTCACAAAAAAAAAAAAAAAAAAAAAGGGGGTCCCACTCGCCGCCGAGCGGGTCCGCGAAGATGATCCCGACGCGGACCCGTCTTGCCGACGGCGGCTGGGAAGGAGGAGGCGAAATTACGCCCTCCAGCTGCCAGATGGGTTGCGGGCGACGGAGTGGGGCTCCCGTCGCTCGCAACAAGGACCCTAAAGCTGAGGGGGTGCCTGTAGTGTCCCGCAGGCACTCCCTACCCTTAAGAGGGGCCCGGCACGGCCGGGCAGCATCGCCCTCGGCACGCACAGCGATTGCAAAGAGTTCCCTGTGCGTGTCGAGTAGGCGAAGGTCGGAACGCCCCGGTGTTTTTAGTGGGTTTGCCCAGAGCTGCGTTCAAAACCTACGCTCGAGTGCACTCCGAGTGCACTCTGACAGCAACCGACCCGTTCAGAGCCTCGGGGTAAAAAACGCTCTGACGGACGGTTAGTACGCTCTGTGCCCGTTCAGAAGCTTCGAGTGATGCAACCAAACAACCAACTCGAGCGTAAGGTGAAAAACACTGGCAGATTTTAGTCAAAGTAGATGTCAAAAATACGCTAATTATTTATTATTTTATTAGATAACACTACTTTGAACTCTTTTAAGTCTAATACAAGGGAAATATAGTGATTTCTATGTGTTGTAATTATTTTTAAGCAGAAAAATGGATATTGATTGTTAATTTCATAGTAAGGATTAGTAATATTTTGCCCTTTGCTTGATCTTGATCGGCAAGATACAAACTAAAAAAAAAGATAGCAACCGACCCGTTCTGCCCCCCTATTCTGTAACTTCGGTTGCTAACTAGAACTGTCATTTTTGAAAGGAACTTAACATCCATTACTCCTATCATGAACGCTGCCGTAACATATAAGATCACTAAACCCGTAATGGATATAAAGTGGCTTTCAAAAATGACAGTTCTAGTTACCAACCGTAGTTAGCGAATAGGCCTGCTGAACCTCGGAGCGAGTGTGAAAATCACTCTCAGTTGCATTACTCTGACCCTCGGAACGCAACTCTGTAGGGGCGAGTCCCACATAACCGCAGGCAGGCCCCATGTGGGCCCCACCCTGTCTGCGGTAGATATAGGGAGAAGTGGGGCGCATTGGAACACGGGGTACAATAAAACAAAGACGGTAATTATTGTAATTTACAACAAATTCACGCACTTTTGCTTCGATCAATAAGAGCGTCTCATGCGGCACATGATAGCGTAGTGCAATATGACCAGTCTTCGACAACAAAGTTTCAATGTGAAAAAAATTGTTTTGAGGGCTCCAAACCTGTAATTTCGTTACGAAGAATTTTCGATTTCACAAGAAAAGTATCAATAAGAGGTAAGTATGCTATATTTTCTTGCATGATTTTTAATCAATTTACGCATTAAATGCCAAACCAAACATTTTAAAGATATTTTTAAAAGATTCAGATACTGTACGGGGCGCAGTGGAACGGGGTACTATGAGGCAGTGTTCATTGTACCCGGGATAGATTATTGGTTTTGAAGTACCTAATAATGGTGAAAAGTCGTAAGAAAAAGACAGATAAGAGCTTGCATAGTAAAACGATGTGCGAGCAGCGCTGTTGAACTTGTAGGATGTGGTACGAGTTAACGAACTGCTGCTGTCCTAAAAATGCCAAGTCCAGTAAAATTGCATCGATATGTTAAAAAAACCAAAGCAGCAGGAGATAGAGACGCAGAGGCGCGTTCAGCGCCTTCGCGCGAAGTACAACTTTTCGCTCTAACCCCGTTCAATGCCTTCGAGCGTGACAACCGGGTGAAACAACCGGCCCGTTCAAGACCTTTGAGTGTCGGCGCGAGTTACAACCGAACAACCATCGAATTTGATGGTTGTAAAACGCTCTGACGTTTATGACTGAAATACTCTTACGTGATTGGATGATATTGGCGACCATATTCTATAATGTCATTTACTAGAAAGAGAGAGAAATAAAAAATCATGTGAAAGAGGGAGATAAAAGATTTGGTTGCTGCAAACCGTTCAACACCTTTGAGCGAGTTAAAAAACAACCGGACAACTACACCCAGAGGCGCTGAACGCGCCTCAGGAATGAATATAGAATTTTCAAATTTTTTTACTTTATTAGCCTTGCTGCAATGTACCCCAGACACCGTTTCATTGTACCCCAGACCGGGGCTCATTGAAACAGAAGAGGCGTTGAGCAAAAACGCATTTTTTTATAGGTTAAGGTTAATTTTTTAAGTTATTTTTGTTCTTAATAGGTAGATTTATGAACCGTTGTTGATCGTTCTAAACAAATATAATCAATATTGTAGAGGTTTCTAACCGAAGAATCATAGTTTTAGTTTGACTATGTTGTTTATATTTTGACATGTTTTGGAAATTTTCATTGAAATTTGTAAATATTAAACGTAAATAAATTGATTTTGCCCAAATTATCTTTCATCTGTAGGAAATCCAATCGAAATCTATTAGAAACATCAATAACGTGGCGACCGTGACATTGAGACAAATGGATCGCCTACAGAAGGAACGTTCGATTGCAAGATCTATTTTCACGCGAACAAAGAACAAATTTGCAGATCTTATCGCTAGTGAAATCGATCAGACCGAATTAAAATCGTGCTTCGAATTACTTACCAAAAAAAGCACAAGCACTATTCAAGGTCGAGGATAGTGTAAAAGAGTTCAGCCCCCCTAGCACGTCCACCAAAACACGATATGGTAAAGCGGTTTATCGCGATGAACTGTCAAAATACAATAGGGTTTCGTTGTATTTTGACAGTTCACCGCGATAAAACGCTTTATCATATCGTGTTTTGGTGTACGTGCTACGGGGGGTGGTTAGCACATGAAGAGTTCAGTGAAGACAAAATTGTGAGAGACAGTGAGATCGCCGATGTCTACGGACAAGAACATCAAACTGAAATTAAAATATGCGGAGATCATAGAACCAAGACCTGCGGAATCACATTACGACAGTGCTTCTGACAGCGGTTGTGGTAAAAGACAAACCAGGAAGTTACCAAAGCCGGAACTGTCAAATTTTAATGGTGAACCAAAGAATTGGTTAGGGTTTTGGAGCTCCTATAAAAACCTGGATGACGACGACAAGATAACATACCTGATTCAAAGCATGGTCGTTGATTCTTCAGCTTACAACCTTATAAAAAGTTTTCCTCCATGCGGTGAGAACTACGCCAATGCTGTAGAACAGTTGAAGGCAAGATACGGGAGAGACGAGCTGTTGATTGAGATCTATGTACGGGAACTGCTATCATTAGTGCTTCAGCAAGCAAAGGAATCGAATACCTTACCAATTGTCAGCTTATACGACAAGTTGAAGACTCAGCTAAGAGCTCTAGAATCACTTGGAGTGACAAGCGACAAGTATGCAGCGATATTATATCCTCTCGTAGAGTCAGCCTTACCAGAAGGAATTTTAAGAGCTTGGGAAAGACAAAGAGGTAAAGCAGAGGACACAGACATCTTAAATAATTTGCTTGATATTGTAAAAGTCGAAGTAGAGAGCGAAGAACGCATACAACTGGCGAGGAGAAGCCTGAACGTAAACGATTGCAGGGAAGCGAAATTGCCCACAGCTGCCTGCTTAGTAGCGGGAGACAGCAAAAGGGACACGTCATCAACAGGGACGTCTAAGAACGTGACAGTCAAGTGTTTTTGGTGCGACAAGCCGCACAATAGTCATGAGTGCTATAAGGCTCTGAAAATGACTGCAAAGGAAAGAATAGAAATGGCAACTAAAAAGAAGGTTTGTTTTGTTTGCTTTAAGTCTAACCACATTACTAAAAAATGCCATTTCAGCACAAAATGCATTCACTGTCAGAAGAAACACGCCGTTTTGCTTTACCCGGAAGTTGGGAAAGTGAAGGGAGAAGGCACTTCTGACAATGCCGAAATGATTTTAACCAGTAAGAGTAATGGGACAACCTTACTACAAACACTTAGTACAAAAACATAGTCTGTTTGGTGGTGTAGAGACAAAAGAAAAAGTACATCAAGTTTATGATCTGACGAAGAGTATGACTGGAAAGGCGACTCTTAAGATAACTGCTTTGAGCAAGGAGAAGATCTGTGGATACATACCGAGAATCCGAAACGATGACACCATCCTGAAAGGACTGAAGGATCACAAACTTACCTTGACTGATGTTGGAGAGAACACACCGGAAGTGGGTTTGCTGATTGGTGCAGATTACGCAGGGCGAATCGCGACGGGCAAGATAGTCCAGATAAATGAGGATCTCCACGCGTTACAAACAAAGCTAGGATGGACGTTGCAAGGGAAGGTACATGGAAGATTGATCGACCAGAATTATTAGACAATAGAAAACTCGCTGAGAAACGATTAGAATCAACAACAAAACAATTGAAGTCCCTCGATGAGCTGAGCAACTATGGGAAGGTTTTTGAAGAATGGTTGGAACTGGGAATTATTGAGATCGACTCCGATGTAACGAGTTCAGGTCACTACTTATCACACCACGCAGTCATCAAGGAATCAAGCCTGACAACGAGAATGCGACCCGTCTTTGATGCTTCTGCACGAGATGCGAACGGTAACTCAATCAATGTTTGTCTAGAAAAGGGTCAAATTTTTTTAGAACTTATCCCGACATTGTTAACAAGGTTCAGAATGCACACGATCGGAATAACATCTGACATCAAAAAGGCCTTTCTTCAAATATCGCTACGCGAAGATGATCGGAAGTTCCTTTGTTTTCTATGGTGGTCAAATGAGAAGGAAATAATCGTATACAGACATTGTAGTCGTATTTGGGTTGACGTGTAGCCCATTCTTACTTGGAGCTACTATAATCTACCACTTAGATAAGTATATTTCGTTAGAATACGCAGAAACCGCACAAAAACTACAAGAGTCATTTTATGTCGACAACTGTGTAATGAGTGCGAGAAACCAAGAAGAAGCTGAGAAATTCATAATGGAATCGAAGCAAATTATGCAAGAAGGAAAATTCGAACTGAGGGAATGGATCACAGCTCCAGTTACTTGCAGAAACACAGAAAAAACACAACAGGATCTCAGTACTTGGCTTGACATGGGATACAGAAAAGGATGAACTTCAATGCGACCTAAATCCTATGAAAGCTTATAAGGACAAGATTACAAGAAGAGAATTACTGTCTATATGTAACCGTGTTTTTTACCCCATTGGTTTTACCTGTCCTGCGACTCTTGTCCCCAAAATCCTCTTGCAGCGAACTTGGTGCCTGAAAATCGGTTGGGATACTATCTTACCTGATGATATATGCAAGGAATTCAACACGTGGATGGATGAGGTTCATTGGTTAAATGAGTGTAGAATACCTAGAAGACTTACCTCAGAGCCAATAGAAGAAGGTAAAAATACCTTACATATATTCAGTGACGCAAGTAAAAACGCCTACGCTACATGTATCTTTCTGCGTTCTGAAACAGAAAAAGGAATTACGGTACAGCTTGTGTTGGCTAAAGCGAGAGTCACTCCTGCGAAAGAAATATCCACTCCGAGATTAGAGTTGATAGCTGCACTTATGTCAACACGCATTTATATTCAAGTACGTGATGCCTTACGCTTAGAGAATTGTAAGGCTTACTTTTGGACTGACAGTTTAGTAGCCATGACGTGGATAACCACAGACAAGGAATGGAATGTCTTCGTGAGAAATAGAGTGAAAGAAATAAGAGAACAGTCGAAACCGGAAAACTGGAGACATCTAAAAGGTACACTCAATCCTGCAGATCTTCCATCCAGAGGCTGTCGTGGCAAAAGGTTAGCCGAATCGAAATGGTGGGAAGGTCCGGCTTGGCTGAAGGACCATGAAGATAAATGGCCAGTTACAACAGATATAACTGTTGAAGAAGATATTGTCAACAGAGAACTGAAAAAGAACAGAAGTATTCTCAACAATACGAATGTTATTTCAGAAAATTTCTTGACGTCTTAATAGATTTTCGAAGTATTCAAAAATAGTCCGAACAGTTGCATGGATATGGAAATTCTACCACAATTGTAAGAACAAAACTAAAGGGACGAGAGACGACGTGACGTTCGAGGAAACAGGCCATGCAGAAAAAATGTTACTTCGAGCAGTTCAAGAAGAGTCAATCAAAGGATAACTAAGAGGAATGAAGGACTTGGATACTTTTAATGATGAAAACGGATTACTGAGAGTAAAAACGAGACTTACTCTAAGTGATGAAAATGATGACTTCAAGAATCCGATTTTGTTAAATGGAAAGCATCCGATAGTAGAAAAATTGGTTGAACAGAGACACCGACAACACCTACACGCCGGAGTAAACATACTATTCTCTACCCTTAGAAACAATTATTGGATTTTAGGAGGCAAAAGACTAGCAAGGAAAATAATCGCAAGATGCATGATCTGCAAGAGATACAGCGCAGAAAATTTTAAAACTCCAACCGCGCCACTACCAAAAAATCGAGTAAGCAATACCGGAGTTTTCCAGATAACTGGAATAGATGCTGCTGGTCCACTTATATTAAACACAGGCGAGAAATCTTGGATGATATTGTTCACGTGTGCCGTGTACAGAGCCATACACATAGAACAAGTCATGAGTATGTCGACCGAGTGTTTTATTATGGCTTTGCGAAGATTCATCGCAAGACGAGGAAGAATCCAAATTATATATTCCGACAATGGTACTAATTTTGTCGGAGCAGAAAATCTACTTGCAAATATCAATTGGAGTGCCATTCAATAGTATTCTGCGATTCGAAAAATCAAATGGGTGTTCAATCCGCCTGCAGCTCCCTGGTGGGGAGGATGGTGGGAGAGGATCATTAGAATGATTAAAGAACTACTCAGACGCAATCTTGGCAAGGCATCACTGACATTTGTGGAGTTGGAAACAATATTATGTGACATAGAAAGTGTGATAAATTCGAGACCGCTGACCTACGTAGCTGAGGATGACATATTTCAACCGCTGACAGCAGAAACTTTTCTACACCCGTTGCAGGGAACAGAAGTTTCCGACTTAGACACCGTTGACAGCAACCTGAACGCTAGACAGAAGTACCTGCAGAAGTTGATGGCGGATCTTAGACAACGCTTCAGAAGTGAATATTTGTCGTTGCTAGTGAGTCGTACCAAAGAGAGCAACATACCTATACAAATCGGTGATGTAGTCATCATTGAGACGGAAGCTAAACGTATGCATTGGCCTTTAGAGATAGTGCAAGATATCCACGTAGGAAAAGATGGTCAATACCGAGTAGCAAAGGTTAAAACTGCAGATGGCTGTCGCACTAGATCAGTACAGCGTTTGTACCTACTTGAAGTTTCAAAGGATGAAGCCTCACGAGAATCCAAAGAAGAGGCTACGGAAGGTGCACTACCACAAGATGTGACAGTCCAAGACGAAAACATCCAAGCTCTGCCACATACTACGAGGTGTGGTAGAACGCTGAAGGTGCCACGACGACTGGACTTGTAAAGCTATCCGCAAAGGCGGAAGGATGTAGAGGTTTCTAACCGAAGAATCATAGTTTAAGTTTGTCTATGTTGTTTATATTTTGACATGTTTTGTCTGTCATTGAAATTCGTAAATATTAAACGTAAATAAATTGATTTTGCCCAAATTATCTTTCATCTGTAGGAAATCCAATCCGAATCTATTAGAAACATCAATAAATATAAAGCACAGTTTTTATAAAAAATAAAAATGCTTTTTTCGTTTCATTGTACCCCACCTGTCCCTAAATCTTTTCATCGGGTCAAAAAAAAAAGGGGGTTTCACTCTGCATTATGCTCACTGTTGTCTCGTCCTCAATGATGAATTAACTAATGTAGTCTCGGCTATTTCACTCTGGCGTCACATAAGTTTAAGGCGCCTCTTCACAATGGCCCATGATGGCCCATCAAATGATCGTCCATCAATGCCGCCATGATCGAGCAATTCTCCACACAATCGTGAATATTAATTTACTAAATGTTTACTGTTATGATAAGACGTCTATCAAAAATATTTTACAAAAACTAAAAACCGACTTCAAAAACACTGAAAAGTTAAAAATAATATAGGAATACAAACAACATCACACTTCTATATTGAAGTCGGTGCCAAACGATGATCTCCTAGAAAGTCTTAAAATTTGTCACCGACTTCAATATAGAAGTGTGATGTTGTTTATATGTACCTATTCTTATATAATTTTTAACTTTTCAGTGTTTTTGAAGTCGGTTTTTATTTTTTGTAAAATATTTTTTATTTTTTAGTGAATGCTATCTTTTTAGTGAAAGAAACCCTAATTTAAAAAATCGAGGAAAACGCTACTTTTAAGTAAATTAGCGTTTTCCTCGATTTTCTTGGGATCCTATCATCAGATCCTGATTTTGGTGACCTTGGAACCACCCCAGGAGTATACTCTATCAAATACAAAAAATATGAAAATCGGTCCACAATTGGCGGAGTAATCGCGTAACATACACAGAAAAAAAAACATAAGCATCGAATTGAGAATCTCCTCCTTTTTTGAAGTCGGTTAAAAATGGACATCGAAGAGATTATCGCGGCAGCGGCAATATTTTTACTTAGCTCTTATAATCATCTACTTAATGTGCGTGAAAAAAGAAACATCATACAGTAAACTTTATTTACCGAGAAGTCTACACTGTACTCGAGACAAATACGTACTGAATAGTCGGCGATTGTGTGGACGCGTATGCCATCATGGGCCATAATTCCTTTGATGTACCGACAATTCGCCGATTGCTCATAATGAGGATCAACGCGGTTTTTAGTTTTGAATGTAGAATTATAGTCCGTAAAAAATCCTGAACTTTGGTATAATTAGTTTTTTTATACGACCAAAAATGAGTGAGTAGCGATTAAATGAATGCGCCACTCGGTTAAAAGTCGCGGCAAGAGAGCGTGACGTCACAGGCCCCGTGACCGCCAGCGGGCCGTTGTCGCGATACTGTGCGCCCGTGCCTACGCTTGGTAATTGTTGTTTTTTTAACTTATTTGGCGTCCGATTGATTTGTTATTATGACAATCAACTATGTCTTAATATTGCATAGTACCTAAATATAGCAATACGGCCATGAAAAAGCCAGAGAAACTTTGGAAAGTGTGATGTTCCGTGACAAAGAGAAGGGAGATGTTAAGCAACATGTAAAATCTAGTGGGTTGTCATGTGTCTACGTACGTACTAAACTAGATCTTAACTATCACAGAACACAGAAAAGGCTAAAAAGGTATACAATATACATATACAACATGTAAATGTAAACGTCCGGAAAAAAATTATATGTGTAGGTAACATACAATCCACATACTGATTAAAAATACACGAGTTTTTCATTGAGCTCTTTATCAGTAAATATTCCGCAGTTATATTTTTATCGTTTTGAATAACTTTAACACTTCTATTAAAATATTATTACTATTTTTGCGAAAAGTATTAATATAATAATAATATTAATATAAAATAATAAGCACCGGTAGCTTGGGCCGTGCTCCGCTGTCAGTGGAACTGTAGATTTATGTTTTTTATAATATTTGTGTTTCTACATGTATGAATTGTAAAAACTTCCTCCTGGAGCTGGTCTTGGAGGGTGAAGTTGTCTTCGATGTAGGATGCGTAGAGGCACGGCGACAGGCAGCTGTCCTGGGGTATACCTGCGAGTATGGGGCGTGGCTGGAAGGTGGCCTCCTTGACCAAGAGAACGAAGCTCTGAAATAGCGTCAGCAGTCTCATATAAGCGGGCGAGATGTTGATGACAGTCAGCTTGTAGAGGAGACCGGGAGGCCACAAAACCCCGACGGTGTGGTTATTCAGCTTCATTACGGCCACGAGGTGGATCTTCTTCAGCAGCAATGGCTCGAATAGCTTGGCAGCGTGAGACAGAGCGTTCTGTATCGATATGTGAATCGCGCGCTATCACAAACGGGCTTGAATCCTTCATTCCTAACTGCACCTAGATCGCTGTATGCCCGCGTCTATGTACGAGTAAGCCTGTTTCCGCCCGATGTAGACAGCCTGTCCTCTTTATTAAGTACACAAAGTAAATATATGATATAAATAGGTATTTATGGTGCACGCAAAACTCAAGATACCAACAGCTGGTTGTACCAAAATGTGTTCTTATGATTTTGATTTCTTATTTTATGTAAAAAAATAGAAACCGTTTTAAATAAATCTATATTTTATTTATAACTACTTTACTTGTAAAATAAGAAGTATGAAGAAATAGACCCCGACTAAAAAAAAACGCTGGAAAGTCTTTGTAAATTACATTCATTCACAACTACTATATTGAAGAGACCTGGGACCAGCAGACAATTTCGGAACGGATGATCTAAATAAGTTAGTTTATTTATTTATGGAAAAGGTACACCAATATTATAAGTGGTTATAGATACATTGCTAATATATTATAATAATATCATATTTTGATATAAGTACTATAAGTTTACCCATACCATACTTTCCACACAACATAAATGGTATGAGCTTACATTTTTTAAGAGACCTATTACAACAGAACGCGCAGATTAAGGTTTTTAATGGTTAAAATAGTATACCTTTTGTTGGTTGCAATAAAAAGCATTTACTTGATAATATTGTTATCTACAGTAACAATAAAGCGGCTTATAATTTAGTCATAGTTATTTACCAGAAGCACGTTTGAGGCAAAATCTCACGCGGACCTGATTTGGGAACTCTTTATAGATTCTGTTTAATATTAACTATCAAAATATTAATTTTACGTGACACAATATCCTTCACTTCAACAAAAATTAAATATATTTCGTTTAATGGCTCCTAAGAAAAGAAAGAAATTCTTAATCTAATTAACTTTTCTAACGAAAAGCCGTCGAAACAAGTAAGATTATGTACGAAGTTCTCCATCGCTTAAACGTAATTTTTATGCCAAAATATTTTTTAACCCTTGCTTAAACTGTTGTGTTATTTATATGTTTATAAAGCGATATATTTCTTATGAATGAAATAGAACTAGAATTTATATTGTTTCGTCGGCGATGCCGAAAAGTTTGTTTGTTTAGTTCCGCGCGCCGCGATTTTGTGATTGGCCTCTTAACAGTAATTCAATCACAAAACATAAAGATTTAAGTAATTTATAGGCATGATTAGAACTAGTTCGATATGCAATATCACAATGTCATATATTTAAACACATTACACCTTAATACACAAATGAAACATCTTAACTCATACCGTTGCCTGGCGGACTGAGGCGTGAGCGTACAGGAGCACGCACGGCATGGAGCCTGTGACGTCACGCGTATTCTCGGCACACGGCTTTAACCGCCCGCACGGGTCTAGGTTTAAAACTCAATATCTCGGTGATTACTGGGCCGATTTTGATAATTCAAAAACATATACCATTAGTTTGTCATAGAGAATAATGTGAATACTAATTTGAACAAGTTTGTAATAGTTGTACTGATCCTCATTACCGGCGATGATGGCCGATCATAGACAATCATGTAGAAGTGGAAAAAACGGCTTAAAATTTTAAAACGTTTAAACGTTGTACTTATTTAAATAAGCACGCTTGTAAAAAAGCTTTTCGTTTAAATGCTTATTGTTTATTGCGTATAATTATGTTTGCAAAAACGTTTAAGTACAACGTATGCACCATTCTATTGCTAATAACAAAAACACTATAGGGATAGCTTTATACTATTTAAACGAGAAAACTGCTCTCATATCAATCAAATGAAATATTTTTATTGATGGAAATATTAATATTCTTATTTTATTATTTAATAAACAATGTTTCTACAAATATTGCATCACGCGACTTAATTGACCAAGTTCCTTTCAAAAAAGACCCACATTACATTATTACCACCTCTCGACACTAAAACTATCAAATTATATATTTATAAACTTTATTTAATCGCACTTTATACACACACGCATAACAAACGTAAATACAATGCCTATTTATACACATATTTAAAAAAATAAAATGAAAGCGTACGTAAAAGCAGCCAGCCACAACACAACAAACGCGTACTTATCTCTCGACAGTGAAAAGCTTACTACCTTTTTTAAACGAAAAGCGTGGTAAGCCATCCAATTTTGTGATGCGTTTTGGTCGCTTTATAACTCCAGCACGCAGTATAATGCCATCTAGCGGCGAACGTTCTATTTCCAATGCATGTATACAGAGCATGCTTTCAAAGTAGGTAATTTTATTGCGGGAGTACAGATGGCGGGACTAATGTATGTCGGTAAATAGCAAAGCGTAAGTAAAAGCGTAATATTTTATTAGAAAAAGTCTGCTTTTGTACTTTTGTTCAAAAGCAAACTTTTTTAAGTGCTTTTCGTTTAAACGCTCACCTCTGGCCATCATGGGCCATTGTGAAGAGGCGCCATAAAGAAATATTTCGTAAAACGAAACGCAGCCGCACGTCACTCCCTTTATCTGAGCTGCGTTCAGAGCTGCGTTCAGAACCTACGCTCGAGTGCACTCCGAGTGCACTCTGACAGCAACCAACCCGTTCAGAGCCTCCGGGTAAAAAACGCTCTAACAGGCGGTTAGTACACTCTGTGCCCGTTCAGAAGCTTCGAGTGATGCAACCAAACAACCAACTCGAGCGTAGGGTAAAAAACACTCTGACAGATTTTATGTCAATGTCGATGTCAAAAATACGCTAATTATTTATTATTTTATTAAATAACACTACTTTGAACTCTTTTAAGCCTAATACTAGGGAAATATAGTGATTTCTATGTGTTGTAATTATTTTTAAGCAGAAAAATGGATATTTACTGTTAATTTCATAGTAAGGATTAGTAATATTTTGCCCTTTGCTTGATCTTGATCGGCAAGATACAAACTAAAAAAAAAGATAGCAACCGACCCGTTCTGAACCTCGGAGCGAGTGTGAAAAACACTCTCGGTTGCATTACTCTGACCCTCGGAACGCAACTCTGAACCTACGCTCGAGTGCACTCCGAGTGCACTCTGACAGCAACCGACCCGTTCAGAGCCTCGGGGTAAAAAACGCTCTGACGGACGGTTAGTACACTCTGTGCCCGTTCAGAAGCTTCGAGTGATGCAACCAAACAACCAACTCGAGCGTAGGGTGAAAAACACTCTGACAGATTTTATGTCAAAGTCGATGTCAAAAATACGCTAATTATTTATTATTTTATTAAATAATACTACTTTGAACTCTTTTAAGTCTAACACAAGGGAAATATAGTGATTTTTATGTGTTGTAATTCTTTTTAAGCAGAGAAATGGATATTGACTGTTAATTTCATAGTTTCGGCGGGAACGTTTAAATTCTTTAAAAGCTAAAATTTATTTATTCTAATTAAGAGTAATTAGTATAAAACCTATTAGAAACCTTAAAATGGGTTCCGATAGTGGTGGCAAAAAAAGAAAGGCGGCACCTCCTGAACAAATTTCTTCAGATGATGATGAAGAAAATAAACATGTACCATACTTCAAACAGAACCATATTCGTAATTATCCGGAAAATTCAACAAGCTCAACTTTTGCAGTATACATACAAAGTACAAATGATTCAATAAAATTCGGTAATAAAGATCCAATTTATTTAAATAAAATATTTAGTAGATATATAAAAGGTGTTAAAGAAATTAAAAGAATTAATGCACTGAAGTATGCTATCATTTTCGATAATGCAAAGAATGCCAATTCACTATTAGCAAACTCTACTTTTTTATCATCGCATGAAATTAAAGCATTCATCCCGGCTTCTAATTCTGAACGAACTGGAGTCATCAAATTCATTCCTACGGATCTGTCTTGTAAGCACTTATTTGATAAGCTTGTGAGTTCACAGGAAATACTGTCAGTACGTCGCTTTACAAAGAAAACTCCTGAAGGCGTGATTCCGCTGCAGACGGTCTCCGTGACATTTGCTGGTAATGCGCTTCCCAGTCAAGTAAGTTATGGTTTATGTTCGTTACCTGTAGAAGAATATATTAGGCCTGTATTACAATGTTACAAGTGTATGGGATTTGGTCACACAACCAAATATTGCAAACGCAATACAGTTTGTTCTATATGTTCCGAATCACACTCATATAAAGATTGTACTAATTCAAGTAAACCATTATGTGTAAATTGCAAAGGAGAGCACATTGCTGTATCAAAAGTCTATCCTGTCAAGCAAAAGAAAATAGATGAAAATAAAGCCAAAATAATGAGCAAACATACATTGGGTTCTTTCTTCCCTGAATTAAACAAGACTTTTGCGAAAGCATTGGGTTCACAGAGTCAAATTAGAAAAACTGTCAAAGAAAATAAGAATATTGCCAGTGATGTTATAAATAATCAACAAATATTAACAGCCATTGTAGATACCTTAACATGTTTAGTAAGTAAAGATAACAAGTTGCCAATTAATTCTTCCACCATAAGAGAAACATTTATCAAAAAAATCAGTAAAAATGGATCCTAGGCATTTAAAGATTGTACAACACAATATTCAGAGCTTAAAACCAAAAATAGCACTTTTACATAAATTTCTTTTTGGTAACAACGTGAGGCGCGTTCGGATAGCATCAAGGTGGCAAAAATAACTGTTAAAAATGACAAAATTGACACAAGGAGCGTTCGGTTAGAAGAAATGTGAACAAAAGTTGCATTTTTATCTGTTTACGTCAACCGTTCGGATAGCTGAAAAAATGTCAAAAATGGCATTGTGAACTGCCAATTTCGCCCCAGCTATCGAAGAGGGTCAAAAGTGGCAGTTTTTGACATTTAAGATTTTTGACGTTTACTATACGTAAAATTTTTGACACGATTGAATAAGTTTTAACGAAATAAATTTTATTTTCATTATTTATGGAAATTAATGATCGTTAATCATGAAGCGAGCTTATTACATCTTAATACATCCAGAATCTGGAAACTGAAAATAAATTTAGGTTATAATAGCTTATGACTTTGACATATTGATAATGTAGCGTTCGGTTATGGTGTGGAGCAAAAATGGCAAAAATTTCATAACCTTCTAACCGAACGCTTTACATCAACGCCAATTTTGATAATGCTAAAAACGCCACCACAGGCTACCCGAACACGCCTGTGGATATCTGCATTTTAAATGAGACTTGGCTAAAATCCACAGATAAAGTTCATTTCACAGGCTATAAAATTTTTCGTAAAGATTGTACAAACGGGTATGGTGGTGTTGCTATACTGTGCAAAAATAATTTAAAATGTTTTGAGATTTCATGCTTAACGTCTGACAAAATTCAGTCTATTGCTATTAAAGAGACTTCCGGTTGATCATCAGCTTGCGCGGTCGTGTTTTCTGTGAAGGGAAAATATCTTTAGTTAAATTTCATTTAGTAGTATAATATTATATAGTTCATGTGGATAAGTGAAATAGTGTAAATAGTTATCACATTGTAGATATCATTTTCGGTAAGTATTTAGTGTGTCTTGTACAAACATCTGTGTTCCGTCTTTTGTTTTTTCATTTTCATCATAGTATGTAATAATTGTTTGTAATGGCGGCTGTTTCTGGAGGCGCGGAGTCCCCAGACGGGGGCTCTGAGGATATGGACGAAGATACAGTACCTTCACCTAGTGGCTTTGTGTCGGTGGGTGATGATGGATCTTCTAGTAGTGACAACAGGGTAGTTGTGTCTTACCACGACTTTACGCTAGCTCAGCCCTTGAAGCGCAAGTCTTCCACTAAACGTAGACGTCATGAATCTAAGAGAGCTCAGCTATCGGATACTGCTACTGATAAAATTCCTGTATCACAGACATCAGTTCAGATTCCTTTAGGTCAAAGGTCTAATCCTTCATTACCTACACTTACGGATACATTACCACTAGGCCAGGATATCAAATCACCAGGTGCAGATTTAAATTTATCTAGAGTAACCGACTCGCTAGTGTCTACTGATCGTTCCCTATCTCAGACAGCCTCTATGCCTTGGCAAGCTCCATTAGGAAGGCAAGAATATTTACAGTCGGATAAGGCTCCTTACGTTGTGCATGTACAGAAAATTGTTGGTGAGACACCTGCTCCTTATCTTCATCCAGTAAACTTTGGTCGGTTTATTTCACGTAATGATTTTACTGGCATTGTTAATGGCAGCATTCAAAGCATAGGAAGAAACAGGGTGACCTTGACATTTTCTAGTGCTACTTTGGCCAATAGTTTTGTTAAAAATAAGATAATTCATGATAATGGGTACAAGGCTTTTATTCCTTCATTTAGCACTCTCCGCCTTGGACTTGTCAAAGGTATTCCAACTGATTGGAGTGATGAGGAAATAATTGATAATATTAAGGTTCCAGAGGGTTGTGGTCCTGTTGTTAAGGTTAGGCGTTTAAACTTTAAAGTCATGGTTGAGGGGTCTCCAGTATGGAAACCCTCTCAGTCATGTGTATTGTCATTTGATGGTCAATTTCTCCCTCCCAGAATATTCATTTGCTATAACTCGTTAACTGTAGAAAAATATTACTATCCTTCAGTGCAATGTTATAATTGCTGTCGTTTTGGGCATGTGGTTTCAAACTGCAGATCAAAACACAGATGTTATAAATGTGGTGGTGAGGGTCATGCAGGGAATACATGCAAAATAGATAAGACTGAGGCTTTGTGTTTGTTGTGTGAAGGTTCCCACTTTGCTATAGACAAAGTATGTCCTGAATATGCGAGGCAGAGGGCTATAAAAATCACTATGGCAGAGAAAAATATCTCCTATGGTGAGGCCTCTGGCTTGCATGGCCCAGTGAAAAAAAGTTTTAGGGATGCAGTCAAATCATCGTATGCTTCTGTCTCAACTCTGCCTAACACTACTTCTTCATATAAAAAGACTAGTTTCTTAAAATCGAAACTTCCTCCCCTGTCTCGTGTAGGATATGACAGGGTTGCTCATAATAGTATTGTGAAGGCACCAGTTCTTCCAAACATTAAAGGTAACATATCTGCTCCCGATCCCTCTTTATTTACATCTTCTCTTACTGAAATTATACAAGTTCTTTCTAATCTTTTACAAACCTATTCCATACCGTCCAACGCCGCCAATAACTTAATTACCCTACCCTACTCTCATAATGGACCAAGCAATTCAATGGAATTGCCAAAGTGTACAGGCCAAGAAAATTGATTTTCTATTTATTTTAAGAAAATATTCTCCTTCTGTGGTTGCCATCTCTGAAACTAGGTTAAAGCCTGAATCCTCTTTGAGGGTTCCTGGCTACCTATGCTTCAGAGATGACAAACCAGATGGGCAAGGTGGTTCGGCCTTGCTCGTAAGCACTTCAATGTCATCATCTTCCGTCAGGATTAATATTAATAAGACTGATTTTTCAATTGTTGTTGTTAAAGTTAAGAATATTTATTTTATTTCATTGTACATACCTCATCCAACATTGTTAATAGTTCACTGCCTAAATAAAATTTTGTCTGAGTTATCAGGTCCATATATCATTATGGGTGATTTTAATATCCATCATCCAGCCTGGGGATGTGAGAAAACTGATACTCTTGCAGACCAAATTTTTGTCATGATGGATATCTTTAATTTATGTTTCCTAAATAATGGCAGCCCAACCCGTCGCACTAAGCCTTTTGAGAGAATTAGTGCAATAGACCTGACATTTGCCTCTGCCAGTTTAGTGCTCTCTATGTCGTGGTTAGTATGCAATAGCTCCTATGGAAGTGACCATTTTCCAATTTTGATAGAACTGCCCTTCTCTAAACCAAAGTATAAACCAGCTGATCCGCTGTTGAAATATAGACTTTCTGAGAAGTCCCCATGGGATAAGTACTCAGGACTCATGGAGTCATTAATAGAGTCCCTTCCATCTCCTTGTCCTGATAATATTGATCATTGTTTTAAAACTTTTAATGACTCCATTACTCGTGCTGCGGATCAGTCCTTTCCGCTTAAGTCTAACATACATAAAAAACCATCCCCCCCATGGTGGGATAGTGAATGCTCTAAAGCTATTAAAAATAGAAAGTTGGCTGAGAAGACATATAGACGAAGCATGACTGAGCAGAACTTTTCAGCTTTACAATCTGTAATGACTTCCACTAAAAACTTACTACATTCAAAAAAACGACAGGGTTGGCAAAAGTTCTGTGAATCCATCTCCCCAGAAGTACGGCCATCAGCTGTCTGGGATAGAATAAGGGTGTTTCGTGGGTCATTTAAAAACCCGTTCTCACATTGTCCCATAGATTCTGTTTGGTCAGAGGAATTTATTGATAAATTAGCTCCATCATTTGCTCCAAATATAAGTGAAATATCTCCAATATTGACTTATGGTAATGATACTCTGGATCCATTTACTATGGATGAACTGCAATTGGTTTTGCCGTACCTAAAGGACTCATCTCCAGGTCTGGATGGTTTCCCTTACTCCTTTTTGGTAAGATCGGGACAGAATTGCCAACTTTATCTTTTAAATCTGATAAATGTATGCATGGATATAGGTCACATCCCTGACTCTCTCAAATCTCAAATAGTCATCCCTATTCTCAAGCCAGGGAAGGATGCTGCAAATGTTGACAGCTATCGACCAATTGCCATGTCCTCTGTACTCACCAAAGTTGCCGAACATCTGGTAAAGAATAGGCTAGAATGGTATATTGAGAGTAATGGGATCCTTCCAAACTGTCAGTATGGTTTTCGTAAAGGCAAAAGTACTCTTGATAACCTTGCTATTTTAATCACAGATACTAGACTAGCATTTTCAAGGAATGAGTCTAATGTTGCAGCCTTTTTAGATATATCTGCTGCTTATGACAGTGTCTGTCTGCCAGTTTTAAAGTCAAAGTTGGTCTATCTAAAAATACATCCAAAGTTCATTAATTTTATAATGAATTTACTCTCAGGTCGGCATATTTATCTGAGGGTTGATGGTGCGATAAAAGCGTCCAGGACCTTATTCAAGGGCCTCCCTCAAGGCTCAGTCCTGAGTCCAATCTTGTTTAATGTATATACTTTCGACCTGTATAATTCTGTTTCTCCATTTTGTAGGATTTTGCAATATGCCGACGATTTAGTGCTTTATTCTTCAGATAAAAGTATAGTTAGTGCTTCTGATGCTGTTGCAGAAGGTATTGCTTCATTGGGAGAGTGGTTAAGTATCAATGGCCTTACTCTTTCCCCAAAAAAGAGCTCTATTATGATTTTTACCAGAAAGCGGCTTAAACCCCGTATAGACATTTTTGTGGATGAAATCAGAATTCCAGTCACTGAAAAAATAAAGTTTCTAGGGGTAATTTTAGATGGTAAACTTTCTTTTGTTTCTCATCTTGAGTATATTACTGCAAAGTGTGAGAAAAATCTAAATTTATTGAGATGTCTAGCTGGAGTTTGGTGGGGTGCCCATCCCTATTATTTAAAGCTGCTGTATAATGCTATCATCCGTAGCGTACTTGATTATGCTTCCTTCCTATTGGAACCGGCTTCCCGTAAACTGCTGCTCAGAGTGGATGGTATTCAGGCTAGGGCATTGCGAATCATCTGTGGTGCAATGCGTTCTTCTCCAATTAACGCTTTGCAAGTAGAGTGTGTTGAACCACCTCTGGATTTAAGGCGTCAGTTTTTGTCTGACAAATTTCTATATAGATGTCTTTTGACTAAATCCCATCCAATTCTTCCCAAACTGCAGTTACTTTCCAGGTTCACCACCACTCTTGCATTCTGGTCACATAAAAAAGTCCCCTGTTTAGTTAAAAGTTATCAACATTTACAACAGTTAAAATATCCAGTGAGCAGGATGAATAAAATTCCGGTTTTTGAATTTGACTATAAAGTGCTTTTGTTTAAACCTGCAGTTTGCCTGTCATTGGGCTTAGTTAAAGGGGACATCATGACTTCCAAACTTTTTTTAAGGTCAAGGATTCAGTACTGGGCAGGGTGGAATTATTTGTATTCCGACGCCTCTAAAGAAAGTTCTTTAGGGTGTGTAGGTGTTGGTGTGTATCATGAAAACTATGATATTATTCAAAAAATTAGGTGTCCTCCAGAGACCACTGTATTCACAGGTGAATGCAGAGGGCTGCTGGAATCAGTGAAGTATATTTTGTTATTTAAATTGCAAAGATCAGTAATATTTTCTGATTGTCTAAGTGCTTTAAAGTTACTGGAGAGTAATCCATTTAAAAAATGTCACAGAAATGAGCTGATATTGGAATGCAAAGAATTGCTCTTTCAATGTTCTCAAATTGGCTACATTGTGGAACTCGCATGGATTCCTAGTCATAGTGGTATATATGGCAATGAGAGGGCAGATGTTGCTGCTAAACAAGCCATCACATGTGGGGACAAGGTGCCTTTCAAAATTTATCCTCTGGACCTGTTATCTTTACCTCCTGAATCTTTAAAGGCAAAATGGACTCAAAGGTGGGCAAACAGTAGTAAATCCAAGGGCTCTTACTATGCCAAACTCCAACCTGAAGTACCAAGTAGGCCATGGTTTTTCAAGATATGGACTGGACGAAAACTTTCATCTATTATCACTAGACTTCGTCTTGGTCATTGCTGTCTTCCATATCATCTTAAAAAATTACGAATTCTGGACTCGTCGCTTTGCGAGTGTGGATTGGGAGAAGCAGATGTCAATCATATATTTTTTGTATGCAAAAAATATAATCATAAGAGTTTTTTCGAAACCCTAGTTCACTGCAAATATCCATTACCTACTAGTATTGATATCATATTGTCTAGAGTAGACTCTTCATCAATAAAAGTAATAAAAGTAATATCTTCCTTTATTACTAGTAATGATATTAACATTTAAGATTACTTGTGTATTTATTTCATGAGAATTGTTTTTTTTTTGTGGTTAATTTTTGGTTACATAATTTAATGTAAATATGTATATTGTGTATGAATATGTAGTTGTAGATAGCATAATCCATATTTTCCCTTTGTTTCAGGCTGGAGCCCCTATTCTGATAAATCGCGGTCGAAATTTTGACTATTCTAAAAAGCTGACGTGATGCTGGCAAAATGTTTTTGTAACAAAAACCATTGCCATCAATAAATTAACTTAACTTAACTTAACTTATTGCTATTAAAATCAAAACTACTGTAGGGTTTCTTACAGTTATGGGTGTATATTGTCCTCCACGTAATGGCCGTTTTCCTATTAATGTATTAAGAAATAGTATTTGTTCGTTGCCATCACCAATTTTAATTATGGGCGATTGTAATGCACACCATACAGCTTTTGGGTGTACATATAACAAACCAAGAGGAATTCAATTGTATGATATGTTAGATGAAATAAATATGTGCATTTTGAACACTGGTGAAGCTACTACTTTATCGAGACCTAATCAATCGTCGTCCGCTATTGATGTTAGTTTTATTTCCCCAAACTTAGCAGCTTCAGCAGAATGGTTTGTTCATTCTGATGACACATTGGGTAGCTATCATTTTCCTACAATAGTTAATTTAACCGTTACACCGGAATTCTACGTACTAGGACAAAATACAGGAAAGTATATTTATAGGAAAACTAAATGGACAGAATATACCATAGCATCAGCTAACTATTTTGATGAAATACGATCTTATGGAGAGTATGACGTTATAAATGCATATACCAAATTTTGTTATTTATTCAATAATCTCAAAAAAGATTTTGTTCCATTTTACAAGCCCACAAGCAAAGACAGAATAAGAAAACCAGTACCATGGTGGAATGATATTTGTGCTGAAGCAGTTAATCAGAGTAAATTAGCATTGTTTACCTACAGACGTTATCCTACAATGGAAAACTACATAATTTATAAAAAACTAGATGCATTTAAAAAGCGTACGATCAAAGAGCAAAAAACATTGAAATGGAAGTCATTTTGTACCAGTTTCGATAGGAATACGCCAGTGAGTAAAGTTTGGCATTTAGTTAAATCGTTTAGTCGCAAAAACAAGAGTTTGAATAATATTCAAAATGATAATTTTGTTAATGATTTTTTGAACAATGTAACTGCAAATCAATCGGGACAATGTTTTTCTGATTTAAATGGCATATTTAATTGCAATGATTTAAATACACATTTAATACAGCCTTTTACTGAACAAGAATTACATTTTTCGCTCAATAACAGAAAAGACACTTCTCCTGGTATGGATGATTTTCCATATGTTCTTTTAAAACATCTCGATCGTACAGTAAAATTATTATTGCTCAAAATATATAATGATTTATGGAAACATAACTCAATACCAGAGTCCTGGAAAACTGTATGTATAGTACCAATTCTTAAACCAGAAAAAGATCCCAATTTGGCAGAATCCTATAGACCTATATCATTATCATCATGTATTGGTAAAGTTTTTGAAAACATGTTGAAAAATAGATTGGAGCTTTATGTTGAGTCAAGGTTGATTATTCCAAACGATCAATTTGGGTTCCGTAAGGGGCGATGTACTACTGATAGTATAGTTAAATTTGGTGGTGACATTCAGAGTGCCTATAATAGTAACAGTTACTTAGTTAGTGTATTTTTAGATGTTTCTGGTGCATTTGACAACGTTAATTTATTTACATTAGTTAATATACTAAATAGTTATAATATCCCAGGTAAAATAAGTCAATGGATTTTTAATTTTTTTTATTCCAGAATTATTTATGTCAAATATAATAATTCTTTATATGGACCCAAATTAGCAACGAAAGGAGTAATGCAAGGGGCTTCCTTGGCACCACTTTTATACTCGTTATACACAGCCGAAATACATAGATATATTATTTTGGAAAATTTGTCATTATTACAATATGCTGATGATATAGTGTTGTACACATCAAACAAAGATTTGTTACTAGCACAAAATACTCTGAATCAGGCTTTAGATCTTTTATTGTTGTATTATAAAAATAAACTAAACTTGAATGTAAATCCTAGCAAAAGCTCTGCAATAGTTTTCTGTAAAAAGTATGACATACATTCTGTAGATATTAGTTTAAGTTATGATTGTGTAAATATAAATTTAGTAGATGAAAAGAAAGTATTAGGTGTAAGGTTTGACTCTAAAATTAATTTTAATTCTCATGTGTTGTATATATTGGATAAGATGCAAAAAAGTATAAATGTCATGCGTCACTTGGCTAGCGTTTCTTGGGGAATGGACCCAAAATTATTGAATATTATTTATAAGGCGATTGTGAGAAGTCATTATGATTACGGGTTGATAGTGTTTGGTAAATGTATAAATCCAACTTTATTTAGGAAACTAGATGTAATGCAAAACAAAGGCTTACGAATAATTACAGGCGCAATGTGCTCCACGCCAATTAATGCATTAGAAATTGAGGCTGGCATTTGTCCAATACATGTAAGACTGAAATATTTAACAAATAAGTATTGTATAAAGATTTTAGCAAATAAGGAGTATCTATCTAATTATCAGAACAATAATCTTTTATTTGATCAATTTAATGATTTAAAAAATATCTGTAAGAACATAGACCATATAGCTTGCTGGGATTTTAACGCATTAGACATCCAATTAATGAAACCGGTGATATGTCATAGAAATGTTGTAAATAATGAAGAATTTATGAATTTCATGAATACTTACAAGGAAGGTTATAGAAGAATATACACTGACGGATCCAAGACTGAACAAACTACAAAAGCTGCATATTATGACTCCACTACTAAGTTCGGGCGATGTTTTACTCTGGATCATAACAGCACAATATTTACTGCAGAGGCTTATGCCATTTATGCTGCTTTACAATACATCAGTGCAATTGAAGAAAACACCTCTTTTATGATTATTACCGATTCATTGAGTACTTTGACATGTCTAGAAAATATTAAAATATCATACAAAAATAACACGTACATTACAAAAATTAGAGAATACTTGTATTTGAATACAAACAAGATCATAGAATTTTTGTGGGTACCGTCACATTCTGGAATAACAGGAAACGAAGTGGTAGATAAGTTGATGAAGATATCAATACCTGTTAGTATATTACAGCATCAAGAATACTATGTTCCTCCTGTACCAATAACTGATTATTTTCCGGCGTTGAAGATGCGTATGTCTGATGAATGGTCGAGAGATTGGGAGTATACTAAGCAACATAAAGGAAAATGGCATGCTGAAATACAAGAACATCTTCCCACAAAGCCATGGTATTGGAAGCTATCAAGCCCACTCAGAAAATTTATTGTTTACATGAATAGATTACGATTTGGACATGCAAAATTTCCATCTCATTTGAAAAGACTAAATCTTATTAGGTCAGATACATGTACATATTGTTCTCAAGATTCAGGCACCCTCGAACATTTGATCCTACTTTGTCCTGCCTTCAATATACAAAGACTGGTTCTTATAGATGGCTTACAAAAGATCTTTAAAGAAAATGAAATACCCCGCCGCTTGCCATCTATACTTCAACATAAAGAAACTTATGGAGCAATATTTAAATATATCAACAACACTTTCCTGGAATTGTAAATAGTCATACATGCCTACTTATGAATATGTACATACAACTGTGCAATCACATAAATGTACATACAATATTGCATTGGCTGAATGGAAATGTCATCCGAGGCCGTAAAACTATAATAAAAAAAAAAAAAAAAAAAAATGTCGCCGGGGGAGGGAATTTGATTATTGTAAATTGTAATTTTCAGTCAAATTTTTAAATTCATAGAGATTTGCTGCGGATATAATTTTATAGCACAGGTAATAATTTACATTTTTCATGTAGATTAAGATAATAGTTTTGGAGGTAGACTACGTGGAGCAGTTACATCCGTGCACGTGTGCAAATTTTGCAAAATCCGCGAACTTTGATTGTATGTAACATTTCAATATTATATTTTGATAATTTGCACCAAATATTATATTATTATAAATATGTTATAATTAAACACTGCTTAAATTTGGAATCGTGCAGTTATGTAACGATGCAATTAGCGTTATAGGTTATGTTTTTTACATGCATTAGGAAGGCGCTTCGCTTGGCCTTATTCACTCAATGGTAAGAAATTCCAGCAATTTTGCCAAATTGCGATTTAACTAAAACTAGATTTAGCCCATACAAGCATGTCAAAATGTTAAATCTAGATTTAAAAATTTACCATTCTTGTATGAGCTAAATCTAGTTTTAGTTAAAACGAGATCCTAACCTATAGAATAATGTCGTTTTAAAATCCACATTTATAATTTTGACACTTTTGTATGGGTTAAATCTAGTTTTAGTTATGTAAGTAAATCGAATATCGTGTAAATAGTGCACGGCATGCGCGCTGCCTGTTGCTGGAACTTGGCCTGCGCACTACCATGCGCTTAGATTTAGCAAAATTGCTGTAAGTAAATACAATCTTAGGTCTTGAATACAATATTAGGAAAAACATTGTATTTTGTCAATTCACCACAATAAACCACTTAATCATATTGTTTTAGTGGTCATGCTATGGTAGCTGCCCTGCGAGCATAGTAGAACTCTCGATAAACAAAATTGACAGATATTACTAAGGAGTGAAAAGGACAGATGCTTTTGTCGATCGACATATGCGAGCATGGACTTGTCGATCGACAAGTCCATGCTCGCAGGGCTGTGGTCCTATATGGCTGAAATTCAAAATTGAGTTTAGCAGTAATTATTTTTATAACTTGCTTCTTCATTATAAGATATTAATCAAACTACATAATTGTCTTTACAATAGCACAACACAAATAAATGTGAAAATGCATAAAGCATAAATAGAGTTCTTAGTGGATAGTACTTGATCATCTTCATGGTTAGGTATATTTAAGTCGCATAAATACTTTTCATTATAAGTAGATAATTATGGAATAAAATGCAAGCAATTACTAGAAGAAAGTAATGCAATGCCATCCAAAACATGTGTTTAGTTAGCTAATATAAAGTGTCAAATGTAGTTTTAAAACATTTTGAATATGATAAGCACTGATAGAGAAAAGTGCGGGACTGTTTCCATTTATTTGGACCTGGGACCTAATTATTTATATCTGTAGATTTGCATCATATAGATGAATTACAGAAAGTTTTGCTATTGTGCGGGTTGGGGAATTTCATACCAGTCTTTGTCTAGGAAGTTCCAGTAGTCATCTTGATAATATTTACTAAGTTTTCTATTATTTCTCACCATTCTTCTGTCATAGATATTATACTGATTAAATTATGTAAATGATGATATAAACACGAGCCGAAATGTGTTACTTTGATCAACACATGATATAAAATGATAGGGCTGATTACCGAAAAACAGTCATATGTACACTATTAACAATAAACAATTTATTTTAATTTTATTTCATTTAAATTTTCCAGAAACACATCATTGCTGAGAATGTTTTATTATGGTAAGTTGATCATCATCAACATAATAATTGACATTAAATTAGTATATCTTCATAACTGCATAAATTGGCACCAAATATACTATTTTATTAAATGTGAAACTATTACTGGTGCCAATTTTAGCACCAGTGTGTTTACCACAAGTGTTAATAAATTAGTTCTTAAAATGATGAAAATAACACGAGCCAAAATGTGTGTTTTTGATAACAACATGATATTTAATGATAGGTCTGAGTTTTTGTAACTAATAGATATTCTGTTGATTTTTGAGAGGACTTTTAATTAATGCTATATTTCTTTAATTCAGCTCAGTACATCAACATAACAAGCAGGCAGAATGGTGCAGTCATGATGGACCGAGGTAGTTAATAGTGGCGTAGCAAGGCTGGGGCGGGGGGGACCGCCCGCCCCGGACGGCGTGCGGGCGCAGAGGAGAGGCACAGTGTACTGCGTCAAGCTCTGGGGCGGCATGTCAATCGAAGGGAATACCAATCTTGTCTGCGTTTCTTGGACCGGAGGTCCTTGCGGGCAGGGGTCTCTGACCGCTCCCAGATACATAACAGAGACCCTGGAAGAGCATGTGGTCCCCTATGCGGGGTGTGTTGGCAGTGGGTTCATGTTAATGCATGATAACACCCGCTGTCACACCGCGTTAATTGTAAGGGACTACCAACCAAGAGGTTGGGATCCCTGTTATGCATTGGCCAGCTCGAAGTCCAGACTTGAACTCTATCAAGCATCTTTGGGACGAGCTGAAATGGCGAGTGCGGGCCTGACATCCTGCTCCTACCACTCTCCAAGAGCTTCAAGACTTTGTCATTGAAGAATGGGACAACATTCCTCAAGAAATGGTTGTTAAATTAATTAGGTCCATGAGGGAACGCATGCAAGCTGTCATCAGAGCAAGGGGGGGGTTTTAAGTTATTTTTAAGGATTTAATTGTATTTTTTTTGTTTTCATTGTTATTGTTTGTCATTCTAATAAATCTTATTTTTCTTCTTTTTATAATTAACTCGTTTTATTTTATGGTTTGGTGAATTAAATCAAAAACCCATAACATTTTCTGAATGCTGTATAAATTTCTTTTCAAATGATGTACATAGTCATACCCTTACCATTAAATAAACCACAGACATATAGTCTGTGAAATAAACATGGCTTAAATCAGGGGTTCCCAACCTTTAATCTATTCTCCTCACCCAACATTATGCTAAAATACTATGCCCCCATAGGAGCCAAATGGGGAGTCACGAAAATTAAGCAAACGATGAAAATATTGGCGTGTTTAGTTATATTCAAAAGATGTGTCGCTGACTTCGCGTAGGTGGCACCGTCCGCGTCGCGCAAGTTTAAATGAACAGTTTTAATAAATATTCTTTATACAGTTTAATTCTGGAGCTGCTCGCTGCGCCCCCTCTTGGTTCACTCTACGCTCCCCAAGTGGGGCGCGCCTCATTGGTTGGGAAACTCTGGTTTAAATGTTTTTAAGAAGATATTTGAAGAGGTGCGATTTTTTTGTGACGCCAAGTGTAATTTGGCAATTTAACCAGGTTAGGGCCATCCATAATATCTCTCATTCCGATATCGGCCCGACTTGGCTATCCCCTCCCCAGTTGCTTAGGGTAGTTGGGAGTGTCTACGAAGGCACGTCTCCTTTCACCTAGCCTTTGTTATTAGAATTCCATACTTTAACCTAAAGCACAGAATAGATAATAGTACCCTAAAGTATACCGGGTGTAACTGAACACCCCAATAACATTTAAGGGGCATATAAGTTAGATACTAAATGGACCTTCGGTGCTTGTCTGAGACCTGGAACCCCAATACTTTCAGAGTTATTTGATTTTAAACTGAAAGCAAAAACTTTCAAGTGACAACCATAATCAGCTCTTAACACAAAATAAATTTAAACAAAATGACACGTGACAGACGTGAACGTAGTATTCCTCCTACGCTTACGTAGGGCTGTCGGGACTTAATACAAAAAAATAATTTATTTAGTTTGTATGACGTGAGTGTAGTATTCCTCGTACGCTTACGTAGGGTTGTCGGCACTTAATACCAAAAAATAATTTATTTAGTTTGTATAGGAAAAAAAGTAGGTTTGTTAGCCCTAATATTTTTCCTACGGAATCTCTACTTCTGATGGATACATACCCTTAAATGTTATTGGGGTGTTCAGTTACACCCTGTATATACTCGTACTTTCTAGCAATCTACTGTATAAGAAATATTCCAGTCTATTAAGTAACTTTTGGTAAATAATGTAATTATCAAGCCATTCATTTTGCCATAAGCTATGCCTTTCTTTAAAATTTTAATCAGCAATCAGTATATTTAATATGAAAAATATTAATTGATGGGTGATAAATTATTTGATGTGTGTGGCGTCAACATACACGTACGCATAGTACCGACGACGGGAATGCACTGCGAGTGATCGCGCCACAGATTCTAGTTTATAGTCGTAGCATTTTTTGGGGGATTACTCTCTGTCACACCAGTGTGACACAGGAGAATTTTTTTCCTGACAGTCACACTACCAGGGCTACGTTCCAAAACATCACCCGAGTGCACTCGGTCACCCGAAGTATGTCCTAAAACATTTCGGGTGCACTCGAGAGTGTTGGAGTGGCGTGTCCTAAAACGCCACGGAGTGCACTCGATCGAGTAGAATCTCACCCGCACAATATAGCAAGGTGTAATTTCACTCGATTGGATTTGGCGGGAAATTGTGTGGATTTTAAAGTTGTGTGTGATTGCGATTACAAAGATTTTATATTCACACACAATTTGTGCATCTCGGAGAGCGAGGATGCGCTTCGTAACGTCGACAATAAGTTAATTTTAAATTCCAAAGACTATAGGTATCGTAAGTGACACGATTGTAAAATTGGCCTTCATTTCCGCTGAAGCTAGGTTAGGCCGCGATTTAACAGAATTCATATTCTGTTGGTTTTAAGCCGGGTTCGCTGCGCCATGTTTTCGTGTTTGTAAACACGAAAACATTGTTTAGTTAACCGATTAGGGGCGTGGTTTAACAGTTTTGTTAGAAAAATACGATAACATGTTTTCCGCGACGAATGGATAACATCCCCCGCGTTCGCCTGCGGGGAGGGGAAGCTTAGCATTTTTTGTTAGCGCTCACTAGAGGAACACGTATCGCTTGAAGTTTATAACAATTCTCTTTGGTTTATTTTTGAGTGAAATAAAGACAATATTTTGTTTTTAATACAACTAATAAGAGAGAGACCGGTGCTGTGGGATGTTACATTAATAGATTATACCGAACCTATCATAAATTTTTAGTTCTTGATAAATAATGACAAAAACATTTCAAAAACAGGCGCCATGTTGGGCTTACATGTTTTGTTAACATGTTTTGTTAGAAAATTTGGCGCAGCGGACTGGCTGTTTTTCTTAACATGTTTTGCTCACATGTTTTGTTAACATGTTTTGTTAAAAAATTGGCGCTGCGGACCCGGCTTTAGCATTTTCGTAGATGAAACAGAGGAATGTAATCCATGCATTAAAGCGAACGGACGCGCCGATGAATTATATATTTTATTATTTTTGTATATTTGGTTATGTAAACAAAGCAGACAACACTCTTGCCGTTCTAAAACAACCAACACTCCGACCACCCTAACCGGCCACTCTCCCCCCACCACCTACTCACTCCGGGTGATGTTTTGGAACGTAGCCCTGGCGTAGCCTGGTGTGACAGGCAGTAACTAATAGAATTATTAAGACTAAGCGTCACACTATTTACTCGTATGATTAAACAAAAATAATAGCACAAACAAATCATTATATATTACTCAAACAAAACGGAAAATATTATTGAAAGTCTTAACGTAAGTATACTATTTAAAGTAGTCCAGACGAGTTTGTTAAAATAAAGTGTTAATGAAATAACGTAAACCCTCAGACACCCCAACTTATTTTTAAATTTTCTTATAATTATTATTAAATTTTCGCCGATTATTTATGAATATTTTTCCATATTTTTAACTGACTTGAAAAAAAGGAGGAGGTTATCGATTCGATGCGTATGTTTATTATTTTGGGTCGTTACTCGTGGTCCCACTACTTTGCCCCACTGGTGGGACCACGAGGAAATGTGGTTCCTCGTGGTGCCACTGACCAATGGCTGTATTGTGTATGCTACGCGATTACGCCGCTAATTCTGTATTCGATAGAGTATACTCCTGAGCTGCGTTCAGAACCTACGCTCGAGTGCACTCCGAGTGCACTCTGACAGCAACCAACCCGTTCAGAGCCTCCGGGTAAAAAACGCTCTAACAGGCGGTTAGTACACTCTGTGCCCGTTCAGAAGCTTCGAGTGATGCAACCAAACAACCAACTCGAGCGTAGGGTGAAAAACACTCTGACAGATTTTATGTCAATGTCGATGTCAAAAATACGCTAATTATTTATTATTTTATTAAATAACACTACTTTGAACTATTTTAAGCCTAATACTAGGGAAATATAGTGATTTGTATGTGTTGAAATTATTTTTAAGCAGAAAAATGGATATTTACTGTTAATTTCATAGTAAGGATTAGTAATATTCTGCCCTTTGCTTGACCTTGATCGACAAGATACAAACTAAAAAAAAAGATAGCAACCGACCCGTTCTGAACCTCGGAGCAAGTGTGAAAAACACTCTCGGTTGCATTACTCTGACCCTCGGAACGTAACTCTGGTGTGTTCCCATTGTCACCAAAGTCAGGATCTGATGATAGGATCCTTTTTTTTTTTCGGGGGGAAATGCGTAACCGCACCGTACCCGCCGTTGGCTAGACGGGCGGCGAGCGTGTGTGGGGCTCTCTCGGCAGAGTGCCAAGCCTACCCACTAAAACCCCCCGGTGTTCTTCCTGCCCTTATGGGCGCGCTAGGTAAAGGAAAATCAAGGGAAACCCATAAATTTTATAGGTATGTCCAACGTGTTTCATGTTTCTTCCCAGACTATTCAAGTATATTTACGTCTGGTAGTCATGAACCGCGCTGATGATGGAAGGATCCTTAACTTTAAGGAATTAGAGGTTTTTTAAATACAACAGGCACGTATTGGCACTTTGTCTAAAACTTCAACTATCGATACGATACGATGATCTCCTAGAAAATCAAAATTTGGCACCGACTTCAATATAGAAATGTGATATTGTCTAAAAGACGCATTTCATTATTAATTATAAAACCGTCCTTATTCATTTCTAAATGTTTTCTCGGGGTTGATAATTCTCCCAGAAATGTAAAGTGCTCCCATAATACCATAAGATGTTTTGCAAGGTAAAGTTAAAACCTTCTGATGATTTCTCTCGTAAAAGCATTTGCTTGAAATGATCGTGTATGGAAATCCGGAATATCTTGGAACCATCGAATTTGAGAAACTATGAGTACCTTTGAGTACCGGAGGGAGACTCTTTACCAGGGTCGTGTGCTTGGGTACCTCCGTCTTACCTATTTCTGCCGCAAAGCAGCAGTGCTTGCATTGCTGTGTTCCGGTTTGAAGGGTAATATATGGCACTGAAATTACTGGGTACCGTGACTTTACATCTTAAGTCACAAGTTGGCAACGTACACTGTGGCCCTTGTGGGGGTTGCAGTTTTACTGCGAATGTCACAGGAGCCACATGTATTATAGGTGACTGTTACCACTTACCGTCAGGTGGGCAATTTGCTTGTTTGCCAACTTAGTAGCAATAAAAAAAGTAAGAGCGGCTAAGTTTCACTTTCTGTTGAGTTACTAAGCAGGATGCCCACCTAATGGTAAGTGGCTATACCTAGTGGTTCCTGAAAGACTTGCATATCTATTACCCCTACAAGTAGGTACATGACGACTCTGGTACTGATTCTTCCTCTGGTAAAAAGAAAGGTTATTCAAAAGGACGACACGGTTCTTAGAAATAGTATCAGTAGGTACAGGAAAAAAATTGGTAGTAACGCTAAGATTCGCCATCGTTGCGCATGTCTGCTCACTTTAGCTGCCGTGCGCAGGCTGCAGACTGGACGATCTAACTTACTCTTAATGAGATCGATCCACTCACTCTCTCGTGTGATGTCACACAATTTTTATATAATTTTTAACGCTCCACCTAAGTGAAGGGTCCAGAGACGTAAACGTTTAAAGAAGGTGGACATTCCGGTTAGTGGACGCTAAGGGAAACCCACGTGATGAACTGACTGGAACTAACGGTAATAGGATCTAACGGGTCGAAAGGGGTTGAATAAGTTAACAATACTTGTCCTTGTCGTCAAAATATGATAGTGTGACTGTGAGGAATAAAATTCTTCTCTGTCACACTGGTGTGACTGCCAGGAAAAAAATTCTTCTGTGTTACACTGGTGTGACAGAGAGTAATCCCCCCATTTTTTGTTGTAGGTAGATTAGTGTAAATATTTTTAGTTGATGGTAGATTTGTAAATACGATTATTTTAATGTAAGGTAGGTACTTAAGTGATATTGATATATGTTTGTGTAGGTACCGTCAATATGTGTAATATTTATGTTGGCTGACATAGCAATATGTTTGTCTCGTTCGTGTCATTGTCCAAAAATATATATAAGAAATGTGGTGTCCAAATAAATGTCGATTATTCTCTGAAGTCTTATTTGCAACAAACGCCACAGAACCAAGCCCTCCTACAGTGGTGACCCCGACGTGATCGATCCGACCATCAACAATGGAAGTCTACAAAGCAGCAATGTTGACGCCACAATGTGCATCAAATCATATGGGCTATTTTACCGTGGATGCTGCTTTTCCACTAAAACAAGAGTAAACAACTACTATAAAAATGATCGGCCGTCATGATGCGTTACCCAATTAAAATTCGGAATAAAAAGTAGTCAAAAACTATTTAGGCCTGAAAATTGCAGAACTAAGGCAAAACATATTGTTAGTTATTGATGGTACTAAGGATACAAAGTTGTATCTACTAAGGTACAAGTCAATGGTACTACTGACACAAAGGCTAATTTTCATCTGTTCCAGTGTCTGTAATGAAATCTTGCAAGTTAAAGACCCACTTCCCGGTTTCCAATTTAACTGAAATTTTGTATATGCATCGCGTGACAAGGCAATATTATGATGACAAGGCTAGAAGGTGGCCAATGGTGGCCTCTGCAATAAAACCACACAACCCCATCGAGTTTGGGCTCGTTTGATTTGTATTTTACGAGTAGGTACCTACTTAGGAGCTTGTATTTTAAAAAGTTTTTATTCAATAATTTATCATGTTTTCGTTCGAAAGCTCATATACAACCAACTACCTATGAATGGCAAAAAAAAATATCTGGTCTAAAAATAATGATAAAAATAAAATAAAATTGTCAATTTCAAATATTTATTAATATTATCTACAGTTGGGTCATTATTACTACACTCTAAAATATGTACAATTCTTAAGCTTTAATTCTCAATACTAAATTAATCAGCCTTTCATTAAATGTAATATATATCTGGATTCGGCAGCATGTTTAAGTGCGTGGGTTGCGGGGATTTGGTTCAGTGACATTTTGCAAGCGAATGCTGATGTCTTGTAGAGCCATGTTCGGTAAGATGAAGTCCTCGATATTGGTAACTGATCTTGATGGGCGGTCGAAGGGGAAGCCCATGGCTCGGCGGTCGGGGTACTTGCGATCCCGAAGTCCGCAGAAGCTGGACGCTTCCTTGCAGGTCATCTGGCCGCCGTCAGGCTGTTCAATCTGCGCCAAATAATAAAAATAGATTTGAAAAAATCTAAAACTCGTGTTACTACAGTGCAACCAAGATCTTGTGGCTCGTGGCCGAAATCGGAGCTAATGCTGTCATCTTGTACAATCACTTTCTGTGAGGTTGACAGTGTGTGTGATATTTGTAATCTAATTAAAAAGCCTATAGTGATACCTACGTCACATACCTACGTAGTACCAAAAAGGGTTGTGCTTCAGGTTAAGGAGTTTTTTTTAAGAGAATCTTTTATTTTTTTTTAGATTTAAAAAAAAATGATTAAACAAAAAGGGAAGTATAAATTCAAACCGACTACAATCGCAGCTATTACATTAGTTAGCAAACGTTTGTATGCATCCAAACAACTCATTCAAATTGTTTGAACTGCTCATCAGCAGCAACTGAAAGCAGTCAAATCAATTTTGGACCGAGTTTTTTTTTTCTGCGAGTCTGTGAAGTTGGCAATCAATGTCAATTGAAAAGAAAAATTGGAGGCAGAAATGCCTCCAATATCTTCACAGAGCACTTCTGTATTTATTGTAGATATATTCTAATGAAAAAGTCAATTCGAAAAAACTAAAACACAAATAAAACTTAGCGGGAAACTGACAGTTCTCACCTTACCTCTTTTCTGTTAGCACTGTCAGCATCAATTAGTGACGTCATTGATTAGGTCATTCCACTTATAAATGTGCACATGAGCAATTTTGGACCGACTGTTTGCATGCAAATAGAGCACACGAACGCTGATAGCAAATTTTGAACCGCACCCATACTATCAATAATGTTTTCCTATTCTATGAAATTATCAGTTTCTATATAGGGTTAATTGTAAAAAACCTGCAACCTCGCAGGATTAGATAGCTAGCAACACTAACTACGTTTGTTTTATGAGTTTTAAGATAACTCAATAAATTGAACAAAAATCAATTTTCAAGTTTTTATTGAGCTGTCGTGACACTGATAAAGTCTACGTAAGGTGCGGAAGATTTTGGTAATCAAGAACGTGCGACGCGCGCGCATCAAAGCCGCCTACTGGCGGCCGGCCGTAGAAAAGTAGATCAAGTTCAAAGGTGCGAGCGACGCCCCGCCCCCATTCAGCGTTTCACATAATTTTGTTTACCTAATTCTGGTGATGCGCGTAGAGCTACAAACATTCTAGAGGTACATAAGTACCTATATTGAAATTAATATTTATTTTTGTATGAAAGCAAAATCTAACGGATTACCTATCAAAAGTCGTAGAACAAACGTTGCTTATGATGTTAGCTATCTAATCCTGCGAGGTTGCAGGTGTTTTACAATAGGCTATTTGACTAATTTTAGAAAATCATTTTAAATTATTCTATATGTTGTTATATGCATATTACATTAATATTTCCGGGAAATCAGATCTATTTGTCTTTAAAAATCAATTATAAAATTTAAATTTCTAAAAGCGCGGCAAAACCGATTTTTCTGTAATGGCGCCGAACATGACGTGCGTGACGTCACACGCAAGTAAACACGTTAGTTTACATAGTGCGAAACAATACTAATAATCAGTCGAGGAATCCTTGTTTACTTCCGTGTGACACCAGAGTTATGTCCAATCATAGGCGTTTCCGACACAGATAAAATATACTTACAAAAATTATTCGAAATTTATTTCGTGACATATCAAAAAAACATACATAAACTAGCGTGAAATAAAATAAATTACGGTACATTATGTTCATAATCCTGTATAATCCAATTCCCTAATCCATAATGGAGTTCGTCAATCGTCCGTAATGAGTAACGGAGTGTCGCGCTCACCGAGTCCAGCTCGTAGTTGGAGAGCATGACGAACAGGACGTAGGGCGCGCCGGCCTCGGTGCCCTTCGGCACGAGCATGTGCTGGGGCCAGCCGCAGCCGCAGAAGTTGAAGGCGGCCAGCTGCTCGCGCCGCGGGTCCTCGCCCTGCACGGACAGGTCGCGGAACGTCTGCTCGAACGGGATCGTGAACGTCGACTCGGCGGACTGCCGCGTTATTGTGTTCTGGCCGGGGTTCACTGTAAGGCCAGTCAGCGATGGGGCTTATTCTCTAGCGCAGGGGTTCCCCAACTCAATGGCTTGTCCCATTGACAAACTTGCGTAATTTTCGTTTTTTTCGGCAGTATACAATGTTGCAATGTACTGTACATACAATATTGCCCCAACAAACTTTAAGAAGCGACTAGTTTGTTGGTACAATATTGTATGTTCTATGCGTTATTGAAAAAACAAACATCATGCAAGCTTAAAACAAACATGATGCAAGCTTGTTCTTGGGAAACTAGAAAGTTTGATTCAAACTTGCCTCAAGTTTGGCTGCCTCCTTTCTAAAAAGAACTTCCTCGCCCAGACAATAAATTATGATAATTTCATATCTATCACAATACAAAAGGCAAAATATAGTTCAAAATCAAAGCATTTAGTATATTTTTATCGCTTATTAGATTTATGCAAAAATCTACTTATTCGAATGAGATAGATGAGTTTGCCTGCTTTTTAATGAGGTTTTCGATTCTCAGCTTAACCACAGAAATGGCACAGCATAATCACACTCACTACCCATGTCAAGTTTATTTCTATATTTGGTTAATTAAAAAGCTTAGGTCCGAATTAAAACTAACTATTACTGAAAGGGTGCTGATCTAGTATGCAACCCAAACAATGTACACATAATGTTTCCTAAAAACAATTTTTTAAATTAACACACAAAAAAAATATGCAAGGGAAATAAAACTAAATAGGTAATTATATGACATAAGTACCCGTTGAAACACACACAATAAAAAAACTATTAAGCAAAAAAAAAGACTAAAAGATCTATCCTATCTTAGATCCTTTTTTAAAAATTTTAAACATTCTGCCCATGAAGCAAAAATATTTTGCTTCATGATTCTGTCAGAGGGAGGGTCCTTATAAAAATAATTGAGTCAGCCTCTTTTTGCTTCTGGACTGCACGCTTTGTTCTGTATTTATCCATCCATGTTCTGTAATTATATAGATAAATTAATTATAATAAAAAAATGTAACATACGTGGTGTGACAAATCTATCCATTTCGATGAACATCTTGCGCTGGTCAGAGAGCACCCAGGGCAAGTTCCTCTCGTCGAACTTTGGGCTGACGAATATGCGAACTGTCGTGCGCCGCGCGTTGCCCGTATTGTTCACGTTAATCCTGTACAGTCAATTAAGGCTCTCCTTTATTTATCTCAGAACCCCTGCGAGCATGGACTTGTCGATCGACATAATATATCGATCGACAAAAGCATCTGTCCTTTTCACTCCTTAGGAATATCTGTCAAATTTATCGATTTTTGCCGAGCATGTCGATCTTAGTAGTATAACAACAAAGTGGAATAGATAGTACTTTATTTTGACACTACGTACCTACTTACTTTTTTTTCAACCTTTAAAAATGATCCAATGTACTTTATTTGAACAAAAAAGGTGGCAACCCTATTAAGTTGTGACCGAATTTTGCGTCATACTCACACGTAGCGGAAGGGGCGGTGGTTGAGGTGGGTGAAGCGCGCGTAAACCGGCCCACGGTTGGAGAAGTCGAGGCCGCGCGACAGGTCCACGTCGCTGGACATCCAGAAGGTGCCGAGCACGTTGGCCTGCCCGCCCTGCGTCTCGATCGACGCCGACGTCACCTGCACGCCGGGGTTCTCCAGCTGCCGACGCACCCCCGCGTCACATTCAAACTCAAACTCGAAAATCTTTATCCAATACCAGCTGTGCCCGCGACTTCGTCCGCGTGGAATAGTAACTTTTGTTGATGTTGATAAAAGGTAGCCTATGTTATACCTTATATAATTAGCTATCTACTAGTGAAAGTCCCGTCAAAATCGGTCCAGCCATTCCGGAGATTAGCGGGAACAGACAGACAGACAAAATTTTTTTAAATTGTGTTTTTGTTATTGGTACCCGATATACATTTATACCTTGTATATACATACATATACATTTTTTGTAACTTTTTATTTTTATATACCTATTAGCATTATTTTTTTAAATTTTCGTTACAACTGTTTTTGACGATCATTTTTACATACTTTTTGTAAACTTTGTAAAAAAATTTATAGAAAATATGTGTAAAAATGAAATAAATAAACCTAAACCTACCTATTTAGTAAAAACTTGTTATTTTGACATTACAAACAGACCGTTCAATTTTATTTATTTGTATAGATAGACCTTTACATTACGGGCACTAAGGCGCATAACACATTGCACCGGACACCGCTGCGGTGTACGGAGGGACGAAAACCGCATGCGGCTGCGGCGGCACGGAACCGTGCCACCGTACGGTTTGCTCCGTATCACCGTCCGGAGCTGCGGTGCACGACGACGCCCCGCATCGCCGCATTATCTATGTCGAGATCTATTACGCGTATGCACGTCCTTTCTACGCAAAAATCCGTACGATACTGCGGCACAGTGTGGCATACCCCGCGGACCGCACCGCATCACCGACCGGGAGTGCGGTGCCGTCGCGCGCGCCGCACAACCGCACGGGCATGCGGTGTGAGTGTGTTATACCCTGCGGTTTTTGTATACAAATTAAGATTCTTCAGTGAAAATTAAAAACCGCAGCGCCGCACACCGGAGCGGTGTCCGGTGCAATGTGTTATGCGCCTTATTAATAAAAATTTTACTCCTCGGATCATCCTCGAATTAGTTACCTACTCCATGTTTTTTCTTGTTTCCGCACATGTCGGCTGTCATATATCAAAACAAGACAAAACACGGAGTAACTATCCGAGGATGATCCAAGGAGTAAATTTTTTACTAATAAGGCTGTAAATTTAGAAACAAGGTACGCAGATGTAGGGTTGTCGATACTCAGGATCAAAAAATAATTTATTTAGTTTGTATGGAAAATAAGTAGCTTGCAAAACTCTTCCTCTTAAATATTATTTCTATGTTCCGTTATACCCTTTATTCGTCAAATTAACAATTCTTTTGTCGAAAGACTAAATAAATGTACTTTAATTGGTCGACTTAACCCTAGGATTGTATGGCAAATAAAGATTTCAATTTATTCACTTTAAATAATCGTATTTAATTTTCTCTTATTTATTAATAAATAACATACTATATTCTGGTAATTTATACCTACTTAAAATATCTCAAAATTCATTTAAATAGTATTCAGAATAAAGTTTTAGCAATTCCATCTATTCAGTCACAGTATTAAACACAAGCAAAACGGTAATTTATAGTAACATCATCAGTTACGTGATCCCATCGCGCAAATCGTACTTAAATATTTCGTTAACCTGTGTGATCGCAATCTCTCACCTCAGATCTAGTGTATGCGCGCACAGAGTTGGACTCCTTGTATCTCTGGAAGAAATCGTCGATCCACGCGTGCCAGCGGTAGAAGAATGGATCACGCATCGTTGTCGCCTCGTCTGCGATCACGCCGAAGGATTCCTGTACAACAATCATATCTATAAGCAAATTAGTTTATTGTGAACTATACGATTTTGTCCATACAGTGCTGGACTAAGAAAACATTATATTTAGTGTTATTGTTCCGTTTCTCCCAATGTCGTAAGAATCGACTATGCGACTTTGCCGCAATTATACTTCTCTGTAAAGGGACGGAAAACTCAAAAGAAAACCCTACACTAAGCCGTCGTCTGACCAGCGTCCTGCAGGCCAATTCCATAATTGGCCTGCAGGTTCCTTCCTTGGTTCATCGTATGACATGGTATAAATGTGAGAAAAAGAAGTCATGAAATGCTGCATTTCGTATTAACGATCTCCAATAATATCATCACTTTGGCATAATTTTAATGATGTCATCTTTAAATAATGAACAAATGATCAAAAATCTGACCGGAAATCGTATTTTTCGTCTTGCACTATGATATCATATGATACCATTTGCAAAACCATGAGATCGGTAATAGGTCCTGATGTCTAAGGATAGGCCCGTATCATGACATGTTTTAACTTGTAATGCTAGTGTTTTAACACAATTAGGTACTATATTAAGGACCATGTTGATATAGGTACAGCTTGCAACTTACGAGGTACCGATGGTTGGGGTCGTGCATGTACGCGGAGAAGCTGTGGCCGTTGTTGTGCACACTGCCGTAGAGGTCGCGGTTGGGGGACAGGATGCTGGCCTCCACCATGTTGCCCAGCATGTCGATGTCCAACGGCACAGTGCTCCCGTCGGGCTGGAAGCATTGAAAATATGATATAATCATAACAATAAAAACATCTTATTAGTCAGACACGACCCAGGGGTCAGTCTAAGAAAAAATCCTCGCAATCGCTTTCAATTTGACAGTCGCAGTCCATCCATCACTCCTTTATAAAAGAAAGTCGGCGCAGAGTCTGGTGTTCATGGCGCAATGGCCGTCAAATTAAAGGCGGTCGTGATAGATTTTTTCTTAGACGATAACCCTCCTGCCCCCTAGAGATGACATAAGCTGCGGATAAAATAGCGTGAGGTTGTCGTAAGGTAATGTCATATCCATACATTTTTTCTGCGGAATGACTGCGGAAAACTTAGCATATGGCTTTTGTCTAAGGGGTCTGATGACCCAGTCAGAGGCAGGCTGTGTACTACGTCATCTGCGCCGCTCTGCCCCTTTAGACAAAAACCACAAACTTATTTTTCCGCAGTCGTTCCGCAGAAAAAATGTATGGAAATGACATTAGCTTGTCAACAACCTCACACTATTTTTTCCGCAGCTAATGTCATCTCCAGACATATTTCGGTAGAACGACTGCGGAAAAATAAGCGTGTGGCCTTTGTCTAAGGGGTCAGAGGCCCTAGACAAATGCCACACGGTAAATTTTCCGATGTCGTTCCGCAGAAAAAATATATGGAAATGACATTAGCTTGTGACAACCTCACACTATTCTTTCCGCAGCTAATGTCATCTCCATACATATTTCTATAGAACGACTGCGTAAAAATAAGCGTGTGGTCTTTGTCTAAGGGGTAAGAGTGGGTTAGAGGCCCTAGACAAATGCCACACGTTATCTTTTCCGCAGTCGTTCAGCAGAAAAATGTATGGAAATGACATTAGCTTACGACAACCTCACACTATTTTTTCCGCAGCTAATATCATCTCCATACGTTTTGTCTGAGGAACGACTGCGGAAAAGTTAGCGCGTGGCATTTGTCTAGGGGGGCTGCCCCCCTAGAGAAATGTCACACGCTAACTTCTGCGGAATGACTCCTGAAGAGTTAGCGTGTGGCATTTGTCTAGGGGGGCAAGTGTTTCTTATCTAACCTTTGCCGTAAAGCAGCTGTGCTCGCGTGGCTATGTTTCGTTTTAAGAGTGGAAGGCGACGAAATTACTGGGACTATATATTTAATGTCACAAGTTGGCAACGAATACTGCGACCCATGTGGGGATTGCGAATTTGCGGATCTTATAAGAACCACATGTAGGTAAACGGGTCTATAGGTGATTGTAACCACTTACTATCAGGCCCCCGATTCTCAAGCCATAGACATAATGTCGAATTCGACATATGTCGAAATTAAATGGCGGATGTCGAATATTTCACAGTTTCCATATTCTCAAAATGTCACGATAGAGAAATGTCTATGGCTAGTGGTAGATAGCAATCGACATTTTTTTCATATCATAGAGATTTTTAGTAGAGATGCAAAGTATTAGAGATATGTCGAATTAGAGATATCTCTAAAAAACTGAGAATCGGGCCCCTGGTAACCTACTTAAAGATGACACTCTGGCGCTCCTCACCAATCTGCATTGGGCCTCCGGCACTGTGATAGAAGACTGTAATCCTCCTTTGCCAAGGTCTTCCTCCTAAACTAAGCCTAGCAGAGGGCGTGTTGTAGCTGACATGAGAATTGAAACATATTTAACAATAAAACCTTCGGCCTTATATGCAAACCTATTAGCACGGCCCGTGGATTATAGAGAAGAAAGTGACCAACTAGCATAGAAGATGACAAAGTGACTAACTAGCATTAAGAGTGGGTAACTAGGATTAGCGAAATTCAATGGGCGGCGGTTACGGTTACGGCATACTATCAGATGAAATAGAGGGAAGGCATGTTATGTGCCTCTCAAATTTTGTCCACGTTCTCTAGCCTATTGGACACATACATTCCCTCGATTCACTTACCATTCTCGCCTGTCCAGTCGCAACGGCTTCATCAAGGTTCTTCCTCCACCTCTCCATATCCGATATGGTAACGTTTAGACCGTCGACGGGCCGGTTCAAGTCCTGCCATTTCATGTTAGACTGCCGCGGGGGCCAGCCGCGGGAGGAGGTCAGGCTGTCCAGTTTTGGGAAGTAGGCCTCTGGGATCGACTCGCGCCAGTTACTGAACTTCTTTACGCGCATAAGAGAGTTGCAGAGGCGCTCGCAGTTGTAACTGTTGAAAGCATTTTTATGTAATTAGCATTCAGTGCGGCTTAACATCATGTGGGTTATCACGTTGGTACTTTTTATTAAAATATATAACTTTTTTGTATTATGTGACACCTCGTCTCTTCCTTCGTAGTCATATAATATGCTAGTGAGAATTCACAGGGAAAATATTAATCAATTTATAATAAAATAATTAACAATCCATTCGTTCTTTTTTGCATTCAAATAAAGTAATAGCCACTCACCGAGCAATAATTTGTTGGTGCATATAGAAGAACAATTCCCCACGACGGTCCTTAGCTACAATGCTTCTGTCAGCAGCCGCGAATGGGTATACAAGATGCCAGTGCCAGTGATGCAAGTTGACGCCGATGTCTTCTCGGAAATATGCCAAACGGTGCTCCACTTCTAAATCTGTGGCGGTATAGTCGCGTGGAATAATAATCGGATTACGCTGGAAATGATTTAATATTTATGATTACGTTGACAGAGTTAACATGACAAAAAGAATAATAACCCATTATCCGCCACAGCGGTCAATCAACCACTCCAAAGACATTTGCATGGCACAAACAGGTATACTCGCTCTTACATAGTCTCTCACTTATACATATAGTCCGATCCGATAGCTAGTTAACCGATATGAACCGGGTGAGATCAGACGCAAGTTAGTTAAAGAACCTGGCGAAGCACTATAGAAGGTCGAGAAGTTTTACATGTTGGTCATTCATATTTATTTAAAATATTTTAAATAATAAAAATAATATAAGACGATGAATGTATGATCTTAGACCCCTTTGCTTTGCCTTAAAACATATATTTATATATTTTCGTTATTGTGACAGTGACTATGACAATGACAACCTGACAGTGACAAACGTGACAGCATGGTTCTTGAATTGACAAATACGTTTCTTTAAAGCAAGTATTAAAGTCACAGTAATTTTGCGAATTATCAAAATTATTACTTTCTTACGTTAATTGTAAGAATATGCAGCTAATGCAGCTCGAAAAAGTAAAAACATTTCAGTAAATGTGATATTTTAAAGTACTGATATTATAAAACACGTTTATTTGCTTAATTTAAGCTTATTATCATTTTGACTTGTAAAGAAATAACATACGTTGCAAAAGTCACGTAGGCCAACAAATTATTCGCGCGTGTTATTGTTTTTCCTATAATAAATAACCTTATTGATCACGTTCTATGTAGTGTAAAACTTTTTTATTTTAACTTGATAGTGAACTTGCAATTTGCAATTATGGAAGACTTAGGTATAAGTCCTGGTGTAGTGGTGGTTCGTGCTAAACCAGAAGGCCAAAGAAAAACTTTTAAGCCCAACATTCGCTCTATGAATAAAATTCCTGATGATTTACTAAATGATCCCTTGATAAATAGAGCTTGTGAAGTTTTGCCGAAAAATTATAATTTTGAAATTCACAAGACGATATGGAGGATAAGGTCTCTGAACGCCAAAAGAGTCGCCCTCCAGATGCCAGAAGGTAATTCTTTTATTTACTGTTATGTGCCTTTCAAGGCTGGACGCATTAATGATAAAATCTTACATTGATGTGTTTGTCTATATTTTAGGATTGACAATGTTCGCCACAACAATATGTGATATACTCGAGACTTTCACTGAAGCTGACACTGTAATAATGGGTGATGTTACCTACGGCGCCTGCTGTATCGACGACTACACAGCTTTGGCACTTGGAGTTGATTTACTGGTGCACTATGGACATTCCTGCCTTATTCCAATTGATCAGACAAGTGACGTAAAAGTACTCTACATATTTGTAGATATAAAAATTGATCCCTCACATTTTGTTGATACTATCAAACTCAACTTCCCAATAGGTTCGCACATAGCATTAGTTAGTACTATACAATTTGTTACAACCCTACATTCTGTAGCAAAGCATCTTCGAAGTGAAGAATATACTGTAACTGTACCCCAATGTAAGCCATTGTCTCCAGGTGAGATTTTAGGCTGTACTGCTCCGAAATTAACTGCTGATGCAATAATTTACCTAGGAGATGGGCGATTCCATTTAGAATCAATAATGATAGCTAATCCTACTATTCCAGCATATAAGTACGATCCTTACGAGAAAAAGTTCACATCAGAAGTGTATGAGCATCAACTGATGCAAATAAATAGACTGAATCAGATCAAAACAGCTGAAAATAGTGTCAGCTTTGGACTAATTCTCGGTACATTAGGGAGGCAAGGCAGTCCTAAAGTTTTAGCAAATTTAGAGAAGCAGGTATCTAACTCAAATAAAAAATATGTGAAAATACTCTTATCGGAAATATTTCCTGGCAAACTTTCTTTATTTAATTTAGATGCATTTGTTCAAGTGGCCTGTCCAAGACTGTCCATAGACTGGGGTACAGCTTTTGAAAAACCATTGTTAACACCATATGAATTTTCAGTTTCATTAGGTAATAGCAAATGGCTGAAAGACGATGGCACTTATCCCATGGACTTTTATTCGAATGACAGTCTTGGGCCGTGGACACCGAACCACAAGCCTGTGTTTTGTTCAGGCACAGATAAGAAATGTGAAAATTGTTGTAATGGTAATAATAAATGAATGTAATTTACTTACGGGAAGATTGCTTGGAACAACAGCAGCAGTTTCACGGGCTTGAGAGAACACCTGAGAGTCTAAGAACTTTGCTGGAAAAGTCTCCGCAAAATTGGGAATTTGGATATCTCTTGTGTCACGCCTATGGAATAAAATGAAATAAATGTATTTTGAAGCTTTACATATATTATGTCACAATGATAGGTGGAGAAACATACCTATGCATCAAGGCAACTGAATAGCAGTAGTTAAATAACTGAGGATTGAGGTTTGTTCTGGCAAACACACATGTAGACAAAAGTTGTTGTAGTTCAGATTCAGGTACAGCTAGAAACATAGTGAGTTTATGAATTTTGTACAAATGTAATTTATTTTAAATTAGTCTGTTTACAGCATTTTGTAAATAAATATAAAACATAACTCTAGTTTATTTATTATTTAGTAAGGCAGTAAATTTAAATTGTATGACTTTCCAAAAAAATAATGCATAAGTAACTGTTTAAAATGTTATAACTGCAAATGACCTACGAATAGCTTTGGGTTCTAGACTAGGTCAGAAACCTAAGTGATTCTTTGTAGAGTGGTTTAAGTCATACAATTGCCAATGACTATTAAATTTATAACTTATCATCGACTCCAAAGCTAGGTTGAGTTTAATGTTTTTGTAAACTGATCTGGAGTACACTTACACATAAGAACATTAATAACTTCTTCTGCCATCTGTTGATGTTTCGGCAAGAATAGTGAGAAGTCTGCATCGGTAGGCAGTTGTGATGCGATGGGGAACTGAGGTACTTTGCTCAAGTTGGAAAGAACTATGACTTCACTAGATTCATCACCATAGCGGTTATTCAATTCTATTCCATTGTTCTCATAGTCCTTAGGCTGTAAAAAATCAGACCTTAGTTTATGCAGTCATGTAGAACTGATGTGTTTAGGTCCTAGCAGTATAAAATTATTAACAAGATAGTTTTTGGTCAAGGATTGTGACAGGTGAACACATGTGTCCTGTTTCTTTTACAAAAATATTTATATTTGCTTAAAACAGTGGTTGTGAAACTGTGGATTGTATTGTTTTTGTGTGCTTGATATTCATGCTGCTATATATGTATGTTTGTCAACTATATGTTGAGATTGTTGTGTAGCCCAACCCGGCCAAGTATTTTAATTTTACCGCTAGAATCTATTAACTTAAGCTGTGTTTTCGCTACTTGACATTCGCAAAATTGTGAAATCTGACAGGTCCCACTTAAACTAAAAATTAGATTGAGCAATAATATACATTTGTTTTTTTTATATTTATGAGTGTATTTTCTTTAAAAATGCTAAATTGAAATATGAATAAATCAATACAAGAAAAAAAAACATCTCGGGCAGTCTTCAAGATACCATGTTGATGGCTTAACCACAGGTCAATTGGGCTACCGGGTTCTTACCAGCCCCAACGAAATTTTTATTACGCCAAAGTAGGCTATTCACTGATAATTCCAGACAAAATGTTTAAAAGTCCATTAAAATAGAAAAATCTGTCATTAAAATATACTTGAAAAATCCTTACCAATAATTGTTCCGTCAGTTGAAACAGAGTATTGTTGTCGCCCTTAGGAGTAATGAGTGTTTCGTTTGGACGATCAAACAGCAACATGAAACCTTTCTTTAGGTTTTCCATTTTTTATAGTTTATTTAAAAACTAAACAGTGATACTTATATAAATATAACTGGCTCACTCCACAGAAACTGTGAAGTGGGATTGTGTCTGCTGCTGGAAAAGAGTTCATTTTATATCAGCATTTCATTCAGTGTGCAAAGAAGAACGGGTGCAAAACCACACAGCACGGTACTACAATTGATAGTGTGCAGATAGTTATTTTTCATTTGTGAGAAAAACCTTATCTGCAGTGGTTTTGTGGTTTTCGAATTTTTCGATATACGACGATTTTGATAGTGACAGACCATCATTAGTCGTATCTAACACTACATTTAATTATATTTATTTGTTCATGAAAAAAGATTGTGAGATACCTTACCTCAGACAGAATTCTGTAACTATAGATAGGTCTTCAGAGTATTAAAATATTTAGTAAATAGTGACAATAAGACGGGAAACTATAATTAAGGTGTTGAAATTAGGAACAATTCAATAGCTAGAGCATTATATCAGGATCTGTAATACTTTGAATTTGAGAAAAAAAAACGAGTTCTGCAAATTAGTTTTATATCTGACTAGCTGTGCCCGCAACTTCGTCCGCGTTGAATAGTACATTTTGGCATTTTATTTTTGTAGGCAATTTTTGTTTAAGATCTTGATAAAAAGTAGCCTATGTTATACCTCATATAATTAGCTATCTATTAGTGAAAGTCCCGTCAAAATCCGTCAAGCCCTTCCGATTAGCGGGAACAAACAGACAAAAAAAAATTTAATTGGGTCTTTATTATTGGTATCAGATATACATACATACCCATTTAGTAAAATCTTGTTATTTTGACATTACAAACAGACACTTCAATTTTATTTATTGGTATAGATAGATAGATATTTTTCAGTACAAGTACAACTGAAAACAAATATGTAAATTGTTTGTACTTATCAATATTTTATTTTTAAAAACGTCGCCTTACTAGGATTTTCTCCTGTGTCGTGGGTATTATATAATTCGATCATTAACTAATCATTGCAGTACTAACAATTATTTTGTTATAATGCTGTGCAGATCTCCATCTTATAACTTGTAGTGTCAAACTAATAACAATTAAATAGGAAAAATAAGGTTTCTTATTTCAGCCCCCTAACCATGATTATTCAAAACAATATTAAGCACTAAGAGTGAGATGGCACTATACACAGCAAAAGTGGAGTCTCTATTTGAAGCGATCATGGTATGGCCCCATATCATTTAATAAAATAGATGTTTATTTTTCTCGTTTCCCCCAGTACTAATCTATTATTAAAAACTTTATACATGGTGTTTTGCTTGCATTCTGGTATTTGTCATCTGCTTTCACTTTAAAACTGATTCACACAATGATGTCTTTTTCTTGACAGATAAGATCTGTGATTTGATAAGTAATTGTCTTTCGAGACTTCATGATTGCAATATATTTGTTAAATACCTTCACAGATTATAATAAAATAGTCTTTTGGGTATGAAATAGAATGTATTTTTAGGTAAAATTTCAAATCACAGCAATTTTTTTCTAACTAGTTATAAATATATACATTAAATTGGCTATCATTTTAAACTATACTAATTATTTACTTCTCTGCAAGGAACTGGCAAACAATTTCAAGAAATTTTTCAGGCTTCTGGCTATGTACCCAGTGGCCAGCACCCTCAACGAAAACCAGATCAGCCATGGGGAAATATTCTTGTATGTTTTTCAAATCATTCTTCCTAAAATAAACAAAAAGTTATTTATTTACAATTTCATATTTGGAGGAATGTCAAGTATAAATGTTTAGTTGTATAGTATAAAAAAGATCTGCTACCTAGTAATAAAATTAAATCATCATTATATCAGCCACTCACTGTAAACTCTCTTCTAGGCACAGACTTCCATGAGGTCCATCACCTAACACTAGCCGAGTGCGGGTTAAATATGAACATAAAGAAATTAAGCCACTCCCATAAACTTACCCTATGTAATCAGATAAAGATCCTCCAATAAAAAGTGTTGGACCGGCATATTGAAGTCCTTTCAGATTAGATGGAAAGCAAGATATGTGATTTTGAAAATTATCCTTTAAGGCTGGCAAATTTACTCTCCAAGTATAAGCACCAGTGTTTGTTTGTACTAAGTTAGTTATAAGGAAGTTTCTCAGATTCACATCAGGGGTAATGTTTTTCAACTGTTCATCAGCTAATCTTCTGGCTTTTGACATGGCAATGCCAGGTCTAATGTCCACCGATGACATTGCATCAAATAAGTTAGCCATTGAAAAAATTTGTGGGCTTGTTTTCACTGGTGATATATCTACCACTATTAAGCTGGATACCAGGTCAGACTGAAATATGTTAATTTAAAATCATTATCATCAATCATTTATAAATTTACAAACTATTAAAATATTGTTTAATACATCATACTAATATTTTATGGAATGTTAGATTTTTTGAAGTTAAGAAGTTTTTGCAGATGGATTAGTTAGATGATAATACCCATGAAGCAAATAATAACTTTTTTTTTGATCCTCTTTTATGGCAATTTGTTAATTATGCCAGCGTCAAGTGAAAGATAGATACGTAACAAAAATTACGAAAAATTTTGAAAGAATTGTTCACCAATGATGATAACTAACTTATAGTTTATTTATAATTATGAATAAAGGCAGATTTATAGTAGTTAAGTGACTGATGTCAGTAAATTTGTCAATTAGCACAATGCCAGTGCAGAGCCAGCACTATTTTGACTATTGATACTTGTAAACCATAAAGTTCAAAAGTTTATGTATTGCCCAACTTGGAACTACGTACAACTTACACAAAGAAGTGATAGCACCATTGCAGTGCGACCACCCATGCTATGTCCAAGCAGCGATACTTTGGACAGTTCTAGTTTCTTTAATAGTTTCATGACATCATTCGCCATGTGAACATAAGTGTGGTGAGAAGAGTGCTGGCTATCACCATGATTGCGTGCATCCACGCTTATAATCTTTCTACCTGTAGTTCGATGTATAGCCTTACTCATGCTATTCCAGTTATTTTTAGAACCTAATAAACCATGTAAAATAACTAGTGGAGGCTGTGAATTGTCTTCAGGGTCCGCAGTACTTTCGTATGATGCATAAGCGAGTTCTACTGTATCTGAACTCTCTAGTTTTGTTGCCAAATATCTTGGCCATATTTTAACAGATCTGAACAATTTTTGTCGGTTGATTTTTGTAAATAACATATTATTTTAAAATTTGCAAATATTTACAAAAATTTGAAAAAGTCAAATTTGAAAAATGAGTAAACTTCAATTGTCAATGTCAAAAATCTTAATGACATTCCCCGCGTTCCAAATTACGAAAATGGTTTTATCATGGTTTTATTCAAGGCTGTGTATTCGGACCGGCGGCCCTACCGCCCACAGAGGTATAAAGGGAAGTACGTCTGTGCTACCGCCTATCTCAGCGATCACTCGCTATAGCTTTCGTGACATTGGAACGTTTTAGTTGTAATGTCCCAGCCCCCCTAGCACGTCCACCAAAACACGATATTATAAAGCGGTTTAGCGCGGTGGACTGTCAAAATACAATAGGGTTTCGTCGTATTTTGACAGTTCACTGCGATAAATCGCTTCATCATATCGTGTTTTGGTGGACGTGCTACGGGGACTGGTGACATTAGATCTATTGTTCTAATGCCACGAAAGCAATAGCTAGTGATCACTATGAGTTACGCGGTAGCTCCCCGGGTTCTAATAGAAGTTGATTGCTATTCGGACCCGGCGAAAGATAACATGCAGGAGCGCGTTCAGAGCCTCTAAATGTTGTTGTCCGGTTGTTTTTTAACTCTCCCAGAGGCGTTGAACGCATTGCAGCAACCAAATCTTTTATCTCCCTCTTTGACATGAATTTTTATTCCTCTCTTTCTATCAGATGACATTTTAGATTATGGCCCCCAATATCATCCAATCACATAAGAGTATTTCAGTAGTAAACGTCAGAGCGTTTTACAACCATCAAATTCGACGGTTGTTCGGTTGTAACTCGCTCTGACACCAGGGACCGGAAAACCCGTTCATTTGCTTAAGCCGTTCGAAAGGGTAACCCATTCGTATGGTAACCCAGTGGGCTCGGTAAGCCGTTCAACAGGTTTCCCAACATTAACGATAACCCGTAAAATAGGGGTTACCACCCACAACAATAATTTACCGCTTACCTAATCTTAAAGGTTTTTAGTGTTTATGCGCTTAACCGCTTACTGTTCGGGTTAGGGTAACCCTTTCCCTCACGCACACCGAGCGATTGAAATAGCACTGCGGGCGCAATAACGCCAGCGTTCGGTCGCGACCTTCGGCAAATATGCGGTGCAAAAGCAATCTACACGCGATATACCTAAGGTCTAAAATATTTTTTACAAATTAATCAGCGTTTAGAACGGTAACCCATTTGGGGGTTTTTGATATCGGTTAGCGGTAACCCGAATTAATTCAATCGAAAGGATTAATGTGTAAACCGGTAAGCCGTTTGAAAGCTTACCGTAAGGCAAAGGGTTTAAAAACCCAGCATTATAAAATACCCCATCAAAACCCTAAGGTTACCGGCTATAACGGTAACCGGGTCCGGTCCCTGTCTGACACTCGAAGGTTCTGTGTCTTGAACGGGTCGGTTGTTTCACCCGGGTGTCACGCGCAAAGGCATTGAACGGGGTTAGAGCGAAAAAGTTGTACTTCGCGCGAAGGCTCTGAACGCACTCCAGCTTTCATTCAGTTCTGTGTGGTCACAATGGTTTCAATTTTGCTGCTACTAATTGGAATAAACTAAACTAAATTTAGTTTTAGTGCTGTCAAATTGTGTTTTCACTCAAAATTTTCGAACAAAAATCTCGATTTGACAGCACTTAAACTAAATTTAGTTTAGTCTAATCCAATTAGTGCAAACAGAATTGCTACCAATGGTGGCAATTCTGTTGGCACTAATTCGATTCGATTTGACCCTTTTTTAAAGCAGGGCTTAAAATATTCATAATTGTTGTATTAGACCATAGCACATGAATATTATTTTTTTCGATGGCTAAAAAGTGCAAAAAATCTATTTTAAATTAAGATTTTCAATTTTGGACCGAAAACACGGTCAGCCATGATAGTCTGTTCATTATCTTTATCTGTGGCAATGACGTCAGTCTTATAGTAAACAAAGCACGGGGGCGAAATAACCTCACAAAAACAATGCTTTCTATGAAATATCACAAAATATAGTAAACCAGGGGCCTTACCATGATCGCTTATAGCAAGGTTAAAACAATATTGAAATAGAGACACCGCTCTTGTTGCGTATAGCGCCATCTCGTTCTCAGCGCGGTTTAAATATTGTTTTAGGCGATCATGGTTGGGGGGCTGTTCTCCTCTTGACAACGAGATTGATAAGGCATTAAAAGTTGTGCAACATAATACAAAGCAGTGCATGCTCAGCCACAATATCAAAATGTGACCCGTCAACTAGAACAACATTATGTCAACAAAATAACTCAAGTATTCATATACCAAAGCACCATAGAAGTAAATAGGTCCAGTTTGGTAAAACTGAAAGATGTTATATCTTCACTGATTAAACCTGCTGGCCACCATGGCTGGTAAATTTCAGAACAGCTTACGCAAGAATATGCAAGTTACCCATTTTAAAGCCGTATACAAATATATTAAATGTGATTGCTGTGTTGTCAGCCTGTGCTCTTCCTCATTTACAAGACCCTTCTTATTAAATAAATAATATAAATAAATTTTTTTTCTTTACTTTATACATACTTAACTAACATCTAAAGATGACATAATAAATTTTTATACTACATTAGTCATTATGTTCTTCACAAAAAAAAATGTTCTATGTTTATTTGACAATAATGACTTGTAAAGGTTTAAGTTGAATCAAAATATTTTAATTTGAAATTCATGTGTTTTATTTTTCCGTTACACAAAAGATTTATAATATTTTATAGGTTTGTTGCTCATATTTATCATTGTTACTCAAATATATATGTTCCAAAAGTACAAATAGGTTGAATAGAGTTAGATCAAATTTATTAATTTGTATATATTGCCTTAAGGTCGCAGGTAATAAAAGTCAAAATAATAGTAAAGTGATTTATTATGAAGTAATACTTTCATATAATTTAGGAAAAATGTAGTATAGTTTCCAAAATGGCACTATTTGATCAATAAGTTTTTTGACATACAGTTTGTTAGAACAAATACCTATTATAGCTAATATTGTCACCTTTTGAGTGTTTTCAAAATTACATAGTGCTAGCAACGCAAATGTATATAAGTTTTGCTTTAGCACAAAACATCTGCATCTATACTTGAGTTAAGCATACTGTTCACAGTTTTCCGTCTTTGATAATTAACATTTTCTTCAGTAAAAGAGCATGACAATTTTGTATTAATCTAATTTTATGGATACCGTTTGTTGAACCCGTGGGGACCCGGGCCCCTAATCAGGCGGTCTAGACGGACGCCCGCGACTCGCAGCCGCGCCGTTAGGTTTTGCCGCGCTCGGCACCTACGGCTTTTGTTTTTGTTTTTGAAATCAAATTTTTAGGATTAAGGGTATCACAGCTACATTTCTGAGAAGCTATTGAAACAAACTAAAAACTTATCTATGTTTGAAAGCATTCCGATACTTATTTTATTAGTTATCGGAGATCAAAGCGGCCATTGTTACGTTCAAAAAATAGAAATAATAAAATGCTCGTAATTCATTTAATTATGAATCCTTATCTAATTAACTGTTATATGTTTATTCCTTATTAAATAAGCTATCCATACGTAGTTTTTATTTTATTGTAGGCACAATAATTTATTTTTTTGTAATTTTTTAATTGTGAGGTTGCGCGCGCGCCCGGATTGCGTAATGCATTACGTCACAGAAGGAATTTTTATTTTTTTTCTTTTTTCATTAATAATATTTCCCAAAACTATTGTATATCAAAATAATCTTGAAGATTACAACCCAATTTTCTTTGGGTCTTGCGCAACCTACCGAACATTTTCGCCCTTTATTCATTTAATTATGAATCCTTATCTAATTAACTATTATAAGTTCATTCCTTATTAAATTAGCTATCCATACGTATTTTTTATTTTATTGTAGACACTATAATTTATTTTATGCAATTTTTTAATTATAAGTGCGCGCGCTTTGAAGGGTTACGCAATTCATTACGTCATTTTTTTTTTCATTAAAAATATTTCCAAAACTATTGTTTATCAAAAAAATCTTTAAACATAGGGCTATAATAATATGTATGGTTATTTATAGTTTTATTGTGTTGTTTTACTTAAATTATATGTTGAAAATAAATTGGCGTCTTGTTCTACCGCGGAGCAATTTACCGCGGATTTATAAACTAAATATACAATGAAATACAATTGTTTATGCTAATTATTACTGGAAATACTGTAAACAAAAGAAATAATATCACTTTACATACCTTTTACGATAAAAAACAGCGATTTCAACCAATTTATTCCTAACTGACGTTCACTAACGTTTTAACCCAGTGACACAAAATGAGTGAACGCTTTGACGTTTCTAAACTTTTTATTTTCAAAAAGTTTAAGTTATGGTTAACGAGTATTTGGTACCATTTCAAAGAGCATTTAGTAGTCTATATGCCAAAAAAAACAGCAGGCCAAATAAAGCCTTACTTGTGACACAATAACGTAAAAAGTCGGCCGAGAGAATTCTGTCATCATATGATGTCGTGGGCCTTGGGGCCGATGTTCCGCGTACTTATATGAGTACGCCTGGGTCCCGACGGGTGAATAGACTATTACAGGGTATTAATCAGAAATGAGGTCACATTTTGCAAATTTCAACCCAAATCTTCATCTTTCAACTTTTATCCACATTTCATTATACTCATAGGTGTCTGCAAGATTTTCCACCAAAAATCTTCCCAACAAACGAACCATCATGTGTTATGCACTGGCTGACTTTATAGCACATGGAAGCTGTTATTGTTTATAACAAAGCTCGAACTAAAGAGCACTTCTGTATTGATGATTTGTGGTTTAGTTTTTTATGCACTTTATTCTTTCTTCATTGAAGAGGTCTTTTATTTTTTAAGAAATATGTCACAATCTGTGTCTGTGAATGTATATATAGTTTTCCTCCCAGTAATTTTCTTCATGCTTGACAAATGAACAACTGCCAATCTTTCTCTTTTTATGTTCATTTACAAATTCTTGCAGTACTACACTGGTATTTGACACATGATTCTGATGTTTTCTTTTCAACATTTCTCTTGAAGTAGAAAATACTTTTAGTGTTTATTTGAGTTTTGAGAGATAGAATTCTATCCAATAGCATTCAACTGCTGTACAAAATAGCTCCTCACTGTGATGGTGCAACCACACCAAAAATGCATGTTTGCAACTCTCTTCTGCCGCGTGACAATCTTGACAAGTACACTTGTAACCAGGGGCCTTACCATGATCGCTAATAGCAAGGTTAAAACATTATTAAAACAGAGACACCGCTCTTGCTGCGTATAGCGCCATCCCGCTCTAAGCACCTTTTTAATATTGTTTTGGGCGATCATGGTTAGGGGGCTGTTCTTCATTATAACAGAGGCGCGTTCAGGGCCTTCGCGCGAAGTACAACTTTTCGCTCTAACCCCGTTCAATGCCTTCGAGCGTGACAACCGGGTGAAACAACCGGCCCGTTCAAGACCTTTGAGTGTCGGCGCGAGTTACAACCGAACAACCATCGAATTTGATGGTTGTAAAACGCTCTGACGTTTATGACTGAAATACTCTTACGTGATTGGATGATATTGGCGGCCATATTCTATAATGTCATCTACTAGAAAGAGAGAGAAATAAAAAATCATGTGAAAGAGGGAGATAAAAGATTTGGTTGCTGCAAATGCAAATTTCTCTCTCTTTCTATCAGATGACATTATAGAATATGGCCGCCAATATCATCCAATCACGTAAGAGTATTTCAGTCATAAACGTCAGAGCGTTTTACAACCATCAAATTCGATGGTTGTTCGGTTGTAACTCGCGCCGACACTCAAAGGTATTGAACGGGCCGGTTGTTTCACCCGGTTGTCACGCTCGAAGGCATTGAACGGGGTTAGAGCGAAAAGTTGTACTTCGCGCGAAGGCCCTGAACGCGCCTCAGTATTGAAACTGTACTTATATTGTTTAGAGCGATACACAAAGAATCTCCTGACCATCAATCTGTCGATTTTCGGAAGATTTGTACTATCTGCTCTCACAAATCCAACATCAGTGGTTGATTTTGCTATTAATACAAATAATTTACGATATTTACACATATAATAACGGAGATTTGGACGATTTTTTGCCAGTTTTAGGAAAGAATAGTGCAAATCGACGAGTTGTTAAATCAAATTTGACATTTCTTTGTTTACTATATGAGTGACGTCACGGTCCTGACCACAGGATATCAAAGCGTTTACGGCGTGAGATTATTTCTAGCATTTTAAAATTAAAATTTTACAGTAATCATTCATTGTTATTTATTAAAATCGGTATATTGTGGAACCTTATGCCAAATACTGTTAGAAATAAACAATATTTTAATAAATTTTGATATGAGTCAACTACCCTATTGTGTTTTCAGTTAAAATTTTCGAACAAAAAACACGATTTGACAGCACTAAAACTAAATTTAGTTTAGTCTATTCCAACAAATGCCAACAGAATTGACACCAATATCTAACCTAACCTATAATTCAGTTCAAAACAGTTTTCAGTTTGATCCAATAAGTTTTTTGGATATAAATTCACGATTGGGTCCGAATAGCAATCTGTTATAGGTTTGTTGGCGGTCAAAATAATAACACTATATTTTTATCTAATAAACTGTATTCAATTGTCACATAACTGTAATTAAAATCACTCTACACAAATCTCTCAAAGTCATTCTGTCATGCTGGGTACACACCGGCCCAACGAACGCCAACGAATGGGTTTCGCTGACACTCGTTGGTCCTGTGTGGACGGCTTAGCTAACGCCAACGATCGTTCGTTGGCGTGTGCCAGCGATCCAAAGCGTGTCGGTAACATCAAAGGAATCGAACAATTTGATCGAATTCAGTGTAGACGGCCGCCGAAGGCCAACGAACGAACGCTCAGTTGAAGCGAGAGAGCGTAGCGCGCAGACGTCTTACTTAACCTAATAATAAATATTTCCCGCTGTACACGTCAATTATGGAGAAAAACAAAGAATGGAACAATGATGACATGTTTTTGTTAATCGATTTGTACAAAGAAAAGCCTTGTCTTTGGGACCCTACTAACAAGGAATAAATTTTAAAAACCAAGAGAAATGATTGCTGGACAGAAATAGCCAATATTTTTAATTGCGATGTCACCATCGTCAGGAAGAAAATGAAGTCATTGCTGACTTCATTTCGACGAGAACGACAAAGATGTGAGGAAACAAAAAAATCAGGTATGGATATTTTGTAGGTAATATCTGTGCTAGAACTATGTATTTTATATAATATTATTTTGTTTAAACATGACTATTCATTCAAATTTTAATATAAATTACTTTTATGTTGGTCTGATTTTAACATTAAGTACCCACACTTATTTATTTAATTGCAAACACAAACCTTCACATACCTTTTTTTAAGGCGAGAGAATCTCTGTAGGCGCCATTCATTTATTACGTAAGACTATTTTTGCTAGGTTTTCACCCCCTCCCTCCCCTACGTAAGAAAAAATAAGAATGGTCCAACGGCCTCCCCCCTGTTTAATATTTATTACGTAAGAATCTCAAGGAATAAATGAACATAATTTTGATTTGTTCTAATGTTTATTTTTCAGTACTTAACAATTTCTAATAATATTTATTTATTTTTAAGAATATTTATTTGTTACTACCTACAAAGGTATAGTAATTCGCTTTCGTCTAATTTTTCTTGTCCTTGCTACCTCGTTATGATATATAAAACTAGCGATAATAATTATTTCATCGTCGTCCATGATTAAAATTTTGAATGTTAAGCCGGAATCGTGTACCAACGATCGTTCGTTCGACCACTAAATGTATTTGAAGGTATCTTCGAAGGCCAACGAGCGTGCGGTAACCAACGCTGAATATCGCTCGTTGGCGTTCGTTGGGCCGGTGTGTACGCAGCATCAGAAGAGGAAGAGCGCGGCAAACCTCAGAGCCTCAGACTAAGTATGTCCATAGATTAAACAATATTTTTCTTGTTGTCTATACACAACGCCAATCATGATGAACAATTAACCATTGCAAACTCAACACACCCCCTCAATGTTTGTTTTGATAAACTAAACTAACACAATATCTACAAAACAGTTACACAGAATTACAAACATTAGAAACTAGACATCTCCAATAACTTTTACAATCTTCTTGACACTTGACATGAGCTTAAACTACACATAATTGAGAAACACAGGCACCCCCATAATTAAATTTACGATTTAAGACAATTCTATATTAGTTCTACATTTCTCCAGTTTTATTCTACCTAATGGCTTTGTCAGCAGATCAGCAATTTGCTCATTTGTACTTATATAATTCACAACAATGTCATTACTAGCTACTTTATCACGAACAAAATGTATTTTTTTTAATGTCAACATGCTTCAACTTATGATGGAACTGAGGATTTTTAACTAACATTATTACAGGCTGATTATCTTCATATAACAATACTGATACATTTTCTTTAGTAAAGGTTTCAAACAAGATCTTTAACCAACAAGCCTCACATGCCGCTGCACTTAATGCTACGTACTCAGATTCTGTAGATGACAATGCTACAGTTGATTGCTTACGGGAGGTCCAGGATACACTACAACCAAACCATTTAAAAATATAACCACCAGTAGATTTCCGGTCACACTTGTCACCTGCCCAATCTGAATCTACATATCCAACAATTGGATAGTCACTAATTTCATTATCTCTAGCTTTAAATTTTAAGGTAAGATTGACAGTTCCTTTGACATAACGTAACATACGTTTTAAACAACACATCAAATCCTCACTTGCACACGACTGATACCTACTCAAGATACTCACTGAAACACTCAAATCTGGTCTAGTACACACCATCGCATACATAAGAGAGCCTATTATCATTCTCCACTTCTCTTCTATCTCAGCACTCTCCGAACATTCTCTTCTTAACACGCTATGATCAAAATTTTCTTCCATGGGGGTAGCCACCGGCTTACAATCACTCATTCCGAATTTACTCAGTACATTTCACAATTAATTTTCTTGTGGTAATTCTGTTACTCCAGTTCTAATATTATGATTTATTTCAATACCAAGAAAATTAGATGCATAACCCATATCCTTCCTATCAAACTACTTCCTTTACTCAATGAATCTTTCAAAACTTTTATTTCCTTTTCTGAATTACTAAAATACAAGATATCGTCTACATAGAGTAACAAATACACTTTCACACTTTCGGTACACTTACTATACTGTAAGCGAGGTGCTATACTCTAGATATAGTAACTCGTTGCATTCCCGCCTAACCTGACTGCATTTCAAATCTTATGTCTTTGACATAATTAATTTCGTCTCTCCCGTCACTCAATTGCGGACATCGAAACGTGAAAAAGTAGCGATGGCTAATTAACATAAATTAATATTTTTATTAGCACCCTTTTCTATCACTGTCACCTGCTGCTCACCCCGTTACACCGCCACACTGGCGCCCAACGTGGGGCGGTGTAACGGGGTGAGCAGCAGGTGACGCAGTGATACAGTGGTTAGGGAAGTAGGTTAGCCAAATGAAGCACCAGGATTGTGTCACTGATATGTATATTTCTTCATCGTTACAAATATAATTAAAAAGGCACTACATAAGTGCCTTTAAGATTTTATGATATTCGTTAAATTATTTCGTTAGATTCTTCTTGTGGTAGATTAGAAACATGTCGCAGGCCGCACAAATACTAGCCGCGGGCCGCGGTTTGGACAGCCCTGCGGCCGTACCGCCTACTAACTCATAGCGATCACTCGCTATCGCTTACGTGACATTAGAACAATACTCTTAATGTCGCAGGTGACATTTGAGCTATTGTTCTAATGTCACGAAAGCGATAGCGAGTGATCGCTATGAGTTAGGCGGTAGACCCCCCTATTCTGTAACTTCGGTTGCTAACTAGAACTGTCATTTTTGAAAGGAACTTAACATCCATTCTCCTATCATGAACACTGCCGTAACACATAAGATCACTAAACCCGTAATGGATATAAAGTGGCTTTCAAAAATGACAGTTCTAGTTACCAACCGTAGTTAGCGAATAGGCCTGCTGAGCCTTCGCTCTAAGTACAAATTGGACGGACATGACTGATGACTTGACGACAACAAATTAATTTTATATTGATATTCAAGACACTAATAATATCAAAACCTACACTCCACTTGACACTGGCAGTAATGGTTGTTATCCTCTACGACCAATAAATTGCCACTAATTAAATAATAAGAAGTACAACTTTTCTCTCTAAAACAGTTCAATGCCTTTGAGCGTGACGCACGGGTGAAACAACCGGCCCGTTCAAGACCTTAGAATGTCAGAGCGAGTTACAATCGAACTATCGAATCTGCGAAAATATGCTCTAGAAACCGTAGACCGTATTCGACATAAATATCAGTTTGATATCTACGTGTTCCCGAGAAAAAGGATCTTGACAGACAGACGGACAACGAAGTGATCCTAAAAGGATTCCGTTTTTTCCTTTTTAAGGCATGGAACCATAAAAAGAAGAAGAATATAAGTTCTAATTGGAATGATGACTGAATTCTAATTTTTACGTTTCGTCATTAAATATTAAAATAGCGTGGAAAAAGATGCAGTCCTGTGAAATTAGCATTGAAATCGGCTTAGAAATACATTAGATACAAGCATTTTAAGTTGTTAATTTGAAGGCGATTAGACAGAGATCCGACATCAATCGTGACGTCATTGTTGAGTACGGCCATATAAACTCCTTGTAAATTACCGTTTTGTTAGAAAGAGATGGAGAAAAATCTTTAATACCTTATATCTTGGTTGTTTTTATAGTTTTCTTTCTGAATTTTACTTTCTGTTTATTATATGAATGAGCTTCTATTAAATCAAAATTTTTTTTTGTCATGAAGCCTATTCTGAGACGACGTCGAAATCAGTCCCCAAAGCTCAATGTCTTTAATTACGGGTACGATGCTTACTGGCAATGACCCTAAGATTTTTAAGTTAATATACCATAGGTTGCTTCATTTGTATATACAGGGTGTAAAAGACGTACCTATACCGAAGCCCGCGTCTACGCATTCATTAAATAAAGCAATATAAAGAAAAATCAATGATTTGAAACGAAATTAATTTTTAGGCTTAAAAAACAACGACAATAAATACTACGCAATGTAACGCGTGCCCGCGCCTGGCTTGCGCGTCCGGATATCGCGTCGGTGTTGGCCTCGTTTAGGCCTCGTTTACGGAGACGCGGGGCGTTGCGCGGCGCGCAAGAATTCAAACATATGGCGTTGTATGAGTGCGTTTACGGAGAAGCGATTTTACACGCCTTTGCTTGAAATGGCGTGTTTTTTACGGCCGAGCCCGCGGATGGCACCGCCGCGTCCGTCGGTGTTCCCATCTCGCATCTCTATGAACAACATCGTATATTGCCATATGTTTGTGTTTACGCGTGCGATTATGAGTGCCGCTTCATGCGCCGCCCCACCGTAAACAGAAAAAACGTCTGACGGGCCGCGAGACTCCACGCCACACGCGACGCGCGTCGCCCCGCGTCTCCGTAAACGAGGCCTTACGGAGAGGCGGGGCGTTGCGCGGCGCGGCCCGCACAGAATTAAAACATATGGCGTTGTATGAGTGCGTTTACGGAGAAGCGATTTTACACGCTTAAAATGGCGCGTTTTTTACGGCCGAGCCCGCGGATGGCACCGCCGCGTCTCACGCGGCGTTTATCGCGGCGGCGCACGCAGCGACAATTCTCGATGAAGCGATGCCCGCCGCGTGCTACACTACACGCTTGGGGATGCGCCATCATCACAGACGGAAATTATAACTGAAAATCAATCATCAGTCGTCAGTCAAACTCATATCATAATATAGGTAGCTTTAGGTACATAAGCAATAGTCAAAATTACTTATCATTTATTACATAAGTAAGTAGTTACTTAAAGTAACGAAAATGTTACTTTTAGATCATCTTGAAAAATGACAATGCGAACTCAATAAAAGTTTTCGGATTGTCTCTCTGGGGGTTGTGGCCAGCATTCGGTATGTAATGAATGACAGCTTGCGGAAAGAACTCCCTGATCTTCGTTAAGTCGTCTGGCCTGAAAATAGTACTTTTGTAAAACACATCTCTCTTTAAGAGGATTGTGAAGCTGTAAATTTTCATACAAAAAGCGATAACACTTTTCCCCCTCTAAACATAGACCAATTTTCAAAATTTTTGAAAATGTTGTAGATATAATGGAAATCTAGGTTCATACGTCTTGATTTTGAAGAAATATTGCTCAGAATATCAATTAATTGCATCTAAATATCTATATTTTAGACTTAAAAACTACCTCGAGTATTTTAATTTTTTTTTTACAAAATTAAACTGAATTACAAAAAAGCTAAACGTAGGTTATGGTGTACTGAATCTAATGAGACTGAAATTGTCGCATTTCGTAAAGGTTAAGAGGGGAAAAAACGTTATCGCCCAAAACAATATTTCAATAAGAATTGTACTCACTTGTATTGAACTTTCAACTCTAAGCGATATGCAACAAATAGCATTTTTCAACATGCCTATTCGAGCTATGAATCGTAACTCAATTCAATTCTCGACTCGAGTATGCACTTTCAAAAATGCATTGTTTGTTGAGAGTTGAAAGTCCGAGGCAAGTGTCTACATTTCTTATAGAAATATTGTTTCGGGCGATAACTGTTTTACCCCCCTAAACCTTAAAGAAATTAGACACATTTGGTCTCATTAGATTCAGTATACCTTAATCTATATTTGTATAGGTAGTTTTTAAGTCTAAAATAGGGATATTCAGATAGGTACTAATAATTTATATTCTGAGCAATATTACTTCAAAATCAAAACGTACAAACCTAGATTTTCATTTTATCTACAACATTTCCAAAAATTATGAAAATTGGGCTATGTAAAGAGGGATATCGCTTTTTGTATGAAAATTCACAGCTTCACAATCCTCTTAATTGATATTACAATATTTTTCCGTATCCATCTCAAACAAATGTCCACGTGTATTAACTACATCCTTATTTATAAAATAGGTACTATCTGACCCAGACCACGCGGTGCTGTGGCTCAGTAGTTATGATGTACCTACAACTCCATCTACTTATACTGGATGTTTACCTAACCTGGAGAAAGTGTTTTATCCACAGATTTAGAGTTTTTTCAATAAATTAGCTGACACCGCCCGCCATCTGAGAGAAACTGAAGGAACTTACAAATAATTGCAAACTATTTAATTCGCAATAAAATGCATATCGATGAATAAAATGCATATGTAGGCGCCGCCCACTAGGAAGGATTTTTCTATATTTTCACATTAAGCATTAAGCATAGTTAATCAGCCTGGCAAAATTTCTGCAGCAGCATAAACTCAACAAACCAAGCCGCCAGAATAAAGAAAATATTGTCCAAGAGAAACGCAGAGCTCCTTGGCAACATCAAAAAAGAAGACGGCACCTATACTAAATCTGAAGAGGAAACCAGTGCGGTACTGCTGGAAACACACTTTCCCGATTGTCAAATCGAGTCAGACCTGGAATGGTCCGACGAGCACTACAGCACCCCGTCTACCGAAGAATGGAAGGCTGCCAGCAAAGTAGTAACTGCGGATAGAATAGAGTGGGCTATCAAAAGCTTTAAACCATTCAAATCCGCAGGACTAGACGGAATATTCCCAGCGCTGCTACAATGGCATCCCAACTTAGCAGTAAAATACTTAGAACCTATATAAAAGGCCTGCATAGCCTTCAAATATATTCCAAAACAATGGAGAGAGGCTAAGGTAGTATTCCTACCCAAACCAGAGAAAGAAGACTACACTACGGCGAAATCCTTCCTGCTCAAAACACTGGAAAGATTGGTAGCCGACACCTAAGGGATGGAACACTCCATGAAAGACCCTTACATCCCCAAAAGCACGCCTATAGGAAAGGCAGGTCCACAGAGTCGGCACTACATATGGTGGTCGGTAAAATAGAGTCAGCTATACAAAATAAATCCTCAACCCTAGGCGCCTTCATAGACATAGAAGGAGCTTTCGACAAAACAATGCACAACAGCATTAACCACGCCCTTCAAAAGTACGATATAGAACCAGCAATAACAAAATGGATCACTGAGTTGGTAAGCAAAAGGGCGGTTCAGATAGTGGGGAATAACACCATCAGAGCAAAGGTGGTTAAAGGATGTCCCCCCCCAGGGGGGGGGGGGGTCCTGTCCCCACTTCTGTGGAACATAGTAGTAGACAGCCTCCTAAGGAAACTAAACGATAGAGGCTATAATACTATTGGTTATGCAGATGACCTGGCAATACTGATAAATGGGACCGCAGAAAACATATTATGCAAGGAAATGCGTGAAGCCCTAGTATTAGTAGAACATTTTTGTGACGAACATCAACTGTCAGTAAATCCAAATAAAACAGAACTTATACTTTTCAACAACAAAAGAAAGTTACCAGAACTACAACTACCAAAATTCTTTAACACCAAACTCTCCCTCTCAACACAAGTCAAATAACTGGGCATAATCTTTGACAACAAATTAAATTGGGCGAGTCACATAGAAACAAAAACAAAGAAGGCATGCTTGGCGTTTAACCAATGTAGGAGACTCGTTGGTAAGAAATGGGGTCTCAATCCAAAAATCACACTATGGTTATACACTGCAGTTATCAGACCTTCTATAACCTATGGATCAGTGGTTTGGTGGCCCAGAACCCAACTGATGAACACAGCAAAAGCTAAGCTCCATAGTCTGCAACGCTTAGCAACTACATCGACCAGTGGATGTATGAGAACTACTCCATCAGCTTCCCTAGAGTACCTACCTCTTATAACTGAGATCTCTAGATCTCAGTTGTAAGAGGTAGGTACTTTCATACAAGAGGAGGCGAAAGCAGCAGCCCTAAGACTAAGATCGCAGGGACTATGGAAAAGCAACATAGGAAAAACACACACGACAATCCTAGATTGGAGTACGAAATAAATACCTTTTATCGATGCACCAATCGATAGAATACCATGCCACCATGTCTTCGACAGAAGATACGATATCCAACTTACAGCAGAATCGAAAGATTGCTCTGACATCAAAGAAGTTAGGATATACACAGACAGCTCCAAGACCACTGGTGGAACTGGGGCAGGCGTCTTCTCAAACGACCTTAATATCAAATTATCAATAATCCTAGACAGGCGGAACACCATCTTCCAAGCAGAGTGCATTGGCATCACCAGGGCAGCACAGGCGATTGCAGCTAGATGTTTTTTTTTTCATGGGATAGGGGGCAAACGAGCAAACGTATCATCTGATGGTAAGTGATTACCGTCGCCCATGGACACCCGCAACCCCAGAGGAGTCACAAGTGCGTTGCCAGCCTTTAAGGTAGAAATACGCTCTTTTCTTGAAAGTTTGAAGGTCGTATCGGTCCAGAAATACCGAAGGCGACAATTCATTCCAAAGTTTGACTGTACGAGGCAGGAAACTGCGAGAAAAAGGCACATTTGTGTACTGCCAACCATCTAAGTGATGGGCATGGATTTTTTGTCGCGTGGAACGATGGCGGAAAGAGGCGGCAGGTTTGAGACCGAACAATTCCTCGGAGCATTCCCCGTAATATATGCGATAGAAGATGCATAGTGAGGCGACATCTCTACGCAGCGCCAAGGTATCAAACCGATTAGAAATTTCCTGGCTGTCGACGATTCGAGTCGCTCTCCGCTGAATGCGGTCCAGCTGGAGAAGCGGGTATTGGGGCGCCCCTGCCCAAAGATGAGAACAGTATTCCATATGAGGCCGAATCTGCGCCTTGTAAAGCTGTAGGCGGTGCGCTGGACTAAAAAAATACCGTCTCGATCTATTGAGTACACCAAGCTTCTTAGAGGCTAATTTAGCCTTACTCTCCAAGTGGCTACGGAACTGGACTTAGCTCGATATGTCGACACCAAGGATCTCATTATTGGCTGAGGCAGATAGGGGAATGCTCTGAAAGCGAGGAGATGCGATAAATGGCATTTTCTTGGCGGTGAACGCGCAAACCTGTGTCTTTGTAGGGTTAAATAAAACGGACTAAATTAAGTCGAACGGACAATTTCAGACACAAGTTTATTCCGGCACTTACTTAATAACGTTTTCCCAAGAAATGTTCGCACGGCCGTTATAAGAGGTGTCTTTCGTGCTGTCATCTGCATAACAATGAATGCCGCTGATTTGCAGCATATCATTAATATGCAAAAGGAATAGTGTAGGTGATAGCACACATCCTTGGGGGACACCAGCATTTATAGACAGTGTGTCTGAGCATTCACCATCAATTAAGACCTTTATGCTTCTGTCTAATAAAAAACTGGTGACCCATCCACATAGTTTCTCGGGAAGCCCATACGAAGGAAGTTTAGAAAGAAGCGCTTTGTGCCAGACCCGATCAAAGGACCCGATCGAAGGTCCAAACTTACTGCCAGTGCCTCCCCCTTCGCTTCAATTGCCTCTGCTCAATGATGTGTCAAGTAAACTAGAAGATCACCAGCAGAGCGACCCCTACGAAAACCGTATTGTTGGTCACTAAGCAGCTGGTGATCCTCTAGATACTGAAGAAGCTGGCGGTTGATAATCGATTCCATTATCTTTGAAAACAAAGAGGTTATAGCGATCGGCCTGTAGTTGGACGGATTCGAGCGGTCATCTTTCTTAAGCATCGGATGCACTAAAGCTGTCTTCCATGAAGTTGGGACTACGCCAGATGAGTAAGAGAGCCGAAATAAACGCGTTAAAACCGGTGCCAACTCTGGAGCGCACGTCTTTAGCACGATAGGAGGGATACCATCGGGCTCACTCGACTTATGGATATCCAGGGCGAATAGTGCTCGACGCACTGAGCTTTGGTGGAACCGAATGTCTGGCATAAAGCTCTTGCACTGCGGTATGGTCGGCGGTTCCTGGCCCCATTCATCCAAAGTTGAGTTGGAGGCAAAGAGTTTCCCAAAAAGATCGGCTTTCTCTTTTGCATCATGGGCTAACGATGTGTTATCCTTGTGCAGTGGTGGAAAGGATGGCGTGCAGAAATTTCCCTGAATAGCTTTGGCAAGAGACCAGAACGCACGAGTCCCCGAAGGAAGACGCTCTAGTTTCTCGCCAATTCTACTGATGTGCTCCGACTTCGCTCTTGCAATGTCTCTTTTGAAGGATCTGGAGGCATAGTTATACTGCTTTTTTAAAGCGCTGGTATTTCCATCCCGAGACGTCACCGCATTTGCCCAGGCTTGGTAGGTTTCCTGTTTCCAGCGAGAAGCCTTTTTGGAGGATTGACCAAACCAAGGTTGGAACCTGCCACCAATGGGGACTACTAAGGACTACTAGGTGTTACTAATCTTAACATAAAGATTATCACAGACAGCGCGTCTGTCCTGCAGGCCCTCCAAAACAATACTATTAACTCTGTCCTTATACTGGAATGTCATAACATGCTCCAAGCCATAGCAGATAGAAACCGGGTAACTCTGCAATGGATAAAAGGACACAGCGACTCACTTGGCAACGACGCAGCAGATGAACTGGCTAAGAGGGGTTCAAACACGAAAGTGTACGGACCAGAGCGCCTACTACCCATTCCACAGGCCCAGATAAAAGCCTGGCTGCGTGAGAAAACCGAGGAACATCATCTAATAGAGTGGAGAACCAATGAGGGTTGCAAACAGACAAAAGATGCAATCCCGGTACCATCCAAGAAGCTTGCCCGATCCCTCATCAGACTAAAGAGAGACAAAATCCGAAAAGTTATAGCTACTATAACCGGACACTGTCTATGAAACAAACACCTATTCACAATAGGGGTGACAAACAGCTCTCTATACAGAGGGTGCATGGAGGCAGAAGAAACGCCACAGCACGTCCTTTTGGAATGCACAAGCGTGGCCGATCAACGGGCAAAACTTCTCCACTCCCCGGCATCTATGCCGGAAGCATGTAGTAGCCCACAGAGGCTGCTGGCGTTCTGGGCTGACCTGGGATGGATGGAGTAGGATGGAAGCAGACGTAGATTAGGACGCACAATGGCCCAATCATGAGGCTAAGTGCGTAAAAGCCCAGCCAAACTAACTAACTAACTAACGCCAATGTATACATTCCATATTCTTATACGCATTCTTATCTATTTTAACTATGTATACAAGTTTATTTTTTAGTTATGACAAAAATTTTGTGTGCTTGTTCAGACAAGCAAACTGAACAACTTTCACTATGGGACCAAAAAAAAATCAGCTGTTCCATACAAATGTTCAACATTCACTGAACCTAAATGTATGGAACAGCTGCTTTTTTTTTGCGATTTCAAAGTTGGTCCCATCGTGAAAGTTGTTCAGTTTGCTTGTCTGAACAAGCACACAAATTTTTTGTGATACCTAATTAAAAAATAACCTTGTATATAGCAGAAAACCTTCTGCCCCCATGGGGAATCGAACCCCGGATCTCGATCATCACCCAGTGGTCTCAACCACTAGACCACAAAGGCGGTCTCACTCAAGTCTTTACAAAATTAAAACACGTCTCCTAAAAAGGTCCCTACGACATCCACGGAATAGCACATTACAGCTGTAATGTGTTATTCCGTGGATGTCGGTAAGAGTCGGCTTAACTTGAGCACGGTAATTATTAATATTATTACCGTGGCTTAGGAGAGCTTACCGGAATTACATCTCTGCGAGAAGTTGTGAAACTCGAAACAAATCCCTTTTTCGTGGCGGGGGATTCTGTTACGATGCCAAGGACCTAAGTTGACTAGGTCGTCCACTTGGGTAAACCGTAGGACTCGGGTATACCAGCGCCTATCTCACTGGTGTCTCCATACTCGGCTAAACTACCCTTCGAAACCTCTTCACCCTGAAGGAGGTACATTCAATTCAATCAAACAAACTCCCACTCCAACCCTGGACAGCATCATATATTAAGCAGGTCTCTGTTCGTCCAACGAGAAGAGACCCAAGCCCATGCTTATAGGTTGAAGTAAAGGGGTTATTTGAAGACTCCTACATCCCACTACGATAGTTAATTATATGTTTACTGTCACGTACGTACGGAATATAGTCTGATAGCTGTCCACCAATAAACAATGTAGGCGCATTGAACTGTTTCCCGTACATCTGCTTCGGGAACGAGGTAATATGCTTCATATACTTTGATAGAATTTCCACGTTGCATACCCAACCTATTTTATCATTTCTCACTCTGACATTGGACAAAACGACCTGCATTAGGTCAGTGGTGACAACACCCTTCAGTTGCTGTTTTGCCTCTTTCTTGGCTATCTGCAGGTTGTTCGGGTGAAACTGGACCGATTTCATGGCAGTCAACACTTTCGGCATAAGCTCTGTGAGCTGTGTAGGTGACGATACAGGAGAAATATCGATTACTAGAAGCCCCGCTATTTTTTCAGGCTGTAAAATGGAATGATTATTATAAGCTAAAAGCCTCTATTTTCTACATTGTTAATTGCTAGTTTCCCAGTTTCTCAAAGACGTAGTTGTGTATTTATTTCTACCACTAGCGAATTTAGATGGGTGGAGTATTACGAGTAACTTTATGCTTGCTTTTCTTTATCTACATCTGAAAGTAGAACGGATGATAGGAAAATTGTGACGGCCTTCATGTATGGTACGTAAAGTCAATAGAAAAGAACGGGTCGACTTACTTATGTGTGCGACTGTTAATGTGGAAAAAAAATAAGGACATAATATGAAAACCGTAAGAAAAATTAGAAGACGTCGCAATAGAATACGTAATTATCGATGAAAATTAATATTCTAATATTAAGGTGGTCAAATATTCAAACATTACCGCCATTAATGAGATGCACATACTAGTTCTGCCTCCCATGCTATGACCTATAAGGCAGGCCTTCTTGACTGATAGCTTCTCAAACAACTGAAGGACATCGCCCGCTAGCTCTGGATATTTGTGGGATGACACATGAGGGCTATCTCCATGGTTCCTCAGGTCCACAAGGACGACGGGACGCTTCGTCATGTTGACAAGAGTCTTTCCTATACTTTCCCAGTGCTTTTTCATTCCCAGCAAACCATGTAGAATGAATAACGGGGAAACATCAGCATCGATCTTTTCTAGTCCTAGTATCTTGAAAGATAACGTTGCAGCATTCCTCCGAAGCAACAGCACGGAAGCAGCTGCGTATTTTAGCACAACAGGGGTTATTGGAACCATCATACGAGGAAAACTCATCATCTTTAAAGCACATTATGCAAAGTTAAATACCATTTAGATACAAAATAAAAAATGACAAATATATTATTGTCCCTTTGTGTGCACAAAGGGCATGTCAAATAATAAAGACCAATCACAGACAGACCAATAGACCACGTCAAATACAGATATCATAAATATGTCAAGTAGGTTCCTAGTTATAAGCATAAAATTAAGAACCCAAGAAAATAGGGTAAAATTTTGAAGGAATTTCAAAACTTTGAATGAACTACGCTAGATGCTGGCAAGCTGTCGCCAGGAGGTGAGAGGGTCATAGTAAGTATATACGAGTATGTTTGATTAATAATTAACCAAAAAACGATTCTTTTTTGGTCCATGATAAGTATTGTCTATGCATTTTTAGCAGATTGTGATTGGACTGCTGCAGAAATTGAAAGTACAGTGCTATACTTAATTTAAATGTTAGATTACGAGAGGACCACTTGTTCACTTATTAGTTTGTGGAGAGGAAGAAAGGTACACTACATTTTTTGTAGTATTTCGAATTAATTTCGCTCTTCTTTTTATGAAAAATAATATTCGTATAGTAGCTTTACTAATTACCGTGCTAAAACATTTCTCATGTTTTGCTCATCGGTAAGTAACGGAAAGGCCGAAGATAGATGCGAGCTTCACCCTGGATTCCTCAACAACTAAGGAAGAGGAACTGGCTATCTACCTCTAATTGTCGGAACACAACAATGTCATTGACATTGTTATTAAGGCGTCCAGGCGGACAAATGTATAAGCATATGTTCCGCAGGAAATATGCAAGCCAGTGAGCTTGTGAAAACCTCAATTTTAACGCAACTAATATCATGTCCTTAAAGGTTACATTCTGCGAAACGTCTACGGAAAGATATCACGAGTTGCTATCGATTCCACACTGCAGCTTACACAGTCGCTAACGTGTTTACGCAGACGGCATCGTTCTCGATAGTGGCCGTAGAGGCTCAGAGGCCATACCATACCACGACTCTCGACACATAAAGCGATTGCGAGAGGTTCGTTTGCTTGTCCAGAATGCGATTTGACGGAGCTCCCCAGTATTTTTAGTAAGTAATGTCCTCCTAGTCGATATTCGGTCATGGCGGCCAATCTCAACAGAGACTAGTCATCTGCGCAGGACATCTTATAGTGCATTTAAGTGACTGCGCAAACGCAAGTGCACTCTCTGTTCCTTCACTCGCCTAGACCGATGGGACGGTTAACCGACACGACCGGGGCGAGATCAGGCGCAGGACCCACTGTTTAACGTGCCTGCAGGAAGCATGCAGGTAAGCATGGAGGAGCTCTAGATCTTTCGTATTTTGGCAACCCATCATAGGACTGGCCACAGCCAACGTTGCTTAACCTTAGCAATCGTTCGCTAAGCGCTCGTGCCAATGCGCCACCAAGCTCCTCTACCTTTTAGTAAGTACACCTCGATAAGCGAGGTAAGTCCTACACAACCACAAGCGGGACCTACTCTCACTGCGGTAGATCTAAAATCTTTTTAACTGGTTTAAAAAAGAGGCTAATGGTCGATTTCACCAACCATTACTTAGCTTAGGTAGCCCCTAAGACGCATGCTGTCACTTTTTGTCTTTAATGAAAAGAATGTGACAGCATGCCACCCTAAGAGTCCCCTAAGCTAAGAAGAGGTTGGTGAAAATGGCCATAAGTATAGCATAATCGCTTACAGGAGGGGTCCCCAAATTTTAAAGCCAAATTTTAGGCCATTATGTTTGCTTCACTATGTTCCAAGGGCCAAAACAGTTTTAATTTCTCTGCCCTTAACTATATTTCTAGAAGTCGTAGACTGCGCGACCTAAGCAAACATACGCTTTTTACAAGCTTTTATTTAACTTGCAATGTATGTAAGTATGTATGTTCGGGTGGAATCTTGCAACTCAATTTTGAAGCAGATATCTTTAACCGATTGAGCTGAATTTTTTTTGCATTGAAATTACCTACTTAAGGGGAAATTACCTACTATGTCGAAAAAATTGGTAATTTTTAATGTAATGTCATAGGTCACTGAGAGACCTTACAGATCTGAAACTTAAATATGTGTTTCTTTATATCTTTAGCTAGAAACGCCAAAAACCGGAAACGCGATTTAAAGATTTTGCCTCGATACATTTTATTTTTAAAATTACCTCTTAAAAATAAGATAATTCAGGATTACTAGTAAACGGTATTAGGTATTCATTAAAAAGTTCCAGAAATAAGTAGATATCATCATTATTTAGAATCGTGTAAAAGCATTTTTTTCTAATCATTATAGTTATTTTTTTATACAATAATTTGTATTTTGTCGCTTACGTCGATAATTTCTAAACGACCTGATTGCATGCGGGCGCAGTGCATTCACGACTTTGATGCCATAGATATGAAGACTAGCTACTTGAGCACGGGGGGCGCCCCGCGTTTACGTATAGATCACGCCTCCCATTGTTTAATTAATTTTCGATGTAGCGCCTTAAGCTTTCGCGGGCTGGATCGAAAGCACTGGCGATGGCGGGTCGGATTAATAGCACTGGCGGGCCGGATTTGGCCCGCGGGCTGTATTTTGGAGACCCCTGGCTTACAGCAAGGTGAAAATAATATTCAAACAGAGACATCGCTCTGGCAACATCATATAGCGTTATCTCGTTCTTGCTTTAGCTATCTTGATAAAGAGGTAAGTTTTGTCTTTGATGTCACCCTTATGTCGCTCGTAATAGCGGTGGTTTTCGAAGTGCAAGTGTTAAGCTTGACGTGTTGTTGATTGAAAGGTAACTGGAAATCGATTCGATCGATTGAAAAGTCTGCGTCATGAGATTATATTTGCGAGTTCTGCGAACTTAAAATTTAATTTCTTCGCAGATGTATGCTGGTTGCCTCACGATGTTTTTCTTCACCGTAGGAGCGTCAGACAAATGTACATATGAAATTCGAAAAACGAAAAACATTGGTACATGGCGTTCTCGACCCCGAACCTCCCGATTGGAAGGCAAGTGACGAGTCCACAGTGCCACCGAACGCTCCATTCGTATTATCAATGGTGTGCAATTTATCTTATGCGATTCTTCTATTCGATTATTCGATAGTTTTGTATGAATATTAAAAAAAAATCATAATAGGTATTATGATTCTGGCGATGGGATGCGGCCCGTTTTGGTCCGTTAAGCACAGATATCATTATAGTAGCAGGCAAGGGGCACTTCCTATAAACCAAAGTAAGGTTTGCGTGTCAAACAAAATGCCTAAGTAGCACATTAGCGATGAATTAGATCATAAACAAGCTACATTACAGTCTACAGCTTTTGTGCAGATGTACTAAAGGATAGAACTAGTCTTTAGACTGTATTACGGAAAGATTATACACTATTAAACAGTATAGCTGACTAATGACTTTATAATGGGGAAAAAATATACTAAAAGCATTTAAGTAGAATTTTAAAATGATCTAATCCAGCTTATGTCTGCATGTGATACTGCTAGCTGATTTAGACGTCCAAAGCTTGTTAACGACTGGTTAATATGAAAATTTAACTCTCTTGTAATGGTGCAGGCTGCATTAAAGTATTGAATAATGCCATTGGCTTTTAATTGGTGTACACTAATTCTATTCTAATTCTTCTTCAACGAGCTTGTTAATGGCTGATTAAAAGTGGATATGTAATCTCTACAAATGCCGTTACATTTATAAGAGAATCATTAATTCACCCTGAGTTGTAAATTGGAGTAGGTGCACTCCATCCTAATGCCAATGCATAAAGTGTAGCTGACAGCTATTTTATAGCTTTCGGCGTTATTTAAGAGTAAATCTAGTTTATTGGTGTTTAAATTACGTCAGATTTGATTAACGTGCGACGCGACCTCAAGAGTTACACGTACATACGTATATTTTAATACACTTTAAAAAAAATGAACAACTTAAAACCTTTGTCCGGTCAGCATAATGCTACAAGCTGGTACATGGACTTAATAACACCACTGTACAGTAAATAACTTTTCAAAAGATTAATGGAGAATTTGTGCTGGTTAACAAATGAACTCCATTTTGGCATTACAGAAACGATTTGTTATTAATATCCAAATGCAATTTCTTAGTGATTTCAAGGATATTTGATAGCTTTAATTTGAAACAAAATATTTTCCACTTATTTCCTAATAGAATACAATAAGTTAGAAAGCAATAATTTGAGTTATAAATCTATTAAGTATTCGTACACCATTTATCTTGTGAAATATTTTAGTTAAAACGATATTATTCTGATGGCGCGTGAAATATTTGATGTTATTACCTATATACATTTACAGTAAAATGATACTCGCAACTCAATTTACATACAAGCAGCATTTACATACTCAAAACCAACGTGAAAACTATTAAAAATATCTTATCTTAAATATGTCGCACGCGCACTTTAACAAACAATATATCGTCTATCACAATACACAAAAGTAATAAAATATTTTTTTTGGTTATTTACCTATACTTTAATAAAAGCTGTTGCCAAGACTCAAAACATCTAAAAACTGTTGAAGAGAATTAAAGTAGCTAAATCTTAGGCTGCAATGACTGTTAAATGACTGTATAAGCCATTGTACAGGCCTTGTACAGCTATACCAATGATTATACTGCCGTAAACCAGCCACTGTAATGCTCAAGGCTGGCTAATTTGGGGCCCAAATTAGAATTACAAGGGCTGCGTAGCTAACTACACAGCCCTTATGCAGGAAACTAAAACAGCCTTGAGTAGTCACATATTCTATAATCAAGTCACTGTGCGGCTGTCATGTGCTACTTGGGTCATTATTACGACACCTTCTTTACATTTATAAGACAATCTGTACCTTTTGTCTAACGTTAAGTTCTAAGAGCGTCGGTGGCGCTGTGGACTCTTCAGGGTTTGATCCTGCCATGTACCAATGTGTTTTTCGCCTTTTTTCTTTCTCGTGGAAATGCGCAACCGCAACGTACCCACCGTTGGCTAGACGGCGAGCGTTTGTGGGGCTCACCCGGTAGTAGTGCCAGGCCTATACCCACTTAAACCCCTCGGTGCTCTCCCTGCCCTTATGGGCGCGCTAGGTAAGGTCCACACTGCGACTCCACTACCCACATGCCCGGGCAGGCCCGGTCGGGCTCTCACCAAGGGGGGATTGCCCGAGAACACCAGGGCAATCCCCAGACGGAGGGCCTTACGGCGGCGTGCAAGGGGCCAACCGTGCACGCAGGCCTCACGGGCGGCGGGGTCATCGGACAGGCATTGCTTGAGCGAATGCCCGCCTTCTCCTGCCTATCCGTCTGCGGCGGAGGGGAGCGGCCTGAGGATCTACCTCCCGCTCCCTCTCCGCAGCCTCCTTCTGCGAGACGACATCTTTGCAGAAGGAGGCGACAGCCATTCCGCTTCGCCGCGGAGCATGGCCACGACCATGCTCGGCAGCTGAAAGTAGGTCTCCGCCTAGTCCCAGCGCACCGTTTAATTCGCTGCGCTAATGTGCTTTTCGCCTAAAAAATTATCGTCAAGTGAATAATATACGGAAAATTTTCTTGAGATGTTATTTCAACTCAATATCAACTAGAAACAGCAGTGAGCATTGAAAATTAAGGATTACCTATATGCGTAATTTGTTATGCTACATTATTATGAATGGAACAATAATATAAAAGTTTGTATTGTACTGTATAATGTCAGTGTGCGGGAGTGCCAGAACTCTGTAACACGGGATTCCTTGTACAGGTTCTGCTCTCTCACGATGGCTAGCCATTTTTTGTGTGATAAGCTTTTTAGATTTCATTATAAATAAACTACCATTAGCTATTGTGAAGGAAATAAATGAGATTTTTATTGTTCTGTTTTACTGGCAAGTTTACTGGGATTAAAATTCCCAATAATCTTAGTCTATTGGGAAGGAAACTCCTAGTGTACCTACTGCTGGTAAGATTACTCGGTAAAACTATTGGGAATAGGGGTATTTTCCTGGGATTCCATATAACCGGATCCTAACTTGGTGACAATGGGACAACCTGATGACTATACTCTTTCGAATACATAAAAAAAATTTTGAATATCGGTTCATGACTGGCGGAGTAATCGCGTAACAGACATACAAAAAGAAATATACAGTCGCATTGAGAATTGAGAGAAATAAGCAAAATTTCATTCAAAATCCTATTATCTAAACTAGTAGGTAATTTGTCTCGCCCTGAAATAGAATAGAGTTTTTCGACGCTTACTTACCTACTTGTAGTATAGGTATTAGAGAAAATTATCAACATCATCACAGCTCATATATGTTCCCATCAAGCCTATCCTAAGTAAGGGTGTTTAGGCCTTACTGGCCTTAGTCAACCACGCTGGTCCAGTGCGGGTTGGTCAACTTCACATACACCTTTGAATTCCTCGCAGGTGTATGCAGGTTGCCTCCCGATGTTTGCCTTCGCCGTAGGAGTATCGGGCAAATGTACATTATAATTTGAAAATCGAAAAACACATTGGTGCATTGCTACATTGCAGATTCGAACCCCGGACCGCCCGATTAGAAGGTCAACCCTCTAACCATGATCACCCAAAACAATATTGAAACCGCACTGAGAGCGGGATGGCGCTATACGCAGCAAGAGCGGTGTCTCTGTTTCAATATTGTTTTAACCATGCTATAAGCGATCATGGTTAGGCAGCGCCACCGACGGTAGAGAAAATTTTAAGTGATATTAATTCCAGTCGGTATAAAACGACTTATTGTATGCAAGCTCCCGTGCTTTTTAAAAAGGTTTTGTTGTTTTTGCTTAACAACAAAGTTGGCATGGCAGACATCTGATGGTAAGTGGCTACAGTCACCTGTAGGTTCCTGTAAGACTTTCAAATCTACAACCCCGACATAGACCTAATTCACATTGCCATCTTGTGGCATAAAATGATAAGTCACAGTACTTAGTAATTTCACTACCTGTGTTACCTTCCAAACCGGGTGGCTTATTGTTTAAAAAAAATCTATCAAAATCGCCTTCAATTTGACAACCATTGCGCCGTGAACACAAGACTCTGCGCCGACATTCTTTTATAAAGGAGCGATGGATGGACAGCGACTGTCAAATTCTAAGCGATCGCGATAGATTTTTTTTAGACAATAACCCCCCGGAACACAATTATGCAAGCACCGCTGCTTGGCGATAGAAATAGCAAAACCAAAATCAAAATATTCTTTAAACAAATGTGACCTTATAGAAAGCTCCCTTGAATTGTCCAAAATTTTTACCTACCTAGTCCTATGGTAGCACATTGAATGTCAACATTGAAAGCGATTATGAGATAGACCAGGGTTTCCCAACCAGTGAGGCGCGCCCCACTTGGGGGGCGTAAAGTGAACCAAGAGGGGGCGCAGCGAGCGGCTCCAGAATTAAACTGTATAAAGAATATTTATTAAAACTGTTCGTTCATTTATAAACTCGCGCGACGCGGACGGTGCCACCTATGCGAAGTCAGCGACACGTTGCAACCATCTTTTGAATAAAACTAAACACGCCAAGGTATTGTCATCGTTTGCTTAATTTTCTGGACTCCCCATTTCGGTCCCTAGGGGGGCGTAGTATTTTAGCATAATGTTGGGTGCGGCGCATAGGGTAAAAGGTTGGGAACCCCTGGGATAGACAATAAAGGGCAGAATTCCGTTAATTATTATTGAGTTCGTTTTCGACAGCCGATCAATCGACCAATTACAAATCGCGCTCGATGTGCCGCTGCCTGTACCTGTGGTAACTTCAGCATGCCCTACCTGCTAGCGGGCAATTTAAAGTAAGTAATTAATTTGAATTCATTATATTCATTCACTATTGTAGCAGCCGAATCGCGAGCGTGGTGCAACCGAACCAGACCTCAATCTTGTGGTTAGCGTTGAGGAACGCGCACGTTAAACAGGTATTTTTATTGTTTCACTTTTTTTTAGTTTATTACGCCATTTTTTGTTTCACTAATTCAACTTAAGACATCATTTGCGTCCATTAGTATAGGGCGTTGTCAAGAATTACTATTTTAATTAATCCGCTGACATGCATGTAATTAATTAAATTAAGACTAAGTGGTGTAACGTTGACTTTTGTTTTGAACCATTTCATACATGTTACAGAGACCAATAGTCGTTAATGGAGATTTCATCTAAGTTTTAACACAAAAAATACGTCGTTCGATTATGCGCGTACTCGACGTAGGTACTTAATGTTAGTAGGTAACTGATTATTAAATCCCAAGACACTATTTTTTCGCATCCTTAAACAAGTGTTATAAAGTAGGGGCAAAAGCTATTAGCCGTTTAACGTACTCGATTGCAGCTCTACGTAGGTATACTTACTAATATTATAAAGTTGAACAGTTTGTTTGACTGTTTGTTTAGTTGAACGCGCTAATCTCAGGAACTACTGATTCAAATTGAAAAATTCTTTTTGTGTTGGATAGTCGATAGATTATCGAGGAAGGCTGTAGGCTATATAACATCACGCTGCGACTAATAGGAGCTGAGCATCAATGAAAAATGTTGCAAAAACGGGAAAAAATATATGGCGAAACGTAGTTCGCGGGCACAGCTAGTATTTAATAATTGTACCCTCTTTAATAATTGAACAGTTAAAGAATAAGAATTTATTCCTATCTAGTTAAAGGTTTTATACGTTTTCACTCCATGTAGACAACACTTCTCAATACATTGTTTACCAGCGGCCCTATCGCCTAGTTCTAGCGATACGCGATGGCGATAGCGAGGCAGTCGCTATCGCTTTAATTTCACGGAGTTTGCTGTGATAGGCCACACGAAATCACAAGATAACGTCGTCAGACCTTATACTAGTACCTATAATAGTAGAATGTCTTTGAATGTCGTAAACGTGAGCTAAAACTGTACTGGCAGCAACTGTAAAATCGGAAAAAAATCAATTGGTCCAGAGGTTTCTGAGTTTACTCCCAATGTGGAAGTTGTTCAGATTGAAGTGTCGTCATAACAATTTAAAACCTTATACGAATAAGTACATTACATTAGTTACTTTTTCATCCGCATATCAGTTATAACATATTAGGTACCTACACAAAAAATAGGTAAAAAATATTTAAGAAATATAAAACAGAACTTAAAAAAAGTTAAAAAAATATAAGAGAATATAAACCACATTACATATTTGTTTTGAACTCTGGTGCTCGGTAATCACGAATGAGTTCAAGTTTGGCACCGACTTCAGAATAAAAACTGTCATGTTGTTTGTATTCATTTTGCGTGTCGTGCACATTTTGCGTATTGTACATTATGCTCCAAAGGGTATTTTTTATTAGTGGGCCCGGCAGACGTGTCCTGCCCGATTGCAGCGCCACCAATTTTATGTTTAAACCTTCCTTGAGCATATTCAAACACACACAGAAAATTTCGTAAGAATCTGTCGAGCCGTTTTTGAGTTTTAACGAGACAAACACACAGCGTTTCATTTTTATTTTATTTAGATTTTTCGGTGTTGAAAAGAAAAGTGAAAATTTTTGTTCAATATTTTAAAATTAATAAATGACAGAGTTATGAGGTAACAAATTGCAAATACATAAGAAAAAAATACAGTCAAATTGTAAAATTTTGAAGCAGTTATTGGTGGAATTTCTGTTCGTGTATTTTCTGGCCGAATAAAGATTATTAAATATTATTAATCGTTAAAAAAATTGGTTCGAAATGTAATAACTACACCAAAATTTCTTCGAGCATCTCAAGTCTGTATGAAAATATTTATTTTTTACGATATACAAATAACGCTGCTGTTAAAATTTCAGCAAGCCCTAAAATTAATATTTTCTTTTCGTTTATTAAACTCTGGTTTATATACACGGTGTTTCAAAATAACCAATAAATAATCATTCAACCCAAAATTTTCATGTAAATCATAGACATGATGATGATACATGATTTACCTACATGAAAATTTTGGGTTGAATGACATTACGTGTAAACACATTTTAATAATGAGTTTTCGATAAAGAATTGATTATTTTATTGGTTATTATGAAACACCGTGTATAGATAGGTACTTTGTCACTAAATAGGTGTCAAAATTTTAAAAAATCAAGATATTTTTTGGGAATAAAAAAGTCACACCTTTGCTTCCTATCAGTCAGGTGTATTGTATGGTTCTATAGGGATATTAAAGCGCATAACACATTGCACCGGACACCGCTGCGGTGTACGGAGGGACGAAAACCGCATGCGGCTGCGGCGGCACGGAACCGTGCCACCGTACGGTTTGCTCCGTATCACCGTCCGGAGCTGCGGTGCACGACGACGCCCCGCATCGCCGCATTATCTATGTTGAGATCTATTAAGCGTATGCACGTCCTTTCTACGCAAAAATCCGTATGATTAATGATACTGCGGCACAGTGTGGGTGTGGCATACCCCGCGAACCGCACCGCATCACCGTCCGGGAGTGCGGTGCCGTCGCGCGCGCCGCTCAACCGCACGGTGATGCGGTGCGAGTGTTTTATACCCTGCGGTTTTTGTATACAAATTAAGATTCTCCAGTCAAAATTAAAAACCGCAGCACCGCACACCGGAGCGGTGTCCGGTGCAATATGTTATGCGCCTAAAAGAAGACGTACCTACTTTTTATTATTGATTCCAGCGTACCTCAAGTACCTGCCCGAAAATGTATATCAGTTCGCGGTAGGTATATTTGGCATTTAGTAAGGTTTTTTTAGGTTTAAGATATTTATTCTCATAAGAATTTTATAATTCACTTACATGAGAAATACTTCGAAACAACATACTATAATCACAAAAATCACCGAGCGTGCCAGGTAGTTTAGATACTAAGTTACAAAACAATAATTTATTTTTAAATTGATTTTAAAATGAGGGTACGTTTGAAACAACTATAACATGACCAGTTAACGTACAATAAACACAGACACACAGGTAACAAAAACAATTAGACAAAGCGGGCGACCACAAGAGACACGGATCCAAAGTTAGTCAACTGGATGCGGCATTGGTTATTACAAGCCAAGTTTTATTAACATTTTTGTTTTTTATGTTTATTTCTTTAACATTTTTAGCAAAAATAATTATTATTTTAATAAAATCTATAAATTTTTTTTTTTTATTTATAACCGTTTCTTTTTTATTAAAATATTTATTTTATAAGTAGTTATACTATTATTTACAACTCAGCAAGTAGGTAATTTCTAACCATCTTTTTAAATGTTAACATATTCTTAGCTTCCTTAATCTCTTTAGGCAATTTATTATAAAGCTGTGCACTTTCGTAAGTAATATTCTTTTTTCCATAGTTAGTCCTTGGTGGGCGCAAAACTAATTCATTAGCATTCCTTAATAGTTTCTGTTGTATACTTTTATTTAGTGTAAACGATATATTAGTATGTATGTCTTTATTTAGAATTTTTCGTATGAGTATGCAGGAATAGTATTGGTAAGTTTTTTCGATGTTAAGTATTTGAGTATCTTTATATATTTTTGTTGTTGGCGTCAGAAAATCATAACGAAATAATATTTTTACTAACTTATTTTGCGCAATTTGAACTGTACTGAGGTTTGTTTTGGCTGCTGATCCCCAGATTTCAATTAGGTAATCGATGTGCGGTTTAGCTAAGGTATTGTAAATGGTATATCGAACTTGTTGTGGAAGGCATGGAACTATTCCTCTCAGTGCTCCAGTAAGCGATATAAGTTTTTGTTTTATTTTGTCTAGATGTACTTGCCATGTTAATCGATTATCTAAAATTAGGTTGAACAACTTAAAGGAAATTATTCCTACCGATACTTTAAAAGTGTATCTGTAGATCGATAAGTACTTCTAATTTATCTTAACGATTTTACCGTCAATGTTGTATCCATGAGTAGGTATTGTGAAACGTCTCATGCTTCTTTCCAATGAGGGTAGGTAGAGACAGGTAGAGATATAGTATTCCACCACTTGCCTTCAATCAAAATCAAAATGCAATAATAAAATATATACAAACAAGAATAAACTTAAAACCTAAGTATCAAATAACTAACAATAAAGTAATAATTAGATTATTTTTTTATGTTGGCAAAGAGATTCACGTAGGTTTGGAAAAATTAACTCCAAATGATTCATTAAAATATAAGTAATCAAATCACCACATACCATTGTAGATGTATCTTACGTCTCATTATGCCTCTTTCCCATGTGGGCAGGTAGAGATATAGTTTTCAAACAAAATCCAAATACAATAATCAATATACAATAAAGAATAAACTTAAAACCTTAAGTATCAATTAATTAACAATAAAGTAATAATTATATTCTTTTTTTATTATGTTGGGAAAGGGATTCGCGTTTGTTTGAAAAAATTAACTCCAAACTAATCATTTAAATATAATCAAATCACCGCATTTCTTACCAAATTCCCCTTATTTCGTACGAAGTCGTTGGCCTGCATTAATTACCGATTTCATTAATATTGATTTATCGATCCCGCCACCGTTATTGTTCACTGGCTATTTAAAATGCTTTGTCACACTATCTTCGATCGGGTTGAAATAAAGAAATTTTTAAAATACTTTATATTCAGTAAAATATACGTAACATGGGTGGCAAAAAAGGAAAAATTTCACCTTGGATTGGAGAGAAAATGACGGGAGTTTGTAAGTTTGTAAGTAAATACGAGAGTATTTACTTACAAATTTCCGTCATTTTAAGCTGAAATATTTACATATTTTTAATAAAAGCTAGCATAAAAAATCATAAACATCCACAAGATTACTATAGTACTTAGGAAAATGCTCTACGAGAGTATACTTACTTACAAATTCCCGACATTTTAAGCTGAAATATTTTTAATTTTTTAAAAAAAGCTAGCATAAAAAATCAAAACAGCCTCAAGATTAAGTACTATAGTACTTAGGAAAATGGTTTCCTTTTGAGCGACTTTCTATGGTTGAGATGACTAGGCGTGAAACGACACAACGAAACTTACGGAAGTGACCAAAGTCATTTGCGCGTTGCCGACCCAGCGGCCCTACCATTGCTAAGAGCAAGGTATCTTTATACATACAAGGTATATCTATACAAATAAGTAAATAAAATTGAGTGTCTGTTTGTAATGTCAAAATAACAAGTTTTTACTAAATAGGTATGAATGTATATCAGGTACCAATAACAAAAACACAATTTAATTTTTTTTTGTCTGTCTGTTAATCTCCGGAACGGCTGGACCGATTTTGACGTGACTTTCACTAATAGATAGCTAATTATAGGAGGTATAACATAGGCTACTTTTTATCAACCTCAACAAAAGTTACTATTTCACGCGGACGAAGTCGCGGACACAGCTAGTCAATATTAAAATAGAGAACGATGAAACGAGATAACGCTGTCTGTCTATATTTACTTTTTGCTATAATAGTCCAGTCAACGAGGACATTCGTTGTATGGAGACATCCGACAAATTCTTCCGTCTATGAAATTTGGCATGTGGTGATGATACCTAATACAGATGACAGATGTACAATAATCCAACAAAATTTATAATGGGAAGTTAGGTATTTTTACCTAAACATGAAAAACGCTTATAGCTCTCTGTGGATATTTCCTCAGTTTGAAATTATTCTTGTATACGTACGTATGTACTAGTTAGAACAAGTATGTAAAGTAATCCAACATTTTTTCGATTTGGGTGATGCACTAAATTGAACTTTTAACATTTTGCGCAATAACTTCTATTGGAAAATTGCTCTGCTAATTTTTATTTTTTAGTATGGTCTTATTTCCCTAAATAAATAGGTTTGTTAAGTAATCCAATAAATTTTCCTTTGGAAACATATTTTTTTGATTTTTGCTTAATAACGTGATGTGAAAAATTACTCCGTCCATTTTTATAACTTTATACGTTATATGATTTAATACTAAAACAGAATTATCAATAATCCAACAAATTTTCGAACGTTCATATATTTTTTATGATGTATGCCGATTTATATTTGTGCGAACCTTATGCATCACGCAATTTGTGCGTAGTTGATCTTCACGTGACCGCTCGGAGCTACTTTTACCTATTTAGTAATCTGTGCTTTTACTTCGTTTTGCACCACATTATAGGAATTAATAATAATACCTACAAAACTAACTCTAATACGAGTAAAGAAACATTGTAAAAACAAAATTTTATTTTAATGCTCTTATAAGGGGAAATTAAACTTTAAATTAAATTAAGTTCATCAATTTGTTACATGCCGCAATTTTTCCAAGAGTTCCGTACCTCAAAAGAAAAAAACGGAACCCATATAGGATCACTTTGTTGTCCGTTTTTCTCTTCTTCTCGGTCCTTTTTCTCGGGAACGCGTAAAGATATCAAATAGAAATTTATACAAAACATTCGGGTCTACGGTCTCTTTCAGATGTGAAAAATCATAATTGTAAGTCAAGGAGGTCAAAAGATATGACCATTTATGTTGCATATTTTCGCAAATTTTGCGATTTTTTACGGGAATCAAAACTATAGGGTACTTCCCATTGACCTAGAATACTGAAATTTTCCAAGAAGCAAGGTCTTATATCACACGTTGAGGAAAAATAAATACTGAAAACCGTAAATATGTACATACTCATAGTTAGGAACGTATATAAATTAGATAAGTTTGTAAGGAACCTTCGCTTCGGTGCACGAGTCCAACCCGCACTTGGCAATTTATTTTATCTGTACCACGGTAATATACTATTACCGTGTCTGTACTTCCTAATATTATAAAGCTGAAGAGTTTGCTTGTTTGGTTATACGCGCTAATCTCAGGAACTACTGATTTAAATTGAAAAATTTATTTTTGTGTTGTATAGTAGGCTATATAACACACGCTACGACTAATAGATGCTGAGCATCAATGAAAAATGCTGTAGAAACGGGGAAAAATTGTTATTTTCCGACATCCATGTGAACGAAGTCGCGGGCACAGCTATCATAGCATAAAAGCTTGTTGCGAGATTTACCTGTGTAGATAAAGAGGGACACAATACCTATTCAACTTGTTCTTGATAAGTATAGGTAATTCTTTAAAAAAATGTTTTTATGAAATAGGTAAGTAAATCTGGTCAAATAATAAACACTTATTTTTCTCAAACACTACGATATACGACCAAAAATTCTTTGGAATAAATCGAACTTGCAGTACTTGGCCTAGCAGCGTGGGTGCGAAGTCAGACAACCTCCTCGTGGTGCACCTCGGGCAACCCGCGGGCTAATAGTCTGACAAGTAGCCCCCATGGGGAAGTCTCTCCTTCTTGTTGTAAGAAGGGGATTTGGCTATAGAACGCTGACCCGTTGCGGATCGTAGTTTGGCTTGAATTAATCCAGCAGTTATTTTGCTGGCTGTAAGGGACCAATTGTTCACTATGGCGCTTCGCGTCTCTTGTTGTTGTTCTGTTCGGAGTGTCCGATTCAGACTTCTTCAAGCTCTGGCTCGTATGCGCGGCAGTGGATTCAGTAGTCTGCTGTCGGGCAAACCCATTACCCGCACTTAGCCGAGCCGGGGGTCCGGCGCACTGAGCATCGGGCCGTCTGGTCCGTGCCGATGGGATGACTGGCTAGAGAGTCTCCAGTCCCGAACGGCCACTCTAGGGAGCTCACCCTGCAAAGCGCAACATGGATCTTAGTGACGAAAAACAAACACACCAGGGGGTTTCAGTCTCCCCCGTAGGACCGCACAAGGTGGCTGTGAGCAGCCGGGCGTATTTGGTGCTGTACTAACCGAGATCCACTTCTTCAGATGCGAATTAAAAATGCGAACCCGTTAAGAGTGGGCCACCTTCGGTATTCGGGCCGGCGGCGGTGGAAAATATAACCAAGGCGAGTGGAAGTATTATTGATGAGGGGGAACTCCGTTATGGGAGCGGAGAGGAAACACCGCGTTTAACGCGATCGCGCAGCAGATCTGCGGCAAGTACAGAATAATATAAGTAATGTAAATAGTAGCGATAAGTCTAGCTCTAAGTATAGTAGCAAATCTAGTGCTAAGGATGTAGATAGTAAGTTGACAAAATCGGCGGTTTCGCTAATGTCAACAGAAGGGTCGAGGGTTGAAATCATCGTCATTACAGATGTACCCGATAAGGGGGAAAAGAGACGGTTGGACGATTCTGACACGTCTAATGAGTCGGTGCAATCTATGATATCTTGCACTGATGCCATTAGAATGACGACCGGTGATGTCTCAGATGCTGGTGGTGCTGCTTTCGAGCGGTGACGGTAAGTCCGCAAGAAGAAAAAAAGACATCGAATGGCTCTGCCCAATGATGAGTCAAGTAAACTAGAAGATCACCAGTAGAGCGACCCCTACGGAAGCCGTATTGTTGGTCACTGAGCAGCTGGTGATCCTCTAGGTACCGAAGGAGCTGGCGGTTGATAATTGATTCCATTATCTTTGAAAAAAAAGGTAGTAAAGGTAAGAAGTGTCCGCCGGAGACGATATCTTCGTCTCCGTCAAAAAGAGCAAGACCGGCTTTACTGTCTCGGTGGTGGATAGCATTGAGGTTGGAATGAAGCCCCCTAATATTACAGAAGTCCACAGTCAGTGTGGCACCCCTGCCACACTGACTGTGGACTTCACAGTCACTTCACACACCCCCGTGCCGTGGGTTTGCTCTTGCCCCAGGTATCTTTGAGCGCGGTTTTGCGTAGAGCAAGAACCAAAAGAAATCAGGAGCAGGTCCAAGCCCTGGCGGTGAAAGCAGCTACCCTTAAAGAGAAGGGAGCTAAGGCCAAGGCTAAAGCAGCCAAAGCCAACATCAAGAGAGCGATGAAGGCCCCCCGCAATCCTGCGGTGGTACTTACCATCAGGCCTGAAGCTCAGGAAGAATGGCCAGAAGCGTGGGCGTCAATGACCTCCGATTCAGGGGAACTGCCACGGGGGCTCGTCTTATCGAGCTTCCGAAGGAAACTCCCTCTGAAAAAGCAGTCTTATTGGTAAGCAATTTAAAGACATCTTCTCTGAAAATGTCAGTGTCGTTAGACCGGTAAAGTGTGCCGATTTGCGTAGTTCCGGCCTGGACGACTCTGTAACCAAGGAGGATGTGCGCAGCGCGATTTCCGAAAAGGGCGGCTGATCTACTGGGGCAACAAGGGTGGGTGAAATAAAACAGAAACCTTAGTCGCTCGGTCTCGTCTCGGTTAAGTGTCAAATCCTGGAGCCGAGGTCAACGCGCTGTTTTAAATGCCTTGAGCCCGGGCACACCAGAGCAAAATACTCGACGGGAAATGACAGCAGTGACCTTTGCTTCCGTTGTGGGATAGCCGTTCACAAGTCGTCGGGATGCAATGCCACTCCAAACTGTGCGATTTGCACAGATTTCAAGAATTGCCACCTTCTTTGAGATTTGCATAGATTTCAAGAAGGTGGCAAATCACGTAATGGGTGGAAGAAGCTGCAACCCACCCAAACGCAGAGGAAACGCTAGGAATAGCTACTAATGACGCACGCTCCGAAAGAAGCGAACGGCCTATGAAGACCTAATAGTTGATAGTATCTCCAGGGAATATTTTCAAGGGAATCTAAGTTAGTGCGCCGCCGCTCAGAATCTATTCCTGCAGTCGATGGCACAGCGGTCAATCGACGTCGGAATTATCTCCAGCGGAACTCTACGCCCTCAATGATTGTTCTAGGCGATCTTATGCCAATTCGGCGGCTTAGGGATCCCCGGCCACTGATCGGAGGGGTAAGCTGGTGGAGGAATGGGCCATAATATCTGGCCTTTCTTTCCTTAACCGCGGTTCAACAAACACTTGTGTTCGACAGCAGGAGAGTCCATTGTAGATCTCACGTTTGCTACCCCTGCTATCGAATGCAAAGTCACTGATTGGCGGGTCTCCATCCACCATACCGGACTGGGCAAGTCACGGAAGGAATGCTGGCTCCATTTTTCCTTGCTGGGCCATCTCCAGGATGGACAAGGAGCTTACTAATGAGTCAGCTGTGGCACAATCCTGGCTTGCGAACTCACTATCGTTCGAGGGGGTCGATGCTGAGGCAGACTGGCTGCGCGACGCGCTCACCAAAGTGTGTGCTGCAGCTATGCCTCGAGTCCAGCATCGTCCTCCAAAAAATCGTCCGTTCTCTACTGGTGGTTCGGAGAACTCTCTGATATAAGAAAGGACTGTGTTAGGGCAAAACGGTTGCACGCCCGCCACAGACGAACATGTGACGAGACGACTGAATCCAATCTGTTAGATTCCTACAAGTCTGCCAAGAGGGCTCTACAGATTGCGATCAAGGAAGCCAAAAATCGAGCATGGCAGGAGTTGTTGGAAGGACTAAACCAAGACGCGTGGGGACGGCCATATCGTATGGTTTAAAACAAGCTTCAGACACTTGCCCCACCATTAACGGAGTCTCTCCAGCCAGACTTCTTAGACAGGGTGATCACTACTCTTTTTCCTCGGGGCTCCTCAGATTTTACACCACCCCGCATGCTTCCCGCAAAGGAGGTCTTTCCGTTGCCCTCCATTCCGACCATCACGAATGGGGAGTATAAAGCAGCTTTATTCAGGCTCAAAGCCAAAAAGACCGCGCCAGGACCAGACGGCGTCCCTGGACGGACTCTGGTGGTAGCTTTACCTCCACTAAAGTCTCGGTTTAGGGACCTCATGGATAAATGCCTCACCGAAGGAAGATTTCCAAAAGATTGGCAGACAGGGCGACTCGTTCTTCTTAGAAAAGTAGGCAAGCCAGCTGATTCTCCGTCAAGATATCGGCCCATTGTTCTGCTTAAAGAAATGTCGAAAATGTTCGAGCGTAGCCTCGCCGTTTGAATAAACCGCTACTTGAGCATTGACGGGCCCGACTTTTTTTTTTTTTTTTTTCGAGGGGAATGCGTGACCGCACCGTACTCGCCGTTGGCTAGACGACGAGCGTGTGTGGGGCTCTCCCGGCAGAGTGCCAGGCCTACCCACTAAGCCCCTCGGTGTTCTTCCTGCCCATTTGGACGCGCGTGGTAGGGTCCACACTGCGACTACCACTACCAACGCGCCCGGGCTAGCCCCGGGCTAGCCCCGGGCTGGCTATCGCCAAGGGGGGATTGCCCGAGGACACCAGGGCAATCCCCAGACGGAGAGCCTTACGGCGGCGTACACGGGGCCAACCGTGCACGCAGGCCCCCACGGCAGGGTCATTCGACGGGCATTGCTTGCGCGAATGCCCGCCTTCGCCTGCCTGTCCGTCTGCGGCGGATGGGAGCGGCTTGAGGATCATTCTCCCGCTCCCTCTCCGCGGCCTCCTTCTGCGAGATGACGTCCTCGCAGAAGGAGGCGACAGCCCCCCATTCCGCCTCGCCGCGGAGCATGGCCACGACCATGCTCGGCAGCGAGAGGTCTCCGCCTCCCAGCGCAGCGTTGAGTTCGCTGCGCTGGCATCGCCAGGCCGGGCACACCAACAGAGTGTGCTCGGCAGTATCGTCGGGAGCGTCGCAGTGATGACACTGCGGCGTTTCCTCCCGACGCGCGACCCGGTGCAGGTAGTGACCGAAACAGCCATGTCCGGTCAATACCTGCACCATGCGGAACGAGAGACTGCCCTGCCGGCGCCCTACCCACTCCTCCAACACCGGAAGTATCGCTTCGATCGTCCGGTGGCCAGCAGCTGGGAAGGCGAGTGCCTCACCCCATTGACGCAGAGCCTCCCTCTGCGCTTGGGTACGAACCCGCTCCACTTCCTCGGGAGCGGATCGTCCCCCCCGCTCTCTAACGGCAAACCGATGTCGATACACCTCTGCATGTACGCGTGCATCGACATCCCACGGCGTTTGGCCCGCAAGAACGCAGGCTGCGCCGTGGCTGACCGTGCGATAAGCTCGCACGGCCCGGGTTGCTATGACCCTCTGCGGCCGTCGCAAGAGGGCCATCGTTCGGGCGACGGGCCTGACCTGGCGGAGAACCAGTTTCACGAATAACGCGCTCCGCTAGGTCAAATCCCTTTCCAAAGAGGCTACTTCCGATAGCTGCGTCTTGATAGCAGTTTCTTTAGACATAGCGAATGCTTTTAACACGCTTCCACCTCAGTGCGTCTTAAAGGCACTCAACTACCACGAGGTTGCCCTATACCTGCAGCATGTTATTGCTGATTATTTTAGAGAGCGAATCGTCCTTTACACTGACAGCAACGGACATGTTGTTCGAAAGTCTATGATGCTCGGTGTTCCATAGGGATCGGTCCTTGGCCCTCTTCTGTTGAACATCGGGTATAATTATGTACTAAGAGGGAACTTATCCCGCGGACTGGAGGTAGTGTGTTACGTCGATGATACCCTTGTTACAGTTCGTGGAAAGTATTACAGACTGGCTTCCCTATTAGCTACAGCTGGCGTGGAACAAGTCGTCTCAAGAATTGAAAGATTAGGGCTTTCGATAAAACGGAGGCCCTGGTCGTCCATGGGCCTCCCAAGGGACCCCCACCTATCTTATGATCAATGGGATACGGGTGGATATTACTCCACACTTGAAGTATCTGGGTTTAGTGCTGGACAGGAGCTGGAACTTTAGAGAACATTCTTCTCGACTGACTCCAAAATTGGTATCCACAGCCATGGCCCTGGGGAGGTTGTTAACCAACACCAAAGGTCCTAGTGCTGTCTTGTGACGAGAGCTATCCGCGGAGTCCGCCTGCGCCTTGGCATCGATGCCACCATGGGATTGGGAGGCATATGTACTAACGGCGGTATATAATAAAAGAGTCGCCTGACTGAGAGAGAGGTGAAAAGTTGGCGTGAAGAGGCCATGAATTCAGTTCTTGGGTCCTCGTGGTCTTCAAGGCTCGAAAGAGCAGAATACGGTCAGTGGATCAACGCGGTGCTCCATCCTGTCCTCCGTGACTGGGTTACAAGGAGATTCGACACCCTCACCTTCCACCTCGTGCAGGTACTGTCGGCGCATGGCTGCTTTGACAGGTACCTTCGCAAGGTTGCCAGGAGGGAAGATGACCCACGTTGTCACCATTGCGGTGCGGACAAGACACCGCGCTACACACTCTTGTGCATTGTCCTGCATGGACTTCTCGGCGCGGTGATCTTATGTCCGTAATTGTTATTGATCTCTCATTGCCCGCTGTGGTTAGAGCTATGCTCACCGAGCGGGCGGCCTGGGATGCTGTTTCTCACTTTTGTGAAGTGGTCATGGAGACGAAGGAGCGCCACGAGAGAGCTCGTGAGGCGGACCCCCTCGCCAGTGCGAGAAGGTTAGGGTGGCGAAGAAGTGGCTACAACGCCCTGATTCCACCACCTTAGTGGGGGCGGCGGGTGACGCAGTTGGGCGCCATGTTGCCTGTATTGCACTTGATCCCTGTGATGGTAGGAGCAGCTCTGGGACACAAGCTGCTCTCATGCAGAGAGGATAGTCTACAGGCCGAGCTGGCTCACGCGAGCGCAGCGCTATGCGCCTGCTCGCAGCCGCTCTGAAATGGCCGGATAGGTGTTCCCGAAGGGTTTAGTGGGTACATGCGGCACTCTACCGTGGAGTCCCACGCACCCTTGCCCCTACCCAAGGGCTTGGAGGTACGTAAAAGCATTTTCCTCGTAAAAAAAGACCAAGCAGCAGCAGCAATTTTTTATCTAGCGTGCTAGAACGCCCGGCAATATAATTTGAAAATGGAACAATAGTAGATTTTACAACAAGGGCATAAAATGAGGCACTGTAGCCCGAGACAACGGCTCGGGTGGATAGTAAGTTGAGGAGTACAATGACTTGTTTATGCCAGTGTTTTACACTCTGCTTTTCACTTCGATTGCGAGAAAATTAAACAATTACCTACTTCAAAATATATACGAAAAATATGTAACACCATATTGAAAAATTCTGCCAAGTAATAAAAATATTTCGATGCGTTTTAATAATAACTGGTTACTATTTTTATCTGGTTTCATAACTTTTGAGGTAGAAAACACAAGACAAATAAATTAAAGCAAATCAATAAATTATCGCAAGTTATTAATATAAATAAATTCTGTGAATTTTTAGGCTGAGCGTTGTTGGCTGTTGGGCCTAAGAATCTTCGTCTAAAAGAAAATATTACTTTATGCTCTAGAACATGAAAGCCATTTTATGCAGCCTATAAACGACATAAAGACGAGCTTTGCGAGCACGAGAAGTGAAAATTTATTTAAAGCCCTTACATGTTTACTAAAGAGGTAACTTACTTAAGTTTTATATGAATTTCGAACCGGCACGACAAAAATAATGCTCTGCTAGATAAATTCTTTTGAAAAGTATTAAAAAAATAGTCGGTATTTGCGCGCGGCTTGACTATTTTTATCGTCTAATGTAATGTCTAATTTATACGTTGTGGCTACAAAGTAAAACCAAATGCTGGTTAGGTAATACATACAGGGTGTCCCAAAAAATTGTGTCAAGCGAAAGTCCAGAGTTAGAGCACCTCTTGGAGTACCCAAACCACCCCCATGTATGTTCCGCGATTATTCGTAGTTTTAGAGTAATAATTTTTTTTCTGACTTGTTGAAAATTTCGATCTAAAGAACTTAAAAATTTTTAATAAAAAATTGTTGAACATATTTTAATGTTTTTCTTTATGCCACTGAATTATCTTTAGTGCTTCTTTTATGTCTAAAATAATCAGCTTCGTAACTTTAGTGGAAATTTAGAAAACAGTAGTGTAAAGTCAAAATTTGATTGTTAGTGAATAATTACTTAAAAATTCATCTTTAAATTAAAAATCTAAACAGGCAAATTCATGGTTTCTAAGTATGTGTAAAAACTTCTCTAGACTCTCTGCTTTCATAATAATGAAAAAAAAAAGTACTTAATAGGGCTACTTTGGCTTAAATCGGCCATCAAAGACAGCAAGGTGAAAATTTCATAAAACTCGACTTCTGAATATTTTTTTTTTAAATTCCAATTATTTATTTATAAACCAAAAATGATTGTAGAAAAGCTAAAAATTTATTATTTGAAGGTCAAAAATAACTGTTCCTGCTGCCATCTTTAATAACCTTTGAATGTTTATTATAACTTAATAAATGAAACAAAACATTATTTTCAAAGTATTTATTATTCGATCGCTTAAAGAAAGTTTTCAAAATGACGACCTTCGTGCTCAATACATATTCTACATCGTCTAAAAAATTTATAAATGCAATTCTGTTGTTTTTTATTGTTTCTTCCGCTTGTCTTAATTTTGTTCTTAACGTTCTGTGACGTTTGTAATGTCCTTGGCGTATACTAATTCCTTGTAGTATCCCCAGACGAAAAAATCTATGGGGTTCAAGTCGGGGGACCGTGGCGGCCACGCAATGGGCCCTCCACGACCGATCCATCTGCCTGGAAATGTTTCAGACAAATGTTGTCTAACATTTCTAGCAAAATGGCATGGAGCGCCGTCGTTTTGAAAAATCATATTTCTCCGCGTTAATAGGTCTACATCTTCTAATAAGACGCCGAGATCACGTCGTAGAAATTGCAAGTAGGCCTCGCTGTTCAGTCGGTCCGGTAGTTCGAACGGACCAATCAGCTGTCCGTTTAGGATGCCTGACCACAAATTGATACTAAATTGTTCTTGGAAATTAGATTCCCTTGTGAGGTGTGGATTTTCAATACTCCACGAATGGTAGTTATGCGCATTAAACACCCCACATCGCTTAAAATGTGATTCATCAGTCCATAGAATATTTTTAAAGAAATTTTCGTTTTCAGCTTGTCTCCGTAACATTTCCTGACAAAATGCCACCCTTCTCGGGTAGTCTGCGGGCTTGAGCTGCTGAACTTTCTGGATGTGATATGGGTGAAAACGCTCTTGATGAAATATTCGATGTGCTTGTGATTTCGGAATTCCGATTCGACGTTCTATTGTTCTTACACTAACTGATGGATCTCTCACCACTTCTTCGACCACTGATTGGACAGTATCTGGGTCACTCATTTCAGATGGGCGCCCCGATCTTCTACCTGGTAGGCGTCCTTCCATGTAAGAGTTATGTACTCTTAAAATCATGGGATGATCAGGCCAAGTTTCAGGCTGAGGTCCACCTCCATTTTGTACTTGCTGCCGGAACAACCTGGCTGCTTCAGAAGCATTTCCTCTTGCATATCCATAAAAGTAATGCATAAGAGCATATTCTTGCGATGAAAAAGACATCACAAAATGAAGAGCTTGAAAAGTCCGTTAAGAATGCCAAATTTGTCAAAATCCCGTATTCACACAAAACCAAATCGTAATCGCACTCAAGGTCCGTATAGAAAGCAAAGTTCGTCAAATAATCACAAATGAGCGTATCGTACGTAAGGCGCAAACAAAAGCAGGCAAACGACTGGCGCCAGAACACAATAGGCGCTCGGACTACAACCCCCCGCCTCATCCCCTTGTCACAAAGAATAGCATTCCTCAGTTACAGTTATCCATTTCGCCAATAAGAGTGAGAGAGATAGCAGGTCTCTATAATGCGGTCTCTTTCATATCCTCTCACTCGGGCAATTTTTTAGCAGGTAAGTACTGCGTTACATCCAACACTACAACCGATGTGATCCGCGAGAAAAATATTTAAATATGGGTTTCATGTAGTTAATTTTTGCTAAATTGTAATTAATCTGAACCTTTGAAATTATAAAAAGACCAGATATTTTTTTTTATCATCTGATAGGAATTTGGTAAATTTTATGAAATTTTCACCTCGCTGTCTTTGATGGCCGATTTAAGCCAAAGTAGCCCTATTAAGTACTTCTTTTTTTAAATGATTATGAAAGCAGAGAGTCTAGAAAAGTTTTTACACATACTTAGAAACCATGAATTCGCCTGTTTAGATTTTTAATTTAAAGATGAATTTTCAAGTAATTATTCACTAACATTCAAATTTTAACTTTACACTACTGTTTTCTAAATTTCCACTAAAGTTACGAAGCTGATTATTTTAGACATAAAAGAAGCACTAAAGATGATTCAGTGGCAAAAAGAAAAACATTAAAATATGTTCTACTTTTTTTTATTTAAAATTTTTAAGTTCTTTGGATCAAAATTTTCAAAAAGTCAGAAAAAAAATTATTACTCGAAAACTACGAATAATCGCGGAACATACATGGGGGTGATTCGGGTACTCCAAGAGGTGCTCTAACTCTGGACTTACGCTTGACACTATTTTTTGGGACACCCTGTATATCCAATGTTAAAAACATTACTAATTAATTGTCGCCATGATTTATTGATTATTGTGATGCGTGCCTAGGCGAAGCGCGGCCCGCATACTCACTATCGCCTGGCAATGCTGCACTTGCGGGTCGCGCCAGTAATAATTGACTATTTAAAAGCGAACATGTTTTAAAAAATATATGAACGTTGGAAAGTTTGTTGGATTATTGATAATTCTGTTTTAATATTAAATCATATAACCTATAAAGGTATAAAAATGGACGGAGTAATTTTTCACATCAAGTTATTAAGCAAAAATAAATAAAAAATGTTTAAAAAGGAAAATTTATTGGATTACTTAACAAACCTATTCATTTAGGGAAATAAGACCATATTAAAAAATAAAAATTAGCAGAGCAATTTTCCAATAGAAGTTATTGCGCAAAATGTTAAAAGTTCAATTTAGTGCATCACCCAAATCGAAAAAATGTTGGATTACTTTACATACTTGTTCTAACTAGTACATACGTACGTATACAAAAATAATTTCGAACTGAGGAAATATCCACAGAGAGCTATAAGCGTTTTTCATGTTTAGGTAAAAATACCTAACTTCCCATTATAAATTTTGTTGGATTATTGTACATCTGTCATCTGTATTAGGTATCTTAACCACATCCCAAATTTCAGAGGCAGAAGAATTTTTCGGGTTACAAATGCCCCGTTGATTGGACTATAATAAAGAGAGCAGTGTCTTGCAATTAGTGTCGCCAACTTGGATTTTGAAAAATGTGTAGGCCGGATAAAAAACTTACGTAGAAATAGTTCAATTTTCTTATTAAAAATTCGTAGATCTACGTCCTTTTTTCTTCGAGTAAAATGAAGAGAGACGGGTAGGTTAAAAAGACTCAATAACTCTTCTTTTATTTATATAGGCACTTGTATAAATTGTCAGACAAGATTAAAAATCACATTAAAAATCAACTGCTGCGTCTGATCTTTGATACTTATAGACAACTTAATCAAAGCGTCTAATGTCGTTTTTACAGACAAAAAGAAACTATGCAGAAGTTACTCCTTTCAAAAAGAGGTATACGAGTATGTACAATGTTACTTGTAATTAAAATTATTCATAGCTAAAATACCGATTTCTCAAAAAAAAAATCAATAAATGCTAATAATACGTACAAGGTAAACGTTCTAATTTTCAGTTGAGATATAAGTACGTGGATCTACGTAAAGAGAAGTAGAGTTTGGCAGCACTGCTTGCAAGTTATCGAGGTTCGGGTATCGAGTCTGTTGCACCTAGGGTTACCATCTGACAGGCGTTCGCCGCATTTGACTGGCATTTTAGGCGTGCGGCCGACGCTACGCTGGGACAGGCATTTGAACTTCGCGGGTCTAAATAGCTCAAATACATTGGCGTAGGTAACTGGGGGACTTGGGATCCGATCCTCAAATAGATACTCCAATTATAACAGGCATTTATCCGAAAAATCAGGCGTTTTGTGCATCCTCAACAGGCATCCTCCCTGACATGGATGGTAACCCTACTTGCACCTCACTGTCCAGATGTGTCGATGGGGCTTTGTTTAGAGTTTTCGGACTGTTCAAAAGCGTCTTTAGTCAGCTTTTATGAAATCCACGGGAAGAAAAGAAAGGAAGCAGCAGCGACACATAATTATATCCTAAATTCCTTAACGCACGGTCTTGCGCTCGCACAGAAAATAAAAACCGGTCAAGCGCAAGTCGGACTCGCCCATGAAGGGTTCCGTAGGATTTATGACCTATTAAAAAAACTAACTAAACGAAGTTACAGGGTGGTAAAATGTGTGTACGTACACACACATTTTACCACTTTGGACGTGTCTCTCGCGCAAACTATTCAGTTTAGAAAAAAATGATATTAGAAACCTTAATATGATTTTTGAAGACCTATCCATAGATACCCCACACGTATGGGTTTGATGAAAAAAAAACTTTTTGAGTTTCAGTTCTATGTATGGGGAACCCCCAAAATTTATTGCTTTTTTCTATTTTTGTGTGAAAATCTTAATGCGGTTCACAGAATACATCTACTTACCAAGTTTCAACAGTGTAGTTCTTATAGTTTCGGAGAAAAGTGGCTGTGACATACGGACGGACAGACAGACAGACAGACATGACGAATCTATAAGGGTTCCGTTTTTTGCCATTTGGCTACGGAACCCTAAAAAGGTTTTTTGTTGTTGATAAATTTAATCTTACAGGATTATTACTACACTGACCTTCAAAAGTAAGTACCACACTTTTAAAATTGCAATAACTTTTAAAGTAGGCAAAATATATTTTCAAATTAAAAAGTATTAAAAAGACTAAAGTTTAAAAAAATATAACTTCTCAGAAACCTGACGAAATGAGCTGAAAATGTTTTTTGTTTGAATCCTTTATCTTTTGTAGTTTAGGGAAAAATTTAATTTTAAAAGTGTAGTACTTACTTTTGAAGGCCAGTGTAGTTCAATAAAGCTTTATTGATAACAAAATCGGCCAAGTGCGAGTTAGATTTGCGCTCCGAGGGTTCCGTACAAACGTATCAAAGTTCCTAATAAAATATATGTTCCTAATAATAATTCCATAAAAGTTCCTAACTATGAACTTATTTATAGTTTTAAGATTTTTTCCTTAACATGTACTCTAAGACCTTGCATTCTAGGCATATGCTAGGTCAACGAGAAGTACCCTACAGGTTTTGATTCCCTTGTGAAATCTCAAAATTTGCGAAAATATGCTACATAAACGGTCATATCTTTCATGGCAATTTTGTAAGTCTATACAAAATTGATTGGCGGAAATTTTATTTTGCCCATAGGCGTATAAATATGAATTATGTTGTTTAAAAATAAATGGCGGTTTATTGAAAAAAAAAGTTTAACCTTTATTTTGACATTCATATAATTGTTACATGTCAATGATGTAAACATCGTGATTATTAATTTTATGACAAAACATGGAAAATAAGCAATTGCGTGTCATCTTCTTGTACGAGTTTAATTAAACTGGGTCACCAAGCAACGGAAGCATGTCGCAACATTCTAACGGTGGATTTCGGCAAAGATATACTGTAAAGACTGTCACCAAATGGACGAAATGCATTTAAAACTTCAATAACTTCATCATGCATTCAAAAAAGGACCAATTTTGCTTCACGACCACGACAATGCGATCGCACAATTGACCCTATAAAAATTAACCAATTGGGGTACGAAATCTTGCCACATCCACCATACTCGCCAGACCTTTCATAACCACTGACTACCACTTCTTTAAACATTTGGACAACTTTTTATAGGATAAATGTTTTAGAATCCAAGACGACGCCAAAAATGCCTACAATGATTTTATCGTTTCCAGAACTCCGGAATTTTACAAGATTAGCATAACCAAGCGTGTATCTCATTGGTCAAGATGTATTGAATCAAATTGTTCTTATTTTGACTGATAAAGTCAACTTTGTTGTACTTAAAATACACACATTAAAAATATAAGGTTAGAATCACAGAACACAGAAAGACGTATTTCTGTGTTCTGTGGTTAGAATCCTGCAGGATGTCTAAATGCCCAGCTTTTTACTTGATGGCCGGTAATCATAGTCAAAATGCCCGTGCCAATATCTACATGATATAGGAATACTTTAAACATTACCTACATTGTGTCATGGAAGCTGCGAAAAATAATCTGGACTACTTTCCTCCTCGTTACAGATCACCAAAAATGGGAACAATTATGGAGAACATTACGCAGTATTACAATTACCTAAACGAGGACCTGGCTGGTGAGTTTTACTACTATTTTTTTTATACAACTAAGTTGGCAATCAAGCAAACTGCCCACCTGGTTGTAAATGGTAACAGTCAGCTATAATACATGTTGCTCCTGTGCGATTCGCAGTAAAACTTCAACCCCCACAAGAACCATAGCGTACGTTGCCAACTTGTGACATCAGATGTAAGTCACGGTACCCAGTGATTTCACTACCATATCTTACCCTTCAAACCGGAATACACCAATGCAAGCACTGCTGCTTTGCGGCAGAAATAGGTAGAGAGTCAGACAGAGTCTGCCTCAGTAACAAAATATGCATACTTTTTAGGTATACACGGCTACTTTTTAAGCAGGAGCCCGAATTTATGTGCTTGTTCAGATAAGCAAACTAAACTACTCATAATTTTAAAATCGCAAAAAAAAAACTGCTGTTCCATACATGGATGCAGCCTAACGTTGTTTTTGAGGATCCTGATGAACTCACGAGTTCACGTGGATCCTCTAGGGGATCGGTCTAGAGGATCCTGGTGGCATTACCAACTATTATCTATTCTGTGGCATTACTCAAATTTTCTACATCCAGCGTACCTAGATCCTAGATCTGATGCTAGACACCTAGATCTATGATATGACATACACCCAGATCTGATTCTTCAGATTCTTTATGCAGCCAATCTCTCAAATGGCCATCGTTATTGCGACGTATGGTGCCATCAAGCTGTTATTTTTTAATACTGTGTAACGTGATAAAATAAAAAGTAGACGTTGCAGAATCACACTGATTTAATTTCGATTTACAATCGGGCAGAGCTCCGTCTTAGCAACAGTAAAACAGAGAAGTGATCTAAATATAAGATGGCGCGGCATTTTATAGTTTCTCCGATAGTAAGGCGCTAGCTTGGCTTGGCTCTGATTGGCTGGCTTGGGCTGGCTGGCACATGGCTGCACGTGCTTGGCTCTGATTGGCTAGCGTGGGCTGGCTGGCAAATGGCTGCACGTGCTTGGCTCTGATTGGCTGGCTTTGGCTGGCTTGCGATTGGCTGTGGCGGTGTGGCGCGTAACAGTCGGCCGTCCTGAAACAATCATTGCTCCCGCAATGGAAAAACACGTGGTTAGCTTTTAAGTAGGTCAATGAGATCTTCGGTTTCAAGCTGGTCATCAGAGCTACTGGCACTGTATGATATAGGGTACTGTGATTTTGTGATAGGGCCTCAAGAGTCCAATGCAATCAGGCTAGTAAAGGCCTTGTAGCCTCGGAACCCCTTAATACTGAGGATTCCGTATATGTCATTACCCACACCTTAGTAATGATATATGGGCCAGAGTAAATATCATCAAGCCTAGTGCTCACTCTTGTTACACTACTTGTGGGTGCTTGCCGCCAAAGAACTAAATCTCCCTTTCTGTAAATTCGACTAGTTTTCCTTTTTTTTATCGAAGTTACGCTTCATCTTATGGCTTTCTAATTTTAATCGCGCACTAGATCTATTATTACGCCTGATTTCAACCGATTCATTATTACTTTCATAACATCAAATCATAGGGCTATACGACTATGTTGTACTTTCATTTACAGTATTATTAACACCCCAAATAATGTCAGGTAAGCTATTGGCCCAATTATTAGAAGTCTGGCTAGGATCAATCGCACGTAACCCATTCAGTAAGATCCAATTCCACTTAACCATTGGCTCGTGGACATGCAACAGATGTCAAAATGTACTTAAATTGCTTGTCAGTTGATTTTTTTTAAATATCTGCTAGTAAAAGCTTTGCCATGATCACTGACAAGTTTATGAGGGTAACCAAATAAACTAAGTATTTTTTAAAGTGTTCTTATTGTTTTTTACTGAATTGACCGTGGGTGGGCTCAGCAATAACAAATTTAGAGAAATTATCCTACTTACTACTAATATTATAAACGTGAAAGTGTGGATGTTTGGATATTTGGATGTTTGTTACTCAATCACTCAAAAACGGCTGAACGGATTTGGATGAAATTTGGCATGCATGTAGCCTTTGACATGGAAAAGAACGTGACATAGGCTACCTTTTATCCCGATTCCTTAAGTAGTTCCCGAGGGAAAATTAAAAATTGTTCAAAATTAAAGTCCACGCAGACGAAGTCGCGGGCAGAAGCTAGTCTGTAATAACCAACATATATTGATAACCTTTTGCTGTTCTACAAAAGGGGCATATGGTCGACATGAACCATGACCATGGGTTCTGTGGGTTTCGGAATAGGGAACAATGTACCATTTACTCCCTCTTTATTAAATCTATACATTTTTGAAAGCCTACATGACTTATATCATTGTGGTGCATCTGAACTAGTCTATCTGATCAATGCAGACACTACGAGGCGATTACCATACAATGTCTTCCTATAGAGTCTATCATCTGAGAGCACATAGTTGTTTATATCAGGGGCAGCTGAGCTACCTTTAAGCTGAACAATGATACCCCTTAACTTGTCATCCTGGTACTGGACTGTATAGAACCCATCTGACACTTCAAGGCGGTTGACATTAATAGCATCGATGGGATTTCTACTCAACGCGTCTACGTGTTAAATTTTTTCCCCAGACCATATTGTACACTCATGTCAAAATCTTGTATTGACAGCCAGCACCTAGCAATACGTGGGATAAGGTCACGTTTAGTAAGGGTGGCGCGAACGGCAGTACAGTCAGTTACCACTTTTACATGTATCCCTACTATAATACACTCTAAACCTACACATAGATTCTACTACGGCAAGCGTTTCAAGCTCGTAACTGTGGTATATACTTTCTTCTTTACTCGTTGCCCTACTGAAATACATGACAGGCCTAAGGGAATTATCAGTGTATTTTTGTAAAAAAAATACCTGCGGTACCGGATTTGCATGCATCGGTGTGAATCTCAGTTGGTAATACAGGGTCATATAAAGCCAGTATTGGCCTTGTACACAAACACAGTTTTAATTATTGAAAACTATCGACTTGTTCAGTGCCCCATTTCCATAACTGCGTTTTTCTTTGTTAAATCTGTTAAAGGGCGAGCAATTAAATTGCGAAGCTTTTAATAAATTTACGGAAATAGCTACATAGCCCTATAAATTGACGTATTTCATGAACACTACTAGGGGTAGGAAACTGTGACACTGCTAACAATTTTGATTCACCTGGTTGAATGCCATTCGAAGATATCTCATGTCCTAAGTATGTAATTTTGTTTTATAAAAATGAACACTTACTAACATTTCACTTTAAAATTTCCGATCTTCATTTATAAAGAACTTTTTGTAAAATATCTAAACCTGACTGAACATCAAAAGAGGGTAGCAACAAATTGTCTAAGAATGCTAAAATTTCATATTTATCGGGAAAGTCATTGTGGGTTTTTGAACTACCGCCTTTTGTGATTGGAATTTCGTATTGAATCTACAACCTTATTCATTATTCGTGTAACAACAGAAGGTGCGTTATCTAAGCCAAACGGAACACGCGTATATTCAAATACCAATGTGGCGTTATAAAGGCTGTTTTGTGGTTATCTGCAGGGTCGATTTTGACCTGATGGTAACTTTGTGCCAAATTAAGACTCGTAAAGAAATTCTTAACGGCTAATTTGGAGACCTAATCATCGATATTAGGCAAGGGTCAACACAAAGTCTACTATCGCCGTTCTTTTTTTTTACGATTACGGGAGAAGCAAAACATGATTCAGATTCTTGAACTATACCTGCGTCTAGCAATTCAGACACTTTGGATCTAACTACTGACTGTGCAACAAGCTGTAAGGTTGACGGTATATAGGCTGTTCACTTGTTAACTTTATTTTTATGTTTAATAAATCTGTACATCCTAAGTCTTGTGTTTTACTCGCAAATTAGTCAGGGAAATTGATTAGTAAAGCAATCAAATAATCATAATCGGTTTTTATTCAATAGATCTGAACTGATTTCCTCTATGTTTGATGCCCCGATTGTGTTAATATTGGCTTGGCTAGTGTGCAATAGATTATTTTGGCTACAAAGGTAGTGCAATAAAATAATGTGGGCTAACCTGAACCTCCGGAGGCGGTGTAGTAGTGCAGCTGGTGGCTCTGCTCAGCACTTCGCTCTGCTTCTTGCTAACGAGGCAGACATTTTTTTGTTTCCTTGTCGGCTGACGACATCGTTACTTGACGGGCTTGTTCCAATCCAAATTGACGGTGGCTGGTAGTCATCCATCACACATAGGACGCCTTCGTATAATTCTTCGGGTCGCTCGCAATGATATGCTCTCGCATTCGCTTGTGCTGGTGGTGGTAGAACGCGAATGATGCATGAGACAACTGCGCTGTCTGACAACTTACACCGAAAACACATGGCGACTTTGTCCTGATAATATTTGGTCATCGAATCCATATTTGCGATGTCTGGGAAATGCACGTATCAACATTTGCTTCCAGTCTTCCCAAGAGTAATCGTATTCATCCAGTCGGTTGTACCATCTTCATGCTTGACCTCCTTATTCTATCTGGCAGATGAAACGACTTCGTGTTATCGCACCATCCATATGAATTTTACCAAGTTAATCAAATTTTTTTTTTGTGAGCCATGCCGTCGCGTAGTATACTCTTCGCTATCCGGGTCGAACTCGGGGATTAGCAAGGCTGCACGGGGTTCTTTTCTTGTAGTGACGGAGGGTATTTCGTTATTTAAAGAACTCATGGCTTTTGTACCTCTGATTTCAAAAGCTTGCGTAGGATTTTTCGAGCTGAAGGCGAGGCTGGTGGCGAAACTTTGTCTTCGTTTTCACTAGTTGTCTCGGATGAATCTTCACGCGGAGATTTACCCCATACGTGCGGACGGACCAGGCGGCCTACACTCGACGCATTGACGTAACTACGTTTTAGGTTTTTTTTTTAATATTTATCCCACTTCTGATATGTAACGTGATAAAATAAAAAGTAGACGTTGCAGAATCACACTGATTTAATTTCGATTTACAATCGGGCAGAGCTCCGTCTTAGCAACAGTAAAACAGAGAAGTGATCTAAATATAAGATGGCGCGGCATTTTATAGTTTCTCCGATAGTAAGGCGCTAGCTTGGCTTGGCTCTGATTGGCTGGCTTGGGCTGGCTGGCACATGGCTGCACGTGCTTGGCTCTGATTGGCTGGCGTGGGCTGGCTGGCAAATGGCTGCACGTGCTTGGCTCTGATTGGCTGGCTTTGGCTGGCTTGCGATTGGCTGTGGCGGTGTGGCGCGTAACAACTGTTTTATCGTCTCAGCCGCACGACACTCACTGCTGGGTATAGGCGTCCCCCATGGATCCCCACAACTATCGGTCTTGTGCTGCCCGGTCCACCTGGAGACCTATTTTTGAATTACGTATGCGATTTAGAAATCACCGCTGACTAAATAGTCAGCGATGACTTTGAAGTCACGAATTCCTAAACATCCTATTTTTGAAAGTCGAACGCAGAGCTGCCAAAATAGATAATGTACACACATACGTAAGGGTTCGGTTCCACGCAGAATGTAGCCATTTTCGGTATATACCGGTTATTATACGGCTAAAAATTCATTGCAACTAGGCCAAAATAATAAGAAAATACTGGTCTAAGTTTGTTTGTGACACAAATTTAAAAGATTTTAAACTTATACACGGTTATTTTTTATCACCCTGGAAAATGTTAGGGACGCTTCAGGACACATCCAATATTATATAAAAAATAAAAAAAATTAAATAAAAAATAAAAAAAATATATAAAAAAACTAAAAAAATCTCTAAAAATGCTGCTCTCAACTAGTGCAGCATTTTTTGTATTAAAAAAAATTAAAAATAAGTGAGTTATTTTTTTTATTTATATTTAAATCATTCTAATACCATGTCGTGAAGCGTCCCTTAAATTTTCCAGGGTGATAAAAAATAACCGTGTATATTTACTTATTTGACAAATTTTAAAAATTTTAAATCCAACTCAAAATCAACATACATAAACTTGTCAATATGTTCTCTAAACAAAACACAGATAACGTTTCCACAGTTATGTATGACTTGTTTACGAGTGGGTGAGGGCACTCGTAATGAAATCACATCCGTGACTAAGGTAGTCACATTAGTGATATTCAAAAATAAGAATTATTGAAAATCGGTGATTATTAGTCATATCGGTGATTTCGAAGTCGCATACGTAATTCAAAAATAGCTCTCCTGGTCGGGGGCCTACCCTACCCACTGAGCGTCATCCGGTACGTGTCGGCATTCAAGAACCGTTCGGCCCCAACCACCACTCGAAGGATTGCTCATCTGAAGTGGTCAGCTGAGCATCCTTCGAAAAATGTCGGTCACTTTAGTCACGGTAATTATTATACTCGGGTCTTTTCATTTCAGATCCGATCACGTAGGGAGACCCTAAGCATTGCTCTCTCCATTGCCCGCTGAGTGACTTTTAGCCTTCGGACGAGGCCTACTGTAACTGGCAATACTGTTTAATCAGAGCAAATACGTAATGCTAAGGTTAAAGGGGGCTGTTGAGCGTTGGTAATAAATGCCTACAACACCAGACAGATTCAGATACCTATCTGCAGACCCCTTAAAGGCCAATGAGTATTTTAATAACTTATGACATAAGTTGTAGTAACCAGTAATTTGTCTTACTATATTAGGGCTAGCACCGCTGCTAAGCGACAGAAATAGACAGGTATAGATATCTTGCCATCATACGATTCAGTAGATGTAATTAATTTCACTCGTTTTCCTAACTAAAAAAAGTGTTGAATTGCATTACAATGGCATGACAATGAAAGTACCTAACATATAATGTTACCTATTAGCCGCTTGTTGGCGACATTGATGGCATTTCTACATTAATTTACTACCAAAAAATCAATGCATTTCTATTTCTATTCTACAGTATGTCTACAGTTCTTTGGATCTCAAAATAATGTGTTACTTACCTATTGTCGTGGCGTTTTATATGAACCGTTATGCATACAATAGGTTACACGACATAAGAACAAAAACGGATTAATAACTTTAAGGAGTAACATAGGTTGTTCACGAAGTATCGTCTTATCTATACGTATTGAGAGCCATACTCGATGGAGCGGGTCATACGGCCCGCTTTACTCTCTGCACGGAAGCCGAGAAATTCTCAGTAACGACAGGAAACCTAGACGCATCTAGGACGTATTACACCTGTCCCTTCCGTTAGGGGGACCGCGAGAGCTGCCTTCAACAACACAACCCTTCATCAACACAACCACGGGGGCTCACCCCCTCACAGACCTCCAACCTCCCCTATAGTCTGCCCATGCCTCGCAACTTATTTACGGTCTTACTTCCGCTTTAACTGCGTCCTTACTTGACGCTTTAACTGCGTCCTTACTTGACGCTTTAACTGCGTCCTTACTTGACGCTCCTGATCTCTCTCTCACACAACTAGGCGGTTTCATCGCCTGCATCACCAGATGCCTCATGTGGTCCAGACCACGTGCCCTTGACGCATCAGTGTACGCCCCCAGGCTCCCTTGACGCATCAGTGTACGCCCCCAGGCTGCCCTTGACGCATCAGTGTACGCCCCCAGGCTCCCTTGACGCATCAGTGTACGCCCCCAGGAAACGAGATCAGGAAAGGCCGAGCTCTCCGGCCACTGTTGGACACACAGAAAATAGAAACCTCTTCCAGTGTTCTGTGGTTGAACATATCAGATGGACCATACTTCATGAACTTGCACAATTCTTAACTAAGCCATCAGGCACTTACCATAATATATCCTTATATTATATATTCATAACCCCGCCACTTGGCCAGTTCACACTCTCACCTGCTGCACCTTTCTTCGCTCCCAGGTCTCGCCTTTCTCACCTGATCACTATGATGTTCAGAACCGAAGTGAACAAGTCACAAGAGAAAGCCACATGTCTGCCTTATAGGCAAAGCAGGGTAACATTCTTAAAATACCGACACAGTACAATACCATTATTACCACTGAGTCGACACAACGCTATTTATACTGACAAAGGGATTGGGAATGCTGCTGGTAGTATCGGTAACATTAATAATTCACATAATTAGATTCATAATTTATTTATTACCCATAACAATATTAGAAAACATAATCATTGTATCAATTTATTCATTTCGTTTCTTACCGGAAGTAGACAGAGTATTCGCGGTACTCCGCGACACTCCCGACGGCAAAAGAGAAAGAAGTTTGTAGTACAGTAAATGACGAGCCCATTGAGCATTTTTTTTTTTCATGCTCGAGGCTGCCTTTCTTCTGGCCCTCACAATATGGGTCTTCCTAATCATTAACTTCTGCTATATCTGATGAGTCATCCACACGTGTTATAGTAGTAGACAAACTTCTGCCGGTCTCTTCAAACAGCCTCCGCCATGCTTGATACATAACTAAAGAGATCAAAAATTGTTTTAATGCTTAACGTGTAGGCGACACCAGCTCAGTATCCCGTTTATACCCATTCATTTTTTTAACGAAATCAAGCTCGGAATGGGAAGTATTTCCTTCAACATATCACCAGTTGGTCAGATGAAGACAAGTTACATCCCTATACATTAGTCCTATACGTTCATTTCAAGTTTCTTTTCCATGGCCTGCACCAGGAAAAATTAAATTGGAAACATCTTTAACTCCTCCTACTATATACTTATCTTACTAACTCATTCTTGTACTCTATGCATTGTGGGCAATTCACCAACTTTATATTCTTCACTAGATAACCAGATCTCCTCCAGTAGGACCTCCCCAAACAAAAGAAAGTTGATGTGGTCAAAATCTGTCCCAATATAAGAGGTTCGTTTCAAAAACTATAATTAACATAACTTTTAGTTATGTAATTTAATATCTTTCTCTTGTCTTAATGGTAATAGGGTAACAGCCACCACTGCTAATTTAACAGTACCAACTATCTATCTATAATCTATAAATATTTATCTTGATTTTTTTTTTTTTTTTAATATATTTGACATAATGTGCACTGTATAGGTTGCTGAGGTCTCAGAACAATAATCTGAGGCTGAGGTATAGGTACAATTTGTTCATAATAACCATGGATAGGTACATCTAACCACTGTTAAGCATTTCTAGATGTTCAAAAATAGAAATCATTTTAAGTTACCTATCTTTCTAGGAGTTCCTTATAGGGACCATGTGTAGAAATCATTTTAACACATATTATTTTTATGTAACCTAAAAAGATATTCATTCCAAAGAACTATAAGACTTTTTTTTTTTTTTTGTGAGTTTGCACTTCCTTAAAAATCTAAATACGTCGAGAAACGAGCAAATCAAAACAAGAAGAAATCCTGACCCAAACGGTTCGGAAATCGCGTCCTCAGCATACCGTGTCAAAAACCCTGATCAATGTGGTCACCGAAGACCCACCAGTCCGGGCGAAATCTCGACTTTTGCCATTTTAACTTTGTAAACCCAGACACTTAACTTTGTCAAGCCCAAACAGACTTTATTCATTGCTAACCACGAATTGTATGCTACAAATTCGCACAGTCCACACAAGCCCCCATCGAGGGGTTCGAGTCCATCCCAATACAGGGCGTCCAGGTCTCACTCAAAACCACGCCGGGCCAGCGCGGGTCGGTCGACCTCACATACAACCCCGAAGCTCCTCGCAGAAGCACGCAGGCTCCCTACCGCAGGCGCATCGGATGCACATACGAAAATCAAAAAGGCGAGGAAAATAAAACACTGTCACATGGCAGGATCGAACCCCGGATCCCCCGACCAGAAGGCCAGCGCCGAGTCCACAGCGCCACCAATGCCCAACACATCAATCAAATCACTATAAATTATGAACGTGGCATTTGTTACTTATTATTGTCATAAGATTTACACAAAACACATATTGTATCAGTAAGAAAACGCTTAAAATTATTAAAATAGCAGTCCATAAAGTCAACAAGTCATCCTCAGCACATTCACAGTTTAACAATGTATATTGTCAAACTGTGTCACATTTTAGTGGGATACCTACCATGGTCACAAATATAGTAACCTCTGTGACCCCTCGTCCTTCTCCCACATCCATTATAATGCCAATTTATTATGCCTTAGTGTTACCAAATCTTTGGGTACAGAAGAATCAATCCGACCTGCGTCGGGCGGTATACCATGTATATGCCAGAATAGATAACAGTACATACAGAAGTTTCACTTCTTTGATCTCCGAAAAAGTCGACACTTTAAATAACTATCTTTGAGCATCAAGCCGAATCACACCCCAATACCATGCGTTAGCGTATGTTATTCGTACTCTTACAGCCTCACGTCGCTACCAGCTTCGAGCGATAGGCTTGTTGCTGATGGTTAACAATTAAGCGCGCGAAACGCCACCACTCACTGTAAGTATGTACCGTACTATTATTTATTCTGTGCCAATATCAAGAGCGCGGCAGCACCGCCGCCTTTGCACTCTCAGTGTGCGCGGAACGGTAGGCACCTAGGCCTTACCGTGATCGCTCATAGCTACGCTAAAACAAAACTAAAACAGAGACGCAGCTCATGAACTACGTGTTTTTGATTAAGGGGATTAAGTTCCATGACAATGGGAACTAATTATATAGTTATGACATTGCTAATATATTGAAAACAATGTCAAGTATCTTCAGCATTATAATTACTATCAATAAAATATGAAATTTCGCCTTTATCTTTTATTATATGATAATGCAATATAAAAGTTATCATTATTACTACTCAACTTATCAATTAACATTTTTGCTGGATTTCGCAGTTCATTACTTCATATTTAGACCATTAGGTTTACATGAAGCAAAAAATATTACCAATTAACATACTCGTACATTAATGGTAACATTGTGAGTGTAACCTTAATCATAGGCAGCAACTACACATAGAAAAATTAACAACAAAATACTAGAAGCAAACATTCAAATCATTTTAAATTCAAACTATAACACTATTTTAATCCATCAAACATGCCTATTTGTAGCATCATTCGTACATTGTGAAAGATGCTATGTTCCGATGGTTATTCTAAATTTGAATTTACAATAAGAATGTATAAAGAAATGATGAATGGTGAAGCCAATTGCTTATTCATACTTACAAGGCATGTGGATTTGATTTTTTGTATAGCAGTGGTTCCCATCCTTTTCATTTCCAGGGACCCTTATGTACCTACAAAAACCTCAATAAATGTTATAGAATATTATTGTAAATAACTTAATAGTGTCGTGCCATTCATCTTTTACACATATTTGTAGGACTAATATTATTGCTCGAAGCAACCAGCAAATTATCATTATGTTCTCAGTCGATTCGAACCTTGTTCTGAGATTCCAGAGAGACCCACAAAGATCTGCTCCGAGGAGTAGGTAAGTTTGCATTTGCGGACCACTTGTCTCCGCGTACTACTGGCTGGGAACCACTGGTATAACGAAATAATATTGGCTGCATATGTAACAAATCATTTATAAAGCCTTTGAATTCACAATTCATTTCTTTGCCAATTAATTGTTACAGACTACACAATTCACATTTTTAAGAAAAAAGACTAGCGTTTGACTCTATTACCAATGCTACGATTAATTACTTACCATTAAAAATTTGCAAAGTTTGATCTTTTATATACCTGTTAATTCTAATTTATTGTAAATTAACACTCTTCCTTTCTTCAGTATCTGTCTACAGGCAACTACAGATGAAATTGCTCTATTGCTATAATTCTGTCTTTAAAATGCAAACCAATTTTTAATGCAATTGACCCATATAAACCATAGGTATAGAGATTGTCTTCAGCAATGTAACCGTTTATTTAATAGCCGCCATTCCATCTAGCTGTTTGTTAGAGATCTTGTTCACTTTATTTTCATCAGATCAGAGGAAGTATCTTTAATGTTGGCTTTATTAGTTTAGAATCAAGCATACTTTCTATGCACGTTGTAAAAAACTTTTGCACCAGTGGTCTGGAACTTAATTCCATGACAAGCGAGTTACAATTTTACAAACAGAGCTTTCTTACTCCATTCGAAAGTATTTCACTTATGGAGTATTCTTACCAGTTGGTGCCCCATGGGTATCTAACATATCAGAAGTGCACCTAACTATGTTGTTAATATTTTGTATACATTTTATAATTATGTGCACCTCATCATTTATCTAAAAATATACTATAGAAACCATCAGATATTTAGAGGCAAGCTATGTCTTTAAGCACTAAGAAACAGCAAGAATGGTCAAATTAAATCAAAATCAAATCAGTTTATTAATTCGTTATTACAGGTTACAATGGTTGGCATGTTTTGGTGCTAGCATTATTTTCATGGCGTTACCTACCAGTGAAACTCAACTAATTATGGTAGTTTAAAATAAAAAGGTCAAAGTTTATCTTCAAAAAAAACATGATATTAACTTGCAAATGTTAAGCAAATTTATACCACCACTAAACAGTGTCCATTTACTTAGCCACTTGGTGATGTTTTAAAATGTAAGTAAAATAATGTAACATGACCACACAAGGTCGAAATATTTTCAAGACTTAAGTAGCACTTAGTATCGAAATAACACAAGGAAGAAGAAATTCTTTGGAATAACTTGTAACATGTAGGTAATACAACAGTTACTTACCTATGTATGAGTGAATTCACTAGTTACAATGTACTGAAATGACTTGAAAATGGTATTTCATTTCCCCCTTTCCAATAATCCCATATATATATTTTTTTCAATCATTGTGGTTTTGAATTTTCTCATCCACAAACTGTAGGTATGTAATAATTTTCACAAGTATTTCGTAAAATAAAGCAGGTTATCACTTACCTACAATTCCTACAAACTAATATGAGTTTATATATCTTAATATACTCATATACTTTATGAAACCGATGCAAGCAATTTTTCCATTCCAATTATAGCAACCAAATAATAAACTTTTCTTTCTTTCTTTCAATTCAATAATATGTTATTATTGGTCAGCCAATACCTAGTTCCACTAACTTCTAAGCACTTTAAATTAATCACCATTGGACTAAATACACTATGGATAGGTCAATTAACAGTCGCTTCGCATTTTAGTAAAGAACACAAAATGCATAATAATACAATAAGTAAGTAAAAACCCACGAATTTAAGAACACCTTTGAATAAAAGACAAGAACGTAATTCCGTAACTGTAATAAACAAAGACACATTTAACACAAATAAAGGAAGGTAGATACACATAGGAGTAAGGCAGACTGATAATTAATTTTATTTGATTGCTTCGGGTAGTCCGTTTAATATCCGAACCATAGTAATCAATGATTACTGGGCTCATTACAAAATTTGCATATTCAAATAATAGGTAGGTAAATTATAAAGAACCTCGTAAGTAAACGTTAACTTAACGAAATTGTTAGGTTAATCCCAAGGAGAGACGACAACTCAGCCACCCACGCGGGTGCTCGGTCTATCGCGTTGCAGAGAAGAGAGCCAAGAGCGGTGCCTGGGGCTTATGACCCAGGTGCAGGTTTAAGTGGCCACTTTATAATGCATTAACATTCACCTTCACCACCCCGGCTCCTCTCTCTGCCTAACCATAATTAATAATTATTTAATACGATTCCGTAAGTGAAGAAACTTAAACGTAAACAAATGGTCACAGCACTCACAGCAGTTCACTGGTTTTCAAAACTCAATGCCCTAACAAAATAATTCTTGTAATATTACTCCAACCTCACAAATAACACGTGGGCGAATGTTACTCCAATCACCGGGAAAATAGTAATCCAACATAACCTGTCGGGATTCTCGTAATTCAAGCCCTTTTATACTCGAATATAGATCCCAGCACCTCCACCATTTTATGTCGTGGCGTTTTATATGAACCGTTATGCATACAATAGGTTACACGACATAAGAACAAAAACGGATTAATAACTTTAAGGAGTAATCGTCTTATCTATACGTATTGAGAGCCATACTCGATGGAGCGGGTCATACGGCCCGCTTTACTCTCTGCACGGAAGTCGAGAAATTCTCAGTAACGACAGGAAACCTAGACGCATCTAGGACGTATTACACCTGTCCCTTCCGTTAGGGGGACCGCGAGAGCTGCCTTCAACAACACAACCCTTCATCAACACAACCACGGGGGCTCACCCCCTCACAGACCTCCAACCTCCCCTATAGTCTGCCCATGCCTCGCAACTTATTTACGGTCTTACTTCCGCTTTAACTGCGTCCTTACTTGACGCTTTAACTGCGTCCTTACTTGACGCTTTAACTGCGTCCTTACTTGACGCTCCTGATCTCTCTCTCACACAACTAGGCGGTTTCATCGCCTGCATCACCAGATGCCTCATGTGGTCCAGACCACGTGCCCTTGACGCATCAGTGTACGCCCCCAGGCTCCCTTGACGCATCAGTGTACGCCCCCAGGCTGCCCTTGACGCATCAGTGTACGCCCCCAGGCTCCCTTGACGCATCAGTGTACGCCCCCAGGAAACGAGATAAGGAAAGGCCGAGCTCTCCGGCCACTGTTGGACACACAGAAAATAGAAACCTCTTCCAGTGTTCTGTGGTTGAACATATCAGATGGACCATACTTCATGAACTTGCACAATTCTTAACTAAGCCATCAGGCACTTACCATAATATATCCTTATATTATATATTCATAACCCCGCCACTTGGCCAGTTCACACTCTCACCTGCTGCACCTTTCTTCGCTCCCAGCTCTCGCCTTTCTCACCTGATCACTATGATGTTCAGAACCGAAGTGAACAAGTCACAAGAGAAAGCCACATGTCTGCCTTATAGGCAAAGCAGGGTAACATTCTTAAAATACCGACACAGTACAATACCATTATTACCACTGAGTCGACACAACGCTATTTATACTGACAAAGGGATTGGGAATGCTGCTGGTAGTATCGGTAACATTAATAATTCACATAATTAGATTCATAATTTATTTATTACCCATAACAATATTAGAAAACATAATCATTGTATCAATTTATTCATTTCGTTTCTTACCGGAAGTAGACAGAGTATTCGCGGTACTCCGCGACACCTATTGTTCTGAGAGTTGGATGCATACTTAAATATAGCACTGAGAAATGAATATATCCGATTCCTTTTAATCGAAACCTTTTAAATATGTATTCAGCATTGATTTACTACCAAAGTTTGGTAGTAAATCAATGGTATTCAGTGACAGGAGGGAGAATGGGGCATTCTGTTTGGTTGAGACAAGAATGAGAAACTTTTGCAGTTTTTATTTTGTAGAATCGGCCCTCTCTACTTAGTCATTAGTAAACCTGTTTGTTAAAATAGTCAATAGAAATTAACAATAGAGTTGAATGCTTTTATATCTTGCTTTATGTACCTATATGCTAATACTGACATGTCAAATGTCACCGTCGATACGTAAAAAGGTCGAATGGGAGGTATTTTTTCTTTTATCGATTTCCTCATTAGTGTGTATTTTTTACAGCGTGTACTGTATGATATATTGCACAGTGTACGGTGTACCTACCTACTGTGCAATAACGCAATAAATTAATCCATTATTTTCAAAATTTTAACACATTTATGACAGAGTACTATGTAGTGTTTAAAATAATGGATTAATTTATTTACTTTTGTAATAAGTTATCCTGAAGCTATTCATAACCTCGAAAGTCGTCTTTCAATTTTGGCGTATAACAAAAACGACGGCTGTTTAAGTATGCAGAGGCCATAATAGCTTTACTGTACTGTAAGAAACATTTGTATCAAAAATTCTTCCTTTTGTGTATAAATAGAATCGCACTTACCTGTCTGTCGAAGTACCTACCTAAAATTACCTAATACTTACCTAAAAAGGCTCCAGTGCTATATACCTAGAGTCAGAACTCACTTGACCGGCCCACCTGCACATATACATTTTATTACTAACATGACCATTTTATGTCCTGTGCAGATTCGAGGACAAACAAATTCCCGTTCGTGTCAAGCCCGGTGCCGATCCTGGTGGTGATGTACGTGTACCACCGGTTCGTGAGGTCGTGGGGACCCGCCTTTATGGCGAACCGGCCGCCGTACAACCTCAAGAAGGTCATCATAGTCTACAACGTAGTGCAGATATTCCTGTCCACATACTTGGCTCTGCAGGTCAGTATAGCTGTTGTTTTCTGTGTAGGTAGCTACTGTAGTATTTTATTCTCTGTGGTATAGGTACTAATACTTACTAGCGAATCAATTCAAGCTTAGTACGTTGATAATAGTCCAAGAAATTAATTTCTGCTAGTAATGTTTCGTCCATGTGGTGATGCATTTAAAACTCCGAATCAGATGGATGGATATAAAGGAAAATGTCATGTCGCTGCTCTGATAATCTGGTGGGTGATATTGTATCTCATCCGCAATCGGCCATCGTATAGATTTGACTATTCTGTTTTATTAAAACTGATTTTTAATATGTTTGACATTCTGTAACGTTGTCGTCATGTTGTCGTCTGAATGATCTTGGTATATTTGTTGAATAAATCAACCAATACTTATAGCTATTAATCATAATTTCGCTTCAAAACCGCCACTATTACGAGCGACATAAGAACGGTCCAAAGGTCAGACAGTATAGCTTGAGCTTAGTCGACAAAGTTGCCGGTCTACCAATAGAGTTTTTTTGGTCAGCGATATTTGAAAAAGTAAAAGCGTTAAAACGGGTTTTTATATTATATAAAATAGAAGTATTTTAGGATTTTCATATATGATTTAAATGATTGCTTTATACCTCATTGTTTGAAATAATGCTTCCCAAAAAAACTCTACTGGTAGACCGCGAACTTTGTCGACTATACATGTGGCTCTTGTGAGATTCGCAGCAAATATGCAACCCCAACAAGAAATCCACATGTTGCCAACTTATGCTAAAAGATGTTAAGTTGACAGTACCCAGTAATATCACAGCCTGTCTTACCAGCCGGAACTGGAACACAAAACTCTGGTTCAATCACTCATTTAAATAAATGGCAGATTTAAGGGGAATTACTGAAATTAATAAATAATGTAAATATAATAGTCCCAAAATGATATAGAACTGGTTTAAAAACCCAGACACTAAGTACTAACAAAAACACTGATACAAGAATGATAAGCGTTATTAATGTACTGTGACTAAGGCTGTGGTCGGAAATTTGGATGCCGCCAGCAAATAAATATTGGTTAATCGTTGCTGTTATAAGGTAATTAAGGTTGTGTCTATTTTCTGAGTGAATATTTTTATAATTTCCAGATTATAAAAAATATTGATTATTAGTGACGCTTCATTATATAGTGACGTAGACGAATCGTTTTTAATTAGACGATTTAAAATTGGAAGAAATAACTCTTTGGAGCTCTCAATTATTTTTTATAGGACCATGCCAAAAATGTTCAAAAAGTTAACACTACTTACTTATACTTTGATTATTGTCTTTAAAATATGGTTTCTTTCTACAATACTTAAGTAGATACCCGGCAGTAAATAATGCACATTGAGATTTGGAAAGATAAAATCTGAATGGCCGCTAATATACATAATAATATGTATAGAGTCGTTGTTGCGGGAAGTCATGCCTTAACATGTTGATTGCCAAGAATTTCCTAAGGTAGTCAAGCAATTTTTCAAATTTATTATAACCCACCAGCTTTAGTCATCTCGTGACCACGGATGCTGCAAAGCGTTCGAAACGTCGGGTTAAAGAAATATTTTTTTAAATGTCATTCTTGCTGTGCTTCAATAACTTTAATTTCTTTGTCTTTAGTTTAATTGAAAGTGCCTTCCCTAATGGTCAAATTGAATTTAACGGACCATTGCGCTGTGGTCGCTATTCCAATCACGCGATATCGCGTATAGGTACAGCAATAGATGTTGTTAAAAATATTTATGGCCATCGTTCTCAATTTCACAGTTATTGGGGCGTATTACACGACTCTATTCAGACTGTCTTTTATAAAGGAGAAGGAGGGATGCATGCACTTTGTCTGTCGAAATTGATAGCGAACGTGATAGATTTTGAGTGACACTATGAAGGGGCAGCTGCAACTAGATCTACATTATATTGATCTGTGAACTAGATGCCGGAGTGTTAGTGCTTCTTGCCACACATACAAGTAGAGCTGCCAACCGTCCCGTGTCAGGCGGGACGTCCCGTTTCCAGGGTTCAAATTATGCGTCCCGCAACACATCTGTGCGGGACACTAATTGTCCCGCTTTATGGTAAAGCCAGCCCGGTTAGACAAAAATTTTTCAGAAAATAAGTACTCCTTCATAAATCACAAAATAAATATGTAGGTACTCTTTCAAAAATAAAAACTAGTCGTAATTTTGCTTAGTTGATCGAGAAAAGTGCTTTTATACTGATTAATATTCCTATGTGTTAGGTTATAATTTTTTTTAATAGCAGAAATTTTATTTCGTTAATTTAATTTTAAATAAAACTGATTTAATTTATATTTCGTTTTTTTTTCTCGTTTATGCACGTATGTGTAGGCAGGTCCCGCTTTTTTTGGTCAAGTGTCGCATAAAAATTTCTCATGTCCCGGATAGCTGTGAATGGGAATTGGCAACTCTACATTTGCCATTTACATGTTGCCGAGTATACTAAATACCCTTCCGGAGGACTTTATCAAAAAAATTTTAAATGGCAATGAAAGGAGCTGCAGAGGGCTACTTTATTCTTATTATCTGTGGCAGTAACAGGTGTGATCTGGTGCATTAATATTTCTTTTTACCTTTTCTGTTGTGTTTGAGTGAGTGTGCGAATTCCATCGCGCCACATATAAACCCATACGGGGTTTTCGCTGGGGCGATGTTTTTTATGTTCATTATTGTTACCATTTATTATGAATAAAGAGAAGAAAAAAAAAAAACATACAACTCTTTATGAAGCTGAATCTAGTCAATAATTTCCTTCCAAAGGTCGGTATGCATGTTGACCCTACACTAAACGAGTTACAACGCACTTATTAAAACACCGCTGAAACCTGGTGAAACTTTATAAATTGACGAATAAAGAAGAAGGGGAAATAAATTCACGTACTGTATGATTGCCATATTTTATTGCAATACCATTATAGTATACTAGCTTTTGCCCGCGGCTTCGCTCGCGTTAAATTCGGGGTAACACCGAAGATTTCAAAAAAAAAAAATAAGGCAGGTATTTTTCGTTGGTAACAAAGAGTCTGTGTACCGATTTTTAGCTTCCTACCTTGAAAACTGCAAAAAGTCCCATATAAAATTTCACCCCCTCTTTTAAGGGGTTGGGGGCAGATTTCCAAAAAAAAATGATGCACGATTTTTTTGTTAGTCGCAAATAGTGCGCATACCAATTTTTAGCTTTCTACCTTGAAAATTGCGAAATGCTCCATACAAACTTTCACCCCCCATTTTAGGGAAGTGGGGGTTAGAAAGAGACAAAAAGTAGTCTATGTCACTCTCCATCCGTTCAACTATCTCCACTTAAAAAATCACTTCAATCCGTCGCTCCGTTTTGCCGTGAAAGACGGACAAACAAACACACACACACACTTTCCCATTTATAATATTAGTATGGATGACAATTGGGATGATGACTGAATTCAAATTTTCACGTCACTTAGAAAAAGATGCAATACATTAGATACAAGCATTTAAAGTTGTTAATTTGGAAGCGATTAGACAGAGAGATCCGACATCAACCGTGACGTCATCGTTGAGTACGGCCATATAAGCTCCATGTAAATTGCCGTTTTGCTAGAAAGAGATGGAGAAGAATCTTTAATACCTTATATCTTGGTTGTTTTTAAAGTTATTCGAAAACCGATTTTTTCTTTGTTTATTATATGAATGAGCTTATATTAAAGCAAAAAAATTTTTTAGTCATCTAGCTTATTCATGTCAATCAAAATTATGACACATAATAAAAAGGCGTTCACCAACAGTAGGTACTCTTATGTATTTATTGAAGGGTACCTATTATTTTTCTCGATCTTAATTATTTATTCGTTTTACAATTTATTCTACACAATAAAATACAATCACGGAAACATGAAAGTGGGTACCTACATAAAGGTTTGGCTTATCTCTTTCAGTTACAGCCGACCTGCAGTAGGGAAATTTTTAGCTAGAAGTACAGAGGCGGTGTGTACATACAAAATCAAACACTTTTAAACATTATACACATAAACAGCAAAAACTTTCAGCAAAAAACACGTACCAACTTGACTAAATGAATGAGGATGCAAAATAAAAGGTTTCAATCACAGAACACAGAAAGAGGTCTTTCTGTGTTCTGTGGTTTCAATAACGGGAGAGTCTGAATATTCCGAATTTGACCCTGGTGGGTGATTTTGTAACGCAATCGGCCATTGAATTGAATTTGTTAAATAAATCAACCAATACTTAAAGCTCATTTTGCTTTTCTTCATTACTTAAATCATTCAGTTTGATAACGATTGACGTTAAATCGATGAGTTACAAAATCACCACCCTGATTTTTCTCCACGGTCGAATTACCGTGCCAAATTCTTTGTATTTTATTCCAAAAAAATACGTCTAACTCAATTATTTTCTAATATGCAAATTGATTTATTATTCTGTTTCGTTTTTGTCCCTAGTGTCTAACAAGGCTATACCTGCCGGGAAACTACAGCGTTTGGTGCCAAAAGATAGTTTACGAAGATACGCCTCTCGAACGCGTGGTGGTCAGCCGCGTGTGGTTCTATTACATGATCAAGATCGTCGACTTGCTAGACACGGTAGATATTTTATTTTTAAAAAATATTTTTGTTTGCTTCCTTTTTATGTGATTTTTTAATGATTGCCTTGAAGTGATCGCTGTGTAGCAATGAGGCCGCTCTTTGTTATCGTTGTGTTATCTTGTTAAGTAATGTGCCTTAGTTAAAATTATCATACAGATAATTCATTTATTGCTTAATTTTTACAAAAACTACACCTGGCTGTTCACCTATTCGCTAACTCCACTTGCTAACTCAATCAGAACTATCATTTTATGCCTCAAAATTTTCAGTGTAATATCTATTTCTTTCAGGAGGTAGGTATATTCCATATCCATTACTGCTTTAATGAGTGTCGCCAATAAAAAACTACTCATTAATTAATAATGAATATAAAGTGTAATTCAATTTTACAATTCTGAATTGGCAACCGAAGTTAGCGGAAATTATAGTGCTTACTAAAACAGAGACACGCTTATCGCACATAGCGCTATCAAGTTCCCAATCACGCGATCATGGTAAGGGGACTAGTCGATAATTTACACCACAGTTGGATACTCGGATTGTGTAGGCAGCAAAATGATAACCAAAATACATTTATCGCGTTGAACTGTCAAAATTAGGGAGGCAGGGGCGGCCAACTTGATTTGGCCAAAGATCTCTAGCTGATTACTAACGAACCCCTATGCGATCTACCAATTACACACTAAATGACAAATGTCCCATCCAACACTCCCCCCCCCCCCCCCCCACCCTTCTCGCATGCCGAAAAAAGAGAGCTTCTATGCATGGATTAAAAGATAAATAATCTGATAGAACGGCCCTTAAGAAATAATACGAGATGATGCGCACAGTACTTAATTGGTGATTACGCTTCGCAGTCTGTTCGAAGTATTTTTACATATAAGTATTATCATTAGGTATCTGTTTTTATAACTTAGGATGTGTTTTTTGCTTTGCCACGATTGATCTTTTGGCTATCCCTGCCGTCGTCTATCCTCAAATGGAAATCCTTCATCCTTGTTGCACGCATCCCACTGATCTGAATCAGGGTCACACCTTCTGTGAAATGACGACTACGACGAAATAGTTTTCTCATGATATATCGGCTTGTGTGAGTTCTCCATCGCCCAGCGCGAGGACTAACCTCTAAGAGAAAGATTTGATTTTACTAAATAGCTTCTTGCGATACAGCATAGATTGGTTAATCGCAGTGCGCACATGGGTGTAGGTAATTATGATAATTTCAAAATCCGGCATGTATAGAAATCGTGCGGATTTCCTCAAATGAAAACACTCGTACAATCGCTTCTCAACGCACAACGCACAACAACAAATCCAGCAACCCGTGCTGGGTTTATTGTTGTGCTTGTGTTAACGGACGTACGTGCAATATTTAAAGAGATGATTAGAGATCGAATAGAATACTAATAAAGTTTAAGGGAGACAATCCAATCAAAAGGCGAGGGGTAGTTATATCGAGAATAATATGCAACGTGTTGCAAAAATCCCTTGCATTTTATTCAATGTGTATTAGTAACGTCATAAGCAATTAAAGTATGGGTACTGCAGTATTATATTAACTGTGGTATGGGTCATCAGCTTCCGTAGCTCTCCGATGAGACTGTTAATCAAGACAGTATGCAACAAACTAATTTAAAAAAAATAGGATATAGGTAGGTCAGGATCGGTCTACGCAGGATTGATCTTCGACTTTTAAATCTCTGTGACAGTGGTTCGATCGGTGTAGGGCGTTATTTTTTTCATAAATTTGTTATTTCATTATTTTGTATTTATTGCTTTTTTGTTTATAAATTACATTTGTGTTTTTTTATTTAGTAAGACCTTTTTTGTTTTTTTATTAATTAGTCTTTTTATTTAAAATTTTCTTTTCGGGAGAAAAAGATTTAAGTTAAGATTGAAAAAGCGATTTTAATACCCTAAATCAAATAGTTTTTCGAAAATTTTCAGTTAAATGCCTACGATCCGAAAAAAGTTTCACTTGCATCGTGGTTCCATAAAACCACACAATGATTTTTGTATGTACTCCGCTTTTGTGGGCCGATTTTCAAAATTATTTTTGTTATCGAAAGAGTATATTCCCGAGGCAGTCCCATTGTCACCAAGTCATGGTCTGATGATGGGATCCCAGGAAAATTGAGGGAAGCCCTTAAAATTTCATAGGCACGTCCAACGTGTTTCATGTTTTTTCTGAAGATATTCAGAGGTATTTGCATTTGGTAGTCATCATTCTATTAAAGATGTTATTGGCTCAAATTCTAATACGCATATATTAAAAATATAAAACCGACTTCAAAAACACCAAAGCACAGATAATATAATATTACCAAAAGCCATAATATAAATAATATAAGAATAGTAAAATATAAGAATACATCTATGTAACATCACAGTTTTATATTAAAGTCGGTGCCAAGCAATGATCACCTAGATAGAGAGTTTTAAAAAATATAATAAAAATGAATGTACTCGTTAAAATTTAACACCAACTTTAATATAAAAATGTGATGTTGCATGTATTCTTATATTACTTATGCCTTTTTGGTTTTATTTTTTGATATTTTTGTTCAGACAAAGTAGTAGTAGTAATAATTATATATATTGACGGCGCAATGACTGGCAAATTCAAAGCGATCTGATAGTTTTTTTTTAGACAATAAGTAACCCCAGTAACCTCCAGCCCCCCATCATCACAACAGCTCATATACGTCCCCACCGAGGGGCTCGAGCCTGCCCTAAGTTAGGGTGTTTTAGACCTTAGTCAACCACGCTGGCCTAGTGCGGATTGGTCGACTTCACCTTTGAATTCCTTCGCAGATGTATGCAGGTTGCCTCACAGTGTTTTTCTTCGCCGTAGGAGCGTCAGACAAATGTGCATATGAAATTCGAAAAACTAAAAACACATTGGTACATGGCGGTCTCGAACCCCGGACCTCCCGATTGGAAAGCAAGTGCCGAGTCCACAGCGCCACCGACGCTCCAATAACCAACCTAGAGTAAATCAAAAACTGCAGTACTATTACTTATTCTGTGACTGAAGGTTATTGTCATGCAAACAGAACAAGGAGTATTAAGCTGCGCCCCAACGAAAAATGTTGCGCGCCGCTGCGTAACGTCCATCAGTGTTGCTCGTTGCGTCGTGGGAACGGTGCTTCTCATCTTAGTGGAAACATCTTCCTTAGAAACTTCAACCAACTATCAGCATCAAATTCATAGAATTCATCAAATTTTTGTGTATTTTTGGATTCGTTGGTTGACATTTTTAAGAATTACCTTTGGGTATTTTGGTGATGGATCTCAATCTGGATTGGTTTACAGTTTCAACTAACTATCATAAAGTTGATCCATTTGTTAATTAATTGTACCTACTTTCAGTGGATAGCGATGCATTGTCATTCAATATATTTTATTTTAAATTGATAAAACCGCATTACATCCATTGTCACAAAAAAAACATTTTTGTGACAACGGATGTAATGTGGTTTCGTTAACAACGTATTTGATAAAATGTGCCTATTTAATAATATAAATATGAGAAACATATTCTACAAAGTTAAATTAATTTAGCCAATTTTTTGCCTAACTTGTAACACGTAATCCCGAAGGATTTAGGGTTAGAATATATTACTATAGGTAAGCATTTCTATTCACCAACGTATTAGTTCACCTTGTATCGTACGGGCTACTTGGCTAGTATGTATAAATTATTACAGCTTCACAAGAACATATAACATAATCATATATCCAAAAGCATTTATCGGTGTGGTGTTTTAGAATAAAACAAATATGGCCTTAAAAGTAATGCTAATTAAATTAAAGCTATAAGTAGCTAAACAATTAAACAAATGTAAACCAGTCAGTAGGTAAGCTGGGAGTTTGGATTTGGGACTTTTTATAAGAACTTCCCTGGTTTCCCTTCAAAACTTATATGGAGTCTTATAGGAACTATTGAAATATGTATGAACATCTTCAATTTCTCTACTTTCAGATATTCTTCGTGCTCCGAAAGAAATTTTCCCACGTGTCGTTTCTGCATGTCTACCACCACCTGGGCATGTGTCTGCTAGGCTTCATAGGCACAAAATATGTCCCAGGTAAAGTGCTCTAGCTCAATGTGTTTACATGGCATTATTTAGTATTTTTATCCGACTTCAAAAAAGGAGGAGGTTCTCAATTCGATGCGTATGTTTTTTTGTGTGTACGCGATTACGCCGCCAATTGCGAACCGATTTTCAAATTTCTTTTTGTATTCGATAGAATATACTCCAAGATTGGTCCCATGGTCACCAAAGTTAGGATCTGATAATCGAGGTAAACCCCTAAATTTTAAGGTTTGTCCAACGTGTTTTGTGTGTATATGTTACGTGATTACTCCGCCAATTGTGGACCGATTTTCAAAATTCTTTTTTTTATTTGATAGAGTATACTCCTAGGGTGGTCCTACCAAAGTCAGGATCTGATGATGAAAATCGTTTCGTTCACTAAAAAGATTTCATTCACTAAAAAGTTAAAAATAAAAAATATTTTACGAAATCTCAGAACCTACAAACTTGAAATTTGGCAGATAGGTTCCTTCGCATCATCCGCTAAGAACGGATTTTACGAAACTCCACCCCTAAGGGGGTAAAACGGGGGCTGGAAGATTTAGTATAGATATAACTAAGAAAGCGTTGAAGTCTTTTAAGGCGAAACGTAGTTTGCGGGCACAGCTAGTAAGAGTATAAAGTAAATAAAAAAACTATGTCGCCCCGTAAACATGATGCAGGTTTCGCAATAAACATGGCACGCGGTATCGACCCGGAGGTTTATTGTCCCAGAAAAAATCTGTCACAGTCACTTTTATTTAGATTAAAGATTTCCAACCTTTTATGGACTGCCAAAAAAATCCAATGCCCCCTTTTAGATAATAGTCAATTATACCAATTTTATGCAGTTTTCTTATTATTATTTTACGCTATTAAAATAAGATAAACTATAGCTGGATAAAATGTTTTTTCATGAAAATAGAGGTATTTTCAAAATATTTAATAACCTAAAAGTGAAGTTATTTCCTAAATAAATATTTTGAAATGTAATAAAAATAGTTTTCATATCCTCGTCGCCGGAAAGTAAAATTATCTATTTCAATTAAAGCCGAATTTAGACGGTTCATCAAAAGTGATTAATTTTTGCAAAGAATGATGAGCAGTGAATGCATTGTTTGTACTTATAGCCGGAAGCTTTCATCGCGAAGGCACATTCTGATGAACGTCAATTTAGACATTTCATTTTCGTTCTTTCATCGATGAAGCATCGAAAATCAAAGCAAAAATGAACCGTCTAATTTATTGACTAATGATTTTTTCGCCTCTTTTTTACTGTGATCCCGTTTTGCTTTTTCGACTTAGATACCCCCGAATTGGAGATCCGGCGATTCCCTTGGACACTGAAATAGCTTATTTTGTTGACCCTAGCGCTACTTTGAATACAGAACCTGCTTCTGATCTCGATCCTGTTACCTCAGTATTACTACCTCAAGCATATATTTTTTTCGTTACTAATACGATCATTTTAGAGTAATATACCTTTCTTTTTAACCCGGTGAAAAGATTTTATATCTACCGCAGGCAGGGTGGGGTCTGCCTGCGGTTATGTGGGACTCGTCCTTCGCCTGCTCGACACGCGCAGGGAACTCTTCGCAATCGCTGTGCGTGTCGATGGCGGTGCTGCCGGCTGTGCTGGGCCCCGCTTTAGGGTAGGGAGTGCCTGCGGAACACTACAGGCACCCCCTCAGCTTTAGCCCCACTCCGTCGCCCGCGACCCATCTGACTGTTGATGGAGGGCGTAATTTCGTCTCCTCCTTCCCAGCCGCCTTGGCGGGACGGGTCCGCGTCGGGATCATCTTCGCGGACCCGCTCGGCGGCCTTCTCTGCAAGAACTTCCTCGCAGAAAGTGGCCGCCGCCTCCGAGCCTGCTTTTTTTTTAATACTACGATGCCGGCAAACAAACTTACTGCTTCGCTGCCGACCATGACCTTAACGAAGGCGAGAGGTCTCCGCCGATACTGGCCTGTCGAGACAGATTTTCTGCTTAGTTTAGTTGGTGATATCGCTTCTGATTCCCCTTGCTAGCAACCACCGTTGTACCAATGTTCATAAAATTGTTGTGTTCCGTCAATTAGAGGCAAGTTAGTTAGACAATTCATCAGCTGTTGACGAGTCCAGGATTCTCCATCCGTCCACGTGGTTTATTCTGTACGTAAAAATTTTTCAGAACGAAAACGTTGGATTTTAAGACGTACCGTGCTTTCTTTTACACTAACTTCCACTTCCACATTGGCTAATTTTCATCAATAAACTAAATTAAGGAAATTGTAGTAAACTAGTCAATTCAAATCCTGAACTTGGTGAAATAAATGCATTGTGTAAATAATGGTCTGTAAATTATTAGTATGAACTTGGCACCCAAATAGATATCAATTCTTTTGTCGGCGAAGTCAACAACAACGCATATTCTATACTATATTGAACTTGGCTTTCATTTCACATTTATGTTTTGATGGGATATCATTACTTTTCGTAAAAATGATTAGTATTCATCAGACAATTGGGATGATGACTGAATTCTAATTTTTACGTCTCGTCATTAAATATTAAAATAACGTGGAAAATGATGCAGTGCTGTGAAATCAGAATTAAAATCGGCTTAGAAATACATTAGATACAAGCATTTTAAGTTGTTAATTTGAAGGCGATTAGACAGAGAGATCCGACATCAACCGTGACGTCATAGTTGAGTACGGCCATATAAACTCCTTGTAAATTGCCGTTTTGCTAGAAAGAGATGGAGAAAAATCTCTAATACCTTATATCTTGGTTGTTTTTATAGTTATTCGAAAACCGATTTTTTCTTTCTGTTTATTATATGAATGAGCTTCTATTAAAGCAAAAAAAAAATTTTTGTCATCTAGCCTATTGCACAGCATCAGGCAGGGTGTTTGCACTTACGAGCGCCGCTGTCTTTTTTATTCCTTTCTTATACTTAGTATCAATAATTTACAATTTTCAGTTTCTTTCCTTTAAACCGGGTGATCAATCTAAATGGGTCAGTAGGGAGAAATCAAAAACTATGAGAGACAGCGAAATATGATCTTAGGATAGGAACCATGGCGTCGATTTTAGATTTAATAATAATGGCATTCAAATTTTTTAAACGTTCATACATACAAATACCGGGAATCGAACCTGGTCAAAATGTCTGTACAAAATGTTATAAATTCTGCAAGTTTTTTCGTAGTTATTGTTGATAGTGGATTCAATGGAGTAATTTATCTGAAGAAACCACTTATGCATCGATAATATGCATTACAAATTGCGTTTATTAAAAATTACAACATATTCGTTCAGCGGGCGGGCCAATTTATTTAATACTAGCTGCCCGCCCCGGTCCCGCACGGGTATACCAAAAACCTACCGCATACCTACCTACCTAAATATTTTCTTTTACACAAACCTTGTCCTAACAATAACGAATACATAAAACCAAGAATCATCCAATTTGGTGCAGTCGTTCGAAAGTTATGGGCGTACATACATTTCGAAGGTCCATTTTTATTTATAATAGATTTAAAAATACTTAATGAAATAATTATTTTATTTTTGAGTTTTTTTTCAATTATGTGAACAAGGTTCCATTAAAAATGTGTTCCTTGTGATTTATGATTCACACCATCAACAATAACAACGAAAAAACTTGCAGAATTTATAACATTTTTTACAGAGATTTTGACCCAGGTTCGATACCCGGTTATGTATGAGAGCTAAAAAAATTGAATGGCATTATTATTAAATCTAAAATCGACGCCATGGTTCCTAAGAACAGATATCGCTAACTCTCATAGTTTCTGACTTCTCCCTACTGACCCATTTGGATTGATCATTCTGTATACGCCTAATAGTCTACCTTGATGTCAAATCCAAAGTTTCAAGGTCATCTGGAAGTGGGTTAGATTTTTGATTGCAAAAGTATTGATTCTGTCATAAAGTTTCTAATAAGATACAATTTTTTCGAAAATTACAATAAAATAATATTGTGCATAATTAGTAGGCAGCTTAGTATGAAATATTGTATTGTCATCTGGAGCAAAGCTTATTCGGTTCTGAAGCTATTCGCGAAGTGGTCGAAAATTCCATTGCAAGATTTGTCTGGACAGAAAGACAAACAATCTAATACAGGGTGCCTTTTTGGCACGAAACTCTTTGTTTGACAGTTTTTAAGATTTTTTATGTCACGTTTTGGAGTGCTAAACTGTCACATATCGCTTAAGTCAGGGCTGTCCAGACCAGACACGATCGCGGGCCAAACAAGTCACTGTATAGATTGGAGGGCCTCAAAAATGTGTAGGTTTTTAAAATTGGGGTACTTGTTGTAGACTTTCCATCTGTTGTAGGTAAAAAAGATAACCTTGAAACTGAGCAGCCGAAAAAATAAGACGATCTTGTTTGGAATGAAGCATTTCACGAGTAATAAGCAGGGACCGGACCCGGTTACCGTTATAGCCGGTAACCTTAGGGTTTTGATGGGGTATTTTATAATGCTGGGTTTTTAAACCCTTTGCCTTACGGTAAGCTTTCAAACGGCTTACCGGTTTACACATTAATCCTTTCGATTGAATTAATTCGGGTTACCGCTAACCGATATCAAAAACCCCCAAATGGGTTACCGTTCTAAACGCTGATTAATTTGTAAAAAATATTTTAGACCTTAGGTATATCGCGTGTAGATTGCTTTTGCACCGCATATTTGCCGAAGGTCGCGACCGAACGCTGGCGTTATTGCGCCCGCAGTGCTATTTCAATCGCTCGGTGTGCGTGAGGGAAAGGGTTACCCTAACCCGAACAGTAAGCGGTTAAGCGCATAAACACTAAAAACCTTTAAGATTAGGTAAGCGGTAAATTATTGTTGTGGGTGGTAACCCCTATTTTACGGGTTATCGTTAATGTTGGGAAACCTGTTGAACGGCTTACCGAGCCCACTGGGTTACCATACGAATGGGTTACCCTTTCGAACGGCTTAAGCAAATGAACGGGTTTTCCGGTCCCTGGTAATAAGGCAATAGCCACTTAGAATTCACACATAAGTGCAACGCAGTTTACACAGTGCGTGACATGTTCAATTAATTACGCTAGCACTTGGGCAACTCCGTCGAAGTGTAACGACCATACGTATACGTAATGAATCAATAGCAAGGTTATCGAGTAGCATTTTGGTATGAATCCTCATTTTTTTTATTATTCCAGCTACCTCTGATATTATTGTTAAGAGTCCTTAATTTCTTTGTTCCTTTTATAGGCACTACTTCCCGCTTTTTTACCTCTCCTACTTCCACGCCTAGTGTTGCCATCCGTCCGGATAAAGCCGGACAGTGTTAGGCTTTTTGACCTCTTGTTCGGCCAAATTTGACTGCGTCCGGCCTGTCCGGCTTTTTTTATGCTTTTTATACTATCGTTCAATCAATTGAATCAATCACTTGTTTCAGTCAGTAGCGAACGACTGAACGAGACGAGATTGGCTGACTCGCTCGCAACTGTGTGTTTCATAATTTTTTTAAATCAATAATGCCTTATTTTAGCGTCCGGTTTTGGTATTCAAAAGTCCGGCTTTTAAATATGTGATTTATTCGATATTTTTGTCAATATTTTTAAATTTTACTTAATCCGGCTTTGGGACACTAGAGTCCGGCTTTTTTGAAGAATTTTGTTTGGTTGTTCAGACAACCCAACTGAACAACTTTCACTATGGGACCAACTTTGAAATCGCAAAAAAAAATCAGCTGTTCCATACAAATGTTCAATATTCACCGAACCTAGATGTATGGAACAGCTGATTTTTGTTTTGCGATTTCAAAGTTGGTCCCATAGTGAAAGTTGTTCAGTTTGCTTTTCTGAACAAGCACACAAAATTTTTTTGGTAATTAAAAAATAACCTTGTATAATTACTTCTTACACACTATTACTCGTATTTTGTACTTTAACCTGCTTATTTGCTCATTATTATTGATACAGCTAGTTGTATCTATTATCTTGTACTTAATAGTGTTCTTTAACCTATGCTTTGGCATTAACATTGCTTCTACCTTATATTCTACACTAGCAACACTGAAAACATGAAACATACACTGAAAATCGCACTGTTTCAATATCGGGAAAAATGAATATATCAATAAAGAAAAAGTTCGTCTCGTTCGGGGAAGAACCCGCGTATCAACATACCGCGATGACGCCTTGACCACTGCGGCCACCGAGCTTTTACCAGCCCCGACGAAATCTCTTTGACTGTTTATCTCTTTTATGCTTTGTGTCAAAAGAGGTTTTATTGTTTTGCACTTTTTGCGTTGTTCTATAGTTGTCTTTTATTTTTTTGTACTGTCACTATGTAAAATGGCCCAATGAATGAATACATAATAGTACATTACGATATAAGTGCGATATGTTAGTTATCGCACGAGGCGGAATTTCAGCCCGAGCCGAATGCGAGGGCCTAATAGAGCCGAGTGTATATAACCAATATACGCACGTATATCGTATGACGTTTTTCAACACACTTGTGAGTAAAAATACCTAATAAACTGAATTTTTTGATTAAATAACACAAATCATTGTTAATTTGTAGACAAACTAAATAATGGTATGAAAATATTCATTTGAAAAATCATGTAGTTCGTTGATGTCTATAATATTATCTCCAGCTTTTAAAAAATATAGTACATTACAGGCGCAGCCGGCAAGTGCAGCGGCATTGCCGGACTCTGTGATGCGTGCCTCGGCTGTAATACACGCGTGTTTTATGAACTGCCCCCTAACCATGATCGCCTAAAACAATATTAAAACCGCACTGAGAGCGGGATGGCGCTATACGTAGTAAGAGCGGTGTCTCTGTTTCAATATTGTTTTAACCTTGCTATAAGCGATCATGGTAAGGCCCCTGCTTTATGTATCTAAAACCGGTAAAATTATATCCACTTTACGAGCAAGATGTTGAAAAATATTTTGAGTTCTGTTTTTATGTATACCAGGAGAGCTATTTTTGAATTACGTATGCGACTTCCAAATCACCGATGTGACTAATAATCACCGATTTTCAATAATTCTTATTTTTGAATATCACTTATGTGACTACCTTAGTCACGGATGTGATTTCATTACGAGTGCCCTCACCCACTCGTAAACAAGTCATAACTGTGGAAACGTTATCTGTGTTTTGTTTAGAGAACATATTGACAAGTTTGAAGTTGATGTGTGTTTATTTTGAGTTGGATTTAAATTTTTTAAAATTTGTCAAATAAGTAAATATACACGGTTATTTTTTATCACCCTGGAAAATTTAAGGGACGCTTCACGACATGGTATTAGAATGATTTAAATATAAATAAAAAAAATAACTCACTTAATTTTTTTTAAATACATACAATAAATGCTGCACTAGTTGAGAGCAGCATTTTTAGAGATTTTTTTAGTTTTTTTTATACCTATTTTTTTTTAAATTTTTTTTTTTAAATATAATGTTGGATGTGTCCTGCAGCGTCCCTAATATAACATTAACACATTATAACATTTTCCAGGGTGATAAAAAAATAACCGTGTATAAGTTTAAAATCTTTTAAATTTGTGTCACAAACAAACTTAGACCAGTATTTTCTTATATTTTGGCCTAGTTGCAATGAATTTTTAGCCGTATAATAACCGGTATATACCGAAAACGGCTACATTCTGCGTGGAACCGAACCCTTACGTATGTGTGTACTTTATCTATGTTGGCAGCTCTGCGTTCGACTTTCAAAAATAGGATGTTTAGGAATTCGTGACTTCAAAGTCATCGCTGACTATTTAGTCAGCGGTGATTTCTAAATCGCATACGTAATTCAAAAATAGGTCTCCTGTGCTTGATTTCCGTACTTTTAAGTTTATCCATTTCAAAAGTCTGGCGCCCAACGTGGGGCTTTCAATGTACTTTTAAGTTTATCCATTTCTTATACTTTGTTAATGTCTATTCATTGTTAATAATTACATTTCAACATTACTATAGGTAACGACATTTCACTATTGTTTTAACTTTTCTTTAAGTGTACATTGTAAGGAGGCCTTACAATGTACACTTAAAGGGGCTTATTTTTTTTAGAAAAAGTACCTAATCCAAACATTGCGGCGTTAGTACAGACTAGCTTGCTAAACAATATAAGAATACAAACATTACATTTTTATTTTAAACTCGGTGCGATGTCATAATCATCGGATCATAGTCGGAGTTCACATTTGGCACCGACTTCAGAATAATTAGCTTTTAGGGAGTTGGATGTTACGAGTAGTTTTTTAAATACAATAAGCACGTATTCATTCACTCTCAGTTTCTTTCTTTCAAGTTAATTCGGTGAGCTGGTAAAAATTATAAAATAATCACTAGAATATTACCTAATATAAAAAAAAAAACAAAAATAAAAACCCGCTTTAAAAACAAAAAGACACAAATAATATAAGTATACACACAACTTTTTTATTTGCTGCCGGTGCCGAATTTTAAGACTTTCAGGAGCTCATCGCTGTTACCACCGACTTCAAATAAAAAATTGGGTGTTAAGTATGTGTATTGTTATATTTTTTTTTACTTTTAAGTAATTTTGAAGTTACTTTAAATATTTTGTAAAAATCATTATTCATTTATTTATTTACACACATATAGGTAGAAAAATTTGTTCCCGCATATACACAACATCTTACACTGCCACTTGGGTTGGCTGGAAGAAATCTCTCCCAGAGATAAGTCCGCCCTTGTATACCTTGTACTCACTGTATATTTAAATGTTTATATGTACAATAAAGAATTATATATAATAACATTTATTACATTAATTTAATACGAAGTACATAAAAAACTACAAAGTTTTAAGCATTACCTAGGATACATTCACTATTATTTGACAATAAAAACAATAATTCAACATGGAGATATAATTGGCTAGATGACTAAAAAAATTTTTTTGCTTTAATAGAAGCTTTTTCATATAATAAACAGAAAGAAAAAAATCGGTTTTTGAATAACTATAAAAACAACCAAGATATAAGGTATTAAAGATTTTTCTCCATCTCTTTCTAGCAAAACGGCAATTTACACGGAGTTAATATGGCCGTACTCAACAATGACGTCACGGTTGATGTCGGATCTCTCTGTCTTATCGCCTTCAAATTAACAACTTAAATTACTTGTATCTAATGTATTACTGAGCCGATTTTAATTCTAATTTCACAGGACTGCATCTTTTTCCACGGTATTTTAATATTTAATGACGAGACGTAAAAATTTGAATTCAGTCATCATCCCAATTACGCAGACATAATGCGTAATATTGGTAATACACTGGACTCAATTCTGTGCGCCCGCCGTCTAAATAACCTAAAACTAAAATTTCTAAATTTAAACTTAGTTTAAATGGCCGGTTAAGCAAGTGCTATTCTACAGTGACAGGCCAACTAAATTTAGGCAGAGCTTAAGCGTAATTCTAAAATGTCTAAGATTAGTTTTAATTGTGTTTGTGTTGCTATCGTAAAAATATTAAAAGTAAATTAATGGATGGATCTTGTTCAAAAAACTAAAACGGGTTTATGTTTATATAACAGTGAATACATACAATGTATTTTCATTTTATTTTTACAATATAATTGAAACTACTAAAAAATTATTTTTATTTTCCTATTCATTTATGGCGAAAACAATCAATTTGGGCAAAATTAAAATTTCTACCTCATTTCTATTTCGATTTGTATTATTCATTACCAAAATGGTGGATTTTAGCAATGTTTTAATTTTAATCGGGATGATTTTAGTCGCCGCTAAAATTAGTCAGTTTAGGAAGTTTACGCGTAAAAATCTCACGTCTGGAATAGCGTTTGGACGGCTAAACCTAAGTTGAATTGACCGTCTAAAATTAGAAACGTCAGATTCAAATTAGCAATGTCAGTTGAATTTGACACTTACCGTAGAATAGGAAAATGGTTTAGCGACACCTAAATAAAATTAGGACATTTAGCGGCCACTTCAGAATTGAGTCCATTATTACAGTTATAATACAGCGTCGGATTGATACAGGCTGTTCAACAAAGTACATTTCGAGAAAGTGAAACAAAACAAACCGTGAATATTTTTTAAATCAATATTATTTAAATATATGCACTATTGTTAATATGTTAGGAAATAGTTTAGGAGTTTGCGCTATATGTTATTTGTGTTAATTTGTGATTTTAATTCTGTGAGAAGTGAATTTATAAGGGTTGGAATAGTGTAACCCAGTGCTCTTTTACCATATAGGTCAGTATATTCCGGTATCCATAATCTGTCAGTGTTAGTAACACGTTTTAGTAATGTTTTTATCTTTGTAATGAATTTAATACAAACTTACCAAAGCAATAGGATACAAGCACAAGTCAATACGTGTTCTGTGATCATTATATTTAGAACTAACTCCTAATCCTATAGAAACCTTCCATCATCAGTTCAGAATTATGATGAAGACTACTAGACTCAAATACCTGAATAGCTTCCGATAAAATGTGAAAATCCGAAACTACCTACTTAACCAATTTTTAATTTGATCCAACTTTTAGGATAGCATAGTTTTTACCCTTTGTTCGCATAAGGACAGATTCTCATCTGGACAGATTCTCAAAAAGACAAAAGTACATGTAAGTAGAAAAGAAAAAACAAAGATTTTTTTCGGGTCATTGCAAATTGAACATTTAGGTAACTGAAAATTTATCGTCCTCAAGAGCGTCGGCGGCCCTTTGGACTCGGCACTGGCCTTCTAATCGGGAGGTCCGGGGTTCGATCCTGCAAAAATCCAAAAATATTTATAACCCTAAATTTTCACATTCTACCACCAACCCCCATTTTTTAATATTGGTATTTTTACTGGTGAAACGTAGTTCGCAGGCACAGCTAGGTAGTAAATATTAAATTTTCTTCAAATTCAATATGGTTTATTCAAATTGGTTGGATTATAACATAATCACTTTTGCACGCTAAAGAAGCTATGCCAATGCTCTAGGAAGACAATGCACTAACTAACTACACTAGCTAGGAAGTTAAGTATAACATTGATCCAACGTACTATAACTACTGCCAATGCAACGTGGTCGGGTCAGCTAGTGTGCCTTTAAAATTTTAAAATTTCTGTGACTGACTTTAGTGACAATGGGACCACCTCAGAAGTATACTACTTCGAAAACAATAAGAATTTTTGAAATCGATCGACAATTGAGACTCATCGCGTAGCATACAAAAACCCATACGCGTAGAATTGAGCTACTCCTTTTTTGAAATCGGTTATAATATAAAGTCTTCAATGAAATCAATATCGGGTCAAAGGAGGCAAAATAAGTAGTTTATAAATTTTGTTGGTGTTGTTTGTTGTTAATCGGCAAAGGAATCGCTTTTAAGGTTGTTTAAGGGGGCACAGTCAGTCCACTAGCGCCACCATTCGTTATTATTAATAATGATGAATTAAAGACGTTTCTACAAAAAATAGCACAGCCAGGAACTCAATATACATATTTTAGATTTTTGGGAGCTATTCATGCATAGATTAAAAGTATAGGAATAATCATAATCAAAATTATTGCTAAAAGTGGCCACTTTAGGCAATAATTATGAAATCGACTATTCTATACAGTTAATGTGTACAAAATACGTAAATATAAATCTGAAGTATCTATATTGAGTTCCTGACTGTGCTATTTTTTGTAGAAACGTCTTTAATTCATCATAATTAATAAAAAACGAATGGCGGCGCTAGTGGACTGAATGTGCCCCCTTAAGAATTCAGAAGTGGTATAAGGCTGTTCGACATTAACGTGGCTTTATTCTCTCCAGGCGGTCACGGCGTGATGCTGGGCTGCATCAACTCCATGGTGCATTCGGTGATGTACAGTTACTACCTGGTGTCTGTAGTGCGGCCGCAGTGGGTGCGCCAATGGTGGAAGAAATACATCACGCAGCTGCAAATTGTAAGTCAACATTCTTGAGACCGTAAACTGCATCAGTCTTTGAATAATTTGTAAAAAGCACGGAAAGAACGCAAGCAAGTATTTTAGCCACGCAGCACGAGAAATGGAGAATAAGTGCCATATGTACCGTACCTACGTACCTAAGTACTGCTTATGAATTAAACCACTTCTGCTGACCTAAAAAGGCTGCATCGCAGAATCATTATACGAATCATATTCATATTATGAATTGAGTGTAACTCATCATAAGCAAATTCTGTTTGACAGCTTTGTATGAATACTCCCAATGGACACTTTAGCAATGCCTAATTTGTGGACCATTTTACGAATATTCATACAAAGCTGTCAAATAGAATAATTGGTTATGATGAATTGCACTCCATTCATAATATGAATCACGATATGATTCGTGAATAATAATTATTATTATTATTATAAAGAACTTCGTAGGGGCGGAGAGGTTCCGGAGAGAGGTTAAGCAGGGTATGGCAATAAATCCCTACCAGCGGAACGGCCGCTGCTGGTGGATCAGAGGGGTTTTGTCTATGAAAAATCTATAACGCTCGCCTTTAATTTGATAGCCATTGCACGGTCAACACAAGACTCTGCGCCGCCTCCCTTTTATAAAGCAGCAATGGATAATGGATTTCAGTTACACAATCAAAGGGCAGAGTCCTGCGGCATACCCAACTTATTCAGCTCCTTGATCTAAAGCAGAAACATAATCGGTCCACTCAAAGAAACATAATTTATGTAGGTATCTAAAATACCAACGAATTTTGATATAAATCGCAGAACTAAAATTATTATGATTCCTACTGCAGTCTGTGATTGTTGGAAGATTTAAAACGTGGCGATCATCTTCTCTGAGATTAAAATCAACTTTCAGTGCATCTGGCTCATCGAAGGACCGAAATATTTCACTAGTTGAACAAAATAGGTATTATGCGATATATCAGTGATAGGTTTCAGGTAGTATATAAAAAATTATGATGGTAATATTTTGGAGTCATATGTAGGATATGACTCAAAAATCTTTTCCACATGCACCATTTTTTCAGTAGGTAGAGGTACCCTGTTTACCGTTTCTTTTAATATCTTTAACCGTGTTATTTTCACAAAGGGAACTTTAACCAAAAAAAACAATTTTAATAGAACGCACGACGGTATCACGATACATGAGATACTAGCGTGACAAAATAATGAAACGCCATGATGCTAAATATATTGGAAATGCTGCAAATCCGAGCATTAGTGGAATACTACTATACTAGTGGCTAGATACTACCAGTCACCACCACTACTTTTTACCTAAGTTTGTCGCATAATAATTAACAAATAGGTAATATTGCTAATAGGTAATATTGCTGTGTTCCGACAATTAGAGGTAAGATAGCCAGTTCCTCAGTTGTCGACGAATCCAAGTGAAGCTGGTTTTCATCTGCGACCTTATCGCTACTTTCACTTGCCATTAAGCGAGATAAGGGCAGTTTCCCTATGTGTAAAAAATATGCATATACACGGTGTTTCATAATAACCAATAAATAATCAATTCTTTATCGAAAACTAATTATTAAATTGTGTTTACACGTAATGTCATTCAACCCAAAATTTTCATGTAAATCATAGACATGATGATGATACTATGATATACTTACATTAAAATTTTGGATTGAATGACATTACGTGTAAACGAATTTTAATAATTAGTTTTAGATAAGGAATTGATTATTTATTGGTTATTATGAAACACCGTGTATAGTATTGCTTGTTGTTCCAGTTGCAATTCCTGCTGCTTATCCTCCACTTCGGCCATGTGCTGTTCGAGCCGTCGTGCGAGTACCCCAAGTGGATCTCATTCATGTTTTTGCCGCACAACATATTCATACTGTTCCTTTTTTCGGACTTCTATATCAAAGAGTACATACTAAAGAAAACTAAATCTAAGTCTAATTAGTTTGTAAATGTTATTATAAATATAATGTTATACATGTTATTATTAGTACAATGATTTAAGTACCTATTCTTAATTGCAAACGTGCTCAAATAAAGTGAATTCAATTCGATTTATTTGTAAGAGATAAAGACTATTTTGTGTATTTATTTCTGTCTATCTATCAGTGAAACACTCGTTCATAATGTTCTATCCAAAACTCAATCCTATGTTGTAACTAACTACCTAACAAAGGGGAATCCATTGACATGCCAGCCATTGGCGTATCTAGAGTTTTTTTCTGGGGTGGACATTAGAACAGTAGCTCTAATATCATCTATGACATGTTCTAAAATGTCATGATAACGATAGCAAGTGCTCGCTTTGGGTTAGGCGGTACGGCCGCGATCGGAATGCACCTAAGGCCTCGTTTACGGAGACGCGGGGCGTTGCGCGGCGCGGCCCGCTCAGAATTCAAACATATGGCGTTGTATGAGTGCGTTTACGGAGAAGCGATTTTACACGCCTTGGCTTGTCGTGCAAGTTTGAATCAAACTTTCTAGTTCCCAATGACAAACTTGCGTAGTTTTGTTTTTTTTCGGCACTATAGAATGTTGCAATGTACATACAATATTGCCCCAACAAACTTTAAAAAGTGACTAGTTTGTTGGGGCAATATTGTATATACATTGCGTTATTCAAAAAACAAACATCATGCAAGCTTAAAACAAACATGATTCAAGCTTGTTGTTGGGAAACTAGAAAGTTTGATTCAAACTTGCCTCAAGTTGTGGCAAGTTTGCATGCTATCTGGGATGTGATCCTAAGCACTTTAGTTAGTAAGTTTTCAAAAAACATCATCTGCATCATAAAAGTTGGCGACTTCTGACTCGGGGCAAGTGCGCCATACTACCAAAAATTTGGGCACACTTACCCCACTCGACTATTTTGAGGTCAAGATTTAAACTGTATAAAAAACATTTATTTCACTAATTAGGAGTAAAATACTAATACAGATTTGAAGAAAAACATCCAACCTTTGTACTCCTGTCTTTGGTTTGCCGCAATTCGTTAAATAAATAAAGAATAATGTGGATTAGTAATATTAAGTCATCTCTGGTAACAAGTCTAACCCTGCGTTCCAGATAAAGCACTGCTACTTTCTGAGGCTAACATCTGATGTTAGCCTCGTTTTGCGTTTCTTTTAAGAAATGTTGACATTTTTAGCCGCGCTAATTGTTACAAATGAAACGCAAGGTACTGATTTTTCGTGCTGATTTTGACACCTCACTTAATTAGTCCAGCCACTTAAAATTTTTTATAATATAAATCAGAATTGGCTAATACTATAAATATCTTTCAATAAATTTTTTAAATCCGCTGAAAATCCTTTTTGATTCATGAAAAAAAGATTCCAAATGTCAAATTTGAAAGCTGTCAAAAAGTGGTATCAGAGGACCCATCTAGTAGCATGGGTATTTGATGCTAGCATTTCGTGTTAAAAATGCTTAAATGAAACGCATGACAACCAGCAAGAAAAACTAGCATCACCGGCTAATGAAACGCAGAGATGCTAAAAATGTTGGTATTTATGGCTAAAAATGCTTATCTGGAACGGGCCGTGTATGACACTAAAACTTGAATGACGGATATTTCAATTTAAGGTGAACAGAGCCATCTGTGAGTGTGAAGTGGAACTATGTTTTAGTTTTTTGCATGGATATAAGATGTCGTTAGTTGTGTAATATCTGTATTTTTCGATATTTTTATGGGTGGCGCGCTTACCTCGTTGGCGCACTTGCCCCGCCTGACCTTATTCCCAAAATGAAAGCAGCAGCAGCAGCGAAGACGATTAAGAAGCAATTTTATCTGTAATTAAGTGCCGAAACAGCCCTACGAGCATGGACTTGTCGATCGACATATATCGATCGCAAAGGCATCCGCCTTTTCACTCCTTAGGAATATTTGTCAATTTTGTCGAGTATGTCGATCTTAGCTGTCAAATTTTATTTATCGAGAGTTCCATGCTCACAGGGCAGCCCCTCTAGACAAGACGTATTTCGATAATCGCTAACGCAATCGCTAGAAGGAAAATGTATGGATTTTACATAAGCCCTCGCTTAGCCTTCGAGCGCAATTGTCAAATCTGATAGGTACATTGTCCATTTAGCGATTGCGTTAGCGATTATCGAAAGACATCTTGTCTAGGGGGCAGTAGGACTTTGAAAAAATTACATTAGAGATCCTACGTCTTCTTATTTTCTGTTAATGGCGGAAAATCCGAATTGATTCGAATTTCCGTCATATGTCAATTTTGACAGATCGTTCACAGCGACCATGATCGTGAGCATGGGCATTGCTCGGGCATAGTGGTAGTTTTCCAATTACAGAGCATAATGCGACTCAGTGGCGCACAATGAAGAATTATGCTGATGCTTAATTGGAACGTGAATTAGTTTTCAAATGCACCAGCAGAGTGCGCTAAGTTCAGTGTTGAAAAAAAGAAATATTCATAGAGTTAGCAATAACCTTTAGATAAAGAATGTATCTATGCAATAACCTCATTAATGTGTAAATAATGTGGTATACATAATAATTGGTTGAAAACTATTTACGGTTATTTTAAGTAATTTGGATTTTGATTATTTCATTACCATTTTTTTGTTTTGAGTAATTTTTGTACCTTCATCCATACTTATATTTATTTTTTAACACAGTTTGAATTAACTTTGATTATTTCAAAAAAACTACAATGAAACGAAAGCTTTAAAAATTTTTCAACAATAAATAATATAACTAACGATTATATATAAATAAAACATTTCGATCAATGCCAACTTAAAGAAAAAACACTTGTTAATTTTCTGTCACTGAGTTGGTATCGATTGCACGCATCACACGAAAACATTGCTTTTGAGAGTGCTGGTAGTTTTCCAATAGGCTATTTGACAATATAAAAAATAATGAATTATTTATTGCCATCCGCATAGATAAAGCATTATAAAAGCAATTTACATTAAAACACATATAAAAATATTGAATATTTTAACAAAAAAACAAAAATAAAATTATTTGTTTTGACGTGGGATCGATATCATTGTAAACGGTTTTGATTGGCTTAAACGTACTGTGACGTCACACGTGTATAAACAAACATCTGTCATTGCCAAAGGTATGTGAGATTTTCACTACGTTTTTGAACCCTATCAACAAACAGCTTTAATACTGTTCTCTTAGCCTTGTTTTGTTACGACATTATAACTGTTATCGAAGAAAGAACTATTTCCATCATTATTATGGAGAGTAATTTCGTGAAAGCCGATAGCGGAAACTTGCCGAAAATTGATGCCATTATGGTCGGAATTTTCTTTAAAAATAACTCAGATTTTTACTCACCCGAGCTTAGGAATGTTAAAACAACTATGTAAGTATGTTATAATATTTCCAAATTTAAAAAATACATGCTTATGATAATACTTTTCGATATATTACATTTGTTAAAACTATCGTTTTTGGTTATGTTCATACATGTAGGAACAACAGTACAACTTTTCCTAATAGATTATTTCATTTTTCTTTGCAGTGCAGGAAGAGAATCTTATGGAGATGATGCCATTGGCTACGTCCAGCTACGTCGTGAATCCAACATTTGCACGCTTAAAGGCAAGATTTGTCCTGAACATAAAGTTAGAGCTAGTGCATATAATGTGACTATGGTAGTAGATGAAAATAAGAACGAAATTGTAAGTTGCCAGTGTTTAGATTGTGCTGCCTCAGCTGGTGGCTGTAAACATGCTGTTGCATTTTTAATGTGGACTCATCGGAGGAGCGAGGAGCCATCCTGTACTCAAGTTGAGTGTTACTGGAAAAAGCCAACACTCTCCAGAGTTGGAACCACATTAAAATATGTTACTTTGGACCAGCTGTGTAAGAAAACGACTACACGATATGACACAAATCCTCACCTTCTGACTGAGTTTCTCCAAGAAGCAAAAAAGAGAAAAATTCAAAATTGCGAGTTAATAAAATACCAAAATAATTTTCAATATACTGATGTTCGGCAGTTTTCCATTTACCATATATTATTTGAAGTGAGTGATGAACTAAAAAATGATGTGAACAAATTCATTGAATTTGTTGTGCAAAAATTAGATAAAAGTGCTCTGGATTTAATAGAAGAAGCTACCAGAAGCCAGTTCAAAAGTAATTTGTGGTATGAGTTAAGATATGCTCGTATTACTGCTTCCAAAGTGTATGAAGTTAGCAAATGTCAAACACCTGATGGTTCATTAGTTGCAGCAATCATGGGTGCTAAAACACCAGACACACTAGCTATGAAAAGAGGCAGAAAGTTGGAATCTGCAGTATTAAAATCTGTGCAGACTAAAATAAAAAAAAAAGTTAAGCCATGCGGTCTATTTATATCGAAAAATTATCCAATGATTAATGCTACTCCAGATGGAATTACAACTGATGCTATTATTGAAGTTAAATGCCCAACCAGTGAGACAACTAAATCTAACTATATAAATAATGGCATAATAACTAAAAAATATATGGCTCAAGTGCAACTGCAAATGTATGCAACAAGTATGAAAAAAGGCTACTTTTGTGTTGCGCACCCCGACTTCGAATCATCAAAAAGAGTTGACATTATTGTAGTAAACAGCGATGATGAATACATTACGGGATTACTTTCCAGTGTTTCATCATTTTGGAAAACAAATATATATCCATTATTAACTCGCAGCACATCATAAATTATTGTGTTAAAATTTTGTGTTTATTTAAAATAAATAAATGATTCCATTTATTGTAATTGTTATTCCAAATTCTTTAATATTCAGAAAAATTATAGTAATAGCCAATAAATTAAAAGGCTGTAAATCTTAGAATATTAAATTAACAAATTCTTTTTGCATTTTCCCTTCTTAGGATACAAAAGTATCTTAAATTTTATCTTGAAATTTATAAAAGTCTCAAGTGAAGTTGTAATCAAACAAGGTTGTTGATTTGTTTCTTTTATTATTGATATATTATATACCTTATATAAAATTACAACTTATAAATAACACATATTTAATGAGTATTTGTCTCTAATTATAAAAAAACCTGCACAATAGATCTAGTCAACCTTCATTGACTATTTTATAAGTGAGTCTTGTAAATTAATAAGTGCACATGCTATAACAATCACATCATTGAGTACTCTAAGAAAATGTTTATTTATCACAGAGTGTTGTTTCAACATGTGAAATTCTCTGACACGCCGTATTACTCTCTCAATGTGTATTCTTAGACTTGCAATGATTTTTGTTTGACGTACTTGTGATTTAGATAATTTTGACCCTGAAGCGACACTAGGCGGCCTTAACAATTTTATTCCTTTTGCATCCAGTATAGATTCAACATGCTTGAACCCTCTGTCTGCCATTACAAAGTTTCCTGGTTCTAAACTATCTAAAAAATTAAAATTTTGTAATATAACGACATCACTAGCCCTACCCCCAAAACCAGGTGATATATAATTGATTAAACCATTAGGTGTACATGATATCAAAAATTTTACTGTATTACCTTTTTTATATTCTGACCAGGAGACCTATTTTTGAATTACGTATGCGATTTAGAAATCACCGCTGACTAAATAGTCAGCGATGACTTTGAAGTCACGAATTCCCAAACATCCTATTTTTGAAAGTCGAACGCAGAGCTGCCAACATAGATAAAGTACACACATACGTAAGGGATCGGTTCCATGCAGAATGTAGCCGTTTTCGGTATATACCGGTTATTATACGGCTAAAAATTCATTGCAACTAGGCCAAAATATAAGAAAATACTGGTCTAAGTTTGTTTGTGACACAAATTTAAAAGATTTTAAACTTATACACGGTAATTTTTTTATCACCCTGGAAAATGTTAGGGACGCATCAGGACACATCCAATATTATATAAAAAAAGAAATAAAAAATAAAAAAAAATATAAAAAAATTAAAAAAATCTCTAAAAATACTGCTCTCAACAAGTGCAGCATTTTTTGTATTTTTAAAAAAAATTAAGTGAGTTATTTTTTTTTTATTTATATTTAAATCATTCTAATACCATGTCGTGAAGCGTCCCTTAAATTTTCCAGGGTGATAAAAAATAACGGTGTATATTTTCTTATTTGACAAATTTTAAAATTTTTAAATCCAACTCAAAATCAACACACATCAACTTCAAACTTGTCAATATGTTCTCTAAACAAAACACAGATAACGTTTCCACAGTTATGACTTGTTTACGAGTGGGTGAGGGCACTCGTAATGAAATCACATCCGTGACTAAGGTAGTCACAAGTGATATTCAAAAATAAGAATTATTGAAAATCGGTGATTATTAGTCACATCGGTGATTTCGAAGTCGCATACGTAATTCAAAAATAGCTCTCCTGGTCTGTGCTTGAAAAAGGGCATTAGATGGCTTTTGTATGTCTATTTCCAAGCAGTCTATTATACAACTTACACGATAATAATTGTACCGAAATGGAATAGGTAAAGTTTTTCTAATTAAATGCTTATCTAAATTTATAATAAATGGACGTAATACACTTGCAATGACTGGGATATTTTTTAAGAATAATTTACTAGCATAAGATAAAGACAATCGAAAATTATCTTCAAGCTCCGAAAATGTGCTGTTTAATCTTATTTTTTTTAAACACAACAATATATGCTCATGTGGTATATTAGTATGCTTGTGTATTAAATGCACTATGAAATAAACTTCTTTTGAAACTCCAATATACATCATAGGCTTTTTAATAATAAGGCGCAAGGTATGATTGAGACATTGCAATTTATCAATGTCTTCATTTACTTCAGCTATATTTGTACTAGAGTCAGAAACCTTCGAAGAAGAAGTGACTACAAAGGAAGAATCCTGTTTTCGAGTATCTGGATAAAATGAGGCATCACTGTCTGATCTTTCTTCTTTAGTAAAACCAATCTTTTTTATATTAGTTTTACCGAATCTAGATGGGTTTACATCACAGCAATCAATTTTGAATGGTGATGTATGACTGGATGTGACAAAATGCTTAGAAGGAGAAACAGCTATTTCTTTAGTCAAAGTCTTCCTTGTCTGCATTGCTTTTGATCTAAAATGGACTTTTTCTTTAAAATTAAATTGTGTGCCCTTTTCACTGATGGTAATAGGATCTGTTGAAGTGCTTTTATTCTGTGTTTGTTGTGATTCTGAAAAGATATTCACTTATTAATACAAACAAATCAGTTAATTTTTAGTTAAGTACTTATTTTTATCCTTAAATATGTATACACACCTGCTGTTACTAAAATAATTTCTTGTTCAGTCGTTGTGGTTGGTTGGATGTTAGGTGGGCTCATTTCACTTGACACTTCCTGCATCTGCGAGTCTTGACACTCTTCAATGAGTCAGGTTCTTTGTCGTTTGACAAATACAGGTCTAGAAGTACTAGCATCACTCATCCTTTTTCTGCGGTCTTCCTGGCAATAAAATCTTGTAGGCACAGCTCCGTTTACCATTATTATTCTCTGGCTTAGTCCCATATTATATTGATAATAGTTTGCCATATCTTTTTCAATCTGTAATAAATTATAAATGTTATTTAAAAGACATAAATGTTGATGTATTTAGTAGAAATAAATGCTTAAATGTTATGTAATGCAGCATACTGGGTAGGTAGGTATTTAGGGCTCTCCATAGTAATGTATTATACAAAATACCATCTCAATAATCTAACCTTAGAATCTAATCTTAAAACATAATTTAATAATATGGTAATTATGTCTTCGATAAATATTCGCTAATACTATTTTTACTTACTTCAAAATGATCCTGACAGAAGAAAATCACTGTACTTTCCTTTATTTCTTTAGGATCTCGGCGTGCAAGTTGTAACCACTTCTTGCGAACTTTCACATTTTTTGGTACGGTTATAAATAGTTTTTCCGGCGTCTTTATTGTTGTATTTGTACACTCTGGTACTGCACACGATTTATAACTCATTATTTGTGATAAATTACAGCTCTAAACTTTAACAAACTACAATAGACAACAGAACGCTCGATTCGCCATACTCTCCAATGTTGATATACAAACGTGTTACGTCACACGGCTGACTCGACGCCATATTGCTGTAGCAAGCGTTTTGACAGCTTTAAATAATCAGTGTATTTTGTAATGATTTTTTTAAGTGAAATACTTAAAAATAATGAAAATAAATATTATTTGTACGGTTTTTATACACCACTGAATAGTTTGAGACGTTTTTAGAAATTAGTCAAATAGCCTATTACAGCATTAGAGCGCATTATGCGGCATAATGCTTAACGTTGAATGTTTCAACTACAGCAACACTTCGCACAATCGAGCACTCTCAAAAGTAATGTTTTCGTGTGATGCGTGCAATCGATACCAACTCAGTGACAGAAAATTAACAAGTGTTTTTTCTTTAAGTTGGCATTGATCGAAATGTTTTATTTATATATAGTCGTTAGTAATATTATTTATTGTTGAAAAATTTTTAAAGCTTTCGTTTCATTGTATTTTTTTTGAAATAATCAAAGTTAATTCAAACTGTGTTAAAAAAATAAATATAAGTATGGATGAAGGTACAAAAATTACTCAAAACAAAAAAATGTGAATGAAATAATCAAAATCCAAATTACTTAAAATAACCGTAAATAGTTTTCAACCAATTATTATGTATACCACATTATTTACACATTAAATGAGGTTATTGCTACATAACTCTATGAATATTTCTTTTTTTCAACACTGAACTTAGCGCACTCTGCTGGTGCATTTGAAAACTAATTCACGTTCCAATTAAGCATCAGCATAATTCGGCATTGTGCGCCACTGATTCGCATTATGCTCTGTAATTGGAAAACTACCAATATGGGCGGCGGTGGAAATGTCAACGATTACTATGGTAGAGTCGCGATAACGGCTCTACGGACCACATGTGTGAGCGCTAAAATCGACTTTAATGTTCAACGGAACGCAGGGTCTAATTTGTGTGTCAAAGTGACATTTCAATTTTTGATAGTTACCCAGGCTGCGGTCCGAAACAGATAACATAGCCCCTTTCAATACCTTCGAGCGTGACGCACCCAGGCTGCGGTCCGAAACAGATAACATAGCCCCTTTCAATACCTTCGAGCGTGACGCACCCAGGCTGCGGTCCGAAACAGATAACATAGCCCCTTTCAATACCTTCGAGCGAGTTACAACCGTCCAACCATCGAATTTGATGGTTATAAAACGCTCTGACGCTTATTACTGAAATACTTACTCTTACGTGATTGGATGATATTGGGGGCCATAATCTATAACGTCATCTGCTAGAAAGAGAGAGAAAAAAAATAATGTGAAAGAGGGAAATGAAAGATGTTGGTACTGAAATGCGTTCATCACCTCTGAGCGAGTTAAAAAACAACCGAACAACTAAGTAGGTACACTACGAGGCTCTGAACGCGCTCCAGCACTCACAAGAACGCGTAAAACGATGACGTCATGCAGCTCTCCATGCCGGCTAACGTTAGTAGGTGCGCTCACGGCATTTTGGGACGCGTTTGAGCGCGCTAATAATTTATTGGTGTTCGGACCGCAGCCCCAGTTACCTACTTGGCAATTTAGAGGTTAGTTTTTTGTTTTCATTCAAAATAACAATATTATTTATGAAATATCCTATAAAAACTCACAACAATGTCTTTGTTTAGACTTAAGACAGCTTCAGTTGTGCTTATAGAAGACAATGAAAACGTAAAGAAAATACCCTTAATTTTGGAAATTGCACCAAAAGACACATCTGTACTTCACCTAATTAGCTATGAACAACCTATAGATTATTGGAAACATGTTTTCAAAGACTATCCTCATGTACAATACCATGAAGATTTCAAAACTACAACATTGGGTGAGCTCATGAATGAAAAATGTTCTGTGTTCATCGATTCTATAAATCAAATGGTACTTTGCATGGGTTGGAAACAATGCTTATTGACCCTAAAAAAACTAATTTCCAGTTCAAATGTTAGTAAACTTATACTTTGTTTGCATACAGATTGCTTGCTCCCAAACTCTAAATTACGATTGAACTTAAATCACATGGCAAATGCTATTATAACTTTTAATCTAGAAGACATATCCAGTGTTAATATTCTATATAAAAAGAGTGGTAAGGTGTTAAAAAGTAAAGAGACTATGGTATATGATTTAAAAACGTCAAATTTAACACTAACTCCTGTTGTTGCCGATAACAAGGTTGAAGCGGAAGCTGAAAAAATATTGCCGCAAAATCTTTCAACATTCAAAATAGAAGTTGATCAAACAGAAAAGCTTGAGAAGTACAAACTTAAATTGCCTTATATGAGTAAAATTAATCATGGTGAAAGCAAGATATTTTATGAGCCTGATGCTGTAGATGACTGGGATGAAGAAGATCCAGATGATGACCTTGATATATAAATACACTATTGCTTTTTACAATAATTTTATTAATTTTCACAAAATCAGTCCACCAAATTCATAAACAAAATATAGGTATGAGCTTATTTCTGCGAACATCTTTTAAAACACTGTTGTACCACCGGTGCAAAGATGACATAATCTGTGTCATGTAAACCCAACATACAGTAATGTAAACCCAACATACAGTAATGTAAACCCAACATACAGTAAATTATTTAAAACCTCTAAAAAGCAGGGATCGAATATTGTATTCACATTGAACACAAGAAGTACTGAAATGATAGAGGAAACCAAACTTATTTTGTTAAGCAAAAAAAAAAAGAATGATTCTGAATCAACAACATATGCTCAAAAATCTGAGAAGACACTAAAGTACCTATAAAAAAATCAAAAATTTAATCTCGCATGTTGTTTATATTTGTAGGTTTTAGTCAGCGTTGCCAAATAAGATATTGAAAAATGCCTAGGCCAGATAAGAAAATTATGTAGAAATAGTTAAATTTGCATATTAAAAATTAGTAGATCCACAATACTTTTTCATCAAATAAAATGAAGAGGGAAGATTAGTTAAAACTACTCAAAAACTCTTTTTCCGTTTATAATAGGCAGGCACTTATTAATCTCCAAACAAGTTTAAAAATCACATTTCAAAATCAACTACTGAACCCCGTTCAATGCCTTCGAGCGTGATGCGCAGGTGAAACAACCAGCTTGTTTAAGACCATAAACAGTGTTTACATTCAGTGGGCAGGACGATAATGTAAACACGATACTTCTCATGCTGAAGAGCGTTCAGAGCCTCTGCAGTGTAGATGTCTGGTTGTTTTTTAACTCGCTCAGAGGCGATGAATGCATTGCAGCAACCAAATGTATTATCTCCCTCTTTCACATGAATTTTTATTTCTATCAGATGACATTTTAGATTATGGCCCCCAATATCATCCAATCACGTAAGAGTATTTCAGTAATAAACATCAGAGCGTTTTACAACCATCAAATTCGACGGTTGTTCGGTTGTAACTCGCTCTGACACTAAGGTCTTGAACGGGCCGGTTGTTTCACCCGCGTGTCACGCTCGAAGTCATTGAACAGGGTTAGAGCGAAAAGTTGTAGGTACTTCGCGCGAAGGCTCTGAGGCGCGTTCAGCGCCTCTGGGTGTAGTTGTCCGGTTGTTTTTAACTCGCTCTGGGTTACGTTCCAAAACATCACCCGAGTGCACTCGGTCACCCGAAGTATGTCCTAAAACATTTCGGGTGCACTCGAGAGTGTTGGAGTGGCGTGTCCTAAAACGCTACGGAGTGCACTCGATCGAGTAGAATCTCACCCGCATAATATAGCAAGGTGTAATTTCACTCGATTGGATTTGGCGGGAAATTGTGTGGATTTTAAAGTTGTGTGTGATTGTGATTACAAAGATTTCATACTCACACACAATTTGTGCATCTCGGAGAGCGAGGATGCGCTTCGTAACGTCGACAATAAGTTAATTTTAAATTCCAAAGACTAAAGGTATCGTAAGTGACACGATTGTAAAATTGGCCTTCATTTCCGCTGAAGCTAGGTTAGGCCGCGATTTAACAGAATTCATATTCTGTTGGTTTTAGCATTTTCGTAGATGAAACAGAGGAATGTAATCCATGCATTAAAGCGAACGGACGCGCCGATGAATTATATATTTTCTTATTTTTGTATATTTGGTTATGTAAACAAAGCAGACAACACTCTTGCCCACAGATTACTATAACTAGTCAGACTCTTGCCGTTCTAAAACAACCAACACTCCGACCACCCTAACCGGCCACTCTCCCCCCACCACCTACGCACTCCGGGTGATGTTTTGGAACGTAGCCCAGAGGTGTTGAACGGATTGCAGCAACCAAATCTTTTATCTCCCTCTTTCACATGGTTTTTTCTCAGAAGAATAACTAAAGCATAGAAACCTAGCAAAAATAGCTACTGAACTTAATATATTTGACTCACTTTGACATTAGGCGCTGCTAATAGAAGTTAGACAGAGACACGTATATGCAAGATGTTTCGAAATTTTGTAGGTCGTCACTAATTCTCGCTTGTCAGTTCTTCTCCCAGTGATGTCGTGCTCATCACTCACCTAGTTTCAACGTCTATAATTATATTATGTAGGTATTTAATAGATCGCTAATACTAAAATGTCTTTATTACGAGAAATATAACATAAATAATTAAGGGTAGATTTTCTTATGTAACTTATCCAGCTAATAGCTGCTGTGTCTCTTTGGTATGGTCAGGCTGGCCGTTCATGAGACTAAAAGCGGGAAGTGCGAGTCGGACTCGCCCACCGAGGGTCCCGTATAAAATTGTAGGTTATACTTTAAATAGAGACAAATTTTTTTATGATTTAATTACAAATGTGGAGTTTGAGATTTTCCCTGACTTGTAGTGTAAGACTATATAACTTCACAAATTTCATAGTTCTAGCTAGATCAACGAAAAGTACCCTATACATTTTGATGCCCGTGAGAATGTCGAAATATACGTTTTTGGCGACATAAACGGCCGTACCTTTTTTTGTTAACTTAGAAGTTTGATTTTTTCACATCTTCAAGGGACTAGAACTTGTTAGTGTAGAACTGAGTAATTATATGGTTTTAATTTCAACTCGATACCTTCACGCGTTTCCAAGATAGTCTTGACAGACAAACGGACAATAAAGTGATCCTATAATGGTTCAGTGTTTCTTTTGAGGTACGGAACCCTAAAATTTGGACTATTTAAGTGACGGGTATTTCCCGTTATCTAAAATGTTGGAATTTTTCTATTGCAGAGATTCACAAATTCTATAGGAAGGAAATCGAAGACACACTGCTTTTATTTCATCGCTTAGATTTAATTCATTTTTTATCGCATCGCTTAGAGGTACTTGAGGTTAATCTCATATTTAATTTACTTACCCGAAAATTTAACCCTCATGGATTTTGAACCTTGGATAAATTCGTGAATGCTAAAACTACTATTTGTACATATGCTTGGAAATTAAACTAAAAACATTAACATTTGACCATACTTTATTGTTATGACATTTTTCGATAGATTTATAACGCTTGATGTGCGGCCGGGCTTAGTTAGAATGTAAATTTTTCGAAGGCGGCGTTTTGATATTTTACCTTTTTGACTCTTTCTGTTCTTTTCTTGATCTAATATTTTAATTCTTAGAAAAAAATCATCTGAACTGGTTGTTCTTGGCATCAGTGTCAAGGATTCCTTAAAGAAATAGTTAAGAAATTAAATACGTTTTTATTTTCATAAATAATATTTTAGTTTAAAGATTTCCTTTCATTAAATAACTTGACTTACGTCATGACGTCTCCATTTCATAGTTTTACTACTAAGTACATACAAAATTAATCTGATGGAAAATATCTGGAGCAAATTTGACTATGCTTTCTTGGACTCCAATTTCGTCTGACAATACACTGTATCCATATTTTTTTATACATTGTCTTAAGAAATCTGTAAAATAAAAATATCGACAAAATTTTACAACACTACGCATGATCAAGAAAACCTCAAAGTAATTTTCTAAAAATCGCTAAAACATAAAAGTGAAGTTAATATTACGTATTGTTTTTCTACAAAATGATTCAGCGATATTTCATATGTATATAAGTGTACTTATTAGCTCCCATTCAAGTAACAATATGAGAAAACATGCCAATTTAAGGTCAATAAATTTTGATTGTTTTCCTTTCGCGACGAATGAGACTTGCATGCAGCCCCAAACTACACAAGACATTGTGTTACGGAGTGCACAAACACACACTATTTGTAAATACCTAAAGAATTCTTGCTTTCTAATCACTTAAATATTAATAAAATATCATCAAAATATTACTAGCCACGGGACGCACAAACAAATATTATACGAACAATTCAAATAGTTCAAACTCGGATGGTCTATCTTCGATACAAGGTACTATAGAATTTAGCCGTGTTATATATTTTTAACCAATTTTAATATTTTTAACCAAAATGACAATTCAATCAATTCATATACTGACCACCTTGTGATATGCCAAAAGACAAATATTACTCATCTCTTACATTTACACAGTTTTGTGCCGTATGTTAGAAAGAGACAAATAGCACACAATTAATTCTTGTTTTAATCTTCCTTCTATGCTGTAGTGATTGTTCTGAGGGTTTTTTATTTCTCTCTCTTTCTAGTAGGTGATATTATAGAATATGGCCGCCAATATCATCCAATCACGTAAGAGTATTTCAGTAATAAACGTCAGAGCGTTTTACAACCATCAAAATCGATGGTTGTTCGGCATTGATTTACTACCAAACGTAGATAACGCATGAACGTTCGAAAAGTGGGCCGGTGAAGAACTGCCCAATCGGGCCTCGTGCAGTTCTTTTCCATGCGTTGGATAAGCAATTTTGTGCATTATGTTTGAGAGCATAAAGTTGATATTTTCTTGTAGCAATTACTAAAACGTCAAATTTAATTTGGCTAGGTATGAAATGATGTAACTGCACACGGTTGTACTTCAAATAGTTGCCGTAATAATAAAGAATAAGGTTCATCATCATCATCATCACAGCTCATATACGTCCCCACCGAGGGGTTCGAGCCTACCCTATGTTAGGGTGATTAGGCCTAAGAATAAGGTTGAATTCGATAAATACGGTACTTTCTTTATGGTAATTTTAATTCGGGTGTGCATATTCAACTACCTATTTAACAGCGTACAAATGTATAGTCGATTAGGTGACAGATTTCAAGCGCGTTTTTGTATGAAGTGCTCTATCTACGTTTGGTAGTAAATCAATGTTGTTCGGTTGTAACTCGCGCCAACACTCTAAGGTCTTGAACGGGCGGTTGTTTCACCCGGTTGTTACGCTCGAAGACATTGAACGGGGTTAGAGCGAAAAGTTGTACTTCGCGCGAAGGCCCTGAACGCGCCTCTGCCCCCGTAGCATGTCCACCAAAACACGATATGATAAAGCGCTTTATCGCGGTAAACTGTCAAATTACGACGAAACCCTAGTCTTTTGACAGTTCACCGCGATAAACCGCTTTATCATATCGTGTTTTGGTGGACGTGCTAGGGGTGCTGAACACGCTCCTGCTGCCGCTTATTACTTTTAACTATTGTAGTAACTGAATCTACTAAAATGGTATTTGAGTAGAGCAATGAAAACAATTAATTTTTAAGCCTCGTTTACATTCAGCCCATGCCGGTGCTCCTCGCGTTGCCGACAATATTTCCCGATGCAGCCGCACACTTCAGTTTCCAATATCTCAAAAAATTTAGTTGTTTTGCTCCACTCAAATATCATTTTAGTAGATTCAGTTACTACGTTAGTTAAATAAGGCGCCTCTCACGTCCGTTCGATTAAAGCGCTTGGCGAGAAGTGGGTACAAAGCTGAATGTCTGCCCGTTGCCCGTTCTTTGACTTCCGCGCAAAAACCGCTCTTTTGGGAAGCGACGAGCAGCGCCAAGCGCGAAGTATCGTGTTTATTAAAATGTATAACGTAAAGTCGTATGACTTTAGCCCTTAGGGGTGGGGTGACATTGTCCCTAAATCAGAAAAAGTTTGAAAGTCCCGCCAGACCTCTCCTATAGTTTTTCGAAAAAGTACACGCGGAAATCAATAGATGGCAGTGTAAAGATGTCGGTAAAACAGTGCTTTGAAATTATAACCTCTGCTCTCATTGGTGGATTTGGCTCCAGCAGAAGTTTGTTTTTGGGCAAAATTTTGTAGTGCAAACTTGTCTGCAACGGATAATTTAGGTTGAGGAGTTTACTAGTAGGACTAGTGGTATTAAAAAATTGTATTTTCTTGTCTATAGACATATTTGTGCAGGTTCAATTTAGCCAAATTATGATCGTTCTTCTTTCATTGACTCACTCTTAGAACATTCCTATCCATTTCCTTCTCATATTGACATTTTGCTCTCATCTTTGAATTCATTTGTAGTTAGTATTATTGGTGATTTTATTATTAAAAATAATATTAAGCTGTAGGTTATTGTGTATATAGTTGTGTAAGTATTTCGTAGTTAGGTTATAGTGTATCTCTTTTTGTTTCAGAGCTCCTTAAGGGCCCATGGCGCGAAAAATAGCAAAAAGGCCGTTGGCGTTTTTGATATTTTACGTTAACGTTCCAGTTAACTGACCGGGAAAAAATAAATTTAAATTCTTAAATTATGTGTTTACACAATCACCGTCACCATTTTTCAAATTTACATACCATTTCGTTAAAAAATAGCTTCCATTTTACTTAAAATTTAGGTTACACCCACATACCGTTCGTGATTTTTAGCTTCATTAATTAACCCTATTATATTTTAGTTTAACAAATATATAGAACAAAGGTGAGCATAACACTGACACCGTGGTATTTTTTTAAATTATCGTACATTGATTTTTATATGAATTTTTTTACATACATTTATCGATTTTCTTACAAATACTTGGCTCGGGCGCGTCGAAATTCAGTGTGCAATCAAGACTCGAAGTGAGAGCACGTCGCTTTGAGCTAGCTCCCGGTTACGTAATTATTTGTGTATGTATACGACGCGAAGTCCTACGGAGTAATCGGAGAAGTTGATAACTAACAATTTTATTATTTGTGGCTGCCGTACGAAAAACCTTCAACCTTTTTACAAGCTTTTATTTATCTTTTGCATGTTCGGGGTCTAATCTTGCGAGTTAAATTTGAATCACTTCCCGGTTTCCGATTAAGCTGAAATTTTGCATGCATATGTATAAATATATTATGATGACGACATGGAGCTGATCTGATGTTGGAGCTGAAGGGTGGCCATAGGAACTCCGCAATAAAACGACATAGTCCCATCGAGTTTGAGCTCGTTTGATTCGTATTGACGAGAACTTTGATCCTATATGGTAACCAGGGTCTGATGCTGGATCTGGAAGGTTGCCATAAGAACTCCGCAATCAAACAATGCAACCCCATTGAGTTTAGGCTTGTTTGATTCGTATTGACGAGTACTTTGATCCTATATGGTAACCAGGGTCTGATGCTGGATCTGGAAGGTGGCCATAGGAACTCCGCAATCAAACAATTCAACCCCATCGAGTTTGGGCTTGTTTGATTCGTATTGACGAGTACTTTGGTCCTATATGGTAACCAGGGTCTGATGCTGGAACTGGAAGGTGGCCATAGGAACTCCGCAATCAAACAATTCAACCCCATCGAGTTTGGGCTCGTTTGATTCGTATTGACGAGTACTTTGGTCCTATATGGTAACCAGGGTCGGATGCTGGAACTGGAAGGTAGCCATAGGAACTCCGCAATAAAACGACACAACCCCATCAAGTTTGGGTTTGTTTGATTCGTATTGACGAGTACTTTGGTCCTACATGGTAACCAGGGTCTGATGCTGGAGCTGGAAGGTATCCATAGGAACTCCGCAATAAAACGACACAATCCCATCGAGTTTGGGCTCGTTCGATTCGTATTGACAAGTACTTTGGTCCTATGTGGTAACCAGGGTCTGATACTGGAACTGGAAGCTGGCCATAGGAACTCCGCAATAAAACGACACAACCCCATCAAGTTTGGGTTTGTTTGATTCGTATTGACGAGTACTTTGGTCCTACATGGTAACCAGGGTCTGATGCTGGAGCTGGAAGGTAGCCATAGGAACTCCGCAATAAAACGACACAATCCCATCGAGTTTGGACTCGTTTGATTCGTATTGACGAGTACTTTGGTCCTATGTGGTAACCAGGGTCTGATGCTGGAGCTGAAAGGTGGCCATAGGAACTCCGCAATAAAACGACATAGTCCCATCGAGTTTGAGCTCGTTTGATTCGTATTGACGAGAACTTTGATCCTATATGGTAACCAGGGTCTGATGCTGGATCTGGAAGGTTGCCATAGGAACTCCGCAATCAAACAATGCAACCCCATCGAGTTTAGGCTTGTTTGATTCGTATTGACGAGTACTTTGGTCCTATATGGTAACCAGGGTCTGATGCTGGATCTGGAAGGTGGCCATAGGAACTCCGTAATCAAACAATTCTACCCCATCGAGTTTGGGCTTGTTTGATTCGTATTGACGAGTACTTTGGTCCTATATGGTAACCAGGGTCTGATGCTGGAACTGGAAGGTGGCCATAGGAACTCCGCAATCAAACAATTCAACCCCATCGAGTTTGGGCTCGTTTGATTCGTATTGACGAGTACTTTGGTCCTATATGGTAAACAGGGTCGGATGCTGGAACTGGAAGGTAGCCATAGGAACTCCGCAATAAAACGACACAACCCCATCAAGTTTGGGTTTGTTTGATTCGTATTGACGAGTACTTTGGTCCTACATGGTAACCAGGGTCTGATGCTGGAGCTGGAAGGTAGCCAAAGGAACTCCGCAATCAAACAACGCAACCCCATTGAGTTTGGGTTCGTTTTAATTGTATTGACGAGCACTTTGGTCCTATATGGTAACCAGGGTCTGATGCTGGAACTGGAAGGTGGCCATAGGAACTCTGCAATAAAACGACACAACCCCATCAAGTTTGGGCTCGTTTGATTCGTATTGACGAGTACTTTCGACCTATGTGGTAACCAGGGTCTGATGCTGGAGCTGGAAGATAGCCATAGGAACTCCGCAATAAAACGACATAGTCCCATCGAGTTTGAGCTCGTTTGATTCGTATTGACGAGAACTTTGATCCTATATGGTAACCAGGGTCTGATGCTGGATCTGGAAGGTTGCCATAGGAACTCCGCAATCAAACAATGCAACCCCATCGAGTTTAGGCTTGTTTGATTCGTATTGACGAGTACTTTGATCCTATATGGTAACCAGGGTCTGATGCTGGATCTGGAAGGTGGCCATAGGAACTCCGCAATCAAACAATTCAACCCCATCGAGTTTGGGCTTGTTTGATTCGTATTGACGAGTACTTTGGTCCTATATGGTAACCAGGGTCTGATGCTGGAACTGGAAGGTGGCCACAGGAACTCCGCAATCAAACAATTCAACCCCATCGAGTTTGGGCTCGTTTGATTCGTATTGACGAGTACTTTGGTCCTATATGGTAACCAGGGTCTGATGCTGCATCTGGGAGGTTGCCATAGGAACTCCGCAATCAAACAATGCAACCCCATCGAGTTTAGGCTTGTTTGATTCGTATTGACGAGTACTTTGATCCTATATGGTAACCAGGGTCTGATGCTGGATCTGGAAGGTGGCCATAGGAACTCCGCAATCAAACAATTCAACCCCATCGAGTTTGGGCTTGTTTGATTCGTATTGACGAGTACTTTGGTCCTATATGGTAACCAGGGTCTGATGCTGGAACTGGAAGGTGGCCATAGGAACTCTGCAATCAAACAATTCAACCCCATCGAGTTTGGGCTCGTTTGATTCGTATTGACGAGTACTTTGGTCCTATATGGTAACCAGGGTCGGATGCTGGAACTGGAAGGTAGCCATAGGAACTCCGCAATAAAACGACACAATCTCACCGAGTTTGGGCTTGTTTGATTCGTATTGACGAGTACTTTGGTCCTATGTGGTAACCAGGGTCTGATACTGGAACTGGAAGCTGGCCATAGGAACTCCGCAATAAAACGACACAACCCCATCGAGTTTGGGCTTGTTTGATTCGTATTGACGAGTACTTTGGTCCTATATGATTTTTCTTGATGAGTACTTTGAGCCTTGCTTAGATAATATCCATACGCAACCCCATCAATTCCTTTTGTGCGACCTTCCCCAATTTAGGTGTCAAATGAAAGAGCTTGAATTGTAGAATAAATTGTAGAATATAGTATATTCTGAAAGACAATCTAATACAAGATGCCCGCCGTCACAAATTGACAGATTATTTTTATGTACAATCCCCACAATATTGGTCTGTATGTGGGGTATCAAATGAAAGTTCGTAAAATACAGTATACCATGAAAAAAACTAAAACAAGATGGCCGCTATCACAAAATATTTTTAAAAACAAGCTTTTATTTTAATGTCCTAAAAAAAAGATAATAAACTTTAATTTATTTTTTTATTACAATCTAGCGAATGGCTTCAATGCACTAAAAAGTGCGTTGAGCACAAGAAAATATTCATTTCATATTTGTTTATTACTAAATTATTATATGTATATTATATAAATTAATTTGTAGATACAGCTAATAATAAAGAACTCGGTAGTCATTAAAATATTTCGTATTACTTGAGTAATTAATTTAAAAAAAGTTTTTTTTAAAAAACAAGCTTATATTATTATAATGCCTTAAAAGAGGAAAATAAACTTTAATTTATTACAAGATATATTTTCTTATAAAAATATAAAAGCGTGTCCCGAGAATTAGGATAAACAATAAAACAATTTAACTTGATTATTATCTTTATTTTTTGTAATAAATAACGTTTTGTACAGCATTGTCATACACACATGACAATGCTGTGCAGTTCTGAAATTTAAATGCATATATGATCCCTTTTTTGAAAAACTCGATTTCGTTATAACTGCTGCCTCACGGAAACTCGGTGTCCTGAACAAGGTGCGTAGGTATTTTGCGCCGGACCAACTATGCCTGTTGTATAAAACTCAGGTTAGGTCTTGCGTGGAATATTGCTCGCACTCCGGCTCCGCTCAGTACCTCCTCGATGCTCTGGATCTGGACAGATTGCAGCGTCGCGCTATTCGAATAATTGGCGATGTAGAGGCAACTAACACCCTCGAGCCTCTACAACTTCGATGTGACATCGCCTCTCTTAGCGCCTTTTACCGAATGTTCCACGGGGAATGCTCTGAGGAGCACCTCTTTCACCGCTTAACATCAGGCGGGAGGAGGTCATTTGCCAGGCCCTCCATAAAAAAACTGTTTAAGTACCTTGCCCGTATGTATTTACTTGGTAAGCCTTAAATAAATAAATATTGGTAATTCTAAGAAAAAAATATTTGTTTTTTATAAAATGGGTAAATCTTGCGACAAGCTTTTATATTTTATTAAAAACTAGCTGTGCCGGCGAACTACGTTTCGCCATAATATAAAAAATAGTTTACGACCTATTCTCAGATCTACCGAATGTGCACAAAAAATTTAATAAAGATCGGTCAAACCGTTTCGGAGGAGTTCGGTAACAAACACTGTGACACGAGAATTTTATATATAAGACTAGCTGTGCCGGCGAACTACGTTTCGCCATAATAATTGTATAAAAAATAGTTTACGACCTATTCTCAGACCCACTGAGTATACACAAAAAAATTAATAACGATCGGTCAAGCCGTTTCGGAGGAGTTCGGTAACAAACAATGTGACACGAGAATTTTATATATTAGATGTATCATGCAATAAAATAAAATTTATTTTTGTCTTATTAGGGCTTTAAAATAAAATCCTAGTGTGGGGCGACTTTTTTTTTATCTTTTTACTATTATATTTTATCATTTTGTAACCGATGGCCGCCATTACGAAACTCGACCAAAGTACTCGTCATTACGAAACAAACGAGTCCAAAACTCGATGGGCTTGTGTCGTTTTATTGCGGAGTTTCTATGGCCACCTTTCAGTTCCAGCATCACACCCTGCAATGGTTACCATATAAGATCAAAGTACTCGTCAATACGAATCAAACGAGCCCAAACTCGATGGGGTTGTGTCGTTTTATTGCGGAGTTCCTATGGCCACCTTCCAGCTCCAGCATCAGACCCTGGTTACCATATAGGACCAAAGTCCTCGTCATTACGAATCAAACGAGCCCAAACTCGATAGGGTTCTGTTGTTTTATTGCGGAGGTCCTATGGCCACCTTCTAGCTCCAGCATCAGACCCTGGTTACCATATAGGACCAAAGTCCTCGTCATTACGAATCAAACAAGCCCAAACTCGATAGGGTTATGTCGTTTTATTGCGGAGGTCCTATGGCCACCTTCCAACTCCAGCATCAGACCCTGGTTACCATATAGGACCAAAGTACTCGTCAATACGAATCAAATGAGCACAAACTCAATGGGATTGTGTCGTTTTATTGCGGAGTTCCTATGACCACCTTCCAGCTCCAGCATCAGACCCTGGTTACCATATAGAACTAAAGTCCTCGTCATTACGAATCAAACGAGCCCAAACTCGATAGGGTTATGTTGTTTTATTGCGGAGGTCCTATGGCCACATTCCAGTTCCAGCATCAGACCCTGGTTACCATATAGGACCAAAGTACTCGTCAATACGAATCAAATGAGCACAAACTCAATGGGGTTGTGTCGTTTTATTGCGGAGTTCCTATGGCCACCTTCCAGCTCCAGCATCAGTCCCTGGTTACCATATAGAACCAAAATCCTCGTCATTACGAATCAAACGAGCCCAAACTCGATAGGATTATGTAGTTTTATTGCGGAGGTCCTATGGCCACCTTCCAGCTCCAGCATCAGACCCTGGTTACCATATAGGACCAAAGTACTCGTCATTACGAATCAAACGAGCCCAAACTCGATAGGGTTATGTCGTTTTATTGCGGAGGTCCTATGGCCACATTCCAGCTCCAGCATCAGACCCTGGTTACCATATAGGACCAAAGTACTCGTCAATACGAATCAAATGAGCACAAACTCAATGGGGTTGTGTCGTTTTATTGCGGAGTTCCTATGGCCACCTTCCAGCTCCAGCATCAGACCCTGGTTACCATATAGAACCAAAGTCCTCGTCATTACGAATCAAACGAGCCCAAACTCGATAGGATTATGTCGTTTTATTGCGGAGGTCCTATGGCCACCTTCCAGTTCCAGCATCAGACCCTGGTTACCATATAGGACCTAAGTACTCGTCATTACGAATCAAACGAGCCCAAAGTCGATAGGGTTATGTCGTTTTATTGCGGAGGTCCTATGGCCACCTCCCAGCTCCAGCATCAGACCCTGGTTAACAAATAGGACCGAAGTACTCGTCAATATGAATCAAACGAGCCCAAACTCGATGGGGTTGCGTCGTTTTATTACGGAGTTCCTATGGCCACCGTCCAGTTCCTTCATCAGATCAGCTCCATGTTATCATAACATTGCATTGTCACGATATACATATTATATTATTATTATGTGCAAAATTTCAGCCCAATCGAAAACCGAGAAGTGGTCAAATCTACATACATACATACAGTGCAAGCTAAATAAAAGCTTGTAAAAATAAAAGTTGATCTAACACATCCCTGTATTTACTATAGTATAACACAGGAAATAATAAACACCTATTAAATTCAAAATTAACATCTACGATATTTTGCTAGGCGGCCGTACCGATTGCGCGACCGAGTGCGCTTGTGTGCGTGAGCGACGCACACAAACAGAGACTAGAGAAATTTACCTAAACTAGCTCGGGCTCGCGCGGATGGTGGGCCCTTAACAATCATCAGAATCATTAGTCATCATTGGTGAACAATTCTTTCAAAATTTTTCGTAATTTTTGTTACGTATCTATCTTTCACTTGACGCTGGCATAATTAACAAATTGCCATAAAAGAGGATAAAAAAAAAACATTCCTATCCATTTCCTTCTCATATTGACATTTTGCTCTCATCTTTGAATTCATTTGTAGTTAGTATTATTGGTGATTTTATTATTAAAAATAATATTAAGCTGTAGGTTATTGTGTATATAGTTGTGTAAGTATTTCGTAGTTAGGTTATAGTGTATCTCTTTTTGTTTCAGAGCTCCTTAACAATTATCAGAATCATTAGTCATCATTGGTGAACAATTCTTTCAAAATTTTTCGTAATTTTTGTTACGTATCTATCTTTCACTTGACGCTGGCATAATTAACAAATTGCCATAAGAGGATCAAAAAAAAAAAATTTAGCCCAGCGGCGATTTTAGATCAGAAAAAAGGGCAGGCCAAAGTAATGCGTATCCAAGTAAGACTTTGGCCCAGAGTTTAGAAAAAAATATATATACACAATCTTTGACTTGGCAAGAAATTTTTGTGTGTATAAGTAGCTTCCTTATATCCCCTTTAATGCATCTAAGTCACTAACATAAAAATATAGCTAAAACCCTTTAAATTGTAAGACGAAAATGAAAATATTGCTAAATATTGGGTCAGTCTTGGGTAAAGATTTTACGGTAGTTTGTTTCCCTACAATAAATAAATAAAATACATTATCGTCCTGCCCACTTCTATTAGAGATATTGGAAACTGAAGTGTGCTGGTGCGCGTTCAGAGCCTTCGCGCGAAGTACTTTTCGCTCTAACCCCGTTCAATGACTTCAAACGTGAGAGCGTGACGCGCGGGTGAAACAACCGGCCCATTCAAGACCTTAGCCACGGTAATAGTATAATACAGAATGTGGACTCGGCCCCTCTTTAAAATTTTATACCTACGGCCGCTCGGCATCACTTGGTGCGTGGCCCGCGATAGAGCTGCTCGCGCGACCGACCGTGCACTCCGTTTGACTCGTGCGTATGCCCTGCGGCGAACTGCATTCATGACAACCCTTGTAGCTATGCGATCCGAGTGCGATCCCAGATCGAGGCGCGTAGGCATAGCGCGTGTTTCGACCGTTTCTATGAAGTCATTCTACTGTATATGTTACGCTCAAAGACCGATAACGCTCATTGAGCGAAAAAATAGCTCACAACGCGTTGTGGTCACAGTAAAACATCCTCATGGCGAAATTCGTATTATGGCTCTAATGAAAACGCTCACAACGCGTTGTGGCAGCGACAGAAAGACCACATAGCAAAATTCGTGTCGTGGCTAGAGATGGGATTCTACCCGGTAAAAACCCAAACGTGGGAAAATTCCCGGGTAAATTTCCGGAAAATTCCCAAATCGGGTAAATATTCGGGTTTTTTCATTAGATACGCACATATCTAGTAACAATATGATTTAAAACATAAAATGCAAATAAAGAATAAAAAATACAATTAATGTTTGTTCTCAATACGGTCAGAGTAATAACACCACTTAGATTATTGATAGGTCTTTGCGCTGATGCGATGACCTATCAATAATCTAAGTAACACCTTTTCTAAGCAATATGCACATGCACGCTACGCTGTAGTTTTTTCATTCTTTAACTGCGTGGAGATTATCATTTGCTTTTTTATTTTTGAGTTCGAGATTTTTTTACTTCTGTAATTTTAATATAAGTAATAATCTTTAAAAACGCTCGTGTCGTACGACAAGAAAGATTAATTTGATCTTGCCGGGGTAAAGGTTTGAGCGAGAGACGAAGAAGTCGCAGGTAGCCGTTTTTTAAAACAATACAGAAATATATAAACAAAATATTTCCGCTTTTGCATAATGGCTGGTTTACGCGGGCTTAGTAGCTAAGTGCTTAGTACTTGTCACTAATACTAAGTCCCAATGTGTAAACTGTGAGATTAGTGCTTAGTATTAGTGTTTGTAAATAGTGCAAGTGAATAGAAATCGGTCCTATTTACTAAGCGACAAGTCGATACCTGACCGCGTGTTGTTGCTTGCTGACCTTGTGTAAACAGCCCCCCTAGACAAGACGCATTTCGATAATCGCTAACGCAATCGCTAGAAGGAAAATGTATGCGATTTGACATAAGCCCTCGCTTAGCTTTCGAGCGCAATTGTCAAATCTCATACATTGTCCATTTAGCGATTGCGTTAGCGATTATCGAAAGACATCTTGTCTAGGGGGTCAGCTCGACAAGTGAGTTAGTGACAAGCTGTAAAGGGAAGCGAAAACACGTGTGTTTGTTGACATATTTTTGTTTTAACTTTTTCAAATAAAATATCAAATTGTGCCGTTGACATTCTCATAGTTACTCTATATTCTCCTGGATCTTTGGTTGCTAGCTCTTTTAATAGAAGAGCAGAATGGTCCCGTTCATCTCTCCACAGTAACCACTGTCTTGTCCACAAACGGTTTTTTTAAATGCTCGTCTTTCAAGCTCTTCGATCATGTTTGAAATAATTATTTTTAAATAATGTTTAAACATACTGCTCAAAATCAGGCGGCGTCGTTCCATTTCGAATGTCTGGTCACTAATACCTTCTACCAGCTTCAACGTGTAAACGGTTACTTCTCACTTGTACTATGCAGGTTACTACGCCCGTGTAAACCAGCCATAACTGTCATGTAATAGCTAGGTACCATAGCAAAGGTGCGCCTACCTGCGGTGCAAAACGCGTGGAGGCCGCCAAGACAGAGATCTTGAGGGCCGTTTCGGAGTCGTGGAACTCGTTTATAGAGCTCCTCGACTCCGACCCTTGGGGACAGCGGTACCGTCTGGTGAGGGGAAAGACGGTGCTCCCTCGATACACCGGATGGACGAGGGGATCGTGCAGAGGGTCCTAGGGTCGCTTTTTCCCGACCTTGGACCCTTCGAGCTCCCGAGGATGGTCGCCCCAGCGCCTCCCTGGAAGTGGAGGAAGCGGGCCCTCCCGTGTTGGACCTGGAATTCGACGCGGTAGGGAGCGGTTCCGTCGCAAGGGGAATGGGAATGCGCCGGAACCGGACGGGGTGCCAGCGAGGGTCCTGTGCCTGGCACTCGGGCCCCTGTAGGAGCGCTTCCGGGCGGTGCTCACTACGAGCATCGCCTCGGGTCGTTTCCCCCTGTGCTGGAAGCCTGTCTTCTGTCAGCCACGTCGGCGGGGGTGGTTGTCATTGCGGTGTCGCTAGACATCCGCAATGCAATCAACAGCCTCCCCCACGAATGCATAGAGTGTGTCTGCATCTGTGTGTCCGGCGCATCCGTCTCCTCGGGCTGGACGTGGCCGTTGACAAAACGACGGCCATGACGTACAGGCTGCCGCGTCGCTGCAGACCCCCGGCGGGGCTCCGTGTCCGGTGATGAAGGTGTCCAAGTCCAGATCGAAAGCTCGATGAAATCTCGGTCTGGTACTGGATCTCCAAAGGGGTTTCGAGTATTATAAGCTCCTCGCTCCAAGGCTGTCTGCCGCCGTGGCAGCCCTCGGACGGGTCCTCCCCAACGTGGGGGAAACGGGCGCAGCGAGCCGTCGGCTTTATCAAACTGTGGTAAAGTCGATGGCCGTGTATGGAGCCCAGATTTGGACAGAGCATCTCGCCCCCCGAATGGTGGCTTTCCTGCGCAGGCCGCAGAGGGTCCTTGCCACCCGAGCCGTGCGGGCCTACAGCACGGTCTCTCACAGGGCGGCCTGCGTCCTAGCAGGCTCACCCCCGTGGGATGTCGAGGTACGAGTCCTTGTGGCCGTGCACTGACATCGGGTGGCAGCGAGGAGTCGAGAGAAGCACCTCATCCCGCAGGAGGTGGCGCGCACCAGGCACCTGGCGCAGAGGGAGGCTCTTCGCCAGTTGGACGAGACGCTTGCCTACCCAGCTGCCGGCCACTGGACGATCGAGGCAGTTCGTCTAGTCTTGCTTCGGCCATTATCTGCATCATGTCGTACGGAGTGAGCAGACGCTGCATTGTCACCACTGCGGCGCTACGCGACGACACGGCCAGACACACTTTCGGAGTGCCCGGCCTGGTGACTCCAGCGCGACGCACTAGCCCTCGCGCTGGGCATAGGTGGGTGCGCCCGTCGGGCTGGCCAGCGTCGTATGCAAGATGCTGACCGGCGCGACGGCGTGGGAGGCTGTCGCCTCCTTCTGCGAGGATGTGATCTCGCAGGAGGCAGTGAAGCGGGCGCGAGAGGACAACCCTCCGCCACATCGCTCGGACGCAGGCGGTTGGGTAGGAGGAGGCGCGCGTTCCTGGACGCTTGCCACCAACTCCCTTAAGCAAGCCTGGAATGAAATGGCCCGGCCGGCCGACAGCCGGTTGGGAGACATTACTTTTCTATCCTTAGCCTGCCCGTCTGGGGGGGTACATTATGGCACTTGGCGACCCCTCCGTAGAGTAGTCCCAGCGCATGGGTCAGCAGTGCTGGCTCACCGTTGGGCCTGTCTCCAGGGGGTGCGCTCGGGGAATGGCTAGCGCCGATCCCGTTCGTGCCTCTATGGGGGTAGCAGTTGCTGGATGGTGGTTCAGCCAGGTATGGGGTTTATACCCGAGTGCAATGGCATATCCAAGGGGCGGCTCTTTGTCAGCTTTTCAGTCCCTTGTTGAATAGTAAAGAGATTCCCCTTCCCAAAAAAAAAGGTTCCATAGCAAAGATATCCACATCCTTACAAACTCATAGTTTGGAGTGGGCAACCGAAGTTAGCGAATAAAGGGGGCAGATCAATAAATTAATTAAGCCATATCTAAGTGCAAGTTGCAAATTGATTCAAGTTTTCTTAGATATTACATAAAAAATTTGTTATTCCGTTACAATATTATTAGACTGCTAAATGTTAAAACCATACGAACAACATATATAATATATTTTTATGTTAAAATATAATGTAATATATAATTAATGTATGTTAAAACATAATATAAATAATAACAAAAATCTGTAATATGTAAAGTATACAATGTAATAGGAATATAATAGGTATGTATGAGTATAAATATATACGATGTATATGATGTATAAGCGTGTGTGTATTATATATAAACATGTAGGATAGTTACACTTTAGGTGATGCGCAACTCACCCTAGATATATATAAAAATAGTTTATAAAAAAAAAAAAGATCAAAACGAAAATACAGCCTTAAAAGGGCACGGACCACGAGTCTGTGGTGATATAATTATATTAAAAAAAAAAACCATACGAATAATTTTGAAAGTTGATACAATCATATAAACAAATGAACAATAACATAACAGAGCTCACACTATAACAAATAATGAAAAAACCCATCATTTGGGTTTTTTCCCCTCATAAATACCGGGTTTATTCCCGATTTGGAAAAAATCCGGGAATTTTCCCAGTTGGAATCTTTCCACTGCCCATCTCTAGTCGTGGCTGACATGCTATACGACCACGACGCGTTGTGGCAAATGAAGAAGAGGCGTTCGGAGCAGAGTAATAGTTCCTGTAAAAATAAATAGCAAGCAAACACCTTTTTTCACAATGATAGTAATGTCTAATATAAGTAATTAATTTAAGTACATTGTTGTTGTTTGCTATTGACTAATAAACAAAACTCAAGTCATAAAAAAAACTTAAGCCCCTTATTATTTTTAGTACTTACATTATAAGTAATTTACCAATGATTAATAGTTTGTGTTCAATATTTTAAACTCATTCACTTTATTGCTTAACAAGATACATTTTTATAAGTTACAAATGTAGTTTGCGAGGGCGGACTTATCTCTAATAGAGATCTCTTCCAGTCAAATAGTAAGGCGGTAGTAAGTGGAAGTGGGAGAGAAGATAGGATGGGAAATTTGGGTCTTTGAGGATTTTATAAAGAAAAGTTAGGATGTGTACATTACGTCGCCCTCTGATAGGTAGCCATTTTAACTTGGTGCGAATGAACTAACAGAAAGTGGCTCAGCCCGGGCACAAAGGCAACACGAGGAGGCGATGCAAGAAGCAAACGAAAGAAGACGCATCCAATCACAAAGACAATCCCCGACAGACGACCTCGTCAGGGGCATATCTGTTGCCCTGGGCCACGCTCGTCCTCGTAGAACAAGCAGTGAGACAGTACTGGACTCGGTCCCCAAACATAGAACGGTCTCCTCACCCAAAACCACACTGGCAGACATGGGAAGGGTGAGACCGCCATCCAGAATAGTCACTGACCGGGACGGAGATGACCTAGTCAACGCCTATCTAGAGTACCTGGGGACACTGCGGGCGACGCTGCAGGTAAAACACACCACCTGCAGCAAGATACTTGAGGCATTTCAGATAAACGCCCGCATGTTACTACAGGAACTCCTGGACGGGGCGAGGGCGGTGGTCTATAGCAACGACACCGGGACTGTGGTGGCGGGAACTCGCCCTATAGATAAAAAGCAGATGGCGGCGTACAGTGGCACGTCAGGCATGGTGCTGGTGGATCATGAAGCAACTGACGAAAGGGGAGCAATCACATTCTGCACACCGATCGAGGACCCAATAGTGGTAATTGTCAAGTGCACCCGCTTCATTCTGGAGGACCGAATTCTAAAAACGGCGGAATCCGTGAGTGGAACTTGGATCTCCGAACCATGGGGTAAACTGGCAATCAGATGGGTTGACGGTGTGCCGGGTTGCGGGAAGACCACGTGGCTCCTCAATAACTTCCAAATGAAGGAAGATATGATCATCACTAGCACACTCGAGACGGCAAAAGAACTGTTGGACAAAGTGACGACTCGATTCGGGGCGGTCGTGAAGGGGAAAATAAGAACCATTGCCTCAATTCTCATCAATTGTGTGGAAGCATCAAAACGCCTTTTGGTGGACGAAGCTCTCCTAGTCCATTTTGGAGCTATCATCATGGCAACAAGGCTGACCGGGGCAAGAGAATTGGTACTAATGACCGATACAAATCAGATCCCCTTCATAGACAGAGACAACCTGTTCGAGATGCGTTATGGAAGCCCCGCCGCCATCACGTCGGTAACAGAAAAGCTCCTCTGCACACACCGAAGTCCGATGGATGTGGTGTATGCCCTCCAAAACATCTACAAGGGTATTTACACATCACGGCAAGTGCTGAGGTCCATGACATGCAGAATGGCATCGGAGGCGGTGTTACGAAGGGGCAACCCAAATACTCTCTTCCTTACCTTTACTCAAGACGAGAAAGAAGCGTATGGGAGGGAAGGGTTCGGCACCGGAGAACAATCTAGACTGCTGACGATCCACGAAGCACAGGGACTAACGTACGATCACGTGGTTGTGCTCAGAGGAGCAGAAAGGAAGAACCCTGTCCACGATAGTGTCCCTCACGCGGTGGTTGCCATTACCAGACACACGGTATCCTGCACCTACTTCTACCGGGAGTTGAAGGAGGACGACGCAATTAGACGTCTCATTGCCCTTCCCAGCATAGCAACAGATGAAGTGGTCATGGAATACAATAAAAAAATGGTGCTCAGGGCCCTATCAAGCGGAGCGACCTTGGTGTAACTAAAAAAAAAAAAAAACACGTAACATATATTATGCCAAATACGAGTATATTAACTGACCAAATCTTGTTAGCATAAGTTACCCAGGAATACTGGCATAATAATTATGATCCAAAAATTGTGAAATAGTCCATACATAAATTATTAACATATAGTATAATATTATTAAGATATATATTTGAGTATAATTAAGTATATATAAGTATAAATAGATATTATTAAGATATATATTAAAATGTTTAAATTGATTGAGTTGCGCAACTCACCTTAGATTAGGAGTAAAAAGTAGTCGTAAGTCTTAATATAATAATTATAATAAAATAGATCACAATGAGAAGATTCCATGAAAAGAGCACGGACCACGAGTCTGTGGAGTGTTAAAATAGTAATAATAAAAAAAAACTCGGTGCGAAAGTGGGAGATACGATCATATTTTCGTAAACTAAAGATGAAGCGTATGACTAAGTTTTGAAGGCGTTCGAGTTTTTAATAATTCCTCCGTGACATCAAGGTAACAAACGTCGGCGTAGTCGAGAAGAGGTTTCAGTTTTGTATAGAAGAAAATACTGCAACTGCCTGATGGAGTGAAAGGCATGGTGCATGCGGCTGCTGACATCATTTATGTGAGGCATCCACGACATAGAAGCATCCATTAGCGCTACCTAGATTTTTCGCTTTGTCGACAAATGGAATCGTTGTTCCATCATAGACAATAGGTGGCAAAGCGTTTACATCAACTTTACCCCTCAATCTGCTGCTACCAATTATATTGGCTTGTGACTTTGATGGATTGACGATAAGACCAAAAGACTTCGCCCACGAGAAAATGCTAAAGAGAGCTTTTATTACTTAATAAGTTGTTTTTTTTATAAAGTAATCCTTACAAATAACAAATTTCCTTTTATTTTAATGATACGCTTTTTTTTGTATTATATTTAATCATGAATAATAACAATCAATTAATATTTATAACAAATACGTTATGCAGTGATTTTAATTTTTTGACTGCAGAAAGGGCATTAAGTAGATTGTCTGTCTGGTACCTGTAGCAGTATAATAAATATATATTTCCTAAGGACATCTACCATAACGTTTCGAACAGGGACGGATTTGCCTAAAGGCACACTAGGCACGTGCCTAGGGGCGGCATGTTTCAGGGGGCGGCACGGCTGGCGGATACCGCCGCAACGCCTTCAACATCCCAAAAATGGCTTTAACACATAGGTATATGTCACATGCAGTGTTTTAAGAGGGCGGCAGTTAGAATAGTGCCTAGGGGCGAAAAATGGGCTGTTTCCTCGTGGTCCTATCCGTCCCTGGTTTCGAGACTAGTAAGACCCATATCGCAACCCAGATAGCATTGGCTTGACGTGCAAGTTTGAATCAAACTTTCTAGTTCCCAATTACAAACTAACGTATGTTTTGTTTTTTTCGGCAGAATACAATGTTGTACAATATGTACATACAATATTGCCCCAACAAACTTTAAAAAGCGACTAGTTTGTTGGAGCAATATTGTATGTACATTGCGTTACTGAAAAAACAAACGCTCACGACGCGTTGTGGCAATTACAGAAAGACCACATAGCGAAATTCGTGTCGTGGCTGACATGCTATTCGACCTCGACGCGTTGTGGCAATGAAGAAAAGCCATGAGGCGTATGGAACCATATTTGATTACGACGCACGTGCTTTCCCAGATAGCATGCAAACTTGCCAAATTTGAGGCAAGTTTGAATCAAACTTTCTAGTTTCCCAACAACAGTTTTTGGGAAACTAGAAAGTTTGATCGATCGCTATGTGGTCTTTCTGTAATTGCCACAACGCGACGTGAGCGTTTTCATTAGAGCCATAACACGAATTTCGCTATGTGGATGTTTTACTGTGACCACAACGCGTTGTGAGCTATTTTTTCGCTCAATGAGCGTTATCGGTCTTTGAGCGTAACATATATACTATTACCGTGCAACCGAACAACCATCGAATTTAATGGTTGTAAAACGCTCTGTAGTTTATTACTGAAATACTCTTACGTGATTGGATGATATTGGGGGCCATAATCTAAAATGTCATTTTATAGAAAGAGAGAGAAATAAAAATTCACGTGAAAGAGGGAGATAAAAGATTTGGTTTCTGCAATCCGTTCAACGCCTCTGAGCGAGATAAAAAACAACCGCACAACTACACTCCGAGGCTCTGAACGCGCTCCGGCTGCATCGGGGAATATTGCGGCATGGGCTGAATGTAAACAAACACTTCTCTTGGTACTGCCACGGCAGTATTTCGGGAAATATTGGCGGTAGATTTTTGCTGCGTCGCTTTGTTTTGGAAATCCAGCTGGCTCAGTTGCAACAACTTTGCTGCAGGTGATCTCAGAAACGGTAGATCGACAAACTCTGAAACTCTTCCGAAACTGCCGCCTATCTATATCAATGAACAGATTTTCGCTATGTCGTTCCGTTGTCGAGATCCGTGTGGCCCCTTAAACGCGAGCCCGATGAGCACTGAAACTTGTCTGACAAACTGCCACCTATCTATATCAGCAAACAGATTTAAGCTGTTTTTTCGTTTTCGAGATCCGTGTGGCTCAGCTGGAGTAACGTTACACCAGCTGAGCCACACATATCTCTGAAACCCGCGAACGACAAACTCTGAAACTTGCATACAAACTCTTAGACATTATAGCGGCATACTCAAACAATCTATTTTAACATTTTTTGTGGCCCAGCTGGGGTAAGCCACACTGCTTTATCCCCTGCTAGTAATCTAGTATTATGTTTTATTTTAGTATTAAGAATTTAAATTATTATTGGTTTCCACAAAATTGATATAACTTCCAATGAGCATGCCATAAGCAGGAGTTTTAACATATTTCAAAGACATTTTGGGCGACTGTTTTTTATCCCCTGATAAATCTAACCTAGAACATGGTTTTCAATATATTGACAAAAAATAAAAAATTTCACGAGTGAATTAACTTAATTTGAAAATTTCCAAAAGTGAACCGCCAGTAAAGAAAATTATAAAAATTGTCTCGAGTGAATTACTTAATTTGACAATATCCAAAACTGAACCGCCAGTAAACAAAATTGTGTGCACAATAATAATAGACATGGATCAGGAACAGAATAGGTAGGGATAAAAAACAAACCCTGTATTACAAAGAGTTCACTTTTTATTTTTATGCTATGTTCTGTTACAATTTTGCGATTTTTTTTTCTTTGCCACATTGCTTAATATTACAAGTACACAATATCTAATAAAGTAGAAATCCGAGTATGTGGAAGTTAATTTTATTAATGACACCATAATTACAATACCATATTATCAACTCTTAAATTATGTAATAATAATTACTCAATCAATGATTAATTTCACGACCTATTATATGCCTAAACAATTAATATGATAAACAATTACAACATAAAAAGAGAATCGTAACGAAGCTCTCAATCGACACGTAGTAAGTATAGTAATTATTAATATTTAAAATTAATAAATCGCTATTCACAAATATGTATAGCTGAAAAATTACAAACGAAAAGAACAAATCCTTCAAGCCGATATCGACGAACACACGTACTAATACAAATAAAATTTTCAAAACCGAACTAGCAATTTAAAATAGCGCGTGACTAACGAAGACAAGCCGCGCAGGCGGGCGTCGCTGGCACGCTGAGCGACGACCGCCAAGCGGAAACAATAAGCTCATAGATACACTAATAATGCTAACAAAATATAATGATAAAAATGATTTACAACTTCATAATCTAACAAAATCCTCGAGTTCATATACAATTTTAGTGTTCACATAGAGTTAAATATCGGGGCACACACAAAGTTCGAGGACTGTGGCCACGTGGTCCGACCGCGTAGTTTAGATCCATCGGATTCTATAATATTTTCCACTTGGTTCAACCCCTTCAACTACTTCTTCGTTGAAAAATAAATAAAGAAAAAGACCTCGTCTCGGGCGAGATTTGAACCCGCGTCTCGTTAATAACTTCGTATCAATTTCCAATTTAGATTTTGATTCGAGTAGCCAAGTAAAAAAGTGACAGATTAATAAACAATATTTTATGTATATATACATAGTGTAAAAGACTCATAACGAAGTCCGCGTCTACGCATTCACACCATCAAAATTAAGTTATATAAAAAAATATATTGGGGAAACAAAATTATTCGTTTTAAACAACAACTGCATAAAGTACTACGCAATGTAACGCGCGGTCGCACGCTACGGATGGCCCGGATATACTTATGGCCCCCAATATCATCTCTGCGTGAGTCAGCGGCTCGTGGCGACAGAAGACAGCGTCAGTTGTAATTTCATTACGCGTTGTAAATTAAAAACTTTTATTTCATATTATACACTTATTCTTTCTTCAATGTCTCTTTGGACGAAAATTAACAAATGATGTTCCAAACAGTTTGGTATTAAACCCCGAAGAAAATAATTGTCACCTTAAACTTAGGGTGCAGTCCATAATCACACAACAGTGACAACGTTTGCATGCATGCATGCAAAATTGGATTATGACATGTATTATGTCCTCCGTATCTTTACAGAGCACTTCTGTACTTATTGTAGATAATCTAATGAAAAAATAAATTCGACCAAACTAAAAATCAACTTTTTTGCTTGGTGGCGTTTCCCTTTTGGATTTCGCCAGAATCGAGTTTTTTGCTCAGTTTTCGTTTTTCAGATGGATGGTAATGCCCTTGTAAGACTCTGCTTTCTTGACATGGACCGTGAAAGTACAACGGGTAGGTGTATTTTATTTATTTATTTTTATTAGTTAAAACTACTTTGCCAGTTAAGACCTGCAAAGAGGACGTACACAATAGAGCACACACTACAGTAAGCAGACAGACAAATTATAATTTTTTAATACTATTATTAGTTATGTAATCACAAAGAACATCAATAAAGAGAGAATTTACATAAAACAGGAGGGTATTAAAATTTGTGGGTTTAGGGATGTCATATAGCGAGACCGGGTATTTGGGACAATTAAAAAAGATATGTTCTACAGTTCTAAAAGCTCCGCGGGAAACTGATGTTGACTTTGACATTGACAGTCTGGAGACAGTGCACTACCTCTTTTCTGTTAGCACTAGGCGCGTTCCATTTGAGCGCGGATTCGCAGCATTTTTAACATTTTTAGCATCATCGGGGTTGATTAGCTTTTGACGCTAGCAGGGCTAGCAATGTATGTTAACGAAATGCGTTCCATTTAAACTTTTTTAGGTTAGGTTCCCTTTATGAAAAATAGCGCGATTAAAAATGTTAACATTTCTTAGAAGAAACGCAAAACATGGTTAACATTTGATGTTAGCGTGACAAAGTGGTGACGCTTAAATGAAAAACGGGGCATCAATCGGTGTCGTCTCATCGTTTACGTCATACTGCTTACAAATGCGCATATGAGCAATTTTGCACAGACTGTTTGCATGCAAATAGCGCACACAAGCGCCGATATCAAATTATGGACCGCACTCTTCAATATCTCGGTAACTATTAATTTCCCAGGTATGGTCCAGAACTTGGTAGTGGTGTCGCAGTGTGGACCTTGCCATACGCGCCCATAAGCGCAGTAAGAACACCGGGGGGGATGTAAATGAAATGAAAAAGTTCACCGTCTAGCTAACGGCGGATACGGTGCGGTTACGCATTTCCCCCCTGAAAATAAAAAGGTATGGGGCCTAGAAGACAAAAATGATATTGACGATTGGCTCAATACCTGGGGGGGGTATGTAAATAAATGAAACAGTTCACCGTCTAGCTAACGGCGCGTACGGTGCGGTTACGCATTTCCCCCCGACAAAAGAAAAGGTAGGGGGGCCTAGAAGACAAAAATGACATTGACGATTGTCGCAATACGTGAGTTTCGGCTTCGCGTTCGATCTTTTTACACTATCGTTTGTTATGTCGCGTCGCGGTCTACTAGACAAGTGGAAAACGAGTCCGATGGGTCGCGGGCACGCCCCCGGACCACGTGGCCGCGGTCGGTTCGAGACGCAGCGATACATGTACATTGTACAGGGCACACGAGGCGAGCGGCGGCGGCGGCGGCGGCGTCCGCTTACTCGCCGGCGAGCTCCTTGAGCCGCTCTTCCCTGGGCCGCGCGCCGCCGAATATCGACGACGCCTGGCTGGTCGACGCCAGCGAGTTCACTGGCTCCTTCACCGTCCTGGGCTCCAGCTTCAGCTTCGGTCTACCTGTCGTGTCTGAGAAGTATACAGGGCCATATTAACATGTAGCACTTGGTAACGAGCATTTGGTAACATAAAATATTTAAATATTATTTGGTTTGGGTTGTGTCACCGCAAATGAGGTGGAAAGATGACATCAGAGAGGTGGCGGGACAAAATTGGATGCTAACAGCCCAAAATAGGACAAAGTGGAAAGAATTGAAGGAGGCCTACACCAAATTGGTCGAGGAAGGCTTGAGATGATGATGATGTGTCACCCTGACTGAGTGTCGGTGGCGCTGTCGGTATCAGCACCAGACCGTCACGTACCAATGTGTTTTTCGTTTTTCGAATTTCATACGTACATATGTCTGACACTCCTAAAGTGAAGGAAAACATCGTGAGACAACCTGCCTACATTAATCTGCGAAGAAATTCTATGGTGTATGTGAAGTTGACCAATCCACACTGGGCCGGCTTGGTTAACTAAGGCGTAATCACCCTAACATGAGGTAGGCTGGAGTCTCTCGGTGGGGACATAATATCAGCTATGATGATGTAAGTAGACCCTGACTGAACACTACATAAATAAAGGTATTCCGAATTTATTACTCACTAAGGCCGGTTTCAGCACTAAGCCGACGGTCGGTGCGTACCTTCAGTCCTCACGATACGTACTGAACAGACCGACTGTCAGTTTGTAGTATTCAGTGCTATCCAGTACGTCTAGTATGAGTTTTGATAGTTTCTGATTCGAAAGATCGAATAGTTTTGTTTCCATACATTTCACACCAGCGCCTCTATCGGAAACTATAATAAACTAGAATTGACAGTATGAGTTACAAAGTAATAAACTACTCGATCAATAAAGTACGTATTTGAATAGTGTGGCAGTATGAGTTACATGTTTGATATTTGTTTGACAGTTTACTCGAAAACTATTGTAGTTTAGGTTCTCACCTTATATTTTTATGTGAGTTTGGTACATAAATACGTTTTTTGTGTTTCTAAACACTAAATTAATGTCTGCACGGTGGTACTTTGCATGGAGGGCCATGCAAGACGAAATAGCGCATGAAGAGAGCTGTGACAATCATTTTTAAGCCGTATCTCCGATACACACTTTACTCAGCGCTACCGCCTTAAATGACCATTCCTTAAAAAGTGTTAATAAATACACATAATTTAACCGAGATTTTTAATTCTATTTTCATTCCTAAAGTGTTTAACACAATTTATTATCATTAAAATAAATTGCGACTGACTTGTCCGCGATATTATAAAATAATATAATTTACAACAAATAAAAACTTTAATGTTTTTCTTTCATTCAATTCGCTTTAAAAATAATAAAAACGGCTTAGAAAACGTCACAGTGAAAGAATCGCGGGTCTCTTTCCATTCACATGTGTGTAAAAGAGATATAAATATATAATGTGAAGTTCGTCGAATCGAGTAAAACTAACTGGCTATCGTTTAAACGTGAATTCGAAACGAGCAACTCATACTACCGTTTACATCGTAAACTGACAGTTTGGCGAGCTAACGAAAACTATTGTAGTTTACTCGATTTAAAAACTCGTACTAGACGTACTGACCAACAAAACGACCGATCTAGAATAGTCGTATATCATGTCACGTTCACTACGAGATCAGTTGAAAAGTACTTTTGACGACGATAATACGCACATACATTCAGTCGGTTCACAGGTCGGTGCAGCACTAGAGTGTGGAACAGTTGTCCGACAAACCGTTGCCCGACACACGTATTACCGACATAACTTTTGACCGACACACCACGTTTGTCCGACATGACTTGACCGACGCACTTTTGAAGTTGAACGTGAACGAGTACGCATGCGGACGTGCTCGACCGACGCGACGCGGTCCACGTACGCAACGCGTAGCGCCGTGGGCATCCATATGGTCAGTGTAGCACCGTAAGGTTTTATGAATTTTCATATAAATGACGATCGCGACCGACGTAAGTACCGAGACGATCGATCCAGCACTGTAACAGGTCTTACTAATGAATCTTAGATCCGCCCCTTTGTAGTGGTGTCATATCGGAGACGTGTCCAGTGCAGAGGCGCGTTCAGGGCCTTCGCGCGAAGTACAACTTTTCGCTCTAACCCCGTTCAATGCCTTCGAGCGTGACAACCGGGTGAAACAACCGGCCCGTTCAAGACCTTTGAGTGTCGACGCGAGTTACAACCGAACAACCATCGAATTTGATGGTTGTAAAACGCTCTGACGTTTATGACTGAAATACTCTTACGTGATTGGATGATATTGGCGGCCATATTCTATAATGTCATCTACTAGAAAGAGAGAGAAATAAAAAATCATGTGAAAGAGGGAGATAAAAGATTTGGTTGCTGCAATCCGTTCAACGCCTTTGAGCGAGTTAAAAAACAACCGGACAACTACACCCAGAAGCGCTGAACGCGCCTCTGTGTTGCCAAATGGTCACAAAAGTCACATTTTTTGTATTTTTGGCCCTCTTCTGTGACATATCTGTGACTTTCGCGACTTTTTAGGCTTGTCGATTTTTTAACAATTTTGAAAGAAAGAAAAACCATTTATTTTGACATCACACGACAGCACACAATCAACTTAAATAACACTTACACCCAGTTTCTGAAAGGCTTATCAGTGATAAAATTAACTAACAAGCTGTCAAATCTAATGCTAACTATGAATTGAGTTGCTGGAAGCTAAATCAACTTATCACTGTGTTAGTTGACACAGCTGTCAAATTTATTTTAAAATTATTAAGGAAAGACTCATTTTGGATTTCCAAAATACATATGAATAAAACAAAATATATGATTTTAAGCAATGTGACCGTGTCTAAAAATAATTCTCACGAGAAATCGAATTATTAAAGATACTTAAGTAAATTTTGGCTAACCAACGTTTCGGAAACTCAAATTGATTTGACACTGTTGTTAAGATGACATCGATGTTAGTTGAACAATAATTTGATCAGCCTTTCAGAAACTGGGGGTTAGTAACAAGAAATAACATTAACAAGGTCAAATGAAATTGTATATCGCCGTGCAATGTCAAAAACTGCGTTCAGCTCAGTATTTTGGTTTGCAATGCTTATTATTTAGGAACGCATCCAAAAATTAGTTACTTCGGTATCATTGAAAAGGTATTCATAAGTATTTGTTACTTTACATATAGGTACTTGAACAATTTTTTTAAATACTACACCAAAAATGTGTATTTTGCAACAAAAATGCGACTTCAGGAAACGAAACGTAACTTATGACTCGAGGGGCTCGGCGACACCGCCCTGCGAGCATGGACTTGTCGATCGCACTCCTAAGGAATATCTGTCAAATTTATCGAATTTTCGTCGAGTGTGTCGATCTTAGCTGTCAAATTTTGGTTAATCGAGAGCTCCGTGCTCGCAGGGCCGGTCCAGTGTAGTGTTAGTTGGCTTGGTTCGCTCACCTGGCCTCGCGGGCGGCATGTCGTCGAAGTTGCGTCGCGGCGCCCGCTGCGGCGGCGCGCCCGGGCCGGGGCCGGGGCCGGCGCCGGGGCCGGGGCGGCGCGCCCAGTCGCCCCCCCTGTCCTCGGGCGCCCCGCGCGGCCCGCGCCCCGCGTCCGACCACCTCTCCCCGCCCCCGCCGCCGCCGCCGCCGCCGCCGCCGCCGCCGCCGCCTCCTCGCTCGCGTTCTACACCCGTCGCAATATAAAGGCAGTGTTGCCAACTCTACTTATTTTTACGTAGATCTACGTATTCTAAGAATATATCGCCATCTCTTTCAAATGGACTCTATAGTTAGGTACGGATATTTTACATTGTACACATACTTTTTGAAAAGAGTAACTGCTGCGTGGTTTCTTTTTCTCTGTAGAAACTACGTTCCAAACACGGTTCGATACCATTTAACGAGTACCTATATAAATACAAAGAGTTTTTGAATCGTTTTAACCTGCACTACCCTCTTCATTTTACTCGAAAAAAAGTACGTAGATGAAATTTTACTACTACTGGGTAATTTTCTGCAATAATGCATAGACCGGCCGATCTATACATTTTTCAAAATCAGAGTTGGCAACGCTGAATAAAGGGGTTCTATCCGCACACGTCAGTACCGACACGTGACGATCAGTGCCGTGACGTGATATACGCACTCATCAGAGGCATTCAGTGCCGACGCACGCTGGGATCTTAGCAGAAGCAGATGCACGAGCATCTATGACTTTGTTATTTCAAAAATGCCTCGATTGACAAGAGCCCAGTTAGCAGCAATTGCTATATTATTGGATGAAAATGATAACATAAGTTGAGTGAATAGAAGGAAATTTTTGAGTTGAATTTTCTATGTGCAAGCAAGGTAGTAAAAAACAGTATGTGATCAAACCAATTCTATAAATTTTTCGTCATCAATCTTAAAATGCTTGAAATTTAAAATGTTTAAGCACTGAAGATCACTGAACGTCACTGACACTGACGAGTACGGATGGCGTCGTATAAAATGTATGCTACAATATAATTTTTCACTAACACTGATGAATACGTTACTGACGGTCTGTACTGTCACATGTCGGCACTGATGTGTACGAATAAACCTGAATAAACCCATCATCATCGGCCTAATGCAATCTACTGTTGGACATAGGTTACTCAAGGCAAAAATGCAAAATCTTACAAATGATGTCATTTATAAGCTTCACATGTAATTGTAGTGCAGGTAGGTGCACAATCAAAAATAGTATGTATGACAACATCAACCATCAAGAGAAGAGGAAACACGTACAACCTGATCATTATCTATTGCAAAGACGCAAAATCAGAAGAAAACATTTATTTCCCACTAGCTCACCATCATCTTATAAGTATAGCTAGCATGAAACTTTCCTCTTAAAAGGAGGTATTATACCACCAATTAATGAATTTAGAGTAGCGTTAGCATGATTGTATATTAGTCGTATAAGTCGACTAACGCGACTTCTACGCGAGTAAATGGAATGTTAACATGTGTATTTTGATTCCCTCACCACACCACACACAAACATATATCGAAAATAATATAGTAACGTACGCACAAAAAACGTGTTAATTAACAAACAATGACGTAAACATTACTGTTCAAATATTAATACAATGAAAATTAGTACAGTCAATGCAGTAAGTCCAGCTGAAAACACATACGATAATTAATAGCAATGGGGTCAAACAACTATACAATTTATTAATTTGCCTCAGTCCAACTGTTCATTATGGTAAATAAACATGGCGTTTGACTTTCATTCAGGCGTAATACGTGTTCATTAAATTGTGGAAAACCAGATTATAGTTTGTTCAGAATCGAGAGAAGAGAGTCCCACTAATAGAAGATATTGGTCACATTTTATCCAAAACTAGCTGTGCCCGCGAACTACGTTTCGCCGTCATAATATTTTTCCGGTTTTGCAACAGTTTTCATTGATGCTCAGCTCGTATTAATCGTAGCGTGATATTATATAGCCTAAAGCCTTCCTCGATAAATGGACTATCAGAAAGCTGAAGAGTTTGTTTGTTTGCTTGTACGCGCTAATCTCAAGAACTACTGATTCAAATTGAAAATTTATTTTTGTGTTGGATAGTCCATTTATCGAGGAAGGCTTCAGGCTATATAACATCACGCTACGATTAATATAAGCTGAGCATCAATGAAAAATGTTGCAAAAACGGAAAAAAATATATGGCGAAACAGTACGCAGGCATTGCTAGTGTATTATACAGGGTGTAACTGAACACCCCAATAACATTTAAGGGTATGTATCCATCAGAAGTAGTGATTCTGTAGGAAAAATATTAGGGCTAACAAACCTACTTTTTTTTTGGTATCAAGTGCCGACAGCCCTACGTAAATGTACGAGGAATACTACGCTCACGACATACAAACTAAATAAATTACACTGGAAAACAGCATGTCTGTTGCATGAGATTTTTTACATGAATCTGAATAGTTTTTCCACGCTGATTTCAAAAATATATGCCGTTTTTATATAGCAGCTCTAGTTTTGGAGTTATGAAGTGACAGGGTTTTTCATTGAAAATGCACATAGTATAAGTTTAAAAAATTTATTAAATATATTTATTCTGAACTAGCTGTGCCCGCGAACTACGTTTCGCCATCAAAATACTTAACACAGTGTTTAGTTTTTTCCTCCATTTTATTCCATAATGATTCAACTTTATTCTGCCTTTCTTGAGCATCGGCCATTGCGAAATTAGGACAATTTTCGTAGGTTCGTAATGCTCTTTTTCTAACAGTCCACAAAATTAAATACATTACATATTACTATAAACACTAAGTATAATTATTGTTTTAGAGACATTATTGATATTAATAAATTCTTCTTCAGTAGAAAGAACTACACAGTTGCAAGAATAATCTTTATCGTATTCATATTTCGAATTAAAATAAACAATTGTTAATAAATTAGAACTGTATACGAATAAAGTTTAGATTTTATAATGGGTGTTGGTAACACCAACAAAATATATTTTTTGGATATGACAACTTGGCCAATTTAGACTGGTCGTACAGTAAGCTTCTTGTCAAGCTATACTGTTTGACCTTTGAACCGTTCTTATGTCGCTCGTAATACTGGCGGTTTTCGTAGAGTTAATGTATAGCATGAATGGGGGGGTTACTGTACAAATACGTTTTCCGTATTCGATATCCGATCACGGAATACAGACACGGAGTTTCGTGAACGTAGCGCAGACGTTCGTTTCTTCTCATTCGGGATTTCTACCATTCTACCTAAACGTACGTACAGAACGTTTTACGTTCGTAATAAAAACGAACGTGTGCGGCAGTCAATGAGTATTTTGTATAGATTTGATGCATTCGGATGCCCGCATTCAGAAAACGAATGCGAAAAAACGTATTTATGCAGTTAGCCTTAAAATGTATTGAGACTTCCGTTTTTGTAACGTGTACTGTGCGATATACAGTTGCTGGCATAGTTCGGTTAGCAAACTCGCCGTGATGACTAACATCCAACACACAAACTTGGAGTTATCGTTAGTTAGTTCACGATCGTTGCATTATCACGGTCTCGAAGGACACTAAACACAGGTAACATCGAACATCCAATAGGCCCCGAAGCGGTTCTCTAACTTTTTTGGTGACGGAACCCTTTTGGAAAGCGAAATACTTGACGGAACCCTAAAATAAAACAATAGTTTTTAAAAAAGTATTGTTTATTAATAAGCATAATAAAAGTACGACCAGAGAGGGTGTTTTGATTTTTCTAAATTATTGCGGAACCCTTAAAGGGGTATTGTAAAGCCCTAGGGTTCCGCGGAACACACTTAGAGCATGGCTGCTCTAGGTACCCTTCAGGTCCTACTTTCATTTAATACCCCTATTGCTGGGTTTGAAAAGCAACTGTTATCCGTCTTTTTTGAGCGGCGGCCATGTTGAATTTACGTCAATGTTGCTACGTTCATAGTGCTCTACTGATCAAGGCCTTTCATTTGATACCCATATTGCTGGGCTTAGAAACGAACTTTTATCAGTTTTTTTTTTAGCAGCGGCCATATTGAATTTTGTGCTATTTTCCTAGGTTCATAGTGCTCTACTCTTCAAGGCCTTTCATTTGATACCTATATTGCTAGGTTTGGAAACGAACTTTTATCCACCTTTTTTGAGTGGTGGCCATGTCGAATTTACGTCAATATTGCTAGGTCCATAGTGCTCTACTCTTGAAGACCTTTCATTTGATACCTATATTGCTAGATTAGAAAACGAACTTTTATCCACCTTTATTGAGCGACGGCCATGTTGAATTTATTTATGTGTTGCTAGGTTCATAGTGCTCTACTCATCAAGGCCTTTCATTTGAGACCCATATTGCTGGGTTTGGAAACGAACTATTATCCATTGTTTGAGCGGCGGCCATGTTGAATTTATAGCAATTTTCCTAAGTTCATAATGCTCTACTCTTTTAGGCTTTTCATTTAATACCCATATTGCTAGGTTTGGAAACGAACTTTTATCCTTTTTTTGTGCGGCGGCCATGTTGAATTTAGGTCGATTTTGCTAGGTTCCTAATGCTCTACTCTTCAAGGCCTTGCATTTGATACCCATATTGCTAGGTTTGGAAACGAACTTTTATCTATCTTTTTTGAGCGGCGGCCATGTTGCATTTATGTCAATGTTGCTAGGTTCATAGTGATCTACTTATCAAAGCCTTTTATTTGATACCCATATTGCTGGGTTTGAAAACGAACTTTTATCAATTTTTTGAGCGGCGGCCATGTTTAATTTAGGGCAATTTTCCTTAGTTCATAATGCTCTACTCTTTTAGGCCTTTCAGTTGATACCCATATTGCTAGGTTTGGAAACGAACTATTATTCTTCTTTTTAGAGCGGCGGCTATGTTGAATTTATGTCAATGTTGCTAGGTTCATAGTGCTCTACTCATCAGGGCCTTTCATTTGATACCCATATTGCTGGGTTTGAAAACGAACTTTTATCCTTTTTTTGAGCGGCGGTCATGTTGAATTTAGGTCGATTTCCCTAGTTACCTAATGCTCTACTCTTCAAGGCCTTTCATTTGATACCCATATTGCTAGGCTTGGAAACTAACTTTTATCCACCTTTTTTGAGCGGCGGCCATGTTGAATTTATGTCAATGTAGCTAGGTACATAGTGCTTTACTCATCAATGCCTTTCATTTGATACCCATATTGCTGGGTTTGGAAACGAACTTTTATCCGTTTAATTTGAGCGGCGGCCCTGTTGAATTTAGGGCGATTTTCCTATGTTCATAGTGCTGTACTCATCAAGGCCTTTCATTTGATATGCATATCGCTGGGTTTGGAAACGAACTTTATCGGCAGTCATGTCAAATTAAGTCAACGTGGCTAGGTTCAATGTGTTCTACTCTTTAGGTTCTTCGTTCGATATCCATGTTCCTTGGGTAGATCCAAAAAAATGTGATCCGTCATTTTAGACATTAGGATCAAGAGTCCCGTCCCGTCCCTCTACGCGTAACCCAGAACATTGCAGTCAGATATTTTTTTAATTATTAATATTAATCTATTACTTTTAATAGTTTTAAATGGATGAAAGAGTTTGATTCCTTAGTCCTAATGTAAAAACATATAACACCTTTCAAAATACCTTGAAAAGAGTATATCTTCATTTTTCAACATTTCAAATATTGTACCAATTTTGTGAAAATTAGTCAAGAATTAAACCAATCTACAAATTCTATGGTCACTCGATAAGTATTATCATAAAAAATGCTTTATAAATTGGTTGTATGGCTTGATCTTTTTGCCTTACCACCACGGTACGACATAATAAAAACATAATTTGGTTGGCGAAATCCAGTTGGGCACAGCCATTAACAGAAAATATTAAATTTTATTTGTACTATGTGAAACACTTCATTCCTTTCAATTTTCGAAATCCAATTACTTAAGATCAGGCTGTATGGCGTAGTTCCATTGCCTTTCCTTTGTGGAAGAAAATACCTTCTCTCTATACTATGTGACAGACTTGTCAAAAGCATTTCACGTGCGCCATGTTGTTTTTCTACCTAAAGCCAATTCGAAAATTTTATATGGTATTTTTTCACTAAAAATAAAAAGTGAATTTAAACAAACAAAATTATGCCTAAATGTTCTTCCGGAAAATTCTAAGCATTGTGGTATAAGCCATATCAAATTCTGTCCAGTAGTTTCGGAGATCTTTCCGGACAAACAAACAAACAAACCAACAAACAAACAATTTTTTTTAAAACTATTCTATCGTGTTCTGCTAATGATTTTAAGGCGACCTGTGTATTTTTTTTCTTAATATTTCGCAATTACAGATTTTTGTACCCCTACGATTTTATTATATATAGAGAAGAGATAAAATTTCCTTTTTTTGGATTTTCTAGAGTGAGATGTATTATGAGTACTATTTTGAATGCTCCAACAATAATCAGCCATCATATGTTCATTCCAGTACCCCTGATACCTCTCCTCCATAGTGCGAATATCCTGGTGAAAGCGTTCTCCTTGTTCCTCGCTTAGGTCACCGAGATTTTCAGGAAAATAGTGTAGATGACTGTGAAGGTAGTGAAGCTTAATACTCATGTTGCATCCAAGCCGCTGGAAGTGTATCAGCAACTGTTCAACGTGCTGAATGTAGCCGTCACACTTCCTATTGCCCAAAAAATTCCTCACTATCCAAACAAACTCTTCCCATGCACATTTCTCGACAGCTGTCATATGGTTGATGAAAATTTTATCATCTATCAACTTCCTGATTTGTGGGCCATCGAAAATACCACCTTTGATTTTCTCACTACTCAATTTTGGAAACACTTTTACAATGTATTTGAAACATTTGCCATCTTTGTTAAGAGCTTTTACGAACTGTTTTATCAACCCTAGTTTTATATGCAAAGGAGGCAATATAATTCGGTCTCTGGATACTAGTGGAGCATTAATTACATTTTGCTTACCGGGAATCCAGTCCAGTGTTCAGCTTTAGCTCGGCTGTCCCATAAGCAAAGGAAACAGGGATATTTTGTGTAGCCACTTTGTTGGTCCAGGAGAAAATTTACCATTTTCAAATCAACACATACAACCCAATTATGTTCTTTGTACTTGATTTTGTCGAGAACTAAAGATATTGTAGGATATTCTTCTTTAACCTTTGTAGAATGAGCAATAGGTAAGGAACCAAGTTTGTTACCATTATGTAAAAGTACACATTTCAAACTTCGTTTTGACGAATCAATGAACAACCGCCACTGATTTGGATTATACTCTTTTAATCCCATTGCAGTCATTAGGCCCGGAATAGCAGTACAAAACACAAAATTATCTTTTTGAGTAAAGAAAGGAAGTAAATCCTTTTCCCTGTTACGGTAGTACGATATCTTCGTTTCTCTGGTCAACAAATATCTTTCTTTTAATCGGGAAGCTAAAATTTCTGATGCCGTTTTAGAAAGTCCAAGGTCCCTGATCAAGTCATTTAGATCATCTTGATTTAGTGGTCGGGGATTACCGTAGCAATCAAAATCACTGTCGCTACCACTGTCGTCGTTTTCGGTTTGTCTGCTGCACTGGTCTGGATTTTGCAAAGATGTACATGGCTGTTGTGGTGTTGATATGTCACTAATACTCAAGACTGGTCTTATGGCAGATTTTAAGTTTGGATATATCCACTTAGAGCAATTTTTATGGTTTATTCCTATGATTTTCGTTACACAGAAAAACAGCGACGTAGAGGACCTATGGATTAGCATATTACTTGATTCTAATTTGAACACATATTTAAATGTTTGTCTTTGTTACCTTCCTCCGGACATCCCAGTCGATCTTTTAAATTTGTTTTACGATTGTAGCATTAAGACTGTATTAGAAGCGAAACCTTCCGACGAGTTCATTTTTATTGGGGATTTTAATACACCAAATGTAATATGGCAGCATAAAAACGACGCTACGAATCTTCTCCCTGTCGGATCGTCAGATAACAAATCAGTGAGACTCTTAGATTTTATGAGCACATGCAACCTGAAACAATTTAACTCTAACCCAAACCGGAACAATCGTTATCTAGATCTAATTTTGTCCTCTTTTGATTGTACTGTCTGTGTGACCGATCCTGTATGTCAGCTCGATACTCATCATCCTCCGTTGGCTATAGGGTTAAATTTTTCGTCTAATACGAAATATCTTGCAAGAAAGCCTTGTAGAAGATTAAATCATAAAAGATGCAATTTTCCTAATTTGAACCGCGACATTAAGCAAACAGACTGGACACAGATTCTATCCTCTGATAATATAGATCATAATGTTGAAAACTTTTACATAAGACTAAATGAGCTCATCTCTAAGCACACCCCATTAACTAAAGATGACGCTTGTTCTTTTCCTTCTTGGTTTTGTAGTAGTCTTAAGCAATGCATAAATGAGAAGCGTAAGTACCACAAATTGTATAAAAAATATAACAACCCTCGAGACTATGATACGTTTTCTATGTTACGTTCTCGGAGTAAAAAACTTATGACATCTTGCTACAAAAAATATATCACTTCAGTCGAAAATTCTTTGAAGGAAAATGTCAAATCATTCTGGAGCTTTGTTCACAGCAAGAAATCTTCATCGAATGGTATACCCAGTACAATGAAATTCAGAAATAAAGTAAAATCAAATCGGAAGGAAATATGTGAGCTTTTCTCTGATTATTTCAATTCTATTTATGATTCCAACACGAGCAATTCGTCTTTTAATTATAATTTACCTATCGATAATTTCAAATGCTACGGTGATATTCACTCTACCGTAGTATCGGAGCAGGAAATTGTAACTAAAATAAAAAATCTGGATGAATTCAAAGCAGCTGGTCCTGACGGGATACCTCCCCTTCTCATCAAAAGATGTGCTGAAACCATATGTATTCCTCTTTGTATTTTATATAACAAATCTTTAGTATTAGGAACATTTCCACGCCAGTGGAAAATAGCTCACATTGTCCCTATTTTTAAATCTGGAGATCGCTCACTCTGCGAGAACTATCGTCCAATCAGTATTTTGTCCTGTTGCGCTAAATTATTTGAGACTTCTGTGTATGATGCTCTGTACATCCACTTCAAGAATGTACTGTCACCGAATCAGCATGGTTTTGTGAAGGGAAAATCAACTACCAGTAATCTGTTAGAATATAAAGATTATCTATGTAATATTTTTGCAAGGAGAGGTCAGGTGGATTCTGTTTACACAGATTTCTCTAAAGCCTTCGACAGGGTCGATCATTCATTGCTTTGTCGAAAACTGGAAATGCATGGTGTACACGGAAACTTGCTACGGTGGATTAAATGTTACTTAAACAGACGGAGTCAGTTAGTAGCTATTAAGGGGGATCACTCAACACCATTCATAATTCCTTCTGGAGTTCCACAAGGATCACATCTCGGCCCATTATTTTTTATTATTTTTATCAATGACCTTGTGAACCAGCTTTCTTGCCCGTGCCTATTATACGCAGATGACTTAAAAATATACACTTCCATTACTAGACTTAATGATGCAATTAAACTTCAAAATGATCTTGACTATATATCACACTGGTGTCGAAGTAATAACATGTTGCTTAACGTCGATAAGTGCTTTATCATAACATTTACAAAAAAAATCAATACCATTAAATTCACGTACTCTTTGAATGGTCATGACTTGGCACGTAAATCTGAAATAAAGGACTTGGGAGTTGTTTTCGATAGTGGGCTATGTTTCCGATCACACTATGATCATATCGTTAATAAGGCATCTCAAGTATTGGGTTTTATCTATAGAGTTACAAAACACTTTAAGAATGTATCATCATACTTAACTCTTTACTCTGCACTAGTTCGTAGTTTATTAGAGTATAATACGGCAATTTGGTCACCTTTTTATCAGGTTCATATTGAAAGAATAGAGGGTATTCAAAAACGTTTTCTCAGGCTCATTTCCTTCAGGATGAACCTACCACGATCTACTCGTTCTTATGAGGACTTGCTGGCAAGGTTCAGATTGGTGACGTTGAGTGGTCGCAGAAAACAACAAGACTTGAAACTACTATATAAAATCATTCATTCCCAAATTGATTCGCCTTACCTATTGTCTCAGTTAAATATTAATACTTACCACCGTGTTCGCAATTATAAATTGTTCTCACTAAAAGTATATTTAAACAATACATCATATTATAATCCTGTAGCAAGAATGTGTCGCCAGTATGATGAACTTGTCAGAGGTTTCGCGGACATAGACATAGATATTGATATTTTTCACTGCAGTTTGTATAAATTTAAAAATATACTGTATAATAATATAAAATCATAAATTAAGTCAGTAGCTTTTATGCGTAACTGTAATTTTGTTAATAATTGCTATTTTTAAAAAAAAGTAATAATAGTTAATTCTTTCACTTTTTATTGTTGTAAATACTTTGTAGGAGATCTTTTGCTGCACAATATTAGTTAATGCAGAATGTACATATTTTGGGTTTCAACCTTGTTATCAGGTTTTAAATTAAGTATTTTATTTATTACTAAATGGCTGTTACCCTTAGAGCATTCATTACGGGAGACGGCAAGGCTGGGCGAACCCCTCTGCCAATTTACGCTGACCATATGACCATACACGTTATATAAAACTAGTTGACGCGCGGCCGCTGCCATTTGGTGTCGTTTTCGTGTCGCACTAAGAGCTCCAAAAAAATGGTTAATTGTGCAGTTTCCTCTTGCAAAAGGTGATCCAGCTACTCAAATCTTCGAGATTATGGCGTTTCCTATCACATTTAAGTATAAAATATACATTACCGTGTTTCATTTGTTTACAATTTTGAAGTATTTTTTATGCCGTTACGATAGAAAAATACAATGGTACGATGGTAGCTCAACACAATACACGGGCATTATATTATCTGTGACACGGGCATTATTGCTTAGTGCTGGGACAACGTGACTGAATGATGCTGATTCATATTTTTATTTATCATTCATTCACTCCTTTTTTGTTTAACCAGATATAAGATTAATAAAATAGAAATTCACGTGTAATATAATAGAACAAAAATATATCAAGAAAATATTATATTATTACCTATTATATAATATTAGTTTAAAAAACCTTTTTTATACAATATACTTTTTTTCTTTATTTAATGGCCTTACACCTCATGGTTAAGTCGGCCATACAATATACATACTTACTCTAAACAATTTTTTGACTGCATCTCACTTGATTTTAAGCCTATTAAATAATCTATATTGGTATTTTACAAAATGCAATGTAAGTTTACTGCAGATAGAAAAATGTCAATAACGTCCTCTAAATTTTATGTTGTAGTTGAGGTCATAAGTACAAAAAAAATTAAATATTTTTTTGTACTTTTAGTTTTTTGTTTAAAAGGCTGAAAAGATGCAAAATGTTCATAAACTTTCAAGTATATTTTATTCAACTGTACTTCTATTTAATTTTACACGTTGACTGCCAGACAGCATACAAAATAGAAAAACTATTGTTTGCGGTCACCGTTAACCGCGTTTTCGTTTCGTTTCCGCGTTGCATTGCGATTTCATGCCACCTGCTTTATGCAGCAAGTTGTTGGGGACATCAGTAAAGAGCACAAAGCAAGTGATTGTCGTCATCGTCGTCGTCAGAGAAAATTTTAATAAAGCAACATCATTATTAAAATCACACAATAAAGCTTTTACTTCTTATTTTAGTGGCTTTGAAGTTTGTACGGGCAATGTAAACAAAAACACTTTCAACGTCACATTATGACAAATGAATAACATATAACATGTCTTACTATATGTAAATAAAAACTTTCATAGTAGTAAACATCTACTAAGCTAAAATGTTAAAATTAGCAAGGAATTTTATGTTTACTTTAACTCACATTTTTTGGTGCAACTTAAAGGAAAATGCCCGATATCGTCCCAAGCGTTATAACACGTTGGGCCCTATCACAAATGAAAGGTTTTCTAAAATACTAATTTTGTTTGTATGGCAGTAAGTTGCCACCTCGTGCCTTTTACTTGCACGAGATAGCAAATTTCTACCATACGAGCAAAGGTAAACGAAAAAGTGCCTACCTATTAAACATGTTTATAACTATGTAGGTAGATATATAATAAAATCAGAAATTAGTTCTTGGTAGTAACAATTCTCACGTAAAACATCTAAGACATTCCCGGTAGACCCCACCCTCCCACTGCACCCCGCGCTAACTTGTTTCGACGGGTTCAGATAGAAGCGTGGCGCAAGTCAAGTCACACTAGTCATTGTTTTGATCGCACTCCGGAGTGTCGTTCTGTTATTTGTTTACTGACTTTTCATTGTACCTTTATTTTACTTTGACCATGACTAATTACTTGATGTATTTTAATGTAAATAAACCAGTTACATTTATCATAGTGTGTGGTATTCTACTAGTCAAGCCCTTTCATTTGATACCCATATTAAGAGTTGTGAAAAAATACGTAATCCACCATTTTGTGGCGGCGGCCATCTTGAATCGATAGTCATCAAACATAGCATCCGAACAGGGTATAGTAATAAAATACAATTTATTGTAACATTTCAATCATTCACTCACGACGACCCAAATAGTTACTCATTCTTTGTGTCACATCACTAGGGACATTCATTCTTTGTGGTGAGGATTGCGTAGATACACGTTAATTTGTCGATGTGTGTGTGTTTCTTCATTGTAGGGTAATATTTTCATAGTGTGTGTTCATAAACATTTTCGTAGTGTGCGTAGCGTGTTTACCTCGCCTCCCGCGAAAAGTGGCAGAAAAATGTATACTGCGATTTGTTGCGTACCGCATCCATAGGTTAAATGATCTAAGCTGTTACCTGTCTTGTACATTGTAATAAATAAATAAATAAATTGAAATCAGCGCACCCAAATTAGTAAACAACAGTAGAAAAACTTCATGCAACAAAAAAAGTTTAATTTTGTTTTCCAGTGTTATTTTTTGGTATTAGGTGCCGAAAGCCCTACGTAAGCGTACGAGGAATACTACGCTCACGTCTGTCACGTGTCATTTTGTGTTTAAATTTCTTTTGTGTTAAGAGCTGATTATGGTTGTCACTTGAAAGTTTTTGCTTTCAGTTTAAAATCAAATAACTCTGAAAGTATTGGAGTTCTAGGTCTCAGACAAGCACCGAAGGTACATTTAGTATCTAACTTATATGCCCCTTAAATGTTATTGGGGTGTTCAGTTACACCCGGTATAATTATTTTACAATAAAAATTGGTGGTGTTTGGGTTTTGCATTATGTAATTAACACGTATAATCAGCCTTATATTTGATCCGCCGTAATAAAAATGGTTCAGTATGTTTAGTTAGTTATTTATATTATATTACTTAAACAAACAATGAAGTCCGAAAAAATCTATACTATACGGGGTATAAGTGACGGTGTCCCATTTCTTTTAACAGTGAGTTCAGAGCATGATCCTAATTTGAAAATCATTGAAATTTTCTTCCGGAAAATTTATAAATTTTCGGAATTTTTTATTTTTGTCTAAATTGTCTGGTGTAATAATCATAACATAATATAACTTAACGTTTACAAATCATATTGTCAAAAAATACACAAAAAATATATAATCATACTGCGCGCGGAATCAGCTGTTTGGGTCATCGAACGTCAATGCAACGGTGTGAGCGGAACAAAAATGATGCCGGCTTTGGCTTTTTTCGCTTCAAAAGCTTTTCCAGGAAAAACAAACATCTGTAAACAATTATTAACATTGGACTGAACTCACTTTTAAAATAAATGGGACACCGTCACTTATACGCGGTATAATATGTAGATTAAATGCAATTTATTGGTTACAGACTAGCAATTATAATTAATTTTTAAGTGACTGCACTACGTATTATCACATCTATTTCTAATAATAGTTATCAATGTGAATATCTGTAACGACTGTTACAAAATGTTAGTACAGACTATAAATCGACATGAGTGGAGATAGACAGGGAACATAGCAAGAGTAGGATGTGTTGAAATGATGATTCAAGGAAGGCTACTTAAAGCTGAAGCCCTGTCATGAGATAGGTGAATGACATATCGAGAGTGGCTGGGTCACTTGAGATGATAATGGGCTGGACCTGGAGGTGACTGATGCCTGTAGATGTGGTGTGGTGAACAACTAGATGGATTAATTTTTTAAGTCTTTGTATTATAATTTTAAAGAAAATGTTGAAATTTTTGTTACCTACATTTTTATGTAACGTGTGGGAAGGAGTCCACAATGGTTCGCTGGTTTATAAACAGAGGCTATTCTCAATCAGGAATTGATGCAGTACAATGCATCCTAGTAATTCAAGCAAATAACCGACGCGTCCGTATGCCTCGCTAACCGCCAAGCTGCTATCGGGGCGTCAAGCGTCCCACTGAGCGAGCGGTGGGGCCGCGCGCATAGCGTGCAGTGTGTCGGTTCACTGCGACGAACTAACCTCTTGCCGCTAAGCGTGCCACCTGCGGTGTGGCTGTGGCCTAAAGTGGTGTTACCGTGCGTGAACCCCCCGCCCTGGGGGGCTACCGCCTAACTCGTAGCGATCACTCGCTATCGCTTTCGTGACATTAGAACAATAGTTGTAATGTCATCTGTGACATTAAAACTATTGTTCTAATGTCATGATAACGATAGCGAGTGATCGCTTTGAGTTAGGCGGTACGGCCGCTGGTCGTACGTACCGCGCGGGCCGCCGCCGCCGCCGCCTCCGCCGCCGCCGCCATCGCGCCGGAACCCGCCGCGCGCGTCGCGCCCGCCACCGCCGTCGCGCCGCCCGCGGTCGAAGCCGCCGCCCCTGCGAGATCAACTTCTCGATCAACGAGGGGGGCGAGGGGAGCGGGGATCTTGTACGACGCAACGTTACGTACGATGCGATGCGGCACAGACGCGGGAGGGGCGTTACGTAACGTTGTTCTTTGTTTAAATGAATTGGGGGAATTTTTTAATGTCCCAAGTTGGCAACCTTTCTCTTTTGTGTGTTACGGGGAATCTCTCGATTGTATTGTGAACTGCGCGTTACCTAACGTTGTGTTCTTTGTTTAAATGAAATATTGGGGAATTTTTTAATGTCCCAAGTTGGCGACCTTTCTCGTTTGTGTGTTACGCGACGGGGGAATCTCTCTATTGTATTGTATGTAACTTGTGTCATTTTTATTTTGTGCCTCCAAGTTGGCAACACCTTTTGTAAACATAATTGTCACATTTATGTAGAAATGGTCTCTTGGATGTGTTTACGTAACGTTTAGGGAGGGGGAGTACGGAAAAATGCTACGGCGCGTTATATGGGGAGGGGGGGGGGGGGGTTTAAAAAATATTCAAAAAGTGCGTTACGTAATACTTGAACGGGCTCGAGGTCTTGTGGTTGAGACCGTCCGGTATTGATCTGGTGGTCTAGATTTCGCATGGGATCAGAAGTTTCTCTGCTTGGTTTGGTTGGTTGTAAGGCTTCTGAGCCGGCTTAGCTAGCTACCACCACCTTACCAGTTCCTCTGTTGCTTAGGAGTCCAGGTGAAGATCGCTCATTTTGGGCCTTATCATTACTTACCATTAAGTGAGATGAAGGCCGAGAGCTTCTCTGTTGTGTGTATAAAATGGAATGTTAGGCTCTGGACAGAAGGATGGCTTCTCAACTGCATTCTGACTGAAAAATTGCAGTTTATTTGCAGCCTGAATGCAGTTGGGACAACGGCAACGAAACGGTAAACTAGTCGTGCAGTCCAATTGCTATCGTAGTGCAGTTCCATCAACTGCACACCGACGCATTCGGTAGTCCGAATGCATTCTATAGTCCGAATGCAGTTGTTGGAGCTGCACACCAACTGCAAATGGACCGCACGGTTGGTTTGCAATTTTGTTGCAGTTGTACCAACTGCATTCAAACTGTATCTGAATTGCAATTTTACAGCCAGAATGCAGTTGAAATGCAATCCGTCTGTATAGAGCCTTACTCTGGCTAAAACCTCAGAACTGATAATGGCCGTAGCTATCGCTGCATGTGTTTAGTGATGCACTCCCATACTTAATGGAAGGTAAGATGATGAATAGGTTTGCTACTTTAGTTACCTACTAAACAAAGTGTAACAGTTAATGTCAAATCTTAATATGACAAAATTATAACAATCAATATAATGCCATAATCCAATCTAATGTTTTCTAAATGGTGAAAGCTTTGTACTCACCTGTCACTTCTCTTTTCTTCAGCAACATCAATCTTTATTGAATTACCATCTACAACGAGAACACCGCTCATTTCAATTGCCTTGATAAGGTCTTCCAGATACTCAAACTCCACATAACAGAAGCCTTTGAATTTGTCTGTTTCTCTGTCCATCACTAACCGCACGCTTTTTATTGATAGGTCCTGTAAAAAATTACATGAGTTGTTTTCAAAAAATATTGTCAGTCATATTTTTTTTTCATATATGACTAGCTTTTGCCCGCAGCTTCGCTCGCGTTATATTCGGGTTAACACGAAAGATTTAAAAAAAAATTAGGCAGGTATTTTTCGTTGGTAACAAAGAGTCTGTGTATCGATTTTTAGCTTCCTACCTTGAAAACTGCGAAAAGTCCCATATAAAATTTCACCCCCTCTTTTAAGGGGTTGCGGGCAGATTTCTAAAAAAATGATACACGATTTTTTTGTTAGTCACAAATAGTCCGCATACCAATTTTTAGGCTTTCTACCTTGAAAATTGCGGAATGCTCCATACAAACTTCCACCCCCCATTTTAGGGAAGTGGGGGGTTAGAAAGAGACAAAAAGTAGCCTATGTCACTCTCCATAACTTCAACTATCTCCACTTAAAAAATCACTTCAATTCGTCGCTCCGTTTTGCCGTGAAAGACGGACAAACCAACACACACATACACTTTCCCATTTATAATATTAGTATAGTATGGATTCCGAACTCCAACTACACGACACGCAGCAGTGCTAACTCTAAGCAAGGCAGCAATGTCGCGCTGTTTGTGGTTTTGAGGGCTCTCATTAATTTCCCTTCGGAGCATAATATACAATATGCAAAATGTGCACGACACGCAAAATGAGCAAAACGCAAAATGTACAATACGCAGAATGTGCAACACGCAGAATGAGCACCACACGCAAAATGAGCAAAACGCAAAATGTACGAGACGGGCCTAAGGCCTTATTCACGGCGACGATGACGACACAAGACAAAGGGTTTTATTGAGTTGACAGGAAGCCGAATTGTTGACGGAGAATTGAGACTAAGGCAAAGACATCAAATCTTCGGAACCAGAGAAACTCATCTCTTTGTTGCCAATGCTCGAGCGCAGTCTGCCCTCGATTTCAATTGATTTTCGATTCGTTTTCAATGAAAGAGAATAGTATACTTATTAAAAAGAAAATCTATATTATAAGAGACGATAACTTAGCATTCATTCCATGGATTCACCATGCGGGTGCCGGGTCCATCGCGTTGCAGAGAAATGAGCCAAGAGCAGTGCCTGGGGCTTACGACCCAGGTGCAGGTTTAAGTAGCTACTTTACAATGCATCAACATTCACCTTCACCACTCAGGCTCCTCTCTCTGCCTAACCATATTTGATACGATTCCGTCAGTGCCGCCTTTGTTACGCGGTTTAATATTGAGCTCACAGACGCTCTCGATAAGCCTAGATCTTTTACCAATGTGTATAGTATAATGACTTTGCCAGAATACCTCTCGCGCCTACTTCTACCGCATATAAGTGAACAAAGTGTAAATCAATACGAAAGATTCAAAATATCTAGTTTTTATTGGTTAAAATTGAGAAGTGAATATTTTTGAAAAAAAAATTGAAATTAGTTAACCTAAAAAAGAAACGTTCGATAGACATGGATCACGTGACAATAACATTTTATGTATTAAAATGTTATAGCTCGCTCGCCACTGGTGTCACTACAAGTTATCAAAGTTAAACATTTGCCGAGTGCTGCTACCATAGATTTAGAGTAGGCTAGATACCACCTGTTGCCCGGCGCAGCGTGCCCCGAGACGCCCCGAGTTTGAGCAATGCTCAAACTGACCGCGCTTCTACTTTAGTTGGCATTCTAACGTCACGTTGACGAGTCCTGTGGTTGAAAACGTAAAAATGCCAAATTGCGCAAATTGTAAACTGTAAAAACTCTTCAAAAGTAGTAAATCGTGTCAATGGAGATGTATCCTATCATCGGTAAGTAACTTTGTTTCACAAATAGCTGTAATTCATTTTAAAATCAATTATTTATGATTTGTTGTGATATTCGCGTGATACTACTGCGATAAATTCGTATTTGGGAATGTTGATATATTTATTTTACATTGCGGGTTTGGCTTTGAAAGACCACCATCGGGTGTTCTGGCCGTACGCAATGAATTTTAACGATAAAATCACTTCAAAGTAAACAAGTTTCGTGGTACAAGGGCTTTTATCATTCGTCTGTCAAATTTTGCGATTAGTGATGTACAATGGTTACTTTCAAATCGATTCAACCAATCGAGCCATCAATTCGGTTTAAGAACGACCAATGAAAATGCATTTTCGAATTAAGTATAGATAGGGTATGATTGTTTTCAGTTTTCCAAGCGATCCCATTGTAAAAAATAAATGGATTGAAGCGACAGGTAATAGAAATTGGTTTCCTTCACCACACAGTACAATTTGCTCAATCCACTTCAATAAAGAGGACTATGTAATCAGCAAAAAGTTAAGACGATTATCCGGAACAGCATATCCGAAAATTTTGGTGCTGAATACGACACAAAATGAAGAAGTAAGTGGATAAGTGTTCTATGCTAATGACTAATGACATATACCTGCTACTGATAATTATGACATTTATTAGTAATTTTGAGATTCTATTCTATTCTTTAATGAGCCTACTTGGTCAAGTCTGAATCAAGTGGGCTAAAAAAGAAATAATATTCTATTTTACAGAAAGTTTACCACCAACCAACAACAAATGAAAATACGATATTTTCTGATTCAACCAGAAAAAGGAAGCTATTACAGGTAATTTAGGGATCAAACACATTTTGTTACATTCTATCAATTTTATTATAGTGTGAATGTTTGTTAGTGTGTCTGTGTCTCAATGTTTGTTAATGTGGACGACGGATTTGGATGAAATTTGGCACACAGATAGTTTATAAACGCGCATCGTCTCTCGTCGAAGTCTGTTGGCTCACTGAGCGAGCGCGGCGCATCGCGCGTTGCGATTGAAACGATTCTTTTTATGTGTGTACATCACTAAATGACTCGCGTGACGCCATAGTGAGTGGGGATACGGAGGCACGCTCGGTTCTCATACTATTTAATGAACAAGTGGTATCTAGCCTACTCTAAATCTGTGGCTGCTACGTTTACATTGATTGGCGATATCTATTGCAAAATTGTTTGAAGGTGGACTAAGCAAAGTGAACAATGTGCAGTTAACGCAACAAACAACATTAGTAAGCATCATCTAGCTTGTAAGTACATCTAATTCACATTAGATGGCTAAGCTAGAGTGTATCAATGTTCCGTCGATATTATGATTTAACATCGATTTCAAAAAATTGATGTTTCCTTGCTAAATATCGATGTTTATTCATTGATCGATTAATCCCTAATGCGGCGGTGGTGCGGCAGCTTTACGCTGGGTCATCCCCGTCAGTTAGTTGCTTGTAGAACTTTCTGGCGTATGTCGCTATCTCGTAGCAACAAATCTCTTGGTGGTAAAAATTATTATAATAGGGAATTTTATGAAATGCTTGTGACGGAAACATTAATAGTGCTCCTGAATTATACCACCAATGATTTATTGAAAACAGACCACTTGCTGTTGAGCAGCGGCAGTTGCCGTGATACTCATGTATTCGAAGGATGTGTATATGATTACACAATTTTGGGACATTTCATCAATGAAGTCAGCCAAGTAACGCAGTACTTTTGCAGTTGGAGTTTCCGATACTAGTACACAGGCGAGCAGCTGTCATTGTCCATCAAATGACTGTATGGCAAACACATGGTATAGAAACTGTGTACAGCACAGTGCCAACGTCGCCTTAAATTAAGCTGTTTTTAACATTTAATGCTGCAAAAGGATAAAGAAACGGCCGCTTTAAATAAAGCATTCAATAGTTTTTCGGGCCAAACTGTACTCTTATGTAGTGTTTATTTTTAGCTAGTAACTGGCCCCAGTGAAAAAACTGTGTGTGTGAATCATTTAATACTTAGTGCAATGTTTGTGAAAAACATGTATTCAATAAACTTGTCAACTAACCCCCAGTTTCTGAAAGGCTAATCAAAATATTGTTCAACTAACATCCATGTCAGCTTAACAGCAGTGTCAAATCAAATTGAGTTTCCGAAACGTTGGTTAGCCGAAATTTACTTATTCTTAATAATTTGATTTCTTGTGAGGAATATTTTTAGACACGGTCACATTGCTGAAATCATATATTTTGTTTTATTCATATGTATTTTGACCCAAAACGGGTCTTTTCTTAATAATTTTGAAATAAAGACAGCTGTGTCAACTAACACAGTGAGAAGTTAATTTAGCTTTCAGCAACTCAATTCATAGTTAGCATTAGATTGACAGCTTGTTATTTAATTTCATCGCTGAACAGCCTTTCAGAAACTGGGTGTAAGTGTAACATATTGGAACATTACCATGACGCTGCTTTAACATAGGTAAGTTAACTTGGTACAATATCATAGTTATTATGTTTTATCTTTTCCTATAATACTTGGTTTGTGCACGGGCACAAGCCATAGCTATGTAGCTTGCCTGCAATGGCGATCCACAGTTGTGAATGAAGTCACGTGACAGATGTGAGTGTAGTGTTCCTCATACGCTTATGTAGGGCTGTCGACACTTAAGACAAAAAAATAATTTATTCAGTTTGTATGGATAAAAAGTAACTTGATTCGCCCTAATATTTTTCCTAAAGAATCTCCACTTGCAGTTTTAACTTATAACTTTTCTGTTAAGTCCATTATCTAATGTATTCCATTCCTATCACTCAAGATTTAATAACTGACTGTGAAAACGGTATATCAACAATTTAATCCTATATCTAATAATAATAATAAATGAAAAGAAATAAGAAACAAAAACTCTATAAAAGATTTGTGATTACAATTGCCATGTATATTATAGGACTTGTAATCCAAAAGCAAATAATTTACTAAAACATGGAGCTCCACACCAAAAGTCACATTTTCATCTTAAATGATTGTTTCAAAAATTAAAAAACAATATATCCCACAGAAGTTGAACTACAAAATTATTACAGTTAAAAAAATCAACTCCTTAGTACCATTCTTAATTTTGGGATAAAATCAAACTATCAACTTATTGATTACAATCTCTAAAGTTTTGACATCAATTTTGTTAATGTTGCATTTTGGTGTGACTTATGTGAATTATAATGCTTTGGTTTGAAACCATGAGACGATAACTTAGCATTCCATGGATTCACCGTGCAGGTTCTGGGTCCATCGCATTGCAGAGAAAACCAAGAGCAGTGCCTGCACCTGGCTTACGACCCAGGTGCAGGGTAGCTACTTTACAATGCATCAACATTCACCTAAAATGTTACTAGTTGGTGCAAACCATCTAGAAAATTTATCATTTTGAAATGAATTCTTAAAATGATCATCACTTTTAAAGCTATTTTTGTAAATGTACCGCGAAAAAAGAAAATCGACAATCTGTCTTAATCAATAAAAATACTTCAATTAGATTTAAACTTTAACACAATTTGATTTCTCTTCATTACAATAAAAATAAATTCCAATCAAAATGCATGATGTTAATTGTAAAAAAAAAAAACAAAAAGTTTTTGGAGAATTATCTTATTTCTTTTTATTATGATAGAAGGATCTATGGCAATTATGTGTGGAACAAAATATTGGCCAAATGCATTAACATCTTGCATTTTGATTGGACCACCCTTTAACCCTCATCTATTCTATTCCAGGTGAAATCCATTCTCCTTCTAGTACTTCTCTGAAATATTCTAGTTACTCCATCTGTTGCCAATCTTTCCCAAATTGTTTTACTAATACAACTCTTACTACATCTCTTTTTTTCTCTTCAGAAATTTTGATCCCTAATAAAATCATAGCAATTTCTCCTGGAAATTGTTTTCCTCTTTTTAAGCATTATTAATATTTTTCATTGCCCTCAAACCTGAGACTTTCATATGTTTTTATAAGATACTGACAATTGTTTTGTGATCGTATGAAATAAAAACTAACCTGAGCATTAGTGAAAAAGCAGAGCTTCAAAAGATTGCATTTTTACTCAAACCGAAAATATAACTTTTTGGTGTGGTCAAAATATAAACTTTTGTTGCAACTTAAGTAAGATGGAAATCGTCAAATGAAATGTTATGTTTTAGTGCAAAACTTCATTTGTCATGCTCATAACTTTGTAGTTATGACATTTTGTTGAAATTTTGATGTTTTAGAGATTAATTTTCATCATTGGTGACAGATTCCCATACTTAGGTTTATTTTTCACTTTAAGAGGAAATGTGACTTTTTAGTGTGGAGCTATATTAATGATAGACAACTACAAAATTCTAGTAAAACTAAGCAAGTTATAAAAATGGAAATGTTTTACTTACCGGAAAGATTCTATTGATATCGCCTTGAATGATTCCAGAGGGTAAATTACCCACATACGCCTTATAGGGGGGCTCCGTCGGCAGTGGACGACCGCCGGCTGTCCTCCTGCCGCCACCGTAGTCCCTAGAATGCATAACCACAACCGTCAATTTCATAACCTTAAAAATAGGGTGCACGATTAAACGACATTATAAATTCATACATTTCCTGAGAGTTATATCTGATTGCGCGCCCTAAGCCATTTAATTTCATCATAGCTAAAAAAATCACGCATTAACTTCAATGTTATCGCATCGCAAAATTGACAAAGTACAGTACATTAGAAGCCCACTTATAAAAAAAACTTATTGTTATTAGCTTAAAAAAGTAAAATTTTGCTTATAAACGAAAGAAAATAGTTTCATTGTAACAATAATGAATTAAATACCTCGGATTTCCATCATCAAAACCACTACGACCTGCCATGTTTGGAGACTAGTGATGTACCAACGCGGTGAAATTGAAATCACCGAATATTTTTAGGGCAGTCAAAATGAACTCAGATTATTATCGATAATGCTGTGTCTATTCCGACCCGCGGCCCTACCGCTAAGGTCGATGGCGCTGTACGGAGCCCCGATTTGGGCGAAGCGTCTCGCCCCCCTAACGGTGGCCCTCCTGCGCAGGCCGCAGAGGGTCATTGCCACCCGGGCCGTGCGGGCCTACCGCAAGGTCTCTCACGGGGCGGCCTGCGTTCTAGCGGGCTCGCCTCCGTGGGATGTCGAGGCATGCGTCCTTGCGGCCGTGCACCGACATCGGGTGGATTTTTCTAACACTAATGACCACACATAGCGGGGAGAGCGAAGCGAGCGAAGCATGAAACTGTATTGAAACTGCACGTTTTCGTGCTCCGGGTCCGAATAGACACAGCCTTCAGTAATAACCATGGAATTATTACTCAAACACGAATGAGCTCCTCAAAATATTGTTGTTCAAATTTGGACTTTATTTTTATGCAGATAAAGACTAAACGCTTGAAAATGCAAAAGTGTGCCGAGAGAGATAGCAATAACTGTACCTTTTGTCCCTTTCCCACAGTGCTGCAACTGTTGTATATTTTATAATTTAGTAGTTATGAAACAACTATTGGTAGATGAAGATTTTGTATTATTGTTTATTTTAATTACTTTTAACGCCCAAAATACCTAAATTGTTTTTTTTTGTAATAATTATAACATAAAATAAATTAAATTACCATGTTAGCCTACTATTAATAATTATAACACTATGATTTCACGCCCAGGAAATATTCTAGTGGTAGTATTCAAAAAATGTTATATTGCAACAACGATTCTTTGTCAATGTCAGTAATTTTTGTTGTCATTCCACTCGAACGTTCGCCACGCGAAGCGTGGTGGGTTTCAAAAGCAAAAAGTAGTATATCTCAAATATCAAAGGTGCCGCCATTGCGGAATGACTCACCCCGGCGGCCACGGGGTGTTCAAAAAATTGCGGAGAGTGACATATACTGTCTACAAGAGAACAAAAAATACGTATGGAAAGGTAATTTAATATAGAAGAAACTTATAATAGTTAATTAGATAAGGATTAATAATTAAATGAATGAAGCGCGAAAATGTTCGGAAGGTCGCGGAAGACCCGATTTTTAAAAAAAAATTTTTTCACAAAAACTATTTTATAAAACTTTAAATAACCATATATATTATTATAGCCCTATTCTTGAAGATTATTTTGATATATAATAGTTTTGGGTAATATTTTTAATGAAAAAAGAAAAAAATAATAAAATCGATTAATTACGTAATTATATACGCGAGATGCGCACGCGCGACCTCAAAATTTAAAAAAATGCAAAAAATAAATTATTGTGTCTAAAATTAAATAAAAAATACGTATGGAAAGCTAATTTAATAAGGAATGAACTTATAATAGTTAATTAGATAAGGATTCATAATTGAATGAATAATGACGAGAATAGTAACTAAAGTGCTTAAAATTTCAAAAATACTCACTTTTTGAAAAAAACATTTAGTGTGGCAATGGTGTCGATTCTGAAGCACAACTTACTAAACTAAACTAATTTGACAGCACTAAAAATAAAGCCGTCACTTTTAATCCTTTAAAGAAAAACAGAGATGGCAATAGTTTTAATCCTGTCAAATTAGTTTAGTTTAATAAGTTGTGCTTCAGAATCGACACCATTATAACACTATAAACTATCATAAACCATACATAATAATGTAGCCCAATTCTTCTAGTTTATTTTGATATAGAACACTCTACGAAAATACTAATACAGACTAAGTAAGTACGCAATAAATCTCATCGGTCATGGAGTAAGAAACGTATGGATACGGCCAAGTAAGTTAAACCACAGACTATGACTTTATTTCAATCTAAGACTAAAAAAAAATTGGACATGACTTGTCAACTTATGAAAGAGACTATTGGCAAAGGAACATAGATATAGAATGAAATAGATGGGCTATAAAAGCCGTCAAACATGAGGAAAAGAGATAAACTTATACACATTGCCAAAGGAAAGAAGAAGATGGCATCATTTTTTTTTGTCCTTGTTACCGTATATAGGTGAAACTGGTAGTGGGGATTGTTTATCACCAGCGTCTGGTGCTAAACAAATACGTGGAAGAAATTTGTTGTGTGAATTATAGCTTACTGTGTAATTATTTAACACTTTAATTAGTGTAATTGTGAACTATTTGAACATTTTAATCATGGTGCACTGCTCCGTTTTAGGTTGTAATAGTGATAGTGCTAGAAAACAGGAAAATATAACCTTTTGCAGGTAAGACCTAAATTGTGTCAATAAAAAGCGCCAAAACTATTTTTTAAATTATAAATACAAGTTATATTGCAATATTTTATCATTCTACTATGCTTCTCAATCATATTATAGGATTAAACATGAAATTTCAAACTAAGTAGTAAGGTTACTGTTAACCTAACAAGCTAGGAATGTCGCCATACAATATGGCCACGTATACAGCCAACGCGTATAACATTTTGCCGGGTTATAATGATACCAGTTACGCTACGACTATTTTTCCTTGATTCGTAGGTAATTTGTTACGTGAAAGGGAACTCACATATTAGTTTCTGTGTTACATTAATATTGACATATTTAAGTATAAAATTTTGAGCATTTTAGATAACAAAGTTAATTCTTTTGAAGTGAGACTTTCCATTTGCTTGTTTGTCTGTATTTAACAGATTTCCTTCGGAGATAACTACTCGAAAACAGTTGGGTTAAAGCTACTGGTCGATTGAATTGGCAGCCAACCAAGCATACCCGAATGTGTTCTAAGCATTTTGAACAACAGTGGATTCAGAAAAACAAAAAAGGCACTTTTCTTAGGAGTGGTGCTATTCCTAAACTTTTTTTACAGATCAGTAACTTATACATATATACCCTACAAGGTACATACCCTATCAAGCCAAAACCTAAATTTATTTTTCACAAACCCAACTATTTTTATGGGGGATTTCGAAATTTATTTTACAGTTTTGGATTAACATGGGTAGGGTAGGTACCAAATCCTTTTCTACTATTTTGATATGGCCAAACATATTATTAATGGTTTGATTTTGGTCATTTTCTATTAATATAACAAGTCTGACCATTAGTACAGATACAGTTTAAAAATTTATTAATTAATATTTTTAATGTTGTAAAATTAGAACCTGCTTTTATTTTTAACCTGTATACATATTGTTTCAGGACGCATCGGTGTTGGATTTCGGTTCAAATTTGAATACGCCCCGAAAGAGAAAAATGCGGCTTCAAATGCTGGGTTTGAAACAATCAGCGAGGTCATCAAATAAAAAACTACGGCCAGTGCGTTAATCGCTTAGACGATTGGGAAAAAAAGTAGTCACACTTGAAAATGTGTAAAGTGATTTGAAGTGTAAGTTAATGATGCAAAATTAGTAGTTGGACATTTTAGATACTGTAGGAGGAACCAATAGAGATTTTCTGAAAAGATTTTTAGGAGTTGACAAAAGAAAGTATTCTGAACCTTTAAGGAAATTCGCGCTGTGCTTACACTTTTTAAGTTCAAAGGCATATGAGTTTGTACGTAAGCAATTTAATACGTGTTTACCACACCCAAAAACAGCTGGTGAGTGGCGAGGAGTAAACAGCCTCTAGAAAATGTTTGTGATTTATTTGCAATTTTGTGCCATAGCTAGTAATCTGGCTTAATCCAAATGAAATAAGTCATATCTCTACTTTGTCTGAATATTTAACAAGAACACATAGGATGTAGATATAGCTCTATGCACCGAACAAGTGTTTCTAATTAATTATATAGGTACTTGACAGAACATAATCTTCCTCAGAGATCTACAAATTGGTCTTGTCCTGCGCTATTTTCAAGTTGCCCCCAGCGGGGGCGTTTTTGGGGATGGCAACACGGGCAACTAAGAATAACCAGCTATCTACATCGGCATCTTGCGTTCTTTGCCAGATCTTTTTTCCACATTGTGAGCAAGCTTACCAACTTTGGGCTTTTAGCACCATATTGAGTGCGGTATCAGTAGTTCAATTCTTGAACTTACCCAACCCAAGTGAATTTTTACCTGTATTGTAGTGAATTTTATCTCTGTAAGCCGAAGTCATTTATTCGATGACAATAACGGTGCTATTGAAGTCTAATTTTAGAAAATGTTTATTTAAAATTTAATATTATACATTTTCTAAATCTTCACAAATATTTAGTAAATGTGTAAATATTGGATTTTAAATAAACTGCAGAGATAAAGAAAAAACAATGATTATTGCCCGCTGTATTCTTAATCGAGCGACGATCTTCGCAAGGTACCTAGCTGGCAAAAGCTGGAAGCGAGTGGTCGCGGATCGTGCTCAGTGGCGAGCACTTGGAGAGGCCTATGTCCAGCAGTGGACGCGTGTGGATGATGATGATGATTCCTAATATTTTTTCTTATATTTGTAAAGATGTTTACATAATAGCTTAAATAAATAATAGTAAAATGTTTTAAAACAAAATATACTCGAGTAAATCCGAAAAGTGTAGTTTTATTTAAAAGTGTAAATAACTTTAGACTGCGGCGAAGGTTGAATGAAGAATTCAATAAAAAAAATCGCAACTTCCTCCCACTTTTATTTTTTGAGACATATTATTGAGCGAGGGGCGCTCATTAAAAAGTCTCAAAAAAATACGTAGATCAATCAACCCTACTTTATGTTTATAGTGGTAAAAGCCACTATAAACATAAAGTAGGGTAAAACTTAAAGCAACACTGGTATACCCATCTACTTTAGGCAGGTATGACGTCATCTATGTCTGTCCCTTACGGGTATACGGTCACGTCCTATCTATTCATTCTTTATCTAAGCAAAGGAATAAAGCCATAGAGAAAATATTTTTTTTTTTGCGATTTTTTTATCACACCGCGCGGTTTTACGCAAAGGGAACTGGGTACCATAGTACCCAGGTCGATCGAGAAGCTTACGATTTTGGGGACTATAGTCCCCACGGACGTTCCAGTGGTATCTACCTAACCTAAATTATTGCAATTTTTAACATTTTTCAATAAAAGTAATTTATATTAGTAATTTATTGTTTAGCTTACACGATGCGATGTTAAGTTATTAGAAAAAAGAATTGGCATTAACATTCTGTTCAAGATATTGGCGAAACCACAAAGGTTTTAAATATTGTTAAAACAGTTCGACTCACACTGATGTGTTTTTAATTCTTTTCTTCTTAACCACTGGAACGTCCGTGGGGACTATGGGTCCCCAAAATCGTAAGCTTCTCGATCGACCTGTGTACTATGGTGCCCAGTTCCCTTTGCGTAAAACCGCGCGGTGTGATAAAAAAATCGCGAAAAATAAAATATTTTCTCTATGGCTTTATTCCTTTGCCAATAGTCTCTTTCATAAGTTGACAGGTTATGTCCAATTTATTTTTAGTCTTAGATTGAAATAAATTTGTCATAGTCTGCGGTTTAACTTACTTGGCCGTATTCATACGTTTCTTACTCCATGACCGATGAGATTTATTGCGTACTTACTTAGTCTGTATTAGTATTTTCGTAGAGTGTTCTATATCATAATAAACTAGAAGAATTGGGCTACATTATTATGTATGGTTTATGATAGTTTATAGTGTTATATTGCCACACTAAACGTTTTTTCCAAAAAGTGAGTATTTTTGAAATTTTAAGCACTTTAGTTACTATTCTCGTCATTATTCATTCAATTATGAATCCTTATCTAATTAACTATTATAAGTTCATTCCTTATTAAATTAGCTTTCCATACGTATTTTTTATTTAATTTTAGACACAATAATTTATTTTTTGCATTTTTTTTAAATTTGAGGTCGCGCGTGCGCATCTCGCGTATATAATTACGTAAGTAATCGATTTTATTATTTTTTTCTTTTTTCATTAAAAATATTACCCAAAACTATTATATATCAAAATAATCTTCAAGAATAGGGCTATAATAATATATATGGTTATTTAAAGTTTTATAAAATAGTTTTTGTGCAAAAATTTTTTAAAAAAAATCGGGTCTTCCGCGACCTTCCGAACATTTTCGCGCTTCATTCATTTAATTATTAATCCTTATCTAATTAACTGTTATAAGTTCCTTCTATATTAAATTACCTTTCCATACGTATTTTTTGTTCTCTTGTAGACAGTATATGTCACTCTCCGCAATTTTTTGAACACTCCGTACGCGCCGGGGTGAGTCATTCCGCAATGACGGCACCTTTGATATTTGAGATATACTACTTTTTGCTTTTGAAACCCACCACGCTTCGCGTGGCGGACGTTCGAGTGGTTAATTACTCATTTTTTTACTAGGTATGTATTTAAATATCACAGAGATTTTAGTGTTGACTCATTTTTGACAAGATTGACATATTTGATTATCTGTTATGTGGCGGTGGGTTCAACATAATATACCGATTGGAAAGACCCATCTATTGAAAGACAATCATTGACATTCATTATTTTTTAAATAATTATTATATTAATAAAACATATCTTGTATTGAAAAGCAGATATAAAATTCTTTTGCGCAACCCATTTTAAAATTATAGAATAGAATATAATATTTCTTTGTTGTGCAACACCAACCAGCTTAAAGTCAACGTATAAATAATACACTTAACACTAATAGGGTAGTTGATACATATCAAAATTTATTAAAATATTGTTTATTTCTAACAGTATTTGGCATAAGGTTCCACAATATACCGATTTTAATAAATAACAATGAATGATTGCTGTAAAATTTTAATTTGAAAATGCTAGAAATAATCTTTTTTTATCTCACGCCGTAAACGCTTTGATATCCTGTGGTCAGGGCGATTCAGAACTCGTCGATTTGCACTATTCTTTCCTAAAACTGGCAAAAAATCGTCCAAGTCTCCGTTATTATATTTGTAAATATCGTAAATTATTTGTATTAATAGCAAAATCAACCATTGATGTTGGATTTGTGAGAGCAGATAGTACAAATCTTCCGAAAATAGACAGATTGATGGTCAGGAGATTCTTTGTGTATCGCTCTAAACAATATAAGTACAGTTTCAATACTGTTATAATGAGGAACAGGTTACAAGTGTACTTGTCAAGATTGTCACGCGGCAGAAGAGAGTTGCAAACATGCATTTTTGGTGTGGTTGCACCATCACAGTGAGGAGCTATTTTGTACAGCAGTTGAATGCTATTGGATAGAATTCTATCTCTCAAAAGTCAAATAAACACTAAAAGTATTTACTTCAAGAGATATGTTGAAAAGAATATATCAGGATCATGTGTCAAATACCAGTGTAGTACTGCAAGAATTTGTAAATGAACATAAAAAGAGAAAGATTGGCAGTTGTTCATTTGTCAAACATGAAGAAAATTACTGGGAGGAAAAATATATATACATTCACAGACACAGATTGTGACATATTTCTTAAAAAATAAAAGACCTCTTCAATGAAGGAAGAATAAAGTGCATAGAAAACTAAACCACGAATCATCAATATAGAAGTGCTATTTAGTTCGAGCTTCGTTATAAACAATAACAGCTTCCATGTGCTATAAAGTCAGCCAGTGCATAACACATGATGGTTCTTTTGTTGGGAAGATTTTTGGTGGGAAATCTTGCAGACACCTACGAGTATAATGAAATGTGGATAAAAGTTGAAAGATGAAGATTTGGGTTGAAATTTGCAAAATGTGACCTCATTTCTGATTAATACCCTGTAATAGTCTATTCAACAAACGGTATCCATAAAATTAGATTAATACAAAATTGTCATGCTCTTTTACTGAAGAAAATGTTAATTATCAAAGACGGAAAACTGTGAACAGTATGCAAGTATAGATGCAGATGTTTTGTGCTAAAGCAAAACTTATATACTTTTGTGTTGCTAGCAGTATGTAATTTTGAAAACACTCAAAAGGTGACAATATTAGCTATAATAGGTATTTGTGCTAACAATCTGTATGTCAAAAAACTTATTGATCAAATAGTGCCATTTTGGAAACTACTACATTTTTCCTAAATTATATGAAAGTATTACTTCATAATAAATCACTACTATTATTTTGACTTTTATTACCTGCGACCTTAAGGCAATATATACAAATTAATAAATTTGATCTAACTCTATTCAACCTATTTGTACTTTTGGAACATTTAATATATTTGAGTAACAATGAAAAATATGAGCAACAAACCTATAAAATATTATAAATCTTTTAAGGTGTAACGGAAAAATAAAACACATGTATTTCAAATTAAAATGTTTTGATTCAACTTAAACCTTTACAAGTCATTCATCATCATCATCATCTTCTCAGCCGCACGACGCCCACTGCTGGGCATAGGCCTCCCCCATGGATCTCCACAACGATCGGTCCTGTGCTGCCCGCATCCAGCGTCTTCCCGCGACCTTTACCAGATCGTCGGTCCACCTGGTCGGGGGCCTACCCACTGAGCGTCGTCCGGATCGTGGTCGCCATTCGAGAACCGTTCGGCCCCAGCGGCCATCGGTTCTTCTCGCTATGTGTCCCGCCCACTGCCACTTCAGCTGAGCAATCCTTCGAGCAATGTCGGTTGCTTTAGTTCTCCTGCGGATCTCCTCATTTCGGATCCGATCACGCAGGGAGACCCCAAGCATTGCTCTCTCCATTGCCCGCTGAGCGACCTTGAGCCTTCGGACGAGACCCATAGTGAATGGCCACGTTTCACTTCCGTAGGTCATCACTGGCAACACACACTGGTCAAAGACTTTCGTCTTGAGACATTGAGGTAATTTGGACGCGAAGACTTCTCGTAGCTTCCCGAAAGCTGCCCATCCAAGCTGGATTCGACGAGAGATCTCTTTCTCGAAGTTGGACTTACCTAACTGGACTATCTGTCCCAGGTATACATAGCTGTCAACAACTTCAAGTGTAGTGTTCCCAATATTAACTGGAGTGGGTACAACATGGGCATTCGACATGATTTTTGTCTTATCCATGTTCATTTTAAGACCCACTCTTTGGGAAGCACTACTGAGATCTCCGAGCATGGTGTTCAGGTCTTCCAAGGTCTCAGCCATTAGAACTATATCATCGGCAAAACGGAGGTGTGTTAGGTACTCGCCATTAATGTTAATGCCGTGTCCTTTCCAATTCAGAAGCTTGAAAATATCCTCCAATGCAGCGGTAAAGAGTTTTGGAGAGATAACGTCTCCCTGTCTTACACCTCGCTGCAATTGGATGGGATTAGAGCTCTGGTTCTGGAGTCGGACCGACATAGTGGCATTTCCGTATAGGTACCTTAGCACCTCTATGTACCTATAGTCCACTTGGCACCTTTGGAGAGACTGCAGCACCGCCCATGTCTCGATCGAATCGAAGGCTTTCTCATAGTCCACAAACGCCAGCAACGCAAAGTGGCAGATTATACTCCTCGGTCTTCTGTATAACCTGCCGCAGCGTATGGATGTGGTCTATGGTACTATAGCCTTTTCGGAAACCGGCTTGTTCGGGAGGTTGGAAGTCGTCGAACCTGCGAGCGAGACGATTCGTAATGACTCTCGAAAACAACTTATAAACATGACTCAAGAGTGAGATCGGCCTATAGTTCTTCAAGAGTGCTTTATCACCCTTTTTGAAGAACAGGATGACCTCACTCTCACTCCATGTTTTAGGCGTTCTGCCCTCGAGAATAACGGAATTAAAGAGCCTCTGGAGGACTTTAAGTATCGGCTTACCGCCCGCTCTCAGAAGCTCTGTAGTGATTCCATCATCACCCGCCGCCTTGTAGTTTTTTAGTTGTTTGAGAGCCATACTAATCTCGTACAGGCTGACGTCCGGAATATCATCAGTATAGTGTCGAGTAAGCTTGGCTCTGGGGTCTCTAGCCTCGCTTTCAACAGGTGCTTGCGTGGAGTACAACTGTCCATAGAAACTCTCGATCTCCCTCAGGATCTCAGGCTTCGACGAAATGAGGCTACCGTCGTCAATCTTCAGCTGCGTCAGTTGACTTTGCCCAATAGACAGATATCTCGCAAATACCTTGGAGCCTTTATTTCGCTCGATAGCCTCTTCAATACAAGCCGTATTGAATCGGCGAAGATCGCATGTCAATGACTTTGATATCTGCCTATTAAGCTGCCGGTAATGACTAACATCCGTTGAGTTCTGCAGCCTCATTTCGTGTCTCCTATCCATAAGTTGGAGCGTTGTGTCGGAGAGTTTCTTTGTTCTGGGACGGCGGGTTTTAAAGAACTTAGACCCTACCGTACGGACAGTATCCACCACCATGTTGTTTAGATCGTCCACATTTAAGCTGTTCTCAAGGGCTTCGAAGCGGTTCTGGAGCTCGAGCTGAAACCTTTCGGGGTTTTGGATTTGCGCAGGTACTGGTCGGAGCGTAGACTTTATCAGTCGAGATCTTTCCAGCTTAATATTGATATTCAATGTGCCTCGCACCAGTCTGTGATCACTCCCCGTTTTGACGGCATTGATCACAGAGACATCATTAAATATGTGCCTTTTCGTCGACATGATAAAATCTATCTCATTTTTGACATTACCGTCCGGACTCATCCAGGTCCATTTTCGGCATTCGGACTTCCTGAAGAAGGAGTTCATCATATAGAGGTTCTCCTTCTCCATGAAGTCCGCTAGCATCTGGCCTCTGGTGTTCCGGTGCCCAAATCCAAATTGCCCCATTCTCAACTCATCACCGCAACGTTTCCGCAACCTAGCATTAAAGTCCCCCATCACAACCGTGTAGTGGGTATTGTGGCTACGTATGGCTTCAGAGATCTCCTCATACATAGCCTCCACTTCGTCATCTGGGTGTGTCGAGGTCGGAGCGTAAACCTGTATGACATTCAACGAATATCGTTTCGATATTCTGAGTATCAGGTATGCTACCCTGGTCGACACACTCCCGATGGTTATTACGTTGTTGACGAGGGACTTGTGGACGATGAAGCCGACACCACCTTGGGACTGTTGGTCGCCCTCCCGGTAGTACAGCAAGTTGCCAGAATTAAGGATTATCGAGTCCTCCCCCTCTCTTCGGACTTCAGATAGACCAATGATATCCCAGCGTAGCTTACTGATAGCTTCTTCCAACTCCGTTAACTTCGCGTCCGTCCTCAGAGTACGCGTGTTGTAGGTTGCCAGGTCGAGTCGTCGTAGATGGTAGCCGGATCTTACCCGGGGATTCTTCGCACCCCCTGCCCTACCGTTACCGTAGCCGCTACCGTAGCTAGGCATAGCAGGGCTGCCGGGGACTAGGGGCCAATTTGTTTGTGTGTGATTCATATTGGGGGGGGGGGGGGGGGTTGCCATAATCGCCACGCTTGGCAGGCGGGTTGGCGATCGCAGTAGGGCCGAGATCTAAGGAGACGCTGCTGCCCGTCTCCTAAAGGCCATATCTCCCTTAGTCGCCTCGTACGACACCCACGGGAAGAGATGGGTTGGTGCTATTCTAGGCCGGCACACACACGGCATACAAGTCATTATTGTCAAATAAACATAGAACATTTTTTTAGTGAAGAACATAATGACTAATGTAGCACAAAAATTTATTATGTCATCTTTAGATGTTAGTTATGTATAAAGTAAAGAAAAAAAATTTCTTTATATTTTTAGAAGGGTCTTGTAAATTAAGAAGAGCACAGGCTGACAACACAGCAATCACATTTAATATATTTGTATACGGCTTTAAAATGGATAACTTGCATATTCTTGCGTAAGCTGTTCTGAAATTTACCAGCCATGGTGGCCAGCAGGTTTAATCAGTGAAGATATAACATCTTTCCGTTTTACCAAACTGGACCTATTTACTTCTATGATGCTTTGGTATATGAATACTTGAGTTATTTTGTTGACATAATGTTGTTCTAGTTGACGGGTCACATTTTGATGTTGTGGCTGAGCATGCACTGCTTTGTATTATGTTGCACAACTTTTACTGCCTTATCAATCTCGTTGTCAAGAGGAGAACAGGTTAGTACACAATAGTTCTCATTAAGTAACCACTGAAAGCAACAAATTTTAATTAGGTACTCAGTAAATTCAAGTAAAAGTTGTTTAGATAAATATATTCACTATGAAACTTTGATATTTTTGTTTGTATTACATACTTTTTAATTAATATTCAGTTACATCATTATTCAATTGGACATAAGTACATATTCTTTTCTTTGAAACATCATCTAGTGTCAGTGTATAACTTAGATTAAATCAAAAAGGCGTGAATGGTCAAGTTTTCTCTCAGTTTTCTGGTCAAGTTAAAATTTGGTTGGTCGGCTGCAGTCAGTTTTCATTCTAACTGAAAAATAAAAATTTAATTAATTTACATACAGATTTGATTTTACATACAACCTAAAAACTTCTATTTTGTTTAAGTTGAAACTGAAGTACCTACACAGATTGAGTTATTCAGTTATAGTACTTACGTTAATGTGATTTTCGCAAAAATACATTTGAGTTTCAGTAGATAGTTACAGGATTTCTTTAAGCGAGTGTTAACCAATTATTTCGCATGTCTATATCACTGGGTACGTCTAATCCACAGATTTCCTGGAGTCTTTTAAGAGGTTATTCCTGTTCTATTGTCCCGTTCCATATACAGTTTTACTATATTTTGTGAAATTTAATAGAAAGCATTGTTTTTGTGAGGTTATTTCGCCCCCGTGCTTTGTTTACTATAAGACTGACGTCATTGCCACAGATAATGAACAGACTATCATGGCTGACCGTGTTTTCGGTCCAATATTGAAAATCTTAATTTAAAAAAGGATTTTTTGCACTTTTTAGCCATCGAAAAAAATAATATTCATGTGCTATGGTCTAATACAACAATTATGAACATTTTAAGCCCTACTTTAAAAAAGGGTCAACTAGCCTATTGTACAAAGGGCGACCTTGTCGCTAAAAGCGATCTCTTCCTTAACAAACGTGATTATTAAGCATATTATGATTTTCAAAAGCATCTTTCAAAAGGTTGAATGTTGTTTTTAAGAAAAAATCCCTATTTTATAGAATTTGTGGTCACAAACTTACGAAAGAGACAAACGGTACAGTTATTTATCTCTCGCTCGGCACGCTTTTTCAAGCAAGAGCTCATTCCTGTTTGAGTTATAATTCCATGGTAATAACTAACCAGCGGCGCTACCGCCTATCTCATAACGATCACTCGCTATCGTTATCGTGACATTAGAACAATAGTTGTAATGTCACCTGTGACATTAGAACTATATGGTTCGTTCCGAATTCCGATAAAAGCGATAATATCGCGAATCCGACCAAATTAAATCGTCACAAAATATAAGGGCTATTCAATCAGTAGGTTATGTTGTGACTTTGGTCGGATTCGCGATATTATCACTTTTATCGTTTTACGGAACGCAGGGATAGTTGTAATGTCACGATAACGATAGCGAGTGATCGCTTTGAGATAGGCGGTAGGGCCGCAGCCCCCTTAGCACAACTACAAAACACGACATGATAAAGCGGTTTTCACCATGAAGTTATAGGTATATAACTTCATGGTTTTCATCGTATTTCACAGACAGTTCACCGAGATAAATTGCTGTATCATATCGCATTTTGATGGTTGTGCTACGGGGGCAGGATACATTATTATGGATGAAAATGGCATTGTTTATTTATGAGATGGACTATTGCTTAAAAATTTCTATGAGCGAAGTGCTAATAGATCAAGTTAAGTTAGAAAGAGAGAGAAATAAAAATTCATGTGAAAGAGGGAGATAAAAGATTTGGTTGCTGCAATGCAACCAAATCTTTTATCTCCCTCTTTCACGTGAATGTTTATTTCTCTCTCTTTCTATATGATGATATTTTAAAATATGGCCCCCAATATCATCCAATCACGTAAGAGTATATCAGTAATTAGCGTCAGAGCGTTTTACAACTATCAAATTCGACGGTTGTTCGGTTGTAACTAGTACGTTGTAACGGGCCGGTTGTTTCACCCGCGCGAGACGCTCGAAGGCATTGAACGGGGTTAGAGCGAAAAATTGTACATACTTCGGGCGAAGGCTCTGAACGCGCTCCAGTTATCTTTCGGACCGCATATTATGTGTCACTGTCAAAAAAACGTGGATTGAGTGACAGAAAGGACAGAAAACTCAAAAAAGTTTAAATCCGAGATTTTCACATGCGTGCAATTTCATTTTATATTTAAAAGGTATAATGACAAATTATGGAGGTATCAATGATGAATGAAAACATAGAACCATGCCCTGAAAACAACAAAGGCAAAGTTACTTCGTCGATTTTGGACGCATTCAACATATTAAGAATTGATAAAGATGAAGAAAAAGTCAACGGGGGAGCTAGAATTGTTTCTCAACTTCAGGGCAAGGAGGTGAGAATGGCAGCAAAGTTTTATCACTTCATAAACTAACAACTTACGGCCTGTTAAGTGTTCTTTAATATTATGTATCACAGATTATTTCACCAGGTTTCAAAATAACCTAAAAACTACTTTATACTAGGTTGCTTAGTTTGGCCAATCTTAAGTTTAATCAAACGTTATTTATGTTACTCATAAAAGCAAATTCACATTGTAATAGAATTTATTTAAAACAAATGGTTCTTTAATACTTGTAAAACAAACACTATGTAATTTAAGGAAACTTGATTTTTTCAAACAATTCAGACTATTGTTTTCACAAGCTTGTATTTATTTCATTGTTGCAGGACAAGAAAGATTTTAATTATGCTCTAAAACGCCTAATTAGAAGCTTGGGGGCGAATGTACCAGATATGAGGACAGGATATTTTGCAACCTTAGTAACACTACTATCAAGATCACATAGTGTTACAGTATCTCAGATACTGGAGTTGGTTAAAAAGGAGCTTCATGCAAACAGTTCATCCAAAAGTGTGAGTATTATTAAACATGAATAAGATTTTTTTAAAATTCCCCAATATGATTGTAGCATGTTGAAAAATTTGATAAGAAAAATAGCTAGCTTAATCCTTAAACTAGACAACATGCTGATACTAGTATACAATTTTTTTAGAAATTAATTAATTCATTGTAATTTTAACAAATTTAGCATTTTAGGGATGTATTATTATTATTATACACTTAAATAAATTATTACATGTTACATTAGAAATATACATCTTCATTAATGTAACAGTGACATACTATTATGATAAATAATGGCCATTGCATTATTTTCACAGGAAATAGGAGATGTTTCTCTAGGTCAAATTCTTGTATGTGGAGCTATATTTCGATCAGGTCTTATGCTTCGAAGTAGTGATGATGAACAAAAAGAAGTTTTAAATTTACTGTTTACAGCCAGTAAAAAAAAGTCTTACTTACATTCAATAACATACCTAATTTTATTGGATTTAGTCAATCAAGTAAGTGTTTTATTTTATTAATTGTGAATTTTTAAATCATGAAGTATTAAAATATTAAGGTAAAATGCTTGTTATTAGAGATGCAACGAATATTCGGCAACTATTCATTCCTCGGCCTATTCTGCCATTTTTAGATATTCAGTTTTCGGCTGAATACCGAATACCAAAAAAAAACCTGAAAATTAAGATATATTTCAATCAAAAAGTATTTTTTTAGTACTTTGAGCATTTAGGTACTTAGTAAGATAATAAAGTAATTTTAATATTTAAAATTAATTAGAGGTTACATTGTAGTGTATAAATACCAGTTTATCTGAATTAACTGGTAAAAGCTGATTTCGTTTATCTTCATACACAAGACCTGTCCCCAAATTGGAGATTTTTTGTGTATAACTGCTGAAGCCATTTTTTACTGCTTGTATTTAAAAAGAAATATATAATTTAACAAAATCAAGAAATCTGGAATCACAAAAATGTGAAACAACGTGTCGTGACAAGATGAAGCAAATACGCAAGATGCGCAAATGAAGCAAATACTTCCCGCCCTGTCGCCCTGCGCGTCCTGTATAGAGACAGGTCGTAAAGCCGAAATTAGATGGTTCATTTTTTATTTCATTTTCGATGCTTCATCGATGAAAGGCTGCAAATAAAATGTCTAAATTAAAATTCATCAGAATATACCTTCATGAAAGCTTAAAGGCTTAATATGTGCGCTTCTCGCAATCTATTTATACACGGACCTGCTGCTTGACAACAGCGAATATTCGGGAATATTCGGCAGAGAGCGTGCTGAATATTAGGTATTCGGCCAAATCACTATTCGTTGCATCTCTACTTGTTATCCATAGTGTAACATATTGCATTTGTATTAAAATCATTTAAACACAGTAATTAATTGTGTTTCCAGTTAAATGATGAACAGTTCACCTCAATTATCTGGTCAAACATAAAGCAAGACTTCAAGAAGGAAATTAAGGAGCACAGCCTTGATTCATTGTACTTTTTAATGGTTGTCAACAAGAAGTTTCCTGATAAAATTAAATTAAGAAAATTAATTGGGGCTTCAGAACTATTATGTGAAGATAACATATTAAACATTACTGAAAAACTAATGGTAAATTCTCATAATAATACATCAGTTATCTATGACTGACTTATTTAAATATCAAATAAATATCATACTTTTAAGTGCAAATTATGTTTTTCAGGCGGGAATAGATTATAATTCTGTTAGTCATCCTATTTACACTGAGATTGGTGCGCAAATCGCAAATTCTCCACAGCTGTTGAAATTTTGGACAAATGGCATTGACAACCAACTTGTAAAACATAATAGAAATAGAGAGTTAGCTGCGCTTAACATACTCAATGCAATTTTAATTAACTTAAAAAACAATGTGAATGTGTTACCAGAACTCATTAGCAAAAACTTTTTCAAATTATTTTTAGATTGGTTTAAAGGGTTACAAACAGCAAGTAAAATTAGAAATAAGAGAGATGATGAGAATGATCATAAAATTATGATAAAAAAGGAAAAAGAAGTGCTTCTGGCATTCAGTAAAGCCATGAAATTAGAAAATGTAGATACATCAATACGATTTGAAACATTGAAGAAGTTGTTGTTCGATCCAGGTGAAATAAACCTTACAGAAATAACAGGTATAACAATTGTGAAATCAATAATTTCAGACTTAGATACAAATGGTGTCAAAAAGATGGCTAAAATGTTTAAAGGTGTTCTTTTGAATACTTTTAAGAAAAGAGTTAAAGAAGATGTGGAGAGAAATTGGTACAATAATGAAAGATTAAAAGCAGCTGAACTGCTATCATATTTAGTATGCCATGAAGCCGTGAAAGGTGATACAGAGTTTAAGTTGACATACATGAGATTATTAATGTGTTTTGGATTCTTCAAAATTTCTGGTGATGAAAGTTTTGCTATTAGTACAGATTTATCTGGTAAATATATATTTTTTTATTATATACTAGCTTTACTATTATATTTTACCATAGTAGAAACATGTCAAAATATAAAGCAGAAGCCTTTAACAAAGTCATTGAAACACATTAAGGTGCTATATCGAAAATATTGATTATTTTTAATGTAATGTCATAGGTCACTGAGAGATCTTGCTGATATGAAAGTCAGATATGTGTTTCTTTATATCTTTATCTTAGCTAGACACGACAAGAACTGGTAATGCGATTTAAAGATTTTGCCTCAATACATTTTATATTTTTTAATTACCTCTTAAAAATAAGAAAATACAGGATTACTAGTAAATGGTATTAGGTACTCATTGAAAAGTTCCTTAAATAAGTAAACATCATCAGTATTCAGAATTGTACAGAAGCATTTTTTTCTAATCATTGTTATTTTTTAATTTGTATTTTGTTGCTTACGTCCATAATTTATGAACGACCTGATTGCATGCGAGTGCAGCGCATTCATGACTGAAAAAATAGATATAAAGACTAGCTACTTGAGCACCTGTCAGGGGGCGCCCCGCGTTTACGTATAGACCACGCCTCCCAGCATTTGATTCATTTTCGATATATCGCCTTAACTAGTTTTAGTGTGATACTGAAACAAAACAAAAAACAAATTTATCAGGCACTATTTCACCTTTTTAAGGATGGAATTGAAATAAAGTTTCAGTCAGTAACTTGTGTCAGTCAGTCAAGATATACATTTGTCTGGTGTTCCTACGGTGAAGGAAAACATCGTGAGACAACCTGCTTCCATCTGCGAAGAAATTCAATGGTGTATGTGAAGTCGACCAATCCGCACTGGGCCAGCGTGGTTGACTAAGGCCTAATCACCCTAACATAGGGTAGGCACCAGCCCCTTGGTGGGGACGTATATGAGCTGTGATAATGATGATATACATGATTACTTTTCAAGTAGGATTTAATTAAATATCAATATAAAAAACTATTTTGAACATTTTTTTTAATTGGAATATTTTTCGAATAATATGTACTTCAAAATATCTCCAAAAACACCGCGCGGCGCCTGTTCATTGATATGTGCGAACTGTGATCGAGTCCCCTGCCTAAAGTCAGCTGATGCTGGCTAACGCCGCGGGCGGTCGACACACCGCCGGGACAACGGACCAGTATGGACCCTATGCAATGCCACGGTAATAGTATATACAGTAGACTGACTTCATAGAAACGATCGAAACACGCGCTATGCCTACGCGCCTCGATCTGGGATCCCACTCGGATCACATAGCTACAAAGGCAGTCACGAATGCAGTTCGCCGCAGGGCATATGCACGCATTACGCACGAGCCAAACGGAGGAGCGCACGGTCGGTCGCGGGAGCGTAAACGAGCAGCCCTATCGCGCGCCACGCACCAAGCGATGCTGAGCCGTAGGTATAAAATTTCAAAGTGCGGTCGAGTCGACATACTGTATATACAATTACCGTGGCAATGCACATATAATAATAATAATAATAATAATCATTTATTTCGGGCATTAACCCATATTTTGTTAGTAACAATGATTCTTAGCCTATGTTAGTAATATGACAAAAATTACAAATTGAATAATGAAATTAAAAATTGAATAATAATATTATACATTGATTATTAAAATTAGAAATTGATAATTAACATTAAAATTTGATTATATTATTAAAAATTGAATATTAAAATTAAAAATAAAAATTAACATTTGAAACATAAAATTGAAAATTAAAATTAAAAACTGAAAATTAAAAGTGAAAAATTTTAATTTTAAAAATACGGATTAAAATCGTATGCTTCGCGAATGCGGTGTCAGGTGCGCACCAACCCAATAACAAAGCATAGAGCTGTCTACTCTCAGACCTACAGTGTTCAAGATGCTGTTGGTGCTGCCCCGCACTCTGCTCAACAGGGATGCGATTCTTTTGCGCATTATGGCTTGAAAGCCGTCTACTCGCGCTTCCGTGAACATCCCCGAAGCGCTGCAGTAGCGTGGCAGCCCCAGCAGCAGCCTGAACCCATTATTATATTGCACTCGCAGAGCGTTGTAGGCTTTTTGTGTAAACCTTGTCCATAGGCTGCATGTGTAAAACGATTGGCAGTAAGCTTTAAATAATGTGACTTTTACATCACAAGAGCTACGTGCAAACCTACTGGCCAACATGTTACACCTCACCGCCAACGCCCTGCGTTCTCGCTCCATGTCTAAGTCGTCACTCAAGTCTTCGGTAACCCAGTGACCTAGGTATTTAAATTTAGTTACTTTCTGCAACGCAGTGCCCGACAGCGTAATCTCTGGCATCGTGTAAGTTTTTGTGCGGGCCTTGAATAACATAATCTCACTTTTTTTGGCATTATACCTAAGCCCATGAGCCTCCGCGTACCTTTCACATATTTTTAACAGCTTCCCAACGGCCGCCATTGAGGGGCACAGCAACACCATATCATCTGCGTAACTTATATTATTAATTACCCTACCATCTACTGAGCAACCTACTTTCGTGTTGCTGAGCTCCCCAATAAGGCCGTTTATGTACAGATTAAAAATTGTAGGTGAACTTATACCGCCCTGCCTCACCCCGCATTCCAGCCTGTAAGCCTCTGATAGAGAGCCAGCCCACTTAACATAGTTAGTCTGCCTAGCGTACCAGTACTTAAAAATGGATATGAGCTCTACAGGTAGCTTAGTTTCTATTGTCAATTTCGGCCATAGTACATCGTAAGATACAAGATCAAAGGCCTTTGACATGTCAAGAAAACAGGCATACACCGGCGTCTTTCTGTCCGTATAGTATCGGACAGTCTGCTTGAGACACAAGATGGCAGCTTCAGTGGACAACCGAGGTCTAAATCCAAACTGGCCGTCGTGCAAACTTACATGCTTTCTAAGATGTGTATCCAGCAGACTGTCCAACACCTTGACGATGATGGTGGCTAGAGATATAGGCCTGTAGTTGTTTATATCTGAGGGATCACCATTCTTATTCTTTATTATTGGTATCACAATAGTTTTAATCATTTCGTCAGGGAGGTAGGAGTGACTGATACAAAAATTAAATAACATACACAAAACCCTAGGTAAATGAACTCCTGCATACCTAAGATGCTCAACACTGAGCGCATCATGGCCAGGCGACTTACCCCGTGACATGTTTCTAATTACAAAATTAATGTCTTTAGCACTAAAAAGCATTGGAACCAAGCCAGTATGCATCTCAGTGTTGCCCTCAGAAATCTCACGATCTGCCTTAGATGGAGACACCCTAAAGTGTTCCCTGAATAGATTAGCAATAGTACAAGGATTGTTAAGGCCTCCGATATTCACAGATAGTCCAGGCTTTGTATTAATTTTATTTGTCATTTTCCAAAATTCTGAAAAGTTTTTATCTTTATGAAATTCAGCTAACTTATTCATTTTTAATTGTTGAACATTATCTTGGCACCACTTTAACCTAGATTAAAATTTTTGTCTGCTTTCTTTCATGTTAGTATAGATTGTACCTATTTGCGGCTTTCCATACAACAACCACATTTGGTAGCAAAGCCTGGCCTCCGCATGTGCACTTTTTACATACTTATTCCACCCTGCAATATGTCGCTTTTTCCCAACATATTTATTTTCAAAACATTCAGTTGCCGCTATTTTTAAAATATCAATTATACGGCAGTAAAGGCTATTAATTAACAGTTTATGATTCGCGTCGTCACAAATTTTACCACTACAAACTGATAATTCTTCTGGAAAGTCGACATACTTCAACTGACTATTGCAAATGGTTTTATATTTTTCAACCTGTCCTTGACTTCTCTCCCCCCATATAATTTTGCTAATACTAGTTTTAGTGATAACATTTTTAGGTGTTATTAAGTTTAGTTGACAGTTTATAATAAGGGGTAGATGGTCTGACCAATACACATCATATGATACACGTACATTTCTAATAAGCGACCACGCAGCCTCTGTAACCAAACAATGATCTAACCATCTCTGAGACCCGTACACATCACTTACAAATGTGTAGGTATTGGATAACAAACCTAGTTTTTCAATATCCGCACAATGCCACTGTTGTTCATTACAAAAGTCAAAAAGTTCCTTACCGAATAGTGTCCCAGGATGCGCATTAAAGTCTCCCAACACAAAAACGGCCTCGACATCACTTTCCTGTATTATTACACTAATCTCGCTCAAACACTCTGTAAATTCACTTAGATTATCAATCGCATCTGTTGGCATATGGCGCAGTTCCAGTGATCATTAATTAATTGGCCAAAAATCTAATTTTGTTTAATGTGTAATTCCAGTTATCCTTTCATACTTTTACAGGCTTAGGACCATCATAACTTAAAAATTAAGCCGAATTTAAAAAATTCCAATCAAAACATGTATTTACAAAATTTAATCAGCGTTGTGAGTAATTTACAATAGCTAACATGCATAATCGGCCTCGAGAAACATAAATAAATTTAAATAATCCCGCCCTGACCTTATGCAATGAGGCGGGGGATCCCATAATGTTGATAATAATGATGGGAATAATTATGTGTCGTAATTAATCAATCACTTATTCACACAGTATAATAGGTGAGCGCACGATAAGAGCGACATGCACTTTCGCAATTAGGTCATGGTCACCCCTCAACCCCTTCCCGACCTCCCCACCAAAATCGGTTATTATTAAGAATACTAAAATCAACTTTACCTCCAAATAAGTACTGGTTATTTTTGCGTGTATTAAACTTAATTTGCTGTTTCTCTCTTTACAAGTTGTTTCTTATTCTGAAGTACGTTTTTGTAAATAAAATTACATTATCCACTCATACTATTTTTGACGAAGCATAATTAAATTTTTGACAAGGATAATAAAAAATAATAATAATAACATACTTTGACTATTGTACGGATCCTGAATTCCTGAGTAACTCTTGCAAATGTGGCTCCTACTTGAAAAGTAACCCAGTATAGATAATTAAGTTTGTGACCTTCTTTTATTCTTACATTTTGTTTACTTTTTCAGCTGCTATCAAGTCATGCTTCTACCGTTGTTTTACATCAAGATTCACAAATGTGGATAGCTTAGTGGCAGTTTTATCATCATTATGTAACTTTATTTGTTCAAGACTTGAAAAAGAACAAGTTCGTGTAAAATTAGAAAAACAATTTCCAGCGGAAAGTATGGAGTGCTGGGAAATGTTGATTGAAATTACAAAAAATATTGAAAATAGAGAGGTCAAGTCAAAAATTGATAAAGTGTTTCTTGTTCTACTTTACCAACTTGGCTTATTTTTATTTTCGGAACCTGTACATGTCAAAGTATCACGCAGCTCTATTAAAGAACTCAAAAGCTGTTATGAACATTATAGTAAAGAAAAAAACAGGAAAAATGGTGACTTATCAGATGAACCTGAATGGATAGAAGTGTTAGTAGAAGTTCTGTTATCAATTTTATCTGTTGAATCAAGTGTTTTACGATCGGTTGTGCAATGTGTATTCAGATTACTTTGGGAATTTCTGACTCCAACTGCAGTTGGACAAATTGTGTCTGTATTGGACCCTGAAAGTGAGTCTAATCCTTTAACAAAGGAAAATGATTCTGATGTTGATGACGATGATGAATCAGATAGTAATGATGAAGATATAGAAGATAATAATGTAGAAGATATAAATGGGAATAGTAGTGAAAGTGATAGTAACATTGAAGACGATGACGAAATGAAGACACCTGATCAACTTAGAATGGCTGTCCAAAAAGCTTTAGGTGGATTGGGTACTGAAAGTGATGCGGAGAGTTTGGATGCTGACATGATTGATGACGAAGAGGGAAATAAACTTGACGAAGCATTGGCTGAAGCATTCAAGCAATTTGGACATGGGAAGGGTAAGAAAAACAAAAAGGAAAGAAAAGACAAAAAAACCTTATCTGATTTTCGTATAAGGGTACTCGACCTAATTGACATTTATTTAGAGAAGGACCCGTCAATGGATGTTTGCCTAGCTATGATCGCGCCTTTGATGAGGAGCTTGGAATTATGTATCCAAGATAACCAATTTAGAGAGTTAGAAAACAGAATTCGTAAAACCATAAAATTGTTGACAAAAGTCAAAAAATTTACTTCAACTGAGGGTATCACTACAGATATTTTATGTGATTATTTAAAGACAACTATTGAAAAGGGATCCAGATCGCATTTTCTTTTCCAAGCAGTTGGTGATGTAATTACATATTTTGCAACCTTTATAATACATTGCTTGCAGAAAACCAAATGCAACAAGTCTCCATCTCCATTTGTAGAGATATTGAAAGAAACCCTACATAGCTATTTTCATAATCGAAGTTGCTTATTGCCTATTATATTTTTCCATAGTATATTACAAACTGATTGGGATGGTACATATGCACTCATGCCAATAGTTATTGAAAATATTTTTAATAACGAGGTAAGGCAGTACAGGCGTAACGAGGGACTAGAACTGGTTTCTGGCTTCTATCGCGCTTTGAAGAGAAATAAGTCTGCTAGTAACACAACTTTTGTTGAATTATCTGACTTGGAAACTTATTTTGAGCAAAAACTTAGTGAAACTCTTCAAAATGACACTAATTTTGATGTTAAGAATAATTTTATTGTAGCTCTAAAAAAACTAATTAACACCATGAAAATGTTTCATGAAAGCTGCCATATAGAAAGTAATATTAACTTTCAGAGCCTTTTAGAAATCGTTAGTTCTTGCAAGGGAAAGGTCAAAGGGGCAATCTGCACAAAACCTGCACAAAATAGTGCAAGCAAGTCCAAAAAAAATAAGAAAAAGAATAAAAGACCTAATGAAGTAAATGGATATGGTGAATCACAGAGTAAGCGAAAAAGAAAAGATTCACTTAGAAGTGAATAATTTAGTGTATTGAGTACATAACATTATTTAAAAATATACACTTATTTGTTAGATAAGAAGCAAATGAATGTTAATAATCATAAGTGATATCTATTTTATAATAGTGCTCTATTTTACAATAAAATAAAAGCAAAGTGATTTTGTATTATTTATTCAGTGCATGCATCATCAATTCAGCCAAGAGACTCCCATTGTTGGACATAGGCCTCCTTCAAGGATCTCCAACTGATCGGTCCAGCGCTTATTGCATCCAGCGGCTTCCATACGCGGCCGCTATTCGAGGAATTTTACGCCCTAACGACTGCAACTTAAGGCTCGCAATTCTCTGGGCTGTCTGGAGCTACCGAAGCATGACCCAGGTCTCGACAGTCAAAAGATTTCTTATCTTTTCACTTTGGTAGGGTGTTCTGTGAAGGCCCGGGAGGGTACCAGCAAAAAAAAGCCATTTACGTGGCATTGCAACGAATGCCGGGTACAGCTAGTAGTCCATAAAGTAAACGTCAAGCATAAAGGCGGGTTATACTCCTCGGTCTTCTGTAACATGTTTGTAAGCCACACTATTCAAGAACAGTGTGAGGTACCCCGGACCTCAAATGCAGGATCAATTGGTGTAGTCTAGGGTCTGTGGCCTGAATAACAGGTGCTTGCAATATTGCATAGAGCTGTTCATAGAAGTGTTCGATCTGCTTTGTCAGCAGACTCTATTGCTAACCCAGTGGTACGCAGCTAGGTCTGCCTACCTGGAGAGAGTGCTCTTTCTAAGCCTCGTTTGAAGTAAGATATGTCGTTAGCGCTCAAGTTCGTTCCGAAATCTGCACGTACGTGGATGAAACGAACGCTGAAACCGAACTGTGGTGGATCAGATCGGTTCCTTATATGATAGAGATGAACTATACTGCAATGGTGGGTGGCGCGATGGTAGAAAGGTGAAATAGTTTCTCAGACCACTCCCCATTAAAGAGCCGGTAGAAGACGCAGAGGGAATGATTTATATTAATGGGTATTATAATATATAAACACTTTACTGTTAACATTTTTTTTTTTTTTTTTTTTTTCTTCCTTCTGGCTTCGCACGGTTTGTGCATTTTAGCCAATGTCGAGTTCGAATATTTATACATTTGGTAGGAAACGGTAAAAATTTGGGAAACGAGAATTTAGGAATTTACTTCGGATTTCGGAATAGGAAATGTGTTGAGGAGATCAGTAAAGTATTCTGTTTTTATTGATATATATAAAATGAACAAATAACTGATATTTGTTGATATTAAATGATAATATTATTTATGTAATATATACTATTTTATTATAATTTTATATCATTTAAAAGAATAAATGAAGAAATACATTTATAAACGCTGGTATTTTTGCCGTGTAATAGAGAAACTATACTGATCGGGAACGGAATTTTTAAGGATAAAAGGTCGTTAAGGAATGTATCTCTTTGGTATTTAGGGCAAGAAAAGAAAATATGATTAATATTTCCCGTATCCAGTCCGCATCCACACATTGGACTATCAATTATGCCTAGCTTTGCAAGGTGAACAGGTGAACATGTATGACCTAATCTTAACCTAGTAATTATAGTTGTTTCTTTTTTACCTAGCCTTAGAGACCAAAACCAAGGTTTTAATGGAATATCAGTTTGTATTAAAGAGTAGAATCTACCCCTAGTTTGCTGTTCAGTATGCCATACTTCATTCCAAGCTGTTTGTAAGGATAATTTGGGAAGGGCTAATAAATCTTGACTATAATTTAAAAATGGATAAACATCACCACTGGAGACCGCCTCACTAGCTAATCTGTCCGCAGTTACATTACCTTTGATGCCTGAATGACTTGGAATCCAAACAAATTCGACTATGCAACCTCTCAAGTTACATTTATGTATTTCACTTCTTATATTAAAAATTAAAGGAGAATATGGCTTTAATTTAAAAGGAAATTTCAACAATGACTGAAGAGAACTTTTAGAATCAGAGAAAATTACAGATTTTTTAAGTTTTAATAAATTAATGTATTCTACAGCTTTTAATAGACCTAGATTTTCACCAGAATGTACCGATGACTCGGGTGGGAGTTTTATTTTTTGAACTATATTATATTGAGAGTGATATACTCCGACACCCACACACTGCTCAGAAGACTGTTTAGAGGCATCACAGAATATGTATTGGTAGTCAAAAAATTTTGATTCTAAAATATGTGTAAAGTTGACAAGTACATTACTTTTATTACTGTCTTTTTTCAATAAATCTAAGTGAACCACTGGATTTAGCACTAAGCAATCATAGTTAACATGAAACATGGGGAGAAAAGTGGATTGATGTATAGGAGAGGTAATATCCAGGTATTTTCTATAGCTAATAAGTAGACATGGAGGTGACTTATTACTCCAATAACTCGAAGTTGATAATTGCTCGTTCACTTTATACAAGATTTTAAGAAGTGGGTGATTAGAAAATTGTAAAATACGGAATAAATATCGATCACTAAGTAATTGCCGTCTTAATTGCCAAGGAGGTTCTGAACATTCAATTTGCAAAGCGTTAGTTGGACTGGACTTCATTGCCCCTGTTATTATTCTTAGGGCTTTGTATTGCATTTTATCAAGTTTCTTAAAAGCTGTGGTATTACCAGGCTCTAAAAGAAATGTACCATAGTCTAAAACACTTCTTATTAAAGCGTTATAAATAAGTTTTAATGAATATGGATGTGCACCCCACCATACGCCAGATAAACATCTTAACATATTTAATAATCTTTCACATTTATTTACAATGTAGTCGCAATACATAGCTCCAGATAGCTTACTATCTAGTATAACTCCCAGGAATTTAATGTGATCTTTTACTGGTATGATAATGTTATTGTAGTATAACTCGATATGAGGGTGTATGCGCTTACGTGTAAAAATAACAACTACACTTTTTGATGGTGATAAGTCTAATCCATTGCTATCCATCCATATTTTTAGTTTAAGTAATGACTGTGATAGGACTAAAATTGCGTTGTTAAGTGGCTCAACACAGGTGTATAATAAAAGATCGTCAGCGTATTGTAACATTTTAACATCAATGTTATTGCATACCTCAGACTGCAAATCGTAAGTGTATATATTATATAAAATAGGACTAAGTACCGATCCTTGCGGTAAGCCTTTAGAAACAATTCTACTGAAACTACAATTTGTTAGGGAAAGATTAATGATACGATTTGATAATATTTTCATAATTAAATTGATTAATATAGGAGGTACAGATAAGACTTCAAGTTTCTTTTGTAATACATCTAAAAGCACATTGTCGTATGCAGCATTAACGTCTAAAAATACGGCTATTGTGGAAGTATTTTTTGAAAAGGATAAACGTATGTCTGAAGTAAGTATTGCTATATTATCGAGCGTAGATTTGCCTTTTCGAAAACCAAATTGGGTTTTAGATAACAGCCCTTTGCTCTCCATGAACCATTCTAACCGATTTTTTATTAAATGTTCCATTATTTTCATTAGAACCGAAGACAATGCAATGGGACGGTAGGAGGTAGTAATAGATGGTAATTTATTTGGCTTAAGAAATGGCAGCACTGTTTGACTTTTCCATCCTTGAGGAATTTCTCCCGAAATCGTAATGGTGTTTAAATCCAAATAATAAATTAGAGTCTCATCACCAGAGTTACTTAAAAGCGAATACGTTATACTATCTTCACCTGGCGCAGAGTCCTTGATATCCTGCAATATTCCTTTTAATTCAGGTAACAAAAAAGGCGAAGTCAATTTACTTGATCCTTCTTGTAAACAGCAGGTGGAGATAGACTTATTGATATACTGTGGAACCCATGGAGGAGCAAGCTTATTAAGGAACTCATTGCCTAAATGATCTGGTAGAAAAGATGTATTTGTAGTGTTGAATGCACTTTTAAAACGTTTGATATTATGCCAAACTAAAGTTGGGTGAGTGTCAGGTGAAATTGAATGACAAAAGTTGCGCCAACTTTCAAACTTCTTTTTTTTAAACAATTTCCTAGTTTCAGCTGTAATTTCAGATAGATTATCATAATTAGAATTGGTCATACATGTTCTATATTTTTTCTCAGCCTCCTTTCTTTTCTTTACAGCCTCACTACACTTTTGGTCCCACCAGGGAGGGGATGGAATTTTTTGTGCTGCTAATTTTTTCTTTGGAAAGACGTCGTTTGCAGCCTCTATTAAAATGTTTGACAATATTTTAGCAGATTGTGCTTCAGTAACACTACCAATGGCTGGAAGACTAGTTAATTTGGATTGAACTGACAGTTTATATTTTTCCCAATCACTACTGCTTTTATCAGCGATTTTATGTTTTAAAAAGGACTTGTACTGAAAACATGATGATTTTTGGTTTGGAAATGTTATTAATATTGGATAATGGTCACTACCATACGTGGAACCAAGAGTGTTCCAAGACAATGATGCTGCTAAGGTTGGAGAGCACAAAGATAAATCAACAACACTACTATGTTCATTGGGCCTAGTACATCTAGTTCTTGCACCGGAATTTAAAATACATATATTATGCAAATCAATAATGTCTATTAGTTCTTCTCCTAAATAATTTGTTAATGAACTTCCCCATGATTGATGTTGGCAATTAAAATCACCTAAAACTAAGAAAGGTTTAGGAATTCTAGACAAAATTTGATTAACTTCACTAAGTATTGTTAGCGAAGGATGTGAAATGTATATAGAAACAATACATATTTTATTTACATTTACAGCTACAATAGAGATGCCATTATTGTGGGATGGTAAATTTACAGGGATGAATGGAACGGAATTTTGGATGAGTAGGGCCACACCACCATACCCATCAGATCTATCTTCACGTACTATGTTATAGCCATTAATTCTGAATATCTGATTTGATTTAAGCCATGTTTCGGATAGTGCAAAGACAAATGGTTCAAATTTATTAAGAAGATAAATAAGATCACTTTTTTTATTATGAATGCTACGACAGTTCCACTGTATTATTTTCGCCAAGTTGGCCATTTTTAAAAGCATGTGTAAGATTTGTCAAAACTGAAGCAGCGTTGGACTGTGGGTTTTCATTAATATGTGTAATTAGATTCAATAGGGCTGACAATATTTCTGATATTGTCATCTGTGTATTAGAGTTAACAGAAGTTTTATTAAAACCACAACCATTTGCAGGTGTAGGAATTTGAAAATCATTGACTATAGCATTATGAGCCACTGTATCATAACCATGTGTATTTGTAATTTGTGTTTTAGGCTTAATAAATATTGTTTTTTTATATGATGTGTGAGGCTGGACAGATTGTTCAGATTTTGATTGAATATTGTTGGTGGGATTAGATGAAGCAATAGCAGCATATGATTTTGTTACTTTAGGAACTATTTTTGATGCCTCTGTATATGAAGTACAATTATGAGCCATATATTGCTTTATTTCTTTTTGACGGATATATTCTGGACAATATTTGTTGGTAGCAAAGTGATTTTCTGTACACAAACAACAGACTGAATCATTCTCATCAATTTGACATGAGTCTCCTACATGATTTTGACCACACTTGAAACATCTTGGCTTAGATCTACATTGAATTTTAGTATGTCCGAAACGACAGCAGTTATAGCACTGTATGGTGGGATATATATATAAATCTACCGGCAAGGCATTGTAACACATGAATATTCTTTTAGGCAAGATTTGTCCATCAAAAGTTATTACAACGCTTTGAGACGGTTTCCATGATGGAGTACCATCTAAAAACACTTTATAATTAACCCTCCTCACTTTAATTATCTTACCACAACCAAACGGAACTGTTATGTTTTCTATAATTTCTTCTGGTGTCCACTCTGCTGGAACGCCTCTTACAAGACCCATTCGAGTGACACTAAATGTTGGGATAAAAGCTTTGAAATTATAAGCATCTAAAATTTTATCTGTGATAAATGAATTTGCAGAAGAATAGTTTGAAAAGCTCATTGCTATTTTATTCCTACCTATTTGCTTCACACTTCCGTTTACAATATTTTGGAAAGAATTTTTCTTTAAAAATTTTCCAAATGTAACTGGATGCAAGGAAACGCTATCACTAGGAGTAGATTGTACCCTTTGAATATGAACGATAAACGGAGAGATGTCATTTTCATTGTACAATTTACGACCTATTGGTGTGGGAACGGACTGATTCTGAGAAATATGCAAATCATTTCGAACCGCAGGATCAGGTTTTTTTAATAATTCTTTCTCTAGTGGTGTCTGTTTCTTAGGTGAAATTTGATCCATACAATGACAATTAGATTCAGAATTACGCGAATCATCGTTATGTTTGCGTCTTCTTTTATTGCAGTGCTTACATACATGTAACCGGCTTCGTTTTAAGGATCGACCTGATGTAGAGTTATCGGTTTCCATTCCCGATTCATGTGACATGGTAGAAATAGTGACAAAGTTACCTGCCGGGGGTGCAGTGCCCCCCGGATCAGGAGGCTCCTCCATCACTTACAAGTACCTATATTATGAAAATTAATAACTTACCGAAATTACAGCTAACTGTCTACTAAATAATATACTAAACACTATACTATTAAAAATACACTTAAATTATACTATACTGATCACCTATTAAGATAAAAACTAATATTTAAATCAATTAATTGAAAAACGCGCCCGCCAAGTTGAACGTTTCCCGCCTTTTTTTTCCTGTTAACATTTATTCGTAACAAAGATACACCATATTTTTTTTTTTTTTTTCTTCCTTCTGGCTTCGCACGGTTTGTGCATTTTACCCAATGTCGAGTTCGAATTTTAATACATTTGTACAATCAACAATGGGGGTAATTCTGAAGTTACCTGCACTAAAACTAAAACTAAAATTAAACATAATTTTAAATTAGTTTTAGGTAATTCGTATTCTGAAACGCCGGACTCTCTTAATTTAAACTGTATTTGACAATTTCTTAAATTGAATACACAGATTATAAATACACCTAGTGCTGTGGAAAAACGGGATAATTTAGAAACATTAAAAACAGCTATATATCAGAAATTATTAATTTAAGATTTGATCGTATATGTAAATAACAGAAAATAAATTTTATTTTTTATCATTCATTTTATCACAAAAGAAAAATTATTCGACATTTATTCTGGGCTACGTTCCAAAACATCACCCGGAGTGAGTAGGTGGTGGGGGGAGAGTGGCCGGTTAGGGTGGTCGGAGTGTTGGTTGTTTTAGAACGGCAAGAGTGTTGTCTGCTTTGTTTACATAACCAAATATACAAAAATAATAAAATATATAATTCATCGGCGCGTCCGTTCGCTTTAATGCATGGATTACATTCCTCTGTTTCATCTACGAAAATGCTAAAACCAACAGAATATGAATTCTGTTAAATCGCGGCCTAACCTAGCTTCAGCGGAAATGAAGGCCAATTTTACAATCGTGTCACTTACGATACCTATAGTCTTTGGAATTTAAAATTAACTTATTGTCGACGTTACGAAGCGCATCCTCGCTCTCCGAGATGCACAAATTGTGTGTGAATATGAAATCTTTGTAATCGCAATCACACACAACTTTAAAATCCACACAATTTCCCGCCAAATCCAATCGAGTGAAATTACACCTTGCTATATTATGCGGGTGAGATTCTACTCGATCGAGTGCACTCCGTAGCGTTTTAGGACACGCCACTCCAACACTCTCGAGTGCACCCGAAATGTTTTAGGACATACTTCGGGTGACCGAGTGCACTCGGGTGATGTTTTGGAACGTAGCCCTGCGATTGTGATGGCTTCGCGCCTATGCCATGAAATAAACAAAATTACGTGGTAGTCTGTAGTTGTATAGATAGGTACTTCGTGACTTCCTCTGAATTTTAAAATTGCGTATTTTGTTTCATTAGTAATTTTTGTTTTCTTTTCATAATAACCGCTGTTATTTATTGACAAATACTCGTAATAGTAATTGCTAGGCAACAAATTTTAGATAGGCATACTTCTATCTGCAGATAGAAGATTAATTTCTGTTGTAAGAGTAAATACATACATACATAACCTACCTATCATCTAAATGTCAGTACTATTAGACTACTTGGGAACAAACAAATTACAACTCACGACTTGGCAATTGATGCTATAAAAGCCTTTCCTTATAAATGCCATAACAACCAATTCATCATCCATTTGGCAAGTTGCACAAAAAAAATTGACTTCGGTAATGTTAGAAAATCGTTAAAAAGTAACAAGATAAATTTAGACGGCACCTAAAAGTTCACCTCCTAAAATTAGTTTGACATATTTAAAATTATAGAAAAAATTACATTTAGGAAGCATGTCAGAATACGAAAATAACATCTAACACTAAATTGAGTAGTTTAGTAACGTCACTCTTAATTTTAGAGTTAACTTGTAAGTTCTGAATACCAAACGGTGATTGACATTTCTATCTCTAATTTTATTTAGTTATAGTTTTAGGTGGTCGCTTCAGAATCACCCCCTATGATCAACTATCTGTGTATTTTTTTTAAAACACATTCAGTGTGGCCATGCTAATAGTGTTGCCACTATAACAGGGAACCTAAGTCCCTCTGTTGCACCAGCGTTTCCACTGAGGCCGTGATATTGCGGGGATCATCGACGATACGGTATGACTGCAGGAAGTCAAGAGGGTTGACCTGATATTTGGGAGCTCTTGCGCAGAGGTGCGACTCCATATGCGACAAAATTTGTGCTTTATAAATTATAATAGAAATAAAGCATAAGCTGGTGGCTAGGTCGGAGTTGTAACGTCGAAATAAGACTACGGCTTGGAGTTAACTGATTTATTTTTTACATACAGCAAACAACGTACAACAACTACCCACATTATATAATATCATACTCCACAGGAGTGAAGTAGGTACCGCTTTATTCTGTTAAGGACGCCCAGTTTTCCGCTTTTCATAAATACGTAAAATACATTCAATATAAAATAAACAAGTGCATACATGTATTCATCAATTGTCCTTGCGAAATACCTTTTTTTAATGGGATAGGGCAAACGCATCACCCTGATGGTGTGATTACCGTCGCCCATGGACACCCGCAACCCCAGAGGAGTTGCAACTGCATTGCCGGCCTCTAAGGTAGGAATACGCTCTTAAATACGAATGAGAAAACCGAGGAACATCATCTAACAGAGTGGAGAACCAATTGAGGGATGCAAACAGACAAAAGACGCAATCCCGGTACCATCCAAGACGCTGTCCCGATCCCTCGTCAAACTAAAGAGAGAAAAAATCCGAAAAGTTAAAGCTACTATAACCGGACAGTGTCTCCTAAACAAACACCTATTCACAATAGGACAATACTCTCCTTATAATTGGTTTTTTGTAAACTCTATTATTTATTATTGTCAGTTTCTATCTTGTGTCATTTAACGTTGCTATGTAAACATCTCTTTGTGATGTTTTGCTTAATTTTATATCTATTGGTTTTTATCAAATCACGGCCTCAACATGGTAGCATTCGCTTAGGATTTTAATATTAAGGCTGTTTATTTAAGAAAAGGTCAATATTTCCCTCGTCAGAAAAACAATAAATATTGTCATAAACTTTCGTGTCGCGATCTCAAAATGCAATCTGCTACAAGCTGCAAAATTGATATCAGCCGATTGGAAGGTAAAGAAAATTGGCAAACCTGGCGATATAAAGTGATTCACTTACTACGAGGTAGTAATGGAGGTCTTGAGGCCGTTGAGGGAAAACTCAAAAAGCCCATTCCACCAGGTACGCAAGCAACTTCCGAAGTATTGGACAAATATAGGGAAGATCTTAAGAAATACAACGAGATTGATAGGAACGCTTTGCTTTTATTAGAACTGCAAACATGACTGATGAAACACTTCAAAAAGTCATGAGACTTGGAACTGCTCAAGAGGTATGGGATGAGTTACATCGTCTTTTTGATCGCTCGTCAGACGATAAAAGCTATACCTATTCACTTGATTTTTCCACTATTGCAAAGATCCACTAAATGACATGGCTACGCACATTTCTAAAATAAATAATTTGTGGCACGACTTAAAAATTGAACTGAGCAAGGAGTATAAATGTGATCTAGCAGAAGTATTGCTAATATGCAAAATTCTTGACACTACCTGAAAGTTTCTCCTCATTTAAGTCAAGCTGGCTACTTTTGTCAAAAGAAGATCGCAATATTGAGAATTTAACTATACAGTTATGTAATTTCGAAAAGTCGCTTTTAAGTCATCAGAGCAATCCAACGATTGGAGAAGCTTTAGCAACGCAACATAATAAAAGCAAAGACAAGTTTTCTAACAAGAAGTGTGGCTATTGTGGCAAACTTGGCCATAAAGTAAAGAAATCTCAAAAGTGGATATCTAATGATAAGCCACCAAAGCCTTCTACGAGCCAGGCTAATCATAAAGTGAACGTCGCTCTAATGAATATAGAGACCAACCAAGCTGTGAACGCCGTATATAAAGCAGATACTGAAGGTTGGTATGTAGATAACGGTGCAACCAACCATATCACAAGCCGCAGAGATTTCCTTTCTAATTTTGAATTATTTACTAGAAATAATACTGTAACAACTGCAAATGGCGCTGAGATCAAAGCAATTGGAAAAGGAAACGTTCATTTGGAAGCCAAGGTACACAATAGAAAGCAAGACATAATTCTTCATGATGTATGGTATGTACCCACAATAAATAAGAATCTATTTTCTGTTTAAGCTGCTCAAGACAAATTAGAAAACAGTATATTTACATCTGATAGAATCAACTGCTCTCTACAAGTTAATGGACGAACTCTTCTTACTGGAAAACGTTTGAAGAACGGAGGTCTCTACAAGCTTGATGCAAAAACGACATCCATTGAAGACTATAAATTGGAAATAAATGTGTTGTCTAATCTTCAACTTTACCACGAGAGATTTGCTCATCAGAATAAAAGACATATTAAAAAGGTTATCGAAAATCAGCTTGGTATCAAAGTAACACTTGATTCTGAATTATGTACTGGATGTATATATGGGAAATCTCACAGAAAGAAATTTGGAACAAGGCTGAGAACCAAAGGACCTGGTGAAATACTTCATACCGATGTTTGTGGACCATTTCCTTGCTCCTTCAGCAAATATAGATATTTCGTTCTTTTTAAAGATGATTTTACAAAATTTCGATATGTTTATTTTATAAGACATAAGTCTGAAGTTTGTGAAAAACTTATTCAAGTTTTACAAGAATGTAAAACAGCTGGACACACTATTGAAGAAGTTCTCAGTGACAATGGTGGCGAATTTGATAATGAACGAGTCAGACAAGTACTGCAAAAATACACCAAAGGCTGACTATGCCTTACACTCCTGAACAAAACGGAACAAGTGAACGGGATAATAGAACTCTCGTTGAAGCTGCACGCAGTATGATGTACTTTCACGAAGAATTACCCATCAGTTCCTGGTCTGAATTAATAAGTACAACCACTTACGTTTTCAACAGGACAGGGCCTACAAACATAGCAGACAAATCACCTTATGAACTCTGGTTCAATAAAAAACCATCAATAAAGCATATGAGGATTATTGGTTGTGAATGTTTCGCCCATGTACCCAAACAGAAGCGTACAAAAACTTTCAAGAAAGGCCCAAAAATGTATATTGATTGGATATGAAGGTGATGATGGCTATCGACTGTTAACCTTTCGGAATGGCAAACCAACACTTGTTAGGTCACGAGATGTTACTTTTAATGAGTCTATAATCGAGTCCATCGGACTAGACAAAGATGAATCTGATACTGAAATCGAGGTAAGGCTTCCAAAGCAGAATGGAAATCTTCAAATTAGGAAGTACAACAAGAGGCAGAAGATGTACAACAATCTGTAATCGAACCTCTAGCGGCTGTGGATGTGCCTCAGTCATTTGAGATTTCTGAATCGATTTCACCTTTAGAACAACAGATGAATCACATAGCTCCGAGAGCCACGAGACGCCATATGAGACCGAAGAAGTACAGTCTCAAACTGAACCTGATCATGAAGAAAATGTTGAGAGAATTCTTAGAGGTAGAAGCCTTCTGCGAATACCTTCGAGGTTTAATGACTTTATCATGAATGTCAGTTCATATATTGAACCTAAGTCATATAAAGAAGCATTGAAAAGCCGAGAAAGAGAACAATGGTCCAAAGCTATGGATAGCGAGATCAAGTCCTTGTCAGAGACCAAAACCTGGACTTTGGTAGATTTACCAAAAATAGCAAGGCAATTTCCTGCAAATGGGTTTATAGAGCTAAGATTAATGCGGATGGGACACTCGACAAATTCAAAGCGAGACTTGTAGCAAGAGGGTATACTCAAAAGGAAGGAATTGACTTTTATGAAACGTTTAGTCCAGTGGCTAAATTGGCTTCAGTTAATCCTTTATATTGCAGTTAATGAAGATCTTGCTCTCACGCAATTTGATGTCGCGACTGCCTTTCTAAATGCGTCACTTGAAGAAGAGATCTATATGAATCAACCAGAGGGCTATAATGACGGTACAAAGAAAGTCTGCAGGCTTAAGAAAAGTCTCTATGGCTTAAAGCAAGCACCACGATGCTGGAATAAATGCATCGTTGACTACTTAAAAAACATTGGGTTTAAACAATGTGAGAATGATCCTTGTCTATTTATAAAAATACGACAGAATAACAAAATCATATTAGCATTGTATGTAGATGACGGACTTGCGGCTTGCACAGATCCCAAAGAATCAGAATGTTTTCTGAATAAACTAAAGAAGAGATTCAAAATCAAAGCTAAGCCAGCATCATACTACCTAGGACTGGAGATTATCAAGCAAGATAATGGTCATCTCAAGCTTACACAGAAGCATTACACGGAAAAGTTGCTGAAACGTTTTGGAATGGATGAATGCAAATCTGTGAGCACACCGATCATCAAAGAGGGAGTTGACGTAGGGACAAATGAAGACAGCTAACTATCCTTATAGAGAAGCTGTAGGTGCACTCACATATCTCATGACTGCTACGAGACCTGACATATCTTACGCATTGAGTGTTGTCTCAAGAAACTTAGAAAGTCCTACAAAAGAAGATATCACAAAAGTCAAGCGGATATTTAGATATCTGAAAGGCACCATAGACTATGGAGTTACTTACAGAAAAGGAAACGGAAGTCTCATTTGCTACAGTGACTCAGATCACGGAGGTGATGCGACGATCTACATCTGGTATATTGTGTACTTACTCTAAAGGTGCAGCAAGTAGAAGACAGACATGCGTAGCAATCTTCAGTACAGAAGCTGAACTGGTGGCTGCAAGTGAAACTGCTCGCGAAATGATTTGGCTAAAAAGGCTCATCAATGAGATCACCGATTCGAAAGAAATGCCAATACTGCTAGTTGATAATGACGCAGCTATTAAGATATCCCAAAACCCAGAACTGCATAGGAGAATTAAACACATTGCTCTGCGACATTTCTACATCAGAGAACTAGTCACTGATAAAGAAGTTGAAGTGAAATACACGCCCACAGAATATCAATGTGCGGATATCCTGACAAAGCCAGTGAGCAAACCAAGACTTCTGGTTATCCTAGAAAAGATTGGCATCCAGTAATAAGTATACAAAAAAATAGGATGTTAAGTAACATAGAGAATACTCTCCTTATAATTGATTTTTTGTAAACTTTATTATTTATTATTGTCAGTGTCTATCTTGTGTCATTTAACGTTGTTATGTAAACATATCTTTGTGAATTATATTGTTTTGCTTAAGTTTGTAATCCGTTGGTTTTTATCAAATCACGGCCTCAACAACATACAGCCCTGTATGCAGAGGATGCATGGAGGCGGTAGAAACGCCACAGCCACAGCGTCCTTTTGGAATGCACAACGGTGGCCATCAACGGGCGAAACTTCTCCACTCCCCGGCATCCATGCCGGAAGCATGTAGTAGTCCACAGAGGCTGCTGGCGTTCTAGGGGGGACCTGGGATGGATGGAGAAGGATAGAGGCAGACGTAGATTAGGATGCACAATGTTCCAATCATGAGGCTAAGTGCAAAAGAGCCCAGCTAAATTAACTAACTAACGCTCTTAAATACAGTATTATTATTGGTGAATGAAAAGTGTATGGCAATAGTCTCAATTATTCTGAGAAAATCGCCAACAAACAGTTTTCAGTTTTATTCTATAAGTAAAGTAATTTTTCGATTACGCTTCTATCGGGCGGGTCCGAATAGCAATCGACTTCTATAGGGACCCGGGTTCGAATAGCCATCACAATCATCAACGAGACAAATATCGGCCGTGTATAACTAGCCTAAGTTATATTTTTTCATTTATTCACTGGCAACATTATACACCGGAAACAAGCTGCAACTCATATGTTTCACAACCTGACCTGCCCAAAACTCAGCCAGCCATCTTTTGTGAAAATCATTTGTTTCGTCTCGTCAGTGTAAATTTCACAATTGTAATTAATGTCAGAGCCACAGTCTTCGCTTTTATTAAAAAAGCAACTAGCAGGTATGTGTATGGTGCGATTAAAAATAAATTTGTTGAGTCACTCGTCGAGCGTCAAATGACTTGTCTTGGATTCATTGACCTTAGCAGGTCGAATTTTAGGTAACTTTATGATTTGGATAATATTAAAAAGGTAAAATCTTTATTTTTACTGCCTATATTTAATGTTCGTGCTAGTCATACAAAGTTTAGGACTTAGAAATAAAATCAATAGCGTTCACGGTGACAGCTTCTTCTGTCGAAGTAAAATGAGTCTCATGGTGTTTATAATAGTGTCTTGGCAATAACAGAAAGAATCAGCAAGTATCCAGTAAAACATGTGTAGTAGTGGTCAAATGTTTAGTAGATTCTTCTTGGTTGTTTGCAGAACTGAACAAGAATCCAGTGGAAGGTTTTTCTGCTGGGTTAATAGATGACAATGATATATATCGATGGGAAGTACTCATTATCGGACCTCCAGACACATTATAGTGAGTAGCAAGTATTGTATTTAATTATTTGCTTAAAATGTTTATACATATTGAGATAAATTAGCATATTTTTTTCATGTGGTTAAAGCTGAATCTTGTACAATATTTCAGTGAGGGTGGTTTCTTCAAAGCACACTTACATTTTCCAAAGGAATATCCATTAAGACCACCTCGTATGAAGTTTGTCACAGAAATATGGCACCCAAATAGTAAGTACCTATCAATGTGCTATCAAAAACTATTTATATTTTACTCAAGAAATATCCTATAAATAGATGTAGATTACTTAGTTATATTCTTTTTTCCTAAAATAATATATTCGTAACTAGCATCTGTACTATGCTGGGTCCATGTGGTATTTAATTAAAATGTAATTATCTAGGTATTGTTTTGGAGGTGTTTTTTGTTACTGTTGAAAGTCAAGGGAATTATCACAATAGTTCATAATTGAAATATGTCTAATGTAACAAAATTACATGAAAGTGCTATTTATTTATGCAGTTGATTATATTTTTTAGCACCAAGAACAAAATGTGAGTTTTCTAAATGTGTCTCAAGCCAAAATCAATGAAAACTTTTATAAAATTGTGATAATGTTATTTATTTTATGACAGGTATTCAATATTACACCTGTTCTCCTGCAAAGGTTATGGGGTCTATCACAAAATCTTGTCATACAGTACTTAACAAATTGGCATTGCCGGTGGGGCAAAATATATGTATACATAAGTCAGGTCGACATGAGTTTATACCTAAACATACATTCGGGAAAATAACTATTACTCACTTAAGACAAAAGTAATCTAAAACCGCTTTATTATTATTGTAGATAAGAATAAGAACTAGTTTTATCAAGTAAATGTTATTTATTGTGATCAATGAAAGGTATACAATATTATCAAAGAAAACCTAAATCTGCACTTTTTTTGTAATAGACCTCTTAAGCAGAAGTAGTTGCAGTAGGGTGAGACCATTGCCACTACCGGGCATTTATACCACATTTTGAATAGTAACTGAATGTGTCGGTATTTTTTGGAAAGTGCATGTGAGTTGCACTTTTGTGACGTGTATTGTAGATAAAATTTGTGAAGAGAATGTGTATTGCTATGTTAAGTGTATCCAAATAAAGAGTATTTATATTTGAGAATTCATCTTGAAGCTTAAGGTAGAATAAGGGCTGAATTTAAAATTTTCTATGTATTGTGATGTGTTTAGCCGCTACATTTATACAAATAAGAGACTTGAAAATGTTCGTTTGAATTGTGGTTACTTGTATTTTGACCTCCACATTGACTGTGACCACTTTTGTGCCTCTGAAACTAGACCATCAATGAGAATTTTGATAGTTCGTAAAAGACGAATTTATGAATTGCGCATTAGATGTCACTTAATCTAAGGAGCGTCGGTGGCGTTGTGGACTCGGCACTTGCCTTCCAATCGGGAGGTCGGGGTTCGAGACCCGCCATGTACCAATGTGTTTTTCGTTTCGAATTTCATATGTACATTTGTCTGACGCTCCTACGATGAAGGAAAACATTTTGAGGCAACCTGCATACATCTGTGAAGAAATTCAATGTTGTATGTGAAGTCGACCAATCCACACTGGGCCAGCGTGGTTGACTAAGGCCTAATCACCCTAACATAGGGTAGGCTTGAACCCCTCGGTGGGGACGTATATGAGCTGTGTGTGAATCATTTTATTTGGTTGCTTAATTTTGTTTTGTGAAATAAAAAATCTTTTCACTATTATCAACATATTGAGCTGCTAACACTGCATTTCTGCAACTAGATAATTATGCAATATTAATAACATTTTGTTTTTAGACAATTTGATGACTATAACACTTATGGACAATTGTACTAACCTTGTCTTAGCTAAGACATTCCTAAGAATGCTGTCACTTCTTGTCTTTAATGAAAAGAATGTGACAGCATGCCACTTAAGATCGTCCTAAGCTAAGACAAGGTTAGTGCAATTGGCCATTAGTTGACTTAAGTTATGAATAAGTTAATGAAAGAGTGATACCAAGGGCATATCCCTGCTGCTTTCAATGTAGTTCTGCATCTATCTAAGAAAATTTTGTAAAACAAGTTACACAAGTTGCTCTATTTCACTACAATCCACTAAACAAATTCATTAATGGATTTTTTTTCCCTCTAATCCATCGATGGATTTGTTTACACTTTTTCTTCCACTCTGATCCATCCATGGATAGATACTGCTAGTTTTGTTTAATAAAAGGTTTTAGTTTCTAAATTCACATTTTTTAAATCAAGATGTACTGTCAGTCTCCTACAGGAAAATGGTCAGATTTGCTATGAGCATGACAATGATATTATCATTGACAATCTTCTTATATACACTTTTAAACTTTCGCGTTGCATTTTAAATTACTGAAACGTCGGAGCCAAAATAAGGTACCAAACGCGTTTTAATCCCGTAAAAGTTTTAGTAATCTTCTTATATATAAAAATGAAACACTGTGTTTGTCTCGCAAAAACTCTGAAACGGCTCGACCGATTCTTACGAAATTTTCTGTGTGTATTTGAATAGGTCCAAGAAAGGTTTAAACGTACAGTTGGACCCGGTAGGTGGCGCTGTAATCGGGCGGGACAACGTCCGCCGGGCCCACTAGTCTAAGATATATTAGAATGCAATTTAGTTAAACAATAAATGTTTTCCGTGCTGTGTAGCATAATAACTAAAATGCAAATTGATACAAAAACCATTTAAGTTATTGTGATAGATAGGTGATAGCATAGGTTTTTAATAATGTTTAAATTGTAACACAATTTCAGTTGAAAAAAATGGTGACGTGTGCATATCAATATTGCATGAACCTGGTGATGACAAATGGGGCTATGAAAAGGCATCAGAAAGGTGGCTTCCTGTACACACAGTGGAAACCATTCTCATAAGTGTAATTTCAATGTTGGCTGACCCCAATGATGAAAGTCCAGCTAATGTGGATGCCGCGGTGCGTATTCATATGATATATACATACATTCTTATCTAATAATATACAAAAGCTCTATTATTACAGAAGACTGCTTTTAATCCTTGAACAGAATTGTAGATCAATATGTTTTATGAGTATAAAACGTATTTTGCTATTAACAAAAAAAATTAAACTTATTATCTATACCTACTTATTTTATAAAGCTGTAGAGTTTGAACGCACTAATCTCAGGGACAGGAACTACTAGTTTGAACTGAAAAATTATTTAAATAGCTCAATTATCAAGGATAATATAACATCACGCTACAACCAAGCTGAATTTCACACAAGCAAGTACAGCTAGTTATTTATAAAAAAGTTTTCATATTTTGATCCTTATATTTTTTGTAATGTATTATAAAAAAGTTTTCAAATTTTGATCCTTATATTTTGTAACTAGTTTTTGTCTGCGACTTCGTTCGTGGAAGTCCTTTTTTATTGATTCCCATTTAAAATCCCCCCCTACCCCCCCCCCCTTTTTATCTTTCCCCACAACTCAAACTGTCTCCATACCAAATTCTATCTAAATCGGTTCAGCAGTTTTTGATTCCCCATACAAATTTCCACTCCCCCACAAGGGGTAATTTCTGCAATAAAAGCTATAGAAAGTTTGAGTCCTTTTCTGGGACTCAAACTATGCCTATACCAAATTTCATCTAAGTCGATTCAGTAGTTTAGGCGTGATTGCGTAACACACATACAGACAGTTACTTTCGCATTTATAATATTAGTATAGTATAGTAAGGATGTGATGTAAGCATTTTTTTACTGAAATAACAACTATAAACATGTTTGCTTTACAATTCTGACAATGAATTCGATTTTAAAATTTCAAGGAATGTGAAACAGATGGCCCAGAACTGGTAACTCAATATTCCATTTGTTTCACTTATTTTCTGGAATAGTGTCTGATTTTATTTAAATATAAGCACACAGGCCTATTGTTTCTGTTCTTGAAATATATTTGAATAGATTTAGTTTAGTGGTGTGAGAGAATCATTGGTGTGAGAACATCGTAATAAAAGTAGATTTTACCTTAAAGCTATAGAGATTTTATGTTCGCTGATAAATGCCAATGAAATGATTAGGCAGTTATTGTTCTGATAGGAATTTTGAAGTTTTTTTACTATACAAACATCTAATGCCTTAATGTCTAATAAAATAATGTAGTGTGGAAAGTTAATGTATTTTTTATAACATATTTTTTTGTATTAAGACAAATCTAAGCTAGGCATTTGTTAGTGATAAAATACATTTATCAAGTATTTATAAATAGTAGTAAAACATCTGCATGTTAGAAAACTATTTGTGAATGTGTTGGCTCTTATCATTAATAGCTATTAGTTTTGTGGGGTGAATGAAAGTAACTGTTTTTGTATAAAATTTCAGATAATTGTCATTATATTTTTTATTTACACTTTAATTTCATGATAAAATTCAATTATCTCACAATTTAACATCCCTGTGCATATCTTTAACCCATCTAACTTCTATTAAAATGTACTCTTTTCTTATTCGGATTGTTTTATTTTAGAAAAGGTTTGAAAATAAGAAAATGTGAATATGATTTTGTAAGGTAGTTTTAATTTGTCTTACATAAAAAAAGATATTCATTTGGAAATGTTGAACAGGAACTACGGCATGGAAGGAATATTTATTATGCACACTGATATGAACTATTGAAGATATCACAATATTGATTTTACTTCAAAATCATGTATGTTTTCCATGCAACATTTAAAATTTGAAATTACATTTTGTGATATGATTTGATATTTTTTGTGTAAATTATTACTTACCTACTATTTTCGCTACTAATGTAACTCGTTTGTTTAAGGCAATAAAGCTTATCATTTATCATTTAAAACATAAAAGTTAATATATTATTTATCACACTATTAGTTATCACACCTTATGACAATATCACATTCACACCTCATACTTCATTCATACTGAGTGAGATATGTGTGTTCACATCAACTGCATTTAGATCTACTATAGAATTTATTTTCATTCTGTATTTACTAATGAATGCAGTGATATAAAAATGGTTTCCTGGGAGATTAATTAAAGTATAATAAGAAAATGGACATATAATCTAACTTGTATCATTTTTATATATTTCTGTTGCGTGGCATCAACATATATCATGTCACACATTTTGATAAAACTTCGGCAGTATGCTAGTCGTATTACAAATAATAAGCATCTTTGAAATCATAATAGGTTTTACTATATTACGAATCTACAAAAATAAGACTTTAAAAACTGCTGCATGTGTTGGTTGCTGAATTTCACAGGTGTTGGTATTGAGGAAGATAAAAAAATAACTTATTCAAACTGTACACGTTGTCTTACAATATTATTGTTGTTTGTATTCACAGAAGGAATGGAGAGAGCGATATTCGGATTTTAAAAAGAAAGTTGCCAGATGTGTTAGGAAAAGTCAAGAAGATTGCTTTTAGGAGTCAAAGGGGAACGAATTAGACTTAATAGTGTCAGTCAGAAAATGGGCAACGAGGCCACCACACTACACACGCCGAGACAAACATTCAGCACTAGGTCACTGCGCCAACCGATCTCGAAAAGCTGAAGCATATCATTTGTATGCTTATTATGTTTCTTTTTGCAGAAAGAGTGGAGAGAGTCATATTCGGAGTTTAAAAGAAAAGTAGCACAGTGTGTAAGAAAGAGTCAAGAGGATTGTTCCTAAATAATAGTGTTCTTATTTCAATTATTTAATTGGATAGTGAGTGTTTGGTGATTCAGTTAGTTGCCAGCAGGCCCAAGCGTGACACTAGTGCGGCCACTCCACCTGGCCCAGAGACAATATTGAAATTGATTAAAAATAAATACTTATAGTATGTAATTAAATGGTATCGCTGCCGTGTTTTATAAATAGTAAATTTAAAATAGAATTCAAGGTCTTTTTCATCTTTTTAAGACGTGTTAGCTAGCTATCGTTATATTAATGAAATGTGTATGGTAATTTTTCTATGTTAATAAATCTGCATTTTTTTTTATTTCTTACTGCATCATGATTACGATTGATCTCTTGTAAAGTTTAAACCAAATCTGATGTAATTTACATTTATTTATTACACTTTCTTTCATATATTATAATTCATGAAAATGCATTACTTGCAACATTAATAATGAAAAGGAAAGAGTATTAGGTATAACATTTTTAAACTGTTGTGCATGCAAAATGTTAGTTACCTTAACTTTGTGCGGTGTGTAGTGTACACATTTCGCTTCCGAGAAACACAATTTTATTCTAGTGCTAATTTTAGTAGTAATTTTAATACCTAATTTTAATTTTTATGAATAAAAACAAGTATGTAAATTTGGATTTGTATTCGATTCTACCTACCTACCTTCATTACTAATTAAGACAATCTAAATCTTTGTTACATTTAACAATATTTTATAACTTGTAATCTGCTTTGACGCTAAAGGGACTACAAAAAAAAAAACAAATGATGTTACCATTTACATATATTATTGATCAATTTAGAAACAGAGTTGCGATCATTCAACGTTAATTTGTGAAGTGTGTATATTTTTAATGTGTATGTATATTTTTTGCTATAAAATTATAATGCAGTGATGATGACGCATTTTTCATTTGCTTTCCTGTTAACTTCTGGATTTTTCAGAAATGCTAGGTTCTAATTCTCACTTCTTATGTATCACAATATTTTAAAAGATTTCACAAAAAAAGTTGGTCCAATAAAATTGAAACATGGTTTTACAATGTGGTATGCGTTCTGGATGGGTAGAAGAGAATAACCTTTTTTTTTTGCTTCGCCACATAGTGTAATTAACAGGACTTACATCAACCCAAAATTTCCACTATACACAGAATCCTGTGTATGAGTGTGTAGGCCATTTACTTCGACTGGGTGTGGCTGACCCCAGCTAGGCCACAAAAAAAAACTGAAAAATAGATTGAACCCAACTGAGTGAGACACATCTCTGAAACGCGCAAACGACAAATTTAAACTCGCCGACAAACTAGACATTATAGAGGCATACTCATCAACAATCTATTTTTCAGTTTTTTTTTGTGGCCCAGCTGGGGTCAGTCACACGTTCGACTGATAGAACATAATGGAATATATTATTAAACGGTGATAGGAAGTCCGGAGGCTAGCTCTCGGAGACAGTACCGAACTGCCTCTATGCCGGGTACGGAACTAGGGACCCATTTCCATTACAACCAGACGCTTCCCCCCGCGTTACTGCGACCCGATAAGTATTCAGTTGTACCGCTGGGAATGCAACATCATGAATGAAAAACTCATTCAGTTCACCCAATAGGAAGAAACAGGTTCTCAATCGGTACAATTTATTGATTGGAATGGAAAAAGCGATTGCTAAAAGCGTAGGTCAATGATTTCTTTATAAATATATACTGTATTATTATATCTTGATATAAAATTCTTGTCACAGTGTTGGTTACAAACCTGATCAAACCTCCTCCGAAACGGCTTGACCGATTTTCATGAAATTTTTGGGTTATTGCCCGTGGTTCACCTATATGGTTCACCTAGGTGTACTACAGGAAAAAGAAATACCCCTTGGTTCACCAGTATGTCCATAAGCATTTAATTATAAAGTACGAAAGAAAATTGAGGATTGGCATTATAACATTTCATCTAATGACTGCTGTGTGTTAAGAGGCAATCGTACAGGCCTTTTTCCATACAAACGTAGTCCCCTGTTTCCTTCCTGGATAATGGCACTAGTTGCTCTATTTTTTCCATTAAAATTAATCGCCACTATAAGGATGTTTCTATGTTTTCCTTTTTTATTAAGTTAATTAATTAAGGAGATTTTCAACCTTCAAAAATCTACAAAATCGCCCTAATTTTCTTTTATATTCAAACGTCCAGCAAACAAATTGAACAAGATTAAATGAAGAAAGCAAAATATAGGAACACAGAAAAAGTCTTGCTTTAATTTTAAACGCAAAAAGTAATTAAATTGGTTTTTTGCGAAGAAAACAGGGGACTACGAATTCATATTTTGTGTACTTTTCATAGGTATTTTTGGTCCGAGCTGCAGTTGTCCCTATCGCGCTAAGTTCGGACATACAGCGCGACAGCAATACATTTATATTTATACAGCAATACATATATATACAAATACCTATTTTTGAATTCTCTCGACTTTGGTGTTTCCTCTTAAAACTAAGATATAATCAAAGTTGGTATAAATAATCGGTCGGATTTAGAAACGAGTCGCCTGAATTTAAGGAAACTGAATGTGTAGGGGGCTCAAGAAAGCTCGACTAAGACCCCCCAAAATAATTTTTCATACCACCTACTCGACAATGTTCAATTATAACCCCCTTGACTTGAACGTAAAGCAAGACATTTTATCCCCGGGGATATAATGTTGTATGAAACTCCAGAGGGATTAAAGTGTTTTAGGAACATAAAATTCGTATTAAATTTTAGCATAGATGCTAGCATAGGAAGGCAAAGGTTCTACGCCCATACAGCAGTAGCCAGTAGCGTACATCCACTAGATGACCACCACCATCCACCACAATACGATGAATCTTACAAAGACAATCATTGACATCCTTCTAAAAATTTTGTTTTTAACTTGATGTCACGTTGAAAATAAAGAAAAATATAAATTAATGCGAGCAAGAGCAACCTCTTTATCGAAAATAATTGAGATAAATACGAGTGGTGGACTACGGGAAAATTTACTTCCGATGGTCCACCTAAGTGGACCACGGGAAAAATTTCTTCCTGTGGTACAACTGGGTGAACCAAGGGAAGTTTTTTTTCCCCGTGGTACACATAGGTGGACTACGCAGGTGAACCACGGGCAATAACCCAAATTTTTGTGTGGCTGACCCCAGCCGGGCCACAAAAAAAGTGTGAAAAATAGATTGTTTGAGTAGGTCGCTAAGTTTGTCATGAGCGCTCCACATTCACGCGAGAGTCTCGGCAAGAATCTACGCGAGAACCTTGGCAAGAACTTCTTGGGTACACACTTCTCGCGAGATTCTCGCGAGAAGATACAAGGCAGGGTTGGCACAAAATCAGTGATTAAATCAAATGTCTTGTGAAGAAAAATTTCAATTTTTGTGAAGAAAAATGTATTTTTATGAATATCTATTTTCCGAGTAAATCAGATATTTCATATTTCAGTGTCATTATTGTAATTCTTGATTAAAAAACTAATTTTCCACCTTTTTGGTCCCTAGTCTGTTACATAATTTCGAGTGAACAATGCCAAATGTAAAAAAAAACTTTCCACTGATGCTGAGGAGGCTATCCATTGATTTACTACCAAGGCTATCGCTCCAAATAGTTGCCTCAAAACTGGGTAAATATTTAATTTTTCCTCTTCCTCTTTCGTTTCCGCAAAATAGTTGCTTACTTATTAAAATTAGTAACGATAAAAACGAAAAAAATCATGATAAATTAGGATTTATTCAATAAATCATGATTAATTGGATTTTATTAAAAAATCATGATTTTTTCCAACCCTGGTACAAGGGTCTCAATATAGTTCTCGCGCCAAAAAACCGACTAAAGTCGGAGAACTACGCGAGAACATGCGAATCGGATCCACATTCACGCTTCTCGTGTTGTTCTCGCGTTCTCGCGAGAATGTGGAGCGCTCATCAGAGTTTGTCGGCAAGTTTTAGAGTTTGTCGCCTGCGCGTTTCAGAGATCTGTCTGGCCCGGCTGGGGATACGTTACCCCAGCCGGGCCACACAGATCTCGAAAACGAAACGACTTAGTGAAAATCTGTTTGCTGATATAGATAGGCGGCAGTTTGTCGGACAAGTTTAAGTTTTTATCGGGCTCGCGTTTAAGGGGGCTATGTGGCCCGGCTGGGGTAACGTTACCCCAGCCGGGCCACACAGATCTCCAAAACCAAACCACATAGCGAAAATCTGTTTTCTGAAATAGATAGGCGGCAGTTATGTGCGTGGTTTCGTTATTTTTTATGTTTTATGCACTTACAATAAGAAGTTAATGTAAAAAAGTTCAGTTTTGGGGTAACGTTACCCCAGCCGGGCCACACAGCCCCCTTAAACGCGAGCCCGATGAAAACTCAAACTTGTCCGACAAACTGCCGCCTATCTATATCAGCAAACAGATTTTCACTAGGTCGTTTCGTTTTCGAGATCTGTGTGGCCCGGCTGGGGGAACATATCCCCAGCCGGGCCACACAGATCTCTGAAAAGCGCAAGCGACAAACTGAAACTTGCCGACAAACTCTAGACATTATAGCGACATCCTCAAACAATCTATTTTTCAGTTTTTTTTTTGTGGCCCGGCTGGGGTCAGCCACACAATCAAAATCCTGAATATCGCCGCAAAATCAAAAAAAAAAACGAGTGTGGTTATGACCACACGACTGAAGTGAAACTTCTATGAGAGGAAGAGAGAAAGAAAATGTGCGCGCGCACTGCTGTCTCTTGCTTATATCCCCCACTTAACTTCCGTTCGCCTTGCCCGATCACACTTTTCGTAACGCGTTCGCCAGCTTACTCCCCAAGTCAAGCGTGCCTAAAGAAGTTTCACTTCAAAAATTTCCCGACTTTGTGGCGCACTATTTTTGTACGGCACTACGTGTTTTCTTATAATTTTAATAGATCTATCGATGGTAAGAATGCCGTACAAAAATATATGACCAAAATGTACTCCCTCTGCTTGTACTTTTGAATTCTCACCTGCATTCAGTTCTTATTATCTTATTATTTAATGCCCTTCTATCTTATTATTTAATGCCCTTCTATCTTTCTAAATTGGTCTTCTGGTGGTTCAAATGACCCATCAATTTTTGACACGGGCCTGTAGTCTAATTGTCGTGAATGGATTTCTCAGCGCGGCGACCTATGTCCGTAATTAGTGTTGACCTCCCATTGTCCGCTGTGGTTAGAAATGCTCACCGAGCGAGCAGCCTGGCTTGATGTCTTCCAGTTTTGTGAACTGATCATAGAGACGAAGGAGCGCCACGTGAAAACTCGTGACGCAGTCCCCTCACTAGTCCGAGAAGGCGCCGGAGGGTAGGGCGGCAAAGGCTACAATGTTCTAAGCCATGGTTTCCCCAACCAGTGAGGCGCGCCCCACTTGGGGGGCGTTGAGTGAACCAAGGGGGGGCGCAGCGAGTGGCTCCAGAATTAAACTATATAAAGAATAAATATTTATTAACTGTTCATATAAACTCGCGCGACGCGGACGGTGCCACCCATGATTTGCTTCGTGGTGCCACCTATGCGAAGTCAGTGACACGTTAAAACCATCTTTCGAATAAAACTAAACACGCCAATATTTTTATCGTTTGCTTAATTTTCTTGACTCCCCATTTCGACCCGTATAGTATTTTAGAATAATGTTGGGTGGGGCGCATAGGGTAAAAGGTGGGAAACCCCTGCTCTAAGCCATCTATTGGGGGTCGGCGGACGACGCGGTCGGGTACCGCCTTGTCTGCATTGGACTCGAACCCTGCAACAGTAGGGGCAACTATGGGACACTCCCTGCTCCCAAGCCTATTGGCGGAGGGAAGCCTATGGACTAGGCTGACGTGAGCGAATGCGCATGCTTGAACTCACTCAAAAATGACCGGAGGTGTTCACGGGGGATTGGGTAGTCGCAACACTCCACCGCAAAATACCACACACCATTTCCTTTACCAGAGGGCTTTGACGGTGCATCTAAGTATTCCCCTCATAGAAAAAGCAGGCTGACGCACAAATGTAATTTCCATAGGTATTTATCAGCATAACGCCTGCAGTGCAGAGTGAATTAGTGTGGGGCTTTTGTCTAAGGGGGCAGAAGTAACAGTATATACCAAGCATGTAGGCTGGCTGTGCATGCTAGTATTTATAGTGATAGCAACTCGGCCATCACTCACATCATTTGGACGCGTCCAGCAGTAGCTCACCAGTGTCACTAGGCTGTTGCATGCAGATATGTCATTTTTGTGTACTGTCTACGCATGTTAACCGAATTTTAAATGGCTATACTTGAACTTGTATCTTCGTCATCAAATGAAAGAAAATTCTAACTCATTGCATTACAATGTATTGATTTGATTAACTCTCGTGTTTCATTTACGCTAGTTTATACAATAATCAAGACTACAAAACAGATGAAATATTTACTAGTGGAATGGAGTACTAGTTTTTTCTGTTCCGTAAGTGAGACAGATGAACTGACATAAATTATTTTATTCACATATAATAAGAAGGAAATAAATTAATATAAAGGTTAACTAATAAAAGTTAGTAGAAGGATCATTCACTGTCTGAATTTTCTGCTAAAACTGCACCCTGTATTGCTCTTGGATCGAAAGTGCTTTCAAAACATCTCTTAAAAATTGATTTGATCATTTTCTTTGAGGTAGGTGATGGTGGTATGTTATCACAATCCATTGTTTGAGTATTTTCCACTTGATCTACACAGCTTACATCATCAATATTTTTTCTAAAATTATTTAATTTAGTGCCATTTTCAATTGAATCATTTTGATCCCCTGGAATGTCGATAAAATTAAATAAATGTGAATCTTCATCTAAGCATTTTGATATGTCTGTTTCTAGGTGTGGTTTCTTTCGGACTGAATCTTGAACACTTTTATCCTTTCGTTTACTCCTCTCTGACTTTGTTGTGTTCTGAGTTGATGTTGCTTGTGTGGCACTGTCTGCTTTTGAAGTTGCCAAAACAAAATGTGCTTCAAATGTTGTACCATTATGCACTATGAAAACAGCTGGACGTCCAGTTGTTTCAAAGTGTAACTGTAGTGGTAAATTCAAAGATTCAGCAAACGCAAGTAGTGCTTTGAATTCTTTAAGTGTAAATGTTATTGTGGTTTCTTCTCCTATTGTGTAACTGTCAAATTCTGCAGGCTTTAAAGTGATTTGTGATCTAATAACTTTTGTAAAGTCAATATTCAGATCTACATAGTTCCGAAGAACAAGTGACTGTTCTGTGGCTTCTAAGGTTACTTGGTCATCAGAATGTTGGAAATTGCCTAGTGCTTCTGATAGTATTCTTTGTGGTGATGTTATTCTAAAATCAAACAAATATTAATAAAAATTATAAAGCTCTCAATAAACTTTGTGCAGGATCACTTGTGCTTGTGCTGTATATTATTTAGACCTCTAGGATTCCCCCATTTTTAATATCAACCTAAAATCATTATCTGATTTCTTTTATTGCTAACAATCACAAGTAATTGAAAAAATAATATAATATCTGTAAACAATCTATTTTGTCGCAAAATAGTCAAAAGCTCTTACCTATTAGGTACATTATCTTTGGTGTACACGGCTTGCATAGCCTTACAATCAAGAATCGATACATAATGTGTTTTTACTATGCCATGTTTACATTTCAGCTGGAAAATGAGTTTGCAAGCTTCTGCATCAAGTTTTATCTCAAGGTTTTCAACTTGTTTATCCATATGTGTAGGAGATTTGAAAGTATTTAATGCAGACTTCATTGAAATCTTGCACTTTAAGCCTTCATTATCTTCAGTCGAGTAGTAATTATAGTTAAAATAAGAAAAAAAGTTCTTATTGAATTTCACCATGGCATATGCGGATTCAGCTGCATTCAGTGTTCGAAGGAGAATACAGTCGGCCAGTGATTCTAAATAAAGTTCGTCTCCAAATCTAGCCAGTGCATGGACGGTCCTTCCTAAAACTAGAATATTTCATTAATGATGAAGTTGTATTGTATTATCTCAAAATTTTAAATCGTTATGATCACCTTTAACATTAGCGCCAGGTACATGACATTTCATCTTCCAAACTCTATATCAAAAACGAAGTAAGGCTTATGTTAAGACTTTCAGAATTTTAATGCTACATTCAAACCTTTTCACTATTGATATTTTGGTTAGATTTTTGCGGAAACTGCAGTTTTGCAACATTTGACCGACTGATTTGTTGTTGTTGTGACAGTTCACCAGACTACTTACAGATACTACGTATGTCAGTTAAGTGCTCAGATTAACTTAACCAATGGATTCGCAATGTTATTATTATGTCTCCGCCATTACAAAGCACCGTGTTTGTTGTTGTGCTAAAAAATCAGTCGGTGAGCATTTTTTTCGAGTGCATTTTACAGTTATACGTTATTTATTGATTTTTTTAATGAATTCTATAAAGAAAAACATAAAAAGTGTGGAATCTTGGATGCAGCGTCCCTAGTTTTTTCCGCCATCTTAGAGCATCAACCCAAATCTTGGCACGCTTTTTTCGTAGGTATTTCATGTCTATTGGTATCTATAGTCTAAGCGGGTGAATCTCTCTCTTCTAGTTCTGATAAAAACTATTTAATGTTGTAGGTACCTTAAAGATATGGTATGATATAATAAAGGCATTCCAAACAATCACGCATCTTTAAATATACTTAAATATTTTTAAAAGTTAATGTTGCCGATAATGACGGTTTGTGGGTAGGGCATCGAGAACCGGCCCTATTTTAGGAACCGGTTCTTTCGGTTCCAAGCTCAAGCAGGAACCGGGTACCCGGTTTTTTCGGTTCTTTCGTTTTTTTTGATAAATTCTAGTTGATAAGCTATGCTATCGTTTATATAGATTTTCTACAATCAAAATGAATAAAGGAGAATGGATCTTAATAAAACACACTTTATTGGAAATCACATTATTTATTATTTTTAAAATTATACTGGAAATTACAAAAACGTTTTTAGTATTATTTAGCAACAATCAGTTCTTAAAATCACAGTCTTTTCGTAGTTGCGATAATACAACTCAAATCATACACAATTAGGTATCATATTATTGGATGCTAAAAAACAAAGTAATGTGAGAAAAGAGAAATAAATAGGTACCTACAACGAACGTTATCAAGACACGCGGGCGCGTGTCCAGCCAAGTCTGGTGACTCTGGCTGGTGTAAGTAATTATTATTCTATTCCATCAAATATGTTTGCCCCGCAAGAGTGAAAGCGTAATACTTAACAGATTGCAATGACAATCAATCAGCCTACGCAGTCCACTGCTGGACATAGGTCTCTCCCAACCTGCGCCACAACACTGTCCTCCGCCTTCCACGTCCAGTCCATCCCTGCAACCTTCCTCAGGTCATCGTTCCACCTAGCTGCAAGACGTCCTACATTACGTTTGCCGATTCGCGGTCTCCACTCTAGGACACGTCTGCTTCAACGGCTATCGGTCCTTCGACAGATGTGGCCAGCCCACCCACTGCCACTTTAGTTTGCTTATCCTGCGAGCTACGTCCGTGACTTCAGTTCTTTTCCGGATAACCTCTTTCGGATTCTATCCTTCAAAGAAACTCCTAACATAGCTCGCTCCATAGCTCGCTGAGCGACTATGAATTTGTGGACTAGCCCCACTGTAAGTGTCCACGTCTCGGCACCGTAAGTCATGACGTACTAATCAGACCTTCGACTTTAGGCACTGCGGTATAGGCGATGAAAAGACTCGACGTAGCTTGCGAAATACTGCCCATCCGAAATGAATTCTGCGGTTGGCTTCTTTCTTGAAGTTGTGTCTACCCAATTGGATAATTTGTCCAAGATAGACATACTCCTGCACAACTTCGAGTACCGAACCGTCAATGCAATTCGGCCCCGGCACAATATGTTCATTAAACATGACCTTGGTTTTATCCAAGTTCATGCCGAGGCCTACTCGCCTTGAGGCTTCATTTAGGTCATGCAACATTCCGCTAAGCTGTTCCGGCGACTTTGCGATGACGACGATATCATCGGCAAATCGTAGGTGCGAGATGTTTACGTTGATTCCCCGTCCTGACCAGTCCAGTGTCTTGAAGACATCCTCGAGCGCATTTGTGAAGAGCTTGGGCGATATGACATCACCCTGTCGCACTCCACGACGCAACTCGATCGGATTTGTCTTTCTGTCCTTGATCTGGACGGCCATTGTAGCGGTGTCATACAGACATCTTAGCACCTCGACATATCGCCAATCGATTCGACAATGCTGCAGGCTGTCCAAAACCACCCAGGTTTCGGTGGAGTCGAAGGATTTCTCGTAGTCCACAAATGCCATACACGGCCGGTTGTCACAAATGCCATACACGGCCGGTTGTACTCCTGTGTTTTCTGCACAATCTGCCGAACAGTATGGATGTGGTCTACGGTACTGTAGCCTTTTCGAAACCCGGTTTGTTCTGGAGGCTGGAACTCGTCGAATCTCCTAGCGAGGCGATTCGTGACAACCCTCAAGAACAGCTTGTATACATGACTCAGGAGTGAGATGGGTCCGCAGTTCTTCAGCAGGTTTTTATCGCCTGATTTGAAGAACTGAACCACCGCACTCCTGCTCCATGCCTGCGCTGTTAAACCTTGCTGTTTAACGGCATTAAACAAGCTTGCCAGCTCATACAGAAGTGGAGTTCCACCGACTTTAAGGAGCTCTGTAGTAATACCGTCATCACTCGGTGCTTTGTTGTTCTTAAGCTGCTCGAGGGCGGCCCTAACCTCGCTGCGATCGACGTCGGGGATGTCCTCAGTATAGTGGCGCGTTAGTGGGGCTCTGTGGTCATTGCTGCTTTGGTCAGATGGTCTTTCCGACCGCTGAGCATATAGGAGTTTATAGAAACTCTTGACTTCTTTGAGAATCTCGAACTTGTTACCTCACGAGAGGTAACAATACGGCCATCGACAGTCTTAAGTTTCGTCAGATGGGGCCTACCCAACTGCTAAGCGAAAACTTTCGATCCCCTGTTCTGCTCGATCGCAGCCTCTATGGCGTGGGTATTGGAGCGTCGGAGATCGCGTCGCATCAGATTTCGAATCAGTTGGTTTAAGGCGCTCCGGATCTAGCGAAGACATCTGAGACGGCGGCAACTCGCGTGTTTTCCTCATAAGTTCGAGAGTCTCTACCGAAAGTTAAGACTCCTTCTTGCGTTTCGTGGGGAAGAACTTTCGAGACACATCCTTTAGCGTTTTATGTTGATATTTAATGACAATAAATATTTTCAATTGATTGATAAAAATAATAATAGCAATATGCATTAATATTTAAAGTTACTCACTTATCTAATCGGCGTCAACAAAACAACAAACCCACTCACTACATTCGTTTGTGTCAAACTAAACAAAATGGCGACAGCGGTTCTACCAGTGTTGCCAACCAGAGATTGTTAACGTTGCCGCATCCCTTAAAAAATTCGTTATTTTCTAACATTAATTTAATTACGTTATTTATTAATTTAACAGTGAAATAACGGTAATTTTGATATCTTTTGTAGTGCAAAAAATTAATACATTCTCGATTCTTTACAAATCTAGCTGGATCCACACTTGTGGAATTAGTTTTATGCCATTTTGTGGAAGAGGCAAGTGAAAACAATATTATAATATGATAATAACTTGACATTTAGCATAAAGAGATGTATTTCTAAATTTGTTTTAAGAAAGAACCGATAGAACCGAAATAACCGGTTCTTCGATTTACAGAACCGGTTCTTTCAGGGACCCCCAGAACCGGGAATTCCCGGTTCTTTTGGAACCGGGAAAAACCGATTCCGATGCCCTATTTGTGGGTAAAATGACGTTACTGGTTGAAAATAATGAGGGAGTGTTGCCAACAGTGACAAATATTAAGATTGTCATACTTGAAATAATTATTTGTTTTCACGAGATTGATTAAACATAACGAAAATAAAATACAAACATATATGAAGAACGCACTTTTATTTTCTTTCTATAAAAATCAACAATACTGTAACTCTTTATACACTTTGATTAACTCTTAATTACTAAAAAATATTTAAGCCCTACAAAAATTTTGTCAAGCCAGTCTTTAAAATAAACGCATTTTCATTTTAATTGAAAATATATTTTTTAGTTTAATTATTTGCTAATTCAAACCAAACTCTGCCTCTTCTTTGTATAAACAATCGAATCGAATCAAACAAACAATAAACAATCGATTTATTAAGAGAAATATATACAGCTCTCAGAACAATGACTACAGCTACAGCTTTAGTTATTCTTCTGAGATACAGCTAGTGTAATAACCACGTGACTGTAGTGAAATAACCACGTGTTTATAACCACGTGTTTTTCTCCCTCCGGAATGGAAAATTTAAATAATAGTGAACAAAGTGACTGTTATAAACAAATTGGAGAGTCTAGGAAGTGTCGTTTGAGCTGCTCATCAACTAGTGGAAAATTATCAAGTGAATTTAGTTCAGAAAAGTACAGAACGACAGCTTAGAGACCAAAAAAGTATGTAAGTGATGTTTAGTTTCAATTTCTTTCACAACAAGCTGCTCTTTTGACCAATTTGATAACTTAATGTAAAATTAATCAAGAAGCATGTGTAAATATAGTAACGAATGAGCCTGAGCAAGTGCACAATCTGGTACATGTGAATTACACTTACGCCCTTAGTATCGATATCGATTCAGTTATGTGATAATGCCAGATGCAACGTTTTAATAGTTTGGAGTGGAATGCTATTCGTTTTTATGAAACTTATACAAAATATGTACATAACTCTGCGGGCTTTATAGAATTAAATGTTAATGATAAAATAGCATCAATAGGTTTCGAAATAATGAATGAAGATTCGCGTTCCCAACTATTAGAACGTACATTATGCTGCTTTATCTAATACATTACTTACACAAAATGACGAATCTCGAACTGTTCTTCAGCAGTTAGTAGATTGCTCTAGTGACAGTAAAACAATATTAACCCCCAAAACCTTATTTGATAAAGTAGAATCGTTGGTTTACAAAGCTTCGTTGTATAACAAAGCTACCGGCGATATTGTTCAATCTCGATTACCATCTTCTTATTCTTATATTATTCAATCTCGACGGGAGTCATTAATTTGGAATTCTAAACGAATTTCACAGTAACGCATTACGAAAAATACCCCCTTCCTTACAAACGTTGTTTGATGATAAAGGGATATAACGACCTATCTTACCCCATAAAATAGGGGGGTGGGGGGCGGAAATACTAGTTGTTAACAGGTATCTGTAGCTAGTCCACTAACAAGCAATTCAAAGTAATCGAATATACGAAATGAATTGCCAAACGCAAGACCAGCTGTAAACAAGCAATCTAACAATGAATTTTTTCGGTCAAATCAATATAGACAATACCTATACTAGTAAAAGTAAAGGAAAATCATCAGTCAGAAAAAGTACACATTATAGAACACAGCAGCAGCGAAATAAAGGTAAAAGGCCGCGTTCACACTCTTATAACAGGAAAGATAATGCATGACTGTGTACAATTTCGAGATGGCTGTCTCAGGCAATACGTAAATGTTTGGGGCAATCTGGGAGCACAGGGAGTACATTTGAAAAATAATTACTGGTCTTCGGATTTCTTTTGTAATGTAATCTCCTATTATGCAATGTTTACATACCAAACCGTTCCGACTGCCAGCTTCCTATACCTTTTCTAGTACCAAAAGCAGACGGGACGCTGCGACCAATATTAAATTTAAAAAGACTCGACCACTTCATCCAAATAAAACCATTTCAAGTGTTCAACCATTTTCGTGTACCCAGTTTTCAACAGGAAAACGATTGAATGGCAAAAGTTGGATCTGAGCCAGGCGTACTTTCACGCCCAGGAGCATCGCAGGTTTCGCAGGTTCAGTTACCATAATCTAGTTCTACTCCAGATGACTTGCCTCCCGTTCTGACTCTCTGAGGCACCGAGAATCTTCGCTACCTTGACGAATTGGATCGCAGAGTGCCTTCCCAACCACAGCATCATGTGCGTCGTATATTTGGACAATTTCCTTCTGGCTTGTCAATTCTACGACCAGTCGTGCAACCAAATATAGTTCGTTGTAAGGGTACTACGCCAGCTAGGCTGGATGATCAATACCGAAAAATTTGTGCTGGTTCTGACACAACGCCTGACATTTTTAGGTGTTACGTGGGACACAAAACTCTACACGTACTCCCTGTCGGAACTGAAGCACCTAACGCTCTGCATGGCGCTTCAGCATCAGATATCACGAGGCAGTTGGTCCCTCAAGCAAGCTCAGTCTCTACTAGGGTGACTCGACTTTGCATCCTTCGTGATACGTCCCTGTCAAAACCGAAGCGCCTAACGCTCCGCATGGCGCTTCAGCATCAGATATTACGAGGCAGTTGTTCCCTTACGGAAGCTCAGTCTCTACTGGGGCGACTCAACTTTGTATCCTTCGTGATACGTTTCTGTCGAAACCGAAGCGCCTAACGCTCCGCATGGCGCTTCAGCATCAGATATTACGAGGCAGTTGTTCCCTTACGGAAGCTCAGTCTCTACTGGGGCGACTCAACTTTGCGTCCTTCGTGATACGTAAAGGGAGACTTCGCTGTCGATCAATGCAACTTCACAGCCGACAGTTTCCTAAATTACGTCCCATAATCGGCTAAAAATACCAGAGTCAGTTCTATGCGACATGAGATGGCGGCTTAATGCTACCTCGGGCAGCCTTCCGATTCACACAGGCCCGATATCTCGCCACTTAACCACGGACGCCTCGGACGTGGGATAGGGTGCGCAACTGGATGGAGTGGCGGCGAGCGGTCGCTCGACGGCGGCCCAACGTCATTGGCACGTCAACCTCAAAGAGCTCTACGCGTTCATGCGCCTATTCAACACCAAGGCCATCGTCTTTGAGATGCCCTGATCCTTCTACTGGCAGACAATCGACAGTAGTTTATTGTATTAACAAAGAAGATGGAAACAGGTCTGTGATCCTTCTAGAAATGACAAGCCAGATGCTAAAGATGTTAGATCGTCTAAACATTCATCTAGTCGCCCAGTATTTTCAGTCAGGTGTGGAAATACTGGTTAGCCTAGATTATATTCTCGCCAGCGAATCTCATACCGTGATTTGTGGCGCATTGTCCACTGCACAAAGCAAGTACGTACTGATCAGCCCGAAATGGAATAAGGTATTCTGAGCTGCGGATCTGAAGCATCGTGCTCAAGAGGAACCATATCTGATACCAGTCCTTCAACGAGCTCTAATAGACACAAGGACAGGAATGCATCGCCGGAGATCCAGAATATTCAGTTGGAGGCTTGGCTGATTTTGAGTAGACAGAGTTAATTAACAATTGGACAAACGAAAATAAATCCTTATCCAGCTGGAGAAAATCTACAATGACAACTTACCGGTAAAGTTGGAAATGTTGATGTGAGTCAAATTGATAACATTTTCAAAATTCTATCCCCTCAGAAGTAGCTCAATATTTTGTGCACCTACATAACCACAAAGGTTTGGTCTTTAAAATAATTTTAGTCCAAAAATCTGTCATAGCAACTTTTACACGAACATCACAACAAAAACGACCTTTCATCTAATTTTTTAACATAATTATTTCAAAAGCCATTTCAATTGCCAAAGAAAGACCGGCAGTGCTACCAATATGGGACCCTCATGTAGTAAAAGAATATCTAGACAAGAATCCTCCAGATGAGACTTATTTGTATCTAGTATCACAACAAACAGCTATTGTGTTGTTACTATCATCAGGACGAAGAGTTCATGACCTGACATTACTTTCAACCGAAAATGGTAAATATTACAATAATTATGTAAACTGCTACAGAACCCAAATGAATCCTTAGACTGCGTTTATTGGGTACACTTGTTACTTCATCTCGTGGAAAAACGTCAAAAGTTAACAGATGAATTAATGTTTAGTTAATATATAGCGGTCAGAGGAACCCTTAAAGCTGCATCAAAATCTATTATTGGTGGATAGTTTTAAGAATGTCTTGAAGGATGCTGGACCTGGATGCATCACCTGGATCAGTGCGTGCTGCGGTGGCTTCTTTAAACTGGCTAGAAATGTTTTCTGTGGATAAAATTTTAGAAACTGGGAATTGACGTCAGACTATACGTTCGGGAGATACTACCAGATAACAAACACATCACTCAAGATGGATTCCGGATATCGACACGGAACAAATAAATAGAGAGTTTTAACCTCCAATAAAACTTACCTATTATTTTTCCTTAAGATATCCGGAATCCAGGCAATCCCTACCTGGTGCATCTCGAGTTATAATGAGGTAAAAATATTGTGAAGAGCGTTAGGAAGCTTCCACGTAAAACGAAACTAGGTGGCAGCACTAGCGCCGGAAGTACGGAGGGAGAAGCTATCGGGCCGGAAATCGCTGCGGAAGACAGGTGCTTGACTCAAGATGGATTCCGGATATCAAGGAAAAATAATAGGTACTTAAGTTTTATTGGAGGTTAAAACTCTCTATTAAACTCTTGATTCACTTTGATCAACTCTTAATCGCTAAAAATATAACTTTCCATTTCAGCCTTAATTTGTTTATTTGTTGAAAAGATATCAACTGTAGAATAATTGTGTGTAGAATAATAAATAATAAAGTCGTACAATACAGTTGGTTTCAATTAGGGAATGTATATTGTTTTTGCATTGTGAAACAAGATTTTTTGAAAGTGAAACCCTTTTACATATTGAGATAAGTTTTTTTGTGTCGAGTTTATAAATTCATTTCTTTGATATTTTGTGATATAAGGATAATGGTATCGATTCTGGCATGATTCTCTAAACCTAAAACTAAATTTGACAACAGTCTCTCCTTGTCATTTTGTATAGAGTATGACAAGGATAGACTGTTGTCAAATTTAGTTTTAGGTTTAGAGAATCATGCCAGAATCGACACCATTGTTTATAGAAAACTAATGTGTGTATGTTCGCAATTGATATAGGTATTGGTGCGTCGGTGGCGCTGGTGCGTCGGTGGCGCTGTGGACTTGGCACTTGCCTTTCAATCGGGAGGTCCGAGTTCGAGACCGCCATGTACCTCTGTGTTTTTCGTTGTTCGAATTTCATATGTACATTTGTCTGACGCTCCTACGGTGAAGGAAAACATCGTGAGGCAACCTGCATACATTTGCAAAGAAATTCAATGGTGTATGTGAAGTCGACCAACCCGCACTGGGCCAGCGTGGTTGACTGAGGCCTAATCACCCTAACATAGGGTAGGCTCGAGCCCCTCGGTGGGGACGTATATGAGCTATGATGATAAAAGGCGGACTTAATTCCTGAGGCAGTTTCTGCCAGTCAACCTTTGTGTCTATTTTTGTTTGTTATATATTATTGTTTAAACTAAATATTAACAATTACGCTTCCACTTAATTTTAAATTGATTGCCAGTGTATTTAATTGTTAATTGTACTGGATTGAAATTATGTCGGCACTTTCGAGTAAAGCAAAAATTCGGGCTGAGTTGCGATGGCTAACAACAGCCGCAGCCTTGTTGAATAGACCAGACAGACAGGAAGCCTTGCTTAATAGATACAGCGATCTTCCGATTCGTATGGCAGTTGTTGACGAGCAATATGCGTTGTTTTTGGAAAAGAGCAGCAATATCGATGAGGCTGTCCGAAAGGAGGTCGAAAATGATGTTGACCAATGTTACGATCTCTCGGACCGTATTGCCGAGGTTGCTCGACCCCTTCTCCAGAGTAGGGAAGCTGATCCGGAAGAGACAAAATCCTTCTCGAAGTCGACACCCGCTTTGTGGTCACGTCTCCCATCACCCCTTGATCTTAGGCACTTTTCAGGTAGACTCGACGAATGGGAAGGTTTTTCAATTTTATTTCATAGCCTTGTTGATGCGCGGGATGATTTGACCCCGGGACAAAAATTGGCCTACCTTCTCACCGTTTTGGAAGGGGAGGCGCGTGAACAGGTTCAGCACGGGCCAGGTGCTGAACCTGTTCACGGGCCTCCCCTTCCTACGGATGAGAATTATCAGGTGGCTATGGATGTTATTACCCGACGGTATCAAAACGTGAGGAGATTAGCCGACACTCACGTGGCCACTATTTTAGGGCTCCCACGAGTTACCAGCGTGTTGCGTTTGCGGGTTGACGTTTTGAACCCACTCCTGGTGGCCGTGAATGCCTTACGCAGTTTGAACCTGCCTGTCAAGGAATGGTCATCTCTTTTATTACATATTGTTCTGGCCAAGTTGCCCGATAATTTGAAAGTTAGATTTGAGCAAAGATTTGGTGGGGATAGGTCCACTTATCTACCGCCATTTAGTGACCTCTTGAAATTTATGGAGGATGAATGTAGGCTAGCGGAGAATTCTGATGTGGCTAGCCCATCCTGGGTGTGGGGTGGAAATCAGGGTGTACCGTCGTCGAACAGATTTTTTCGATCTGGACGGCAGGAACCCAAACAGCCCAAACGGTACGCTTTGGTACAGGGAGCATCAACCTGTACGTACTGTAAGGGCTCTGGGCATCAAACGCCCAGTTGTCGTAAATTCATTGGACAGCGTGTACAGGGTCGTAGGACTATAGCTCGCCAAAGAGGTTGGTGCTATTCGTGTTTGGGCTCACACTAGCAAAGAGAATGTTCCCAAACACAACCTTGTAAATTGTGTAGTGGCAAGCACCATCCGACTTTGTGTATGAATAGGAATGGACTTGATAATATTTCCAATCGTACATATAAGCCAGCCCCTTCGAGGCAATGTACGGCAACCCGCACGGGCGGGGACGGCTTTGCGCCAAATGATTGTATTCCAAACCGTACATATACGGCTGCCCCTTCGAGGTATTGTATGGCACCCCGCACGGGCGGGGGCGGCGTTCCGCCGAATCATTGTGTGCCCGACCGTACACGCAGAGCTGCCCCTTCGGGGCATCGTATGGCGCCCCGCACGGTCGGGGGCGGCGTTGTGCCGAGTGTTTCTTCGCCAAACTGTGATGGCGAAGCAGTAGGGTCTAGGTGTTCCCCGGAGCGATTGAACCCCTGTAGGGGTAAATTCTACGCCCCAAGTTCGGTTGACGTATTGCTGGGAGCAGACGTCCTAGGGCGATTGTTGTTAAAGAACAAACACGTCTTAGACCCAGGTGGTTTGGTTGCCGTAGATACGGCCCTGGGATTTGTTGTGATGGGTCCCGTATAGCATGATTCCCTCGCCCGCTGTTGAGATTGGCGCTCGGTGGAGCATTACTTCCTCCCCATCGTGCGGTATTGAAAGGAGGTAAAATTCGAGTAGTTTTTTTGATGGTCATGGTTCAGGGTCGACTTTCGTTCAGGGAATTCATGGAAAACATCGCGACTGTATGCATATTTGTGTGTGTTTGTTTCTTTATACACCAAGGTAGTGCGTTTGAAAAGGTGTCGGAAATGTCGATTAAAGCTTTCATAGCTACGCTTAGCAGATTTGATTCCCCCAGGGGACTGCCGACATTAATTCGTTCCGATTGTGGCACCAATTATCAGGGTGCGATTATTTGAAAGATGTTTATTAATTTGTGATTGTTTGTTAATTTCTAACGGAAAACCAGGTAGACATTGGAACCACCCTCTCTCAACGTGGGATAAGCTGGAAGTTCAGTCCTCCAGCTTGTCCGCACTGGGGTGAAGTATTTGAGGATTGTAAAGGCGGCCATGACTCACCTGCATCGCGTTTCCCGTTTATCCATAGAATATATAACGTACCGTTCGTAACGGTCCGGGACGGGGGGATGTTCGGAATTTGGGGAACACGCGAGACACGTGGCGAACACGTGGAGGTGTGGCGACACTATCAGAGAGTAGCCCTGATGTTGAGTGTTAAGCAAAATCAGTAAAGAAAACAAGAGAAAATATAAAAAAAATATAAGAAGAAAAAAAACTGTACCTTTTGAGTAATCCCACTTCTGAACTGAAGTCGTACCAGAATCGAATCTTTCACAAGTATGATGATAGAATAAAAACTACTTTATATATTGAATGTATTATATTTTATAACAATAAGACCAGAGAATACACTGTATGACGGTCAACCAGCGAAAGAGGCATGGTGGCAATATTTATACTGAGCCTAGCGGGGTCGATATTCGTGTAGCTGTGTCGGTACTTTCAAGCAACGTCGGTAACACATCTTACCCTTACCGACACAGCTTCACCGGATATTAATGAAATATCTTAAAGCATAAAATTCTCGTTATTACAAAGTTTAAAACTTACAGAAAATATGTGATGATTATTTAAGTTAAATATTAACAACGTCAAATAACGATTATCAGTGATATCAATTACAGCATCTGGCATATGTTTGTATTTATTACTGTCGGTATTGACATTCGGGTTTTACCGACATAGCTTGCCCAGTTATCAGTAGTGTTTTATTATATTACAATTTATATGGTAATCAGTAAATAATGTTAAGAATACAGTGTTGAATAATAACTAGATCGTGTGAAATAAGTACATAGGCATATCAGCACATGACTACGTGATATATTTTATTTTCCAAATATTCCACGAACGAACGAAAATAAAAAAATCACCAAAACACGTAAAGGTTACGTTTTGATTTGAGTGACGTGCACAGAACAATTCAGAACATTAATATACTCGTGAGCGCGTCTATTTGTCGCGATATCTGACGATATCGCGCTAAATCAAATCGGACCGGCTGTGAGCGCTGTGAGTGCTCAAAGCGCTATTATTATTCAACGGAACGCACCCATAATAGTGATGTTCGTCTGTATCTCTAATCTATTCAGTCCCTTGGGTATGGTATATGTGTTCTGTGATTCAGTTTGTTTGTGTCGTTTGATTCGTTTGTGCGTCTTTTCTTTTCCTGCAATGCAGTGATTGTTTGAATAATTTATCTCGTTTTGTAGTGATATTAAGTCAATATTTTGGCCTGACGGGTCATTTTATTTGTTTTTTAGAAACTGTGTATAATATAAAGATCTAAATTGTTAAAATTAATCTTGTTTAAAGTAGGCCATATAGCGGTAAAAAGTTTGAGAAAGTTTTGCAGAGGTATTGCTTCAATTGACCAACTTTTTTAATTTAGAATATCCGTAAATCTTCCAAAGTAATGGATATACCCGGTAAGTAAAAAATTTTATTTTTATAAGCTTTCAAAAGATTTAGTTTTTAAGTTATCGAATAGAAAAAAAATAAATATCACTAATAGGTAATATGTATACCTATAATTATATACCATCTAAGTATCTATTTTCAGTATTTTATCACATCTACCATCTATAGCAGGATTAGCAGGGCTGTCCAAACCGCGGCCCTCGACATGTTTCTAGTATACCACAAGTATCTCGATTTTTCTTTGGTATTTTTTGATGAAATTACATTTTATGATATACATATTTTATTTACAACTTCTAGTCAGTTCTTTATTGTTTAATTTATTTTTGCACTTTCCCACCTTCCTTTTATATTCCTTTCATTATCTACATCATTCTATGGTTGCCTGGAAGAGATTGCTGTAGAGCAATACGGCCGCCCTTTGCTGTGTTTGCACTATTTATTTGTCTGTGTGTTCTATTATTTGCAATAAAGTGTATTATTATTATTTTATTTTATTGCTTTGGTATGTGTCTCAAATAAATGAATTATCATTTTTTAAATATAGAAGTAGTGGTGTAGTTTATTACATTTCACATTAATGTGTACTTAATTAATTGACAGAGACTCCGGTATTTATTTCCTTTAAGAGTTTGAAAGTCTTATATTCAGTGCACTATCTCATTGCATTCGTCGTTTTATGTCATTCACTATTAGGTATTATTTATATGCGAGCTTTGTCTGTGAAGAAAGAGTACAATGTTCAACATAGAAGACAGGAAGGTTACTATTCTGGTTCTTGTTGATTTTTCAAATGCATTTAATACCGTTAATCATGAAATTCTGTTAGCTATTCTTTCTCATTGTTCGGTCTCCCGAGAGGTTCTGGAGTGGTTTTCTTCATATCTTCAGGGACGCCAGCAATCGGTTATCTCGAATGAGTCATCGTCCTCATGGAGTGACCTTGTAGCTGGAGTTCCTCAAGGCGGCATTTTATCCCCTCTTCTATTTTCTATCTTCATAAACATTCTTACTTACCATCTTCGCTGCTCGTATCATTTATATGCCGATGACTTGCAGCTTTATACCCAGGCCGATATTGATAATGTAAATGATGCTATTGATACAATCAATGAGGATCTTAAATCTATCAAGAGCTGGTCTGAGCAGTTTGGGATCCTTATCAATCCAACCAAATGCCAAGCAATAATTATGGGTGGTTCAAGAATTATGTCAAGGATGGATCCCGATAACCTTAGCGTTGTTGTTTTCGATGACAAGACCATCCCCTTCAGTAATATTGTGAAGGATTTAGGTTTATACCTGGATTCCAGTTTTAGTTGGCGACCCCAAACTGCCAACATTTGCCAAAAAATTACAGGGATTTATGGACTCTTTATTGCCTGAAGAACTTTCTACCTTCAGAGACTAAGAAAATGCTTGTACAGACTTTGATATTTCCCATAATTGACTATGGTGATGTGTGCTATCTTGACCTGAATGCAGATCTACTCAATAAACTTGACCGACTTCTAAATAACTGCATTCGATTCGTTTATAATTTTAAAAAGTTTGATCATGTTTCTGAACATCGGCTGCGTTTGAAATGGTTGTCTATACGGCAACGTAGTCACATGAGAACTTTGACTACACTCCATTCATTACTTAATAGCCCCAACAAGCCCAGTTATCTTAACAATAGTTTTGAGTTCCTATGTTCCTCACATGATAGATCCCTTTGTTCTACCTTTAATGGTCTCCTCAAATGCCCCGCCCACAAATCTGATATCATACACTCTTCTTTCTTAATCCAGTCAATCCTGTTATGGAATGTTCTCCCACTTGACATCAGAAAGTCATCAAGCAAACTAAGTTTTAAAAAGAAATTACGAAAGCTGTACCATGAGAATCTTTTTACTCCTGTTCATTAAGGATATGCAGATTATCTTTGAAATATCATTTTGAATGTCATTTTCGTTTTATAGTTTTGTAAATTAATAGTAGGCACATATATATTAGTTTATTTTATGTATAATATTTATGTATTAGCACAGATAATATAATACTACAGTACAGATGCCCCATCCCATACAACGAAATGGGACCTACTTAAATCGGGCTATTCTTCGAACTATTTTATTTCACCATTTCACCGCGAGATGACGCACCAGCAAGCTCGGGCCATCGAACCTTTGCTACATAGGGCTCAGTAGTTCTCGCACGCACTCAACAGATGGCACTTTGTGAACTGCTATGCTTATTATGCTTTGTTTAGTTCATGACTGCGTAAGTAAATAGGTCTTGTAAAACATCATACGCTTACGGCCGGCTGCACCAAGCTAAATGTGTTACAATTTGGTAAAAAATTGACGTATAAATCAATGTTATACCTAAGGGGTTGTTCCGCCATGGTTATACGATTTATGTCATACATTTTATATACGTTTGACATTTAAGATGTAATTGTAAAATAAATTTGATATCATTGGAGGTTTAAGTCATTTTGGTAGTGGGTACTTTCTATTATATCTGTAACTTCAAATTCAAAAAACTGGTTAAGAATAAAGCAAACTTGCTAATTTTTTATATGTGACCTTTTTATCCCGCCCAAGACAATTTTTTTCACTGATTTATTTAAGTATCATTTTTTCAATTTATTTAGTATTTTTAAAGAAAATCAAAGTCACATAATATTGTATTTTGTTAAAATTTTTATTTGACAAGATTTTTCAGTTAATGATTTTTGTTTTTTATATAAAATAAGTGTTTATTTTTATATTTATACATCTGAAAAAACTGAGCAATTTAATTTCTCAGTGATATTTTATAATATAAAATATCACTGAGAAATTAAATTGAGAAATTTAATTCTTAATTACTTATTTTTTTTTATAATATAAAATATAATTGAGAAATTTATATTCTTATAGCCGGCTGAAATTAATTTATTCGACTGTTTTATCAAATATCGAAATTATATAATTTAGTACTATTTTTTTAACAAAATTTTATTTTTTCTTGTTCTTTCTTACCAGTTATCTAATTTTCTGTTTCATTTTAAGAATGTTGTTATTAATTCTGTGATAAAAAATCATTGAAGCAAAAGATACTTAATGCGGGTTCGAACCAGAGACCTCTAGCGGTATAGCTTAATAATTTCGCAGTATTTCCGCATGCGCCATCTGTTCACTTATGTTTGATGTTGAAATTTCGAATCTATTATTTAAATTATGTGACGTCTATTGTAAGTCGCGCTTGCCACAATATTTGTAAATGGTAAAATCTAATAAAACACTGTACCTATAATATTTTATTTGGCAAAATTCAAAATATACCTAATCACCATTGAAATTAAAAAATAATTCAAGTAGTACCTACATTAATTTTATTAATTTTTTTATAGTCAGGAAACTTACAGAAATTGTGTATGTAAAGAAAAAATATTGCTGTGTTTGTAAACTACCTCTAAGTTTTTGTATTACTGATACTACTGTAGTATTATATTATCTGTGCTGATACTATGTTATGTAACCTGTCCCGGTAAAACCTTTGGAAAAAAAAATGTAACCTGTCACAATTTATGACACGTCATGCTGTTGATACAATGTATATACGTGGAGCATTGGATATGGATACCTCGGCATTATGCTGAGTAGATACCCTTTCCGTGGCACATCTATTAGTGTTTTCCCTTTTTTTATTTGTTATTCTGTGTTAGTGCCATTGAATAAACCATTTTCTTTCTTTCTTTCTTTTTTCTTTCATGAATACTCACGCTGGGCTAAATGTAAAGCTTGACGTGTTGCTGACTGTACTTTACGTATTACTTACCTATATTATCTATGACTATGTATGTACCTAACATAGTTGAATAATACTTATGATGTTATTAAAAATTCAGATTTGTAAAATTAGTTTTGAAATCCCCCATACAAAATAGTTAGGTCAGTGAAAAAATCACTGTGGTTTTATGAAACCAACATGCAAGTGAAACTTTTTTTTCGGTTCGTAGGCATTTAACTGAAAATTTCCGAAAAAATATTAAATAGGGTAAGTTCTTACTTATTAAAATCGCGTTTCTAATCCTAACCTAAATCTTTTTGTTCTTAAAAGAAAATTATAAATAAAAAACAAATTGAGATATAAATAAAAGGGATTGATATACTTAATAAACAAAAAGCAATAAAGAAAAACAAAATAATAAAACAAGCAATTTTTTAAAAAAATACTACATCAGGACAGGATCGAACCACTGCCACACAGATTTAAAAACGAAGATCTAACGAGTAGACCAATCCTGACCTATTGGAAGTGGTGAAATTTAAGATGTCATGTTTTTGTGTAATTCGACCATAATTCGACATTACACTTTCAAATGTATGGGAATTAGAAAATTAATTTTGCAATTTCGAATTTTCAATGACGCCATTACTATTATGATTATGTCAAAATACCTACATACCAAACACCTTGTAGGTAATATAATAAAATAAAATAATTCAACTCAATCTGTGACCATACGAACAAGCATACATAAGTAGTGCCATCTATGAGTGAGCAGTATGTAATCAAATAGTTAAAGCAGACATTGCGTACTACTTTGAGCTATGCTTTTGAGAGATACATTGAAGTTTAGACAATTGTCGCTAGGAGTGCTATTTATTTGTAAAAAGAAATGTTAAACCGTTCTAGCATGACTTAAAAACGTATTTTGATACTTCCCACGTGCTAAGTGATTTTTTAAAATATAATCAATAGTTTTCTGAATCTCCTTGTTGACTTTTACTAAATTCACTAAAAAGTCATTACAAAAATCGATTAAAGTAGCGCCATCTATTGATGCTTTTATCGAATTATTTTACTTTTGTTCGTGATGGGTCCCCGTGGTATTAGTATATTGTCTATAGCATTATGTATATACCATTATCCAGTATTTTTTTTACCATTAAAGTACTACATCTACTTCCTTTTCTCTGCACCACCCAAAGGTTGACTGGCAGATAATGCCGTTGGCATTAAGTCCGCCTCTGTACACAAATTGTACTGAAGTTTAAATAAAATAAATAAATAAATATTTATCAAAATATGCTCAAAATGCACGGAGGGGGGAAGGGGGAGGATGGTGTTTCTGCGGCCCTTCAAGCTTTACAATGATTTTTATTGGCCTGCGATCGTGTCTGGTCTGGACATGGACAGCCCTGATCTACAGTATGAAAACATACTTTTACAGGAGCGCGTTCAGAGCCTAAGAGTGTAGTTGGTTCAGTTGTTTTTTAACTCGGCCGAGGTGTTGAACGCACTGCAGAGGCGCGTTCAGAGCCTTCGCGCGAAGTACAACTTTTCGCTCTAACCCCGTTCAATGCCTTCGAGCGTGACGCGCGGGTGAAACAACCGGCCCGTTCAAGACCTTAGAGTGTCAGAGCGAGTTACAACCGAACAACCGTCGAAGTTGATGGTTATAAAACGCTCTGACGTTTATTACTGAAATACTCTTACGTGATTGGATGATATTGGCGGCCATATTTTTATGTCGCAACGAGTATTTGCATGGTACATCCGCGCGCCTTATAATTGCTTATATTTCCGAACAAACTTACACATTTCCAAAATATACCGGGTGTAACTGAACACCCCAATAACATTTAAGGGGCATATAAGTTAGATACTAAATCGACCTTCGGTCTGAGACCTAGAACCCCAATACTTTCAGAGTTATTTGATTTTAAACTGAAAGCAAAAACTTTCAAGTGACAACCATAAGCAGGTCTTAACACAAAATAAATTTAAACACAAAATGACACGTGACAGACGTGAGCGTAGTATTCCTCGTACGCTTATATAGGGCTTTCGGCACTTAATACCAAAAAATAATTTATTTAGTTTGTATGACGTGAGCATAGTATTCCTCATACGCTTACGTAGGGCTGTCGGCACTTAATACCAAAAAATAATTTATTTAGTTTGTATGGGAAAAAAGTAGGTTTGTTAGCCCTAATATTTTTCCTACAGAATCTCTACTTCTGATGGATACATACCCTTAAATGTTATTGGGGTGGTCAGTTACACCCTGTATAAGCTAGGTAAAGTTAATATTTTGTATTTAAGAAAATACGGTCTGCAACTAACCTATGTATGCAATATAAGCCTTTATAAGGATGAGCGCTTGCTCTCTCCGCGCTGTACGTCGACAACGGTTATAGATACACCAAAATGCTTAAAATAAAAATTGTAGACAATTTTATAATCTACAAGTTTTATAATAACCTCAAATGACGTATAGTCCATAGAAATGGAGATAAATGCAAAAAACAGATTTGCCCGACCTTTGACCTTGAATATCTTGTGACGCGGACACGAGATTATATGAGACTTTTGGCCCAGTCTTTAGAATGCCAAAACAAAGGTTTTTACCAATTTACAGCTTATTCGCTCTCATTCCGAGGTTGGATGCTTATTTTACTGGACTAACAGCATTATATTGAAAGTACAAAAAATCACAAAAAGGATGACGTTATAACAGCTCATATACGTCCCCACCGAGGAGCTAAAGCCTATCCTAAGTTAGTGTGTTTTTAGGCCCTAGTCAACCACGCTGGCCCAGTGCGGATTGGTCGACTTCACTACACCTTTGAATTTCCTCGCAGATGTTTGCAGGTTGCCCCACGATGTTTTCCTTTACCGTTGGAGCGTCAGGCAAATTAATGTATAAGTATATGAAATTCGAAAAATGAAAAAACACATCGGTACATGGAGGTCTCGATCCCCGGACCTCCCGATTGGAAGGTAAGTGCCGAGTCCACAGCGCCAGTAGCGCCACCGACGACGCTCCTTCATTCGTAGCGTAGGATGACGTATCTCAAGCCAATTACAGAAACGCATTGTTGTTACTTGTTGTGCCAAAGGCAACAGAACACGACTAAATTGTCAGTGTTCGATACAGATTGAAACAAAATATACACAAATATACCTAAACAAAGTATTAAGGTACCTAATTATTTTAAAAGGCCTAGGTCGTCAAATGGCCGGGGCCCCCTATTCCCTAACCCTGGTTGCTAACTAGAAATGTAATTTCTGAAAGAAACTTTATATCTATTTAGTTTAGTGATTAGTTGTGGCGGCGTTCTAGATATTATGAATGATGTGTGCCTATATCAAAATGATAGTTTCAAGTGAGCAACCGGAATTAGCGAATATAGGGGGCGGATCCTCACGGATTAATTTTTATAAACTTTCTAGTTCAACTCATGGATTTATTTCTAGCTATGGGTTAATTTTTAGTGTATTTATTGCTTTGCACTTCGATATTTTATAAATGTACCAGTTGTGCCCGCGAATTAAGTTTCGCCGTAAAAGACTTCAACGCGTTCTTAGTTATATTTTTTATATTTTTCCCGTTTTAGCAACATTTTTCATTGATTCTTCTCTCCTATAGGTCGTAGCGTAATATTACATAGCATATAGCCTTCCTCGATAAATGGACTATCCAACACAAAAATAATTTTTCAATTCGGACCAGTAGTTCCAGAGATAAGCACGTTTAACCAAACAAACTCTTCAGCTTTATAATATTAGTAAGTATAGATTTTGAAGAAGGATATAAATAATTTTATGCATATTGTATAACATGTAATTAGGTACGGAGTTTACATACTCCCTGCGTTCCAGATAAAGCACTGCTAATTTCTGAGGCTAACATCTGATGTTAGCCTCGTTTTGCGTTTCTTATAAGAAATGTTGACATTTTTAGCCGGGCTAATTGTTACAAATGAAACGTTTCTACCGTTAGCGGTTACGGCTGTGCGTGCGTCTATAGATTGGAGCTTCTCCTTTTTTATACAGGGTGTCCCAGAAGCCGACGTCAAGCCGAAAGCAGGCGGTAGACTAACTCATATATGTTATCAGAAAAATATAAAAATTTAAAAAAAATATAACATTTAAAAAAATCGATATAATTTACACCCTGTGACGGTTTTTTCACTCTTGTTGCTACAAATCTTGGCTTTTCTAAACATTTTCCTTTGTTTTGTAATCCTGAATAATGTTTCTGTATACTCTGTATACTCTAATCTAAAATTTAAAGCCAGCTGCTCCAAATTAGAAGAATATGCCATTTTTATCTAAATTAAATATTCAAAATTAATTTTTCGCATAGCTTTAACAAGCTGTACTGAAAAAAAATGTACTATGCGAGTTTGGCAAGTAACTGCAAAAGTTGGCGCATTCAATAAGGATTCCAAAATGGTATGATACTTGGTAGATAATTTCTACGATTGCAGACAATATTTTTTTTTCCAAAAACAGGCAGTATTGAACAAATTTTTCTTACGTACTTAAAATTTATTCTAATGTACCCATGGTTTGCTTTAAGGCTGTAACTAACATTCTACACTCGCGAGCAAAAGTTTGGAATCAGTTACTTGAAATTGGTTCCGCGTGATCTTGCTGACTAAATAAATTTTTAATAGTCATAAAAATGACATTATTCATATCGTAATTGTGGAGTTATCCCGGATTAAGTGAAGGAGGTAGGAAAACAAGGAAATAGTGAAAAATAATGAATGAATAAAACAAATAAAATTATTAAATAAAAATTTTATTTATCTTTAAAAATAAGTGTCAATATTTTGTGTTCCCTCCCCTCGCCCTAATAACTGCTCCAAGACGATTCTTCATAGACCTGATCAGCTTCTGAATTGATTCTTGTGGAATACCTTCCCACTCCTCAATCAACGCTGATTTTAGCTCATTCAGACATGAAGGAGCAGGAGTTCTGGAACGAACCTTCCTCTTCAGTTCATCCCACACGTGCTCAATGGGATTCAAGTCAGGGCTGAGCGCTGGCCAGTCCAATGTGGCAATACCGACTTCTACAAGGTATTCCGTTGTTACACGGTGTGACAACGAGCGTTATCGTGCATAAGGAGGAAGTCATCACCGATGTATCCCGCATAGGGAACGACATGTTCCAGGAGAATATCGGAAATGTACCGGTCCGAAGTTAGACCGCCTCCTCGTCCCCCGCCAGGCACGAAAACAAGCTCGGTTTTACCATCGAAGGAAATGCCGGCCCACATCATACAAGAGCCGTCCCCATAAGCCACTGTTTCAGCGACACAGCACTGTGCAAATCGCTCCCCAGGCCGCCTGTAGACCCGTCCTCTTCTGTCGCTACCGTGCAAACACATCCTGCTTTCGTCGGAGAACAGGACTTGCCTCCATTGCTCAACCTCCTAATCAAGATGGGTGCGAGCAAACTGAAGGCGTGCTTGTCGGTGAGCTGCCGTGAGTTTCGGGCCTGTGGCAGGCCTTTTTGGAGTCAGATTCTTTTTTTTTTTTTTTTTTTTTTTAATTTATTTAACAATATACATACACGTTTTAAAACTACATATACGCCAAACTACAGAGTAGTTTGTTGGCGTTGCGCTCTTGGTTTCTTTTAATCTTTAACATATACGCACTTACATACAATAATATAATACTTATTCTGTAAAACGTGACACCTAATATTTAATTACTTTTTTTTACTCTCTAGTTTTAACTGATTTTACATTAATAGTGTTTTCTTAAGTTTTCTTTTTAATGTTTCCTTATTCTTAATTTTTTCTTCATTTAATAATAGATCACAATATTTATTAAACAGCCTTGGTATAATATATTTCCTTGTCCTTAGCCCATAATAGTTTTTATATGTCGTTTCAATTAGTTTTCCTTTAGCTTTCGCTCTTGTATTAATCTTTGTGTGTGTTTTATGTTTAAATGTTTCTGAATGGTAGGATTCTAATGCTAACAAGTAATCAACTTTTTTTTCAATAGGCATAATTTTCAATTCCATAAATAAGTTTTCATAATTAATTTTACATTTCTCTTTGGTTTTTTTGTTACTAAGCATTTTTAAAAATCTAATTTGTAGTTTTCGAATATTTTCTAGGTAAGTTTTAAAAGTAAGTCCATAACAACTTAATCCATAGCTTATTGTTGATTCTACTAATGCATGATATATGGTAAACAGAATTTTTTTATTTGCAATAGCCTTTAAGTTATAAAATTTGCCCAGCAGGGATCTAAGTTTATTACACACATTACTGATATGGACCTTCCAGCTAAATTTAGAGTCTATGCTTAGTCCTAAGTACTTTATATCTTGAATATATTCTAATCTTTGACAGCTGCATGTCTCTTTATTTGTATGTAAACATTCGTACGAGTGACCTATTATAGACACCTCGTCTACTGCTACTCTTTCCGCTGCTATGTTGTAGGGTGAGTATATACGCATACATTTAGTCTTATTTGTGTTCAATATTATCCCATTATCGTGAGCCCATTTTGTAATCCTGTCAAAGTCCTCTTGTAATTGTGTTCTCATTATTGCAGTATTTTTACCCGATATGAGCAGACAAGTATCATCTGCGTAAATAGTCACCCTACAACACTGTATCACATTCACCATAGAATTTACGTGCATGACAAACCCAATCGGTCCAAATACTGAGCCGGTTGGCACGCCCAGCGTGACATGTGCTTCTGCCCCCTTTGTCCCCTGTACAAGGGTGCAGAGCGTTCGTCCTTGGAGATAACAGCGTAGAAAATTGAGGGTCGGACCGCGGATGCCGCACTCGTGCATGGCCTGCACTAGCTGGTCGTGCCCGAGAGTGTCGAACGCTTTTTTAAAATCAATAAACAGGGCCAGGACTTGGTTACCCTCGTTCAGCTCAGAGTTGATAAAATCCGTGAACTGCGCCAGTGCGGCACCCGTACTCCTTCCCTCCCTAAAACCAAACTGACAATTTGTCAATATATTGTGTTGCTCTAAAAATTTGCTTATTTGTCCAACTATCACCTTTTCACAGATTTTATTAATTACTGATAGTATAGCAACGGGTCTATAATTGGTATATTCTAAATGATCACGCTTGCTTGAGTCGTCGACGAACTGTCCACTCGCTGGCTGCTACCCCACGAACATCTCGGAGCTCCTGTTGGACGTCGACACCAGTCAAATGCCGATTTCAGAGAGAGGTTGACACGATAAAACAGTCATCCCTCTCCGATGTGCACCGGCGCCGTCCAGATCTTGGTCTCGGGATAAAGCCACCAGTCTCCCGAAAGCGCTTATAAACTTTCGAAACACAGGATTGGCTTATGTGGAGCCGATGAGCGACAACCCGCTGGCTGAGCCCTTCTTGCAATAGGGCTACGATTTGTGCTGCTTCTGTAGGTGTTGTCTCCATTGTCGTACAAGGTAAAGGGTCAAAAGTGGCGGAGATGTGTACCGGTCAACGTGCGAAAGTCGACTGATAAAGAAAATCCGATAACAGGTGCTTTTATAGGGGGTCAATAGGTCGCAACTCGTGACGTATCAAACAATTGAAACACGTCTTTTTCGATACACCTTCACTTAATGCGGAATGGCTCCATAAATACTGGCTTGTTTTTAATGAATTCGGTATCAGTTTAAAAGTAAAGAGTTGAACCTTTAAAATGATGTCATTTTTACGATTATTAAAAAAGTATTAACTACTCAAGATAACGCGCAACCAATTTCAAGTAACTGATTCCAAACTTTTGCTCGCGAGTGTAGTTTGAGTGAGACCGGGAGAGTCATTTTACAAAGTGTGAGAGAGACAGATAGTGACGCTAACGTGACAAAGACGGAGAGATTCGAAGTATGAGCGAGACAGATAGTGACGCTAACGTGACAGAGACGGAGAGATTCGAAGTATGAGCGAGACAGATAGTGACGCTAACGTGACAGAGACGGCGAGTCTCACATCCACTTCGTAAAATGACTATTTTACGAAGTGGAAGTGAGATATAGTGACGCCAATTATTCGCCAACGCACAAACAATACACATCAGTACGTTTCGCTCCTTCGCTTACTGCGCATCTTTTTGTATTCGTTCGTGTTGATTTCGTGCTTCCCACTTTCTGCTTCGTTTATTGGACTTGATTGCTTGTGATTTGGATTCGGACTGTTTAGTTTCTCTACCGACGACGTTTGCTTTGCTCCGGACTACTTATCGTTGATTGTGTAATTGTGTAGTGCCACCATGTCTGCGTACACGACACAAGAATACGCCAACATGCATTTAATTTATGGGGAATGTAGATGCAATGCCAACGCTGCAGCTAGACTTTATCGTGAGAGGTACCCAAATGCAGCTCGTTTTCCGGATCATCGAATCTTTACAAATGTGCACCGATTACTCTTCTCAGAGGGCCGACTGCCGAACCAAGTACATAGTGAAAGAAGATTTTCCCCCTTACGAGGACATTGTACTAGACATTGTCGAAGAAGATCGGAGTATTTCTGTACGTGGAATAGAGAGAAGCACAGGAGTACCCAGTCACCCAGTGGTCAGATGAGTCGACATTTAAAAAAGATGGTTACATGAACCTACACAACTTACACGAGTGGCATATCGAAAATCCTCATTTGATGAGGCAAGATAGATCACAATATCGATTTAAAGTGAATATGTGGACCGGAATTTTAAATGGACAAATAATAGGTCCTTTTGAGCTGCCAGACGCCTTGACTGGTGAAGTGTATTTACATTTTTTAACAAAATGATTTACCAAATCTACTTGTGGTGTGCCACTTAACATTCTAAGAGATATGTGGTTTCAACAAGATGGTTGCCCAGCTCACTATGCCAGCTCAGTAAGAGAATATCTCGATGAGGAATACCCAGGCAGATGGATAGGACGATCTGGTACTATCTCGTGGCCAGCCCGTTCCCCAGATTTAAATCCATTAGATTTCTTTTACTGGGGAGCGGTGAAAGAAAAAGTTTACGCAAAGCCAATCGAAACTGTGACTGACCTACGGCAAAGAATAATAGAAGCAAATGATTTTGTTAATAATGGAAGATTCGCCCGCTTGATAGCCCGATCTTTTTTAAGAAGATGTCGAGCCTGCATTAAAGCTGAAGGAAGACAGTTTGAACACCTGTTGTAAATCTTGACATTTAAATAAATTATGTTAAACAATTTTTGTGTATTTAATTTATTTCACTATCTGTCTCTCTCACACTTCGTAAAATTACTCTCCAGGTCTCGCTCAAACTAGAATGTTAAAGTTGCGGCCTTAAAGCAAACCATGGGTACATTAGAATAAATTTTAAGTACGTAAGAAAAATTTGTTCAAAACTGCCTGTTTTTGGAAAAAAAAATTGTCTGCAATCGTAGAAATTATCTACCAAGTATCATACCATTTTGGAATCCTTATTGAATGCGCCAACTTTTGCAGTTACTTGCCAAACTCGCATAGTACATTTTTTTTCAGTACAGCTTGTTAAAGCTATGCGAAAAATTAATTTTGAATATTTAATTTAGATAAAAATGGCATATTCATTTAATTTGGAGCAGCTGGCTTTAAATTTTAGATTAGAGAAGAAACATTATTCAGGATTAAAAAACAAAAGAAAATGTTTAGAAAAGTCAAGAATTGTAGCAACAACAGTGAAAAAACCGTCACAGGGTGTAAATTTTATCAATTTTTTTTAATGCTAGTTTTTTTTTTAAATAGGCGACTTAGATTTTTTTTTATATTTTTCTGATAACATATATAAGTTAGTCTATCACCTGCTTTCGGCTTGACGTCGGCTTCTGGGACATATGTTTATATATACGAGTATAGATAGATGAAATGAGCTGTCGCTGTTTATATATGTCTATACATACGAGTATAGATAGATGAAATGAGCTGTCGCTGTTTAGTTAGACGTTTCACTTGTCGTTCATTGCCGATGAATGATGAAAGATGCTAGTGAAAACAACCAGAAGCCTAGTGAAGCTTTAATCGCAAAGAACATTCTGATGAACGTCAATATAGACATTTCATTTTCGATCTTTTATCGATGAAGCATCGAAAATGAAAGCAAAAATGAACCGTCTAATAAGGTCTTGAACGGGCCGGTTGTTTCACCAGGCTCGAAGGCATTGAACGGGGTTAGAGCGAGAAAAGTTATACTTCGCGCGAAGGCTCTGAACGCGCTCCTGCATAATTGCTTGAGTAACAAACATGCAGCGTAGTAAAAGTGATAATGATTATTTGACACATCACATTTTACAATTACCTACTCGTTATCGAAAAAACTCATTAAGAATTTTTAAAAAAAAAAAAAACGTCACCCCACTAGAATGTTTTCTCCTGTGTCGTGGGTGCAGTTACAAACATAGAATATCACATGCACATACGCCCAGACCGGAACAAATTTCTGTAGGCCATTCAAAATATTTGTCCCGTACGGGAATCGAACCTGCGACCCGTTGCGCAGTAGGCGATCACTCGACCTCTGCGCTAATAACCATGTCGTCGAGTATTCCTCCCTGGCCCAGGTGAAATGTTGCGTTTATGTCCCATGTCCTTAGAATCCCATGGCTTTAAGTCACTCGCGGCCTTTCGTACTTCATAGTGACAATTAAGTATGTAGGTACTAACTACTCTCGTACAGCACCACGCAAGTGTGATTTAAACTCAGCACTCGAAGCAACTAGCTACATAACTGCTCTATTTTTGAAAAATTATTTTATATCAAAAAACTAAATAAATTTCTTTGTCAAGACTTTTACTTACAATTGATACGATACTTATAATAACGGTATCCCGAAAATAATGTTTTATGTCTCTGACTTCAAAAAAACGGACTACAACAATACAAACTAAAATAATTCTTCCCTTTAGGGGTGAAATTTCCAGAAATCCTTCCCTAGTGAGTAGTGTCTTCTACACAATAAAATGACCCTACCACGGTAATACTATTACCACAGAACACATTCGAGTATTACCGTGATGACCCTAATAAGCAAAGTTCATGAGACTTCAATAATTTACGCTCGTCGATATTAAGGCGAGGATTTCCCAAATTTGCCGATCTTAGAACGTCTAGATCTGGATAATATTAGAACCCACAATTCTGAAATTCACACAAACTTGAAGATATAATCTAGTGAACTGTGAAAGCAGAAACACGATTTACTCCATTTCACTCGATAGAAAAAAAATCCAAACATAGGTCTAAATCAAAAACTAAAACCACGATTTGAAATCGAAATATACATAAAACAGTATAAAAGTTATACCAAAACATGTAGTTCGTTATTATCTAGTGAACTGTGAAGACAGATTTTTTGATGTCATATAAAATATTTAGGAAAATGACGAAAATTCTATAATTTCGCTTGGTTGCAATCGCGCTCCATATAAGACAGTACTCGCCAAGTCGTCTCAGGGTATGGTTATGTCGCTTCGTGTCGCGGGCGCAAAAAAATATATTACGTGTTTCTTTACGATCGAATTTTAATTTTGCAGTTTGCGTTTATATTGTTAACTTTCATTATTATTATAGATTAGTGTAGTAATATGGTGAATAGTGTAAATAATGGATTAGGTATTATAAAGGAGAAAACTATTTTAATCCTTCCTAAATTATTTTATGTGTGAAAAAATATGTTTTTCGTTCTTTTTTTCTATAAGTTATTTTATGTGTAAAAATCGCTAATAAAAGAAGTCAAAGACGAAATGTTAAATCAAATGCATACAAAAAATGCTGAAAGAAAAGTGGTAAATATTTATTTCCCAAATGTTTATATTTTATTTCCGCGGCCATATAGCACAGTGCAGTGTTAATAAACTAGTATGATCATTTCTTCAAGTAAATATGCAACGATTTATAGGTTCAAAATAATGTTTCCTATAAAACTTTATTGCTGAATTCCTTTAAATACTTAATGTTACCCCCTTTATTCACAACGCCTTGCATCAAAGCTTTAGAAGGTAGAATCAACAGCACATTACACATGTAGCTAAATAATAGAGTTTTATTCGAGCCTATGTATTATATATGATTATGAACAGTAAAACAGTATTTTAGGAATCTTTTAAATTTCGTAACATTTATGGTCAAGCGTGAGTTGATTATAAAAAAGTAAAAAATAATTAACATAAATTTCCGTTCGATTTATGTAAAGATCACTTCATTGTATTAAAAGAAAATATCTGATCAGCGGAATTTTGTGAAACTTTATAAAATATTTGCTTTTGCCCGCTGCTTCGCCCGCATAAATGTCATAGAGGTTCCATACAAACTATTATTTTTTAGTTTTACCCCCTTAGATGGCGAATTTCCAACATACATGTCAAATTTCCGCTTTTTGTGCCTTTTAATTACGGCTGTGCGTAATCTGTCAGTCACTCAGTACTGAAAGTGTTTTTATATAAATACGTCGGCCCACACTAGGATTTTCAACTGTGTCGTAGGTGCAGCTTTTTTCTTTTTGAAAACGTCGCCCCACACTAAGATTTTCTCCTGTGTTGTGGGTGCAGTTACGAACATAGAATATCACATGTACATACGCCCAGACCGGAAAAAAATTCTGTAGGCCATACAAAATATTTGTCCCGTACGGGAATCGAACCCGCGACCCGTTGCGCAGTAGGCGATCATTCGACCTCTGCGCTAACCGTGTCATCAAAGTTACAAACATAGAATATATTACATATCACATGCACATACGCCCAGACCGGAACATATTTCTGTATTCCATACATAATATTTGTCCCGTAACTACAAAGCGCCAAACGATAATCTCCTAGAAAGTGTTAAAATTTGTCACCGAATTCAATATAGAAGTGTGATGTTGTCTGTACCTATTCTTATATTATTTTTAAGCTTTCAGTGTTTTTGAAGTCGTTTTTTATTTTTTGTAAAATATTTTTTATTTTTAACTTTTCAGTGAATGAAATCTTTTTAGTGAAAGAAGTGTGTTTTTAGTGCTTTCCTCGATTTTCTATGGGATTCCATCATCAGATCCTGACTTTGGTGACCATGAGACCACCCTTGCTCTATACTCTATCGAATACAAAAATAATTTTGGACATCGGTTTAAAAATGACGGAGTTATGAGGTAACAAACATAAAAAATACAACCGAATTGATAACCTCCTCCTTTTTTGAAGTCTGTTAAAAATATTTGGGAATCGAACCCGCGACCAGTTGTGTAGTAGGCGATCACTTGAACTCTGTGCGCTAACCGTATCGTCAAATGTAAAGTCATCATGGTAAAGAACGCTAGCTGTGTAGTACTTCCCGAGTTTTCTTACAGGCCTAAGGTATAGAATATTAATTAATATTTTAAAACCAGTTTGCTTAGAAACTAATACGGTTGCCTGATATTCATAGCGATTTGTGGCTTTCTTCTTGATAATCTTGTTTAGTACATGCACGCCCCTGTCACTCACGTAATGCAGCGTTATAAATACCTACCACTAAGTAGCGCGCCGGCGCGCCGACCGCTGCACACACGTGTAAAGAAATTTTTAGGTTGTGTGTGAAGTCGACCAACCCGCACTTGGCCAGCGTTGATGATGGTAGCACATCAAAAACAGGTTTGAGCTTGTTTCGAATTCATCTAATAATAATATAATGGATGACATACCTGCCAGAGAGCTCAGCATAGTGGAAGAATCCTTGAGATGATGTCTTTCAGACGCAAATAACTGAATAGCTTCAGAAAAAAAACAGGAAAGACGTTGGACGTGCCTATTCTCTCGATTTTCTTGGGATTCTAATACTAGATCATGACTTGATGGCATGGAACCACTTCGGGGGTATACTTTTCTGAATACAAAAAGAATTTTGAAAATCAGTTAATAAATGACGAAGCTATGAGGTATGTGTTACCTCATAACTTCGTGAAGTCAGTGAAGTCGGTTAACAAATCAAATCGAAATAAGTTATAGTACTTATTTATTCAGTAATGTATTAAAATACCTACATATATATATATATATATATATATATATATATATTAAAATATTTTTATTGACGAATAGTAAGCGAAATAAGTTAAGGTACTTATTTATTCAGTACTGTATTAAAATACCTACATATATCTATAAAAATATTTTTCTTCAAACTACTCATTAATTTTACTCTAATCATCGGAAAAGGTAACACTAAGTAATACATTACTACCCTGGAAAACGGCAGTAGTATTGTATGAAATTTCATTAATGACCCGTTCAACATAATTGCCCTGTTGTTTGTTTTTCTAATTTAAAAAGAAATTACAATTCATATTCATTCAATTCATACAAAATGTAGGCATTTTTCCAAAGAGATTTGAGTGGTTGTATAACATGTCACAAAAAATACACATGCGCAAAACAAGTTAGATAGGACCCTACAAAGCCAATTTTATTTAAAAAAGAGAGGCAATTGGCTTTAATGGCGAAGATTAGCTTTTATTTTAATAAATTAAAAATTGTATTCGAGTGAATATTGTGCAGTGAAAGTGGTGTTTTTGGTGCACATTCATGTTGACGGCAAGAAATAAGGGTTTTGTGGTGTACATGACAGTGAGTTTTTTTTTGTGGATTTTCCACTTCCGTCACCACCGTCAAGATAAGGTTTGGTTTCTTAATAAGAACAATTTGCATTTTTTTTGACATATATAAATAAGTTTTTCTACAGTCAACTTCAGTTTTTTATTATTTTTTTATAAGTTGAAGGAAAAGCAGATTACACACCTCGTAAGTGAGCTATTAATGCCCTCGGGTTATTAGTGCCCTCGAGCAAGTGCTCGTGCACCAAACATCCGCGGGCATTAATAAGTCACTTAGCGCTCGGTGTAACAATCTACTATTTCTAAATCAAACCGAATAGCCGTCGAAGACAAACAAAAAAATTTAACAGTGCTTTATATATGCCGCCGCGTCAGTCATATTCTTAGCTTTTGTTTAAAATACTACTTCTAGCTAATCGAGCATTTCTTGTATTCTAGTGATGCATTCTATACTGCACAAAAGAAATATGCATAAAATTTGAATTTACATTTATTAATAACACATCATAGAAACATTTAAAACCTTTGAAATTGTGAAGAAACGATCTAATTATGATGAATCTTGAAAAAGTCTAATTATTGATAATTGCTTTACGTCTCTTTCTTATAAAATATATGTTTGTATCGGTATTGTAATGGTGGACGAGTACAATGACGTCACTAGCAAATAAAAGCTTTTTAAACTTTGTTATTTTTTAAGTTATTAAAAAAATCACGTGGTTGTTTGTCAAATAAAAATACTATGTAATGTAACAATTAAAAAGTGTCCATATTTACATACAAGTAAAGATACAATAAAAATAGCAATGAAGTCATAAAGCTGTATCTGTATTGGTTGTATTACTGTAGGTACTTACCTCAGTTTATAAATCAATACTTATTTGTAACCTAGCAAAAAGTATATTGCATACGATATAAAACGTCCTTGTTGTACTGTTATATTGGTCCTGGTGTACTGTGCGGCACATGATGTTGGCGCCTGTTCAGTGGCCGCGTCCGCGCTAACGTCATGTACAAATGAACGGTGTGAACTGCGGAACATATGGGCTTGCACGTGGAAATTCCTCGCCTTAATCAGTCAGTGAGTAAATGCATGTTTCGGCGTTTGTGGAAATTCAACTCTACAGGTGGTGAAATAGGGGTTGACGGTTCGTTTGTATTGTAGGTTAGTCTGGAAGTCCCTCATTTTTGACGATAGATAGATGAACCTTTATTTGCTGGAGATCCTAACCAAAATTATTACCGTGCCAAAACTAACCAATGGCTACGGAGATATTTGAAGTGCAGAAGTAATGCAGCGCCATATCGTCAGCTGTCTTTAATTTTCGGCGATCAAATTATATCGAAAAAAATGTCAATACGAAACCTAAACGCCTCAAAGGTTGCATTTAAAATACCTACACGTAGGCATTGGTATTACCATTTCATACAGTATTCAATATGGCGATTAGTTATTTAAAAACTATACCTTTGCACCCAGTTCAAAAGATTTTAAATCTAGCGCAGTGAGAGTGGGGCCCGCCGCGGTTATATGTGGGATTCTCCCCTAATGAGGCCTATACCCATTAAAAATGAGGGGGTTCCGTCAAATCGCATTCCCGACACAAAAGAGAGCTCGTCGCGATCGCTTTGCGTGTGAACAAATACCTGCAACTTCTACTCTAAAATGATAAGTTCAACTGGTCGGACAAATGATACAGTGGTGTATACAGGGTTACCTTTGAAACAGGAGCGAAGTTGTTTATGCTTGTTCAGTCAGACAAACAGACTGAACAACTTTTTCTATGGGACCAATCATGAAAATGCAAAAAAATCTGCTGTTCCATACAAGTGTTCACTGAATTTAAATGTATGGAGCAGCTGATTTTTTTGCAGTTTGCTTGTCTGAACAAACACACAAAATTTGACACCTGCTTCAAAAGTAACCGTTTATATCATTTAAACAACCGGTTGAACTCATTGACATATCTACGGTCTCTGTCAGGTATAAAAAAATATAAGAACTCTCAAAAGATATGCAAATTTTCGCAAATTTTGCGATTTCACAAGGGAACAAAAACCTATAGGATGCTTCCCGTAGACATAGCATCATGAAATTTGGCACGAAGCGATATTATAGCACATGTTAAGAAAAAAACCGTAAGATGACATAGTTAAGAACTTAGATATGTTTGTACGGAACCCTCGCCGCGCAAGTCCAACTTGCACTTGTTTTTTTTTCTATGATGCTCACGGCCTCTTGAGGGCTGGGGCTCGTAGTATTCTACTACGAGTATTTTGCCGATATGCGTGTATTTGTGACGACCATGCACATAGCATCCTACATGATGTGCCTAAGTAAGTGGACTCTCAATGTGAAGCCAAAAGATTCAGTGCAAAAAATAAAAATATCCATCAACTGACAGATGAAAAGGCTCGATTCTAACCACTTGTCTTCATCTGACATCTCTAGTCAGAGTAACATGTCAATAACTATCAGACTCCATGGGGCTTCAACGCACTACACGCTATGGATACATCACAAACGCAATACGTATTCCTTACTTTATTAATTTACATCAAACTTTGCTTCTAATTCATAATAAAGAACTTTCTGAAACTTTGTTCATTTATGAACTCGAAGTTCTCTATGGTCGAGTTCGATACGTGCCAGGCCACGGTTAGCTTGCAAGAGCCGTCCGCTTCAATGCAGTACTCCAGTGGCAAGGAAGGCTCGTTCTCTCTCGGATAGTACGTATACTCAGCTAGTACTCTGACGCCACAAGTTGCGATGTTGTCCTCCAAACTGCGTATTAAGCCTGTAACACCACATCATCTATAATTATGTTATTATCTCTCCATCCAAGCGTCACGACAATGCCCTTGTTATTACGGATTACGTGCAATTATGTTATATCACTTAATATACTAGGCAAAGTTGAGAAAAATTTGAGAAATGTCTGTAAGGAAAAATAGATTTATTTTTGTAGGTAATTGTAAATTTCCCTTTTTGCGTTATCTTATAGAGAAATTCATCAATACCGATTTGGTACTTTAATCGTTGACCTCATTTCGTCGTGGAAAACTTATTTGTCATACCTACATACGATAGTTCTTTGGACAGACAGTTTTATTTCATTATTTATTTATTCAACTAGCTGTGCCCGCGACTTCGTCCGCGTGGAATAGCAACTTTTGGCAGCATTTTGATTTTTGTAGGTAATTTTTTAAAGATCTTGGTAAAAAGCCTACGTTATACCTTATATAATTAGCTATCTATTAGTGAAAGTCCCGTCAAAATCGGTCCAGCCGTTCCGGAGATTAGCGGGAACAAACAGACAGACAGACAGACATTTTTTTAAATTGTGCTTTTGTTATTGGTACCCGATATACATTCATACCCATTTAGTAAAAACTTGTTATTTTGACATTACAAACAGACACTTCAATTTTATTTATTTGTATAGATGTATAGATAGATATAGATAATGGTCTACATAGTCCAGTCAAATAAGACCAAAAAAGTGGCAAATCTCGGTAAAATGGTAAAAACCTTTGTTTTGGTATTCTATAGACTGGGACAAAAGTCTCATATAATCTCGTGTCCGCGTCACAAGATATTCAAGTTCAAAGGTCGGGATAATCGGTTTTTTGCAATCATCTCAATTTCTATGGACAATACGTCATTTGAGTTTATTATAAGTGTTGTAGATTATAAAATTGTCTACAATTTTTATATAAAGCATTTTTTGTATCTAATAACCGTTCTCGAGGTACAGCGCGGAGAAAGCAAGCGCACATCAATAGCATATAACGCTGTTATGTATACGCGGGGCTAAGAATATAGTTAGTAGTAATGTAAAGTACTGTAGTATTATATTATCTGTGGTAAAGCTAATTATTTAATTTAAATGTTATTATTTATACTGTTATGATTATTATTTATTAATTTTATTGATAAATCCATATATTATTCAACAAATATTATATTATTTATGAATAAGAAATTCATTCATATAATAGCATTACCTATGTAAACTTCGAAGCTAGGTATATGGTTTGGCTTGCTAAGTAATAATAATCTATTAAAATATGATTATAATTAATTAAAAAAAAAAAAAAAATTAAAGATTGTGCATATAGATGAGGATTATATGTGAAAATGTTGAATGAAGTAGTACAATGCTAAGTGATATATACGTGGGGCGCACTAAAAGATTCCGGAATCAATAATAAATAAATACTATTGATGTATAGCTCAAAATATTCTCCCTTTGCGTCAATGCTCTTTTTCATACGATTGAACCAATTTTTTATTTCACTTCTTCGTGTTGACATCAGATAAGTTGACATGTTTTTCATACTCTTCGACAGCCTCTTCTGGTGATGAAAGTCGTTGATCGCGTAATTGGTTCTTGATTTTCTGGAGCAAAAAGAAGTCACACAGTGCCAGGGCAGGTCTATATACAGGAGACTCATAAGTTGTACGTTTTTCGTCCTTCAAAAAGTCACTTGTCTGTCTGGCCGTGTGGGAACTAGCATTTGCAGTTGTGCAAGATGATACGGCATTTAGCGTTATTTTTACGAAGTTTGTCTATAATTTTCGGTCAACAAATAGTCATGTCCCATCAGTCACTATTCACGGTACGACGATTTTCTAAAGCAACAGTAGCCACGTGTGCAGTTTTGTTAAAAAAGTAGCAATCATCTGTTTCGAGGCACTTTTCACGCGCGCCGCACTTTGGTTGGTTTCGGTTCATTCCGAAAGACCCATACGCTGGATTGCTGCTTTGTTTTGGGATCATAGCTATAAATCCATATTTCGTCACCATCATCCATGTTTCGTTACTATGTTCCACACCAAATTCGAAGTCCCTTCGTTGTATCTGGCAAGCATAGCAAGGCGCCAAGTGATTCGGTCCGTTTTTGAGCATCAGTCAAATTGTGTGGGATCCATAGAGACAGCTTTCGCACACCCAAATGTGTGTGTAGGATTCACTGTATGTAACTCATGCCTATGTCTTAAGATGTCCGGATCTCATGGTAAATCACATGCCTGTATGTTTTGATCATACGGCGCACAACATCAATGTTTTTGTTGTTTTCGCTCTTCATGAATTTCATCATGAAGATTGACACGACCACGTTTGATTGAAGCCGAGCTGTCAAATTACACTTAAAATCGTAAAAAAAGGTTCTGCTGAGCTGTCAAATTACACTTAAAATCGTAAAAAAAGGCTCTGCTGAGCTGTCAAATTACACTTAAAATCGTAAAAAAAGGCTGTGCTGAGCTGTCAAATTACACTTAAAATCGGGGATTGGAGTCGCTCACGTCCGTAGGTTTTACCCTCGAGACCCTACACGTGATCCCCGGGTGGTGCTAATCGAGTGACCAACTTCTGGTGGTAGGGCTTGAAAAACCCGACTGGCTAGCGACCACCGTGCGCATGATGTAAAACCCGTCAAGTGGCCATTTTTGTCCGCGTTTCGGGATCAGTCTGCGCACAGCCAGAGCTTGAGGGGTCGTTGCTGCGATTCGTATGGTTTGTGCGGGCTTCCGTCGACCCAGTGCCAGGTTGACTGCGTTGACCCTCCGCCCAGGAAGACCCGAAGAAACGGCTGTTCCGCTGGCCGCCCGTGGTATAGTACAGGGGCCCAAGCGGACCTAACCAGTCCGTGAGGCTGCCCCACCATGCCACGCATAATCTCGGGGTGGTCCGTCGTGCCGGTTGGTGACCGGACGGTGGGTCCCGGCGGCCACTTCCGGGGGGGTTCGGGGGCCCTTCCGTGCGGAGGGTCAGCGCAAATCAGCTGTCGGCTGTTCCCTGGCGAAACAGGCCTACACACATTAACTATGCGAAGCGCAGCAAGGACACCTCAGTTTCACGCCTCTCACTCCAATAATTATGGCAGCGCAAAATATTAAGACTGGTCGTACAGCGGTGCATTATCCCACCAAAACACCATTATTCGAGGTGGGGCTCGCTAACATCCGCGGGCTCCACTCTAACCTCTTAGCTGTCCACCACCATCTCGAGACAGCCCGTCCAGCAATGCTGTTTTTGACGGAGACGCAAATTATCTGCCCGGCCGATACAAGCTACCTTAATTACCCCGGCTACGCTCTTGAGGAGTCCTTCAAGGCGAAGGCTGGTGTTTGCTTGTTCGTCCGGGCGGACGTTTGCTGTCGTCGCCTGCGCTGTTTGGAGGAACCTTCCTTTTCCTTCCTTGCGGTACACGTCGATTTTGGCACTCATTGCCGTGTCTACGTCTGCGTCTACCGTTCCCATCGTGGTGACTTGGAGACAACTCGACTTTTTGAACATCTAAGTCGGGTGGCAGATGACGCGCAGGAGCGATTTCCTTCCGCCGAGCTGGTGTTTTTAGGGGACTTCAATGCTCACCACGAGTTGTGGTTAAGTTCCTCTAAAACTGACCATGCGGGTAGGACTGCCCACGCATTCGCTCTCACGCACGACCTGACACAATTGGTCACCCAGAACACCAGGGTACCAGATATTATCGGTCAAGCGCCCTCTTTATTGGACCTTCTGTTGACAAATCGCCCTGACGGATATCAGGTGGTGGTTCGAGCTCCACTAGGATCTTCGGATCACTGCCTGGTATCCGTCTCAGTGCCTCAGGCGTCACGACCGTCGCCTGTGGTTGCAGCACGCCGTCTGTGGCACTATGCGTCAGCAGATTGGGACGGTATGCGGGATTATTACGCATCTGTTCCTTGGTGGCAGCGCTGTTTCAATAGGATGGATCCGGACTCCTGCGCTACCTCTGTTGCTGACGAGATCATACTAGGAATGGAATATTATATTCCGCATTCCAATCTCGTCAGTAGAGGCAGACGTAACCTCTGGTTCAATCGCGAGTGCGCCTCTGCTGTTGAAAACAAACAGCTGGCTTACCGCGCTTGGATCAGAGGCCGAGCATCTAAGGATCCCAATACAAGCCTACTGAAAACAGCCTACAATAATGCCACCAAGTTATGTAAGAGGGCTTACATTAGAGCGGATGCTCAGCGCATTGCACAAGTGGGCCAGGAACTGCTATCGCACCCTACGGGTAGCCGTTCTTTTTGGCGCCTGGCCAAAGCTGTGCAATCAAACTTCTGCCAACCCTCGCTGCCACCGCTGAGACTTGCCGATGGCTCACTTGCTCATCAGCCGCAGGAGAAAGCCGACCTCCTGGCAAAACTCTTTGCGGCTCATTCCCGTGTCGATGACTGTGGTACACAACCTCCGAAACTGTCCCATTGTGGCAGCACCATGCCCGATATCCGTATCAGACAGCGTGATGTGCGGGCGGAGCTCCAGTCGATCGATACTCGTAAAGCAAGTGGACCAGACGGCATTCCTGCGATTGTTCTTAAGAAGTGTGCAGCGGAGTTGACTCCGGTCCTTACGCGTCTATACCGTCTGTCGTTCTCTGCTGGTTGTGTGCCGAAATCTTGGAAAGAGGCCAATGTCCAGCCGGTTCCCAAAAAGGGAGATCGTTCTGATCCGGCTAACTATCGCCCTATAGCCGTCACTTCCATTTTGTGTAAAATCATGGAGAGGATCCTTAATACACAGCTGATCCGTTACCTGGAAGGTCACTCGTTACTTAATGACCGACAGTATGGGTTTCGTCCTAAACGGTCAACAGGTGACCTTCTAGCGTTCCTTTTGCACAAATGGGGTGAATCTATCGATAAGCGCGGCGAATCGGTGGCTATTAGTCTCGACATCGCCAAAGCTTTTGATAGAGTCTGGCACAAGGCTCTTCTTTCCAAGCTTCCGGCATACGGATTACCCGCGCAGTTCTGTACGTGGATTGCCAGCTTCCTCCACGAGCGTAGAATTCGCGTTGTCGTTGACGGCTGCGCTTCGCGGTTCGTGGCAGTGAACGCTGGTGTTCCGCAAGGCTCCGTTCTATCCCCCACATTGTTTCTTCTGCATATCAATGATATGCTTTCCTTGGGAGCTATACATTGCTATGCAGACGACAGTACAGTGCATGGGGGATATCACGGAGCCTCGGGGGCTGCTCGTGGTGATATTGGTAGGGAAAGGCAGAATCTTATCATTGAGCTCAACAGGACGCTGGACCTCGTCTCCGAATGGGGCTCCAACAATCTTGTTGAGTTCAATGCTAAGAAAACACAGGTGTGCGTGTTCTCGGCGAAAAGGTCACCTTTCCTCCCCCTTCCTTCTCTTCAGGGCACAACCCTTCACACACAGAGCAACATCACCTTGCTCGGAATGAACATTCGCTGCGATCTGAACCCCAGAGACTACATCGAATCCGTCATAACTACTGCCTCACGGAAACTCGGTGTCCTGAACAAGGTGCGTAGGTATTTTGCGCCGGACCAACTATGCTTGTTGTATAAAACTCAGGTTAGGTCTTGCGTGGAATATTGCTCGCACCTTTGGGACGGCTCCGCTCAGTACCTCCTCGATGCTCTGGACAGATTGCAGCGTCGCGCTATTCGCATAATTGGCGATGTAGAGGCAACTAACACCCTCGAGCCTCTACAACTTCGTCGTGACATCGCCTCTCTTAGCGCCTTTTACCGAATGTTCCATGGGGAATGCTCTGAGGAGCTCTTTAACCTTATCCCTCCCTCTCCATTCCTTAACAGAAACACGCGTAAGGGCCTTCGGAGTCATCCGTACACTGTGTCCTCCTTTTCACACCGTACCAAGAAATTCCAAGATTCCTTCTTCTGTCGTTCATCCCACACTTGGAATTCTCTACCTGCGCACGTGTTTCCTCCATCCTACAACATGGGTTCCTTCAAAAGAGGCGTGAAAAAGCATCTTTTGGGCCGGCAAGGGGCGGGCAGGTAGGAGAGTGGATGTCGTCCCTACTCTATCTGTCAACTCATTTGGGCCTCTTTCACCGCTTAACATCAGGCGGGAGGAGGTCATTTGCCGGGCCATCCATAAAAAAAAAAAAAAAAAAAATCGTAAAAAATCATGCAACGAAAATCCATTCCCCAGTTAAATCCATTTTATTGTAATCAATCACGCAATTTTTAAAATGACGCTTCAATGTGAAAAAATTTGGCAAGTTCTATTTATAAAAAAATGTAGTAATAACTTTTTAAATATTGTTTATGTAAGTGGCGAGTCCGGAAACATTTAGTGGGACCTATGTATGCAATATAAGCCTTTATAAGGATGAGCGCTTGCTCTCTCCGCGCTGTACGTCGACAACGGTTATAGATACACCAAAATGCTTAAAATAAAAATTGTAGACAATTTTATAATCTACAAGTTTTATAATAACTTCAAATGACGTATAGTCCATAGAAATGGTGATAAATGCAAAAAACCGATTTGCCCGACCTTTGACCTTGAATATCTTGTGACGCGGACACGAGATTATATGAGACTTTTGGCCCAGTCTTTAGAATGCCAAAACAAAGGTTTTTACCAATTTACAGCTTATTCGCTCTCATTCCGAGGTTGGATGTTTATTTTACTGGACTAACAGCATTATATTGAAAGTACAAAAAATCACAAAAAGGATGACGTTAACAGCTCATATACGTCCCCACCGAGGAGCTAAAGCCTATCCTAAGTTAGTGTGTTTTTAGGCCCTAGTCAACCACGCTGGCCCAGTGCGGATTGGTCGACTTCACTACACCTTTGAATTTCCTCGCAGATGTTTGCAGGTTGCCCCACGATGTTTTCCTTTACCGTTGGAGTGTCAGGCAAATTAATGTATAAGTATATGAAATTCGAAAAATGAAAAAACACATCGGTACATGGAGGTCTCGATCCCCGGACCTCCCGATTGGAAGGCAAGTGCCGAGTCCACAGCGCCATCGACGACGCTCCTTCATTCGTAGCGTAGGATGACGTATCTCAAGCCAATTACAGAAACGCATTGTTGTTACTTGTTGTGCCAAAGGCAACAGAACACGACTAAATTGTCAGTGTTCGATACAGATTGAAACAAAATATACCTAAACAAAGTATTAAGGTACCTAATTATTTTAAAAGACCTAGGTCGTCAAATGGCCGGGGCCCCCTATTCCCTAACCCTGGTTGCTAACTAGAAATGTAATTTCTGAAAGAAACTTTATATCTATTTAGTTTAGTGATTAGTTGTGGCGGCGTTCTAGATATTATGAATGATGTGTGCCTATATCAAAATGATAGTTTCAAGTGAGCAACCGGAATTAGCGAATATAGGGGGCGGATCCTCACGGATTAATTTTTATAAACTTTCTAGTTCAACTCATGGATTTATTTCCAGCTATGGGTTAATTTTTAGTGTATTTATTGCTTTGCACTTCGATATTTTATAAATGTACCAGCTGTGCCCGCGAATTAAGTTTCGCCGTAAAAGACTTCAACGCGTTCTTAGTTATATTTTTTATATTTTTCCCGTTTTAGCAACATTTTTCATTGATTCTTCTCTCCTATAGGTCGTAGCGTAATATTACATAGCATATAGCCTTCCTCGATAAATGGACTATCCAACACAAAAATAATTTTTCAATTCGGACCAGTAGTTCCAGAGATAAGCACGTTTAACCAAACAAACTCTTCAGCTTTATAATATTAGTAAGTATAGATTTTGAAGAAGGATATAAATAATTTTATGCATATTGTATAACATGTAATTAGGTACGGAGTTTACATACTCCCTGCGTTCCAGATAAAGCACTGCTAATTTCTGAGGCTAACATCTGATGTTAGCCTCGTTTTGCGTTTCTTATAAGAAATGTTGACATTTTTAGCCGGGCTAATTGTTACAAATGAAACGCAAGGTACTGATTTTTCGTGCTGAATTTTGACACCTCACCCACTTAGTCCAGTAACTTAAAATGTTTAATAATATAAATCAGAATTGGCTAATACTATAAATATCTTTCAATAATTTTTTTAAATCCGCTGAAAATCCTTTTTGATTCATGAAAAAAAGATTCCAAATGTCAAATTTGAAAGCTGTCAAAAAATGGTATCAGAGAAACCATCTATTAACATGGGTAGCATCAAGCTAGCATTTCGTGTTAAAAATGCTTAAATGAAACGCATGACAACCAGCAAGAAAAACGAGCATCACCGCTAATGAATCGCAGAGATGCTAAAAATGTTGGTATTTATGGCTAAAAATGCTTATCTGGAACGGGCCGATAATGGGATAGGACGTAACATAGGGGCAAATGAAAAAAATGTGTTACGCCCACACCACACAGTAGCGTAAGGGTAGGGTGAAATTTAAACCCATACATACACACCATTTCTGCAAGTTTTGTCAATGATTCCTCGTGGAACGCTGAGATAACGCTCGAGCGTAGTGTTGAAGGACTGCTTCAGACAAAGGAACTCATCTTCAGAATATTCCAGACGTCTCGTTGTTGGCACAGTCTCGTATGTCGTTACGGAGTTGAACACACAAGGGTCTTGTGGAGTTAATTCCTAAGACAGGATAATCACATTACTCTCAAGATAAACTAACATGTACATTTATTATGAACTTTTAACATTAGACGATAACTCGTAATGTTTGATGAACTTTAAAGAATATAATTTAAGACAATGAGCTTAGACCACTGCGATCGATCGAACAAAATAACAAAGTGCTGGCACTATCTCCGATTCATGGTCTTACCAGCTTTTGTGATCCCATAGAACCTTTGAGTGTTTATGTGGGTCGCCATACAAGCTGGTGGGTTATATTCTAAGATTTTTTTTTTAACAAAAAATAGAACCGCCTTCAAAAACACTGAAAATTTAAAAATAATATAAGAATAGGTACAGACAACATCACACTTCTATCTTGAATTCGGCGCCAAACGATGATCTCCTAGAAAATGTTAAAATTTGTCACCGACTTCAATATAGAAGTGTGATGTTGTCTGCACCTATTCTTATATTATTTTTAAGTTTTCAGTGTTTTTGAAATCGGTTCTATTTTTTGTAAAAAAAAATTATTTTTAAATTTTTAGTGAATGAAACTGGTATTAAATTAGTGTTTTCCTTGATTTTCTATGGGATCCCATCATCAGATCCTGACTTTGGTGACCATGAGACCACCCTTGCAGTATACTCTATCAAATACAAAAAGAATTTTGGAAATCGGTTTTAAAAATGACGGAGTTATGAGGTAACAAACATAAAAAAAAAATACAACCGAATTGATAACCTCCTCCTTTTTTGAAGTCGGTTAAAAAATCGTTTAGTTTCGTTCATCGTTTAAATATTAGTTCGGATAGCTGAAAAGCTGACAAAAATGGCATTGTGAACTTTGCCCCAGCTCTCGAGGAGGGTCAAACGTGAAAGTTTTTGACATTTAAGAGTTTTGAACCTAATTCAATCGTGTCAAAAATTTTACGTTTAGTAAACACTAAACGTAAACTTGACACGATTGAATTAGGTTTTACGAAAAATCTATTTTCATTATTTATTGACTCGCTTCATGATCATTAATCATGAAGCGAGCTTATTACGTCATAATAGACCCGGAATCTGGAGCAGTGAAAATTTTTATCAACAAAAGCAAAGTAAATTTAGGGTCATATAGGGTAGCTTATGTATAACATTCACATATATGATCTCAGAAGAATATCTAAAGCATTCTTCGAACATGGTGCACACAGATTAGAGAGAATATGTCTGTAGTAGAGCAAAAATGGCAAATATTTCATAACCTTTTCAATGAACGCTTTACATCAACGCCAATTTTGATAATGTTAAAAACGCCAACACATGCTATCCCAATCCGCCTAATATTAGCTTTTCTGACGTATGAACGAAACAGGTATAGCACTGTTAGTTTTATGTAAATTTCTCAACACACAGGGTCCATATTTCAAGTTTCCATATCTGGCACTGATACTTATGTCACAGTTGAACAATTCTAATAGTTACTGCGTTAACTTGCATCTACGATTATGCTTACCGTACCGATTCACCTGCGTTAACGTTAGTGTTAACATGTTATTGATCGAGATAAAATAACGCCTTATAACAATGGCTACATCTGCGGAATGTCAGTGAAGTTTCACGCCACTAAAATGCTATTATATCAATAACCGCGCTTAGCTGTTAGATCCATTATCTATATGTGTAATATTAAAATTATTACGTTTATTAACATGCTACAATGCAGGCCAAACCCAATCGAAAACCGATTGGTGATAGTTGAATTTTAAATCCAGGAAAGTATGATTTGTGTCTGCTGTTTTAGTTTTATCGTACAACATTAAAAGTCCAAACGTGGACGAAATGCCTAGGCATTATCTATAAAATCCGGTTGGATATCGTGATCTGACAACTATTTTCATAATTGTTAGCAATTAAATTAACATACCGTCTAGTCAGCTGTATGGAATGTTGCGCTTAAAATAATTACTTACGTGCTTCGTCTTAGGAACTGTAATGTGTTTACATCTCGCTGAACAAAGTTTTATCATAGCCCTATCAATATTCATGGTATGTATTTGATTCCATAGAGACATTTTCCCAACCCTCGTTAAATTAGTTTGTGTAGGTAATTGTTGTTAAATTCGAAAACTTTCTCCTATACCCACTAAAACTTTCTCCATCGTTCAAAATAGGCTATTTACAATTATAATGATTTTATCACATTCAACTACCAACCTCCATTCCGATACACCTTGGCACAGACAGAAGCTCATCGTATTGATTTGTCCGCTTTGGTCTAATTGACTGAATGACTCCATTACACAATGTCCAAACTCCATCACGGATAATATACGACCTAGGAGCACGGTTTATTGATGTCACTGTCACAATAGTCGCACCAGACCTGCAGAAAGGTTTTACTTAAAAACATCCAAATTGGTGTATTCAAGTTCATTCGATTGTAGACTTTTTATCATAGTTCTCCATACTGAATCCAATCTCAATAAGAGAACTTGTTCACTTATTAGTTTGTGATAGGGATGAACCAACTGCCACAGAATAAATAATAGTACTAAAGTACAACTGCGCAGGAGATACTAATAAATAATATTGTAAGAGTCAAGGTTAATACAAGAGCACACTCTCTGCATAAAGTAACACTTAATTAGACCGATGAACCTGGAAAACGCCGGACCGTCATCGCACCAAACTTTGAATTCGACTGGAGGGCTTTAGGCAAAGTGACAATTCAAAAACAATATCGCAGTTAGTTCTATCTTTAGTTATTCATACATTTTGTTATTATCGAAGTCGATAAGAACAAAATGTATTGGATTGACATTTATGCCATCACTAAATAACTTGGCGAATCAAAAGCCATCGATATACAGGGTGTCTCAGAAACAATGGATAAACCTTTAACTGTTGATAGGTTTCGTCGAGACCTCTCTAATCTCAAATTTTGACTTTAGTAAAAATATCTCGGTTTTCAAGATATTTGATAGTTTATGATTTTTTTTAAAAATGCCACTTTTGGTTGGTTTTTAATGTGCCATTTTTACAAATACGGGCTTTTTCTGATTCAGTTTTTTTTAGCTTCTAACGGAATAGTTCAGCTATCAATAACAGTGGTTAAAATTGAGCTAGCTAATCACGAAGTGCTTGAAAAAAACAATGTTCCAAAAAAAATTAAACAAGAAATTATTTTTCTTCGTGTTTGGTCAGCTACCATGTAAAAAAAATGTATGACGCTCATCGTGCCCATTATCTTAAAGAAATGCTTAGTTATTCTAGTTTCAAAAAAGGTATGATAACCTATGCTTAATGTATCTCTTAAATTTTATTACTGCTTGAATAGCAAATGGTATGAAATTTTAAAAAGATTTTTTCGGAATAGTTATTAATTCTTAGTTTGAATAAAGAATTTGAAATAAAACAACATGAAATTTTAATTTTTTATTACATTTACAATAAATGTTCGAATTGGCGTCCTTGAGCTCTGATACACGCCCTACATCTTTTTATAAAAGAAAGTTTGATGCGGCGCGCGTAACCAGACGTTTTTATGTGTGCAGCTGCATTTTGTATGCGAGTACGCAACTCTGTTATTGAGGATACTGGCCTCGCGTAGACAAGGTCTTTCAGACATCCCCAATAAAAAAAATCCAAGGGATTTAGATCCGGCGATCTGGGCGGCCATAAAATAGGGCCGAGCCGGCCTATCCACCTTTGTGGGAAGTGTTGATTTAAATAATTTCTTACTACTATTGCGTAGTGAGCTGGGCACCCATCATTTTGAAGCCACATTCTCCGCCTCACTTCTAAATTGACATCTTCTAGCATGCCGGGTAAATCATTTTGTAAAAAATTAAGGTAAATTTCACTATTCAGTGTAGCTGGAAGTTCATATGGCCCGATCACCTGTCCGTCAATAATCCCAGTCCACAAGTTAACTTTAAATTGAACTTGGGACCGATCTTCCCTCATCAAATGTGGGTTTTCAACTTGCCAGCTATGTAGATTGTGGATGTTGAAATATCCATCTCTCCGGCATGAAGATTCATCCGTCCATAAAATTTTATTGAAAAATTGCGGGTCCTCCCTTATTTTATTTAACATGATTCTGCAGAATGCAATCCTGCGCGGATAGTCAGCAGGCTGTAGAGTTTGGACCCTTTGAATATGGAAAGAGTGCAAAAGGTATTTTTTCAATATGCGATGCACTTTGCTTCTATTAATGCCGGTTCGACGTGCAATTCCACGCACAGAACGTGTTGAATCTTCTTCTATTTCGTCGAGGACTACTACTTCTTCATCGTCGTTTCTTTCTGGTCTTCCAGACCCCCTAGACAAGATGCCTTTCGATAATCGCTAACGCAATCGCTAGAAGGAAAATGTATGCGATTTGACATAAGCCCTCGTTTAGCTTTCGAGCGCAATTGTCAAATCTCATACATTATCCATTTAGCGATTGCGTTTGCGATTATCGAAAGGCATCTTGTCTAGAGGGGCTGGCCCTGCACCACCAATGCCTCTTCCTGGAAGCCTCCCTTCGCAGTACGAATTATGTACCCGAGCAAAAACTCGATAGTCCGGGTGACGTGCGTTGGGGTACCTAATACAAAAAATGACGTTATTAAATTTACTAATTCATTTAATTTTAAAATCTAATTAAACACGGCGTGTGACTATTTTTAGAAGGATAACATAATGTAAGACCCATCCTGATACGTTTAACTAAAGTTGCAATAAATGTGTGTGATTTAAAAAAAAATAAGATTGATTGAATTAAAGAGGAAATAAATAATCTTACCTCTCTGCGTACAGACGAGCAGCAGCGTTAGCATTTCCTCGACATTCGCCATAAACGAAATGCATGTTTGCATATTCGCGCGACGTGTACTGATGTCTAGGCATGTTCAGTGTTATGTATTGGTTGTCAGTTAGGTTTCACAGCACAAACAATATCCAAATCGTAAAGCTAGCCAAGTCCATATGATCACCAGTTGTCAATAGGTTTCACAGCACAAACAATATCCGAATCGCAAAGCTAGTCAAGTCCAAAATCACAGCAAAATGTCGTTTAAAATCATCGAAGCTCTATCGAATCTCTCGAATACAGAAAACACGCGTGGGTCACAACCGGAGTTCAGAAGGACACTAACAATCGTAACAAAGAACCCAATGATCAGACGCAGGTAAAAAAAGTCCTTCCAGGAAATTCGATAGCAGGTAAGGTTGCAAATGCTTATGACTCATGTGCTGTTAATGATAAGGCTCCTTTTTGATTGCGCATAGTGGATGAGACATGTGGCAGGCAGGGGCCACAAAAAAAAACACGTTTCTCAACTCTGTGACTCGCAAACGAATGTTTACAAATAAGCTTTAAGTGCTTATTAGTGGAAAAAAAACCTTTTTTTTTTATTTTCATTTTATTTGCTATTCAACCAGTCAGAAAGTCAAGAAAGCATAAACTTAATACTGGAAAACTAAGTTAACCGAATAAAATTAATCCGAAAAATAATTAAACCGACAAACAATCTTTTTAAAATTTTCATACCATTTGCTATTCAAGCAGTAATAAAAGTTCAGAGATACATTAAGCATAAGTTTATCATACCTTTTTTGAAACTAGAATAACTAAGAATTTTTTTAAGATAATGGGCAGGATGAGCGTCATACATTTTTTTTACATGGTAGCAGACCAAACACGAAGAAAAATAATTTCTTGTTTAATTTTTTTTGGAACATTGTTTTTTCCAAGCACTTCGTGATTAGCTAGCTCAATTTTAACCACTGTTATTGATAGCTGAACTATTCCGTTAGAAGCTAAAAAACCTGAATCAGAAAAAGTCCGTATTTGTAAAAATGGCACATTAAAAACCAACCAAAAGTGGCATTTTTAAAAAAAATCATAAACTATCAAATATCTTGAAAACCGAGATATTTTTACTAAAGTCAAAATTTGAGATTAGAGAGGTCTCGACGAAACCTATCAACAGTTAAAGGTTTATCCATTGTTTCTGAGACATCCTGTATAAGTTGGTAGACAAATTGATTCGCAACGAACGAATCGATGAAGGTAGCGGATTGTATTTTCGTAAGAAAGAAAGAAAGAATATAAATTAAATTATTGCGGCACATCAAAGGGAGGCTTTCCGATCTTTCCGGAACTTTCCGGAACGAATCCGTGATCCGTCAGTTTTGAATAGTGGGCAGGTTATACCGGGTGTAATTGAATACCCCAATAACATTTAAGTTAGATACTAAATGGACCTTCGGTGCTTGTCTGAGACCTAGAACCCCAATACTGTCAGAGTTATTTGATTTTAAACTGAAAGCAAAAACTTTCAAGTGACAACCATGATCAGCTCTTAACACAAAAGAAATTTAAACACAAAATGACACGTGACAGACGTGAGCGTAGTATTCCTCGTACGCCTACGTAGGGTTGTCGGCACTTAATACAAAAAAAAATTTAGTTTGTATGGGAAAAAAAGTAGGTTTGTTAGCCCTAATATTTTTCCTACAGAATCTCTACTTCTGATGGATACATACCCTTAAATGTTATTGGGGTGTTCAGTTACACCCTTTTTTTTTTTTTTTTTTTTTACGAGGGGAATGCGTTTGCGCACCGTCCAAGCCCCCGCAGGGGCAAGGGTGTGTGGGACTCCGCAGCGAGCGACTACCCACTAAACCCCTCGATATGCCCTCTTTGGCGCCTAGCGCAGCCACGTCCAAAGGACGCGCCGCTGCCGAACGAGGTCGTGGGAACCCTTACAGACCGACCATAACCCCGTCCGCGGCACCTGCCCACCAATGGCGGGCCCCTCACGCCCTCTCCAAGATGGAGATGGAGAGGAGTTCCCGGGGCATACTCCGGGTGGTAATTTTTTACTGTGGTTTTCTTCCACGCGGCCCGACGCTCAGTGCGCCAGGCCCCCGGCCCCGCTCAGTGCGGGGTAACGGGCTTGCCCGACGGCAGACCCCACTGGATCCACCGCCGCGCACACGAGCCGAAGCTCAGCGGCGCCAAAGCGCCGACCCACCGCAAAAAGCGGCCACGGTGGCCACACGAGGTGGCCCGCCGAGTAGCACTCGGCCATCCCACGCCCCCCTCATGGGAGCCGCACAAGTGTGCCGAAGCCACACGTTGATCGGGTCAGCCTCAGTCCTTGGAACAACGACACGCCGAAGCTCAACGAGCTTGCACCGACTCGGAACAACGACATGCCGAAGCTCAACAAGGACCCGCACCAACCCGATCAAAGGGGCAACGCCACAAGGCGCAACGCACCATGACCCGCGAGCGGGTCCCCAGGCGACACACAACCCCATCTTCAAAAAGAAGGGGAGGTGACGCCCCACATGGCCACGTGAAGTGGCCCGCCGGGTTAAACCCGGCCACACCACGCCCCCTCCACGGGGCAGCTGTCAGACTCTTAGCCCGCGGCAGAAATCTGCCGGGTTGCCCAGGGTGCACCACGAGGAGGTGTTCTGACATCGCACCCCGTTCAGTTACACCCTGTATATTACAACGTGCAAAGGTTGTGTGACTCAGGCTTATGGGGAATGATCCAGAAGCTGACAAGGCTATCCTTTGGATATGGCGTAGGATTCGGGTAAAAACCCCAAACCCGACTAAACCAACCTCCGATACCTCTCCGCCCCCGGTGGAGGCACACGCGGGATCGGACTAGCCATTCCCCGAGCGCACATCCTGGGAACAGGCCCAGCGGTATAAAAGAGCTGGGGCTAGACTCGCCAAGGGAGGGGTCAACAGGTTACCAGGTTGTGACCCCCAGACGGGCTAATCGAGCTTAACCTAACCTCACATCTTTTTCCTTGAAGACATATAATAATAATTAGTACGCCCTTTCAGGAATTAACATTTTGCTAAGCATATTGACCGCCAAACAAACCTTTACCTTTACCTTTTTTTTGTAGATCAATGGCTAAGAAGGACTTACCTGCCGTTAACTACCGCGTCTTTCAAAGAATTTTCTCGTTCTGTCACATCGTTTATTTGTTTCTGTAGCGCTTCTGTCAACGTTTTCGCATTTTGCAGCGCGCTTTCCAATTTCATCTTAAGTGATGTGGTCGGCAAGCTATATTTTGAATATGCCTTCATCATTTGACTAGACGTACTTTCAGTGGGTTTTGGTTCCTGGTGTATTTTGGGGTTTCCATTATTGGCAAATAAATCTTGTAATGCATGATTTCCTTGAGACGGATTTTGTTTTCTGCGAAGAAGACGTGAAGTCGTAATAATTACAAGTAGTAGTATCGAATTGAATTTAAATGAATATTTGTCATGAATATTAAATGTCAATGCTAGCGTAAAGCTATCAACTCTTAAGCCACCATATCAGCTAAATCTTTAAAATTGGTAAACTTACAACTGTTCTTGTATAGGCGACATCCATTCCGAGATCTGTGAACAAAATTACACAAATATGTAGGGGTAGGTACTTTTTATAAACTAACAGACAAATGTTACTACTATAAATAAACATTACCCAACTGCAAAGACCCAAGTGCGAAATGGCTAGAATTGTAAAAACTAGATAAAGCATTATTGTCAAGCAGTCACAACTGCGATCGCCTACGATACATTCAAGACTGCTTCAGTTGTTTTCCGAAACCTCTATGCAGTTGCATTATTTGCATTGATAACGAGCCAGCTGCGTTCTTCCATTGTTCCGACAACTCTGATTTCATAGATTTTTTTCTATGAAAAAAAGATTAGGTACCATTAATTTGATTGTACTTTTAGTTGATCTGTGATCTTTTGTTTTGAACGTCAAGGGTGTGATTGGATTGGGCCTCAGAACAATCACTACAGCTTTGGTTATTATGCTTTAGTTATTCTTCTGAGGGATTGGGCTGTTGTGATGTGACTACAGAGAAACAAAATTAACCTTAGTCACACTGGTGTGGTAATACGGTGTGAATTCGGGTCGGTTGGGGTGATGTTCAGATTGCGTAACACTTACCCACATTACCACTTACTTACCCACCCACATAAAACAAAAGCTTATTTTGAAACAAATTAACTTATCTGCATGATATTTGTCGGACTATGATTTTCATATATTTCTAGTGGAGGAATTCGTGGAAAGGCTTTTATCGAAAGAGGCGCATGAGAAACCATCTGATGGGGTTCCACCCGAAGAGATAGAGATGAAACTTCCAGATGACTTCAATGAGGCACGATTCAACCAGTGAGTATTGCGACCATTCCGCCCACGACTCTGTTTGCATGAACTACTCAATGTTGGCTGTTAGATTCCCGCTAGGAGTAGAGTAGTACACTTTCATAGTTTTAAATCCAAGAAATCACTTGACTATTTACATCTCCGTAAAGTTTACCCTTTTCCCGTTTTTACTACCTTGCTGGACAATCGAAAGCCTATTTGGCAACTGTTACATTACGAGTATTATACGTAGCCGTGGGACTAAAATGATCACAAATAGACCGTATATACAACGTGTTTATTAAATAACTCAAAACTCAGACACCCAAACTTATTTCTATTATAAAATAACTATATAAATTATTATTAATTAATGAATTACAATTTAAAATTCTCACGGATTATTTACGAGAATACCTCCACCTTTCTGTTTTGTTGCATATCTCGCAAAGAAACTCTATGGTAGCGCGCCTTTGAGTACGATGTTGCCGCTTTGCCACCGGCGCCGATAAGAGGTAAAGTTAAGGCGCATAGTTGGGTCAATCATAAAAAAATCACTGCAGAGAAATCCGGTTCTTTTCATAAATATTGAATAAAAAAATATTTAAAAAAGATATGTTATTATTCAACGCATTCCTTAGTGGATGGTCTTTTTATTTTTTTTATAAATTAATTAAAACTTGGTTGAAATGTGACCCAAATATGCCTCGATTTTAAAACTATAAACCTAATCGCGTCGTAAATATTAGTTTAAATCATATACTTTCGATAGTGAACAATATTCTAGCGGATGGTCTTTTTAGATTTTTCTTATTCGCCTTTATTAATTTTTAATTGAAATAATTCATCTTACGCATAAAGGTTTGCTTTAATATTCCCCTTATAGCCGTAACAGACGATCCGATTTGGTTGGAGCCAACCGCCCGATCCCGACCAAATTGGAACGTGTGTACGGATGTCGGCCCGACATAATTATTATTAGCTTGTTGGGTGCTTGACGGCCCGATCGCTCATCCGACAAGTAGGGACACGACAAAAGACAAAAGTATCGATACTTTGTGGTTTAATTTAATTATGTGTGCTTAAAGTAATAAATTAATAATTTGGTAAACTAAAATGACTCGACTGCTGTCTACCAAACCACAAATTAGAGAAAAAAATGTATTGTAAAAATTTTGTTTTACTTTTTGTTTGTGTTTTAACAGGGTAACCGTGATTCATGGTTTATTTATTTTCGCACGTTTATTTACGCATTGTACAGTAAGCTCTTTGTCAAGCTATACTATTTCACCTTTGGATCGTTCTTATGTCGCTTGTAATATACCGTAGATATAACTTTGCGGACAGAATTCATAATTTTAAATTCAAAAACAAATCCAACCGCATTCAAATACTGCTAAATAATCACCTGTCTGGATCGGGAATTGAACCCGCCAAATGAAGAAAATGAATATCCTGTATTTTTATGATACCGATCGATAGAGTCGGATCACAGAAATGAAATATCTCTAACAAACATTACCTCAAAAACCATGAAATCTATCTGTACCTATCTATTTATTTTTTATAAACAAATTTTATAAACTTTATAATATAAAATATAAACAAAAGGTTTTAATTTATTTGAGTTTCGCAAAGACAAATTGTGTTTTTGTATTGGCCAAAATAGTACTTTGTATCGATATCGATATAGGTACATAATACTTTTAAGGGCATCCCTCCTGTTGGATTGCCAACCGCGTCGGACCGTCTGTAGGCGCGTCGGCTCCTCATTTGGTTGGATCACGTTGGATCCAACCAAATCGGATCGTCTGTTAGCACTTTTACTCTCACTCACTCACTCATATGTAATCAGTGCGAGACGATCGACGCAAGGTCATTGGGCCTTAAGTTAATTTAAAAAGCGGCGTAGTTGACATTTTAATTTTAGATAAAATCTCACCCCTGTTTTTTATGAATGGAATCGACTGTACCCTCGATTATGAACAAACTATATAAAGGCTTTGCGTAATTTCATTAACGCGTTGTTTAGAAAGCCTACGGTAATCAAATCATACATACTAACCAACCATAGTTACTTATTTGCTGCCTCAATGATATAAAAATAGTTTTGCGTGTAGAGGGCGGAGGTTCTACTGGGACCATAGCTACGCCCTGAGCACGTCCATGATGCTGGGGCTGGTGGCTGTGTTCGCCGTGCCGTCGATCCTCAAGATCCTCGTCAGCACCAGGAAGTCCAACTCCGTGTACACGGCGTACAAGAGATACATGTCCACGCTGCTGCATACTGTGACGTGGTTCGAGCACGAACTGAAGCCGGGCAGCATGTGAGTGTCTGTGTACTTTTAGGGTTCCATTTCCCAAGAAAAAAACACCGGCAAAGTGGACTCGCGCAACGGGGGTTCCATAAAAAACTTATCTAACTTTAGAAGTTCCTTTTTTTTCGGGGGGAAATGCGCAACCGGCCCGTATCCGCCGTTGGCTAGACGGCGGGCGTGTGTGGGGCTGGCCCGGCAGAGTGTCAGGCCGACCCACTAAAACCCCCGGTGTTCTCCCTGCCATTGTGGGCGCGCATGGTATAGGGTCCATACTGCGACTACCACTACCAGCGCGTCCGGGCAAGCCCGACCAAGTTATCGCACGGTCGGGATAACTTGGTCGGGCTTGCCCGAAGCAAAAAAAGTTAAAGTAGTAAGTAGTTAAAGTTATCGCCAAGGGGGGATTGCCCGAGAACACCAGAGCAATCCCCAGACGGACGGCCTTACAGCGGCGTGCACGGGGCGAACCGTGCACGCAGGCCTCCACGGCAGGGTCACTAGGCGGGCATTGCTTGTAAGTGCGAATGCCCGCCTTCGCCTGCCTATTCGTCGACTTTAAAAATTCCTAAGTATGTACATAAATATCAAGGTTTTCAGATTTTTAAAAGACCCTGCTTCTCGCTTTAATGATTCTAGGTCGACAAGAAGTAACCCTATACTATAGGTTTTGATGCCTTTGTGAAATCGCAAAATTTGTGAAAATATACGACATAAACGGCCAGCACCCAGAAATACTTCACCTCTTCGCAGATCTTGGAAGTCTCTTTACGCCGTGCGGACCAGGCACGCGAAGGCAACGATGGCCGCGAAGGTGAAAGGCCTGGGCGTCGTCTCCCAGAGGGACATAGCGATCACCCAGTTCGGCTTCATCGGCTTCTCGGTGCTCAAGCCGGACCGGTTCGGCATCAGGCAGCTACAGCGCGGCGACTGGGTCTCCTACGTGTATTTCTGGAGAGTGATTGGCCATATGATCGGGTTAGAGGACAGGTGAGCATAGCTTTTCACTCAGTCCATGTCTACGATAAGCTCTGTACAGTTCGTTTTGGTTTAAATTATATACCGACCGGTCGAATCAGCAACACCAATGTTTTGACTGATTTAGAGTAGGGTCTGTTTGTAAGTCACGATAAAGCCGAACATGGAAATGAGCTTCAATTGGACTCGTTAACAACTGACAAACTGACTACTTTATGTGTTATAATAGCATTGTTACAATGGCGATTAACTGAGGAAAGACGGTGCTAGCCAGACGTGGACTCTGAAACAGTACCAACAACCAAACCAAGCAGGAGACTTCTGCCCTCATGGGAAATCGACCTCGGGCTTCTTCCAGATCGATATCGGGTGGTGTCAGTCTCAACCACTGGACCACGGAGCTGAAATGGGTAATTAGACTGCACTGGGAACTGTCTTTTTTGAACAACAAACATGCATACCACTGGCCCGCACCGTCAAACTCCCCTTCCTGGGGGACTTTGCTTGGATAAGCGAAACACCCCAGGAAGGGGGATTCGGCGCACGCCTACTGATCTAAGCATAACTGGATTTATCCAAATATCCACCGTACATTCACCGCACCGTACACTCCGTACATAATGGCAAATGAATAAATAAAAAGATCTCGAGTAAATTAATTTGGTCATCCCTGGTCTTGTGGTTACTGTAACGGTCAGGCATTTTTCTATTTTCATTTTTCAAACGTCGCCCCACACTAGGATTTTCTCCTGTGTCGTGGGTGCAGTTACAAACATAGAATATCACATGCACATACGCCCAGACCGGAACAAATTTCTGTAGGCCATACAAAACATTTGTCCCGTACGGGAATCGAACCCGCGACCCGTTGCGCAGTAGGTGATCACTCGACCTCTGCGCTAAACGTGTCGTCGAGTGCACGTTGTACATATGTACATACAATCGTATGCATATGAAAATAATTCCGTCTGAATTCACTCCACGGATATCGTTATAGGTGACAGCATTCCAGGGCACGAACTAGGATTCTTGTGGGTAGTGGAGTCGCAGTGTGGACCTTACCATAAGGGCAGGGAGAACACCGGGGGGTTTTAGTGGGTAGGCCTGGCACTCTGCCGGGAGAGCCCCACACACGCTCGCCGTCTAGCCAACGGCGGGTACGGTGCGGTTACGCATTTCCCCCCGAGAAAAAAAAAAGGTGGTCTCAAGAGGTGGACCGTGCGTAAGAACCGAATACCGAATTTGACAAGCTATCGCCATTGATGTATACGTAAACGTCAATGGTTATCGCTATGGTATTGGTTCGGTAACGCTTGAGAAAACAAGGTCTCAAGATCTTGAACGTTAACAATATACCTATTATAAGACGTATCCGAACGCTTAATAAATTCCTTTTGTTCTATATACCCTCTCTTATTCAAATCACGTTCATTCATAAGCAATCGGAGTAACCCCGCGTCTGCTTCGCTCATTCTTAAAGTTCAAAGTACCTACTTAAGTAGAGTAGATACTTAATTTTTTTATTGCTATCGGTGGTAGACGAGCCAGTGGGCTACCTGATGTTAAGTGGTAACCACCGCTAATGGATATCTGCAATGCCAGAGGCACAGTTCAGTCACTGCCTACCTGGAGAGAAGTGCTCTTCGAAGTGCCTCGTTCGAAGTTGGACATATCGTAGCGCTCAGGAAACACCGCAGCTGGGAGTCCGTTCCAGAGCCTACACGTACGTGGAAGGAATTTTTCGTAGAATAACGAAACATACTGACATTATGGAGAAATAAAATCATAACGGCCTTAATAATAATAATACGGAAACTTTCATTGCGCGTGGCCCCACACGCATTTGGTTGTTTATTTTTGTACCTCAGCTGGGGTCGGCCACATGAGTTTCTGTTATACGATGCGATGTTTGCTCAGTCGTTTCTTTTTTTCAGGATGTTTGCTATCTCAACTTTTTACTCTGTGTCCAGGTACAATATTTGTCGGAATACGTATGAAGAAACGAGACAAGTATGCCAGATGCTGCTCGACCGTGTATACACGCCTGCGTTAGAGAATGTGCCAGAATATTTCGAACACGCCGCTCGCGTCATGCTTGAGGGTATGTATTGGAAGATATTTATATGTTAGAGCTGCTTGACAAATTGATGGCGCCTAAAGTCGACGCCACCAATTCGGCGTTTCGCCGATCTTGGCTGATTTTAAAACCGAATACAAGAGAATAATATTTACCTTTAAGCTGGTCCGGTCTCCGTATGTAGCCGGTCCGTACTTCCTGAGCTAGCTCGAAGGAAGTCGCGGCTCCTGAAGGGCTGCTGTCAATCCACCGAACCACGACTGGATCACTACATAGGCCTATTAGGCCGCCACCGCTCACCTAATTAGCGGACCGATCACTCGCGACATTCGCGATAATATAACCTTTTGGAAAACACTCACAAGCGGACTTTCGCAACCACAATGATTAGGTGCGCCGCGCAAAAAACAATTCAATTACGATTTTTCTTTAGCTAACGCGCCGCGTGGTAACTAGTTCAATGTCATTACAAATTCGACTCGACTGACATGTCACAGCGGTCGGCCGCCACAGGCCGTCACATGCACAGACTATATGCAGTGTTGCCACTCGCTCTTCCTCGAGCGTAAACACACATGTTACCTGTATTCGTATCTGATACAGCTCCCGCGCTATTGCAGTTATTTGGGAGCCGCTAAATGAACACGTTGTACATCAGAAAACTGATTACTGATCCTGAAAGTTCTATACGAGCTTTAAAAAAATATATATTTCGCGCACATTTATAGCAATTTAACCTCTTAACGCTCCAATTCATTAAATTTTAATAAGTCTAGAACACAATTTCCTGCTAGAAATACGCACGCACACCTAACAACCGGTTCTGTGACGCGCGCGAGCGCACATCTTGTTTGCCTAGCGTTTGTGATGTTTGACAAAAATTTACCAACCTATGTCATTTCTTATGACTGCATTTTATTATTAAGATTAATTGCCTAAAAAAAAACTGTAAAATAGATTGTTTGAGTATGCCGCTACAATGTCTAGAATTTGGGGCAACGTTGCCCCAGTTGAGCCACACGGATCACGAAAACGGAACGACATAGCGAAAATCTGTTTACTGATATACCTACCTAGATAGGCGGCAGTTTGTCGGACAAGTTTTAGAATGACCGTTTCAGAGCTCACCTGCAGCAAAGTTGTTGCAACAAAGCCAGCTAGATCTCCAAAACAAAGCGACGTAGCGAAAATCTGTTTGCTGGAATAGTAATGTGGCTGACCCCAGCTGTGGCCTAAAATGGAAAACGAAAAGAGCGAAAATCTGTTTACTGATAAAGATAGGTGGTAGTTTATCGATACTTTATTCAAAGATTCAGCAGTTTATCGAGCCCCAATCCAAAAATTGTAGGCGATTGTACATTACTTTGTGTAGATAGACTAGGAGACCAGATACGAAATGTTGCCTAAATAGGTAATACCTTGACAATATATCATCATTCATCGAGGATTTTCATAAAATCAAATTAAAATAACGGTTACTATTTCATCATTGAATTCGATTGACTCTTTAAAATTAACTTGTTATTGTAAGAAAGTACACAATATAAAAAAAAACGAAACCTCGTGCGTCCAGGACTCCTAGCTCCTGGGCTATTTACCCAAGTAAAAAATTCATTCATTCTCTGGATTGGGGCGTCGACACTCTAAATCTTTGAATAAAGCATCGACAAACTACCACCTATCTAAGTACATATATCAATAAACAGAATTTCGCTATGTCTTTTCGATTTCGAGATCCGCGCGAGGCATCACGCAGCTGGAGTAACCTTACCCCAGCTGGGCCACACATATCTCTGAAACGCGTAAGCGACAAATTCTGAAATTAGCCAACAAACTAATGCTTTACTATTCATTCCAGCAAACAGATTTTCGCTACGTCACTTTGTTTTCGAGATCCAGCTGGCTCAGTTGCAACAACTTTGCTGCAGGTGAGCTTTGAAACGGTAGATCGACAAACTCTGAAACTTGTCCGACCAACTTCCGCCTATCTATATCAGTAAACAGATTTTCGGTATGTCGTTCCGTATCCGAGATCCGTGTGGCCCAGCTGGGGCAACGGTGCCCCAGCTGGTCCACACAGCCCCGTTAAACGCAAGCCTGATGAGAACTGAAACTTGTCCGACAAACAGCCACCTATCTAATATCAGCAAACAGATTTTCGCTGTTTTTTCATTTTCGAGATCCATGTGGCTCAGCCGGGGTAACGTTACCCCAGCTGAGCCACACATAATATCTCTGAAAGGCGCAAACGACAAAATCTGCAATTTACCGACAAACTCTAGACATAGCGGCATACTCAAACAATCTATTTTTCAGTTTTTTTTTTGTGGCCCAGCTGGGGTCAGCCACACCACAACTTTGCTAGCTGGAGCAACAATTTGGAGATATTAAATGCCATGGTCTGGTGGTTGACATCGCCTAATTAAAATAGAAGTCCGGGTTTCGATTCCCCGTGAAATAGTGAGCGAGCTCCATTCGCCTGTTCAACCCCCCAACCACGATCGCTCAAAACCATATTAAAACCGCACTGTAAGCGAGATGGCGCTATACGAAGCAGGAGCGGTGTCTCTGTTTCAATATTATTTTAAGAGGAAATCGTACAGTCCGTTTTTCTATACAAACGTAGTCCCCTGTTTCCTTCCTGGATAATGGCACTAGTTGCTCTATTTTTTCTTCCTATAAAACCAATGGCCACTATTAAACATGTTCCTATGTTTTCCTTTTTTTATTAAGTTAATTATTTAAAGAGATTTTAAACCTTCAAAAACCTAAAAAATCGACCTAATTTTCTGCTTTATTCAAACGTCCAGCAAACAAACTGAAGAAGATTTTATGAAAAAAACAAAATATAGATTCACAGAAAAAGCCTTGCTTTAATTTTTAACGCAAAAAGTAATTAAATAGGTAAATTTTTCGCGGAGAAAACAGGGGCTACGATACGTAAGTATATTTTGTGTATTTTTCATAGGTATTTTCGGTCCCAGCTGCAGTTGTTTCTATCGCGCTCAGTTGTTGTTCGGACACACAGCGCGACAGCAATACATAATAAATACCTATTTTTGAATTCTCTCGACCTTGGTGTTTCCTCTTAACTGTGCAAAGTTACTACAATGCGATATCATAACACAATGCATCGTTGCAAATTTTTAATTACCTATGTAAAAAAGAAACAATTGTCCAAATTTTCTTATCTGACAACATATAATATGTCATACGAACAAAATATATGTTATCTATCAAGCCTAATCGTATTGTATATGTCAGGCATGTGGTCGATAAATCCCACGGTAAACACAGACGCCATGATTTTCATTGTGCGCAACTTGGCGGACGTGCCCGGTTACGTGTACACTGAGGGGGATCGCCGCCGCTTCCAGGATTCCCTGCGCGACCGACTCAAGGGAAAGCCGGAGGCAACGGGTGAGAAAAATTGTTTTTTTTTCCACGACGTTGCAATACTGTTACGCACTGTACTCTTCTCTGCCAGTACGGGACATAGCCACTAAAGCATCTTGCTTTCCGGGATCTGGAATTAATATATATGCAGATATACTTTTTAGATGTGATACTCGTACATCCGGCACGAAGGACCAAAAACTTATTAATCTTTTTTAGGTACAACAGGGAAGCTCTGGGCCTTTAACTCACCTGATGGTAAGTGATGGTGGTAAGCCGAAGACGGAAGCGAGCTTCACCTGCACCTAGGGTTACCAGATGAAAAATCAACAAGTACACTTGTAACTATTTTAGATGTGACATGTCCGGCTCGAAGGACCACAAAACTTATTAACCCGATGAGTAGCTTAATTCAAAATTTCTTGAATATTTCCCAGGTGTGGACTCGTCAGACCTTATTGGCAAGCCAGCGGTTAATGGTTTGCCGTCGTTGCCCCCGCGCATGCATTATATCAGCGATTACGACAGCGTGGAAGCCTCGCCGGCCTACAAGCGGCTCAGCTTCCTCGCCAAATACAAGGTCGCCTTCCAGTTCATACAGGCTGCCCTCTACTCCATCTACTGGTTCCGCGTGTACTTCAACTGGAATTTCCTTTTAGCCGTATGGCTTATTAGGCACTTCCCCTACCTAAGTTTCTTCAGGTTCGGCATCAAAGAGTCTTTCATTGACATCTTCAGAGAGGATGTCACCGATAACACGAAACTCATCCCGAATTCGGAGTATTATAAAAATCAGATAAAGGAGCCTGGCTACAAGAAGTGTTTATAGTCTTTTTGGTATTGGAGAGTGTGTTATATTAACATGAATCGAAAAGACGATGTTAAGTTCGAGAATTTGATATTTCTTGGTTTTAAAAGCTGACAATGAAGAAATGTTCTGGATATGATTATAATAGATTAGATCAGTTATAGTGATAAAAATCCAGAGGGTTTCTATTTGCACACACAATGACATTAATTTTAGATGTAAGAATTCGAAGTTAAGCTGCCTCGCGCTTAATTATAAATGTATATTGTTATTGTTAAATATTTTATTACTTTGTGTATGACTTGCATAGTGTCGTTTAAGAAGCAGCTAAAAGCTCATCTGCTCTCGAATTTGTCATAGTGATATATATATACCTGTGTGTGTGTGTGTGTGTTTGTGTATGTTACTTATAATAGTAGTAAGGTAAATTTATAAATGTACACCTCGTCCCGCATCTACTTAATTTTCACTTCCGCTAGGGTTGGCTGGAAGAGATCTCTTCAAGAGATAAGCTCGCCCTTGTACATGTTTGTTGTATAATATGTTTCTATTTGAAAAATGTGTGTACAATAAAGAATATATATATATGACAGAATTGAACATATCGATAACGCGGTTTGTTATATATATTTAAGGGCCCATGGCGCGAAAAATAGCAAAAAGGCCGTTGGCGTTTTTGATATTTTACGTTAACGTTCCAGTTAACTGACCGGGAAAAAATAAATTTAAATTCTTAAATTATGTGTTTACACAATCACCGTCACCATTTTTCAAATTTACATACCATTTCGTTAAAAAATAGCATCCATTTTACTTAAAATTTAGGTTACACCCACATACCGTTCGTGATTTTTAGCTTCATTAATTAACCCTATTATATTTTAGTTTAACAAATATATAGAACAAAGGTAAGCATAATACTGACACCGTGGTATTTTTTTAAATTATCGTACATTGATTTTTATATGAATTTTTTAACATACATTTATCGATTTTCTTACAAATACTTGGCTCGGGCGCGTCGAAATTCAGTGTGCAATGCAATCAAGACTCGAAGTGAGAGCACGTCGCTTTGAGCTAGCTCCCGGTTACGTAATTATTTGTGTATGTATACAACGCGAAGTCCTACGGAGTAATCGGAGAAGTTGATAACTAACAATTTTATTATTTGTGGCTGCCGTACGAAAAACCTTCAACCTTTTTACAAGCTTTTATTTATCTTTTGCATGTTCGGGTCTAATCTTGCGAGTTAAATTTGACTCACTTCCCGGTTTCCGATTAAGCTGAAATTTTGCATGCATATGTATAAATATATTATGATGACGATATGGAGCTGATCTGATGTTGGAGCTGAAAGGTGGCCATAGGATCTCCGCAATAAAACGACATAGCCCCATCGAGTTTGAGCTCGTTTGATTCGTATTGACGAGAACTTTGATCCTATATGGTAACCAGGGTCTGATGCTGGATCTAGAAGGCTGCCATAGGAACTCCGCAATCAAACAATGCAACCCCATCGAGTTTAGGCTCGTTTGATTCGTATTGACGAGTACTTTGATGCTATATGGTAACCAGGGTCTGATGCTGGATCTGGAAGGTGGCCATAGGAACTCCGCAATCAAACAACGCAACCCCACCGAGTTTGGGCTTGTTTGATTCGTATTGACGAATACTTTGATCCTATATGGTAACCAGGGTCTGATGCTGGAACTGGAAGGTGGCCATAGGAACTCCGCAATCAAACAATTCAACCCCATCGAGTTTGGGCTCGTTTGATTCGTATTGACGAATACTTTGGTCCTACATGGTAACCAGGGACTGATGCTGGAGCTGGAAGGTAGCCATAGGAACTCCGCAATAAAACGACACAATCCCGTCGAGTTTAGGCTCGTTTGATTCGTATTGACGAGTGCTTTGGTCCTATGTGGTAACCAGGGTCTGATGCTGGAGCTGGAAGGTAGCCAAAGGAACTCCGCAATCAAACGACGCAACCCCATTGAGTTTGGGCTCGTTTGAATTGTATTGACGAGCACTTTGGTCCTATATGGTAACCAGGGTCTGATGCTGGAGCTGGAAGGTAGCCATAGGAACTCCGCAATAAAACGACACAACCCCATCAAGTTTGGGCTCGTTTGATTCGTATTGACGAGTACTTTGGTCCTACATGGTAACCAGGGTCTGATGCTGGAGCTGGAAGATAGCCAAAGGAACTCCGCAATAAAACGACACAATCCCATCGAGTTTGGGCTCATTTGATTCGTATTGACAAGTACTTTGGTCCTATGTGGTAACCAGGGTCTGATCCTGGAACTGGAAGGCGGCCATAGGAACTCCGAATCAAACAACGCAACCCCATCGAGTTTGGGCTCGTTTGAATTGTATTGACGAGTACTTTGGTCCTACATGATAACCAGGGTCTGATGCTGGAGCTGGAAGGTAGCCATAGGAACTCCGCAATAAAACGACACAATCCCGTAGAGTTTGGGCTCGTTTGCTTCGTATTGACCAGTACTTTGGTCCTATGTGGTAACCAGGGTCTGATACTGGAACTGGAAGCTGGCCATAGGAACTCCGCAATAAAACGACACAACCCCATCAAGTTTGGGTTTGTTTGATTAGTATTGACGAGTACTTTGGCCCTACATGGTAACCAGGGTCTGATGCTGGAGCTGGAAGGTAGCCATAGGAACTCCGCAATAAAACGACACAATCCCATCGAGTTTGGGCTCGTTTAATTCGTATTGACGAGTACTTTGGTCCTATATGATTTTTCTTGATGAGTACTTTAAGCCTAGCCTAGATAATATCCATACGCAACCCCATCAATTTCTTTTGTGCGACCTTCCCCAATTTAGGTGTCAAATGAAAGAGCTTGAATTGTAGAATGAATTGTAGAATATAGTATATTCTGAAAGACAATCTAATACAAGATGGCCGCGTCACAAATTGACAGATTATTTTTATGTACAATCCCCACAATATGGGTCTGTATATGGGGTATCAAATGAAAGTTCGTAAAATACAGTACACCATGAAAAAAACTAAAACAAGATGGCCGCTATCACAAAAGATTTTTAAAAACAAGCTTTTATTTTAATGTCCTAAAAAAAGAAAATAAACTTTAATTTATTTTTTATTACAATCTAGCGAATTTCTTCAATGCACTAAAAAGTGCGTTGAGCACAAGAAAATATTCATTTCATATTTGTTTATTACTAAATTATTATATGTATATTATATAAATTAATTTGTAGATACAACTAACAATAAAGAACTCGGTAGTCATTAAAATATTTCGTATTATTTGAGTAATTAGTTTAAAAAAGTTTTTTTGAAAACAAGCTTATATTATAATGCCTTTAAAGAGGAAAATAAACTTTATTTTATTACAAGATATATTTTCTTATAAAAATATAAAAGCTTGTCCCGAGAATTAGGATAAACAATAAAACAATTAAAATTTATTTTATATTTATTTTTTTGTAATAAATAACGTTTTGTACAGCATTGTCATACACACATGACAATGCTGTGCAGTCCTGAAATTTAAATGCATATAATTGATCCCTTTTTTGAAAAACTCGATTTCGTTATAACTGCTGCCTCACGGAAACTCGGTGTCCTGAACAAGGTGCGTAGGTATTTTGCGCCGGACCAACTATGCCTGTTGTATAAAAATCAGGTTAGGTCTTGCGTGGAATATTGCTCGCACTCCGGCTCCGCTCAGTACCTCCTCGATGCTCTGGACAGATTGCAGCGTCGCGCTATTCGAATAATTGGCGATGTAGAGGCAACTAACACCCTCGAGCCTCTACAATTTCGATGTGACATCGCCTCTCTTAGCGCCTTTTACCGAATGTTCCACGGGGAATGCTCTGAGGAGCTCTTTAATCTTATCCCTCCCTCTCCATTCCTTAACAGAAACACGCGTAAGGGTCTACGGAGTCATCCTTACACGGTATCCTCCTTTTCATACCGTACCAAGAAATTCCATGATTCCTTCTTCTTTTTTTTTTATTGCTACTAAGTTGGCAAAAAAGCAAACTGCCCACCTGATGGTAAGTGGTAACAGTCACCTATAATACATGTGTCTCGTGTGACATTCGCAGTAAAACTGCAACCCCCACAAGGGCCACAGTGTACGTTGCCAACTTGTGACTTAAGATGTAAAGTCACGGTACCCAGTAATTTCAGTGCCATATCTTACCCTTCAAACCGGAACACAGCAATGCAAGCACTGCTGCTTTGCGGCAGAAATAGGTAAGACGGAGGTACCCAAGCACACGACCTTGGTACAGAGTCTCCCTCCGGTAAGTCTTCTGTCGTTCATCCCACACTTGGAATTCTCTACCTGCGCACGTGTTTCCTCCATCCTACAACATGGGTTCCTTCAAAAGAGGTGTGAAAAACATCTTTTAGGCCGGCAAGGGGCGGGCAGGTTGGATAGTGGATGTCCTCCCTCCTCTATCTGTCAACTCATTTGGGCCTCTTTCACCGCTTAACATCAGGCGGGAGGAGGTCATTTGCCAGGCCCTCCATAAAAAAACTGTTTAAGTACTTTGCCCGTATGTATTTACTTGGTAAGCCTTAAATAAATAAATATTGGTAATTCTAAGAAAAAAATATTTGTTTTTTATAAAATGGGTAAATCTTGCGACAAGCTTTTATATTTTATAAAAAGCTAGCTATGCCGGCGGACTACGTTTCGCCATAATATAAAAAATAGTTTACGACCTATTCTCAGTTCTACCGAATGTGCACAAAAAATTTAATAAAGATCAGTCAAGCCGTTTCGGAGAAGTTTGGTAACAAACACTGTGTCACGAGAATTTTATATATAAGACTAGCTGTGCCGGCGAACTACGTTTCGCCATAATAACGGCGAACTTACGTTTCGCCATAATAAAAAATAGTTTACGACCTATTCTCAGACCTGCTGAATATACACAAAAAATTTCATAAAGATCGGTCAAGCCGTTTCGGAGGAGTTCGGTAACAAACACTGTGACACGAGAATTTTATATATTAGATATATCATGTAATAAATTTAAATTTATTTTCGTCTTATTAGGGCTTTAAAATAAAATCCTAGTGGGACTTTTTTTTTAAATCTTTTTACTATTATTTTATATTTTATCATTTTGTAACCGCATCGCCGCCATTACGAAACTCGACCAAAGTACTCGTCATTACGAAACAAACGAGCCAAAAACTCGATGGGCTTGTGTCGTTTTATTGCGGAGTTCCTATGGCCACCTTCCAGTTCCAGCATCACACCCTGGTTACCATATAAGATCAAAGTACTTGTGAATACGAATCAAACAAGCCCAAACTCGATGAAGTTGTGTCGTTTTATTGCGGAGGTCCTATGGCCACCTTCCAGCTCCAGCATCAGACCCTGGTTACCATATAGGACCATAGTACTCGTCAATACGAATCAAATGAGCCCAAACTCAATGGGGTTATGTCGTTTTATTGCGGAGTTCCTATGGCCACCTTCCAGCTCCAGCATTAGACCCTGGTTACCATATAGAACCAAAGTCCTCGTCATTACGAATCAAACGAGCCCAAACTCGATAGGGTTATGTCGTTTTATTGCGGAGGTCCTATGGCCACCTTCCAGCTCCAGCATCAGACCCTGGTTACCATATAGGACCAAAGTACTCGTCATTACGAATCAAACTAGCCCAAACTCGATAGGGTTATGTCGTTTTATTGCGGAGGTCCTATGGCCACATTCCAGCTCTAGCATCAGACCCTGGTTACCATATAGGACCAAAGTACTCGTCAATACGAATCAAATGAGCACAAACTCAATGGGGTTGTGTCGTTTTATTGCGGAGTTCCTATGGCCACCTTCCAGCTCCAGCATCAGACCCTGGTTACCATATAGAACCAAAGTCCTCGTCATTGCGAATCAAACGAGCACAAACTCGATAGGGTTATATCGTTTTATTGCGGAGGTCCTATGGCCACCTTCCAGCTCCAGCATCAGACCCTGGTTACCATATAGGACCAAAGTACTCGTCATTACGAATCAAATGAGCCCAAACTCGATAGGGTTATGTCGTTTTATTGCGGAGGTCCTATGGCCACCTCCCAGCTCCAGCATCAGACCCTGGTTAACAAATTGGACCAAAGTACTCGTCAATATGAATCAAACGAGCCCAAACTCGATGGGGTTGCGTCGTTTTATTACGGAGTTCCTATGGCCACCGTCCAGTTCCTTCATCAGATCAGCTCCATGTTATCATAACATTGCATTGTCACGATATACATATTATTATGTGCAAAATTTCAGCCCAATCGAAAACCGAGAAGTGGTCAAATCTACATACATACATACAGTGCAAGCTAAATAAAAGCTTGTAAAAATAAAAGTTGATCAAACACATCCCTGTATTTACTATAGTATAACACAGTAAATAATAAACACCTATTAAATTCAAAATTAACATCTATGATATTTTGCTAGGCGGCCGTACCGATTGCGCGACCGAGTGCGCTTGTGTGCGTGAGCGACGCACACAAACAGAGACTAGAGAAATTTACCTAAACTAGCTCGGGCTCGCGCGGATGGTGGGCCCTTAAACAAGTAATGGACTCAATTCTGTGCACCCGCCGTCTCAATAACCTAAAACTAAAATTTCTAAATTTAAACTTAATTTAAATGGCCGGTTAAGCAAGTGCTATTCTACGGTGACAGGCCAACTAAATTTAGGCAGAGCTTAGGCGTAATTCTAAGATTAGTTTTAATTGTGTTTGTGTTGCTATCGTAAAAATATTAAAAGCAAATTAATGGATGGATTTTGTCGTTAAGGCAACCAAAACGGGTTTATGTTTATATAACAATTAATACATTTAATGATTTTTATCTTATTTTTAACAATATAATTGTAACTACTAAAAAATTATTTTTATTTTCCTATTCATTTAAGGCAAAAACAATCAATTTCGGCAAAATTAAAACGTCTTCCTCATTTGTTATTCGGATTTGTATTTTTCGTTACCAAAATGGCGGATTTTAGCAAGGTTCTAATTTTAATCGGGATGATTTTAGTCGCCGCTTAAAAATAGTCACTTCAGGATGTTTACGCGGAAAAATCTCACGTCTGGAACAGCGTTTGGACGGCTAAAGCTAAGTTGAATTGACCGTCTAAAATTAGAAACGTCAGATTCAAATTAGCAATGTCCGTTGAATTTGACAGTTACCGTAGAATAGGATAATGGTTTAGCGGCACCTAAATAAAATTAAGCAATTTAGCGGCCACTTCAGAATTGAGTCCATTATCTCTATATTTTGATTTAATGGTGTGACGGGTATCAAATTATTAATTAGGTAGTTCATTGCCTGTAAATATTATAACTGAACTCATTTAGGTACTGACGTAATTAATACAAGCAACGTTTTTTTCTTGTAATATACAATTTGGAGATAAGACACTGTCAAAAGGAGGTCTTCAGTATTTGCCCAAATCATGTACCTAGGTACAAATTATATGAAAAGAACGATAATAATGTGTTGAAAATGACCCAAGGGCTAAAATCTTTTCAAACTCAATAGATTTTGCAAAAAAATAAGATAAAAAATGATAAGTGAATGCGAAACTTCGTGAAACGAAACGTGATTAGCTATGGACGTCAAGGTTTGACATTGACAACCAGTCAATGTTATGGTCGCTTGACAATATTTTCACTTAAAATCTTCTTCATAATATAGTTTTTTAAGAAGTTGAAGTTCTTCGAGTTTGTTATGTGTGTGTGCCAACATCTATTGCGACCGCTTACAAATCACCAGTAGAATTCTAATTATGAATTTGATACGTCAAATACAATACACATCCTAATGACTTTTCATTTTTTTCTATTTTGATTGGGTAAAATAAACACCATACTACAGACTATGTGACATTAATTAACAAGATTTATAACGCTTTGGAATATGGACTTGTTACGAGTTTTATTGTAATATTTGTTATAATTAAGTAAAACCCCTATTTTTATTATTTTAATAGTTGGAAAACCTTTACTAAACAGGTTTGGAGAATACACTTCGCTAATGCGCTTTATTTAATATTGATGCTATGTTGCCAGTTATCAAAATGTTTAAGTCATAATTTTAGGTGATACAAATGGATCAACGAAATTATTTTTATTATTTTATGAATTTTCAGATTTTTTGACATACAGAACTGTAATAAAATCTGAGGTACGTGTTTTGGGCACAGTTGTATGGAAGATCCTTTGCATACAAAATAATTAAATCTCTACTATGATTTTTTTTGTTGATTGTTGCTTGCATTGTTGTTTCCTTCTTTTAATAATATAGAATAGATATACACGGTTATTTTTTTATCATACTGGAAAATTTTAGAGGCAGCTCGGTAGACGCAAGATGACTCATATCAATAAAAAAAACATGTGGTTATATTTTTTTAATTTTATCCGCCAATAATATTAAATTATAGACATTGTTCTTGTTTACTACAAGATAAGGTAAGATTATGAATGAATAAAGCATTTACTACTACGGGCTTAGAAAATGCGGCAACGTCGCATTATTAATTTAAGCAAGATCAATCTACAACTCGTTTGAAATAAGAGTTATTATTGCACTAGACACTACAATAGTGAAAGACAGAGACAGTCGGCGCCGGCGCCGAGCGCCGGCGGCGGCGTTTTGTTGTTTGCTGTCGCTTGTCGGCACGAGCCGGCCGGCTTTAGTTCGCCTTTGACCCCGGCGCGTGTGAACGTATTGCGATGTCGCGCCCGCGCTTGACGCGCGGCAATCGGGCGCATTCGGAATTTTAGTTTCAAGTTAACACATCTCGCGAATACACAGACCTTACTCCGGTAGACCGTAGACTTTTACTTGTGAAGTGAAATTAAGTGTTTGGTGTAAGAAAGTGAACCCACAAACGTAAGACTTGGAAGCGAAAACTGCATTTCGAGACGTTAAACACTAACCAAAGTGATATGTTGTTGTGGTCATGTACAGTTTTAAACGTGCACGACTATGTATGAGTTAGAGGACTTCCTTTAAATTTAGAACTCTTTTGTTATTAGAACTAAAGTTGATTTAAATTGTTTCCTAGGTAGGTAAGTATTTAAAGTTGATTCCAATTTTTTAACTACGCCAAAACAACCTTCCATAACCGTAATACCTACTTAGTACTGTTTGTTTTCTTTAAAAACTTTGTTTTGCCGGTCCTAAGCCCGTAAAGTAGGAAGGTGAAATTGTGATCAACTCAGTGATGACTTTGAATCGGCGACGTTGTTGCCAGTTCGCGTTCATTCAATGTTTTGCCTACAACTTCACTCAGTGTCCATACCAGTGCAGTATTTTTTGGATATTTTAGATAATAAATATCTAATTAAACAGGTGAGTAAATTTTATTATTTATGGTTAAATAATTCTTCTACCGTGTCCTGAAGCCACCCTTAAAATAACCAGGGTGATAAAAAAATAACCGTGTATATATAGAATAAATATATAATATAGATAGATTATATATTATAGACATACTGGGTATATCCGTCAAAAAGGACCATTAAAACATATCACTTAGTTGGCAGACAATTCAAATAATTATGTAATACATATACTTAGTATAGTATAACATGTATTTGAGATATTTTTGACAAATTACTGATATCATGAAAAGAAACATACTTTAGTATTATTACTATTTCAGTATTGATTCGCTCACAGGAACGTTGTTTACAAACTCACGATGGGGATGTAATCTTGGCTATACAGCATGTACATTTATCTACAGTATAGTATCTATATTGTGTTATATATGTGTATGAATCAATTGAGATATTTTCCAATTCTTGATTAATTAACTAATTGTCTAATTCGTGGTACCTAGTTATTGTAAATGCTATTGAAGTGATGCAGTCTAGATCATGATACTGATAAGTTTATTATTATTATACAATGTAGTAATCTATGCTCAATTTTAATACATACTGTAAGTAGATACGATTTACTAGAATTAGTTTGATTTGTGAACAAAATTTACATTTTTGGTTAAAAATTCTGTATAGGGTAGAAATGTATACTATTAACGCTATTTAAGCGCAAAGGTCGATATATTTTCTAAAAGTTACCATAAATTAATATAATTATTTCTTTGGTTCTACGGAAAGCTTTTCTAATGTAAAAAATCATTATAATGATGTATTTTAACCTAATTGAATCATTATGAATAATTGGAGGCCTTTATAAAATTGCAATACGTAATGTAATCGTAGTTATAACATTGTAGCTCTAGCTAGGTGATGATTTCAACGATTTTTTAATATTTTTAAATATACAATGATCAAATTTTTTTGGTAGTTTTTACATTTTTTGTTGCTTCCTTTATGTCCCTTGAAAGGTTTTTTGGGGTTCCATACCGCAAAAGGAAAAAACGGAACCCTTGAACGGAACGGTCCGTCTGTCTGGTAATCTCGGGAGCGCGTGGAGGTATCGATTCGAAATTAACACCATATATTCAGGTCTATAGTCCCTTGAAACTGTGGAAAAATCAAACTTATTACAAGTTAGCTTAATAAAAGATACAGCCGTTTATGCTGAAAGAACGTATGTTCCTCTCAAGGGAATCAAAATTCCCTCGCGACCCGTGCACCCACTGGCTTCACCCACCAGTGGGTGTAGGAGCAATTCCTGTTTACCCCTGTACCCACTGCGCATGCATTGTCAACGACACCACCAAACCGCACCACTGTGGTGTCGTTTACATTTTCTTTTAGGTAACTACACCACAGTAATGAAGTTCTAATACAAAACTTATGTATGCATTTATCGATATAGTATTTTATTTTGCTTTGTTATGAAGTTACGTTATGATTAATTTTGTTTTGTTGTAAAGTATACAATTATTATTTTATTTTGCTTTGTTATGAAGTTATGTCATGATTAATTTTGTTTTGTTGTAAAGGATACAATTATTATTTTTTTACGAATTTTTTGCGAAGTCGCCAAATTTCAGCGACATTACTTAATAATAATTAAAAATTAAAACAACGATTTGTTTTTATACGCGTTAGACATCAATAGTCGGCAGTGGTGTGGTTACCTAAAAAAAATTGTAAACGACACCACAGTGGTGCGGTTTGGTGGTGTCGTTGACAATGCATGCCCACTGCGTTAAGGTTGGAATTAATTATCAATAAAATATCGATGTTTAAATGAAAAATAATACGATAAGTCTATTAATTGTTTATCAAAACTAACGTGAACAAACTAAAGGAGACTGGGATTACATTCCAACAGATTCAATCTCTACATACTATTAGACCTATTAATATAATATCTCATTTGCCACTTTTTCATCATAAAACAAAATACGATAAAATGGGATGTCATCTATCTTTCAAATATCTTTGCTGCAACCTGCAACAGATAGTTCGTGTGCAATATTTTGTATTATGTAGTTAGGTTATAGTGTATCTCTTTTTGTTTCAGAGCTCCTTAACAATCATCAGAATCATTAGTCATCATTGGTGAACAATTCTTTCAAAATTTTTCGTAATTTTTGTTACGTATCTATCTTTCACTTGACGCTGGCATAATTAACAAATTGCCATAAAAGGGGATCAAAAAAAAATATATTTTGTATTTGAACTGCATAATGACAACGGAAATAAAATTTTTATACGTATCGCAAACGCGGCAAAATACTATTATTTAGAGGACCCAATATGTGAAACATAAAGTATATGCTAACAAGTCGTCAATTTGGAATTGAACTTTAAAACAAAAGCTCAAATGCAAAGGATCTATTACTATTAATGAAGGGAGTAAATTGTTTATCCTAATCCTAATAATAGGTATTAGTCTCGGAGCAATCCGTTTAACTCACCGGTACAATTTAACCGCCCACCAGTCTCATGTTTAAGCTACAGTAAGATTTCGACTGTATGGTTTTGTGTATGGTACAATTTCCGGATGGCGGGTAACAGTGTACCGATGAGTTTATTTGCAGACATTTTTTTTCAAACGCAAAAATTTCTGAATGGATTGGGATGAAATTTGACACACAGATCAGAATGTCTGTCAGATAGTATCGAACTATGTTGCCGAAAGGAGTTTCTTATCATGTTTTTACAATGAGCAATGGCTCATCGTTGGTCCAGGGGTTCCGACGCTAACGATTCTTATCATTTTATTTTTTTGTTATTTTTAGAATAATGAGAACATCAAAACTGTATCTCACATTAATGAATGTAAACCTGATGATTACAAAAATGAAGTAGCGATGGCTATGGACAATGCAAGAATTGATGCTTGCTGCAACAACGTGCAAACCTATTACAAAGATTTCTAAAAAACATATCGAGCCTTTAAAAGACAAAGGTCATGCGATTTTAACTCCCGTGCCATCATTTAATAATGCTAAACATTCGTTATATAATAGTAGAAATCAACATTATCAAGTACGGAAAACTGTTTATAATAAACTCCATGAAGTTGAAGTACCGATTAAATTTGAACAGTATTTAAAAGCTGATTATTACGAGCCGGACGATAACATTAGAATATTAATTTTTGCTACAGAAGATTCATTAAAGCTCGTGAATGAAGTAGAAGAGATTTTTATAGATGGTACTTTCAAGTCAGTCCCCTTTCCATTTTATCAGTTGATCGTAATACATGCCGAAAATGGAAATAACTCCGTGTTTACTAAAGTCTATCCTTTATTATATGTGCTACTTCCCAACAAAACAGAGAAGACATATTATACTCGGCTTCGTCCTCGGGATTAGCAAATAATACTTGTAGTAACGCCTAGTGATACGCCAGTCACGCACTTTATTTGAGGGTATAAATAAAATTTAAAATGAGTCTCACGTCAACAAGGTGGGCGACCTATCCGCTCGCTTCATTCGCTTTTTAGTGCTCGCCACGATCACACTCTCGCGTCTTAAAAGTTTTTACTTTAAGTGAGGTAGTGCTTATTTATAATGCCTAAGCGGAAAAGTGAGGAGGATTGTCAAATCTGTTGTGTAAGTTTAAAAAACTCGAAGTGTTACGAAGATGCCGTACGCGGAGTCTCAAGGTTAGTCATTGTGTGAATAAGTGCATTTATTAGTGACTATGGCCGAAAATGTCATTTTCTATTTGCTGCCCGTACAATGCTCGTTTGATAACGGGCAGAAGTATGATAAGTCAGCCATCTTGTTATATTCTCATAAGTACTAGAGAAACTTAATTAGTTAATGACGAATTATACCTATAATGGTAAATTTGTCACGTTTTTATTTTTTTGCTGGTTTCCTCTGAAATGAAGTTTTATAATCCAATGAAATAGTTTTACGAAAACTGTTAAATAAGATTTATTTCATACCTACCTAGTGGGCTTATTTTGTATGAATTTTTATGACACTATATCTCTAAGAAGAAAGTTTACTAAATAATAGTTATTGCTACAGTGATTATTCACTAAACTGGGCTTGCGTACCTCTCTTTGGGGTTGCACTACCCAATAATAATTTTGCGAACAGTATTTTAGGATTGTTCCTTAACTGATTAGCAGTAATAATAATTATCCAATCGTAACATGCACCTACTTTTTATGATTATATACTAAAGAACAAATACAGTATATACATAGTGGTAATGGTTACCTATCCTGGTTTGCGAACTTCTCTTTGGAGCTGTACTACCTTATGGTAATGGTAACCTCTCCGGGTTTGCGTACTTCTCTTTGGAGCTGTACCACCCTATAAATTAGTCTCGCGAACAGTACTTTGGTCTGTTTCATGACTAATGGAGATATCGGTGTATTCATAGTGGCAATGGTTACATATCCGGGTTTGCGTACTTCTCTTTGGAGCTGTACCACCCTATAAATTAGTCTCGCGAACAGTACTTTGGTCTGTTTCATGACTAATGGAGATATCGGTGTATTCATAGTGGCAATGGTTACATATCCGGGTTTGCGTACTTCTCTTTGGAGCTGTACTACCCTATAAATTAGTCTCGCGAACAGTACTTTGGTCTGTTTCATGACTAATGGAGATATCGGTGGTTTTCAGAGCAAGAACGTAATAACAACGTTTTAAACCTGCAGGCCTATTACGATCTCACGGTTTTCAAATAATATCATATGATATCATAGTGCAAAGCAAAAATTATGATTTTCGGTCAGATTTTTGATCATTCGTTCGTTATATGATATTGACATCATCGAAATTATGCCATAGTAATGATATCATTGGAGATCGGTAATACGAAATGAAGCATTTCATGATTTATTATGCCATGTCATACGATGAAAGATTATACAGGGTGTCCCAAAAAATAGTGTCAAGCGAAAGTCCAGAGTTAGAGCACCTCTTGGAGTACCCGAATCACCCCCATGTATGTTCCGCGATTATTCGTAGTTTTAGAGTAATAATTTTTTTTCTGACTTTTTGAAAATTTCGATCTAAAGAACTTAAAAATTTTTAAATAAATAAAAGTTGAACATATTTTAATATTTTTCTTTATGCCACTGAATTATCTTTAGTGCTTCTTTTATGTCTAAAATTATCAGCTTCGTAACTTTAGTGGAAATTTAGAAAACAGTAGTGTAAAGTCAAAATTTGAATGTTAGTGAATAATTACTTAAAAATTCATCTTTAAATTAAAAATCTAAACAGGCGAATTCATGGTTTCTAAGTATGTGTAAAAACTTCTCTGGACTCTGCTTTCATAATAATTAAAAAAAAAGTACTTAATAGGGCTACTTTGGCTTAAATCGGCCATCAAAGACAGCAAGGTGAAAATTTCATAAAACTCGACTTTGAATATTTTTTTTTTAATTCCAATTATTTATTAATACACCAAAAATGATTGTAGAAAAGCTAAAAATTTATTATTTGAAGGTCAAAAATAACTGTTCCTGCTGCCATCTTTAATAACCTTTGAAGGTTTATTATAACTTAATAAATGAAACAAAACATTATTTTCAAAGTAATTATTCGATCGCTTAAAGAAAGTTTTCAAAATGACGACCTTCGTGCTCAATACATATTCTACATCGTCTAAAAAAGTTTTCTTTTAAATTTATAAATGCAATTCTGTTGTTTTTTATTGTTTCTTCCGCTTGTCTTAATTTTGTTCTTAACACTGTGACGTTTGTAATGTCCTTGGCGTATACTAATTCCTTGTAGTATCCCCAGACGAAAAAATCTATGGGGTTCAAGTCGGGGGACCGTGGCGGCCACGCAATGGGCCCTCCACGACCGATCCATCTGCCTGGAAATGTTTCAGACAAATGTTGTCTTACATTTCTAGCAAAATGGCATGGAGCGCCGTCGTTTTGAAAAATCATATTTCTCCGCGTTAATAGGTCTACATCTTCTAATAAGACGTCGAGATCACGTCGTAGAAATTGCAAGTAGGCCTCGCTGTTCAGTCGGTCCGGTAGTTCGAACGGACCAATCAGCTGTCCGTTTAGGATGCCTGACCACAAATTGATACTAAATTGTTCTTGGAAATTAGATTCCCTTGTGATGTGTGGATTTTCAATACTCCACGAATGGTAGTTATGCGCATTAAACACCCCACATCGCTTAAAATGTGATTCATCAGTCCATAGAATATTTTTAAAGAAATTTTCGTTTTCAGCTTGTCTCCGTAACATTTCCTGACAAAATGCCACCCTTCTCGGGTAGTCTGCGGGCTTGAGCTGCTGAACTTTCTGGATGTGATATGGGTGAAAACGCTCTTGATTAAGTATTCGATGTACTTGTGATTTCGGAATTCCGATTCGACGTTCTATTGTTCTTACACTAACTGATGGGTCTCTCACCACTTCTTCGACCACTGATTGGACAGTATCTGGGTCACTCATTTCAGATGGGCGCCCCGATCTTCTATCTGGTAGGCGTCCTTCCATGTAAGAGTTATGTACTCTTAAAATCATGCGATGATCAGGCCAAGTTTCAGGCTGAGGTCCACCTCCATTTTGTACTTGCTGCCGGAACAACCTGGCTGCTTCAGAAGCATTTCCTCTTGCATATCCATAAAAGTAATGCATAAGAGCATATTCTTGCGATGAAAAAGACATCACAAAATGAAGAGCTTCAAAAGTCCGTTAAGAATGCCAAATTTGTCAAAATCCCGTATTCACACAAAACCAAATCGTAATCGCACTCAAGGTCCGTAAAGAAAGCAAAGTTCGTCAAATAATCACAAATGAGCGTATCGTACGTAAGGCGCAAACAAAAGCAGGCAAACGACTGGCGCCAGAACACAATAGGCGCTCGGACTACACCCCCCGCCTCATCCCCTTGTCACAAAGAATAGCATTCCTCAGTTACAGTTATCCATTTCGCCAATGAGAGTGAGAGAGATAGCAATAATGCGGTCTCTTTCATATCCTCTCACTCGGGCAATTTTTTAGCAGGTAAGTACTGCGTTACATCCAACACTACAACCGATGTGATCCGCGAGAAAAATATTTAAATATGGGTTTCATGTAGTTAATTTTTGCTAAATTGTAATTAATCTGAACCTTAGATATTATAAAAAGACCAGATATTTTTTTTTATCATCTGATAGGAATTTGGTAAATTTTATGAAATTTTCACCCCGCTGTCTTTGATGGCCGATTTAAGCCAAAGTAAGTACTATTTAATTTATATTAAGTACTTCTTTTTTTAAATGATTATGAAAGCAGAGAGTCTAGAGAAGTTTTTACACATACTTAGAAACCATGAATTCGCCTGTTTAGATTTTTAATTTAAAGATGAATTTTTAAGTAATTATTCACCAACATTAAAATTTTGACTTTACACTACTGTTTTCTAAATTTCCACTAAAGTTACGAAGCTGATTATTTTAGACATAAAAGAAGCACTAAAGATGATTTAGTGGCAAAAAGAAAAACATTAAAATATGTTCAACTTTTTTTTATTTAAAATTTTTAAGTTCTTTGGATCAAAATTTTCAAAAAGTCAGAAAAAAAATTATTACTCTAAAACTACGAATAATCGCGGAACATACATGGGGGTGATTCGGGTACTCCAAGAGGTGCTCTAACTCTGGACTTACGCTTGACACTATTTTTTGGGACACCCTGTATAATTGGCCTACTGCTCGATGGGATTATTGGTTCTGAGCCACGTTCGGAGATGCAGGTCGACCTCGACCCAGAACCCGCCGAAGTGGCTACGCCCGCCGTTTATATCTTCTGTGCCGTCATGACGGTCACCCCCGTGGTGGTCGCCACCACCGCCACCACCGCCGCCGCCGGCGCGCCTGAGCAAGTGACGGATACCGACGAGCCTGGGTCAGCTAATGCGATGCTAAACACCACAATACTTGAAATATTAGGCGAGGATCCAACTATTTCGAATACTTTTGGAGCCAACATTCACAAAGACTTTGCAGTTAAGTTGGAACACACATTAATGTGAAATACCTTTCGCCGACTAACTGCAAACTAATTAATGCTCCCGTAGGTACTGAATGCCGAAATTAAGGTGGCTATCTCCGATATAAACGCTAAACGTTATAAAAATATCGAAATTAGGCAAAAACAAGTTTCTACGGCTATTTCATGCTTGAACCAAGCTATTAATTCGCTGACCTCGAAAAATAACAGTGACCCAGAATTAATAAAAATGTTGATGGACACAGAACGTATTCTCTGTGACTTACAATACCGGATTCAGTCATACGACGGAATTTTATTCTGTCTTCCCTTAAAAAGGACATGAAAGACCAGCTTCAAAATACTTAACCATTTTTTATTCATTCATTAGGCGAAAACCTGTCAGAAATTATTAAGACTGCAAAGGCGATAAATAAATAGGGTGCAGAGTAAAAAAAAAAAAAAAACTTTAATAAATTTATAAAAGCAGATCAAGAAGAAGAAGATCATTTAAAAATTGAAAATTTACGATCAGTGCTAAAATTTAAAACAAAAAATTGTTTCATGACAAAAATAGATTTAAAAGATGCCTTTTGACCCTAATTCAAGAAAATATTTAAGATTTCAAATTGAACAAGAACTATTTGGCTTGAGTACTGCACCATCAAGGCAATAAAACCAATTGTCCAATTACTCCGTTCTGCGGACCTAAAATCAACTAATTATTTAGATAATTATTGGCCAAATATACAAACCAAAAAATTAATTACCTCTCTTTGATTTTAATTAACGAGGCCAAAAGTTTAATGATACCTAGTAATATATGTACAATTTTAAGGTTTCGTTCTAATCTAGACTAAAAATTTCCAGATCACAAATCAGAAATTAAAAAAAAAAAAAAAAAATGGTTAACTCTTAAAAGATGTTGAATACGTCAATTCGCACAAATAGTCGAATTACTAGTCTCAGTTTGCCCGGCTGTAGAATACACTAGCCTTATACTAAAATATTCGAGCGCATTAAGTAATTAAACTTAAAATCATCATTAATGATAATTATGATAAATTTATAAATATCCCTAGGAATGACGCAATACAAATACCGTTTTGTAAAATCAAACATGATACACATGATCTGGAAATTGATGCATTTCCTGGGCCGATTTTAATTTTTATGCTTTCACCCCGTTCTCTGTCATTGTATAGCGGGGAACTTATGCGGACGGCGTGGAGTGTACCGCCGATATTAGCATCTATATTCCAAAGTTCTTTTAAACAATATAATGTTTATTTACGGCGCTGGTTCAATTACTGTAACGACAATAATTGTGACTTGTATAATCCTTCAATTCCACAAATAATTTATTTCAACAAACTATTATGAAGAGGGAGCTCAATATGGCACGCTTAACTCCTATAGATCCACGCTCGCCCTGCTTAGGGGAAAATAATTTACGAGAAGATGACAGAGTAAGAAGATATTTTAAAGGAATATTTCGGTTACGCCCTCCCTTGCCCAAATATGTGGGATACTTCAATAGTTATTAATTATGTCAGCCAATTTTACGCCAATGAAACATTGTCTTTTGAAAAACTTTCGAAAAAACTCATCACTCTCATTGCGCTGTTGACAGCACACAAAGTACAAACATTGTCCTAGATTAATATTAAAAGTATTGAAATCTTTCCTTCTCTTCATAAGTGCTAAAAAGCCTTATAATGCTGTCGGTTCCCAAACCTTAAGTCAGTGAATAAAGAACACACTGCGCGATAGCGTTTTTGATCTAAACATATTTACCGCGCACAGCACGCCGCTACATCCGCGGCTCATCACCTAGGTGTCGGCCTAGATCAAATAAGACGAACCGCTGGATGGAGCGGCTCTTCAAGCACATTCTATCGATTCTATAATAGAACCATAAGTAATGTCAATACTAATGGAAATAATTATTTTGCTAGAACAATTGTTAATAATACGAGTAATTCAAATGATGATTGATGTTTATTCTTATTAACATAAATTAATGAAAATTCAGGAATAAACAAAATATTTCACACTATTATCTCTAAAAGTCTACAAGTATTATTTGCTAATCCCGAGGACGAAGCCGAGTATAATTAATGATTAAACGAACTTACCTGTACGTGAAGTTCAATCATAATTATACGAAGGCTTCGTCCGAAGGGATTAGCAACCCTCCCTCCCAACTACAAGTCCCCATTTTTGTGTGAAATATTCCGGATGCGGCTACTCTAAACTAAATGAAGCGAGCGGATAGGTCGCCCACCTTGTTGACGTGAGACTCATTTTAAATTTTATTTATACCCTCAAATAAAGTGCGTGACTGGCGTATCACTAGGCGTTACTACAAGTATTATTTGCGAATCCCTTCGGACGAAGCCTTCGTATAATTATGATTGAACTTCACGTACAGGTAAGTTCGTTTAATCATTAATTATACAGTAATGTTTGATTTGATAACAACAGTCGTCCCATATTTCAAGTCAAAAATAGTTCACGCCGATTTTGAATTAGCTATAACTAATGCACTTAAAACCTTCTTTCCAAAAATTATTGTTGTTCGTTGCTACTACCATTTCACAAATAGTCTTTGGAATAATGCAAAAACCCTATGCATTAAATGTAAAACTTTACGACGCATCGTGGGTTTATGTTGCAGCAGCTTACCGCTTTTACCGAATAATATGATTTTTGAGGGCTGGACCTTACATTACTAACGAATGTAAAGACATTAATGATAATAAATTTAAAAATGTTTGTTTCATATTTCGAAAAATTTAACCTAAAAGAAAAGTTCATCGACGAATGGTGCGTGTATAACAAACGTCACAGAACAAACAATGTTAGCGAAAGCTGGCATTCTGGGATTAATAAAAAATCAATAAAAATTGTGACAGTTGCAAAGTTATTATCCAAAATACTTGCACCAAATAACAAATTAACTGATAGACGTGATGTAATTATCAATTGAGAGATAATAATCAAATTATTAATGCGCAGATGCAACTATTAAAGAATGAGATAAGCATTGGGCATTTTTTAGACAAATTGCGTTAATTAAAGGGTTTTTCAATAGGCGCGGGTAGATTTGTGGCCATTTGTGGCGACACGTAGCTGCTATTTTATTTTGATGACATATCTCACAACTTTTGTATATTATTTAGTTACTTATGCCAAATTACCATGGCAAGTTGGAATGTAATCCCAGTCTCCTTTAGTTTGTTCACGTTAGTTTTAATAAACAATTGACTTATCGTATTATTTTTCATTTTAATATCCGAAATTTTATCGATAATTAATTCCAACCTTAACGCAGTGGGTACACGGGTAAACAGGAATTACCCCTATACCCACTAGGGGGTGCACGGGTCGCGGGAGCAGGGACCGGAAAACCCGTTCATTTGCTTAAGCCGTTCGAAAGGGTAACCCATTCGTATGGTAACCCAGTGGGCTCGGTAAGCCGTTCAACAGGTTTCCCAACATTAACGATAACCCGTAAAATAGGGGTTACCACCCACAACAATAATTTACCGCTTACCTAATCTTAAAGGTTTTTAGTGTTTATGCGCTTAACCGCTTACTGTTCGGGTTAGGGTAACCCTTTCCCTCACGCACACCGAGCGATTGAAATAGCACTGCGGGCGCAATAACGCCAGCGTTCGGTCGCGACCTTCGGCAAATATGCGGTGCAAAAGCAATCTACACGCGATATACCTAAGGTCTAAAATATTTTTTACAAATTAATCAGCGTTTAGAACGGTAACCCATTTGGGGGTTTTTGATATCGGTTAGCGGTAACCCGAATTAATTCAATCGAAAGGATTAATGTGTAAACCGGTAAGCCGTTTGAAAGCTTACCGTAAGGCAAAGGGTTTAAAAACCCAGCATTATAAAATACCCCATCAAAACCCTAAGGTTACCGGCTATAACGGTAACCGGGTCCGGTCCCTGCGCGGGAGTCAAAATTAAGGCCTCTGCCTCGAATTTTACGGGCAGCGGAGCGGCGGCGGCGGCGCGGTTGCGGCAGGATTTTATGCGTAAAATCAAATGGACCGGCCCTCGGAGACAGGCGGCGCGGGAGCCGGCGACGAGCGGTGCACTCCAGTCAAGCGGTGACCGCCCGTACGTCTACAATAGTCTACATTGATACTAGTGTTGTGAATTGATTTTTGTGACGTTTCGGAATGTCCTCGGACGTGATGGAGCAAATTATATTAGCTATTTTTGATAGGACACCGATATGGAACAGCAAAGAGATATAAACCACATATTTGAATAAATATTATTTTGACATTTCTGCTTGAGATATACCTCTATATCGCTTTGGATTAATGTCAGACTCTAAATCGCCCTTGATAGCTTCAAGAATATAGTCAAAAGTTTGTACACTCATTCTGGTATAGTCGTAGAATTTGTCGGGCTAAGGTCCGATAAAACTCGCCTTTTATTTTCCTTGCCCTATAGTAGCTAGGGATTCACATCTTTTTTGCCCACAATAAATCGAGTGTTAGAGTGCGTTTCATCAAATAGTACCTTTGCCGTTATGTTGGCAGCAATGTTTTCCAGTGTTGTTCTCCAATCAAATGAAAGTTCATAAAATCTGCAGAAGCATCTTCGCGTGTTGATTGTGTAAACAGACAAGGGAGCCAACATTACGGCAAAGGTACTATTTGATGAAACGCACTCTAGGAATAAATTAGTCAAAAAGATGTCGCTGTTGTTCAGACATTTCGTTCGCGAACAAAAAACAAATACGAGTATCTCGACGACACAACAATACGCCGCTATAGTGCCGTGCGATCTAGCCGCTGGTTTCGAGAACGGCTGCCGTACCGCCTAATGGCCGGTTTCAATATTCTATCTATCTCTGGATTAGGTTACTAGCGATAGGCATTTGACATTAGCTCCATACAAAATACGTCAAAATTCTATCTTTAGCAAATCCACATATAGATAGGATATTGAAACCGGTCGTAACTCATAGCGATCACTCGCTATCGCTGTCGTGACATTAGAACATGTTACGCGCCACACCGCCTCAGCCAATCGCAAGCCAGCCAAAGCCAGCCAATCAGAGCCAAGCACGTGCAGCCATTTGCCAGCCAGCCCAAGCCAGCCAATCAGAGCCAAGCACGTGCAGCCATGTGCCAGCCAGCCCAAGCCAGCCAATCAGAGCCAAGCCAAGCTAGCGCCTTACTATCGGAGAAACTATAAAATGCCGCGCCATCTTATATTTAGATCACTTCTCTGTTTTACTGTTGCTAAGACGGAGCTCTGCCCGATTGTAAATCGAAATTAAATCAGTGTGATTCTGCAACGTCTGCTTTTTATTTTATCACGTTACATATCAGAAGTGGGATAAATATTTAAAAAAAACCCTAATACGTAGTTACGTCAATGCGTCGAGTGTAGGCCGCCTGGTCCGTCCGCACGAATGGGGTAAATCTCCGCGTGAAGATTCATCCGAGACAAATAGTGAAAACGAAGACAAAGTTTCGCCACCAGCCTCGCCTTCAGCTCGAAAAATCCTACGCAAGCTTTTGAAATCAGAGGTACAAAAGGCCATGAGTTCTTTAAATAACGAAATACCCTCCGTCACTACAAGAAAAGAACCCCGTGCAGCCTTGCTAATCCCCGAGTTCGACCCGGATAGCGAAGAGTATACTACTGCGACGGCATGGCTCACAAAAAAAAATTGATTAACTTGGTGGAATTCATATGGATGGTGCGAAAACACGAAGTCGTTTCATCTGCCAGATAGAATAAGGAGGTCAAGCAAGAAGATGGTACAACCGACTGGATGAATACGATTACTCTTGGGAAGACTGGAAGCAAATGTTGATACGTGCATTTCCCAGACATTGCAAATATGGATTCGATGACCAAATATTATCAGGACAAAGTCGCCATGTGTTTTCGGTGTAAGTTGTCAGACAGCGCAGTTGTCTCATGCATCTTTCGCGTTCTACCACCACCAGCACAAGCGAATGCGAGAGCATATCATTGCGAGCGACCCGAAGAATTATACGAAGGCTTCCTATGTGTGATGGATTACTACCAGCCACCGTCAATTTGGATTGGAACAAGCCCGACAAGTAACGATGTCGTCAGCCGACAAGGAAACAAAAAAATGTCTGCCTCGTTAGCAAGAAGCAGAGCGAAGTGCTGAGCAGAGCCACCAGCTGCACTACTACACCGCCTTCGGAGGTTCAGGTTAGCCCACATTATTTTATTGCACTACCTTTGTAGCCAAAATAATCTATTGCACACTAGCCAAGCCAATATTAGCACAATCGGGGCATCAAACATAGAGGAAATCAGTTCAGATCTATTGAATAAAAACCGATTATGATTATTTGATTGCTTTACTAATCAATTTCCCTGACTATTTTGCGAGTAAAACACAAGACTTAGGATGTACAGATTTATTAAACATAAAAATAAAGTTAACAAGTGAACAGCCTATATACCGTCAACCTTACAGCTTGTTGCACAGTCAGTAGTTAGATCCAAAGTGTCTGAATTGCTAGACGCAGGTATAGTTCAAGAATCTGAATCATGTTTTGCTTCTCCCGTAATTCGTAAAAAAAAGAACGGCGATAGTAGACTTTGTGTTGACCCTTGCCTAATATCGATGATTAGGTCTACAAATTAGCCGTTAAGAATTTCTTTACGAGTCTTAATTTGGCACAAAGTTACCATCAGGTCAAAATCGACCCTGCAGATAACCACAAAACAGCCTTTATAACGCCACATTGGTATTTGAATATACGCGTGTTCCGTTTGGCTTAGATAACGCACCTTCTGTTGTTATACGAATAATGAATAAGGTTGTAGATTCAATACGAAATTCCAATCACAAAAGGCGGTAGTTCAAAAACCCACAATGACTTTCCCGATAAATATGAAATTTTAGCATTCTTAGACAATTTGTTGCTACCCTCTTTTGATGTTCAGTCAGGTTTAGATATTTTACAAAAAGTTCTTTATAAATGAAGATCGGAAATTTTAAAGTGAAATGTTAGTAAGTGTTCATTTTTATAAAACAAAATTACATACTTAGGACATGAGATATCTTCGAATGGCATTCAACCAGGTGAATCAAAATTGTTAGCAGTGTCACAGTTTCCTACCCCTAGTAGTGTTCATGAAATACGTCAATTTATAGGGCTATGTAGCTATTTCCGTAAATTTATTAAAAGCTTCGCAATTTAATTGCTCGCCCTTTAACAGATTTAACAAAGAAAAACGCAGTTATGGAAATGGGGCACTGAACAAGTCGATAGTTTTCAATAATTAAAACTGTGTTTGTGTACAAGGCCAATACTGGCTTTATATGACCCTGTATTACCAACTGAGATTCACACCGATGCATGCAAATCCGGTATCGCAGGTATTTTTTTTACAAAAATACAGTGATAATTCCCTTAGGCCTCTCATGTATTTCAGTAGGGCAACGAGTAAAGAAGAAAGTATATACCACAGTTACGAGCTTGAAACGCTTGCCGTAGTAGAATCTATGTGTAGGTTTAGAGTGTATTATAGTAGGGATACATGTAAAAGTGGTAACCGACTGTACTGCCGTTCGCGCCACCCTTACTAAACGTGACCTTATCCCACGTATTGCTAGGTGCTGGCTGTCAATACAAGATTTTGACATGAGTGTACAATATGGTCTGGGGAAAAAATTTAACACGTAGACGCGTTGAGTAGAAATCCCATCGATGCTATTAATGTCAACCGCCTTGAAGTGTCAGATGGGTTCTATACAGTCCAGTACCAGGATGACAAGTTAAGGGGTATCATTGTTCAGCTTAAAGGTAGCTCAGCTGCCCCTGATATAAACAACTATGTGCTCTCAGATGATAGACTTTATAGGAAGACATTGTATGGTAATCGCCTCGTAGTATCTGCATTGATCAGATAGACTAGTTCAGATGCACCACAATGATATGTCATGTAGGCTTTCAAAAATGTATAGATTTAATAAAGAGGGAGTAAATGGTACATTGTTCCCTATTCCGAAACCCACAGAACCCATGGTCATGGTTCATGTCGACCATATGCCCCTTTTGTAGAACAGCAAAAGGTTATCAATATATGTTGGTTATTACAGACTAGCTTCTGCCCGCGACTTCGTCTGCGTGGACTTTAATTTTGAACAATTTTTAATTTTTCCTCGGGAACTACTTAAGGAATCGGGATAAAAGGTAGCCTATGTCACGTTCTTTTCCATGTCAAAGGCTACATGCATGCCAAATTTCATCCAAATCCGTTCAGCCGTTTTTGAGTGATTGAGTAACAAACATCCAAATATCCAAACATCCACACTTTCACGTTTATAATATTAGTAGGAAGTAGGATAATTTCTCTAAATTTGTTATTGCTGAGCCCACCCACGGTCAATTCAGTAAAAAACAATAAGAACACTTTAAAAAATACTTAGTTTATTTGGTTACCCTCATAAACTTGTCAGTGATCATGGCAAAGCTTTTACTAGCAGATATTAAAAAAAAATTCTACTGACAAGCAATTTAAGTACATTTTGACATCTGTTGCATGTCCACGAGCCAATGGTTAAGTGGAATTGGATCTTACTGAATGCGTTACGTGCGATTGATCCTAGCCAGACTTCTAATAATTGGGCCAATAGCTTACCTGACATTATTTGGGGTGTTAATAATACTGTAAATGAAAGTACAACATAGTCGTATAGCCCTATGATTTGATGTTATGAAAGTAATAATGAATCGGTTGAAATCAGGCGTAATAATAGATCTAGTGCGCGATTAAAATTAGAAAGCCATAAGATGAAGCGTAACTTCGATATAAAAAAAAGGAAAACTAGTCGAATTTACAGAAAGGGAGATTTAGTTCTTTGGCGGCAAGCACCCACAAGTAGTGTAACAAGAGTGAGCACTAAGCTTGATGATATTTACTCTGGCCCATATATCATTACTAAGGTGTGGGTAATGACATATACGGAATCCTCAGTATTAAGGGGTTCCGAGGCTACAAGGCCTTTACTAGCCTGATTGCATCGGACTCTTGAGGCCCTATCACAAAATCACAGTACCCTATATCATACAGTGCCAGTAGCTCTGATGACCAGCTTGAAACCGAAGATCTCATTGACCTACTTGAAAGCTAACCACGTGTTTTTCCATTGCGGGAGCAATGATTGTTTCAGGACGGCCGACTGTTACGCGCCACACCGCCTCAGCCAATCGCAAGCCAGCCAAAGCCAGCCAATCAGAGCCAAGCACGTGCAGCCATTTGCCAGCCAGCCCAAGCCAGCCAATCAGAGCCAAGCACGTGCAGCCATGTGCCAGCCAGCCCAAGCCAGCCAATCAGAGCCAAGCCAAGCTAGCGCCTTACTATCGGAGAAACTATAAAATGCCGCGCCATCTTATATTTAGATCACTTCTCTGTTTTACTGTTGCTAAGACGGAGCTCTGCCCGATTGTAAATCGAAATTAAATCAGTGTGATTCTGCAACGTCTGCTTTTTATTTTATCACGTTACAAACAATAATTTTAATGTCACAGGTGACATTTGAGCTATTGTTCTAATGTCAGGAAGGTGAGAGCGAGTGATCGCTATGAGTTAGGCGGTAGCCCCCCGGGTCTGCGTTGCTCGCGCCGCTCCCGCGCCGCCGCACCGCTCGTCGGAAAATTCGAGGCAGAGGCCTAATAGGGTACTTCCCGTTGACCTAGAATCATGAAATTTGGCAAGGAGCAAGGTTTCATAGCACATATTGAGGATAAACTGAAGAACAGAACAGACAGTACAGAAGTTTGTACCATTGGTGCACGATCCAACTCGCATTTGACCGGTTCTTTTATTTTTATAACATCAAGGTAAAATTTAAAATAAAAGAGTATGCACGGCTTAATTGCAGTATATTTTACAGAATGCATGCACACCAAAATTTAGAACAGAACAATCTAGTACATTCTATATGTACTGCTCATCACGATATACATTTTGTGTTGTGAAAACAATTTTAGTTATTGTCTGCCATTATAATTCAATTCAGTATCGTTTATTCAAATTGGATTATTACATAATCACTTTTGCACGTGCATATTTATCACATATTTAATAAAAATAATTTAAGGGTTAGTCCAACTACTTATAGGTACTATTAGTTATACGATATAGCAAAATGGACAAAAAATCCAAACAGTTATACTAATTCTGTAGTCTGGTTGCTAATTCCTAATAAAAAAAAAATTGTAGTCTAGATCCATTCTAGACACTGGCCTACAAACAAATGAACTTCGCGTCCGCGCTCCAAAAGTGGCGCGTGAAAATGAGACCGAAAACTCAAATTCAGTATGATTCAGATGCACTCGTTCGTCATAATTATGTTTAAGAATTGGTGCACGCCAAATTGAACACCACATTAATGTCAATACGACTTTTGTTTTACGGACACATTTTCTTGAAATTTGTATTAGACCGTGCTCGACGTCAATTTGTTTGGAAGTCAATGGTTCTAGATCACACGATCAATGAAGTCATAGTTCCGACTTCCGACACAATACCGGGTTATTTTTAAAGCAGGAGCCAAATTTTGTGTGCTTGTTCAGTCAGACAAGCAAAATGAAGATCTTCTACTATTGGACCAATCTCGAAATCGCGAAAAAAAATCAGCTGTTCCATACAAATGTTCAAAACATCCACTGAACCTAAATGTATGGAACAGCTGATGTTTTTCGCGATTTCGAGTTTGGTCCCATAGTAAAAGTTGTTCATTTTGCTTGTCTAAACAAACATACCAAATTTGGCTCCTGATGGAAAAATAACCCGGTATAACATAATAACTATGAACGTCACTTAGAGCCCTGCTGTCATCGCGGGGACTGACAGCGTTGCGTTCATTCTAAATCCGTCTCACAGTGAACGATATGCAATCACCAACCGCCGTCAGCTCACCCAAATAAAACAACCACAAACTCGTCGCAGTTGTTTATTTGAAAAAGTCCTTCGCTTTGAGTCTCGTCCGTTTGGTGACGCTGATTTGCAGCAGGTTGTCCGTGATGTTATCCGACTGGCCGCTGCGTAGTGGCGTGTTGGGTTTGGCCACCAGCGGGGTGGGGGGTCTTCTAGGGGTGGTACTAGTCCGCCCCGTCCTGAGGGGGGTTAGCTTCAAACCAGGCGACACCAGGTGCTTCGTCGCCAATTTGCGCGCGGCCGGCGACATGCTCGCCAAACGCTCCGTGTTGGTTCTGAAGCTGTCACGTTAAACTCAGATTAATAATTGCCGATAGCAGGGGGGTTTCACTCCGCAGTTTAGGTACGTTTGGCCGGCGGACCGACCGGGCGGCATGTGGCAAAAGCTTGCCGCTCGGCTCGCACGCTGGCCGCGTCGCACGTAATAATTGAAGTCATTTTTGTAACGATAACTGCATATCGGTGGGTGGGAACCCTGCGCTCTTATCGCCAAATCGGTATCGGGTCAGCGACGAGTAACGGAATAGGAACACTCGTGTCATGCAATAAATTTCAATTTCCCGTGCAGTCAGATGAAGGTCGTAAGAGTAGGTAAAATTTCATACCTAAACTTGGCTTTTCGAGAGTTATCCTTCTGTACTTTAGTACTATTATTTATTCTTTGTCCGGGCTTCTAGACCGTCATGTACCAATATGTTTTTCGTTTTCGAATTGCATATGTACATTATTGTCTGACGCTCCTACGGTGAAGGAAAACATCGTGAGGCAACCTGCATACATCTGCGGAGAAATTCAAAGGTGTATGTGAAGTCGACCAATCTGCACTGGGCCAGCGTTGTCGACTAAGGCCTGAACACCCTAACGGCGTAGGTATAGGGGGGGGGGGCTTGGGATCGGACACCCCCCATTGATAATCAACATACATTAGATAGAATGAACTTTTCCTTCTATGTATCAGTATACGCTAGGCTAATTGTAGTTTTAATCTGGACACTCCCCCATCGAAAAGTTATACCTACACCTATGGCTCTAGCCCCTCAGTGGGGACGTATATGAGCTGTTATGATGATGATTATGATGAATTTTAATGGTTGAAAATATCAGTATAATATTTTTATTGTAATACAGTTATCTCAATTTCTCAATATGTTTCACAAGTAGATTTATTGCAACTATTTATGTTGGTTCGGTCTGTGATTGAAATTATTCATTGCGATAATTGGGATGATGACTGAATTCTAATTTTTACGTCTCGTCATTAAATATTAAAATACCATGGAAAAAGATACATTCCTGTAAAATTAGAATTAAAATCGGCTTAGAAATACATTAGATACAAGCATTTTAAGTTGTTAATTTGATGGCGATTAGACAGAGAGATCCGACATCAACCGTGACGTCATTGGTTGAGTACGGCCATATAAACTCCTTGTAAAGTGCCGTTTTGCTAGAAAGAGATGGAAAAAAATCTTTAATACCTTATATCTTGGTTGTTTTTATACTTATTCGAAAACCGATTTTTTCTTTCTGTTTATTATATGAATGAGCTTCTATTAAAGCAAAACATTTTTTTTAGTCATCTAGCCAATTCTATCAGTCGGTTACATAAATCATGTAATTAATATTTACTCTCGCGTTAAAATCAACTTGAGTTGAATGCATATATTTATTTGATATGATTGAAAATATTCATCGAACATGTGTTAATTTTTATTCAACAAGAGCGCGTTCAGAGCCTTCGCACGAAGTACAACTTTTCGCTCTAGCCCCGTTCAATGCCTTCGAGCGTAACGCACGGGTGAAACAACCGGCCCGTTCAAGACCTTAGTGTCAGAGCGAGTTACAACCGAACAACCGTCGAATTTGATGGTTGTAAAACGCTCTGACGTTTATTACTGAAATACTCCTACGCGATTGGACGATATTGGGGGCCATAATCTAAAATGGCATCTGATAGAAAGGGAGAGAAATAAAAATCCATGTGAAAGAGGGAGATAAAAGATTTGGTAGCTGCAACGCGTTCAACGCCTCTGAGCGAGTTAAAAAACAACCGGACAACTACACTCAGCTTAGAGCATTCAGACGGGAGATGGCAAAGCTGGGCGAACCCCTCTGCCAATTTACGTTGACCATATGACCATACACGTTATATAAAACTAGTTGACGAGCGACCGCTGCCATTAGGTGTCCTTTCGTATCGCCAGTAACCAAGTAAGAGCTCGTAAAAATGGTTAATTGTACACTTTCCTCATGCAAAAGGCTACCCAGTAACTCAAATCTTCGAGACTATGGCGTTTCTTATCACATGTAAGTATAAAACATACACTAACGTGTTTTATTTAAGTACAATTTAAAAATAATTTCTATGCCGTTACGATAGAAAAATACAATGGTACGTTGGTAGCTCAACACAGTACACGGACATGATTTACGGGCGATTGCGTAGATACACGTTAATTTGTCGATGTGTGTGTGTGTGTTTCTTTATAGTGAGGTAATATTTTCATAGTGTGCGTATCTGTAATTGAATGCTAGATTTTCGTAGTGTGCCATGCGTGTTTACCTCGCCTCCCGCAAAACGTAGCAGAAAAATGTATACTGCGATTTGTTGCGTACCATATCCATAGGCTAAGGCGCTTAACACATTGCCGCCGCATCCCGCTGCGGTGTACGGAGGGACGAAATCCGCATGCGGCTGCGGGGACACGGAACCGTGCCACGGTACGGTTTGCTCCGTATCTCCGTCCGGATCTGCGGTGCACGACGCACCCCGCATCACCGCATTATCTATGTCGAGATCTATTACGCGTATGCACGTCCTTTCTACGCAAAAATCCGTACGATACTGCGGCACAGTGTGGCATACCCCACGGACCGCACCGCGTCACCGTCCGGGAGTGCGGTGCCGTCGCGCGCGCCGCACAACCGCACGGACATGCGGTGTGAGTGTGTTATACCGCAGCGCACAACCGCACGGACATGCGGTGTGAGTGTGTTATATCCTGCGGTTTTTGTATACAAATTAAGATTCTTCAGTCAAAATTAAAAACCGCACACCGGAGCGGTGTTCGGTGCAATGTGTTATGCGCCTAAATGATCTTAGGCAAAGGCCACACCGAAGGAGGCAGGCTTAGCGGTCAAAATGCTTCGATAGATAGTGGCCACACTGGCAGCGCGCGCCTGGTGATCTAAAGCGTATTCTATGACATATATTTTGTTATAGTAAAATGTCTCTTAAATTTTTCTAGAAAATTGCTTCTTAATTTCGAAGTAATAAAACATGTTGAGTACGTGATATTAATATGTCGACGTCTACTAAATGAGAATTTGAAATTTTATACAAAAAAGTAAAACATAATAATACAATCACTGTAAAACAATTGTAAAATATCGGTTAAGTAATTCTTGTCACAATTTTTTAACACAAATTGTTTACGTAACGTGTCGGAAGGAGTTCACAATGGCTCGTTTTTATAAACAGAGGGCTATTTTCAATCGATTCCTCCGCAATGCATTTTATAGTAATCTAAGCAAAAAACCGACGCGTCCGTTCACCTCGCTAACCGCTGAGCCGCTATCGAGGCGCCAGGCGTCCCACCAAGCGAGCGGTGGGGCCGCGCGCATAGCGTGTAGTGTGTTGGTTCACTGGGATGAGTCATCGATGCGACCAACCGACATCTTGCCGCTAAGCGTGCCGCCTGCGGTGACTGTGGCCTAAATGGAGCACAACTATACTCTGTCCATTCGTTTATTTTCTTTTTGACAGCTCACGCCGATGAATTACCGTATTTTTTTCGGAATAATGTACTACAGTAAATGTCGTACTTTATTGACGGGTAACGCCCACTTAGTAACTGCCCTGCCCTGCCATAACAAACAATCACAGACTATAAAACAGGTCTTGAAATAAGATAAATCGATCATATTGAAAAAAATAATTTGACTTTTTGTAAGTATTGTTTCTGAAAATTTAATAAAAACAAGAAAATAAATATAGTTTCTATGACTCCATGATTAATTATTTAGATATGCAAGGAATTAAGTCAAAATCTTGGAATTTAAGTTCAAACCAAGAGTGAAGAACAATAAAAACTTATTAATATCAATAAAAACTCATTAAATAAGTATTTATTTATTTCATACATAATTAAGAAAACTAATAAACGAATAATTAATATTTAAACAAAAATTATTTCGATGCAATAAATCGATTGCAAGTTCTTCTTTAATACTATCGATTATTATTTCAAATCGAATCGGTGAACGCGTGAGGGCGTCACTAATTTGGAATCGTTACAAACTGTCAAAAAGAAAATAAACGAGTGGACAGAGTATAGAGGCTCTGAGCGCGCTCGAATACTTCAATGGTGCGTTCCGAATTGCGATAAAAGCGATAATATCGCGAATCCGACCAAATTAAATCGTCACAAAATATAAGGGCTATTGAATCAGTAGGCTATGTTGTGACTTTGGTCGGATTCGCGATATCATCACTTTTATCGTTTTACGGAACGCAGGGCTAGTCGGTCGGTACTGACAGCGGTGTGAGCGGCGTGCCGGCGCCGCGCGGCGTGGCGGGCCGCCGCCGCCGCGCCGCCGCGCGCTCGGCCAGCTGCAGCGCGAGCCGCTCGCGCGCGCCGCCCTCCAGCATGCGGTACGCCGCGCCCGCGCCCACGCTGCAACGCAAACCGGGGGCGGATCGTGAGCTTCTGTAGCACTACACCGAACACATCCCGGATGTCAGCCTTGTGGCTCTCGAACAGCTTAAAAACAACAAAGCGCCGGATGATGATGGAGTTCCAGCCGAACCCCTAAAAGCGGGCGGACTACCAGTCCGGAACGCCTAAAGCATGGCACAGGGGCGCGGTGGCACTTTTATTCAAAAAGGGCGACAGGGCCCATTTGAAGAACTATAAACCCATCACTTGCCGTGTGTGTGCCGGCCTAGAATAGCACCAACCCATCTCTTCCCGTGGGTGTCGTACGAGGCGACTAAGGGAGATATGGCCTTTAGGAGACGGGCAGCAGCGTCTCCTTAGATCTCGGCCCTACTGCGATCGCCAACCCGCCTGCCAAGCGTGGCGATTATGGCAACCCCCCCCCCCCCCCCCATATGAATCACACACAAACAAATTGGCCCCTAGTCCCCGGCAGCCCTGCTATGCCTAGCTACGGTAACGGTAGGGCAGGGGGTGCGAAGAATCCCCGGGTAAGATCCGGCTACCATCTACGACGACTCGACCTGGCAACCTACAACACGCGTACACTGAGGACGGACGCGAAGTTAACGGAGTTGGAAGAAGCTATCAGTAAGTTACGCTGGGATATCATTGGTCTATCTGAAGTCCGAAGAGAGGGGGAGGACTCGATAATCCTTAATTCCGGCAACTTGCTGTACTACCGGGAGGGCGACCAACAGTCCCAAGGTGGTGTCGGGTTCATCGTCCACAAGTCCCTCGTCAACAACGTAATAACCATCGGGAGTGTGTCGACCAGGGTAGCATACCTGATACTCAGAATATCGAAACGATATTCGTTAAATGTCATACAGGTTTACGCTCCGACCTCGACACACCCAGATGACGAAGTGGAGGCTATGTATGAGGAGATCTCTGAAGCCATACGTAGCCACAATACCCACTACACGGTTGTGATGGGGGACTTTAATGCTAGGTTGGGGAAACGTTGCGGTGATGAGTTGAGAATGGGGCAATTTGGATTTGGGCACCGGAACACCAGAGGCCAGATGCTAGCGGACTTCATGGAGAAGGAGAACCTCTATATGATGAACTCCTTCTTCAGGAAGTCCGAAAGCCGAAAATGGACCTGGATGAGTCCGGACGGTAATGTCAAAAATGAGATAGATTTTATCATGTCGACGAAAAGGCACATATTCAATGATGTCTCTGTGATCAATGCCGTCAAAACGGGGAGTGATCACAGACTGGTACGAGGCACATTGAATATCAATATTAAGCTGGAAAGATCTCGACTGATAAAGTCTACGCTCCGACCAGTACCTGCGCAAATCCAAAACCCCGAAAGGTTTCAGCTCGAGCTCCAGAACCGCATCGAAGCCCTCGAGAACAGCTTAAATGTGGACGATCTAAACAACATGGTGGTGGATACTGTCCGTACGGTAGGGTCTAAGTTCTTCAAAACCCGCCGTCCCAGAACAAAGAAACTCTCCGACAAAACGCTCCAACTTATGGATCGGAGACACGAAATGAGGCTGCAGAACTCAACGGATGTTAGTCGTTACCGGCAGCTTAATAGGCAGATATCAAAGTCATTGACATGCGATCTTCGCCGATTCAATACGGCTTGTATTGAAGAGGCTATCGAGCAAAATAAAGTGATGATGGAATCACTACAGAGCTTCTGAGAGCGGGCGGTAAGCCGATACTTAAAGTCCTCCAGAGGCTCTTTAATTCCGTTATTCTCGAGGGCAGAACCCCTAAAACATGGAGTAAGGGTGAGGTCATCCTGTTCTTCAAAAAGGGTGATAAAACACTCTTGAAGAACTATAGGCCGATCTCACTCTTGAGTCATGTTTATAAGTTGTTTTCGAGTCATTACGAATCGTCTCGCTCGCAGGTTTGACGACTTCCAACCTCCCGAACAAGCCGGTTTCCGAAAAGGCTATAGTACCATAGACCACATTCATACGCTGCGGCAGGTTATACAGAAGACCGAGGAGTATAAAATGCCACTTTGCTTGGCGTTTGTGGACTATGAGAAAGCCTTCGATTCGATCGAGACATGGGCGGTGCTGCAGTCTCTCCAAAGGTGCCAAGTGGACTATAGGTACATAGAGGTGCTAAGGTACCTACCTAACCTATACGGAAATGCCACTATGTCGGTCCGACTCCAGAACCAGAGCTCTAATCCCATCCAATTGCAGCGAGGTGTAAGACAGGGAGACGTTATCTCTCCAAAACTCTTTACCGCTGCATTGGAGGATATTTTCAAGCTTCTGAATTGGAAAGGATACGGCATTAACATTAATGGCGAGTACCTAACACACCTCCGTTTTGCCGATGATATAGTTCTAATGGCTGAGACCTAGGCAGACCTGAACACCATGCTTGGAGATCTCAGTAGTGCTTCCCAAAGAGTGGGTCTTAAAATGAACATGGATAAGACAAAAATCATGTCGAATGCCCATGTTGTACCCACTCCAGTTAATATTGGGAACACTACACTTGAAGTTGTTGACAGCTATGTATACCTGGGACAGATAGTCCAGTTAGGTAAGTCCAACTTCGAGAAAGAGATCTCTCGTCGAATCCAGCTCGGATGGGCAGCTTTCGGGAAACTACGAAAAATCTTCGCGTCCAAATTACCTCAGTGTCTCAAGACGAAAGTCTTTGACCAGTGTGTGTTGCCAATGATGACCTACGGAAGTGAAACGTGGCCATTCACTATGGGTCTCGTCCGAAGACTCAAGGTCGCTCAGTGGGCAATGGAGAGAGCAATGCTTGGGGTCTCCCTGCAACCGACATTTCTCGAAGGATTGCCCAGCTGAAGTGGCAGTGGGCGGGACACATAGCGAGAAGAACCGATGGCAGCTGGGGCCGAACGGTTCTCGAATGGCGACCACGATCCGGACGACGCTCAGTGGGTAGGCCCCTGACCAGGTGTACCGACGATCTGGCAAAGGTCGCGGGAAGACGCTGGATGCGGGCAGCACAGGACCGATCGTTGTGGAGATCCATGGAGGACGCCCATGCCCAGCAGTGGGCGTCGTGCGGATGTTTATAAGCTATTCTCGAGGGTCATCACGAATCGTCTCGCACGCAGGTTCGACGACTTCCAGCCTCCCGAACAAGTCGGATTCCGAAAAGGCTATAGTACCATAAACCACATCCATACGCTGCGGCAGGTACAGAAGATCGATGAGTATAATCTGCCACTATGCTTGGCGTTTGTGGACTATGAGAAAGCTTTTAATTCTGTCGAGACCTGGGCCGTACTTAGATCACTCCAGAGGTGCCAAATAGACTATCGGTACATCCAAGTGTTGCAGTCATTGTACGGAAACGCCACCATGTCAGTCCGCCTTCAGGACCAAAACTCGAAACCAGTACGACTTCAGCGCGGTGTGAGACAGGGTGACGTTATATCGCCGAAACTGTTCCCAACTGCGTTGGAGGATGTATTTAAGCTTTTGGACTGAAGGGGACTCGACATCAACATAAGCGGCGAGTACATGACTCACCTTCGTTTTGCTGATGATATCGTAGTCATGGCTGAGACTGTGGAGGATCTAGGCACAATGCTCGACGGCCTTTATATAGAGTTTCCCAACAAGCGGATCTTAAAATGAAAATGGACAAGACTAAAATAATGTCCAATTCCCGTGTAGTACCCACTCCTGTGAACAACTTCCAGCGTAAAGCCTCCAAGGCTTTACGCTGGAAGTTGTTGACGAATATGTTTACCTGGAGCAAATAGTCCAGCTCGGTAAGTCCAACATCCAGAAAGAGGTAAATCGACGAATCCAACTCGGCTGGTCAGCGTTCGGGAATCGACGCAGCATATTCTCGGCCCATCTGCCGCAGTGTCTCAAGACGAAAGTCTTCAATTCGTGCGTGTTGCCAGTGATGACATACGGAACTGAGACGTGGCCGCTTACAATGGGTCTCATAAGAAGGCTCAAAGTCACTCAAAGGGCAATGGAGAGGGCTATGCTCGGGGTTTCTCTACGTGATCGCATCAGAAATGATGAGATCTGTAGAAGAACTAGAGTTACCGACAAACCCCAAGAATCGCAAACCTTAAGTGGCAGTGGGCAGGACACATCGCTCGTAGGACTGACGGCCGTTCGGGCGGAAAGGTCCAGTGGCCCAATTCAGCTAATAAGCTACAGCCGAATCGAAACTGAACCGTTGCGATCGACCAATCAGAACGCCACATTATCACGTCATCAAGCAGTTGAAAGGCAATATAAGCGCTCCGATTGGTCGACTGCAACGGTTCAGTTACGATTCGGCTGTAGCTTATTAGCTGAATTGGGCCTCTGGAGTGGCGGCCGCGTACCGGGAGACGCAGTGTTGGTAGTGTTACAGATTACTTTTAGATCTCCTTGTAAATATTCATTGCTATTACGATTGCGCTACCTCTATGATTAAGCTATGATTAAAAGTGCCATATATAATATTTGTCATGTCAATTAGTTATTGAAATATAGCATTGAGTACTATATATTATTTTATTTATAAATGATCTAAATCACATACATATTATTGGCGACGAGGATGGACGCCGAACAATTCCAAAAATTTATTAACATACAACAAGCACAAGAGGAACAGATATCAAAAATATTTTAAACACAACACCTTAACAATGTACAGTAAGCTCCTTGTCAAGCTATACTGTTTGACCTTTGGACCGTTCTTATGTCGCTCATGATAGTGGCGGTTTTCATAGTAGAAATGTGAAGTCTGAATGGGAGCTTACTGTACAATGTGTAAATTCATCTCGGATACTTGTAATGCAATGAATAAATAAATAAATAAACTACGAGGGTGGGTCAAAAAGTTTGCGGAATGGAGGGTAAAAAGTAAGAAATAAAACACAAAATTATTTTTCCTTCTCAATATATTCCCCCTTAAATCTAATACATTTATTAGACCTATCAATTAATTTATTAATACCTTCGAAAAAAAATGATTTCTCTTTGTCGTCAAAATAGGCCGAAATTGCGCTCTTCACTTCTTCATCGTTGGAAAATTTCTTCCCTCGAAGCTCTTTTTTCATTTTTGGGAACAAATAATAATCACTTGGGGCTAAATCTGGGCTATAGGGAGGATGTTCCAAGATTTCGAAGCCCACTCTTTGAACAGCAGCCATCGCAACTTGCGCCTTGTGCACGGGTGCATTGTCGTGCAAAAGGAGCACACCTTTAGTCAATTTTCCCCGTCTTTTTTCTCTCACAGCATCTCGCAGACGTTCTAATAGTGCAGCGTAGTACTCTCCAGTGATAGAGACACCCTTTTCTTTATAATCAATAAGGAGGATTCCCTCTGAATCCCAGCAAACAGTAGCCATGAGTTTTCCAGCCGACGGAGACACTTTGAATTTCTTCGGAGGTGGTGTGCCCTTTTTGTGCCACTGCGTGGAGTCTTGTTTGGGCTCAGGCTCATAATGATGAACCCAAATTTCATCTCCAGTCACAATTCGGTTCAAAACTTCATCCTTTTGTTCACCACAGAGAGCTAAAAACTCGCGACACACTCAACTCGCCGCTGCTTCTGGTGTGGCGTGGGCATTCTCGGCACCCATCTTGCACACACCTTTGACATGCCAAGATGGTCGTGTAGGATGTTCAAAATGGTTGTAGCTGATACTCCAATCATTTCTGCAAGCTGTTTCTTCTTTAAACGGGCATCTTCCAATATGATTTTTTCAAGTTTTTCGACGTTTTCTGCCGTGGTTGCCTCGACAGGCCGCCCTGGCCTCGGATCATCTTCAATCGAATCCCTGCCTTGCTTAAACAGGTTGTGCCACTTGTAAACCATGGTTTTACCAGGGCAAGAGTCCCCGTAAACAGAAGACATCTCTTCCAAAATAGTCTGGGGAGGTTTTCCTTGTTTGGTAAGGAATTTGATGACTGCGCGAAACTCAATTTTCTCCATGTTGCAAATTTTCTTCCGGACTGACTTGTTGATTGATGTGTAGCTCAGGTAATTATAACCTATTTTTTTTAAACTTAGTATTTATACTCTTAATGAGTGGCACAACTAGTGCAGGTAGTAAAAAGTCACCTTTCCCCCCTCCATGCCCCTCATTCCGCGAACTTTTTGACCCGCCCTCGTATATTCAGGTTTTGCTTAATTTAATAAGCGCTTTGTATATAAAGAAGTAGCAACTCACGCTGGCAGCGGCGTGTCCCCGCCGTCGAGTCTGAAGGGCGTTCCTTCTATGTGGCCCCAGGTCATGAGCGGGGACTGGTCCGGCCCCAGGCCTGGCCGCGGGGAAGGAGTGCCCACTAAGGGATACTCCTCACCCTTCTCGCCGGTCGATATGCTCACACCGTCGACGCCTATTTTACCGGTGACAGTCGCGTCCTGAACAAAAAATCGCCGAATTAAAGTCTGCACTTTACGGTGCGCACTTTCTGAAAACTATCATTCTAAAATGGATGAATGAGGATGACTGATCACAGAACACACACAAATAGATTTTTTTGTAAAGAAAAATATTTAGGTATTAATGATTCACTATGATTTTAGAATGCAAACCGAGAGCGTTCAGAGAATTTTCATTCGACATCTACCTAGTACCTCTTCGAAACGATGAACATGGTGAGAGTTAACCGTGTAACATGTAATATTGCATAAATATGGAATAAAAATTTATAGATCGAACCTCAATTTTTTTTTTATTTAGTTTACTATAAATAAATGATTATGATTATTAATTCCAGTTCGATTATTATTTCCAGGGTATGCTCGAACCCCTCGGTGGAGACGTATATGAGCTGTGATGAATGTTTCACCAGATGCTACGCTCCTTTAGGTAGACGCTATGTGAGAGCGCTGATTACCTGCGTCCTGGCGATTGCGGAGATGGCCTCCTTGTTGCGGGCGTGGTCGAACGGCTCGGCGTGTAGCCGCGTGTTGCGGTGCATTAGCTGAGGTTTGGCCGACGCCGGCTGGCTCTCCGCTCCGTCCGGCACGTACATTATGTAGTTCTTCGCCGTATATCGCCACGTGTCCAACTGAAAGACGCACACAGAGAGCCAAACTGGGCTTAGATCCTATTGATCGGCATATTTAAAGTGTGAGGTTTAAGGCTGAGTCGAACCAACTGCGTGCGCGTGACGTGTGCGTACCAGCACTGTCACACCGGTTGAAGCGGTGCCGCACACGTCACGCAGAGGAGGTATCGGTTGCGTGCGCGACGTCACAAATTAGTTAATAGGCGACGTGGCGTGTGCTCTCCGGAGAAGCCATATTAACGTTTTCCATAATTATTATTATTGTTTTTAAGCACAATGACAAAAAATTGACCGAAGACGGCAGTTTATCTGATGAAGAAGCGTTATTGTTGCTTCTTTGGCAAGAATCGCCACCTAGTCCAAAAAGACTTTGGGTCCACGAAAATCTTTTGTTTATATTATAAACAAAAGAAGAGAAGAAGGCAGTGAATACCATGCACTATGTTTAGAGCTTGAGTCTTATGAAGATTGTTTTTATTGGTATTTTCATATGCCAAGAAGCTCGTTTGAGCTCGTTTGTTTTTATATTCCTTGTGCTTAGGAACATTTTCTTACAATCTCAATTAATTTTTATTCTATTTAGGTATCCATGGTGAGGAAAACTAATTTCAATGGCATTATTTGTAAATAAATACAACTAAGCACGCGCGTGTATACTCGCAGCACTGACGCTGGCGTGCGCGTGAGTGCCCGATGTGACATCCAACAGGAAACATCATATAATACAACGTCATCAGAGCGCTCACGTGAGCGACGTTGCCGCTCCGCTCCGAGCGTGCCCGCAGCCAGTTTGTCAACGAGATGCAGCTCTGCGTGCGCGTGGCAGCAAATGTTACGCCACGCACACGTCACGCAGCCGATCTGACATCGCTCATAGAACTTCATACAATACAACTAATGCGTGCACGCGCACGTCACGCGCACGCAATTGGTCTGCTCCGCGCTTTAGGCGATTCATACACTGCCACGCACCACGGAGCGTAGCGCGTGAATGCGTGTTCTTACGTTGCTTGTAAGTATCTCCGTTTGTATAGAAAACACGCGCAGTCCAACACACAGAAAACGCATCCACGTACGTTCATGCAGATCACGCGCCTATAGAAGCCATGAAAGACGCACCCACGCGCGTAGGTGCGCGCGAGACTCAAGGTATGGCACACCGAGTCTCGCAGTGCCGTGCGTGATTTTGAAAGGGCTTGACGTTGATTTTGGAAACGCAACTACGCGCGTGAATGCGTAAAAACCCGCATGATGATGCGGATCTGCACTCCCGCAAGTACGCGCGTAGCTGCGTCGACACGCATGATGCAGCGTGGTGCGTGGCAGTGTGTTAATCGCCTAAAGCACCAGTGACAAGCTTATACGTCTGTATTGAAAAATGTGAGCAGTGCACGCCGCAATCAATCAAAATTTAATGGTATTAAAATGCTGCGTAAACTTTGTCTATACATACAAAAAAGACTTTTACCTCCACAGGCCTCGTGGTTTGATCCGCTTGCTCCTCTATGGACGGCAGTCTGGCAGCGGCGTCGGTCAGCGCCAAAGATGTGACCTCTGCCTCATACTGTGATTCAAGCTTAGCAGCTCGCTTTTTCTCTTCTAATGCAATCACCCTGCAGTAACTTGCGTTGTCCTCACTTGTGTGTGTTGACAAAAAGGAATCTAAAAATGTTTATATACTTACTAGAACTGGTATTTAATATTAAAAGTAAAGTCTCAAAAAATAAAGATACATAGAACCAGCATCAGGTTATAGAGAAAAAGATAACATTTTTTTTTATGGCCAACATATAGGTTCTTATAAATATTGGATATATGATTTCTTTTTTTACATATACAGGGTGTAAAAAGACCGGTACCGAATCCGAAACCCACGTATTACTCCCATCATCACTATAGTTTTTGTCTTCTAGACCATGGTTGTGAAACTAATAGTTGCCGAGATATTCAAGGTTAAAGTTACTATTTTTTTTTGAGATTTTTATACAAAACTGTTCGAAATGTATTTTGATAATTTTCGTCCAAAGAAACATCTACGAAAAAAATCTGTATTTCTTAACAAAAAGGAAAAGCAAGATGAGTTTGCGCGGGAAACTCGTCTTGCTTTACACGCACTCACACTAACTCACTAACACCGACGCGATACCCGAACGCGCAAGCCAGGCGCGGGCACGCGTTACATTGCGTAGTATTTATTGTCGTTGTTTTTTTAAGCCTAAAAATTATTTTCGTTTCACATCATTGACAAAGCGATAATATAAACACTTACTAAAAATTACTTATACTCAGGGAGGTACCCTTAAAAAATACAAGGTGTAAATAGACCCATAACCAAGCCCGCGTCTACGCATTCAGAATATCAAAATTGAGTTGTATCAAAATATTGATGGGAAACGAATTTTATTTTTAAGTTTTAAAAAGCAACTGCAAAAGGTATCTTCTCTGCGTGAGTGAGCAGCTCGTGGCAACAAAAGACAGCGTCCGTTGTAAAAACATTACGTGTTGTAAATGAAAAAAAAAATCTTCATAAATACCGATTTTTTCTTTGATGTTTCTTTGGAAGAAAATGGAAAAATAAATTTCAATAGATATTTAAGTTCAAAGAGATAATTAATAGTAACCGAGATCAGTAACTATTAATTTCCTCAGTATGTTTTAGAAGACAAAAATGATATTGACAATGGGTTTAATACGTGGGTTTCAGCTTCATGTTCGGTCTCTTAACACCCTGTATTATACAAGTTTATTTTTTAATTACCAAATAAATTTTGTGTGCTTGTTCAGACAAGCAAACTGAACAACTTTCACTATGAAACCAACTTTGAAATCGCAAAAAAAAAATCAGCTGTTCCATACAAATGTTCAACATTCACTGAACCTAGATGTATGGAACAGCTGATTTTTTTGCGATTTCAAAGGTTGGTCCCATAGTGAAAGTTGTTCAGTTTGCTTGTCTGAACAAGCACACAACATTGTTTTTGTAATTAAAAATAACCTTGTAATTACCTAGTGATGGCGAAAATGTCTTGGTCTTTGAAAAACGATGTGGGTGTCCTCAAACATTTTTCACTAAAAGACACCGTTAGCAAAATATTTAGTTTGAAAGTGCTTTTTAGGGATCATGTGTCCCACCTTTTACTTATTAAACTGCTGCATTTGGAAATCTCAAAATTTTAATTAACATAGCCGCCTTAATGAATTTAAAAGGAAAACTATAACAACCAATTGGCCTTGTTAATAACACAATTTAATGTGTTATTAACCAATCCTTTTTAACTGTGACAACAGTTTTGTTTATAGCTCTACCATACATTTTATATTATAATTATTACCTATACTGAATCTTATCCATAGCCTCAAGATCTTTATTACATTCATAAAGGCATGTTACAGTGGACAACTGTGGAACCCTACCTTGCTCATTACTTGACACACACTTAGCTTTTTTTTATTTACAAAATCATAAAATATTGATGATATCTTGAATAATGTCATGCTTTTTTGGTATTTTGACAAATCAACAAATACTGTATGGTTTGCTGTAGTCTAGTTGCAGGTTCAGTCTAAGTCCTCCCCCCCTAGACAAGATGTCTTTCGATAATCGCTAACGCAATCGCTAAATGGACAATGTATGAGATTTGACAATTGCGCTCGAAAGCTAAGCGAGGGCTTATGTCAAATCGCATTTTCCTTCTAGCGATTGCGTTAGCGATTATCGAAATGCGTCTTGTCTAGGGGGGCTGAGCTTTTATTAAGTCTCATTTTCAGATGGCTTTTACCATTTTTTAATCTAATATTCAAGCTAGATTATTTTATACTAACCTAGTGTGTGGTTTTCTGTGATGTCCTTCGATTTCTCAGCAGATATCTCTTGCTCAGTACCCTGTGCTTGTTCCCTCACTGTTGGAGGTAATGGTGACTGCGGCCTGTCAATATGAGGTGTGTCAAATGTTGCCGGTGTATTATCTGAAATAATCCCATATTAAAGTTCTATGAGGAGCGTTTGATAACTTTTGAAGATTTTTTTTCATCTTTTTTTTTATTTGAATAGTGGGCCTAGCAAATGACTCCATTCCACCTGATGCTATTTTATATGCATCAACTGTTGAGCTATTTCACATACTCAGGTTAGATATTCCTCCATACCTGGAAATAGTATGGAGGAATATCTAACCTCTAGTTTCAGGCCAAAGAGCACCCTTAACAAGCCCAGCTTTTGTGTAAGGCCAATGTCTTCATAGGCTCTTTCCAAGCTAGCCCTAGCCTTATTAGGTACATGCACAAACGCCACCGGATTCAAACCGAGACAATACCTGGCTAAGACCTTCTGTTATTTTTTGCTATCCACATCTGCTGTAATTTTTGACTCAATACATTCCCACAGATCTTCGTGGATGAGAGTCATCTTCATTAAAAATTCCATTGGGAATAGTTTGATAAGCCATTTAATTTTTCAATAGCCGCCGCAACAACACTCACCAAGAGTTTAATTTGACTCTATACTTCATAACACAAAACAAACTTAGTTAATATCTAATTACCGATAGCTCTGCTACCATGTTGGGAAACAAATACAATTAATAAACGGTAATAGTACATTATGATACGAGCGCGCTGTGTCGGTTATTGCGTATGAGGCGATATTGTGCGCGAGCCGCAGGCGAGCGCGACAAGAAAGCTGAGTACGTAATGACCAATGCGCGCGTGTATCATACGACGTTTTTCAACACACTTGTGAGGAAAATAAAAGATCTTGTGGTATTAATAATTTTCTGAAAATGACTGCGCTTTTTTATCAATCTTCCACTGCATGAAAGTATCGTATGCCGCCAAGTATTTATCCTTTGACTTTGGCCTGGCGCCTCCATAATTATTTCCGGCGGAGTTAATAATATGGATTCTTTTTCACTTGGACTCGACATATTTGTAGATAATCAATTATCAATTACAACAAAAAGGCAAAAAATTTGAATAGCGGGAAAATGCCGCGCGCCTTTTTTTTCGCGCGCTGCCCGGGCATGGCTAAACTCTTCATCAGCCAACATTTAAAAAAGAGCCAAACAGCCAAAATTTAAAACTAAATAAACCGAATATTTTAGTTTTTAAAAAACAAGTTTGTGTGAATTTTTTATAATTTATTTTAGTTATAGTTATTAATTATTGTTTTTAAATGTTTGTGTTTAAATGTCGTTGTTAATTTAATATTTAAGTAACCAGTAGTAGGCTGTTCATTTGTTTCCAATTGGTAGCCGCATAAAGTCGTGTTAAAAAAAAAGTATTAAGCGAGTAATTTAAGAATGCGTACTGGACATACATTTACTTTGCAATCTTGAACAAATTAGAATTTGTTGTGTTAAGATTACCACACTTGTGCGATTATGTAAAGTGAAAAGCACTTGTGTTTAATATACTGAATAATGGGTCTAAATGCAAGGTAATAAGACCCACTTTACGAGCAAGTGTGTTGAAAAATAGAATTAACAACCATCTTTGGCGAAAAAAACAGAATCAAATCGTTCATTCAATTTATTTTTCATACGTTATGCCTATGTTACTTTATGATATTCACGGTGTTTCATAATAACCAATAAATAATGAACTCTTTATCGAAAACTAATTATTAAAATGTGTTTACCCGTAATGTCATTCAACCCAAAATTTTCATGTAAAGCATAGACATGATGATGATACTATGATCCAAATGACTGAATACGCTGAACTGTTAGTATTAATTCGAAAGTAGGCATATAATAAAATACAAAGAATAGTCATAAAGCTTTTTTTGTTAATCAACAACCTTAAATATTATTGGGGTATTCCGTTACACCCGGTATAATTATCTAAAGTTAGTCTGAAATTAATTTGGATTGAATTAAGAGACCAATTTTTTGTCATTATAAGCTTCATTATATCACTGATGGATATTCAAGAAAACACAAATTCAGGCGTTAGCACTAGACATTGACAAATTTATGATATTATTCATACATGGTTCTGTTGGGGGCCTGGACTGGTTGCTACTGTACTTCATTGTAATTTCTTTAAGCCTAGTATAATCTTTATTTTCCGTTGCTTCCAGGAACTCATTTTGTGCTTTCAGTTTTTCTAAATCTGGAAAGAAATCTCTTTGGATGATTTTTGCAATGCCCTGAAACAAATAAAATGATTTTCATAAAATGTATGTAGATATTTCAGTACCCTTAATATAAAATTCTCAGTCAGGTCTAACCATTAACATAACTTTTTTCTATCTTGATTTTAATTAAGGCTCTCAAATGACTTTATATAAAATGGATTGGTTATGTTCAGCTTTCTTCAGCTCACACATTACAGGGTGTCCCACGGCAATGCCTTGTGGAGGGAAAGAATCTCAAATACCTACCATAGAAATAAAATTTTACTGAAAGAATACATGAGTATGTGTTCAATTAATAATAAATAACAATTTCACTTGCATTAAAAAATTGTTAAATAGCCACCTGTTTGAACTGGGAATTGAACCCACCTAATGTACAAAATTAACACCTATACAGGGTTAATTTTGAGGTACCGGTACCGGCAACCTCGCAGGATTAGATAGTTAATATCATTAACTACAACGTTTGTTTTACGAGTTTTAAGATAATAATAATACATTGAACAAAAATCAATTTTCAAGTTTTTATTGCACTGTCGTGACTTTGATAAGTCTATGTTTCATTTATAAACGACGACGGAAAACAACGCTACGCTCGCGCGCTGTACGCGTAGAGTTACGAACATTCTAGAGGTATATTAAATGAATATTTATTTTTGTATGAAAGTAAAATCTAACGAATTTTTAAAAAGTCGTAGAACAAACATTGTACTTATTGATGCTATCGAATCCTGCGCAAGGACCGGAAAACCCCTTTATTTGATTAAGCCGATTGTTAGGGAAACCCTATCAAAAGGTTACCGAACGATAGGGTTACCCCATTGATAGGGTTAGACTTTCCTTGTGGAAACTTTTTTGAATAAGCTTAACCTTTAATTTTAAGTGCTTACCAGCTAATAAGGTTACCCTATTGTCTCCTATCTTATTTCCGCACATTTTCGCGATTTTTACTAACATTGGATTGATTCGACCGACGCCAACGGTGAGGGCGGCGGACGGCAGTGTTTTCTTATTTATTAGATTGACACTGATATCTGTTTTCAAGTTTTATGTTAAATTATTATAAACATGGAATCTATAATACAGTATAAATCTTGTCGCGAGATTGTAGATAAAGAATAATACAATACTTACCTATTTAAGTTGATCTTGATATTGGTAACTCTAAGAAAAATATTTGTTTTATTAAAAAAATCTTGCGGAAAGCGTTTATATTTTAATAAAAAAATGTTTCATGTAATAAATTAATGTTTATTTTCCTTTTTTTAGGGCATTAAAATAACGAATAGACAGCTCTTGTTGCGTATTCAATGTTTGTGAATAGCAACATTTGCCATTACATAGTTATTCATCAAGCAAATCAAAAACTAATGCTTGAACTAATTTGAAGAAATTAAGGTCTATTATCGTTTTTTTTTTCAAACTTCTACGTTCAGCCGATTTAAGGCCGATTTCGAGATCTGGGAAATCCTATGTTACCGCAGCAAATTCCTAATAACTTAAAAAGACTTATTCGTCAACTGGCGAGCGCAAAACTCGCGAGCGCTCGCCAGTTGGCACCTTCCGATTTTACCTAATTTTTTGGTCGTCAACTCGCTCGATGGTGGAATCTGACATATTTATGTACAGTCAGCTACAAAAATGTTTAAGTAAATTTAAAGTAGGTACCTTTTTTAATGTTTAAGATACTTTATACGATGTAAGTTTAAAATAAAACAAAACATAGTTTTGAGATAAATATATAAATCAACATGACAAAAAACTGCTTATTTCCTTAATAATTATCAACAATATCACAATGACTCAAGAATTTGGCTTATTACCTATTATATTAACTGTCCAAAACTAAGCAATGTGAGTGAATTTCACTATGAATACTTTTTAAGAAACTTAATTTACTACCCCTTCCTATACAGGGTGTCCCAAAAACAATGGATAAACCTGTAACTATAGATGGACTTCATCATGGCCTCCCTTACCACAAATTTCGACCTTAGTGAAAATATATCACGGTTTCAGAGATATTTATTGTTTTTGTTTTTTTCGAAAATTTCCAAGTGCGATTAGTTTTGATACTGCCATTTCTACAAATGGAGAGCTTTTTCGATTTAGTTTTTTTTTTATTTTACAAGCGATAGTTTAGCTATCAAAAACAATGACTTAAATTTAACAAACTAGCGTAGAGTGTTTAAAATAAATTAAAACACAAAGAAAATTAAGAATGAAATTAATTTTCTTTCATGTTTGATCACCTACAGTGTGAAAAAAATGTAGGACGCTCATCGTGCCCATTACCTTAAAAATTTGCTTATCTATTCTAGATTATAAAAAGGTATCATAAGCCTAAGCATTCTTAATATTTTTAATTTCATGACTACTTGAATAGCAAATAATATTAAAACTTCAAAAAAATATTTTTCTCGTAATAATAACTGTAAGCTTTTGTGTTAATGTAAAGGTGTAATGAGCCTAGGTATTCTGTATTTTTTAATCTCATGACTACTTAAAGAGTATGAAAATTTCAAAGTACTCGTTAAAAAACACATTCTTCGTAAAAAAATCAAATTGAACTTGCGCCCTTATACACATCCTAGACCTTTTAATAAAAGAATGTTTAATGCGGTACGCGTAACCCGACTAACCCGACTTTGATGTAAGCAGCTGCATTTTGGATCCGAGTCCGCAACTCCGCAATCGAGGATACTGACATCGCGTACACGAGGTCTTTTAGACACCTCCAATAAAACATCCAAGGGATTTAAATCCGGTGATCTCGGTGGCCATAAAATAGGACAAAGCCGGCTTTCGACCTTTTGGGTAATTTTCGTTTAAGTGATTTCTCACTCTTTCAAAAGTAATATTTACATTTCATACCTTTCTGCGTACTGTCGAGCAGCAACGTTGGCATAACCTTGACACTCGCCATAAGTGTTTGCATATTCGAATGTCGTGTACTGATGTCTAGGCACGTTCAAAGTCCTAATAACGATTGCTAATTGTCAGAAGGTATCACAAATACAAACAATATCCAAATCGTAAAGCTAGTAAAGTCCGTGTACGCGACGCCAGTATCCTCGATTGCGGAGCTGTGGACTCGCATCCAAAATGCAGCTGCTTACAATAAAACGTCGGGTTACGTGCGTTAGGAAATCGTACAGGTCCTTTTTTATACAAACATTGTCCCCTATTTCCTTCCTGGATAATATGCTGGCTGTGCTATTTTTAAAAAAATCAATGGCAACTATAAACATGCTTCTATGTTTTCCTTTTTTTATTAAGTTAATTACTAAATGAGATATAAACCTTTAAAAACCTGAAAAATTGGCCTGATTTTCTGCTTTATTCAAACATCCAGTAAACAAATTTGACGAAATTATATGAAAAAGCAAAACATAGAAACACAGTCAAAGCCTTTCTTTAATTTTTAACGTAAAATTTAATTAAATCGGTCTAGTTTTAGCGGAGAAAACAGGGGACTTCGAAACGTATATTTTGTGTACTTTTTGTAGGTATTTTCGGTCCTAACTGTATTCGTCTCTTTCGCGGTCAGAACGATTGTTTGGGCACACAGCGAGACAGCAATACATTTTACAAATACCTATTTCTGAATTCTCTCGACCTTAGTGTTTCCTCTTTATTAAAATGTCTAGGACGTGTATAAGTGCGCAAGTTCAATTTTGATTTTTTTTACGAAAAAATGTGATTTTAACGAGTAATTTGAAATTTTCATACTCTTTAAGAAGTCATGAGATTAAAAAATACAGAATACCTAGGCTCATTACACCTTTACATTACTACAGAAGCTGAGAGTTATTATTACGACAAAAATATTTTTTTGAAGTTTTAATACTATTTGCTATTAAAGTAGTCATGAAATTAAACATATTTAGAATGCTTAGGCTTATGATACCTTTTTGGAATCTAGAATAGCTAAGCAAGTTTTTAAGATAATGGGCACGATGAGCGTCCTACATTTTTTTCACACTGTAGCTGATCAAACATGAGAGAAAGTTAATTTCATTCTTAATTTTCTTTGTGTTTTAATTTATTTTAAACACTCTACGCTAGTTTGTTAAATTTAAATCTTTGTTTTTGATAGCTAAACTATCGCTTGTAAAATAAAAAAAAAACTAAATCGAAAAAGCTTTCCATTTGTAGAAATGGCAGTATAAAAACTAATCGCACTTGGAAATTTTTGAATAAAACAAAAACAATAAATATCTCTGAAACCGTGATATTTTCACTAAGGTCAAAATTTGTGATAAGGGAGGTCATGATGAAGTCCATCTATAGTTACAGGCTTATCCATTGTTTTTGGGACACCCTGTATATTTGAAATTGCAAAATTTGTAAAACAAAATAGAAGTCTCTTTAAAAGTACTAAAGAATTATTTCCAAATAAATAATATACAAGATATATAAATAGTCTTGACCCTGGTGTTCGACCAAATTCTACAAAATTCATAATTAACTGTTGTTGTATGTGTATCTCTATATACAGTGTGTCCCCGAATAAGGTGCACAAACGAAAATGGGTGAAACTAGACTACAATTTATCGATAAAAAAGAGAAGAAAAGTTTTTCAATTAAATCGTATTTAATATTGATTTTTTTATTCTCTTTTTAAGACCTTTTGTGTTTGTAAAATTGTAACATTGTAACCACTGCGTGGATTTTGATCAAATAAAATCAATAATTATGCCAAAAGATTAACTATAGGTGCGTTCCATTTGACCGCAGATTCGCAGCATTTTCAACATTTTTAGCATCATCGCGTTTCATTAGCTTTTGACGCTAGCAGGGCTAGCATCGTATGTTGACGTAATGCATTCCATTTAAACAATATCTTGATTTTTAGGTTAGGTTTCCTTTGTGAAACATAGCGCGGTTAAAAATTTTAACATTTCTTATAAGAAACGCAAAACGTGGTTAGCATTTGATGTTAGCGTGACAAAATGGTGACGCTTAAATGGAAAACGGGGACTGTATGGTAAATAAAAAAAGTACATAAAAGCAGTCAATAGGGAGAAAAACATTTTTTTTTCACTATTTTTGAACATAAAAGTGTAAATTTTTTTTATTGCATAAAGTTGGCAAACAAGCAAACTGCCCACCTGATGGTAAGTGGTAACAGTCACCTATAATACATGTGGCTCTTGTGAGATTCGCAGCAAAACTGCAACCTCTACAAGAACAACAGTGTACGTTGCCAACTTGTGGCACCAGATGTAAAGTCACAGTACCCAATAATTTCACTGCCATATCTTACCCTTCAAACCGGAACACAGCAATGCGAGCACTGCTGTTTGCGGCAGAAATAGGTAAGACGGAGTTACCTAAGCAGACGACCCTGGTACAGAGTTTCCCTCCAGTAAATTTTCTAGTAAATGTTTATTTTTACCAAATAATGCAGTTAATAAAAAATGTTTTTTTAGATTTTTTGTAATAAATACTTATTGTGATTTGTTTTTCTTGTTTTAATCAATTTTACAATGAAAAAGCTTAGCTTAAGTTTAAAAAATGCTTAAATGTGTTTAGCTAAATTCCAATTTAAGAAAAGCTACCTCAGCGGTTGACAAAAAGGCAGCGGCGCGGGCGCCAAGGGACGGCACGTTAGCAGGCCCCTCAATTAAAGACTCGTAGCTAAACATGTATTAGATACAGAATGTTGTTTTTTTTTGTTGAAAAGGTTATAAGATCTGGATTAATAAGAGGTAATAAAAAGAATTTGTTATAGGGGGCATTATTTGGTAAAAATAAACATTTACTCAAAATTTAACACTTTTATGTTCAAAATTAGTTTAAAAAAATGTTTGTCTCCCTATTGACTGCTTTTATGGACTTTTTTTTTATTTACCATACAGTGTTAATCTTTTGGCATCATTATTGTTTTTATTTGAACAAAATCCACGCAGTGGTTACAATGTTACAATTTTACAAACACAAAAGGTCTTAAAAAGAGAATAAAAAATAAAAATCAATATTAAATACAATTTTTTTTCTAAAAAAAATTATTTTTTTATCGATCAATTGTAGTCTAGTTTCACCCATTTTCGTTTGTGCACCTTATCCGGGGACACACTGTTTAATAAGTTACCAGAAAAAATTTTACATTTAACAGATTTAAAGTTGAGCTATATAAATGGTTGCTATGTATTTTTTTTTGTTAAAGAATTTTTAAGTAATAATTAGTTTTTGTAGCATTTAGCCAGGTAGCACCCGCCATTGCTATCGCTGACACGAGTGCAATTTCTTCTCGATATTTTATGTGAAAATTTTAGTTTTTGTTAAGTTTTAAAGTTAAGTATACGTTTTACATTAGAAGACGTAAGTATAATACTTATTTTAACTAAGTAAAATCATCAATTTACCCCTACAATACATTAATATCACTAAAAACTTCCACATTCAAATATTTTTCATTGTTTCGCCTTTAATTTTGGACGTCATTTTTTCCTTACACTTCTATGGACGGGGTCATTGAGGCCCCTTCTTCGTTACGCAGTTTACACGTTTTTTTAGATATTAGGCTAAAATTTATGTCTTAATCGTAATAAATAGGTTCAAATCAAACTAAACCAATACAAATTAAATAAAATGTTAATAAATTTTACTTAGTATAACGAAATAAAGAACTTATGTGATAATAATTATAGGAATAAGTCTCATCTAACAAGAAAAACTACTTTTTCCTCAATTATGAATTCTAATAAGTAAATTAAACACAAAAGAAAGCTCGTAGGTAAAAAAATAGAAAAATGACACCTATTTAACAAAAGCAATCGTAATACAATTGCTTTATCGATATTTTCTGACGCACTGCTGGCTGTACAGCTAATTATATTGAACATTTTTGATTAAAAGTAGAAGGAAATAAAAATATGATTGTCCTTATATTTGTAGACAAGGGGCCTTAGAGACCCCAAGTCCATAGTTAAAGATTAACTGTTTTATTTCCATATTTTCTCTACAGGCGGCAGTATTAAAGGCTTAATTTTTATTATAAAAACCAAAGCACGCTTAAGCATGCTAATCTGGGCAGAGCAACGTTTTGGTCCGAAAATGAAAACCAAATACGATTGTACATATTCCGAAAAATCGTAAACATAACAGATATTGAAATTCAATTCCAACCCAGAAAACAAAACACAAAGACTCAGTTATCAACCTTCCAAACCCAGGTAAAGCTGCGGGCAATAGCTAGTTTTTATAGTTTTTGGTTTCAATCTTTTTTATTTGACTGTACTTTAGATACGCGCGGGAGTTGACGACAAAAAAATAAAATAAAATCGGAAGGTGCCGACTGGCGCGCGCTCGCGAGTTTCGCACTCGCCAGTTGACGAATAAGTCCTTAAGAATGACAACACGCACTAATTCAAATTCAAAAATCTTTATTCAACCTAGGCCTTTACAGGCACATGGCTGCTTCGGTCACTACCTGCACCGAGTCGCGCGTCGGGAGGAAACGCCGCGGTGTCACCACTGCGACGCTCCCGACGATACTGCCGAGCACACCTTGTTGGTGTGCCCGGCCTGGCGACCCCAGCGCAGCGAACTTAACACTGCGCTGGGAGGCGGAGACCTCTCGCTGCCGAGTATGGTCATGGCCATGCTCCGCGGCGAGGCGGAATGGGAGGCTGTGACCTCCTTCTGCGAAGAAGTAATTTCGCAGAAGGAGGCTGCGGAGAGGGAGCGGGAGGAAGATCCCCAAGCCGCTCCCCTCCGCCGCAGACGGATAGGCAGGCGAAGGCGGGCATTCGCACAAGCGATGCCCGTCTAATGACCCTGCCGTGGAGGCCTGCGTGCACGGTGGGCCCCGTGCACGCCGCCGTAAGGCCCTCCGTCTGGGGATTGCCCTGGTGTTCTCGGGTAATCCCCCCTTGGCGATAGCCTGACCAGGTGGTCAGGCTTGCCCGGGCGCGTGGGTAGTGGAGTCGCAGTGTGGACCTTACCATGCGCGCCCACAAGGGCAGGGAGAACACCGGGGGGTTTTACTGGGTCGGCCTGGAACTTCGCCGGGCCAGCCCCACACACGCCTGCCGTCTAGCCAACGGCGGGTACGGTGCGCTTACGCATTTCCCCCCGACAAAAAAAAAAAAAAAGGCCTTTACAGGCACTTATTGACGTCAAAACAAAGCAAAACATTCCAATTTAAAGAAAACATATTTAACCTTTTATGTGCATACATCCTGAATATACCTACTCAAGATGTCTGCAAATACAAGTAGCAATTTAAAAAAAAGTTGAATCTACACCTGTTCAGAAATTTAGAGAGCCTTCTCGAGAAGAACAGGCAAGAAAATTTTTTTTATCTCCTCTTTTAAATCACCATTTACAATTTTGGTTTTGTTACATAGTCATTGAAAGTTAAAAAAATACAATCGGTATGCTTACATACACTTAAAATGTCAAAAAATAAGTTATAGACTTTACACTAATCATAATACAATAAATTAGGTATGTTGTTACCAAACATATGATAACTTAGTCTATATAATTCAAAATCAGTGTCAGTTCTTTTCTGACAACAATATCTGTTAACATCAATAGCTATAACAACAACACGATTATTAACATTATAACGAATAAAATAATAACTTAGTCTATATAATTCAAAATCAGTGTCAGTTCTTTTCTGACAACAATATCTGTTAACATCAATAGCTATAACAACAACACGATTATTAACATTATAACGAATAAAATAATAACTTCATATTAAACACCAGGCATTGGCATCATTTAAATAATCGTTCACTTTTTATTATCCTTTACTCATTAGAGTCTTTTTTACATGCGCTTTAAACTTATAAAAAGGCAAGTGTAACTGACACTATGTGGAACTTTGTTGTAAAAAGTTCCAAATTTTGTCACAAATTTTGCTATTCACAAACATTTAATACGCAACAAAAGCTGTCTATTCGTGTATTTGGTTCCGGACGGAAACGATTCTATTTAAAAAAATTGCCCCGAACATACAAACATACATACATATACACATACATACATACAGTGCAGGCTAAATACAAGTTTGTAAAAACAAACAAGCTGCACCGCGACTGGCGCGCAGCTTGGCGACATCTTAACGTAAACTGATTGACGAGTCACACGAAAATTAACTTTAGTGCGAATAACTTATTATTCCTTATTATTTGATGGGGCGATAGTTTGCGGCTGTCGATAACTACACACGTAAACGGTTATGCAACAATAAGTCTAATGCATTTGACGTAAAAACTTGAATTGCTTGTGCGCATTAAAACCCTATTGATAGGGTTAGCCTCAATGGGGTTTTCGGATGCGATAAGTGCTTACCCTAATTAACTGTATTATTTTGGTTAGCCTTTCGGTGCAGTAAGTCGATGAAATGCTTACCGTATTGATAGGGTTTGTGAAAACAAGTCTATAAATTACCCAATCAAAAACCCCTTATATGGAAAGTGGTTTCGGTCCTTGATCCTGCGAGGTTGCCGGTACCTCAAAATTTACCCTGTATATGATGTTACCAATAAATAGAGTTGATTTGTAAATCTCTAACAACAATCATCTCATCTTATTACCTCTAAAACTTAAGAATGATAAAAAACCAAACAGTACCTAATGCATAGTGGGACTAGGTGAATAACTAACAAAGGAAAAAAGATATTAATTTATTTTATTTTAACAAAGAAATATATATATTTTTTTTAATTTAATTGGGTTTGATAGCTGGTTCAAACAGAGCAACATTTAAAAATCTTTGAACACAGTTTGAATTGCTTTTTAAATTAAAATGATATCTTGTTTCAGTATAATTTTCTATTTACAGTATTTAAAGCACTTTCCCTCCCTTAACTCGGCGGGAGGCGCATCAAAAAAACGAACACAAAGAGTCGCTACCGGGTTAAAAACACCCACTTACATCATGTTGTGTAAATGTATATGTATATTGATTATTGTAAAAATTACTAATTTACCTTTAAATTACCTTTATTTTCTTCGAATAAAACAAATCTTTTCTGGAAAATTATATTTTGACATTTTGTACTTAAAAATTATGTAAACTTTTGTATCACATATAAAAAACAAGTCTTTTCTCATATTAAGTAAAAACATTTTTATAAAATCACTATGGACACCACTAAATATTACAAAAAACAACAAAAAAGCTGTCTGACAATAAAACTGACAAAATAAAATCATATCAAACTTTTGGTACAAATAATCAACAAAAAAAAATAAAACAAAAAAATAATAAGTACTAACTTCTAAAAAAACATGGGGTATCTGAAAATTTCGCCAATTCCGCACACCCAGTGGTTGATCAAGCGGTGATAATTGGCGTGATTGATGACGTGATCGACAGGGTCGGCATTTTCTTCAGAATCAGTCCCGTGAATAGTGATATTTTCTATATCTCCGAGCTCAGAACACGAAAATTTGTACTCCGCTTCTAATTCTTCTACTATTAATTCGTTGTTCAAAAAGCGTAAACTTGACATTTTTGGCGTAAAATAATATAAAAAACACTAGTCACAAAATTACACCACTGTAAAAAAAGTGTAACACAAAAGGTCACTACCGGGTAAGAAGCACCCATAACTCACTTTAGATGTCCATCCTGGTCGCGCCGCACGGGCAAACAGATCGACACTCCACGTACCCTTAGCTGCATTCCCTCCTGAGAGGTACCTAGACCACCGAAAGCCGGCGGCGACTTGTTGAAGAAATATCGACATTACAACCACACTCTGGGTGTTTTTTACCCGGTAGCGCCTCCTCGCGGGTTAAGCATCACCTTTATGGTGACAAATTTGACTTTGTATATTTCATAATAATATTATAGTATATTTTATTTGCCAGAATATTGTAACAATTGGTGTTCTTAAGATATAATTCCACATATCGACAAATCACGAGTGTGAATTTTAAATTATTTAGATAATAGGACAGATCCGCATGAATGTATTGATTTCATTTCAAAATCAATTTAAAACTTTCATTGGTAGGTTTGATATTGTTGCTTAGAGCTAATTAAGTTATTATTTTTAAACTTTCATTGAAGTTGAGTGTAAGTTGACACAATACAATACTTTAAAATACCATTTTAATATATTGAAAGTCAATGAAATAATTATAACGTAGTTGTTTTTACCTGAACATATACATCTTCGTCTAAAACACGTGATTGTTGTGAAGTTATTTTCTTTTTGGGTATTTTAGGAACTTTAAATAGACTGCTTTCTTTTTGTAGTAATTTCATACTTTCTAATGCCGCCTCTCCAGGTCTAGCCAGCTTCTTCTGATCAGACATTGCCGATTTTATTTATAATATGTATAATATTCTATTTAACCTAGAGTATTTATTAATGCTAATATAAAAAGAGCACACTGACTGAACCAAAGTGTACACAATAACGTAGATGACAGCAGCAGTTACGAATATGGTTTTGTGTTACAATAATAAATTATTTGTTTCATTATGTACAAGATCACAACACTGCAGACTGTACTGCACGCAAAATTCATTTAATTATCACAGAATAAAAATAATAATAATGATAATACGATGACAATAATAATAATAATATGATCTGTCACTCATTGACTGACATATGAACTTAAATGAATCTTATGGCTCGTTCCGAATTGCGTTATAAGCAAATAATATCGCGAATCCGACCAAATTATTTCGTCACAAAATATAAGGGCTATTGAATCAGTAGGATATGTTGTGACTTTGGTCGGATTCGCGATATTATCGCTTTTATCGTTTTACGGAAATTATCGCTTTTATCGTTTTACGGAACGCAGGGATGATGGGGATGAATGAAACCCGTGCGTTCCGAATTGCGAAAAAAGCGATAATATCGCGAATCCGACCAAATTAAATCGTTACAAAATATAAGGGCACAGAGTTATGTTGTGACTGGTCGGATTCGCGATATTATCACTTTTATCGTTTTACTGAACGCAGATGCGCGTTCAGGGCCTTCGCGCGAAGTACAACTTTTCGCTCTAGCCCCGTTCAATGCCTTCGAGCGTGACAACCGGGTGAAACAACCGGCCCGTTCAAGACCTTAGAGTGTCGGCGCGAGTTACATACAACCGAACAACCATCGAATTTGATGGTTGTAAAACGCTCTGACGTTTATTACTGAAATACTCTTACGTGATTGGATGCTATTGGCGGGCATATTCTATAATGTCATCTACTAGAAAGAGAGAGAAATAAGAAATCATGTGAAAGAGGGAGATAAGAGATTTGGTTGCTGCAATCCGTTCAACGCCTTTGAGCGAGTTAAAAAACAACCGAACAACTACACCCAGAGGCGCTGAACGCGCCTCAGGGATGGACTTATAAGCCGCGTTCCATTTGAGCGAAGATTTGCAGCATTTTCAACATTTTTAGCATCATCGCGTTTCATTAGCTTTTGACGCTAGCAAGGCTAGCATCGTGTTAACTTAATGCGTTCTACTTAAACAAAATCTTGATTTTTAGGTTAGGTTCTCTTTGTGAAAAATAGCGCGGCTAAAATTGTTAACATTTTTTAGAGGAAACGCAAAACATGAGCTGTGTTCCATTTAACCATCACCACTTTGCTGGTGCTGACATCTGGGCCCCGTTTCACGAAGCAACCAGTTAACAAGTAACAAGTGAACTGATGAGATTAAAAGGGCGGAGCAGTGGTGAATTTAGTTTATTAAGAACACTACAAGCAAACTGTTAACATCTATGTACTTCTATAATGTAAAACACAATCTTCTATTAAAGGGGAACCGAGCAGAACAAGTATTTTAGCGGGAATAATATAGATACAATACAAAAACACAGTACAGATTAAACAAACTATTAAAGGTGCTTTCCCAAGCATCTAAACTCTAAAGCAGGTTTTCATTACACATTCTCAATACCCTTCCTCAATGAAAAACCAGCTTTTCTATTGATAAAAACATACACTTTCTACAATTTTAAATTTAACACTATCTTTACATATTTATTTGAACAAACACATCTGTCTACTATGATTTTATATAAAATTACATTCTTAAATTGTTAACCCTAATTTTGAACAAAATCCTTTAAACACAACTTTCCCTAACCTTTTTGTAAACATATCAGCTATCTGTCTTTCTGTAGGAATATATTCTAACAGTAACAAACCTTCTCTAACCTTTTGTTTCACAAAATGGTATTTAAGATCTATATGTTTAAGACGCTTGTTATCACAATTTTTAGAAAAATGTATTGCTGATTGGTTATCAATAAAAATTTTGAAACATCTGTTGTTTAATTTTAGCTCAGATAATAAATTTTGTATCCACAAACCCTCTGTAACTGCTTTCCCTAAAGCTATAAATTCTGACTCAGTTGATGACATTGCTACGCATTGTTGTTTAGAACATCCCCAAGACACAGTACATCCAAACACTTTCATAACAAACCCTGATGTGGATTTTCTATCTAGCTTGTCACCACCCCAGTCAGCATCTGTGTAACCCAACAAAGGTGTATCTTTATCAGCTTTATAAATTAACTTGTAGTCTTTTGTTCCTTGTAAATATCTTAATATGCGCTTCAGCCCCTTCCATAAGCTTTCATTTGCTTTTGTTTGAAATCTAGCTAAATAATTGAGAGCAAAACATATATCTGGCCGACTACCCAACATCACATACATCAGGCTGCCAACCAGTTTTCTGCATCTTCTTATCAATTCTTGATCCTTTGAAGGTTGTAAGCTAAGTTCAAGTCCTAACTCTATAGGTGTTTCAACAGGTTTACACTCTGTCATTTTATAATTTGTTAACAATTCTTCTATATATTGCTTTTGACTAAGCTCTATGCTACCTTTTCTTTTAGATATATTTATGCCCAAATACTTTAGATTATTTCTTCCCATATCTTTCATTTCAAATTCTGCTTTTAATGATTCCTTTAACTTATTTAAATTATTTTTATTTTCTGATATTAAAATAAGATCATCCACGTACAATAATAGATAAAACTTTTCGTTATTCTTATAATAGAGACAATAATCAGCATCACTCCTGTGAAACCCTTCCTTGATCATAAAGTTATTAAATTTATCATTCCACATCTTCGGGGATCTTTTCAAACCATATAATGATCGTTTTAGTTTTAGTACTTTCGTATCTTCTTTAAATCCTTCTGGTCTATTTAAATATACGTCTTCTATTATATCACCATGTAGAAACGCACTCTTGACGTCCATCTGTGAAATATTCAAATCATATTTAACTGCTATGGCTAGTAAAATTCTTAGTGTTGGTAGTTTTGCAACAGGCGCATATATTTCTGTTGGATCGAAATCATCCTTTTGTTGAAAGCCTTTCGCAACCAGTCTTGCTTTATACTGTGATTTACCATTTTCATCTGTTTTTATTTTAAAAACCCACTTAGTATCTATTGTTCTTTTTCCAACTGGCAAGTCTGTCTCAACCCAGGTTTCATTCCTTTCTAATGCTTCTATCTCTGTATTGATTGCCTTAAGCCATTTTTCTTTGTCTTTTCCTGTAATTGCATCTCTATAAGTTAGTTGTTCTTCTCCTTGTGTGATTAAAGCTGTATCATAATCCTTTATCCAGTAGGGTTGTTTTATCTTTCTTCCTGTTCTAGTTCTTCTTTCCTCTGTTTCCTTAAAATCTTCTGCATCTAAAAATTCATCATCTAGATATTCTTCTATCATGTCATCTTCACTTTGCAATGATTCACTATCCCTTATTTCTTTTCTTCTATCTGTAATGACTCCTTCTTCTCTTTTCATATCTGTAATTATCCTTTCTTCTTCTTTTCGTATTTCTTTCCGTCCTCTGTCTGTGACTGCCCTGTCTTCTTCTTGATCTATATTTTCTCTTTCTTTATCTGACTTTCTTCTATACTCTTTTTCGCTTTCAATGTCTCTTCTTTCATCTATTTCATTGATGTTAGGTTGATCTGTTGAATCGTCTTCTATAACTTCTATATATTCTGTATTTTTCTCTTGTTCATGCTCTGTACTTCTGTCTTCTATAATATTAATATTGCCTCCTAAGCTTCTTAAATTGTATGAAATGTCTTTGTTGAAACTATTTTTTGTTCTCTTCTCTCTATTTATTTTATCTTCTTTAATAAATATCACATCTCTATATGTATTTACTTCTTTATTTTCAGGAGACCAAATTCTATAGCCCTTGGTGTCTATACCGTAACCAACAAATATGCCTCTCTTGCTTTTAGCATCCCATTTTTGTCGCATATGTTTAGGAACATGTGTATATACTTCTGTACCAAAATCTTTTAGCATATTTATATCAAACTCTTTATTAAATAATAATTCATACGGTGTTTTTTCAGGTATTGGTGACTTTCCTGTTCTGTTGATTGTGAAGATTGCAGTACTTAGAGCCTCAGCCCACAGTTCCTTAGGAAGATTTTTCGCCAGCAACATTGTCCGTCCTGCTTCCACTACAGTTCTCATCTCACGTTCTATACGGCCGTTTTGTTCAGGTGTATATGCTATTGTGGTCTGATGTACTATGCCTTGTGATTTAAACAACTCAGTAACCTGTCTATTTATAAATTCAGTGCCATTGTCAGACCTAAACTGCTGTACCTGATTACCTGTAATATTTTTGAATAGTAATAAAAAGTTTTCTATACACTCTTTAGTTTCCCATTTATTTTTAATAAAATAAACCCATCTATAGTTGCTATAATCATCTTTTAACAATAAAAAGTACTTGGAACCTCCATATGAACTACACTCTATTATACCACTCAAGTCTATATGAACTAATTCTCCTGCTTTTGTTGCCCTGTTAACACTGCCCTTAAATGGTAGCCTATGCTGCTTACCCTTAATGCATGCAATACACTGTTCATTTTGATCAACATATTTTATGCAATATTTATTTAACACATCTCTTACATAAGAATAATTTTGATGACAAAGTTTATTGTGCCACTTTGTTAATGTAGAAATTAATGCATTACTTTCTTTAATTATAAAATTCATGATAAACAAGTTTTCATATCGTGAGGAAGTACATGTCACTATACCGTTTTTAATAAACTTACATATTTTACTATTTGACACTATACTATAACCTTTGTCTATGGCACACACTACAGAAAATAGGTTAACTCGAAGTTCAGGCACAAACAAAACATTTAACAATATTGATGGCTCATACTCTTTTCCATTATATGCATTTATTTTTATATTTCCTACGCCAAATACTTTTAATTTTTTACCATCACCTATTGTAACAAATTTATTTTGAATCTCCTTAAAATCTGTAAAGAGTTCTCTATTGCAACACATGTGCTCACTTGCACCCGTATCCATAACCCATTTATTGCTATACTCACCTTGCATTATGTAGGCTCTCGGAGACATATTATTCTGCTGTTGCCTTAACCTACAGTCTTTATAAATATGGCCAATCTTACCACAGTTGTTACATTTGCGAGCACGGCACTCTCTTTTCAGATGACCGATCTTTCCACACACATAGCACTTCATATTTTTCTCATTTACATTATTATACTGCTTTTCCGTGTTATTCTTCCTGTCAGTATTGTTATACTTCCTTGCATGAACTCCTTTAGCCACCAACGCTGCTTCTGTTGGAACATCTCTCTGTTTTATCGTCTGTTTTAGACGCTCTTCTTCTACTAAGAGCCTTGCTGTCAAATTTTTGAGTGTCTGCTCTGACTCTGCAACTGATTCCCATGCTGATGTAAAATGTTTAAATTCTTCAGGCAAGCTCAACAATATTTTTGTAACTAACATCTTTTCAGAAATGTTTTCATTTTGCAATTTTAATTTGTTTACCACGTCTTCAATTTTAGTAATAAAATTTACCATGGGAGACTCATATTTTATATTGTAAAACATCTGCTGTAATAAATGAACACCCACTTTTGACTTTGCTTCAAAAACTGTGCATAATTTTTCCCACATGTCATATGCAGTAGAACATGTTACCAGGTAGGCCAGTAAATTTTCTTCTATTCTTGTAACAATGTACTCTTGAGCACAACTGTCTTTATCCATATTTAATTTATCATCAGCAGCAACAGGTTTTTGTATAACCTCCAAAAGTTTCTTTGACCGGAGTATTACAGTCATTTGGAATTTCCATGATTCCCAGTTATGATTATTCAAAATTATGGTACCAGCATTTCCATCTTTTCTGTCCATCTTTTGTTTGTTCACGTCTGTATTCACCGCTGCCGCCCAACACGTTTTATTTTATTTCTTCTTCTGTTTTTGTCTTTTTGTGTCTGGGCCCATAACCTGATGAGATTAAAAAGGGCGGAGCAGTGGTGAATTTAGTTTATTAAGAACACTACAAGCAAACTGTTAACATCTATGTACTTCTATAATGTAAAACACAATCTTCTATTAAAGGGGAACCGAGCAGAACAAGTATTTTAGCGGGAATAATATAGATACAATACAAAAACACAGTACAGATTAAACAAACTATTAAAGGTGCTTTCCCAAGCATCTAAACTCTAAAGCAGGTTTTCATTACACATTCTCAATATGAACGGATAACAAGCATTGTAATGACAAGTTTACAAGTACAAGTGTTTCACGAACGTTACTTTTTACACCATAATTATTTTACAACCGTAAAATATCGGTTACAAGTAAATAAGCACATCATTGAAATTAAAAAAAAAGTAAAGACATGAAGAGGTTTTTGTGCAGAAATAAACAATAGTAAGGATTAAACTACTCTTCTAGCGAAGAGAATAATAGGTCTCTATAAATAATGGATAAAATGCAAAAAGTAAAATTCAGTTTTTGAAAGAAATTCTTTCTAGAAAAAAAGTTTTATTTGGTCAGTTTTCGGACACTGTGACCAAATCCGAAAAAACCGTGATACTGTTCTGGATATCACCAACACAGTGATACTGTGCACCAGACAGACCCCATCCAATGTAAGTTAATGCATTGCAGTTTTTCTGGTAACGCCTGACTTCTTGCAGTTTGATGTTTTAAGAATGTTCCCAATAGAGTGAGCAGGTCTTCCATTTTCACTGAAGGCGAATTCGTTTGTTGAACTCGTACTCCGTACGGAATTGCGTGTTAATTCTCTCCCGGAATACTCTTGGCAATGGGTGTCAACCATTATTGTTTTCCGCGAACTCTTCTTCGGAATCTGAAGAAGATTACCACATAATTTCTCTCCTCGACATGTTACTCAGTAGATAGGTGAGGGTAAGTATCAAAGATTATCTAAACAATATTAATTTTATTACACTATTTACTTCGTTGTTTAACTATTTATGCTAAAAAGTTACAAGTCTACCGAGAGGTTGAGGTGAGTAGAATTGTTTAACAAGTGAACAAGATTGTCAACTTGTTTTTGCATATCTTTGTGAAACATTAATAAAATTAACCGGTAATTGTTAAAATAGTCTATGGTTTGTCTGTGGATTGTAATACAAGAACTTGTCACAACAATGATACAACTTGTTGCATAGTAGTTTCGTGAAACACCTTTTTCCTGGTTTTTAACTAGTGTTGCCAGGTTTTACCTGTAAAATTGTAACTTGTTACTTCGTGAAACGGGGCCCTGATGTTAGCCTCGATAGGCGTTTCTTTTAAGAAATGTTGACATTTTTAGCCGCACTAATTGTTGCAAATGAAACGGTATGTACTGATTTTTCGTGCTGAATTTTGACGTCTCACCTACTTAGTCCAGTAACTTAATATTTCGAATAATTTTTATTTATGTTGAAAATGTTGCAAATCCGTGCTTAGCTGGAACGGGCCTATGGTTAACATTTGATGTTAGCTTGACAAAACCAATGACTTAACAAATACATGGACCGGCCCTACCTACAGAATCAGCGTGACTACCTACAAAACTTTAAGTATCTCTATTACTATTAGTCTGTGATACGAAACTGTACGAGTGCTGAGGCGCGTTCAGGGGGCTTACCATGAGCTCTTATCGCAGGCCTTAAACAGTATTGCTGTCTATTTCCGTACCATGACCGGCTTAAAGCAGCGCGTTTGCAGGCCTGCTTAAAATGACGTCACGAAACCGTTCACCTTTTTTTATGTATGAACTTTCGTACCATGACCGCCCGTTTGACAGTTTGAAAACTGCTTTTGAACGTCCTAAATGTCAAATAAAGCAATCATTAAAAAGTTGCTCTTCAGCGGCTGTAACAAGATTGTTAAGTGGATTTGGCCCAATTTGGTGGAATTTTCATAAGATAATTGTTAAAACTAACTTTATTTAAATGTTTTCAAACGGCTGTAGTAACTTTTTCTCTAATTTTAACTCCCTAATTTTCGTATAATTAATAGCGGAGTCACGCAGTGTTTTTAATTTTTATATACCTAGTTTTCACAGTGTTTATTACTCTTGAAAGTTGAGATATTGCTTGAGATGTGATGTGACGATAATGAAATATTTGAATTTTTGGAGAGTGAACACCGCACGGAGTTAAAACAAGTGACATCGAGAGAAGCTAATGATACCCTCAGAACAATCAATACCTACCTTTGATTCAGAGGAAAATGAATTTCAGTCTAAAAAAGTACCTACTCTGTGAAAATGCATTTATTAAGCAACTAGCGACCCGCCCCGGCTTCGCACGGGTGCAATGTAGATACTAATGTGGGGCAGTTTGGAGTGATTAATAATATTATATGTATATTACATACAAACCTTCCTCTTGAATAGATAGGGTGATCTATTGCTGAAAACTGCATTGAAATCCTTTGCGTAGTTTAAAGATTTTGAGAGACAGAGAACAACTTTGTGTTGACAGACAACAGAGAGAGCAACTTTGTGTTATTATACTATATTAATAGATAGATGTTAGTTGTTTATTGATTATATTAAAAACCCTTGCCTTTACTTACATTAATTTTATTTTGTTCTACTTTATCTAATGTTAAGCATAATGTAGGTAAAAATTTTCATTCTAACCATGTTTGGTTACCTCCGAGTTGGTTAGGAATTTTTACTATACTTTCAACTGATAGTGAAAATTAAGTTCAAATGACTAAAATTTAGAAACAAAGGTCACTTCGGACCATTTTTTGTAGCAACCTTTAATTCACAGCTTAACAAAAACAACCTTTTCTGTTACAGGGTTTTAACAGCTGTTTATCTTTATGCACATGGATCATACCAACATTCAACTGGGGAACCCCAAAATGTTGCTCAACAGACAGGTTTCCAGTTTTATCACAAGAAATTGATGCCATTAACAATGTGAAAATAAGAAATAAATGTGGTTTCCAAAAATATGCTAAAAGAATGTAATGTGTATAAGGTGTGTATAATAAAGGCTAATAAGATTCAAATTGTGAACTTACTACCTTACCTACTATGTTCCCATAATGGTGTAGTAGGTTCATTCCTCCTCATCTGTGGAGAAACCTGTGCCCAGCGGTGAGTTGAAGTGGTGGTGGCATTACACCAAATTATTAAGGATAAGCATTAACTTTGCAAAATGCTTCTATAGCTTTTACCAAACCTACACATAATATCTTACCATCCTAATATTATAAATGTGAAAGTGAGTTTGAGGCAAAAAGGCACTTCTTGTTCCACAAACAAAATTTCTTTCTGCAGATGTGAATTTAATTTTGTGGCAAAAAAAAAATAATTGTACCCACTACTTCCTAAAGTTGAAAAATAGTAATAAATGGTTAAAACTCAGTTTTCAAAATAATATGACGGTTCATTAATACCTTCTCAACAATTTTTGTGCTATGGGGAATGATATAAATAATATAAAACTTGTAAGTGAGAGCTTTCTATGTATTACATAGAAAAAAACATATATTAAATAAAAAAAATATTTCAGATGTGCATTGCAGACAGATCTAAGTATATGCACATTGTTGTTAGCATATAATGTTCACACTCAATAAGACAGAAAGGAGGGCATTCAGTGAAATTAAGCTTTCAATTCTTGAAAGTGGATATATCATTTCACCATAAAGACGTCTATAATAAACACTTATTAGGTTTCTTATGCTACCTACAAGGGTGTGTGCTTAGTCTTGTCGATCATCAGTTAACCTCACCAGGGTCAACTGATGATCGATTGAGAGAAAGAAATTAACTCGTGAGAAATGCTCGGGCAAAAAAATGCTTAACTGGAACATCACAACAATGTATGTGTTGATGCAAATCATCTAGGGTATAATCACGAATCATTTACTTGGACAAATCACCCTCATTTAGAAAATTTAAATACGCTAGATAATAAAGCTTTATTATTATTGGTTAAAATAAAACGAATAACATTTTTCCAAAATATAATAAAAAGTTAGGGTCAAAACAATGAAATCAAACACAAGAAACAAAAAAATACTACAATGTTAGTCTTAAAATAAAACAATCATTTCAGGTTATTCCCAATCTTTCTTGGCCCAGATTTTCGCCTCTGTATTCACACTATGCAATGAAGCTAATCTTGATTAATCCAAGAAGCATTTAAGCAAACGTCTACTGCAGCGCAAGATCCATCTATTGTGGCAGACATGAGCAGCAGCCAAAAAAGAAATTTGTTGTTCGCTTCTGGGTTGTTCACCAGATATCCTATTACAAATATAGGTACTTCTTCAAATTTAGCTGTCTCTGAGTGAGTTTCTTCAATAAAGCAAACAAAATTCAGGTTTTTAAGATTCAACTTATAATAAAAGATTTATTTCTTCACAATAACTGTCTTTTATTCGCATGAGTACTACACATTCAAATTAATTTACACTTTTTGGATTTATTCGCATATACCTATTTGGTTTTAAACATTTCAATAATTTAGCCCCACATATGGATTGCTTTTCAGTATTCATGGTAATTAGATGACTAAAGCTGGTGGGTGTTGAAGAGTAACATCATAATTATTATTCATTTACTAAACATAAATTGTGCAATGCTTTCCATATCTTTTTCCACTTCTCGCTTGTGCAGACTTATTAAAACCTATATACTGGTTATATGTATTTTACCAGACGTCTTCCAAGTCATGCAAACATAACATTGACGAACCCAGATAAAATTCGAGTTGATTTCATTCAGAAGTAATCAGAGAAATCTCTGGAAGTAATAGGTAGATATTCTTAGTTCTTATCGCTGTACAAAGCACGACGATGTAAATTACTTGCAAACACTTTGTACAATGAAGAATCAACACACTAAACTGCCGACACACTTTTCTATCGATTGTTTAAAGAGAAAATGCAAACAAAACATCTGTATTTTAGAACACGATTGGTCGTTGTCTAAAATTCTTTTTTGTTTGGTGGTTTCCCTTTTGGATTTCCCCAGAATCGAGATTTTTGCTCAGTTTTCGTTTTTCAGAAGGATGGTAATGCCCTTGTAAGACTGCTTTCTTGACATGGATCGTAAAAGTACAATGGGTAGGTGTATTTTATACAAAACTTCGAAGCAGCTTCGAAGATCTTTAATTCTTTAAAATTTTCTGCCACAATAAATTTTAATGTACGTACATAGGTTAAGTACGTTCATAACAAGCTATGAACATTTCCTTCCACTATCAATAGCTTGGAAAATTCTTGGAGAACGTAGAGTAAAGATGTAATAAAATAAAGACAATTATAAATTATAATAACGCATATCTTAAGAATAAAAAACGTTAAAACGAACAACAAAAATAACAAATAATTGTAAATATGTTGAGATATTCTCTTTTACCGGTTCAACCGGTTTTTAATCTTTCAATGGTTTTCGAACGCTTCCGAAGAAAAGAGATGTCAGATACAACAGTTGTATAGCGCTATCTCGTTTTAACATTAAGGCAGACCAGAGACAAATAACCGTTCACCTTACGACTCAAGCAATCTATAAGCCGTTCACCTAAACAAGGCTCATAGTACGATTTTAAGCAATCCTGTTTAAGGCCTGCTTAAGAACTGCACGGATTATGGATGGTTTTATAGAAGCTCATGGTAAGGCCCCAGGGCCTTCGCGCGAAGTACAACTTTTCGCTCTAACCCCGTTCAATGCCTTCGAGCGTGACAACCGGGTGAAACAACCGGCCCGTTCAAGACCTTTGAGTGTCGGCGCGAGTTACAACCGAACAACCATCGAATTTGATGGTTGTAAAACGCTCTGACGTTTATGACTGAAATACTCTTACGTGATTGGATGATATTGGCGGCCATATTCTATAATGTCATCTACTAGAAAGAGAGAGAAATAAAACATCATGTGAAAGAGGGAGATAAAACATTTGGTTGCTGCAATCCGTTCAACGCCTTTGAGCGAGTTAAAAAACAACCGGACAACTACACCCAGGGCTACGTTCCAAAACATCACCCGGAGTGAGTAGGTGGTGGGGGGAGAGTGGCCGGTTAGGGTGGTCGGAGTGTTGGTTGTTTTAGAACGGCAAGAGTGTTGTCTGCTTTGTTTACATAACCAAATACACAAAAATAAGAAAATATATAATTCATCGGCGCCTCCGTTCGCTTTAATGCATGGATTACATTCCTCTGTTTCATCTACGAAAATGCTAAAACCAACAGAATATGAATTCTGTTAAATCGCGGCCTAACCTAGCTTCAGCGGAAATGAAGGTCAATTTTACAATCGTGTCACTTACGATACCTATAGTCTTTGGAATTTAAAATTAACTTATTGTCGAAGTTACGAAGCGCATCCTCGCTCTCCGGGATGCACAAATTGTGTGTGAATATGAAATCTTTGTAATCACAATCACAAACAACTTAAAAATCCACACAATTTCCCGCCAAATCAAATCGAGTGAAATTACACCTTGATAGATTATGCGGGTGAGATTCTACTCGATCGAGTGCACTCCGTAGCGTTTTAGGACACGCCACTCCAACACTCTCGAGTGCACCCGAATTGTTTTAGGACATACTTCGGGTGACCGAGTGCACTCGGGTGATGTTTTGGAACGTAGCCCAGAGGCGCTGAACGCGCCTCTTGTACGCACAGAACCTCCGCTAGGATAGGTGATAGGAGTAATTATGTTATGTTCTGTGCACAGAACGCGAAAGTCTACGAAAGTCGGCAACGCTGTTTTTGTTTGCATTTTTGCAAATTGGTAAAAACCCTTGCCACTAAAGACATTAACTTAACTTTGCAAATTGTATTTGCTCCGCGATTTGTGTTAATTGAAAAATGATAAATAATATTCCTCTTAGTTTACTATTTACTGTGATATAATTAGTGTTACTGTGCGACTTATCCTAGAACATTGATCTAAATATGTACAAAATTTTGCAGAAAAATGCATGCTTAAGTAGAATAAGTGAATTGTTGTCGTAAATATCCATCAAGCCTGTGGATATTAACCGACAACCATGGGGTTAGATTTTGACGTGTTTGAGTTCTGTAAAAAACTAAGACAAAACCGGCCACCTCCATATCAGTGCCCCCTTGAAAAATGTGATAAGGTGTACAAGAGTCTCTGTGGCTTACAGTACCATTTAGTCCATTATGATCACGATAATCCTTCAACGGCAACACCAACTGTTCCCCATAGTCGTAAGAAGGGCGGCAGGACAAGAGCACCAGTACCAACAGGGGATATTGCTCTGCAAAGTCCTCCAAAGGAAGCTCTTACGTTTGCTGAAGCGCAGAAAGTAGTGCAGTTTGAAATCGATGGCAAAATAAGCAGGATTCCGATAGATCAGCCCCTTCCTGTTATGTCACTAGAAGAGTGGGAAAAGAAGAATTCTGAGCTTGAAAAACCATTACCGTTTGTAGAACCTCCTCCTGAGCCCCATGTAAAGCTACCTGAAGCTAGTTACAAGGTAATCTGATATCCATCTACTTTTTGCTTGTATTTCCAGTATACATGATAAAGAAATTTGCATAACCTGAAATTAGTTTGTTCAGAATCGAGAGTTGAATCAATTCCACAAATAAAAAAATATGACTGGATTGCATCAATTTTTTTTATCCAAATTAAATAAAGATAACTATAGTCTGTTCAAGAGAAGAAGGTTCCCGAGATAGGTTGACATCTGCCGTTTCATGCAGACTTGTTTCCGTGTTAAAAAAAATTGATTTAAAAGTATTACTTATCTATTTAGGTTATTTTGTTCAATAATTAATTTCACATTAAATTAGAAACAAGAATATCACTCCAGTGAAATATAATTCTGAAAAATATTTGTTAAAATTTTACAAATAAAATATTTGTGTAAAGTGTATGTACTTGAATAGTTCCGATTCACGATTCAAATACAAACTTAATTAAAATATTTTTTCAGAATTATTAATAATTATATTTAACTGGCCTGATATTCTTGTTTATATTTAATTTGGAAGTAATTATTGAATTTTTCTTAAAAATAATCTAAAGATATATGTTATATTTTTTAACAACAATATTTTTAATCACGGAATCTAGTATGAATGAAATGCAAAACTTCAACCTGTCACTGGAACCTTCTCATCTTGAATAGACTATAGTGTTATGGCTATTTTATTTTTCATGGTGAAATATTTTGTGTTTTTGACAAAATCTAAATTCATAATTATTATTTTTTTTATACAGCTTATACCTGATTATAATGAAAGGGTCTGTGATGCCCCTCCGAGACCCAATGCATACATACGTTTTATTGAGAAGTCTGCAGAGGAACTGGATGGAGAAGTGGAGTATGATGTAGATGAAGAAGATACTGCATGGCTAGCTATCATCAATAAGATGCGTGCCAAACAAGGTCTGCCTGCAGTCTCCGTGGATACTTTAGAGCTGCTTATGGATAGGTTGGAGAAAGAATCATATTTTCAGGTGCGTGATATCTTGTTGTAGCCAACACTCCTAATTTGCACCTATGTAAAGTGCTGGAAAACTACAAATAAAACCCCACACTAATATAATTATCTGGCATCAGTGATTTATTTTTTCACAGCTAGTGATATCTAAAGATCATTATCAACAACTGTTTTTATGAATGTCACATTTTTTGGAATGAATTTAAAATTATATAAATATGGTTCCAGTATACCAGCTTTCCCTTTTCCAGCATACTTTTTATGAATAACATTAGCCTTAATCCACCTCATGTATTTTTACTGATATATTATGGTTTAATTTGACGAAAGAAAAATCTTTTCCTTTTAAATAGATCAGCCATGTTACAAACATCGTGAGGCAACCTGCATACATCTGCGAAGAAATTCAATGGTGTATGTGAAGTCGACCAATCCGCACTGGGCCAGCGTGGTTGATTAAGGCCTAATCACCCAACATAGGGTAGGCTCAAGCCCCTCGGTGGGGATGTATATGAGCTGTGATGATGATGATGAGCCATGTTACAGATACTGAAGTCACTTCTTTGACTCCTGATTAAAATTCAACCTAGTCTTACCACAAAAAGTTGTCTTAATTATTTCTGAATTAAAAATGAAAATTACTAAGGAATACATGCTGCAGCATTCTAAAACGAATGCCAAGAATTCAACATTTGATTTAGAGAGTAGTTGTGTCTTTTGGTATTGTTCATCTATATTATTTTGCACTGTGTCAGGCTACTCAAAATGGACAACAGACAGCAGCCGCAGTTGATGAAGATGCAGTATGCTGCATTTGTATGGATGGAGAGTGCCAAAACACCAATTTTATTCTCTTCTGTGATATGTGCAATTTGGCCGTTCATCAGGATTGCTATGGGGTAAGATTTACAGTGTTGTTTAAGTAGCTTTAAAAAATACATTATTAGCTGCTATTTTTACCTATTATCCCATCCACCCATCTATTCTTATATACAAGAAAAAACAGCTATGTCATATTTTGCCACATTTTAAATAAAACACAATGAGCTGACTTAACCATTTATGTGGTGTATGGCTTTTAAAGAATAAAAAAAAACTATAAATTCGCAAACATTTTACCTATAGATAAAACATTCAGTAAGCATATTTATGTTCCAAACTTAACAGTAAGTTTTTGAGTCCCAAAAGACAGGCTGTGCCGAGTTTGCGACTCGCAATTACTTCTAATAGGCTAAGAAACCATTGTACAAATACCTCAAGACTGTAATTTAATGCTTGTACTCGTGTTCATTAACAAAAAAAAAATATTATTATTATTATTTAGTTACAATTTTTGGCTTCCGATCTTTCTGTGCTATACACAACCCTCTATTCAATATACATCAAGTTGTTCATTAATTAAAGTAATTTCACATTGTAGGTGCCTTACATTCCTGAAGGACAGTGGCTTTGCCGTCGCTGCCTACAGTCGCCGTCACGTCTTGTCAACTGTGTTCTGTGTCCAAATTCAGGAGGTAATGAATTTCAATCACATGCATCATAACCATTACTCCAACCTGAGGGCCTATTACCGATCTCATGGTTTTGCAAATGATATCATATCATATCATAGTGCAAAACGAAAAATACGATTTCCGGTCAGATTTTTGATCATTTGATCAGGAAATGCAGCATTTCATGACTTCAATTTATAGCATGTCATACGATGAAAGATCCATAATTGGCCTGCAGGTAATGGAATAAATAGCATTCGTAATAATTATTCATCCCTATTCATTGGTACATTTGCAATAATAAAATTAATTGTAGTTCCCAAATAAATGGTTGTTTGCTAACATCGATCGCGCAAATCGTTTACGTTCGCGTCCTGCTGTTGTCAAACGAAATTAAATGACCGTGCTCAACCGCATCTCGGTGCTTACTATTTGTTTCCTGTGCCTATAGCCAAAGTATTATTCTCGTTATATCTATCATCATCATCATCATCATATCAGCCGCACGACGCCCACTGCTGGGCATAGGCCTCCCCCATGGATCTCCACAACGATCGGTTCTGTGCTGCCCGCATCCAGCGTCTTCCCGCGACCTTTGCCAGATCGTCGGTCTACCTGGTCGGGGGCCTACCCACTGAGCGTCGTCCGGATCGTTGTCGCCATTCGAGAACCGTTCGGCCCAAGCGGCCATCGGTTCTTCTCGCTATGTGTCCCGCCCACTGCCACTTCAGCTGAGCAATCCTTCGAGCAATGTCGGTTGCTTTAGTTCTCCTCATTTCGGATCCGATCACGCAGGGAGACCCCAAGCATTGCTCTCTCCATTGCCCGCTGAGCGACCTTGAGCCTTCGGACGAGACCCATAGTGAATGGCCACGTTTCACTTCCGTAGGTCATCACTGGCAACACACACTGGTCAAAGACTTTCGTCTTGAGACACTGAGGTAATTTGGACGCGAAGATTTTTCGTAGCTTCCCGAAAGCTGCCCATCCGAGCTGGATTCGACGAGAGATCTCTTTCTCGAAGTTGGACTTACCTAACTGGACTATTTGTCCCAGCCCCCCTAGCACGTCCACCAAAACCCGATATGATAAAGCGGTTTATCGCGGTGAACTGTCAAAATACAATAGGGTTTCGTCGTATTTTGACAGTTCACCGCGATATGTCGCTTTATCATATCGTGTTTTGGTGGACGTGCTACGGGGGCTGGTATACATAGCTGTCAACAACTTCAAGTGTAGTGTTCCCAATATTAACTGGAGTGGGTACAACATGGGCATTCGACATGATTTTTGTCTTATCCATGTTCATTTTAAGACCCACTCTTTGGGAAGCACTACTGAGATCTCCGAGCATGGTGTTCAGGTCTTCCAAGGTCTCACCCATTAGAACTATATCATCGGCAAAACGGAGGTGTGTTAGGTACTGGCCATTAATGTTAATGCCTGTATCCTTTCCAATTCAGAAGCTTGAAAATATCCTCCAATGCAGCGGTAAAGAGTTTTGGAGAGATAACGTCTCCCTGTCTTACACCTCGCTGCAATTGGATGGGATTAGAGCTCTGGTTCTGGAGTCGGACCGACATAGTGGCATTTCCGTATAGGTACCTTAGCACCTCTATGTACCTATAGTCCACTTGGCACCTTTGGAGAGACTGCAGCATCGCCCATGTCTCGATCGAATCGAAGGCTTTTTCATAGTCCACAAACGCCAAGCAAAGTGGCAGATTATACTCCTCGGTCTTCTGTATAACCTGCCGTAGGGTATGGATGTGGTCTATGGTACTATAGCCTTTTCGGAAACCGGCTTGTTCGGGAGGTTGAAAGTCGTCAAACCTGCGAGCGAGACGATTCGTAATGACTCTCGAAAACAACTTATAAACATGACTCAAGAGTGAGATCGGCCTATAGTTCTTCAAGAGTGTTTTATCACCCTTTTTGAAGAACAGGATGACCTCACTCTCACTCCATGTTTTAGGCGTTCTGCCCTCGAGAATAACGGAATTAAAGAGCCTCTGGAGGACTTTAAGTATCGGCTTACCGCCCGCTCTCAGAAGCTCTGTAGTGATTCCATCATCATCCGCCGCCTTGTTGTTTTTTAGTTGTTTGAGAGCCACACTAATCTCGTTCAAGCTGACGTCCGGGAGATCATCAGTATAGTGTCGACTAAGCTTGGTTCTGGGGTCTCTAGCCTCGCTTTCAACAGGTGCTTGCGTGGAGTATAACTGTCCATAGAAACTCTCGATCTCCCTCAGGATCTCAGGCTTCGACGAAATGAGGCTACCGTCGTCAATCTTCAGCTGCGTCAGTTGACTTTGCCCAATAGACAGATATCTCGCAAATTCCTTGGAGCCTTTATTTCGCTCGATAGCCTCTTCAATACAAGCCGTATTGATTCGGCGAAGATTGCATGTCAATGACTTTGATATCAAGCTGCCGGTAACGAGTAACATCCGTTGAGTTCTGCAGCCTCATTTCGTGTCTCCGATCCATAAGTTGGAGCGTTTTCTCGGAGAGTATCTTTGTTCTGGGACAGCGGGTTTTGAAGAACTTAGACCCTACCGTACAGTATCCATCCATCCAGTACACGGACAGTATCCACCACCATGTTGTTTAGATCGTCCACATTTAAGCTGTTCTCGAGGGCTTCGAAGCGGTTCTGGAGCTCGAGCTGAAACCTTTCGGGGTTTTGGATTTGCGCAGGTACTGGTCGGAGCGTAAACTTTATCAGTCGAGATCTTTCCAGCTTAATATTGATATTCAATGTGCCTCGTACCAGTCTGATCACTCCCCGTTGTGACGGCATTGATCACAGAGACATAATTGAATATGTGCCTTTTCGTCGACATGATAAAATCTATCTCATTTTTTACATTACCGTCCGGACTCATCCAGGTCCATTTTCGGCTTTCGGACTTCCAGAAGAAGGAGTTCATCATATAGAGGTTCTCCTTTTCCATGAAGTCTGCTAGCATCTGGCCTCTGGTGTTCCGGTGCCCAAATCCAAATTGCCCCATTCTCAACTCATCACCGCAACGTTTCCCCAAACTAGCATTAAAGTCCCCCATCACAACCGTGTAGTGGGTATTGTGGCTTCAGAGATCTCCTCATACATAGCCTCCACTTCGTCATCTGGGTGTGTCGAGGTCGTAGCGTAAACCTGTATGACATTCAACGAATATCGTTTCGATATTCTGAGTATCAGGTATGCTACCCTGGTCGACACACTCCCGATGGTTATTACGTTGTTGGCGAGGGACTTGTGGACGATAAACCCGACACCACCTTGGGACTGTTGGTCGCCCTCCCGGTAGTACAGCAAGTTGCCGGAATTAAGGATTATCGAGTCCTCCCCTTGTCTTCGGACTTCAGATAGACCAATGATATCACAGCGTAGCTTACTGATAGCTTCTTCCAACTCCGTTAACTTCGCGTCCGTCCTCAGTGTACGCGTGTTGTAGGTTGCCAGGTCGAGTCGTCGTATAGTTGGTAGCCGGATCTTACCTGGGGATTCTTCGCACTCCCTGCCTTACCGTTACCGTAGCCGCTACCGTAGCTAGGCATAGCAGGGCTGCCGGGAACTAGGGGCCAATTTGTTTGTGTGTGATTCACATGGGGGGGTGGGGGTGGGGGGGGTGGGGGGGGGGGGGGGGGGTGGGGGGGGGGTGGAGGTGCCATAATCGCCACGCTTGGTAGGCGGGTTGGCGATCGCAGTAGGGCCGAGATCTAAGGAGACGCTGCTGCCCTTAGTCGCCTCGTACGACACCCACGGGAAGAAATGGGTTGGTGCTATTCTAGGCCGGCACACACACGGTTATATCTATACTTACTAATATTATAAAGCTGAGAGTGAGAGCTGAGAAGAGTTTCGTTTGTTTGGTTGTAGTTCTAGAGATTAGCGCGTTCAGCGCTAATTTCTGGAACTACTGACGCAAATTGAAAAGTTCTTTTTGTGTTGGATAGTCCATTTATCGAGGAAGGCTTTAGGCTATACAGCATCTATATAGATAAATCTCCCGTCTGAATGCTCCCAAGGAGTATGCTGGGATCCACCCGCAGAACACAAACATGAGCTTTCAGAGTTTGCTAGCCAGGCTCAAATGGCTTTTTAACCTTAAATGTGTAAACAACTGATTTGAATATCCTATCTTTTTCTGGATTTGTTAACTGGTGATAGAATTTTGACGTATTTTGTATGGAGCTTATGTCAAATACCTCTCGCAATATACAGGTAGAATGTTAAAAAGGCAGCGGTGACCGCGATATACGATTTGATTTTTTTTGAGCAATGATTGATTTGTTAAGACAAAATATTGCCTGAAAATATTTTGTCTCAAGCGCCTTATGATAAGAAGAATTTTTAACTGCTTATTCATTTACATTTAATTCATCACGCAAAAGTAATATAAAGCAAATCTCTTCCACAGGAGCTTTTAAGCAAACTGATCAAGGCACATGGGCTCACGTGGTTTGTGCCCTTTGGATACCAGAAGTTCGATTTGCCAATACAGTGTTCTTAGAGCCAATAGGTAAGTTAGTATAAATATAGTACATATTACTTCTCATTTTCAGGGTTCCGTAGCCAAATGGCAAAAAACGGAACCCTTATAGATTCGTCATGTCTGTCTGTCTGTCTGTCCGTCCGTATGTCACAGCCACTTTTCTCCGAAACTATAAGAACTACACTGTTGAAACTTGGTAAGTAGATGTATTCTGTGAACCGCGTTAAGATTTTCACACAAAAATAGAAAAAAGCAATAAATTTTGGGGGTTCCCCATACATAGAACTGAAACTCAATTTTTTTTCATGAAACCCATACGTGTGGGGTATCTATGGATAGGTCTTCAAAAATAATATTGAGGTTTCTAATATCATTTTTTTCTAAACTGAATAGTTTGCGCGAGAGACACGTCCAAAGTGGTAAAATGTGTCCCCCCCCCCCTTGTAACTTCTAAAATAAGAGAATGATAAAACTAAATTACACTAGTCCAAACCCTTATCCTACCAATTTTAGATTATGCCGACGTCTGTTACTTAAATGCCACAGAGGAGCTTCTAAACAAGCTTGAGCGTTTGCAAAATCTTTGTATCCGATTCACTTTTGGTTTGAAGAAATTCGACCACGTTTCCAAATTTCGTAACGATCTCAAGTGGCTCCCTATCCGTTTCCGTAGGAATACTCGAATTCTATGCTTCCTCTATAATGTCCTATTCAATCCTATGTATCCTTCATATCTTCGAGTCTTATTCCTTTCCAAACTTGTCTAAGGCTCTCTGCAGATCCCACCTCAAGTCCCTTCTTAGTGTCCCTGTCTGTAATTCCACTTTCCTTTCCAATTCATTTATGGCTCATTCAGTTACACTTTGGAATTCGCTTCCACATGATATACGCGATTGTCAAACCATCTGCTCATTCAAGCGGCGTATAAGGGAATACTATCTGTCCTTGTCTTAATTATAGTATGTATGTTTATAGCTGTTTGGTATTTTTATTATTTTTTTATCTATTTTGTTATTTATTACTTTTTTATTTTTTTTTATATTTGATCGTTTTCTGCTGTACACGCAAATATTATTATATTACAATTTCTCCTTTCGCGGGTCTGCTGGAAGAAATTTCATTTATGAAATAAGCAGATCCTTTGTACATTGTGTCTTATGTGTTGTTTGTGCTGTCTGGTTTTATGTGTACAAAAATTGTTAAATAAATAAATAAAAAAAATATATGATGTACATAACCATGCAAACTTCCACCGAAAATTGGTCTGACCGAGATCTAGTAAGTAGTTTTTTTAATACGTCATAAATCCTACGGAACCCTTCATGGGCGAGTCCGACTCGCGCTTGGCCGGTTTTTAATAGGAAAACATAGCATTCATCAATGTCTACTTTACTTGATGCCTGCGGGTTGAAGCGGGAATTTATTTCGAAGCTTGTATATTTTTCAGTCTTCATTAATGGTGGCTTACAAATTGTAGCGACAAGTGTATTTTAAATTTAAATCCAATACAACTGGATATAGGTAAAAGACCAACCACCATACTATTTATTGCTGAATTGATTCTACTAATAGCAGTGTCATATAATGTAGCTTACTAGCAGTCCCATAAAGAAGATGATTTAATTCTCTTTGTCAGGTTTTCCTTGAATTACACACTTCTGTACAGACCCTGCTTTCAAAATCAAAGAAAATGTAATTGTGACATCGAGATACTATAAAAAATTTCTTTGTTGGGTTGAACCATTCATTCTGATGTAAGGTATTTTATGAACATATAATACCTTACATCAGAATGAATAATTATATAATACGCTATTATATGAAAAATAATAGTGGCCCATACATTAGTAAACACAAATTATGTTGATGTAGAGGACTCATTCCATGTCACTATCATAAAATCTGCAACTGCAAGAGGTTCCGATTGCCGTTGCCCCAGTAGTTAAAGGATTATTGCACTGGAGTAAAAAGATATGTTTTTTTTTCTCGTAGACTCTATAGAAATGATACCAGCTGCTCGATGGAAACTGCAATGTATGGTTTGCAAGCAGAGAGGTGCGGGCGCATGCATACAGTGCCACAAATCGAGCTGTTACTCCGCCTTTCATGTGACGTGCGCTCAACAAGCTGGGTATGTAATAATGACATTTTAAATGTGTATAGGATACGTAAATGGTGAAGCGAATATAAGTGACTATACACACACCATACGATCATACTATTACACACTTAATTTTTTTACTGGAGGAGAACTCTGTACCAGGGTTGCTTGCTAGAGTACCTCTGTCCTACCTTTGTCTGCCGCAAAAAAGCAGTGCCTGCATTGCTGTGTTCCAGTGTGAAGGGTAAGGATATGGCTGTGAAATTACTGGGTACCATGCAGTAATTACACAGCCATATCCTTAGGTAGATTATCCATAGGTTGCAAATTTATTGCGAATCTCACAAGAGCCACATGTACTGTAGGTGACTGTTACCACTCAGCATCAGGGTGGCAATTTGCTTGTTTTCCAACTTAGTTCTATAAAAAAATTAAGTAATATCGTGTAATTTTTCTGAGGCCTTTATGAGAAACAACTTGGTCAAATTGTGCGAAAGGTACAGTACATACATTGGCAACAATGCACTTATTTACATTTATTCAAATTTTTTATATATGATGGTCCTTCGAGCCGGACCTATGAATGTTTAACCAGTATGGACCTGAACATTTCCTTCTCAGGCTATATATGAAAATGGAGGCTGCAGGTACAGGAAGAGATCCCAGCCAACCCGTTCAAGTAGCCAAAATGGCCTACTGCGACGCACACACGCCAGCGCACGTTTTACAAGTATGCAATTATACAGCACGTAATAAAGTTTACCTACCTACTAACGCTAATCATTTCATTAACATAAATCCTTTCTTTACGAATGTTGTGTAGGAAAGACGCGCTCAAGAGTCGGAGGGTGATACTAAATCAACTGATTTGACAGCAATTAGACAAAAAGGAAGAGAGAAAATTATTCAGGTATTTAAAACATTTGGTCCGATTGAAATATAACACTCGTTTATTTACTTATTAAAATATCAGGAAAAGTTGTAAAAACTGTGAATAAAATTTGTTCTTTGAAATATTTTAAAAGTGTTTGTAAGTCGTATGTTGATTAATTTTCGTTTTTAGGTAGAAACAAGGAATTGAATGAGGTGTCTTAGACAATTTATTGTGGACATTGTAGTTGCTAACCAAAGTGAATTATTGGTTTTTTAAATATCATTAACAACCAAACATTACATTTCCAACTTGATCATCATTACAATCATCATCATATATGATATATTATAATATATTACTTCTAGCTTTGCCTGCGAACTACGTTTCGCCAGTAAAAATACTAATATGGCTATTAAAATGGTGGATGGTGGTAGAAGGGTGAAAACTTAGGGGTTATAAGTCTTTTTTAATGCCAAATAAAAAAGTAAAAAAAAATCTGGAGAGGGCCACCTAGCTATCACCTAGTGGTATAAAAAATAGCCTATTTTCAGACCTACCAAATAAATATACACAAAAAAATCCATAAAAATCAGTCAACGCATAGACCAATCCTGACCTATATGTAATGCGACATGCGATAGATGGACGAAAGAATTTGAGGCGATGTAAAAATAGTTTCACTTTAATAATGACTATCGTCCCGCTTGCGGCTTCGCCCGCGTTATATTTGTTATCCCGTGGGAATTTTATATTTTGCCGTAGAAAATATAGCCTACCGCTCGCGGTTTCGCCCACGTTACGTTACAGGTTAGTTACTTTGAATTCCTGTGGGAATTTTGTATATTTTTCTGTAGGAAAAATAATGTATTGCCTGTGTTTATCGGGGATAATGGAGGCTTCTAATGGTGAAAGAATTTTTGAAATCGGTCTAGTAGTTCGTATTTATCTAAGGGCGTCATACGTTTCGTTAACATCTTTGTAGCTGAAGGCACTATATCGATTACTAGCTTTCCGCTCGCAGCTTCGCCCGCGTTATCTTCGTTTTTCCCGTGGGAATTCCATATTTTCCGTAGGAAAAAATGCTATGGCCTATGTTACTCAGGGATGTAGAATTTAATGGTGAAAGAATTTTTCAAATCGGTCCAGTCGTTTCGAAGCCTATTCAAGGCAAACATACAAAAATACAAATCTTTCCTCTTTATAATATGAGTAGAGTATAGATTAATCAACAGTCACATTTCTCCAGGTTGCACTTGTACATTTTAAACACAAATCGTACCAATGCTTTTCCGACTGGGTTAAGCCATGTTCACCGTGACTCCTTGATCTGTGACCAAAGATAAAGTAAAAGTTTCATGCTTCAGAAGATTCGATTTTATAGCTTTTAGGATCGAGACGCGCCAACTTCACTCTACTAAGCCACAAAAGTACCGTACCGACCGACAGTACCGTCAGCATCGCTTTCGAGACTATACGTGCATTTATTGAGTGTCGTTCATTCTTATATTGTTTTTAATTTTATTACGTATTGGTTTATTATTTTCCCTACTACTTTCCTTGACTACAACTTACGAACTCTATAAAGTCTATATTACTTTATAGAGTTTGTAAGTTACGAACTCTATACTACAACTTACGACGAACTCTATAAAGTATTACTTTATAGAGTTCGTAAGTTGTAGTCACACTTAAATTATACTAAAGTAATACAATTTAATGTTCGTATATAATTTTTAATTCTAAGTACACATACGACTTCATACGAGTAAACACGAAGCATGAGAACAATGTCTTTGTTTATTCAAATCTTTGATTTTTAATTGATTGGTAAGGTTTATTTATATTATCAATTATTTAGAATAAAAGATTCGATTGAATCATTTGAATAAAGCATCATAAGTCGCCGACTATCCATTTCCTTTTACTAACGGAAAAAAATTGTCGGCTTTAATTTTGTTTTGCTATCCATAGCAAAGTGAAGTGAGTAGCGTGCAAATCCAAGTTGACAGTCCTAAAAGCCATTAAATCGAAAATACTCTTAACAGTGGATCCTGCGCCTAATCTCGGAAGTCGTCGGTCGGTCACATCGACTATGCAAGGGAACAGAGGCCGCATCTCTCATTATTACTATCTTCTGCTCAGATGGCTAGCCTCCTTCCACACCGTATTCGATGGCAGTGGCTTACGTGAGCTTGCTGGGATCATTGGTTCTAATATGGCTAGATTAGGTAATACATTTATTTATTTAAACAAACAACACACAAACATAACAAGAATACATTTACAAACAATTGACTCTTTTAAATTCTATTGACAAAAAAATTACATATTTTATAAGAAATGAATTTCAAGTGTGTGCTGCAGTTTAAAAGATACTAGACTCAGTGTTGATGTCCCTGATTTTCAGCCAAATCCATAATTTACCCTCGCCAGGCAAACCGGAGGCAGTAAGAGAGAAAATGAACGGTGTTATAATAACTTTGGGGATTGTAAACTTGGTCTTAAACATTAGGTTAATAATAATAATAAATTCTTTATTTGTAAATCAACGTTGTACAGTGATACAGTGATTGGGACCACCCAGTAGACAAAATAATTGGGATGATGACTGAATTCTAATTTTTACGTCTCGTCATTAAATATTAACATACCGTGGAACAAGGTGCAGTCCTGTGAAATTACAATTAAAATCGGCCTTGATACAAGCATTTTAAGTTTTTAATTCGAAGGCAATTAGACAGAGAGATCCGACATCAACCGTGACGTCATTGTTGAGTACTCCTTGGAAAGTGCCGTTTTGCTAGAAAGAGATGGAGAAAAATCTTTAATACCTTATATCTTGGTTGTTTTTATAGTTATTCGAAAACGGATTTTTTCTTTCTGTTTATTATATGAATGAGCTTCTATTAAAGCAAAAAAATTTTTTTACTCATCTAGCCAATTATGCCTGTGTCAGGTGGACCCACTCTTCCATAGCTAGTATAGGTTAGATCATGCATGGTATACTCTGCAGTTTAATTATTTTTTGTTTATTACGTATTCTATAGGCTCGTCGAGTGCTAGCCATGAAGCGCACATGGGCACCCGTGGTCCTAGTGCCCACTCTGCCTCCCGAAAGAGTGTCGGAGGTGGCGCAGTTAGCGGCAGGTGGGCCCGCTGCGAGGGCGCAGCTGATGAAGAAACTGCTCGCCTACTGGACGCTCAAGAGACACAGCAGGAACGGCGTGCCGCTGTTGAGGAGGCTGCAGAGTCTAACCAGTCATCACGGTGAGTCGTTGGCTCGGTGTGGGGAATTATGATTTGTGAAGTGGCAGTGGGCGGGACACAAAGCGAGAAGATCCGATGGCCGTTGGGGCCGAACGGTTCTTGAGTGGCGACCACGATCCGGACGACGCTCAGTGGGTAGGCCCCCGACCAGGTGGACCGACGATCTGGCAAAGGTCGCGGGAAGCCGCTGGATGCGGGCAGCGCAGGACAGATCGTTGTGGAGATCCATGGGGGAGGCCTATGCCCAGCAGTGGGCGTCGTGCGGCTGAGATGATGATGATGATGAACACCGAGTATTTGAACTTTATACAACGTGTAAATTAAATTGCGCAAAGTCTGAATGTAGTTTCGATTCCACTAATAAAAAATCGGTTTTATCCAAAATTTTAACCACGTCGCTTTTTAGATTTACTTAACTCTGTCGCCTTTATATCTTTTAACGGCGGCGGCACGGCGGCTAAGTGGAATTCGTAGGCGCGCGACCATAGAGTTTCAAATTTGCAAGACATGGAACAAAATAGAAAGATGGACATATTTTCATAAATAATACGCGAGAATTATTTTTTTTATAAATTCATATTAGGATTATTTTATAGTAAAATTATGTTTTGATGTCTGAAGTTTTGTGGTATTAAATTAACGCGTTGTATTTGAGGTTGAGGATTCGGGGTGATGCTCACCACCTTACACCTATAACACCATCATCCATCTATATCTTCACTTACCGTGAGGATTAAAAAGTTTTATGACAAAACCTAGCTAACAGAGATTTTGTCACAAAGCATGTTTGTTAAAGATTTATTTGATATAGTTACACATTAATCTTGAATCTACTATTATTGATGAGTAAATATTTTGCAGGTACAAGAGGTATACAGGATGGTACAGTAAATGTAAGGGAACTTTGCAACCAACTGAAGTATTGGCAGAGGATACGCCAGGACTTGGAGAGGGCTAGGTAAGTGAGTGAAGAAGGCGATATTACGCATCGAAAAAAAAAATACTTGAGTTGCATTAAAATGCCTGTCCGAATTAATGTCAATCAATATAGATTATGTATGTATATTACACGTTTTTTTGTGTGCTTCTTGAATTAGCCAAATTTGTAAATGGTAGAAACATAGAACATTCACTACAGTATTTCATAATTAACAATGTACATGTTAATATTGTCAGATTGCTGTGCGAGTTAGTGCGCAAACGCGAGCGCCTAAAGGCGGAGTACACGCGCGTATGGGAGCGCTGCGTGCTTCACTCGCTACGGCCAGAGAGGGCAGTATTGCATAAACTGCTTAGGATGTTGCGACAGAGGGACGCCAGCGATATATTCACGGAGCCGGTCGATTTGAATGAGGTATCTATTTTTATTAGCTATTAGCTTTTCGCTCGTGGCTTCGCCCGCGTTATTATTGTTTTCCCGTGGGAATATTATATTTTCCCGTAAAATAATTTTGTAGCCTATTATATAGAAGACTGTTATTTATATTTTGAAGCTCAAATAATAAATGTTATGCAAATTAGAGCAGATTTTTAATATTTTCCATAGAAACTTTCAACCCCTATTTTGCACCCTATGGGGGTGAATTCCGATAAACTATGAAACACGTGTTCAATGAAATGTTTTTAAGAGCATGAATCTCAAGTTATATCAAAATCATTGCTAATTTAATAAAAATCCATACAAACTTGCAATCCCTATTTCATCCCTTTAGGTTCCAATTTTTTTAAAATCCCTCCTTAGTGTGAGTCCGCATTTTGAATTAAAACAACTGTCCAAATTTCACGTTTCTACCATTAGCGGTTTAGGCTGTGCGTGCGTCTATAGATGGGAACTTCTCCTTTTATATACACGGTGTTTCAAAATAACCAATAAATAATCAATTCTTTATCGAAAACTCATTATTAAAATGTGTTTACACGTAATATCATTCAACCCAAAATTTTCATGTTTTTGTTTGTTTGTTTCTTGTTTTTTTTTAAAAAAAAAACGTCGCCCCACTCTAGGATTTTCTCCTGTGTCGTGGATGCAGTTACAAACATAGAATATCACATGAACATACGCCCAGACCGGAACAAATTTCTGTAGGCCATACAAAACATTTGTCCCGTACGGGAATCGAACCCGCGACCCGTTGCGCAGTAGGTGATCACTCGACCTCTGCGCTAAACGTGTCGTCATCATGTCTATGATTTACATGAAAATTTTGCGTTGAAAAAGTATTATCATTATGTCTATGATTTACATGAAAATTTTGGGTTGAATGTGTCCAAAAATAGGTTATTAAGAGGAACTCATACGGGCCCTTTTTCCATACAAACCTAATCCCCAGCACGGGTAGCACAAGGATGGCGAGTATTTTCTCGGCCTGTTTCTCTACACCGAAATGTCACATTTGACGGTAGCGAATGAGATAGCTATTGTTTGGTGTCGAGAAAGTGATAGTTAATGATAGACATATTTATCTCGGAGCCCTTGTGCTACGCGTGCTGTTTCGTTCCTGAATAATGGCAATAGATGCTCTATTTTTTTCCAAAAACATCTTTCCACTATTAGCATGTTCCTATGTTTTCCTTTTTTATTAAGTTAATTATTAAAAGGGATTAAAATCTTCAAAAACATAAAAAATTGGCCAGATTATCTGCATCTATTTTGTGTACTTTTCATAGGTATCTTCGGTCCGAACTGCAGTTGTCTCTATTGCGCTTAGCCGACAGCAATACATTTAACAAATACGTATTTTCGAATACTCTCCACCTCAGTGTTTCCTCCTAACTGGTTGGGTTGGGAATTAAAGATTCCTATAACTTTGTTATTAATTCCTATAACTTGTTAATTAATTTACGTCACTAAAGCTCTTGGCCAGTTCAGTGTGTGAAGAGTTCAGGGAATGCTCTCTTACCTCTTTGGTCTGTTATATACTTACCGTCAAGTCATATACAGATCTAACTTAATAGACTTTCTTCTTGTTTGTGTAGGTTCCCGACTACAGTTCAGTTGTGAAACACCCCATGGACCTAAGCACTATGGGTATGAAGCTTGACCGCGGCGCGTACAACACTATAGATGATGTGGAGGCAGACTTCCAGCTGATGATAGACAACTGTCTTACATACAATAACAAGGATACGGTGTTTTATAAGTAAGTAAGCTAAATTTTTCAAATAATTTTTTTTGCCTCTTGTTTCGTCTGATTGCTTATTGAAGAGTTTCCTAAGCTAAGGTTGGTGAAATTTGCCATTAGCACAGTAATAGTATATACAGTAGAATGACTCCATAGAAACGGTCGAGACACGCGCTATGCCTACGCGCCTCGATCTGGGATCGCACTCGGATCGCATAGCTTCAAGGGCTTTCACGAATGCAGTTCGCCGCAGGGCATACGCACGAGTCAAACGGAGCGCACGGTCGGTAAGCGAGCAGCCCTATCGCGGGCCACGCACCAAGCGATGCCGAGCGGCCGCAGGTATAAAATTTCAAAGAGGGTCCCAGTCCACATATTGTATCATACTATTACCGTGCCATTAGTGTACTAATATTATAAAACCAAGAAAACAGTTCAGTAAATATTCAGTCACATTCTCATTTCGGCTTTGTGGCTACTGGCTATCCACTACATACACACACACACATTTTAAAGTTAATTTTGCTACCAGGGCCGGTACGAAGATGCGCGATCAGTGTCTCCCGCTGTTCCGTCAGGCGCGTCGGGACGTTCGCTCAGCGGGGATGCCGCAGCTGGCCGGAGTGGGATCCGACGACGGATTTGGCGCGCGTGACGTCGCACGCGCAATATACGACGCGTGCGACGTACCAGACATGCGTGCGATGCGTGACGTGCGTGAACTGGGCGAAGTGGGTGACACTCGTGAAGTACACGATATACGCGCTTTACGTGACTCAAGTGACTCTCGTGACATTCGTGGCGCGCACGATACCCGCGATGTACGTGACATACGTAACTCGAGCGACGTTAGTGATACGCGTGCGAGACGCGACTCGAGCAACGCGAGTGATACAAGAAACGCGCGTGACACGCGGGAAGTGCGTGACGGTCGTGCATCGCGTGACGCACGCGAAGCGCGCGATAGTTCCAGTGAGCGTGCACCGGGTAAGTAAACAACCAACGGATACGTGTGATCAGCGGGAATTGGTCGAAAATTTTATTGTACAAATAATAGTACTTTATTATTTTGTATACAAAACATAAAGATCACATGCAAGACTTTCTTTACTGAAGGCTTGGACTACTTATATACACTGATACCTTGGATGGTGCAGTGGGTAGCCCCCACCTTCTGCGGAAGAGTCCATGCACCGCCAGCGATACAGTATGACATATAAATGCATTTCGCATTGGAAAAAATTGGCATTGGTTCTTCAAAATTATGAATAAAGTTTCACTTTCAATACTAAGCTGTACTACAAGAATGCAAGAAAAATGTGCTCAATTACAATTTAATATTATCAGTCTTGAGACAATCTACGTCTTCAACTGAATGCTGTTTATGGTAAAAGTACAAAAATATATTTGACAGATACGGATACCCGTAGCGTGCGCGGGGTGTCTGTAGCGCGCAGTGAAAGGCGCCCCTCAGGACCATGTATCGAGTCTGATGAGGACGAAAATAATACGGTGAGAAAATTGTATTTAGTGGTCACACACACAATGAATTATGTTTACACATTCATGATTTTCCTAATGCAATTGTAAAGTACACATTCAAATTCAATATTGTTTATTAAAATTTGTTTATTACATTATAACTTTTGCACGTCAAAGAAGCTACGCCAATGGTTCACAACTCTACGGCGGGAGACCTTATACTGGTGAGAACCAGCATGAAAACCAGCAAGGGCTATATTTTTCTTCCTGTATTGTTACAGAGTCAATTGGAATGTTGACCTCAAACCAAAAGTTTGAGCTCAACTTCCATTACAAGATTACATGTATCGGATCACATTGGGGTCATCCATTAATCACGTGAGGTTTTTAGACAAGTTTTTACACCCCAGCCCCCCCCCCCCCCCCTCCCCCCTGGTGATACGTGGTGATTTTGTTGGCATACACTACAGGTGGCCACCGATGGAGGGAGGGGGGTAAAAAAATAAAAGTCGGTTGCCCATACATTTATGCAACATCAGACTTTATTAACATATCAATCAAGAGAAATTATCAGTTGTAGAGCAGACCTCATGTCCCAACAGTTTTTTAACTGACTTCGAAAAAGGAGGAGGGTCTACATATGTTCGACTGTATCTCTTTTCTTTTTTTTATATATGTTCACTGATTACTCCGCCATTTGTGGGCCGATTTTCAAAATTCTTTTTGTAATCGAAAGAGTACACTCCCACAGTGGTCACATTGTCATCATTTCATGATCTGATGATGGAATCCCAGGCAATTCGAGAGAACCCCGTAAATTTTATAGGCATGTCTAACGTGTTTCATGTTTTTTCTTAAAATATTCAGGTATTTGCGTCTGGTAGTCATCATATGTTACTGAGCTGATGATGGATGATTTCTGGTGGATTAGGAGTTAGGGAATAATTTCAATACTGTTCAGAGCAAAAGACAGAAAAAGTATGTGTGTGGCAGTCATAGTATTTCGTATCAATTTGATGTATTCGGGAGTCTGCATACGGAAAACGAATGCAGAAAACGTATTATTGTGACCAGCTTAATACCAAGTAACCCATCCTACATAATATACATCATAATTAAAATGTGTTTACACGTAATGTCATTCAAACCAAAATTTTCATGTAAATCATAGACATGATGATGATACTATGATTTACATGAAAATTTTGGGTTGTGAAACTCAATATGTTTTGTGTCATATATGGTTATTTTCAGAATACTGATATTCTAAAAGCGATAAAATATACAACTTTTTTTTTTTCTCCTCTTTGTATCTACTTACAGTGCGACTAAAGAGACTAATAACTAAATGCGGCGATGTTTAATTTCAGAATAAAAGTGGTATTAAGAGGCTGACAACTCTGAGCTGAGCTCATCGAGCCCCACTCAAAACTTTTTTTTTTAAGCAAAACCTGTTTAATATACCGTAGTTAAAAAAATATATGTTACTCTGAACATATTTCTAAGAATATCCATGTCTGATCACATCCTAAAAATAACCCTACCGATCTGTACTTGCTGGCGTCCTTTGTCGGTTTGAGTATTTGGTGCCAGTTGAAAAACGGTGCCAGATTTCCGTCTGGCTTTATACTGAACTGGTTTCCCTTTTCCATGCAGTTGTGAGACACTCCACTTTGGTATGTTATTATAATGTATCCTGTAATCCCCTCAGTGTCTGATTATTTTATTGTTTTTTTTTCTGTATGCGCTGTGTGTCTTGTTTCTGCATGTAAATAAAATTTTCATTCATTCATTCATTATTAAAACGTGTAAACACATTTTAATAATGATTTTTGGATAAAGAATTGATTATTTATTGTTTATTTTGAAACACTGTGAATAGTGCCGACTACCTAATCAATACAGTATAGCGCTAACTATTTAATCAATAACTTAATTCTCTATTTAGATGATATTTACTTGTCCCTAAAGTAGTAAATTATCTCCCCCTCATGGGCAAGTAGCAAGTATTACTTTCTACTCACCGCTGCTTATGGATAGGTTCTAGTTGCACGGAAGCTTGCAAGCCAAGATAACTCGCCACTGTTATTAATGTATGTATAATTCTTCTACCGTGTCCTGAAGCGACCCTTGGATTATCCTGGGTGATAGGAAAGTAACCGTTACAAAATTATCTATTTTAATGAAACATTCAATTTTTTTACTGATCATATTATAATGTATTGTATAATTAGATGACAATTTTATTGCTTATTAATATAAAAACGCTTCCTCTTTCCTACTAAAAATATGCCGTGCCCGGGACAGGGTCCATAATTAAACTAATAATATGTAAGTACCATCTGTATCGAAACATTGTGGAGAGCAATAAATGATGATGATGATGTCCAATGATCATGATGTCAAAATTGATCATTGTCTGCTATTATTAAAATTAAGTAATGCCGGAATTAGAGGAGACTTACTAAGGTGGTTTGCGTCATATATTAAGAATCGATAGCAGGCTGTTGTGCTGGGGAATTATACATCTAAGTGGTTATCTGTACCAAGTGGTGTTCCCCAAGGATCGCTGCTAGGGCCTTTGCTTTTCCTTATCTTTGTGGCTGATATTGATTGTTGTTTCCAAAACTCCATTCTGTTGAGCTTCGCCGATGATATGAAGATCTTTAGGGCAATTAAAAGTCAAAGCGATGCCTTACTACTTCAGCAAGATCTTGCTAGACTAGATGATTACTGCTTTGACAATAAACTGGATCTTAATGTCTCTAAATGTTCAGTAATGTCGTTTTCTCGTAAAATTTCTCCAGTTACATTCAATTATACCTTAAAAAACCAAGTTTTGACTCGTGTGTCGAGTACGAGAGACCTAGGAGTTGTTCATGATTGTAAATTAATATTTCACGATCACATTTCAGCTGTAGTAAAAAAGGCCTCCAAAGCTCTTGGTTTCATAATGAGATCTACTAAAGATTGTAACTCGGCTAAAACCCTAAAAGTTCTATATACCACCTACGTTCGCAGCCATTTGGAATACGCATCTCAGTGTTGGAACCCAAGATATAAAATCTACAGACATCGCTTGGAAAATATTCAAAAGAAATTTATACGCTATCTTAACTTTAAAACCAAAACTAGAATAAGAGATTATTTTGAATCTTGCGCTAAGCACCATTTTCTGCCATTGGATTATCGTCGTGAAATATCAGATATAATTTATCTTAAAAAAATCATCACATCTACCATTGATTGTCCGGATCTTCTCAGCAAAATAAATTTTTATGCTCCAATCACAACATTTCGTAGCAGCCCATTATTTCGGCCTCAAGTGTCATCATCTAATTATAGGCAAAACAGTTTTGTCATGTGTGTATGCGGTACTGCTAATAACTTTCTCAAGTCAAATTCAGACATTGATATATTTAATTCTAGTACAGTATCCATTAAGAAGCGGCTTAGTGACAACTTTTTCAAAAAGTATAATTGTAATTAGGTAATACAAATCCAATATTAATAATTTATTCTTCGTGAGTGCAGTGTTAAGTCTCTTTTTCTTTGTTTTTGTACTGTTATCGGTATTTTATAATTTAAGTATCTTGTTTTTATTCACCTACTTATTTTGTGTAAGCGTCCAAGTGCTATATTATTTCTATTAGTAGAAATTTGTAATTGGCTAAGTTATTCATTATATTGTGTTTAATCTGTTATTTATAGCCGTTAATTTCTCAAAAATGTATAAAATAAATAAAATAAATCGGCTAACACCGCTGTCCGACGAACGCTTGACCAATGTCAGTGTGTATGCGCAGCGATCGAGTTCTGGCACCGCTATGGCAATAACCCCAGCGCCTGTTGTTGTGTCTGTCGGCCGCCGGGGCCGCAGGGGCCGCGGGAGGGGCAGGGGGAGGGGGCGCGGTCGGCCGCCGCAACTGAAGAAACCGCACACTGGTATGTTTTTTTTTCACCTCCCCACCACAAAAAGGACCCTACAAGTCCGTTACAACCACAGACGTATAAAAGGAAGCAGACTTAACATAATTTTACTCACACATTTGTCATAAGTAACGTATATCGTTTCTAATTTCACTTCAAAGTGACATGATATATCCCTATTTCTGTTTTTCGTCTATGGCGATACTAACGCACACATAAACATTTTACGAAGCCGTGGCAGACGCCACGTGGACGCCATGTTTAGCTTTGTCAAAATAAGAAACAAACGGTGTCGTGACATTGTGTTATATAATGTTATGTTTTGTGATTATAAATAAAAATAACTGCTAATCGGACAAGAACAATAGTAAAGTGCTGTGTCCCGAAGTGTTCTAACGCATCATATAATAAAACTCCAGAAATTACAATAAAATTAAATTAATATTGTTTGTGTGTGAGTAATATATTTTACATGTGGTAAAGTTGCCACGCTTTTTGAAGGATACGTTTAGTCTGCTTCTCTTTAAATGTCTGTGGTTTACAACCCTTTTGAAAAAAAAAATTCAATCTTTATTTATTTGCAATCAATAATAATAATCTTTATTCAGTTCAACGTGTTTACTGAAATCAGTAGTCGATGACACCTTGTAAGCCAATAACCTAACCTAAAAAATTTGAATAAAATTGTTAGTTCAGTTCATCGTCACAGCTCATATACGCCCCCACTGAGGGGCGCGAGCCTACCCTAATTTAGGGTGTTTAGGCCTTAATCAACTACGCTGGCCCAGTGCGGATTGGTGAACTTCACATACACTTTTGAATTTCTTCGCAGATGTATGCATGTTGCCTCACGATGTTTTCCTTCACCATAAGAGCGTCGGATAAATGTACATATGAAATTCGAAAAAACGAAAAACACAGGATCGAACCCGGATTATCCGATAAGAAGGCCAGTGCAATATCAAACAACGACGCTCTTAGCGTTTGTTCAGTTAAAAAATTGCAAACTGCGAAAAGCAAACGTAGCGATGTAATGTATCGAATGCATAAATAAAGCTTTTTTACATTGTTTTCAATGTTAGAAACGGCGACGTCCAGTTCGGAGACGCCGGCGCCGCGCAAGGTGGCGGAACGCACGCAGAAACTGGTCACGCCCGAGAAGTCGCCAGTCAAAATGCCGGAGCCCACGACGCCTAGTCAGCTGCATAAAGGTCTGTTATTTATTATACATCAACAGTCCAACAGGAGGCTAATCTACATCAACTGGGAATATCTACCTGCGAGTAGGTACATGCATTCGGCGCTGGATAGCTTTTAACGCCCCCCTCACCCCGCGTTTTGGCTTCACACGATTTCATAGAGAATGCGTTATCATCTCTTCTCTTCTCTGTGGGTGAGACTAAAGGTGAGGGGATGAGTATTTTTTCCCTATCGATTTTTTATTGGAGCCTCATATGCAATGTATAGCAAGTATTTTGCATTACAAATTATGAAATACTGCTATGAATGTTGCTGGATTCATGTAGTGAAGTTGAGTTTGTTTTACCTATCTTACAGTATTAGCTCTATATCTAAGCATTTTATTTAATATATTTTGACACGTTTTGAATGCGTTATAGCAGGCAATAAGTTTACCCAATTTACTATTTGTTTCAGGACTTGGTCTGATGGGCGGTCTCCGGAAACCAACTCTACTCCTGCCTCCTTCTACAGGAGTTGCGCCGACTAGGAGCTTTGGTGCCGACGGTATGACAATATGTTACTCGTGCACTAATCCATATGGCTTCTTACCATTTTAGAACCTTGTCAAATAATAATAGCAGCATAAACGAAATTGTTAGACATTTTCCTTCACCACTTTGTCATCTATGAGAAAACAATGGAAGTAAAATTTTTTTGTGGAGTTAACTAACTCAATTTTTTTTGCAAATAGTACCAATGTGCCAAATTGTCATGTTCACGGATTGTTCCATTACATATTTGTTTGGTCTCATTTAGATCGATCATTCCGGGGCGATTGTATATACAATGAATACTAATATTTGAGGTTAACGGGACCATTTGTCTAGAAGTGACTGCTTTAAAATGGGACACTGTGCTTAATTTAACGGTATGACATTTTTTTTGTTGACGAATCAGAATAATAGCTTAATAGATACAGTAGACGTTTCAATATCAGTTTAATTATTATGGCCGTAGTTTTAAAAACAACTGAAATTATATTTCATCACTATTGTATTGAGTTACCCATAAATAAGTCAGAATAAGAAAGAAAAAACTAGGATCCGAACCTGTATCCTCAACATACCATGTCGAGTAAAATTTCAGCTTTATTGATCTTTTTTACCTTGTTAAGCTATATTAGACTCTGTTAATAACTATATATCCAATTTACCTTTTTATTTATGTACCACTTTTAAAGAAAATTACAAATATAAATATGAAAAATTACATTCTTACGGCCGGTTGCATCAAATTTTACGTTTACGATTTCGTAAAAGTAACAGTAAAACTCAATATTAATAATACGTAAGAATTGCACCATAATGTCTCACCTCTAGGCTCAATTGTAGTTTTATTTTATCCTTTACGTTTAAAAAGGTTACAATGTACGGCGCGAATCATATATTTAATAGTAAAACGATCCATTTTTATGTGTTAAGTTGTTACTTTTTACGAAATCGTAAAATGTAAAACTTGGTGCAACCGGCTGTTATTCTTCAATAAAAAATGTGCCATCAATGAATGTGTGCTGAAGGTATTTACACTATCCGAGACTGTCGACTTCGTATTCGTCTAATGCGTATTAAACCATAGCTTCCCTGCCAACGTTATCAGCCAGCTTGGGAAGGCCGAGTACGGACGCGACGCCTAAAAAGAAAGGCCGAGGCAGGCCGCGCAAGAGCGACAAGGACAAGTCCGCCACCTCCACAGATCTCTTCAGGTTAGTAACCGTGAACTGTGCAGATTACCCAAATAAACTTCGGCTGCATTCAACTCATGATTCGGAACCAGGGGGCCTAGACAGACACAGTAACAATTCGAAAACGATAACGAACATGAAGAGAACAAAATGTATGAAATGATTCCACATCACGAATCATTCTCATCCATTGCCGTTCCATACAGAACGTATAACGTAAACGAAACGACCGTGAATGTTGATTTGTCTAGGCCCCCCCAGTTCCGAAAACAGAAATGTTTTTCTTTTATCGAAACCAGGTTTCTAATAAAGAAAAATTCCGAATTTTAATTAGACACAGTAAACTGACAGTACCGAATGCCACTTTTCGAAATAATGTTGCCAACATAAATAGTAGTGATGGTGCGTATTTGATTCACGACCTTAGAGCATTTAGCCTATGGAGATGCTACGCAACAAATCGCAGTACTTATACATTGTTCTGATACATTTTGCGGGAGGCGAGGTAAACACGCATGGCACACTACGAAAATGTAGAATTCAATTACAGATACAGACATCGACAGATTGTATCTACGGAATAGCTCCTAAATAGGGTAGTTGACTCATATCAAAATTTATTAAAATATTGTTTATTTATAACAGTATTTGGCATAAGGTTCCACAATATACCGATTTTAATAAATAACAATGAATGATTACTGTAAAATTTTAATTTGAAAATGCTAGAAATAATCTTTTTTTATCTGACGCCGTAAACGCTTTGATATCCTGTGGTCAGGGCCGTGACGTCACTCATATAGTAAACAAAGAAATGTCAAATTTGATTCAACAACTCGTCGATTTGCACTATTCTTTCCTAAAACTGGCAAAAAATCGTCCAAATCTCCGTTATTATATGTGTAAATATCGTAAATTATTTGTATTAATAGCAAAATCAACCATTGATGTTGGATTTGTGAGAGCAGATAGTAGTACAAATCTTCCGAAAATCGACAGATTGATGGTCAGGAGATTCTTTGTGTATCGCTCTAAACAATATAAGTACAGTTTCAATACTGTTATAATGAAGAACAGGTTACAAGTGTACTTGTCAAGATTGTCACGCGGCAGAAGAGAGTTGCAAACATGCATTTTTGGTGTGGTTGCACCATCACAGTGAGGAGCTATTTTGTATAGCAGTTGAATGCTATTGGATAGAATTCTATCTCTCAAAAGTCAAATAAACACTAAAAGTATTTACTTCAAGAGAAATGTTGAAAAGAAAACATCAGGATCATGTGTCAAATACCAGTGTAGTACTGCAAGAATTTGTAAATGAACATAAAAAGAGAAAGATTGGCAGTTGTTCATTTGTCAAGCATGAAGAAAATTACTGGGAGGAAAAATATATATACATTCACAGACACAGATTGTGACATATTTCTTAAAAAATAAAAGACCTCTTCAATGAAGAAATAATAAAGTGCATAGAAAACTAAACCACAAATCATCAATACAGAAGTGCTCTTTAGTTCGAGCTTCGTTATAAACAATAACAGCTTCCATGTGCTATAAAGTCAGCTAGTGCATAACACATGATGGTTCTTTTGTTGGGAAGATTTTTGGTGGGAAATCTTGCAGACACCTACGAGTATAATGAAATGTAGATAAAAGTTGAAAGATGAAGATTTGGGTTGAAATTTGCAAAATGTGACCTCATTTCCAATTAATACCCTGTAATAGTCTATTCAACAAACGTTACAAACGGTATCCATAAAATTAGATTAATACAAAATTGTCATGCTCTTTTACTGAAGAAAATGTTAATTATCAAAGACGGAAAACTGTGAACAGTATGCTTAACTCAAGTATAGATGCAGATGTTTTGTGCTAAAGCAAAACTTATATGCTTTTGTGTTGCTAGCAGTATGTAATTTTGAAAACACTCAAAAGGTGACACTATTAGCTATAATAGGTATTTGTTCTAACAATCTGTATGTAAAGGTCCTATGGGCACATTAAATGTAATATTTTAGGAAGGTCGAATGGGGCATACAAATAAGGTCCAATGGGTACAGTTGCAATAGGGTCTAATCTTGAAGGTCCAGTAGGTACCAGTCTAATTCAAAAAAGAGGTCCAATGGCCGCATTGAATATAATATTTTTAAGAAGGTCGAATGGGCCCTGTAAATGAGGTCCAATAAGCACTTTTTGCTTTTGGGTCGAATCTTGAAGCTCCAGTGGGCACAAGACCGTCAAAAAACTTATTGATCAAATAGTGCCATTTTGGAAACTATACTACATTTTCCCTAAATTATGTGGAAGTATTACTTCATAATAAATCACTTTACTATTATTTTGACTTTTATTACCTGCGACCTTAAGGCAATATATACAAATTAATAAATTTGATCTAACTCTATTCAACCTATTCAATGATAAATATGAGCAACAAACCTATAAAATATTATAAATCTTTTAAGGTGTAACGGAAAAATAAAACACATGTATTTCAAATTAAAATATTTTGATTCCACTTAAACCTTTACAAGTCATTATTGTCAAATAAACATAGAACATTTTTTTTGTGAAGAACATAATGACTAATGTAGTACAAAAATTTATTATGTCATCTTTAGATGTTAGTTATGTATAAAGTAAAGAAAAAAAATTTCTTTATATTATTTATTTAATAAGAAGGGTCTTGTAAATTAAGAAGAGCACAGGCTGACAACACAGCAATCACATTTAATATATTTGTATACAGCTTTAAAATGGATAACTTGCATATTCTTGCGTAAGCTGTTCTGAAATTTACCAGCCATGGTGGCCAGCAGGTTTAATCAATGAAGATATAACATCTTTCAGTTTTACCAAACTAAATAGGTCCTATTTACTTCTATGGTGCTTTGGTATATGAATACTTGAGTTATTTTGTTGACATAATGTTGTTCTAGTTGACGGGTCACATTTTGATGTTGTGGCTGAGCATGCACTGCTTTGTATTATGTTGCACAACTTTTACTGCCTTATCAATCTCGTTGTCAAGAGGAGAATAGGTTAGTACACAATAGTTCTCATTAAGTAACCACTGAAAGCAACAAATTTTAATTAGGTACTCAGTAAATTCAAGTAAAAGTTGTTTAGATAAATATATTCATTATGAAACTTTGATATTTTTGTTTGTAATACATACTTTTTAATTAATATTCAATTACATCATTATTCAATTGGACATAAGTACATATTCTTTTCTTTGAAACATTATCTAGTGTCAGTGTATAACTTAAATTAAATCAAAAAGGCGTGAATGGTCAAGTTTCCTCTCAGTTTTCTGGTCAAGTTAAAATTTGGTTGGTCGGCTGCAGTCAGTTTTCATTCTAACTGAAATATAAAAATTTAATTAATTTACATACAGATTTGATTTTACATACATCCTAAAAACTTCTATTTTGTTTAAGTTGAAACTGAAGTACCTACACAGATTGAGTTATTCAGTTATAGTACATACATTAATGTGATTTTCGCAAAAATACATTTGAGTTTCAGTAGACAGTTACAGGATTTCTTTAAGCGAGTGTTAACCAATTATTTCGCATGTCTATATCACTGGGTACGTCTAATCCACAGATTTCTTCATCCACAGAGTCTTTTAAGAGGTTATTCCTGTTCTACTGTCCCGTTCCATATACAGTTTTACTATATTTTGTGATATTTAATAGAAAGCGTTGTTTTTGTGAGGTTATTTCGCCCCCGTGCTTTGTTTACTATAAGTCTGACGTCATTGCCACAGATAATGAACAGACTATCATGGCTGACCGTGTTTTCGGTCCAAAATTGAAAATCTTAATTTAAAATAGATTTTTTGCACTTTTTAGCCATCGAAAAAAATAATATTCATGTGCTATGGTCTAATACAACAATTATGAACATTTTAAGCCCTACTTTAAAAAAGGGTCAACTAGCCTATTATGCCCGTGTACTGTGTTTAAGCTACCAACGCACCATTATATTTTTCTATAGTAACGGCATACGTCTTAAAGATTTGAGTTACTGGATCGCCTTTTGCAAGAGGAAACTGCACAATTCCATTTTTTAAGAGCTCTTACTTGTGTTACGAAACGACACCTAATGGCAACGGCCGCGCGTCGACTAATTTTATATAACGTGTATGGTCATATGGTCAATGTACTTTGGCAGAGGGGTTCGCCCAGCCTTGCGATCTCCTTAGGCTAAATGCTCTGAGTTCACGACAATTAAATTTGTTATTTATGGTTTCATATTGGTGTCGATGATTCTGTCCATATCAAAAGTTTGTGTGACAGAGAGAGAAATGAACAATAAGAGACAGAGAGAAAATCATCATATAAGCATATTTACGGAGATTGTTTATGTTATATGAAAGTTTGTTGATATTTTAAAGTAGGAATGAAGTTCAAGAGTTTATAAAGGTCCTTCAACGTAAATCATATTAAAATGTAAAGCTACAATAATATTAGGTATTATTATTAAACAGTAAATACCGTGTAGTATGATTCAACATAATAAAAAGATAGATAAAGCGGGCGTATTTTTGAGAAATTTTACAATTTGTGTAAAAGTTGACCAAAAGAAACGAAATTCTAATGTGTGCACATTATAAAGACGCACATTGTAAATTCTGGAAAAAAAATAAGAGTAGTGAGTCTTAATATAATTTAATATTATATAGAATGAATCAAAAAGAAACCTAAAAATGAAAAAGGCACGGACCACGAGTTTGTGGAGAGTTAACTATGTATAATAAAAAAAAAATATTCTGGAATAAATAAATAAAGTACTTTTTATGCTTTTAATCCCGTAGACAGGTGGCTTAATTTAAAAAGTACGATTTTTGTAACTTACTTTATTTATTATCCTTTATTGGTAAAGTGAATGAAGCAGTAGTACGGGTTATGTGCGGAAGAGAGCAGGGCGCTTGCTTTATCAATGGCTAATCAAATGAGGTTTTGAGGATAGTGGATTACTTTTCGATACATATTATAAGTAAAATTTACTTAATTTTTAATCATTACAATCTTCCTAAACGCAAACATTCAAATCTTTCCAAATATTTATTGACCTTGTCTGGAAAAGATGTCATTCAGAGACAAGTCCACGTTTTAACATGCCCTTTCTTGTTTGTTAATTAAGGTTAGGTTATTTTTAATTAGTTGTCCGATGTAGCGGATCATCTGGCCTCGGGATTATTACGATCGAAAAATGACCATACATATACTATTCTGTGTGTTGTTTACGTGAAAAATGGTTTTCATCTCATCTATCCAAAAAGTGTACTGTTCCACAATAACAGGTTTCAAAGTAGATCTTTTCGGATAGGGTTTTAATTAATGCCAACAAATGAACGTTGAATTCAAAATATTCAAACTTTTTAGGGGGTATATTATGACGTCTTAATTCCAGGCAGTTTTCTGAATTGTTATAATGCCATTTCTTTCTCTTTGTATAATGAGTAAAAGAAAGGCACTGATAGCAATTCAGAAAACTGTCTGGAATTAAGATGTCATAATACACGCCTTAAACTGTGAAAATGTTTCAAATATAAGTATAAATATTTAGTAATTAAATAAATAATGACTATCTACTTGTGATTAATTTATTTTTCTCATAGATACGGATGAAAGTAGAGTAGAGTACCTCCCGGTATCTTTGTCGATTTTACTTTGAATCCTTCACTTGGCTCAGAATTCTACATTAGAATCCCTCACCCTTCGCTAAGTGCTGGGTTCGAAAATGCGCTCTCGCTTCAATATATATACTATTTTGCTGCTTTTGTCATAAAATCTACTAATGTACGCCAGAAACATCGGCGGCGACGAAGGAAAACTGTCCACGCCGGTGCCAGCTTCGTTCCTGCAGTACCGCGGGCCGCCCGGCGAGGTCGGCTCGGACAGTGACCTGGCGCTCTCAAGGTGATTTTATTAAATATAGCTTTCCGCTCGCGATATCGCCCTCGTTGTTTTCGTTTTCCCGAAGGAATTTTATATTTTTCCGTAGGATAAATAATTTTGTAGCCAATGTTACTCAGGGATAATGTAGCATTCTAATGTTGAAAGAATTTTTCAGATCGGTCCAGTAGTTTCGAAGCCTATTCAATACAAACATACAAATCATTTCTCTTTATAATATTTGTATTAGTGTAGACAATCATAGAATAGATAACAATACTACGTACAGAAGTTTCACTCCTTTGATCTTAAAAAAGCTGTCATTTGAAATAGGTACCTTTAACTTTGAGCATTCACGCTGAATCACATTTTAACGCCACGCGTTAGCATATGTTTTTAGTCATTCGTAATAGTGACGGAGGCCTGATACAATGACGTTAGCACCACAGGTAGTTCACAATGCAGGCTACCTGAGTCATCCACCATGCACCGAACGCGTGAACGTGAATTTGTATGGGATTGCCTTTAATTGGTTATATGTCATTGCCTCAATACCATAGTAGGTACTAGATGGCGCTGCCTCAATCCCATACAAATTCACGTTTAGGTACGTGTTCGATGCGTGTGTTCGAGTAAAACTCGCACTAAGGACTGGTGGTAACTGACTACACTATGCACCTTATTGCACTACTGTGAGATTACAAGGACCACAGTATTTGTTGCAACTTGTGACATTGGTTGACTTCACATACACCTTTGAAGGGAGATGTATGTGAAATCGACTAATCCGCACTGGGCCAGCGTGGTGGAGTAAGGTCTAAACACCCTAACTTAGGGTAGGCTCGACCTTCTCGGTGGGGACGTATACAGGGTGTCCCAGAAGCCGACGTCAAGCCGAAAGCAGGTTATAGACTAACTCATATATGTTATCAGAAAAATATAAAAAATCTAAGTCACCTATTTAAAAAATCTAACATTAAAAAAATTGATAAAATTTACACCCTGTGACGGTTTTTTCACTGTTGTTGCTACAATTCTTGACTTTTCTAAACATTTTCTTTTGTTTTGTAGTCCTGAATAATGTTTCTGTATACTCTAATCTAAAATTTAAAGCCAGCTGCTCCAAATTAGAAGAATATGCCATTTTTAGCTAAATTAAATATTCAAAATTAATTTTTCGCATAGCTTTAACAAGCTGTACTGAAAAAAAATGTACTATGCGAGTTTGGCAAGTAACTGCAAAAGTTGGCGCATCCAATAAGGATTCCAAAATGGTATGATACTTGGTAGATAATTTCTACGATTGCAGACAATATTTTTTTTCCAAAAACAGGCAGTTTTGAACAAATTTTTCTTACGTACTTAAAATTTATTCTAATGTACCCATGGTTTGCTTTAAAGCCGTAACTTTAACATTCTAGTTTGAGTGAGACCTGGAGAGTCATTTTACGAAGTGTGAGAGAGACAGATAGTGAAATAAATTAAATACACAAAAATTGTTTAACATAATTTATTTAAATGTCAAGATTTACAACAGGTGTTCAAACTGTCTTCCTTCAGCTTTAATGCAGGCTCGACATCTTCTTAAAAAAGATCGGGCTATCAAGCGGGCGAATCTTCCATTATTAACAAAATCATTTGCTTCTATTATTCTTTGCCGTAGGTCAGTCACAGTTTCTATTGGCTTTGCGTAAATTTTTTCTTTCACCGCTTCCCAGTAAAAGAAATCTAATGGATTTAAATCTGGGGAACGGGCTGGCCACGAGATAGTACCAGATCGTCCTATCCATCTGCCTGGGTATTCCTCATCGAGATATTCTCTTACTGAGCTGGCATAGTGAGCTGGGCAACCATCTTGTTGAAACCACATATCTCTTAGAATGTTAAGTGGCACATCTTCCAGTAGATTTGGTAAATCATTTGTAAAAAATGTTAATAAACTTCATCAGTCAAGGCGTCTGGCAGCTCAAAAGGACCTATATTTGTCCATTTAAAATTCCGGTCCACATATTCACTTTAAATCGATATTGTGATCTATCTTGCCTCATCAAATGAGGATTTTCGATATGCCACTCGTGTAAGTTGTGTAGGTGTTACCATCTTTTTTAAATGTCGACTCATCTGACCACAACATTTTTTCGAAGAATCGCGGATCTTCTCTGTGTTTTTGTAGCATTGTTTGACAAAAAGCAACACGGGGTCGATGGTCCCGGGGTAGTAGAGTTTGTACTCGCTGTACGTGGTACGGGTGTAGCTGATTTCTTTGCAAAATCCGATGGGCTGTACTTTTGGGTACTCCTGTGCTTCTCTCTATTCCACGTAAAGAAATACTCCGATCTTCTTCGACAATGTCTAGTACAACGTCCTCGTCAGGGGGACGAAATCTTCTTTCACTATGTACTTGGTTCGGCAGTCGGCCCTCTGAGAAGAGTAATCGGTGCACATTTGTAAAGACTCGATGATCCGGAAAACGAGCTGCATTTGGGTACCTCTCACGATAAAGTCTAGCTGCAGCGTTGGCATTGCATCTACATTCCCCATAAATTAAATGCATGTTGGCGTATTCTTGTGTCGTGTACGCAGACATGGTGGCACTACACAATTACACAATCAACGATAAGTAGTCCACCGGAGCAAAGCAAAGGTCGTCGGTAGAGGAACTAAACAGTCCGAATCCAAATCACAAGCAATCAAGTCCAATAAACGAAGCAGAAAGTGGTAAGCACGAAATCAACACGAACGAATACAAAAAGATGCGCAGTAAGCGAAGGAGCGAAACGTACTGATGTGTATTGTTTGTACGTTAGCGAATAATTGGCGTCACTATCTGTCTCACTTCCACTTCGTAAATAGTCATTTTACGAAGTGGATGTGAGACTCGCCGTCTCTGTTACGTTAGCGTCACTATCTGTCTCGCTCATACTTCGAGTCTCTCCGTCTCTGTCACGTTAGCGTCACTATCTGTCTCGCTCATACTTCGAATCTCTCCGTCTCTGTCACGTTAGCGTCACTATCTGTCTCTCTCACACTTCGTAAAATGACTTTCCCGGTCTCACTCAAACTAGAATGTTAAAGTTACAGCCTTAAAGCAAACCATGGGTACATTAGAATAAATTTTAAGTACGTAAGAAAAATTTGTTCAAAACTGCCTGGTTTTGGAAAAAAAATATTGTCTGCAATCGTAGAAATTATCTACCAAGTATCATACCATTTTGGAATCCTTATTGAATACGCCAACTGTTGCAGTTACTTACCAAACTCGCATAGTACATTTTTTTTCAGTACAGCTTGTTAAAGCTATGCGAAAAATTAATTTTGAATATTTAATTTAGATAAAAATGGCATATTCTTCTAATTTGGAGCAGCTGGCTTTAAATTTTAGATTAGAGTATACAGAAACATTATTCAGGATTACAAAACAAAAGAAAATGTTTAGAAAAGTCAAGATTTGTAGCAACAAGAGTGAAAAAATCGTCACAGGGTGTAAATTATATCGATTTTTTTAAATGTTAGATTTTTTTTTAAATAGGTGACTTAGATTTTTTTATATATTTCTCTGATAACATATATGAGTTAGTCTACCGCCTGCTTTCGGCTTGACGTCGGCTTCTGGGACACCCTGTATGAGCTGTGATGATGATGAAATTAATCAATATTTAAAAAGATATATTGCTATATCTTTATGTTGCGATTTACGTATATAGTGCGCGACGCGCGCCGTCCCACCTAACTCACACTATCGTAATTGTTAGCCGGACACTCGTAGACAAAAATGGTAATGTATTTATTTTGCTATTGTACGATTGATTTTATTTTGGTTTATTATTAAATTTTTGTTTATCCCTTCAGAATACCAAAAAATATAATCCGTGTAATATTTTTTTGTTAACCGCGATTCTTTTTAAATCCTCAAAAACGAATAAAGTATCGATAATGGAACCTACCGTAAAAAATTGTCGATTGTTTTCGATCTCACCTGTGTGCGGAGTGCGAGTTTTATCAAGCTTTACTCGATCACACGCATCGAACGCGTAAACGCGAATTTGTATGGAATTGGAGCAGTGCCATCTAGTAGTCACTAGATGAAGCTGTCTCATTCCATAGCAGCTACTAGATGGCGCTGCTCTAATAATGTCATACAAATTCGCGTGAACGCGTTCGATGCGTACGATCGAGTAGAGCTCCATAAAAAACTCGCGCTAGACACTCCGAATAGGTGGCCTGAAGGGTGAGATATCGATGGGTGGACCGACAGACAGACAGACGGAAAGACGGAGAGACGGACGGAAAAATGAACAAATAAGCATTACCAACCAGCGGTCTTACCGCCTAATTCATAGCGATTAACTATAGCCATGAAGCAAATACAAAGAGGAGATGTTATAAGCATCTAGGTCCAGCTCCTATCACCAGAGTCCTGACGTCACGCATTTTTAGTTTTAGCTACTTAACGCCAGAGGCGCTGACATCAGTCGATCTTTTTATCTGTCGGATTAGTACGTCGTACGCTCTTCTTTTATTTTAGTTTTAAATTACCTAAATACAAAATGAAATTTTGTATTCTATCGTGCAAAAGTTACACAGACGACAGAAACAAAGTGAACGAAAAAAAAATCTCTTTCCATTTGTAAGTACATTAAACAAGCATTATTAATTTATTACTTGACGTATTGCTTCTAGAATGTTCGACGCCACATGGACGCTTCTGTCAATGTCCCGATAAAGCACAAAAGGCCCTCTAGTGGCGAGTAAAAATACTAACGAAAACGTAGGATGTATTAAGGGCGAAAACAAAACACGTGAATTAATATAAGCAGTTTTAACGATTTTTATTTTTAGATTATATTGACACAGCACCTAATAAATTATCTTTCTCCTACGAATGTATCTTTTAACATAATTATCTTTCTCCTACGAATGTATCTTTTACTGCCACCTAGTAATGTATAGCGGAATTTTTATGTTAACGTCGATAATGCTGGCATTTTAGTCTGTACTAGCACTACTGCCACCTAGTAATGTATAGCGGAACTTTTATGTTAACGTCAATAATGCTGGCATTTTAGTAATTCTACTCGCTACAAGGTGACAGTGGCGTCGCGCACCCTCCCCCCGCACCCCGATTTCCGGCTTCACTTGATTTCATACGGAAAACGCGATAGGACACCTCCTCTTTGTATTTGCTTCATGACTATAGCGATAGCGAGACACTCGCTATCGTTCTAGTTTCACGAGTTTGCTATGATAGGCGGTACGAAAATAAGCTAAAATTATTATAAGTGAATTAGGCGGTGGGGCTACATAGCACGGCCATGGAAGTGTCCGAAAGGCCATGACCTTGTCCGGTAGCAACACGTCCCTCCTCGGCGTGTCTTCTTCGTCAGATGACGGAGAGGATGCGGCGGTGATGGACGTGCTTGCGCCAGCGCTTATGTGAGGTTCATCGTTTGGTTTTAGTCGGTAGGCCGCGGTCTCGGATGGCACTATGCCTCTAGTTGCCGCAGAGAGTCCGACATAACCTCACGTTCCCAAGCGTAAGGCATTTCCCAACGTAAAAAAGGGCTACATAGCAAACTCGTGAAATTAAAGCCCCTTGCCATCGTTAATCGCTATAAGTTAGGCGGTAAGGGCCGCTGATTTCTGTCACTAAATCAGTGGAAATGGCAAGTGGTCGAGGGCGTTTAACCCGGTATAACCGCTCGCTTGCATCGTTTTTAAATGACGGCCGAGAAGGAGTTAGTCCACTAGCGCCGCCATTAGTTTTTTATTAATTATGATTAATTAAAGACGTTTCTACAAAAAATATCACAGGAACTGAACATAGATAGTTCAGATTTATATTTACGTATTTTGTGCACATTAACCGTATAGAAACTTAGACCATTTAGTATGGTCGAAGTATAGAATAATCGAAATCATAATATTGCTTAAAGTGGCCACTTTTAGCAATAATTCTGATTTTGATTATTCCTATACTTTTAATCTATGCCTGAGTAGTTCTAAAATATCTAAAATAAAAAATCTATAATATCTATATTGAGTTCTTGACTGTGCTATTTTTTGTAGAAACGCCTTTAATTCATCATAATTAATAAAAAGCGAATGGCGGCGCTAGTGGACTGACTGTGCCCCCTTAAGGCCCATAGTGCTCCCAATGACCTTGCGTCTTTCGTCCCGCACTGATTACATAGGAGTGAGTGAGTGAGAGTGAGGGGAATATTTAAGCAAACCTTTACGCGTAAGATGAATTATTTAAATTAAACATTAATAAAAGCAAATAAAAAAAATCTAAAAAGACCATCCTCTAGAATATTGTTCACTTTATTTATTGAAATCGAAAGTATATGATTTAACCTAATATTTACGACGCGATTAGGTTTGAAGTTTTAAAATCGAGGCATGTTTGGGTCACATTTTAACCAAGTTTTAATTAATTTATAAAAAAATTAAAAAGACCATCCTCTAAAGAATGCGTTGAATAATAAACATATGTTTTTTAAAGATTTTTTTATTCAATATTTATGAAGAGAACCGGTTTTTTCTGCAGTGAATTTTTATGATTGACCTTACTATGCGCCTTAACAACAGTTGTGTGAACCCTTTCAGATCGTCGAGCAGCAGCTCGGTATGGTCGCAGTCTTGCTCGTCGTGCACGCACTACGACGACAACGGTTCCGGCCACTCGTGCTCCTTGAGTTCAACCGACGCGTGAGTGTCACCCTCTATTCCTCTTCTTCTCTATTTCCGTAATTTAAAAGGGTCAAACTAATATATTTTTTGAGTACTTATATGTTGTTTTTGAAACTTCACTAAGAATTAATGTCATCGAATTTATTTTTACTACTACCCTCATTCTCGTGTCGTAGATGCCGTTAGAACAGCTAAGTGGACGAGATGATGGTATCGCGGACCATAGGGCCTATTACCGATCTCATGGTTTTGCAAATGATATCATATGATATCATAGTGTAAAACGAAAAATACGATTTCCTGACAGATTTTTGATCATTTGTTCACTATTTAATGATGACGTCAATGAAATTATGCCATAGTGATGATATCATTGGAGATCGGTAATACGAAATGCAGCATTTCATGACTTCTTTTTCTCAAATTTATACCATGTCATACGATGAAAGATCCATAACTGGCCTGCTGAGCTGGATAGTGGAGTGAAAGTGAACAATTAAAATGAATATTCGAATTGTCAGCCCGTGAAAGATTTTTTATTTCATAGATTTATTCATTGTAATAAGAGAAATAAAAAACGTGACTAATTGTTTATGTTGTCGGTAATTGTTCAATCTGTACAAATATGACGTATTATTACAGCAAATTTAAAGTGATGCCATGAGGCCAAGAGCTGTCCTAATGTAAATGTTATAAAAATTAACAGTCTTAATAGGAAACTTTGCTTTACTTGTATAGCTTTACTATTTACTTGTTTAGCTTGTATAACCTTACTTGTATAGCTAAAAATATATTTCTTTATTGTTCAGGTCTAGTGGCCCAGAAGCCGGGCCCGGTCCAGAGCGGGGCACCAGAATGTCGCGACGAATGCTCACCGAGGAACCCACCACACCGGCTAAGGTACAGAATTACAGCCTTCAATTTGAACTTTGGTTATTTTTATATTTTTTTTTATTTATTAAATAATTTATTGTGCACTAGAAATATATGTGCTTAAACATATGTGCGTTCTTCACCTTTAGGGATTTCGTTAACTAGGCGGTTTCGAACACGACCAGAGGCCGCATGCGACCAGGTTAAGAGCAAAAGTATATGGGGCGTTTTTCCAAACAAACGTAGTCCCCTGTTAGAGTAACTATTGTCAGTTGCTCTATTAGTCTATGGCCACTATTAGCATGTTCCTATGTTTACCCTTTTGAATAAGTTAATTAAGTATTTAAGGTGATTTAAACTTTCGAAAACCAGACAAATTGGCCAGACTATCTGCTGTATTCAAGCATCCAGCAAACAAATTTGACTAGATTATATGAAAAAAGCAAAACATAGAAACATAGAAGATAAAAAAACAGAGGGGCAATCGCACTATTGACAATGTTTCAACAAAGGTTGCGTTCCGAAACAAGATTTCCTTTGTCCGGAAAAATGATTTCGCGTAGAATTCTGACCTAGCGTCGCGGAACGTATCTGTGGATTTTCTAACCTCTCTCTCATATTATGTTTCTTTGCTATCTCTCGGTAGAGAGTATATGTTCTATGATCACTCGCTGTCGCTATCGTCTTTCTGGATTTGGAGTTAATTGCAATGTGCAAACTTGCTACAATAATTCTTTTGTATTTTCCACAATTTACCGCGTCAAGTTAATGTCAACTGTCACTACTGTCAGTTACAGCAATGACAGAATAATTACCATCCCTGAATTTTATAGGATAAATAAATCGCTCTTTCCAGGATCTAATTGACTCGGCAAAGTCGTTCCAAAATACCTCGATAAAAATCCTCCAATGTGTTTTGGAACTGGGATCGAGTCAATTTAGCTATTTATTGAGCGAAACTTATCCGTTTTGGAACGCAACCCAAATCGAAAACGTTTCCGTTCCCGTACATTTTGACAATACCTTGACAGCTGTCAGCTTTCAAATTATATGGGAACGGTAACGATTTTGTTTTGGTTAAAACATTTGTAATTAGTGCGATTGCCCCTCAGGGGACTACGAAACGTCTATTTTGTGTACTTTCATAGGTATCTCCGGTCAGAGCTGCAATTGTCGCTATCACGCTCAGCTCGTCTGCGCGACAGTAATACATTTTACAAATACCTACTTCTTAATTCTCTCCATCTTAGTGTACCCTCTTAACTGTAGAACTAGCGGTCGTGGTCGGTGGTCGTGGCCGTCTAATGCACTTCGCATTCCTACGTATACATATGCCCTTCAGCGTTAAAGTAGATACGGAGTAGGTTTTACAAATTATTCTTTCGTTTACTTCCCTACTCAAATTCGCTAGTATCCAATACACCGGAGGGAGACTCTGTACCAGGGTCGCCTGCTTGGGTACCTCCGTCTTACCTATTTCTGCCGCCAAGCAGCAGTGCTTGCATTGCTGTGTTCCGGTTTGAAGGGTAAGATATGGCAGTGAAATTACTGGGTACCGTGACTTTACATCTGATGTCACAAGTTGGCAACGTGCACTATGGTTCTTGTGGGGGTTGCAGATTTACTGCGAATTTCACAAGAGCAACATGTACTATAGGTGACTGTTATCACTTACCATCAGGTGGGCAGTACGCTTGTTTGTCAACTTAATTGTATAAAAAAGATCATTTTCTGTCCAGGGCCGCGGCACAAGGTCTTCGGCGTCGAAAACGCCGGTGAAGAACCCTTCCATCGATGTGCCGCTTAAGCCGATGCAACTCGTGTGGGCCAAGTGTCGGTGAGTTGTATGTTTTTACGTCATCATCATCACAGCTCATATACGTCCCCACCGAGGGGTTCGAGCCTACCCCATGTTAGGGTGATTAGGCCTTAGTCAACCACGCTGGCCCATTGCGGACTGGTCGATTTCACATACACCATTGAATCTCTTCGCAGATGTATGCAGGTTGCCTCACGATGTTTTCCTTCATCGTAGGAGCATCAGACAAATGTACATATGAAATTCGAAACGAAAAACACATTGGTACATGGCGGGTCTCGAACCCCGACCTCCCGATTGGAAGGCAAGTGCCAAGTCGAGGTTTTACGTAGTTAAGCAAAATATCACACTTCTATTTCGACTCCGACTACACCACAAAAAACAACACGACCCTCACAGACAATAAAGGCGCGTTCCTCTGAAGCACAGATTGTGGCTTATTAAAATATATTTGTTTTTTTTTCTTCAATATTTTACATATTACCGTATTCGTCCGTATTTTTTAAGTATTTATTAATTATGTGTATATTGCAGTGGCATCCATCATTTACTAATTAGGGGCCTGTCAGAATAACAGCGCTTCTGGGTCATTCTGACCATCTACGAATGACCTAGAAGTAAATGCCCTTTAAACACACACTAAAATAATAATATTTCTATGTTCTGTTACTGTTTTGTCTATTTCTGTTATTGTTTTTTTTTTCAAATTATTGTTTTTATTTGTGTGAGTTTAATAAACGTTTCTTTGTATTTTGTTTTGTATTAGTGCACATCACATAAAATTATACCAGCTTTCCGCCCGCAGCTCCCGCTTGCGTTATTTTCCTTTTTACCGTAGGGAATTATTTCCCGCGGTACTTCGGGTTTTAGCCGTAACTTTTACACTACACAAGCATTAATTTTTTTCATTGTCTTGTCCAACAGGGGCTACCCCTGGTACCCAGCCTTGATCATCGACCCCAAAATCCCCAAGGGCTTCGTGTACAACGGCGTTATATTGCCGGTGCCGCCTCAGCATGTGCTCAATCTCAAGAAGAACCACTCGCACGAGCCCGTTCTATACCTCGTGCTGTTCTTCGACGTCAAGCGGACCTGGCAGTGGTTGCCACCTAACAAACTGGAGATTCTGGGCGTAGACAAGAGTGTGGATCAAGCTAAACTGGTGGAGTCGAGGAAACCAACGGATAGGAAGGCGGTTAAGAAGGCCTACGGCGATGCCATGCAGTTCAGGAAGCAAGTGGACGGAGAAGACAAATGACAAAGGTTTAGATACCGGTCCAGGAAACCGCGTAACCGGACATTCAGCTTTGGCAACTTTTCACTGATGAATATAAGAGCGCCCGATAGTACAGATTCAAGTGATTGAAGTGTAAAAGTCAAATACAGTGGATGCATATGGACAGACAGCATTTCAAAATTTTAGACTGTATATGAAGTGATTAAGGTGTATGCATTGCATTGCATAATTATAAAATAAAAATATTTATGATTAAATCATGTGTAAATGAAATATTCAATTTCAAATTTGTCAAATATTTAATCACCATTAATAATTGTAATGGGCAATTTTTCTCATTATATTGGATATTTATGTCAGTGCATTTCAATTCAGCAGCCCTATTACCGATCTCATGGTTCTCAAATGATATCGTGATAAAATCACAGCGCAAAACATGTTCTAAGATTTTCGATCATTCCTTCATTATATCATGATGAGATCATTGAAATTATGCCATAGTGACGATATCATTCGAGATCGGTAATACCAAATGAAGCATTTCACGACGTCCTTACGGAGCGGGACGGTAGCGGAACTTTTGAGCCGCGCCGCTTCCGCAGGCGGAGTGTAGTTGTCCGGTTGTTTTTTAACATTGAACGCATTGCAGCAATCAAATCTTTTATCTCCCTCTTTCACATCACATGAATTTTTATTTCTCTCTCTATCAGATGACATTTTAGATTATGGCCCACAATATCATCCAATCACGTAAGAGTATTTCAGCAATAAACGTCAGAGCGTTTTACAACCATCAAATTCGACGGTTGTTCGGTTGTAATTCGCTCCGATACTCTAAGGTCTTGAACGGGACAGTTGTTTTGTTTCACCCGCGCGAGACGCTCGAAGGCATTGAACGGGGTTAGAGCAAAAAAGTTGTACTTCGCGCGAAGGCTCTGAACGCTCTCCTGTGTGACGTGGTCCATAGCAACACTAACATTACAAAAGATTCCGTCCCGCTTCCCGCCTCTGTGGGCGCGCGCCTTAATAGGGCTACTGGTGCAGTAGTCATCAAATGTTTTTTTTTTGCTTTTCTGTATTGTTGTTATTCAACCCTATAATTATATCTTGTCTGTAATTAGTGTGAAGGTCGATAAAAATTAGAACATCAAGAGGTTGTGTACAGTATATAATTCATTTATGGTATCATTATAAGGACGAGCTATTGTAAAATAAAAATCTATTATCAAATTCTAATGTTGATGTCGTGTACCGTAGATGGTAACCAATTCGTTTTTAATGTATAATGTTACCTGGAAACGTAACAGTTCTGTGAATATAACCTAAGCCAGCCATTAAACTAAATGTATTATTACAAAAGTAGTGGACCAGGCAGTAGAGAAATAACAATTAGTTAATTATGTCCTCCTCGAATTAAGCGGACAGAAAACTGATTTTTAAAAGTAAATGGAATAGGTAATAGTCATTTTGTTGAATTTGATACAACTCCAGTTATACCCAATTTATATGTTACGTTTCAACGAATGTTCTTATGAGTTCTGAAAAATACAATTATGTAATAATAATGAATATATTCAATTGAAATTGTTGTGCATTGGTTCTTTGGTATCAATTTTCTTTGAGCTTTATTTAGGGTCAATTTTTGACTGTATTAAAAAATAGTTTCAGTCATGTGTGTCAATCTCCAAATCGACATTTCTTTAGGATAATTAACTGTTGTTTTTGATGTTTCATACACTTTTGTTTTGCTTGCTTTGTTTTTAAAAGTAAAAAAAAATATTTACGATACTTTGTTTTTATTAATTTACAATCTCAACCTAAATAAATAACTAGTATGTGTTTATGTCTAATGTGAAGCTATGCTTTTTAACAATCAGTAATGCTTGTCCCATTGAAAAATCTTGCCTGGTGTAGGTTGAACATTTACCGCTTGTTTAGGTGCCCTGAAAAGAAAATTAATTAAAAAAAAAATGAAATGACGATTTTACTCAGTCTAACTCAGGGTTTCTTAAAGTGGGGTCCACGGACCCCTTAGGGGTCCGTAGCATGTGTATCAGTGGTCCGCAGTAGGTCAGTCTGTAAACATTGTGTAGTAAACTCGACGTAAACATGACATGCGTCTTGCCTTGTCGAAGACAATCCCACAAAATATTGTTAAACAGGGTCCGTAGAATTGTTTAAATTGTGAAAGGGGTCCGTTACTGCAAAAAGTTTAAGAAACCCTGGTCTAACTGTATGATTGCGGGGGGTTATTGTCTAAGAAAATAATTATTATGATCGCATTGAATTTTACAGTCACTGCGCCTAACACAAGACCCTGCGCCAACTTCCTTTTATACGGGAGTGCTGGATGGACTGCGACAGTCAAATTGAAAGCGATCATGATAGATCGTTGTTCAACAATCGCGACCCCCCACACAGCAGCACACTCCGGACACTCCATACAACGTTCGCAAATCAATTACCTATTACTACTACTTAAGCAAATGACGTTTCTACACGTGCAAATGTGTGCGTGGAATCTAGTAGGGCTGAGTGCGCGGTTATCAATCGAAATGACGCGAGGAGTGCAGCGACTGCCTTCTCTTTTACCCCCATAGCGCTGTCTCTGTTATCGGCCGGCGCTCGCGTCTACTCGTTCGAGCGATCGCGCGCGCCCTTGTTTGTGTCAGTGATGTCTACAACGAAGTGCGGCGTGGGATGAGGTATTTGAAATGAGTGCGGGGAGGTGAGTGGCCGTTCTGTACGCAGTACTATTATCTATTCTGTGACAGCAGTATAGCGCACAGCTGTACTGGAGCGCATTCAGAGCCTCTGGGTGTAGTTGTCCGGTTGTTTTTTAACTCGCTCAAAGGCATTGAACGCATTGCAGCAACCAAATCTTTTATCTGCCTCTCATGAATTTTTATTTCTCTCTCTTTCTATCAGATGACATTTTAGATTATGGCCGCCAATATCATCCAATCACGTAAGAGTATTTCAGTAATAAACGTCGCGAGCGTTTTACAACCATCAAATTCGATGGTTGTTCGGTTTTGAACGGGCCGGTTGTTTCACCCGGTTGTCACGCTCGAAGGCATTGGCGGGGTTAGAGCGAAAAGTTTTACTTCGCACAAAGGTTCTGAACGCGCTCCTACGCTCACACCGAGTAATTATCAATGCATTTTCTAAGATTTTTTCACACACCTTATTGGGAAAATAATAAGATAATTGTCATCATTTGTTAACAACCGGTGAAAGTATTTAACGCTCATTGTTATATGAATTAATAGTAGTGTAGTAATAATTTAAAACTCCACTATTTACTTGCAGCTCGATGGCATCAATTATTTTATTATTTATCCTTTATGTGCAAATATTATTGTACAGAGGGGAACTCAATGCCTGAGGCAATTTCTGCCAGTAACCTTCACGTGATGCAGAGAATGTAGAACATGTACCAATAAATTGTTTTATGATAGTTATTTCAATATATAGATGTATACATGTATGAAATAAAATTAAAATTCTAATACATAATTAAAATATATAAAATACAGTTATATATTATCGTCATCATCAGCCTAATGCAGTCTACTGTTGGACATAGGTCTCCCCGAGGCGTGCCACTTGAGACTGGTCCTCAGTTTTGCTCAACCCCCACAGCCAGCCGTTTACGCAGATCTCGTCGCCAGGGCACCATACACTATACTAATATAATATATACACGGTGTTTCATAATAACCAATAAATAATCAATGCGTTATATAAAACTCATTATTAAAATGTGTTTACACGTAATGTCATTCAACCCAAAATTTTCATGTATATCATAGTATCATCATCATGTATATGATTTACATGAAAATTTTGGGTTGAATGACATTACGGGTAAACACAGTTATTTTATTATTTATTTTCGAAAAATTAGTTTTCGAAAAAGAATTGATTTTTTATTGGTTATTATGAAACACCGTGTATATTTACCTAAAATTTTTAATGAAAATTCATGAAGAACTATAACCTATGAGCTGACCGATCTTCTTATCACCATATTTTGTCAATATATTGAAGATCGCTCATAATTTTCAGTATCATTATAAATATTCTCTTAGATTTTTTAAAAAATTTCTTTCGTATGTACCTTGTCGTGACAATAATGAAAAAAAAAGGAATTATCCAATTTGGTGCAGTCCTTCGGAAGTTATGCGCGTAAATACATTTCGGTAATTCATTTTAAATTATTTAGATTTCCTAAATAACCTAAGTTTTATTGCGTAAGACTGCTCAAAGAAAAGTTTGCGTAATTTGTTTTAAAAGCTTAGCTTGTTTGGGGAATTTTTTATTTCTTGAAAAAGTGCATTCTATAAAAGAATAGACTGAATAAAAAAAAAGAATGAACAGTACTAGAATGTTGGGTAAGGATATTTGAGGAGGCCGTTAGAGGCAGAATGAAAGGCCTTATTATGGGAGGTACATAGGTACTAAAAATGGGTTTATTAAATTGACAACAGAGGAAATCATCTGAACTGATAGTAAGTGACATTAAACCTACTCTGAATACCTCATGTACCTACAGAGGAATAAGCTATTTTATCTCTGACTGTCATAACACAAACATTATTATGGCAACAAACTTAGGTGCGATGGTGGTAGGCCAAATAGAAAGAAAGAAAGAAAGAAAAATTTTTATTTTGCCACCACACGACAAAAACACAAAAAATAAACACAAGACAATACAACAAATAGGTACAAAAATTATTTTGGTGTTAGTCGTCGTGTGATGCCAAAACTGTGCTCAGCTCAGTATAAGCAGCAAGCGACGGGCTTGCTACACTGGTATTCTGTCCTCTTAAGCTGGACCAAATAGCTGTCCTCTTAAGTCCTACCACAAACCAATGGAAAAATTTCTACCTGTATGTATGTGGAATTGACCCCAGCTTTTTAGATCTGAGCCAGGTAGTCTGTCTGAACTACAAGACAGACAGAGCTGCCCCCTTAGCCAAAAGCCACACACTAACTTTTCTGCAGTAATTCTGCAGAAATGTATGGAAATGACATTAGCATATGACAACCTCACACTATTTCTTCCGCATCTAATGTCGTCTCCATACATTTTTTCTGCTGAACGACTGCGAAAAAATTAGCGTGTGGCTTTTGTCTAAAGGGCCTAGTCAGATTAAAACTAGAATCATCAGCTGTCAATATGAAAAAACCCATTGGCCAGATTAGTTTAACCATTATTCTGGCAAATGGAGAAAACCTCGTTTTTTAAATTTCATACCCTTTGTCTGAGCTTGATCCGAGCAGCATTTTAGTAACATTCGCAGGTGGTGCTACTTCACGGCGAGCATCCCTTGTATAGTAGTAGTTATGAGCATGTCTGAAATAGTATATGTAATCTATGAGCTCATTATACTACTGTCTAGCTGACCCAGTCACACGATACTGTGTCACAGTAGTTAAGTATGTTGGATTAATATTATGCTAAGTTCTCAATTTCATACAAAACACACAAAATAGTTTAATAATAATACAATACACACCAAAATATTAATAAACCATCTGTTTGAACCTTATGGAACTAACAAACAATTTAATTTGCAGTAATAAAAATTGGTTTATTCCATTTTAAGCTCCTAGGTGATATCAATCAACCAGGTGATGAAATTCCATATGCTTTAAATTTACTTATTTTGTTTTCTTAACTCTCCTGAGTGATCTAATTCCACATTTTCTTAAGAGGCAATCGTACAGGCCGTTTTTCCATACAAACGTAGTCCCCTGTTTCCTTCCTGGATAATGGCACTAGTTGCTCTATTTTTTTCCAATAAAATCAATGGCGACTATAAGCATGTTCATACGTTTTCCTTTTTTTAATAAGTTTCTTATTAAAAGAGATTTTAAACCTTCAAAAACCTAAAAAATCAACCTAATTTTCTGTTGTATTCAAAAGTCCAGCAAATAAATTGAACAAGATTATATGAAAAAAGCAAAACATAGAAACACAGAAAAAGCCTTGCCTTAATGTAAATTTTTCACAGAGAAAACAGGGGATTACGATACCAATAATTTGTGTACTTTTTATAGGTATTTTCAGTTAGAGCTGCAGTTGCCCTATCCCGCTCAGTTCAATTGTTCGGGGCACAGTGCGACAGCAATACATTTTAGAAATACTTATTTTTGAATTCTCTCGACCTTGGGGTTTCCTCTTGAGATACGGTTCAAATTTGGTGCTGGTGTTGCTAGTCAAGTGTACAAAAAATCACAATCCTCAGGTCGATTAGGATGAAATGGTTCAAGAGTATGCCTACTGGTCTCTCTTTTCCATGTAGTTGAGACAATCCACTTGGCAGTATTAAACAGATGAATTATATGGAACTTTACAATTGGCAGCAAATAATAAAACTGACAAAGGACACCAACAAGTACAGATCAACAAGGTTAAAATCTTGAAATAAAAATTAACTACTTAAGGAATCGGGATAAAAGGTAGCTTATGTTCTTTTCCATGTCAAAGGCTACATGCATGCCAAATTTCATCCAAATCCGTTCAGCCGTTTTTGCATAATTGAATAACAAACATTAGTAGGATGATCTCTCAAATAGTTCCCGTGGGGAGATTAAAAATTGTTAACGAGCGAAGCTTTAGACTCAATTTTGAAGTCCACACAGGCGAAGTCGCGGGCAATAGTTAGTCTTTAAATAAAAATAGAATGTGAACAAAATCTTGAAACTTCACCTGTTTATAAAAACATACACAAACATGAGTTTAAGTAATACATATTAATTACCTACATATTTCAAGTACATCAAATACCATAAAGAAATACACAATTGTTTCAATTTAGTGATTCAAATAAATACTTATGTACACGCTGGGCAAATTGCCATCACATGACAGCTTATAGTACCCATTCTCTCTTCCTACACTGTTTGGGTACACATTTCTGCAATGGATCAGATATAGAAGGTGGGGGTTATTAAAAAGCACAAACTCAAGGTGCAAGTATTTTTTTGAGGTCTACCTCTAGGGTAGAGATGATGATAATTTGTTAAACAATTTTATTAAAATAAATGTAAGAATTAATAAGTATTCTTAAAACACATAACCTCATGAGTAAATGCAGTGTAGGACTATAATTTTATGTTAATTGCTAAAGGCTGGTCGAGTTCCATCTCTAGAAAACTCGTTCATTAAAAATCTTATTTTAACATACTTGTGTGAGACACCATCAGGAATTTGTGGCGGCGGTTGACTTCTGGCTGACAGTAATGATTCAAATCGCAATGCGTTGGTATGCTTTCTCTAAAATATAATTTTGTTTTTATATTGTTATTATACAGCTATTATAAATTACATAATGGCAAAATGAAATCAAAACAAACCCCTAGTAAAAAATTTCGTAAACCTTGCAAGATAACTGAAATATCACGCAGTGAGACGTTTTTCTTACTCATCTTTGATAATGATTATTAATTTGCGTTGATAATTTGAAAAATACACTTTTGATGATCTTGCAGTGTTTTTCAAGATTTTTCATAAAATCACAGATTATCTTTGAATGAGATACTACGTTAATGTCAATGTCATTGTCATATGGCTGTGTCTATTCGGACCCGGGTGCTCTTAGAAGACGGTTGCTATTCGGACATGAAACGTGCAGTTTTCATTCAGTTTAATGTTCCGCTCGCTTCGCTCGCTCCTCTGTGTGTGGTCACAATATCTAACGTAACCTAAACTACAGTTTTCAGTTTGGTCTTATAAGGTTTTTTCGATATAAATTCACTATCTCCCGCCCTAGATAAATATATGCCACACGCTAACTTGAACTTGATACAAGGCCGTGGAAACCCTTTCGGACACTTCTATTTCCTCGTCAGCGTATGCTTGCCTAAGGCGGCGAGCCCCTCTCGACTCCCCAAGCTGGGAAGGCCGGCGATGCTCCTGGGCATTAGTAGCATCGACGACTGGCGGTGAACTGTGCAATGCAGGACTCGGGCTTTCCAGGCCCGCGTCCCGCTGGTCACCATCTGGGGCAAGAAGGCGGGTGAACTGCCGCCTCCTCTGCCCCATCCTTCTGCGGCGGTAAGGATCAGCCGCTGGGTACTCCTTTCTGGCCCGTTCTGCCGCCTCCTCTGCCCCATCCTTCTGCGGCGGTAAGGATCAGCCGCTGGGTACTCCTTTTTGGCCCGTTCTGCCGCCTCCTTCTGTGTGATGACCTTCATACAGAAATAGTTTGCTGCGTCCCAGGCCTCCTCACTCTCAACCATCTTTGAGATCAGAGATGGGAGAGAGGTTGGTGTCAACATGCAAGACCAGCGTGTTGCGCTGAGAGGAGAAGGCAGCACACTCTTCAAGAGTGTGATGTGCTGAGTCCTCAGTAGCGCTACAGTGGTGACACTCAGCAGTCGGCTCACGCCCAATCCGGTGCAGAGAGCGGCTAAAGCAGCCGTGACCACTAACAATATGCACCAGATGGTACGTGACGTGAGCGACCCATGTTTCTTTTCCGCCCATGGTTTGAGCACGGGGAGCAACGCCTCAAAGAGTTTCGGAGGCCGGCTCACCTAGGCTTTCTTGCCATAGGCGGAACATTTCTCCCCGTGCCCCTTCCAGGGCCACAACTTGTTCTCTTGGAGCCAACTTACGGGTCCCCTTCCTCATATTGGAGCCCACCTATCCGCTGATGCATTCGTTTGACATAACCCGGCTAATCCACATTATCAGAAAACCAATTCCGATATTACCATGGCCCGACATAGATATTGTAATTTTCCATTTCATTTTTATTATAACGCTAGCCGCTCCCGAAAATTGAACGATAACGATGTTATGCAAAAATGCACCAAACAGCGTCAATCTAAGAATCAACTATCCCTATCTTTGGTACTAGGTTTTAATTTAATAAAGTTAATGGTGGGACTAGCCTTCTTCTGGGTGACATCATCTCTTTGCAATCTGTCTGTCTTTAGCAGTACATGTCCGGTTTTTTGAGTCGTACAATTTCCTGCTGGGGGAACGCACACGCCAAAATACGCCGACTGAATGTCAGGGCCTGTCCGGGTTTTTGGTCTACGAGCCAAAGTAGTAGACGCATAATCGCGCTGTGACTAATCGAGCGATGTTAGGCGCAATAGGAAAACAATTGTGCAGTTTAGGGCCCTTTTACATTGCGACTTTCTGCAGCGATACAAACGCGCGTTTAAGGCGAGGATTTCCCAAATTTGCCGATCTTAGAACGTCTAGATCTGGATAATATTAGAACCCACAATTCTGAAATTCACACACCTTAAACTTGAAGATATAATCTAGTGAACTGTGAAAGCAGAAACACGATTTACTCCATTTCACTCGATAGAAAAAAAATCCAAACATAGGTCTAAATCAAAAACTAAAACCACGATTTGAAATCGAAATATACATAAAACAGTATAAAAGTTATACCAAAACATGAAGTTCGTTATTATCTAGTGAACTGTGAAGACAGATTTTTTGATGTCATATAAAATATTTAGGAAAATGACGAAAATTCTATAATTTCGCTTGGTTGCAATCGCGCTCCATATAAGACAGTACTCGCCAAGTCGTCTCAGGGTATGGTCATGTCGCTTCGTGTCGCGGGCGCAAAAAAATATATTATTACGTGTTTCTTTACGATCGAATTTTAATTTTGCAGTTTGCGATTATTTTGTTAACTTTCATTATTATTATAGATTAGTGTAGTAATATGGTGAATAGTGTAAATAATGGATTAGGTATTATAAAGGAGAAAACTATTTTAATCCTTCTTCCTAAATTATTTTATGTGTGAAAAAATATGTTTTTCGTTCTTTTTTTCTATAAGTTATTTTATGTGTAAAAATCGCTAATAAAAGAAGTCAAAGACGAAATGTTAAATCAAATGCATACAAAAAATGCTGAAAGAAAAGTGGTAAATATTTATTTCCCAAATGTTTATATTTTATTGCCGCGGCCATATAGCACAGTGCAGTGTTAATAAACCAGTATGATAATTTCTTCAAGTAAATATGCAACGATTTATAGGTTCAAAATAATGTTTCCTATAAAACTTTATTGCTGAATTCCTTCAAATACTTAATGTTGCCCCTTATAATCACAACGCCTTGCATCAAAGCTTTAGAAGGTAGAATCAACAGCACATTATACATGTAGCTAAATAATAGTTTTATTCGAGCCTATGTATTATATATGATTATGAACAGTAAAACAGTATTTTAGGAATCTTTTAAATTTCGTAACGTTTATGGTCAAGCGTGAGTTGATTATAAAAAAGTAAAAAAATAATTAACATAAATTTCCGTTCGATTTATGTAAAGATCACTTCATTGTATTAAAAGAAAATATCTGATCTGCGGAATTTTGTAAAACTTTATAAAATATTTGCTTTTGCCCGCTGCTTCGCCCGCATAAATGTTATAGAGGTTCCATACAAACTATTATTTTTTAGTTTTACCCCCTTAGATGGCGAATTTCCAACGTACATGTCAAATTTCCGCTTTTTGTGCCTTTTAATTACGGCTGTGTGTGATCTGTCAGTCACTCAGTAATGAAAGTGTTTTTATATAAATACGTCGGCCCACACTAGGATTTTCAACTGTGTCGTAGGTACAGTTTTTTTCTTTTTGAAAACGTCGCCCCACACTAAGATTTTCTCCTGTGTTGTGGGTGCAGTTACGAACATAGAATATCACATGTACATACGCCCAGACCGGAAAAAAATTCTGTAGGCCATACAAAATATTTGTCCCGTACGGGAATCGAACCCGCGACCCGTTGCGCAGTAGGCGATCATTCGACCTCTGCGCTAACCGTGTCATCAAAGTTACAAACATAGAATATATTACATATCACATGCACATACGCCCAGACCGGAACATATTTCTGTATTCCATACATAATATTTGTCCCGTAACTACAAAAAAATATTTTACATAAAATAAAAACCGACTTCAAAAACACTGAAAACTTAAAAATAATATAAGAATAGGTACAGACAACATCACACTTCTGTATTGAAGTCGGCGCCAAACGATAATCTCCTAGAAAGTGTTAAAATTTGTCACCGACTTCAATATAGAAGTGTGATGTTGTCTGTACCTATTCTTATATTATTTTTAAGCTTTCAGTGTTTTTGAAGTCGTTTTTTATTTTTTGTAAAATATTTTTTATTTTTAACTTTTCAGTGAATGAAATTTTTTTAGTGAAAGAAGTGTGTTTTTAGTGCTTTCCTCGATTTTCTATGGGATCCCATCATCAGATCCTGACTTTGGTGACCATGAGACCACCCTTGCTCTATACTCTATCGAATACAAAAATAATTTTGGACATCGGTTTAAAAATGACGGAGATATGAGGTAACAAACATAAAAAATACAACCGAATTGATAACCTCCTCCTTTTTTAAAGTCGGTTAAAAATATTTGGGAATCGACCCGCGACCAGTTGCGTAGTAGGCGATCACTCGAACTCTGTGCGCTAACCGTGTCGTCAAATGTAAAGTCATCATCGTAAAGAACGCTAGCTGTGTAGTACTTCCCGAGTTTTCTTACAGGCCTAAGGTGGTAGAATATTAATTAATATTTTAAAACCAGTTTGCTTAGAGACTAATACGGTTGCCTGATATTCATAGCGATTTGTGGCTTTCTTCTTGATAATCTTGTTTAGTACATGCACGCCCCTGTCACTCACGCAATGCAGCGTTATAAATACCTACCACTAAGTAGCGCGCCGGCGCGCCGACCGCTGCACACACGTGTAAAGAAATTCTTAGGTTGTGTGTGAAGTCGACCAACCCGCACTTGGCCAGCGTTGATGATGGTAGCACATCAAAAACAGGTTTGAGCTTGTTTCGAATTCATCTAATAATAATATGATGGATGACATACCTGCCAGAGATACCTGTCACAAAAATTGGGATATAATTAAAAACAAAAATACTATCGTTTTTGATGTTTGCTAAGGCAAGGATAAAAATATCTCCGTCTTACCTATTTCTGCCGCAAATCAGCAGTGCTTGCATTGCTGTGTTCCGGTGTGAAGGGTAAGATATGGCACTGAAATTACTGGGTACCGTGACTTTACATCTGATGTCACAAGTTGGCAACGTACACTGTGGTTCTTGTGGGGCTTGCAGTTTTACTGCGAATCGCACAGGAACCACATGTATTATCGGTGACTGTTACCACTTACTATCAGGTGGGCAGTTTGCTTGTTTGCCAACTTAGTAGCAATAAAATAAAACACACAACATTACATTTTTATTTTGAAGTAGTTTTTGTTTTGAAGTGGTGTCGGTATTTTTGTAAAAAATATATTTTTATTTTTTTCGTGAAATTAATAATAGCTCTCTAAGTCAACTTGAAAGAATATACCTAACTGAGAGTCAATACGTACCTTTATATTTAAAGACTAACTCCCTTACTCCTTAAAGTTAAGGATCCATCGTAAGCTCAGCATAGTGGAAGAATCCTTGAGATGATGTCTTTCAGACGCAAATATCTGAATAGCTTCAGAAAAAAAACAGGAAAGACGTTGGACGTGCCTATTCTTTCGATTTTCTTGGGATTCTAATACTAGATCCTGACTTGATGGTATGGAACCACTTCGGGGGTATACTTTTCTGAATACAAAAAGAATTTTGAAAATCAGTTAATAAATGACGATGCTATGAGGTATGTGTTACCTCATAACTTCGTGAAGTCAGTGAAGTCGGTTAACAAATCAAATCGAAATAAGTTATAGTACTTATTTATTCAGTAATGTATTAAAATACCTACATATATATATATATTAAAATATTTTTATTGACGAATAGTAAGCGAAATAAGTTATAGTACTTATTTATTCAGTACTGTATTAAAATACCTACATATTATTATATCTATTAAAATATTTTTCTTCAAACTACTCATTAATTTTACTCTAATCATCGGAAAAGGCAACACTAAGTAATACATTACTACCCTGGAAAACGGCAGTAGTATTGTATGAAATTTCATTAATGACCCGTTCAACATAATTGCCCTGTTGTTTGTTTTTCTAATTTAAAAAGAAATTACAATTCATATTCATACAATTCATACAAAATGTAGGCATTTTCCCAAAGAGATTTGAGTGGTTGTATAACATGTCACAAAAAATACACATGCGCAAAACAAGTTAGATAGGACCCTACAAAGCCAATTTTATTTAAAAAAGAGAGGCTTTAATGGCGAAGATTAGCTTTTATTTTAATAAATTAAAAATTGTATTCGAGTGAATATTGTGCAGTGAAAGTGGTGTTTTTTGGTGCACATTCATGTTGACGGCAAGAAATAAGGGTTTTGTGGTGTATGACAGTGAGTTTTATTTTTTGTGGATTTTCCACTTCCGTCACCACCGTCAAGATAAGGTTTGGTTTCTTAATAAGAACAATTTGCATTTTTTTTGTCATAAATAAATAAGTTTTTCTACAGTCAACTTCAGTTTTTTATTATTTTTTAATAAGTTGAAGGAAAAGCAGATTACACACCTCGTAAGAGAGTTATTAATGCCCTCGGGTTATTAGTGCCCTCGAGCAAGTGCTCGTGCACCAAACATCCGCGGGCATTAATAAGTCACTTAGCGCCCGGTGTAACAATCTACTATTTCTAATTCAAACCGAATAGCCGTCGAAGTCAAACAAAAAAATTTAACAGTGCTTTATAACATATATGCCGCCGCGTCAGTCATATTCTTAGCTTTTGTTTTAAATACTACTTCTAGCTAATCGAGCATTTCTTGTATTCTAGTGATGCATTCTATACTGCACAAAAGAAATATGCATAAAATTTGAATTTACATTTTATTAATAACACATCATAGAAACATTTAAAACCTTTGAAATTGTGAAGAAACGGTCTAATTATGATGAATCTTGAAAAAGTCTAATTATTGATAATTGCTTTACGTCTCTTTCTTATAAAATATATGTTTGTATCGGTATTATAATGGTGGACGAGTACAATGACGTCACTAGTAAATAAAAGCTTTTTAAACTTTGTTATTTTTTAAGTTATTAAAAAAATCACGTGGTTGTTTGTCAAATAAAAATACTATGTAATGTAACAATTAAAAAGTGTCCATATTTACATACAAGTAAAGATACAATAAAAAATAGCAATGAAGTCATAAAGCTGTATCTTTATTGGTTGTATTACTGAAGGTACTTACCTCAGTTTATAAATCAATACTTATTTGTAACCTAGCAAAAAATATATTGCATAAAACGTCCTTGTTGTACTGTTATATTTTTACTGTGCGGCACATGATGTTGGCGCCTGTTCAGTGACCGCGTCCGCGCTAACGTCATGTACAAATGAACGGTGTGAAGTGCGGAACATATGGGCTTGCACGTGGAAATTCCTCGCCTTAACAGTCGCGCGATTGCATCGCGATACCCGCGATCAACAAGTATTTGTATCGATTCATACGCGCGTTTGTATCGATGGAAACGTGCATTGGAGCGCGGCTCGGCTGCATCGCGTTTGCATCGAAGCAGCTCCGCGTGCGTAGCGATGCACACGCATGTTTGTACACGCGGAGGTAGAAAGAGGGAGAGTTCTTGATATATGACATCCTATGATAACTAAAGAACTTTTTACTGCGGTTTGTTAATTTTTAAATGCTGACTCATAATGTCCACACCCACACATCGTTCTTTCGCTTATAAATGGATTTTTCTTTTTTTTTTTCTTTAAAAAACATCTTTAACAAACTAGGATTTTCTCCTGTATCGTGGGTGCAGTTACAAACAAAGAATATCATATGCACATACGCCCAGACCGGAACTTATTTCTGTAGACCATACAAAATATTTGTCCCGTACGGGAATCGAACCCGCGACCCGTTGCGCAGTAGGCTAGGTGATCGCTCGACCTCTGCACTAACCGTGTCGTCATGCACCCAATAACTCCGTAGTCTGCGTTTACGTTTCTCCTTTAAAAGTAATAATACATATAATACAGATAGCGTGATCATTTAAAACTGTTTCCACCGAATTCATCGCGCTGTGGTTGTTGACGAAATACTGAACGTTTTGCATCGTTACGTTTGTATTGATCCATCCTCCAGCGGTCCGAGCATGGAACTCTCGATAAACAAAATTTGACAGCTAAGATCGACATACTCGACAAAAATCTATAAATTTGACAGATATTCCTAAGGAGTGAAAAAAGCAGATGCTTTTGTCGATCGACACATATCGATCGACAAGTCCATGCTCGTACAGCTGTATCACGTTTGCATCGATGCTGTATCGCGTTTGCATCGTGACTGTATCACTACAGTCTATGCGGCTAGCTACTGAATCGCGATTGCAGCGCTATTGTATCGCTTCTTTGAGTGGCGCGTGTGTGTAAATCTCTGAATAAATTCCTTATTCAGAGGTGTAAATGTAGACGATTTGCGTCTGTATCGATGCTGCATAGCGACTGTATCGCTGGAAAATATGTAAAAAGGCCCTTAAAGTTACGAGTAACATAATGTGCAGAATTTTATGACATGACTAGCTGTGTCCGCGACTTCGTTCGCGTGGATGTCCGAAAATAACAATATCGTGATGTTATATAGCCTAAAGCTTTTCTCAATAAATGGACTATCCAACACAAAAATAATTTTTCAATTCGAACCAGTAGTTCTTAAGATTAGCGCGTTCAAACAAATAAACTCTTCAGCTTTATAATATTAGTAAGATAGATTTATCAGGAATACCATAATTTAAATAAAAGTTGGTAATAAGCTAAATACAACCATTAGAATAACTAATAATACGAGTATAGAAGTGAAACTCCCGGCCGTCGAGCGCTCAAGGCCACGTTATTTACCTACCGTTTGATTTCCGTTGAACGGAATCGCCAGTTAAGGCGCGCACCGTGTGTTTCAGGTACCTTGTGAATGTTTTCCTATTGATTACCTGATTAAGGCGCATAGTAACGTCAATCATAAAAAATCACTGCAGAAAAAACCAGGTTCTCTTCATAAATATTTAATATAAAAATCTTTAAAAAAGATATGTTATTATTCAACGCATTCTTTAGAGGATGGTCTTTTTAATTTTTTGATAAATTAATTAAAACTTGGTTAAAATGTGACCCAAACATGCCTCGATTTTAAAATTATAAACCTAATCGCTTCGTAAATATTAGGTTAAGTCACATACTTTCGATTCCAATAAATAAAGTGAACAATCTTCTAGGGGATGGTCTTTTTAGATTTTTCTTATTCGCCTTTATTAATTTTTTATTGAAATAATTCATCTTACGCGTAAAGGTTTGCTTGAATATTCCCCACACTCTCACTCACTCACTCCTATGTAATCAGTGCGGGACGATCGACGCAAGGTCATTGGGAGCACTATGCGCCTTAAGCTTTTTATAAGAATGCGTATTTACTACGAGCTGAAGTTTAATAACCGAAACTTCAAATCATCTACAAAAACGCCATATTTTATCAATATCAGACATTTGTAAATATTTCTGTTGAATTGAAACCTTTTAAATAAAAATGATTGAATACTTTAAAATTATTTTTATTATAGGTACCTACCCTAGATACAGATACCGTTTTATTCGTAATATTCATTACATGTCAAAGCTAATACAATATTAATGTATCGAGTTTCTAAAGCTGTCATTGTACTCGTAGTGCAATTTTGAAACTCTGTAAGTATGGGATTTTTTTTGTCAAGTCGGGAATAATTTGAATTATGAGAAACTTTTGTACTGCTATGTTATCGACCTTTGTCACTGTTCCATATAAAATTTAAATACAATCGACGACACGACGACTCGACGACACGGTTAGCGCAGAGGTCGAGTGATCGCCTCCTGTGCAACGGGTCGCGGGTTCGATTCCCGCATATGGGACAGATATTTTGTATGGCCTACAGAAATTTGTTCCGGTCTGGGCGTATGTGCATGTGATATTCTATGTTTGTAACTGCACCCACGACACAGGAGAAAATCCTAGTGTGGGGCGACGTTTTTAAAAAAAGAAAAAAAATCAATACTTGATTAAAATTATGAAACAACAGATTTTTTTTCAAGTGAAAATGTTGGTCTGATAGTAAAAAGTGAGCTTAGGTTTTATCCATTAGTACATTCATAACTTCAACTCTTGGACTATAAACGTAGGTACGATACCTAAATTACAAACCATTTTTGTACATCGAAATTCGAAACATTTTAATGATTTTGTTCTCGAAGTGTAGGGATTAAGCTCAATTAATCAAAAATAGGCAGGTTCTTATAACTGCGGAATCAAAAAAACTAAAAATGTGCGTGCTATTGCTAAAGATAGTCGCTCGCTCGCTACACTTGAAGTACAAAATCAATAAGACTCGGTGTATGCTCAGTTTCTCATTTAATGTAAAATATGGAGGTACCTATATAAAAAATATTGTAGTGGTAACCATACGTCCATGTGGTGACCCTAGCGGCGTCCGCAGACTACTGCGGGGCGTTACAGGGGGAGGGGCGCTGTAGGTATGCAAATAGTGGCATTTGGCGCACCAACAAAGGAGATTCGCTTCTATACTCGTATTATTAGTTATTCTTATGATGCAACTAAGTATTTTACAAAACCTTTATTTATTTTGGCAAAGAAGTAGCATACAAATAACAATAAATATAATACTTACTAAATCTAAACACCTAGTTTTAAGAACCTTAAATAATGTGTGATAAACAGTAGCCTAACTAGGGTGGCAAGGGTGGCGAAATGCCACGGGTCCCCGACCCGAGAGGGCCCCGGCGAAGTCGATGGGGGCATCCAAAGAATTCAACAAAGGCATTTAACAACAGCAAAGGTCTCAGATAGTATAGTTACGCCCAGTTACGCCACTGGTGATAAACTAAATTAAATGTTATTTGGCTATAAAAGAGGCCTTGAGGGCCTAATGTCTGGCTTTTTATAATGACGAGTCCAGCTTTTGTATTTTAGGAGATGTCAACACTAGTTGGGAGATGATTTTTAGAGTACCATATTATAAACCTATCGTACTTGTTAAGGTTTCTATAGATTTTAATATACAATAAATAAATAAAACACTTGTTTAACAAACTCTTTTTTATTTTGTAGTAAATTAAATAGTTATACATTACAATTACCTAACTCAAACTATTTATATCCTTACATATTAATTTAAACTACCTATATACACATTATTTATTTTTCTATCAACTTTATAAAGTTCAATCAAATAAGATTCAAAGATGATGAGATGGTAAAAGACATTAGGTATCTAGTACTCTATGGTGATGCATTTGATTTTGAGGTATTCATTTAATGCTTCTTGACCTGAAACAAATAGAAAAGAAATGAGACGATTTTTCTGAATATTGTTAAGATATATTTGAGCCTGGAAAAAATATTTTGCAAATAGATAGAACGACCAAAAAAATGACAAAAAATAACAAATGTTCATAGCGAACGGCATAGGTTAGTGGAGGTTTTTTTTTTATGGGATAGGGGGCAAACGAGCAAACGTATCACCTAATGGTAAGTGATTACCGTCGCCCATGGACACCCGCAACCCCAGAGGAGTTACAAGTGCGTTGCCGGCCTTTAAGGTAGGAATACGCTCTTTTCTTGAAAGTTTGAAGGTCGTATCGGTCCGGAAATACCGAAGGCGACAATTCATTCTAAAGTTAGACTGTACGAGGCAGGAAACTGCGAGAAAAACGCACAGTTGTGGACTGCCAACCATCTAAGTGATGGGCATGGATTTTTTGTCGCGTGGAACGATGGCGGAAAGAGGCGGCAGGAATGAGACCGAACAATTCCTCGGAGCATTCCCCGTAATATATGCGATAGAAGATGCATAGTGAGGCGACATCTCTACGCAGCGCCAAGGTATCAAGCCGATTAGAAATTTCCTGGCAGTCGACGATTCGAGTCGCTCTCCGCTGAATGCGGTCCAGTGGGAGAAGCTGGTATTGGGGTGCCCCTGCCCAAAGATGAGAACAGTATTCCATATGAGGCCGAACCTGCGCCTTGTAAAGCTGTAGGCGTTGCGCTGGACTGAAATACCTTCTCGATCTATTGAGCACACCAAGCTTCTTAGAGGCTAATTTAGCCTTCGGTCCAAGTGGCCACGGAACTGGACTTCGCTCGATATGTCGACACCAAGGATCTCAATATTGGCTGAGGCAGATAGGGGAATGCTCTGAAAGCGAGGAGATACGACAAATGGCATTTTCTTGGCGGTGAACGCGCAAACCTGTGTCTTTGTACGGTTAAAATGGACTAAATTAAGTCGACCCCAGTTAGAGACTTTCTCTAATGATGTATCAATTTCAGACACAAGTTTATTCCGGCACTCAATGACGTTTTCCCGAGAAATATTCGCACGGCCGTTATAGGAGGTATCTTTCGTGCTGTCATCTGCATAACAATGAATGCCGCTGATTTGCAGCATATCATTAATATAAAATATGCAAAAGGAATAGTGTAGGTGATAGCACACATCCTTGGGGGACACCAGCATTTATAGACAGTGAGTCTGACCATTCACCATCAATTAAGATCTTTATGCTTCTGTCTAATAAAAAACTGGTGACCCATCCACATAGTTTCTCGGGAAGCCCATACGAAGGAAGTTTAGAAAGAAGCGCTTTGTGCCAGGCCCAATCGAAGGCCTTCGCGATGTCCAAACTTACTGCCAGTGCCTCCCCCTCCGCTTCAATTGCCTCTGCGCAATGATGTGTCAAGTAAACTAGAAGATCACCAGCAGAGCGACCCCTACGAAAACCGTATTGTTGGTCACTAAGCAGCTGGTAATCCTCTAGGTACTGAAGCTGCCTATTTATTCAAAACTTGTTTGCGATAACTTGTTAACAACTAAATTAGATATTACCTTATTTAGTTGTGCATGCGAACAAGTTTTGATGTTATTATTAACATGTAGGTATAAAAAAGATAAATTATAATAATCAATTATATGCCGTTGGTCTTCCGTACACATTAACGGATACAGAGCCGCCGACTCTAGTTCCGGATTCTTATAATTTGCACTATACTGAGGACATTGCTGAAGCTTGATTGCTTGAACTCGCCAGAGGATGCGGCGGCGGCGGGGGCATTTTCGTTGTACAGTTTGGCAAAAAGGGTTTGAAAAAATTAATTTGCCACTAGTACAGTTTCGTATAAGAAAACATATGTTTTCTACCTTTAAATTAGAATATTTTCCTTTGTTTTGACGTCAATAAGTGCCTGTAGAGGCCTATATGTTGAATATTTTGAATTTTGACCAATGAATCTATGTAGGTAATACGAGTACAGGCAAGCAGTCTTACCTATTTCTGCCGCAAAGCAGCAGTGCTTGCATTGCTGTGTTTTTATTTATTTATTTATTTATTTAATCTTTATCGTACATAAAACAAAAGATGTACAAAAGGCGGACTTAATGCCTGAGGCATTCTCTACCAGTCAACCAGTAAAAATGTGGGAGAAATTGTAGACGGTGTACGAATTAAAGTCGCAAACGACATAAGTAGGTATATTTAAATTAGGATGAAATAAGTAAACATAGATATAATAGAATATAAATATTAAAAATATATAAAACTACATATATGATATATAATAAATATATATAAATAATGCTAATATTATGATGAAATACTGTCAAATAAAACTAAACAGATTCCAAAAAGAGTCTTCGTATCTGACGTTTGAATGAAGCCTTACTACACAAGCCATACTACTTGTGTTCCGGCTAGAAGGGTAAGATATGGCAGTGAAATTACTGGGTACTGTGACTTTACATCTGGTGTCACAAGTTGGCAACGTACACTGTGGTTCTTGTGGGGGTTGCAGTTTTGCTGCGAATCTGACAGGAGCCACATGTATTATAGGTGACTGTTACCACTTACCATCAGGTGGGCAGTTTGCTTGTTTGTTAGCTTGTTTATCTGCAATAAAAAAGGCACGTACCCAGGTCCTTGCCGAAGCCCGACTGCTTGAAGCCGCCGAAGGGCGCGGCGGGGTCGGTCTTGTTGTACGTGTTGACGAACACGGTGCCGGCGTCCGCGCGCTCGGCGAAGCGCAGCGCGCGCGACACGTCCCGCGTGAACACGCCGCTGGCCAGGCCGTACTCCGTGCTGTTGGCGCGGCGCACCACGGCCTCTATGTCTCTGGAGGAATTGGGATGATGATTGAATTCTAATGTTTACGTCTCGTCATTAAATATTAAAATACCGTGGAAAAAGATGCAGTCCTGTGATATTAGAATTAAAATCCGCTTAGAAATACATTAGATACAAGCATTTTAAGTTGTTAATTTGAAGGCGATTAGACGGAGAGATCCGACATCAACCGTGACGTCATTGTTGAGTATGGCCATATAAACTCCTTGTAAATTGCCGTTTTGCTAGAAAGAGATGGAGAAAAATCTTTAATACTTACCTTAATATCTCGGTTGTTTTCATAGGTATTCGAAAACCGATTTTTTCTTTCTGTTTATTATATGAATGAGCTTATATTAAAGCAAAAAAAAATTTTTTGTCATCTAGTCTCGGACTAGGCTATGTCATACTAACTTGCTGCTAAACTTGCTGATGATCATGATGGGCCCGAAAGACTCCTCCTTGGCGATGAACATGTCGTCGGTGACGTCGGTGAAGATGGCGGGCGTGAAGAAGTACCCCTTGCGGTCGACCCGCGTCCCGCCGTACACTAGCCTCGCGCCTTCTTTCACGCCGCGCTCGCAGAACTGTTGAGTTTGTTTAACTTTGTCATTGCCAGTCAGCTGTACAAAGGTTCATTGAACACAAAATCATTTATTTTATTTTCTTGCTTCACGTTTTTAGTCAAAGAGAATTATGCTTTTTAGTTTTAATTAAATCATTGGTAAAAGAACTATTGATAGGACTACGGGCAAATCGATTTGGCTGTGGTTCCATTAATTGGATTGATATAGGCAAAAAAACGAACGCGGATCGCCCAGTAGAACAACATAATCGGACCACGGATAATAAAGAAAATCAATGCTACATTAAAAGCTGATATTGCCACTTTTCTTTTTTCTTTTATATAATATTGACTATGCAAGACGACATTAGACTAAAAGGAACATTGAAAATAATAGACGTTTCTGCAACTGTCTGTTTAAGAGTTGCAGTCCATTGTCCATAATGTCTCTTCTGTGAAGGAGGAATTAAAATTATAGCCAAAGGTCCTTCGTAATGGTTTAATTACATAACCATTCAAATGTTTAACCGTAGCACTATCGTGTTCTCTATATTACACAAAATTGACCTTTTATTATACAGCGTTAGTCCTTTTGAAACAACAAAAAATTGGGTCTTGTTGCTTGGTATCTCTTTCTTACCTAGTTCTGCCACCAATTAACGGTGTGTTGGTATCGCTGTGGTTTCCGGTTCTGGGTACTGTGAGTTGACAACTAATGTCTGATTCTTTTTTAATTTGTGGCAATTGGCCGTTAGAGGAAAACAAATGTCACAAGTTGGCAACGTACTACCTACATTGGAGTATTTCGCAGATTTGTTTGTTGTATATTTGCTAATCTTACAGGGGCATGCTTTCGTCGCTTTATAGGCGGCTTTAACCATTTACCATCAGGTGGACAGCCTGCATGTTTACCAACAGTTTTAGAAAAAAGTAATCATGCTACCGCTTGCACACAGTTTTACGACTAACAATTTATATATTTAATGCTTTATGTACATAAAGTGTACAAAGGCATTTTCTGCCAGTCGACCTTAGGGTAGTTGAGAGACTATCAAGGTAGATAGATGTACAACATAATTATCGGATCCATTTTATTGAAAGAACAATACTCATAGCTATATAATATGTGTGAACTATATTATAATTATATTTGACACGATAGAATTGTGGGTTATTCCACAATTAGATGTATACGATTTACGCCACACATTTTACCTAGACGCTTGGCGAAAAACACAGTGAAGTTGAAATCGTAAGAAGCAAGACAAATTAGTGCAACCAGGTGTCTAGTCTTCTAGGGGCTTCGAATTAAGCTTTACATTAGATTAAAATGACATTAAGAATCGAAGAAGGGACCTATTTGGATTACCACGAATGAGGTGTAGACCTATCAAAAACAAAGTTTACCTCTAGCAACTTGCGTAAATGCGCCAGGTGGTTCTGAGGCCCGTGTGCGGTGCTGCGATTGAGCGGGTCCCCTATCACCAGCTTGGCAGTCTCCGCCACCACTCGCCTCACGAATTCGTCGTGTATTCTCTCCTCGACGAAAAGGCGACCAGCTGCTATGCAGTTTTCACCTTTGTTGAAGAACACCGATGCCATGCCCTAAATTTTATTTTAGTTTATTTAGAACAATTCATTATTTTTATCTGCTTACTATGCTAGGTATCAGCAATATCCACGGCGGTCCATTCTCTGTGCAAACTATTTTTAGTAAAGGAGCTACCATGGTGCATATTTACAGAAGATGCTTTATTTAAAACTATTAATATCATTGAGTTCTATCACCTTGGACATTATGCTAAGGTTCTATAAACCATTTCAGGGATAATTCCTACCATGTAAGATTTTTTCTGAAGGTTATTGATGAGTAATACAAGAAAAAAAATTGACTAGAAAACTTGCGGAACATGTCTGTTATTTCTTGAAGGTAAATTAAAAAGGAAATTTTCAACTTACTACCTACACAATCTTTTATATTTTTACAAGAATTCATTCAGTTTTCACACAGAATTCGAATGAGGAGTAATGACTATTTAAATTCGTATAGCATCCGTTACACGCTCAAGCAAGTACTAGTCAATTCCATCGGTCTGGATCTCTATTGATGATGATTATGCAATGAAAGAATAAACGTCAGTCATATCATATCACAATAGGGGTAATTCGTCAGTCACAGCAGTGGCCGAAGCAAAACTGTCAGGAAAATCTATCGTCCACTGTAATACTAAGAACGGAAGTGGAAAAATCGGTACTTACATTCCTCACTGCCTTATCCAGATCGCAGTCTTCGAAAATCACTAAGGGCGATTTGCCGCCCAGTTCTAAGGACACCTTCTTCATGTTCGAGGCCGCGCACGATGACATTATTTTCTGACCTGTAACATATCAAATTATATTGTAGTATTATAAATATTATAGGATTGTATATTCTGGGAAGACGGGTCTGTGTTTCAAGTTATGCACTAGAATTTTTGTTGGTTTTAACCATAGTTCTTTAAATCATCCTTGGTTTTAACTGAACTGAAACGAAGAAAGAAGAAATAGACAATCTACTAGCTACTTAAAAATTTATAATAAAAGTTTTAAAGGCCTATATTGAACGACAGTCTTTAATTTAAAGGTGGGATCCATCTTTTGATCCACCTTAGATTGACGATTTGACGAAAGTCACGGTAAGCTATTGGATGTGATCGGTTTTTACGTATGACCAATGATCAGTGTCTAGGCCAAATTTCCACCAAATATGTTCTATGATACGTTGCTATGAACGAGTTTGATATTCACCAATCATATTTACCACATAGCATAGCACTGGTGGAAACGGGTTCAACCAAGCTACGAGTGGGTATGTTTTTTATTATGAATAGTGACGATTTGGCAAAGGTCACAAGCTATTGGATGTAGGTAATTGGTTTTTACGTATGACCAATGATCAGTGTTGATGGATATTAGGGAATGCAAATCTCGCGAGATTGGGGCTCAAGCGAGATCCGGCGAGTTTATGAATGACAATACTGCGAGATCTCGCCAATTTCGAGATCTCGCGAGATTAGCAGTTTGGAGTTTTCTTTTTTGCAAATAATCACAATATTTGAAATAATTAGGAAAAAAACAATAAATATTATAAGATAAACATTTATTTTCACGAATTTTTTCAATAGACTTTTATGCATCAAACATTGTTTGACGTATCTGTCTATAATTTTTAATAAACTTCTAAGCAGTAAACTTTGACATACGTATCTATCGAATAACAAATGAAAGAAACAACCAGTCTTCTCTTCTAATATCAAACAAAAATTTTTTAGTAATAAAACAGTTCTTTTATAACAAACAAAACAACGAGAAGTCAAAAAAAAAATGAAACTTATTAAGTATCTAATAAGTTGAGTTGACTATTAAACTGAGATATTATTATTAATTAAATGAAAGTAATGAAACTATATCTACTCAGTAGATCCATTAGATATTACAGATTAATTAACTACATATACCAATTAGTCAGACTATTAGGCTCAAGTGCAATCTCGTTAAACACGCGAGATCTCGTCTTTTTTTTGGTCCGAGATCAATCTCGCTAAAAAGGCCGGGATCTCGCGAGAATGAAATTGCGTTCCCTAATTGATATATTCAACAACACTAGCTGCTATGTATGGCCTGTCCCCAAAGATGAGTTGGTACTGACCTATCTCGGTGCTGCCGGTGAAGCCGAGCTTCCTGACGGCGGGGTGGTCGGCCAGCGCCTGCCCCGCCAGGGCGCCGCTGCCGGGCAGGATGTTGACCACGCCCTTGGGGATTCCGGCGCGGACGCACAACTCGGCGAACTTCAGCGCGGTGAGCGGACACACCTGTCAGATTTTAACGGGTTTTTTGATTGGAATTCTTTATAGGATATAATGTCCGAAGTGGAAAATCAATACAAAGAAAGTTATTTTGTATTCTTCAATATAGCTGTTTATAGGTACATTCTGATTTCTTATGTAGAAAATTTGGGGTGTTATAAAATATGTAAAATAGTCTTCACTGTTTCCGAGTTCAGTTTGTGTAATCAATATACTTACAAAAATATTGTTATTATATACTATACCGAGTGTAACTGAACACCCCAATAACATTTAAGGGGCATATAAGTTAGATACTAAATGGACCTTGGGTACTTGTCTGAGACCTGAAACCCCAATACTTTCAGAGTTATTAGATTTTAAACTGAAAGCGAAAACTTTCAAGTGTCAACCATAATTAGTTCTTAACACAAAATAAATTGAAACACAAAATGACACGTGACAGACGTGAGCGTAATACTCCCCTTACGCTTACGTAGGGCTGTCGGAACTTAATACCAAAAAATAATTTATTTAGTTTGTATGACGTGAACGTAGTTTTTCTCGTACGCTTACGTAGGGCTGTCGGCACTTAATTCCAAAAAATAATTTATTTCGTTGGTTTAGAAAAAGAAGTAGATTTCTTAGCCCTAATATTTTTCCTACAGAATCTCTACTTCTGGTGGATACATACCCTTAAATGTTATTGGGGTGTTTACTTACACCCTGTATACTCCACTACCACCACCGCCACCTTTCCAATGCCAATTCATCTACGTAAGTGAGTGGGAGTAAATATTAGATACTTAATATTATTTCAGTTAAAAGGAAAATGAGAAGGGAGGTTAGGTATTTTGTCTCCCGAAACGTTGCCGAACAGCATTTTTTACATTGTCTTTTCTTTGTAACGTATAAGTGTTAATGTTCAAGTGTTTTATAAATTGCAAGTGTTTTAATAAAACCACGATGCGTTCAAGTAAAACTAGCATAAGTAGTCTTGCGGGATCACAATCAAAATTGTGTAGATAAAATGTAGTTAATAGATATTATTCAGAAATTGCACGTATGAACAACCCTTTAGGGAGGTAGAACTAAAAATAATAGCGACTGGATACTGACAGCGGCCGGTTTCATGACGACAGTGTTCCCGGCGGCGAGGCAGGCGGCCATCTTCCACGAGAGCATCATCAGCGGGTAGTTCCACGGCGTGATCAGCGCGCACACGCCGATCGGCTCCTTCTTCGTTATCGACAGGTTCCTAAAGACATTCAAGCATGTAATAATAATACTTTGATTTTAATGGCAGAGGAAATTTTACTTAAATCTGATAATTATTTGTAGAGAATGGATAGGGTTTATAAATTTTGCACTTCGCGTAGTCATCAACACATTCGGATTTTTTTTATGGTGCACCTCGACTAGCGGGGGAGTCCTACAAACCATCAAGAGACAGCTCAGTAGACTAAATATATTTTCTGACCGTGGCACAAAAAAGTCACCAAGTACTGTTTACAGAAAATACAAAATGACAAAGGCAGTTGCAAAAAGTGAATAGACGCGTTACGCATTCCATTCTCGCGACAAAAAGACTTTTCTTGAGATTTTTTTCACTTGCAGATTGCACTGGGAGATTTATGTTTAGCAAAGTCTGGGGGGAGGTCACCACCCATATAACAGTAAATATAATCAGTACAATCTACATAACAGTAAATATAATCAGTACTTACTATGATTAGCGTTTCTACTACAGATGTTTTTAATTTCATTAGGTGCGAGTTCGGCTAGTTCGGTAAATTAGAAAATGAGTTACCTGTTCGGTCTAGCATGGTTGATTGGGATCGTCGTTCCCTGGATTTTGTCGCACCACCCGGCGAAGTACCGCCAAGTGTCTATGGACATGCCCACGTGCGTCTTCATCGCGAGCGTGTACACCGCCCCCGAGTCTATCGACTCTATGGTCGCTAGTTCTTCCTTATGCTGTTCCATTAGATCTGCCAGTCTAGAAAATACGAATGGTTTAATTAATATGATTTCTGTAATATTAGGATTATCAATTATCAATTGCTATATGTATATCCAAATAAACTTATTCACATTTAAAAGAGCATATTTGTATATATGAGCTAGGATGATGATGTCTATATTATGATGTCTACTCACTTGAATAAAATTTGCCCACGCTCCCTTGCGCTGATTTTAGTCCATTCTCCATCTTCAAAAGCATCTTTTGCCGCTTTCACAGCCTTATTAACATCATTTACCGACGCACACTGCACTTTACATATTTCTGTCTCATCTGTTGGATTTACTATGCTCAATGTTTTTCCACTATCAGAGTTTATAAATTCTCCATTTATAAATAATTGTGTAGGGAATCTAACTTTCATTTTGTTGACTTCTAACTCCATTCCATCATACGCTACATCCTTGGCGCTAGAACTACCTCTGGACTTAAGAATGGCAATTGTGTAAAAATCCTCGAAAGTAGTGTTCATGTAAATATCTTCATTCTGCAGTTCAAGTTCAGATAAATCTTTTATTTCTTCAATTAATCTTACAACGTCCATAGAGCCGGCTCCAGATGTGAAAAAATCTGTTTCCTCGTCAATGCCTATTCTAAGTATAGCCTTCCAAATGTCTCTTACGCTTTCTATGAATTGTTTCTCGTCCGCTGATAATTCTATGCTCATTTTTTTCTCGTTCGTTTTGTAAAAGTTTTGTGCATTTATCATTTTGCCATTTACTTTCAGTCTTTGAATGTTTATCTAAAACAGGGAAAAGCTTATATAATGTAATTAAACAAATAAATTGTGGTTAGCACTATCAACATAAAGCTAAAATCTTCTTAGTTAAACCAGTCATTTGGCGTGGTTTTTATTAACAAAATTTATAATTCTTAAAATCCGTCTATTATTTTAATGATATTGAATTTTGAGCAAATATTCGTACTCAATATGTAAAAAAATACCCACCATTATATCATCATTAGCAGTGATCAATAAGCCAGAATCATGGACAATAGCTGGTTTATGAAGTCCGGGTAATATAAGTTCATCGCCATCAACCACGCCCTGGTCCCACAGACTAGAACCATAGAGCTTCAGCTCCACCGTTTCTTCACTGTTTTCGTCCACGCCATCTTTTGTTTGCGGTTTAATGAATGTGGTGGCTCCAGGTGAAGAGTCTAGACCTCGGATAAAGTTGTGAAGACTCACTCCGCCTTTGGAGAAGTCGATCTAGGGGTAGCAAAGTAAAAGGGATTATTTATACGTTCAAAACATTTATACGAGAGCATTAACACGTTTTCTTGTATATGTGACTTTGTATATTCTTTGCAAATGATAAATGATTTGAAAAATGAGTACAAGAAATTCAGTAATACATTTTTTAGTAATAATACGATTGCATACTTTATGTGTTTCTGATTTGAATAGCGCAGGGTCGTATGTGGCGCCGATTTCAGACTGGGGGATTCTCGGTGCCGTGCCTTTGGCCACCATGTTTACTGATTCTGCCAGTGCTCTTATACCTGAAATGAAAACAAGGGGTTCCAAATTTTTAAGGCGAAAAATAAAATATCGGTTTCGTATTTTTGGCTTTGTCGAAAAAGTAAAAATTAACTATTCAAATAAAGCAAATCAAAGTTATGGAGTGAGGGTGCGCTAGTAGAAAATTTAAAAAGACTAGAAAAATTTACCCCGTTCATTATTATTATTAATTATTTTTTTTATTGTACAGAGTGTACATTCATTGGAAAATACAGTGAATACAAAGTTTACAAAGGCGGACTTATCTCTGATGGAGATTCCTTCCAGCCAACCCAAGTGGCAGTGTAAGGTGTTGTGTAAATGCGCGAAGAATTATATTACCTACTGTTTGTACAAAAATGAAACTACGAAATAAATGAAATTCACTCACCTTCGGGGTACAAATATTTATTGTAGATGGTGTCGACTGTGTCGTTTATTGTGACGGGGAAGCTTTTCTGCAGGAGTATTGGACCGGTGTCGAGCCCGTCATCCGCCCAGAATATCGACAGGCCGCATGTTTTATCCCCCTCGATCAACGTCCTGGAAAATATTAAGATCTAATAAGATGTTTTATTTTTCTGATTTCTTCAAATGAATGTGTTATTTGTGATTTTGTTTGATATAATGAGCACAAAGTCCTCGAGCTGTGTGTAGAATATCAGCGTTTTGACCATTTCTTTTATGTGGACAAAAACCATCGTCAACGTCGCTGCCCTTTTGCACTCCTGCGCCACAAACAAACTGTGTGATGAGACATGTTTTTGGTTACATATGGGATAGTGCTGCTTATTTAATGTTCAGTATTAGCGTGTTATGTATATGATGGTAAAAAAATGTCTCATTTTTATTGGAATACTTCTTGCTACTTAAAAAGCCTAATACTAACTATTGCAAACTTCGGGGGATTACTCTCTGTCACACCATTTTGTCACACCAGTGTGACACAGGAGAATTTTTTTCCTGACAGTCACACTACCTGGCTTAGCCTGGTGTGACAGGCAATAACTAATAGAATTATTAAGACTAAGAGTCACACTATTTACTCGTATGGTTAAACAAAATCATTATTTACTCAAACAAAACGGAAAATATTATTAAGTCTTAACGTAAGTATACTGTTTAACGTAGTCCAGACGAGTTCGTTCCCTCAGACACTCAAACTTATTTTTATTATAAAAGAATGTAAATAATTATTATTAAATTTTCGCCGATTTTATTTATGAAGATTTTTCCATATTTTTAACTGACTTGAAAAAAGGTTACGCCGCCAATTCTGTATTCGATAGAAGACTCCTGGGGTGGTCCCATTGTCACCAAAGTCAGGATATGATGTTAGGATCTTAGGAAAATCAAGAGAAACCCATAAATTTTATAGGTATGTCCAACGTGTTTCATGTTTCTTCCCAGACTATTCAAGTACACTCAGGGGCAAATTTAGAGGAACAGTACACTTTTTACATACATTCAAGCTACTTTTACAACATCATATCGATGTGTTATTGACCTTTAATGCGTTTGTTTGATTGTTATCCAGGATTCATGACCAAGGCCATAACGGATAATGACAAAATTTCCCTATTTGTGACCTGGAGAAGAACGGCAACTTTTAATGGTGGTCTTTTTTATCACAATCGTACAACTGGTTTCCGCGGTGAATGTTTTTTTTGTAGCGAATCCGATGCCTAGAAAGCTGGTAAAACTGAATATGGTTTCGTATGCTGAAATACACAGAGTTATCAAAACTAGGAGTGAATTTTTATCGTTCCTCTAAATTTGCCCCTGAGTGTATTTACGTCTGGTAGTCATGAACCGCGCTGATGATGGAAGGATCCTTAACTTTAAGGAGTTAGAGGGTTTTTTAAATACAACAGGCACGTATTGACACTTTGTCTAATACTTCAACTATCGATACGATACGATGATCTCCTAGAAAGTCAAAATTTGGCACTGACTTCAATATAGAAATGTGATATTGTCTGTACCTATTATGAGAGACGATAACTTAGCATTCCATGGATTCACCGTGCGGGTGCCGGGTCCATTATTTTTAACTTTTCAGTGTTTTTGAAGTCACTTTTTACTTTTGTTTTGTTGCATTTCTTGCAAATTTGAAACTCCAGCTAGTCGTTCGCCTGCAAGTATGATATTGCCGCTTCCCGAAAAAATCTTCATAAAAACTGTAGCTGTAGTTGTATAAAAACCGCATTTCATTATTAATTATAAAACCGTCCTTATTCATTTCTAAATGTTTTCTCGGGGTTGATAATTCTTCCAGAAATGTAAAGTGCTCCCGTAATACCATAAGATGTTTTGCAAGGTAAGGTTAAAACCTTCTGATGATTTCTCTCGTAAAAGCATTTGCTTGAAATGATCGTGTATGGAAATCTGGAATATCTTGGAACCATCGAATTTGAGGAACTACCTTTGAGTAGGAGCAGCTGAGTTTCACTTTCTGTTGAGTTACTAAGCAGGATGCCCACCTAATGGTAAGTTGCTATACCTAGTGGTTCCTGAAAGACTTGCATATCTATTACCCCTAAAAGTAGGTACATGACGACTCTGGTACTGATTCTCCCTCTGGTAAAAAAAGGTTATTCAAAAGGACGACACGGTTCTTAGAAATAGTATCAGTAGGTACAGGAAAAAAATGGTAGTAACGCTAAGATTCGCCATCGTTGCGCATGTCTGCTCACTTTAGCTGCCGTGCGCAGGCTACAGACTGGACGATCTAACTTACTCTTAATGAGATCGATCCACTCACTCTCTCGTGTGACGTCACACAATTTTTATAGAATTTTTAACGGTTCACCTAAGTGAAGGGTCCAGAGACGTGAACGTTTAAAGAAGGTGGACGTTCCAGTTAGTGGATGCTTAGGGAAACCCACGTGTTGAACTGACTGGAACTAACGGTAATAGGATCTAACGGGTCCAAAGGGGTTGAATAAGTTAACAATACTTGTCCTTGTCGTCAAAATATGATAGTGTGACTGTGAGGAATAAAATTCTTCTCTGTCACACTGGTGTGACTGTCAGAACAAAAATTCTTCTGTGTCACACTGGTATGACAGAATGGTGTGACAGAGAGTAATCCCCCCAAACTTCTCAGCGTGTTTAAGAAACTTTTAGACGTTTTGTGCATATTTATGTATTTTTAAAATAGAGAATATTTTTTGAAAACGAGTTCATGAACGTGTCGTTCAAATTCTAATGTAAATGAGAACGAATAACGACAAATTTGAAAGTCGATACGCTTATTTACAATTATCATATATAAATTATTGTTTTGTTCCAAAATTAAGATCACTTCTGTTTACGAGTTTTACGACTGATAGCAACGCGTTGTTCTTTCAAACAACAAGATGGTTATAATTTCATGCCTCTGACTTTTGACTCCGATAATAAGGTAGGTATCACAATTACACATGTTTCAATCAAATTACCTACATATCTTTTTCACGCTATCTGACAATGTTTGAGTTGATTATACCGGGCTGTGCTATATGCCACATATGTTTTAAGGATTTTGTATTTATGATAGAACAAGTTAATAATAATAATTATGTTTATAATTTTTATCGAAAATGTAAACATTTCATACGATTGTAATCGGCTGTTGAGTATTCGAGTGACAATAAAATGTGGGCTAATTACGATGAGTCGTTTAGTAAATTACTTAAAGGTCTTTTTCACAGGGAAGATTTAGATTCCAGTGTAATAGTTAAGTGTTTTCATTTTTATCATATCATCATCATTGTTAGCAAGCCAGCTATTATTACTACTGCTGCTGGTTGGAGAAACGTGGTTGTTGGGTCTGACCACATACCGTTGGAATGATAAACCGGACAAGTTTTTAAGTTTTATTTATTAACTAGTTTTACAATTGACTATAACTAGCTTCTTAGGATTTTTTTTTAAAAAAAACGTCGCCCCACACTAGGATTTTCTCCTGTGTCGTGGGTGCAGTTACAAACATAGAATATCACATGCACATACGTCCAGACCGGAACAAATTTCTGTAGGCCATAGGTACAAAACATTTGTCCCGTACGGGAATCGAACCCGCGACCCGTTGCGCAGTAGGTGATCACTCGACCTCTGCGCTAAACGTGTCGATTCTTTATCTGGAATGCTAAATTAACCGTTAATAAATCAATTAAGTATTATTATTATAAATAAAACCGTACCTACTGTCCGTTCGAATTCAGGACATCCGGGAAACCTGTCATTTTTGACAAGTTAGAATGACATTTTGAGTAGAAAAACACCGAAACATCACACAAAATCACAGATAATTTTCGAAAGTTTGTATGGTAATTTTCGAATATTATCTGTGATTTTGTGTAATGTTTCGCTTGTTATGTGTTTTTCTACACATAACAAGCGCAGGAGACACGGACACACATCTATAACAGTTTAACAATATACATTGTTAAACTGTTATAGATAAATTTATCTCGAGGTTCAAAATGATTTACGTTATAGCGTGTCGAAAATATCTACGATTCATTACTTATGCTTTTGTTAATATTAAATTCAAAGGAGATGGAAGTGCTATGGTGACACGCGCAGCTTTGAAAGTATACCTACTGAAGATTTCGGGCCGTGTCCTGTCTGTGAACCATCCTTATCCTGCGCATGAGGGCGAGGTTTGATGGAGCTCGTCAGATGTTATTCAAAACCTTGTGGGTTATTTTGTAACTCATGGGCAATCGAATATCGCATCAATTTGATAATTCTGTATGATTAAAACTGATTTTTAAAATGTTTAACGTTTTGTGATATCGTCATCTAAGTACTTGGTATATTTGTTTAATAAATCAACTAATACTTATAACTAATGAACATAATTTCGCTCTTCTTTATTGAGTCATGCAGTCTGATAATGATTGCCGATCAATCGATGAGTTACAAAATCACTGCCTTGTCTTGCAATTCGGAATACAAAAAGACCAACTCACGAATACTTACGAGTATATATATACCACATATATTTTCCCCTTCACCAGCTTTGTAAATCGATGATCTTACCAGTTGATCGAAGACGCCCCTCTGTGTCTTGGCAGGATGCTGGGGTGGTAGCAGATGCTCTCGTATTTGGGGTACGTGATAACCTTCATCGGGATGAACTGCGTGCAGAACGGGAGTACGTTGATGTCCGCATTTACCTGGAATTTTAGGAAACGGTGGTAATAATAGGTACTATAAGCAGATTTGTAGATCAAATTGTCGTAATAATACAAAATTGATAATAATTTTTTCATCCGAGATGGGGATCTCGGAAAGAGTATTTTTGCTATTCGATATCTGACCGCCAAAGCCGTTTTTATCCGCTTGAGGTTAAAGTAAATTTGAATTTAGAACATCGCGTGCACTAGGTATGTGATTTCAAAACATCATTAAACCTATTTACTTCCATTTCCATGGTGCCGAATTTATCATACAACTTTCTTTAAATTTGTTAAAAACTCAGACTCTTAACTTAATTTGCTTTGTTTTATTTCCTCGCTGAGGGGGGATGATAAGTTGCGTGTTGCACTCGAGTGCAAAGATTTTTCACCTTGTGCTCTTTTGATTCCCTCGCTAACGCTCAGGATTATATTTTAATCCTTCGCTTGCTCGGTCATCAAAGTTGAGCACGCGGTTAAAAATCAACTTTGCACTCATGTATAACAAATAACTATTTTAGGTTCTTATTTTATAAGCGAAATGAAAAACAGCAAAAGAATTGTCGCAGTCACGACTTTGTCTAAGAAAAGTTACTCATGGTAAATATTACATTGTTCACTGATTGGAGAATGTGACCGATTATACACGAGTTGGGAATCGCACTTTCTTCCGAGTAACACATAGAGCTTTATACTACAACAAATAGAGCTTAATAATACAACTTAGAGCTTTATACAACACCTACGAATAAATATTAAATAAGATATCCAATATTTGAAGTTTACATTCAAATTGCTGTAACAGCTATTAGAACTCAATTTAAGACTTTTCCTAGTATTAATGATTGTTTTAAGACGTTTTAGACAGGCAGAAGAGAGCATTATCGGCTGGGCTATTGGCACTGCGTTCGAAGAAAGATGCGGTGTCAATAGCGACAACTGGCTGCCGAGGTGCCACTGAGCTTTATTACACTTTTTTGCCTGCTCAGCACGTTAACAATGGATTTTCATACAATTTTTCCGCCCGTATCGCAATAAAGTCGACTCTTTCTGACTCGTTCTGCTGCAAGTAAGAACTTAATCGAACTTTCTGACTCGTTAACTTCGAACTTAACTTCGGAGCAGGTGTTGTATGAAATAATGATTTTTCCTCAACATGTGCGTAAGACATTGCTTCTTGCAAAATTTCACGATTCTAGGTCAACGAGGAGTACCCTATAGGTTTTGATTCCCTTGTAAAATCGCAAAATATTAAAAAATATGCAACAACGGTCATATCTTTTGATCGCCACAACTTACAAGAATGAGTTTTTGCAGCTGAAAGAGACTGTAGAGTCGAGTATATTTGGTATAAATTTCAGTTCGATACCTCGACGCGTTCCTGAGAAAAAGGGTCTTGATTGACAGACAGACTTGTTTTTTCCTTTTGAGGTAAGGCGATCAAGCGTAGTGACAGTTGTAATTATACCGCAATGCAATATTTAACATAATGGTCCCGCAAATCGTTTAATGCATCTCGCATATTCCGCATTCCTATATTTTATGTAGATGTAGATTCGTTTCCCATGGCCTCGCTCGCATATACTAGTGTTCCACATCAAAAATACGAACGACGAGACGAGACGTAGACATAGGAGGAGTCCACTACACATACTCCACGCCATAGCGCATCATCAAGCGTGTGTGTGTCCGACTTCAGTAGTAGTTCAGAAGTAGTGAGTTGTTTGTTTCAAATTAAGGTGCATAACGAACACATAATAAAAACGACGCATTAGTTAGCTAAATAAAATATTATCTCGCTTATAGAATTTGTAACAAATGTACCTAGGTCGTAATTTCACCTTAGTAACTCGCATAAGTGGCTTAGAACTAGAAATCTAGAGCAATAAATTGCTACCTTCGAACAACTTCGTACAAGACATAAATAAGTTATCACTGATTTCTCAGCTTTCCGCCGCAGAAGGGATAGATTAGTCAAATTATACTTGATCGTGCCTACAAGTAGACTTGTTGTTGTCAATCCAGTTAACTTCGAACGAACATTTGCTTCTAATTTTTGATTACCGCAAAGCAAGGTTCTCGTTTGAACCTTAAACTTTTTGTGTTGTGTATTAGAAATGTTTACTGGGCTGATTTTTTTAATAAGTTGTTCAACCAAATGTTTTCTGAATTTTATTTTCCTTTACCCTTATAATTTATATTCGCAGTCAATTCAACAATGATTATTGGGGTATGCGCACATCCAAGGATAAATAATGACTAATATTTCAGCAATAGTGTTTGTTTCAAGTGCCTAGTGCAGTCAAGCACAAAAAATCGCTCCAAAGAAACCGTTTTTCATAGAAAATATTAAACCTAATCAGAGAGTTACCCTAACATTGCTCAATTTACCAACATAGCAAGATTATCGAATGTTACGAACTCAAAACTCAAAATTTTTTACAGTCACCTATTAACGTCAAACAAAACATAAAAATCTAATGAACCAAAAATCTAATGAACTAAGATATTTTACAATTAATTATTTAATACTTGTATGTAATACAATGTATGCAAATGCAAGTGAAATTAAAATAAATATTTCACTCTACACCTTTTCGGAAATTGGGAGAGCCTTCTCGAGAACGCACATGAAATTCGAAATGTCATTTTTTATCTCTTTTAAATTGCCAATAATCTAATATATAAACATCTCGGTGTCACAGTGTTTGTTACCGAACTCTTCCGAAACGGCTAGACTGTTATGATTTTTTTTGTGTATATTTGTTAGGTCTAAGAAAAGGTCGTAATCTATTTTTATACCCCTAAGTAATAAGGGTTTTTTTTAATTATATTAAATTTAATTATAATATGGCGGATCGTAGTTCCCGGGCAAAGCTAGTAAAAATAATATTTCACAAAAAAAAAATAGAATTTATTGTCCGTGATAGAAATACCTGTCGGAGTGATTGGAACAGTTACTCAAATGAATGTTTATCCACCGTTACAAAGTTTTTAGTATCCTTTGACCGCATTTTGAACGGTAATTTATCACATTTTTTTGTCAATCCCGATCAGTTTTATCTATCATATTATCCACAGAGGTTCCGTTTGTAGTGTACATCTGTGATATTATCAACACTTTAGAATCCGTTTGTAGTGTACATCTGTGATATTATCAACGTTTTTTCATAAGTACACCCTTGATTATAACTTTAAAATTAATTAAAGCTAAGTGCTTCAATATTGTTTGGGATTTTATTGTAGAAAAAAACGTACACAAAGGCTTTTGGAAGAATTATAAAAAATTTTGAGCCTAGTATTTGGTAAAGCTATCATATTATTTTGCCTATAGTATTCACTGAATGAATATTTTTATTCTCTAGAGTCTCTTATTGTCAGATTATAAATAGCTCAAATAACCCTTTTCTGGAAATGTGAATAGGTATACCTATCAGATCTTAAAATATTATTCAAAAAAGTTTCTGATGTCATGTTGGTATACGGGAGATAACAAGATTGAAAAATCCCGATGTCTCCATTAGTGGGCAATAAGTTATTTATAGCAACGAATGTATGGAAATTTAATGTCAAATCTACGACGACATTATTAAATAGAAATATTATTGAAACATACGATAATATTGTACTTAACTAGTTCGGGTGTCAACTATTACAAGATGGATAAGAAGAACTAGATAGTCGAGGTTGAGGGTGCAGTAGTAACCAGTAATCAATCGTGATAGAAGTCACGCTACGGAGTCATGCGTACCTACTACTTTAATTTATATCGTAGTTCGTATTCGTAGTTTTAAGGAAGCTAGTTGATTAGGGAAGTTGATTATGGGGGATGGACCTATGAGTTGATTAAAAAATATGAGAGTTACTCGGATCTAAAAAGAAAAAGAGAAACATATTTCAGGTAAAATTTTCCTTTTAGGACCGTAAATATGTATAATTCAAATCTGTCCTAAATAACAGAACAGAAGAGTTATTCCGAGAAGTTAAAATAAAAACAAAAAATCCTTCGATTTGGTAACTCAACGCACATTGAATATTTTCTAAAAGTTTCTGTGGTATTAAATTAATCGAGTTCATTATTAATATATCAAATACTTTAATGAATTATTTCTACAATGATTTTATTTCACAATTTTACCACGTGTTTTATGTGGAATTTACACCGTCTAAAACCTCACAAAATTATTTAAAATAGAAGTATTATTAGTAACTTACCGATTTATATTGTTCAAGTATCTCCGGAATTACTTGGCCTTTGATACGCCATGTTTTGTATTTGTACACCGGCACTCCATTTGTTGCAGCTATCGTCGCTGTAACGAGAAAAAAAACATATTTTTTAAAAAGTTTCACTTCATTATTGAGTTTTTAAAAAATTATGAGAATTACAGTATGTTACTGTTATAAAAAGCTTCTCTTTTTAATTTTTCAATTTTTAATATCCTAATAATCCTTTTTTATATATTAAAAATATACTTACGAACTTAAATATTAAAGCAAAAATGAAGGTAGGTAGGAACATATATGATAGTTTATCTTTAATTTTAATGGTTTCTGATTTAAAGAAAACATTTAATGAGTCGTTTGTAAAAGTTCTTTAAGCTAACATAAGATGCAATATTGAAATAAAACACCGGAGAGCTGTGATAGAAAAATCTTTTGGGTGATGTTCCTAGAGAAGTTTTTAAAATTATATTTTTCTATGGTAAGTAATGTTTTTACTTTTTTATGTTTAATATTTCCTGCTTGACAAATTGTACGTTTTAACAAGTAGGCCATTAATAATTAAATAATTGAATGAACATCTTTATTGCATAAAAAATAACATTTACACTAGCTTAACGGAGTCAATATAAAATACAAAATATACCAAAGGCGGCCTTTTTGTCGAAGCGGTAATTAAATTTAAACTTTTGTATGGCGGGTTAAATAACCAATAATACGAGTAGGTAGGTAATTATAATATATTGTAATATTATTAGATTGTTCATCATCATCATCACAGCTCATATACGTCCCCACCGAGGGGTTCGAGCCTACCCTATGTTAGGGTGATTAGGCCTTAGTCGACTTCACATACACCATTGAATTTCTTCGCAGATGTATGCAAGTTGCCTCACGATGTTTTCCTTCACCGTATGAGGGTTAGACAAATATACATATGAAATTCGAAACGAAAAATACATTGGTACATGGCGGGTCTCGAACCCCGACCTCCCGATTGGAAGGCAAGTGCCGAATCCACAGCGCCACCGACGCTCTATTAGATTGTTATATATTGTAATTTAACCCGAAATCAATAAATTAACACTACATAAACTACAAACTAAATAATATCATTCTAAAATAAGAAACTTTAAACAGTAATGGAGAAACTAAATTTCCAGCTGCAGAAAGTGAGTTTTGATTTCACGCATAAATGAGTCATACGAACATGCACGCCGCATGGACTCTGCCAAAGAATTCTAGAACCTAACTCATAGTTGATGTTTTTTGCACTTTTAATAATTTATTGAATATATTTATGTTTTCAGCATTAAAAAAATAAAAAATATTTTTGGTTGTTGATGTTATCTTCAATTGAAGCGCCCGTCATACTTATTCGTGAAGGTTCTCTTATTTTCCGAACATGTAGAGTCAATTTTTATTTTCATATGTCCATCGTTATTATGTTTGGGATTTATGCACTCACAATGATTAATGTTTTTAACGATAATGTCCTTGTTTTTTGACGTCATTAAATGGAATTGTGTTTTTTCCCCAAAAAACACACGAGTATTGTCTACGAACATATTGAGACAGCTACAAGACAAATTTCAAGTCTAGGAACTGTCTCAACATGTTCGTCAGTGTAGTTCGATGTAAAGTGTATTAAGTGAATCGATACATAAATTTACTTACCCAGAGGATCCTCCCGGTTTCCCTTGTCGAGTACGGTGAATACGCCGGCGATGACATGGCCATCCTTCACCAGGAGCTTGAACACTTCCGCGGCAAATGTGCTTTGGCCTATTATAGCCACTCGCAGTTTTTGCCTCGGGGTCTACATTCAAAAGGACGGTAACATTTGTAGAAGTCGTGTTACAACTTGTTCATCTGTATTTACAAAAGCTTCGGCGAGTGACTGTCTAAGGTATTAACGTAGAGCCTATTGGAGCTGTAGCTAGACACATAAAATTCGGTACATTGCCTCGTTGGCTTATGGTGGCTGACTGTTGAAGATTTTTAATTATTCTCACAGAAAGCTGGTAAATCCTCATCCAAAAAGGAAAACTACAGTGTCGAGTTTTATTGGAGGTTAACGTAGTTCGCGGGCACACAAGTTTTGTCTATGAAAATTGTCCATCGTCGAGCTATGAGCATGAATTTATCATTAAAATTACTTTAATTTATTTGATAAAATTAATTGTATCCACCTATGAAGAATATTTAAAGGAATCGAGATAATTTAAATTTGTACAACATTGTATTCGATCAATGACAAGCTCAAATATAAAAAAATAATTTTGACTGTTATTAAAATATACTGTTGTTTATTTTTGTTTTCATGTTTATCAATCAAGGCTGTTATAACAAGGAAAAACCTTAACACCGGGCTGATGAATACTCACATCTTCACTGATAGAAACTGGTGGCATATTAAGAATTCGCGTTATAAGAATTAAACAAGTTTCAGAGAGCCCCACTGTGTCTCCAGTGGAGCGTAGATGAACTAACTCGAATCGACCCGCGTGCTGCCTTATAAACAATATTGGCACAAACTTAAGATAGACCTTGGATAAGTTATCATCACCAAAACAGATGATTAATTATACCTACTCTAAAATTTTATGATTGTAGTATTGAGGAGTATGTTACAAAGTTAACAATATATATTTATTTGTAGTTAGGGCCTGTGACCCAAACTTGGTTTGATAACGCCTGTGTGCTAATGTTTCCGTCCTTCTGTCTGTCTGTCGTTCGTCCGTTATTTACTTACATGTTCTTTGGTTTTATATCCGATATTGACAGATATAGGTAAAAAGACCCCCCCCCCCCTATAATAGTCGTCTTAAACTCAACAAAAATTTCACCTGTCCAAATTCCAAATAACCGTTAAGGACCACACCAAAGGCTATTCCAATTCCAAACCAATAAAATATTGGTCTCTAAAATGAATTCCATAACTTCGACTCAATTTTTAGCGGCACAAGGCTTTTTTTTACTTTGTAAAAATTGAAGTTATTAAAAACTTTTTCAATTTTTTGAGGAAATGTTTGTTAGAGAGATTAATTCTTCCCTGTGATCGACTCTATCACTCGGTATCATAGAAACATAATTGATGTTAATTTTCTTTATTTTATCGCGTTCTATTTCCGATTTAGACAGGCGATTGTTGAAAAGTTTGTGAATTTAGGTTGGATTGATTTAAAAATAAAAATGAAGTCTTCTTTTAGTACAATTATCTATCTAGAGTATTTAAGGGTGACGACACGTTTAGCGCAGAGGTCGAGTGATCACCTACTGCGCAACGGGTCGCGGGTTCGATTCCCGTACGGGACAAATGTTTTGTATGGCCTACAGAAATTTGTTCCGGTCTGGGCGTATGTGCATGTGATATTCTATGTTTGTAACTGCACCCACGACACAGGAGAAAATCCTAGTGTGGGGCGACGTTTTTTAAAAACTAACTAACTAAACTAAGGGTGAAGGTTCTTTCCCTCTCCGTGACATCGCCGTGGGATCTCCTATATGCTAGGCCGAGAAAATTTGATCTCATTTTCTTGACCCCGTGCACCCGGGCGAAGTCAGTCTCTTTTCATGTGATGAAAAGGTACTTTTAAGCTTCGATTGTGGTTCTTAGGACGCTTAAATGAAATTCCGTTCGATGATGTTGTGATTTTTCGACCCTTGAGTTGCAAAACTATCGCCAATTCGGATCGGAATCTGTAGATGAACTGAACGAGTGAATTAGTCACAGTATCTTACGTAAGTACTTATTTCTTTAAACAGATAAGTTGACAAACGAATAGGCCGCCCACACGTGATTCTTTTAAGCTTTTCAAATCTGCAATCTCTCCAACGACTCCAAACTGCGTTGCCATCATCATCGTTTCAGCCGAGAGACGCCCACTGTTGGACATATAGGCCTCCCCTCAGGGATCTCCAAAGCGATCGGTTCTGCGCATCTCGCATCCAGCGGCTTCCCGCGACCTTCACCAGATCGTCGGTCCACCTTGTGGGGGGCCTAACAACACTGCGTCTCCCGGTACGCGGCCGCCACTCAAGGACCTTTCCGTCCCAACGGCCGTCAGTCCTGCGAGCTATGTGACCTGCCCACTGCCACTTAAGGTTTGCAATTCTTTGGGCTATGTCGGTGACTCTAGTTCTTCTACGGATCTCTTCATTTCTGATGCGATCGCGTAGAGAAACCCCGAGCATAGCTCTCTCCATTGCCCTTTGCCCATTGCCCTGCGTTGCCAACATGTAACATGATGTCAAGTCATTCGAACCGGAACCCAACAATTCAAGAAATGCTGTTGCCTTGGAGGCAGCAATAGGTAAGATAGATGCACCAGGGGCTTAGACAATAGTTCATTGTTACCCTAGGGGTGAATGTAACTTATTTTGTCCCGAAAAGATGTTTGACAGTAGTTCGAGGGCCTTTAAGTCTTTAACCCGAGGTAAAAACTGTACTTTTCATTAGGAATACAAGGAAAGTAAACAAAAAACATGAATTAGCTCAAGAAGAAATAAGAGAATTTTATTTTACTTAAATCAATAACTTCTGCTTCGACTCTTCTCTTATGCAATCAGGCGTTCTCTTATGCAATTATCCTAAATCAGATGAACTATAAATCTCTGCCATATGGATTAAACAAAACTCTACAACTTGAAAAAACATATGAATATCGGATATATCGGCTTTCGCGCCTATTTTGTTTTTTTTTCTGTGGCTTGCCAGCCATTATGTTTCATTTACATCACTGAAAAAATGGTTAATATTTTGCCCAAATCTATGTTATTTAAAAGAAAAAGTTTAAAGTAAATATAATAAAGTCATTTAAAAATATATATATTATATTCTTTAATTAATACATAACTTACTTTAGGTTATTTCGATTTTACATCGCGCTGTATAGAAAATTGGAACATGGTTCAATAGACATGTGAAAATAGAACTAGTTTTATTTTTTATAATTTGACAGCTGTCAGTTGAAAACGATTTTCCCTAGGGCTGAAAAGTATTACTTTCAACCCGCTCCTCAGGCAAATTCAGACCTACTTTCAGAGTATGAGTAATGAAAAGTAACATTAACGCTCGTTTCGTTTACGTTATGTTCTGCATCAACGGCAGTGTATGAAAATGATTCGTGATGTATGGGAATGACTCCCATACATTTTGTTCTTTACGAATTTAATTATCCTTTTTGATGGTCACTTTGTCTAGGCTCCTGCGTAGCGTAGACGACTCTAGTACTGAGGCTAGTCCAAGTATCTCTATATAGTTTGTGGGCTAGTCTACCCCTACAGTCCCCTCAACCTGCTTTTAGCGATCATGGCAAGGCCCCTGAAAATCACAATCATAATGTCGTTCGGTCTTGGCCTCGAGAGTAAGCTCGTCACTTCGCACGCCAAATAAAGTAAATCGAAAAACTTGTGCAACAACTAGTTTTCAATCCTTTATCTTTAAATTAATCGGACCTCGTAAACACATAATTGTTAACTAAATAGGCTCCCATACCAGTTTACTCTAGTTTGAAACCCTCGAGGTCATGACAACCGAGATAGTGTGAAACAACGGTTGGGCTGATGAGGGTAAACACGACGCTTTTTTTGCACCGATTTAAAGCGGTCAACATGTTTTCATTCCGTTTTCGCTGATAAGATCTGACATACTCTGTGATCATGGCCGATTTGTACGTGACTAGCTGTTTTGTCCGGGGGTGTATTGTCTATCAAACATCTAATACGTTCGCTTTTATTTGATATTCATTGCTGCTTCAATATATGACTGTACTGGGGCCTTTAATGAAGCAGGCACACCGCTCTTGCTACGTATAGCGCCATCCGGCTCTCAATGCGGTTTCAATATTTTGAGCGATCATGGCTGAACGGCACATAAGTTGAACTAAATGGCTGCCGTCTGCGGAGGTGCAATAGTAAAAATAAATGTTATGTAAATATTTGCCTACGAAATTTAAATTGTTATTGCTAAATCTGCCTCATTGTTACGATTTTTGGATCTCAAACGAAGTGCGCAACGCGGGGGCTTACTCGTACAATTAGGACTCCTGCGCAGACGGCAGCCATTCTAGTTCAATTTATTTGCCGCGATCAGTGATATACTTGAATGTGATAATTAATCGCAATAGATTTTGGGTTACACATTGGGTCGGTTTTCTTTATTATGTCTATTCTGACCGTTTGAAAGGATGACGATTTGAACAAGTGACCATTCGTAAAGATGTCCATTTGAAAGTATATCCTTCTGAAAATTTTGGTATACCTACCTACTACTCATCTTTCCGTCCGTTGTCTGTCTGTTCTTACTAAATGATAGTGCATAAACTTACTTTTAAATAAGTACCTTATTTTTCGTTTTTTTTTCCTTGGACATCAACACATATTTTCTAATTTTAACATTACATTCCATAAAATGTATCCGAGGAGTGATGAACATCACAAAGAACCTAATGGTACCTAAACTAGAAGAAAATTAAGAAAAAAGTACTCTGACACATCACATCCGTAAGCATCTGAAAAGCCCGTGGATTCGAAAACAGCAATAGGATAGCAACGATAAATACACCAACACATATGAAAATTGTAATGACAGAATACCTATGTGCTTAGCAACACCACAATAATTAGATTCAACAATTTATTTACAAATAACGCAAAGCAGGGACGCTTCAGGAAGACACATCCATTATTATATAAAAAATAAAAATAAAAAATAATAAAAAATCTCAAAAAATGCTGCTCCCAACTAGTGCAACATGTTTTGGATTTTTTAGAAAATTAATATAAAATTAAGTAAGCGAGTTATTTTTTTTATTCATATTTAAAACATTCTAATACCATGTCGTGAAGAGTCCCTTAAATTTTCCAGGGTGATAAAAAAATAACCGTGTATACATTTTTGCATCTTCGTTCCATTTAGGTACATACTTTATACTCAGGTTACAGGTACTCGCAAATATAGTATTGATATTGAACATAAATCTCAATACTCAAACATTACGCATTGTGTTGTAACATTCACCGCTTATTTCCATCTAGTAATAGGTAGGTGATTCAAATATAATTTCGAGCTGGTGAAACAGTAACAACGAGTTACTCACATTCATACCTAGGTATTAAATAAACACACGGCCGTATATCACTATGCAGTAAATGTGTTAATTAATGTAAACAAATTATGCTTAACAGGTTGGAACCGGTTCATATTGAGTTCTACGTCTATTTATTTACTCAGATGTTATCGATTCACTGTCGCTCGCTGACTGCAAAAGCGAGAGTGGAATTGTCCTAGTAAGAATTACGTCAGAATCCAGATAACACGCCATTTTTATATCGGTTATTTGAACGAGTTTTCATTGATCTTTTGAAGCACGTTTAATTCATCGGCACTGTGAATGCATGACGACATAAGAAATGCAATCTGTACAGGGTGTTTCTGAATTCTTGCATTACCAATATGTTCCAAAATCTGATCAAAGCAATAATGAGTAGGTACTCGTATTAAAAATAGAAATAACAGTTGCCTTATAAGGCAAATTAACTAAAAAACCGATTTCAAAAACACTGAAAAGTTAAAAATAATTTAAGAATAGGTACAGACAACATCACACTTCTATATTTAAGTCGGTGCCAAACGATGATCTACTAGAAAGTCTTAAAATTTGTCGGTTTTTTAGTTAATTTGAGGAGGTTCTTAATTCGATGCGTATGTTTTTTTGTGTGTATGTTACGCGATTACTCCGCCAATTGTGGACCGATTTTCAAAATTGTTTTTGTGTTCGATAGAGTGAACTCCAAGGGTGGTCCCATGGTCACTAAAGTTAGGATCTGATGATGGGATCCCATGAAAATCGAGGAAAACCCTTAAATTTTAAGGTGTGTCCAACGTGTTTTGTATGTATGTTACGCGATTACTTCGCCAATAGTGGATCGATTTTCAAAATTCTTTTTGTATTCGATAGAGTATACTCCTGGGGTGGTCACAAGGTCATCAAAGTCAGGATCTGATCATGGGATCCCATGAAAATCGAGGGAAACGCTAGCGAACGCTAACGAATACCAGCTCACCGAAGGGTTTTAAGGGTTTCACCGAAGGGGAAAAAATTAGGGTTTTATTCACTAAAACGATTGCATTTACTAAAACGTTAAAAATAAAAAATATTTTTTGTAAAATATTTTTTATTTTTAACTTTTTAGTGAATGAAATCTTTTTAGTGACAGGATCCCTAATTTTAAAGTTTCCCTCGATTTTCATAAGATTCCATCATCAGATCCTGACTTTAGTGATCTTGGGACCACTCCAGGAGTATACTCTATCGAATACAAAAGGAATTTTGAAAATCGGTCTACAATTGGCGGAGTAATCGCGTAACATACACACAAAAACACGTTGGACACACCTAAAACTTTAAGGGTTTCCCTCGATTTTTATGGGATCCAATCATCAGATCTTAACTTTGATGACCATGGGACCACCTTGGAGTCCCTTGGAGTATCCTCTATCGAAAACAGAAAGAATCATCAAAATCGGTTCATAAACGACGAATATATACGGCCGCCTCCTCCTTTTTTAAAAGTCGGTTAAAAATCTGATACGTGTAGGTACCTTGAAGTAAACCAAGTGTAGACAGATTTTACAGGATCTAATTTTATGGAAATCATTAATTTCAGGTTCACTTAATTTCGCCAGTTAACATTTCTTTTTACAAAAAAAAAATAAAAACAGCCTTCAAAGGCGCTTAAAAGTCAAAAATAATATAAAATTATACATAACATCACATTTTTATATTGAAGTCGATGCCAAGCAATGATCTCTTAGAGCATATTAAAAGGACAAAGTCGAAAATCGCCCCATGACCAACAAAGATATGATTTACGTTACAATTATATGCATATTTTAATATTTAAAAATACTTTCGGAAACAAAACCGAATGAAGTAAAATAAACGAATGGCTATTGTCACTTTTGATTGACTGAATGGAATTGAGTCAATTTTATATAGGTATAGACATTTTTTTATTTGTATAATTTAAGTTTTTCATAACTTCTTTCACAAAATTAACATTCGTCCTGCAGGCTTAACACGGGCTGCCAAGACTGGATTCGAGTCACGAATTATCTCACAATTTCAGTGACATAATCTCTTGTATGTCTTAAAGAGTAGCACGGTGGCGCGTATTAGTGGGACTGACGTTATAACAATTCTTGACGCTCGTCAAAGGACTCGTGACTGAGTTTCATCACAAATTTTTTGCTCTCCGAATGCTGCTACATCTTCTAAACTATTAAATACCTTGCTACAACTACAGCAGTGGGCGCACAGGCACGCCAAGAAATTGGTGATAAAACTCAGTCACACATGTTCCTTGACGAGCGTCAAGAAAAATCACGCCAGTCACACTAAATACGCGCCACCGACATAGAGATTATGCCACTTAGATTATGTATGTCAAGAAATTGTGAGATAATGCATGACTCGAGTCCAGTCTTGGCAGCCCGTGCTACGCCTGCTGCGTGCTACTAAAGGTCATTGACAGGGTCCAGCAGCTGATCGTATTGTGTTGTAAATCGATGGGTAGACTAAGTTCATACTTATTATATTATAATTAATATGTTTTAAGTGGTGACATTTTGAAACGCATACTGTTGATTGTCATAATTTCGATTGGAATACATCATATGGCATAAAAATCAAAAAGCATAATAATATTTGGCATAACATATCAATAGGCATAAACATTATAATGCAGAATTGTCGAAAGGCATAATATTAAAAATCATAATCTTTAAATGTCATAATTTGATTTAGCATAATTTTATTAGGCATACTTTGAAACGCATAATTTTACTACGCATAACTGTTAATATGCATAATTTTGTTTGACATAATTTAACTATGCATAACCCAATAAAGACATAGTTTTATAAAGAATAACAACTGTAAATAGGTATCCATAAAACTTCTCTAACATAATCTGGAATGTATTTTTCTCCATACGAGGATTACTAATTATTAAAAACAACTTGTGCTACTTAAAACCGACTCAGTCAACCTCGACTCCACGTAGTCTAGTCTGCCCTACCCCTAGAGTGTTATTGAGACCCGCGAAGGCACGGAGGGCTGAGGCGGCCCGCATGCTGAGGAACAGGTTACTATGAGCGAACCCATCAAGCCAAGGCTCCGGTGGTGAGCGAAAGCCATCTGCGACGATTAGCATGCGTGGGACCCTCAGAACCCCGCAGTGCCGGAGCTATGACAGAAGCCTTGCATGCTGCATGCCCGCTGCATGGCTGCATGGTAGCTGCATGCATGCTGCAGGGCTGCATCATGCATGCTGCATGTCTGCATGCATGCAACATGATATAATATATTAATATTATGACGTGATTTGCTTACACTAATCGTAAATTAGAGCATTTTATTTAGTAAACTATTTCTTAATGAATAAGGCTAAAAAACAAAAGAAAATAATTTAAACATAAGAAAGAAAATTTGTAAAATTTTGAAAACATAAGTAACTCGTTGCATAGTAGGCGGGAGCCTAACCTGACTGCATTTTAAATCTTATATCTTTGACATAATTTGATTCGTCTTTCTCGTCACTCAATAAATCACTGATCAAAACGCCAAAAGTCGTGAGTGCAAAACTACCACGAAAAATTACTAATATTAATATATTTATCATAAATATCCCAATAATTATAATAGAAATCAAAATATAAAGTCTTCCTTGTTAACTTAGGCACTTATGTGTAAGTTTTTATTATCTTGGTAAGTTTTTATAATATTATGGTTATAATATTTGTATAATAGTGGAATAATATATTCAGTGGCATAATTCTGGTGCATTATTTATTAACGGCCTACTTCCCTAACCACTGCACCACTGCGTCGCTGAACCTCACCCGCTACACTGGCGCCCAACGTGGGGCAGTAGGAAGTGATTGCTTTTTGAAATTATGGTGAATGAGTTCGTTATGGATTTATGACTTTTGTTACTTATGCTTATTCAAATAATGCCTTTTAATGGTTATGCCTTTCATATTTTGATCTCATAATATTATGCGTTATGAAGTTATGATATTAAGACTTATGGCAAGTGACGATTATGGCTATTAACATTATGCATTTTTAGTTTATGACAAAAAACGTCATGCGTATCAATAGCCGTTTTAAGTTTTTATAATGTTTCAAGCTTTACTTAAAATAAAATTATTGCGTGACGTGCTTGTGCTTGAGAATAACAATTCTTTTTTTGTATTTAGGAATGGTTTTCATAGTAATGTGATAATTTTAACTATAGTTAATGATAATGATAATGTGACAGTGTTTATGATGAAAGTTACCAAATAAGTAATTGGTTATAGAGCCCTGAGTTTTTATTGTCTCGCAGATGGTATAAAAAGTATAGTATTCACCTCTGGAATAAAGCAGTGTCTTCGTCTTAGGCGACTTGAATCCCTCGCTTCATTTAGGACTCAACATAACTCCCTCGCTACGCTCAGGAGAGTCTCTCGTTACGCTCGGGATTCAGTATGGCGCCTGTCACGTTAGACACTGCTTTAATCCCTTGGTGCATAATCTACTATTATATGACTATAGTGTTTTGTTGTAACATTCTAGGAACGAAAAACTCAAAAAACGGATGAAAGGATAGACTGCTTTTTATACAATCAGAAAATTGAACCATTGCTGCGAGGATAATACTTGGATGGACTTGTATTAAATACTTATAAAGCAGTTATGCCACAGATAATCTGTGGCATAACTGCTTTATAAGTATTTATCTAATGATAATAGTTTGGTAATGTCTTCTAGTTTATGTTACCAGAGGCACGGTAATAGTAAAATTATACAGAATGTCGACTCGGCCCCTCTTTGAAATTTTATACCTACGGCCGCTTGACATCTAATCGCTTGGTGCGTTGGCCCGCGATAGGGCCGCGCGCTTACAGTTTCTGCCTAGATTTGTAATTATACCATTTCAGAATGCATATAGAATTACTTTGTCGATCTAAAGGAATGAATTAAATACGTTTTTATGCAATAAAATAGTTTAACGAAACTAATGGTTGTAGGTTGCCTAAAATGCCTTCGATATAATAAATTAATAATAAATAAGCAAATTAATAATTTTTTTTTATTTCACTCACTAACCAAATAGGCGAAAGATCGCGTGAAGAACCAAGAAAACCCATTTTTGTGAAACGTCAAGCTTATATCCTTACTTTACTAATATTATAATATTAGTAGGGTACTAAATATTATAAAGCTCCGTTTGGCTCGCGCGTGTAACCTGCGGCGAACTGCGTATGCGTTCGTGACTGCCCTTGTAGATGCGATCCAGCTGCTATCCAGTATTGAGGCGCGTACGCATAGCGCGTGTTTCGACCGTTTATGAAGTCATTCTACTGTATATACTATTACCCTGCCTGACGGGACAATGTGCGTGTGGTGTGAGAGCTCTTTTTTTTAAAGTTATAATATTTTTACGAAATCAAGGAAGAATTTAGGAAATAATTGTGAAAACAACATGGTGAAGATAAAAAAATTGTGAAATCAATAGGGAGAAAGTTCTGGTCGATTAACTGGAACACTCACTCTGCCAACCAGAGAAAATACGTAACTCCGGTCTCAAAATATATTAGATATAAATGTTCAACATTTTTATGTGGAATAATTGTGTTGAATTTGTGAAACCTATTCACAAATATTCAAAAGATTTTAACGGTTTATAAGGATTTGGCAAAGGTTTATTTGGAACACTCAGTTCTCTTATGGTGCAGACGGAGTGTTCCTAAACTTAACAACTTTGGCTAAATAAATCGTTAATATTCTTACTCTGTTTTACGAGTATAACGCAGAGTCAATTTGTGAAACAAAAACCTTAACGTAAAACATAATAGTTAGAGAATAAATGAAAAAACAACTTTCTTTTGAACATCCCGTGCGAGAGCTCCGTATTTTAGATTTTATTTACATAACCTGAACTTAAATACAAACGGAGGCCACATCAGAAATTGTGAAAATGTTGTCACTAAAGTTTTGACACGTTTTTTATTTCTGAGATTGTTTAATTTAAACAATAATCAACATTATTACATTTCTATGTGAGAAATTTGTTTAGGGTGACCATGCATACATCAAATAAAATATTGTTGTTTGTACTTTTTAATTTTTTTATATTATTTATGCCTAAGGTGGTACATGCTCGCCTAAAAGATGCTTTTTTATTTACATATGTTCAGATTATACTGATCCGGGAAAACAGATTCAAATTCAATATTCTTTATTCAATTGGGATTTTACAATCACTTTTGAACGTCAAAGAAGCTACGCTACGCTACGCTCTCCAATAGTTCCCGTAGGAAGATTAAAAATTGGTAACGAGCCAAGCTTTAGACCCAATTCGCAGACGAAGTCGCGGGCAGAAGCTAGTAATTAATATATTATTATTACCAGTAAGCGGGAACACACGATTATATAACAACACAATACAAATAAATAATTGCAACGCTCAATCAAATGTTGCGTTTGACAGGAATCTATAGAAATCTATGGAAATATCTACAGGAAAGCTATGAGTGTAAACAGTAAATAGTTAGCATAGCTGGGCACCGTTAATCAAATAGATAACTTCTTTAATCGTTAATCCGTTACTAAAAAAATTAACCTCGTTAAACGTTAAAACGTTACATTTCGGAAGATTTAACGCAAGTTAACGTTAGTCGTTAATCCGTTAACACGTGATAAAAATTGCATTTTTTATATCGTTGTGGTTGTGATCTGCTTACAAAAACTGTTGTTTTGGGTTCTGGAAGTTAATAAGTTAGGTTCAAAAAAAGACAGTGTGTAAATATATAAAAAATAAAAGTGTGTAATTTAATCATCTGGCACAATGTGGATATTCCCCTTCATGAACATTAGTATGTTGAAGTTCTCGTCTGAGAGTGAGGCTCGTTTCGGTGTTAAAATATCTTTGCCGGTGGAAAAAAGACGTTCAACTGCAGCGCTCGAGGGTATAGCAGTATTATATTTAATATAAGTAAACAGATTTATAAATATCTGTTCCTCGAGGAATGCCGCATCATTAAAAGAGTCTTTGGATTTCGTGTCTAGCCACATTTTGACGAGAGATTGAGCTTTAGCCTTTAATGATTTGAGGCTCTTAGGTTTTTTTTACACTAACAGAATTAAAAAAGTCTTCCTCATCATTGTCATTGTTTCTCATTGCTGCCTCCGTCACTGAAACTGTCCCTGTCCTTTGAACTTTCTGAAGCTTCTTGGCGTAACGCCTCCTCTACCTTTTTTTCCAAGCATTTAAAAAAATGTGTCCGACAAAAAAATGGTCATCCTATGCATTTCTCGCTTAGAAATGTAATAAAGTTGATTATTGTTAAAATTAAACAAGCTCTGAAATAAAAAATGAGTCAAAATTTTAGTGACAACATTTTCACAATTTCTGATGTGGCCTCCGTTTGTATTTAAGTTCGGGTTATGTAAATAATATCTAAAATACGGAGTTCTCGCACGGGATGTTGTAAAGAAAGTATATTTTTAATTTTATCTCTAACTATTATGTTTTACGTCAAGGTTTTTGTTTCACAAATAGACTCTGCGTTATACTCGTAAAACAGAGTAAGAATATTAACGATTTTATTAGCCAAAGTTAGTAAGTTTTGGAACACTCCGTCTGCACCATAAGAGAATTGAGTGTTCCAAATAAACCTTTGCCAAATCCTAATAAACCGTTAAAATCTTTTGAATATTTGTGAATAGGTTTCACAAATTCAACACAATTATTCCACATAAAAATGTTGAACATTTATATCTAATATATTTTGAGACCGAGTTACGTATTTTCTCTGGTTGGCAGAGTGAGTGTTCCAGTTAATCGACCAGAACTTTCTCCCTATTGATTTCACAATTTTTTTATCTTCACCATGTTGTTTTCACAATTATTTCCTAAATTCTTCCTTGATTTCGTAAAAATATTATAACTTTTAAAAAAAGAGCTCTCACACCACACGCACATGACGGGACACTATACCAGAATCGTTTGCTTGGACCTCTATCTTACCTATTCTGACTAATGGGTCTGTGTTTCTGCTGCTAAGCAGCGGTGTTTTCATTTCAGTGTTGCGGTTTCAAAGGAAAGACAGGTAGTGAAATTACTGGTTACACCACTGAAATACAGAATTCTATGTTCTGTGGGTAACACTGCCGTCATAAGGACAAAAGTGGTTACTCAGAGAAAGCCAGATATACCGGGTGTAACAGAATACCGCAATAATATTTAAGGTTGTTGATTAACAAAAAAAATGTTGTATGACTATTCTTTGTATTTTTATTATATGCCTACTTTCGATTCAATACGCTGAACTGTTAAGGGTATTCCGTTACACCCGGTATATAATTTTCGGCATATTTTATTAGCGTGTGGTCAAATGTAAAAAAAAATATGTGTTTATACCTTTTTTCCTGAGACCTGAGGTACTCTCATCCCGCGTAGTATTTTTAGAATTAAGGGCCCTTTTACATTACGACTTTCTGCAGCGATACAAACGCGCGTTTGACAGTCGCGCGATTGCATCGCGATACCCTCGATCAACAAGTATTTGTATCGATTGCACACGCACGTTTATGAGTAGTTCTTCGAAATTGCATTCTTCGACTGATTCATCTGGCCAAAATTTTATTCCACTTTCAGCTCTGTAACACATGCTCATATGAAAACAGGTATACCAAAATTATTCCAATGAGGGACTCGTTTTTATACAGTAATTTTCAAGATATCGACGTTCATGTCGACGTTCAAATATTTTGGTGCCCATATGAATCAAAATTTGTTACAGATGAATCAAAAACAGAAATAAAAACGAAAAACCTTAATAGATGAGCTCTGTATTGAGAAAATAATCAAATTTTAATCACTACAATAATTTGTTTTTATGAATATCAGTAATCATAACACGGAAAAAATCTGGTGAAGTCTACAATAATTGTTGTAAACTTTTTTGAAACTCTAACAATAATAAAATTCTTGAATTATATGGGAGAGCGAAAACATTGTAATACAACATAGGATATTCCTGATGAACTTATTTTTCCAGAAGAAGCCTCAAAAGCAGAGCCCAGATAACGTGACCAGGAACGAGAAGTGATCACCGACTGGTTAGAGGCGCTCTGGATATTAATATTAAAATAGAGCGAGCACGCTTGGTGAGTTCGACTCTCAAACCGACGTTACCTCAGGTTAAAGATGGTTGCAAGGGCTTCCAATTGGAGCTCTAGGACCGATTCACCATACTGAAAACCACACAAGACCCGAACGATGCCACTGATGGCCTGATACGCATCATCCGTGAGGTGGCTTATAATCACAAACACGAACAAAAAGGTTTTGGACGTAAGTTGAAACTCACCAGTGAGTCTCTGAAATTGATGTGGAAGCGAAAGAAACCAAATAATGCCACCTCGTATGAACGTCAGACACTTACCAGAGAGATAGGTACAGAGTCTGAAAAAAGGCGACATGCGGCGTGCGAATACCCGATGTAATTTTGGGTTTCAACGTTTTGCAAATTCAACATTTTGCGAATTCAACATTTTGCAAATTCAACATTGTAGTCCAGAAGGGTATTGAAGACGCCATCTCTCATGCTCTTGGACAGCTTCATAATAACAAAGCTCTGAGGAATTATGGAATAACTACTGAGCTGCCTAGGGCGAAAGGATCACCTGCCTTGTCAGAGTGTGTAATGTGTTCATTTCTGTCATCCACACTGGTATTACCCAGGAGGCATGGAGTTGCAACCTATTAAGCATAATTTGTTTTTTAACAACATTTACTGCATAGTGATAAACACAGAACACAGAAAGAGGTTTCCGTGTTCTGTGGTGATAAACGTTTATCCATAATAATATGTTTATTTAATACCTATGAATGTGAGTAGGTAACTCCTTGTTATTGTTTCACCAGCTCGAAATTATATTCAGGTCACCTATCTATTGTTAGATAGAAATAAGTGGTGAATGTTACAACACAATAAATTATGTTTGAATATTAAGATTTATTTACATTCAAGAATATCTGTGCCCCTGAGTTATGAAGTGAATGGAAAATTGTTTTTAGTTTTTTTTTGTGATATATAGTTTTAAGTAGGTATAAGAAAATAGAAAAAATGATGAATAAATTAATAAAGATATCGTATTGGGCGGGATTTGAACACGAGACTCCAACATACCGTGTGGACGCCTTAACCACTGAGGCCACCGAACTCTTATCTCTTAATAGTGCCGTTATAGATCTATAACCACACTATTATCGTTATAACACACGCGTGTTTTATGAGCTGCTATATGTAACCTGTAAAATTGGATCCACTTTACGAGCAAGTGTTTTGAAAAATAATTAACTTTGAACAAAAAAATGAACCTTTTCGGTAATTAGTGTCACTTCGCAGGATAGAAAGCGGCATTGTCGTAGATAAGGGGGGAGGGGGGGGGAAAGCCCCTATTCTAAATCAACCTACAATTTTTTTGAAGTTTTCAGTGTACCCTAGTGTACACTAGGCAAATTAAAGTCTCCAATCTGGACAGCCCCCATCGAAAAGTTATACCTACGCCTATGGACAGTGGGTATTGAACTCTTACATAACAGGGACCAGGGACTATCAGGAACTCTCAGATTTAAGTTGGAAAAGAGATAAGGGGAGTCTATTCTTGTTGTGCTATTTGAACTAAATTTAATATCAGCAGCTCTTCGTATGTAGTGGTAGCAAGCAGGTGCTATCTTTAAGAGGCCTCATATAGCTCTTATCGAAACTTTATATTCAAATTGTAGAATTTAGGTTCTGTACATTATAAACTACTTATCTATTTAAATATAACACTGTTCAGTGGATATTTATTTCATTAAGTTTCAATGACTTAGAACATATCAAAATGCTCCTGTATAAAACTTGCTCTCGAAACATTGTACAGCAATTCTGAAACACCCTGTACACATTGCTTCTTATGTTGTCATGTGCGCACAATGCCGTAGCATTAATAACACGGTACATTCGAAAGAAATAAGAAGAAAGACGATCGTCAGTCAAAACATTATTGTTTCGACATACAATCAAAGTATATTGAACAGTGCGTGCGCGTGACATGCAGACATGAATAATTTTAACTTTGCAATTTTCATCCTCATTACTGCATTAGAGGTATCGGAAGCGTTCAACCTAACGTTCTCCTTCCCGATGTGGTGTAACTTTAACTTTGACACGTGTAGAATTCGTTTTAACCTGGTTTTTAATACCGTGTGATTCTTGTTAACCTTGTGTTGTCATGTAGTCCGTAGAATAAATAACAAGTACTTAGGTGTTATTATATACATATACACAGGTAATTTTGGTTTTATTAACACATAAGCATAACATATTTACTTACTACCTAAGGCGGAAGATGAAGATTGTGTGTAAAGAGAATGGGCATGTATGATACTTATACGTTTGTAATTACAAAAAGCGAAATTTTTATAATGATATGGAAATCTTGTTATAACTTAATTATGTTTATTTTAAGATAATTGTGTAATGAAGAAGTTGACCGTTTAGTAAAAGAAGCGTTAATGAAGGCCAATAATATAATCTTATCTTTACCAACATGCAGATCTGTATCAAACGTAAAGAAAGTCCGTCTTAAAAATAGTCAGAATATTTTAACAAAAGTTCATTGACTTGAAGTTTTTGCCATAAAACCTATCGCACCACGTGTTCAAAAATGACATTTCTGTATCATGTCAACCCAACATAAAGTAATAAGCCTCCAAAAACAGGGATTGAATATTGCACTGTATTTCCTTCTCTCCCTAGGGTTTGAATTAATTTGTTTTTGAAACACAATACGTTCTTAAAATATATAATTTCTTATCATTCCCGTTTAATAAAATTTTTACATTTGTTCCAGCTGTGCCCATGAACACGCTTCAACGGTAAAAATACTAATATCGCTATTAAAAAATGTGGGGAAGGATGAAAATTTAGGGGTATAAGTATTTTTTGATGCCAAATCATAAAAAAATATTTGTCCCAAAAAAAATCTGGAGAAGGCCACCCTTATCATCTAGGGGTAGGTTAAGATATATAAAATAGCCTACGACTTATTTTTAGATCTACCAAATAAACAAACACGAGATTTTCATTTATTAGTGGTGTACCTATATTAGATTTCTGTAACGGCCTGTGTTAAATGAAGATGTTTGAGATTGAGTTACAAATCTCTCGCGCTGTTGTTTAGTCTTTATTACGAATGACTGGCGTCGTTAAACCTTTCATAGGGAAAGGTTTAATTCGTGTTCCTTTAAATTCCTTTAAATTAGATTGTTTTGCTTTGTTTTGACGTCAATAAGTGCCTGTAAAGGCCTATGTTGAATAAAGATTTTTGAATTTGAATGATTCCACATTACGAATCATTCTCATACATTGCCGTTCGATACGTTCTTATCAAAGGAATGCGAATGATTATTTAGCTACAGGCCTAGAACTAGCTCTACTATCCAACCTAATGACTAGAAATATTTATTACTAGCTTTCCGCTCGCGGCTTCGCCCGCGATATTATTGTTTTCCCATGTGGATTTTATATTTTCCCGTAAAATAATTTTGTAGCCTATATAGAATACTGTTAAGTATTTATATTTAGGAGCTCGAATAATAAATTTCATAGATATTGGAGCAGATTTCATAGATATTGGATATTTTTCATAGAAAATTTCAACCTTCACACACCCTAAGGGGTTGAATTCCAATAAACCATGAAACACGTGTTCAATTAAATGTTTTTAAGAGCATGAATCTCAAGTTTTATCAAAATCGTTGCTAATTTAAAAAAAAATCCATACAAACTTGCAACCCCTATTTCATCCCTTCAGGGTTAATTTTTTTTAAAATCCCTTCTTAGTGTGCGACCCGCATTTTGAATTAAAACAATTGTCCAAATTTCACATTTCTACCATTAGCGGTTACGGCTGTGCGTGCGTCTATAGATGGGAACTTCTCCTTTTATATACATAGAGAGGGAGACTCTGGACCAGAGTCGACTGCATGAATCTTACATATTTCTGCCGCCAAGCGAACGAAGGTGCTGTTTCAGCTTTGAATGGTAAGACAGGCAGTGAAATTACTGGGTACTGTCACTCATCAAGTCAAGTCTCGTCACGGTACCCAGTAATTTCACTGTCATAGCTTACCCTTATGCCTATGCCCAGCGGTGGACGTCGTGCGGCTGAGATGATGATCTTACCCTTCAAACCAGAACGCAGCAATGCAAGAACTGCTGCTTTGCTAGAGAATTACGTAAGACGGAGGCAGCTAAGCAGGCGACCCTAATACAGAATCTCCCTCCGGTAAAAAAAATTGTCTGTGTAGTGACAGATTTAGAATACATGTACCTATGTGGATCTCTTTTGTGGCTGTAATAAAGCTTACGCCCTTAATTTTCATCACAGTCTATTAATTTCAGCTCTCATCGGTGATGTCCAATTTAACTAAACATAAATGCCTTTCATGCAAAGCTGGAGGAAGTGACGCTAGACAGATATTTAATGATCTTACGAACAAAGATTATCAGGATCTATACAAGGAAATGATGAAAGCCTTCCAAGAATCCAAGGAGGATTTGAAGGACGAAGTATCAAAACTACGTAGAATCGGGGAAGGTGATCTGCATAAAGGTAGATGACGTTTTGAGGCTTATTGAGCTAAGCTTACACCGTTGTTCAAAGATATACCAGACTGTGTGGAATAAGAAACTTTAAGAATAGGACATTGTTCATCATCGGTAAAATATAAAACATAGGTAATTTATGAAAACAGGATACGACGTCACAATTTCGAGTGGTGGTCAACTGCCCATTCATTATGATTGTTTTAAACGTCTCTGGGGGAAACTGCTCTGGGGACTCTAAGCGATCATGTTGGAGCCTCTGGTTATAAATTCTACTGACGTCAATAATATCATCTTTATAGGCTGTTTTACCACCTAATGTAATTTATTTCTTCTCTAATAAAATAAAGCTAATGGGGTTAGGTACCAAGTGTTAGGATGTAGGTACTATAGCTCGTATAAATTAGTCGTATCTCAAGTACGAGGTCGATCTTGAGCTGTTGTTTTTGACAGATGTACCATACCTACATTAAACGTCAAAACTGCTTCTCAAGATCGGACTCAGACTTGAGATGCGACTATTATTTCGAGCCGGAGTGTGAGTGCACACTTTAGAGAGAGTTCTAAAGGCGCATAGTACTCCTTTGCTTGCGTCGATCGTCCCGCACTGATTACATAGGAGTGAGTGAGTGAGAGTGAGGGGAATATTCAAGCAAACCTTTACGCGTAAGATGAATTATTTCAATAAAAAAATTATAAAGGCGAATAAGAAAAATCTAAAAAGATCATCCCCTAGAATATTGTTCACTTTATTTATTGAAATCGAAAGTATGTGATTTAACCTAATATTTACGAAGCGATTAGGTTTATAGTTTTAAAATCGAGGCATGTTTGGGTCACATTTTAACCAAGTTTTAATTAATTTATCAAAAAATTAAAAAGACCATCCTCTAAAGAATGCGTTGAATAATAACATATCTTTTTTAAAGATTTTTTTATTCAATATTTATGAAGAGAACCGGTTTTTTCTGCAGTGATTTTTTATGATTGACGTTACTATGCGCCTTAATGGTAAATTTTGTATGTTTAGGAAATCTAAGACGTCTGCGCAGCTCTGAACTTCGCTCTATTGCGGGAAGACGGCGAGTCCGTTCACAAGCCCTGCGTCGAGAGAAGCTGGGTACCCAGGGTCTACGCAGTCATTTGGAGCACACGAGACTTTCCAAAGATTACAGTTTTTAATCAAGGATTTTTATTATTAATAAACTAAAAATCGAAGATTATTCTACCTATATTTGCATTGGCAACTCTGATCGGTTTGTGAAAATTCGAAATTTTCATAGATTCGTATTTTAATGGCTCTATGCACAAGTCAACAAAAAAACTATTTCGCAGCTTAGAGTAGTTTGGCATTATTTGGCAGGTCTTTTTTATGATGACGTCGATGTAAGACCATAGGAATATAAGCCAGGATAGGAATAATGGACTAAGGTCAATGTGTCCGTAGTTGTAAAAAAACGGGATGCCATTACATCCCGTTTTTACCCAAGGCTTGGGCCTGTGAGATGATCAACTAACGCCTAATTTGAATGAATAGGGTGATACGAAAGACGATGGTTTTGTTTCCCTTGGTGCAATGAAACTGATGAAATAAATTATTTATTAAATAATTAAGCAACGTTTAATAAAAAATCACAATATTTTAAAAACGAAATACCTACACTCATTTCTATTCTAACTTTTATAATTGTATTCAATTAGTCTTATACGAGTCAGCATTGTTGTATATTACATTTTCAATCCCGATATAGTTTTTGATATCTTCTTCAGATATATCTTTATGGGTGTAAATATCTCGTAAATAAAGTCTGCCCCAGACTGCGAAAGCAACAAGTTCTTTTGTCGGAGATACCAATCTGTAGAGAATTTGTTCCCGCGGTTCCGATTTCGTATTGATGGCGCCATTTTGTTCACTGCCTCGAGACGCATGGCAGTCATTTTGTTGTGATTTTTCGTAAATAAACTCATTGCTTCGTAGAGGGAATTTGTTGTACTTCATCGAATTTGGGTAGTATATAATATTGTCGCAGCTAAGCGACGAATTATATTGACTGGGGTATGTTGTCATTTTAATTTCTAGTTCCTCGAACTCTGTAAACATTTCTTCTTTCTCAAACCTGTAAATACGTAAAATAAACAATGTTACGGAATATTTTTTTTATTCAAACACATGTTCAAGGGCTGTCGTTGCCATGTCAATCTTTGAACTTTTGCATTGCAGCATCTACTTTAAGAAAAACCTTATTGATAGCGAGAAATAATACTTCATATCTGTATTTTTTATAACTCGTTAAGGATTTGTATCTGTTTAGTTTTTATCGATGTTTATAATCATCTACCGATCCTATGGATCTCCCACCTTTAATACTGGGACCACAGCAAATTAAAACAAAGAAGGGAAATAAAAAACGTGTGTATACGTAGTGTATACGTAGATGTTAACTTTAAAATCGCAAATTGAGTGATTTTTTTATAACTAAAATAGTAAACAAGTAGGTATCTGATGATAAGTGGTTATAGTCGCCTATAATACCTACACGTGATTGCTGTAAGATTTGCACAACCTCAACGCCTACAAGGATCCCATTGTACGAGGCACGTCCAGGGCCGTTTAAGTATTACGTAACGCAATTTTTTAAGATTTTCGAAATGACAGTTCTAGTTAGCAACCGAAATTAGAGAATGGGCCTGCAGCAGGCCTATTCTCTAACTACGGTTGGTAGTTTGTTAAAAGAGGATAAACCCACTGAGGTGGCAACACTGCTCATTGGGCCCGTTCAGGAGACGCATTTTTCGAATCATTACAAATGATCTTCGGAGGAATGTCGAGGATAAAATGGTTTTGTGGACGAGTTATAAGCTCTGCTTTTCACTTCGATTGCGAGGAAATAAAACAGTAGTATAATATAACATTTCTTTAATTAAAATTCAAAGTAAAATTAGTACCGTTTTGAATATTGAAGGAAATTGTTTTTACGTCTTAAAAACACATTATAAACTTCTTATTGTGTTTGGCTGTATGGCTCATTTTCTTTGCCTTAATATCATAGATACATTTATGTATGAGTAGACGTTAATGCATTTGTGCACAAAATTCTATTATGTGCAGCCTATACCTATCCTGCACAAATCAGCACCTTCAGAGCATGAGAAGTGAAAACGGTATTTTCTACTAGGAGAAATCAAAATCAATTGGGTTGGACCACTCGTTGTAGAATACTCGTTGGAATGAATATTCAAAAGTGATGAATTTGCAAATTCGTATTCGAATCTTGCGATTTCCAATACAAATTTAAATTCTTTTTTAAAAAATGCGCCTCTACGTAGTTGGAACGGGGCGAAGCTAAGCTAAAAGTCAGTGTGACCAACATACTACTTAGTTCTGTCCCGTCGGCCAACTACCAACGTTCGCCTCAACTCGGAGTCAATGCCATTTTCTAGATCCACGCGTTGGTTAGACGAGTGGCGCTGGGGCCAACGTCGGGGCCAAAACGTGTGGAGCCGACATAATAGCGTAATCCAAATTGACAGTCCAACGTTGGTACCAACGCTGGGGCTAACGTGTGGAGCCATTGGCGTATCTAGAGTTTTTTTTGGGGGGTCTGCCTGGCCCATGATTTTGTGTGAAGTTGTCAGTATTTTGGCGTCCATGCATCATTGAATTTTGAATCGGTAGCCTAGCATCCTGGGGTGGGCACGCCCCCCCCCCCCCCTCTATAATGTGTGGAGCCGGCGTTAAAGTTTGCTACTAGTCACTAGTCTCCGCGAGGAGTATTATGCTCTTTGCTTAGTAGCAGTCGTGTGTATTACTCCTACTTCTTCCCGTACCTAATAAATATTTGTGGTTGCTCACCTGTAAGGGCAACTAGAGACACTATCGTTTCTGCAGGCCACAATAGCGCACAGTGCGACACCAATCTGTCTTTGCACGTACGTGTTGGATCCATCTTTGACGAAAGCACGGAATTTTGGAGCCTGGAATGACGAAAATCTGTCAGTGAACAGCGTAGAGCATAGAAAGATAATGGTGTATTACACAAAGGTCCGTATTCGATAGCTTGCAAAATTCGGACTAATGAGAGGAATGCATTTTTGAATAATATCGCTTGGGTATGTTTTGGCTCCGCGATTTCAGTAACATCGTCAATTTTAAATAAAGTATTTTTTTTTACCTCCCTCACCACAGGCCTAATTCGCTAATTGTCGCAGCGAGCGCAATAATCCTCTTCGAGGGTGTGTAGCAAGTGCATTGGGTGTCAGCATTTAAGCATCGATCGAGCAGTAACTTTGATTGGATAACGCAAATATTATTATGTTATTTCTCTGCAAGTGCCTTTGTCAAGCTATTAATTTGTAGGGTTCCGTAGCCAGGTGGCAAAAAACGGAACCCTTATGGATTCGTCATGTCTGTCTGTCTGTCCGTCCGTATGTCGCAGCCACTTTTTTCCGAAACTATAAGAACTATACTGTTGAAACTTGGTAAGTAGATGTATTCTGTGAACCGCATTAAGATTTTCACACAAAAATAGAAAAAAAACAATAAATTTTGGGGGTTCCCCATACTTAGAAATGAAACTCAAAATTTTTTTTTCATCAAACCCATACGTGTGAGGTATCTATGGATAGGTCTTCAAAAACGATATTGAGGTTTCTAATAACATTTTTTTCTAAACTGAATAGTTTGCGCGAGAGACACTTCCAAAGTGGTGAAATGTGCGTCCCCCTCCCCTGTAACTTCTAAAATAAGAGAACGATAAAACTAAAAAAAATATATGATGTACATTAAAATGCAAAATTCCACCGAAAGTTGGTTTGAACGAGATCTAGTAAGTAGTTTTTTTTAAATAGGTACGTCATAAATCGTAAACCGCAATTCCTTGCTGCTACGGAACCCTTCATGGGCGAGTCCGACTCGCACTTGGCCGGTTTTTTAAGCTTGTAAATAACACTTAATTATTACCGTGGCACTGTTCCCAGGTGATAGATCGTTAACCTTAACCCTGAACCGGCAGCTGACGTCTCTGTCGACCAGCACGAACTCCTGGTGGCCGGGCCTCAGAGGCCTCGAGACCTCGGTGGGCAATCGCAAGTCCCTGTTCAGGTGGAGCTTGTTTGCTTTTGGGTCGTCATAGATTGGTCCCGGCCATTGCCCAGTTACCTGGTAAATAAACGAAGAAAAGTGAATGTAATAGATCTTTCTTTATTAGTAGAGCACTTATCTTTAGCGAACTAGTCTAGAATTGAATAGTGAGTTTAACAACTGATTCTAATATAGAACTACTAAGCGCAGTAATTGCATCTTTTCTTAATAAATTATTGTATTTATGATGTCAAATAAAAAAATATGTTTGCTATGTTATCCATACGTTCATTTTCTTTAAAATGGCGATTGTGACTCTTTATGTCCCCTCACCACAGGCCTCGTAGGGTAAAATTGTTGTTTACGCATAAAAACGTCGGATTATATACGGGTAAATTTTGAGGTACCGGCAACCTCGCAGGATTAGATAGCTAACATCATTAACTACAACGTTTGTTTTACGAGTTTTAAGATAACTTAATACATTGAACAAAAATCAATTTTCAACTTTTTATTGCACTGTCGTGACATTGATAAGTCTATGTTTAATTTATAAACGACGACGGAAGACAACGCTACGCTCGCGCGCTGTGCGCGTAGAGTTACAAACATTCTAGAGGTATATTAAATGAATATTTATTTTTGTATGAAACGAATTATCAAAAGTCGTAGAACAAACGTTGTAGTTAATGATGCTTGCTATCTAATCCTGTGTAATTGTGTTTGTTTTAATAATAACACAAGTGTACTTAATTGCACTCTTGCTTTTAATCTAATCAATCACGAGATATATTATTATAAAAACACATAATATTTTTTACAAACATGGAGTACAGACTACACAGTTGTCACAGACTAGATATAATAATATTTGTAACAAAGAGCACAATATAAAGAGGTGTCTAGAGAGTGCTCTTCATATGTAGGTACCTGACATCCCTCTTTTTTCATTAGGTTCTATAGCGTTCCGGCAGGGCTACAAGTCGACCACTGCGAGTCCTCTTCTCGGCCAGCAGCGGCTGCGGTCGCGGTGGCGTTACTGGGCTCGAAGGCTGCGATGGTTCTAACTCTATGGGCTCAGGTTGTGTAGGCAGTATTGCAGGTTCTGGCATTGGGGCACCTGTAAAGACATGCTCGTCTTCTGGCGAGTTCAACTTATTAGCAGCATGTTTCAGATGCCATTTATTTGTTCGATAAATACTTCCATCTGAAGTCTGAACTTTGTAAGAGCGAGGTCCTTCAGATGCAGGAGCTACCACTGTAGCTGGTATCCAATCATAGTGTTCTCTTCTCAATAGTATCTTTTCTTTGTTTACAAAATCTTTACTTTCTTTTTTTCCTCTGTCTGCATTAACTTTTTCTTTTTCCTTAATTTTCTTTAATGTGTTTGATACATTTTTTATTACTTTAGGTCTTAACAGTTTTTCACTTGTTGGCAGTAGGGTTTTGGTTCTTCTGTTCATTAATCTTTGGCATGGCGAGCCTAAATCGAATCTTGGTGTATTTCTGTGATGTAGTAAGGCTAAATATATATCTGTGTTACTTTCTTTGCATCTTTTCATTAACATTTTTGCCTCTTGTACATATCTTTCAGCTAATCCATTGGATCTCGCAAATTGTGGACTGGAAATTCTGTGTTCAAAATCCCATTCTTTCTTGAATTCTTTAAATTCCTGACAATCATATTGTTTACCACCATCCGACAATAGTAAATCTGGTATGCCAAATGTGGAAAACCATGTTTTTAGTGCTTTTATTATAGATGTGCTATTAGAAGTTTGTAATTCTTGGAAGTCAAAATAGCCAGAATAAGCATCGGCAATTAAAATAAAATCTTTACCTTTAAGGTGAAATAAATCTGAAGCTACTATACTCCAAGCACGTTCAGGTACTTTTTGTTCTAGAATCGTTTCCATTGGATTATCCTTTTGAATTTTGTTGCAAGCTTTGCAAGACTTAACAAAATCTGTAATATTTTTGGTCATTTCTGGCCAGAAAACATTATCTCTTGCGAGACGTAAAGTGCCTTGAACACCTTTGTGACTCATATGGCAACTTTTAAGGACCAATGGTACCATACTTTTAGGTACTAGCACTCTGTTGTTTTTAAATATTAGGTTGTTATAAACACTTACGGCCTTACAAATAAAAAACTTATTCCTAGGAATAACCTCGGAATAGTTATTCCGTGTTTTGTCTTATTTTGACATATTACATCTGACATGTGCTAAAACAAGACAAAACACAGAATTAATTATTCCGAGGATTATCCTCGGTATAAGTTTTTATTTGTAAGGCAGTTAGGGTTTCTCTATAGTACCAGTATTTTTTTAAATTTTCTTGTACATCACCAAATTTTTCTGGCCAACCTTTTAAAATCATTTTCTTCAAGTCTCTTAATTCTTCACAATTTTCTGTTTCTTTTTTTAAGTCTTCTCGGCGTGGTTTGGAGAACGGAACTATAGTACAAATTTGTAACATACTGTTGTCAGCCTCCTCACAGGTAAGATCCCTGCAGTCTCTGCGAAGAGTATCAGCCACATACATTTCAGATCCTTTTCTATATATAACTTTCGGATTGTATGGCAAGATTTGATAACACATCCTTTGCAATCTAGGTGGAGCATCTGTGAGTGGTTTTTTAAATATGGTTTCTAGTGGCTTGTGGTCAGACTCGATGGTAAGGTCTTTACATCCCCATATATATGTGTGAAATTTCTTGCGAGCAACTAATATTGCATTGGCTTCTTTTTCTAGCTGACTATATCCCATTTCAGTTTTTGTAAACGATTTGGCACAATAGGTAATGGGCTTTCCTTCTTGTAAGAGCACTCCTCCACAGACATAGCTGCTAGCATCAACAGACAATATAATCGGTGCTTTAGGGCTGTAATAACCTAATACTGGTGGGGTTTGTAGCAATTTCTTCAATTTCAAAAAAGCAGCCATTTGTTCAACATCCCAATAATATTCAACATTCTTTTGCAGCAAGACTCTAAGAGGAGCGGTAATGTCTGCCAAGTTTTTGATGAACTTAGATAGGTACGTAACCAAACCTAGAAATCTTTGCAGCTCTTTCACATTTTCAGGTTGTTTTATTTTCTTTATTGTATCTAATTTCTCTGGATCTGGCTTCAGCCCTTGATATGATACTAGATGACCCAAAAATTTATTTCTTGAGAGTTAAACGCACATTTCTCTTTATTTAATTTTAGGCCAGAGTTCCTGATTTTGTTGAGTACTTTATTTGTTATCTTTTGTAACTCTTCTCTGGTTGCAGCATGGAGAAGAATATCGTCCATTGACACTTCAGCCCCTTTTATATCGGCAAGCAGTGAACTCATTATTTGTTGAAATACTTCAGGTGCAGAAGCCAAACCAAACGGCATCCTTAAGCAGGAATATCGTCCGAAGGGTATACTGAAGGTTAAGTACTCAGAAGTCCGTTTTGTGACCTTCAGCTGCCAAAACCCTCTTTTGCAATCTAGTAATGTAAACCATTTTGAGCCATGAATTCTGGAAGTAATTTCTTCTACAGTATTTAGTGGGCAGTGACGTCTTTTTAAATTTTTATTGAGGGCAGAAGGGTCAATACACAAACGAATTTTATTATTTTTGCGTACTACCACCATTGGTGATACTGCCGGGGTAGGCTTCGTAATTGGCTTAATAATTTTTTCTTTCACCATATTATTTAATTCTTCTTTTACTTCGTCTCTTATTATAAAAGGTATTTTCCTCGCTGGGCAAATTGGTAATTTGGGGTTATCTACTAAATCTATATTGTATTTAAATTTTTTTAAACACCCCATCCCATTATAAATGTCATCATCTAAAATAGCATCAATTTTCCTTATCAATTTTAACTGGACACAAGTGTTTTTTCCTAATATTGGTGTAATATCTTTATCAACAATTAGAAACTTAACTTGATTTTTCTTTCCTTTTATTTCAATTTCTGTAGTTGTTTCCCCTTTCACAACAATTTTATGATTCGAAAATGACATTAGCTATTTGGTTTTTGATTAACAAAGCTTTACTTGAGCTGCATTTGCTATCTTGGATGTAATTACATTGCACTGACTTCCTGAGTCTAGTTTAAATTTTACCTGTGTGTGATTTGGCAATATCCCTGTCTCAAACCAATCTTCATGATCTTTTTCTGTTTTAATAAGTCCTACAAACATCTCATTTTCATCTGAACTTTCTTCTGTTTCTTCTGTCACTGTCTCTATTTTCTTTGACTTACAGCATTTTGTGAGATGATGTTTCTTTTTGCACCTCTTACAAGTTTTATTATAGGCTGGGCATGATCTTGGGCCATGTTCAGTGTCACACCGTTGACAGTTGTAAGTGTGAGTATTTTTCTGTATTATATCTCTATTACTGTAGGAATTTTTTTTATAATTTTTTTGTATAGTATCGACTTTCTTATCTATCGATGAATTTATTATGATATTTATTTGTTTGTAAACTTGCTCTGCCGAGTGACATATAGAAATTGCTTTACTTAGAGTAAGATTTTCTTCAGAGAGCAGTTTTTCTCTTATTTCATCTCTATTTATTCCCATTACTATTCTGTCACAAAGAATACTATCCTGTAAATCGCCGTAATTGCAATTTCTTATTTTAGACTTTAATTTAGTAACGAACTCATCAACGGTTTCTTCTTCCAGTTGGACAATTTGGTTAAACATGTACCTTTCATAGGTTATATTAATTCTTGGTGTGAAATATTCCGTGAATTTATTTTTTACTGTTAAATTTTTTGCCTCTTCTGTTGAGAGGTTGAAGGTATTATATATTACGGCGGCGTCGGGGCCTATGGACGTCATGAAAATCGTAACCTGAACGTCATTTGGCTTATTGTTGAGATTTATTGCTGTAGCATACCACTCAAATTGTTGTAGCCATAGTTTCCATGAACTTGCAATGTTTTGTTCATTGCTGACTATAAAGTATTTAGGTGGTCTTATTCCCGACGCTCCCACATCCATCTTGTTATTGGAATCCACATTTTCACTAGACATTATTTATGACACTTTCCGTTTTAAAACGGGTTTCGGTACCATGTAATTGTGTTTGTTTTAATAATAACACAAGTGTACTTAATTGCACTATTGCTTTTAATCTAATCAATCACGAGATATATTATTATAAAAACACATAATATTTTTTACAAACATGGAGTACAGACTACACAGTTGTCACAGACTAGATATAATAATATTTGTAACAAAGAGCACAATATAAAGAGGTGTCTAGAGAGTGCTCTTCATATGTAGGTACCTGACATCCTGCGAGGTTGCTGGTACCTCAAAATTTACCCTGTAGATTTTTTAAATCTATGATCAATTTATTCGTTGGTTATCAATAAACTTGCAGCCCTCAAAAGATGGCGCAATAAGCATAAAAGAGGACTTCACCAATAAAAAAATTAAATGTTCTTGTTTATTTTAGCTTGTACTATTTTAAGACTTACTCGTCCAGGTATTTTGGGAACTCTTGCCACAAGAAGTTTTGACTTGGCCTCTCCTGGCATTATGCTGACAAGAGCACCCTTCTTACCGGAGTAAATGCCCGAGCCTGAAAGCGAAGCGTGTAAAAATTTTGAACAAAGCCTAACAAAGTCTTTGTAAACTCCTGTTTAGTATTATAGTAACTGTAATATAAAACATACAAATTCAAATTAAAATTTTTTTTATTCATTGTGGAGGAAAACAAAAGAAAGATAATTTGTTACAATAAGAAAACGTACCTATTTAAAGATCACGCCAGTTTAATAATGGATATAGCGAAAGGGGAGAAAAGCCAGTTTGTTGACCTCCAGTGAGAAGAAATCCATAATACTCTTGCATTTATTAAGCTTCTTTATTTATAATATTCCAGGTGGTTTTTACTTTATTTTAAGATAACGATTTTGTTTGCAATATTATTATACTTACATCGTTTTTACGTGTAAGTATTCCAAACATTCATTAAAAATTAGATTTTTCGGCGGTTTTATATGGGATTCGGTTGCAGTTTCATTCGTCTTAACTGATTCAATTTCAGTAATTTTTTGCTTTAAATTTGTTAATATTCGTAGATAAAATTATATACATTTAAAATATTATGTTTGTGTAGATTCTTTAGGATCGAAGTTAACTTAATTATTTATATTAGTCATACAGTTTATTTACCTGCGCTTCCTACGTTCACGTTGTCTGCACCAGATGCAAGAAAGTTGACATTCATTGTGTATGCATATGCTTCTTGCACTTGAATGGCTAAAATCAGAATAACATTATACTTTAATATTATCGATCAAATCAAAGGAATGTAAGCTGTAAAGGGGACAAGGGGTACCTTGAATTCAAGAGCCACTTATGAAATAGATTAGGCTATCTATAGATTCCTGTGTTCAAATTTTAATGGGTGTATGGGAAATATGGAAAATATGTCTGGAGTTTCTGACACATTGATACTGCGAGTCGCTCTGTGTATTAGGCAAATTTTTGGATTTTCTGGACCTATTCACACACCAAGTTAAAATAATACCTACTAATCAGTATGTACGAAGATGTATAGTCTCTAACATTAAATTTATTTATTTATTTATTTATTCTTTTTCGTACAACATATTGAGGATGTACAAAAGGCGGACTCTAACATTAAATTGTTATTGATATTAGCATAATGTTACTGATTTGGAAGTCCTGAGTTTGACTACCTACCTTTGGGCGCAGAAGCTTTTTTGTTGGGCTTACTTTGTTGTAGGGTTTGTGGTCCTCCTTAGAAATAGAAAACATTTATTCTACTTGGCTAGCTACCACCCTTATACCCACGTTTGTCGCCACAATAAAAATAATAATAACGTTTTCGAAATGTGTAATCTTAAGGATATTTTGTTTATTCGCGAAATTTTGTTCAAACTAGATACACCACTTTCTTGGCCGACCGTACTCGTGCAAATAAAAGACACTATTATGTTAATAACATTTTTTTATTCGTAATAGGTCTAGTTTGACCACCAACTCGCCTGATGGTAAGCGACGGTGTGGTCGAGGATGAAGCACGTAGATCTAGATAATATCTATTCACTCTAACCTTCAAAACCCCAAGATCATAGCTCTCAGGAAACAGGGAAGAGGCAGAGGGAGGGCGGCAGAGAGTTCCACTCCTGTGCAGTACGCACCAGAAAAGAGGACTTAAAACGTAGTGTTCGGATTTTAGGAACTTCGATCTGAAATTGGTGGTAATGAGTCGACCTTCTGCTGTTATTATGTTCCGAAAATTCCTCAGTTGTTGAGGTAACCAGAGGGCCTATTACCGATTTCATGGTTTTGGAAATGATATCATAGTGCAAGATTTCCGGTCAAATTTTTGATCATTTGTTCATTATTTAATGATAATATCATTGAAATTATACCATAGTGATGATATCATTGGAGATCGGTAATTCGAAATGCAGCATTTCATGATTTATTTTTCTCAAATTCATGTCATACAATGAAAGATCCATAATTGGCCTGCAGGTGCAACCCACTTTAACTCACCCGTCAAGAACGGCATTTCGGAAAACCACATAGTGCTGAACACGACATCGGTGAGGTTGTGTTTCTGCACGAGCTGAGTGGCCGGCACCTGGAACATGATGTCGAAGCAGATGAAGTGGCCGAAGGTTACGCCGAAATCGGTCTCGAACAAGCCGAGCTCCGGCTTGAGGGCAGGGTTTCGGGTGTATTCGCCGAAGAGGTTGATCTTGCGATACCTGAAATAGAAGACTTATACCTACTATCTGGCCTTACATGCGTTTTTCTGTCAATGCTCTTGTTTTGATTATGGGTTTGACGTCGTTACTTAATTGAATTTGAATTGAATCTATATGATTGAATCAATCCCGGAGAAAGTTCTAATGATGAAAACCTTCCCTGGAATTCAACTTTCCGATACGTCTTTGAATTTTTTGCTTAGTATTAATATTTAGCGATTCATTTTTATTATTTATAGATTTGTGGTAAACATACGACCTGTCTGAATTTAAGTGGTTACCGTTGCCTTGACCAGAGTTACTTGCAAGTTGCTAACCCAAATCTGTACTCTATATACCAGCACAAGTTTGACAACATACCCTCAAATGAGCTCTGACGACCTCAGTCACCCGCAAAAACACAGCATGACGTTATTTTGCGGCGGTGTTCAGTCAGGTGGAGATACTCATCACCCTGTCTGGATTTAGCGAGCGATAAATGCGGTGCCTTATCATACTTTAAGTTTTGCTTCAGCGGCACAAATTATAGCAGCAATAGATGTAGGTACGGTGTATTTCAAAACAAAATATTGAGTTGGCAGCCGGTGTTGAAAATAGGCCGGCAGGTGTCTTCAGAAAAACCTTTACTACAAATTTTATTTCTTCAGCTCTAAATGTGATGGTTTTCGTCACCGGGTAAAAATGTAGAGATAATACTACTTACTACTAGTAGATTTTTAAAGGTCTGAGCATATAATTGTTGTCATTTACAACGAGCAAAAAGCTTACCTGTCAATAATAGCCCCAGTTCTATCAAAGACTACATTAGTGTTGAATATGTACGTTTTGTTTTCTGGACAATACTCTTCGGGCGCATTGGTGCAGTCCATTACTTCTTGCAGGTTCACCACCACATAAATGCTATTGCGTCGAGCAGCATCCGAAAGTCGTACTAAAATCTGGAATGTTTCAAAATCAACATTGTAAAGACTAGTTGTAAATTAGGATGTTATAATTTTTTTTCATTGGAGGTCATTTTTTAATTATCTCCGTGAACACATGGTTACATCTACTGCTTCAGGTGTTTCCTTATAATACTCATCTTGCAGTGTTCTCGGGTTATGTCAGTTAATTGTTTACAATAATTGACAATCAGATCCTAAGCAATTATCATCAGATGAGATGAAAACTGTCAGAGTTTTCGTTGTAAATAAAACATTGAGATCCCTGTACAAATGTGTTAAAAAATAACTTTAATTATAGCTTGACAAGACAATTTATTAAAATATTCGCATACAGCACGTCATATGTATCTTGCAACTGATCACAACTGATCACAATCACTTGCAATGAAATAAAATGTAACCTTTATCTTATTGGTGAATTATGGCGTGACCGAAATGTGAAAACCAGGTTTGTAAATAGCGAATGAAACAAGATTCTTGATGTTCAAACTTACATCATCAAATAAATCTGGATGAAGAGCAGGCACTGGAAACTCTTTCAGTAGACCATGAATAGGCACACTAATCTTTTCACCACGGGTCAGCGTCATTTCGGGAAACACCAAAATATCTGCATCCTGAAAATATTAAGGTTAGAGAATCTTTATTTCTCATAAGAATATTAACTATCTATTTTATACTATTAAAATTACATTTCTGTCCGTTCGTCAGGCTGTTTGTTGGTTTCATCAAGATCTCGATATCTGACCTGTACGTGCACATGCCACTAGAGACTTCGGGTTTTCACTGAATAATTAAAAGGCTTTACGTATTTAGGATTTTTTTAGCTCCTAGGGTCATGCTACTTAGGCAGGCGAAGGCGGGCGTTCGCACAAGCGATAGCCTAATGACCCTGCCGTGGAGGCCTGCGTGCACGGTTGGTCCCGTGCACGTCGCTGTAAGGCCCTCCGTCTGGGGATTGCCCTGGTGTTCACGGGCAAACCCCCTTTGGCGATAACCCGATCAGTCAGGTCGGGCTAGCCCGGGCGCGTGAGTAGTGGTGTCGCATTGTGGACCCTACCACACGCGCCCTAAAGGGCGGGGAGAACATCGGAGGGTTTTAGTAGGTAGGCTTGGCACTCTGCCGGGAGAGCCCCTCCCTACACGCTCGTCGTCTAGCCAACGGCGGGTACGGTGCGGTCACGCATTCCCCTCGAGTAAAATAGGGTTATGCTACTTAGGGCCCAAATCCGTAATCTATACTTACTAATATTATAAAGAGGTAAGATTTGATTGTTTGTTTGTTTGTATTGAATAGGCTTCGAAACTACTGAACCGGTTTTGATGGTATAGGGATAGTTCGAGACCAGGGGAAGGACATAGGGTAATTTTCTTACGGCAAAATATAAAATTTCCACGGGAAAACAAAAATAACGCGGACGAAGTCGCGAGCGGAAAGCTAGTTTATATATATATTATATAAGTTTGAAGCAAATCGTTGAACTGGATTTTTGATGCTGAGTATGGGAATGCTGATAGCACCCCAAGACTTACGTCTAGGCCCTAGACTCTAGGGTAATGCCACTACCCTGACCATGGTTGCCAGATAGCCGGGACCCACCGGTATTGTCCAAGTGGAACGCAAGCTTATGTTTCCGGTTCCGGATTTACAAAATACTTCCGGAATTTTCGACGGGTTTTTAGATGTTTAAGTGTTCAGGCGTGCCGACGAATTGGTCCCCGGCGTCAAACAACAGCTAGCCGTCCCGGGTATTATGGTAGCCATAAAAAGTTCATGGTACGGTCGGCCTCAAAAGTAGATGAATATTTTAGTACCATGTCACATCAACTATTTCTTTTATTTAGTATAGTTACACCTATATTGCATTGTTAATAGTTGGTGTGACATGGTACTAAAATGTTTATCTACTTTTGAGGCCGACTGTACCCCATCGTAAACAAAACTCTGTGACGTTGTGACGTCATTTATTATTAACGTGTCTACCCTTCACCGGAGATTGGGACTGTGTAACCGGTTCCGTACCCTGACCCGTAATTTTTAATAAATTCGTGTGCTTAAGGACATTAATTAAATAAAGGATACTCAGGTGGCATCTCAGAACAATAATTGTTCTGAGGATGGCATGCTGTCACCTTGTTCTGAGGGTAGCATGCTGTCACATTTTACATTAAAGACAAAACATACAACAACATAGTGACAACATACGTTTTAGGAGATTCCTAAGCTAAGATAAAATTGGTGAAATTGGCCATCTTTTACTTAATCGCCATATTTCTTCAACTAAAACGTTCTCGATTTTTAATGTTCCATTTTAATACCAAAATAACCACACTTCTCAAACACCCACGTATAAGTGAAATCCTATATTGTAACACAATGGAATTTCAGGATTTTCTGTGATTTGACCCTCAAAATAGAAAATTAAAACAAATAACCAAGGCAAATTTATCAGATTCGCCAACGGTATTCAACTTGTTTTTATTTATTTGTATTGAATTATGTCCAACCATTAGGCAATTAATAATAGTGCGAAAAATTATTAATAAATATTATATGATTTTTAGACAGTATGTATTTGATGTGCAGTCTTGAGCCTAAATCCGGCATTCCCCTTTCTTCCCTGTATAAGTACCGTAGCATAATGGATTACCTGTTCACCTGCCCTTTGAATGTAATGCAGGTAGTTGTGAAGATTTTTGTGCTGTTTCTGGGGAATTGATATCAAGTTTGAAGCAAAATGGATTACCTGTTCAGCTGCCTTTTGAATGTAATGCAGGTAGTTCTGAAGATTTTGTGTGCTGTTTCTGGTGAATTGATATTCCAGTACTGCGGCCACATAGCTATCGGAATTGGGAGTCGATCTCTGCAAGTATAGATAATAAGATTCTTAGGCGTATGGTATCTTTCAAGAATCCGGTAATGTTAGTACAGTACCTACATGAGGTGCGATTTTGTAACTCATTGGCAATCGTATAAAGACAGAAGATCTGTTCGATTGAAACCGATAATGGAATACGTTTGGTAATTTGTAACGTCGCGCGTCGTCCAAGCGATCTCGTCATGTTCGTCGCGTCAACCGGCGAACATAGTCGATGAGTGAATAATTCCTCATACAAAACGATAATTGATGGAATTTTGTAATAAATCGTTAACGATTAATAGTCAAATGAAAGAGGTGATTCCCGAGATACCTCATTTGTTTGTATTTGATACTGTAAATTCCAATTGTAGGCGACGCAAAAATATTATTTTTTTTAATGTCTGTGTCGTTCGTTAGTTAATAATATTATCTGTGTTTGTGTAACCGTTGTCTTTGCCTATTGTTTATGGCGCAACTGCGCGGGGTCGCGGGGGGAGCGCTTGAACTTGAACCTCAACGAATTCAAAAAATCAGTTACGTGCTAACCGCTTCCGCCGTGACACCGCGCTCCTCATTGTAAATTTCTGTGCCCCTATTTTGCAAAAATAAACTGTTTTCGAGTCTATTCGGACCATCATTTACTTGGCCCAACCCATACACCTATATTTTAATTTATGCCTAGCGATGGGGCTGGTGCTGGTCGAGTGCCGAGCAGTGGACTGGTGATGTGTGAGTGTGATCCGCAGTGGGTAAGTGTGCCCAGCTGTGGGGCTGACTATGGGTGAATGTTCCTAGCTGTGAGCTGGTGTTGGGACGAATGAGCGTGCCCAGTGTTGGCTGAGTGTGTACAGTCCAGCAGTGGGCTGGTGCAGGGGTATCTTCATAATTTTAATTTATTTAGAGATAATGTGATATTCCGAGTGGAAAAAATAACGGTTCTGTTTTTGGTTTATTAGTAGAACTGGCTCTCAGCCTCCTCGCCGTGATAAAGGATTATGATAGTCTTCTAAGTTTATATTGTTTTAGCTCTTCTCTCTGTCTGTACCTACTGTTTGACTCTTCTAAGTTCTAATGATAAATAAAAAATGGAGAATTTACTATAACTTATGTTTTTAGCCATCTATTATCATCCAGATTGCTGGGCACAATCACCCTGCACGGTGCAGGGTGGGTGTGCCCAGCCGTTAATTTTACCACTCGGAATACCACATTATCTATAGACAATTTAAAATTACGAAGACATGTTTTTTTTCTGATTAATTGCAGCTCTATGGTCAAGCGCTTGCGAATACGATGTTGCCGATTTGCTGCCGTCGGTAGAGATAAGTAAATTGAAAAAGCGGCGTGATTGAAAATTCATTTTGGATAAAATCTATCAAATTTTTTTGAGGAATCTGATTCTACTCACGATTCTGAACAAACTATCTTCAGATTTTGCGCAATATAATTACTAAGTTGTAGACCTTTACCGGCACCGATTGACGTCAAACAAAACATTAAAATCTGATTAACTAAGATATTTAAAAGTAAATTATTCAATACTTGTATGTACATACACCTCAACCATGATTAATTAAGATGTGCATAAATACAAGTAAAATGGGTAGGTATATAGCTTTATTATACACCTGTTCTGAAATCGGAAGAGCCTGCTCTAGTAAAACAGGCAACGAACTCGGTAGGTAAAATTTTTTGTACCCTCTTTTAAATCACCAACTTATAATGTTGGTGTAAGTCGAAGCAGTGTAGTGTATGGCAAACGAATCTAATGTTAGTGTAAGCAGTGAAGAAGAAGCGTGATGTGAATAGATCTACAAATGAGGAGTGTTCCATCTAAGCACATCAGATTTGCACCATTTTCAACATTTTATAAGTAAAACTCGCCATAAATCCAGGTGTTTTTGGGTGAACGACAAACACATATTGAAAACATGTTACATAATATAGAGTTGAGGAGTTGACTCATGTATAGGTACATTTATTATGCTGCAGATAAGTGCAAATATTCCTATTCCTTATCTGCATTTAGGTTGCGTAGAAAATTACCTACTTACTTATTTGTTTAACTGCTAAGTGAAACAATAAGGTAAGTATGTACTTACCTACCCTTTGTTTTTACGGCGTCATTTTATATAGTGTTTTTTTTAAAATAATAAGTAATATTTAAATTAGTTTTGGCATAACTTAATCCAGCTTTTAGTTTCAAAAAGACATGGAGCGAATTCTGACAGAAATAGGACATTTATGAAATTTTATTATTAACTTGTTGCCCCTAAAAACAAAACGTTGCAAAAAATATTTAATAGCAGTAACACTGTGAGTAGACGAGTAGACTATCCCTACCACGGAGTACATCCTTGATCCCTACATATAAACCGCGTCCTCTAACAAGTAGGTACGTGTCAAAAATACCGACTGCAAAAAGTTATTTAAATTTTTTATTTATCATGTGTTGTTTATCATTAGTAATTGATGATAAAAATTTGGTATCGAATATAAGAACTTTATAAGTATTGAACATTTAAATGAGAATAGCTGTTAATTAACATTATACCACGACGTTGCATCCTCGAGATTTATATATTAACCAGGTAGTCCACTTTCCAATGTACCGGGCACCAAGCACAATTTTAGAGCGAAGACATAAAAATAAAAAGATAGGTAGGTAGTTTTAGTATTATTCACCCGCTTGCGCGATGTTACGTCGTTTGACTCATTCGCTTTCTTTGTGCGGGCATCACAGCATCGGAATATTAAAGATCAAAGTTTTATTATTTTATAACTTTATTTTTAGTGTGTTGTTTATTTGTTATAGATATCAATATGTGTAAATGAAAACGTAAGTATTCTAAGCAATATATTAAGGAAAAGATTCGTAAACTAGAGAAACGTTTGCGTCACCGCCGCCGCCGCTGCGAGCATTTTGATGGTGCTGGAAGTACCTATGTAAGTTTAAATTATAAGTGTTTATTGTTTATTATATTGTACTATTTTTTCGACACGTTCTCATCTTTGCATTTCGTTCGTTTAAAGCAAAACTTTATTTCGTGTTTGTTCGAATCAGTAGATTATATTTAGCTCACTAATTAATTTCATTTTGAAATTTATTGAGCAACAAAAAGAGCCTTGCTATTTGCGCATTGCCTAACGTTACTGTTTAATTAGAAAATATTCTGTATACAGTGTTAAATAAAATGGTATCCGCAGAATACCAGCGTCAAAGCACTCTGTGCCTCTGCATGCGGGGCCTATTTGGCCTAAAATCTATCTGAATATATATTTATATTTTTTTGTTACATTGTGTGTTGTATTTTTTGTACCAAATAAACGTCTATTCAAGCAATAATTCATAATTACTAAAGAACCGTGAATCGGCACTTTGAAACACGCCTTGTACACGTGTTTAAGTGTTATTATTTCTTTATATTTATAGAACAGTGTGCCTTGAAACTATGATGCGATTATAGACACACACAGTACTACAATGCGATTGTAGTCATGGTTTTTGGTCATATTTATTAGTACCGTGACGCGATTACGGTCTCGATCACAGCACTTCCTGTCATGATGCGATCATGACCTAGCTTATTTTTGAAAGAATGTTATTATTTCTTTATATTTTTTAGAACAGTGTGCCTTGGTACTATGACGAGATTATAGTCACGCACAGTACTACGACGCGATTGTAGTCATGTTTTTTGGTCATATTTATTAGTACCGTGACGCGATTGCGGTCTCGACCACAGCACTTCCTGTCATGGTGTGAGCATGACCTAGGTTATTTATTCAACGGAATGTTATTATTTCTTTATTTTTTAATAGAACAGTGTGCCTCTGTACTATGATGCGATCATAGTCGCGCACAGTACTACCACAATATAGAGAATGGTACTACGATGCGATTGTAGTCATGTTTTTTGGTCATATATATTAGTACACAGGCTGAGGATAGCCTCGCAGAATATGACTCGCCTCGCAGAATATTACTAATGTTACTCGCCGACAAACTACTTCGTAGTTTTGTGTTTATGTTCATAATAGTACATTTTGTTAAATAAAATAAAATAAAAATCTATGGAGAGGATGAATTGGCTTCAGTGTGTTATCATACATCCCATATGTTCAGTCAGTGGTTCATGTGACTGAAACTTGTAATGAGTGACAACCTAGTAATGTACAGGTGATGATATCAGAAGCATCAGCCAAGTGTCCCATACCACCCACTAGCTCTCAGGTACGTGTAAATGATGTTAACCCTCCAGCAACCAATTTATTTGAGAATATTTTAGAGGTCTTAGGGACCTCAAAAGGGAAACACGAGCTTTTCGGAACAAAAATCCAGGATGAAATCTCTGAACGTTGGGGTCATATATTGTGCGGAGGCTTAAATAAGGATTAAAAGAAAGAGTTAGAGGGCAACATCTTCATACCTGAAAACTTTCAATTAGTTAAAACACCCAAATCGAATCCTGAAATCACTGCTGTGTTACTCAAAGAAATCAGCTTATATTGGACCTTCATTATAAAAACACGCTTAATCGAAGGAAATTAATAATGTATTCATTAGATTATAAGTTTAAAAAGATATGGCACGTGTACGAAGTGATTCATTTCTCTTTGGCGGGAATCTCACTAATAAAATTAAAGCATCGAAGTTGGCAGAAATATCGACTCCAAATCAAGAAAGTTCCAGCGGCGAGTACTTCTTCTTCTAATAGGCCTTCAGTCAGCCAGCAGGGAAACTGCAAAGCTCCACCGCGTCAAATGTCACGCACGCAGAGACGTGGTTAGGCGTGGAGTCACTCGTACCATTAGTCTGCGAGGAAAGCACTTGTAGTAGATCGATATCAGACAACGAAGTCTCGACCAAAGGCGCCGATCAAAACATAATACTAATAAAAAAAAACTTATTATTATTTTGGTACTTAAATGAAAATATTTTATTCACACCTAAAAAAAAATACAATCGATCCAGTTCTCTTATGAGTTGTAACGGGTAAAACGGATTACAAATTTCTTTTTAAGAAACCGAATCTCAAAGATGTTTACCTATAAGTTCACGTTTTTCACAGTCAAATATTGTGACATTACGTTATGAAATTAAGAAGTTATACTAAATGAGAGCAGTAAGATGATGCAATGATGAATTAGATCAATTTATATATAAACTAACTAACATAATATTTCCCACCTGTAATGCTCTTTTCTTGCTAATTGTCAAAATTTGGGAAAAGAAAGCAAATTTAATCCTTGACTTATTGAAATAATAAGCTTTATATGTTTACATACAGTTAAAGCATAAGAGAACAATACAATCATAAGCCAGCCATCATAATAATAGTCAGATACAATCATATCCTTAGAGTTGTAAGTTAAATTAAAGAGAATCAGGTACCTATATTATAATAGATACAGAAATCTATACAATCAAAGATTTTTTATTAATATTTAATCAACGATTCATCAACGAATCAACGATTTTTTATCAATCTCGGTATCAAACTAATATATCTAAAAATTGGGTACAAATCTGGGTAATGGAATACACCAAATGAAAATGTTTTGTTTCTTTTTTTTAAGATTAGCCTTCCCCGTAACGGTGGTTAGTGGATCGTACCTTCGACTTTAAGTTCTTGCGATCACGGGTCAATGATACTGTACTCCAATTCCTTAGATTTTATATGTTTTAGATATGTAATTCCACAGAATTTTTCCTTGTTGTACTAGTTGTTTCTTAGTTCCTCCACTGAAAAACCAGACAGCCAAGCCTTAAGGGAACTGCCCTGGAGATTCATAGTACAGTGTTGGGTTAAATATATGTAACATGTCTATGATCATATGGCCCGGGGCTCTCACACTGGGTTTTACAAACATATTTTTTAATAAATTGTTATATTTTGTTATTTGTTGGATTATAAAAATAACATATGGAGGAGAGAGCACCTATTTTGTGTACAACTACTACCATTAATTCAAAGAAAATAGCCTTTGTGAGTTATTTGCCAAGGAGTGATCTGAAACTTTCTATGGTGAAAATCTAGAATATTTATAACATGAAATCTGTAAATATTGTTCATTAATCCACCAAGATGCCGCTTACTATCAGGTTTTTTTTTATGAAATAGGGGATGTAAAAGACGGATTTTGGGAATATATTATGTGTTTGAAAAAAAAAAAATCCTACCTACCAAAAAACTTAATAAATACTGTTCTAAATCAAAAAGAAAATTCAAGTAATTAAGATATACCTAAGGTGCCTTGGTAATAAGCGTAAGTACTTAAATTATTATAACAAATTGATGAATCATTCGGAGAATCCTTATTATTTATAGCTAAATATGTATTGCGTGTCCTGAGCCTTGATCTCGAGCTGGAAACGGAACCTCGAAGGTCGCGTGCACTTGATATGTTCCAACGAAACTATTTCGTAATTTTTCTTGAATAAAATGAAAAGCAGGAGAAATGATATACTTCGATTATAACTAGGGATTGATTTTTCTAAGGTCAAGGTTGGTAAAGGAATCACACCCATAATACCCCAACCAGTTACACCACCTATGAAACTCTTGTTATGAACTATCAATTTAGATGTCTATTTTTTAGCCACTATGCATTAATCGTCGAAACATTATCTTAGATTTAAATTTGAGCAAATAACTTAAGAATTTCAATGTCTTCCCTTTGCACTTGCTTCAGCTTCATACATTTTCACAAAGCTTTTGAAACCCATATTATCTTATCTTAGAAGTCTAGTTTACTATTATAAATTATTTAGGTGATTTTCTGTGCCTTGGAAATTCTTATCAAGATTCTATCAAGTGTCTATCATGCGTAATAAAACTCTTATTCACTGATTTAGATTTTGTTATAAATTATAAAAAAAAGTCAACATATACCGAATTAACGACAAACTTTCTTTTTTCTCTCACTTCTAATCAAAAATTTCTCAAAATACTCTAAACATCCTACCTGGTTAATATATAAATCTCGAGGATGCAACGTCGTGGTATAATTAATGGTTAAACAAACTTACCTTTGTGATGTTTGACCATAATTATACGAGACGTTGCATCCGAAGAGATTTATACTCCCTCCCTACCCATTATTTGCTGTGTTGCAAATAAATACCCAATGTTTTTGAGAAATTTTGCTCTAAAGGAATGAGTCAAACGACGTAATATCGCGCAAGCGGGTGAATAATACTAAAACTACCTACCTATCTTTTTATTTTTATGTCTTCGCTCTAAAATTGTGCTTGGTGCCCGGTACATTGGAAAGTGGACTACCTGGTTAATATATAAATCTCTTCGGATGCAACGTCTCGTATAATTATGGTCAAACATCACAAAGGTAGGTTTGTTTAACCATTAATTATATCATAACAGATCCTAAATAGTCATTCGAAATAATAAGAAGATTTTAAATATTAAGTACCTGTTTAGTGATACCCTACATAACACAGTGAGTTGGTAAAAAATAAAAATAAAATTTTTCACAATATTGGCGTCTAGTTGACGCCATATTAAATTTTATTATTTTCATGTCTCTAGTGACATTCGCAAGGTCGAGACGAATCGATTGACGTATGAATCATCAAAATCGACCCACTGTTTGGTCTTGAGAGTTCCAGGAAACGAACATCCATACAAATATTATAAATGGGAAAGTGTGTGTGTGTGTTTGTTTGTCCGTCTTTCACGGCAAAACGGAGCGACGGATTGAAGTGATTTTTTTAGTGGAGATAGTTGAACGGATCGAGAGTGACATAGGCTACTTTTTGTCTCTTTCTAACCCCCCACTTCCCTAAAATGTGGGGTGGAAGGTTGTATGGAGCATGTCGCAATTTTCAAGGTAGAAAGCTAAAAATTGGTATGCGAACTATTTGTGACTAACAAAAAAATCGTGCATCATTTTTTTTGGAAATCTGCCCCCAACCCGTTAAAATAGGGGGTGAAATTTTATATGGGACTTTTTGCAGTTTTCAAGGTAGGAAGCTAAAAATCGGTACACAGACTCTTTGTTACCAACGAAAAATACCTGCCTTATTTTTTTTTTATCTTCGGTGTTACCCCGAATTTAACGCGAGCGAAGCCGCGAGCAAAAGCTAGTACTACATATTATAGGTATAGGTAGGTAGGCTGATAAACACATAACCACTCTGCATTACGCAGTCGGGTAAAAACAGTGCCTTCTAAATTTATAAAATCGTGTACTTATCTATCTATCTCATGATCATCATCATTACCTATCGTCCAATAGATATCTTCTTTGTATGTGAATTGTGACGTCATTTATATGTATACATGTATATTTTTTGTATTAATCCTATATTTATATAGATTATAACAAATAACAATTCTAATATATAAAAATCTCGTGTCACATCACAGTGTTTGTTATCGAACCACTCCGAAACGGCTTGAAAGATTTTTATGATTTTTTTTTGTGTCCTATACTTACCTATTTGGTAGGTCTGAGAACCGGTTATAGGCTGTTTTTATACCCCTTGGTGATAAGGGTGGCCTTCTCCAGATTTTTTTACAATTAGGGGAGAACAGGGTAATGTACTATGAGAAAATTATGTTAAAAACCACATTTGTCAACATTATTATATTTTTTAATTAAAAGCTCTTACTTTGATTATCGAAGTATATTTTAAATTTATAATCAATTACAGCCATTTATTAAGGTACAATAACGATTTGAAAAAAAAGTCAGTCGCTTCTATTACCCGACACATGCGTAAATCAATGCATGCGGGTAATAAGTAAGCGGGTAGGTAATACCTATACTGGGTGTTTTTTTTTTTTTTTTTTCAAGCTTTGTTGGTCTGTTAGGTGGTTAGGTGGTAAAGTTCTACTGTTTTGTTTCACCTTGAGTGGTTGTATGTTGCGGGTGACCCCCTTGCCTTGGCTATGGACTTCGAGTTGACCGTAAGTTTCGGGCAAGGGAATCGAGGAAGAGACAGAGTAGAGGACAGAAAACAGAAAAGATAGGAAGGAAGTAGAAGAATGAAAAGAAAGAAAAGAAGAAGAAAGAAAGGATAGCGGGAAAATATAATAAAGGTTTGGTGAAATCTACCAAAGTGAAACAAGACATCATTTTTCTTTTCGCGAAAGGGAAGATTTTATGATGCAATGGGAAGCAAAGGGCCCAAAGTACCCGACCGCCTCACAACAAGATCTTTTGATACTTAACCTACGTGATATACATTAAATTTCATCGACAAAAATCAACTTAGGGTGGGGCGCACCCCTCACCCCACGAGAGGGGGGTGGTTTAAAAATTTAGTGTTTCTGTTTTGCCTTATGTTCGTAAAATCAGTTTTTTTTTTCATATTTATTGTGTGTATCTTGTTAAATTACATCTCATTTTAAAGCTTATTAAAGAAGAATGGCAGAACCCCGTGTATTTTCAGTGTCGCACTTAGGAGTTATGTATCTTAATGAAAATACCCTCAAAAGATAGGTCTAAGTCCAATTAAAAAAAAAGGTAATTGCAGCATATTTTTTTAAAATGGGGTTTTCGTGTTATGCTGCAATATACCTACAAATACCAGTGAACTTACATACAGATAATACATGATTTAATACTAGAATTGATTTGAAAAATAGGTAATTATATTTAGTTACCTACATAACCGAAATAATATAAAAATCATATATGTATAGATGACAATTGACAACAAAACATACGGTGGGTAGGTACCCTACCCACATGACGTATGATTGTTGTAATGTAAGGGTGCGGTTCATGGACAAACAGCCTAAAGATGTTATCACACCGACCGAACTAATATGCATAATCTTGATATTTGTTTCAATAAATTATATTATTAAGACTTATTGACAATAAGTTATTACAATAAATCTTTGTTTTTAATACTCATTAATATCGAATTCCGTTTATTTATCACTTATCACGTAAAACTTAATAAAACGTAATAAGTTAAATCTTATAAATCTTTTAAACATTATATTAATTTATTTAAGGTGGCAACTTATTTGTTTATACTTTACCTATGCGTTTCGTTATTGCATGTGTAGTTGAGTTTTGATACAAGTTTTATTTTTTTTTCGATTTTCTCATTATTCCCGTTTTACAAAAAAACAATATCTATAGGAAATGAACAACTATAATTGTCTAATATAATGCATAGAGTTTCATCGACTTTCACTTGATATTTTATGCGACCCTGAGTGTGCCATTCTTCTTTACTATCTTTTGATACCACATACACTTACAAGTCAGAAGAAAAAAAGAGTTAATTTTAATGACTTAGAAAAAAAACTTACTTTTTTGTCGTATCTTTTTTAGTTTTTTGTCATTAAAAAAAAAACCAAGTCGTTAACAATGATTTTTTTTCTTCTTAACTAGTAATATTTGAGTTTAGCTTTCGAACGATGCCAAATTTTACCCAGTAATTTCAATATTTAAAACAGATATCAAGTACAGAACCTATCTCATTTACCGTTATTCTAAGAAATATGTAGTTAATAATGAACAAACTCACTCTTTCTTTGTTAAGCGATTAAGCAGCTGCCTGTTTTGTTTAGGGCTAGAACAGTTTCTTAAGAGTTAAACTATTGTATTTAGTATCTTTAGAAAGATAAACTCAAATATTACTAGTTAAGAAGAAAAAAAAATCATTGTTAACGACTTGGTTTTTTTTAATGACAAAAAACTAAAAAAGATACGACAAAAAGGTAAGTTTTTTTTTCTAAGTCATTAAAATTAACTCTTTTTTTCTTCTGACTTGTAAGTGTATGTGGTATCAAAAGATAGTAAATTTAATAAGCTTTAAAATGAGATGTAATTTAACAAGATACACATAATAAATATGAAAAAAAAAACTGATTTTACGAACATAAGGCAAAACAGAAACACTAAATTTTTAAACCACCCCCCTCTCGTGGGGTGAGGGGTGCGCCCCACCCTAAGTTGATTTTTGTCGATGAAATTTAATGTATATCACGTAGGTTAAGTATCAAAAGACCCAACCCTAACACCCTGTATAAGTTAGTGGTCACAGCTCGAATTAATATAAATAACAAATTATCTTTATTATACATATATAAAACTAGTAAATACGTAACATTCAATACAAATACATAAATACCGCGTGTAAGTGACGGTGTCCTGTTTTTTTAACAGTGAGTTCAGACCATGATTTTTATTTGAATATCACCGAAATAGTTATTCTCCCGAAAAAAATCAAAAATTTTATGATTTTCTTTCTAAATTTTCTGGTGTAATAAATAAGTTAACGTTTACAAATCATATTCTGTAAACAACCACAATAGTTACACAAAAAATAAACTTCGCTATGTAAATCGTATTACATTTCCATCATACTGACGCGGTATCAGCTGTTTGTAATAAAATTCAATAATACTCGTATGATTATTCTGTTAGAAGCGAAGCACTGCCATGAACTGTGGGTTGACTCAAATTCAATATAACATAGTTCATTCAAATTGGATTATTACATCATTACTTTTGCTCTTTTTTCAGGTCCGTGTTTTGCACGTCAAAGGTTCACAAGTCTACAAGACTGGTAGAGATTGCCATATGACATTAAGTCTACCAATTGTACATTATTTTTACTGTGCAATAAAGTAAGAGAATAAAATATTTATTAAATAAATAAAACAAAAAAAAATCGAGAATCAAAACGACACGAGTCCCGACTATTCTCCCGCTGAAATTATACAGTTGGAATGGAAGCGAAACACTGATAAACAGTTGGTTGTTATTAGGTTTGCCAGATATGGCCAGAGATTTAAATCTCTGGATATGGCCAGATGTCCGGATTTCGACCGGACATGACAGGTTTCTTTACGTTTGTTCGGTCAAGAAAATGTTTGCGAATCGGGCAAATAGGTATCCCATTTCATGCAACCAAAACTTTATTTAAAACTGTGGCAAAATAGTAAATAAATAAATAATAGTTTTATTGGCGATTAGTTAGAATGTTGATAATAGTAACTTAAATCATGTTAATAAATAAAAATTTTAAACTCGTCCGGTTTATTATTGCAACACACCTTGTAAAGTTGTAACCCTAGTTGTTATCGAATGTTGGAAACAAAGGTCAACATTCTATTCATAAGTTTGTTGCACCCAACGATTCATCTGTCAAAGAACGTTGACGATAAGAAAAACAAATAAAAATAACATGTTGAAGTTTACCTTAGCTTGCAACAAAAATCATTATTCGGCAAAAGCTCCAACTGGGTACATTATTCATTTCTGGAATTCTAAGATTTACCTGCTCTGAACAGCATATAAGACACAGCGATAGGACCAAAATTTCGCGCCGTTTCATCGTGAACATAAACAAATGTATTGTCACTCCAAATTACGTCACATTTGATTTTATTTTCAATGTTTTGCGCGCCATTAGTTTGTGCACGCGTGGAATCGTGACTAGCTTCAAGCGATACTGGTGGGCTGAACGAATGAATACCCAGTGTTTCCACTTTAAAGGTTTTAGTTCCACTCCACGCCTTAAATGTGTTCCCTTTTCTTTCCCCTGGAAAATAAATTGGTAAATAACATATTTAATTATAGGTCACCTTTTTCAAATGCTGTTTAGTGCTTTTAAAAATATCAACTAATAAACGAAACAGACAGACTAAACTAATAAACGAAACAGACTTGAAAATGAAACTATGGGCCTTCCTTTGCGTACTTACTTGCTTTGTTTGCTTTGCGTTGCTTTGGTTTACAAAGAACAGGGAAAAACCAATTCGAAATATTCGAAATTTATGAAAATTAGTAAAGCCAGTGAAGCAAGAAAGATAAGATTAAACATTATTTAAAATGTGAAATAAAGTATAATGTTCGTATTATGATTTAATCATTTCCCCCCTCGATTTTCCCTCTAGACCTTTCCCCCTTTTCTTTCTCTCTGAAGTCTAAATTCCCCTCAAAAGGGGAACTTCCCCTCATTGTGGAAACACTGAATCCTCCTCCTATCCTATTTGTATTTTGCTATGGCTTGTTATATTATTTTGTTTGCTCCTGCACGCACTGTCTTTGTTGTTGTCGTTAAAGTACCGGCAACTGGGTGAAAAAAGGCCGAATACAATTTCTTATTTTCCTTGTAATTGTCCCACAAACGGAATATGCGTTTATGTTGAACATTATTGGCAGTAGGTACATTTATCACTATTGTAAAATATTTTAGGTACGCCTGTTTGAGTTTTTATCATCGCGAATATTGAATGCTTCGATTATTCAAAATGTTGTACTAAGTCCATAAAAATTAGCTTTTATAACTCTTAAAAAACTTTGGTATAAACATACATGTTACCGATAGCATGTTGTCTTGAATTATGAACTTCAAACAATGTTATCATTGAAAATAGAACATTTTCGACGATTGAATGATGAAATACTAGCTCCTTGATAATTATTAGAAGCAATTACACTTTAATGAAAATTGATAAACTCAAAACTTATTACGAGAGGTTTAGCTGACATACGTAGTGGCCAGTCGGGTTATTGACGATATCTACTGTTATTAAATTTTTCGTAACAAAGAAACACTAAAATTCGATAGTATTATCAGTGCTTGAAATGGTTAAAACTATATCTGACTAGCTTTTGCCCGTGTCCTCGTCCACGTGGAATTAGGAATTTGGGTAGCCTATATTGTTATCCAATCTGCTAATATCCATTTTATCCACATTATATCCTTCCCAACAACTCAAACTTTCTAATACTAACCAAATTTTATCTTAATAGCGTCGATGGCTTTGTGCGTAAGGCCGTCGCCTACCAATCGGGAGGTAGCGGTTCGAACCCCGCCACGTACCAATGTGTTTTCAAATTTTGAATTCATATGTACCTACGTTTATTCGACGCTTTTACGGTGAAGGAAAACATCGTGAGGAAACCTGCACACACCTGTGAAGAAAGAATTTCTTTACAGGTTGTGTGTGAAGTCGACCAACCCACACTTGGCCAGCGTGCTTGACTAAAAGTGCTAACAGACGATCCGATTTGGTTGGATCCAACGTGATCCAACCAAATGAGGAGCCGACGCGCCTACAGACGGTCCGACGCGGTTGGCAATTCAACATTAGGGATGCCCTAAAAAGTATTATGTACCTATATCGATATCGATACAAAATACTAATTTGTCTTTGCGAAACTCAAATAAATTAACACCTTTTGTTTATATTTTATAAAGTTTATAAAATTTGTTTATAAAGAATAAATAAATAGGTACAGATAGATTTCCTGGTTGTCCTTAATTTTTTGCGGTAATGTTTGTTAGAAATATTTACTTCCTGTGATCCGACTCTATCGATCGGTATCATAAAAATCCCGATCCAGACAGGTAATTATTTAGCAGTCTTTGAATGCGGTTGGATTTGTTTTTGAATTTAAAATTATGAATTCTTTCCGCAAAGTTATATCTACGGTATTTAATGTACTTTTCCTCTATGTGGCATCGCCGTCGGATGCCTTGTATTGTATCACTGAATAGGTCCATTCGTTCCACTCGTTTGGGAACTATGAAGCCACAGCCAGACATCCAGCCAGATACACAGACACACAGATACCTAAAATAAGACCTATACCTATAGATTAAAAAATTATCGTACTCGTAAAAATATAGAGAGAAAAGTATCAATACTTCAAATTCAAAGTGTAGAGTACTTCAACGTCAGTCAGTGACTTGAAAATAGCAACAAATTAATTAGGTGTGTATAAACAATAATAAAAAAGCATCTGTAAATTCACAAATTAAAGTTTATTATATTAGGCAGGTACTCATAAATAGGGTAATATCTGTTATTGATTATATAAATAATCAACTAGCAGGATGTACAGTAAGCTCCTATTCAATCTTTACATTGACACTACGAATACCGCCACTATTACAAGGGACATAAGAACGATCCAAAGGTCAAATAGCTTGCAAAGAGCTTACTGTACAATGCGTAACTAAACGTGCGAAAATAAATAAATAATGAAACACGGTTGCCCTGTTAAAACACAAACAAAAAGTAAAACAACATTTTTGCAACATATTTTTTCTCTACTTTGTGGTTTGCAGTCGAGTCAATTTAGTTTACTAAATTATTAATTTATTACTTTAAGCACACATAATTAAATTAAACCATAAAGTATCGATACTTTTGTCTTTTGTCGTGTCCCTACTTGTCGGATGAGCGATCGGGCCGTCGAGCATCCAACAAGCTAATAATAATTATGTCGGGCCGACAGCCGTACACACGTTCCAATTTGGTTGGGGTCGGGCGGTTGGCTCCAACCAAATCGGATCGTCTGTTACGGCTATAAGGCCTAATCGCCCTAGTTTAGGGTAGGCTCGAGACCCTCGGTGGGGACGTATATGAGCTGTTGTTGATGATTGAGGTTCAGTGGCTGAAGCGTGATGAAGTAACAGACAGACACACTTTCGCGTTTTTAACATTAGTATGGATTGTTAAAAATAATAACTATCGTTTTTTGTTAGAATTATACATTGGGATGCATAGAAAACGAGTCAACAATAAGAACCACAATATATTCTAAAGCCAAAAAGAAACAAAAATATGAACAAATCATTATATTTGTTAAAGGTTTTTATGACTGACTCTTTTTTTTTGCTACCCAGTGTACAGATTGTTTGACAAAATTTTGAAATACGAGTATAACTTTAAACCATGAACAACTAAGCTAAAGTTGTTTTTTAGGCGTAGATATCTAGGTTTATAATTTCTTCCATAGTGTTAATTTTGTTTCAATTGTGCTATATCAATAGGTACGAACATTTAAATTATATTTGTTCCTAAAGCGGCTGTTAGACATGGTGCATTAGTAAAGAAAATGGAAGATATGAATTCCATTACAAACGTCATTATAATTTATAACCTTTGCAACGCTTTATCAGTTAACGCACGTTTGCATTGCTCCGATAAAAGGCACACAAATTCAAAATTACTTTCATGTCACAAAATCTAATCTGTTGATATTTTCAAATTACACGGATTGTAACATTCTATTTAAGCGAAGTTTAACAAGCTAGTAGTAGGTACACGTAAGTGTCCGCGGCCAAGGCGAAACTTCTCCTGCCCCGAGAAATGCGGTGCTTCAGGTGCCTTGAAACGGGACACCTGAGAGCAGACTGCAGGGCGGAGGAAGACCGTAGCACGCTGTGCTATCGGTGTGGAGAGGCCGGGCACAGGGCTTCGACGTGTTCGTCGAAGCCCAAATGCCCCTTGTGTACGGCGGCTGGAAAGCCGGCGGATCACCGCCTTGGGGGTAAGACATGTTCTGCCCCCAAGCGCCCATGAGTAGAAGGAGGAGGAGGGCGGCGCCAAGACCGCAGCCCGGGACCTCAAGAGCGGAGGCGGAGATGGAGGTCACCGAGGACGTCGTTGAGACCCCCATCCTCCAGGAAGAGGAGGCCGCGGGAGGGAAGTGCCCCGCGTAAGAAATAGATCCCAGCTCCAAGGCACTTAGTGCCGGGACGTTTTGGGGCGAAGAGCGGCGCACACCATCTGCGCCGCTGACAAAGCAGCGGAGTCACGCGCCTTTTGGCGTAGCGCGAGTCCGGCAACGGACCATTCACGGTCAGGGGGTCAGCGGGAACAAGGCCTCGCTGTTGTCCCCTTCCCCCTGTCCTGTGACGGACGGAGGAGCTGCTGGGGGTTTTTAGTGGGTAGGCCTGGGCCCACCGGTCCTGGGAGTCCCACATACCCTTGTGGTTTGGCTCGACCACAGGGGATGCGTAAACGCATTTTCCCCCTACCAAAAAAAAAAAAAAAAGGTACACGTAAGTCATGTAACACAATTGTACAGTATCTTAATAGTTTCAAATAAGAACTTGTGTTAATTAATAGGGGTCGATTTTTAGACTTCGTCGACCTCTAAAATCTGTTTTTGTTCATGTTGACCCCTAGGAAATCAATTTTAACTCTCGACCCCTTTGAGAAGATCTGCACAATTTGGATTTGAATTTATTTACGGTGTACTGTATCCTTCAAATCAAGCTCTTTCATTAAAACCCATTTTGGGGAGAGCTACACAAAAAATGTATAATCCTCCATTTTGTTGCAACGGCCATTTTAGATTAACAATAATACTAAATATGCATAATTGCATTGTCATCAAAACTAAAGGTGTTTGCCAGATTTTGCCAGAAACAACGCTTTATGAAATAGTGCCAACGACTTTTTTTTGCCAACTTTTTGTAGTTCGTGTGCGTTGCAACGTAGAACTCCATATGTTTTATTTTCCACCGTCTAAAAATCTGTCATCGATAGTCGGTCGTTTGCACTTCTATACTATTGAATTTGATTTGTATGTAATGAATAAACTCAAAAACTATTGGACCGATATCAAAAATTCTTTCACCATTAGGATGCTTCATTATCCCCGATAATACAAAGGCTACAATTATACGATAGGCTACAAAATTATTTTCTTACGGGAAAATATAAAATTCCCACGGGTAGACAAAAACAATGCGGGCGAAGCTGCAAAGCAAAGCTAGTGCATAATAAGAATGGATGGACGTGTCACTACTTGGCGATACCACGCGATACAAACGTTTGACGACACGGTTAGCGCAGAGGTCGAGTGATCGCCTACTGCGCAACGGGTTGCGGGTTCGATTCCCGCACGAGACAGATGTTTTGTATGGCCTACAGAAGTTTGTTCCGGTCTGGGCGTATGTGCATGTGATATTCTGTTTGTAACTGCACCCACGATACAGGAGAAAACCTAGTGTGGGGCGACGTTTTTTTTAAGAGAAAAAAAAATAAAAAAAATAAGAGAAACGTAGTCCCCTGTTTCCTTCCTGGATAATGGCACTAGTTGCTTTATTTTTTCCAATAAAATCAATGGCCACTATAAGCATGTTCCTATGTTTTCCTTTTTTTATTAAGTTAATTATTAAAAGAGACCTTCAAAAACCTAAAAAATTGACCTAATTTTCTGCTGTATTCAGACGTCCTGCAAACAAATTGAAGAAGACTTTATGAAAAAAGCAAAATATAGAAACATAGAGAAAGCCTTGCTACAATTTTTAACGCAAAAAGTATGTAATTAAATCGGTCAATTTTTCGCGGAGAAAACAGGGGACTTCGAAACGTATATTTTGTGTATGTACTTTTTATAGGTATTTTAGGTCCCAGCTGCAGTTGTCTCTATCGCGCTCAGTTCAGTTGTTCGGACACACAGCGCGACAGCAATACATTTTACAAATACCTATTTTTGAATTCTCTCGACCTTGGTGTTTCCTCTTAATTTAGTAATTTAAAAAATACATTGGGTAAGCCCTTGCGCACGCGGTGTGAAAACACCATAATAATTTTATCTCCATCATAGTATGATCTCTACCGTTGTAGAGTCGAACACTGGAATCACACACGTGCACAGTATCAGTGTCATATCAGTTAGTATCACAAAAGAAGTGTTGCCGAGGCGGTCGCGCGGTTCGCAACGCAAGGTGCTAGCCGCGAAATTAAAATGACTTTATTAACTTTCTTATTTATAGTGACATGTCTGTTTGGCGTTTCGCAACAGGTGGGTGTTACTGTTACCTTGTTAACGTTTTACTTATGTTGTGGAACCTGTTTTAATGCAAACGTTTTTCATTTGTTTTAGGTATTTCTCTGTGTTTACGTATGTTTACTTTATAGGAATAACAAGTTTAAATGTAATATTTTTTCTTAATATTATTTAAGACGTAGCGTATTGCAGACAATGAACACAAGTTTAATATTGAACTGAATGAATGAATGAATGACTTTCTTTACATTTTATGTTTTCAATTCAAGAGTTTGTTGAAAACGTCAGTATTTTAAATGCAACATTTTGCGAGGGATGGATGAATGAATGCAAAAATTGTAGTCGGTATGGTAGGTATGTAGCTGAAATTGAAGAGAATTTTTTACACCCGAAATTCCAACGGGAATTCCATACTGTCGCCATTTTTAGAGTTCTTATTAATATTATATAATTATATGATACTTTACATTTACATTTTTATCTAATCTCTGATTCTCGTTGTTAAACACTATCTAGGTAAGTGAATTTATATGCATGTAATTATTTAGTTAATTCGCTTTAAATGCATGATCTAAGCGTGTACTGAAATAGTCATCAAAATTATGTTAAATAATTTTGATGTCTCACCACTGGCACAAATGTATTTCTCTCTCAGCTTTATGGCTTTTGATAGAAGTTCGCTGTTGAGCACAGTTAATATTCTAAACTGTCACAGCCAAATTCAGTCAATCCACTCTATTATCAATTTGATTAACCTGATTACAGGTGCATGGGTATCACCTGCAAATAAATTCATACCTATCAAAATAATAAGATGAATATTTAGATTACACAGAAGACATATAGCAATAAAAACGTCGAATTTAATAAGCAATAAATAATTTACCTTTTTTTACAAAATAATTTCATAGAACTTAGATGTGTGTTTTTCTCTATTAGTTACTAAAAACTTAATAATAATAAAAGTGTACGTAAGAATGTAATTATACATTACAGAGATCAGTTCCAGCTGATAACAGTTACGTTGCAGCAGTTCTAGAGTACCAGTTTGTTGGCACTACCGCTGGTAACCTGGAGAATTATATTAAGTACATACAGCAGGCAGCCGAAAAGGTTAGTATATTTGTTTAATTAAGCTATTAGCTTAAAACCCAGTTTAAGTAAAACAGATTAGCGCCATCTCGCTCTCACCGTGGCTTTGAGGCGTCTTTTAATATTGCATCCAAGGTCTATGTTGCATCTCAATAATGAGACGGTGTTTTTGACAGACATTCCTTACATTTAGAGGACAAAGCCAGGACAAGCAAAAAGCTGGGCGTCCTGAACAGAGCAAAGCAGTATTTCACTGCTAGCCCGCGGCTAATGCATTATGAAGCACAAATTCGCCCGCTTAAGGAGTACTGCTCGCACCTCTGGGCAGGAGCACCCAAATATCAGCTCGACCCTCTTGACTCCCTGCAAAGGCGTGCATTCCGCATCGTTGGTGATCTCAATATCACGGCCACATCGGAGACGCTGGAGCAAAGAAGAGATTTTGATTCTTTCTGCGTGCTCTATCGGCTCTTTAACGGAGAGCACTTCGAGGAACTGTTTGTAATTGTGTCTTCGTCACCTTTTTACCATTACACCAGAGTTCATCCGTATTATCAGCAGGGCAATTATGGATCTTTCATATGACATGGTATAAATTTGAGAAAAGGAAGTCTTGAAATGCTGCATTTCGTGTTACCGATCTCCAATGATATCATCACTATGGCATAATTTCAATGATGTCATCATTAAATAATGAAAAAAATGATCAAAAATATGACCGGAAAACGTATTTTTCGTTTTGCACTATGATATCATATGATATCATTTGCAAAACCATGAGATCGGTAATAGGCCCTCAGAAACCGATCAGAGGGCCTATTACCGATCTCATGGTTTTGCAAATGATATCATATGATATAAAATTGCGAAACGAAAAATACGATTTTCGGTCAGATTTTTGATCACTTCTTCATTATTTAATGATGATATTATTGAAATTATGCCATAGTGAAGATATCATTGGAGATCGGTAATACGAAATGCCGAATTTCATGACTTCTTTTTCTCAAAATTATACCATGTCATACGATGAAAGATCCATAATTGGCCTGCTGGTTTAGTACAGTAAGGTTTCAGCGTTCATTTCTTCCACGTACGTATAGATTCTGAAACGAACTCTCAGCTGCGGTGTTTCCTGAGCGCTAAGATATGTCCAACTTTAAACGAGGTTTAAATAGAGCACTTCTCTCCAGGTTGGCGTAAACTGAGCTATGCCCCTGGCCCATATGCCCATTTGCAGATGTCCATGAGCGTCGCTTACCACTTACCGTTAGGTGGGCCACTGGCTCGTCAGCCACCGATAGCAATAAAAAAATGCAAGCCTAGGTTTTTTGTCCAAAAGACCCGGGTCCTACGTCACACCCAAGTGGGCGGCTTAGTCCACTTAGCCCCTTGTCAACAGCGGCCCTACCACCTATCTCCTACCGAACACTCGCTATCGCTTTCGTGACATTAGAACAATAGTTCTAATGTCACCTGTGACATTTAAACTATTGTGTCACGAAAGCGATAGCGAGTAATCGCTTTGAAATAGGCGGTAGGGCCGGCGATTCCTCCGCCACAAAAAGGTCCACTGCCGCCGCTACCGGGACGTCAGCGAGATTTCCTCGAATCTCACTATCATGGGATGCGTATGCGTTATTAATTTCTTTGTGTCAATTTGGTATAATCTGATTTTCAAGTTCGCCTAATCGAAAGCAGACTAAAAAGTCGTCTAAAATAAAAAAATGTACAATCGTCTTAACACAAAGATAACATTTTAAGAACTTGATATGAATTGAAGATTTTTATGCTATTGACGTGTACCGTATTCGCAAGATTTATGTTGATTGGCAAGTTCCACCAGCGAGATAAGAGAAACCTCATAACTTCAAACAGACAGATCGCGTGATTTTTCACAAATCTCTTCTAGGTCAGGCTTCTAGGTTATGCTGAGTCACGAATTTTACTCTTTCTGTTCTTTTGCATTGCAATATGGCTGATTATTGCTTAGCATCAATGGACATCCCAAGTAGCAAAAAAGTCCTATAATAAAAATTATAGGACTATCAAGACTAATACAACTCTTATACCAGCACTGGCAACGACTTCTATTCTTATAATAGCATTCGATAAGCTTTGATATACTCAAGATTACTTGTTTTAAAAACTACGGCTTATAGTACACTACAGGATTAAGTTATAAATCTTGTTATACTCAAGATAACTTGATCTTATGAGTAAGGTTTATAGTTCACTACAAAACTAAGTTTAAAGACTGTTATAGGACGTATGTGCATGTAGCAAGACTAATAGTCTTTGTAAAATTTCTGATTCTGTAGTAGCATTTAGTGAGAGTACTAGATTTTATTACATACTTAGGGGAGACCTTAATAAGATTGTGAATATAATAGACTTGATCAGAACTATTATAAAAGTAAATGTAAAATGGAGGCGGATAGTTCTTATTACAATTGAAATAAGCGCTTTTATGCTTATAACAGTCCTAACACGCTCTCAGGCGAGAACTTTTTTAAATATGGCGAATATTAGATAAATTATATTTTTATAAATTTATTTATACAATTGTGTAACGTTCGATTTATAGAGGCGTATTAAGAATAGTATAAAAATAGCATATATATCAACATTGAATATTACTTCCCAATGATTTCACACCCTATACCTATCTATTGACATTCTCACAAACTATGCTGTCATGAATGGTAATATTAAAAGTTATGTTAAATGAATCCTGTACTTATTTAAATTTAAATTTCAATGATCGCTCATGATGATAAACATAAACGCATATGACAAGTTTTAGAAAATATACTTATAACCAATAACGAAGTATATTACTAGGACATTTTAAACAAAATTTGTTTAGTAAAGAGCTTATATGAGACGCTTATAGAAGTTATCATACTTATAAAGATTGTGTGTCTATAATTATTAGACTCATTATACTTCTCTAATGCTATTACAAGTACATTATGGAAGTTAATAACATTCTGTAAGTTGATTATACGATTATTATAAAAGCAAAATGCTCCTATAAGTGTGCCCAAATCCAGGGTTGTAACAAACTATAAGTATCTTATAAGCTTGTCTTATAGATAATCATAAGCACATAATTTGCTAGTTGGGATGTTTTCATTTTTCACAACCATAATTTCTAACGTTATAAGATTTTTTCGGATTTTTGAATTGATTATTTAACAAAATATTCGAGAAAGACCTCAAGATAAAATCAGTTACCTACGTTGTTTAAAAAAGTCACCAATGTCACTTGCTAAATAAACATCAATATTACTTACATTTTAATTCATTTCGTCAAATGCATTTAACCACCATAAATTCTTCAAACGACGAACCACGTATTCTACCTAAACACTTTTAGAAAGACCAACTTTTTACGTAATGTACTACACTCGCGAGCAAAAGTTTGGAATCAGTTACTTGAAATTGGTTGCGCGTTATCTTGAGTAGTTAATACTTTTTTAATAATCGTAAAAATTACATCATCATCAAAGGTTCAACTCTTTACTTTTAAACTGATACCGAATTCATTAAAAACAAGCCAGTATTTATGGAGCCATTCCACATTAAGTGAAGGTGTATCGAAAAAGACGTGTTTCAATTGTTTGATACGTCACGAGTTGCGACCTATTGACCCCCTATAAAAGCACCTGTTATTGGATTTTCTTTATCAGTCGACTTTCACACGTTGACCGGTACACATCTCCGCCACTTTTGACCCTTTACCTTGTACGACAATGGAGACAACACCTACAGAAGCAGCACAAATCGTAGTCCTATTGCAAGAAGTTCTCAGCCAGCGGGTTGTCGCTCGTCGGCTCCACATAAGCCAATCCTGTGTTTCGAAAGTTTATAAGCGCTTTCGGGAGACTGGTGGCTTTATCTCGAGACCAAGATCTGGACGGCGCCGGTGCACATCGGAGAGGGATGACCGTTTTATCGTGTCAACCTCTCTCCGAAATCGGCATTTGACTGGTGTCGACGTCCAACAGGAGCTCCGAGATGTTCGTGGGGTAGCAGCCAGCGAGTGGACAGTTCGTCGACGACTCAAGCAAGCGAATTTGACTCCAAAAAGGCCTGCCACAGGCCCGAAACTCACGGCAGCTCACCGACAAACACACCTTCAGTTTGCTCGCACCCATCTTGATTGGGAGGTTGAGCAATGGAGGCAAGTCCTGTTCTCCGACGAAAGCAGGATATGTTTGCACGGTAGCGACAGAAGAGGACGGGTCTACAGGCGGCCTGGGGAGCGATTTGCACAGTGCTGTGTCGCTGAAACAGTGGCTTATGGGGGCGGCTCTTGTATGATGTGGGCTGGCATTTCCTTCGATGGTAAAACCGAGCTTGTTTTCGTGCCTGGCGGGGGACGAGGAGGCGGTCTAACTTCGGACCGGTACATTTCCGATATTCTCCTGGAACATGACGTTCCCTATGCGGTATACATCGGTGATCACTTCCTCCTTATGCACGATAACGCTCGTTGTCACACTGCCCGTGTAACAACGGAATACCTCGAAGAAGTCGGTATTGCCACATTGGACTGGCCAGCGCTCAGCCCTGACTTGAATCCCATTGAGCACGTGTGGGATGAACTGAAGAGGAAGGTTCGTTCCAGAACTCCTGCTCCTTCATGTCTGAATGAGCTGAAATCAGCGTTGATTGAGGAGTGGGAAGGTATTCCACAAGAATCAATTCAGAAGCTGATCAGGTCTATGAAGAATCGTCTTGGAGCAGTTATTAGGGCGAGGGGAGGGAACACAAAATATTGACACTTGTTTTTAAAGATAAATAAAAATTTTATTTAATAATTTTTGTTGTTTTATTCATTCATTATTTTTCCCTATTTCCTTGTTTTCCTACCTCCTTCACTTAATCCGGGATAACTCCACAATTACGGGCTCGATATGAATTAATTTTATATCGATTTAAAGTGGACAGTTGCACCTTTAACATGATGTCATTTTTATGATTATTAAAAATTTATTTAGTAAGCAAGATCACGCGGAACCTATTTCAAGTAACTGATTCCAAACTTTTGCTCGCGAGTGTATATTGCGATGCAATTACATTACATAGGTACAGGGTTACTAGAAATGTAACGCATTCCTGTTATGACAAAAGAAACGAGTATGACTAAGTAATACTCGTGCCCCAAAAATGTATGGATTTTGTGTTATTCGAGATTTTATTGTTTTTTGTCAATATTCAAATGTGACCATTTTATATCGAAAATAAACGTTCAATATAAAAAAGTACATTGCCGATGTGAAAATAAATTACCGATAGAAGGCAATCTGTGTTATCAGAATCAGTATTATGAAAATAACCAATAAATTTCCAGAAACTAAAGTCCATTTCATAATAATGGTCTCCAAATATTGTAACGCCTAACGTTACACTATTGTATATAAATTTTCTACACTAACAAATACATAATAACAATACAATCATTCTACAAAACAACTATACTAATAAAAAATACTAACTTCATTACTAAATAATATACAACTTGAATGATTCGGTCTTCCATAATACCCTTATTAACATTAATGGGTCAAAAAGGAACGCATTTAGTTCACATTTTTATCGCATCTGCACGAAGTGGCGCTGAGGTTCATGTCTGAGGGTGCGCGCGTATTCGCGCTCTTTTTGGAGAAAATTTTCTACTTGTGCTGGATTCGCAAGACTATCCTACTAAACAATTAACTAAATACTAATCTTTTATAAGTGGATTGTAATTAGTATTCTTTAATAGTACGCGCTGCTTGTTTTGCACTAAATTGCAAAATAATTACTATTGTAAATAACTTGTTTTAAACGAAACCCCGTATTGGGTAAGTGTTGTTTGATATTTTAATTAGTTCTAAGTGTATGTGTGTTATAATATTAAAAATTAACAATATACCTTCTTACCAATAATAATTTACTTATTTAATATCTTATGTTAGTGAATGTCTTGGTTTTTAAATTTAAGTGTGTCTTAATATTAATTCAATTCAATATTGGATTTCCTTATAGCTAAAAATCTTATTTCCCATAATATAACTAATTTTATAACAAATTATTTCTATGTCAACGTCCCTTGTCAAGCTGGCTGATAATGTGTAGTGTTTTCTGTAAATAAAATTGTAAATAAACTGATAGTGTACAGAATTCTGGTGTAAAATTCTATGTTTTAACTAATTGGTAAAATAAGTTCTTTTTCATTGTTAACTGTTAGACAATGCACCTAAATGCTTAAATATCTATATAAATATTATTGTGCTAACATCATAATAACTAAATTATGCTTGCTTGCCATTCCCTGTTGGGACAAAATAATATCAGTTTGCTTGACACGGAGCGTTGCAGTCAGTATGGGAAAATCGGACATTTCTTAAAGTGTCCAAAAACCTGTTTCCAGGGTTCTTTGTATACCTAGAAGTATACAAACTTATTGCGGCTTCACTGATCACCTGCTGCCTACCTTCTTCTGCTGCCTACCGTCTTCTGCTGCCTACCTTCTTCTGCTGCCTACCTTCTTCTGCTGCCTACCCTTCGCCTGCTGCCTATCCTTCACCTGCTGCCTACCTTCTCCTGCTGCCTACCCTTCGCTTGCTGCCTACGCTTCACCTGCTGGCTACCTTTCCCTGCTGCCGTCAAGCACGAACCGGATCCTATCCCAGGGGAGTGGCTTTTAAAACTAAAACTCGGAGCTATTGGAACCCAACCTGAGACTATTACTTATCTACCTACACTTTCATTTTTAATAATAATTTTTTATGTTTTTTTTATTAGTTTTATTTTCCTACACCTACTTGTAGCCCTAAGTGTTACAATGGCGCCCAACTGGTAGAAAATAGCTCCGAGTTCTTTTTGACCTTGCATACTTTTGGTTATTTTTGGTGTTGGCTTTCTTGTTAGTTTTAAGTTTTATTTTTAATATAGTTTTAATATTTTTACAACACTTACCTAACACAATGTCTTCGTATCCTATTAAATACCTGTCTCTACAAAAAGCAGAACTTCAATATGAAGTTGCTGTTCGCGGTACTACACCTGGCGACACAGTCCAGGAACTCAGAAAGCAAATAGTAAATTTAGCTGTTAGTTTTCCATCTGAAGATATTTTAGAATCCCACTTAGAACCTATCGAAGACCTTAATGGTCTAAATGCGACCTTAGTTAAGAACCAAACTAATATTCAAAATTTGAAGACTAAAATTGATAAAAGCTTATTTTCTCGCACAGAAAATACTTTAAATCATATTTACCACAGATTAAACAGAATCGTTTGCAATACTGCAGACACTAACCTTCTCTATAATAACTGTTTGACTGAATTTAAATCTCAATACAAAGAATTAAATTCAATGAGACAGACCGCTAAACTACTTCCTTCAACTTCATCTCAAAATGACTCCACACCTATTACTACACCTGTAAATATTTCATGCGAACGTAACTTAGCTGTAGAAATTAGTAAATTTAAGTATTCTGGGACAACATGTGTACGTACTTTTATTCAACAAATTGATGAATTTATAGAGTCTCGATGCATTAGTTCTGATAAAATTATGTCTCTAGCTTATGAAATTTTTACTGGTGACGCTCTTCATTGGTTTCGTTGCATTAAGACTAGTATGACGACTTGGGACGATGTTGTCAATCTTTTAAAACAAGATTTTAGTCCTAGTGACTATGACTATCGTTTAATGTCTGAAATTCGCTCACGTACACAAGGCGAATTAGAAAATATCACTATCTACCTATCCATAATGCATGGTATGTTTTCTCGTTTAACACATCCTCCATCTGAAGAGGAAAAGCTAGAAATACTACTACACAATATAAGACCCTGTTACGCTAGTACTTTAGCTGCGAGTCCTAAAATTAATAGTATCGATTCCTTGAGAGTTATTTGTCGTAATTTTGAAACCATACAAATGCGTATGCAGTGGTTTCATGAACCACCTAAAATTAGTACAGATACATTGGCACCAGATTTTGCATACAATAGACCATCTACTAGTAATAAAAATGTTTACTTTACTAAACCTAATTACTATAATAATCCTAATACTAAACCTACCTATGAAAAACAAACAACTTATAATGTATATAGTAGAGATAGTTACAAACACAATTTAAGATCTGATTCTAAACCTAATTTTAATAGTGCAGCTCCTATATATGCAATATCAAGTACTGCAGACGCTGACAATCACACAGTTAGTAATTATTGTCCTAGATGTAGGGTAAACACACATTCTTTAAAACAATGTCAAGAACCTAGATATTTAATCTGTTTTAAATGCGGAAAAAAAGATGTTACTTATCCTAATTGTACTACTTGTCATAATCATAACGTCGAACAAAAAAACTAAACAAGACGGATTGCGGTGAAAATAACAAAATAGAAAATAGAAAGAACTTCGATATTAAAGACTGGAAGGCGTGGCTTAACACAGTTTCTAAATTTTTTTGTTGTTATTCCGTCACCTCAATCCGTAATAATAATACTATTACTAATAATAGGCCTTATCTTTCTGTAAATATCAATGATATATCTATAACTGGATTACTAGATTCAGGTTCTTCAGTAACTCTATTAGGTAATGGCTCTCATGAACAGTTTATTAATGCTGGTTTCAAACTGAATGAGTGTGAGCCACTAAAATTTATTGCTGCTGGTGGTCAAAAACTACAGTCTACTAGTTTTATTTACTTACCGATAAAGTTTAGAGATCAACTGCATATAATCACTAGTTATGTAATACCAGAAATTCAAAATTCACTTATATTAGGTATGGACTTTTGGAGAATTTTTGGCCTTTTTCCTAACCATTTAGATTCAATAGTACTGTCTAATGCTAACAATTCTATTACCGAAATAGCAACTAATTCAACTGAACATCTACACACCTATGATCATCTTACCGATACTCAGAAAAAAGTTGCTGATGAAATCATAGCTAATTTTAAAAATATCTCATATGAAACCCGTGGCTTAGGACGCACTTCATTAATTACTCATAGCATTGACACTGGTAATGCTAGTCCTATTCGTCAACGATACTACAGAATGTCTCCGGAGAAACAACGGATTTTAGTTGAACAGCTGGATGAAATGTTGAAGGATGACGTTGTTGAACCTACAGAAAGTCCGTGGTCATCTCCTGTTCTTCTTACTCCTAAAAAAAATGGAGAATTAAGGTTTTGCTTAGACAGTCGAAAACTAAACTCTGTAACTGTTAAAGATGCCTATAGCTTGCCGTATATAGCTGAAATAATGGACAACCTACGCGATGCAAAATACCTCTCTAGTCTTGACCTTTCTAAAAGTTTTTGGCAAATTTTAATTAAAAAAGAGGATAGATGTAAGACAGCTTTTTATATACCGTCTAAAGGTACCTTCCAATTTAAGTGTATGCCCTTTGGCTTGACTAACGCTCCAGCTACGCAGCAGCGATTATTGGATTCCTTGTTCTATGGTCCAGAATTTGAGCACAAAGTATTCGTCTTCGTTGATGATATTATTATTGTATCTTCTACATTTGAACAACATATTTCTCTTCTGCTTCGCGTTCTAGAAAAACTACAGACAGCTAACCTAACTATTAAGTTTGATAAAAGCCAATTTTTTAGACAACAACTCAAATACCTAGGATATGTTGTAGACTCTAACGGCCTGCATGCTGATCCCGAAAAAGTAGAGGCAATCGTTAACTATCCGGCTCCTACTAACCGAAAAGAAGTGAGACGTTTTCTTGGTACAGCATCATGGTATCGCCGCTTTATTCCTAATTTTAGTTCCCTTGCTTCTCCTTTAAACAAATTAACTTCACAAGGCAAAAATGCTCCGCCTTTTGAATGGTCAAGTGAAGCTGACACGGCTTTTCGGAATCTTAAGGAATGTCTTATCTCCCCTCCTGTTCTATCTTGTCCAGAATACTTATTACCATTTGATGTTCACACAGACGCAAGCGATTATGGCATTGGCGCTGTTCTTACTCAGACTGTAAATGGCCAAGAAAAAGTAGTGGCTTTTATGAGTAAATCACTATCAAATCTAGAAAGAAATTATAGCGCTACCGAGCGTGAAGCATTAGCTGTTCTCACTGCAATTGAGCATTGGCGTTGTTATTTAGAAAATGGGCAGAAATTCACTGTATATACTGACCATTCTGCACTGAAATGGTTTTTAAACTTAAATAACCCTACCGGTCGTCTAGCTCGATGGGGTGTACGGTTATCTGCATATAACTTTGATATTAAACATCGCCGTGGTGCTGATAATGTTGTGCCAGATAGTCTATCTCGTGCTGTTCCTATCACTGCAATAGATACCCATCCCAATAATTCTAGTTCACCCGTTCAAAATACTACTGATTCTTGGTTTATCAATATATATAATGGTTGCTTAAAATCCCCTACTTCCTTCTTAAATTACATGATTTCTAATAATAAACTGTACAGGTATGTCAAAAGCTTAAACCCATTGACTAAGGAATTTCAGTGGAAAGAGGTTATACCCCTTGAGCGTCGACGAGAAATAATTTTTGAAAACCATTCTAACCCAACTTCAGGTCACTTTGGCGTATATAAAACATTAAAACGCTTGTCTCTGAAATATTTCTGGCGTAAAATGCACGGCGACGTTTCTGAATTTATATCTAACTGCACTATCTGTAACTCCCACAAACATCCTAATCATTCTCCTCTTGGTACTATGGGTCGTCCTAAAGACTGCTCAAGACCTTTTCAAATGATAAGTATGGATCTAGTAGGACCCTTGCCTCCAACTAGAAAACAAAACACTTTTATCTTAGTAATTACTTGCTGCTTTTCTAAGTATGTTTAGTCTTCCCTTTAAAACGTGCTACTTCTGAAGCAATAACTCAAATACTTGAAAATCAAGTATTCTTAGTTCATGGTGTCCCTAGCACTATACTCATGGATAACGGAAAGCAGTTTATCAGTAACACGTTTACAAACCTATGCTCTGCCTACAAAGTACCGAACGTCCACTATACTCCAAAGTACACTCCTCAAGTGAACACAGTGGAACGCTATAACAAGACCTTAATAACTGCTATATCTTCCTTTATTGACAATGACCACCGGTCGTGGGATACTAATATTTCAAAAATACAGTTTGCCTTGAATTCTTCTGTCAGTGAGGTGACTGGATTTACGCCATCATTTTTAGTTTACGGACGCGAACTTGTCCACTGCGGTTCCCACTACTCAGATTCCGATATTGAAGACGACATAATATTTACACCTCGCGATGAATATGCCGAGAACATTGGACATCTTCGTAAAATTTTTGATAAAGTGAAGCTTTCTCTTTTTAACGCTCATTCACGCAACTCTACTCATTATGATTTGCGACGTAGGAATTTTGAATTTAATGTGGGCGATTTAGTGTGGAAACGTACTTACTACCAGAGTGACAAGGATAATAGATTCTCTAAAAAGCTAGCACCTAAATTTATTCAGTGCAGGGTTATTTCTAAAAAAGGTCCACTAGTGTATGATCTCGAGGACTTGAATGGCAGAAACTTGGGAACATGGCACATAAAGGATTTAAAACTTGTCAACTATAGTAATAAGTAAATAGTTTATTATAGTGAATTTTACTTAGGTAAAATCCTAACCTAACAAGGGGGGTATGTAACGTCTAACGTTACACTATTGTATTAGGTTGGGGAAAAAGTCTTTTCGCATTATAGTATGTATAAACTTGTAATAAAATCTCTTTGGCTATACTATTTGTATCTGGCTGGTTTTGGTATCATTGAAAGTTTAAATTTTAAAGAACATAATTCCAAATTCAAATTAGGAAAATGTGTGATTTTCATTTGTTTTTCGTACCGCCAAGATGAGTGAATCTAATGAAGAAATTCGATACATTTTAAAATTTTACTACAAAAAAGGTAAAAATGCAAAGCAAGCCGCGAAAAAAATTTGCGATGTTTATGGACCTAGTGCAGTGTCTGTGAGAGTAGCACAAATTTGGTTTAAGCGTTTTCAATCCGGAAATTTTGATGTCAAAGATGCACGTCGCTCTGGTCGCCCTATTACAGATAAAATGGATGCCATTTTTGAAAAAGTGGAGCAAGATCGGCATGTCAGTAGTTATGACGTAGCTGAAGAACTGGGAATTGACCCCAAAACAGTTTTGGCGCATTTGAAAAAAACTGGGTACACAAAAAAGCTCGACATTTGGGTACCTCACGAGCTCACTGAAGGAAACCTAATGAACCGTGTACTCATTTGTGATTCTTTATTACGACGTAATGAAACCGAACCATTTTTGAATGAAACTGAACTCTACTGCGAACAACTGATGAGATTAAAGCAAGAAGTTGAGAGAAAGCGGCCGGAATTAATCAATAGAAGGGGTGTGGTTTTTCATCATGATAACGCTAGACCTCACACATCTTTAGCCACTCAGCAAAAATTAAGAGAGTTTGGCTGGGAGGTGTTAATGCATCCGCCGTATAGTCCTGACCTTGCACCTTCAGATTTCCACCTGTTTCGGTCTCTTCAAAATTCTTTAGGCAGTGTCAGGTTAACATCACGAGAGGACTGCCAAAACCACTTGTCGCGGTATTTTGACCAGAAGTCCCAAAATTTCTATAGCAATGGGATCATGTCCCTACCTACAAGATGGCAAAAAGTTATCGAACAAAATGGTACCTACATACTTTAGTTAAATGTAAATAAACTATATTAAAAAATGTTTTGAATTTTCTTAAAAAATGCGAAGAAACTTTTTCCCCAACCTATTATATAAATTTTCTACACTAACAATTACATAATAACAATACAATCATTCTACAAAACAACTACACTAATAAAAAATACTAACTTCATTCTACATAATATACAACTTGAATGATTCGGTCTTCCATAATACCCTTATTAACATTAATGGGTCTTAAAAAAGGAACGCATTTAGTTCACATTTTTATCGCATCTGCACGAAGTGGCGCTGAGGTTCATGTCTGAGGGTGCGCGCGTATTCGCGCTCTTTTTGGAGAAAATTTTCTACTTGTGCTGGATTCGCAAGACTATCCTACTAAACAATTAACTAAATACTAATCTTTTATAAGTGGATTGTAATTAGTATTCTTTAATAGTACGCGCTGCTTGTTTTGCACTAAATTGCAAAATAATTACTATTGTAAATAACTTGTTTTAAACGAAACCCCGTATTGGGTAAGTGTTGTTTGATATTTTAATTAGTTCTAAGTGTATGTGTGTTATAATATTAAAAATTAACAATATACCTTCTTACCAATAATAATTTACTTATTTAATATCTTATGATAGTGAATGTCTTGGTTTTTAAATTTAAGTGTGTCTTAATATTAATTCAATTCAATATTGGATTTCCTTATAGCTAAAAATCTTATTTCCCATAATATAACTAATTTTATAACAAATTATTTCTATGTCAACGTCCCTTGTCAAGCTGGCTGATAATGTGTAGTGTTTTCTGTAAATAAAATTGTAAATAAACTGATAGTGTACAGAATTCTGGTGTAAAATTCTATGTTTTAACTAATTGGTAAAATAAGTTCTTTTTCATTGTTAACTGTTAGACAATGCACCTAAATGCTTAAATATCTATATAAATATTATTGTGCTAACATCATAATAACTAAATTATGCTTGCTTGCCATTCCCTGTTGGGACAAAATAATATCAGTTTGCTTGACACGGAGCGTTGCAGTCAGTATGGGAAAATCGGACATTTCTTAAAGTGTCCAAAAACCTGTTTCCATAGTTCTTTGTATACCTAGAAGTATACAAACTTATTGCGGCTTCACTGATCACCTGCTGCCTACCTTCTTCTGCTGCCTACCGTCTTCTGCTGCCTACCTTCTTCTGCTGCCTACCTTCTTCTGCTGCCTACCCTTCGCCTGCTGCCTATCCTTCACCTGCTGCCTACCTTCTCCTGCTGCCTACCCTTCGCTTGCTGCCTACGCTTCACCTGCTGGCTACCTTTCCCTGCTGCCGTCAAGCACGAACCGGATCCTATCCCAGGGGAGTGGCTTTTAAAACTAAAACTCGGAGCTATTGGAACCCAACCTGAAACTATTATCTACCTACACTTTCATTTTTAATAATAATTTTTTATGTTTTTTTATTAGTTTTATTTTCCTACACCTACTTGTAGCCCTAAGTGTTACAATATGTAATTTTTTCTCGTAATTAAAAAAATCCCTAAAATGTTCTATTTTTAAAAAACAAAATATCAATAACTCAAAAACCCTTAGCGAATCACATTACACAATCAGTTGCTTATGATCTCATCAAACTCAAACTCAAAAATCTTTATTCAATATAGACCTTTACAGGTACTTATTGACGTCAAAAAAAAACATAAAAATCTTCAACTAAGAATCTAATTAACTAAATTATTTAATCCTTGTATGTATACACACCCCAACCATTATTAAGATGTGTGCAAATACAAGTAAAATGAAAAAAGTTGACTTTACACCTGTCTATAACGTTTTAACAGAAATACTTCACAATTCCAGTAATATACCAAATAAAGGTCCATATCCTGTACAACTCGTGCGGTTAAAGAATGGGATTAGAAATGGCGACGCATGTATACACTTCTCGCTCGCACACTGTTTCCGCCTAATACCGGCTACAGACTCACGCGAGAAGTCTCGGCGAGAACTGGCGCGAGAACCGAGAAGGTATCCACACTCAGCGATCTTCTCGCTTACATTCTCGGACGTTCGATAGTGCTACTGACTTGGTATAGTATGCGTTAGCAGATTATAATCTCGTTAACACGAAAATTAAAAATAAGAAAAAGAAGGCCTAGACGATGGTGGTTTTTACAAAGTATTTTTTTATAGAAAACTTTTTCCATCCCACAAAATGGGCTCTGCGTGAAAATATTCTATAAACTTTAACTCTGTTTCATTGTTCCTAATTTTTTACACGTATGTCCAAAATTACTTAACTAAAATGATTAACGAAAAATCTTCGTAAATTAATTTTTTTTTCTAAATGATATTTATCACTAATTATCAGATGAGAGACTATGTTTAATCAAAGAGTATACAATAACTGTGTATACTGATATGCATATATCACAGACAATATAACTAGTCAAAATAAAATATTAACAGACGACCACAAAGTACTTTTTCAATAGAATTACTGTCACGAGATAACATGCAATCTACGCCACGATCGCAGTCGCACTGAGAACAAACGAGAATGTGATAGTGTTCTCTTTTCTCGCCCGAGAAAGCCTTTGAAGCGGGCAAAAAACCGACACCGATCGGAGAACAGGCGAGTCCGAGAACGAGAAGGCGAGAAACCCATCACATTCACGCTTCTCGGGGGTTCTCGGCGTGAGTCTGGACTTGGAGGCGCCTTAATAGCGTTCGAGCGAGAAGTGAATACATGCACTGCCATTTCTAATCTCATTCTTTAACCGCACGGGTTGTATACATATACATATTACATTTTTCAGAATGCCGATATAGTGGTTTTTCCCGAAATGACGCTGACCATGAGAGATCCTGTGGATGTACCAATAAATAGCCTCCTGAAAGACTACCCTGTTCCTGCATTGCATGAAAATTTATATCATACGGTACGGTTTTTACTTTTCTTCATCTGTATTTAAATTTTTTATTCTCCCGACAATCTCTCTTAATAAAAATTTCGGCTACCAATTTACAACAATTTAGTTAATGGTACGATGATGGTAATTTAATACTTAACCAGAGGGAGACTCTGTGCCAGGGTCGTCTACTTGGGTACCTCCATCTCACCTATTTCTGCCGCAAAGGAGCAGTGCAAGCATTGATGTGTTCCGGTTTGAAGGGAATTGGCAGTGAAATTACTGGGTAGGGTGTATCGTGACTTTACATCGTCAAATTGTGTCAAATGTGAAATGACGTTATAAGTAAGTTAGTGTAAAAGTTTATTTATTCTTTTTAGCGCATTTAAATAAAAGCTTGTTTTTAAAAAGGTTTTCTTACATTTAATTTATTTTTTACTTTTTAGTTATCACTGGACACGTTTCTCAGTCAGTTCATCTCATTCAACGCATCATTGTTGCAAGGTCGTTTGCCGGAACGTCTATACAGAATTTCAGCTCAATCGGTTTAAGATATCTACTTCAAAATTGATTTTTAGCTTTAGAAGTACGACATATTGGATTAATAGTGACATCACTTAATTTTTCAAGTTATTCTTAGCACGACCTTTTATTTGATACCCATATTATAGGAGTGCATTAAAAATAATTGGTCCGCCATCTTGGGTATGCAGCCATCTTGGATTTAGAATGACGTCACACAGTTAACCGTGCATTTTCATCCAAACTGTGTGTATACAAAATTTCAGCTCAATGTTAAAGATATCTACTTCAAAATTGATTTTCAAGCTTTAGAAGTTCGCCATATTGGATAAATAGTGACGTCACATTATTTTTCGAGTTACTCTTAGCAAGACCTTTTATTTGATACCCATATTGTAGGGGTGCATTAAAAATAATTGATCAATAGTTAACCATGCATTGTCATCCAAACTGAACGTTTATGCAAAATTTCAGCTCAATCGGTTAAAGATATCTGCTACAAAATTGAGTTGCAAGATTCCACCCGAACATACATACTTACATACATTGCAAGTTAAATAAAAGCTTGTAATAAGATCTCGTAATTTTTATATACCGGATTATTTTTTGCAGCAGGAGCCAAATTTTGTGTGCTTGTTTAGTTAGACAAGCAAAATGAACAACTTCTTTTACTATGGGACCAAACACGAAATCGCGAAAAAAAATCAGCTGTTACATACATTTAGGTTCAGTGGATGTTGAACATTTGTATGGAAAAGCGGATTTTTTATCGCAATTTCGAGATTGGTCCCATAGTAAAAGATCTTCATTTTGCTGGTCTGAACAAGCACATAAAATTTGGCTCCTGCTGGAAAAATAGCCCGGTATAGATCACAAACGATCTTTATCTTCGTGGCAGCAAACCCACATTTAACCTCGCCCAGTCGCTCATATTCAATAAAACCTATTTGAACTTTATATTTTTAGGTGCTAGTGTCCATATCACAGGCAGCTCGTGAGCACCAGATTTACGTGGTGATCAACATCGAGGAATCTATGGATTGCACAGCTCCCATCAACGAGAGCTGTCCCGAGGCTAAGCGTTATCTTTTCAATACGAATGTGGTATTCGATCGGAGCGGAGCTGTTGTAGACAGGTAGTTTTTGTTTCTATATAATCGAGACATACAACAATATCTCTAGATTGCCGTATAATCTATGTAAATCCTATCCAATCTATATATACTGATACTTGATTAAAGGAAAAGTTCATTCATTCTATATTGATTTTCAATGGGGGTGTCCGGACCCCAAGCCCCCCTCCTACCTACGTCAATGCCCTATGGTAAGAGAAGGTTGGTGCAATTAGCCATATAGGTGTTATAAAATCGATGATTGGTTTATGATTGCAGGTATCGCAAAATCAATCTGTTCGGCGAGGTCACCCGCACTCCAGCTCTCACCCCTGACCTGGGCGTGTTCCACACCGACTTCGGCGTGAAGTTCGGCCACTTCATCTGCTTCGACCTGATGTTCCAAGTGCCTGCGGTGCAGGCGGTGGACACGTTAAACGTCACCGACATCGTGTTCCCTACAATGTGGTTCTCCGAGTTGCCTTATTTGAGTGGTCAGTATACTTAGTTCCTCCGACGAACCTTATGAGCGCATTAGATAACGACAATATGCTAGGTCAGCTCCCCTCTGGGGGCCTGAAACGAGTTAACCTGCCCCCCCCCCTTTTTTTCGGGGGGAAATGCGTGACCGCACCGTACCCGCCGTTTGGCTAGACGGCGAGCGTGTGTGGGGCTCTCCCGGCAGAGTGCCAGGCCTACCCACTAAAAGCCCCCAGTGTTCTACCTGCCCTTATGGGCGCGGTAGGTAAGGTCCACACTGCGACCACTATCCTCGCGCCCGGGCAAGCCCAACCACGCGGTCGGGCTCTCGCTAAGGGGGGATTGCCCGAGAACACCAGGGCAATCAACCTGGTGACCCCCAATAGGCGATGAGCCATCTAGCTTATTTATAGTGCTGGGCCTGTCTCCAAGGGGTGCGGTCGATGAATTGGCCTTTCGATCCCCAACATACGGCCACTAGGGGAGGGGGGGAGTAGAGAGAGGAAGAGCCGCTGGTGAACCGGGTCATACGGCATATCCCCGCATACCCCGCCAAGGGGCGGCCTAGTCAACTTAGTCCCTTGGCATCATAACAGATTCCCCTACCTCAAAAAAATGGACAGCCCCTCTAGACAAGATGCCTTTCGATTATCGCTAGTTAAATGGATAATGTATGAGATTTGGCAATTGCACTCGAAAGCTAAGCGAACTTTGACTTTTGTCCTTTTAGCAATGGCGGTTATCGAAAAAGACCTTGTCTTGGGGTAAATGGTTTATGAAGGATTGAAGGTGTGAAGTAGAGTAGTAACGCCTTTTTATAAAAGAGTAAAGGGCTTATTGTGTAGATTCAACTTTTTTTTTTGTTCATTGCTACTTGTATTTGCAGACATCTTGAGTAGGTATATTCAGGATGTATGCACATACAAGGTTAAATATGTTTCCTTTAAATTAGAATGTTTTGCTTTGTTTTGACGTCAATAAGTGCCTGTAAAGGCCTAAGTTGAATAAAGATTTTTGAATTTTGAATTGTAAATGAGAAGATAATGGATGTTCAAGCCAACAAAGATTTTTTCGGGATGTTTTTGTAGACAATTGGCATTTTCTATTGAAAAGCTTTAGTTTTTGAGATGTGGCAGATACTTAGGAAATTTTGAATGGAATGATATTAAATGAAATTATGGCCTCGAAGACAGTTAAATTGGCTAGATAGCTAACTTAAGCAAAGTAGCTATGCGTAAAAACGAACGCTGATAGATTTATATTTACTGTATAAAAATATACAAAAAAATGTAAGTAAATGATTTCTGTATGGCTTGGTAGTGTCAATAATGTAAAAAATAATGATAATTAAATCATTCCAGCTGTCCAGATCCAAGAGGCGTACGCTTTTGCAAAGAATCTGAACTTTCTGGGTGCCGGTGCCAATAATGTCAGAGTTGGCAGCTCAGGTAAGTTAGAAATCTTAATTTACCGGAGCCTTACCACGATTCCTTACTTAGAGCATCATCGCAGCTCATAAACGTCCCCACCGAGGGGCTCGAGCCTACCCTAAGTAACCTAAGTTGGTTGGTTGGTTGGATTGGTCGACTTCGCCTTTGAATTTCTTCGCAGATGTGTGCAGGTTGCCTCACGATATTTTCCTTCACCGTAGGGGCGTCGGACAAATGAAATTCTATAAACGAAAAATACATTGGTACATGGCAGGATCGAACCTCGGAGCTCCCGATTAGAAGGATAGTGCCGAGTCCACGGTATAGATGCCTACTGTAGGTACACTATAAAGCATTATTTTAAATCTAATATCGTCACTTATCAGGTTCTGGAATATTCTCCGGAAGGGCGGGAGCTCTCGCCAGCACCATGCCAGGGTTGCCAACCTCCACACTGCTCGTGGCTAGAGTGCCTAAAACGCCAGGACAGGTAACCCCAAGAGAGAAAGTCTACTCTACATGTTACTATAAAGCTAACTCAAGACTTAAAAACGTAGGTACATTAAAAACCCTGCCAAGTGCCGAGTGGGAATCACGCTCCGAGGGTTCCGTACAAACCTATTTAAGTATATTACTTTCTTAACTACATCACCATCATCATCATCATCACAGCTCACATACGTCCCCACCAAGGGGCACGGGCCTACCCTATGTTAGGATGATTAGGCCTTAGTCAACCACGCTGGCCCAGTGCGGATTGGTTGACTACATATTTACCCTAATTATTAACGTTACATAATAATTAGCCTCGTAAAATATCGTCAAACTTTTTTCTTCTATTTGTATTTGCAGACATCTTGATTATGTTTGTGATGTATGCACACACACGGTGAAATATGTTTTTGAAGTCAATAAGTTAAGGGCTATGAAGAATAAAGAATTTTGGATTTTGAATTTGAAATTTTTGAAGCACACGTTAAAGTTACCCGAATTCCTTGACGTTTAAAATTTGACAGACAAGACAGTAGGTTTCAATATTTTATACGTAGTTCATATTCTAGGTTTTTAGGGTTCCGTAGCCAAATGGCAAAAAACGGAACCCTTATGGATTCGTCATGTCTGTCTGTCTGTCTGTCCGTCCGTATGTCACAGCCATTTTTTTCCGAAACTATAAGAACTATACTGTTGAAACTTGGTAAGTAGATGTATTCTGTAAACCGCATTAAGATTTTCACAAAATAGAAAAAAAAACAATAAATTTTGGGGGTTCCCCATACTTAGAACTGATACTCAATTTTTTTTTTCATCAAACCCATACGTGTGGGGTATCTATGGATGGATAGGTCTTCAAAAATGATATTGAGGTTTCTTTTTTCTAAATTGAATAGTTTGCACGAGAGACACTTCCAAAGTGGTAAAATGAGTGTCCCCCCTGTAAGTAACTTCTAAAACAAGAGAATGATAAAACTAAAAAAAATATATGATGTACATTACCATGCAAACTTCCACCGAAAATTGGTTTGAACGAGATCTAGTAAGTAGTTTTTTTTAATACGTCATAAATCGTAAACCGCAATTTACCTTTCATTCAATCAACTCAAATATAAAAATAAAAAAAACATTTAATTTCATAAACATAAACCTTATGCATAAACCGTGAACCATTATTTTCTAATAATAAAAATCCCATAATTTAGGTACCTAATTATAATGTTTACTTATCAATAACTTAATTTAAAAAAATACTCTATTATTAAAACATCGATCAAAGTTACAACGAACTACAAGAACTTTTATATTATGTTACTTGCTGCTACGGAACCCTTCATGGGCGCGTCCGATTCGCACTTGGCCGGTTTTTGTACACAACGAAGTTCGCAAACAAGCAAGCTGCTCACCTTATTATGAGTAACAAAAACATCGTGAGGCAACCTGCATGCATCATTTACGAAGAAATTCAAAAATTCAATTCAAAAAAAAAAGAAAAGAAGTACCTATGTGAAGTCGACCAATCCGCACTGGGCCAGCGTGGTTGACTAAGGCCTAAACACCCTAACTTTGGTTAGGCTCGAGCCCCTCGGTGGCGATATACTCGTAGGTATATGAGCTGTTATGATGATGAAACGTGATAAGTGACAGCAACATTTAAGGGTTCCGTATAGGGAATGCAAATCTCGCGAGATTGGGGCTCAAGCGAGATCCCGCGAGTTTATAAATAACAATACTGCGAGATCTCGCCAATTTCGAGATCTCGCGACTACCGTACCTCAAAACGAAAAACGGTACCCTATAGGATCACTCCGTTCTCAGTCTATTTGTCTGTCGGTCAAGACTTTTTCTAACGAACGCGTAGAACTGAAAAAACAATGGCAAACTCTCTAACAAATTTTTGTTGATATATTTTTTTAGTGAACATGCATTAACAATATGCCAAACTATAGAGTTTTAATTCCTTAGTAAAATAATAGTAGAATGAATATTCTACGAAGTCTGGACAAAAAGTTTAGACGATTAAACTTTAAGAGGTATTTTTGAAACCGTAAATAACATCGTCGAGGATCAAAATCCTTTGGCTAGCAGTAGCAGTAGTCAGCCGTCATGATAGGAGATATCGGTACCTAGTCCAGTAGCAGTCAAGGGTTACTCAAAAGCACGAAAAATCAACTGCAAATACTTAAGTACGCAAAGCAACAAACAAACAAAACAAAACAGCGAAATTCGGACCAATCTCTAATTAGTCTGTGATTCGGACGGAACCTTAGACTATAGATACCATAGACATGAAATACCTACGAAAAAAGCGTGCCATCATTTGTGTTGGTTGGTGCTCTAAGATGGCGGAAAAAAACTAGGGACGCCGCATCCAAGGTTCCACACTTTTTCTGTTTTTCTTTAAAGAATTCATTAAAAAAATCAATAAAAAACGTATAACTGTAAAATACACTCACAAATAATGCTCACCGACTGATATTTTAGCACAACAACAAACACGGTGCTTTGTAATGGCGGACTGAACTGGACGCAAAATTTGAGATGAATATAATAACATTGCGAATCCATTGGTTTAGTTAATCTGAGGACGGAACGAGCGAGAACCTCAGACTAAGGAAAAAAGAATAGACATGAAATACCTACGAAAAAAACGTGCATACCTAAATGTGAATCTGGCACAAAGATGGCGGCTTGCTTGCTCATGCGGCAGCCTAACACACTGCACTTACCCATAATAAATGCAGTATTATGCAAGTTCAACACTTTAAACAAGCACAATTTTCGCCTAATAACAAAATTTTCTTCAAAACACTGAAACAGACAAGTCGCGATGACAACTGATGTACTTGTTGTTCATTGTGAGTACTGTGACAAAACATGGCGACCGGCCGCAGTGAGGTATTCTGTGACGTCGCCAAGATAATTTTGCCATTTTTGGTAATGATAAAACTACTGTTGTCCTTTTTTACTTATGATTATCCTCATAAGTTAAAAAGAGATGCCAATATGTCAGAAACTATGCCGTCGAAATACATCACATTCCTATAACTACGTTCGTTATGCCGAGTCCTCTTTTTTTCTATAGTCTGAGGCGAGAACGCTGTCATGTTAAATGTCAAATAGACAATGCGGTCCGAATTGATATTTAGCGTCTCGGATCACTTGTGAGCGCGCTCACGCTAGCTGTGACTTATGTTATCGCCATCATATAATAATTTTCCACGTTACAGTGATATTGCTGTAACGCGTAATCGCTGTAATATCGCTGACATGACAGATCTGTAACACTTATTACTCTCAACGCAATACTAATTCGAACCGGCATTGACAGGTAATAGGGAAAAAGGTAAAAGGTATAAAGGTAATAGGTAATAGGCAAATCGGACCGCAGTTATTGTCGAAAGAACTCATAACTAACTTTTAATCATTTGTCGTACTTAAAACTGTAACTTTTTTTCCAGATTCCATCACGTTTAGGGCATGGATACCGGTATACCGGTATACTGATAAAAATTTTCGGTATTTTGATACCGGTATTTGAGGATAAAATACCGTTATTTCGGTATTTCAAAAAAAAAATTCGCAAGGGTATTTAAAGACTATGCGGAACGCTCGATTTCTATGGTTCATAGTGATGTTCATACTGCTGATGTGTTTTCATATGACAATCACGAAAAATCTCGATTATTGAAAATCATCACAAAATCTCCAGCACTACATCTCAAAGGCCTCAATGCGTTTGCGGTCTGCAGCTTTTAGTATCCACGTCTCAGCGCCATACGAAAAGATCGAGAAGTCGAGATCGAGTCCGTACCAGTTTGGTTTTAGTTTTCACGGAAATGTTGCAATCCAATTCTCCTGCGCACTTCCTTTTCACGCGAGCCAGCCATCGTTACTGATGTTAGAACCCAGGTAGATGAAGTTGTTCACTATTGCTAGGTCCAGCGCGCCTCGATTCATCCGGTATTGGAGGAGTGAGTAGGGCGCCGGCAGGGCAGCCTCACGTTCCGCATGGTGCAGGTACTGACGGGCATGGCTGCTTCGGTCACTACCTGCACCGGGTCGCCTGTCGGGAGGAAAAGCCGCGGTGTCACCATTGCGACGCTTCCGACGTCACTGCCGAGCACACCCTGTTGGTGTGCCCGGCCTAGCGACCCCAGCGCAGCGAGCTTAACGCTGTGCAGGGAGGCGGAGACCTCTCGCCGCCGAGCATGGTCGTGGCCATGCTCCACGGCGAGCTGGAATGGGAGGCTGTCGCCTCCTTCTGCGAGGACGTCATCTCGCAGGAGGCTGCGGAGAGGGAGCGGGAAGAAGATCCCCAAGCCGCTCCCCTCCGCCGCAGACTGATAGGCAGGCAAAGGCGGGCATTCACACAAGCAATGCCCGTCTAATGACCCTGCCGCGGAGGCCTGCGTGCACGCAGGTGTTCTCGGGCAATCTCCCCTTGGTGATAGCCCGATCAACCTGGTCGGGCTCGCCCTGACGCGCTGCTAGTGGTAGCCGCAGTGTGGACCCTACCATGCGCGCCCACAAGGGCAGGGAGAATACCGGGGGGTTTTAGTGGGCGGCCTGGCACTCTGCCGGGCCAGCCCCACACACGCCCGCCGTCTAGCCAACTGTGGGTACGTACGGTGCGATTGCGCATTTCTAGGCATGGGTCGTACTTGCAAATTCGAGTACCAGGCTTTAAAGTACGAGGCTTTAAAGTACGTCCATAAATAAATACCAGGGCTAAAAACAGGTTTCGAAATACTTGAAAGTATTTTTTGTACGAAAAAAATTCATTCTTATTTTGCCAGTGATAGGAACTATAATCACATTAGCGTTACGGAATTCTGAAAACCAGGGCTCGAAATACTTGCAAGTACTTATTTTTTGTGAGCGTCAGCGTTAAGAGCGTCGGTGGCGCTGTGGACTCGGCACTTGCCTTCCGGGAGGCATGTGGCCAATCGGGAGGTCGGGGTTCGAGACCCGCCATGTACCAATGTGTTTTTCGTTTCGAATTTCATATGTACATTCGTCTGACGCTCCTACGGTGAAGGAAAACATCGTGAGGCAACCTGCATACATCTGCGAAGAAATTCAATGGTGTATGTGAAGTCGACCAATCCGCACTGGGCCAGCGTGGTTGACTAAGGCCTAATCACCCTAACATAGGGTAGGCTCGTGCCCCTCGGTGGGGACGTATATGAGCTGTGGTGATGTGATGATGACTTATTTTTTGTACGAAGGAAATTCATTCTTATTTTGAGAGTAATAGGAACTATAATCTGCGTGCCGGAATACTTTATAAACTTGGTAAAATACTTGCAAGGTGCAAGCCTTAAGTATTTCTATGAAAATTAATCCCTGTTGCAATGAACTTAAAGGATAAAATTAGGCTAGCAAAACTATTAAGGTTTGAAAGTATTTATTTTAGTCACTGCGATTATTTGCCTTATTTGTGTGACCGTAAGGAATAATTTTATTCAATGATACTTTAAAGTTTTTACAACGCGGGGCGCCACGCGGGCCGCGTGCCGCGTGCGAGTCTGAGAAATACTTTCAATGACTTGGAAGTATTTTGTGTCGGGTACCAGGGCGCCGTACTTGCATGGAAAAACCAGGTTTTATAACCTGGTCGCGTAAATACGCATCACCCCTACGCATTTCCCCTCGGAAAAAAGGAAAAAAAAAGTCCAGCGCGCTTGTGAATTCTAACTTCCCAGATCTATCTACCATCTTGGTTACCGATCTTGGTTTTGGACCTGTTTATGGAAAGTCCCATTTCGTCGCTAATCCGCTTCATTCGGTTCAGAAGTGCAGACATTTCCGACTCGTTTGCTGCAAGGAGGGTAGTGTCATCGACGTAGCGCAGGTTGGTGATTTTCACGCCACCAACTGTGATGCCACCCTCCCAATTCTCGCAGGTTCGTCTCATTATGTATTCTCCATAGGCGTTGAATAGAATGGGCGACAAAATACATCCCTGGCGTACTCCTCGGTGAAATTTCAAGGGTTTTTAGGTTGTTTTATCGACTCTTACGATTCCCTGGCTTGAACCATACAAGGTGCGAAGTAGAGTTGATTTGGTACTCCAAGTTCTTGTAGGACCCTCCATAAGCAACCCCATTTGATATGTTATTAGTATTCTTAATCCTATTTATTTTAATAATTCATTTTGTGGTTTCTAGGGAGATGATATTGTTGAGTATTGTTTTTGATTTCGGGTACTTAACTAATTATATTTATTACGCTTGTATGTGGGTACTTCCTACCCTCTTATCCTAATATCAACGTGCTGTCAAACTGATGGACTCAGAGAAGTTGTTCTCAACGGAAGTATAGCCGCCATAGCTAAAACGGCGAACATTAACGTGCGCGCACAAATCTCTTTATATCCTCGTAATCTATATATAAAAAAAGTTATTATATAGTGCAAATTTGTTTGTGATTCTGTGTGTCTAAGAGGAACTAAAATATTGGACGATCAAAAAACCTATTCGCATTCGCAGGCCTGCATGCAAAATAATAAGTACTCGTGAAATGTGTTGTGCTGCAAGAGTTCTGGGCAGACAAGCCGCCTGGATCCACCAAGAGATACCTATCTATTAGGTCATCAGTAAGCCTAGGTCAAGGTCGTTGACTGGATGAGTGAATATTAAATTATAATTTTACGAGCACCTTATACAGTCCACTCATTAAAAACTTAACGCAACATCATCTATATTTTTGGTCCTTCGAGCCGGATTGAATGTAACAATTCACATTGGGTCAATACAATATTTGGTGTCAATTATTTTTATCATAATAAAATGGTAATTTCAATTTCCAAAGTTCTGGCGCGTCTCGATACAATGATATCAATAATAATAGAAACTCTTTTTCGTTCTGTTGCTCGTTATTATTATTTTTTTTGCTGTCGCCTGGCACAGAGTCGTCCGCCATGATTGCTTGCTAACGCGCGACTGGGCTATGCTTGATCAAGCCGGTCGCGAACACTATCAACACGTAGTGTCAAGCCGTTGCGTCAAGAAAAAAATATAAAATCACATCAAGCACGGGCAAGCACGTTAATGCTTGACTCAAGCATCAAGCAAGCTTTGTAAACGTTCAAGCATGCTTGCCTCAAGAAAAATTCTACGTGTTTGTTTCAAGCCGCTTGACCGTCTCGGAACCTCTTAAGAATAACATATTTAATCAAGCTCTATGCCATTTTTGTTACTCATCTCTTTCCGTAATGGATGCAATTAAACTTTCGTTAAAATACTTAACAACTGCTTGAATGAGATTTGTTTTTTTCCACAACTAATCGAACATAATGAACTCACGTATTTCCACAATGTTCACCGACTCATCGAATCTCTATGTAAAACCGGTTGAACCACCTTGACAGAGTAACACCCTTCAACACTTACAACCCAATGATTTTCTGGAGGAACACAGAACTCCCGGTTTTATTTCCTTTAACAATGGCTGTGTCGATCTAATTCCTTTGGTCCCTAATGCGTACCGTTAGTGGGTGCGCGCACGGGTGACTTTTGTCACGGCGACAGAAATGTTTTTGTAACTGTCACGTCACGCAGGTGCGCGCACGGAGAGCGACAGTGACGAAACTTTTTTGAAATCGAAGCGTCCAGTGCTGCCAAGTTAGTAAATTTTCCACTAGTTCTGGTGGTTTGTTGATGGGCTATGACGTTTCTGGTGGCTGGTGGTTTATTTACTGGGCATTAAATGTCAACAACTTATGAACCTCATCTAATGATATACTAGTCTGTCAAAAACTAAAAAAATACTGCACTAAACTAGAGCAGTATTTTTTGGATATTTTAGAAAATTCATATAAAATTAAATAAGTGAGTAATTTTTTTTATTAATTTTAAATCATTCTACTACCGTGTTGTGAAGCGTCCCTTAAATTTTCCGGGGTGATAAAAATAACCCTGTATAGGCACCTTTATATCGACAAAAAACTTAAAAATAACATTTATAAAACCACCGCGCTCGGAATATAGTTTCTACAGAGAAAAAGAAACTAGATGCAGTTACTCTTTTCATTTCTTATCCTTGCATGGGGAGGAGCTCCGTCATCTGTCCTTATAATACTTAAAAGAGCTCAAAGAGCCGTACTCAAAGTCTCCTTAAATAAAAATCGACGGTATCCCAACCATTCTGCTGTATGAAGATGCTCAGGTTTTGAGTGTCCGTAGACTATTTCTCATGCGTCTCCTCCTCTTTACACATAAAGCCGTCTTAAATATGCCTTCATATAGAGAAATGCTTCAGAAGCGTACGTTTTATATAACTACTGCAAGAATAAAAACTTCTTTTGCTCGTCGCTTTAGAATATTTTTAGGACCCTACATTTATAATAAAGTGGTAAAAACGTGTCCATCCTTGAAACTAGTGTCAGAGAGGCTAAATGTTTACTGCTGAGGTATCTGCTATCCCATAATTATACTGATTCGGAACCTTTATTAAGGGTTCTAATGTAGCATCATCAATCTCACTTCGAATTTATTACACACAAACTTACATATACAACACTGTTTCACACACAAGTACACACATATACACACTCACAAACAACACACATATACACACTCACAAACATCACACATATTTACTCACACAGACACACTTAGGCTCCTTATTAATCATTTGTATTTTTTATGTAATTTCTTCATTTAATATATGTAAATTAATATCTTTTACATCTCTCATGTTCGGTAAGTAGGTCCTTATTACCCCCAAATGGGGCTTGTAGGTGACCAATTAGCGCTCTAGGGTAATAATGTAGCAGTTAGCTCCGCGACGCTGCGCAGTAAGCATACGTCGTCACCTATGCGCTAATATTTCCCTAAGCTGTAATCGCGGAACGAGTAAATTTTCGAAGAATATGATGTATACGTGTCCCAGCTGTAACATAGACGTCTCGGAGGGTGTGAAGTGTTCCAAATGTCGAGATTGTTATTGCTTTACGTGTGCGAACATCACGGAAAAAAACTTTAGGAAACTAGGTGCACAGAGGCAATCCCAACTTTTGTGTTCCTCGTGCAAGAGAGAAGAATCGCCTGCAACACCTTCAGGACCACAACTTCTACCAACTGCCGCAACGCTAGATGTGGTGTTGCACGAGCTACGTGAAGGTGTAGCCGGAATAAACACACGCCTAGAACCGCTGCCCGCGCTGATGGAGGACGTGAAGGACATTAAATCCAGAATGGCAAGTTATGAGAACGGAATGTCACTTATTTAGGGTGAGATTACTGATTTCAAAATGAAAACTGTAGAATTGGAGGAAAAATCAATACTCTGGAAGCTAATTGTAAAGAAAATAACAGCTACCCCCACTTACACGAACAAATAAATAAAATTTCGTTGGATCTTCTTTCACGGGAGCAACAGGATCGGCTCAACAATGTAGAGATTAAAGGAGATCCCCAAAAGAAAAATGAAAATTAGAGTTAATAACTCTCGTGAGTAGGCTCGGACAGCTCTTCGGGCAAGTCATCGTCCCAGCAAACATTAGTTTCATCACCCGCGCCCGGTCAGACTCCAAAACAAAACCAATCATTGTCGGCTTCACGGGCAGGATTACTAAAGAAAATTTTGTTGCGGCTGCTAAATCGCAAAAAAACATGACTGCCGATGACTTGGGCTTCCAGGGAGAATCAAGTAGAATTTAGGTTAATGATCATCTCGCCCGTGAAAACAAGCAGCTGTTAACAAAAACTAAGAAGATTGCGCATGATCTTAACCACCGTTTCATCTGGGTTCAAAATTGTAAGATCATGGTACGTAAAAATTATACATCTCCCTTTATTCAAATCCAGTGCGAAGAGGATCTCAAAAAGTTAAAATGACTGTCACCCGACCTTTTTATCTATATTACTTTGTTATTTAACGCATGCCTTAGTAAACTGTCTTATATACAGGGTGTAACTGAACACCCCAATAACATTTAAGGGTATGTATCCGCCAGAAGTAGAGATTCTGTAGGAAAAAAATTAGGGCTAACAAACCTACTTTTTTTCCGATACAAACTAAATAAATAATTTTTTGGTATTAAGTGTCGACAACCCTACGTAAGCTTACGAGGAATACTACGCTCACGTCATACAAACTAAATAAATATTTTTTTGGTATTAAGTGCCGACAGTCCTACGTAAGCGTAGGAGGAATACTACGTTCACGTCTGTCACGTGTCATTTTGTGTTTAAATTTATTTTGTGTTAAGAGCTGATTATGGTTGTCACTTGAAAGTTTTTACTTTCAGTTTAAAATCAAATAACTCTGAAAGTATTGGGGTTCCGGGTCTCAGACAAGCACTGGAGGTCCATTTAGTATCTAACTTATATGCCCCTTAAATGTTATTGGGGTGTTCAGTTACACCCGGTATATTTTTTTAACCGTAACATACCTAATAACCTATTGTATATTAAAGCCATATTATCGATTAAAGTCACTAATTATTTTCCTAACCCTAACAAAGGTGAGTATCTACATATTATTATTTACTAACTGTAAGCTTACTCATACTATTTTCCATATAAACACTTTACTTGTCACTAAATCATAATTTCCACATAACCATATTATACTTACGCGTTTGTTTCATCATACACTCTGAACTTAAATCATACATTTTAATAGCTATTTATTCTGTACGTTTCACCCAGCCAAACCAGTACAGTAAGCTCCCATTCAAGCTATACATTTACACTGCGAAAACCGCCACTATTACGAGCGGCATAAGAACGGTCCAAAGGTCAAACAGTATAGCTTGATAAGGAGCTTACTGTACAACATAAAACTAGAAAAGTGTATATTCCATTGCTATATTGTAACTATTTTTACAATAATTCTAACCTCACTCGTTTATCTTACTTATAATCAGATTAATTCACTTTACACAAATTGTTGTTTTACTGGGGGTCCGGTTATGTTGACACGACAATCGTTCACTATTCACCATTATAATATTTTTCTGGCGTTTCGGTCGCAAGCCTCTAACGTTTTGCAAAACCATAAAAACACTTTTAAGTATCGCTGTACTTTCCGGCCAAACAAAGACTTGGCCGGTGAGTGTTCATAATGCTTAACATTTACTATCAAAACGTTAGGGGCTTGCGAACAAGAACGCTTGAATTTAAAATTGAAATTTACAGTTATTTAATTACGATATCGTCGTGTTAACTAAGACCTGGTTACTCGATGGAATAAAATGACGGTTTGGCGGCGCGATCGGGACTACGCGAGTGTCGGCCAGGCGCGCGCCCCGATATGCATTCCACAGCCGAGGATATTTGGTTAACTGTTAAAATTACTTCCAGTATCAGCAAAACTCCGCAAAATGTGCATCTGGGCTGTATTTATTTATGTTCTCAGAATCTAGGGTATTCCTTTACGTCTCAACTGAGTAATTTTTGTGAGAAAGTGTTTACTTTAACATCTAATAATCCCGATTATAAAATAATAATTTTGATCGACTTTAATCTCAGTGATATTAAATGGATGGCAACAAACGATAATTCCTATCTCACTCCGAGCTATAACATCGCTAATACTAACCACTCGGAACTAATAGATCTTCTTAATTTGAATAGTTTGTTTCAATATAATAATGTGTTGAATTTTTATAATAATATTTTGGATTTGGTACTTTGTAACGATGAGGTTTCAGTGAATAAATGCTTAGATCCTCTTGTAGTAGAAGACAAGTATCACCCAGCCCTAATCTGTAAACCCCTTTTTATCCAATCAGCCACTCTATTATCTAAGCCTATAACAAAATTTTTATATAATAAAGGTGACTATCCTGCCATATGTAAGGAACTGGATACAAAGAATTGGAATTTGCTACTTTCCAGGGGCAGCATTGATGAAGCGGTTGAATTTACTAAGCTAATTTGTGATCTCAGAGATAATTTTGTTCCATCTAAATGTATACGTCCGAGTGTCTATCCCCCATGGTACTCGCCAGCCCTGTTAAAAATCTTGAAAGAAAAAAACAAATATCATAGAAAGTTTAAAGTTTATAATAATGTAGCTGACAGCAGCTCTTTTAAGATATTACGAGACAGAGCTAAAAAAGTGGAGCATGATTGCTATTTGGATTATATCAAGAATGTAGAGGAATCTATTCGTGATAACCCTAATGCTTTTTGGTCATTTATTAAATCCAATAAGCACCATAACTCATATCCCTCGACTATGTCTTACAACAACTCAAGTGTTACGTCTGGTGATGCAATATGCAATGCTTTTGCGCAATTTTTTAACGCTAATTACTTACCATCTTCCTCTTCCGTAGCATCAACCGCTACCTCACCTTGTGAATCACCTGTAGATATTTGCTCCATTAAAGTGGTTGAGTCAAAGATATTTAAGCTTTTAAAATCAGTTGATTGTAAAAAGTCAGCAGGTCCAGATGGGATACACCCATATATTTAAGCTAAATGTGCAAAAAGCCTGACGGTTCCGGTCAGCTTGCTCTTCAGGAGGTCTATTAATGAAGGATTTATGCCTAAAATATGGAAATCGGCTAATATAACACCGATTCATAAAAAAGGTTCTAAGCGTGATGTATGTAACTATAGACCAATATCTAAATTGTGTGTTGTGGCAAATTTTTTTGAAAAAGTGATACATGATCAGCTATATGCCACGCTTAAAAATACCTTTCTACCCCAACAGCATGGCTTTTTGAAGGGAAGATCGACTACTACCAATCTTATATCGTTCATAGATAAAGTCACTGCGGGCATGGAGGCGGGTGGCCAGGTTGATGCGGTCTATACTGACTACAGCAAAGCATTCGACAGAATAGACCATACTATTCTGCTCGCGAAGTTATATGCGGCCGGTATACGAGGAGACCTACTCAGGTGGTTCACTTCGTATGTCGAAGACCGATGCCAAACTGTGGTCCTTCATGGGTATGTGTCCGCATCGTCACCCATCCCCTCCGGGGTTCCTCAGGGATCAATACTCGGTCCTCTTCTCTTTGCCCTTTTCGTAAACGTTATTGACTCCTGCTTCAAACACTCCGACTTTCTTCTCTTTGCTGACGATATGAAAATTTTTAAAAATATAAATAATACACTAGATACTATAGAACTTCAATCAGATCTTGATAATCTTCGCAATTACTGCACTAAAAACAAATTAGATTTAAATATTCTTAAATGTTGTATTCGTTGTTTCTCATATTCGTTGTTTTTTATCAGTGGAAACTCCTAGGCTAAGTGTTTACACACTCCTGTTCTCATACCATAGTATATAGCTGTTTGTTTTCCAAATAAAATAAAATAGAAAAGCCCCAGGGCTGTAAGTAATTTATTGCCAGTATGATGGTTAGATGTACGCGAACTTTTTGAAATAGTGAAGTGTTTTTTTAATTACTTACCGCCCTAGGGCTTTCCAAGCTACATTATTACCCTAGAGCGCTTATTGGTCACCTACAAGCCCTATTTGGGGGTAATAAGGACCTACTTACCTCACAATCGAGATGTAAAGCAGAGTAGTTAGCTCGGGTGTAAGCACCAATTGCACTCGACCCTCGAAATATAGCCTCTAATTATCTCGGGCTGCAATTGATGCCTTACAGCCCTTAGCTGCTAATCTACTATTAAATCAGCTGCTACAGAAATCCCTTGATTTTTGTTAATAAGTATGATCTTCGCGTAACAGGTCTAACGCAGTGTGATGATCATAGTTTTACTAAGTACTATATTTCTTGGAAAAATAAATTATTCTTATTCTTTTCAAAAAATATGTGTACAGCACAATGTTACTTAAAATTATCAATAAGTAAAGAATCCATATTTTTAAAAATGTAAGCGAAAATTCTTAAAATACGTAGATCTACGTAAAAGGTTTTTAGTCAAGACCTAAAAATACGTGGGTCTATTTAGGGCAGTGGTCCGAAATAGATAACAGCGCTCACAATGCTGACGATTATAATCACCCGGTCCTAATTAAAAAGCGTACTAAAAGTGCTAACAGTGCTGTCAGTACGCTTACGATTACGGACCGGTGTTTTTGCGTACCAACTTGTCAAGTCAAATGTCGAGTTAAAATTTTGGTTAGGTTAGGTCATTTTGTTTTTAATTACTTCTCAGCACTTTGGTTTTGTGGATTTTTAATCACAACATTGTTTTTCCGTTGCTCATCCACAACAAATACATTCTATTCTATTCTATTCTATTTTTAGGTTAAATGGCTTCTGTCAGGTTTGACAACAAATACATTCATTTTTATCCGAAAACACAAGTATCGAACGTCAGACTGACAGTTCGCTTACAGTGATTTCACTTCAGAGCATTAGCGCCGTAAGTACAATATGACGTAAACGATGATGTCATGCAGCTCTCCAAGCCGGCTAACGTTAGCGCGCTCACAGCATTTCAGGACGCGTTTGAGCACGCTAATAGAGCTGATAGTGACTTTTATTGATTTTCGGACCGCAGCCTAGGTAAACAGAAATAGAGCTGGCAACACTTTGTCACCCGGGCGTCACCGGCTTGGCGGCTTGTCGCCGGGCAAAAAAGTCACCATAACTTCAACTTCAACTTCTTTGTATATGGTAATCGGTCGTAATGACAACCATTTCTGCCAATCTCGAGTTTTGGATAAAATACTGAATAGGTTTACTTATTGAAAAATGGCTAAAAGTGAGATGAGATTGTTTTGGGTTACCTGTAAAAGACAAAACAAGACGTCACAATAACATTACAACATAGAAGCACGCAAATCTTAACTTAGTACGGTTACAGCTTAATATTATAAGTGAATATATATTTACATAGTAATTTTAACATTGGGTAGTTTAAGATACATAAAAGGGTTTTTACATTGATAATAGGTCTAGGAATGGAGGGTGGAAGGATATCATAAAAGGATACAGGGTTTGTAGGACAATTGAATAAAATATGATCTGTGGTTCCTTCTTCAATGCCACAATCACATATGGGTGTGCTACGAACATGTATATTGTACAAATGAAGTGGAGTGCAAGTATGACCGAGCCGCAATCTACATATGACGGAAGTGGTACGTTTATCAGCCATTGTGTAATGGGAGAACCAGGGCTTTGGCGGAATATCAGGTTGAATATCTGCATAATATGAGTCACCATAATAGACTATTCTCTGCACCCAGCTGTCACGTCGTAACGTGAGCGCACCTCCATACATTTCCATGGACTTGATTACGGCGACAAAACAGTCACGGCGACAAAAGCACAGACTAATAGAGATATGGACAAAAGTCACCCGTGCGTGCACCCACTAAACCGTACAGAGTAAAATTAAAAAGTAATTTGACAATCAACCAACATTCCCGCTAGTATCTCTATAGTTTGTGATTCGCGCGTCCCGTTCCTTCCATTCCAATGGGCCATCCACTAACATTCAATAGCGGGCCATCCATCCATTATCTATTACCTATGTTTTTTTTTACTAGTTTTATTTATTATTTCTCTAAGTACTTACATATTCTATTTCTCCCTTCTTGTTACTTTTTTTCCTAATATGTTTTCCCACCTTTTTCGCACTCCCTTCGAACAACAACTTCTCAAATATCCTAGTTTGTGTTGTGGGACTCTTTGGACTCCCACTTCGGCCACTTCTACGATCGCAACATTGTCGAGACACCGAAGGCAATTGCTCCTCTCCTAATTCAATCCTAGCACCCTCTGTCCAGCTCACAGAAAAGGAATTAAAAGCCAAAATCTCTTCGATCCTATTGCGAATACGAAGGCACAAAAAAAAGTAAGTTGAAATGTCCTATCTTCTATATTCACATGAGTTTTTATTAATACTTTTATTATAATTTGCAGATGCCTCTATCCAAGCTTCTTTAAACCTCAATTTCGTATGTTATTCATAAATTTGTTTTTCTTTCTTATTAGATAAACATAAATGAAACTAGTAGTTTTTTTTTCATTTGTATTTTACTATTGTAGATTTTATATAAAATTTCATTTGTTTTTATAACCTTTATTTTTCAGCTACCTGTTTCACAACCTCCACAATCCCTGCCATCAGCTACTGTTAATTTGCCTTCCCTTTTCACTGAATCTTTTCCCCAACAACCTGAGGTAATTTGTTCTTTCTTTTAGACATAGGATTTGTTTTGTTTATTTCCTTTTATTAAAACATCTAATTTAACTTATTTTCCTTTCAGCCACTTACACTTCCCTGCCTTTAGTCTGACTCTACGCTAAATCCCCAATCCTCTACTACTGTAAGTTTTCTACTCTCCTCTTTTTTCTAATATCACCAATAAACATTCAACGCCGCTCTGGTTAACTATCAATGATCTAACGTCGTTGGTCGTTTCGGCCCGCGATGTTCGTCCCGCGGGCCGAATCGCCCTAATGCATGTTTTAAACCGAGCGATTTGTCCCTCTAAGATGATTTTGCAATTTGTACAGTCGCCGTGAAAAGTGTTTTTGAAATTTAAGTCAATATTCACTCGTCATATGGTATACAGTAGCAAAGCGGTCGAGGAAGCTTTAGAAAACTTACTTCAATAAAATATGATCAGTAGTGTTTTATTAATTATTTTTTTTGTTGGAGTAATTTATTTGCTTGCTTACATGTAGGTATTTATAGGAGTTTACAATTTTATTTACTTTGTATCAGTACATGCACCCTACAAGGGCACTGCATAGCTAATAAACAAAAATATATTATGTCGAGATAATTTAAAAGTTTACAATGTAACATACACAATAATTAAAATTTCCAAAGCTATTTTTTATATTTTTAGTACATATTAGGTACATATTTTTATTTATTTTATTTATTTATTTATTTATTTATTTTATCTTAGGAAAACCAACAGCTCACAAACACAGATAACGCTAAAATATGTAACAAAAAGCCAATAATTGGTTTCCACTAATAGATATAACATAACATAGAATTGCTAAAAAGCGACCAAGTTCCTATACCGTACACAAACGTAAAAAAGTGAAATATAACATGCTAAAAATCTAAGAAAAAGTATGAAATAACATAATATTAAACAACAATATATAATAATTGACTATGTTAAAAAAAATTAAAAATTGCATAATATATTGTAAATGGCACCTATCCCGTAGCGCATGTTATAATTACAATACAAGACAACCTTACACATGTTATGTGCATAAAATAAATCGGACAACATAGCCAGTTTTGAAACACTTACCTGCCAATAATTCACAAAACAAGTAAACGTCGTGCTGTTGTTACACTGGTGTTAAATAAGTCGAGATCGAATCTTTTGCTCAATTTATTAAAATTGCTGCTTGCTCGTCGTACAAACGCATTCTGCCTATAGTTGGTAGACGCTGAAGAAATGTTAAGTATTGGCCTATGCCGCAGACCTTTGGAAGGGACATTTAAGGCCAGCAGCGATAACAATTCAGGACAGTCTAACTTGTTTGAGGAAATTTTTAATAAAAATAGAATGTCAGCTATTAGACGGCTTTTGATTATGATTTTATTTATTTATATTAAATGTTGCTTGAAGCTTTTCGAGCAAGCGAGCTAAAGAGGCAACTAATATGCCGTGAAGATTCCGTAAACCGACCGAGTAAACCGACAAACGAATATTCTTTGTATGATAAAATGGTTCCTTGAATCATCCAACTGTTTTTTACATTTAACTTTCAGGATGTGTTTTAGTTCATACATAAGTCTAGTTTAATTAAATTATCGTTTTAAGCAATATACATGGTGTTTCATAATAACCAATAAATAATCAATGCGTTATCTAAAACTAATTATTAAATTGTGTTTACCCGTAATGTCATTCAACCCAAAATTTTCTTGTAAATCATAGACATGATGATGATACTATGATATACATGAAAATTTTGGGTTGAAGTTTTAGTATTATTTTTTTAATATTCGTCATCATTGACCTTGGACTGATAAGAACCAGTGCCGTGACAGAAAGGGATGGATGCATTTCTTTGTTTCTTTATTACCTAGTTATTTGTTACACTCCATGACAAAAACATCAAATTATGAATTGTAATCTACTTTGTGGTAAATTATAAGAGTGCATTGTAAATTAAAAGTGCATTGGGTAAGTTTCTATAAATGTAAATTAATTTAATAATATCTAATCAATTTATTTTCGTCATAATTTATAGCAGTTTTTTTTAATTATGTAACGTTATATTTTATGCCTACCTGAATTATAATTTTCAATAAAACTAATTTAATTTAAAAAGGTAATGTAATTGGAAAAAATTCACTTTAATTTGAAGTTCTATGCATGTCATTTAAAACGTTTATTTTTTAGCTCCCTATTTTTCAAATGTTGTTTGGAAGAAATTGCTTGTCAGCATTAAATCCGCTTTTTGTACTCTAGTATTTGTTTCCTCAGTAATGTATTTTATGTACAATAACGAGTTTTATTATTAATTTTTGGTACTCATCCTGACCATCCCTTGAAGTTTCGCCAATAATTTAAGTATAGTAAACACAAAATTTATATCACAATAATGTTATACTAGAATATTAAAAATTTTCAACATACGATTAAAGAAAGTTGACAATTGTAGTATTTTTTGCACAAATTATGTAAATTCCGTATTTTTTTATTTTCTTAAAAGATTTCTCTTAATAAGCTTTCTAATTATTATTTTTTTATATTTGCCTCCCTTAGAATCGTCAAATGGTTTATCATCTAATAATGGTGTATAATTTTTTAGCTGTATGACTTTTTTACTCGACTGTACTTAAACACGAAATTTTCTATTCATTTGTTGAACGCGCCGAAGCGACCAATAGATAGAAAATAAAAAAAATAATAGAACTGTCGTTTAGTCCCGCGGGCCGAACATCGCGTAGGCCGAAACGACCAACGAGCCATCTAACTTTAGTATGTACTTTTGTATCTAAAGTTTGTCAGTCAAAACATATTGACCGTTTCAATTTGGTGCCATGACCAGGATTAAGTCTAACAGGTATAGGAAAGTATTAGCTACTGTAAGATTTTACCTAAATAGGATTAATCTAGCTTGTTACGACGTGACCAGGATGCAACTGGCAGGCAATGAAAGGTGTTAGATATAGAAAGGTTTTACCTATATAATGATAAATTTGATTCATTTAGCTGGTCACCGTTACAGTACTTCTCATTGACCTAGAATTTGACAATAAGCAATAAAGTTGTTCCACGAGGAAAACCCCTATGTTACAGCACATGTTAAGGAAAAAGTCTGGAAACCGTTTTCAGGCCCATATTTGTACAGTCACTCTTTTTACGTGTTCATTTTAAAATAAAATAATAATTTACAATAAAATTGTATTGATATATTAACCGAACTATTGCCACTTAAAGGTGTGGTTAGTTTGGTGCTTCGTACCAACCGAACTACCGCCACTAAAAAGTTTTATTAGTTCGCTTAACCGGATCAACAACCGAACTACTGCCACTAGAGGCATATTTCATCATCTCTGACAGGCAATAATTTTGTCAAAATATATGATATTTTGACAATTGTAGTAGGTACCTATCCGAGATGGTGAAATAGGGTCCAGTTGGCCTAATAGCCATTTTGTTTACCAAATTAGTTGTGTATAAAAAAGAGTCTGGTATCTCCTAATAATATGAGTTTTAAAACATTCACTAATCTCTTTGGTTTCAGGTGACCAAAGTTGTACCAGGTCCCACGTACTACGATCCGAAGGACCACGACAGCTTAGCGCTGATCACGGACCCATCACTGCCAGCCCACGTCACTAAGAAGCTGGTGCCTGGTGTTCAGGTGTTCACGCTAGTTGACAAGGACGTTAGGTGCACCTTCAAGATTAATATGTCGGAGGGCCAAGCTGAAAATGTGAGTCAATTTTAGCCACCTCTGTGGTCTAATGGTCGAGACCATCCAATCTTGATCTGGATTTCCCATGGGGGCAGGTATATAGCTCGGTTTGTTTGGTGGTAGGGCTTCTGAGCCCGCATGGCTAGCTACCATCGTCTTAGCTCAAGTTGTCGCCATAATAAGGGCGCTTACGCACTTATACGTATTCGGTTCGTATTCGATACGTGAGAAAACGGAACGGGAAATTTACGTCCTAGCGTTGCGCACTTATCCGTATTCGATTCGTGTTTGAGACGGTTGTGCGATAAACGTCAAGATGACGGAATCACTTCCTGTTTTTAAAAACCCACTGCAATTTAGTCTTGCAATTTACTCATTTGCATTATTTAATACGTTTGGTATAATTATAATTTTGGTACCTGATTAGTTTAGACACAATTCGGCTTTCATTATCAAAATGGCGGGATCATTCTCTAACATTAAAGTTACTATTTGATATAACAAATTAAACCATAATTTAGTATCTACCTCCAGAAATTAAAAACAGTTTCTTGTAAAAACGAATATTCAAATTTTGATGGCACAAAAAATTTATGAAAAATTAACAAGAACTGTATGAAATCTTTCACAAAAAACCAGACCAGTACTAATAGGCGGCCTTATTGCTAAAAAGCAATCTCTTCCAGACAACCTTGGGACGAAAAAATGAGACAGCATATTCAATAGGGGAAAGGGTAAAAAAAACTAGGACTAAGGAAAATTTGTTATATCAGAAAGGAATTACGAGCAAAAGTTCCAGCTTAATTAATTGATATTTGAATAAGCTGTAGGCGTTTTAACATTCCACTTATAACATTTGTCATTTTATATAAAAAAAAAACGATTAAACAATCTTTATAAATACATTGTATAAATGTTATTATTATCAACTTCATCAAATAATACAAATAAATGATAGAGACCCGCCATCCAGATGCACACCTAAAAACGACTCGAAGTGAGAATTTACGGATCGAACACGAACCGAATACGTATGAGTGTGCTGTGCAAGCGTCCACACAATCACTGGGACGGCCAAACCGGATGAAAACCGAACACGAATCGAATACGTATAAGTGCGCAAGCGCCCTAACAATGTTGATAGGATTTGTTGTGTTCCGACAATCAGAGGTAAGATAGGCAGTTCCTCAGTTGATGAGGAGTCCAGGTAGGGTTGCCAACATTTTTTTGTCTGAATATAGTATTTTTTTAAAAAAAGCCATAAAAAATATAGTACGCTTCAAAAAAATATAGTATTTTAGTAGGGAAGAATAAAAAAAGACGTTATATTTTTTTTTCAAACTCAAACTCAAATTCTTTATTGCATTCATGTGTACCTACATAGATGTTACAGAAGTAGAATAAGTTTCAACATGAAACCCGGTTAGGGCACGGCAATATATTTATTATATTGACAATACAATCAACCAGTCAGTTGGTATTACAGGTTTTATTAACAAGTTTTATTTTACTTATTTATTTTTTATAAAAACTATATTTCTTTGCACTTCTTGCATTGTTTAATAATTTCTTATCCTGTATAAAACTACCATACGATTTTTCACAGTCAAGTTTTAAATTAATATAAATTAAGAACTAATTTTTTATTAAAGCTCTGTTTCTTTCTTCCCGCCACTTCGAATTCATAATTGAAAATATCCTTTCTGTGAATGCCGAAGTGGCGGGAATAGAGAGAAAAGATATTATTTTAAATATATTAAGTAACTTATTTTCGGTATTTTTTAAAATATGCTGCCATTTTTTCTGGAGTAGTTTTATTAATAAATTCCATTATTTTACTACGTAATTTAATGCAGGACTAAAACTACTAAAACCGTATTAACTCCACTAACTCAATAAAATTAACGAAATCCAAAACAAACGAAAAAGGCAAGCAAGATTCTAATAATAAACATTAGTTTGATGTTGTCAAGTTTGACATTGACGTATCAATTAGAGCGAAATATGACAGGGACGCGTTCGGTTACACGCACACGCACAATACTTCTGTCGAACGAAAGACGCGTTCGAAAATTGCAGGAAGTTTTTTTTATTTTACTAATTTTAGTATTGCAAATATAAACCTTGAGCTGAAATATAGTATTTTCGCGTACTATATATTTCTTCAACAGTATATAGTACGGAGACCCTAAATACAGTATAATACTATATATTATAGTACGGTTGGCAACCCTAAGTCCAGGTGAAGCTCGCTTCCATTTCAGCTTTATCGTCACTTACCATTAGGTGAGATGAGGGTTAAGATAAGAGCTTCTCTGTGTAAAAAATTAAACAGGTAGGTAGGTAGGTGTAGGAATTAATGTACAAGTTCAGTCCAACCGACTCTATTTCATCGCCCAGGGGGGCTATTGTCTAAGAAAAAATCTATCACGATCGCCTACAATTTGACAGTCGCAGTTCATCCATCACTCCTTTACACAGGGTTAATTGTAAAACACCTGTGCAACATTGCAGGATTAGATAGCTAACATCATTAACTACAACGTTTGTTTTATGAGTTTTAAGATAACTCAATAAATTGAACAAAAATAATCTTTCAAGTTTTTATTGCACTGTCGTGACTTCTATACAACTCAACCAAGCTAAGTTTGCAACTCGCGTCGATTACGTCACACTGATGCTTAAGTACGGTCTGTAAAAAAGGATTCGCTATGACTTTGAAATAGTGAACAAATGTTTGTTAGATATTACTTGTATAATAAGATCGCAATCGCGGGAAGGTGAGCGGGGAAGCGGAAGACATTACGCTCGCACGCTGTGCGCGTAGAGTTACAAACATTCTAGAGATATTTAAATTAATATTTATTTTTGTATCAAAGCAAAATCTAACGAATTATCAAAAGTCGTAGAACAAACTTTGTCTATGATGTTAGCTATCTAATCCTCCGAGGTTGCAGGCAGGTGTTTTACAAATAACCCTGTAAAAGGAAGTCGGCCCTGAGTCTTGTGTTCACTGCGCAATGGTTGTCAATCAAATTAAATGTGATCGTGAATGATTTTTTTTAGACAATAATCCACCAGGATAGCGGCTAAAGATCTGTTTACGCTCGAGGAAGAGCGAGTGGCAACACTGCATTATAGTCTGTGCAGTGAGAGCCTTTTGGCGGCCGGCCGCATGTAACATGTCAGTTGAGTCGAGTCGAATACGGAATGACATTGTTAGAGGTTATGTCCGGGCCGCAATAAATTATCCAACAAATAGTATAGTATTGCGCGGCGCACCAAGTGATTGTTGGTGCGAGGTTCCGCAAAGCTTTAGTGTCGGGGAATAGTGTATCAAGCTTTGTGTTCGTTAATGAGTTCGGGTATTGGTGGCCTAATAGGCAAGTGTACCATCCGGTTCGGTCCAGGGCTTGAAACCGGTTCAACATTAACCGGTATTATAAGGGTTAAACCGGTTTTATAATATAGTTCCGCTCCGGAGTGGAACCAAATAGGAGCGATACTTGGAACCTAAATAAACCGGTTTATAGTAAGATCGGTCGCGACTTGTTGTAACTCATTGAAGTACCCACTGTGTGCGTCGCTCGCAAACGCAGTTGCAGAGGAAGAGTATGGTTGATCATTGCGCACGTTCCATGAACATGGGTCGGAAACGTAAACATTACGAACTTCAGTTCGTTTCCCGGAACGAAAAATATAACCGGTTAGTAAAAAATACCCATATTTTTAAAAACCGGTTCAAAAACCGGTTTAGAGGAACGTAACCTTTATCAAAAAGTTCCATAGGTAAATTCGTCGAACCGGTTCAAAAAAAATACCGGTTTCCAAGCCCTGGTTCGGTCAGACAGCAGAACTTCAGGAGCCGCGAGTTCCTTCGAGCTAGCTCAGGAAGTCCACCGGCTACATACGGAGACCAATCGGATCCAAGGTAAGTAATACCAATTTTCTAAGAGCTGGTAGTCGGTGAATAAAATTCAGCAATACAAGTCGGTGAAACGCCGACGTGGTGGAGTCTACTTTTTTGGGCATCACCAGATCTGTAGGTATTTTAGCTTTATTTAGGGAAAAAGTCTTAACTGATCATTAGCCATTTGGTTACTGTAAGATACAAAAGCATTTTTCGTTTTTTTTTCAGTCATTTTGATGTTGTTAATATTCAATGTATGTTTTGTGCAGTTAGCAAAACGTCAAGCTTTATATTTGCATTACGAAAGCCGTCGCTATGACATTATTCGGGGCCATATACTGAAATTATAAATATTGCGCCAGCAAATGATGTTTCGCCAGTAAAAATACTAAAATATCGCTATTAAATTATAAATGGGTTTTGGTCCAGAAGGGTGAAAATTTAGGGTCATAAGTATGTACTAGTAGTATAAAAATAGCCTACGTCCTACTCTCAGACCTACCAAATATTCACAAAAAAATTCATAAAATCGGTCAAGCGGTTTCGGAGGAGTTTGATAACAAATACCTACTGTGACACGAGATTTTTATTATATTAGAAGATGATGGCAAATAAATGAATAAGAGGGATTTCAAGATTAACATTTAAAGTCTGGCGTGTTGCTGTTTATTCAGGGACCTAATTAATGTTTTATCTATTACGTCCCTACCTCCTCACAAACCTGTTTACCTATAACTCCCTTTGTGCAATGCGCATTAGGTTCAGCGTAGTAGAATACGACCTATTAATATTAGCATGTTCGTCCTCCTATCCTACTAATTCTACTAATATTATAAATGTGAAAGTGTGGATGTTTGGATGTTTGTTACTCAATCACGCAACAACGGCTGCACGGATTTGGATGAAGTTTGGCATGCATGTAGCCTTTGACATGGAAAAGAACATAGGCCACCTTTTATCCCGATTCCTGAAGTAGTTCCCAAAGGGAAAATTGTTTACGAGCTAAACCGCGGGCAGACAGCTTTGAAATTTGGTATGCATGTCACCTAAGCTATGGAAAAAGACATGTAATAGTTCCCGTGGGAAGATTAAAAATTGTTAACGAGCGAAGCTTTAGACTCAATTCTGAAGTCCACGCAGACGAAGTCGCGGGCAGAAGCTAGTGCTATATAAAAGGCTCAATGCTATCAACTTTTGCCGATGCCTACCCCTCTCGCCTCCGTCGACCGCGCCCGCGCTCGCCTAGTTAGTACCGCAACCGCACGGGTACCAAGCATCGACCCGTGACCACCGTGACATCATGACGTCATCAGCTTTCTTTGGCTAGTGTTGCATCAAAAATTGTTTATTTCCAGAGCTACAAGTACAGAGCAGCTGCCTTTAGTGGCGTTCGCACGTACTCGGGATTGGGCCGCAATAAATTATCCAACAAATAGTATAGTATTGCGCGGCGCACCAAGTGATTGTTGGTGCGAGGTTCCGCAAAGCTTTAGTGTCGGGGAATAGTGTATCAAGCTTTGTGTTCGTTAATGAGTTCGGGTATTGGTGGCCTAATAGGCAAGTGTACCATCCGGTTCGGTCAGACAGCAGAACTTCAGGAGCCGCGAGTTCCTTCGAGCTAGCTCAGGAAGTCCACCGGCTACATACGGAGACCAATCGGATCCAAGGTAAGTAATACCAATTTTCTAAGAGCTGGTAGTCGGTGAATAAAATTCAGCAATACAAGTCGGTGAAACGCCGACGTGGTGGAGTCTACTTTTTTGGGCATCACCAGATCTGTAGGTATTTTAGCTTTATTTAGGGAAAAAGTCTTAACTGATCATTAGCCATTTGGTTACTGTAAGATACAAAAGCATTTTTCGTTTTTTTTTCAGTCATTTTGATGTTGTTAATATTCAATGTATGTTTTGTGCAGTTAGCAAAACGTCAAGCTTTATATTTGCATTACGAAAGCCGTCGCTATGACATTATTCGGGGCCATATACTGAAATTATAAATATTGCGCCAGCAAATGATGTTTCGCCAGTAAAAATACTAAAATATCGCTATTAAATTATAAATGGGTTTTGGTCCAGAAGGGTGAAAATTTAGGGTCATAAGTATGTACTAGTAGTATAAAAATAGCCTACGTCCTACTCTCAGACCTACCAAATATTCACAAAAAAATTCATAAAATCGGTCAAGCGGTTTCGGAGGAGTTTGATAACAAATACCTACTGTGACACGAGATTTTTATTATATTAGAAGATGATGGCAAATAAATGAATAAGAGGGATTTCAAGATTAACATTTAAAGTCTGGCGTGTTGCTGTTTATTCAGGGACCTAATTAATGTTTTATCTATTACGTCCCTACCTCCTCACAAACCTGTTTACCTATAACTCCCTTTGTGCAATGCGCATTAGGTTCAGCGTAGTAGAATACGACCTATTAATATTAGCATGTTCGTCCTCCTATCCTACTAATTCTACTAATATTATAAATGTGAAAGTGTGGATGTTTGGATGTTTGTTACTCAATCACGCAACAACGGCTGCACGGATTTGGATGAAGTTTGGCATGCATGTAGCCTTTGACATGGAAAAGAACATAGGCCACCTTTTATCCCGATTCCTGAAGTAGTTCCCAAAGGGAAAATTGTTTACGAGCTAAACCGCGGGCAGACAGCTTTGAAATTTGGTATGCATGTCACCTAAGCTATGGAAAAAGACATGTAATAGTTCCCGTGGGAAGATTAAAAATTGTTAACGAGCGAAGCTTTAGACTCAATTCTGAAGTCCACGCAGACGAAGTCGCGGGCAGAAGCTAGTGCTATATAAAAGGCTCAATGCTATCAACTTTTGCCGATGCCTACCCCTCTCGCCTCCGTCGACCGCGCCCGCGCTCGCCTAGTTAGTACCGCAACCGCACGGGTACCAAGCATCGACCCGTGACCACCGTGACATCATGACGTCATCAGCTTTCTTTGGCTAGTGTTGCATCAAAAATTGTTTATTTCCAGAGCTACAAGTACAGAGCAGCTGCCTTTAGTGGCGTTCGCACGTACTCGGGATTGGCTACGGGCGGTGTTCGGGCGTGCGCCGTATTCGCCTGCACTGGAGACACAATAGACACCTGCGGGAAACGGTAAGCTCTATCTAACGATACAGCTAACAAGAACAAATAAAAAAAAAAGAAATGAAAATGGAAGGGCCTTTGCCAGAATAAAGGATAAGATATTTGTAAGGTCTTATTTTTCTACATTTGCTCAGTTTTGTGAAAGATAGTGGACTACTTTACGGATGATATACGTAAATGCTGGTGTCCAATCAGTACCTACCTACCTTAAATGAATGTTTTGTTTGATTTGAGTAACTGTTCCAGTTATCCCAGCAGGCCCGTTTATGGTTTTCTAAAATCAAATCATAAATGTGAAAGAAGTATTAATATTTTTAGGTTGACGATTTAAAAGAGAAGTGAACAGTTTCGAATTTCTTACCTGTTCTCGAAAAGGCTGTCTCAAAATCAAAAAAGTAATTTTTTTCTCTGCTACATTAAATATATCTTAATTTTGGTTGAAGTACAGCACAAACAAGGATCCAATGATTGTTAAATAATACTTAGACATTAAAATACATAAAACATCTTTGAAATTTCTTATTCTCGATTTAGTAATGATTTTTTGAAACGCCAATATTATTTGCCTATAAAGCTCTGTAAGATAGTTTTTTTCAGCATGGGAAGTGGTTGATGGAATTCTAATTTAATGGTTTATATGTATCAGATTATTAATAATGTACATTATTATTTTAGATTTCCGAAATATCAGAAAAGGACCACAGCTGTTTTCAAAGAGCTCAACATCATTGCAACAGTTACAACACCTACTCTAGACCATGTTTTGGAAGCTAAAGATTCTGCGTATTACCCAGTTTCTCTGGATTCATCTATAATGCCTCTACAGCCTGAACATTTTACGTACAGTGAAGACATCAATGGAAACGTCACGGTTTATTCAATGTTTTTAGACAATACTGACGTCGAATTGTATAGCTTCAGTATTTGGGGTAGGGTTTTCGCTTCTGATGGCTTAGAAGCTGATCCGCCTTTAGAGGTGGTTGATGAAAGTTCTACAGACAATAATGAAAATGATTCAGGGGATTTTGCTTTTGTACATTTAGTAACAAAGACACTTCTGTTACCAGCAATACTTGCAATTATATTTAGGATCTTGTAATTTATTGGTGTTTTATTTATTATCCTATAATGGACAAAGACAGAGACGGGGTAGGAACAGTGGCACTTTACAATATTTTAATAAATATTTATAAAAGTTGGACTGTATTGAATGTATGTAGATACTTACTAATCGGTGACTTATCGCTTTAGCACATCTAATAAAAATGTTTCATGAAAAATAAATTGAATGACCGACCGAATAATACTTCACAATACGATTAGGGGTGAGTTGAAGTCAAAGTAAGTGTATCGTAATAATTCGTAACATAAGATCGTATTGCCTAATAATAACTTGCCTACTATAATTGCCCAAATTAACAAACAGAATAGGAAAACACAATGTATAAGGAATAGCACATTACTGCAGAGGCCGGGAAGTTAGGGATTGCCGGACGAGTAAGCTTTCTTGACATTCATTACGAGTCCGGTAATCCCATACCCGCCGAGGTATGTATAGTACGTATGCTTTTCTCAATATTTGTGAGGAAATAATGAAAGACGTAACACTGAAAACTAATGAGTATAATATGAATAAAAGAACGAATAAAGCAATTTATTAATGTTAAACGTAATGTTTGATATATTTTACGCGAATACATAATGTACGAGATAATAATGTCCAGACCGTATTCGGCCACGGCGACGTTAAACCCGTTATTGAGAGCTTCGTTGATGTGCTCTCAGGTGACTGACATATCCGATTTTTGCAGTGAATGTACGTCCGCATTCACTGCAAGTCAGGACCCCTCCAACATAATTATAATAGATGAGCTCGGGTGTTCGAGCCTTAAGTTCATCTCGTTTAGTATCGAGTTCTTCTTTGCGTTTTCTTTCAAATCAAACACCTTGATGCTCACAGTACGCCTCCACTGTGACCGGTCCGCTGCTAGTGCCTCCCACCGTGCAGGGTCAAGGCATATTTAACGCGTATATACAGCCCAGCCATAATTTACGCAAATAAATATAATAGTGTAGATTATGGCTTTATACGAAAATTAAACATATTTCCGTGTGATCTTATACCAACATTTTAATAAAACTATTCATTCATTTTTTAAAAAACGTCGCCCCATTAGGGTTTTTTCCTGTGTCTTGGTTGCAGTTACAAACAGAATATCACATGCACATACGCCCAGACCGGAACAAATTTCTGTAGGCCATACAAAAATTTGTCCTGTACGGAAATCGAACCCGCGACCTGTTACGCAGTAGGCGATCACTCGACCTTTGCGCTAACCGTGTCGTTATATACATACAGGGTGTCCCAGAAGCCGACGTTAAGCCGAAAGCAGGCGGTAGACTAACTCATATATGTTATCAGAAAAATATAAAAAAATCTAATGGTCGATTTCACCAACCATTACTTAGCTTAGATAGATTAAAATTTTATATAGATTTAAATTTTAGATTAGAGTATACAGAAACATTATTCAGGATTACAAAACAAAAGAAAATGTTTAGAAAAGTCAAGAATTGTAGCAACAACAGTGAAAAAACCGTAACAGGGTGTAAATTTTATCCATTTTTTTTATTGCTAAATTTTTTTAAAATACTTAGGAGACTTAGATTTTTTTTATATTTTTCTGATAACATATATAAGTTAGTCTATCACCTGCTTTCGGCTTGACGTCGGCTTCTGGGATGTGCGTGTGGTGTGAGAGCTCTTTTTTTAAAAGTTATAATATTTTTACGAAATCAAGGAAGAATTTAGGAAATAATTGTGAAAACAACATGGTGAAGATAAAAAAATTGTGAAACCAATAGGGAGAAAGTTCTGGTCGATTAACTGGAACACTCACTCTGCCAACCAGAGAAAATACGTAACTCCGGTCTCAAAATATATTAGATATAAATGTTCAACATTTTTATGTGAAATAATTGTGTTGAATTTGTGAAACCTATTCACAAATATTCAAAAGATTTTAACGGTTTATTAGGATTTGGCAAAGGTTTATTTGGAACACTCAATTCTCTTATGGTGCAGACGGAGTGTTCCAAAACTTACTAACTTTGGCTAAATAAATCGTTAATATTCTTACTCTGTTTTACGAGTATAACGCAGAGTCAATTTGTGAAACAAAAACCTTGACGTAAAACATAATAGTTAGAGATAAAATTAAAAATATACTTTCTTTACAACATCCCGTGCGAGAGCTCCGTATTTTAGATATTATTTACATAACCCGAACTTAAATACAAACGGAGGCCACATCAGAAATTGTGAAAATGTTGTCACTAAAGTTTTGACTCATTTTTTATTTCAGAGCTTGTTTAATTTTAACAATAATCAACTTTATTACATTTCTAAGCGAGAAATGCATAGGGTGACCATTTTTTTGTCGGACACATTTTTTTAAATGCTTGGAAAAAAAGGTAGAGGAGGCGTTACGCCAAGAAGCTTCAGAAAGTTCAAAGGACAGGGACAGTTTCAGTGACGGAGGCAGCAATGAGAAACAATGACAATGATGAGAAAGACTTTTTTAATTCTGTTACTCAGTGTTAAAAAAACCTAAGAGCCTCAAATCATTAAAGGCTTAAGCTCAATCTCTCGTCAAAATGTGGCTAGACACGAAATCCAAAGACTCTTTTAATGATGCGGCATTCCTCGAGGAACAGATATTTATAAATCTGTTTACTTATATTAAATATAATACTGCTATACCTTTTTTAATTCTGTTACTCAGTGTAAAAAAAACCTAAGAGCCTCAAATCATTAAAGGCTAAAGCTCAATCTCTCGTCAAAATGTGGCTAGACACGAAATCCAAAGACTCTTTTAATGATGCGGCATTCCTCGAGGAACAGATATTTATAAATCTGTTTACTTATATTAAATATAATACTGCTATACCCTCGAGCGCTGCAGTTGAACGTCTTTTTTCCACCGGCAAAGATATTTTAACACCGAAACGAGCCTCACTCTCAGACGAGAACTTCAACATACTAATGTTCATGAAGGGGAATATCCACATTGTGCCAGATGATTAAATTACACACTTTTATTTTTTATATATTTACACACTGTCTTTTTTGAACCTAACTTATTAACTTCCAGAACCCATAACAACAGTTTTTGTAAGCAGATCACAACCACAACGATATAAAAAATGCAATTTTCACAGTGTCATGTCATATGGGCTACTACTGTGGGGATCAGCCGCAAAAAATACTTTCTATAAAGTATTTTTTTACTTCGAAAAAGAGCCGTGCGGACTATTTATAATTTACGAACAAGGGATTCTCTACGTGATTTATTTAAAGAAATTAATATATTGACTTTAGCAGGACAGTATATTTATGAAAATTTGATTTATGTTTGTAAAAATTATAACACATTTGATACCAATTTTAAGTTTCATAACTTAAATACAAGAAATAAAAATAAACTTGCCGTTTCAACGTACAAGCTCAAAAAAAACTAGAGGCTCATTTATGGGGAAATGTATATTTTTTTACAACAAAGTTCCACAGATAGTGTTACTAATTTACCTTTTCATAAGTTTAAAGCGCATGTAAAAAAGACTAATGAGTAAAGGATATTATAAAGTCAATGATTATCTGAATGATGTCAATGCTTGGTCTTAATTGTAGACTTAATTTATAAATATTTAAATGTATAACGTACACTGACACATCTAATCTTGTAATGGAAGTTGAACTCAATCTTTTACTTTGAATTCAGCTTCCAATTGACGACTATGTAACAATACAGGGAGAAAAAAAAAGCGGTTGCTGATTCTTTCTAGTACAATGTCTCCCGCCGTAGACTTGTGAACCAATGGCGTAGCTTCTTTGACGTTCAAAAGTGATTGTAAAATCCCAATTTTTTTTATTTTATGGATGGCCCGGCAAATGACCTCCTCCCGCCTGATGTTAAGCGGTGAAAGAGGCCCAAATGAGTTGACAGATAGAGTAGGGACGACATCCACTCTCCTACCTGCCCGCCCCTTGCCGGCCCAAAAGATGCTTTTTCACGCCTCTTTTGAAGGAACCCATGTTGTAGGATGGGGGAAACACGTGCGCAGGTAGAGAATTCCAAGTGTGGGATGAACGACAGAAGAAGGAATCTTGGAATTTCTTGGTACGGTGTGAAAAGGAGGACACAGTGTACGGATGACTCCGAAGGCCCTTACGCGTGTTTCTGTTAAGGAATGGAGAGGGAGGGATAAGGTTAAAGAGCTCCTCAGAGCATTCCCCATGGAACATTCGGTAAAAGGCGCTAAGAGAGGCGATGTCACGACGAAGTTGTAGAGGCTCGAGGGTGTTAGTTGCCTCTACATCGCCAATTATGCGAATAGCGCGACGCTGCAATCTGTCCAGAGCATCGAGGAGGTACTGAGCGGAGCCGTCCCAAAGGTGCGAGCAATATTCCACGCAAGACCTAACCTGAGTTTTATACAACAAGCATAGTTGGTCCGGCGCAAAATACCTACGCACCTTGTTCAGGACACCGAGTTTCCGTGAGGCAGTAGTTATGACGGATTCGATGTAGTCTCTGGGGTTCAGATCGCAGCGAATGTTCATTCCGAGCAAGGTGATGTTGCTCTGTGTGTGAAGGGTTGTGCCCTGAAGAGAAGGAAGGGGTAGGAAAGGTGACCTTTTCGCCGAGAACACGCACACCTGTGTTTTCTTAGCATTGAACTCAACAAGATTGTTGGAGCCCCATTCGGAGACGAGGTCCAGCGTCCTGTTGAGCTCAATGATAAGATTCTGCCTTTCCCTACCAATATCACCACGAGCAGCCCCCGAGGCTCCGTGATATCCCCCATGCACTGTACTGTCGTCTGCATAGCAATGTATAGCTCCCAAGGAAAGCATATCATTGATATGCAGAAGAAACAATGTGGGGGATAGAACGGAGCCTTGCGGAACACCAGCGTTCACTGCCACGAACCGCGAAGCGCAGCCGTCAACGACAACGCGAATTCTACGCTCATGGAGGAAGCTGGCAATCCACGTACAGAACTGCGCGGGTAATCCGTATGCCGGAAGCTTGGAAAGAAGAGCCTTGTGCCAGACTCTATCAAAAGCTTTGGCGATGTCGAGACTAATAGCCACCGATTCGCCGCGCTTATCGATAGATTCACCCCATTTGTGCAAAAGGAACACTAGAAGGTCACCTGTTGATCGTTTAGGACGAAACCCATACTGTCGGTCATTAAGTAACGAGTGACCTTCCAGGTAACGGATCAGCTGTGTATTAAGGATCCTCTCCATGATTTTACACAAAATGGAAGTGACGGCTATAGGACGATAGTTAGCCGGATCAGAACGATCTCCCTTTTTGGGAACCGGCTGGACATTGGCCTCTTTCCAAGATTTCGGCACACAACCAGCAGAGAACGACAGACGGTATAGACACGTAAGGACCGGAGTCAACTCCGCTGCACACTTCTTAAGAACAATCGCAGGAATGCCGTCTGGTCCACTTGCTTTTCGAGTATCGATCGACTGGAGCTCCGCCCGCACATCACGCTGTCTGATACGGATATCGGGCATGGTGCTGCCACAATGGGACAGTTTCGGAGGTTGTGTACCACAGTCATCGACACGGGAATGAGCCGCAAAGAGTTTTGCCAGGAGGTCGGCTTTCTCCTGCGGCTGATGAGCAAGTGAGCCATCGGCAAGTCTCAGCGGTGGCAGCGAGGGTTGGCAGAAATTTGATTGCACAGCTTTGGCCAGGCGCCAAAAAGAACGGCTACCCGTAGGGTGCGATAGGAGTTCCTGGTCCACTTGTGCAATGCGCTGAGCATCCGCTCTAATGTAAGCCCTCTTACATAACTTGGTGGCATTATTGTAGGCTGTTTTCAGTAGGCTTGTATTGGGATCCTTAGATGCTCGGCCTCTGATCCAAGCGCGGTAAGCCAGCTGTTTGTTTTCAACAGCAGAGGCGCACTCGCGATTGAACCAGAGGTTACGTCTGCCTCTACTGACGAGATTGGAATGCGGAATATAATATTCCATTCCTAGTATGATCTCGTCAGCAACAGAGGTAGCGCAGGAGTCCGGATCCATCCTATTGAAACAGCGCTGCCACCAAGGAACAGATGCGTAATAATCCCGCATACCGTCCCAATCTGCTGACGCATAGTGCCACAGACGGCGTGCTGCAACCACAGGCAACAGTCGTGACGCCTGAGGCACTGAGACGGATACCAGGCAGTGATCCGAAGATCCTAGTGGAGCTCGAACCACCACCTGATATCCGTCAGGGCGATTTGTCAACAGAAGGTCCAATAAAGAGGGCGCTTGACCGATAATATCTGGTACCCTGGTGTTCTGGGTGACCAATTGTGTCAGGTCGTGCGTGAGAGCGAATGCGTGGGCAGTCCTACCCGCATGGTCAGTTTTAGAGGAACTTAACCACAACTCGTGGTGAGCATTGAAGTCCCCTAAAAACACCAGCTCGGCGGAAGGAAATCGCTCCTGCGCGTCATCTGCCACCCGACTTAGATGTTCAAAAAGTCGAGTTGTCTCCAAGTCACCACGATGGGAACGGTAGACGCAGACGTAGACACGGCAATGAGTGCCAAAATCGACGTGTACCGCAACGATGGAAAAGGAAGGTTCCTCCAAACAGCGCAGGCGACGACAGCAAACGTCCGCCCGGACGAACAAGCAAACACCAGCCTTCGCCTTGAAGGACTCCTCAAGAGCGTAGCCGGGGTAATTAAGGTAGCCTGTATCGGCCGGCCAGATAATTTGCGTCTCCGTCAAAAACAGCATTGCTGGACGGGCTGTCTCGAGATGGTGGTGGACAGCTAAGAGGTTAGAATGGAGCCCGCGGATGTTAGCGAGCCCCACCTCGAATAATGGTGTTTTGGTGGGATAATGCACCGCTGTACGACCAGTCTTAATATTTTGCGCTGCCATAATTATTGGAGTGAGAGGCGTGAAACTGAGGTGTCCTTGCTGCGCTTCGCATAGTTAATGTGTGTAGGCCTGTTTCGCCAGGGAACAGCCGACAGCTGATTTGCGCTGACCCTCCGCACGGAAGGGCCCCCGAACCCCCCCGGAAGTGGCCGCCGGGACCCACCGTCCGGTCACCAACCGGCACGACGGACCACCCCGAGATTATGCGTGGCATGGTGGGGCAGCCTCACGGACTGGTTAGGTCCGCTTGGGCCCCTGTACTATACCACGGGCGGCCAGTGGAACAGCCGATTCTTCGGGTCTTCCTGGGCGGAGGGTCAACGCAGTCAACCTGGCACTGGGTCGACGGAAGCCCGCACAAACCATACGAATCGCAGCAACGACCCCTCAAGCTCTGGCTGTGCGCAGACTGATCCCGAAACGCTGACAAAAATGGCCACTTGACGGGTTTTACATCATGCGCACGGTGGTCGCTAGCCAGTCGGGTTTTTCAAGCCCTACCACCAGAAGTTGGTCACTCGATTAGCACCACCCGGGGATCACGTGTAGGGTCTCGAGGGTAAAACCTACGGACGTGAGCGACTCCAATCCAATTGAATAAAGAATATTGAATTTGAATCTGTTTTCCCGGATCAGTATAATCTGAACATATGTAAATAAAAAAGCATCTTTTAGGCGAGCATGTACCACCTTAGGCATAAATAATATAAAAAAATTAAAAAGTACAAACAACAATATTTTATTTGATGTATGCATGGTCACCCTAAACAAATTTCTCACATAGAAATGTAATAATGTTGATTATTGTTTAAATTAAACAATCTCAGAAATAAAAAACATGTCAAAACTTTAGTGACAACATTTTCACAATTTCTGATGTGGCCTCCGTTTGTATTTAAGTTCAGGTTATGTAAATAAAATCTAAAATACGGAGCTCTCGCTCGGGATGTTGAAAAGAAAGTTTTTTTTTTCATTTATTCTCTAACTATTATGTTTTACGTTAAGGTTTTTGTTTCACAAATTGACTCTGCGTTATACTCGTAAAACAGAGTAAGAATATTAACGATTTATTTAGCCAAAGTTGATAAGTTTAGGAACACTCCGTCTGCACCATAAGAGAACTGAGTGTTCCAAATAAACCTTTGCCAAATCCTTATAAACCGTTAAAATCTTTTGAATATTTGTGAATAGGTTTCACAAATTCAACACAATTATTCCACATAAAAATGTTGAACATTTATATCTAATATATTTTGAGACCGGAGTTACGTATTTTCTCTGGTTGGCAGAGTGAGTGTTCCAGTTAATCGACCAGAACTTTCTCCCTATTGATTTCACAATTTTTTTATCTTCACCATGTTGTTTTCACAATTATTTCCTAAATTCTTCCTTGATTTCGTAAAAATATTATAACTTTTAAAAAAAGAGCTCTCACACCACACGCACATGGCGTAGCCTACGGTGAAGAAACCTTTGTCGTTTAGACGGTCTAGAAGACTGTTCACAACGAGGTTCCACAGTAGAGGCGAGAGGACGCCTCCTTGTGGGCATCCTTTCGCCACGATGGCTCTCGTGGTGTCATTCACCGTGACTTGTATGGCCCTCTGCCTGAGCATATTGGTGATCCAACCGCACAGGGTCTTTTAAGGGCTATGTCGATGCTGTGAAACATTGTTTTATCGAAAGCGCCCTCAATATCGATGAAGGCAGCTAGTGCAGAGCCTTTGTGTTCTATGGCGCATTCAATTCTGGAAGTCACGCTGTGTAAAGCGGATTCTGTTGATTTTCCTATGGAGTACGCGTGCTGTTGTTTGTGTAGTGGTACCATGCGTAGAGGTCCATCTCTAATGTGTCTATCGCATAGTCTTTCGAGTCTTTAGTAGGAATGATGTTAGGCTTATAGGTCTATAGGCCTTGGGCTGTGTGTAATCGGTTTTTCCGGGCTTTGGAATTGTAACGTCAGTGAAACACGGAGGCCGGTTGTAAACTGTTTATTTGGATAAAAACTAGATCTACCTCCCCATACACAATAATTGGCAATTGTTATACCCAACACTTTTCTCCCCTTAAGGTAAATAACAAAAAAATAACAAACAATATTAGTTGCAAACAACAATTCAATTAGGTAATCAAGTTTTTTATTTTGTGCTCTTTTGTATGCACGAAAGGCACGATCCGAAGCGTTATCGGGCGGTGGCGACGGGGGATGCGTTCCAATGGGTTGTGAAACCTCTTCGTGCGCCTCACCCGCCGCCGCCGCCGCTCCCGACGATTCCCCATAAGCGTCCTCGAACAACTCATCATTACTATTTTTATTACTATCATTCAACTTACTCCCAATACTCGCTCGCGACAATGAGTAACGGTTTTTACCACCAATCGGCAAAATTTGGTCTTGATGACGTCGCCACTCGATGCCGTTTCCCATATCGACATGGTAAGACACCGGTCCAGTTCTTTGCGAAACGGTCCCCACTGACCATTTACCAGAACGCGCGGAATAGTCGCGTGCGAGTACCAGGTCTCCCGGATGCGCGGGAGCGCGCGGCGTGCCGCCCGCGGCCGCGACCTGGCGCCGCTGCGCCTCCTGCGCCACGGCCGCCACGTCGGGCCGCAGCGCGTCCAGCCGCGTGCGCCCGCGCCCGCGCCGCCCCAACAGTAGCACCGAGGGAGGCACTCCGGTTGTGGCGTGTTCACAATTCCGATAATACAACAAGAATGTACTGAGTGCTTGTAATACATTTTCGCCCGACAATACGGCCCTTTTTATAGCTTTTTTTACAATCTTAACTGCATTTTCGGCAGCTCCGTTGCCCTGTGGCCTATAAGGAGCTGTAGTTATATGCTTGATTGTATTATTTACACAATAGTCCTTAAAATCTTGCGAAAAAAATGGAGGCCCATTATCGGTGACGAGTTGTGACGGTAACCCAAATCTACTAAAAACTGACATAAACGCTGTAATTGTTGATTGGGCATCCGTACGGCTCATAGAGAGGGCCTCAATCCATTTTGAATGAGCATCGACTAAAATTAAATACCGCTTGCCAGCATACTCCGCAAAATCAGCATGTATCCGCTGCCACGGTACCAACGGAAACTCCCATGGATGTAACTCCGCACGTGGCAAAGCATCTCGTACCGAACCGCATGCTTCACATGAACGACACAGATTTTCTATGTCGTTATCTATGGTAGGCCAATACACATAATTTCTTGACAAGTTTTTCATTTTATTGATACCTAAATGACCTTGATGCAATTCTTTCAAAATTTTATTTTGTAAACTAGTAGGGATAATGATCCTATATTTATATATTAAACAATCAAAATCAATTATCATATCATGTCTTCTCGCGAAATAAGGTTTTTCTTCGTCACAACTTGGTACCGATGGCCATCTGAACTTAACATAACCTACTATTTTCGCTAACAAAGGGTCCCTAAGAGTTTCTCTACTTACATCTCTAAAATTAATAGGTAAACAATCCTCTACTAAATTAACGTAACTCATGGAGTGGGTGTGCCTTTCATCCCGCGGCAGTGGCAGTCTAGACAAAGCATCCGCGGGCCCGTTTTCTTTAGAGTTAATAAATCGAATAGTGAAATCATAGGCAGCGAGTCGCGCGGCCCAGCGCTGGAGACGACTGGCTGCGGTCTGGGGTATGCCAACTTTTTTCCCAAAAATGTAACTCAACGGCTTGTGGTCGGTATATAGTTCGAATTTTCTACCAAAGAGATACTGGTGGTGTCTTGTAATTCCATAAAAAATAGCGAGCGCTTCCTTGTCAATCTGACTATAGTTACGTTCCGCCTCATTAAGAGTGCGTGACACACAACTAACTGGCCGCTCGGTACCGTCCGGGAATCGGTGAACGTCAGGATGGCACATGTAGTGCCTTAAATCTCGATGAAATATATTTTGAACAATGGTACCTAAACTGTACTAAATAGTACCTATACACAGATAAACTGTACCTTAATCCTTTGAATGTAAATTAAAAAATTCTCCTACACCTGCCATTCTGACGTCAGGCTGGCCGATGCATTGTCATAACACGTTTATAGCTACAACTATCATTCTGAAACCTATGCCAATTAACTGTACCTAAATAGTACCTAGTGAAATATATCACACATAATGCAATATCATTAGAATTTACAAAAAAATTAATACAGAATTTTGTTTCCTGGCCCTAAAAGGCAGTAATATTGTGTTATTGTGGCAACAAAAAGATTTCAGCAATAAGGATAGAAAAGATTAAATCTTCAAGAAGGACAACACTTTGTCAGGAAGAAGCAAGACCGAAGAAGATCTTTGAGGAGCCCAGGATTCGAAAATCGTTATAGCTAAGAAAGAAGAAGATAACATCAAAGCTGGCATTAAAACTACGAAGTGGGTAATGGTACCTACAATGTTTCACATAACTATTAATCTTAATCGGCCATAAGAAAAAAACAAATACACAAACTCTTCTGACACCGGGAATCGAACCATTTGTTTTTTTCGAGGGGAAAGCGTGACCGCACCGTACTCGCCGTTGGCTGGACGACGAACGTGTGTGGTGCTCTCCCGGCAAAGTTCCGGGCCTACCCACTAAACCCCCCGGTGTTCTCCTTGCCCTTATGGGCGTGTGTGATAGGGTCCACACTGCGACTACCACTACCAACGTGCCTGGGCTAGCCCGACCTACTGGTCGGGCTATCGCCAGGGAACTCGCAGAAGCTTGAAGTGCTCCTCGAAACTCCATCGGGGGTCTAAAACCAAGCCGAGGTACATGAAGTGCGCCTCGACCGGTATACGGACCCCCTCTAGTCAGACTCAGACCTAAGAGACGTCGAGGGCCACGTCCAGGCCCAAGAGGCGAATGCGTCGGACCACCAAACAGGTGCAGGCCGACGCAAGGTGAGCCGCCTCCTCCCCCGTTTCGGCTTTTGCTGCGACGAGCGTGTCGTCGGCGAAATTATTCACATCAAGATTACGTTATAAGTAAAAGTTTTAGTGTAAAAGTTTATTTTTTCTTCTTAGCGCATTTAAATAAAAGCTTGTTTTTAAAAAGGTTTTTTTTAGTTTTAATTTATTTTTTCCCTTTTAGTTATCACTGGACACGTTTCTCAGTCTGTTCATCTCATTCAACGCATCATTGTTGCAAGGTCGTTTGCCGGAACGTCTATACAGAATTTCAGCTCAATCGGTTAAAGATATCTACTTCAAAATTGATTTTTTTTGGTTTAGAAGTTCGCAATATTGGAATTATAGTGACATCACTTTATTTTGCACGTTACTCTTAGCAAGACCTTATATTTGATACCCATATTGTAGGGGTGCATTAAAAATAATTGGTCCGCCATCTTGGGTATACCGCCTATATAATACTATCTTGGATTTAAAATGACGTCACATAGTCAACCATGTATTGTCATCCAAATAAACAAGCATAAAGGACAAACATTGATTTTTATTTATAATCAATGATTTTTATTTCAGATTATGTATATTTTTTATTTATTTAGGAAAGTTATTGTATTTGGTACTTTTAAATTGCGTTATGTCATAGTGTAATATGGCGTATTATTAGGGAAATCGTATTAAGCTGGTTTCACTGTATTTGGGTTTTCAATTAAACAAAAATAATAAATGTTTAATATAAGGAACAGATTCCGTACGCTAACATTATTAACAATGAATTATTTGTCAGTGAAGTTGTTATCTCGGTGTTCTTAGAAGCAAACAGACGTATTACTTACCATTACTCATAGAAGCAAAATTTTAAAATTTATTTGCCTACGAATCCCAATGATATTTTTATTATGTGTTGTATATTTCACTAGGTACTATTTAGGTACAGTTAATTGGCATTAGGTTCCAGAATGATAGTTGTAGCTATAAACGTGGTATGACAGTGCATCGGCCAGCCTGACGTCAGAATGGCAGGTGTAGGAGAATTTTTAATTTACATTCAAAGGATTAAGGTACAGTTTATCTGTGTATAGGTACTATTTAGTACAGTTTAGGTACCATTGCTCAAAATATATTTCATCGAGATTTAAGGCACTACATGTGCCATCCTGACGTTCACGGGAATCGATGCGCGAGCATTGCACCTAGGCCGTATGCGCTGCTGTCAACAGACAATAATAAAGGCCGCCCCTCCTCATAATGTGCAAGTACTTCATTCCCTAATAAAGATTTTTTTGCCTGTTTGAAAGCCTTATCACACTCCTCAGACCAATCCCACGTTACTCCTTTCTTTAACAAGTGATGTAAGGGACATAAAATAATGCTTAAGTTCGGAATAAATTTCCCATAGTAATTTAATAAGCCCAAAAAACTTTTTGATTGAGTCACATCTGTCGGCTTGGGGGCGTTTTCAATAGCTTTCACCTTATTCGGGTCTGGATGTAAGCCATTTTGATCGATTATAAATCCTATGTACTTGACACTCTTTTGTAAGAAACTACATTTACTTAATTTAACTGTAAGGCCCATTTCTTTTAATCTTATAAGTACCTACTTGTCTTAAATTAGCCAGATGCGAGGTCCTTTCGACCCCCGTGACACAAATATCATCCAAGAATACTACGGTAGAAGGCACACCCCTCAGGGTCTCTTCCATCATTTTTTGAAATTTTTCTGGAATACAGGATAGACCAAACGGGGTACGACGATATACAAAAGTGCCAATGTGAGTAGTTATTGCTGTGCACGGTTGTGAGTCTTGGGTCAAAATTGTTTGTTGGTAAGCGTGGGTAAGGTCTATTTTTGTAAATTCTCTCCCCCCACTTAAAGTAGCAAACAACTCCTCAATACGCGGCAGTGGATAATAATCACGTTTTAACTTTGGATTTATCGTAACGGACGCTCGGTAACGGTTTTCGTAAGGGACGCTCTACCGATCTTGCTGTTTGTAAATATGTCGACGAAATATTAAAAATAATAAATAATAAGCAACATGCTGTGGGATTACTATTAGACATGAGCAAGGCCTATGATAGGGTTTCGTATCCAATACTTCTACGAAAACTGTATGATATAGGCGTTAGAGGGGCGTCACATAGTTGGTTTGCGTCTTATTTGGAACAACGGGCCCAATATGTGGATGTGGAGTATTATGACCATCAAACAGGAATAATAAAATGTGTCAGATCGGACAAAATTCTTATGAGTTGTTCTGTTCCTCAGGGTAGTGTTCTTGGATGCTTGCTGTTCTTAATCTACATCAATGACTTGCCCAATCATTTGGATGTCCCTTGCATTCTTTTCGCAGATGATATTTCTGTAGTACTACCTTGCACAGACACAACACATCTGCATGAACTTCTAAATTCAAACTTAACATCCCTAACTAACTGGCTAAAGGAGCACAATCTTGAAATCAATATTAATAAGACGAAACTAATGCAGTTTAGACCCTACCAAAAGACCCCATTAAATATAGATTATAAATATAACGGCACACATCTAGATACTGTTAACTCTTACTGCCTTTTAGGAATAAATATAGATTCAAATTTAAATTGGAAAGAACACGTCAAGAAAATTATAAGTAAATTATCTAGTTTCACATATGCCCTCACCGAACTAAAAAAGTCAACGGATACTGAAACGGCGATTTGTGCATACTACGCATACGCACACGCTTATATCAATTACGGCATTAAACTTTGGGGCAACAGCACAAATGCAAACAAGGTATTCACCCTGCAAAAAAAATGCATAAGAATACTGGCAAATATAGACTCATTGACTAGCTGCCGGTCGTACTTCACTAAATATAACATCCTAACCCTAACATCAATATATATATCACAAATATGTCTAATGGTTAAAAAGAATATTAATTCATATCCACAGTATTTTCGCCCGGAAAGATTAAGGCCCAAATGTAAACTAGCAACAGAAGTGTCAAAATTAAAAATAGTTAATTCAGGGCCACATAATATGTCAATAAAAATTTATAACCTAATCCCCGAGCATATAAAATCACTAAACAAAATTAATTTATTTAAGAAAAATCTAAACAAGTACCTTTGTCAGAAATGCTACTACTCACTACAGGAATTTTTTAGTGACAAGGGGATAGACAATTAATTAATGAAATTTTATTTTTTATTTATTTTTGTTAGTTTAATTTCCTTTGTTTAATTGAATCTTAATTTTAATGTATAATAATAATAATAAATAATGCTATTAAATTAATTTAAATACTAATATTAATATTTACAAATGTATATGCAATAATGATAGTATAATTTAATACATAATCTAATCAAGTACATACATTGTAAATTTATAGTAGTGACATTATTCATAATACTTATTGTGTTGCAGTGCCCTTCTCAGGGTCATGTCATGGTTCTGTAAACTTTATTTGTACACCCATAATACCACATGATTGCAATAAATGTTTTGAGTTTGAGTTTGAGTTTAACTTTATAATCGCCGCAGATTCGTATGTCGCCGTTTTCCTTAATGACTGGTACAATTGGGGTTCCGTACTCCGAATGGTCTACTCTGTAGATGGTACCCTCGGCCTCAAGCCGCTGGAGCTCGCGCTCAACGCGTGCGCGCAGCGCCAAAGGTACCGGCCGGGCGCGGACGTACACAGGTTCGTGATCACTTAATTGTAACTGAAGCAATTTTTTACATTTACCTAGCTTATCGGTAAACACTTCCGGAAAATCAGCCGCTAATCGGCTCAAACAAGGGTCATCCATGATATCATTTAAATTAATTTGTTTAATTTGGAGCGCCTTAATCCAATCCCGGCCCAACAGTGGGCATCCCCCACCCTTTATGACATAACAAGCTAAATTATCTGCAATAACATCACCTAGTCTAACCTTAACAACTATATAACCGAGTGAGTCGATAGGCATACCGGAATAACAACGAAGCATTAAATTATCTGAATGAATATTTTTATGTAAAAATTTTTGTTTATAAAATTCTTCACTGATTGCCGAAATACGGCTGCCGGTGTCGACTTCACAATCAATTATACCACGACGTTGCATCCTCGAGATTTATATATTAACCAGGTAGTCCACTTTCCAATGTACCGGGCACCAAGCACAATTTTAGAGCGAAGACATAAAAATAAAAAGATAGGTAGGTAGTTTTAGTATTATTCACCCGCTTGCGCGATGTTACGTCGTTTGACTCATTCGCTTTCTTTGTGCGGGCATCACAGCATCGGAATATTAAAGATCAAAGTTTTATTATTTTATAACTTTATTTTTAGTGTGTTGTGTAGTTGTTATAGAAATCAATATGTGTAAATGAAAACGTAAGTATTCTAAGCAATATATTAAGGAAAAGATTCGTAAACTAGAGAAACGTTTGCGTCACCGCCGCCGCCGCTGCGAGCATTTTGATGGTGCTGGAAGTACCTATGTAAGTTTAAATTATAAGTGTTTATTGTTTATTATATTGTACTATTTTTTCGACACGTTCTCATCTTTGCATTTCGTTCGTTTAAAGCAAAACTTTATTTCGTGTTTGTTCGAATCAGTAGATTATATTTACCTCACTAATTAATTTCATTTTGAAATTTATTGAGCAACAAAAAGAGCCTTGCTATTTGCGCATTGCCTAACGTTACTGTTTAATTAGAAAATATTCTGTATACAGTGTTAAATAAAATGGTATCCGCAGAATACCAGCGTCAAAGCACTCTGTGCCTCTGCATGTGGGGCCTCATCATCACAGCCCATATACGTCCCCACCGAGGGGCTCGAGCCTACCCTATATTAGGGTGATTAGGCCTTAGTCAACCACGCTGGCCCAGTGCGGATTGGTCGACTTCACATACATCATTGAATTTCTTCGCAGATGTATGCAGGTTGCCTCACGATGTTTTCCTTCACCGTAAGAGCGTCAGACAAATGTACATATGATATTCGAAACGAAAAACACATTGGTACATGGCGGGTCTCGAACCCCGACCCCCCGATTGGAAGGCAAGTGCCGAGTCCACTGCGCCACCGACGCTCTGGACTCTGGATGCGCGGCCTATTTGGCCTAAAATCTATCTGAATATATATTTATAATTTTTTGTTATATTGTGTGTTGTATTTTTTGTACCAAATAAACGTCTATTCAAGCAATAATTCATAATTACTAAAGAACCGTGAATCGGCACTTTGAAACACGCCTTGTACACGTGTTTAAGTGTTATTATTTCTTTATATTTATAGAACAGTGGTGGTGCCCAAGGTAGACACCACCACGTCGGCGTTTCGCCGACTTGTATTGCTGAATTTTGTACCCTACTACCAGCTCATAGAAAGCATTGTGGCTTACCCCGATTCCAATTGTCTCCGTCCGTATCCTCCGTAGCCGGTGGACTTCCTGAGCTAGCTCGAAGGAAGTCGCGGCTCCTGAAGTTCTGCAGTGGATCCACCGGTGGAGACCGGAGCACTACAAATGCCTATTAGGCCACCACGGCTCACACACGCGATTTTGACACCGTTGCACAACACAAAGCGGGCTTTCGCACCCCGATATTAGGTGCGCCGCGCAAAATACAATTTGCTAGTTATATACTGTGTATTATATTTTATGGATGCCCGGACATCATCCTAACCTAATTCAATGTCGTGACATTTTGACTCAACTCAACTGACATGTCACATGCGGCCAAAAAAAGCTCTCACTGCACAGACCACAAATGCAGTGTTGCCACTCGCTCTTCCTCGAGCGTGAACATCCCCCCGCTCCGGACAGTCCCGGACTGTCCGCCAAATCAGTCTAAGGGGAGGCGAGAAAGAGTAGCGACCGCGCGCTTCAAAACAGAATCCCCAACTAGGACCTCGGCAAACCTGGGCACACCATCAGACCCTAGAGTAAGTTGGACAATGCGTTCGCGACGCCAACGTAAGGGTGGCAGGTTTGGGTCCTTCACTAACACGAGGTCTCCAACCCTCGGTGGGTTTGTCTTATCTGACCACTTAACGCGCTGTTGCAAAATGTGTAAATATTCAAGGTGCCAGCGGCGCCAGAAGCTCTGGGTAAGCTGCTGGAGCAACTCAAACCGCGAAAGGCGTCCTGGATTGACATCTCTATAAGGATACTCGGGCAGGGCGTTAAGTGGTCTGCCTATCAAGAAATGGCCCGGCGTGAGGGCCTGCAAATCGTTCGCGTCGGTAGACAACGGACATAACGGACGCGAGTTGAGAACCGCCTCAATCTTATGAAACACCGTCGCGAGTTCCTCGAACGTGAGAATAGTCTCCCCAATAACGCGGCGAAGGTGAGTCTTGGCGGCCTTTACAACAGATTCAAAAATCCCTCCCCAGTGAGGGCAAGACGGCGGGGAGTATCGCCATGTTACCCCCCTACGGGAGAGTGTGGATCCGATCTCAATATTATTTTTATCTAAAAATTCACAAACTTCTCTTATATGTCTATCAGTGCCCTTGAAGTTCGTCCCACAATCGGACCGAATTAGAGAAGGCAGTCCCCGGCGGGAGACAAATCTGCCTAACGCTGCTAAGAAAGCGTCCATGGTGAGCGCACTCACCACCTCCAAATGAACGGCTTTAGTGGCCAAACAAACAAACACACACAAGTAAGCCTTTTCAGTCTTAGCATTACGGAGTCGCGACGTTTTTATAGTGAATGGTCCCGCAAAATCAGTTCCAACTCCTAAGAAGGTCATCGATTCATTCACACGATCAGCAGGCAAATCACCCATTTGGGGCTGCATCGTCTCGGGGCGTAAACGATAGCAGGGCAGACATCGAAATATAACAGATCGGATTATTCTTCGCGCTGACAAAATCCAAAACTCCCGTTGGAGGAGCGCGGTCAATGCATTACATCCGGCATGAGCATTCTTCACATGGCGATCAATGATCAACAATCGCACCAATGGTCCGTCCTTGGGGAGCAACAGGGGATGACGTGATCTATAAGGCAAGTTAGCGTGCCTCAATCGGCCTCCTACACGCAACAATCCCTTATCATCCAGAAAGGGAGTCAAACGCACCAAGGGTCCCTTCAATTTGGACGTCCCGGTACGGAAAATCTTAAGTTCCGGTTCAAACGCTCTAGACTGGGTCATACGCACCCAATGCAAAAGAGCATCTTGGCGCTCCTGCGGAGAGAGGACCGGACACAAATCTTTGTCCTGAGGCCGGCGACAATTTCGTATAAATCTTCTTATCCAAGCGGTCACGCCGAGCAACTTGTCCAGAGAACTGTAGCGGTCTAATAAAAATTCCCGCTCTGGAGCCGCCATAGTCTCGACAGCGTGAACACGCAAGCCCGGATTTGGTACCTTCACCACAGCTGGTGTGGAAGGCCAGGACGGCTGTAACAACCATTCGGGACCCCACCACAGAGTGTGGTCAATAAGCTGAGGGGCTTCGCTGCCACATGATGCACAGTCAGCAGGGTTTATTTCACCTGGCACGTGGCGCCAAATCAACGTGGCCTTCGAGGCCTGTATTTGGGATACCCGATTGGCCACAAATACTTCCAGGGAGTGGACGGAGTTCTTAATCCAACACAGGACAACCTGACTGTCGGACCAAGCAAAGAGCGACTCAAAGTCCACACTACGTCCCAGGGTGTCAACAACGTGGTTCATCAACCGAACCAGAAGAGTAGCTCCAGACAATTCTAACTTCGGAATCGTTAATCGAGTCCGAAGTGGAGCAACCTTACTCTTAGCAATTAGCAAGTGGAGCTTAACAGCTCCTCTATCATCGACCGTCCGGATATATACGACGGCTGCGTATCCACTCTCAGACGCGTCACAAAAGCCATGAAGGCTGGCCGTAAACCGTCCCTTAGGCAGTATATGTCTAGGGATACTAACACCGTTAATGTCGGGGAGAGACGACATGAAGGACTCCCAATCTCGCAGCAAACGGCCCGAGAGGGGCTCATCCCACGACACTTCGGCTGACCAAAGTTCCTGTAGGAAGCACTTCATCCAAAACACTACGGGACTAATCCAGCCATTTGGGTCAAAGGTACGAGCTACTGTAGACAAAACTAACCGTTTCGTCCAGACCTTGGGGCTTGGCAGCTCCAATCGATAGGTGAACGTGTCCTGGACAGGTCTGTATTGCACTCCCAAAACAGACAGTAAATCTGGAGTGTTGGCATTCTCAAAAATATGAGGCTCCTGCTGGTGGTCGTCTGGCAAGTCACACAAAAGCTGAGGTGAGTTGGACATCCACTTCCTCAGTTCATAACCACCAGCCCCGAGAAGAGCAATTAGTTCATCTCGCAAAATTAAGGCTTCCTCGACACTAGAGGAGCCCGTACAAATATAATCAACAAATGCATCCTCCTTGAGAACCAAGGATGCGCGAGGGTATCGTAACCGCTCACGTTCAACGAGTTCCACAAGTGAGCGAATTGCCACAAAGGGGCTCGAACGCAAACCGTATGTATTGGTGTTCAGCTCGTAGACCAGCATGGGATCCCTGGGATCCTCTCTCCATAATATGAGCTGATATCGTCTATCGTCCGGGTGAATCACAGTCTGCCGAAACATCATCCGGATATCGGTCACAAAGACGACGGCATGGCGACGGAAGTTGGTCAATACATCGCCCACCTCGTGGTGCAACTTCGGTCCAGCATGCAGACATTGATTCAGCGAAACTCCGGTAGACGTAGGAGCTGACCCATCAAAAACAACGCGTATCTTCCCAGTGGAAGGTTTCGAAACCGCGTGGTGAGGAAGAAAATTATGTTCCTCGTTTCGCCAGTCCAGTCGCGAGACCGACATGTGCCCCAGTTGCTCATATTCTCGCATGAAGTCGACATACTTCTGTTTGAGGTCGGAGTTCCTACTCATACGACGCTCCATGGACAGCAGCCGCTTCTCGGCCAACGGCCGGGAGCTGCCAAGTGAGGGGCGAACTGACAAAAAGGGCAAACGAGTGATCAGCCGTCCCGAGTGAAGGCGACCTGTATTGTTCTGGTAGAACAACTCACACTCCTCGTCCAAGGGGTTCACTCGCTTCACGGTAGGTGGCTCTTCCACCTCCCAAAACCGTTGAAGGACATCCGATAAGGTGGAGCTAACAGTTATGTAACTGTCCACCGATGGAGATGGTGGGTTATGCCTAACTGGTCCCATCACTACAAACCCAAGCGATGTGGATAAGGCTACCAGCCCACCCTTCTGTAACTCTCTCCTCTTCCCACAATACACGCGGCCTAGAACATCGGCACCGAGCAATAAGTGAATTGGACCGGTTCGGTGGAAGGAAGGGTCAGCCAAGGTCAATCCTGATGTCGCATCAACGACAGCGCGCGAAACGTGCTGTTGCGGAAGCTGACCAACAACCTTCTCATAAACAATCGCGGTAGCGCCAATTTTGGGCGCTGAAGAGAAGTGGGGGGAGAAGGAGAACAAAACCTGACCGATCGGATCCGGGATCCGCAGGTCTCCGATTCCTCGTACCGATTCAAGGTATGGAGATGTGTTCAAACTCAACTGCCGGACCAGCCAGCTGGAGGCAATGCAACCCTGAGCTCCCGTATCCAAAAGGGCGCGAACTAAAACAAAGGTGCCCCTCGGGCCCCACACCTGTACGGAGGCTGTTGGTAACAGCACCTGCTCCTGTGGGGGGGTTGCAGCCGACAGTTGGTTTAGTGAAAATCCTCCCGCATTCCCCGCAACGGGGGGGAAGGGGGGTCCGAAGAAAAATGCGTGCGCGGCGGAGGAATAGGGCGCTCAAGGCGCTCGAGCGGGTCCCAATCCAGCACGTACTGGCCCCGATCAAAGCGGCATCGGGGGGCCGGACGGTGCCCATGATGGGCGAAAGTTGGGGGAGCCCGTGACAACCGGGGTCTCTCCATCAGAGGGGGAGAGAAGCGTATCGGCTCCCGACGTGGCTCCCTAATAACCGCGGCACAATCCCGCGGTGGCGCCTCATAAACGGCGCGTCGATCCCCCCCGCCCGTAGGGGGGGTGGGGCGCCCAATCCTCTCACGGGAGGTGGGGCGCCTCTCCAATCTCCGCGGAGGGGTGGCACGCCCCTCCGATCTCCTCGGAGATGTGGGTGACCTAGGAGGGCCCCCGCCCGTGTGCGAGTCCCTCTCTCTCACCACCTCACGAGTGTCTCTATTGTCGAAGCACAAAAGGGGGTGATGGGCCCCTCCACAACAGTGGCAATCTCGTGGGTGGGGGCAAGCCGATGCCATATGAGCCCCCAGGCAGCGGTAGCACCAATTCCGCTGCTTGGCCATATTTCTACGCCCCTCGGTGCGTAGGCCAACAAATTTGGGACAGGCCGGCAAACGATGGCCATCCCGCTTGCAACACTTGCAAGGCCTCGGCCTCTCCCCGTGTGGAGAGCTCTGCCGCACTGCAGTATACTGCTTGTACGGGCGGCGCTCTCTCCGTGGCGCTGCCCGGGTCGCCTCATAGCGGCCTGTACTCGGTCCCGGTATAGGAGCCAGATCCAAGTGGTCGGTCATCCGACACTCATCCTCCAAAAATCTGAGGAGATCCGAGAAGGGGGGGAGGTACGAGGCACTATTGCCCCCATACCTTTGTTCAAAGCGCCCCTTCATCTCCATGGGAAGCTTATCGAGGATGAGGTGGAGCAAAATAAAGGACCACTGGTCCACCGGTAGATCAAGTCGTTTGAGCGCGTTAATAGCGCTTAGCAGCGGGTTCAAAATCTCCTTCCTCAATGAGGAGACCCGCGATACTCGTGGCAGCCCTAAAATGGCAGCCACATGTGTGTCCGCTAGCAAGCGAACATTCTGATACCGGGCGGTCAACAACGCCCTTGCAATATCATAACTGTCATCGTTGACAGGTAGATGCTGGACAAGCACACCAGCCTCTCCACGTAAGGCAGAGAGCAAATAGGCCAATTTCTGGCTAGGGAACAGGTCGTCCCTCGAGTGAACCAGGCTATCAAAGAGGTTAATGAACCCCATCCAAGAAGCCAGGTTCCCATCAAAGGTTGGGATGTCTAAAGTGGGCAGTCTGCCCAGCAAGCCGGCCGGGGTAGGCTTGACCTCCCCGGGCGTGCACGACTCACCCCTCCGGGCGAATAGGATAGCCTGAGCCTTGTTTATGATCACATCCGCCTGTTCAAAACACTGATCATAATCGGCATTAAATTGGTCGACTGCCCGCAACTCAGCGGCACCCTCGGCTGGGTGGTCGAGCAAATATTGTTGATGAACAACAAAAAGCTGCTCCAATTCCTTCAAGCGAGCAGGTACTCCCTCATGCCGAATTAACAAGGCCTGTTCTCGGTCTGGTCGGTCTACCAAAGCGACGGCACTAGCAAACCATCTCAAAATCTTTTGTGCACCCGCGCGGGCACCACTAAGCGGGCTGACTGGCGGGACCATTTTGCACCAAAATTAATAAACACTATAATAATACACGGACAAACAGACCGACAACCGCAGACAATAAAACAGATCGGGAGGAACTTCAAAGGCAGAACAAAATATATAAACAAACCAAAATCAAGTGTAAATGCTAGAACTTAACTAGAACAACAAAGGCATTTAACAACAGGATTTTTCAAACAAATTAAAATCAAGTATTAAGTCAATAACTTAACAAACATAATATTCAGAGGCAAATAAAACAAAATCAAATGGAAATGCTAAAACTTAACACAGCAATATAGTGTATTACAACAACAGCAAAGTCATTTAGCAGCAAAAAATTTTTTAAACAAATCAAATTCAAGTATAAGTTTACAACTTAACAAACAAAATAGTCAAGGGCAAAACAAAGATATGAAAAAACAAACCAAAATCAAATGTAGGTAAATGCTAGAACTTAACTAGAACAACAAAAGACATTTAACCTCAATTTTTCATATACAATGACAATTAGTTAAGGAGATCGGTCCACAAATGAGCTAGTAGTCGGTTTAAAATCAGCAATCAAAACCAATTAATATGTATTGCCCGTTTGGACAACCAACAAGATTACAATATTAATTGTACAATACTAATCAAATACCCAAATCTAAGAACCACTCAAATCTAAAAACCACGCTCTGCTACCAAGAGATGGTGGTGCCCAAGGTAGACACCACCACGTCGGCGTTTCGCCGACTTGTATTGCTGAATTTTGTACCCTACTACCAGCTCATAGAAAGCATTGTGGCTTACCCCGATTCCAATTGTCTCCGTCCGTCTCCTCCGTAGCCGGTGGACTTCCTGAGCTAGCTCGAAGGAAGTCGCGACTCCTGAAGTTCTGCAGTGGATCCACCGGTGGAGACCGGAGCACTACAAATGCCTATTAGGCCACCACGGCTCACACACGCGATTTTGACACCGTTGCACAACACAAAGCGGGCTTTCGCACCCCGATATTAGGTGCGCCGCGCAAAATACAATTTGCTAGTTATATACTGTGTATTATATTTTATGGATGCCCGGACATCATCCTAACCTAATTCAATGTCGTGACATTTTGACTCAACTCAACTGACATGTCACATGCGGCCGGCCGCCAAAAAAAGCTCTCACTGCACAGACCACAAATGCAGTGTTGCCACTCGCTCTTCCTCGAGCGTGAACAAACAGTGTGCCTTGGAACTATGACGAGATTATAGTCACGCACAGTACTACGACGCGATTGTAGTCATGTTTTTTGGTCATATTTATTAGTACCGTGACGCGATTACGGTCTCGACCACAGCACTTCCTGTCATGGTGTGAGCATAACCTAGCTTATTTATTCAACGGAATGTTATTATTTCTTTATTTTTTAATAGAACAGTGTGCCTTTGTACTATGATGCGATCATAGTCGCTCACAGTACTACCACAATATAGAGAATGGTACTACGATGCGATTGTAGTCATGTTTTTTGGTCATATATATTAGTACACAGGCTGAGGATAGCCTCGCAGAATATGACTCGCCTCGCAGAATATTACTAATGTTACTCGCCGACAAACTACTTCGTAGTTTTGTGTTTATGTTTATAATAGTACATTTTGTTAAATAAAATAAAATAAAAATCTATGGAGAGGATGAATTGGCTTCAGTGTGTTATCATACATCCCATATGTTCAGTGGTTCATGTGACTGAAACTTGTAATGAGTGACAACCTAGTAATGTACAGGTGATGATATCAGAAGCATCAGCCAAGTGTCCCATACCACCCACTAGCTCTCAGGTACGTGTAAATGATGTTAACCCTCCAGCAACCAATTTATTTGAGAATATTTTAGAGGTCTTAGGGGCCTCAAAAGGGAAACACGAGCTTTTCGGAACTAAAATCCAGGATGAAATCTCTGAACGTTGGGGTTATATATTGTGCGGAGGCTTAAATAAGGATTAAAAGAAAGAGTTAGAGGGCAACATCTTCATACCTGAAAACTTTCAATTAGTTAAAACACCCAAATCGAATCCTGAAATCACTGCTGTGTTACTCAAAGAAATCAGCTTATATTGGACCTTCATTATAAAAACACGCTTAATCGAAGGAAATTAATAATGTATTCATTAGATTATAAGTTTAAAAAGATATTGCACGTGTACGAAGTGATTCATTTCTCTTTGGCGGGAATCTTACTAATAAAATTAAAGCATCGAAGTTGGCAGAAATATCGACTCCAAATCAAGAAAGTTCCAGCGGCGAGTACTTCTTCTTCTAATAGGCCTTCAGTCAGCCAGCAGGGAAACTGCAAAGCTCCACCGCGTCAAATGCCACGCACGCAGAGACGTGGTTAGGCGAGGAGTCACTCGTACCATTAGTCTGCGAGGAAAGCACCTGTAGTAGATCCATATCAGACAACGAAGTCTCGACCAAAGGCGCCGATCAAAACATAATTTAAAAAAAAAATATTTTGGTACTTAAATGAAATATTTTATTCACACCTGAAAAAAAATACAATCGATCCAGTTCTCTTATGAGTTGTAACGGGTAAAACGGATTCCTATAAGTTCACGTTTTTCACAGTCAAATATTGTGACATTACGTTATGAAATTAAGAAGTTATACTAAATGAGAGCAGTAAGATGATGCAATGATGAATTAGATCAATTTATATATAAACTAACTAACATAATATTTCCCACCTGTAATGCTCTTTTCTTGCTAATTGTCAAAATTTGGAAAAAGAAAACAAATTTAATCCTTGACTTATTGAAATAATAAGCTTTATATGTTTACATACAGTTTCCTTATGCATAAGCATAAGAGAACAATACAATCATAAGCCAGCCATCATAATAATAGCCAGATACAATCATATCCTTAGAGTTGTAAGTTAAATTAAAGAGAATCAGGTACCTATATTATAATAGATACAGAAATCTATACAATCAAAGGGCAGAATGGTTCGGGATTTTTTATCAATCTCGGTATCAAACTAATATAGCTAAAAATTGGGTACATACAAATCTGGGTAATGGAATACACCAAATGAAAATGTTTTGTTTCTTTTTTAAGATTAGCCTTCCCCGTAACGGTGGTTAGTGGATCGTACCTTCGACTTTAAGTTCTTTCGATCACGGGTCAATGATACTGTACTCCAATTCCTTAGATTTTATATGTTTTAGATATGTAATTCCACAGAATTCTTCCTTGTTATACTAGTTGTTTCTTAGTTCCTCCACTGAAAAACCAGACAGCCAAGCCTTAAGGGAACTGCCCTTTTTTTTTTTTTTTTTTACGAGGGGAATGCGTTTGCGCACCGTCCAAGCCCCCGCAGGGGCAAGGGTGTGTGGGACTCCGCAGCGAGCGACTACCCACTAAACCCCTCGATATGCCCTCTTTGGCGCCTAGCGCAGCCACGTCCAAAGGACGCGCCGCTGCCGAACGAGGTCGTGGGAACCCTTACAGACCGACCATAACCCCGTCCGCGGCACCTGCCCACCAATGGCGGGCCCCTCACGCCCTCTCCAAGATGGAGATGGAGAGGAGTTCCCGGGGCATACTCCGGGTGGTAATTTTTTACTGTGGTTTTCTTCCACGCGGCCCGACGCACAGTGCGCCAGGCCCCCGGCCCCGCTCAGTGCGGGGTAACGGGCTTGCCCGACGGCAGACCCCACTGGATCCACCGCCGCGCATACGAGCCGAAGCTCAGCGGCGCCAAAGCGCCGACCCACCGCAAAAAGCGGCCACGGTGGCCACACGAGGTGGCCCGCCGAGTAGCACTCGGCCATCCCACGCCCCCCTCATGGGGGCCGCACAAGTGTGCCGAAGCCACACGTTGATCGGGTCAGCCTCAGTCCTTGGAACAACGACACGTCGAAGCTCAACGAGCTTGCACCGACTCGGAACAACGACATGCCGAAGCTCAACAAGGACCCGCACCAACCCGATCAAAGGGGCAACGGCACAAGGCGCAACGCGCCATGACCCGCGAGCGGGTCCCCAGGCGACACACAACCCCATCTTCAAAAAGAAGGGGAGGTGACGCCCCACATGGCCACGTGAAGTGGCCCGCCGGGTTAAACCCGGCCACACCACGCCCCCGCCACGGGGCAGCTGTCAGACTCTTAGCCCGCGGCAGAAAATCTGCCGGGTTGCCCAGGGTGCACCACGAGGAGATGTTCTGACATCGCACCCCTAAGGGAACTGCCCTGGAGATTCATAGTACAGTCTTGGGTTAAATATATGTAACATGTCTATGATCATATGGCCCGGGGATCTCACACTGGTATTACAAACATATTTTTTAATAAATTGTTATATTTTGTTATTTGTTGGATTATAAAAATAACATATGGAGGAGAGAGCACCTATTTTGTGTACAACTACTACCATTAATTCAAAGAAAATAGCCTTTGTGAGTTATTTGCCAAGGAGTGATCTGAAACTTTCTATGGTGAAAATCTAGAATATTTATAACATGAAATCTGTAAATATTGTTCATTAATCCACCAAGATGCCGCTTACTATCAGGTTTTTTTTATGAAATAGGGGATGTAAAAGACGGATTTTGGGAATATAATGTTTGAAAAAAAAAATCCTACCTACCAAAAAACTTAATAAAATCTGTTCTAAATCAAAAAGAAAATTCAAGTAATTAAGATATACCTACCTAAGGTACCTTGGTAATTAGCGTAAGTACTTAAATTATTATAACAAATTGATGAATCATTCGGAGAATCCTTATTATTTATAGCTAAATATGTATTGCGTGTCCTGAGCCTTGATCTCGAGCTGGAAACGGAACCTCGAAGGTCGCGTGCACTTGATATGTTCGAAAACGAAACGAAACTATTTCGTAATTTTTCTTGAATAAAATGAAAAGCAGGAGAAATGATGATACACTTCGATTATAACTAGGGATTGATTTTTCTAAGGTCAAGGTATTGGTAAAGGAATCACACCCATAATACCCCAACCAGTTACACCACCTATGAAACTCTTGTTATGAACTATCAATTTAGATGTCTATTTTTTAGCCACTATGCATTAATCGTCGAAACATTATCTTAGATTTAAATTTGAGCAAATAACTTAAGAATTTCAATGTCTTCCCTTTGCACTTGCTTCAGCTTCATACATTTTCACTAAGCTTTTGAAACCCATATTATCTTATCTTAGAAGTCTAGTTTACTATTATAAATTATTTTGGTGATTTTCTGTGCTTTGAAAATTCTTATCAAGATTCTATCAAGTGTCTATCATGCGTAATAAAACTCTTATTCACTGATTTAGATTTTGTTATAAATTATAAAAAAAAAAAGTCAACATATACCGAATTAACGACAAGCTTCCTTTTTTCTCTCTCTTCTAATCAAAAATTTCTCAAAATACTCTAAACATCCTACCTGGTTAATATATAAATCTCGAGGATGCAACGTCGTGGTATAATTAATGGTTAAACAAACTTACCTTTGTGATGTTTGACCATAATTATACGAGACGTTGTATCCGAAGAGATTTATACTCCCTCCCTACCCATTATTTGCTGTGTTGCAAATAAATACCCAATGTTTTTGAGAAATTTTGCTCTAAAGGAATGAGTCAAACGACGTAACATCGCGCAAGCGGGTGAATAATACTAAAACTACCTACCTATCTTTTTATTTTTATGTCTTCGCTCTAAAATTGTGCTTGGTGCCCGGTACATTGGAAAATGGACTACCTGGTTAATATATAAATCTCTTCGGATGCAACGTCTCGTATAATTATGGTCAAACATCACAAAGGTAAGTTTGTTTAACCATTAATTATATAATCGTCAATGTTCACATTGATAAAATAAGTTTTGTTACCTTTAGACATCAATTCAATGTTAAAAAACATGTCCTCGTCTTCTGAACAATTTTCACTCACATAATTTTGCCTGCCCGATTGACCACTTTTACGCACTTTATGACACATTACTTTCAAATGACCGCGTTGATTGCACTCATCACAGTTATATTAGTGTAACGACACCTGTCCGACCGATGCGCCTTGCCGCACCGCCAGCACGCTGTGTGTGCGGGGCCGGCGGGCGCGCGCCTGCCGCCGCCGCCGCTGCCGCCGCCGCCGCCGAGCGGCCGAGCAGCGCCCGTCCTGTGCAGCCCCTCGCTGCCGCCGGTCGCCGCCGCCGCCGTCGCCGCGCTCCCGCCGCCCGCACCCGAGGTCGCACTCACCTCCGCATGCCTCTCCGCAGCCTCAAGCGCCAGAGCCAGTTCTACCGCCTCCCGATAGTTGATGTTCTTCTCGGCAAATAATCGCGAACGCATGGCTATGTTGGATAAGCCCGAAACGAACTGATCACGAAGATTTTCTTCAAGTGAACTACCGAAGTTGCACGTGGTCGCCAAATGTTTCAGGTCTTGAAGATATTCAGTCATCGTTTCACCTGTTCTTTGTCTTCGTAAGCGGAACACGTGACGCTCCGCGATTTCTGAGCGCTGTGGTTCCAAGTGTTCGGCCACTAAATGTACTAATTCATCGAATGATTTCTTCTCCGGATCCACAGGGGCGCACAAATCGCACATTAAGGAGTACGTAGTTTCACCTACTACGGTAATTAGCAAAGGCACGCGCAACTCGTCTTTGATTTCATTAAGTAAAATGTACTGCCTCACGCGGCGAATATATGCCGGCCACTGTTTGGTATGAATATCGAACGGTTCCAAGCTACCGATAGGCATTTTAGTTTTTTTTTTTTAACTTTAATCACGCACACGGATCCTATTATCTGAAATTATACCTCGTCGCCAATATAACGTCAGTGAAACACGGAGGCCGGTTGTAAACTGTTTATTTGGATAAAAACTAGATCTACCTCCCCATACACAATAATTGGCAATTGTTATACCCAACAGGAATGAAGATAACTTTCACTTCCCGCCACGCGAGGGGAATATATCTATGTGCGATACAGGCTCGGTAGACTTTCTCCAGCCATGGGGTTAAGGGGTCGATGCCCCACTGCAGAAGCGCTGGCAGAATGCCATCCAGGCCTGCGGATTTGTATGGTTGGAAAGACTTGATAGCCCACATTATTCGGTCCCTTGTCACTATTTCGTGGGCTATAGTCCAGTCGTTTCTGGTTGGTTCCATTCTTATGTCGTCTGCCCAGACCTTATCCTTTAAGAGGCTGCAGTCTGGGAAGTGCGTCTCAAGAAGGACCTTGCTGATTTCGTGGTCTGATTGTGTGAAAGTGTTATCGGGCTTTTTCAGTGCACCAAGGCTGCGATCTTGGTCGCTAGATAGGATTTTCCTCACTCGGGCAGCTTCATTGTTTGATTCGATAGATTCGCAGAACTTTCTCCAGGCTAGTCTCCTGGCATGTCTGATTTGTTTTTTGAAAATGTATTGGGTTTCTTTGTATAGTTCCCAATCTTCTGGTTGTCTCGAGTTCTTGGCTCGGTTGAATTGTTTACGTAGTTTTACTCTGAGTTTCTCAAGTTCGGCATTCCACCATCGGTTGTTTTTACATTTGGTGTACGGAACTCTTTGTTTACAGCATTTGTGATAAGCTTCTGTGATGTATAGTGTCAATTTTGTCACTATGTGTTCTATTTGTGTTGGATCTGTTATGGTTGTGCGTGGTAGATTTCTAGCTATCAGGGAATCGAGAAGACGCTTGTAGCCAGGTATGTCTGTCCGACGCGGATTTCGTTTCGGGGTGGGCTTTTTTGTGTTTGCTGTTATTGTGAAACGAATTCTCATGTGATCTGAGCAAGTGAGTTCGTTGGATACTCGCCAGTTAGATATGAGTTTTACTGCGTTATCTGTGCCAAGCGTTAGATCAATAATTGATTGTCCCCGGGCTGTAACCCAAGTGGGTTCCGAGCCTCGGTTTACTATTCCCATTACAGCATAACGTCCGATAAATCGGACGGACGGAAATTCTTTATATTTCACTGACAAAATTATTAATTTGGTAGTTTTTTGGCTTGCATGCCCCCCAAAATGGCGGGACGCGATCGAACTGTTTTGAGTAAATGGTAAGTAATATTTTGCATTTTCTTGTAAATTGTTACAATAAACATTTAACAAATCTATTGTGTTTGTTGATATAGTGTATACTTAGGCATACATAAGCTTTTTTTTCGTGCTAAAATTGTTAGTTCGGTTTTTATGTGTGTGATTTTACTGCCGTCCGATAAATCGGACGTCATGCATATTGGGCTCTAAGGTGTGGTTTTTGCTTGCTTGTTACAGCTTGAAGGTGCATGAAATTTTATCGGCTTTAGAATGCGAGAATGATAATGAGACTGCGGAAAACTTTATTTATGTTGAACCACCTATTGAACGAGGTGATTAGGCTACAGATGAGGACAGTGACAAGTCTGATGAGGAGCATAATGCAAACCTAAACCACTTGGGACGCAAATTGCTACAAAGTAGATGTGAACTACAATTTTTTCAAGCAAATAGAGATAATAATCTGCCGTCAACATCTTCAGGAACCGGAATTTTGCGGCCACTTTCATCTAGTGAAGAAAGCGATGATGAAGATGATGAACCCCTTTCTTCTCTGAAAGCGCGGAATAACCCACCTAAAAAGTCACAGACTAAGAAGAAAAGGACGACTATGTGGAAAAAACAATTACCTATGTTTTCATGCACAGAGTACAACACACAACCAACGTCTGAAGAAAGTCAGAATTGTAAAGATCCCCTAGAATATTTCAGGCTGTTTTTCCACAAAGATTTAGTAAAACAAATTGTTGACCAAACAAACCTCTATGCGGGACAGAAAAATAAGTCATTGATGGTTACAGAAGACGAGATCTATGTCATTTTGGGTGCTATGTTATTGTCGGGCTATGTGAAGTTACCGAATAAAAGGCTGTATTTCTCTAGAGATAATGATGTGCCGAAAATTCTTGCAGAAAGTATAAGATGTAACAGGTTTGAAGCGATACTTCAAAACTTCCATTTGAATGATAATACGCATTTATCAGCTTCTTCTGACAGGCTGTATAAGTTGCGTCCGCTGCTAGAAAGTTTGGGCGAATCATTCCAAAAACATTACGGTCTAGATGAGCAATACAGCATCGACGAAAGCATGATTCCGTACTATGGAAAGCATTACGCCAAACAATTTATCAGGGGAAAGCCCATAAGATTTGGCTACAAAAATTGGGCTATGTGTGCCAGTACTGGTTACATGGTGGCTTTTAGTTTGTACACGGGAAAAAGCTCTGACAAGAAAGACTTCGGATTAGGTGGAGATGTAGTTCTCACCCTCATAGAGCTCGGAAAGTTGCCAGCCCAAAGTGGCATAAAAATATACTTTGACAATTTTTTCACATCGTTGTCATTGATGAGGCATCTGCGAGAGTTAGGCTACTATGCGACTGGCACAATAAGGGCTAACCGTGTTGAGAACTGTCCGCTAAAAGATGTCAACCAGTTCAAGAAGGAAGAACGGGGCTACAGCGATTACAGGATGTCTGACGACGTATTTTTGTGTCGCTGGAACGACAATAATGTTGTCACGGTAGCAACCAACTTTGAAAACTGGGACTTGACATCTGCAACACGCTGGTCTCATGAAAAAAAGACTAAAGTAGCAATCCCCCAGCCTTCAATGATTGCCAGCTACAACAAGCACACGGGCGGGGTAGATAAGTGTGATCAAGCTGTTGCGAATCTTCGTACAAGAATGCGTATTAGAAAATGGTGGTGGCCAATATTTGCCTACTTTTTAGATGTGTCGTTGCTGAACAGTTGGTTACTCGCGAGAAAAAATGGATGCAATAAAGAGACAGACTCTTTATTCGCATTTCGAAGATATGTAGCTCGAAGCTTGCTCGTCACATATGGAACTGCACCACACCAAGAACAAAAGCCTGCCAAACCCTTGTCCACGAAACGGTATGACGGCAAACAGCATTGGATTATACCCATTAGCACAGAACGTCGCTGTGCAAATCAATGTGGAGGAAAAGCCAAGTTCAAGTGCTTGAAATGCGATGTAGGCCTGCATCCTAAGTGTTTTATGGACTACCATGTAATAGGCTCTTCATCATAATATACATGTTTTAGTCGTTCGATTACTTTTTTCAATAAACTTTGATATATATTCAACTGGTTTGCTTATAACTATTTATCCCGTCAACAGGTAGTGTATGGTTCCGCTGTGCATAGCGTCCGATATATCGGACGGGTCATAAAATCATAAATATAAATAAATGCTTTGTTTTTTATCAACTAAATCCTTAATTTGACCACAACTGTCCATTATTTATGATAGTAATCGAATTAAGTACTATAACAAACTTTATGCAGTAATGGGTTAAGGTTAGTTGAGAATAAGTAAGTGGATAATACCTTTCCTCTGGTGTTTGAAGTGTCGCATCCCCAGAGCTGGTGATGAGCGTTTGAATCGGTGCAGATAATGAGATCCAGTTTGGCGCCCTCGCAGTATTCCACAAGGTCAGCCATCTCTTTCGGTGGGCAGTTTTCATCGTCGCCTGGCATGTACACTGAAGCTAGTACTATGCCAGGGACTTCTTCAGTGTTCTGTAGTCTGACAGCCGTCAGATCTCTGGAACAGAATTGCGTGAGTGTCGTGATCGGGATGTCGTTTGGTATGTATGCACAGGTTCTTGGCTTGTCTGTACTGTGTGTGTTTAGGATTAGCTTACCTCCGATGTTATTAAGGCCGCATATTCTATTGTTCCTGATCCACGGCTCTTGGATCAGTGCGATTGTTCGGGGGTTTGTCTCCAGCGCCCTGCGCAAGTTGGCCGTGGCAGTCTGGCTATGCTGGAGATTGGCTTGTACGATTTCGAGGGGGTTAGGCGTGAGCGATGGTGGCACGGGAGAGGAGTTAGTCCGATTCATTGGAATCGTCCTCCTCCTCGATCCTATGCCTACCATCGATCGGCGAGGACGAAAGAAGCCGATCTGTCCACCTTGGTGATGTTGTTGGTGGGATGTCAGCATCTGCATCCTTCATCGCCGCCCTCGCCATTTCCTCCTCTAGTCGCGCCATGTCGTCTGTGTCGGTCTGGTCTGGTCTGAGCTCAGTCTCAGTCAGTGTCGGTGTCAGTGCCGGTGTCGGTGTCATGGTCTGGGCTACAGAGGGAAGGTTCTTGGGGTAGAAGCGGACGTATATGGAACCAAGAAGGTACGATACACGCCGCTCCCGCGCCAAGAGCCTCTCTATATCCTCTGGTGGGATCCCCAGGGTCAAATATGTCCCCGGGTTTTCGCCACCAACGGATGTCGCTCTGTATAGCGACCACCGACCGATGTCATACCAAGTGTTCTGACGGGTCAGAACACTCTGGAGCCTCGCTATGTCGCCCTGGTACTTCGGTACGAAGAGCGCGGCTCTAACACGGGTCGGTATGTCGGCCTGTCGCATTACCGTCAGTCGTGTGTCAGTGTTGGGAAGCTGAATCCTTGGGATGTTCTCCGTCAACCAGGTTAGGGCACCGTCATCCTCGCACCAAATCTGCACCGTGCCATCCGCCACCCGTGGGTAGCCGCGGAATGCCGGGAGAGGTGTGCTGGGGTCAGCGTCCATAACCAGGTCTTCGAGCCCTCTCTTTATGGATTCAGCCTCGTCAGTGGTCATGTCTCGGGTAGGGGGGGAGAGGCAAATTGCTACTGCAAGCCGCGCAGGGATATCCCTTGTGGCAAGCGCGTAGGTTCTTTGCCCCCCTTGAGGAGGTTGGATCCTCACTCGCTTGACGTCGCCCTGGAGAGTTCTCGGCGAAGCCGTCTCATCCGGACGCACTCTCTTTATCGCTCCCGTGCCACTAGGGCCCGGTTGCGGTTCAGAGGTGTCTGGCCTGGGTGTTATGGCCAGAGACGCCTTGTGCAAGGCTCCAGCCCGCTTCCCCCTTTTCCGTACGCGGGGTCGGCTGCCATCCCTGGCTAGTTCCGTCTCCTGCGAGGATTTTTCGCGCTGGGTTTCCCCTTCGCGTACTTCTCTCTGCAGGAGCGTTTCCGCGTCCGGTCGTTTTTCGCGCTGTGTGGTCCCTTCGCGTACTTGTGACTGGTCGCGTACTATCATTTCAACGGCCCTTTGTGCATCGCGCTGGCTTGCGCCTTCGCGGGTGTTGCGCATCGGGTCATTTACTCCTCTACCCCTGGTGGCTTTTCCGCGCCTGCGTACTCTGCCGCCAGATGCAGAGTTGGAACTGCTTGGGCCGGCTTCCTTACCCGTGGTCATGTCAGGGTTTTGAGTAGTGCTCTTCCGTACGAGGCTCTGTTGCCAGACACTCGTGGAGGGCGCGTGTGTCGTAGTCAAGTTATTGTTCGTTGGCGCGTGTATCGCAGCCGGTTGTGTGCCAGTGGGCGCGTGCGTCGCAGCCGGTTGTGTGTCCATAGGCGCGTTTGTCGCAGCCGGTGTCGCGGGCGCTAGCATGCTAGCTGCCGGTCGCGCATTAGGCGCGGATGTCGTCGGCAGTAAGGTACTCCCCCCAGATTACGATGGGAGTTGACCTTTACGGTGCGGGACTCCCCGGCCTGGCGGGACCCACCTGGGGATATAAATTTTCTTCCTGCTTCATTATTATTTACGGGTTTTGTGGGCTTTTGTAGTAAGAGGTTTCCCCTCCTCTTGGACCGAAAGGAATGAAGGGAGAAAAAAGTGGAAGGAGGGAGTTCAATTCGGAAAGAGGATCATGGAAATAAAGGTATGGGTCACCCTTGGTCTGGGATCTGACTTCAGAGAGCTTCTCTTGTCCGGGGTCCGCTAGGGGACATTCCGGGTGCGGGGTCGACCGTCAGAAAAAGAACTAGTCGGCCCCGCAACCGGCAGGCTATCCGCAACCTGCCCACCCGCTCGGCTGCATGAGAAGAAGTGCCTGGCTACTTGGATCGCTTCGTCGTAGAAGCACGTATGCTGCTACGTCTCGTCCACCCCAATACGTCGCGAATATTCATTAATAAACTTATGTTTAACAAAAAACCCGCAATAAAGATTACAAGATAAACTACCAATTGAGATAAGAACAATAAGAATAAGGATCGGCGCCATTGACAGTATGGCATGGCTTGGCAAGGGATTTTGTTTGTTGACGAATAGAATATAATTTAATAAGATAGTGATAAAGTTAAAGGGTTGACTGGAAGAAATCTCTTGTAGAGATAAGTCCTTTGCCTACATTTAATTGTAAATTAACTAAGTCTGTAAATTGATCTGTGCAATAAAGTGTGTAATAATAATAATAATAATAAAGTTCAAAACACATGCCCATATGCCGTTCGGAAGCGCAACTGTTTCGTCATTTATTTCTATATTCATATTCGAGTAAATATGCCGTTCCATGCCGTGCCGTCAATGGGCACGCGCCGGGCCTATATGAATAATAAATATAATTTAATACAAAACAATATTGATTGATCTTTGAGTAACCTGCATACATCTGCGAAGAAATTCAAAACAGGGTGTATGTGATGATGAACACGTTATGAATAAAGATGAAGTAAAATCTCTATCTACTCACAATAATGAATGATAATAAGAAGTGATTAATTGTGAATGTTATTTTGTGATAACTTCGAAAATTATTGCCGTGATTGCATTGTCGTTATCATTCTGTGATAGTCTCAAGCGCATACTATTATGTATGAAGCTCAGCATTAAGTGCAATACACGTTAAAGCCGCTGATGTGCCAACTTTTTTTGGAGATTTGTGCGGGCACAACGCGACGGACTGAAGAGCCAATTCATGGCTCGAGTATGTATTTCAAAAATGCAGTTTGTTGCAAACCGCTTAGAGTTGAAAGTCCGAGGCAAGTGCCTACATTTCTTATTGAAATATTGTTTCGGGCGATAACGGTTTTACCCCCCTAAACCTTTACGAAATTAGATACTTTTAGTCTCATTAGATTCAGTGCACCTTAATCTATGTATGTACGTTTTGCTTTTTTTGTAATTCAGTATAATTTAGTCAAAAAAGATAAAATGCTCGAGTTAGTTTTTAAGTGTAACATATAGATATTTAGATGCTAATAATTTATATTATTATGAGCAATATTTCTTCAAAATCCAAACGTACAAACCTAGATCTTCATTTAAATATCTACAACATTTCCAAAAATTATGAAAATTTGACTATGTAAAGAGGGAGAAAAGCGTTAAGTATTGCTTTTTGTATGAAAATTTAAAGCTTCACAATCCTCTTAAGAAATACCTACGTATTTTTGAATTCTGTCCACCTTAGTTAGTATTTAAGAAATAACGATGCGAAAAATTATAGGTACGCTATATGCTACACACTGCGAATATAATATTATTATCAAATGTATAAGATAACAGATGAGCAACAAGAGATCGCCGGTCAGTGGGTCATATGAAATACTTACCTAAATAATCTTATATAACATAATGGGCTACATTTCAATAAAAGGGTATTTGTATTTGTCTCGGGAAAATCTAGCACAATCGCTTTTGATTTGACAATCATTGCGTGGCCAATACAAAACTGTGTTCACTGCCTATTATAAAAGAGTAATGGATGCACTTTGACTGTCAAAATTGAAAGCTATCGTGACAGATTGTGAGTTACACAATCAAGAGGCGGGTCGATCGTTCGGGGAACCCTACTGCCTGTGAAGATTGTGCCTGTGGATTTACAACAAATGAGCAGCTGGAACAAATTTTACAGGAGCCGTTACTTTATGGGAACCTCTGGCGTGGGTAGGTACCTCTGTCTTACCTATTTTTGCCGTCAAACAGCGGCGTCAAAAGAATATTTATTTCTCACTAAAAACAGAAACTTACATGAGAAATTAAAAAAAAAACTTGTGGGTAAATACAAAACAAGCCAGTAGATGGCATGAATGTAAAGTGGAATCGTCTCTGAGATTCTTCCAGACAGATGATATTCGAGTACTTAAGTACATGAAATGTCTTATTGTTAGTTCATACTACTCGTAAATATTTGTTTTACGATATTGTAAAGGCGCGTCCCTATAGCGAGCCGCTCGGCCGCGGAAGTCGCGAGGCTCGAACTCACGAGCTTTTTTTGTTCTTTTGCAACGCGACTTTCTCTTCGATGACGCACGCGACGTTCTCTTGCGATCCTCAATCCTCACTTACGAGGCTCAGTCAGCCTCGCGGCTAGGCCTCGTAAGCCGCGCGGCCCTTGTGGGGAGGCTCCTTTATTTACTTGCATGCACCACACTGTATCTACGTATTTGATGAAATTAGTAGCGTATGCGCATAACAATATTGTTCGTAAATGCGAATAGGAATGCTGAATTTCAAGTTAAACCACAGCGCAACCGCACCGTACTCACCGTTGGCTACACGGCAAGCGTGTGTGGGGTTAACTTAAGCCGACAGAGTACCAGTGCCAGGCCTACCCACTAAAACCCCTCTGTGTTCCCTGCCCTTTTGGCCTCATGTGTTCACAACGCCATACAACTACTCACGCGCCTGGGGTAACTCGATCAGTTGGTCGGGCTATCGCCAACAGGGATTGTCCGAGAACACTAGGACAATCCCCAGACAGAGAAGCCTTACGGAGGCGTGCACGGGGGCGGACTGTACACGTAGGCCTCACGGCAGGGTCATCATAGGTGGCCCAGGCGCCGAGATATCGGTGGAACGGACACACAGACAGGTGGATTTCCGGATCGACGGAAAGATGATCACATAAACGTGACCAAACAGGTCAAACTAAAAAATACGTTACATCATTTGTCTGTCTGTTGATTTCCATGTGTAACATAACATGACACGGGTCTTTCCAATGCATCGTCCTTTTGTAACTTCCTTTTTTTATAATAGCAAACAGTATCACGTTGAAAGCTGGTATAGGTAGTTAATAAAAAACAGGCCAAGTCCGAATTAACTGAGGACTTTATTTACGATTTCAGATTTTTACTGTAAAACATTGCTTCTTGCCAAATTTCATGATTTATAGGACAACAGCAATTATCTTATAGGCTTTCATTCCCTTGTGTACCTAATCGAAAAATATGCGTACATAAAATAGTAATAATAATGATTTATTTGTTCCAAATGCATACAAAAATAAGAAGAAAACGAAGATATCTCAACTTAATATTACAGTGTATTGGCGATATAAACAGCCATATCTTTTGATAGCGTTGACTTAGGTACTACAACTTACAAGTTTACAGCTGACGTAGACTCCAGCATTTGATATAATTTCAGTTTGATATCTCTATGCGCGTTTCAGAGAAAAAGGATATACAGATAGATTGGACAGAGGGACAATGGTTAAGGGTTCCGATTTTTTTCTTTTGAGGTACATACGAAATCCTTAAAAATATAATTATCTAACTAAACACATCACATCAGTGACATAATGATAATAATTTGACCGATTTTCCTCAACGCTGTTATCAGCTGCTATGATAGTTTATATAAATGATCCGTAAATATTTCGCTATCAGTCAAATAATGAGACACTTACCTACAACTTCGTATTGAAGTTGTTATTATTAGAGGAATAATTAAAAGAATAATTAATTTTATTATTCTAATGAAATATAATAAATAATAATAATAAGTGAATAGTTAAATAATTATTTATTAAAACACCTGAAAGTTTACTTAAAACAACAGTGCAGCTTTAACTAGTTTAAACGTAGCTTAAATTTTTAAATTAATTGATAAAAATGGTTCAGACAAAAAGAGTGTTGGCCATTTACACCGGGGGTACCTTTGGTATGCTGAAAAATGAAAAAGGTGGTAAGTGTCAAATTACTTGGTAGAACTTGTTTGTTTGTTTGAACTTGGAAAATAATTATGGTGATTAAAACGTGAAGGCAAAAAAAATGGCGAAAGAGATTTTAAACTTGTAGCCAATTTATTTTAGTTTTTTGTCCTTATGTTTCTATTAAGGAAACTAACTTATGGAAAGGTTCATGGCAGTAATTATTAAGAATGTTTAAAAATTGAACGCTGTTCCCGTATTCTTGATATGTCATTCTTAAATTGCCGTAGGTAAGTAATTAAAAAATCTTAAAAACTGTAAACTAAGCATAGAAGATTAAGTTTTTTTAATGGTACGTATATTTTTTAAGATTATTATTGTTATAATATACTTACATATATGTTTACGAGTAGTTTAGTACTATCACATTGTTAGCATACAATTAAGTTTAAAATGAAAAGCTTTCTAAACTTTTTAAATATTTTTATAACACTTAGATATCTTTATATTCACTAAGAAATATTTTTTTGAACAGTCAGCTTAGTCAATCCTCGATTTTTTAATATTCCCGAATTCTCTGACATTTAGGTACCTACCTACATAGTGGTTCGTATAGGATCTTTTTTGAAATGACCGCTTTGGTAAACTTTTATAACACGAAAACCTGCAAGTGGGTTAACCCCAATTCACTATAAGTACTTAATGTTTCCAGTACTGGTGCCTCAGAAGAATATAGAAAGCGTGATTCGAAGATTGCCTCAGCTACATGAAAATGAGTACTGGACACAACATTTAGCAGGGACGGACTTACAGGAGTATCTAGTTTTACCTGGTGAGTGCATGGTGAGCAGGGTCGTCTTCTGTGGGTACCTCCGTCTTAGTAGTATTATATTATCTGTGGTCTTACCTATTTCAGACGCAAAGCAGCAGCGCTTACATTGCTGTGTTCCGGTTTGAAGGGTGAGATATGGTAGTGAAATTACTGGGTACCGTTGCAGCTTTGCTGTAAATCTCATAAGAGCAACATGTATTATAGGTGACTGTTACCACTTACCATCATCAGGTGAGCAGTTTGCCAACTTAGTTGTATAAAAAAACTTTTATATCCTGTTGTATGACATTCACTCATATTTTTGAGTACATACATCTACATGAAAATGTTTTATTATTCACTACTTAACTGCACAGCTTTGCTTATCTACATGAAATTCACCTTGTTCCAAGGGCGGATCAGGATGTAGGTACAGGAGGGGGTAATAGACTCGCACTGCATTAGGTCAGTTATACGCTACGTTCGTTTTCGCTCTATGTTTTGTTGTAGATGAAACAATAAATGTATATAGACATTATCCGCCCTTACCTTGGTCGTAGCGTGATGTTAGCCTTCCCCGATAAATGGGCTATTCAATACTAAAAGAATTCAAATCAGAATTGAAGCACTCAACCAAATAAACAAACTCTGCAGGTTCCCAAACCAAAGTTAAAGATATGCGGCGTAGGAGTTGTGAGGTCGAAGAGGCCGAGATCCTAAAACGCTTGAAACAATATTGAAATCGCACTGAGAGCGGGATGGCGCTATACGGACCAGGAGTGGTGTCTCTGTTTCAATATTGTTTTAACCTTGCTCTATGCGATCATGGTATCTTATCTTATAAGGGGGGGGGGGGGGGAGGGCCTAGGGGGCTCTGCTTGAATTCATTGAGAATTTGTTAAAGTTATTCAGGCCCATGAAACGCTTGGTGTGCGCCATTCCTTTCAAGGGAGCACGGTAAGGCCACTGGGTCATTCATGGTCACTAAAGAGAAATTATTAAAAGTTATAAAAATTAAAGTTGGTGATACATTTAGTAAGTAGTTGTAAAGTTTTTTTTAATAGAGTTAAAAGTACTTTAGTTTGTCGTGAAAAACCGGTTAAAAACGTGTTTTTTTTAAGTGAATTTAATTGATGTTTTCAATCTTAAATAAATCAAAGATTTTTTCTAAAAACTCTATTGCACATTTTTTGGCAAAAATATACATTTAATATATTTGTGTAATAAATATATTGCAGACAGTTTACAAATAAGATCATTTCAATACGTAAAAGTTGCAAAAGCAATTTTTCGTAAGCGAAAAACACGTTTTGTAATTGTAATTTTTTGGGTGATAATATTTAATTGAAACTAATTGATATAATGGTAATTTACAGATGGCAAGGATACAGAGTTAAAGGTGTTATACAAGATATATGAATATGATGAACTTAAAGACTCATCAGATTTTACCCTGGACGACTGGATAAAGATGGCACGTGATGTAAAGGTGAGGAATCGGTTCGATATAATGACGAAACACAAAATGTAGAAAATTACTTTTTAAAGTTTTATCTATAAAACTATATTTTAAATTACCTAACACACTTAAACCATGATGACATTGTTTACTTTTCTTTCTAATTTTGTGCTTAAAATGTAAGTTCAAAGGAATAGTTGAATTATATATATTCGAAGCGGTACTCACGTACACTCATATAAGTTAAGGATTGCTATGCTTAATTAAATAATAATTGGGCGCTGCTGGGGGTTAATTTCGAGACTTCCGAAGGAAGGCCCTCTCTGAGTTGGGTCCGCGTGTCCTTTCGCCGGATGCATTTAATTTCTAATTTTCTCCGGCTTCACGCCCTCTCAGTATAGGTAAAATATGTATTGTTGGGTTATCTTCTACAGTCATAATAAAAATCATTTGAATTTAAGGAAATTATTTATTTAAGGTGGTTTTTTAATTAAAATTCAATTAATTATTATCCTATAATTAATAGACGTAAAGTTTTAATTTAGGTAACGTACCTAAATATTACAATGAAAGGAACTATTGTCACACCGTATGTAATAAAATCGAATCAACAACTCTCGAAATCAAGTAAGAAACCAAACTTCTAAGAGGAAACACCAAGGTCGAGAGAATTCAAAAATAGGTATTTGTAAAATGTATTGCTGTCGCGCTGTGTGTTCGAACAACTGAACTGAGGGCGATAGGGACAACTGCAGCTGGGACCGAAAATACCTATGAAAAGTACACAAAATATACGTTTCGTAGTCCCCTGTTTTCTCCGCGAGAAATAAGGCGAGGATTTCCCAAATTTGCCGATCTTAGAACGTCTAGATCTGGATAATATTAGAACCCACAATTCTGAAATTCACACACCTTAAACTTGAAGATATAATCTAGTGAACTGTGAAAGCAGAAACACGATTTACTCCATTTCACTCGATAGAAAAAAAATCCAAACATAGGTCTAAATCAAAAACTAAAACCACGATTTGAAATCGAAATATACATAAAACAGTATAAAAGTTCTACCAAAACACGTAGTTCGTTATTATCTAGTGAACTGTGAAGACAGATTTTTTGATGTCATATAAAATACCTATTTAGGAAAATGACGAAAATTCTATAATTTCGCTTGGTTGCAATCGCGCTCCATATAAGACAGTACTCGTCAAGTCGTCTCAGGGTATGGTCATGTCGCTTCGTGTTGCGGGCGCAAAAAAATATATTACGTGTTTCTTTACGATCGAATTTTAATTTTGCAGTTTGCGTTTATTTTGTTAACTTTCATTATTATTATAGATTAGTGTAGTAATATGGTGAATAGTGTAAATAATGGATTAGGTATTATAAAGGAGAAAACTATTTTAATCCTTCTTCCTAAATTATTTTATGTGTGAAAAAATATGTTTTTCGTTCTTTTTTCTATAAGTTATTTTATGTGTAAAAATCGCTAATAAAAGAAGTCAAAGACGAAATGTTAAATCAAATGCATACAAAAAATGCTGAAAGAAAAGTGGTAAATATTTATTTCCCAAATGTTTATATTTTATTGCCGCGGACATATAGCACAGTGCAGTGTTAATAAAACAGTATGATAATTTCTTCAAGTAAATATGCAACGATTTATAGGTTCAAAATAATGTTTCCTATAAAACTTTATTGCTGAATTCCTTTAAATACTTAATGTTACCCCCTTTATTCACAACGCCTTGCATCAAAGCTTTAGAAGGTAGAATCAACAGCACATTATACATGTAGCTAAATAATAGAGTTTTATTCGAGCCTATGTATTATATATGATTATGAACAGTAAAATAGTATTTTAGGAATCTTTTAAATTTCGTAACATTTATGGTCAAGCGTGAGTTGATTATAAAAAAGTAAAAAATAATTAACATAAATTTCCGTTCGATTTATGTAAAGATCACTTCATTGTAATATTAAAAGAAAATATCTGATCAGCGGAATTTTGTGAAACTTTATAAAATATTTGCTTTTGCCCGCTGCTTCGCCCGCATAAATGTCATAGAGGTTCCATACAAACTATTATTTTTTAGTTTTACCCCCTTAGATGGCGAATTTCCAACATACATGTCAAATTTCCGCTTTTTGTGCCTTTTAATTACGGCTGTGCGTAATCTGTCAGTCACTCAGTAATGAAAGTGTTTTTATATAAATACGTCGGCCCACACTAGGATTTTCAACTGTGTCGTAGGTGCAGTTTTTTTCTTTTTGAAAACGTCGCCCCACGCTAAGATTTTCTCCTGTGTTGTGGGTGCAGTTACGAACTTAGAATATCACATGTACATACGCCCAGACCGGAAAAAAGTTCTGTAGGCCATACAAAATATTTGTCCCGAACGTGAATCAAACCCGCGACCCGTTGCGCAGTAGGCGATCATTCGATCTCTGCGCTAACCGTGTCATCAAAGTTACAAACATAGAATATATTACATATCACATGCACATACGCCCAGACCGGAACATATTTCTGTATTCCATACATAATATTTGTCCCGTAACTACAAAAAAATATTTTACAAAAAATAAAAACCGACTTCAAAAACACTGAAAACTTAAAAATAATATAAGAATAGGTACAGACAACATGCTTTCCTCGATTTTCTATGGGATCCCATCATCAGATCCTGACTTTGGTGACCATGAGACCACCCTTGCTCTATACTCTATCGAATACAAAAATAATTTTGGACATCGGTTTAAAATGACGGAGTTATGAGGTAACAAACATAAAAAATAAAACCGAATTGATAACCTCCTCCTTTTTTGAAGTCGGTTAAAAATATTCGGGAATCGAACCCGCGACCAGTTGCGTAGTAGGCGATCACTCGAACTCTGTGCGCTAACCGTGTCGTCAAATGTAAAGTCATCATGGTAAAGAACGGTAGCTGTGTAGTATTTCCCGAGTTTTCTTACAGGCCTAAGGTGGTAGAATATTAATTAATATTTTAAAACCAGTTTGCTTAGAGACTAATACGGTTGCCTGATATTCATAGCGATTTGTGGCTTTCTTCTTGATAATCTTGTTTAGTACATGCACGCCCCTGTCACTCACGCAATGCAGCGTTATAAATACCTACCACTAAGTAGCGCGCCGGCGCGCCGACCGCTGCAAACACGTGTAAAGAAATTCTTAGGTTGTGTGTGAAGTCGACCAACCCGCACTTGGCCAGCGTTGATGATGGTAGCACATCAAAAACAGGTTTGAGCTTGTTTCGAATTCATCTAATAATAATATGATGGATGACATACCTGCCAGAGATACCTGTCACAAAAATTGGGATATAATTAAAAACAAAAATACTATCGTTTTTGATGCTTGCTAAGGCAAGGATAAAAATACCTCCGTCTTACCTATTTCTGCCGCAAATCAGCAGTGCTTGCATTGCTGTGTTCCGGTGTGAAGGGTAAGATATGGCACTGAAATTACTGGGTACCGTGACTTTACATCTGATGTCACAAGTTGGCAACGTACACTGGTTCTTGTGGGGCTTGCAGTTTTACTGCGAATCGCACAGGAACCACGTGTATTATAGGTGACTGTTACCACTTACCATCAGGTGGGCAGTTTGCTTGTTTGCCAACTTAGTAGCAATAAAATAAAACACACAACATTACATTTTTATTTTGAAGGAGTTTTTGTTTTGAAGTGGTGTCGGTATTTTTGTAAAAAAAATATTTTTATTTTTTTCGTGAAATTAATAATAGCTCTCTAAGTCAACTTGAAAGAATATACCTAACTGAGAGTCAATACGTACCTTTTATATCTAAAGACTAACCCCCTAAGTCCTTAAAGTTAAGGATCCATCTTAAGCTCAGCATAGTGGAAGAATCCTTGAGATGATGTCTTTCAGACGCAAATACCTGAATAGCTTCAGAAAAAAAACAGGAAGGACGTTGGACGTGCCTATTTTCTCGATTTTCTTGGGATTCCAATACTAGATCCTGACTTGATGGCATGGAACCACTTCGGGGGTATACTTTTCTGAATACAAAAAGAATTTTGAAAATCAGTTAATAAATGACGAAGCTATGAGGTATGTGTTACCTCATAACTTCGTGAAGTCAGTGAAGTCGGTTAACAAATCAAATCGAAATAAGTTATAGTACTTATTTATTCAGTAATGTATTAAAATACCTACATATATCTATTAAAATATTTTTCTTCAAACTATTCATTAATTTTACTCTAATCATCGGAAAAGGCAACACTAAGTAATACATTACTACCCTGGAAAACGGCAGTAGTATTGTATGAAATTTCATTAATGACCCGTTCAACATAATTGCCCTGTTGTTTGTTTTTCTAATTAAAAAAGAAATTACAATTCATATTCATACAATTCATACAAAATGTAGGCATTTTTCCAAAGAGATTTGAGTGGTTGTATAACATGTCACAAAAAATACACATGCGCAAAACAAGTTAGATAGGACCCTACAAAGCCAATTTTATTTAAAAAAGAGAGGCAATTGGCTTTAATGGCGAAGATTAGCTTTTATTTTAATAAATTAAAAATTGTATTCGAGTGAATATTGTGCAGTGAAAGTGGTGTTTTTTGGTGCACATTCATGTTGACGGCAAGAAATAAGGGTTTTGTGGTGTACATGACAGTGAGTTTTTTTTTTTGTGGATTTTCCACTTCCGTCACCACCGTCAAGATAAGGTTTGGTTTCTTAATAAGAACAATTTGCATTTTTTTTGTCATAAATAAATAAGTTTTTCTACAGTCAACTTCAGTTTTTTATTATTTTTTAATAAGTTGAAGGAAAAGCAAATTACACACCTCGTAAGTGAGCTATTAATGCCCTCGGGTTATTAGTGCCCTCGAGCAAGTGCTCGTGCACCAAACATCCGCGGGCATTAATAAGTCACTTAGCGCTCGGTGTAACAATCTACTATTTCTAAATCAAAGCGAATAGCCATCGAAGTCAAACAAAAAAATTTAACAGTGCTTTATAAGTATTTGCCGCCGCGTCAGTCATATTCTTAGCTTTTGTTTTAAATACTACTTCTAGCCAGTTCTAGCTAATCGAGCATTTCTTGTATTCTAGTGATGCATTCTATACTGCACAAAAGAAATATGCATAAAATTTGAATTTACATTTTATAAATAACACATCATAGAAACATTTAAAACCTTTGAAATTGTGAAGAAACGGTCTAATTATGATGAATCTTGAAAAGTCTAATTATTGATAATTGCTTTACGTCTCTTTCTTATAAAATATATGTTTGTATCGGTATTATAATGGTGGACGAGTACAATGATGTCACTAGCAAATAAAAGCTTTTTAAACTTTGTTATTTTTTAAGTTATTAAAAAAATCACGTAGTTGTTTGTCAAATAAAAATACTATGTAATGTAACAATTAAAAAGTGTCCATATTTACATACAAGTAAAGATACAATAAAAAATAGCAATGAAGTCATAAAGCTGTATCTTTATTGGTTGTATTACTGTAGGTACTTACCTCAGTTTATAAATCAATACTTATTTGTAACCTAGCAAAAAGTATATTGTATACGATAAAAACGTCCTTGTTGTACTGTTATATTTTTACTGTGCGGCACATGATGTTGGCGCCTGTTCAGTGGCCGCGTCCGCGCTAACGTCATGTACAAATGAACGGTGTGAAGTGCGGAACATATGGGCTTGGACGTGGAAATTCCTCGCCTTAATTGCTTTTTTCTTAAAATCTTCACTTTGTTTGCTGGACGTTTGAATACAGCAGAAAATTAGGTTGATTGTTTGGGTTATTGAAGGTTTAAAATGTCTTTTAATAATTAACCTAATAAAAAAAGGAAAACATGGGAACATGCTTATAGTGGCCATTGATTTTATTGGAAAAAATAGAGTATCTAGTGCCATTATCCAGGAAGGAAACAGGGGACTACGTTTGTATAGAAAAACGGACTGTACGATTTCCTCTTAATGAAATCTTCCGCACAAACTTTATTAAGTGCAGAACTTTAGAAGAATCTTCCGCAAAAACTTTATTAAGTGCAGAACTTCAGAAGAATCTTCCGCACAAACTTTATTAAGTGCAGAACTTCAGAAGAATCTTCCGCACAAACTTTATTAAGTGCAGAACTTCAGAAGAATCTTCCGCACAAATTTTATTAAGTGCAGAACTTCAGAAGAATCTTCCGCACAAACTTTATTAAGTGCAGAACTTCAGAAGAATCTTCCGCACAAACTTTATTAAGTGCAGAACTTCAGAAGAATCTTCCGCACAAACTTTATCAAGTACAGCAGACCTAAAAAGGCCGCATCGGCAGAATCATAATAGGATCATAATATGATTCATTTTGATAGTCATAAAATGGCCAACATGTCGGCAATTCCTATTATGAATTGAATGCAATTCATCTTAGGCAATTCTGCTGTTTGACAGCTTTGTATGAATATTCGTAAAATGGTCCACAAAATAGGAATTGCTCGCGTGTCAATTAGCAGAATCATAAAAAGATACTCAAGACCAACATCTCGCAATTCATTTTTTCGTGCATTCGCAAAAATTAATTAATAATGGCAGATTTAGGCCTCATATGAAAACTTTTTAGAACATGCCCGTGTTATGGAGAGTATTTTATACCGTAGACGCAGTGAGGCTCTTCGGAAAATGGATTTAGCTTTTGAGATTCCGGACTTCGAATTTGTGGGACTGTTTAGGCTCAATAAAAGCGACATTTAGTGACCTCATAATATATGAGTTAGAACCTTATTTACCAGCCAGACGTGGTGGAATAAGTACTGTCTCCATAGTAAGTAGATAATATGTATTTTCATACCACCTGCTCGACAATGTTCAATTAGATCCCCCTTAACTTCAACGTAAAGCAAGACATTATATCCCAAGGGATATAATTTTGTTTGAAACTCCCAAGGGATTAAAGTGTTTTAAATATGGAACATAAAATTCGTATAAAAATTAAGCATAGATGCTAGCTTAGGAAGGCAAAGGTTCTATGCCCATACAGCAGTAGCCTGCATCCACTAGAGACAAAGATATTCTACCTGTGTAAATAATGTTTTTATAAAATCTAAATACATAATTTCTTTACCAAAATTCTAAAATATTTATCTACATAATACTGCAGGCTAAAATAAACATTTAAATTTCACTTTATTTTTTATTGATAAAATACTTTTATGCAAAAAGCGCCATCTTTTGACGGCCACCATTAACTATCGATAAAAAAGAATAAAAAGCAGAGTAAAGCAAGAACACTAACGCTGCCGGCGGATAAACAGCATTTGGAAAAATTACGCGGCATATTTAAAAATAAATAACGTTTCTACAAATTGTTCCATAATTTGCACCAACAGTATTCCGTTGTATTGTTTTCATAGCTAAAACTGCCGCCAACGCCATTACGTATTTCAAAATTGTAATATCTTGTTGCTTACGTTAATAAAGTGCTTAATGGAATGTGTTTTGTGCCATCAATAATACAGTCGTTTTAAAAGTTTATTCAGTGTTTTATTGATAAGTAAAGTTAAAAAACGTAAGTAAATGTCCAAATGCTTCAGCTTTTTTTTTATTTGGGGTCAATAGGTTGTCGACTATTTGAGATTTATTTCGACAGTTGTGTGTAGTTATTAATTACTGTTTCAAAAGAAATTATACAACAAAGTTGAAAAATATAAGAAATTTATTTGATATTATTTTATTGTTAACAAATTAACATTCGCCCTGCGTGCTACTAAAGGTCATTGACCGGGTCCAGCAGCTGATCGTATCGTATTGCAAATCGATGGGTAGACTAAGTTCATACTTGTTATATTATTATTAAATATGTTTTGAAGTATTTGTAATGTTTTAAGCTTTATTTAAGATAAAATTATTGCGTGACGTGTTCGTGCTTGAGAAAAACAAATCTTTTTTTTATGGTTTTCATGATAATATCATAATTTTAACCATAGTTATAGTGATAATGATAATGTGACAGTGTTTATGATGAAAACTACCACCTATGTAAGTAATTGGTTATAGAGCCCTGAGTTTTTATTGTCTCGCAGATGGTATGAAAAGTAGAGTATTCACCTCTGGATTAAAGCAGTGTCTTCGTCTTAGGCGACTTGAACCCCTCGCTTCACTTAGGACTCTACATAACTCCCTCGCTTCGCTCAGGAGTTAAATTGTAACTCCCTCGCTACGCTCGGGAGTTAACTCTGGAGTCCCTCGTTACGCTCGGGGTTCAATATGGCGCCCGTGACGTTAGACACTGCTTTAATCCCTTGGTGCATAATCTACTATTCTATGAACATTTTGAAAAATAAAATTAAAGTGAAGTAGGTACCTCTGTGCCTACTATTTTTCTAAGACTTGTTAGTTATTTATGAAAGTAATGTTATTTTTTAAGGTATTAAGTGCACTAAGCTTTTATGCGTCTGGTTCGTTTCAGAGATGAACTAGTGCGCACCACAAAATGCACCAAGCACCAAGTCAGTATTTCAAACTGTTTGAGGGCTGTTACTCAAGCCCTTAACAATGAATATTTCCGAAGAAAATATATTCATTTCCCACAAACACGTGAAGAACGAAATATTATAAAAAACGGGTAAGTACGTTCAAGTAAATCACGAGAAAGTCATAAATTTTTTAACATACTTATTCCATTACAAAATCACAAATGAAAATGTACTTTTCAGGGTCAACCAAAAGTTTGGCATTCCAGGGGTCGTGGGATGCATAGATGGCACTCATATTGCTATTGTTTTGTTGTGTTTTGCCGAATTTGAAGAGAGATTTTTTAATTGGAAAAGATATCACTCTTTAAATGCTCAAGCTGTAAGTATATATGTACCTACCCAATCATCTTTATATCCCTCTAAAGTTGTCTCGTAAAATTATCCAAAAGGTATTAAACCCATCTTGTTATAATAAGTGTGTGTTGTGGTTTAAATAAACATGCTTTACCATTATATTATAAACTTATTTAACATAAAATGTTTGAAAGTTGTGTGTTTAGATCAAATCTTGCTTATCAATCTTTTAAATTAATGGCGCCTTTAGCTTATAAAATATGTTATTAAGGAGTACTTAGTTTTTTTATAATTAGTATATTAATAAATGTTTAACTTCTTTTGTAACTGATTGTGAGAAGGTAGGTATATTGGTGGGTAAAAAAACCTTCTAATTTTAGCATTATTGTTTAGAGCCCCACAGCATAAAAATTAAAAATAGATTTTTATTTGTTTTCAGGTATGTGATTCAGATTTAAATATTGATGCCACGGTGGTGCAAGCCATGATTTCTTCATTTGGAACCACCACCCACTCAAACTGCATCTCGAACAACTTCACCAGGTTGAAAATAAAGCATGATTTTTAGGTCAGTACCAAGAGAAGTTTTGATGTTGTACCTATATTCGGCTATGTTATGCCTGACCACACCAAACGAACTTCTTTTCAGGTTATTCGGGCAAATCTCGCTGGCAATGTTTACTTGTGGATCGCATCCCATAACCGCTGGGTTGATCACAAATGCTTGTGTAGTGTTACATAACATTTGTAATGCGACTAGATTGCCCGTGTTGCCATTAACACCACAAGACATTGTCATTGAATGAGCACCACAACAATTAAATGAGGGTTCGACTTATTGGGAGCAAAACATGCATTAGGTTCAAGTCAGCAGACCTAAAAAGGCCGCATCGGCAGAATCATAATAGGATCATAATATGATTCATTTTGATAGTCATAAAATGGCCAACATGTCGGCAATTCCTATTATGAATTGAATGCAATTCATCTTAGGCAATTCTGCTGTTTGACAGCTTTGTATGAATATTCGTAAAATGGTCCACAAAATAGGAATTGCTCGCGTGTCAATTAGCAGAATCATAAAAAGATACTCAAGACCAACATCTCGCAATTCATTTTTTCGTGCATTCGCAAAAATTAATTAATAATGGCAGATTTAGGCCTCATATGAAAACTTTTTAGAACATGCCCGTGTTATGGAGAGTATTTTATACCGTAGACGCAGTGAGGCTCTTCGGAAAATGGATTTAGCTTTTGAGATTCCGGACGTCGAATTTGTGGGACTGTTTAGGCTCAATAAAAGCGACATTTAGTGACCTCATAATATATGAGTTAGAACCTTATTTACCAGCCAGACGTGGTGGAATAAGTACTGTCTCCATAGTAAGTAGATAATATGTATTTCTATGAACATTTTGAAAAATAAAATTAAAGTGAAGTAGGTACCTCTGTGCCTACTATTTTTCTAAGACTTGTTAGTTATTTATGAAAGTAATGTTATTTTTTAAGGTATTAAGTGCACTAAGCTTTTATGCGTCTGGTTCGTTTCAGAGATGAACTAGTGCGCACCACAAAATGCACCAAGCACCAAGTCAGTATTTCAAACTGTTTGAGGGCTGTTACTCAAGCCCTTAACAATGAATATTTCCGAAGAAAATATATTCATTTCCCACAAACACGTGAAGAACGAAATATTATAAAAAACGGGTAAGTACGTTCAAGTAAATCACGAGAAAGTCATAAATTTTTTAACATACTTATTCCATTACAAAATCACAAATGAAAATGTACTTTTCAGGGTCAACCAAAAGTTTGGCATTCCAGGGGTCGTGGGATGCATAGATGGCACTCATATTGCTATTGTTTTGTTGTGTTTTGCCGAATTTGAAGAGAGATTTTTTAATTGGAAAAGATATCACTCTTTAAATGCTCAAGCTGTAAGTATATAGGTATAGATAGGTACCTACCTAATCATCTTTATATCCCTCTAAAGTTGTCTCGTAAAAATATCCAAAAGGTATTAAACCCATCTTGTTATAATAAGTGTGTGTTGTGGTTTAAATAAACATGCTTTACCATTATATTATAAACTTATTTAACATAAAATGTTTGAAAGTTGTGTGTTTAGATCAAATCTTGCTTATCAATCTTTTAAATTAATGGCGCCTTTAGCTTATAAAATATGTTATTAAGGAGTAGTTTTTTTATAATTAGTATATTAATAAATGTTTAACTTCTTTTGTAAGTGATTGTGAGAAGGTAGGTATATTGGTGGGTAAAAAAACCTTCTAATTTCAGCATTATTGTTTAGAAAGACTAAGTAGGTATGTAGTTACCCCACAGCATAAAAATTAAAAATAGATTTTTATTTGTTTTCAGGTATGTGATTCAGATTTAAATATTGATGCCATGGTGGTGCAAGCCATGATTTCTTCATTTGGAACCACCACCCACTCAAACTGCATCTCGAACAACTTCACCAGGTTGAAAATAAAGCATGATTTTTAGGTCAGTACCAAGAGAAGTTTTGATGTTGTACCTATATTCGGCTATGTTATGCCTGACCACACCAAACGAACTTCTTTTCAGGTGATTCGGGCAAATCTCGCTGGCAATGTTTACTTGTGGATCGCATCCCATAACCGCTGGGTTGATCACAAATGCTTGTGTAGTGTTACATAACATTTGTAATGCGACTAGATTGCCCGTGTTGCCATTAACACCACAGGACACATTGTCATTGAATGAGCACCACAACAATTAAATGAGGGTTCGACTTATTGGGAGCAAAACATGCATTAGGTTCAAGTCAGAAGTTCCCACAAACATAATAACACTTTATAAAGTATTAGAATTATGTACTGTGTATGTTTCAGATACGAAATGCATATAATGAAACCACAACCAGAAGAGATGACCATTTAGCTGCTGGAGTCGGTGCGAAATGCACTTGCATGCATAGAGAGAATTTGGTCAGCATGATCTTGAGTGGTCGGAGTTTATTTCTTTTAAATTAAACAAAACAATATTAATTTTGCCTTTTAATTATTCATTTATAACAGTTACAATAATACACCTAGATAAAGTATAATAACCAAACCTGCATCGGTTGCTATGTCAAACATAAAACAGCAATCAATGTCGCTCATTTATTCCTCAAAGTAGCCAGAAAGACATACAATCTAAAGAGAGACAAAATTAATTAAAATATATAAACTAATACTATAAAGTAATAAAATAATTGAATGGAACAAGAGAAAAAATAAATTTAAATTAAAGGTAAAGTAAAAGTAATGTTTTATAGGTTAAACATTCCTTAGGTAAACGTCACATTTAACTTGGTATTAAGAAGACATAAAATAAAATGCATTGATGGAGTTAGGTTATGTGGACCTCTTAAGTAAATGATATTTATTTTAGAGTCATACAAATAATAAAATGAATAAACTAAGGTATTTGGAATATAAAAATGGACTGATAAGATAGGATGTTTTATTATAGGAGTACTCCCTAATAGCACTAGATTCAGGCATCTATGGGCAAAACATTGTGTGTCAGTAGCTCAATAGCCCAAGCTTTAGCAGCATCTGCAGCAGCCTGCTGCATCTGAACTTGGAGAGTATTCTCTGTGCCTCCTCCAACGTAGCTAAAACAAACAAGTACTTTTAGTATCGTTAATTACAAGCATTTGTGTGATTGTTCCCCGTTATATATATACTTATTTTATTTATGTATGTTTATCTATTATTTAGTATCCTAGCACAAGCTTAAACTGGAACCTAATAATTGGAGAGAATTGGAAACACTATAATTACAAAACTATATGAATAAGTTCTATGAGATTATTTATATAGGAATAGGTATTTATGAATAATGGTTATTTATATATTGCTATTTATCCATGTTGTTGTCTACTACATTTACGTATGCCACTAAGTTTATCGGTTGACTGGCAGAGATCTCCATAAGAGATAAGTCCACCGTTGGTTACAATATTATTGTACAAACATTTTTTCTTGTGTTTATGCAATAAAGAGTATAATATTGTGCAGAACATTTATTTTTTTTATGATATTGCAAATTTAAGGCCCTTATGCTACTGTATACAGCAGGGATGGTGAACCTTTGTAAAGTACTTTGTGTAAAATGTCTATATTTCCAAAACAACATATTTTATGAGGCCATAGCATCATCAAACAATTTTGACATATCTATATAAATAAAAATGGATCTTCGAAATGTATTTACGCCCGTAACTTTCGAACGACTGCACCAAATTAGATGATTCTTGGTTTTATGTATTCGTTATTGTTAGGACAAGGTTTGTGTAATCTAAAAATTACAATAATTTAAACATACATTTCAGTAATTTAGTGAAAAAACATGGCGATACAAAGTACGCCGGGTCAGCTAGTTTTTAATAATTAATGCCTGTAAAGGTCTATATTGAATAAAGATTTTTGAGTTTGTGTATTTAAGTCAAAGTCACTGGAATGATATTATAAAAAAACATATGCGACTGTCAAACTTTGCAACTGTTTAAGAGGCGAATGAAAGCTCATTATCTATCTACAATGCAGTTTATTACTTTATTGTATATCCATATATATTAGTATATTATTAAATTACTTTGTCTTCTTGTGTGATCTATACTATTTTTGACTTGTTTGTTTGTTTACAAACTGAACTACCATTTCATAGCAATCTCTATTAGTGACAGGGCTGCTGGAAGACATTTCGATAAGAAATAAACAGTACCTTTGTACAGTGTCTCCATATATCTATGTTTTTGTTGCTGTTTTTATGGGTGTTTAGGTACATAAATTTTTAAAATAAAAAAAATAAAACATGTATTTTTAAAAATTACCTCATCTAGAAGGGGTTGAACCATCACTCGCAGGGCTGTTTGACCAAATCCCAGTCCCAACAGAGCCAAAACTCGCCAGATCAAGTCTGGCAATGAAGCTGCTCGGAGAGGCCCTCTACCTGTAGCATCGGCATCTGCGTTTATATCACCAATATTTTTTAAAGTTTACTATTGTAGTTGCTGACATACTGGAAACAAAACGAGGAAAGTTATTGTTGGTATATTATTGAAATATATAGGTACATACTATATTATTACTCAAGTACTTACAACGGACCATTTCTTTGGCTATGTGGTGGTACCAGAACCCTCAGCATTTAACAAATTAGTCACTTCTTGCCACAAGCGCAGTGACTTCTCTTCCCTGAGCACTGTTATTGTATCCCCATGCTCTAGCCAGGCTGGGATTACTCTCCAAAAATTCCACGAGTAACGCCCACTGAGCCTCGGACGCTGAACTTGTTGCACGTCTCTCCATTTCTGCAATATATTGTTTAATTTAAAATAATGTAGCATAGAGATGTTCATGAAACTAAGTAAACAATATGGCACTTACTTTGATCGAACTTGATCGATGTAATATAAAATTGTAAAACCTTTTACTAGCACAGCTTTGTTTATCAACTTGATGTGAACACCAACATAAAATCCACGATATAATATTCGTATAGCCCCTCCGTGCACAAATCATTAACTAAGTGGATTTTAGTTTCCATGTCAATCGCAAAAAACTGGTATTTGTTAAACTAAAAAAAGGACCACTCCAAAACCGAGACTGATTTATTTAAAACTAGTGTTTACTTCCAAATTTAAGCACAAATTCTTCTTCTTCTTCTTTTTTTTTGGCGTGAAGGCTGGTGTTGCCATTTGCCATATGCGAGTTATCTTCGATTATGGAGTGAAAGCGATTCGATGAAGATTTATCGATAATAATCGAAACTTAGGGTAGGTAGGTATGGTTTTTGTTATGGGTTACGTGGGTAATAGTTAAAGGTAGGAAACGGATTACAAATCAGAGAAAATTTAGAAAAAGGGAACGGAATTTGGAAAGGGACTGCAGGTGAGTAGTTAGGAAGGTATAATTATGTGTTAAAAATAAATAAATAGATATTGCAGTTTTATTAAAATATATTAAATTTTTATATCATTTTTCCGAATAAATTTAGATAAAAGTGTATATATATTGGAGTTTAGGTCATGTAAGAGAGCAGGAATGGAAGTAGGAAAAGGAATGTTTGCATCAATCAGTGATTCGAAAAAGGAGCATCTATCGAATTTAGGGCAAGAAAAGAAAATGTGGTTTATGTCAGCCTCAGCCTCACCACATTCACATGTAGGCTCATCTATTATCCCATATCTTGCTAGGCGATCAGGAGTACAAGTGTGCCCGAGGCGCATTCGGATTAAAATTGATGTAATTTTTTTACTAAATTTTAGTTTCGAGAACCAAGGTTTAGTAAAAATTGTTGGTTGTATTCTACGATAGTAGTTAGCCTTTGATTTATCACCATCTATCCATAACTTTGTCCAGCAGTCTTTAAGTTCTATATTCGATAGGCTTATTAAGTCATATGAAAAGTTTTTGTAATAATATAGATCACCACACTTCACTGCATCTTTGGCAAGATGATCAGCAAATTCATTACCAGTGATACCGCAATGACTGGGCACCCAGGCAAAAGAAACCGAATATCCTTGTATTAAACATAAATGAAGCATTTCGCGTATTTTAAGAATTAGAGGGTAATTTTTTGATTTCAACGGGAATTTGGCTAAGGCGTATAGTGCACTTAATGAGTCTGTAAAGATTATAGTTTTTTTTAGTTTAGCTATCTTAATATATTCTACAGCTTTATATATACCAAGACACTCCCCAGTAAAAACAGAAGTTTGTGGAGGTAGTCGTATTTTCTGCTGAATTTTATAGTTACTGTGAAAAACTCCTACGCCAACATCTTGAGATTTAGTTTTAGATGCGTCTGTGTATATTTTGTGCCACTGATGCCATGTCTCATTTACAACTGAATTAAAATAAACATTTGCATTGGTTTTATCATCAATGTGCAGATTATAAATTATATTAGGAATAATCAACAGAGATTCATAGTCAGTGTTATAAATGGGATCTAAATGAAATTGATGTGTTGGCATATTTTCTATTTTGAAATTCTTTAAACTTTTTATTAACGGCGGAATATCTTTATGGGACCAATAATTTGATGTTATTACTTTTTCAGATAAAATTTTTAGTTTTACTATAATTGCATTATTTGTGAATTGAATAGCCTTATAAAAAAATCGGTTTGCTAAATATTGTCGGCGCAGGTGTAGTGGAGGGTCAATGCATTCAACCTGTAGAGCAATTGTGGGGCTAGACTTCATGGCGCAAGTAACAATTCTTAAGGCCCTTGATTGGATTCCATCCAACTTCCGAAAAGCGTTAGCATTACCTGGCTCTAATAGGAAGGTTCCATAATCTAAAACGCTTCTTACCAGAGCAATGTAAAGCAGCCTCAAGGAAGCTGGATGGCCACCCCACCAAACACCGGCAAGGCATCTTAAAATATTTATATTTCTTTCACATTTCGCAGAAATGTACTCACAATGAGAGGTGCCTGTAAGTTTTGCATCAAGAATAACGCCTAGATATTTAGCTTCCGTTTTCTGCGGGAGGCAGTTATCACCATAATATAAGTTAATGACAGGCTGTATTCTCATTCTCGAAAACAATACTACGAGTGACTTGGAAGTGGATAGCTCTAAACCATTATTATCTAGCCATTTTTTGAGTAAAATCAAGGAATTATTTAAATTATTACAAATATTGGTGACAGAATAGTCGCTGAAATATAATACAATATCATCAGCATATTGAATAACAGAGCAAGAATCTTCTACAGAATGTTCAAGGTCATAAGTAAATAAGTTGTAAAGCAATGGGCTAAGAACAGATCCTTGAGGTAGGCCTTTATTTATTGTTCTTTCTATTTTTGTATCATCTATAGATAGAGATAAAAATCTTTCCGAGAATAAATTTATTATAAAATTTGTTAACAATACAGGAATATTTAAAGCAACTAATTTATGGTGTAAGATAGATAAATTCACGTTATCATATGCTGATTTGATATCAATGAAGACAGCTCCTACTGCTTTGTTATCGGAGAATGCAATTCGAATATCAGATATCAAAAGAGCAACACAATCTGTTGTACTTCTACCACGTCTGAAACCATATTGAGTATTAGCTAAAAGATTCTTGTTCTCAATAAACCACTCTAATCTGTTTTTAACTAAGTGTTCAGCTATTTTAACTAAGACTGTAGAAAGAATAATAGGACGATACGATGTTGCGGCCGCAGGCGATTTATTCGGTTTTAGTAATGGCAATACTATTTGCTGCCTCCACGACAACGGAATGTTTCCTGTCAACATAACAGAATTAATAATTTGCAAATAGTAATTAAGTATTTTGTCACCAAGATTTGCAATAAATGAGTATGGAATGTTGTCTTCACCAGGAGCAGAGTCGGTAATATATGTAAGGATTCCTTTCAGCTCTTGTATTGAAAATGGAGAGTTTAGAGTAGAGTGATTGTCGGCGTATGGGGAAAGTAGTATGTGCTCCCTAACTGATATCGGAACCAAGTTGTCCATGAACTGTTCTGCAAGATCTAAGGATAAATTAGAGGCTGTTGGTTGAACAAAGGCAGAGCGGAATCTACGAATATTGTTCCAGACCACTGATGGATGCGTTTGAGGGGAGATTGACGTACAAAAATTTTTCCATGCATCTGCTTTCTTTTTTTTCAAATTTTTTTTTACATCTGATGTTATACGTAATAAGGCATTAAAATTTTCTGTTGTCATATAATCACGATATTCGCGTTCAGCCTTCTTTCTTCGATTTATTTCTACAGAGCAATCTTTATCCCACCATGGTGGAGAAGGAATTAGTTTCCTACATGAATTTTTAACAGGAAAGACATTATCAGCAACTTCAATCATGCACCTGGCTAATGCTTCTGAGCAATGATTTTCATTAACATTTTGTAATCTTGGTAAAGTAGAAATTCTTTCTTCCAGTTTATTTTTATAGACAGTCCAATCTACGCTGTGAAGGTTATATTTATGTGTGGATTTTCTTGCAATAGATCTTTTGGTTACAAATGGAAATTTAATTATTATTGGGTAATGATCACTTCCAAAAGAGGAGGTGAGAGGATGCCAGAGCAATGAGGTGGCAAGGCTAGGTGAACATATTGAAAGGTCTACAGCGCTTATGCATTCAGTGGGACTTGTTAGACGGGTGGGAAGGCCAGTGTTGAGAAGACATAAATTGTTTTTGTCCAGAATGTCTAATAAGTGCTCTCCATAGGTGTTTGATATTGAGCTACCCCAAGACTGGTGATGACTATTAAAATCACCAAGAACTAGACAGGGTTTTGGAAGCTGACTCAGAAGGTTATTAATTTCATTAAGAACAGATAAAGATGGGTGGGGCACATAAATGGACAAAAAGCATATATTATTAACAATTGCAGCAATAGCAGAGTAATCTCCACAAACATTAGGTAAAGTCAAAAGTCTGTATTGGTAAGAACACTTGATTAATAGAGCTACGCCTCCATGTCCATCTGCTCTATCTTGACGTAAACAAAAATAACCTGGAATTTTGAAATTAACCTCCGACTTTAACCAAGTTTCTGAAAGAGCAACAATAAACGGATTATACTTATTTATTAAATAAATTAGATCATGTTTCTTACTAGTGATGCTCCGGCAGTTCCATTGAACTACTTTGGCCATCTGGTCCATGGTGGTTTGTAAGTTTATTAATAATGTCAAGTAAAGGAGCAGCGTTGGACGGTATAGTATTAGTAATTTGAGTTAAAAAATTTATCAAAGGTACAATTATATCTGCAATTGTCAAATTTTGTATATTATTGTGATTGTGATTAAGGGCTGTACCATTACCAGTGTTGCTAGGCATATCATAATCTTTAATCATGTTAAAATGTGCAGGCTGATTGTATCCCATATTAGGATTAGTTAAAAACTGTTTGGGTTTTGCATAAATTGTTTTTTTATAAGAGTGTTTGTTTTGAGAGGTGTGACTATTAGTAGGATTTATTGGTATGGTTTGAAAATTTGAGGATTGTGATGGTTGGGATAATAATACTTCAGAATATGATTTGTTTACAGGTGGGTGTAATTTTGCAGCTTCAAAGTATGATGTATTGTCAGTAGCCATAGAAACTTTAATGCGTCTTTGACGTTCATATTCTGGGCATATTCGTTGTGTAGCAAAGTGAGAACCATTACAATTACAACAATGTGCACCTTCCTCTTCAACTGAGCATGTATCTCCACTGTGATCTCGGCCACACTTAAAGCAGCGAGGTTTTGATCTACACTGTACCTTAGTGTGTCCAAATCTACAGCAGTTAAAACATTGGACTGTGGGGTAAATATAACGCTCTACGACTAAGGAATTGTAGCATAAAAATACACGTTGCGGAAGAACCTGGCCATCAAAAGTAATTACTACAGACTGTGTAGGTTTCCATGTAGCAACATTATCTATAAAAACTTTGTGATTAATTCGTCTAATTTTAATGATTTCCCCACAACCCACAGGAACAGTGATTTTTTCTTTTATTTCCTCAGGAGTCCAGTCCTGCGGAACCCCACGAACAAGACCCATTCTCGTTATATTGGAAGTTGGAACAAATGCTTTATAATTGTTGTCTTGTAATCTTTTATCATTGATGAAATTGTTTGCAGCTTCAAATTTATTAAAGGATAAAACGATTCGGTTTCTGCCTATTTTTTTTACACTGCCCTCAACAATTGAAGAAAATTTATGGTTTTTAAGGAAATAGCCAAAGTTAACAGGATGAAGTGTAATGGGGTCGTTAAAGGCTGTTTGTTCACGCTGGACATGTACTATAAAAGGTGGTAAATCATGTGCTTCATAAGATTTTCTACTAATTGATGAAGCTGTATCAGGCTGAGGCTGACCTAAACCACTTGGCAGTGAAGGAGATGGCTTGTCAGTATTAACAGAATTAGTAATTTTATCACAAATATTAATAGATTCTTCACAGAGGCACCCATCACTTTTGCCCGCCATTTTATTTTTCCTCTTTTTCTTATTACAATGCTTACAAATTTTACAAGATTTACTCCTTTTCCTATTTGATGTAGCTGCCCAGTCCATGACTGTTTGATCGGTATCAACACTAGAGTCACCATGGCTTGTTAGAGTAACATTATAAGCAACTTGGGGCGACAATACTTGTTGAATGTTGGGTACAGATCCCCCTGGGTCAGGGGGATCGTTCATTTTAAAATTAATCAAATTAACTCACCAACCCGTTGAAATTAACAGAGAATATGGATAAATATACAAAATAGATATGATTACACTACTCAACTGGTCCTAAAAACTACTAATAAATATTAATAAAATTTTAAAGCCAGAAAAGACACCCGCCTAATTCAACGTTTCCCGCCTTTTTTTTTTCTAAGCACAAATTACAAAAAAGTTTCATCTTCAAGAAAATTATAACCACAGAACACATATATAAATTTTTTTATGGGATGACGTGATCACGTGATATTATGACATATAACTTGTTGCCAGCCGTAAATTGTTTTGTGAAAATTTTTTAACATTTAATTTTTTAGTTTATAATGTAAGAATTTCAATGATTATTGGCTACTTTCATTGATTAACAACAAACTATTATTTAATTCTACGGTATTTACCTCTTATAATAATGAAAGAGCTATAAAAATTTAAACCGGTACATTTCGATAAAGTACGGTTTTTTTTTATTTGCATGTGGTAACATAACCACCAAATATGAATCTGCTAATGAATTGAATTGATGCAATTCTGCTTAATTATATGACCATTTTACGAAAATTAGAGGAATTGCTAAGGATCTGCCAGGAATTCTGGAAATGAATTGCTTTCAGCAATATTGCGCAACTCGGCCTTTTTAGCCCCCCAGAAGTTCCCACAAACATAATAACACTTTATAAAGTATTGGAATTATGTACTGTGTATGTTTCAGATACGAAATGCATATAATGAAACCACAACCAGAAGAGATGACCATTTAGCTGCTGGAGTCGGTGCGAAATGCACTTGCATGCATAGAGAGAATTTGGTCAGCATGATCTTGAGTGGTCGGAGTTTATTTCTTTTAAATTAAACAAAACAATATTAATTTTGCCTTTTAATTATTCATTTATAACAGTTACAATAATACACCTAGATAAAGTATAATAACCAAACCTGCATCGGTTGCTATGTCAAACATAAAACAGCAATCAATGTCGCTCATTTATTCCTCAAAGTAGCCAGAAAGACATACAATCTAAAGAGAGACAAAATTAAAAATATATAAACTAATACTATAAAGTAATAAAATAATTGAATGGAACAAGAGAAAAAATTAATTTAAATTAAAGGTAAAGTAAAAGTAATGTTTTAAAGGTTAAACATTCCTTAGGTAAACGTCACATTAAACTTGGTATCAAGAAGACATAAAATAAAATGCATTGATGGAGTTAGGTTATGTGGACCTCTTAAGTAAATGATATTTATTTTAAAGTCATACAAATAATAAAATGAATAAACTAAGGTAAGATAGGATTTATATTCCAAATATATAAAAATGGACTGATAAGATAGGATGTTTTATTATAGGAGTACTCCCTAATAGCACTAGATTCAGGCATCTATGGGCAAAACATTGTGTGTCAGTAGCTCAATAGCCCAAGCTTTAGCAGCATCTGCAGCAGCCTGCTGTATCTGAACTTGGAGAGTATTCTCTGTGCCTCCTCCAACGTAGCTAAAACAAACAAGTACTTTTAGTATCATTAATTACAAGCATTTGTGTGATTGTTCCCCGTTATATATATACTTATTTTATTTATGTATGTTTATCTATTATTTAGTATCCTAGCACAAGCTTAAACTGGAACCTAATAATTGGAGAGAATTGGAAGCACTATAATTACAAAACTATATGAATAAGTTCTATGAGATTATTTATATAGGAATAGGTATTTATGAATAATGGTTATTTATGTATTGCTATTTATCCATGTTGTTGTCTACTACATTTACGTATGCCACTAAGTTTATCGGTTGACTGGCAGAGATCTCCATAAGAGATAAGTCCACCGTTGGTTACAATATTATTGTACAAACATTTTTTCTTGTGTTTATGCAATAAAGAGTATAATATTGTGCAGAACATTTTTTTTTTTTATGATATTGCAAATTTAAGGCCCTTATGCTTCTGTATACAGCAGGGATGGTGAACCTTTGTAAAGTACTTTGTGTAAAATGTCTATATTTCCAAAACAACATATTTTATGAGGCCATAGCATCATCAAACAATTTTGACATATCTATATAAATAAAAATGGATCTTCGAAATGTATTTACGCCCGTAACTTTCGAACGACTGCACCAAATTAGATGATTCTTGGTTTTATGTATTCGTTATTGTTAGGACAAGGTTTGTGTAATCTAAAAATTACAATAATTTAAACATACATTTCAGTAATTTAGTGAAAAAACATGGCGATACAAAGTACGCCGGGTCAGCTAGTTTTTAATAATTAATGCCTGTAAAGGTCTATATTGAATAAAAATTTTTGAGTTTGTGTATTTAAGTCAAAGTCACTGGATTGATATTATAAAAAAACATATGCGACTGTCAAACTTTGCAACTGTTTAAGAGGCGAATGAAAGCTCATTATCTATCTACAATGCAGTTTATTACTTTATTGTATATCCATATATATTAGTATATTATTAAATTACTTTGTCTTCTTGTGTGATCTATACTATTTTTGACTTGTTTGTTTGTTTACAAACTGAACTACCATTTCATAGCAATCTCTATTAGTGACATGACTGGAAGACATTTCGATAAGAAATAAACAGTACCGTTGTACAGTGTCTCCATATATCTATGTTTTTGTTGCTGTTTTTATGGGTGTGTAGGTACATAAATTTTTAAAATAAAAAAAAATAAAACGTATTTTTAAAAATTACCTCATCTAGAAGGGGTTGAACCATCACTCGCAGGGCTGTTTGACCAAATCCCAGTCTCAACAGAGCCAAAACTCGCCAGATCAAGTCTGGCAATGAAGCTGCTCGGAGAGGCCCTCTACCTGTAGCATCGGCATCTGCGTTTATATCACCAATATTTTTTAAAGTTTACTATTGTAGTTGCTGACATACTGGAAACAAAACGAGGAATGTTATTGTTGGTATATTATTGAAATATATAGGTACATACTATATTACTCAAGTACTTACAACGGACCATTTCTTTGGCTATGTGGTGGTACCAGAACCCTCAGCATTTAACAAATTAGTCACTTCTTGCCACAAGCGCAGTGACTTCTCTTCCCTGAGCACTGTTATTGTATCCCCATGCTCTAGCCAGGCTGGGATTACTATCCAAAAATTCCACGAGTAACGCCCACTGAGCCTCGGACGCTGTACTTGTTGCACGTCTCTCCATTTCTGCAATATATTGTTTAATTTAAAATAATGTAGCATAGAGATGATGTTCATGAAACTAAGTAAACAATATGGCACTTACTTTGATCGAACTTGATCGATGTAATATAAAATTGTAAAACCTTTTACGAGCACAGCTTTGTTTATCAACTTGATGTGAACACCAACATAAAATCCACGATATAATATTCGTATAGCCCCTCCGTGCACAAATCATTAACTAAGTGGATTTTAGTTTCCATGTCAATCGCAAAAAACTGGAATTTGTTAAACTAAAAAAAGGACCACTCCAAAACCGAGACTGATTTATTTAAAACTAGTGTTTACTTCCAAATTTAAGCACAAATTACAAAAAAGTTTCATCTTCAAGAAAATTATAACCACAGAACATATATATAAAATTTTTTATGGGATGACGTGATCACGTGACATTATGACATATAACTTGTTGCCAGCCGTAAATTGTTTTGTGAAAATTTTTTAACATTTAATTTTTTAGTTTATAATGTAAGAATTTCAATGATTATTGGCTACTTTCATTGATTAACAACAAACTATTATTTAATTCTACGGTATTTACCTCTTATAATAATGAAAGAGCTATAAAAATTTAAACCGGTACATTTCGATAAAGTACGTTTTTTTTTTATTTGCATGTGGTAACATAATCACCAAATATGAATCTGCTACTGAATTGAATTGATGCAATTCTGCTTAATTATATGACCATTTTACGAAAATTAGAGGAATTGCTAAGGATCTGCCAGGAATTCTGGAAATGAATTGCTTTCAGCAATATTGCGCAACTCGGCCTTTTTAGCCCCCCAGAACTTTAGTAGAATCTGCCGCACAAACTTTATTAGCACAAACTTCAGTATAGTCCATTTGCTTAGATTTATTCCATTAGCTTTTATGCTTTTATAAAAGGAAAACAAAGGATGCCGCGTGGGGCGCAGACCCGCTAGTGAATATGGCAATTTTCATCGAAGCGCCAGGTTGTGTTTGTTGACTCTGTTCTGTTACGTATACTGAAAATCTTTTTTCCTACGTGGAAGGACAGTGAAATGCCCCAAGATGAAACTTTATGTGAAACAGCAATAAAAAAAGACAGGTGTTTTGGTAAACTTGTAAACAATTTATAATAAATATTCATCGGTATTGTGTTGAAATTAATATGTCTGCACATATCAAGGACACTTCAAAAATGGTGGGGATACTAAAAATCAATATTAAAAACGGAGCCATCAACACCAAAAAATCTATATTTTATTTTAGATAAATTAGGAACGTGATGATGTTGGATCTCCTATAATAAATACAGGTGGTAATGACTGTGATTCTACGAGTGATTCCAACTCCAATTTTTATTAAAATTATTTTTGCTACCTTAGTTATGTGTATTATTTATATTCCAATTTTATTACAATGACCACAATTATGTGCGGGTGTACTGACACTATCTAAGCGAATGGACTATATAATCTTCCGCACAAATTTTACATAACCATGAGTAAGGTTCATTCTTAGGGCTTATCGGTTGCTGTGATATCACAACGGGATTTAATGGTTTACAGAGATTTTACTACGAGTACGACGGGTTTGTCCTCCTCCACGGTACAGACACTACGGCGTATGGTGGTTCCATTCTGTCCTACATGCTGGAGACGGTCGGAAAGACCGTTGTGCTCACAGGAGCGCAGGTAAGGAAAGATGGGAATTCATTAAAATTTATGCAAAAATAGTACTGTATTACTATTATAAATAGTACTGTATAACTATATTACTGTATTTTTTGCACGAGTATGACAAAAATTGAAATTTTAGGATTAGGCTCGAAGATCGAAGTTTATTTTGTGCAACACTCTTAAATACTCTACAGCATTGGGGATCACACTTAAGAGGCTGGTTATTATAAAGAAATAATTCTTTAATGTTTTTAAATACACCCATATCCATATCCTTACTAATATTATAAACGCGACAGTTTGTAAGTATGGATGTATGGATGTTTGTTACTCTTTTACTCAAAATCTACTGAATGGATTTGGATGAAGTTTTGTAGGTAGATCGATTACGACATGGAGTAAGATTATAGGCTTCTTATTCCGGAAAATTAAGAAGTTCCCGCGGGAAAGTGGATTTACCAGTTTTTTCTTTGAACTTTTAAGGCGAAACACAGTTCGCAGGCACTACAGTTATACGTATATGTTAATATGGTCTTATTCAAATTCAAATTCAAAAATCTTTATTCAACATAGGCCTTTACAGGCACTTATTGACGTCAAAACAAAGCAACACATTCTAATTTAAAGGAAACATATTAACCTTGTATGTGCATACATCCTGAATATAATCAGGATGTCTGCAAATACAAGTATGAAAAAAAAATTTGCCAAGGTCCCGATCTTCCAACCCCGCAGCGACGGCAACAACAACTTTCTGTGCGCCCTGCTGATAGCGGCCACGCAGCACATTCCCGAGGTCACAGTATTCTTCGGCGCCAAGCTGTTCAGAGGCACCAGGTCAGGACTGTTTGTTTCATGTGGTATTTCCACGGCCTTTTAAAGAACTTTTATGCGGAATGACGAGGCAAAGTTTCCTTAGCCCAAAAAAAATCTAAAATTTAAAAAAAAAAAAATAAAACCGACTTCAAAAACACTGAAAACTTAAAAATCATATAAGAATAGGTACAGACAACATCACACTTCTATATTGAAGTCGGCACCAAACGATGATCTCCTAGAAAGTGTTAAAATTTGTCACCGACTTCAATATATGTAGATGTGTGATGTTGTCTGTACCTATTCATATATTATTTTTAAGTTTTCAGTGTTTTTGAAGTCGGTTTTATTTTTTGTAAAAAAAAATATTTTTTACTTTTTAGTGAATGAAATCTTTCTAGTGAAAAAAACCCTAAATTAGTGTTTTCCTCGATTTTCTATGGGATCCCATCATCAGATCCTGACTTTGGTGACCATGGGACCACCCTTGCAGTATACTCTATCGAATACAAAACGAATTTTGGAAATCGGTTTAAAAATGACGCAGTTATGAGGTAACAAACATAAAAAAAATAACACAAAATACAACCGAATTGATAACCTCCTCCTTTTTTGAAGTCGGTTAAAAATAAATTCTTACAGAGTCAAAAAAGTATCGAACACACGGATCTACGCGTTCGACTCGCCGAACTACCCGCCCCTGCTCGAGGCCAAGACCACCTTGGAGGTGGACCCCAAAATGCTGATCCACCCGCCGGGTTCGGTGCCCGACGAGTGCCGCCTCCACGACAAGCTGTCGCGGCGCGTGTACGTGTTGAAGGTGGCGCCTACTATCACAGCGGAGATCATTAGAGCTGCCTGCAACGGGATGGAAGGTGAGTTTTTCATACGGTCTAGGTGGCAAACTAGGGTGGTTTATTCTCTATGTGAGGGTTTTCAAATGACGAGATCCAGGCCAACTTCACCTTTATGGAAGTATTCGTAAAAGATCCCATAACCTTGTTCGGGAGCGACTCGTAAATAGTAAATTCCCTCCTCGGCGTGTCCTATTTATATGATGATGGGGGGGATGCGCCGGTGATGGACGTGCTCGCGCAAAGACATGAGGGGGGTAAAGTTAGGCTTTAATCGGTAGGCTGCGGTCGCAGGATACCTTTGGATAGAACTCTGCCTCCAGTGACCGCGGAGAGTCTGATATAACCTCGCGTTTTCCCAAGCGCGAGGTATGCGTAGCAGTAGGTAGCGTCTGCGCGTGTTGCTATCTGCTGATCTATTTACAAAGCTTTGGCGCTTCCTTTCCAACAAGCAGTGGTCTAGCGTGGTGAGATGTGGCTCAAATCCCCACTGGTCTCATCAAGGAAGAGGCTCCTTTCTTGGGAATGTCGATACATTCCTCCTGACAATCCTCCTTAACAGAGATTAAAGCTGCGCAAACAAGTGCACTGTCCCAAGAAAGAACTTTTCCCTCCAAGTACCTAGATAAAAGGAACAGGGGCCTTACCATGATCGCCTGTAGCAAGGTTAAAACAATATTAAAACAGAGACACCGCTCTTGCTGCGTATAGCGCCTTCCCGCTCTCAGTGTGATTTTAATATTGTTTTGGGCGATCATGGTTTGAGGGCAGGTATCAGTATACACTAGGTAAATTGAAGTTTTAATCTGGAATCCCCCTCCCCTCATCGAAAAGTTATACCTACGCCTATGCACTCTGTTCCTTCACTTACAAAGTCGGAAGGTTAAACGACACGACAGGATCGCGATAAGGCGCAGCACCCACTACCTAATGTGTTTCGCAGCACGGAGCAGCTCGAGGCCTTCACAGGCCTAATCACGGCCTACGTTCATAGCTCTGTTAATCATTAGCCGAGTGCACATGTCACTGTGCCACTGAGTGTTTAAAGAGCAGGTCTATGTTCAACTGACATAATGATGAGTATAGTGTTGGGTCTTGTATCAATCCTTGTATTAAATGTCTTTTTTCTCTACATTACAGGGATAGTGCTAGAGACATACGGCAACGGTAACATCCCAATCAAAAGGAAGGAAATCTACCAGGAGATCGCGCGAGCCGTGCAGAACAAGATCCTGGTGGTGAACGTCACACAGTGCATCAACGGGACTGTGCTCGGGAAACCGCTTTACGAGACTGGACTGGTGAGGAAATGGAGCTCTAAATCTGAGGCCCTAGCGTCTAACTCAGACATAGCGATACACCCGCTATCGTTTTAATGTCAACAACCCCCTGACCATGACCGCTCAAAACAATATTAGAACCGCACTGAGAGCGGAAAGCAAGAGCAGTGTCTCTGTTTCAGAATCGTTTTAACCTCGCTATAAGCGATCATGGTAGGGCCCCAGGTGGATAGCCTAGCCTAGACCATAGTTAGAACCATAGTTCTAATGTCATAAGTGAAAAATAGAACGATGGCGAGTGCATCGGGGCCGCGGATCTTTGTATGTTTATGGTCACGGTAATAGTATATAAAAACGTGTGATTGTGCGTATTTGCATTGTAGATACAGATTGAGATTGTAAACTAGATAAATAGGACGATACTTCAATCTTTGAATGTCTTAAGCACCGCAGTCAGATCTAAAAATATTTCTTACATCAGAACCAACTCAAAGTTAAGACCACGTCTGATGATTTTGCGTTCTCAACGGTACAACTGAAGATGCCCAATATTCCATTCGGTAGCAGAAGTCGGAGGTTTCTATTTGAAAAAAAAATTAATTGAATATGTACAAAAATGTACTAGGCTAGCCGAAGCCGCAAGAAAGTTATCTAATAGATCAACGGAAACAATATAGTGGCTTTACTGTTAGAAAAAAAATATTCGAAGAGAATAATAATATTTGATATCAGTGCTATGTCCGTTTCCTATGATGTGCACACGTTTTAATGGTGTCAGGCGTTATTATCGGAAGTCCATTACTAATTGTAATGAGTAGATATACCTACCTATAGTAAAACTGCCGACAAAGACCTGACGTCTTTGTCGGAAGTTTAAGAATTGAAAAGACCAACATGCAAATACATGGATATGACGCGTTTCGCTACTCCATGTGGCATCTTCAGTATGTTATCGCCTTTGCTGCGCTTCAACATCGTTGGAGCCTAAAGCAATAGTACCAAGATGCAATCGTCGTTCGACATTCATTACCGCGAATGTGAAAAACTGTAAATATTTTTATTAGTTTTCGGTATTAGACTGAGTTATCAACGTAGTGCCAAACTACTGGAGCTAGTTCTAGAAGCATGACACTCGGTACAGGAGGGTTCGTTAGCGCATGTAGGAGCTCACTAAGGAAGGATTTTTCAAAATTCCCAGAGGAAGCTGCAAAATCCCCATCCAAAAAATATAAGCGAAACGTAGTTTGCGACCACAGCTAGTATATTAATATAAAAAAAAACTTTTTAATGTGAGTCGACATCAATTTTTTAATTGGATTGCAGTTGCTGTTAGAGTGTGGGGTGGTGCCGACGTTCGACATGACGTCGGAAGCGGCGTTGGCCAAACTGTCCTACGTACTCAGCAAAGAGGAACTTAGCTACGAACAAAAAGTTGAGGTATGTGCTCTCTATGTCATATTGCTATTTTAAATATAACCTCAATTTTTTTATGGGGCAGTCGATAAACCACATGAGCCTTAGGCCAATTATTTGCAATATAACGTTGAAGATCTTCATGCAAAAACTTTAATCATTGTAGCTATTGAGTAGCAATCGATACATCGCAGGTAATGATTCAAACCACTAGAGATGATTAGTGCTCACTTTTAACAGCACATCACAACCGCGAGTGAGTCGAGCGTACTACACTAGCAATGCGAAAAATGAGGATGACCACACACACACGCACACATACACACACACACACAAATATTTTCTAAAGGCTGGACAGAATTATAGGAAATTTGAACATTAAGCTCGAATCATTTCGAACTTTATTATAACATCTATAGTACTTTCGTCTGCAGAGCAGAAACAAGGGCAATTTTATTATTAAATTGAGGATGAAATTAGAGGATGAATGTTATAATAAATATATAACATCAGTAGAAAATTCCATTAAAGACAACCCAAACTGCTTTTGGTCCTATGTGAAGTCAAAATACAAGTCATCTGGTGTACCAAATACCATGCATTATGGTAATAATATTGCAACTGATGGCAAGTCTATTTGTAACATGTTTTCGGATTTTTTCTACTAGAATTTTTCATTACCATCCCCGGCGCATAGCTGCCCTACTCCCCAACCTTCTACACAAACGAACATTTCCAGTATTCATACAACACTTGAAGATGTTACTAAGTTGCTACGAACACTCGATACAACGAAATCGGCGGGGCCAGACAATCTACCTCCAATATTTTTGCAAAGATGTGCTGATAGTATTGCTGAGCCCATTTATATGTTGTTTGTGAAGTCCCTCTCAGAATGTAATATGCCATTGGTTTGGAAGTCTGCCTTTATAACACCCATTCATAAAAAAGGTAGTAAGTCTGACGTGACCAACTATAGGCCTATTTCCAAACTTTGTATTTTAGCAAAATTATTTGAAAGGATCCTTTACTGTCAATTATATCAAATTTTAAAACACTCATTTATGGGCTCTCAGCATGGTTTTCTTCAAGGACGCTCCACTATATCTAACCTTATACTATCTAATGATTTTATTACCGATTCTATGGACAAGGGAATGCAGGTTGATGTAGTATATACGGATTATAGTAAATGTTTCGATAGAATTGATCATAAATTATTGATAATTAAATTAGAAAACATAGGTATAAGTGGTGACCTTCTCAGATGGTTCACGTCATATATAACTAATAGATCGCAGGCAGTTGTGATTAGAAACTATATCTCTAGTTGGATTATTGTACCTAGCGGTGTTCCCCAAGGTTCACTCTTGGGCCCTCTTTTATTTTTGATATTTGTGAATGACATAGATGCCTGCTTTCATCACTCTAATCTCCTTTGTTTTGCCGATGACATGAAAATTTTTAAAGCCGTCTCTTCTTTATCTGATACTGTGGGTATGCAGTCTGACCTGGATCGTCTGAATGATTATTGTGAACTGAATAAGTTTGACCTGAATCCTTCAAAATGCTCAATAACTACATTTACGAGAAAGAGTTCTATCGTTCCATCCCAGTATTCTTTGAGACACCAGACTTTGCAAAGAAATCATGTGAGTCGGGACCTGGGGATTCTACACGACTCTAAGATCCTCTTTGACGCTCATGTGGAGTATATTGTCAAGAAGGCATTTAAGGCGCTGGGTTTTGTTATGCGAACTTCGACTAGGTTCAATGAAATTAAAACTCTAAAAATATTGTATTGCACATTTGTTAGAAGTATTCTAGAATATGGGTCTGAAATCTGGAACCCACGGTACGACAAATACATTAATCGTATCGAGCGACTTCAGATGAAATTTATTAAATTTTTATGTTACCGTCTCCGCATTCCCTACGATTCAATCAATTATTTGAATCTATGCGCAAAATTCCACCTTCTTCCATTAGCAAAAAGACGTGAAGTTTCTGATATAACATACCTACTTAAAATCATACACAACAAAATTGATACTCCTGACCTTCTGTCTAAACTAAACTTTAATATTCCAAGTAGGTCTGCTAGATACTACACGCCTATTCACGTACCATTGGTCTCATCCAACTATCGCCAAAATTCTTTCCTGCTGCGAGCAAGCAAAAGTCTGAATGATCGGTGTAAATATAAAAACATTGATATTCATCACTCTAGTTTAGCAACTGCGAGGCATCTGATATGTGAAGATTTTTTCAAAATTATATAATGCATGTAAACATGTAGCATGTAATGTATATAGTATTATTAGCCTGTTTTGTCACATGATGAATTGCTGCCTTATTTCTTTTAAGAGAGTTAATTAAGATTCTATTCAACTCATTTTTTCTTTAACATTGTCCACACTGCTCCTAATGTAAATATGTATCTAAACGTGAAGACCTTTAATTGGCTGACTGTCTCAATCTATATTTATACTCTGTATATGTTCGCTGTTGGTTTTCCAAAATTAAATAAATGAATAAAATTACCTATATTAATTAAAAGTAACCCCTTGAATCATAAATTTTCATAATAATTTTCTATTTTCAGCTCATGAAGACAAATATCCGAGGAGAACTACACAACCCCAACCACCAAGCGAAGTAAATAAATATTTTAAAATAAAACTGCCGTTTAATTTATAAAAATAAATATTTATTTCAATCATGCACACTTATAATGAAAGAACACATACGATGTCACAATCAACTATTAAATGAAACAAAATGTCAAGCTAATTTACTTAACGTATAAGTTAATCACATTAAATAAAACAGATTATTACTAGCCATTATATCTGGCAATTACGAAATCTATTAATTATATTTAAACACGTCAACTCACACAATTACTATGATGTACAATCGCAGTCAAAAGATTTATTATAATATCATTTCAATCTCATTTATCGACAAATTATTGATTGTACATCACATATAGACGAAAGTATACATGTCTCACTCGGGGGTTAAATAACAAAATATAAAAAAGTGTTTGATTTTGCAAAGTTCTACCGGAAAACATTAACGTCAAAATAGTTCGAATAGAGGTGTTTTTAACTTATGCAGATACATAGAGTTTGATTGCTTACACATCTTAAAATAGCCAAAACAATTGACAAAAAACATGCTAAAAACATTTCCTTAATCTACACCCCCTCGAAAAAACATGAACTCCGTTGTCCTCTACTAATACTCATAAGAAAAAAGTACTAAAATAGATACACGAATCCAAAATAGGCAGTGCCGTCTCGAAGAACACATTAAGTCCGTCACAGGTTGTACAAAATCTAACTTACACTAGCACGATATAATTAATTGTATGTTCTTTGTAATTTTTGAACTTTCCAACCCACGTTTAGTACATTTAGTGCAGACACTATGTTTTACAGTTCAGCAGAATACGTATGTATACAAAGACAATTTTATTAGTATATAGACACCAATATATAGTCGAAACACTCAACGAAGAAATTCACCCCACGTTTCTAGCTGCTCTCTCGAACTATGTTCTAGTAGCTAATTAAACATTTATGCTAAAACATTTAGTATCACTCTTATGCTGTTCATTATATATTAATAACTATTACAAATATAATGAAACTAAATACAAACTAATTTGTACTAATATTGTACGTACGCCATAAGATTAAAAGACGAATACTGTTAGACGTTCAAAAACGACGTAACACTTTTGATCGTAAGCTTACATTAAGTCGGAAGTATTTACTGATAAAGAGTCTGAGAATAGTATAAAAGTTTATGATTATATCAAGAGAAATACAAATGATCTGTTCTCGTAAATATTACATTTTTAGAGCCAGTTATTGGAAATTTTATTATAACTATAACATTATAATTTAATTTCCACTGAGTCCAGGGATTCTATATTATTCACGGCAGTATGAATGGATATTTTCAATGAATTCTAACGACCATTTTTATCGAATGTTTCGTATTCAGTCACAAGGTAAATAGTTGGAATGGATCGTTCGGTGGGTACGCGGATAGTATCTATATCATTTCTGTTTAACAAAATCGATTTTCATATCGATATGTACAAGGTATATATAAGAAAGATATCATCCATGACCGCTTCGTAAAGAACCAGTATGGAGACAAGATTAGCTCAGAACATAGTTGTGGCATAGTCGGGGGTGAAATGCAGTTAGCAGACGGTAACTTCTTTCTTCTTTGGAGCGGCTGCGGCTGCAGCTGTAGCCGGTTCGTCTGTGGACAAATAAATTTTGGAAATTGACAATAATTCATAATCATAACGGAATTCATGCAAAGTCAACCTCATTTGGGACATTTTGCGTATAAAACATATTTTAGTCTTATTCATAAAAGCAAGCGAAGCTATAGATAGCTTATAAAGTGTTTTGTTGTTGTCACTCATATGAAAAATAATTCTCTATTCAACATAGGCGTTTACAGGTAAATTTAAACGAAAGAAACATATTTAATAATCTTGTATGTATATGCAAACATCCTGAATATTATTCAAGATAGTAGCAAATACAAGTAGGGAAGAAAGTAAAAAAAAGTTGGCTCTGCACGTGTTCGGAAATTGGGAGAGCCTTCTCGAGAATAACATGTAAGAAACTCGGAAGGTTAATTGTTTTGTTTCTTCTTTTTAATTGCCATTTAGAATATTGGTTTAGTCATGATAATTATTCCAAGATAAAAAATGCAATCGGTAAGCTTACATACACTTGAAATGTCTCACATAAGACTTTAATGAAATGATGCCGGTCATTAATGTAAATTAAAAAGAGCAAAGGACCCAATATTGATCCTTGGGGTACCCTCATAGAAATGTGCACACTAGCAGACTCCGATTTATAAACGACAGCTCTCTGCAATCTGTCAGATAAATATGATTTAATAAGACTAAGTGCTTCATTCGAAACACTATAACGTTTCAGTTTATGAAGATGCGTTTCATGATTTACACAGTCAAACACTTTGGACAGGTCGCAAAAAACTACAGTTACATCCTGCTTGCCCTCCCAAGCATCAGAAATGTGTTTAAGAAATGCATTTTCCTTTGTTTAAACTGCTTGCCATGTAGTACTTAATTTATTTCTTGATAAATGAGTTAATGTTTGGTAAAAAATTATTTTTTTCGAAAATTTTCGTTAATGCTGGTAATATTGAAATAGGTCTAAAGTTAGAGGGATCTTTTTTTATCTATTGAAAAAACAAAACATCTATCGAAGGTTTATTGTACGTTTTTGAGAATAAAACAGTCGTATTCAAGCATATCTTCATATCAACATAAGCCGTATTATTGCTAAATCCTCGTCCGCCCGCACTGACCTGAGCCGCGCCACCTCTGACCTGAGCCACGCCACCTCTGACCTGAGCCGCGCCACCTCTGACCTGAGCCGCGCCCCCACTGACCTGAGCCGTGCATCCGCCGCAGCGCCTTGAGCGCGGGCGGCACGGCGCCGGCGAGCCGCGCCACCTCTGACCTGAGCTGCGCCCCCACTGATCTGTGCCGCGCCACCTCCGACCTGAGCCGCGCCACCCCTGTCCTGAGCTGCGCCACCTCTGACCTGAGCCGTGCCACCTCTGACCTGAGCCGCGCCCCCACTGACCTGAGCCGTGCATCCGCCGCAGCGCCTTGAACGCGGGCGGCACGGCGCCGGCGAGCCGCGCCACCTCTGACCTGAGCTGCGCCCCCACTGATCTGTGCCGCGCCACCTCCGACCTGAGCCGCGCCACCCCTGTCCTGAGCTGCGCCACCTCTGACCTGAGCCGCGCCACCTCTGACCTGAGCCGCGCCACCTCTGACCTGAGCCGCACCCCCACTGACCTGTGCCGCGCCAACTCCGACCTGAGCCGCGCCACCCCTGTCCTGAGCCGCGCCACCTCTGACCTGAGCCGCGCCACCTCCGACCTGAGCCGAGCCACCTCCGACCTGAGCCGCGCCACCACTGACCTGAGCCGCGCCACCTCCGACCTGAGCCGCGCCACCTCTGACCTGAGCCGCGCCCCCACTGACCTGTGCCGCGCCACCTCCGACCTGAGCCGCGCCACCACTGACCTGAGCCGCGCCACCTCCGACCTGAGCCGCGCCACCTCTGACCTGAGCCGCGCCCCCACTGACCTGAGCCGTGCATCCGCCGCAGCACGTGCGCCACGTCGAGCCCGGTGAGCGCCTTGAGCGCGGGCGGCACGGCGCCGGCGAGCCGCGCCACCTCGCCCGTGGCGCCGCCGTCCCCCACTATCACGATCTCGTCCGTGCGCGCCAGTGGCGCTGACACCTCCGCCGCGATCTAAAACAAAAAAAAACGCTGAGCTACCACTCTAAAAGGATTTTCAAATTGAGCCTCATGTTGCATTGTATAGACGATAAGTCACACCGGCTACGTTGTAATGTTGGTGGGGCTAATAGAGCTTCGCAAAAGCTTGATTTGGTTCAAGCAGGTATCTGTGAGCCTATGTCTGAAACTTCGTATGTAGGTTCCCGGTACATACTCGTATTTGTCATTGTAGATGATTACACTAGGCAATTTTTTGCATATTTATAAAAGACCAGTAAGTACTTGAGTATTTCATAAGGTTTGCGCATCATGTGAAGCAAAATGTTTTTTGGAGGAAAGACATAAAACAGCAATAGACAGATTCCTTATGTCGGTAACCGATGTACCAGTTTCTACCACAAGTCGTGGCAATGGAAATGATTTGACAGAGAGTAAGTCGATGAATATGTTTATGATTCTAGCACAAGTACAAGATGCCGTTATCCACTAAGAGCAGGTTACACCAACCAAACTCAATGTCTAAGTGTATCGACAGACAACCAGAAAGTTCCACAGTTCATGATGCCCTAACTTGAAATGTGGTAACTGTTGGCAATTGTTGACTCTACTCAAGCGAGCGGGACACCCCCGAGGTGATGCCTCTCTGACCTAGAAATCTCCATCAGGTTTGGTTTGCCAAACTAGGCGTGACGACCCACCAAAGTTCTCGCCTTCTCTAAAACTAATCAAGGCGAAGCTGTAACAGCCATCTGAGGCTAAGAGCACAGGGTCTTCAACAAAATAATTACCTTAGGCAGTGCCTCCAGCACGAGCGCCATGATGGCCGCGTCGCCGTACTGCTTGTACACCTTGGCCTTGGCCAGCATGCGCTCGGCGTCGGCCTTGCCCACGTCGCCGATGGCCGTGGCCTCCGCCAGCCCGACCACCTTGATGCGCTCCGCGTCCGCCTTCGCCGCCTCCACGGTCTGAGTTCTGCACCGATAGACGGACATGAGCGTGTTGAACAAACGCCAACAGTAAAGGCAAAGAAGTGATTCACGCAGATCAGTAGGCTAAGAGCAGTTTCGCTTTACGTCCAATCCGAATCCGATCCGAACTAAATGAAAATAAGGTCCGTAGTAGCCGTAGAACTATTTCTATGGTAATTTACACACTAGATCCGATCTCCGTCATCCGACTTCTTTCCGTCATTATATAATCTCCGTTCCGGAGAAGATTTTGACGGACCGAAGTAGCCATAGTATTATTTGTATGAACGCTCGCGCACTGCGTCCGAGTTGAAGCCGAGCTGCGTACGAGCGGAGAGGGTTCATCCAGAATTATTTACGTCTTCTGCGTCTTCGTACGTACAATAGTATTGCCAGAAGTTGACGTCGATTGAAAGGACTCATGATCAACGACGTGAACACTCTGCTGTGGCTCCGCGTAAAATCACGTATTCCAAAAGATGGCTCCTGATTTGCTTGGATTTGTATCGGAGATCGGAGTAGTGCGTAAGCAATATCCGAAATCGGTCCGAGTTTTCTAGACCAATATTTTCACAGGTTCGGATCGGATTCGGATCGGACGTAGTGATTGCCACATTGGCGCTAAATTGGACCCGTATTGCGCGAATTCTGAGTGCAGCAAACTCAGTATTATATAATTTTCACAAGATACAGAATCAATTTTGCGCTAGTGTTGATACTTAAGCGTAATTACCAAAAATCCCAATCCCAATGTCGATCGATCGGAATTGGTTCGAGAGTAAGCCTACTGTACGGCTAGCACGACCATTTGCGTCAGTGTTCGTGTCGTCATCGTGAAATATTTGCATTGGAATCCCTACAGGGCGTACTTGGAACCAACATTCTCACAAATATTTCACGATGACGTCATTGACGTAACGACCACTTTGACGCAAATGTTCGTGCACGTCGTCGATGCAAAATCGTCTCTGAGATAACGAAAACAAATTCCTAGCTAACGTAAGGATTAGCGATCGCTGTGTCGAATTGTTCTCTCTGCAAGAAAACAACATATTGGCTATTTAAGTACTCAAAACGGACAACTGGAAAAGAAAAGTGATTTAAATTAATAATTTTGATTTCATATTAATGAAAAATGAGTTATTTTGAGTGGTATATGAGTTGAGTTGCGAAAAAATACTTTATCGATTAGATCGATGACTTTGATCGATTCGCCGCGTTATTTAGCGATGGCGTATGTCAATCCCATACATTTTGTTCTGATCGAAGTTCGTTATCGTTTTTGAGTTGTCACCTTGTCTAGGCCACCAGTACCGTGATAATTATTCTTTCATATATTCTCCGACCGTACTAAGGTCCAATTCATATGTTACAGCCGAACAGGAATGTACCATTGCGACCAACCAATCGGAGCACATAGAATGTTGACGTAATAATGCGGCATTCTGATTGGTTGAATTCAACGGTTCAGTTTTGGTTAAGCAGTGGTTTATCAGTTGAATCTCTAATAATAGATGCAAATAAAATCCTCACCGTTTTCCTTCAGCGATCGTTTGAAGGCGGTAGGCTTCCGCTTCTGCGGGCAGACGCACAGTTGCTGCCAGTTCTTCCTCGCGACGCATGATTTCCTGCTGCTCCACCTACGATGCAAAAATTTATATAATTTAGTAACATTTGAGCGCTGCAGTCCTATTTGCAGACCTTTAACAAGTAAAATTATTTTAAAAAAACTTTTTAAATACAAGCTTTTATATTGCATAATATTGCATTGTCACGCGATATACCTACATTATGCATGCAACATTTCAGCTCAACCGGAGACCGGAAAGTGGGTAAAATTTAACTTGCAAGATTTCATTACAGACACCGAACAGGTGTCCCGCTGAGGGTCGCTATTCTGTCGCCCACAGTGGTTTGTCATTTTATAGTACAAAGGTACTAAATTTTAAAAGCTTTTATTTATTTTTCCTTTCACCTGTCCGGTGCTTGTAATGAAATCTTGCAAGTAAAATTTTACCCACTTCCTGGTTTCCGATTGAGTTCAAATTTTGCATGCATGTGAGTATCGCGTGACAATGCAATATTATGATGACATGGAGCTCGTCTAATATTGGTGCTGGAACGTGGCCATAGGAACCACGCAATAAAACCACACAACCCCAGCGAGTTCGATTCGTATTGAAGAGTACTAAAAGCTTGTATTAAAAAGTTTTTTTTTCAAATAATTTAACTTGTTTTTCTTAAAGTTCAGACAGCAACATGTCAAGCTTTAAATTTGCATAAGTGTTAAGCCTAAGTGTAAAGCTGGCGTGTTGCCGTGTGTATAACAATATTTTCATAACATAACAATCGATTGTTATTTTCTACATTTCATTCAAAAACAATAGAAAATGGTAGGTAATTACGATTGTTTAGAGACACTAATGATCAAGATGATACGTAAGTAGTTTTTAACGGTGAATAAGGTATACTTTGGCTAAATAAGGTACTAAATAGAAATCAATACAATCGAAATGTTGCTCTTGTTGGATCGGCCGGTGTCAATATTTTATCTATCTGTGGATTTGGTTACTAGCGATAGACATTTGACATTAGCTCCATACAAAATATGTCCAAAAAGCCAGTGGTTTATGGTATCAACGTGGTATGTTGAAGGCGCAGGTTCCAATTCTGCTCGAGGTCGAGTTATTTATGCGTTTATAATTTGCGGCAGAAATTCTAATAACTTAAGCAACAACTGGCAGCTGATTAATGAATGACCAATACCTTATCTAAGATATCTTATCTTAGGAAACTTCTAAGACGTATGCTGTCACTTTTTCTCTATAATAATAATATTATAAAGAGGAAAGATTTGATTGTTTGTTTGTTTGTATTGAATAGGCTCCGAAACTACTGGATCGTTTCGAAAAATTCTTTCACATTGAGAATCCTACGTTATCCCTGATGAACATTAATTTAGGCTATAAAATTATTTTTCCTACGGGAAAATATAAAATTCCCACGGGAAAACAAAAATAACGCGGGCGAAGCTGCGAGCGGAAAGCTAGTCTTTAATAAAAAGAATGTGACAGGCGAATCCACCTATTTTAAGAGTAGCGTATCCGTAGCTAAAACAAGATTGGCGAAATTGGCTAATGATCGACTTTAAGTAGATAGTATGATTAAGTTCCACCACTATCGTTTACATGTTGTGGTTAGCGAATTAGTAAAATTACAAAGGTAATCAAAGAATACAACTTTTCACTCAGATCTTTTTGTTAATAAGCGACCTGCTTCTCACGTTGATTTGTGTCAAACTACAAATATAGGTACATGTTACAAATATACATGTCCAAATATACTTGGTATACATGTATAAATATACATAAATAAATAAATGTCTTCGCATGAAAAGCGAATCACAACAAACGATGACATAATTTCACCATCTATCTAGGTTCTATACGGGAATTTGTTACAGGAGACGGATTTTTGAATCATTAGAAATGAATCTTGAATTCGAACACGAATACAAATCACGTGCGAAATTATTTTCTACTGATCCCAATTTTAAGGATTTTTGAATCACTCGAATTCAATACTGTCAACTACTGTCATTAATAAGAAATTTTATATTAGAAACCGTTACACGCACAAAAAATAAATTTCGGTACGCAATAACATGGCAATACTTAAGTCATTAATTTTAAAAACCGATTCATCTCGCATGTAAAACGGAAGATATATAAGTTACGTATATTCTACTAGTACAAATAAAAAACGAGTGGGTAGGATCACTCGTTGCGGAATTCTCGGAATGAATATTCAAAAATACCTAGTGAATTTGGCTATTGTTTCAAAAATGCGTCCCCAGAGCCTTATCTAAATGGTGGATAGAGCCCGCCGGTATTCAAATCAATCAATCAATGATTATGATTATACTAGCTGTGCCCGCAGCTTTGCTTGTGTAAAATTCAGCTTGGTCGAAGCGTTAGCCTATAGCCTATTCCTAACCAGTAGTTCCTGCAACCAACTTGTTGAACTAAACAAAAAACCTCTGTGGCTTTATAATATTAGTAAAGGTTATCTCATGTTCCTTTACAAGTACAAACGTGGAACATTCAAAGAGATGACAACAACTAAATTGTAGAATATTTTTCTTACCTCGATTTGTTTGCGCCTCTCGACCACTTCGATCTGGATTTCTTCGTTACGAATTTTCTGCTTGATCTTCGCTGCTTGAAGCTCGTAGGCCAAAGCTGCTTCGGCTTTCTGGAATGAAGCAATAAATTAATTAAAATATCATATTGGTTCCCTTCCCACACATATGTAATTATTCTTATCAAGCTAATGACAGTCTAAAGTCACTTTTGTTGATCTAGATACCCCGATTGGTGTACCTATTGACTATTAGACCATTGGTCTTTTGACGGGCTATTAAGTCTTTGATTTAAAGGTCTTCATTTAGTAGACTATTTAGAAACGAAGGAAAGCGTCTTCGTGGGTCAATCTTCAAACCCTTCTGAGTGACCAGTTCCTTGTGAAGGATATTTGGAACGAGGATGAAAATGCATCGGTATTAGAAGTATACCTAAACATCAGCATATTATATGCACAAGATATATCGATTTTTTGCATACGGTAAGGAAGCTATTGGTCTTCATATCACCTATAGGTAAGTGATGATAAGGCCGAAGATGGAAGCGAGCTTCACCTGGACTCTTCCGTGACGTGATTCGACAGCAGCAAGTTCAAAGTGAACGGTTAGTCACAAGAGCTCAGAGGGATGACTCGCGCTGATAGTGTCAGGTTTAGTGTGCTACACATTTAAATAAAAAAACTTACAGCAGTGTTGACCTCCTGGTCGAACTGCGCCTTCTGCAGCTTGAACAGTCTGGTATTGTCCTCGATTTTAGTGTCCATTGAGTACTTGACGTCCATTGCGCTTTTCTCACACTCTGCCTCCTGGAAAGAAAAAGTAATTTTATTCTTAGCCATATACGTATATCATGCATCAATAAGGTTCCGGACGTGCAATAAAATTATTCAGGAACAATGTGAAGAAACGGCATTCCGAGATATAGGTCATTATCCACAAACGACTCAATGCGGGTTAGATAAATTGCCCTATTCTGGCTGGCTATTGATGAATAGATACAATTTTTCTAGACGCCTTTGATATAACATCTCTTTTATCTCGTGGATCCATCTCAGAACAATAACCAAAGCACATGCTTTAGTTACTTCGTCTGAGGGATCCATATTTAATGCCATTATTGAATTATGACATTCATTATAATGTCATTATAGTAGTTTATGAAATAGTCACATAATAGGGGGTCTTAAAACACACTACTTTATCTACACTCATGCAATCAGTGGTTACCTAAATTAAATAAAAGACACAAAATTAAAACAAAATCAAACTCATTTATTCTAATAATTATTTGCATTTTGAACAGTGCAATTGTGAAACTAATACAGAAATCTAAAACTACATACATTTATATTATTAAACTTTTCTTTAACCAATAACAGCAAAATTATGAATGAAAAATTCAGAGAAATGGCGCCAACACCAACATTCTACCGCGCATGCGCTGTTGCACGCGCCGCCATAGACAATGTACTGGCACAAAAAAAATTGTGACAAAACCTCCTTGGTCGGGCATCGTCAATCGAACTGTATTTTATTGGAATTCGAGTTACATTAAAGTACTGGTTTTGTATGGCGAACCTGTATTATAATGTAATTTGTAAAAGGCCAAGGGCTTTAAGTTATGCCTTTAAAATATTAGTGTTGAGTTCTTAATATTAGAATTAGAACATGAGTGTAGATAAAACTGTTCTTTTCTATAATTGGCTAGATGACAAAAACATTTTTTTGCTTTAATAGAAGCTCATTCATATAATAAAAAGAAAGAAAAAATCGGTTTTCGAATATCTATAAAAACAACCAAGATATAAGGTATTAAAGATGTTTCTCCATCTCTTTCTAGCAAAACGGCACTTTACAAGGAGTTTATATGGCCGTACTCAACAATGACGTCACGGTTGATGTCGGATCTCTCTGTCTAATCGCCTTCAAATTAACAACTTAAAATGCTTGTATCTAATGTATTTCTAAGCCGATTTAAATTCTAATTTTACAGGAATGTATCTTTTTCCATGGTATTTTAATATTTAATGACGAGACGTAAAAATTAGAATTCAGTCATCATCCCAATTAATCAACTTTAAGCTTTCATTGGTCTTTATCAATATTATTGACGTTTACCCTATCTACTTCTTCTAGTTTGGTGGCGCATTGGCGCGTGCACTCAGTGAACGATTGCTAAGAGTAAGCAACGTTGGCTGTGATCAGTCCTACGATGGGTGACCAAAATTCGAAACATCTCGAGCTCCTCCGTGCTTCGGAAGACACGTTAAGCAGTGGGTCCTGCGCGTGATCTCGCCCCGGTCGTGTCGGCTAACCGTCTCATCGGACTAGGCGAGTGAAGAAAATGAGAGTGCACTTGCGTTTGCGCAGTCACTTGTGCACTATAATATCTCTTGTGCACTTTAAGCATGTGCAGATAGCTAGTCTCTGTAGAAATTGGACGCCGTGACCGAATATCGGTTAGGAGGACATTATCATTACACTCCTATTTGATCCAGGTTCTTCTAAAGTTGGTAATAGCTTGAAACTACCTTGAAACATGGTCTTATAGCAATTCCTTCCAGATATTACGATACGTATTATAATATAGTTCAACCTGATCAAGCGTAGGTAACCTGAGTAAATATATAAATTGCATTATTTTAGAATTTTTTATAGAAATTTCACGCGTCCAACGATTGTATTTTGGCGTCTGATCAGTCCCCTAGATTAATAAGGCGAGTGGTGTGATGACTCGTGCCTAGGACCCACCTAATCAATTTTTAAACTGTTTATTACATTAAGGTTCTTGATGTAACTTTTATGAGAACAGATAGGAAAAAAATGAATTTTTTACCCTAGGTCAGGTGGCATGATCCTAGGATCGGACTTCGGTCTCTATGGAACGCACAGACGGTCGGTCAGGTGGAAACGTGAGCACATAAGAGTTCTTTTAATTTACATACGACTGGGAAGCTCTTGGCCTACATCTTACCTTATGGTTTGACGATAAGGCCGAAGGTGGAAGCGAGCTTCGCCTGTACTTCTCAACAACTGAGGATCTGGCCATCTTACTCCTAGTTGTCAGGTGTCGCTAGTCAGACAGGCTCAGAAGCCGTACCTACCACCAATAAAACCAAGTAGAAAAATTTCTACCCCCACGAGGAATTGACTGAACCCTGGACCTACTGATCAACACCCGGCGGTCTCAACCACTAGACCACGGAGAAGAGTCGAGCTTCATTAATCCATTCATGTTGGAATCATCATAGCATTCCATTTTAATTAATCTGAACATCTCACCCTGATACCAGCGTCCCTGTTGGCCTGCGCGACGCCGATGTCGGCGTCCCGCTTGACGACCGCCGTCTGGGCCTTGCCCAGGCTGGCGAGGTACTGCACGTCATCGTACACGTCCTTGATGGTGAAGGACAGGATCTCGATGCCCATCCGGCCGACGTCGGGCGCCGCCACCTCGCGCACCAGACCCGCGAACTGGTCTCGGTCCTTGTACACCTCTTCTACTGTAAGCGTTCCTGTTGGCGAACGGAGGGCCGGTGGTTAGTATTGCGGTTTGATGCTCGTTTACATTGGGCAAGTAAGTCTTCATACGGGTACGTATTACAATACCGAAATTTAAAGGACCAAATTTTAAAGTACCTATGAATGAAATCCCGAAAAATTAAACGCCGAATGATTGTTTAGCCGAAAGTTTTAAATCCCGAAAGTTCATTTGCCCGAAAGGTTAAATTCCCGAAGTTCAAAATCCCGAAATAACATTCCAAAGCCTAAAATCTACTAAAGAGCGGGGGGACGGGAGGGGCAGCCCCCCACCAGGGGTGTTCGCCCTCACAAAAGAAAATAGGGGACGAAAATGCCTACTGTAGGTTAGGTTAGGTTCAGAACATGACACAATCGGGGAATGGCTAACGCCGATCCCGATTGTGTCTCTACGGAGGTAGAGACACAATCGGGTATTGGGTCTTCTACCCGAGTCCGGCATATCTTTGGGGTGGCCTAGTCAGCTCAAGTCCCTTGTTGAATACCGTAAAAATGTATCTTCCCTCTATAAAAAAAAAAGGTTCAGAACATGACTATGCGTCATACTGTTCTAAGATATGGGAACCTATGACACTGAAATCATATTATTAATTCTATAGGTATATCGTCCATTACATACATCGGTATTTTATGTTTCGAACTTTCGATATCTTAACGGCTATCGGCATTTAAAACTTTCGGTATTTTGAATTTCGTTGTTTTGGACGTCGGTATTACAGTCATAGGTATTATGAAATTTCGGTATTTTAATATGTACCCCTTCATACACACTGACTGTATCTACCCTGACTGCAATAATTGCAGTGTGAATGCAATCACGACTGCAATGAAACTACCATTTTTATAGAACTAAGTTCATAAACAAATAGGCTGCCGACGTGATGGTAAGTGAATATTGTTAATCATAAACAATTTTTATCCACAAACCAATGTAATGGTCTTCAATCAAATCTAATGGCCTCAGACTGGAACATAAGTGGATATATTTTCATAGAGAGCAGACTGGTTATTTTTAAGTAGTTCAAATTTCTGCCGTCTCCAGCATTTTCACGAAAGCACTCAGTCGGAATTGAGCCTAGAGGTATTATATTCTCACTATTTATAACTATCAAAACAAAAATATCCTAATACTAGAAAGTCATTTTATGAGTCTTAGCAATAGGTGTTTAATGTAAGTCTTACAAAAAGCTTAAGTACGTCTTATTGTTACTCGTACAATATGCGTTTTCAGGGATTTTTTAAACATTCATTTATTAGGCTCAGGATATTCTCAGGAAGACATATTTGTATGGTAATTGTTTTTAGGGTTCGAGCCGAATTATGTGTTAATTAAATTGCAAAACCTCAATTTTGTTTGTTGTAATGTTGAAGTGAGTAGAATTGATTCCACCAATAAAAAAATATAAGGCAAAATAAAATTTTCAACTACGCCGCTTCTTAAATTTACTTGCCAATTCATGGCTCAAGTATGCACTTTAAAAAATGCAGTTAGTTGCACACCGCTTAGAGTTGAAAGTCCGAGGCAAGTGCCTACATTTCTTATTGAAATATTGTTTCGGGCGATAACGGTTTTACCCCCCTAAACCTTTACGAACTTATACACTTTTGGTTCAATTAGATCCAGTACAGCTTAATCTATGTTTGAACGTTTTGATTTTTTTGTAATTCAAGATAATTTAGTAAAAAAAAGATAAAAATGCTCGAGGCCGCAGTTGGAAGCGGTAGTTTTTAAGTCTAAAATATAAATATTTAGATGCTAATAATTTCTATTCTGAGCAATATTACTTCAAAATCAAAACGTACAAACCTAAATCTTATAATTAACTACAACATTTTCAAAAATTATGATAATTGGACTATGTAAAGAGGGAGAAAAGCGTTATCGCTTTTTGTATGACAATTTATAGCTTCACAGCCCTCTTCACTCTGTCGTCTTTACCTCTTATCGGCGCCGGCGCGGGCGCAAGCAACGCGACGCGAAGGCTAAGCAACATCGTATTTGCAGGCGCGCGAATATAGAGTTTCAAATTTGCAAGAAATGCGCCAACACAGAAAAATCGACCATATTATCATCGTAATCAATCCACGAGAAATTGATTTATATAATTATTTTATAATAAAGATGAGGTGTCTGAGGTTTATAGGTGATACACAATTTTTTTGTCCGCTACTAACAAACAACTTACTTTTTAACGTTCAGGAACGTCAGTCCAATGGTCAGACCAATGGGCAGCAGGGCAAACTTCAGGATTTCCATGTTATATATTTAGGAGGAACTTTGCGGTATAAATAAGTATTTAATATTGCATATTGATGTAGTTTTATTTGTGTTTTGGAAGACTTTCGATATTAGCGCACTCTAATTTTATCCGCTCACTGATATGTTTCCTACCTTTTCTTCGTAATATAAATATGCAATAAATCTATTGATTAGTTTCAAGAAGAAACATCAAAATCTCCTTTAAGTTTATTTAGATTTCTCACATTTGAAATATTTCCCAAAATATTGAAATGACGACGTAAATAATCAATAACATCACCAAATATTTTACTTTAAAAAAAGGAATGTATAAATATCCTCAAACTATTATTGAAAGACTTATAACTCATAGAAATGCAAACACGATAAATTGGTTTACCTACACTTCAATCGAAATAGAATACACTTAAGTATTATTAAACTGTTGTAATTTGAAACTAGTTATAATTAATAATTTAACTCAATTATTCAGGGAAAATATGATTATTAAAAAAGATGAATCCCGTTTTAGAGGTATTTTAGTGCGTAACTCAAAACTTAACGTATCACCGTTTTGCTTTTACACGTTTAAAATTTCATTTTTTATTTTCAAAGATCAATCGTCTAATGCACAATTTTGACACTTTTGTTTACACCAATAATATACATTTTTTTTTTACACATTCTCTTCCTGGTTGTCGCCCAGACGTTACAATCAACGCAGATGCGACAAGCTACTGTGAACATTAAACACAATTTCGCTGTGCAATGTTCTTATGATCGCACAGTCCTTATTCATTGGGCTAAAAGGGCTACAATCGTGCGTCAGAATCCACATCAATTATACTATCAGCATATTTACATAGCGAATCATAAATAAGATAAGAGTTCGAGCGATTGCTATCATTATATGGATATTGACGCTAACACCTTCTGATATTGAACTTGAAGTTTCCATAGAATCGGTAACTCTTGATCGTAATGCTGTCCTTCGTGTTCTTGGTTCAATTTTATATAGGAAGTATGTATGTATTAATTGGTTGAAAGCACACGTTTAATATAAACAATAATATCATGCCTCTACGAAACAACAATAAAAGAAATCAGTAAAAAAATATTAGATACCTACTTAACGTACGCATGGAAGGAAAGATAGAGAAGATTTAATGATAATTGAATGTCACGAGTATAATATATTTCAACTGATTACAATGATGCAATAAACATCGTAAAGGTAGCGGATCAATAAATTATAATGACTGAAACATTTATATTATGACCTGTGCGGTATGATGACGCTCCAAACAGAGAAGTGTGGAATAAATTTTCCTCTGTAAGATAAAAGAAAATAACTTTGCAATAAGGAAATAGTACTACAAAATATTTTGATTTCTAGTGAATGAAACAGAACATTGTAAATTAAACGTCTCGTATGCTCATAAGTATGATATACTACATATATTATATATAAGTATAAAGATCCGAACATATCACTTCTTGCTATACCAATTTTCATTTGCTTCGATGGGATATTAGCTGAAGTTAAGGCTCAGATAAGCAAAGGCGAGAAGTAACCTGCGATAGTTAATTAAGGAGCTGATACTATTGGCAATACGTACACAAAGGTATCTTCTTTTCTAAGCTAGAAAAAACACAAGGAAAAGAAAGTTACATTTTAGAGCCCTTTAATAGGTCCTTGAAAAAGTTTGTACTTTAAATGTTTCGTAACACTTCTGTCGCCCCATAAACCGAGAACTGACCCGAGGCAATTAGGACAGCCAAAATTAATAAGGATACCCTTGACATTTTGTTATGTCTTCAATTTATTTGGGTCACCTACAATAGGCGAGATTCAGAGCCACCGACCGATAAAAACTATTAAATGTGCTATTAAGACGTGAGAGTGGACGAAAATTGATGATATCAGAAAATATAGTAATCCATACGGTACAATTCATACTTCCATACTATACTATAATATTATAAATGCGAAAGTAACTCTGTCTGTCTGTCTGTCGCGCTTTCACACCAACACTACTGAACCGATTTAGATGAAATTGGATAAAGACATAGTTTAAGTCCCACGAAAGGACATAGGATAGCTTATATCGCGGAAATCACCCCTTAAGGGGGAGAAAGGGGGGGTGGAGGTTTGTATGGGGAATCCATAACCGCTGAACCGATTTAGATGGGTATGGAGATAGTTTTTATTCCCGAAATCATTCCTTAAGGATGTAAAAGGGGGGAGGGGGGGATTTATAAAGGGAATCAATAAAAAAGGATTTCCACGCGGTCGCGGGCAAAAGCTAGTATGTTATATGTTGGATAAATGGTGTTCTAGACGGGTTATCCTATCAAAAGGTATTTACGTAAGAATCTTGAAGAACTAGGAAAGCTCCTAAAGCAAGTTCCACTTAATCATGTTATCTAGTTTCCATTCATATGGGAATGCTGTGATCCATATATGGTCTGTCTGCTTTTAATTTTTATTAAACGGTTCATTTTTCAGTTGTTTCAAAAACCCATACCCCCAGTCTCTGAAAGGCTGATCAAAATATTGTTCAACTAACATCCATGTCATCTTAACAGCAGTGTCAAATCAATTTGAGTTTCCGAAACGTTGGTTAGCCAAAATTTACTTATCTTTAATAATTTAATTACTCGTGAGAAATATTTTTAGACACGGTCACATTGCTGAAATCGTATATTTTGTTTTATTCATACCTATGTATTTTTGGAAAACCCAAAATGGATCTTTCTTTTATTATTTTGAAATAAATTTGAAAGCTGTGTCAACTAACACAGTGATACTCGGAAGTTGATTTAGCAAATCAATTCATAGTTAGCATTAGATTTGACAGCTTGTTAGTTAATTTTATCGCTGAAGAGCCTTTCAGAAACTGGGTGATAGTCTATGAAGGGGATATCCAGGTCCATATCGCAACATTTAAGAGTGAACATGGCAAGCAATATTGTCATATTTGAACCATATGGGTACGGTGATTATATATTATAAACGTGATATCGGGGTGTCATGTACTAAATTTAATGGGTAAATGGAGCGAACTGTTCTTTTAATAGGTGTGTACAAAAATCGAACACACATAATTCAGCATTATAGTATTTGTTACGATTGGAATCTTCTATTGATAAATTAAATTATAACATCTTTTCGTATAAGATGAAAATTGCTTAGGTCATAAAATTTGCCGTACCTATATACTAGCGTATCCCAGTACAAGGGCGTACTGGATACTATTGCCCTTGACACTTCCAACCGACTAATGAAGTCTTACAATTCCAGGGAATTGACTTCCTACACAATCATAATCCGCGTATTTTCAATTTTACGGCCATTCAAATAAGGGCCACAATCTGAGAACCTTTCGACAATCTGCGAAGTGCGAAGTAGATGCACAGTTGCAGATAAATGGAAGGAATCTGACGTATGTTGTGTAGTAATGAAGTTTCCTTTGAACTTTTTAATTCCATTGTAGTGTTAGCGAAACGTAGCATATTCATATCGTGTGTGTTGAGCCTATGTAATGAATTAAGCAATTAGATTTCATATACATATATACAATCTGCCTCTTTATGATATGCCATGCCACCAAAGTCAAAAATGAGGTGGTTTCAGCATGAAAAGATCTGAAGGTTACTTTCACATTAGTAACCTATATAGTTTTTCGGACACAGAATATCTAACGCAATCAACCTTTTGTGTTAATGAAACATTGGATTAAGTTCCACGTTGTTACACGGTTCTTCTGATCACTTTGAGAAATTTATAAATAAACAAATTGTTTAGCCAATAAATTTTTCGTCTCAAGGGTCAATGTCGAGGACTAAGTAACAATAAAATCGGCTCAAGCAAAGCAAGTATTAATGCCGAGAACTAGTAGTATAGTCAACGTCAACATTAAAATGTCAGATTGACTAGCGCGGTTAGTTTTGGTCTTCGAGTAATGGAAATGTGAATCGTGTTTATCTATTCGTAGTCCACAAAGATAGTTTAGTATTAGGATTTTTCAAAATTTCGTATTTGCTTCTTATTCAGTTTGTTCACACACTCAATGTATTTGACTGCAAAACGCTTACGAACTGAATTCTGATACACTAATAGAGTGAACTAAAGCACGTCAGGTTTGTAGATAGTTTCAAAACTTTTAACCATTTTCCAGAAGTTTAATAGACTATTATACTAGAATTTCCAAAAGACCGGGACTAGAATGGAGACTGCAGTGGTTCGGTTATATAAATCTCTACCAAAAATGTATAACGTATATTCAACTAAGACCCGTCAATCCGCGTCGAAGCTGTGTTCGATCATTATCAATCTCATATCAGACACGTCAATATCCATGTAACATAGGGATGATATACGACAATGTAAAGTTTAGGCCGATAGTGACGCTCGTTCGTTATCCAGGGCAATGATGAATGAGGCTGCAGGGCACATCAGTTTACGCCCGTTTTAACAGCTGAAGCGCATTTACGCCCAGTGCTCACAAAAGGCTATATACATCCGTACTATACGGTAAAAGGTAGTTTGAGGTCTAGGGTAGTTTTTTTGTTTAGTTTTATGGGAAAAAGTTGTAACGATTATTCGCGAATATAATTATGATGACAATCATTCTAGTCTGTCTGTGGTGACTATGATGGGGATGGCTTTTATAATTAGCCCAAAATTTTATAGAGACACAAAGCGATTTTAGTAACACAGCCCATAAATTTCTGATTTGGAGATGAATTGAAATATATAAAGAATGTATGTATGTATTTCCATTCATGAAACGCATACTGATTATCGTAAAACAAAGACGATTATAGATACTAGACAAGTAGACGATGACTTCGTTTTAAGATAGGGCTGCCATACGTCCCGGTACACCGGGACATGTCCCGGTTTGTAACTAGGTAGGTAGATTATATGCACGAGCCCGTACTCTCGTACGAGAGTGCTTCGGAATGTCAGAAACTCAAAAAAATAAGAATAGGCAAAGAGAGTGACACTAATAAGAATGTTCATTTTGTTTTATTGTTGATTTTTAATGAATTTTATTTAATTTTAATGAAAATCCTACCAAAAATTAAACTTAAAAGCTCGTAACAAAGTACAAATCTGATTTTTTTATTTAATAAAAGTTTTTTATAATATTCATTGAGCTTTTGAATTGTTCATGGTTCACCTTTTGCTATTCCAAAATCTCCCGGCCGATGATTCAAAACTTACGGCAGCCCTATTTTAAGACGATCCTATCTCAATTACATTGTGCCAAACCAGCACGCGAGATAGTCAATTGTGTACCAAAACAGTTGAACATCAACGCCTATTCATTCATACAAACAAAACCCTAACGTGCTCGGAATTAAAAAATATCAGAAAGAATCACGTGCGGTGATTTTGTTCGGGTACGCCAAAACCAGCCGAAACAAAAGAGCATCTACCCCCTTCTCGAGACAGTTCGTAAGATTTTCAAATCGAATATTTGACGTTTTAAATATTTTTATTTTAAATTCGGAATGGCAGAGCGATCACTCCGTAGTACTCGCGTTGCGATTTGCTCGCATCCCCCGACCCGCCGCTCGCGACGGTCGCGGCGGGACTGAAGCCTCGGAATCTGATGAAGCCTGTAAGCCCAAGGGCGGGCGCTAATTCTTACGTATTCGATAATCGAAAACGACTGTACTTCCGTATCATGTCCGTATATACAAAAGGCTTAAGTGAGTGACTGAGGTATCGAAGTAGAGTCCAAACAACTGGAGCTAGAAGTATGAATTTCGGTACCTAGGGGTTCGTTGGCGTATGTAGGAAGAATTTTTCAAAATTCCCACAGGAAGCCGAGATATCCCCATCCAAAACAATGAGGAAATAAGCAATTTATTTACAAAAATAAACAAACGTTTTAGTTACATATTGGAACACATTATTAATCTTTCACTTCACATTCAGTCAGAATGCAATAACAACAATCATCATATTTTATCACTGCTTAACGTGCCTTCTGACGGAGAAGTAAAAAATATTAAAGAAAATTTGGTCACCCATCATAGTCCTGACCACTTTGAAAGTTGCTTAACTTTACCAATCGTCACTGCGCTACCGAGCTCTACATACAGTCTCTTCAAAACGAAAAAATACCGAAAAAGTCCATCGTCGCATTGAGAATCGCCCCCCAGCTTTGAAAGGCTGAATTTATTGCCAACCTCCATAATAGTCCCGTCATTATAGGCAGCCACCGCAAAGTAAGCATTTAATCCCCTTATCGACGTTACGTCACTCTTATACGAGTTTAAGGGATATTTTTAGTTAATAGACGATCACGAATCCCCAGCAATTAGATGGAAACATTGGACCATGTTAGCTTGTCCAATAAATACTGACTGGCTTTCCAACGGGATACTGTGTTACAATCTTACAATATGAGGAGAGTCCACTAAAATATTTCTGTCGTTTTAATTTTTTTCATATTTGTTTTTTAAACAACTATGTTTAGTAACAGTAGTAACAGTCACCTATAATACAAGTAGCTTTTGTGTAATTCGCAGCAAAACTGCAGCCCCCACAAGAACCACAGTCAGCAGGCGCGGATCCAACACTCAAAAAAGGTTGTGCTCACAGCCATCCGAGAATCGGCCAAGTGCGAGTCGGAGTATGACCTCGCTCATGATCCTATAGTGCATCCCTACAAAGATGTTTCCACAACATATGACACTGACCAAGATTCATTGTTTTTTTAAGGCACTGGATAAAATTATCATCAGCCTATCGATCTCAGTAGACCGTGAAAGTGTGACGTCACAAGTCTATTAGGGTTGTGGGCATGCCCATCGTGCCACAGTGTACGGTACGTTGCCAGCTAAACGTAAGATATAAGTAATACGGAGGTATACAAGCAGACGATCCTGGTATAGTCTTCCGCCGGTAAAAATTTCACTGATTTTAATACTTGCTGACGTCGAAATCTCGATGAATGATAAAAAGTTGATTTTATTTAAGAGAAAATCATAAGGGCCGCCGTTCCATACAAACGTATGCCCCTGCCTCTTTCCTTCCTGGATATTGGCTATACTTAAAACATTTTTTTTTCATAAAAATCTATGGCACTTCTAGCATGCTTCTATGTTTTTAATTTTTAATCCTAAGTTAATTATTAAATGAGCCTTTAAGCCTTCAAAAACACAAAAGCCACATTTTTTGTTGTAAGTATTGAAATATTTAGCAAACCAATTTGAGGAGATTATATGACAAAAATAACAAAACAGTCCAAGCCCTTAATTAATGTTTAATGAAAAGAGTAATGAAATCAATCTAGTTCTAGAGGAAGAAACAAGGGGACTACGAAACGTCTTTTTGGTGTACTTTTCCTAGGATTTTCCGTCCGAGCTAACTTCGAATTATCGTCTACTTGAATAACGTGAGCAATAGACAAAATGTAGACACATTGAGTGATATTGCTAATCCGATTTTCTTGTTCATTTCAAAACAATACTTATTTGCTGATAGGTTTATTATTATCATAGGTGTATTTTCATATTTACACTGGTAAACAATAAATATTAAAAATATTGATTATATTTGATAATTTTTTTTATTTTTATCCTCTAACTGTCCAAAAATAATAATAATATATACAATGTAAATATTAAAAATAAGTATATACCTATAAAAATATTAGATAATAATGGGGTCCAGGAAACCCCACATGGTGCAGGACGTAACTTCTGTCCACGTGGTTCACGGAAGGAAGGTAATAAGCATAATACGTTTTTCCATCAATCTCGCAGTTTATCAATGTCATGTAGAGTATACAGAGCCATAATCATAAAGCTAAACGTTTTTAAAACCACAAGCAGGTCTAGACATATTTTCATAATGGTTCGCGTGCGCTCTAATTTTGCAATTAAAGTAAGTTGAGCTTCTAATGGAATTTCGAAGTTCAGCGAGCTTTCCGACCAAGTTGACTGGTTTATTGGAAGGTGAAGGCGGACACTCAACCCAGAATTGGAAAAATCTCAGGGACATATTAATATTTAAGCTTGCCTTTTTGCAGTATCCCTGCCATTTGTCATCGTTATTTTTATTGAGAGTATAATATTTCCTTTCAATATTAATCTGAGGCGTGTCTGAGGTTATGATAAAGTAGGACGAGTATATTTATTACACACCCCCAACCCGACAACAAACATTTGTATATATTTTACCCTTTGAAGGCGGTTTTGTTTCTATGAATTTTGATTACCCACATATTTTAACGATTTAAAGGTATTTATAGAAACATTTAGTGAAATGTATAATTATAGATACTAATTATACATTTAGTGAAATGTATAATTATAGATACTAATTATACATTTCACTAAATATACCTACCATAATTCGTCTAAGAATACTAATGTAATTTTGTAGATTTTTATTAATGTCATTTATATTTCAATCTATGAAATCTATAATTCAACAGTCATAGTTTGTAATTAAATATCTTTTTTAAGCAAGTATAGAATATGAAACGACGTTAAATAAAATTCACATGACAAATTATGTTAATATGTATGTATTGTCAGAATAAAATTGTTGCAAACATTCTCACTGTACTTATTCATGATGATAATTTCAAAGTCCAACATAATTATTTATTGTCAATGAGTAGGTATATAGCAACATATTAGTCTAACCGCAAATTACGTAAACAAATAGAATGAAATAATCATAAGCAAGTAGGTTAATGAACATAACCATTATTGTGGGAATTATTAGAAACCACAAGCTGCTTACATAGTAATAATTACGCCTAAATTATAAATTAGATCTTGTTGCATTAATATTAACTTTACTGATATAGTAACACGTAGGCACCTAACATGTGCAAAATTTCATTTATTTTTGATTTGTAGGTAATTTTTAATATTAATGAACTGTTTTGTGATTTTTGTTTTGTTTTGTAAATGGTTGTAAAATGGTTGTTCAATCATTAGCATTGACGAATAATACATAACTAAAAACTAAGATTTGATTATTAAAATAAAGCTAATGGCGTGGTGAGTACTTAACTGTGCGATATTTTGTGCAAATTCAAATATAGTACAAATCGTTAAAAGGCGATGGCTGTGTTTACTCAACCCTTTTGCCTTCCGAATTTCAGAGCTAAAAAACAAAACAAAAAGAATTTGTTCAGTGACAAAGCAAATTAAAAATGCTGGCCGAGCCAACTCATTACGATCCATTTCACCGTGCAACGCGTGTTTAGCGGCGAAGGCGTCGTGGATAATTAAATAAATTACTTACTAGGTAGGTACTTATGTAACACCGTCGTTACCTTTAGCTGAGGACAACTAAATGAAAGTCAGACCAAGATAGGTATTTCTTTATTATTCAATTACTTGTCATCCTGTACTGCCCTAAAGGAATTAGGACGAATTTCTGTCTCTTTTCCTCTAATACAAATGTTGCGGAAGAAAACTACAAATGGTTTGTATAAATAGGTCTATCGTAGGTCGCTCTTTAACATTTTAGGCGAAGGAAATATTTACAAACATCCGGTTTCTGAAAGGCTGGTTAGCGATAAAATTAACTTTCCATTTTGAATAATGTGTTGTTATAAGAATAAAGGCATTCAGCATTATGGAACTATTTAAATATACGCAAGGGGACGCTAGTCTCTAGCTAAATGTTCAATAAGTATCTTTAATATTGGACATTTTAAAAAGACTAGACATTGTCTGCGGAAAGAATCTCTAGCTCATTATTTAACATTAAATATAATTTGCCACATACAAACAACTAGGAAATATGTAATATAAACAAAATACTAAGCATTTAAAAAACTAATTACACATAACATACATAACCCGTAAAAGACTGAAGATCAAACGATTATAATGCTTCAACAATATCACTATAAATTGTGTTGTCGTATAAAAAGGAAAATAATAATTAAGGAAGACAGAGCTTTGCGAGTGTTGGATCCTTTTTCACGGTGGCAAAGGGAACAATAAATACAGACAAAATTGTAATATCAACAAAGAGAAACACGAGCGTGTACATAAAACGATTGACTGAAGTTTGTGGAGAGAGAGAAAGTTACAACAAATCGTATGCGTTGATCAATCAATACGATAATAATAACACTTCGTATATATAGACATACACGGCTGGCCCTATAAGCCGAGCTATTTAACACTTTGTCTAAATAATGATATTGTGACTGTTTAAATGCTCGCTGTAACAAAGTAGGGCCTGCGGCCTATCATAATCGCTTATAGCAAGGCTGAAACACTATTTACAGAAACACCGCACTTGACGCGTACAGCGTCGTCCCGCTCTTAGTGCGGTTGTAATATTGTTTTGAACAATCAGGGTTAGGGGGCTGCTTTTTCAGTATTATCGTGTCTTTTATTCGAAACATTTAATATTTATGCTTAAATATCGAATAATAATCAAAATAGAATCACATTACAATACGGCAATTGACGTATTAAAGGTTTTATTTTTTTTTCAGATTGCTGCAACAAGCAAGGAATTTATTGTACTAGCTAGCCAACAACAGCTACGTGATTATTTTATTAGGGGGCAAACGAGCAGACGTATCACCTGATGGTAAGTGATTACCGTCGCCCATGGACACCCGCAACCCCAGAGGAGTTACAAGTGCGTTGCCGGCCTTTGAGGAAGGAATACGCTCTTTTTTGAAAGATTGAAGGTCGTATCGGTCCGGAAATACCGCAGGCGACAATTCGTTCCAAAGTTTGACTGTGCGAGGCAGGAAGCTTCGGGAGAATCGCACAGTTGTGGACTGCCAACCATCTAAGTGATGGGCATGGATTTTATATCTAAGACTACAGGTTCATTAATCTTCTATTCTTCTAAGAAAGGGTTTTTGGGAATTCGAACCCCTAAGGGATAAAGTACTCGTATGCTTTGGAAGTCATTATAGAACATTGTTATTTTTAAAGTTGAAAGCATAAAACCTTAGTATTAAAGGCTAATAAAAAAATGAGTGAACACATGTTTTATTTAGGTTTCTAAAAATCCCGCCAGATTAAAGTTTTTTTTTTCCCGTGGAACATCTAAATTTTCCTTTACTGTGATTACAAAGACTATAGAACAAAGATTAAAAAAAGATTACAGATCAAACAAAGATTACAGAGACTTAAATTTTTTAAACAGCCGAATTGGCAAAAAAACCAGCTCCTTGATTGTAACAAAAATTTACCGCGATCGCTGGTAATTTTGACAGTCAAAGTGCATCCATTACTATTTTTTATCGGACAGTCGATACAGAGTCTAGTATTGACGCCGCCATGATTAGTAATTTCAAGGCGATCGTGATAGATTTTGTCTTAGACTATAACCTCCCAGGCTGCCCACCTGATGATAGGTGGCTACAGTCACCTATAGTACATGTGGCTCCTGTAACACTTGCAAATGTACAACCCCTACAAGATGCCAATGAACGTTACCAACTTGTGACATAAGATGTCAAGTCGAAGTACCCAGTAATTTCGCTGCTTGTCTTACCCTCAAACCAGAATACAGCAATGCAAGTACCGTCGCTTGGCGACAGAAATAGGTAAGTTATAGGTACCCATACAGACGCCTTGGGTACAGAGTCTACCTCTGGTAGCTATAATATAATATTATATAGGAGAAAGTTTGTATGTATGTATGGATGTTTGTTAGTCTTTTACGCAAAAACTACTGAATGGATTTGCATTAAATTTTGAAGGTAGGCGGATTACGTCAGGGACTCCCGCGGGAAAGATTTACAGTTTACTGTTTTTCCGTTTTTTCACAGTTTTTCCTTTGAACTTTTAAGGCGAAACACAGTTCGCGGGCACAGCTGGCATGACGTATAACCTGACAAAAGGGAATTTTAATACCTACTCTTTTTTTTTTTATGTAGGTCCCGGCAAATGACCTCCTCCCGCCTGATGTTAAGCGGTGAAAGAGGCCCAAATGAGTTGACAGATAGAGTAGGGACGACATCGACTATCCTACCTGCCCGCCCCTTGCCGGCCCAAAAGATGCTTTTTCACGCCTCTTTTGAAGGAACCCATGCTGTAGGATGGAGGAAACACGTGCGCAGGTAGAGAATTCCAAGTATGGGATGAACGACAGAAGAAGGAATCTTGGAATTTCTTGGTACGGTGTGAGAAGGAGGACACAGTGTACGGATGACTCCGAAGGCCCTTACGCGTGTTTCTGTTAAGAAATGGAGAGGGAGGGATAAAGGTTAAAGAGCTCCTCAGAGCATTCCCCATGGAACATTCGGTAAAAGGCGCTAAGAGAGGCGATGTCACGACGAAGTTGTAGAGGCTCGAGGCTCTACGCTGTAATCAATTGTAACTTAAATACTCATAGTTTCAAGGAAATAATAGGTTGGGGAAAAAGTTTCTTCGCATTTTTTAAGAAAATTCAAAACATTTTTTAATATAGTTTATTTACATTTAACTAAAGTATGTAGGTACCATTTTGTTCGATAACTTTTTGCCGTCTTGTAGGTAGGGACATGATCCCATTGCTATAGAAATTTTGGGACTTCTGGTCAAAATACCGCGACAAGTGGTTTTGGCAGTCCTCTCGTGATGTTAACCTGACACTGCCTAAAGAATTCTGAAGAGACCGAAACAGGTGGAAATCTGAAGGTGCAAGGTCAGGACTATACGGCGGATGCATTAACACCTCCCAGCCAAACTCTCTTAATTTTTGCTGAGTGGCTAAAGATGTGTGAGGTCTAGCGTTATCATGATGAAAAACCACACCCCTTCTGTTGATTAATTCCGGCCGCTTTCTCTCAACTTCTTGCTTTAATCTCATCAGTTGTTCGCAGTAGAGTTCAGAATCGATGGTCCTGCCTGGTGGTAACAGCTCATAATGAATAATGCCCTTCCAATCTCACCACACACACAGCATCACCTTGTTGCGAGTTAACCCGGGTTTCGCCACAGTCTGTGAAGCCTGACCGGCCTTTGACCACGACCTTTTTCGCACGTTCTTGTCGTACGTGATCCACTTTTCATCACCAGTTATCAGCTTCTTCAAAAATGGTTCGGTTTCATTACGTCGTAATAAAGAATCACAAATGAGTACACGGTTCATTAGGTTTCTTTCAGTGAGCTCGTGAGGTACCCAAATGTCGAGCTTTTTTGTGTACCCAGTTTTTTTCAAATGCGCCAAAACTATTTTGTGGTCAATTCCCATTTCTTCAGCTACGTCGTAACTACTGACATGCCGATCTTGCTCCACTTTTTCAAAAATGGCATCCATTTTATCTTTAATAGGGCGACCAGAGCGACGTGCATCTTTGACATCAAAATTTCCGGATTGAAAACGCTTAAACCAAATTTGTGCTACTCTCACAGACACTGCACTAGGTCCATAAACATCGCAAATTTTTTTCGCGGCTTGCGTTGCATATTTACCTTTTTTGTAGTAAAATTTTAAAATGTATCGAATTTCTTCATTAGATTCACTCATCTTGGCGGTACGAAAAACAAATGAAAATCACACATTTTCCTAATTTGAATTTGGAATTATGTTCTTTAAAATTTAAACTTTCAATGATACCAAAACCAGCCAGATACAAATAGTATAGCCAAAGAGATTTTATTACAAGTTTATACATACTATAATGCGAAAAGACTTTTTCCCCAACCTAATACTACAAGGCACGCCGTGTTCCGAAAATAGTATACTTAACAATAACAAATTTTAAACGAAAGTTTGCACAGATGTGCGGCTCGTGCAAATTGTGCTGCGCGACAGCTTATTGATTAACATCGCCTGTCGGAATCGACACAGCTGGGAATACACGATGTTTCCCTTATGGGAACTCAATTGTTATTTTTTTTTTTTTTTATGTAAGGCCCGGCAAATGACCTCCTCCCGCCTGATGTTAAGCGGTGAAAGAGGCCCAAATGAGTTGACAGATAGAGTAGGGACGACATCCACTATCCTACCTGCCCGCCCCTTGCCGGCCTAAAAGATGCTTTTTCACACCTCTTTTGAAGGAACCCATGTTGTAGGATGGAGGAAACACGTGCGCAGGTAGAGAATTCCAAGTGTGGGATGAACGACAGAAGAAGGAATCTTGGAATTTCTTGATACGGTGTGAAAAGGAGGACACAGTGTACGGATGACTCCGAAGGCCCTTACGCGTGTTTCTGTTAAGGAATGGAGAGGGAGGGATAAGGTTAAAGAGCTCCTCAGAGCATTCCCCTTGGAACATTCGGTAAAAGGCGCTAAGAGAGGCGATGTCACGACGAAGTTGTAGAGGCTCGAGGGTGTTAGTTGCCTCTACATCGCCAATTATTCGAATAGCGCGACGCTGCAATCTGTCCAGAGCATCGAGGAGGTACTAAGCGGAGCCGTCCCAAAGGTGCGAGCAATATTCCACGCAAGACCTAACCTGAGTTTTATACAACAGGCATAGTTGGTCCGGCGCAAAATACCTACGCACCTTGTTTAGGACACCGAGTTTCCGTGAGGCAGCAGTTATAACGGATTCGATGTAGTCTCTGGGGTTCAGATCGCAGCGAATGTTCATTCCGAGCAAGGTGATGTTACTCTGTGTGTGAAGGGTTGTGCCCTGAAGAGAAGGAGGGGGGAGGAAAGGTGACTTTTTCGCCGAGAACGCGCACACCTGTGTTTTCTTAGCATTGAACTCGACAAGATTGTTGGAACCCCATTCGGAGATGAGGTCCAGCGTCCTGTTGAGCTCAATGATAAGATTCTGCCTCTCCCTATCAATATTGCCACGAGCAGCCCCTGAGCTTCCGTGATATCCCCCATGCACTGTACTGTCGTCTGCATAGCAATGTATACTTCCCAAGGAAAGCATGTCATTGATATGCAGAAGAAACAATGTTGGGGATAGAACGGAGCTTTGTGGAACACCAGCATTCACTGCCACGAACCGCGAAGCGCAGCCGTCAACGACAACGCGAATTCTACGCTCGTGGAGGAAGCTGGCAATCCACGTACAGAACTGAGCGGGCAATCCGTATGCCGGAAGCTTGGAAAGGAGAGCCTTGTGCCAGACTCTATCAAAAGCTTTGGCGATGTCGAGACTAATAGCCACAGACTCGCCGCGCTTATCGATAGATTCACCCCATTTGTGCAAAAGGAACGCTAGAAGGTCACCTGTTGACCGTTTAGGACGAAACCCATACTGACGGTCATTAAGCAACGAGTGACCTTCCAGGTAACGGATCAGCTGGGTGTTAAGGATCCTCTCCATGATTTTACACAAAATGGAAGTGACGGCTATAGGGCGATAGTTAGCCGGATCAGAACGATCTCCCTTTTTGGGAACCGGCTGGACATTGGCCTCTTTCCAAGATTTCGGCACACAACCAGCAGAGAACGACAGACGGTATAGACGCGTCAGGACCGGAGTCAACTCCGCTGCACACTTCTTAAGTACAATCGCAGGAATGCCGTCTGGTCCACTTGCTTTTCGAATATCAATCGACTGTAGCTCCGCCCGCACATCTTAGTTTGCTAAAACTAAGAGAATCTACATAAAATTATTCGGGAAAACATATTTAGGAATGTAAAGGAAGACTGGGAATGTGCGATGATTAATTAACTAGGTACTTAGAAAATAATATTAAAAGGCAAACTCAACTGATTAATCAAAATGGACAAATTGATGACTTAAGTGTCGAAGAAGACTGTGCTGTACATTTTTGATTGACATTTATAAGTAAAAAGGTAAGTATTCGCCAAATACAACAAAACCTAATCGCATCCCCTTCGCGAATATCCAAATTTGTACGAGTGCTAGCGAACATGAATATTCGTTTCATCATTTACCAGTTTGTTACGAACGAAGTCTAGCACTCTTCAAGTCTCAACAATAATTATCACCGCAGATGTGCCGATGACCGTTCCCTCAATTCTAAAAAAATGACAGTTTCTCAATTGTTTGTGGGACTCTTATCTTCAATGGCGAAAGCAAATGTCGTGTCGTGTGAATCATAACCATAATTGTGAATTCCAGCATTAATGAAATTGTAACACGAATTTTTCTTCTTATAAACCCCTAACTAAGAAGGCCCAATTCCTAAGTATAACATTTTAGTTTTTTAGCAAAAAACTGAAATGATAAAAGCGACAACGACTCACCCAATTGTTCATCCTTCCACTTTTCATAAACATTTCTGTATACAAATTGAGGCCGTCTGTAGCTGTTTTTTTTACAAAGTTCGTGTGAGCGTGTCCTTTCGTTTGCATGTTATAAAGATGCTAGAAGTTTCTTTCCCGTGACTTCCGGAGCGTAGACGTGAGAGTATAGTCTAGTCCCGAATAAAAATTGTATTTATAAGATAACACATTAGGTATCGAAATCAAATTATAAGCTATACACTAACAAATAAACACGCGTAGTAGTTCCCCATCAAATAATTAAATAAATACTTCAGTAACTTGTATTTTAGCAAATAAATAATAAGAACTTATACAGTCTTATTACAAAACCTGGACTAAACCTGGTCTAAAGTTAGTTTTGGTTTAAGCCTAGTGCGTTTTCACCTGTGTTCATACAAATAGATAGAGACAGCGTCAACTTAGTCCTTGTTTAAACCAAGACTAAGTTTAAACCATGTTTTATAATAACACGGATAATGTTTTACTGTTAAATTATAACAGTCCCATAAATTGCCTGAATATTACATTTATCGAAGAGACTCTTCTATGACAAAATTTGTTATAATTAATTATATGTCTATGTGTGCGAGCGACGTCCGAGTTGCTGTCATGTGCGAGATACCTACTGTCATGCGATCAGGCAAGTGAAATAAAAAATGTTGAAGTCGCTCGGATGCGAGCTACTGTCCAACTCGTACGTGCGAGTCATTGTAAGCTACGTTTATACGGTCCGGTGCGAGTTACTGCACTGAAGCTACTCGGTAGGCTGACTCGAACGCCAACTTGCACTGTGTAAACGAGCCATTAAGTCTAGTCACCCAAACGAAGCAATTAAGAATTCCCGTTGCAGCGGTAATATAAAAACGATCAACGAACAAACTATTAGTTCCGATCGAAACCACATGCACCAACCTTGGCCAAGTCTGCGGAAAGTGGGACATGAGAAACTAGTGCCAGCGTGGTGACGAAAACCGCCGCCCGCGCCGCTACCTACCAACCAGTTTGAGGCCCCTTGACATTGCCCAGTTACCACCATTGTTGTGGTATACGGGCCAGCGATCACCGTTAAATTTGCAAAGGTCAGGTTCAAGGTTGACCACGTAATTTATTAAATAATGTCCAATATGCAAATTGGACTCATTCGCGCGCCTTGGGGAACGCCTGAACGCGTGCTTCTTGTAATTAATTAAATATCATAGTTATAGTAGCGAATAATACATTGTTTGGCAGTACATGATTTGGATGTCTATAATTCTACCTAATTGTTGCTGTTTCAAGACGGTAACTAATAGAACATAATAGAAAAAAATAATGTAGAGCAACTGTTAAAAAAGAAATGAATAAAATCGTATTTTTGTATTTTGTGAAAAATCAAACACTTTTAAGGAGTTCCGATTGAATTATTATTAATATTATTCATTAATTCGGGACTATTTCACGTCACTGCTACCTACAAAGATCTATTGTGACTAGCCTCCAAGTAAGACTTATTAGGCCTTACATGTACTCTTTTAAACTGGGCACTGTCTAAGAATGATAAGATAGTCCGAGCTTGGATTGTTTTTATATCGTCTGGGTCGAGAATGTGTATCCCCAGTTGTCGGTTTCTTTTATGAATAAGGGGTTCATAAAAGCACAGGAGGTGCATTGGTGTTTCACGCTCCTGTTCGCAGAATCTGCAAGCATCAGTTTCTTTTAGTCTCATATTGAAGAGATGCCTGTTCAGCTTGCAGTGGCCAGTCAGAGCCCTAATCATCACGCTCAGCTTGCCCCTGTTGAGCTTCAATAGCTCGTCAGTGCGCTTACGGGAGTATGATTCGATTAGTGCTACCGATTGTATACTCTATTCTTAAAATTTATGGTTTTAAAAGTTGATATATGCTTCATTAATTAATAATTCATTTTTATCCACATTTATTCCTATGAAGGTCACAATATAAATTTATCGTTACTGTTAGAATTCAATTATAGTGTCACGTGAATTTAATACTCTTACTTACGTCATAGCTATAACAGTCACCTTGAATATTGTATATAGGCCCTTAGAGACAAGATTTAACAACTACTTGTGGCAGAAGTCAGGGCTAACGCCACATGACTACTCAGGTGCTAACGCCTAGAGATTTATTTACATGAAGCAATACTTGAAACAGGTAAAGCTTGTGATATTAATAAGTGTTTGATGACTTGATATGTAATATATTTACGGATACGTCTCTATATTTAGATTTGGAGGCAAACTGTTAGCATTTTTCCGAAAAAAATCTTATACGACAAAATTACAAGGCTGCAAAAATAGTTGATGTTATTTAATTTTTGTAACCCAAAGTTCAAAATGCTTGTTAAAGTAATAAAGTAACCAACCTAGTCAAGTAACATACGCGCTCGTAAGGCGCTACTTTCCCGTAGTATACAAGCAATTTCGATTTACTGTACCGTCCGCCACAAATATAAAACATGTAAATTCATATAGTATGATATTGTGAAACATATTATCTAAGCATTCTTTAAAGACAGAAACATGACTAAAAATATTTCGCTCGATAGAAAGAAATTCCAAAGATCACTCTGTTCAATATTTTAAAACAGCGATGAATAAGAAAATACAATGATAAATGCCATAAAAAATTTACTAATAGATGATGGTTTTATTTTTTAGAAAATTGCAAATAATATTTTTTATTTTGTACGCCGATTTTCCAAAAACTCGATTAAAACATGTAAAAAGTAACGTTTTCGTTCGGTCACAACGCGTAAGCTACATTAGAAGCGAAGCAATTATCAACTATATTTCTCTGCAAAAGCAATGGCCGTGCACGTGTAGATTTCCTGGAAAACGTCGCCTTTATGCGGATATAAAGACACCTGTATCGAATGACACTGATACTTCCGTATGCTTAAACTCAAACTCAAAAATCTTTATTATATTCAATATAGACCTTTACAGGCACTTAATGACGTCAAAAAAAAACATAAAAATCTTCAACCAAGAATCTAATTAACTAAATTATTTAATCCTTGTATGTACATACACCCTAACCATTATTAAGATGTGTGCAAATACAAGTCAAATGAAAAAAATACCTACACCTATACACCAATGACAGATGATATTAATGTAGAGACGCGGAATAACCACTTTTGATGATTTTACGTCAACAATAGCGGTAAGTACTTTTTATTATAATATCAGTCTCTTACTAGAGATTTTTTAGCAATAAACCTCTACTTAATACATCACATAAAGATACTATCAAGATATGAAAGGACAAGGTGTACATCCACACTGCCAATTATTTTAAATCGCACTTATATAATGGGAGCCTATTGGTATTATCGGCACAATTATTCAAGAGTCCAAGCTAGTGTTACCAAAAAAAAAATCCAAATAATAAACGTGATTGTAACGAACTGCATCACATGACGCAGTTTTTTTTATTTCAAATTGTCATGTCATGTGCAATCTGCTTAGGCCCAGAAATAGACACTTTGTTATCTGAGAGCGGACCCTCATAAGTGTTCAAAGCTAACAAAAGGTCACTCCAAAGCTCTTTCAACTCTGTTTTTACTGCACAACACTTAAAGTCAGAGGCAGTAAACATTTATATACTGCCATAAACACGACTTTGTATATCTGAGAGCGTATCGGAATTTTCTCTGCACTGAATAGGGCATTGTTTAGCGACGCTTATTGCTGTTTAGCTGCCAATCGACTGTGCTTTAAACAGCAAGACTCGAACAATGCATATTATGTATAATAATAATATGTGATTACAACACAATATGGAGCGTCGTCGGTGGCGCTGTGGACTCGGCACTCGCCTTCCAATTGGGAGGTTTGAGACCGCCATGTACCAATGTATTTTTCGTTTTTCGAGTTTCATACATTCATTCATAGTTTCATTCATACATTTGTCTGACGCTCCTACGGTGAAGGAAAACATCGTGAGGCAACCTGCATACATCTGCGAAGAAATTCAATGGTGTATGTAAAGTCGACCAATCCGCATTGATAACGAAACCCGCGTCTACGGATTCAGACCATTAAAATTAACTCATATTAACTAATATTAAATTAACTAAAAATATTTTACATAAAATAAAAACCGACTTCAAAAACACTGTAAAGTTAAAAATAATATAAGAATAGGTACAGACAACATCACACTTCTATATTGAAGTCGGTGCCAAACGATGATCTCCAAGAAAGTCTTAAAATTTGTCACCGACTTCAATATAGAAGTGTGATGTTGTCTGTACCTATTCTTATATTATTTTTAACTTTTCAGTGTTTTTGAAGTCGGTTTTTATTTTTTGTAAAATATTTTTAATTTTTAACTTTTTAGTGAATGAAGTCTTTTTAGTAAAAGAAACCCTAATATAATACCAGCTCACCGAAGCTGACCTGGTATGAAATTAGGGTTTCCCTCGATTTTCATGGGATCCCATCATCAGATCCTGACTTTGGTGACCTTGAGACCATCCCAGGAGTACTCTATCGAATACAAAAATAATTTTGAAAATCGGTCAACAATTGGCGGAGTAATCGCGTAACATATACACAAAAACACGTTGGACACACGTAAAAATTTAATGGTTTTTCTCGATTTTTATGGGATCCCATTAACAGATCCTAACTTTGGTGACCATGACCATGGAACCACCCTTGGAGTATCCTCTATCGAATACAAAAAGAATCATCAAAATCGGTTCATAAACGACGAAGTTATCCGCGAATAAACATAAAAAAGCATTTATACGGTCGAATTGAGTAACCTCCTTTTTTCGAAGTCGGTTAAAAAGTACTACGCAATGTAACGCGCGCTCGCACGCTAGGACGGAATCATCTCTTGCGGCTCGTAGCGTAGCGACATAGAAGCGTCCGTTGTAAATATACATTACGCGTTGTAAATAAAAAAAATCTTAATAAATACTGATTTTTTCTTTGATATTTCTTTGGACGAAAATTAACAAATGATGTTCCTTTTTTATTTAATTATAACCACCACAGACTCGCGGTCCGTGGCTTTTCTTATTTCTATTTTCTTATTGATCTATGTGTACTCTACTCTTATATCTAGGGTGAGTTGCGCATCACCTAAAATTCAACTATTCTACATGTTCCTTTGTAAATAAATAATGTTCCATACAGTTTGGTATAAAAATCCGGAAAAAATAATTGTCACTTTAATTTAAATATCTCGGTAACTATTAATTTGCCAGGCATGGCCTAGAAGACAAACATGATAATATTGACAATGGGTTCAATACTTGGGTTTCGGCTTCGCGTTCGGTCTTTTTACAACCGGTATAGAAGTGCAAATCACACTGTCTATACACACAGCAACACGCCAGACTTTACATATTTACCTTGGGATCGCTCTAATGACGCTCGTAATAGCGACAATTTCCGTAATGCAAATGTAAAGCCTGACATGTTGCTGATTGTACATACGCTTCAATTATTTCAAGCTTTCCCCATTACAATAAGCTTTTGTTGTTGGAGCTATTTCAAAGGCTCATTGCAGCATACTGGCATTGCAACTAAATTGACGTTTTATTGTGTATTATTACAAGTGTGACAAAAGCATTCGAATGAATCAAAGTATGTACTTATCTAGTAAATAAATACTTTTGTTTTCAAGTGAGCCCGGGGCACGAGAATATCTTCCCAGTGAAAAAAAAACAATCGGCTTACAAAAATATTCACTTAAAAAACATCGTCAAAGTGTCAATGTCACGCCATTCAATTCATTATAGGGGTGGGCTAATGAATAAAAATATATCGATATATGCAGTGTACATAATAGAAAATAGTATTTTGACTTTTTTGTTATTTTCTACCGACGAAAACACAGGCTGGCTGTAAGAAACAATTTACAGATACGTCCACTATAGTTATTTACGTTATTTACTAATTTATTTTTATATTCCATTTTCACAGTAAAGAGCACATCACAATACAATAAAGAGTACATTAAATACAATATTGTAAGTTGTTTCCTTATGCATATGACATAGCCATCATAGACCATATTCTTGCAATTTGTACTAGGCTGGATAAATTTGTTTATGCCCTAAGAAGATTGCGACAAGTTGTATCTAAAGAGGCATCTCTAAAAGCATATCATGGCTACGTTTCATCTGTTCTTTCATATGGCCTGTTAATTTGGGGCAATTCTGTATTCGTAGACAAGGCGTTCAAAATTCAAAAGAAATGTGTTCGAGCTGTCTGTGGAGCGTGGCCCTTAGATAGTTGTAAGCCATTATTTAGTTCTTTAAGACTCTTACCATTGCCGTGCATGTACATTAAAGAGGTGTGTCTTTTTGTTAAAACACATCCACATTATTTCCAACTAAACAAAGATGTTACTGGAAGACCTACAAGATATCCTTATAAGCTATATACACCCCAATGTAATCTAAATATGTATAAGAATAATGCATATTACATGGCAATCAAGATATATAATAAATTACCAAACAATTTGAAGGACCTACCGCTGACTATATTTAGAAAAAAAATTAACCAACTTTTGGCAGACAAGCTATACTATAGTATTAGTGAATATTTAAATGATTATTTTTAGAATTTAGATCATTACTCAGTATTTTATAATTGACATAATCTATTTGTTTCGAGTTATTTAATTACTTATGATTATTGACATTTAAATTATTTATGATTATTGACATTTAAATTAATTACGATTATTGACATTCACAAGTACCTATATTTTTATTTTATGACACAATATTTAATTAAAATCTGACAAAATGAGAATAATGACATTACTTAGCTGTTTTGATGTATTTCTATAAATGATAAATTATGAGAAAATGTAATTAAAGATTAAATAACAATTTATATTTGCATGCTTTTGACATAAGCGGAATATGTGACACTTTATACATTTGAAGATCATATTGTAACACCATGTTCTAGCAAATAAATGATATTCTATTCTATTCTATTCTATTCTATTCTGAGAGTTTCGCAACTGATACTGAAAAAAGAACGAACAAAAGAAATATTGACAGCCTACAAACAGAACACAAAAATGTTGTTAACTCTTTATACGTGAACATAAAATTAATTGGCACGCCAAAACTATAGCCGATAAAACCTACGGGAAATTAACTGTATCGCACCGCACGCGATCATCACATTAAAAAATATAACACGAGCAAATATTGTCAATTAATTGAAAAACAACACTAAAGAGGTTGGTCAATAGTGTAATGACGATATTTTGACGTCACACGAGACGAGCTTCGATAGTTAAAATATTTACCGTGCAATTATGGGCAGCCGTTTATTGTAGCATGGAGTTGGTATACCTACCTACACTTACTCAAACCATACTCTGTAATTAGAAGTGTAATTTCACATTTTCTTGTAGTAAGTAACTATTCGTTGATACCTATTAAACGATGTAAAATATCTGATTATTATGATTATACGAAAAATATGTAGGACACAAATTTACGACAAAATCGAATAAAATTTGCGCGATTTTAAAGTAATACTTATATTGTACATAGCTTTTTATCATATGAAATAGTTTAGATGATAAGTGGTGCAATTTAAACTGCAAGTTGGATGAAACAGATATATCAGAAGAAATTGTGTGAAAACAGTTATCAAAAATAAATGTATAGTGTTCTTTTCACAACATTAACCAATACCTACATAAAAAAGGACATTTGAGAAATTTAAAAAACCGACTGGAATACACTCATATACCTAACAACAATTTCATCACAGGTATATTACGTAAACGTCAAATCTTTATGAATTCTAAATGTCAATTGAATTAAAAAAAAAGGAAATCCAGATTGAGAAATATCTAATCTAATTTTCAGATACCTAATCAATGATATATCCCACTTAATATTGACACATACGATTTTGAAAATTGATCACAGTCATTTCTTCAGTGACACTCGCAAGATCAGGACAAATCGATCGACTTCAGAATGATTAAAAGTCGACCTACACATTTGGTCTTTAGAACGCCACAAAGGAACAAACTTAGATAACATATATACATGCTGTACATATATATCACACACTGTTAAGGACATTACAAAAATAGACCACTAGAAAATTTTGCATCATACACATTTCGTTATCTGCTTTTTGTTTATTGACGCAACTATCGATAATTGCGCAAAACAACACCGCATTTGTCACGAACCAAAATTTCCGAACGTCGAGATTTTGCAATCGAGAGGACACAATTATTTATAGCACTGTATAAATATTTGTTATTGAAAACTAGCTTCGGATAATTTTAGCCTTAAAGAAACACTGCTATAATTGGAATGTTGACAAGACCCTTGTTTTCATATACGTCATGCAGATTACAAAAAAATCATCATCATAGCGTTATACGCCCCACTCCTGGGCTCAGGTCTTCCTACACGGTAGAAACACGTGAGGAGTATGGGTCATAGCACCAACACGCTGGCCCAATGCGGATTGGTGGGTAGAAACGGTTGCAATAGCAACCGGGACCGAGGAACTTGAGATCACAAAGTTTTGGTCACCCATCCGGGGTTCAACTATGGCGAAGGTTGCTTTGTTTTCAATATCGAAACCAAAGCGTTCGAACCACTACGCCACCAAGCGTCTCATCAAATCCCAATAAAAAACAATATTATAGACCCGTATTTTTTCTATATTCTGTAGAATATTGTGACGTAGCGAGCCCGCACTCTAACTTTAAACCGCTTCATCACAGAGTAGTTTTTTGTAATTTTTTTTTATTGCAGAAAGTTGGCAAACAAGCAAACTGTCCACCTGATGGTAAGTGGTAACAGTCACCTATAGTACATGTGGCTCTTGTGTGATTCGCAGCAAAACTGCAACCCCCACAAGAACCACAGTGTACGTTGCCAACTTGTGACACAAGATGTAAAGTCACAGTACCCAGTAATTTCACTGCCAAATCTTACCCTTTAAACCGGAACACAGCAATGCAAGCACTGCTGCTTTGCGGCAGAAGTAGGTAAGACGGAGGTACCTAAGCAGACGACCCTGGTACAGAGTCTCCCTCCAGTAAATTTATTCGACAAATTTATTTCGACAAAGCAAAAAAAATACGTCTCCTTTTTTATTATTTTTTTATTAATTGACGGACTCATTACTTTTTATACCCAGCCATCATATTATAGTATCATATTATCACAGCGAGGTCTTACAGACCTCACGTCAAAGTAACATTACAAGACAGTAAAAATATATCGAGCACGGAGTAATACAAACACAGTACATAATTACAAAGCATTAAACTAAAATTATATTCAGGTAGTACGTAATCAAATCGAATATAATCATGTCTGCAAGCTGTAATTAGAGATAAATAACCGGCTTAAATTCAGGCGAACGCTGAAATAGTTGAAAGCAAAGCAGCCATGCCACGTCATGTTTGCTGTATTTTTCCTGCTCTATCTACCTACTTTAACTGCTAACACAAACTGATGGTATGTGACGGAAAGACCGAAAGATCAGTCAGGGTATTGGTATTGTTCGAATCCCTCGTTGCTCGAACTCCTCTAGGCCCTAGTCCCATCACTGACTATTTAGTTTTTCATTGTCAATTTGTTAATTTCATACATACTATAGGAAAATCTGAATTTGGCATTTCATTACTATAATACGTTCATATAAGGGGACTAATCAATTTCCAAATCCTCCAATTATAATAGGTATAACTATAAAAAAAAATATAATAAAAGCATGGGCTGCGACAATTGTAGGTAAGTATTATAAATTTGATCATCCCCGATTAAAGATCCAGGATTCCCAAGTTCAGCTCGGATTAATAATAATCTTAGTGAGGTTCCTACTATACCAGCTCAAATTCAGAAAATAAAGTATAATGTTCCAATATTTTTATGATATGTAGAGTATATTCATTTTCGCTTGAATAATAAAATGGCTGAGGGTATAAGCGATTAATTATAAAAAAGAACGCCTCTATATTTTTTTGCAATTTTTGATTTCTGCCGTGACATACTACTGAATATTTTGTATGTATTTAGTAACAGATATAAGAGATGCTGTGACCTAAGCTCGTTCCAATATAATGTTTCTCAATGTACGAACAGTAAATTGGCCCCCCCTCGATAATAATCTTTTATGATTATCTTTTATCTTTTATTGTATGGTGTGTTCATTAAATCTGACATATTGAATATAGTGTGCCCCTTATTTCAGTCACATAGGACATAAAATCTCTAGGCAGGCGACCTTCGTTGAAATAAACTGCACTTGACCATGCACCATTACGCACGTGATTTTAAGCAGTTTGGTTATTATTAGAAAATCATTACTAAAACGAGGCAATCAAAGCGACCTGTTGACTATGCAATCTGGGTCACTGTTATTGGAGCAGTAATGCATTACAAATAGGCATTTTGTGTCATCAGATAAAAAGATAATTGTAAACCTAATAATAATATTGTATTTGTGATAGATAAGGTAGCATTATGCAAAAATAAATTGAATTTAATATAACATAATAGGTTGGGGAAAAAGTTTCTTCGCATTTTTTAAGAAAATTCAAAACATTTTTTAATGTAGTTTATTTACATTTAACTAAAGTATGTAGGTACCATTTTGTTCGATAACTTTTTGCCATCTTGTAGGTAGGGACATGATCCCATTGCTATAGAAATTTTGGGACTTCTGGTCAAAATACCGCGACAAGTGGTTTTGGCAGTCCTCTCGTGATGTTAACCTGACACTGCCTAAAGAATTCTGAAGAGACCGAAACAGGTGGAAATCTGAAAGTGCAAGGTCAGGACTATACGGCGGATGCATTAACACCTCCCAGCCAAACTCTCTTAATTTTTGCTGAGTGGCTAAAGATGTGTGAGGTCTAGCGTTATCATGATGAAAAACCACACCCTTTCTGTTGATTAATTCCGGCCGCTTTCTCTCAACTTCTTGCTTTAATCTCATCAGTTGTTCGCAGTAGAGTTCAGAATCGATGGTCCTGCCTGGTGGTAACAGCTCATAATGAATAATGCCCTTCCAATCCCACCACACACACAGCATCACCTTGTTGCGAGTTAACCCGGGTTTCGCCACAGTCTGTGAAGCCTGACCGGCCTTTGACCACGACCTTTTTCGCACGTTCTTGTCGTACGTGATCCACTTTTCATCACCAGTTATCAGCTTCTTCAAAAATGGTTCGGTTTCATTACGTCGTAATAAAGAATCACAAATGAGTACACGGTTCATTAGGTTTCTTTCAGTGAGCTCGTGAGGTACCCAAATGTCGAGCTTTTTTGTGTACCCAGTTTTTTTCAAATGCGCCAAAACTGTTTTGTGGTCAATTCCCAGTTCTTCAGCTACGTCGTAACTACTGACATGCCGATCTTGCTCCACTTTTTCAAAAATGGCATCCATTTTATCTGTAATAGGGCGACCAGAGCGACGTGCATCTTTGACATCAAAATTTCCGGATTGAAAACGCTTAAACCAAATTTGTGCTACTCTCACAGACACTGCACTAGGTCCATAAACATCGCAAATTTTTTTCGCGGCTTGCGTTGCATTTTTACCTTTTTTGTAGTAAAATTTTAAAATGTATCGAATTTCTTCATTAGATTCACTCATCTTGGCGGTACGAAAAACAAATGAAAATCACACATTTTCCTAATTTGAATTTGGAATTATGTTCTTTAAAATTTAAACTTTCAATGATACCAAAACCAGCCAGATACAAATAGTATAGCCAAAGAGATTTTATTACAAGTTTATACATACTATAATGCGAAAAGACTTTTTCCCCAACCTAATATTTAGAGTGTTCCAATAAAAAATAAAACATGATATACTGCAATCAATAGTAGTCTATTTTGATACAATGTTTAAAAGAAAATTTTGAAAAAGCTCAATCGATTTTTAATCGGTATATTATTCATGTGTAGACGACAGGCTCCAATTCAAAAGCATACTTATACGTCACTAGGCAATGATCCATTGTCTAAAATCGTGAAAGAGAATATACTACACGTGTACAGGAAGGACGTGCACATGTGTTTCCTATTTGCAATACCGGACGCAATGCCATGGCTTGCCATGGGCGCTACATACTGTCCCGTTTCCAAGCAATTTCGATTTACTATACCGCCACAAATACCAAACATAAAGTTTTTAAATTCATTTATATGATATTGTTGAATATTTATTATCTAAACATTCTTAAAGACTGAAACATAATTGACAATATTTCACTCTATAGAAAAAAAATCCAAAGATCCCTCTGTTCAATATTTAAAACAGCTGTGAATAAGAAAACATAGTAATAAAAGACATAAAAATTTTACCAAAAGATGTGCATTTTTCGTGCAAAAATACACATTTTATTTTGTACTCCAGCTTTTCAAAAATCGTTTAAAACGTGTTAAACTGTCGTTCTCGTTCGGTAACAGCGCGTACCTAAGCGATAATAAAAGCTATGCAATTATCAACTATATTATCTTGCAATAAAGCAGTCGCCGTGCACATGTAGATTTCCTGGGAAACTTCGCCTTAATAGTCAACCATAGGTCCGTGTCAAGCCAAAGTAAGCACATCAGTGTAATGTTTACAGAGTGTCAGATGCTCGAGAGTATATTAAAGAGAAAAGATGTCTCTTAGCGTGGGAATGTGAACAGATAAATTAGTACAAGTAGGTTAAATCTAAACTTGTCACTAAACTGTTAAAATTGTCGTTGTGAAATGACTTTTATCAGAACTACTGTCTACAAATAAAAATCGTTTTCCGAATGTTTGCACAGTACTTAAACACATACATACACATGCACATCATTTCTTCGGAACAGCTGCATGTATTCGGCAATATGATGATTAGGTTTAAGCATAATGTGAGTGAGAGAATGAAACAGAAGGATTACATTTCATTGTATTTGCTAAAGATTGCGCCAAAATTCTACTCCACTCTGAACACAGCACGATTCGCGTAATCGCGTCGCGTTGCACTGTTGAAATATAGGTATAATTAAATTAAATTATAATTATTGTTTGACGTTTGTCGACATAAGTTATAAGTGAAAGATGAATGTCGCGTCAGTAAATAAGTTTTAGCACGATAAGAATAAACTTAGTATATTTTATGTGCGTGAGAAAGAGGCGTGAGGCAACTTCAGGACGGACTAGGAGTTTGGCGCGGACTCTACATGCGAGAAAAATAATAAATTTATCGTTTTGGTTATTTAAAAAAAAAGAGGATTACATCAGTTGTAGAACGTTAACTTATACATATTTTAGACAAATGTGGGAGAACGTTAACTTATACATATTTTAGACAAATCACAAAATATACTCAGAAACACCTTTAATTGTAACTTTTTGTAGATATGTAATGCGAGTCCGATGATTTGACTTTCCCGATTCCGAACGTACAGTACGCTCCTTGTCAAGCTATACTGTTTGACCTCTGAACTGTTCTAATGTCGCTCGTTATAGTGACGGTTTTCGTAGTGTAAATGTAAAGCTTGAATGGGAGCTTGTACCTCCACCGGGGCGGAGAGGTTTCGGGGGGTGGTATGGGGACACCAGCTGATTAGCCGCCGGAGGACCCGAGCCCTACGGCATACCTACGTCTCGCCTACCAACAAAATTAGCTGTTCCCTAAAAATGTTCAATATCCACCTTAATGTATTGAACAGCGGATTTTTTTTTCGCGATTTCAAGATTGATCTTATTATAGTAAAAGCTGCTCAGTTTGCTTGTCTGAACAAGAACACAAAATTTGGCTCCTGCTTAAAAAGAAGTAAGACTTAGTACTCACACGGCTTTATTAATAAAAATGTTATTCTTTGGATCAGCCTCGAATTAGTAACTCCGTGTTTTGTCTTGTTTCCGCACATGTCGGCTATCATATGTCAAAATAAGACAAAACACGGAATAACTAAACTTCAAACTAAACCGAGGATGATCCAAGGAGTAAATTTTTTATTAATAGTACCGGTAAACTTTATATATCTTATTTCTAGATTATTTCTCACGCACTCATAGTGTCTGGGACAAGATTTTTTACACAAATATTACTACTTCTACATTTCACAAAAACATTACTACTTTAATACAAGTGGCTAACTTGTAGCATTTTTTTGATAAGCGTATAAATTTAAACAAACAATAACGCTCTAAATGTGTTCTTTAAATCCGATCATTCTCTGTACGGATATGAATATATTTAGTAATTCATTGATAAACCCACTGCGGTCATTACGTCACGCGCATTTAATTATAGAGCAGCTACATTTTAAGCGGGACAAAACCGGCTTATTTGTGGGCGTGCAATTTCCTTTTGGATGTAATTTTTATCTGTATGTTGTTAGATATGTATTACATGGTATTAAATTGAATATAAGGTTGAATAATAAAACTCAGTTTTCAAAAAAAATGTTTTTCGACTGGTTGCAGCGAACCAGACATTTTCATGGAATTCCAGTACAGGGCGTTCTTGGCCTAGCACCAGGGTGGTAAATGGTAATAAGGTCAAATAATTTTTTAGTAGTTTATTAGTTTATTCCTTACTAGCTTTCCGCTCGCGACTTCGCCCGCGTTATATTTGTTTTCCCGTGGGAATTTTTTCCTGTAGAAAAATAACCCTATGTCCTTCCTCTGGTCTCGAACTATTCCTATACCAACTTTCATCAAAATCGGTTCAGTAGTTTCGAAGCCTATTCAATACAAACAAACAAACAATCAAATCTTTCCTCTTTATAATATTAGTTATTAGTATAGATACAGCTGGGTGGCAAACAAAGTATGCGGTCCTGATGTTACCGCAGTCTATAGAAATAGACGCTCGCAACCATGACATGAAGATTCTTTTTGAATTACTAGCTTCTGCCCGCGACGTCGTCTGCGTGGACTTCAGAATTAAGTCTAAAGCTTCGCTGGTAACAATTATTAATCTTCCCACGGGAACTATTTGAGAGATCATTAAGGAATATAAAGTACATGTCGTTTTCCATAGCATAGGTGACATGCATACTTCAAAGCTGTCTGCCCGCGGGTTAGCTCGTAAACAATTTTCAATATTCCCTCGGGAACTACTTAATGAATCGGGATAAAAGGCCTATGTTCTTTTCCATGTCAAAGGCTACATGCATGCCAAATTTCATCCAAATCCGTTCAGCCGTTTTGCGTGATTAAGTAACAAACATCCAAACATCCACACTTTCACATTTATAATATTAGTAGGATTTGATGGCCAACATTATATTAAGGGGTTCTCCTAGATGTTAGAAATCGCTTAACAATAAGGCCGTGAATTTTACGTGCATGTCAAGAAATATTTACCGCTTAGAATAAAATTTGATGTCTTGTCATTCTAGGTCTAAATGATGCTTGATGTAAAAAACATTGTATTTTTGGGACATTAAAACAAAAGTGAGTGCAAATGCTTATTATAAGCATGTTTGACGAACGTGAAACCTCGCCACAAGTACTCTTGACGAGAAGTTTTGGCCGTCTAGGGACCCCTTAAAGGTTTATCAACGGACAACTTAGAAACACGTGTATAACTGAGAGACATTGACCTACATAATTGACTCGTAGACTGAAAAATATAGCATGCATTACTAGGTGATCAAGTCAGTTATTTACTATACAACATTTATTATGGGAAAACAAAAATTCGCCTACTGTTTCACACATATGAAGTCGTAACATTGGTAAAGTAGCTTTATACTCGTAATAAAAATACTCTTTTGAACCTAAAATTAGGGAGTTTTAGTTAAACAATATTTTGAACATTTGGACGACACGGTTAGCGTAGAGATCGAGTGATCGCCTACTGCGCAACGGGTCGCGGGTTCGATTTCCGTACGGGACAAATATTTTGTATGGCCTACAGAAATTTGTTCCGGTCTGGGCGGTATGTGCTATTGTGCATGTGATATTCTATGTTTGTAACTGCACCCACGACACAGGAGAAAATCCTAGTGTGAGGCGGTCTGTGCCCCCTAAGCCAACTTTCACGGTTTGCCCACCTTTTAAATATTTAATAAAAACACCCCCTAAAAAAGGTAGGTACTATAAAGTGCTCGGAGTTGAACATAACTATGTACCTTTTTGTTGGTGAAGCCAACATACCAATAACTTTGTCATAATACAAAAACGTAGTTAATAGTATTAAAAAATACTCAAAATAGAACCAACTTCAAAAACAGCAAAAAGTCATAAATAATATCACATTTTTATATTTATTGAAGTTGGAGCCAATTTTTAAGTTGGTAATTAAGTGAGTTACATTAATAATTTGTTCTTATATTTTAAGCCTTTTCAGGTGATCATTGCTTGGCATCGATTTTAATATGAAAATGTGATATTGTATCATGTATTCTTTTATTATTTATGACTTTTTGCTGTTTTTGAAGTCGGTTTTATTTCTTCTAAAGAATTTTAATGTCAATCTCTTTAGCAAATTTAATACATGCGTATCAGAATTTGACCCAAGGCAAACACTAGAATAACATAAAATAAAACGTCCTTCGCTCTAAACAGTATTGAAATAATTATCACTGAACTCCTAACCTACCAGAAACCTCCCATCATCAGCTCAGTAACATGATATGATGACTACCAGATGCAAATACCTGAATATCTTCGGAAAAAAACATGAAACACGTTGGACGTGCCTATGAAATTTAAGGGTTTCCCTCGATTTTCCTGGGGTCCCATCATCAGATCATCACTTGGTGGCAATGGGACTACCGCAGGAGTATACTCTTTCGATTACAGAAAGAATTTTAAAAATCGGCCCACAAATGGCGGAGTAATCGGTGAACATAGGTAAGTACATAAAAAAATTGATACAGTCGAACATAACGTCCTCCATTTTCGAAGTCGGTTAATATGCGATCAAGTGTAATTGAATTTCTAGGTATGGTAAAGTTCATTGCACTTAAACAATAAACCCGATTTACTGGTAAAAAATACATACATATTCAGAAAGATTCCAGTTTCGGGTATTTCAATAATAAATTACTTCAAAGTACGGTCGGCCAAAAAAGTGAACTACCGCTTTTGACAAAACTTCGCGTAGGAACTGATTATATTTGTATTTAATTGTTAATAGGTAGATATTATGTTATTGCGAGGGAAAATCAATTTTGTTGTTTAATGACGCGGAAGCATACAAGTTTACGGTGGTACTTGCTATTTTATGGTACCCATTTATATTGTAGTAAGACTTCTTACTACATACATATACATGGGAATTTTTCAGAGTTCAGAATGAATCATAAATGCCGCCGACAGTGTTCTACGAAACTTGTTTTTTTTTGTTTGATAACAACTGACACCGGTCCTAGGTGAAGCTATACGATTGGCGGTATCGAAGGCATCGAACACATGTGGTTTTTTTATTTAAAAAAATACACAAATATAAGGTGTTTCAATAATCACATTAGATCACATTCGGAGTAATATTTAGGGAAATTCTGTAAGAAAACACTGATTTTTTTCGTGATTACCGAGTTTACACTATCCATAGTGAGTGGTTCAGTTTTATTATGTTCTCAATCTCAATAGCACAAGTTTTTGGAACACCTTCTATAAACAAACTAAGCTTAGTAGAAAAGAAAAACTTACGTTTTTATAACTGCAAATGTTGCTCCAACCGTGAGGCCTAGATTAAAAACTCCCATCCATAGTAAAGACATCGCGGCGAGCCTAACTCGAGCTTCGCTACCAAGAAACAGGTCCAGAGGTCAATGCACTGATCTGTCAAAAGTCAATATCGCATCCCGTGGTAGCACGCGCAACAATTTTTCCGAACTCAAGAAAAGGGGCGCGAATTCACGTTCAAATATCGAATTTCGAGCGAAATAAAAAAATAGCAATATTATGAACGTTTCGAATTTAAAAACTTTAAAATAGGCAGATACACTTTTTAAATGATCTACTTTGTAAAGGCAAAGGAGATTAGTCACAGACGGTCGTAATTATTGATCGAATAATCCGAGTAACATATCTAGATAGTACGAAAGTTAGGAAACGAATGACGGCTGGCGCTGGCGTTCCGTTGTCTATACGTTTAGCCGGTGGGTTCCCCCGCCACCACCACGCTTGTACAATACAACGGTTTTTTTTTCGACTGTATGATGCAATCCCTCTGCAATCGGGAAACAGCCCTCTGGAGCGATGGGTGTTTGTGATTAATGTGAACGTGGGGTAAGGGCGAAGTTGTTATGATGCCTACCCTTAATAGGAAATTGTGAGAGTGAACTTTTTTTGCGAGAACATAAACTGTGAAAAGATAAATAAATTTGTACAAGTAAAACCCTATGGAAATCAACGCGCGCATGTTTTTTTTAGGCAAATATTCACGGAAAAAAATTAAAGAGAGCTTTATTCTTTTAAAAAATTAATGAAATCTGATTTCTAAACTGGACGTCGGTCGTTCCGTTGCTGTTACTGTCAAGTTCGGTTTGGCTTAACAAAATAGAAAGAGAACACGTTTGGGTTGAATAAGTCGTTCGGGATGAAAACTTTTCGGTCGTGAGGTCAACATCTTATGTTAAAGACGCAGGATCAAATCCATTTCCGGTAAAGTGACTTTTTTTCCTGTTTTTATTCATTTATTTCTAAATTTACTAAGCATTTAAAAGATAATACAAAGTCAAAAACATACAACATCTGAAATCTACTAATCTACTAATGGTCAACTTATAATAATCTAGACAAAAAACTGACATTTCCATAATTTTAACCATGAAGTGTATGGCCATTAAATAAAGAATAAAAAAAATATTATAATATATTTCAACATTAAGAATTTTAATAATTCTATAAATAAATTATGTAACGAAATTGTTTTAAGTAACTGACAACCTACTTGGGCATCATTAATATTATATTGACATTAAATGATATTATATTATATGTTCCAGTCTAACTAAAAAAAGTGTTTTGTGTGTATGTTACGCGATTACTCCGCCAATCCTGGACCGATTTTAAAAAATATTTTTGTACTCGATAGAGTATACCTGAGTATATCCTGGGGTGGTCCCAAGGTCACCAAAGCCAGGATATGATGATGGGATGCCATGAAAATCGAGCGAAACCTTAATTTAATACCATTCTCTCAGATTGCTACATTATTCCTGAGTAACTTAGGTTATATAATTCTTTTCCCTACGGAAAAGTATACAATTTCAACGACAAAAACGAAAAAAAAGCACGGGCGAAGCTGCAAGCGGAAAGCTTGATAATACAATGTTCCATTCCCCATTTTTGTACTAAATTGTCGACGGTTGCACATTTATTTCATTTTATTGTGTCGTTAAGTTTAGAAGCAAGCTTAGCAAGATATTGATGACGGATATCATGAAAATTTACAGCTACCAGATACCTTTTTACGATTAATAAAACATCAATTTTGTTTCTTCAAGCCACAACAAAAAATAACCTTTTACCACATCCATGGGAAAAGAGCCACTTAGTTACTCATAAACAGGGTCTAAAACAGCTTTTTTTATTCCTTAGGGACTAATGTGATTTAGATGTGGATATTGTTAGCAAAAGTTTGGATCAGCAATGAGAGTTTTTTTATACATTTATCTGGTTTTTCTTTATTCTTTCTCTTGTCTAATTATCCCTAGCTGAATGTCAGTAAATAAGTAACGTGTATTTTCTCATAGAGGGTGATAAAAAGTGGAGTATCCCACTCAGGAGCAACACTATTCTACTTTAGAATCCTTCGCTCCGCTCTGGATTCAAAAATGGAGGGTATTTTTGAATCCAGAGCGGAGCGAAGGATCCTCTTTAAAAAGGGGCCTTTCGGTGCAATCGGTTGAGATTTGTTTTTTATAGCTATTATATATTATATATATACACGGTGTTCAATAATAACCAATACTTCATCGAAAACTCATTATTAAAATGTGTTTACACGTAGTGTCATTCAACCCAAAATTTTCATGTAAATCATAGACATGATGATGATACTATGATTTTAAGTGTTACGAAAGTTACTTTAAACGTTATTTCTCTGTCAATTCCAACAACCCAATCTAACTTGGATATTAGTTTGCAATCGATAACACACTGTTGAACAAAGATTACCATTTATACCAAGTTGCAAGCATAAACAGTTAAGTAACGGTCAGTCACTTATCAAATTGTAAACTACATATTTGTAAACGTAATTGCTGCTTGGTGATGTTCGGTTTATTTTAAGGCGATAACCAAGTTTATTAATAAAATACAAGGTTGATTTAAGATGGTAAGCATACGAATACAAATACCCAACAAATGTCGTTGTTCCGATCCGATATATTGATTTATAATAAAGACATACGTATTGTTTACCCCTCGGGATACTATTATATTATAACGGAATAGGTATAATCATAGGCGTAGGTTAGGTATAACTTTTCAATGGGAGGGGGGTCCAAATTAAGACTTCAATTTGCCTAGTGTATACTGATATAAAACCTACTCCTTTTATCTACTTGGGAGGATCTATTCTATCTAGTGTGTGTTGATTTTCAATGGGGGGTGTCCGGACCCCAAGACCCCCCCCCCCCCCCTTACTTACGCCAATGGGTATAATAATAAATATTAAGGCGCATAGAAGTCCTAATGACCTTGCACCTTGATCGTCCCGCACTGATTACATAGGATTGAGTGAGTGAGAGTGAGGGGAATATTTAAGCAAACCTTTACGCCTAAGATGAATTATTTTAATTAGAAATTAATAAAGGCGAATAAGAAAAATCTAAAAAGACCATCCGCTAGAATATTGCTCACTTTATTTATTGAAATCGAAAGTATATGATTTAACCTAATATTTACGACGCGATTAGGTGTAAAGTTTTAAAATCGAGGCATGTTTGGGTCACATTTTAACCAAGTTTTAATTAATTTATAAAAATTTTAAAAGACCATCCTCTAAAGAATGCGTTGAATAATAACATATCTTTTTTAAAGATTTTTTTATTCAATATTTATGAAGAGAACCGGGATTTTTCTGCAATGATTTGTTTATGATTGGCCCTACTATGCGCGTTAAGTAAGATATACGAGTATGATAGCATATAAATTGTGTACTAAAGAGATTTTTTTACTTATGACAGGGAAGCTCTGGGCTTCATCTCACCTGATGATAAGTGACGATACGAGTTTCACCTGGACTCCTCATCAACTGAATAACTGGATATTTTACATCAATTTCATCGGAATATAACCATGTTATTATGGTGACAAACTTAGGCAAGCAAGGTAGCTAGCCAAGCGGGCTCAGAAACCTTACCACCCACCAAACCAAGCAGAAAATTTTCTGCCTCCACGGGAATCGAACCCCGCACCTTCAGATCAGGACCAGGTCTCAACTACTAAACTACGGAGGGTGTTAAATGTTCAGGTGTTCAGTGCAGTTACCGACCGCCGTCAGAAATATCCTAGATCTCTATTATTTTGGAGTGGAACTGGAACTGGCTTTTGGGTGATACCAGAGGAGAACGGTGACCCAGACTGTAGCCAATAATGCACATGACGTGTTCCGGTATGTCGCAAGATAGTGGATCCGAAGACTATTAGCGTAGCGATAGCTCATGGTGTCCTCGACAAGACCGAGATGTTACTTACCCAAGACCCATTGCCGAGAGCGGAACACAGGGCCAGGAGGCTTCCAGTGGGTATACCTGACTAGGCCGCCGAGTTTTACACAAACACCCCGCGCGTCGATTTGTGCTCCAGTGCGGGGAAAGGTAGAAACGCATGTTTTCATCTAGAAGGAATTACGTAGAGGTAATTCCTTTCCATTCCTTACTAATCACTATTCCGTTGTGTAGAAAAGAATTGTGATGATATTTAAAGAGGTTGCGCGGGCCGTCAAACTAAACAATGTTCACTATGGAATCAACTCTAAAACTTCGAAAAATCAGCTGCAGTTGCATTCCAAAGTTCCAGACCTACTCGAGCGATATGTATGGAACAGCTTTCATCACTTCACACCTTTTTGGAGCATCTTAACGTGTTTACGCTTTTCTTCCTTTTCAATTTAAGATCCTTTTTAATTGATACAACAATGTCTTGATTCATCGATAGTGGCGAACGTTCTTAACGCACCGTTTTTGTTATGGGTATTTGACAATAACTTAGTCAAATACCTATAACAGGCGTTAAGACCCGGCCCGTAGCTGGCTGGGCTGTCCCGTGGTGGTCCGGAGAATTGGAGTTACCTACATCCCGGATCACCCTGACTAATATGGACAAGATGGGCATTGAGGCTGGTTATATGCCCGCACTCAGTAGGTAGAGTTCCACCACGCCTGCCGAGTAGGCATCGGTTACGGTGCGAAATAGCATTCCATCTCAAAAGGTAGTGTTATTGAAATCTCTACGCGTTCCTGACAAAAATCTCTGGATCTTGACAGACAAACGGATAACGAAGTATTCATTTAAGGGTTCCTTTATTTCCTATTGAGGTACGAAATCATAAAATTGAATAAACACAATCCAAAAAATAAAAACTTCACCATGTAGAAAGTTTTGTTCGAGTCCTCGCTAGCCTAATTGGTCATGGGGTCAACACGGTACGTTGAATAGACTGTTTCAAATCCTGCCCAAGGTTAAGTTTTTATTGTACTGATTTGTTCATTTTACAGAAAAAAAAATATATATAAAAAGGCGCTATAATTTGAAATTCGGAAAAACTGCCTGAGATGCAAAAACATATGTTTTTCCACACGCTTTTCCACTTGCCGGTGCTGGCACCTGATCGGTTTCGATGCCCAAAAAGCCATAGAAAATGAAAAAAAGCGGGGTGAATTAAACAAAAAAAACTTATAACGACAAATATCTGTAGGAAAACATCAAAACACATTTAAGCTCTTTTCACAAGTAATTTACTTGGTTCTCGCCTTGAAGAGGTATCAGATTGTAATAACACTGTGTTATCTATCGGTTTCCTTCCACACGCGCCGAGGTGCGTGACGCTCGGTTTTTTCCTAGGCCGCATCATTGCTAGTCGCCTAGAAATATAATTCGGGGAGTCACGCGGATAATCTCTTACTAACGAGTTCTCGGTATCAATTTATTCGCTTTAACCCAACGGGACCGTGAAAGGATGTGTTTTTTGTATGTAAGGAAGGTAAAAAAGGAGGAGGTTTCTCAATTCGACCGTATATAGGTATGCTTTTTTATGTTTGTTCGCGGATAACTTCGTCGTTTATGAACCGATTTTGATGATTCTTTTTGTATTCGATAGAGGATACTCCAAGGGTGGTCCCGTGGTCACCAAAGTTAGGATCTGATGATGGGATCTCATAAAAATCGAGGAAAACCCTTAAATTTTGACGTGTGCCCAACGTGTTTTGTGTATATATTACGCGATTACTCCGCCAATTGTTGACCGATTTTCAAAATTCTTTTTGTATTCGATATAGTATACTCCTGGGGTGGCCTCAGTGTCACCAAAGTCAGGATCTGATGATGAGATCCCATGAAAATCAAAAAATAAAAACCGACTTTAAAAACACTGAAAAGTTTAAAATAGTATAAGAATAGGTACTTACTTACAGACAACATCACACTTCTATATTGAAATCGGTGACAAATTTTAAGACTTTCTAGGAGATCATCGTTTGGCACCGACTTCAATATGTATAGAGTGTGATGTTGTCTGTACCTATTCTTATATTATTTTAAACTTTTCAGTGTTTTTGAAGTCGGTTTTTATTTTTTGTAACATATTTATTTTTTGTAACATATTTTTTTTGTGAAAACAATTCTTCAACTAATTTTGTCTAAGCTAAATCTGATTAACCCAATTGAGAGTTTCAGACGATATAGTTTTAGTTCCGCGGTCATTCGTGCGCTAATATGAGCGAACTTCGCCATAATGGTGCCAATCAAACAGACATAAAAACAAATTGACAAGCAAGCCGCCTGCCCAATGGCAAATAATATATGTCAGATTTCAACGATTGGCGCCTATGACATTCTAAGCTTAGAATAGAATAGAATAGACTTTTATTTCGCTTGAAACATGGTACATTAGCGGTGTAAGGTTATAAAATTACATTAAGTCACACATATTTCACCAGCAACTGGCATGCAAAACATTAATTTTTTCCAATAGTAAATTAAATGATTACACATTTTTGTTCACCAAACATAACTTATACAATAATTCCATAAACATAACCTTTAACAATTATTATAAAAATCAAAATATTCTTGTAAGGAATAGAAGCATCTATCTATAAGCCATTTTTTCAATTTTGTCTTAAACATAAATATGGTAAAATTTTAATATCGTCATGAAGCCTGTTATATATTTTTATTGCCATCACAAAACTATTCCCTGCGTATGAAGCAGTTGTTATTGTTGGCAGTTCAAGTCTGTTAGGGTACCTGCTGTTTAATCTCCATTGACTTGCTTTAGTGAACAGCTCGTTGTGAGTCCGGACAAAAACACAAATCTCATATAAATATAAGGAAGAAACAGTTAGAATTCTGAGATTTTTTAAAAATGGTCTACAAGATGTTAGCATATCAACGTCACATATTGCTCTTATACATGCTTTCTGAGCTACTTGAACTTGCCCGATTCGGTTGGCGTTGCCCCATATCAAAATACCATATCTAAGTATTGAGCCTATGTATCCATGATATGCTTGAATAGCCGTTGAGGCACTACTAATCTTAGCCAGGTGCCACAGTGCAAATACAAAAGAGTGTATCCTATCACAAAGAGTAGTTATGTGACAATCCCATGTGCATCTATCATCTATAGCAATACCAAGAAACTTTGTTACATTATTTTCAAGGATAGATTTGTTGTTAATAATAATATTTAATGGTTGTTTTTTACCATTTCTATTTACGAATTGAATAAAAGTTGTTTTATCTAAGTTAATTTTTAAATTATTTTTATATAACCAACATGCACTTGCATTAACAGTTTTGTTTATTTCTTGGTTGTAACAATCAGCATTTTCGCATGGCACAATGACACTAATATCATCTGCAAAGAGCAAACTAACATGATTTGTTACATCCGGGAGATCGTTAATATATAACAAGAACAATAAAGGGCCAAGAATGCTACCCTGTGGTACGCCTAGGCTTGCGGTTTTTGTTAGAGATTTACAAGTATTTAATTTCATTTTGCTGAATTTAATTATTTCGACATATTGCTTTCGATTTGTCAGATAGTTATGAAGCCATTTCTGAGCCACGCCTCTGATACCGTAAAGTTCACATTTTTCTAGTAGTAGTACATGATCCACGTGATCAAAAGCTTTACTTATGTCTAAGAATACTGCAGTGACAGGTTTACGCTTATCAGTATATTCAAGTATTTTATTAACCAAAGTGAACGCAGCTAGACTAGTCGATTTATCTTTTTGAAATCCGTATTGTTGTGGCTTTATAATTTTTAATCTGTTTAAGAAATCGGTTAATCGCAAGTGCATGATTTTTTCAAATACTTTTGAAAGTATTGGTATTAAAGCAATTGGTCGATAACTTTCCACTTTACTTTTACTGCCCTTTTTATAGAGTGGCTTTATAACTGATAGTTTTAAGGCATCAGGAAAAACGCCATTACTTAATGATAGATTTACTAAATATACCAAGACCGGTGCATTTTCATTTCTGCAATCCTTTAGTACACTCGTTTTTATTTCGTCATATCCAGTGGCATTTGTTGAGTTCGGTCGGTATCAGTCGGTTTCAAAAATATGCTTGCGAGAACAGGTTTTATTTTATTACACTTTTTTACATTACTTACACAACAATTGTCTGTGTTTATATAATGATTATTAAATTCGTTTGCTATATCCTGAGTGTTATTTATCACTTTATTACCTATAACTAATTGTTCTACATTAAATTGTGATGGATGATTATTATGTTTACCTTTGATGACTTCCCAAGTACTTTTGCATTTATTGGATGAACTAGCGATATGTCGAATATTTGTAATCTTTTGCGCTTCATGCATGCACTTTTTTAATAGTTTACTATATTTTACATATTGAGCTCTCTGATATTTCTTATTTTTTTTTATAGTATTTAAAACGTAGTCTTCTTTTTGTTTTTGTAGAAACCCTTATCCCTTTCGTAAACCATGTTTTAGATTTTTCTATTGCAGAAATCTTTATTTTCTTAAAAGGAAAGCATAATTTATAAAATAATGAAAAGTCATCATAAAAGATATTAAAGGCCAGATCCAAGTCACTTTGAGAATAAACGTCAGACCATCCCAAATTGGATAAACATGTTTTGAATTTAAGAATATTTTCTCGACTATAATCCCTTTTTTCAACAAACCAATACTTAACTGGAGCAGTAACATTTTTTATTTTAACATTAAGTGACTGTGCTGTCTCATGGTCAGATAATCCCAACTCTAGAACTTCAGAGTTAATTTGATCTAAATTTATGTTGCTAATTATGTGATCCAAGCACGCATTTCTTCTAGTCGGCTGATTAACATGTTGGGTAAAGTTATTGCTTTTTATAATCCTACTAAGTTCGGAACTAGACGATGTAGCCTTTAAGATATCTATATTTAGGTCCCCTGCTATAATACTTTTGTATTTCACTTTTCGTTTTAATTTGTTCAACAGTAATTCAAACTTTTGTAAAAATTAAGATACATTGGACGTAGGCGTTCTATACAAGCATACTATTAAACATTTCCATGGAGTGATTTCCACACCACAACATTCAAACTGTAATTCCTCTGAGAAATCCTTTAGAATCCCTGCCTAGAATACAGACACCACCTCTTTTTTGATTTGCCCTCGAGAAAGATGCCAATAAACGATAACCACTAATGTGTACATTACGTTCGCTTCTTAACCTTACAGAAGTTTCACTTAGACAGAGGATATCATAGTTGTTTTGTTTTTTTCCTAGTTCATGTAAAGTAATTTCAAGCACATCTGTTTTACTCAATAAACCTGCTATGTTTTGATGCATTAAGGATAAATTTATTTCATTTGATTCTAATTTTGAACTTGTTGTATCTTTAATGTAATCTTTATTTGTTACGAAAAAATTCAGGACTGCAATCAGATCTTGTCGTCAACATACTTGTCATATTTACATAATCAGTCATTTTGGTTTGTAATAGTTGTTTCGGCACCTGTCTTAATGAATTATGATTTTGACGATTATAATTTTTTTTATGACATAATAATTTTATCTTATTTAAATTCAGATAATTCTCTTCATAGTATAGAGTATCGATTAGAACATTAATTTTAACAATGACATTTCTTATATAATTTGCTTCGTACAGAATATCATCTGTCGATAAATACTTACAATTTTTGAAATTACTACAATAAACCTTTAACATATTATTTAGTTTCATTTCATTCAAATAGTAGCTACTGTTAACGCCCAAAACAATAACTGTTGTACCTGGATAAGATTTCACAATAAAACTAAGTTCTGCACATATCTTCACAGGGCTTCGATCCATTTCCCCAATGTTCAAAATTATTATATCATTTTCCGTTATATTAATAGTTTCCAAACCTTTCAGGATATCTTCACAAGGTGCATCTGGCTTTATAAAGGAAAACACATTATATTTCCCATATTGGGTTTTTTCTCTTGACTTTATAAGGTTTGATGACAAACCTAAGCATTGCCTTCCCCCAAGTATGTAAATATGTTTTTTTTCAGAACATGTTATCAAATTACGTTCTGCCTGGATTTTTCTGGCCTCTGTTTTCAATTTTCTGTCTTCTTTAATTTCGCCAGACACTGCTTGGTCGCTGGATAGACATTTTTCAGGTATATTTTGCTGGATTTGTGAATGCACAATTATTTCAAACACAGGATAATCTTTGTTAGGTTTCGGCGACATACATTGTGGTTGACTATTTATTTGTATGAGCGGTGTATGATTAGCATTTTCTATATGATTTAGGGCGCATGCCACATCCTCGCTTTGGGTGAAGTCTAATTTAGTTCTGTTTAAACTTTTTCGTCCTCTTTTTATAATTGGTGTCGATTTACATATTATCTGCAATTTTTTAACCTTTTCTGCTTGTTCTGCCAGTTGCTGTTTGAGTTTTCCATTTTCAAGCAGTAGGTTTTCAATTTCAGATTCCGCAATTTCTAGTTTGGTTTCTAAAGTTTTTACAACTTCTTTTAGTTCATGTGATTCTAAATTATTAGTGACATTTAATTCTGGACAACTGTTATGGCTAGTTTTATTTTGCAAAAACATTGTATCATATTCATCTTCCGAAATAAGCTGAAACGAGTTGCTTAAAACATACATTTCTGATCAAGGAAATTGGATGTAGGTACCTCTTTCAATTTCTTTATTGTTATGAATAACTATAGATTACTTCAAAGAGTATGCGCAATCTGAAGCATAAACACAACATTCAAGAGGTTATTCATCTAGATAGTTGAGTGTATAAGTACATAATAAAATTTCATAAATGTGTCAAGTTATGGTGAAGAAATCACAATGACAAGTCATTATTATAACGCAATTACTCATAAGGGCCCCGCATACTGCGATAATGCGATAGAATTCTAGTTAGAAATTATCGAAGAACAAAACAAAGATAAAAGAGATAACTTTACAAAATAACTAATTATTGTATATTATGATAAATTAAAAAAAAACTGTAAATTGCCTGCCAAATAACTCTCAAAGTAACCCTTCATAACTCATATTAACTAAGAAGTTCAATTTATAAAATTATATTTTAACTCCAATATATTTATGAACTAATTCCTAACATGTGGTATTACGCAAAAGCTTGTAAAAAAACCACTGAAACGCAGTCAGATTTGTTATCATGGCAGAAAATTTTTGGTAGTAAATATTCGTAATATCAAACAATAATGCTGAACACCAATTCATCATCACAGCCCATATACGTCCCCACCGAGGGGCTCGAGCCTACCCTTTGTAAGGGTGATTAGGCCTTAGTCAACCACGCTGGCCCAGTGCGGATTGGTCGACTTCACATACATCATTGAATTTCTTCGCAGATGTATGCAGGTTGCCTCACGATGTTTTCCTTCACCGTAGGAGCGTCAGACAAATGTACATATGAAATTCGAAACGAAAAACACATTGGTACATGGCGGGTCTCGAACTCCGACCCCCCGATTGGAAGGCAAGTGCCGAGTTCACTGCGCCACTGACGCTTTTTACAAAAACTCGTACCTATTTTAAAATATTCTTCGACCTTAGTGTTTCGTCTTATATTTGTACAAGCTGTGCCCGCGAACTACTCGTACGTTTCGCCATACTTTTTTTTCCCGTTTTTGAACACCAATTACTTGATTAAAATAGTGTTGACTTGGTTATTACATAAACTTTTTAGGGACTTCATAAAATTCTAATGTATACTTTCGTCTCTAGATATGTATTTCATTACACTCAATCAGGATAATGAAACAAATTGTGTATCCTTCGGTAAATAAGAGATATTTTTTATTCTCAGAAACATAACCCAGTTTTACAGGGATCAATAAAACAAATATAATACCGGGATGTTTTCTTCCAGCTACTTCACCCATATTTATGAGGCAAAAAATGTCTAGTAAAAAGCGGACACCGGATATCCTCTTATCGCACGCATAATTAACGTTGGGGATATTTCCTACAGAATTTATCGTGCAAATAAACTCTCCTAAGATATTGAAAATATCATGTGACTTCGCTACTAACGCAACGGACATACTTCACTGAACAGATAGAATAGCGGTAATGGGTAAGGAGCTGGTCTGAATAGCCTCAATGTCACGAATGAGTCACTCTGAAGACACTTGAATCTACTTTCTAACGCAATTACAAGGGCCGGCTTACGAAACACTATGGCACGTTGACGATGCCCTTACAAACACACATTCCGAATGTCTTAGATAATTATTTAGTTGTGGTTTTGTCAAAATGTATTTTTAAGAAGAAATCGTATAGGCAATCTTTGTATCCGAACGTAGTCCCTGTTTTCTTCCTGGATCGGTAATTTAGGTAATAGTTGCAGTATTTTATCCAATAAATCTATGGCCACTATAAGAATGTTCCTATGTTTTTTTTCTTGTTATATTTTTTTTATTATTAAAGGAGATTTATGGCCAACTTCACCCACCTTGTCTTAGCTTAGGATACTCTTAGGTGCGGGCATGTTGTCACATTCCTTTAATAAAGACACAATGTGACAGCATAGGCAAGTCTTTGGAGTTTCCTAAGCTTAGGTTGGTAAAATTGGCCATTTTTAAACCAAAGCAAGCCTTTAGAAACCAAAAAAATGGGGCAGATTTTCTACTAAGTATATTCAATTATTTAGCAAACAAAGGGTATTGTTCAATTTCGGCTTTTCGTGAACAAGTTATTTTCTAAAAAATATTTTTACTCCTCATCGCCGGAAAGTAAGCATCGAAATAATATATTTTAATTAAGTAGCACTATTGACAAAAGTGAAACCATCAATTTCTGTGTGGCTTTTACGTAAAATATGCATTGAAAAATCATTAATTGCTAACAAAAAATCGATAGCTATTATCTGGCTTTAAAATTAATTCCCATAAAACATGTACAATACAATAAAAAACTGCATCCTTTGTAAAATCGTTTATTTATCTACCTTTGATCAAACTTAAACACACAAAACACTATTTTTACTGTAAATTGTTTAGCTTTTATACAAGAAAATCGAAATCAATATTATCTATTAAATCGATCGATTTCTAATCGATTTTTTTACTACGGCAGCACCATTCGTTCTAAATAGATGCTCTAAAAAAGAATTAGCTTCGCCTTTGTATTCAGTGTAGTACAGTACAGTGAAGTGAATGTTATTTAATCGAATCTTTTACTATCAACCCGATTTGCTTTTATAATGGATACCGATACCGATATTCCTCGAAATGAGGACCCGGCATTACCCTTGGACACAGAAGCTTCTTTTTTGATCCCTGGTACTGCTTTGGATACCTTACCTGCGTCTGATGTTGATACTGTTACCTCGGTATAGTACCCCAAGCATGTATAAAAATATATAATTTGATGAAAACAGTGGTTGGTAATGTACACAATTATATTTTTTCATTACTAATAATATAATTTTCGACTAATATACGATTAAAGTCACAAACATTAGCAACTTTTTACTGCACTATAACGTTTGCCTATTTGGCATATCACTAGACTTTCGCGCGATTATATTACTTGAATTACATATTTTTGGATACAAAGAATTAAAACTGTCAATTTTTAATAAGTTTGATTGCTGTTCATGTTAAGCCAAAGCACCAATACACACTGAACAAATCCCTTTGATAAGATTATATGAAAAAAGCAATACAAAGAAACAGTCAAAGCCTTTCTTTAATTTTTATGCAAAAAGTAATCTAATCGGACTAGTTATCGAGGATAAAACTACGAAACTACGAACTACGAAACGTCTAATTTGTGTACTTTTCATAAGTATCTTCGGTCCGAGCTGCAGTTGTCTTTGTCGCGCTCAGCTCGGAGACAGCCGACAGCAATGTTTTTTACAAATCATCATCATCACAACAGCTCACATACGTCCCCATCGAGGGGCTCAAGCCTACCCTAAGTTAGGGTATTTAGGCCTTGGTCAACCACGCTGGCCCAGTGCGAATTGGTCCACTTCACATACAGACCTTTGAATTTCTTCGCAGATGTATGCAGGTTGGCTCACGCTGTTTTCCTTCACCGTAGGAGCGTCAGACTAATGTATACATATGAAATTCGAAAAATGAAAAACACATTGGTGCATACATGGCGGTCTCGAGCCCAGACCTCCCGATTGGAAGGCAAGTGCCGAGTCCACAGCGTCACCGACGCTTTTTACAAAAACTCGTACCTATTTTAAAATATCCTTCGACCTTAGTGTTTCGTCTTATATTTGTACTAGCTGTGCCCGCGAACTACTCATACGTTTCGCCATACTATTTTTTCCCGTTTTTGAAACATTTTTTATTGATGCTCAGCTCCTATTCATCGTAGCGTGATCTTATATAGCCCAAAGCCCTCCTCGATAAATGGACTATCCAACACAAAAAGAATTTTTCAATTTGAGTCAGTAGTTCCTGAGATTAGCGCGTTCAAGCAAACAAACAAACAAACTGTGGTAATCCAGCTTTATATATTATAGATAACTAGGATACTAGTAGGATAAGTGAGTAGATTGGAGCCACGATGTAAACTGTGTAATTTATTCAACGAATTCTTATCCATAGAAGGCTTTGTTTGTTGGATGTATTAGGATACAAACATGCTACAAAAGAATGTTTTTTGCACTACGTGGTCCTGGAACCTAAAAGTCCGTGATAGTTTCAAAAATGGTAGAAGGGGTGTGGTTCGATTCTGAAATTGCATCATGTTGACGACATGTTTAGCGCAGAGGTCGAGTGATCACATTCCCGTACGGGACAAATGTTTTAGTATGGCCTACAGAAATTTGTTCCGGTCTGGGCGTATGTGCATGTGATATTCTATGTTTGTAACTGCACCCACGACACAGGAGATAATCCTAGTGTGGGGCGACGTTTTTATAAAGAAAAAAAAATTGCATCAAGTAGATTGATCGAACTATGCGGCCGCATCATCCTGCAGGCCAATTATGGATCTTTCATCGTATATGACATGGTATAAATTTGAGAAAAAGAAATAATTAAATGCTGCATTTCGTATTACCGATCTCCAATGATATCATCACTATGGCATAATTTCAATGATGTCATCATTAAATAATGAACAAATGATCAAAAATCTGTCCGGAAATCGTATTTTTCGTTTTACACTATGATATCATATGATATCATTTGCAAAACCATGAGATCGGTAATAGGCCCTCAGGACAGAGGGAGTGAGGAGTACTCCATCTCGTCACATACAAAAGATAATTGCGGAAAACTTCCTTAGTCGACCCATACGACATCCACGAGAAGAATGGGAGCGGCGACATAATATGTATTCTAAATTCGCCACGACAAGGATACATTTTTAAAAATACACACAGGAATTTTAGCATCACACAAAAGCATAGACTATTTTTCTACAATTTCCACTCATTCACTGAACTCCCTTCTATCTCGCATAATGGAAAATCGAGATCATGTCAGTTGTCTCACATCACGCGTGACACGCTGTTCAAGGAAAATCTAACGATTTATCCTTAAAAACAAACGAATAGATCGAGTTTTCTCCGCAGCAGTTAGTGTGGCTAATCAAACAAAACACATCTTCTATTGCGATTAACTCCAACCGCGTTACTAAAATTATCAGAATGATTTGAATTGTCCTCTGTTACTGTTCTGAAAACAAAAGACAAAGTACCAACGGACGATCGTTTGTCATTTTGCTTCATTTCTTTGAATGATTTTTTCACTGTATCGGCGTATTGATGGGTGTATTTTCCCTGCATCGGCACCGGTACGTCATGGCATGAAGCGCCAACAAAAAATATACCATAAGTTTCAAGTTTCCTACTTTTGAACTGACTTCAAAAAGGATGTATGTTACGCGATTACTCCTACTACTCTAGGTACGTATCATCGTCACTAAAAAGATAAAAAATAAAAACATTACAGAAAATAAAAACCGATTTCAAAACCACTGAAAAGATAAAAATAATATAAGAATAGGTACAGATAACATCGCATTTCTATATTGAAGTCGGTGCCAAACGATGAGCTCCTAGAAAGTATTAAAATTTTGCACCGACTTCAGTATAAAATAGAAATGTGATGTTGTCTGTTCTTAAACTATATTTTTACTTTTCGGTGTTCAGAAATTTATTTATTTATTTATACTTCCATGTTACAATAGGTTTGTACAGTAAGCTCCCATTCAAGCTTTACATTTGCACTACGAAAACCGCCACTATTACGAGCGATATAAGAACTGTCCAAAGGTCAAACAGTATAGCTTGATAAGGAGCTTACTGTACATATGGCGGACTTAGCGATGAACATCGCTCTCTAAAAGTCAACCATTGGGCCAAGCAGAGAAAATAGATGGCGGCATAAAAGAAAAAAATTGTAATATTAAAATATTGTGATATTAAAAGAAAATACTTACATACACGCACATACTCACACACTCACACATACAAAATATATATATACAGATACATAAAATATATATTATAACTATATAATAATATAAATATTAATACAGATGATGAATGATGGTGTCCACGAACGTTCTTAAAAAAAGACTGGTTTTAAAAAAAATTATTGATTTCCCAGCAGCTGTGCTATTGCCATCATCGCAACTGTTTCCACCCACCAATCACCATTGGACCAGCGTGGTGGTGTTATGGCCCATACTCCTCAAGTGTTTCTTCCCTTTAGGAAGCCCTGTGACTAGAAATAGGACGTATATAGTCTCTGATGATGATGATGATGATGATGATATTCCTTAATTTTTGACTTGAAACCCTATATCATAATTGAGGACCAAATGTTTCAGAACAATGTATCCTCGAGAAGGACAATCATTTGGATCTTTCAATTGTTAGCAGTTATTACATGACTCACACTTAAAACCTAGGACGGGAAAAACCTAGACCTTTTCGAGAGGTTTCTATGCCTTGACAACGGGGCCAACTGTCGAGCAATCGTTAGCATGCTAAAAATTACTCTTAATTCCTCTACAGTCACAACAGACAATACCTAGATAATGATACGTTTGCTGTCTTAAAGGGACTGCAGTCACAATAGATGATTCCTAGAAAATAATACGTTTGCTGTTTTAAAGCGAGGTCATAGCCTGAACGAGGAAGGAAGGGCTCTGTCAACAAGTGGATCATCGCACAGCTATGATATAAAATCTAGCTGATTCTAAAGATTTACATGCAGGTAGGTACATTTTAACCTCGATAGAAATGCATTACTGTCAATGTGTGAGAATTAGTTGACTAGGTCGCCCAATTGGGTAGCCCGTAGGACTTCAGTCCACTAGCGGTCGTTCCGCTGGTGTCTCCATATCAGACTAAACCTTCCTCCGAAGCTCTCCACCTACGATGGGGCCACGTTTGCGATTAGGACTCATTTGAACCACTGGAGGCTAATCGCGCTAATTTACAATTCGAACGGACCACTAAGGTTCAATTCCAATCCAGTTCTATTTACAATTCAACTTCATTAAGAACACTAGAGATAACACACAGAGAGTGAATAGAAAAACACTCAACACTGTAAAAAGTAACTTCAATCCAAAAAAAGTAGCGTCGCATGAACTTTGTATTTTGACAGCGGTTGCATTCCAACTTCATTCGGGTTGCATTCCAATCTCCTGTCAAATACGTCAACCGCGCTACGAAATGTGATAAAAGTTGTAGTTCAGTCGCAGTTCTATTCCAATCCAACTGCATTTATTTATCACGATTGGCCTCCAGCAGGCGTAGCACGGGCTGCCAAGACGGGACTTGAGTCACGCATTATCTCATAATTTCAGTGCCATAATATCTATGTCTTAAAGAGTAGCACAGCGGCGCGTATTGAGGCTGCGTTCTGATAACAGCGCCCACAGTGCTAACGATTATAATCGCCTTGTCCAAATTAAAGAGAATACTGAAAATGCTATCAGCATGCCTACGATTTCGACCCGGAAGAACAGGTACTTTCATTTTGAACCGAAAACACAATTATCGAACGTCAGACTGACAGTTCGCATAAAGTGATTTCACTCCAGAGCATTAGCGCTGTAAGTTCTATATGACGTTAACGATGACGTCATGTGGCTCTTCATGCCGGCTTACATTAGCGCGCTCACAACATTTCGGGACGCGTTTGAGCGCGCTAATTGTGACTCTTATTGATTTTCGGAACGCAGCCTTGGTGTGACTGACATGATAAAATTTCTTGATGCTCCTCAAGGGATACGTACGTGTCACTGATTCTTATCACAAATTTCTTGGCAGCCCGTGCTATGTCTGCACCATCAATGGTACAAACGAAACTGCTGTCTCGATTGCACCATTCATATAAAACAACTTCTATAACCGCGGTAAACGATATGATATGTATGCCCTACATATCTTTACGGTTTATAATTACTGATGAAGGCCAATAATATTTTGTTGACTGTAAACTATTATTTACTCAGTTTAAGTGTACAAAAAAAAACTGTGTTAATTCCGATTTCATGTGGCGGCGAAACCATAAACAAGTCAAGGTGTAAACAACAGAAATTTCAAAAGTCAATTCTGAAATGCTAAACTTTCAGTTCTATTATTCCCTCGTGTTGATCAAACACCAAGAATGTTTTCAATCAACCGAACTGACGAGTCCGCCGCATTTATTGAACTGGGCTAATGTAGTCATCTGATCTAGAAATCAAGAAGCGTTGGCGCAATCCTGATTGTCCATCACAGTGCTTGCACGTCGATCTATTTCAGGGTCCTCACTAGTCATGGGCTGGATTAGGTATTTTTCAGACCTAATCCACCTGTTCCTAATATATAGGAATACCTAATCCAAATACTTATTCTTAATATTTTTTCAGTACTGACTGGCATAAATATTAAGAGTAGGTAATGTATTGGTGTAGTAATAGGTAGTGAATAAATATGTATTTGGAGTAGGATGGTACGGCTAATATTGAATAAATAAATATCCGGATAAGATAATTCTAAATATAGAGAGCGTATTAATATTATATTCAGGTTTAATATTATTTAAGAATTTATACGATTTTACCATAACTTAAACTAATAAAATTCAATGCCATCTAAAGGGAGAAAAAAACTTCCAATTGAGGCTAAACATAATTAAGCACAATATTTGCTTTTTTCTATGCAATACAGTTAGGTATTGTATTCTATTCTAGATGGCGTTTGCGGACTTTTAAATGAATTTGAAACTTAATAATTGGACGGAAAGCTACTTAAAATATCTAAGCTAATTTTCCTTAAAATACATGAATGTGGCACCAAAGCAAAATATAAATAGTCAAGGTCTTTTTTCCTCTATGCATAGATATATCATGCAAAGTCTGCAGGCATACGTAATACATAAAATAAGGCGCTTAAAAACTCATTTGGAAAAAAGACGAAAGTAGAACGTTTTCGTAACTCTTCCGGGCTTTACCCAATGCGAAATTATGCAATGTATTTTTATTGTTTTCGCGCGAACGTCCCCTCAGATAAGAACATTTAATGTTGTAATTAAAAAACTCAAGTTACGTCGATAATTGTAAACCATTAATTATCGCTGTGCACTTAATATGCCAATTTTATTTCTAATTACGTGAAATCTCGAGGAACAACTGAAACAGTAACACACAGGCAATACACAGTAACACACATAAAGCAAACAGTAACACAAAAATCCAACAGTAACACACAAGAAACAAACAGAAATAGCTGAAACAACATGTGAAACTAAAGGTGTGCAAGGGTTTTCTAGTCGGATGGTGGTAAAGGAAACGCAAATATACTCGTAATCTTCAGTGCTCTATTGTGCAAATCATTAGATTAGGTTAGGTTAGGTTGTTTTTGACCTATATGTCAAAAACAAAATAATCTCGCCTGTAATAATATATTTGCTATGTCTGCATAATTATGTCAAATTTATATTTGTGAAAAATGAACGATAAAGCAGACATTAGAGTGAGTGAACCTCTTTCGTCAGTACAGGATTTATAAGTATGGTCTAGTTTAACTATGGTTCGTGCAGGCGACGTATTTAGGATGGGGTGCGATGTCAGACAACCTCCTTGTGGTGCACCCTGGGCAACCCGGCAGATTCTCTGCCGCGGGCGAATAGTCTGACGAGAGAACCCTCCATAGAGGGGGGGTGTGGGATGGCCAGGTTTAACCCAGCGGGCCACTTCGTGTGGCCACCCGCTTCATGCGGGGAAGGGCGAAGTCCCCTCTTCTTATTTTAAGAAGAGGTGTGGCTTTCGCCGGAAGCCTGATTTGGGCGGCTACCTTGAAGGTAGCAGAGTGGAGGCGACTTTTCGCCACGGCGCTTCGCGTCTGCCGGGGGTTACCCTGAGCTTCGGCTCACCCGCGCGGCGGTGGATCCAGTGGGATCTGCCGTCGGGCAACCCGTTACCCGCATTGAGCGGGCCGGGGGCCCGGCGCACTGAGCGTCGGGTCGCGTGGAAGACAACCACAATAAAAAACCAGTCCCGGGGTGTAGAGCAGCGCAGAACCGCTCCACAAAGTAGCAGAGCCAGGAGGAGAGTCCGGCTACGGACATGTCACAGGTAGGGGGTCAGCGGGAATAAGGCCTGGCTGTTGTCCCCTTCCCCTTGTCTTGTGACGGACGGAGGAGCTGCTGGGGGGGTTTTTAGTGGGTAGGCCCGGGCCGTGTACGGTCTGGGGAGTCCCACATATCCTCGTGGTTTGGCTCGACCACGAGGAATGCGTAAATGCATTTTCCCCCCTCCCAAAAAAAAAAAAAAAGGCGACGTATTTAGGATGCATACATCGTCGTTCACTTGCTTCCCTTGGGCTACTTTACATTCCAACACATCTAAGGAGAGATCCGTGCAGCAGTGCGATGTTGGATTGAAGCGGCAAAGGGAAGATGATGATTTGTCTCGTGCTATAAGTAATATGCTGATAAGTATCCCTATCCCTCCCTTCCGCAGTTAGTACCGCGGACGTTCTCACCATCGTCGACGCGTGACTTCATGACATCATTGGAAAACTTTCTGCGCGCCGCTTACAAGTTTAAATTTAATTAGAAGTGATGAGGCAAAGTGGAATACATAAAATATAATTGCCCTTAGTACAACCCCTTTCGTAAGATGCTCGACGAGGGCAAAATTACCCTTGGCCTACCCAGGTGCGAAACAGGTGTAATGGACGGATATTATTATCATCCCTTCACGTAAAAAACTATTAGACAGAATTTAATGAAACTCGGTATGTATGTATGTACCTATTATCTGTCTTATCTAAGGTATTAACATCATAGCTGAAAGGTCAGATTAAAGACAAAGAGTACTTTTTATCCCGAAATTCCCACGGGATGGATATCTACGCGAGTAATGCAGCTGAAATGCAGTTTAAATAGGTACAAGAGCGCATCAGTTGATTGCCCTTACAACGGTCAATGCTCCCTTACCAAGGGCAAGGCGAGGCGAACCCTTCGCCAATCATGCTCGGGCGTCAGATGACTGCTGCTTTTGCTAATTAACCTGTCAGTCGTCAACAGGTCTCATGAGACCGGTGTGGCGCTTTACGCTATGTAATAATTGAAAAACACCCTCACGAAAGGAAATTTATAAATTAATACATTGCTTTTTACAGAATTAAAAATATGCTTTGGTTGTGAAATATATATCTTATTGTGAAAAATTTTTTTAAGGGTATTTAACTATTTATAAAAAAAAATCATAGAGTGACGTCACACCGGTCGCATGCGACCGCCAGGAAGGTGAGAGGCTTAATCTTGCAAGTCAGGATGTTCGCAGTCTGATGTAGTTAGAGCGCATGAGAGTTTTAACCACCTCCGTTTAGTGCTCTAAGAAAGTTGAATTGCGAAATTCATAGATTTAGATGCCATCATGATCAGGGGCTCTACCATGATCGGTTAAAGCTCCCCGCTCTCAGTGCGGTTTTAATATTGTTGTGAGCGATCGCCGTGGTCAGGAGGCAGTTTCAACAATAATCATCATCATCACAGCTCATATACGTCCCCACCGAGGGGCACGAGCCTACCCTAACTAGTTAGGGCGATTAGGCCTTAGTCAAACCACGTTGGCCCAGTGCGGATTGGTTGACTTCACATTCACCTTTGAATTACATCTCAGGTGAATCCAGGGTTCCTCACGATGTTTACCTTTACCGTAGGAGCGTCAGATAAATGTATTAATGTACATATGAAATTCCCGAGCGAAAAACACATTGGTACATGGCAGGATCGATCGCGGGCCTCCCGATTTCTACTCGGAGCATAGTCCAGTGCCGAGGCCACAGCGCCACCGACGCTGAGGCAGTTTATGTTCAAAATAAACGTTCCATTGCAGGGCATGTGTGGTCGTCTTGCTCTATCTCAGGGGTTCCCAACCTTTTACCCTATGCGCCTCACCCAACATTATGCTAAATTACTAGGCCCCCTTAGGGGCCGAAATGGGGAGCCAAGAAAATTATGCAAACGATATAAATATTGGCGTGTTTAGTTTTATTTAAAAGATGGTTGCAACGTGTCGCCTGGCTTCGCGTAGGTGGCACCGTCCGCGTCGCGCGAGTTCATATGAACAGTTTTAATAAATATTCTTTATACAGTTTAATTTTGGAGCTGCTCGCTGCGCTCCCCCATGGTTCACTCTACGCCCCCCAGATGGGTCGCGCCTCACTGGTTGGGAAACCCTGCTCTAGCTTGTAGGCGCATCGCATAATGAAGTTGGGGCGAGAAGCTACGAGATGATTACGACGACATCTATGCTAATACATATTATAAGAGGAAAGGTTTGTATTTTTGTATGTTTGTATTGAATAGGCTCCGAAACTACTGGACCGATTTGAAAAATTCTTTCATTAATAGAATGCTACAATATCACTGAGTAACATAGGATGTATAATATTTTCTTACGGGAAAATATGTATTCCCACGGGAAAAACGAAGATAACGCGGGCGAAGCTGCGAGCGGAAAGCTAGTATTGAATATTTTTAACTAGAGAGAGACGCAGTGCTAGTGTTGTCGGCACTGGTACCCCTATCTCACATATTTCTGCTGCCGAGCAGCGGTACTTGTATCGCTGTATTCCGGTTCGAAGGGTAAGATAGATACGCAATGAAATTACTGGATACTGTGACTTGACATCTTACGTCGAAACTTAGCAATGTATGGAGGTTATGGATTTAAATGTTGTTCTTGCTACAGAATATCAGTGGAAGCTTCATTGCAATTGTTTAATCTCTAAAAAATAGACACATTCCATAAGCCACAGCCCTATTATTAGACACAGAGGCAGATAGGTCAAGTCATAAATATGTATTGTCATGACAATATCAGATGTATACTGAAAACAACATAATAGGTGCGACACTGAATATCATTGTCATACTTTTTCACTTCAATGTATTTGTTGGCCTAGAATCACTTGCTTCAGAAACAAATGCACTGTTGAAAAATATCAAATATTTCTACTTGCGATTAACTGGCGCGACTTCTTTTACGTGTATTTCAGTACTGAATATATAAAACCACGCGCAATAAGAGACTTTTCTCTTATTTATTCGACCAGGGGGAAGATAATCACTACGTTTCATTTGACGGATAATAAATATGAAATGATGAGGAGGAGAAAACCTGCATACACCTGCGAAGTAATTCAAAAGGTGTATGTGAAGTCAACCAATCCGCACTAGGCCAGCGTGGTTTGACTAGGCCTAATCGCCCTAACTGGTTAGGGTAGGCTCGTGCCCCTCGATGGGGACGTAATGAGCTGTGATAATGATGATGAAATATGAAATGGAACGTGTCTGAGGTAACTAGACGTGTGAGAGGGGAATTAAAGATAGATGGTTGACGGACGATGCCGGGAGATGCGTAAGACTTAGGTCGAATTTCACCAACATTTAACAGGCGGTTATAGTTAACAAACAACCGTCTTTTGACACTTATTGTATGAGTGAAATGTCAAAAACTTGTTTGTTAGTTAACTAACCACCTGTTAAAATATTGGTGAAATTGGACCTAAGTGCTTGGTGAAATTTTCTATTTTGACGAAAATAAATTAATATATAGAATAATATAAATTAATAACCGAAATAATCCAAAAGCCTGATCATTTCAATTCAATCCCACATATCTGAATGACAAGTAACTCGGGATGAAGCGGTACCAAATGAAATTTCACAGGTTCCACGTTTGGCTGGCGAGTTGAATAAGCATGTTTTATTTTTTTTTTCTAACAAGGGAATAAGCATATACGGTACGTTCCAAGACAGTGGACTTCAAAGTATCACTCGACCCAGATCCGCAAACGACGGCGACGTTGCGTATTCTCAGAACGGAATCAAAACGGGATATAATTTGCGCAGGTGTTCAAGATTTTGTCGTCTTTAGTCTTCCTCGTGTGTTCTTAACTTGTCTTTTATTCATTGCCTGCTCCAAGATAGAATCTTCCAATCCTATTTTGCCTATATTAAACAGGAACACATCAATGTCATTAACATTGTTGTATGTCAAATAGTTCGGGTAAAATTTTGAAAGATGGGTGGATCGGAAATATTTTTTTCTAGCTTTTGCCCGTGTGGAATCAGTAAATTGAGTAACTTATTTTTTATCCAATCTGCTTATATCCTTCTCCACAACTCAAACTATCTCCGTACCAAATATCATATAAATCGGTTCAGCGGTTATTGGTTCCCCATACAAATTTTCCACCCCCCTTTTCACCCTCTTAAAGGATGATTTCTGCGATAAAAACTATCCCATGTCCTTTCCTCTATACCAAAACTACCTATCTCTATACCAAATTTCATCTAAATCGGTTTAACGGCTTTAAACGTGAAGAGGTAAAAGATAGACAGACACACTTTCACATTTATAATATTGGTATGGATTACAATTTACAGCACATTATAGCACATGCTTATGCCATTTGCCTTATGGTAAGTGACGATAAAGCTACTGGTGATGGAAGCTTGCTTCACATAGATAACATTACTATAAAAAATAAAATGAAGTTATCTGACTTAACAATTATTATTCTAATGTCTAGATGGCAAAAATACTGTAGTTATACGGCGATCGACTTTAAAAATCAAAACCGACTTATGTAGGTAGGTAAGAAAGATTCAGAAACGTTAGCATTTACCTACAAAACATACATTATCATATTCTTAACCACACTATACACAGAATATAGGCAGATTGCTGTTAGCGAAAACGTGAGTAGATATCAGTAGGTATAACTTATCATAACAAAAACACGTGGCCACCCATAGTGATACAAGTAAGGCAAATCAGATTCAACTTTGCAAAGCAAACCTGTTTAAGCCCGAAACCCTTTCACTGAACCTCGACCTTAAATACTACGATGAAATGTCAAACTCGTGTCGGCATCTCATTATTAATAACCATTGAAATGTACGGACAGACAAAAAAAATAAACTTAAATATTAAAAACAAACGTAAAATTACAATAAAAGTTGTAGACAACTTCTATTGCATTAGACAAGTTTCGCACACGCAAATTGGCCAACAAAAAATTTGGAGGCAACACTTTATTATCATAGACAAATAGAAAAATATCTAATAGAAAGCGTTCTAGTACTCGAAACCCGAGTATTAAGTACAAGGATTGAATACCTACAAAGAACAAGATTTGCGTAGAGTGCCAATAGCTAAAAAAACCTTTTTGACAACGACCCAGTGTGGACCACGGTGGTTTGTGGCCTACGTGACTGACTGCATGTAGCGCTTAGACTGTACCGTCAGGAAAATAAATGCAAAAAGGATAAAATTTGAGCAGTAGGCAGAATGATTAGCCAACGGCAGGAATTCCGCGCTTCGTAGGTACTGTTTGCAAAAAATGTTGTTAATTGTTCTTGACAAATAAATATATCCCTAATGAAAACTTCTTAATAGGTTACAGTGTCAGTCTTTTGTGCGCACTATTAGATAATACCAAAAAAGATAATACTAAAAATAAAACACGTGCGTCATTCTGTGTGTATGTGAATGCCCTGTACTGGCAGTAATATCATAAATAAGTTTTATAAAAATATCTAAACCAGTTATCAAAATTAATGTTACTTTCACTATAAGTTAAGCACGTTCAATAACATATCTATTTTAATCACTTCCGTTTAAACATGATTTGTTGTTGAGTGTGTGTGTGTGTGTCTTATATGATCTCAATTATTTATGTATATGAATTTGTCCAACGCGGAAAAATAAACTAATTAGCAATATGTATAAAGATTTTAAGCTAAATTTATATACAGTCTGTAAATCACAATATTTTTTGTTACTTCATTTGGCAAATAATTGCTGTTGCATCACCCACCACCATTTTATGCATAAGAAATACTCTAAGGAAGCTCTGTTAGAACTTTGGCCGTATTATCACATACCATTAGGTGATATAAAGGTCAGCTTCTTTGTTACGTATTAAACACAATTTCTATTACATCACAGCAAAATAATAAATTCAAAAGAATATACCTTATTAATACAAACACATTCTTAAAGCATGTTATGTATTTAAATACCTCGACAAATCTGCCATAGAAAAGAAATACGTGTAATGCTCATTATAACTTTTTTGCTAACGCCCCGACGGACGAAACACAAAAGCGATGAACGTTAGCGATTCCTATACTGAATTCGGTTTAAAGAACCCGACACCGTGTTCTAAACGGTCACAGAATGCTGACAGGCAGACGAACCAACGACGCTCAACATGTGCGGGTGATTCACCGAAACCAGACTTGTCAAACACGTGACTGAGACGAAGGCTTCATCCTATATTTGGACACACGATCCATAAGAAAGAACTTGTCAAACATCGAAACTAGTTTTACTTGCTCGAAATGTCAATAAAAGCCTAGCTTAAAATATGCAGACAAGATGACAAAGAGGTGACATCTATCTATATATAAAAAAATCTCGTGTCACAGTGTTTGTTATCGAACTCCTCAGAAAACCTTCTGCTTCACCGATTTTATTTTTTTTTGTGTTATGTTTGGTTTGGTAGGTCTGAAAATAGGCTATAAGCTATCCCTAGGTGATAAGGTTGACCCTCTCAAGATTTTTTAGGACAATTATTATGGCGAAACGTAGTTCGCGGACAACTAGTTTTTTTTTAATGTTACTCCTTACTTACTACTACACTACCAGAGAGAACTCAGTACTCAGTCGTCTGCGTGGGTACATCTGTGTTACTTACCTATTTCTGGTGTCAAGCAGCAGCGGTGCTTGCAACTGTTGCAACGCTGTGTTACGGTTGGAAGAGTAACGGCCAATTTCAACAACCTCTTTTTAGCTTACTCCTAGGTGGCATGCTGTCACCTTCTTTTCATTAAAGACAAAAAGTGACAGCATACGTCTTAGGAGTTTCCTAAGCTAAGATAAGGGTGAAATCGAGTTAGACCACCAGGATCCCCTAGCCCGATCCCCTAGAGGGGATCCACGTTAACTCGTCAGTTCATCAGTTCAGGATCCCCAAACAAACGTTAGGCTTCATTCACCAAAATAAGACAATTGAACATGAAGACAGGCAATAAACAAGTAAAATGACTTGACATCTTGTTTTGTAGATTGAAAATCTTACAGAAACCACATGTGGTTTATATTCGACTGTAGTCACTTACCATCAGGTGAGCACTGAGGATCCTGCTTGTTTGCCAACTAAGCTGTATAAAAATACATAAAATATGCATTAAAATCAAAATAGTTAGAAATATATAAAAAAATCCGGGCAAACATTTATAGAAATATTTACAGAAATATTAGGTAGACTCATATTATCGAAGAAACTTATCCAATTATATTATCTATATTTCACCTAATTTTCCTAGATAAAAGGTAATGCCAATTTTGGCTCTCAAATTATATTCCAGCTATTTCCAAGTAAAGGCAAACTATAAAACATTTCGTCAGATATGTCGTTTGACTTTCAGAAATGTTCTTTCACTTTTCGCTAAATAGACAACTGACAAAGACGAACCGGATTCATAATTCAAATTTAATTTATAAGCCAAATCGGCCAACTTATCTGTGAAGTGAGAAATTCTATAGCTGTCACGATGAAATATCCGTTATTATCCAACGGGATTTATAACTAATTGACTGTATGTAACTAAATTCTTGCTTGAGCATTTGAGGTTAAAATACGTGTTTGGACCGTTGTCGGTGGGGTGGGTCTGGAGGAGGGAGTGTTTGGCTTGCTTGTCCGCCTTGGCCGCTCGATGTGACATAGCATCCATAGACAAAGACATATTAGTCATACATAGTAGGTATAGCTTCCCTCCCCGCACGACTCCGGATCGTAAAGGAATAAGCTTAGGGAATAAAACAACATGGTAGCATTGGAAAAAACCTTGTCATGGCCAGTTATAGCCTCATTATATTGGAATATTTTCACGTTTATTTATCCACATTCCACACAGATCCACATTCATAACATTACAATTGGACTTCACTAAGGTAAGTTCGTCCAATTTTCAATTATAACCGCACGGAGAGCGGGATGACGCTATACGTAGCAAGAGCGGTGTCTCTGTTCCAATGTTGTTTTTACCTTGCTATAAGCGATCATGGTAAGGTCCCTTTTTTACATACGACAGGGAAGCTCGTTGCCTTCATCTCACCTGATGGTAAGAGACGATAAAGCGAATGTGAAAGCATGCTTTACCTGGGCTCCTTAATAACTGAAGAGCTGGCAATCTTACCACTAATATTGTCGGAACAGAACAATGCTATAAACATTATTATTATAGCGACACACTTAGGTAAGACGGTGTAGCTAGCCAGGCGGGCTCAGAAGCCCTACCAGCAACCAAACCAAGCAGAAAAATTTCTGCTCCTAAGGAATTGAACCCCGGACCTTCCGATCAACACCCGGTGGTCTCAATCACTATGACTACGGGTTTCTGCCCCCATGGGGAATAGATGATAGAAAGATTTACCCCTGTCTGTGCGCACGTGTAGTTCATTGTCGCATGATTGTCGCCCATAATTCAACACAATCATAGAATTGCTACAATCACTAGAACTGTCAAGTTTATAGAAATTCACGAGTAATTTGAAGTAGACGCATAACTTCTAGCTAACTTTAACTTCGACGAATGCCTAAATACAAGTTATTTAGGCGTTTCTCGAAATTAAAGTTGCTTCGAGTAATTAGCTTAATCTGCTTAAAGTTAGTTAGGTAGGTACAGTCAGCATCATAAGAATCGTGGCATCCCACATAGTCAAAAAGATCTGATGGACAAGAATTCAAATTAATATTGTCAGTTAATGTGACCAAATTATTGTACGCATCCAAATTGTTTAAATAATGTAAGCTGCTGAACTTGCCATTAAATGTAAATGGACAATGTGCTCAATATTATATACACGTTCAAACTGCTCACCGGTAACTAGGCAATAAAAGTGGTCAAATAATCTATGCATATGGGAAAAATCGACTTTAAGCCGAGAGGTCACGGTGTATTATGCATGGGGTACTATAATGTAACGAATAAAAAATAATGTTTTCTTTCATAATGTAAGTCTTTCTCTTTCATTTTGTGCATGATGTCAGTTATATGTCTTTTGTTCAGGCAATCTTCATTGACGTTTCATGGTAAATTATTTTTGACATTGAATTCATATATAGGCAACGTAGAACGTAAACAAAGCTATTCCTACGGTTTTACCTGTGTGAATTGGATAATAATATTAAATTTGTATCATTCGATTATGGTAATATCGAGTTTCTTATAACATAGGTATTACAAAACTTAGGTACTATCTTTCTACAATCACACACAAAAAATATTAAATTGCTAAAAGTTTGCAAGGAAAATCGTTATTCTAGAAGCAGTACAACATAAAACTTTGTATTTGGACTAAAATAAGAAACGGTGAAAGAGGTCAAATATGAGCAGAAAGTAGGATTTTGTTGACAAATGAAAACTACTAAACGTAAGTATTTTAACAAATTCAGTTAATTTATTCAGATTTAGATAATACTTACATTTAATATTTTCATATGATTTCAATTCAAACAGATATACTTACAGACAACGTTAGTTACATACACCACGCACATTCGCGCTACGCTGCGAGGTGGGGGGCAATGTGAGAATCGCCTCATGTTTGTGTATCTATTAAAAGTTTTTATTTAATGGTTTTATTGAACTTGCCCCGTTTTTTTTTATTTAATTTGCAATGTATATTTTACGTATGTTCGGCTCAAATGTTGCAAGTTAAATTTGACCCACTTGCCAGTGTCCGATAGAGCTCAAATTTGGGATACACCTTTCCTTCTGATCAGAATGTAACTGCATTCTTAATACATTCTACATTAATACATTCTGGCGGATTACATATTTTTGTATAACTCCCACAATATGGATATCAAATGAAAAGGCTTGACTTGCCTTGACTTGAAAAATACAGTAGGTAGGTACACGATTAAAAATTAAAACCAAGATAGCCGTCGTCACTAAATAAAAAAAATATAAAATAATAGTGAGAAACAATTTTCAAAATTATTTTGCATTTAAATAAATGTTTGTTTTTACTATAGATTTTTCAGATTTTTTTTATTAATGTGGCGGCTGCTTGGTATTGTAACTGACAGGTCATGCCATAATTTTAATAAGATATACAAAATTTCGAAAGCTGACGTAAGCGAGCCATTAGCTCATTGAACACTGGCTAGTTGAATTATATGCCAGAGGCCCGTGGTTCAAACCCCAGCCCAACTTTTGGGTTTTATTGGGTTTTATATATTTGTTTTTTTTTTTTATAATATGAAAGCAAAAATCTTGAGTGTGTGAAATTCTGGTAAAACCGTTACAATACAGTTGTCAAGTTTTTTTGATCCTAAAAGTTTTTATGTTTGATGACTAAGGCGAGATTTTCCTGGAAATCTACGCGTGCATGGCGATTCCTTTATTGCGAGGTAATATAGTTGATAATCGCATAGCTTCTAATGTCGCTTACGCGTCATGACCGAACGAAAACGTTACTTTTTACATGTTTTATTCGATTTTTGGAAAACTGGAGTACAAAATAAAAAATGTATTTTTGCAATTTTCTAGACATTAAAAATGCACATCTATTCGTAACACTTTTATGCCATTTATTGTTTTATTTTCTGATTCACAGCAGTTTTAAAATATTGAACAGAGTAATCTTTGGATTTTTTTCTATTGAGTGAAATATTATTAATCATGTTTCTGTCTTTAAGAATGTTGTCAAAGTCAAAGTCAATATACTTTATTCAATTAGGATTACATAATCGCTTTTGAACGTCAATGCAGCTACGCCAATGGTTCACAAGTCTACGGCGGGAGACCTTGTACTGGAAAGAACCAGCAAGGGCTATTTTTTTCTCCCTGTATTATTACAGAGTCGTCAATTGAAAGCTGACCTCAAAGCAAAAGTTTGAGCTCAACTTCCATTACAAGATTAGATGTGTCAGTTTTTTTCTTAATGTGTCGTTACCAAAATAATATTTGTTTACATAAATAGTTATACACAACAACATGATTCTTTATCTTTAGGTTAACACCAGGAATTAGCATCATTCAAATAATCTTTGACTTTATAATATCCTTTACTCAATAGAGTATTTTTTACATGCGCTTTAAAACTTATGAAAAGGCAAATCAGTAACATTTTGTGGGACTTTGTTGTAAAAAGTTATACATTTTCCCATAAACGAGCCTCTAGTTTTTTGAAGCCTGTATGTTGGAACAGCAAGTTTATTTTTATTTCTTGTGTTCAAATGGTGAATTTGGAAATTGGTTTCAAATGTATTATAATTTTTATGGGCATAAATTAAATTTTCATAAATGTATTGTCCTGCTAAAGTCAATATATTAATTTCTCTAAATAAATCTTTTAGAGAATCTCTTGCTCGTAAATTATAAATAGCGCGAACAGCTCTTTTGGAGTACAAAAATACTTTCTATACTAGCTGCCGATCCCCAAAGTAGTATTCCATATGTTGAGATAAAATGTTCAACAACATCATAATTATATGAATTTGAGAACTGCATGTTTTATATTCGTGGCAGCACAGTTAATCGAAATTGTATAAAACGGGAAAGTAGTGCCTTAAGCTCAAATAATTAATAAACTAATCTAAATAAGATTAAAATTAAAAGTTATAATATTCTTTAAATATTTTTATCCTTTGTATAACATTTCCATTTCAATCTTTTTAGTGAATTTAATACTAGCTCACAGAAACAACTTTAAAGAATACATCTAAGGCTTAATACATGCTAGGGTCAATATTTAAAAAAAATATTTATTATAAGCTTAGCATAGTGGACCAATCTTAATAGTGGACGACGAGATGATGAGTATCAGACGTAAATACCCAGCTTCAGAAAAGGCATGAAAGACGTTGGACGTGCCTATAAACTGACGTCTCCCTTGATTTTCTTGGGATCCCATCATCAGATTCTAACTTGATGACAATGAGACCGCCTCAGGAGTATACTGTTTCGAATACAAAAAGATTTTTCCAGATCAGGTGATAAATGGCGGAAACATACACAATAAAATCTACGAGTCGAATTGAGAACCTCCTCCTTTTTAAAAACTTTTTGTCTATAAATTACCAAATCAGTTCAGCTATCAAAATGCTTTAAATGCCTAGATACCTTTGATCACTTTAGGTGCGTATATAATTTTGAACACGTTGACAGCTTACATTTTTATGAAAGGTCTTGCTTAGATTTATAGAACACTTTGAGTGCTTAGATAATTATGATAGTTTTGAATGCGTACATTATAATGAATTTCAGGAAATGACATAGTTTTGATTATCCTGTAGGCCTAGATATATCTGATGCTGACTGTACACGACAACTGTCTATGTAGTTATCGGATTGCCAAATAGACTTCAAAATGTCGGATTTTCAGATGCTGTCGTGAAGGGAAAATTAAGGGTATCTTTACAAATAAAAACTTAATTTCCTATTAAACTTATTTGACAATAGCAATAGAAAGATGCCACATTTCTTTATAATAGCATTGATTTCATGAACTAATTATTTTTATTTCGATTTATAATATTTTTTTGACATTTGCCTTATTTGGTACGCTTAGAAACAATTTAAAACTTTGATCGTGTGAAATAAAAAATAAGCTCTAATAAATTAATGTCGGGACAATACATACGAATCCCAACCATCTGGCAACTCTCGCTCTAGAAACAACTATATTAACGAGCGAAAGCTTCAGGTCACTTACAAAATCTTCGATATCCCTTCAGTTATGAAACATAGGCCTCTGAAACAAGTTCTGATAAAAAAGCCACATATATATATATATATTGTTTTTTCAAATCTATTCCTTATACACATTACGACATATCGAAACTTTTAGGTTTAAGTGACCCGAAACTTTTGCTCGCCAGTTCAATGCGTCGGTCGTCAGGCATTGAGCGTTCGTCGAGCGTCGCTTGCGTTCAATTACTACTGATTTTCGTTTAGTTTTCGACGAAAATCAAAATAACATTGATTTTCATCGCAATGTTCTATTGATTTTCATTGCAAACGTAAAGAAAATCGACAGAAATCGAGTAGAGACGACGCTCGACGAGCGCTCGATGTTAGAAAAATGATTTAACAGACTGGATACATAGAACTACACTCCCCGACACCTAAATTGAGCCACCTTAGAGCAAAGGTAAACATAATTTTGTAGATACTAGTTTTACTTTTGGCTTGTGTTACGGATTCTGAGCCCGCCTGGCTAGCTACCACTGTCTTGCCTAAGTTTGTTGCCAAATTTACATTGTTGTGTTCCAAGAAGTAGGGATCTAGTCACCTTCTTAGTTGTTGAGGAATATAGATGAAGTTAGCTTCCATCTTCGGCCCCGTTCATCACTTACCATCAGGTGAAATGAAAGCCAAGAGCTTCTTTGCTGTGTGTTAAAAAAATATATGTTATTTTAATGTAGGTTACCCAATGATGTTGAAAGCTACTAATTTCAATAAAACGAGACAATAGCTGTACAGGTTAGACACATTCTTCTCATTGCTAGATTTTAGGATTCTCGAAAATGTAAAAAGACTTTCCATGTTCTGTTTTTCTTACTTATACTTTCGATTGTAGTTATACAAATTTACGTGCGTAGGTACAGTGGGACACACAACAGTTAACATTTAATGAGGGCGCCACGAATACTAACTAGTGGTGTGCCGGATCATTAAAAATGTAAATCCAAGGATACGGATATGTACGAAAACGGAATATTTGTGTATAATTCCTTTGTTAGCGCTTGTCACACTGAGGCTGAGGTTAAGTTTGTGCGTCAGCAACTTAAATCGACTTGCACTGCTGTGCATTTCATTTTTTTGTGCTTCTAATGAAGGTAATTCTTCAATCACTTAACAGTTTAGTAGTACTATTTCATACAATAAATTTGGCAAACAAGTAGGCTGCCCAGCCGACAGTAAGAGGCTACAGCTCCGTAGATTACGGATTCTCCCTCTGGTATTATCTGAATACCAGATAGTTTAATTAGTGCTTTATAATGAAGTGCCAAGAAAAACTAGTAGCTCAATATGGGTACCAAAACAAAGATTGAATTATTTTTGCAATATCAATGTTCCACGTGTGATTTGTTAGGTTTTTGCTGTATCTCATTGTAGAACCCACTGTCCCGTGCGAATCTAACATCCCCAAAGACCACGAAATAAAAACAAACAAATACTATGAGCTGATAAATGAACTCATAAAGAGTCGCTTTATAACCTACTGAAAGATAATGAACTCATAGAGAAGAGTCGCTTTATAGCCTACTGACTGAAAGATCTTAGTCTGTCTGTCACGGTCAACCATAAATTATTTATTGCAAAGAATATCCAAAGCGGCACTTGTAGGATCTTACCAGATATGGTTAGGCAGAGGAAAGAGTGGGGGAAGTGAAGGTGAGCGCTAAAGGCCCTGTAAACCTAAACCTGGGTCGCAAGTCCCAGGCACTCTCTCAAACTCCTTTCCTTGCAACGCGATGGACCCGGTTAATCCACGGAATTCTTAGAAAATTGTCTCATACAAGTAATATTAATAATGAAATGTAATAATGCTGAAGCTCCATTCAAGATCCGTCAGTATATAAAGACCGTTCCTTTACTAATCTAATTTTGTCCCCGTGCGCTAAAATGCGAAGGCTGATCGTTTGGGTCCCCCCACCCACAGATAAGTGTACTATGCGGACACGAACGCGAATATCTGCGAGTACGGTACGGATACGAATCCGGATATCTAATACATGAATAATAGAAACTCTTTTGTTATTCTTGTTATATAAATAATGTCACAGTTGTAGCCGCGGGTAAATTTGTTAGGATGATTAGCTCCTAATATCGGACTATGTATTTTTAGGAGAGTCAATTATTTCATAACTAGCTTCTGCCCGCGACTTCGTCTGCGTGGACTTCAGAATTGGGTCTAAAGCTTCGCTCATTAACAATTGTTAATCTTCCCACGGGAACTATTACATGTCCCTTTCCATAGCTTAGGTGACATGCATACCAAATTTCAAAGCTGTCTGCCCGCGGCTTAGCTCGTAAACAATTTTCAATTTTCCCTCGGGAACTACTTCAGGAATCGGGATAAAAGGTAGCCTATGTTCTTTTCCATGTCAAAGGCTACATGCATGCCAAATTTCATCCAAATCCGTTCAGCCGTTGTTGCGTGATTGAGTAACAAACATCCAAACATTCACACTTTCACATTTATAATATTAGTTGGATATGTTCGGTAGTATCAATGCATGGATATCAAATTGATTGACAATTAGTAATCTTGAATGAGATTGATCCTTTGATCGACCAACAAATGGCAAATGGCGCAAAAAAGGTGATACCTATCTAATTGCATGGTTTTTTCACGCGGACGCATTCAACCGTCGCAAAACAAGCGAAGGCTGAAGAAAATTGCTCTTTTTCCAACCGGTCCTGTAATGAGTTCCATTGTGTTCTTAGAGTCCACTTACTCAACTCCAGGGTCGCCATGGTAAAGCGAAAAATCAGGACAATCTATTTGTTCGTTTAGACCTATCAGACCATCTGATTGTAAAAGAGCTATCTAATTTGTTTTTTTTACACGATATGTTCTTAGAAGTTAAGACTGGAAATATATTTGTTTGCCTGCTACTTTTGCTTTATATTTGTTAACGTACCTTGCCTGATTAATGAGTCATAAATTGAAAATTAAATTTTTTCTCGACTGTTACAATATTTTGTATAAAACTTTATCTACATAGTTATGGATTTCTTAGAATTTTTTTAACAATTTACAGTTTACGAGGTGCACTCTATTTAGTTCTACTATTACTTCTACGTACTGATAGAACAGAACAGAAAAAATCTTGTTTGTTCTGAGATTCACTTAGATAGAACTAAATAGAAAATACTTACCATTTGCAAGTTGAGTATGCAGTTTTCAAACATAAAATTAAAGGAGCCAACGACACTCGCTGTCTCTAATATTTCGAGATGTTTATATAAAGATTATTTTTTACATATCTATACTAATATTATAAAGCTGAAGAGTTTTTTTGTTTGTTTGAACACGCTAATCTCAGGAACTACTGGTTCGAATTGAAAATTCTTTTTGTGTTGGATAGTCAATTTATCGAGGAAGGCTTTAAGCTATATAACATCATGATATTTTTATTTTCGGACATCCACGCGAACGAAGTCGCGGGCACAGCTAGTATTAATATATGTAGATGTCGAAGCAAATGTTTTATTAGACTGAGCCCGATAAGTAACTAATATCTTCTAAAGGCCTTACTAATAACCATTGTATAAGCCTTGTATAATGAAGCAGTGTTTTGTCTCTTTTGTTCGAATTTGAAATGTCATTCGAGTGAACGTGACAAAACACTGTTTAACTAAATCAGGCTTATACAATGGTTATTAGTGAGGCCTTAAGTATACGGGACTGTCCCGACAAAATCGGAATCTATTGCGACACTACTGATATACCAAGGAAACGCGGAATTCAGGAGTTAAGCAATCTGGCCTCAATCGACCAGCAAACAATACTGTCACAAGGGCGCGCGTCACACACCGCACGTCACCACGACGTCAGAGTGGTAAACACGCCTATCAGATCGCTACGTCACATGCATACTGAGATGTTGTAATTAACATTCTTTAGATAGCACACCGCTAGAATCAGTAAATTTTCTTAAGGTACTGAGCTGGCACCGTCAAATTATATTATTCAATTACTTGCAAATTCCTGAGCTTTATATTAAAATATACTAGAAAAGAAAAGGACATTTCAAAGAGAAAAGGACATTTTAAGGAATTCACACATGCCCGATCATATACAATGTATAAGGTCTACACTTACGCATTTATCAGTTTAGTGTAAGTTAAAGCGTATCATACGTAAGCCGAAAAAAAAGAAAATTTTGTATAGAAGCTGGAATTAAACATCGGTTTTACTAATACAATTTGGTAAAGTTCGTGAAGCACTTTCAGGGTCAGTAATCAGTTTTCCGTTATCTTATATAGTTTAGAAAATATCGAGTGAGATCACTTATCCTTTTCACTCTGTATAGAGGTATAATTTTAAGATCTTTTAGTATAGATACTTAACTACTTAGTATTTTGAAATAAAAACGGTTACTTCTGTGATTAGCTCCAATAGGCGCCTTAACACGTTTCAGTTGCGACATATCGGCCAAGGAACATTAAGTATATCTATTTGCCATATTTTCATGATAATAATTTCGTAATGTTATCATAACTTGGAAAAACTTGATTACTGGCAATGATGTATGGGCAGTCCTTCCGGTTGAGTTAACATCGCAGCAGCAAATTTTAACAGTTAACTTATAATAGGCACAAAAGCTATCATAATGCATTAGGGTATACGCAATTACGCAACCACAGGTCCATTCAGAAGCACATAGTTAACTTATGACAGACGAAAAAGTTATTAAAGTGTACCAGGGCGTACGTAAAAGCTATCGTAATGCACTAGTGTATACCCAATTGAGCATACACAGGTCCATTCAGAAACAGAGAGTTAACTTATGATGATAGGCAAAAAAGCTATTAAAGTGTATATGTAAACACAGGTGCATCCTGTGCGCCGGGTACAGCTTTCTCTATACACTCGTCACTGCGCGGTCTCTGTACCGGGCGAGGACCAGGGCTCGCAACTAGTTAAGAATTAGCGTTTAATATTGCTAAAGCTGTTCTTATCGTAAAATATGCGACACGACATGGCAACCGGAAAACAAAGAGATTACCAAGTAAAACAAACACAGTGTTAGCAAAGACCAGACAAAGAATTGATTGGTCTTCTCACAGAACCTAGTCTAAACCTGATCTAAACTTAGTCTTGGTTTAAGCCTGACACGGTTCCACTTGTGTTAATAAGACTAGATAGAGACAGACAGCTTCGGGCTTAAGTCAAGACTAAGTTTAGATTATGTTTTTTTTTGCTACTAAGTTGGCAAACAAGCAAACTACATACATGTGGCTCCTGTGATATTCGCAGCAATACCGCAACCCCCACAAGAACCACAGTGCACGTTGCCAACTTGTGACATCAGATGTAAAGTCACGGTACCCAGTAATTTCACTGCCATATCTTACCCTTCAAACCGGAACAACAGCAATGCAAGCACTGCTGCTTTGCGGGCAAAAATAGGTAAGACGGAGGTGCCTATACAGACGACCCTGGTACAGAGTCTCGCTCCGGTAAAATGTTTGATTTTGTAATAAGACGAAATGTTTTTGGCACTATTTCACAGTAATAGACTGGAAACGGCGTACATTGTTTCTGGACGTAGCGAATATTATTTCTGACCCATTCGTAGGTACTTGTTGTATATTCAGTGCAATAATTGTGATTTACAACAATAAATCAGTAAACATTTCAATGACTTATAAAACTCAAAAAACTCAAAACTCAAAAATCTTTATTCAATAGAGACCTTTACAGGCACTTATTGACGTCAAAATAAAAACATAAAAATCTTCAACCAAGAATCTAATTAACTAAATTATTTAATCCTTGTATGTACACACACCCCAACCATTATTAAGATGTGTGCAAATACAAGTCAAATGAAAAAAAAAATTGACTCTACACCTGTTCGGAAAATGGGAGAGCCTTCTCAAGAAGAACAGGCAAGAAACTCGGAAGGTCTTGTATTTTTTTTGTCTCCTCTTTTAAAATGCCAACATTACAATATTATATTTCACAAACATTTTTTTAAATAATATAGAAATGCCTGTCGGTGTGAGTGGAACAGTTACTCGAATGAAATTTATCCCACTATCACAAAGTGTTAACACCCTTTAAACGTCAATTATCACATTTTTTGTCAATCCCAAGCAGTTTTATCTGTCATATAATCAGACACTTTATAATATGCTTTTTTCATAAGTGCGCCCTTGATAGCGACTTTAAATTTATTCAAGTTAAGTGCTTTAATATTATTTGGGATTTTATTGTAGAAACGTACACAAAGGCCTTTGAAAGAATTATTATTTTTTTTAAGCCTAGTATTTGGTAACGCTAACATATTCTTTTGCCTAGTATTTACTGAATGAATATCACTGTTTTTACAAAACGAATGTATATTTTTATGAACATATACTATATTCTCGTAAATATATTGCGACGCGACGGTCATAATACCAATTTCTTTAAATTTTTCTCTCAAAGAGTCTCTTATTTTAAGGTTATAAATAGCACGAATAGCCCTTTTTTGCAGCACAAAAACAGTCTGAATGTCGACAGCATTTCCCCACAGCAAAATGCCATACGACATCACACTATGAAAATAGGCAAAGTATACAAGTCTTGCTGTATCAACATCAGTCAGCTGACGTATTTTCCATACAGCGTAGGCTGCAGAACTAAGTCTCTTCGACAATTTATCAATATGTGGGCCCCACTGAAGCTTTGAATCTAAAGTAATACCAAGAAATACTACGGTATCCACAAGGTCCACATTTTTATGCTTTATGTTAACAGTGGTGTGAACCTCTTTAACATTGGGTAAAACAAATTTTATACATTTAGTTTTCCCTTCATTGAGGCACAAGTTATTCGCATTAAACCAGTAAACTATTCTTGAGATAGAACTATTTACATCGTCATAAATTTGCAATCGTCTTTTAATTTTAAACATAAGTGAAGTATCATCTGCAAATAATACAATCTCATGCCTGTCTTGTACAAAAGCAGGCAAGTCATTTATATATATTAAAAATAGAAAAGGACCAAGAATTGAACCCTGCGGAACTCCCATTTTAACCGAGGCGCCCTGGGACCTCTCCCCGTTGACGTCTACTTTCTGAATCCTCTCAGTCAAATAGGAGACGAGTAAATCCAGAACAGTGTCGCGAAATCCATAGTAGTGTAATTTCCTGATCAGGGTGTCATGATGAACACAATCAAACGCCTTGGACAAGTCACAAAAAACGCCCAGCGCATCATGTGAGTCCTCCCAGGCCTCATATATATTTTGTATTAACTCAACACCAGCATCAGTTGTTGAGCGACCCTTTCTAAAACCAAATTGTTTACAGTGTAGAAGATTATTTCTGTTAAAAAAGCTTTGCATTTGTTCCAACATTATTTTTTCAAAGATTTTGCTAAAAGTAGGTAGCACAGAGATAGGTCTAAAATTATTGGGGCCTGATGTGCTACCAGATTTGTGTAATGGAATAATTTTACTCAGTTTCATTAGATCAGGAAACACACCACAGTCAATGCAATCATTAAAAATACTAGCAAGTATTGGAGCTATTGTTTCTATTACAGATTGGGAAACATCTACAGAGTTGCCCCACAGATCCACGGTTTTCTTTTTATTCAGCGTTTTAAATGACTTTATTAAATCATTTGCACAAATATGGGCAAATTTAAATTTATCATCACAAGTTTTAACATAATCTTTTAGAATAGATTCGGCTACAGTGGGGGAGGAATCCAAAGATTTTGTGATTGAAACTGGAATGTCAGTAAAGAATATTTCAAATTCTGTAGCTACCTCAATATCTACTGTAACTTTCTTATTTTCAATATTTAAACAAAAATTGTTGTTATTAGTTTTTACTCTTCCGGTTTCATTATTAATAATGTTCCATGTCGTTTTAATTTTGTCACTACTATTTTTTATTTTAGAGCTTAAATAATTGGACTTTGCAAATTTACAAACTTTTTAAAATACTTTGGAATAAGTTTTTACATACAATTTAAATTAATCACTAGTATTTAATGAACGCTCATTGTAAAGTTCATAAAGTTTTATTCTGCTTTTGTGAATACCTGGTGTGGCCCATTCACTAAAAGCTAATCTACCATTGACTGAGATGGTTTTTGGAACAAAGATATTTTTAAATTCACAACAAAATGTGTTAAAAAAGTTTTCATACAATTTATTTGGGTCTTCGTCATAATCAATATACTTTAAATTAATACCAAGATTATTATTGAAACGCTCCAAGCGGCCAGCAGTCTTTGGTACAACAGTGATATTCTTTTTCGCCATAAGCTTACATTTGTAAGGTATAGTAACAAATTGACCAGAGTGGTCAGATTCTAAGTTATTAAAAACATTTTGTGCTAATGGTTCTATGTCAGTATAAATATTATCAATGCATGTGGCAGAAAACTCAGTAATTCGTGTTGGCTCCAGAAATAAGTTTTTAAGATTATATGACTGAAACAAATTTTTAATTCTCATACAAAAACTAGAGTTTTCTAATAAGTTAATATTAAAATCTCCACAGACTAATATTTGTTTGCCTTGCTTACAGACTTTATTTAAAACGTCATCCATTATATTTTCAAAGTGGTCATACAATCCCGAAGGAGGCCTGTATACGCTCACTACAATAATCTGGTCCAACTCTACACAGGCAATTTCTATTGTTCGTTCAACTGAGAGGTTCACAATATCTTTACGATCTTTATATTTAAGCTTTTTATTTAATATGATTAATGAGCCACCACGAATTGCATTTTCTCGACTGAACGAACTACCAACCTGGTGGTTGCTAAAATTAAACATGAACTGGTAGCTTTTAAGCCAATGTTCGGTTATACAAAAAATGTCTACTTTACTACTGTTCATGAATAACTCAACTTCCAGATCTTTGCCCATCATTCCTTGCATGTTCTGGTGCACCAGGTTGATAAAATTTACATGTTTATTATATTCAAATGGGTCTTCCAGTACATTATCTAATAAACAATTTTCATTTTGTTCTTTATTTAACATTATGCAAGAGGATTTCTCTATTGTCTCAATACCTAATTTAAAGACTTACTAACTAATACATCAGTAATATTACTGACAGTCATCCTACTTCTACGTTGCTCAATAGGAGCAATTTTTGTAGCCAAGTTCTTGGCTGAGATATAAAAATAATATGATAGCGATTTTGCTATTCGTCTCTTATAATAATTTGATAGACAATATCTATTATCTTTAGTCAAATACAATCTATTTACATAATTATTGATGTCAATTAAATGAAATTTATTATTATGACATAAGGTACTTAACTTTAAATTCAATTTATATCTTACACTATTTTCCTCTTGTGACAAGTTGTTGTAATTAGGTAATGTGAACAAAATAATTTTTTGTACATTTAAATTATTTAATTTATTTAAATAATGAGTCAGGACTTTTTTGTTCATATTACCTCTATTTGCAATAAATAACAACAATGTAGTAGACTGGTTAAATTCACATTCGATCACTTTTTTTAGTATGTCACAGTACGAAGCACCAGGCATGCAATAGTTCATTATTGAATGTCCCATGTTTGTTAGAAGTTGGCCCATACCTATGCCAATGTCATCACTAAACATAACAATATTGTCACTTGTGACCACTGAAGTCTGTAGTAATTGTGCATAGTCAGCTGCTGGTGGCTGAGATACCATGTTGAGAGCAGGACACGCATGATCAGGTACAACATTATAAATTATTTGGCTATCCAATGTTAAGCTATCGTTAGTGGAACTTAAGGAGTGTTTGTCCAGTAAGGCCTGATATCTGTCTTCATTAAATTGACAAAGTGTGGCTAGCTCTGTGACTGATTGGATATGCTCCTTAATATTAATATTAATTCATATACGACAATAGTAAAAGCGTTAATGATCAATTCAAATCGATTGTCCTAATAACTATTTTATTAACACATGTATACTATTTTAAAAAAGAAAGAACTATTATGACGTTATCCTCTCTTCTATATTGCTGTGCCCAACAGGGTCCAAAATTGTGTCAATAATAAAATTATAATATTAACCATCTATGTAACATTTTGGAATGCAAATAAATTGAAATTGAAATTGAAAACCTCGAAGGCGCGAGACGTCCCTCTATGACGACTTTATATGTTACTAGCTGACCGTATGCAACTTTGTTTGCATTATAACTATCTTTTCCCGTAGGAAAACTTTTCGTCAGATTTTCCTGTAGGAAAATTACCCTTTGTCCTTCCCCTGGTCTCGAACTATCCCTATACCAACTTTCATCAAAATCGGTTCAGTAGTTTCGAAGCCTATTCAAAACAAATAAACAAACAATCAAATCTTTCCTCTTTATAATATTAGTATAGACAAAATGGGATCAATTATTTTGCATCAAATGTCCGGATACAATTTTAAATCTCTTTTTGGGTTTCATGTCTGCGACTAAGCGATACTCCCATCTTTAGGGTTCTGTACCTCAAAAGGCAAAACGGAGTATAAGGATATACGATTACTTCGTTGTCGGTCTGTCCGTCTATCTGCCTGTCAGACCCATTTACTCAGGAACGCGTAGAGATATCAAACTCAAATGTATATCAAATACTATTACATTTTCGCATATATTGCGATATCACAGGGGTATCAAAACCAAATCTATGGCGTTGACCTACCATCGGTTGAGGCCCACGTTCACGATCTGTCCCACCCAACGTTACAATCGCTCCAATCGCTACGACCGTCAACCCTAACTACCCCCCCCCCCCCCTACTCCCCCTTGAATAGTGTAGTGGCCAACAGTCGTCAACCGAGGAGCATCTTCCTCCACCCCCCCCCCCATCCGATCACATGAGCGAACGATCTTCTCCCTCCGCCCTCCAATCGTATCTCAAACAACACTACACCCACGCACAAGTTCCACACACCGCACTCAGAACAAGAGTGCGAAAGCCCGGTCTACTCAGACTGCGATATAAAAGGTGAGTCTTAGAGGCGCGTTCGAGTTGCAGCCACTCCCCGCACCGGCTTTAACCGCCTGGTGACTCTACTCAGAGAGCGGGACACCCCCGAGGTGATGCCTCTCTGAGCTAGAAATCTATCAGGTTTGGTTTGCCAAACGAGGCAATGGCAAATAATCAAGGTGAAGCTGTAACAGCCATCTGCGGCTAACAGCTAGCTCCCGCAAAAAGAAAAGAATCAAAACCGCTTATTATAGGGCACTATTCCCGTTGACCTAGAATCATGAAATTTGGGAAAATCAATGTTTTGCGGAAAAAAAATTGAATATTTACTCGAAGATAGCAACTTATACATACTCGTTCAGACTGTAATGCAACCGCTTCGGATAAAAGAGAACACAATTCTTCTTGTGAAACTGAACAACTTTCCCCAAAGAACATATTATGTCCAAAGAGGCAAAAAAATTTGGAGTTTCCATAACAATTTCCTTTGTTAGAATGTCATTTTGTATGGATGGTGTGAAATTTTTTCTCGTTTTTAGACATTATATTCCTTGGGGAAAGTTTTTCAGTTTCACAAGTAGAATTGTGTTTCCCTTTTTTCGGAAGCGATTACATTACATCCTGTATACTTAGATAGCATTAGACGGAGCTTTCGGTGCGCGAGTCCAAATCCAAACCTCAGTTGAACGGTACTTATTTGCGTAAATCTGACGTTCTTTTGAATTTCGAATCTAACAATGACTTTTTCGTTTCACAATATTATGGGTACATTTCAATAGCTACAATAAAAAACACGCAAACTATCACGTCTCCGGGTGTTTACCACGCGTGCGTTGCCTCCTATGACAATGGAACTCGCATTTTACAATTGAATTGGTGACGTCGTCGGAGCAATTGAACAAACATTTGTTTCAGACACAATGATTCGAACAGACTTAATAAACATATTAATATACATTCAATTGAAGCTGCATGTGAACAGAATGATTGCATAGCAACACCCCGAATGTGACGAACGACTTTTAGCACCAGCTATGTAAGTACAGTCACGATGTATGGCGCGTGGCTGTTGTTATGTACACAAAGCAACACGTCAGACTTTACATGTTGACCTTATGTCCTTAGTAGACCGCTCTTAAGTCGCTTGTAATAGCGACGGCTTTTAGTAATGCGAATGTAAAGCTTTACGTGTTGCTGACTGTACCTAAAGCTGACAGCTACTTTTACAACTGCCTTACGACTGTTAGATGTAAAAAATATTATTACATAAAAATAAAAACCGACTTCAAAAACATTGAAAAGTTAAAAATAATATAAAACTAGGTACACACAACATCACACTTCTAATTATTGAAGCCGGTGTCAAATTTTAAGACTATCTAAGTGATCATCGTTTGGCACCGACTTCAATATAGAAGTGTGATGTTGTGTGTACCTCCTAATCTTATATTATTTTTAACTTTTCAGTGTTTTTGAAGTCGCTTTTTATTTTATGTAAAATATTTTTTATTTTTAGTGAACGAAATCTTTTCAGTGAATTTGTACCAGCTGGTATAATTGAAATTTATAGGTTTAGAAGGAAATTTAGGTTCAAAGTCAGTTCAGGTAAGGTCAAGGCTAAAAGTTAAAGATCCTTCCATCATCAGCTCTGTTCATGACTACCAGAAGTAAATACGTGAATAGCTTCGGAAAAAAACCATGAAACACGTTGGACGTACCTACCTATAAAATTTAAAGGCTTCCCTCGATTTTCATGAGATCCCATAATCAAATCTTGACTGTGGTGACCTCGGGATCACCCCAGGAGTATACTCTATCGAATACGAAAAGAAATTTGAAAATCGGTCCACAATTGGTGGAGTAATCGCTTAACATACACACAAAACACGTTGGACATACCTAAAAATTTAAGGGTTTCCCTCGATTTTTATGGGATCCCATCATCCGATCCTGACTTTGCTGACCTTGGGACCACCCCAGGAGTATACTCTATCGAATATTACTCCATCGAATATTTTACTGAAAATTTGCATTTTCTTTAAAAATGCTAAATAAATTGAAAAATTATGAATTGATTTATTCATAATTTTTCAATTTATTTAGCATTTTTAAAGAAAATGCCAATTTTCAGTAAATATAAAGAAAAATTTTTTCCTTATTTTTTCTTTCTTAATTGATTCATTCATAATTTCAATTTATTCAACATTTTGAAGAAAATGCAAAGTTACTTAGAAAAAAATTGTAAGTTTGCTTTATTCTTAACCAGTTTTCAAGAAATCTGTAGAGATTTCTAAACTGAATGTTGATACGTAGTTATTAACGGTAAATAAAGATTACTTTGGCTTAACAAAGAGTAAGGAAGATCAATAAAGCTAAGAACTTCCTCGGGGTTGGTAAGAGAAGAGCTCGGTGGCCTATAGTTGGTCAACGCGTCAACACAGTATGTTGGAGACGCGGGTTCAAATCCCGCCCGAGAAGATTTTTTATTGATTTATTCATCATGTTTCAATTTGTTTATAATTATTTGTGAGTTCTATAACTTTCAAACAGATGGCGTTGTGAGCTGATTTATCGACACAACACAACTTGGTGATCTAGGTTGGATAACCATTCAGGAGACTGATGGCGTTGTGTTTCGATTTCTCTATTCCACCGTTCTACGTTATATGTATATGTCTATGTTTAAGACATACCGGGTTATTTATTTATTTATTATTTATTAAAGTCAAATTAATATTCACTAATAAAGACAAAAACGTTTTCATACAAAACTATACACAACTCGTAGTATAATTATAACACAGTACATACCGGGTTATTTTTCCAGCAGGAGTCAAATTTTGGGCGCTTGTTTAAACGAGCAAAATGAACAACTTTTGCTATGGCACCAAACTCGAAATCGCCAAAAAAACACCTGTTCCATGCATTTAGGTTTAGTGGATGTTGAACATTTGTATGGAACAGCTGATTTTTTTTCGCGATTTCGAGATTGGTCCCATAGTAAAATATCTTCATTTTGCTTGTTTAAACAAGCATACAAAATTTGGCTCCTGCTGGAAAAATAACCCGGTATGTACTGTGTTATAATTATACTACGAATTGTGTATAGTTTTGTATGAAAACGTTTTTGTCTTTATTAGTGAATATATTAATTTGACTAGATTAGGTAGTTTAGTATAACATTGATGTAACTTACTATAACTACTAAGCCAATGCAACGCATGGCCGGGTCAGCAAGTAATATAAATATTGTAGTCAAGCAAATAATAAACATATCGAGGATTGATAGTGACCCGGTTTATCTCACCGCCAAATGTACCTTAAATACTCTCAGTTGGAGACGAATCACGAACAAATATATATAAAAATATAAATGACATTGATTCCTCCTCTATATTCTCTGTAAATAATTTTTTGTATGTTCACACTTACCTACCTACACATATTTATGAATTATTACAAGTCGCTGGTTTAAAAGACCATAATATTATGATAAAGTGAAGAGGGTGGCGAGAACTGTTATGAAGAGAAACGACCTGTCAAAACAAGAGGTGTTGGCATAACATAACGATCAAAGGGAACTTTCTAACCGCGAAAATATCTTGTATGCTAATCCGAGTATTATACAGGCAGGATTCATTATACAGAGTGGCACATTTAGATCGGTCAGTATGGGTAAGTCTGTAACTACATATAAGACATACAATCGTCTATTCTTAGGAACCATGTCATCGATTTTAGTGACAAGAAAAACTGCATACGTATATTTGAAAAAAAAAATGTTCTCAATTCGGGAATCGAACCCGGTCGTATTGAAAAACATAAGCAGTAAATGTTACTATGAAACATAATATCTGAAATGAATAAATTTTATTTCACATCAAATAACGCAAATAAATTAATTAAAATTATAAAATTTGGATACAAATTCCCCACCAAAAGACACAAAATGCAATAGTAAACGTATTGTTACATAAACAAGTTGCATATTGCTCTGAACAAAGTGATCGATTTTTTGTAATGTACAATTTTTGCCGGCTAGCTCCGGTCTCCACAACGTCCCATACGGAACCACGTTCCAAAAACTGGCATACAAACTGAAATTTTGCATTTGAAGTCGTTGCAGACAAATACTAAGTTGTTTACTTCGATAAGAATACAAGTACGAGTAGGTGATTTTGCCCGTGTTCAGTAAAAATGTAAAAAGTTTTAAGTATAATGATTGCGATGTGATGGAAACTAGTAACTTTATAACGCGCTAATCACATTGACCACGAAAGCTGATTTCGATCAAAAATATCTATTAAGTACCTTACAACAAAAGTTTGCAACCTCCTTGGCCATGGCGAAGTCGATACCTAGCGTCATCATAACAGCTCATATACGTCCCCACCGAAGGGTTTGAGCCTACCCTAAGTTTGGGTGTTTAGGCCTTAGTCAACAACGCTGGCCCAGTGCGGATTGGTCGACTTCACAATCACCTTTGAATTTCTTCGCAGATGTATGCAGGTTGCCTCACGATGTTTTTCTTCACTGTAGAAGCGTCAAACAAATGTACATATGAAATTCGAAAAACGAAAAAGATACTGGTCCATTGCGGTCTCGAACCCCGGATCTCCCGATTGAAAGGCAAGTGCCGAGTCCACAGCGCCACCGACATCTAGCGTATCCAAACCAGAATTGTACGATTAAATCCGTACTCCCTGTAATAAACCCTTCAGCTGGGTGTATTATTGTAAAGCATTCTATGACGTTCTGATGAGTCACGGGCTTCATTATTAGATGTAGTACATAAAACTTTCATCACAATAAACGGCAAACGTCAACATGAGAAAGTGACAAATGTATTTACAGTCTCCCAAAATATCTAATTTCTGCACTTTCCGGACCCAAAATATGAACGAACTTTTTATACAATGTCAACCCTCGTCCGCGGAGAGACTGGGCAAATGATCGATTGACATAGTTGAGGCTTTATCAGGCCAGTTTGAAATTATATCACTTATAAAAATACCCTTATCTTGCACTTGATTCCTTTTCATTTTCACCTATCGAGCATTTTTAGACGTGACTTGGAAAATGTTAGAATCATTTAGAAACAGGGCGACGTTATATCGCCGAATTTGTTCACAGCTGCACCAGAGCTTCTGAACTGGAGTCGACTTGGCATCAACTTTAAACGGAGAGTAAATGACTCACTTTGGTCTTGCTGATGACATTGTAGTTATGGCTGAGACCCTGGATGATTGGGCGCATGCTCGAAGACCACAGTAGAGTTCCCCAACAAGGGCTTTAAATACGAGTAAACAAAGAGAAGACAAAAAATTCAATGGGATTCCTATCTCGTACCCAGTTCCGTGAAGGTTGGAAGCTCTACACTAGAGGTTGTTGACGAGTATGGTTAAAAAAAACCTGGGGCAAATAAACCGATTCGGTCAAGCAGCGTTCAGGAAGCGACAGGAAGTTATGCAACTTATTCTCAGCGCATCGACTGCAGCGTCTCAAGATGAAAGTATCTCGGCTGATATGATGATGGCCTGACTCACAGAACACAGATTCTGTGTTCTGCAGTGTGACCCATAATAAATTCTTCGATCAAATAGCACGTATAGACTAGCAATTTTCACAGCGCGAGTACATCTATCTTACCTATTTTTGGCGCATTGCAGCAGTGCAGGCATCTTCGCTGTGTTCCGGTTTGAATGGTAAGGTTTAATTACTGGATACTGTAGTCAAGTTAGTATTGTATAGCGTGGTCCTTGAGGAAGTTGCGCATCTTACCAGAACAAAAGAGATTGACTGTGGTTCACTCATGGTCATGTGAGCAGTTTATTGTACGAAAAATGTACTAAATGAAGGGAGGAAATGACTTTATGGATTGCCGTCGGATACTATTAGACAAGCAAAATGAACAACTTTTACTATGGGACCAATCTCGAAATCGCGAAAAACAAATCAGCTGTTCCATACATATGATTTGTTCAGGTGCAGGTGGGCCTACCTGCTGTCTAGTGGCTACCACTGGACGAGTTTTAGGTAACCCATCTAGGCCCTTGCCTTGGCATGAAACTTTACATTCCTTATTTCGGGAAAAGATGGACTTTAGAAATTATTTTTAAGAAATTTTTCCATTAACATTCACCTCTAAATCACCTAGTTTTGGGGTTGAAAGTTGTATATGATTTCATTGAAATCGTTTATTTACAAATATCACTTTCATACATAGACGCACAAAAGTACCTATAATGTATTTAAAGACTTACACGCATAGTATGTGCGTTTATTATTGGAAACTGACTTCCGTCACAATTTAGTATGAAACGGCACAATAATGTTCACACACAAAACCAGAACAAATGAGATTTGTATACATACAATAAAGTCACATGCGTCAGTAAAACGCGCAGACTTTTAATGGTTAAACAAACTTACCTTTGTGATGTTTGACCATAATTATACGAGACGTTGCATCCGAAGAGATTTATATATTAACCAGGTAGTCCACTTTCCAATGTACCGGGCACCAAGCACAATTTTAGAGCGAAGACATAAAAATAAAAAGATAGGTAGGTAGTTTTAGTATTATTCACCCGCTTGCGCGATGTTACGTCGTTTGACTCATTCCTTTAGAGCAAAATTTCTCAAAAACATTGGGTATTTATTTGCAACACAGCAAATAATGGGTAGGGAGGGAGTATAAATCTCTTCGGATGCAACGTCTCGTATAATTATGGTCAAACATCACAAAGGTAAGTTTGTTTAACCATTAATTATACCACGACGTTGCATCCTCGAGATTTATATATTAACCAGGTAGGATGTTTAGAGTATTTTGAGAAATTTTTGATTAGAAGTGAGAGAAAAAAGAAAGTTTGTCGTTAATTCGGTATATGTTGACTTTTTTTTATAATTTATAACAAAATCTAAATCAGTGAATAAGAGTTTTATTACGCATGATAGACACTTGATAGAATCTTGATAAGAATTTCCAAGGCACAGAAAATCACCTAAATAATTTATAATAGTAAACTAGACTTCTAAGATAAGATAATATGGGTTTCAAAAGCTTAGTGAAAATGTATGAAGCTGAAGCAAGTGCAAAGGGAAGACATTGAAATTCTTAAGTTATTTGCTCAAATTTAAATCTAAGATAATGTTTCGACGATTAATGCATAGTGGCTAAAAAACAGACATATAAATTGATAGTTCATAACAAGAGTTTCATAGGTGGTGTAACTGGTTGGGGTATTATGGGTGTGATTCCTTTACCACCCTTGACCTTAGAAAAATCAATCCCTAGTTATAATCGAAGTATATCATTTCTCCTGCTTTTCATTTTATTCAAGAAAAATTACGAAATAGTTTCGTTGGAACATATCAAGTGCACGCGACCTTCGAGGTTCCGTTTCCAGCTCGAGATCAAGGCTCAGGACACGCAATACATATTTAGCTATAAATAATAAGGATTCTCCGAATGATTCATCAATTTGTTATAATAATTTAAGTACTTACGCTAATTACCAAGGTACCTTAGGTATATCTTAATTACTTGAATTTTCTTTTTGATTTAGAACAGATTTTATTAAGTTTTTTGGTAGGTAGGATTTTTTTTTTTTTCAAACACATAATATATTCCCAAAATCCGTCTTTTATATTTCCTGTCCCTATTTCATAAAAAAACCTGATAGTAAGCGGCATCTTGGTGGATTAATGAACAATATTTACAGATTTCATGTTATAAATATTCTAGATTTTCACCATAGAAAGTTTCAGATCACTCCTTGGCAAATAACTCACAAAGGCTATTTTCTTTGAATTAATGGTAGTAGTTGTACACAAAATAGGTGCTCTCTCCTCCATATGTTATTTTGTAATCCAACAAATAACAAAATATAACAATTTATTAAAAAATATGTTTGTAAAACCCAGTGTGAGAGCCCCGGGCCATATGATCATAGACATGTTACATATATTTAACCCAACACTGTACTATGAATCTCCAGGGCAGTTCCCTTAAGGCTTGGCTGTCTGGTTTTTCAGTGGAGGAACTAAGAAACAACTAGTATAACAAGGAAAAATTCTGTAGAATTACATATCTAAAACATATAAAATCTAAGGAATTGGAGTACAGTATCATTGACCCGTGATCGCAAGAACTTAAAGTCGAAGGTACGATCCACTAACCACCGTTACGGGGAAGGCTAATCTTAAAAAAAAGAAACAAAACATTTTCATTTGGTGTATTCCATTACCCAGATTTGTACCCAATTTTTAGATATATTAGTTTGATACCGAGATTGATAAAAAATCCCGAACCATTCTGCCCTTTGATTGTATAGATTTCTGTATCTATTATAATATAGGTACCTGATTCTCTTTAATTTAACTTTCAACTCTAAGGATATGATTGTATCTGACTATTATTATGATGGCTGGCTTATGATTGTATTGTTCTCTTATGCTTATGCATAAGGAAACTGTATGTAAACATATAAAGCTTATTATTTCAATAAGTCAAGGATTAAATTTGTTTTCTTTTCCCAAATTTTGACAATTAGCAAGAAAAGAGCATTACAGGTGGGAAATATTATGTTAGTTAGTTTATATATAAATTGATCTAATTCATCATTGCATCATCTTACTGCTCTCATTTAGTATAACTTCTTAATTTCACACGTTTTTCACAATATTTGACTGTGAAAAACGTGAACTTATAGAACGTGAACTTATTGATTTGTATATTTTTAGCATATTTTTAAATTGATGGTATTGTTATGACTATTGTCGAAATAAATGAATTTGAATTTGAATTTGAATTTGAATATAGGTAAACATCTTTGAGATTCGGTTTCTTAAAAAGAAATTTGTAATCCGTTTTACCCGTTACAACTCATAAGAGAACTGGATCGATTGTTTTTTTTTTTTTTTTTGGTGTGAATAAAATATTTTCATTTAAGTACCAAAATAATAATAAGTTTTTTTTTTATTATGTTTTGATCGGCGCCTTTGGTCGAGACATCGTTGTCTGATATCGATCTACTACAGGTGGTTTCCTCGCAGACTAATGGTACGAGTGACTCCACGCCTAACCACGTCTCTGCGTGCGTGGCATTTGACGCGGTGGAGCTTTGCAGTTTCCCTGCTGGCTGACTGAAGGCCTATTAGAAGAAGAAGTACTCGCCGCTGGAACTTTCTTGATTTGGAGTCGATATTTCTGCCAACTTCGATGCTTTAATTTTATTAGTGAGATTCCCGCCAAAGAGAAATGAATCACTTCGTACACGTGCAATATCTTTTTAAACTTATAATCTAATGAATACATTATTAATTTCCTTCGATTAAGCGTGTTTTTATAATGAAGGTCCAATATAAGCTGATTTCTTTGAGTAACACAGCAGTGATTTCAGGATTCGATTTGGGTGTTTTAACTAATTGAAAGTTTTCAGGTATGAAGATGTTGCCCTCTAACTCTTTCTTTTAATCCTTATTTAAGCCTCCGCACAATATATGACCCCAACGTTCAGAGATTTCATCCTGGATTTTTGTTTCGAAATGCTCGTGTTTCCCTTTTGAGGTCCCTAAGACCTCTAAAATATTCTCAAATAAATTGGTTGCTAGAGGGTTAACATCATTTACACGTACCTGAGAGCTAGTGGGTGGTATGGGACACTTGGCTGATGCTTCTGATACCATCACCTGTACATTACTAGGTTGTCACTCATTACAAGTTTCAGTCACATGAACCACTGACTGAACATATAGGATGTATGATAACACACTGAAGCCAATTCATCCTCTCCATAGATTTTTATTTTATTTTATTTAACAAAATGTACTATTATAAACATAAACACAAAACTACGAAGTAGTTTGTCGGCGAGTAACATTAGTAATATTCTGCGAGGCGAGTCATATTCTGCGAGGCTATCCTCAGCCTGTGTACTAATATATATGACCAAAAAACATGACTACAATCGCATCGTAGTACCATTCTCTATATTGTGGTAGTACTGTGCGCGACTATGATCGCATCATAGTACAAAGGCACACTGTTCTATTAAAAAATAAAGAAATAATAACATTCCGTTGAATAAATAACCTAGGTCATGCTCACACCATGACAGGAAGTGCTGTGGTCGAGACCGTAATCGCGTCACGGTACTAATAAATATGACCAAAAACATGACTACAATCGCGTCGTAGTACTGTGCGTGACTATAATCTCGTCATAGTACCAAGGCACACTGTTCTATAAAATATAAAGAAATAATAACATTCTGTTGAAAAAATAAGCTAGGTCATTATCGCATCATGACACGAAGCGTTGTGATCGAGACCGTGATCGCGTCACGGTACCAATAAATCTGACCAAAAAACATGACTACAATCGCATCGTAGTACTGTGCGTGACTATAATCGCATCATAGTTCCAAGGCACACTGTTCTATAAATATAAAGAAATAATAACACTTAAACACGTGTACAAGGCGTGTTTCAAAGTGCCGATTCACGGTTCTTTAGTAATTATGAATTATTGCTTGAATAGACGTTTATTTGGTACAAAAAATACAACACACAATGTAACAAAAAAATATAAATATATATTCAGATAGATTTTAGGCCAAATAGGCCCCGCATGCAGAGGCACAGAGTGCTTTGACGCTTTGACGTGTATTCTGCGGATACCATTTTATTTAACACTGTATACAGAATATTTTCTAATTAAACAGTAACGTTAGGCAATGCGCAAATAGCAAGGCTCTTTTTGTTGCTCAATAAATTTCAAAATGAAATTAATTAGTGAGCTAAATATAATCTACTGATTCGAACAAACACGAAATAAAGTTTTGCTTTAAACGAACGAAATGCAAAGATGAGAACGTGTCGAAAAAATAATACAATATAATAAACAATAAACACTTATAATTTAAACTTACATAGGTACTTCCAGCACCATCAAAATGCTCGCAGCGGCGGCGGCGGTGACGCAAACGTTTCTCTAGTTTACGAATCTTTTCCTTAATATATTGCTTAGAATACTTACGTTTTCATTTACACATATTGATATCTATAACAACTACACAACACACTAAAAATAAAGTTATAAAATAATAAAACTTTGATCTTTAATATTCCGATGCTGTGATGCCCGCACAAAGAAAGCGAATGAGTCAAACGACGTAACATCGCGCAAGCGGGTGAATAATACTAAAACTACCTACCTATCTTTTTATTTTTATGTCTTCGCTCTAAAATTGTGCTTGGTGCCCGGTACATTGGAAAGTGGACTACCTGGTTAATATATAAATCTCGAGGATGCAACGTCGTGGTATAACGTTATATTCTTTGACGTTGGTTCAGTGCGGGTTGGCGAGGGGGCTCCAGAGCTTGGTCGGCGAGGGGGACCGCGAGCTTGGGTAGGTTGGAGCCCGAATATAAACAATGAAAGAAAACAAAACCAAATCTGTCTCACTTACAGCCTTTGTAATCCCAGCAGATCTCCGCACTGTTTTTTACTCGTGACTTGCGGCTTATGCAGTAAACTTTTAATTACATATTTTCTTCGTAACATAATATCTACGTTAATACGATCAGCGAATTAAAATTTTATCGAAATAATATAGACTACTACAGAGGTCAAATTATTATAATAGTGTGTTCTGTGAAAAACTACACACGCTCACTAGTTTCACTCCACGGGGATGGTCTGTAAACTATCCATACCGTCAAAGAAAAAGGTCCCTTGTTGCCAGACGTCCCGATTTTGGCGGGAGGTCCAGATTTTTAAATCAAAATTAAATGTCCCGCGCGGGACAGGCTCAGTCCCGCTTTTTAGGGATAACTCTGCCGTGCGTTCAGCGTGCTGAAAAAGCACGGCAAGCAAGCTACTTCTGATAAGTCTCTTGCAGCCATTCTTCTTATCAGCTAAAAGATATCTTGAATTGATGGTAGTAATTGGACGATTCAAAAGAACTTTCTATCATGTCACATTTGAATAAAGATTATTTTGATTGTGATTTTGTGATTGCAGTGTTATTTTAACTCTTTAGTAAGAATTAAAGTCGTATATAAAAACTTTAACACAGCATAATAACCTTATTACAAATCAATTCCAGAACCGGTACTCTGAAGGCGTCCTGTGCCTGTCACATACCGTATAGTCGACCAAGAAACACAATGACGTAACCATTGGTAAATTACATATAATTTCTTCTTTCCTTAACCTACTTGTATGCTGCGCCATAACAACCCGGTCTTCCTAGCCATGATCATGCGGAAATCGGGCGCCTTGTCCGGCGACAATGGATATCATTAGATATTATCGTCGGCTATTAGGAACACCCTATCCATGTATGATTATACGGGGAAGGAAGAAGTCATATCAAACACAATATTATCATATACTAGATGACTCCAGTGACCGATTTCGTCTCGGTAGTTTTTCAGAGATAAAAATTATTCTATTAGTAAAATGCGGTTATAAATCATGTCTATGTCAAATCCCTGCTTAATATTTTAAATGCGAATGCGAAAGTTACTCTGTCTCTTACGCTTTCACACTTAAGCCGCTGATTAATTTTAATTGAATTTGATATACTTAGAGATAGTTTAAGCCCTGAAGGAGGATATAGGCAATTTTTAATCTCGAATTCAACGAGTTCCCTAAGGAATGCGTGACATGATCGTACATAATCGTTATCGCGAGATAGCACTGAATTTCAATACCTAAAAGTCGAATCATACAACTTTATAATAATAGTAAAGTAATAGTATAGGTAGGATGAATTTTCTCACGATTTCCTTTCCCGACTTCATACCGAAAAACAAAAAATCAATGGCATAAAGCACGTGGGTTCCTTGGTATATAGGAGGGCGTTCTACATGGTTCAATGTTTGATTTTTTCCTACAACATGCAGTATAGCGATGATTGTAACAACACCATCAGAGAGACATGGTGTATCGTTACTATCATATTCCCGTGATATAGACCTGTTTCTAATTATTTTGAAATGGTACAAATCGCGGAAGTCTAAAAACTTTGATAACACAATTAGAAGTTATACGCGTGTCTAAAGGCACTTTGCAGCACTGCTTTCTTACCACGATCGCACGAATAATTGGTTGAACACCCAATTTCATTGAAATTATTTGTGAAATTACACGAAACGAAAAACACAATAAAAAAATGTTATAAATCTGAGAAAACAGGATTAAATTATAACTTTAGATAAGGAAGAATCAGAATAGATAAAATTAGATATTCATTTAGACGACTAAACAAAATATAAACATGATTTAAGATCTAATACAAGAAACAATTGCGTGCATACATAGCGTAGTAATGTGCTAAAAGACACATCGGCAAGGTCAGCTTGTGCACACGAACGTTGACCTAAGCGTGTGTCAAGTTTAACCGGCCATGATGATTCACGCCACATAAATAAGGATATCAATCCCACGGCCCTGACAACTGTGACTGCTTCCGAAACATTGAGATCATATTCGACAAATCTACGAAGACATACGACCGGTTGCAATATCCTATTTATATGGATTTGTTTACTGGAGATAGAATTTTGACGTATTTTGTATGGAGGTTCGAAGTTTAACCAATTTGTTTTATTTAAATCGAAGTGCCCAGTAACAAGATGCAAGACAATCACGATTTTCTAGAAAATCTAAAAAGAATAAGGTATAATACTTCCCTTAAAGTCAGACAGTCAGGAAGTGGGTAATTGTCAACCAGTCATTACATTACAAACTTTATTGATCTAATGCTTCCTATTGGAAAACTGAGATGTTAATTTAATCAATTACTTAATATACGAAGCTTAAATGTAATTGTTTATGTATGCATCTAGGTCAATATTTCCTAAGCCTATACATGATAATTATCTTAAACGATGTGATCGTATGACAATATATTAAAATTACTTCCTTTAGACATAATTTTATGGATGCTGTAACAGGAAATATTTGTTCATGATCGGGTAAAGTAATTTGTCAAAATGTTTTTAGTAGTCACGTTCGATTAATATATCTAACTGTACATAGTAAATAGAAAAAATAAATTACAAAAATATATCAATACTAACTTTACGAGAGTCGATTTCAACTGTTTTGTTACTTCATGTGATTATTCGCATAAGGACAGATTCTCAAAAAGACAGATTCTCAAAAAGACAGAAATGGTACAGTTGCACACACCCTCACATAGTAGAAATTAGGTATGTTTGTTTTTATTAATTGATTAAAGGATCAACCTATGAAAGTGAGTGTCCCCTCAAAGTGACCCATCAATCAGCTCATTTTGTGTAAGTGCTTTATAAAGAGGAATTTTGGAAAAGCTTTCCAGCAATATGTTGGGGTTTAAGGTACGAGTAGTTATGCTTGCAGCTACAGATGGGCAAAATAATTGACTTATATGAAAGAAGGCCTGTTTTGTCATGTGGAGTTTTGCGTTGGGATATCACAGATATTGGTAAAAAAATGCGAAATAATAGATAGGTTACATTTCCAGTCATAAATCAAGAAATTACGAATTTTTCGACTAAGCCCTAATCGCCCTAACATAACTAGTTAGGGTAGGCTCGTGCCCCTCGGGGTGCGATGTCGGACAACCTCCTTGTGGTGCACCCTGGGCAACCCGGCAGATTTTCTGCCGCGGGCTAATAGTCTGACGAGAGGACCCCTATGGAGGGGGGGGCGTGGGATGGCTGGGCTTAGCTCGGCGGGTCACTTCGTGTGGCCACCCGCTTCATGCGGGGAAGGGCGAAGTCCCCTCTTCTTATGTTAAGAAGAGGTGTGGCTTTCGTTGGAAGCCGATTCCGGCGGCTACCTTTTGTAGTAGCGAGGTTGAGGCAAATTTCTCGCCGTGGCGCTTCGTGCCCGTTGGGGATTTCCTCGACCTTCGGCTCACCTGCGCGGCGGTGGATCCAGTGGGATCTGCCGTCGGGCAACCCGTTACCCGCACTGAGCGGGCCGGGGGCCCGGCGCACTGAGCGTGCGTCGGGCCGCGTGGAAGACAACCACAATAAAAACCAATTCGGGGTGTAGAGTGGCGCAATTGTGTGCCGCTCCACAAAGCAGCAGAGCTAGGCGGAGAGTCCGGCGACGGAAATGTCACGGGCAGGGGGTCAGCGGGAACAAGGCCTGGCTGTACTCCCCGTCCCCCTGTCTTGTGACGGACGGAGAGCTGCTGGGGGGTGGGGGGGGGGGTTTAGTGGGTAGGCCCGGGCCGAGTACGGTCTGGGGAGTCCCACATATCGAACCAACCCACGAGGAATGCGTAAGTAAATGCATTTTCCCCCCTCCCAAAAAAAAAGGCTCGTGCCCCTCGGTGGAGACGTATATGAGCTGTGATGATGATGATGACTGTCAAAGGAGAAGCAGTTTTATTAGACGCGGAGTAAAATAATAATGGGGTAGGGCTACACAAGCAGGCCTAATTAACGAAGATAACAGCAATATTGTGGTTGCATAATAAAAACTGGAAATGATGCGAATGGTACAGTAAGCTTTACCGAACACATTTACACTACGAAAACCGCCGCTATTACGATCGACATAAGAACGATCCAAAGGTCAAACAGTATAGCTTGACAAGGAGCTTACTGTACTCATAATTATAGATAAGTATAATTTGGTCAATGACAGGTCATCTCAACTTCCGTCATATTACATTCGAGCGATCATAAGTTTATTATAGACGGTGTAACAAAAATCCCCGTAAGGCGTAAAGGGGGTTAAATGCTTCCTTATAAAGTGTCCATTTACAATATTTGAAAACCTAACTTGTTCGCCAACTAGCGAGTGTAAAACCCGCGAGTAGGCACGCTCCACCTTAGTCCCCACCACTGCTTACCATCAGGCAAGATGGGGACAAGTGCCTACCCATAAACTATTAAAAAAAAAGAGTGCGCGCGAGTTTTACAAAACTGCAGCTTAAGATCGATCTCAACTTTGAGACGCGTTTATTAATACGAGCCTTTAGTCTTTTAGTATCAGTTAATGATTAGAAAGAAAGAAAGAAAGAAAGAATCTTTATTTGCAAGAATATGGTAAATATAGGTTCTTACAGTTTGGTTCCATCATATTCTGTCGAATTTATCAACGTGCAAATGTCATGGGTATTATGTCGGCGTTAAAAATGTTATAATTATTGTTAAGCAATGTCAAAAATAAATCAATGCTATGTTACAAATGTCAAAAATATAAATTTTATGTCAGAGATAAATGTTTGTCAATTCTAAACCCAAGCAATATCAAATTAGTGTTCATAATAACATTTTAAAGAATTCAAACTCAATACAATAATAGTCAACAATGAAAAAAAAAATTAAAACTGTTCAGATAAGTACTCTCCAACACTGTAATATCCTTTAGACAACAACATGTTAAATAAAGCCTTTTTAAATTTCGAGAATGTGAGATTTGTGATATCCGTCGGTAGTTTATTGAAGATTCTGATCGCCATGCAATATGAATTTTTAGAAACGATTCTTAACCTTTGATATGGTGTATATAGACTATTACCTTTTCTACCTCTGTACACGTGTAAATCGCAATTCATTTAAATAAGTGAATGTACTTTTTCACAAATAAACACATCTCAAAAATGTATAGACTAGGAAGTGGCAAAATTCCCAATGCCTTAAATAATGGCCTGCAGCTAGTAAGAAAGTCTACATCGTATATAGCTCTTATACATTTTTTTTGGACTTTAAAAAGGACGTCTAGATTTACTGAGTTTCCCCACAGCACGAGACCATAACGCAATAGTGACGCTACGTATCCATGATAGGCAGATATTACAGCCTCTTTTGATACAATCTGTGTTATTCTTCTTAGGGCATATACAAATCTATCAAGTTTGATTGCTATCATGTCAATATGAGACTTCCAGTTACAGAATTAACCGCCGAAAAAAAATCATATAATTTTTCATTGATGTGCAAACTCTATTTCAGTACAATCAAAGAGTAAACTACGCAGAATCACAGGTATGGTGCTCCTGTTCTCTAACGTGACAGACAGCTTACTAAGGTTGACAAAACTGTCTCCAGGGGATGTGTTCGAGGAATGGCTAGTCCGATCCGGAACGTGCCTCCATGGGGTTGGAAGTTTCTGGAGGGTGGTTTAGCCAGGCATGGGGTTTATACCCGAGGTACATCCATGGGGCGGCCTTGTCAGCTTTTCAGTCTCTTGTCGAATCGTAAAGAGATTCCCCCGTCCAAAAATGTTTGGCTTTGATAATTTATAAATTTTTAACCGACTTCAAAAAGGAGGAGGTTCTCAATTCGATGCGTATGTTTTTTTTTGTGTGAATGTTACGCGATTACTCCGTAAATTGTAGACCGATTTTCAAAATTATTTTTGTATTCGATAGAGTATACTCCTCGGACGGTCCCAAGGTCAGGATAGGATCATGGGTTCCCATTAAAATCGCGGGTAACCCTTAAATTGAATGATGATCTAGAAAGTCTTAAAATTTGGCACCGACTTCAATATAGAAGTGTGATGTTGTCTCTACCTATTGTTATATAATTTTTAACTTTTCAGTATCTTTGAAGTCGTTTTTTATTGTTGTAAAATACGTTTTAATTTTTATCTTGCGGTGCGTAACGGTGTTTTTAACTTGATGGTGAGTTATGGCGAAACGTATAGTTCGCGAGCACAGCTAGTAGCTACAGAACAAGCTAAATAAACTAATAGATGAAGCTCCACACTCCGATGACCGAATGACAATATTCAAGTTTATCAAATTTTATTTATTACCTTCAATTTAATAGATAGCCTATAAAACCACATTTTATCGGAGCACAAGCCTCGTTGATTGAATAAAAATCATGCGAGCGCGCACGCTTAATGGATGAGCCTTAATTACTTTAAATTAAATATTCCGGCCACGATGTCAACACGGTCGCGTTTAAACTTGTAAACAAGTTGAGGGGGTCGATTCTTCACTAAACGCGTCCTCATCCCAGTTACACTACCAACTACCTACTTGCCCCCTAATCATGATCGCCCAAATCAATATTAAAACCGCATTGAGAGCGGCAAGCGGCAAGAGCGGTGTCCGTTTTAGTATTGTATTAAATACTTAAATAAATAAAAATAAAATTAATTTATTTCAGACACAGAGTCCATATAAATTTTATGAAATTAATAAATTAAAAACAAATTACAATTAAATTAAAATCATATTAAATCAAATGAAGTCAATCAAAATTAAATCAGAATTAAATTACAAATTAAAAGTAAAATCAATATTAAATTAAGAAAACTAAATACAATCACAAGCATTACACAAAAAAATACATTAAATTAAATTGAACAGACATTACATACATAAAAATTACATTAAATTCAATATACGTGCCTAATTACTATGTTATGTCAATTTTCACTCCCTACCTTGCATCAGTCAGACAGTCTCATAAGTATATTGTAATCATAAAATGCAATCTATTAGATTAAAAAAATGGTATTCTATAATGATTTCGACGTACGGTATTAACCTTGCTATAAGCCGTCATGGTAGGGCGCCTGGAATTTATCCTTTACCTATAAAAGGGGAGAGGGGTTTGTTCCGTCCCCCATCAAGATAGCTCATTGTGGGTTGGTGGAGCGCCTCGTTCGACTTGGAAGGCAGAGTGCAACCAACCGCATTTCTTCAGACATGTCCGGACTTTTGACGTTTTGATTTGTCCGTATATAAAACACCTACAGCACATATAGCTCTTGTGAAATTTGCAACAAATCTGCGACCCCCGCAAGAACCACAGTGTACGTTGCCAATTTGTGACATAAGATGTAAATTCACGGTACCCAGTAATTTCACTGCCATATCTTACCCTTCAAACCGGAACACAGCAATGCAAGCACTGCTGCTTTGGATGTGGATGAGCATCATTAAACGTTGACATTTTAACGCTAAGGTCTGTTTTAGTTGGCCATTTCATGAACATGAAATACAACCATTTTAAGAAACGGCCGGCCACATCATGAAATGGTAAATTTTACGATATCGCCACGACATTAAATACACTCACAATACTTATATTTAATTCTGTGTTGGCTAAGTCGTATCCAGTTCGATGGTGATCGGTCTGATACGGAATTCGATTATACGACAATGACTGAAAAGTCAATGTGCGTCAAATTAATTTACCAACACGTGTTCATATCACCACCCACGGGTTCTTCCGTGTAAAGTTCAAGCCGAAGGGCAGCTGTTATGAATCCATCCACGACACTTCCGGCCTGCAGTCGGAAGCGGCGTGATTCGATAGACAATATGGGCTCGAATGTAGGGCGTGTGCCCTTGCCCGCCTTTTCTGTATGTCTAAAGATAGTTTGTTCTAGAATTAAATATGGCTGCGGATAGATAGCGGATAGACTAGCTTTCCATCCGTGATTTGCGTGCGTAATATTTTTATGGTAAAGAATCACGTTTCAGATGAAAAAAGCACAATGTTCGATGTTGCACAATGTTCAAAAAGCACGATGAAAAAAGCACAAACAATATTTTCTTTTGTTTTAGTGTGTTTTACTTAAGTGGCTATTACACAACCCGATATTTAAGGAACCAATCTGCTGGATGGGCGTGGTCTCTAGATTGGCGTGTGTAAATTATGACTACCATTATTCTGATTATAAAAGCAGAATGTAAATAATATTTTTTTATCTTTCATGGCGAGCGGTAATCCGAGACTCGACCTAGTGACAGGGGTCACGATTCTCAGCATTGAGGGACCGACTGAAGAGAGAGATCTTTTTAGTGTGTGCCATTGAAAATGAACGAAAAGTTTTATAAGTACTTAAGTGGCTATTACACGACCCGATATCAAAGGATCATATCTGCAGGTTTTGTGTGTCATTTTTTTCATAATATCATGGTAAAACTATGTATGTTCACGCTCGAGGAAGAGCGAGTGGCAACACTGCATTTGTGGTCTGTGCAGTGAGAGCTTTTTTTTTGGCGGCCGGCCGCATGTGGCATGTCAGTTGAGTTGAGTCGAAATGTCACGACATTGAATTAGGTTAGGATGATGTCCGGGCATCCATAAAATATAATACACAGTATATAACTAGCAAATTGTATTTTGCGCGGCGCACCTAATATCGGGGTGCGAAAGCCCGCTTTGTGTTGTGCAACGGTGTCAAAATCGCGTGTGTGAGCCGTGGTGGCCTAATAGGCATTTGTAGTGCTCCGGTCTCCACCGGTGGATCCACTGCAGAACTTCAGGAGCCGCGACTTCCTTCGAGCTAGCTCAGGAAGTCCACCGGCTACGGAGGAGACGGACGGAGACAATTGGAATCGGGGTAAGCCACAATGCTTTCTATGAGCTGGTAGTAGGGTACAAAATTCAGCAATACAAGTCGGCGAAACGCCGACGTGGTGGTGTCTACCTTGGGCACCACCATCTCTTGGTAGCAGAGCGTGGTTTTTAGATTTGAGTGGTTCTTAGATTTGAGTATTTGATTAGTATTGTACAATTAATATTGTAATCTTGTTGGTTGTCCAAACGGGCAATACGTAATAATTGGTTTTGATTGCTGATTTTAAACCGACTACCAGCTCATTTGTGGACCGATCTCCTTAACTAATTGTCATTGTATATGAAAAATTGAGGTTAAATGTCTTTTGTTGTTCTAGTTAAGTTCTAGCATTTACCTACATTTGATTTTGGTTTGTTTTTTCATATCTTTGTTTTGCCCTTGACTATTTTGTTTGTTAAGTTGTAAACTTATACTTGAATTTGATTTGTTTAAAAAATTTTTTGCTGCTAAATGACTTTGCTGTTGTTGTAATACACTATATTGCTGTGTTAAGTTTTAGCATTTCCATTTGATTTTGTTTTGTTTGCCTCTGAATATTATGTTTGTTAAGTTATTGACTTAATACTTGATTTTAATTTGTTTGAAAAATCCTGTTGTTAAATGCCTTTGTTGTTCTAGTTAAGTTCTAGCATTTACACTTGATTTTGGTTTGTTTATATATTTTGTTCTGCCTTTGAAGTTCCTCCCGATCTGTTTTATTGTCCGCGGTTGTCGGTCTGTTTGTCCGTGTATTATTATAGTGTTTATTAATTTTGGTGCAAAATGGTCCCGCCAGTCAGCCCGCTTAGTGGTGCCCGCGCGGGTGCACAAAAGATTTTGAGATGGTTTGCTAGTGCCGTCGCTTTGGTAGACCGACCAGACCGAGAACAGGCCTTGTTAATTCGGCATGAGGGAGTACCTGCTCGCTTGAAGGAATTGGAGCAGCTTTTTGTTGTTCATCAACAATATTTGCTCGACCACCCAGCCGAGGGTGCCGCTGAGTTGCGGGCAGTCGACCAATTTAATGCCGATTATGATCAGTGTTTTGAACAGGCGGATGTGATCATAAACAAGGCTCAGGCTATCCTATTCGCCCGGAGGGGTGAGTCGTGCACGCCCGGGGAGGTCAAGCCTACCCCGGCCGGCTTGCTGGGCAGACTGCCCACTTTAGACATCCCAACCTTTGATGGGAACCTGGCTTCTTGGATGGGGTTCATTAACCTCTTTGATAGCCTGGTTCACTCGAGGGACGACCTGTTCCCTAGCCAGAAATTGGCCTATTTGCTCTCTGCCTTACGTGGAGAGGCTGGTGTGCTTGTCCAGCATCTACCTGTCAACGATGACAGTTATGATATTGCAAGGGCGTTGTTGACCGCCCGGTATCAGAATGTTCGCTTGCTAGCGGACACACATGTGGCTGCCATTTTAGGGCTGCCACGAGTATCGCGGGTCTCCTCATTGAGGAAGGAGATTTTGAACCCGCTGCTAAGCGCTATTAACGCGCTCAAACGACTTGATCTACCGGTGGACCAGTGGTCCTTTATTTTGCTCCACCTCATCCTCGATAAGCTTCCCATGGAGATGAAGGGGCGCTTTGAACAAAGGTATGGGGGCAATAGTGCCTCGTACCTCCCCCCCCCTTCTCGGATCTCCTCAGATTTTTGGAGGATGAGTGTCGGATGACCGACCACTTGGATCTGGCTCCTATACCGGGACCGAGTACAGGCCGCTATGAGGCGACCCGGGCAGCGCCACGGAGAGAGCGCCGCCCGTACAAGCAGTATACTGCAGTGCGGCAGAGCTCTCCACACGGGGAGAGGCCGAGGCCTTGCAAGTGTTGCAAGCGGGATGGCCATCGTTTGCCGGCCTGTCCCAAATTTGTTGGCCTACGCACCGAGGGGCGTAGAAATATGGCCAAGCAGCGGAATTGGTGCTACCGCTGCCTGGGGGCTCATATGGCATCGGCTTGCCCCCACCCACGAGATTGCCATTGTTGTGGAGGGGCCCATCACCCCCTTTTGTGCTTCGACAATAGAGACACTCGTGAGGTGGTGAGAGAGAGGGACTCGCACACGGGCGGGGGCCCTCCTAGGTCACCCACATCTCCGAGGAGATCGGAGGGGCGTGCCACCCCTCCGCGGAGATTGGAGAGGCGCCCCCCCTCCCGTGAGAGGATTGGGCGCCCCACCCCCCCTACGGGCGGGGGGGATCGACGCGCCGTTTATGAGGCGCCACCGCGGGATTGTGCCGCGGTTATTAGGGAGCCACGTCGGGAGCCGATACGCTTCTCTCCCCCTCTGATGGAGAGACCCCGGTTGTCACGGGCTCCCCCAACTTTTGCCCATCATGGGCACCGCCCGGCCCCTCGATGCAGCTTTGGTCGGGGTGTGTACATGCCGGATTAGGACCCGCTCGAGCGCCTTGAGCGCCCTATTCCTCCGCCGCGCACGCATTTTTCTTCGGACCCCCCTTCCCCCCCGTTGCGGGGAATGCGGGAGGATTTTCACTAAACCAACTGTCGGCTGCAACCCCCCCACAGGAGCAGGTGCTGTTACCAACAGCCTCCGTACAGGTGTGGGGCCCGAGGGGCACCTTTGTTTTAGTTCGCGCCCTTTTGGATACGGGAGCTCAGGGTTGCATTGCCTCCAGCTGGCTGGTCCGGCAGTTGAGTTTGAACACATCTCCATACCTTGAATCGGTACGAGGAATCGGAGACCTGCGGATCCCGGATCCGATCGGTCAGGTTTTGTTCTCCTTCTCCCCCCACTTCTCTTCAGCGCCCAAAATTGGCGCTACCGCGATTGTTTATGAGAAGGTTGTTGGTCAGCTTCCGCAACAGCACGTTTCGCGCGCTGTCGTTGATGCGACATCAGGATTGACCTTGGCTGACCCTTCCTTCCACCGAACCGGTCCGATTCACTTATTGCTCGGTCGGCACTGAGTATTCTAGGCCGCGTGTATTGTGGGAAGAGGAGAGAGTTACAGAAGGGTGGGCTGGTAGCCTTATCCACATCGCTTGGGTTTGTAGTGATGGGACCAGTTAGGCATAACCCACCATCTCCATCGGTGGACAGTTACATAACTGTTAGCTCCACCTTATCGGATGTCCTTCAACGGTTTTGGGAGGTGGAAGAGCCACCTACCGTGAAGCGAGTGAACCCCTTGGACGAGGAGTGTGAGTTGTTCTACCAGAACAATACAGGTCGCCTTCACTCGGGACGGCTGATCACTCGTTTGCCCTTTTTGTCAGTTCGCCCCTCACTTGGCAGCTCCCGGCCGTTGGCCGAGAAGCGGCTGCTGTCCATGGAGCGTCGTATGAGTAGGAACTCCGACCTCAAACAGAAGTATGTCGACTTCATGCGAGAATATGAGCAACTGGGGCACATGTCGGTCTCGCGACTGGACTGGCGAAACGAGGAACATAATTTTCTTCCTCACCACGCGGTTTTGAAACCTTCCACTGGGAAGATACGCGTTGTTTTTGATGGGTCAGCTCCTACGTCTACCGGAGTTTCGCTGAATCAATGTCTGCATGCTGGACCGAAGTTGCACCACGAGGTGGGCGATGTATTGACCAACTTCCGTCGCCATGCCGTCGTCTTTGTGACCGATATCCGGATGATGTTTCGGCAGACTGTGATTCACCCGGACGATAGACGATATCAGCTCATATTATGGAGAGAGGATCCCAGGGATCCCATGCTGGTCTACGAGCTGAACACCAATACATACGGTTTGCGTTCGAGCCCCTTTGTGGCAATTCGCTCACTTGTGGAACTCGCTGAACGTGAGCGGTTACGATACCCTCGCGCATCCTTGGTTCTCAAGGAGGATGCATTTGTTGATGATATTTGTACGGGCTCCTCTAGTGTCGAGGAAGCCTTGATTTTGCGAGATGAACTAATTGCTCTTCTCGGGGCTGGTTATGAACTGAGGAAGTGGATGTTCAACTCACCTCAGCTTTTGTGTGACTTGCCAGACGACCACCAGCAGGAGCCTCATATTTTTGAGAATGCCAACACTCCAGATTTACTGTCTGTTTTGGGAGTGCAATACAGACCTGTCCAGGACACGTTCACCTATCGATTGGAGCTGCCAAGCCCCAAGGTCTGGACGAAACGGTTAGTTTTGTCTACAGTGGCTCGTACCTTTGACCCAAATGGCTGGATTAGTCCCGTAGTGTTTTGGATGAAGTGCTTCCTACAGGAACTTTGGTCAGCCGAATCGTCGTGGGATGAGCCCCTCTCGGGCCGTTTGCTGCGAGATTGGGAGTCCTTCATGTCGACATATACTGCCTAAGGGACGGTTTACGGCCAGCCTTCATGGCTTTTGTGACGCGTCTGAGAGTGGATACGCAGCCGTCGTATATATCCGGACGGTCGATGATAGAGGAGCTGTTAAGCTCCACTTGCTAATTGCTAAGAGTAAGGTTGCTCCACTTCGGACTCGATTAACGATTCCGAAGTTAGAATTGTCTGGAGCTACTCTTCTGGTTCGGTTGATGAACCACGTTGTTGACACCCTGGGACGTAGTGTGGACTTTGAGTCGCTCTTTGCTTGGTCCGACAGTCAGGTTGTCCTGTGTTGGATTAAGAACTCCGTCCACTCCCTGGAAGTATTTGTGGCCAATCGGGTATCCCAAATACAGGCCTCGAAGGCCACGTTGATTTGGCGCCACGTGCCAGGTGAAATAAACCCTGCTGACTGTGCATCACGTGGCAGCGAAGCCTCTCAGCTTATTGACCACACTCTGTGGTGGGGTCCCGAATGGTTGTTACAGCCGTCCTGGCCTTCCACACCAGCTGTGGTGAAGGTACCAAATCCGGGCTTGCGTGTTCACGCTGTCGAGACTATGGCGGCTCCAGAGCGGGAATTTTTATTAGACCGCTACAGTTCTCTGGACAAGTTGCTCGGCGTGACCGCTTGGATAAGAAGATTTATACGAAATTGTCGCCGGCCTCAGGACAAAGATTTGTGTCCGGTCCTCTCTCCGCAGGAGCGCCAAGATGCTCTTTTGCATTGGGTGCGTATGACCCAGTCTAGAGCGTTTGAACCGGAACTTAAGATTTTCCGTACCGGGACGTCCAAATTGAAGGGACCCTTGGTGCGTTTGACTCCCTTTCTGGATGATAAGGGATTGTTGCGTGTAGGAGGCCGATTGAGGCACGCTAACTTGCCTTATAGATCACGTCATCCCCTGTTGCTCCCCCAGGACGGACCATTGGTGCGATTGTTGATCATTGATCGCCATGTGAAGAATGCTCGCTCATGCCGGATGTAATGCATTGACCGCGCTCCTCCAACGGGAGTTTTGGATTTTGTCAGCGCGAAGAATAATCCGATCTGTTATATTTCGATGTCTGCCCTGCTATCGTTTACGCCCCGAGACGATGCAGCCCCAAATGGGTGATTTGCCTGCTGATCGTGTGAATGAATCGATGACCTTCTTAGGAGTTGGAACTGATTTTGCGGGACCATTCACTATAAAAACGTCGCGACTCCGTAATGCTAAGACTGAAAAGGCTTACTTGTGTGTGTTTGTTTGTTTGGCCACTAAAGCCGTTCATTTGGAGGTGGTGAGTGCGCTCACCATGGACGCTTTCTTAGCAGCGTTAGGCAGATTTGTCTCCCGCCGGGGACTGCCTTCTCTAATTCGGTCCGATTGTGAGACGAACTTCAAGGGCACTGATAGACATATAAGAGAAGTTTGTGAATTTGTAGATAAAAATAATATTGAGATCGGATCCACACTCTCCCGTAGGGGGGTAACATGGCGATACTCCCCGCCGTCTTGCCCTCACTGGGGAGGGATTTTTGAATCTGTTGTAAAGGCCGCCAAGACTCACCTTCGCCGCGTTATTGGGGAGACTATTCTCACGTTCGAGGAACTCGCGACGGTGTTTCATAAGATTGAGGCGGTTCTCAACTCGCGTCCGTTATGTCCGTTGTCTACCGACGCGAACGATTTGCAGGCCCTCACGCCGGGCCATTTCTTGATAGGCAGACCACTTAACGCCCTGCCCGAGTATCCTTATAGAGATGTCAATCCAGGACGCCTTTCGCGGTTTGAGTTGCTCCAGCAGCTTACCCAGAGCTTCTGGCGCCGCTGGCACCTTGAATATTTACACATTTTGCAACAGCGCGTTAAGTGGTCAGATAAGATAAACCCACCGAGGGTTGTAGACCTCGTGTTAGTGAAGGACCCAAACCTGCCACCCTTACGTTGGCGTCGCGGACGCATTGTCCAACTTACTCTAGGGTCTGATGGTGTGCCCAGGTTTGCCGAGGTCCTAGTTGGGGATTCTGTTTTGAAGCGCGCGGTCGCTACTCTTTCTCGCCTCCCCTTAGACTGATTTGGCGGACAGTCCGGGACTGTCCGGAGTGGGGGGATGTTCACGCTCGAGGAAGAGCGAGTGGCAACACTGCATTTGTGGTCTGTGCAGTGAGAGCTTTTTTTTTGGCGGCCGGCCGCATGTGACATGTCAGTTGAGTTGAGTCGAAATGTCACGACATTGAATTAGGTTAGGATGATGTCCGGGCATCCATAAAATATAATACACAGTATATAACTAGCAAATTGTATTTTGCGCGGCGCACCTAATATCGGGGTGCGAAAGCCCGCTTTGTGTTGTGCAACGGTGTCAAAATCGCGTGTGTGAGCCGTGGTGGCCTAATAGGCATTTGTAGTGCTCCGGTCTCCACCGGTGGATCCACTGCAGAACTTCAGGAGCCGCGACTTCCTTCGAGCTAGCTCAGGAAGTCCACTGGCTACGGAGGAGACGGACGGAGACAATTGGAATCGGGGTAAGCCACAATGCTTTTTATGAGCTGGTAGTAGGGTACAAAATTCAGCAATACAAGTCGGCGAAACGCCGACGTGGTGGTGTCTACCTTGGGCACCACCAATGTATATTATTTACAGAAAGTTAAAACAGAAAAAATCTTACAAATATCCAAAAAGCTATATTTTTGCAAATAATAAAAAACTCTGCACTACATTCAATTACGTTTCCATCCTTCGCTAATATCGAAGTGAGGTTACGAAGAAAACGAAGGCCTCATCTGTAGCAAAAAGGTTGATCACTTAGCTTTATAGTCTGTGCACGAAATATCTAAACTCAGGGTAGTGCTGATAAGGGTCGGCGAAGGAGCGGATCGACCTCGAATTGTCTTGCCGGTAATTAGGAGTCTTCACATGAACGATAGGTAACCCTTAGCAAGTAGGCAGAATTCCAACGGACGCGCACTTTTGACTAAAGATTACAAATTAATTTACTCATTTATAAAGACCTTACTCGTCCCGCGATTTTGTCCGAGTAATTCCCGACCTTCCATGAAAATTTCCGGTTAAAAAGAAGCCTGCATCAATCTAGACCTATCTAGCCATCTACATAATAAGTTGAATCGTAATAAATACAGTAGTAATTTATACAGTAGTTTTTTAAAGTAGTTTTTGAGTCCAGGGGTAGCAAACGCCCTTACAACCGTGAACTCTCATTTTTAATCATTGATTTACGAACCAAACGTTTAGTAGTAAATCAATGTTTTTAATATTAAAATTACCAGGACGTGGTTAAATGGTTTTTTTTTTCACTAATCGAAACAAATGTAACGAAAAAGTTTAACAAATGTAACTAGGATGATGTATGTCTATCCATTTACGTTTAAAGTAAAAGAGTATACAAATGTCCCAAAAAGTATAGTATGAAGCGAAAACTATTGCAATCCTTAAAATACCTCTACCATGTGTACCGAAAAGGTAAAGTCTATACTAATCTATATATATAAAGCTCTGAAAATTTTCCTGGGATCCCATCACCAGATCCTGATTTTGGTGAATTGGGACCAATCGGTAAGTCTACCCTCTCAAACAAGAAATTTCAATTGGAAATTCCAAATCGGTTAATTATTCACGTAACAAACATAAAATAAACATAGAGTCCAATTGAGAACCTTTTTATAAAATCAGTTAAAAAAGTTTTAGTAATCATCTCTATTCAAGTCTATTCCGTTGGTCTGTACAGTACCATGATGTCTGTAATTAAGTTCTATAAAGGAAATCAGGTCTAGGATATCTTCTATGGGTAGGACATTCTACTCTGCATATAATAGTACACCATTAGTATACGCGAAAATAATTGCAGGAATCTACTACAGACGAAGTAACAACAGTGATAAAACTCGGCAATATGTGGCCAAGATTGATTCATAAAATTTTATGAGCCCGTGTTATGAGACCTCCGTGAAATTGTTCTGCGCGTGCTTAAAGACCTGCTCCCACTTTGCAATGTTTAAACTGCTTTTCCAGCTTTGATATTCAAAGTTTTTTTTACCACAAAGAAGAGTTCGTTAGTTGTCAGTGCTGGTGAGTTCGTGACCTTTTGAGCCGACAGTGTTGGGTTGGCAACGCACAAATGACTCTGGTGCTGGAGAGGCATTTTTGAAAAAATTGAATTCAAATTCGCATTCGATGTCGTAAGATTCGAATACGATTTTTAAAATTCTCTATTTTTAAAGTGAAACTTTTTTTACATCGCCTGAAATCTTTTCGTCCATCTATCGCATGTTGCATTACACAGAAACATGACATCTTTAATTTCATTACTTCATATAAGTCTAACTTGCCTTCCAATCGGGAGGTCCGGATCTGGAGGTGGGATTCCGACATTAGAATAGCAATATCGACTTCTAAAGGGACCCAGGTCCGTATAGTTCGGAAATGCTATGCGGACCTGATAGCGAATCGATAAACTTATTGGGATACTTAGGATCAAACTGAAAACTGTAGGTTAGATTAGATATTGTGAGCACGAAACTGAAATGAAACTGCATGTTTCATGCTCCGGGTCCGAATAGCAATTGACTTATATAGGGACCCGCGGCCCTACCGCCTATCTCAAAGCGATCACTCGCTATCGCTTTCGTGACAATAGAACAATAACTCTAATGTCACATGTAACATTAAAACTATTGTTTTAATGTACGAAAGCGATAGCGAGTGAGTTAGGCGGTAGCCCCCCCGGGTCCGAATTCCGAATAGACACAGCAATTTTTAATAATTTATTTGAACGAGTTAAAATATAAATTTGCTGCTGTTTTATGACTTATGTAATACAAAGTGTTTATAGAAGACAGAATAATGTTTATACACTTTTGGGTCTCATGTGCCTGATGCCCTTTTTAACCGACTACAAAAAAGAGGAGGTTCTCAATAGGCTAGTTGACCCTTTTTTAAACTAGGACTTAAATTGTTCATAATTGTTGTATTAGCCCATAGCACATGAATATTATTTTTCATTACTCATACTCTGAAAGTAGGTCTGAACTTGCCTGAGGAGCGGGTTGAAAGTAATACTTTTCAGCCCTAGGGAGAATCACTTTCAACTGACAGCTGCTGTCAAATTTTAAAAACAGAAACTAGTTCTTTTTTCACATTTTTATTGAACCATGTTCCGACTTTCTATACAGCCACTCAATTACAGCGCGGTGTATAATTGAAATAACATAACGGTAAGTATTTAAAGAATATATTTTTTAAATGGCTTTATTATTATTTATTTTTAACTATTTCTTTAAAATAACATAGATTTGGGCAAAAAATTTACCATTTTTTTAATTATAAAAATAAAAAATAATTTTTTGCTTTAATAGAAGCTCATTCATATAATAAACAGAAAGAAAAAGTCGGTTTTCGAATAACTATAAAAACAACCAAGATATAAGGTATTAAAGATTTTTCTCCATCTCTTTCTAGCAAAACGGCAATTTACAAGGAGTTTATATGGCCGTACTCAACGATGACGTCACGGTTGATGTCGGATCTCTCTGTCTAATCGCCTTCAAATTAACAACTTAAAATGCTTGTATCTAATGTATTTCTAAGCCGATTTTAATTCTAATTTCACAGGACTTCATCATTTTCCGCGCTATTTTAATATTTAATGACGAAACGTGAAAATTAGAATTCAGTCATCATCCCAATTGCGTTAACGTGACCAGAGTAGGTGTTGTAGGAAAAGTTATCTAGGAAGTGTAAGCGCATTGTTTTTTGCTAAGACTTGAGACCTCAACGACAGGCGCCAATTAGAGTTAATTGGTTACTGAGTCTGCGCTGTTCGGCCTTGACTGTGACACTCATACATAACATAGTCTGCGACAATAGAAGATCGATTATTTTACATAATAGGTACGTCATTGACCTCATACTTATAACTATTTGGAGCATATATATTGTATGTACGCCCATAAGTTTCGAACGACTGCACCAAATTAGTTAATTCTTATTTCGTTCTGTTCGTTATTGTCAGGACTAGGTTTGTATAAAAGAAAATGATCGAAAAAAAATACAAAATAGCAAAAAAAAATTCATATAAAATGTGTCGTAATTGACAGATTGACATTCATGTTATTCCAAGTCTACGGCTTCATAAATAGTTGTATTGTCAGAAGGATTTTAGTATACCCGTACGAGGCTAGGGCGGGCAGCTAGTAATATTATAAAGAGGAAAGAGTTTGATTGTTTGTTTGTATTGAATAGGCTTCGAAACTTCTGAACCGATTTTGATGAAAGTTGGTATAGGGATAGTTCGAGACCAGGGGAAGGACATAGGGTAATTTTCCTACGGGTAAAATCTGACGGGAAAAGTTAGTTATAATGCAAACAAAGTTGCATACGGTCAGCTAGTTTAATATAATTAGCCAATTTAATCTATCAAAATAATCGCAACAATGTTGACTTTGTATAAAAATGTCAGGATTTATATAAATTAAATTGACTCTCCTAGGATAAGATTCACGGGCCGATTCGGAAAATTGAGCGAATTCTCGGTATTGAACTTTTTCTGTCCCCGGGCCCCGGAATGCTCCAACTATAGACAAGATGGACGGCGAGGTTGGTTTATGGGCTTATTACACTTATCCTAGTTAGGATCCTAGTTAAGCATACATTGCTTTCTTTGAGCTCATTTTTAGCAAGTGATGCCATCAAAATAAGCAATGAATGCGTAATTAGCATCCTAACTAGGATAAGTATAATAAGCCCTTTAGTGGGCATACCGTTACCGCGCACTTCGCGGGAAGAGTCCCACAGACTAAGACGCCTCAAATAGGGTAAGGTTCAGTTAAACTTTGCTATGACGATAAATGGTATTCAATCTTAAGCAGCCGTTTTTAACGTTTAAAAAGGCTGCTTAAGATTAAGCCGTTTGGGAAAACGTGAGGTAAGTCGGACTCTCGGCGGCCACTGGAAGCAGAGTGCCATCCTGAAATCGCTACATCCTCCCTATCATCACATGAAGAGGATACGCCAGGGGCGGATTTTGCAGGCATTGTTTTATAATATCCCGACACAGCATTACATTTCAATATTGTAGTAATGAGTTAACTCTTGAAAGGTGTATGTGAAGTCAACCACTCCGCACTGGGACAGTGGGGTTTAACTAAGGCCTAATCACCTTTACTAGCTAGGGTAGGCTCGTGCCCCTCGGTAAGGACGTATATGAGCTATGATGATGATGAGTTAACTCTGTACTACAAATCTAGAGCAAACGAACAAGCATACTACAAAAGCAAACGAAAGTACTGAAAATCCCAGGAAAATTCCGGTTCCTACATAGCAAAATACTGAAATTCCTGGTTCTTTGAAATAGCACTGGTTATTCTACATTCCGTAAGCCGCCTAGGGCCCTAGGCCATATAGACAAGGCATATTGAGGCGTACCATTGTCCATTATTGAAACGCTGGACCATTGACATTAAAGACGGTGGCGAGTAGCCCATGGACACGGTAGTTACTAATATCGTGCTATGGACAAGAATAACTGAGGACTCTGTGGAGGCAGTTGGGTGGGTCCTTTAGCCAAAGACAGCCATATTAAAAATATGCATTGTTTTAAATGTATGAATAAAGAATTTCATTATGATTATTGGTATATTAAAGTCAAAGCTTTAAGTTTTTCTCAAATCTTCTGTGTCTTGGACGCATAAATCGTAAATATTTTTGTAAAGCGACACGACATTTCTAGTTGACCCCGAGTACATTATTAGTCTTGCTCGATTTCAAATCAATAATGAAAACTTACTGCAAGTGTTGTTTTAATAATATTAAAACCTCACGTACGATATTAAGTTTTGATTTTGTGCAATATACTTAATTATATAATTTTTGAAACAATATAAATTTTTACTAATATTTGGATGGAAATCTGAATATAGCTATAGCGCCATCTATCGGGATGGACACTAAATACCTGCTGAAGTGTTTCAGAGAGTAAGCAATAATGGCGGATGCGTAGTTGCTCAAAAGCTCTATAGGTGGCGCTACATATTTTGTTATTACAATAATTCGTTATATTTTTACGCATTATAGACACTTTATTATATCTATTAAACAGTAGTTATTATAAATATTTAATATTATAGCACTCACACTTAGTATAGTCCCCCTTAAACTGTTTCCAATCACAAATTTTGATTCAATCACGTTCCATTCCAACCCAACAAAGAAAACAACCTACTTACCTCAACTGAAAATATATTATTTGTGAAAGTAGGCTGAGAATGCGGAATGAGAATAAGGAAAAAGAAAACAAACTCTTGTTCTCGCACACGTTTGCCGAGGAACTATACTCGCAAGCGGTTGTGTGTGGCACATGAAAATATTTATTCATGTGACGTGTTGGGCAGCTTATCCGCGTTAAGGATCGTGGTGCACATTAATGCAATATCTTAAGAGCAAAATCATACAGTCTATTTTTTCATACAAACGTAGTCCCCTGTTTCCTTCCTGGATAATGGCACTAGTTGCTCTATTTTTTCCAATAAAATCAATGGCCACTATAAGCATGTTCCTATGTTTTCCTTTTTTTATTCAGTCAATTATTTATCAAAAGAGATTTTAAACCTTCAACAACCTAAAAAATCTACCTAATTTTCTGCTGTATTTTTGAATTCTCTTGACCTTGTTGTTTCCTCTTAACAAAAAAAAAAAACTTACCCAGTATGGCTCTCAAATGGCCCTCGAGCGTTTGCAGGATGGTCATCTTGATCTCGCGCACGTTCTTGCCGAGGAACTGTTCGCAGGCCGTGGTGAGCAGCTCGTCCTCGTTCATGATCTTGCACTGCGCCACCCCGGTCACCGTCAGCGGCACGCCCTGCGCCGTCTCCACGCTCTCGCACATCGGGTTAAGGGTCATAACCTGTAGGTTGATTACAAAAGGAACTGGTATGTAAAACGACCGTATAATCGAACATAATATTCTAGATTCATGTTGCCAGTACTAACAAGCCAATTAACTAACTAGTGTTATCTGTGATGTTCCGGGATAGTCTGGGTTTGAATATGTAGGTACCTACCTGTATTAATTAAATCAACAATTCAATTGGATTCGGGTGCCAATAAAATTGTATGTTTGTACATATTTAATTTGTAAAAAATCTACGCCTTGAATACTGAAATAGCAACAAACTATGATTAGATTTATTTGCCCTCAAAATTCACGAAGGATTTCGAGTTTATTGATTCGGTTGTCAGTAGCAATAAGTGATAGGAATAAGCGATGTAATTTTGGGTCACGCACATAAAATACATTTTTTTTGTATTCACAACTCAAAAAGAACCAAATACGTACCCAACAATCTTCCTACAGGTATTTAATTTAATCATCTAAACAGCTCTCGTGAAAAATTGGAATCCCAGGATTTTTTTGGAAATTTTGCGATTTCACAAGGAAATCAAAACCTATAGGGTACTTCCCGTTGATCTAGCATTATTGAATTAACAATAAGTAATCCCAGGATATTTATATTAAAATTTACCGTGAATTCCGGAAAATTGTGCTACCTCATTCACATATAGCCTAGGAACCTTCTAATATTTTTGAAAAAAACTCAATATCAGGCCGGTTTTTTATAAACTGCGTCTAAATATGATTTTAAGAGACTATATTTTTGAATCCAATAAAATTAAGCACTGGAAGGTACCAAAAAAAAGTTATACCCCGAAAAGAATGCCAGTTTACAGCAAATATGCTATCACGGATTTGATCGTTAAAATGTGTTTATGTTCACCATTTCTAAGCACCCATATCGAAATCCACAATGATTTAAATCGGGAAAGTAGCGTTTTAGTAAGAAGTCTGTTGTTTTACAAGCTGTGCCATATACTGTATGAAAATAATAGTAGCAGATTTTTAAAGGTAATTTTCAACAACGCGTTATGTTTTAATAAAGTATAATTTAAAATCCATCATTGTTTTTATTTGGGTAGTAGGTAATTTTAAATCACGTTTTTAAACAGGCAGCAAAAAAATAGCAATTATAATATTAGGTAGACTCTTAATATGGAGCATACATAACATTAAGAATCATAAAATCCACCGAAAATTACATTATTTTCACATGTTTCTAAATGTAAAAAACAGATAAGAACTTTAACTCTTTACAATAAGTATCATTCTAGAACGCGGCCCGCTCATTCTGTACCTTCAGTGAAAAGTGATGCAAGTCGACTTGTAGCGGTATTTACGTTAGCCATATTTTAATAAATCTCCAAAAAATCCTCTATTTTTTTGTCTAATTACCATGTTCCTAGTGTTCAAATGGTAAAGTTACTTTTTCCACGAAGTGATTCAAATCTATTTGTATCTAGGTATTTGTAGATAATTTTTGTGTAGTGATTGTTTTCAATTTAAAACATAGTGAACCGAATCGATGTTTAAGTTTTTAAAGTGTTTATTGTTATAAGTCATTTTAACACATTTTACACAACATTGTTTTGTACACGAACTTCGGTGAATAGTGATTTAATTCAACTTATAGCATTAAATACTAATCTGATCAAAAAAAATATGTTGGTGAAAAGTAATAAAATTGTTTAAGCAGGAAATGAGTAATGTCCTAATATGTTAGACCTAAATGTTACGCAGCGTACTCTGGATGTCTTGCAGGTAGTAAAGTTTGCTTATTTATCTTGAACGATGAGAAATTATCAATTTATTCAAGGCGACATTATCTTTGGTCACTCCAGAGGTACCTAATAGATCTTTCGGTCGCTACATCCAAATGCTGTAGTCATTGTACAAAAACGTCAGCATATGCGTTCAGGACCATACCTCAAAATCAATACGATTTCAGCAAGGTACGAGACAGGACGACGTTATATCCCCGAAATTATTTACAGCTGCGCTAGAAGGTAATAACATTAAAAAGAAGTAAAAATAGGTTCTTTTAAAGGTGCACATTTTCAACTCATTGTGTTAATTGTGTTATTTAATTACGCTTTTATCAATTTATACGTAAAATGTAAAAACACAGCCATCTAAACAATTACCTACATAAAAAATAAAATTTTTACTATTTATACTATAAAAATACTCGTTCGAAATATAAAATATTACTACAAACCACACTTGGCTCTGTTAAAGAACCCAAAGAAGCAGAGGTTTGCAACCTGCATAGATTGGAACGTTGAGGTATGGTATAATGCTACCAAACTAAAAGTAACGGTGTTCGATGACACAGTTGGCGAAATTATGACGTTTTGATTTTACTGGATGGATCATTGTATCGCTTGTCATCAAGGAACGCGCCTTGCTTGACAATCTTGACATTCTCTTTGTTTTTTGGTGATGCACGTATATTATTACGCATGATTTTAAATTGTCTTTTAAAATCATGCGTAATTTATTTAATTTTAAATTGTCTTGTTGTAGTTGTTTTTTTGTTTTGAATTATAAAATGAGTGATCTGGGTGCGGGCCCTAGTGGCTCTCAAGCCATTCAACAGAACATCATGGTTAACGTCAAAAAATACACCATTTGTAGACACTGAAGTAAGAGCTGAACTGCTGTTAAAAGTAAATGAAAATAAAAATCAGTATCAGAGTTATGTTGTGGATGAAATGGCAAAAGGAAAGGGAGTTACATATACGGCTTCCACCATATCATTGTGAGCTCAATCCTATTGAGCTCATATGAGCACAAGTTAAGGGCTATGTAGCCAGGAAAATTAAAATGTTCAAGCTCAATAAAAATTAAAGATGCTCAAATAAAAGATTTGCTACCAGAAGTATTATCTACGAAAACCCCAGCGAGGTGGCAAGCATGTATTTCACATACATTCAAAGAAGATGATAGATTTTGTCAGTTGGATAATATCGTCGATAATATGGTGGAGCAATTTGTAATTAATATAGGGCATCATCATCTTCGTCGTCCTCATCTGGTGAAGAGAGTCATTAATTTAAATAATATTTTTAATATATTGTATAATTCGACCCAGTTCCAATATTTGTGGAAAGCAGCACAAATAATAATAAAAGGTTACCATTACACTCCAGATTATCTTTGTAATACATATAAGTAGGTATATCAAATATGATTATGATATTTTATTATTATACATGACATGAAAAGGTTTTGAAACCCTGCTTCTTTCCGCTTCTTTTTTTTAATATTATCTGGAATGAAGTATAGTATATAAATCACTTTTATGTATCGACTGGTATACTAGGCTGTGCTTGACTATATTTAGTTTAGGGGTATATTTATGAATAATGTCTTTCCGTCTCATATTCTCTGTTCTAGTTTTTTCGTCAGGCGTCTCATACTCATAAATCGCCAGATTTATCCACAAAACCAAAATATACATGTAGGGAACAATCAAAATCTCGAGCTTAAGGAAATGCTCTCGATATGGTTATTGTTGATAAATGCGGACAATTTGTTCTGTTTACTGTTTTATACAGAACGAAGGTTTTAGTATTTATGTATGTATGTAATGTAACTACTGCCCCAACACAAAATGCTGTAACGCAATCTCGACTCCACCAAGGCATAATATACGAGCTTAAGATGGTTTACATCTGCTTCATCTCGAAGACTACAGAGCACATATCAGGCCGAACTTTTTCTACCTTCCATATCCGATAACTCATCGTTCTAATTACACATAATATAATACTAAAGTACTCCAGATAAGATCACAATTCCAGTGAAGGTTAAAGATTTTACACTGGAAGTTGTTGACAAGTATTTTTACTTGGGCTAGACAGTCCAGTTTGGTAAGTTTTAACTTCCAGAAAGAAACTAATTGACGAATACAAGCTGGCTGAACAGCGTACTGGAAGTTACGCAGCATATTCTCAGCCCATCTAAATAAATAAATATATCCTACGACGGCCCAGTGCCTATCAGTGTAAAAAAATACTTTTAAGTCATTAAATTCACGATTAGCTGTGTTAATAATACTTTTCTAAGAATTCGCCTGTGGAATGATCTCCTCTATCACATCCATGCGTCTGATGTAAACTCACATTCAAGAGTTCAGATGTTTAGTCTCCTCTTTGAAATCGTCAACAATACAACATTCAGAATACCAACATTTGCTTCACATACATAATTTTATAAATTGTATAAATGTCTAGGAGAAGATATTTAAATGTAAATTAACGAATAAGTTCTTAATATATCGCTTATCTTACCGCATCTCAGGTAACAGTAAAATATATAAAGAAAAAAATATTGCTTCACATAATTTTTGAGAAACACAAGGACCAATGAAAATTAATTATAAATAAAAATAACATTAGTTACAATTTGTTGAACTTTTTTCTTTTATAAGACTGTGTTTATATTGTTTTTATAAGTAAATAGCCGTTAACACCTTATAACTTTACGAGTAAACTAATTTTTATTTCATCGATTTTACCCCTATTTTTTTATGGAGGCCCGGCAAATGACCTCCTCTAACCTCCACCCTGATGTTAAGCGGTGAAAAAGGCCCACATGAGTTGACAGATAGAGGACGGATGACATCCACTATCCTACCTGCCCGTCCCTTGCCGGTCCAAAAAATGCTTTGTCACGCCTCTTTTGAAGGAACCCATGTTGTAGGATAGAGGAAACACGTGCGCAGGTAGAGAATTCCAAGTGTGGGATGAACGACAGAAGAAGGAATCTTGGAATTTCTTGATACGGTGTGAAAGAGAGGATACAATACAGTGTAAGGATGACTCCGAAGGTCCTTACGCGTGTTTCTGTTAAGGAATGGATTAGGTTAAAGAGCTCCTCAGAGCATTCCCCATGGAACATACGGTATATGGATACCCCATGGAACTATTTTCATTTATAAGTTATTTTCTCATTAAAAATTTTTCTTTACGGGTAACTATCTATTTTGTTATTAAACAAATAAAAAGTTGAAGGTTTAACTGTAGCAGACTCATTTACACAACTTTAAACACCAGAGCTTTATAATAGATGTTATCAAATTAATGTCACTGATTGATTATACGACTTATATCATTTTACACTAACGTATTATGAACATATCCTGGAATCAGCTCTACTTGTTTGTATCCACTTTCACAATGTTATTTATTACGAAAAAATAGTGTTTACTTATGTAAGTTCAAATGCATTTACAATAGCTTAAAATAAACGGCACACGAGCATAGCTAACAGTAATTAAAATTTCTTTTGAAAGATTCAATTTAAAATAAATTTCTAATTGCGGCAGTTAAATTACCATATTTTAATAACATTCGACACGTCAACATTTGACGTGAAAATTGATAAATGTTATTATAAAACTATTAACACAAAAATATAACAAAAATTATTATGTGTAAAATGATACAATTATTAATTTTTCTAAATATATCCAAATCTATAAAATATTTTTCATTTTTTTTACAATATATCATTTCAAGCATTATTGTTTATTAACTGCCACCATTAGTTTTCATTTTAGTGTAGTAGTATAAATGTAATATTTTTTTTTTAAATTGTCAAAACTTTAACGCCTGTTTTCTCAAAAGTATGTTTTTAGAGATGTATCCCTTTTCACTGAAGGTACTGATTTGTTGCGTTCTCTCGTTGCGCGGGGGCGCGCTTACATCGCGCATCGGAAGCGGAACCTACCTACTTCACAGCAAACCTACTAAGTTTATTTATATTATTTCTTTATGTTTTTACGGTGGATTTTAATTTATAACAATATAACTTGACACTTAAATAAAGTCTTCTTAGGTTTTCTGACAGCTATATTTTTGCAATCGTTTATTATTGCCACTAAAGTTATTTTTGTTAGTCATATATTGTTTGTGGTGGATTTAGTAAAATATAAATTAAGAGACGTAAATGAAACAAAAGTATACCATTACTGAACTGATAGCATTTTTAACATTAGTATTACGAAAGACTTTAAGTGTTACGTAAAGAGTTTTTAAGTTTAATTGTTTTTCATTTACAAATAAAGGAGGATTATATACTTTTAAGAAAGATAATTAATAAGGCTATTTAAAGGTAAATAAAAATTATTTATAGTTTTTTAGTTGTTTTTTTAAGGAATTTACATAGCTTTGTATAATTATTTTTTGATTACGCTGTAATAAATATTGGTGGATTACTAATTAATTATTTAATAAACTAACGCATCTTATTAATGATGAAAAAAAAATTCGGATTAGATTTAATGTTGAATCGTCCATACAGCGAAATAGTTTGGCTCTCGGACTAATAGGATCACAGGTGTTACTGATTGCAATATGTACTTTACGAGTATTAGTACTACAGACATACGAGTACTACAGAGATACCCAAAACAACGTCATTTTCAGGCCTAACCACTCTAACAACATTGGTGATGTTTCAAACTCAGCTGATTGTGATGAAATAGACGGGACTTTAAAGAAGTAAATATGTGCAGAATAAAAGGACATAAATATCTACCCATTTCGATGTGCAATTAAGAGGATTGTGAAGCTTCAAATTTTCATACAAAAAGCGAAAACGCTTTTCTCCCTCTTTACATATCCAATTTTCATATTTTTTGGAAATGTTGTAGATATACTGAAGATCTAGGTTTGTACGTTTTGATTTTGAAGAAATATTGCTCAGAATATAGATTATTAGCATTTAAATATCCATATTTTAGACTTAAAAACTACCTCAAGCATTTTTATCTTTTTTGACTAAATTATACTAAATTACAAAAAAAGCAAAACGTACAAACATAGACTTAGGTATACTGAATCTATGAGATCAAAAGTATCTAATTTCGTAAAGGTTTAGGGGGGTAAAACAATTATCGTCCAAAACAATATTTCAATAAGAAATGTAGGCAATTGCATCGGATTTTCAAGTGTAAGCAGTGTGCAATAAACTGCATTTTTGAAAGTGCATACTCGAGCCATAAATTGGCACTTCACAGTCCTCTTAATACTTGAGAGGGGTGAAATAGGCATCGATTTTTTATTATTTATTGTAGGGAAACAAACAGTATATAACTATACATTGTAGAAACCCTAGAATTATATCAATGAAAAACCTGTTTCACCGTCACCATATACCGTCACCACTTTCACCCCGAAAAAATCGACGCTTCAGGATACATCCATTATATAAAAAATAAAAAAAGCTTTTTAATAATAATGTCGTCCTAACCGATATTCGGTCACGGCGACCAATCTCCACAGAGACTAGCCATCTGCGCAGGAGATATTATAGTGTACAAGTGACTGCGCAAACGCATAAGTGCTCTCTCTGTTCCTTCACTCTCCTAGTCCGATGGAACGGTTAACCGACACGACCGGGGAGAGATCAGGTGCAAGACCCACTGTTTAACGTGCCTTCCGAAGCACGGAGGAGCTTGAGATGTTTCTTATTTTGGTGACCCATCCTAGGACTGACCACACCGAACGTTGCTTAATCTTGGCAATCGTTCGCTGAGCGCACGCGCCAATGCGCCACCAAGCTCCTCAAAAACAAAAAAAAGCTTTAAATACTGCACTAAACAAGTGCAGTATTTATTGGATATTTTAGATAATTAATATAAAATCAAATAGGTGACTTATTATTTTATTAATATTTAAATCATTCTACTACCGTGTCCCGAGGCGTCCCTTACATTTTCCAGGGTGATAAAGAGGTAACCTATATCATAATTATCATCATCATCACAGCTCATATACGTCACCACCGACGTATATGAGTCTAACTCATATACGTCGGTGGTGACGTATATGACATATACCGTCGGTGGTGACGTAACCGATCCGTTATGTTAGGACGATTAGACCTTAGTCAAACCACACTAACCCAGTGCGGATTGGTTGACTTCACATACACCTTTGAATTTCTTAGCAGATGTACATAGAGCGTCAGACAATGTATATATGAAATTCGAAAAACGAAAAACACATTGGTAATGGCGGTCTCGAAACCCGGCCCTCCCGATTGGAGGGCAAGTGCCGAGTTCACAGCGCCACCGACGCTCCCGATTATCGTTTATTTAGTTTAGGATAAGAAACAAAAATGTTGGCAGGTATCAAAATAATTAGAAAATGTTAAATATTTTCTATCCGAAACGAAATGTAGACTCGGCGCTAGTCGTGTGGAAAGCCCCACAAAATGCTTGATAGAGCAGGAAGGCCTATTACCGATCTCATGGTTTTCAAATGATTTTCGGTCAGATTTTTGATCGGTTGTTCATTATATCATAGTGACATCATTGAAATTATGCTATTATAGTGATGATATCATTGGAGATCGGAAATCTATATATATATAAGGGGAAGTTCCCATCTATAGACGCACGCACAGCCATAACCGCTAATGGTAGAAACGTGAAATTTGGACATTGTTTTAATTCAAAATGTGGACGCATACTAAGAAGGGATTTTAAAAAAATTTAACCCTAAAGGGATGATGATGATGGTTGCAAGTTTGTATGGAAAAATCTTTAAATTAGCAACGATTTTGATTAAACTTAAGATTCATGCTCCTGAATACGTGTTTCATGGTTTATTGGAATTCACCCCCTTAGGGTGCAAAATAGGGGTTGAAAGTTTTTTATTTATTTATTTATTTAATCTTTATCGTACATAAAACAAAAGATGTACAAAAGGCGGACTTAATGCCTGAGGCATTCTCTACCAGTCAACCAGTAAAAATGTGGGAGAAATTGTAGACGGTGTACGAATTAAAGTCGCAAACGACATAAGTAGGTATATTTAAATTAGGATGAAATAAGTAAACATAGATATAATAGAATATAAATATTAAAAATATATAAAACTACATATATGATATATAATAAATATATATAAATAATGCTAATATTATGATGAAATACTGTCAAATAAAACTAAACAGATTCCAAAAAGAGTCTTCGTATCTGACGTTTGAATGAAGCCTTACTACAGGCTGATCTATAGTTAGGGGGTAAGCTATTCCACAAGCGTATAGCTGAAAGTGTGAAAGAGTCCGAAGCGAACCCGGATCAATGACTTGGAAACTCAAGTGTGAGTTTTGCAGCAGAACGTAAGTTGAGTGTATGAGTACTACCAAGCGCTTGAAATTTACTCTTTAAGTAATCAGGAGTATTTGGATCGTAAATAATGCTGAAAAGCTGGGAAGCGACTCTCAGGTTCCTTCGCAAACGGATAGGCAACCATTTGAGTTTATCTCGAAAGAAGGAAATGTGGTCATATTTCCGCAGACCGAAAATAAAACGAATACAGTTGTTGAGCATTCGATCCAGCTTGTCTAGAAGTTCTTGGTTAACGTTGGTGCAACACACATCAGCATAATCGATTAAAGGGAGGACTAGGGATTGGACGAGAAGAACTTTGGTGCTAGGAGGGAGGAAATTCTTAAGCCTGTACAATGAGCGCAGAGATCCTCTAACTTTATTACAAATGCTGTTGATGTAAGCATTCCAAGATAATGAACTGTCCATTAACAAACCAAGGTTTTTAACAACCGGTTCACAAGGAATTGCTACACCATTAAATTGGACAGGACCGCATGAAGTCAAGTCGATCTTCGCAAGTTGCCGCGAACTACCAATAATGATCGCCTGGCATTTGTTAGGGTTGACAGCGACTCCATAATTATTAGACCAATCCAAAATTTTGGCCAAGTTGTGGTTAATAACTGAAATGGCATTATTAACTTCCGTCGCTTTGGTGCTGTAATAAAGCTGAAGATCGTCAGCATATAGATGGTAAGAGCAACTGAAGTATTTAATAAGAGAATTTATAAAAATAGAAAAGAGAAGAGGTGAAAGAATACCGCCTTGAGGTACGCCAGCAGTAAGCTCGTTCCAGTCAGAAATGGTTTGATCGACACGTACTGCCTGCTGGCGACCTAGAAGATAAGAGGAGAACCAGGAACAAGTCGAAGTGGAGATACCAAGACTGGACATGATGGCAAGAAGGATATCATGGTCGACAGTATTAAAAGCATTAGAGAAGTCTATTAGTACCAGTACTGTGACCATCGAGTTCTCCATGCCATCCCAGATGTCTTCAGTGACTTTGAGCAAAGCAGTGGTGGTACTGTGTCCCGGCCGGAATCCCGACTGGAAAGGACTGAGGAGGCTATTGGAGTATATGAAAGATGAAAGCTGCTTATGTACCGCGGCCTCCAATATTTTAGACATAAACGGTAGGATAGAAATGGGTCTGTAATGGCTTAGGGAAGATGGGTTGGAAATTTTAGGAAGCGGAATAGTGTATGCTTTACGCCAAAGAGCAGGGAATGTACAGGAAAACAGGGAATGGTTGATGATGGATGTCAGCGGGACAATAATGCTTTCCAAGATAAGCGTTAACATGGAACGGCTGATTTCGTCACAACCAACTGCTTTGGACTTGATAGAATGGAAGATTTTTGACACCTCTCCTTCTGAGACAGGGACAAAAGAAAATTCCTTAGAATGGGAAGAGTGATGAGAACTAGAAATATGGGAGATAGTCGCGAGTTTGGTTTGGAGAGGGACACATACTGTACTTGAAAAATGACGATTCAGTTCTTCTACGGGAAACCCAGGCTTAACGGAAAGAGACGTAGTATTTTTGCTGAATCCAAGAGATTTTAAAAATTTCCAGGCATCCCCTGAATTGACATTGAGAACATTTTCGTGAATATAGCGGCGTTTAGCGGCTCTCACCATCTGATTGCAACGATTCCTTGCCAGCTTGTATGCAACCCAGTGGTCATCGGTGCGACAGCGCTTAAAGGCACTGAAGGCTTTGTTGCGTTTCCGCATAGCGGAGCGTATATCCTGTGAGATCCAAGACGTAGGTGGTCGCTTGATTTTAATATCCACGAGGGGTGCATGGTGATCGAATAGCTTGAGAATTTCGGTGTTAAAAATCGATATCATTTCGTCAACAGATGAAGCGCTGTGCAACAGTGACCAGTCAATATCACGAGCATCAATTTTCAATTGGTTAATATTCAGTCTGGCGAGGTTTCTCATGCGTATCACTTTGGCTGGAATTTTCGGTGGTTTGATTTTATAGCACACAAAGAGGAGGTCATGTCGGGAAAAGCCTGAACCGAGTAGCTGGCCATGATCTATAACATGATCAGGAGAGGAAGTGATGATATGGTCGATCCAGGTATCAGGAGAGGAAATATTATGATGAGTGGGATCTAGGGGGAGGATAACGAAGTTAGAACAATCAATTAAAGAACGGAGTTTGCAGGAACTAGTAGAATTACACAATAAATCAGTGTTGAAGTCACCCATGATTATGTGATGTGCGTAGTCCGTGGCAATGGAGTCGAAAACAGATTCTAAATCTGAGAAGTAATTAATGGAAGGAGGACAGTAAATAACCCCGAGCGCGAGCTTAGTCCGCCCAAAATCAACCTCCAAAATAAGGTATTCCATGCAACCATGACGCGAGGACGAAGAACAAATAATATTGTAAGGGATGTTACTTTGCAAGTATATTGCAACGCCACCTCCACCTTTCCCCACGCGGTCATTGCGAATGAGAACATGATTGGGTAAACTAAAAGAAGTTGATAATAAGGGCGGCTTGAGCCATGACTCAGACACAAGAACCGCGTGAATATTGGCAGATGAGAAAGTACTCAATAGTTCCGAATAATGACAAGGAATGCTCTGAGCATTGATGTGACAGACGTTAAAGCTCGTACTGTTTTTCGAAATAACGTCAGAAAGAGAAATGTTGATCGCTGTGGAGGCATCATAAGAATTAGATAATGAGTGAAACGACCCATCGGAATCTGTGGCTGAAAAAAAATCATTATCAGACATAATAATAAATAATATAAAATAAAATTAATATATAGAATATGAATAACTATAGAAGATTAAACTAAAAAAAAAATCGGCGATACTGCACATTCTACCGGTTAACTCGTTTACAAAAAAAAACCACAAAATACAGCAAACTTGAGAACACATAAATCAGCATAGCTCTTAACAATACTAATAATATTGGTCTGTGGTATGACAGTCAGAACGACGTCGGCAAAATCGGTTGTCCACAGCCGAGATTTTAAAACAAATAAACGTCAGTATCAGACAATGACACATGACAGCACATAAAATTTGACAGATTGACACAGAAAATATACGAAATTACGAACTGACTACTTTTGCTTTAAGAATTAATTATGTACATAATTATAATATAGTTTGTGACTATAAGAGCCTGCCTGTTGCTTAATATACATTGGGCATGTTGAGATACCTACGGAAGTGCAGAAAATCAAGAATGCAAACTACATGCCTAACTGAGCCATATTAAAAGCCACACAATTTAACAAATATACATGTTTAAGGGAGACTTTAATTTTAAGATTACTTACTAACCTAACATCGTTCGCTTACTTCGCCGGTCGATTAATGCGACGAGTACGAGATGGGACTGATTTAAGCTTCTGAGGAGGTGTAGTATTGGACGAAGTTGCAGACGAGGGCTCCGCAGACGAGGGCTCCGCAGACGATTGTGGAAACTGTGCAATCAAGGGCTCGAGATCCTCTTCGTATGAGATCCTGTGACGCTCGCCGTTGCTAGTTTTGACAAATATGTTGCCTTCAATTGTCCATACACTGCGAATCCCAAAGTGTTTCCTGGCCTGAGCATATATCGATTGCCTGTACTTGGTCAAGAACTCAGTAATGACAACTGGGGAGCCTTTCAGCTTTGTTTTTAGGCCCCATACTGAAGATCTAATGGAATAGTCAGTGAATCGGATCACAATGGGTCGTGGACGATCAGTAGTCCTGGAAGATCCCAGTCGGTAACATGACTTTATTGAAGATAAGTCTGGCAATTTGAGCTGGGTACTTAACAATGAAGTGACAGTGGTTAGCAATGACTCATTGTCTTCCTCGACGACACCACATAGTAGGAGTTGTTTCCTTCGGTGATGCATCTCTAAGGAGTCAAGTGATCTCAGCAAAACTGATAATTGAGACCGTATTCCAGATAAAAGCTGCATCACCAATTCCTGGAAGTTTTTAAACTCACTGAAGAGTTGAGTTATTTTGTCTGATGGCGATGCCTTAGGAGAAGACGCAGCTACAAAATCCAACTCAAACTTGTTCATTCTTTGAGTGACAGTGGCTTCAAGTGACTTCTGTGCGGTTAAGAGCTCACGAATATTATCCATTGTGTGTGACATTTAATGAAATTGTTCTTACTGAAAGTTGTGTGATAGGGTGTTGGCAGGTATGTGCAGTTATCTTCTGTATCACATATACAACAGTGTAGACTCCAATGTATTATCAATATTAGATGATAATAAAGCAAAATATAATATATTTTTTATGAAAATACTGATAAAAATATTAAAACAATAAATTAATTTGGAGAGATGATCTTACTTAATTGACAACTACCGCCCAAAAAAAAAAAAGTTTCTATGGAAAATATTTAAAATCTGCTCCAATTTCTATGAAATGTATTATCCGTGCTCCTAAATATAAATAACAATCTTTTATATAATAGGCTACTAAATTATTTTTCCTACGGGAAAATAAAAAATTCCCACGGGAAAACAATAATAAAGCGGGCGAAGCCGCGAGCAGAAAGCTAATACCGAATAAAGCATTTCATGACTTTCTTATCTCAAAATTTATACCATGTCATACGATGTAAGATCCATACTAGGCCTGTAGGGCTCCTGCAGATTTATAGCTACGCCACTGGTTTAGACTCACCTCGAGGGAGATGCGCTGGACATCGGTAACCAGCCACCAAGCCCATGCCCAGCCACCGACGATCGTTCGTTTTTGCATCGAGCCGCAACATCCTCCTGCAGACAATGCGCACAAAATGATGATTAGTATACTTACTTACCCGTTCTGAACAATAGCATAAGGTAAGAGTAGTTTCAGAACGCTTATCATATTGAAGTCAAAGTCATAAATAGTGGGACATATTATTTTATTTTTCTTTCCTTATTTAACATATACTAAAGCAAATATATTTTTTATTTATTATTCTTAAGTACATTGCTGTACAAGGCGGACTTAATGCCCAAGGCATTTTCTGCCAGTCGACCTTTGGGTGAATCTGAGAAAGATGAGGTAGATGTAAAAAAAAGAATATGACTACTAAATTAAAGAACAATATTATAAACTATAAATTATAAATATAAAATAATACATACACTATACTATACATACAAATACATATTATAATATTATATAATTATGTATATTGCCGAATATTATGATAATTGAATCTGCAGTAATAGTACAGACGGAGAAGGTTGTAGTGTCGTGTGTAGGTCACTGGTAGTCAAGTGACAGAAAAATACGCAGTTTTCTCTTGAATGCAGACAGACTACATTCAGCCATTCTCAAGTCAGGAGGAAGAGTGTTCCAGGAGAGAATCGATTGCACAAAGAAAGAAGAATGAAAAGCATCAGAGTGATGAGAAGGACATTTCAGCAAACGATTGAAAGAAGATCGAAAGATTATAGGAATATATTATTGTTATTATTATGTTATTATTGACGACAAAATCTATGTAAGTTTATGCAAAGTTGGGTTAGTAACACCATTTTTAAAATGGCTGGATGGATTATTGATGTGTCTCCGCTCGAACAGCTATTAAAATAGTTACCGATTTCTGCCGCAAAGCAGCAGTGCTGTGTTCCGGTTTGAAGGTTAAGATATGGCACTGATATTACTGGGTACCGCGACTTTACATCTTAAGTCAAAAGTTGGCAACGTAGACTGTGGCCCTTGTGAGGGTTGCAGTTTTACTGTGAATGTCACAGGAGCCACATGTATTATAGGTGACTGTTACCACTTACCATCAGGTGGGCAGTTTGCTTGTTTGCCAACTTAGTAGCAATTAAAAAAAAACATTTTCTCGTACATTTTGTATGGATGGTATTTTCCTTACATCTGGTGAACGGATCGACTGATTTTGATTTGATGATTTCATTTCTTATTCTCGGCCTCCTTAAACTTGTCCCGGACCTAGCACATTAGACTACGCGAAAATCACAAAATAAAAATGCGAATAAAGCGCAATCTTTGATAGGTACATGAGTAAAGGCCCCTGTAGACGATCAAACACGTTTCTCAAATTAACGTGTTTGACAAACATGTTTGTTCGAGTAGGGCTGTGTTTGACGCGTTTGACAAACAAACTACGTGTTTGATGTGTTTGAAAAGAATCTGGATTGACGTCGTGTTTGATGAAAAAGTGAAGTTTGTCAAGCAAGTTCGACAAACATTGATCGTTTACAGGGCTCTTTATGATGACAGAAACAAAAAACGGACAAAAATTAACATGGCGTTGTATGCTGGTTTAGATGATGTTAGTTATTCTTCTGAGGATGGATGATGTAGAAAACGGCGTTGTGTGCGTGCATTAACTTTTGACAGTTTCATGTTAATTAGCAAAAATGTATAGCACATACATGTCACTTTGATAAATCCATGAGCACACGAAATAAAAAAAAAATTGCGACATTAAAAGCTCAGAATACTTTATATAGTTACCTACCTGTGTTTATCATACAAAAATAGCTTGGGACAATTTCTCTAACCGATCATAACCTGATCGAAAGCAAAGGATTAAGCTTTACTGGGTATCACAGTTAATGCTCCAATTTGAAGTCTATACAGACAGATGCGAAAGAAATTCAATGTTGAACTCCTCCAGTTCCGCCTGCGCCCAACGTCTGCAACTTCTCTACCCTCCACCAATTTACTAGAATATAGCTTCAGTTTTGGGGGCAATCACCTTTCCCTGGAGAGAGCCGTTTGAGCTAGAATAAGGGCCTCACCATAACCGTTCAGAGCAAGGTAAAAACAATATTCGAAAGAGACAGCGCTTTTGCGGCGTATATGGCTATCTCGCTCTGGCTGCGGTGTTAATACTGTTTTAAGCGATCGTGGCTGGTCGATGTTGGATCTAGTTGCGGTTACGTAACGACCACTCTCGGTTTTACTCCTTTCCTGTTTGTCAGGAAAATAAAGTGTTCCACGCTCGTTACCACAACCGCTTCTATCGTAGATCTCGCAGTCTGAATGGTATTCAAATAAAATGCGTTTGTTTATTCTCCGTAGCAAGCTTTTAGCCTTAATCTTACCGAGAGAGTGACAAGGTCAGATGGAAGCGAGTTTGATTTCTCAACAACAGAGTCATCGGTGAACTCACCTCTTAATAAATCGTCGAAGCGCACATGCTGTGACATTGCTTCTAAAGGGGACTTTCTATTTTAAAACAATATTCACATCATAATGAACCATAGCAAAATATGATAATGCCGCCGCGCCGTGTCGCCAGAGTTCATTTGAAAGGAAGCTGTAATAGTTCTTGTGCTGACTTTTTGGGTCAGCATCACGCATGTGACTTCATAAAAGTTGCTCAGGAGCTCGGTGGCACATTGGTGTGTACCTGCAGTGCAGCATAGCCACAGAATATATAATAGTACTAGTATTAACCGTGGTCGCATGATGGCTTCTTCATTGTTCGGAAGGGTTAAATAGTAGGTCCTACGCCTGATAGCATACTAAATCCTCCTTCTGGTAAACGACTCTAGTACTGAGCCTCCCATTGCTAACGTTTAGCAATTATCGTGTGTCAAAACGCTTCAATAATACTTTTTAACACCGTTATTGATAGTTGAACGATAATAGTACATTATGATACGAGTGCGCTATGTCGGTTATTGCGAATATTTTAGTTATTAAAAAACAAGTTTGTGTGAATTTTTAATCATTTATTTTGGTTATAGTTATTAATTATTGTTTTTAAATGTTTGTGTTTAAATGTCGTTGTTAATTTAATATTTAAGTAACCAGTAGTAGGCTGTTCATTTGTTTCCAATTGGCAGCCGCATAAAGTCGTGTTAAAAAAGTATTAAGCGACTAATTTAAGAATGCGTACTGGACATACATTTACTTTGCAATCTTGAACAAATTAGAATTTGTCGTGTTAAGATTACCGCACTTGTGCGATTATGTAAAGTGAAAGGACTCGTGTTTAATATACTGAATAACGGGTCTAAATGCAAGGTAATAAGACCCACTTTACGAGCAGGTGTGTTGAAAATTTACTTAAACAGTCGTATTCATCGACATACCAAGAAAGATAAGGAAAGAAATTCATATTAATATTTATTAGAAGAAAATGTTTTGTATTTAATAATTTTTATATCTAGATGATTAAATAGTAAAATTTTATTAATAATATCTTAATTAGCATTCAGATATTCATTATTTATAATACATATTGTTTATCAAAAGGCTATGCAATTTAGACGGATAGTATTTTGTTGGCATTGCGAAAAATAAATTAGGTAGGTATATTGCCCATTTGCACATCGAATATTCGATAGAGTATGTCGGCGAAATATTACTGTAACAATCTACTAACAATATTCTACTAAAAATGTATTATTAATATAATTATCCCTATAATATTATTAATCTGAAAGTAAATCTTTGTACCACATGCTCAAAAATCACTTGTTTTGTGTCATGTTAACCCGCCATAGTCTAACCCATATAAAGCCTCTAAAAACAGGAATTGAATATTGATATAGGGATTGAATTTCTTTCTCCCCCTGGCGATTGAATTAATTTGTATTTGAAATAGGCAGAAATATATAAGACATAATCATGGAAAGGCATAATTTGAATAAGCATAAGCAACAAAAAGCATAATTTATGTTTACTGGGGACTGTGACTTGACATCTTATGTCGCAAGTTGACAACGCTCATTGGAGTCCTTCTAGGTGGTTGCAGATTTATATTTCTTAGCATTACATGTAAGCATATAAATTGTAGGTATTTTTTATCTTTTAATAATTACTGTCATGATAATGTGAACAAAAACCAATTTTGTAAATGGCGATTTAAAAGAGGAGTCAAAAAAATTTCACCTTCCGAGTTTCTTGCCTGTTCTTCTCGAAAAGGTTTCCCCAATTTCCGAACAGGTGTAGAGTTAACTTTTTTTCCCTTTTCATGTTAATTTTTTCTGTTTCCTTCTAATTAAAATTTTGTTTTGTATTGACGTCAATAAGTGCTTGTATAGGCCTATATAAACTAATCTATAGTTTGTTTGTTTGAACGCGCTAATCTCAGGAACTAATGGTTCGAATTCAAAAATTATTTTTGTGTTGGATAGTCCATTTATCGAGGAAGGATTTAGGCTATATAACATCACGATATTTTTTTTAATTTATTTCACATTAAAACTTACCTAAATATATTTACACTTTTGATTATCAATAAACCCTACCGGGTTTGTCTTGACACTCACATACGTACTAATGTTATTTTCGGACATCCACACGAACGAAGTCGCGGGCACAGCTAGTTATGAATAAAGAGTTTTGGATTTGAACTGGAGTTAACAATAACCACGTGCGTGTACTATAGGCGACCATAGCCAGTTACTATCAAGGGGGCAGCTGGCATGTTTGCCAACTTAGTTACATAAAAAAGTGAATCTCGAGTTATTTCCATTAACGTTTGTCGTCTTTAACCCAACGTGCTAAGTCACACGTAAACCGAAAATTTCACCTACTGTCCAAATTCCAAATAACCGTTAAGGACCACACCAAAACCCATTCCAATTCCAAACTAACATAGGTAGATCCCTACCACCTCCACACGCAAGTAGCAGTTCGACTACGACAACCAAGGAAAGTGGCCGTCACTGCACAGAGAGCAAACCTCTTTTCTGACGCGGTAAAAAGCGAAAAACCTCCTCGGAAGGGTCGACGAGTGACAATAGACAGCGAAAGTGTTGATAATAATGTGCCGAACGTTTAGTTAGTGAGTGAGTGAAACCTTGCTCTGTTATACTTTTGGATGATTTACGTATTGAATACACATAGAAGGTGAGTTAATAGTTTTTTTCTGGTCGCTCAATAAATCATTGTATAGATAATTATGTTTCGTTATCTTTTGGCGAACAAGAAATCGAAATAGTGATGGAAAGACCGAACGATTTATGATATACAATTACCTGTAATTAGTGTAAGTTAGTTAGTATACCTGCAAATAGTTAGTTGGCAAAATCAACATAATCTTAATTCAAATATGACTTCATGAAAAGCTTTTTAGATACGTCCGAATTCATTACCTACCATTCATTTCATTAAGAATATCTTTTAGATTAGGCGCAAACAAACTTATCAGCTTCATTACGAGTATCGACATTAAAACTCAATATCTTTTAGATATATAGGCGCAATGAAACAAATCAGCTTCAATACGATATAATAAATTAGTTGCCATACTGTACCTGCCACGACAATGTATTTATCTATCTTTTATTCTTGAGGAGGTATTAAAACCACTTTATATAATTACTTCTTCTCATGAAAGTTCTTCCAACTCCCGAACAGGTAGAGCCATTATAGAGTCATTGACTGATCAGATGTCCCAGTTTCCAGTTATGAATTTTAAGATTAACCAATAAAAACGATGTCCCATAACACGTGCTAAATCTGAATACCATTTTTTAAACTCTGTTGACCCTTACATAGGAAATCTAGTCAGTCAGTCCATCTAATTGAAACATTTTTATTTACCTTTATTGCCTATATCCTTTATTCAAATTGGATTATTACATAGTCACTTTTGCACGTCAAAGAAACTACGTTAATGGTTAGAAAAGTTTACTGAAATTGGCAATACAAAATATAAAAAATACAATACAAAAATCTATTCTTCGGGTCGGGTGTCTCCACAAACAAGGATTAAATAAATTTTTAAATTAATACCATAGGCATTATATTCTTGATTAATAGTAAATAAGTACAAAAAAAGGTTACTGTTCAATGAAGATTTTAAATTTGTGAAGCAAATGCGACCCTTGAATAACATTATCTATAAAAACTAATGTAGTAGTCTTCAAGAACTCATAGTATAACTATAGATTGTTTCACAACAACTACTAAAAAGTTTTTAATAATCTGTCCTTAGCATTATTGGTTTTTTTGTACACCTTAGGCACCAAGTACAATTTACGATATCTATCTATAAGAAATAATTATTACTTACGAGTATATCATAAAAAGTTTTGGGTCACACTTCATACAATTAACCAAATCAAATTCTTGGCAATTTAGAATTTCCAAGACCAAGAAAAACAATAATTGGAAAATAATTATTCAAGTTAAATATGTACTCTACCTATGTTAAGTCATATAAAGGATATGGCGTGATTGAAAAATTGAAATTGTAAAATTAATTTTCAAATTCCCCCCAATTCCACAAATAGTTTGGTCTGTGCAAAATGTGTATGGGAAATTAAAAAACTAATTTTACAGTTTCGAATTTTCTATGACGAAATAACTTATACAAGTTTATTTTTTAGTTATGACAAAAATTTTGTGTGCTTGTTCAGACAAGCAAACTGAACAACTTTCACTGTGGCACCAACTTTGAAATCGCAAAAAAAAATCAGCTGTTCCATACAAATGTTCAACATTCACTGAACCTAAATGTATGGAACAGCTGATTTTTTTTTGCGATTTCAAAGTTGGTGCCACAGTGAAAGTTGTTCAGTTTGCTTGTCTGAACAAGCACACAAAATTTTTGTCATAATTAAAAAATAACCTTGTATAACTAATGTTAACATGGGTAGGTTTCGGCTTGATAGGGTATGTACCAAACACCTCGTAGAGTAAGATATCATTGTGAACGACGAAGTTAGATTACAGTAACTTAGCAAAATGTAAGTAACATATCATTAATTCATTGTGGTCTGGTGAATTTTGATACACACATCCTATTCGCGTTTCACAGCAAGTGCCCTAATGTGTCATGTGGCCTATGAATCAAGTCAACATCAAAATCCAGCGAGTGTATAATTGCGTACAGACAGATTATGTAACTCGCGCCAATTTCACCGGAACCACTTTGAATTCTATGAAAGCGGGCCCGCACACGACAGGCTTTTTAAGTCGGGCCCCTACTATGAACGCTTCAAGTTTAGGGGAAACACTAAGGGGGGGATAGTTTAAAAATAGGTAGGTATTTGAAAAAGTAATGTTGTCGCGATGTGCACGAACAACCGTGCAATACGCGATAGAGACAACTGCAACTCGGACCGAACTATGAAAAAAGTACACAAAATGATGTTTCATAGCATCCTGTAATAGGCTAGATGAATGAAAAAATATTATTGCTTTAATAGAAGCTCATTCATATAATAAACAGAAAGAAATAATCGGTTTTCGAATAACAATAAGAACAACCAAGATACCTATAAGGAATTAAAGATTATTCTCCATCTCTTTCTAGCAAAACGGCAATTTACATGGAGTTTATATGGCCGTACTAAGCAATGACGTCACAGTTTATGTCGGATCTCTCTGTCTAATCGCTTCCAAATTAACAGTGTAAAATGCTTGTATCTAATGTATTTCTAAACCGATTTTAATTCTAATTTCACATGATTGCATCTTTTTCTACGGTTTTTTAATATTTTATAACGAGACATCAAAATTTGAATTCAGTCATCATCCCAATTGGTGTAAATCATAAGGACTGTACTTTCAATACAAACGTAGTCTCCACGTTTTAACACCACTACAATAATATTAACACCACCGGGAGAGCGATATGGCGCTATACGCTACAATAGCGGCGTTTCAGTTTTAATATTGTTTTAAAGATGTTCTAAGCCAGAGATGGCGAACCAATGGCTCGCGTGCCATTGGTGTTACTCGATGAAATTATTACGGGCACGGGATCAATTGAGCACCTAAGTTACATCAACAAACATGAGAACCTGATTCTTGTAACAATTAGGTTCAATTTCTTTGACTTACTAGAAGATTGTATCTTAGCACATCAAGACTTACTTTGTATTATTACTACTGTTTATTTCTAAAAAAGGCACGATCGATAAAGATTGATAAAGGTTCGGCATCCCTGCTCTAAGCGATCATGGAAGATCGGATCGATACGTGAACTACCTAGTGTGATAATATCTATGTGTTAATAATGTCTATGATATTAAATACGTCATTCATAATTATGTTCTATGGTATGCTTTTTATATGCGAGCTGTATGCTGATTTTTACTCATTTATGAGAGATCTGTGCCCAGCAGTGGGACGTAAATGAGTTAAAGTGATAATGTTCTATGTAAATCGATTAAAAATCGGATGTAGTCGTATCCGACTTCTAAACCGTGGTATGTGGACGGTGCGGTCACGCTCCCCTCGAAAAAAAAAAAAGGGGTGCGAAACAGTACAGAATATCAAACATCGCTATAAGCTATAGATAGATTAGTGCGCAAACGAAATGTGTGCGTCTTCGCTCCAATGAGCCAGCAGTATCACTTTCTACGAATTCAAAATAAATGAAGAGTAAGTTCAGCCATAGCATTACCTGTGCAAAGATTACTTAAGAATAGATTCTAAGTCAAATAAAGATATATGGATGACTTGTTCATATTTACTCCGTAATATAACCTTTATTTACACTCATGTTCTAATTCTAATATTAAGAACTCAACACTAATATTTTAAAGGCATAACTTAGGCCCGTATTAATAAAGCGATCTCAAAACTGCTCTCAAGTGCGAACTCAGCCGAGTCACTCTCAAGATGTGATCACGCACTTAAGATAGTCGCTAATTAATAAACCTACATCAACAGCGTATCACTTCAGATATAATATCAAGATCGCGCTCTTAAGAGCGTGATCTCAAGTAAACGTAATTTTTAACCGACTTCAAAAAGGAGGAGGTTCTATGTTCGACTGTATCTATTTTCTTATTTTTTATGTATGTTCACCGATTACTCCGCCATTTGAGGACCGATTTTCAAAATTCCTTTTGTAATCGAAATAGTACACTCCCGAGGTTGTCACCATGTCATGATCTGATGATGGAATCCCGGGTAAATCTAGGGAAACCCTTAAATTTGAATGCCACGTTCAACGTGTTTTGTCTTTTTAGGGTTCCGTAGTAAACAAGGAACCCTAATAGTTTCGCCATGTCTGTCTGTCTGTCTGTCCGCGCTTTTACTCAGAGACTATTAGTACTAGAAAGCTGTAATTTGGTATGGGTATGTATATTAATCATGCCAAAAAAGTGGTGGAAAAACACATTGAAAATATTTTTTTTTTTAGGGTAGCTCCCATACAAGTAAAGTGGAAGTAAATTTTTTCAACTAACCCATCGTGTGGGGTATTGTTAAATAGGTCTTTAAAAAATAATGTAAGGTTCAGAACAACATTTTTCGATTGAGAGATCCGTTTCTAAAATATTTGGTTTTAAAATGCACATTTTTGTTAGAGGTAAGTGTCCCCCCCCCCCCCCCCCCTCTATCTGGTAAACGGTTATATATGGACACGTGAAAAAAATTACAACAGTAGTATATATAACGAATCTTAAAGGAAAACTATCAGAGTTGAGTACTAAGTACAAACTAAAAAGTTATAGACGACTAACTTATAAAATGTACTCGGAAAAGCAAAATTTCATTGAAAATTAGTACTGAATATAAATTTACGAACCATGTGAAGTTAAGGAAATATAAAATCATTGCAGCTTTAATAATAATAATAATGCCTAATTTAATAGAAACGTATTTAGTAATCTGTGGCAAAGTGTTGTGAGGTGTGACTGTGAACTCAAAGTTGGCATTTGCAACTACGGAACCCTACACTGCGCGTGGCCCGACACGCACTTGGCCGGTTTTTAACCGACTTCAAAAAAGGAGGTTTACAATTCGGTTGTATTTTTTTTATTTTTTTTTTATGTTTGTTACCTCATAACTCCGTCATTTTTAAACCGATTTCCAAAATTATTTTTGTATTTGATAGAGTATACTGCAAGGGTGGTCCCATGGTCACCAAAGTCAGGATCGGATGATGGGATCCCATAGAAAATCGAGGAAAACACTAATTTAATACCAGCTGGTATTAAATTATGGTTTCTTTCACTAAAAAGATTTCATACACTAAAAAGTTAAAAATTATTTTTTTTTACAAAAAATAGAACCGACTTCAAAAACGCTCAAAACTTAAACATAATCTTCTTCTATATTGAAGTCGGTGACAAATTTTAACACTTTCTAGGAGATCATCGTTTGGCGCCGACTTCAATATAGAAGAAGATTATTTTTAAGTTTTCAGTGTTTTTGAAGTCGGTTCTATTTTTTTATTAAAGATATTCAGTTATTTGCGTATGGTAGTCATCATGTCATGTTACTGAGCTGATGATGGAAGGTTTTGGTGAAATCTATATCGTTTCAAAAAGTCTTCATTCCGTATTTCAAAGTATTCTGAGTATTTCTTATATATTTTTTTGGATTTCGATGCCCCTTTATCTGAAAGATATACTCATACCTAATAATCTATTTTGTCATAGTGATCGATTTTAATATTTTTAATGTCCATTTTAACCAAACAACAAAAGTCGTCAAACGTGATGGACATTGGGCATTTTTACCCGGTTTTTGAAAAGTCGCGAACAAAAACCAAAATAAGTACTTTTAGATCCTGCTGCTTTTATTCAGCTTTCATTTTCTGTAGTTATTTCAATTCAGATCAATGGGAACGGAAATTATCAGTGTTTATATCATGTGAGTATTTCGTAAATTTTTACTACTCGTTATATTAAGAGAAAATATTTGTTTGTTTGTTTGCATTGAATAGGCTCCGAAACTACTCGACGATTTGAAAAATTATTTCACATTTAGAATTCTACATTATTCCTAATGAACATAGGCTACAAAATTATTTTTCCCAAGTAAAAATATAAAATTCCCACGGGAAAACAAAAATAACGCGGGCGAAGCTGCGAGCGTTTAGTTAGTATTTGACAAAAATGTCCAACTGAATAATACCTGTAATGCGGTCGGAATGTTTTGTTCGTCTCACTCCCTCTCCCTCTGTCTCTCTCTCTCTCTCGCATAGTCTCATAAAACGGGTTGTGTCACGTGCGCTTGCGCCAGTTGACAGCGTTGCCAGAATAATAATAATAAATAAATAAATATCTATTTAAACCTACCTACTTTTAGGACTTAATAAAAAAATAACAAGAAACTTTAACCGCCTCCGTGGTCCAGATGTTGTTCGGGAGGTCTGGGGTTGAATTCCCCATGGGGGCAGAAGTTTTTCTGTACGGTTTGGTCGGTGGTAGTGCTTCTGAGCCCGCCTGATTAGCTACCGCCCGCGCCGTCTTATCTAAGTTCTTCGCCATAATAACAATGTTAATAGCATTGTTGTGTTCCGACAATTAGAGGTAAGAAAGCCAGTTCCTTAGTTGTTGAGGAGTCCAGGTGAAGCTCGCTTCCTTCGCTTACCATCAGGTGAGATGAAAGCCAAGAGCTTCCCTGTCGTATGTACAAAAAAAAAAGTGTAACGGAACGCATCCAAAAAAATTTTCATTCATAGTGTTGGCGCACTAGATTGAATCAAATTGAGTGACGGTTGCCACATTATTCCAGTTATAAGTACTTATATGAGTTTCTGGTTATGATATGAGTGGGCGCAAGATCGACGCGACGACTGGCGCGAAAAGCTAAAAGCTGTCACTTTGTCATCCGTTGTGTGATCTGTTTAACTACTGTTATCTCCCTGTGCCTTGTGTATCGATTTTCGATTCATTTTTATTCTGCTGCATCCAATGCAGCAGAATAAAAATGAATGGAATTTTTTTTTCCTTTATCTTACCTTTATATCTTTTTGATTTTTGCAAGAAAACATGTAAAAAAAATACTATTCCTACTATGTTTTTATACTTTCATGGTAATTTTCGTGTTAATCCCACGACCCACAGATATGCAAACTATCCCATTATAATCTAGATGTAGGTAATTACCTATACTTACATCTAACCAAATTTTATTTTTGTTCGCCGTGGGTAAATGTTCCATAGTAAAATACCCAATGTCCAAAGGACATGTGAATAAACCGCCAAAACGCGCACTTAAGTCATGGTTCGACCACACTCAGAAAACAGGAACTTAAGTAGCATCTTGGGAGTGCACTTGAGTCCTGAAATCGTTTTATTAATACGTCGCTACTCAGCTGATACTTTGTACTCAAGTGTGAACTCAAGTATGATATATTAATTAGCACAGTATCTTAAGCTTGCGCTCAAGTTCTATCTCAGAGCTGAGTGCGGTTTATTAATACGGGCCTTAAAGCCCTTGGCCTTTTACAAATTACATTATAATACAGGTTCGCCATACAAAACCAGTACTTTAATGTAACTCGAATTCCAATAAAATACACTTCGATTGACGAAGCCCGACCAAGGAGGTTTTGTCACAATTTTCTTTTGTGCCAGTACATTGTCTATGGCGGCGCGTGCAACAGCGCATGCGCGGTAGAATGTTGGTGTTGGCGCCATTTCTCTGAATTTTTCATTCATTATTTTGCTGTTATTGGTTAAAATAATAAATAATATAAATGTATGTAGTTTTAGATTTCTGTATTAGTTTCACAATTGCACTGTTCAAAATGCAAATAATTATTAGAATAAATGAGTTTGATTTTGTTTTAATTTTGTGTCTTTTATTTAATTTAGGTAACCACTGATTGCATGAGTGTAGATAAAGTAGTGTATTAGCACAGAATATATAATAGTACTACGTACAGAACGGCCACTCACCTCCCCGCACTCATTTCAAATACCTCACCCTACCCCGCACTTCGTTGTAGACATCACTGACACATAAACAAGGGCGCGCGCGATCGCTCGGACGAGTAGACGCGAGCGCCGGGCGATAACAGAGACAGCGCTATGCGGGTGAAAGAGAAGGCAGTCGCTGCACTTCCCGCGTCATTTCGATTGATAGCCGCGCACTCAGCCCTACCAGATTCCACGCACACATTTGCGCGTGTACAAACGTCATTTGCTTAAGTAGTAGTAATAGGTAATTGATTTGCGAACGTTGTATGGAGTGTCCGGGGTATGGTATTAGGCTAGATGACTAAAAATTTTTTTTTGCTTTAATAGAAGCTCATTCATAAAATAAACAGAAAGAAAAAATCGGTTTTAAAATAACTATAAAAACAACCAAGATATAAGGTATTAAAGATTTTTCTCCATCTCTTTCTAGCAAAACGGCAATTTACAAGGAGTTTATATGGCCGTACTCAACAATGACGTCACGGTTGAGGTCGGATCTCTCTGTCTAATCGCCTTCAAATTAACAACTTAAAATGCTTGTATCTAATGTATTTCTAAGCCGATTTTAATTCTAATTTCACAAGAATACATTTTTTTCCACGGTATTTTAATATTTAATAACGAGACGTAAAAATTAGAATTCAGTCATCATCCCAATTAGGCTAGATGACAAAAAAAAATTTTTGCTTTAATAGTAGCTCATTCATATAATAAACAGAAAGAAAAAATCGGTTTTCGAATAACTATAAAAACAACCAAGATATAAGGTATTAAAGATCTTTCTCCATCTCTTTCTAGCAAAACGGCAATTTACAAGGAGTTTATATGGCCGTACTCAACAATGACGTCACGGTTGATGTCGGATCTCTCTGTCTAATCGCCTTCAAATTAACAACTTAAAATGCTTGTATCTAATGTATTTCTTAGCCGATTTTAATTCTGATTTCACAGGACTGCATCTTTTTCCACGGTATTTTAATATTTAATGACGAGACGTAAAAATTAGAATTCAGTCATCATCCCAATTAGGTCTTAAAACACTCGTGTGGTACTATTATAATTCTCGGCAAGCCTCGAATTTTAAACACACACTAGTGTTTTAAGACCCCCTATTATGTGACTATTTCATAAACTACTATTATTCATGATGATTGCCGTATATAAATACTTAAAAAATCTGTTTAACCACAGCCAGTTTTATAGGTAACCACCATGTTAAAAGAATTAACAAAAATGCAAAATAAAAACACATTTAATTTATTAACGTAAGACCATTTAATTAATTAAAAATAGGCAGAAATATAGTTTTTTTTAAGTTTAATTTAAAAGTTTTAAAAGGATTTGAGTTCCCAAAGAAAGGATTTTATCAAAGTTCCACAGTTTACATGAAGCTGAGAAATTCCTATCAAAACATAACGAAACTACAATGTTGAAATTTATCAAAGCGAAACGTATTTGGCGGGCATAGCTAGTTAAGTGTCTCAGAAGAATAACTAAAGCAAATGCTTTAGTTATTTACGAGTATCGTTCTGAGATTAAGACACTGTATCTATGGATGTCAATATTTGAAGTATGACTGCATTTGGCATTGTCTGCACTAGTTCAAGCAATATTTAGGACATGTACTCGTATATCACAGACTACTTAGTAACCAAGTTATAATGATGTATTGTATAATCAAAGATGCAAATACATATATCAAAACGAACTTTTTATCAAAAATATTACTAGTTTAGTGAGTCGTTTTAGTATGATGGCGTTCATTACACCTGTAATGTATTTCAAAATGATAGACCCGCGTTGGTAATCGTAGTTAGTGAGTATGGAAGACAGATTCAACTGTATTCCGGGATTGTTATAGCTAATTAAAAAAGCAACAATTCTCACTGAGCTGTCATGTGCGAAGCGCAATTAATGAGAGTAGCAAATCAATGTACACAATGAATGGAACAGTCAAATAAAAATATGACAAGATACCAATTTGTCATGTAATAATTGTTGTCATGTTTCCATTCTTAGATGAGTCTAGCATTTCTCCATTTCATTGCGTAAGCAATGCCTTAGGTATTTGACAATCTATATTTATTATATAGGTAAAAGAAAGTCGTGTTACTTACACTATTTAACTCGAGAACGGCTGAACCGATTTGGCTGAAAATTGGTGGGGAGTTAGCTTAGAACCAGGTGCGAGTGGTTATTACTGGTTATTAGCTATATTCACAAAAAGATTACCACATAATGACTTGTTTGTATGAAAGTATTTTCGTTAAAATTAAGGTAAATTTTAAGTTAAGACAGTTTGGAGACGGTTTTAGAACCGTGACAGACGGACATAGGATAGCTTTTATCGCAGAAATCACCCCTAAAGGGGGAGAAAAGGGGGGTGGAAGTTTGTATGGGGAATCAATAACCGCTGAAGCGATTTAGATTAAATTTTGGCATGGAGATAGTTTGAGTTGTGGGGAAGGATAAAGGGTGTAAAAAGGGTGGGGGGGGGAGGAAGAAATTGCAAAGGGAATCAATAAAAAAGGATTTCCACGCGGACGAAGTCGCGGCGCGGGCAAAAGCTAGTATTACATAAAAAGGCATATAAAGCTATCAAATTTCAGGAAGTTTATTTAGAACCATCACCTTTTTTTCCGGGGGGAAATGCGTAACCGCACCATCACCTAGTCTCACAAACAATGTTAAGGCACATAGTACTCCCAATGATCTTGCGTCGATCGTCCCGCACTGATTACATAGGAGTGAGTGAGTGAGAGTGAGGGGAATATTCAAGCAAACCTTTACTCGTAAGATGAATTATTTCAATAAAAAATTTATAAAGGCGAATAAGAAAAATCTAAAAAGACCATCCCCTAGAATATTGTTCACTTTATTTATAGAAATCGAAAGTATGTGATTTAACCTAATATTTACGAAGCGATTAGGTTTATAGTTTTAAAATCGAGGCATGTTTGGGTCACATTTTAACCAAGTTTTAATTAATTTATCAAAAAATTAAAAAGACCATCTTCTAAAGAATGCGTTGAATAATAACATACCTTTTTTAAAGATTTTTTTATTCAATATTTATGAAGAGAACCTGTTTTTTCTGCAGTGATTTTTTATGATTGACGTTACTATGCGCCTTAAAGGACAATGCCGATTTTTGTATGGAAGCGTGACCGGAATTAAAGAAACGATTACAGTCAGCTGAAACCTTCTACATTATGGATTTTAAGAGTTTGTTTGCTTTAGCAGATTTATATTGGAGTAATATCTACGAACTTTTATGAAATGTAACCTCGCTCGGTACTAAAGTACACAGGTAGTTTAGCGGGGTTTTTCCATTTCATCTCTAATTCGTCTTAGTAACGGAGTCGAATAAGAAAATAAATTCAGTATTTGGTTTCTTTATTGGTATACGATACGTATGTTGTCCATTCAAGCTTTTCATAGATGTCACAAGGTACCTAAGTAATTAAAATAATATCCACCATTTTAACTGCCATTTTATTTCTATAGTCTCCCCACAGGCGGCAGCACTATAATATGCTACAATTTTTATTGTTAAAAGCAGAGCACGCCAAAGCATGCTAATGTGAGCAGAGCAATTTCTCGATCCAAAAATTGAAAATTAAATGCGATTGTACATATTTTAAAAATAGAAAACATATTATAATAGATATTAAAATGAAAAATGAACCTAAAATCAAAACAAAAACACTAATTTCCGTTTATCAATACGTAAACCACTGCCATCTATCGTCGGATTTTTTAATTTTTATTTATTGATGACTCAAACTCAAACTCAAACTCAAAAATCTTTATTCAACATAGACCTTTACAGGCACTTATTGACGTCAACAAATTACAAAACTCTATTTAATCAATAAATTAATTTAAAAAATGCAACAAGTCAAGATAAGCTATGTATTATTTAAACCTTGTATGTACATACATCTCGACCATAATTAAGATATATGCAAATACAAGTAAAATGAAAAAAAAAAAAAAAGTTGACTCTACACCTGTTCGGAAATTGGGAGAGCCTTCTCGAGAAGAACAGGCAAGAAACTCGGAAGGTCTATTTTTTTGTCTCCTCTTTTAAATTGCCAACATTACAATAATATATTATTTCACAAACATAACTTTATATATTATAGATGCCTGTCGGAGTGATTGGAACAGTTACTCAAATACATACATCCAACAATCACAAAGTGTACTTAATGCACGTCAAATTTATACATTTTTTGTCAATCCCAAGCAGTTTTATCTGTCAGATAGTCAGACACTTTATAATATGCTTTTTTCATAAGTACTTTCCTGACTGCAGTCTTAAATTTATTTAAGCTAAGTTCTTTAATATTGGTTGGGAGTTTGTTGTAGAAACGTACACAAAAGCCTCTAAAAGAGTTATTAATTTTTTTAAGTCTAGTATTAGGTAATGCTAACATATTCTTTTGTCTAGTATTTACTGAATGAATATCACTGTTTTTACAAAACAAATGTATATTTTTATGGACATATAATATATTCTCGTAAATATATTGCGACGCAACAGTCATAATACCAATTTCTTTAAATTTTTCTCTCAAAGAGTCTCTCATTTTAAGATTATAAATTGCTCGAATAGCCCTCTTCTGCAGCACAAAAATAGTCTGAATGTCGGCAGCATTTCCCCACAGCAACAAGCCATACGACATTACACTATGAAAATAAGCAAAATATACAAGTCTTGCTGTATCAACATCGGTCAGCTGACGTATTTTCCATACAGCGTAGGCTGCAGAACTAAGTCTCTTCGACAATTTATCAATATGATGCGGTCTACTACTAAAAGCATTTGACGTGCTTTTGCAACAGACTCGATTTTATTATTGTATTATAAAAAGTTTTCGAATTTGGTTCGAAAACAATATTTTGCTATGCTAACAAGCTATGCCATCTATGCAGTTTTGGATGGAACTAATTATAGATTGTTCATCAGTAATCCGTCCGTGCCCGCAACAGTCAACACAATAATTTAAAAAATACCTATTTTCAATTACATAATCTGCAAATTCTGCAATTCAATAATTTCTATGTGTTAAAATTAATGAATTTAATTTTAAATTAAAACAGTAATCATTTTATTCTTGTCACAAATCGTCGTTGTCCTTTGTAACAGTTATTCTTTGTTAGGCATAAACATTTTTTATATTTTTTAAAATATTGTTCCTTAGTACTTGTAAATAATCTATCTACAAATAAAATTGAATTTCTCTTCGATAGCTTGTTTATTAATACATTTTCTTTTGTTCTCTGACATAATCCGTCAAAACCTATTATACGCATAGAACTTCCAACTTAAAAGTAACATTGTGACATAGCATAAAGAAAAAGGAGTTTCCTACAGTACTTATATAAAAATATAATAAATTGTTGAAAATCTTGATATTTATCTGAAATATATCCTATCAGGGACGCTGTTACTGAATTGAAACTGAGAACGGCATATTTAAAATGTAATGTTATGTTAATAATAATTAACATATTTTAAAATGTTGAGAATTGTCGATTACTAACAACATTATTCTCACTTCCATAATTTGTTTGTTCCATTTGATGTTTGAACCCATTAAAATAAGACAAACAATAATTGTTAATATTTTGACTATTTGTAATTAAAAGTTCCTTACAATATTAACTTGAATTGTTGAAACAAATTGAAATAAACAATAACTTATAAATAAGATTTGAGCTTAATAATTCTCAGTGAATGAGTTACAATTAGTACCTACGATTGCACATAAATAAGTAAAACCTCCTGCGTTAGGAACAAAAAATTTATGAATAAATTTAGATACTTATAGCTTACGGGTATAGAGGCATCATAAGGGTACATTGAGTTTAAAGTTTTCGAACCAAGCATAAAATATACGTATGCGAGGAAAATTAGTAAAAAAGGAACTTCACCGATTGACTCACCGCTGTCGAAGTGTGTCAGTTAAAAACTGACGATCGGAGGGACCGTTAAAAGAGAGCGAGGCTGATGTGCGCAGGCGCACGCCTGCTAACGGTAACGCATACAAATTCCTTTTGCCACAGTGAAAGATTGTACTCCGTGTTAAATAATAAAAAATATTTTACAAAAAATTCAAACTACGACTTCAAAAACACTGAAAAGTTAAAAATAATACTTATAAGAATATATACAGACAACATCACACTTCTATTATCGAAGTCGGTGCCAGAGATGATCTCCTAGAAAGTCTTAAAATTTGGCACCGACTTCAATATCTAAGTGTGATGTAGCTGGTATTAAATTCAAGTCAAGGTTAGGTCAGTTCAGCTCAAGCCCAAAAGTTAGGGATCCTTCCATCATCAGCTCGGTTCATGAGTACCAGACGCAAATACGTGAATAGCTTCGGAAAAAACAGGAAACACGTTGGACGTACCTATAAAATTTAAGGGTTTCCCTCGATTTTCATGGGAAACTATTATCAGATACTGACTTTGGTGACCTTGGAACCACCCCAGGAGTATACTCTATCGAATACGAAAATAATTTTGAAAATCGCTCTACAATTAGCGGAGTAATCGCGTAACATATACACATAGAATACGTTGGACATACCAATAAAATTTAAGGGTATCCCTCGATTTTCTTGGGATTCCATTATCAGATACTGACTTTGGTCACCTTTAGACTAACCCAGGAGTAAACCCTATCGAATACAAAAATAATTTTGAAAATCAGACCACAATTGGCGGAGTAATCGCGTAGCATACACACAAAACACGTTGGATATACGTATAACATTGAGGGTTTTCCTCGATTTTTATGGGATCCCATTATCAGATCCTGACTTTGGTAACCTCGGGACCACTCCAGGAGTATACTCTATCGAATACAAAAATAATTTTGAAAATCGGTCTACAATTGGCGGCGTAATCGCGTAACATGCACACAAAAAAAACATACGCATCGAAATGAGAACCTCCTCCTTTTTTGAAGTCGGTTAAAAAAGCAACATACGCATCGAATTGATAACCTCCTCCTTTTTTGATGTCGGTTAAAAAAAGGTGATCATGTTAAAATCATATTTCAATGCAATGCCAAGTTTAGTAAATATTAATATTCCGATCAATAATTCCAAACCCCAAGTTGCTTCTAGCAAGTAGTAAGGCAAGTAGTGAGACTCACACCTCATGTCCGTGCGGGTGTGCGAAGCGCGCGACGGCATCGCACTCCCGGACGGTGATGCGGTGCGGTCCGCGGGGTATGCCACACTGTGTCGCAGCGCAGTATCGTACGGATTTTTGCGTAGAAAGGACGTGTGTGTTATACCCTGCGATTTTTGTACCTATATAAATTAAGATTCTACAGTCAAAATTAAAAACCGCATCACCGCACACCGGAGCGGTGTCCGGTGCAATGTGCTATCTGCCTTTAGGCGCTTAACACATTGCCGCCGCATCCCGCTGCGGTGCACGGAGGGACGAAAACCGCATGCGGCTGCGGCGGCACGGAACCGTGCCACCGTACGGTTTGCTTCGTATCACCTTTCGAAGCTGCGATGCACGACGCACCGCATCACCGGATTATCTATGTCGAGATCTATTACGCGCATGCACGTCCTTTTTATGCAAAAATCCGAACGATACTGCGGCGCAGTGTGGCATACCCCGCGGACCGCACCGCATCATCGTCCGGAAGTGCGGCGCCGTCGCGCGCGCCGCACAACCGCACGGCCATGCGGTGTGAGTGTGTTATACCCTGCGGTTTTTGTATACAAATTAAGATTCTTCAGTCAAAATTAAAAACCGCAGCACCGCACACCGGAGCGGTGTCCGGTGCAATGTGTTATGAGCCTAAGGCGAGTGAAAACAAAAAATGTTGAAGTAGCTCGTATGCGAGTTGCTATACAACTCGTACGTGTGAGTAACTCAACTCGTACGATGCGTCCACACGGTGCGAGTTACTGCACTGCAGCTACTCGACAGGCTGACTCGCATGCCAACTCGCCTTATGTAAACTAGCCATTATGCATTATCTATGCTAATGGACCGCGGTCTCTGTTTTTTAATTTGTCTGCCGTCGAGCATTGTCCGCGCTCGATTTCTTTTGAATTTCGATTCATTTTCGAAAAAATCAATAGGATATTACGACGAATATTGGTGTGATTTTGATTTTCGTCGTAAACGAAAGGATGGTGATGGTGGTGGTAATCGAGCACAAATGACATTCGACGTCAGACGAATATTCAAAAATAGAACCCCGGGACGTGATCAGGCGCCAGGCTCACTTAACTGTTTGACGTGGCTTCTCTTCTGAGGGATGTAGGAGATCGGATTTTTAATATTTTTCATCACCCACCTAGGTTCTACCGACAAAACAGAAAAACAGAGGAAATGCGTTACATCAATGTTATTATGGAGACCCTGTTGCTAAATCCTCATACAAAATTAGCAAACCAACCAATATTCCACCACTGGATCATCATCTGATTTGTCGCCTTTCTTTGTGTTTATTTCTGTTAAAGATAGCCTTAATGAAACACAAATGGAACATACACTGTCATTCAATTGTATTTACTTAATTTTGGAGGATCTAAGTATAAGTTCAGTAGTACAATTATGCGGAGCTCCGCATAAGTTTGACAAGCGGCATTTCGATGACAATTGACTTTTACAAAACTCAATAGCGCCAGCTTATTTACTGTTTTACGTCAACTATGGCCGTGACTGACCAACAACGGTAACATTCACTCGCAATGTCGATACAAATAACTAGTTACGAACCATCGAAAGTAATAAATAAATCAATTGTTATTCGAACTATTTCTAGCGCAGTAAAACAGCGACGCATTAACGTCGTAACGAGGACGTAACGAGGACGTAACATCATTAGCAACACGTTTCTATCATTTGGAATTCTATATCCTGTATAATGTTAAATTGAAATACAGAGAGATAATTCGATGGATAGTTCGGCATAGTACGGCATACTAGTTTGACGTCTTGCTAGTATACATATAGGCCGCTTAGATTAGGAGCAATTTTTAGGAACAAAGTTCCTTATTATGGCACGTTTTGGAACCAGGGGTAAGCCGAAAAAAAACTGTACTTTACAAAAAACAATAACGTTAACGTACTTATAGTATAATAGCGCTTTAAACGTTAACGTTTACACTTAAAGGCGTTATTATACTATAAGTAACTCGAAAACAACACATCGGAGATCGAGACACAATGCGTATGATTTATAGAGAATTTTCTAGAAAATCATTGAGATTTTCAAAAGAATATTAAAAGTATATTGTATCAATATACTTTAGAGAAAAAAAGTGAACTTTAAAATAATAAATTATTTGTCGAATAACATAAAGAGGTTCGTTCCTATTGGGTACCGCACAACACCACACGGCTTTTTTATTAAGGGCCCTTTCATTGCGACTTTTTCCAGCGATACAGTCGCGATGCAGCATCGATACAGTCGCAAATCGTCTACCTTTATACACATGCGCTACTCAAAGAAGCGATACAATCGCGCTGCAGTCGCGATTCTGTCGCTAGCTGCATAGACTGTAGTTGCATCGATGTAAACGCGATACAGGATCAATACAAACGCAACGATGCAAAACGTTCAGTATTTTGTCGACAGCCACAGCGGGATGAGTTCGCTTGAAACAGTTTTAATCACGCTATCTGTATTATTACTTTTAAAGACGAAACATAAACGCAGACTACGGAATTATTGAGTGCATTCATTTATATGTGAAAGATCGATGTGTGGACATTATGAGTTAACATTTTAAAAAATAGCAATTCACAGTAAAAAGTTCTTTAATTGTTATCGGATGTCAGACTGACATCCGACTGCACTGACAATGTCAGACTGACATTGTCAGTGCAGATGTCAGCAAGATGCAGCCGCGCCACAAGTGCACGTTTCCATCGATACAAACGCGCGTATAAATCGATACAAATAATTGTTGATTGCGGGTATCGCGATGCAATCGCGCGAGTGTCAAACGCGCGTTTGTATCGCTGCAAAAAGTCGCATTGTAAGAGGGCCCTAATATCTACGAAATGGCAGCTTTAATTAAAAAAGCAATATTTAAAAAAATGTATTTAGACTACCGCGAAACACACGTGGAATTAAAGGTCAAACAACGTCACAGCTGTTTAGCTCTATATTATGGCGCTTCGACAGCCACAAGGCCACAACACATTAATGTACAGAAGTCAAACAACCTAACAGCTGATTTGATCTGTCATCGTTCCAGGTGACGAGATGAGCTCGATAGTGAACGTGGCAGCAGACGTCATATCCGGCACCGCCATCGCGGCGGCGAGCACACAGGTAACTTCGCAAAACCATTTTTTTCATACTTTTGTATCGAACGTTACGAACCACCTGATGTGAACAATAGAGAAGGTCGACTCGACACAATTTTAGGTGATTTAGAAAGTGAGCGTCAGATCTATAGGAAATGCATTTATTAGTACTTGTTGAGTCCCCTTCATAGGGGACTGGAGTGGAATAGTGAGTGCTGTATAGTCCCCTGAAGGACAAGGGGATTCTAGGGGAAAGATTTACGTTGACGTTATGGAGCTACAAAGTGACAGGGGACGAAAGATGACAAAAATCTTTCGTCATATAGGTATTAACACCGAGATAATTTTTGCGAGATGTTATTTCAGCATATTATCAACAAAGAAATAATCCATTAAACATACGAGTATTTTCATGACTTTCAATCCGGTCATTATAACCCTCACTGCAACTTGGGTGTCTAATGGTCAATTACATTTTTTATACCACAAAGTTGGCAAACCAGCATCTGCCCACCTGATGTAAATGACTACAGTTGCCTAATTATGTGATTTTTTATACAAAAAGTTGTCAAACAAGCGTACTGCCCAACTGATAGTAAGTGGTAACAGTCACCTGTGGCTATTGTGAGATTCGCATAAAATCTGCAACCCCCACAAGAACCACAGTGCACGTTGCCAACTTGTGACATCAGATGTAAAGTCACGGTACCCAGTAATTTCACTGCCATATCTTACCCTTCAAACCGGAACACAGCAATGCAAGCACTGCTGCTTTGCGGCAGAGTTACGTTAGACGGAGCTACCCAAGCTACGACCTACGTACAGATTTTCCCTCCGGTGAGGGATTTTAGTAAGATTTACAAATGGGTGCTTGTGGACTGTGGTGACAACTTGTGACATAAGATGTCAACTCACTGTTACCGGAAATTACACTGCCTGTCTCACCCTTCGAACTGGAATACAGCAAGCGAGCACCGCTGCTTGGCGGAAAAAAGAGGGCCAATCAGTCGAAGCGAACCCGAACCGTTGCTTTCGACCAATCAGAACGCTACATTACCATACCCCTTATGGCGCCTCACGGAGTACATAACCAGTGGAGAAAGTATCGGCATGTTTTTATTCTAAAACAAAGTCACCGATTTACGGCGGGGAGAGAGGTAAGCTCGCCCGCTGTGATTGGATGATGAGTTGACAACCAAATGACAAGGACTTTTATAGGCGCGCCAAAAAAGCAGTTAAAAAATATGGATACCGATATCGATATCGATATTTTTTTACGTTATTAGTACTTTTAGGTTTGGTTTGCGATACACGTATTATGGGGTTTTCTTATGAAATAAAATTATTATTATTGTTTTCTAAAGCTTAATTTTTTTTAGTTAATTATTGTAAGATCCTACTTGAAGATAACACCCGACGGTAACAAGGAATATATTATATAGATCAGGGCCAATACAATTTAAACGTCACATAACATATTGTTTTGCCTATTATTATTATGATTTCTTCTTGATTGATTCTTCTTATTCAAATTATATGATAGATGAGCAATGTGGCGTTTCATTTTTCTTTTCCTTGGTGTTAAATCAATGTATTGTTCTTCGGTGCTCTTATAATTTCGTTATTCTGAATACTGCAGTTAAAAAAAGTATAAATTTTATAACTGCTGCATTACAAAAAGTTAAATATTTTTAATTATACACTATTTTCATGAAAATTACCTTGCTTGTAGAAGGTGTATTTTCAACGTGTTCTGTTTGGGTATTAGTTAAATCAACTAGGAAATTAGTTGAATCAGCCAGTGACCCCTGCAAAATTATCTATTTTATAATATTTAAAGTAAGACGAAGATTTTACTAAAAATCTACAATATTGTAAAAATTAATATACTGATTAATTTTTTGTTAACTCTGTCATTATACAGAATTACAAATACGTTATGTATATATTATTAGTTGGGGACAGTCATTATGAAACAATCTGCTGATTTGTTGATTTGCAATACAAAGGTAATTGTTAGGATTAACGTGTTTTTAAAAAATACATTCTTATTTTCTCTCTACAAAGACGACAGATCTTTAATGTTATTTGATTCCTCTGAAATAGTCTGTAAAATTCAAATATTTTAACAACAAAAAGTGCAAATTATAACTCATTTAATACACCCGGCGTCAAAAAAATCGCACCTTTTAAAAATCTTGTTCAAAAATTCCTAAACCTTATTTAGAGGATAGTGTTGGGTATCATTAGAAAGGTAACAAAAAGGAGTATCAAAAAACAATTACATTTAAACTTTTGTTTAATTATAATGATACAAGAAACATTAAAATGAAAAAATAATAAAAATCCTTAATTAAGTCCTAAATAACAATCGATGATTTACAAAAAAAAATGTACAAAAAGTGTCTTAAAAGTAACTTAAAATCTAGTGTTACCCCCCCTTGCCCTGATGACGGCTTCCATGCGGTCCTTCATGAACCTCACCAACTTCAGGAGCTCTTCTTGAGGGACAAGATCACATTCCTCAATTACCGCGTCTTGGAGTTGCTGTAGAGTCGAAGGAGCTGGATCCCGAGATCGAACCTTCCGTTTCCGCTACAGTGGGAGCGCGAGCGTTGTCGTGCATTAATGTGAACCCCTCGCCAAAAAATTCGGCAAAGGGGACCACATGCACTTCCAGGATCTCTGTGACATAGCGGCGAGCAGTCAGCGACCCTTGTCCGCGAGCACCGGGACGGGACGGGAGTCCCGGAGACGCAGACAAGGTCGGTTTTGCCGGCAGCCGACATACCACCCCAGAACATGCAGGATCCGTCTCCATATTCCACCTTCTCCTGGATGCAGGCTTGGGCGAAACGTTCACCCTGCCTCCGGTATATCCTCTCCGTCGGTCGTTGCAGAAAAGACACACTCGCGTCTCGTCTGAGAAGAGAACAGCTCCCCACTGCTCAAGGGTCCAATCGACGTGGTCACGAGCAAATTGTAAGCGGGCTCGCCGGTGCGCTGCAGTCAATTTTGGACCTGTAGCAGCTCTGTGGGCTGCTATCTTCTTCTTCTTCAGTCTTCTTCTAATCGTAGAGACGCTCACGGTGCGTCTGCGAGCTGCCTGGAGCTGCTGTTGCAACTGAACAGCGTTTGAGAAGCGATTTCTCAAACAGTACGACACAACGAACCGGTCGTCTTTTTCCGAAGTGCAGCGACGTCTACCGGACCCATGTCTCCGGATATAGCCACCAGTCTCTAAAAAGCGCTGGTATACTCTTCGAACCGAAAAACGGCTCAGATTCAGTTGCCGGGCGACATCACACTGCCGCATCCGTGATTGCAGTAGTGCAACCACTTGAGCGGCCTCATTAGCTGTGGTATCAATCTTCCAGGTGTTTTTTCTTTAGTAAAATGTACAGATGTGTCCTCTTCAACGGTTGAATAGTGAATGACCCACATTGACCCCGTGTTGACCCTTTTATACCCACAAAGGAAGCGCAACTAACGATTCTCCCGGGTAGCAAAATTTGCAAGAAATTTTTGTAACACTATATTTGTTGCTTTAGGTTTTATTTGATAATGAAAAGTAATGTTTTTTATTAAGTTCATTAAGTAACCTTTTAAATAAAATCAAAATAAATGTGACTGCGTCTGCATATAAAAAGTTAATGACATTTGAAAGTGATTTTCTTAGAGGTGCGATTTTTTTGACGCAGAGTGTAGTTGAATATACAAAAAATACTTACAAGAGTCGGTAAATATAGTGTAGGCACTGGTATCAATTCAGACACACAACTTAATTTAACTAAACTAATTTGACAGGATTAAAACTATCGCCATCTCTCTTTTTCTCTAAAGAATTAAAAGTGACGGCTTTATTTTTAGACCTGTCAAATTAGTTTAGTTAAATTAAGTTGTGTGTCTGAATCGACACCATCGACGACCTATATAATCTGCGTCTATTATGTTTTAACGTTTCAAAACAATCTGGTGTGAAATGTCTAGAACATACAACACTATACTTTGTTGGGAAAAAATTGTCTTTATGCGTAGCCCCGATCCAAATTTCTTTTTTCTCGCTATTATTGTTGAGAAATTGCAAATGTATGCAATATACATATTTTTAACCATCCTAAGGCTCTGTTCTCGTAAGCTATGATAGGCGTTAGCGTGGAGTATTAGTAACGTATCCATTTTTATACATAATCTAGCTGTGCCCGCGAACTACGTTTCGCCATAACAATTGTCAAAAAAAGCTCTAATTACCTAGGGTTATAAAAAATAGTTTACGAATTATTATCAGACCTACCGAATATACACAAAAATTTTCATAAAAATCGGTCAAGCCGTTTCAGAGGAGTTCGGTTACAAACACTGTGACACGAGAATTATACGAATACGAAGAAGAAGAAGATATACTTAGATTTGGCGAGCAAAACCAAACGATTAAGCTGGTCTTAAAATAGAATAATTACAAAAAATACAAATACTAATAATACTAAATTTTAAGATATCGATATGCATGGTTCCGCTGCCTTCGCGGCACCGCACTATCAAGAACGAAAGAGACAAAATCTATTACGCAAGTCAATGCACCAGAAAGAGATAGCTAAAGACATCAACGCAAACATTCCAAAAATTAAAATTTTGATTTTATTTGTCATTTTAATAAAAAACTACTTACCTATGAAATGTTATCCCATCTTTTGTGTAGCTTGAGGTAGTAGTACACTTTCCACACCATTTAATCGCACAACTAGGCATTACTTTACCGTTTACTGAATTTATTAAGGAGAGTGTGTGACGTTCGTACGTAAGCTCCGACTGGCCAATATTTCGTAGCATAAGCTTGAAATAGCGTATGTTTGGTGAGTGCCCTCACCCCCGCATGCGCTCTCCACTGGTTATGTACTCTGTGTGGCGCCTCTTCACAATGGCCCATGATGGCCAAGTATACACAATCACGATTGTGTAGAGGGCATGATTGTCTATGATCGGCCATCATCGCCGGTAATTGTGAGCAATCGGCGAATTGTCGGTACATCAAAGGAATGATGGCCCATGATGGCATACGCGTCCACACAATCGCCGATTACTCAGTACGTATTTGTCTCGAGTACAGTGTAAACTTCTCGGTAAATAAATTTTACTCATATGATGTTTCTTTTTTCACGCACATTAAGAAGATGATTATAAGAGCTAAGTAAAAATATTGCCGCTGCCGCGATAATCCCTTCGATGTCCATTTTTAACCGACTTCAAAAAAGGAGGAGATTCTCAATTTGATGCTTATGTTTTTTTTGTGTATGTTACGCGATTACGCTTACGATTAATTTTTGTAATTGTGGACCGATTTTCAAAATTATTTTTGTATTCGATAGAGTATACTCCAAGGGTAGTCCCATGGTCACCAAAGTTAGGATCTGATGATGGAATCCCATGAAATTCGAGGAAAACCCTTAAATTTTAAGGTTTGGCCAACGTATTTTATGTGTATGTTACGCGATTACTCCGCCAATTATGGACCGATTTTCATTTTTTTTTATTTGATAGAGAATACTCCTGGGGTGGTTCCAAGGTTACCAAAATCAGGATCTGATGATGGGATCCCAAGAAAATCGAGGAAAACGCTAATGTACTTAAAATTAGCGTTTACCTCGATTTTTTAAATTAGGGTTTCTTTCACTAATAAGATTGCATTCACTAAAAAATAAAAAATATTTTACAAAAAATAAAAACCGACTTCAAAAACACTGAAAAGTTAAAAATAATATAAGAATAGGTACGTACAAACAACATCACACTTCTATATTGAAGTCGGTGACAAATTTTAAGACTTTCGAGGAGATCATCGTTTGGCACCGACTTCAATATAGAAGTGTGATCTTGTTTGTACCTATTCTTATATTATTTTTAACTTTTCAGTGTTTTTGAAGTCGGTTTTTAGTTTTTGTAAAATATTTTTGATAGACGTCTTATCATAACAGTCAACAGTTAGTAAATGAATGTTCACGATTGTGTGGAGAGTTGCACGATCATGGCGGCAATGATGGACGATCATTTGATGGGCCATCATGGGCCATTGTGAAGAGGCGCCATTAGGCCTCGTTTACGGAGACGCGGAACGTCGCGCGTCGCATGTGGCGTAGCGTCTCGCGGCGCGTCTGACGTTTTTTCTGTTTACGGTGGGGCGGCGCGTGAAGCGGCACTCATAATCGCACGCGTAAACACAAAAATATGGCAGTGGCCGCCGCGGTGCCCGCCACGCCACCCACGGCGCAGCCTCAAGCGTGTAGTGAAGCACGCGGCGGGCATCGCTTCATCGAGAATTGTCGCTTAGCTTTGGATCCTCACTCGCGAACACTCGCTCGGACCCAACTTTTCGTTATTTGACTGCAGTCCTGTGACGTCATCCTGGCGCACTATTGAGAGTAGCACTGTTCTCCAGATATTACTGATTTACCTTATTCGCACTAGTGTCCGACCGAAAGTTCGGTTTCGGTTTCGGCCGAGTTTCGGCCAAAAATCAAGTTTCGGCGGCCAAATTTAGCCGAAACTTTTGCCGAAACCGAAACTGTTTTCGGAAGTTGTCGTGTACGCTCGCCTAACTTCGTTTCTCGCGGCAACGCTTTGGCGGACGCTGGCGGCCCTGCTCGGGAAATGTCGTGCGCCGTTCGGATAGCTCTGTAGCAACCTAGCAACACAACTTAGTGCGTTATCGCCCGACGCAAACATTTTTTAAAACAATCATTAAAAATACAAATACTAATTAATGAAACAGTAACAATTAGTGATTTGATTATTGATAACTGATAAACATTTTGCTATGAGAACTTAGTTCGAAAAAATAATAAAAATATTATTAATTTTTTGTTGTAATCATTTATTTATATTATATTAAATAAATGATTACAACAAAATTAATATACTGTGTTTCCATTTCATGTCCTAATTAATGCAGAATAATGGGTAAAATGCACGAAATTTCAGTATTTCAGGGAATTTTATTATGACCACGTGAGTTTCGGTTTCGGTTTCGGCCGAAACTGAAGCCACGGCCGAATATTCGGTTTCGGTTTCGGCCGGAAAATTAGTTTCGGTCGGACTCTAATTCGCACTACCTAGGAAACCGAGACTGAGCACTTAACCTGTGAGTGCGCCGCAAAGTTACTCGACAGGCATTTGTAGAGCTCTCCCAAAAGAATGCAATGCGTAAAACATCCCCAAGACGGCCATCTTGTATTTAGTCGGACCAATCAGCGATTAGGACAACCCAACTAACCAATATACTATACGTAGGTAGTATTTCAGTTTAGCTAGTTCTCACTCAGTGCTGACTGATCTCGCTCTACTGACCAACTTTTAACAGAGCTGACATTGCCCCTTCCAGGTATCATGGTTCATACCGATGCTCGTCGCCGCCATCGCGTACTATCAATACGACCAGACAGACCCCGAGGGAAGGCCAGCGAACGTCCAGGACAACGTTATGCTGCCGGAGTACGACTTCATCGTAGTGGGAGCTGGTTCTGCCGGTCAGTGAGTATTTATTGATTTCGTTTACTAATTTCTATGATATAACTTAAGATACTGTGCCAGAAAAGCTTACCATTACAAAAGATCACTATAGTATTTTTCAAACAAAGTGCAGGACTATGATAATGTCCAAGGCGCTATCAAGTTTGTTTGACTAGAGTTTGTCCTTATTATCGCTAACGCCTTATTAAATGAAGCAAGCAATTTGTACAATATACCTGTTGCTTCTTTAAAATATAGAACCGGCTTGTATGACACAAAGAGGGGTTATTTTTTGATAAACCGTTAGCTTGGAAATTGTAATTAGGTTAGTCGTTAGATGACACACGAATACATGTTTTAATTTTTTTAAGAATACATATAATAATCATATTTCTACTTTCCAATTAAAGGAGCAGTTGTGGCGAACCGCCTCTCCGAAATCGGTCATTGGAAGGTACTGCTTCTAGAGGCAGGTGGAGATGAGACGGAAATATCTGATGTACCCATTTTAGCCGGATACCTGCAACTCAGCAAGCTAGACTGGAAATACAAGACTGAACCACAGGGAACGAGCTGTCTCGGTGCGTACTTACAAATATTCTTCATATTGATGTTTCTGTATTATTTATTTTTGACGGTTGAACTGTGGTGTAATTTTTCTTTATTTATTAAGATTCTCAATTAGGAATTTGTAGTGACGTTAACGAATTCCTTCCAGAAATGTAAGCCAAATAACAACTCTGTAGCAACTCCAGGAACGACGTAAAATTTAATAACACGAGTTTTATTCTCTATCGTGTTTCAAGATGTGTCAAGTCAACATACGGATCTTTCGAAATTCTACAATATGCAATAAGTATTTCCAGCTAAGGTTATAAGTTTGGTTGAAAAACAAAACGTAATGTAAAATTAACCATAAACAAACTGTGAATGCTTTCCAAATTCTATTCGACGAAACCATAATTATATGATCTGTAGCTCTAAGTGTATTTTATTATAATATGTCTATAGAAATGATCAAAACAAACGGTCTAAATGTCAAATTCCGAATTTTGAGAAAATCAACCCACCTAAAGGGAAGCACGGGATTTTGGGCGAAAAAAAACTATCTTTGTAAATAAGGTCAGGATAAACGCGAGATTTATTTTGTTTATGCAAAAATTTAATAATGACCAAAGATAATTGCAAATGTCACTGACGTGACGTGAAACGACGTTGACGTTGACACTTGACATTGATATTGAGAAATGAATTGACAAAGTTATTGTAATTATGATTTTAGTTGTGAAATTTGTGTTAAAACTACAGTGAAACCAAAGTGTTTTTGCAAAATTATTAGTGTTTTGTGAAATTTTAAGAAAAAAGCGGTGTTACAAATTAAAGGCTGCATTTTTAAAACCTAATAAATCGGCCGGTTATGCCAAGTCATACGTTTACCGATTTCGTAAAAAGTGAAAGAAAGTCAACGTAACACGTAAGAATGGATTGTTCTCGGTTGTTCCACTATTGAATAGGTTCACCAATATACGTCATATATTGAACATTTTTGACGTCCCAAATGTAAAGGATAGTAAAACTCTTATCGTTCAAAAACTGTGTTTTTAACGGCCGGTTGCATTAGGTACCTAGGTATATAATCATAATACCTTAGGTAGGATTATTTCACTATTGATTATAAAATTTACACTATTGATGTTTATTTAAAATTCAAGACGTAAAAGATAAAATAAACTAAAATCATAAGAAGAAAGTCATTTGGTGTAACCGAATAGACTTGATGCAACATTTTTATAGCATAACATAAGATTTTTATAACAACGTTATAATAATAACTGTACTTGTAAAAACCACTTTTTTATATCTCTATTACAAATTAATTATCTTCTTAGCCTTATACAATCATATTGTTCAGTACTCGAATCGCTATCTGATTAGATACTTAACACTCAAAAAATATAAAGCAGAAAACCCTCACAATGAGGCTGATAAGAATCAAATTGTATGATAATCCTTTTGTTTTATTGTCTGCAGCCATGGAAGGGGGCCGATGCAATTGGCCTCGCGGAAAAGTTCTCGGCGGCAGTTCCGTCCTAAACTATATGCTGTATTTGAGGGGGAACAAAAAGGACTATGACAAGTGGGAACAACTCGGAAACAAGGGCTGGGGATACAATGACGTGCTGTACTACTTCAAGAAATCTGAAGACAACCAGAACCCTTACTTAGCTCAAACACCGTATCACGGCAAAGGCGGATACCTGACGATAGCCGAAGCACCTTACCAGACACCTTTAGTTTCCAGTTTCATCGAAGCAGGCCTAGAGTTAGGCTACATGAACAGAGACATTAATGGAGAAAATCAAACTGGTTTCATGGTAGCGCAAGGGACAGTTAGAAGAGGAAGTCGATGCTCAACATCGAAAGCTTTTTTAAGGCCCGTCAAAGATCGTAAAAACTTACACATAGCTATGCACTCTCACGTTACTAAAGTTCTCATAGATCCGAGAACTAAAATAGCGTTTGGTGTTGAATTCGTAAGAAACAAAATGATATACCGCATAAGAGCGCGTAAAGAAGTAATTCTATCAGCTGGCACTGTTAATTCCGCACAGCTACTGATGTTATCAGGTATAGGGCCCGCAGAAGAACTGGCGAAGCATCGGGTACCATTAATACAGAATTTAAAAGTTGGGAGAAACCTTCAGGACCACGTCGGATTGGGAGGCTTAGCATTTATGATCAACCAAAAGGTGTCTATTGTTGAACAAAGACTTCACACAGTCAGCACTTTGATGGAGTACGCAGTTTTAGGCGAAGGGCCTTTGACAATAATGGGAGGAGTGGAGGGTTTAGCTTTTGTCAACACAAAGTACATGAACGCGTCAGATGACTTTCCAGATATCGAATTCCATTTCATTTCTGGATCCACCAATTCAGACGGAGGTGAACAACTGCGCAAAGTTCATGGTCTCACGGAGGAATTTTACGATGCCGTGTTTCGTCCAATAAATAATATGGACGTATGGAGTATCATTCCAATGCTTTTGCGTCCTAGAAGCAAAGGATTCATTCAACTACGCAGTGCGAATCCATACGACTACCCCTACATACATCCAAATTATTTAACAGATGAAATGGACGTCAAAACCTTGATTGAGGGTGTGAAAATTGCAGTAGCAGTTTCGAGGACAAAAGCCTTTCAGAGATACGGCTCTGTGCTGAACAAGCACGTGTTTCCAGCCTGCGCGAGTATACAGCAGCAAACTGATGCGTATTGGGAATGTATGATAAGGCAATATACATGCACCATATACCATCCAGTTGGCACGGCGAAAATGGGGCCATATTGGGATCCTGACGCAGTTGTGGACAGTGAACTTAGAGTGTACGGCGTGAAGGGGCTCAGGGTCATTGATGGGAGCATCATGCCTAACTTGGTCAGTGGCAACACGAACGCACCAATCATAATGATTGGCGAGAAAGGCAGTGACATGATCAAAGAATTCTGGCTGAAGAGGAGAATTTCGCGATACTATTACGGTTGACGATTGACAGCGTACAAATTGACTTTTCTTTTTTAATGAAATCATATCAGTATTAAAATTATAAGTAATTTTAAAAGACTTAAACTTTGTAGATAATAGTCACTGATTGCATAAAATACTAAAAAGTTGTTTGCATCGTGATGACTTATCTGCTAAATGTTGTTTTTATTTTATAACTAAAGTTTTTGTAAATATTTAATGTTACCTATTTATTTATTCTAATTTTAGGCGTAAAGTTAAGAAGTTATTAAAAGATTTTATTTAATATACAATTTTAATAAATGCATGAGTGTTTTGATTGTAATGAACGGTATATTTTTTATACCAGTATACCAACGTAAGTGGATCGAAATAACAAATCAACACATCTCAAACTCAAAAATCATTATTCAATATAGAGCAGGCATTTATTAAAGTCAAAGAAAATACAAAAATCTAATTAAACAACAAATTAATTAAAATGTAAGAAACGAATATAAGCAATGTATTTTTTTAACCTTGTATGTTCACACCCCAACAATAATTAAGATGATAATGTATGCAAATACAAGGAAATAAAAAAAAAGGTGAATTTACACCTGCCCCCCTAGACAAATGCCATACGCTAACTATTTCGCAGTCGTTCCTCAGAAAAAATGTATGGAGATGACATTAGCTTCGGAAAAAATAGCGTGAGGTTGTCGTAAGCTAATGTCATTTCCATACATTTTTTCTGCGGAACTACTGCGGAAAAGTTAGCGTGTGGCATACTTTTACTTACAACTTTGGTTTTATAAAAAAATATATTTAGAAATGCCTGTCAGAGTGATTGGAACAGTTACTCAAATCAAATTCATTTATCTGATCATCACAAAGTGTACTTATGAACGTCAAATTGTCACATTTTTTTCAAACCCAAGGAGTTTTATTTGTCACTAGCTGTACCCGGCATGCGTTGCAATCTCAAACTTAAACTCAAACTCAAAAATCTTTATTTAATATAGACCTTTACAGGCACTTATTGACGTCAAACAAAACATTAAAAATCTTCAAACAAGAATCTAATTAACTAATTATTTAATCCTTGTATGTACACACACCCCAACCATTATTAAGATGTATGCAAATACAACTAAAAGTAAATTGAAAAAAAAAGTTCACTCTACACCACAATGCCACGTAAATGTCATTTTTTTGCTAGGAACCCTCACGGGCGTCCCCAGAACACCCTGCCAAAGTTTCATTACAATCTGATGAATGGTTGTGTAACGCATAAAATACAAACATACATTCTAATACCACGGATCTGAAAAAAGAAAGATGGACGGAGCGTGGACGAAGCGTTGTTGAATCACGAGTGAAGCATGCAAATGACAGCACATTTGTATGTGTGCGTGTCTTGTTCGTTGAAAAATGACAGCTTTTTGTCTCACCTGGTACATCTGTGTGAGGGTAGGTCGTGTACAAACACATGAAATTGCCTCACCTTGCATGCTTCACATTTGTTTAATGCCACACTACGTCCGTATTTTTTTGTAGGTCTATGAGTAACACGTAGATTTTTATTTATATAGAACGTATAACCAGACACTTTATAATGCTCCATATACCTTTATGGTGGTAGGCAATTATGTCGATCGAACAGGGCCCTTATTCTGGTAGCGTTAATCCATTTATGGGGGGTGTGTGTACATACAAGGATTAAATAATTTAGTTAATTAGATTCTTGGTTGAAGATTTTTATGTTTTTTTTTGACGTCAATAAGTGCCTGTAAAGGTCTATATTGAATAAAGATTTTTGAGTTTGAGTTTGAGGCGTGTCAATAACGCTTCAATAGCATTGCTTTCGGAGACGGATGTTGTTGGTTATTCGACAACAATCTAAGACATTTGTCACTTTTGAATAATTACAAATTTGCAGTACGAATTACATGATAAGCGTATAAAAGTGACAAAAAAGATAACAACGTTAAGATTAGCAGAATAGGCCCCAGGTAAGTTGTTGGTATAGGCTCTACACTCTACACCAACAACTACCTATACTTTAGGATTTCGTTGTAAGATTTTGGAACTCACTTCGTCCCCAATGTATGATGTACAAAAAAGTACAAAAAAGTACAAAAAAGTTGGCAAACAAGCCATCTGCCCACCCGATGGTAAGTGGCTACAGTCACCTTACATGTGGTTGCTGTGTACAGTCAAGGAATTTAATTGGGACCTCCTAAGTTTGAATATCGTAAAGCAATATGGCACCATAAGAGCTCGATCGCATAACAAATTATGACATCTGTAGAAGAACTAGAGTCACTGACATAGCCCAAAAGAATTACCAACCTACCTAACTAACCTAAGCGGCAGTGGGCAGGACACATAGCTCGCAGGCTGAAGGCCGTTGGGGCGGAAAGGTCTTAGAGTGATGGCCGCCTACCAGGAAACGCAGCGTTAGTAGGCCCCCCACACAAGGTGGATCGACGATCTGGTGAAAGTCGCAGGAAGCCGCTGGATAAGGGAAGCGCAGGACCGATGGGTTTGAAGATCCTTGGGGGAGGCCTATGTCCACTAGTGGGCGACTCTTGGATGTAATGATGATGATGATATTTTTGCCATGAATCCATACTAATATTATAAACGCGAAAGTGTGTCTGTCTGTCCTTCTGTTACCTCTACACACCAAAACCGCTGAACTGATTTAGATGAAATTTGGTATGGAGATAACTTGAGTCTCGGGAAAGGACATACGCTACTTTTTATCCCGAATTTTAATGAGTTCCTTAGGGACGAAGACAAAGCCGCAGGCAGCAGATATTTTAGTTATATAGCGAATTTGGTTATATCACGCCGCACGCGTTCCCCAGGGAATTCAATAAAATTGGGTATAGAAGTAACCAAGTCCTTTGACATGGCTCATGCTATCTCTACACAAATTTCATTAAAATTGTTCCAACGATTTAGACGTGAAAGCGTAACAGACAGATAGACGGACAAAGTTACTTTCGCATTTATAATAATCGATAGTTTAGATCAATAGAAACAAAAGACAAAAGACACGACACACGAGATAAAGGTTTTATATAGCGAACAGTAGACATTGGGGTCAAATTAATGAACGATCGTGTTGTAATAATGCACAAAGGCAAAACGCTGACATACACATTTATTGGAATAATGCACAATTAACACAGACCAAGGAAGAAACAGATAAACGATTGGTAGATGGTGACATCACGATTGTTAAAAGTTCTCTATTTGCTCGCATAAATTTATGTCAATACTTTTACTTCATTGTAATTCTTCTAATCATAGTGAGGCATAAGTTCTAGAATATTGGCATAACTGTTTAGGCAATATTTTTTTGGGTATAACTACTGATCGGCGAGTCATAAAAACCATGATCAAGCATTATTCTGAAAGCATAAAAATAATCATCAATTATTTTTACTTCATGAATACTTAGTACCTATTCTTTTTCTTTGTGCCTTATAAATTCTAGAGAATTTACAACTTTATTAATCTAAATCCATAGAGAGCAAAATAATAATCATAATAGCTCATATACGTCCCCACCGAAGGGCTCGAGCCTACCCTAAGTTAGTAGGGTGTTTATAGGCCTTACGTCAACCACGCTGGCCCTGTGCGGATTGGTCGACTTCACATACACCTTTGAATTTCTTCGCAGTTGTATGTAGGTTGCTAGTATGCCTAAATATATAATAAGGTATTTTGAAATATTACTACATACAGCAAAAATACGCATAAATCGTTAACTACTCGTATGTTATAAGTGTACCAGAATCCGATAGCAAATGTAGAAGTGAATTTACTGTAATAAAATCAACGTTATTTTCTTTAATTTAATATATAAAAATCTTATGTTTGTTATCGAACTCCTCCGATACGGCTTGACCGATTATCACTACGACCGGTCGTATGGTATTTTTATACCCCTAGCTAGGCGATTATAATAAGGGTGGCCCCACAGATTTAGAGTACTCTAAATCTAAATCTAAATCTGTGGGTGGCCCTCTCCAAAAATTGTTGGGTGTTAACTACCCTAATTATTTTTATTAATGAAATTTCGGCTCTATATTAGCCATCAGACTCTGGTTGGTACACCTCTAGCAAAAATAAGAATTTAAAAAATAGAGGCGGATAAAGTACACAACACTTTATATGTATATTTTTTGTATTCTGCTTAAATCGGAGAATGATGTTCGAGCACAGTTAGTATTGTATTAAACTAGCTGTGCCCGCGAACTACGTTTCGCCTTAATTTATTTTTTTAAACTTAACAAATTATATACTGAAACCTTTCTCGAGAATCACGCTATCGAGTGGTGAAAACCGCTTGAAAATCGGTGTAGTAGTTTTTGAGTTTATCGCGAACAGACAGACAGACAGACGCGGCGCGCGACTTTGTTTTATAATATGTAAGGATACATAAATATAATGTTGGGGAGACTGGCAAAATAATAAGCACCGTGGAGTGTATAAGTAAACGTAAAATAAATATTTAGCAAATTACAACAGCATTATAAAAACAACCACTTTGGAACACAAATATATGACAATTCCATAATGTGACATTTGTAAAAACCTATACAATGAGACCATGAAGGTGATACTCCAACATATAAATATTTTTTTTTAATAATTTCAATTTTTTCATATAATTATAACGCTATGTTTTTTATTTGAAAGGGTATGAATATGTAGATGTACTCATCAGGCTTCTTTCAGATAAAATATTATATGTACGAAGTGTTGAGTTTCATTGTGGTTATAATTACTAATGTCACAAATTGTTGGTTGCAGGTAGTATGCAGCATTTATTTAAACCTTGGTGGTTTTTTAATACTGTAATAAAATTGTGTTAACCTGAATTACATTTTATTTATTTTTTTTATTGCTAACGGTGGCAGACGAGCCAGTGGCCCACCTGATGTTAAGTGGTAACCACCGCTCATGGACATCTGCAATGCCAGGGGCACAGTTCTGTCACTGCCTACCTGGAGAGAAATGCTCTTCTTAAGCCAAGATAATAAATGAAAAAAAAAATACATTCAATATACTAAAAACAAAAAAATATTATTGCAGCATCTATATTTCAACTAATCTGTATTGAAACGATTGCTTTTGACTGTGTCTGCTGAATTGTAGTATTCAGTTTAGTATTCACATCAGTTTTAAACTTACCAAGTGCGGACGTGAGTGGCATAATGTCTTCATACAATAATGCAGGTGCTTCGCTCAGGCCGATTTTCTCCAGTACCCGGATATTGTTTGGACTACTGCCAGGAATGGCTACCTTGATAGTTTTACGTATGGCGATACATTTGTATAGACCAGATATAGAAGACATAGAAAACAGAGTGAGAGACCATCCGTTCGAACATATTCACGAATGTTACGACTTTATCATAGTGGGCGGTGGTTCAGCGGGGGCTGTTCTTGCTAACCGCTTATCAGAAAACTCTGAGTGGAATATTTTACTCCTAGAAGCCGGACCAGATGAAAATGTGTTATCCGAAGTGCCTGTGTTATTCCCTATTTTGCAAGTTTCCGCCATAGACTGGCAGTTCGTGACTGAACCAAGTGATTCTTACTGCTTGAGTATGGTGGACAAGAGGTGCAAATGGCCGAGGGGTAAAGTATTGGGCGGTTCCAGCGTACTCAATGCGATGCTCTACATCCGAGGAAACAAACGTGATTACGACAACTGGGCCAGAATGGGCAACACTGGTTGGTCTTACAAAGACATCCTCCAGTATTTCCTAAAAGCCGAGGACATGAGGATTCCTCAGTATCAACACGATCCTTACCATAGCACTGGTGGTCCACTGAGCGTTGAATATTTCAGAGTGGAACAACCTATAACCAGGAAGATTTTAGAAGCCGGTCAGCAGCTAGGCTACAATATACTTGATGTCAATGGACCGTACCAGACAGGCTTCACGCGCTCCCATGCTACGATTCGCGACGGGCTCAGATGCAGCACAGCGAAAGCGTATTTGAGACCTGCCTCTAAAAGACCAAACCTTCATATAAGTTTGCACTCTCTGGTAAAAAAAGTGCTTATAGACGAGGATCGCAAAGCGTATGGTGTGCAATTTGTGAAACACGGTAAAGATCGGATAGTGAAGGCGAGCAAGGAGGTGATATTGTCAGCGGGAGCCATTCAGTCCCCGCAGCTTCTTATGCTGTCGGGGATAGGTGACGCAACACATCTCAAGCAAGTAGGCATAGAGACGGTTGTCAACCTTCCTGGAGTCGGGAAGAATTTGCAAGACCACATTGCTATGGGCGGCCACTCTTACCTCTTTGACAATCCATTCAAAAATGGTACAGATTATGGATTCAATTTGATGTCGACGCTGACGCTAGAGACCTTGATAGACTTTTCAATCCATAAAACGGGGAACATGTACTGTATGATGGAAGCCGAAGCGATGGCATTTATCAACACCAAGTACCAGGATCCAGCCGAGGATTACCCCGACATTCAGCTGTTCATAGCTCCGACAGCGGACAACATGGACGGAGGGTTCTTCGGCAAGCGAGCCAATGGCTTGAGCGATGAGACTTACGCGGAGTTGTATGAAAACATCCTCTTCGAGCCGTCATTCTCCGTGGTACCGCTGCTGCTCAGACCCAGAAGTCGAGGCTACCTGAAACTGCGAGACGCCAATCCCTATTCTCCACCAAGAATATATCCGAACTACTTCTCTGATCCACAAGACGTGAACGTTATGGTAAGGTTTTTAATTCATTACTATTATTTTATTGTAAAATTAAACACTGAAATGGATTTTTTTAAATAACAGAACATCAGATTTAGCTGCAAAATCTGTCAATACCGTACGTATTTATATGAATTTATTCCTCTATAGCTGCTATGGTAAACCTGCAACATTTTGATTTTACCTGATGTCCTATAATTTATAAATTCAGATTTGTTGAAAAGATGTATCGTTTTCCAACGTGTAATGTCGCAAGACGGCACATGGGATGCCATAATCGTTCGCGTTGATGAAATATCTCGCCTTAAATAATTTTTGACTATGACGTATTTTTCCTATGCTTTATTTTCTCCTATGACTTTATTCGGTTACATAAACATCTTGTTGTGCAGTGCTTCAGACGACCCGATTTATTTTTATTTTGTCTCCTATCAGATTGACACTTTAGTTAGTTGCGGAATAACTCAAAACCAGAGCTCTGCAACTTTAGTTTCAGTTTTTTCCTTTTTTACTCAATTTGTTTGGTGTATCATAATCATCAATCAGCCTTCTCGACCTCGATCATCTGCATGTCCATTCAATACACTTCATGTCCCACTTTTCTTAAGCACAAAATGATTCTAATCAAATTGTAAATTAATTTCAGGTGGAAGGAGCCCGAATAGTCCAGCAGCTGGTAGATCAGCCAGCCCTCCGCGCCCTGAACGCGAGACCCAACCCAAACCGCAACCCCGGCTGCAACCACCACGACCTGATGTCGCACGAGCACCTCGAGTGCCAGGCTAGGCACCACAGCCTGACCATCTACCACCCTGTCGGCACCTGCGCCATGGGCCCCGCGAGCAACCCGGAGGCTGTCGTGGATTCGAGGTTGAGGGTACGATCGAATACGTTTCTTAAAGCTAAATCTGTCTCTAAATTTGCATTTCACTCGCTGGTACAGTAAGCTCTCATTCAATCTATACATTTACACTACGAAAACCGCCGCTATTGCGAGCGACATAAGAACAGTCCAAAGGTCAAACAGTATAGCTTGACAAGGAAGTTACTGTACGTACCCACCGGCGAATTTTTTTATACAACTAAATTGTGAACCAAGCATTCAGCCCACCTGATGGTAAGTGGTAACAGTCACCTATAGTACATTTGGCTCTTGCGGCATTCGCAGCAAAACCACAGTGTGCATTGCCAACTGGTGACATAAGATATAATATCACGGTACCCAATAATTTCACTGCCATATATACTTTACAAACCAGAACACAGCAATGCAAGCACAGCTGATTTGCGGGAGAAAAAGGTAAGACGGAGGTACCCTAGCAGGTGACCCCGGTACAGAGTCTCCCTCCGTCTGCATCCATCTGCATATCTATACAAATAAATAAAATTGAAGTGTCTGTTTGTAATGTCAAAATAACAAGTTTTTACTAAATGGATATGAATGTATATCGGGTACCAATAACAAAAACACAATAAAAAAAATTGTCTGTCTGTTTGTTCCCGCTAATCTCCGGAACGGCTGGACCGATTTTGACTGGACCTTCACTAATAGATAGCTAATTATATAATGTATAACATAGGCTGCTTATTATCAAGATCTTAAAAATTGCCTACAAAAAACAAAATGCTGCCAAAATTACTATTCCACGCGGACGAAGTCGCGGGCACAGCTAGTAATTATTATAAAAGCAGGGTGAATTATGATGAAGTACGGGCTAAGCCATGTGCCCATGTTCTGTGGGCCAAGCCGACACGAGTCCAGCGTTCTTGCGCATGCTCGTCGTAGTCGCTCAAAAAATATGGCTAGTGTTCCTGAAGGGCTTAGAAGGTTGTTAAGGTACTCTGCCATGGAGTCCCACACACTAATACCACTATCCAAGGGGCTTGGTTTGTGCGTTAATGCATTTTCCTCGTAAAAAAGAGATGACGATGGTGATGATAACTCTCTACGATACGATACGTATACGTCTCGCTGTGCGTACCGGGTAACGTTGCAATCAAGTAATGTTCGTATATTTTTTATATTAAGTTAAAAATATAAAGCGTAGTTACAATACAATAGCCTGGATCTTTACGCTGGTATATGAAAAAGGAACGAACTACACTGTACATTGAATATCTTTTCTCGTCTATTTTATCGACCTTATGTTTGAGCGCTACATTGATCATGTAGCGCTCAAACATAAGGTCGATAAAATATCGTCTTAAAAAGTGGAGACTTTTCTTTTCCCTTGATCTCTAGATAATACGTATATTATAGAAATTAACTAATCGCCAAAGCAGTGCGAGCTAGAATCAAGTTTGTTAAAATAAAAGAGAGTTATTTTATTTAAGAATATAAGTAGGAGATCGAAATTGGGCTCGCAATAATTTTCGCAAATATATATTGTGAAGAAATATGTACACTTAAATTAAATTAAAGTTATAAGCAATATTGCAAGCTTTGGTCGGATAATGAAGTTCGATCAAATATCCATTTTCGAGATTACGATCTGTTAAACCTGTATCGTGTAAATACATTTATTTTCTATTAACTATTAAGTATGTGAGAACATCTTTGAAAATTAACATGATCAACCTGTTTCCGAACGAGCCTTTGCTTATGTAATAATAATACTAAATTCAGTACACGTGGTATCATCTACTTTTTAAAAAGTATTTATATCGAGAGTTAAGGAACCTTTAAAAGTATTGACCATGAGGTTTACGCTTAGCTAAATTTTTATGGCAAATTCGAAAAGTTGAACTGAAATGGAGATAGAGACAAATAAGCTAGTGAACACGAATCAATGTTGATTTTCTTTAAACAAATATTTTAACTCAAGATATTTCGGTACTTTAAAAAACATTATTTACAAAAAATAAAAACTGAAAAGTTAAAAATAGTGTAAGAATAGGAACAGACACCATTACGCTTCTATATCAAAGTCTGTGCCAAACGATGATCTCCTAGAAAGTCTTAAAATTTGGCACCGACCTCAATATAAAAGCGTGATGTTGTCTGTACCTACTGTTACATAATAAAATTATTAACTTTTCAATATTTTTGAAGTCGGTTTTTATTTTTTATAAAATATTTTTTATTTTTATTTTTTAGTGAAGTTCACCTCAAGTTAACGACCTGACCTTGGACTCGAATTTTGAAATTCAGTTCCAAGGTCAGGTCAGGTCAAGTCCAAAAGTTAAGGATCCTTCCACCATCAGCTCGGTTCATGACGACCAGATGCAAATACGTGAATCACTTTGGAAAAAAACATTAAACGCGTTCGACGTACCTTTAAAATTTAAGGGTTTCCATCGATCCCATCATTAGATCTTGACTTTGATGACCTTGGGACCACCCCAGAAGTATACTCTATCGAATACAAAAAGAATTTTGGAAATCGGTCCACAATTGGCGGCGTAATCGTGTAGCATACAAAAAAAACATACGCATCGAAATGAGAACCTCCTCCTTTTTTTAAGTCGGTTAAAAACTAAACTGCAATACTTTTACAGGTGTTTGGTGTTAAAGGCCTCCGCGTGGTGGACGCCAGTGTGATGCCAACAATCGTGAGTGGTAACACCAATGCTCCAGTCATCATGATAGCCGAGAAAACCGCCGACATGATCAAGGAAGACTGGGGCGAGGTCTATGAGGACAATGCCACTTGCCCAACTACATACGCCACAGAATCATACCCAGAATCCAAGAGTTCCGAAAAAGAAAGCGAAAATGTTCCAACAGTGGACCCGATACCTGATTTCTTTAACGAAACAACTAGTTTATTCCCAAATTTACCGGTGAATCACGTTCCGGAACGTCCTAAAAGGCGAGAAGACGCCGGAGTCCGCACAAAGGGACGAGCGAGCGATACTGACAACATACTAGAGAGAATACCATTTCCGAGAGTAGAAAACGGGCCATTCTTCGTAGACGTAACCAGAGACAACACGGAAAGTAATTTCAGAAACTCCTTCCACCTTATCACACCCCATCCACTTCCGTACGGGCCACTGAACCCTTTACAACCGTATCCTTACTGGGCGAACAATAGAAACCGTCAGATATTACCATTCCCTAAAATAGGCAAACCCTTAAGCCCCCTACCAAACATTTACGACAATAGACCAATATGGTTCACTAATTTCCCAAGAACGAGGCCTATTTGGCACAATCCATTTTTTAGATCCAGCGAAAATGATGAAGTCCATAATGTTCATAATGCTAATGATGTTAATAATAACTATGACGCTAATCATAAGCCGCATTATTACGAAACGAGTGAAATAATACACACCAAAGGTGATAGAAATGATGTAAGTAATGATTATGGTAATACTGATAAACCACTTTATTACGAGACAAATGAAATCATTACTCCAAGGGGACAGAGAAAATGCAGGGTTTGGTTGTATTATGACGGCATGAAATACGAAGTAGTTTTACCATAAAAAAATATTGAATTAAGTACGTTCGACAGTAAATTTAATGATAATACCTACTTAGATTTGTAAATAAAAATTTGAAATGATTTCAATAAATATTCGTTTAAACATTGAATTGCAATATTGTTGTCTTTCGCATGTTAGCATGTATATACTGTTAATTTAATTCGATTTTTTGTAAATATTCAATAAAAAATCTGTTTTAAAATAATGCATAAATTTTGACATCAAAAAGTAAGCAACTATAATTCTACTAAGCAACAATAATACATAACAATTGAAGTCATTATGCACTTAGTGACTTTAATTGTTGTTAGTCGCTACACACAAAGATTTGAAAGAACAAATCCCGCCCGAGATGAGATTTTTCTTTATTGATTTTATAATAAATTGTATTTACCCTTTTAATGCATAACACCATATATATACGAAACACTAACTCTTGGTTTTGTGGTCAGGAAAAATCTATCGGTAATTTATCACAGAATGCAATATACGATTCACTGTGCGCGCACTATATTGTATACAATTTTAAAACCAGACGCATTTAATTATAAATACGAAAAAATTGACAAAAAAGACAAGAAAAAATTGAATAAATAAAGCAAATAAATTAAAAAAAGAAATAAACACGTATTTTGTAATTTTCCGTAATTTTAATTCGAACAGTCTTACTACGAAACGTAGTTTAAAGTTCTCTTTATTAAGTTAGAGAGAGAGAGAGAGAGAGAGAGAGAGAGAGAGAGAGAGAGAGCTACATGTTAAAAACATGATTTATATTATAAAACAACAGTTAAATAAAATTTTGTAGTCACACTGTAAAGTGCCACTGTATGGTTTTTGGAGGCTTAATGCCTCTCCGAAAGAAAAGTCAATTGATTAAGAAGAAGTTTAATTTAAAACACGTTTTTAAAAATGCATGCTAAAGGCATTCGCTGTTATAATTCTTACGCCCATTTATGGACTATTGGAAGTATTGTTTGAAATATCTCTAAATTTAGACAATAACGCAAATTTGAAAAAAAAAATTATCGGGATGATTAAGCCCTCAATTTTCATACCTTTTTCTCTTTTTATTCGTGAATTATCAAAACATAAAACAATAATAGAATATTATCCGAATTCTTACATACGGGTACAGTGAATTAGACAGGATTTGCATGACTAGCTAATCTTACATTAATTTAAAATAGTAAAGCTTTATTTTCCTAACGGTGCAAGCGTTGTATTGTAATTTAGTGTTGTGTGGCAACGTGAGTAGGGAACTGTGGGCAATGAACTGAGGGCCAACTCCACTAATAAGCAGCAGCTGCATCGTTGCGCGCTCGACCAATCAGATTGCCACATTATCTCATCATCGAACATTTGAAGGACAATGTATGCACTCCGATTGGTCGATGGTAACGGTTCAGCATCGGTCGGGCTGTGGTTTGTTAGGGGAGTTCGCCCTCTGAACGATGCGCCGAAGGCTGATCCACCAATATATGAAAACCAAACCTCAGTAAAAGTCAGTACGTTCGAGGAGTCGAAACGAGGGGGCCTAGACAAAGCAACAATTCAAAAGTGATAACGAAGATCGAAAAGAATCTATACTTACTAATATTATTTGTTTTGTTTGGTTAAACGCGCTAATCTCTGGAACTACTGATTCAAATTGAATTTCTTTTTGTGTTGGATAGTCCATTTATCTAGGAAGGCTTTAGGCTATATAACATCACGCTATGACTTATAGGAGCTGAGCATTAATGAAAAATGTAGCAAAAACGGGAAAAAAATATATGGCGAAACGTAGTTCGCGGGCACAGCTAGTAAAATAATATATGGAAATGATTCCACATCATGAATTATTCTCATACATTGCCGTTCAATACAGAACAGAGGCCCTAGACAAATGTCACACGCTAACTTTTCCGCAGTTGTTCAGCAGAAAAAATGTATGGAACTGACATTGGCTTACGACAACCTTACGCTATTTCTTCCGCAGCTAATGTCATCTTCATACATTTTTCTGAGCAACGACTGCGGAAAAGTTACCGTGTGGCATTTGTCTAGGGGGGCAGAACTGCAGAAGAGATAACGTTAATGAAAGGATCGCGGGTGTTACTTCGTCTAGGCCCCCTGAAGTCTTTCAATTGCTAGATAACGTGATAGCGGAGGGATCTGATTGGTTGGATGCGAGGATTCGGTTAAGTTCGGCTTTGGTTCATTTGTAGAATCGGTCCTTTTCTGTCTTCCGTCAGTGCGCACGTGAATGAGGCTACTTACTATTAAATCTTATGTGGCTTAACTTTGACGAGGTCGGTGAAGCTCGGCATTACAAATTGATAAAGTTAGGCGACGATCGTCGTGGCAAAGCTCCAGATATGACCAAACATGCCTTGACCAAAAACCTTTGGAGATCTTTCCTGCTTCAGAGGGCACGTTAAAATTCAAACTCAAAAGTCTTTTTTTAAGGTCTATAAAGGTGCCTGTAAAGGTTATAGACCTTTACTTGATGACGTCAAAAAAAAAACATAAAAATCTTCAACCAAGAATCTAATTAACTAAGTTGACTCTACACCTGCTCGGAAATTGGGAGAGCCTTCTCGAGACGAACAGGCAAGAATTGAAATGAGTGCGAGGAGGTGAGTGGCCGTTCTGTATGGAGTACTATTATACAGGGTGTAACTGAACACCCCAATAACATTTAAGGGTATGTATCCATCAGAAGTAGAGATTCTGTAGGAAAAATATTAGGGTTAACAAACCTACTTTTTTCCCCCATACAAACTAAATAAATAATTTTTTTGGTATTGAGTGCCGACAACCCTACGTAAACGTACGAGGAATACTACACTCACGTCTGTCACGTGTCATTTTGTGTTTAATTTTTTTTGTGTTAAGAGCTGATTATGGTTGTCACTTGAAAGTTTTTGCTTTCAGTTTAAAATCAAATAACTCTGAAAGTATTGGGGTTCCAGGTCTCAGACAAGCACCGAAAGTCCATTTAGTATCTAACTTATATGCTCCTTAAATGTTATTGGGGTGTTCAGTTACACCCGGTATATTCTGTGCCAGCGGTCAAATGCACTTTTGCACTCAGATTTCTAATGATAAACAAACAGAGTCTTCGAGGTAACGAAGTAAAAAAATATTTCCTTCTGTTTAATAATTACGGTGTGCGTTATCAGAATTTCGTATACATCCAATAAAAAGAGTTTATCTTATTTTTCTTCGCTACAAATAGTAACTAAGTACGAACCAAGGGTTCATGGTCAACATTAAAGTTGATGTTATATACGCAGCACTGTGTGTAAATATGATGTTGTCGAAACATGTTTAGATAAACATGAACTCTGCGAAGAATTCAATAGATAGACTTTCCATAGCATACTGTTTTATATTTGTGATTTGGTGGTATCGAACCCGCGTATTCAGCATACCGTGTTGACACCTTAACCACTGGTCCACAGAGCTCTTGGCAGTCCAGACAGTGCTGCCAACTCTACTTTTTTAAAGTAGTTTCACGTTTTTTTTGGTATTAACTGAAAACCTTCTACGTAGATCTAGGTATTTTATTGCCAACATTTTAAAGAAAATGGATTCTTTTCTTATTCATCATCATCATCAACAGCTCATATACGTCCCCACCGAGGGGCTCGAGCCTACCCTAAACTAGGGCGATTAGGCCTTAGTCAACCACGCTGGCCAAGTGCGGGTTGGTCGACTTCACACACAACCTGTAAAGAAATTCTTTCTTCACAGATGTGTGCAGGTTTCCTCACGATGTTTTCCTTCACCGTAAAAGCGTCGAATAAACGTACATATGAATTCAAAATTTGAAAACACATTGGTACGTGGCGGGGTTCGAACCGCTACCTCCCGATTGGAAGGCGACAGCCTTACACACTACGCCAGCGACGCTTCATTCTTTCTTATTAGTAATTTTAAATAATATTGTACACATACCTTTTGAAAAGAGTAACTATTCTATTTTTTTTTCTTATATTATTGAAACAGATGCGATATACATAAGTTGCAGTTTGACAAAAAGGCCTCGCAAAGCACTTTCGTGGTTGACGGCAAGTGCGAATGTCGCTTATGATGCATTACCTACTTAAGTGTCAAGTTTTTCCCTGTAGATTTTAAAGGATATTTTTAAAATTATTTGGAGAATTTTAAGTGCCTATATATAATAAAAAAAAGAGTTTGACTTGTTTGAACCTACCCTACTAAAACAACCAAATTTTACTATTTATACGTAATCTTCTAATCCGACCAACGCATTTTTTTGAAACCGAGTTGGCAACGCTCAGTCCAGACGAAATCTCAACTGTAACTCTTGTAATTTGTCAAGTCAAAATAGGCTTTATTCACAGTTAAAAACTGATTTTTGTATTTCAAAAAGTACTCAATACTCATAAGTACTACCTAAATGTTTTGGTCGTGAGCCTGGCGAACGCGACAATTAAAACTATGCAATACCAGTCATATTGCAATGCAATAAGCGACCCCCCAAAAGAGTAACTTTTTTAACTGACCCATATGTTCCTAGACAAAAACCGCACCGCTTATTTTTCCGCAAACGTTCCGCAGAAAATATGTATGGAAACGACATTAGTCTGCGACAACCTCACGCACGCTATTTTTTCCGCAGCTAATGTCATCTCCGTGCATTTTTTCTGAGGAACGACCGCGGAAAAATAAGCTTGCGGCTTTTATCTAATGTGTCTGTAGTGTGATTCTGTAAAACCTCACTTTAAACTTCGAATCTGATTTTGCAGTGAGTTCTTAGATTGGCATTCTCAAAATTCGAATGTAGATTCGAAGTTACTAGAAACTATTAAGTAATCAGTTCTACAGCGCTACACTTGCATGCGTGGCAGCGAGTGGAACTAGAGTGACCGTGAGATTTTGACATTATAAGTATGGGATGACGTATGAAGTGGCATTCCGTAAAGGGAATTCCTTTATCACTTCGAAGCTCACTTCGCACACGAACTCGAAACAAAGTGTCAAATAAAACGTTGCTATTTTGTGAGTGAAAACAGGCAAAGTTTATTATCATAGTTTAAAAATACATTTAAAATTATTTCTGAAGGTGATAAAAACTAGTTCTGAGGTATTTATTAGAATTTTATCGCTACTAACTCGTGATAATGACCATGTAAGGGTATCTTGTATCTTATGCGAAGTGAGCGTGAATATCGAAGTGAGATGCGAGCTATTGTTCGAATTTTACAGAATCGACATCCTGATCTGACCTTAAGGGCAATTTTTCTCGAGTTTGTAACCATATCAAGCTTTGTGCGCGTTTCAAGTTAAAGCAAGCGAATCCACCGTCTAATCAGACGCCGAAACCAGTTTTAGACGCTCGCCGCGTATAAACACTGTACGTTATCGAAACCACACAAACACATCGCCGCATGCGCATGACTGGCTGAGCACTTGTGTGAGCAGTGCGCGCAGCACGATCGCAGAATGTGGGCGTGCGACCCGGCGCTTACGTCGACAGTTGTGAACAGTTACCAAGCGGCCGGGCCTTTATTCGTGCAAACCCTGCAGACGTTCCTGGCAGCGCAGTGTGCCTTAGCCGGCGACCATCTATGGCCCGCTGACGCGATAGACTCAGTGATGCAAGGTAACGCATTATAGATCAAAACTTTTACGTTTAGTTAGATCGATTTGAACAGCACTTATGTCGCTTTATCAATGGATTATTTGTCAAACCGGATTGAAACTCTTCACACCGTTGACGTTTTGGCATAGTTGTCCAAACGAACCTGAATAAGTTCGTTAACAACTAACAACACAAGAAAGTATAGCAAATAAATTATTGATGCCAATTATAAGGCGGTGGACTTCAGATTAAGCATACTTACAGTTGAAACTTTCTCCGTAATACGTCTACTGGTGCGATAATAGTATTTCGAGATAAAACATCAAATAAATAGTAGCTCGAACGATTCATGATTATCAAACAAAAAAAAGTTTGACACGTAGCTTAAAAGTAAATTTATAAAACAAGCATTATTTAAGCACAATTTCAGGTCATGCGCAAGCAAAAATATTGTATTACTAGCTGTACCCGCGACTTCGTCCGCGTGGAATAGTAACTTTTGGCAGCATTTTGATTTTTGTAGGCAATTTTGTTTAAGATCTTGATAAAAAGCCTATGTTAGCCTATGTTATACCATACATTAGTGAAAGTCCCGTCAAAATCGGTCCAGCCGTTCCGGAGATTAGCGGGAACAAACAGACAGACAAAAACTTTTTAAATTGTGTTTTTGTTATTGGCACCAGATATACATTCATCCCCTTTTAGTAAAAACTTGTTATTTTGACATTACAAACAGACACTTCAATTTTATTTATTTGTATAGATGTATAGATTCTAAATAAATACAAAAATTTCTGTATAAGTCTAGCTAAAACAATTTATACTTAACCTGTGCGCGTAGAGTAACAAACATTCTACAGGTATATTAAATGAATATTAATTTTTGTATGAAAGTAAAATCTAACGAATTATCAAAAGTCCTAGAACAAACGTTGTAGTTAATGATGCTAGTACGAGGTTGCCGGTATCTCAAAATTAGCCCTGTATACTTAACGTGGAATAGACTGTAGTTTCAAAAATCGAAACAACACTATTTCTTAGAAGGTTACCCAATCTAGATAACCAAGTGTTCAATCTGTTTGAATTTAACAATTTAATTCGCAATAATAAATACTGAGGTCAATAATCGAGATAAAAACTATCCTGTCTTTTAAGTTCTACCAAATTACATTACAGTAGTAAATCAAATTTTATCAGAATCGGTTAAGTAGTTTTAATTGTTTATCCCGGGCGACATCGTGAGTGACGTGATATTTTTAATTACTTATTGTGAGATGCATAACTGTTATCACGCGGCACCTATAATGTACATGTAAATATCTGTAGTATGCAATATCGTGTCTCCAAGGCTTCATAAAAGGACAGACCTTATGCTCTTTAACCATTTCGCTCCTTTACCATTTTACAATCGCTTACCATTTTGCTTTATGACCATTGACCATTCCATTCCTGGCAAAGAGAGATGATAAACAACTTGTAAGATCTAGCGAGTTGTCCTGATGTGTAGGTACCTTCCTACGCTCTAAACTAAATTCTTTAGTACACAGAACACAGAAAAGGCTAGAAAGGTGATACAACATGTAAATGTAAACGTCCGAAATAGTTAATTAATATAGGTATCTTATAATAACATACAATCCACATAATGATTAAAAATGCACGAGTTCTTCATTCAATACTTAGTATTCCCGATTTATATTAATAGTTCAACAGAGTTTTACTACAATATTATTCCTATTTTTACGAAAAGTATAATATTAGTAATAATATCACCGATAACAGGAAATAACTACTACATTGGTAGTTGTAGTCAAAGGATTCGCACACAACAAGGCGTTTCTAACTCCTGTGTTCTGTGACAGATATATTTTACGTATTGTGGCGACATTGATAAGTTATAACAGCCTTAGATGTAAAACGGATGTAAAAACGATAGCTCAATCCATCAACTGGAGATACACAATAGAGGGGCAAATCGATTTACAGTTCAACCACAAATAGATACAGAAGGCCTACTCAAGCTGTTGATATCGACGAGTACTTTGACCTATGTTTCGAAGTAACGCTAAGGTTTTCGCAACACCCAAGGTCTACCGCGTATTATACGTTGTCGTCGTGGGTTCGCGAACGAATATAACACTTGTAGACCAACAGTTTCATATGCACCAATAGACAGGATGCCAGAACGGGCGCAAAATGCCACGGGCCATCTTGGCCTGGTTGCGAGGCTTACCTTCCGCGACAAGGCGAAGAAGGCGCTTTTGTCGGCGAGCAGGGCCAACAGCACAGCCCCTCCTGGAGCTGGTCCTGGACGGTGGGGATGTCTTCGGTGTAGGCCGTGTAAAGGCACAGCGACAGGCAGCTGTCCTAGGGTACTCTTGTGGTACTCTTGTGAGCATTGGGCGTGGCTGAGAGGTGGCCTCCTTGACCAAGGCCACGAAGCTCCAACTTGAAGAATGATGCCAGCAGACTAACGTGAGCGGGACGGCATGCTGGTGGTGGTTAGCTTGTAGAGGAGTTCACGATGCCACAAGAAGACCCCTAAGGTGGGCTGAGCCTGGTCCATTGCGGCCGCGAAGTGGTGGAGTACGTGTGCCAGCTGGAGCGTGGTCGCTGCGGAAACCGATTTGCTCGTCCATGCGGCGAATGGACAGATCCTTTGCAGCTGCAGTCGCTCCAATAGCTTGGCACTGTGAGACAGCAGCGTTTTGTTTTATATATGAATCGCGCGCAGTCACAAACAGGCTTGAATCCTTCATTCCTGAATGCACCGCGATCTGTGTATGCGCGCGTCTGTTCGTGAGCAAATCTGGTGGTTATTGTCTAAAAAAATATATCACGATCGCTTATAATTTGAGGGCCATTGCGCCCTTTGCATTGAAGATAAGACTCTGTGCCGTCTTCCTTTTATAAAGGAATGGATGGACTGCGAGCGTCAAATTGTAAGCGATCGCGATAGATTTTTTCTTAGTCAAAACCCCCCTGTCTTCGCCCGATTTAGGCCAGCAAGCCCGTCCTCTTTATATACACAAAGTGTTTATATACAGAGAGCCGTGAAGTTCAAATATTACTCTATGGCGCACGCAAGACTCAAGATACCAACATCAGGTTACACTAAAATGTGTTCTTATGATTTTTATTTATGAAAAAAAACAAAAATCGGTCTACAAATGGCGGAGTAGTGGGCTCCTCCTTTTTCGAAGTCGGTTAAAAACGAGCACAACATGGAGCAAGTGACGTCACGCGCATTTTTGGCACACGGCTTTAACCGCTGGCACGAGTCTAGGTTCAAAACTCAATATTTCGGTAACTAATGGTCCGATTTCGATAATTCAAAAACATATACCATTTGTATGTCATAAAGAATAATGTGAATACTAAATGAAATATGTTTGTGATAGTAGTACTGATCCTCATTGAAATCAAATTCAATTCTGAAATTCGATTTGTATAATAACAGCGCACATAATTGTGAAGCACTATTTTAAATGATGTTCATAACAAGATGTAGGTACATACATAAATGTTAAAAATTAATACAATTCTCTATTACGATAAAAGCTCAAATTTAAACTTTTTCAATAAAATCACGCCTACCAAAATCGCATTAATATTTTTCAACTTCAAAGTTTACGTATACTGACACAACACAACACATGAAATAAGCATTCGAATGCCGAACATTTAATTCAAGTATCGTCCGATTGGGTAATTAATCTTGAATTAGCATTCAAATGCCGACCATTTAAATAAAGTATCGTCCGAGTAGGTAATTAATCTTAAACAAACATTCAAATGCCGAACATTCAATTGAAGTATCATAATTAATCATATTATATTACTAGCTTTTGCACGCGGCTTCGCTCGCGTTTTATTCGGGGTAACACGGTTCCCCTTTCCTGATTTAGAACACAGAAGAGGACTCGGAACAGAATATTATTTTAATACGCTACTGTAGGTAGACGATATTATAGGAGAGTCTGACACAAATTTCCATCCCCTATTTTAGGGGCCGGGGGAAGATTTCCAAAAAAAAATAGGGCAGGTATTTTTCGTTGGTAACAAAGAGTCTGTGTACCGATTTTTAGCTTCCTACCTTGAAAACTGCGAGAAGTCCCATATAAAATTTCACCCCCTCTTTTAAGGGGTTGGGGGCAGATTTAAAAAAAAAAGATGCACGATTTTTTTGTTAGTCACAAATAGTCCGCATACCAATTTTTAGCTTTCTACCTGGAAAATTGCGGAATGCTCCATACAAACTTCCATCCCCCATTTTAGGGAAGTGGGGGGTTAGAAAGAGACAAAAAGTCACCTATGTCGTTCTCCATCCCTTCAACTATCTCCACTTAAAAAATCACGTCAATTCGTCGCTCCGTTTTGCCGTGAAAGCCGGACAAACAAACAGACACACACATACACTTCTTCCCATTTATAATATTAGTATGGATTATCATACTGATACAAATAATATCTTGAGATTGATGTTGAAAATGGTGGATTTCAGATCCGAACTATGACTTCATTGTCGTTGGCGCCGGGTCGGCGGGAGCGGTGGTGGCGAACCGCTTAAGCGAAGTGTCGCATTGGAAAGTGCTCCTGGTGGAAGCTGGTGGGGACCCTACAGTTGCTACTGAGGTAATTATTTTCAGATTCTTTACACAACACGGTCAGCAAGCGAGTATAGTTCAAGGCTGTGATGTTATGCTGCTTCCTTAGCCTATTGATACTCGCAACGGTCTCGCGCCCACTCATAACCAGAAACTCATAACTGGAATAAAATGTGGCGACTCATAACTGACTTGAGGACCCACTCATAACCATGGTTATGAAATATATTTTTCATTATTCATACTCTGAAAGTAGGTCTGAAGTTGCCTGCGGAGCGGGTTGAAAGTAGTACTTTTCAGCCCTAGGGAGAATCACTTTCAACTGACAGCTGCTGTCAAATTTAAAAGAGAAACAAGTTCTATTTTCACATTTTTATTGAACCATGTTCCGGCTTTCTATACAACCACTCAATTACAGCACGGTGTAAGCGTAAAATTGAAATAACATAATGTTAAGTATTTAAAGAATATATTTTTTAAATGACTTTATTATAATAAAATTTACTTTTAACTATTATTTTAAAATAACATAGATTTGCGGAAAATTTTAACCATTTCTTCAATGATGAAAATGAAAAAAAATAATGGCTGAATAGCTGGCCGGCCACAGTAAAAAACACAAAATAAGTGGGATAGCGGCAATCCGATCTTCATTTGTTTTTTCGAGTTTTTATTGTTTATTCCTCCGTAGAGATTTCACACATAAGAGAAGAGGCAAAAGCAGAAGTTGTTGATTTAATAAAATTAATTTCACTCATAATATGTTCTTTTGCTGATTCATGTTTTTATTTTTACTTTCCTTGTATTCGTAATGAAAAGCACAGTGTTTACCTCGGGTTAAAGACTTATTTAGTCCCTCGAACTATAGGCGCCCTCTCTACGCTCGGGCGCCAAACCCCGTCTCGGGACTAAATAAGTTACTTTCACCCCTAGGGTAACAATGTACTATTAAACTTATAAAATATTTAATTTAGAGGAGTAACTCATAACCGAACATAAAAAAAGCAAATACCTAAACTGTGAACTACTTTGAAGTACATTTGAGACCAATAGTGCTTGCTTACTATTATATACTTGCATACTAATTTTAAAGTAGGTACTTTTTGTTTTATTATTTCATACTAAAAAGAAATGTTTAGTTACAGTACAAACGGCAACACAGTCTTAACTGTCTTTCAAGACGCAATACACAAAAAATCCAGTACTTACCCGTAGTACTACGGGTGATTAATTTTGCCTGTAGTACTACTTATTATCTTTGACAATCAAAGAACACCATGTGGGTAACTATCGGTTTTAATATTTATATTATTTTGATGAAATTAAGGAACGCTTTAATAAAACTATTTTTAAAGCAACTTTAACGCAACCTTCAATTGCGAGCCATTTCATGTTTTAACCGACTTCACAAAAAGCGGGATTTTATCATTTCCATTGTATGTTCTTTTTTTACGTTTGCTACCTCATTCATAACTGTCATTTATTAACCGATTTGAATATTATTTTTTTGTTTGAGGAGGTATAGTTCTCGATTAGTCTCATTGTCACCAAATCCGGGATCGGGCAACAAATATACCCGTAGTACTATACTAACAGTAGTACCAACGGTAGTACCATGGGTAAGCACTAAACAAATCTTAGTGCGAGGAAGGCATAAATAGTTTCTCTCCGCGACATCTTCAACAAAAATAACAATATTGAGAAGTGATTGACAGTTAGTTTGTCCTGAGACCTTTAGACATCTCATCTACACTTTTTAAACGCCGCATAAGAAAATACCATCTACCAAGTCCTAATTATGATATATAAAAATTTTATAATATTCATATTATTTGTGTAATAGGTATTTCTACATATTTTTTATTTAGTATGTTATATAGTATGGTTTTATTTTTATATTTTTTATTATTATTTGATTGCCTTCTAAGCTGCTATACACGCAAATTCTAATATATTACAATTTCTCCTTTCACAGGTCTGATGGAAAAAATTTCATTTATGAAACAAGCACATCGTTTTTAACGGACTTCAAAAAATAGATACAGTCGAACTTAGAACCTCTTCCTTTTTCAAAGTCGGTTAAAAAATGAGGTTATCAGTTTGACCTGTATGGTGTATGTATGTTTGTCCGCGATTATCTCGCGTTTGGCTGAATCAATATTTTTGATGCGGTTTTCAGAAAAGTTTACATTTAAATTAACTAAAAAGATTGAAAAGAATTTTTTTTTACAAAAAATAAAACCGACTTCAAAAACACCAAAAAGTCGCAAATAATATACAAACAACATCACAGTTTTATATTAAAGTCGGTGCCAAGCAATAATCACCTGGAAAATCTTAAAAAACATCAGTACCTACTAGTTAAAATTTGGCACGAACTTCAATATAAAACTGTGATTATGTTTGTATTCTTATATTATTTATAACTTTTTGATGTTTTTGAAATCGGTTTTATTTTTTGTAAGAAAACATTTTATTTTCAATCTTATTAGTTAAGTAATTTTTTGTTTAAATGCATTTTGACTTCTGTATTGTTTGTGCTGTCTAATTTTAATGCGGGAGAGAGTTTACACACCGCAATAGGCACCCTCACCTTGCCGACCTGCAAGATGCCTCTTTACACCTCTTTTATACCAAGCTTTTTACTTTGATTTAAAATATTACTCACCCTTGTTTGTTAATGTTGTTAATAATTATTAAAGCGACTGTACTTAACTGTGTAGTTGTGTTGGTTATGAGTTTCGTCTTCTCACATCAGCAGTTATGAGTGGGACCTTTACGTATTGGTTATGAGATTTTTGGTTATGAGTGGGCGCGAGACCCTCGCAACCAGTTACTAGCGCGTTGGTATACAAAAACTACGCACGCCTGCAGAAAAATCGTTAGAATCCAACATGACGTTATATGGCAGTGGTCTGCTGTGAGGGAAAGATGCTCCCCAGTCGTCCAACTACTTGGGGAATCGAGCCTCCCGATCTGTCCAATACTACAGCGTCAATTATAATAAAGAACTATAGATTTAGCCCACGATTTCGTAGGCTACGTAGTAGTGTAGTGCGTGTAGTGTGTATGACTAGGGGTATCACTAAAAGAGTATGCAACAAACCACTCCAGATACGTTAAAAAATAGATGGGCTAGCTAAATTAAATAACAAAAAAAAAACAACCCCCGATATGTTATCATACTGCCCTTTGAAAAATAAGTAATTACTCTATGTTTTATTTCATCCATTGCGTCGGGGAACCGCTATGTAAATAAACCCACGGCTATTTTTCCGGGACCCAGTGTACCCTGCTGATCAAGAAATATGCTTAATTTGCACCGCTAAACAGATTTTCATCAAATAATACAGTTACATATTAGCTACATAAGATTTCATGTTAATTGATTGGGAATCAAAAAAATTATATGCTGATTATGCGCAATAAAATAATGTTTTTTTTAATCTTTATTAATATTAATAAAGAATCGTTTGAAAATTATAATAATAGGGTTTTCGACTTTTCTCCTCTGGGCAGCGTTCGGTAAGCTAGGTACGCAGCATTGTCTCGGCCAATCTGCCGCAGTGTCCAAAGACGAAAGTCTTCAACTCGTGCGTGTTGCCATGGAGTGACGTACGGAATTAAGGGTATTACGTCGCCCAATGACCTTCAGCATTTGCCCGCTGGTAAAAGTATTCCCACGTTAACGCCATCTCTTTCTAGACAACTGCACTACAAAGTATCAAGCTCAAGATAGAATAATAGGCGCATAACACATTGCACCGGACACCGCTCCGGTGTGTGGTGCTGCGGTTTTTAATTTTGACTGGAGAATCTTAATTTGTATACAAAAACCGCAGGGTATAACACACTCGCACCGCATCACCGTGCGGTTGTGCGGCGCGCGCGACGGCACCGCACTCCCGGACGGTGATGCGGTGCGGTCCGCGGGGTATGCCACACTGTGCCGCAGTATCGTACGGATTTTTGCGTAGAAAAGACGTGCATACGCGTAATAGATCTCAACATAGATAATACGGTGATGCGGGGCGTCGTCGTGCACCGTAGCTCCGGACGGTGATACGGAGCAAACCGTACGGTGGCACGGTTCAGTGCCGCCGCAGCCGCATGCGGTTTTCGTCCCTCCGTACACCGCAGCGGTGTCCGGTGCAATGTGTTATGCGCCAAGACTACAGACACGCCGCCCAGTCAGTGTTATTTTGCCTACTTTAATCGCTCTCTGAGCGACATATATTTTCTCATCACTACATAGTATAAAACAAAGTCGCTTTCCGCTGTCTGTCCCTATGTATGTTAAGATCTTTAAAACTACGCAACGGATTTTGATGTGGTTTTTTTTTTTTTTTATTTTATTTACTTTCACCTATGTCGATGTTTGTCATCAAATCGTGCAAATTAAATTTGATCCACTTCCCGGTTACCGATTGATCTAAAATTTAGCATACAAGTGTAAATCGCGTGACAATACAATATTATGATGACATTGGTGCTGATCTGATGATGGAGCTGGAAGGTGGCCATAGAAACTTCGCAATGAAATGACACATCCTAATCGAGTTTGGGCTCGTTTGATTCGTCTTGACGAGTACTTTGGTGCTACATGGTAACCAGGGTCTGATGATGGAGCTGGAATGTGGCCATAGAAACTCAGTAAAGCAACGACGCAACCCCATCGAGCCTCGGCTCGTTTGATTCGTCTTGACGAGTACTTTGGTGCTAGAGGTTAACCAGGGTCTAATGATGGAACTGGAATATGGCCATAGGAACTCATTAATTAATCGACATAGCCACATCGAGTATGGGCTCGTTTGATTCGTCTTGATGAGTACTTTAGTGCTAGATGGTAACCAGGGTATAGGGGATATTTTTAAATATTTATTTAATTGTAAATGTGTGTCCATCTCTCATCGTCGTAAAGAATCTCGCGACCGCTCGCGACGCACGCATAATAGTCCTTAACACCTCGCCTTAGCGATCGGGCTCGCAATGCATCGGAATCTATCGGATTACCTCGGAGATGCTCGGAGCGATCACAACCTCCCGCGCACCGCAGCTAGTTGACACTCTTGTTTTCTTTTGAATTCGCATGAATTACATCTCTATTGGGTTAAATGCTCGTAGGTCTCAGCATACGTCTCTAGCGTCCTCCACTTTCATAAATGCTTTCGTACACGCTCGTCGGTTACGGGTACTCTTGACCTGACCTTTTGGTGCAGGTCTAAGATGTCTACTATTTGGTCCAGGTAAGTTCGTCTCGGTCGTCCCTTACCGACTTGTCCACTTGCATTTGCCTCGTATATTTTTTTTTCGTAAGTCGTCTTCCATTCATCCTTTCTATATGGCCAAACCATATTAGCATTCCTTTTTCAATTTTTGTCACTACGTCTTCTTTCATCCCACACATTTCCCTTATCACACTATTACGAAACTTATCTATCAGAGTCACTCCAGCCATTCCTCTCAAAGCTCTCATTTCCACTGCATTAATCCTACTTTCATCCTTCTTTTGCCACACCCAACATTCACTACCATACATAAGCGTAGGGACCAAAACGCATCTATGAACAGCCAGTCGTGCCTTTTTTGACAACATTTGGCTGTTCAGAAAGTTTTTGCAAGCCCTATTTACTTTATTACCTTATCGCGAAGCGGAAGGCTTCGTGCAAAAAAAAGGGAGGAAGCTAAAAGAAAAACAAGGTTAAAGTTAATACCGTATAATTAAAAAATAAATGCAAAGGTAGGGTGATAAGGAGGGCACGACCGAACTTAATTATCTAACTTAACTAAGATCTAGCTATGTACAACAATATTTATATAAAAATCTAGCCGGGCCAGGGTAGGACGCGGGGGCGAGTAGCAGCTCAGCCGAATAACCGGAGCAGGAACAGGCACGGCAGCACAGCTCTTCGGATAGGCAGCTCAGAGGATAGGTAGGCAGCATAGGAGCGCCCCAATAGGCAGACGGCAGCAGGGACCCGTAGAAGGCGCGACGGAGTGGTCAGGTGGGCAGCAGGCACACGTAGCAGGCGCGGTAGAGACGCGTGAAGGAACCGGCATGAAGTGATATGATCACGAAGGCCTGGCGGTGGTGGTTAGGTTCCAAGCCGGTGTAAGGAGCTTAGCTACTCCTTAGCCGTTTGCGTTCAATACCAGAGCTGGTAGTAGACTGGCTTCCTAATGACCCTGGTCCGCTTTTATACTGGCCATAACAATAGACAACTACATAAATGGGTCCCTCGTCAATAGCGACAGAACGTAGTTCGTTTGATTCTGGCGAAATTCCTTTTACTTTCGTCGTAGGCAGTTCCTTATTTACTTATGTTTGGGAGTTTTGTAGATTTTTTGATTGCCTAAAAACAGAAAACTTTATAAGCACATCTATTAGCACAGTCAAGTGTAATATCAATTTAATAATTTTTAAAAATTATTTTGGCTTCATTTTTAAATAGCCGTTTCATAGAAGTTTGGGCACTATACAGATTACATATATTTATTTACACTCTTTTTTCTTCAAAGAACGTTTGTTCTCGCAAGAATCTCACAGTTGGATTTTCTCCTGTGTCGTGGCTGCAGCTACAAACATTGAATCTCACATGCACATACGCCCAGACCGGAACAAAATTTTGTAGATCGTACAAAATCTTTGTCCCGTACGGGAATCGAACCCGCGACTCGTTGCGCAGTAGGCGATCACTCGACCGCTGCGCTAACCATGCCGCCTCGACTTTATACAATGTACGACGAACTATGCCCGCGACCTTCGTTTCGCTTTACGATAGTTTCTTTTGTTTTATTCTAGTTTTCTCGTCTATTTTTTCCCGTGGGAAAAAAAGTATCCTATGTCCGTCTCCTGGTTCTAAGCTACCTCCCCACCAATTTTCAGTCAAATCCTAGTTTTCCCATTTTCCCGTGGGAATTTTTACTGTAGGAAAAGTAGACTATGTGTTATCCTATATAATTAGCTATCTGTTTTTTGTCTGTAAGTAATTGTTATAATGTAATAACTGTTGGTGAGTCTAATATTACGTAGAACTTTTGTGTTTGGACTCATTTGAAAAGGCTCACCGAGAACAAGATGACTGTGATGATTTGCCTTCTGACGATCAGCATAATAAATTTTATAATACACTAGCTGTTCCCGCGAATTCCGTTTCGCCTCACGATAGGTTCTTTTGTTTTATTCGAGTTTTCCCGTTTTACTGTCTAATTTTTCCCGTAGGAAAAAAGTATCATATATCCGTCTCCTCGTCCTAAGCTACCTCCCCACTAATTTTCAGCCAAATCCTAGTTTTCCGGTTTTCCCGTGGGAATTTTTACCGTGGGAAAAGTATTATATATTATACCTTATATAATTAGCTATCTATTGATGACAGTCCCGTCAAAATCGGTCTGGCCGTCCCGGAGACGTATGTTCCCGTTGTCTGTCTGTCTGTATGTTCCCGCTAATCTTAGTAACGGTTTGACCAATTTTGACGGGATTTTCACTAATAGATAGCTAATTATATAAGGTATAATATATAATACTTTTCCCACGGTAAAAATTCCCACGGGAAAACTAGGATTTGGCTGAAAATTAGTGGGGAGGTAGCTTAGGACGAGGAGACGGATATATGATACTTTTTTCCTACGGGAAAAATTAGACAGTAAAACGGGAAAACTAGAATAAAACAAAAGAACCTATCGTGAGGCGAAACGGAATTCGCGGGCACAGCTAGTGTATTATAAAATTTATTATGCTGATCGTCAGATGGCAAATCATCACAGTCATCTTGTTCTCGGTGAGCCTTTTCAAATGAGTCCAAACACAAAAGTTCTACGTAATATTAGACTCACCAACAGTTATTACATTATAACAATTACTTACAGACAAAAAACAGATATACATAATTATAATATATAGATAAGTACAGCATATGTAATATTAATTATTAATACATAACACAACAATTATTTAAAAAAACGTTGCCTCATAATAGAATTTTCTCCTGTGTCGTGGGTGCAGTTACAATAGAATCTCACATGCACATACGCCCAAGCCGGAACAAATTTTTGTAGGTCATACAAAATCTTTGTCCCGTACGGGAATCGAACCCGCGACCGGTTCCGCAGTAGGCGATCACGCGACCGCTTCGCTAACCGTGTCGTCATACTGTAGCCACGTATAACGTAGCATGTGTTACATACATAATAGTACATTATGGTACAAGTGTGTAATGTTGGTGATTACCGCTGAGGCGCATTGAGGCCCGAGCCGTCAGGCGAGGGTCTTAAGAAGCCGAGGACGGTAACCATCAATACACACGTGTATCATACAACGTTTTTCAACACACTTCTGAATAAAACAATACTTAAATAAAAGACCATTTTACATAGTAGATAAAAAGTTTACTTAGAGAAGCAATTAGTAAATGTGCAGTTAGTAAAATTATAATTAACTATTTTTGATGACATAGCGGTCTCATCAGATAGATTATTTATTGAAATACTTTCATGTTCTATTGTTATTTGTGATGGTTCATTATTCGTGTAGGTAGATGAAATCCAATCATTGGACGTACTTGGTATTTCGCCAGTAGGATGCGTCTCAGAATCAAGTTTAATTCTTTTTGTGATTTTTGCACAAATTTCCTTCTTGTTTTGTATGGAATCTTCTACGTATGATTCTACTACATTGCTAGATCGCCACGCGCCATGTCGCTTCAAAGTCATTATATCAGCTCCTGAATTTGCCAGCAATGTAGCTGAAGTTCTTCTGAAACTATGTCCAGTGTAGCTCTCAGCATCTACTAAACCCAAAAACTTAGCGATTTCTTTAGGCATAGAACCAAATTTGTTTATACCTATAGGCTGACAGGTACATTTACCATTCTGGTAATTTAGAAAGAAACGGTCATTTTTTGTTTTTGGCGAACGCAAACTTTTATACTTCTTAACAATATCATAGAATAGTGTATGGTGAATGACCTAGGTATTTTATTTTTCGTGATAGGTATCTTCACTAAAAGCATCTAACCATGGTTCTGCATATCTTTGACAGTTATATTTGTTAATTCTTGTATCCTACAGGCACCAGTTACCAAGTTTACCAAATATTAAAGCAACCTGAAACAAAAGAAACAATAATTAAGGTCAACACACAACACAAGCTGCTATTAAATATTTAATTAAAATTAATTTAACTAACCTTTGTAGCCAAATATTGGTTATCTGGAGCATCTTTAATAAATTTTTCAATATCATCAGATGATAAAACCTTTGATTTTTTGCTTCTAAATCCATCAGATAGTCTCTTTAGATAAGCTGACAAATTCGGGTATGTTTTTAAGTCCACTCCATTCTTTGTTCGGACTGTACTTTTTAACATTGAGTAAATACACCACAAAGAGCTAGGTTTGTACTTAGAAGATAATTCTTTAAAGTACGCCATGAACACATTTTCTGAAAAAGACTGCGTATTCTTGTTGTTCTGCCATTGTATGAAATTTTGGTACGCTAATAGATATTTTTCCTTTGAGTTTTCTGGTAGTAAACTTTCCATAACGTTCTGGGCTTCACATCTTATATCGGGCGGTGTACAACATAAATCATTTTCTTCATAAATTGTATTTGCAGACATCTTAATTAATAACTAACTAAATAACTTCAAAAGAGAAAACGAGACGAGTTGTGAAAAATGTTTCGTAATGGCGGGAAAAATTAATCAGTTTTCCTATGCGCACGCATCGGCCATAGACTAATAAATTTCGTAATGGCGGGAAAAATTAATCAGTTTTCCTATGCGCGCGCATCGGCCATAGACTAAAAAATGAGGTTTCTTTTTTTTGGGCTTTTCGCGGATAGCATTTTAGCGCAAGTGTAAGCGTAACTCAACCAATAATATTAAAAAAAAACTATTACTCACTCGTGAATAATAGTAATGAAAAAGTCACAGTTTGATTATAGGTGTCATTATGTGCCTAATTGCCATGGGATTAGAGCCACTTTATGAGGAAGTGTGTTGAAAATATTTTTTTAGTAGGTAATGGAGTCTTTGGTGGTTATTTCTATTAGATTATGAATATACATACATTGAGAAAAAAAGAAACCCATAAAAGCAAAAAAAATATATAGGTAGGTATGTGAAAACTAGTGTAAGAATAAAAATAATTAACTACATTGCTAGTCGTTAATATGCTTGAGATCCTATACCTACCTTCGGAGCTGATCATCAAGTAGGCGAAACCAGTACAGTCATCTTGACCTCGGCGAGCTCTTTTAAATGAGTCCAAACACGACAGTTCTACGTAATACAGTGGTTGAGATCCTGTATCTACGGAGCTGATCACCAGGAAAGCAAAACCAGTACAGTCATCTTGGTCTCGGTGAACTCTTTTAAATGAGTCCAAACACGACAGTTCTACGTAATACAGTGGTTGAGATCCTGTACCTACCTTTGGATCTGATCATCAGAAGACAAAATCATCATAGCTATCTTGATCTAAGTCAGCCCCCGTATTATGAATTCTTATTTCCATTCGGCTTACGGGCAACAAAAACTGTGTGTAAGTTATGAACTTTATTAGCAAGGTATTAGAGTTCATTACAAAATAAAAAATAGCCAGTCATTAAACTGCATGGAGATAATACTTCACAATCACAATACGGGGCCTGCTCTTTCAAATGAGGCCAAACACGATAATTTTACGTAATACATTGGTTGAGATCCTTACCATAACTTCAGGGCTCATTATGATAAATATTTCAAAGAGAAATAAATTTTAACCTTTTCATAATATCTAAATGTAACTTCTTACCAATAATTTTGGAGAGCTCGACCACGAGCCACTAGGCTTTTACTTTTATGCTTAGGCATTATTACCTAATCTGAACTAATTTCACTCTATGACAACTACTTATAACAACTACTAAATAAAAACTTATTAAATACATTTACAAGCTAATTATTGTCCTTAATATTACTTATTTTAATTATTAACACTATCTACAATCCGATTTAATTTAAAAGTCATTCAAAATTTGTCACTTTTCGTAATGATGTCGCACAAAAAAACGCACGTACAGTCCACCCGTTACGAGAGTCAAGAACGGACTAGATTCTCGTATCAAGTATTGCTGTCCGGGCGTTGCGGAGGTGCCTGGCGCGGGGTTCTTATAGTATTTTAGGTTTTTCTTTATTATTTAAAAGAACTTTGAAGTTATTTAAAATCTGATCAATACGATTTATAAAAGACATCGTTACCTTTTTATTGATGCAAAATTCATGCATTAGTAATAAGCCGTTACTGAGAGAATTTGTAAATAAGTTTAAAATTGGCGACTTTTCTATTTTTTTTTAAAACAACTGGGTATAAGTAACTAAAATTTTAATCAATACGATCTATACTTCGTGACCTTGCGTATAACATATATTTTTTTTATAACTCTTGCTCAATAGGGTTCTTCTACAATCTTCTTCAAACATGCAGTATTTTTTAAGTTAATGCGAGGTAATCCCCTTAAGACGTGGCCGCTTACAATGGGTCTCATAAGAAGGCTCAATGTCACTAAAGGGCAATGGAGAGGCTATGCATAGGATTTCTCTACCTACGCGATCGCATCAGAAATGATGATCGATCATAGGCGTTATAAGTGAACGCCTCGTTTCTGTTTCCATGAGAATCTGCTAGAAGCTGTGTTGCATCCGAAAGATTGGAAAGGATACCTATCAGCCGCGTTAATTGATTTTGTTAGAATATCTGACATAGTTCTACCAAGAATAATAGATAATAATTTTTAACACTATTTTAAAATGATTTGGAATTAGGTAGTAATTAAGAAAGGCTTTTTTATACAATAAAGTTGGTTTTATACGAAAGATTATATTGATACTGGTTCCATATTGATAAAAATATCGATCGAGTAGTCAGTAGTTATAACTACTTACTTGATTAATGTTATCAGATTAACTATTACTTTAGATAACCTGATTATTTGTACTTAGATTACATGTAATCATCATCATCATCATCATCATCACAGCTTCATATACGTCTCCACCGAGAGTCTCGAGCCTATTCTAAGTTAGGTGGTTATGTAATCACAACTAATGTAATCGTAATTTGGTCGTAAACATGAATAAAAACTGATTGTGAATAATATTTTGTTCTAATATATTATTTATTACCTTAATAAAGGCAAATTGAATTAAAAGGACATTATGCGAAATAGACATTATGCGAACGGGACATTTTGCGAAAGGGACATTATGCGAAAGCGTCATTTTGCGAAAGGGACATTATGCGAAAGGGATACTGTGCGAAGGAGACATTTTGCTACCTGTAGACATTTTGCGAAGTAGACATTCTGCGACTAAGCCAATATTTGTCCCGTACGGGAATCGAACCCGCGACCCGTTGCGCAGTAGGCGATCACTCAATACGGCGAAAATCAATATTTTTGTGATTTTCTTTAAAAAAAAAAAAACGAAAATAGTGGAAATCGAGCACAGATGATGCTCTACAAGCGGTCGACGTCAGACGATTGATTGAAAAATAGAGCCCCTGATAGTAATCGTATGAAGTACTAAGGTTAACTAACGTAAGAGCTATGCCTTCATCTCACCTGATAGGAAGTGATGATAAGGTCGAGAAGAGAAGCAGGCCTGGATTCCTCGGCAATCTTAGATCATTCTAAGTCGGCAATTGAGAAACGGGCTATACCTTACCTGAAATAAGCGAAACACAACGATCTTATTATCATTCATAATATATTCATAACTGAATAATACAATTATATAATAACGATTAAATGAATATATACCTAAGTAAATGGATATCTTTATAGCTTATAAAAAAATTACATTAGCCCAGAAGAGTTGATATAAACAAATGGCTGCATACGGCAACTTATTGCCAAAGCGGCAATCTTTGTCAGGCAACCTGTGCATAGTGGAAAGTTAAAACTCTTACGGGTTAAACAGTAATTATAGTTATATATATAAATATATACTACATAATAATTAATTTATCAAACAATTATGTAATATAAGTAATATTATCACAATACCAGACTCCACAGTAACATTACAACCGCAAAGAATCTGTAAATATTTATTAGATAGATACCATATCGTTATCGGCACTGACTGATGGATAATATTGTTTTGTTTAATTTCCATTATAAGATTGATAGCACAATTTAAGTTGAAATAATCTCACTTTACAGACGCCGCAAATATTTTACAACAATATCGGCACCGCTGAGGACTGGGGTTACAAGTCCGCGCCACAAGAGGGTGCGTGCAAATCTTACAAGGAACATGGGTGCGCCTGGCCAAGGGGAAAAACACTGGGAGGATGCAGTAGCATCAACGCCATGTTTTATGTAAGGGCTAACAAAGCGGACTACGACCAATGGGCTGCTCAAGGAAATCCAGGCTGGAGCTATGAAGAAGTTCTTCCATATTTTATGAAAAGTGAAAATTATTCAGGAAAAAGCAATGAAAAAACAAAACTATATCACGGAACCGGAGGCTATTTGAGTGTGCAAAATGGCGATGATCTACATGATTTAGAAAAACTCCTATTAAATGCTATTAGTGAAACAGGAATACCGATATTAGATGATATTAATGCCGATTCCCAAATGGGTGCAGCTAAAGCGGCTACTACAATTAAAGACGGCATAAGACACAGCACGGCTAGAGCGTTTCTAGCACCAATAAAAGATAGGAAAAACTTACACGTACTGAAAAACGCACTTGTGACTAAAGTTCTATTCAAACCTAACTCAAATATAGTGAACGGAGTCATTGTTAATAAAAATCGTCAAGATATAGTAATCAATTCTAAAAAAGAAGTAATTGTTTCAGCAGGTGCGGTAAATACACCTCAGTTACTACTTTTGTCTGGAATAGGTCCACGGGAGCATCTAAACCATTATAATATTGATGTCAATTCAGATTTACCTGTAGGCGAGAATTTACAAGACCATTTATTTGTGCCATTTATTTTTACATTACCAGGAGATTTCAAGATAGATGGAGGATTGATTGCAAACGAGATGATACAGTATATGCTTACTAAAACAGGTCCACTTTCTACTACAAGCCCTCATAGAATCCTTGCCTTCTTGAATACGACTGAAAGAAATGCTGTAAGCCCAAATATACAATTTCATTACATAGTGTTCACTCCAGAATTATATAAATTTGTTGATTTTTTTGGTCTACATGGACTCAATGCTGAAGCACAAGAAAGATACCGAAAGTTAAATGAGGATAATACATTAATTATTGTATATACAGTGTTACTTTCACCCAAATCAAGTGGAAAAATAGTTCTAAATAGCAATGATCCAAATAAACATCCTCTTATTTATGCAAATTATTTTAACAAACAGGAAGACTTACGAGTTATTATGGAGGGTTACAAGCAGCACGTAGTAGCGCTTAATAATTCAAAAGCGTTCCAAGCCTCAGGAATCAAACTAGATTGGATAGATTTGGATGCATGTAGAAAATACGACAAAAGTAGTGATGAGTTCTTGGAGTGTTACTGTAGACATATGACGTTTTCTCTGTACCACCCCACTGGTACTACAAAAATGGGACCTAGAAATGATAAAAGTACTGTAGTCGATTCAGAACTTAGAGTGAAAAGTGTTGAAAATTTACGTGTTGTAGATGCTAGTATAATGCCAGATATTGTTAAGGGTAATACTAATGCACCTGTGATAATGATAGGAGAAAAAGGAGCCGATTTGATTAAGAAGTCATGGCTGAATACTCACAACGAACTGTAAATATTTAGTAAGTATTATGTTAAATAGATTAACGTTATTGTTTATTAAAAACTTTAAATATTGATGTCTTCTTCTTTATGCAAATTAAGGAGATCTCAGCGCTACATTTTCAGCATTAGCATTTATCGAAACGAATTTCGTTGCGATAAATTGAAACGTTTTACTACTAAAAAACCAAAATCGTTCAAAAGCAAAAAACCTGTATCACATTGGACGTGTCTATGAAATTTAAAGGTTTCCCTCGATTTTCCTGGGATCCCATCATCAGATCATGACTTGGTTGCAACAGGAGCACCCCAGGTGTACACTCTTTCGATTACAAGAAGAATTTTGAAAATTGGCCCAAATAGACAAATGGCTGAGTAATCGGTCAATATAAATAAAAAAAAATAACAGTCGAATATATAGAAGGGAGACGATTTTGTAAAGCCTGTTAAAAAGCATGAAATTTTCATTCTTTTTAACAGACTTCTCCACAAAAGCTCTATATCATATGCACATTCAACATTTAATGTTGGATGAGCCTATGATATAGAGCTTTCCTCGATCTTCTTGAGATCTCATCATCAGATAACGACTTGGTGATAATGGGACCATCTCTGTAGTATACTATTCAATAAAAATAGAATTTCGAAACAAACATTAAAAACAGTAGATACCGTCGAACAGAGAACTCCTCAATTTTTGAAGTTGGTTAAAAAAATAGGAATATTTTTAAATGCACATCAAAGAGCGTATCTTATCACCCGTTAATTTAGATTAATAATTTCTACAACAAATGTTTTATTAGTAAATAAATGATATGACCAACAATTATATAATATGATTTGACATATTACTATGTAGATAAACTGTATTACCAATTGAATTACTATTTAAATGATAAGTTTTCATATGGAAAATATTGAAGTGTAATTTGAGTGCATGTTTGTATTGTCTGACATCAGTGTGGCTATTTATAATGATACTAGCTTTCCGCTCGTGGCTTCACCCGCGTTATTATTGTTTTCCCGTGGGAATTGTACATCTTTCCGTAGGAAAAATATTTTTGTAGAATATTTAAGTCCAGATAATAAATTTCGTAGAAATTGGAGTAGATTTTTAATATTTTCCATAGAAACCCCTATTTTGCACTATTTTGCACCCTAAGGGGGTGAATTCCAAAAAACCATGAAACACGAATTCAATGAAATATTTTTAAGAGCATGTATCTCAAGTTTTATCAAAATCGTTGCTAATTTCAAAAAAAAATCCATACAAACTTGCAACCCCTATTTCATCCCTTCAGGGTTAAACTTTTTTAAAATGCCTTCTTAGTGGGCGTCCGCATTTTGAATTAAAATAGCTCTCCAAATTTCACGTTTCTACCATTAGCGGTTAAGGCTGTGCGTGCGTCCATAGATGGGAACATCTCCTTTTATATATAAAGATTATTTCTTGTTATTACTGTGACTCTGTATTAAATTTAATTCCTCCAATTTTATAATGTACGCCTCAATTTATATTGTATTGCCGATTTCTGTTTGCACGTTGATCAAGTCAGCAGAATATGATTTTTTTATATACAACATCTTATCGTGACCATATTTATGCAAATAAAGTTTCATTCATTCAATTTATTATATTTTTCCTTAAATGCACGACAAAAAAGGTTCTTAATGTACAAAAATAGAATTTCCATATCAAATATACTGCTTGCACATCAGACTTTTCATGTTTATTGGTAAAACAACGCAAGGGAGAAATTACTTTTGACATAAGTAGCTAGAGTAAGTGTATTGAACCAAAATGGCAAGGTTAGGTTATGTTACAACTGCGACCACATCTATATTATGAACTACTAGCTGTGCCCGCGACTTCGTTTGCGTGGATTTGATATTGTTTCCCGTTTTTGGAACATTTTTTATTGATTCTCAACTCCTTTTGATCGTAGCGTGATGGTAAATAGCCTATAGCCTTCCTTATTTGGGATGCCGCTATTAAGAAATCTCTTTCGTAGCTGTTCACAAACCTTTTGATGGGTATGTACTTAAACGAGTAAATATAACATTCACCGCCTAGTTTGTTTTAGTATGAATGCTTACATTACCCTGAATTGTTTGGAGGGTAATTGGTGTATAGAAATTACCAAAAATCGTAAAAGAAAGATATTGTAATTGCAAATAATAAAAACAACCAATAAATTCTATTTACGTATAGATTAATTTAATTAATTTAAAGCACTGTTCGTTTTCGTCTTTGTTCGTTGTCGCACAAATTTTTGTTGTAAGTAAAACAATAAACGTAATGAAAACGATAGAAAGAAGGGGGCTCTTTAAAAAGTTGCAACAGATAGACGCTCATATCAAGGCCGAACACTCGCAAAAAGCGAAAAATCGAATGATCGTATCCACCTGGAGACAATTACACCAAACCGTGTTATAAAGCAATGAGAAAAAATTAAACACATCCGATATGCAAAGTAATGTCAAAATATACACCCTCGGTAATGTTCTATTATGAACCTCTTTGTGAAGAGTCACCTTAAACCTGCTTTATTGTTATGAAAACAATGTGATGTGCGTTACTAGAGCACACTGAAATGTGGCACGTTAGTGCACGGTCGTCTGCAGCTTAGACAACTAGATTTGTATAAGCTAAACAAGTTAATCGTTCTCTCATTGTTGTCTTTGGTTAAGGCAGTTTCATCTTACGTTAGTCCTGCAGTGAATATCTCATCCGCAATTTGTAAGGATAAAGATATACATATATAAAGATAAAAATATACATGTAACTATGGAATCTTTAATGGAAAATATTACGGCCACGTGTCCGTTGTCCTTTTCGGGGGTAACCGGCCAACTCTTCGCTAGAGCAGTAGTAGCAGCAGTTGCAGCACATTGTGCTATTTTCGACGATTACCATTGGCCAAAGGATAGCGCCCAAGATATTATAGAATCAGGTGGGTAATGTCCAGTGAATTGCGGTATGTTAGTGACATTGTTTAAATGTTTCTGACAAATAACAAATATATCATCTGTGACAAAAACTTCAATATCATCTCAAATATTGAATATGAAATAAAAGTATATAAATTTTAAATTATAACAAAAAATGTCTTTTTTGTAGAATTTTATAAAAGAGGCCGAGGAAAAAAAGCATAAATAAATTGTAAAATTAACAAAGAGGTTTTAGCATGTTCATCAAATATTTTCTGTTAAGATAAAGATGTAAGTTATTATTCTAAGGATGTAAGCTAAAAATTGACCTTTGTAAAAGTGGAAGTGAGCATAAACTAGACAATATAATTTTTTTTAATATAAACCAGATATCAAAATGATCGTTACAAATATTCCAACCTACCTGCAGTAATCGTCAAAATAATATTCGTATGGGTGCTATTGACAGTTTTTATTAGGAGTACATATTCTGTAATTAAAGCATTCCCTAGGTATAAATGTAAACAATAGCTCTATAATGAAAATTCCGGCATAAGTTTTACTTCAATAATATGTTTGTTTAATTTAACAGTTACTATTAAATTAAATTGTTGCCATTATAATAATAATTTGCTTTTCAGGTTCAAAAACATTTGATTTTGTAATAATAGGGGCAGGTACAGCGGGTTCTGCTCTCGCTGGAAACTTAGCTGCTCTGAATGCAGCATGGTCCATTTTACTGATAGAAGCTGGAGACGACCCTAAACTTAATAGTGAGGTATTAATTCAGTTTGTTAAATATATTTTAAATAAATATTTTGCATGACAAATAAAATACCTCATTAAATAGAAATGAAATTTATAAACAGTAGAAGGCTATTGTAGCTCTACATTTCATTATAATATATTCAAACATTTAAGAAAAGGTTCAATTCTTTTCAAAGTAGGCTTAATATTTAGAATTAATAATCTTTTAAATATCAATACAACCAATGTTTTATTTCAGATACCAGCATTCCTGTTATATAATCGAGACATTGACTGGGAGTATGATACAATAACTTACGATGCTTGCTTAGGATTCAATAATGGTAAATGTGTCTGGCGTAAAGGCAAATCTATGGGTGGTTCGAGTTCTATCAACGCAATGCTTTATATAAGAGGCCATCCTAACGATTATGATCAGTGGGAACGATTTGGAAATCCCGGCTGGGGATATAAAAGTCTTTCACCATTTTTTGATAACGTAGAAGAGAAAATCAACTTAACCTCTATTAAAAAACACGAAAATATTTGGTATAATATTCTTGAGAAAGCATTCGAAAATTATAACATACACATGAACAAAGATAAAAACGAAGGTTTAATTGGCACAAAGATTACAAAACTACTAACACGCAATGGAAAACGTTTGAACACAGCTAAAATATATTTAAAAGAGAGTAAAAACTTATTTGTGATGAAGAACTCTATAGCGGAAAAGGTTAATATCAACGTGAATACCCAAAGAGCTATAAGTGTTCAAGTACGACACAAAAGTGGTGTTGTTATGCAAATAGCTATTCAGAAAGAAGTGTTTTTATCAGCAGGGTCAGTGGCAACTCCACAGATTTTAATGTTATCGGGTATCGGTTCTCAAACACATTTGAATGAGAAAGGAATTGAGTGTTTAATAGACTTGCCGGTAGGAAAAAACTTGCAAGATCATATTATTTTCCCTGTATTTTTGAGGACTAATTTGAAAACTGAGGTACCACCAGAAGCAATGATACAATTCTGGATTCAATACATGCTGAATAAAACAGGACCTCTATCTAATTTAGGTTTGGCAGATTTTATGTCCTTCATAGATACTAAAAATAGGACCAATTATCCTGATACACAATATCTTTTTATGAATTTTGACAAAAATGACAAATTCATGTTACGGCCATTTCTTGAAGGGTATGGCTTCAAGAGTGAAATAATTAGACACATCGAAGATCTCAATCGCAACAACGATTTACTCGGAATTTATCCAATACTGTTGCATCCAAAATCAAGGGGTGAAGTCTTATTGCACAATGCAAACCCAGTGACTTTGCCAAAAATTTTTACCAATTACTTTGCAGATGAAGACGACATGAAGACATTGCTGAGAGCAATAGATTTTATAAAAAAATTACAAAGCTCCGATGTTTTCAAAGGGTTACAATTAGAAACCGTACCTTTACAATTAACCGGCTGTGAAAATTTTGTATATGAAACGGATGAATATTGGGAATGTTATATACGTCACATGGCAACAACATTATATCATCCGGTTGGCACTGCGAAGATGGGACCGAAAGATGACGTGGGTGCTGTAGTCGATCATAACTTACTTATACACGGAATCAATAATCTTAGAGTTGTGGATGCAAGTATAATGCCGACAATTCCTGGAGGTAACACAATGGCACCAACACTAATGATCGCTGAGAAGGCTTCTGATATAATAAGAAGAAAATATTTATATAAAGACGAACTGTAGTTGTTAAAGTTGTAAACATAGACAATCGTTTAATAAGTTCGTTCGTACCGATATGGGTTTGTGGACAAAATTATATTTGTAACAAAATAAAGGTACATAAAAAGGTTTTAATAAACATAGTATATATTGAGTGACAAATAATGTTTGACAATCATCTCTGTCTGCTTTTGAATATTTAATTATTTTTAGCTGCATAATACTCGTATAAACTTCTTACCATTAAAACATATTCAAAACACGAATTTTTAGGTTATTTGGCAAATATCAATGACAGTTAATTGCATCAGGAGTCGGAAGCCCGGACCTGAACAAAGTCTTGTATTTTCTTTAAATATGCCAAATAAACTGAAAAATTAATTACAATAAAAATTTTAGTACAATAACGTTTAAAAACAATTACAATTTAAGCAATCAAAAACTTACTTACTTAAACATATATCAGGAAGCTGTTCCTTGATATTATTTGAACTAACTTCTTCCACTCCTAATTGATGTCACCGCAGCGTCTGGTTCTGGTGTACGTGCGCGCCCGCGCATGAGCCAATCCTTGCCGGAGAGGGACGGGTGCTTTGCGAAATTGTACCTTGCGAAATGTAGATGTGGATACCTATGCGTAAACTGTGGTCAAGGTTAACTATGAGACATCAGACGATTTAGTTTTAGCAGAAATCTGCTTTCATAACCTAATAAGATTAAAGCAACCATTATTTAAATTGAAACTAATCGGATCATTGGTTAACTAATGGGGTACTCTCAAAATTTTTAGAATTTTATCAATATATATTCTACATCAATTAAAAAACTGAAAGCATAACTAATTTAACTATTAAAGCTTTAATATAAAAAAGCAATCAAAGCTTTTAGTTCAAACTTTGTAACTTAAAGATATTGCGATCATTTTGTCACTTTGCCAGTTTTTGATTGCTTAAATTGTAATTGTGGTAAGAAACTGGATATAAACAAGCTAGTGACATAATACCATGTCCGTTATGAAACGAAAAAATACCATAGGGCCTGTAACTGTTTACTTTCACAATCACTTTTGTTTTTACTTAACATAATACGATTTGTATCTAACACAAGCTTGGGATCAGTTAACATTTCGAAAGGACGATTCCATCTTACTTAGCAATGTATCGGATCTCCTTTAAAGGTAACTTATAGCTTATATTGTCTAATCTACACTAGTATTATAAAGAGGTAAAGTTTAGAAAATTTGAAATTTTCGAGCTGGTTTGTTGGAAGTAATCTCTGGAACTACTGATCCGATTTGGAAAATTCTTTCAACAGTAGAGAGCTACATTATTGCTAAGTGACATATTGGATTATGATTAACTAGTAACCCTCCCCGGCTTTGCATGGGTAGTAGTTTTATATAAAAAAATTAACGCTGGCAAAGCCGCCGCGGATCGCTAATCTGTCACAATAATCCAAAATTCAATTCACTTAAATATGTGTAAAATAGCATACATTCTATTATTAATAATTTTTATATTCAAAATGCTATTTTTAAATGTGTCAGAAAAATAGGTACTTGAAAATATTCAACAGTTCGAAGATCTCCTTGAAAGATTTTTTTATCAAAAAAAAACGTCACTTCACACTAGAATTTTCTCCTGTGTCGTGGGTGCAGTTACAAACATAGAATATCACATGCACATACGCCCAGACTGGAACAAATTTCTGTAGGCCATACAAAATATTTGTCTCGTACGGGAATCGAACCCGCGACCCGTTGCACGGTAGGCGATCACTCGACCTCTGCGCTAACTGAGTGTTTGCGATTATTATTATGTGTAAAATAGCATACATTCTAATAGTAATAATTTTTATATCCGAAATGCTAGTTATAAATTCGTAAAATGCATCAGAAAATCTGCTCCATATCGTCTGTTGTCAGTGGTCAAAGCATGTAGTTGACGACTTTGTTTAGATAAATGACTAAAACAATAAAGATAAAAATTCATCTCGCACGGGGGACTTCGTCGGGGCTGGTAAGTGCTCGGCAGCCGAGACTCCGAGCGTCAGTGCCGTATGTTGGAAACGCGGTTTCAAATCCCACCCATAAAGTATGCTAGTACTCATGTGCGGTTGCAAGTGTCTTAATCGCAAGCATTTAATAGATTATTGTATAACCTCGTTGCACCTGACGGGCTGTAAATATGGTTGTTCACACCATTAAAATAGCAATATTCGTATGCAAGCTGCATTAATACAAAATGTTACCGTTCCTTATACCAACCAAGCAAATAAAGGGCACTCAAAGTATAATAAGATATAATGGCAACCATGTCAAATTACGTGTTGGGAATGAAAGAAGCGATAGCCCTAACAACGAGGATTTCGATATAAAACAAATAAGTTCAAAAGAATTGATTGAATGATTTGCAGCCAATTGTAAGGAGACTGTAAGATATAAAAATCAGTATGAATTGGTTTCTAAAACAAATCTTGTCTGAAAATAACATTCAGTTAAAAATATTAAATTACTAAATAATACTACAAAAGAGTGAAATAGGAATGAGAGATAGTAAGTAGATCAGCTATTTTCGTCAGCTGGTTCACTTATCTCACACTTTTTAGACTTAGCACAGTCTTCAGATTTTTTAAATTCTGAACTAAAGCAAGTGAAATATTCTTTTAAAAAAGCCGTGAAGAAGTATGACGCACAATAGATGTCTGTGTGTATAATAAGAATTTATAACAAACGCACGTATATAGGATGCGATGCAACCATTTAACATTTTAAAAATGCTGCATTGTCTCTAAAAAAGTAAAATGTAAGAAAGAGTTCAACACCTTCATAATCGAATGTACTAGTTGTCTGTGGACACTTTAATGGTCTGTGTCACTTTATTGTAATTAAATTATGTGCGTTTCTAATAGATATGAATACCCAGGGAAAAGACCATATCCAACTGGTATTTCAGCAATGAAAATCCAATTTGGATTCAATTGGATTTGTATTTGTAAAACTTAGTCATTTGTAAAACCTCTTGCCATAAACTGGCGGATCATCAATATTCATTTTCTACAACATAATGACCTAAGGCTTTGTAACTCCAGATCCAAAGGTTACTGTTTGATGGATTGAAATTTAATATGCATAGTGTTGCAACAAAGCCTACAGCTAAGTCCCTTTCTTCATCTTTTGTATTTCTTGTTTTGTCAGTTTTATAACTCTTGTAGAACTTTTATTACTATTTGTTAATGCTTTAACAGTAGTGTTAGACATTTCACAATGTATAAGTAGCTTCATCCTAATAGTAAGTAATATTAGTAAGCCGCTGCCCACTTTGAGTGTAATACTCTTCTTAAAAAATCATAGCGCTCGAGAAACACAGCAGCAGGAAGTTTGAGACAAAAATGAATCGCTGACTCTGAAACGGCTCGACAGATTCTTACGAAATTTTCTCTGTGTGTTTGAATAGGTACTAGAGCTGGATCCAGTAGGTGGAGGGAGACTCTGTACCAGGGTCGTCTGCTTAGGTACCTCCGTCTTACCTATTTCTGCCGCAAAGCAGCAGTGCTTGCATTGCTGGGTTTGAAGGGTAAGATATGGTGAAATTACTAGGTACTGTGACTTTACATCTTGTGTCACAAGTTGGCAACGTACACTGTGGTTCTTGAGAAGACATGTATTATAGGTATTATAGGTGACTTTTACCACTTACCATCAGGTGGGCAATTTGCTTGTTTGCCAACTTTCTGCAATAAAAAAAAAGGTGGCGCTGTAATCGGGCAGGACGTCTGCCGGGCCCACTAGCACACCCCGGACACTCCATACAACGTTCGCAAATCAATTACCTATTACTACTACTAAAGCAAATGACGTTTGTACACGTGCAAATGTGTGCGAGGAATTTAGTAGGGCTGAGTGCGCGGTTATCAATCGAAATGACGCGAGAAGTGCAAGCAACTGCCTTCTCTTTTACCCGCATAGCGCTATCTCTGTTATCGGCCGGCGCTCGCATCTACTTGATGAACGTGAAGTGTCGCCATGCCCGAGCGATCGCGCGCGCCCTTGTTTATGTGTCAGTGATGTCTACAACGAAGTGCCGGGTAGGGTGAGGTATTTGAAATGAGTGCGAGGAGGTGAGTGGCCGTTCTGTACGTAGTACTATTATCTATTCTGTGCCACTAGTGAGAAATAAATAACTTTTCTTGCGTGGAATGTTGCCAGTCTAACAGATCGCGAGAAAGAAAGGAAACGGGTAATTTGATTTAGAATTATGACCCACTACACAATCTAATTTCAAGAGGTTACCGCATTGATATAAAACATGTTTTATAAATCAATTGTAGACACTACCAACCAAAATTCATATCGATGCAGTAAAAAAAATAGTATTACAGCATGGATATCTATTTATTATTATTGTACCTGTTCGTAGGATAACATATTTCAAATTAATAAATCTATCAGATTTCGTAAGTGCCACACTTTTCATAAATGTTGCAATGAACAAACCAAACACAATTGTAGCAAAAGGAAGCATCTAGTCAAATAAATAATCATTATAATAACTTATTTGGCGAGGAGCAATAACTTTGCAATAAAAAATGTATACGGCCGGTTTCTCACTTAATGTTACATCACAAGAGTTTCAATGATTGTGGAATGTGATTGCTTATAATGCATTCTTTTTTTTTAAACCAACTATATTCGTGACACCGTTGCATACATATATTAAAGGAATTTTCAAGGAAAATGACTACTTAAGAATTTTACAGTATAGGTTTAGGTACCTTTGTTTTCTTGAAAATAGGAGAATCACCGACACATATGTATAGTAAATTAGTGGACGATTAATGAGTTCTCCGATGTAATGTACGCTTTTAAATAACAATAAGTTAATAATTAGGTAGTACAAGTTATGCAAGCAGTTGTCAAATTTGGTTGCAATTATTTAGCCTGTCAAAAGATGCAAAATTTTCCCAATAAGCAAATCTGCACTTACAAAGCAAATTGAGTTTCGTACACGCTTTACTTATAATGGCGTCACTTAACATAAACAATCATAAATTAAAAAGACATTACGCTAACTACTTACGTTGACTCTCCGATAGCAAAAAAAAATTAAGAGTATGATAGATTTTATTAATCGAGGAAAATCATAGAACTTATATTCGTCGGGGTTCAAATAATCGAATAATTGTCGGGGTAATTGATTCAAATTACCTTTTGAACCCAGGAACTTATCTGGACGACTATTAGTCAGTATTTCAGCATGAGAAACACCAGCTTAAAAATAGGACTGTTGAAATTGTGACCTTTAGAACTTTTAAAGATAGTGTTTAAAAGGAAATACCTTTGTTCTTACGTAAAAAGTGGAATAGACAGGCTACATTGTGAGAAATAGTGTCCAAGAATGTTCGTTGGGGCACAGATAACATAATACTAGTCGGGGTACAAATAATCTAATAATTGTCGGGGTAATGATTTATAGACTTTAGAACTCGGCTTCTTTTCTGGAAGACTATTAGTCGGTATTTCAGCATTAGAAACACAAACAGCTTAAATGACCAAACCACATATTTTTACTAAAGTTTGTGAAGCTAGGGCGTGTAGAGTTAAAAGCTTGGCTCTACATAAGATGTGATAACTTTTTGACAGTGCATAAGGTCTCGTCTTGGCAAAATTTTACTAAACTTTCATTAAAAATGTCTAATTACTTACACGATAAAAGGGTATGCACAGAATTACTTGCTTGTTTTGTCTGATATAAAGGCGTGTGAAAAAAGTAAACTCAAAAATCTTTATACAGAGAGAACTTTACAAGCATTTCATGACGTCGAAAAATAATTGACGTCGTCGTAATTGTTGAAATCTTTTATACAACCGTAATCAAGATGTATGCAAATACAAATAAATGACAAAAATAAGACAACTGTTTTGACAGTGCACAAGGTCACGTCTTGGCAAAATTTTACGTGAATTTTTTTTGGTGGAATAAATGATTACTAGGTACTTACATACCGAAAAATCTTATGTAACAAACTGGCAAAATACACATTGGTACATGTATTGGTCAAATTTGCAATTTGTCCAAGAATCAGAATAATATGTTCTGAATGTGACTTTAGCCAATAGCCACAATGTGAGCAGCCAGATTGTTCGCTTACATTGTTTAATCAAAAAATATTAATGCAAATTATTCATGCATGCTAATCAATAATCGTAACCTATACTTGGCCTACGAACACTAAGCAATAAAACTCGTCTCAGAGATCGGGACTCCATAGCACCAATATGTCCGGGCTGGTCCTATTAACATTGACCGCTCACTAGGTTGTGCAAGCACGCGAGCTGTCTTTCGCGCAGTGCACGTCGCCAGAGCGTTGTGCGCGCGCGCAGATACCGTCGCATCCAAAGGTGTTGCATTCGATACAGTTACATCGAAGAAACGAGTGGAGTGTGGTGCTGTGATAAGTGGTACTAGTGATAAATCACCTCCCGTTCATTAGGTACGTTGGGGACTTCGTTCTCTTTAACAGGTAACTTATACACGTTGAGAGTCTGTCTCGAATAACGTGTGCTTTTTTGAACCGACTTCAAAAAAGGAAGAGGTTCTCAATTCGACGCATAATTATTATTTTTTTGTATGTATGTTACGCGATTACTCCGCCAATCGTAGACCGATTTTCAAAATTATTTTTGTATTCGAAAGAGTAAGCTCCTGAGGTATTCCCATTGTCACGAAAGTCCGGATCTGATGATGGGATCCCAGTTAAATTGAGGGAACCTCTCAATTTTTATACGCTTATACCACATTTTTTCACATTTTATCTAAAGCTATTCAGGTATATGTGTCTGGTAGTCTTCATCTCATGACGCTGAGTTGATGATGAAAGGTTCCTTTAGGATTAGGATTTAGGGGATAGTTCTTCTAATATTGTTAAAGTTTCTTCGGTGAGCTGATATTAAATTATCCAAGCGATAATCACCTGGAAAGTCTAAAAATTTGGCACTGACTTTAAAATAACAATATGATGTTGTGTGTATTCGTATATTATTTTTAACGTAGTTAAATTGAATTCTTTAATTAATTTGAATTCGGTTTTATTTGTTAAAAAAATTGATATCAATATAATACATCAACCAAGGTAATAACAATATTTTTACCTATAACGTTTTCGTTTTAATGAAATAGCAACTTCAAATTGAATAGGTATTTAATATACCAAACCTTATTTTTATAACCACTTTGATTTTAATACTCGTAGATTTAGGAATTTATATGTATATATGTACGAGTGCATCACCGCTTCGGTATTTTCGTACAGTTACATTCATGTTTTTATTATTGTCCATGTCCAGGATGCAGGATGATTGCGTTGCGTGATACATATATTTTAATGGATTTGCCTTTTTTACTAGTATTGTGTAATTTTTGATTCTTTCATGATGCTCGTATTGTGGCTTTTTTATGGATTCATTCGTCAGGTCATCTACTAACTTCTTGTCGATAGACCGTTGGTCGCAAATAATAAGAACCAGTATTTGAGCAGCGGTGGCGCTGTTGACTCGGCACTGGTTGTTTAATCGGGAGGTCCGGGATTCGATCCTGCCATATGCCAAAGTGTTTTTTTAGTTTCATATGTATGTAATTCAAAATCTGAAATCGACCAAGCCGGACTGGGCGAGCATGGTTGACCTAAACACCCTACATTAGGGTATGCTCGAGTCCATCCTGTCAGGACGTATATGACCTGTGCTGATTTGAAACAAAAAGTGAAAAAGACTTGAAATATATAAGGCGTAGACGTAAAAAGGGTGGAAAAAAACCTTGACGAAATTGCTATTGATATCCCCTGAATAAAACCTAGAGATATAAATATTTGAATTTGGATTCTGAGTTCAATACCTCGGTCAAGTACGCCTATTATTGGTATATATATATAAGAATATTTGTACTTTAAATCATAAGCAATGTATCATATATATACTGTTGGTGTACCTTTTCTATAAATAAATAAATAAAGTCACGGCTACCTACCACCGTCTTATATAAATATTATCTCGCCTTATCAATGATGACTCTTTTAAAGTATTTGGATAGCTTTTTTCCACGCATGACAGATTCTGGTAATGCTTGCCGTCATTCTCTTTATCAGCACTTACTACTTATTACCAGGTTCTAGGTTACAGGAATTGAAAAATAAGTAAATCGGATAAACTGAACAGTTCTCAATCTCGAACATGTCTATAGTGGCGTTGCAGATACCAGATCCCTCAGCTACTGCGATTGGTGGAACTATGCTAGAGTACACTGGTATCCGACCCGTGGGTTTGGGGGATTTGTAAACTTCAACTTCGTTAAGACCAACCAGATATCTAAATATCATTATTCTTAACTGTGCATGAAATTCAGGTACATAATGCAAATCACATCGCATAAACAAACAATAAGTACCGAAAATCTATCTTCAAGTTCACAGACGTATGTAAGTACATACAAGATAATAATAAGATACAAAATACAGAACTATTTCAAACCAGCAAAAGAATTCGTCCGCCCGTCTTTTGTTCAATTAAAAACAAGCAGTAAGTCTTTAATTATCATATAAGTGATTAACCAATGTATAATTAAAATATTCCGGAGTAGGTACTATTGAAACATCTTTCAGCGAGCCAATATTTTTCAATATTCATTCAATGTTATCAATGAATCTGTCAAATAGTACGGAGATCGCTCAAATACGACATGCTACTGACGAAACGTTCGCCTTACACTTTTGTTTTTCATAAGTTATAACACATTTCAAATTGTAAAAAAAAACCGGTCCGCGTTCGCCGCAACATGAGAGTTAGTCAACACCTTTTTAGGAATTAATTTATTATTTGTCAGTTGTCCGTGACACGTAAATTCCCAAACTCTCAATCAAGTATGCAGGTGACAGTGAATTATATTTGTAATTAGTCCAAGGTATAACTATTGTAGTAACGCCTTCTTCCGCTACTAAATACGCGAATTTTAAAGACACCATTAAAAATATAAAAGAAAAATACACCTGGCAACTCCACCGTCACCATAGCTCATTCGTTTTTTTCGCGCTCTACGCACCTGACACATATTTTACATGTTGATGTTTTTCAAAGTGATCTAATTATCTAAAAAACTAAAATCCAGATACGCAGTGATAAAAAGGAGAAAAGATGTCAAAAGTTGTTCGAAAGTAAAATGGTTATCTTAACACAAAGAAAATAACCCAAGATGTCGAAACAGTAAGTACCTACCTGTTTTGAAGATGCGTCGTAATTTTGATTTAGCTTGGCAAGAGGACCTAGATACAATTAATTTAGATAAAATTTTATAATAAGAAATATATTTTTAAAACTGCCTGCTTTCCGTGGGAAAGCGTTACCTATCAAGGCAAATGAATTAGATGATGTATCTAGGCAGGTACCTACTCGATTATGAACTCTTATTCATTGGATATATAGGCAAATACCTTTATAGGAAATTATGGTATATACGAGTAGCTTATATTTATGACCAAGTTTACAAAGAATTGCATTGCAAAATATTTTAATTGAGGTTGCCTATGTAGATAAAGTTTCTTGAAAACTGCAAACTGTTAGATGGTCCATAACATAACATGGAAATTCCTAATATCCTTCTAAAACTTGAGATAAATTACTCGAAAAATAAAGTCAAAGGATATGAGTTTTGCAATAGCTGTAATATCACAAGTATTGACTTCAATTTCCAAACAATCTTCTTAAAATATCTGAGCGATGTCTTTAGATTACAATGCAATAAGTTTACAATTTCAGTACACCAGGATCAGAAGGAAACATGACTATGCTTTTATAAAAGACCTAATAGAAGCTATTAAAAGCAATAAGAGGGATGAATATTTGTACTCCAATAAAAGTGTAAAATTATTTACAGTCATAAAAAGAATGATAAACATTCTAAAATATAAGCCATGTATAAAAACCTCAAAAATTTGCTTCTAGTTTGAAAACCTACCAGCAGCAGCCTGTGCGCTGCAATAATTTCTAACAATATCCTCCTCGGAGAGGCTCATAGAGAGAGGGCCAACCTCAACTATCATTCAGGTCACGAATGAACATGCTCTGTTTTCAGCAGCCAGTCTCGAACCAATTATCCATCGACCCCATATTTTTACCCATCGTGGGAATAAATAACCGAGGTCAATTAATTTTAAAAGTGGATAAGAGACTATGTCCTAATACATTTTGTTACTATTTTGAATCAACTTTATTATCCACTGGACAATAATAAATATTGTGAAATGGATAATTATACAAACAAATTAACAACTGCATAGGTAGCAGAAATGCTTGGCCCCATGCAAAGATTTCTAGAGTTTTACTATTCCTAAAAGGATGGTTCCATAGATTTATTTTAAAATAAAATAATAATTCCTTAAAATAACTTGATAATAAGTTTATTGAAAATCTACACTTTCAAATGAAGATTTCATGTTATAGATTTGATTAAATTAATGCATGCACTATTTACATCCAAATTATTCATAACAAAGAAAATTGTTAATTTTTATGTTTGAATAATTGTATGAATACAATTGCTTTTACCATGCGGGTTAAATACAGTACACACATACCTTAACCATTTGTCTCAATTCAATTTCAGGTATTTTTATTAAAAAAAAAATGTGTATTTTTATATTGTAAAAAAAATATATATATTTAACAAAAAAGCTGAATAAAGAACATAATAATAATTAAAATTAATAAATGTTTGACGACTTGATTAAAATATTGATAAATCAATAAGAAATGTTAGTTATTGTAATTTTAAACTATAACTTATACCGGTTTACAATAGTTAGGCTTTATTTTTTAAATAAAAATAAAATTTTACTAATTTTATTCAATGTAAAATAATTTGTAGGTTTTAAAATATATTCCTTGGATATGACTTTAAAGATTAAGTGCAATAGAAAGGAAATGTATCACACTATTAGTCATCATCACTTATAAATAAATTTGGTTTGTAATTTTGCTCAATGTTTCATTAGGAATGGCAGTTTAATTGTTTACACTTTGAGCTCAGATAGATATAAGTTTATGACTTTGAACGTTTGGGAGGCAATTACAACATGCTTATGTATATGAAAAGTATTGTAAAATGGTTCTGCGATATGGAGTACTTCCTAAACATTTTCTTTAGATATTTTCTCAGGTGTAAAAGCAAGACAGTATCAATTTCTTAGAACTGTTAGATACATAATTATGCATTAAGATGTTTTGCTGACCTCTCAAGTAGATGTGATATTTTATTAGAAATAGATAACACCACACTTTCAATACATTCACAGAAAAAGCTCAGTTTGATATCAATCCAAATGATCTTGCTAAACATTTGGCGGTGGTGTGAAACTAGCAGCATCTGATTTTTTGCTTAATATATAAAATTTTAAAATATTATTAAGCTGATTTTAAATCTTGTAGTCTCAATGCAGATGTAAGTTGGAAACTGTCGCAGGACATAATGTACTTCTAAGATTTGTGATGCATTGATTCATTTGTAACACATGTCAAAAAAATAATAATAATATATATATGATTATATGATAAATAAATTATATTTTATAATATACATGTAATCATGGCATCGTGTTATGTTTCAAATGTTGATACTTTTACCATAGGATTAATATTTTTATAAAAGAAGAAGAAACTCCTTTTCTTTGATTTTGAAATTTTTGCAGAGTTATAACTGACAGCTTAAGGAATCTAAGTATTTCCTTTTTAGACCATAACCACTCAGGCTTACTGCAAAGAAATAATGTTTCATTCAGATCTATCCAATGTTTTAATACCAAAAGTTTCTTTTTTCAAATCTTATGTTTATTTTTAAAGCATAAGCATCACATCAATCATTGCATTTTCACTGTTCAGCTCTTACACCAATTATCTAACTATAGGCAATAGAATAAGGAAAGGAAATAAGGTCAGATGATAAAATTAAAAAATGGATAAAACGAGTTAAAAGACTATGTCTGGCAAAGCCAATGTATGTCAGCATAATGGAATATGGCATATGCAATCCTACCATAGTTTTATATTACCTTAAGCATGGGTCATCTAGAAACCTGACATTGAAATAACCTAGACTCACGAAAACTGACATTAAAAACTGCTATTATTACCCAAAAAGTCACAAATCCTATACATAATTAGTTATGTATTAATTATAGTTTTCTCAAATTAAGATGGCTATTTTAAGAGATATTAAAAGTTCTATGACAGCGACACTTAAGCAAGTTGTCTCTTCTCTATTTAAAGATTATTCCAGATATTTTACTTGTGAGAACTTTGTTATTGCTTTAGAAGTAACAAATAATAAAGGACCATAGAAATAAACATTTGATAAATTTATTTAAGACTTAAAATACTACTACTCAATCCATTAGTAGATGACTAAAGCAAACAATGGAGGAAAGTTAATCTAATTGTTCATCTTTCATATTAATATTCTATTTATTCATCACCCTCCAAACAATATGCTTCAAATTATCATGCATATAGGGCAGGATTAACTATTTATAATATTCTAAAGGCGAATAAAAATTTTCAGTAAATCACTATTTTACATTTTCGCGTGGCGATTATGTACTCTGTCCGTGGGACAGGCTGAAGGACATATATCTTTCAAAGCACATAAAATTTTTTGGAATCGTTAATTCTACATTTTCGCGTGGCGAGGATGTAGGTACTCTGTCCGTGGGACAAGTTAAAGGACAAATATATGTCCAGGCATATGAATGATTTTAAGGAATTGTTAATTCTACATTATCGCGTGGCGATTATGTACTCTGTCCGTGGGACAGTCCTAAGGAATTGTTAATTCTACATTTTCGCGTGGCGATTATGTACTCTGTCCATGGGACATTCCAAAGTACAAATAGGTACCTATAATGGTAAATGATTGATTTCAGGATTTTATTACTATTACATTTTCGCGTGGCGATTATGTAGTTTGTTTGTGGAACAGACTAAGGCTAAATTATTTTTAATGTATTTGATATTTATTATTAACTTCTGTACTTACAAATATTTCACTAGGGCAAAATTAATTGAGTCTCTGTACTGTACAGTGAAATCCCATTAGGTTTCAATCTGGAAAGGGAACCGAAACTTACAAAGAGTTAGATAACACATTGGGTGGCATATCCCCACTATTGGATGATCTAATAAATTATCGATATTTGCTAAATATTATAATATACCACGCCAGTTAGATTGGCAAAGCTTTTTGCCACGGCTGGTAGTTCTTGAAATTTATAGTTATTATATGGTTAACATGAAACTGTTAACACTAGTAAACGTTATCTACATTATGAAATAAATATTGAATGTTATTGAATACCTATTGACAGTTAGTAAATAGGTACTAATGTTTACCTATTTATCAAAAACTCTAAACATCTACAATAGTTATACCTTGGACTAATTACAAATATAATGATAGGATTAAACGAACTTACCTAAAGTGAAGTTCAATCCATATTATATGAAGTAATTAGTCCAAGGTATGGAGCATCCCACCCTTCCCTTTTGAAGTAATAAATTACTAACCCAATTATATTAGGTTGGGGAAAAAGTCTTTTCGCATTATAGTATGTATAAACTTGTAATAAAATCTCTTTGGCTATACTATTTGTATCTGACTGGTTTTGGTATCATTGAAAGTTTAAATTTTAAAGAACATAATTCCAAATTCAAATTAGGAAAATGTGTGATTTTCATTTGTTTTTCGTACCGCCAAGATGAGTGAATCTAATGAAGAAATTCGATACATTTTAAAATTTTACTACAAAAAAGGTAAAAATGCAACGCAAGCCGCGAAAAAAATTTGCGATGTTTATGGACCTAGTGCAGTGTCTGTGAGAGTAGCACAAATTTGGTTTAAGCGTTTTCAATCCGGAAATTTTGATGTCAAAGATGCACGTCGCTCTGGTCGCCCTATTACAGATAAAATGGATGCCATTTTTGAAAAAGTGGAGCAAGATCGGCATGTCAGTAGTTACGACGTAGCTGGAGAACTGGGAATTGACCACAAAACAGTTTTGGCGCATTTGAAAAAAACTGGGTACACAAAAAAGCTCGACATTTGGGTACCTCACGAGCTCACTGAAAGAAACCTAATGAACCGTGTACTCATTTGTGATTCTTTATTACGACGTAATGAAACCGAACCATTTTTGAAGAAGCTGATAACTGGTGATGAAAAGTGGATCACGTACGACAAGAACGTGCGAAAAAGGTCGTGGTCAAAGGCCGGTCAGGCTTCACAGACTGTGGCGAAACCCGGGTTAACTCGCAACAAGGTGATGCTGTGTGTGTGGTGGGATTGGAAGGGCATTATTCATTATGAGCTGTTACCACCAGGCAGGACCATCGATTCTGAACTCTACTACGAACAACTGATGAGATTAAAGCAAGAAGTTGAGAGAAAGCGGCCGGAATTAATCAACAGAAGGGGTGTGGTTTTTCATCATGATAACGCTAGACCTCACACATCTTTAGCCACTCAGCAAAAATTAAGAGAGTTTGGCTGGGAGGTGTTAATGCATCCGCCGTATAGTCCTGACCTTGCACCTTCAGATTTCCACCTGTTTCGGTCTCTTCAGAACTCTTTAGGCAGTGTCAGGTTAACATCACGAGAGGACTGCCAAAACCACTTGTCGCGGTATTTTGACCAGAAGTCCCAAAATTTCTATAGCAATGGGATCATGTCCCTACCTACAAGATGGCAAAAAGTTATCGAACAAAATGGTACCTACATACTTTAGTTAAATGTAAATAAACTATATTAAAAAATGTTTTGAATTTTCTTAAAAAATGCGAAGAAACTTTTTCCCCAACCTATTATATACCTAATACTCTAAACTAGTGAGCTATGGTGTCGGTGGAGTTGCCAGGTGTATTTTTCTTTTATATTTTTAATGGTGTCTTTAAAATTCGCGTATTTAGTAGCGGAAGAAGGCGTTACTACAATAGTTATACCTTGGACTAATTACTTCATATAATATGGATTGAACTTCACTTTAGGTAAGTTCGTTTAATCCTATCAATATCGGAGAGTCTATAAACAACTCTTATACGGCTTATAGGCTAAAACAACCCTTTTAAAATAGTTTATGACACTGGGCTCGTTTCACAATCGAAAGGTAAGTTTTGAATAGCTTACTTGACAATTGTTATATGAAAAATATGCCAAGAATCTGTCAAGTAAGCTATTCAAAACTTATTTATTGATTGTAAAACAGGCCCTAAGTACAAAATAGATCGACTTAGCTAAGGGTAGAAATAATTTAAGTTTGGGAATTAGACTTATCCCTTATGGGACTCCGTCACTCCTTATGGGACGTTGTGGAGGCGGCTAGGGGCTAGCCGGCAAAAACTGTACGTTACAAAAAATGATAAAGCCGATATAGCTTTATTTAAGCGAAACGTAGTTAGCGGGTACAACTTATTATATACTCGTACTTACAATCGATTCTTTTTATAAGACACGGAGTTCAGAGTTCAAAATTGATGGAAATAATGCCATCATTTTTGTTTTGATGTGTCTGTCTGTCCCAAATTGATCAATCACCATCAAAAATGTAGAATGTCGAAGATTTCAAATGCCACATCGCAAATTTTCATTGATTAGAGGTTTATTAGATGTGGTGGTAACGCTTTTACGAGGTGGAGCGCAGCGTTGAAAACGTGACCCAACTTCGAATGATTTAAAACATAATTTAGATTAATTTACGAATTTTTTATATATGAAGTCGACACTGCCAGCACATGAGTTCCTCTTGGTAACATTCTTCTACTAGCTAAGCTAACACTCTTGGTAGCATTTGAATCTGAGGTCATTGGCGGATGCAGGAGAGGAGGAACCCAGAATTGCATAATCCACTCTGCCTCTACGGCAATTGTTTAAGGAAGGCATCCAGGTCGTCACGACAACGCTTTCTGGGCCTGTCCTGACGTCGACGTCCGTCTCGGGGCTAGAGATGCAAAAATAATTTTAAACGTTTATAACCATTTGGTTTTAAACCGTTTTTTTTGTTTAAAACATATTGGTTTAAAAGGTTATTCTATTAGAATTCACTGAGACTTCCCACAGACAACACCTATTTCATTATTTAAGATATATCTAGGTCAAAAAATGAATGGGCCAACCCCACACACGCCCGCCGTCTAGCCAACGGCGGGTACGGTGCGTTTGCGCATTTCCCCCCAACAAAAAAAAAAGGTCAAAAAAATGGAAAACCAAAAGTTGATTTTTTTTAAATGATCAAACGAACTTACCTGAAGTGAAGTTCGATCTTAATTATCCTGTCTTCGCCGAAGAGATTTATTCCTTAACCATGTAGTAGCCCTGCTACGCGCTAACCCTATCGCACAAGTTTTAAAGTCAGAGAAAGAAAACCACTATATCTTCCTCTGTCTAATCACACCTGACAAGCCTCCGCAGTACCGACCTCATTCTTTTTAGAGAAATAGAGCAACATTGATATATAGGGGGATAAGATTCAGGGAGGGAGGGACCTTAAATCTCTTCGGCGAAGACAGGATAATTAAGATCGAACTTCACTTCAGGTAAGTTCGTTTGATCATTTAATCATCCTGTCTTCGCCTCCGAGATTTATTCCTTAACCATGTAGATGTTCAGAGAGTATAAAATCAATGTTGCGACAATAAAAAATAAACAACATTACAGTAAAACATCAAAACATAATTATTAGGTACGTATTTCAAATTTTTTTTTTTTTTTTGCGCCTCTAGCAAAAATTTCAAAACAACAAAATATTGTGAACAAAAAACTAATCAACCGACAGTATTGTTTTAAGTACTTAATAATAATTATAATTGTGACAAAGATTCAATAAAATTGGTTTCAGAACTAATATACCGGTCTGTTATAAAAATCAGCAAATACAGCTGATCTTTCCGAACATCCTGCGGTCTTTCTAATTACATCGACGTTGAGGTCAGCACGAGACGCCGCCTGATGTTGATGCGTGTCTCGCTCGCTCCGAATATTAAGATGTCAATGCCACTATCGCACATGATCTGCTTTATCCAGCGCCCAATGGGTTGAGATGAAGCAGGTCTACGTGGTTTCTTATGTGTGAGGATCAGGTTTGTTCTGAATCTGAGCGAATTGAAGATGATACAGCAATATATCTTAACTTAATACCACTGATGCTGGACAAATACCGGGATATTAAAGGGATAAAAAAAAAGTTAGTTTAAAACCGGTTGAGCTTTGCCAATTGCTTATGTTTTAATTAAATTTGTAAGTGTTATAATTACTCGATCTTCATATGCTTTATTAATATTTCGTATTTTTGTTAGAGAAATTGTATGCGTCCTTGGTCCAGCTAATAACATGACTGACTTCTTACTCATTTTTTCAAGATTAATTGTATAATTCTCAAATCGTTTAATAGTCTAATACTATAATACCAGGGGGCTACTGCCTAACTAATAACGATCACTTGCTATCGTGACATTAGAACAATAGTTCTACCTAAACTTCAAAATTTCAAAACACATTAACAGAAATTCCAACAAAAATGTAGTATTTACATTTAAAAAAATCTGTTGTATTCTTTTTACAAAATTCTCACCATATCTTTAGTACTTTATACTAGAATTATATTATGACCCGGTGTTATGTGATATCGAAGATAACAACATCTAAGGCTGTTTCTGGCACGTCATGAAAGCTTTCCCGGAAAATACACACGCTGGCAGGGAAAGGTGACGGCGCAGATGGTGTACCATCCTGAAAGGAAGTAAGTAGATCTTTCTTGGAGGAAATATCACAATCTCTGTCACACCCAGGGATATGAAAAGGGGATACCATGGTTAAGAGGGCAATAGTTGAACAACGATAATTCCGGTGGCTTAATCAGTAACTATTTTGTTTATAGTTTTAAAAATTAGTGCAAACGTGCGACTAATCTACTGTTTAAACGCGTCAATATCATAGGCAAAGGGATCCCTTTTCCATGAAATATACGCGGGACATTTGCAATAAGTCAATAGATGGTTCACCAAAAAAATGTTTGCAAGACGAGATGCAAATAAGTCAATAGATGGTTCACCAAAAAAATGTTTTATTTTCAAAAGTTGTCTGATACCCAACTGCCACTCTGTGTCGAAGTTTATTTTTCTCGATTCACTGTTAGCTTCTATATTTAACGAGTAACGAATATAAGACGCGAAAATAAATATACCTACATTTCTCACACCAGTCCCAAATCATTTTAGTAACTTGACTTAAGTGTTGGTATTACACTCTCCCCATTCTATTTATATAGAATATGGCAGTGGTGTTATCGACACTTAAAAGACTACCACAATTAGCGACATTTTTAGCAAATGAAATTAGCCCACAATATACAGCGAGTAGTTCCAGTCAGTTTATATGATTGGTTCGCTCGATGTTGGTCCAGAAACCACCAGTCTTTTCGTTGGCACAAGCTGCACCCTAGCCTGCTGTCGAAACGTCCGTAAAAATTCCGAAATTGTACCTATGACTTTTTATTCAATTGACTGCCAATGGAATATTGATCTGCCACCAATGGAGATCATCATATTATTATAAAATATCTGTAATTGTAATAAAAACGTCGTAATTGTTAGTATTTCTAAGAAGAGCACTTTTAGTGATTTTGTGTGTATATACTACCCATATACTACAGCCGACATGCTGCCGTAGAAAACGTTCAAAGAACCTTATTCGAATTCTGTTAGATTTAAATATATTTTTTATGTGTATAATAAATTTTTGTGGCTTGAATCTGGTAATTGTATGTTATTTTATTAGAGTTTAAAATAAAACCTAAAAATTTACAAAGCTTTTCTGGTATTAGACTAGTTTTTTTTTTTTTAATTAATAACTAACCCTAATCGTGTCAGACATTAAATAGTTCTTTTTGTGTTCTCTAGGTACTCTCCAGCAGAGTTTGCTAAACACAACATATCATAGATATCTCACTGATAGCAGACCATAAGATCTTAAATGAGTAAGAGCTGGCTGTAATATTTTTTGAAATATATCGCGCGGAACATAGGCTAAACGGGAGTGCTAGAAACTCGTACAAAATATCATGAAAATAAAAGCGTAAACATGTTTTCTTTTTTTTTTTTTTTTCTTTTTTTTTTTTTTGATTTGTGAATCGGCAGCAAAAATTAAGCTTCCTAAATATCAATATTAATCACGTATCAGTCTTCGATCATAAATCGAGTAGCCGTTCTGATATCTTCCATTTTGAAATGAGATACCTACTTCGACTTCGAATTCAGATTTTTAGATTTAATATATATAGAGCACACGCTTTTAGGAATAACGAAGATATCATAAACGAATTGTTTTGCTGTCGGGTTACATCTCCTAATAGCTTTTATTTCTAATAAATGATTTAATTCGACAGAAATTGCTATTCACTAACTTTTTGAAAAAAAACGCCGCGCACGGCTGTATGGTATTTGATAAGGTTCCTCAATAAATGAAATCCTGGACACTTTGTCTAATATAAACCTATCGCTAGTGATAGTTCACCACTCATTGACTAAATTAATATTTTAAGCGGCCGGCATGTACTTGCGGCTGCGCGCTCAGGTAGCGCGATTGTTCGATGACCGTTGTGATGCGACGCGACGGGCTGGCAGGCCACAAGCTGGCAGGCAGCGGTGCGAACGCGGCTGCTTGCCGTCGATTCGCTTGTTAGTATGACGTCTTTGACTGTCCCGGCCCACCGGCTCGATGAGGGTAGGATTGGCCGCTGCTTTGCTGTCGCGTTCGGGACGATGAGCCTTTCAAGTTTAAATGACTCTTAGATGAAATTGGTGTCTGCATCGTTCAACGTAACTACATCTGGAATATTAAGATTTTTCTTTAAAAGACACGATTGTGCCCTTCCCAGTGCTGAAAGTGCTTTACCGAGTTGATTCTGTTGTCTACCAACATAGCACTTACTTCCGAATTAGAGTTCGGCCCTTTGCCATAGGTACTATAGTATACATTGTTTTTTTTTTTTTTTTTTAAATGCTCGTCTTTGGTCACTTTTGGAAACCGTTTTGCAATAGGACTTGAAACCTGGCCGCTACATCGGTTTGTAAGTCATCAGTTATCACCATATTGGTTTGTATGTGAAAGATACTAATAAATATTTAATGAGAATTTAGGCAACACAAAAAATATTTTTAAATAATTCCGATGAATGCAACGGAAATTTTTAAAACAGCGGGGAAAAAAGGACAGCCCCTATATTTTCCATTAAGTACACTCGTTGAATGCAACGAGAACATAATAACAATATGATCCGAAGAATACAACGGACATAAAAGTGATTTCCGATGAATGCAACGGAAATTTTTAGGCAGCGGGGAAAAAAGGATACCCACATTTTCCATTACCAGTATTACTGCACGTGGTCGCGCCGCGCGCGTACTCAGCGGCCCAGGCGAGCGGTGTCCACCCGCTTACTCGTTCAATACAACGAGAACATAATAAAATATTATCCGAAGAATACAACGGACATTAAAATGATTCCTCGTTCAATACAACGAGAACATAATAAAATATTATCCGAAGAATACAACGGACATAAAAATGATTCCCGATGAATGTAACGGGAATGTAAAAAAGTATTCTTCTGGTTGCACATCATTTTCGCCATCATCTGAGTACAAAATGTGCCTCCGGCTTGCCCCTACGTTTTTCCGAATTCAGTTTTTCTTCGTATCTCTTCATCTTCCTTAGCCATCTATCTTCTTCGGGTTCACTGTGTTTTCGTTTAGGCATACTTAACAAATAAGTAAATAACCGTAAATTTATACCTTTTTTTTTTTTTTTACGTAGGTTACCTACACTCATGCACAAATTATATTACTGTTACACTCGTGCGAGCGCCGCGCGCGCACGGACAAGAATGAGGTCGGTACTGCGGAGGCTTGTCAGGTGTGATTAGACAGAGGAAGATATAGTGGTTTTCTTTCTCTGACTTTAAAACTTGTGCGATAGGGTTAGCGCGTAGCAGGGCTACTACATGGTTAAGGAATAAATCTCGGAGGCGAAGACAGGATAATTGTTATTAAAACACTAACTTCACAAGCTCCACTTGAATCTAAAGCCGGCTTTTGACTATGGGATGTAATGTAATATATATTACATTTTGAGATATAATATTTTATCGCTTGCCATACTTTTTGACGAGACCGTTTTCACTGTGCTATAATATATATTACACCCCAAGCTGTAAATATTTTTTCGCCCGACCGAGCTATATTTGAAGGCTATAGGCGGTATATATTTTACCTCACGTTCCCGCACACCGCACCTCTACCCCTGCCTCGCCCTCATTTCGAATCGTGACGGTCATGCGCACGTACCTAACTGTCCGCGTGTTATGATTTTTGGGTATTTTGGTTCGCAATCTTTTCTTTACATATTTACCACGTATTTACCTATTTATCCCTATAATGGAACATTTTATAGAAAGAGTTAGGAATTATCCTTGTTTATGGGCGACTAATCGTGAAGAGTATAAAATTAATGAAATTAAGGATGCTGCACGGAGAAACGTGCAGCATCACTATAATATTTTCTTAGTCTAATATGATTCGATATCCAGAATCGACGTTTATTGTAATTTTTTCTTAATAATGAGACATGTAAATCGAATACTGCATCATCTTCGTCTGATGAACTATCGAAAGTATCTAGCAAAACAATTTCCATATTATCCATTTAATAACGAGAGGTCAACCGTTTCGATAAAAGACGTTCTGATGTAGGAATCATAGAAGCTGAACTATTCTAAAAAATATATCTGATAGTGAGAAGAGCACACCCGGGATGTAATATATAGCTGAACATGTAATATATATTACATCCTATAGTCAAAAGCCGGCTTTATTATATCATCAAGAAATTACAACACAAAGCTTTAACTATTAAAAGTTGTTTCATAATCACCTTTTATTACATGTATGTATAAGTACTTTACATAAAATGAACTAACACCATTAATAACATTATTTAAATACTTTTTTAGATCTGTTTTGGTAGTTTATGGTATCAATTTAAATTGTTTCAACTAAACTAATAATCAACTCAAATTTAAGGAATAAGCTTTTCTAGATATTATGGTAATAAAAGAGGATCACATTCCTCCATGAATTCCGTATTGTTATCTGATTCTTCACTTTCATAATCTTCGGAGATCTAAAAAAATAAACATAAAAAGCTAGATGCGGAAATAGTAATAATTATTGGAATTACAAAAGATGAAGTTAATTCAAAATAGATAAACCTCAAAGTCAAAGTCAAAGTCAAAGTCAAAGTATTTATTCACACAAGGCATGGTAAAAATGGTAACAAAATGAGTAGCTGAACAGCACGTCTTACCAACTTGTGGCATGTGAATGTCAGTTTCCTCAAAGAGCAATTTTTGAAACAAAAACACTTTAGATACAGATGCAGCGGACTGGCAATGCTATCATTTGGCTATCATGTTTTGTTAGAAAATTAGCGCTGCGAACCCGGCTTGAGGTGAAATAATTTCCAAAGCTATTTATTACGACAAAATACATATATTCTAAATGTGCAATGGCTGAGACCAAAAAAACAAATGTATAGTATTAACATAAATACAATATCAAGTTAGTTTTCAACGTGTCTAATCCTAAAAATGTAGTAAAGTGTGATATGTGATTTAATTTTATTTAATAAAAATGGTAAATGATTTCAATTAACCTCTTTATCTTGATTTTTAAAGTATTATTTTATTAATGTACTGACCACGTGGTCGTGGTTTAAAATCATTTTAAACAAATTTAAAACGGGTTTAAAACCGCGGATTTTGGTTTAAAACGGTTTATTTACAACTATACTCGGGGCTCTATTGCGTAACAATTGGAACTACCCATCCATCTGGATGCGTTCGTTTGACACGCCCAATCCCATTTCAGCAATGCTGAAATGGGATTGGACTATTGTGGCTACCATCGCCCATGTCTGTCTGCTATTTGGGTTCTGAGATGCAAGTCGCAGTTTCTCATTCGTTCTATGGGTCTTACAGCTAACATACTTACTATCTCTTTGTCATACCTTCAGCTTGGATCTTTGCGACTCGATTAGCGACCATGTGTGATCACGGTAGGTTAGGATAGTAAGAATTTTAGAAAATAGAAAAAATATCATACACGTATTATTTGCTTTGCCGAAATAACAAAAAACCTACTGAGATAAATCGATTTAAGATTAAGAAGGGACTCGCTACGTGACAACGTGTCGTCAGTCGTCACGCGATGTTTCAAATCATTGTATCACCTCGGTTTTTGATTGGGTGAAAAATGAAAAATACGTCTCCTCCTTTGTTAATAATCCTCATGACAGACAAAATTTTGTTATTATCTCACTTCATTTTATTAAACTTCACTTGATTTTATTAATATCTACATACCTATAAGAACGAACAAAATAAAACGAAACAAAATCACTTGGTGAATTCTGATTTCAATCCTACACTTTCTTTTTCAATACAGTTATATATAAACCTCCTTTTTTCATTTACTTTATGTTTATTATTTACATCTTACGAGGGAATGTTTTCATGCAAATTCCTCAGATTGGCTCTCGCTCCCATTCGAATAATTAGTGCGGAATTATTGATCAAGGTTCTTATGTATACTTTGATCGATATAAGTGCGATTAAGCTATCAGACAATGCATAAAGTCTGCAATCCAAAGTGATTGTAAAATCCCAATTGAATAATAGTACATTGTTACCCAAGGGGTGAAAGTAACTTATTTAGTCCCGAGACGGTGTTTGGCGCCCGAGCGTAGCGAGGGCACCAATAGTTTGAGGGACTAAATAAGTCTTTAACCCGAGGTAAACACTGTGCTTTTCATTACGAATACAAGGAAAGTAAAAATAACACAATGAATTACCTAAAGAAAAAACGTGTAAATTGTATTTTACATAAAACAACAACTTCTGCTTTAGCCCACTTTCTCTTATAAAATCAGGCGTTAACTCCATACCTGAATCAGATGAACTCATTGTGTTAATTATTAACACAATGTTATACAAATATAATTAAAAGTTAGTACAAATCTCTGCTATGCGGAAGTATTAACAAAACTCTACAAATGGAAAAAACAAATGAAGATCGCATTGCTGCTTTCCCGCTTATTTTGTTTTTTTTTTCTGTGGCTGGCCAGCTATTCAGTCAGTAATTTTCATTTAGTAAATATTTTGCCCAAATCTATGTTATTTTAAAGAACTAGTTGAAAATAAATTATAATAAAGTCATTTAAAAAATATATTCTTTAAATACTTAACATTTTGTTATTTCAATTTTACACCGCGCTGTAATTGAGTGGGTGGCTGTATAGAAAGTCGGAACATGGTTCAATAAAAATACAACAAAAGAACTAGTTTCTTTTTTAAATTTGACAGCAGCTGTCAGTTGAAAGTGATTCTCCCTAGGGCTGAAAAGTATTACTTTCAACCCGCTTCTCGGGCAACTTCAGACCTACTTTCAGAGTATGAGTAATGAAAAGGATATTTAATATGCAGTTAGAATTGTCCACCGTTCTCGTAAAGTCGTGACGTCACTCAATTGGGCTTGACGTCACAATCTTTCATGTCGTTTATCGTCGTGTCACTGTTTGCTTACAACGGTATACCAAACTGTTAGAATTTCTATGAAATAAAAAATATAAACCTACTTCAAAAACACAAACAAGTCAAAAATAATGTAAGAATACCAACCAACATCACATTTTTTTTATTTTGAAGTCGGTGCGGATGATCGATGATCGTGAATTAAATTTTGGCACCGACTGAAAAAAAAATGTGATGTTGGTATTCTTACATCATTTTTGACTTTTTTAAGTTTTTGAAGTCGGTTTTTATTTTAATATTTTTAGTGATACAACTTAAAGTAAAGAAGTGCCTATTGTATTTAAAAAATTAACCTCCAACTCCTAAAAATCAAGGATCCTTTTATCATTAGCTCAGCTCGTGATTACCGGATGCAAATACCAGAAAAACATTAAACACGTTGAACTAACCTATAAAATTTAAGGGTTTCTCTCAACATTCGTGGGAAATTACAGAGTTATGAGGTAACAAACAAAACAAGAACATACAATCAAATTGATAACCTCCTCCGTATTGTGAGTCGGTTAAAAACATCTCTATCGTAAAACAATTTTGTAACTTACTTGACGATTGACCTCTTGTACTCAAATATCAAAGCAATTTTAATTTACCTACACAACTACTAACTAAATTCATAACAGTGTCAACTAGTTTATTGCTAAATCATTGCTAATTAAAATGAACTTACATTTCGATTTTTCCATTTAATTGTTAATACAATAAACTATGACAATAGTAGAATTCATGACGTAGCACAATTAATTTACACACCGTTTTAGGTTCGTAATAACGAACGAGCAATCAATAGTTTAAAGATTGTTCATTGTAAAAAACTTAAATTTAAGGATATTTTTGAATAAATGGATAATAATTTAATACTTACTAGCATTCCGCTCGCAGCTTCGCCCGCGTTATTTTTGTTTTCCCGTGGGAATTTTATATTTTCCCGTAGGAAAAATAATTTTATAGCCTATGTTCATCAGGGATAATGTGGAATTCTCAATGTGAAAGAATTTTTCAAATCGGTCCAGTAGTTACGGAGCCTATCCAATACAAACAAACAAAAAATCAAATCTTTCGTCTTTATAATATTAGTATAGAAAAAGTAATATAATCTACATATTATTATACCGGTTGTAACTGAACGTTGAAACATGTTTATGGGGCATATAGGTTACATATTATTAGATCTGAAAACCTAATACTTTCCGAGTTAATTGACCTTATACTGAAAGCAAAAACTTTAATGTTACAAGTAATTAACACAAAAGAAATGTAAACACTGAATGAAGAATCAAGGTACGCTGATATAGGGCTGTCGACACTTGCGATCAGATAATAATAATTTATTTAATCTGTTTGAAAAAACTAAACCTGATGAGCCCTAATATTTTTCCTACAGAATCTTCACTTCTGATGTTATGAATTATGTTAATAATTGTGTAGGTAAATTAAAATTGCTTTGATATTAATCGAATCTTAATCGATTCTCTAGAAAATTCTTCAAAAATCACACGCATGTGTCTCGATGTCCGATGCGTTGTTTTCGAGTTATTTAAAATATGTAAATGTGCTTGTAGCACTTTTTAGTAACGCTCAGTTTTCGCCGGCTAGCCCCAGTCTCTACAAAGTCCCATAAGGAACTTTGTTCCAAAAAATTTCACAAAAGTTCTAACTTACCTTCAATTCATGCTTTGGAAGGTAAGATGGCGTACAGGCGAGTGCAGAGCCGCCAAACGTGGGTTGTTATATAACAAAACGTGATTTTAATCTTGACCCTGCTATTATTACTATGATATAACTCGATCTCGAGTCGTAGGTATAGAGCTCAAACAGTGAGCGAACTCGGGCGACGGTGCACCAAAGTAAGTCAGGATGCAGTTTTTGAATGCAATTTTTCTTCTCACACCACAACGAAAGTCAACGCCCAAAGAATTGTCTGCAATAGGCTAGATGACAAAAAAAAATTTTTACTTCAATAGAAGCTCATTCATATAGTAAACAGAAAGAAAAAATCGGTTTTCGAATAACTATAAAAACAACCAAGATATAGGATATTAAAGATTTTTCTCCGTCTCTTTCTAGCAAAACGGTAATTTACAAGGAGTTTATATGGCCGTACTCAACTATGACGTCACGGTTGATTTTGGATCTCTCTGTCTAATCGCCTTCAAATTAACAACTTAAAATGCTTGTATCTAATGTATTTCATAGCCGATTTTAATTCTAATTTCACAGGACTGCATATTTTTCCACCGTCTTTTAATATTTAATGACGAGACGTAAAAATTAGAATTCAGTCATCATCCCAATTAAACTAGGAAGACAAAAATTAATAGCTATTTTTGTAACATTCGAAATAATTAAGAGGAAATCGTAAAGTCCGTTTTCCATACAAACGTAGTCCTCTGTTTCCTTCCTGGATAATGACACTAGTTGCTCTATTTTTTCCAATAAAATCAATTGCCACTGTAAGCATGTTCATATGTTTTCCTTTTTTTATTAAGATAATTATTAAAAGAGATTTTCAACCTTCAAAAACCTAAAAAGATCGACCTAATTTTCTGCTGTATTCAAACGTCCAGCAAACAAATTGAAGAAGATTATATGAAAAAAGCAAAACATAGAAACACAGAAAAAGCCTTGCTTTAATTTTTAACGCAGTGTAATTAAATAGGTCAATTTTTCGCGGAGAAAACAGGGGACTACGAAACGTATATTTTGTGTACTTTTCATAGGTATTTTCGGTCCCAGCTGCTCTATCGCGTAGTTCAGTTGATCGGACACATCGCGCGACAGCAATACATTTTACAAATACCTATTTTTGAAGACAAAAAATCAGACCTTCCAAGTTTCTTGCATGTTTACCTCGAGAAGGCTCTGCCAAATTCCAAACAGGTGTTAGAATCAATTTCTATTAACTGTGTTTAACGTAATTAGCCGTCGGTATGTCTATGTTGAATAAAGATTTTTGAATTTGAATTAAGAATTTCAAACTCGTTTATTTCTACACGCGCGCTGATGTGTGATCGATCACCAATGCTCAACACGAAAAAGTAATTGTTTTAATGCTTTCGTAACTTTTTTTACGCGAGTTCATATAAATTGCTCTTCACGAACTCGCGGACTATCGCAATATTTTTATTTTTACTGTAATATCGAAGTTTAATAATAGGCATCACTGTATTGTTATAGTATTGTGTTGAGATCTATTATTAAGTATATAAAATCAGAAACTGTAGCGCAACTTAAAGATTGAATTTATGAGAACGGCGCGACGCTTACGCAGAGATTGACTTAAAAAACGAATGGCATACCAACAGACTGACCTTATTCACACAGTCGTTGAAAGGAAAAGGTTCGATGCATCTACTGATTTTATTCCACTACGGAATCGGCATCATACTTGCAATATTTATGATATTTTATTATAGCAACCTTCACAAGTTAAAGATTAGAAAGAAATCAAGCGCCTTCGCCATAAAAGTGCTCAAATTATTAACAGTTAACAATTTCGAGTAGTTCAATTGTTTTTTTTCTATAGGAACTATAATGACGACTAGGTAACTGAATAATATAGCGGCCATGACGTATTCTAAATTTCTAACGAGTTACTGAACAATTCTTAAAAAGCGTTCGTATCGGGCCACGCGCAATGTAGGGCTCCACACTAATCACACTATTATTATTAAAGCTGTTATAGTTTTATTATTCCATAATTGCACTAGATTCGTTAATATATTATTTCGAAAAAGCAAAATATACGTGTCTCAATTTTTTTATATACGAATCAAACGAGCCCAAACTCGATAGGGTTGTGTTATTTTATTGCGGAGTTCCTATGACCACTTTCCAGCTCCAGCGTTAGATCAGAGGGCCTATTACCGATCTCATGGTTTTGCAAATGATGTCATATGATATCATAGTGCAAAACGAAAACTACGATTTCCGGTCAGATTTTTGATCATTTGTTCATTATTTAAAGATGACATCATTGAAATTATGGCATAGTGATGATATCATTGGAGATCGGTAATACGAAATGCAGCATTTCATGACTTCTTTTTCTCAAATTTATACCATGTCATACGATGAAAGATCCATAATTGGCCTGCAGCTCCATGTCATCATAATATTGCATTGTCAGATATACACACATACCATATGGTATGATGAAGGCCAGAGCTTCCCTATTTTTTGTAAAGAAACCTACACGTCATTAGGATTTTAATTTTTTTTCGTTGTAGACATAAAATTACTAGTAGCGCGAATGGTATTAGTCTTCTTCTCCGGCGTTACACTCTTGACAGAGTGGTCGTGGTCATCACATCTGGTGTGGTGGCAAGCTTCACAATCCGTCGCCATTCCTGCCGTACTGCAGCGCTTCTTGTACACTCGTGGAGTGGACCATTGAGTGCAGCTTTGACTTGATCAGTCCAACGCATAGGCGATCTGCCGCGCGCTCTTGTGCCCTCAACTTTTCCCTGCACGACAAGTCGTTCCACAGATGTGTCATCTCGACGTGTGATATGTCCAAAAAAAGTGAGAATACGAGCTTGGACGATGGTATTAGTAGTACGACCTTTTTTGCTTTTTCACAAAATAGCTAAATATAAATCTCGCGTTCCTCCCGGCTATGTGTCATCCATCAGGTACCTTCGCAAGCAGTGTGTCATAAGAATGGCGTAACTGTTACGCGGTGGTCAGACAACATGACAGATTACCATGCGGTACAAACGAGGACACGTCAAGCGTGACAGTCCCTACTCGTCAATGCCCTTGAACGGTCAGCATAAAAATTTGTGCAACCACGTTTAATGTGGTTCCACACTGCATTGCTTGCTATTGATTTTTTTGATGAATAAGAATATGACTAAAAAGTTAAACAAAGTTGATATAATTTCCATTGAGCATCCAAGCGATATTTGTTTTTGTAATATACACTGACCTTCAAAAGTAAGTACTACACTTTTAAAATTAAATTTTTCCCTAAACTACAAAAGATTAAGGATTCAAACAAAAAACATTTTCAACTCATTTCGTCAGGTTTCTCGGAAGTTATAGTTTTTATACATTAGTCTTTTTAATACTTTGAAAATATATTTTGCCTACTTTAAAAGTTATTGCAGTTTTAAAAGTGTGATACTTACTTTTGCAGGCCAGTGTAAATAAAATACCGCACAATCTGAAAGTATTTCTAATTTTCTAGTTCGAGCTGGCTTCTGAAATTGCTGAATTGATTTCAACGAAAAAAAATATTACAAAAATATAGTTAAAATTGAAATTAATTAAATCACAGTCACCCCGTTCGATCAGCATTTTGTATTATACGATTCTATGACAAGGTATGCACATGCAAAACTAATCATGCGTAATTTACTTACTGGAAGTGGTTGTTTGAATTGAATCTTGCGCCTGTTTTGAATAAAAACCAACACAACAAAACCAAACCTAATTTATTTAACTTGAAATATTCTGCATTAAAATTATAATCACGCTAGGCATTACATGGTATGTTTTTTGTGCATTTAGTACAGGAGCCACACTACCGTCTTTAATCGGTATTCAGTTTAGGACCTAAATTAAACAGAATCGTAAATTCGTACTGCAACGCCATCTATGCGTTTTATCAATTGTTATGTCAAATTTAGACATAAATTATATTAATAGAGATTAATAGTTTATTATAATCCTTTTTGTTTTAATAAAAATGAATAAGGCAAAATGGTTTTGGAGCACGTTGAAAACGTATCTTCATGTGGTTTGGTTTGGATAGTTCCATTTTGCGATAAATATTTTCTTCGTGTTTTTATTGTTCAGATATGGTCAAAATTCCGAAAAGCGTCCGAAATCAAAGTATCTAATGCAACAATTATGTATGGAAATAGAACATCTTAAGCGATGAGGAAGGCTTCTGAACTGTATCAAGTTCTGAATTTCCGGTATTGAAGTTTGGTCACAAGTGAAGTGAAGTGACCTTAATTCAGAACATGTTGCATTTCTACGGGCAAAAAAATATATAAAAAAAACTTTGCTATAGTATACATACAATAGGTATACAGGTACAGTAATTATAGAAATTTTGTTTGTTAAGGTACTTTATATTTCGTTTAATTTAGCAGTCTATTTTAAAGATTTATATGTTATACATCGATGTTAATAATAATGGGAAGGTACTGACTCCCGAAATACAGTTCACATCACACTAGTTCAGGAGTCAGGACTCAACTAAATTGTACATTCGAGCATAATAGATTCTTTCCTTCTTTCTAAAGCTTATGCTTTTGTTACGACACGTGTTCTTAGTTTTCATGCTTAATTAATCACATTGTGAGACATAAAATAATCGGAATTGGATCTTCATTGAGAGGCGACGTTAGAAATGTAGCTAATTATCCTATTGAAAATTCTGAATGTTCAACATACCACAATAAGATTACTTTCAGAGAGAGGCTCAGTACTAGGGTCTAGTTATATTTTATTACCAAGTAAGCCCATCAATCATGCGCAGGAACGTCCACTTTTTACTTTTTCCACGATCATTGCATTACGCCATTATGAATGCAAAGTGCAATTAACACGCTCGGGTGATGTAACAGGCTTGGCCTTGACACGGACACGGACCGCGGTTGGGTCATAGGCCACGTGAAAGATGTGTTACGACAGCATAGAAATAGAAGAAAATGTATTAATATGGCCTTTCCCGCAATAGGCTAGATGACAAAAAAAATTTTTTTGCTTTAATAGAAGCTCATTCATATAATAGACAGAAAGAAAAAATCGGTTTTCGAATAACTATCAAAACAAACTAGATATAAGGTATTAAAGATTTTTCTCCATCTCTTTCTAGCAAAACGGCAATATACAAGGAGTTTATATGGCCGTACTCAACGATGACGTCACGGTTGATGTCGGATCTCTCTGTCTAATCGCCTTCAAATTAACAACTTAAAATGCTTGTATCTAATGTATTTCTAAGCCGATTTTAATTCTAATTTCACAGGACTGCATCTTTTTCCACGGTTTTTAATATTTAATGACGAGACGTATAAATTAGAATTCAGTCATCATCCCAATTTATGGGTTAAATTACTCTACGACCATGTCGTCTTTGTTGTTTGATGTTGAGATACGCGAAAAGATTCAAATTTTGATCCACCTAAGATTTTGTCCAAAATGTGATTCAAAGGTACCTATTACTTACTTTTCCTACCTCTATATTTTTTTTTTGAACCTACTTTGAGATCAGGTAATTAATACTTGTAATCATAACCTTTTGTGGTGAATAGGTATGTGAGTGTAGTTATACTGTCAACTCATGCAATATTAATATACTAGCTTCCCGCTCGCGGCTTCACCCGCGTTATTTTTGTTTTCCCGTGGGAATTTTGTATTTTCCTGTAGGAATAATTATTTTGTAGCCTATTATATAGAAGACTGTTATTTATATTTAGGAGCTCGGATAATAAATTTCATAGCAATTGGAGCAGATTTTAAATATTTTCCATAGAAACTTTCATCCCCTATTTTGCATCCTAAGGGGGTGAATTCCAATAAACCATTAACCACGTATTCAATTAAATGTTTTTAAGAGCATGAATCTATCTCTATAGGGTTAAAATTTTTAAAAAACCCTTCTTAGTGTGCGTCCGCATTTTGAATTATAATAACTATCCAAATTTCACGTTTCTACCATTAGCGGTTACGGCTGTGCGTGCGTCTAAGATGGGAACTACTCCTTTTATACCGGGTGTAACAGGATACCGCAATAATATTTAAGGTTGTTGATTAACAAAAAAAATGTTTTATGACTATTCTTTGTATTTTTATTATATGCCTACTTTCGATTTAATAAGCTTAACAGTTAAGCGTATTAAATCAAAAGTAGGCATATAATAAAAATACAAAGAATAGTCATAAAACATTTTTTTTGTTAATCAACAACCTTAAATATTATTGCGTTATCCTGTTACACCCGGTATATTAGCTGTGCCCGCGAACTACGTTTCGCCTTAATTAATTTTTTCTTGACATCTTTACCAAATATCGTTCATGTACACAGAAATAAATACAAAAACTTAACAAATTATATACCAAAACCTTCCTCGAGAATCACGCTATCTAGTGGTGAAAACCGCTTGAAAATCGGTGCAGTACTTTTTGAGTTTATCGCGAACAGACAGACAGACGTGGCGAGGGACTTTGTTTTATAATACGTAAGGATTTACTTATCAACAAAAATTAATCCCACCAAAAACTGAAAATCTAGAAGTCATGAACCATGATCTTAGTAGTTTTAATTTTTTTTAGTAAAAGCTCATAAATATAAGGACTAAAAACTAGCACCGAATAAACAAGAAACTAATCTCAATTCCAGATCCGAAGCATGCCAAGCTAATCAAAGATGGGAGTCCTGACAGTGGCCTCGACAGCTGCCAAGACCGCCTTGGCTATAGGCGGTTTGAGCAAGCTGACCTTCATACCACTGATGCTGGCACTGATGGCTTATTTTAACTACGACCTCCTCGACCCGGAGAACAGGCCTTTCAACCAGAGACAGCTCCGGGAGACGTACGACTTTGTTGTAGTGGGCGGAGGCTCAGCAGGTGCAGTGCTGGCGAACAGACTGTCCGAGATCGAGGGCTGGAACGTCCTCCTGCTGGAAGCCGGAGGCCATGAGACTGATATAAGCGATGTTCCTCTGCTGTCTCTTTATTTGCACAAGAGCAAATTGGATTGGAAATATAGGTAAGGCTGATACCGTTGTCCACACGAAGGTTAGTTAGAAATTTATAAAAGTTGTCTCTTAAGGATGAAGACGGAAAAAAAGAAGCTTAATGTCGCCTGGATACCAATAATACCAATGTAACACGAAAGCGAGCTCGAATTAAATTCTCTATCCTTCCTTAGCCACTGAGAAAGTGCTGATTTTGTTACATCTAAATGTTGGAACAACTAATGCTGTAAACTGTCGTTACGGTGTTGAGGTCTCTACTTAAGGCGAGTTGACATACTACGGCTGTGACTTGGGCTGGTAAAAGGTTTTGTTTTCTCCTGCATCTCTCTTTCGCAGGTAACACTTATTTGTGTTATTGTGGTAACCTGTCTTTATAGCCCCTTATAACATCCAAAAGAAGAGAAAGAGTGGCAACACACGGACTCAGAATTTTTACCACAAACCCAAATCAAATTTCATAAAATTTATACATCTGATGAACCAAACAAAATGATCGGAAGCAAAGCTGATACCTGGAGTGTTACAAATTCCGTTTTCTGTTGCAAACACGTGGTTAAGCAACGTTTGTCGATGTTAAGTCCCGGATGCACGGCCGAAATTTAACAAGTCTTCGGCTCTGGTGGTTATCGTTCATGTTACGTCCGCAGATTAAAAAATTAGTTTCGTCTGTAATCTTTGCAACAGTGTAACTAGTGTGAATCACAAAAAAGTGGTGAACACAAATGATGATACACAAGAGTTACAAAATTTCCGCAAAACTCAGTTTGTTGGCGATTTTAGGTAGGTACTTTATTGTAAACCTACGCCTGTTCATTGTTTGTGTACAAAAATACTTGCTGTATTGAGTAATTACAGTTATCTTAGTTCTAACTAGCTGTGCCCGCGACTCCATCCGCGTGGAATAGTAACGGCTGGACCAATCTTGATAAAAAGTAGCCTATGTTATACCTTATATAATTAGCTATCTATTAGTGAAAGTCCCGTCAAAATCGGTCGAGCCGTTCCGGAGATTAGCGGGAACAACAGACAGACAGACAATTTTTTTTTAAATTGTGTTTTTGTTATTGGTATCCGATATACATTCATACCCATTTAGTAAAAACTTGTTATTTTGACATTACAAACAGACACTTTAATTTTATTTATTTGTATAGATAGGTGTTTTTTGTTTTAGTTTGGTAGCAATGTAACTGATTGAGTTACTAGCCGTGCACTGAGCTTCGCTTTAAAACAAGCTCAACACAGTAGTTTCCTTATTTTTGGATGGGATTTTTCAGCTTCCTGAGTTTGGGCTCTACGTTGATACTTCAGTCACTCACCAAAGCCACTTATAAATACAGAAGATTTATGCCCCACCGAACATTTTTTGGAACATTAACGTTAACTTAAATAATAATCAATATAAAAGTAAAGAAAGCTTATTTTGAGAAGACTAATAAAATATACCTACCGTGTATGTGCTAATCAGAAGGAAAACTAATATATGTTTCAGAACACAGCCACAGGACACAGCATGTCAAGCGATGATAGACAAACGCTGCGCGTGGACAAAGGGAAAGGTCCTGGGAGGGTCGTCAGTACTAAACACGATGTTATACATCCGAGGCAACAGGAGAGACTTTGACCAGTGGGAGTCGCTGGGCAACCCCGGCTGGGGATTCGAAGACGTCCTTCCGTACTTCAAGAAATCCGAAGACCAAAGGAACCCCTATTTAGCTAAGGATACTAAACATCACGCTACTGGTAAATATTAATATGTTAAAATTTATGTCATTATAAAAGCTAAAGTTACTCCATCACTAATAAAGATGAAATATTATAAAGAGGAAAGATTTGATTGTTTGTTTGTTTGTACTGAATAGGCTTCGAAACTACTGAACCGATTTTTATGAAAGTTGGTATAGGGGTAGTTCGAGACCAGGGGAAGGACATAGGTTATTTTTCCTACGAGAAAATATAAAATTCCCACAGGAAAACAAAAATAACGCGGGCGAAGTCGCGAGCAAAAAGCTAGTAGTTAATAAGTCCAAACCATATTTTCACCAAACCACAGATCGGATTTTGATGATATTTCCCCTCCGGCCCCCATGGCAACTAGGTTTCGCAACCAGTTGCCAAAAAAGAAAAACCTTTCTTCCTACTCAACCGTTGCCAAAGACGAAGGCCCATTCTTTTTGCGTAACTGTACATCATTAATCTTTGCAGTTTTGCAACCAGTTGTCGAAAAAGAAAGAAGTTCGAAGTTGTCGAAGAAGAGAGTTGTCTCTGTAAAAAATAGGACCTTTAAACATGAAACGTGTGAAATATTATTAAATATGTATATGATTCGCGCCGTCCATTTAACCTTTCAAATCGTAAAGGATAAAATAAAACTACAATTGAAACTAGATTATGGTGCAATTCTTACGTATTTATATAGTTACTTTTACGAAATCGTGCGTAAATTTGGTGCAACCGGCCGTGTGTGTTAAAGATTTGTATGGACAAGATTTTGTTTAGGAATAACCTTGAAATTTTGTAGAAACATTTCGAATTAATGCTAACAAACTGCGATACGTACTAAATAATAAACTTAAAAGGAATATTCCCAATATTAGACTCCTAGATAAAAGCTAGGCATCATCTTAAAGCTTTAACGGTATTTCACACCTGGGCAACTTCTGACACTATATGAAGCACGAGTAGATAGATAGATAGATAGAACTTTATTTGGACTGCAGACACACACACATAACAAATATAATACAAAAAGGCAATAGCTCAGCGTCAATATTTGCTCATTGAGCAATGAGCAAATCGCTGATTTTCAGCTACAACCCAAGGGAACCAAGGGTACGACACTCAGTTGACGTGCTGTTATTTAGTAATTGCAACTACCTATATACGTGCTATTTAAAAGAGAATATATTACATATAAATACCATGTCATCTTATACTTTATGGAAATTGGTGATTTATTGAAACAATAATTATAGAAAAAATGTAAATAATAAATAAAAGAATATTATTTATTTATTACAATCACAGAACACAATACCCCAATACAATCTTCTGCCAAACCACAATGCGGTTTGTTGGCAGACGAAGCTCCATTTTTAACAATAATTTGACGCGATTACACATACTAAGAACTTATAACACTTTAGACTCACAAACTAATCAATCAATATATGATATTATATTATATACTACATTATTGCATTTTTTACCTTAGATAGAAGGACATTACCAACATTTCTTTTAAATTGTTGTTTCGTTACACATTCACGTATGTCTGTTGGTAAATCATTATATATTTTCGGCACTAAGTACTTTCTACATCTTTTACCATAATAATTTGTAAAACTAGGGACTACAAGCCTATCAGTATCTCTGTTTCTCACTAGCCTCTGAAAACTAACTACATTTTTAAAGTCATCATTACAAAACTGCTCCACAGCCAATAGTAACACTACCTTCTCGTGGACCGGCAGCATTTTACATTCTATGAAAAGTTGTTCATAAGTATTATTTTTATATCTAATTTTCGTTTTTTTATCGACAATTAATTTCATAAATCTAATCTGTAAAACTTTTATTTTGTCCAAGTATGTTTTGAACGTACGTCCGTAGCTCGCCAGTCCATAAGACAGAAGCGAGTCTACTAGTGCATAGTATACCACCTGTCGCCCTGTCCAGTACAAACTTCAGGTGCTGGAACTTTACAAGTACTGATCTTAGTTTATTACAAATGTAATTTACGTGCGGCTGCCGGCTGTGCGGAATAATAATATGATTTTACAAAAAAGGTTACCAGCCTAAGCAAGATGTAAAGAAATTCCTTTTTTTTGACAATCAAGGAGTAAATTTTTTATCTGGTTTTTAAATGTTTGCTTAGATTTTAAGGCTCGTATTGGCGGAGGAATATTATTCCAACACTTTGTTGCGTGGTAGCGAAAGTTGCCAGTGAATGCTGTTGTCCGATGAGGGTGTACACTAAGGGGAGGTCTTACTAGTCTGGGTTCAAAACAATTAGTTGTGTTGTGGTGGAGAAACTTTAGTTTCGAGAAAAGGTAACCCGGTGTTTTGAACTTAATTATATCAAACATCAATGATGCCAGATGCAGCTGTCTGCGGGCTTCCATGTTGAGGATACATGCGTTATTTAAAAATGGCGTGATATGGCTTCTCGGAGGTATATTAAAAATAAATCTACTGCAGGCATTTTGCACGCGTTGAACTAAGCGGCTGGTTTTATATAGAAGGCGGGGCCCATAGACAAGGTCTCCGTAATTAAGCCTGGATAGTACAAGAGATTCGCACAGCCTGATCCTCACCTTCTCCGATAGTAAATTTCTTATTTTGTATAAAACTTTTAATCTATAAAAGCAGCTTCTTACCCAGCTCTCAATGTGGTTTTCGAAGCGCAGCTGGCTGTCCAAAAGTATGGCTTTTTTTATTGATTTTATCAATCTGAGATTTTGAGCCAAGAACCATGAATTTAGACTTATTAGGATTAAGAACTAATGAGTTCCTTGTTGACCATTCAGAAATAGCATCCAAATCTTCATTCAATAGTTGAATAGCATCATTAATGTTTTTAGGCACTTCAGAAGTATAAATCTGAACATCGTCTTACGCTAAAGTCGTGAATCTGGTCGAACATGGAATTCTGCAGCCACCTTTAGGACGGCTCAGCTATGTACCCGCTGGCTGTCCTTGAATCGGTATAGCGTCGAAAAATGAGGTTGATCGGAGAAAACATTCTGACTTCAAACTTTCAGACTCTTAAGGTCACTGAGAGATCTTACAGATCTGATCTTTAGCTAGCTAGACACGACAAGAACCGGAATTAGGACTACTAGTAAACAGTATTACGGCGGGTACGGTGCGGTTACGCATTTCCCCCCGAGAAAAAAAAAAGGTATTCATTAAGAAGTTCAGTTCATCATCAGTATTCAGAATCGTACAGAAGCATTTTTTTCAAATCATTCTAGTTAATTTTTAATAAAATAATTTGTGTTTTGTCGCTTACGTCGATAACATCTAAACAACCTGGGGCCTTATTCTGCTAGCGTTAACGCATTTGTGGCGTCTCAATAACGCTTCAATAGCATCGCTTTTTGAAACAGTTATTGTTGGTTAACCGAATACTAACTAAAACATTTGTCACTATTGACTTATTGATTATTAAGAAATTGTAGTTCAATTAAATTGCAGCAGAAAATGTGCATAAAAGCGTCAAAAGCAATTTTATTGAAACGCTATCACGACGCGACAACGACGTTGAGATTAGCGGAATTAGGCCCCTGATTGCATGCCGGCGCAGCGCATTCACGACTTTGATGACATAGATATAAAGTCTAGCTATTTGAGCACGGGGGGCACCCCGCGTTTACGTATAGACCACGCTTCCCATTGTGATTCATTTTCGATGTATCGCCTACATAGCGCGTTACGCGATTAGCGTAAGTAATTAATTCTTTTCGTATTCGATAGTACCGTATATACTCCTGCGGTAGTTCCATTGTTACCAAAGTCAACACATTACATTACATTTCAATATTTAAGTCAGTGCCAAACGATTATCTCCAAGAAAGTCTCAAAATATTGCACCGACTTCAATATAGAAATGTAATATTGTCTGTATTCTTATAATATTTTTAACTTTTAAATGTTTTTGAAGTCGTTTTTTTTATACCGGGTGTAACGGAATACCGCAATAATATTTAAGGTTGTTGACTAACAAAAAAAAAATTATGACTATTCTTTGTATTTTTATTATATGCCTACTTTCGATTTAATACGCTTAACAGTTCAGCGTATTAAATCGAAAGGAGGCATATAATAAAAATACAAAGAATAGTCATAAAACATTTTTTTTTGTTAATCAACAACCTTAAATATTATTGCGGTATTCCGTTACACCCGGTATATATGTTCACAAATTAATCTGCTATTTGTGGGTCGATTTTCAAAATTATTATTGTTATCGAAAGAGTATACTTTTGAGGTGGTCCCATTGTCACCAAGCCATGATCTAATGATGGGATCCCAAGAAAATCGAGAGAAACTCTTAAATTGAATGCATGGCTAATGTGTTTCATGTTTTTTCTTAGATATTTCGTATAATAGTCATATCATGTAGCTGAGTTGATGAGAAGGTTTCCGTTGGGTTAGGAGTAAAGAGATAATTCTTTTATTATAATGGGAACTTATTGACGCGTACTTCTATTCTTTCAAGAGATTTAGGTTATAGCTGATAGTGGAAAGTATAGCTTCTAAGCAATTAAAATGTTAGAAGTTCGGCAATAATTTTTATAGCGAAAGACGTTTTATTGTAAGTTATTCTGGTGTTTACCTTAGGTCAAATTCTAAAATGCATAAATTAAATTTACTATAAATAGACTTAAATAAAATTATTTAACAGAAAATAAAAACTGACTACAAAAAATAGAAAAAGTAAAAAATAATTTAAAGAAGATAGAGAACAACTAATGTAGTTAGTAAAAAAGAAAAGTTAAAAATAATATAAGAATAAGTACAGGCAACATCACACTTCTATATTGAAGTCGGTGCCAAACGATGATCTCCTAGAAAGTCTTAAAATTTGGCACCGACTTCAATATAGAAGTATGATGTTCTCTGTACCTATTTTTATATTATTTTTAACTTTTCAGTGTTTTTGAAGTCTGTTTTTATTTTTTGTAAAATATTTTTTATATTTAACTTTTTAGTGATTGAAATCTTTTTAGTGAAAGAAACCCTAATTTAATACCAGCTGGTATTAAATTAGCGTTTCACTCGATTTTCATGGGATCCCATTATCATATCCTGACTTTTGGACCACCCTAGGAGTATACTCTATCGAATACAAAAAGAATTTTTAAAAACGGTCCACAACTGGCGGAGTAATCGCCTAACATACACACAAAACACATTGGAAACACCTTAAAATTTAAGAGTTTTCCTCGATTTTCATGGGATCCCATCATCAGATCCTGACTCTGGTGACCATGGGACCACTCTTGGAGTATACTCTATCGAATACAAAAAGAATTTTGAAAATCGGTCCACAACTGGTGGCGTAATCGCGTAACATACACACAAAAAAAAACAAAAACATACGCATCGAATTGAGAACCTCCTCCTTTTTTGAAGTCGGTTAAAAATTAGACACTAACTTCAATAAAAAAAATGTGATATGGTATTTTTTAAATAATTTCATCAATTATTGGTGTTTTAAATCGGTTTTCATTTTTATACAATAACGGTAAAATAATAAAAATGTTGTAAATGTATTAAGATATGACATCTAATAATAGCTCATAATGAAGTCATAAAACCACAATATTCTAACTAAGAAGCGGTTATGGTTAGTTCGATTCTGTTTTTTGAAAAAAAAATAAAAGTAATGTTCACTGGTATCGTAACTCTACAGTGCCTAAAATAAGCTATTATTATTGTCAATAAAAATCAACCCAAGTTAATTGTAATAAACTAAAGAGACTGTAACAATAATCAGATAATGATGAAGCTATCCAATATACTTAAAACGTTTGTATATTATTTTCAGGTGGTTACTTGACGGTGCAAGATTCTCCATATAATACTCCACTTGGAGCAGCTTTCCTCCAAGCAGGACAAGAGATGGGCTACGATATTCTTGATGTTAATGGGGCACAGCAGACTGGGTACGCCTGGTATCAGTTCACTATAAGACGAGGAACAAGATGCTCAACAGCCAAAGCCTTTTTACGACCAGTCAGATTGCGGCAAAACCTTCATATAGCTCTGTTCTCCCACGTTACTAAAGTACTTATAGATAAAGAAAACAAAAGGGCTTATGGTGTTGAATTTATTAGAGACGGCGTAAAACAAGTCGTTTATGCTTCTAAGGAAGTTATTTTATCTGCTGGAGCTATAGCCTCGCCACAATTACTTCTTCTATCTGGAGTTGGTCCCGAAGAACATTTGAGAGAAGTGGGTGTTGAAGTAATACACGATTCCCCTGGTGTTGGAAGGAATTTACAAGACCACATTGCAGTTGGCGGGTTAGTGTTTCAGGTTGATTATCCTGTCAGCATAGTGATGAACAGACTTGTAAACATTAATTCAGCTTTAAGGTATGCCGTTACAGAAGACGGCCCTCTAACTTCGAGTATAGGCTTAGAGGTTGTTGCATTCATTAACACGAAATATGCAAACGCTTCAGACGATTGGCCCGATATTGAGTTTATGATGACATCATGTTCTACGCCTTCCGATGGTGGGACACAAGTAAAGAAAGCGCACAGTCTTACAGACGAATTTTACAATGAAGTGTTCGCAGAGATAAATAACAAAGATGTATTCGGTATATTCCCTATGATGCTACGTCCAAAGAGTAGAGGTTTCATTAAGCTGAGGTCGAATAACCCTTTAGATTATCCGATAATGGTTCACAATTATTTGACGCATCCAGACGATGTAGGTGTGTTAAGGGAGGGCGTAAAAGCCGCCGTAGCAGTTGGTGAGACGCAGGCAATGAAACGTTTTGGAGCCAGATTTCACAGCAAGCCATTGCCGAACTGTAAGCATCTACCATTGTACACTGACGACTATTGGGATTGCTTGATTCGTCAGTACACCATGACAATATATCACGTATCCGGTACCACCAAAATGGGACCTCCTACTGACCCAATGGCTGTTTTAGATTCAAATCTACGTGTCTATGGTATTGAAGGACTGAGGGTAATTGACGCTAGTATGATGCCAACAATTACAAACGGAAATATCAACGCACCAGTTATAATGGTCGCAGAGAAAGGTGCTGATTTAGTTAAAAACACTTGGCTAACAGCTGAGGCAAAAAGTAAAAGATCGCTAAAATGTTATCGATCTACGCCATTAGACGTAAATGGTAGAAAAAAGGACATATGCAAAAAAAGAAGATGACGTTTATTGACAGGAGATTACTGAGTACATAATAGCTAATTGTTGGTTAGTTGGATTGAATTGCTGTACATACAACTTGAGATGTAAATAAATGTATAGATAGTATTGTTCTTAAATTGACAATACAAAGTTATGATTGTTCAATAAACAATTCAATTAGCAAAGAAAGTGTTGAAATAATATCATTTGTAATAATTAGTTTTAATGTGAAAGGTCCTAAAGTTACCAGTCTAGTCTATGTTAAACACAAAAACAATAAGGGCCTATTTAACAATGTACAAGTAACTTATCCATTGGTTTTAGTGATATATTGCACAAGACTTTTCTTCAAAAATGCCATTTTAATGAACAACTTACTCGGACATTGTGTAATAGGCCCTGAGTATAACATAATAGGTTAATCAATAATCTAGCTATAAAGAGGCTCTGACATCACAATTACGATACGGTCCGCCAAGAAAGTGGTGTATGGTACTACTGACATAAAAGCAAACTTTGCGTATAAGTAAAATATGGTTAAGGTAGCTGTCAGTGTGTTATTATATTATGTTGCACAGTTAAGCCAACTGTTTAAATCAGCTGTCAGTAAAGCTGTTTTATGACATGAAATTGAATATCAACGTTAGTAAACCACATTTTTAGGCGACTGTACGAACGATGTGCAAGATATTCTAAAGTTTTCGAAAAGAGTAAAAATTTTGTCTAGTTTGTTGCACTTATACTCGGAAGCTCTCGTTATTTTATTCATGTTGCTCAAATTTGTATATATAAACTCTAGAAGTAAGATCGGTTGGGAAATTACAATTTGGATTGTTTTCATTGTTACGCTGACCGACCTGATATGAAATAAACGGTTATTTGAATTTCCGTTTGCGTCAGTATAAATAAATTTACTTCCATTGTGTATAATTGATTGTGTTATGGTGTACATTATTTTGTAAATATGTAATTATTATGTTACGGTAAGACTTATAAGATAAATGTCTGTGACGACGAGCCATACTGTATGTAGTTTCTTGAATAAAATGTTTGGCGCTTTTATTTTATTACCGACATTAGTCTCAATCTACTATATGTGTTACACTGTGTTACAGAAAGTCCATCTATAGAATTCCAAACTTCTTTAGGAAATATGAAAAATTATTATTTCTATCTAACATTATTTAATTACAAATATTCCCTAGGATAAGTACACATTTCTAAGGATTTCGTTCGGAACGGAATTCGTAAAGTGCAATATAAAATATGGTAACAGGATAATAATTGTTAAACCCTGCGCACTATTTGTTGGGTGTTAGTTGCGTCTTACGCTCGTGTCGTAGTTCCCGCTAATCCCCAGGTATATTAAGTTACATTTATGACTTGTGTCCACCACTGGTATGACCTCCGACAAGTTCTGACCTGTAACTGTACTGTGATTCAAGCAAATGACGTACCTCACACTCAACACCTCGCACGCTTTTTCACTTACTCCACTAGTAACAAGCTAGTAACGGAAAAACCCTTATTATATAAGCCGACCGATATAATGTTTTAACACATTTTCTACTGCCGATTAGGCATTGCATTGAATTCCTAGGGGATGTGTGAAATACAACTTGTTTAATACATGCCTTGGGCAATTTTCTTAAAGGTTGATTTGTAAATGCAATCTATTATGTCGCTTTTGACAGTTACTTTTGACATGTATTACGTCACTTGACACTTACGACCTCACTGACGTTTTCTCTTTGTCGATCCCATATTGCGTAGCATTATTGTATCCTGTGTTTTTACAATAAATCCCTGCTCATCCCGAATATTTGTTTACTTTCTGCCCAATCCTTCACATTTTGGGAATTTTACGGATTTCAAACGTAATGTATACGTTTTCTGATTTCATGCAATGCCTGTAAGTATTAACATAATTATAAATTTATGTTAATAATTCAATTACGAACACTAGGTTACCATTAGTGGAGTACAGGAAATTTTATTTAGATTTTCTGTATTGTGATATGAAATAAACCATAAAACCACGAGACTGTGTTAGTTTATCTTTTTTAACCGACTTCACGAAAAGGGGGAGGTTCTCAATTCGATTGTTTGTTTTTTTTTCATGTTTATTCACTCATAACTCATAACTTTGTCTTTTATTAACCGATTTGGAAAATTCTTTTTTAAGAGGGTATACTTCCCGATTCGTCCCATTGTCACCAAGTCACAATCTGATGACTGGATCCCAGGAAAATCGAGGAGAAACCTTTAAATTTCACAGGCACTTCCAACGTGTTTCATGTTTTTTCTGGTTATTGCAGGTTATTGCAGGTTATGGTTATTCAGGTATTTGCATCAGGTAGTCATCATATCATGTTGTTGAGATGACGATGGAAGGTTTCTGATAGGTTAGAATTTCGGGAATAATTCTTTCAATATTGTTTAGAGCGAAAGTCGTTTTAAGTTATTCTGGTGTTTGCTTAGGCTCTAGTTCAAAAAGTGTTTTTGAAGTCAGTTTTATTTAACTACTACCAATTAAGGTCATAATGACCACAAGTATTCCAAAGTTGAATTGGTTAGGAGCTCACGGGAAGTAAGTACTGAAATATCAAAGTAAAAAATATTTTATTCAGCACAATCGTACTAAGCAGCGCCATCTTCTGGTGATGTTAATACTTAAACACCTCACCAAGCAGATAACTTAGCAAAGCAAAACATACTTTGGCATATTTACAAGTCTTTGCTTTGGTATCTAAGCAGAGCAGTGTCGATGAATGTAGTTTTAACAATGACACTTGATAGAGGGCACTTTAGCACCACATTTTACATTCGCATTAAATAGAAGATTTTGGATAGTTATTACTTCGACTATCCAAAATCTCCTATTTTGCGAATCTGGTATTTAGAGAATCTAGTATTTTAGGAATCTGGTATTCTGCGAATAAAGCCAATAGGTACCTATTATAATTTTTCAAACGCAGCCAACTAACTGTTGGATTCATTGATTTACTACCAAACGTTTGGTAGTAAATCAATGGTTGGATTTGTAAATGGTACCTACTCATAAATCGATTTATTTTTTGTTCCGTGGATTTATCTATACAATCTATACAAATAAATAAAATTGAAGTCTGTTTGTAATGTCAAAATAACAAGTTTTTACTAAATGGGTATGAATGTATATCGGGTACTAATAACAAATTTTTTGTCTGTCTGTCTGTTTGTTCCCGCTAATCTCCGGAACAGCTGGACCGATTTTGACGGGACTTTCACTAATAGATAGCTAATTATATAAGGTATAACATAGGCTACTTTTTATCAAGATCGGTCCAGCCGTTACTATTCCACGCGGACGAGCAGGCACAGCTAGTCTACACTATTATTATAAAGAGGAAAGATGTGTATGTATGTATGTAACGGATAAACTCAAAAACTTCTAGATCGATTTCAAAAATTCTTTCACCATTAGAATTCTACATTATTCCTGATTAACATAGGCTACAAAATTATTTTTCCTCAGGGAAAACATAAAATTCCCACGGGAAAACAAAAACAACGCGGACGAAGCTGCGAAAAGTAAAGCTAGTATATTTATAAATACTCGTATAAAATTATGTACGACTCACTATTTGCCCGTAGGACACCTATTGTGGCCATCTGAGTGGACCAGGGGTAAAATTTTCTACCCGTGGGACACCTATTGTGGCCACCTGAGTGGACAAGGGGTAAAATTTTCTACCCGTGGCACACATTACGGGTGTAGCCTACGTGTTGGCGTGCATAATATTATATTCTTTAAGAACTATAACAACCCCACAAAATCTGACACACAGAATTGTTAATAGGAGGAAGGCGGCATGAACCCTACCCATCGTCAATGACCTGTCGAGGTGTGACTTGCATGCTGGAGTGGCCCCTGGATTTTGTTGGGTTTTCACACGACGGGCTTTTTTCATCCTTTTCCATCATTCACTCGTAAAGAATTTAAAAATATTAAAGTGGTAATTATTAAGAATGATAACGTCACATTAATTAAGCGATAGTACCAATCAGACCCCGATAAGGGCACGGAGAGCAACCAATCAAGTGTCATGCATGTCTCAATTCACAACGACAATTACCGAATACGCAAAAGCGCTGACTCGGCGCACAAATCAACATACCTACTTGACGCATCATCATCAAACTGAAATGGGTTTTATTGCGACCGAGCAGAGTCTATAGCCGCGTAAATTTGCAGCTTGCGGAACCAAGCTGCAAATTTACGCGAATGCAGGATTACTCAATCGAGTGTCACCTCGGGAACATACAATGCTTTGTGCATTATGCGCACGGTCACCGTTTTATCGTGGTATTGTGCTACGATTACGAGGATGGGGTTATGCAAGCGTACACACATCTAGTCTGAAAAAGTTGACCACGAATATTATAGACTTAGGAAAACAGATTTTTATACAATAAAATTCTTATAGTCCGCTAACGAAACACCTTTTTACTACCGAAGCAAATGCGCTTGAATATAAACTCGGTCGCAGTACATAATATGTACTATTATACTACAGATAAATATCAATATTGTTTGCATAGTCATGATTAAAAAAACAGCAATTATACTGCGCTCATATGCTTCCCACTGTTGGGCATTGGTATCTCTTTGGACGAGGACCAAATTGGCCTACAACGTCACGCTGATCAAAGGGTTTTTTTCCAGTCAGTTCACAAACTCTTCGCTAAGGTGTTAATGCGGAAAACTCCCTTAGTTGGATTTTACTATACACACACAAGAAGAAATAAAACGGTTAATAACGCACAAACAGACGGTATAAACTCATTTGTGATCATTTCTGTTTGAAATAAAATAATAAATAGTTACCTCATATGTTATTAATGTACTATATATTACAATATACGTGTGTTATGGTGGTTATAACTCACCAGGCGGAATTTCAGCCCGAACCTAAGGTGAGGGCGTAATAGAGCCGAATATGTATAACCTTATACGCACGTTATTAAACATATATGCGTATTTTTAATGGAGTTTCTTAATTGATATTTGATTCATCTTAATGGCTGACTATTCCATCGTCAAATGAAAGTATGCAGAAAAAATTGACATACGCTCATACACAGTGTTTATGGTCATACTATAATGTCAAAGGGGAAAACTTTAAGCGATGACTTTAGCCAATCGTACAAAGTGTTGCAATCGTAAATGCATTCGAACGTACATTTCAACGGGCTCGTTCGTTCACGTTAACTTTGTTCGACTTTATTTGAACGAAAACGTTTTCTTTAACCAACGTTAATGACTTTATTCAAAGTAAACGTTAATTTTACCTGTTTTTATAGCAGTTTTTCTGAAATATATTTTTACGTTTGAGAAGTTCCTGCTGCTGTGTTTCCCAAGCCATATTCGAGCCAGGTTTAATGAGAGTATTACATTCAAAGTAGGCAGCGGCTTGGCTATGTCCCTGTTATTGGCAAGGTCAATGGGCAGTGGATACCATTTACCATCAGGCGGGCCGTCTGCCCTTTAAGCAGTAAAAAAGAAAAGAAGTTACTTCTGTTTATGTAAGCCATTCATGGTCAAGGTCATTGGTATAAGTTTTCTAGCCTCGTGTAGGTACTGCGTGCACTTTGCGCGTAAACCCCCGGATGGCATAGTTATGAAATAAATATTGCGGAAATGTGTTTTTCAATTTATCTTGTACATACACAAGCTGCATGATGTTAATAATGAGTTTGGAGCATATAATAGCTAAATATAATAAGCTTCACGGGGAAGTAATAAACGTGTCTCTCAGACGAGATCACACGCCACGAGTGGATAAGGCAGCGGCCGTGGTAGAAGCGTTACACCGTTGAATATTTTTGAAATTTATATCATATACCCAAAATCTCAGTCATGTCCTGCCTGGCACAGTGATTAGATTAGATTAGATTAGATTATTTATTAGTGGCAGAGGACAAGAATTTTTGGAAACTCTGCCTTTCCTAGTTTAATTGGAATCCGTTATTTTTGAAGCTAGAAATATGTTTTTAGAATGTGTGTATGAAATTAGAACTTGAATGAATCCATTTTTGCATTTTTGAAAATTCGATCGCTTAGGGTAGCGGCTAAATATCTGTTTTTAACCGACTTCAAAAAGGAGAAGGTTTTCAATACGATGCGTTATTTTTTTTGTGTATGTAACGCGATTACTCCGCCAATTGTGGACCGATTCAAAGTTGTTTTTATATTGGATAGAGTATACTCCTGCGATGGTCCCACTGGCACCAAAGTCTGGATCTGATGATGGGATCCCATGAAAATCGAGGGAAACCCTTAAATTTTATAGGTGCGCCCATTTTTTTTTAGTTTTAATGTTTTTTCCGAAGCTATTCACGTATTTGCGTCAGGTAGTCATGAACCAAGCTGATGATGGAAGGATCCTTAGCCTTTAGGAGTTAGAGGTTAGTTTAATAAATTCACTAAAAAGATAAAAATAATAAACACAAAAAATAAAAACCGATTTCAAGAACACTGACAAGTTAAAAATAATATAAGAATAGGTACAGACCACATCACAATTCTATATTGAAGTCGGTGCCAAACTTAGATCATTTAGCCTAGGAATGCTCTAAGGTGCCAAACGATGATCCCTAGCCAGTCTTAAAATTTGGCACCGACTTCAATATAGAAATGTGATGTTGTTTGTACCCTACCCACCCATGACATTGTTTTCACTATTTCAATATTGCCCCCATAGTAAAAGTTGTTAAGTTTGCTTGTCTCAACAAGCATAAAAAATCTGGCTCCTGTTTAATAAGTAGCATTGTATACAAGTTAATTTTGTAACTATCACAAAAAATTTGTGTGCTTGTTCAGACAAGCAAACTGAACAACTTTCACTAAGGGACAAGCTTTGAAATCGCAAAAAAAATCAGCTGTTCCATACAAATGTTCAACATTCACTGAACCTAGATGTATGGAACAGCTGATTTCAAAGTTGGTCCCATAGTGAAAGTTGTTCAGTTTGCTTGTCTGAACAAGCCATTGATTTACTACCAAATAGTAAATCAATGGAACAAGCACACAAATTTTTTGTGATAATTAAAAAATAACCTTGTTATTTATTTAAAAAATCTTCGATTAATGAAGCGCAGGCCACATTGCCAGCAGGCGGGCGGGCGAGCCAACCGAGCGAGCATCGTTTCACCTCTTTCCATACTTTGGTTCACACCGCGAACTACAATGCTACGTTAGCGATGCGAACGAAGCGAACGAAATATCCAACAATTCCAGCGAAGCGAAGCAAAGCGAAGCTAGCTCCGTAGTTCGTGGCGTGAACCAGGGATGTTGTGAATATTCGCATCCCCATCCGCAAACGCAAAGCTTCTGCATGGATTCGTGAACCAAAGTATGAAAAGAGGTGTAACTATGCTCGCCCGTTCGTTCGCTAACCTGCCCTCCCTGGTCGCCCGCTAGCCCGCTCGCTCGCTCGCTCGCCCGCCTGCGATGTGAACCACTCGCCGAAGTTTCGCTTAGTTTGTATAGCTTCCTTCGCTTGGCTTCGCCCGCCAGCACGCTCGCCCGCCCGCCCGCTGGCAATGTGGCCTGCGCTTAACGCTCCATACGGAGCCCCGTCCGCACCTAGATCCGACTAAGTGATTTACTGTCGGATCAAGTAATCGCACCAGTTTTACTTTCACCCAGACTCGACTAGACCTTGCTGAAACTGTGGTTTCATTACTGCGAATATATTATAGAATTCTAAATACGTGCACAAATTTTGGTTCTGTTGACAGCTCGTCACTTTACGTATTTCGTCACTATACTTAGTACGTCACATTCAATAAGACGTCTCTTAGCTTAACTACACAACATCTTTTACATGTCTCATGCTGTATTTCGTCTCTTTCCCAATTCGTCCGACATTGTACAAGCAAGCATAAAAGAAAAAAATAACAAGATTCTTTTAATATTTTATTATAAACTAAAATAGAAAGTAACCTAATAAACTAAAACTTAAATGCGCGGGACGCGGATCAAATTTATGGTTACTATAATATAATATCCTCCATTTTTTTAAAAGCATAAAATACATTAATTAAGAAGAAATTGTTAATAATTATATACTTCATTATACATGCTCATCGGACGAATTGGGAAAAAGACGAAATAGAGCATGAGACATGTAAGAGATGTTGCCTAGTTAAAATAGGGGGCGTCTTATTGAATGTGACGTACTAAGTATAGTGACGAAATACGTAAAGTGACGAGCTGTCAACAGAACCCAAATTTTGTCTACAAACAACAACATAAGTCGAAAAATTTTTAGGCATGCAAACTTAATTTAAGTCGATTGAAAGTAACGTTACGGGAATGTGATTATTGCGTAAATAAATAAGTGTTTATTTCGATTTTTGACATACTGTTGATAAACTGCCAGGCTTCGTTTTATTGTTATGTGAAACCAAACTTGAATTTTACCAACTCTCGTCAATTTTTTATGATATAGGAAATATATTTTAATTAATGTTGTACGTATTATCACAATTCACTCAATAAAATAGTTGCAGAAGAGATGGTAGAGGACAATGGCAAATTAAAATCATATAGAGATTCGAAGAAGTTTTCGTAGATTCTGAAAAGCGGATTATATGATAACATTATTCTAAAAATGTGCTTACGGATATTGACAGTAACGAACAGCTTCACATTACCTGAAAAAAAAACAATAAACTATTAATTATATCAACCATTTCTATTTAGCAAGAATTTGTTGTAATTTACACCGTTTCTGAAAGGCTGTTCAGCGATAACATTAACTAACAAGCTGTCTAATCTAATGCTAACTATGAATTGAGTTGCTGAAAGCTAAATCAAATTATCACTGTGTTAGTTGACACAGCTGTCAAATTTATGTCAAAATTGTTATGGAAAAACCCATTATGGGTTTCCAAAATACCTATGAATAAAACAAAATATATGATTTCAGCAATGTGACCGTGTCTAAAAATATTTCTCACGAGGAATCAAATTATTAAAGATAAGTAAATTTTGGCTAACCAACGTTTAGGAAACTTAAATTCAAAAAACTGAGAGGTGTTTGATCAACTGTTTTGTATTAATTTTTAGTGGAAACTGTATTGAGCTATGTACCGACCCACTATTTTGTATTCATATGCCCTATACTACATATAAAACTGTTTGTTTCCCTTTCCAAATAAAATGAAATAAAATGCCAGTCGCCAGTAGCTTCTTTTTATCCTAAAATAGCCACGAGATTGCTAGTCGCGAGACCAAATCGCGGGAGGCGGGGAATTAAAAACAATTCAAGAAATTTTAGGGAAAAAATGTAAAGATATTCGTCGTAAGCAGCCCGCACGTTCAAACAGGCAACTAGACCCGACCACACAACTTTATGATATGAATTGACACTAGATTTATGAAAGATAATTTTTTCAAGACCATAATCTACATAATATTTCATAATAAAATTGCGCAGGTGTTACATCAGTGGGAGCGACGCTCTGCATTCAAATGTTCATATTAGTCTAAATATGAGACACTGAAAAAAAGTCTTAGGCGCATGACACATTGCACCGGACACCGCTCCGGTGTGCGGTGCTGCGGTTTTTAATTTTGACTGGAGAATCATAATTTGTATACAAAAACCGCAGGGTATAACACACTTGCACCGCATCACCGTGCGGTTGTGCGGCGCGCGCGACGGCACCGCACTCCCGGACGGTGATGCGGTGCGGTCCGCGGGGTATGCCACACTGAGTCGCAGTATCGTACGGATTTTTGCGTAGAAAGGACGTGCATACGCGTAATAGATCTCGACATAAACAATGCGGCGATGCGGGGCGTCGTGCACCGCAGCTCCGGACGGTGATATGGAGCAAACCGTACGGTGGCACGGTTCCGTGCCGCCGCAGCCGCATGCGGTTTTCGTCCCTCCGTACACCGCAGCGGTGTCCGGTGCAATGTGTTATGCGCCTTAAGTACAGAAAATTATACGATTTTGAAGTTTACTCGTTACTATGGTTACGTTAAAGTTGCGTTAGGCATGCCTCCTGTTATGTTGGACTCTCCGCAGCCACTGGAGGCAGAGTGCCATCCAGCCTTCTAACTAAAACCCTACAATACCCCCTCACATACGCCTGGCGCGAGCATGTCTATCACCGCTGCATCTTACCCACTATCAGATGAAGAGGACACGCCGGGGAGGGACGTTTCGCTGCCGGACAAGGTCATGAGAATGAAATTCATGCATATTGAAATACAGTGTTCATTAGATGAACGCCGCCTTTGTGCTCGCCGTTACGATTGCTAAAATCAAGCAATTCGCCGTGGTGAAGCCAGGATGAGTGACCAAAAAAATGAAAAATATCTTGAGTTCCTCCGTGCTTAGGAAGACACGTTATAAACGGTCCCGCAAATGATCTCGTGTCACTCGTGTCGGTGCGGACTATTCGAGAGAGTGTACCTGTGCTTGCATCTTGTCTTTATTGACATTGGGTGTAATGATCAAAAATTATTGCTAATGTACGTATACTAGATCGGTTTCCGCGAGCAAAAACAATCTCAAGAAATTCTTGTGAAGTAATTTATTAATCATCATCATCATCACCAGCCCACACACGTCCACTGCTGAACATAGGCCTCTCCAATTACACGCCACTGAGCACGTTCCGCGGCTACTCTCTTCCCGCTTTTGCCAGCTACCTTGCGAAGATCGTCGCTCCACCTAGTCTGAGGGCGTCCTATACTTCGCTTGCCGACGTATGGTGTCCACTCGAGCACTAATTTTCCCCAACGGTTGTCGGTTCTACGCTTGATGATTTATTGATAGCCCCCTAAGGCAGAAGATGGTAGTGAACTACGAGTATATCAGACTCCTCAACAAATGGGGAACTGGCTATCTTGCCTCTAATTGACGGAAAACAAGAATGTTGTTGACATTGTTATTATAAGCGGCGGTACCTTGCCATGGGAGCTCAGAAGCCCCACCACCAAATAAGCCTAGCAGAAAATTTTCTGCACCCATGAAGCATCAAACCCCGGACCTCTAGATTAACACTAGGTGGTTCAATCGACCCCAGCCCCCGTGGTATCACCAACAAGACACGATATGATAGGGTGATATATCGTGGTGAACTGTCAAAATACTACAAAAAGTATCGTATTCTGACAGTTCACCGCGAAGCGTATTTTATTCCGACAGTTCACAGAGGAAAACGTTGTGAGGCAACCTGCATACATCTGCGAAGAAATTCAAAGGTGTATGTGAAGTCATTAGCTTATAGCATTGCTCATTTAGAAGAGCTCGCTTTTGTAGTAACTTATTTTACGATGCTCCATTTCTACGCGAATTATAAAGTTCAATATTATAAAATTTCTAGTCATGCCCGCTAACCACGCTTCGCCATTTTAATTGTTAAATAAATCCGAGGGTCACTCTTATCACCTAGGGGTATAGACAAAAAATATAATTATACCTACCAAATATACACAAAAAATATCATAAAAATTGGTCAAGTCGCTTGGGAGGAGTTCGATAACAAACACTGTGACACGAGATATTTATATATTAGATAAAAACATAAAAAATACCGTTTCAATATTTAGCATTCGCATGTAACAAAAAGCTAGGTACGAATGCAGTTTTCATGTAAATATTATAATAGTTTAACAAAAAAATTACTAAATTAAAGAAAAGTTTCCGTTTAAATGAAAATTGCTGTGGCATTGCTTTGCATCATCCTGTAGAGGTTGCCGCTCAAGTCTAATGATTTATTTATATCTCGGCGTCTAAAGGCCTATTCTCACGCGAGCCTACGATACAAATCTCGCTAGGTACACGTGCGTCGGCGCAGATCAAGATCACTGGCGCTTTCTATTCGACTCCTGGTGCAGGAAATAATGTTGGAAATTGTGGATGGAATACAGCTCTAATACGGAAATGTGATTTTCATCTTACTAAAAGTTCTAATGCGGAAAAGTGATTTTCATCTTACCAATGAATCAGGTTGGGTCTGTCTGTTCGTTTTTACGACCAGACCAGTTTGTTGAACATGTGTCCGAGATACGTGCACTTAAAAAGCTGCCCAAGAATGGCTAAAATGCCAGCTTCAGCCACACGCCTATTGGTGGATGGCAATTTTTATCAGACGAATTGAAATATAACTTAGTAGTTATTAGTTACTAATCAGGTGTAACTAAACGCCGAAATAATATTTAGAAGATATACAGGGTCAATTTTAATGCACCTGCAACCTCGCAGGGTTAGATAGCTATAACATCATAAACAACGTCACAATAGAAAGGCCCTCTAGCAGGCAACTGCTACCTGTATAGATAGATAGATCCTTTTTCTTGCAGTCTGTAAGAGAAGGGGCTAGCTATCACACAATACAATTTCATTATACCTATTTATTTAAAAAAAATACACGCTACTACTGAAATCGTTTCCTTGTTCGCTTTTCGCAAAATCTATAATATTGGCATTTAGCTTAATGCCAATATTATCGATTTTGCAATCATGATACCAATGCATAGATAAGTAATTAACTTAATGTATTTGAGATCATCTAAATGCATAATACACATTCATAAACATTAAGATCTTATTAAATGTCACATAAAATTCGATAATTGCTCACTAATTCAAATTGGTCGGCAATAAAAAGAGATCAGCCAATTTTTTTCTTTTGTGAACAGAAACGACGCTACATTATCTAAAAATTCTTTTCTACTAGTTGATTAAAAGCCAAGACCCGACTACTGTAATACGTCAATGAGGAAATCAATATGTAACATGACCGAATGACATTTCGCCTTAAGAGCCCGTCTTAGACTATAGATACCAAAGGACATGAAATACCTACGAAAAAGCGTGCCAAAATTTGCGTTGGTGCTCTAAGATGGCGAAAAAAAAACTAGGAACGCCGCATCCAAGATTCCATACTTTTTATGTTTTTCTTTATACAATTCATTGAAAAAATAAATGAAAAACGTATAACTGTAAAAATAATGGACTCACAAATAACGCTCACTGACTGATATTTTAGCACAACAACACGGTGCTTTGTAATGGCGGACTGGACGCAAATTTATTCGTGCCATAGTTAATACATAGCGAGTCCATTGGTGTACTTAGTCTGAGGAGCTTGTTCGTATGAGCGCTTTTTTAACGTGCGTTAGAGAAGCATTCAAATAGAACAAAATTGCATTTCCATGTTCACACGGTAGCGCTTTTATAACGTGACGCTTTTTTGAGCAGCGTTGTATTTTCAACGCTGGACATTAAGCGTTGAGTATCGAGAACAAAATTGCATTTCCATGTTCACACGGTAGCGCTTTTATAACGTGACGCTTTTTTGAGCAGCGTTGTATTTTCAACGTTGGAGATTAAGCGTTGAGTATCGTATCGTATAGCGAACGTTATAAAAGCAACGATTTTTTGAACGCTCGTGCGAATGAGAGCTATAGCTTATCAACGGTTCATCATCTTTGTCGTTTCAGTCAAGAGACGTCCACTGCTGGAGTGATGGGCAAAAGCTTCCAACAAGTATCTCTAACATCCTGTGTTTCTCGCATCTAGAGGCTTCCTGCGACCTTCACCAGATCATCGGTCCAAGTTGTGGGGCGCCTTACTCGTACTTCTTAGAATGTATTTATTTTGAAAGAGTAGGTGAAGCATTACGTACGGTCGCGGCTAAATAATGAATATCATTTTTTTGGTTCACTTTTACTAATTCTATATCATTATTTCTCAGTAGCCGGGCATTACTTGTTAGAAAAATTACGATTTCTCCTAAAGTATATAATATAAGATATACGGGGTTAATTGCAAAACACCAGCAACCTTGGAGGATTAGATAGCTAACATCATTGACTACAACGTTTGCTTTACTTAAGATTACTCAATAAATTAAAGAAAAATAAATTTTTACATTTTTATTGCACTATCGTGACGTAGATAAGTCTATGTTTCATTTAGAAACGACGACGGAAGTCGACGCTACGCTCGCGCGCTGTGCGCATAGAGTTACGAACATTCTAGAGGTATATTAAATTAATATTTATTTTGTTTGAAAGCAAAATCTAACGAATTATTAAAACTCGTAGAACAAACGTTGTTTATGCTGTTAACTATCTAATCCTGCGAGGTTGCAGGTGTTTTACAAATAACCCTGTATAATACCAGGTGGACCTAAGATCCTTTCCAATCCATTATTTATAGATTTGTCTAAGAAAAGAAATTTACTTTTATACGTGATATATTTATGTTTTTATTTGAACTGCGCTTTACTTACTATAATTTTGCTCGCCAGTTGCTTGTACCAAATTCATTTCTTTATTCAATAAAGACCCTCGTTAACGCTAAAATCTTGGCAATGTGCGACGAAATCAACTATATACTATGCGATTAATTCACCTCTTCAGAAATATGCTTCATTTAAACACAACAATAATAGTATTTCATATATATTATATTGTATAAAAAATATAGAAATGCCTGTTGGAGTGATTCGAACAATTACTTGTTATTATCACTGTTTTTACAAATCGAATGTATGCTTTTATTAAAATACTTATAACATTCTCAAAGAGTCTACCCTCGTTTGTGACACGTGCGTAGAGTTACTGGGGCGTAGGCTTGGGATCCGGACTACCCCACTGAAAATGATACACTAGGGAAATTAAAGTTTTAATCTGGACTGCCCGTCGGAAAGACAAGCATTTTTCCGAAAAATCAGGCGTTTTGTGCATCCTCAACAGGCATCCTCCCTGACATGGATGGTAACCCTACACGTGCGTGACTTATGACTTGAAGGTAATTTTCCTGACTTTTTAGCTAGTCGACTTTTTAACAAGTTTTGCAATGCATTTGTTTAGACTTACTGGCGTTACGTTGACTATCATAGCCATGGAAAAATGTAATTTATCATTTACCTAAATATAGTTCCAACCCCTTTTACTTCACTTTTTTAGGCTATGGCGATTGATTGGGTATTACCATAGTATATTACGGTGATTTTTTTACAACATCAAAAATGTGACTTTTCAGGAAACGAAACGTAACTAACGACTCAAGAGCCCTGGTAACACTTTAACCACAGCAAAATTCGTACGTCGACATCACACTATGGAACCCTATCCACATATCTAAGTTCAATAAAAACATTTAATTGCGTACGATACGTTTTTATCGGCAAGTCCCGTCGGGCCGCCGAAGGAGCCACCCAAGCGTTCAATCGATAACGACAACGTAACTATCGCATACGCATAACACGCGGTCAGAGGCCCAGTTCTGCTAATAAGTTACAGTTGTGATCGACCAATTAGAACGCCACATTATCACGTCATCGAACAGTTGAATTGCAATATACGCGCTCTGATTGGTCGACCGCAACGGTTAAGTTTTAAATCGGCTGTAACTTATTAGTGGAATTGGGCCCCAGTAATAGCCGATCGAAGTTAGCGCATAGCTCCGCAAGTTTAATAATAACTAGCTTTACTTTACGCAGCTTCGCCCGAGTTGTTTTTGTTTTCCCGTGGGAATTTTTTATTTTCCCGTAGGAAAAATAATTTTGTAACCTATGTTAATCAGGGATAATGTACCTAGCATTCTAATAATGAAAGAATTTTTGAAATTGGTCTAGTGGTTTTTGAGTTTATTCGTTACATACATACATACAAATCTTCCTCTTTTTGATAATAGTGTAATAATAATAATAATTTTATTGACCAAAATATAGTTTTACACATTACACAATTATTACAATAATAGTGTAGATAACAGCACTCCCTAGATATCCCATTCGCTTACACCAATGTACAAAAAGACGATTTTAAACACTTATAGGATATTTCGCACATTATTATAAACAGAAAAATACAGACAGACAATCGTTCTCTAATGCAGTCAACGGCAGCAGTCAATATAATGATCTAATTACTTGCCCATCATAACAGATATTTACTCTGGTTAAAAGCCGAGATGAGTAACAGTGTATTAACAATGAATAATCATAATGCTGCACTTTGTTGCACACAAATATAGAAATAAAGATATAAAGACAAAAAAATATGAACCAAACTACTTTTTTTAAACTTTCTGTTTTGGTCTAAAAAGTAGGTCATGGACGTAGTATGGGTACGTTCCCTTATCTAAGTGTATATGTTCCTAAATACTCGTATGTATCGGGTTCAGTAGTTTCGGAGCCTATTCAATGAAAACAAACAATCAAATCCTTCCTCTTTATAATATCAGTATAGAAAAGGAACAGAAATGAGCGTGGGGTTTAAAGGAATATAGGAATCGTGAGAAAAAAAGGTGGGAGGGAGTAAGTAATAAGTACTTACAGGATACTATTGTCCGGAAGGTATTAAACAGACAGTGATACTTTGAGGGGACAATTAACTAATCTGTGGTAATACACCCTGACTTAAGGCCCCTGTACACGATCAAACATGATTGTCAAAGGGGATTGTCCATTTTGTATGAGACTTTGGCTAATGATGAACATTCATTTACAATTAATTTTTTACAATAATTAATTAGTAAGTAGCCTCATATAAATAAATTTGAGCAAGAATTAGTATCAAAGTCTTTAAATTGATTTTTCTAGCGCTTACCAATTTTGTAAAATGTATAACAAACAACCTTCCATTTGGTGTCCTTAGCTGAGCAAGAGTCGGAATGAGAGAGAGAATCGATGTCCGTGGGATGGCGAAAGAAAGAGAATTATCGAGGTCCATTATAAATTAACAAAGTCGGCGTTGCATAAATCACGAAAATAACACTAACGATGTAGAAAAACAAAGCGAATGACAATTGACATGACATGATATATTTTTTTCTTGTTGTTTGCCATATGTCAAAAATATTAAAATCATAGTCAGAAACAGTTCCTATTTATTTTAATTCATAATTTATTATTGTATTACTGATTTAAACTGAAAAATATTATAACTTTATTTATTTTCACTTAACAGAGCGCAGCATTTTAATCTCTCGCACAGTAGCAATTATTATTGGATAGAATACCGTGCGCTACGCCGCCCGGAAGATGTCATGCTATTGATCGCATAAATAAAATAAATACGGAAAAAAAATATATTCACAAAAGTGTTGTTTGATACAAATCTGTTTAAGTATAAGTTTACTAAAATAATAAGATAATTAATTTGCAAATCATTTTCCTTGTGGCATTGTGTTCACTGGTAGCCAAAAATGGACATTGCCCTTTACGTGTTTGACAAACATGTTTTTCGTATAGGTCTGTGTTTGACGCGTTTGACAAACAAACTACGTGTTTGACGTGTTTGAAAAGAATCTGGATTGACGTCGTGTTTGATGAAACGTAAAGTTTGTCAAGTAAGTTTGACAAACATGTTAGATCGTTTGCCGGGCTCTTTAACGAGGAAGATATGGATACAAAAAATTGTATATAAAGTGCGTAGCGCTGTACATTTTATGTAATACTCTCTACGTATTACAGCTATTAAATCCGAGTATTTACGGTTTTCAGATTTCTGTGCTATAAGACCTCGCTTCGTGCCAAATTTCATGATTCCAGGTCAACATGAAGTATACGCTATATGTTTGCGATTCCCTTGTGAAATCTTTAGGTCGCGTTGATTTACAAGTATGATTTTTTTACGGCTAAAAGGACCGTATTAATTTAGACCCGATATCAATCTCAGTTTTATATTTATTCCGTTCGCGAGACAAAGGGTTTTGGCAGACAGACGGACATGCGGACAGCGATGTAATTATATAAGGGTTCCGTTTTTACCTTTTGAGGTACGGAACTCAAAAAAAAATAATTTTTCAAATTAGTAATTCACGAAACCGACTTTTCCCCTTAGTAGGTCCCTTCATGAACAAAACAAATAACAAGATACTACATAGAAAAACATGTTCCGTGTACTTCACGATATATTAACGAAATTAAATTATGAAATTATGAATAGATGAATACTTTATTAAAATTCAAAAACAATATCTACGATATTTAGACGGTGATAAATTATTATGGATTTAATCGAAGTGTAACGTCTCAGTTCAAGATATGAATGATTCAATAGGCATACGCATAACTTTTTACAGCATAATTTTTTGTAACAAAAATTGTTTTGTGCCAGCAGCCCCCTTTGGGTCAGAAAAAATCGTCAACATAATCTGCCCCCTTACCATGGATGCTTAAAACAGTATAAAAAAGCGGTGAAAGTGAGATAGTGCCATACTGCTTGATTCTGCAATAGCGATGTCTTTTTTCAATATTTTTTTATGCAACTAAGCTGTCAAGCAAGCATACTGCCCACCTGATAATAAATAGTAACAGTCCCCTATAGTACATGTGGCTCTTGTGAAATTCGCAGCAAATCTGCAATCCACACAAGAACCACAGTGTACGTAGCGTAGAAGGGTAAGACATGGCCTTAGAGTATGTATAAGCAAGCTTGCTTGCATATTTATACTCTAAGGACATGGCAGTGAAATTACTGGGTACCGTGACTTTACATCATACAAGTGACTTTACTTACATCTTGTCACAAGTTGGCTACGTACATTGTGGAAGAGGGAGACTCTGCTGTACCAGGGTCGCCTGCTTGGGTACCTCCGTCTTATCTATTTCGCTATCTCTTTCATGACATTAGAACAATAGTTTTAATGTCACAGGTGACATTAGAACTATTGTTTTAACGTCACGAAAGCAATAGCGAGTAATCGCTATGAGATAGGCGGTAAGGCCGCGGAACACAGCAATGCTAGCACTGCTGCTTTGCGGTAGAAATAGGTAAGACGGAGGTTCCCAAGCAGGCGACCCTGGTACAGAGTTCCCCTCTTCCATGCCCAAAGTAATCATGGTAATGCCTCTGATTATTGGCACACCGTACCAAGAAATTCCAAGATTTCTTCTTCTTCTGTCGTTCCTCCCACACTTGGAATTCTCTACCTGCGCACGTGTGTCCTTCATCCATAAGCAGAGACGTACAAGCACCTACACTTCGCAAATTTTCAAGTCCTACGTAATAGGGGTTTAACCGGTACTGGGCTGGATCTAATCTAAGCCCGCCTGGCTAGCTACCACCGTCTTACCTAAGTTTGTCGCCATAATAACAATGTTATAATAACATTGCTGTGCTCCGACGATTAGAGGGAAGAAAGCTAGCCCCTCAGTTGTTGAAGAATTCAGGTTAAGGTTAAGGTTCTTCAGCAGCTGGCTTATCGACACTTACCATCAGGTGATATAAAGGCAAAAAGCTGCCCCGTTGTGTATAAAAAAGGGTGATCCTATTACCACTACTGAGGCACTAAGAACTTCGAAATTAAGATCTCACAATTAGTAGGTACTCGCACTTGTGAATAACTAGATCTACAAAGCAATCGTATAAAAGGCATATAAAAACACCCCTGGATAAATATAGTAAATAAAAACCGGCCAAGTGCGAGTTGAACTCGCGTGAAGAGGGTTCCGTACGATGTTACCTATATTGCATGATTTACCATGTTATTTTAATATCATGGACTTCTTATAGGTTTTTCTATAATCTATAAGTAGAAAACTTATTTCTGTATTTTTTCAAAATTCATTCAACAAGACCATTCATTTGATATGTCACACGATGCAGTTTTCAATTTTTTTTTCCACCTTTCCCCCAAAAATTACCTCCCATATACACATTTCATCTATTCACGTCACACCTCTGCGTTTGGGTCACAGAAATTGATATGTGTACCAAATTTCAACTTAATCAGTCTAGTAGATTCGGAGATAATTGACTGTGACCGACACACAGACGGACACACGAGTGATCCTATAAGGGTTCCGTTTTTTCCTTTCGAGGTACGGAACCCTAAAAATCGTCGAAAAGCGCATTCACACCATTTCCCACAAATACACAACCCATTCGACGCTCAAGCTTTTCACATTTGAAAAGTGCACACGCGCATCTATACGGGCATTAATCATTGCGTAACTAATCTACTGCCGTGCAAATTGACTTGAACAGCGCATAATACACTATAACGTGCTCGCTGGTACGGAGGAAGACGCGCCGGTGGTAGGAGACGATAGAGGTGCGCAGTGGTGTCGACGCGCCGCACTATGTGGAGATCGAGTCGGTTTCGGGTCATAAATCTATAACTTCCATGTTTTTATAGATATACAGCTGATTTTTTTTTTAGGTAATCTGAGATAAACGTACTTTAAAATAATATACAGTCTATGCATATAAAAATATATTTAATAATTGTAAAAAAATACAAAACATGAAATATTGAAAAATTATCATAAATTTACGACTAATTTTAAACAATGTGACCTAAATGTTATAATTAATACAAAATAAACACATAAAATTACTCTTATTAATTAAATATAATAAGAAAAAGAAAATAACATAGAATTATATTATTCTACTAGCTCTACAGCTTCATCTATAAGTTCCATAGACTTTTTATTGGAAGGTTTTCTTAAACTTGTTATGTAAGGGTCTGAAGTGTACAAAAGTGTATGTAAAACGTATTCATTTGTAGCTACTCTAGAGCATTTTCTAGCATGATGAAGTCTGAATCGTTTATAGTCTTTGTTCCTTGATTCCTGGGCATCTTCGGAGAGCTGTCCAAGAGGTAACACTGAATAATGCCGAATTACACTTTACCCATGAATTAGGACTTTATGGACAGATGATGGCATATAATACCACATATATTTACTAACATATCGTTGTGCTGTATCGAAAGCATACTGTCCAAATTTCGTAGCATTAATTACTTTTCCGCTAGACATAACTTGAAGTAAAACATAAAATCGTTTTATCAATTCCTCATCCACACCGGTAATTTCTGCAGTGCACTGATAATTTTGAAAAAATCGTCTAGCTGTATTACCGTCATTACTGTTACCAGAACCTTGCTTAGGTTTATCTATATTTAAACCAAGTTCTTCTCTGAACCTTCTTTGTACATATGTCTTCTTTTGTTTTTTCAAATCTTTATTTTCTGTCGTTGTAGCAGACCATTTTTCAAAGCCTACATTATAAGATATATGTAAAATTAGTTCCATAAATCTAATCCAGCAATGTAAAGTCGAAAGCCCATATTGATAAGAATTTTCGTCAACAGGTTTATTTTGTACTTTTTCTAAATTGTTCATCTCTGTAGGTCTTGAACCACAAATAGTACATACAGCACCTGATGAAGTTTCTGACAAAACTTGAGCCACTTTCCCGTCAACCATTGTCAAAAATAATGTGTGTTTGATTGCAATACTTTCACCATTTTTAGTGATTAAGCTTGTTGTGAGAGCGTTTCTTTGAGCTATAATTTCATTAACTACACTTGTAGTTTTCTCTGGTGTCTCTTTTGAAAATTCTATTAAAATGGGCCTACAAAATCTTACTGATGATGGAACAGGGTTTTCCCACAAAGTTTCATTTGTATTAATATCAACAAGTTTCAGAGGTACTAATGAAGATATAAATAAATTTGTGTCAGAAATTAACTCATCCTCTTCAGTTAAGACTTGCTTGTATTCACTTTGTCCGCTTGAGCCATCACAGCCCCATTTCGAATACAGCATTAAATGTTTTTTGCCAGCTTTGTATACACCATTGATTTTCAAAATTCTTGCAATAGTGTGATCCAGCAGATCTTGCAGTTTTATTTTTGCTGTAATATTATTAATTTCTATGCTTGATCTTGGTGGGTAGCACATTCCTTTAGCTTCCTGAATTGATTTATATGACGGAAATTATACGCAGTTCTTCGCAATTAAGCAATTTCTCATGTTTTCATACTGTGCCATGTTAAGGTCCAACTCTATAAAAATACTGAGAGCTTCATCTTTAGAGTACGCTGTTAAATGTGCCGGTTCATTTAAAAGATTTTGACGTATTTCACTTTTTTTATCTATGGGTAATACTCGTAAAATTTCGACAATGAATGCTTCTTCCGTTTCCCCTTGAGATCTCAATCCTTGAAGATATGAATTCAGTATAAAATCAAGGCCACATGTTTCAAGCAACTCCTTGTTTTTTCGTCTTTGTGTTCTATCGGAACTGTCTTCGTAGGTTTTAGAAGGGCGTCCTCGCTTCCCCGTCGATGTCGAAGGTTCAGATTCACAAGTAGGATCTTCCAGATTTACTGTGAATGTGGCATTCAACCACAGGCTATTCTGATTTAAAAAAAAATTTCTTTATTTCTGCCAGATTGAGTGTAGCGTTGACGAAAGTTCGTAATAAGATTTTTTTGTACACTCGCGACAATTTTAGCGATATTTGCCTCAGAAAAGTTGATAAAATTATTTCGTATATAACTTGTTAAAGCAACAACATAATTCCCGTCACTTTCAATCAAAAAAAGACATAGGTCGCGTCTGGTACATTGGAATTCACTCATTGCGAGAGAGTAGGTGGTTAGATACACTTTTAATAACGACAATAACGAACGAAAAACAGTATGTAATTATTCAGTATGCAGATGCTCTATTTTATATTAAATAACTGATTTGAAACGTGTGCAAAGTATGGGAATAAAAACTATTTATCATTATGTGGTTACTCGGTTTCCTATGTGTTTTATTGATAATTTATTTTGTAGGCGAACTAAAAATGGTGAGAAATACTCGATACATTATCAAAACATAAACCGCAATTAATAATATATCACAAGTGTAACCTATATCAACTAATAAAACAAATAGATTCGCCCACGTATTTTTAAGAAATTATTACTATTTCATGTTATGATAGATAGCATTATGTTGTGCAATGAAGTTGCAACTTTTTTTTTCTTCCTGTATAAAAATATTAAATTTCCTATCAAATAACATCATTTACAGACCTTCGGCAAATTTCGGCAACTGTCAAAACTCTAATTGAAAGTTTCAGATACGCAAAAATGATATGTCATGAGATAAATATTTCTAGTAAATATATTTATAAATATATAGCATATTTGTGTATACAAAAAAAAAGTATATATTATAAGCTTTCTAAAATGGTATAATACTTGTATAATTTTCATTGCTAGCTTACTAGAAAATCATCCTGAAAAAAATACAAATTATGATGTTTTCGTGATAATTTTTCAATCATCGTATTTAGATGCTCTTTACTATAAAAAAGTACTAGTTACATACATAATTTATACATAATATAGTAGATCAACTTCTTAGCTATAGTTTGAGGTATAATACAAGTACCTGCGCCGATTTTTACAAAATGTATTTATGGCCAAGCTCTCTTAGGCACCTCCACATAGTGCGCCGGCGCAAGTAGCTCGCTGCGCGGGAATTTCGTTTTTTTTAAAGTGAAAACAAAACATAAGTGGATAGTTAAGTTCTCAACTAGAAGACAGTGAGGATTTCACACGAACACCAAACCGATTTTAGGGTGAGCAAAGTTTTAATCTTAAACATTTGGCTAATACCGCGATACAACAATTATTTTGTAGGGGATGATCCGATCATAAAATAACTAATGTCTTGTATTGAAGGGGCCATTAGGAGTTTAGGACCCCGAGCATTTTAAGTATCAACAGAAAAATGTAAAACTAAACCACTGCTGACTCACCACTCAATAGTCCCTTAATTTGAGTGCAGTACCATTTAAGTTTGACTTTTCTTCTTCACATACCACAATAACACGAGTCAGCAAAACTCAACATCGATCATGTTGCTATAAAGCCTCCATAGACGGTGTTTCAATTGAAATTTTACTACAGCAAGAACAACCTGCCCGGTGTCGGCCTATCTCCATGTTCTCTTAAGTTGGAAAAAGTAGTAGAATGAGTGATGCTGCTGTCAGATGGAGAAGAAAAGGGGTCTTGAGATTATGGTTAACTGTATACCTTGTTTTGTATTCAGTAGTCACTATCAGAAACTTACAATATAAACTCACGTACGGGTGGAATTCGAACCCTTTGCTTTTTAGGTTGACATTTTAAAAGACTTACGTCAATATGAAACGGAAAATTAGACACAAAACACGCCAACTTGTTCACCTATTAGTTTGTGAATACGCCAAAGACAGCGACATGACTTCAGGTACACTTAGAATTAATATAGATTTGTCTTGTTTTAATTTCACCAGATAGAGTAAACAACAGTATACATCGAAACGCATCATGATAGATTAGTTAGATGATACAAGCACTTATGGCATTATACGAGTAGTATTTACTTCGTTAAAATACCGAGTGACAAGGTTCTGTCATACATAATATCTTCCGAGTTATAATAATACGTTCAATCTCTTATTATTGTGCATATAATATAGTACATTACTGCAGAGGTCGGGAAGTTAGGGCTTGCCGAACGAGTAGAACTTTGACAATAATTACGGCAATCCCATTCCCGCCGAGGTATGTATGTATAGACCTTTTCTCAATAATTGTGAGGAAATAATGAAAGACGTAATACTGGAAACAAATGAGTATAATATGAAAAAAAAAACGAATAAAGCAATCAATTAATTAGTGCAAAGGAAACTAGGCCCATACTTTATATAAAACACGCGATTTTGATACCCCAAAAATCTAATAATTTTCCGAAAGTTTCACTTGCATCGTGGTTTCATAAAACCAGACAACGATTTTTTTATCTTTTCTATGTTATTATTTGCTTCATTTATCTAAGCAGTGTTAAGGGTACTTCCCGTACAAAACATGGTCAAAATGTCCATACTAAAAGATGTGTATATAAACGTAGCCAATTTGACCGAATACAATCGCAATACTAGATTAAGAAATTTACCCAATGCACCACATAGATTTGTATTACCTCCAATTAAAAAAGTTTATGGCATGAGAACTAATCCTTACCTGCTTGCCAAAATAATAAATAGCCTCCCAAAACACATTCAAGATTTGTACCTCTCAAACTATGGATCAGTCAAAGATGTTAATAACTACTTTATGCTATCTGATAATCATGAACATATATTATAGCTCTGATAACCTCTTTATGTTTTTTGACAGATATAAAAAAATTGTTTAATACTCAGTGCACCATGAATTTGTTAAAGTGTGAAATAGTTTAATTAAAATAGACCGAACTCTAGCTGTAAATAAGCTATAAGTGGCTTTAGCAGTTAATGAATATGTGACTTTACGAATGACAAAATATTTGGAACTTTAAATAATAATTTAAAAAAATTTAGATGTCTTTATTATCCCTATCAAATATGATTTTTATAAAAATAATTCTTTACTATTTGTATCTGTATTTGGAACTTCACCCATCAATATTCACAGACGAAAATTTGTAAGCTGTGTATTAGAAATTAATCGTATGCAATGATTGCGTGCTGACCAAAGTGTGAACAGTCCAGAACGTTCGACAGTCACAAAACTTCATTGAAATCACAAAAACGGTAATGACCGGTAAACACATGCGATGCAATGATCATAAGGAAGATTCGGCAAAATTTATTATGCTACAAATTAATTCATACATTTACAGGCATCATTTTAACTGAAGGAAAAGAAAAACAGGATATAAATCTGCAGTTGTTTCAGAATATGGCGGATCTTGCATTGTGGGATGCCAACATTCACGATTATTTTATAAAAACCTTCAAATAACCCGTGAAGTTTTTATTTAACTAGCTAGATAACTGCCTCAAACTTAAAAGTGTTTTGATCTAACAAAGTTTTAACATAAAACCATTACCTAAGTATCACTATTATTTGAAACTAACGAGACTGTAATTTGGCTCCTATACTTCTTCAATTTATTTTGATTGTAACTGTTCCTTGAAAAGTAACCAGAATCCAATATAGCAACTTATTGAAGTTGGTATATTGGATTCTGGTCTATTTTACCTTTTTGGGATCTAGAATAGCTAAGCAAGTTTTTAAGATTATGGGCACGATGTGCGTCCTACTTTTTTTACACTGTAGCTGATTAAACTTGAAAGAAAATTAATTTAATTTTTAGTTGTTTTAACTTCTTTTGTAATACTTTACACTAATTTGTTAAATTTAGTCTTTAGTTTTGATAGCTGAACTATTGTTTGTGAAACGAAAAAAAAACGAAACCGAAAAACCTTTTCACTTGTAAAAATGGCAGTATAAAAACTGATCGCACTTGATAATTTTCGAAAAATACAAAAACAATCAATATCTCGGAAACCTTGATATTTTCACATAGGTCAAAATTTGAGATAAGGGGGGCCATGATGCAGTCTATCATAGTTACAGGTACATCCATTGTTTTAGGGACACCACCGTCAAAATTAGGTCGCCGATTGTCGGTCGTGTGCGTACGCGCTTATGGAACGTTGGATTGCGCTACGACAGCGCCACATGCGAGCGACTGACGAACTAAAAATCGTCAACGCTTGGACATAGCGGCCGTTTGCTTTGGTTGTTGATAATGATCACAGACCACTAATAAGATACCTACATACTTTGTTAATCGCGTCGCGCTAATACGAATTTGCTATTTATAAGCAACTAGCTTTCCGTACGCGGCTCCGCCCACGTGTTATTGTTTTCCCGTGGGAGTGTTATATTTTCCCGTAGGAAAAATAATTTTGTAGCCTATTATATAGAAGACTGTTATTTGTGAGCTCGGATAATACATTTTATAGAAATTGGAGCAGATTTTAAATATTTCCCCCTATTTTGCCCCCATCGTAACTTTCCCCCTATTTTGCACCCTAAGGGGGTGAATTCCAATAAACCATGAAACACGTATTCAATGAAATGTTTTTTAGAGCATTAGTCTCAAGTTTTATCAAAAACGTTGCTAATTAAAAAAACCATACAAACTTGCAACCCCTATTTCATCCCTTCAGGGTAATTTTTTTTAAATCACTTCTTAGTGTGCGTCCGCATTTAGAATTAAAACAACTGTCCAAATTTCACGTTTCTACCATTAGCGGTTACGGCTGTGCGTGCGTCTATAAATGGGAACTTCTCCTTTTATATACACTCAGGGACAAATTTAGAGGAACACTACACTTTTTACATAGATTCAAGCTACTTTTACAATATCATATCGATGTATGATTGACCTTTAATGCGTTTGTTTGATTGTTATCCAGGATTCATGACCAAGGCCATAACAAATAATTACAAAATTTCCCTATTTTGTGACCTGGAGAAGAACGGTAACTTTTAATGGTGGTCTTTTTTATCACAATCGTACAACTGGTTTCCGCGGTGAATGTTTTTTTTGTAGCGAATCCGATGGCTAGAAAGCTGGTAAAACTAAATATGGTTTCGTATGCTGAAATACACAGCGTTATCAAAACTAGAAGTGAATTTTTATCGTTCCTCTAAATTTGTCCCTGAGTGTATATAGATTATATAGAATAGCGACTGTCTCTTAAGATGGGTAATAAGCCTACAGATTGCAGCAATAACTTCAAAAAATACCGAATCAGTCCAGTTCTTGTTTTTGAATTTTACACTTAGCAACAACTTTAGCGATCCATTTCCAGGGAGACACTGTGGGTACTTCTAAGCTATGAACAATAGCGTATATGCGGTATCCAGTTAAATTAAGTTGGCCAGTTTGCTTATTTACCACCTACGTTGTAGAGAAAATACTCACCTTTTTATTGACTTCTCATTTCAGCTCGCGAGTGTATCATTAATGCAGAAACTGCAGTCATTATCACTCTTAATTGGCTATTGCACGTTACTCATTTTTATTAGATAACGAAACATGGTTTCAAAACTTAATCTAATTATTCCTCGGGCAAGTATGCTCTGTTAATCAAGTTATATGCCGGATACATTTATGTGTAGTGTAAACATATTATTACGTAATCTGCAAAGGCACAAGATTGTTGTGTTGAGCCAGCGCAGCGGGTAGAACAATGCGGAACGGATACAAAGAACTTAGAGCGCTAATGTAAAGCCCTCTGTCACAGACGTATAAAGGCAAGCAGACTAAACGTATCGATCAAAAAGCGTGGCAACATTACTCACACACAAACAATATTATTTCATTGTAATTTCTGGAGTTTTATTATATGATGCGTTAGAACACTTCGGGGCACAGCACTTTACCATTGTTCTTGTCCGATTAGCAGTTATTTTTATTTATAATCACAAAACAAAACACTATAACACAATGTCACGAAGCCATTTGTCTCTTATTTTGACAAAGCTAAACATGGCGTGGTGACGCATCTTTTTCATATATATATTTTACTATTTTCACATCAACAACACTGGCATACTGGTTTGGTAGACGTACTCGGCGATGCCGCCTGGTGTGGACTCTGTGATTCGGAGTGATGGCCAAAAGGCGCTACGCCGTGCCACCACTTTTGGGATAGACAAAAAGAGAAGTTCCCGTGCTTAGCTGCTGTTATTCTCGCTGCCCCGCAACGGTTATATATTAATATCCGCAAATGAAATTTGAAAATTATTCGCCGTGATCTCATCTTACCATAATATATTTGAAGTGAGAAACTACTGGTGACTTTACATATTGTGTTTGGTGCAACTGTTGGGCCGATTATATAGAATCGCAGGATTGGTGCTTGCAGCGGCTGTGCCTACATCTTTAGATCGCATCGGGCAAGCATCGGGTGAGTCGTAGATTACGTTTATCTGACCTATTTGCCTAGATTGTTGATGTTCAGTCCATAGTTATTTGTGAAACATTCAGTTCGCCATTCCATCAGAAGTTGCCGAAATTCCCCCTTTAACATTACACATGATAAGCTATTTACACGCTTCATCATTTCTTATTGGTCCTTCTAGAGCCTAGGATATTGTTCTAGCTTCCGCATATTCATTTAATTAATTATTATATATATTTTGCTAAGTTAGAGTAGGATTTGCGTACTTATTGTCATAACTCTCAACTTAGACCGCTCCCGCCATATTGCGAAAAATACAAATTTCATATGAATTTTCGTAAATACTATTTTAAATTACATTTTCGATTTTTTTGCATTAGTATAAAGATAAAATGTCTCACAAACAATTAGAAAATAAATTATCTTTGCTACAATGTAAAAAGGAATCGGCATTTGCACGTTTCAACCATTTATTTGATTTAACAAAAAATATTTCAACTTTCGATTCGAGGTCAAGGGATAATTTTATAACTGAGACGGAAACGATCGATTCTTTGTTTAGTAAATATGAAAGTTAAAATATTTTTATAGATGACATTAACGAGATTCAATTGAACTTGGATTCCGAAGCAAAGCCAGACTACTCGGCTTTTGAATCTTGTCAAGATTTGTATATCCGCATCAAAAGTGCACGTAATAGGATTATTGTCAATTCTTCATCGGAGCAACCCAGTACTGAAAGGTCGCATAAAGACAATGTAGACATAAAATTACCACCGATAGAATTACCTTCGTTTGACGGTCGTACAGAAAATTGTCCGATTTTTTATGAGTCGTTTAGGGCGAATATTCATGACACGCTCGACTGTCTAACTCGCAACGGGTGCAATACTTAGTAGGCAAATTAACGCACTCTGCATTAAAGGTCACGGCAGGTATCGTACCTACCGGTGACACTTATGACATAATATGGAATAGTTTAGTCAAGAAATTCCAAGATAAACGCGCATTAGGCACACATTATTTGAATAATATTTTTGAATTAAAGAATTGCATGGCGTCCACGTGGCGTCTGCTACGGCTGAATATATACAACACGTAGAAGGTACCACTTGTTTCATGTTATTTTTATAGCTATTCAGGCATTTGCGGCTGGTAGAAATCATATCTTGTTGCGAACTTGTGTGCTTGCTCTTAAGCTAATTCTGATCTTATATGAGTTACGAGACGAGTGAGGTCGGTATTCATTTTTAACTACCGCTTAGAGCCTTTGTTTTATTTCAACCCCTGAGTTTTCGTAAGGTCACTAAACTAGTATAGGATGTTCGCACAATAGAACAATAACATAATCTCATCATATACACGATTTAATATACATCATCTTTATGAGGATAAATCGACAAAAGGTAAGATATCAGTTATTATCGAATTTAGTTTAATCTTGCAACAATCAGCTGTAGAGACAGATATATCGACAACAGTCTCAAGACTGCTATCAAAAATAATGTTTAAATTAAACATAATTTTTCTCAGATATCATCTGTCACCCATCCGTAATACCGAATGTAGGTCGCGTATTAGGCACATTGCTTGCTTCAGTGATTGTCGCTGCGATCGCACGAGCCATTGCGCTACTAAACTTTAATGATGATAACACCGATTTAATAAGTCTTGATGATTCGAAGTCGTACAGTAATGGCTGCTAAGAAGCTTATGATTCGCATCCTAGTGATTACCGTCAGCTGGCCTGATTACGTCTTGCATCTCATAAAACACTTTGTATATCCACAGACACTTCCTGTACACCATTACCGGTGTATTTTATAAATGCAATTGCAGTTTTCACTTCTTGATCCCGACCCGACATAATTTTAGACCATGCGACTCTGACTGACATCAATACACTTCCTATCGTAATTTTAGACTAATTATCTATTCTGCGTCTACAGTATTATTGCTGAGATTGCAATCTTCAGTTGTCGATTGCAGTTGATATTAATCGGTTGTCAGTCTTGTTTATCGTATCAGTGGGAGTGGAGAACAAAAATTTCCCCCTTTACTTTAAATTTTGATATTTTAATCTTATAATCATGTACGAAAACATATACAAAACGCTTATTGGGCAAAAAACACAGGTTAACAAAAAAGTTAACGGTAAAGGTTGGTAAACTATTTCAAAGAGAGTAGAATAGGAAACAAAAATATTAAAAAAATACTCGCTGAAGAGAGCGGGAGACAAAAAACAATATGTAAAAACTAAATACATACTTACATGCAATAAGTTTTACAGTTCGATGTGTCATTTCTGGGATGATCTTTAATTCATGTACGTTGGTTTGGATTTGCTATGAGCCTCAAAGTTTGAGGTATATAATAAAACATCATAGCTGTACGAGATGTACTTGCACATGGAGGATGGTGGTTGTAGATAAAAAACCACTTGTAGAGTTAACAAGATTTATAACTTTAAATTTAACAACCACTTTAACTAAGACTCTTGTTTATCTGTCGTGATCGGATAAATTTTATAAATAAATTATGATCACGGCAGTTAGCTTCGATTACGCATCTTTTACCTACATGCTAAGTTCAATATGCGGTAGTCGTACAATAATAGTAGCTAACTAAATACGATCGTGGACAGGTTGAAATAAAATTTTGTTGATAATTGTGAGATTGTATAGTGAGTTTTGAGGGTGTTTCGGTTAGCAAATCAAAATGGTTGATCACATTTTGTTTTCAACCCCAGTAATATAGGTATCAAATGAAAGGGCCTGAAGAGTGCAGCAACACTATAAACCTAGCAACATTGTTCTAAATTCAATATGGCCGCCCCCAATAATGGCGGACTGGAAGAACTCTTCAGTAACGACGACAGACGAACTTAGCTACCTTTGCACCAATTGTTTGTACAGTAGTTGGAAGTAAGCACTACCAACTGGCGATTTGTGATCAAGATGCTGCTAATACTCTCCCATCTCTTTCATAAGGTGTTACTGCGGAAAAGATAAAGGTAATACTTACAAGTGTTTATCTATAAAAATAAGTAGTGTGTGTCAGCCAAAGTGTAGTGAGTTTCGTACATACCATATTTTTTGGAATAGCCTTTTCGAAGTTCTTGCAAATATAAAGAAAAAGGTCACTAAAGTTGCGATTTTACATTGAATTCAAAAATTTACAGGGAACAACTAAAAATTCTAGACTTTCAACACAAACATATTATGCTAAGCACTCATCGGATATCTTACTGGAAATGTAAGCTCGCATGCGGGATCAAACTATTTGGATCACCCTATCTTTACTTAAAGTCCCGTTAGACAAAGTCACGCGGCTAAGTTATGGAGCGGCCACTCAGTGTGTATTGACCCAACTTAGTTTACGATGGAAAGTGAGAACTACGGTATCGCCCGCCAACAAACAGTGATGTAATTACAATTTTCGTGCCCCGGTTTTAGCGCGTACGGTTAATGGCGTATGATAGATAACCGAGTGTAATTTAGTGATGATAATTATAGGACTTCATAGAATAACAAACGCTGCTATGTGCTTCTAAGGGATAGCTAGCTAGCTGTATTATCTTTTACGTACACTTTAATTAGCACAAGCCTACGAGGGAGACTCTGTACCAGGGCAGGGTCTTCTGCTTGGGTACCTCCGTCTTACCTATTTCTGCCGGAAAGCAGCAGTGCTTGCATGCATCGGTGTGTTCCGGTTTGAAGGGTAAGATATGGCAGTGAAATTACTGGATACCGTGACTTTACATCTGATGTTGTAGTTGGCAACGTACTCTGTGGTTCTTGTGGTTGTTGCAGTTTTGCTGCGAATCTCACAAGAGCCACATGTACTATAGGCGACTGTTACCACTTACCATCAAGCGACGATGACTTATGTAAGTCGCCTGCGATTTCAAACGAATGATTCAAAAATCGGTCACCTGGATAAGTGACCAAAACTTTGTGATCTCCAGTTCTTCTGTGATTCGGAAGGCACGTTATGCCGTTGATCCCGGTTGCTATTGCAACCGTTTCTACCCACCAATCCGCATCGGCCCAGCGTGGTGGTGTTACAGCCCATACTCCTCGTGTGTTTCTTCCCTGTAGGAAGCCTCTGCCTAGTAGTAAGACGTACGTAGGCTATGATGTGTGAAGACACGGTAAACTCGAAGCCAAACATATACCAGCCTGTCTGGTCGACGTGATGATGGGCCTGATCCGTGCCCATCAGCGGAACGTATGGGTTGAAGTGAAGCCACATCACAACAAAACACAGTTTCTGTCCTACCTAACCTCTCGAATGTATTACGTTACACGCCGAAAAGACCAACATATTGTGTTCCTGTTTGCATGATTCGGATGCGTGACACGTGACCATTCGACCAATGAGGCAGTTTGAAACGCCAACTTAACACAACCTGTAAAATACCTTTTTAAGTAAATTCCAAAAAGCTCATCTCCTTTACGTCATACGCAATACCCGTAAGCTCGTAATGAGATCAATAAAGCTCTCATTGACGATCAAAATAATTTACAAGCCATAAATAAGCCACGAGGATGACGACGTAAGAGGATTATCTGTTCCTCCTCGAATTAATGATAGTCGGTTACATAATAGGACTTACAGACTTACAGAATAATTAACACATTATTACAGTTTCATAATCAAATCGACAAGTTCGATATGAAGATGAAATCATTTGATTACGTTTCGGCTGCTGTAATGTGTTAATGATAATAAGATGTAGAACATATTGCTCTGATGAGCAGAACGACTGTGAAAGTACCTCCGCTCAGAAGACCACAACAATGTCATGTCGTATTCCTGTCTTTGACTGTACAGTGTACACCACTGGAGTCGTTTTATAGGAAGCGTTTTATCACATAACAGGGACAGTATCTTTGATTAATCTCACCTGAATCGGTCGATCCTTCCATCCAGGTTCAGGCTACAGACGTATAAAGGGAAGCACACTTAACATAATTTTACTCACAGATTTGTTATAAGTAATGTATATCGTTTTTAATTTCACTCCAAAGTAGCAGTAGCATGATATATCGCTATTTCTGTGTTTTTCTTCTATGGCGATACTAACGCACACATAAATATTTCCGAAGCCGTGGCAGACGCCACGTAGACGACATGTTTAGCTTTGTCAAAATAAGAGACAAATTAATGGCGCCGTGATTTTTTGTTTTGTGATTATAAATAAAAATAACTGCTAATCGGACTAACGTCTAACGCATCATATAATAAAACTCCAGAAATTACAATAAAATTAAATTAATATTGATTGTGTGTAAGTAATGTTTACATAAAAAAGATGCCACGCTTCTTGAAGATACGTTTAGTCTGCTTTCGTCTATGGTTCAGGCTTCCATTTTCGGCCTTATCTTCACTTACCATGATCTGAGTTAAAGGCCAATGCCTTCCTTATCGCAAGTAAAAAAAAATTCGGAAATTTTGCGATTTCACAAGAGAAGGGCCTATAGGGTACTTCCCGTTGACCTAAAATCATGAAATTTGGCAAGAAACTAGGTCTGATAGCGCATATTTAGGAAAAAATCTTTAAGCCGTAAATACGAGTATGTAGTAGGAACTTATATACTTAGATAAATAAATTGGAACGGAACCCCTGGTGCGCGAGTCCAACTTGCACTTCGACGGTTTTTTTACGTGAATTGGACCCGCTGCTCGTGGGTCAAATTTAAACACAGAAATGTAGGTATGACAATAGCGGCTCCAGTGTATCGTACTCTGAAGCTTCTGCCCCCCTAGCAACTGGCAAAGTACAATAAATTTCTATCGTATTTTCAGAGTTCACCGTGATAAACCGCTTTATCATATCGTGTTTTGGTGGTCATGCTATGGGGGCTGGGCGTGAGCGAAATCGCGAGAGCTGGCGCCGGCAGCGGAGAGAAATCTGCAGATTTGCAGTACTCTTGTGTTGTTTCATCTATACAAATAAATAAAATTGAAATGTCTGTTTGTAATGTCAAAATAACAAGTTTTTACTAAATGGGTATGAATGTATATCAGATAGCAATTACGAAAACACAATTTTAAAAAAATTGTCTGTCTGTCTGTTTGTTCCCGCTAATCTCCGGAACGGCTGGACCGATTTTGACGGGACTTTCACTAATAGAAAACTAATTATATAAGGTATAACATAGACTTTTTATCAAGATCGGTCCAGCCGTTACTATTCCACGCGGACGAAGTCGCAGGCACAGCTAGTATCTAATATGTTACAGACTGCACTATAGTGATGCTGATGCGTATTGTTTGACCTAAATTAGGTGTAATATAAAAATTAAATTTTGTTAAGAGCTCTCTCTCTGTCACCCACTACTATGGAGTTAACAGTGTTGAAATTATTATTACGCAAGATGGTTCTTGTTACAAATCAAATTAAATCACTATGTTCACAAGAAACATAGTACAATATAATACAGGTTTTAATCATAAACAAATGTCCGGACATGTCTCGCCGATTTGGCATGTTAATGTCAATATTAATAATTAAAATATAAATATGTAAAGAATAATGATAAATACTTTATAAATAACAAACACAACACAATAGCATAAACATTTGAATATAGGCAACATAAACAAAATTCAATTTAAATGTGTGATAATTTATATTTATGTCTTAATCTATCAGTATTATCAGTATTATTCATCGCGAATCAAGATATTTCAGTAATGACGGCGTGGGCTATCAGGTTGGTACCGTGGAAGTAACCAGTCACTAATGGTGACCACGTCAAAAACCTCCTAGCATCATGGGCCATAATATGGTTGTTTGCCAACGCCACGACAAGAAAATAAAATTCAAATTGATTAATGTGAGGGGTTGGATCTCAACCGAATTGCTATGCGCACACGTAACAATCCAAGTCCGCAGACCCAATAGCCTACATTCCTTTGTTTCACATTCAGATTCAAACCCAGTTTGGAATTCGATAATTATTTCGTATTCTTAGGCCTCTGGACTAAAATTAATATTTAAATAGAAAGCAGATCACGCTTATAATAAATGCTCAACGAATTAATATCAAATTTGACAAATTCAACACTGTTTTATTAAGGCTCTATACAGACCGGCCGCATTTCGATTGCACTCCGTCTGCAAATTGCAATTTGAATGGCGACTCCATTCAAATTACAATGTGCAGTCGGTGCTAGTACCTATATCTTATCTATTTGTCGTTAAGCAGCGGTGCTTGCATTGTTGTGTTCTGTTATGAAGAACAAGTAATTGAAACAATGGTGTATGTGAAGTCAACCAACCCGCACTGGGCCAGAGTGGTTTGACTAAGGCCTAATCGCCCTAACGTAACTAGTTAAGGTAAGCTCGTGCCCCTCAGTGGCGATGTATATGAGCTGTGATGATGAAGAAGAACAAAGCAGGCAATGAAATTACTGGGTGCTGTGTACTGTACCTTATGTCACAAGTTGGCAACATACATTGGGATCCTTGTAGGAGATGTCGATTTCCAAATCTTACAGGAACCACTGTACTATAGGCCACTGTGGCCACTTACCATCAGGTAGGCAGCCTGCTTGTTTGCTAAGTTTTATGAGTTAGCACAACTGCAATAAAACTACGGGCACAGAATAAGTTACTACGGGCTGCATTTGAATTGCACTCCGACGGTCAAATTGCATTTTAAATGCAGACTACAATAAAACTGCCAAGCAATCGTGCAGTCGGTGTGCAGTCTGCGTGCACTTCCAAAAACTACACCCTAGCTGCAAGCTAGCTGTATGGTCGACGTGCAGCCTAATGCTGCTGTTATGTTGGTTGGCAGTTTCATTGCAGTTGTGCTTACTGCATTCAAACTGTAATTTGGCAGGCGGAGTACAGTTGAAATGCAACCCGTCAGTATAGGCTTTAGCGCGCTACGCTATACATCGGCACACGAAACAGCCTGCATTTTAAGCAAATAAAATTAGCATCATAACTCTTGATTATCTTCCGTTTATTTAAATAACGCAGTAAGTCAAATGATGTAAAATATTTCTTATATATTTTAACATTCATTACTTATTTATCATTATTTTATAATTTGGGAATCTCAATTTGACTTTGGCTAATGTCTTTTAGATTTATGTACGAGTATGTAACTGTTTTGAGAATGGTATTTAACTAAAACAATCATTATTCTACCTGCAACTGAAAAGGTAGAACAGAAAAGTAAATAAATCAATATAAGAAACTCAAGACAGATTCACCTCAGGCTGAATTCGAACCTGGATCTTCAACATATGTACAATGTTGAGTTAGTGGCTTGATTGGTCGTAGCATCAACACGACATTGACGGTGTATTGAAGGTCGACGTTGGAATCCAGTCCAAAGTTAATTAGGATTGCGTACTTCAAAAGGAAAAAACGAAACCCTTATTAGGATCACTTCGTTGTCCGTCTGTCTGTCTGTTCAGACCCTTTTGCTCAGGAACGTGTAGAGATGTGAAACCGAACTTTATATTAAATATATATACTGGGTATAGTTTCTTTGAGTTGTAAAAAAATCAAACTTATAAGACAACATGATTTTTGATCAAAATATAACATTGTTTATTAGACCATAACCTATAGGGTACTTCCCGACCTCGGATCAATTTTAAGAGGAAGCAATGTCTTGTTTACGGCACATGTTACGGAAAGAACCTGAAAACCGAATATATGTAGTTAGAAACTCATATACTTAGATCAGTTTGTACGGAACTCACGATGCGCGAGTCCCACTCGCACATAGCCGATTTTATATTTATTATCGTATTGACGTCTCTATTTAAGGGGATACATAAAAAATTAGTAACATCATTTGTTATGTTAATTGTCATCGTATCTATAGACGTCTCCACCTTAAAGGTAAATATAAAAAAACTAGCTGTGCCCGCGACTTCGTCCGCGTGGAATAGTAACGGCTGGACCGATCTTGATAAAAACTAGCCTATGTTATACCTTATATAATTAGCTATCTATTAGTGAAAGTCCCGTCAAAATCGGTCCAGCCGTTCCGGAGATTAGCGGGAACAAACAGACAGACAGACAAAAATGTTTTAAATTGTGTTTTTGTTATTTGAACCCGATATACATTCATACCCATTTAGTAAAAACTTGTAATTTTGTCATTACAAACAGACACTTCAATTTTATTTAATTGTATAGATGTAGATGTATAGATATGTAACATTATTTTCAACACACTTGCTCGTAAAGTGGGTCTTATTACCTTGCATTTAGACCCGTTATTCAGTATATTAAACACGAGTGCTTTTCACTTTACATAATCGCACAAGTGCGGTAATCTTAACACGACAAATTCTAATTTGTTCAAGATTGCAAAGTAAATGTATGTCCAGTACGCATTCTTAAATTTGTCGCCTAATACACTTTTTTTTAACACGACTTTATGCGGCTGCCAATTGGAAACAAATGAACAGCCTACTACTGGTTACTTAAATATTAAACTAACAACGACATTAAAAAAACAATAATTAATAACTTTAGCTAAAATAAATAATTAAAAATTCACACAAACTTGTTTTTTAAAAACTAAAATATTCGGTTTATTTAGTTTTGAATTTTGGCTGTTTGGTCCTTTTTATTGGCTGTATGAAGAGTTTAGCCATGCCCGGGCAGCGCGCGAAAAAAAAAGGCGCGCGGCATTTTTCCGCTATTGAAATTATTTGCCTTTTTGTTGTAATTGACAATTGATTATCTAAAAATATGTCGAGTCCAAGTGAAGAAGAATCCATATTATTTACTCCGCCGGAAATAATTATGGAGGCGCAAAGCGCGAGTAATAATTTGTTGCCGCCAAAGTCAAAGGATAAATACTTGGCGGCCTACGATACTTTCATGCAGTGGAAGATTGATAAAAAATGCAGTCATATCAGGAAAATATTAATACCACAAGATCTTTTATTTTCCTCACAAGTGTGTTGAAAAACGTCGTATGATACACGCGCGCATTGGTCATTACGTACTCTGCTTTCTTGTCGCGCTCGCCTGCGGCTCGTGCACAATATCGCCTCATACGCAATGACAGACATAGCGCGCTCGTATCATAATGTACTATAATAATGTTTATCGTCTGCAAATTCTACTATGCATGATTAATGAGCGTCGGTGGCGCTGTGGACTCGCCACTGGCCTTCTTATCGGGAGGTCCGAGTTTCGATCCTAGCTGCCATGTACCAAATGTGTTTTTCGTTTTGCGAATTTCATATGTCTGACGCTCCTACGGCGAAGGAAAACATCGTGAGGCAACCTGCATATGTCTGTGAAGAAATTCAAAGGTATATGTGAAGTCGGCCAACCCGCGCTGGGTCAGTGTGGTTGACTAAGGCCGAAAAACACCCTAAATAAACACCCAAACTTAGCGTAGGCTTGAGCCTCTCGGTGGGGACATATACAAGGTGTTTGATCAATACCCTATCAAGCCGAAACCTACCCATGTTAACATAGTTATATAAGAGATATGGCGTGATTGAAAATTCGAAATTGTAAAATTAATTTTCTATTTCCCCAAACATTGTTTTTTCACAGACCCAACTATTTGTTTGGGGGATTTCAAAATTAATTTTACAATATCGAATTTTCAATGATGCCATATCTTTAATATTACTATGTCAACGTGGGTAGGTTTCGGATTGATAGGATATTTACCAATCACGGTCTATAAGCCGTGGTGATGATGATGACTATGATTATAACCCAATTTTGATAAACTAAAATCAATGCATACATTTATAGACAGTTAGTGCGATTTTAATCTGTAATTAATATTAAAAGTTGTGTTCTAAATGCATGTAGATGACGATAAAATCAACGCGCGTGTAAAACATTAATTAAGACATTCAGATCAAAATCATATTTTTATTTAGTAGACTTCCTATATGTCTTTTTTATAATACCTAGCGGTGCAATGAAATGTTGAATTAGCATAAAATTTTATCCTTATACGATGGAAAGGATAATTTGAATTTCAAAAACAACACTTTGCAGCCGTGAATCAAAATGAAGATAATATTATTATGCTTATTTAAGTCGTTTTTATTGCTTCAAACTTGTCGTCTTGTCACCTATGTGAATTAATAGTGTTAGGTTTAGTTATTGAGCGTCGGTGGCGCTGTGGACTTGGCACTTGCCTTCCAATCGGGAGGTCCGGGTTTGAGACTGCCATGTACCAATGTGTTTTTCGTTTTCGAATTTCATATGTACATTTGTCTGACGCTCATACGGTGAAGGAAACATCGTGAGGAAACCTGCATACATCTGTGAAGAAATTCAATGGTGTATGTGAAGTCGACCAATCCGCACTGGGCCAGCGTGGTTGACTAAGGCCTAATCACCCTAACATAGGGTAGGCTCGAGCCCCTCGGTGGGGACGTACATGAGCTGTGATGATGATGATGAGGTTTAGTTATTAGTGGTGGTGACTGACAAGTGTAGGGTGTCTCGGAATGTAGTTTCGTTTTTTAACCCACTACCGACCTAAAGGAGGAGGTTCTCAATTCGATGCGTATGTTTTTTTTGTGCGTATGTTACACGCGATTACGCCGCCAATTGAGGACCGATTTTCAAAAGTCTTTTTGTATTCTTTTGGGGTGATCCCACTGTCACCATATTTAGGATCCCATGAAAATCGAGGGAAACCCTTAAATTTTATAGGTACGTCCAACGTGTTTCATGTTTTTCCGAAGCATTTCACGTATTTGCGTCTGGTAGTCATAAACCTAGCTGATGATGGAAGGATCCTTAACTTTTAGGAGTTAGAGGTTAGTTTTTTTTATGTACAACTAGCTGCACCCGGCATGCGTTGCAATGCCATTTTTTTTTTAAATTGTCTTTTTTTTTGCTAGGAACCCTCATGGTCCTCCCCAGAACACCCTACCAAAGTTTCATTACAATCGCATAGAGGACAAACAGACATAGTAATACATTGATTTTTATATATAAAGAAGATTGGCACGTATTATCAAGTAAACTTAATAAAATTCAGGTATTAAATTCACTTTAAAAAATACAAGAAATAAAAACCGACTTCAAAACACTGAAAGGTTAAAAATAATATACTCTGATCTCCCTAGAAAGCCTTAAAATTTAGCACCGACTTCAATATTAAAATGTGATGTTTTCAGTACCTATTCTTAAATATTTTTTTTTTCAGTGCTTTAAAAGTCGGTTTTTATTATTTGGAAAAAAAATATTACTTACTCGACCGTGGCTCATAGAATACAGATAGCGTGTGGAGGGAAGTGATTTTAAACACTTGTTTAGTTTAGTAGCGATGGACCGTTTTTCACAGGACAGTTATAGCACGCATTTTATATGCGAGCGTTTCATAAAAATAACGATTCGTAAATTATGGCGCGAAGTCTCTATAGGACACAATTTAATATCAATGAGAAATGTACCAGTGCGAATTTAATCAAGCGTTGGGTGCGCAAGTTTGTAGAGACTGGAATGGAAACACAATGTCGGACAGTGTTGCCCAAAATCGGTCTCTGGTCTTGCAGTCTTGCGAGACTCTTGCTGCAGGACCGAGACCGAATCGGATAAATCAGCAATGGGCCTAGACAAAAGCCACACGTTCATTTTTCCGCATTCGTTCCACAGAAAAAATGTATGGAGATGACATTAGCTGCTGAAAAAAAATAGCGTAAGGCTGTCACAAGTTCATGTCATTTCCATACATTTTTTCAAAGGAACGGCTGCGAAAATATGCGTGTAGCTATTGTCTAGAAAAGTACTTCAAGAATGGGCATAAACGTGTAATAAGTTTACCGGAAGAAGACTCTGTACCAGGGTCGTGTACGTGGGTACCTCCGTCTTACCTATTTCTACCGCAAAGCAGCAGTGCTTGCATTGCTGTGTACCGGTTTGGAGGGTAAGATATGGCACTGAAATTACTGGGCACCGTGACTTTACATCTTAAGTCACAAGTTGGCAACGTACACTGTGGTTCTTGTGAGGGTTGCAGTTTTGCTGCGAATCTCACAGGAGCCACATGTATTATAGGTGACTGTTACCACTTACCATCAGGTGGGCAGTTTGCTTGTTTGTCAACTTAATTGCAATAAAAAAAAGTATAGAATTACCGACGAAATTACGGCTTTTCCACGAGCGATGGTCCAGTGAGAGATTGAGAATTTGTTGAACTGTTTTGAGGCTAAATGTGATGGAGTTTGCAAGCGGTTGTTTTTCATAAAAAAAAATAAAACTATTTTTTAATTTAGCAACTAATGGAATACGAGTGATATTAATCATCTTTTTTTCTTGTCTTTTTTATCAAGCAAAAACGAAAACCATATTGAGACTCCCTATACATATAATAACGTAAGTAAGGAAGACGCAGTGTTGGGAGCACGTTGGGAGCCTCCCCACAAGGTGGACCGACGATCTGGTAAAGGTCGCGGGAAGCCGCTGGATGCGGGAGGCGCAGGACCGATCGGTATGGAGATGCTTGGGGGAGGCCTATGTCCAACAGTGGGCGTCTCTTGGCTGATATGACGATAATAATGATGATGAGAAAATATCTGTGTAGTTAATGATTAATGATTTTAATGTGTGATTCTATCTCTAATGCCACTTGAAACAACTTCTGAGATAACGTGAACAAATCTACTTAAACCATAATACAAGAAGTTTAAAAGTTGTTATGGCTTATGTCGACCAAGAAATCCTTTATTTTTAAGATTTTTGATTTTCACTAACGACTGTTTAAGAATTTTAGCGGCACTTTAAAAGCAATTGCTTTATAGTTTAAATTGTTTTTACTACGTGAAAAATCCCCACAAGGAAAACAAAGATAACGCGGGCGAAGCTGCGGTAATAAATATTATTAAAGAAGCTAATTACAACATTGTTACATAAAAAACAAGTACTTAATCATTAAAAATTCCCATTAGTGTTGTCCAAAATTGGTCTGGTCTTGCAGTCTTGCGAGACTCTTGCTGCAAGACCAAGATCAAGATCGGCCTAATTCTCAAGCTCAAACTCAAAAATCTTTATTCAATATAGACCTTTACAGGCACTATTGACGTTAAACAAATTACAAGAATCTAATTAACCAACAAATTAATTAAAAATGTAAGAAACTAATATGGCAATGAATTGTACCGTTGTAGGTACCTTGTATGTACATACACCCCAACCATTCAGTTCATAATTAAGATGTATGCAAATACAAGTAAAATTTAAAAAAACCAGCCAAGCGCGAGTCGGAGTCGCCCATGAAGGGTTCCGTAGGATTTATGACGTATTAAAAAAACTACTTATTAGATCTCGTTCAAACCAATCTTCGGTGAAAGTTTGCATAGTAATGTACATCATATATTTTTTTCAGTTTTATCATTTTCTTATTTTAGAAGTTACAGGGGGGGGACACACATTTTACCACTTTGGACGTGTCTCCCGTGCAAACTATTCAGTTCAGAAAAAAATGATATTAGAAACCTCAATATGATTTTTGAAGACCTATCCATAGATACCCCACACGTATTGGTTTGATGAAAAAAAAATTTGAGTTTCAGTTCTATGGTTGGGGAACCCCCAAAATGTATTGCTTTTTTCTATTTTTGTGTGAAAATCTTAATGCGGTTCACAGAATACATCTACTTACCAAGTTTCAATAGTGTAGTTCTTATAGTTTCGGAGAAAAGTGGCTGTGACATACGGACGGACAGACAGACAGACAGACATGACGAATCTATAACGGTTCCGTTTTTTGCCATTTGGCTACGGAACCCTAAAAAATGGCTAATCCATGCAAGATTTGAGCAAAAGTCTTGCTCAAATATTGCATGGGTCAGTCTTGGTGTTGGTCTAGGACTCGGTCCTGCAGCAAGAGTCTCGCGAGACTGCAACACCGAGACCGATTTTGGGCAACACTAATTCCCATAGGAAAAACGAAAATTATGCGGACGAAGAGCTACTTAAACATTACTAGCTGTGCCCGTGAACTACGTTCGCTTTGATGAAACTCAACACTCTTCTAGGGATTCTCATCTAGGGATAACAAAAATAGCCTCGACCTATTCTCACAGGCCTTATAAATATACACAAAAAAAAAATCATAAAAATCGGTCAAGCCGTTACGGAGGAGTTCGATAACTGTGACACGAGATTTTTTTATATTACACTAACTTTCCCAAGCGACTTCGCCCGCGTTATTTCTGTTTTCCCGTGGAATTTTTTTCCCCTAGGAAAATTACCCTATGTCCATATCCTGGTCTCGAACTATCCCCATACCAACTTTCATCAAAATCGGTTCAGTAGTTTCGAAGCCTATTCAATACAAACAAACAATCAAATCTTTCCTCTTCATAATATTAGTATAGATTAAAGAATCTAATTACAAGTATGTTACATTAAATAATTTTCAAATGGTGGCAATTAAGAAAGAATACTCTACACATTGTGTCGCCGCTACATTTTTCTGTGTGTCTTAAGCGCCCACTAAGGTGGAAAACTCGCAACATATAATTAATTTTCATGCCATTTTCAATAGGAATGACCGAACCATTGATGCGTTTTTTTTCTTATAAAGATAAAGTAGAACTCCTCGCGGAAAAACTTTACATTCGAATGTTGCAAAAGATTATATTAAAAAACTCGCGCTTCCATGTTCTACAGTAAATATGGATTTATTTACGTAAATAGACATAAACACATATGATTTATTCCGCCGAAATGTGATTTATAATAATTACAAGATCGGCACTTAATCATATCAAACGATTTGTTATAATTTAAATGACGCGGAATACTTAATGAATGTGCATGGTAATCTTTGCTCATTTCAGATTATGCATTGATGAATTTTGAATCGAGTATTTAAGTGAAAAAGTGATTTTTGTGTATTTCTATATTATCTTGAACTTTTTTGTGTTTTTGAGTCGGTTTTAATTTTTTATAAAATATTCTTTATTCTTTTTTGAATGAATACCAGCTCACCGAAGCAACTTGAAAGAATACAACAAAGGCTCAATACGTGTCTATTGCAATTAAAAAAGTAAAAATATAACTAAAAAGTTAAAAACAAGCTCTACATTCCATTCCATTCCATTCCATAGAAAAAAGTATTGCAGGCGAGAACGGCGCAATTTGGTATGTCAAGCGAGTTTTACATGGTTTACAAAATAGCTATAGCTTAGCTTGTTCCCGCCTGCAATACTTTTTTCTATGGAATGGAATGAAATGTAGAGCTTGTTTTTAACTTTTTAGTTATATTTTCACTTTGCAGTTTTATTTTTGCAGTCGGGTTTTTTGTTTTTAAAATAATTTAGTTTATTTCAGACTTTTTAATTATCATAATATTGCGAGGACGGAGGCCCAATGACGATGGCGACTTTGAAATGAAATGAAAAATCATGTTTGTTGTATAGGAGCCCCCTTTTATAATTTTTTTTTAATATTTTATATTTATTTATTGTCTTTCAAAACCCTTCACTTTGATACCCCGCTTAAGAGGACTGTGAAGTGCCAATTCATGGCTCGAGTATGCACTTTCAAAAATGCAGTTTATTACACACCGCTTAGATGTGAAAGTCCGAGGCAAGTGCCTACATTTCTTATTGAAATATTGTTTCGGGCGTTAACTGTTTTACCCCCCTAAACCTTTACGAAATTAGACACTTTTGGTCTCATTAGATTCAGTAAGCCTTAATCTATGTTTGTACGTTTTGCTTTTTTTGTAATTCAGTATAATCTAGTCAAAAAAGATAAAAATGCTCGAGGTAGTTTTTAAGTCTAAAATATGGATATTTATATGCTAATAATTTATATTCTGATCAATATTACTTCAAAATCAAAACGTACAAACCTAGATCTTTAGTATATTTACAATATTTTCAAAAATTATGAAAATTGGATTATGTAAAGAGGGAGAAAAGCGTTATCGCTTTTTGTATGAAAATGAAAAGCTTCACAATCCTCTTAATGGGTTAAATGCAAACTTTTTTATTTTTTAAATGTATATTTTTGGCGCCAAAATTTAGCCATTCTGATTTCTTAGAAATTTTACTATTATTATACCCAGTGTCACTCACGCAATTACGACAAATCGAATGACACCTCGCTTGTCAAAATCCGTCAAGCCGTTCAGGCTGTAGGGCGTGACAAGGAAATGGACATACATACAGAGATACATACATACGCTCGAAAAACATTACCCTCCTTTCTTCGGCAGTCGGGTAATAAAAACAAACCTCTAACTCCTAAAAGTCAAGGATCCGTACATCATCAGCTCGGCTCACGGCTACCAGACGCAAATACCTAAATAGCTTCAAAAAAAACGTAATATTTAGGGTCTCATCACCAGACCCCGATTTAGTGACAATCGGTTAATAAATGACGGAGTTATGAGGTAACAAACAGAAAAATGTACGTACGTATTTGAGCTGTTGTGATGAAAGGTTTACAGATAAAATATTGTTATTTTCAATATATAGAGGTCCAATTTATTTTTCGAGTTACAAAAGGGAAAACATGTATCAAAATGGCTAATGGGGAGGGGACTCGTTTATTATTTCCACTAAAAAAGGATTAGAACTTCGAGTAATGGAGGTTTTGGAGCTTGAAGGGAAGGAAACACAAGTTTTTTTAGTTTGGGAGGTTTTCGACATATCGAGGTTCGATTTAAAAGGGTTCTAATATTGTGATTCATACAACAAGAATCAAATATCTTAAAAGTCATGATAGGTATGTGCATTATACAAATATTAAGGTCCCCACCATTATCAGGATATATAACAAATGACTTAACAGACCTACACTGGTTCCGAAATCGAGACAGCCATTTTCAAATCAGGTAGGAAGCTTGGACGGTCCAATGTTTTCCCCCAAAATTAAAGAAAATATTGAAAGAAGGAGTTACACAAGGGATCGGCGCCCACGCGCGAAATTAAAATAAAACTGACGGGCACATGAGTGACGGTGTGGCTTTTCCATTACGACCCTGTTAAATAAATTAAATTACTTTTAAATTCAAAGCACCTTATTACGCTCTAATAATAATACACGCATTACCAGCGTGTAATTAGTCCGAGTTAATTCGAAATTATGAACGAACAACGTGCGCTGTCATATCAAAACGAATTTGCATCAGATACGAATCGCAGAGGAAGTCGGACAATGCGGGATCTAAGACAAACCTCAGAGTGATGGGGCAACCGACGGAAGTATTACGATACGAGGCGCGCTCATTATTTGCTTATAAATGTATGTCATAACACATAATAATGTTTATGTATGTATTAACTCCGCGAATTGAATGTGTTGACTCATTAACTAAAAGTGTGTCAATGCGCCGAGTGACCGACGACGGCTTGGTAGTTCCGAATTTCCGATTCTGATGACGTGTGCTTATGTCCGATCAGAGATTTTGCTAGAGGCTCAGTGTTCGTCTGTTTGTTCATTTTCAGTTTTTTTTATTACTAGAGGCTCTAGGAAACTAGGGGCTCGTTTATATAAATGTATAACTTTTCACAGTAAAGTTCCACGAGGTATTACTGATATTATGCCTTTTCATAAGTTTAAAGCGCGGGGAAAAAGAGTTGTGAATAAAGGTTATTATAAAATCAACGATTATTTGAATGATGCCAATGCATGGTGTAAATTTGTAGACATTATAATATTCCCGGGGAATATTATAACTAGTAATGTCGTAATAGTAATTAAAAGTCAAAGTAATAGTAATATAATCAAACTCGCGATATGACTCAATTTCAAGCAGACGAAGTCGCAGGCAGGCACCAGCTAGTCAACTGATGAAAATTAGAAAAATAGATCATTCGAAAAAATCTTGATATCAGGAGGTGTACCGAATGCTACTCATCATTTTAGCCCAAAGACACCAGCTACTGGATATAAACCTCTTTAGTTCTTCCGCGGATCTTCATATTTCTGATTCGATTGCACAGAGAAACTTCGAATATAACTGTCTCCATTAGGTGACTTCGAGCATTCTCATGAGGATCATTGTAGAGGCCTCGTCTCAATTTCGTAGATCATCAAACGCTAGCCTTGAAACACTGCGATAGATGGGCCAAGCATAATGTGCTGTGTGGCTTTGTTAGCGTTGCGCAGCGTAGCTGGAAAAAGTCGATTGACTTTTTTCTGGAAGTTGGACTTATCGGAACTATTTATTCCAGGTAAACGTCTTCGTCAAGAGCTTCCAAACTTCACCGGAGTACACGAGGCGATATGACATAATTTCCGTCATATACATGTTGATTTTAAGAGGATTGTGAAGTAATCGTGCGCGGCGCGAGTAGGTATTTTCTAAAATGCTATCTGTTTCACACCGCTCGGCCTCCCGTCTGGCGTTTACACCACAAATACAACACGCGCAAATTCTCACGCACACTACGACAGCAGCGCGCGACTCCTCGGCGCGAGAACTCGAGATCATTATTTTACCGTTTGTAATGTTTTGCGTTGCTTAGGTATTCCTGACTGCCTTTCCGCTCGCAACTTTGCCTTCGTTATTTTCGTTTTTCGTGAGGGAATTTTGTTTTCCCGTATGAAAAATTATTTTATAACCTTATATTACTCAGTGATAATGTAGCATTCTATTAGTCAAATTTTTTTTTGAATCAGCCTTGTAGTTTTTAATAATAAAAAATATAATAAACAAAAATAGCTTTATTTCAAAAAATCATTTTAACAATAATTACGCCGAGACTTCCCAGTGAGCTAGTTTTTGAGTTTATTCATTACAAACAAAAATAGAAATCTGCTTTCTTTATAATATTTTAGTAGATAAGTTTCGTAAATTATTTCAGTATTCCTTTGAAATTTATAGTGTAGGCACTTACTTGGTATCCCTACCAAGTCCTACTTTATAGGACTGAGCTGTTATTTGTTATGAAAGTACCTATCTATCGTACATTTACCTGTCTAAACAAAATTACTTTTTGTAAGATGAGTGTTATACTGAATTAAAATGATTTTCATTTGAGATGTGAATCAATAATGGATCCTTTTATGAAAAAAATAAACGCTAAACATAAAATGACATTTACAATTGTTTAAACAAGAACAGACCTCTTGTTAACTTAAAAATAAATAACAAAAAATCTATTATTTTAGATAGATAAATTAATACTTTTACATACAAACTAAATAGGAGCGGGGATTTAAAAATGATAAAGTAATAATTATGCATCAAATAAAAAATACCTTTCATTTTTTTACACTAATCTTGGTTAGTTATACTAATAGTCTTAGAATTCTCATTTTTACCACCTCCGTGGTCTAGTGGTTGAGGCCACCGGATGTTGATCGGGAGGTCCGTCCGGCGGGGTTCGATTCGTCGGGTTCGTCCGGACTACAAAAACACTGAAAAGTTAGAAATAATATAAGAATAGGTACAGACAACATCACACATCATTATTGAAGACGGTGCCAAATTTTAAGACTTTCTAGGAGATCATCGTTTGGCACCGACTTCAATATAGAAATGTAATGTTGTCTGTACCTATTCTTACACTATTTTTAACTTTTCAGTGTTTTTGAAGTCAGTTTTTATTTTTTGTAAAATACTTTTTTTGTTTAACTTTTTAGTGAAAGAAACCCTAATTAAATTAGGTGACCTAGGGACCACCCTAGGAGTATACTCTACCGAATACAAGAATAATTTTGAAAATTGGCGGAGTAATCGCGTAACATACACACAAAACGGTTGACAGGGTTAGCGCAGAGGTCGAGCGATCGCCAACTACGCAACAGGTCGCAGGTTCGATTCCCGCACGGGACAGATGTTTTGTATGGCCTACAGAAATTTGTTCCGGTCTGGGCGTATGTGCATGTGATATTCTATGTTTGTAACTGCACCCACGACACAGGAGAAAACCCTAGTGTGGGGCGACGTTTTTGTAAAAAAAAACACGTTGGACGCACCTAAAAATTTAAGGATTTCCCTCCATTTTTATGGGATCCCATCATCAGATCCTAACTTTGGTAACCGTGGGACCACCATTGGAGTATAATCTTGAGAATACAAAAAGAATTTTGAAAATCGGTCTGCAATTGGCGGCGTAATCGCGTAACATTCACAAAAAAAAACATACGCATCGAATTGAGAAACTCCTTTTTTGAAGTCGGTTAAAAAATACCTATTATATGTAATCAGCTGCTTTAAATTTTATAGTTAAAATGAAAAAAAAAACTTCAAAACCGTACGAAGGGTGCCTTCTTCCCATATATGCCTACCCTGCCTACCCTACATACTCGTATATTATTTAGGTACTTTGTCGTTTGTATTTTTTATACAATCGTAGATTCCATAACGCGAGTAAAACATTAGAGGCCAGCTTTAGAGGAATAAAATTCAAAAAAATAATATTAAAAATAACGCTACTTGCATAGTCTATTACACGTTTTTAGCTGCTCCAACTTCATACATTGCATAACAAATACCTATCACAAGAAACAAAATACGAATTTATTTTAACAACTACTTACATAGTTACATTTTTTTCCTTTTTTGGTTTTGGGAATTTACAGTAAAGTTAACAAGCTGCTAACCCTTAAATAAGGAAATTTGTATTGAAATAAAATCTTTAAAATAAAACACTAAAATCAATAAACCTATTCAAAAAGATATTTACTTTTTCATGTATAAGGTATTTGTGAAGATTAATAGTTCCGACTTGAGTAATAACTTTCACTATTGATCGATATATCGATATTACTTTCTCCTCCCTAGGCGACAATAACTACGATAACATTATGTCACATCACTATCACTACATTGTACCCCTGCCCCCGCCCCGTATCGTGCGATAGAGAGAGTTGCAAGAAATGGTCGAAATTGCCTACAATTCCTGTTTGAAATATTGTTTCGGGCGATAACTGTTTTACCCCCCTAAACCTTTATGAAATTAGACGCTTTTGGTCTCATTAGATTCAGTACACCTTAATCTATGTTTATACGTTTTGCTTTTTTTGTAATTTAGTATAATTTAGTCAAAAAAAGACAATAATGCTCAAGGTAGTTTTTAAGTCGAAAATATAGATATTTAGATGCTAATAACTTATATTCTGAGCAATATTTCTTCAAAATCAAAACGTACAAACCTAGTTTTTCATTATATCTACAAGATTTCCAAAAATTATGAAAATTGGACTATGTTTAGAGGGAGAAAAGCGTTATCGCTTTTTGTATGAAAATTGACAGCTTCACAATCCTCTTAATGCCAATGGCATTCTCTACCAGTCAACCGGCATGGTGTGAGAGAATGTGTAGACGGTGTACGAATTAAACTTATTAACACAAATAAAATAGGTATACATAATAATAATTCTACATAAAGATTTCCTATATATATATAATTAAGATATACATACATAAATAACAACATACATTTAGATTTAATATTATATATATAGATATAATAAAATAATACTATAAATATATATAAATACTCATATATAATACTCACATATATAAATACTGATATATAAGACATATTATTTCAATATTAATATTCAGGAAAAATAAATTGACAAGCAGTCTGTAATAGAACCAAACATCCCCGAGTTGTTATTGTTAGGATAATCCGTAACTCTGTAGAAAGCTTTTTACACAATTTTTGTTTATCGTTTTTTGAATTTATTAAGAGTTAGGTAAGTCAAAAGTAACCTACCTCTTAATAAATTAAAAAAAATATCGATAGGAATCTTAGTGTAAAAGCGCGCTTATTGCCTTGAACGAGTTCCAAACTCTGTGAAACCTCGTCGAATAAGAAGCAAGTTTACTTTTGCTTCGATAATCACTCCTCATAAAAATCTATCTATTCCCATCTATAAACGCACGCACTCGCACAGCCGTAACCGCTAATGGTAGAAACGTGAAATTTGGACAGTTGTTTTAATTTAAAATGCGGACGCACACTAAGAAGGGATTATAAAAAAATTTACCCTAAAGGGATGAAATAGGTGTTGCAAGTTTGTATGGAAAAATATTTAAATTAGCGACGATTTTGATAAAACTTAAGATTCATGCTCTTAAACATATTTCATTGAACATGTGTTTCATGGTTTATTGAAATTCATTCCCCTAGGGTGCAAAAAAGGGGTAGAAAGTTTCTATGGAAAATATTTAAAGTCTGCTCCAATTTCTATGAAATTTATTATCCGGGCTTAAATAGGCTACAAAATTATTTTTCCTACGGGAAAATATACATTCCCACGGGAAAACAATAATAACGCGGGCGAAGCCGCAAGCTAGTTAAGTATATAATGCATGCGTATTTACGTACACTAGTAAATGTTTCGTACATACATTCGAGCGACGGAGCACCGCATACTTCAGAATCAGATCAGATGGCTTTAATTACACACTACACGCTATCGCCGCTTCGATCTTGATAGCTAGACAACGCTAACCGAGATTTATTAGATTAGTAACTTCATATAATGTTACATGAAAGTTTTATTATACGTATATTAATAAAAATACTCCAACCGAACAAGAATAATTTGTCCATGAGATGGACATCAAAGTATATAGTTACCTATGTCTTTATTTCTTTTGTTAGTGCAAAAGTATCTAACTACCGAATACCAGACAGAACGGTAATTACCTAAATTATCAGATATAGTATAAAAATTAACGACACGGTTAGCTTAGCGCAGAGGTCGAGTAATCGCCTACTGCGCAACTGATCGCGGGTTCGATTCCCGTACGGGACAAATGTCTTGTATGGCCTACAGAAATTTGTTCCAGTCTGGGCGTATGATGTGCATGTGATATTCTATGTTTGTAACTGCACCCACGACACAGGAGAAAATCCTAGTGTGGGGCGACGTTTTTTTTTCTTGGTTCTGAGTCATCGTATCTTCAGCTAGTTCGCACAAATGCGTTTTCCGCGGCGGCGGCATTGCGAACAAACATATGAAATGTTATAATTTCTATTCGTTTATATTTCTATTCGCTTGTGGCAACTAAAGGCCTCTACTTAAGTAACGTGTTTTTACTCGGACGGAACGGGACGGGAAATTTTGGAAATATCGTTTTATAGAAAATGTATCCGATAGTGTATACGTCACGGACACACGGACGGGACGGGAACGTGGCGCCCACGTGACGGAAAAAACATCGTCGGCGACGATGTTTAGCACGTCCCGCCTCGCACGTGCCCCGTCCCGTCCGTGGTTTCGCTGCGTATGCACACTCACTCCGCTCGCTTCAGATACCTTTATAGTGATGCCACAAGAATTGAAAATGTACGACGAAAAACTAATCGAGTGTGTACGTTCATATCCAGCTTTGTATAATTTTGCAGACGCAAAGTATTTAGACACGAAGCAAAAAAATTTTCTGTGGCGTAAAATTGCAGTCAAATTATCACTCACTGAAAACGATAAGTTTAATTTTTTACTGCATTCATAACTTTATTAATAATATTTTCGCACCACCTACTCAAGATTGATAAATTCTAGGTCATGTAAACTCAATGTGAAGTAACTCATTTCAAGCCTCTAAAAACAGGGATATAATATTATACTGAATTTCATTAATTTCTATTTGGAACATAAAAAATACTTAAATTTTGATAGAACCATCTTATATTGTTATGCGAAACAAATAATTTTTCAGATTTGACAACATAATTATGCTCGAAAATTTGTGAAATTCTTCTTGCTCTCTTGTTTGCCATGTAAGATGTACAGAAAATCTCCTTTTCCTCTTGGCAGCCATAGCTTTTTCGTCATCTAAAGCAATAGCAATTATAGCCAATTCTTCAAATGAAAAGTCCATCTTTCCTATTCACAACACTAGCACGTTAGTTACGAGCCACTGTCACGTTGCATATGCATTAAACTCCACGTCAGGGTTTTCTAAACCACGTCCCGTCTCCGTGCCGTCCTCGCTCCGTCCACGTTCTAAGTACGTTACGTATGCAGAGGCCTTTAGTAGCTCAAATACAATCTACACTAATATTATAAAGAGGAAAGATTTGATTGTTTGTTTGTTTTTCATGAAAGTTGGTATAGGGATAGTTCGAGACCAGGGGAAGGAATAGGGGTAATTTTCCTACGGGAAAAATGTGACGGGAAAAGTTTTCCTACGGGAAAAGTTAGTTATAATGCAAACAAAGTTGCATACGGCCAGCCAATGTGGTATATAATTCTGCATAAGTAAATCAAAAATATAGAGAACAGAGTCTCGCTCTGGTAATATAGGTAGTTACCGTTCTGTCTCGCAGTTCTTCGTATTTATATATCTATCGCAAAGCAGCGGTGTTTGCATTGTTGCCAGAACATGTTTGGTAACATGTCGCTCCCACTCCACGAAAACTTCTCAGAAAGAAGCACAAAATATGTGGCACCGACATTAATATATCAGAAACGTGATTCAACCTAGCAATAAAAAATACTTTTACTTCTATAGAGAAAACTATTGGATAGTGGAATCCGTTATTACTAGACCATTCCAAATATGTTTAAATAGGTAATTAAAGGTGCATTGCGATATAAGTGCGGCATGGTGTTTAATCAATATACACACGTATATTGTACGACGTTTTTCAACACACTTGTGAGGAAAAATACTTAGTAAACTGAATTGTTGGATTAAATAACACAAATCATTGTTAATTTGCAGACAAAACTAAATAACGGTATAAAAATAATCGTTTGAAAAATCAATGTAGTTCGTTGATGTCTTTGTGTAGTTTTTTTTTAATAACACTATAGCGACGATTAAGAACCAAGACCACTTATATACAAATAGGTGGTCTTGGTTCTTAACCGTCGATAACGCAAATAATTCACTTATATAGATCGAATAAATAAATATACTACATATACTCGTACATACGAATATTATAGTATTTGCGTTATTATACACTGAAAAAAAGAATCAGCTGAACTAGTTCGGTAACTCAAGAAATAAGCAAACTTTGGTTAAAAGATAACAAACTTTAATTAAAATATACAAAACTGTTTTTGTAAAACACCCAAAACTAGTTAGGTTAATTATTGTTTGGTAAGTAATAAAATAATGATTGGTATTTTTTAACAAAAAATATTTTGGTGAACTTGTTTGACTACAGCAACAAAACCAATTCCTAATTTACAGCATAACTATTTTGTTACTGTTCATCAATGTTTTTGATTATAATGTTATATAAAGTTTGTTTGTTGCGCGAAACGAAACGCCTAAGTAGTAGGCGAGGAAGAGAACAAACGCGCGCTCGGCCAGTCGGGCCGGTCGGTGTCTTGCGTTCGCTCGTTCGCCGCTAGGTTAGTTAGTTGAAAGTGTTTTCCTGGGGTTTTCGGTTTACTTTTATGGTATATGTAAAAAGTTTTCTCGTTGGAAAAAGATTTCACAATATGAACGAGTCTGAGCTTGCGGTAGCGGCCGCAGAACTTACAGCGACGGAGCCAAGTGTCATGGAGGTTTGAAATCGTGGGGCGTTGGTGTCAATGCATTGACAAGTTCAATCAAAGGTATGCTATCTGTAATACTGTTTGTTTTCAAAACACCATGTAGGTAGGTAATGCGTTGGGTAAGTATTACCAATCGGTTCGGGCTTCTGACTGGATCGTGGCTATCCCGACAGGATTTTCAAGTCGGGTTCAATTCAAAGGTCAAACGGTCGGAGTGTCAAGTTCAAACTGTTTATTTTATTGTGTGCTGGACTGAACCTAGGTAGATACTGTAGAGATCTGGGGTTACGGCGTAGCTACAAAAAACTATTGAAATCAACTTATCATTTAAGGAAATATTAACGACGCGACGGTCGACGAAAAGGTCGCCATAGTACTTACCTGCTTATGTTATGTTACCTAAGTATTATTTTTATGTTCCAGAACATAACATTGACCTGGAGACGTTTCAGATCTTAACAAATGATGACATTAAGGAGCTTGTTCCTGTAATCGGCCATAGAGTCAAACTGTTGACACAGTTGACAATGCTTAAAAATTTATTACTGAAGAATAGAACACAGTAAGTATAATATACTTTTATGAAATAAAATAAAACTGTTTTTTTATTTAATGCAATTTTATTTTTTTAAAGTATGAGACCAATTTTAATGATACAAAGAAGACTGATATGGCAGTACAGTACAATAACACAACAGTACAACAACAGTACAATATACTTGTACATACTTGACAATTCAGCAGTGTCAGATACAGAACAAAAGCGTGATGAAGTTATACCTGCTGCAGCTATGTCTGAGTGGACCATTCTCTAAATTTGGTACCATGGGTAGAAGTTAAAGGCACACTCTACAAACCCGGGGCAATTCTTATTGAAGACATCGGAAACCTAGGTGAAATTACGTTTATGATGACTAAAAATACTTTTATATGACAATGACAATGTTATTTTTGAATGTGTACGATTACGGACAGTTGATTTTTTATTTCACTTGCATAGTTTCGAAGTAGACACTCTAAAATCCTGTCATAACCTGAATAACTAACTTTCGAAGTAGACACTCCAAAATCCTGTTAATACTGTACTTAAATTTAAAAGAAATAAAACTATTATTTGATTTGAAATAGAATTTTATTTTAAATTGTCCTTAAATTTGATTATGAAATCATTAACCAACATATATTAGTAGGTTTATCACTGTGTGTGTTTATTGGCCTGTATTTTTATGCTTTTATTTAATGAAGGCTATTTTTGAAGAAAAGCGCTACTCTTTTGTCAAATAGCTATCACAAAATAAAAAGAGTAGAAAAATACAGGCCAACAAACACACACAGTGATAAACCTACTAATATTTTGGTTAAGAATTACAAAACTAGTTTTGCTTTAGATTACCAAACAGTTTTGTTACTAGTCAACAAACCAAGTACCTTAATAACAAGCAAAATATTTTTGTATCAGTAACCATTTGAAAAGCAATTAATTGAAAAACAAATTTGTTAACAGTAGATAACTGAACACCTGAAATAACTGGACACTACAGCTACCAACAGACGATGAGTTTGTTTAATTGATACAAAACATTTTTTTACTATTACAAAACATACCTTTAGGTATTCCTTAACAGTTTGGTAAAAAATAGTCAAATTGTTCAATTAATTATGATCAAATTGTTTTGCTTGTTAGCATCTCAACACACCGTAGCAAATTTCGGTTTTGTTATTAATAAGATATAGTTCGCAAGTCACTATTTTTTGGTAAATAATAACCAAAACTTGAGTTACTGTTAACCAAATTTTTTTTTCAGTGTAACACGCGCCTGTTATTTGAGCTGCTTTATGTATCTAAAACCGGTAAAAATGGATCCACATTACGAGCAAGTGTGTTGAAAATAAATTAACAAAGTAACCATTCAGGAACCACGGACAATAAAGATTACCCTTGGCAGTAGAACTATACGCAATAGGACCATGGGCGTTTATATTATGACCATCGCATAGCATTTAGCAATGTTGAAAAAACCAATTCAAGGTTTTTGCTTTCTTGATTTTTTAACCGACTTCAAAAAAAACCGGCCAAGCGCGAGTCGGACTCGCCCATGAAGGGTTCCGTAGGATTTATGACGTATTAAAAAAACTACTTACTAGATCTCGTTCAAACCAATTTTCGGTGGAAGTTTGCATGGTAATGTAGGTACATCATATATATTAAAAACCTCAATATGATTTTTGAAGACCTATACCCACACGTAGGTATGGGTTTGATAAAAAAAATGAGTTTCAGTTCTATGTATGGGGAACCCCCAAAATTTATTGCTTTTTTCTATTTACGTTTGAAAATCTTAATGCGGTTCACAGAATACATCTACTTACCAAGTTTCAACAGTGTAGTTCTTATAGTTTCGGAGAAAAGTGGCTGTGACATACGGACGGACAGACAGACAGACAGACAGACATGACGAATCTATAAGGGTTCCGTTTTTTGCCATTTGGCTATGGAACCCTAAAAAAGGAGGTTATCAATTCGACCCGTATGTATGTAATATTTCCAGAACTGCCCAGTTTTCGTATATGTTAGTCTATATCAGCGTCTGAACAAATGTGCCAAATTTCAAAAGTGTATGTATGTATGTTTTTATGTTTGTGTTCGCATATCCGGAACTACAAGTCCAATTTAAGTATTTTTTTTTGTTGTACTAGGTATTGTTCAACTTAGGGAATACTGCAAGTTTCATCAAAATCGGATAAGTAGTTTTTGAGATAGGGAATTTTAACCGACTTCAAAAAAACTAAAAACCGACTTCAAAAAAGTTAAAAACAATATAAGAATAGGCACAGACAACATGACACTTCTATATTGAAGTCGGTGACAAATTTTAAGATTTTCTAGGGGATCATCGTTTAGCACCGACTTCGTTATAGAAGTGTGATGTCTGTGCCTATTCATATATTATTTTTAACTTTTTTGAAGTCGGTTTTTTATACAACTAAGTTGGCTAACAAGCAAGCGGGCTGCTCACCTGATGCTAAGAGGCTAATACAGACGCCTATAATTACATATGGTTCCTGAGAGATTTGCAAATCCAACCTTCGACTGGGGCTCTATTTTTGAATCATTCGTCCAGCGTCGAGCGTTTTTCAAGCGACATCTGTGCTCGATTCCTATTCATTTTCGTTTTTCTTGCGATGTAAATCGATAGAACACTACGACGAAGATCAATATTGTTTTGATTTTCGTCGAAAACAAAACGAAAATCAGTAGAAATCAAACACTGACGAGCACTCGATGGCGGAAGAATGATTCAAAAATAGGGCCCCTGTACGTTGGCAGAATTTCACTGCCTGTCTTACTTATCTTTTTACCGGAACACTGCAATGGTAGCACCGCTGTTTGTCAGCAGAAATAAGTAAAATAAAATAAAAATTAGAATAGGTAGGGGAAAGGGGCCCAAAGCGGGCACCCTAAGGCAAAAGAGAAAATAAACACTAGCTTTATGGAAAACTTAATATACTTTTATCGTGATCAGATGGCAAATTTATAGTACTCGTAGTTTGACATTCCATTTCGAAGTTATTCATTTGTCTTATAAAAATAAAGTAGAAACCCAAATACGAAACCTTTACCTACACTTGCTCACTTTGCCCAGGAGGTGGTCTAAAGCGGGCACAGGCATACGGGCAAAACGGGCACAAGTAGGGCAAAGTCGGCATACAATAATTTTATTTTTTATCAATAAAAGTTGACCAATATATAGAAATATCTTTATTAAAACTCATAATAGGAATCATACTTTCTTTATTTTGTTCTAAATTAACAAAAAGAAACTGTACTTATAATCAAAAAAGGCTAATAAAACACACTGCATTTCAAATATATAATTTACTAGCTGTACCCGGCGTACTTTGTATCGCCATGTTTTTTTAACTGAATTACTGAAATGTTTGTTTAAATTATTGTATGTTTTATACTACACAAACCTTGTCCTAACAATAACGAATATATAAAACCAAGAATCATCCAATTTGGTGCAGTCGTTCGAAAGTTATGGGCGTACATACATTTCGAAGATCCATTTTTATTTATATAGATTAGTTCTAGCTCTTTGTCTGTATTAAGCATAGAAGTAAACCTTCCTATTTTTTTCTTGTGAGAACCTATTTTCAGATGCCACTGTAATGTTGCATATTTTGCATCCCTATTTTTATTGGATCTTTTAAATTAGTTATCTCTTAAATACCTAGCTTCTTCCACTGCAGTTTCACTGCAAGTACCTTGTTGTGTTTGTTTTTTAATATTTATTCTCCATCTGAATGTCAAATAATAAAAACTTTGTCTACGTGATAAGTTTATAACAATATTATATAGAAAATAAGTACATACTAAACATTTTAAAGTGTCATATTGCTGTATAGTATAGGGGGTAGGGGCATAGCGGTCATGCTCGCTTTGCCCTTCCCGCTTTGCCTTTTGCGCCATTTCACGTTTTGTAAAACCTAACCTTAAATATATGGTTATATGTTTCAAGCAAATATCTTCAAAACGTTGTAAAATAACACATTTCACTAGGCACAGAGTAATAATAACGTACTACACTCACAATAATCCAAAACCTTCTTTGTTTTGAATGAAAATGTAGATTTTTGTTTTTTTGTCGCGTACACTTTATACTATCACTCGGAGATAGGCACTCAATACTGCCGCGGCCTGAGGCGGGACGAGAGAGCCAACAAAACGCAAAACCGCGGTGAACTTATAACTGTGAATTTGAAAGGGGGTGCTCGCTTTAGGCTGGTGCTCGCTTTGGGCCCCCTTCCCCTACATACAGCATCACAGTTTTATATTGAAGTTGGTGCCAAAGTAACTAAGTAGGTAGGTACTTACCTATATTAATAATGTTCTTTTCATTACGTAGGACTTATTGCTTGGCACCTACTTCAATATAAAACTGTGATGTTATATGTATTCTAAAATTATTTATGACTTTTTGGTGTTTTTGAAGTCGGTTATATTTTTTTGAAAAAAAAAATTTTCAATCTTTTTAGTTTATATTACATGCGTTTTAGAATTTGAGCTAAGGCAAACACCAGAAAAACTTATAATTAAACGTCTTTCGCTCTAAACAGTATTGAAAGAAATGTTTCCGAACTCCTAACCTACCAGGAACCTTCCATCATCAGCTCAGTAACATGATTGCTGACTATCATGCAAATACCTGAACATCTTCAGCAAAAACATGAAACATGTTGGACATGCCTATGAAATTCCCTCCAAGTGTTTCCCTCATTTTCATTGGATCCCATCATCAGATCATGACATGGTGACAATGGGACCACCTCGGGAGTATACTCTTTCGATTACAAAAAGAACTTTGAAAATCGGTCCATAAATGGCGGAGTAATTGCGTAACATACACACAAAACATGTTGGAAACACCTTAAAATTTAAGGGTTTCCTCGATTTTCATGGGATTCCATCATCAGATCCTGACTTTGGTGACCATGGGACCACACTTAGAGTATACTCTATCGAACACAAAAAGAATTTTGAAAATCGGTCCACAACTGGCGGCGTAATCGCGTAACATACACACAAAAAAAAAACATACGCATCCTTTATTGAAATCGGTTAAAAATAGGAATACACGTGCATGCATATCTGGTAAAAACACAAATTGCCCGTTATAGTTCGAATCAACAACAAATAATCAAATCGAGTGATAATATTTTCTCGATGCTCCGTCATCATTAGGGTTGCCACTTTTTTCATCAAGTACATTGGATTTTAAAAATTTGAAAAAAAAGTTGTGTGTCAAAATAAAGTACTATTTATTCCACTTTGTTGTTATGCATAAAAATATATGTATATTTTTCGTTCCTACTTCTAGCAACTTTATTGCACTTAATATTATTTTAATTACACTCAATCAATCAAACAGAAGAAAATTTATAAAGACATTTGCCGTTAAGTTGCGTTCAAGAATGAGCATCTGGCGTTCCGTCCGTACTACGCAAACAATCTTACCATAAACTTTTTTTTGTATATTTAATGTTAAATGAATCCTAGAGAAATCAAATCGCACAAAATAAAGTATTTTCGCGTACTTTATCGTTGGCATAAAGTAAAGAGTACAATTACCAGAAACAACGTACAATAAAAGTACGGGTGTCAACCCTAGTCATCACAGTCAGTTTTTCTGCGCGTGTCATCTCTAAATTGACGAACGATGTCTATCTATATCTAGTTACGTAATGGTGGTACATAAAAGTCAAAGTCACGCATTGCCCGCCAATGGACGCCGGCCGCTCCATTGCACAATGCAATCTAGCGGTAATAACTATTAACACAGCGACATAATTATCAAGATCTTTGAAGAGAAACCAATAAAGACGAAACAGCAAAGTGAAGAGAATACAAATACCTATCTTTGACCGCGCTATGTGCCCGAACAACAGAACTGAGTGCGACACAGATAACTGCTGCTCGGAGCTACGAAAAGTACACAAAATATACGTTTCGTTTTCGTAGTTCCTTGTTTTCTCCGCTAAAACTGGATCGATTTAATTACATTTTGTATAAAAAGTTTAAAGACCGACTTTAGCTTCTATGTCTTGCTTTTATAAGCGATTTAAAAAAAAGAAGGGGTTCTCAATTCGATGCTTGTTTTTTAACCGATTTAAAAAAAAATTTACAAAAAAATAAAAACCGACTTCAAAATTTTTAACTTTTCAGTGTTTTTGAAGTCGGTTTTTATTTTTTGTAAAATATTTTTTATTTTTAACTTTTTAGTGAAAGAAAACCTAATATAATACCAGCTCACCTTATTAGGGTTTCCCTCGTTTTTCATGGGATCCCATCATCAGATCCTGAACTTGGTGACATTGAGACCATCCCAGGAGTATACTCTATCGAATACAAAAAGAATTTTGAAAATCGGTCAACAATTGGCGGAGTAATAGCGTAACTAAAAATTTAATGGTTTTCCTCGATTTTTATGGGATCCCATTATCAGATCCTAACTTTGGTGAGCATGGGACCACCCTTGGAATATCCTCTATCGAATACAAAACGAATGATCAAAATCGGTTCATCAATAATATTTTGCCCTTAGTAAATTTGTACATATCGCCCAGTAACGGTTAAAAAAGTGAAGAGAGAGACAGACCATAGAAGTAAAAGAAAAACCAGTTTCATAATAAATCTATGGCAATAATTCTTTTAGACGCAAAAACTATAAACCGTATAAACGACGAAGTTATCCGCGAACAAACATAAAAATTCGAATCGAATTAAGTAACCTCCTTTTTTCTTCGAAGTCGGTTAAAAAGGAGGAGGTTTCTCAATTCGACCGTATAATTATGTGCTTTTTTTCATGTTTATGTATGTTACTCGATTACTCCTGCGGTAGTATTACCACCAAGGTTAGGATCTTATGATAGAACCCCAAGAAAATCGACAGAAATCCTTCAATTTCATAAGCACTTTCAACGTGTTATACATGTTTTTTCCGCAACTATTCAGTATTTTCGTTTGGTAGTCATGAACTGAGTTGATGATGCGGAAGGATCCTTTAAGATTTAGAGTTAGAGGTTAGTTTTTAACCGACTTCTAAAAAAGCAGGAGGTTTTTCAATGCGACCGTATACTTATATGTTTTTTTTATGTTTGTTGCAGATAACTTCGTCGTTTATGAACCGATTTTGATGATTCTTTTTGTATTCGATAGAGGATACTTCAAGTGGTCCCATGGTCACCAAAGTTAGGATCTGATGATTGGATCCCATAAAAATCGAGGGAAACCCTTAAAGTTTTAGGTTTCCAACGTGTTTTGTGTGTATGTTAGTCACAAATAACACTTGACATTGTAAAGATTACTAAGAAACAAACTAGATGGCGCTGCACGTCATTACAACGCGGTTACGTTTACTGTCAGCTACTCTTATATATACTGTTCAAAGCATTGTTAGTTAACTCTGGTTTCCCTTCAAAACGTATAAATCTTTCGCCTTTTACTAAAGATTTCCGTGGAGGGGAACACTCAAATGAGTCTTTGACTATTTTTTGATGCTTCGCAACTATGCGGAGCTTATATATGATTATATGAACAAAGTAATCATTAATCTATGAGATCGGGTCTGTATGTATGTTTTTAAATTTTGTTTGCGTAGTTACTAGTTACGACGGTAAATTCTGGGTATTTTATTTGCTTAATTTGGACCATTCGCATTAATCTGCAAATAGAACGGGACTATTTGTGAAATAGAGGCCATTCGCAAAAGGGACATTATGGTATTAATTAATTTTTTTAGAATATCCCTTTCTCAATGCGTCCTTGCCTCAAGGCTCAAGATGTCCTTACTCGCAAAATATTTTTTAAACGTTAAACTGTACGCGATTACTCCGCCAATTATATAGACCGATTTTCAAAATTCCTTTTGTATTCGATAGAGTATACTCCTGGGGTGGTCCCAAGATCACTAAAGTCAGGATCTGATGATGGGATCTCATGAAAATCGAGGGATCCTTTCACTAAAAAGATTTCATTCACTAAAAAGTTTAAAATAAAAAATATTGTACAAAAAATAAACACCGACTTCAAAAACACTGAAAAGTTTGAAGTGTGTTTTTGAAGTCGGTTACTTGAAACGCTATCATTATATTCATTACCAAGACACGGAGCACATCGTACGGGTCGTTTTTCCATACAAATGTAGTCCCCTGTTTCCTTAGTTTGCCACCCGTACTTTATTATAAAGTATTGTACGTTATTTTGGGTAATTGTACTCTATACTTTATGTCAACGATAAAGTACGCGAAAATACTTTATTTTGTGCTACTTATTTGATTTCTCTAGGATTCATTTAACATTAAATACACAGAAAAAAAGTATATTGTAAGAATGTTTATTTCCGTAATACGGAACGACAGATTATGTAGAGGTCGCCAGAAGCTCATTTCTGGATGCAACTTAACCTCAAATGTCAACATTATCATGTCAAGGTCTTTTCTTCTGTTTTGTTTGATTGATTGAGTGTAGGTAATAAAAAAAATATTAAGTGCAATAAAGTTGCTAGAAGTAACGAAAAATATATATTTTAAAGCATAACAACAAAGTGGAATAAATAGTACTTACTTTATTTTGACATTGTGTACTTTTTTTTCAACCTTTAAAATCCAATGTACTTTATTTGAACAAAAAAAGGTGGCAACCCTATTAGTGGATCATGGCAATAGCTTCTATGTTTTCCAAAAAAATCAATGGCCACTATTAGCATGCCCGTATGTTTTCCTTTTTTATTATCTAAATTAATTATTAAACGGGATATAAACCTTCAAACACCTGAAAAATTGGCCTGATTTTTTGCTATATTTACATCTAGTACAAATTTGGCAAGATATAAAAACCAAAACATAGAAACACAGCCAAAGCCTTTCTTTAATTTTTAACACAACAAGTGATTAAATCTGTGGAGAAAACAGGGAACTACGAAACCTATGTTTTGTGTATTTTTTATAGGTAGTATTTTCGATCCGAGCTGCATTTGTTTTTATTGCGTACAGAACGATTGAGAGCACACAAAGCGACAGCAATACATTTTACCAAGGATGATTAAAGAAATGATTATTTTTCGTCTATGATTTTACAAATACCTTTCTCTCGACCTTAGTGTTTCCTCTTAAGATTAGCAGAATTAGGCCACAGGTCTACGATTCCCACCTGTTGAACCACTTCATATTTTAGGTCATAATTATTATACGATATTGGAATAATTTTACTATTCAGGCATAGTATAAAATAAGAATATAGTCATGCTAGCAGAAAAAAATGCTACTAGCGCCATCTCGCCGACGCGCGACGCGATATAAATTAAAAGCGTTGAAGTTCATACTCCAACCGGTAGGTGACGCTTCAAGAAACACATGCTTACTCAGTTCTTTCGCGTTCGCTTTCGCTATCGCTAGATTGTGCTACGTGAACTACACAGTTAAATGCTTCGCCGATAGATGGCACAATAAACTTTTTTGTTGATTTATCATGTGTACAGATTAGTCAACAAACGCGAGTATCAAGTTGGAAAATCTGTTTCTTTTATTACTTTACCAAATGAAGTAAGTACATACTATGCGACTGAACTAAGAATAGGACCGACTTGGCGCCATTTGTGAAGTCATAGCTGTCAATTTAAACCAGTTAAGTAGGGTGAGCAAAAAAAAGTTTTTCTTTAATAAAATTTATTTACTAAGATACTACTGCACCCATCCCCGATTTAAATTCCCTTTTTGTATTTCCCTGGTCCAAGGTTGCCTGGAAGAGATTGCTTATTAGCAATAAGGCCGCCGGTGTTGCAGATTTGTGCTGATTTAAAAATTTTCTGTTTCTATATTTTTGTGTGCAATAAAGTAAGTATTTATTATTATGATTAAATGAGAAAAACACAGAATTTTTTAAATATTTTTTTACTAAGAAATAAAAACATCAGATTTTTAATAATATTTATTTTTTAAGACTGAGCGAGAAAAAACATTAATCAGAATCAATGGAAATAAAAAAGGTCATGGTATGGTTTTTTACTTTAGATAATTAAATTAATAATAATAAAATATCTAAGACATTATCAAACAAAGTAAAATACACCGTTCTTGTCGAGAGTAAGTTTTTTTTGCAAACCGTACTTTTCAAGCAACATTTGACAGATGGAGGTCGTTGGCTTTCCTATTCTTATTTGAATCGCATTTGTAAAGTATGCAAGCTCATCCCTACATAAGAAGTGATCAGATCACTATCAACTAGTGTCCGACTGAAGTCTGTCCGTTTTCGGCTTCGGCGAAAATGAGGTGAAGGTTTTGCTTAAGCTGAAGGTTTCTCGCAATCTCCGAAATTTAATCCATGTAATTCCTATACTGTTTCGTTAGTAAATAATAGATCTTGGGTCTAAATTGACCACCCCTGATTTAGAAGAATAGACCCCCTTTTTTTAGGCGGGGGAATCTCTTTACGATTCAACAAGGGGCTGATAAGGCCGCCCCAAGGATATGCCATTGGACTCGGGTATAAACCCCAGATTACCTGGCTAAACCACCCTCCAGCAACTTCTACCTCCGTAGAGACACAATCGGGATCGGCGTTAGCCATTCCCATTCCCCGAGTGCGCCCCCTGCAGGGTAGGAGAAGAATAGACCCCCTGGTCGGCTTGTTTGACAAATCTAATCGGAAACTTCGGAAAGTCTTAAAAACGCGTGTCACGAAAAGCCAGATGAATCCAATCACGAACGTGGTCTCCAAACATCGTCGTCGCGTCTCTTTCACACGCAGGGAGCTTACGGACGTTCGAAAGAGAAAGCAGGGAGAAACTTTTGTTGTGCGCGCAGTGCAGTGCACGTTTTTGATGCTATTGTGGTTTTTGATACCGATTAAATAATTTTAGCGCGGAGTTCGTTCGTGCATGAGATTTGTCTCTGCATTTAAATTTTGGAGCAAATTGCGCAATACTGATTTTTGTGGGTAAAATTGAAAAAAAAAAACTTATAATAAGTAAGTACGTGTTTAGAAAATGTTTAGAGAGATTAATGGTGTTACTAAAAGTCGTTGCCTAAAATTATTTATGGTTTTCAACATGATACTGGTGTCGATTCAGAGACACAACTTAATTTAACTAAACTAATTTGACAGGATTAAAACTATCGCCATCTTTCTTTTTCTGTGAAGGATTAAAAGTGACGGCTTTATTTTTAGACCTGTCAAATTCTTTTAATTAGTTCAATTTAGTTTAATTTATTTGTGTGTCTGAATCGACACCAATGTCTATACTCTTATTGACAGAAATGAAATATCATTAACTTTAGATAACGTTTTGTAGTAATATCGTTAAGACTCAGGGAGACTTTTACGCCGTTAACAATTTCTATAGATGGAGCAAATTGTCTATATTGTTAGTAAATATTAGCATTGAGAATGTTTCCTTTTTGTAGCTTCGGTATAAGCCCGATTTTCAGTAAAAGTGCGACATCGCCCTCGTGTTGTGGGTTTTGGGAGTACCACGTACTCTATGGCTACAAAATGCAAAAAATAAATAAAAACTACTCAAAAACACACACAGAAAAAAAAATAGAAATGAAATCGAAAAAAATGTGATAATAAGGCTGTGTCGTTGTATTCGTCGGTATCGGTCAAAAACTGACCCGTTGCGGTCGACCAATCGGAGCGCTTATATTGCCATTCAACTGTTCAATGACGTGATAATGTGGCATTCTGATTGGTCGATCGTAGCGGTTCAGTTTCGATTCAGCTGTAACTTATCAGTAGAATTGGGCCTCTGATGGTGAAAAGATGTTTTGGAGCATGATTCTTTGCGAATAAATAAATTTGTATTTAAACTAATAGTTATTTTAATATATTTAGAAAAATAAAACATAATAAAACTCTACAAAAAAAATATAAATTACCTACTCTACCGAAAAAGATGCTACAATAGTTTTGTTAAAAGTGTCACTAACAATTAATAATAGTTATTAGTTCATTTATTAGTAAAATGTGGGAAATATAGAATAAGTGTCTTTTGTTCGGTCGGTTGGTTTGGTATACAATTAATATGTTAAAAAATAATTTAATTCTTTTTGCAGATTCATTAATTCAGCCAGATCGTGGAAAACAGGAGTTATGTGATTTATTGAATACAATAGAAGTAAAAACGAATATGAAAAAATTATAACCGCTCCATTAAAACTTCTTACTTTAAGTATTTATTAAGAAAGTTGACATGAGATTTTTTTTAAATTCAGTTATATTTGGGTCACTTCTGATGACGTTGAAACAGTTTTTTTTTATTTTGAAAATTATTACAACTACAGGTTCAAATCTAATAGGTATAAGGTGTTTTAAATAATAGTGATGATATTAAAGAGGTTAAGACCATCAACTTTTACCATATGACCAACTCTGAAATAACGAAACAATCTAGGTACTCCATACTCCATTTCTCCATTCATTTTTAATGTTGAACAATACGGTAGATTTTTACAGTATATGAAACAAGGATTTTTTTTTAAATTCAACCATTTATACATCCACAAGATATAAATTTAAAATAAACCACAATACTTTCAGGATTTTTGTTTACGACTTAGTGAACATTCACGCGCAGTCATAAATGATTGATGCTGAAAACACTAATAGATCATCGTTTATTTTAATGCCCAACAATACAGAGAGTTAATGGCACGTCATATTTCACTCGCTGGTAATAAGGCCATACTTGGCAAGGTCTCCAAAATAGAGAACATGCAATATTTTTATTTTTGCGTTTATTGTAAAGAATCCTATGTAGAATAGATCACAAGTGTGTTAAAAATTAAAATAATAAATTTTATTGCAATAAAATGCAGTCTGAAACAGTTTCAAATTTCGCGCTAAAACGGGCCTACAGTTCTGATGACGTCACTGCTCTCTGTCATCCATTTGTCGTTAACATTATCAATTCAAATATCACAGGGAAAGTTTTCATTGGTTTCAAATTACTTATTTTAAATGGACTATCCATTACTTTAGGATTATATGATCTGTGCTTTAGGTAAAATATAAGATAGTGAGAACAATGCAATTATTGCTCTGAAAAGAAAGGCGTGTGGATTCATGTTTTATACCAATGTGTACATCAACTTTAAAGAAGTCCCCAAATAAATTGTTTTTAACTGGACCTTCTGATCCAAAGATGAAAAAAATGATTGTAACACGCTATTTTTTTTTTTTGTACTTTATGCTCTTAATGAAACACAAAAGCTTAACTGTGATTTAATACTAAACCTACCGTAGAAGTTTAGTTCCTTTCATTTCTGCACTCGAAACTCAGCACTTTCAACAAAAAAGTTACTACCATGGTAGGTTTCTGGGGTCTATTTTTAACCGACTTCAAAAAAGGAGGAGGTTCTCAATTCGATACGTATGTTTTTTTTTGTGTGTATGTTACGCGATTACGCCGCCAGTTGTGGACCGATTTTCAAAATTCTTTTTGTGTTCGATAGAGTATACTCTAAGGGTGGTCCCATGGTCACCAAAGTCAGGATCTGACGATGGGATGCCATGAAAATCGAGGAAAACCCTTAAATTTTAAGGTGTTTCCGACGTGTTTTGTGTGTATGTTACACGATTACTCCGCCAATTGTGGACCGATTTTCAATTTTTTTTTGTATTCGATAGAGGGGTAGGGTGGTCCCAAGGTCACCAAAGTCAGGATTTGATGATGGGATCCCATGAAAATCGAGGGAAACGCTAATTTAATACCGGTAAGTCGGTGCCAAATTTTAAGACTTTCTAGGAGATCATCGTTTGGCACCGACTTCAATATAGAAGTGAAGTTATTTTTAACTTTTCGTTGTTTTTGAAGTCGGTTTTTATTTTTTGTAAAATATTTTTATACAACCTACTAACATTTTTTTACAGTATTTAATTTTCGTAAAAATAATGTTTACCTATACATCTGACGGGACATAAAACACGAGTGACGTCACTAGTCGCTGATTGGTAGATCAAGATACGTTCCGTTTCGCGTATTTTACATCCGCAATTTTTCATGAAAAATAGTATTAACTAAAATAAAAACGTTGCCATCATTCATATTTTACGTTTTTATAACATTTTAATTACAAATCGTTCATAAATATTACATTTGCATCTTCTCTATTAGCACAGAATAAAAAATAGTACTAAAGCAGGCCCTACTTACACCATAATTATACCAATTTAGTTTCAAATTCCTGAACTCCGTGTTTATATTGACGATGGGATGTCACAAAAAAATGGAATTTTTTATCATGATGTAGTTAAAAATATAAAGAAGAAATCCTTAATAATTTTAAGCTTTGAATTATTCGTGAGATTAACAGAAAGTAAATGTGGACAGTTTTCTGATAACTATAAGTTTAATCTTGGCTGCTATTAAAATTACTGAAAAATTTGAGCTTAGATTCAAACTATCAAAAGTTTTAAAGCGACTTCGACTTTAAAATATTAATAGCAGTGTTGTATTCCAACAATTAGAACAGGCGAGATTATTGAGGAACGAAGTAAATGATTCTCGGTAACTTCAAATTCTAATTTAACATCATGTGAAACATATTATTTTAAAAGCTGTTGTTGTGTTGCCAATATGTATATAATTGCAGACGCAGACAAACAACAGACTTGCCTATATGTATGTATCTGTATATAACTTGTATATAATTATGGACATGGTAAACAGCAACAACTGTGATTGTTCTCGTTTATCTTTCTCACCCCCAGAACGGTCGAATCACATATTCAATAGGCTATATGAATGAAAAAAAAATTGCTTTAATAGAAGCTCATTCATATAATAAACAGAAAGAAAAAATTGGTTTTCGAATAACTATAAAGCAACCAAGATATAAAGTATTAAAGATTTGTCTCCATCTCTTTCTAGCAAAACGGCAATTCACATGGAGTTTATATGGCCGTACTAAACAATGACGTCACGGTTGATGTCGGATCTCTCTGTCTAATCACTTCCTAACTAACAGCTTAAAATGCTTGTATCTAATGTATTTCTAAGCCGTTTTTAATTCTAATTTCACACGATTGCATCTTTTTCTACGGTATTTTAATATTTTATGACGAGACGTGAAAATTAGAATTCAATCATCATCCCAATTATCGTTCAATCTGAATGATTTCAGTCAATTATTTTAGTGTAAGTATATATTTTTATTTATTTATAAATAGATAGCCTAGACGACTCCATTCCACTTGACAGTAAGTGGAAGTGGAATCCAAATTGGAAGATAGTGCAGGAAAGAGAATACACGCCACACTATATAGCCACATTCCCCTTGCTCACCTGCAAGTTTGTTTCTTACGCCTCTTTTAACGGACCCGGGATTGTAACAAGGAGGTACACGTGTGCTGACAGAGAGTACTATTTTCTATTTGTGCATTCCAGAAATGAGTTGCCAAATTTATTAGTTCGTGTTGAAACGGTATTATCGGCAAGTTAATTTTTCATTGATAGTGGTGCAGTGTGATAGTGAACACATAGATATTTGAAATATTTTTCAACATCATGAGAATCAAGCGGTAAGAGTTCTAAATATAAAATGACTTATAATTAACTTGCAAATTGTTTTAAGTGCGCACGCCACTTAAAACAATTTGCAACTTTCCAAATTTAATTATGTGTAATGATATTAATTGAATATTCATTCAAAAACGAGTTGGACCTAGAACAATTTTAACAATTTTTCAAAGTCGGAACATTATTCAATTACACATTTTTTAGGTACATATTTAATTGCAGTAAATGTTATTTCTATGAATGGAAATTTAATTATTTATTTATTTGCTTATCACGTGTTTCACATTAGTCTACAGAGAGACTACGGTCAATTTCATTAATCAGAACGTTACATCATGCTACTTAAGATTGTCCTAAGCTAAGTCAAGGTTAGTGAAATGGGTCATAAGTCTAAACAATTCAACAAATCTCAGCAAACTCCAAATCGTGGAGCTTCGAAGCTTTCAAGATTAATATCACGGCATCCGAACACGATACCGTTATTCCGGTATCGAGTTTGGAAGTCAGATTAAACTGCAACAACAAACAAGATCATTGATTCTAGAGGATCGACCGCTATTTTGAAAGATTGTCAGATCCTGACTTGGTACTCACAAAAAGAAAATGAACGACAACAACAGCTAACCCCGAATATAAGTAATTCAGTACAAAAGAAAAAAAACTCTACTTTTAATTACCAACGATAAAGCAGAACAAATACAAAAGAATTTTCTTTTAGATTTGCTAAAACAATTAGTAAACAAATCTCCATAAACAAACAATGCTGTCACCTCACCTCACCTGTCGTCAACAATAATATTACCTAAAGGCCTACAGTGACTAAAACACACCACACGCAAGATACAACGTATAAACGCACAAGGCGAAAGCAAATCGAGCTATCTGCAGCAAGAAAATAGTTTCTGACTTTTTACTATAAGGAATAGATACATCGCAACGAATAAAATGTACATTCACTGCAATGGGGAAAGTCAAGCTCTCATATCAATGTGATGACCATCACGTAGACACATTTCCCGCTCAATCACGTTCCAAACGCCCGATTACATCGCACCTTAACTGCTATCAGACGACATAATTGTTAGCTTTATTTTGTAAAAAAAAACATATCGCAACATTGATTAAATTGTGAGAAAAATCCAATTATATTCGACCAGACAGATCGGAACCGGCACCAATGGCCGTCGAAGCAGCTCACTCGTTCAAAACCGAAGCGCGTAGACGCACGCGCCGATGAAAGTACCGGAACGTTGGCTTTCTATCGCGTCATTTTGAATTCAGAACGATCTAAAAAGAAACAACGGGAACAGTTTAAAAAATATACAAACTATTCCATCGTCCCAAATGCGAAAAGATTGAGTAACGTTACGTTTTAAAGCGACAGACGTCAGAAATAACGAAAGTGATACTGTATTCTAGTGCATACCTAGCTCAGTGATTTTTGAGTGTTCTCCGCATTAAGGATTATTTTGCATTACATGTTGGATTCTGACGACTGAACAATGGATCCGAGGTAATTTGTCCAGACACAGTACGGTCTCATTGCTATTGATGTCACACATTAAAATGTTATCTACATTATTCCTATCGTTGCAAGGCAGTGTATCAAAATTGAGCAAAATTTCGTGTCGTTAGATTGATTTAACACAAAAGAGATACTCGTATATTCGTGCATTAAAACAATAAAATGTTAGTTTGTAATCAAGGCACAATAAGAATAATATTAATAAGTTTTCGAAAACTTGTGAGAATCATCGAAAAGAAGATTTGGACCGTTCTATACACGGTGTTTCATAATAACCAATAAATAATCAATTCTTTATCGAAAACTAATTATTAAATTGTGTTTACCCGTAATGTCATTCAACCCAAAATTTTCATGTAAATCATAGACATGATGATGATACTATAATATACAAGAAAATTTTAGGTTGAATGACATTACGTGTAAACACATTTTAATAATTAGTTTTAGATAAGGCATTGATTTATTTGTTGATTATTATGAAACACCGTGTATATCCTCAATAACTACAATAATAAAATCCGTTCCTTCAAAATTTTATCATTTCGATGGAGTCTTACTGTGTAACCATAGTGGTGACACTTTATACACTGTTTGACATTTTCATTGACAATTCCACGTTATCATGATCAGTCCTACGATTAACAAAACTAAATGAAATCAAAGGAACAAACGAATCGTCTAGAAAGTCATTATCTACAACCCTGGATCGTGAGAGACACGTTTCCTGATCCACCGGCCCCACGAGATTCCGGTCTTGTCCTATGACGACCACTTTTACTCGTACGCCTCTCCTTGTCTACTAGTCTCTGTCGGCCGTTTGGTTCGAAACTTCCTACTCTAACTTTGTTACAATTCATAGTGACATTACTAGCCATAATCAATATAATATAATCAATGTTACCAATTAACTGCTGTAAATAGTCTTAAGGATTTCTTTGCATGTTTCACTACAATTGATAAAACACCATCAGTTAGAATTTACGAAGATAGAACAGATATATGATACTTTTGATACATTACAAATAACTACTCAATCATTTATTAATTATTTCGTATCATAATCTATTCAGTGATATAAGACTTAGACAATAACAGCGGTTAAACTTTACCTAATATCTAGGATACATTGAGCTCCGCTAATAAATAGGTATATGGATGAAGTAAAGTCATAGAATATAGAAGCAAAATGATTGATCACAATCAACAATTTAGGATAGAAAAAAAACTTGTTTGAATTGTCACGTAAAAGACTGTAACAATTTTAATAAATCATTAACACATTTATATAAAATAAACATTAAACATGAGGTCATACGTGACATACTGACCGATCACACGACGATTTCTAATACTGATGTCAAAATACTCAATTGGTATTCTATGACGGCGTTGGCATTCAGCAAATGTTTTAAGTAACGGCAGCGGTTTGAGAGACACATTAAAGACCTAAATAAGAATTAATAAGACTAAAATCTAAGTGAAATATGTGTACTATAGCATTTCCTAAATAAACACTTTTGTCAATCTAAATGCAACTCGTTTGTAAACATGGACAACAAAACTGAACACAACAGAGGCTTATTTATAAAAGTATTAAGGTCAAAATAACTTTTAAAGTGTAAGAAACATTTGCCACATACTAATAAAAAGCATTAAGAAGCCGAACCTACCACATAAGCGTGCGCATTATATTTCTTAACGATCTTGCATTATCATCCTTAGAGAGGAACAGCATTTCGCACAACGCAATAGGTCATGTGTGGGACTCCACTGCAGAAGAGGGGAACTATCCAATTAAACTTCTTTAAACCATTGAAGGCTAGTCAATTCAATAATTAGGACCAATCACGTTTTTTCAACTACGTGTAATACATTCAAATGCATTCGAACAATTTCAAAAATCGGACGAATGCTACTGTCGTTGATTTATTTCAACATAATTGTATGCTTTTCAAATACCATTTCAAATTGAGTAACATTGTCACTAATAATTAGTGATTAATGATTAGTTATTAAAACCTAAGGGCAACGAGTTTTGACGTTTAGGAAATACTTAATTACTACGATTTTTTATATATTTCAATTGGTTAAATAAAAACAGACGGGGATGCTTCAAAGTCGTCGAATGATGCGTCGAAAGGTTCATCTTCTTCTACTTATTTAATCCTGATTTGTTACATCACACAAAATCACTGTTATCAAATGATATTAGAGGTCATCTTATAAATATCATTCGTTATAGATGTAAAATGGGTAACATAAGAGAGACTGCAGCCCCAACTAAGTCACGATCTATTATACATTCCGTTGCTGTGCTATTAACAAAAACTTAAACTCTAGCCAATGTAATTGCATTTTTATACAAAAAACAAATTTTTGATCATGAATTAATTATTAGGTACCTAATTGTATTCAATTGTTATATCTCACTATTACCGTCACTCAAGTCATTATGCTTTAAGCTTTTGTAAAGCCCATTCGTGCCATGCACAAATTTGCTTTACAAATGAGTCTCTTTTGTCATACTATGCGTGTGGAATCCATTCGATGTATCTATGTCTCTAGCAATAGCTATATCGAAAGGATTCCACACTAATAATAATTTCGATTATAAGGGGTACAATACTCTTCAGGTACAATATTATACAAAATTTATACGCATCTATCTAAAGTTGCTCTATCAATAGACATAGGTTTAAAAGTTGTAGAAATTATCGAGACAGGTTCATGACACAGAGAAAACCATCATAGTCAAGAGCATGGTAGCTAACAATAAAAAAAAACTTTATCATTGACTGCGAGAAAATAATTACTCTGTGATTATGAATCAAATTTTAATATGGGTAATACTCGTACATAAAAGAACAACAGTAAACAAAAGAACTAGAAATTAATTGTAAAATTAGAACAGTTTTTGAAACTTAGTTTTTACGTTTTGGTGGTTTTCAGTACGTTTTTATAGCGAGAGTGTGTAAACTCTTTGCACGTTTTCCTTTTTTCTTACTACAATTCGTATATTCGCGCATGTTCCAAATTATTTTTTTTTATTCTCTCGAGACAGGTTCATGACGTTGTGCTATATTGTGTATTTTTCAGAGAAAACCATCATAGTCAACAGCATGGTAGCTAACAATAAAAAAACTCTTTATCATTGACTGCGTGAAAATAATTACTCTTTTGTGAAACAAAGAGCGTTTTATTCACTGTTTTTGAAGAATAGCGCGCCCTTTGTCGAGTGTCAATGGTAAAAAAGACTATAAACCACACTTTTCAATGAATAAACAGCATCTTCTAAGCGGGTGTATAAATATAGAAAATGAGAGTTATCATAATTCGGTAGTTACGCCACTATGCTCATACACACTCGCTAACCGTTGAGCAAACCAAGATGTTCAGCTTTCTAAGATCGTCAGGCGCGGCGTCTATCAACGAGGTACTACCTACTTCCTTCATCAAACTTGTTACGACAATAGGCTTTATGGCCTGGTCATAAAGACTGACCAAGACAAGAGAGTTGGTCTGCGGATCGCACGTAAGCATTTGAATTAATGCCACTGTCCCGGTTGTAAACTCGACCCAAATAAATATCGCAATTGATTCGGTGGTGAATTAATTAGGTGGTGACACTAGACATGTTTGAAGGCACGTCCCATCGACATACAGAATAAAACTATATTAATTACATAATATAATTACATGACGGGCTCGGACTAGAAGTTAACGACGAGTAACACAAAACGCCACGTAAACACTAGAATGATTTAGATATTGTAAAAAGGAAGTCGAATGTCCAGTTGAAGAACGCCATAGTCATAGTTAAGTAAAAAACAACGTTCGTCAAGAAGAATTGAAGATATTTCATTGTTAAAGAAGCAATTAGTGGTAGTCTTATGTCATCGAATATTTCTTATGTAAAAGTTGAAAATCAGTTGACAGTTGATTTTATGACTATGATCTTGTTTTAACTATCTATCATGATGATCTATTAGTAAATGTTATAATAAATTAATCGAAACCAAGCAAAGGTAGATGAAAACTGTAAATCTTCTAAAATCTTAATATTTTCAAGAGCAAGGATTTTAACACTGTAAATTTATCAAAAATCAGATTAACAATATATTTTTTTCCTAATGTAATTTCTATATTTCATACACATTTTTTAACATTTTTACTCCTATTTTCTACATTAATCAGCAAGTAATAATAAGTAAATACCGGTAATAGCAATTTCACATTTTTTTCTAATTCGTTACGTTGAAGTTAGTAGGTAAGCTGAAACGGAGAACCTAGCTAGCTGTCATTGCAAAACTGATGCTAAAAGCAAGGCGACCTCAGCAACATTCACGACCTATGATACAGTACACGAAATGATTTAGCAACCACCGTACGCAGTTAGCCTTCTTAGGTTCTTCACATGCGGTAACATTTCTCATTGGATTATGTAAACCCTCAAATCTGAATATGCCACGCAACAATATATTTGACCATGTCCTATTTTTTGTGACACCTGAGTATAGTATTGTCTGTGTGTCCATCACCAAACAAATTAAATCATCCTCATAAGCACACTACACTGTGCATGAGCTTCCTCCATGTGGGTTTGTGCGGTCTACCACCACGCCTCGTTCAGCGCATGCTGGTGTGATCCACATAATATCAATGACGTTACATAACGCTTACAAGATTGTTTATTATGGCACCTATTTGATACAGCATAAAAATCTACCATAAAAAATTAGGCAATCGAATCCGATCCATCAAATCATCTGTAATTTGTGTGTTATTATTGTAAATGTGGGTTTTAAATTAACGGTTTACCCTGACATTTGCCAAGTTTAACTTGACACGACCCCACTTTTCGTTACACGAACGCGCCTAGTAGTCCCAGATACCAGTAATCACATCAAAGTTAATAACACCAATTAACTTTTATCGACAAAACCTTGTATTATTTATAGGCAGATACAGACAGTTACCTTTCCTTTTATACTTTTTCTTTCAATGTTGTTAATACGTCAAAACTTTCGCGGTGTGTTACTCCTCAAACTTTTAATCTAAGTAAGGTGCTTGGTTAATAATCTTTGACAGTGCGCAACTAAAACGGAGCATCACACACTTGATCTCCTTGATGCGATGCACGTATTTATCGCACCAGCATTTCTCCAGAAGAATATTGATTGGTGATTTGAATGCGAAACGGCCTGTGCCTCGTAACTGCCGGTAGCATGCTAAACGCACGATGGTTATTCAAACCGGCTGCGTGGCGACATTAATGGTGGTGTTTCGTGATATCAGGTTGTTAGCAGGCAGTTTAGGTGTTTTGTAACTACCATTCCCTTTTAAAGGCGGTGTGTCTGTTTATTCTTCTGGTCCAGCGGTCAATCGTCATTAAACATTATTTTTAAAGATAAATTATTTTCCTAATGTTATTTTGTTTTCATAATGAAGGTATCTTCACAAAGTGTCTTTTAATCCTGAGGAAGATACACACAACACTCATGTGCCTATTTGCAGTATTTTGATTTTAAACAGTTTAAAGAATTAAGATTGCAATAGAATAAAAGCACGATCTAACAATCGTGTCCTTCTGAAGTAAATAATTAGCAAATATAGATTGTTGTCATATTTATCCTGATTTCATTAGAAAAATAACCATCGCCTAAAATTCTAGGAACTAGATAACTGATTGGACTCAAGATAGGGGAAAAATATTGATAAGATATAAGTATCTAATATTATATTAAACACTCATAGATTGACTGAGTTATACTAAACTCTTCTTCTTGTCTCTTAGTTTAGAGGTAATCGAAAAAAAAGAATGTAAATGACGCTACTAACGGAAGGAGAAACGAATGAAATCAATGAGAACCCATTAATTAACAACCAGGAACTGCACTTGGAGTTGGCATGTGGCCCACAAAAGGCAATCTTCTTAAGATAGTGAAAAATATTCGCAAAAGGATGATCATAGAACAAGTTTTTAAAGTTTAGAAATAAACATTTTTCTGAATAAGATTCACACGTAGATATATTAAAACTCGTTCAAGCGGTAGGAGACTTAAGTCTTCTAAGTTGAAACGAATACCTACCTAAATAAGAACAATGAGGAATATTAAATTAAGCAACGGCAGCTTTGACATAGTTAAATACACAAATTGAATACAAGAGTAACTGAAACCTGAGAGAAACTATCGATCAAACACTTGACCTCTTTGCTGTTCGAATTCATGGGAAAGGGCGTGCAAGCTCTCCAACAAAAAGGCCAAGTCAGCTGCAGAGTTGTTGGCCGCGCTCCAAAATGTTGGACGATCGTGTCCAAGTAAACCAGTTTCTCGGAGAATATAATTTTTAATCTCGCATTCCGTAGGAAAAAAATGTACGGAGTAACGGCAATGAAATAACAGATGTCTAACCAAAAATTAAGAAAAGCTACAACGTATGTAACGATTTAATTTAAGAAATTAAAATTATTGATACGAATATTAAATTTAGACACAGATTATCAAACCGTCAAAGATTATTCAAACAGTAATATTTTTCATTTTGTATTTGAAGTAAATATGAATGATATCAATAAATTATTAATATTTCATCATCGTCATCATCATTTCAACCAAGAGACGCCCACTGTTGGGCATAGGGGAGGCCTATGCCCAACAGTGGGCGTCTCTTGGGACCTCCAAACCGATCGGTCCTGCGCCTCCCGCATCCAGCTGCTTCCCGCTGGATATTAAATATAAAATTTAATATTAATAAAAAAATCGTTTAACAGATATAAAATTAACACAGCTAACAATCGCATTGACGAAGTAAATATAAAACGAAAAGCGAAAATCTTTCCTGCAAATATTGACGCGACAACACGACCGCTACAGACAGTAATTAAACTTCAAGGGTTTTCGAATGAAAGCAGTTATTTGCTCAAGAAGCAGAGTGGACCGTGTCCATTTTATCTGGCCCTCTCTTGGAAAGGTCAGCAAGTTTTGACAAAAACGATGTTCCTCCAAATAAGGACTATATAATTGATGAATGATCACCCTTGAACTCTTGCAAATAAAACAGTCGCTTTAAGTACATTTCGATCATGTATATATATTATATTGTACGAATCATCTAGCGTCCATTTTTCCAATATTTCATCGACAAAAAGAGATATTATATTACTTTTATCTAAATTTAATAAGAAATGAATGGTTTTTTTATGAACATAACATTAGTTTTTCAATATTGAATATAACTTTGTCAGTAATTTTTTTGACGATAGACACATTTCAAATTGTGCCGTCATCATTTTTGATGTAAATGGTAAAATTACAAACTTTTTCTCAATAAAACCTTATCGTCGTCCAGAAAGTTACATCTACATTTTACACATCGCAGACGTCGTGACCGCTTCAGAATCGTGTTGAGACTGTGATAAAAGGACAATTGTTTTCTAATAATGGCTTATTGAGAAAATCCACCAATCAAGTACACGCACTACAAAAAAGCTTTAAGCCACAACGTCAACAGCAACATTGACAAAAGGCTAGATCGCTAGCAAAAAGTTTTTAAAAGGGTTCCTTTGTCTTGTTCACGGACGGCTGGAGCTGGATGCATTCACTCGATCCACTATCTGCAGACGACTGCAGTAAGTAGGCAAACATACAGTAACATTCAACCGTAATCATACAATTTGTGCTATTTGCGAGCAGTCTCGTAATAGATCGCAATCTTACAATTTACGGTTTTCTTTTAAAGATTACCAGTCTACGCCGATCCACTATCCAGTTTATCGATATTATTATTTGTATGTTTTGTATTTGAGTACATGTGATGGATTACCCCCAATTTCTTCATGTAAATGTAGCAAATTGTGAAAGAATCCTATCAGGTGAGAAATATTAACAAAAAATAATAGAATAAGATAATGAAAAATTAACAACACATTTGGCATGAGGTCTAAAGAGCAATCACCTCTCGATGAACATATAAGATTTAGAAGGGATCGAGTCAAAATTGAAATATGTAGTTTCGTAACAGATTTCGTCTCTTTATCTCTATATCCACTGATTAGTGGATTTTCTTAGGTCCCATTCGTTGGAATTGTTCCGAAATAGTACTACAATGTAAAAATGAATAAACTTCATATGATAATGATGGATTGTTACGATATCGATAAAATTTATAATATTAAGATAACAAAATTTTCCTTGCTACGAATCTATCTTGCTAGGAGTGAAGAAGAAAATTTAAACAACAAAATCTCGGCAAACACAATATCGTCGTAAGTTTAAAAATTACAAAACAACTACCAACTGCAAACGGATCATGTTAGTTATCCAATTAGTAATAATGTATTTATTTGTAATTCAACTTTCTCCTTATATAAACGATATTATGTTAGTATCATAAAGACAGAATATTTATGCCTCTCACTTTACTTCAGTTTGACTCAGTGGTTTCATGCTTTCAGTTAGTTCCTATCAAAAGAATTGCGAATGTTCTTTACTGTCTTTTTATTGAATTTAGAATAAATAATTTGATTTGTAGGTATGTGCAATGAGCAAAAATTTATTTTAATTGAAGTAATCGTTATATTGTGAAGGACGATTAATTGTAATTAAAGCTGTTACTGCCAAAATCAAAATTTAAAAATATACATTATTTTATAAATTTGGAATAATGAATGATAAGCAACAAGTAAGTTTAGACAAATAAACATATAGTTTGTGCAACTATATTTGAGGAAACAAATTCTTCGAATAACTTCATATATTACAAATGCACTTCTGATATTTAAAGGTTTATTGTAGCGTTTCATGGAAAATTGTAATACAAAATAGTTAAGATGTGTTTTGCAACAAAACGTTTAATTTTATAGATATAAAAAGCTTGATAATATATGATAGATAACAAGTATTAAAAGTTTTGTAAAATAGTGTTGGTATCAATAAAATATGATACTTTATATACTTAAAAAATTAAAGGACGTCTGCCTAAAAAAAAGATAACTTCTAGACAGATTTTTCAGCCGCTGGTGGTGTAAGAATGTATGTTGTGTGATAGCAGCGGGAAACAGTACATAACGGTCCAGACTTTTATATTCCCGTAAGCATTTTTATTTGACCTTTTCAGTCCAAGTTATTACGGATTTGTTTCTATCTACATAAGTAAGTACATAAAAAACGACAGCGTCTATAGACAAAACAATTAACTCAGCCGAGCGTGAAAACGAACCAGTAATATTTCCTGCGCATCATGTACATTGTGCTGTCAAACCGCAAAGCTGTGGCGAAAACCAAATAAAATTAGTAATGTAAGAACAAATGACGGTGAAAACGCGCCAAGAGCAGAGATATTCAACTAGGGTAGTAACTTTGAATTGCAAGTGAAAGTTTAGGTACACTACGGTCTCAAGAAATTCCGTTGATTCTGCTTTAGCTCAACAATGATATTAATGTGAAGAAACGTCTCGGCTGATTCAGATCTACTGCAAATTTTATAAGGTTAAGTACGAGTAGGTACCTAGTAACCCTTATTAAATTAAATGCCCCTCTACGACGTAATCTGCAGCATCTTTTTAGAAAAGAAATTCTTAATCTACAAATATAAAGGATGATGCCTTACTACTGTCTGGTGTCGCCAGAACCTTAACAGCTAGATGGACAGAAAAACTTTTTTAAATCTAGGCTACCCCTGATGACGTAGGTGGTTGATAAGACTGGATATTTCAAAATTTTTACTATACAGGCTGTTGTTTGTATGATACTTTTTTGAAATTGAAACTTGGCTGTATATTTTTCTCATAGTCCTTATGCATTTAAAAAATCTATTTCTCAGACTATGAAATATCATCGCAATGGAGAAGTAACGAGGTAATAACATTTTGTATTGCAATAGGTTTTTTTATCAATGTCTTGACTTATTTCAATGGGACTGAATGATTTTGTTTTATAGTTTGAATTCCCACGCAAAACACGAAAATTACGCAGGCAAAGCTGCAGGAGAAAAGCAAGTTATGATATAAAAGGTGTAAAACCTACAATATTTAAATATGACATTAATTACGTACTAATTCATCATTCAAATAAACAAAATCATTAAATCATATCAAAGTCAAGAGCACCTTGCTAATAATTAAAGTTAAAGTTTAATCAGAATTCAATTTTAAAATTATTTGAACACGCATAATATGACAAGGTACCAATATTTATGGATAACACGTGTATCATCATTAAATGATTGCGGTTCTCGATAACGGCACTATTTATATTATCAAGGGCAAGGTTGTTGCCCGACTATGCCACATGTTTACGCTTGCCGCTAGATGGCGTTGAACGATATTAAAACGCGGTGGCGTTGTGTGCACTTGGTTTGTATATAGGCTCGCAAAAACTTTATACTCGTTGCCATCAGAAGGGTCTTAACTGACTCGACTGAACAGCGAGTGATGAACTCGGAAATGAATCCCTGTGATTCCACCCCACTCGCTTTCAGGTCAACTATCGCAGACCTGTTAGTCGACTATCTGACGCTGTTTTTTTGGCCACATATTATTAATTGTTAATGTTAAATCTTTATAACATGGAAAAAAATTAAGACATGGGCTGGATTAGGTAATTTCCGTACCTAATCCACCTGTTCCTAATATTTTCAAATAGGCATGGGTCGTACTTGCAAATTCGATTACCAGGGTAATACTAAAACTAATACCAGGGCTAAAAACCAGGGTGGTGATTTTGTAACTCATACGTCCATCGATAAATACCAGAGCTAAAAACTGGCTGGTTTCGAAATACTTGCAAGTATTTTTTGTACGAAGGAAATTAGTTCTTTTTTGATAGTGATAGGGATTAGTATTACACTTGCGTGACAGAATACTTTAAAAACTCAGTAAAAAATAGACATGGGCTGGATTAGCTAATTAAATAATAGGTCCTAATATTTATTAGGTACCGGCATAAATATTCGGAATAGGGAATGTATTAGTATCGTAATAGGTCTTAATATTTATTCAGTTTTTTGTATATAGAGTATATTACGTGATTACTCCGCCCATTGTGGACGGATTTTCAAAATTATTTTTGTGTTCGATAGAGTATAGTCCTGGGGTGGTTCCATTGTCACCAAAGTCAGGATCTGATGATGGGATCCCAGGAAAATCGAGGGAAACCCTTAAATTTCGTAGGTACGTCCAACGTGTTGTGTTTCATGTTTTTTTCGAAGCTATTCAGGTATTTGCGTCTGGTAGTCATGAAATGAGCTGATGATGGAAGGATCCTTGACTTTTAGGAGTTAGAGGTTAGTTTTTTTAAATACAATAGGCACGTTTTGATGCTAAATTGCATTCTGTCAAGTCACTTCGGTGAGCTGGTATTAAATTTACAAAAAAAAACAAAAAAAATTTTGTTACAAAAAAATTAAACCGACTTCAAAAAGACTTCAATTTGGTAGCGACTTCATAATAAAAAGGTGATGGTGTGCATTCTTCTATAATTTTTGACTTTTAAGTGTTTTTGAAGTCGAATTTTATTTTGTTGTATTTTATAAAAAGATTTTATGATTTTGTTAAACTGTTCAGCAAGAGATTCGCTGTATTTTCTAAGCAAAAAATAGTTATGGTATTTTATCCTAGATGACGTTTGAAACTTAATAATTAATTAGACATAAAGTGTAGTTTTGTTAACAGGACCTATAGTTTGACAGATTGATACTTCACGATTAACAAACATGGTATACGAATACCTAATCCTAGGTGGCATGGATTAGGTACGTACTGGTAACGAAAAACACCTAATCCACGTACCTAATCACATATTCATGCATCAAGTCTAGTAAAAAATACTTGAACATTTGTTTAACATAATATATAATGTATCATTATCACATTAAGGTATATATGACTCTCTCAGTACATAAATCCATACTGTCATTCGTTATAACCTTCAACAACGTACTTCATATTGTTATATTACCGTTATTTAAGACACTCAACTCTATATATTATAACCTCGCAAAAGCCTACAGATCATTGACAACTTTTATAAATGGATAACACAAGAATATCTTTGAAAGAGATAGATGAAATAAATATCGCTCACGCTATACAATGCGATGTGGAGGACTTGTGTGATCGCTTGTCTGTAATTAACTCTGACCTTAATGTATTTTGTCAAAATATCAGAAGTGTCTACAGTAACATTGATGACCTTAGTCTAACTCTAAGTATGGTAAAGTTTGAACCAAGCGTAATATTTCTTACTGAATGTAGACTAAAATCTGACAAGCCAGTTCCTGACTTGACTAATTATACACATATTGCTACTACACATCATCTTAATCAAAATGACGGGGTTGTAGCATATATCAGAAATGACCTGATTGTTTCAGATATTTGCGAGGTTAATCTAAGACATGCATCTTGTTTACAAATAAAAACACAAGATTGTGTTCTATTGGGTATATATCGTTCACCCTCTATCTCCAATGCTGAAGCATTCATTGATTCCTTAAGCAGTCATCTTGAAAGTCTTAGCAGTTATCAAAATATAATTCTAACTGGAGATATAAACATTAATATCAAAGTCAGGGAATCAGAATTAAATCGGGACAGCACTAACAGGATAAACTACCTTAATATGTTGGCTACACATGGGTTGATACCAGGCCACTTATTTCCTACTAGGGGTGTCAACTGTTTGGATCATTATATGTTAAAACTTGATACAAAAAACAATTCTGCTCAGGTAGCCATCCTAAATACAACCATAACAGATCATGCACTAATATTTTTAAATTTAAGGAAATCGTCAATCACAGGTTTAAAAAACTGCCGAAAAACGAAAACAGTGACAAATTTTGAAAAAGCTTTAGAATCCCTGTCTCGTTCACAAATATCAGATCTTTTAAATTGTACTGACCCTAATATTTTAGCAGAACGCCTTACTAATACGATTAAAGAATGTTTAGATCAAAACACATGTACTATAAATATACCTAAAAATAAGCGCATTATTAAGCCGTGGATAACAACTGGTGTACTACGATGTATAAGAAACCGCAATAATATGCAAAAACAAATAAAAATTGATCCCTATAATGAAATTCTTAAAATAAGTTATAAAAGATATCGAAATTATTGTAACAGCTTAATTAAAAAACTAAAGCGCAATTATGAAAGAAACCTATTGTCTCAGTGTACTAACAACAATAAAGAACTTTGGAAGAATATAAAAAGAATAACATATTTAAATCAATCTAAAATGCATAATAAGGATTTGCTCAAATTAAAATGCACTCCCAATGAATCTATCAATGAGGTAAATAAGTACTTTGCAGGCATAGGGCAATCTTTAGCCGAAAAAATTATGTCTGATAATGAAAAAACCAAACCCATAATTAATGAATCCTGCAAGCTACAACAAAACTCGTTCGTACTATTAGACACAGATAATAAAGAGGTGCACGATCTACTTGCTAGTCTCAAAACAAACAGTGCTCCCGGCTGGGATAACATCCCAACAAATTTTTTAAAATTAGCTAAGAATATAATAGTACCGATTATATGTCACCTTGCAAATGTCTGTTTTAAGAAGGGAGTGTTTCCTTTGTTTCTAAAAAAATCTATAGTGACACCTATCTATAAAAGCGGAAAGTCAAATGAGGTTAATAATTATCGTCCAATATCAGTGCTCCCCTCAATTTCTAAAATTTTAGAAAAGCTGATCAATAAGAGACTTGTGAGCTATTTAACAAAATATGACATTCTAGCAGAAACGCAGTTTGGCTTTCGCACAGGAAAATCTACTGAGGATGCAGTGGAAGCGCTGACCTCATTTATAGTCAATCAAACAGATCAGGGTAAGAAATGTCTGGCTGTTTACTTGGATTTGAGGAAAGCTTTCGATACTGTACATATTCCAATTTTAATAAAAAAAATGGAATGTATCGGCATTAGGGAAAGGTCTTTGGCTCTCCTCAAAGATTATCTTTATGATCGAACTCAGAAAGTAAAAATTGGTGAATACTTTAGCGAAGAATTACCTCAGGGTAGCGTATTAGGACCTACTTTGTTTTTGATCTATATTAATAATCTTTGTAATCTAAAGCTGACTAATGCAAAAATGTTCTCCTATGCTGATGATACTGTAGTAGTTTTCACTGACCAAATTTGGGAAAGTGTTGGAGCTAGGGCAGAAAATGGACTTACTGAGATAATAAATTGGCTTCGGACAAATCTACTTACTTTAAATATTAATAAAACAAATTACATGTGTTACTCGATTTATAATAAAACTCAACCTCAGTCAGATTTTAAAGTCAAAATTCATTTAAGAAACACTAATACTTCTGAACATAAATGTAATAACAATTGTATAGTATTAAGCAAAGTAACATCAATAAAATATTTAGGCATTATAATAGACCAAAGGTTATCTTGGGAATCGCAAATTGAAATGCTAAGTAGTAGAATTAGGAAATTGATATGGATATTCAAAAATCTACGGCATGTAGCCACTCAACAATTACTTAATGAAATATATACATCCTTGGCCCAATCGATCTTAATATATTGCATTCCCTTTTGGGGAGGAGCAAACAAAACTAAACTTATTCAACTGGAGAGGGCGCAACGAGCACTCATAAAAGTAATATATTTTAAGCCTAAGCGATTTTCTACAAGTTCTCTATATTCCATAAGTGGGCTAATATCAGTACGAAAGTTGTATATAATACAAACTATATTAAGACTTCACAAAAAACATACATTTAACCCTAATGTTTTGAAAAAGAGAAAAAACTATACAGTCATAGATACAAAGGAAACGAAAACATGCTACGCTCAAAATCAATACACAAATAGATCTGCGCAAATATATAACATGTTGAATAGAGAGCTAAGCATTTATTCCCTACAGTTTTACGAATGTAAAAAGAGGATATTGAACTGGATTAATAGCAAAAGTTATGAAGAAGTTGAAGGATTACTTAAAATTAATAAATAATGTAACTGACAACTTAAAATAAATATGCAATAATGCATATAATGCATACTTATATACTTAACAAAAGGTGTTAATATGAGTATTCCCATCACATATAATTCATATATTCAACACTTTACTCTGTATACCTACTGAATCAATAAACCCACCCACACACACGCACACACATACACACACACACGTGCGTGCACACATACACACACACACACAAATACACACATACACACACACACAACCTCGCATACACTAGTATACTCACCCGCAATTATGCAGTTCGTATTGTAATTAAAATTATAGATCCATTGTAACCAACCCAATTGACTAGTGGGTATGGAGGAGTGATGTCTTCTGATACAGGTATTTTTATACTTAAAAGAAGATATCCACCTTGTTACTTTTAATTGTAATTGTTGGCTACAAATAAATTATTATTATTATTATTATTATTAAGGTTTAATAATCGGATCGTCCAACCGACTGATGACGCGAAATGAGACAACAAATGTTATTTCATTTACTGTCTCATTTCTCGTCGGCACTCGGTAGCTCACCTACTTGATAAAATACTTGAAAGTATTTCTATGAAAATTAAAACCCTGTTGTAATGAACTTAAAGAATAAAATTAGGCTAGCAAAACTATATTAATGTTCGGAAGTATTTATTAAAGTCACTGCTTTTATCTGCTTTATTTGTGTGTAATTAGGGCATAATTTTATTCAATGATACTTTAAAGTTTTTACAACGCGAGGTGCTACGCGGGCGTGTCTGGTAAAATACTTTCATAGTCTTGCAAGTATTTTGTGCCGAGTACCAGGCGCCGTACTTAGAAGGAAAACCAGGTTTTCAAATCTGGTCGCGTAAATACGCAAATACCTGTTCCTGATATTTATTCAATACCAACAAAAATATTCGGAATAGGGAATTTATTTATTAGGATAGTAATAGCATAATAGGTAGGGCTGCCATCCGTCCGGGAATCCCCGGATTTGTCCTAGTTTGAAGGGCGCCCGGGGGCCGTCCGGCAGGAGTTTTTGAAAAGTGTCCCGGACATTGTTGTCAGGGGAAACCCATTTTTTTTAAATAAGCGATAATTTAAAATAAATCTCAATTAAAAATTAATCCATAATAACCCGCATTCAAGAAGGCACGGCAAAATAGTCGACGATCGAACGCCCCCACCTTTGCCCCGCGCCGCGTGCTCGCCCCCGCCACCACTCAGTCGCATTTAGTCTTCTCTGACTGACCAACATCAAGTAGACATAGTTTCAAGGACCTGTAGGCCTACTCTTGAACCAAATCCAATCGATCGACATTGAGATTGTGATTTTTTGTACGCTTGATTTTCCAAATTGGCACAAAATTGGAACCGTATCGTGGTGATTTTGAATGAACTAAATTCGGTGCTATCTAATTTTCTCAAAATACGGATCCACTTTGTCGCTAGTGTTGCTGGATTTGGTTCAAGAGTAACCCTACTGAGTTGTTCCGACTTTTACAAATTCTTGTTGGAAAAGAAAGATATTTAAGCGAAAATTGGGAAGCTTGAAAAATACCAAAATAAGTAGAAAAAAATTGATCTAGTTAAAATTAAAAGTTACAGCAGTTACTTGAGTATTTTTAATTTACAATCAACAAATAGTTTAGGGATTTGGCTACCTAACCTGAAAATAATATTGGTGTAGTCACGGTAATACTATTACCGTGGTGTAGTTTATTCTAAAATAATAAAGTATTATAGTTAGTCAGCTATTAGTAGTATTATATAATAATTTGTTTGATGCCAAAAAGTAGAGACCAATAAGATTACTATATTACCTCAGAAAGAGTGTTTTATTTTATTTAAAATGTCTGTAAATTGCTGCGGTTACATACGTACTTAATTCGATTTTAATAAATGAATAACAATAAAGAAATTACAACGCTGTTTTTATTTTTGTTGCAAAAAATATTCTTCAACACACTTGCGTAAAGTGGATATAATTTTAACGGTTTAGATACCTAAAACAGCTCATGAAACACGCGTGTATTATAGCCGAGGCACGCATCACAGTCCGGCAATGCTGCACTTCCCGGCCGCGCCAGTAATGTATGTATGTACTATACTCGTATTTATAAAAACCTAGAGGTAATATAAAAGACATTAACGAACTACATGATTTTTCAAATGATTATTTTCATACCATTATTTAGTTTGTCTACAAATTAACAACGATTTGTGTTATTTAATCAAAATAATTCAGTTTATTAGGTATTTCTCCTCACAAGTGTGTTGAAAAACGCCGTACGATATACGTGCGTATATTGTTTATACACACTCAGCTCTGTTACGCCCTCGCCTTCAGCTCGGGCTGAAATTCCGCCTCCTGAGTTATAAGTTTATAACCAACATACCGCACGTATATCGTAATGTACGAGTACTACATATTTATAACTCAAGAACGGCTGAACCGATTTGGCTGAAAATTGGTGGCGAGGTAGCTTAGAACCAGGAAACGGACATAGGAATTTTTTTTATTGCTACTAAGTTGGCAAACAAGCAAACTGCCCACCTGATGGTAAGTGGTAACAGTCACCTATAATACATGTGGCTCTTGTGAGATTCGCAGCAAAACTGCAACCCCCACAAGGGCCACAGTGTACGCTGCCAACTTGTGACTTAAGATGTAAAGTCACGGTACCCAGTAATTTCAGTGTCATATCGGATATGCCATATAGGACAGCTTAAAATTAATGATGATTAAAGAAAATTACTTTGTTTTTATTACAGTAAGTACTTTTAGCTCTACATTCGCCGTGCCCATCACTCCAGGGTGATAACTGTTAAGCTACCGATTCAAAATTCTATGATGGACGCCAAAATACTGATAGCTTTACACAAAAATCACGGGCCAAGCCCCCGCTGAAAAAACCCCTAGATACGCCAATGGTATCGCTACCAACTAAATGCCCCAATCATACATTTAAAATCTGTATTAATAATCACATTATACCCCTTATCTCCCGTCGTAAACTAAAATTTTAAATTAATGAATAATAGGATTTCGGTATTAATTTTATCATAAACAATCAAGTGTCAACCATTTCTCGGCTTATAAAATGATTTATGATCTTTACAACATCACCATGCTGATCAATTAACAATAGCCTTACCAATTCACCATGCTCCATAACTTAATTACCTGTAACACAATACAAGGTTATTTTACTAAAACAATTATTTATTCGTTATGATTAATATGGTTATCATCATACTGTCTTCGGCGTAGTAAGTTAATCATGGCCACTTGAAACCAGCGCTTTTTAATATTTGCGAAAAGATTAATTCCATCAGTGGGCAATATTAAATATTTATATACATAAGATACAGGCAGACATATCGCCATGTATCTTTTAAAATATAGAGTACATATTATTTTTAGTGTGAAAATAACGTTGTGTACGTAAAAGTATAGTGATTTGCAACGATACTCGTATATGTATGTATAACTAATGTAATAATTGTTCTTTTATTTATTTCCATATAATTTACTTGATCGAAATCTTATGCGTGGACCGATTTTGATTATTCTCATGACAATTGATTCATTTAATCTTGCGAGCGTCACATGACAGTTATTTAAATCCAATATGGCGACAACCAGGCACCATATTGGAAAAAAGGTAAAGTTATAATTCGTTGAACTACATTATATTGAATAGGTTTTTGAAAATTATTGTTTTGTTTCTTTGACAATTTTTCATTTTGATTAATCCTTCAAGAAAAATATCGTTAATATAAAAATAACGTAAAGTCGTTAAACCCAAGTGAGAGCGCTACTATCTACTAAGCGACTGATTTAAACTATTAATATAAATAAATAAAAACGTGTTGAATAAAATAAAATTACAAAACCCGACTGCATGGAAAATTAAACATTGAATAAAAACTGAAAAGAAAAAAACAAACCCAGTTGCATAAAATTTTATTGGGATTGGGAATAATTGAGCTTATCTAGAATAATGTTAGTCTTTTATTTTAATTTTTAAGCTTTAAACGCGAGTAATTTCTTACTAATTTCCCTTATGTGCTCTCACCTTTCAGTGTATTTAACAATAATGTAACAGTAACAAAAAATGTATTGAATGAATTTTTCATTTCGATTTCCAGGAATCATCCGAGGCAGCCGTACCGCACTCACCATGGGTCAAGAGCAGTCATACGCTGGTCATCCTGACGCGTCCCACGTCCGCTACAAGGATAGCTGCGGCGGCCACCTCCAGTACAGGGGCTGCATCGAATACGGAGACAAGAACTACAAGCGACACAGGGCGAGGCGCAGCGCGGACAGCTTCAAAAGCGACCACTCCACGGAAAGTAGCGGGTACAGGAGCGGCTCCAGCGCTTACGACTGCCACTCGGACAGATCGTCAAAGAGCGACTACTACTGCACCTCCCTATACAAGAACACTCACTACAAAGACATCAACAAGGAGCTATACAAGCCGGTCAAAATAAAGGAGAAGAGATACAAGCTGCTCGACCTTGAAAAGGACCAGCTGAAAAGCGCACGGTTGCAGAGCTACTTAGACTCTGACACGGTAAATAAGACGGCACCGATGCCCAAGAAGTCTGGGATCAGGAATTACACGCCGAAAATATTGTCAGAGGGCGAGCAGAGGAAAAAGGCCGAGAGCAGCATATAGGAGAGCTAAGACTAGTAGGATAGGCTGTAAATATAAGTTAGATAGTAGATGAGTGTTTATCGTGATAATGGAGGCTGCTGGTGCACTGGCGAGCTTGGCTCCGTCCCCCATCACAGTCCTGGGGCTGATACCTATACTGGCGCTAGGGATCACGTACTTCAGATATCAGCAATATGACCCGGAGTCTTACATATCGGATGTCAATACAGTAAGTTGCTTAATAATTTGAACTTACTATCTTGTACGACAAAATGGAAGGAGTTACATTTTTATTATAAATATACGATTAAAATGATTAGTTTAGTTACATAAATATTCTATGAGTATCGACGTATGGAAGATACATTTTGAATTCAGATTTGATGATTGCCTGCCAAATATTTACAATTAAATTTTTAGGTTAAGCGACACGAAGAATAAGCCAGACGGCGATAAATAAATCAAGTTATGGGTAATGGGTATACAAGTTGCAGTCATTTCGCACATTTTCTAAATAAGTATACATTTACTGATTTAATACATTTCAGAGGATTTCATATACATATTTAATCAATTAATTTGTTTAATAAATTACAAGCAGCGCAGGACCGATTCGCGGAATCATATCCTTGGGGAAGGCCTATGTAATATGTATCCAAGAGTGATTTATATTTTTAATAGCAATGTACTACTAATTTTTAACTGGCGTTTAGAATATTATTTTATACCTATTAACAACGAAACGAATACATATAAAGAATATCTTTGAGAATTTAAATCAGATAACTATTGTGTATTATTTTAATTTACTAATTACATTTAACATTAATTAATTACACATTACTAATTACATTTAACAAAAAAATACGTTGTGGATAGTATTAATAGCATTATATTGGGAAAATAATTTCGCTATAACTCATGCAAAAATCGTTCATCACTTCCAGATACTGCCGATCTACGACTTCGTGGTGGTTGGCGGGGGCTCGGCGGGCGCGGTGGTCGCTTCGCGGTTGTCCGAGATCGGCAACTGGACCGTGCTGCTGGTCGAGGCCGGCCAGGACGAGAACGAGATCTCCGACATCCCCGCGCTCGCTGGCTACACGCAGCTGTCCGAGATGGACTGGCAGTTCCAGACTACGCCCTCCCACAACCGCTCCTACTGCCTCGCCATGAACGGCGACCGCTGCAACTGGCCCCGCGGCAAAGTCCTCGGCGGCTGCAGTGTCCTCAACGCCATGGTTTACGTCCGAGGTAACCGCAACGACTACGATCTTTGGGAGGCGCTCGGAAACCCAGGCTGGTCTTACGATCACGTCTTGCCCTACTTTTTGAAATCCGAAGACAACCGCAACCCATATTTGGTCAACACGCCGTATCACGCAGGGGGCGGGTACCTAACAGTGCAAGAGGCGCCCTGGCGAACCCCACTCTCCGTAGCGTTCATTAAAGCCGGCATGGAGCTAGGTTACGAAAACCGTGACATAAACGGAGCGAAACAGACCGGTTTCATGCTGACCCAGGCGACCATGCGTCGCGGAAGCCGCTGCAGCACGGCCAAGGCGTTCCTCCGACCAGTCCGGCACAGAAGTAACCTACATGTCGCTCTAGGAGTACAAGTTACTCGAATACTAATTAATCCTGTAAAGAAACAAGCATACGGAATCGAATTTATGCGAAACGGACAGAGACAAAAGGTGCGGATCAAACGAGAGGTCATAATGTCAGCAGGCTCTCTTGCGACACCTAAGCTAATGATGCTGAGCGGTATCGGACCAGCGGAACATTTGAAAGAAATGGGTATACCACTAGTAGCGAACTTGAAAGTTGGCCACAACATGCAGGATCACGTAGGCTTGGGAGGGCTAACTTTTGTCGTGAACAAACCGGTTACGTTCAAGAAGGACCGCTTCCAAACATTCTCGGTTGCGATGAACTACATACTGTACGAGAAAGGTCCGATGACGACGCAAGGAGTCGAAGGTCTCGCTTTCGTCAACACGAAATACGCGCCGTCGTCCGGCAATTGGCCTGACATACAATTCCACTTCGCCCCGAGTTCCGTCAATTCTGACGGCGGTGAACAGATAAGACGCATATTGAATCTCCGCGACCGAGTCTACAACACCGTGTACAAGCCCATAGAGAACGCCGAAACTTGGACAATACTGCCCTTACTGTTGCGCCCGAAGAGTAAGGGTTGGGTGAAGTTGAAGAGCCGCAACCCTTTCCATCCTCTTTCTATAGAACCTAATTACTTCGCTTATAAGGAGGATATCAAGGTGCTCACGGAAGGTATTAAAATAGCTATGGCTATATCTAACACAACTGCCTTCCAAAGGTACGGATCCCGTCCGCATAATATTCCGCTACCAGGCTGTCAGCATCTGCCGTTGTTCAGCGACGAGTATTGGGAGTGCTGCTTGAAGCAGTTCACTTTTACCATCTATCACCCCTCGGGCACTTGTAAGATGGGTCCAAAACACGATGCCACAGCAGTAGTGGATCCTAGGCTTCGTGTACACGGCGTAGCTAACTTGAGAGTCGTGGACGCTAGTATAATGCCTACAATAATCAGCGGTAACCCAAACGCCCCTGTCATTATGATAGCTGAGAAAGCTTCAGATATGATCAAGGAGGATTGGCTAGTATTATGACAGTGTTTTTTCTTGTCTACATCTTATTTATTTAGGACGTCAGCCATGCCAAGGTATTGACCGTAGAAGGCGTAACACGAGACCTTGTTTTCTTCCATGAGCAATGGAAAATTTACAAGGGATCTTTGGAGTTGGATCGTTAGAAACTGATGATATTACTCAGTGATATTAGACAGTGATAGTGTTCCTTATGTGATGTGATTTAAGAGTGTTACTTATAAAAAACGATGTTATGATATTCAGTGACGATGTATTTAATGTTTAATCCTCTATGAATTCTCATGCAATTAAGTCGTTATTTTACAAATAATTGTTTAAGCATTTAATTTAACTGCTCATTTTAATAATTAAGTTTGTAAATAATCGGACAATACAATTTTCTTCGTTATTTAAGCATTGAGTCGTAGCTATTACTGTGTTGTTAAAAAAGTTCAGTGTATGTATTATATTTATTGTGTAATATTGTTTAGTAAATTTACTCAAATTAGCCTAGTGGATAGTTTATGTTTAAGTAGAAGACAAATTAATACCTATCAAAATTTTAGATGATCATTCAAATACGAATATTGCATTTCTTATGATTTCGATCGTAATATAAACCAAAATGGGATCAAAAATCTTATGTATATATAAAAATAGTGTTCTTGCATAAATATACCACGCTAAATTGAACTAAATATTGATTCGTAAGTAATTTGAATGTTCCCACACAAAGCGGTCTGTATTTAAAATTACTACTATAATAAGCATTTATCCTAAATATATATCATTGCATTGTCCTAATAAAGTAAAACAGAATTTTGATTATCATCACTTTTTAAAGCAATGTAAGTAACTTACCGTAGAAGAGGACGCCATTTTAGATATAAATATTATCATCAATTTTCTGTTTCTAAATATAGACTGTTGTATATGTAATTCTCAGTTAATACCTATATCGAAAATATACTAGCGATAATGCTCACCAGCGGCGACTAAGAATATTGTGATAGAGAAAAAGGTAATTTTTTCCTGTTCTAAAAATATACATTAAACAGATCATGTGCACTGAGTTTTATTTTCAATTGTCTGTGATCCGTATCTCTTAGCTATGAAACGCTGGCCACAGTACCTACTACTAGCGCCGCCATTCGTTTTTTTATTAATTATGATAAGTAAATTAAAGACGTTTCTACAAAAAATAGATCAGTCAACTACTCAATACAGATATTTCAGATTTTTTGAGCTATTCAGGCATAGATTAAATGTATAGGAATAATCATAATCCGAATTATTGCTAAAAGTGGTCACTTTAAGCAATAATTCGGAATAAAATAATATTATATTGTACAACTTGCCTACTATAATATACAGAACTGTATAACCATAAACGAAGAATAATCTTGGTATAACGAAAACGAATTAGAAGATGATCTGCATATCCCTAATCAGCAAGTGTTAAAAAGATTTTCGTGGTACAGTTTCCGTAATTTGTTTTAAAAAACTCGACGACAAGCATTTAATAATAGGATTGACCGGACTAAGAAAGAATAGTGTAACATATTAGATTTGTGGGAGGGGCATTTGAGGAGACCAAGGGATCAACATGTGAGGAACATAGGAAATCCCCTCTGTCCAGTTGAATCCACCATTGGCACCATCTCGATCCACCAGTGGATCGAATAGCACGCCGAAGTTCACCGTGACCTCAATACTATTGTTAAGATAACTGGGCGTGTTGGGTCTATTAACTATTAAGTACCAAATGAACGGAGTGTTCCCAAATGTCAATGAACGGAGTGTTCCCAAATGTCAAACTTCCCATGTGCCGACGTTGCCGTGACTGCTTTGTACTTTGCTTAGTCACAAATAACACTTGACCAAATATATTGTAAAGATTACTAAGAACCAAACTAGATGGCGCTGCACGTCATTACAACGCGGTTACGTTTACTGTCAGCTGCTCTTATATATACTGTTCATAAGCATTTTTGGTTAACTCTGGTTTCCCTTCAAAACGTATAAATCTTTCGCCTTTTACTAAAGATTTCCGTGGAGGGGAACACTCAAATGAGTCTTTGACTATTTTTTGATGCTCCGCAAATATGCGGAGCCTATATACGAACAAAATAATCATTAATCTTCTATGAGGTCGAGTCTGACAAATCAGTGTTTTAAATTTTGATTGTGTAGTTAGTTACAGCGGTAAATAAATTCTTGGTATTGTATTTGCTTAATTTGGACCATTCGCATTAATCTGCAAATAGAACGGGACTATTTGTGAAATAGAGACCATTCGCAAAAGGGACATTATGGTATTAATATAATTTTTGTCCCGGGCCTTTCTCTAAGCGTCCTTGCCTCAAGGCTCAAGATGTCCACGACGTCCACTAAGATCCATTGAAAAAATCCATCGATGGATCTTTTTCCACTTTTATGTCCACTTTAATACATTATTGAGAACTGCTATGCATAATGGATTTTTGTGGATGAACGGGTGTCTAAAAATCCATTACAGGGGGGCAATGATACACGTAAAAATAACGGATATTTTCATTTATGAAACTAGAATAATAAGATAAGAAACTTGCGATCTTTGGCTTAAGCAAAAATAAAAATGAGCAGAATGAAGAGGTAAACGGTCAGGGACCATCTAGTACAATCTGTCTAGCGATTTCCTTGTTTAAAAGAATCGGAATTTAGTAAGTGGCAGGCAAGTCACAGACGTTGAAAAGGCAGGTGATCGAAGTCTCTTCTGATCGGAGATCCCTACGCACGCCTCATAAAAAACTGGCCTTAGGTGTAACATAACAATTGACATTAAAAATATTTTTTCTTTTAATTATTTCCATCCGATGTTAAAACTAAGCATCCATATACAATTTACTTCATTCATTAAAAAATACGCATCTACCACGTCACGATATGTTCCCAACAAGTTTACTACAAAAATACGATAGTCATTATGGCTCGAGAAAAGCCTTAAAAACTTAAGCCTTAGCCTTTAAAACATTTTTTAGGATATTTTCAAGTGAATGTTAGAAAACATATACGATTTAATATAATAATTTTTTAAGCTTATTTTTAAAATTTAGCACCCCCTTGTAATTGCATCCTGTATATCCATATTATTATATGTATACATATAAAACTCGTTATTTTATTTTTTCTAGGAAGTGCAACAGATATTTCTCCGTTTACCGTTCCATTCCACAATCCTGTGTGAAGGCATCATTTTTTATTTGATAATTTCTTCTTTTGTTACTACTATTAGTTATTAATGTTCTAATTGTACCGTAGTCAGCTTCTTCGTGCAATTTATTCAATAAAAATACAAAATTAGGTTTCTTGCGACCCACAGTTTTGTTAAAACTGGAATGCCAAGACTCTACACAGTTGTTGGTACGATGGCGTTCTTCAAATATGGTCCAAATGCCCTTGACATATTTGTTTTTAAACCAATACCGTTCCATGTATTTTTGTAATTTCATAAATACTGGGTCACGCATTTCATTACATACGTAAGACGGTGGTGGTGGTTCTTGAATCAGAGTTGACGGTAAATAGGCAATGCTGCACACAAATCAACTATTCGCCGATTTAGCTTCTTGTTTAAAAGCCCGAACTGCTGTCCTTTCTTCCTAATACGGCGTTGCAAATGATATAGACAACCTCTGACTGTCACATATCTGGGAAATTTTCCGTGATAGCCTTAATAACGGGTACTTCAAAATCCAACGTGCATTGTGTAGGGTTAAAATCTGGAACTTGCGATTTTATAATTTAGAAAGAAAAGAGCATTATAGGTTTCGTAATTCCGGTCAGTCATGAAAGCATACATAAGTGGTATAACTCTATTAGTAGTTGAAGTACTCCCCAAATCTCCGTGAATACTATATATTTGAAGAAAAGGAGCTGGCGTACTTCTGAATGTACCATCGGTGAATATATGTTTGATTGTAGGAAGGATTTTCCGAGTTTCTTTTAAACAAAATATTAAAACCCGTGTGTCATTATTAGTACAGTCAGCTAATAAGAAATCCGAAAATGTCTCTGGTATTTCAACCTCATTAGAGTTGCCAAATGTAGTTTATCCAACGTCGTTCAATTTTAAATTTCGTTGTTTATACATACCACTTTTTACTGATTCGTAGGACGGTAGTTTGGTAACAAAATGTAAACCTTTTCTTTTAACGGCCCGTGCGAAGTTTTTTTTAGATAGATGGAATTGGCAGATTTTCAGGAGAGGTAACGTCTTTTATGCATTTTTCAAATGACAACAATATTTCATTATGAGCATGATCAGGTTTGCAAACATCCACATGTGGATGAAATTTAATTATAATGTCCTGAAAGAACGTAAGAAAACAATATTTAAAAAACCGACTTCAAAAAAGATCGATGCGTTTGGAAGATTCAGCCAGGCTGTTCACCATCCCATGTAGGTCTTACTGGATTTCAACCTTGAGAACGATATTGTTCGAGAACCGTAAGTGTGAGACGTATTCTCGGCATTAATAAGAATGCCACACACATTGTTACCAGATCTAAGCATATCCTAATATAAGATATTGAACTTTTTTCGGATTAATATAAAATAAAGTCAATATAAAATATCTCCTTCATCGTCAGAGTACCGTTACAATGTTTTGACTTCCAATAGCGACATCGCCATAAAATTGCACCTTGTTTATAAGTTGATTTCTTGTGGTATTTATAACCATCGCATAACACCGCTTTTTTACATTTAATGTAATGGAAATCAGTATTTGATGATGCCATGATTATTCAACACCCTACGAAAACGTCGACCAAAGCTTGGCAATTGACATTGACAAATATGATATTTTACTATAATCATAGACGTCATTAGTAGTTATAAATTCAGACAGGTGTGTTGAAGTGTTGATAGAAAAGACGTGTAGTAATAAACAAAAGAATATTGAATGTATCATGCCCTTTACTTTCATAATGGATTTTTAGACACCCGTTCGTCCACAAAGATCCATTACGCATAGCCGTTCTCAATAATGTATTAAAGTGGACATAAAAATGTTAAAAGATCCATCGCTGGATTTTTTCAATGGATCTTAGTGGATGTCGTCGTGAAGATGTCCTAGTCGCACAATATTTTTTAAACGTTAAACTTTAAACTGCAAAAGCTAAGTACACTTGTACTTGAAGATTGTGATTAGTAATTATTTTGAGAATGGGTATCCACATTATTGTGACATTCATTTTGCTAAAAGATATTTCTAGAAAAAACAAGCTGTGGATTGTACAAGTTAAAAAAAACATGTGCATACACTTTTTCCAGACAACGTCATCTAGCGGCAAGATGGAACTTTAACGAGTGTTCTAAAGCATGGTTTATGTAACGCAAAGTCTGCCGGACTGTTACCGTAATACCAATACGTGCCGCCAGGTGGCGAAAAGTAAAAAATAAATTTTATTCGTACTGAAACAGTCTGTTATCTTGTGTTGATAATTATGAACTCAACAGATACTATACTCTTATCGCTATATGAAACAAAGAATAGGAATTGTTATGGTAAAGAACACTTTCGTTAAATAAAAAAATACCGGTCAAGCGCGAGTCGGACTCGCCCATGAAGGGTTCCGTAGGATTTATGACGTATTAAAAAACTACTTACTAGATCTCGTTCAAACCAATTTTCGGTGGAAGTTTGCATGGTAATGTACATCATATTATTTTTTTAGTTTTATCATTATCTTATTTTAGAAGTCACGAGGGGGGGGGACACATTTTACCACTTTGGACGTTTCTATCGCGCAAACTATTCAGTTTAGAAAAAAATTATATAAGAAACCTCAATATGATTTTTGAAGACCTATCCATAGATACCCCACACGTATGGGTTTCATGAAAAAAATTTGAGTTTCAGTTCTATGTATGGGGAACCCCCAAAATTTATTGCTTTTTTCTATTTTTGTGTGAAAATCTTAATGCGGTTCACAGAATACATCTACTTACCAATTTTTAACAGTGTTCACGCTCGAGGAAGAGCGAGTGGCGGCACTGCATTCTAGTCTGTGCAGTGACAGCTTTTTTGGCGGTCGGCCGCATGTGACATGTCAGTTGAGTCGAGTCGAAATGTCATGACATGCTTAGAGGTTATGTGCGGGCCGGAATAAAATATAATACACAATATTCAAGCAAATAGTGATTTGCGCGGCGCACCTAATATCGGGGTGCGAAAGCCCGCTTTGTGTTGTGCAAGGTGTCAAAATCGCGTGTGTGAGTCGTGGTGGCCTAATAGGCCTTTGTAGTGCTCCGGTCTCCACCGGTGGATCCACTGCAGAACTTCAGGAGCCGCGACTTCCTTCGAGCTAGCTCAGGAAGTCCACCGGCTACGGAGGAGACGGACGGAGACAATTGGAACCAAGGTAAGTAATACCAATTTTCCAAGAGCTGGTATTCGGTGAATAAAATTCAGCAATACAAGTCGGTGAAACGCCGACGTGGTGGAGTCTACTTGGGGCACCACCATCTCTTGGTAGCAGAGCGTGGTTTTTAGATTTGAGTGGTTCTTAGATTTGAGTATTTGATTAGTATTGTACAATTAATATTGTAATCTTGTTGGTTGTCCAAACGGGCAATACATATTAATTGGTTTTGATTGCTGATTTTAAACCGACTACCAGCTCATTTGTGGACCGATCTCCTTAACTAATTGTCATTGTATATGAAAAATTGGGGTTAAATGTCTTTTGTTGTTCTAGTTAAGTTCTAGCATTTACCTATATTTGATTTTGGTTTGTTTTTTCATATCTTTGTTTTGCCCTTGAATATTTTGTTTGTTAAGTTGTAAACTTATACTTGAATTTAATTTGTTTAACAGATTTTGCTGCTAAATGACTTTGCTGTTGTTGTAATACACTATATTGCTGTGTTAAGTTTTAGCATTTACATTTGATTTTGTTTTGTTTGCCTTTGAATATTATGTTTGTTAAGTTATTGACTTAATACTTGATTTTAATTTGTTTGAAAAATTCTGCTGTTAAATGCCTTTGTTGTTCTAGTTAAGTTCTAGCATTTAGACTTGATTTTGGTTTGTTTATATATTTTGTTCTGCCTTTGAAGTTCCTCCCGATCTGTTTTATTGTCTGCGGTTGTCGGTCTGTTTGTCTGTGTATTATTATAGAGTATCTTAATTTTGGTGCAAAATGGTCCCGCCAGTCAGCCCGCTTAGTGGTGCCCGCGCGGGTGCACAAAAGATTTTGAGATGGTTTGCTAGTGCCGTCGCTTTGGTAGACCGACCAGACCGAGAACAGGCCTTGTTAATTCGGCATGAGGGAGTACCAGCTCGCTTGAAGGAATTGGAGCAGCTTTTCGTTGCTCATCAACAATATCTGCTCGACCACCCAGCCGAGGGTGCCGCTGAGTTGCGGGCAGTCGACCAATTTAATGCCGATTATGATCAGTGTTTTGAACAGGCGGATGTGATTATAAACAAGGCTCAGGCGATCCTATCCGTCCGGAGGGGTGAGTCGTGCACGCCCGGGGAGGTCAAGCCTACCCCGGCCGGCTTGCTGGGCAGACTGCCCACTTTAGACATCCCAACCTTTGATGGGAACTTGGCTTCTTGGATGGGGTTCATTAACCTCTTTGATAGCCTGGTTCACTCGAGGGACGACCTGTTCCCTAGCCAGAAATTGGCCTATTTGCTCTCTGCCTTACGTGGAGAGGCTGGTGTACTTGTCCAGCATCTACCTGTCAATGATGACAGTTATGATATTGCAAGGGCGTTGTTGACCGCCCGGTATCAGAATGTTCGCTTGCTAGCGGACACACATGTGGCTGCCATTTTAGGGCTGCCACGAGTATCGCGGGTCTCCTCATTGAGGAAGGAGATTTTGAACCCGCTGCTGAGCGCTATTAACGCGCTCAAACGACTTGATCTACCGGTGGACCAGTGGTCCTTTATTTTGCTCCACCTCATCCTCGATAAGCTTCCCATGGAGATGAAGGGACGCTTCGAACAAAGGTACGGGGGCAATAGTGCCTCGTACCTCCCCCCCTTCTCGGATCTCCTCAGATTTTTGGAGGATGAGTGTCGGATGACCGACCACTTGGATCTGGCTCCTATACCGGGACCGAGTACAGGTCGCTATGAGGCGACCCGGGCAGCGCCACGGAGAGAGCGCCGCCCGTACAAGCAGTATACTGCAGTGCGGCAGAACTCTCCACACAGGGAGAGGCCGATGCCTTGCAAGTGTTGCAAGCGGGATGGCCATCGTTTGCCGGCCTGTCCCAAATTTGTTGGCCTACGCACCGAGGGGCGTAGGAATATGGCCAAGCAGCGGAATTGGTGCTACCGCTGCCTGGGGGCCCATATGGCATCGGCTTGCCCCCACCCACGAGATTGCCACTGTTGTGGAGGGGCCCATCACCCCCTTTTGTGCTTCAACAATAGAGACACTCGTGAGGTGGTGAGAGAGAGGGACTCGCACACGGGCGGGGGCCCTCCTAGGTCACCCACCTCTCCGAGGAGATCGGAGGGGCGTGCCACCCCTCCGCGGAGATTGGACAGGCGCCCCCCCTCCAGTGAGAGGATTGGGCGCCCCACCCCCCCTACGGGCGGGGGGGATCGACGCGCCGCTTATGAGGCGCCACCGCGGGATTGGGCCGCGGTTATTAGGGAGCCACGCCGGGAGCCGATACGCTTCTCTCCCCCTATGATGGAGAGACCTCGTTTGTCACGGGCTCCCCCAACTTTCGCCCATCATGGGCACCGCCCGGCCCCCCGATGCAGCTTTGGTCGGGGTGTGTACATGCCGGATTGGGACCCGCTCGAGCGCCTTGAGCGCCCTATTCCTCCGCCGCGCACGCATTTTTCTTCGGACCCCCCTTCCCCCCCGTTGCGGGGAATGCGGGAGGATTTTCACTAAACCAACTGTCGGCTGCAACCCCCCCACAGGAGCAGGTGCTGTTACCAACAGCCTCCGTACAGGTGTGGGGCCCGAGGGGCACCTTTGTTTTAGTTCGCGCCCTTTTAGATACGGGAGCTCAGGGTTGCATTGCCTCCAGCTGGCTGGTCCGGCAGTTGAGTTTGAACACATCTCCATACCTTGAATCGGTACGGGGAATCGGAGACCTGCGGATCCCGGATCCGATCGGTCAGGTTTTGTTCTCCTTTTCCCCCCACTTCTCTTCAGCGCCCAAAATTGGCGCTACCGCGATTGTTTATGAGAAGGTTGTTGGTCAGCTTCCGCAACAGCACGTTTCGCGCGCTGTCGTTGATGCGACATCAGGATTGACCTTGGCTGACCCTTCCTTCCACCGAACCGGTCCGATTCACTTATTGCTCGGTGCCGATGTTCTAGGCCGCGTGTATTGTGGGAAGAGGAGAGAGTTACAGGAGGGTGGGCTGGTAGCCTTATCTACATCGCTTGGGTTTGTAGTGATGGGACCAGTTAGGCATAACCCACCATCTCCATCGGTGGACAGTTACATAACTGTTAGCTCCACCTTATCGGATGTCCTTCAACGGTTTTGGGAGGTGGAAGAACCACCTACCGTGAAGCGAGTGAACCCCTTGGACGAGGAGTGTGAGTTGTTCTACCAGAACAATACAGGTCGCCTTCACTCGGGACGGCTGATCACTCGTTTGCCCTTTTTGTCAGTTCGCCCCTCACTTGGCAGCTCCCGGCCGTTGGCCGAGAAGCGGCTGCTGTCCATGGAGCGTCGTATGAGTAGGAACTCCGACCTCAAACAGAAGTATGTCGACTTCATGCGAGAATATGAGCAACTGGGGCACATGTCGGTCTCGCGACTGGACTGGCGAAACGAGGAACATAATTTTCTTCCTCACCACGCGGTTTTGAAACCTTCCACCGGGAAGATACGCGTTGTTTTTGATGGGTCAGCTCCTACGTCTACCGGAGTTTCGCTGAATCAATGTCTGCATACTGGACCGAAGTTGCACCACGAGGTGGGTGATGTATTGACCAACTTCCGTCGCCATGCCGTCGTCTTTGTGACCGACATCCGGATGATGTTTCGGCAGACTGTGATTCACCCGGACGATAGGCGATATCAGCTCATATTATGGAGGGAGGATCCCAGAGATCCCATGCTGGTCTACGAGCTGAACACAAATACATACGGTTTGCGTTCGAGCCCCTTTGTGGCAATTCGCTCACTTGTGGAACTCGCTGAACGTGAGCGGTTACGATACCCTCGCGCATCCTTGGTTCTCAAGGAGGATGCATTTGTTGATGATATTTGTACGGGCTCCTCTAGTGTCGAGGAAGCCTTGATTTTGCGAGATGAACTAATTGCTCTTCTCGGGGCTGGTGGTTATGAACTGAGGAAGTGGATGTCCAACTCACCTCAGCTTTTGTGTGACTTGCCAGATGACCACCAGCAGGAGCCTCATATTTTTGAGAATGCCAACACTCCAGATTTACTGTCTGTTTTGGGAGTGCAATACAGACCTGTCCAGGACACGTTCACCTATCGATTGGAGCTGCCAAGCCCCAAGGTCTGGACGAAACGGTTAGTTTTGTCTACAGTAGCTCGTACCTTTGACCCAAATGGCTGGATTAGTCCCGTAGTGTTTTGGATGAAGTGCTTCCTACAGGAACTTTGGTCAGCCGAAGTGTCGTGGGATGAGCCCCTCTCGGGCCGTTTGCTGCGAGATTGGGAGTCCTTCATGTCGTCTCTCCCCGACATTAACCGTGTTAGTATCCCTAGACATATACTGCCTAAGGGACGGTTTACGGCCAGCCTTCATGGCTTTTGTGACGCGTCTGAGAGTGGATACGCAGCCGTCGTATATATCCGGACGGTCGATGATAGAGGAGCTGTTAAGCTCCACTTGCTAATTGCTAAAAGTAAGGTTGCTCCACTTCGGACTCGATTAACGATTCCGAAGTTAGAATTGTCTGGAGCTACTCTTCTGGTTCGTTTGATGAACCACGTTGTTGACACCCTGGGACGTAGTGTGGACTTTGAGTCGCTCTTTGCTTGGTCCGACAGTCAGGTTGTCCTGTGTTGGATTCAGAACTCCGTCCACTCCCTGGAAGTATTTGTGGCCAATCGGGTATCCCAAATACAGGCCTCGAAGGCCACGTTGATTTGGCGCCACGTGCCAGGTGAAATAAACCCTGCTGACTGTGCATCACGTGGCAGCGAAGCCCCTCAGCTTATTGACCACACTCTGTGGTGGGGTCCCGACTGGTTGTTACAACCGTCTTGGCCTTCCACACCAGCTGTGGTGAAGGTACCAAATCCGGGCTTGCGTGTTCACGCTGCCGAGACTATGGCGGCTCCAGAGCGGGAATTTTTATTAGACCGCTACAGTTCTCTGGACAAGTTGCTCGGCGTGACCGCTTGGATAAGAAGATTTATACGAAATTGTCGCCGGCCTCAGGACAAAGATTTGTGTCCGGTCCTCTCACCGCAGGAGCGCCAAGATGCTCTTCTGCATTGGGTGCGTATGACCCAGTCTAGAGCGTTTGAACCGGAACTTAAGATTTTCCGTACCGGGACGTCCAAATTGAAGGGACCCTTGGTGCGTTTGACTCCCTTTCTGGATGATAAGGGATTGTTGCGTGTAGGAGGCCGATTGAGGCACGCTAACTTGCCTTATAGATCACGTCATCCCCTGTTGCTCCCCAAGGACGGACCATTGGTGCGATTGTTGATCATTGATCGCCATGTGAAGAATGCTCATGCCGGATGTAATGCATTGACCGCGCTCCTCCAACGGGAGTTTTGGATTTTGTCAGCGCGAAGAATAATCCGATCTGTTATATTTCGATGTCTGCCTTGCTATCGTTTACGCCCCGAGACGATGCAGCCCCAAATGGGTGATTTGCCTGCTGATCGTGTGAATGAATCGATGACCTTCTTAGGAGTTGGAACTGATTTCGCGGGACCATTCACTATAAAAACGTCGCGACTCCGTAATGCTAAGACTGAAAAGGCTTACTTGTGTGTGTTTGTTTGTTTGGCCACTAAAGCCGTTCATTTGGAGGTGGTGAGTGCGCTCACCATGGACGCTTTCTTAGCAGCGTTAGGCAGATTTGTCTCCCGCCGGGGACTGCCTTCTCTAATTCGGTCCGATTGTGGGACGAACTTCAAGGGCACTGATAGACATATAAGAGAAGTTTGTGAATTTTTAGATAAAAATAATATTGAGATCGGATCCACACTCTCCCGTAGGGGGGTAACATGGCGATACTCCCCGCCGTCTTGCCCTCACTGGGGAGGGATTTTTGAATCTGTTGTAAAGGCCGCCAAGACTCACCTTCGCCGCGTTATTGGGGAGACTATTCTCACGTTTGAGGAACTCGCGACGGTGTTTCATAAGATTGAGGCGGTTCTCAACTCGCGTCCGTTATGTCCGTTGTCTACCGACGCGAACGATTTGCAGGCCCTCACGCCGGGCCATTTCTTGATAGGCAGACCACTTAACGCCCTGCCCGAGTATCCTTATAGAGATATCAATCCCGGACGCCTTTCGCGGTTTGAGTTGCTCCAGCAGCTTACCCAGAGTTTCTGGCGCCGCTGGCACCTTGAATATTTACACATTTTGCAACAGCGCGTTAAGTGGTCAGATAAGACAAACCCACCGAGGGTTGGAGACCTCGTGTTAGTGAAGGACCCAAACCTGCCACCCTTACGTTGGCGTCGCGGACGCATTGTCCAACTTACTCTAGGGTCTGATGGTGTGCCCAGGTTTGCCGAGGTCCTAGTTGGGGATTCTGTTTTGAAGCGCGCGGTCGCTACTCTTTCTCGCCTCCCCTTAGACTGATTTGGCGGACAGTCCGGGACTGTCCGGAGCGGGGGGATGTTCACGCTCGAGGAAGAGCGAGTGGCGGCACTGCATTCTAGTCTGTGCAGTGACAGCTTTTTTGGCGGCCGGCCGCATGTGACATGTCAGTTGAGTCGAGTCGAAATGTCATGACATGCTTAGAGGTTATGTGCGGGCCGGAATAAAATATAATACACAATATTCAAGCAAATAGTGATTTGCGCGGCGCACCTAATATCGGGGTGCGAAAGCCCGCTTTGTGTTGTGCAAGGTGTCAAAATCGCGTGTGTGAGTCGTGGTGGCCTAATAGGCCTTTGTAGTGCTCCGGTCTCCACCGGTGGATCCACTGCAGAACTTCAGGAGCCGCGACTTCCTTCGAGCTAGCTCAGGAAGTCCACCGGCTACGGAGGAGACGGACGGAGACAATTGGAACCAAGGTAAGTAATACCAATTTTCCAAGAGCTGGTATTCGGTGAATAAAATTCAGCAATACAAGTCGGTGAAACGCCGACGTGGTGGAGTCTACTTGGGGCACCACCAAACAGTGTAGTTCTTATAGTTTCGGAGAAAAGTGGCTGTGAGTCATACGGACGGACAGACAGACAGACAGACATGACGAATCTATAAGGGTTCCGTTTTTTACCATTTGGCTACGGAACCCTAAAAAAGAAGGAACAAACATGAAAATACCCAGCTAGACAGACGATAAACGCAGCAGCTAATAGGTGGTGATAAAGGCCTCAAAATTATTCATAGTCTAAATTAGCAGCTATTACATTTTTCTTTCTGACACATTAAAACAGCATATTTTGCATATTGCATACTGTGTCATACGGAAAAATCCCTCGGATTTATATCACATTCGTCGAAGATCAATGTAATGTTTGTTTTATTAAATAAATAAATAAAAAAATACATAATAAACATCAGCTGATAATTTTTTTATAACTCAAACGAATTCATTATATTTTGTCATTATCTTTTAGTTATTAACAATTGATCACATTCATTTAATCTGATCTGCTATACTAGCGAAACTAGCAAACAGCAAATATTTTACTGCTAAAGGCCGCACTAGATGGCGTTGTTTTTCACGCAGAGCTCAAAAAAACGAGTTCCCAACAAAACAAGATATTTGCATTTATCGCAAATATATTTACTCAGAGTAGGTGAATAGTCTTGTCGCATTTAAACTGGTTCATTTCTGGCCATTGCAAAATGTCATTCGCGATTACACTCACTTCGCCTTGCGATTAGTTCATTTCTCTTTCGCATTTGGTCAACTGTTCAATGCACAGTTTCGGTAATAAATCTCAATGACAACTACAACATAAAATGTATTAATAAGCAAATGGTATATTATAGTGGACGAAATGGGAAATGGACAATATGAGACGTAACATTAAAATGTCAAACTAACCATACTTACTGTATGTAACCCACCCAATCCAAGTAAGGGTTAGATTTTATTCTGAGTGAGTTTTGTCCTATTACAAGCTTTTATTTAACTTGCAATGTAAGTATGTATGTAAGTATGTATGTTCGGGTGGAATCTTGCAACTCGATTTTGAAGCAAGCTTGAAAATCAATTTTGAAGTAGATATCTTTAACATTGAGCTGAAATTTTGTATACACACAGTTTGAATGAAAATGCACGGTTAACTGTGTGACGTCATTCTAAATCCAAGATGGCTGCATACCCAAGATGGCGGACCAATTATTTTTAATGCACTCCTACAATATGGGTATCAAATAAAAGGTCTTGCTAAGAATAACTTGAAAAATTAAGTGATGTCACTATTAATCCAATATGTCGTACTTCTAAAGCTAAAAATCAATTTTGAAGTAGATATCTTAAACCGATTGAGCTGAAATTCTGTATAGACGTTCCGGCAAACGACCTTGCAACAATGATGCGTTGAATGAGATGAACAGACTGAGAAACGTGTCCAGTGATAACTAAAAATTAAAAAATATATTAAATGTAAAAAAACCTTTTTAAAAACAAGCTTTTACTTAAATGCGCTAAAAAGAATTAATAAAATTTACACTAAAACTTTTACTTATAACGTCATTTCACATTTGACACAATTAAGTTTATAATCAATACAAAACAAAACGAAAAACATTTTTGTATAACAATTCTCATCATACCGGTTGAATCCAAATTAATGCGATCAAATTCAATTGAAAAAGAATTCATCATCATCATCATCACAGCTCATATACGTCCCCACCGAGGGGTTCGAGGGTGATTAGGCCTTAGTCAACCACGCTGGCCCAGTTCGGATTGGTCGACTTCACATACATCATTGAATTTCTTCGCAGATATATGCAGGTTGCCTCGCGATGTTTTTCTTCACCGTAGGAGCGTCAGACAAATGTACATATGAAATTCGAAACGAAAAACACATTGGTACATGGCGGGTCTCGAACCCCGACCTCCTGATTGGAAGGCAAGTGCCGAGTCCACAGCGCCACCGACGCTCGAATAAGAATAAGAATTAATCAGATCAAATTCAATTGAATAAAAATGCAGATTATACGAATACGTAACTACATTTTCTTTTTCTTTCATAAAGGTCAAAATTTTCTTTCATAAATTAAAGCATCGGCTATAAACGCCTGGTGAATCTACTCAGAGAGCGGTACACCCCCGTGGTGATGCCTCTCTGAGATAGAAATCCATCAGGTTAGGTAAGCCAAACGAGGCTTGAGGACCCACCAAAGTTCTCGCCTTCTTATAAATATAATCAAGGTGAAGTTGTAACAGCCATCTGCGGCTAACAGCTTAGGTCCCTCAAAAAAAAGTTGGTTTGGTACCGTCCCCTTCGTACATACAGTCCAGTACCTTAAACCAAAATTTGTGATATCTATGACTTAATTTTGTCTATTACTTCTTATAATCCTGTACGCGATCTATTAATTTATTTATGTGTTATGCATTCAACTTTTCATTTAGAATCATGAAATTCGTTGGAATTTAGACGAAAGTATAAGAATATGAATTTGATTCTACATCCTAACCACTTTATCAAATACTAGCTTTCCGGTCTCGACTTTGCCCGCGTTATTTTTGCTTTCCCGTGGGAATTTTTTTCCCGTAAGAAAATTACCCTATATCCTTCCCCTGGTCTCGAACTATCCCTATACCAATTTTCATCAAAATCGGTTCAGTAGTTTCGAAGCCTATTCAATACATACAAACAAACAATCAAATCTTTCCTCTTTATAATATTAGTATTTTTTATAGTAGATTTTGTTCTGTTGTTCCGGGTTTCGAAAAATATCTACTCCCTACTAAATGTACCGAATATTATTAATGCGACAAAATCTATGTCTGCCTGTCTGTTCGTCTTTCACGCCTAACGACCGGTTCCAATATCGATTTCTGGATTTATTACATTATTACTATTATTTTTTACTCGTATAAAACAAAATGTTATACATAGAAATGTTATTTTATAATGGAACACATTTCGACTACATACAACCGGCAACAAGAGCAAGATTTATTTTTCAGGTCGGGCGGGAATTTAAGTATACGATAAAAATACGATAATTTTGTGTGTGATTTGGGATAATTTTAGATTAGCATATTGGCAACACTGGGCCGGCAGCTGGAGAGGCGAGTGCCTCACCCCACTATTAGCATAGGTACCGGAAGTTTCAGTTTTTTTGTCGTACAGCTGGCTGGCTGTCATTGTGTCCTTTCTTCCACATGTTCATCTAATATCTGTATTTTCTCTTACACCGCGACTGACAAATAGACTGCTCTACTTAAACCGACTAGAACTAAGAATAGTGGTAGGCTCTCTAACAAGACACATTACACTCAACAAACATTTATATCTACTAGGCGTAACTGACAGTCCCTTGTGCAGAGGATGTCTAGACGCTGAAGAATCAGCTGCCCATGTAATCCTGGAATGCATGGGAGTAGCCACACAACGGGCAGAAATCCTTGGCAATCCGAGGTCACTCCTAGAAGCCTGTGAACGTCCCAGGAGACTTCTGTGCTTCTGGAAGGAGCTGGGCTGGTTAGAATAACTGGTCATCCCACACGCATAATGGACCGAATAAGAGTCTAAATGCGGAAAAGGGAGCCCACTACAATACAATACAATACAATACAATCTGTATTTTCTTTACGTTTTCTATTTTGGACATGGATCGTACAAAAGTAATGGAAATGAAATGAAATGAAATGAAATGATTTATTTGATTTAAAACACGGTATACAATAGTTTGTTACAGATCACATAGAGCTCAAGCGTATTTTGTCAATTAATTGACATGCAAAATTTGTGTCCAACATAGAATACATAAAATTTCATTAACAATAAAATTCATTGAATTAGAATAAATGATTACAATTAAATTTCTATCACAAATAATAAATTCAATTATCAATATGTAATAAATGTCAAAATTTAAAATCACGAATAAAACATATTATTATAGTAGAATCAAATTAATAAAATGTCAATATAATGTATTATCAAATATATAAGGACTAAAGTAGATAGCAAAAATATCAGCGAATGTCAAAATACTCTTTCAGATCATAGAAACACATATGAATCAACCAGGTTCTCAATTTATGTAAAAAAAGTTTTGTGGGTAATTGTCTTATCTCTATAGGAATTCTATTATAAATGCGTATTGTCATCACGTCACAATTTTTTCCATATAAACTTGTATTGCATGTCGGTAAAAGCAGCTTGTATGGATCTTTCAGACGCAAGCGTTGATTATGAACAGGTTTTTTGAACATCTCCATATTATGTCGTATAAACTTTCCAGTTTCATAAATATACATAGATGTTAATGTTAACAAATTGTGTTTCTTAAACATTTCTCTACAACTTTCAAAAGGACCAAGGCCACTAATGGCTCGGATACATTTCTTTTGTATTACAAAAACTTTATTTACATTTGTCGAGTTTCCCCACAGAATTATTGCGTATCTTAATACTGAGGACACATAGCCATGATATGCGAGAAGGGCCGTTCTTTCACCTGCACTAATTCTCAGGCGATAGAGAGCGAAAACGAATTTACTTAACCTATTGCAAATATCATATACATGACTTTTCCAGTTACAGTGGCAGTCCACCACTATGCCTAAGAATTTAGTCTCTTTAACCTCATTTAGATTTTGTCCTTTACATTGTATATTAAGATCAAATTTTTTAGCTTTATAATTTGAGAATTGTACAAAATTAGTTTTAGAGACGTTAATACAAAGACTGTTTATCTGTAGCCAATTTTGAATTTTTTCAATAGCTTTATTAATAACTATTTCATAAGAAATTTCTTTATCAGTGTTAGGTATTATTAGCGAAATATCGTCTGCAAAAAGAATGGTTTGAAAATCAGAGACCCCAGGCATATCATTTATGTACAAAAGAAATAATAGTGGACCAAGGACACTTCCCTGGGGAACTCCAGAATCATTATGAAGAAACGATGATCTATAATCAATACATTCATTTTTTTCATCAATTTTTGTAATTTGAACGCATTGTGTCCGATTAGTGAGATAACTTCTAATCCAGTCAAGCGCAGTTCCTCTGATGCCTAACTTTTCACATTTGGCGAGCAAGATGTTGTGATTAACAAGATCAAACGCTTTGCTCATGTCAAAGAAAACTACCGTTACTGGAATCTTTTCATCTATGTATTGTGTAATGTTGCTTATTAGTGTATATCCAGCAAGAGTGGTAGATTTGCCTCTTCGAAAACCATTTTGTTCAGCTGCTAATAACTTATATTTTTCTAGAAAATCGCTCAATCTATCTTTAAAAACCTTCTCAAATATTTTTGAGAGTACAGGAACAAGGGTTATAGGTCTATAATTGTTTACATCTTGTTTACAACCTTTCTTATAAAGAGGTTTAACAATTGATTGCTTAAGGCGTTCAGGAAAGAGTCCTTGAGCGAGAGATAAATTAATTAAATTTGAAATTACTGGTGCTAGATATTTGGCGCATGATTTAAATAGGTTAGTTGGAAGATGATCAAAGCCTACCGACTTAGTGTTATTTAGGGATGTTATAATTTTAACTATTTCAGATTCAGTGCACGGTTTTAGAAAAATACTAGAACTGCTGGAATAAAGATTATCAAAATTATCCGACACCGCATTATATTGTACAGTCAAACTACGTGGTATGTTTATGAAATGATCGTTAAATTTTGCAGCTATATCATGAGGGTCTGAAATAGTGTTTCCGTTTACATTTATCGAACTCAGTTCCAAAGTAACATTATGTACATGATCTGACCTGTTCTTAATAACGTTCCATGCTGCTTTACACTTATTTTGCGCCTTTTCTAATGTTTTAGCATTATAATTTTTTTGTGATTTTAATATGCATTTGCGTAAAAGTTTGCTATAGTTTTTAAAGACACTCCTGTTTTTTTTAGTGCGAGCCTTATAAAAGGACAGTCTTAGTCTACGTTTAACCATACATGACACTTTTAAGCCTTTTGGACAATATTATCATTGAATATATAACACCTAACAGTGGCTAATGAAGTAATTCTTAAGAAATATAATAATGTGTGGCCTACATAACACAACTGGTCTTTCGCATGCAACCCGCGCAGCGCAGCTCAAGCAGCGCAGCGTTGCGCGCGCGCGCCTGCGCCTGCGTGCCGTCAACCACGTACGCGAGCTTACATAACTAAAATAACTGAAATGGACAGAGTCCACAGCTTAATCGTAGAAGACGACAAATTTGGGTGCGAGCAAACAAACAAACTGCCCACCTGATGGTGAGTGGTAACAGTCACCCATAATTGGCATGATGACTGAATTCAAATTTTTACGTCTCGTCAATAAATATTAAAATACCGTGGAAAAAGATGCAGTCCTGTGAAATTAGAATTAAAATCGGCTTAGAAATACATTAGATACAAGCATTTTAAATTGTTAATTTGAAGGCGATTAGACAGAGAGATCCGACATCAACCGTGACGTCATCGTTGAGTACGGCCATATTAACTCCTTGTAAATTGCCGTTTTGCTAGAGAGAGATGGAGAAAAATCTTTAATACCTTATATCTTGGTTGTTTTTATAGTTATTCGAAAACCGATTTTTTCTTTCTGTTTATTATATGAATGAGCTACTATTAAAGCAAAAAAAAATTTTTAGTCATCTAGCCTATTGGCTATAATACATGTGGCTCTTGTGAGATTCACAGCAAAACTGCAACCCCCACAAGAACCACAGTGTACGTTGCCAACTTGTGACACCAGATGTAAAGTCACAGTACCCAGTAATTTCACTGCCATATCTTACCCTTCAAACCGGAACACAGCAATGCAAGCACTGCTGCTTTGCGGCAGAAATAGGTAAGACGGAGGTACCTAAGCAGACGACCCCGGTACAGAGTCTCCCTCCATGTATAAGGGTTATAGTATGAGATTGCCGTTTTTTCGTTTGTTTATATAACTTTATAACTTTTCTAATTTTAAGAGCTATAAAAAAATATTATTTTTGACCCTAGAGTGCACGTTTTAGTTACAATTTAATCTCAGTTTAATAATATATTAAAAAGAATTTAAAAAACCATCCCCTATGTTTTTCGTCAGAATGTTGTACATTATTGACGATAACTTTGTGAAAACTAATTTTCTTGTCTTCAAAACTATGTTATTACTTAGTTTAAAGTCTATTGACCAGTCTCTATAAGTTTTGTAAAGTTTGCTTTATTGGTTACTAGCTGTGCCCGCGAACTACGTTTCGCCATCAAAATACTTAACACAGTGTTTAGTTTTTTCCTCCATTTTATTCCATAATGATTCAACTTTATTCTGCCTTTCTTGAGCATCGGCTATTTCGGACAATTTTCGTAATGTTTTTTTTCTAACAGTCCACAAAATTAAATACATTACATATTATTATAAACACTAAGTATTATTATTGTTTTAGAGACATTATTGATATTAGTAAATTCTTCTTCAGTAGAAAGAACTACACAGTTGCAAGAATAATCTTTATCGTATTCATGTTTCGAATTAAAATAAACAATTGTTAATAAATTAGAACTGTATACGAATAAAGTTTAGATTTTATAATGGGTGTTGGTAACACCAACAAAATATATTTTTTGGATATGACAACTTGGCCAATTTTGACTGGTCGTACAGTAAGCTTCTTGTCAAGCTATACTTTGACCTTTGAACCGTTCTTACACTGAAAAAAAGAATCAGCTGAACTAGTTCGGTAACTCAAGAAATAAGCAAACTTTGGTTAAAAGATAACAAACTTTAATTAAAATATACAAAACTGTTTTTGTAAAACACCCAAAACTAGTTAGGTTAATTATTGTTTGGTAAATAATAAAATAATGATTGGTACTTTTTAACTAAAAATATTTTGGTGAACTTGTTTGACTACAGCAACAAAACCAATTCCTAATTTACAGCATAACTATTTTGTTACTGTTCATCAATGTTTTTGATTATAATGTAATATAAAGTTTGTTTGTTGCGCAATACGAAACGCCTGAGTAGAGCGGTGGAGGCGAAGAAGAGAACAAACGCGCGCTCGGCCAGTCGGGCCGGTCGGTGTCTTGCGTTCGCTCGTTCGCCGCTAGGTTAGTTAGTTGAAAGTGTTTTCCTGGGGTTTTCGGTTTACTTTTATGGTATATGTAAAAAGTTTTCTCGTTGGAAAAAGATTTCACAATATGAACGAGTCTGAGCTTGCGGTAGCGGCCGCAAAACTTACCGCGACGGAACCAAGTGTCATGGAGGATTTGAAATCGTGGGGCGTTGGTGTCAATGCATTGACAAGTTCAAAGGTATGCTATCTGTAATATTGTTTGTTTTCAAAATACCATGTAGGTAGGTAATGCGTTGGGTAAGTATTACCAATCGGTTCGGGCTTCTGACTGGATCGTAGCTATCCCGACAGGATTTTCAAGTCGGGTTCAGTTCAAAGGTCAAACGGTCGGAGTGTCAAGTTCAAACTGTTTATTTTATTGTGTGCTGGACTGAACCTAGGTAGATACTGTAGAGATCTGGGGTTACGGCGTAGCTCCAAAAAACTATTGAAATCAACTTATCATTTAAGGAAATATTAACGACGCGACGGTCGACGAAAAGGTCGCCATAGTACTTACCTGCTTATGTTATGTTACCTAAGTATTATTTTTATGTTCCAGAACATAACATTGACCTGGAGACGTTTCAGATCTTAACAAATGATGACATTAAGGAGCTTGTTCCTGTAATCGGCCATAGAGTCAAACTGTTGACACAGTTGACAATGCTTAAAAATTTAATACTGAAGAATTCAACGCAGTAAGTACAATATACTTTTATAAAATAAAATAAAACTGCAATTTTATTTAATGCAATTTTATTTTTTTAAAGGATGAGACCAAGCTTAATGATACAAAGAAGACTGATATGGCAGTACAATACAATAACACAACAGTACAATATACTTGTACATACTTGACAATCCAGCAGTGTCAGATACGGAACAAAAGCGTGATGAAGTTATACCTGCTGCAGCTATGTCTGAGTGAACCATTCTCTAAATTTGGTACCATGGGTAGAAGTTAAAGGCACACTTACAAACCTGGGGCAATTCTTATTGAAGACATCGGAAACCTAGGTGAAATTACTTTTATGATGATTAAAAATATTTTTATATGACAATGACAATGTTATTTTTGAGTGTGTACGATTACGGACAGTTGATTTTTTATTTCACTTGCATAGTTTCGAAGTAGACACTCTAAAATCCTTTTTTTTTTTTTTTTTTTTTTTTTTTTTTTTTTTTTTTTTTTTTTTTTACGAGGGGAATGCGTTTGCGCACCGTCCAAGCCCCCGCAGGGGCAAGGGTGTGTGGGACTCCGCAGCGAGCGACTACCCACTAAACCCCTCGATATGCCCTCTTTGGCGCCTAGCGCAGCCACGTCCAAAGGACGCGCCGCTGCCGAACGAGGTCGTGGGAACCCTTACAGACCGACCATAACCCCGTCCGCGGCACCTGCCCACCAATGGCGGGCCCCTCACGCCCTCTCCAAGATGGAGATGGAGAGGAGTTCCCGGGGCATACTCCGGGTGGTAATTTTTTACTGTGGTTTTCTTCCACGCGGCCCGACGCTCAGTGCGCCAGGCCCCCGGCCCCGCTCAGTGCGGGGTAACGGGCTTGCCCGACGGCAGACCCCACTGGATCCACCGCCGCGCACACGAGCCGAAGCTCAGCGGCGCCGAAGCGCCGACCCACCGCAAACAGCGGCCACGGTGGCCACACGAGGTGGCCCGCCGAGTAGCACTCGGCCATCCCACGCCCCCCTCATGGGGGCCGCACAAGTGTGCCGAAGCCACACGTTGATCCGGTCAGCCTCAGTCCTTGGAACAACGACACGCCGAAGCTCAACGAGCTTGCACCGACTCGGAACAACGACATGCCGAAGCTCAACAAGGACCCGCACCAACCCGATCAAAGGGGCAACGGCACAAGGCGCAACGCGCCATGACCCGCGAGCGGGTCCCCAGGCGACACACAACCCCATCTTCAAAAAGAAGGGGAGGTGACGCCCCACATGGCCACGTGAAGTGGCCCGCCGGGTTAAACCCGGCCACACCACGCCCCCTCCACGGGGCAGCTGTCAGACTCTTAGCCCGCGGCAGAAAATCTGCCGGGTTGCCCAGGGTGCACCACGAGGAGGTGTTCTGACATCGCACCCCAGACACTCTAAAATCCTGTCATAACCTGAATAACTAACTTTCGAAGTAGACACTCCAAAATCCTGTTAATACTGTACTTAAATTTAAAAGAAATAAAACTATTATTTGATTTGAAATAGAATTTTATTTTAAATTGTCCTTAAATTTGATTATGAAATCATTAACCAACATATTATTAGGTTTATCACTGTGTGTGTTTATTGGCCTGTATTTTTATGCTTTTATTTAATGAAGGCTATTTTTGAAGAAAAGCGCTACTCTTTTGTCAAATAGCTATCACAAAATAAAAAGAGTAGAAAAATACAGGCCAACAAACACACACAGTGATAAACCTACTAATATTTTGGTTAACAATTACAAAACTAGTTTTGCTTTAGATTACCAAACAGTTTTGTTACTAGTCAACAAACCAAGTACCTTAATAACAAGCAAAATATTTTTGTATCAGTAACCATTTGAAAAGCAATTAATTGAAAAACAAATTTGTTAACAGTAGATAACTGAACACCTGAAATAACTGGACACTACAGCTACCAACAGACGATGAGTTTGTTTAATTGATACAAAACATTTTTTGTACTATTACAAAACATACATTTAGGTATTCCTTAACAGTTTGGTAAAAAATAGTCAAATTGTTCAATTAATTATGATCAAATTGTTTTGCTTGTTAGCACCTCAACACACCGTAGCAAATTTCGGTTTTGTTATTAATAAGATATAGTTCGCAAGTCACTATTTTTTGGTAAATAATAACCAAAACTTGAGTTACTGTTAACCAAATTTTTTTTTCAGTGTATGTCGCTCGTAATACTGGCGGTTTTTGTGGAGTTAATGTATAGCATGAATGGGGGGGTTACTGTACAAATACGTTTTCCGTATTCGATATCCGATCACGGAATACAGACACGGAGTTTCGTGAACGTAGCGCAGACGTTCGTTTCTTCTCATTCGGGATTTCTACCATTCTACCTAAACGTACGTACAGAACGTGTTCCGTTCGTAATAAAAACGAACGTGTGCGGCAGTCAATGAGTATTTTGTATAGATTTGATGATTCAGAAAACGAATGCGAAAAAACGTATTTATGCGGTTAGCTTTAAAATGTATTGAGACTTCCGTTTTTGTAACGTGTACTGTGCGATATAGTGTTGCTGGCATAGTTCGGTTAGCAAACTCGCCGTGATGACTAACATCCAACACACAAACTTGGAGTTATCGTTAGTTAGTTCACGATCGTTGCATTATCACGGTCTCGAAGGACACTAAACACAGGTAACATCTAACATCGAACATCCAATAGGCCCCGAAGCGGTTCTCAAACTTTTTTGGTGACGGAACCCTTTTGGAAAGCGAAAAAGTGTATTCTTTATTAATAAGCATAATAAAAGTACGACCAGAGAGGGTGTTTTGATTTTTCTAAATTATTGCGGAACCCTTATAGGGGTATTGTGGAGCCCTAGGGTTCCGCGGAACACACTTAGAGCATGGCTGCTCTAGGTACCCTTCAGGGCCTACTTTCATTTAATACCCCTATTGCTGGGTTTGAAAAGCAACTGTTATCCGTCTTTTTTGAGCGGCGGCCATGTTGAATTTACGTCAATGTTGCTACGTTCATAGTGCTCTACTGATCAAGGCCTTTCATTTGATACCCATATTGCTGGACTTAGAAACGAACTTTTATCAGTTTTTTTTTGAGCAGCGGCCATATTGAATGTTGTGCTATTTTCCTAGGTTCGTAGTGCTCTACTCTTCAAGGCCTTTCATTTGATACCTATATTGCTAGGTTTGGAAACGAACTTTTATCCACCTTTTTTGAGCGGTGGCCATGTCGAATTTACGTCAATATTGCTAGGTCCATAGTGCTCTACTCTTGAAGACCTTTCATTTGATACCTATATTGCTAGATTAGAAAACGAACTTTTATCCACCTTTATTGAGTGGCGGCCATGTTGAATTTATTTATGTGTTGCTAGGTTCATAGTGCTCTACTCATCAAGGCCTTTCATTTGGTATCCACATTGCTCGGTTTGAAAACGAACATTTATCCTTTTTTTGAGCGGCGGCCATGTTGAATTTAGGTAGATTATCGTAGGTACCTAATGCTCTACTCTTCAAGGCCTTTCATTTGATACCTATATTGCTAGGTTTGGAAACTAACTTTTATCCACCTTTTTTGAGTGGCGGCCATGTTGAATTTATGTAAATGTTGCTAGGTTTATAGTGCTCTACTTATCAAGGCCTTTCATTTGAGACCCATATTGCTGGGTTTGGAAACGAACTATTATCCATTTTTTGAGCGTCGGCCATGTTGAATTTATAGCAATTTTCCTAAGTTCATAATACTCTACTGTTTTAGGCTTTTCATTTGATACCCATATTGCTAGGTTTGGAAACGAACTTTTATCTATTCTTTATACTTTTATCTTTTTTGGGCGGCGGCCATGTTGAATTTAGGTCGATTTTGCTAGGTTCCTAATGCTCTACTCTTCAAGGCCTTTCATTTGATACCCATATTGCTAGGTTTGGAAACGAATTTTTATCTATCTTTTTTGAGCGGCGGCCATGTTGAATTTATGTCAATGTTGCTAGGTTCATAGTGCTCTACTCATCAGGGCCTTTCATTTGATACCCATATTGCTGGGTTTGAAAACGAACTTTTATCCTTTTTTTTGCGGCGGCCATGTTGAATTTAGGTATATTTTCCTAGGTACCTAATGCTCTACTCTTCAAGGCCTTTCATTTGATACCCATATTGCTAGGCTTGGAAACTAACTTTTATCCACCTTTTTTGAGCGGCGGCCATGTTAAATTTATGTCAATGTTGCTAGGTTCATAGTGCTCTACTCTTCAAGGCCTTTCATTTGATATCCATATTGCTAGGTTTGGAAACTAACTTTTATCCACCTTTTTTGAGCGGCGGCCATGTTGAATTTATGTCAATGTTGCTAGGTTCATAGTGCTCAACTCATCAATGCCTTTCATTTGATACCCATATTGCTAGGTTTGGAAACTAACTATTATCCACCTTTTTTGAGCGGCGGCCATGTTGAATTTATGTCAATGTTGCTAGGTTCATAGTGCTCTACTCATCAATGCCTTTCATTTGATACCCATATTGCTAGGTTTGGAAACTAACTTTTATCCACCTTTTTTTATCTGTTTTATTTGAGCGGCGGCCATGTTGAATTTAGGGCGATTTTCCTATGTTCATAGTGCTCTACTCATCAAGGCTTTTCATTTGATATGCATATCGCTGGGTTTGGAAACGAACTTTATCGGCAGTCATGTAAAATTAAGTCAACGTGGCTAGGTTCAATGTGTTCTACTCTTTAGGTTCTTCGTTCGATATCCATGTTCCTTGGGTGGATCCAAAAAAATGTGATCCGTCATTTTAGACATTAGGATCAAGAGTCCCGTCCCGTCCCTCTACGCGTAACCCAGAACATTGCAGTCAGATATTTTTTTTAATTATCAATATTAATCTATTACTTTTAATAGTTTTAAATGGATGAAAGAGTTTGATTCCTTAGTCCTAATGTAAAAACATATAACACCTTTCAAAATACCTTGAAAAGAGTATCTTCATTTTTCAATATTTTAAATATTTCAAAAATTGTACCGATTTTGTGAAAATTAGTCAAGAATTAAAACAATCTACAAATTTTATGGTCACTCGATAAGTATTATCATAAAAAATGCTTTATACATTGGTTGTATGGCTTGATCTTTTTGCCTTACCACCACGGTACGACATAAGAAAAAGACAATTTTGTTGGCGAAATCCAGTTGGGTACAGCCATTAACAAAAAATATTAAATTTTATTTGTACTATGTGAAACACTTCAGTCCTGCCTTTTAATTTTCGAAATCCAATTACTTAAGATCAGGCTGTATGGCGTAGTTCCATTGCCTTTCCTTCGTGGAAGAAAATACCTTCTCTCTGTACTATGTGACAGACTTGTCAAAATAATTTCACGTGCGCCATGTTGTTTTTCTACCTAAAGCCAATTCGAAAATTTTATATGGTATTTTTTCACTAAAAATAAAAAGTGAATTTAAACAAACGAAATTATGCCTAAATGTTCTTCCGGAAAATTCTAAGCATTGTGGTGTAAGCCATATCAAATTCTGTCCAGTAGTTTCGGAGATCTTTCCGGACAAACAGACAAACAAACAAACAAACAAACAAACAAACAAACAAACAAACAAACCAACAAACAAACAATTTTTGTAAAAACTATTCTATCGTGTTCTGCTAATGATTTTAAGGCGACCTGTGTATTTTTTTTCTTAATATTTCGCAATTACAGATTTTTGTACCCCTACGATTTTATTATATATAGAGAAGAGATTAAATAACTAAGGAAAACTAAAATAGCACGAATTTTGCAATGTTCTTAAAAATCTTCATACAAAACGGCAATTTCATACTATAACCCCTAATATATCATGAGATTAACTAAGGAATTTTCATTTATATTTGGTATTTTCAATAGGCTGGCAGACTGTGTGGTTTCGACGTTTGTGCGGAAACTTGGAGAGTTCGTATGGGATCAGGGAATATTTTTTTATTAAAATTAAATTTTATTTGAATATCTGCCGAACGATGAGGACAATACTTTTTTTTGTAGAGCTGGTTAGTAGGGAATCTGAGGGAAAGTTTCAGAGATACCTAAAGGTAGCTCTGAAACTCGTGTGTGTATGAGGCATACTAAAGTCTAATGGAACATCTATATCATAACAGAGATTTACACAATATCCTCAAAATCTGTCGGCAACGCGCAAGTGACTAATTGCAACCGTCCATAGGTTACCGTAACTGCTAAACATTATTATAATATACTGTTTTTTAATCGCAATATACAAGGTGTTTGGTATAACACCCTATCGAGCCGAAATATACCCATGTTAACATAGTCATATAAAAGTTATGACGTCATTGAAAAAAAATTAATTTTTAATTCTTCATACATTTTTTTTAAAGAACCAACTATATGTATGGGGAATTTTAAAATTAATATAACAAATTCAAATTTTCAATGACTTCAAAACTTTAATATGACTATATTAACATGGGTAGATTTCGGCTTGATAGGGTATATGTACGTATCAAATACGACGTCCGGGCAGGTAGTACTGAAACTTTAAGAGCGTGATTAAATACTCCATTATCTGTTATTTGTCATTCGGAAAATCCCTCATTCCACAAACTTCCAACTACTTGACTATTAGCGCGCTTGCCGCGAAGGGGTCATATCGTCATCGAACCCAATAGACTTACAGTCAGTTACAGTAGTTCATAATTTTGTAATCGTTTTGTAAACAGCTCAAATACTAGTCATACAGTACAAATAAAACATCTTAACAAACATCTTGTGTTTATATCTTAAAGACTTTAAATAACTAAAAAAAAGTGAAAAATTACAATCTAGTCCAAACTTTTTAGGGTTCCGTAGCCAAATGGCAAAAAACGGAACCCTTATAGATTCGTCATGTCTGTCTGTCTGTCTGTTTGTCCGTCCGTATGTCACAGCCACTTTTCTCCGAAACTATAAGAACTACACTGTTGAAACTTGGTAAGTAGATGTATTCTGTGAACCGCATTAAGGGCCCACCATCCGCGCGAGCCCGAGCTAATTTAGGTAAATTTCTCTAGTCTCTGTTTGTGTGCGTCGCTCACGCACACAAGCGCACTCGGTCGCGCAATCGGTACGGCCGCCTAGCAAAATATCGTAGATGTTAATTTTGAATTTAATAGGTGTTTATTATTCACTGTGTTATACTATAGTAAATACAGGGATGTGTTTGATCAACTTTTATTTTTACAAGCTTTTATTTAGCTTGCACTGTATGTATGTATGTAGATTTGACCACTTCTCGGTTTTCGATTGGGCTGAAATTTTGCACATAATAATATGTATATCGTGACAATGCAATATTATGATAACATGGAGCTGATCTGATGAAGGAACTGGACGGTGGCCATAGGAACTCCGTAAAAAAACGACGCAACCGCATCGAGTTTGGGCTCGTTTGATTCATATAGACGAGTACTTTGGTCCTATTTGTTAACCAGGGTCTGATGCTGGAGCTGGGAAGTGGCCATAGGACCTCCGCAATAAAACGACATAACCCTATCGAGTTTGGGCTCGTTTGATTCGTAATGACGAGTACTTTGGTCCTATATGGTAACCAGGGTCTGATGCTGGAGCTGGAAGGTGGCCATAGGACCTCCGCAATAAAACGACATAACCCTATCGAGTTTGGGCTCGTTTGATTCGTCTTGACGAGTACTTTGGTCCTATATGGTAACCAGGGTCTGATGCTGGAGCTGGAAGGTGGCCATAGGATCTCCGCAATAAAACGACATAACCCCATCGAGTTTGGGCTCGTTTGATTCGTATTGACGAGTACTTTGATCTTATATGGTAACCAGGGTGTGATGCTGGAACTGGAAGGTGGCCATGCTGGAGCTGGAAGGTGGCCATAGGACCTCCGCAATAAAACGACATAACCCTATCGAGTTTGGGCTCGTTTGATTCGTCTTGACGAGTACTTTGGTCCTATATGGTAACCAGGGTCTGCTGCTGGAGCTGGAAGGTGGCCATAGGAACTCCGCAATAAAACGACACAAGCCCATCGAGTTTTGGGCTCGTTTGTTTCGTAATGACGAGTACTTTGGTCGAGTTTCGTAATGGCGGCCATGCGGTTACAAAATGATAAAATATCAAATAATAGTAAAAAGATTTAAAAAAAAAGTCGCCCCACACTAAGATTTTATTTTAAAGCCCTAATAAGACGAAAATAAATTTTAATTTATTACATGATACATCTTATATATAAAATTCTCGTGTCACAGTGTTTGTTACCAAACTCCTCCGAAACGGCTTGACTGATCTTTATTAAATTTTTTGCGCACATTCGGTAGATCTGAGAATAGGTCGTGAACTATTTTTTAAATTATGGCGAAACGTAGTTCGCCGGCACAGCTAGTTTTTAATAAAATATAAAAGCTTGTCGCAAGATTAACCCATTTTATAAAAAACAAATATTTTTTTCTTAGAATTACCAATATTTATTTATTTAAGGCTTACCAAGTAAATACATACGGGCAAGGTACTTAAACAGTTTTTTTTTATGAAGGGCCTGGCAAATGACCTCCTCCCGCCTGATGTTAAGCGGTGAAAGAGGCCCAAATGAGTTGACAGATAGAGGAGGGAGGACATTCACTATCCATCCTGCCCGCCCCTTGCCGGCCTAAAAGATGTTTTTCACACCTCTTTTGAAGGAACCCATGTTGTAGGATGGAGGAAACACGTGCGCAGGTAGAGAATTCCAAGTGTGGGATGAACGACAGAAGACCTCCCGGAGGGAGACTCTGTACCAAGGTCGTGTGCTTGGGTACCTCCGTCTTACCTATTTCTACCGCAAAGCAGCAATGCTTGCATTGCTGTGTTCCGGTTTGAAGGGTAAGATATGGCACTGAAATTACTAGGTACCGTGACTTTACATCTTAAGTCACAAGTTGGCAACGTACACTGTGGCCCTTGTGGGGGTTGCAGTTTTACTGCGAATGTCACACGAGACATATGTATTATAGGTGACTGTTACCACTTACCATCAGGTGGGCAGTTTGCTTTTTTGCCAAATTAGTAGCAATAAAAAAAAAGAAGGAATCTTGGAATTTCTTGGTACGGTGTGAAAAGGAGGATACAGTGTAAGGATGACTCCGTAGACCCTTACGCGTGTTTCTGTTAAGGAATGTAGAGGGAGGGATAAGGTTAAAGAGCTCCTCAGAGCATTCCCCGCGGAACATTCGGTAAAAGGCGCTAAGAGAGGCGATGTCACGTCGAAGTTGTAGAGGCTCGAGGGTGTTAGTTGCCTCTACATCGCCAATTATTCGAATAGCGCGACGCTGCAATCTGTCCAGACCATCGATGAGGTACTGAGCGGAGCCGGAGTGCAAGCAATATTCCACGCAAGACCTAACCTGAGTTTTATACAACAGGCATAGTTGGTCCGGCGCAAAATACCTACGCACCTTGTTCAGGACACCGAGTTTCCGTGAGGCAGCAGTTATAACGGATTCGAGGTTTTCAAAAAAGGGATCATATATGCATTTAAATTTCATGACTGCACAGCATTGTCATGTGTAAGTCATGTGTGTATGACAATGCTGTACAAAACGTTATTTATTACAAAAAAATAAATATAATAATCAACTTAAATTGTTTTATTGTTTATCCTAATTCTCGGGACAAGCTTTTATATTTTTATAAGAAAATATATCTTGTAATAAATTAAAGTTTATTTTCCTCTTTTAAGGCATTATAATATAAGCTTCTTTTTTTAAACTAATTACTCAAATAATACGAAATATTTTAATGACTACCGAGTTCTTTATTGTTAGTTGTATCTACAAATTAATTTATATAATATACATATAATAATTTAGTAATAAACAAATATGAAATGAATATTTTCTTGTGCTCAACGCACTTTTTAGTGCATTGAAGCCATTCGCTAGATTGTAATAAAAAAATAAAATAATTAATGTTTATTTTCTTTTTTTAGGACATTAAAATAAAAGCTTGTTTTTAAAAATCTTTTGTGATAGCGGCCATCTTGTTTTAGTTTTTTTCATGGTGTACTGTATTTTACGAACTTTCATTTGATACCCCATATACAGACCCATATTGTGGGGATTGTACATAAAAATAATCTGTCAATTTGTGACGGCGACCATCTTGTATTAGATTGTCTTTCAGAATATACTATATTCTACAATTCATTCTACAAATTAAGCTCTTTCATTTGACACCTAAATTGGGGAAGGTCGCACAAAAGAAATTGGTGTGGTTGCGTATGGATATTATCTAGGCTAGGCTCAAAGTACTCATCAAGAAAAATCATATAAGACCAAAGTACTCGTCAATGCGAATCAAACAAGCCCAAACTCGATGGGGTTGCGTCGTTTTATTTCAGAGTTCCTTTGGCCACCTTCCAGCTCCAGCATCAGACCCTGGTTACCATATAGAACCAAAGTCCTCGTCATTACGAATCAAACGAGCCCAAACTCGATGGGATTGTGTCGTTTTATTGCGGAGTTCCTATGGCTACCTTCCAGCTCCAGCATCAGACCCTGGTTACCATGTAAGACCAAAGCACTTGTCAATACGAATCAAACAAACCCAAACTTGATGGGGTTGTGTCGTTTTATTGCGGAGTTCCTATGGCCAGCTTCCAGTTCCAGTATCAGACCCTGGTTACCACATAGGACCAAAGTACTCGTCAATACGAATCAAACAAGCCCAAACTCGATGGGATTGTGTCGTTTTATTGCGGAGTTCCTATGGCCAGCTTCCAGTTCCAGTATCAGACCCTGGTTACCACATAGGACCAAAGTACTCGTCAATACGAATCAAACAAGCCCAAACTTGATGGGGTTGTGTCGTTTTATTGCGGAGTTCCTATGGCTACCTTCTAGCTCCAGCATCAGACCCTGGTTACCACATAGGTCCAAAGTACTCGTCAATACGAATCCAACGAGCCCAAACTCGATGGGGTTGTGTCGTTTTATTGCAGAGTTCCTATGGCCACCTTCCAGTTCCAGCATCAGACCCTGGTTACCATATAGGACCAAAGTACTCATCAATACGAATCAAACAAGCCCAAACTCGATGGGATTGTGTTGTTTTATTGCGGAGTTCCTTTGGCTATCTTCCAGCTCCAGTATCAGACCCTGGTTACCATGTAGGACCAAAGTACTCGTCAATACGAATCAAACGAGCCCAAACTTGATGGGGTTGTGTCGTTTTAATGCGGAGTTCCTATGGCCACCTTCCAGTTCCAGCATCAGACCCTGGTTACCATATAGGATCAAAGTATTCGTCAATACGAATCAAACAAGCCCAAACTCGATGGGGTTGCGTTGTTTGATTGCGGAGTTCCTATGGCCACCTTCCAGATCCAGCATCAGACCCTGGTTACCATATAGGATCAAAGTACTCGTCAATACGAATCAAACGAGCCTAAACTCGATGGGGTTGCATTGTTTGATTGCGGAGTTCCTATGGCAACCTTCCAGATCCAGCATCAGACCCTGGTTACCATATAGGATCAAAGTTCTCGTCAATACGAATCAAACGAGATCAAACTCGATGGGGCTATGTCGTTTTATTGCGGTGTTCCTATGGCCACCTTTCAGCTCCAACATCAGATCAGCTCCATGTCGTCATCATAATATATTTATACATATGCATGCAAAATTTCAGCTTAATCGGAAACCGGGAAGTGAGTCAAATTTAACTCGGAAGATTAGACCCGAACATGCAGAAGATAAATAAAAGCTTGTAAAAAAGTTGAAGGTTTTCGTACGGCTGCCACAAATAATAAAATTGTTAGTTATCAACTTCTCCGATTACTCCGTAGGACTTCGCATCGTATACATACACAAATAATTATGTAACCGGGAGCTAGCTCAAAGCGACGTGCTCTCACTTCGAGTCTTGATTGCACACTGAATTTCGACGCGCCCGAGCCAAGTATTTGTAAGAAAATCGATAAATGTATGTTAAAAAATTCATATAAAAATCAATGTACGATAATTTAAAAAAATACCACGGTGTCAGTGTTATGCTTACCTTTTTTGTTCTATATATTTGTTAAACTAAAATATAATAGGGTTAATTAATGAAGCTAAAAATCACGAACGGTATGTGGGTGTAACCTAAATTTTAAGTAAAATGGATGCTATTTTTTAACGAAATGGTATGTAAATTTGAAAAATGGTGACGGTGATTGTGTAAACACATAATTTAAGAATTTAAATATATTTTTTCCCGGTCAGTTAACTGGAACGTTAACGTAAAATATCAAAAACGCCAACGACCTTTTTGCTATTTTTCGCGCCATGGGCCCTTAAGATTTTCACACAAAAATAGAAAATATATGAGGTTTCTAATATCATTTTTTTCTAAACCGAATAGTTTGCGCGAGAGACACTTTCAAAGTGGTAAAATGTGTGTCGTCCCCCCCCCCGTAACTTCTAAAATAAGCAAATGATAAAACTAAAAAAATATATGATGTACATTACCATGTAAACTTCCACCGGAAATTGGTTTGAACGAGATCTAGTAAGTAGTTTTTTTAATACGTCATAAATCGTACGGAACCCTTCATGGGCGAGTCCGACTCGCACTTGGCCGGTTTTTTACTTCGTAACTTTTTTACTAATACACGGAATACACCAATTCCACAGCAGCGCCCTCCTGTCAATGTCACTCATGCTCATGCACCAAAAGATCCTTGTAGCACTGAGTTCAAAATTAATTAACGAAATCAATTGAAGTGAATGTGAGTTGTACACATGAATACTTATGGTACTCATGTGTGCAAATCACATTTTTTTCGTTATGAGGGGAAGGGGCCGTTTTAGTTATAATCACTCATGTAGAGAGGGATTAAGAAGGTAAGCGAATTAAAACCTTACCTCAAATATAAGTTCACGAATGATGATTTTGTTCTCAACGGCTGATCGTAGTCGAGAAATTACGAGTATTAATACACACTTTGTTTTTTCTTTATCCAATCGAGACATTTTTAACACAAAAATTATATAAAAAAAAACTTGACTAATGCGTTCCTTAATCTATAATATAGCTATTTTATTGACAAATAAGGTTGAAGAAAAGCATTCCAGTTGCATATTTCGTCTATCCGTCTTCCGCCAAAAGGAAAGCTATTGGTTCAAAATAATGCCGACGAATACGTTACGGCATATCCGCTTAACAATTCTAAATACGTTGCTTTGCTTGAGTCTTTCAATTTACCTTGCATTCCTTAACTCCTAAGTTCCGGTTCGCTGTAATGCCTCTGTGGGTACTGAGGTGCTTAATTTGTCATTGGTTGGAGGGTCTACTATGATTGTCGACACACAGGTTCTCTTATTCGTCGTTTTCCATACAACGCTGCGGGGACTAGAGAAAAACACTTTTTTCCCTCAAGTAATGTCAGTTCCATATAATATTATGCGTTATGCTTCTTTTGTAATCGGGGCAGTTGATTCACATTTACATTTGCTTATATATCAAACCAAAATAGACTTTCTTCGTTCAAAAGTAACATGATAATAAGCTCATTTAAATTGTCAAATTTCTTATCTACTAAATATCGGTGAACTTCAAAAGTCGTTCTTTCATTCTGTTCATAATTTCAAATGATGCCATCACATTCTATGATAATAAATGCTGTCAAGTGTTTCTACGTCAAATGTTGTGAGATCTTTCTTTTGTAGAGCTACGTTGAGCAGTTTAGATACTGTCCATCAACAAACTACTCGATAGTTTACTTCGATCAACGAAATATTTGATAAAAAACAGTATTTTTTATAAACAATCAATTTTATCTGCCTTTATAAAACATAGATTTCATTAACAAATATAATTTGTAACTTGGCAATCAAACTTGTTTTGTTATGGCAGTGTCCATTATAGCAGTAATAGATAAATGGATATAAAGTTTCTTTCAAAAATGACAGTTCTAGTTATCACAGTTCCATACTCAGTTAGCGGAGAACCGTTGGACAAAGGTCTACTGAAATGACCGCTAGGCGGTCGGACGTTTGAGTGGTGGTTCGCAATTCTTCGGGTTATGTCGGTGACTTTAGTTCTTCTACGGACTTTAGTACTTCAAAATAATTAATCCCGATTTGTCACATTAGTGACAGGTTGTCATAAGAATGTATCGCATTAGACTTCGAGGTAACGAGTATAAGATCAAAAACAATGTTCGCCATTTCCGGTCTATTACTGTATTGTACTTTTATGTCGCACTTTAACCATCATCATCGTCATTACCATTATCCAGTCCGTATTCCACTCTTATGTGGGGTCGGCGCTATATGTTTTCTTCTTCTACTCATTCTTATGTAGCACTTTAATGTACTAATTTAATTTGGCTATAGTCTTTATGTAGATACGAAAATGTAGTCGGCGACAAGTCGACATCGACTCTACTTGATATAATCTAGGGTACGCATGTAAATGAGTGTTGTTGAATATATTTATCAACCGTTAAAATCAAGTAATAAAATAACACATATATTCGATAAATATTATCAACCATATCAAATAAAAATATTCATACAAGTTAATTTTAACATTAATTCGTATAGATAAAGGTAATTAACTGACTGATAAAATTATCGTAATGAATAATTTCAATTACAGGCCGAACTAATAAACATATTGACGGCTACGGTGCTAATAAAAAGCATTAACTTTTACTTATATCTTTTTTTGAACCATAAACGCCACCTCTGAATTGTAAATAACGACAAATGACGAAAAAGGAACATGGACAATAGATTTAGAATAGAATAGCCCCTCTGAGATATGGCGTTGATCGATTGCGGTTACTGGATTAACGTAACTTTTTGTGTTGCGCGCACGCACCTTTTTAATTCACGAGCTCATAGAAAGGTGATCGTTCACGCATACCGTTGTGTCAGAACTTTTTACAATGCAAAATTTTAATGTTCGGAGCACTTAATTTAAGTATTTATTTTATAGATTGTTAATCTGCAAACATTTATCAGCCTAGGGCAATTAAAGAGAGATCTATTTATACTCCCACTGTCAATTTGTAATCCAGATAGTAGTCAAATTTTAGATTGTAATAAATTCTTTTAGGATCACCTGAAGAAGTTATTCGTAAGCGTAACGATTAATTACTGATAATCACACACCGTACTGGGGAATTGAAAAAAAAAGTAGGTAATCCGCCATTTTGTGGTGGCGGTTATCTTTGTATTTACAATGATATTGTACATACATTGTTGTATTGTCATCACAACTAAAGGTGTGTACGATATTTCAGATCAATCGGTCAACAGGACGGAGGTAAAACCTAAATTACTAAACAAAAACAAACAGGGCAAGCAAAATAAAACAGTTTAATAACTTTAATCGCAATGAATTTGTCCAAAAACACATTAAACCGCCGCGCCGCTGTGGTATAATGGTTGACACCATTAGGTTTTGATCGAGGGGTCCAGGGTTCGATTCCACGTGGAGGCAGAAGTTTTTCGGCTTGATTTGGTTGGTGGTAGGACTTGAGTCTGCTTTTTTTCGGGGAGAAATGCGTTAGGGCCCTACCCACAAAAACCCCCCGGTATTCTCTCCCTGCCCTTTAGGGCGCGTGTGGTAGGGTCCACAATGCGACACCACTACTCACGCACCCGGGCTAGCCCGACTTGATTGGTCGGGCTATCCACAAGGGGAGATTGCCCGAGAACACCAGGGCAATCCCCAGACGGAGGGCCCTACGGCGGCGTGTATGGGGCCGACCTTGCACGGAGGCCTCCACAGCAGGGCCATTAGACGGCAATAGACTTAGCTTGTGCGAATGGCCATCTTCGCCTGCAAAAGGCTTGAGCCTGCCTGGCTAACTACTTATACCTAAGCTTGTCGCCATAGTAAAAATGTTTATAAATAGTTGTGTTCCAACAATTTAAAGTAAGATAACCAGCCCGGTAACCATGATCGCTCCAAACAATATTAAAACCGCGCAGAGAGCGGGATGGCGCTATACGCAGCAAGCGCGGTGTCTCTGTTTCAATATTGTTTTAACCTCGCTATAAGCGATCATGGTAGGGCCCCAGGACCTTAGTACACGAGGAGTTCAGGTGAAGCTCGCTCCCATCACCAGCCTTATCGTCATATACCATCAGGTGAGATGATGGCCAAGAGCTTCCCTTTATTGTGTAAAAAAACAGACATTGGTGTTTCAAAATCTATCAACAACCTATAAAAAAGATTATTTATACGATTTATACTTAACGTTATGTCACCGATGACAACTTGATTTTTCAACATTTACTAAACTTGAGCAACCCGTATTGGCACAGTTTTACAGATGACTCACAGTTCGCGCCAGTGTTTCTTCAGCTAGCGTTCTTCGCCACATATTTTCACAAATTATGTCATCTACGTACTGAACCGAATCGCATGTTCAAGCCTCATTTTTGGACTAAGATATGTAGGATTTACAGTAAGGTGTTTGCCTATCCATCAGATATGATAACAACCTTATTATTTTTTTAACTTACAATGTAAGTTTATATTAAAAAAAATTAAATTAACTTTAAAATGTTGGCACCCATACACAGTATAGAAACCATACAATAATACTCGCACTAACACCATGTCTGTGATTTTTAAGACAGCGGATAACTTACATTTGCTTTTCAAGCATTTAATGTGGGTATCAAAAATGGGTTTGATGTGTGGAAAACAATAAAAGCGATATTAAATTTTATGTGCCAAACCACACATTAATTGAGTACTTAGATAAAAGAACTGACACGTAACATTGGTTTAACCAGTTTTGTTTTGCCAATAAAGTTCATCATTTACTTACGTGCCGACCAAAGGATATCAAAATATGTGATTTCTTCAGCTCTTGTTACATAACGTTGAATCATAAGCAGTGACGTCTACATGCTGGCGTGACACAGGTCACTTACGCTGGATATGTGACTACGAACACGTAAAGCTTCCCTTAAACGATACATTAGTTAAAGTGTTTCGGCGTACATTGCTGCGTGAGCTATTTGCATCCTGCGCATACCCCATGTGCCCATATCATTGTAATGATTCGGCGGACGACGGTAAACTGTAAGGTCCGGCACCCACTCTCGGCATGACACGATAAAGGGTCCTTCGGAATCCCTACGTGCAGGCGACACTGACCGAGACGTCCTAAGGTATCTCGAAACGTCCTTATAACAGGCTAGTTCCTAGCTTCAATATAGAGTAAACTGTAAGGGCTGGCGGTGCCCACTATCGGCACTATACGATATGAGATCCTTCGGCATCCTTACGTGCAGGGGACACTGACCGAAACGTCTTAATAAAGTATGTCGAAACTCGAAACGTCTTTATAACAGCCTAGCCCCTAGCTTCAATATAGAGTAAACTGTAAGGGCCGGCACCCACTATCGGCACGACACAATAAAGGATCCTTCGGCATCCTTACGTGCAGGAGACACTGACCGATAAGTCCTACCTAAGGTATGTCGAAACGTCCTTATAACAGTCTAGCTCCTAGCCTTAATATAGAACACTGGCAATGTTGCAAGTGAATAGTCGTGGTAATTCATAATGTTATATTAGGACTAGTGCTCATTGTTATTCTTGCTGAAGAAGATGAAAAACTAACAGCCAAAAATGCCGAGATGTCCTTAGGCATTCCGAGGCATTAGGCATGCCAAAAAATAATTGAGTTTACCTTGACAGTCCGAGGTCTACCGAATTGTGCCGATAATGCGCGTCGGCCCTACCTATCCATTTATTAGCCTATTTCAAAGTGCCTGTTTGAAATCTGATATCGAATCAATAAATTTGAGAGTTCTCTTCGATTGAAGCCGATCATCGAACATTTTCGATTACCAACAATTTGATCAATAGTTTTGAACAGAATAAGCTGATGAACATAAATCTGTTTTTCTTTATATTGAGTCACAAAGTTCATTTACGATCAATCGAGGTTACACAATTAGGTACACCTCCGAATTACACTAGTGCACATACAAGGTATACGTACCGTATCGCGTCACGTACTCAAAGGAGCAAATCATTCGTCAATTTTCATAATAGGACGAAGAAGATAAACCACAGTAATGGAATAGATGCCATGGAAAATAATTTCTATAACTTAATGTGAGATTCAGTTTGATAATTTACATGGAAGAACACATTTATTAAGTTATTATTTCATTAAGACTAACAGGACCACCTTTAAAAGAAGTAGGTACTTAACAACGGGTAAATGACAAGGACGAATGTTTTTTTAATCAAATCGATAGATTCTCTCGATTGCATTTTTTGTTAACATGCGATTTCAAGTAATATATTTTTTTAATCTTACGTCTAATCGCGATGTCAGTAAAATCTTTCAAGCTTTGTGTAATAAACTAATGACTAATGATATATGTTAATTTTCATTTATTTTGCATATCAATTTTTTAATATCGTTTACAATAAACAGTAACTGAACATTCTTGATGTTATACTCCTGCCACAAAATATTAGCAATTTTTCGTAGCCAAACAATAATGTCTTTACAATCACCATAGGCGCCAAAACAGTCGTCAACATGTCAAGCTGTGCACTTGTACTTCAAAAACCAGCTTTTTCAAGCAAAATTGGGGCGATCTAAACGTGAAACTTTAGGGTCTGGGACGTTCTGCAAGGGTGGTAGAGTACAAAGACGATTCAAAACCTTCATTCTGTACATAGTTTTAGAGATTTCATTAGCATAATTTTCTATTTTTCAGTCTATCTTATAGATTATAGGAGTATATTGAGATACCAATACCAAAAAAGGGGAAAAAATATGTATACTTATACATATATTTAACTAAATGCAAATCAAAAATTGGCACTACAAAAATCACGCGAAAACAATCACTGGATTTACAAAGTAACGCTGGATTGATAAGACGTCAAAATTTTCATGGCGCGGGAATATTATTTGTTTAGCATATAAATAAAATATCTTTAAATTATTTTAACTTAATACCACAAGCAATTGCAATAAAATTTACTTTAAGCCCTGAAGAAGGACACGTATTATAATGTATTATAAGGATGTGTATTTATTATTTAACGAACTCCCGATAGGATGACTTAAATTCACAAAGATGAAGCCACAAGTAATAGCTAATAACATGAACTAGCTGCCGGCCTTTTAAAGGTAACTCACTTTTAAAGGTACTCTCACTCACTTTTAAAGGTATGAAAATTTTTAAATTCCAATTTTAATCTTATTCGTACAATTTTCCAAACATCTTCTTTTAAACAAAACCTAGCCCTGACAATATCTAAAACAACAGTAAAAGAATTGTCTAATTTCGAGCTGTTGTTCTGAAGTTATGCGCGTTTCATTTTATTCAGCAATTCATTTTTATTTATATAGATTTCGGATTTCCGTTGAACGATCATGACTTCAAATGTAGAGAATTAGGTCAGAGTGGCAAATTGGCCCATTGTTGTGCTCTACAGTGTCTGCTCTGCAGTGTCGCGGTTAGATAACCACACGCCGAGCGATCGGCCGCGCGGCTGGAGCCGCATTTTTGAAACAACGGAATTCAAATTCGCATTCGAAATCGTAAGATTCGCATACGAATTCCCAAATTCACTATTTTTGAATATTCACTCCGTGAATTCTGCAGCGAGTGGTCCTAATCATCCGTTTTTGATTTCTACTAGTAGAATATACGCTACCTACATACGTTCCGTTTTACGTGCGATTCATCGATGTTTTTTTAAAATTAATGAGTGTTTGCCATATTGTTGCGTACCGGCTTTTATTTTGTCTGCGTTAACTGTTTCTAATATGGAATTTCTTTTAAATGACAATACGGAATTCGAGTGATTCAAAAATCTTTAAAATTGGAAACAGTAGAAAATAATTTCGCACGTGATTTGTATTCGTGTTCAAATTCAAGATTCATTTCTAATGATTCAAAAATACGTCTCCTGAACTGCAACATTCGATGATTTCCATTTTTGCACAGAGATAGACCCTGTTTTCCACTTAAGCATCACCATTTTTTCAAGCTCACATCAAATGTTAACCGTGTTTTGCGTTTCTTTTAAGAAATGCTAACATTTTTAACCGCGCTTTTTTTTAAACATAACGGAACCTAAGCCAAAAATCAAGATATTGTTTAAATGGAACGCATTACGTTAACATACGATGCTAGCCCTGCTGGCGTCAAAAGCTAACGAAACGCGACGATGCTAAAAATGTAGAAATGGTGCAAATCTGTGCTTAGATAAAACGCGCCTATTGTAAAATTATGATACGATTAGCGTTGCCACCCATACTCTATTGAGTATTGTTCTCCATTACCTGTCAAATCAAATCAAATCAAATTTATTTGGAAATGTAGGTAGCATTACAAGATGGTAAAAATAGGTCAGTCCGCTACATTTTACCTAAAGGTATACAAATATTATAATAATCAAAAGTTATACATTTCTTATTAATTATGACATTATATTTAAAATATTATTATTAATTTTATTACAATAACTTGTATATTAACACTCTACCCCGATCTGAAGTCATACAAATATTATGGATGTCAAGAAGTGATCTATTCAAAATTATAAATAGAATTAAAAAATATATATAAGATCATTGAATTTAATTAATTATTGAATATAAATTATTAATTATACAATAAATTGTATTAAACACAATTACAAAATAAATGTCCTCATAAATTAAATGTCAACAGTATCCTCCATAAACTCAGCTGTGGAGTAATAACATTTACTAACTAGACATATTAGTATCGAAGAGTAATACTCCTGTAAGTATAGTAATACTCTTATTACCAGCAGGCTTACGCATGGGCAGGTGGACGATAGAAGAGGAAGCGACTAACGGACTAATCCTCGCCCGTCTCGCTTCATTATTTTGTGAGAGAAGTAACATGTTATTTGTCTCTTGTCCCGTTTTGTCCACTTAGAGACAGAGACTCAGTACCAGAGTCGCCTGCGCCTGTATCTTATTTATTTTTGCCGCCAAGCAACGGTGCTTGGGTTGCTGTGTTCCGCTTGCAGGGTATGACAGGTGAAATTACTGAGTAGCTACTGTGACTTGACGTCGTATGTCACAAATTGGCAACGAACATTGGGTCCTTGTGAGGAACATAGATTTGCACATCCTACAGGGACAGGAACTTATGGTATCTGTAGAAAATATACTCAGTTTGTCCGTCTGTATGTCTAAACCTCTTAACCAATTACTTACAATGTAATGAGCTTAAGCTCTGAGGGCGAACATATTATGCTGCATTTTATCCCAAATTTTGAAAGAGCACCTCGGGGCACATGTAATTTAACTAAATTTGTGACTTATTGAATTCCACGAAGCCGAAATCGGGGGTAATAGCTAGTGTGCTAAAGAAAGGGTTTCCAAGATTTTTTCCGAAGTCTGGTTTAGTGTTATAAAACTTTTTTTTTTCACAAATTCTTAAGTCTGTAATCTTAGAGCGTCACGTTACATAGCAATCTGCAAAAAAAGCGATGATGAACATTTTAATGAACTTCTTTTGCAAATAACTCTGTAACGTGACGCTTTAGGAATTTAATGACCACAGATTTTTTGTTTATTTTAGTGTCCCCATCCCCAATGGATATTTATGTAAGATGAGTATCCAATTTAGAAATCTTTATAGGTTTCTTGAAAATTGGTTTAGAATAAAGCAATATTGATAGGTATTATGTACATAGTTATAACAGTGAATCAAGTACAAAAAGAGGTCAATACAGTTAAAATTTCGTCGGGGCTGGAAAGTTCAAAGTGTCATCACTGTATGTTGAGGTAGTGGGTGCGATCCCCGGCCGAGACGAATTTTTTTCATAATTGATTAAGAATTCATTTTTCAGTTCATTTAGCATTTTTAAAGAAAATACAAATTCACAAATATCATACTTTTAAGGCTTTTGCAGACCTATAGTGGTTAGTTTACCTTAGGTTATAACCATTACAAGACATTCACACCCAAAGATCCACAAGCAACGATATTCCACGAGCGCAACGCAAGCGCAACGTTGCAACACCCATGGAGCATTATGGAAACGCACCGCCAAAATGTCGACCTACAACTCCACATAAGACCTCGTAACACGAATCGCCGATTTTGCCGCAATTCGTAATCCCGAGCGTCAACGTAGTATGGGGCGGCCGGCGCACGCGCAGACGCCAGTTCACCACGCGAACGCGCGCCGCGCAGTGCCGCACTACCGCTAGAGGGAGTGTAGACAACGAAACGTTGGTTTTGTTTACATTCTTTTTTTCACTTGTTTCAACATATATTTCTAAATTTAAATTATTTTGACAATGTGAAAAGTCGTGATTTTTAACTAATTTTTCAATCAAGTGACAAAGGAGCATCTCCCCATAGTGCCATAATTAGTGATCACCTATATACAAAATTCTGTTTGGTCTAACCTGCCTGAACCTGCTCAGTGGTGTAATAAGTCCTTATCTAACGTTACTCGATAGGCCAGTTGTTACGTAAATTCAGTTGCACCCTTGTACTGTGTGCAGTTGCAACACCGGCTCGCCGTTGGATGGATAATGCAAAAATTGCTCTTACTTAAACCACTATTCATAACCGTATCGTAATATTTAAGTACAATGGAACACATTAAATTCTTTATCGGCGTCTAAGCAGCTCGTTTGTATTATAAAAAAGCTTAATGCATAACCTGCTTGCTGAAATGCTGTTCTGACAAAATTCATATTATGTTAAAAATGGAATAGGGTAGGTACTCAATTCGGTTAAGTGTTTAATTATGACTTTTTACGCAAGTGTATAAATATAAATATTTTTACATGAAGGATATGACGTAAATAAATAAGTACTCACTAATCAGTAAATGAATAAATTAAAAATCAACTTTTTATTTCAATGGAATCCATTAGGTCAAACTATCATTATAAAGTAAGTACCTAATTAAAGTGTCGTAATCAAATTTATGAGACATGATGTTTAAATGAAAAATGAAGAAAAATATAATAATAAGTCATTGAAACTCTTCGCCATTTCTTATAATACCTAGTGAAAAATAAGTTTCGTTATATCAAAAACATTTGTAAATAAAACAGATATAGGTAAAAGGTAAAGGTTTTTTTTATAATACCGACCAATTATCTTAAAACCTTAAAAAGGATAAATCGAAAATTGGAAAAAGTATCGAAATAAAATAATGTGAAAATGTATCGTGGAGATACTTTAAAATAAAACATAGACAAAGAGTGGGTAACATCTAGAAACTATCTACTGTTGAAATTAAGAGGGCACAGTACCTACTACTGGCGCCGCCATTCGTTTTTTATTAATTATGATAAATTAAAGACATTTCTACAAAAAATAGATCTCAATACAGATATTTCAGATTTTTGAGCAGTTCAGGCATAGATTAAATGTATAGAAATAATCATAATCCGAATTATTGCTAAAAGTGGCTTGGCAATAATTCGGATTATGATTATTTCTATACATTTAATCTATGTCTGAATAGCTCAAAAAATCTGAAATATCTGTATTGAGTAGTTGACTGATCTATTTTTTGTAGAAACGTCATTAATTTATCATAATTAATAAAAAACGAATGACGGCGCTAGTAGTAGGTACTGTGGCCCCTTAAGTTAAACAAATTAAATTTGCTTCACCAAATCCTACAAAAATCACCTCGGCATTAATTTTCGACATCCATTATCAAACTGTTACATCCTTTAGTGTTGTTGTTCAAAACATTTCTGTTATTCAATGTGAATTTGTGACAATCAACATTTATACATCAATTACAGCTACATCGCCTAAATACTTGCACCAAACGCAGCTGTCAGTTCATGTAACACTATTTCTGACAGTCACCACTTACATTTCATTTGCAACCTCACCGATATGACGATGAACCATGTTTGACTTTTGACCTACAGCACTTAAAGTGTTAGCAATAAGTGGTGATAGCTTCCCTATTTCTTTGTGCGAAGAGTGCTTTGTCTAATCGGTATGCCTCGGTAATGTCACGAGTGTCACGACTTCGCGATGTGCCTTATGAAGCTGTCAAATTCATAGAATTTTGTTGCTAAGCAGCATTGGACTGTAACACAAGACATTAGACATTAAAGAATTTCATCAATCTTCACACAATAACAAAGTATTTTGAGACGAGGAATCTCATTCTCATTTGCCGATCGCAAATAAGAATGTAAGTATAATAATAACACAAGTAAACATTAATCTTAGACCATTTAGTACTAAATGGTCTAAGACATTAATGTATAATTTTGAAAAAAAAAACTTTCTACAAAACAATGGCAAAACCCTTTTTAAAAATCATGATAAAAATATAGTGCATGATAACGATACAATACAATCTAGGCGAAAGTTTTTTGATTATTTACAGTTTTCCATCAAAAGTACTTATAAAAAACATTGTCAAATCGCACCTGTCAAATATTCTGCAATCTCAAGGTGATGCCGCAATGTCACCTCAGGATTAGAGTGTAACCATCCTCATTTTGGTTTGAAGGTTAGTTGTTATTAGCAGGGATTTCGTTCGAGTAGTAATTATATCTTTCGCACTCATCGTCCTTTAAGCCTGGTTAAGATTTGCTTTTTTTAAATACGTCTTATCATGCTATTATAAATCATACCAAAAATTACATTTAAGAAAGCATGCCAAAAAGTGGTAAGAAATCTGATCGAATGTCAGATTATATTAATCCTGTTTTTAAAAATGGCTTTGCACGAAAAATAAAACAGAAACTCAAATACTGCATTTGATATTTTAAAAGTTCTTAGGCTGTGGTGATCCTATACACATTTAAGATCATAACTTTATTGTTTAAGCTGACAAACTCAGTACAAATAAAGAACGATGAACCAGGGCACGAAATCATTAAGACAATCAAATCATCCTGCCTTATTGGAAAAAAAAACAAGAAAAACCCGATTGATCCACAACTCCGGGCGACTCGCGTGTTAGAACCGCGACCGAATCACGTATATCAGGTGTAGAGTGCATGCTTTAATGGCGGCTGGGTAGCGCGCGATTACTTCATCATCCCTCATCATCCTTCACAATAAGTCACTGGGTTGTGTAACGGTTACCGAGGCAAACATGCAACGCGTTCATTTATTTGTAACACGTTCATTAATTAATAAGACAACAAACAACTGTGACAACATTTGTGCACCTAACATCATCTTTCCACAATTGGTGTTAACTATTACTCAATCAACGGTCTAACATTATCTAGGTCTAGCTTATTCGTTAAGACTTTTCTTAAGTATGCAATGATATATAGTTTGCTAACGTTCACAATTAAAATAATAATTCATGATAAGGTCATAAGTCGAGCACAAACGTCTGTAATCCTTACCAGATAGCAGAACTAACTTGCAGATTTTAATCTTTATATCTGCTTGCTTTTACCAGAATTCAAAATTCAAATATTGATACATTCTTATGACAAGTGAATACTGTTAACTTTGCTTTACCTACAAATATCGAAAGATACGAGTATAACCAAAATCAAATTTTCACGCGGATTGGTCAAGCCTGGTTGACCTACGAGTAGCTAGTTGGCTTTTACGGTGGCTTTGCAAAACACAAAGGTTAAAATCCCTTCACATTTCCATACAATCAATATCTATATTTCGTACAAAGTATTCAATTTATCATTTTTGAGAAAAAGCAAAGATTCATTATTAAACGTTGCTACCCCATTAGATAAGATGACTATATATTTGTTTACAAATAAAGGAGGAACAAAACAGTTTTTCAAATAAGATGTCATTTCCTAAAAATTTGCAATAGGAAGAAAAGTTGCAGATGATATCGCTTAGGTACGTAAAAGATGAGAATTATTAAATAGAAGGGTTATAATATTATAGTGTATACAAAATGTACGTCGGGGTAATCTTGCATAAGAAACATTTGAAGTTTTTAAGTGCCGTCAAAAGAGTATCAAAATGGAAGAGTTATACAAAAAGCTTAGGAGTTTACAGCAGCTATTTATTTAGCTTTGTACGCACGGAATACGTGAATATAGAAAATGTTCCCATCCAACACATGGCCCTCTTATGCAACTCGACCGCCACATGTCTGAATGCAGCTTAACTAATTACACCTCCAGATTCATTCTCGACTTGGTAAAGACACAATTTGCGTTCGTTGCGTAATTGTTTGCGATGCACAGCAACGCTGTGAGGAGTGCGCCGTTTTGCTGATGGTGTCTAATTTTCATTGCCGGTAAATCACTGTTAGATAACCGATTACTCTGACGTAAGACGAGACCGGGTAATTTGGTTCGGAGCTGAATTTTTTGACTGTTTGTTTTTGTTTTTGACTTAACTCTTGGACAAAACATCTAATATTCATAATACTTTCTAACAGATCATTTGACATGGAATTTTTACAAATATTAATTAAATCACAAAAGTTTCAATAGTGCTGCTGTTATTTAGGTATTTTGGAAATATGCGAGGAGGTGATGAAAAATACGTTAACGTCTAAGAGCCGGTACATAGAAAAAAATTATAAGTTACAGACTTATTCCAAATTTCCAATTCCGTCCGAGAAGTATTACAAGTAGATTGCATGAAAATGTAAACAATACAGAATTTGAGTACAATATTTTAATAGAAAACACTTTACGATACGATTTCATTTTAAACTTTCAGCAATTGGTATTTCTAAAATCTAATAATAGAAAGAAATCTTTTTATTTGTATTAAGCAAATAAAGCTTGTCAACCCAAACTCCGGCCGTTGACGTACGGTTATGTGACATCTTGATTAAGGTTAAACTTTCAATGATGAAAGGATTTTAATGTGTTAAGTAAGATACTATTAAGACTGTGATAAACGTTAAAAAGCAATATATATAATAATGTTTAATACTTCCTTCATACTTTTGTAGTTATATTTCGTTGTACAATAACTAATGTCAGACATGATGATGTGATTACAAACGCTACAGACTATCTTTTACTTTATTGTAGTGTCGACACAGAGAATTTAGAAATTGTATGAAGCCCTTATCCGTACCAAATAGGACGAGTTAAAAAAATTCGAAAGGAGTTCGGTTCTTTCAGACCTCATACCCCATTCGTGCGTTAAGTGATAACCTAATGTGGTGAGAAACAATTCTGGACTGTGGAGTCCGGACTTGTCCGGAATCTTCTCAACAATTTTTGTTTGTTGTATTTTAATAAATATTATTTCAGTTTCAAATCTAACATTATATTCTTTAGCAGCAATTGTAATTTTCCTCAGTGATCTGAAACTTGCTCGCCGGTTACTTTAGGAGTAGGACTGTTGATATTAACAATAACAAAAAACATTGTCTCACAGACAATGATAACAGTAAAAGAATGCCAGTTAACTCATCAACTGTCTCATTACCAGCCGATAATCTTAGTATCGTCGAGACCTATCACTCCAAGGTCTCGGGGGCATCGCCACTCGGCGACAACGATCGTGAGACGAACACAAACAATGCAGGTGTCACGGCAGGTTAACCAGCATCTGGGATACGATTTAAGCCAGCGATCGAAGCTCTGAATACGTAATTCGGTGTACAATGCTGCGTGCTCTAGACTTACTGGAGAAAATATAACATTCCAAACTTTAATGGGTAGCCCGATTGGGTTTACCACATCGTGTCAGCACTTATGTGGTGGTTTTCGAATTTAGTTGGCATAGACTACGGTAATCACAGTTACGGTATCAGATGGGCAGTAGAAAAGCTTGTTTGCTACCAATTTAATAGAAAAAGATCTGTAAATATTCACAAAGAACCGTTCAAAGAGCAATGTACATTGATTTACGTATTCCAAACACTCATGACTGGTTTAGAGAGTAGGGCTTGGAGATCACTTTCCATCTCAACTTCCAGTGCAAGTGTTTAATAATTGTGGCGCGTAACTCTTAAACATAATTTGAATTGTTATCGGTGAAATTTTTGTGGACGAACTTTGGGGACGTCACAGCCGATCGACCACTTCTGCTTTGGAGTACGAGGATTTCATCAGCAATGAAAGTAAGTGCTTTAAATTTTAACTAAATTATATAACAAAGTCATGTAAATTGCTCTTCGAATAAATATAACGTCTATAACGCGTTTTATACAATTAACTAAGTAATGAATATAAAATGCTTTGCCAATTTTATCACATTACAAAAAATACATATCGATCATTAAACATTACCTTTTGCGTAATCCGTAGGAAAAATTGCCATAGTTTGCCACCTTGAAGTAATATTTTCAGGCGTAAGATAAATTACTGCAAATAACAATATGAATTCACCATTGTGTAAATTTCATCATTCGTTTTCAACGGTAAATAACATCGACAGCCCATTAAATATTGATCCAGTTCGTGATATCTTATTTCTCGCATAACTGATTATAATAAAGACATTCTATTATATGTCTACATTACATTATTATTTATTCAAAGTTACGTTGAGAACAATCTTAACGTATCATTATTCATAAAAACTATATAACGCATGTCTAAAAAGCCTATTATAGCTTCATAAGTCTTTATTATATTTCGAATTATATTTTGCATTTGAATTAGAAGACAAACTATTGCACAACTAAAAAAGGTTAAGTACTTGCTTCTTTGGTATTTTTATAAAAATTAATAATAACATAATTTATTAAGTTATACTTGCATTTTCACAAAATACATTCCTGAAATACATATTTTAAATCCACGCACTTCATATTAATTGCAAGCAATTAATTCAAACAATGGGATCTAGGCTAATGCACCTCGGTTGCGCATAAGTTGGCATTCTGAGAAGTTGGCATTTTAGAAGTTGTCATTTTGCGAGCGGTTGGCAGTTTGCGAAGTTGGCATTATGAGATGAGAGGATCCAAAACGGCAAATAACCTCTTTTAAAAACGCATCAGGTGTCGAAAGAATTTAAATATTTAACGTTAACCGCTCATTAACAAAGCGAAACGGCTTCTGTCTCGAGCCAAATATTGAGTCATCAAACGTTACTAATGAACCATAATAGTATGTAATCTCGGATCAATGGCCGACTAAACCTCCAAAGAACAGTATAATTACGTTACGTTTGTAAAGGTATAATTAGATGAATTATACCTTTACATGCCTCATAGCCGAAAATAAAGTACAAATCGATTTATAGATTTCAAATAAAAATTTTGAATATAATAGACGGTCAGAAGATTAATGAAAACTGATTCTTAAAGTTATGATATACGTTACCCGTGACGTGAGCACTATGTTCTGTGTAAGTAAGCATTGTTTTATTATAGCAATCTATGACGAACTTATGTTACCCTAGTACATTTTATGTCAACTGTAGCAAAGATTTCATTGGTAATCAGAAGGCAATTTGTTTCTAGCAATAGCTTATATGTTGTTAGTAAGCGTGGAACAGTTACTGAAAGAACATTATATTTATTTAACAACTCCAACGAAATGGGTCAAGATCTAATCCATTGTAAAATTTTAAATAAAAATTAAGAATCTCATAGATGGTTAGAGGATTATTGGAGATTGATTTACAAAAATATATAAAAAAAATTCTATTACCACAGAGAACTGTGTTCTGTTTACGCGACACAGTTGATTCATTAATAGCAATCTTTGAAGTACTTATGTTATCCTAGTACATTTTATTGATAACTAATTAACCGTTAGACAATTTGTTTCAAGCAATAGATATTGTCGCGGCGTGCAACCTTCTTACTTGGACAGCGACTCGACATGACATATTTGACAGCGTTTAAATGAGGTACTTGACAGATAGGGACAAACAGACGACGTCAGACAGACAAGACAATAACGACAGCCGACATGTGCGGAAACAAGACAAAACACGGAGTTACTAATTCGAGGATAATCCAAGGAATCATTTTTTTATTAATAAGGCCATAAGAGACTATCAGGCAAGGCATTGTAAAGAATTAGCCATTTGGTCATGTTATTAAATAAACTCATTGAGACGACATCAAGATTTCTGTCCGACGACAAACCCAAGAAAATACAGATATATATGCTGTTAACAAGAATGGGATAGTTACTAAAAGAAAATAATATATATTTTGTTTTTATGCAACTCGAACGAAATGGACCATGAGCTTGTAAGACGAGTTACTAAATGACATACACTTGCATGTGTCATGGCCACAACTGTGATTGTTCCGATACAGAGCCTAGAAAACTTAACCCACTTCGTCATTGCAAAATGAATCAATCGTAATTTGCCTAATAATCATAATACCTATGAAGTAACTCGTCCCGAGAAGTGGATATTAGGTTGATGTGTGTTTTAGATAGCAGTGATACGCAACACTTGTTGCTAAAGAAGCTTGTTTGAAAGATAAACATATTTTGTTTTTTACTGTTTAACTCTCGTTAATTATAATTGTGTTAACACGACCCATTCAAATGAAACACAGTGGTGGTGCCCCAAGTAGACTCCACCACGTCGGCGTTTCACCGACTTGTATTGCTGAATTTTATTTGACTACCAACTCATAGAAAGCTGGTATTACTTACCTTGGCTCCAATTGTCTCCTTCCGTCTCCTCCGTAGCCGGTGGACTTCCTGAGCTAGCTCGAAGGAAGTCGCGGCTCCTGAAGATCTGCAGTGGATCCACCGGTGGAGACCGGAGCACTACAAATGCCTAATAGGCCACCACGACTCACACACGCGATTTCGCACAACACAAAGCGGGCTTTCGCACCCCGATATTAGGTGCGCCGCGCAAACCACTATTTGCTTGAATATTGTATATTATATTTTATTCCGGCCTGAACTTATAACCTCTAAGCATGTCATGACATTTCGACTCGACTCAACTGACATATCACATGCGGCCGGCCGCCAAAAAAGCTGTCACTGCACAGACTAGAATGCAGTGCCGCCTCTCGCTCTTCCTCGAGCGTGAACATCCCCCCGCTCCGGACAGTCCCGGACTGTCCGCCAAATCAGTCTAAGGGGAGGCGAGAAAGAGTAGCGACCGCGCGCTTCAAAACAGAATCCCCAACTAGGACCTCGGCAAACCTGGGCACACCATCAGACCCTAGAGTAAGTTGGACAATGCGTCCGCGACGCCAACGTAAGGGTGGCAGGTTTGGGTCCTTCACTAACACGAGGTCTCCAACCCTCGGTGGGTTTGTCTTATCTGACCACTTAACGCGCTGTTGCAAAATGTGTAAATATTCAAGGTGCCAGCGGCGCCAGAAACTCTGGGTAAGCTGCTGGAGCAACTCAAACCGCGAAAGGCGTCCGGGATTGATATCTCTATAAGGATACTCGGGCAGGGCGTTAAGTGGTCTGCCTATCAAGAAATGGCCCGGCGTGAGGGCCTGCAAATCGTTCGCGTCGGTAGACAACGGACATAACGGACGCGAGTTGAGAACCGCCTCAATCTTATGAAACACCGTCGCGAGTTCCTCAAACGTGAGAATAGTCTCCCCAATAACGCGGCGAAGGTGAGTCTTGGCGGCCTTTACAACAGATTCAAAAATCCCTCCCCAGTGAGGGCAAGACGGCGGGGAGTATCGCCATGTTACCCCCCTACGGGAGAGTGTGGATCCGATCTCAATATTATTTTTATCTAAAAATTCACAAACTTCTCTTATATGTCTATCAGTGCCCTTGAAGTTCGTCCCACAATCGGACCGAATTAGAGAAGGCAGTCCCCGGCGGGAGACAAATCTGCCTAACGCTGCTAAGAAAGCGTCCATGGTGAGTGCACTCACCACCTCCAAATGAACGGCTTTAGTGGCCAAACAAACAAACACACACAAATAAGCCTTTTCAGTCTCAGCATTACGGAGTCGCGACGTTTTTATAGTGAACGGTCCCGCGAAATCAGTTCCAACTCCTAAGAAGGTCATCGATTCATTCACACGATCAGCAGGCAAATCACCCATTTGGGGCTGCATCGTCTCGGGGCGTAAACGATAGCAGGGCAGACATCGAAAGATAACAGATCGGATTATTCTTCGCGCTGACAAAATCCAAAACTCCCGTTGGAGGAGCGCGGTCAATGCATTACATCCGGCATGAGCATTCTTCACATGGCGATCAATGATCAACAATCGCACCAATGGTCCGTCCTTGGGGAGCAACAGGGGATGACGTGATCTATAAGGCAAGTTAGCGTGCCTCAATCGGCCTCCTACACGCAACAATCCTTTATCATCCAGAAAGGGAGTCAAACGCACCAAGGGTCCCTTCAATTTGGACGTCCCGGTACGGAAAATCTTAAGTTCCGGTTCAAACGCTCTAGACTGGGTCATACGCACCCAATGCAGAAGAGCATCTTGGCGCTCCTGCGGTGAGAGGACCGGACACAAATCTTTGTCCTGAGGCCGTCGACAATTTCGAATAAATCTTCTTATCCAAGCGGTCACGCCGAGCAACTTGTCCAGAGAACTGTAGCGGTCTAATAAAAATTCCCGCTCTGGAGCCGCCATAGTCTCGACAGCGTGAACACGCAAGCCCGGATTTGGTACCTTCACCACAGCTGGTGTGGAAGGCCAAGACGGTTGTAACAACCAGTCGGGACCCCACCACAGAGTGTGGTCAATAAGCTGAGGGGCTTCGCTGCCACGTGATGCACAGTCAGCAGGGTTTATTTCACCTGGCACGTGGCGCCAAATCAACGTGGCCTTCGAGGCCTGTATTTGGGATACCCGATTGGCCACAAATACTTCCAGGGAGTGGACGGAGTTCTTAATCCAACACAGGACAACCTGACTGTCGGACCAAGCAAAGAGCGACTCAAAGTCCACACTACGTCCCAGGGTGTCAACAACGTGGTTCATCAACCGAACCAGAAGAGTAGCTCCAGACAATTCTAACTTCGGAATCGTTAATCGAGTCCGAAGTGGAGCAACCTTACTCTTAGCAATTAGCAAGTGGAGCTTAACAGCTCCTCTATCATCAACCGTCCGGATATATACGACGGCTGCGTATCCACTCTCAGACGCGTCACAAAAGCCATGAAGGCTGGCCGTAAACCGTCCCTTAGGCAGTATATGTCTAGGGATACTAACATGGTTAATGTCGGGGAGAGATGACATGAAGGACTCCCAATCTCGCAGCAAACGGCCCGAGAGGGGCTCATCCCACGACACTTCGGCTGACCAAAGTTCCTGTAGGAAGCACTTCATCCAAAACACTACGGGACTAATCCAGCCATTTGGGTCAAAGGTACGAGCTACTGTAGACAAAACCAACCGTTTCGTCCAGACCTTGGGGCTTGGCAGCTCCAATCGATAGGTGAACGTGTCCTGGACAGGTCTGTATTGCACTCCCAAAACAGACAGTAAATCTGGAGTGTTGGCATTCTCAAAAATATGAGGCTCCTGCTGGTGGTCGTCTGGCAAGTCACACAAAAGCTGAGGTGAGTTGGACATCCACTTCCTTAGTTCATAACCACCAGCCCCGAGAAGAGCAATTAGTTCATCTCGCAAAATCAAGGCTTCCTCGACACTAGAGGAGCCCGTACAAATATCATCAACAAATGCATCCTCCTTGAGAACCAAGGATGCGCGAGGGTATCGTAATCGTTCACGTTCAGCGAGTTCCACAAGTGAGCGAATTGCCACAAAGGGGCTCGAACGCAAACCGTATGTATTGGTGTTCAGCTCGTAGACCAGCATGGGATCCCTGGGATCCTCCCTCCATAATATGAGCTGATATCGCCTATCGTCCGGGTGAATCACAGTCTGCCGAAACATCATCCGGATATCGGTCACAAAGACGACGGCATGGCGACGGAAGTTGGTCAATACATCACCCACCTCGTGGTGCAACTTCGGTCCAGCATGCAGACATTGATTCAGCGAAACTCCGGTAGACGTAGGAGCTGACCCATCAAAAACAACGCGTATCTTCCCGGTGGAAGGTTTCAAAACCGCGTGGTGAGGAAGAAAATTATGTTCCTCGTTTCGCCAGTCCAGTCGCGAGACCGACATGTGCCCCAGTTGCTCATATTCTCGCATGAAGTCGACATACTTCTGTTTGAGGTCGGAGTTCCTACTCATACGACGCTCCATGGACAGCAGCCGCTTCTCGGCCAACGGCCGGGAGCTGCCAAGTGAGGGGCGAACTGACAAAAAGGGCAAACGAGTGATCAGCCGTCCCGAGTGAAGGCGACCTGTATTGTTCTGGTAGAACAACTCACACTCCTCGTCTAAGGGGTTCACTCGCTTCACGGTAGGTGGCTCTTCCACCTCCCAAAACCGTTGCAGGACATCCGATAAGGTGGAGCTAACAGTTATGTAACTGTCCACCGATGGAGATGGTGGGTTATGCCTAACTGGTCCCATCACTACAAACCCAAGCGATGTAGATAAGGCTACCAGCCCACCCTTCTGTAACTCTCTCCTCTTCCCACAATACACGCGGCCTAGAACATCGGCACCGAGCAATAAGTGAATCGGACCGGTTCGGTGGAAGGAAGGGTCAGCCAAGGTCAATCCTGATGTCGCATCAACGACAGCGCGCGAAACGTGCTGTTGCGGAAGCTGACCAACAACCTTCTCATAAACAATCGCGGTAGCGCCAATTTTGGGCGCTGAAGAGAAGTGGGGGGAGAAGGAGAACAAAACCTGACCGATCGGATCCGGGATCCGCAGGTCTCCGATTCCTCGTACCGATTCAAGGTATGGAGATGTGTTCAAACTCAACTGCCGGACCAGCCAGCTGGAGGCAATGCAACCCTGAGCTCCCGTATCCAAAAGGGCGCGAACTAAAACAAAGGTGCCCCTCGGGCCCCACACCTGTACGGAGGCTGTTGGTAACAGCACCTGCTCCTGTGGGGGGGTTGCAGCCGACAGTTGGTTTAGTGAAAATCCTCCCGCATTCCCCGCAACGGGGGGGAAGGGGGGTCCGAAGAAAAATGCGTGCGCGGCGGAGGAATAGGGCGCTCAAGGCGCTCGAGCGGGTCCCAATCCGGCACGTACACACCCCGACCAAAGCTGCATCGGGGGGCCGGGCGGTGCCCATGATGGGCGAAAGTTGGGGGAGCCCGTGACAAACGAGGTCTCTCCATCATAGGGGGAGAGAAGCGTATCGGCTCCCGGCGTGGCTCCCTAATAACCGCGGCCCAATCCCGCGGTGGCGCCTCATAAGCGGCGCGTTGATCCCCCCCGCCCGTAGGGGGGGTGGGGCGCCCAATCCTCTCACTGGAGGGGGGGCGCCTGTCCAATCTCCGCGGAGGGGTGGCACGCCCCTCCGATCTCCTCGGAGATGTGGGTGACCTACGAGGGCCCCCGCCCGTGTGCGAGTCCCTCTCTCTCACCACCCCACGAGTGTCTCTATTGTTAAAGCACAAGAGGGGGTGATGGGCCCCTCCACAACAGTGGCAATCTCGTGGGTGGGGGCAAGCCGAGGCCATATGAGCCCCCAGGCAGCGGTAGCACCAATTCCGCTGTTTGGCCATATTTCTACGCCCCTCGGTGCGTAGGCCAACAAATTTGGGACAGGCCGGCAAACGATGGCCATCGCACTTGCAACACTTACAAGGCAGCGGCCTCTCCCCTTGTGGAGAGTTGTGCCGCACGGCAGTATATTGCTTGTACGGGCGGCGCTCTCTCCGTGGCGCTGCCCGGGTCGCCTCATAGCGGCCTGTACTCGGTCCCGGTATAGGAGCCAGATCCAAGTGGTCGGTCATCCGACACTCATCCTCCAAAAATCTGAGGAGATCCGAAAAGGGGGGTAGGTAGGAGGCACTATTGCCCCCATACCTCTGTTCAAAGCGCCCCTTCATCTCCATGGGAAGCTTATCGAGGATGAGGTGGAGCAAAATAAAGGACCACTGGTCCACCGGTAGATCAAGTCGTTTGAGCGCATTAATAGCGCTTAGCAGCGGGTTCAAAATCTCCTTCCTCAATGAGGAGACCCGCGATACTCGTGGCAGCCCTACAATGGCAGCCACATGTGTGTCCGCTAGCAAGCGAACATTCTGATACCGGGCGGTCAACAACGCCCTTGCAATATCATAACTGTCATCATTGACAGGTAGATGCTGGACAAGTACACCAGCCTCTCCACGCAAGGCAGAGAGCAAATAGGCCAATTTCTGGCTAGGGAACAGGTCGTCCCTCGAGTGAACCAGGCTATCAAAGAGGTTAATGAACCCCATCCAAGAAGCCAGGTTCCCATCAAAGGTTGGGATGTCTAAAGTGGGCAGTCTGCCCAGCAAGCCGGCCGGGGTAGGCTTGACCTCCCCGGGCGTGCACGACTCACCCCTCCGGGCGGATAGGATTGCCTGAGCCTTGTTTATAATCACATCCGCCTGTTCAAAACACTGATCATAATCGGCATTAAATTGGTCGACTGCCCGCAACTCAGCGGCACCCTCGGCTGGGTGGTCGAGCAAATATTGTTGATGAACAACAAAAAGCTGCTCCAATTCCTTCAAGCGAGCAGGTACTCCCTCATGCCGAATTAACAAGGCCTGTTCTCGGTCTGGTCGGTCTACCAAAGCGACGGCACTAGCAAACCATCTCAAGATCTTTTGTGCACCCGCACGGGCACCACTAAGCGGGCTGACTGGCGGGACCATTTTGCACCAAAATTAATAAACACTATAATAATACACGGACAAACAGACCGACAACCGCAGACAACAAAACAGATCGGGAGGAACTTCAAAGGCAGAACAAAATATATAAACAAACCAAAATCAAGTATAAATGCTAGAACTTAACTAGAACAACAAGGCATTTAACAACAGAATTTTTCAAACAAATTAAATTCAAGCATTAAGTCAATAACTTAACAAACACAATATTCAAAGGCAAACAAAACAAAATCAAATGTAAATGCTAAAACTTAACACAGCAAAATAGTGTATTACAACAACAGCAAAGTCATTTAGCAGCAAAATCTTTTACACAAATTAAATTCAAGTATAAGTTTACAACTTAACAAACAAAATAGTCAAGGGCAAAACAAAGATATGAAAAAACAAACCAAAATTTAAATATAGGTAAATGCTAGAACTTAACTAGAACAACAAAAGACATTTAACCTCAATTTTTCATATACAATGACAATTAGTTAAGGAGATCGGTCCACAAATGAGCTGGTAGTCAGTTTAAAATCAGCAATCAAAACCAATTAATATGTATTGCCCGTTTGGACAACCAACAAGATTACAATATTAATTGTACAATACTAATCAAATACTCAAATCTAAGAACCACGCTCTGCTACCAAGAGATGGTGGTGCCCCAAGTAGACTCCACCACGTCGGCGTTTCACCGACTTGTATTGCTGAATTTTATTTGACTACCAACTCATAGAAAGCTGGTATTACTTACCTTGGCTCCAATTGTCTCCTTCCGTCTCCTCCGTAGCCGGTGGACTTCCTGAGCTAGCTCGAAGGAAGTCGCGGCTCCTGAAGATCTGCAGTGGATCCACCGGTGGAGACCGGAGCACTACAAATGCCTAATAGGCCACCACGACTCACACACGCGATTTCGCACAACACAAAGCGGGCTTTCGCACCCCGATATTAGGTGCGCCGCGCAAACCACTATTTGCTTGAATATTGTATATTATATTTTATTCCGGCCTGAACTTATAACCTCTAAGCATGTCATGACATTTCGACTCGACTCAACTGACATATCACATGCGGCCGGCCGCCAAAAAAGCTGTCACTGCACAGACTAGAATGCAGTGCCGCCTCTCGCTCTTCCTCGAGCGTGAACACACAGTATTATAAATGAATTTGGCATTTTTAATCTTCAATCCATTGCCAGTAAGTTTACTGACTTAAAAATGTAAGCATGATTAATTAACAAAACAAAACATCAAAATTTATAGACGAATAAATAGTTTCTATGATCACATTTTATTGCAAAAAGACCTCAATAGATTTAGTATATATTGTAATGAAAACAATTTACAACTCAGTATAAATAAATGTAATAGTATAACGTTTACAAAAAAAAAAAAATTAGTGATTTTAATTATACATTATGTGGCAATCAAATAAGAAAAGTTAATAACGTTAAAGATTTAGGCCTTACACTTGATAGTAAATTACATCTGGACTTACATATTGATAACATAATTAATAAAGCATTCAAACTGTATAACTTCGTAATGCGCTGCGCATCTCAATTTAAAAGTGCTTTAACTTTTATATATTTGTACAAATCTCTAATACGATCGCAGCTAGAATATGCTAGCGTAATATGAAATCCTTTATATGAAAAATATAATACGAAAATAGAGAAAGTACAGAAAAAATATTTACGTCGTATAAGTTATAAATGCTTTAAAAAACGTTTATCATATACTGACCTTTTGAAGACATTTCAAATTTTAGAATTAAAATCAAGACGTATCCAATTAGAGACGATGTTACTTTATGATCTTTGTCACAACAAATACGATTGTAACAATATAATAAACAAAATAAGTTATACTGTACCCCTGCGGGCACAGATGCGTTCATCACGGCATAAACCACTATTTCATGTCCTATCTACTCGCACTAACGCTGGCATCCGGTTTCCGCTGCGCCGCCTTGTCGAATCATACAATAAAAGATTTAATTAAATAGACATATTTTTATGTAGCTATCACTTCTATAAGAGACAGGTGATTGATATTTTATCTCATCAATATAGCAGACAGTAACACTTAACATATTTTCCCATTATTTGGTTCACTATCATATCATCCTTAAAGAGACGTACTTACACACCAACAATTTTTTTTTTACTATTTATTTACAGACAAATATTATATTTTATACTATTATAATACTACTAGCGGATTTCACACTATTTGAAAAATTACATACACAGAATGTAACCATCACCGTTGGGTTTACAATAAACAAATGTATTTTGATTCTAATGTATTTAAGTAAAACAGAATTGTAAGCTTGTTTGTGGTTCAATAATAAATGAAAAAAAAAACTACACAATTGGGATGATGACTGAATTCAAATTTTTACGTCTCGTCATTAAATATTAAAATACCGTAGAAAAAGACGCAGTCCTGTGAGATTAGAATTAAAATCGGCTTAGAAATACCTTAGATACAAGCATTTTAAGTTGTTAATTTGAAGGCGATTAAACAGAGAGATCCGACATCAACTGTGACGTCATTGTTGAGTACGGCCATATTGACTCCTTGTAAATTGCCGTTTTGCTAGAAAGAGATGGAGAAAAATATTTAATACCTTATATCTCGGTTGTTTTTATAGTTATTCGAAAACCGATTTTTTCTTTATGTTTATTATATGAATGAGCTTCTATTAAAGCAAAAAATTTTTTTTTGTCATCTAGCCAATTGAGATCAACTCAAAAACAATCATGACAAAACAGGTGAATAGAAACCTTGACTTGTGAAATGATCAAAACTATTGATCAATCTCTTACGAATCGATAATGATATAAACAATGAACGGTAATGAATTCAACATATCGTTAAAACCTGCCTCAACATTGCTCAAGCCAATTTCAACTCTTTTGCTACTTAATAAAGGTGTTCCGAATGTATGGCTAGCTAGAAGTGGTACCGCAGTCAATTATGCAAACTCCAGGAGACGATTAATGTAAATGATTACGTCAACGTCAACTCTTGTTCTATAGATAGTTAATGAAACGTGCAAATTGAAGAGATATTGTTATAAACAGAATATAATGTGATATGATAAATAATCTGATTCAATGTTGTCACGTGTTTCTGTATGCAGGTTTAGAAGATTTTAAAGAAACAAAGAAAGATAGTAAAGTGAGTAATTCAGTGAATCTAGTACATATTACTTATAAAAAAGTAATAGAAATAGATGTTCAACGAAAAAAGGCAAAGAAGCAAATACCGTCGACGCTGGTCCTTTACATGAACAATAAAAACTAATAAATATAATGCTATTGAAGAAAGAAATAACCTTTTATGAGGTATTAGAAAAAAAAACAAAAAAGCAACTAAAAAAAGCACTGTGTTGACTTTCCCCCCAACATTATTTACAACGTGTAAGTTATTGAAATATTATACAAACAAAACTTATACGATCTATAGATTTTAATCTAAAAAGTTCCGATAAAAAATATTGGCAAATAAATGTATTGTAAGTATTTTGATTCTTAAATAAACAAAAGCTAAGATATTATCACTTTCGGTGTTCGGAATTTCATAAAATTCATTACATAAAATTCGGTTATTGGACAACACATTTTTTATCGATTGGATATGAATCGAGCTGGTATCGTCTTTTGTTTGACCGAAGAATCGATGTTAAGCGTTGGCGATAATATGACACTGTGGAGGATAGAGTCGGAAGAGAGTAATGGCATTTAGAAAAATCGGTAGATATAGGCAAAGAAGCGAAGTTACTAGGTACTTCCAATCCTTTTGAGTATCGGTATAAATTGAAAGCTAAGCAAGCAGCAAATGCTTATTAGATCAGTGCTCAAAATACGTTGCGTTCAACCGCTCTATTATCGAGTTATCAACTTATCAAACATTACACAAAAAGCGGCACGTGCTGATTGGTCGAGCATAAAGTTTCATTTTGATTTATTATTTATTAATGCTTTTCTTATATTTGACAATACTGATCTGTGCGACCGACGTCTAATAGCAAAGCAGACAAAACTCGGTCTTCAGGTTACCATAATCATTTTATGCACTATTAACCGTCTCGAGCATATTACTGCCGCAATTATAACGAGGAAGAGCTGGTAACAGGTCATGAGCGTAACACGAAAAATTTATCTGTGTCGGTAAGTATAAGTATTTGTGAAATACCTTGACGACCTTCTGCTGTTTCGCGAAAATTCCTTACCTCGCAGAATAGGCAATACATATTGCCGATAGTAAAAAGTGCTGATACTCGTATATTACATTTACGAAATTAAAATGTTATTTATCTTTTTTTTATATTTCTAGCCGATTGGCCAATTGATACATAAGTTAAGTAAAAATAATGGGATACACAGTAATATGGGTTAACAAGGAAATCACAAAGAATATAGACAAGAAGTCCAATCTCCATGTTAGTCTTTCCTCAATAAATAGGGTTTATTCTGATTTCCTCACGTAGTGAGATATTGAACTATTATGTAGGTACGCTATCGTTTATTTTTATGCATATTATGTGGACGTTAATGTAGTTAAATCCACATTTACAGGATACATCATATAAAGCTAATTCAAATAGTTCCAAACTTGTTCTGTGCTCTGTTCAATATGCAGTGGTACGAAAATCAAAAAAATTCCAGCCTATGTCTTTTCCTGCCTCACTTTCTGCTCCACCTTTAGTGGATTACATCACACCATCCGCAACGCTTTCCCATCGGTGCCAGGGGACATTAGCATGGCGCATTCTTAATAATTTCATGCTTAAAATCGATAATTGCACCGACAGAACACTGAATTGTGTACGGAGCATAATTTGATTCTCTTCTAGTTTTTTAAAGGTCGGACAGGGGGCGTTTTTTATTCAAATAATAACGGTTATGCTGCTTTCAAATTTTATAATTTTTGTTTTTGAATGTGGCTCTTCACAGGGGGCTGATTTGTTGAAAAGTACCTATCGATTACAAATAGCAATACGGTGAATATATTATGTAGCAGAATATGCACGGGATTGTATAATGCAACGCAGTCATGTTACAAACATGTTTTAATAATTAGTTTAATTCAATGTTTTTCAGCTATTGTATGGACTTTGTGATGTGTGCTTCGGATTAAGGGAGACATTTGCCCCGCAGTGGGACAATTTAGGGTAATTTGATAAATTTATAAAAATGTGATTTAATAGGGACAATCTCAGGCGTGGCAATCTGACAGACATGTCGTTATCAACACTTGATAGAGCGAACGAACATTGTTGCCATTTTATTATTTTTAGGGTTCCGTACCTCGAAAGGAAAAAACGGAACCCTTATAGGATCACTTTGTTGTCCGTCCGTCCGTCTGTCTGTCTGTCAAGACCCTTTTTCTCAGGAACGCGTGGAGGTATCAAGCTGAAATTTATATCAAATACTCAGGTCTACTGTCCCTTGGAGCTGTGAAAAAATCAAACTTTTAAACCAACGCAATCAAAAGATACAGCCGTTTATGCCGCAAATTTCCGCAAATTTTCGCCACTAGCAAGGGAATCAATACGTACAGGGTACTTCCCGTGAACTCAGAATCTTGAAATTTGGTACGAAGTATAACGTCTTATAGCACAGATAAAGGAAAAATTGCGAAAACCGTAAATTTTCACTTTTATACCTACAGGTTTGTACGGAACTCTCGGTGCGCGAGTCCGAATCGCACTTGGCCGGTTTTTTTCTATGATCATGTAGATAAAAAATATTACGAAACAAATATTAGATAGTAATACAACTTGCTATAGCTATGAATATCTTTGCTTTAAAAAAAAGGTTTTATTTTTCAACACAAAGTCAACATTTACAGTAAATGTAGATTTTTGGTTACGTAAACTAGATTAATCGCACTCGTTGAACCGTCGCGAGTTGTGCAATGCGGCAATATTAAGATTGTCATTATTATGTTTGAAACGGCTACGATATTGTGCAGGCATTGTGTTGTGGATTGTTATTGGACGATAGTGGATGATATACGGCGATGGTTTTTTTATACAACAATATTGGCAAACATGCATACTGTGTTCACATGTACCCCGCAAAAATATCGAATACCTACCTCAAAATAATGGCAATTGGGATGATGACTGAATTCTAATTTTTACGTCTCGTCATTAAATATTAAAATACGGTGGAAAAAGCATTTTAAGTTGTTAATTTGAAGGCGATTAGACAAAGAGATCCGACATCAACCGTGACGTCATTGTTGAGTACGGCAAAAATAGCTCCTTGTAAATTGCCGTTTTGCTAGAAAGAGATGGAAAAAAATCTTTAATACCTTATATCTTGGTTGTTTTTATAGTTATTCGAAAAGCGATTTTTTCTTTCTGTTTATTATATGAATGAGCTTCTATTAAAGCAAAAAAATTTTTTTAGTCATCTAGCATATTGTTGATGGCGGTTGATAGGGCACTGGACGGTAATATTATATACTTACTATTTCCGTGACTGGGCTATTGAATATATTCGACAATCTAAGCTAATTTTGAATTTTTGGGCAAATTAAGAATTTGATATGAAAATAAAAAACTACACTTTTCGGTTTATTCGCGTATATTTAGTTTTAAAACAATTATTATTTAGCCCGAAGACGAATGTTGTAAAGCATTGGAATCGTTTCGAAAAGTTCGTGGTCGCGAGATGACTGAAGCTTCCTCCTTCATCCTGTGACCACGAATGTTGTAATGCGTTCGAAACGACGGGCAAAATAATTGAAATGTTGTAAAACTAAATACCTATATATGGGAATAAATTCGAAAAGTGTAGTTTGAGTAGTACTCGTGCACATAAAATACAGTATTATTTTTATGTGCACATAAAATAATTATTTTGATTAATTTTTAACGGATTAATTATTATTTCTTTATGTTTAGAAGACTGTATTCAAATACGTTTAACCTTTTTGTCCGACACAGCGTAATAATTGCTATGGAATTTGATAAGTAAATACATTGTCATTCGCAGCCAAAATGGTAAAATGTGAACGTAAACGATAAAGAATTAAATTGAAACGTAAACGATAAAGAATTAAATTGAAACGTAAACGATAAAGAATTAAATTTAATTCGCAATGATGGGTGCGTGTGTGTACGAACCCAAAGTTAAAGTAAAAAATACAACCGACTTTAAAAACACTAAAAACTTAAAAATAATATAAGAATAGGTACAGACAACATCACACTTCTATATTGAAGTCGGCGCCAAACGATGATCTCCTAGAAAGTGTTAAATTTTGTCACCGACTTCAATATAGAAGTGTGATGTTGTCTGTAGGTACCTATTCTTATATTATTTTTAAGTTTTTAGTGTTTTTGAAGTCGGTTCTATTTTTTGTAAAAAAAAATTATTTTTAACTTTTTAGTGAATGAAATCTTTTTAGTGAAAGAAACCCTATTGTGAAAGAAAATTAGGGTTTTCCTCGATTTTCTTTGGGATCCCATCATCATATCCTGACTTTGGTGACCATGGGACCACCCTTGCAGTATACTCTATCAAATACAAAAAGAATCCAAAAATCAGTCTAAAAATGACGGAGTTATGAGGTAACAAACATTTAAAAAAAATACAACCGAATTGATAACCTCCTCCTTTTTTGAAGTCGGTTAAAAATAGAAGCCATCTGTAAAACTTTATTTTCAAATACTTAAAAAAATCAGTCAGTATGTATGTATGTATGTATGTACTCTCAAAATTTGCCAAAAGTTATATATGTTAGTAAAAAAGATTAAAATTCTTGTAAAACCAATCAATTATATCGACTGATAACTTAAAAAAAGCATTATACACTGTTTAAACGCTTTACAATTGGTTGGGTCATAGTTATTTTGTGTAGATCTGTGTCGCGTTCGCACTTCGCGCCGAGCATGGCCTGCCTGAGTGACATCCATGAAATAGACATGTCAACAGTGATTGAACTATTGTTGGCCAGTCTTTTTTCGGCCGTTTAGTCACCACTAGGCGTCTTTTTGCAATGTCTACTGCGGAATAGTATCAGTTTTTTATATTTCGTTATTCATACATAACCCATAAACCTTTTTATGTAGACAGTGTAGACACTGCAATATGTTTTTGAATTCGTATCATTTTTAGAGTTCCGTACCTCATATGAAAAAATCGGAACCCTTATAGGACACATTGTAGATTTTTAAATTTTTAGAGTTCCGCACCTTAACAGGAAAATACGGAACTCTAATTATAGGATCACTTCGTTTTCTATCTATCCGTCTGTCTGTCAAGAGGTCTGTCTCAGGAATGCGTAAAGACAAACTGAAAGGGAAATGGCGATTTTAGGCCCAAGAATGCACAACAAATTTGATGACTAGAAAAATATAAAATATTCGTATTTAATTTTTCGTTCTATCCAGATATCTCTAAATGTTAGATTATATCTTCTTTGCATAGTATAAAAGAAAGTCGCTTCCACTGTCTATTCGCTTAAATCTTTTAAACTACGCAATAGATTTTAATGAAGTTTTCAGCAATAGATAGACTGATTTAAGAGGAAGCTTTATATGTATAACCAGCGATCCGCCCCGGCTTTGCACTGGTAATAGTTCAAATAATATAACTTATCCAAGCTAGCAAAGCCGCGGGTGGAGCGCTATAGTTTTAAATAATTATACAATATTAAAACGATTGCAGGAAGTGAACTTGCTTGTGCAAAAAAATAGCTTAAAATCGATAACTATTTTCGATGTCAAATCGATAATTTCATTTTGGTACTTTCTTATTCTAAGTATATAACTTATAAAATAAACAACTAAATAATAGCTTTTTATAGATGGATAGATTTTATTATAATGAAAATACTTACCTACTGTATTATAATATTAGTATTTAAATCAATGAGGGCTTTTTTACATTTTCGGGTTGTTTACACGAGGGAGAAGTTTAATATAAGGTCTCCTAAGTCGTTACGTTATATGGTATTACCTGCTCAGTTTTTAGATGATGTTCTCGCCATATATGACAATAATATAGACTAATAAAAAAATTTAAGAATTCCTTATATTTCCGCAATGTCTTCCTCAGTAATGGGTTGCACGTTGTATAATATTTATTACTCATGACATAATATGTACAATTCTTAATATTATATTAGTAATGTAATGGACATAAATAACATAATACCATAATGGTTAAGTTATAAATTTATTGATTTTACGAAAAAGAAAAAAATACATTAAATAAGATTCACCAAGTTTTTTTTATATTTTTTCTTTTATCAATAAAATACTGGTATTATACGCTATTATTTTCACATTCGTTTATATGTGTGCGTTGTGGGCCTAAGTTAGTATGACCATCTGCCAATCTCTTTATGTCATACTAGCTGTGCCCGCGAACTACTTTTCGCCTTAATTTATTTTTTCCCGACATCTTCAACAAATATCATTAATGTACACTGAAATAAATACAAAAACTTAACAAATTATATACTAAAACCTTCCTCGAGAATCACGCTATTAAGTGGTGAAAACCGCTTGAAAATCGGTGCAGTAGTTTTTGAGTTTATCGCGAACAGACAGACAGACCCGACGGGGGACTTTTTTTATAATATGTAAGGATACTCGAGTCTAGGGTCTCTTTCAGCTGTGAAAAAAAAAACTTGTAAGTCGACACGATCGATGAGCTGTGATGATGAACCATTGATGAACGCGCCAATGATTTTATTGGAGCGTTCTATTAAATCGCTTTCTCGACACACAGAGCATTTTTGAATTCGCTTTGTGTTTCGAGAGTGATGCTGCCCTTCTTGAGGGTAGGTAATGTCTGTGGAAGCAAGAATATCATCATTTTCTAAAGTATTCTGATCTCAGCTAATCCCCAAATAAATTTTATTGTGCATAAGAACACATCGTTACGTACCTTTAACGTGTGGGGGATTCTGATGAACTGACCAGTTCACGTGGATCCCCTAGAGCAGGGGTGCTCAAACTTGAACTGCTGGCGACCTACTTCAATATTGCTAGACTCCAATCGATTGGCTCTGTGAGGTGCAAGTATGTATGATGCAGGATTGTCGTCTATGGAGGTTATGTTCTATGGTGCAGTTATAACTTATAAGTATATAGGGACGTTGCAGAATTTCATGGCTATTCTGTGTAGGTGTAGAACTGCTTTAGAATGTTAATGAAAAATCTCATACTTATTCCAATTAGGTCATTCAACATGGTTTATATGCGGACAACCAAACACGCCGCTTCACGTTTATATAAAAAAAAACGGCGGGCTCAAAAACGTCGCGCATCGAGGTTTTTCTTTGACAAGTACCGCGCGTTCCTTTGATAACGCCACGGTAATAGTACGGTAATAGTATTACCGTGATAACGCAGCGTTTCGCCGCTTGCAGGGGCCTAATTCCGCTAATCTTAGCGTCATTGTCGCGTCTTGATAGCGTTTCAATAAAACTGCTTTTGTCGCTTTTATACGCATTTCCTTGTGCAATTAATTCATACCACACATTCTTAATAAGTAAGTCAATAGTGACAAATGTTTTATTTAGTAATCGTTTAAACAACAGTAACTGTTTGAAAAAGTGATGCTATTAAAGCGTTATTGACACGACACAAATGCGTTAACGCTGGCAGAAAAAGGCCCCAGGTGGTTAAACGAGAAACTCAATCGGTATTTTTTATTCGAGATCTACTAAAAAGCACTCGCGATCGACCGTTTGACCACCGCTGCCCTAGAGGATCTGGCCAGGCGATCTAGGTGGACCAACTTCATATCCCAGCATGTGGCTAGCGAATGTCATAAACACAACCGCTAAAACATTTCGTGCAATAACAAATTTGCAATAACTTGATTTTAATATAATTGATGGTGTCAGGCGTTATTTTTCGGAAGTCCATTACTAATTGTTAAGGAGTAGGTATATAGCAAAACTTCCGATAAAAATGTCGGTAGTTGGTACTAACTACGCAGGCCAATGGTGCACCGCCCGCCCTCCCTCAATCGCATGCGACAAAGGAATATCAATAATTAGTACCACACCAACATGCAAATACTTAAATTCGACGCGTTTCGCCACTCCACGTGGCATCATCAGGATGTTGTCGCCTTCGCTGCGCTCGGACGACGAGAATTTAAGTATTTGCATTTTGGTGTGGTACTAATTATTGATATTCCTTTGTCGCATGCGATTGAGGGAGGGCGGGCGGTGCACTATTGGCCTGCGTAGTTAGTACCAACTACCGACATTTTTATCGGAAGTTTTGCTATATACCTACTCCTTAACAATTAACTTGATTTTATTGCAGGATTAACAGAATACAAATAAAAATAAGAAAACCGACTTCAAAAACACTGAAAAGTTAAAAATAATATAAGAATAGGTACAGATAACATCACACTTCTTATATTGAAGTCGGTGCCAAACGATGATCTCGTATAAAGTCTTAAAATTTGTCACCGATTTCAATATAGAAGTGTGATGTTGTCTGTACCTATTTTGTTATATATTATTATTAACTTTTCAGTGTTTTTGAAGTCGGTTTTAATTTTTTGTAAATATTAAATTAGGGTTTCCCGCGATTTTTAATGGGATCCCATCATCAGATCCTAACTTTGGTGACCATGGGACCACTCTTGGAGTGTACTTTAACGAATACAAAAATAATTTTGAAAATCGGTCCACAATTGGCGGCGTAATCGCGTAACATACAAAAAAAACATACGCATCGAATTGAGAACCTCCTCCTTTTTTGAAGTCGGTTAAAAAGGTGAGCCGTGTGCAAGATCTAATGACACTATAATCAAGTTGGCTCCATTAAGCCAGGCTCGCGACTTCCTCGTGGAAGTATCGGATCGGTGGAATCGGATACTGTTACTATTAATCGAGTTTGCATACTTGAATGACACTGCATAATCGATTTTTTTTTTATTGCAACTTAGTTGGAAACGAGCAAACTGCCCACCTGCTGGCCTATTCGCTAACTACGGTTGGTAACTAGAACTGACATATTTGAAAGACACTTTATATCCATTACTGGTAGTGTTGCCCAAAATCGGTGTTGGTCTTGCAGTCTTGCGAGACTCTTGCTGCAAGACCGAGATCAAGACCTACACCACGACATGACCCATACGAGATTTTAGTAAGACTCTTGCTCAAATCTTGCATGGGTCAGTATTGATCTTGGTCTTGCTACAATAAGGCCGGTTTTGACCTCGGTCTTGCAGCAAGAGTCTCGCAAGACTGCAAGACCAAGACCGATTTGGGCAACACTAATTACTGGGTCTATTGATGTTATGTGTTACGGCAGCGTTCATGATAGCAGTAATGGATGTTAAGTTCCTTTCAAAAATGACAGTTCTAGTTAGCAACCGAAGTTACAGAACAGGCCTGCTAATGGTAAGTAGTAACAGTCACCTATAATACGTCATGTGGTTCCTGTGAGATTCGCAGCAAAACTGAAACCCCCACAAGAACCACAGTGTACGTTGCCAACTTGTGATATCAGATGTGAGGTCACGGTACCAAGTAATTTCACTGCCATATCTTACCCTTCAAACCGGAACACAGCAATGCAAGCACTGCTGCTATGCGGCAGAAATAGGTAAGGCGGAGGTACCCGAGCAGAAGACCCTGGTACAGAGTCTCCCTCCTGGTAACTGCAGACTTCAACCACCTCCATGGTCTAGTGGTTGAGGCCACCTGTATTGAGCCGAAGGTGCTTGGTATGGAAACAGCGAATGAGTCGATTGTTGGTAGGGCTTCTGGAGCGCGCCTGGAATCCTGGATAGCTACCTTCGTCTCACCTAAGTATTAGTGTTCCAACAATTAAAGATATAATCATTTATTAAAAATAGACTTTTACGCTCTAAAAATAGGAAAATGAACTTAATTTATTACATAACACATTTTTTTATGGTAATATAAAAGCTTGTCGCGAGATTTACTTTTGTGAATAAACAATAATAGAATACCTGTTTAACTTAATCATGATATTGCTAATTCTAAAAAAAAAATGTCATGTAAAAAAATCAGTTTATTTTCCTCTATTTAGAGCATAAAACTTGTTTCAAAAATAACTACTTAATTATTTATTTTATCCTTTTCATTTTGCGATGGCGGCCTTCTAGGATGTTTTTTTTTTCATAATGTACTGCATTTCTACAAGTCACATCTTGCATTTGATACCAATAATGGCGGGTTGTACAAAAATATGTAATCCACTACTTTATGAGCGCAGCCATCTTAAATTTCACTTCTTTTCAATGTACTGTATTTTATAAGTCAGCCCTTTCATATTCTGTCCTTTTGTTTATTTTTTCATAAAGTACTGAATTCTGCAAGTCAAGCCCCTTCATTTGATACCCATATTGCGGTGCTAATACAAAAATATGTAATCCGCAATTTTGTTGCAGCAGCCATTTTGAATTTATAATGACACTCGATCATCAAAGTTGAGCACGCGCTTAAAAAGCAACTTTGCACTCATGTATAACAAATAACTATTACCCAAACGGTTTCCATCAAATCAATCAATCAAAACAATCTTAATTCAAATATGACCTGATAAAAAGCTGTCTTGAATCGGCCAAATTGTTTTCCCTACCGCCGCCGTCCTTTCGAACAACCATGGTGGCCGGCCGCTGTGACAAATGTCATTGAATTAAGTTACGACGTGGCGCGCTTCTTCTCGAGTAGAATTGTTATTGTCGCGAATGTCCGCTAATCGGTTCGTATATTGCCGAATAAAAAGTGAATTGGCGACCTATGAACCAAGACGAAGACGAAGACCTAAACGCAAATGTAGTGATCCGGTCGTGGTTCGGTAGATTGACAGCAGCCCTTCAGGAGCCTCGACTTCCTTCGAGCTAGCTCAGGAAGTCCACCGACTACATACGGAGACCCGACCGGTTTAGGGGTAAGCATTAATATATTGTATTGTAGTTATTCACGAAACCAGCAATAAAATAATCGGCGAATCGCCGAATTGGTTACGTCGACTTTAGGCGCCATCATCTTTTGGTGTAACCATTGCTGAGTATTGCTGAGTAATTATTACAAGCATCATTAGACATAGGATCTCCGCCCCGATCGGATGCAGTGACTTCCCGCGACCTATACCAGATTGTCAAAATCAATTCAAAATTATTTATTCCTTTCATTCACAATAGAAAATTGTGTTCACCATTGGGTTCATTGTCCGTTCACCTCGTTCAAAAAAACACAAAATTTTCGCAAAATCGGAACACTATTTATGATCTGCATGTCATGTGGCTTGAAACAAAGATAAAGTAGTGACGTTACTATTTCGATTGGTGTCAATGTCAGTGTCATTCTATCGTACTATGTCATAAATACGTAATCAATCTCATTTGACTCCAATTAAGTTTTATTACACGCCAATAGTTTTATTTTAATACACCGAATCGTTACACTTATATTTTTATGTTATCAAGAAGACTGCATAAGGGCCAAATTCTATTGTTTTCCTGAGAGTTAAATAATTATAAAATGTACAATGAGCCAATGAATCGACGTCATCATTATGGCGGTTACCGTGGAAGGGCGTTTCCACGTCGAATTTAAACTCATTATTTTTGATACCCAGCTACAATAATTTGGGAAATAAATATGAAAAACATAAATCAATTTTAAATATGTATATAAAATTGACAATAACCCTATTACACTGACAGACTTCCTATTCAATATAAGCACGATATCGCATAAATGCTTTACACATAAATGCCTTCAAAAGTTACACAAGTACAGTAGTAGTAAGAAACGACTATTATTATGTCATAGAAACAAATGGAATATGCATGTTAACATACCACTGTTGCGCACTTTCCGCTCGCGTCACTTTGATCCCTGCCGGTTCAATCTTTAAATCTACCATCGAGTGAGGAGTAATGACAATGATTAACCAATCACACTTCTAACTTAATGTACAATCAACAATACGATAAGTAAAATAAAATTATTAAATCACTGACCTATTCCAAGCTTTATCATAGATCACTCTAAGCTCGAAATCGAATGTAGAAAATTCGTCTCTCTGAATGATATGCCGTTGATTGTGTCTGCCTGGAGATTAATAAAAAGAAATAAATCGAGTCATTGCACAACATTTAGAACACTCAAATCACACTAAAACTTGAATCAGATTAGGCTATCAATGACGAGATCAAACCAATCTTTCGTGAAACGTTTAAAAGGCAATTATAAAATCTTTGGTTTTATATAAAGGTGTTGTTATGGTTGAGCTAGAACAAGATACTTTAAACGTTCTTATATTAAGTAATACGTTTTGTTTAAATATACTTTATCCTTACTGAAAATTTTAAATGCGTGTCTGCCTTTCTATATGTTTGTCTGTCTTTTACGCTTTCACAACTTTTACTTTAAGACAATTTTACTTTACCGAAGGCAGACTCTATACCAGGGTCGTCTGCTTGGGTACCTCCTACCTATTTCTCCTATTTCTGCCGCCAAGCAGCAGTGCTTGCATTGCTGTGTTCCGGTTTGAAGGGTAAGATGTGGCAGTGAAATCACTGGGTACCAACCATGACTACATCTTATGTCACAGGTTCGCAACGTATATACTGAGGTTCTTGTGGGGGTTGCAGAGTTGCTGCGAATCTCACAAGAACCATAATATGTACTATAGGTGACTGTTACTACTTCCCATCAGGTGGGCAGTGTGCTTGTTTGCCAACTTAGTTGTATAAAAAAAAATAACCCCCTGAAGCATCAATTTCCATTCAGCTTCTACTTTCATTGCACTTGCGTTAATTTTAAAAACATTTAGGTAACATGGCTCCTATCCTAGCATAGATAATTACATAGCCGAATCTAACGCGGAGTTTAAGATGATACTTAAATTTTGTAAGCTTGTTTTGTAATTTAATATTAGGTCCTTACATATGAAATTGGCGTTTTGCCGTACTAGCCACTTTGATCTCAAATATCTCCTTTATGGTTAGGAATCCCAAATTCAAATTTGTACAGCTATTTACTCATGTATTTGTGTTTCGAAAATTATAATTCACTTGTTTTTCCTCAATTGTTTTGGACTGCGGACCTTTGCCTCTATTCCACCACTTTAAGGTGAAATGATAAAAAATCTAAAAACAGTAATTTCTATTTATATCTATCATATATGAAGATTAACACTTTGAGCTTAGAAAATAAAGAAGTTTCATACAAACTTTTAACCCTTACCTTAAATGAAATTGTCGTAGTGAGCAACCATTCATAGAAAGACTTATAAGACAAAAAAAGAGGAAACGAATCAAAGACCTCATTACCTTAGTCTTAACACTACGTACGTAACAGGGCGACCATTTTAGCATACGTTAAGAAAAACACAGCAACACAGTTGCTATTCATGTAACAGGTGTTTTAAACAGTATGTATGCAAAGAAATTTGTTTTGGAAAGTGAAATACATAATAATGGGCGCGGTGTGAAAATGGTTAGAGAATAAACGGAATATTCATGGGAACCGTACAATGAGCTCATAACCCATGTTTCCTAATCGCTAGTGCCATGAAATTCAACAAGGAAGTTCTTAAATGGGATGAAGAATGTTGTCTGATCATTCAATATACTTACCTAAATACATTCCATCCATATCTTCGGTGTTAGAACGGAAGACCAAATAAGACAAAATTGTACCACAATCGATGAAACCACAACAATCTAATGTTTGCGGTTTCACACGTCTATATATGTAACATTCAGGAAGTTACAAAATTGAAAATGTGTCTACTCCATTCAGATTTATTTAAGATATTATCTAAAGTGTATACTTAAACTTCGTAAGGTTTCATGTCTTTCATAAATCAGAGATTACTGGCAACGCTCGTGATTAAAATCTAGACCATTTCATTGAATCGCGATTTAAAGTCAACATTCCTAACCAAAAACAATCTCTAATATTATATTTTTCTTCTGGCGTCGTAATTATGAACAGAATGCTCGCTTTTCATGGTTTTGAAGCGTAAACACAGTTTTAATAATATGTACGGTCAGCTCACCGCTTCACAAGGGTACCAACTTCTATTGCAACATTGAATACCGACTTACATAATGTTGGCTTGCACTGGTACATCGCCGGAATATCGGATTTAGTTTTCCTAGGTACAGGGCTTGTAGACATTACTTCACTTCTTGTTAGAAGGTACTTACTACAAACAAAAGAGCTTAGTTGGACATGTGAGTTCATGTGCTTAACCTATATTTTTCTTTAATTGTAAAATTTCTAGAACTCTGAGCTTTTATTAAATTAATTTCAATCGCAAAGTTTTTGGGAATTAGCGTATTACTGAGAAGCGTACCGAAATATTCACTTCCTCAAGTTTTACAATAAACCCGTCAAAAGTTTGCGTTTTACCAACTTTACTAGATTTTTTACTACGTTTTTCTCATATACAAAATTTACAAAATGCCGGACTTTCAAAAGAACATTTATTTACACTGTATTTGTAGAATTTCAGAATGAGTCACCATCAAAGAATTCTCTTATGAGTGCGGACACTGTTGATGAAATATTATGTTGTTGAATAATTTGCATTCAACGATTGTCACTCGGCTCTTTATATCTATTCATAACATATTTCAAATTCACGCCGAGCTTTATGAAAAACAATAATTTTAAAACACAATTGAAAGGGGTCCTGATTTGTCTTCCCTACATATTCCTCAAATATGTCAGAAACAAAGACAGCCGCTTCCCTATTGGAAATTGGAGAAAAGAAAACAGTGTCCATAATGGCTTCCCGAATCGCAGAATCGCAATTACCGCAGACCGAGTTAATTAAGTTATCTACAACCATTGCATGGTTTATAGTAGCTGCGGCAACGTAATATTTGATTACGATCCCGCAGAAACAAATGGCTGTATTTACTTACACTGGTTTCCTAGGCACGGCGGTGGAGCCCCGGTAAGCCACGCTTTTCTCCGCTCGATGACGTAACGTGCGCGAGCTTACGTCATAACGTCACCGAGCGAACAGGACCGGATGGGTTTATTCGAAAATCAACTACGTGCAGAGGGAGGTTCAATAATAAATTCGTTACGTTAACAAATAACACGTAGCGAATTTATCTAGAATCGAAATGAGTTGAGTTTGACTCTACATCTTGATTTTTTTTAACTGTATATCTTGATATTTTTTTGCGTTCATCTTATGGTTAAGATATATGCAAATACTTACTAGGCGAAAAATTATCGATTTTAGTCAGTCCTCGATGAATTAAAAATTTGTAGAGATTTTGTATGTCAGAAAAGGTTTCTTTTCGTTACAATGTTTTGACTTAAAAGAGAAGATTTCAGTTATACTTCTTTTTTTACTACGAACAACCTGGCTTCCACAAATGAATTTACAAGATAAAAAAAAACAAAAAAGGTAGCTATTCTTTATCAATAAATTACTCAAATGAATTTAAAATGAAATTTACAAAACAATTTAGGTTAGGAAATTTTGATCTCGTTCGTTAGTTTTCAAATTACTTTAATGACGATTCTGCCCTGTGTCAATGTCAATTAATGTTTCGGCGCGTAAATAGTTCAAATTTTTACCATAAACTACAAAAGAATCCTAGGAAAACCTTACATGACTAACTGTCGTCATATACGTTAGTGCTAATGGACTTAATAATTGTCTTCATTGAATTTGTCGCAATAAAATGATCAAGTTACTTATGAAAACATAACTTATGAAACTTATGAAAACATAAAACAGTATGGATATCGCTACAATTTGACATGATACCGCCCACGGAGAAGCCCGCTTCGTACTGCCCATCCGCTTGGCAGCAAGAGTCTCTTGTTTATTTACTCTTCACGCGTTGTTAGGTCTTGCCGCATGGAATAACATTACGTCACGTACAGTACATTAACAAAACCTAGTAACCGAGTTAGTCACTGGTAAGTAGGCCAAAAAGCGATGTTAAAAAGTTTTCATTTTGCAGTGACTATCCTTATTATGAACCTCATTTTATCTAGCTGAATGGTGTTAAAATGAACTCAAAATTATATTTCACAGTTTAATATATGTAAACTGTTATAAAAAGGAACGACCAAATGACAAAAAGCATTAAACAAAACAATAATCACATCCTCTTCTTCTTTGAGTGCCATGTCAGGTTCCCCCAACGTCAGCTATTACCTTATTCAACGCCTCCCTATCCCTTGCCAGCTCGAAGAGCTGCTCAACTCCCCTTATTCCTGTCCATTCGCGGATGTTCCTCAACCAAAACATTTGTCTTCAACCTATGCCTCTTCTTCCTTCGATTATGCCCCCAAGGATCAGCTGTAGCACACCATATTTTGGTCCAACATATGCCCCAAATACGAGATCTTACGTTGTTTTATTACGGACAACAATTGTCTTTCAGAGCCAGCTCTTTGTAAAACCTCAGTATTGGTGACATGGTATTCGCAACATTCTCCTATGGAGCCACATTTCAAATGCTTCCAGCCGATTCATGCTGTTAGTCTTAATTGTCCATGTTTCCACGCCGTACAATAATATGGACCACACATAGCACTTGACCATTCTCTGACGAAGCTTAAGATTAAGGTGACTATTGCAAAACACTTGTCGCATTTTATTGAAAGCTGCTCTTGCCATTTCTATGCGGCATTTAATTTCTTTTTCGGGGTTAAGGTTATCTGTTATGTAACTCCCTAAGTATTTAAATGCACAAACTTGTTCTACCGGCTTGTCATTAATTTGCAATGTGACGTTATGTGCATGTCGACTAAAAATCATCATCTTTATTTTTGCAACATTGATACTCAGGCCTAGCTCTTCTCCTGATAAATTTACTTAATCGAATAGTTCTTGTAAGTCTCTGATATTTTCGGCAATTATCACGGTGTCATCAGCATATCGAATGTTGTTGATATATACTCCGTTCACCTTCACACCCATTTCCAGGTTATGTAGAGCTTTTTTAAATATTTTGTCCGAGTAGAGGTTGAACAAAAGAGGTGACAACATGCATCCCTGTCTGATACCACGCTTGATATCAATACCCTGAGAATTATTACCTTCAAATCTTATTATAGCTTTTTGCTGCCAATATAGATTTTTAATGTATCTGATATCTTTGTCATCGACTTTGCAATCCTTGAGCATTTTGAGCAAATCTGTATGTTTCACTCTATCGAATGCTTTCTCATAGTCTATGAAGCATGCAAATACATCTTTCTGTTGATCGTGGCATTTTTGTAGCAATACATTCATACCAAACAATGCCTCACGAGTGCCAAAGGCATTTCTAAATCCGAATTGCGTTGCATCCAGATCTTGTTCACATTTAGATCTGATTCTTAGGTGGATAATCCGAAGAAACAACTTTAACATGTGACTCATTAGGCTTATTAATCTATAATCTCCGCATTTTTTTGGATGTTGTTTTTTTGGAAGGGTAATGAATACAGATCGCAGCCAATCCTCAGGTATTATACCAGTGTTATATATATCGTTGTAGAGATTCAAAATTAATTCAATGTTTTCATCACTTAAAAGCTTAACAATTTCAATAGGAATCTCATCAGGTCCAGGTGCTTTATGATTTTTAGAGACGGAAATAAGTTCAGATTTCAAAATAGCAGGCGCAGTATTATTGTCATTTGAAAAACATATATTTTCTCTTTCATCGTCAAATAAGTTTATTATATATTTTTCCCAAGTATCCATGAGTTCTTTTTCATCTAGAATTAGTTGATTCGCATCATTGGTCAGATTCATGGGTATGCGTTTTTTTGTTATGCCTGAAAGTTCTTTTATTTTTTATGTAAATTCATTGAGTCATGTTTAAAGTTCAAAAGTTCAAGTTCATTACATTGCATTCTCATCCAATCTTCTTTGGCTTTTCCTACTTCTCATCTCACTTCTCTATTAATTGTCATGTAAGCACTAGTGTTGTTCTTATATTTACGTCGCTCATCTATAAGATGAAGAATTTTATCCGTCATCCATCCCTTCCTACTTCTACGTTTGTCTGTTTTTAAATGAGCTTTACTAAAATTTACCAAAATATTCTTGAGAATTTCCCACTGTTCCTTTATTTCTTTTTCCTTATTCATAGATGCACTACTAATCTCATTATTGAGTTCAACCCGAAGTATATTTTGAATGGCTGGATCTTTTAATTTATCAAAGTCAAGACGTCTCCTTGGCGGGCTTCTTTTAATGGTCTTTAATTTTAGTTTAGCATTCGCAATCAAAGGGTTATGATCAGAACCAACATCTGCACCCGGGTAGGTTTACACGCTTTTGATGCAGTTTTTGAATCTATTATTGATCAAAATGTAATCTATCTGATTCTGTACGAGTTCATTTTTACGTATGTTGTCTCTGGGTGATATCCAAGTATAAAGGCGTCTTTTAGGCAACTTAAACCAAGTGTTCATTATAACCATGTCAGTATCCTGACAGAATTCCAACAGTCTATCGCCTCTTGCATTCCTCTGGCCTAGGCCATATTCGCCTACTATGTGTCCAGATCTACCTTCTCCAATTTTAGCATTCAGGTCACCCATGATAATTGTAATGTCACATTTCTTGAGCGAAGTCAAAACATTATTAATGCTTTGATAGAATTCTTCCAACTCATTGTCGTATTTGCTCTTAGATGTTGGTGCATATGCTTGTATTATATTTATGTTAAAGGGCTGACCATGCAATTGGAGTAGTAAGACTCTATCTGATATAGGTACAAACTTATTAACATTATTTAGGTACTCTTTCGCAACAAATATTCCCACGCCATTTCGGTGGTATCTGTCTTGGGGATCGCTGCCTGAGAAAAATAATGTGCCTAAATCATGGTGTGTTTGTCCAGTTCCATATCGTCTCAGTTCACTGATTCCCAGTATATGTATATTTATTCTATCTATTTCTTTTACGAGATTCTTAAATTTTTATCCGCGAATAAACTTCTCACATTCCATGTTCCGAACCTGATATTAGATTTCACTATGTTGAGCCGGGAGATTCTTCGCCCCCTGGCCCATTTAAGGGCCGCCCGGGACTCGGGGCCATTAGTTGTTGGTTTCTCTTCATAGTGATTTCCTGGGAAAAATACTGGAGTGGTTTCCCGTGGCCTTCTCCAGGGATTTTTCTGTAGGGGTTACCTTCCCTTAGCTGGGTTGATCCTGTTTAATGGCGCCGGAAACTCGCCATTCGCCCTCTCCTTATCTGCTATGACCAGGATGCAGGTTGGTCACATTGCCCGGGGCCCGCGGGGTCACATGGACCACTCTGGGACGCTAAGGAATAGGACTTACTGGAAATGTTGCTGATGTTATTGCAAGATGGCGTTTCACGGTATTTTATAGGCCCACATCCCCCAGCAGGATGATGTTCCACCGTGACTTTTCCAGTCATTTGAGCACCCAAGGACATAATGACATCCATCACAAAATAATACAAAAGGCGTATAAAGTAATACAGTAAAAAATATTAAATGGACAGATACCTATTAAAAAAAGATTGATTTAATCAAATAGCGTAAAAAAAGGTTACGATTTACGAATATGATACACGGTCGGGAACACTCCATATTATGTATTCATTGTTCTCAATATACAAACATTAATGACACTGGATTAAATTAAAATAAGGAGCCAACTAGACAGGAAAATCACATTTTCAGTAAATATACGGTGTGTCACAAAATCCCTGTGAATCCTTTTAGGAGCATGTTCAGATACAGGATAAAAGTTATGGCGTCATTGAAAATACAAATTAATTTTGAAATACCCTATACAAAAACTTGGGTCTGTGAAAACAAAATGTATGAGGAATTAGAAAAAGGGTTGTAAAGGGGTTCACAGTGACAAGGTTTTTGTTACACAATGTATATATGTTATAACGAAATTAGAGGAAAAACTATCACAGCTAAGTGGGATTATTTACAAATTAAAGAGTTACGGTGTTACTATACAAAAAGTCCTATATATTTTTTAAAAACAAACGAAACACCGTCATGTTCAAGCAGTGTCTAATCTTAAGACAGTGTTTTAAAACTTTTTGTTGTACGTATTACCGTTATAGTATAGAATAAGTATATAGTGGACCAACTTATGAAATGTAAGTACTTGGTGAATGAAAATTACTTAAAAATTCCAATGGAAATAAGATAGATAAAGTTGTAAGTTAAGTAAAACATGTTGATACAGATTGTGGCCCGACTCGCACTTGGCCTCTTTTTCATGTTCTCTGATCGTCCCTAATGTCTACTGTAGGTATATGGGTGATTATACGGTATTTGATTTTTTTGTGTCCCCAAAGGAAAAAACTATTTTATTTAATATTATACTACTGAGATAAGAGTAATTTGACTACTTGACGTTTTTTGAGTTTTATGGGCACCAAGGGAAAATGTGTTGTCATGGGAGTGACACTATTGGCAGAGTAGTGACAAATTAAGACAGGGAAAGGAAAAGAAATCCTTTCCCATAGTAAAGCTTACATCTAAATATTAACGTAAACGAGTGCATAGTATAGTATATGTTATTTAGGTACTCATAGAATTGTTAAATTCGGAACGAATATCATTGTACCATTTAGTGAACAATAAGAGGTTGCACGCAGCCACAAGACAACAATACTTCATTAAGTCCGCTAGCTGTATATATACACGCCAGCGCAATGTAATTATTTGGAACATGGTTATTACTGATATAAAAGATATATCATGACCCGTGTCGAAACACTGTGCTAAAATTATATTAGCAAACTCATATAATACAATGACAACATTGTTAGACAGATCGTATAAAGAAACACTTCATTTTGCACAATAACTTACAGATTTGAACACAATGCATACACAAACAGCAAAGAGGCAGCCATATCGCCGTAGAAGATTTCTAGGAACAAACATACGTGAGGTTGGTGGTCAGAATATTTATAAATTTACATAATCATTAAAACATAATATATCTACTAATAAATAATAATAATAAAAAAATAGTCAATATGTAACAGGGTAAAATATTCAAAAGACTATGATAAGAAATATTCAAAAGACTTCTTGATGGCGCTTAAACAATTTTAATGACATTTTGTGAAAGACAGCTTAAGCCCCGAGGAAGGACAAAGGGCACTTTTTATTTTACACCGTATTTGAATGGTGTAATTGATTCTGGCCTCTTGGGCTGGTGCACGCCAAAAACGTCATTTTACAGTGAGGAAACTTTCCTTACAAAAAATAATTAGTGTAAAATACAATCAATAATTTCTCTAAATTCAATGATTACCGTCGATAGTTATTTATATAATAGTGCAGCCATATTATTATCGCGTAAAGATTCGTGTCATCGTAATTTTACGGCAGCGATAGAAGTGGTTTTGTTTGTCCCTGAATTAATTTCGCAACTATATAATGACAAACTATTTAGCAAACGCGTCGTTACGAATGTTCCCGTTATCGCGATTGATATGTGGCATTTTATGGGGCGCGAAGATAAAATATCACTGTGATTACATTAAATACTTTACTATCGATCATTCAAACATAGTTTCCTATAAGTACTCGTACAAGGGCCTGTTTATTGTCACAGTTTTAAAATTTTAACGACATTAATTTATAAAATCGATGATTGTAAAATAGCACTATTTTTATCATCATCATCATCATCATCACAGCTCATATACGTCCCCACCGAGGGGTTCGAGCCTACCCTATGTATTAGGGTGATTAGGCCTTAGTCAACCACGCTGGCCCAGTGCGGATTGGTCGACTTCACATACATCATTGAATTTCTTCGCAGATGTATGCAGGTTGCCTCACGATGTTTTCCTTCACCGTAGGAGCGTCAGACAAATGTACATATGAAATTCGAAACGAAAAACACATTGGTACATGGCGGGTCTCGAACCCCGATCCCCCGATTGGAAGGCAAGTGCCGAGTCCACAGCGCCACCGACGCTCTATTACTATATAATAAACTATATAATAGACTATTTTTATATAATAAATAAAATATTCCAAACATTATGTGAATATTTTTTAGTTTCGATTATTTCCCTTAATTTTACCATTCTTTAAAGTCAGTTTAATTACTGACATAAAATCTACCAGCTTAATTAAGATAATGACATTTCAATGCAGGAAAACTCCTTAGCCTTTAAAAAAGGTTGCACGAAAGAAGTAACCATAAGAACCTCGACTCCGTAAATATTCAATATTGAAAGTGAAATGTCACCTGCATTCTGTTGTGCAAGATCGCTTTTAGACACAGATGTAGGATTGCCAAATTTATACTGAAGTTAAATAACGGTAGCAATATTAAGGTGAAGGAATGGGTAACTTAGGAAATTAATTATAATTTTAAAATCGATGGGCCATAACTGTTATTGAGACATTTATGTTCTATTTGTCTTCTGCCTAGTATTGTATCTTGGATTAAAGTTTGATTAGCCAGGGCCATTTTGGGTTTAATCTCTTTATTTAGCAAGGGATAAATTTTGTCAAAAAAATAGTATTCAGGATGCCAAAACACCCAAGTGGTTTCGTAATTTTATATCATTTTTCAAACGTTGTCTTCATAAAATACTAATACTCTTCATTAAACAGATTTTTTAAGGATTATTAATCCTTATGTCTGTAAACGCTACAGATACTCAAAAAATACCTCAATCCAAACAAATGAGAAAAAAATGCTTATTACTAATGAGTAACCTAATGCCTTAATGACAATAATGATTCATGGTTATGTGACTGGTTTAACATTAGGCTGTTAATTTTTTTTACATTAAGATTTGAAATAACATTTACATTGGTTAATTCTTATTTTCATAAAGCAACACCCGAGTTTCTTGCTCACTCTTCTCGAGGAGATCAGCGTTCGGAGCGAGTTAGCACAAAAGAATAAAAATTTAAAACATTTGACTTTTTCTAGTGTACAGTCATACATAAATATATTTTCAATAATTTCATATTTTGATAAAAAAAACTTTAAATGGCAAGGTTGGCAGCCCTGGTCGCGAGCATGGCGCCTACCCATGTCGCGTATACGCCAGTATGCAGCGATGTGCCGATAATGACCCGTTCTCGCCCAAGGTCGGCCGGCGACAGTAGCGTCGCGCAACTGTTGCGCAACCGGTGAAAGCGCTCGCGTGGCCTTCACGGGTGTAACACTAACCGACAATTTCGATAGTTCACACGCGCTGCATCTGGACGGAGACTTGATGTTGCATATGGTTACATGTTATGCTAAATTCCAAATTTGTAAAAATTTGTCACTCAACGTATTAACAACTTGAGAGCAGCTTTATAGCATCGGAGATTTTTATTTATAAAGAGAGATATTAGTTGAAGTCTAAGGAAGGTTTTTATGTAGAGAAACGGTGAAGAAATTGCCTGAAAGAACATTAAAACTTTGTTCTTCGAGTTCATCCTAGTTGCCAAATCAAATAAGGGAAGCTTTTGACACAACGAAGATTATACTTCACCCGATGACGAACGATATTAAAGCGGAAAGTGGAAAAAGATTTACTCTCTAGTAACATACATAGGATAGGACTCAAACAAATTGACGGCATTGGTGTAAAATACACTTCTGCCTACCCCTAAGGGGAGAACAGACATGATATGTTTGTATCTATACTTACTTACTAATATTAAAAAGCTGAAGAGTTTGTTTGTTTGTTTTTTGGTTGAACGCGCTTATCTCAGGAATTACTGATTTAAATTGAAAAATTCTTTTTATGTTGGATAGTCCATTTATCAAGGAAAGCTATAGGCTAACTAACATCACGCTACGACTAATAGGAGCTGAGCATCAATGAAAAATGTTGCAATAACGGGAAAAAAATATATGGCAAACGAAACGTAGTTCACTTAGATATTTGGCAGTCCACAACTGTGCGTTTCTCTCAGTTCGATAGTCGAACTACTGGTAGGACTAGATGGAATAAAGGGAAAATTCCTGTTTCGCACAGTCAAACTTTGGATTGAGTTATCGCCTGCGGGATCTCCGAACCGATACGACCTTCAAACTTTCAAGAAAAGAGCGTATTCCTACCTTAAAGGCCAGCAACGCACTTGTAACTCCTCTGGGGTTGCGGGTGTCCATTGGCGACGATAATAATCACTTACCATCAGGTGACACGTTTGCTCCTTTGCCCCCTATCCCATAAAAAAATGTTCGCGAGCACAGCTAGTATAAAATATACATAATTATATTAAAAAGTGCATTGATCAACATTATAAGAAAGTACCTAAAGCTTTTTTATCTGTAAAAACTTTTAAATGGCTTCAGTATATACATATATATTGGTACCCATGTAATTTTTGATAGCTGTAAGTTTTCCTGTTAAAATAAATAAATTAACGATTCTCGTGTTCGACTGTACATTCGAAAGTGCGAACGGTGGCCTTCACCTAAAGGCGGTGTCGATGTCGTTCGGACCCGTCGCTTATGTAACATTTGTTTGTTTAATTCATTCTGTCACATAATATGTGTTTTGGGGCCATGCAATACGTGATGCATTCGGATTAATCAACAATATCCTCGTAGGACACATTTTTCCTTGAAACGGTAGATAGATGTAGTATTCAATTTATTTATTAATTACTAGCTGTGTCCGCGAACTACGTTTCGCCATAATAAAAAATAGTTTACGACCTATTCTCAGACCTACCGAACATACACAGAAAATTTCATAAAGATCGGTCGAGTCGTTTCGGAGGATTTCGGTAACAAACACTGTGACACGAGAATTTTATATATCAAAATATGTACATTCAAATAAAACAAGAAAAGAATGACACATAAAGAAAGATGAGTACAAGTGTGCTATGTACTTATTGTTAAAGAAATTTCTGGCAAAAGGCCTGCCACAGGTGATTTAGGTAAAATATAGAAAATACAATGTTTTATTTACACTATGACAAACAACATAAAAACACAAAGGTTTCCTCAGTTGGACAGTTTTCTACAGCGCTAAACGCAATTCTCAACTTTTCACTTTTTTATCCTGATTGGTGCTTTTTAAGGAGGCGTTGCACAAGAAGTAAACAAAAGATTGAACAAGAAAATTGATCGAAAAACATATTTTCTTACAGTAAAATTTACGATAAGCAATGTTTTGATAAAGCATAAAGCTGACATTGAAAACCTGTGAGAAGGTAATGCTTTTACACACATCTGTATCTAATAATGCTTTTAGTTTAATCACGATAAAATAGATTGTTAAAATGGCGTGAAATTATAACAAACGTGAAACATGCGTTATCTTTGACCAAAGTGTAGATATGCCGCAGCTGCGCCTATGTTCACTGTAGGGAACAGTCTGGTGATGTACGGTCCAGGAGCTCTTTAATAATTTTTCGGGAAAATTTTGGTAGGTATTATACGCAAATTCGACAAGTTAGAAGAAAAAAAATCAATAGAAAAACTGTCGACTTGGGCGGGATAGAAGACTTTTTTTTTAATAATTTTTAACTGACATGGCATTTAAAAAGAAAATTCAAAGTCACAAAATATAAAGAGGGAAAACGTTTTAAAGACTCAGTTAAAGCAAAATCACACACTGTCGATTGTAAAAATACAGGGACATTACCTTAATGGATGATTAACCTCAAACGGCGAGAAGGTTCGTCGGGTCGACCCCATAAACCGACAAGGACACTAAAGTAACTATGTCACGTAAAATATAGCTTCTCTTATTGATTTGTTCAGTATAAATTGATTTGATAGCAATGAAACGATAATGGAAGATAATTTATACGTGCAATAAAGAATTGCATGAACAAAATGGTACTGTAAAAAATAACATGTCTGCAAGGGCGGACTTATTTTTATTGAGGTCTCTAGTCAACCTTTAACATTAATAGAGTACACTTCAACACATACAAATGAATACATACGATATAATACAATCGATATAAGAAACGAACCATTTTAAAATCAAAAATCTTTATTAAATATAGACCTTATTAACGTCAAACAAAACGCAAAATCTAATCAACTAAGACATTTAATAATAAATAATTAAATCCTTGCAGGTATGTTACATACACCGCAATCATACTTAACATTATACTATCACCAATTAAATAATTTAAAAAAGTTCACTCTACACCTGCTCGGAAATTGTGTATTAAAAAAATGAATTGCTATGTTGACATGGCGCGAACTGTACTTGACTTTACTAGATACGCTTCGCAGTTTAACCCGTGTTGGTACCGTGGGAATATCTGGAAAAATAGTAACCTGTGTGTACTCCGAGTCCTTAGCTACCTACATACCGTGTTTCATTATACCGAATAATTTCTTGCCTCGATTGCAATGTTGACCTGTCGCAAACCATAACAGTGCGCGCCTCCTGTAAGCTTACGCAACACAGCTAATTCATCATAATCATCGTATCATGGCCGCGAGTCAACCGTCCTGTAAGAATTTCACACAATTTACTGCAGACTACAACAAACCGCCATTGTGTATCGCCAGGCAAATATAAGGCATGCTAATTAAGCAAAACTGCGCACGCGTACGCCTAACCGTCGCCATGCATAATTCTATATAATTAAGTTTAACAAAAGCACCGGACGCTTTTACATTTCTAATTGCGCTTGGAAATTAAGCAGAACGACACGACCTAGCTTTTTATAACATACGTTCACGCGCACAGTTTAAAAAAACAAAGTCGATATTACGAAACAACTTTCTTCCTTCTCTTCCCACTTAAAACAGTTTTTTTTGTATCAATCAAAAATTGGCGCCTACTCATTTATACAGGATTAATTATAATAGACCTGCAACCTTGCAGGATTAGATAATTACCATCATTAACTACAACATTTGTTTTACGAGTTTTAAGATACCTAAGTCAATAAATTGAAGAAAAATCAATTTTCAAATGTTTATTGCACTGTCGTGATATCGATAAGTCTATGTTTCAATTATAAACGACGACGAAAGACGATGCTTTACACTCGCGCGCTATGCACGTAGAGTTGCGAACATTCTAGAGGTATATTAAATTAATATTTACTTCTGTATGAAAGTAAAATCTTATGAAATATCTATAGTCGTATAGAACAAACGTTGTTGTTTATGACGATAGCTATCTAATCCTGCGAGGTTGCGCGTGATTCACAAATAACCCTGTATATTTTCAAATCTAAATTTTAAAGAAAGGTAAAAATATTTTTTATTTACCTATGACAGGGAAGCCCTTGGCCCTCATCTCACCTGATGATATTGGTAAGTGGCGATAAGGCCGAATGTGGAAGCGAGCTTCACCTGGACTTCTCAATAACCGAAGAACTGGCTATCTTACCTCTAATAATTGACGGAATACAACAATGCCATTAACATTGTTATTATGGCGACAAACTTAGGTAAGACGGTAGTAGGTAGCCAGGCGTGCTAACGGCCGGCTCCAATATTATATCTATCTGTAGATTAGATTAGGTTACAAGCGATAAATATTTGACATTAGCTCCATACAAAATACGTCAAAACCCTATCTCCAGTAAACAAGTCCAGCACGACCACCGAAACACGATATACTCGTATATATTATATCGATATGAACTGTTCATAAAAGTTGACATTTTAGTAATCTTGAAGTTTTGAGTATCTTTTGGATATTGGTATTGTTATTTTGAACATCATTAATATTTTAATGTCGATAAAATTTCAAGGTAGCAATTATATCCAAAAATATTTCCTATTGATTTATCGTTTTATCATTGCGTGTTTCGGCGTTCATGCCACGGGGGCAGGCATAGATAGAGTATTTGAAATCAGTCGTTAGAAGCCCTATCACCAAGCAGAAATACTTCTGCCCCCATGAGGAACAGAGCCCCGAACCTCCAGATCAGCAGACCTATTCTCTAACTTCGGTTGCTAAATAGAACTGTAATTTTTTTAAGAAACTTAATATCCATTACTGCTATTATGAACGCTGCCGTAACACATATAATCACTAAACTAGTAATGGATATAAGGTTTCTTTCAAAAATGACAAAATGTACGTAGTTAGTAAATACGCCTGCTGAGCCCGGTGGTCCCAACCATTTAGAATTGTTGTTGCATACCTAAATCAAACTAATCAACACTTACATCGGCCATTGTTGTCATTCAGCGAAACGTTTTTTAACATTATCCATTATTATGCAACAGAAATAAAATACGGCGTCACCGATAGCCATCGATACTTTCACAGCCCTGGAGACGGTGACGCCTAGAAATGAGATCATATCTTCCGCACAGAGTGTAGGAAACGTGCCAATTGTACCCTTCGCTCGGCGGGACTTACGTAAAGCGCGCTTTGCCTTGTACCAGGGCAATCGGCCTCTGATGATGAGAAAGTTTGTATGGATTCGTTCCTTCCTAATGCTTTTGTATCCTTCGTTAAATTTAAAACGAAACTTGTGAAATATTAAGGGATGTGCAATACGTTGTAAAGTTTAGTTATTTCAGATGCTTATCTTTGAGTTTTATCATTTTATTCATAGCGCTCAAGAAAACTCCTGAGTTATGAACACGAACAAAAAAATGTCAATACGTTAGAAATAACATGCGGTCAAACGTTAGAAAACCCGCTAGTACGCACTAGCTCTGACGATTGGAATAACTGATCATTTCATTCTTGCATTTTATCTTAATTATCGCCTTGTCGAGTCACACACACTAATAAGAAAGACCAGAATTCAAAAATTTTTAGTTTTTCATTCAGCAATTAAAATAACTACCGATTTCTTCTCGTTATGTCATCTGAAGTCCAAAACAGGAACTTACCTGAAACAATAAGAACAACGTTAGTCGTATTTTCACGGGTCAGGTGGGTTATTGTCAAAGAAAAAATCTATCACGATCGCTTATAAAATGACAGCCATTGCGCCGTGAACACAAGACTCTGCGCCGACTTCCTTTTATAAAGGAGCGATGGATGGACTGTGACTGTCAAATTGTAAGCGATCGCGATAGATTTTTTCTAAGACAATAACCTTTTTTCTTAGCTCATAAAACAATATAGGTTTTCTGTTGGGGTTTTGGATAGCTGTGTGGTATTTAATCTCAACATTACCCTGCCAGTCATTTACAGCATTTCCTTCGAACGTCTTGGTTAATATTAAGATGTCGTTAATCTGAGGCCAATTCCGCACGGATCGCGATTCGCTTGTTTTAATTTATTCGAATAGGTTTGAATGGAAGAAGTTTCTTGTGTAGTTTGGCGTTTAATATATATATATATATATGTATTTGCCAACAATTAATTGTAAAAAGGTTTGAATAATTTGTGCAATAAAGTTTATAAATAAATAAAAATACATTGTTGCGTCCATACAAATCGGTGTTCGTAAACGTAGTCGCAAGCAAATCGCGAGGCAAAACCATTGCCGGCGTCCGCCTCAATTTATAAAGCTAAAGCAGCAAAAGCGTTTTATGATAGGTTTCTGGGTTTCCATTTAAGAATGCCACCAAGTATATCAGTGATAGAAATCACAATATCATATTACAGATCGTTATTAATCATACGAGTATGTGGGACTAACGAGATAACGAGTCGCTAATTCATTAACTTTCCTCTTTCCAGATAACAGACACACGGCGAACAATTGTCACGAGCTACCGCGATGTGGCATAACATGCCGCGGGCTCTGCTACCATCCGACACGAACAAGCCGATGCGCAGAAGCAAGCCGCCTGACAAGGCAACCAACCACAAATAACAACAACTAGTCCACTGCCGAAACCAAAGGGAGTTCAATTATGCTGTGATAGCCAGACATTGACGCTGATTCAACTGTGATACTAGAATTCAAACAGAATGGGTGTGCACGTCCTTCTAGCGTCCACAGCGCTAAAGACGATAAGCGTCACTGGCCTGTGGCTGATTCCTTTGCTGCTGGGAGCGCTGACTTATCACAATTACAATTCCTACGATCCCGAAGCGAAGGTTCTGGATAAGGAGCCGAGGAAGGAGTACGATTTCGTAGTTGTCGGCGGAGGGTCGGCAGGGGCGGTCGTCGCGAGCCGACTGTCAGAAATAAAAAATTGGAATGTTCTTCTATTAGAAAGTGGTAAGTTATCCTGTTTATAAGACATTAAATACATAATCTGTATCTGATTAGGGAAAAGCACTCGCTTCGGCATAAGGTATAACCTATATCTTAAGAGATAGGCGTATCTTAATTTTGGTGCTAGACAATTTTATATACTGATATTTAAAAGAAATATCTTAGCAACTATCGTAGTAGAGTTATTCCTTACTGACGATAGGTTATTGAACTGGCCGTAAGTCATCGAGTATTCAATTGTGAAAGAAGAACTACCCAGAGTAATTAAAATGTTTACATATTGGATGCATACTGATTAGTTTGGGATTAGTTAACTGTTACGCATATAACATCATTTTGCAAAAGCATTCTTTCTTTCTTTTTAAAGCATTCTTTCTTCCTTTCTTTCATGTCGAAGTATTCGTTAGTACCCAATTATTTCATACTTATCATACTGAAACTAAGAAATACAATAACAGTGATTTTTTCATATCCATTGAATTGAAAGGGGCATTTATTATTGTGGGCAAAATAATAACCTCCCTTTCTAGACAGCTTAAATGCCTTGTTTTATTTTGTTCGCTTAATGCTTTCGTAATAAAAATATTAAAAGGCAACTAAGCTACATGTTAATAAGAGGCACTAACATTTTAAATGCTAATGCTTAAAACAATAGTTTAATTTGATCTCTTCAGACTTTAAATTTTGTCATTCATTACGTATCATAATATTATCCCATTAGAAAGTGGTGAGACTGATGATGGCGTTAATAGCATTCGCGATCGCATGATAGAAACTAACTATAGAATTAAAAAGTTACGTAAAGCTCAATACACTGAAACAGATAATCCGCAATTCACCTTAATGCGATGCACAATTATCATTAGCCATCCATCATTATCACAACAATGATTGTTAAAATTCGATTACACTCCTATATATGTCTTTAAGATTATTCATATTCTTGAGATTAGAATTGAGATTCATGGCTTTCCTTGGGTATTTTGTCCATGTCATTCTTTCACCGAAAATTTTTAATTGTTGCTCCATTTTATTAAGCCAATTATTTCCAACTAGCGACTTGCCCCGGCTTCGCACAGATAGAAGAGCACACATGCTTACATGTTCGCATCAGCTTGAAGTACTTTTTCTACTTGAAGAGTATTTATTTACTCCGTTAAATGCACACAGTTTCCATTTTGTGTTATTGTCAGTTACAACAGTCCTCGTAGAAACGTGGGTAGACTTGTCTTCCATTACATACCACCACTTCACCACACGAGCTCAGCTGTTAATATTCCTCGCGTTTGGTATTACAGGTCCTGATGAAAACGAAATAACTGACGTCCCTTCGTTAGCGGGCTACCTGCAGCTAACCAAGCTCGACTGGCAGTACAAGACCGAGCCGACCCCGTACGCGTGCCTGGGCTTCAAAAAGAGGAGGTGCAGTTGGCCTAGAGGCAAGGTAAAGAGGTCCAAAGAGGCACAAGTTCCTTCTTACTCAAATAACTTTGGTGATAAGCAAACGTATAGCCCGCTATAGGGCCCATTCCACAAATAAAGCATCGTTGAAACGATACCCAACCGTTGCTTTCGACCAATCAGAACACCACATTATCCACGACATCAAACATTTGATAGTCTCTCTTCGCGCTTATATTGGTCGTAGACATTCGCAAATCACGTCTTATAATGAATTGAACCTGGAACCGTTCCATAACATTTCGGACATGGTTCCGTTATCTATCATGTTCGCGGAACTATGTAGTTCCTCTGATTATAATGGCGTAGGCGGTATTAGATTCACTAATCCATAAGGTATAAACAGTTCCTCGGTCTGTTAGATATAAGAATATGTATGACACATAAATTAACTTAATTATTGTTATCAATTGATTTACATTCACAATTATCAGGCTTAGGACTGTCCAAAAAATATAAATTAAAAGTATTAAATCTAAAAAACTGATTTTACTATTTATTAATTATATTTGGCGTGTGGGCCCATAGTTCATCACTTTCGCATCTACTCGACATTTGGGAACGTTCGGACCTACCGCTCGGCGTTTCGTTGTCATGGCATGCTGCCATGACTCGATTCGCTTGGACATGTGCGGAACGTGAACTTATTAATTATATTAATAAGTTCACGTTGTCGGAGAGGAAGGATATCAAGCGCGTCGGAGAGGAAGGATATTGTTCCAGCAGGCGTAGCACATGCGTGAACAAAACGAGACAAGAGACCAATAACATGTTTCTTCTCGCTCTCTCATGTAAAAATTAAGCGAGACGGACTAAGGGTTAGTCACTTTCTGTTGTATAGTCCACGTGCCGTTTGTGCTAGGCCTACAGTGTCGGACTCTGATATGTTTCCTAGAACTATCACCGTCCGGAACTTTAGCTTTAGTACAAACCCTATTGGTTTTTAAAAGCTATATTTAAACTGTATTGTAATTGTCTTTTTAAATGATAAATAAATTTAAAAAAACTACACATGTCTAATTGGTGGATCACAACGAATTAGGTCCGGTTGGACTGTAACTCAATAGTACTCGTAGTAGCTGTCGAGAGGTTACTATAGCATATTCATCACCACAGCTCATATGCGTCCCCACCGAGGGGCTCGAGCCTACCCTATGTTAGGGTGATTAGGCCTTAGTCAACCACACTGGCCCAGTGCGGATTGGTCGACTTCACATACACCATTGAATTTCTTCGCAGATGTATGCAAGTTGCCTCACGATGTTTTCCTTCACCGTAGGAGCGTCAGACAAATGTACATATAAAATTCGAAACGAAAAACACATTGGTACATGGCGGTCTCGAGCCCGGACCTCCCGATTGGAAGGCAAGTGCCGAGTCCACAGCGCCACCGACGCTCCCTATATACGAGTATATGAATCTATTTTGAAAAAGAGTATATAGCAGCTTGTATTTTAATAATATAGAGCAAAAACTATTTATCGATATATAGACGCCAATCCTTTTGGCATTTGGGCGTGTGAAGTCAAAACATCAAAGGCTTCTGCGTAACTATTTAGTAATCTGTGACAACTTCTCGGCAGAGAAGACTGAATGACAGTAGGCACGGAGACGCCGCAACGACTATCTCGTGATGGAATTTTCCTTTAACAGAGTCCGCGGATTTGCAATTTTACCAGAGAACACGTAAATTTAAAATAAACTGAAAGAAAAAACAGTTTTGAATCTAACTCCCTTAATTCTTAATTTCAACTGACAAGGCGTAAAATTCTAAATCAACTACAGAAAATGTATGGTTTTCAATATGGCGTTAAATTCAAAATGAACTTAGAACATTAATGGTCTTAAGGGGCCACAGTACCTACTACTAGCGCCGCCATTCTTTTTATATTAATTATGATGAATTAACGACGTTTCTACAAAAAATAGAACAGTCAGGAACTAATATATACATATATTAGATTTTTGAGAGCCATTCAGGCATAGATTAAAAGTTTAGGAATAATGAAAATCAGAAATATTTCTAAAAGTGGCCACTTTAAGTAATAATTATGATTTCGACTATTCTATACAGTTAATGTGTACAAAATACGTAAATATAAATCTGAAGTATCTATATTGAGTTCGTGACTGTTTTATTTTTTGTAGAAACGTCTTTAATTTATTATAATTAATAAAAAACGAATGGCGGCGCTAGTAGTAGGTACTGTGCCCTCTTAATAAAGATACTAATGACGACAGAATCGACGCTCAGTACAGTTTGTATGTTTATGGTATCGAAAATGATTGATTTTTATTGCCCACCAACATTATGTCAAAGATGAGTATTACGTCCGATTGCCGACAACATTATAATTTTGGCTTAGTACTATAATAGGGTATCAATTGACTCAACTCGAGTTTTATGACAATAACAAAAATATTTTACGTTTTTATTTTAATGCATTTCAGGTCCTCGGAGGCTCGAGTGTATTGAATTACATGATATACGTAAGAGGCAACCGCCTTGATTTTGACCAGTGGGAATCGTTTGGAAACCCTGGCTGGGGCTATCGAGACGTACTTCGATACTTCATCAAATCAGAGGATAACAGAAATCCATATTTAGCCAACAGCAAGTATCATGGGCGAGGAGGCTACTTAACAGTTCAAGAAGCTCCTTGGAGAACTCCCTTAGTGGCTGCCTTCGTGGAGGCTGGTGTTGAGATAGGTTATGAAAACAGAGACATAAACGGTGCTAAGCAAACAGGATTTATGATAGCACAAGGAACTCTACGACGAGGCTCACGATGCAGTACAGCTAAAGCCTTTCTAAGACCAGTTCGAACTCGGAAGAACCTCGACGTATCCCTACATTCACAAGTTACAAGAGTGCTTATAAATCCAATGACGATGAAAGCATACGGTGTCGAATATGTAAAACATGGAATTAAAAGAATAGTTTATGCTCGAAAGGAAGTTATCCTTTCAGCAGGTGCCTTAAATAGTCCTCAACTGCTTATGTTATCTGGAGTTGGGCCCAAAGATCATTTGAAAGATGTTGGTATTAGAGTCTTAAAGGATCTACCTGTCGGTGAGAATCTACAAGATCACGTCGGTGTCGGTGGGCTTACATTTTTGGTTGACAAACCTGTCGCGATTGTTCAAAATCGTTTCCAGGCATTCCCTGTGACTATGAACTACGTAGTGAACGAACGAGGACCAATGACAACGTTGGGAGGTCTGGAAGGTGTCGCTTTTGTCAACACCAGATACGCCAATAAATCGGGGCTATGGCCCGACGTACAGTTTCACATGGCGCCTGCTTCATTTTCTTCGGATAATGGGCAAATCGTACGAAAGATTTTGGGTCTCACCGATGAAATATATGACCAAGTCTACAAACCAATAGCCAACAAAGACGCATGGACAATAATGCCTTTGTTGTTACGTCCAAACACTAGAGGTTACGTCAGACTGCGGAGTTCAAATCCGTTTCACTATCCGATAATGAACCCTCGTTACCACGAAGACGCGTTAGACGTGGCGAGATTAGTGGATGGGATTAAGATTGCATTGAAAGTGGCGAACGCGTCGCCTTTCAAGCAATTTGGATCGAGGCTTTACATGAAGCCTCTGCCGAACTGTAGACAGTATAAATTTATGTCGGACGAATATATTGAGTGCCAAGTTAGGACAATATCTATGACGATATATCATCAGAGCGGGACTACTAAAATGGGTCCCGAGTGGGACAAGGAGGCAGTTGTAGATCCTAGATTAAAAGTGTATGGTGTACAAGGACTTAGAGTGATAGATGCAAGTATAATGCCGACAATAGTTAGTGGAAATACGAACGCTGCAGTGATAATGATTGGTGAGAAGGGGGCGGACATGATTAAGGAAGACTGGTTGGGTCCTAAACGATGACAATAGTGCAATAATAAGTTTAGTTAATTTTAAAGAGAATGTTACTCAACTATTACCATTATTTGTAAACAGTTACCATTTTATACATATTGCCAGTATTTGTAAGTGATATCTAATATACCTAATAATTTAGAAGAACCATATGATTTGCAACAAATAACTAAGGATAACTTTAAAAAGATACGAACATCGAGACAATTTCTGCCAATGTCATTATATTGAAAATATTAACAATACGATACGTATTAACAATACTTCTCAGATATAAAACAGTATAGTTCATGCAATAATAAGGTATCAATTTTTATATTGTCGTAATGTTGTTGCGTTGTTACGTTGTTCAAGTTTTTTATATCTACTATTTTTAGCGTTGGGCACTCTTGTGGTAGTATTAAAAGAAGAAATATAAAATAATAATTTACTTCTAAACCAAACACAATAACCTTTTATCAAAACTGACTATGACTAACGAGTGAAAACAGATAAATAAAATTATAAGATTTGAGTTTTTATAATATTTCTATTATTAAGACCTGTAAATATTGTAAAAAGCTATGTTTAGTAAGTATTGCGTATGAGGCTAGAAATTATTTAAATACTTTTGATTCGTACGTATAAGAGACAAAGTGTTGATCGACTTGTAATGTTCTTGATTATGGGATATGTATGATTTATTTGTATAGCATAGCACCTGAAGCAAAAACAAAACTCAAAACTTATTCTTTGAAGCTATTATTTAAAATAGGAGCTATTCCACTTTTAATAGACCAAAACATTCTCAAGCAAAATTAAATAATGTGTAAAGGAAGATACGTTCTTGGGCTATTATTTTCATCATTTGCTTTTTTTCGAACATGTAGACCACCTGATAAAAAAATATCTACAAATGAGCAGATGTTTGATGAAATATAAGAAGTCATCCTTGGAGTACGAACACTAGGAGCGCAACCTTCAGTTGAAGTTCTGATTTCAATTCATATGCTGCATTGTAGGTACTTTATTGTGGGTGTATGTGTATAAAATGTTCAATGTCTTGTATGAGTCCGTGTTAGTGAATACACACAAAACATTGCGTTCATTAGTAGAGTGTAATATAAAGTGACCAGTGGAAACACCAGATAAGAGCACAGTTGCACCCTGTTAATTTAATTTCATGCGCGATATACAGCACGATGTTTGTGCAGGTGTGTACGTGTGTGAAAATGAAGCTGTCAATGTTTTGTCCAATCTTTCTCTGCGTTTGTACTGTATTAACGAAATATCGCCCGCTCCTGTTTGTGGCAAAAATCAAGCAAAGTTGTGTATCTCCAATGTATGTCCTTAGTAGCATCTTCCCAGTGTATGTATGTCCTATATGAGCAAATAAGAAGCAACTATAAAAACACTTCAATAAACATTAAACGTATCGAAAGTTATATTTAAGGCGGAATTTAGTGCCATAATTATCTTCACAAATGTTTAACTCAGATTTCTTGTTATCACATATTTTTAATTACAATACCTTACTCGTAATTTAGGATTTTAACTTTACTAAAGCCCTCGACTCTGTTGCATTACTTTCTGAAGAATTTTATGGTAGTTCTTATGCCCAATCAATAGTATTTATTAACCATTATCAATCTACATCTATATTAAAATTATTATTAATGAATGCTACTGAAAAGTTAATGTTGTAGTATGTAAAATTGTTAATTGATCTTCAACAAAGTTTACGTACTTCTAGATTTAGAAAGATTTGACTTTACTATGTTGTTGTTACTTGTTGTTATGGTTACACTGTATGTTAAAGATGCCAAATAAATATTTTTGTATAAAATCGTCTATTCAGATTATTCGTTCACAAAAGACAGCCACAACCTTGTAGGTACGTTAACATAAAGTTAATGTATTTTTGCAACTATTTAGTTTAGGCCATTTTGCAGCTGTTGAGCAAGAATGACTCCTTCGAGGAGCCGTGCTTAAACTTGCAAACGAAATCGTCATAATAAGCTCTCGAGACTTTTGTCTGACACGAGCGGCGTTTCAAATCGGTACGATTCCGCTGGTATTTGAAGTCTACGTCCTGTTTCTTTCAGGAACGACTTAAAAGAAACAGGAAGACTTGAAGACTTTCCAATAGGTGGGCCACTGCCTCATCTACCACCGATGGCAATAAAAAAACTCGAGTTTGGCAGTAATGGTCGTCATCGCGACCGATTGATATAGCCTAAAAAGTGAAGTGAAAAGTCTAGCTGCTAGCTCAGTGGTTTTGATATGTGTGTCTATTATATGTCGACTACATAGTTATCACGTGGGGCCTCAAAGACTTGCAAATCTGCGACCCGTCGACCAATCTGAACGTTGCCAATATGTGACATAACCACAGTAATATTTGAGGGACTAAATTGGTCCATTTATTTTTATACTTTATTAAATTTTCAACTTAGCGTGAATACAAATTTGAATGAAACAAACTGGACAAGTCAAAAATATTTGTATTAAGTCCTTACACATGAAATTAGCGTTTTGTCGAAGTGGCCACTTTGATCTCAAATATCTGGCATTTGGTTAATTCCAAATTCATATTGATTTCAAATTTAAGTTCATGTATTTCTATTTTGAATTTAGTGATTCGTTAGTTTTCGCACTATTTGATGTTTCTTTAACATCGTTCTGTCAACAAAATGGTTCACTTATCACGTTATTAACTAATATGAGTTCCACCGCGGCACCAAAGCTGCAGAGCCGACAGGTCGAAGGATTAATGATGTGTACGCAGAAGCTACTGTAAAAGATAGCACGGTACGTTTTTGGTTATGAAGTATTCCTTCTCGAAATTTTCACCAACAGAACAAACCCGGTCAACTTAATTGACAATTAAGTCTAAAAGTTGATCGTAGAAGCGGATACATCGCAAACCAAGTCAAAGTAGCGTCTGGCTTTGGTGTGAGTGTTAGAACAATTTTAAGACTTGAAACAAATGGGAAAAGTGAAAAAGCTCAAGAAATTAGCACCGCATGAAATAAGTGACGTACACCAAAACGCAAATAGACCCCATAATTTACGATAGACGGTCACTTTATTAGAGTAGCTGCAATTGGAATTGGAATATCTCAGACACTCACCATACTCCCAGGATCTTGCTCCAACAGGTTACCTTTTTACTTTATTGACAAAAAACCACAGCACTGCAAAGAAATTGCAATAACATTTGGGTTGAACTTATTGTCGTTTTCGTTGTTTAAGTATACATAACAATTTCAGTAATAAACATTTCATTGGAAGGAATATTGTGCAACTATTTACAAGATTATAAACCTAAAAAAGAATATATTGTAAGTATGTTAACAATTAAAGACGGCCACAGTAATGTGTATCTGTATCTAAACCCTTAATTTTTTTCAATCCAAGTATGTATATAAAATTCTCGTATTAGTGTTTGTAACCAGACTTCTTCGAAACGGCTTGACCGACTTTTATGTTTTTTTTTGCGTACACTAGGTGGCAAGGGTTTTTTTTGGACAATTATTATGGCGAAACGTAGTTCGCGAGCACATCTAGTATTTAATAAAAGATTGGCCAGTTATGTTACCTTTTTATTTAGAACTTTAATTTAAAAATGGAATATAAGAAGACAGTATTTTTTTATCGATTTGATTCAGTTTCAGTTTAGTTTGAGGAGAAATTATTTATTTATTTATTTATTTATTCTTTATGTACAAAAGAAGTACAAAGGCGGACTTAATGCCTTAGGCATTCTCTACCAGTCAACCTTAGGGTGGTTGAGAGACTGTTGTGGTAGATGCACAAGAATTTTTTGACAAAAGAATTTTTTTTTTTTGTAATTAACAAAATAGATATGAAACGAATAATATTAATTGATAAACTAATAAACCTTTTTACATATATAATATATATAGAAATATATATACACATACATATATATAAACATTAATATATACTAATGAATCAAAAAGTAGGATACATGCTAATAAATCTACAACCTAACGTGATTGAAGTTCTCCCGACAACCATTTACGTAACCGCTTCTTGAAAGCGTACGGACTAGTGGACATTCTAATGTCAAGAGGGAGCGTGTTCCAAGAGAGAATCGATTGAACGAAGAAGGAGGAATGGAAAATATCTGTATGATGGGATGGACACGTGAGTAGTCGATTTGACGAAGAACGAAGGTTTTTATCATGAGATGTACATAAGTATTCGAAATGGGATTTGAGATAAGTAGGTGAATTCGGGGAATGGAGTAAGGAGAAAAGAGTGGTTAAAGCCCTCATCTTACGGCGTTGTCGAATGGGCATCCAACATAGACTATGGCGGTGGGTGGAAACGTGATCATACTTCCTAAGATTGAACACAAAGCGAATGCAGTTATTTAACAGCCGGTCTATTTTATTCAAGAGATCCGCATTCAAGTCAAGATAGCACACATCACCATAGTCGATTAAGGGAAATATTACACTTTGAACCAACATCGCCTTGGTGTTTGACGGCAGAAGATTCTTAAGCCGATAAAGGTATCGTAGCATGCCAGTAACTCTTTTGCAGATACTACTCACCTGAACTTGCCAACTCAACGTAGAGTCAATATACAAGCCAAGATCTTTAACATGACTGTCTACCGTGATAATAATACTATCATAAGTAATCTGTTCGAGATAAGCATTGGGAACTCTAGCAATCATCCGCGGACTGCCAACGATCAAAGCCTGACATTTTGAAGGGTTGACTAAAACTCCATACTTATCGGACCACAGTTTAATGTTTTGGAGGTCTATATTCAGTTTGTTAATGGCATCATTTAAGCAGTCAAGGCAATTAATGTTTATAAATCCGATAAATTCTCAATTTCATTAGTAAAATTTATTTCTTTCGTATCAACCAGGAACCATCAATAGCAGGAACCTTAGTTGAAATAAACAAAAAATGCCTGACTTAACACCACCAGCAGGCGTAGCACAGGCTGGACTCAAATCACGCATAATCTCACAATTTCAGTGACATAACCTCTATATCTTAAAGAGAAGCACGGTGGCGTGTATTAAGTGGGTTTGACGTGGTTAAAATTTCTTGACGCTCGTCAAGGGACTTCAGCAATCAATTTGAACGATTCATCGCAGAATTCGACGGAATCGGTTGACTGATTTTCTTGTGACGAGAGGCCAAGGCGGAAAAAAGCGTGTTGCGCGTGGTCCTACTACGTAGTCCTACAGAAGTACCATGGGTATTTTGCTTTGTCCGTGGATCCATCAGTAGGACCATGGGCAGGTCGTTCAACTGATAGTACCACGGACATTTTTTCTTGGACAGGACAGTAGGACCACGAGCAACAAACAGAAAAAGGTGCTCTCCGAGGAGAGATGGCCGTTTTCTACAACTTCGAGCTCGCAGGAACACACGGGTAATGGCTTTGCATGGCTGAAATGAGCTTGAAACCGTGCGAGGAGTGCATTTTTAAAGAATATGCAAAGATACATAGTGTACATGTATTATTTCCATGTGAATATAATAATATATTAATACATTTTAAATACTTTTTTGATCATGCTTATTCTAGCATGGATATTGTGATAATGTTTCTGCAGCGTCGGAACTCGTATTCACAATTACACTTTAAAAGCCGAATGATAAAATTTTATGGTAAAGGAATCTTCTGTACACTACAAGTCTCCAACCTTTCAACCGAACCCGTAGTCTAGTAGTTGAGACTATCCAGTATTGATCTGGGGATCAGTAGTTCAAGAGTTCTGGAGTTCAAGCTATAGTAAGTTTAGTATTCATTGGAGATCAGCCCCCTAACGATGATCGCCTAAAACAATATTGAAACCGCAGTATGTATGTATGTATGTATGTAAATCGTTTATTCAAAAAAACCAATAAAATGTACACATAGAAAACTCTGCCAAACTGTTTAACAGTTTGTTGGCAGATGGCACTCTCACTTCCTTATGGTTATTTATTATAATTATATTTATATTCTAACAGCATGCAAATGTAATTAAACAAACTAAAAGTTAAGGGAACAATGACATTTTCATTTGCGATTTAACTTATTACTAGTATTACACATAGTCACTCTAAAGATACTCTACTGTTCACCCAATTGTACCTTACAATTATGTGATCACCAGTATATATAGTTAACAATTAATAGGTTGGGGAAAAAGTTTCTTCGCATTTTTTAAGAAAATTCAAAACATTTTTTAATATAGTTTATTTACATTTAACTAAAGTATGTAGGTACCATTTTGTTCGATAACTTTTTGCCATCTTGTAGGTAGGGACATGATCCCATTGCTATAGAAATTTTGGGACTTCTGGTCAAAATACCGCGACAAGTGGTTTTGGCAGTCCTCTCGTGATGTTAACCTGACACTGCCTAAAGAATTCTGAAGAGACCGAAACAGGTGGAAATCTGAAGGTGCAAGGTCAGGTCTATACGGCGGATGCATTAACACCTCCCAGCCAAACTCTCTTAATTTTTGCTGAGTGGCTAAAGATGTGTGAGGTCTAGCGTTATCATGATGAAAAACCACACCACTTCTGTTGATTAATTCCGGCCGCTTTCTCTCAACTTCTTGCTTTAATCTCATCAGTTGTTCGCAGTAGAGTTCAGAATCGATGGTCCTGCCTGGTGGTAACAGCTCATAATGAATAATGCCCTTCCAATCCCACCACACACACAGCATCACCTTGTTGCGAGTTAACCCGGGTTTCGCCACAGTCTGTGAAGCCTGACCGGCCTTTGACCACGACCTTTTTCGCACGTTCTTGTCGTACGTGATCCACTTTTCATCACCAGTTATCAGCTTCTTCAAAAATGGTTCGGTTTCATTACGTCGTAATAAAGAATCACAAATGAGTACACGGTTCATTAGGTTTCTTTCAGTGAGCTCGTGAGGTACCCAAATGTCGAGCTTTTTTGTGTACCCAGTTTTTTTCAAATGCGCCAAAACTGTTTTGTGGTCAATTCCCAGTTCTTCAGCTACGTCGTAACTACTGACATGCCGATCTTGCTCCACTTTTTCAAAAATGGCATCCATTTTATCTGTAATAGGGCGACCAGAGCGACGTGCATCTTTGACATCAAAATTTCTGGATTGAAAACGCTTAAACCAAATTTGTGCTACTCTCACAGACACTGCACTAGGTCCATAAACATCGCAAATTTTTTTCGCGGCTTGCGTTGCATTTTTACCTTTTTTGTAGTAAAATTTTAAAATGTATCGAATTTTAATATTTAAATAACAATAAAGAATCTAATTATTTTTATGTACTAATCAACAATACTTACATAGCGTTTATATCTGGAATCAGAAATACAGTGCAAGCGATTAAATAGACAAACTATTCTTTATTATATATATGTACACATACATATGCATACACACACATATGCATACACACACACATACATATACACGGTGCCTCACAATAATCAATGCGTTATCTAAAATCAACTATTAAAGTGTGCCCACACGCAATGCCATCCAACCCAAAATTTGAATTTGATGATGATACTATGATATGCATCATAGTATCATCATCAAATTCAAATTCAAATTCAAAAATCTTTATTCAACATAGGCCTTTACAGGCACTTATTGACGTCAAAACAAAGCAAAACAATCTAATTTAAAGAAATTATATTAACCTTGTATGTGCATACATCCTAAATATACTCAAGATGTCTGCAAATACAAGTAGGAATGAAAAAAAAAAAAAAGTTGATTCTACACCTGTTCGGAAATTGGGAGAGCCTTCTCGAGAAGAACAGGCAAGAAACTCGAAAGGTCTAAATTTTTTATCTCCTCTTTTAAATCGCCATTTACAATTTTGGTTTGTTACAGAGTCGTCAATTGGAAGTTGACCTCAAAGCAAAAGTTTGAGCTCAACTTCCATTACAAGAATAGATGTGTTAATTCACATTATATAAGCTATCTCTGAGAGAAGTGCGTGAACTTAGATTATAAATAAATTGCTCTCACTGAACGTTTCTTTGAAACAAAACGCAATACATTGTTAAATATTAGAATTGAGAGTTCAAACCCAAGCTTTTTTGTCCGTCATGTAATCAGACACTTTATAATATGCTTTTTTAATAAGTACATCTTTGATTGCAACTTTAAATTTGTTTAAGCTAAGTTCTTGTATACAACTTGGGATTTTATTGTAGAAACGTATACACAGGCCTCTAAAAGAATTATTAATTTTTTGGAGCCTGGTATTTGGTAAAGCTAACATATTCTTTTGTCTAGTATTAACTGAATGAATATCACTATTTTTACAAAACACATGAATATTCTTACGAACATATATTAGATTCTCATAAATATATTGCGACGCTACTGTCATAATACCAATTTCTTTGAACTTTTCTCGCAAAGAATCTCTCATTTTAAGGTTATAGATTGCTCGAATAGCCCTTTTCTGCAGTACAAAAACAATCTGAATGTCGGCAGCATTTCCCCACAACAAAATACCATACGACATCACACTATGAAAGTAAGAAAAGTATACAAGTCTTGCTGTATCAACATCAGTCAGTTGACGTATTTTCCATACAGCGTGAGCTGCAGAACTAAGTCTCTTTGACAATTTATCGATATGTGGGCCCCATTGCAGCTTAGAATCAAGTGTGATCCCAAGAAATACTGTGGTGTCCACAGGGTCAACACCTATATCCTTTATTTTTACAGTGGTGTGAACCTCTTTGACATTGGGTAAAACAAATTTTATACATTTTGTTTTCCCTTCATTAAGTGACAGGTTGTTCACATTAAACCAGTGAACAATTCTTGAGATAGAATTATTTACATCGTCATTAATTTGCACACCTCTTTTAATTTTAAATAAAAGTGAAGTATCATCTGCAAATAATACCATCTCATGTCTATCCTGTACAAAATCAGGGAGGTCATTGACATATATAAGAAATAGAAAAGGACCAAGAATCGAACCTTGCGGAACTCCCATTTTAACTGCAGAACCTTGAGACCTTTTTCCATTGATGTCTACTTTTTGAATCCTCCCACTTAGATAAGAGATTAGAAGATCTAGTGCAGTGTCACGAAACCCATAGTGGTGTAATTTTCTGATCAAGATTTCGTGATATCATGTCCATGATCTACATGAAAACCCTGGGCCGGACGACACCACGGGCAAACACAATTCAACAATCAGCGGGCCTATTATGGATCTTTCATCGTATGATATGGTATGATTTTGAGATTAAGAAGTCATAAAATGCTTCATTAGGTATTGGTATTACCGATCTCCAATGATATCATCACTATGGCATAATTTTAACGATGTCATTATGATATGAACAAATGATCAAAAATCTGACCGAAAATCTTATTTTTCGTTTTGCACTAACATGTCATAATGATATCAATTGAAAACCAAGAGATCGGTAATAGGCCCGCTGTTTCCGACAAAGAGCCGATCACCTACCGGTCACTATGAAACACCGCGCACATACACACACATACATACTTTTTGTGCACTCTGTTTACGCTGTTTGTGACTCAACCACAAATTCCAATTTGAAATCGTACAAGAAGAATGGTTTTATCATTAAATTAGAAATTAAAAGCTAGGGCTTTTTACCACCTGTATAGTATTTTTTTATTATATTATATCTTAAAATGAGTTTTAGATTTATGAGCAAAACAGTATATCGGCAGGCTATTGTATATTGCGGTTGTGCAAGTAGGGTTGAGTTCTTTTGGGGGCGGCCCTACAAAACCGCGCGCAATCAGCTGAGAGCGGGCGGTGCCCCCATTACCGAGTCTATGGACCCCGAACTGCTGTCCACGGTCGTTGAGGAACTCTTTCCTCCGGCCCTCGACCACTCTCCTCCTCGCATGGCTCCACCACCTTCCGCGGCGGCGGTAACCCCTGCTGAAAGCGCTCCTCCCATAGAGGGCGAAGAGTTTGCGGACGCCATCTCCCGTCTGAAGAGAAAGAGAACGGCCCCGGGCCCTGATGGGGTCCCAGGAAAGGTGCTGGCGATTGCCACCCAACACCTTGGTGACAGGCTTCGGGAATTGTTCGACGCGTGTATTCGCATCGGACAATTCCCGAAACTGTGGAAGGACGGTACCCTCTGCTTATTGAGGAAGGACGGTCGCCCTGCAGACGATCCGTCTGGATATCGTCCCATCGTGCTGCTGGATGAGATCGGGAAAGTGTTTTAGAGGATTGTGGCTTCCCGACTCATCCAGCACATCTCGGAGGTAGGGCCTAATTTCTCTGATCAACAATTCGGTTTTCGGAGGGACGGTCTACACTGGACGCCCTTACTGGCCTAAAGGAGCTGGTGAGTGAAGCAACAGAGAAGGGTGAGAGGGTGTTGGCGGTGTCGTTAGATATTGCCAACGCCTTTAACAGCCTGCCCTTCACCACCATCCTGGAAGCGCTCCGTTATCACGGGGTGCCCCAATATCTGTTCTCATCCAGAATTATCTGGAAGAGAGGGATGTTCTGTTCATTGGTCGGGGTGGTGTAACCGGCCGCCATCGTATTTGTTGGGGCTCAAGGTAGCGCTGCGGAAGACCGAGGCGATACTTACTTACTCTTTTATAGGCCTCGAAGAGGTGTTCCCGCCGGGACAGAAGTTACCGTAGCCGGAGTGAAGGTGCTATTAAGACCACACCTAAAATATCTGGGGCTGGTTATAGATGGCAGGTGGGGGTTCGACGAGCATTTCCGGCGACTCGAACCCCGCCTTCTTGGTGCTGCCGATGCGCTCGGGCGTCTTCTCCCGAACATCGGGGGCCCGAACGCAAACGTCCGGCGCTTATATGCCGGAATCGTCAGAAGCATGGCCCTCTACGGGGCTCCTGTCTGGGCCGATGCTTTAGGCCCTCGCGCCATCGCATGCCTTCACAGGGCACAGCGAGCGATGGCGCTAAGGGCCATTCGTGGATACCGGACCGTCTCACATGCGGCGGCCATAATAGCGGGCACTCCCCCTTGGGAGTTAGCGTCCCACGTGTTAGCGGCGTCTTACCGCGTCCAAGTTGACGCGAGAAGCAGCGACCGGCGCTTGGCGCCGAGAGAGCGGGCCTCTGCGTTGGAGGAGGCCACGGTAGAGGCGTTTCGCCTGTGGTTCGGGGAGCTGGTGGAGCTTATGAGCTTGCCTTCGGTTTCTGGCACTCTGCTAAGAACCGTTGAGGCTATGCACCCCTTACCGACCACATGGGCGAACAGGCGCCATGGGTCGCTCTCTTACCACCTGGTGCAGATTCTTAGTGGCCATGGTTGTTTTGGCCGCTACCTGCACCGAATTTTGAGAGAGCCGACCCGCGAGTGCCACCACTGTGGCGCTGCCGAGGACACCGCGCAGCACACCTTAGAGGTGTGCCCCGCCTTCGCTTCAGAGCGCCGGGTGTTACAATATAACCCCCAGGCCGCTCCGTGCCGCCGCAGGCGGACGGGACGAAGGAGGCGGCAATTCGCCAACCTTCTTCCTCCTGACGGCAACCAGCGGGGTTCTGGGTTGGGAAGCCCGATCCCTGCATTGCACCGGTTGCCAGTAGTCGCTGATCCCCTGAATGCCCCGGGGGATCACCGGCCTCCCCCTTTAGGGGGGGTGAGAGGGGCTCGCTCTAGGCGAGCAGACGCCGACGAGGTCGTGGATGTTTTCACTCGAGTTCCCATGACCTTGTCAGGCAGCGACGCGTCCCTTGTCGGCGTGTCTTCTTCAGATGAGGAGGATGCGGCGATAATGGACGTGCTCGCGCCAAGGCGTAAGTGAGGGGTATCGGTGGGTTTTAGTCGGTAGGCCGCGGTTCCTGGCTGGCACTCTGCCCCCAGGGGCCGCGGAGAGTCCGACATAACCCCGCGCCTTCCCAAGCGCGGAGTATGCGCAATGCATTTCCCACCGTTAAAAAAAAAAGGGTTGAGTTCTTTTCCCATAATAGTTTTCACACTTGTAATTCAGTGTTATTATCACTTTTCGTGGCCTACGACTGGTAGTTTTTTCAACATTAAAATTGTTCAGAGCTACAATTAAATTATTATAATAAACTCAAACTCAAAAATCTTTATTCAACATAGACCTTTACAGGCACTTATTGACGTCAACAAATTACAAAACTATTTAATCAATAAATTAATTTAAAAAATGCAAGAAGTCAAGATAAGCTATGTATTATTTAAACCTTGTATGTACATACATCTCAACCATAATTAAGATGTATGCAAATACAAGTAAAATGAAAAAAAAAAGTTGACTCTACACCTGTTCGGAAATATTTGTCACATGTCGCAAAAGATAATTCAAATTGTTTCTGTATAGGTAACACATGGCAGGCTTCAAAAAGTTTTTCATAGTCTTCTCTTTACTTTTATTTTTAACTTGAAGGTTAGCTAGTAATTTAAAAAATCTAATTTGTAAGTGTTTAATTTTATTTAAGTTAGTTTTGAAAGTTCTCCTATATGCTATCAGTCCAGACTGAATTAATGACCCAACAAGAGCATGGTAAACAGCGTATAACAATGATTTTGATACGGCCTGTTTTAAAGTATGAAATTTACACAACACAGCTCTTAGGTTATTACATAATTGTTCTATGTGTCCACTCCAATTAAAAGTACTATCGATTAATAATCCTAGATATCTGAAGTTTTCTACAAATTCTATAACCGTACATTTACAATTTTGCATCTGGGCATGCATACAAGAGAGCGGGATGGCGCTATACGCAGCAAGAGCGGTGTCTCTGTTTCAATATTGTTATAACCTTGCTTTAAGCGATCATGGTAAGGCCCCTGTATGTACCCCTAGCACGAACCACTCTCGTTATAGTATAATAATCGTATTTACTTACCATCCGATAGCGATTGATATATTAACATCGCAAGACTATCGCGAGCTCGTAACGTAACGATAGTTCTCTCACTGTAAAATACTCAGTGAGAGATATTAGGATAGCTAACTGTTGAATAAAACGATACGACATGTCAATTATGAGTTCGTGCTGACGATTCTCATACTATAGCTCTCGTTAACTGTACCACTACAATTACGATACCATTTAGTTCCTTAAACGACCGCAGCGGCGCTGCTATAGTTTTCATACAAATAATATGATTGCCATAAACAAAACTATAGTGTTTCGTGCTTGGGACACTGGGGTTCAAGAGATCTAAAGTTCAGCTTAGTTTGGTTAGTGGTAAAGCTTCTGAGCCCGTCTAGATAGCTACCACCGTCTTACCTAAGTTTAACAATGTTAATAACATTACTGTTTTCCTACAATTTGAGGTAAGTGAGGTAGCCAGTTTTTTTTTGTACAACTAAATTGGCAAACAAGCAAACTGTTCACCTGATGGTAAGTGGTAACAGTCACCTATAATACATGTGGCTCTTGTGAGATTCGCAGCAAAATTGCAACCCCCACAAGAACCACAGTGTACGTTGCCAACTTGTGACATAAGATGTAAAGTCACGGTGCCCAGTAATTTTACTGCCATATCTTACCTTTCAAACCGGAACACAGCAATGCAAGCACTGCTGTTTGGCGGCAGAAATACCCAAGCAGACGACCCTTTTTTTTACGAGGTGGAATGCTGTTGAGCACTGTACCTGCCGATGGCTAGTCGACAGGCGTGTGTGGGACTCGCCCAGCTGATTGCGGGGCATACCCACTATACCAACCTCGATGTTCTTCTTGTCCATAGTCGGGTGATACGGGATCTGGGTAGCCCCAATTCTCCGAACCACTCCGGGACAGCCCAGCCAGCTACAGGCCGGGTCTTTACGCCTGTGGGGTTATTAACCTGAACATAAGGGTAATACCCAGGCGCTGGGTTGGGCTATCTCCTGTTTTCTCCGCGAAAAATTGACCGATTACTTTTTGCGTTAAAAAATAATGCAAGGCTTTTCTTCATATAATCTTCTTCAATTTGTTTGTTGGACGTTTGAATACAGCAGAAAATTAGGGGTTTTTGATGGTTTAAAATCTCTTTTAATAATTAACTTAATAGAAAAAGGAAAACATAGAAACATGCTTATAGAGCAACTAGTGCCATTATCCAGAAAGGAAACAGGGGACTACGCTTGTATGGAAAAACGGACTGTACAATTTCCTCTTAATTTATAGTATTAGACTCTGTTCCGTACATTAAATAGTATTTAAGCTTTTCAAATAACCCATGATAATATTAATAAAATTATAAACGTCATGCATCCGAATCGACCCGATTGCCTTCGTTTCGACAAAAATTAACTATGATGTCCAATCGGGTTTTTACCTTTAAGAATTAAAAATTAGGAAAAACAGACCGCAGATTGAGGAAAAAACTGAACAGCCGGTTCGAGTGTGATGTTATCAGATAACTAATCAAAGTGAAAATGCTGTCCACGAACTCAAGCTCAGCCCCCCCCCCCCCCCCCCCCTAGCACGTCCACCAAAACACGATATGATAAAGCGGTTTATCGCGGTGAACTGTCAAAATACAATAGGGTTTCGTCGTATTTTGACAGTTCAGCGCGACATATCGCTTTATCATATAGTGTTTTGGTGGACGTGCTACGGGGGCAGGTGTGAATAAATCATGATAATGGGTATTTAGACATAAAACTTTATGTGGAATAAGAGCTGATAAGTTTACTGCAGGTGTTGTACGTGAAGGTATGCAACTACAGGCTACAGGTAATCAAAGACATGTCGTGCTCAAGCCCAAATACAATTTACATTGGTGTCATACTCTGGGCATGTGATGAGGAGGGATGAATCATATTATTAGGAGAGACGTCATATGGACGAAATCAAGGGTAGAGCAAGGCTCGATAAAGTATGTTTGCTTGTGTGAATAAGGACATATGCACGCAAAGAATGTAAGTACTGACATGAAGCTAGCTAGTGACCAACTAACGGAAGAAGGGCACATTTGGAGCCAACCCCACAAAAAGTGAGGTGACGATGATAACATTACTCTGGCCAGATCAATAATAGAGCAGTCCCATTATTTTTTTAAAGCTATCTTTAGCATTTTTGATATCAAGAGTAATAAAGATTTTGTTCCGGCATCCAGACTCTTTACACACACTCTTAGACTGACTGACTGACTCTGTGATATGGACTGACTGACTGACTCTTGTGGCGACACAAAATTAGAATACATTCGACGTCAGGACACTCTAGCTTTGATGTGATACATTAATACTATTTTATAAAGAACTAGCTTTCCGCTCGCGACTTCGTCCGCGTTATTTTTGTTTTCCCGTGGGAATTTTATATTTTCTCGTAGGAAAATTACCCTATGTCCTTCCGCTGGTCTCTAACTATCCCTATACTAACTTTCATCAAAATCGGTTCAGTAGTTTCGAAGCCTATTCAATACAAACAAGCAATCAAATCTTTTCTCTTTATGATATTAGTATAGATGCTCTGGGTGGTGATTCCGTAACTCATCGATTGATCGGCAATCGTTATCAGACTGGACGACTTCATGAAAAAACAAGCGGAACTATGTTCATTACCTATAAATATTGGTTGATTTAAATATACCAAGACGACGTTACAAAATGTTAAACATATTAAAAATCAGTTTCAATCAAACAGAATTATCAAATCTATACCTACGATGGATGAGGTACAAAATCACCCCCCAGACCAGACGACAGAACAAGTGGTCCTTATTTGAGGCATTTAAATTGAGTTTTTAAATTCTCACATATATTTGATAACGCTGGATTTTATTAATTTTATTTCTCTAGAAATCCAGATAAAACACGTTTGTGTCTACAGCTAAAAGAACAGCTTCATAATTACATATTCACCTCTCATCGGTAGGTTTAAAAACCAGTTAATTTAAATCCTTCAAAACAAATCAGCGCAAAGTATACGCACTGCTGCTTACAGTATGAACAAGTGCCTTGATATTGTAGGCGCTTTGAAATCGATCGGTGGTGATTTTACTACGTAAGACCTCAGTTATACAGGTATTTTAGCACTTTGATACATCTAGATACGAACTTGATCCATGTGGTGGATCAAGTCCGTCAATAGACTGGTAATTGTCTATAAAATTACCAATTACGTCAACTGACATTCTGCCATCTATTGTACAGTTACAAGTTTACAACGTGATGTTATTGGGGGACTCATTAACTGCTAAACTTATATAAACGGTTCGTACATTTTATCATTAATTTATAATCCATTTTTATTTTTGAAATTGACGATGCTTGATAGAACGAAACAGCATGGCATACGAATGCCAGCAAGAATCTCGTCGAACGGCGTATCATTTCTATCGAAAATCAAAGTCAGTTTTTAAAGATTATTGAATTTTTTTAAAACAAAAAGAAAACATTTACTTTGCTATCTTTATAGTTTAATATACTCACATACATTACAAGTCTTGTATAGCCTTGGTGTAAATTCATAAAAATAAAATATTTGAAAAATCTTCGATTCCAAACACCGGATACAAAGGTTGAAAACTCAAAAGTTCAATGTAATTATGTCAAGGAAGCTTAAACACTTCCACGATATAAATAAATTTGTAATGCAGATGTTGTTAACTATGACATTTTATTAAGCATTTTCTTCGTTTCACAGAAAACGTTAGATACCTATTCAATTGGATACACAAATTACATCACTTTTTTGTGTTTTTAACAGTGAGAAGGATTCGATAAAATTGTCGTGTCTCATAAGTACGTTAAGGATACAGAAGTTGTCTTAAGGAATACGACTAATTATTGCATCACAGAAGGAAATCTCTAGACAAAACCAGGCACCTTGCGGTTCGAGGTCATTACAGCCATCGAAGAGCCAATACTCCTAAAATAAAGCGAAGATTCCTAATTTTGTGTACAACTTCGCACGCCATGGCACTCAACCGTCATAAAATACCAGGTTCTGTTAAAGATGATGTTAATGAGAGTACGTTATTAAGGGTCCGGGAACAGCTTGTATTTATGTCTTTACTAGAACACGTTAACGATATCCAGGTCAGATGCAAGACGGTACAAATTTTTTATACAAGTAAGTTGGCAGACAAGCAGGCTGTTCATTTCATGGTAAGTGGCTACAGGCGCCTATAGTACATGTGATTCCTGGGAGACTTGCAAATCTAGCGAGCGGCTCCAAAATGAAACCGTATAATAGTTATTTGTTATACATGAGTGCAAAGTTGCTTTTTAACCGCGTGCTCATCTTTGATGACCGAGCAAGCGAAGGATTCTAAAATTGAATCACGAGCGCAGCGAGTGATTCAAAAATTAGAATCCTGAGCGTTAGCGAGGGAATCAAAAGAGCACAAGGTGAAAAATCTTTGCACTCGAGTGCAACACGTAATTTTTCATCCCCCTCAGCGAGGAAATGACTAAATGCAAGATACTTTTATTTCAGTTTAGGTATATATTTACTACAACATTATGATAGGTAAGTATTACAGAAAAATATTTATATTATGTATAGCAAATAAGAGTAATACGTTTTTTTTACTTGTTTTAAGGCTTCTTATTTACAACAATACGACGTTAAAACAAAATAGCGCGCGCAAAGCAAATTAAAAACAAAGTACACCAAGGAGGTTCAGAGTCTGAGTTTTTAACAAATTTTAAAAAAGTTGTATGATAAATTCGGCACCATGGAGATGGAAATAAATAGGTTTAATGATGTTTTGAAATCACATACCTAGTGCACGTGATGTTCTAAATTCAAATTTACTTTAACCTCAAGCGGATAAAAACGGCTTTGGCGGTCAGATATCGAATAGCAAAAATACTCTTTCCGAGATGGGGGGATGAAAAGAATATTTATTAAAACTGTTCATATAAACTCGCGCGACGCGGCCACCAATGCGAAGTCAGCGACACGTTGCAACCATCTTTTGAATAAAAATAAACACGCCAATATTGTTATCGTTTGCTTAATTTTCTTGACTCCCCATTTCGGCCCCTAGGGGGGCGTAGTATTTTAGCATAATATTGAGTGAGGCGCGTTGGGTAAAAAATCGCACTTTAAAATGAATACTATCATCTATACGTTGACTCTTGCAGGGATTTTTTTTGCACTACTTACCCTAAAATCAAAAAGCAATGTTTTAGGGTGAGGTCTTGCGTGGAATATTGCTCGCACCTTTGGGACGGCTCCGCTCAGTACCTCCTCGATGCTCTGGACAGATTGCAGCGTCGCGCTATTCGCATAATTGGCGATGTAGAGGCAACTAACACCCTCGAGCCTCTACAACTTCGTCGTGACATCGCCTCTCTTAGCGCCTTTTACCGAATGTTCCATGGGGAATGCTCTGAGGAGCTCTTTAACCTTATCCCTCCCTCTCCATTCCTGAACAGAAACACGCGTAAGGGCCTTCGGAGTCATCCGTACACTGTGTCCTCCTTTTCACACCGTACCAAGAAATTCCAAGATTCCTTCTTCTGTCGTTCATCCCACACTTGGAATTCTCTACCTGCGCACGTGTTTCCTCCATCCTACAACATGGGTTCCTTCAAAAGAGGCGTGAAAAAGCATCTTTTGGGCCGGCAAGGGGCGGGCAGGTAGGAGAGTGGATGTCGTCGCTACTCTATCTGTCAACTCATTTGGGCCTCTTTCACCGCTTAACATCAGGCGGGAGGAGGTCATTTGCCGGGCCATCCATAAAAAAAAAAAAAAAAAAGGTGGAAACCTTTTAAGCGCCTCCGTGGTCTTATGGTTGACACTACCGGGTGTCGATCTGATGGACGTCCGGGGTTCGATTCCCAATCGGGGCAGTAATTTTCTACTCGGTTTGGTTGATGGTAGGGCTTCTGCGCCCACCTTGTTTGCTACCACCGTCTTACCTAAGTTTGACAATGTTGATGGCATTGTTGTGTTCCGACAATAGAGGTAAGATAATCAGTTCCACAGATGTTGAGGAGTCCAGGTGAAGTTCGCTTCCACCTTCAGTCTTATCGTCACTTACCATCAGGTAATATGAAGGCCAAGAGCTTCCCTGTCCTATGTAAAAAAATTAAAATAAAACGTCACAGTAACATACATTCTTTGAATGTTTTGAAGTAGAGGTGAGTTACTTATACTATAAAAACATACCTACCACCTACCTACTGGAAAGGACAAATGAAGTGTATTGGAAAAAAACAGATGGTATTTAAAGATTTGAATAACACAAACAACAATGGAAAAAATATATCAAAGTGACAGCTCAGATTACGCATAATTAAGTGGATTACTATTTACACGTAACTTTTTGTCCATACAAATGATACAAAGACTACAGACTCACGGATTCTAACGAAGATTGACAAAGTGATATGTGTAACACAAAAAGTAATTGTTCGAAATAATTGTTGTGTTATCTATTTAGCGTCTTAGAATGTCTTAATTACGAATTTACATAATTATTATACCATAACATTTTTTAGATACTTATTTAGTTCTGACTAAGTCAGGAAAAATCAATTTAAAATGAAACTCAAATGACTGTTTATTATGAAACAGCATGGAAACAGCCCACAAACTAATAAGTGAACAGTCATTTATTGTTTTTAAATATCTGTTTTTTTTTGCTGTCGCTTCCACTCATGAAATTTAATCAAGTACGGTTATCGAAGGCTGTGTCTATTCGGATCCGGGTCCTAATAGAAGTTGATTGCTATTCGGACCCGGAGCATGAAAACATGCAGTTTTCATTCAGTTTCATGCTCCGCTGTGTGTGGTCATAATATAATATCTAAACTTTTTTTTTACAAGAGGGAAAATACATCTAACCTAACCTAACATACAGTTTTCAGTTTGATCCTTTAAGTTTTTTCGACAACAATTCACTATCGGGTCCGACTAGCAATCGACTTCTAATAGGCACCTGGCGGCCCCACCACCTATGTCATAACGATTACTCACTATCGTTATCGTGACATTAGGCAGTAGGGCCGCGGGTCCGAATAGCTAGGGACTCGGGTCCGAATAGACACAACCATAAATGAATTGTTGGTGATGGCTTCTATTAACTCTGTGTAAGTTTTTAATTTATATAGATATTATTAGATTTAGATTTGTATTGTGAATATATTGATTTAATCCAATAATGTCTATATAGTCAGACATAACCTCAAAAACTTTAACATGTAATATCTTTTTTTCTAGACTTACGAGAATCGAATACTAAACGTGAATCTATTGGGAAATTCAAGCTCTATACTATTATATATTTTTCAAATTTTCATACTGAGACGCATAAAAAATATGTTAACAAAAATTTGTATGAAGGTTTGCCATTGTCTAAGTTAAGTCTGTAATCGAGCGAGCATAAAGCATTATTATCCAGGTGGGCTATTCTCTAAGAAAAAATCTATCGCAATCGCTTACAATTTGACAGTCGCAGTACATCCATTACTCCTTTATAAAAGGAAGTCGGCACAGAGTCATGTTCACGGCGCAATGGCTGTCAAATTATAAGCGATCGCGATAGATTTTTTCTTAGACAATAACCCACCCGGTCTTCTTTGAAGTAGAAACCGCGCTACTCTTGACAGGAGACTGAAGTTCACCGATCGATCAAGGACTATAGGTTACAAGAGCATACTTAAAGTATGTACTATCGAGGACACTGGCGCCAGTCCTACGTCGAAAGTCGCTTGAACACTGCACGATGACAATCGCGTCAGACCACGCCCCGCTCCATTCATTCACCAATAGTAAAGCGTAAAGCAGACTGACACTAAGAGCGATTTTAATGAAACCAGATGTCTGTCTATGATTGGCCGTAGTAAAAATACGTAGCCAATCAGGGATAGGTATGGGTCGTGTGGGCGTGTCCGATGCGATCCGCTTTCAAACTAATATTTCTACAAAGTGGTAAGGCACGAGAGACCTCGATAGTACATGAAAACATCGGACTCTCATGCTACATTGCATTGACACTCGTAACTTTACTTTACAAAACATATACAAACTTTAGCATATTTTAAAGCTAACAGAAATTAATAAAGGAGCGTCGGTGGCCTGTGGCGTAGCTAGCATGGGTGGTATCCGGGGCGAAAATTGTGTATGTATGTATGTATGTACAACCCCAAGATGGAAACCGATTAATTAAAATAATAAAAATTCGGTATTACATAAAGTATGATTTATTTATTAAACTACAACTGACTGTCGTATATTAAAGCATATTCAAACGTATACATATATGCTCAAAATCTCTTCTTCCTAGCTTTAACAGCTGTAAATTCGTTGATGATGTTTTCAAAATTTATATTTTGTGTGGCCTCATGTTCTATAGTTAAAAATTTCAACTGTCGAGTATCACCCCCAGACGGCTGACACCCGGGGTGAATTTTAAATGGTTATAATTTTGAAGAAGTCAGATTTGGTACCGTTAAACACAGGTGTTTATTATATTATATTCTACTTCAATGTATTAATTACTCGGCTGGACCAATTTGAATGAACAATTACGTTTAAGTCCGAGGAAGGTTCTTATGTAAAACCGAGTTGTTAACCGTGGTCGCTAATGACCATTGCTGTTAAAAAGCGACCTAAAATAAATTAATAAAAAAAACATTATATACCGTATTAGATCAATACAATACCCTATCAAGGCGAAACCTACCCATGTTAACAAAGTCATATAAAAGTTATGGCGTCATTGAAAATTCAAAATTGTAAAATTAATTTGCAAAGCCCCCATACAAAATATGTAGTTTAATGTTCGAAGTTATCAACTGCTAGCTGTGGCTGACAAAAATGAGCTTTAAAAAAATTTTTCTTTTAAAAAAAATATGTACAAACTTTGTCCTGATAAAAAGGAACACAAAAAAAATATCCAATTTGGTGCAGCCTTTCGGAAGTTATTTATGCGCGTATATCACGAAGCAAAAACTTTGTTATTGCCTAATGGCGTATATTCATTTCAGCGATTCATTTCATTATACATGATTAATTATCTTGTACTCATATTGTGAGTGACGAGAATTTTCCATTTAATGTTTAGGAATGCCGCATTTTTTATTTGATGAAGGCTGGTATGTTACCATTTACTTTCTGTGACTGTCCTCTGACAATTTGAAATGGTGACGATTCGAAATTCTGACCATTTGAAAGTCTGACATTTTGAAAATCCGACCAAGTGAAAGCAAACTAGCCTAAGAACTTTCTAATATTTTTGAAAAAAAAAACTCAATATCAGGTCAGTTTTTTTATAAACTGCGGCTAAACATGATTTTAATGGACTATATTTTTTAAATCCAATAAAATTGGATTGCACTGGAAGGTACCAAAAAAAAGTTATACCCCGAAAAGAATGCCAGTTGACGGTAAATATGCTATCACGGATTTAATCGTTAAAATGTGTTTATGTTCACCATTTCTAAGATTTAAATCGGGAAAATAGTGTTTTAGTAAGAAGTCTGTTGTTTTGCAAGATTTTTAAAAGGTAGTTTTCAACAACGCGTTATGTTTTACTTTTAATAAAGTATAATTTAAAATCCATCATTGTTTTTATTTGGGTAGTAGGTAATTTTAAATCACGTTTTTAAACAGGCAGCAAAAAAATTGCAATTATAATATTAGGTAGACTTTTAATATGGAGCCTAAATAACATTAAGAATCATAAAATCCACCGAAAATTACATTATTTTCACACGTTTCTAAATGTTAAAAAACCGGCCAAGTGCGAGTCGGACTCGCCCATGAAGGGTTCCATAGGATTTATGACGTATTAAAAAAACTACTTACTAGATCTCGTTCAAACCAATTTTCGGTGAAGTTTGCATGGTAATGTACATCATATATTTTTTTTAGTTTTATTTTTCTCTTATTTTAAAAGTTACAGGGGGGTGTCCCCCCACACACATTTTACCACTTTGGACGTGTCTCTCGCGCAAACTATTCAGTTTAGAAAAAAATGATATTAGAAACCTCAATATGATTTTTGAAGACCTATCCATAGATAGGTAGCCCACACGTATGGGTTTGATGAAAAAAAATTTTTGAGTTTGAGTTCTATGTATGGGGAACCCCCAAAATTTATTGCTTTTTTCTATTTGTGTGTGAAAATCTTAATGCAGTTCACAGAATACATCTACTTACCAAGTTTCAACAGTGTAGTTCTTATAGTTTCGGAGAAAAGTGGCTGTGACATACGGACGGACAGACAGACAGACAGACAGACATGACGAATCTATAAGGGTTCCGTTTTTTGCCATTTGGCTACGGAACCCTAAAAACAGATAAGAACTTTAACTCATTCTAGAACGCGGCCTGCTCAATTGTTGCGTTCTCTCGTTGCGCGGGAGCGCGCTTTTATCGCGCATCGGAAGCGGAACCTACCTACTCGTACTTCACAGCAAACCTACTATATTATTTCTTTATGTTTTACGGTGGATTTTAATTTATAACAATATAACTTGACATTTAACAAAGTCTTCTTGGGTTTTCTGACTGCTGTATTTTTGCACTTGTTTTTTATTAGCACTAAAGCTATTTTCGCTGATCATATATTTTTTGTGGTGGATTTAGTAAAATATAAATTATGGGACGTAAATAAAACAAAAGTATACCATTACTGAACAGATTCTTAGCATTTTTAACATTAGTATTACGAAAGTCTTTGTGTTACGTAAAGAGTTTTTAAGTGTATTTGTTTTTCATTTACAAATAAAGGAGGATTATATACTTTCAATAAAGATATAATAAGGCTATTCAAATGTAAATAAAAATTATTTAAAGTTTTTTAGCTGTTTTTTTAAGGAATTTACATAGCTTTGTATGATTATTTTTTGACTACGCTGTAATAAATATTGTTGGATTACTAATTAATTATTTAATAATCTAACGCATCTAATTAATGATGAGAAAAAAAATCTGATTAGATATAATGTTGAATTTTCCATACAGTGAAATAGTTTGGCTCTCGGACTAAACGGTTCATTCGAAGTACGTGCCTTTGTGTTCAAGTCATCGTTTGTCAGAATGTCGAAGGATGACCCTCTCCAGATTTTTATTTTTTAGACAATAATTATGGCGAAACTTAGCAGTATATAAAGCGACCTACGTTTTGCTTTAAATAAAGCTCAACACTCAAAAATTTCTGGAGAGGGCGACCCTTACCACCTAGGGTTATAAAATTAACAAATACACACAACATTTTTTCTAAAAATCGGTCAAGTCGTTTCGGAGGAGTTCGATAACAAACACTGTGACACGATTTTTTTAAAATATTAGATTATTTTGTATAATCATTAAAAAACAGTTCGTTACCTATGTAGGTATGTATACATGTTTAATAAAAAATAATAATTATCTAAGAACAAGCGAAGTGGTTTATTGTTTAATTTCACATGTATTATATTATTATTATTTACTGTGAAAAATCACTACCCTACCAATCACAGTGGCAAATGTTCACGCCGATGACGCCGCCATTCACGCCGATGACGCCGGTTAGATTATAGCCCAACGCCGCCGCCGAATATTTCGGTGTCGACGCACATGTCTAATATGAGCTGTTATGATGATCATAATAACAGAATTTCAAATTTGTAAAATTAACTGCAAAGACGTAAATAAGACATAAAGTTACGTAAAATGATGGATTGTTTTATAATGCTACATTTACACGCTCCAAGCCTTCACAGACGTTTGGATGCCATTTACACGCTTAAGTAAATGGACATTACTGTGATCGGCACAGGCAAGCATGGCAGACGTGAATGACGAAACTCCCGACCCACTGAGTCGGCTATTGTATTTAGATTGACATATTTTATTTAAAACTAGCTGATTCGGTGCACTTTGTTTCACCTTGACAGATGACAGATCGTTATAATCGTTATTCCATATAAATAATATTATTTTCATACCACCTGCTCGACAATGTACAATTATATAACCCTCTTAACTTCAACGTAAAGCAAGACATTATATCCCCGTGGATATAATGTTGTATGAAACTCCCAAGGGATTAAAGTGTTTTAAATTTGGAACATAAAATTCGTATGAAAATTTAGCGTAGATGCTAGCTTAGGAAGGCAAAGTTTTAACTGCTCTTCATTCGGCATTCAACGCCTTGTGCTAATGAATGAGCTGATAAACTTGTATAAGAACACAGATGATATTCCGCGTTCTATTCAAGTAATTTTGAGAAACTCCGGATCTTATATACATCTTTTTAAATTTATAAGCCACACAGTCTCCGAAATATAAAAAAAATAAAGAATAAAGAAAGCCGAAAGAATAGAAAGAAGAAGAAATAAGAAATATTTGAAAAATTGTTATTTATACCGCAGAATAGGCTGTATGGGCACTGCTCTTTGCCTGCTCAATGTGAGCAAAGATTAAAAAAAAAAAAAAAAAATTAGGAAGGCAAAGGTTCTACGCCCATACAGCAGTAGCGTACATCCACTAGAGACAAATAGACATTCTACCTGTGTAAATAATGTTTTTAAAAAATCTAAATACATAATTTCTTAACCAAAATTATAAAATATTTACCTAAATAATACTGCAAGCTCAAATAAACAATAACATTTCACTTTATTTTTTATTGATAAAATACTTTTTATGCTAAAAGCGCCATCTTTTGACGGCCACCATTGACTATCGATAAAAACGAATAAAAAGCAGACCACTAACGCTGCCGGCGGATACACAGCGAACTAAATTCTTTCATTTGGAAAAATTACGCGGCTAATTTAAAAATAAAGAACGTTTCTACAATTTGTTCCATAATGTGCACCAACGGTATTTCGTTGTATTGTTTTCATTACACTTTGCCGCCAACGCTATTATGTATTTCAAAATTTTAATATCTTGTTGCTTACGATAATAAAGTGCTTAGTGAAATGTGTTTTGTGGCATCAATACAGTCTTTTTAAAGTCTATTCAGTGTTTTATTGATAAAGTTAAAAAAATGGAGTAAATGTCCAGGTGCTTCAGCACTTATTTTTTATTTGACTTAGGATGTCGACTATTTGAGATTTTATTCGACAATTGCGTATAGTAATTAATTGGCGTTATAAAAGTAAATATATCACGAAGTTGGAAAATATAAGCAATTTATTTGATTTGATACCATTTTATTGTTAACAAATTAACATTCGTCCTGCGTGCTACTAAAGGTCATTGACGGGGACCAGCAGCTGATCGGATCGTATTGTAAAATCGATGGGTAGACTAAGTTCATACTTGTTATATTATTATTAATATGTTTTAAGTTTTTATAATGTTTTAAGCTTAACTTAAGATAAAATTATTGCGTGATGTATTTGTGCTTGAGAATAACATTTTTTTGTATTTTATGGTTTTCATCATAATATCATAATTTTAACCATAGTTATAGTGATAGTGATAATGATAATGTGACAGTGTTTATGGTGAAAATTACCACCAAAGTAATTGGTTATAAAGTCCTGCGTTTTTATTGTCTCGCAAATGGTATGAAAAGTAGAGTATTCACCTCTGGAATAAAGCAGTGTCTTCGTCTTAGGCGACTTGAGCCCCTCGCTTCACTTAGGACTCTACATAACTCCCTCGCTTCGCTTCGTAAGTAAAAGAAAGTTTCTTGTGGGTTAGGTATTAGGGGATAGTTCTTTCAATATAATAAAAACGTATTGACGCGTAGTTGTATTCTTTCAAAAGAGTTTTAAATAATTCAGGTGAGCTGATAGTGGAAGAGCGTCGGTGGCGCTGTGGCCTCGGCACTGGACAGTGCCCCGAGTAGAATCTAGAGGCCCGCAATCGATCCTGCCATGTACCAATGTGTTTTTCGATTCACGAATTTCATATGTACATTTATCTGACGCTCCTACGGTGAAGGAAATCTCCATCGTGAGGAAACCTGCATATACCTGCGAAGTAATTCAAAGATGTATGTGAAATCAACCAATCCGCACTGGGCCTGCGTGGTTTGACTAAGGCCTAATCGCCCTAACTTAACTAGTTAGGGTAGACTCGTGCCCCTCGATGGGGACGTATATGAACTGTGATGATGATAGTGGAAAGTACTGTTGAACTCTTTTACAATTAGGTTTAGCAATTCGCCAATACTTAGGTCTTTTGATACTGTTTAGGGCAAAAGACGTTTTATTTTTTTAGTTATTTTGATATTTACCTCGGGTCAAATTCTAATTCAGCAAAAAGATTGAAATAGTATCCAAGCGATGGATCTTCTAGAAAGTCTTAAAAATGTAATAACTGAGTAATATAGTTAGAGTAAAATTTCGCACCGACTTCAATATAAAATGATGTGTGTAGTCTTATAATGTTTTTTTGTATTTACCACGCAAAGAAAACATTGCCTTCGAGTGTTCTGTGCTACCACCAATCAAGCCAAACAGAAAAAGTTCTGCTATCACCATGGGGATTTGAACGCTAGGTGGTCTCTACTATTAGCCCACGGGCAGGAAACGGATGATAACACCTTGTCGTCGCCTTGTGGCAGGGTGACCCACACATGCCCTCAATTTGTACAGTTCAGTGCACAAATATATTCTATCACGTGGAAAACAAAAAATACTTCACTCCTACACGACACCACTATCGGTCCAATAAACAAATGATAATATCCACCTGGGGTAGTTGCGACATACTGCTCGATATAGCTCCACCTGTCACCTATTTCAATGATTCTCATATTTTCCTATCAAAACGTTCTGATCAGAAACAATGTTCATGAAGGTGTACGTGACTATAGGCTGAAATGGGCCGCGGTCGTTCTACGTGACGGTGGGCACATAACGCGTTCTGCGAATATCGAGGCAGCAGTTGGTTTAATAACCTCCTTTATACGGATACAGGTTTTGAACAGTCCTTTGGGTATCAAAATGACACTATTGTATTCAACATTTTTTAATATTTAACTGCGGTTAAAAGTGACAAGGGTATAAGGACCCGGACTGCAATGAAGGGATTATAATGATAGATGATAGGTGACATTTTTTGCGGTTTGATTACGATATCGCTAAGATATCGTAATCAAACCGCAAAAAAATAAGAAGAGGCACTTTCATTATAATATTACTAATATACCATCATAATAAAAATAATTCAACAAATAATTTCACATGAAAAACATAAATAGTGTCAGTTTTCGGAAATATACTCGTATCAATATCATCTACCATAATTTTTAAACAATCGTGAAATTGGGATGCAGTAAGAAATTTATATTTTTTTTAGATAAAACAAATAAGCAGTAAATTGATGAAGGCCTAGTCATCTCATCTGATGGTAAGTGATGGAAGCGAGCTTCACCTGGAAAACGGAATGTTCAACTGAGTTCAACAACTGAGCAACTCTTACTTTCGGAAGGCGACAAATTAGGTTAAATGAAATATGTAATGTACCTAAGTAGCCCACATACAAAGTAACTTTTTTTCGCATGAAGAAATTTTTTTGTTATATTATAAAATAACTTCATCTCAACAGTTTCAAGATTATGTGAGGCACCTTGAAGTTGCACAAAATGTGAAAAATCCTTTAAAAATCTATAAATTTTATTCTCGAAAAAAATTGTGTTATTGTTAATATAATCATTTTTATTATACCTAAGAAATTAACACGAAGGATGGTTTTTGTGTCAGATACGCGAGGTAAAACCCCCGAATCTGGCACAAACTAATCAGACAAACGGCTGTTGTTCTCTACGATACATAATAATTAGTAGACATTAAAATAATTATACTTTAATTTCGTTTATAGGATAGGTTCATGATATAAGACTCAACAGTGTGAAGTAGATGGAATACCGAATATTTTTATACACGATTGAGATGAGAATAAAGTAGACTTGAGGCATAAATATGTGATTAGGTACGTGGATTAGGTATTTTTCGTTACCAGTACGTACCTAATCCATGCCACCTAGGATTAGGTATGCGTATACCATGTTTGTTAATCGTGAATTAGTGAAGTATCAATCTGTCAAACTATAGGTCCTGTAAACAAAACTACACTTTACCTCTAATTATTAAGTTTCAAACGTCATCTAGGATAAAATACCATAACTATTCACACCACTGTTAACATAAAGCATAAAAATGTGGACCTTGTGGATATCGTAGTATTTCTTGGTATTACTTTAGATTCAAAGCTTCAGTGGGGCCCACATATTGATAAATTGTCGAAGAGACTTAGTTCTGCAGCCTACGCTGTATGGAAAATACGTCAGCTGACTGATGTTGATACAGCAAGACTTGTATACTTTGCCTATTTTCATAGTGTGATGTCGTATGGCATTTTGCTGTGGGGAAATGCTGCCGACATTCAGACTGTTTTTGTGCTGCAAAAAAGGGCTATTCGTGCTATTTATAACCTTAAAATAAGAGACTCTTTGAGAGAAAAATTTAAAGAAATTGGTATTATGACCGTCGCGTCGCAATATATTTACGAGAATATAGTATATGTTCATAAAAATATACATTCGTTTTGTAAAAACAGTGATATTCATTCAGTAAATACTAGGCAAAAAAATATGTTAGCGTTACCAAATACTAGGCTTAAAAAAATTAATAATTCTTTCAAAGGCCTTTGTGTACGTTTCTACAATAAAATCCCAAATAATATTAAAGCACTTAACTTGAATAAATTTAAAGTCACTATCAAGGGCGCACTTATGAAAAAAGCATATTATAAAGGGTCTGATTCTGATTATATGACAGATAAAACTGCTTGGGATTGACAAAAAATGTGATAATTGACGTTCAAAGGGTGTTAACACTTTGTGATAATGGGATAAATTTCATTCGAGTAACTGTTCCACTCACACCGACAGGCATTTCTATATTATTAAAAAAAATGTTTGTGAAATATAATATTGTAATGTTGGCATTTTAAAAGAGGAGACAAAAAAAATACAAGACCTTCCGAGTTTCTTGCCTGTTCTTCTCGAGAAGGCTCTCCCAATTTCCGAACAGGTGTAGAGTCAATTTTTTTTTCATTTGACTGGTATTTGCACACATCTTAATAATGGTTGGGGTGTGTTTACATACAAGGATTAAATAATTTAGTTAATTAGATTCTTGGTTGAAGATTTCTATGTTTTTTTTGACGTCAATAAGTGCCTGTAAAGGTCTATATTGAATAAAGATTTTTGAGTTTGAGTTGAGTTTGAGTATTTTTTTCTTAGAAAATCATTGATTTACTACCAAACGTAGATAGAGCGCTTCATACAAAAACGCGCTTGAAATCTGTCACCTAATCGACTATACATTTGTACTCGCTGATATATATTTGAATATGCACGCCCGAATGAAAATTGCGAATCGAATTCAACCTTATTCTGCATTATTACGGCAACTATTTTAAGTACAACCGTGGGAAGTTACATCATTTCATACCTAGCCACAGATCAAGCGACGTTTTAGTAATTGCTACAAGAAAATATCAACTTTATTCTCTCAAACATAATGCATGAAATTGCTTATCGCGTTGTCGCTCCAACGCATGAATGAGATAACACATCGTGATACGAAGCTCGTGCGAGCGAGACGCTTTGATGTATACTGACACTGACGCGAAGCGAAATGTTTATGATTAAAATAATTGTTTTTGATTGGTTTTTACGTATAAATCGAATATTTGAATTGAGATTTGAATACATGATAAGATGTGTCATGAGTTTACTCACGCAAAATATGAAATCCCGTCTTTTTTCTGCCGTTTCTGGCTATTGTTACCACAACTTTTAAATGCGCACTTCGGCATGTTTACGTGCCGACAGCTAATCACTCACTATGGAAAGGAACTGCACGAGTAGCGATTGAGCAGTTCTTCACCAGCCTACTTTTCGATCGGTCATGCGTTATCTACGTTTGGTAGTAAATCAATGTAGAAAATACAGCGAATCTCTTGTTCAGTTTAACAAAATCATAAAATCTTTTTACAAAATACAAAAAAATAAAATTCGACTTCAAAAACACTTAAAAGTAAAAAATTATATAAGAATGCACACCATCACCTTTTTATTATGAAGTCGCTGCCAAATTGAAGTCTTTTTGAAGTCGGTTTAATTTTTTTGTAACAATTTTTTTTTGTTTTTTGTAAATTTAATACCAGCTAACCGAAGTAACTTGAAAGAATGCAATTTAACATCAAAACGTGCCTATTGTATTTAAAAAACTAACCTCTAACTCCTAAAAGTCAAGGATCCTTCCATCATCAGCTCATTTCATGACTACCAGACGCAAATACCTGAATAGCTTCGAAAAAAACATGAAACACGTTGGACGTACCTATGAAATTTAAGGGTTTCCCTCGATTTTCCTGGGATCCCATCATCAGATCCTGACTTTAGTGACAATGGAACCACCCCAGGACTATACTCTATCTAACACAAAAAGAATTTTGAAAATCGGTCCACAATGGGCGGAGTAATCACGTAATATACTCACAAAAAAAAACGGTAAAAACTATTAAACTTGGATCAAGAATGAAATTAAATATTAGGACCTATTACTATTCCAATACATTCTCTAATCTGAATATTTATGCCAATACTGAATAAATATTAAGACCTATTACGATACTAATACATTCCCTATTCCGAATATTTATGCCGGTACCTAATAAATATTAGGACCTATTACGAGTACTAAACTAATACATTCCCTATTCCGAATATTTTTGGTGGAACTGAATAAATATTAGGAACAGGTATTTGGATTAGGTGTTTGAAAATATTAGGAACAGGTGGATTAGGTACGGAAATTAGCTAATCCAGCCCATGTCTAGAATAAAGGAACTGTCTGATAGTAAATGAGAAGGAAAGAGAAAATGGAAGCGACCTTTACAAGGTTCCCAAAGCTACCAGCACTATAAAATTGAACTATTGAGACATTTAAGAGGAACCACTAAAGGTTGAGATAGGTATCTATGAAATATATTGCTGACGGCTCTCTATTTCTAGGCATAAAAATTATTGTCATAAAATCATATTCCATAATTTCGATTGAAATAATCGTCAAGACGCATAATAATCAGGAAGCAGAATGGTAATAAGCATAATATTGTGTGGCAGAAAATCATTTGTCATAAGTATTAAAACCCATAAACTCGAAACACAGAACAACTTGACGCATAATTTTTCAAAGCATAAATAATGTTTAGCATATTAATCACAACGAACAATACGATTACGCAGAATTTCGAAACTTGCGCGCAAGCATGCAGCAATGTATCATGCAGTATGCATGCAAGCATGCATACAACATGCAAGCAAGCATGCAACATGCAAGCAAACATGCAACGCGAGCTTATCGTCGCAGATTGGTTTTCGCTCACCACCTGCTCCTCAGCTCGCGGGCCGCCTCGCCCCTCCGCGCCTACGCGGGTTTGAATAACACTCTAGGGGTAGGACAAACAAGACTACGTGGAGTCGGTTTTGCAGCGATTCGTTTCTGTCATTAGTAGCATGAATGAATTACTTTTTCAAATAATAAATCAATATATATACTATGCAAAAGTTATATCAAATGAAAATATAGAAGATTCAAATATCATATTTGAATAAAATAATATATGAAATGTTATTATAAAAAGTTAAGTAAAACAGAGTAAACATTATATCCTTTAAAATAACATCATTTCTAATTATTAATAAATGTCCCAAAATATTAGAGATATAATTAATTATGACACTTAAATTATGGCAAAACATTTTAGGACTACCAATATTATGTCATAAGAAATTAGGGATTTCATTAATTATGCTTCATAAAATTATGCCTTTGGATAATTGTGCCTTATACAAATTATGCAATGAAATAATTATGTGACGTTAATGTTATGCTTTTCGATTATTATGCTTAGTGATTTATGCCAAGCGTCTTTATGACAAACAACATTATGCCTAATGAAAGGTCCCCATTGCTGACTGCTGCTGTAGCGCTGTGCCCCCGAACAAACAAGCTGGGCGGGATAGAGACAATTGTAACTGGGACCGATAATAACTATGAAAACACTGAAAAGTTAAAAATAATATAAGAATAGGTACAGACAACATCACACTTCTATATTGAAGTCGGTGCCAAATTTTAAGACTTTCTAGGAGATCATCGTTTGGCACCGACTTCAATATAGAAGTGTGATGTTGTCTGTACCTATTCTTATATTATTTTTAACTTTTCAGTGTTTTTGAAGTCGGTTTTTATTTTTTATCTTTTTAGTGAATTGAGAAAGCCTAATTAAATATCAGCTCACTGGAGGTGAGCTGTTATTAAATTAGGGTTTTAGGTTTTGCTCGGGTTTAAGGTTTCGCTCGATTTTCATGGGATCCCATCATCAGATCCTAACTTTGGTGTCCTTGGGACCACCCCAGCACTATACTCTATCGAATACAAGAAGAATTTTAAAAATCGGTACAGAATTGGCGGAGTAATCGCGTAACATACACACAAAACACGTTGGACATACCTAAAAATTTAAGGGTTTTCCTCGATTTTAATGGGATCCCATCATCAGATCCTAATATGTAATAATAAATACTCTATAATACAAAAAAATAATTTTGAAAATCGGTCCACAACTGGCGGCGTAATCCGGTAGTATACACACAAAAAAAACATACGCATCGAATTGAAAACCTCTTACTTTTTTGAAGTCGGTTAAAAAGTCACAAAATAGATGTTAAAAAGTCACAGTAAACAGTTTCACGTATGTTAAATTCTCTACCTCCTGAAATCAATATACAGAAACAATTGGTGTAGGTAAATCAAAGGTATAAGCGAAGGCAAATCCTTGGTCCACTCCGATGAGATGTGCTCCTGTCAATGTCACACTGACATTTGAGTCACGGTCCCCTATTAGGATTCGGATCAGAGCCTAGATAATGCGTGCAATGGACTCGCACGTATTGATATTCGTCTCAGCTTCGACAGGAAGGAAGTCAGAACATAATCAATAACACTTACCAACATTACAATGGAGGTATTGTATAATTACATGACTAGTGGACGTCTGTGACTCCGTCTGCGTATGTTATAAACCTGAACGGTTTATATTACCTCATTTTTTTAGGCCTCTGGGCTTCATCTCATCTGATGGTTAGTGATACGGCTGAAGGTGGGAACGAGCTTTACCGGAACTCCTTAACGACTTAGCAACCGGCTACCATACCTCTAATTGTCAGTACACACAACAATTGTTCAACAAAACTGTTATTACGGCGACAAATTAGATTCGACGTTTGTACAAGTAGCTAGCCAGGCGGGTTCAGAAGCCCATCACTGAACAAACCAAGCAGAGAAGCTTCTGTCCCATATGGAATTCAACACCGGAGCTAGCTAGGAGCAAGTACGACTAATTTATTAATATACACTCGGCGTCAAAATAATCGCACCTTTTAAAAATCTTGTTCAAAAATTCCTAAACTTATTTAGAGGATCTAATCGTAGAGACGCTCACGGTGCGTCTGCGAGCTGCCTGGAGCTGCTGTTGCAACTGAACAGCGTTTGAGAAGCGATTTCTCAAAGAGTACGACACAACGAACCGGTCGTCTCTTTCCGAAGTGCAGCGACGTCTACCGGACCCATGTCTCCGGATATAGCCACCGGTCTCTAAAAGGCACTTGTATACTCTTCGAACCGAAAAACGGCTCAGGTTCAGTTGCCGGGCGACATCACACTGCCGCATCCCTGATTGCAGTAGTGCAACCACTTGAGCGGCCTTATCAGCTGTGGCAGGCCCCCGTCACTCGCGCAATGTAGCGTTATAAATACCTACCGCTAAGTAGCGCGCCGGCGCGCCGACCGGCAGAGGGCCGCCGCCACCCGCCGCGCCGCACGCGAGACTATTATCGAATTTTGTATTTTTTTTGTATTTTTTTTTGTATTTTTTTTATTATTTTGTTTTTCTTTTCCTTTATTTTATTGCTTTTATGATTATTATATTAATTTGGTTTTTAATTTCTTTTAGTTTTTTATTAATTTATTTTTTTTATTTATAATTTTCTTTTCAGAACTAAAAACGGGATTTTTATACCTAAATCGAATAATTTTCCGAAAATTTTCAGTTAAATGTTGATGCGAAAAAAGTACACAATAATTTTAATTTAATAAACTTGATTAACAATACGGTGGTTAATTTATACTGTGAAGCTATTAAATTGGAGGTCGTTGTTAAAAGACAAATAAAAATTTTGATTTTTTTTCATAGTCGAAATTCGAAGTAGTTCGAACTAATTAGATAGTATATAATATAGTATATATAATTAGTATTCGTCGCCATAGTAACAATCTTCAGTCCTCAGTCTAGTTCCTCACTTGCTGAGGAGTTCAGGTTGAGCTCACTTTCATCTTAGACCTTTTCGTCACTTATCATCGGCTGAGATGAAAGCCAACAGCTTCTCTGTTGTTTGTATAAAAAAATAGGCAGCCGGCTTGATTGCCTACTTAGTTTTATAAAAAAATAATAGTCTCGATGAACCGGTTATTTGATTCCTAACAAAAAAAAATCCACCTTACTCCTATTTTTAAAAGATTGCCTATTTATCACAATTATTCATACGATTCAGGATATTTTCCATAGTAAAATAGAATAACCGTGAGTTCAAACATGAAAAAAAAACATCGATCATGTATTTTCATAATAATTCGTAATTTTTTAAATCGTTTGTAATTAATTGACAAATGAATAAAATCAATGAAGAAAAAATTTCGCCTCGGGTGGGATTGGTAATTTTTTAATAGTTTATATTTTTTATAATTTTTAAATGTATATATTAATGACGATATTCTCTTATTTTTTAACATATTGTCACACCGTTTTTTCTTAAAATTTCATAAAACACAAATTTTGCAAAAACACTTTGGTTTCACTGTGGTTTTAAAACAAATTTCACAACTAAAATCATAATTACAATAACTTTGTCAATTAATTTCACAATATCAATGTCAAGTGTCAACGTCAACGTCGTTTCACGTCACGTCAGTGACATTTGCAATTATCTTTGGTCATTATTCACTTTTTGCATAAACAAAATAAATCTCGCGTTTATCCTGGCCTTATTTACAAAGATAGTTTTTTTTCGCCCAAAATCCCGTGCTTCCATTTAGGTGGGTTGATTTTCTCAAAATTCGGAATTTGACATTTAGACCGTTTGTTTTGATCATTTGTAAAGACATACCTATCATAATAAAATACACTTAAAGCTACAGATCATATAATTATGGTTTCGTCGAATAGAATTTGGAAAGCATTCACAATTTGTTTATGGTTAATTTTTCATTACGTTTTGTTTTTCAACCAAACTTATAACTTTAGCTGGAAATACTTATTGCATATTGTAGAATTTCGAAAGATCCGTATGTTGACTTGACACATCTTGAAGCAAGTTAAGAGTCTTACGAGTGTTATGAAATGAATTTGGTTTTAGGAGAGGTTCCGTCGCCAATACGGCGCTTAACATTGAGCAAACGGACCTCGGCTCCGTCGCTTCCACATAAACGCAAATCTGTGCGCAAGTGGAGCGTTGGTACGTGAACGCGCCTAAGCTATGACATTATCCCTATGTGGTACTTAGTCTGTGAGACATCAACCGAAGGAATTTGTTATTGATTCGAAGATCATAAAGTATTATATTCATTTCTGCGAATAAAATCAATAGGTATTTCTCCCGTTTTCCGTGTGAATTTAATTTGAAAAGCGTGAAGTGAGACTTCAAAATTCAGTTCTTTTTGTTTTCAGCTTGAAGAGTAAAACTAAGGGAAAAATACTATATTAACTCGCCGGCACGCGATTCATTAAATTAAAGGGATTTATTGTATCAATAAGTGCAAAAAATCAATAAGGTATCTAATTAACTTATTATATTTCATGATTTAAAACAGATTTTGTTAATTTTATTTTTATTTGTGGGTAAATTGATTATTAAATCAAACATATTACATTTCCAAAATTCGCCTTTTTCATCCCCTATTTCATTAAAAAACCCTGATAGTAAACGGCATCTTAGTGGGATTAAGGCATATATTGAGTAACACTTGCGAATTTCATGTTAAATTCTAAATTTTCACAATATTAAGTTTCACATCCTTCTTTGGCAGATGACTCACAAATTAAGCTGTTTTCTTTTTATTAATAGCAATAATTATACACAAAATAGGTGCTCCCCCCTCCATATGTCCTTTTATTAACTAACCAATAAGAAACTGTGACAATTCATTGAAAATTGTGTTTGGAATTAACTTGCAATGTTTATTACATGAAATTCAAATGTATTGACTGGGATTCCTTCAGAACTCAGTGTTAGACCCACTGACCCTAAGATTATAGGCATATTTAATTATATTTTTAACATAACACTGTGCTATGAATCTCCAGGGCAGTTCCCGGAGGCCATAGGGCTCCGCTGCTTAGCATAACAAAATAACCTGATATCAAGGAGGAATTCTGTGGAATTACACCAGTAATAAACATATATACAGAAAGAATAAGTTAAGAAACAGGAATATTATATATCTGACCCGTGATCGCAGAAACTTAGCATCGAAGGTATGATCCACTAACAACCGTTCCGGGGAAGGCTACTAATTTAAAAAAAAAGAAACCTATAACTATTTGTTGGTGTACTTTATTGCCCCTCATTTTGTAGTTTTGTACCCAATTTGTACCTGATTTTTACCTGCCGAGATTGATCAAACAAACCTGAACCATCCTGCCCTTGGCTTGTATTAATTAAAAATTTAGTTAAGTGCTTTGCATTGAGGGATTTTGTTAACTTCAGTAACATTATGCATAAGTGAATTACAACCATGTACCTACCAGAATAAAGCTTTTCATTTTGTATCGGACTAAAGGAATAAGTTTGTTTTTTTTTCTTTAACTTTAAGATTTCCTTATATTTCTACAATTTAGCAAGAAAAAGCACTACAATATACTATTTATTTATGTTCTTTGTACAACCCTTAAGTTTTCGCTCGATGACGCAATCACGCGGTGTACGCGGGAATCTCGACTCTCGGCCCGCGTTCATAGAGACCTTTTCTTCTTGCAGCGACTTTTGTCTGTCGGTTTTGGCTATTATTATTACAACGATTCGAGCGTTTCTATGGGAGTGATGTATCTGTTACGTAGTAACTATTATCTAATCTGTGGCTGTGGTATCCATCTTCCAGGTGTTTTTTCTTTAGTAAAATGTACAGATGTGTCCTCTTCAACGGTTGAATAGCGAATGACCCACATTGACCCCGTGTTGACCCTTTTATACCCACAAAGGAAGCGAGACTAACGACTCTCCCGGGTAGCAAAATTTGCAAGAAATTTTTGTGACACTATATTTGTTGCTTTAGGTTTTATTTGATAATGAAAAGTAATGTTTTTTATTAAGTTCATTAAGTAACCTTTTAAATAAAATCATAATAAATGTGACTGCATCTGCATATCAAAAGTTAATGACATTTGAAAGTGATTTTCTTAGAGGTGCGATTTTTTTGACGCCGAGTGTAGTTCGCTTATGAGTGAAAGTATTCACCATCGCAGCCTATATATGTCCAACTACTGGACTTGGGCACAGGTTTTTCTACATAGAAGAATACATGAGGAGATATGGGCCGTAACACAACCACGCTGGCAAATGCGAATGACGGGTAGAAACAGTTAGAATAGCAACCGGGTTCGGGGATCAACAGCTTGACGTGCCTTCCGGAGCACAAAGGAAGTCGAGACCACAAAGTTTTGGTCACCCATCCAGGCTCCAACTACGGCGAAGATTGTTTTCAATGTCGAAACAAAAGCGTTCGCACCACTACGCCAACGGGCTTCAGTAAAAGCATTCTATCTTTGCAAAAACAAACAACATACGAGCTATAGTTGCTTAGCATCTTTAGCTGTAAACGTTATTAGACAACGCACTATTTAATGTTACCTCATTGACATGCAACTCTATGCATGCTGTCTGCCGAGAAGATCGCCCTCGTCCTGATTGAGACAGTTTTGAATAATTAACGTGTAACAGCTACGGTTACATCAAAATAAGGTCCGTGTTGAGTTTGATTTTTTTAAAGTTTATATAAGAGGAACAAGCATAAAAAGGAAGAATAAACTACAGGCTTATTAACCGTATTATTTACTTATATCAATTCTTCGGAAATGTCGAACCCTTTGAATTATGACTTGTAAGAAATCTTCATAGATCTCCTTGCTCAACAGACTCGTAAACTATAAAGGTACATTTTAATTTAATTATTTTTCAATACTTTAGGTGACCTTAACAAAGCATTATGAATGCTGAAATAGATTCGTTCGATTTATAACAATAGGCTGATTTATAACAATGAGCTGAATTGTTAGAATTTGTAAAAACGAATAAACACAGTTTTATAATGGCTAATTTAAAATGAAACAAATGACTCATAGGGTGAATAATACTTCTAACTTTTAAAAATCTTGTTTTGTTGCCATTTTTGATTCGATTTGGTTGTATTCTATACAAGTATTATTAACTATTAAGGTTGCGTTCCAAAACGGATAAGTTCCGCTCGGTAAACAGAATTGTCTTAATCCCAGTTCCAAAACTCCTCGGATGTGGATTATTATCGAGGTGTTTTGGAACTACTTTGCCGAGTCAATTAGATCCTGGAAAGAGCGATTTATTTATCTTATAATTATTCTGTCATGGCTGTAACTGACAGTAGTGACAGTTGATATTAACTTGACGCGGTAAATTGTGGAAAATACAAAAGAATTATTGTACTTAATTGCAATTAACTCGAAATCCAGAAAGATGATAGCGACAGCAAGTGATCATTGAACATATACTCTCTACCGAGAGATAGCGACATAAATGAGAGAGAGGTAATCCACAGATAATGCGTTCCGCGACGCTAGGTCAGAATTCTTCGCGAAATCACTTTTTACCCCGTTCCAAAACCGATTTTCAATCGGTTAACTTTTTTAACCGACAAAGGAAATTGTGTTTCGGAACGCAACCTAGGTGTGTTCTGCCAAGTCAACGATTGCTCTATCCGAAATGCCAGGGAAAATATAACAGAAGAAGATCGTTAAACATCAAATGATTAGATTTAAAAATAGAACAAGATATGGCCAAATATGCAACAGCACTGCGCCAGTACAATTGTTGACAGGTAAGAGCCTGAAATATCCAGTCAAAAAGAAAATGTCTAAGGGATAATTATGCTGGATTTCGCTGGTGAGAGTCGACGACGAGCTCAAGTCCTCGATTATTTATGACCAATACGATTCATAGTAGACCCCCAGCGGCACAATTTGCTTATTTAATTGCGATGATTAAAAAGTGGGCGCCATTAAAATCTGTCCTACCACCATTGGAGGGCTTTACTGCTCGCGAATTTGCAACTTTGGCCTTCTTGTTCGAACTCGACGGGTACAAGTTTGGGACCGGATTCGAAAACGCGTCGAGCGAGTCGAGATCAGGTCCATAGCTACGGAACCCGATCGCCAGCCAACGGAATCTGTAGCAGCCTTGACGTCATTCTCATTGGTCATCCAGCCTAGTGGGTATTCCCGGCAACCATTTTATCTTAGCTGCCAGCCGATGACGGAAATGCAGTAGATATGAAGAAACTAGCTGTGAGCCTGTGACCACGAACTTGCGTTTCGCTACAATAATTGCGTAGTTAACAATAATAATTATTATATTTATATTATTAAATAATAATTGTATAATGATATAGTATAAAGTAGATTTAGGTGTGTAGTGTAGATTTAGGTCAAGAAAGGTGATGGATGAATGAAAGAAAAAGTATGCGAGAACTGGTATGAAAGGATTTAGTAAATAAAGACTCTGATTATGTCAGAGGAGTAGTGGAAAAAAAATAATAGTATGTAATTAGTTATTTTCATACCTCGAGGTGATAACGGCTTATCACCTAGGGGTATAAAATAACCTACGACCTATTCACAGACCTACCATATTCACACAAAAAATTTCTTAAAAATCGGTCAAACCGTTTCGCAGAAGTTCGACAACAAACACTGTAACACGAGATTGATTGATATATTAGAAGATTGCTTGAGATGACTAACGTGAGAAAATTGCAGTTCTTACTTCCATCATGATGCTTTCATCATCATCATCATGTCCAGCAGACGATCACGATGACACGGGATGAGACGGGATGTAGCGAGAACACCATTGAAACATTAATTAGTTAATGCTGGTAAATGTTCTTAGAACGGTGTTCCTTTACTGATAAGTAAAGGGTACACCTACCACATTTGCTCTCTGCACCACCTGAAGGTTGACTGACAGAGAATGCCTTGAGCATTAAGTCCGCCATTGTACACCAATGTACATAAAGAATGAATAAATAAATAAGTTATGTCAAATAAATAATTATGCTCACGACAAGCTTTGTTGAAATATGTTATAAAAATGTTTTCTAAAATACAGCTAGTACTATGAATTAGAATCTAATTGAACCATGTAACATTTGTTTTAACTGAAATATTTCAGATAAAAAATGTTACATAGTTTTTAGACAGGATTAACATAAATCCAAACATATTTTTTGGTTTTAAATCTGCTTTTAAAACTACTTCGGTTAAAATTTAGTGGAATATTAAAAATCTAAAATTTTGCAAAGGCAAATGCTATGGATTGTGATGTCTTTCGCCGGGTGAGTGAACGAATAACGATATAATATTACGTGAGTCAGAGCCGCAAGTCACGAAATTTTAAAAAACGACATCATTTAAAGTTCCTTTTATAACCGACTTCAAAAAAGGAGGAGGTTCTCAATTCGATGCGTATATTTTTTTTTTGTGTGTATGTTACGCGATTACGCAGCCAGTTGTGGACCGATTTTCAAAATTCTTTTTGTATTCGATAGAGTATACTCCAAGGGTGATCCCATGGTCACCAAAGTCAGCATCTGATGATGGAATCCCATGAAAATCGAGGAAAACCCTTAAATATTAAGGTGTTTCCAACGTGTTTTGTGTGTATGTTACGCGATTACTCCGCCAATTGTGAACCGATTTTCAAAATTCTTTTTGTATTCGATAGAGTATACTTCTAGGGTGGTCACAAGGTCACCGAAGTCAGGATCTGATGATGGGATCCCATGAAAATTGAGGGAAACACTAATTAATTAGGGTATTAAATTAGGGTTTCTTTCATTATAAAGATTTCATTCACTAAAAAGTTAAATATAAAAAATATTTTACAAAAAATAAAAACCGACTTCAAAAACACTGAAAAGTTAAAAATAATATAAGAATAGGTACAGACAAGATCACACTTCTATTATGAAGTCGGTGCCAAATTTTAAGACTTTCTAGGAGATCATCGTTTGGCACCGACTTCAATATAGAAGTGTGATCTTGTCTGTACCTATTCTTATATTATTTTTAACTTTTCAGTGTTTTTAAGTCGGTTTTTATTTTTTGTAAAATAATTTTTTTTTGTCAACCATTTACAATGTCTGTCAAGTTTCCATTGCTGTGTCATCATCCCAGCTCATATACGTCCCCACCGAGGGGCTCGAGCCTACCCTATGTTAGGGTGATTAGGCTGTGTAGAATCGTAAAAATACATTGTCTGTATTTATAAAAGATTTTGGTGAGTGATTGATTAAGGTATCAACGTAGTGCCTAAACTACTGGAGCTAGAAGCAGAAAAATCTGCACAGGAGTTCGTTGGCTCATGTAGGCGTCCGCTAACGTAAAATTTTACAAAATTCACACTGGAAGTTGAGAAATACCCATCAAATAAAAAAAAATTGGAAACTACAGTGCTGAGCTTTATTAAAGCGCTAAGTATTATAGTTCACAGGCACAGCTAGTGTATTATTATAAATAGGTAAACTATAACAATATACGCTATTATTATACTGTATGTTTGTAACGAATATACTCAAAAACTACTGGACCCATTTCAAAAATTCTTTCACTGATTAACATAGGTTACACTACAATAGTAATGACAGGCTTCCCGCACTTGTAGCGAAAATAACTATTTCCTACGGGAAAATATAAAATGCCCACGAGAAAATAAAAACCACTCGGGCGATGCTGCGTAAAGTAAAGCTATATAATGTACGTAATGTAGATATTAAATATATTTTGTAAACATTTCTCGATTTTAAACGTTCATCGGAAGGTGTTTTGGCTTTTTGATACCTCATTTTGAACCTCTGGGCTACAGCAGAATACCAGTGATTTGCTCATCTGCATGAGCAAATCGTATGCTGAGCTGTGAGCCCTTTTGCACCACTCCAGCACACAGCGGTCGTACAACACAGTACATGCGTTTATAAATGCATATTTATACATTGTTCCATTGCTTGTATTGTTGTATTGTGAAAGTTTTTGTTTTTGTTTGTTGTATTTATTCGTGTGTTGTAGTGTGCAAATAAAAATGTATCTATCTATCTATCTATCTATATATTATAAACAGGCAACAGATAATATAAGACAGTAATACACTGCGCCGCAGAGAAAACAGGTCAGCAACAAAAACCTCTGCATCTTCTTAAATAAATTATTCATTCCCGGTATTTAATATAATCACCAAAAAGAAATAATACAGTAATATAAAGCTGCCTCTAATATTTAAAAAATTGGAGATATTTTGTTAGTGACACGTTTTCTTCGCGGCCCAATGCAGATGTGACTTAAGAGGACTGTGGAGTGCCAAAACATGGCTCGAGTATGCATTTTTTAAAAAAATGCAATTTGTTGCAAACCGCTTAGAGTTGAAAATCCGAGGCATGTGCCGACATTTCTTATTGAAATATTGTTTCGGGCGATAACGGTTTTACCCACCTAAACCTTTACAAAATTAGACATTCTTGATCTCATTAGATGCAGTATACCATAATCTATGTTTGTACGTTTTGCTTTGTTTAAAAATATAAAATGCTCGATGTGTAGTTTTAAGTGTAAAACATAGATATTTTGATGCTAATAATTTATATTCTGAGGAATATTTCTTCAAAATCAAAACGTACAAACCTAGATCTTCATTATATCTACATTTCCAAAAATTATGAAAATTGGACTATGTGAAGCGTTATCGCTTTTTGTATGAAAATTTACAGCTTCACAATCCTCTTAATATCATTAAAATATAAAAAACCGGCCAAGCGCGAGTCGGACTCGCCCATGAAGGGTTCCGTAGGATTTATGACGTATTAAAAAAACTACTTACTAGATCTCGTTCAAACCAATTTTCGGTGGAAGTTTGCATGGTAATGTACTCGTACATCATATATTTTTTTAGTTTTATCATTCTCTTATTTTAGAAGTTACAGGGGGGGACGGGGACACATTTTACCACTTTGGACGTGTCTCTCGCGCAAACTATTCAGTTTAGAAAAAAATGATATTAGAAACCTCAATATGATTTTTGAAGACCTATCCATAGATACCCCACACGTATGGGTTTGATGAAAAAAAATTGAGTTTCAGTTCTATGTATGGGGAACCCACAAAATTTATTGCTTTTTTCTATTTTTGTGTGAAAATCTTAATGCGGTTCACAGAACACATCTACTTACTAAGTTTCAACAGTGCAGTTCTTATAGTTTCGGAGAAAAGTGGCTCCAGTAAAAGGCGCGACGGAGTGGTCAGGTAGGCAGCAGGCCCACGTAGCAGGCGCGGTGGAGACGCGTGAAGGAACCGGCACGAAGTTATATGATCACGAAGGCCTGGCGGTGCTGGTTTGGTTCCAAGCCGGTGTAAGGAGCTTAGCTACTCCTTAGCCGTTTGTGTTCAATACCAGAGCTGGTAGTAGACTGGCTTCCTAATGACCCTGGTCCGCTTTTATACTGGCCATAACAATAGACAACTACATAGCTGTCAAGCGAAAGATTTTTGAAAAATAACATAATTATATGACATTTGTCAGTCACGTAGGCATTGAGCTACAATATTGTGATCAAATGTCGGACGCTAACAATTATAATAAGAAAATACAGAAAAATACAATAAAGGACTAATAAATATTACAAATATTTATCGCGTGTGAATAATAGCGTTATACAAAGTGAAGTTCAAATAAATAATCAGTTAGTGCTTTACAAACATTCGTGAATCAATAAGTGTTACAAGAATTTGTGTATATTTACAAGATCGACATGTGAAAAGACAAGGTAATAATATTATACTTTCATACCTAGTTACAATAAAGAATTAGTAGACTTAAATGTAGTTAGTGTAGAGTATGATAGTTTTGTCTTTTTATTTACATTTATGCAGTGAACATTTTATTCGTAAGTCTCGCGACTTTCCGTCAGCGCGAAGCAACCTGACATTACATGTCGAATATGTAAATATGCACCAATTCTTGTAACACTTATTGATTCACGAATGTTTGTAAAGCACTAACTGATATTTATTTGAACTTCACTTTGTATAACGCTATTATTCACACGCGATAAATATTTGTAATATTTATTAGTCCTTTATTGTATTTTTATGTATTTTCTTATTATAATTGTTAGCGTCCGACATTTGATCAATATTGTAGCTCAATGCCTACGTGACTGACAAATGTCATATAATTATGTTATATTTCAAAAATCTTTCGCTTGACAGCTATGTAGTTGTCTATTGTTATAGCCAGTATAAAAGCGGACCAGGGTCATTAGGAAGCCAGTCTACTACCAGCTCTGGTATTGAACACAAACGGCTAAGGAGTAGCTAAGCTCCTTACACCGGCTTGGAACCAAACCAGCACCGCCAGGCCTTCGTGATCATATCACTTCGTGCCGGTTCCTTCACGCGTCTCCACCGCGCCTGCTACGTGGGCCTGCTGCCTACCTGACCACTCCGTCGCGCCTTCTACTGGTCCCTGCTACCGCCTATCCTGAGGAGCGCCGTTGGGGGTGCTCTGGCCCTCCTACCTGCATAACGCTGCCGCCGGGTGTTCCTGAGCCGTCTGCCTATTGCGTGCCGTTGGGACGCTCCTATGCTGACTACCTGACCTGCGCAACCTATCCTGCCTGCTGCGTTGCCGTGCCTACTCCTGCTCCGGCTAACCGGCGGAGCTGCTACTCGTCTCGCGTCCTACCCTGGCCAGGCTAGACCTTTCTACATTACGTTGTACATAGTTATTGTTATTTAGGTTAAGTTAGTTAAGTAAGATCGGCCGTGCCCTCCTAATCTATATCCTCCCTTGATCTCTATTGTGTTCTTTGTAAATATACCGTGTTTATTTTAATACCTTGTTTTCTTTCTAGCTTCTTCCACCCTTTTTTTGTACGAAGCCTTCCGCTTCGCGACAGACATACGGATGGACAGACAGACAGACAGACAGACAGACATGACGAATATAAAGGGTTCCTTTTTTTGCCGTTTGGCTACGGAACCCTAAAAACGAGAGTTTTTGGACATATCTTTATCATATTTATACGCCTGTTAAACAATAGAACGCGTTGACATGATCTTATCGAAGATTTAAAAATATTTTTAGACAACGATGATTGCATCACATTAAATATACATAAAATGTCATGTATAGGAAGCGTTTAACTGATAAAAAATGTATTTCCTTTATAATTACCATAGATCACGGGCAATCATTACCAAAGCAGATCGCGGAAAGGATATTATATCGAGTTCTACGCTACGAGCTACGGACGAGATACGATCAAAACTAAATAGTATTATAAATGCGTGAGTAACCTTGTATGTAAAGTCATTATTTAATGTAATTTGGCATTGTCGAGCAAGTGGTGTGAAAAATATATTATACCGCGAAAAAAAGTAGAAAGAAAATCCTAAGTAGATTTATTACTCTATGATTCTGTTAGAGTAATAAATCTACATATTTAGGATTTTCTTTCTACTTTTTTCCCTGTATAATATATTTTTCACACCACTTGCTCGACAATGCCAAATTACATATCATGCAAACCTTACGTAAAGCAAGTCATTAAAGCCCTTGGCTTTAGCCGGGGTGTAATGTTGGACTGAATCTCATTATTAACCGCTGGGTTATAATATTTTTACTTTACATAGTTCTTATTGCAATGGCCTTAAAGTCTAATTTCGTATTAATAGATGAACTAATACTCGAAGGCCGGGGCCGGCGCCGCGTCGAACGTAATTTGAAAATCGAACTTTTTCTAAAATCGAGCTGGCCACGGCAAGCTAAATGGAACACATTTGAAATTAAACAAAAGCTGCGAGTATTGTAAGACGCTGCAATATTATACGTAATAACTGCAAAGATTTTATAAAAATATATCAAAATAGAAGAAAAGTTCTGTTAAAATATAGAGTGACGAAACGCTGTTTTTAGTAGCCTTGCTTTTTTATTGTCTCGCAAAAGGTGAGAAAAGTAGAGTACACTCCTCGGGGATAAAGCTTTTTTTCTTGTCTTGTGCGCGCTTCTCTCGTTGAGAGTTCGCAAACTCTACCAATTAAAAAGAGGCTAAGTTTCTTAATTTAACAACGACACATTTCTAAATTTCAAATAAATAAATAAATTGTTATACCCTGATTAAGATTCTCTGCTCTCACTCTAGGAGAAGAGAGAGGATTAGAGTTCCAAGAATACTACTTTATTTTATACTCCTTGGTTATCTGAAGATTCTGAAGCCTAATTATAACAAACAAACAAAGTCAAAAAGACAGGGCGGTTCTTGGCCTTTGCCCCACCTGATTTTGATTTCTAAAATATCAAATTGAAAGAAATACGTAAGTATTATTTATATGCAAATGTGTAAAACATTATGCAAACAATGCCGTGAGTTACATTTACACTTATATCATTAGATATAATAGTAGTTAAAAAAACATCATGGTAATGTCTATTAAATTGAAATTAAATAAAAACATTAACTACCTACACGCGTGATGAAGATGCTAAACAATGACAAATTAATTGAAATAAATTTATCTTTATACTACGTCTCGTAAGTATGAAGCGTGAATAATTGAAAACGTTAAAATAAGTAATCAAGATGATACTGCGGCTCGGAATCCTGCAATCTTTTTCGTGTCATGCGTGTTTTTTGTAAACCTTCGAGATCGCTTTATTTTTTGAAATAAAAAGTTATATTTAGTGATTTTCTAAGGCGCCATATGAGGTCAATCACTGAAAAGCTCCCCAACAGAATATATCTCAAAAACATTTTCATGTAAAATCGCACTGTCAAAAAGTTATCAGATCTCATGAAGAGCCAAGAGCTCTAACTTCACAAACTGTAGCATCATCACATTACCACAGCTCATATACGTCCCCACCGAGGGGCTCGAGCCTATCCTTTTTTCCGGGGGGAAATGCGCAAGCGCACCGTACCCGCCGTTGGCTAGACGGCGGGCGTGTGTGGGGCTGGCCCGGTAGAGTTCCACGCCGACCCACTAAAAACCCCCGGTGTTCTCCTTGCCCTTATGGGCGCGCATGGTAAGGTCCACACTGCGACTACCACTACCAGCGCGCCCGGGCAAGCCAGACCAAGTTGGTCGGGCTATCGCCAAGGGGGGATTTCCCAAGAACACCAGGGCAATTCCCAGACGGAGGGCCTTACGGTGGCGTGCACGGGGCCAACCGTGCACGCAGGCCTCCACGGCAGGATTATTTAGACGGGCATTGCTTGCGCGAATGCCCGCTTTCGCCTGCCTATCCGTCTGCGGCGGAGGGGAGCGGATTGGGGATTTTCCTCCCGCTCCCTCACCGCAGCCTTTATCTGCGAGATCACTTCTTCGCAGAAGGAGACAACAGCCTCCCATTCTGCCTCGCCGCGGAGCATGGCCACAACCATGCTCAGCAGTAAGAGGTCTCCGCCTCCCAGCGCAACGTTAAGTACGCTGCGCTGGGCTAAGGTATGCTCGGCAGTGTCGTCAGGGGCGTCGCAGTGGTGACACCGCGGCGTTTCCTCCCGACGCGCGACCCGGTGCAGGCAGTGACTGAAGCAGCCTTGCCTGGTCAGTACCTGCACCATGCGGAACGTGAGGCTGCCCTGCTGGCGCCCAACCCACTCCTCCAACACCGGACGGATCGCGTCGAGGCTTGAGCCTACCCTATGATAGGGTGTTTAGGCCTTAGTCAACTATGCTGGCCCAGGGCGGATTGGTCGAACATTGTCAAATAAGTAGCCAGTTTAAGCGTAGCCGATGCTCGGGTAACTAATGTACACTCCCGGACACCTAAATCAAACATTAACAAAGTATTTGTACAACCAAAAACTTTTTATGGAATTTCGTAACTGACATAATTAATGTTCAATCTGATGCTGATTATGAATATGCCAGCTATAAAATTGCATAAAACTTTTTGTTCGACCAAACATTTTAAAAGTTATGGACGATATAATCCAAAAGTGCAAGGCGGCTCGGTTTAGGTATCCAGGAGAGCAGTTATTAAGAAGCCGCTCTTGTTTATTGATTAGATCTGAATTCAGGTCGAGATAACACACATAACCATAGTCAATGACAGGAAAGATCAAGGTCGGGTGAACAAGCTTTCTTAATGTCAGAAGACAGAAAGTTCTTTAGCCAGTACAGAGACCGTATCACTTTTTTTATTGCAACTTAGTTGGCAAACAAGCAAACTACCCACGTGATGGTAAGTGGTAACAGTCATCTATAATACTTGTGGCTCTTGTGAGATTCGCAGCGAAACTGCAACCCCCACAAGAACCAGTGCACGTCGCCAACTTGTGACATCAGATTTAAAGTCACGGTACCCAGTAATTTCACTGCCATATCTTAAGATTCAAACCGGAACACAGCAATTGTTAGATGGACCCAATGGAGGCAATATATTTTTTTTATTTATTATTTAGTTTGTCAACATTTACTACAACAGGTGAAAATAATAAATAGTATTGAAAGCTCAGTTATAAAAGCTAAATACCATAACCCTACCATAACCACTTACAGACAAACACGACGTTGGCATTAAGTTTGAGCTTAACCAAAGCAAAATAAATTGGTTTAAAAAGACTAATTTACATATTCACGTATGTGTTAAATGAAAATCTTATAAATCTAACAGTCATTTTCGAATAGCGGAAATATTATCACATAATATATCAAATTGCGTCGGTGGCGCTGTGGATTCGGCACTTGCCTTCCAATCGGGAGGTCCGGGTTCGAGACCGCCATGTACCACTGTGTTTTTCGTTTTCGAATTTCATATGTACATTTGTCTGACGCTCCTACGGTGAAGGAAAACATCGTGAGGAAACCTGCATACATCTGCGAAGAAATTCAATGGTGTATGTGAAGTCGACCAATCCGCATTGGGCCAGCGTGGTTGACTAAGGCCTAATCACCCTAACATAGGGTAGGCTCGAGCCCCTCGGTGGGGACGTATATGAGCTGTGATGATGATATCAAATTGATAACGGTACCTGCTACAAAGACCTGAAAGACGAGGCATTGGGAAGTTCCGACCAAACTTGGTTTTGCTGAACGGTGGTTGAAATATTTTTTAATTTTATGGTGGGGGTATTGTGGGCAATCTATGTGGTTTTAATAATAATAATAATAATACTTTATTTGACCATACATAAAACCACAAGAAAAAAAACGAAAAAGAAATACAAACAATCCTTAAAACAAGTTACATTTGTCTATATAGGTACTTTATAACTGGTCAAATAGGACCTGCTCTCAGCTATTGCTTATGTGGTGTATGCCACAGAAGCGCTGGTATTATGAGAAGCCCTGAGTATGAATGAAGCTTATGTAAAAATGTTATATCCCACATATCCCTTCGTTTTTCTATAGTCTGTCCGTGTAAAAGCTGCATTTTAGCCGCGTCTTGAAAAAAAAGACAAGTGATCGTCTAAAACACGCAGGTTATACAACATGTTGGTAGGGGAAAGTGGAAATAAAAAATTGCTTTAAGGCGCATAGTGCTCCCAATGACCTTGCGTCGATCGTCCCGCACTGATTACATAGGAGTGAGTGAGTGAGTGAGAGTGAGGGGAATATTTAAGCAAACCTTTACGCGTAAGATGAATTATTTCAATTAAATATTAATGAAGGTGAATATTGAGCTAGAATATTGTTCACTTTATTTATTGTAATCGAAAGTATATGATTTAACCTAATTTTTACGACGCGATTAGGTTTAAAGTTTTAAAATCGAGGCATGTTTGGGTCACATTTTAGCCAAGATTTAATAAATTTATCAAAAAATTAAAAAGACCATCCTCTAAAGAATGCGTTGAATAAAAACATATCTTTTTTAAAGATTTTTTCATTCAATATTTATGAAGAGAACCGGTTTTTTCTGCAGTGATTTTTTTTATGATTGACCCTACTAAGCGCCTTTTAAACAGTCTTTCGCGAACAAACTCGCGGGGTCATCCACGCCGCCCAATACGCGCGCTACGCACACGCACACCTGACACAGCCCGTCCTCTCCGCGCTTCCTCAACGCGCTACGTGACAGTTCAAATGTTCGTAAACTTGAACTTGTTTCGAGTCGACCAAGGCGAGACGCCACGGCAGCTTTGCGAAACGACTACATTAGCTGGTCTCCTTTCAAGGGGCATAATTATTAATTAGGCACCCGGCCGAGCAAGCCCCCTAAAGCCAAGTTCACATCGGTGCTCGGTAACTGAGTTTTTTTTTGCTATTGATGTTGCCAAAGCCGAGAATGAAGTTACTCAGGAGTACTGGCATAATAATAATAATAATAATGCAATTGTGAAATAGTTCATTGATAAAAAAATGTATAATATTATCAAGATATATATTTAAATTTTTAATTTAGAATACATAGCTAAATTGATTGAGTTGCGCAACTCACCTTAGACTAGGAGTAAAAAGTAGTCGTAAGTCTTAATATAATAATTAATAATTTAAAATAGATCAAAACAATAAGATTACATGAAAAGAGCACGGACCACGAGTCTGTGGAGTGTTAATTTAGTAAATAATAATAATTAAAAAGTTGAGAATAAAACAAGTTCCTTACATTGACACAAACAATAATAGGTTGAGGGAAGTCAAGGCGTGAAAAGAGACTCTTTGTTAAGTTAATGGAAATTTTATGGCGGCTACGTTGCACCTATCAAAAATTATATTAACCATAAGGTCAATAAATAACAATCAGGATTTAATGGCATATTTATAGACTTATCTAATTTCACAAACTATTAAAACGTTTTGTGTCGTAACTGTAATCATTTTTCTATTTTATTGATTTTAATTTCAAAAAATAATAAAGAAACAATAAAAGTGAAGCGTAATTCACACAGGCTAACATTTCAGAGCACTTTGTGCAAACTGTGAATTTATTTGCGTAATTTATAAAAGTTGACCAAATTGTGCAATACTTGAACAAATCCAATATACTCACTGAATGAAAAATTTGGAAAAATACAAAAATGTATAACTATATATCTTTTTTGTCAAAATAGCTAATATGGAAGCTTCTTCATATAATAATGGAAGCTTCTCGTAAAATATTATTTTACTTATTTTTTGAACGATCTCCACTTTTCTGGTCTGGGTGTAAACGCAGCTTTATTCTGAACTTGTTTCAAGTTTACCAGCCGAGATTGCAACTTTACCAATTATTACATTTTATTTTGCTTTTTTTTTCATCAAAAGACATATGAATAGTTCCGGTTTATTGTACTGAACCTACTTGTGGAAACCTACCAACATAGTCACAAAGTCAATTTTTCAATGTAATTTATTTTATTAGTTTCCAAGATTTCCCTTTTTTAAATAAGCAACAATTTCAGTAAATGAATTACAATACACTGGATTTGCAAGTTCAGTTAAAAGAAACTTTTGCGCCACAAAAGAAGGAAAGACAAATACAAATATAAATATTTTATTTGCTTAAAACAGACCCACTTGGAACAAATTCTTGGCGTACATAGGAACATTAATTTGTAGTGTTAATATTTTATTTATATCTTACGGACAGGTTCGGAGACAATGTATAAAACAACAAATACACGAGATCAATAAATTATACCTTTATTGCTACTGAAACCTATCAAATTAACTGTACTCAAGAATCGATAAGCTCTTTGTGGTAATAAAAAATCAATAAATATAATTTTAAGTGGTAAAAAGTACCTACTTAAAAATAAGGATTGTATACATATGGATGATGAGTGCGATAAAATACTGGAGATTTTGACTTAGTCTTCAAAGTAGAATAAAGAAGTTTGTCTTAAAACTATTTCGCTTTTACAAGAGAAAAGCCTTAATACAACGTCCAAATTACTTAAGAAGACCTAGGTCTTTAACCAGTTTAAACTTGTTTGTACTTATGCTAAGCAACCAGTCACAGCCATTTTTTAGCAGATTAACGTATCGAGTATTAAGAATTACTTAATATTCGATACGATAATCTGCTACACATATCAATTTAGCGAAACTAACGTTGTAAACGATGACCGCGTAAGTCCGATACTGACATTTAAAATAAGTTTAAATCCACCACATCTGTGCATTCTACATTTCTTAATGATCTGGTTTTCAAAAATTATATATAAATTACACCTGGTAGGTATTATGTTGGGTGTTATATGTGATGTAAATAAATGTTACATCTATCTTCGTAGTCTTCGAACTGTCACGTCCTTCATTTGAACTTCGACTCTACTTAAATCTGACTTTGTGTTTCACCATACAAAATGTCACAAATTTATTATGGTTATGGGCAAGCTTTTCTGAGTAACAGGTTCACAATAAAATATATCGATCATTTCCTTCTATGGTAAACAAGTTTTGCTAAGGACTCCGTATTATTATAAGCATACAACATTATTTATTATGCATATTTGTGTGACATTAATTTTCTTCAACACTGCGAACGACAAACCGGCTTTTTGTAAAGACACATGAGTTCCGATGGTTTACAGAGTTAGCAGAGCTAACTCTTTAAACTCGTAATCAGAATACAGTTTCAACTCATCTCATGTATTTAATCTGCTTTAATAAAACAGGCGGTTACTGAAGACTCAATGGATTTTCTAAACAGCAACCACCAAGTTTCTGCTCGCTCTTATTGGAGTGGTAAGGAAGAAAGAAGAAAGAAAGTTTATTGACTTTTTGTGTGAGTCAGACATAAAACAAAACAGAATAGGATAATGAGGCCAAAAGGTTCAGGCTCAGCTCAAAACTTTTGTTACATCACTGTAACAAAAGCGCTGGTATTCAACCGGAACCAGTTTATTTGTTTTTATTTTATTTATTTGGGATAACAAACAGTTGCTACAATACGTAATATTTACACCGTCCTTAAAACTAGGTTAATCATTGTGCAACCAACACCGCTATCCACAGGTTAGTTTGATAGAAGTATTACTCGACAATAGAAATTGTAGCTTAAACATACAAAACAGCTAAAACAAAAAAAAATTGTAGCTTAAGAATAAATACGCAGATTAATATTCCGTTACTCAATAGACTATTTAGGTAGATAAAGTTTTCAATGTTTCGCAGACTATTTTTTTAAATTTCAGTTCCGATAATGCAAAAATGTCTAAATTTGAAAAGTCAATGTTAAATATGTTAGTGAGGCGACAAAGCGGTGCACGCTCTCCAGCATGAGTCCTACATACTGGAACATAAAACAATCTGGGAACACACACAGCCCGCCGGTGAACACTCCGAGGCACCAGGTAACATAGTTTGTTGGGCAGCTCAGTGCAATCAAATGCATTGTTACAAATTTTGTATAAGGTCATAATACTAAGGAGCTTTCGCCTGCAGTCCAAACTCATAACATTGAATTCAGTTAACAGCTGTGCATATGATTGCCTCTGTCGATGGCATCTATAGAAAATATTTCGCAAAAATTTACGTTGTATCCTCTCCAGTGATTCGGTGTATTTGTTAAATATGTTGTGGACAAGAACAAACAAAAAACAAAAACATTATACAGTGCAACTTATACAACAACGTAAGCATTTCGCTTCATTTCATTACACACGAAAAAGTATATTTTAATCTCACTTAAAAATAGATTTTTTTATCCAATGGGCCCATTTCACATTGTACAAGCTATATCCGTCGGTAAGTAACAATAGTTAAATATATATACTAACTGTGCTCGCGAACTACGTTTCGCCATAATAATTGTGAAAATTCAGAGAGCCACTTTTACCACCTAGAGGTATAAAAAATAGCCTACGACCTTTTTTCAGACCTACCAAATATAAACAAAAAAAATTCATTAAAATCGGTCAAGCCGTTTCGGAGGAGTTCGATAACAAACAGTGTGACACAAGATTTTTATACCGGGTGTAACGGAATACTGAAATAATATTTAAGGTTGTTGATTAACAAAAAACATGTTTTATGACTATTCTTTGTATTTTTATTATATTCCTACTTTTGATTTAATACGCATAACAGTTAAACGTAATAAATCGAAAGTAGGCATATAATAAAAATACAAAGAATAGTCATAAAACATTTTTTTTGTAAATCAACAACCTTAAAAATTATTGCGGTATTCCGTTACACCCGGTATATTAGTCTAAGCTGTGTATCACTTTAATCGGTGTTTTATAATAGAAAATAGGTATTGCAAATGTACCTACAAGTAAACCATCAAGTGAGTTGTGTCTGTTGCATAAAAAAAACGCCTCGCTACACAGCACTCCAGCTATCAGAAATTCGTTCAAGCTAAAAATACCAAACACACGAAATATTTTTTTTATTTTAATCGCAGGCCTGGAGATTAGATTAGGGTCCTTGTAGTGGTTGTAGATTTGGAGCAGAGAGAGGCATCTTCTCCGGACGGTAAAAGGTGAAGACGTAGCTCTCCCAACCATCATCAGATAGATGCTGGCCCACAGACGATCGTGGCAGACGATGGTCAACTTCTCGGCCGGCCGAAGAAGCCCTCGAAGGAAGATCCCCTCGCAGATGCGAGAGAGAAGGCGTCGGGAGACAGGTTGACGAAGAACGTAGTTGACCGATTTTTATGATTTTTTTGTGTATATTCGGTAGGTCTAAGAATAGGCCGTAGGTAATCTATTTTCAATAAAGGGTAAAGTATTATAGCGAAACTTAGTTGGCGGGCACAGCTAGTATGTATAAAATAAAAAAAGTATTTTTTAACAAGCTTTTATTATTGCATTGTCACGCGATATGTCTACATATGCATGCAAATGTTCAGCTCAATCGGAGACCGGGAAATGGGTGAAATTTAAACTGGCAAGATTTCATTGCAGACACCGGACATTGAAAGTAAATAAAAGCTTGTAATAATATAATAGCTTTCCGTTCGCAGCTTCGCCCGCGTTATCTTCGTTTTATACCCGTGGGAATTCCACATTAAAATGAAAATTGTAGGAAAATATTCTATAGCCTATGTTACTCAGTGATATTGTAGCATTCAAATCGGTCCAGTAGTTTCGGAGGCTATTTATTCAATACAAAAGTACAAATCTTTCCTCTTTATAATATTAGTATGGATAGACGAATTTCTATGAATTATAAATTGTTGGCGGAAATCATTTATTCGTGCACTTCTCCGAATCCGGGTGAGCATTAATCCATTTCTATGAGAATTAACCCCACCTATTGTACTATTTTCACTTGGTATAATTTATTTATTTATACTCTATGTATTAACATAGAGCGAAATTAATGCCTGAGGCATTTTTTGCCAGTCAACCTTCGGGTGATGCAGAGAAATGTGGTAAATGTACCGATAAAACATTATGATAGTTATAGGTGTTAAGATACTTAAAATAAATATAAAAAATAAAATTAAAATCCTAATACTTAAATAAAATATATAAAAAATACAAATATATAATTTCCTAAAATTTCTTTCACCAAAATTCATGAAATAAACCTATTTCCTAAATAGCCTAAGTTTTATTGCCTGCTCAAAGAAAGGCTTGCGCAATTAGTTTTTTAAACTAAGCTATGCCCGTCTTATTATTTGTATGTTTTAGTGTACTTACATTAAATTATTATATAAATAAATATCGATGTCAATCGATACAATCCTCGAAATAAATGCCGATCGAAAAGAAATTGATTTCAAGTGTAAGCCTACTTGTCAAGAGTACACTTGACCGACGAGCGTGTTCGACGTTGTGACGAATGTAAAAGAAGCTTTATGTATGAATTGTAGTTTGTAGAAACGTTAAATATTACTTAAATTCTTATCTTTTAAGAGGATTGTGAAGCTGTAAATTTTCATACAAAAAGCGATAACGCTTTTCTCCCTCTTAAAATAGTCCAATATTCATAATTCTTGGAAATGTTGTAGATATAAGGAAGATCTAGGTTTGTACGTTTTGATTTTGAAGTAATATTGCTCAGAATATAAATTATTTGCATCTAAATATCCATATTTTAGACTTAAAAACTACCTCGAGCATTTTCATCTTTTTTGACTATATTATACTGAATTACAAAAAAAGCAAAACGTACAAACATAGATTAAGGTATATTGAATCTAATGAGACCAAAAATGACTAATTTCGTAAAGGTTTAGGGGGGTAAAACCGTTTTCGCCCGAAACAATATTTCAATATGAAATGTAGGCACTTGCCTCGGACATTCAACTCTAAGCGGTGTGCAACTAACTGCATTTTTGAAAGTGCATACTCGAGCCATGAATTGGCACTTAACAATCCTTTTAACCAAAAGACCACAAACATATAAACTTCCAATAAATTAGGAACCCAAATTATTATGAAATGGTTTTACCTTCCGGGGAATCTAGATCCAAACGGTTTTCTCATATTAGTAATAGATCGTTTACTTTCCATTACGTTAATTGTTATCGTATTATTATTAATTATTTTATTATTAAGATTATATACGTAAAAATCAATAGGTACTCGTATTATCAATCAGTTTGGGGAAATACCACTATGAAACAGAGACTGCACTTGTGCAATTTTACCAATCGTCTTAGCGATTGAATTCTTTTTTAACCGACTTCAAAAAAGGTCGAGGTTCTCAATTCGATGCGTATGTTTTTTTTTGTGTGTGTATGTTACGCGATTACGCCGCCAATTGTGGACCGATTTTAAAAATTCCTTTTGTATTCGATAGAGTATACTTCTGCGCCGGTCCCATTGTCAACAAAGTCAGGATCTGATGATAGGATCCCATAAAAATCGAGGGAAACCCTTAAATTTTTAGGTGGCGCCAACGTGTTTTGTGTGTGTTACGCGATTACTTAGTCATCTAGCCAAATCTTTTTGTATTCGATAGAGTATACGCCTGGGGTGGTCCCGAGGTCACCAAATTCAGGATGCGATGATTGGATCCCATGAAAATCCGAGGGAAACCCCAAAATAATTAATAATTTCACCTTGGGTAAGCTGGTATTATCTTAATCCGTTCCTATACCCGCAGATATCCATCTTCCGGTATTAAATTCCCTAAAAAGATTTCATTCACTAAAAAGATAAAAATAACAAATATTTTACAAAAAATAAAAACCGACTTCAAAAAACACTGAAAAGTTATAAATAATATAAGAATAGGTACAGACAACATCACACTTCTATATTGAAGTAGGTGCCAAATTTTAAGACTTTGGAGATCATCGTTTGGCACCGACTTCAATATACAAGTGTGATGTTGTCTGTACCAATTCTTATATTATTTTCAACTTTTCAATGTTTTTGAAGTCGGTTTTTAATTTTTGTAAAATATTTGTTTTTTTTAATCTTTTTAGTGAATGAAATCTTTTTAGGGAATTCAATACCGGAAGATCTGCGGGTAGAAGTCGGTTTTTTTTGTAAAAAATTTTATTAACCGATTTCAAAAAAGGTGGAGGTATAGAGAATACTCCTGCGGTGGTCCCATTGTCACCAAAGTCAGGATCTGATGATGGGATCTCAGGAAAATCGAGGGGAAACCCTTGAATTTTATAGGTACGTCCAAAATGTTTAATGTTTTTTTTCCAAAGCTATTCAGGTACTTGCGTCTGGTAGTCATAAACCGAGCTCATGATAGAAGGACCCGTTGCTTTTCGTAGTTAGAGATTAGTTTTTAAATACAATAGGAACGTATTTTTTCAGGACACCCAAACTGATGACGTACTGGAAGCTGCAGCAGAAAAGACCACGCGGGAGGCCGAAGAAAAGGTGGATCGACTACGTTGAGGAAGACCAGCAGGCCTATTCGCTAACTACGGTTGGTAACTAGAACTGTCATTTTTGAAAGATACTTTATATCCATTACTCGTTTAGTGATGTTATGTGTTACGGCAGCGTTCATGTCATGATAGCAGTAATGGATGTTAAGTTCCTTTCAAAAATTACAGTTCTAGTTAGCAACCGAAGTTACAGAATAGGCCTGCTGAGGGCCATGGGACGCTTTACTAACTGGATAAGGAAAGCCACGGATCGGACGGAGTGGCGCAAGTATGTGGAGGAGGCCAGGACCTAGAAAGGGTTGTAACGCCGCAGAAGTAAGTAAGTACGTACTCTTTCAAGTTACTTTGCTGAGCTGGTATTACATTCACTAAAAAGTTGAAAGAAAAAAAATAAATTAATATAACAACCAACCTTAAAAAGCACAACAAAAATAAATATAAGAATACAAACACTACATTTCTATATTGAATTCGGTACCCAAACGATGGTCTCCTAGAAAGTCTTAAAATATAGTTTCATAAAATTTAACTTTAATATGGAAATGTGATGTTGTCTGTCCTTATTCTTATATTAAGTTGTTAAAACTATCGTGAGACATACTTAAAAATAATATCTACTTCACAGCTATCCTCACGAAGTATGTCGGTTTCTGTCCGACTAGTTTCGGGTCCATCGGGGACCCGAATGAATGGGGTCCCCGATGGACCCGAAACTAGTCGGACAGAAACCGACATACTTCGTGAGTATAACTGTGAAGTAGATATTATTTTTATTCTTATATTATTTTTAACTTGAGTATTTTTTATACAAATAAGTTGGCCAATAAGATGTCTACTCACCTGATGGTGTGTAGCCCCAGTCACCCATAGCACCTGTGGCTCTTATCTACATTGCCAACTTGTGACAAAAGATGTCAAGTCACAGTACCCAGTGATTTCAAAGATCATCTTACCCTTCAAACCGGATCACAGCAATGCACGTATCGGTACTTCGCGACAGAAAGAGGTAAGATATACATGGGTAACATCGTGTTTCTTATGCACACATTTTTTGGACATAACGCTCAAGTCACGTCTATCATACAATTATATGTATATCATCTATATTATGTGGATGATGCAGATAAACCTGCTGATCCATACCATCCAAGAGAGGTGGGATGGGCGGTTTAGAAAAGAGAAAGAGATAAGCCACTGGACACGGAGGCATAACTGAGGTAGCTGGATCGTCACCAGTCTCTCAGTATATCTATAAAGATTATTCTCCAACCAGTCTCTAAGGATTAGGATACGCCATCTTTAATATCATTACGTTAATTTAATGAAACAATGTGTTTTTTGTTTAGAATTTCATATGTACATTTGTCTGACGCTCCTACGGTAAAGGAAAACATCGTGAGGCAACCTGCATACATCTGCGAAGAAATTCAATGGTGTATGTGAGGTCGACCAATCCGCACTGGGCCAGCGTGGTTGACTAAGGCCTAATCACCCTTACATAGGGCAGGCTCGAGCCCCTCGGTGGGGACGTATATGAGCTGTGATGATGGTGATGATGAATGAAACAATTAAATTGATTCAGCAAATATTCGTAAAAGAATTCTCGGCCTTTTCCCTTCAGAAGTTCGTACATATTTCGAACTCATTAAAATACATTCTCAAAATTTTCTTAATTTGCGGTATCTTTATTGTACCTTTAGCTTTTATTTTTTTTTTTTTTTTTTTTTTTATGGATGGCCCGGCAAATGACCTCCTCCCGCCTGATGTTAAGCGGTGAAAGAGGCCCAAATGAGTTGACAGATAGAGTAGGGACGACATCCACTCTCCTACCTGCCCGCCCCTTGCCGGCCCAAAAGATGCTTTTTCACGCCTCTTTTGAAGGAACCCATGTTGTAGGATGGAGGAAACACGTGCGCAGGTAGAGAATTCCAAGTGTGGGATGAACGACAGAAGAAGGAATCTTGGAATTTCTTGGTACGGTGTGAAAAGGAGGACACAGTGTACGGATGACTCCGAAGGCCCTTACGCGTGTTTCTGTTAAGGAATGGAGAGGGAGGGATAAGGTTAAAGAGCTCCTCAGAGCATTCCCCATGGAACATTCGGTAAAAGGCGCTAAGAGAGGCGATGTCACGACGAAGTTGTAGAGGCTCGAGGGTGTTAGTTGCCTCTACATCGCCAATTATGCGAATAGCGCGACGCTGCAATCTGTCCAGAGCATCGAGGAGGTACTGAGCGGAGCCGTCCCAAAGGTGCGAGCAATATTCCACGCAAGACCTAACCTGAGTTTTATACAACAAGCATAGTTGGTCCGGCGCAAAATACCTACGCACCTTGTTCAGGACACCGAGTTTCCGTGAGGCAGTAGTTATGACGGATTCGATGTAGTCTCTGGGGTTCAGATCGCAGCGAATGTTCATTCCGAGCAAGGTGATGTTGCTCTGTGTGTGAAGGGTTGTGCCCTGAAGAGAAGGAAGGGGGTTTTAAAAGCACAAAAAGTAGTTTTAATTTGTAGATAACTTGCCTGAGAAATTGCTTACCGGTTTTCAGACCCTGTTTTATACTTACAATATTTTAGCTTTTTTTTTCAATCAAATCCTAACAGACAGCAAATATTCAGATGAGGTTATAAAACTTTTACGGTCCTATAACAGAACGAGGTCTAAACATAATCTTTGTTTTAACCTGATGCTCTTTCACTAATAAGTATTAATAAGAGTAGATAAAGTCAGTGTAATAATAATAATAAAGAAATTAAAATTAATTTTTCATTACAATAATAATGCAGTTTCTTACATGTAGTTTCTGGTTGTTCGCATCTTGCTAACGGTGAGTACTTGCACAGGCATAACCAGGTAGACGAATCATTCACCAGCAACTTGCTCTCCGATACGCCCTTGTTGAGTCTGAGGTGCCGTATTATAAATACGCATCACTGCCAGTTCTTGAGAATGGTCTTGCCTTGCTCTATTGGGACCGCTCTATCATCACGGACAGGTTTATTGCAGCCAATAAACCTGACATCGTGCTGATAGACCGGTCCCAACGCCGGGTGATGATAATCGCCGTTACCATCCCGCATGACGAGAACCTCGCGAAAGCTGAGAAGGACAAGCTCAGACCTTGACTTGGCTCACGAGATTACCGCCATGTGGGATGTGGACTCGACAGTCATTATCCCGATAGTTGCATCTGTGAAGGTCTAATAGCGAACAGTCTTGACCAACATCTTGAGAGACTCTCGCTAGGCGGTTGGATCAAGGGCCTGATACAAAAGGCGGTAATCCTCGGCACGGCACGAATTGTCAGGAGGTTCCTCACTCTGCGGCCCTAATCACCGGTAGCTTGGGCATTCTCTCGCTGCCGATGGATTAACTAAATGTAGTTTTTTTTGTAATATTTGTATTTTTATATTTATATTGTAAAAAATATATATTTAAGAAACAATTTAAATAAAGAACATAATAATAATATACCTGTCGGATAGAAAGAAAATTCTTAGATACCGAAATAGACTCAAGAACATAGACAGACAAATTATCAACAAAAAGACACTCACAAACCACTAACGCTTGGTGCCACCCCCGTTGTGGGTAAAATACCCCTTCAAAAGGGGGAAGAAGAAAAATAAATAAGAATAATAATAAGAGTAGATAAAGACAGTGTCAGGTTTAAATCAAGACTAAGTTTAGACCATATTTTGTAAATATTTTGTAATGAGATGGAAGTTTTAGTTTTGTATTTATTTCTGACGCCAATAACGCCAACATTCCGACACATATTTTCAAAATTGGTCATAAATTTCAAGAAACGAAACATTAAAAAAATACCATTTACCAAAACATTAATTTCTCTTAGACAGAGCAATAATTAGAAACAGCTCAGTTTATATTTATCAATTAACGTGCCCACTCAACAATAACAAAGCCTGAATCAGCAAAAGCTTTCGATAGCGGCGTCACAATATAGCCCCGCATATCAGACTCAAGTTTAAGGTCGTTCGGCCTCATGTGGCGAGCTGATATAACGGCCAGCTGGCTATAGCGCGTCAGTAGTGCCAAGGGTCGTCTCCCGTCGCAAACACGCGGACGAGGCCGACATCCGACCAGTGCAGACCTGTGCGTTACCGTGTGATGTGCCCGGAACTAACGGAATAAACTATGAACGGAAATGTAAGTGGCGCGAATATTTGTTTAAAACCCATTACCGCAATGGAAAAAAATAATCCCTAAAGTGACATTTAAATTAGGCGAACCCCTATGTTTTCAACCGTGAAAATCCAAATCAACAGTGACAAAAGTGACATTAGAGTTGAATCGACGAACACAGCAAAATTTCAAAATGTTGAACAGTTTTATTAAAAAATATATATATATGAATATTGACGTGAATATACATCAGTTACTTTCGAACACTACGACACACTAAACACGATGATAAAGCAATCGATATTTTCATTTCATTACTTACATTTCAAAATCCACTTCAATGAACACATTTCAAAATGTGTTTTGTTTCACTGTCAATCATCGTCGTATCGTTCACGTTCCGGAATCCCTACGAAATAGTTGATTTAAAAACTCCTTTCTGTCAAGCCGAATAAAAGAAAGAAAACGCCAATCGATCGATAGCGTTAAAAAACAATGAAACAATGGCGGCGTGATCTAGCATCCGTTTTGCAATTAAAATCTCCTTAGCAGTTCGCAATGGCGCTCCGTTTTCCCTGACGTCACACAACAACTGGACACACGACAAATACGATTACAAAATAATAAACATTCTTCGGCTAGAATACAAATGGGCCTATTGGAAAAATTTATCATGAATATGTTACTGCGCTTATACCTACGTGTGTACATTATACCCAGACTCCGTGTATTTATTATATTATTGTGATGTGTCTATTGTTTCTTGGGAAGTTTAACAAGTGGTGTCAGTGTCATGACCCTTCATTTCCCGCTGTCAATCCGAAATCTTGAAGCAGTTTCATTATCCAGCTAATTTTCTTGGTGACAAATTAGCGGTTACAGTGACAGTTCTTTACCCAGCTTATTTTTTGGTAAGAAATTAGTGGCTACAGTGACAGTTACACAGGATTTGAATGCTACAAGCTATAAGACAGTTCTAGTTATTTCATTCGGAATAGTGATACAAATTATTATCAAATACATAACAGCAAAAGGATAATTTCCAATTTTTTTTTATGGAAAAACAAGTGCAGCCTAAATCTTTTATTTACTAAATAATACGCTAAGCGCCAAAATTATAATTATCTTCTCCGTTTGTCTTTCAATTTAATTGGCATTTGACAAAGAGTTCAAAAGTGTCAATTATTTCACTTATAGGACAAGTTGGTATTATTATAATCACATTTCGCTGATTCAACACATTCTTCAACAGATAATACCTATTTATGCATCAATTAAAATCACTTTATGCTTCGATTTGTGTTTACAGTTCATCAACAGATTTTTTAAACATTAAGTCTGACCGTAGTTAAATGTGAATATAATCTATATACAAATACATAAAAGGAGATGTTTCCATATATAGACGCGCGCAAAGCCGTAACCGCTAACGGTAGAAACATGAAATTTGGACAAATGTTTTAATTCAAAATGCGGACGCACACTAAGAAGGGATTTTAAAAAATTTTAACCCTAAAGGGATGAAATAGGGATTGCAAGTTTGTATGGAAAAATCTTTAAATTAGCAAAGATTTTGATAAAACTTGAGATTCATGCTCTTAAAATGTTTCATGGTTTATCGGAATTCACCCCCTTAGGGTGCAAAATAGGGGTTGAAAGTTTCTATGGAAAATATTTAAAATCTGCTCCAATTTCTATTTATTATTATCCGGGCTTAAATAGAAATTCCCACTGGAAAACAATAATAACGCGGGCGAAGCCGCGAGCGGAAAGCTAGTTAAAATATAACTATCAAAATCACTACTCGTGATGACAAAATTGACGTTAACGTCTCGACAAAAATATGTTTAAATAATTGAGCTCAAAACAAAATCAGAATTATCGCCAGTGAAGTCCAGTAGTGCAGTAAGATAATTTTTCAGAGATTTCAATGTCATCAACAGACCTAATCCTATTTCACGAGTAAGATAGGTGTTTGTCCAACTAGTTAACTATTAATAGGAGCAAGACCTAATGTTTTATGTCTTCCGAAGAACGGAACTTCCGAACAAATATCAACCAAGAATGATCTCGCACTTACACCTATCAGATAATGGCAAACAATTATCCTTAACTCCAGAACCCCTTTATTTTTTATTTATTTATATTTATAATATATATATCCCTTTATATTTTTTTTATATATCTAAGTAACGGAAGCAGTAGTGAATTACTTTTTTACCATACAGCCATACGCTCTGCTAGAGCTCTACATGAGAAAAGTATTTTTAGAAATAAATGTTAAAAAACTTTTCATATCGATGAACATGCCTACTTTAGTATTCAGATTTTATTTAGATTTTTATTTTGTAAATTTGACTTAATTTTCCTTAATGTGATTTAATTTAGTTTAATTTAATATTTCAATCATGTAATTAAGAATTTATGGCAACACGTTGTCTGAAATAAACTGATTTTATTTTATTATATTCATTTTATTTATTATTTTATTTAGTAGCGTGCTGCCATTTTCATGTAAACAAAAATTATTTTTATCGATTGAAATTTTCAGTGAAAGACAGGGAGAAGCTTTGTAAGTTTTCTTGAACAATTCATTTTGCAACATATAGATCTTGTTAAGTAGTAGGTACCTAGTGAAAAAATCCTGAAGAAGTTTTCACTCCTGAACATTTTAACCGATTTTTATAATTTGAACAGAGATAGTACATTTTTAAACCAGTTTTACTGATTCCTGATAAAGTTGCAGATAAGAAATTATAATACATTAACGCTATCATTAAATGAAAATACTGATATGTTTTGCTGATATTTACGGGAACGGTATTCAACAGATAGGCATCTCTATCTTGTGAAAGCAAACCAAAAGTTGTGGTTTGTCTACTTGCTACGAAAAAGCGGATTATGAAAAAGCGTAGACAGCTGTATCTATTTGAATATTTTGAGATTATGATATACTGCGAATATGATATTTTGCGAATAGGATGTTTTGCGATTATCATGTTTTGCTAATATGATGTTTTGAGAATATGATATTTTGCGATTATGATATTTTAATAATATAACACTTTCGAGGTTAAGTTCTATAATCACTGAAGTATTATATTTTCTGCGCTACATTATACACCGTTTTTTTATCACTCTGGAAAATTTTAGGGACACATCCATTATTATAGTAAAAAATAAAAAATTAAAAAAAATCTCTAAAAATGCTGCTCTCAACTAGTGCAGCATATTTTGGATATTTTTGAAAATTATTATTATTAATTAAGTGAGTTGTTTTTTTTATTCATATTTAAATCATTCTAATACCATGTCGTGAAGTGTCCCTTAAATTTTCCAGGGTGATAAAAAAATAACCGTGCATAATTTTGTTAAGGCGAAACGTAGGTACTCGTTATCTGCGGGAACAGCTAAGTAAACTTCAGAATCCGATATTTTTCAAATACTCAATCAAAAAATACACAATTTTACAAAAACCGTGGTCTCTTTGAACAAGCAAGTAGGGACTACATCGCGCTGGGCGGTATAGAAGGTTGCTTCAGTTTTACATCTTTTCGCGGAGTCAGTAATGAGGGATTTTCCGAATAAATATTCAGGTATCGTATGTAAGATATTATTTATATATACACTTTTATTTATTGGACATTCATCATATCATCCTCATTTTCTTTTTAAGTTTTGTTAGAGAGCATTGCTACATTATTTTAAACTTGCAATGTATTCTTTGATTGTTGTATGGTCTTATTGTTGTTTTGTTTTGTATTCATATTGTTAAGCTGTGTACATTTTTTTTGGCTTCGGCTGTTAATGTACCTTTTAAAATAAAATAAAATAAACTAAAAAAAAAAAGGACAGATTAACAAGAATTCCAAGCCCGTTAGCTGGTAGCGTTTGGATTTACACCTTACGTCAAACCACGTTACATAGATTTTAAACAGGGCTTATAAAATTCCATATATTATATACAGTATTGTAACAATTCAAAATTGAGATTGTTTACGCTACGGACTGAAAGAGAATATGAGTAAAACATATTATATGCTATAAAACGTTATTTATGTATGGTGATGCCCAAAGTAGACTCCACCACGTTGGCGTTTCACCGACTTGTATTGCTGAATTTTATTCACCGACTACCAGCTCTTAGAAAATTGGTATTACTTACCTTGGATCCGATTGGTCTCCGTATGTAGCCGGTGGACTTCCTGAGCTAGCTCGAAGGAAGTCGCGGCTCCTGAAGTTCTGCTGTCTGACCGAACCGGATGGTACACTTGCCTATTAGGCCACCAATACCCGAACTCATTAACGAACACAAAGCTTGATACACTATTCCCCGACACTAAAGCTTTGCGGAACCTCGCACCAACAATCATTTGGTGCGCCGCGCAATACTATACTATTTTTTAGATGCTTATATATTTTATTGAAACCCGGTGGTCATCATAACCTAATTCAATGTCATGACATTTCGACTCGACTCGACTGACATCTTACATGCGGCCGGCCGCCACAGACTATAATGCTGTGTTGCCACTCGCTCTTCCTCGAGCGTAAACAATGTAGGATTATCAAAATATTATTTCGTGACAGGTAAAAACATTTTCGACATAAGATAAAAGCGCCACATGTGGTGTTATATGCTAACTAAAAAAACTATTTTTTAATTTACTGTCAGAAAATCCCATCTTATTATGGTAAACTTCCTTAACGAGCTCTTAGGACATCCATAACGCGCATATCCATCTTAGCGCGTTATAACACACGCGTGTTTTATGAGCTGCTTTATGTTCCTAAAACCGGAGAAATTGGATCCACTTTACGAGCAAGTGTGTTGAAAAATTTTCTACATTAATTAAAAATGTACATTCAAAATTATATATTTCTAATTTGTACATTGGAAATATATCATTTTTAATGTACAACTATTAATATTTCTTTATCTCAGGTCCAATATTGTTAATTTTGATCTATTTTCAATGAAATAAACAGATTTAAATTTAATTTAATTTTAAGGTCGAAAGGGAGCGGCTACACTTTTATTTTAAATCCTTTACCACTAGGGCTCGACTAAAATTGTTAATTGTAAGAAAACATAAATTTCAAAACGCTTGACTAAAATGGCTATCTAAACCGATAACTACAAATCCATAGTTATTTACAACAAAGCAGTAATGAATTGATATCTTGTGCAGTGCCGTCGCGCGATTAAATGTGAAGCAATATTGACGACCACAACCGGAACAGGTGATAGATAACGCGTATCGGAAGGCAAGTGCATAGCAGAAGGCCACTTAAAATTCAAAAATAGAACGTCAGTGTATGGGATTGACATAACGAGACCCCATGACTTATTTTTTATTTTATTTGCAACTAGCTGACCCGGCGTACTTTGTATCGCCATGTTTTTTTACTAAATTTCTGAAATTTATGTTTAAATTATTGTAATTTTTATACTATACAACCCAAGTAACATTTTTTTCGGGTCTCGGTTGAAAACTTCACCTCAAGGTTTTAAAAAAGTCATAAAAAGGTTAACGTTTTGCTATCTGGTCGTATTTAGTATTTCAGAAAGAATAATAAGTCCTAAAACTAATTGACTATTATTACAACCTTGGAACCGCTGACAAGAGTTTAAATTAACGTTAATTTTACTTAGGTTTTAGAAGCATATAGTCCTAAGATCTTAAAGTTGTCGTAGACTCCTGATTCAGTTCTAGAAAAGCTAGCATTATACTAATGTGAGATCTAAAGGTTAATTTTTTAACTTATATATAGCTATAAAGTTATGGAATTTTAAAATCACCTATAAGTCATTTCTAAAACCTACATGAAACCTTTAGGCTATATTAGAGTTATCTAGACAAACAAATTAGGATTATGTGGTTAAAACCCAAACCAGTAATGCTATTGTATAAGCTTACGGCATGATTTAAGTCCTTCGAGAATATTTTAAAGCTTAAGAAACATCCTCAAAAAATTTCAGTTATCTCCGCGAGTTTTAAGCAACTGCAAAAATAGCCTAGTAGTTTTAACTAGCTCCGCCAGATAATCTTTAGATCTTACTTTGGCAAACATAATTAGCTTTTAGCTGTTACAGTTCTGAAAAGGTTAATTTAAATTCTTTATAGTAATTTCCTAACGGCAGCCATATTTTTTATTGAAATAAAAAATCTATCGGAACAAAAAGCAATATTTTGAAAAATTAAATAAGGCAAAATTAAGTAATATGTGCTAATATTTAAAATGTGTGTTTTATATGGATAGAAGTTTCATTTCTAATGCGATTTATCACCAACTATCGTATTTTATAATTTTTATTTTATTAAAATATCTTCAGAATTTAAACTTACGAAGGGCCCACCTCTTATACAGCTCTATTATCATGAAGTTTTACAATAAAGTGCCAGTCGCAATATTTTTTAATTTTTCCTGACGTCAGCAAGCTACTTATTATTTTTATGAATACAACACTCTCGTACCTTATCTCGCCATTTTAAAACAAGGAATCGCCATTATAAATAAAGATTTGAAATGCACTTGTTTCTATGTAAAAAATCTTAAATAGAAACATTTTAAAACCTGGGAGTCTCGGAAAAGCATTTATTCGTGTCTAAAAACGGTTTTAAGTTATCATAAAGATACATCCAACAACATTTTAGAAGGTTATATTAACCTTAAATAAAGGTATTGTGATTTAAACTATAGGTTTTGCTGTAGCTCTCAGAAAGGTTCTAAAACGTGGGCCCTTTTTGCACTCAGGAGGTTATTATAAGGTTAATATAACATTATTGAGTCTATTAAGACTTAGTAGCAAATATCCATATATAGGTTCTAGAACCTTTTCAAAACAATTCTAGAACCTAAAATGTTACTTGGGAAACCTTGTCCTAACAATAACGAATACATAAAACCAAGAATCATCCAATTTGGTGCAGTCGTTCGAAAGTTATGGGCGTACATACATTTCGAAGATCCATTTATATTTATATAGATTAGTGGGCCTGGCAGACGTTGTCCTGCCCGATCACAGCGCCACCTATCGGGTCCAATTAAATTACATTTAAACCTTCTTTGGACCTATTCAAACATACACAGACAACGTAAGAATCGGTAGTGCCGTTTTTGAGTTTTAGCGAGACTAACACACAGTGTTTCATTTTTATATTGATAAGAAGAAGAAACGTATATTATAGAGCATCGCTGGTGCTGTGGATTTGGCACTGGCCTTCCAATCAGGAGGTCTGGAGATTGATGCTGCCAAGTACCAATATGTTTTTCGTTTTTCGAATTTCATATTTACATTAGCTCCTACGGTGAAGGAAAACATCGTGAGGCAACCTGCATACATCTGCGATCAAATTCAAAGGTGTATATGAAGTCGACCAAGCCGCACTGGGCTAGCGTGGTTGACTAAGACCTAAGCACCCTAACATAGGGTAGGCTTAAGCCCCTCGGTGGTGACGTATATGGTGATGAAATGAATCAGCTGCCATCAGGATCATTCTTGCAACATAAATAAATACCAACAAAGAGATGACAAAAAATAAAGAAAATAAAGTAGAAATGCTAATGTCTAAATACGTGATATAATCTGAATTAATAAGCCTTGACCATGACAAGTGAACGATTGCATTGACACTTAATTGGTTTGGGAAAACAATAAGGAAAGAGACAACGCACAGGTCTCAACGTGACACAGCAGCATACAAATTGCACAGCTTACGGCACAGTTGAGAAATAGAAATTGTTTTTTTTTATGTATTTCAGCCATTTCTCAAACGTTACGCGCCACATCCACGTCCCTAATAATATCGTTTTAATAGAAAAGAATACATTTTAAAATTTTTATCAGCATACTATAAAACATATTTGGTTTTTCTGGACACTACATTCATTTCTCATACTCGCCGCTTAGTACATCCTTATTAATTTATAAACCCTCCATTGTAACCCTCCATGGGAATCTGGGTCTGGCTGGCAACGCCTACCACCGCCTTGCCAATGTTATTCGCCAAAATAAGGATATGATGTAATACTACCAGTACGTCTGTTATTGAGGAGTCCAGGTAAAGCTCGCTCCCATCTTCGGCCTTATTGTCATATGAATCAGCTGGGCATACATGGGTCATACATGGGCAACAAAAACATACACCCAGAAGACTATAAAGATAAATAAAACACTGTAAAATAGTACATTGCGAGGTATACCAAAGTACGGTAATATCAAAAGAGAATTTACCCTCATGTAGATGCTGTAACATTTGAGCTGGCAGGCAGTGGCCTCCTTCTGCGAGGAAGTTCTTGCGCAGAAGGGGAACGCAGAACGAGCCCGCGCGGATGATCCTAACGTAAACTTGTCCCGCAGGCGGCGGCTAGGTAGGAGGAGGTGGACTTTTGCCCTCCACCAGCTACCGCAGGGGTCGCGTTGACGGAGTGGGGCTCCAGTCACCCGCACTAATGACCTCTATGCTGAGGGAGTATTTGAAGGCGTTCCGCAGATACTCCCTTCCCTACCCTGAAGAGGAGCCCGGTATGTCCGGGCAGCATCGCTCTCGACACACAAAGCGATTGCGCAGAGTTCCCTTCGTGTGTCGGGAATGCGATTTGACGGAACCCCAAGTATTGATTTGAATACATACTTTTAATCGCCTCCGTGGTCTAGTCGTTGATATCACCCGGTATTTATCTAGAGCTGCGGGGTTCAATTCTCAATGTGGGCAGAGGTTTTTCAGCTTAGTTTGGTTGTAGTAGGGCTTCCGAGTTCTAGGGTGCGATCGGGGAATGGCTAGTCCGATCCCAAGCGTGCCTCCATCGGGGACGGAGAGGTACCGGAGGGTGATTTGTTCGGATATGGGGATTTTACCCGAGTCCTACGGCATATCCAAGGAACAGCCTTGTCAGCTTCAGTTCCCTGGAATCGTGAAAAGACTCCCCTGCCTTAAAAAAGGGGTGTCTGAGCTCGTCTAGCTTACTACCACCGTCTTACCTAAGTTCGTCGCCATTATAACAATGTAAATAGCATTGTTGTGTTCCGATAACAAGAGGTAAGATAGCCAGTTCCTCAATTGTTGAGCCCAGATGAAGCTCAAAAAAATACCTACTGAACGTACTTTGTTCTGGTGAAGGCAATGAGAACACAATTGCGCAGTCGATACCTTTAAAATGTTAATAGGAACTGATTCAATCCTTAAATAACCGGAATTTTTATAATCCTACGAAGTAAAATGTCAATTTTTCATTTACTTTACTATCGCGAACCATGCGACGTATGCGAATTCACTCTGCACAAGGCACGGTTCGAAAACGCCTTCACTGAGGCAGGAGCAATAAAATAAAGTAGTTTTGAGAAATGATTAAGGGTCGGCAGGAGCTTGTTATCGGACACCAAGTAGGGACGAAATGACACGTTATTCATATTTCTTGTGGCGCCTCTGGGAATTCAAATGACTCAATTATTTCAGACCGTGTAGTGACATGACCCAAGGTGTAAGAATAAAAAGCCTTACCACTATTGATACGCAGTAGAGTTGAGTGGAAGTACGCCAGATTAGGAAATTGCAAAAAGTTGTGATTAGATTTAAAGATGTTCATACCATAAAATTGAACAACTCATATTAAGGCGCTACCTAATCGTTTACGATCAATTTCGATTTATTGTACCTCCACAAATATAAAACATAGAGTTCTAAAATTGAGATACCGGGTATAGGGGACGGTGTCCCTTTTCTTTTAACGGTGAGTTCAGACCAATGTTAATATTTGTTTACCGATGTTTATTTTTCGTTATGTCCCTTAAATTATCCGGGGTGATGAAAAAGTAGTATTAAACTTTACTTCCTTGTTTTCGTAACATACATACTTTTTTCTGAAGCAACTGAAACACGACCATGTGCTACAAGCAAACGAGTTACTGGCACACAACCACCTAGCCCTAACAAAGGAATACATAAAGGCTACCTCAACCTCGGCTTATTTACATTTATAATTCAGCAAGTACAATAATCACCCAACATGTAGTTTCTGTTCATCAATACTCTACGTTTGCTGAAGACTTGCTGGGGTTCGAATAGAAAATCTTTTAAAATTATTCATGAAGTCTGTTTACACTTCAGCTTCCACTGCCGTACCTAGAGATTAATGTATTACGAATTTCGATCAAGACCCCGATAAAGTACGCTGAAACAAACAGCGCGAAAAGGCATTTGCAGGACTTAAGATTGCGAATGAAAATTTGCTTTGTGTCTTGCTGCACTTGACAGCCTCAGAACTATATCTCTTGACTCGACCACTGTCCATCAAGTGGAGTGGGATTCTGATTAAAAACAAATCTAACACTAAGTGTCAGATTAAATTTTTGATGGTATGAAAATCTGGACCGGGGATTATTACATCAAATAAAACCGCGGATATAAACAAACTTTAATGGACAATTACTGCCACTGACGTAAAAGAAAATTACCAGTTCATCAAATAACTACCGCTTATCGTGTAGAACTGGAGGCAGATACTCGTGAGCGGGGCGGAGTTTGGTGGCATGTGATCGCATGCTTAAATTATTACATAGCATTATGAAGTTGTCGTGACACTAGATACCGTGATCGACGCTAAGGTCAAGTTTACATGACGACAAAACACAAATTATTCCTTATAGCAGTGAGGAGTCTTAACATTAGCACTTCTAATACATTATCTTAAGTATCAACTCTTCTTTATTCAATACTACTGCTACTACTACAGCTGTGCCCGCGACTTCGTTCGCGTGGATGTCGGAAAATAACAACATGTCGTACATTGACGTTCAGCTTATGCGTGATGTTATACTATATTATAGCCTATAGCCTTTCTCGATTAATGAACTATCCAACACAAAAAGAATTTTTTAAATTGAAACAGTAGTTCCTGAAATAAGCGCGTTCAACCAAACAAACAAACTCTTCAGCTTTATAATATTAGTTAGTATAGATACTCGTAGACCTTTACAGGCTCTTGTTGACGTCAAACAAAATACAAAAATCTAATTAACCGAAAACTTGATTAAAAATGTAATAAACTAACACCCAGTTTCTGAAAGGCTGTTCAGCGATAAAATTAGCTAACAAGCTGTCAAATCTAATGCTAACTATGAATTGAGTTGCTGAAAGCTAAATCAATGTATCACTGTGTTAGTTGACACAGCTGTCAAATTTATATCAAAATTATTATGGAAAGACCCATTATGGGTTTCCAAAATACCTATGAATAGAACAAAATATATGATTTCAGCAATGTGACCGTGTCTAAAAATATTTCTCACGAGGAATCAAATTATTAAAGATAAGTAAACTTTGGCTAACCAACGTTTCGGAAACTCAAATTGATTTGACACTGCTGTTAAGATGACATGGATGTTAGTTGAACAATATTTTGATCAGCCTTTCAGAAACTGGGGGTAAGACATACAATTTATTATTTAAACCTTATACGTGCATACACACCATCCATTTAATTGTATGCATAATTGCAAATAATAAAGTTGATTCTACATCTATCCGGAAATGCTTAGCCGGTGGTGCTTACCTTAAAAATGAATTTTAAAACATATCAAAATAATATACACAATCTCTATTCAATTGGAAAATAAAATAAATTCCTTTGATCGTGTTGACTTACGTTGATTTATGATCTCGAGATTTAATTTTGGAATTTTATACTATTGACTTATTCGAATTGCTTGACATTGTTATTGTATTGGTATTGTTTTAAATTGTATTCATTACTGACATCATTTCACGTCACACTTATACATAATTTTTAAACTAGTTATATCACTTCAATGATCAACCATTGACATTTAAGAATCCCTTGACTTTATAATTATGATAATCTGTACGTAATCTATCGTATAAAATTGTAACAAAATTATACTGTATAATCTGTTTTACTGGGTGTCACTGGAAATTGTATCATTTTGAGAAACTTAAATTAACTAAATGTATTTGCACATCGAACTATCGATAGGATATGACGGAAAACTGAACATAACACCTTGTAAAACCATATTCCAGCAAATAAACGGTTTGATTTGATTTACAAATTTGATTTTTTAACAAAATGAGACCATAGTAAACCCGTATTTGATAAATTCAAATATACCCATTTCTCAGGAATATCTCGACATATTCCTGAGAAATGGGTTTTGACAGACAGACGAACGGACAACGAAGTGATCCTTTAAGGACTCTGTATTTTTCCTATTGAGGTACGGCACTCTAAAAAAATCAAAATTATGTCCAATAAAAATAATCTTCTTCGCTATTCAAAGCCAAAATGAATTATTATTAAAACTTGGTTTAAAACAAAAATTATAATAATAAACCGATAAACATATACAATACATCCGCGACCAGAGAAATACTTTCATACTGATCAGTTTAGAATTTGCCCCGACTGGTGGCCCTCGCCTAACTAACTTAGCGATGGCGATAGCGAAGTACTTAATATGGCTTAACTTCACGAGTTTGCTATCATAAGCGGTACGAAATCACAAGATGACGTCATAAACGAGAACTTTTACAACAGCGAGTGATTTAGACGGTAACGGACTGGACTCAAACAAGGGCTGTCTGATTTTGTGGGTAGGGCTGCTTGACTAGCTGTCCAGAATAGCTCCTTTAAATTCGGCCTTAATAAACATTCACGCTCCATAATACTGTCTTTTATTTGCACGAGTATTATACATTTAAATTAAATAAAACTACATCTTCGGATTTACTCGTGTAAAAGTTTTAAAACATTTTTATTATTTCGCCCGAACGACGGACGTTTGAACGCTTTGTACAGCAGTCGTAGTCACGGGACGATTGAAGTTGGTGGGTGTCCATTAGGCTGTTCCGTCCATGTATGAGGATTTTTTTTGAGCTACGGCTACGCAAGAGGTATCAAAAATTAGGCATTTCCGCGCGAGATTTTAATCTGTTCCTAACTTTGGACACAAAAACCAGTTTAGTTTTTAAAGTAGGTACTCATTGATTATTGTAAGCCTTGCTTTGACTCATTGCTGTACCCTTAAATTTCATAAAAAACATTTAAACGTGTTTTTCGTATGGTTTATAGTACCCCTAAAAAAGCAAATTATAAGAACTTCAAGGACCGGTAGAGGCCTCAAGATGCCAGATATTTAATTAAACTTAATGATAATCGTAACCTTTGTGTCAAAACGCAACTTTTGATACCTCTTGCGTAGCCGTAGCTCAAAATGTTGTATGATTTATAATTAATATAAGGAACCCCTAAAAATTGCAAATTTTAGAAGCTTAGGACTGGTAGAGGCCTCAAGATAACAAATATTTAATTAAATTTAATGATAATCGTAATCTCTGTGTCAAAACGTAACTTTTGACACCTCTTGCGTAGCCATAGCTCAAAAAAAAATTCCCCATACATGGACGGGACAGACTAGTGTCCATGTCCATAGAGTAACATCAGATTCATTATTTTACCACCTTCATCTCATACCTATATTTATGTGGTTTGTTTCAATCAATCAGTAACTCATGGCATATTGTTTTAGCAGCCTGTGGCTGTGGGGACGGGATATTCGGATTTGATAATTTCATCATACCGTTTACTATAACGTCTTACTTGAAGAATGAATTTTTTTGCATATTGCTGTTAAGTACCTACTCGTACAAGTGCGTCATATTGTAAATAAGTAATAGAAAATATTTCGCATAAATGAATGAGGCTGGCATAATAAATACATTTAACGCCCATTTCGTACACAATGACAAGATAGACAAGGAAAAAATACTTTAAACCGGCTCACTGACGTTTGACGCGATGAGATTGTGAAGTGATTCACTTTTTTAATTCGCTCAAAAAATAATAATGCAATATTTAATTTGTCGCCAATCTCGTTGGTAATGGATACATGTTTGCAAATGATTTGTAATTTCATACGAGTTAAATCAATACACGAATTTCACTTTAGGAAACAGCTAAATTAAACCGTTTGATTAATAGTCAGTTATGTGTTTTGTCAGTAAAATAATGAGACAATAATGATGTGAACTTCAATACATTTTATATATATCAATGAGGGGTTAGTGTAAAGTTAAACCCAAGTTTGTGGGGTTGCAAGTTTGCAAACCTTGTCCCACGGCCGCCATCTTGAAAAGAGGGGTACAATTGGTTTTTATGGTTTATGTAACAAACTATAGGTCTCCCAAAAAAATTATTAAAACATTTTTTGTTGCAAATAACATTCTCTACAACTTTGATCAAGTAACTTTTAGTCGTAGAACCAAAAATAACGAATTTATAAGCGAAAATCGATGAAAATTTGAGAAAAAAAATATATTGGTCGCTATAATTTTTTTCTAATTATAGAGGGGTATTAAGGAATAATTTTCATTTTAAACTTTAAATTTTATTGAATAATTAATTTTTCTTGCACGCTGTATTAGATAGATCATCCACCTTGCGGCACTCCTGATCTCTCTTCATGGCACCCCAGAGTGCCGCGGCACCCACTTTGGAAACCTCTGCATTAGTTGATAGATGGTCTCGAGTCTTGCAAGACGCTCCTCAGTTTTCTGACGCTCTGGATAATGTGAAATCTTGACATTCTGCACTTCGTTTAATATTATCAAAACTTTGACAGCTAAAATGTATTATCCCCAAACTAATGGCATTCAAAATAATTCAAATTGCAAACATTAATAAAGAAGACGTTTAAATAAACTAATAAATGTGAACAAACTTCAAGAGACATTAAAGGAATGACCAAATAAAACGGGAGCAATGATAATAATTAAGAATTTCACGATTCCGAAATTATTGTTATTTTAATTTAAAATAAGTGATTAATCATTATCTAAAATAAGTGGTTAACATTGCCTTTTTCTTTGCAGATGAAACAAAAAGGCGCGCCACGCACGCTGGTGGTCGTGTGCGTGTTGCTCGTCGTGGCTGTATCCATCAACGCACAACACGCGGGCCCTATCTCTTCATTTATGAACTTTCTTTATGAAGGTACTAAACAGCTGGACGAAGAACCAGCAGACCAAGCTCAACCACTTCCCGAATACGACTTCATCGTAGTCGGAGCAGGCACTGCTGGCTGCGTGATCGCGAACAGGCTATCAGAAGTACCAGAGTGGAAAGTACTACTTGTAGAAGCCGGCATTAACGAGAATTATTTAATGGATATTCCTGTGGTTGCAAACTATCTACAATTCACCGAAGCTAACTGGAAATATAAAACGAAACCATCGAATAGATATTGCGTTGGTTTTGATAACAAGCAGTGCCACTGGCCGAGAGGAAAGGTCGTCGGTGGTTCGAGCGTTTTAAACTACATGATATACACTAGAGGCACCGCGCCAGACTACGACAATTGGAGAAATCTTGGTAATGAGGGCTGGGGTTGGAAGGACGTGTTACCTTATTTTAAGAAGGTGGAACATTTTAACATACCAGCGTTTCAAAATGAAAAATACCATGGAAACGATGGTTATCTGAATGTTGAACATGCTCCATTCCGAACAGGGCTAAGCAGGGCGTGGGTCAAAAGCTCCCAAGAACTTGGTTTTGAATATGGAGACTACAATGGTGCAAAGCCTTCAAGTGTCTCATTCCTACAGTTATCCATGAAAAATGGGACAAGACATAGTTCGAGTCGAGCTTATTTGCATCCAATTAATAAAAGAAAAAATCTACATGTTACCAAAGCTAGTATGGCGACGAAACTTTTATACGATGATACTAAAACCAAAGTTATAGGCGTAGAAATAGAAAAACATAGTAAGAAATATAAAATATTAGCAAGTAAGGAAGTGATTCTATCAGCTGGTGCCTTGAATTCTCCCCAACTGCTAATGCTATCAGGAATAGGCCCAAAGAGTCATTTGGAATCTATGAAAATTAAAGTAGTCAAAGATCTGCCAGTGGGATACAACTTAATGGATCACATCGCTGCTGGTGGCTTACAATTTGTAGTACGCCCGCAAAACTTTAGTCTTAATACAGAGTACATAATAAGTCATCTCGAATACGTGTTTAAATGGATGAAATCACACAAAGGGCCGCTATCAGTTCCCGGTGGTTGTGAAGCGCTATTATTCACTGAATTAAAAAATAAATTTAACACTTCAGGCTGGCCAGATATGGAATTACTGTTTATTGGCTCTAGTTTGAATGCAGATCCTTTATTGCCTTACAATTTTAATTTCGACATGAATATCTACCGTGAAACCTATGGACCTTTGGGGGACACTGACGCTTTTATGATATTTCCAATGTTGATGCGTCCTAAATCTAAAGGTAGAGTAATGTTACAAAGCAGAAATCCAAAGGCGCAACCAATACTTATACCAAATTATTTTGAATATCAGGAAGATTTGAAAAAAATTGTGGAAGGAATGAAATTAGCTATCGAGATTTCAAAACAGCCATCCTTGAAAAAGATGGGGGCAAAGCTATATGATGTGCCAATAAAAGAGTGTTTAAAGCACGGCCCGTTTGGAAGCGACGAATACTTTGCTTGCCATGCTCAGATGTTCACGTTTACAATATATCACCAGAGTGGTACATGCAAGATGGGACCCGTGAACGACCCCACGTCTGTAGTTGACGCGAAGCTGAAAGTGCACGGCATCAAAAATCTAAGGGTGATAGATGCAAGTATAATGCCCGAAATTGTATCGAGTCATCCAAATGCTCCCGTTTATATGATAGCTGAGAAAGGTTCAGATATGATTAAGGAAGATTGGGGACAATTATGAGTACTATTTTAGTTTTAGTCAAAATAAGCAAATCTGTGATGTATTTATTATAAGTTCTTAGGTTTGACTAACCCCCACGTGTTAAATAAGATCATGATTGATATACCATAATCTCTTATCACGATTCCATTTAAGACCTACCTCAAATAATACTATTAGTGAAGTAAGGCTAACAATTCATGACAATTCAAGAACAACTAGGAAAATCAATTCATGAAACTATTTTTAAAGCGGAAATTATATTGCGCTAAGATTTTATAGTTATAGGGTTGGACTTAAAAAAGAAATGCAATAATAATTACATAAAACATTAGATTAATGTTTAAGTTAGATAGAACATTTTAGTTTATTATGGGTATTCATTCGCAAACGCGATAGTATAATTTATAGACTTGGTGAAGAGAAGACTCTCAGATATTATACATTAAGGATTTTATTTTTATCTGCATTTTTGTGTAACGCATTCAAGAGATTAATTTATTAACAAATAATTTATTTCATGACAACCTAGTACAATTTAATTTATTTAATTGATTCACTCAAATATACACCTAGACCGAAAATCTTGTGTTTACTTGTCCTTGGATTTATTCATATATTAAGGCTACCTTCCTTACCCTGTACAGTGTACATGTCTGTACATTTTTTGTAAATTAGTTCATCACAGTACCTTTCGTCAGAAGAAGGACACCGAACTGATTTGAGCGACCAAACGCTTTGCAAGCATGACTTAGTTGTCATGACACTAGAATTATAAAATATCTCCCGATACGAATGGAACACACAAATAAAATCAAAAGCTGCTTTCGACATGCACGAAACTAGAGGCTATGCCGGATTCATCTCCACGAAGCATAGCTGCAGGTGTTAAGTATCACCACTATTGTGCTGGCTCTTGCCTCCCGGAGAATGTGAATCCGGCATAAAAAACTGCATTCGGGGTTAGATTGCTAAAGTTAAGCAACGTGACATGCACAAGCTAGGACTAATGCCGGATCCACCCCCACGTGGCGTGGTAAGCAGAGACAGCACGAGTGCCAGGTATCAACGCACTCTCGCGCTCGCATAGCCTCGTCTTGCCTCCTAGAAAAGTGGATACGGTATAAAAAACTGCATTCGGCGCAACGATTGCTAAAGTTAAGCAACGTTTGCTTTGACATGTACAAAGACAAACTAGGGTTAAAGCGCTCCACACACAGAGGCGGAAGCGGGGTGGTAGCGGAATTAAGAAAAGATCACGCGAGGGGTGATAAGATTATACATACAGGATGTCCAAAAAAATGGTGTCAAGCGGAAGTCCAGAGATAGAGATAGACCTCTTGGGCTATCCGAATCACCCCCATGTATTTTCCACGATTTTTTGTAGTTTTCGAGTTATGAATTTTTTACTGAACTTTTGAGAATTTACGACCTGAACAACATAAAAAATTTCAAAGAAAAAAGTACAAGACTTTTTTGAGATATTGTTTTGGCAACTGAATCACCATCAGTTATACTTTTATGCTTAAAATAATCAGCTTTCTTCGAATGTGACATTAGTGTAATTAAGCCAAAATTATTTATATCTGATGCTACTTTTGATAAGGTGAAATGGGAGGTAAGGGACAACATACAAACAAATAAATATTTAGAATATTGTCACACTAACTTAAAGTTGATAGACTTTTCCACCGAATTTACAGAATGTGCTTTTAAAAGGTGTAACAACCCGGACCATTGTTTATTACTAGATGACATGTATAATAATATCATTAATATACTTAGAGATAGAGAAAGAGGCTCGACTATGATATCAGCAATGGCTTTTATATAAACCTATATGGACAAAATGTGTGATACAAGAAAAATATTTAAAGCTATGCTAAAGTATTGTTTAAATAGCGTAGAACAAATCAAAATGGATATGTTAGCAAAAAATCATTCGGAGAAACAATTTCGAAAATTTTGTAAATCAACTAAAAAGTTAAATGTGAAACCGGTCTACCTGTGAGCGTTGGTGGTTACGATGAGCCTAAAGACATTGCCAATTTATTTAAACAGCATTTTAAGGTTGAGTCATACTTACCGAGTGTGCAGCGGGAGCTCAATGCTGGGTGCGGTGACGGGGAGATCTCCACTATTTTTATAGCTAAACATGTTACTTCTGTCATTAAAAAGATGGTCTGAGGTAAATCACCTGGGAAAGATGGTCTCAGCATTGAGCATCTTAAGCACGCAGGGCCGCATCTGCCCCGGGTTCTTGCTTTATTTTTTAATTTATGCCTTAGTCATGAATACCTTCCACAGGCGCTGATGTTTACAGTAGTTATTCCTATTGTTAAAAATAAGACCGAGGATGTATCTGACATGAGCCATTACAGACCCATATCATTGGCCACGGTTGTAGCCAAGTGCTGGACAGTTTGCTTGACAGACAGCTGACTCAACACCTCGAACTTCATGATACTCAGTTTGGGTTTAGACCTGGGCGGTCAACGGAGTGTGCAATACTGTGTCTCAAGCAAACTGTGTAGTACAACACTACTAGAAAGACAACAGTTATGGCATGTTTTCTGGACTTGTCGAAGGCGTTCGACCTTGTATCGTATGATGTGCTTTGGCAAAAAATGCATCATGACAATACGCTTCCCCCTGATATCATATAATTTATTAGGTATTGGTATCGTAACCAGGAGAATAGTATTAGGTGGGCGGGAGTATATTCGGACGTGTATGCGTTGGATTGTGGGGCGAGGCAAGAACCGGCTGATCGGTGAGCTCAGTGGCACTCATGTGAGATGCCATATTGGCGGTGTTTCGATGAACAACATTAGTTATGCGGATGACATGGTGCTGCTGAGCCCATCGATTGGCGCGTTGAGAAATCTTTTGGCTATATGTGAATCTTATGCAGTAGCTCATCGAAAGGGAGCGCAGATCGCTGGATGCCCGCTGTAATATGCTAGCTCGAAGGTTTGCAAGGTGTAGGAAACCAGTCAAAATCACGCTTTTCAAAGCTTACTGTCAGTCGATCTACACCTGCAGCCTTTGGGCTGATTACACGCAGCGGGCATACAGCGATTCGCGTGTCCAGTATAATAACGCATTTAGGGTTCTGCTAGGCCTGCCGTGGCGTAGTAGTGCTTCGGGAATGTTTGCGGAGGCGCACACTGATGACTTCTTCGCCATCAGGAGAAAACGGTGCGCCTCCATGTTCGTTCCTCTGCGGTGCCACCAGCCCAATGCTGAATGTGTTCTCAGACCGCTGGGACTCGCCACTGATGTGTCGCTGGATACGGCTGCACAACAGGGGCAATTAAATAGCTATTTAAAAAAACCCTGTAATTTTATGAACACTAGTTTTTAAGTACAAAATTGTTACTTACACGGAATGGACTAAGGTCTGAAATAAAATTTCATTATTATTACCGATACATTTAATTCAAAAAGTATCTTAATATTAAGTTTTTTACAATACATACATATAAAAACACAAATATTATAAAAAACTTAAATCTAGGGTTCCACTAGCAGCGGGGCACGGCCCAAGCTACCGGTGGTTAGGGCTACAGGGAGAGGATTCTCCGGACGATACGTGCCGTGTCAAGAATCACCACCTTCTGTATCTGGCCGTTGATCCATCTGTCAAGCGAGAGCCTCTTAAGATGTCAGTCGAGACTCTTCGCTATTAAACCGTTCGCAGAAACTACTATCGGAACAATGATCGTCAAGTCAACATCCCACATGGCGGTTACCTCGTGAGCCAAGTCAAGGTACTTGCTGACTTATTATTATTGAAATGTACGACAAACTGCACATAAAAGTAGTGTCGAAACTAAATTCACAATTTGCGCCATTTTCCACATTACACATTGAATGGAAATAAAACAAAAACAATACGGTCTACAACAAACGGTTGGACGCTTTATCAGATAATAACATTTCATGCTCGAAAAGAATGTAGTAATTTGAAATATTTCGTTACACCGATATTTTCCTCATTGGCGTGTATGACTAAAACAAGAACAGGGTGTTACTAAAATCTGCTGTTACATCCAAAAGGATCAACTCTTACTTCCTTTTATTTAGAAACTAGCCCTTTAGAAATCCCCCCCCCCCCTTTTACACCCTTAAGGAATAATTTCGGGGAGAAAACTATTCTTTATCCTTCCCCACAACTCAAACTATCTCTATACCAAATTTTATCTCCTTCGGTTCAGCGGTTACTGATTTCCCATACAAACTTCCACCCCTCCTTTCTCCCCCTTATATACTATACTATGCTATACTATGCCCTTTTCTGGGACTGAAACTATGTCTATACCAAATTTAATCTAAATCGGTACAGTAGATTAGGCGTGATTGCGTAACAGACAGACGGACAGAGTTACTTTCACATTTATAATATTAGTAAAGATATTAGTAAGGATTAGTAAATATTAGTAATATTAACATATTACTTAGGACTAGTTGGTCCGGCAAACGTTGTTCTGCGCCACCCAGGACACAACCATTATTATATATAAAAAATGAAATAAAAAAAAAACTCAAAAAATGCTGCTCTCAACAAGTGCAGCATTTTTTGAATTTTTTAGAAAATTAATATTAAAATAAAGTGAGTTATTTTTTTATTCATATTTAAATCATTCTAATACCATGTCGTGAACCCTCCCTTAAATTTTCCAGGGTGATAAAAAAATAACCGTGTATAAGAAAAGAAAAAGAAGAAGACTAGCTGTGCCCGCGAACCACATTTCGCCATAATAAAGTTACTACACCGCAGTAAATAATAAATATTAAGGTACGAGATAAAAGCTATCCTTCTTTAAGCTGGACTAAATTACATACAGAAAGCCAAAGGACATGTCCTCGATTGGGCTAAATAATCATCATTAATTAAGTTTCAGGTATTTTTATAAAGAGTACTCAAAAATCTAAGGTTAAGAATAAAATTTAGTTTTTTTAGGCCTGCAAATTCAAAAAAACAGCAATTTTCTAATTGTCTTTCATAGTATGTAAAACAAAGCGATTTTTGTATGGAAACCAATGACAAGTTACGGAAACGTGTCACAAACGAATAAATAAGTAACAAAAGCGCACAAACGATGTGATAGTGAGTGACTTTCAAGATTTACGAAAAACATGGCTGTATGAACTTAGCTCCCTTTACCTTCTATATTTTCAAAATCAATTAGTTTCTGTTCTTTGATTTTATTGTTAGTAAGTCGAGCATGAATTATTACATTTGGTGTAAACTATACAGTGAATTCATATTCAAGTAAAAATGCAAAATCATATTGACTCATGTGATTTTCACAGACTCTGGCATTACTTTACGAATATTTTACAATCCCTGAGCATCTTCTTTGTTAAATATAATGGTACCCTTCGACATTCCAAATTATAGCACTCAGGTACAAAACAATGAGAAGTTGTATCAGGAGTGCGACTGTAACCTGGAAGTAAACATTTTGTTGTTCAATTCTTAGGTCTGGTTCAACTTCAGAACTTGGTTGGCTATCAATGTCACAAATTGAGCTAGAGCTGCTTCCCGGCAAGTTGACTTCAACGTTTTCCGTGGGTTTATTCTGTAGTGTATGATAGTGAGCTCTTTGCTAACAGGCATTACAAACATGTGCATTCAAGGGAACCTAAAAATAAGATTATAATAGATTTTAATTATCTAGTATACACACTACATAATATTTCAGTAATAAAATAAATATTTACCTGTTGCGGGTTTATAAGCTTTACTTCATAAGCATGTTCGTCTTCCAGTTTGTCGTATTATGGATATCCCACCACATAGGCAAACTAATTGATGACCTAATTGATGGTGTCCAAAGTTGCCTTCATATCTATTAGTTCCAACATCAAAAGATTGAAACATTCTTGGCTTACAGAGTTTCCACCTTCTACCTAAAATAGTGTATGTGATTAACGGGAATTAAAACAACACAGTTAATATTTTAGGTATAAAATATTTATATTAATTACATTACCTCATGTGCAATCCATTCTTAACATATAAAGACAATAATTGTGTGGGTTCATTTCCAACACATTATAATAAAATTGTTATTACCAACTGCTTTATTACAGTTGATGCACAAAGGCATAGTAAAACATATCTGAAAAATACAAATGAATAATTCATAATCATAAGTATGGTATGGTATAGTATTAAGCCAATGTCATAAATAGCTATGTGAGCACATAGCTATTTATGACATTGGCTTGCCTTGAATAAAAATATTTAAAATAATTTACTTACATTATGCTTACATTGTTACTTTCAATTAAAGTATGTCGTCTCAAAAACAAACAGTATTCAAATCACGAGAATACTAACACCCAGTTTCTGAAAGGCTGTTCAGCGATAAAATTAACTAACAAGCTGTCAATCTAATGTTAACTATGAATTGAGTTGCTGAAAGTTAAATCAACTTATCACTGTGTTAGTTGACACAGCTGTCAAATTTATTGCAAAATTATTAAGGAAAGACCCATTTTAGGTTTTCAAAATACATATGAATAAAACAAAATACATGATTTCAGCAATGTGACCGTGTCTAAAAATATTCCTCACGAGAAATCAAATTATTAAAGATAAGTAAATTATGTCTAACCAACGTTTCGGAAACTCAAATTGATTTGACACTGCTGTTAAGAAGACATGGATGTTAGTTGAACAATATTTCGATCAGCCTTTCAGAAACTGGGGGTTAGTCCAGTTAGCAAGCCAATATTTAAATCACGTGTAAAATCAAGAATCTGATAAGCGTAGCCGTAGTAGAAAATAAAAGATATTATTTTGTGAAAGGAAGGATAAACACAAACAATAAACAAAAATCAAAATGACAGCTACAGTGGCATTGACAATGACATTCTTTTAATTGCCAGTAAAAAAAAACTAAATGTGGTCCTGCTAAAGAAACAATAAAAAAAAAACATTTTTTTTCCTCCTAAATGCAGGCCTTAATATTTTTTATATTCATGGATAAACATCCTTCTCATAAAGTTCTATTTCCGTCATAAATTTGAAACTGGTTAAAAAAGGTTCAGAATAAAATACCTCGTTCCATACAAAAAGAGGACATGTCCTTTCATCATAATCGGTTAAAAAGTAGTTACGGTGTTTATCCCGGAGAAACACATATAGGAAAAAAGATTGATATTGTATCAGAGCCATGACAATGTGTAATATTGTTTATATTAAAAAATATTGTTCTTGCAACTAAGCAGTCATAAGTGCACTAAATTGAAAGCACAAGGCAAACATTGTTGCCTTAATACAGTAATGTAATTAAATTAAAACAATGCAATAGTAGTACTCAACTTTTCTCATCGCCTGCGAGAAAATAAACGCAAATACGTAAGAAATACAGCATTTATTAATTTTATTAATTTAATATTGAACCATAAATTATTATATTAATAAAGTCACGAAACTTCTGTATTTGAAAAACGACATAGAAGATGTGGTTGTATGCGCTTGAAGCCCTTTGCTTTTTAAGCTTGGAAAATGAAAACCTTCAAATGTAAGCAACATGGCGGGATGAAACTTGATTGATTTTGTTATATTTTTGTGCATTTGTACACAATATTTTTTTCCGCCTAACTATATAAGATGATTTTTCATCATAATTTAAGAAATTTTGGTGTTCCAAATACAAATTAATTCAATCGCCAGGGAGAAAATTTAATTCGTGACGACGTTTTTCTTTGCCGGCCCTCTGTACTATACTTATTCGGTCTTTCTTAGCCCTTCGATAACTTTTTATCAGGTGAAATCATCCAAATAATTATTAATAATATAAATCTCGTTTAATAATTTTCACAAACACATCATATATGAACAGACAGTTATGAAATGTCCCAGCCCTTGTACGCCCACTGCTGGCCATAAGCCTCCCCTAAGAAGGAGAATCTCCCACTAGTCCCACTACCTGAATCTTTCGCTAGCTCAACAAAGTATGACGCGGAGCAATCGGAGCCTCGACTTTTGATCGACAGTGCAGCACTGCGTGCAGCTGTAGAAGCTGTGGAGTCTGGTTATTCAGAGAACACTCACCACCCATAACACATATTATCAACAAAAAAGCACTACAGTTTGCCTCAATGGTCTATCAATTAAATGTTAATTCAGCTGATGTTTTACGCGTAACGTTTTACAATGTTCGTGATCGCATTCAATTAAGAATACTGTGTTTCGATTAAGAATGCTGCTTTTCTCAAATGTTATATTTCAGTTGCTTACCTTATACAGGATTACTTGAAACTATTTCACTGTAAAATTCATTAACTGATCGTTTCTACCCATGGATGTCGTAAGAGTCAACTAGCGACTTAGCGACTTTCAATACTGAATGAATGAATAACTCTTTATTTTGTCTTCTTAAAAAGTGTCTTAGAATTCAGCAAGAACGGTAGCACTTTGTACTTGTATTGTTTCTTTTAAAGTTCTACATAGATATATAGATAGTTCAAAAGTGAATTACATCGGTTGCTGTAATTATAACACAGATTTGATTATTTTTTAAATTATAACAAGACATTAAATGTTTTAATAAGAACTTCTTATCATTAACAATTTTTTTAGTAGACCACAAAAATATAATTTTCCGGAACATCCTGCATATTGCCCTTGGTAACATTCGTAACAAATGAATCATATTAGCTGGCCGTAATTTACTTATTTTTAATATCACAATGCCCGATGTTAGTTGTTGAAAGAAATATTGTTAATTCAGTGTTATGAAGAAATCGAAAGAAGATATCATAATAATATTCACACAAAACAATCGTAATGGGTAATAGCTACAACAACCTTGAATTTGAAAGATGTCGCCAATCAAAATCATATGTAAGTCCATTTAAAGTGGTGTATTTTAATCGTCAGTGATGTGATGCGAAAAAAAATCGGTGACAAAGGATAAGCTTTAAAGTGGGCGTAGGCTGCAAAGTAATGAATAAGTTTTATTTATGGAGCTTTATTTTGGGCTACTTTCTAAGGCAGCTTGAAGCAGAACATTATCCAATAACCAAAAGGAATCTTAATTAATTTCCATAAATTTGTCAATCAAATTCTATTTCATTTCAGACAAAGTCACTTCATATGCCGCTTGAATTGCAATGCTGCTATGCACGATGTTCGTTCGAACAAATGCCATCTTCGATCTTCCCTCCGCAATTAAGTACATCACCGGTCCTATCTATTCATTTTCAAACTTTGTCTACCAAAGCATCAAACAATACGATGACGAGCCACCGAGTAAATTAATACCACTTAAAGAGTACGACTTCATAGTAATCGGTGCAGGTACCGCTGGCTGTGCGATCGCAAATAGATTATCAGAAATATCTAATTGGAAAATTTTGCTCATAGAAGCTGGTGAAAGCGAAAATTATTTGATGGATATTCCTATTGTTGCTAATTATCTGCAATTTACCCATGCTAATTGGAAATACTTTACAGAACCCTCTGACAAATACTGCGCCGGCTTTAATAACAAACAATGTCATTGGCCAAGAGGTAAGGTCATGGGTGGATCCAGCGTCTTGAATTATATGATTTACACCAGAGGCAATTGGAGGGATCTTGGAAACGACGGCTGGGGGTGGAAAGACGTGCTACCTTATTTTAAGAAAGTGGAAAACTTTAAAATATCCGAATTCAATAATAGTCACTGCCACGGAACTAATGGATATGTAAATATCGAACAGGCGCCATTCCGGATACCGGTAAGCGAGCAATGGGTTAAAAGTTCCCAAGAGTTAGGTTTCCAGTATGGGGACTTCAATGGTCCACAACCTACGAGCGTTTCTTTCTTACAGTTATCTATGAAAAATGGTACAAGACATAGCTCAAGTCGCGCTTACTTACATCCAATTAAAGGAAGGAAAAATCTACACGTTACGAAAGCTAGTATGGCGACGAAACTTATATATGATGACTATGATAAAACCAAAGTTATAGGGGTAGAAATGAATAAGATTCTAAAATATACAATATTAGCAAGAAAAGAAGTTATAGTGTCAGCTGGTGCTATTAATTCTCCTCAGTTGCTAATGCTTTCAGGAATAGGTCCAAAGAGTCATTTAGAATCTTTATCAATTAAAGTAGTCAAAGACTTGCCGGTCGGTTATAATTTAATGGATCACATAGCTGCTGGTGGCATTCACTTCATTGTAAATCCACAAAACTTTAGCCTTAATACTGTAAACATCTTAAGCCATCCTAGATATATATTTGAATGGATGAAATCTCATAATGGGCCGCTTTCGATTCCTGGAGGAACTGAGGCGTTGCTATTCACTGAACTCAAAAATAAGTACAACACCACAAGCTGGCCCGATTTTGAGTTACTGTTTATTGGGTCTAGTCTTAACGCTGATCCCTTGTTGCCATACGGTTTCAATTTCGACATGAAAATATACCGAGAAACGTTTGGACCATTGGGAAAAACTGACTCGTTCATGGTGTTTCCAATGTTGATGCGTCCTAAGTCAAAAGGTAGAATTATGTTACAAAGCAGTAACCCCAAAGTGCACCCAATACTTATACCAAACTATTTTGACGATCAGGAGGATATAAAGAAAATGGTTGAAGGTATAAATTTAGCTATTGATATATCAAAGCAGCCATCACTGGCAAAGATAGGAGCGAAGCTCTATGATGTCCCAATCAAAGAATGTCTAAAACATGGCCCATTTGGGAGTGAGGAATACTTTGCTTGCCACGCTCGGATGTTCACATTCACAATATATCACCAGAGTGGTACGTGCAAGATGGGGCCGGTGAACGACCCCACGTCTGTGGTAGACGCGAGACTAAAAGTACACGGCATCAAAAATCTAAGGGTGATAGATGCAAGTATAATGCCCGAAATCGTATCGAGTCATCCAAATGGTCCCATTTATATGATAGCTGAAAAGGGATCAGATATGATCAAACAAGATTGGGGGAAATGATTCCACATTTTTATCCTCTTTATTTGTGTTTACACGCTTAACTATCCTTTTAAAGTAAAATCTAAATATATTAGTAACAGGGCTGCTGGAAGACATTTCGCTAAGAAATAAGCCGTACCTTTGTGCACTACTTCCATGTGTCTTTGTTTTCGTTGCTGCTTTTTGTGTACTTTAATTATAAAATAAATACAATTCCTTTTTTAAAAATAATTACTCAAAATTGGAATGTAGTTGATATATTTTTCCTCCTGTTACTGATATTTCCTCGAAAAATTGAGACGCCTAAGTATGATTTTGAACGAGAGAAAAAAATGACAATGACATTTAATTGCGAAATGATATCATAATATGTCTATTATCAAATTATGGTGAACTAATTAAAACAACTATAAACTAAATAAGAAATATGTATATAGAACTTGATTTGTAAAAATGTCAATCTAAATAAAATACAGTGAATCTTCTTTTTACCATTCTATCAAGACCATACAAACGATATACTGGATATCTCGCAACCCGTAAACAATAAAAAATGGGAATTTACGATACCAACTTATATTTTTTACGGACATTCGACCTTAAAGAAAGTAACGATAAGATTAATTTTAAGATTTGAGGCCTGATTATCAATTGATTAAACTCCAAGAGCTACTTGAAAAACACTTCTCAATCGATACAGAGCAAGTACCTACTTGTAACGGTTAACTAGAATCAAAAAGCAAAAAACAATTACTTTTGCCTCTTTTAGTACGACCCGAAATAAAATCAATAATTTAAGATACATTTACATAATAGTATTTAGTATGTTCAAAAATGAAAATGATACAGAAGGAAATTAGAATTTAATGCACATCAGACCAAATGTTAAACGAGAAACAATACATTTGGAATATAAGACAAAGCAGGCGGCGTTATTGCTAATTAACGTTTTTTTAAATGAACTGTGAAAAATAAATAGATATTAAGTACGAGTAAATGACAGAGTGCAAAATAAAATGGTCTCGCGCCCACTCATAACCAAAAATCCCATAACCAATACGTAAAGGTCCCACTCATAACTGCTGATGTGAGAAGACGAAATCTACATAACGTTATTGCTGCAGCAATTTCATTTAAATATTTGGGGTTATTTTAAATATGACGGGAATTTATCAAAGCCGATCTACTCAAATATTCTTGTTGAAACTGATAATTAGGTACAATAATATCCACAGTTACCATCATCAATCGCATTTGGAAAAACGCATTAAATAGATTGAATGTGTGACTGCTAATTGTAACTGTCATTTTTTAAAGGAACTTTATATCCATTACTGCTATAATGAACGCCTCATTAATAAAAGTACTCACTAACTTGTGATGAATATAAAATATAAAGCATGTTTGAAAAATGACAGTTCTAGTTAGCAACCGAAGTAAGATAATCTGCTCCCAGATTATATGATTATGCTGCCCACCAGCAGGCGTAGCACGGGCTGCCAAGACTGGACTCGAGTCACGCATTATCTCACAATAGGGTAGTTGACTCATATCAAAATTTATTAAAATATTGTTTATTTCTAACAGTATTTGGCATAAGGTTCCACAATATACCGATTTTAATAAATAACAATGAATGATTGCTGTAAAATTTTAATTTGAAAATGCTAGAAATAATCTTTTTTTATCTCACGCCGTAAACGCTTTGATATCCTGTGGTCAGGGCCGTGACGTCAATCATATAGTAAACAAAGAAATGTCAAATTTGATTCAACAACTCGTCGATTTGCACTATTCTTTCCTAAAACTGGCAAAAAATCGTCCAAGTCTCCGTTATTATATTTGTAAATATCGTAAATTATTTGTATTAATAGCAAAATCAACCATTGATGTTGGATTTGTGAGAGCAGATAGTACAAATCTTCCGAAAATAGACAGATTGATGGTCAGGAGATTCTTTGTGTATCGCTCTAAACAATATAAGTACAGTTTCAATACTGTTATAATGAAGAACGGTTACAAGTGTACTTGTCAAGATTGTCACGCGGCAGAAGAGAGTTGCAAACATGCATTTTTGGTGTGGTTGCACCATCACAGTGAGGAGCTATTTTGTACAGCAGTTGAATGCTATTGGATAGAATTCTATCTCTCAAAAGTCAAATAAACACTAAAAATATTTACTTCAAGAGAAATGTTGAAAAGAAAACATCAGGATCATGTGTCAAATACCAGTGTTGTACTGCAAGAATTTGTAAATGAACATAAAAAGAGAAAGATTGGCAGTTGTTCATTTGTCAAGCATGAAGAAAATTACTGGGAGGAAAAATATATATACATTCACAGACACAGATTGTGACATATTTCTTAAAAAATAAAAGACCTCTTCAATGAAGAAAGAATAAAGTGCATAGAAAACTAAACCACGAATCATCAATACAGAAGTGTTCTTTAGTTCGAGCTTCGTTATAAACAATAACAGCTTCCATGTGCTATAAAGTCAGCCAGTGCATAACACATGATGGTTCTTTTGTTGGGGAATCTTGCAGACACCTACGAGTATAATGAAATGTGGATAAAAGTTGAAAGATGAAGATTTGGGTTGAAATTTGCAAAATGTGACCTCATTTCTGATTATACCCTGTAATAGTCTATTCAACAAACGGTATCCATAAAATTAGATTAATACAAAATTGTCATGCTCTTTTACTGAAGATAATGTTAATTATCAAAGACGGAAAACTGTGAACAGTATGCTTAACTCAAGTATAGATGCAGATGTTTTGTGCTAAAGCAAACAAAACTTATATACTTTTGTGTTGCTAGCAGTGTCATTTTGAAAACACTCAAAAGGTGACAATATTAGCTATAATAGGTATTTGTTCTAACAATCTGAATGTCAAAAAACTTATTGATCAAAGAGTGTCATTTTGGAAACTATACTACATTTTTCCTAAATTATATGAAAGTATTACTTCATAATAAATCACTTTACTATTATTTTGACTTTTATTACCTGTGACCTTAAGGCAATATATACAAATTAATAAATTTGATCTAACTCTATTCAACCTATTTGTACTTTTGGAACATATACTATATTTGAGTAACAATGATAAAAATGAGCAACAAACCTATAAAATATTATAAATCTTTTAAGGTGTAACAGAAAAATAAAACACATGCATTTCAAATTAAAATATTTTGATTCAACTTAAACCTTTACAAGTCATCATTGTCAAATAAACATAGAACATTTTTTTTTGTGAAGAACATAATGACTAATGTAGTACAAAAATTTATTATGTCATCTTTAGATGTTATTTATGTATAAAGTAATGAAAAAAAAATTCTTTATATTATTTATTTAATAAGAAGGGTCTTGTAAATTAAGAAGAGCACAGGCTGACAACACAGCAATCACATTTAATATATTTGTATACGGCTTTAAAATGGATAACTTGCATATTCTTGCGTAAGCTGTTCTGAAATTTACCAGCCATGGTGGCTAGCAGGTTTAATCAGTGAAGATATAACATCTTTCAGTTTTACCAAACTGGACCTATTTACTTCTATCGTGCTTTGGTATATGAATACTTGAGTTATTTTGTTGACATAATGTTGTTCTAGTTGACGGGTCACATTTTGATGTTGTGGCTGAGCATGCACTGCTTTGTATTATGTTGCACAACTTTTACTGCCTTATCAATCTCGTTGTCAAGAGGAGAACAGGTTAGTACACAATAGTTCTCATTAAGTAACCACTGAAAGCAACAAATTTTAATTAGGTACTCAGTAAATTCAAGTAAAAGTTGTTTAGATAAATATATTAATTATGAAACTTTGATATTTTTGTTTGTATTACATACTTTTTAATTAATATTCAATTACATCATTATGCAATTGGACATAAGTACATATTCTTTTCCTTGAAACATCATCTAGTGTCAGTGTATAACTTAGATTAAATCAAAAAGGCGTAAATGGTCAAGTTTTCTCTCAGTTTTCTGGTCAAGTTAAAATTTGGTTGGTCGGCTGCAGTCAGTTTTCAGTCTAACTGAATGATAAAAATTTAATTAATTTACATACAGATTTGATTTTACATACAACCTAAAAACTTCTATTTTGTTTAAGTTGAAACTGAAGTACCTACACAGATTGAGTTATTCAGTTATAGTACTTACATTAATGTAATTTTCGCAAAAATACATTTGAGTTTCAGTAGATAGTTACAAGATTTCTTTAAGCGAGTGTTAACCAAATATTTCGCATGTCTATATCACTGGGTACGTCTAATCCACAGATTTCCTGGAGTCTTTGAAGAGGTATTTCTATATTACTGTTCTATTGTCCCGTTCCTTAAACAGTTTTACTATATTTTGTGATATTTAATAAAAAGCATTGTTTTTGTGAGGTTATTTCGCCCCCGTGCTTTGTTTACTATAAGACTGACGTCATTGCCACAGATAATGAACAGACTATCATGGCTGACCGTGTTTTCGGTCCAAAATTGAAAATCTTAATTTAAAATAGATTTTTTGCACTTTTTAGCCATCGAAAAAAATAATATTCATGTGCTATGGTCTAATACAACAATTATGAACATTTTAAGCCCTACTTTAAAAAAGGGTCAACTAGCCTATTTCAGTGACATAATCTCTGTCACTGAAATTGTGAACACTAAATACGCGCCACCGTGCTACTCTTTAAGACATAGAGGTTATGTCGGTGCCGGCGCGGCGGTTCAGTCCTAATTCTGAATTTTCCACACGTGATATCTTACAAATTCTATGTAGTACATATTCTTAAGAGACCTAATTATTGACCTAATTATTAATTAGACCTAATTATGTCACTGAAATTGTGAGATAATGCGTGACTCGAATCCAGTCTTGGCAGCCCGTGCTACGCCTGCTGTGGGACCTGTATGGATATAAGTGTTGTTGTTCTTACAAAACTTTAATTTGATCAACTGATCGACAATTTTTTTGGATTCCGTACATCCAAAGGGGAAAACGGAACCTTAAGGAATCACATTGCTAAAATATATCAATCCCTCTTTATATCGTATACTCGAGTGTACTGCCTACTTAAGCTGTGAAAAAATGAAACTTGTATTTTCTTTCATTTTTCATGAACCACAAAAGAGTGCATTCTTTACAACTCTGCATAATTATTTAATGAGTGGATTCTCTTATTTATTTATGAATTCTTCATGTACAGTGTGTACAGGGGCGGGCTTAATGCCTATCGCATTCTTACAGCTAAAACATACAGTAGATATATTATGTTAATTTTCGATTTATAACAGTTATAAAGTCTCCCTTCATGATTAATCTCTTTATGGCGGATATTCATCTACATAATATGGGACGGCACTTAATCAGCCCAGGGGAACTGAAATCTCTTAAAGCCAGTGCCATCTTGGAGTTCCTGGTAGCGGCCAGGCTAAAAGAGATACTGTAATTTACCGGCGAGTCACAATAGATCTTTTAGGTCGCAGTGGCTACAGCTTCATTGAAGCTGCAGAGCCCCAACAAAGCAAATAATAATAATAGATCTCGGATAGAGATAAAAAAGTGTCCAGCGCCCCCATAGACAAATGCCACACGCTAACTTTTCCTCAGTCGTTCCGCAGAAAAAAGTATGGAGATGACATTAGCTGCGGAAAATTAGCGTGAAGTTGTCACAAGCTAATGTCATTTCCATACATTTTTTCTGCGGAACGACTGCGGAAAAATTAGCGTGTGGCTTTTGTCTGTACCCCACCCGTACCCTACCCGTAGCACTTGACGGGCTTTGATACCAACACACACACACACAATTGACTGTCGCGACAGATTAAAAAATAAAATAAAAAAGGAGTAAAAGACTCCCGCAAAAATTGTGGAGCAACGACTGAAACATGTTTGTGTAGTTAAAGCCACGGTATCCAATGGCCATTCGAATACCATTCCCCAGGATGGATTTCCCCCGCTGGGATGTTCCAGAATCTGAATTGAACGAACTAGTACCGTTAAGCGGTTTCATAAATATTATTACAACTATGGTGCTGAGAAAACACATAAACATAGTTTGCACAGGGGAGTCGAACGTTTAAAATGCATCGACACGCATCGACATGCGCCAATATTCTTATTGTTGTCATATATCTCATTGGACATGAATGTCCGAGTGCATTCAACTTCGGATCGAGCTGACAAATCAAACGTCTTTTTATTACGGGAGAATACTAATGTCCACTCTCCTTAGGCCGGCTATACACGTTGGCCCCAACGTTGGTCCCAAATCGCCTTGGCACCGGCTCCACACGTTGGTCCCAACTAGGGTTCCCAGGTTCAAATAGCGAAATTTCCGGCACAGAAGCTTGAAAAATCGGAATTATCACTTTCAAGTCCCGTCAGTCAGAAAACTTGATTTTAACTTATGAACGCTAGACGAAGATTTTATCTTTGGTTGAACTCCCATATAGACTATATGACTATAGTCTTTTGTACTCATTGTACATGAAGAATTAATAAATAAATAAATAAATATGTCATTCATTCTAATTATTCGGGAAAAAAATATTCCAAGATAATTCAGTCATAGTGTTTAGTCGCTGCTTTATTGTAGAAAATTTACAAATTTTTTGATCTAAACATAGTTAAATCGGGATGTGTCTATACATATAGCTCTCAAAATCGGGACGTCACGCTCAAATCGGGACACTTGGCAACCCTAGTCCCACAACAGTGTTACTAACTACCAACGCTCGGCCCAACGTTGGAATCAATGCCATTTTCTAGATCCACACGTTGGACGAGTGGTGTTGGGGCCAACGTTGGGGTCAACGTTGGGGCCAACGTGTGGAATCGGCGTAACTGTTTGCCGGTCTTCCGTGTACATTGTACAACAGGCGCACACACCTGATGAAGTTGGAAGAAATATCCATAAATTATCACAATCACAACACCCAACACTTGTAGAAGAATGTATGTCTCATTAGATTCATTGTGTCATATTAACAAAACAAACTCAAGATTCTTCTTGATTAAGTGCAATAGGCGCCTGAGTGAACGCAAATCGTCTTTTTACACTTACTTTTTAACGATGTATTATTTATTTCTCCAGTAAACTTCAATTCTTACCTGTGAACAAAAGAAAGATTTTTAAACATCGCTATTTATAAAAGGCTTCGATGACAGACTGAGGTATCAATCAACGTAGACCTCAAACTACTGGAGCTGGAAGCATGAAATTCGCTACAGGGCACAGAGGGACACGCTCCATACAAGGGCGGTCATAAATAGTTAAAGTCCTGTTACTATCAATACATTGTATTATTTTAGTGACTTATAGTTGTAAAAGTGTTTTAGGAACATTAAAATGAAAGAAGTACATGTATTTACGGAATAAAAAACGTTTACTTCAGTAAAAAACAAATATAAACAATAACATACTTTTACCTAAATTTATCATGAACAAACACTTAAAAATTGGAATGTAAAACATATATTTTAAATAAAATAAGAGTCAAAACATTGATAACATTATTTAATTATAATAAAATAATAGAAATAAATAAATTAAAATTAATCAAATACAAAAAAAAACAAAACAACTAACAAAATACAAATAAATTATTCTTATTCTAATAATATTAAACATGTAACAATTCTATTACACTTTGTGACAGAGTATTTTTCTTTTTAGGGGGAAGTTTCCGAAGACTTGTAATATAAGGATCTGAATGTAATAATAGTCGTTGTATTAAATCTTGATTGGTAACTTCACGTGACATTTTTCGAGTGTGACTTCGTCTATAAATTTTGATATACTTATTTGTCGCTTCAGCAGCTTCTTCGGAAAGTTCTCCTATAGATAACAATGCATCACTTATAATATCTGATCCATGTACGAGCACCTTGTGGACAGAAGCAGGAAGACTATACCACGGATATTCCTCGACCAGGCTGTATGCTGTTTGTAATGCATAGTCTTTAAACTTGCATTCATTAATTTTATGTCCAGAAGATAACGTTTGTAATATTACACAACAACGATCTATGAGATCCTTATTCAAACCTGTAATTTCAGCAGATACAGCTGATTCCAAAAAAAACTTCCTGGCCGTGTTTCCGTCGTTAGACGTCCCGCTTCCACCACTACGCGGCTTGTCAACTATTAAACCTAATCGTTCCCTAAACTGGGACTGTACATATTGTTTTTTATTTGATAACAATTGTTTATCACTATCTAGCCTAACTTGCCATTTTTTTATGTCTAATCTATATGAAAGATGAATAAAATATTCGAAGAAACGTATCCAAGAATGTAGTGGTGATAATCCAAATTGGTATCTACTCTCTATTACAGGTTTTTGTAAACATTCGTCTATTTTATTCATCTCTTTAGGGGTAGCATTACATATATAACATCTACTTGTAGATGTTTCACTTAAAGCACTACAAATTTTACCATCTACCATTGAAAGCTGCAACTTATGAGAAACGACCAATTCACGATTGTCGATCTGAATAAAAGTAGGTTGCAAACTTTCAATTTTATCCTTAAAATAAGCTTCCTCTTGCAAAGACACTGCTGTGCTTTCTTTCAAAAATTGAAATCGAATAGGACGGCAGTACCTAGTGGAAGAGGGTCGAGGATTTTTCCATAAAATTTTACAATTATCTTCAGCTAATTTTACAATAATTTGAAGGGGTACATAAGATGTTACAAACAAACTACTATCTTCTAAAGTTGAATCTGAAAAAAATTGTTTGTATTCACTATGTCCAGTGCTGCCATCGAATCCCCATTTCCCAAGTAAAGAGATATTAGACAAACAATCATCAGGAATCTGATCTAAGACCTCTTTTTGAGATTCAAGGATTCGAGAAGCTGTGTGATCAAAAAGACTTTCTAATTCAACTTCAGCTGAAGACTCGGAAACAGTTATATTAGAAGGGTAACATCTCTGTTTCGCTTTAGTAATTTGTTGGTAACATGGTAATACATTAGGAGAAATCTTACTATTAACAAAGTTTTTAATTAATAAATACTGATGTTTTGTCAACTGAGCATCAGTCACAAGTGACAAGACATCATCAGTGCTAACTCTAGATATACACGAATCGAATGAACAGTCTGAAACATCAAGCAATGCACTCACAGTAGAATCATCAGACTTTGACAAATCAGCTACTCTCCGACGTTTAGTCCTTTTACTACATTGCGTAAAAGGTTTTCGAGGACGACCACGTGAATGATACGGCGACGTTTCAGACGGAGTACATTGCTTATTGTTTTTCACAAGTTGAATTTTTTCAATAACATTAAACCAATCGGAATTCTTATATAAAAGCTTGGTTTTATCCCTATTACATTTTTTCCAGAATCGAGCAATAGCTTTACATAAATTATTAACAATTTTCTCTAAATAATGAATATCAATGTTCTCAGCATCGTCGTTCAGAGTAGTCAACAAACTTTGTAGGACTTGACGACACTTTTCCGAGTCATTATCGGTATTGACAGTTAGCCATATTTCAAGAATATGCATTCTTGAAAACGAGCATATATATAAATTACCTAAAACAAAAAAAAAACGGTTAAAATTCAGTCACAAAACCTACACAAAGCACTAAGACTAAATAAACTAATTTCGTAGCAAATGCTACGAGATAATCTGGCAACCGTAGCACCCTTGTCATCGCCAAAAGGGCAGATAAGGGCAGCCAAGTTTTAATTTTCCTAAGATAAGAAAGTCTAAAGATTATGGTGCAATATACCTCCAAAGTCGGAGCGAGTGGGAACATATTTAAAAGTTTATTCAAACTTTGAATATTAAAAAATATAATACTCCAAGAAAAGTCGCCTCGTAGCAATGACATACTAAAGAAAATATATACTAAGATACAATTAAAATAAAAATATTAATTATTACATACCCTGTTCTTGGATATCCATTTCAGAAAAAACTCACACAGCACTCACAGGTCCCGCAATGACAACAAATGACGTCACGCTTTTTAATGACTCACTGATAACAGTATTTACGATTGGCGATGCGCTCTCTTTGAATGCACAATAGATAATGAAGGCGCACTCTAATTACTGACCTATTTATAGTTTCAGAAGGTACCGCAACTATCCAATGTAACGACAAGGAATAAAATGTAAAACAAGAAAGCAGGTTTTTAAGATTTATGACCTATGGATGTCCCACAGTGCAGGGGTTCATTGGCTTAGCGCGAGCGCACACGACCGACAGACAACCGGCGACCGATTTTTTGACCTATTTTTAGGGTTCCGTGCCTCGAAAGGAAAAAACGGATCCCTTATAGGATCACTTTATTGTCCGTCCGTCCGTCTGTCTGTCTGTCAAAACCCTTTTACTCAGGAACGGGTGGAGGTGTCAAGCTGAAATTTATATCAAATACTCAGGTCTATTGTCCCTTACAGCTGTGAAAAATTCAAACTTCTAAGCCAACGCAATCAAAAGATACAGCAGTTTATGCCGCAAATTTTCGACACTCGCAAGGGAATCAAAACCTACAGGCTATTTTCCGTGAACTCAGAATCTTGAAATTTGGTACGAAGTAACGTCTTATAGCACAGATAAAGGAAAAATTGCGAAAACCGTAAATTTTTACTTTTATACCTACAGGTTTGTACGGAACCCTCGGTGCGCAAGTCCGACTCGCACTTGGCCGGGTTTTTTTTGCGGTAACGTCATTGATTTACTACCAAACGTTTGGTAGTAAATCAATGGGTAACGTACACATTTATGAACGTTCTATTTTTCACAGATAATCGGGTCGGCCGGAATTAGGGAATGCAATCTCGTTCTCGCGAGTTTAACGAGATTGCACTTGAGCATAAAATAGTCTAATAGTCTGACTAATTGGTATATGTTGTTAATTAATCTGTAATATCTAAATGATCTACTGAGTAGATATACCTAGTTTCATTACTTTCATTTAATTGATAAAAATATCTCAGTTTAATAGTCAACTCAACTTAGATAATAAGTTTTATTTTTTTTGACTTCTTGTTTTGATAGATAGATAGATAGATAGAACTTTTATTTGATACATTAGGATACAGGTCTTATACACTAAATTCAAATTATAAGTAGGTAATGTACCAAAAGGTCTACACTCAGCGTACGCCGTGACACTCGTAACAAAGAGTGCCACGACACTGATATTCTATGTATTTTGTTTGTTATAAAAGAACTGTTTTATTACTAAAAGATTTTTGTTTGATATTAGAAGAGAAGACTGGTTGTTTCTTTCATTTGTTATTTGATAGATACGTGTGTCAATATTTACTACTTAGAAGTTAATCAAAAAATTATAGACAAATACGTCAAACAATGTTTAATGCATAAAAGTCTATTGAAAAAATTCGTAAAAATAAATGTTTATGTTATATATAAGTAATACTTATAATATTCATTATTTTTTTCCTAATTTATTCAAATATTGTGATTATTTGCAAAAAAACACACCAAACTGCTAATCTCGCGAGATCTCGAAATTGGCGAGATCTCGCAGTATTGTTATTCATAAACTAGCGGGATCTCGCTTGAGCCCCAATCTCGCGAGATTTGCATTCCCTAGCCGGAATATACAGATTTTTTTTTACCGACTTTTTGTAGTTCGCGTTCGTTGCAACAACGTACAACTCCTTGTGTTTCATTTTCAATCGTCAAAAAAATTTACCGAAGGGACACTCTGTACCAGGGTATACCTCCGTCTTGCCTATTTCTGCCGCAAAGCAGCAGTGCTTGCATTGTTGATGTTCCAGTTTGAAGGGTAAGATATGGCATTGGAATGATTGGGCACCGTGACTTTACATCCTAGGTCACAAGTTGGCAACGTACCTACACTGTGGTTCTTGTGGGGGTTGCAAGTTTGCTGCGAGTCTCACAGGAGCTACATGTATTATAGGTGACTGTTACCACTTACCATCAGGTGGACAGTTTGCTTGTTTGCCAATTTAATAGTAATAAAAAACCTCCCGATAAAACATAAAAAATAAACATAAATTATAATAAACAATATAAATGTATAATATAGGAATAACTGAAATATAAAAGTATAAAATATGTGAATAATAAAATAGACCTTAGGAAGTTGTGGAATATGTACACCACCGTCTTTCAACTACAGTTTCTTAGTTATATGTATAATTAATTTAGATGTGGATAGCGTTGCTGGTAGCACAGTTATTAATTATTGCTTATTTAAGGCTTTGTATAATTAGTTTGTGTATACTGGTTGTTATCCCAAATAAATAAATAAAAAAAACCTCCCGATAAATACACGATGGTGTCAAACACTAGACCACGGAGGAGGCATAATTGTTAAGGATAAGGAGAAATCAAATAGAAAACGTTGACCATTTGCCTTTGCGCATAATTTTTTACTAACAATTTCGACAACAAGTTGTACGAAAAGAATACAATTTCAAATACCATTTTTTTTTCTTTTTTTGAAATACAAACGAGCAAACGTATCACCTAATGGTAAGTGATTACCTTCGCCCATGGACACCCGCAACCCCAGAGAGGTTACAAATGCGTTGCCAGCCTTTAAGGTAGGAATACGCTGTTTTCTTGAAAGTTTGAAGGACGCATCGGTCCGGAAATACCGCAGGCGACAAATCATTCCAAAGTTTGACTGTGCAAGGCAGAAAACTTCGAGAAAAAGGCACAGTTGTGGACTGCCAGCCATCTATGGGCATGGAATTTTACATGGCTATTACAAAAATATAGTTGTATAACAAACAGTTACCAACTAGTACCTAAATACGGAAGCAATGATGTTCGCGCCAACATAGATCCAACGCTAGATTTCACTTGAAACTTTTTATATAAGTAAATCATCATCACAGCTCATATACATCCCCACCGAGCTCGAGCCTACCCTGAGTTAGGGTGTTTAAGCCTTAGTCAACCACACTGGTCCAGTGTGGTTGACTAAGGCTTCGAACATCATTGCTTGCCGTATTTAGGTACTAGTTGGTAACTGTTTGTTATACAACTATATTTTTGTAATAGCCATGTAAAATTCCATGCCCATAGATGGCTGGCAGTCCACAACTGTGCCTTTTTCTCGAAGTTTTCTGCCTTGCACAGTCAAACTTTGGAATGATTTGTCGCCTGCGGTATTTCCGGACCGATGCGTCCTTCAAACTTTCAAGAAAACAGCGTATTCCTACCTTAAAGGCTGGCAACGCATTTGTAACCTCTCTGGGGTTGCGGGTGTCCATGGGCGAAGGTAATCACTTACCATTAGGTGATACGTTTGCTCGTTTGTATTTCAAAAAAAGAAAAAAAAATGGTATTTGAAATTGTATTCTTTTCGTACAACTTGTTGTCGAAATTGTTAGTAAAAAATTATGCGCAAAGGCAAATGGTCAACGTTTTCTATTTGATTTCTCCTTATCCTTAACAATTATGCCTCCTCCGTGGTCTAGTGGTTGACACCATCGTGTGTTTATCGGGAGGTTTTTTTTTTTATTTATTTATTTGGGATAACAACCAGTATACACAAACTAATTATACAAAGCCTTAAATAAGCAATAATTAATAACTGTGCTACCAGCAACGCTATCCACATCTAAATTAATTATACATATAACTAAGAAACTGTAGTTGAAAGACGGTGGTGTACATATTCCACAACTTCCTAAGGTCTATTTTATTATTCACATATTTTATACTTTTATATTTCAGTTATTCCTATATTATACATTTATATTGTTTATTATAATTTATGTTTATTTTTTATGTTTTATCGGGAGGTTTTTTATTGCTATTAAATTGGCAAACAAGCAAACTGTCCACCTGATGGTAAGTGGTAACAGTCACCTATAATACATGTAGCTCCTGTGAGACTCGCAGCAAACTTGCAACCCCCACAAGAACCACAGTGTAGGTACGTTGCCAACTTGTGACCTAGGATGTAAAGTCACGGTGCCCAATCATTCCAATGCCATATCTTACCCTTCAAACTGGAACATCAACAATGCAAGCACTGCTGCTTTGCGGCAGAAATAGGCAAGACGGAGGTATACCCTGGTACAGAGTGTCCCTTCGGTAAATTTTTTTGACGATTGAAAATGAAACACAAGGAGTTGTACGTTGTTGCAACGAACGCGAACTACAAAAAGTCGGTAAAAAAAAATCTGTATATTCCGGCTAGGGAATGCAAATCTCGCGAGATTGGGGCTCAAGCGAGATCCCGCTAGTTTATGAATAACAATACTGCGAGATCTCGCCAATTTCGAGATCTCGCGAGATTAGCAGTTTGGTGTGTTTTTTTGCAAATAATCACAATATTTGAATAAATTAGGAAAAAAATAATGAATATTATAAGTATTACTTATATATAACATAAACATTTATTTTTACGAATTTTTTCAATAGACTTTTATGCATTAAACATTGTTTGACGTATTTGTCTATAATTTTTTGATTAACTTCTAAGTAGTAAATATTGACACACGTATCTATCAAATAACAAATGAAAGAAACAACCAGTCTTCTCTTCTAATATCAAACAAAAATCTTTTAGTAATAAAACAGTTCTTTTATAACAAACAAAATACATAGAATATCAGTGTCGTGGCACTCTTTGTTACGAGTGTCACGGCGTACGCTGAGTGTAGACCTTTTGGTACATTACCTACTTATAATTTGAATTTAGTGTATAAGACCTGTATCCTAATGTATCAAATAAAAGTTCTATCTATCTATCTATCTATCAAAACAAGAAGTCAAAAAAAATAAAACTTATTATCTAAGTTGAGTTGACTATTAAACTGAGATATTCTTATCAATTAAATGAAAGTAATGAAACTAGGTATATCTACTCAGTAGATCATTTAGATATTACAGATTAATTAACAACATATACCAATTAGTCAGACTATTAGACTATTTTATGCTCAAGTGCAATCTCGTTAAACTCGCGAGAACGAGATTGCATTCCCTAATTCCGGCCGACCCGATTATCTGTGAAAAATAGAACGTTCATAAATGTGTACGTTACCCATTGATTTACTACCAAACGTTTGGTAGTAAATCAATGACGTTACCGCAAAAAAAACCCGGCCAAGTGCGAGTCGGACTTGCGCACCGAGGGTTCCGTACAAACCTGTAGGTATAAAAGTAAAAATTTACGGTTTTCGCAATTTTTCCTTTATCTGTGCTATAAGACGTTACTTCGTACCAAATTTCAAGATTCTGAGTTCACGGAAAATAGCCTGTAGGTTTTGATTCCCTTGCGAGTGTCGAAAATTTGCGGCATAAACTGCTGTATCTTTTGATTGCGTTGGCTTAGAAGTTTGAATTTTTCACAGCTGTAAGGGACAATAGACCTGAGTATTTGATATAAATTTCAGCTTGACACCTCCACCCGTTCCTGAGTAAAAGGGTTTTGACAGACAGACAGACGGACGGACGGACAATAAAGTGATCCTATAAGGGATCCGTTTTTTCCTTTCGAGGCACGGAACCCTAAAAATAGGTCAAAAAATCGGTCGCCGGTTGTCTGTCGGTCGTGTGCGCTCGCGCTAAGCCAATGAACCCCTGAATTTTACATGGCTATTACAAAAATATAGTTGTATAACAAACAGTTACCAACTAGTACCTAAATACGGAAGCAATGATGTTCGCGCCAACATAGATCCAACGCTAGATTTCACTTGAAACTTTTTATATAAGTAAATCATCATCACAGCTCATATACATCCCCACCGAGCTCGAGCCTACCCTGAGTTAGGGTGTTTAAGCCTTAGTCAACCACACTGGTCCAGTGCGGGTTGGTCGACTTCACATACACCTTTTTACTTCTTCGCAGATATATGCAGTTTGCCTCACGATGATTTCCTTCACCGTAGGACAAATATAACTAAATATCGTCTTATAATTCACGCTTAAGTTAGGTTTTTATTTCTGCCCGCATCCCCATTCGCATTATTTTCGTTTTTCCCGTGGGAATTCTATATTTTCCCGTAGTAAAGACAATTCGAACTATAAGCTATAGTCAAACTACAAGCTTTTTAAAAAAGTCCCGCGGAAATACGTTAAGCTGGATTAAGGGACCTTAAAAAGAGCCGTGAAGAAGCACCTTGCAGGTCGGCAAGTTGCAGCTTGAGGGTGGCTAGCGCAACGTGTATTCTCTTCCCTGCACTAGCTATCTTCGCATTTGGACTCACTCCTACTTATCATCAGGTGGAATGGAGTCATTTGCTTGGTCGTCTATAAAATATTTCACATGACTAAGGGGGGAATTTTCAATAACGCTTAAACACGCGTTCACTGATTTTTAAATTATCAACTTAAATACAAAGAAAGGGATTGGGGTCTACCAACAAGCTGGCTCATGTCATTACGAATTTGGTGTGCATTTCTATTGGCGTGTTTTCTATGTTTATATTAGCTGCTTCCAGTTATCCCATTAACAAATCCCTCGTAACTCCACTATGGCTGAGATTAGGATGGTGATACCAAATGATACTGTTATAGCAAAGATGCCTAAAGTTACAAAATATTACTGAGTTTAGCATGTGCAGTGCAACGCCTTTAGATATTGTCTTAGCAAAGCTGTCAAAAGATACAAAAACCTTATAATTGAATTCAGTTATTTTCCTACAACGAATGTAGGAAAATAACTTAATTCAATTCAAGCCACTCGCATCTGTTTCTGTTGCGCTTAACTGATATAATAACAAACTGGAATGAAATCAAATAGGACGAGTAATAGTTTTTTTTAAATTTCAACTTGTTTGAATGAAATGTCTTTAAATAAAAGCACTAGGGAAAACGTACGTACATTCATCATTCAGGTATTTTGTAGAGCAGACATGAGTGTGTTAGTAGGAAATGGATAGATGTTGGAAATGGAATTTATTTAGAAAAAAATATATGTCTCAACTTACTGACAGTGTGCACGAAATACTCATTTGCCTTCTCAAGACCATCAGGTAACAATTTTTTTTAAATTTCAACTTGTCTTGTCTTTGTGTCTTTCTCTTTAAATGACATGTCTTTAAATAAAAGCACTAGGGAAAACATTTAAATGCATCATTTAGCTATTTTATGGAGCAGACATGAGTGTGTTGGTTTTAACCTGAAAAATTTTATATGCAGTTACGATTCCCTACGACTTGACTACCCATGTAGTCAAGTCGTAGGGAATCGTAACTGCATACCATTTTTCTTCGCAGAATAAGCAAAATAAAAAAGTATGACGATGGCTGTATGGCTATGCCTTTGCATGTCTCTGATTTGAAACGAACCAGCAAGTAAAAAATATAGTTAAGATCGAAAGCGAAGGCGGGACATGTAGGTCGCTGAGCCACTAAATATCGCTTGAAAGCAATGCTTTCTTTTTCAATCCATTACTTGGGGGGGGGGTCAAAAATCTTCAAGTGGCGAGCCAAGGTCTGAGTAATATAGAGACCTGCAGGGCCTGCAAAGAGAAAGAGGAGAGCATGGAACACACTTTGTGCCTCTGCGATTCCTTAGGAGAATATAATTCGGGATAGGATATCTAAAACCTGAGGACTTAAAGGCTATCCCACTCGGACTAATTGTGAAGATTATAAGTGAACTCGCAAGTACATCGAGTGACAGAGGCCTGGTATAGCGCCATCCCGCTCTAAGTGCAGTTTTAATATTGTTTTGGGTGATCATGGTTAGAGGGCTTGTCACGATACGCTATTATCGGACCGAGAACGAATTGTAAACGGCATTATAGTGAGCATCGGCCCTAACAATTCACAGTGATGGAGTCGCTGCTGAAGTCAAAGGTCCGGTTGCGGAACAGTGACGGTGGAATCAGGTTGTGAAGTTATTGCGCACACTCAGTGAAACATGATCCGTAGAATATGGTGGAACAGACCACCTGCCAAAGTCTACAGTCCCACAAGCTCGGCGGCCGAATCAAGGCATGGAAATCAAGCTGGAATTTAACAGAACGATTCCAAAGGTGAGAAGTATTCCATCCATACACGAACGGACTTGTCCTTTATAGAGTCGTGTTATATTATCTGTGATAGATAATGCCACGCCGTAAATTAATATCTCATCTTTGATAGAACGCCATGCTTTTAACCAATGATTTAGAATCTCTAATACGTCCGAAATTCAGACTCGAGTTTAAATTTATGCCCAGCAAATTAGTTCGGCAGATATCCACGCGCACCGAATTCTACTTATTTCGCTCAGTTTTAGTTAAGGCAGAGGAGATTTTTTTTAAATGACTAAGTATTTTTTACTAACTTTTTGTAAAATCACCAATTTGGCAAACGAATTATTTAGTCAAATGAACATTATTAAAATAATATTTAAATAGTTGAAATATTTCCTAAGTGAAACATTTGCGAAACCTGTATTATGTCAAGTGATACTTTTTAAAGTAGATACTCGTAATATGTTTGCGAAATGAAATGATGTCAAATGATTAGTTTTTTAAACGTTCGTAAAATGATCTTTTGTCATACGTTTTTTGTTAAACAATAGTAAACCGTAAAAAGATCATTGGATAAAAAATAGGTAATATACCGAATTTAATTTTTATCCGAACTACTTTTAATTACAAATAGCCATTTATTTACAAATAGCCATATGCAAATATGCCTTTATGTCAGTAGTACCATTGAATGGTAACGCAAATACATAGCATACAAAATGTGTGATGTGTTAAAAATAAACTTATTGTTTACTATTATTAAACACATGAGTTAATAGAATCAGATTCGATAACCATTTATTAATAGTTAGAAACTGGTTTTTTTTTATATAAAAAGCAAAATTAAAAAGAGTCAAAATAATATGTCCTTGTGATGTGCCTCACATACGTGGTTTGTTTTTCGAAGCGAAAACTGTTTTACGATGAAACTTTACTCGGGTAAGTGTTTTAATTAGCTTTTTTAATGAACAATTTGACCACTGTGTAAGAAAAGCCCATTCCATAAATATCTAAAGTTAAAAAAGACATATCTATCAGTATTTCGTTTAGTAACTGTATTGATTTATTTACTGAGTTAAGTTATCATAATCATAATACACAAAACAACACGTTTTATAAGAACGTCATTTAATGTATTATATTTTAAATGGGTTTAGTAGTCTTTAGACTAAAACGATCAAACATGTTTGTCTTTACGTGTTTGACTTTATCTGTTTATCGTCCCGAGTCAATTCGTGCCGAAGCTACGGACGTTTTGTATGCTGAAAAGTTATCGCGTATACTTATATACTGTGGTCCCATTAGCGGCTTCGTCATTTTGCACGAACTATTGTCCAATAATCGTGCAATAATCCAAGATGGCTGAAATTTCTAGACGTTTTATAGACGACGAATTTTTTTTTTTTATGGATGGTCCGGCAGGTGACCTCCTCCCGCCTGATGTTAAGCGGTGAAAGAGGCCCAAATGAGTTGACAGATAAGAGTAGGGACGACATCCACTCTCCCACCTGCCCGCCCCTTGCCGGCCCAAAAGATGCTTTTTCTTTTGAAGGAACCCATGTTGTAGGATGGAGGAAACACGTGCGCAGGTAGAGAATTCCAAGTGTGGGATGAACGACAGAAGAAGGAATCTTGGAATTTCTTGGTACGGTGTGAAAAGGAGGACACAGTGTACGGATGACTCCGAAGGCCCTTACGCGTGTTTCTGTTAAGGAATGGAGAGGGAGGGATAAGGTTAAAGAGCTCTTCAGAGCATTCCCCATGGAACATTCGGTAAAAGGCGCTGAGAGAGGCGATGTCACGACGAAGTTGTAGAGGCTCGAGGGTGTTAGTTGCCTCTACATCGCCAATTATGCGAATAGCGCGACGCTGCAATCTGTCCAGAGCATCGAGGAGGTACTGAGCGGAGCCGTCCCAAAGGTGCGAGCAATATTCCAAGCAAGACCTAACCTGAGTTTTATACAACAAGCATAGTTGGTCCGGCGCAAAATACCTACGCACCTTGTTCAGGACACCGAGTTTCCGTGAGGCAGTAGTTATGACGGATTCGATGTAGTCTCTGGGGTTTTGATCGCAGCGAATGATCATTCCGAGCAAGGTGATGTTGCTCTGTGTGTGAAGGGTTGTGCCCTGGAGAGAAGGAAGGGGGAGGAAAGGTGACCTTTTCGCCGAGAACGCGCACACCTGTGTTTTCTTAGCATTGAACTCAACAAGATTGTTGGAGCCCCATTCGGAGACGAGGTCCAGCGTCCTGTTGAGCTCAATGATAAGATTCTGCCTTTCCTTACCAATATCACCGCGAGCAGCCCCTGAGCTTCCGTGATATCCCCCATGCACTGTACTGTTATCTGCATAGCAATGTATAGCTCCCAAGGAAAGCATATCATTGATATGCAGAAGAAACAATGTGGGGGATAGAACGGAGCCTTGCGGAACTCCAGCGTTCACTGCCACGAACCGCGAAGCGCAGCCGTCAATGACAACGCGAATTCTACGCTCGTGGAGGAAGCTGGCAATCCACGTACAGAACTGCGCGGGTAATCCGTATGCCGGAAGCTTGGAAAGAAGAGACTTGTGCCAGACTCTATCAAAAGCTTTGGCGATGTCGAGACTAATAGCCACTGATTCGCCGCGCTTATCGATAGATTCACCCCATTTGTGCAAAAGGAACGCTAGAAGGTCACCTGTTGACCGTTTAGGACGAAACCCATACTGTCGGTCATTAAGTAACGAGTGACCTTCCAGGTAACGGATCAGCTGGGTATTAAGGATCCTCTCCATGATTTTACGCACGCTGTCTGATACGGATATCGGGCATGGTGCTGCCACAATGGGACAGTTTCGGAGGTTGTATACCACAGTCATCGACACGGGAATGAGCCGCGAAGAGTTTTGCCAGGAGGTCGGCTTTCTCCTGCGGCTGATGAGCAAGTGAGCCATCGGCATGTCTCAGCGGCGGCAGCGAGGGTTGGCAGAAGTTTGATTGCACAGCTTTGGCCAGGCGCCAAAAAGAACGGATACCCGTAGGGTGCGATAGCAGTTCCTGGCCCACTTGTGCAATGCGCTGAGCATCCGCTCTAATGTAAGCCCTCTTACACAGCTTGGTGGCATTATTGTAGGCTGTTTTCAGTAGGCTTGTATTGGGATCCTTAGATGCTCGGCCTCTGATCCAAGCGCGGTAAGCCAGCTGTTTGTTTTCAACAGCAGAGGCGCACTCGCGATTGAACCAGAGGTTACGTCTGCCTCTACTGACGAGATTGGAATGCGGAATATAATATTCCACTCCTAGTATGATCTCGTCAGCAACAGAGGCAGCGCAGGAGTCCGGATCCATCCTATTGAAACAGCGCTGCCACCAAGGAACAGATGCGTAATAATCCCGCATACCGTCCCAATCTGCTGACGCATAGTGCCACATACGGCGTGCTGCAACCACAGGTGACGGTCGCGACGCCTGAGGCACTGTGACGGATACCAGACAGTGATCCGAAGATCCTAGTGGAGCTCGAATCACCACCTGATATCCGTCAGGGCGATTTGTCAGCAGAAGGTCCAATAAAGAGGGCGCTTGACCGATAATATCTGGTACCCTGGTGTGCTGGGTGACCAATTGTGTCAGGTCGTGCGTGAGAGCGAATGCGTGGGCAGTCCTACCCGCATGGTCAGTTTTAGAGGAACTTAACCACAACTCGTGGTGAGCATTGAAGTCCCCTAAAAACACCAGCTCGGCGGAAGGAAATCGCTCCTGCGCGTCATCTGCCACCCGACTTAGATGCTCAAAAAGTCGAGTTGTCTCCAAGTCACCACGATGGGAACGGTAGACGCAGACGTAGACACGGCAATGAGTGCCAAAATCGACGTGTACCGCAAGGATGGAAAAGGAAGGTTCCTCCAAACAGCGCAGGCGACGACAGCAAACGTCCGCCCGGACGAACAAGCAAACACCAGCCTTCGCCTTGAAGGACTCCTCAAGAGCGTAGCCGGGGTAATTAAGGTAGCCTGTATCGGCCGGGCAGATAATTTGCGTCTCCGTCAAAAACAGCATTGCTGGACGGGCTGTCTCGAGATGGTGGTGGACAGCTAAGAGGTTAGAATGGAGCCCGCGGATGTTAGCGAGCTCCACCTCGAATAATGGTGTTTTGGTGGGATAATGCACCGCTGTACGACCTGTCTTAATATTTTGCGCTGCCATAATTATTGGAGTGAGAGGCGTGAAACTGAGGTGTCCTTGCCGCGTTTCGCATAGTTAATGTGTGTAAGCCTGTTTCGCCAGGGAACAGCCGACAGCTGATTTGCGCTGACCCTCCGCACGGAAGGGCCCCCGAACCCCCCCGGAAGTGGTCGCCGGGACCCACCGTCCGGTCATCAACCGGCACGACGGACCACTCCGAGATTATGCGTGGCATGGTGGGGCAGCCTCACGGACTGGTTAGGTCCGCTTGGGTCCCTGTACTATACCACGGGCGGCCAGCGGAACAGCCGATTCTTCGGGTCTTCCTGGGCGGAGGGTCAACGCAGTCAACCTGGCACTGGTTCGACGGAAGCCCGCACAAACCATACGAATCGCAGCAACGACCCCTCAAGCTCTGGCTGTGCGCAGACTGATCCCGAAACGCGGACAAAAATGGCCACTTGACGGGTTTTACATCATGCGCACGGTGGTCGCTAGCCAGTCGGGTTTTTCAAGCCCTACCACCAGAAGTTGGTCACTCGATTAGCACCACCACGTGTCCATCACGTGTAGGGTCTCGAGGGTAAAACCTACGGACGTGAGCGACTCCAATCCCCAAAAGAATTTCTTTACGTGTACATGTGTGCTAATAATTATATGATGAATTTATCCATCCTCCATTTTATCTCATTTACTAGAGTCATTCGCACACGCCTTTAACAAATGATACGAACGTCGTTTACACGGCCGCCAAGCATGCTCTGAACGGCATAGCAAGGAGCAACGCAGTGCCACGCCTGACGCTTGAAACAAACTATTGTGTCGTGTTGTGTTGTGACGCGTCAGAAGCGTATCGGTTTCATACATTTTATATGGCCTAGAAACACATTAGCGCCACGACACAACACACTGTAATAATGTGTTTCTAGCCATATTAAATGTATGCAACTGATACGCTTCTGACGCGTCACAAGTCAACACAACACGACACAATAGTTTGTTTCTGCCTTGACGCCGCGCGCCGGCCGAGATTGTCGTGCTCCACGTACATGTGCGCCGCTCACGCGCGGCGTGTACGTATACGTTCACCGACTTTTTTGTAGGTACCAACCCTAGCGCCCAGTTCAGCTTTAGGTATAAATTTCAAAGACACGCCTGAGTCGGGCTACTGTATCGTTCTCTATATTGTGACGCTAGTGTGGCCACGCAACGTGAATGGTTAGCGCGCTAAAACCCTTTGATGTACCGCCACACGCCGAATAGCCGAATATGACTGGCCCCATCTGCGTCTATCGCGTCATACATACATAACACGAAGCTTCGGGACGATAGGCGCATGTGGAGCCCGTGGAGCCGCGACATGAGCACGAGGCAATGTTTGATGCGTTTGAAAAACAAACTACATACTATGAAACAAACCAAGTTTGTCAAGCAGACACACAAATTTGATCGTTTACAGGGCTCTTAATGACATTGGACTAATCGTCTCCCACTAATCAATGGAGTAAAAGTGAGAGCATACGAGGGGGAGTAATAAAATATTCGTGCGTAAGCTGAAATATTTAAATTAAAAAGTAATAAAAGCGAATTTGAAAAATCTCAAACAACTAGCCTTACATGAAATGAAAGCGCATAGCCAAAAATGACTCAAAATTCACCGAGCGATTTCGAAAGTGAAGTCCCGTGTTACTACAACTCCGATGTCAATAGTCATCCATATCGTGATCAGATACATAAATTATCGACTATAATTTTAAATAGGCCACAAGGCACGGTCGTCGTATATGTTGGCTACTAGTGTGATAAAAAACGCCTTAACAAGTAGCTAAGAGTACGAAATTAAAGACTTTGTTTTTGCTTCTTGATTTTAATTACGTGTTAGTTTTTGAAAATGAATGCGCGAACAATCACATTTCTTGAAAGTTCACCCCACCCGGTTCCTCAAACATGAGGAAGCTTGGGAGTGATTGATTCGCATGCTTAAGGTGGCGATTTGAGTTCGGCTATCCGGTCATGTACTGAAGGAAGAGATCTTCTCCAACGTCTTGCATGAAGCAGAAGTCTTAATAAACACGACACCGTTGATGTGATCGTAACGGCACAGAAGCTCAGTGCTTTCATTTTAAATTGCATCATTTTCATGTCATCATTCCATTAAAACCAATAGTAGATTTATTAAGCCAAAGCGTTTGGAGGATGAAAGTTGGTGCAAAAGTCATTTGATCTGTCATTTGTGAAGTAAACAGACACAAAATACAAATCATAGGCCTCCCCTAAGGACCTCCAAATAATCAGCCCTCCGCTACTGGCATCCAGTTTCCAGTTACCTTCATCAGATCGCTGGACCAACTGGTGTCAATCGGTTCGCGGCCGCCACTCGAAGACCGCCGAATTCCGCCCCAACAACAGCCGTCCGTCTATTCCACATAAGGTTCACAAATCTTTGAGCTCATCTGTATGGGAATCGTCCACAGAGCACTTCAGAAAATGAATATACCCAGTTGGACTATGGTTAATGCATACCCGTCCGTTTCAGTGTAGAAGCTCTCAACTTTCATATGACTACAATGCATTATTTTCTATATCCACTTTAAAACCAACTTAATCTTGGAATCAAACATTGCGCCAAAGTCATTTATGGTCTCAAGCCAAACATACTCCTTAAAGTCGCGAAATAAATCACCTAATCTCTTGTTTTGTCCATTTGAAGAGGCCGGCAAAACACCCGATTAAACTGTTTTTGACCGACTTCAAAAAAGGTGGTTCTCAATTTGACCTGTATGTTTGTATGTATGTTTGTCCGCGATCATCTCGCGTTTGGCTGAATCGATTTTGTTGCGGTTTTCAGAAAAGTATGTTTTGTAAGGTTTTTTTTAGGTCGCGATCTAAAAAAACCTTATCTTATGTCGCTCTAAACTTTTGAAACTCTCAATCTCAAAGAGAACATTAGTCATATTGGTGACTAATGTTCTCTTTGAGAACCTACTTCCTTAGTCGAAGCTGAATCTATACTATCATCACCAATATTCAGTTTTTTTTTATTTTCAAATTGGTCTCGTCTTTGAGACGAAAACTAAACTTATTGCATGCATCACATTAAACGAATTGCACGTCCTAATTGAATAGTTTAAATTTAACGCAATTATAATATTAAATGCATTGTGAAAAGATCTCCGAGAATGCGAAGAGTAATTATTTATGTGTGAAGTAGGTGCACCAGTTTTGTTACATAAACTACAGAGCCTTGAAAAGTGTGCCATTGGAAAGCTGAGAGCTAAAGAAAGATCTGCTGTTAGGCTTAATTTTGCGTTAACTCTGCCTGCTTCATTCTGGCTTTAGCATTGCAACAATTTTCGATTAATCATTTTATTCACAAACAGCATGAGTACGTACTACGCTATTACGCATGCTATTTCTGCCAATGCTAATAATCTTGCAATGTCGGCCATACTTAGTACGAATTAATTTCTCTAACTGAAAAGACTGGAAAGTCATTTGTCAAGATTAAAATAAAATAACTGATGATTTGTATGATATACACAACAATAGGATGTCGATACTATTTTTTCAATAAATGAAAAAGCCAGCCAGCCAATTGAGAAAGCTAGTAGCCATTGTCGACTATCGACCATACATACGAGTATTATGAAAGTTTATGAAAAATCCGTTTCAGAATAACTAGCGTAGTACATACTTGTGTCAAATTACCTAATAGTCTTTTTTGGCGACGATGATTTCACAGTTATGCTTAACCGTATGACATATTGTACAGTAGCTAACTAAACCATGTTTTGGAATAATTCGAATGTAATATGAATAATAACAATCCCTTTGTCCGATTTCGGCTACGGAATACTCGTACTTGCGGCTGTAGAAGTAAGCCTCATCATCGTCGAACATTTCAAAATGACAATATACTTTTTCAAAATAAAACTATAATGTATAAAACCAAATGTAAGAAATCGCACCAAAACATTACACTTCTCTACTTTTATCTACATACATAATATAGATTTGAACTTAGGTCGCTTTTAACAAAAGGTAAACGCTTAAAAGTAACCCTTTAAAATTGAACAGCATCCTTTGAGAAAATATGATATTTTTTTTCATTTTTAGTTATATGTTTATATTACTTCGTCAAGTGTGATGATAAATCTATAGACCGGTCGAAACCCACGTGTCGTAACAAGCAAGGTGGTGCTGCGGACACTCGACAGTGCAGGGCAGTTCCTCAAGTGCAGTAAACAAGTGCGCTTTGTTTGTTTTGACACAATTCTATTATGTGCAGTAATTGATAGAAAATAAAGACTGTTGAATAAAAAATACACTTCAACTTTAAACGTGTATCCCAGTGATATGATAATACATTAAAACGTTGTTTTAATTTAAGTGTTCGAGGGGATAGTGCTATTGATACGGAAATAAGTTATCGGGTAAGATGTGTTTTTTCAAAGAATTTTTTTTTACCCTATTGTATACATGTATTCTCGATACAGAGTTTATGAAAAGAACAGAATGTAAGATGTGAAAATATCAGAGTAACTATGCTACTTTCGTTTTTTAAAATAAAACTTAAGTACTAATATTAAATGTTTACCGAGCAGTAATTATTTTACTTTTTCTATTCAAATGTCCAGTGGGCGTCTCTTGGCTGAAATGATGATGATGATGATTCAAAAAAAATGTTTAATAACTACCACAGGATACAAACAAAAACCGTTCTTAATGATATTCTTAATAGCAAATTAAGTATACTTTTACGACTATAATCTTCATCAATTTATTTTTAATATCGTAAATAAAACTAATTTCAAAGTTAAAAACACAATTTCCTTAAAAAATACTAATGTATATGTTCATACATTCATTCTTTTAAATATATACCTAATTATAGAAGTAAAAAAAAACAAGATATTTGAATGCAATAGAGTCAAACTAGGAGACAAAATTTTAAAGTATACTTAAAAATTTTGTCTCCTAGTTTGTTGGGATTTTGAATGTGAATTTAATGAACGTATCTTTTCTTTATGACTTTTATGTGACTAAAATCTTTCAAACAGCACCCGCCACCTTCTTCCCGAAATATAGCGTGTAAAAATCGAGACTTAATTTTTATCATTACATATTTCCTGCAATATTAATAGCCAACACATTGAATACAAATTCTGAAAATAAAACGTTTTAACATTTGTCAATAACCGAAATTAAATTCAATGTCGAACCAGTGTAATTTCATTCCCCATTCCAGAGATTCACCAAAGATGATGACAAATATATCAGTCTTATGTCTACTGCTCGCATATATTTGTCCGACGGGGTGCGAGCAGGCGAGGAGAAACACTAATGACGTCAGCCAGCAGTCGTTCCCGCAAAGCCCGCTCCTGGACTTCGTGATGCAGTCGCTGGCGCCGAACTATATACCGAAGAATCCGACGGATTTGTTCGACATACTGAGGGAGAACTACCCTTTGCCAAATGGTGTGTGTTTAAAAAGGCCTCAGTTGCTATTTTTAAGGTATAATAAGTGCTTATAGTTGATTCATTCAAGAAAGAGAATAACTGAGTCAAGTGCTCTGTTGTTTTTAACCGACTTCAAAAAAGGAGGAGGTTATCAATTCGGTTGTATTTTTTTTATGTTTGTTACCTCATAACTCCGTCATTTTTAAACCGATTTCCAAAATTCTTTTTGTATTTGATAGAGTATACTGCAAGGGTGGTCCCATGGTCACCAAAGTCAGGATCTGATGATGGGATCCCATAGAAAATCGAGGAAAATACTAATTTAATAATTGATTTAAATAGGCTCAATTTAAGTTATTTACTTACTCATACTTAATTAAATAACTTAAATTGAACCTATTTAAAAGAGGCACTTTTACAAAAGATATAATTTTCGCCTCTGCGCCAAAGACTTGAAAGTCTTCTAAAGCGTGGATAGCGCGATTTTGTTTTTTTTTACGTTCTCCCGAGAAATTACAATATTATAAAAAACATTTTCTATACTAATATTATAAAGAGGAAAGATTTGATTGTTTGTTTGTTTGTATTGAATAGGCTTCGAAACTACTGAACCGATTTTGATGAAAGTTGGTATAGGGATAGTTCGTGACCAGGGGAAGGACATATGGTAATTTTCCTACGGGAAAATATAAAATTCCCACGGGATAACAAAAATAACGCGGACGAAGTCGCGAGCGGAGAGCTAGTATACTATAAACTATCAAGTCAGAATCAGACAGAACCTTCGATAGACTGTTCAAAGACCAAACTGCAGACGAAACCAAACCGAGCCTAATTTAACATAACAACGAAGATAAGATTGTTAATAAACAAACTCCAAACTGTTTACTATTAAAAAATACAAACAAAGATTCATCACGACTATCAATATCTGTCAATAAAGCAATCCTAACTGGTCGTTAACTAATCGACATTAATGTCACAACATTTCTTGGAATTAATTTAATGGCATCAATCGGTCAGCCTCTCGAAGGCTTACCATTCAACACAAGAGGAAGGGTGCATGCATTTCCTCCTCTGTACTTCCATCTCTGTACTTCTATGTTAATTAGTATATTCTACGAGCAAAACATGTTCTTTTAGCATTGAAATTTTATTATTTCTCATATACATACCTAATCACGCCTGATTAAAAGGTCATTGATCCACAAAATGAAACATCAATAATAAAGGGAATACATTTGACCTGAATTATTATACATGCCTTATGCCTATAAAAAGTTATGCATTGTGCGAATTTTGAATAATATGAATTATGATTTATAGTAAGTACAGGAGGCTAATTCTCGCACTTTTCATAAAAAAAATTCAAATTAGTTTTTTCTCGAACGGCGATCGCAGTTCGGCAAATCAAGAGCACCGCCATTTTTATTTTATTGAAAGTTGCTTGTATTATCTCGAGTGCTCGGGAATAATCAAGATGCCAGATTCAAAATTCAAGTATGGTTTTATATCGTATATATATGTTTTTCATCCTATTATAAATTATCTTATGATGTATTTTTCAATTTATTTTCAATTACATTTGAAATTGATTGTGAATTTAACTAAGCATTTCGTTTGATTGAATAAACACTTAAAACTATTATTAATTTAAATTTAAATTATTATCTAAAATAAATCGTTTTTTTTTTGTAGAAAGGTAAAAAAGTGAAAAATCGATCCCTTTACTCGAGACAAGTCAAGCGACGTTATTTCTAGAAATGGCGGAGCTCGACTTGTCCCGTGTTCTGATTGGCTAAACCACTGAGCTGTGACTATCGCTAAAAAAAAATTCGAATTCGATCTTTTTTCGAATTCGTGAGAATTAGTCCCCATGAATAATTTTAAGCTACGACGTCTTTACCGCCCGATAAGTGGGTAATAAGAGAGTAAAATCAAAAGCACCTTTTTCAGTGACATAAAAGTGATTAATCAAAATAAAACAAAACCAAATAAAAGTAATAAAATGAATAGAATCAAAAGAGTACAGAATTGTTTAAAAGGGTCAAATACATATAAAAAATTAAAGCGGCACTCGGGGATTGCCGCGGTAAAGCTATTGCATAGCATTTTTTATCAACTTATGCAATTATAATTATTTATTTATTTTATTTATGCAGTATTTTTTTTTATTTGATATTAATTCAAGTTTTTTCTTTAATATTAATTCAAGTTACACTTTTTGAGCGTGGTAACCGATAAGAAAACATTTCTTTTTCTTTTATTGAAGAAATGAGAAGTTCATATTGTTTAAAATAATTTTTATTATCTTACAATACATGTAGGTTATTCAGGAATTTTTATCATTGAAACTATAGGTTTATGGTATGAAATAAGAAACATAAGTTTGAGACTTGATATCCTCTAAATATCTGGAAAATACCGCGTCAAAACACCGTGCCGAAGTCTGCCGAACTGAAACGACGTTAGACGATGCACGGCTTTCAACGCCGCACCGCTGTGCCGCAGGCCTATTCTCTAAAGGCGCCTCCAGACTCACGCCGAGAACCCCCGAGAACACCCGAGAAGCGTGAATGTGATGGGTTTCTCGGCTTCTCGTTCTCGGGCTCGCCTGTTCTCCGATCGGTGTCGGTTTTTTTGCCCGCTTCAAAGGGTTTCTCGGGCGAGAAAAGAGAACACTATCACATTCTCGTTTGTTCTCAGTGCGACTGCGACGTGGCGTCGATCGCATATTATCTCGTGCCAATTATTCTACAAAAAAAATACTTTGTGGTGTCTGATGCATATCAGTATCATTTAGATAACTTCACAGTTATTGTATACTCTTTCATTTAACATAGTCTCTCATCTGTGCCATCAGTGCTTAACAAAATAATGTGTGATAAATGTCATTAAGAAAATAATTTTAATTCACGAAGATTTTAATTGTTTTGAGATATTTCGTTAGTCTTTATAGTTCAGTAATTTTAGACATACGAGTAAAAAATGTGGAAAAATGAAACAGAGTTCAAGTTTAAATAATATTTTCACACAGAGCCCGTTTTGTGGGAAGCAAAACGTTTTCTATAAAAAAGTACTTTGTCAATAACCACCATCGTTTGAGCCATTTTTTCTTAATATTATTTTTAATTTTCGTGTTAACGAGATTATAATGTGCTAACGCACACAATACCAAGGCAGTAGCACTGTCGTCCATTCCGGATCACGACCGAGAATGTAAATGAGAAGATCGCTGAGTGTGGATAGCTTCTCGGTTCTCGCGCAACTTCTCGCGTGAGTCTGGAGCCGGTATAACTTCGGTTGCTAACTAGCACTGTCATTTTTGAAATGAACTTATCATCCATTACTGCTATAATGAACGCTGCCGTAAGACATAAGATCACTTAACTAGTAATGGATATAAAATGTCTTTCAAAAATGACAGTTCTAGTTACCAACCGTAGTTAGCAAATAGGCCTGCCGGTCGGAGTGGGAGGTGTTAGGTTTTTTTCGTTACGGAATTTCTTGATTCGGTCGCCGCGCTCAAAGTCCGCAATAAAAGCTATGCAATAGCTTAAAAGTAGCCTAGCCTAGTAGCATATAGTCAACAAGACAACTGTGGGATAGTCCAGGATTGACGCAAACTGTATTTCACAAATTCAAAGTCACGCAAAGCCCAATCAGCGAGACACGAAATCAACCGGACGGAATATATATGTTACGGTCAAAGTAAATAACCGGTGATTATTAATAATTACCGGTTAAAGTGATTAATAATAAACAACAAACCCTCCCGCTTCTTTCTAACCTAACCAACTGTGTTTCAAGTTCCCGAAGTCGGTTCTGTGTGGTCATAAAAAAAATTAACTTAACCTATCCGCAACTGTGTTTGAGCCAGTTTGAGGTGCCCCGAGTTTGTTCTGGATGGTCTATCCTAACTATATTTGAGGTAATCAGAGTCAGTTCAGATTAATTACTTTGCCTCCCCACCCTGGGGGAGCGAGAGGGGCTCGCTGAGAGCGAGCAGACGCCGACGAGGTCGTGGAAGTATTCACCCGAGTTCCCATGACCTTGTCAGGCAGCGACGCGTCCCTTCCTTCTCGGCGTATCCTCTTCAAATGAAGAGGATGCTACGATAATGGATGTGCTCGCGCCAAGGCGTATGTGAGGGACATCGGTGGGTTTTAGTCGGTAGGCCGCGGTTTTCTGGTTGGCACTCTGCCCCCAGGGGCCGCGGAGAGTCCGACATAACTTTACGTCCTCCCAGGCGCAGGGTATGCGTAACGCATTTCCCACCGTTAAAAAAAAAAAAAGATTAATCACTTTAACCGGTAGTTATTAATAATCACCGATTATTTACTCTGACCGTAACATATACACTTGCGATTTTGCAGGACTGAAAGCGCCGCTCAATGAGTATGACTACGTAATAGTCGGCGCCGGGTCTGCAGGCAGCGTGCTAGCAGCCCGGCTGACGGAGGACCCTGGCGTTTCGGTGCTACTCCTGGAAGCTGGCAAGCCAGAGATGCTCCTCACTGACGTTCCAGCGATAGCGCCTTTCTTCCAAAGAACCGAATACGCCTGGCCTTATTACATGGAGCCTCAGCCTGGAGTTTGTTTAGGTTTGTACTTATGAAAAACATTTTACCTATTGATTCGATTATAAGAGAATTATAATTAATATCATGATCGCCATGCCCATATCCCACCATCAGGTTTGATGCAAATGATGTAAGGTAGAAGGCCCAGTACTCGTCAGGTTTTGAACTTTGCTGACTTTGGAGCTGTGTTACAGTAAACCTTGTAGACTTAATAATCTAAAACTTCGATAGCTTGCTAAAATATTTATTGTAGTTTTCAGAGGTAAAAGTGGTTTTTAGATAAACTAAATAAATAATTTATTGTAATATAAAAAAGTAAAAAGGAGCCAATTGTACCAGTAGTCGGCAAGTTTGTCCTAGTAACCGTCATGTTGACCCAAAAGTCGTCGATTTTTCACGCTACCTTGAACTTTATTGCTATACGTTAAAGATTACATTATAATCATTACGAAAAAAATATATAATTGAATTCGTTTCATTTTTCATATACGTACTTACGTTATAATAAAATAATGTAATATTTATTTGTATTTTATACATATTATAGTCATAAAGAAAGCAGATCACATACTAATAATTTACTTTAAATAAATTTCTTTAAAGGGTTTGCGAAAACCAAAGAGTATATTCAATATAAAAGTATTAATAGAAATTTTCTTTTTTAAGTATGACAAACTGATTATCGTTATGATGAATCATATACGGCCTTCCTCCATATTTGTTTTAAAGGCCGGAAAACTGCCACATCCATCGGTTGGAGTATTTGCAGCGGAGCGGGCGCGGGAGGAGGACTCTCAAGCCGCCCTGCTCCGTCGTAGGCGGTTAGGTAGGAAGAGGCGCGCCTTCTAAGGTGCGCACCTACTACCCTAAGCAGCCAGGAAGGATTCAGGTCCAACCAACCCACAACCGGGTGGGAGATATTACATCACCTTCCTGGTTGCCCGTCTGGGGGGTCACAACCGAGTAACCCCTTCCTTGGCAAGTCCCAGCTCGTTTATACCACTGGGCCTGTTCCCAAGGGGTGTGTTCGGGAAATGGCTAGTTCGATCCCGAACATGTCTTCACCGGGGGTAGAGAGGTACCGCAGGGTGGTTTCGCCAGGTATGGGGTTGTTACCCGAGTCCTACGGCTTATCCAAAGAATAGCCTTGTCAGCTACAGTCCCTTGTGAATTGTAAAGAGAATCCCTCGTCCTAAAAAAGTGTGTCGCATTAGGATAGAAGGGCCCATTAAGATATAGAGATCAGGGTGATGTTTTTTCCCGGCAAAATTGCTCAGTGGTTGCCTATGAGAGCAGTGGCCATCCAAGAGATGTTATTTTTTACCCATGGGTAAAAAAGCATTTGTTACATATTCAAAAAAACCTTCTGTCCAGTAGAATCCACCATCTCGATCCACCAGTTAATCAAATAGCACGTTGAAGTTCACTAAGATCCAACATTGATCTTGCTGGATCCTATGATACTTATTCTTTTTAATGCTCCACTAGTGGATCGAACAGCACACGTCAAACGGCCTCAGAAGGTCCGGCTATAGTACCATATATTAAAACTTATGACATTAATAAGGACACTGGCAGTTTTATACTTGTTTACTTTTCTAATATGAATTTTGAATCTGACATGTATTTCATACTTCTACTCTGAATTTTAATAGCTCGTGTATATTTATCCAATGAGACTCTTCCTCAAATATAATTTTCAACAAATAATCTGCGTTTTTCACTGCACCATAGACCACATCCATACGCTGCGGCAGGTTATACAGAAAACCGAGGAGTATAATCTGCCACTATGCTTGGCTAAGAACTAGAGTTACAAGTCACTCCAAGGGCAATGGAGAGGGCTATGCTCGGGGTTTCTCTACGTGATCACATCACAAATGATGAAATCCGTAGAAGAACTAGAGTTACCGACATAGCCCAAAGAATTGCAAACCTTAAGTGGCAGTGGGCAGGACACATTGCTCGTAGAACTGACGGCCGTTGGGCCGAAAGGTCCTCGAGTGGCGGCCGCATACCGGGAGACGATCTGGTGAAGGTCGCGGGAAGCCGCTGGATGCGGGAGGCGCAGGACCAATCGGTATGGAGATCATTGGAAGAGGCCTATGTCCAACAGTGGGCTTCTCGTGGCTGAAATGATGATGATGATGAAGCAAACTGCCTTTCTCACGAGTCATTGAAAAGTTCAATACCTGCTCGACCAAAGTGCATAGAACAGTTAAATATTTTTGTAAAAGTAGGTCCCATAAAAACGTAGTCTATAAATGTTACTGAACCATATAAAAATGTAATCATAATAATGAAACTATTATACTGATATAACTATAACTAATATAAAATTTCAAGAAATTATTTGAATTTAAAAAAAACTGTACATATAGAGATACCTACTTTTTATCCAATAATAAAATAAATTGATTCAAACGAAAATCGTACTCTATGATGGGCTCAGGTACAATTGTAACGAACGTCCCCATATCCGTCGTTATCTAAGTATAAGATTTTTATAATGTCAAAGGAAAATTAAACTTAATACCGAGAAATAAGGTAACAATGACGGGTTAAGGTACTTTTGTTAATGCTCGCCCCAGTATCCGTCAGAACTACATAAATTTTGACGAGTATTGGGCAAAACAGGCATAAGCGAGCACCAATGAATGTCACATGCAATAAAAAAATAAATTCTCAAGATTTAGCACTAATTAATAGGTATAGTGTTAGAAAATGTATTATACTATTATTAAAAAACAAACACACTTACCGTATAAATATCTGAAGCGGTATATTATGTAAAAAATAGGAGCCGGTTGTTGCTCAGTTTAGTTGCCAAACTATACCTATTACAGATTTTTTTCTGAGCGCACACTTTTAGCACCTCGAATTTTTGACACAATTACAATTTTAATGCAGTGTTGCAAATATAATAAAACATTATAGTACTATGATTGTATTTCAATCACAATTCTATCATTTACGGTTGGTAGAAATTTTATAAACCCCTTTTAAAGTGTACCTGACGAGTATTGGGACACTGACGAGTACACCAGCGTTTACCTTACTTCGCAACATGTACACCATTATGACACCATGCTTAAATGGTGCACCTAGCAAAATGCGCACTTCTCAGAAGAAGCATTTCGCAAAACATGCATTTCGGAAAATGTGCATTTCTCATAATGAGCTCATAATGAGATAATGAAAATCAGTCTCTAAATGAAAAACTTAAAAATATAATCACCATACACTCTATAAAATTACATTTTCATAGGAAATGTCATGTTAAACAAGTGTTCAACAGGAGTGTAACTTTTATTAGTAATCAATAATTTCAAAAGATGGAAAAAATTCGGTAACTCATTTCTATTAGTGATGTAACGAATATCATTTTTCAAGCATTCGCGAATGCGAATGCGAATACGAATATTCAGTTTTTAAATTTGGCGCCAATTATCTATGGCATAGCAGCTCACTTGCGTGCGCGAGGCGCGTGCCGTTTGCATCTTGTTCCGAGAATTGCAGAGGAGATGGGAAAAATTCCGATTGGTTGTTTTATTTCATTTGTCGTCTGCTCGTAAGTCGTAAACATAAACAAGTGAATTTTGAGGTTAAAGTGTAATTAGAGATTTAAAAAATGGATAAATAAAAGATCATTGTACTTTTTAAGAGAATAGAGAAAAGTATTTTAATTTGAAGTCTAAATGAATATTTATATAAAAGATGTCAACGCAAAGCACGGGCTTATAAAAGTATAAAGAAAGAATAATTTTATTTTTGTTTGTTTAAAGTGATTTCTTATAAAACATAATTTTTTTATAGTTTTTAATAATTACAGAACATAGTTTTTGTTTGATTATTGTTTTAAGTTTCGTTCAAGAAGATGATTACCTAACATTAAAAACTTATATAAAGACTGATAAAAGTTTTAGAGAATAATTTGTATTTGTTTGTTTACATTCCATTATATATTTTTTGTTTTCTAAGTTCTAATCAAAAGTTAATTGTTGTTTAATATAAATCTAAATCTTAAGCTTTACCTAATGTAAAAGTAAATGGTAAATAAATAATACCAAATGATAAAGGAAAGTAGACTGATAATGTGATAACGAGGTTAAGTTACGTGTTCTCATAATAAAAAATAAGAATAAAATTGATTTTTATTAACCTAATATTAACTTCAAATTTTGTTTTTTTCTGGTGTTCGTATTCGCAAAACATTCGCTCGAACATTGCGAATGCGAATGCGAATATGCAAAAATATGCGAATATTCGCGAATGCGAATGCGAATATTCGTTACATCACTATATATTCCATTTCTTAATCGTGCGATATAGAAATTTTCTATATCGCACGATTAAGAAATGGAACTCTCTGCCAGCGCATGTGTTTCTTCCTTCCTACAATCCCGGGTCCTTTAAAAGAGGCGTGAAGAAGCACCTTGCAGGTCGGCAAGGTGGGGTGTTTAATCTCTCTCCCGCACTACCTATCTTCGCACTTGGGCTCTATTTCTACTTACCACCAGGTAAAATGGGGTCATTTGATTGGCCTTCTATAAAAAAAAACTCAGAAGAAAACCTTACATCAATACCAGCGTGATGTAATAGACCTATTCCTCTTCGTATAACACTTGTAGCTCCTCGCATCGATTTGGGAAGGGCAACCGGGGCTAAAGCCCCGGGGCCCACAATAGAGACTTCGGAAAAAAGAAACAAATTTAGACTAGTAAACACTAGTAAATAACTTTTCCTTTCATTTTTTTCTTTGCGTTTTACCTTTACCTACAGTTCATTGTACAAACATGATTACATTAAAAACAATTGTTCATTTTATTTGGAAAATAATTTGGGGCCAAGGGGCCTCCACTCCTTTGTTGCCCCGAGGCCTCCAGACCTTTAAATCCGGCCCTGGCTCCTCGTATTAGACCTATTAATCCTCATATTATATCTGTTCTTCCTCGTATACCACTTGTTCTTCCTCGTATAAGGAGAAACCCGTACTCAGTAGTGGGACGTATATGAGTTGAAATAATTTGTCTTTATCATACGTCATCTCAGTTCTTACATCCTCTCCATACTAATCGTTCTAGACTCAATCCATCCAATACTTTTTAGAAATTCCTCTACCTTTATTTCCGTCCACTTTGTTTCTGTTAATGATACTAACTTTCAATCATCTTCTCTTAAGTTGATTCCTAGTCTTGTGCATATTAGTTACACCACACATTCATCTTGACTCCATCTCCGCCCGTATACTCTTCTTTTATTCATTCTACAATATATCCAGATCCACAAAACAATCGTTGGAACACAAATGATTGTTTTTCATATTCCTAACTTCAGGAGCGGCTTCAGTAAGACAGGACCTACGGAAACCGTTTCTGTTTTGTCATCAATAAATAATACGAATTATGCACAAAGTAAATCGACTTATTCATATTAACGTCTAACTCCCGAATGCATATTTAAATTTCTTACAAAAATAAAATAAAACAAAGACATTATCCGTGGTACCGTGGTAGCTGGACATGTCAGCGTCAGAATATGTCTATTTTGACACGAGAAACAAGGTCGAGGGATTGATTTTACCGTAACGATAAGATGTGTGACATTGAGTGATTTCTACACTGTGTTAGTAACGCCAAGGTAAAAGTCAGCCTACATGAATTTCACGTTACAATTACTTCGTAAGGTCACAATTAATGATTGTTTGGAATTGGGACCAAAATGTTAGAAGCCTATCATTACATACAGTAAGCTCCCATTCAAGCTCTACATTTGCACTACAAAAACCGCCACTAGCGACATAAGCACAGTCCAAAAGTCAAACAGGGTAGCTTGATAAGGAGCTTACTGTACATACAATGCAACCGCCTCCATTGCCTAGTGACTGAGACCACCCGGTATTGATCCGGGGTTTGGTTCCAAATGAGGACTAAAGTTATTCTGCTTGGTTTAGTCAGCGATAGAGCTAGCTAGCTCCATCTTACCTAAAAGTTAAAGCTTTGTGTTGTAATTTCTTGATGGAACTCCATGGTATCTTGTTATTAAAACACTAATTTCACAAGTTCGAATTAAATCTTTATTATATTTAAGTTATTGCGACCGGTTTCTATACATTTGCCTGACGATGATGTATCGAAACCGGTCGGTATAACTTAAATATAATAAAGATTCAAGTGGAACTTGTGAAATTAGTGCTTTAATAACAAGTTACCTAAAAGTCATTTTCGCTCGCACGCAATCTCTCACCCCTATGTTTGATAGGTTTAGCAAAAGGCTTTTACCCTTTTTTTTTTTTTTTTTTTTTCGAGGGGAATGCGTGACCGCACCATACTCGCCGTTGGCTAGACGGCGAGCGTGTGTGGGGCTCTCCTGGCAGAGTGCCAGGCCTACCCACTAAACCCCCCGGTGTTCTTCCTGCCCTTATGGACGCGCGTGGTAGGGTCCACACTGCGACTACCACTACCAACGCGCCCGGGCTAGCCCGACCTGGCTGGTCGGGCTATCGCCAAGGGGGGATTGCCCGAGAACACCAGGGCAATCCCCAGACGGAGGGCCTTACGGCGGCGTACACGGGGCCAACCGTGCACGCAGGCCTCAACGGCAGGGTCATTAGACGGGCATTGCTTGCGCGAATGCCCGCCTTCGCCTGCCTGTCCGTCTGCGGCGGCTGGGAGCGGCTTGAGGATCATTCTCCCGCTCCCTCTCCGCGGCCTCCTTCTGCGAGATGACGTCCTCGCAGAAGGAAGCAACAGCCTCCCATTCCGCCTCGCCGCAAAGCATGGCCACGACCATGCTCGGCAGCGAGAGGTCTCCGCCTCCCAGCGCAGCGTGAAGTTCGCTGCGCTGGCGTCGCCAGGCCGGGCACACCAACAATGTGTGCTCGGCAGTATCGTCGGGAGCGTCGCAGTGATGGCACTGCGGCGTTTCCTCCCGACGCGCGACCCGATGCAGGTAGTGACCGAAACAACCATGTCCGGTCAATACCTGCACCATGCGGAACGAGAGACTGCCCTGCCGGCGCCCTACCCACTCCTCCATCACCGGACGTATCGCTTCGATCGTCCGGTGGCCGGCAGCTGGGAAGGCAAGTGCCTCACCCCATTGACGCAGAGCCTCCCTCTGCGCTTGGGTACGAATCCGCTCCACTTCCTCGGGAGCGGATCGTCCCCCCCGTTCTCTAACGGCAACCCGATGTCGATACACCTCTGCATGTATGCGTGCATCGACATCCCACGGCGTTTGGCCCGCAAGAACGCAGGCCGCACCGTGGCTGACCGTGCGATAAGCTCGCACGGCCCGGGTTGCTATGACCCTCTGCGGACGTCGCAAGAGGGCCACCGTTCGGGGGGAGAGGCACTCCGCCCATACCGGGGCTCCGTAGAGTGCCATCGACCGTATTACCCCGTGATACAGTCGACGGCACGCCGATCCTGGCCCTCCTACATTAGGGAGGACCCGTCCGAGTGCGGCTGCGGCGGCACATAGCCGTGGAGTGAGGAGTTTGAAGTGCTCCTCAAAGCTCCATCGGGGATCCAAAACCAGGCCGAGGTACTTAAGTTGTGCCTCGACTGGTATGCGGTCCCCCTCCACTCGGACTCGAAGCCCCGGTGGGATCCTGCGACGAGAGACGTGGAACATCATGGCCCTCGTTTTATCGAGGGCGACGTCCAGGCCCAGGAGGCGGATGCGTCGAACGACAAGTGAAGCGCCGACCGACGCAAGGTGGGCCGCCTCCTCCCCCGTTTTTGCTCTCGCCGCGACAAGCGTGTCGTCGGCGAAGCAGACGACCTCCATTCGTGGAAGGAGGTCGCCTCGCAGGACCCAGTTGTACCCCAGGTTCCATAGTAGAGGACCTAGTACGGAACCCTGGGGCACACCTGCCGCCATTGCCCACGTATGGACGCACCCATCCGGCCCCTCGTAGAGGATGGACCTGCCTTGCAGATAGTCCTCCACGAGGGCGCGGAGGTACGGAGGCACCCGGTGGAAGCGGAGTGCCTCCTTTATGCACTCGTGGGGCAGGCTGTTGAAAGCATTGCGGATGTCAAGAGACACCGCAACAACACGAGCTGTGGCCCCCTCAGTCCACCCCTTGAGGAGGGCCACTGCATCCATCGTGGACCGGCCGGTGCGGAAGCCGAACTGGTTATTTGCTAAATCCGGCCCCCGGTCCTCTAGGTGCTCGACGATGCGGGAAGCGAGAATCTTCTCGAAAAACTTCCCGGCCTCGTCGAGCAGTACCACCGGCCGATACCCAGTCGGGGAATCCGCGGGGCGGTTCTCCTTCCTTAACAGGCAGAGCCTGCCCGCTTTCCACCGACTGGGGAAGCGGCCCGAGGCGATACATAGGTCAAGCACCGCTCGGAACCGCTCCTCGAGGTGTCCCAGGGCGAGGGCCAGAACCCTGCTTGGGACACCGTCTGGTCCCGGCGCCTTCTTTTTGCGCCGGAGCCGTTCCCTCACCGTGTCAAATTCCACGTTTGACACGGGAGGGATAGCGACAGCCACTTCCTCTGGAGAAGCATCCGGGGGGACCATTCTGGGCGGCTGGAACGGACCGGGATCGGGGAACAGAGTCCTCAGCACCCGGTCCAGCAGCCCGCTGTCCATAGCGGAGGTAGAGGGAGCAGAAGCTTTAAATTTCCCCCTCACCACCCGGTACGGACGCCCCCACGGATCGTCGTCCAGGAGCCGTATAAACTGCTCTCTGGACTCCTCCTTGGCCCTACAGATTTCGTTTCGCAGGGCCTTCTTGGCTGCCGCATACACCCGACGAAGTTCAGCTTCCTCGTCGGGTGTAGTTCCGGCGCGCCTACGACAGCGCACGTAGGCGCGCCTGGCCCTCAAACTGGTGGTACGCAGGTCCGCAATCTCCTGCGTCCACCAGTACACCTGCCCCCTTTCGGGGCAAGCCTGCGCCCTAGGCATGGCGGCTTGGCAGACGACCTTCATGTCATCTGCGAAGAGCTCCGCCATGCCGTCGACATCCCCGGCAAGGTGGGGCGGTACTTCTGCCCACGCCCGCACCATCGCCGCCTCCTCCGCTACATCCGGGCGGAGCTTGGTGAGCGCCCATCGAGGGAAGGCGCTGACCGCGGAGCCCCTGCGGTTCGGGGCCCTTGAGATGCCGTGGAGACCTCGTAGCGGACATACAGGTGGTCCGACAAGGTCTCCACATCCCCCTCCACTCGCCAGTCGTTGATTCGGCGAGCAAGGGAGGGAGTAGCGAAGGACACGTCCACCACCGACGTGCCCTGCACTCGGACGCAGGTAGGGGTGGAGCCCCTATTCAAAACCTGGAGCCCCAGGGACAGGACCCAGGACTCCAAATCTCCACCCTTCGGACTGGTTCTGGAGGACCCCCATGCAGTAGACCATGCATTGAGGTCCCCCGCGATCAGCACAGGCGTTGGGGCCGTCCTCCGAACGACCCCTTCCAACACAGCCAGGAAGACCGCGAAGTCCGCCCGGATGCGATTGGGGGAGAAGTAGGTCGACACGACCAACATTCCCCCCCACATGGCGGCTACGTAGCCAGTACCCCTCTCTCTTAAATTGAGAGAGGGGGCTGTGCCACGCGCCACCCGCATTAAGGCGGCGGAACCATCCGCCGCCACCAACCAGTTGGGCGACTGTGGCGGAACGTAATACGGTTCCGACACAATCGCTAACTCCACACCCCACTGCGCCGCGGTCTGACACAAGAGGTCCTGTGCCGCGGCGCAGTGGTTAATATTCGCCTGGAGGAGCTTTATGGGACCACTAGGCATTGGTGGTCTCCATTTGCTCCTCCTGGGCCACAGCGGCGGCCGGTGCTGGCGGTAGTGTCGGTGGTACCGGGCTCTTTGGGGCCACGGTCACCTTCACCGGGGCCAGACGGCCCCTGACCTGCGGGGGGTTGCAATTCATACCCCCCATCCTGTGGCTGGCCGGCCTCTTGGCGTCTGCACAGACGGCGCAATTTAGCGCCGCTGTGCAATCCACCGCCTTATGCCCATCGGAACCGCATCGAAAACAGAGTCCACTGCGGTCCTTGGCGGAGGGGCACCGCTGTATGGGGTGCCCCATGCCCATGCAGCGGAAGCACCGCATGGGCTTTTGCTCCAGAAGTTGGATGGAGGCAGAACTCCATCCAACCTCCAGCCGTCCGGCATCAGCCAAGCGCTTCGCCGCCTCGACGGGCACCGAGGCGAAGGCCGCCCCGACACCCCGCACCCCCGTATGCACACGGCCCACCTTTATGTGGTGGACCGGGCAGCCACCGGCCTGTGCTAAGACCTGACCCAGCTCTTCGGCGGACACCGAGTCATCGAGGCCGATGACCCGGATGTCCGCCGTTTTGACGGGACGCGTAACTTTCGCTGCGTCTCCAAGAGCTTCACCCAGCTTCTCCGCCAGCGAATCAGCTTGGGACGGGGATGTCTCCTTTGGGAGCTCGATAATTCGAGCCCCTGTTATCCCCGTCCGAAATTTGGCGGGCCCGATCCCGAGGGCGCCAAGACTAACAGAGGCTTTAGCCTTAGCAATGGCCTCACTATAAGTGAGGCCCTTGGCCACCGCCTCTGGTTTAAGAGACACCACCACCGCCAGGGAGCGTGGCGCCTTAGGCAGCTTCGGCGCCCCTTGCGTCGCGGTGGCCCCGGAGGCTCCGGCCTTCTTGGGCAACTCCCCGTCGGTTGCTAGCTTCTTGCGACCTCGCCGCACAACCACGGACCATGAGCCCTCAGTCGGTGCTGTGACCTCTACCGAGGACTGGACTGCCGCAGGTGTTGGGACCGCAGTCCGCCTCTTGACCACTCTTGCCGCTTTTGGCATATTAGCCGGCGGGGCAAGAGTGGTATTGCCAGTCACAGTGTTAGCTGACCGCTGCTGTTGGTGAGGCTGCGGCTGCGGCTGTCCCGCTCGATCCGCTGCCAGCGGCGGCCTCCGAACCTGGGCCGGCATTAGTCGCCCATCTACCTCGAGGCCCTCCAGGCGGGTCGAAACCATAAAACTTTCAACTTAATTTCCCCATGCATGACGTCAAGCTGACCCCGGAGACGCTTGTTGTCGGCTTGAAGCCGACGCATCTCCTCCGAGGTCTTCCTGGACGCCAGAGTCCTTACAATGTCAAGGAGCGTGTCAGAGGCGTCCTTTATCTCCTTCCCGCAAGTCCCTTTCAAGTTACGGGACTTGCGTGCCACCCCCGACAGCGCCTTCGCGCTTTCTTCGGCCCTGATAAATAGGAGCTCATCGGTGGGCTCAGGGGAGCGCTTCCCCTTGCCCTTCCCCTTTTTGAGGGGGGCTGCCATGCTCTCCGGCTTCTCGTCACACTCCGACTCGGAGTCGGTATCAACCTCCGGCTGCTGGAGCTCCCGTCTAGCTTGGGAGAGTCCTACGCCGTGCGACAAGCCTCCCCTCCCCCTACGAGTTCGGGGAACCTTCGGGGCATACGGTGCCGTCACCTCCTCCGCCTCGGTTGTTGCTTCCAGGTCCGTTACCAACGGATCCTGGAAGAAGCGACCCAAGTTTGACCGCTTCCTCGCAACAACCTGCTTCAGCCGCTCAATCTCCCTATATTCAGGGCGAGTTTCAGTTACGCTGTCTACGCTTCGGCGGGGCGCCCCCCCACCTACCTTCTTCAGCGACGACACGGGGGAAACCACCCCGGTTATTGCTTTTTCCGCATCACGTTTGACCGGTGCGCGGTTTTTCAAATTTCAGGATTCCCCCGAGAGCACAAGATTATTCGGGTCCCTAATGGGACCTCCCTCACCTGCGGTATCCGTCTCGGACATCACGTCCGAGTCGGACATATCCCAGTTGTGGGCCCAGCCCAGCAGGGAGTATGTTGGCGAAATCACCCTAAAAACCGCTTTCGCCACACAAAAAAAACAAGTAAAAAAGAAAAAAAAAATTTACCCCGACGACTTCCTCCTTGCTAAACCTATCTAAAAAACAGCTAATTAAAAATAAAAACAACAAAGATCCTATTCTAAATGCGGATTTTTGGACCCAAAAGAGTGCCACCTACAGCACCGAGGTGATGTAGGGAAGCCCAATTTTCGGCTCAAAAATTCCCTAACACGAAATTTGACCCACTTGCAGAGCCACTAGGACTTAGCAAGTGGTACCAAAGGACGCGTCTTGAGGAGATATACAAAGTTGCGGAAGACTTGGAAGTCGTGCAACTCGTATATCCCGAGATATTAGAAAAAAACTAAAACCAAAATAAAAAGACGCACTTACGCAAAATGAAAAACGGAAAAACAAGATTAAAAATACAAACCAAAAATCAGGCCTAATGCCGTATAGACCTAAAGATGTAGGAAAAAATCGAAATGTTTCTACTACGAAGAAAATAAAGAAAAACTTAAAAACAAAAAAGTTATCAAGGAAAAACAAAAAATTGCTATTTCGACTTTCAGGGGTCGAAAAAACAGAAAAACGTAACTTAAAAATAGCAAATATAAACTTAAAAATCTACAAACGAACCAAAAGATAAATAAATAAACGACAGAATTTAGGATAAAACAACCAAAATAAACAAGCAAGAACAAACAAAGATATAGCAAGAAAACTGAAAATTTGCAGCAAATTGCTATTACAAATTTCAGGCGTTCCGTACTGGAGTGGACGCGGGTGAACACTGGCACGTCCGGCACGGAACTCAAAAGGCTTTTACCCTACCATTGTTCTAGAATCAGTTTAACGAGCTTTATCTAAATAAAGTCCAACGACATCGAAAGAGCTTCACGTAAACACCATTCGGTCAGATAGACCCGATTTAAGTCTCTCTTTGCTACTAGAAGGCTGCTATACCCCTGCCTGCGAACAAATTGCTTGCATTTCATAAAGTTTAGCATAGCATAAAACATATTCCCTGACCGTTATTATGAAGTCGATTTGACGAAGTTCTATTGAAAATGACATAGAGCCGCCTTCAACCTATGGTCTCAGGCTTTAGGTTGCGTTTTGATAAAACTAATGAGATAAATACAGTATATGATAATTATGTCGCATACCGGTAGCAATTAATATAATTATGTAATCCTACAACGTTAATCATTACGCGGAAAGGTCAACTGCCTACCTACGAAGGGCAGAAGTCAGAACTAGAAAAACGGCCGATTTTCAATGTCAGCAAATGTAATAATGGTAAGAGGAATGATATGAGGATAATGAAGAATAAGGTCCTCGTCATAAACACTCTCGCGAGTGGGCCAATAGACAAGTAAGAATAGAGCCAATAGTCGAAGCAAGGGTGAGCTGCACGAGTGTTGGCCATCCATACTCTCGCACTCGCGTCGCTCGCCTCTTCCTACATCCTGGAGAGTGTGGATCGAGAATTAGAGAGAAAACAATTTAATTTTGGAATTACTAATACGAGTAGCGTACACTAGCTGTAGGCCTACTCTTGAAGCAATTCCAATCGATCAACATTGAGATTGTGATTTTTTGTACGCTTAATTTCCCACATTGGCACAAAGTTAGAACCGTATTGTGGTGATTTTGAGTGAACCAAACTCGGGCCGTAAGAGCCTCACACACGTTCGGCGTCTAGCCAAAGGCGAGTACAGTGCGGTCATGCATTCCCCTCGAAAAAGGTGACCACTTTGTTGGGCTGAACGAACAGATCACATACGAAAAATGATTCATTGCCTAAGTGATGACTAAGCAATGATCGACTTAACGAATGCTCTAAGTCCAAACAAAATTACCCTATTTCCAGGCATGATCAATCAAAAATGCTTCTGGCCCAGAGGACGTGCAGTCGGCGGCACCAGCGTCATAAACTACATGATCTATACGCGAGGTCGTCCAGAGGAGTGGGACCGAATAGCCGCGGCTGGCAATTATGGCTGGTGAGAACTTGCACATATTGTCCTAATAACTTGATAAGCTTAATTTCAAAATTAACTTGCAAATCTACAACTCCTACAAGCTCGCCAATTACGTTGTTAGTTGGTGAACATCAGATGTCAAATCATAGTCAGTAATAAGAGTAATTTCATTGCCTGTATTACCCTATCTTACCCTTCAAAGTGGAACACAGCAATGCAAGCACCACTGCTTGGCGGCATAGATTGGTAATATAGAGGTACCCATGCAGACAACTCTGGTAAAGTCTCCCTCTGGTTTATTTCCGTTTTTTTTTTCATTTATCATTTAAAAAGACAATTACAAGTACAGTTTAAACCGCTAGGGTTTGTACTAAAGCTAACGAGTTTTCATTTAATTATAATTTAATTCTATGTATACAATAAGCGTCACAAACCATACATGTGCACCACAAAAACCGCTGCTTTTGTAACTACATAAGGGCTGTCCAAAGGTCAACTTGCATAGCTTGAAGTGGAGCTGACCGTACTTTGTTAACATAACAGTCAGCACGCTATTATATTTGATACATGTTCAAATTTCATTTGAAATGTATTAATTTTGTCACACATGACTAAATAAACATCTTCACTGCACTGTTTTCCCGCCACTTTACTTTTTTAATCTTTCAACATGAACTTAGAGCACTTAACCTCTAAGGAAATAAACCATTAAGCTTTCTCTGCGTTCTGATTGTGTTTTTTGAATGTTTTTTAGGTTTCTGAATTTTAAAACTAGGTATAAATACTCGTAGCTACGAGTATATGACACAAAATTTGGGCTCTCTCTCGCGAAAGATTATACAAACGACATGATATAACAAAATTATAATGTTTCGTGTCCATTTCTACCACTTCCGAATAAGTCTGACGTATTAGTTTTTGGACGCAACTTTGTCTGCGTGGACATGGCGTGGACTTTAGAATTCCGTTTTTTTAATAAACTTTGTATCGCACAAAATCTTTGCACAATTGTGATCCAAATATCATATAAAAGTCACATACGTGCAAATATGTCTTTAATAGACATTAAAACTCTGATATGTAATAATATTGATAGTAGGATATGATTCGAAGAGCTTATTTATTACCCATTTTATCGTGTTTCGTTGAATATTTTTTATATTATTATTTCAGGTCTTATATGGACGTACTTAGATATTACATGAAATCGGAACGTGCGAATCTAGAAAGCTTTGAAAACTCTCCTTACAGAGGCAATTCTGGGACATTGAACGTGGAATTCGTACCATACAGGTAGAATAGGAATACTCAGATCTAAATATTATTGATTTGCATAATGCGCACAAAGATTTTATATCCTGATTTTTTACAGAACTCCGCTCATTGACGCTTTTTTGGAAGCTGGGCGGCTACTAGGTTACCCAACAGTGGATTACAACTCACCTGAACAACTAGGCTTCGGCTATCTACAATCGACGACATTTGCAGGGAAAAGAGTTAGCGCAGCAAAAGCGTTTTTACACAAGAATAAGGAAAGACCTAACCTCCATATTTTACCTATGAGTGTCGTCACCAAAGTTCTAATCAACAAAAGGCAAACGGCTACTGGAGTGGAATATGTAAGAAACCGGTTGAAATTTAAAGTTAAAGCAAGAAGAGAAGTTATCCTGTCAGCAGGACCAATTGCATCGCCGCAGTTACTTATGTTATCTGGAGTTGGTCCAAAACAACATCTAAGTCAGATGAGTATACCACTTGTCCACGCGCTTCCAGTAGGCGCAACTCTTTACGACCATATAACATTTCCAGGTCTAGTGTTTACGTTGAACGTGACAGGCGCTAGTCTAATTGAGTCCAGAGAGACAAGTATTAGAAACGTCCTTCGGTGGATACAGTACGGCGATGGTCCAGTGACCACTCCTGGTGGCGCTGAAGGCATAGGATACATAAAAACGACAATATCTGATGATCCCGAACCCATACCTGATATTGAATTGATTTCCACCGGTGGTTCCCTTGTTTCCGATGGAGGATCTGGAGGTAGCAAGGCTATTAGAAGAGGAATGATGATCGCAGAGGATATATTTGACGCTGCGTACAGTTCCGTTGATGGCACCGATACTTGGACTGCGTTTCCTATGTTGCTGCACCCTAAATCAGTAGGTTCTATAGAGTTAAAGGACAACAACCCTTTCAGTCATCCTCGAATGATAGGGAATTATTTGACGGACCCACGAGACGTGGCTACGTTTATTGCGTCAATAAGATTCATTCAAGCCTTGGCGGAAACGGAACCTTTTCAAAGACTAGGCGCACGGCTTCATGAAGCCAACTATCCAACATGTCGGGGACTGACATTCAATTCGGACGAATATTGGGAATGTGCTTTGAGAACGCTTACTGCAACTTTACACCATCAAATAGCGACGTGTCGTATGGGACCAAGATCGGACCCTTTAGCTATAGTAGACCCAGAGTTGCGGGTTCACGGGATTCGACGGTTACGGGTGGTTGATTCTAGTGTGATCCCACGCACGATATCAGCGCATACTAATGCACCCGCCATCATGATTGGAGAAAAAGCTGCTGATATGATAAAGGCTTCCTGGACGTAGTATTGTATTGTTTGGATAATTAGATCAGTAGCTTCATTATTTCCAGTCAAACTGGACGAGTCATTCTCATTGCAGTTCGAATGCTAATGACTTATTAAGAATAAGAGTTGTCGTCACAATGAGATGTAGTTACCATTTAAGAACAAGTTACCTTCTTGCCATGACTAGTCTTAATTGTAAGTAAATTTTACATTGTTTTATGGTCTTATTCATTAAAATGTAGATAGTATGTTAAGACTATTAGATAGTGATGTAAATAATCGCTAGATTAATGTAACTCAACGTGTTACCTCAAATATATTTAGAAGATGCGTAAAAATAAATTATGTCTAAAAGTGATTTATTAACTGTTAAGTTTTCCAATTAATAAAGATAAAAGTGTTACGGTTCTTACCTTATTCGATTGTAGAAAAGGAGTTGAAATAGCAGTGCACTAAAATCGATTATTTATATTCATTAGTAACATCTATAAACAACTGGCCGATAGAAAAGCGGTACCTATGATGTCCGAAAAATAAATAAATGGAAACTTGTGTCCTTACAAAAGTTCAACATAATATTTAAAAACCCTTCAATCAAAGTGAATAAGAACAGGAAAGAGTACATTATTTATCCTCAAACACAGAATAGATAATAGTACTACGTACAGAACGGCCACTCACCTCCTCGCACTCATTTCAAATACCTCACCCCACCCGGCACTTTGTTGTAGACATCACTGACACATAAACAAGGGCGCGCGCGATCGCTCGGGCATGGCGACACTTTACGTTCATCGAGTAGACGCGAGCGCCGGCCGATAACAGAGATAGCGCTATGCGGGTAAAAGAGAAGGCAGTTGCTGCACTTCTCGCGTCATTTCGATTGATAACCGCGCACTCAGCCCTACTAGATTCCACGCACACATTTGCGCGTGTACAAACGTCATTTGCTTTGGTAGTAGTAATAGGTAATTGATTTGCGAACGTTGTATGGAGTGTCCGGGGTGTGCCTCAAAGTTACAGTAAACTTTGAATTAATATTAATCAGCAGTAAGTTGCTGAGGAGTTAGGTATCTCCCAGACTACTTGATGCTCTACCATCAGATACCATAGCATGGAAATACCACCAAAGAAACAGTATACCAAAATTCAAATTTGTACTTGTAAAAGTTGGCGAGATCCCTTTATCAACTAGATAAAGGGATCTCGCCAACTTTTACTGATTTTTATAGAGAAATAAGCTGAGATATTCAAACGCCTGAACGATCTTCATAAATTATAGCAAAGAATCATCTCGATCATGACAGCTTCCAAACAAAAAAACGTATCAAAATCGGTCCATTCGTTTGGGAGCCATGATGCCACAGACAGACAGACACAAATAAACATGTTTAACTTATAACACCCTTCTTCTCCTTCGGGGGTTAAAAATGTGTTGTTACATGAATTCTTATATTATTTATGACTTTTTGGTGTTTCTCAAATTAGTTTTATTTTTTGTAAAAAAAATATATAGATTTTTGGCATATTTTTGCATATTTTCCGATTTCACAAGGGAATCTTAAACCATATCCCATTAACCTAGAATCATGAAATTTGGTACGAAGCAATGACTGACAGCACAAATTAAGGCAAAAAATATGAAAATCGTAAATATTTAAATAGTTAGGAATGGAATTTGCACGGAACCCTCGGTGCGCGAGTCCAACTCGCACTTGACCGTTTTTTAAGTGGATAAGATAGTTTTTGATGATACTTGTAAACATTACATTTATAAATCTACTAAGAATTTTACGAAAATTCTCAGGAGATAAAATAGGAGGTAAGAAGCCAGTTCCCGAGGAGTCATTGAGAAGTCCAGGCGACTCGCTTTTATTTTCGGTCTTATCGTCACTTACCGGCAGGTAAGATGAAGGTGAAGAGTATGTAAAAAAAATAAACAAGTGATGAAAATCTATGGAAGTCCTTTATGTTTGAAGCTCAAAACATAGGAGCTTTCACGGAGAAGCTGTGGTCGAAGATGCATGACAAAAGTGTGTCAATTAAATGCTATACCTACTAAAACCCAATAGATTTTGATAATAAAGTCCAAAGCAGAGTTCCCTCCACAGAAATGGCGACAATTTGCATTGCTATTTACCATTAGTAACTTATTCTCGAATGGAATCAATGTCAGTTATTTATTACTATGCGAACCCCTACCTCAACCGAATGGTATGCATATTCTTTAATAACAATGGAACATACCACTGCGTTCTTTGACACGATGAGCGAGCCCGACTCGTCTATCGCTTGGCTGGCAGTGGATGCGATTCCGGAATACAGCCAGCCATCTTAAATATCAGACTGATTCCCATTCGATACAGCCGGCACTTAGGTATACAAAACAAACCATTTGCAACGGAGCTAAGATTCGCTCAGTTTTGAAACAATTTTACTCTTAAACGCAGACTAACTGCAAAGTGCAAACTGTATTTGTTACCCTGTGCTGATCACAGTTGTCATTTACGAGTTTTTTTTTTGTCTATTTTTCTCGAGTTAGTTCTCCCGAGTTTTCCGAACGAGTTGTGGAGTTGATTTTAAAAGTTTGACGTCAATAAGTGACTAAGTTTATGGGCAATCAAACAATTTTATTAGTTGTTAAGTAGTACAGTAAACTCCTTGTGAAGCTATACTATTTGACCTTTGGACCGTTCTTATGTCGCTTGTAATAGTGGCGTGTTCGTAGTGTCAATGTAAAGCTTGAATGGGAACTGTTCTTATAGTTATTTAAAGTCCTAATTTAAAAAATGCATCATAATCTAGCGCTTTTTGAATCACACTTGTCTAGGGGATACCAGTGCTTTTTTGAACTAATCTAGCGCTCAACACTCGAACAAATCTGACAGCACTGCCTAGACCCAGCAGCCAACAGAACAGTTGTCTAAGATTGTCTCGGCTGGATGCACGTCACGCACACACTATCGTTTGTCGATTTTTTTCAGCCCAGCAAATTCCGCAAATACAATCTCGCAAAAGATCCCGAGATCCCGCATTTTTCAGGATGCGTGACTGCGGGCCGTCGAGATCAACGGACCGAGACTAGCTGGCGTTCCCACCAACCTACACTGGGCCAACGTGGTGGGAGATGGCGCAAACCCTACCCTTTCCCTTTCTTTTGAGAGGCCTTTGTCCAGCAGTCGGCGGATTCGAGGCATAATTTTCGAACGAATTGATTAGGGTTGCCATTCGTTCTCGGCTGGATGCACGTCAACACACTATCGTTCGTTGATTTTTTACTTTAGCAAATCCCACGAACCCCGCAAAATTTGTCCCGTGAAATATGGGCGAGATACCGTATTATGCGAGATGCAGGAGTCCCCAATCGCGATCAACGAACGACTCTAGCTGGCGTTCCCACCGACCTGCACCTAGGGGATGGCGCAAACTCAACCCGTTCCCTTTCTTTTGAGAGGACTTTGCCCAGCAGTCGGCGGATTGTGACCTAGATTATAATTGTTGAGGCATAATTTTCATACAATTTGATTAGGGTTGCCATTCTTGGTTATGAGTGGGCGCGAGACCTATGTTGCGTTTAGCCTTAAGCCACATAACTGAGTTTGATGACATTGATGATGACAAGTTTGTATGACAGACCAATCATTTCTGAACGCAATGTAATTGAATCCCACGCGGACGGACTCGTGGGCAAAAACTAGTTTACTATAAATGTCCCGACGCGGTTACGGAAAAATGCGGCAACCTTAGATTTGATGCACTGAGTATTAACTCCTGGCGTACAGTACGCGCCGCGTCAAGCTATACTTTTTGACCTTTCTTTTAGACCACTCTCTTATGTCGCTCGTAATAGCGGCGGTTTTGTTAGTGCAAATGTAAGCTTAAGAGGCTGACAACGCTGAGCTGAGCTAATCGAGCCCCACTTAAAACTTTTTTCAGCAAAACCTGTTTAATATACCGTAGTAAAAAAAATATATGTTACTGTTGAAAATATTTTTGAGAATATCCATGTCCCCAAAACAAATATTAATCAAAATTTCTCGTTAAAAAAAATACCAAACACACCCATCAAAAACAGCTTCCAGAAGAAAATCTGAGTTATTTAACAAAGGTTATTTAATGATTTTTGGGGAATTAACTCGTTACACTTAATTTTATAATATTGATGTTTCATATCTTCAAATAAGTTACTAGTTTCTTTCAAAAATATATATTTTGATTTTTTCGCTCAATTTCAATAACGCACCGCGCCCGTAATCCAGTACAAATCATGTTTCAAGGTCGTTGGCGTTACTCAGCCTCTTAATGTGGCGCTTACTGTACCTACGGCGTATTTAGGACAGGCTTTTAGTATAGGATATTAATTAAAATTAAAACAGCACAAAAATAATTACTTGAGTTCAGATCGTCCATAATAGCCTTGAAACTATCATTAAATCACTAGTGACAAAAGTCTTACTACCTGATAAAAACTACCTACCTCAATTATATTTACATTTATAGACTTACTAAGTATTTCCGCGTCTAAAAGAGAATATTGTTAAAATATACATATATTACTTATTGCCTAGATAGGGACAGCACTATGTTTTAACACTGTCTAACTTTGGACAGCGTTTAAAAGGTTTTTGTATAGAAAGACCGATAATTATCAATCTTACTAAAAAAAGCTAATATGTAGGTATTACAAATTATAGATAGATATTACATTCATTTATTCTATATTTTGTGTTTCTAAGCTTATAAAGTATGTACCTTCTAATATTTATGTCTATAAGTAAACTTTTCCTATGGTTTCTATAAAAATGTATTGATTCCTTATAATCGTAACTTCGGTTAATTAATGTATTAATAGTGGCCAGATTAATTTATCCTTGTTTAAGCAATTTAATAGCAAGTCGTATATAAATATTCAACAAGGCGTATAATAAAATCGCTGTATTTATTCCAAACAATTACATCCTTGCAAATTATATACGGCAATTACTCACATTGATCGCTAATTGCTAGAAACGAATGTCAAATAAGGCTCTTCATTTGTCTATTGATCTAACTTGATCGTGCTAAACGTGTTTAAACATAAAGTTCTTTTAATAAAACCTAGTAAGTTTGCTGAGCTGAAAAAAGAAAACCTATTTGTATCTACCCAGATTAAATTTACAGCCCATAATAATTAGTAAGAAATGTCAGTCATATATTCAAAGAGCGCTTACCATAACAAAGTGCGAGCAAATCTCATAGCTATACTCCTCTTCTATACTTACTTACTTACTATACTAATATTATAATGCTGAAAAGTTTGTTTGATTGTTTGGTTGAACGCGCTAATCTCAGGAACTACTGATTCAAATTGAAATAGTATATTGTTACCCTAGGGGTGAAAGTAACTTATTTAGTCCCGAGGCTGGAATTGGCGCCCGAGCGTAGTGAGGGCGCCTATAGTTCGAGGAACTAAATAAGTCTTTTACCCGAGGTAAACACTGTGCTTTTCATTACGAATACAAGGAAAGTAAAAATAAAAACATGAATCAGCAAAAGACCATAATTATGAGTGAATTTAATTTTAATTAAATCAACAACTTCTGCTTTTGCCTCTTCTCTAATCAATGAAAACTCTGTAAATAAACAATTAAAACTCGAAAAACCAAATGAAGATCGGATTGCCGCTATCCCGCTTTTTTTCTGTGGCCGGCCAGCTATTCAGCCATTATTTTTTTCATTTTCATGATTGAAGAAATGTTTAATATTTTGCCCAAATCTATTTATTTTTGTATTTTTGGAAAACCAACAGCTATTAACACAAAAGATTTCTTATATAATAATTAAAAACCAATTACAGGTCTTCACCAAAGAAATATATTAGTTATTTTTAAGAAATAGTTGAAAGTAAATTATAATACCTAAAGTCATTTAAAAAATAATATATGTTTATTCTTTAAATACTTAACATTATTATTTCACTTTTAGACAGTGCTGTAGGTAATTGAGTGGCTGTATAGAGTCAGAACAAACATGGTTCAAAAAAAATGTCAAAATAGAACTTGTTTCTTTTTAAAATTTGACAGCAGCTGTCAGTTGAAAGTGATGCTCCCTAGGGCTGAAAAGTATTACTTTCAACCCGCTCCGCAGGCAACTTCAGGCCTACTTTCAGAGTATGAGTAATGAAAAATTATTTTTGTGTTGGACAGTCCATTTATCGAGAAAGGCTATAGGCTATATGACATCACGCTACGACTAATAGGAGCTGAGCATCAATGAAAAATGTTGCAAAAACGGGTAACAAAATGTACGACATGTTGTTATTTTCCGACATCCATACGCGAACGAAGTCGCGGGCACGGCTAGTGTATTATAAAATGCATAGCACCACATACCGGCACTTAATATGGCCGCGCACATTTTCTGGACTCGACTCCGATGCGAGTTCATCAAACTGCCTCGTGATTCTTTATCACATGTAGGTATGCACCTCGACTCATACAAGTTCCGACGAGCATAGAGTACGCCCGGCCGACCAACGAGGCAAAAGTTGTCCGACAATGTTGACGGGACGGTGTCTATGGCCATTGTCATTTTTAATTGGAACTTATTCGCGCGCAATCCTCGCGAGCTACGATAGCGGAGATGCCGGTGCACCTTTCGTTGAGAGCTCCAGGAACCCAAGGCTGGTCTGGAACTACCATCCCATCGTAGACTTGGTTTCCCAAACGAGTGGCAAGCCGCACGGTTATAAGCAGACGAAAAACGGGGATTTCTTCGCGTTCCTCAGGGACTACTACAATTTACCTGATGGTAAGTCGAATTTAAATTATTTTGTGCAAAGTATTGCCGTACAAAGATACCGTGGTGAGTTCCTGATTCTGAGCAGACAATATTTGATAATTAGGTACCTACTTCCTGCGTCATAATAAACTGTATCACATAATATATTTTTCTAAACTTTATTACTTTATTTTTTTTTTACAAAACTGCCTATAAGCAATGTTTCCGTAGAAAATAAAAACACGAGATAGGTACATCTTTTTAAAAAAATTACTATCACTTTGTATGGTAAACTATTATAAGAATGCATTTACTTCTACTTTGTTATCAGCATTAACTTTTCTCACACTGATGCGGTAATTGATCTAAGGTTTGATTTCTAAACTGGGACATTAAAAAAAATCATTTGTTAACAAGTGATTGAAATTATTGGCATTCATTTTAAGTAAATCCAGTTTTCTTTTTATGTATTTCAATTTAAGTAAAACCTACATTCGATCACATCGTGTGATGATATCACAACCGTAAAAGATGTTGGCCCACCCACATCCCACCGAATGGTTCGTGACGATTACACCGCAGGTGGAAGCGAACAAATTGATTCCACAACTACATTGAGAGAACAAGGTAAACTAATCTAATTGGAACAACACGGTGAACATTGTTTTTATGGAGGCAGATTTAGGTGAGTAAGTGGTAGTTCTAGCGAGATGAATTTAAAAGCCCAAGCAGAAAATGTATCACCTGACCCCAGACATCCAGATCTAAATCGGGCGCTGGCTTGTACAGCCTTTTCGAGATAGTAGGATGCATTCAAAAACCAAAATCTAGATCAAACCAGAATCGCATTTCAAACCCAGCACCTAGCTAAATTACCCCGGGGTGATCCGAAGGATCGGGTTTCCCAGAACCTAGATCACTCCGACCAAACACGAAATGGCTGTCGAGGTGGTTTCGTGTGTATGTGTCGCACTGTGTGGGGAGAGTTTTCCACCCTCTTGTCAGCAAGCTATCAGCAAATGCAGTGCCCCACAGCATTCCACCTCAAGATACGCCAGAAACACACGTCTCCACACAAAAAGAATGCACTTAGCTAAGTTATCGTTCAAAATGATGTCACAGAATTCTATGACATAGGTACACTGGCGTATCAAGATATCATTTATAATCTCTAAAAAACATTGTACAATTTAAAACGGGAAATTCCTTTTCCGCATACGTATATTCATACGTATTAATTAAGATTCATATACTTACAACAAAAACAACTTGTCTTTAGTTAGTGTCCCGTAAACTCGCGACCGGTTTTTGTCAAAATATCAACGAAACATTACTGAGCCAGAAAAATTACTATGTATATTCTAATAATATTGTTGAATGATATCTTTTAAACACGGCACGGAAATCGATTTACAAAAAAAAACACAAAATGGACAAAACTAGAGTACATTTGTCATAGTGAAAACCCAAGTCTTCAGAGGCCCAGGGGCTGAGATCTCCAGACAGACAGACACACAAACAGATGGATATTAGCGAAACAGCTGAGCACATTAGCGTTACCTAAAAAAGTTTAAATCACGTTAAAAGCCTGTAAACTGTGTTTTTAATATATTTCTCTCCGTCAAACTATGTAATTCTCACAAGACAATACACGTAAGTGTCGGTAGGTGTTTATAAAATTATGAAAACAAACATCTGAAAACGAAATAAATAGCTTTCAACGCATTCATTGTAATTTCTTTTGAAACCTGTTGAAAATATATGAAACGCTTTCTGCGTAGCCGCAACGTACATATGTTAGGTAGGTAGATAAGTAAATGAAATCAACTAAAATAATATGTACCTACCTATTCATTGCGTATGATTTTAGCCAAACCCAGTGATGTTTATTTTGTCCTTTTGAAATATTTCTTTAGAATACTATGGTTGCATTGGTTGGTTGTGTGGTTGCATCGCATAGTTTTGTATGTTTGATTCGGTAGAAATCTATTAGATCGCAAAAGTTATTTGACACAAAAAAAGTGAAATTCTCAAAGAAAGTTTGATTTTTTGCCACTTTATCACAACTGTCCGTTACCATTATCATCTCTATTTTAAGAAAAGCTAAATAATTGTAAAATAATCTATGAAAAACAATTCTCGTAGGTATAGTTTTATGATAGTGTGACAGACAACGCTTTATTTCTCCACGACCACGACGGACGATACATCATAGTTAGTCAAGTCCAGTGTATTATCAGATCTTGTGTAATTGTGTATAGTTGAAATTCAAATTCAATAATCTTTATTCAACATAGGCCTTCACAGCTTAGATCATTTAGCCTTTAGTCTGAATGCTCTAAGCTTCACAGGCACTTATTGACGTCAAAACAAAACAACATTCTAATTAGAATAAAAATTAATTAACCTTGCATGTGCATAAGTAAATAGTTTGTTTATAATACTAGCTATTTTTCAATACTAGCTGTACCCGGCATGCGTTACAATGTAAATGCTTTTTTTTTGGTAGGATCCCTCACGGGTGTCCCCATAACCCTACCAAAGTTTCATTACAATCTGATGAATGGTTTCGGAACGCATAGAGGACAAACAAACATAGAAATACATTGATTTTTATTTATATAGACTAACACTAGTTTTAAGACACAATGTTACTAACAAAATATCGATTTAGTCCGAAATAAATAATTTGATTTAAGTAACTTTTTTTTCATAATCAAATGATTATGAAAAAAAAGTTGACTCTACACCTGTTGGGAGAGCTTTCTTTAGAAGAGCAGGCAAGAAACTCGCAGACTTCTATTCTAGTTTGCTAGTCTGTTTTGATCAAAAGACAAAAAACCACTTATTGGACCCTTACAAACGTTATTTTACAATATCAAAATCTATTATAGGTATAGAGTATGCACATGATACCAAATTGCAAAAATCCAGCTCCAATTACCATCAACAGCTGAAGCTGGATTTCTACTCTCTGCATATTCCGATGCACACTAATAAACAAGGTGTGTTTAATGTCAGTAAACTTTTCCTTTAGAAAAAATATATTATACAGCGAGTCTTATTTTGCAATCATACTGATATAACATAACGGGCACAAACATTTATTACATCTTGTGGAATAACAGAACAGCAGGCTCGTTATTCGAGAGAGGGTTAAAATAAAAAAGGACTGAACCAACAAGATCGCAGACCGACTTGTGCGAATGCAAAAAAAACGTACTCAGAGGAGCTACAAACTCGTTAGAGAAAAAATATAAGTAAATGAGTAATCTCGTTGGTCAGGGGAGAGTGGGTTAACGTGGTTCGCACGCAATTTATTTCTAATGTCAACAATAGGCTAGATGACAAAAAAGTCTCGAAACCGGTCACAATAAGTTTAATATAATAAAGAATCAAGTGGAACTAGTCTAGTGTGACTCGAGTGAAATTAGTGTTTTAATAACAAGATACTATAAAGATCCATCAAGAAATTACAACACAAAGCTTAAACTATACAAAGTTATTTTTAAATATCACAAAAAAATTGTGTGCTTGTTCAGACAAGCAAACTGAACAACTTTCATTATGGGACCTAACCTAAATGTATGGAACAGCTGATTTTTTTTTTCGATTTCAAAGTTGGTGCCATAGTGAAAGTTGTTCAGTTTGCTTGTCTGAACAAGCACACACAATTTTTGTCATAATTAAAAAATAACTTTGTATATTATGAAAATTACACATGTCTCACCTTCCTCTATCAAGTTATGCAAGCGACGGAATTCTATTTAATATGACTTTTTCTAAATAATTTAAAAAAAATACATTACTACTGGTATACAAATGTTGTTTGAAGATACCACAAAACCCTCTTTGCTCATATTACTCATAATTATAAGAATTTGTTTAATGTTCGTACTGATTTATATGTATAATCGTATAACACACAATTCTTCTATCTATCAAGTATTTTGTGAAGATTTCCAAAGTTATTAAACACTCCAGTTGCCTCAAGTATATAAAATTCTATGGTTCCAGGTTTAACATCCCCTCTGCCGGAATACGACTTCATAATAGTGGGCGCAGGGTCTGCGGGCAGCGTGCTGGCTTCCAGGCTCACCGAGAACAGAAACGTGACCGTGCTTCTCATCGAAGCCGGCAAGCCTGAGATGCTACTAACAGACATACCGGCGTTGGCTCCTTACTTCCAGTCGACTGACTACACCTGGCAGTACTACATGGAGCCGCAGCCAGGAGTGTGCATGGGTGTGTACTCGATAATGGAGTTGGCGGTTTTTTTACATATTCCTTAAATGATGTGAAAGCCGCTTAAGATTTAGCTGGCTTTTTCTTGATAGTGATCAATAGGACATTTGATCACTATCAAGAAAAAGCCAGCTAAGTGACAATAAGACGGTTAATAGTAAAAATAGGACAGTTAATCTTCTCTTCTTCTTATATATAAAAATGAAACGCTGTGTGTTTGTCTCGCAAAAACTTTGAAACAGGTCGACAGATTCTTACGAAATTTTCTGTGTGTGTTTGAATAGGTACAGGGAAGGTTTAAAAGTACATTTGGATCCAGTAGGTGGCGCTGTAATCGCCGGGCAGGACAACGTCTGCCGGGCCCACTAGTCTTCTTCTTATATATAAAAATGAAACGCTGTGTGTTTGTCTCGCAAAAACTCTGAAACGGCTCGACAGATTGTTACGAAATTTTCTGTGTGTATTTGAATAGATTCAAGGAAGATTTATACGTAATTTAATTGGACCAGGTAGGTGGCGCTGTAATCGGGCGGGACAACGTCCGCCGGGCCCACTAGTTATATATAAAAATGAAACGCTGTGTGTTAGTCTCGCAAAAACTCTGGAACGGCTCGACAGATTCTTACGAAATTTTCTCTGTGTGTTTGAATAGGTACAGGGAAGGTTTAAACGTAAAGTTGGACCCGGTAGGTGGCGCTGGAATCGGGCAGGACAACGTCTGCTGGGCCCACTAGTAGTGAAATATTTTTTTACAAAAAATATAAGCCGACTACAAAAGCACTTAAAACTTTGAAAGTCAAAAATAATATAAGAATCCACACAACATCACATTTTTATATTGAAGTTAGTTAGTACCAAATTTTCAGACTTCTAGGAGATTATCGCTTGGCATCGGCTTTAATATAAACATGCAATATGTGTGTGTATTCTTATATTATTTTGTATTTTGTACTCGGTTTTTAACCGACTTCAAAAAGGAGGAGGTTCTCAATTCAGTCGGTATGTTTTTTTTTATGTATGTACACCGATTACGCCGAGATTTCTGAACCGATTTACGTGATTCATTTTTTGTCCGATGCGGAATAGTTGCCATTTGGTCCCATAAAAATTTTATTTAGTTTGGCCGCGCTGTTTTTATTTTATGAGCATTTTTGTTAACATAGACGATGTAATTTTCATTTTATTTTATGTTTGTTACCTCATAACTCCGTCATTTTTAAACAGATTTCCAAAATTCTTTTTCTACTTAATAGAGTATACTGCAAGGGTGGTCCCATGGTCACTAAAGTCAGGATCTGATGATGGGATCCCATAGAAAATCGAATAATTTAATACCAGCACTAATTTTATTAGTGCTGGTATTAAATTAGGGTTTCTTTCACTAAAAAGTAAAAAAAAAATTTTTTTACAAAAATAAAAACCGACTTCGAAAACACTGAAAAGTTAAAAATAATAAAAAAATTGGTACAGACAACATCACACTTCTATCTTGAAGTCGGTGACAAATTTTAACACTTTCTAGGAGATCATCGTTTGGCACCGACTTCAATAAGAAGTGCGATGTTGTCTGTACCTATTCTTTTATTATTTTTAACTTTTCAGTGTTTTTGAAGTCGGTTTTTATTTTTTATTCTTTAATGAATTTAATACCAGCTCACCGAAGTAAATTGAAAGAATACAACAAAGGGACTACGTCGCGTGAATACTCTTTGCGTTCAAAAAGAATTTTTAAAATCGTGGCCATACATTTTTTTGGAAAAATAGAGCAACTATGGCCATTATACAGGAAGCAAACGGAAGACTACGTTTGTATGAAAAAACAGCCCGTATGATTTCCTCTTCAAAACATTCAACTAAAGGCTTGTTTTCATTCAACGAAAATATTTTCGTATTATACTTTTTTTTAATGAACTCATCATGTGTAAATTCTAGGCATGCTGAACGAGCGCTGCTTCTGGCCCAGAGGGAAGGCAGTAGGAGGAACGTCTGTAGTCAACTACATGATATACACTCGAGGAAGACCGCAAGAATGGGACAGGATAGCAGCAGACGGCAATTATGGTTGGTAGGTATTAAAGCTATGTTTATTTCTAGCGGCATAAGGGTGCGTTTCCACCAGTCACGGAACGTTGTCGTCGTCCACTGAACACGAAAATATTAAGTGATGTGCTGTCATAACGTAACTTTTAAAAAAGTCATCATTAATGAATAGTAGTAAAGGCGCATCAATGGCTTCATCGCTGGGGTACTGTGTGATTTAAACTAGAGCGAGGGATAAGATACACATCTTCAACTATCCCATGAAGGCTACGGTCGTATAAACACACATGTTCATTGAAAGTTAACTCACGCAGCGCGCCGTTTGTAACTATAATTTCATTGTATTCCAAAAATGTATGTCACGTCCATGGCCAATGTCCTGCGATAACCATTTTGTGGCTATGTTGTTGCGACAAAATTGACACTATGATATTATGCACATGTCAAATCAACACGATATGGTCGTTGACACAGAACACAGAAAGAGGTTAGAAGGGCTATGTGGGCGGGGCACGCGTAGCCACAACTATGACTAAATGCTCATACTTGTGGCCCCGCAACGCGAACGCGTTGTTTAATCACTGATGGACAACAACAGTGAGTGTATCGTGAAGCGCGGCGCTATAAATATAAAAAAATGCCTTCTTGTGCTATAATTACTTGTAAAACAAGAAGTCAGGTGTCAAGTGTAGCTAAAGAAGGAATTTCTTTTCATCGGTAAGTAGTAAATTAATCGTAATGACCATATTCCATAGATCATAATGTCAAAATCCACCAAAACTGATCATAACGATAAGTTACATAATATTTTTCTAAAAAATATACATTACCGGCAATGTACGCCCGCGATTCTTGCCATATTACTTAGAGCGCGTTAATGTAGTACACTGCTTTCGGTAGTGACGCATTTGGTTTAATGAGCATTAACGCAGTAGTCGCAGTACAAGGGATAGTGCCGTGCTAATCAAAAAACGCACGCATTACATTTTATCGATAAATGTATATATTAAAATATTTGTATAAAGTAAAAATAACATATTATTTGTCACTTAAAATGCCATAATAATAATTTTTACTTATCGATAATAGAAAATGTTTGGCGAAGCTAACACCTACCCTTTCTAACATCCTATTCATATAAGTACGGCGATGTAATCAAAGATTAAAATTGTAAAATTAATTTCAATTTTCACGATACAATTAGTTCGATTAGTAAAAAAATTATGGTCAAATTCTAAACAAATTTTACAACTTAGAATTTTTAATATCACCATAATATTTATATGACTATTTTAGCATAGGTGGCCATGCAAGACATGAAGATTTGAGTACTTTAAAAAACACAAATTTACAGATAAATATTTACTTTACAAATATTTACTTCTCCATCCAACTAAAATATCCTAACAACTAAACTACCGCACGTCCGTTTGTCAGATTATCCATTCTAGTTTATGCTTTCAGACCGGTGCATTATAGTATTATAGTTTTTCTTTTATTTTACGTCTAACCTGCAACATTTTTGAGCTAAAAAGCTTTAATTTTGTTACATAGAAACAAAATATTACTTGAATATTATTAATTATAAACGTATAATGAAAGTAATAATTATTTTTTGTTTTTCTAAATATTTCAAATGGTTAAATTGCTGGCAATATTTAATATCGATAGCTATTAATCGATGTCAATCACTAAAATAATGTTATTTGTAGACGCGGCTCTGGACGTCAGTGAATTTCTATGAATGAGGAGCCCAGTGAGCGTTGTGATTGGTTCAGCCCGATTTCGCGCGACTTTGCATGGGCGGTGCAAGGAAAAGAAGTGGGAGCAAAACTGGCGACAGCGGTTCCCGTACAAACGGTGCATGATTGCCTTTCTAACCTCTTTCTGTGTTCTGTGGTCGTTGAGTTGGGTCCGCTTAACGTGCTTCCGTTCTCCGATTGTTTTCACGATTTTTCTAATTCATTCTGGGGTCCTCGTTGCTCGTTTGAAGTCGCATACATCGCATATTCGCATGCCATATCGCTCGACGCCAACGACATCTAGCGACGAGTGGTTGAGCCTAGGGTTGCCACCTTTTTTAGGGTTCCGTACCTCGAACACAGAATAGATAATAGTACTACGTACAGACTCTTCAAATACCTCACCTAACCCGGCACTTCGTTGTAGACATCACTGACACATAAACAAGGGCGCGCGCGATCGCTCGGGCATGGCGACACTTCACGTTCGTCGAGTAGACGCGAGCGCCGGCCGATAACAGAGATAGTGCTATGCGGGTAAAAGAGAAGGCAGTTGCTGCACTTCTCGCGTCATTTCGATTGATAACCGCACACTCATCCCTACTAGATTCCACGCACACATTTGCGCGTGTACAAACGTCATTTGCTTTAGTAGTAGTAATAGGTAATTGATTTGCGAACGTTGTATAGTGTCCAAGGTGTGCCTCGAAGGGAAAAAACGGAACCCAACGAGTCACAGTGTTCAGTTTAGTGTGACTCGTTGGGAACAATCGTATAGAATCACTTTGTTGACCGTCCGTATGTTTGTCTGTCAAGACCCTTTTTCTCAGGAACGCGTAGAGGTATCAAGCTGAAATTTATATCAAATACTCAGGTCTACTGTCCCTTGGAGCTATGAAAAAATCAAACTTCTAAGCCGACGCAATCAAAAGATACCGCCGTTTATGCCGCAAATTTTCGACACTCGCAAGGGAATCAAAACCTACAGGATATCCCGTGAGCTCAGAATCTTGAAATTTGGTACGAAGTAACGTACAGATAAATAAAAAATTGCGAAAACCGTAAATTTTTAGTTACATCATAAAATATAAATATATGGGTGAACTTTTACTTATATACCTACAGGTTTGTACGGTGCGCGAGTCCGACTCGCACTTGGCCGGTTTTTTTAAAATAACGTACATTGTGGATTTTAAAGGTTGTAAATAGTTATTTGTTATACATGAGTGCAAAGTTGCTTTTTAACCGCGTGCTCAACTTTGATGACCGAGCAAACGAATGATTCTAAAATTAGAATCCCGAGCGTCAGCGAGGGAAACAAAAGAGCACAAGGTGAAAAATCTTTGCACTCGAGTGCAACACGTAACTTTTCATCCCCCCTCAGCGAGGAAATGAAACAAAGCAAATTAAAAACAAAAGTACACCAAGGAAGTTCAGAGTCTGAGTTTTTTAACAAATTTAAAAAAAGTTGTATGATAAATTCGGCACCATGGAGATGGAAGTAAATAGGTTTAATGATGTTTTGAAATCACATACCTAGTGCACGCGATGTTCTAAATTCAAATTTACTTTAACCTCAAGCGGATAAAAACGGCTTTGGCGGTCAGATATCGAATAGCAAAAATACTCTTTCCGAGATGGGGGGATGAAAAAAGTATTTTGTGTCAGAATAAAGTACTATTAATTATTATGCTTAAAAAATCTTTTTCGTTACTTCTAGCAACTTTATTGCACTTTATATTATTTTTATTTCACTCAATAAAACAAACAAAACAGAGAATTTTTTATGAAGACCTTGACATGACAATTTTGGCATTTACGGTAAAGTAGCGTTCAGGAATGTGCTTCTGGCTACCTCTACTTAATCTTTCCGTAAATCCGTATTAAGCCAATATTCTTACAATATTTTTTTTGTATCTTTGATTTAAATGAATCCTAGAAAAATCAAATCACGCAAAATAAAGTATTTTCGCGTACTTTATCGTTGGCATATAGAATAGAGTACAATTACCCGAAATAACATACAATACTTTAAAATATAGTACGGGTGGCAACCCTAAGCTCGCTCGATGCAGTTCATCGATTGCAAAATAGAGAATTTCTGATTTCAATCGGAAACCATTAATAATTTGTAAAATTTCAGGTCTTACAAGGAAGTGTTGGAATATTACAGAAAATCGGAGAAAGCCAACTTGGACGGCTTCGAGAAGAGCCCGTACAGAAGCAGGGACGGTGAAATGCCAGTTGAATTTGTTCCGAAAAGGTAAGTTGTCCAATGCCTACCATTTTAAAAAATTATATATTACTAATTATGATGATGAATGATGAATCGTTGTTATGCGTTCCCTACTGCGAGTTTATAGGCTCCTGAAGTGAATAAGCCATCGGCAATGTTTCCTCTGCCGCGGACGAGCCGTCACAGCTGTAATTCAGGGCCTTTAAGCCTTGAAAACTTTATAAATTTGCATTAGCTAACGAGCCCCAAGGCAGTCACCAGATGCTGCATCCAAGTAAATCTTTTGAATTGTGTGCTAACAAACCATTATCTATCTATCTGTCTGAAATTCGAGGGGAGACTGGGAGCGATAGAAGGGCTTCCCCCAGCAGGCCACTGCGACCTGTACAGATCTATTGCGGCCGACCCCTCTATTTTAAAGGTCTCGAAATAGCCCCGCGGCGTTGAAATAGCCAATAACCTTTTTTGGAAACAGAGCCTTCGCATCATGTGGTGGCAGACGAGGTCCACCCAGAGCTCGGCTCCTTGTGTGGATGAGAGCATGACATTAACAAAGGATGTGGAATAGTGTCTCATCATCCTCACCACAAAATCTGCACGTGGGAACATTAGTCAGGCCCATTCTGTGCAGATGTTTGTTGAGTTTGCAGTGACCAAGGGCCTTACCATGATCGCTTATAGCAAGGTTAAAACAATATTGAAACAGAGACACCGCTCTTGCTGCGTATAGCGCCATCCCGCTCTCAGTGCGGTTTTAATATTGTTTTGGACGATCATGGTTGGGGGGCAGTTTTGCATTGCGACCCCGGGTGAAAATTTCCTAATGAGCAATTTCGAGTGCAGTAGTCCAGGGGACTGGGCCCACTAGACAACCCATTATGGTATAAGGGTTCCCGAATAACATAATACAGGACTCGAGCCGACCTCTTCGCCAACCGCTCCCGACCAATCCACATCGAAGCAATTTGCAGCCAGACTAAACAAATCCCCAAGCAGAGTTGGAATCGAGTGAGCTCTTTCTGGCAGTTAGCTTGTTACCTAATTGTACTACACAACTTCTAGCTTAGTTCTTCCAATTTTCATAGGCGAGTACCACATGTGAATTCGACATGATTTTTGTCTCGTCCCTGTTCAGTTCAAGACCTACGTGTTGAGTCGTCGTTGAGCATTATGCTAATGCTAATGTCTTCCAAGGTCACAGTCATAACAACGATATCATCTGCAAAACCATGCGTTACGACTATATCAAGCTTTATATTGCTGTTGCTGCTGTATTAATCACCAATTTTAGAACGGCAAAAAAATTTACTTAAATCCTCTTCAAAGAATCGTTTTAGCCTTCTTTTCTGCTTCAGATGAGTCACTTATAAAATAACATAACACTAGAAAATATTTTTCGTGTTGAAGAGTGAACACGGGAAAGTATACTAATGAGGAAATCGTTCAGTCGTTTTTCCATACAAAAGTAGTCTCCTGTTTACTTTCTGAATAATGGCAATAGCTGTTCCATTTTTTTTTAAATCTATGGTCAACTATTAGCATGTTGCTATGTTTTCCTTTTTTATTAAGTTAATTATTAAATAAGATAGGTATAAATAAACCTTCAAAAACCTGAAATTGGCCTGATTTTCTGCTTTATTCAAACATCCAGCAAACAAATTTAAGATTATACAAAAAAAAGCAAAACATAGAAACACAGCCAAAGCCCTTCTTTAATTTTTAACGCAAAAAGTAATTAAATCGGTCTAGTTTTAGTGAAGAAGAAAACGGGGGACTACGAAAGGTATATTTAGTGTACTTTTTATACTTATACAGCCTTACAAATAAACGTGGCATAAAGTTAAACTCGAGAATATATTAAGAATAAGCAAAATGTCTACAAATAAACCAAGAATAACTTATACTGAGTATAACATTGACATTTCTATTGATACAAACGTTATTCCGACGTTATACCAGCCCGCACCCTTGTATAAACCTAGTATAACTCGATTTGTGCTTGTTTGCTGTGGTCATTTGAGGTTATAATATTTAAATATAGTTAATGGATACACTAAAGTAGTCTTAATTCACTGTTAAAAATTAACAAAGTTCAAATGAGATCAATCATCATCATCATTTCAGCCAACAGACACCCACTGTTGGACATACGAGTAGGCTTCCCCCAAGGATCTCCACACCGATCGGTCCTGCGCCTCCCGCATCCAGCGGCTTCCCACGACCTTCATCAGGTGGTCGGTCCACCTTTTGGGGCGCTTACCAACGCGGCGTCTCTTACGGATCTCATCATTACTTATCGTTCACGTAAAGAAACTCCGAGCATAGCCATCTCCACCCCCCACCCCTCCTCCCCCAAATTAATGAGATCAATACAGTTAAAGATTTCGTCGGAGCTGATAAGAGCTCGGTGGTCGAAGTGGTCAAAGCGTCAATACGGTACGTTGGAGACACGGGTTCGATCCCCGCCCGAGACGAAATTTATTTATTGATTTATTCAGCATTTTTGAAAAAAATCAAAGTTCTTTATCGAAATTTAACTATTTTCAAATTAATATAATTATTTACACGAAAGTATAAACAAGTAATAATATGGAAATGAAACCAATCAACAAAACGGTCGCCCGGTCGAAAAACTGACAGCTTTCACAGATAATATGTTACTTTTTTGTACATTTCTCTTTGATTGCGCTGTTGCCATATTGTGCATTTTGATAGATCGGAAGAATAGCTATACCGAAGATAAACCTCGTTTATTTGTCAAAAAATATTCTAGAGTTATTCTCGTTTTATACTAAGTATAACTATACCTAGTATAAGGGTGGAATAAATATGGTATAACATTATTATTATATATTATCATTTTTATTTGTAAGAGTGATACTCTCTACTCTCTATCGCGCTCAGAACGATTGTTCGGGCACACAGCGCGACATCAATACATTTTACAAATACCTATTTCTGAATTCTCTCGACCTTAGTGTTTCCTTTTAAAGGTGGAAAACCTTAACTTCTAAAAATTATTACCTTTTTTGTTTCAGAACACGACTAATAAAGGCATTTTTAGAAGCAGGGAAGCTCCTCGGACACCCAACTATTGATTACAATGCCCCCGAAGAATTAGGATTCGGTTATGTACAAGCGACAACAACCAAAGGACATCGGCAGAGCGCCGCTAAAGTATTCCTTCACCCACACAAAAGAAGAACTAATTTGCATATCATGCCTGAAACCAGAGCCACCAAAATCCTCATCGACCCACAAACCAATACCGCGTATGGAGTAGCGTTTACACATAACGGCATAAAATACACATCTAGCGTACGTAAAGAGGTATTACTATCAGCTGGACCGATCGCCTCGCCCCAATTACTGATGTTGTCCGGAGTTGGTCCTAAGAACCATCTTACCTCAAAGGGAGTTCGTGTAATAAAGGACTTACCTGTTGGTAAAACGCTATATGACCACATAGCATTCCCTACATTGGTGTTCACATTGAACACAACGCGTGTGAGTTTCAACGAGGGTAGACTTATGAACATAAGATACATATTCGACTGGTTACGAGACGGTGACAACGATTTGTCAAGTCCAGGTGGAGTGGAAGGGATCGGATATATTAAAACACCCGTTTCTAATGACCCTGAACCGGTGCCAGATATAGAGCTAATTAGCATTGGTGGCTCCATTTTATCCGACGGAGGCCCAAAAGGCAGTAAGGCCGTACGCCAAGGAATAAGACTTTCGAACAATGTTTTCCAAGAAGCTTTTGGCTGGGTAGATAATGCAGATAGTTGGTCAGCACTTCCTATGCTGCTACATCCAAAATCCGTGGGGTACTTAGAATTGAAAGACAACAACCCTTTTAGCCACCCGCGCCTATACGGCAACTACTTAACGCATCGGAAAGATGTGGCTACATTTATTGCGGCCATTCGTCATATCCAGGAACTAGTTGCAACGGAACCTTTTCAGAAATTCGGAGCAAAGCTCCATAACGCCCAATATCCAAGATGTAAGGGTTTCAAATTTAATTCTGACGAATATTGGGAGTGTGCCGTCCGAACAGTCACAGCTACACTTCACCATCAGATCGCTACGTGCCGTATGGGGCCTGAAGGTGACCAACGCGCGATAGTAGATCCAGAACTACGGGTTTACGGCGTAAAAAAATTACGGGTAGTCGATTCGAGTGTCATACCGCGAACAATTTCAGCACATACTCACGCACCTGCAGTCATGATCGGAGAAAAAGGCGCGGATATGATAAAGCGAACTTGGAATATGAGATGAAGTTTTGACTTAACTTATATTTTAGAATTAAAAAATAATCTCAAGTCATTTGAATAGAATATTATCGTAAGACTTGTTCCTTTTTAATTTCATCAGCATTCTTTTTTACTAACACAGATTCTTTTAAAGACTCACTTTTAACAAACATTGAGACATCCTCAAATTATTCAAAGAACGTCTAGAATAGCATTTGCTTAGTCTCTATTTAGTTTATGAAATATTTATTAGTTTATTTATTTTGTAAATTATTTGGTAAATCGACGAATCCAACTCGGCTGGGCAGCGTTCGGGAAGCTACGCAGCATATTCTCGGCCCATCTACCGCAGTGTCTCAAGAAGAAAGCCTTTAATTCGTGCGTGTTGCCAGTGATGACATACGGAACTGAGTTTTGGCCGCTTACAATGGGCCTCATAAGAAGGCTCAGTCACTCAAAGGGCAATAGAGGGCTATGCTCGGGGTTTCTCTACGTGATCACATCAGAAATTATGAGATCCGTAGAAGAACTATAGTTACCGACATAGCCTAAAGAATTGTAAACCTTAAGTGGCAGTGGGCAGGACACATCGCTCGTAGGACTGACGGCCGTTGTTGGGGCTGAAAGTTCCTCGAGTGGCGGCCGCGTACCGGAAGACGCAGTGTTGGTAGGCCCCCCACAAGGTGGACCGACGATCTGGTGAAGGTCGCGGGAAGCCGATCGGTATGGAGATCCTTGAGGGAGGCCTATGTCCAACAGTGGGCGTCTCTTGGCTGATATGATGATGATTTATTTTGTATACATATATTAAATAATTATTTATTTTATATGTAGGTATAGGTAGTTTCTGTATTACTTATTCCATTTTTATCTTTCCCACGATAATCCTTTCAATTAAAAGGTTTTATTTAGCTTGCGCTGTTGATGTTGTTGAAAGTTAACGCCTTGCTGTTGACAGGTTGTTATATTTTATATAACCAACAATAAATTTTATATATCAGGATCATTGTCACCCCCAAAATGGCCGCCGCTTACAAAACAGCGAATTGCATATTATTTTACAACTCCCTCAAAATGGGTACTTATCAAATGAAAACGCTTGACTTGTTAAATACTGTACACTATGACAAAAATGTAAAAGTAAAAATGTATGGAAATAACATTAGCCTGTGACAACCTCACGCTATTTTTTCCGCAGCTAATGTCATCTCCATACATTTTTTCTGCGGAACGACTGCGGATGAGCTGGCGTGTGGCATTTGTCTAGGGGGTGCTGGTCTGATCAATGCCCTAGCTAGATTGATGAGGAGTGGTGTGATGACTGGCACTTAGGGAGTTAGGGCCTACTGAATTATTATTAGGTTTTAGTACATTATCTTCATCATTATAATCTATATTTCCAATAAAACCGTCCAACTCAACAATTTATTTACTTATGTTTTGTCTCCAAACACCCTGTTGGCTGGAGGAGATCTCTTTTAGGGATAAGTCCTCCTATGTACAATAAGCGCTGCGTCATACTGTTTGACCTTTGGACCACTCTTTTCTCGCCCGTAATTGCCGCAGTTTTATTAGTGCAAAATGAAAAGCTTAATGTGGCGCTTACTGTACATGTCCTAGTATCTACTATCTTATGTTGTTCAAGATTTCAAATGAATGTTATATGTGCAACAAAGAATATAATATAAAACAATGCTACCACCAAAATATAACACTGTAATAAAACACGCAATTAATTGCTGCAATACATTTACTTCAAGCAATTATGTTTCAGAGTTACAAATAGTAACTACTTATCTGTAAATCAACATATACATAACAATATTTATTTGAAGACAACAACAGGCAAATAAGCAAAACAATACTAATTAAAAGCAAAACACAATAAGCAAATTAGAAAAATACAACTATAACAATCAAACAGTACATAGTACAACACAACCAAAGGCTGACCACACATTGGGTACTATCGCGTGAGCGATAGTTCCTAATCTACCATTTCGTTGTTTGAAGCGTTTTGTGATGTAAGCTATCGGGCGTATCTTGCCGCTCATACGTTAGTTCTGTTGCTTGAGCTACCAAGTGGTAGCTTAAGCAACATCTGCGTCGCTAGAAAATAGTAGTTTCTTTTGATTAACTAAGCACATCCTTCGTGCAAGCTACCAGTTGCTCAAGTTATAGTATCCAGTGTGCAGTCAGCTTAAAACGTAGTATTATTGTTTCTAATGCATATATTTGATATATGTTAGGAGATATTCAATACTTTGAGCCCATTGGGGCATAATCGAAAAAAAACTACAACTAATGTACATACATACATACATACACACACATACAGCAAACAAAATTAAACCATGCGTCAGTTTAACAATTAGGTCAATTACTAATCAAGCTCGATGGCTGTGACACATACAGGAAGATACATAATTTCATGCTTAATTTTAGAAACTTTTAAAGGTTTTGACTATCAACTTATTGTTTTGGATCAAAAATTGAACAAAGTAAATATACAAGGTGTAACTGAACACTCCAGTAACATTTAAGGGTATGTATCCATCAGAAGTAGAGATTCTGTAGGAAAAATATTAGGGCTAACAAACCTACTTTCTTCCCCATACAAACTAAATAAATTATTTTTTAGTATTAAGTGCCAACAGCCCTACGTAAGCGTACGAGGAATACTACGCTCATCACGTCTGTCACGTGTCATTTTGTGTTAAAATTTATTGTGTTAAGAGCTGATTATGGTTGTCACTTGAAAGTTTTTGCTTTCAGTTTAAAATCTAATAACTCTGAAAGTACTGGGGTTCCAGGTCTCAGACAAGCACCGAAGATCCATTTAGTATCTAACTTATATGCCCCTTAAATGTTATTGGGGTGTTCAGTTACACCCGGTATAATTGCATTGTAAATATAGAACATTCTTCAAGAATATCATAAATACATATTGACAATATGAAGTTCCTTCAATAATGAATGTTGTTTCTATTAGAGGCAGGTTCTATTAAAGGCAGGAGTTTTGGGAGGGTGCTGGATGGCTGGATTCATTGAGGATTCGGTGATTTTGGATGGGATGGAATGAAACAAAGAAAACAGTATTAAACATGCATGCAATAAAATGTTAAAATTAATATTAAAAATGTGTGACATAACAAGAATAATAAATTGTAAAATTAATAAATACATTATTACATGAAAATGAATTAAATTACGAAGTGTGTGACATGTTGTTACCGCTCATTTAAAATCTCCAATCCCTCTTACCTGCAAAAAGGAAACAAAATCAATTCAATAAATGGAAACAACTGAAACTGTGAAGAATAAATCTATACATATCTAGTTACAATAGATTTTGGGTATAATAATGATGAAGCGACTACTGTAATTTCGTCGTTATATCCAGATGTTGTTACAGACAAAGGTATAGAGATACAGACATACAGGGTTGATAAAAATCGCGATTTTTTTGTTTTTGACAGATTTTTTTGATTTTTTTCAATTAAATCAAAAAGTCATGATTTTTTTGATTCTTTTAATTTTCTTTAGAAACTTCAAGGAAAAGTCATGATTTCTTATATTTATTTTTTTAACATAATTTGGTAAGATTTTTTTTTAAGTATTTCTGGCAACTTTAATAGAAATCAGGCCAAAAAAAAATTTAAGCTAACAACACTCCCACCCACGTCACGTCAATCGAGTAATAGAAAACACTGAATTCCCCAAATCGTGCGTGCTAAGATAAAAATCGTTTGGTGTTGATATTGAATTGGAGTTATGGTGTAAATTAAATATCATTAACAATTTTTTAAATATCTTCCTAATACAAAAAAAATCATTTTTGATTTAAATCATTGATTTTTTAAAATAAATCACTTGATTTAAATCATGATATAAATCATTTGATTTAAGTCAATCAACCCTGCAGACATATAGGCGTGCCCACCCCAGAATCATCTAGTGCCCACCCCAGGATGTTAGGCTACCGATTCAAAATTCAATGATGGATACTAAAATACTGATAACTTCACACAAAATCGTGGGCCAGGCCCCCCCCTGGAAAAATACTCTAGATACGCCAATGTATGTACATACATTTATTGTTAAAAATATCATGGTCAATATCCACATCATATTGTATATATTGTTGAATCGGAAGCATTGTATTCTTTGCAGCAGCATTGTTTGCACCATTTTTAAATTTTGAAATGATTTCTGCCTTTTCTTTAATAGTGAATGTGTCCAGAAGCCATACTTATTTAAAAGTTTACTAAACAGGGTTGCTACTCAGAATATCAATTTGTAACTGACCCATTTTAACTCCAAAACGCTTACCTACCTAATTACCTAGCTAATATCTATAAACAAAAAGTAAAGGTCACAGTTGCTGACCATCTGTGTGGATGTAAACAAAAGATAAGACAGCTCTGTTTATCTTTGGCAGCAAACTCTGGTCGCAACATCATGGTCATTAAAAACAGTCACTACACTTGAACTTGGTGTTACATCCAAAGTCGCTATAGCGATATTAAGTACATATTAAAGTATGCTTTAAATTTAAGGGACTTAGATTTTACGTCATTATAGACAAATTGTTGCTACAACCAAAGTCGTAATAAATGAAACTCACTGTATACACTGTGTTTCATAATAACCAATAAATAATCAATTCCTTATCAAAAACTAATTATTAAAATGTGTTTACACGTAATGTCATTCAACCCAAAATTTTCATGTAAGTATATCATAGTATCATCATCATGTCTATGATTTACATTAAAATTTTGGGTTGAATGACATGATGGGTAAACACATTTTAATAATTAGTTTTCATTTTTATCTGAATTATCGATCTCAATATTTATTATTGCTTGTTAAATATTACACCGTTGAAGATTAAAAGATGATATATAGCATCAAATTTTTTTATCAAGTTATCAGTCACTGTATGATGTCAAAATAAATGACTAGATACCATTTGGAGTCTATGATAAGTTGTTATCAAGTTATGATGTCATAGTTTTAAAGTTGCAACAACAACTGCATATTTTATTTTTTACAAATAGAAAAGGTCCTTATCTTGACTCTTTTGTTCAAGGGAATTCCTATTACATTATCTATCCTTAATCTGAAGAAATATGTACATACAATATTGTGAAATCTCTAATATCAGGCTTAATAATTTTATTGTTATGAGGAATTAAACATAATTTCATATTCATATGGATTAAATCTACAATGTTTTTGATTACAGTTGACCTTCCAGATAAATTGTGAATCTGTAAAACTAAGGTGTGGACTGCATTTTACTAAACATCACCACTTACTGATGTTAGATTTAATTTAAAGTTATAACGACTTTTAATCACACCACAAAACCAATAGTAAGTGGAAAATGATAGCATAAAAATATGACATTACTAATTAAGTTGAAAAGGATGAGTTCAAGGTGACTAGATGAAGGTTTTGAAGGTTTAGCTTTATATTTTTATAAGTTATTCTTAAAACAACCATACAGTCCTTTGTACTTATGGGTGCATTATATATACCATTCAATATGCATAAACGTTTTAAAACAACGCCAATATTTATTTTAAGTCTGATAACAAACATTTATCCAATAGAAATTTACCTGAAACTATCAATGCTTCATTGGGACCAACGGTATGGATGTTACCCATCGCTCACTTAAAAGCACAATACACCACACAATAAAACACAATATTCACTGTAAATATAAATTAGAAAATCAATATCTTTTACAACACACAAACAAGTAAGTTTTATCGAAGGCGCCTCTTTGCAAAACAATATTTTCAAAGAATTGACATAAAATGTCACAACATTCAACCAATCAATAAGCTTCCACAGATAATTTTATTGGAAGATTGGAACGAAACTTGACTATAAGCAGCCAACCGGATATTCCATTTGCTACAGTCAAACCAATAGATTCTACCCGTACTGTCCCGTACCACACACCCTGCGTTCCAGATAAAGCACTGCTACTTTCTGAGGCTAACATGATGTTAGCCTCGTTTTGCGTTTCTTTTAAGAAATGTTGACATTTTTAGCCGCGCTAATTGTTACAAATGAAACGCAAGGTACTGATTTTTCGTGCTGAATTTTGACACCTCACATAATTAGTCCAGCCACTTAAAATTTTTAATAATATAAATCAGAATTGGCTAATACTATAAATATCTTTCAATATTTTTTTTAAATCCGCTGAAAATCCTTTTTGATTCATGAAAAAAAGATTCCAAATGTCAAATTTGAAAGCTGTCAAAAAGTGGTATCAGAGGACCCATCTACTAACATGGGTATTTGATGCTAGCATTTCGTGTTAAAAATGCTTAAATGAAACGCATGACAACCAGCAAGAAAAACTAGCATCACCGGCTAATGAAACGCAGAGATGCTAAAAATGTTGGTTATTTATGGCTAAAAATGCTTATCTGGAACGGGCCGACAGTACTGAGTTGCGTTGTTCCGAGGGTTAGTGCAACCGATTGTGATTTTCACACTCGCTCCGAGGTTCAGAACGGGTCGGTTGCTATCTTTTTTTTTTAGTTTGTATCTTGCCGATCAAGATCAAGCAAAGGGCAAAATATTACTAATCCTTACTATGAAATTAATAGTCAATATCCATTTTTCTGCTTAAAAATAATTACAACACATAGAAATCACTATATTTCCCTTGTATTAGACTTAAAAAAGTTCAAAGTAGTGTTATTTAATAAAATAATAAATAATTAACGTATCTTGGCATCGACTTTGACATAAAATCTGTCAGAGTGTTGTTCACCCTACGCTCGAGTTGGTTGTTTGGTTGCATCACTCGAAGCTTCTGAACGGGCACAGAGTGTACTAACCGTCCGTCAGAGCGTTTTTTTACCCCGAGGCTCTGAACGAGTCGGTTGCTGTCAGAGTGCACTCGGAGTGCACTCGAGCGTAGGTTCTGAACTCAGCTCAGTGCCCGTACTGTGTCTTGGGTTTAGTCATGGAATTATTACTCAAACAGAAATGAGCTCTTGCTTAAAAAAGTGTGCCGAGCGAGAGATAAATAACTGTACCGTTTCTCTTTCGTAAATTTGTGACCACAAATTCTACAAAATAGGGATTTTTTCTTAAAAACAATAACATTCAACCTGAAAGATGCTTTTGAAAATCATAATATGCTTAATAATCACGATTGTTAAGGAAGAGATCGCTTTTGGCGACAAGGCCGCCCTTTGTACAATTAGTGTTAAGTGTATTATTTATACGTTGACTTTAAGCTGGTGGTGTACAACAAAGAAATATTCTATTCTATTATTTCATAATGGGTTGCGCAAAAGAATTTTATATCTGCTTTTCAATACAAGATAGGTTTTATTAATATAATAATTATTTAAATAATAATGAATGTCAATGATTGTCTTTCAATAGATGGGTCTTTCCAATTGGTATATTATGTTGAACCCACCGCCACATAACAGATAATCAAATATGTCAACTTGTCAAAAATGAGTCAACACTAAAATCTTTCTGTGATATTTAAATACATACCTAGTAAAATAATGAGTAATATTTTAAGAAGAAAAGAATTAAAAACACATCAGTGTGAGTCGAATTGTTTCAACAATATTTAAAACTTTTGTGATTTCGCCAATATCTTGAATAGAATGTTAATGCCAATTCTTTTTTCTAATAACTTAACATCGCATCGTGTAAGCTAAACAATAAATAACTAATATAAATTACTTTTATTAAAAAATGTTAAAAATTGCGATAATATTTATGTTAGGTACATACCGTGTGGTCACCCTACTACAATGACAACGAAAATTACTGACATTGACAAAGAACCGTTGTTGCAATACAACATTTTTTGAATACTACCACTAGAATATTTCCTGGGGCCTTACCATGAGCTCTTATCGCAGGCCTTAAAACAGTATTGCTGTCTATATCCGTACTATGACCGGCTTAAAGCAGCGCGTTTGCAGGCCTGCTTAAAATGACGTCACGAAACTGTTCACCTTTTTTTATGTATGAACTTTCGTACCATGACCGCCCGTTTGACAGTTTGAAAACTGCTTTTGAATGTCCTAAATGTCAAATAAAGCAATCATTAAAAAGTTGCTCTTCAGCGGCTGTAACAAGATTGTTAAGTGGATTTGGCCCAATTTGGTGGAATTTTCATAAGATAATTGTTAAAACTAACTTTATTTAAGATGTTTTCAAACGGCTGTAGTGACTTTTTCTCCAATTTTAACTCCCTAATTTTCGTATAATTAATAGTCGAGTCACGCCGAGTGTTTTTAATTTTTATATAGTTTTCACAGTGTTTATTACTCTTGAGATATTGCTTGAGATGTGATGTGACGATAATGAATGAAATATTTGAATTTTTGGAGAGTGAACACCGCACGGGGTTTTAAAACAAGTGACATCGAGAGAAGCTAATGATACCTACCTTTGATTCAGAGGAAAATGAATTTCAGTATAAAAAAGTACCTACCCACTGGAACGTCCTGGGGACTATAGTTCCCAAAATCGTAAGCTTCTCGATCGACCTGGGTACTATGGTACCCAGTTCCCTTTGCGTAAAACCGCGCGGTGTGATAAAAAAATCGCGAAAAATAAAATATTTTCTCTATGGCTTTATTCCTTTGCCAATAGAGGCCAATAGTCAGGCCCCCGTCACTCTCGCAATGCAGCGTTATAAATACCTACCGCTAAGTAGCGCGCCGGCGCGCCGACCGGCAGAGGGCCGCCGCCGCCACCCGCCGCGCCGCACGCGAGACATTTATTATTATTATCAAATGTTGTAACTTGCTTTTTTTCATAAATTTGTTTTTTATTATTTTTTTGTTTTTTTTTATTATTTTATTGCTTTTTTGTTTTTTATCAATTATTTTTTTTTTATAATTTTCTTTTCAGAACTACAAACGGGATTTTTATACCTAAATCGAATATTGTTCCGAAAATTTTATTTTTCAAATATTTTATTTTAGTAAAACTGAATAACCGTGAGTTCAAACATGAAAAAAAACATCAGTTATGTGTATTTTTTTCATAATAATTCGTATTTTTTTTAATCATTTGTAATTAGACAAATTAATAAAATCAATGAAAAAAAAAATTCAGTTATGTGTATTTTTTTCATAATAATTCGTAATTTTTTTAATCATTTGTAATTTGACAAATGAATAAAATCAATTAATAAAAAATTTCGCCTCGGGCGGGATTGGTAATTTTTAAATACTTAATTTGTATTTTTTTTAAATTTTTAAATGTATTAATGACGATAAAATAATATTCTATTCTCTTATTTTTTGACATGTACTATTTTAAATTTTTAAATATTTGCGCACTGCCAATTTAGAAGTAGATTATGAGGAATCATGTGTAGGTATAATTTAACACCAATCATGTATTTTACCATATTCTTGCAAATATTATATTCATTTTAAAGCACATTTGAGTCAGGGGCTTTCCTCGCAATCACTTTATTTCATTAATCCTACGTATTTTTTCCTACCATTTTGTTTGTTCTTTGTACAAACCTTAAATTTTCGCTCGATGACGCAATCACGCGGTGTACGCGGGAATCTCGATTCTCGGTGCGCGTTCATAGAGACCTTTCTTCTTGCAGCGACTTTTGTCTGTCGGTTTTGGCTATTATTATTACAGCGATTCGAGCGTTTATATGGGAGTGATGTATCTGTTACGTAGTAACTATTATCTAATCTGTGCCAATAGTCTCTTTCATAAAATGACAGGTCATGTCCAATTTTTTTTTAGTCTTAGATTGAAATAAATTTGTCATAGTCTGCGGTTTAACTTACTTGGCCGTATCCATACGTTTCTTACTCCATGACCGATGAGATTTATTGCGTACTTACTTAGTCTGTATTAGTATTTTCGTAGAGTGTTCTATATCAAAATAAACTAGAAGAATTGGGCTACATTATTATGTATGGTTTATGATAGTTTATAGTGTTATAGTGGTATCGATTCTGGCATGATTCTCTAAACCTAAAACTAAATTTGACAACAGTCTCTCCTTGTCATTTTGTATAGAGTATGACAAGGATAGACTGTTGTCAAATTTAGTTTTAGGTTTAGAGAATCATGCCAGAATCGACACCATTGCCACACTAAACGTTTTTTTCAAAAAGTGAGTATTTTTGAAATTTTAAGCACTTTAGTTACTATTCTCGTCATTATTCATTCAATTATGAATCCTTATCTAATTAACTATTATAAGTTCATTCCTTATTAAATTAGCTTTCCATACGTATTTCTTATTTAAATTTAGACACAATAATTTATTTTTTGCATTTTTTTTAATTTTGAGGTCGCGCGTGCGCATCTCGCGTATATAATTACGTAATTAATCGATTTTATTATTTTTTTCTTTTTTCATTAAAAATATTACCCAAAACTATTATATATCAAAATAATCTTCAAGAATAGGGCTATAATAATATATATGGTTATTTAAAGTTTTATAAAATAGTTTTTGTGAAAAATTTTTTTTTTTTAAATCGGGTCTTCCGCGACCTTCCGAACATTTTCGCGCTTCATTAATTTAATTATTAATCCTTATCTAATTAACTGTTATAAGTTCCTTCTATATTAAATTACCTTTCCATACGTATTTTTTGTTCTCTTGTAGACAGTATATGTCACTCTCCGCAATTTTTTGAACACCCCGTGCGCGCCGGGGTGAGTCATTCCGCAATGGCGGCACCTTTGATATTTGAGATATACTACTTTTTGCTTTTGATAGCGCGTTTACACATTCGCGCGAATCGCGAGGCGAATAACGAACACGCATGTGTAAACAGTAAGTTCGCTATTCGCCTCGCCATTCGCCTCGCGATTCGTGAGTTCGCGTCGGGAGCGGTTTTTTGGACGCGAATCAAAGGGCACGAATGGCGAACACGAACTTACTGTTTACACATTCGCATGCATTTAGTTGACTGCTAGCGCCCGACCCAACCGAACGTGTAGACAAATTAGAGTGGAGTAAAGTGCGAATTTTAGAATTCCTAGAACTTTATTATAGAGAAGAGCTCATTTGGAACTCAAAACATCGCAATCATAATTACACATAAAAAATATTTTACAAAAAATAAAAACCGACTTCAAAAACACTGAAAAGTTAAAAATAATATAAGAAATAGGTACAGACAACATCACACTTCTATATTGAAGTCGGTGCCAAACGATATCTCCTCGAAAGTCTTAAAATTTGTCACCGACTTCAATATAGAAGTGTGATGTTGTCTGTACCTATTCTTATATTATTTTAAACTTTTCAGCGTTTTTGAAGTCGGTTTTTATTTTTTGTAAAATATTTTTTATTTTTAACTTTTTAGTGAATGAAATCTTTTTAGTAAAAACAAAAACCCTAATTTAATACCAGCTCATCAGTGAGCTGGTATTTCATTAGCGTTTCCATCGATTTTCATGAGATCCCATTATCAGAGAATACAAAAAGAATGTTGAAAATCAGTCCACAATTGGCGGCGTAATCGCATAACATACACACAAAAAAAACATTCGCATCGAATTAAGAACCTCCTCCCTTTTTGAAGTCGGTTAAAAATAAAAACCGACTTCAAAAACACTGAAAAGGTAAAAATAATATAAGAATAGGTACTGACAACATCACACTTCTATTTTGAAGTCGGTGTCAATTTTAAGACTTTATAAGAGATCATCGTTTCGTACCGACTTCAATATCATCATCATCATCATCATCACAGCCCATATACGTCCCCACCGAGGGGCTCGAGCCTACCCTATATTAGGGTGATTAGGCCTTAGTCAACCACGCTGGCCCAGTGCGGATTGGTCGACTTCACATACATCATTGAACTTCTTCGCAGATGTATGCAGGTTGCCTCCTCATGTTTTCCTTCACCGTAGGAGCGTCAGACAAATGAAATTCGAAACGAAAAACACATTGGTACATGGCGGGTCTCGAACCCCGACCCCCCGATTGGAAGGCAAGTGCCGAGTCCACTGCGCCACCGACGCTCTGTCGCGCGCTGTATATGCAAGTATGTATGTGTATATATAAACACATTCATACACATTACTTACATAACACTTATACACACACACATATACAATATGTATATGTGAGTGTTATGTGCGTGTATGTATGTTTTTTTCTTAATATCATATTATTTGAATATAACAATTATTGTCATTTATTACATTTATTTTCTTATGCCGTCATTTACTTTCTCTCCTTAGCCTAATGGTTGACTGGTAGAGAGCGATGTTTATCGCTAAGTCCGCCATATGTTTGTAACATTAAAGCTTAAATTATTAAAAACTAAAATGTAGCACGCATGCCGCCATTATTTTCACGTCCTCCGTGTTCGTGTGCCAATATCAAAATGAATCACCCGCGAATGTGTGAACAGTAGTTCGCGGTGGGACTCGTAGGTACGAATGTTTCGTCGAATGACGAGGCGAATAGCGAACACGAATGTGTAAACGCCACACGAATGTTTCGTCGAATGTTTCGTCGAATGTTTCGTCGAATATTTCGTCGAATGTTTCGTCGAATGGCGAACACGCATGTGTAAATGCGACATGAAACCCACCACGCTTCGCGTGGCGAACGTTTGAGTGGCTACTCTGTGAAAATTAATTTATTAAGCAACTAGCGACCCGCCCCGGCTTCGCACGGGTGCAATGTAAATACTAATGTGGGGCAGTTTAGAGTGATTAATAATATTATGAATGTATATTACTTACCTTTTCTGTTACAGGGTTTTAACAGCTGTTTATCTTTATGCACATGGATGAGGATCATACCAAAATTCAACTGGAGAACCCCAAAATGTTGCTCATCAGACAGGTCTCCTGTTTTATCACAAGAAATTGATGCCATTAACGATGTGCAAATAAGAAATAATTGTGGTTTCCACAAATATGATAAAGAATGTAATGTGTATGAGTTAAGATGTGTATAATAAAGGCTAATAAGATTCAAATTGTGAAGTTACTACCTTAGCTACTATGTTCCCATAATGGTGTAGTAGGTTCATTCCTGCTCATCTGTGGAGAAACCTGTGCCCAGCGGTGAGTTGAAGTGGTGGTGGTGTTACACCAAATTATTAAGGATAAGCATTAACTTTGCAAAATGCTTCTATAGCTTTTACCAAACCTACACATAATATTGGGGCGAAAAGGCACTTCTTGTTCCACAAACAAAATTTCTTTCTGCTGATGTGAATTTAAATTTGTGGTAAAAAAAAATTGTACCTACTACTTCCTAAAGTTGCAAATAGTAATAAATTGTTAAAACTCAGTTTCCAAAATAATTAATATGACGGTTCATTAATACCTTCTCTACAATTTTTGTGCTATGGGAAATGACATAAAACTTGAAGTGAGAGCTAGCTATATGTATTACATAGAAAAAACATTACATATATAATATTGTATCGGCGTTCAGAATAAACAAAAATGTGTTGCTGAAAAATGTACATGAAAAATTTAAAAATGAAAACACATACATCAAATAAAAAAAAATATTTCAGATGGGCATTGCAGACAGATCTATGTATATGCACATTGTTGTTAGTGTATATTGTTCACACTCAATAAAACATCACAGAAAGGAGGACATTCAGTGAAATTCAGCTTTCAGTTCTTGAAAGTATCATTATATATATATATATTGTTACGCGCCACACCGCCTCAGCCAATCGCAAGCCAGCCGAAGCCAGCCAATCAGAGCCAAGCACGTGTTGCCATATGACAGCCAGCCCAAGCCAGCCAATCAGAGCCAAGCACGTGCAGCCATGTGCCAGCCAGCCCAAGCCAGCCAATCAGAGCCAAGCCAAGCTAGCGCCTTACTATCGGAGAAACTATAAAATGCCGCGCCATCTCATATTTAGATCACTTCTCTGTTTTACTGTTTCTAAGACGGAACTCTGCCCGATTGTAAATCGAAATTAAATCAGTGTGATTCTGCAACGTCTACTTTTTATTTTATCTCGTTACATATCAGAAGTGTGATAAATATAAAAAAAAACCTAAAACGTAGTTAATGCGTCGAGTGTATGCCGCCTGGTCCGTCCGCACGAATGGGGCAAATCTCCGCGTGAAGATTCATCCGAGACAACTAGTGAAAACGAAGACAAAGTTTCGCCACCAGCCTCGCCTTCAGCTCGAAAAATCCTACGCAAGCTTTTGAAATCAGAGGTACAAAAGGCCATGAAAAGAATCCCGTGCAGCCTTGCTAATCCCCGAGTTCGACCCGGATAGCTAAGAGTATACTACTGCGACAGCAAGGCTCAAAAAAATTGATCAACTTGGCGAAATTCATATGGATGGTGCGAAAACATGAAGTCGTTTCATCTGCAAGATAGATTAAGGAGGTCAAGCAAGAAGATGGTACAACCGGCTGGATGAATACGATTACTCTTGGGAAGACTGGAAGTAAATGTTGATACGTGCATTTCCCGGACATCGCAAATATGGATTCGATGACCAAATATTATCAGGACAAAGTCGCCATGTGTTTTCAGTGTAAGTTGTCAGACAGCGCAGTTGTCTCATGCATCATTCGCGGTCTACCACCAGAGCAGAGCCACCAGCTGCACTACTACACCGCCTTCGGAGGTTCAGGTTAGCCCACATTATTTTATTGCACTACCTTTGTAGCCAAAATAATCTATTGCACACTAGCCAAGCCAATATTAGCACAATCGGGGCATCATACATAGAGGAAATCAGTTCAGATCTATTAAATAAAAAACGATTATGATTATTTGATTGCTTTACTAATCAATTTCCCTGATTATTTTGCGAGTAAAACACAAGACTTAGGATGTACAGATTTATTAAACATAAAAATAAAGTCAACAAGTGAACAGCCTATATACCGTCAACCTTACAGCTTGTCGCACAGTCAGTAGTTAGATCCAAAGTGTCTGAATTGCTCGACGCAGGTATAGTTCAAGAATCTGAATTATGTTTTGCTTCTCCCGTAATTCGTAAAAATAAAGAACGGCGATAGTAGACTTTGTGTTGACCCTTGCCTAATATCGATGATTAGGTTTCCAAATTAGCCATTAAGAATTTCTTTACGAGTCTTAATTTGGCACAAAGTTACCATCAGGTCAAAATCAACCCTGCAGATAACCACAAAACAGCCTTTATAACGCCACATTGATATTTGAATATACGCGTGTTCCGTTTGGCTTAGATAACGCACCGTCTGTTGTTATACGAATAATAAATAAGGTTGTAGATTCAATACGAAATTCCAATCACAAAAGGCGGTAGTTCAAAAACCCACAATGACTTTCCCGATAAATATGAAATGTTAGCATTCTTAGACAATTTGTTGCTACCCTTTTTGATGTTCAGTCAGGTTTAGATATTTTACAAAAAGTTCTTCATAAATGAAGATCGGAAAATTTAAAGTGAAATGTGAGTAAGTGTTCATTCTTATAAAACAAAATTACATACTTAGGACATGAGATATCTTCGAATGGCATTCAACCAGGTGAATCAAAATTGTTAGCAGTGTCGCAGTTTCCTACCCCTAGTAGTGTTCATGAAATACGTCAATTTATAGGGCTATGTAGCTATTTCCGTAAATTTATTAAAAGCTTCGCAATTTAATTGCTCGCCCTTTAACAGATTTAACAAAGAAAAACGCAGTTATGGAAATGGGGCACTGAACAAGTCGAAAGGCCAATACTGGCTTTATATGACCCTGTATTACCAACTGAGATTATCGCAGGTATTTTTTTTACAAAAATACACTGATAATTCCCTTAGGCCTGTCATGTATTTCAGTAGGGCAACGAGTAAAGAAGAAAGTATATACCACAGTTACGAGCTTGAAACGCTTGCCGTAGTAGAATCTATGTGTAGGTTTAGAGTGTATTATAGTAGGGATACATGTTAAAGTGGTAACTGACTGTACTGCCGTTCGCGCCAGCCTTACTTAACGTGACATTATCCCACATATTGCTAGGTGCTGGCTGCCAATACAAGATTTTGACATGAGTGTACAATATGGCCTGGGGAAAAAATTTAACACGTAGACGCGTTGAGTAGAAATCCCGTCGATGCTATTAATGTCAACCGCCTTGAAGTGTCAGACTGGTTCTATACAGTCCAGTACCAGGATGACAAGTTAAGGCGTATCATTGTTCAGCTTAAAGATAGCTCAGCTGCCCCTGATATAAACAACAACTATGTGCTCTCAGATGATAGACTCTATAGGAAGACATTGTATGGTAATCGCCTCGTGGTGTCTGCATTGATCAGATAGACTAGTTCAGATGCACCACAATGATATAAGTCATGTAGGCTTTCAAAAATGTATAGATTTAATAAGGAGGGAGTAAATGGTACATTGTTCCCTATTCCGAAACCCACAGAACCCATGGTCATGGTTCATGTCGACCATATGCCCCTTTTAGAACAGCAAAAGGTTATCAATATATGTTTGTTATTACAGACTAGCTTCTGGCCGCGACTTCGTCTGCGTGGACTTCAATTTTGAACAATTTTTAATTTTCCTTCGGGAACTACTTAAGGAATCAGGATAAAAGATAGCCTATGTCGCGTTCTTTTCCATGTCAAAGGCTACATGCATGCCAAATTTCATCCAAATCCGTTCAGCCGTTTTTGAGTGATTGAGTAACAAACATCCAAATATCCAAACATCCACACTTTCACGTTTATAATATTAGTAGGAAGTAGGATAATTTCTCTAAATTTGTTATTGCTGAGCCCACCCACGGTCAATTCAGTAAAAAACAATAAGAATACTTTAAAAAATATTTAGTTTATTGGTTACCCTCATAAACTTGTCAGTGATCATGGCAAAGCTTTTAACAGCATTTATTAAAAAAAAATTCAACTGACAAGCAATTTAAGTACATTTTGACATCTGTTGCATGTCCACGAGCCAATGGTTAAGTGGAACCGGATCTTACTGAATGCGTTACGTGCGATTGATCCTAGCCAGACTTCAAATAATTGGGCCAATAGCTTACCTGACATTATTTGGGGTGTTAATAATACTGTAAATGAAAGTACAACATAGTCGTATAGCCCTATGATTTGATGTTATGAAAGTAATAATGAATCGGTTGAAATCAGACGTAATAATAGATCTAGTGCGCGATTAAAATTAGAAAGCCATAAGATGAAGCGTAACGTCGATAAAAAAAAGGAAAACTAGTCGAATTTACAGAAAGGGAGATTTAGTTCTTTGGCGGCAAGCACCCACAAGTAGTGTAACAAGAGTGAGCACTAAGCTTGATGATATTTACTCTGGCCCATATATCATTACTAAGGTGTGGGTAATGACATATACAGAATCCTCAGTATTAAGGGGTTCCGAGGCTACAAGGCCTTTACTAGCCTGGTTGCATCGGACTCTTGAGGCCCTATCACAAAATCACAGTACCCTATATCATACAGTGCCAGTAGCTCTGATGACCAGCTTGAAACCGAAGATCTCATTGACCTACTTGAAAGCTAACCACGTGTTTTTCCATTGCGGGAGCAATGATTGTTTCAGGACGGCCGACTGTTACGCGCCACACCGCCTCAGCCAATCGCAAGCCAGCCGAAGCCAGCCAATCAGAGCCAAGCACGTGTTGCCATATGACAGCCAGCCCAAGCCAGCCAATCAGAGCCAAGCACGTGCAGCCATGTGCCAGCCAGCCCAAGCCAGCCAATCAGAGCCAAGCCAAGCTAGCGCCTTACTATCGGAGAAACTATAAAATGCCGCGCCATCTCATATTTAGATCACTTCTCTGTTTTACTGTTTCTAAGACGGAACTCTGCCCGATTGTAAATCGAAATTAAATCAGTGTGATTCTGCAACGTCTACTTTTTATTTTATCTCGTTACAATATCATATCATTTAACCATAAAGACGTTTATAATAAACACTTACTTATTAGGTTTCTTATGCTACCTACAAGGGTGTGTGCTTACAGTCTTGTCGATCATCAGTTAACCTCACCAACGTCAACTGATGATCGACTGAGAGAAAGAAATTAACTCGTGAGAAATGCTTAACTGCAACATCACAACAATGTAGGTATGTGTTGATGCAAATCATCTAGGGTCTAATCACAAATCATTTACTTGGACAAATCATCCTCTCATTTAGAAAATTTAAATACACTAGATAATAAAGCTTTATTATTATTGGTAAAAATAAAACGAATAACATTTTTCCAAAATATAATAAAAAGTTAGGCTCAAAACAATGAAATCAAACACAAGAAACAAAAAAATTACTACAATGTTAGTCTTAAAATAAAACAATCATTTCAGGTTATTCCCAATCTTTCTTGGCCCAGACTTTCGCCTCTGTATTCACACTATGCAATGAAGATAATCTTGATTAATCCAGAAACATTTAATCTAACGTCTACTGCAGCGCAAGATCCATCTATCATGGCAGACATGAGCAAGCAGCCAAAAACGAATTCTGTTGTTATTTGCTTCTGGGTTGTTAACCAGGCATCCTATGACAAATAAAGGTACATAATTATAAAAAAAATATTCAAATTATTTAGTTTTCTTCAAATTTGGCTGTCCCTGAATGAGTTTCTTCATTAAAGTGAACAAAATTCAGAATTTTAAGATTCAACTTAAAACATCTATTTCTTCAGTGTAGTATTTAAGTAAAATGATGAATCACTGTTTTTTACTTGCATGAGTACTACACATTCAAATTAATTTACACTTTTTGGATAAATTTACTTGCTTATACCTATTTGGTTTAAACATTTCAATAATTTAGCCCCACGTTTGGAATGCTTTTCAGTATTCATGGTACAGCTTACAGCTTCTTTTTTTTTGAATGGCAACCGGTCGTAAACACAACCATAATTGCCAAACTCAAGTTATGGATGAAACACTGTTGTTTGAGTTTACTTTTGAAAGGTAGCCAAACATATGAGATTGTTTTGGGTTACCTGAAAAAGGACAAAACAATTAATGGTAACGAAATGATTGAAGCTGGTGGCTGTCGAAGAGTAACATCATAATTATTATTCATATACTAAACATAAATTGTGCAATGCTTTCCATATCTTTTTCCACTTATCCTGTGCTTGTGCAGACTTATTAAAACCTATTATACATATATACTGGTTGTATGTATTTTACCAGACGTCTTCCAAGTTATGAAAACATTGAAAAAATATCTATAACATTGACGAACACATCATGATATGAGTTTCCATTAAGTTCCCTGCCAGATACCATTCCAGTTGATTTCATTCAGAAGTAATAGGTAAATATTCTTATTTCCTAGCGCTGTACAAAGCACGACGATGTGAATACACTTTGTACAATGAAGAATCAACACAATAACCCTAAATAGGGGTCATAGTTGCGATTTTAAGCAATCCTGTTTAAGGCCTGCTTATGAACTGCACGGATTAGGGATGGTTTTATAAAAGCTCATGGTAAGGCCCCTGGATGTAAAATCATAGTGTTATAATTATTAATAGTAGGCTAACACGATAATTTACTTTATTTTATGTTATGATCATCATCATCATCACAGCTCATATACGTCCCCACCGAGGGGCTCGAGCCTACCCTATGTTAGGGTGATTAGGCCTTAGTCAACCACGCTGGCCCAGTGCGGATTGGTCGACTTCACATACACCATTGAATTTCTACACAGATGTATGCAGGTTTCCTCACGATGTTTTCCTTCACCGTAGGAGCGTCAGACAGATGTACATATGAAATTCGAAAACGAAAAACACATTGGTACATGGCGGTCTCGAACCCGGACCTCCCGATTGGAAGGCAAGTGCCGAGTCCACAGCGCCACCGACGCTCTCGATTTTATGTTATAATTATTACAAAAAAAAACAATTTAGGTATTTTGGGCGTTAAAAGTAATTAAAATAAACAATAATAAAAAATCTTCATCTACCAATAGTTGTTTCATAACTACTAAATTATCAAATATACAACAGTAGCAACACTGTGGGAAAGGGATAAAAGGTACAGTTATTCGGAGGTACAGTTATTACGGGAGAGCTCAAACGGAGTCCTGGAGGTATGGAAAGACAAACTTGATTGTCTCCTTCGTATGCATTGGACTACGATGCATATGGGAGGAACACTCAAGTTTTTGAATTAATTATTATTTTAATTTATTTTGTGCAACCCTCTATTTACTAACATAGTCTGAAATAAATTTTATTATTATTATTATTACTATCTCTCTCGGCACGCTTTTGCACTTTCAAGTGTTTAGTCTTTATTTACATAGAAATAAAGTCCAAATTTGAACAACAATATTTTGAAGAGCTCATTCCTGTTTGAGTAATAATTCCATGGGCTAGTATCTTCTCAGTAGTCTGTGCTTCTGGCTCAAAGGTTGTAGTAGCTAAGCCATAAACTTCTCCGAAAAATCAGTTGATAGGTTCTATTAATGGCGGAATTATTGTTGTGCTATTTATTTTAGTTTTATATTCCAGAAAGTTGCATTTGCTCTAAAACTAACAAGCCTGATACTTATAACTAACTATATTTAATATCTTTAAATTGATACTTCCATATCTATCATATTGTGTGCTCTGACGTAACCATAAAAAATAGATTCTATGTGATCGAATCTAGCAGTACCCTAACACATACCTCTTATTTGCCGTTAAATTAGAAATAAAAATGTCTGATACTAGTGATCTCGATCGTCAGATTGAGCAGTTAAAAAGATGTGAGATTATTATGGAAGCAGAAGTCAAAGCGCTATGCGCCAAGGCTCGTGAAATTCTTGTCGAAGAAAGCAATGTTCAACGCGTGGACTCTCCTGTTACCGTAAGTTTGAGATTTTTTTCTTATTCAATTTCGCATTGAAACTTAACAGTGCATAGTAATGTGCACTCCAAGCTTTGCGACAATATATACTATTGATTGTAATTCTACTTAAAAATATATGAAAATATACAATTTATTCTGCAACTTGTTATGTAGAGCAAAGGAAAGTACAACAAAACTTGACTCGATGATTGATCTGCTGGGGCGCGTTCAGACCCTTCAAGTGAAGTAGGTACAACTTTTCACTCTAACCCCATTCAGTACCAGAGTGTGATGTTTGGGTGAAACAACCGGCCTGTCAAGACCTTAGAGTGTCAGAGTGAGTTACAGCCAAACAACCATTGAGTTTGATGGTTGTAAAACACTCAGATGTTTATGACTGAAAAACTCTTCTTAACTGATTGGATGATATTGGGTCCTTTGTCTATTAAGTCATCTGCTGGAAAGAGAAAAAAATTAAAAAGTCATGTGATAGAGGAAGATAAAAGATATTATTGCTGCAACAAGTTCAACACCTCAGAGTGAGTTAAAAAACAACCAAACAAGTGCACTCCCAAGGTACTGAATGCACTCTTGTTATTTAATTATAATTTAATCATTAAAGTTGTTCTACTTTTCAATCAGCATACAGCAATGTACCTTTAAATCCTATTGATTTTATGGAAGAGTTATCCATTTTTTAAGCCTATTTTATATTTTATTTTGTTAATATAGAGAAAAACAAGTAAAAAAAAGTGGAATTGATGTTTTTTTGTAACCTTCCTTGCAATTAAGCTGTGCTGATGTTATGAATATCATATTAAGACAGAAACTTATCATTCCTTAGATTCACTGTGCATGTGCTAGATCTTTTGCGTTGCAGATAAATGAGCCATGAGCAGTGGCCGGGACTAATGATCCAGGTGTAGGATTTAGAGCATTTCTGCAATTAATGCATCAACATTCACGTCCATTACCCTGGCTTCCTATGCCTAATCCCTTTTGATATGATTTTGCAAGTATTACCATTTTTGTTAAGCACATTAGTAGTGAACTTACAAAAGCCCTTGACAAGGTTAGAAATTTTAGTGAAATTTTTTTGTTTGGAGCCTAGTTTAGTACTCTGCTGTCATTTTGTTTTTTTTTTATTCAAAACTCTGGCACATCTTAGTCCCCACATAATAATATATTGATTGGGGACACTCATACAATACCCACATAATAATAGGTATATTGATAGGGACACTCACACAACCAAAAAATTCTAATCCCAAAGTGTCACATTACAGAGCTATTTGCAATAGAAGATCCATGATAAAAATTGTATTTAAACAACCTTAACTTTAGAAATGTAATGAATATTATTGAAACATAATCTAATTTATAATATTATTTCTTTTTTAGGTATGTGGAGACATCCATGGGCAATTTTATGATTTGAAAGAATTATTTAAAGTTGGTGGAAATGTGCCAGAAACAAATTATCTGTTTATGGGTGATTTTGTTGACAGAGGATTCTATTCAGTAGAAACATTTTTATTACTATTAGCTTTAAAAGTAAGTTTTATTATTAATGTCCTTGCAAATTAAGTTAAACACACTGTGTAATAAATAAGGAGTTTTTACAAGATAATATCAACCCCTCTATCTAAAACTGTATGAACAGTTTTAGGAAAGAGTTTATATTATCTTATTTGTGTTAAAGATTAAAAGTTGTCATTATTTTCTCTTCTTTATTGTAATATTTTCATAATGTAAATTGATATTTGAAATTAAAATTAAATAGAATCTAGATAAATTTTTATGAGTTTTTGCAGCTCAATAATTTTAATTGACTGTCCTTAGCGAAGAATCAAAAGTGTAACAAATTAGAAATAGATTGCTTTAAAAACACTTTAATTAAAATAAAAACAAAAATTTAATATTCCTCGACATTAATTTAACATTTGCAGCCATGGTAGAAGGTTTCTTAATCTACCTTTTGACTTGTTTAATTTAAAATGAATTTTCCCTACTCAACTACTAACCAGAATCTGTTGTTGTGCTGGAAATACAGCCCCTTAAGCTGGACATTGACGATCAGTTTTGCGCGTCAGTTGAACTGATGTCCATCCAAAATTTGATCGTGAGTTTCGAATCATCACTCCAGAGTTTTAACTGACGACGCTCCACGAAATTTCCGGGGCTACCATAAATCCAACCCGGCGCGTCGCGCCAAACTGAACGTGAGTGTGTGATCGTCATGCCAATCGCGTCAGTTCGCGCGCAGCGCTCGCGCCGCGCGGTGATTTAGCGTGCTGTGCTGCTGTGTATGGTATTTTGTTGATACAATGACGGCGTCGCTGTCCTCTAGACGTGTCATAATGACAGAATTTATTGAAAAATATAAAAATTCTGAATGTTTGTGGAAAGTATCCGACAAAAATTATAAAACAAAACAGCATCGACAAAAAGCTCTAGATGAATTGCTTCCTTAGTGAGGTGACATTCATCCACTACTTATAATATAACTTATGTATACAGACAATATAATTAAATATATACTTAATTAATAATTTATAGGTTTTGCTTCCTATTTTAATTGACTTCATCCATTGCTTTCTTTTTTGCTTTTTGGTAAGTATTTGGCAACAAAGAGTAACCGCAGTAAGAATTAATGTTTCTTTAGAATCAGAATCCACTTTTTTCTCGACACAAATAGGTAGTACACGTTCTTTAAACAGCCCGGCCGGACGAAAACTGAAGAGCCGGAGTGACGCCAGTAAATGGGCAAATCTAGTTGGCTTAAAACCATTGGAGTGACGCCACAGTTTTACATCTAGACTGACGCGAAAAACTGATCGTCAATGTCCAGCTTTAAGCAATCTGCAATAAATATTTCAATGTAAAAAATATTTTTGACTTTGATACAGAAATAAAGCTACAAAATTATATATGGTATCATATAAAACTAAAGTTATCCTCTACAAATTTATAGTATTAATTTTACAAAGTTATTAATATACCTGTGATAAACCAGTTTATTTCAAAGGATTTTCTCAAAAATTATTTGCATATTGTCTTAAAATCTGAAAATGTTAAAATACAAATAGGTTCTTGATCTATATCAATGGAACCCTTCATGTTTGAACTCAGTATTAATGTAGATTTTTTTTATAGGTTCGCTATCCAGATAGAATAACACTGATTCGTGGTAACCATGAGTCACGGCAGATCACTCAAGTGTATGGGTTTTATGATGAGTGTCTTAGAAAATATGGATCAATTACTGTTTGGAGGTAATCTTGCAATATTGTGAAGATTTGGAATAAGCACACATGGGCGAATTTAAATCGATATTTTCATTGTATGTACAGTCTAAGAGTTTAAATCTTTAGCAGGTTGATGTATTTAGTTGTACAATACCAACATACAAACTACCGATTTTTTTATTTTTTATTTTTATTTTTTTTTATTTTTATTTTTACCGAGTTTGTTGTGTTCCATAGCACACATTTGTTTTTATAATACAACAAAAAAATCCTTAACCTGCTAAGCATTCAAATTCCATAACCACTTTTGACATGTGCAATGTTGGAATGAAGCGTCGGTTGCGCTGTGGACTCGGCACTTGCCTTCCTATCGGGAGGTCGGAGTTCAAGACCCGCAATGTACCAATGGGTTTTTTGTTTCGAATTTCATATGTACATTTGTCTGACGCTCCTACGGTGAAGGAAAACATTGTGAGGCAACCTGCATACATCTGCGAAGAAATTCAATGGTGTATGTGAGGTCGACCAATCCGCACTGGGCCAGTGTGGTTAACTAAGGCCTAATCACCCTAACATAGGGTAGGCTCGAGCCCCTCGGTGGGGACGTTTATGAGCTGTGATGATGATGATGTTGGAATAGCTGAGTGGTCTATAAGTTTACTAGACAATGTTCTGTAATTAATTAATATATTGGTCAATAAGTTACCAGCAGTTGCTGGTTTCCCTATACTCGGCTAAGCCTCCCTCCAAATCAGGGATCAAGATGGCACTTCACCGATGATACCAGACCTACTTACTGTAAAGCAGCAGTGCTTGCATTGCTGTGTTCCAGTTTGAGGGGTAAACAATTTGATTGACATTGTATCTCACCACAACTTAGCAGCATAGTACTTGTAGGGGTTTCATTGCATTGCATATTCGCCAATCTAACATGAATCACACTATTTACAGTATCTGTTTGATCATCAACTTTGTTATAACATACAGGGTATATAAGTGACGGATTTTCGACCATTCGGTACTACTAGGTATTAAACATAATTTTCAGGTACTGCACAGAAATATTCGACTATCTATCATTGTCAGCGATAATTGATGGGCGAATATTCTGCGTACATGGTGGGCTCAGCCCGTCCATTCAGACGCTCGACCAGATACGCACGATCGACCGCAAACAGGAGGTGCCCCACGACGGACCCATGTGCGACCTGCTATGGAGTGATCCAGAAGGTATTTGTTTTTATTTATTACTAGCCGTGCCTGCGACTTCGTTCGCGGGGATGTCGGAAAGTAACATCATCGTGATGTTACATAGCCTATAGCCTTCCTCGTAGTAACGAATAGAGCAATAACAGAACAACTTACCTTTAATTAAATTAATCTTACCTACCTGTAATTTTCGGTATACATCAATACTATAATACAAAGGATTTTTCAAAAAAGAGTTGAATGTTAGTCATAGAAATAATTTTAATGTCATATGAAAGTACGATCGATGCCATTATTTATGGAATACCACATCATTCAAATGTCTTCTGCAGAAACGCTGGCATTAGTGAATACGCTCTGGACCCAATTTTCCATGACTCGAGCACACAAATCGGCCAATATTCCTGAAATTTCGCGTTCGTTGGCCTAGAGCTTTTCTAACGTTGCTGGCTTGTTGTGATAGACTAGCGATTTTATGTGACGACAAAAAAATCGCGTGAACGAGACGGTCGCCATTCGCGAGCATCGTTGCATAAGCGCATGTAACGAAGTCGCGATGGAACGTAAACTTTGATAAAAACCGAAACGGTTGAGGCATATATCTCCCCATGATTAATTGGCATAGACTGAAATTTCAAAATGAGAAAGAAATATGAAGCTAACTTCACTTTCAACAAAATGCGTCGTTGTTATTGAAAACCCTTTCCGTACTAAAAGTTATTTTATTTACCTGTTTCTGCCGCAAAGCAGCAGTGCGTACATTGCTGTGTTCTGTTTTGAAGGATAATATATGGCACCGAAATTACTGGGTACCGTGAATTTACATCTGATGTAAAATCTTAAATAATAATGACAGGGCCCGTCAAGAGCGTGTTCCCCCTATGAGGCTGACATGGTTACCATGAGTAACTAAAGCCTCTTAAAATAATAGATTAAAAAAAACTGCAGATTTTGTTTCGCGTGCGTGCGTGCGAGCGAGCGTACGTGTGTATCCGACAAATTGATAACATACATTACGGTCCTTTTAAAGAAACTTAACAACAACACCATGTACAAATGATTGTAGCCACTTAAGAGCGGGTATAAAGCTAGAAAAATATCAGATTTCACCCGCGCGCCTCACACGTTCCGGTCTCGACCATCGCAGCGATAAGTTCGCTCCACGTTCGCTCCCTCTTCATGTTTTGTATGTTCGCGCACAGTATAACCTACCTTAGGCAGATAAAATTGGCTAAGTGCGAGTCGGACTATTTATCCGTACTTTGAACTGTGAATATAAAATACTTTTCACTTGTGATAAGTAAAACGAAAAGGTAGGTAATAAATATTATTATTTATTTAGATAGGTATTTAACATAATAAGTGCTTTATTTACATTTACCTGCTAAGCACTCGTCGGATAAGCATAGGCGTAAACATATTTCAAACACCAAAAATACTTGGAGTACAGATTTAAATAATACGAAAAGGTAGTGATTATATATTTATTTACCTCTCTTATAATGTCACTTTCAATTTTTGAAATTGTTAACTCTAAGAATCGCTTTAATTTACAATAATTAATGTTTGTATGTTAAAATTCTTTTTTTTTTTCAGAATACGGTCTATACCTTGGCTATGAATGATAAGTCGTTCACTTGCATCATACATACTTTGGTCTTTGGCTTCCTTAGCTTTCCGTATTTTTTAAAGCCGTCTTTGCCCGATTAACCGATAAACCCAAGGTTCGGTGTTACTGAAATCAAATAATTAGTGTTAAAATTGAGTGTGAATATGGTGGCACCATTTTATCATTAGATATAACTTTTAGTATGGAGCCAAAACAAATCTAGCCCAGTGTAAAAATCATGATGGCACTAAAATCAGAAAATCACTTAGATGTCGCTATAGTACAGTCACGAAAGTTTATGCTCGACTACTGTTTGACTCTATCGCGTAGGAATAAGGACAAAAAGCAACCGATCATAAACTTTCGCGAATGCACCTACAATCTTAACTTTTCCACTGGGCAATAAAACTTCTCAGTGGTGACAAAATCTATATAAATCGCAATACGTTTTATTTTTTTCCTAAATTGCTTTGTCCTTTAAAATTATCGTTTTTTTTCTTTTGCTGATTTGTGTTTCATTTTCCAGGTATCGAGTGTCATTTCATCTACAAGTTAGATTGGATTGTACAGTCAGCCACGTCAACATTTGTAAATATCTATACTATGAATCCATACTCAAATTTTAATAAATATAAAAATACCAAGGGCTTTCAATATGTGCAAAAATATTAAGATCATTATTCTAGATTTTGTTCATAGTTTAGAATGCACTATGAACTTTGAATGTACCTAATTGCAGTAAGCTCCCTAAGTCGTATCTTATGACATTCATGGGAAGGAAGTTAGCGGCGAATTATGTACAATGAGTATTATAGAGTTTGTTTATAATTTATAATGAACTTTTAACTATAAATGTACATATGTAATTGCACTTAATTATCTTAGTCACAAATTTTTAGAACAAGTAAAATTTTGAAAATTTTCAACTGATTTTTGTATGGAGCCAGGCACTTTAAAAAATCAACGTATTTAGTATGGATGAGTTCAATTAATATTCGCACCCCATTTGCTACACTAGGTGGAATCTCTACAAAATTTTATATAAATATCAAAATTTAGGATGAAAAAAAAGTCAAACCCACACTTGACCATTTTTGTAACTCTATTATGTGTGTCCTCATTGGCTGTGGGAGTGTACGGGGGTCAAAAATTTCGTTATTTTTAACTTCGCTGCACCGTTTTTGAGATATAAGCATTTTTGTAAATATTTTTCTTGAAGTTATGCAGGGTTGAAATTCCTTATTTGTCTGATAAACTCCGACAAACTGCCGCATATCTATATCAGCAAACAAATTTTTGCTATGCTATGTTTTTCCGTTTTCGATATTCGTGTGACTCAGGGTCAGGTAACATTGCCCAACCTGAGCCACACGTATCTCTGAAACGCGCAAGCGACAAACTCTGATGCCAACAAACTCAGACATACTATACCTATCTCTGGACATTATAGCGGCATACTCAAACGATCTATTTTCCAGTTTTTTTGTGGCCTCGCTGGCCGGTCAGCCACACCAAGACTATGTAGTCTGGGTGTGGATGACACAGATAGTCATCTCTTACGACATACACAGAAAGAAAGGTAGTGGCGTCTCATATATTCGAGAGTTTCTTCATAGTCAAGAATGAACTATACATAATATGTACTTGTGCATACCTAATCGCACTAAATTATCTTATTCGTCTCTTACAACATACACGGGAAGAAAGGTAGTGGCGACACATTTACGAGTATTCTAGAGTTTGTTCATAGTTTAGAATGAACTATGAACTATAAATGTACTTAATTGCACTAAACTCCCTCAGTCGTCTCTTACGACATACACAGGAAGAAAGGTAGTGACGACTCGTGTATTCTAGAGTTTGTTTATAGCTTAGAATGAACTATGAAATGAAATATAAATGTATCTCATGGCACTAAACTCCCTTAGTCGTCGTCGCTACTTTTCTTCCTGTGGATGTCGTAAGACAAGAAAAGTAGCGACGACACAATTAGAGTTTATGCGTAGGTAGTTGAAAATTAACTATGAACGGCACATGATTTCAGTTATATTACTGAAATCATTCATTTTGTGTCGGTCATAGTTCCATCTCTAAAAATAATTCTCATGTCAAATCAAAATGATCAAAGATTAGTAAATTTTCACTAACCTACGTTTCAGAAACTCGAACTGATTTAACACTGCTGTCGCAGCATGTTAGTTGAATAATGATTTGATCAGCCTTTCGGAAATTGGGTGTAAGTAAGCAACATTTTGCTTTGCACAAGTTAGCAGTATACTTGTTTAATTTGCAAGTTTACGCAGTCTTTGGATTGCCTCGATAATATGAAACTGTATTTAAAATCATCGTTGAAACCAGTATGGAATAACAAAATTTTTAGGAGAGAAATCGGTACTAACTTATTTTGTGCAAAATTTTTTTTTAGACTTTAGACGTCGGAATATTGTCTAAAGTTGAAGATGATCTGAAAAAAAACAATATATACATTTTTCGTCCTATTCACTTAATTCACGTAAATTCATTCATTATTATATCATGGTGCTATTTACGTCTATAATATTAATCTCTATCTCTCTCTCTCTCTCTCTATTAATCTATCTATAATTTTATAACAAAAAAAAAACAATAATTTGAACGTCTAAAGAAATGAAATGCCTCAAATTTTAACCGAAATTTTGATGCAATTTTGGTTAGAAATAGATTTTCACATCAAAATATATTTTGACAGTAAATTAAGTAGATTTCAGTCCCCAGAAAAATCTACACGACATTTATTAATGTCCTAAGTTCAACAATTGCAATAAACTTAGAAATTTGATGAGAGCTTTCCGCTTACGGATTTGACTGGATCGTATTCGTCAGCTTGTGTGATATTTCGTGTTGCAGCAGCTCTGAAATACAAAATTACTATAAATAATTAACAATAATAAATAAATATTTTTTTCCCATTCACCCCAGTTATATAACCCAATATAAGTATCATTAAGAATTTGTGGTATGGATAAGTACTAGATAACGGATAAACATACATAAATAAATAAAAAGGAATAGAGCACAAGTAAATATAAATAAACATACACGTCCATGGTTCGAGCACATACATAATATTCATATTTATCACAAAAAATCTGCTCCGACCGGAATCGAATCCGGGACCGTTGGCGCCTAAAGCGCCAAAGGTCCACGTTCTAAACCACAGCGCCAGACGGTCGTCGCTTAATTTAAAGTGTCATAGTAATGACACTTTTAATTACTTAACGAAGTATGATGCGATAATTTCGCGTCTTTATATAATCAAAGTTTCGCGTCAAATTGATTTAATTTATGTTAGCGCTATAAAAAGTTTACATACTGTCACCTACGTCCAGCACGCGAGTAGTCAAAAGCATCAATTTGTTTTACATACACTACCCGCGCCTACGTTGCACCAGCGCTTGTGCATTGTATTGTGTTATTAAAAGTCAACGCGCAAGGGTCAATATTGTAAGGTGAAACTACTAATTAACGAAAAAATATTACGTAAACATAATAAAAGTAAAATAATAGGTACATACCTTCTACAATACGCCATGAGTTGAATTTTTGACTTCTTAAGTTCTTTTAGACAATTTTTTTTGGTTTTTTCATTCGCCATAATTTGGTCGATGTATTTTCTCGGGCTGGAGCACAGAAGCACAGCTTACTCGTCTCAACGGAGCGATCAAGACTGATTGATGAAATAAAACATGCCTGTTACCTCGGGTCAGGTGCGACAGACGATAGCGTTCTGCGCGGAATAAGAACGTTGTAAGCGCCGATTTAGTTTTATTTTAATTACTCGTAAAATATACATTATTTTTGAAAATCGCTAGTACAGTCCCTAGGTAATATAGTTTTATATTATATATTAAAAATTTGACGCAGTTATATGCATCACATTAAAAAGCAATCGATTTTGCTTGAAAATTAGACGTATCTTCGCGATTTTTTTCTATCGATAAAATATTATAATTTTATGTTTTCACTCAGTGCGTTCACTTACAAATATAGTTAAATATCTATTTTAAAAAAATGGGGTAGATCATTATTCAATTTCAAGTGTAGATATCAAATCTACGATTAGCAATTTAGCTTTATACCCCCTCTTAACATGGTGTAGGCAGTCTGCCGCTCTAATAATAACAAAAAATCAGTTCTAACTAATTTACAATGTATTTTGTATGTTTCCATTTGCCTTATCAGGCGAGAGGCAAGGCTGGTAAATTTTCCATTGTAATATGAGGGGGAAAGGCTTGTAATAACTCACATGCAAACATCTGTCCCCTCCTACAGACACACAAGGGTGGGGTGTGTCGCCTAGGGGGGCCGGCTACCTGTTCGGGTCGGACGTCGTGGCCCAGTTCAATGTTTCCAACGATATTGACATGATCTGCCGCGCCCACCAGCTGGTCATGGAGGGGTACAAGTGGCACTTCAACGAGACCGTTCTCACGGTGTGGTCCGCGCCCAACTACTGCTATAGGTACGTCATTTTTTGTTGTTAATTTTTCGTTTATTATTCTGTAAGATGCGATATGTGTATACATTCCGTCTTATTACCAAACATGGCCCAAAGTTAGTCTTGGCTTAAACCTAACGCCACAGAAGTACTCCGTACAGAGGCGCGTTCAGAGCCTTCGCGCGAAGTACAACTTTTCGCTCTAACCCCGTTCAATGCCTTCGAGCGTGACAACCGGGTGAAACAACCGGCCCGTTCAAGACCTTTGGGTGTCGGCGCGTGTTACAACCGAACAACCATCGAATTTGATGGTTGTAAAACGCTCTGACGTTTATGACTGAAATACTCTTACGTGATTGGATAATATTGGCGGCCATATTCTATAATGTCATCTACTAGAAAGAGAGAGAAATAAAAAATCATGTGAAAGAGGGAGATAAAAGATTTGGTTGCTGCAATCCGTTCAACGCCTTTGAGCGAGTTAAAAAACAACCGGACAACTACACCCAGAGGCGCTGAACGCGCCTCAGAACAGCCACTGACCTCCTCGCACTCATTTCAAATACCTCACCCCACCCCGCACTTCGTTGTAGACATCACTGACACATAACAAGGGTGCGTGCGATCGCTCGGGCATGGCGACACTTCACGTTCGCCGAGTAGACGCGAGCGCCGGCCGATAACAAAGATAGCGCTATGCGGGTAAAAGAGAAGGCAGTCGCTGCACTTCTCGCGTCATTTCGATTGATAACAACGCAATCAGCCCTATTAGATTCCAAGCACACATTTGTACGTGTACAAATATCATTTGCTTAAGTAGTAGATTGATTTGCGAACGTTGTATGGAATGCCCGAGGTGTATGTGCCCGATTAATAAACACGAGTGGTAGCACATCAGATTTGAACCAAGACTAAGTGTAGTCAAAGTTTAGACCAAATCTTGAACAAAATTGCATTTGTATTACTCAAAAAAAAATATTTTAACAAAAAAAAAACTCAATTTTTACTGAATAAATCTATCAGTAGTAAAGTTTTGATTAATTGAAACATTTTTTTCAGCATTTTTCGAATTACGCTGAAACTTCTATTGTTCTTCTATGAATTGCCAAAGTATGGTAAAACATTAATAATCGCGTAACCGAAGAATTTATTTTGAAAATTCCAGGTGCGGTAACGTGGCTGCCATTTTAGAGTTGAATGAAAACCTTCAACGGGAGTTCACGATATTCGAAGCCGCCCCCCAGGAGTCCCGGGGAGTGCCATCAAAGAAGCCCCAAGCAGACTATTTCTTATAATGTTTCATGCGAACATTGGCCAAATGATAGTATTATGGTTTCAGTAGTGACAAAACAATCTGATGTGGAGTTAATTTTATTGTGATTTTAAGACTGGTAAGTGTAGCGAGTAATGCGTTTACTGTACCTAATACTATTTTTTTTTGTGAGCATTCTTTGTGATTTGTGGCTCGGTTCAGGTTGCATGTTGGGATTTTGAGATCTGTTCCTGCAGTTTAACTTAAATAGATAGGCACAGTAAAGTTGCACCCAGATGATCAATTGGACTTAAGTTACATTACATTTGTCTGTTTGCGTATTGGATAACCACTAATAATAATGTAAATGTTTAAACTGCAGTAGCTGCTAACTCTAAGATGGGCCGCCGCAAGATCGTTTCCCACCTAAGTTGTTTAAAAAAAATGTGATGGCCCGTCTCTCAATTCTACTAATAAGTTACAGCCGAATTGAAACTAAACCATTGCAATCGGCCAATCGGAACGAATATATTTATTGTCTTACGATTGATCGATGACGTGATAATGTGGCGCTCTGATTGGTCGAACGCAACGGCTTAGATTCGGTTCAGCGGTGGCTCCTTAATAGAACTGGTCCTCTGGTAATTTACAGTCACACAGTTCTCACTTTCAATCTGTGCCGAGCAACAAATACGATAAACCAAACCAAAGGGTCCAAGCAAATATCATTTTGCGTTAGCATTCAGGTTTGCGAAAAGGTAAAATAAAAAGACATTTTAGTTATTGATAATTTGTCACCAAGCTATAGTCACATTGAATACATTATGATGTAAGACTATTTTCGATAGTATTGACCCCCTCCCCCCTATGTAAGAAAAAACAAGACTCGGACGACCCCCTGTTTAATATTTATTACGTAAAAATGGGTAGTGAATACACATTTAGTTTGTTTTTGTTTCTATTTTTCAAAGAAACAATTTAACCGAGCACGCGCCTCCGCACTTTTTTAAAGTTAGGATAACTGCGCATTTTTGTGATCTAAGAACTATCAAGCCCCCCCCCCCCCTCCTATTGTAATAAAAATAACACATGGTCGATCTCCTCCCCTCCTAAATCGTCTTACGTAATAAATGGATGGTGCTTATTTCCTAAGGCATTTTGTATTCTAAATTCGCGAGCACAATGTGAGCCTCTAAATCATTCTGTATTCCTTTCTGGTGAAAGTGACCATGAATGTAATGCTGTAATTGGCTGTGACCAAGAAACAAAGCAACGTCTGACTCTTTCTCTATTAAATCATGTAAAGCCAAAATGCCGGGTGAGGGGGACGTTAAGTACTTACAAGTGAAAAGTTAACTTCTTATCATTGACTTATTTCTTTCGTCCATGTACTTGTAATTCGAGAAAGGAAAGTGTGTTTCGTCAGGACAACATTGGCCTATGTAGGACTACATTGCATAGGTGACTTACTCTTTGTTTCCTCCATGCATGACTGTCAGTCATTATTTCTCACACAGATGACAATAGAGGTTTTCGGTTTGTCTTTGGTATTTTCAAACTTCGACAATTGTGCGGCAAAGACAGGAAGATAAAGTTCCTTTTGGTTCCTGTTTTTTACTTTGGTATCTATAGTAGGTAATTTTATGATTAGTCTTGTATCTATATTTCTAGAGTTGTTGTTCTTTAGCCACAAGTCTTGTAGAGGACCTTCCAGTAAGTAGTATAAAAATTCCTTGCTATTTCCCTACCGCATCACTGAATGTTACCACTTAAAGATTTTTTGGCTATACCCTATGTGCTCATAGACTTCATTTTCCCAGCGCTTTAGTTCACTAGTGTCTACTGACTAGCTAATGTAATATGTCGTTAAATGTGAATGTAAGGTAATTTGGACCGTAGCTTATAGGTTGCAAGGTTGCAAATTGTCTTGGAATATTGACCAAAATATAATAAGTTTTAGTATGATATTAATTAAGTACCTCATAAACACTGTGAACTAAACGATTGGTTATTTAAAATAGCTTAGCTTGTAACAATTTAAGACTTATATTAAATCAAGTTTGTAAGTAAACAATGAACAAGAATAGGTTATTAATTTATTTATAGGTGTTTACTTCATTGCACTAAAATGGTACACGGTTTTATTATGAACACTGCCGTAGCATTATTTATAAGAATTGTTAGAAATTTTGAACCTTTTGAAACAACCAACACAAATTTTTTAATGAATTTTAATAAAAGCTTTATTAGACTAGATCAGAACCATAGTGTAAGGAAACCGAGTTCAAATATTATATGGGGTCTTTGATTTCATTTATACAGCGTGTTGAATATATTGTACTAAGTATATGATACCAACTTGTAAGGGTGGAATGTGAAATTTGAAAAGGCTACAGAATAGAAGAAAGACAGAGACAATTAGCAGGTGTAGATAAAAAAAAACTATTTGTATTGTGAAAAATTTATTGACAAAAACAAAGTTCCCTATTGTAGAATTTTGCACTAACTGTATATCTGGAATAATCTTCTAATGAATCAAGTTTAATAAGTCGTTATTGCATTTCTAACATAATTCTTTGCAATAGTTATAAGGATGTTATACATTTGTCTAAATATTATGCTTATGTTACATGAGAGATAAATTTTTTTTATTGCCAGTTTGTTGTTCCATTGCAGTTACTTGGCATTACCTTAACTAACAAATTGTGAAGATATATTTCAGTGTTTTTTTTTTACTAAGGCTGGCCGCACTTTGGACACGAAACTATATCGTACGTAAACATACGCTATTGGACGTACGAATTGAATACGCACACTGGATGCGTTTTTCTCCATTGAAATGCCAGTAGCGACTGTGAACCGTATCGATAACATCGTCGTAATGAATTAAAACTAAATTAATTAATTTTTCTTTGTCCATATTGAATTGATCGTACGAACGAACGCCTCAAAAATCCGAGCAAGTTGAGATTGACTTCGTATGTCTGAACTATACGCGCGTACACGCACGACTAGTTCGCACAGAGTGTGCGAGACGTAATTCATACTGGGAGAGTCGGGATCATTCGTTCGAGTAGAATTCGTACGAAAACGCATCCATAGTGCGGCTGGCCTTATTCAATATTATTAAAAAGTTTAGAAAGAAATTCAAATTAAATTTTATGCAGAAAGTAACTGCGACTGGTGAATCGTAATAAATGTCCGGTTAATGAAAATAATTTGAAAGCAGGTTCAAATAATGAGTAGCGTTTGAAATCATCATCACACCTCATATCTGAAATACTATAGCATTATTATATAATCAATTATTTTTCTTATGTTTGTAACAGCAGGCGTAGCACGGGCTGCCAAGAAATTTGTGATAGGACTCAGTGACACGTATCCCTTGAGGAGCGCCAAGAAATTTTATCATGTCAGTCACACTAAGGCTGCGTTCCGAAAATCAATAAGAGTCACTATTAGCGCGCTCAAACGCGTCCCGAAATGTTGTGAACGCGCTAATGTTAGCCGGCATGAAGAGCCACATGACGTCATCGTTAACGTCATATAGAACTTACGGCGCTAATGCTCCTGGAGTGAAATCACTTTATGCGAACTGTCAGTCTGACGTTCGATAATTGTGTTTTCGGTTCAAAATGAATGTACCTGTTCTTCCGGACTGAAATCGTAAGCATGCTGATAGCATTTTCAGTGTTCTCTTTAATTTGGACAAGGCGATTATAATCGTTAGCACTGTGAGCGCTGTTATCGGACCGCAGCCTCAATACACGCCGCCGCGCTACTCTAGACATAGATGTTCGGCCCGTTCCAGATAAGCATTTTTAGCCATAAATACCAACATTTTTAGCATCTCTGCGTTCCATTAGCCGGTGATGCTAGTTTTTCTTGCTGGTTGTCATGCGTTTCATTTAAACATTTTTAACACGAAATGCTAGCATCAAATACCCATGCTAATAGATGGGTCCTCTGATACCACTTTTTGACAGCTTTCAAATTTGACATTTGGAATCTTTTTTCATGAATCAAAAAGGATTTTCAGAGAATTTAAAAAATTTATTGAAAGATATTTGTAGTATTAGCCAATTCTGATTTATATTATAAAAAATTTTAAGTGGCTGAACTAATTAAGTGAGGTGTCAAAATTCAGCACGAAAAATCAGTACCTTGCGTTTCATTTGTAACAATTAGCGCGGCTAAAAATGTCAACATTTCTTAAAAGAAACGCAAAACGAGGCTATCATCAGATGTTAGCCTCAGAAAGTAGCAGTGCTTTATCTGGAACGCAGGGATTGTGTCACTGAAATTGTGAGATAATGCGTGACTCAAGTCCCGTCTTGGCGGCCCGTGCTTTATATCTTTGGCTACACAACACACACAAATATGTCGCAATAGTTTTTAGTGCAGTTGCGCACAACGCATTATTTCAAGACAGAGAAATAGTTGGACCAGTGTGTACTCTTCTTGTTCATAAGTACTATAACAGATAAAAAATGAAAACAAATAATAATTGACGTTTATTTTCACTTTCTATCTGTATCAACAATACCTTATGTGCGCCTACTTACATAATTGTAAATTAGCAGGTGTCAAGGGGTTAGACATAAAATTGTTATAATGGTTCTTTACAGTTTTGATAGCTGAAAATATGTCACTATACCTATTTCAGTCGTCGCCCAATTAAAACTAAATTCACTTCATCCCCGATCCGATAGAAAGAGAATAACAATGATTGAGAAGTGTTGTTAGTTTTGATTTAGATGGTCAAACTTCTCTTTTGGTCAGTTAAATAATTGTCATTATAATAATATATATGTTAACTGATCAAAACATGTTGCATAAACATATAAAATCTCGAATAGAACATATCTCAGGTATCTATAGTTTTAATGTGGATGGAGTTTAAATAAAATTTTGTTTTAATGAGGGCACAACTAATACATTTTCCTGTTACTTATTATTGTTCTTTATGAACAACTGCGAGCATTTGTTCAGATGTGTTTAGCATTGTGAAGTGTAACCATTGTAGTATCATATGAAGTTGTTATAATATCAAAAATATACATCTACATACCACAATACTGAACACTATTGATTAAAATATGTTCACTTCTAGAAAAATTTCAGACAATATGTCATGGCCTTTCATGGGATAAGAATAATTTTAGATCTCCAAATTTAGCAATCAAAATGCCCACGCTTTTCTTACATCAAGAATCAATGCTTCAAGAATATGACCTTTTTTGTAAAAAAAATGAATACTTGATCTCATTTCAATGTTTTCATGTAAACAATGCAAGTGGTAAAAGAAAAAGATTTGTGTATAAAATATTAATATGTATTTATTTAATGTTTATTTGAATACTACTTTTGTTCATTGATTTCGTCATCTTCTATGATTTAATAACAAAAATGATTGAAAGGAATTCCTAATATTACATCCTAAATATTGTATCAATTTTGTACCATTTCCTTTTATCGAATAATGATTAAAATGAAATACCAAGAAACAATTTGTAATTTTTATTTAATAATTTAAATAATAAAAATAACAATATTTAAATTGTACTAGAATAATTGTTAGGTATACATACAACATAATCTTGGTAATATATCTCCACATTTAGTTGATACTTTGATATTAGATATATCATCAGCTCGTGTGGGGCCAATGTTTAGGATAGCTATCTCTTTTTTCTCCTCTTTGGCTTGCAGTAATATTCTGTAACTTGAGTAGACAGTTAAACTAGACCCAAGGACAAATACTGCATCACTCCTGGATACTTCACTTCTGACTTGCTCAACTCTCTGTTTTGGAACATTGTCTCCAAAGAATATAATGTCAGGCTTAAGTGGCCCTTCACAGTTTGGACATAGAGGTGCTTTAAAACTGTCTACTTGTTCCTGTAATTAAAAGTGTTAATTAGGCAAAAACGCAACTCTGTACCAATATCGTCTGCTTGGGTACCTCTGTCTTACCTATTTCTGCCGCAAAGCAGCAGTGCTTGGATTGCTGTGTTCCGGTTTGATGGGTAAGATATGGCAGTGAAATTACTGGGTGGGTACCGTGACTACATCTGATGTCACAAGTTGGCAACATACACTGTGATTCTTTCTTGTGGGGGCTGTAGTTTTGCTGCAAATCTCACAAGAGCCACATGTATTATAGGTGACTGTTACCATCAGGTGGGCAGTTTGCTTGTTTGCCAACTTATTTGGAATAAAAAAATGTGCAATGTTACTTAAAACTATGATGTGATGGACTTAGAATACATGTGTAGCTGCTCACATTTTACCCATGAATGTAAGGGTCTAGCTAGTCCATGTTAGCTGCATGTATCAGCTTGTAGCCCAAATGATAGACACTTCCACTATCACCTAAGCTATACATGAACAAATGCAGGGACCGACCAACACAGATAACCCAGCATGTACTGCTGTAGAAGGATAGGCACACAGCTATACCAATGGACCACGCTACTAACATGCATATCTTATGTAGCAGTCGTATAGTGTGCGCAGTGATGAGCTGTGTGCGTGACATATTCGGCAATTTATGCATAGCGTGTCCGTGGGTTGCAGTGGAAGCTAAGTCAACGTGTGTAGCATTGCCGCAATGGAGCAGCGCTTTAAGAGAATCTAGCAAGCGCACTGAAGAGGTAGAAAACTCCAAACAAATCCTACACTTAACCGACACCAGACTCAGTGTATACATTGGAGTATCTACATGTATACAATCAGTGCATACATTGGAGTATCTACATGTATCACTACCGCGACATTTAGTTGCCGATGTAGTGGCGGTGTCGCTCAGTGTCCCTACACTGAGTCTTTAGTATCCTCTATATTATGTCTAGCAGTGGAATATATATGGTTTGTAATGATTAGAGATGCGCCTAATAGTGATTTTACCGAATAACCGAATAACCGAATACTATTCGGCTTAACCTGTACTGAACCGGATATTTGGCAGAATTATTCAGTTTGCCATTTCATTGTTTTGTCGCGTAAACAGGTTCTTACATGACCACTGGCCTGCGTGTCGCTACTCGCCTCGCCGGGTAGACGACTGCAATTTTGCTTTACGTCGGACAATTCTGGCACAGTAAATATTCGAAATTGTACTGAAAGACAGTGGCTGATTTTCAACGAATGCTTGATTCTATTAAAACGACACGGTTAGCGCAGAGGTCGAGTAATCGCCTACTGCGCAACGGGTCACGGGTTCGATTCCCGTACGGGACAAATATATTATATGGCCTACAGAAATGTGTTCCGGTCTGGGCGTATGTGCATGTGATATTCTATGTTTGTAACTGCACCCACGACACAGGAGAAAATTCTAGTGTGGGGCGACGTTTTTTTTCAAAAAAAAAAACAGTTGGAAGAAATCACCAAAATTACCAGCTCTACATTTTCGCCAATTTCTGTAACACACTGATCATATATTTAACAAAGTGTGAAATTTCACAAATGTGTTCCAATATACCAGCAATGGTACAGAAGCTACAAGAAGTTCAAAGTCGTTTTCGAAATTTGGAAGCAGACAAATACTATGAATCTACATTGTTTGGACCCCATATTTAGAATGAAAGTTTTTGCTCCTGAAAATACGAACTAGTAAGAAGTAAGCTTTTTCTAGAACCATTCAAAGAAGTGACTCTGTCGCTGAATGCTCAAGCGAAGATGAAATTACAAACAGGGGAAGACCTCTACAATTTTTTTAAGAGGAATCGCATAATTATGGCATTTTGGAACTGTTTGAAGAACTTGCCTCAACGAACCCTATCAATTACGAAGAACCTAAAAGCCCAGAAGTGAATTTCTCGCGGCCCCTATTCAGCGTTAAATTTTGCCTGACATTGACAGCTGATTATTCTGTGATATGTGGCTAATTTATATTGTTATTAAGTGGAAGAAGTTTACAAATGTTAAGTAAAGCTTTGTGCAGTTGTAAAATAAAGCAAGTTCGCATTGCAAAACACAAGTACTCTTCTTTTCGTTTTTAACTGACAGAACCCGTTTGAAAACTCGTGAAGTGCGAAAATCACTCCCTAATGTTTGAAAACCAGTTAAAGTTCTTTTACTCACAATATATCCATCCTTTTCTTTTTAACAGAGTGAAAATCTCACGGGTTTTCGAATGGCCTCTAAATAGTAAACTTACAGGGCTCAATTCAACATCTCCATCAGGCCTGGTCATGGAGGAAGTATTCTCCATAGCTGGGTTATTTTTTAAGAGCTCCTGTTGCAGTTCATCTCTGGATACTTCATATGGGCATTGTAGACATTTCACTAGGTACCCACTTCCATGCAGTTCAATAACATTTACCGATCCAGCTTTCTGATGAAGTCTATCAACATTTTGAGTGACTATCGATGTTACTTTATTAGCCTAAATAGGAATACTGGAAATTTAGATCTGCTATATTAAGTGAAATTATTACAATAGTGTTAGAATAAGAAGGCTAGCTGTGACGGTATTAGCTTTTTTATTATATAAGGCTTTTATTTATACTAGAAATCTTGATTGTGTGTATAAAGTGTATAAATTTATGCAATTCAAATAAAAATAAGCTGGGTATAATTTAAAAATTAATTATTTGTAAGTATACACATCCCAATCATCCTAATATGTATCATAGATGTTTAGTAAAGCTTTAAAGACATTTTGCAAGTCAGGCTACCTGTAGGTATTATACCCATGATGAATTGTAGGCATTTTGAATGAGACTGTCCAGATTTTTGTTATTATGCATTGTAGACATTTTGCAATTAAGCTTATTCCATAAAGCAGGATTCAATATAAAGTTAGAATTACAATTGTTTGTTTTTTGACATTATTTGTAGACTGAAAAATTTGTATCTAATGATTTTTGTATGCAACTGATAATCTAAACCTTAACACATAGTTCTATACCTTTTGAAGGTCACAAATAGAGTGATGAGTGCTATTTGGCTCTACTGTACTGAATCTTGGCCAACCAACAAAGTTTCTGGCCCAATATCTTTGTCTTACTTTAGGATATTTTACAAATTCCTGGTACTGTATTGGTTTATGATTGCTGCGAGCATAAAGGCCTACACCTTCTGATCTGTAGTCTGGGATACCTAAATACCAATTAACGAATTAGGATAATTTGTCAATGCAACTACAGGAGAATTTTAAAAAAATCATTTCATACCCGATTCTGTAGATATACCAGCGCCAGTGAGAATAAGAATTTTATTATTCCTAGTCAAAAAATCTTTTAATGATTTATAATCCTTATGATCTGGAGGTTTGTGCTTCGGAATATAGGCTATAGATCTAGTTAATGAATTTTTATATAATAAAGTCATGTGTTGGATCATATCCTCAATTAGGAACCACTTTTTTCATATAATAATTTATTCTATTGTATTCACCTTATCTATAGAATGAATTTCATTCTATAGTTAGCTATGGTATTCACAAACAAAGTAAGTTTTTTTTTTGGCGTGGTTGCGCGCACTGGCACAGAACATAATGCCGAATTATGCTGATGCTTAATTGGAACGTGAATTAGTTTTCAAATGCACCAGCAGAGTGCGCTAAGTTCAGTGTTGAAAAAAAGATGTAATCGCCGATTACATCTCCCTAACTAGGGAGTTAGGGCGATCGGGCAACCACGATCGCACGATATCGGGACCCTAACTCCCTAACAGCGATTAGACCACACTAGCTAGGGCCCTAACTCCCGATGGATCGTGAAGTGTAATCGGTGCTTGAGTTAGGGAGGCGATCTAGTGCAGTGTGATCAGAACGCTCTAACTGCCCTAGCTCCCGATGCGACGCCCTAACACCCGATGGATCGTGAAGTCTAATCGCTGCTTTAGCAATAACCTCTAACCTCTAGCGGTGGGTCGTCGTCAAATTGAACGACGAAACGCTACCGTTTTTTCAAGAACGTAAACTAGTCCTCGAAACGGTTCTCGTTCGCAACTGGTTTGAGTGGTGGCGGACGCGGGCGACGGCGAAGACGCCCGAACGTTCGAACTACTTCGAACAAACGAAACGTAACCTATGTAATCGAAGTCTCGTCGACGTTCGTTTCGACAAGTGGTTGCGGGTTTGCATTATATAAATAATTTTGTTGTCATATTATTTATTATTACATTTTTATTGCTAAACAACCTTGCACTCTATATAAATCATGAGAAGTAAGATACACAGCATAACCACCACCTCGTTGCGAACGAGACGAAAAAGCGAAATATTAAATAGTCAATACGATAATCGACTGTAATAGTTCAATAATAAAGATTATTATTTTTTAATATCATAGATCAGAACGAACGGAACGAAAGATAACGTCGCAACGGTCACATTGCGTTCTAGACTGTGTTTACATAGTCGTAAAGTTTAAATTCGCGTCAGACATTCCGAGGACTGGTTGTGCGACGAAGACTGCTTTGAAACGAAACATGAAACGGTTCCATCGTCGCGGAATACAAAACGGTCTTCAAAAACAGTTCGTCTTTGCAACGACCACCTCTAATAACCTCATTAAAAGTATATTCCTGTAAAATAAATTTGTTTATAGATTCGAATTCTAAAATAAAATTGTATTCACATTTTAAATGTGGAATATAAAAAAAAGTCAATGTTTGTACCTTCATCCATACTTATATTAATTTTTTTAGCACAGTTTGAATTAACTTTAATTATTTCAAAAAAACTACAATGAAACGAAAGCTTTAAAAAATTTTCTACAATAAATAATATTACTAACGATTATATAAAAATAAAACATTTCAATCAATGCCAACTTAAAGAAAAAATTGGAAAACTACCATTTTACTCCTATCCGTATTATTCCGTCCATAGATAAAGAATGAAAATTCCGTCCGTAATCCGTACCTATATTAAACTACTCTTTGGATCAATCTAAGGGGCCGTTCGAAAACCCGTGAGGTTTTCACTCGGTAAAAAAGAAAAGGATAGATATATTGCGAGAAAGAGAAGTTTAACTGGTTTTCAAACGCTAGCGAGTGATTTTCGCACTTCACGAGTTTTCAAACGGGTTCTGTCAGTTAAAAACGAAAAGCAGACTTCTTGTGTTTTGCAACGCGAACTTGCTTTATTTTACAACTACACAAAGCTTTACTTAATATTTGTAAACATTAACTTTGACGAAAAGACGAAATCAGTAGTCACAGATTACAGAACAGTCAACTGTCAATGTCAGGTAAAATTTAACGCTGACTGGAGGCCCAGAGAAATTCACTTCTGTCAGGCGAAATTTACTCTTCACTAATGCGCTCAGAAATACGAGCGGGAGTAATTAGTCGGTTACCCTCGGTTTCACTCGGGTGGTTCTCGAACGCCATCGGGTGAAATTCACTCTACCCCGAGTAAATATTACTCGTTTTCAAACGTACCTACGTATACGTAAACGTAAGTATCACTACAGATGCGAAAGTGAAAATCTACTAGAGAGAGATACGTATATATTACCCTATTTTAAATTAAATATACGCTACTAACAGTATTATTACGGCGTTTTCTAATCCCTAATAACACACAATGATTACAAGGAGAAAAGAAAAGGAAAACTGAAAGGAAGGTGAAAAGATTTACTCACAGTTCCACAGCTGCCCTCATGCTCCTTGTGGATTACTCTTCACTTAGTTACTGACTCTGACTACTCTATCGCGGTTTCTTAATAAATTTGTTTGTTCGGTAATCTCTGCTTAACCGTAGACACGGAAGTCGGTTCAGCTGGTAGATTTTTATACTGACTGACTGACTGCGGAGATCCTACCGGCTGCGCCAATTAAGTAACCGGCAGCGAGTAGATGTTTAAAAATAATTTATTTATACAAATTAACAGAGTAACAGCTCTAATGATAGTTGTACAAGTAATAATCGGTTTATTCTATTTTACAATTCCTTATATACTAATTATCTGTTTATGTTGCACATTCGACTGTGGTTACTGTCCTACATTCTGTAATGTGCTGACAAAGGCATATTGGTGAGGGTTGGGACCCTTAACTTGTGCGTAAGTGTGTATAAGTGCGTGTGTGAGTGTGTGTGTGTGTGTGGTAAATGCGTGTGTGTACGTGCATGTGGTTGTTTGTCTCTGCTCATAAGTTGGAGTGTTTGTATTTTAGGTAATTCTAATAAATAGGTTTTCAATTTCCTCGTATGTTTTGGTTTTAAGCCATCGAGTTACAACTTTTTTACACTTGAATGATTGCATTGGGTAAATTTTAAGTATACGATTAATTTTGTTGTAAATATAAGCGGATTGGTTATCAAACTGACGTCTGGCAAAAACAGTGCGCGTAGAGTATGAAGTTGCTACAATATCCTTCCTTCGTTTATTCTCCTTATTTTTGTCAAACGGCAATGATTTGTGACACTTAAGGATTATATTAATAATGTAAAGTTTTCTTACAGACAGAAGGTCACTTAGCTTGTAAAGGGAGTCTGTAGGAAATTTGTAGGGCTTTGAGTACATCACTTTTATAAGGAATCTCTGAGCTCGTTCAACTTCTAAGAATTTGGTCTTATTGGCCCCTCCCCAAACCGTAATGCAATAGTTAATAACCGACTGCGCCATTGCTATATAGATTTTATTTAGGAGTTGAGTCGTCATCACAGATCTTAGGGATTTAAATAGCCAAACCAGTTTCCTTATTCTATTCATTGTTGCTTTAATATGGTAGTGCCAACTAAGTCTTTGATCCACTATTATACCAAGATATTTTGTACAGTTAACCCTTTGTAAAGCTGGGCAGTTGCAAGCTGCGGTTGTATCATTAGAGCAGTGATGAATTTTAACAGTAAAGTCCATTGCTGGCTGTGAAGCGTTATTAGGCGTAATAAAGCAGATAAAATTGGTTTTTGAGATGTTTAAAGTTAGAAGGTTCCTGTCAAGCCAATTAGACACCATAACTAAGCCCCTAATTTGAACATCCTCCCAGGATTTACCATTAAAGACAATGGCGGTATCGTCAGCATAGGTGAATATCCTTCCTCCAACGCTCCTTAGGTTACAGAGATCATTAATATAGACCAAGAAGAGCGTTGGACCAAGGACACTTCCTTGAGGTACACCAAATGGGACAGCCTCTTCAACACTCCTAAACTTATCAATTTTCACCTCTTGAGTCCTATCAGAAAGATAGCTTTTAAAGAGGGATAAAGCCGTATCTCGAATGCCGATGCATTCCAGTCTATGGACAAGGATGGGGACAGATACGGTGTCAAACGCTTTTTTTTAAATCCAAAAAGACCACTAAACATTTACTGCCTTTATCCACTTCTTTGACGATTAGAGACGTGAGGTCTAAGATTGCGTCTTGAGTTGACAATTGTTTTCTGAAACCATATTGTGCATTTGATATAATATTAAATTTATTTAAATAGCTAATCAACCTATTGTTTAAAAGTTTCTCAATAATTTTAGAAATAGAGGTCAGTACAGAAATTGGTCTATAATTATTGAGATCAGTTTTATCCCCACCCTTGTGTATTGGGGTGACAACAGAGTGTTGAAGAACTTTAGGAGTTTGACAAAAATGGTGTCAAAGAATAATTAATTATTATTGAGTTTTTGTGTTGCATTTATAGATGCAAAAATAATTTTAAACGTTTAAAACGCTTTGGTTTTAAACCGTTTTTTTTGTTTAAAACGTTTTAAACCACATTTAGCGGTTTAATATTGGTTTAAAAGGTTATTCTATTAGAATTCACATTAACTTCCCACATAATGATCTAGACAACACCTATTTCCTTATTTAAGATATATTGAGGTCAAAAAAAAAAGAAAAATTAAATGTTGTTTTATAATCAACTTTTATTACATGTATACAGGTTACATAAAATCATCTAACACCATTAATAACATTATTCATACTTAGATCTGTTTTGGTACTTTTTGGTATCAATTTAAATTGATTTTTCAATAGTCAGGTAATTTTTATCTGCGGTATAAATATGACAGTTTGACAGCTTTTATATAGAAAATCTGTCAAACCGCCATATTTATTCTACAGTTAAAGATTATCTGACGATTGATATATCGGCCCTTAATCAAATAAACTAGTAATCAACTCAAATAGTTAAGAGTAAGCTTTTCTAGATATTATGGTAATAATAAAAGAGGATCACATTCCTCCATAAATTCAGTATTATTATCTCATTCTTCACTTTCATAATCTTCCTCCGGTCGGCATAGGGAATATTTACAAGAAAACACTGTGAAATCGCCCGCCCTTAGCCAAAATAATAGTTGCAACCACAAGTCGTGAAGCGAGAAAAACATTACACGCTGCACTCGGACGCCAAACCCTGTCTCGGGACTAAATAAGTTACTTTCACCCCTAGGGTAACAATGTACTATTAAATGTGCAATAGCTGAGTCCGAAATAAACAAAAATTAAAATGTATAGTATAAATATAATTAAAATATCAAGTTAGTTTTCAATGTGTCTAATCCTAAAAATGTAGTAAAAGTGATGTGATTAAATTTTATTTAATAAAAATGGTAAATTATTTCAATTAGCCTCTTTATCTTGCCTTTTAAAGTAACATTTTATACATATACTGACCATGTGGTCGTGGTTTTAAACCGTTTTAAACAAATTTAAAACGGGTTTTAAACCACGGATTTTGGTTTAAAACGGTTTATTTACAACTATAGTTGCATTTGATAAATATTTTATTATATATAATTTACAACGGAATGTTAATTGAAATGTGTAGTAAAGTTTGAATAAGTGTTTTGTGTAGTCGACGGCTAATATGTTCTGTATTGGAAAGTGAAAAATATTGTAGGCAACTTTATTTATATTTTGTGACTTACCTTAATCCTATACACAATTATATATTTTATATTTACACTTATAATTTATATATTAAAAACCTACAACATAAGTAATTATAATAATAATTTAATACATATACATATATACTTACACTTAAATATTTATTTACATATTTATATGAACAACACAATGCCGTACCAACTCGTTGCATAGCAAGGCGCGCGATACAATGAAAACGCATACTGCTACACCGGCTAACGGTAAACCTTTTGTTCGCCGGTGACGCGCTGATCATCGCGAGCGGACTCGCAAGTCACGTACGCCAGTCGAGACGCATTCACGACACGAATCGCTTGTCGCTCTCACCTACGCTTTCGCTTGCAATCTACCTATCTGTTACTATTGTCATTGTTATTCTCCGTACTGTGCTGTATATCTGTCGATGTTAGGGAATATTGGGAGAAGGCAATATTGAAAAGCTTAATTAAAACATATAATTTTATAACATAGAAGTTGTGTTTAATTTTTTCATGAAACAATAATAAGTCAAGTGTCACACATATTATCGCCATTCAGATTTTGAATTTGCTATTTACCATAGACAATATTCGTCCTACGAGGCCAGCATCACAATCTTCCAACACCTTCTCCTGATGTGGACTCTTGTACCTGTGACACTACTATTCATACATCAGTCTGGAAGAATGTCTTTCAAACTTGACCTTTGACAGTGGCTTTGTCATTATGTCAGCTAGCTGGTTCTCTGTGGGACAGTAGCTGATGTTAATCAGGCCTTTCACGAAGTTTTCGTGGATAAAGTGGTAACGCACATCTATGTGTTTCGATCGCTTGTTAAAAGAACCAGATTTTACAAGTTGAATCGAACTTTGGTTATCAACATGCAAGTTAACTTTTGCTTCTGTGTCAGTTATGTCCTCTAACAAGGATTTTAAGTATAGCGCTTCTTTGCAGCATTCTGCTGCTGCTATAAATTCCGCTTCCGTAGAAGATAGGGCAACTATAGGTTGCCTCTTGGATGCCCACGTGATCGGTCCATTCGCTATCAACAGCACGGAACCAGATGTGCTTCTCCTTGTAAGCGGATCTCCTGCATAGTCCGAGTCTGAGTACGCATCTATGTTCTCGATTGGGCTGTGCCGTCTGAACATTATTCCCTTTTCCTGGGTTCCAACAAGATACTTAAATATTTTCTTAATTTTGGTAACATTTTCAGTAGTTGGATTTTCGACCTTTCTGCTAACTTGATTTACAGCCTGGGCGATGTCTGGTCTAGTTCTGGTAGATAGGTACAGTAAACTTCCCACTGCTTCCCTGTAGGGGTATACCTTCTCCTGGGCAGTTTCCTGTGTCGACTTTTCATCGTTACTTCCAGGTATCGCACAAGGTTTTGTATTAGTCATATTATATTTCTGTAGCATGTCTTTTATGTAGCTAGTTTGAGTTAATTTTATTCCTTCTTTGCAATTTTCAATCTCCATACCCAGATAATTCTTGGGATTTTCATTCTTTTTCATTTCAAATTTTGTTTCAAGTTTTTTCAGCAAATTATTTATCTTTTTCCTATCACGTCCAATGACTAAACCATCATCGACGAATAATCCAATTATTATTGACTTGTCTTCATTTATGAAAACACATCTCTCGGTTTTAATAGCTTTAAAACCAAAATCTGACATTGATATACGGGTGTTGTTACGCAACGACTTAGCTCATAATCTTTGGTCCATACCGGTCGTCTCACTTCTCTTTGTGGTCTGTCACTTGAGGTGGACGGAAGTGGTTCAGTTGGCCTCTGATTAACGTTGTCGTCGGGCTGGAAAGGGGTAGAGGGCGGTCTGTGTTCCTGAAAAGTTAAATCTTCATTAGTGTTATTTGGCGTTAACTCTATTTCAATTTTTTTTGTTTCAGGGTACAGTTGTTTCAGTTTAGAGTCATTATTGTTTTCAACAGGTTGTCTGTCATAGTACATCATATCTATTATTCGTACATCTCTGCTGATAATAATGTCATTTTTCTCTGGAATATATATTCTGAAGCCTTTGGTGTTCCTTGCATATCCTATAAATACGCCTTCGACAGCTTTGGCTGTTAACTTCCCTCTTCGGTTTTTGTTTAACGCAAATGCTTTATTTCCAAATACATGTAGGTGATTTCCTGATGGTGATTTCCCTACCCACTTTTCATAGGGTGAATTCCCTTGTAAAGCTGGGCGGTCTGTGTTCCTGAAAAGTTAAATCTTCATTAGTGTTATTTGGCGTTAACTCTATTTCAATTTTTTTTGTTTCAGCGTACAGTTGTTTCAGTTTAGAGTCATTATTGTTTTCAACAGGTTGTCTGTCATAGTACATCATATCTATTATTCGTACATCTCTGCTGATAATAATGTCATTTTTCTCTGGAATATATATTCTGAAGCCTTTGGTGTTCCTTGCATATCCTATAAATACGCCTTCGACAGCTTTGGCTGTTAACTTCCCTCTTCGGTTTTTGTTTAACGCAAATGCTTTATTTCCAAATACATGTAGGTGATTTCCTGATGGTGATTTCCCTACCCACTTTTCATAGGGTGAATTCCCTTGTAAAGCTTTTGCTGGGCTTCTATTTATCAGATAGTTAGCAGTATTTACCGCCTCTGCCCATAGATATGGTGGGACATTGGAATCTGTCATTAAGCATCTTGTTTTGTCCATCAGTGATCTGTTTTTTCTCTCACTGCAACCATTCTGTTGGGGAGTGTAGGGTGCGGATAGCCTTCGATTTATTCCACAGTGCTTAAGTAAATTTTCAAACTCTTTTGACCTGTATTCACCTCCATTGTCAGATTGGAGATTCTGTATCTTTTTCTTGTGAAATAGTTCAACATTTTTCTTATACTCTTTGAATTTTTCAATTACTTCACTCTTTTCTTTTATGAAGTAGACACAGCAGTATCTTGTGTTGTCGTCTATGAATGTGACGTAATATTTTGATCCGGCCAATGATGCACATTCAAAAGGACCGCATACATCGCTGTGAACTATTTGGAGGGGTTCGGTAGACAGAATTTCTCCATGGCTTTGGAATGGAAGAGTGGACATTTTGCTTTTAATGCAAGTTTCACACGTTTCAAGTATTTTTTCTTTAAAAATCAGTCCTCTCATCATTTCCTTGTTCATCATCAATTTTAAGTCTCTTTCGTTAATATGACCTAACTTTTTGTGCCATTTCATGATTTCACTTTCAGCTCTGGGTGTAAAGTTTGCTGTCTCCGTTGGCTCCTCAAATTCAAGGTAGTATAGTCCATCTATTCTTTTAGCTTTCAAGACAACACTTTCGTTTTTTATTACGCTGGCTTGATTTTTTTCGAATAAAACTTTCAGACCATGATCAGTTATTTTGCTGACTGACATTAAGTTATTTGCCAAGTCTGGTACGTAAAGCGTGTCATTCAAGTAATATTTACAATCGTCGGTATAGAGTATGACTTTTCCTTTTCCTTGAACTTCGGCAGTGTGCTTCTCCGAAGCCAATTTTAACGTATCTGACGCAGCAGTTAATTCTGAGAATAATTCTTCTTCGCCTGTCATATGCGACGTGCATCCACTGTCAAGACAGAACGATCTGCTTTTGTTTTTTGACTTTTCAGTTGTTAAGCAAATATTATTCGATTTTTCCTGACTTTTCTTGATATTTCGTTTAGATTTATTCTTTGACCAGCAATCCTGTGTTGAATGCCCTTTTTTATTACAGTTTATGCACCATAGTCCTTCTTTCTTCTTTGTTTTGACATAAAGTGCTTCTGAAGTCTGGGGTTCATTTTGCCTCCTTGCTTCATATTCTTCAACTATTTTTACTTTTAGGGTTTCTGGTTCAGGCAAGACATCTCTTGACTCAATAGCTGTTCTAAAACTGTCAAAATTTGTAGGCAAACTATACAACATCATTATGCTTAGCAGTTCCGGATGAATTTTGACATCCATATCTTCAAGTTTATTGACAACGTCCATAAAATTACTGAGATGATCTCTTACATCTTCTTGAGCTGTCATTTTCTTTAGAACTAGTTGCTTTAGAAGTGTAGCTTTTCGAGCTGGTCCCGAACTTTGATGAACTGACTTTAATTTATCCCATACCTCTTTAGCCGTGTTACAGCCTTTGATTTGTTTGAGTTCCGGTGGAGATATGAGTAACAGTAGCTCTGACCTTGCCTTTAAGTCTTCCTTCAGGAAAGCACTCTTTTGCTCAGCAGTCGCAGTCACCATTAACGTTTTCTCACCACTCGCGTACTCCCATAGATCATTCTTAATGAGAATCGCTTGTGCTTGTAGACACCAAGTATCGTAGTTCGATTTTGTCAACGATTCGATGCTTCGAAAATTTGAGCCCATTTTGTTTTCTCACTTTTTTTACTTCTATGTTTTTATTTCTGCTCTTTCATTTGCCCAACCACGCTCTGCTACCACTGTTAGGGAATATTGGGAGAAGGCAATATTGAAAAGCTTAATTAAAACATATAATTTTATAACATAGAAGTTGTGTTTAATTTTTTCATGAAATAATAATAAGTCAAGTGTCACACATATTAATATCGCCATTCAGATTTTGAATTTGCTATTTACCATAGACAATATTCGTCCTACGAGGCCAGCATCACAATCTTCCAACAGTCGATACCGTTTGTGCGCGTATAATTCTATTTCTCCTTCTGTGACTGTAATAACTGTGACTGTGTTATTGTGACTTTTCCTGTGGATGTGGATATTACATTATTGTTCACCGTAAGTGTTTGGACATTTTTATTCTTCACCAAACATCACACAAATAACACCCATTTACTGGAGATACTACAATATAGAATTGAAGAAAAACTTTCAAGATTTTATTTCGGATCCCTTAAAATATTCCATAAAAGATACCTCCTCGCTTCTTGCGTGAGTCTGTAGCCGGTATGACGACATTAAAGTACGCCAAACACTCCCTTCCGCATATACTGTCATGGAACTTTCAAGAACATTCTTTGCTTTCGTCACTTTCGAACAAACGCGATTAGAAAAAAGTTTTTGCTGTCTGTCAGTGTCAAACATAGATTTGTTTTGTTGTTCTCGTAATTTTGGTGTTTTTATTAATACTAGATTTCTAAAACGCACAATTGTTTCGATAAATACGCGAATTGTGGAAAAAATGGATATTTATGGATATCCTGCTTATCAGTATAATCAGTCAGATGAGTTGACCCGACAAATGTTTGCCCATCAGGCTCTGGCCTCATCCATGCCTTACAATCGTGGTATTACTGAGCCTCATGTGATGCCTGCTCCGTCAGGATCACCCTGGAACATGCAAGGCATATCATGGGGTATGCAATCGCCGCCTAATCTTGTTCACTTTACTGCACAAGCCTGCAATGGCCCCAAACTCACACCTGTTATACATTGTAAGAGAAAAAGTTTTGATGTGGAACCCGTTATGTAAGTATTAATGAAATAAATTTACCCCTAACTCATTTTTCGAGCTACATACCTCAAAAGGATAAAAACGAAACACTTATAGGATTACATTGTTGTCCGTCTGTTTGATAGAAGCAGTTAGGCAACTGGCCAAGTCAACGGGAAATACCTTACAGAGTGTGGTTCCCTTGTGATATCGCAAAATTAGTAAAAATATGTGTCTTAAACAGACATTATATTTTGATTGCGTTGACTTACAAGTTGACTTATTCATTCTCTTATTTACTCGCTTATAATACAAGAGACTGTAATCCTGTAGGGTATTTGCGATTGACTTGCCGGTTTTTCCATTTATTCAAGTTACTTCCACTGCTGGACATAGGCCTGACCAGCATGTCCTCACTGATTGATCTCAGGCTAGCCGCATTTAGTGGCCTCCCGAAACAGTTCCATGCCTTCAACACTGGCAACACATGAATTTTATGTAAACATCAATCAATATTTTTACTTGAAACCTAAACATGTAAATACTATTATAATAAGTACAAGTTGGATAAAAAAACCATTCTGTAGGTGTTGACTTTTTATTTGAGGGATTTTTGGGGTAAATGGTAATAAATTAACACTGTGTTAGTGATTGTTAATGAGTAGGTATATAGTAAAACTTCTGACAAAGATGTGTACTGACTTTAACTTCTAAGAATAACAAAGATTAAGCTCGAATATATCTTCAAAACCAACTAGAACCTTTGTACAGTTAGCTCCTTGTGAAGCTATACTGATTGACCTTTGGACCGTTCTTATGTTGCTTGTAATAGCATCAGTTTTCGTAGTGTAAATGTAAAGCATGAATGGGAGCTTCTTCCATCAATAACAATCTAAACAATTCAGAAAACGTCCACAATGTTTTCTACATAATTCCTAAATTAATGTGCTATCTTGTTGCAACAATAAGTAAAAACTATCTCAATTTTTTATAGTGTGTTTCTGCATAAAGTGTACATACGAGGCAGGAGGCAAAAGGGGGTCATTTTAGTAATAAAAAAAAACATTTTTTTTTAGTTTTTAGGGGTCATTTAATTTTTTTAAGAGCGTCGGTGGCGCAGTGGACTCGGCACTTGCCTTCCAATCAGGGGGTCGGGGTTCGAGACCCGCCATGTACCAATGTGTTTTTCGTTTCGAATTTCATATGTACATTTGTCTGACGCTCCTACGGTGAAGGAAAACATCGTGAGGCAACCTGCATACATCTGCGAAGAAATTCAATGATGTATGTGAAGTCGACCAATCCGCACTGGGCCAGCGTGGTTGACTAAGGCCTAATCACCCTAATATAGGGTAGGCTCGAGCCCCTCGGTGGGGACGTATATGGGCTGTGATGATGATGATGATTTAATTTTTTTACCTTCCGTTGTGAACCTGATATGCATAAACCGTTATAACTCTTGAATGAATAGACAAATATCAATGAAATAAACACCAACGTGATCCTTAAAGCTGAACGCACATATGCCCGCACGCGCCGAACGCGCCCCATTTTTGAAGTTCTTTGTATGAAATTATATGAAACCTCGCACATTTTCAAAAATGCGTACATGCCGAATTTAAAAAATGCGGGAGAGCCGGGTATAGAAAAACGCATAATGGTGACGTCATATAATGAGGCGCGTACGGCGCGTGAGGATATGTGCGATCAGCTGATCAATAGTGCTGTAAAAATACACATTTTGTCAATTATTATCACACACAATTAATGACGTGCAAAAGAAATAATAAGATTTTCGGTCATCATTTATTATATCATGATGACATCATTGGAATTATGCCATTTTGGGATAAGAAAGTCATGAAGCATTTCATGACTTCCTTATCTCAAAAAATTTATACTATGTCGTATGATGAAAGATCACTAATAGGCCTGCAAAGGTTATATTTGTTTCAATTGAAAGTTTAAAAATATATTTTCCACTTTATTTCAGACCCATTAAACAACTTATAACAGAGGAAAAAATGGCTGCACATCTTAATGGACTTCATATATCATCTGACTACACTCCACACTCTCTTGCTAATGATGAAGTTATGGACATAGGAATGGAGGCACAGAACACATCAATCAGTGACAGGCTTAAAGGGCATACAATCATTCTGTCAGAAGAACTAAAGAAGTTACAGGAAGAGCCACTCTTACCGGCAGCCCTAATTGAAAGGTTGGTAATTGAAATAGTAATTTTTTGTAGTTGAAATGCTGGCAGATCTTTGTTTCACTTTCATCCATAAATTTTATACTGCTGCGCATGAGTATTTCCTAAAGGGAGAATGGGCATTTGGTGTAGGGTTTTGTTTCCAGTTTACCCATTCCCAGTCACCCAGCTTCGCTGACATGTAATTGCAGTAAACAAGCCTTAGTTCCCCTTAACTTCATTCATGGGATCAATAGGAGTGAAAACATGTTTTGTTTTACAACTAAGTTGGCAAGCAAGCAGGCTACCTACCTGATGGAAACTGGCTGTCACCTAAAGTACATGTGGTTCTTGCAAGACCAGACCCCCTAGTCAAATGCCACACGCTAACTTTTCCGCAGTCGTTCCTCCAGAAAAAATGTATGGAGATGACATTAGCTGCGGAAAAAATAGCGTGTGGTTGTCGTAAGCTAATGTTATTTCCATACATTTTTTTCTGCGGAACGACTGCGGAAAAGTTAGCGTTTGGCATTGGTCTAGGGTCTCTGCAAATCTACAACCCTTACAAGAGTACTACTAACTGTACGTTTGCACTGAGAAACATAAAAACATGTAATGTTTTATAACTAGTTGCATGATACAAATCTCAACACTTGTTGTGTATGCTTTTGCATTCGCGCTGCCAAAAATCATGTTGGATTCGGAATAAATCCTAAGATTTGTTGCAGATTGCGGTAGTAGCGCCTCAAGACCTATTGTCTGTCAATGTTTAATATGGATTTGTCTACGATTACCGTCGCACTGTGTCGGTTGTCAATGTCTTAATACATGTTTTGTAACTTGTTGGGGTGTTGACAACGGAAGCGCGCTCATAAACATTGACAGAAACATGTTTAAAAACATGTTTTTTTGTAGATGTTTCGTGCAAACGCACGGTAATGTATGTTGCCAACTTGCAACATAAGATGTCAAATCACTGTACCCAGTCTTGTCACTGCCTGTTTTACTCTTCAAATTAAAATACAACAATGCAAACACCCCTGCTTAATGGTAGAAATATGAAAGACAAAATTAGAAGATGTAATTAGAAAAATAGTCCCCATGAGTACCTCACTCATGGAGATTACTATTCAAATTCCACCTAAGGCAGGATTTAAATCTGCATCTTCAACATGCCGTTTCGACGTCATGCTCACTTATAGATGAGAGCTCGTGAACCCTCTCGGTAACAGTTCTGCTGTAAGGTTAAAAATCTGTTTAGTCATGTGTTATCGCATGCTCAATACAATAAACCTTGACCTGGCAAGCCCAAGCCCTGCACGTCAGCAACCGTGTGTTTTGAAAATGTCAATCAAGTTTTAAAAAAAACTTGGTGCTGTTAAAAAAGCTTGAAATTTTAAGACGACTTATTTTATTGATTATGAAGTGAAGAAAAAAATTGCCAGGCGATTTGGGTGAGCACTAGTACACATGTAGACAAATTTTAAAATCAATCTTCTTCATCATCCCCCCTTGTCACTCCTTTTTTCTTTGTCATCAACATCTTCTAAAAATTTATATTACGTATCGGATTTATTACATGAGACCTCATATATTATTATTATTGAATAAACAACTTATATTTTACCTAAAATATTTCACATAAATTAAAGAAGGCACCATATCATTCTTAAACCAATTAAATTCATATTTGTCATCAATTAAATTCTAACCATTTCCTCCAGGTTTAAGAACTGCTCGCTCTTTTAAATGACTGTTAAAAAAAAAGGATTTTTGTAATATTATATTAACAATAATTGTTTTTATTAACAATAATTGTTGTTGTAGCTCACGTTGGCATGGAGGTTTTGAAGAAAAATTTGAAGAACCGTAACTTATGAGTTTCTTCGTAAATACTTTGGTACCACTCATTGATATTGAATTTGGTTAATAACACTTACTTCTCTGTGTTGCATAAAACCCTATCATTTGATACCCATATAGCGTGTGTTGCAGAAGAAAAGCATCCTGCCATTTGGGATTGGCGTCATATTGAATTGGAGCAATGTTTACTTACTGAATCCTGTTCTACTTGTCAAGCCCTTTCAATTGATATCCTTATAGCGTAGGTTCAAAAAAGAAAAGCGATCCGCCATTTTGAGAGCGGCGCCCATATTGAATTTAGACATTGGCCACTTGGTCGTGTTTTACTCTTAAAGCCCATTCATCAACCCCACGCATAAGCAAGTACACTCTCACACTCACTCACACACATACTATCCACAACAAATTCAAATTCAAATTCTTTATTTACTGTAAATAGGGTTACATTTCACAATTTTGTGGGTGTTAATTAAAGTTAGCGAGCTTACTGCCTATTTAGCTATTAGTTTATAGCATGCAAATGTCAATATTTTATTTTATGTACAATTTTTATCAATTAAAGTTAGTACATCATCTGTAAATTATAATTCGACAAACTTTATTATTGGCTGTATATGTTTTTAATTTTAAGGTTGTAAACCAAATGGATTTATATGCTGTTAAGTTTGCTTAGTGAAATAAATAAATAAATTTCATAGCCATATCGCTGGGTCGCAAAAAAAGCGAATCGGCATTTTTTATCGGCAACCATATTGAATTTACAGAAATGACATCACCTAAAGACGTGCTCGAGCACTACAATCAATAAAATTTACCAAAATCCCGCAAATCACGCGTCTCTTATGCTTTGGCTACACGCTCCGTCTTGCCTGCGCAGTCCAGTAGGGTTACTCTTGAACCGAATCCGATCGATCGGCATTGAGATTGTGATTTTTCGTACGCTTATTTTTGCGCATTGGCTCCAAATTGACGCCGTATTGCGCGGATTTTGGGTGAACCAAACTCAGTATTATACAATTTTCTCAAAATACGGATCCAATTTGGCGCTAGTGCTGTTACTCAAGCGTATGAAAAATCACAATCCCAATGACGATCCATCGGAATTGGTTCAAGAGTAACCCTACAGGACTGTGCAGTCATGACTGTACAAAAAGACGGTACACGGTGTAGTGGCTACACGTGCAGGTAAACTCTTGCAAACTGGACTGTGCAGTCCTATATGTATTTGGATAGCTCTTCACGCATCACGTCAAGATATGGCCAACAGAGGAGGGATTTTTATTAATGTTATTTTATTGTTTGCTGATAAAAAGGCAACAAGCAAACAAGCCGGCAACTATTTGTAAAGTTCTATGAACTGAATTAAAAAATCCTTTGAATAACCCCTTAAATCACTCATTTTTAATTTTCGATGTGAATGTATTTGTAGCAATGTGTAGTAGAAAATAATTTCTTCGGACTGATGCGCGGCTTGAATGACCGGCCACACGCTCAAGTAAAACCGTGCAAGCCAAGTTTGCGCAGTCCAAATCTTCAGCAATTCAACGATTGCACAAGCCGCGCTTCCGGGACTGCGCGAGCTACCGTCTTGCCGTCCACACGCACGCACTTACCTGCGCAAACTGGTTTGTGCAGGCATGCTCGCAGGCAAGACGGAGCGTGTGGCCGGGCTATAAGGTCGCAATCCAAGATGGCGGCGCTGGCATTTTGTAGTCGTATTTTGACAGTCGCATCGCATCGCAGTCATTTTGGAAAAGTTGACATTACGTGCCGGCCGCCATGTTGGATTTTTCAAATTATAGGTCATAATGCATCTTGCTCTAACATTGCAATGCAACACTGAAACCTAAAAATAACCTTGATCGGTGAGGGAATCAGTCAGTGGCAACACGACTTCACGAGAACGAATCGTCGTCACAACTGACGAAATTTTCCTCGTGAAGTCATTGTACAAATGCAGGTATACGACCTTTCGAATTCATCTTTATAGACATTAATCTCTCTCACACCACTGAATTTATATGCTTTTTACTCGTATTTCTATAAAGGCTCTCCTCTCGCTTGTGAAGGTCTTATTCTACCCAGAACCGTCTGTCATTGTACTCCCTATTTTTAGATCCCGTACTTGAACACATATTCGAATTTCGACATTACAGGAAAAAGTTTATCTACAACCATATGCCGCATACTTTCGACTTGCCTTTCCTGTACTTGTGCTCACTAAAATCTCCTAGCAAATTTTTCTGGACTTCATAGTCAGTAAACTATATCGTCTTAACATGTCATGCTAACAGCACTAAGTTTTTTAAACTATTGATATTTTCCAAAAACATAGAGGTTACTGATGTGCAAGGCTCAGATAGAAAATTTCCTAGCCTTACAGGAGGATCGTTAGCGGGATTGTTCACTAACTACATAGCTCTTGGATTATTAGGGTTTGTACACAAAACTGCGAATCAGCGCGATACGAATTTGCAACGTAGAAAACTGCGACTCGAATTGCTGCAATGCGATTTCGTGCTGCAAGGCCCTGCCATGGTTCGGGTGACAATTCCTTCGACGACCTTCAACCGTACTGAAAGTATCATATAAACCAGTTAGTGACATTGATCGTAAAGAGTTGTGCACTTCTGTTATTGATTAGAAGATATAGTACAAAGAAGCAAAAGAGGGTTTGCATGCTCAATACGAATCAATTGGCAAGCTCTTACGATAAGTCCTGCGAGCTCGTAGATTTTTACCATGCTACCATCACAGTTTTGTGTACAAGCTCTTAGGCCACCGAGGACCCAGGAATCCAACCCAAGTAAAACTTCAACTGCCTTGATCTCTTTCCTTCCTCTACCTTATTAAGCTTAAACCTTAGAGCAGGGGCTCCCAACCTTTTACCCTATGCGCCTTATCAAAAATTATGCTAAAATACTACCTACCCTGGGGGCCAAAATGGGCAGTCAAGAAATTTAAGCAAACGATGAAAATATTGGCGTGTTTAGTATTATTCAAAAGATGGTTGCAACGTGAATTTGCATAGGTGGCACCGTTCGCGTTGCCCGAGTTTGAACAGTTTTTATAAATATTCTTTGTACAGTTTAATTCAGAAGCCGCTCGCTGCACCCCCCTTGGTTCACTCTACGCCCACCAAGTGGGGCGCGCCTCACTGGTTGTGAAACCCTGTCTTAGAGCATTCAGCCTATGGAGATGGTACGCAACAAATCGCAGTTTACATTTTTCTGCCACATTTTGCGGGAGGCGAGGTAAACACGCATGGCACACTACGAAAATCTAGAATTCAATTACAGATACTATGAAAATATTACTTTACAATAAAGAAACACACACACATCGACAAATTAACGTGTATATATGCAATCGCCCGCAAGTCATGCCCGTGTACTGAGTTGAGCTACCAACGTACCATTGTATTTTTCTATCGTGACGGCATGAAAAATACTTCAAAATTGTACCTACACTCGCGAGCAAAAGTTTGGAATCAGTTACTTGAAATTGGTTCCGCGTGATCTTGCTTACTAAATAAATTTTTAATAATCATAAAAAACGCACTGGGCCAGCGTGGTTGACTAAGGCCTAATCACCCTAACATAGGGTAGGCTCGAGCCCCTCGGTGGGGACGTATATGAGCTGTGATGATGATGATGAATCATAAAAATGACATCATGTTAAAGGTGCAACTGTCCACTTTAAATCGATATAAAATTAATTCATATCGAGCCCGTAATTGTGGAGTAATCCCGGATTAAGTGAAGGAGGTAGGAAAACAAGGAAATAGGGAAAAATAATGAATGAATAAAACAACAAATATTATTAAATAAAATTTTTATTTATCTTTAAAAATAAGTGTCAATATTTTGTGTTCCCTCCCCTCGCCCTAATAACTGCTCCAAGACGATTCTTCATAGATCTGATCAGCTTCTGAATTGATTCTTGTGGAATACCTTCCCACTCCTCAATCAACGCTGATTTCAGCTCATTAGGACATGAAGGAGCAGGAGTTCTGGAACGAACCTTCCTCGTCAGTTCATCCCACACGTGCTCAATGGGATTCAAGTCAGGGCTGAGCGCTGGCCAGTCCAATGTGGCAATACCGACTTCTTCGAGGTATTCCGTTGTTACACGGGCAGTGTGACAACGAGCGTTATCGTGCATAAGGAGGAAGTCATCACCGATGTATCCCGCATAGGGAACGACATGTTCCAGGAGAATATCGGAAATATACCGGTCCGAAGTTAGACCACCTCCTCGTCCCCCGCCAGGCACGAAAACAAGCTCGGTTTTACCATCGAAGGAAATGCCGGCCCACATCATACAAGAGCCGCCCCCATAAGCCACTGTTTCAGCGACACAGCACTGTGCAAATCGCTGTGCAAAAAAAAAGTGGCGGAGATGTGTACCGGTCAACGTGTGAAAGTCGACTGATAAAGAAAATCCGATAACAGGTGCTTTTATAGGGGGTCAATAGGTCGCAACTCGTGACGTATCAAACAATTGAAACACGTCTTTTTCGATACACCTTCACTTAATGCGGAATGGCTCCATAAATACTGGCTTGTTTTTAATGAATTCGGTATCAGTTTAAAAGTAAAGAGTTGAACCTTTAAAATGATGTCATTTTTACGATTATTAAAAAAGTATTAACTACTCAAGATAACGCGCAACCAATTTCAAGTAACTGATTCCAAACTTTTGCTCGCGAGTGTAAATAAATCACGTTAATGTATATTTTATACTTACATGTGGTAGGAAATGCGTATATGTGGTAGGAATGAAATAGTCTTGAAGATTTTAGTTTTACATCTGATGTCTCAAGTTGGCAACATACACTGTGGTTCTTGTGGGGGTTGCAGTTTTACTGCGAATCTCACAGGAGCCACATGTATTATAGGTGACTGTTACCACTTACCATCAGGGGAGTTTGCTTGTGTGCCAACTTAGTAGCAATAAAAAAAAACATTTTTTATGAGCTCTTGGCCGCGCGTCAACTAGTTTTATATAACGTGTATGGTCGTATGGCCAACGTACTTTGGCAGAAGGGTTCGCTCAGCCTTGCCATCTCCAGACTAAATGCTCTAAGGCTTAAACCCTATTCACTGTTAATAACTACATTCGTTTCGTTGTGTCCTCTCATATTAATGTTGTAGTTGTAGTGGTGGAGATTGGTTGAATGTTATTATTTTTTATAGGCTAGAAAAACCTCAAATGTCATTAGTTGTGTGGAAACCACGAGAAAATATATTAGACAAAATAAAAGAAATTGAGGATGACAAAAGCACACGATCAGAGTTTGAGGAGGAGGAACCAAAACAGAGAAAGGGGCTGCTTGTTGCCGAACCAAACGGAATGGATGTGGAAATGTGATTTATGTGTGGTTTGTTATTCAAACTAAAAAATTGGCAAAGACAGAGTAAAATTGAGTGAAGTGTAAGTAATGAAAAAATAACTCAGAATTACGTGTTTCTTAAAAGACTTCTTTGTATACTAATCAATAATGTTTTTTTTATTGAAGCCTAATTTTAAGAAGTTATTTAATTTAAAGTAGTGGTACACACATTTGACTTTAAAAAAAATGTAAATTTGGTTATCAAAGTATAAATGATTCAGAGATGATCCACAATTTGTGTGTCAGTTTGATATAAGTATCAATTTGCAAAATTTTGTTTTTACATAAAATATGATTAATATTTTCTAATTGGCTGGTATTTGCCTTTTTTACAAGTCTGTACTCCACTTTAGTTTTGAGCATAAACATAAAACTAGATAATATAATTTTATAAATCAAACTGTGCACATTACAATGTTTAAGCTTTGTAATTCATTATAGATAAAACAAGGAATTTCTGTTTTTGTTGTCTTGTTTTTGCTCATAAAAACAAACTTTCTTAGTAAGTAGATCAACAGCACGTCAGTGCATAATTCTCTTGTATTGATTGTTATATATTTCACTATTCAGTACCCACTAATAATAATAAATTTAGAAAATTGGTAATGTTAAAATGGTAGAAATATTTTGCACTGTATTGATCCGAAAATAGTGTATACAAAATATTTCACTAAACGTAGTTTAAATTTAATTACATATCTAACCATTTATTAAAATATTAAAGTATTGAAAACCTATTATAATAATCAAAAAGTGAAAATAAGGTGTAGCTACCTAGCTACTACCTAAAATACCTACATATATTGTGTGGGTATTCTATAATAAGGCTGTCACACAATGCAGCCGAAGTTGTAAGTTTCTATTTCCCTAATTGTTAGTTCTTTTTCCTTAATATTGAAAGATGCCGCTTTAAATTTCATTGATCGGAAGAAATTTGTACGTCCACAAAAAAATTAAGTTTACATGTAAGTCTTAACTTTGCATCAATGATAGATTTTTTACTCATTTGACTATTAAATATTCACCCTTGATTCGATTCGATTGTCTTTTATTTAGTTCCCAAAAATCGAATGATGTTATACTACTTACGTACCTTTTATAGTCATCATAGTTCTCTTAGGTTGGTGCAGTTGCTATGCGGTTGACCGGATCTTTTAGCCAGTCAGGTTGTTTATATCTACGGTGATTGATGATGTACGAACGAAGCCTTTTCAAAATCTCATAAAGGGCCAGCAACGCCACGGTTGTGGTTTTGACGTTCAGTAGGGGGCCTGTAGACCAGCAGAGCCTATAGACAGTGCGAATGCCCTGCAGTGCTTTGCGATTTAGTCGTGTGGATGGCGGCAGGAAACTCCTGGTGCTAAAAGCTGCACGCACATGCAGTTAACTTGCGATTTGAATATAATATTTTACAAAAATTTTACCCGTTCCGCTCGTCCGCATAGAACTTTCGCATGCATTTGAAAACAAAGACGGTACCGGGAGCAGACGCGGGCCGTGTGTTGCTCCTTTCATAGAGGCGCTTTTTCAATACCCTAAACCAAGGATGGCGACCAATCACACGCGTGCCATTGGTGTCACGCGATACGGTATATTGGGTACGCCACCGATTACAAACGAGGTTTCACTAGGAGTTTTGAGTTGATAGTATTTAAGTAATAAATATTATTAGTCCAATGGTCACGAAGTCAAAATTATTTGACGACACCCCTATGGACTCATTAAACATTATTTTTTAAAAATGGCACGTTGATATTAAAGGATTGCCATCTCTGCCCTAAACATACCGAGTGGTCGCACGTCAAAGGACTGCATACCAAACCGCGCGCACTCCTGGTACCGTCTGTGTGTTCTGCGCTTTACGTAGCTATTTTGTATATTTTTTAAAGTCTATGACTGATTGATAAAAGCATGCTTGATTGACGTAGGTAAGGTAGGCTCATATTATTATATAGTATTCTAAAATAAAGTACCTACGAGTCTTACATATTGTATAATATGCAAGTTATCACGAAATTGTATGCCTTATTGGTCTTTAAATCCATCTGTAGGTAAGTCATTTTTGAACCTGTAATTATAGGGGTGTATGTACGATGTATGTGTTTGAAATAAAGGTCTATAATGATAAATACTGGTGTATTTTTGGTGCAACTCCTGTGCTTAGTTTGTAAGTCCATAAGTTAACCTTTGCACTGGCTTTAATATCCTATAATGCAGTGGTTCTTAACCTTTTAGTGACAATGGACTCCTATAATGCAGTGGTTCTTAACCTTTTAGTGACAATGGAGCATTTTACAAATATCTGTCTAGCTACCACCAACTCCAACTTTTGACCAATGTAGAGTTTATGAATAAAGGGTTGTTTGTTATAATATCTATAATATTATTTTTCCGATGGCTTGGCGGACCACTTCGGCTGCTTCCAGAGACTGCCAGTGATCCGCGCACCACCGGATAAGAACCACTGCTTCTAATGCATAATAGCTTAAGGCCCTTAGTTAAAAGCTCAGAGAGGAGAGCAGATTTTCATCGCAATTATAGTTTTAGATAATTGACATAAGGTTTATTTTGTGATTTCACTTCTTTTGTTATTGAGAACGCTCGAGAGCAAATCTAACCGCTAAGTGTGAAACAACAAGAGGAGCCGACCGGCCGCTCTGATGACGAGCTCTACAGCTCCCGCGGAACCGGCCGGCCCCGTTCGCGTGCTCTCCGTTTTAACAGAGCTCTTCCAGCCAGTAAAATTATTTTTAAATCGCCTGCAATCGACGACGATCAGTTAGTTGAAGGATTTCGCGCTGATGATCGTGCGCGCTTTTTTTTACACAAAAGGGAAGGTCTTGGTTTTATTCACCTGATGGTAAGTGACGATAAGCTTCTGGTAGCTAGCCAGGCGGACTCAGAAACTACCACTAACCAAACCAAACACAGAAAAACTTCTGTCCCTATTGGGAATCGAACCCTGGACCTCCCGATCAACACCCGGTGGTTTTAACCACTAGACCGTCGAGGCGTTTAAAATCAACTACCCAATCGCCCATGATTGCCCCATCGTGTAGGCATTAGTGTCAGTATTCACCGCCCGCACCGCACTAATAACCCATACATTTATTAAAATACCTTTGGTATGAGGAACCAACAACAACACCAACAACATGAAAATCAACCATCATGAAAATCAACATCTGCCCCCGTAGCACGTCCACCAAAACACGATATGATAAAGCAATTTATCGCGGTGAACTGTCAATATACGACGAAACCCTATTGTATTTTGACAGTTCACCGCGCTTAACCGCTTTATCATATCGTGTTTTGGTGGACGTGCTAGGGGGGCATGAATAACCTCTTTCCTCGTTATACCTAGTTAGTTGGTTCAAGGATTTTACATACCGTAAATACAACCAGTTGCACCTACCCCCGATAATTTGTTTTCCAGGATTGGATCAGGGGCAAACGTACTTCCCCTTGGTACAACTGGTTGTACAATCGGTATATTTTCTTCCCCATTGTACAACCGGTTGGACATCATAGTTGTACCATGGGTCGGTCACGGAAAAATTTGATTCTTAAACAATGAATGAATGCGAAAAATTTCATCTTCCCTTTAAATATAAAAGCACTTGTTTTCCATATTATTTATTATTTAAAAATTATTATGTTTGAAACATTACATATTATTTAATAATATCAGATCACAATATCAAACGGGTGATTCGATTTATTTTTACTTATTATAAAAATTGACCTAACAGCAACGCTACGTCGCGCCGCCCGTACCTAACTAGAATACTGTTCGATATAACAATTCATAGCTTATATCCATATTTTAATTTGTAGTTGAAATATAACGTAATAAATAATTTCTGTATTAACTACAATAGGGATGTAGACACTTTGTTACTATGCGTAGTATACCTACTCAATTCAAAACAATATTGTAGAAGTAACAAGGTAGTAGTGGCACAGTTTAACAATACATATATCTTTATTAGCAACAAAGACGGACAAATTCATTTCTGTCATTTATCTACTCGTATTTATTAGGTTACTTACAATATACGGATTTTAATAATACAGATTTTCGAATGTATGTAATCAAAATCTGTATATATTCAGCTGTCATCCCTATTCTTATTATATTATAATGTGAATTAAAACTGTGAGATGCAGTCTTTTATCAGTTGTTAGCACCGAATAAGTACATAACATTTATTATGTAGAACAGTTAAAATATTTTTTACTAATCTATCAAAGATGTTACTTTTGAAGTCTACGATTATCTACTGAACTATGCATAATATTCACTACAATGCATTAACGTGTTCATTTCAGAACAGGTTTACTTTAACAATAGTCCTCATAAGTAATTAGGTATAATATCTTCAGTTCAGAACATGTTCACTTTAAAATATTAGGTAACTAAAAATTATCATTGTGTTTAGTTTAGAACATGTTCACTTTAACGTTGGCTGTGTCCAAGTCCCGCTTCATGCTCTCCAGCTGCTCGATGTCTTGTACCGAGGTCTCGCACTTCTGCACCATATGTTCAGTTCAGAATATGAATTAGTATGCATAATGTTCACTACAATGCATTAACGTGTTCGTTTCAGAACAGGTTTACTTTAACAATAGTCCTCATAAGTAATTATAATATGTTCAGTTCAGAACATGTTCACTTTAAAATATCAACTAAAAATTATCATTGTGTTTAGGTAGTTTAGAACATGTTAACTTTAACGGTGGCTGTGTCCAAGTCCCGCTTCATGCTCTCCAGCTGCTCGATGTCTTGTACCGAGTTCTCGCACTTCTGCACATGTTCAGTTCAGAAAATGAATTAGTATGCATAATGTTCACTACAATGCATTAACGTGTTCGTTTCAGAACAGGTTTACTTTAACAATAGTCCTCATAAGTAGGTAATTATTATAATATCTTCAGTTCAGAACATGTTCACTTTAAAATATCGACTAAAAATTATCATTGTGTTTAGTTAGAACATGTTCACTTTAACGGTGGCTGTGTCCAAGTCCCGCTTCATGCTCTCCAGCTGCTCGATGTCTTGTACCGAGGTCTCGCACTTCTGCACATGTTCAGTTCAGAATATGAATTAGTATGCATAATGTTCACTACAATGCATTAACGTGTTCGTTTCAGAACAGGTTTACTTTAACAATAGTCCTCATAAGTAGGTAATTATTATAATATCTTCCGTTCAGAACATGTTCACTTTAAAATATTAGGTAGCAAAAAATTATCATTGTGTTTAGTTTACAACATGTTCACTTTAACGTTGGCTGTGTCCAAGTCCCGCTTCATGCTCTCCAGCTGCTCGATGTCTTGTACCGAGGTCTCGCACTTCTGCACCATATGTTCAGTTCAGAATATGAATTAGTATGCATAATGTTCACTACAATGCATTAACGTGTTCATTTCAGAACAGGTTTACTTTAACAATAGTCCTCATAAGTAATTATAATATGTTCAGTTCAGAACATGTTCACTTTAAAATATCAACTAAAAATTATCATTGTTTAGTTTAGAACATGTTAACTTTAACGGTGGCTGTGTCCAAGTCCCGCTTCATGCTCTCCAGCTGCTCGATGTCTTGTACCGAGGTCTCGCACTTCTGCACCACCAGGGAATGGTAGAAGTGGATGGCGAACGCCACAAACACTATTAGAACTGTAATCAGAAAGGAAATTCAAAAAATTATTTTACAAAAAATAAAAACCGACTTCAAAAAAGTTAAAAATAATATAACAATAGGCACAGACAACATTACACTTGTACTCGGTTATTTTTTTATCACCCTGGAAAATTTTAGGGACGCTTCAGGACACATCAATTATTATAAAAAAAATAAAAAATGAAAAAAAAAGTAAAAAAATCTCTAAAAATGCTGCTCTCATCTAGTGCAGCATTTTTGTATTTTTTTGAAAATTTATATAAAATTAAGTGAGTTATTTTTTTTATTAATATTTAAAACATTGTAATACCATGTCGTGAAGACTCCCTTAAATTTTCCAGGGTGATAAAAAAAATAACCGTGTAGGTATATCTAAGTCGGTGCCAAATAAGGTGCCAAACGATGATCCCCTAGAAAATCTTAAAATTTGTCACCGAATTCAATATAGAAGTGTGATGTTGTCTGTGCCTATTCTTATATTATTTTAAACTTTTTTTTTAATTTGTTTTTATTTTTTGTAAAATAACTTTTTTTTTAAGTCGGTTAAAATTCCTTATCTCAAAAACTACTGAACCGATTTTGCAGTATTCACTAAGTTCAACAATACCTATTTTTTTGTGAGTTTAAGGCGCTTATATCGAAAATATTGATTACTAGCTGTGCCCGCAAAGTTCAAACTACGTTTCGCTTGAAAAGACTTCAAAAATGCACGGTTAACTGTGTGACGTCATTCGAAATCCAAGATGGCTGCATACCCAAGATAGCGGACCAATTATTTTTAATGCACTCCTACAATATGTGTATCAAATAAAAGGTCTTGCCAAGAATAACTTGAAAAAGTAAGTGATGTTACTATAAATCCAATATGTCGTACTTCTAAAGCTAAAAATCAATTTTGAAGTAGATATCTTAAACCGATATCTACTTCAATAAGGGGGTAAAACGGGGGTTGGAAGTTTGTATTAGTATAGATATAACTAAGAAAGCGTTGAAGTCTTTTCAAGCGAAACGTAGTTTGAACTTTGCGGGCACAGCTAGTAATCAATATTTGCGATATAAGCGCCTTAAACTCACAAAAAATAGGTATTGTTCAACTTAGTGAATACTGCAAAATCGGTAGTTTTTGAGCGCCTTGGTCAGAAGGATCAAGGCGGGTCTCTGGGTGCGCAGTAACACGCTCCGCACAACGTGAAGGGACGCGCGCTCTGACCAGCATGCAGCAGCATACGTCACCGTCGCCACATAGGTGCCCTGGTACAAGACCTTGAGCGCCTTGTGCCGAATACCCCAAGAGGACGCCGACACTCTCAACATCTACGAGCTGCAAAGTCGTAGAGGCCGAGGCCTCTATGCTCGCCCGGGAATTGGCCTCGATCAGAATCGTCACGTCGTCGGCGTAAGCCACGACGCTAACCCCCCCGGGGAATGGCAGTCGAAGCAAGTCGTCCATTAGCACGTCCCAGAGCGTGGGTCCCAGCACCGATCCCTGCGGGCAACCCATCGTTGCCACCTTGTGATGACCTACGGACAGGCTCACGTGACGCTCACGGAAGTAGTCCACCAGCATCTTAAAGATGTTTGGTGGACACCCCCCCTGCTTCACCTTGAGCAACACCATCGGCCACCACGCGTTGTCGCTAGATCCTGCCATACGTTATTCAGAAACCTTTCCTCCTAAAATGGGTCTAATCGTGTTGTAATGATATACTGTAATTGAGTGATTGACTGTAACGTGGTGTAATGATATAGTGATTTTATGTAAGATCTAATCGAGTAGAAGATAGCTTCGGATCATGATCGTTTACTTGTTAGAAAATATTTGAAGTGATATTTACCTGGTATCACAATGACAGTAGCGGCTGTCGCGGCCGCAAAGGAGTAGTCCCAGAATTTGACCCAGCATAATATCGCTATCTCTACCAGGAACAGGAATAGACCTGGCAACAATAATGGATGTGTTCAAGAATAATTTCTTAGTTATGATCAAAGATCGTACTTGTACATTTTGTCTTTTTAATAGAACGAAGTTGGCAAACAAGTTTGCTGCCCATCAGATGGTAAGTGGTAACAGTCACCTGTGGCTCATGTGAGTGGATCAGTACCTACATGTTGCTCTTGTGAGATTCGCAGAAAATCTGCAAGAACCACGGTTGCCAACTTGTGACATAAGATGTATAAAGTCACGGTACTCAATTTCACTGCCATATGTATCCCTTTAAACTGGAAAATAACACTGCAACTAGCACTGCTGCTTTGCTGCAGAAATAGGTACGACGGGGTGCCCAAGCAGGCGACTCTACTGCAGAGTCTTCCTGCAGTAATCATTAGTGTTATCATGGCATAAATAACGATAAAGGCCGAAGGTGGAAGCAAGCTTCATTTGGACTCCTTAACAGCCGAGGAACCGGATATCACACCTCTAGTTGTCGGAACGCAACAATGTAAAGAACATTTCTATGTATACAAAGTAATTTTTGAATTACCAAAAAAATTTTGTGTGCTTGTTCAGACAAACAAACTGAATAACTTTCACTATGGGACGAACTTCGAAATCGCAAAAAAATCAGCTGCTCCATACATCTAGGTTCAGTGAATGTTGAACATTTGTATGGAACAGCTGATATTTGCGATTTCAAAGTTGGTCCCACAGTGAAAGTTGTTCAGTTTGCTTGTCTGAACGAGCACACAACATTTTTTTGGTAATTAAAAAATGAACTGGTATAAGTTGAGCGTCGGTGGCGCTGTGGAGTCGGCACTTGCCTTCCAATCGGGAGGTCGGGGTTCGAGCCCGCCATGTACCAATGTGTTTCTCGTTTCGAATGTCATATGTACATTTGTCCGATGCTCCTACGGTGAAGGAAAACATCGTGAGGCAGCCTGCATACATCTGAGAAGAGATTCAATGGTGTATGTGAAGTCGACCAATCCGCACTGGGCCAGCGTGGTTGACTAAGGCCTGATCACCCTAACATAGGCTAGGCTCGAGCTCGGTGGGGACGTTTATGAGCTGTGATGATGATGATGAAGTGAAGCTTACCTAACACCGTGCTAAACGCCCACGCCAGCTCTATGAAGCCCCTCATCCTCTCGTGGGGCGAGTCCCTGAGCGCCCTCGCCGGCCCCCCGGGCACCTCCATCTTGCTGACGGCGTCGATGTTCGGCAGCAGGTACGTTGAGATCATCAGCGCGAATATGTGCACCGCCACCAGCACCGTGGTGCACACTGCGAACATCACGAACAGCCACTCGGGCACGTTCGTCGGCTCGTTGATTTGTAGCTCCACCATCGCCACCATTGCGAAGCCTGGTGAGTGAGGGAGGACGTGTGACGTAGTATTATTTTATTATTTATTATTATTGCATAAGTCTTACACAGGTTAACTTAAGTACTAAATTGCCACACTAGGCCAAGCCTGTATTATCGTGGGAAGTAGTACCTAATTAAAAGAATTATGTATATTTATGTTCTTAAGCTGTCAATTAGGAAGAAGTGTATTCGGGAACAAACATATTTATCTATATTTATCTACATTAAGTATACGTTTAATGATATCTTCCGAGTCGTTAAATGTCCAAGTTAACAAAGATAAGGTCAATTTAATTTTAGCTTCGCGACAACTCAAATCTGAAATTTTACATATTATTACAGCGTTTAATTTATTGTAAATAAAGGGTTTCATATAACAACTAAAGCGTAAAGTATGAGTTAAGTTAGCGTAATAAAGTCTAAATGATTACCTACAGACAAAATATGATTCAGTATTAAATGTGGCTCGGAACCATTCACATCTTTTGTTTACTAGACACGCCCTCACAGACGCCTTGTTTAGTTTTTTTCTAGCTGACCCGGCCACAACATGCTGTGGCCCAGAGTTATAGTACCGACGTTAGATCAATGTTATACTAAACTACCTAATATAGTCAAATTAAAACATTAAGTACACCCCGGAGTGGCTCATGTTGGTCATATCAAGGATGATATAAAGAAAGGATTGTCAATGTCTAACATTTCTAAAATTAGTTATAACCACGAGCAATAGATGGAGCGAGCTGTATCAAATCCAAAATTTGTCGATATTTCTAAAAGCAACAAAGCACACACGCTCCTAGGGTGCACAGCAGTGATTACATAGATTTATGTAGTTATACAAGAGCACGATAGATGGCGCTATATACATTTTTGACACTTTCTGCCAGACATTCCCTCTCATTCGAGAACAAGGTAATTGATAACGTTCGAGAAGCAAAGTGGAGTAATTTTCGCCTGACAGGAGTGAATTTCTCGTGGACCCCAGAAAGCGCATTGACCAGCATGAGCCACATTCAATTACATGTAACTTAGGATATAAGAAACCAAAAAACCAATTCTCAAACACTGTAAACACACAGAAACAAATAATAAAAACAAAAAAGAACATATTGTAGGTATACGAAATATTCAAGAAATTCTGTTATGTCATAAATATAATAAACATTATATGACGGGGAAAGGGATTAGAATGTAGCTTATAGAAACCGAAACACAACGCCATCTACTGGATGGTTAACTGTTGTTTGGATAAATTAACCTTACTCACAGCGCCATCTGTTAGAATCTTATGGAACTTACAAATTATTTAATAGAGAGATAAAATTTATCCTATCTCATAAGTAGGACCAAATTACATAAAGCAAGCCAAATTTCAGCAAAATCGGTTCAGTACTTTCGGAAGTTATCCCGGACAAACATCGTGACGAGAGATTTATATATTTACCTATATAGATTATTGTAAGCCTTGAATTATTTTGAAACTAAAATTCTACAAGCAAAATAACTTAAAAAGAACGCTACGTTAAACAGAAAACCGCACCTAACTCCTCTGAGGAGACAGGAAGTGTACCTACCAGTAAGAGTAAGGCGTTATTTTTGCGCGAGTAAAGGCCAGCCTTTTGGTCACTTACGGCCAGTTGTATAAATCTGCTTATAGCTTAGGACGATCCTCACCTTAGTAGTATGCTGTCACTTAAATCCTAATTAGTATGCTGTTTTAAATAAAAAGTATGTGATAGCATGCTACTAACATGCTACTTAAGATTGTCCTTAACTAAGACAAGGTTGGTGTAATAAGCCATTAATTTCTCATAATTTCCCTGGACCTCACACACCCAAGGTTTCAACCCCAAATGACTCTACTATGTAGTCGCTACAAATGACTATTTGCGTCATTTGAGTGACTCTGCGGATAAAGACCCCGAAATCAAAGGAGTACCATGAATATGAGAAGGTGAAAGGGTATCGACGCAGGTGGAAAATTGTGTCTTCAATTAGATTTTCTGCGATAAGGACACCTCTTCGAGGCGGATGTGCAGTTACTCGTACTAAGCTTTAGGAATTAATATCCTATAGCCAAAGCCTCAGTGTGCCTAACTAAACGAATCGAACACTACTGGAATGTCAGACCTCAGAGGCTTTATCATTTAAGAAAAATGTAATGTTCTTGAATTTAAGTAGGTTTGTTAAGTTTAGTTAGGGCGAGCTTCATGATATATGTAAACTTTAACAAATAGTCAAGGCAAAACGGGACGTACTGCTGGCGATTTAATACAACAATCAAGATAATTTTAGCGCAACACAACATGTTACGGCTTAATAAGGACCACCTTGTTACATCTTGATTTACTAGTTTTTTTGAGACTCAATATTTTAACCCATTAAAGAGTTCTTTAAGTTACCGCATGATGTCGCTCTATGTCATCAAAATATTAGAGATTAAGCCGTGACCTCGCGTCGGGGTCACATTCGAATAAATCGCATTGCCTAAGTCAGCAATAGCATACAACTGGAATAACAATGTATGGGAATGAGTGAGGCCGGCTCAGTTTTTTGACCTGCTTGACAAAACGTTACCTGGAAACCTCGGGAAAACCCAAACAACACTATTGCTTGTCATATCACATAGGCAGCGTTATAATACATAACGTTACTCCAAAAAGAGAATGAGATCTTTTTAGATCTCTAATTTTCCTTAAAAAATTCTCCTATGAGCAATTTACACAATACGCCTTATGCACTGCACACGCCTAGTGTGCGAGGTCACTAAGCGGGAGTAGGTACTGTGGGCTAAAACGTTGATAAAGGGACGGAGCATAAGGAATTGCATAGGTATGGCTATTGGCTAACCTGAGAGGAGCTCGGAGGTGGTGGCGGTTGCTTTGAGCTTCGCGCGCGACATGTGCAGGCGCCGCCACGACAGCCCGTCGGATGACCCCGCGCCTTCCTCGTTCCACGCGGGCGCCGGCATCGCTAGGGCTACTTCGCTTACACTCTGTAAGTAAAAGCGCATAAAAGTCAAAGACAGTAAGAAAGAATGCGATACGTCCTTCGGCTATGTGCCCTAGTGTCATCTAAGGCAGCGTGGCGACCGCCCCCTCAGAATCAATTCAAATCGATCGACATTGAGATTGTGAATATGGGGCCGTCCATATATTACGTCTTCGATTTTTGCTGATTTTCAACCCCCCCCCCCCCCTACAATCATCTTATCGTCATTTCCTAATGAACCCCCCCCCCCTCTCAGAAAACTGACGTCATAACCAGTTTGACAAAATTAAAACATTTGCGGATTTGAGAAAAATGGGGTAACATTAAAACATTTTGTTATAGAATCATCTTTTATTATTTTGTACTTTGGCAATGTTCATTAATATTATAATATTATTCTTCCCTATTCTTTAGTTTTCTTTGGATAGCTCCCACGGAGTTTTCACCCATTCTTGCAAATCCTGGATCACGGGTAATATCTCCGTATCCTCCCCATATTCATTCATTTTGGCTCCATTCATCCATGTTGAAGTTTTCAACCCACTCAACGTAGAGTGCCTGTCCCGTTACACCGTCATGTAACTGTTGAAGGACTTCTATTCCTCGCCGTCCCAAGATTCGAGCACTACGACGAGGGGCCTCAGGACCTCCACTGTCCATTAGGTATTTTAGAAATTTTGGAGTAACTGGTATCACAAGAATGACGTCAATTTCGAAACGCCCCCCCCCCCCCCCCCTTCATGCATCATTTACCGTCATCCGCAGACCAACCTCCCCCCCCCCCCCCCCCCCCCCCCCCCCCCGATTAAGAATGACGTAATATATGGACGGCCCCTATCTGTACGCTTAAATTTCCACATTGGCGCCAAATTGCGCGCGTATTGCGCAGATATTGAGTGAATCATACTTACTTAGTGCTAGTTTTTTTTTAAGATACGGATCCAATTTATCTCTAAGTGTTGCTAAATAAGCGTATGAAAAATCACAATCTCAATTGGTTCAAGAGTAAGCCCACTGTTCGGCCGGCCGTTCAGGTATCCATGAGGATTCTACTCTCGCATGAGTAGAAAAAAAACTTACTACGACGGGGGCAGCTTTTTAAACAACTAAGTCAAACAAGCCTATTGACCGCCTAATCGTATGTGCTGACAGCCACATGTGATTCTGACAGGGGGGTTTCACTCCACAGTTTAGGTACGTTTGGCCGGTGCACCGGCCGGACCGGTGTATGGCTGAGGGTTGCCGCTCGGCTCGCAAGCTGGCCGCGTCGCACGTAGGCAATAATTTCGATTTTTCTCGGTAATTTTTGTAACGATAACTGCATATCGGTGAGTGGGAACCCTGCGCTCTTATCGCCAAATCGCTATCGGGTCACCGACGAGTAACGGAATTGGAACACTCGTGTCATGCAATAAACTTCAATTTCCCGTGCAGCCAGATAAAGGTCGTAAGAATAGGTAAATTTTCATACCTAAACTTGGCTTTTCTTCGAGGGTGATCCTTCTGGACTGTAGTACTATTATTTATTCTGTGATTCTAATAAGAAGTCATACTGATTCGGCTAAGCAGTGATATAATGTATACAATACAATATTGCAACCTCTATATCACAGATAATATAATACGCGTATATTTATACTATGCGTACAAACAAGGATCAATCTTTATAACCCTTACGACAGATATCTAGTCCTACGGTTGCCTGGAAGAAATCGCTCATGGCGATAGGGCCGCCCATTGTACGTTGTTAAAAATAGTTAGGTATATAGGTAACGTTACGTATACGTCAATGTTTAGTTATTTTAATTTGTGATATACAATAAAGAGTTTATCTATCTATCTAGTGACTAGATATATAGATAGATAAATCCAGGACTAGATTCTAGTCCTTAGGCGTACTTTTCGATGGGGGGAGTCCAGATTGAATACTTCAATTTGACTTCAATTTGGCTTGTGTAAGTATACGAATACAGAACCTGCGACCATTCGCCAGGAAGAGGCTTTACTTTTCTTCTATTTTTCTTCTTTTTTGGGACTTCTATTTTTTTCTTTAGTAAACTTTGTTCACGTGGAGGAAAACTTCACTCTATCTACGTGATTTTCTATTGGTGTCCGGACTGCCTACGCCAATGATCGACTCATCGAATCGCAGTACCGACCGAGTGATTTGAAGACTAACCTTGATAGATTGGTTGCACTGGCACGGTGACTGCAAGTAGCCGGGGCTCAGGAGCACCGTGGTGCCGGACCGGCTCGACATCATGCCGTTCGGGGTGGCGCATCCGTTGGGGCTGCCACCATTCTTCGGGCTCGCGTAGTCGAGGCTGTGCGGCGGCGTTATGGAGATCGTGGGGCTGTCGGTCACGTTGCTGATTTTGAATCTATAAGTAACACGATATAAAAACTTATTACCGACGGAAGTCATTGCATTGTAATAACACTGTAGGTGAGAGGTATTTCTAGGAACGAACATATTGCGTCGGGTATTAGTTGATAACTAAATAACATTTCACTGGATTCAGGATAAAAGGCTAGCCCTTACACTCACTAATTTAAACAGCACATCCTAATTCCTAACCTGTTCCACCCAGAAACCTTTTATGTAATATCCAAATGTCGTTTATAAGCAAAATCGAGCTTTATATATATATATATATAAAAAATAAAGATAAGTTACACATTCTGAATCACGACGATTGAAGAAAACGCCAAAGAAAAAACTAAGCGGAATACTTGGACAGCGCCACCGCGTAAAGAAAGAATAGGAGCTTTAATTAAGACGAGATTCTCAGATCATTATACTATCATTAAACATAAACACTCACAAAACAAGTTTGTTACGATTGATAAATGTTTTTATGTTTTAATCTAAAAGTATCACAAAATTGAAAAACTAGGCGTAAATAAGTACTTGGACAGCGCCACCGCGCAAAGAATAGGAGCTTCAATCAAGGCGAGATTCTCAAATTATTGTAGGTACTATCACTAAACATAAACACTCACAAAACAATTTTGTCACAATATTGATAAATGTATTTATATTTTAATCACAAAGTAAAAGCATCACAAAATTACCATATATTAATATTTCTATGTTTTTAACGCATTACGATCGACCACTCACATGACAAAATAGAATATAACTACCTTGCATCAAGAGATTCTGTCTAGCCAAATAGTTTGATCAACAATCTAGTTAGACTGATTAACACAGCAATGAGGAATGCAATTAACTGTGGCGTTTTCATCTACCCATCCAACTGGTTACAAGGTCTACCTACATTATTTATCGATTAGTGGAAAAAAATTGTCCTATATTTTCTTGACTGTCGTTGTGAATTATTTTCGTTAACTTGAATTGGTTACATTGGCCTACATTTTTATATATAGTGTTTCTTTACCGTTGTTTACCTAAAATTAGATCGATATTTTTCACAGCTTTTATTTTTCACAGTCGGGACGTTTCCGGTTTTAATTCATCACACATTTGTAGCCGAAGGTAGAATTAAGATGGAAACGGAGAGCATACGAAGATGCTTGCTTATTGCGATAAACATTGAAGTTACATATAAGTACGTCAATGATTGAAGTCATGACGTGACATTAAAATTTATAAGATGTAGTGTAGGCTGTATTTTTCGAACATCTATGTGATGATATGGCTTGTAAAATGCAAATAGTTTCTCGAAAATCTATCGATTTGAATTATTGATTGAATCCATTAATTCGATAGGTACCTATTCATTTAACACGTTTATTTACCCGATATCAATGTCGATGAAGTATTCACAGATGGACTTGTCACAGTCATTATGTCGGTTAGACAACAAACGTAGACGATTATTTGATGACAAAAAACTTTGCTGCTTGTGAAAATCAATTACGAATGACGAGCGCAGGCAATGGACTTTAAAATCAGACATGACATGATAAATTGTTGATAGCGGACGTGTGAATTGCTATGAGTCTTCTATGAATGTGTTCGTGAGTTCATATCAATTTGTCAGTGCAAGCACCCGCTAACAATGTTTCAATGTAAATATTAAGAGAAGTACATACAATCATTATAGATTAGAAAGTACCGCCATCTCACAAAAGAGCACCAAAAATGTCATCTTGCGTTCCTACCCCCAAAACGCAGTGAAAGCGAGATAGCGATATACGCTGCAACTCAGAAGAATAACGAAAGTATTGTTCTGTTCTGAGCGCTGCAAGACCGGTGTCTGTTTCAGTCGCAATAGGAGCTGTACTGTACCACAGAATAGATAATAGTACTACTAACGTACTGTACGCTTGATTCACCCATCATTTTAGTCAAGAAACATTCACTGAGAGGGCGATGAGATAAGAATTCATTTTATCAAGTAAGTTTTGAAAAAAAAAATTATATGGCTAACTGTCAAGAGGGAAAGGAAGCACAGGTACCTTTATTGAACAGAGGTACCCAAAAACAGATCGGTCTCGCGCTACGCACGTGGAAGGCCTATATTAAGGCGGGGAAAAATGTCATGATACCGAGTGTTTGACCCAAACAAAAGCAGGACAAGCTAACCAAAACCATTTAATATATTTTATGTAAATACATTAAATAAACCACGCATGTATTTTACATGCGTCTTGTTTTAAAATAAGTTCAAAGATATTTCAGCCGTTAATAACAAAATGTTTGTAAACACAGGTCATATAGTCAGGCTAAAAATATCATATTTGGCTTGTTTTTCTGAAACCATTCTGAAACACATACTAAAGGTTATTTAAGGTTAATGAGTTGGAATGGAATGTACACATGCAATAAATAATAATAAAAAAGACTATATTTTAAATTTTATAATAATTTATGTAAAGTAGAATAACAGAAATCAATAATATGTAAGGTATATAATGTAATAAGAATGTAATACGTATGTGTGCAGGTCTGTAAGTATGGGTATTGTACATATACACGGTGTTTCATAATAACCAATAAATATTTTATCGTTATCTAAAACTAATTAATTAATTGTGTTTACCCGTAATGTCATTCAACCCAAAACTTTCATGTAAATCATAGACATGATGATGATACTATGATATACATGAACATTTTGGGTTGAATAACATTACGGGAAAAACTATTTAAAAATTAGTTTTAGATAACGATTAAATATTTATTGGTTATTATGAAACACTGTGTATATCTATAATATATATGTCTATAAATAATCTATATGCGTGTATATGTGTGCGTAAATTATATATATAGACACGTAGAATAGTCATATTTTAGGTGATGCGCAACTCACCCTAGATATAGAGTAGAGTAGTCGGACATAATTAACTAACAAATAGATCAAAAAGAAACTACAGTATAATAAGGGCACGGGAATCGTGATAAGGGCACGGACCACGAGTCTCTGATGATATAATTAATAATAATAATAATAAAAAAGGTTAAGGAGTTAAGTTATTCGCATTTGACGTGTTTGTTTTTTACGCAGGTTGGCGTGGCTCCTAGTTAAGTTGGCGAGGCGCTTATCACTTTCGTTGGCGTATCTAGAGTTTTTTTCTGGGGTGGGCCGGGCCCTTGATTTTTGTTTGAAGTTATCACTGTTTGACATCTATCATAGAATTTTGAAACGGCAGCCTAAAATATTGCGATGGAACAGCTGATTTTATTTGCGATTTCAAAGTTGGCATTCCCGCCCGCCCGAGCCATTCCCGCAATCTAAGTACAGGTAAGTACAGGTTGGCCCAAAAAAACGTTGACAAAGATTTTTTGGAATAATTTTTAATACATTAAAGTTTATTACAAAATGAAGTTTAAAATAAGAATGTCAGTCATAAAACTATAAAAAACACTAAGTATCTTCAAAATATCCTCCTTTGGCTTTGATACACAGACGTAAACGTTTGCTAAAATTATCCACAATATGCCGCAGCTCCTCCAAGGTTATTTTTGCTCACTCATTCGTAAGGGTTGCTTTCAGAGCGTAAACACCTTGTATGTTTAGTGGCACAGGCCCTAGTCTCTAAAATTGACCACAAACTACAATCCATTGGATTTAAATCAGGTGAATAGGGTGGCCACTCTTTTGAGCTTATGAATCCAGGAAAATTGTCTTTGCACCACTGCTGCACACTAAGGGCCTTGTGAGATGGAGCAGAGTCCTGCTGGAATATCCAATGTTGGTTACCATAATGTTGCTGACTCCAGGGAAGAACTACGGCTTCAAGAATGTTTCTTTTATAGATTTCCTGATTTATTTTGACACCTTTTTCTATAAATATAAGGGGAGTTTTACCAGTAGAGCAAATACCACCCCAAACCATCACTGAATCCAGTTTTTGGCGGTAAGGAATGACTGCGGCCTCTCCAGGGCGTCTAGAAGAATATATTCTGTCATTTTGATGATTATAAGCCTGTTTGATGCAAAAAAAGTTTTTCATCTGAAAAAAGGATGTTTTCCCATTTTTCAGTAGCGGCGCGCTTCCTAATCGAACGACATCTTTGAAGACGAACTTTTTTATCTTTATCTCCAAGAAGTTGTGCTTTACGCAGTTTGTACGCTTTTAATTTGAGGTCATCAACGACAATACGTTGTACGTTGTACCGTCGAACGACTCAAACCTAGTTCCCGAGCCAGTTTTCGCATTTTGGTCCGTGGATTGCGACTAAGCCGTTTCTTGATAATGTTGCGGAGCCTGGGAGTCCTAACAGTCCTATTTCTTCCTCTTCCTGGGCGGTCTGCATCATGCCCGAGCTCATTAAACCGCTTAATAGTCTTTGACACTAGTTGATGGCTAACACTAAGGAATCGAACAATCTCACACTGTCGTTTTCAGTCTTCATGTAAGGAAATTATTGACTTGCGTTGCGAAGACATGGCAAATAGCAATAATAATTAAATATTTTTAAATAAAAGATCCACTGCAAAACGTTACTAACATGTAAGAAAACATAAGAAAAAACAAAAGAACGTCATGCCGTGTTCCATTTAAAAAAAAAACCTTTTAAATTTGTCAACGTTATTTTGGGCCACGGTGTATATAAAAGGAGATGACCATCTATAGACGCACGCACAGCCGTAACCGCTAATGGTAGAAATGTGAAATTTGGACAGTTGTTTTAATTCAAAATGCGGACGCACACTAAGAAGGGATTTTTAAAAAAATTAACCCTAATGCGATGAAATGGGGGTTGCAAGTTTGTATGGAAAAATCTTTAAATTAGCAACGATTTTGATAAAACTTGAGATTCATGCTCTTAAAAATATTTCATTGAACACGTGTTTCATGGTTTATTGGAATTCACCCCCTTAGGGTGCAAAATAGGGGTTGAAAGTTTCCATGGAAAATATTTAAAATCTGCTCCAATTTCTACGAAATTTATTATCCGGCTTGAATAGGCTACAAAATTATTTTTCCTACGGGAAAATACAAATTCCCACGGGAAAACAATAATAACGCGGGCGAAGCCGCGAGCGGAAAGCTAGTCGTATATAGGATTGCGGGAATGCCTTTATGTCAGTAGTACAGTAAGCTCCTTATCAAGCTATACTGTTTGACCTTTGGACCGTTCTTATGTCGCTCGTAATAGTGGCGGTTTTCATAGTTTAAATGCATAGCTTGAATGGGAGCTAACTGTAGCATTGACTAGTGCCATTGGTATCAAGTGATACAACTTTGTATCCTTAGTATACCATCAATGGTACTAACTCTCTAGATTAGAATCAGTAGTACCATCGTTAATATCGGTATATCCACATGAATATTGTATGACTAGTGGGCTTTGGAAGTGTCCACTGTTTTAGGACCTACGTGAAATTGTGATGGACGGGATACACCGCGAGGTTTGGTATGCTCGGTCAGCAGAGTGGTCATACCAAAAAAGTGGTTTGCCACTCTAAGGTTGAAGTTCAGTTTCATATCATCATAGTTGAGGCCCTTTGCAATAACATATTATACTGACAGCTACCAACCTCAGGGATGTTTTGTTTATAGGTACGTAGTTTTGTCAAACTGGGACACCACTTTTTGGCTGACCGTAGAGGCGGAGCAGGTCGGGAAAGAGAAGCATCTGATGAAATGAAGGACTCGTACCTACCGAAGCAATGTTAGGTAGGTATTTGAAGGAAATAATTGTCCATCCTTAGTTTTCTTATTAGAAGTTTTCAAATACGTTTTGTGATAATATATGATGATAATGATACGGTAGGTACGCGTAGCAAATGCTGCAATAAATTATGCTGCATTTTTTTCAATTTGACATAGCTCACTGGCAGTTCAACCTAAACACTTTTGATTACCTAATTTGAACCTAAAGATGTAGGGTATAAGAACGAGACGCGAAAAATCTACGAACTGATGAATTTATACAGCTGCACAGGTTTTTAGTTGTTATGTACTTATTTGGATTGCGCCTTTTGCTGTAAAGAGGTATCAGGTGATTAATAGCTGCGGTGAGCAGGGGAATATCCCAATTTGGGAAGTACTCTATATGTACCCCCACTTTATAAAAGACGGCAACCACAGAATAAGATCAGCAACACAACTGGGAGTTTATTGTCTAAGAAAAAAATCTATCACGATAGCCTTTAAAATTTGTCGGCCATTGCACCGTCAACAGAAGACTCTGCGCCGCCGACTGCCATTTGTATAGCAGTGATAGTTGTACTGTGTTTGTCAAACAGTGATAGTTGTACTGTGTTTGTCAAAATTGTAAGCGATCGCGAGTTACACAATGAAGGGGCAGACGTAGTGTTCGCGCCTAATTTATGGTCACCGGATTTGTAAGAGTTCAGCGATGAACCACCCCATGTTGCAGTATGGTACAATGTACGATGTTGCAGTATGGTATGGTATGTAGTTGTTACGGTAAGGTATAATTTGATTCTGCAGATTTTGCGGTAATAGTACCATTAATGATACTATGGCAAAATATAATTTGCGGTAGTGCCGGTAGTACCATTGATGGCAAATATTTTTTTTTCCATAGTACCATTAATGGTACCATCTTTATACCACGGTAAAGAAACGGCATGTTTCACTGCCAATTACTAATTTATTTCCTTTCTTACTACTGCAGTTGTAAATTATAAGAAACGCTGTAGTGAAATGATTTTACAATGTATTTCAATTTTAACAGCTTATGACATCATAGCTCGCGGAGTATTCTTGTGGTGGATCCAGCTCCAGGATTTCGTTTTGGGTATGATGTATTGAGCCACATACATCCGCAGGAACCATCCTTAGCCGGATTCACAAATGATTCTTATGAATTATATGTTCACCTATACCATTGATGGTGCAGTGAAGTTTGGGGGAAGCTGCTGGATGCGAGCAGTAACACTGTTTGTTTCGGAGATTCTTTGGAGATTGTGTGCAGTTTACGGTTAAGAGCCCACCATCCGCGCGAGCCCGAGCTAGTTTAGGTAAATTTCTCTAGTCTCTGTTTGTGTGCGTCGCTCACGCACACAAGCGAACTCGGTCGCGCAATCGGTACGGCCGCCTAGCAAAATATCGTAGATGTTAATTTTGAATTTAATAGGTGTTTATTATTTACTGTGACGGTATTTTTACCGTCACATGATAATGTGCACAGGCACTTCAATTGTGTACAATACTACACGTACTGTCAATTCTTCAACACATGTTGTTACTCTGTAAACAGTGTTGAACGTTGTCTTACAATAGACGTGATCAAACACACGTTAATACACTTCGGCCTTAACCTAAAATGGTCGATTTATACACCTGTCTGTCGCAGTGCGCAAGCAATTTAAATACAAAAGTCTTACTTCGGATGGCTGTCATAGCTCGGCGGCTTGCCAAAGATCGGGTAGGGGTCTGATAGGCCCAGGCTCTTCGGACGCGCGTCAGCCTTGTGCCTGCCACGATACGCCCGCTCATAGATGTGGTCCGACGTGTGGTGCCTGAAACGATATGAGATGAGTGCCGGCTAGGGTTGTCTGCTTTGAAAATAAATCGTTGTTTATATTCGATATCCTATTTATATTCGAGTACTACCCCTAGTATGAGTTTCTTCAAAACCGATCGAGTGACCGTCGTTGAGTAAACGATAACGTTTATCGTCATCCAGTTAATTGGTAGTATGAGATTACAATTCGATCGCGCGTCTTCTTAACCATATCGAGCTCACGATCACTCGGATCACTCAATTCGACGAACTATCTTCTATTTCTTTCATTTATCTATACTAATATTATAAAGAGGAAATATTTGTATTTTTGTATCTTTGTTTAAATAGGCTGCGAACTGGACCGATTTGAAAAATTCATTAGAATACTACATTAACCCTGGTCCCTGAGTACATAGGCTATAGCACTTTTTCCTATTGGAAAATGTAGAATTCCCACAGGAAAAGGCTCCGAAATTACTTACTGGACCGATTTGAAAATTCTTTCACATTTAGAATCCAACATTATCCCTGATGAACGTAGGCTATCCTACGAGAAAATATAAAATTCCCACGGGATTGACCAATCGGCGCGCATATTGCCCTTCAACTGTTTTATGAAGTGATAATGTGGCGTTCTGATTGGTCGAACGCAACCGCTTAGTTTCGGTTTAGTGCTCATTAGCGGTATTGGCTTTCTGGCGTGGCTCGCTTCCACCTTTGGCCTTGTCGTTTCTTACCATCCTGGTTATTGTCTAAGAAAAAATCTATCGCGATCGCTTACAATAATTTGACAGTCGCCGTCCGTCCATTACTCCTTTATAAAAGGAAGTCGGCACAGAATCTTATGTTCACGGCGCAAAGACAGTCGAATTATAAGCGATCGTGATAGATTTTTTCTTCGACAATAACCCACTTGGAACTTTCCTGTCGTATTAAAAAAATACCTTTGCAGGGAACGTGGCTTGCCTCGGCCGCCCGGAGGAGTTTGCGTGCATTGGTCAACGCGGCTTGCCTCTTCCACGCTCGTCACGAAGCTAGCCTCTGATATCTGAGGAAAGTCGTTTTCCAATTAAAAGATACCTAATATATTTAAACGTAATCTACACGTGGATAAGATATACCACAATGTTGATACAAGACCCAAGATATACCTCTATGTTTATGACAACACCTTTACCGTTAAAGCTTTTAGACTTTGGAATTCCTTACCTGCAGGCCTATTCGCTAACTACCGTTGGTAACTAGAACTGTCATTTTTTAAAGACACTTTATATCCATTACTGGTTTAGTGATCTTATGTGTTACGGTAGCGTTCATGATAGCAGTAATGTTTGTTAGGTTCCTTTCAAAAATGACAGTTCTAGTTAGCAACCGAAGTTAGAGAATAGGCCTGCAGAGACCATAAGGCGTGCACCATCTAATTCTTTTAAGCGAACAATAAAAGCACATTTTCTGCAGCTAGAATTTTAGTTTTTTCCTTTCGTTAGTACTATAGGTATGTAGCGTGTGTATTTTATGTATTTTGTAGGCTTATTTACTTATTAGCTGTGCCCGCGAACTACGTCTCGCAATCAAAACGCTTAGCACAGTGCTTAGATTTTTCCTCCATTCAACTTTTCGAAATTAGGAGATTTTTCGTAGGTTCGTAATACTCTAGGTACTCTTCAGGGCCTTTCATTTAATACCCATATTGCTGGGTGCGAAAAGGAACTTTTATCCGCCTTTTTTGAGAGGCGGCCATGTTGAAGTTACGTCAATGTTGCTACGTTCTTAGTGCTCTACTGATCAAGGCCGTTCATTTGATACCCATATTGCTGGGTTTGGAAACGAACTTTTATCCACTTGAGCGGCGTCCATATTGAATTTGGGTCATAATTAAATAGCAATAAATTTTGGGGGTTCTCCATACATAGAACTGAAACCCAAAAATTTTTTTTTCATCAAACCCATACGTGTGGGGATGGATAGGTCTTCAAACAGTATATCGAGGTTTCTAATATCATTTTTTTGTAAACCGAATAGTTTGCGCGAGAGACACTTCCAAAGTGGTAAAATGTGTGTCCCCCTCCCTGTAACTTCTAAAATAAGCGAATGATAAAACTAAAACAAATATATGATGTCCATTACCATGTAAACTTCCACCGAAAATTGGTTTGAACGAGATTTTGTAAGTAGTTTTTTTCATGGGCGAGTCCGACTCGCACTTGGCCGGTTTTTTCTATTTTTGTGTGAAAATCTTAATGCGGTTCACAGAATACATCTACTTACCAAGTTTCAACAGTGTAGTAGTTCTTATAGTTTCGGAGAAAAGTAGCTGTGACATACGGACGGACAGACAGACAGTCATGACGAATCTATAAGGGTTCCGTTTTTTTCCATTTGGCTACGGAACCCTAAAAACTGTGATGTTGTATGTATTCTAAAATTATTTAAGATATTTTGGTGTTTTTAAGTCCGTTTTATTTTTTTGTAAAAAAAATTTACTACAATAATGCCTACATTTGCGAGCATGTTTGAAAATAGTACATTACTGCCGCGGTCTATAATGACTACTTTGCTGGTCGCGCTGATGATGGCCGACAGCGCAGCTCCAGGCCGACACAGCGCGGTCAGCGTGCAGCACTTGATGGACGGGCTGAGATAAAGGCCGAGACCGTAGGTCGAGGCCTTTACAGTGAGGACAGCAAGGGCTGCAATGATGGCCAAGCTGGAAGGCCTAGAGCGTAGCTAGGCTAGCTTGAGGCAATCATAGCGTGACCAGCGAAGCAGTCCTTGTGGGCCAAGGCTTGTATAGTGCTTTACTCAAAAATGCAAGTACCTAATCTAAATAAAACCAGCAAGTATTTAAATAAAAAATACATTAATTAACTAGAAATTTAATTAAAATGACAATTATGAAAAGTTAACGGCAAGGTCGACTTTGCTCAAACAAGGTTTTCAAAATAATGACCACATCACATGCATTTTTGAGTAAAATCACATTACATCAATGTCAATCGATCGGAATTAGTTTCTATAGTTAAAAAGGTACAAACATTTTTTAAAGGAAATGGTATCCGTGATTGGTTTAACGTGTTGAAGTTATTTTTTTGTTTCATTTTTTGTAAGTAGATACAAATTTCCGGTAATGCAAGCGATGTTTTTTTATAAGTTGATAAATGATAATAAGGAATAGGCAATTGTCATGTTTTTCGTTGTTTTTAAATTAATATCTGCGCATTAATCACAAATAAATGACGCTGAGTTGAGCTGACATTAAATTTAGAAATTAGACCCCACGATTATACATATATTTAAATTGCATTAAGATATTGAGTTCGAAAATACCACTTCGCATGGAGATTGTTTTATTAAAAACTTATTTATAAAAGGCAATTAACACATTCTGCTCTGTTTCCTATCTACATATTATTATCATGTTATATTATATTGTGAAAACTATAGAGACCTACTTAAGACGCAATATTTACTTTCTCGATAGTTGATTGTAATCATTGTATTTACCATTACATGTATTTACACGAGAATTAATGTTGACAGCATGTGCTATCAACGTGACAACCAGATGACAGTTTAATATAAAAATGAACGGTCGACTCGGCGCCCGCTTTAATTTTTCCATTGCTTTGAACAACAGCACAGACGGTAGTTTTAATTGCTGTTAATTAAAAATATTAATCTTCTCCCCTTTTAAAACCAGACAGCCGACTAGGTAACTAGAAAATTTTAAAAATTCATGTGCGCCACAAAAAATCGAGCAGCACTTTGATACATCATCATCATCATCATCATCATCACAGCTCATATACGTCCCCAGGTTCGAGCCTACCCTATGTTAGGGTGATTAGGCCTTAGTCAACCACGCTGGCCCAGTGCGGATTGGTCGAATTCACACACACCATTGAATTTCTTCGCAGATGTATGCAGGTTGCCTCACGATGTTTTCCTTCACCGTAGGAGCGTCAGACAAATGTACATATGAAATTCTAAACGAAAAACACATTGGTACATGGCGAGTCTCGAACCCCGACCTCCCGATTGGAAGGCAAGTGCCGAGTCCACAGCGCCACCGACGCACTGACGTCACCAACGACTTTGATACAAATACCTCTTAGATCTAGATGCTCTACCACAGAATATCTGAATGTGTGCTTGGCAATTTTTTCTAAGGCGTTCTGTACTATCTTACCTACTGGAAATGTATGATAATAGCATACACCTATTCATCAAGTTATACATAATATACCTTCCCACAACTTCCACGTTAAAGACTTATAACTTGTTACAGTTTGACATGTCAATTAAACGCTTAGTACCGGCACGAATGGTGCAACGTAATATCTCATTTCGCGGACAATGTCAATGGCGAAGTAATCGTCGCTAAACCGCATGCAATCAGCACAAAATTACTGCTTCGCATCTGTTTCCCACAGCCGACAATGTCATGGCTCGTTTGAGAGCTCGGATGTTTTATTCGACAGTTCGTTTCCTTAAAACTTGTGAATTTTTTTTACTATACTTAAGTGAGTATTTATTTATCGAGGGCTTAGGAATCAAAAGCCTTTTTAACCAGAGATTTAATTTAAATCTCTGTTTTTAACCACTTCACAAGAAGAAGTTCTGTAGACCGATTTTCAAAATTCTTTTTGTATTCGATAGAGTATACTCCAAGGGTAGTCCCATGGTCACCAAAGTCAGGATCTGATGATGGGATCCCATGAAAATCAAGGAATACCCTTAAATTTTAAGGTGTGTCCAACGTGTTTTGTGTTTATGTTACGCGATTACTCCGCCAATTGTAGAACGATTTTCAATAGTACATTGTTACCCTAGGGATGAAAGTAACTTATTTAGTCCTGAGACGGGGTTTGGCGCCCGAGCGTAGAGAGGGCGCCTATAGTTCGAGGGACTAAATAAGTCTTTAACCCGAGGTAAACACTGTGCTTTTCATTACGAATACAAGGAAAGTAGAAATATAAACATGAATCAGCTAAAGAACATATATGAGTGAATTTTATTTTAAAAATCAATAACTTCTGCTTTTGCCTCTTCTCTTATGTATGAAATCTCTGCTATACGCGGCGGAAGAATAAACAAACTCGAAAAACAAATGAAGATCGGATTGCTTATTTTGTTTTTTTTTTTCTGTAGCCGGCCAGCTATTCAGCCATTATTTTTCATTTTCATCAAAGAAAAAATGGTAAATATTTTGTCCAAATCTATGTTATTTTAAAGAAATAGTTGAAAGTAAATTATAATAAAGTCATTTAAAAATATATTCTTTTAATACTTTACGTTGTTATTTCAATTTTACACCGTACTGTAATTGAGTGGCTGTATAGAACGTCGGAACGTGGAAATAGAACTAGTTTCTTTTTTAAAATTTGACAGCAGTTGTCCGTTGAAAGTGATTCTCCCTAGGGCTGAAAAGTATTACTTTCAACCCGCTCCACAGGCAACTTCAGAACTACTTTCAGAGTATGAGTAATGAAAAATTATTTTTCTATTCGATAGACTATACTCCTGGGGTGGTCTTAAGGTCACCAAAGTCAGGATCTGATGATAGGATCCCATGAAAATCGAGGGAAACGCTAATTTAGGTTTTTAAAATTAGGGTTTATGTCACTAAAAAGATTTCCTTCATTAAAAAGTTAAAAATAAAAAATTATTAAGTACAAAAAATAAAACCGACTTCAAAAACACTGAAAAGTAAAAAATAATATAAGAATAGGTACAGACAACATCACACTTCTCTATATTGAAGTCGGTGACAAATTTTAAGACTTTCTAGGCGATCATCGTTTGTTACCGACTTCAATATAGAAGTGTGATGATGTCTGTATAGTCCTATTCTTATATTATTTTTAACTTTCTAGTGTTTTGAAGTCGGTTTTTATTTTTTGTAAAATATTTTTTTCAAAGTCGGTTAAAAAGAAGACACGAAGTTTGTAATTCTTGGCTCATGCATTACTTTATCAGCCTAGGCCAGGAAAGTAAGTATGAAAAATTAATTCCCGGCCACTGCTCAAATGTTTTTTGAATTAAAAAACATATACTTATAACTTCAATTTATGTAACTTGTCATACAGCCAATTGCTACTACATTATAATAAATGTACTCTTCGAACATATAATGTATATGACAATAATTTTATTAAAATGTTGGTATAAAATCACACGAAAATATGCTTAATTTTCGTTGCGAGAGAAAAAACCCATAATCTACAGTATTACATTTTTTGTGTAAAATATGACTGGGCTGTATCTTATATAATGTATTTGCGTACAATATATCAAACATTACGTTTAATATTAATTGATTGCTTTATTCCTTCTTTTATTCATATTATACTCATTTCTTTCCTGTATTACGTCTTTCATTATATTTCCTCACAATTATTGAGAAAAGCACCTCAAGAGTAAGTCTACTGACAAATGGATGAGTGAGGGGAAAAACAAAAACTATAACAGATAGAGAAATTTAAAAGCCAAGAAAAATTTTTAAACATTAGGTTCAACAGAACCGGTTAGGTTTAGGTTAGGGAATCGAACCCTGTGAAATTTCAAAAAAAAATAGTACATTGTTACTCTAGGGGTGAAGATAGCTTATCTAATCCCGAGACGGGAATTGGCTCCCGAGGTGGGCGCCAATAGTTCGAGGAACTAAATAGGTCTTTAACCCGAGGTAAATACTGTGCTTTTCATTACGAATACAAGGAAAGTAAAAATAAAAACATGAATTAGCTAAAGAAAAAATTAGTAATTTCATTTTACATGAATTAACAACTTCTGGTTTAGCCACTCTCTTATGAAATCAGGCGTTAAATCCATAATACGTGAATCAGATGAACTCATTGTGAGGAAATGTAAACAAAACTCTACAACTCGAAAAAACAAATGAAGATCGGATTGCCGCTGTCCCGCCTATTTTGATTTTTTTGTGACCGGCCGGTTTCATCATTGAAAAAATGTGTAAATATTTTGCTCTAAACTATGTTATTTTAAAGAAATAGTTCTTTGAAAGTAAAATATAATAAAGTCATATAAAAAATATATTCTTTAATTAAAACTTAACTTTACGTTATTTCAATTTTACATCGCTCTTTAATTGAGTGGCTCTATAGAAAGTTAGAACATGGTTCAATAGAAATGTGAAAAAAGAACTAGTTTTTTATAATTTGACAGCTGTCAGTTAAAAACGATTCTCCCTAAGGTTGAAAAGTATTCGAAAGAAAGAATACGACATCTTTTTAGCTCTATTTTCTAGATTTTATTAAAAAAGAACAATTTTCACCCTTTTGCAAAAACTTTTTTAGTAAAAAGTTTGATATGATTAATTCTTTTCATTTTGTAGTTACAAAGAAGTTTTAGTTTAAATGTTTAATTGTGATCAAAAACAGTTGTGATATTAACTGTCGTAACGACAGACATGACTCATACAAAAATATGTATATGAGTTTCCTGAAGAGTTATGCATATGTTTTTATTATTAGCGTACTTTTTATAATAATCATTAGCAAGGATGTCGCCAGGAAAATGTATTAAAATTAACATTGACTTGCAAGGATTTCTTTTGTTCATCATTTTTACTCATATACCGACTTTTTTATTTTTAACCGACTTCAAAAAAGGAGGATGTTCTCAATTCGTATCGCGTATGTTTTTTTTGTGTGTATGTTAAGCGATTACGCCGCCAATTGTGGACTGATTTTCAAAATTCTTTTTGTATTCGATAGAGTATACTCCAAGGGTGGTCCCATGGTCACCAAAGTTTGGATCTGATGATGGGATCCCATGAAAATCGAGGAAAACCCTTAAATTGTAAGGTGTGTCCAACGTGTTTTGTGTGTATGTGTTACGCCATTACTCTGTCAATTATGGGTCGATTTTCAAAATTCTTTTTGTGTTCGATAGAGTATACTCCTGGGGTGTTCCCAAGGTCACCAAAGTCAGGAGCTTATGAAAATCAAGGGAAACGCTAACTTAATACCAGGTGAGCTTGTATTAAATTAGCGTTATATTTTCATTCACTAAAAAGTTAAAAATAAAAAATATTTTACAAAAAATAAAAACCGACTTCCAAAAACTCTGAAAGTTAAAAATAATATAAGAATAGATACAGACAACATCACACTTCTATATTGAAGTCGGTGACAAATTTTACCACTTTCTAGGAGATCATCGTTTGGCACCGACTTCAATATAAAAGTGTGATGTTGTCTGTACCTATTCTTATATTATTTTTAACTTTTCAGTGTTTTTGCAGTCGGTTTTTATTTTTTGTAAAATATTTTTTTTCTAAATGTTTACTATGTAGGTATATATACTTACTAAGTTAGTACTACTCAATAAAAAGTACTGAAAAGTCTAACTTTAATCCCATTCGCCAGATTGTGGTACCGTGAAAATGTCATATTTTCACTGATAATTAAATTTTTAGGTATTAATAAGTCTTGAGTTAATTGCAATACAGATGAGACTTGAGTTCATGAAAATATACTTGTTTACCATTACAAAAAAAATAATCTACATGTAACAGTCGCTTGTTTTAATCAAATGAAAAGCTAATTACGTACATGGTATAGTTGAAATAGGTACCTATGTTTGTATAAGTGTTCTGTATAATTTGCATAATGTTTATTTAAATATTTTAACTAGACGTCAACTTTGTCAGTGTTTATGTCAATGATACGATATTTATATTAAAACTAGCTGTGCCTGCAAACTACGTTTCGCACTAATAATTGTCAAAAAAAAAATCTGGAGCGAGGCACCTTCATCACTTAGGGGTATAAAAAAAACTACGACCTTTTCACAGACCTACCAAATATACACAGAAATTTTAATAAAAATGGGTCAAGCCGCTTTGGAGGGGTTCGATAACAAACACTATGACACGAGATTTTTATATAATTAGATGTTGTTTTGCTTTATATAGGTTTGCACATTTTGGATGACGAAGGAGTCGGGGGATGGGATGGAAAGTGTTTTTGTTATTAGGTGTGTGGGTGGGACTCAAGAACATCCACACCATTATATTTTTTTTTGGTTCTCAACTACTTACATACCTTAAAACTGAATATTAATTGTTCTACTTGGATCAGTTAAGCAAAATAAAAAAAATGAGTAAAATAATTATACAAACCTGAATCATCGTAATCCTACTAAAATCCGGCGAATCATTAGTTCAGCTTAATGAAAAAAAAATCCTTTCTGTGTTAAATCTTTTTCAGCTCAAAAAATTTCATTCCAAAAGCTTCAATAGACGTGTTTCATCTCATCACATCACCAAATAAACACATGATTCCGTAAAAAGAAACGAACACATATAAAAAAAAAAAATTGAGACATTTCCCGTGGCTGCATAGTGTGTACCGTAGTTTTCACACGAAAAAAGTCTTACAAGTCTTACTTTTACCGCTTCTAAAAGAAAAGCGTGAGAAACTAAAACGAAAAGTTGATTGACACGAAGCGAGAGGACGCCTCGCGCGGGAGGAAAGCGGAAAATGACTGAAGGCGAAAATTACAACCTCTTTATAAATAAGTATAAGCATAATTGAGATTAAATCTCAACAAGAAGGGTTATGTGGTATTTCCACTCGTGATCGAGACGCGCCTTACCAAGAATTTTGTGTGATTTACATTTAAGAAATGGATAAGTATCTACGTTCTTCTATATATACTTACGGATATCGGGCAGCACCATGCCCGATATCCGTATCAGACAGCGTGATGTGCGGGCGGAGCTCCAGTCGATCGATACTCGAAAAGCAAGTGGACCAGACGGCATTCCTGCGATTGTTCTTAAGAAGTGTGCAGCGGAGTTGACTCCGGTCCTTACGCGTCTATACCGTCTGTCGTTCTCTGCTGGTTGTGTGCCGAAATCTTGGAAAGAGGCCAATGTCCAGCCGGTTCCCAAAAAGGGAGATCGTTCTGATCCGGCTAACTATCGTCCTATAGCCGTCACTTCCATTTTGTGTAAAATCATGGAGAGGATCCTTAATACACAGCTGATCCGTTACCTGGAAGGTCACTCGTTACTTAATGACCGACAGTATGGGTTTCGTCCTAAACGGTCAACAGGTGACCTTCTAGCGTTCCTTTTGCACAAATGGGGTGAATCTATCGATAAGCGCGGCGAATCGGTGGCTATTAGTCTCGACATCGCCAAAGCTTTTGATAGAGTCTGGCACAAGGCTCTTCTTTCCAAGCTTCCGGCATACGGATTACCCGCGCAGTTCTGTACGTGGATTGCCAGCTTCCTCCACGAGCGTAGAATTCGCGTTGTCGTTGACGGCTGCGCTTCGCGGTTCGTGGCAGTGAACGCTGGAGTTCCGCAAGGCTCCGTTCTATCCCCCACATTGTTTCTTCTGCATATCAATGATATGCTTTCCTTGGGAGCTATACATTGCTATGCAGACGACAGTACAGTGCATGGGGGATATCACGGAGCCTCGGGGGCTGCTCGTGGTGATATTGGTAGGGAAAGGCAGAATCTTATCATTGAGCTCAACAGGACGCTGGACCTCGTCTCCGAATGGGGCTCCAACAATCTTGTTGAGTTCAATGCTAAGAAAACACAGGTGTGCGTGTTCTCGGCGAAAAGGTCGCCCTTCCTCCCCCTTCCTTCTCTTCAGGGCACAACCCTTCACACACAGAGCAACATCACCTTGCTCGGAATGAACATTCGCTGCGATCTGAACCCCAGAGACTACATCGAATCCGTTATAACTACTGCCTCACGGAAACTCGGTGTCCTGAACAAGGTGCGTAGGTATTTTGCGCCGGACCAACTATGCTTGTTGTATAAAACTCAGGTTAGGTCTTGCGTGGAATATTGCTCGCACCTTTGGGACGGCTCCGCTCAGTACCTCCTCGATGCTCTGGACAGATTGCAGCGTCGCGCTATTCGCATAATTGGCGATGTAGAGGCAACTAACACCCTCGAGCCTCTACAACTTCGTCGTGACATCGCCTCTCTTAGCGCCTTTTACCGAATGTTCCATGGGGAATGCTCTGAGGAGCTCTTTAACCTTATCCCTCCCTCTCCATTCCTTAACAGAAACACGCGTAAGGGCCTTCGGAGTCATCCGTACACTGTGTCCTCCTTTTCACACCGTACCAAGAAATTCCAAGATTCCTTCTTCTGTCGTTCATCCCACACTTGGAATTCTCTACCTGCGCACGTGTTTCCTCCATCCTACAACATGGGTTCCTTCAAAAGAGGCGTGAAAAAGCATCTTTTGGGCCGGCAAGGGGCGGGCAGGTAGGAGAGTGGATGTCGTCCCTACTCTATCTGTCAACTCATTTGGGCCTCTTTCACCGCTTAACATCAGGCGGGAGGAGGTCATTTGCCGGGCCATCCATAAAAAAAAAAAAAAAAAAAAAAAAAAACCTACATTCATTATATATTTTTTGTGTGTAACAAATTATTATTAGTTGATTAGAAAAACTAAATTTTCATTTCATCTTGGCAATATTTTTATTTTACCAAAACAATAACCGGGCCGGTGGGAAGCCGGCTTGTTTGCCAAAAATTGTAAATGTTGGTTCTACTGATGAAATTAATATTTTCTTGCGCATATTCTTCTTGTCAGCTAAAAGACGCCCCCGAATGGCAAAAAATTTCACTATCTAAAAGAGCTTTCTAAAAACTTATTATCCTATAGTGCATTGTTACCATAGGGGTGAAAGTAAACTTATTTAGTCCCGAGACGGGTTTTGGCACCAATAGTTCGAGGGACTAAATAAGTCTTTAACCCGAGGTAAACATTGTGCTTTTCATTACGAATACAAGGAAAGTAATAACATGAAATAGCTAAAGCAAAAATGAGTGTATTTTATTTTACACGAGCTCTGCCCGCGAACTGCGTTTCGCCATAATAATTTTAAAAAAACCTTATCACTTAGGGGTATAAAAAAAATCATAAAAATCGGTCAAGCCGTTTCGGGGGAGTTCGGTTACAACACTGTGACACGAGAATTTTATATAACAGAACATTTTATATAACAAAACTCGTAAATCAACAACTTCTGATTTAGCCTCTTCTCTTATAAAAATGAGGAGTTAAATCCATATCTGAATCAGTTGAACTTATTATGTTAATTCAAATCTCTGCTATACGGAAGTATAAACAATACTACAACTAGAAAAAACAAATGAAGATCGGATTGCCGCTTTCCTGCCTATTTTGTTTTTTTTCTTCTGTGGCCGGCCAGCTATTCAGCTATTATTTTTCATTTTCATCATTGAAAAAATGGTAATATTTTCCCCAAATCTATGTTATTTTAAAGAAATAGTTGAAAGTTAATTATAATAAAGCCATTAAAAAAATATATTCTTTAATTAATACTTAACTTTATGTTATTTTAATTTTACGTCGCGCTGTAATTAAGTGGCTGTATAGAAAGTTGGAAGATGGTTCAATAGAAATATCGAAATAGAACTAGTTTTTTTAAATAAATTGACAGCTGTCAGTTGATTGCAAATCTCCCTAGGGCTGAAAAGTATTACTTTCAACCCGCACCTCAGGCAACTTCAGATTTACTTTCCGAGTATGAGTAATGAAAAATCTTTTTTTTCATCAAATAGGTACAATTATAATCTTTAAGGCAAAACAACATCCCGAACAAAATGCGAGAAATTTATCGACATAATTTCAGATTTTGTAGCTAAAATTCCCTACAATACCTATAATTTTACAAAAAAGTAAATTGTTACTCAATATAAATCATATATTTAATGTTTCAAGTTTCAAGACAAAACGACATCTTTTTAGCTCTATTTTCTAGATTTTATTAAAAAAGAACAATTTTCACCCTTTTACAAAAACTTTTTTAGTAAAAAGTTTGATATGATTAATTCTTTTAATTTTCCTAATTACTTAGAAGTTTTTCTTTAAATGTTTAAGTGTGATCAAAAACAGTTGTGATATTAACTGTCGTAGCGACAGACGTGACTCATACAAAAATATGTACATATGAGTTTCCTGAAAAGTGATGTATATCTGTTTTTATTATTAGCGTGCTTTTTATAATAATCATGGGCAAGGATGTCGCCAGGAAAATGTATGAAAATTAACATTGACTTGCAAGGATTTCTTTTGTTTACCATTTTTACGCATATACTTATATATTTCTAAATGTTTACTAGGTTCCTAAAGTTAGTACTACAAAATAAAAAGTACTGAAAAGCCTAACTATCCCATTCGCAAGATTGTGTTACCGTGAAAATGTCATATTTTCACCAATAATAAAAAAAATAGGTAATAATAAGTCTTGAGTTAATTGCAATACAGATGAGACTTGAGTTAATGAAAAATATACTTACTTGTTTACCATTACTAAAACAATAAAATTAATCAACATGTAACAGTCGCTTGTTTTAATTAAATGAAAGCTAATTACGTACATGGTACCTACAGTTGAAATAGGTACTTGTGTTTGCATAAGTGTTCTGTATCATTTGAATATTTTTATTTAAATAATTTAACTAGACGTCAACTTTGTTAGTGTTTATGTCAATGATACGATATTTATATTGAAACTAGCTGTGCCTGCGAACTACGTTTCGTCGTAATAATTGTGAAAAAAAATCTAGAGCGAGCCACCTTCATCACCTAGGGTTATAAAAAAAGCCTACGACCTTTTCTCAGACCTACCAAGTATACACACAAATTTTCATGAAAATGGGTCAAGCCGCTTATGAAGAGTTCGATAACAAACACTATGACACGAGATTTTTATATAATTAGATGTTGTTTTGCTTTAAGTATATAGATTTGCACATTTTGGATGACGAAGGAGTCGGGGGATGGGATGGAAAGTGTTTGTTATTATGTGTGCGGGACTCAAGAACATCCACACCATTCTATTTTTTTTTGTTCTCAACTACTTACATACCTTAAATGCTGAATATTAATTTAAATTTACTAATAAGAGAATTATTGTAAAAAAGTAAAAACGTCTGGAATTCTTTATCTTTTATTAAACTTATAAATGAAAATAGAATTCAAATCGTATGTCCATTCTATTATGAGTTACTTTTGTCTCAACTTTAAATTATTATAATATATATTGTTCTACTTGGATCAGTTAAGCAAAATAAAAAAAATAGAAAAATAATTATACAAACCTGAATCATCGTAATCCTACTAAAATCAGGATAATCATTAGTTCACCTTCTTGAAAAAAATTTCCTTTCACTTGTGTTAAATCTTTTTCGGCTCAAAAAATTTCACTCCAAAAATTGCTTCAATAAACGTGTTTCATCTCATCACATCACCAAATAAAGACATGATTCCGTAAAAAGTAATGCACACTTATATTAAAAAAATAAAACTGAGACATTTCCCGCGGCTGCATAGTGTGTACACCGTATATAGTTTTTACACGAAAAAAGTCTTACAAGACTTACTTTTACCGCTTTTACAAGAAAAGCGCGCGAAATGAAATCGAAAAGTTGATTGACACGAAGCGAGAGAACGCCTCGCGCGGCCGGAAAGCGGAAAATGACTGAAGGCGTAAAAATTACAACCTCTATAAATAAGTATAAGCATAATTGAGATTAAATCTCAACAAGAAGGGTTATGTATGTATAAGTGTGTTTGGTATTTCCACTCGTGATTGAGACGCGTCTTACCAAGAATTTCGTGATTTACATATAAAGAAATGGACAAGTATATCTACGTTCTTCTATATATTTTTTGCCCGTAACAAATTATTATTAGTACTTATAGATTAGAAAAACTGAATTTTCATTTTATCTTGGGAATATTTTTATTTTACCAAAACAATAACAGTACAGATAGATTGCATACCTAATATAATAATTTGAAGAAAAGACCGTCGTCTGGGCAGTTATTATTTAAAAAAAGTTGTAAGTTTGTGCTGTGGTTAAAATTGCCTCGTTGCTATGGTCGCTATTTTTGGGTTTCAAGGTTCCACACAAAGTGTGAGACATAATCTCGCACTTTGTGTGAATCCCAAAAATGTCTTGCTGCCAAAAACTTCTATGTATTTTAGTCCAAGACCCAGCAACATACATTTTGTAAGAAAAAAAAACTGGCTTTGGGGGTTTATTGAAAAGTTTGATTGTGTCTGGGGGGATGTTTTGCCCTTGGGATTAGTTTGGTCGTCATAAAGGTCCTAGGCATTTACTTACATATAAAATTGAAGACTTCGAATATAAGAAAAATTCCTTAATTTTTTACACTTTACCATCAGGTGGGAAGCCGGCTTGTTTGCCAAACATTGTAAATATTGGTACTACTGAAATTGATATTTTTTTACGCGCATTCATCTTGTCAGCTAAAAGTCGTCCCAGAATGGCAAAAAATTGCACTATCCAAAAGAGCTTATTATAAACTTATTATCCTAAACCTTTTTTGTGCCTATGATTCATGGCCCTTTCAATTATTTTCAGATTCTATTGGCAAGATTTAAGTACCTATCTAAATGCCACTCAACATACCTACCTACCCTACATTTTATACTGCAGGCATACTGCAGGCTACGACTTTATGCCATATTTTTCAATAGATGAACCCAAGCTAAATATACGAGTAAATTAAAATAAAAACAAGTCTACTGAATGACGCCTAGAATAACATTATTTTTATGACCAACTTCGAAAAAGGAGGATGTTCTACGAGTATGTTCGGCTGTATCTATTTTTTTAATTATGTTCACCGATTACTTCGCCATTTGTGGACCGATTTTGAAAATTGTTTTTGTAATCGAAAGAGTATACTCCCGAGGTGGTCCCATTGTCACCATGTCAGGACCTGATGATGGGATCCCATGACAATCGAGGAAAACCCTTGAATTTCATAGGCACGTCCAACGTGTTTCATGTTTCTTCTTAAGATATTCAGATATTTGCGTCTGATAGTCGTCATGTCGTGTTACTGAGCTGATGATGGAAGGTTTCTGATAGATTAGGAGTGCTTTTTTTTATTTTTTTTTATAGATTATAGGTAGACACTTGTCCTCATCTTGCCTGATGGTAAGCAAAGGTGGGGACTAAGGTGGAGCGTGCCTACTCATTAGAAAGTGCGGGAATAATTCTTTTGAAACTTTTTAGAGCGAAAGACGTTTTATTTTAAGTTACTCTGGTGTTTGCCTTGGCTTAAATTCTAATAAATATTAACTAAAAAGATTGAAAAAAAATATCTTACAAAAAAATTAAACCGCCTTCAAAAACACCAAAAAACTCATAAATAATAAAAGGATACATACAACATCACAGTTTTATATTGAGTTCGGTGCCAAGCAATAATCACATTGAGAGTCTCTAGTCTCTAAAAAATAATAATTAAGGTAGTTACTTAAAATTTAGCACTGACTTCAATATAAAACTGTGATGTTGTAGGTATAATTAGGTATTCTTTTATTATTTATGACTTTCTAGTGTTTTTTTTTTCGAAGTCGAAGTCGGTTTTATTTATTTTATTTCGAAGTCGATGAGTCTATAGGCAAATATCATGTCTCCGATCTCAAAAGGTATCATGTGCGTGAGGTGAGGGTGAATGTTCTGAGGTACCAGCTCCAGTAAACCCTAAACGTCGCCGAGGTAGGCCGCGTAAAAATTGTTAATTTTACTTGTGTTGTATGTTTGACCTAGTGCGGGTCGCAACACCTGGTCAAAAGGGGGAGAGTGTAGCACGCCAGAATACACCGCCGGACAGAATAGGCCCCTCCGAATATAAACGTCACCGGAGACAGTAGTTGACAGGGGTATTGAGACCATAGTCGCGAGAACTTTTCGCTCCGCCCTCCGCACGATCTTTGCGTAATACGTACCTAGTTTTAATTATTTCTGTAAGAACGTTATGTGATTTGTGTTTTTAAACTATTGTTATGAATGTGACAATAAATAGTGTTAACAAACTTTTGTAGTTTCACTACAATTCGTATTTTTGTTTATTTTACTTCGAACTTCGAATGATTTTTTTTTGTAAAACGAACATACTTTAGCATAAACGCAATACTATATTTCATACTATAGTTAGACTGGGCTTGTCCTTTATACAAGACTTAAGGAAACTCGATATTACTGCGCGCACAAGAGGCTGCAGGGGAAAATAGTATATCAGATATTTTAACTTAATAGTTAAAATATTTTCCTGCTATTCGATAATTTTAACATTAACCGCCGTCGTGGTCGAGTAGCTGAGATCGTCTGGTTTAAATCTGGAAGTCCCGGGTTATATTCTTCAGGGAGGTAGAAGCTGTTCTGCTTGGTATAGACCATATAGCAAAAACTTCAGGAAACCATCTACAAAGATTGTGCTATTTCAGTTCGATCACATCTCGAATACAGCAGCCAGGTCTGGTCTCCATTTTATGACATTCGTGTATAGAACGACTTGAGCGAATACAGAAGCGATTCCTCTGGCACCTAACTTTTCATTTTGGTCAGTGAAAGATTCTTTCTTCTTACCAGAAACGTCTCCTATTCTTCAAACGACGAACTTTGCCTGACCATATTTTTAACCGACTTCAAAAAAGGAGGAGGTTCTCAATTCGATGCGTATGTATTTTTTTTGTGTGTATGTTACGCGATTACGCCGCCAGTTGTGGACCGATTTTCAAAATTATTTTTGTATTCGATAGAGTATACTCCAAGGGTGGTCCCATGGTCACCAAAGTCAGGATCTGACGATGGGATCCCATGAAAATCGAGGGAAACCCTTAAATTTTAAGGTGTTTCCAACGTGTTTTGTGTGTATGTTACGCGACTACTCCGCCAATTGTGGACCGATTTTCAAAATTCTTTTTGTATTCGATAGAGTATACTCCTAGGGTGGTCACAAGGTCACCGAAGTCAGGATCTGATGATGGGATCCCATGAAAATTGAGGGAAACACTAAGGTGAGCTGGTATTTAATTAGAGTTTCTTTCACTATAAAGATTTCATTCACTAAAAAGTTAAAAATAAAAAATATTTTACAAGAAATAAAAACCGACTTCAAAAACACTGAAAAGTTAAAAATAATATAAGAATAGGTACAGACAACATCACACTTCTATATTGAAGTCGGTGCCAAATTTTAAGACTTTCTAGGAGATCATCGTTTGGCACCGACTTCAATATAAAAGTGTGATGTTGTCTGTACCTATTCTTATATTATTTTTACTTTTCAGTGTTTTTGAAGTCGGTTTTTATTTTTTCTATATAAATTAGCGCATGGATACTTGGATGATTATCCCGATTGCTGGGAGACTTAAATTTCAACGTTCCCTTTAAATTGTTTTGCGTGGGAATTGCTTCAAACTGCTTTACGTATTCGATAGAGTATACTCCTAGGGTGGTCACAAGGTTACCATACCTAGTCAGAATTTAATGATAGGATCCCATGAAAATCGAGGAAAATCCTTTAATTTTACCGGTAAGTTGAACGCGTTTCATGTTTTTTCCGAAGTTATTCACGTATTTGCGTGTGGTCCTAGTCATGATCCGACCGAGCTGATGGTGGAAGGATCTTTATCTTTTTATTTATTTATTTATAGGAGACCAGCAAGACATACATTACACAGTATAACTAACAAATTGCGTAAAGCTAAATGCTGTTATAGAATAGGTACAGACAACATCACACTTCTACATTGAAGTCGGTGCCAAACGATGATCTTCTAGAAAGTCTTAAAATTTGACACCTACTTCAACATAGAAGTGTGATATTGTCTGTAAGTACATACCTATTCTTATATTATTTTTAAATTTTCAGTGTTTTTGAAGTCAGTTTTTATTTTTTGTAAAATTTTTGTTATTTTTATCTTTTTAGTGAATTTAATACCAGCTCACCGAAGGTCAAGTCCAGAAGTTAAGGATCATTCCACCATCAGCTTGGTTCACGACTACTAGACGCAAATACGTGAATTACTTCGGAAAAAACATGAAACACCTTCGACGTTCCTATAAAATTTAAGTGTTTCCCCCTATTTTCATGGGATTCCATTATTAAATCCTAACTTTGATAGCTTTGGGACCACCCCAGGAGTATACTCTATCGATTACAAAAGAATTTTGAAAATCGGTCCACAATTGGCGAAGTAATCGCGTAACACACAAAAAAAATCTGATAGACACCCGTTTTATGTGTATGTTACACATAAAACGGGTGTCCATCAGAATACAGATTTTTTTGATATCGATTTTCATTTTACCGAAAACTATTCCACGATTTTTAATATATATTTTTTTCAATTCATCGAATTTTTAATCATCGCTGTTTTATATCATCGAAAAACGTAAAAAAAATGTTTTAAAATTGTTTTGATTACCAGAAAAACGGTATATTATCGAACTTACATTTCGTAAAAGTAAAGTAAAGTAAAGTAAAGTTGAAGCCAAACGATGATCTCCTAGAAAGTCTAAAAGTTTGTCTCCGACTTCAATATAGAAGTGTGATGTTGTCTGTACCTATTCTTATATTATTTTTAACTTTTTAGTGAATGAAATCTTTTTATTGAAAGAAACCCAATATAATATAATACCATACGGTGAGCTGATATTAAATTACGGTTTCCCTCAATTTTTAATGGGCTCCCATTATCAGATCCCGACTTTGGTGACCTTGGGACCACCCCAGGAGTATACTCTATCGAATACAAAAAGAATTTTGAAAATTGGTCCAGAATTGGCCGGAGTAATAATAATAATAATATGACGTGATCTATAAGGCAAGTTAGCGTGCCTCAATCGGCCTCCTACACGCAACAATGCCTTATCTTGTCAAGTCAAGTCAGTCACTGAGTCTTTGTCAACTAACGATTTTATACTAACCCTCCAGTGGTTCGTTGCTCGACGAGGGAGAGTCAAACAAATATATAGCGACAACGGCACAAATTTTACTGGATTTGATACTTGTCTGAAATCGATTGATTGGGATAGCGTTCTGAGTTTCTCATCTGTAGGCCTGTAGCTCGAATCAAGTGAACCTTTATACCTCCCGGCGCTCCTTGGTGGGGAGGGTTTTATGAGAGAATGGTTGGAGTCCTAAAGGAGATGCTAAGAAGAGTGTTAGTGCGTGCATCATTGACGTTAATGGAATTGCAAACAGTTTTGTGCGATTGTGAGGCAACCATCAATAGTAGGCCATTGACGTATATTAGTAATAGTGTTGATGAACTACGACCCTTAACACCGTCAATGTTTATTAACCGATAGTTGAGCATATTATAGATGGTTAATCATTAAACGTCAGAGCAAGGTACTGTTAGAAAATAAAGCAAGATTTCAGGCAGCGTTTTAGAAATGAATATATTAGCAATCTTATTCATAAGGGAAAGCAATATCACTCGAGGCAAATTAAAGTTGGTGATGTTGTTTTGTTAGAGCTGGAAGGCAATAAACGAACACAGTGGCCTCTCGCGTTAGTCACAGAAATTTATGTAGGTGCAGATGGCTGCAGTAGGGTAGCAAAGGTTCGTACCGGGACTGGTGACCGAGTGAGGCCTTTGCAACGATTGTTTCCGCTCGAGGTTCATTATACAGCAGGAGGATGCTGAACTTGTGGCTGCAGCTGACGAACTTAAAGTAGACACTTACGTTGACAAGCCCATTTCGACTGACAAACAGACTCTCACGCGGACTGGTAGGGTGGTTAAACTACCTTCTAGGTTAGGTGACTATATGACTGATTAACCTTCCGGTTTTTTCCCCCCTGGAAGATGTTATAGACTTGGTGGCTCTGTGGCTAGGTTGCCTAGTTACAATTTGTTATTGGTTTTATATGACTTATGGTTGTATATATTTTCAAGACCTATTAAATTGTGTAATATTGTGTGTGTAATTTAAGGAATCAGTTTTATTTCGCGACATTTGGCGAAAATAAAAAAATCATATTTAAGGAAAATTTTAAATAAAGAACATAATAATAATAATAGTAGTTTCTGCGAACGGTTTAATAGCGAAGACCGACTCGTCTCGACCGACATCTTAGGGCCACCGGCAGCTTGGGCCATGTTTCGCTGCCAGTGGAACCCAAGATTTAAGTTTTTTAAAATATTTGTGTTTTTATATCTATATATTGTAAAAAACTTAAATTTAAGATGCTTTTCTGAATAAATGTATAATAATAATGCATACACCCAAAACACGTCGGACGCACCGAAAATTTAAGGGTTTTCCTCGATTTTTATGGGATCCCATCATCAGATCCTAACTTTGGTGACCATGGGACCATCCTTGGAGTATACGCTATCGAATACAAAAATAATTTTGAAAATCGGTCCACAATTGGCGGCGTAATCGCCTAACACACAAAAAAACATACGCATCGAATTGAGAACCTCCTCCTTTTTTGAAGTCGGTTAAAAAATAAAATCAAACACTTATTTAATGATATCGCACATGATGTAGTTCAACAAAGTTAATTTTTTATTTTTTCCAATCCAATATGGCGCTAAATGGTCGCCATATTGCATTTTAATAACTGACATGTCTTTAGTGACACCCGCAAAATAAAAATGAATCGTTTGAGAAGCACCAAAATTGATTCACGCCTTTGGTCAATATAGTGCTACAAAAGCACAAATATTCATATCTACATACAGATGAATACATTACCTACCCTCCCTTGCGTTGCGCAGTCGGAAAAAAAGCATTTTAAATAAAAATATAAATTTAAGTGGGACTGGTATTTAATACGTTTAAAAATGTCACTTATTACCCAGCACGTTTTATACGTACAGAGAATCAAACAGCATCTTCCATTCTGACACAACACTGTACTGTAGTAATTTGTAGATTTTACTCTGAGGCAACACCATGAAAATTTTTCAAAATTTTAAAAGTAATCATATACCGAATGTGTTCTGTGCTGAAAGCCTTATAATTACCACAACACTTTACTGGTAGGTACTTTATTTCTAACGGTAGCAAGGTTTTCACTTCACGGAGCTGTGCACGATACTAAAATACTAATTAACACTCGTTGCTAATGGCTAACTAACCTGTATAACCAATTTTGTGAATAGGGTTGGTGATTGACTCAGTATTCTCGTTAATGAAAAATGTTTAATAGTACATTGTTACCCCAGGGGTGAAAGTAACTTATTTAGTCCCGAGACGGTGTTTGGCGCCCGAGCGTAGCGAGGGCACCAATAGTTCGAGGGACTAAATAATTCTTTAACCCGAGGTAAACACTGTGCTTTTCATTACGAATACAAGGAAAGTAAAAATAAAACAATGAATTAAGTAGCTAATAAAGTAACTATATCAATCAACAATTTCTGCTTTAGCCCGCTTTTTCATATTAAATCAGGCGTTAACTCCATATCTGAATCAGATGAACTCATTGTGTTAATTATTATCACAATGCTATACAAATATCATTAACAGTTAATACAAATCTCTGCTATACGGAAGTATTAACAAAACTCTACAAATGGAAAAAACAAATGAAGATCGCATTGCCGCATTCCCGCTTATTTTGTTTTTTTTTCTGTTACCGGCCAGCTATTAGCCATTATTTTTCATTTTCATAATTCAAAAAATGATAAATCTTTTGCCAAATCTATGTTATTTTAAAGAAATAGTTGAAAATAAATTATAATAAAGTCGTCTAAAAATATATTCCTTAAATACTTAACATTTTGTTATTTCAATTTTACACCGCGCTGTAATTGCGTGACTGTATAGAAAGTCGGAACATGGTTCAATAAAAATGTGGAAAAAGAACTAGTTTCTTCTTCATAATTTGACAGCAGCTGTCAGTTGAAAGTGATTCTCCCTAGGGCCGAAAAGTATTACTTTCAACCCGCTCCTCAGGCAATTTCAGACCTACTTTCAGAGTATGAGTAATGAAAAATATATTTTTGCTCTCAAGTCTTTAACTAGTACCTAATATTTATATTTGTAATATTTGAAAATGCTAAATAAGTTGAAAAATTAATAAATAAACATAGGTACCGTTCTTGAGTCTTGACCAATTTAGTCACCGAGCTGAGCACTTATCAGCCCGGACGAAATTTAAACTACATGGAACTCTTGTACTATGTTAGGACAAAGAAGACTTTTTCACTGATAATAGCTACGTATCAACATCACAAATAAATTTCTAATAACCGAGAGAGATAGCAGAGCAAAGTGAAGTATGAAAGGTGAATTATGTCTTTCGTCGCAAGAGGAAAGTTTATTAAGAAGACGTTACTAAATATAAAATAAAATCTTAATAAGATTATTTCTGAGCGCTCTAGTGAGTTTTTTCTTCGCTTCTCCATGGAGGTAGAAGTTATTTTGCTTGATTTGATTGTTAGTAGGTATGGTTTCTGAACTTGACGCCATAATACAATGTTAATAACATTGTTGTGTTTCGACAATACAGCCCCCTTAGACAAAAGCTACATGCATAGTTTTCAGCAGAAAAATGTATGGAAATGACATCAGCCTGTGATAACCTCACGCTAATTTTTTCCGCAGCTAATGTCATCTCCATACATTTTTTCTCCGGAACGACTGCGGCGAACTAAGCGTGTGGCTCTATGTCCATTGGCGTATCTAGAGTTTTCTTCTGGGGTGGGCCTGGCCCTTGATTTTTGTTTGGCGTCCATCATAGAATTTTGAAACGGTAGCTTAACATCCTGGGATGGGCAGAGACCTCCTGGGATGGGCACTGACCACCCCCCACTCTCCCACCCCCCCTTATTTACACCTATGCTTCTTTCTTTGTGGTCTGGTCAGATAGTCAGTTCCTCAGTTGTTGATCAGTCTAAGTGAAGGTCGGATCCATTTTCAGCCTTATCGTCATTTACCATCAAGTGAGATGAGAGTCAAAGGTTTCCCTGATGTGTGTAAAAAATAATTCAAAAAAAAACCTTTTTTTAAGTTGATTGAAAATGTCAGTCCTTTGAATTATCCTACTAAAACGTTTTGTAATTACATATCTTGTCTATTTCATGATTATTAAGGCTCGTATAAATAGTCGCATCTCAAGTCAGAGCTCGATCTTGAGTAGCAGTTTTGACGTTTAATGTATGGCACATCTGTCAAAAATAGCAGCTCAAGATCCACCTCGCGCTTGAGATATGACTATTTATACGAGCCTAAGTGCCGTCCGAAACCGGGACCAGTCCCTTAACTTTTCCATGATACTTACATGCTAATAAATCTTTTAACACAGAAATCTATTTGTAAACACAACGTGTCACGACTTAATGTGAATTGTGGACCCATTAGCGAGGTGTCGAAGTCAATCAAATTAAAACACATAGAAAAGCTGTAGGTAAGTATGCTTAACTAGGTAAAAGTGTTTCAAGAATCGGATGAGAGTCATTTAATTTTTTAATCATCCTAGAAATAATTCATCGATTCTAGTAAGTAGTGTTCCTGGAATTATTATTTTGGTTTGTGTTATCAACATGGCTAATTAAATCGGAGTGATCTTCATAGAAATAAAATAACTGATCAAACAGAAAAGATACTTAGTTCTTTCATGGCTCCAAATATTTGATTCTGAATTCGCTTAACAATATTCTTCAGGATTATTATGAGAGTTATGTCAGAATTGACAGAAAAGGCGCAATGTGTGTATAGGAAAATTAATCTATAGAAAAAATGTATACCTACACTTAAAAAGATAATTGTGCGCGTGCGCCGAGTCGCGCCATCGCTTGGTATGACATCTGTGGTATTACTACTTAATTGGTTCTCGTACTACCATTGACCTACATAATGGTTATTAGTCAACTACTTCCTTCTTGATTGACACGCAGTTATTGTCCATCCCTGATTTACTTCATAATAGTGAGATTGATTGTTTAAAAAAATATTTAAGCTTATTTTTTATCCACAACGGCAAAGCTTGTTTTAGGCTTTCATCACAAAATATGGTAAGTATGTAAGTAATGGTTCAAGAGCGAATAAGCAAGTAGTGTTATATGCTATTCTGTCATTTTATACAACCATTATGTACAACAGTTAACATAACTGTCTTGATAACAGATTTATCGGTCTTTAAGATGGGGTAAGGTATAGCGTAGCTAGCGAAATGGAATTTGAAAAAGCATTATCACTTAGCAAGAGTGTAGGGAATTACACCGTCGAATGAAAAAGAGGAAATTCGAGAAATTGTTATAAATTGTGTGAGGCCGTATGTAAAGACACTGTCTTCTATTTCCACGGGTCAGTATATCGTCCTTCGAATTGGTTTATAAATATAGTAACTGACTGGTTTAATGCTAAATTTAATTTTGTGGAAAAAGAATCTCGTCAACAGACGTACGGAACGAAGGAACAGAAAATTACGAAAAACATTTAAATAGATACACCGAAACCATTAACCGACTTTACCTATCCGGAACAGGAAGTAAATTTATTAAGGAAGTTTACAGATACAAACTCCAAAGTGGGTACCCGAGATCTAAACACAACAATTACCGAAACCGTGAATAAATTAGTTGAAACACGGAATATTTAGGTGTTATTATTGTGAGACGTGTTGGGCGGCGGTGGCCTCTTTCTGCGAGGAAGTTCTTGTGCAAAAGGAGAACGCAGAACGAGTCCGCGAGGATGACCCTAACGCGGACTCGTCTCGCAGGCGGTAGGAGGAGGTAGGAGGAGGCGAATTTTCGCCCTCCACCAGCTATCGCAGGGGTCGCGGTGACGGAGTGGGGCTCCCGTCACCCGCACTAATGATCCCTATGCTGAGGGAGTGTCTGAAGGCGTTCCGCAAACACTCCCTACCCTGAAGGGGGGCCCGGTTTGTCCGGGTAGCATCGCTCTCGACACACAAAGCGATTGCGAAAAGTTCCCTTTGTGTGTCGGGAATGCGATTTTGATGGAACCCCCAGTTTTTTTAGTGGGTAGGCCTCATTAGGTGAGTCCCACATAACCGCAGTCGGGCCCCACTCCCACTGCAGTAGATGTAACATCTTTTTAACTGGGTAAAAAAAAAAGGTGTTATTTTTGTATTAAAATTATTCGACCTAATTTAGTGTGTGAAAAACATTTCGATTTAATTAAACATTTCTGGCACAGAATAACTAATATGTACGAGTAGTAGCTACTAATAGTACGTAATGCTGCACTTGATTGCTCTCAAACTATCTAGTTTTGTGCTTAAATGACTTTCGGTCCTTAAGTATTACAAATTTTTTGTTATGGTATACCTACTGAAAATATGAATCCTGTCTCTTACCTAGCTAAGTATTAACCGCCATTAGAAGCTAAGTAAGAATATTTATTCAGTTAGGTTCTTTTGGAATGTTTGGTATGTACTAACTGTACCGGCCTACCATAGTTTCCTAAGAAGCAAGCATCTGTAACTGTTAGTGTGCTTAAAGCAAACTTATCAGTTCTGTGCATCAGAACATCTATGAAATTGAAATAAATCACAGTACAGCATTGTATGTTGTATCAGTAAATTTAAGGTTCAAATAATTACCTACTTTATTGTGTAGTTTAACAAGAAAATAAAATAGCACCCACTAGTAAAATATAATTCCACTAACCTTACAAATGAACCGCTGCCTATGAACTCTCTTTTTACCCATTCACTTGTTCACTATTCCTCAACATTATATGCTTCTATACAACGGCAACTGATATTTGAGAATAGTTTTACCATTTAAGCGACAATACACGATTTATTAATGCACTGAATCAGAAGTAGCATTGAGGTTTGGATAGCATCCAATAACCAAACTATCTCTATAATTATCCATATCAATGACTTGCATTAACTACATAGTACATCAACAGCGTTGTTAGATATATTCAAGTATGTATCGATACCTACTCATATATGCGTTAATTATATAAGTTTAATACGAAGCGTATAGCTGAGCATTATACCCCGTTGTCCTCTAAGCGCATAGTAGACAAACTTCTCGATTGAATTCACCACTCACACCTCGACACAGTGATGAACTTTGAAACCAAGAAGTCATGACCTTAGTCAAAATATACATGCATGAATCACCTCTTTAAAAAATGGGGGAGAAGGGGCTTTAGCCGTTGCGGCTTGGAGGAGTTGCAGATACGTTCGTTGTTCGGCAACTAGGGGCACTCCCATCTCCCATCACATCAGTTTTATTTGAAATCACCTATTCATAGTCTTATAGCAAAACACCTTATCAATCTATTAAATAGGTATCAAGAGATTTATTATTAATGCATATTTTATCATAATATAACAAAGGCGTTATGTTGTTTTATCCTGTTTATTCTACTCCTTGATTGTATAACTCACAATCCCGTTCAATGTCATAGTTAAAGTGCATCTATTATTTATTGTCTTATAAAAGACAATCTGCACAGTCTTGTTCCTTGATAGTATCTAATATAAGATTTTCAGATCCAGTCTCAAATCATTAATTTCTGTTTTAAAGTGATTAAGTGATAAGTGAGAATGTATGAATTTTTATTACCCCCATAAGTACAATTTTAATAAAAACCAAAATTCTAATACTTACACTGTCAGTTACGTCTAGCATTTTCAAAATCAGACGTTTCCTTTGCGTAACATATTGTTCGAATCTGAAACAAACAATAAAATATTGATCAAAATAATAGTTACTATTGTGTGAGTCATATCACTATTATCATATTGAATAACGTTTCCATTATTACGCTATTTGGTATTATTTTGGTGTGTTGAATACTAAGTAAGAAGATTACTGAAACAAACCTTACCTCAAAATGTATGGGAAAAAGTTGGGTTGTGTAAATAATCATGTTTGTGCCGCACCTTGAACCTATTTAAGCATTAGATGTTGTTAGAATTGGACGATTACACCTATTTTCTTTTGCGATGGAGAGGGGCTTCGCCCCCCAAGCCCCCCTAGTGAGGCGCTGCGCCCCGTCGTCTCCCTGCTCTTTAGTGTTTTATACAAAAAGATGATTTAAACTGATTTAAACTTCGCGGCTATGACTGACGTGTTCTGAGTTTGACACTTGACAGCATGAAATCAAAATGGCCGCCATCTCATTGCGTTTAATGAATAATTATGAGTTGCGTTCCGAGGGTCAGAGTAATGCAACCGAGAGTGTTTTTCACACTCGCTTCGAGGTTCAGAGGCGCGTTCAGAGCCTTCGCGCGAAGTACAACTTTTCGCTCTAACCCCGTTCAATGCCTTTGAGCGTGACAACCGGGTGAAACAACCGCCCGTTCAAGGCCTTAGAGTGTTGGCGCGAGTTACAACCGAACAACCATCGAATTTGATGGTTGTAAAACGCTCTGACGTTTATGACTGAAATACTCTTACGTGATTGGATGATATTGGCGGCCATATTCTATAATGTCATCTACTAGAAAGAGAGAGAAATAAAAAATCATGTGAAAGAGGGAGATAAAAGATTTGTTTGCTGCAATCCGTTCAACGCCTTTGAGCGAGTTAAAAAACAACCGGACAACTATACCCAGAGGCGCTGAACGCGCCTCAGAACGGGTCGGTTGCTATCTTTTTTTATAGTTTGTATCTTGCCGATCAAGATCAAGCAAAGGGCAAAATATTACTAATCCTTACAGTCAATATCCATTTTTCTGCTTAAACATAATTACAACACATAGAAATCACTATATTTCCCTTGTATTAGGCTTAAAAGTGTTCAAAGTAGTGTTATTTAATAAAATAATAAATAATTAGCGTATTTTTGACATCGACATTGACATAACATCTGTCAGAGTGTTTTTTACCCTACGCTCGAGTTGGTTGTTTGGTTGCATCACTCTAAGCTTCTGAACGGGCACAGAGTGTACTAACCGCCTGTCAGAGCGTTTTTTACCCCGAGGCTCTGCCGGCCTATTCGCTAACTTCGGTTGCTCACTGGAGCTGTCATTTTTGAAAGGAACTTAACATCCAATACTGCTATCATGAACGCCTCCATAACACATAACATCATTAAACCAGTAATGGATATAAAGTTCCTTTCAAAAATGACAGTTCTAGTTACCAACCGTAGTTAGCGAATAGGCCTGCTGAACGGGTCGGTTGCTGTCAGAGTGCACTCGGAGTGCACTCGAGCGTAGGTTCTGAACGCAGCTCTGATATTGTTTTCTTTAAATACTATTATTTCGTAGGTTTCAGTAACATTAAATTGATTATATTTGACATTTTAATTAGTTATATTGCTTAAAACATGGTTTAGTATCGATGCTCAATGTAACGAAAAAACACATCTTATTAGAAAATGGCGAAATATAAAGGGACGTTGCCGCTAAATACAAGAAAGAAGAAAAATATTCGATATTTTTCATACAAAATTAAAAACTTTATAGAGTAAATTATTACAAATAAACTATAATTTCCGAAACGTAAAACTTCACAAATATACTTTAAAATATAGTCAGTAGATGACAAGTATCTGAATCAGCAAATCGTGGGTTGTTAATCTAAATGTGAGCCAAAACAAAAATTAAATTAAAAGAAATTAAACAAGTTTCAATGACTAGGCTGTATAGACTTTAGTTCCTTTGCCTTCCTGTAAAGAGCGAGAATTATATAAAAAAAAAACAAATAGTTTTGACAGCTTTTGAGTGACTGACATGTCAAAACAACATCGCATTCGCAAAACACACAAACAGCTGATTTGTGTGTCGATTTGTGGTCTTTGTGGATGATTTCAGAATCAGACGTTTTGTTTTGTTCGTTCCGTTGTATATTTTTGAAATCAGTATGACTTGAAGTTAAAAGTAAATTTCAATGTAAAATGTTAATGTTTTCATTAGTTTATTTTGTTAATTACCTCTTTGGCGATTTGGTCTTGTAATTTGCAATACCACAAGTAAAGGTAAGGTTTCGCTTTTTAATTATTTTTTGTAAAGGAAACGGTTTAAAATCAATGAAAAATGCTGCAGAAGGTTAAAATCACTAATAGACCAAACATAATATGCCGCATCATTTTATTAAGACATTTTAATATCAACACTAAACTTAATCTAGAATTGTAATCATCATCATCATCACAGCTCATATACGTCCCCACCGAGGGGCACGAGCCTACCCTAACCAGTTATGGTAGGGCGATTAGGCCTTAGTCAAACCACGCTGGCCCAGTGCAGATTGGTTGACTTCACATACACCTTTGAATTACTTTGCAGGTGTATGCAGCTTTCCTCACGATGTTTTCCTTAACTGTAGGAGCGTCAGATAAATGTACATAATTCGTGAAACGAAAAACACATTGGTACATGGCAGGATCGATCGCGGGCCTCCCGATTCTACTCTGAGCACAGTCCAGTGCTGAGGCCACAGCGCCACCAACCCTCGTGAATTGTAATACACCTACATAATTTAAATTCTTCTTTGTTTGACCATTTCAGACACAGTTTTGCTTCAATAGCAAATAAGGAGAGTAATTTGTTTGAATTTTCACTCAATAAATTATTCTTTTAGAAGGATTCAGTTAGATAATTAGTATGTATTATGTTGAGTGTTCCCACTTTCATCTAGACTAAATGGGAATAATGTTGAGTGTTCCCATTTTATACTCGAGATTTAATGAGATTTGTCACAATCTATGCAGAAAGGGATTTAGAATAAATGACTCGGTCAGCGGTGCTTGCCTGTGTGGCCAGTTCAAAGAGTAAGACAGGATTTTACTATTCTTATAAGTTGTTTAATAAGTTTTTTCAATGTACACTGTGCTTTTTATGGGATTGTATATTAGCTACTTACCTTCACTTGGGTAGTTTGATAACTTTGTTGTATAAAAAAATAAGTGTCGCCACTTGCTTTATTCTAGTGAATGGGGTATGATTTCTTTTACCACAATAACACTTCTATTGAGAGATGGAAAAATTTAAAACAAAATCCTAAACCATCTGGCCAGGGTGATGCTATAAGCAAAGTTCTCTTCGTCTAAGAAGATCTGTGATCGGGTAGAAGTGATGACGATTACAACTAAATGAGACTAATACTGATTTGACATATAATATATATACAGGGTGTCCCAAAAAATAGTGTCAAGCGAAAGTCCAGAGTTAGAGCACCTCTTGGAGTACCCGAATCACCCCCATGTATGTTCCGCGATTATTCGTAGTTTTGGAGTAATAATTTTTTTTCTGACTTTTTGAAAATTTCGATCTAAAGAACTTAAAAATTTTTAATAAAAAAAAGTTGAACATATTTTAATGTTTTTCTTTATGCCACTGAATTATCTTTAGTGCTTCTTTTATGTCTAAAATAATCAGCTTCGTAACTTTAGTGGAAATTTAGAAAACAGTAGTGTAAAGCCAAAATTTGAATGTTAGTGAATAATTACTTAAAAATTCATCTTTAAATTAAAAATCTAAACAGGCGAATTCATGGTTTCTAAGTATGTGTAAAAACTTCTCTAGACTCTCTGCTTTCATAATAATTAAAAAAAAAAAGTACTTAATAGGGCTACTTTGGCTTAAATCGGCCATCAAAGACAGCAAGGTGAAAATTTCATAAAACTCGACTTCTGAATATTTTTTTTTTAAATTCCAATTATTTATTAATAAACCAAAAATGATTGTAGAAAAGCTAAAAATTTATTATTTGAAGGTCAAAAATAACTGTTCCTGCTGCCATCTTTAATAACCTTTGAAGGTTTATTATAACTTAATAAATGAAACAAAACATTATTTTCAAAGTATTTATTATTCGATCGCTTAAAGAAAGTTTTCAAAATGACGACCTTCGTGCTCAATACATATTCTACATCGTCTAAAAAAGTTTTCTTTTAAATTTATAAATGCAATTCTGTTGTTTTTTATTGTTTCTTCCGCTTGTCTTAATTTTGTTCTTAACACTGTGACGTTTGTAATGTCCTTGGCGTATACTAATTCCTTGTAGTATCCCCAGACGAAAAAATCTATGGGGTTCAAGTCAGGGGACCGTGGCGGCCACGCAATGGGCCCTCCACGACCGATCCATCTGCCTGGAAATGTTTCAGACAAATGTTGTCTAACATTTCTAGCAAAATGGCATGGAGCGCCGTCGTTTTGAAAAATCATATTTCTCCGCGTTAATAGGTCTACATCTTCTAATAAGACGCCGAGATCACGTCGTAGAAATTGCAAGTAGGCCTCGCTGTTCAGTCGGTCCGGTAGTTCGAACGGACCAATCAGCTGTTCGTTTAGGATGCCTGACCACAAATTGATACTAAATTGTTCTTGGAAATTAGATTCCCTTGTGAGGTGTGGATTTTCAATACTCCACGAATGGTAGTATTTATGCGCATTAAACACCCCACATCGCTTAAAATGTGATTCATCAGTCCATAGAATATTTTTAAAGAAATTTTCGTTTTCAGCTTGTCTCCGTAACATTTCCTGACAAAATGCCACCCTTCTCGGGTAGTCTGCGGGCTTGAGCTGCTGAACTTTCTGGATGTGATATGGGTGAAAACGCTCTTGATTAAGTATTCGATGTGCTTGTGATTTCGGAATTCCGATTCGACGTTCTATTGTTCTTACACTAACTGATGGATCTCTCACCACTTCTTCGACCACTGATTGGACAGTATCTGGGTCACTCATTTCAGATGGGCGCCCCGATCTTCTACCTGGTAGGCGTCCTTCCATGTAAGAGTTATGTACTCTTAAAATCATGCGATGATCAGGCCAAGTTTCAGGCTGAGGTCCACCTCCATTTTGTACTTGCTGCCGGAACAACCTGGCTGCTTCAGAAGCATTTCCTCTTGCATATCCATAAAAGTAATGCATAAGAGCATATTCTTGCGATGAAAAAGACATCGCAAAATGAAGAGCTTGAAAAGTCCGTTAAAAATGCCAAATTTGTCAAAATCCCGTATTCACACAAAACCAAATCGTAATCGCACTCAAGGTCCGTAAAGAAAGCAAAGTTCGTCAAATAATCACAAATGAGCGTATCGTACGTAAGGCGCAAACAAAAGCAGGCAAACGACTGGCGCCAGAACACAATAGGCGCTCGGACTACACCCCCCGCCTCATCCCCTTGTCACAAAGAATAGCATTCCTCAGTTACAGTTATCCATTTCGCCAATGAGAGTGAGAGAGATAGCAATAATGCGGTCTCTTTCATATCCTCTCACTCGGGCAATTTTTTAGCAGGTAAGTACTGCGTTACATCCAACACTACAACCGATGTGATCCGCGAGAAAAATATTTAAATATGGGTTTCATGTAGTTAATTTTTGCTAAATTGTAATTAATCTGAACCTTAGAAATTATAAAAAGACCAGATATTTTTTTTTATCATCTGATAGGAATTTGGTAAATTTTATGAAATTTTCACCTCGCTGTCTTTGATGGCCGATTTAAGCCAAAGTAGCCCTATTAAGTACTTCTTTTTTTAAATGATTATGAAAGCAGAGAGTCTAGAGAAGTTTTTACACATACTTAGAAACCATGAATTCGCCTGTTTAGATTTTTAATTTAAAGATGAATTTTTAAGTAATTATTCACTAACATTCAAATTTTGACTTTACACTACTGTTTTCTAAATTTCCACTAAAGTTACGAAGCTGATTATTTTAGATATAAAAGAAGCACTAAAGATGATTCAGTGGCAAAAAGAAAAACATTAAAATATGTTCTACTTTTTTTTATTTAAAATTTTTATTTTCTTTGGATCAAAATTTTCAAAAAGTCAGAAAAAAAATTATTACTCGAAAACTACGAATAATCGCGGAACATACATGGGGGTGATTCGGGTACTCCAAGAGGTGCTCTTACTCTGGACTTACGCTTGACACTATTTTTTGGGACACCCTGTATAACTTCATTCATAAGCTGCTTATTTACATATCAACTTTATATTATTTGCACCAAGCTATTAATTCAATAGTTTTTTTTACATACAACAGGGAAACTTGTTTTTATCTAGCCTGATGATAAGTGACAATAAGGTGGAAGGAAGCAACTAGCAAGCTTCATCTGGACTCCTCAACAGCTGAGGAACTGTCTTTCTTATGTCGAATTGTCGCAACACAACAATGCTATTAATATTGTTAACATGGTGACAAACTTAGGTAAGATGCTGGTAGCTAGCCAGGCGGGCTCAGAAGCTTTATCACTAACTAAACCAACCAGAAAACTTCTGCCTCCGTGGGGACAGAGATTCGAACCCCGGTTCTTTCAACCACTAGACCACGAAGGTGGTTAGACACGGTTATTTTTTTATCACCCTGGAAAATTTTAGGGAAGCTTCAGGACACATCCAATATTATATAAAAAAAAAATGAAATAAAAAAAAAATCTGAAAATGCTGCTCTCAACTAATGCAGCATTTTTTGTATTTAAAAAAAATATATATAAAATTAAGTGAGTTTTTTTTTATTTATATTTAAATCATTCTAATACCATGTCGTGAAGCGTCCCTTAAATTTTCCAGGTTGATAAAAAAAATAACCGTGTATATTTCCTTAATTCTTAGATCATTAGAACACAATATTGCCAAAGTGCTTAAATTTTTTGGAATATGCCTTACATTTAAATATCTGGATGCTTAATCTTCTACAGGCATTCATATATCCATATCATTTAAAAAATATTGATCCTCACTATTTCACAAAAATTTGCACATGTCATATGTGAGTATATGACGGAGTCTGTTTATTTACTTAACATTTTCAAAGAAAAGGCAGTCACAAATACAATAATAATCCAGAGTATCAGTTGTTTGGGGCAGCGATGGTGCTGTGGACTCGGCACTTGCCTTCTAATCAGGTGGTTCAAGACCGCCATGTACCAATGTGTTTTTCCTTTTTCGCATTTCATATGTCTGACGCTCATACAGTGAAGGAAAATACCGTGAGGTAATGTGCATACATCTGCAAAGAAATTTGAATGTGAAGTCAACCAATCCGCACTGGGCCAGCGTTGTTGATTAAGGCCTAAACACCGTAACTTAGGGTAGGCTCGAGGCCTCTCGGTGGGGACGTATATGAGCTATTATGATGATCAGTTGGTGAACCAACACATCGCTGGGTTTAATTAAAGCAATCTAAATTTGACGCTGTATTAGCTTAATGGTAGCCAGGGAATGCAGGGAATAGTATTGCAGGGAATAGAGATGCGACATCCTCATTATGCCTCCGATTGTCTCCCCGCCGCCGTAAGATCGAGGTGCTTCGCCTAGTTCGCCTATATAAAAGCGATAAATAACTTACGTGTCTTCTTCGATATAGAGACTAGTTTCTCAGAGTAAAAACGTGTATGTAGGTATTTAGTAGAGAGTAAAAACTCAATTGCGTTACATTTGACGGGCGAGAACACGATAAGTGAGAATGCTTGTTTTCGGGCAACTTTTACAATTCATAGATTACCGCTAAGTACAGTAGCTCTGTGCCAATACGTGAGCTGGTTTTTAGTTAGTGTTATACATTTAAAAACAATACCTAAACAATAAAATTGAAATTAATTAATTAATATTTCATTTGTGTAATTACCTCGTCACCTATTAAGGATACCTTTTGTTGGTATTATAAATAACGTTCATTAATACTTTCAAATTAGAGCGAATAATACGTACAAGGTACGATGGCGCAGTGGCGTATGCGCTCAGCGTTAGATTGATAAAATTAAGCTCCAATTTAATTAAGGTTGTGTCCAAGATGGGTGACCAAAAATGTAAAACATCTTGAACTCCTCTGTGCTTAGGAAAATCGTGTCGGTTAACCGTCCCATCCCATCGGACTATGCAAGTGAAGGAACAACGAGTGCACTTGGGTTTGCGCAGACAGACAGACACATTATTGTGCACGATAATATCTTCATAGTCTACATGACTGATTGTTTCGGTAGTACAGTATTGTTTATAGTTGTAAGCAGAGGAGTATACAATCGGGGATATCCCGAGACTGGTGTCAATGTCAACGCAATTTACGGCCGGTGTACAGTTTTTTTTTATAGATAAGTTACACATTGTGAATTCACGACGCCTGATGAAACGGCAGAGATTAATATTGTAACAACAAAAATCTAAGCGGAATACTCGAAGTTGGCGGAATCCTTAAGGACAGCGCCACCACCCAAAGAATAGAATAGATTTTTTTATTGTGGGTCGGTTGCAACTAGTTAAACGTCTTACAATTCCGTAAAAAGTAACGCAAATAATCGGTAAAATTACCTAACTCGTGAAGAAGGGTTCATCATCATCATCATTTCAGCCAAGGATGCTAACTATTGGACATAAGCCTCTCCAAGGATCTCCATACCGATTGGTCCTGCGCCTCCCGCATCCAGCGGCTTCCCGCGACCTTCATCAAATCGCCGTTCCACTTTGTGGAGGGCCTACTAATATTACGTCTCCCTGTACGCGGCCGCCACTCGAGGACCTTTCCGCCCCAACGGCAGTCAGTCCTATGAGCGATGTGTCCTGACAAGAATTGCAAACCTTAAGTGGCAGTACTTAAGGTTTGCAATTCTTTGGGCTATGTCGGTAACTCTAGATCTTCTACGGATCTCATCATTTCTAATGTGATCACGTAGAGAAACCCCGAGCATAGACTTTCCATTGCCCTTTGAGTGACTATAAGTCTTCTTTTAAAACCTATTGTAAGCGGCCACGTCTCAGTTGCGTACGTCATCAACACGCACGAATTAAAGACTTTCGTCTTGAGACACTGCGGCAGATGGGTCGAGAATATGCTGCCCAGCCGAGTTGGATTCGTCGATTTTCTTCTTTCTGGAAGTTGGGACTTACCAAGCTGGACTATTTGCCCCAGGTAAACATATTCGTCAACAACTTCCAGCGTAGAGCCTCCAACATTCACAGGAGTGGGTACTACACGGGAATTCGACATTATTTTAGTCTTGTCCATGTTAATTTTAAGAATTTTAAGACTAAGAAGGTAAATTCTACAGGGGTCTTCGAGCATTGTGCCTAGATCCTCCACGGTCTCAGCCATGACCATGATATCATCAGCAAAACGAACGTGAGTCATGTATTCGCCGTTTATGTTAATGCCAAGTCCTCTTCAGTCCAAAAGCTTAAATACATCCTCCAAGGCTGCTGTGAACAGTTTCGGCGATATAACGTCGCCCTGTCTCACACCGCGCTGAAGTCGTACTGTTTTCGAGTTTTGGTCCTGAAGGCGGACTGACATGGTGGCGTTTTCGTACAATGACTTCAACACTTGGATGTATCGATGGTTTATTTGGCACCTCTGGAGTGATCTAAGCACGGCCCAGGTCTCGACAAAATCGAAGGCTTTCTCATAGTCCACAAACGCCAAGCATAGTGGCAGAAGAAGGGTTGCTCCTCCCTTAAAAACATTATCCATCATAGTATAAATTTAACTTTGATGTTTAAAACGTTCATAAAGTAGAATTAGAACTGAAATCGTAAGATGCGATTTTGGTGCCACCGGTTTTGGGCAAGGTACCTACTGGCTGGTGGCTTACTTTCGCAAAAAAGGATTTTTCTATAAGTATCTGAAAACGCGTGTAGTTTAGTACTTGAGAGTCGGGACACAGACCGCTAGGCCGTGGCCTATGAGTATGACTCACCTTGCCCAAACCTTACCACCGCTACTCGAGACTCCAAGCCGTGCCGCCGCCGGAGGCTTAGATGTCGGAGGCGACATTTGGCCCTTGCTACTTATAATAGTCGCCAGCGGGGAATGCTTGAGACTCCCCAATTCTGTATCGCACATTACCTGGGACTTTGAGGTCAATTCTAATGTCTAGTATCATATAGGCAAATGATACTACCACCAGAATAATTTTGGGAGGTGCGAGTCTCGCTATAAGAGAGGAAATGGAACAAAACCACAATCTAGCAGTCGATAAAAGTAACCATTATGGCGCTTCGTGCAGCTCACATGCGATAACACGTGTTCAAACCGCTTGTTCATCCCATCGGCAGGCACCGCGATTAGAATAAGTATGTGTGTCGCACCGTAAATTACGGATTCGTAACATTTGCCTGGTTGTTATGCATTAATTGGTGCCCAAGTGCCTACTAGGTCGGCTGTGCGCTTATTGTCCCCTTTGTTGCATTTTCTCATGATCAAGTTGAGGTGTATCTATAATTTTGCTAGACCGAAGAAACGGTATGCATCTGTTAGATTCTATGCATTCGCAAAATCTTCTCGAAATTACTTCCAAAATCTCCACCACACAGAACGCAGCCAGATAATGCTGAGTTCTTGTGAGTGAGATTGTTAGTAGGGGCCTTACAACGATTGCTTATAGCATGATTAAAACAATTTCGAAACAGAAACACTGCTATTACAGTGTATCGTGCCATCTCGCTCTCGCTTCTGTTTAAATACTGTTTTAAACAATCATGATAGAGAGGCAGAGCTTTGCGGGGAACGAGATTGTCACCGCTCTAGTTCTGATGCCATCCATCTACACCCCACCAACATTATGTGACACGAAAAAATATTGCAACCTGTAACTAATGTTGTTAAGTAAGGTGTACGTATAAAAAAGTAGCTTGGCCTTTTCTTATCCACAAGAACTGCCTTATTTACTTACTTCGGTGGCTGTCATTTTTGAAAGAAACTATATCCATTACTGCTATCATGAACGCCGCCAACTACTAAACAAAATCACAAAACCAGTAGGGTTACTCTTGAACCAATTTCGATGGATCATCATTAGGATTGTGATTTTTCGTACGCTTGAGTAACAACACTAGCGCCAAATTGGATCCGTATTTTGAGAAAATTTAATAATACTGAGTTTGGTTCACCCAAAATTCGCACAATACGGGGTCAATTTGGAGCCAATGCGCAAAAATAAGCGTACGAAAAATCACAATCTCAATGCCGATCGATCGGATTCGGTTCAAGAGTAACTCTACAGTATTAGATATAGATTCTCACAGAATAGCAGTTCTAGTTAGCAACCGAAGCTAGTAAATAAAAAATGACGAATTTTAAGGTCTGATTTCACCAATATTTAAACAGGTGGTTAGTTAACTAACAAACAAGTTTTTGACATTTCACTCATACAATAAGTGTCAAAATCGGTTGTTTGTTAACTATAACGGCCTGTTAAATGTTGGTGAAATTCGACCTAAGGTTTGGAACTGCTATGTGCGTTAGTTCCGTTATCGCATCACACGCAGAGCCACGTGGCCGCGCGCGCGCGCCTTTTAATAGCCTGAACCGATTAAATAGTAGCCCTAACCGCTGATCGGTCCGATTTGTCATAAATGCCTGCCCACTTTTTATACTCAATTTACAGGCTGAATGTTAGTATCAGATCGTTGACGCCTTTGCTCAAAACGTTTTTGGGTAAGAACCAGGGGCCGTCAATGGTAGGAACACCGAATTATCCCTTTCGTCAAAAGGAAATAAGTCCAGGCGCGTACTCACTATCTCACACTGGGCAAACATTTGGGATGGCCTAGAATTTAGAAACCTACTGTCGTCTACGGCGAAGGGGGGCTATGTCGGAATTTTAGTTTCGGAGACTCTTACCACATCGAAACTTTTAACGGTTGTTGATTTGGATGTGGTTGATGTCATTGAAGCGGTCCTTTTGTCTGCAAATGCCCTTTTATTAAGTTTAAGCTTTAACTTAATATCAAAAAGGCTTTTATCCATCTGAATACAGATGGGTGCTCTACAGTAGCGTGTAAGTTTTAAGCAAACTTCTGACCATAAGGATGTGACCAGACCAATCGGCCGATCGTCGATCGATCGTAGAATCGATTAGTCGACGATACGTCGATCGATAATTTCTACCATACCGATCGATCGATTTTCGACCAGTCGACCGTCGATCGATGGTTGAATGGACATTATGGACAAGTCGACATCGATCGAGTAGCTTCATTATTCGAGAACCCGCCCCATTCCGCCGCGCGCCGACCGCTTCTTATCCCCTTCGGTCCTGGCGTCCATCTCAATGGACATTATTTTTTAACCCGTTTAGTATGAAAATCCGTTAATAAAAACTAAATGTAAATATTGAGGCGCACGTCACTATTACCAAAGAATATTGTTTCAAACAAAACCCAATTAATTTTTATATGGGTAAATCGTAACATTCAGTCAAATGATGGCATTCGCCATAGCTGCGCGCAAAGCAGATAAGGCATCACTTCTATTTAAAAAAAATTCTAGAAATTTGGTATATTGCTTTGCCAATTTTTTTTTCTTATAATTTAGGTAATTATTAATACGTAACAATCATACATAATCGTATTTGTATACAATATAATATAGAAATATGCAATCAAAGATGTGTCCATTTCAGTGGACATCAGGTCTCAGTAGTCGTCAAGCTAAAATATTTTCTGAAGTAAATTTGAGTTGCATTTTTGTAATTTTTATGTCTTCTTATAGGTATTAATCGCCCAAAAAGTCAAAATGTCAACACTTTACTCAATTTATTAGAAAAAAGAGCAGTATCAGACCTTTTGAGGAAAGGACGACGAAATAATTCATAATACACCACAAAACGTAGTTCGTGTGGGGTGTGACGATAAACATCCAAACGAACCTCCAATTGCTATTGATTATTTTGATGATGAAGGAATAAATCGAAGAAGAATAACATAAAGCTGAATCAAGCATCAGAAAACAAATAAGCCTCAACATGACACGCAGAAAACATTTCGTCTTTGATACACCTCAATTTTTCTGGTCAGCTCCACCACCTTTTGATAAACATAGCCCACTTGCACCAATTGAGTGTATCTGACAATACATACCTTGGATTTCTTGGTTTTTAGACAAGTTTGTATGCTACTAGAAAAAAGTCGTGTAATTTCAAGCTCTGCACTGTTTCATAACTAAAATGTTTTTGAGACTACATATCGTAATGTAATTTCACGTCCTGAGCTAGTGCGTTTATATAACAATGCAATGGGGGGCGTAGACAAAACAGATCATATTATTAGTTTATACCACATCTTTATCAGATCAAAAAAAAATACATTAGGGATGATATTCTACGCCATCGATTTGGCACTAAGTAATAGTTTGCAAAACCGGCAACATTCCAAAATAAGATGTTCCAGACATTTTCCACTACAGACAGCGAGTTACTGATGTTCTCATAAAAATGGGACAGCCGCTGATTGTTAGAAAACAAAGACTGGCATTCAATTCAGTTCTTCTGGCACCAGTATCTTCAATCAAAGAGGCGTCCTAGCAGTGGTTCTGAAATTTGGCCATCAAGGGAAATTCAATTCGAAATTATACCTAATTTGCCTGAGTATGATAAAAAGAAGGAAGCAACACGATGCAAGAAGTCGGCATGCAAATGTAAAACACATGTGTACTGTTTGAAGTGCGACATATATTTGTTTTACTGGTGTAACAAATTGATTGTGAGAATTCCATCAAACCATAGATTATTAGTTAGAAAAGGTTATTGTAATAAGTATATAATATATAATCAATGTTTGCCTCTATTTAGCAAAAATGAGCACAACATTTCTTTTATTTCATTATTATTGAGGAAATATATTTGGAGGTACCTGAAAATTGTATATCAAACAGCAGTGTAGATCTGGTGTCCATCTGAATGGACATGCCACTTTTAAAAAAACTAAAAAACATCATACATTTTTTTTACGTAAAATCATTAACTGTTACCTCAATACTTAAAAAATCAACACAAATAATTTTTCTGTTGCGTTTTAAAAATTCAGGTCTGAAGGGGATGTCACCCGCTGCCCGACCCCTGAGCCCCTGACCAACAATAACGCGTCCTGTCTTCAGAATACATTTCGAAAGAAACTGATGGAATATAGCCGAACGAGACCCAATCGCCGTAGGTGAACTTTTAGTACGGAGTAGGTACTAACTAAGTATTATGTCTTCTGTGCTTTTAGGCTAGTTGGGACTAGATCATTTGTTGAGATGAGACTACAACTGGTATAATTTTACTTGATGCCACTCTCCACATTCCGGTCATCTTGTGTGCCAGGCACTGCCAGGTCCTGATATTTCAGATTTATTATAATTATTATATGATTTTGATTACTATACTACACAATTACAGTGATACCATCTCTTGTGACGTTAATCTGCGATGTGTAATCAAGGCCTAATCAATACGTAACATTTATAATAAGTATTGAATGTTTATTCGATCATGTAATGATGACTTAACGAGCGAGAAGTTCGTTACTTTTTGTTGCTACGTTGTTTTGTTTGTGATTGTACTTGCATAGGTTTCTTTGTTTCTATTCGCATAATTGGAAGCTTAAAAACATTTTTTATGCCATATAATAATTATAATGATTGATTTTTAAACTCAAGTCGATATTTCGTTAACAACTCATTGGAATAATTCGGAGAATAAACTTTAATAGAGCTATACTCGTACATATAGGTACGCTCTCTTATTGTCCTTTAACGAGTCGGTTAACGACTTCAAAAAAGGAGGAGGTTCTATGTTAGACTGTTTCTGTTTTTGTCTGTTCTATGTTTAAGTTCATTCTATCTAGTGTATGTCGATTTTCAATGGGGGGATCTCCGGACCCCAAGCCCCTTATCTACGCCAATGGTTCACCTACTTCGCCATTTGTGGGCTTATTTTCAAAATTCTTTTTGTAATCGAAAGAGGTGAGGTGGTCCCATTGTCACTAATCACACGATATTAAATTTATCACACGATATATGCTGCGGAAGTTGCTTATTAACCTATCGTCGGAGGGTTTGTCGGAGGCGGCAAAATCCTCCTTGATCTGTGCTCAGCGGTGGGCTCTTGCATGCTCTAAGCTTGCAGTGTATAGCAGAATAGCGCTATCTCGCTGTTAATGCGGTGTGAATATTATTTTAGCGGGCAGCAATAGCGTAATGAATGCAAATGTCGTAAAAAACGAATTGTGATTACTACGTATTTTGTCGAGAACTTCGTGGTAATGAAAAGCTAAAAAGTATGCGGTAGGTGTTTGTTTATGCGATCTCGTGAGCTTCGTGGTAATGAAAAGCTAAAAAGTTTGTGGTAGGTGTTTACTAATGCGAACTTCGTTAAGTGCCACTTGACAGTTCCGCGTAAGTGAGTTTTACGAATCATCATTTGGTATTATTTTAATACGAACTTGATAATGCGATTGTGTGAACGAAACGCAACAAAAAGCGTACGCTGATGATGTACCTGTCTGTTTTTTGTTCGCATCACGCAGTTCGTTTATATGAATAATTCCAAATAATTTTTTACCGTGATGCTGCTAAGTTCTCTTTTGACCTCTGACTGTTCTTAAATAGAGTATTTCCCCTTTTACGTTTACGTAAGCGATTGGCGTTATCGTGTTACTGAAAGTTTGTAGTACTTAAACATTTTTATACATATACATACATACTATTATGTTAATTTTTTTATTATTTTTGATACGTTTGCTACGGTGTTATCATAAACGATTACCACCTTTGAGTATTACTTTTAGCAATCGGGCATGATTATTAGTTTCGTGAATAAATTCGTTTGTTGTCCGTGGTCCGATCACTTAGTTCTTCTGGTCGATCCAATCGTATTATTTAACACTATACTCGTAGGTATATACAGAAGAATTAAGAGCAGAAATGTAAAGTTTAAACTAATAATTGGATTATCGCACGAGAATAAATTAGGGTATAATTTAAATGGTTACCAGAAATATTTTTAGGGCCCGAAGCCGAAGTACCAAATAAAATAAATAGCCTCAAAAAAATTAAAATGACATTATAAAAAGGGTCCTAAAATATATTATATTTTGGTCCAAAATAAATAAACACACAAACGAATAATTGCCCGTTTTGTCCAAATATTCTTTTTGCTCCCAAAATGGATAAATGGTCACCAAATAATGTCTTACAAAAAGATTAATATTACTTCCAAAAACCTTACTTCAAATTTGTTTGACTGTCATTCAAAATAAATTTAATCCAGATTTCTTTAATGTAAAACTCAAATTATAATTGCTTCCCTTTATTCCTTTAGTACAAATTAATGTTATAATTACCTACCTAATAATAGTAGATTATGCACCAAGGGATTAAAGCAGTGTCTTACGTCACGGGCGCCATATTGAATTGAAGTTAAAATTTAACTCCTGAGCGAAGCGAGGGAGTTGTGTAGAGTCCTAAGTGAAGCGAGGGGTTCAAGTCACCTAAGACGAAGACACTGCTTTATTCCAGAGGTGAATACTCTACTTTTCATACCATCTGCGAGACAATAAAAACTCAGGGCTCTATAACCAATTACTTAGGTGGTAATTTTCATCATAAACACTGTCACATTATCATTATCACTATCACTATAACTATGGTTAAAATTATGATATTATCATGAAAACCATAAAATACAAAAAAAAGATTTATTTTTCCCAAACACGAACACGTCACGCAGTAATTATATCTTAAGTAAAGCTTAAAACATTACAAAAACTTAAAACATATTTAATAATAATACAACAAGTGTGATTGTTTTTAAAAAAAATGTAAGTCATGATTAGGATACATGTGTTGGAAAGCAATCTAGCAAGAAAAATGTATTTTCATATTGTATTGATAATTTTGATTGTTTTCTGTGTTGTATCTTTTATCTCTATCTCTTCTCTATATATAATAAAATCGTAGGTGTACAAAAATCTGTAATTGCGAAATATTTAGAAAAAAAATACACAGGTCGCCTTAAAATCATTAGCAGAACACGATAGAATAGTTTTTAAAAAAATTGTTTGTTTGTTGGTTTGTTTGTTTGTTTGTTTGTTTGTTTGTCTGTTTGTCCGGAAAGATCTCCGAAACTACTGGACAGAACTTGATATGGCTTACACCACAATGCTTAGAATTTTCCGGAAGAACATTTAGGAATAATTTCGTTTGTTAAAATTCACTTTTTATTTTTAGTGAAAAAATACCATATAAAATTTTCGAATTGGCTTTAGGTAGAAAAACAACATGGCGCACGTGAAATTATTTTGACAAGTCTGTCACATAGTACAGAGAGAAGGTATTTTCTTCCACGAAGGAAAGGCAATAGAACTACGCCACACAGCCTGATCTTAAGTAATTGGATTTCGAAAATTGAAAGGCAGGAATGAAGTGTTTCACATAGTAGGTACAAATAAAATTTAATATTTTCTATTAATGGCTGTGCCCAACTGGCTTTCGCCAACCAAATTGTCTTTTTCTTATGTCGTACCGTGGTGGTAAGGCAAAAAGATCAAGCCATACAACCAATGTATAAAGCATTTTTTATGATAGAAAAAAAATACACAGGTCGCCTTAAAATCATTAGCAGAACACGATAGAATAGTTTTTAAAAAAATTGTTTGTTTGTTGGTTTGTTTGTTTGTTTGTTTGTTTGTTTGTTTGTTTGTTTGTTTGTTTGTTTGTTTGTTTGTTTGTTTGTCTGTTTGTCCGGAAAGATCTCCGAAACTACTGGACAGAACTTGATATGGCTTACACCACAATGCTTAGAATTTTCCGGAAGAACATTTAGGAATAATTTCGTTTGTTAAAATTCACTTTTTATTTTTAGTGAAAAAATACCATATAAAATTTTCGAATTGGCTTTAGGTAGAAAAACAACATGGCGCACGTGAAATTATTTTGACAAGTCTGTCACATAGTACAGAGAGAAGGTATTTTCTTCCACGAAGGAAAGGCAATAGAACTACGCCACACAGCCTGATCTTAAGTAATTGGATTTCGAAAATTGAAAGGCAGGAATGAAGTGTTTCACATAGTAGGTACAAATAAAATTTAATATTTTCTATTAATGGCTGTGCCCAACTGGCTTTCGCCAACCAAATTGTCTTTTTCTTATGTCGTACCGTGGTGGTAAGGCAAAAAGATCAAGCCATACAACCAATGTATAAAGCATTTTTTATGATAATACTTATCGAGTGACCATTTGTAGATTGGTTTAATTCTTGACTAATTTTCACAAAATCCGTACAATTTTTGAAATATTTGAAATGTTGAAAAATGAAGATATTCTTTTCAAGGTATTTTGAAAGATGTTATATGTTTTTACATTAGGACTAAGGAATCAAACTCTTTCATCCATTTAAAACTATTAAAAGTAATAGATTAATATTGATAATTAAAAAAAATATCTGACTGCAATGTTCTGGGTTACGCGTAGAGGGACGGGACGGGACTCGATCCTAATGTTTAAATGACGGATCACATTTTTTTGGATCCACCCAAGGAACATGGATATCGAACGAAGAACCTAAAGAGTAGAACACATTGAACCTAGCCACGTTGACTTAATTTGACATGACTGCCGATAAAGTTCGTTTCCAAACCCAGCGATATGGGTATCAAATGAAAGGCCCTGATGAGTAGAGCACTATGAACCTAGCAACATTGACATAAATTCAACATAGCCGCCGCTCTTAAAAAAAGAATAATAGTTCGTTTCCAAACCTAGCAATATGGGTATCAACTGAAAGGCCTAAAAGAGTAGAGCATTATGAACTAAGGAAAATTGCCCTAAATTAAACATGGCCGCCGCTCAAAAAATGGATAAAAGTTCGTTTTCAAACCCAGCAATATGGGTATCAAATAAGAGGTTTTGATAAGTAGAGCACTATGAACCTAGCAACATTGACATAAATTCAACATGGCCGCCGCTCAAAAAAGATAGATAAAAGTTCGTTTCCCAACCTAGCAATATGGGTATCAAATGAAAGGCCTTGAAGAGTAGAGCATTAGGTACCTAGAAAAATCGACCTTAATTCAACATGGCCGCCGCTCAAAAAAAAAGAATAAAAGTTCGTTTTCAAACCCAGCAATATGGGTATCAAATGAAAGGCACTGATGAGTAGAGCACTATGAACCTAGCAACATTGGCATAAATTCAACATAGCCGCCGCTCTTAAAAGAAGAATAAAAGTTCGTTTTCAAACCCAGCAATATGGGTATCAAATAAGAGGTTTTGATAAGTAGAGCACTATGAACCTAGCAACATTGACATAAATTCAACATGGCCGCCGCTCAAAAAAGATAGATAAAAGTTCGTTTCCAAACCTAGCAATATGGGTATCAAATGAAAGGCCTTGAAGAGTAGAGCATTAGGAACCTAGCAAAATCGACCTAAATTCAACATGGCCGCCGCTCAAAAAAAAAAGAATAAAAGTTCGTTTCCATACCTAGCAATATGGGTATCAAATGAAAAGCCTAAAAGAGTAGAGCATTATGAACTTAGGAAAATTGAATTCAACATGGCCGCCGTTCAAAAAATGCATAATAGTTCGTTTGCAAACCCAGCAATATGGGTCTCAAATGAAAGGCCTTGATGAGTAGAGCACTATGAACCTAGCAACACATAAATAAATTCAACATGGCCGCCGCTCAATAAAGGTGGATAAAAGTTCGTTTTTTTAATCTAGCAATATAGGTATCAAATGAAAGGTCTTCAAGAATAGATCACTATGAACCTAGCAACATTGATATAAATTCAACATGGCCACCGCTCAAAAAAGGTGGATAAAAGTTCGTTTCCAAACGTAGCAATATAGGTATCAAATGAAAGGCCTTGAAGAGTAGAGCACTATGAACCTAGGAAAATATATATCTTTTTATTTATGTGAATATATATATCTTTGTGTATGTATGTATATATATGTATCTATATGTATATATGTGTATGTACATATATGTGTGTGTATCTGTATATGTTTGATTATAGTATATATATCTGTATATGTTTGATTCTAGAATAGTTTAATTTTAGGGGATGCGCAACTCACCCTAGATATAAGAGTAGTCGGAAATACATAAGAACACAATAGATCAATAAGAAAGTGAAAATAACAAAGGCACGGACCACGAGTCTGTGGTGATTATAACTAAAAAAAAAGAACCTAGGAAAATAGCACAAAATTCAATATGGCCGCTGCTCAAAAAAAAAACTCTGATAAAAGTTCGTTTCTAAGCCCAGCAATATGGGTATCAAATGAAAGGCCTTGATCAGTAGAGCACTATGAACGTAGCAACATTGACGTAAATTCAACATGGCCGCCGCTCAAAAAAGACGGATAACAGTTGCTTTTCAAACCCAGCAATAGGGGTATTAAATGAAAGTAGGCCCTGAAGGGTACCTAGAGCAGTCATGCTCTAAGTGTGTTCCGCGGAACCCTAGAGCTCCACAATACCCCTATAAGGGTTCCGCAATAATTTAGAAAAATCAAAACACCCTCTCTGGTCGTACTTTTATTATGCTTATTAATAAAGAATACACTTTTAAAAACTATTGTTTTATTTTAGGGTTCCGTCAAGTCTTTCGCTTTCCAAAAGGGTTCCGTCACCTATTGGATGTTCGATGTTAGATGTTACCTGTGTTTAGTGTCCTTTGAGACCGTGATAATGCAACGATCGTGAACTAACTAACGATAACTCCAAGTTTGTGTGTTGGATGTTAGTCATCACGGCGAGTTTGCTAACCGAACTACGAGTATGCCAGCAACACTATATCGCACAGTACACGTTACAAAAACGGAAGTCTCAATACATTTTAAGGCTAATCGCAAAATACGTTTTTTCGCATTCGTTTTCTGAATGCGGGCATCCGAATGCATCAAATCTATACAAAATACTCATTGACTGCCGCACACGTTCGTTTTTATTACGAACGGAACACGATCTGTACGTACGTTTAGGTAGAATGGTAGAAATCCCGAATGAGAAGAAACGAACGTCTGCGCTACGTTCACGAAACTCCGTGTCTGTATTCCGTGATCGGATATCGAATACGGAAAACGTATTTGTACAGTAACCCCCCCATTCATGCTATACATTAACTCTACGAAAACCGCCAGTATTACGAGCGACATAAGAACGGTTCAAGGTCAAACAGTATAGCATGACAAGGAGCTTAATGTACGACCAGTCAAAATTGGCCAAGTTGTCATATCCAAAAAATATATTTTGTTGGTGTTACCAACACCCATTATAAAATCTAAACTTTATTCGTATACAGTTCTAATTTATTAACAATAGTTTATTTAAATTCGAAACATGAATACGATAAAGATTATTCTTGCAACTGTGTAGTTCTTTCTACTGAAGAAGAATTTATTAATATCAATAATGTCTCTAAAACAATAATTATACTTAGTGTTTATAGTAATATGTAATGTATTTAATTTTGTGGACTGTTAGAAAAAGAGCATTACGAACCTACGAAAATTGTCCTAATTTCGAAATGGCCGATGCTCAAGAAAGGCAGAATAAAGTTGAATCATTATGGAATAAAATGGAGGAAAAAACTAAACACTGTGTTAAGTATTTTGATGGCGAAACGTAGTTCGCGGGCACAGCTAGTTGTTAATAAAAAATAAAATATGAACTTAGTCTACTTATCGATTTACAATACGATACGATCAGCTGCTGGACCCTGTCAATGACCTTTAGTAGCACGCAGGACGAATATTAATTTGTTAACAATAAACTGGTATCAAATAAAATTATTTTATTTTTCAACTTTGTTGTAAGTATACCTTTAGTAGCACGCAGGACGAATATTAATTTGTTAACAATAAACTGGTATCAAATAAAATTATTTTATTTTTCAACTTTGTTGTAAGTATATTTACTTTTGAAACAGCAATTAATTACTACACACAACTGTCGAAATAAATCTCAAATAGTCGACAACCTATTGACCCCAAATAAAAAAAAAGCTGAAGCTGGACATTTACTTACGTTTTTTAACTTTATCAATAAAACACTGAATAAACTTCTAAAAAGACTGTATTATTGATGCCACAAAACACATTCCACTAAGCACTTTATTAACGTAAGCAACAAGATATTACAATTTTGAAATACGTAATGGCGTTGGCGGCAAAGTTTTAGCTATGAAAACAATACAACGGAATACTGTTGGTGCAAATTATGGAACAAATTGTAGAAACATTCTTTATTTTTAAATATGCCGCGTAATTTTTCCAAATGCTGTTTATCCGCTGGCAGCATTGATTTACTAGTAAATCAATGGCTGGCAGCCTTAGTGTTCTTGCTTTACTCTGCTTTTATTCGTTTTTATCGATAGTTAATGGTGGCCGTCAAAAGATAGCGCTTTTTGCATAAAACGTATCAATAAAAAATAAAATGACATGTAATTGTTTATTTTATCTTGCAGTGTTATGTAGATAAATATTTTATAATTTTGGTAAAGAAATTATGTATTTAGATTTTATAAAAAACATTATTTACACAGGTAGAATGTCTTTGTCTAGTGGATGCACGCTACTGCTATATGGGCGTAGAACCTTTGCCTTCCTAAGCTAGCATCTATGCTAAATTTTCATACAAATTTTATGTTCCATATTGAAAACACTTTAATCCATAGTTTTCATACAAAATTATATCCCTTGGGATATAATGTCTTGCTTTACGTTGAAGTTAAGGGGGATCTAATTGAACATTGTCATGCAGGTGGTATGAAAAACATATTTTCATTCGGAGTGGCTATTCCGACCCGGGTCCCTATCGAAGTCGATTACTATGCGGACCCGATATAAGCGTAATCAAAAAATAACTTATAGGATAAAACTGAAAACTGTAGGTTAGGTTAGGTTACATATTGTGATTGTGACCACACACAGCGAAGCGAGCGGAGCATGAAACTGAAAAGAAACTGCATGTTTCATACTCCGGCGGCCGTACCGCCTAACTCAAAGCAATCACTCGCTATCGTTATCGTTATCGTCAGGAAAGCGATAGCGAGTGATCGCTATGAGTTAGGCGGTAGCCCCCGGTTCGAATAGCAATCGACTTCTATAGGGACCCGGGTCGGAATAAACACAGCTATTTTCATTTTACGTTTGTTTTTTTTAATTCACAGTAATATTTGAAACCTAAATATAATATTTGACTTATCATATTTTAATCAATTTCATATAACTATAAACAATTGACATATCTTTGGGAACCACAATATAATATTTGGTATTAAAAATAAATTCGATTAACCGTTAGTTTTTTTAGCTAAGAAAAAAATATTGGTAAAATCAATTTAGTAACAATGTATAATATTTTGTCTGAAATGAATTTTATAGGCGTTCATATATGTTTATGACATTCAATAAAAAGAATAATTGGATCTATTTTATAAAATTTTAGGAAACACAATTTGGTGACCATTATTTTATCCGTTTTGGTAAGCGTTTCGAATTTTATTGGTAGTAAAATAGGTACATTTTTGGTAGGCGTTTTAACACAAGCCAATAAATTATAAAGTGTTGGTTGATGTCAGGGTGTAAAAAAAATATTGAAAAAAGATACGCTGTCAGGGTGTCCACATTCTGGAAAGTCAGGGAAAGTCAGGGAAAAGTCAGGGAAGCTCAAAGCAGTCAGGGAAAGTCAGTGAAATCGAGGGGCTACCTGGAAAGTCAGGGAAAAAATAGGATTTTACACTGTTTGGTCCCCAAATTTCCCAGTGATTGTCAAACGAGGAATATGTTTAGGTACCTACTTCATGATTTTGGTCGAATGATTCTTAATTTTGACTATCGAATTATTTTTGTCCAGGTTTGCACGTTATAACATAATTTTGGCAGACAAATCAATCGAGCCACCCGTAACCCTTGAGTTCAAATGCAATTTCCTTCAAATGTGTGAACATAATTTTGATAAAAGTGGTATCGTTGAGATGCGTATAAACTACGCGCCGCAGCCGCGCGAGCCTATGTCGACCGAGGTAGACGTTCATTTGCCGCGCGAGCCAATTTTTAGATAGTAATTTAGCAGAACGCAACTGCCCCGCACGGCAAGCGATCCACCTCCAACAGTCTGCGATTCATTCTTGTAAACCTACGAGTCGTCCGTTTTACGTAGGTGTTGCTGTCGCGCGCGGCGACCCCGTCCACATAGCGCGGTCGCCGTGAGAGCCAATGTTCGAGAGTTTGCCGCGCATAGTTAGTTATACACACCTATATGTTGGTGATTTTATAGGCTTTATATTGAAAGTAAATTGTATGGTGTGTTACAATAAAAAACATCAGAAAACAATAAAAATCAATGTATTAGTAAAGTGTGTTACCGCCACTAGCTTAGATAACTGCTTGCATATTTGAACCTATTGATCTTACCAATAGTACAATGATGTCTTGGAGGATGTTGTTACATTTTTCCTCTACCGCCATTCTGAGCTCATAAGGTTTAGAAAAAGCCGGAACCCTATCGTAGGCCCTGTGTTTTAATTCATCCCAAAGATATTCGATGGGGTTCAAATCAGCAGGCCAATTATGGATCATTCATCGTATGACATGGTATAAATTTGAGAAAAAGAAGTCATGAAATGCTGCATTACCGATCTCCAATGATATCATCACTATGGCATAATTTCAATGATGTCATCATTAAATAATGAACAAATGATCAAAAATATGACCGGAAATCGTATTTTTCGTTTTGCACTATGATATCATATGATATCATTTGCAAAACCATGAGATAGGTAATAAGCCCTCTGGGCTCCGAGCTGGCCTCCATGACACGAATGCCGACGTCCCTGAGTATAATATTGCGTAGCAATTTATTTATTTATTTTCTTTTTTAAAACGTCGCCCCACACTTTTTTTTTTTTCTCGGGGGGAAATGCGTAACCGCACCGTACCCGCCGTTGGCTAGACAGCGAGCGTGTGTGGGGCTCTCCCGGCAGGGTGCCAGGCCTACCCACTAAAACCCCCCGGTGTTCTCCCTGCCCTTATGGGCGCGCGGGGTAAGGTCCACACTGCGACTCCACTACCCACGCGCCCGGGCAAGCCCGACCCACCGGTCGGGCTATCGCCAAGGGGGGATTGCCCGAGAACACCAGGGCAATCCCCAGACGGAGGGCCTTACGGCGGCGTGCACGGGGCCAACCGTGCACGCAGGCCTCTACGGCAGGGTTATTAGATGGGCATCGCTTGTGCGAATGCCCGCCTTCGCCTGCCTATCCGTCTGCGGCGGATGGGAGCGGCTTGAGGATCTGCCTCCCGCTCCCTCTCCGCGGCCTCCTTCTGCGAGATTACGTCCTCGCAGAAGGAGGCGACAGCCCCCCATTCCGCTTCGCCGCGGAGCATGGCCACTAACCATGCTCGGCAGCGAGAAGTCTCCGCCTCCCAGCGCAGCGTTAAGCTCGCTACGCTGGAGTCGCCAGGCCGGGCACATCAATAGGGTGTGCTCGGCAGTGTCGTCGGGAGCGTCGCAGTGGTGACACCGCGGCGTTTCCTCCCGACGCGCGACTCGATGCAGGTAATGACCGAAGCAGCCATGCCCGGTCAGTACCTGCACCAAGCGGAACGTGAGGCTGCCCTGCCGGCGCCCAACCCACTCCTCCAACACCGGACGAATCGCGTCGATCGTCCGGTGGCCGGCAGCTGGGGAGGCGAGTGCCTCACTCCATCGACGCAGAGCCTCCCTCTGCGCCTGGGTACGAATCCGCTCCACTTCCTCAGGAGCGGATCGTCCCCCCCGTTCACTAACGGCAACCCGATGTCGATACACCTCTGCATGTACGCGTGCATCGACATCCCACGGCGTTTGACCCGCTAGAACGCAGGCCGCGCCATGGCTGACCGTGCGATAAGCTCGCACGGCCCGGGTTGCTATGACCCTCTGCGGACGTCGCAAGAGGGCCACCGTTCGGGGGGAGAGGCACTCCGCCCATATCGGGGCTCCGTAGAGTGCCATCAACCGTATCACCCCGTGATACAGTCGACGGCACGCCGATCCTGGTCCTCCCACATTAGGGAGGACCCGTCCGAGTGCGGCTGCGGCGGCGCACAGCCGTGGAGCGAGGAGCTTAAAATGCTCCCCGAAACTCCATCGGGGGTCCAGAACCAAGCCGAGGTACTTGAGATGCGCCTCGACCGGTATACGGACCCCCTCCACTTGGACGCGGAGCCCCGGTGGGATCCTGCGACGGGGGGCGTAGAAAATCATGGCCCTCGTTTTGTCGAGGGCCACGTCTAGGCCCAGGAGGCGGATGCGTCGGACGACTATTGAGGTGCCGACCGACGCAAGGTGAGCCGCCTCCTCCCCCGTTTTCGCCCTCGCCGCGACGAGCGTGTCGTCAGCGAAGCAGACGACCTTCGTTCGTGGCGGAAGGTCGCCTCGCAGGACCCAGTTGTACTCCAGGTTCCATAACAGAGGACCTAGTATGGAACCCTGGGGTACACCCGCCGCCATTGTCCACGTGTGGACGCGCCCATCCGGCCCCTCGTAGAGGATGGATCTGCCTTGCAGGTAATCCTCCACGAGGGCGCGGAGGTACGGAGGCACCCGGTGGAAGCGGAGTGCCTCCTTTATGCACTCGTGGGGCAGGCTGTTAAAAGCGTTGCGGATGTCAAGAGACACCGCAACAACAGTCTCCCCACGAGCTGTGGCCTCCTCAGTCCACCTCTTGAGTAAGGTCACCGCGTCCATCGTGGACCGGCCGGTGCGGAAGCCGAACTGGTTGTTAGCCAAGTCCGGCCCCTGGTCCTCTAGGTGCTCGATGATGCGGGAAGCTAGAATCTTCTCGAAAAACTTCCCGGCTTCATCGAGCAGCACCACCGGCCGATACCCAGTCGGGGAATCAGCGGGGCGGCTCTCCTTCCTTAACAGGCAGAGCCTGCCCGCTTTCCAACGACTGGGGAAGCGGCCCGAGGCGATGCTTAAATTGAGCACCGCCCGGAACCGCTCCTCGAGGTGTCCCAGGGCGAGGGCCAGAACCCTGCTTGGGACACCGTCCGGTCCCGGCGCCTTCTTTTTGCGCCGGAACCGTTCCCTCACCATGTCGAATTCCACGTTCGACACGGGAGGGATGGCGGCAACCACTTCCACCGGAGGAGTGTCCGGGGGGACCATTCTGGGGGGCTGGAAGGGACCGGGATCGGGAAACAGAGTCCCCAGCACCCGATTCAGCAGCCCTCTGTCCATAGCGGAGGTAGGGGGAGCGGAAGATTTAAACTTCCCCCTCACCATCCGGTACGGACGCCCCCACGGATCATCGTCCAGGAGCCGTATAAATTGCTCCCTGGACTCCTCCTTAGCCCTGCAGATTTCGTTCCGCAGGGCCTTCTTGGCTGCCGCATACACCCGACGAAGTTCAGCTTCCTCGTCGGGTGTAGTTCTGGCGCGCCTACGACAGCGCACGTAGGCGCGCCTGGCCCTCATACTGGTGGTACGCAGATCCGCAATCTCCTGCGTCCACCAGTACACCTGCCCCCTTTCGGGGCAGGCCTGCGCCCTCGGCATGGCGGCTTGGCAGATGACCTTCATTTCGTCTGCGAAGAGATCCGCCATGCCGTCGACATCCCCGGCGAGATGAGGCGGTACTGCTGCCCATGCCCGCACCATCGCCGCCTCCCCCGCCACATCCGGGCGGAGCTTGGTGAGCGTCCATCGCGGGAAGGCACTCACCGCGGAGCCCCTGCGGAACGGGGTCCCTGGGGATGCCGTGGAGACCTCATATCGGATATATAGGTGGTCCGATAGGGTCTCCACTTCTTCCTCAACTCGCCAGTCATTAATTCGACTGGCGAGTGAGGGGGATGCAAAGGACACGTCCACCACGGACGTGCCCTGCACCCGGACACAGGTAGGGATGGAGCCCCTATTTAAAATCTGGAGCCCCAGGGACAGAACCCAGGACTCCAGATCTCCACCCCTCGCGCTAGTGCGGGAGGACTCCCACGCTGTAGACCACGCATTAAAGTCCCCCGCAACTAGAACTGGTACCGGGGCCGTCCTACGGACGACCCCCTCTAGCGCAGCCAGGAAGACTGTGAAGTCCGCCCGGCTGCGATTGGGGGAGAAATAAGTTGAAACAACTAGAATTCCCTCCCACATGGCGGCAACGTAGCCAGTGCCTCTCTCTCTTAAAATGAGCGAGGGGGCTGTGCCACGCGCCGCCCGCATTATGGCGGCGGAATTATCCGCCGCCACTAACCAATTTGACGATTGTGGCGGAGCGTAGTACGGCTCCGACACAATCGCCAATCCACTCCCCACTCCGCCGCGGTCTGACATAGGAGATCCTGTGCCGCGGCGCAGTGGTTCAAATTAGCTTGGAGGAGCTTTATGGGACCACTAGACATTGGTGGTCTCCATGGGCTCCTCCTGGGCCGTTGCTGCGGCCGGTGCTGCCTGTGGTGCCGGACTCCTTGGGGCCACGGTCAGTTTCACTGGGGCCAAACGGCCCCTGACCGGCGGGGGGTTGCAGTTCATGCCCCCCATGCGGTGACAGGCTGGTCGTTTGGCATCCGCACAGACGGCACAGTTCAGCTCCGCCATGCAGTCAACCGCCTTGTGACCTTCCGATCCGCAGCGGAAACATAGTCCGCTGCGGTCCTTAGCGGAGGGGCACCGCTGTATGGGGTGGCCCATGCCCATACAGCGGAAACACCGCATGGGCTTCTGCTCAAGAAGTTGGATGGAGGCAGAACTCCATCCAACTTCGATGCGCCCGGCCTCAGCCAGGCGCTTAGCCGCCTCCACTGGCACGGAGGCGAATGCTGCCCCGACGCCACGCACCCCCGTGTGGACACGGCCCACCTTGATATGGTGGGCCGGGCACTCACCGGCCCGCGCCAGGATCTGCCCCAGCTCCTCAGCGGTCACCGAGTCGTCTAAACCAACGACCCGGATATCCGCTGTTTTAACGGGACGCGTCACTTTCGCCGCGTCCCCTAGGGCTTCTCCCAGCTTTTCCGCCAGCGAATCAGCCTGAGATGGGGATGTCTCCTTTGGGAGCTCGATTATTCGAGCTCCGGTTATCCCCGTCCGGAATTTGGCGGGCCCTATGCCTAGGGCGCTGAGGCTGACGGAGGCCTTGGCCTTGGCTATTGCCTCACCATAGGTGAGGCCTTTCGCTACTGCCTCTGGCTTGAGGGCCAGCACCACCGCCAAAGATCGCGGTGTCTTAGGCAGCTTTGGCGAAGGCTTGGAGGCATCAGCGGAAGCTCCTGCCTTCTTGGGCGTCGCCCCATCTACTGTCGGCTTCTTTCTACCTCGCCGCACAACCGTCGACCAACCGTCATCGCCCGGTGCCGCTACTGGCGCCGGGGCCCCCGACGAAGAGGGTACTACCACTGGCGCAGAAGGCGCTGTCTTCCTTTTGACCACTCTTGCTTCCTTCGGCATATTTGCCGGCGGGGCAAGAGTGGTGTTGACCGTTGCAACTTTCGCAGTCCGTTGCTGTTGAGGCTGCGGCTGCGGCTGACTTGCACGGTCCACCGCAAGCGGTGGCCTTCGGACCTGAGCCGGCATCAGCCGCCCGTCGACCTCTAGGCCTTCCAGGCGAGCTGAGACCATAAAGCCGACTTGCGCCAGCAGCTCCCGCTGGAGGAACTCCATACTTTCGAGGAACTCCATCCTGGAAATCCCTCCGGCGGGTGAGGCATCAGCTGGTACGGCCACGGCTGGGGCGGCCTCGGCTGATTGAGCCGTCGGGAGCTGCACCTCCGATAACTCTTCCTCCATTGCGTCGTCGGCGGTAGGATCGTCCGAATCGGCGCTCTCTACCATCGCAGGGGCCGCCTTTGCACCGCGGCCCCTTGGGCGTTCCACCTCCCGCTCCGAGAAGGCCCGGCAAAGGGCCTTCATTTCCCCCATTAGACCGTCTAGTTGAGTCCGGAGGCGTTTGTTGTCGGCTTGAAGCCGACGCACCTCCTCGGAGGTATTTTTGGACGCCAGAGCGCGCACAATTTCGAGTAAAGAGTCGGAGGACTCTCTAATTTCCCTCACGGACGTCCCCTTGAGGTGCTTCGATTTTTTCGCGACCTCCACTAACGACTTTGCGCTCTCCTCAGCCCTGCTGCAGAGTAGTTCAGCAGTGGGCTCGGAAGAGCGCTTCTCCTTTCCCTTCTTTTTGGCAGCCGCTACGGCTTCCGACTCCCGATCCGATTCCGACTCCTCAGAGTCGGCCTCTAACTGCCTGAGCTCTCGCATCGCCTGCGAGAGCCCAACCCCGTGCGATAGGCCTCCCCTACCCCTTCGGGTTCGGGGAACCTTTGGTGCGTACGGTGCCGTGACTTGCTCGGCCTCAGTCTCCAGATCCGTTGCCAGCGGATCCTTGAAGAATCGACCCAGGATGGACCTCTTCCTTTGAGCGGGCTGCGACATCGCTGGGAAATCAGTTTCCGGCAACGCCGCTGTCGTCCCGCTAATTATTTCCCTGTAAGAGGGACGAGACGCATTCAGGCGTATGCGAGAGCTGCGACGGGGCGCTACACTCCCGATGTCCGAGACTGACAGTACCGGAGACACTACCCCCTCGACAGCCTTAACCACAGCAGCATCCACCGGCGAGCGGCTTTTTTGCCTCCCGGATTCCACCGAGAGAATTAGGTTGCTCGGGTCCCTGATGGGCCCCCCCTCGCCAGCGGTGTCCGTCTCGGACATCATGTCCGAGTCGGACATGACCCAGTCGTAGGCCCAGCCCAGCAACGAATTTGTTGGCGAAAACAGATTAAAAATCTATTCCTCGCACAACACAACCAGAAACAACCAATCCAAATCGTAAGCAAAACAGTCACACGAATCCGAAGCCAAGTTACACAAAAAAAAAATCGTGAGTGAAAAAAACAACGAAGAAGAAACATATACCTAAGTGTAACCTAATCCTACAAAAAACAACTAAAACCTACAAAAAAAACCCATAAAAAAACAAAACTTCTTAATACTACCAAAATAATAAAATAATAACAAAAAGAAAATAACACCATCAATTATAAGAAAATCAAAGAACGCACAAAAAAAAAACAATACCAAGACGTAAGTACAAACTATTTATAGCCGGGCCGGGCCGGGGCAACGACCCCGCGCCACTAGCACAGACACTGACAAAAACGAATACCTTATATCTAGGGACGCAAGTAATCTACAATTCAATACAACAACAAAGACGACGAAGTAATAATTTGTGTGTTTGACTTCAAACACAAAATTATTCAACAAACAAGACCGTATTAATAACGAAACAAGAACGACAACAATGATACAACCATAATATAATGAAATAACAAAAGAAATTATTGGAAACAAAACCGAAACAACATAGGTAAGGCAGGGACGCGCGCGCTCGCTGTGATAGCTCGCTCGCGACTGTCACGTCGCCCCACTAGGATTTTCTCCTGTGTCGTAGTTACAGTTACAAATATAGAAATCACATGCACATACGCCCAGACCGGAACAAATTTTTATATTTGTACCGTACGGGAATCAAACCCGCGACCCGTTGCGTAGTAGGCGATCACTCGACCTCTGCGCTAACCGTGTCATCGCTCGCTGCATAGGGTCTTGCATTATCATGCACATTAAAAAACATCTCATCTTAAACACATCCTGAGTTCCTGAGTAAGGTAGGTACCACATGATCTTCAAGAACATCACGGATATATCGTTCTGTATCCGCGTGAATGAGCATTGGATTCGATATTAACCATCTCTGTTCATGCTGTTGAGGAAATGCCGCCCCACACCATTATGGAGGCTCCATAATGGAGTCATCATAAGCAACAGTTTCTTTGATACAGCACTGAGCGTAACCTTTTCTAGAGCAACGGTACAGTCTCTGTCTTCAATCATTTCTGAAAAGCACTCTTGTCTCGCCAGAAAAGAGAACATGCGCCCATTGATCCAGTGTCCATTCTATATGCTCACGAGCAAATTAAAGGCGTACTCTGTGGTGAGCTATAGTTAATTTTGAGCCTATTATAGCACTTTGAGGTGTTAATTTGCGCTCGGTTAGAAGGTTAGCCACCTTCTCCTGACTGTACGCGCGCTTATGGCCACTGCACGTTCGTCACGAAGCTGTTGTTGGACCTGCACTGCGTTCTGATTCCTACGGACATTGAAATGCATGTATCGATCATCTGCAGAGGCTGTAGCCTCTGGCCTGTCAGATTCAACGCGTCGATCGAAGGCTCCAATCTCTAGGTATCTTCTATAGACGCGCAGCATCGAAAAACTCCTTAACATTTGAGCAATCTGACGATGACTAAGGCTCCATTGAAGTAATGTGACAGCTTGAGTATAGCTTCCTGGAGCGGAATATCTATTTTTAACAACAAAAATAACCGTAATCTGAAGACTAATGACAAAGTAAGCAACAACGCAGAAAAGTCATTAAAATCAAGTAAAACTCCACGACTTTTCCGGTCGTGTTCCTATTAAAAGAGGAGTGTGACACAATCTCCCCAAAGTTGTTCACGGCGTGCTTGGAAGATACATTTATGCTCCTCGACTGGGCTGATAGGGGTATCAACATAAATGGAGAGCAATTAACTCATCCACGATTTGCAGACGACATTATCATTTTCACTAAAACGGCTGCAGATCTTCAGCTTATGTTGGAAGAGCTTTATGACGTGTCACTGTCGGTGGGCCTTCGCATGAATACCTTGAAAATGAAAATCATGGCCAGGGATCCGAACATAGGCCCCATAATGATTGCGGGAAACGTGGTTTAGCAGGTTGACCACTACATATATCTCGGGCAGCTAAGCTACTTACTCTTGAAAAAAGTGGGCAAACACAAGAAATAGAACGCCGAATAAAACTAGGCTGGGGCGCGTTTAGCAAAATGTCCCAAATTTTCAGGAGTGTGATGCCTGTATCTCTTGTGTCCTACTGGTGCTCATGTATGGGGCCGAGACCTGGACCCTGACTAGACAACATATACACGCCCTACAGGTAGCACAAATAAAAATGGAGCGAGCCATGCTTGGGGTTTCTGCGGGATCGGATCCGCAATACAGAGATACGCAAGCATACCAAACTGATCGACGTGGCTCGTGTCGTTGCGTGTAGAAAGTGGCGATTGGCAAGAAGATCATCAAATGGGAGTGGCTTCCCAGAACAGGACGAAGGAACGTTGGTCGACAGCCGGCTCGTTGGTCAGACGACATAACAAAGACAGTGAGCAAGAACTGGACAAGAAAAGCCCAACACCGTAGTGAATGGCGCAGAATGGAGGAGAAGGAGACCTATACCCAGCAGTGGATGGACATAGGTTGTAGATGAAGTCAACCCTCAAAAGATTAATGGAAAGCGATTGTGTTTATTATCTTCGATTCAATAAGAGCCTTTTTGCCGATATATTTTTTATTTAACAAACATACAAACATTTGAAGAAAAAAATGATTTTAAATTTAAGGGTAAAGGGTGGCTCGGTTTATTTTTTCACCAGTGTACTTTCTACAGTGTAAAAATACTGTGCCCAAAAATATTTAAATTATGTAAGTACTTAAAAATTGAAATTTTAGATATCATTTGGTCCGAAAATTACAACAAAAACTACTTTATGATTTTCGAAAGAAAGTATTGTATTTTATTTTTCTGTAAAATGCATATAGTTAGTTGGTCAGGGAATTTTGAAAAATGGTCAGGGAAAGTCAGGGAAAAGTCAGGGAATTTTTTTGAACATTAGCAGTGGACACCCTGGCTGTTGAAAATTAATGCAGGTGTTTGTACGAAACTTTATTATTATAAAAAAACCAACGAAGCGGATGTTGTAGCTAGTTTTATAACATTATCAAATCATTGGTCAAGTATGTGCAGGCAGACTGCAGACATACATAGTTGTATTGTCTCTTCCCTCGCTCGCATAGTCCGATAGCGACACCAAATCAAATTTAAGAAAAGTGGATTTCGTTCAAAGATATTCAACGAAATCACTAATTATAGGGCTCTTACGTCGGTTTCTCGCCTATATGTGTAGTGGAAAATTTTATTTATTTATTTATTTATTCAATAAACAAAGTTTCTACAGCATGTTCAATATATATTATTTTTATGTATTTACCTGTGCTTAAGCCAATTACAGAAACTCATTACGTTACTTGTTATATATATTTAAAAAAAAGTAGCAGGTGGTCTATTTAAAGCCATCATAATTATACTAAGGTAATAAAAGCTCTAACAACTAATAACAATACTCAAATATCTAATAACAAAACTGAAAATAGAAAAAAGAGCATGAATGCCAGTCTCTGTGTAAGAGCATGTATGTGTGTGTGTGTGTGCGTGTGTATGTGAGTGCGTACATGTATGTGCATGTGTATGTATAAATTTACGTAAAAACAACCACAGCCAGTCATAGCTTTAAATTACTATGTATCGAACTTTTAAATGAAGATTTAGATTTAGTGAACATGTCAATATCAGAGAAAAACCTGTTGTAAGTTCTGCGGATTCTAATTGTCATATCATTGGCTTTATAGTTTGTGCGCACTAGCGGAAGATGGAAAAGTTTTGTATGACGGGTTCTTTTAGTTGGAGTTTCTAAATGTAATGTTTTATTAAACAACTCAATGCAGTCCAACCGTCCCATGCACTGGTCATATAGGAAGGACATGTCTTGAAGGCGGCGTCTGTTGGAAAGTGTTATTAAATGATGTTTATCACATGATTCTTTGTAGTCATCAATGTACGTTTTGGCTCGGAAATTCAGATGTTTTAAGAATTTAATTTGAATTTTCTCAATGGCGTATTCATGTGTTATATACTGTGGGTTCCATATCGTACAACAGTATTCCAGGAGACTGCGAACATATGCACAGTATAAAAATTTTTTATACAAGAAGTATCACTAAAGTCTTTAGTTACTCTCAGTATAAAGCCTAAGGTTTTGTACGCTTTATTCGTGATTTTTTCAAAATGTGAGACAAAAGTTAGTTTCGAGTCCAACAGAACGCCTAAATCCTTGACCTCGTTCACTCTGCCTAAGATAGTGTCATTTAGTTTATAATCATGCATGACAACATTTCTTCCCCTAGTGAACTGCATGAGCGCACACTTTTCAGAATTAACTGATATCTTATTAGTTTTGTAATATTCTGATAAACGATCTAGGTCTTCTTGCAATTTGAGACAGTCCTCCCTTGAATTAATTTTCTTATATATTTTTGTGTCATCAGCATACATTAGAATTTTTGTGTTTTTAATACAAGAGACTATGTCACAAATATAAGCCAAGTACAACAAAGGTCCGAGCAGCGAGCCCATATATTTACCTTTACTCTCCTATTCCTTGTACATTATTTATAAACAACAATGACCTCAATACAAAGGACGATAGCGGTTTTAATTGCGTAATACCGTTTTATCGATTTCTGATACGAATCGATTTTATAAGTGTTAGAGTTTGCATCAAACTGGCTATTATCGCATTCGCGACATTTACATTGTAATATGTCCTTCCGTCTAAGTTCATGGACCTGTAGCTGTTCATTTAAATATTACTGACACAATTCAAATAACCTGTCTTCAACTGTCTGTCATCGAAGAAATATATTATTTTGTTTCTTATTCATAACTAGCTTTACGCTCGCGGCTTCGCCCGCGTTATTTTTGTTTTCCCGGGGAATACTTGTCCGAAATTTTCTTGTTTGATTTTTTGATCAAAAACGTTTGACCGACGTCTTTTTACTACTTATATGTATTGTTTGCCATATTTGTAGACCACCGAAATGTTATTCGACATAGGTAAGTATCATTTTACCGAACAAAGTTTCACCGATATTAAAAAAAAATACTTTTGACCGAAGTCCCTTTAGAACTTTTTTCAATTGCTAGATGATTTAGTTGACATGTTTTCATTTCACCAAAACAACATTTTACCGAAAATTATTAGCTTAATACTTGGCTGGTTAGGTTACGGAGGTTATAAGTAAGTAGGGTATATTGTAATCACACATCAAACTACATGTTTCCTGCATGCTTCTCCGTAAGGAGAAAAACTTATGGGATATCACTGTAGGTTAGGTTAGGTTAGACATTGTGGCGGTTGGGGAGGAGAAGGTGTGCGTTCCTGGACGCGTGCCACCAGCTCCCCTAGCAAGCTGGGGACTGAAACGGCTCGGCCGGCTGACTACCGGTCGAGAGACACTTTTCACCCCTAGCTTGGCCGCCTGGAGGGGGTCGAATTTCTCAAGATACTTGTCGACCCCCCCGTAAAGGTAAGTCTTGGCGCGTGCGCCAGGCAACCCTCCAGGGGGCACAATCGGGGAATGGCTAACGCCGATCCCGATTGTGTCTCTACGGAGGTAGAAGTACGAGGGTGGGTCAAAAAGTTCGCGGAATGGAGGGTAAAAAGTAAGAAATAAAACACAAAATTATTTTTTCTTCTCAATGTATTCCCCCTTAATACATTTATTAGACCTATCAATTAATTTATTAATACCTTCGAAAAAAAATGATTTCTCTTTGTCGTCAAAATAGGCCGAAATTGCGCTCTTCACTTCTTCATCGCTGGAAAATTTCTTCCCTCGAAGCTCTTTTTTAATTTTTGGGAACAAATAATAATCACTTGGGGCTAAATCTGGGCTATAGGGAGGATGTTCCAAGATTTCGAAGCCCACTCTTTGAACAGCAGCCATCGCAACTTGCGCCTTGTGCACGGGTGCATTGTCGTGCAAAAGGTCACCTTTAGTCAATTTTCCCCGTCTTTTTTCTCTCACAGCATCTCGCAGACTTTATAATAGTGCAGCGTAGTACTCTCCAGTGATAGATACCCTTTTCTTTATAATCAATAAGGAATCCCAGAAAACAGTAGCCATGAGTTTTCCAGCCGACGGAGACAATTTGAATTTCTTCGGAGGTGGTGTGCCCTTTTTGTGCCACTGCATGGAGTCTTGTTTGGACTCAGGCTCATAATGATGAACCCAAGTTTCATCTCCAGTCACAATTCGGTTCAAAAATTCATCCTTTTGTTCACCACAGAGCGCTAAAAACTCGCGACAACACTCAACTCGCCGCTGCTTCTGGTGTGGCGTGAGCATTCTCGGCACCCATCTTGCACACACCTTTGACATGCCAAGATGGTCGTGTAGGATGTTCAAAATGGTTGTAGCTGATACTCCAATCATTTCTGCAAGCTGTTTCTTCTTTAAACGGGCATCTTCCAATATGATTTTTTCAAGTTTTTCGACGTTTTCTGCCGTGGTTGCCTCGACAGGCCGCCCTGGCCTCGGATCATCTTCAATCGAATCCCTGCCTTGCTTAAACAGGTTGTGCCACTTGTAAACCATGGTTTTATCAGGGCAAGAGTCCCCGTAAAAAGAAGACATCTCTTCCAAAATAGTCTGGGGAGGTTTTCCTTGTTTGGTAAGGAACTTGATGACTGCGCGAAACTCAATTTTCTCCATGTTGCAAATTTTCTTCCGGATTGACTTGTTGATTGATGTGTAGCTCAGGTAATTATGACCAATTTTTTTTGGAACTTAGTATTTATACTCTTAATGAGTGACAACTAGTGCAGGTAGTAAAAAGTCACCTTTCCCCCCTCCATGCCTCTCATTCCACGAACTTCGGACTCGCCCATGAAGGGTTCCGTAGGATTTATGACGTATTAAAAAACTCCTTACTAGATCTCGTTCAAACCAATTTTAGGTGGAAGTTTGCATGGTAATGTACATCATATATTTTTTTAGTTTTATTATTCTCTTATTTTACATGTTACAGGGGGGGGGGGGGGGGGGGGAAACACACATTTTACCATTTTGGACGTGTCTCTCGCGCAAACTATTCAGTTTAGAAAAAAATGATATTAGAAACCTCAATATGATTTTTGAAGACCTATCCATAGATACCCCACACGTATGGGTTTAATGAAAAAAAAATTTTGAGTTTCAGTTCTATGTATGGGGAACCCCAAAATTTATTGGTTTTTTCTTTTTTGTGTGAAAATCTTAATGCGGTTCACAGAATACATCTACTTCCCAAGTTTCAACAGTGTAGTTCTTATAGTTTCGAAGAAAAGTGACTGTGACATACGGACGGACAGACAGACAGACATGACGAATCTATAAGGGTTCCGTTTTTTGCCATTTGGCTACGGAACCCTAAAAACGAATTGATAATAGGTCAACTGATACAGTGGCAAACGAGATTTTGACGAAGTCAAAAAAGACGAAATGAAAATAGTCGAAAAGTTGTCTTTTAAATGAAATTCGGTCAAAAAATTTTCGATCTTATAATAGGTAACCGTTTCCCCGTGGGAATTTAGTATTTTCCCGTAGAAAAAATAGCCTACCGCTCGCGGCTTCGCCCGCGTTACTGTTTTTCCGTGAGAATTTTATATTGACGCGTAGGAAATTTATAGTTTCCCCTAGGAAAACTAATTATGTTAATCAGGGATAATGTAGCATTCTAATGGTGAAAAAATTTTTGAAATCGGTCATGTAGTTTCGGAGCCTTTTCAATACAAACATACAAAAATACAAATCTTTCCTCTTTATAATATTTGTATGTGTAATATATATTTTTCGATTAGCGAACTATGATACTGTCGTTAAATTCGACTATAGGATTAGAGGGATATATATTGTACTAGCTTTTGCCCGCGGCTTCGCTCGCGTTAAATTCGGGGTAACACCGAAGATTTAAAAAAAAAAATAAGGCAGGTATTTTTCGTTGGTAACAAAGAGTCTGTGTACCGATTTTTAGCTTCCTATCTTGAAAACTGCAAAAAGTCCCATATAAAATTTCACCCCCTCTTTTAAGGGGTTGGGGGCAGATTTCCAAAAAAAATTATGCACGATTTTTTTGTTAGTCACAAATAGTTCGCATACCAATTTATAGCTTTCTACCTTGTAAATTGCGGAATGCTTCATACAAACTTCCACCCCCCATTTTAGGGAAGTGGGGTGTTAGAAAGAGACAAAAAGTAGCCTATGTCACTCTCCATCCGTTCAACTATCTCCACTTAAAAAATCACTTCATTCCGTCGCTCCGTTTTGCCGTGAAAGACGGACAAACAAACACACACACACACTTTCCCATTTATAATATTAGTATGGATATTTTTAAGAACTTAATTCGACTTTTTAAATAAAATTAAAAACGTGTTCTTTATTTGGCTGCGTTACTTTATTAAGTTTGTATATATTTATTTTGATATTCCTGCTTGTATTCTGAAACTGCTTGGCAAAAAGCTTCTTGAATATAATTTATCTTATACACTATAAATTAAACTGGCTCATAAAATGTTAATCCAAAAATGTTGTAAGCGTTCTCGACAAGATTGCAATCCATACAAAATAAGAAAAATGTACAACGCCCATTTTACTGTCTCGTGATTTACGCAAAAACATTTATCCCAACTGGTTTTAAATTGTACCTCATATGACACATTTAATGTTAAAGCAAAATGCCAACGTTACAATTAATGCCTTTCGCTGGATGAGTACGTTAAGACAAAGAAATACAAAATTGCGTTCAATGCATAAAGCATGCAGCTTCCGCGAGTTCCGCGTTACGATTAACACAATGTTATGGAAACCAGAATGAAACAACGACCAGCCCCCCAACCATGATCGCCTAAAACAATATTTAAACCGCGCTGAGAGCGAGATGGCGCTATACGCAACAAGAACGGTGTCTCTATTTCAATATTGTTTTAACCTTGCTATAAGCGATCATGGTAAGGCCCCTGCACCTGCTGCATTCAAACAATCTTGATTCTTGACGTTCAAATGATCAATCACGTGATAATGATTGAGGCGTTCTGATTGGTCAAAAGCAACGGTGCAGTGTTGGTTCAACGGTGGTTTATTTGTAGAATTGGCGCTCTGTACTGAAACGGTGTACAGTCTTCATCCCCACTTTAGGTTTAGGGGAGGTACTCTTAAATATACATTAAGTACCACTTTGTCGGCGTGGTTTATATGTACAACCGTTTCAAATTGCCGCTTTCTAACTCTTGGTTTCGGAGCAAGGTCGCCGACGGACGGACGGACGGACAGACAGACATGACTAAACAATTACCGGAGGGAGACTGTACCAGGGTCGTGTGCAGGGTCTTACCTATGTCTGCCGCAAAGCAGCAGTGCTTGCACTGCTGTGTTCCGGTTTGAAGGGTAAGATATGGCACTGAAATTACTGGGTACTGTGACTTATCTTAAGTCACAGTTGGCAACGTACACTGTGGCCCTTGTGGGGGTTGCAGTTTAACTGCGAATCTCACAGAAGCCACATGTATTATAGGTGACTGTTGTGAAAGATATTATACTTGTGAGGATGTGTCATTATCACCAAAGTCAGGATGTTATTACACTGAAAAAAAAAATGATAATATGTATCAAGAATTTGTTACCGTCATTCATGCAACTTATTTATATAGGACAAGCGCACAAAGGTGCATGATTACAGTAATAAAGTATAGTTGGTTGACCGTAATAAGATTACTTTTTGGATGTCACTATAATTTTTGTAGATTTTATTAAGAACTTGATCACTTTTTTGGCAAGTCGCAACGTTTGAAATAATTTAAATACTCCAATCATTTTATCTTATTAGATTTAACAATTATAAATGTTTACAAAGGTGACGTCACCACAATTATAAGTTTATTGTTTTGAATATGTTATACTAATAAGCGTTCAATCATTTCAAATTGATTTTTATAATCCTTTGTGGTTTGTAGTTTTAAAAATGTGGATGATTAATTTTATTATATTTTACTCAATCAAGCAAAATTTCAACTTGATAAGTGACCATTTTTTTCAGTGACTTGTTTTTTCCAGTTTTTGGCGGCTCGCCCTGTTGCCATGCCTTCATAAAAATTTATACATAAAAAGGCAATTGTTACTGATTATATCAATACATAGCTCAAACCACTGAACGGATTTTTCAAGTTTCACCTCCTAAAGGGCGTGAAACGGAGTCCACAGTGTGTATGGAAAAACAAGATAAGATAGACTTTTTTATTTAAAAAACTTTGCAGAAGTACAAGAATTTAGCGCGAGCGAAGCTTCGGGCAAAGCTTGTGACATTATAAACAGGTTTAAGAACCTATTTTAAAAATTCTTTCACCAGTTGAAGGCTGTATTATTCCTGAGTGATAAAGAGTACCTATATTTGGTTGCGATAAAAAATATTTTTAACTAGCAACCCGGCCCAACTTCGCACAGTATTTTCATATAAACAAACCACCGTTGAACCAAAACGTTAAAAAAACTAACATGTTAATATCACATTGAACTACATCTAATCGTAGTCCATCCACGACCATAAACACGTGACTCAAGATAATTGTTTCATCACTTATAGCTTTTATAATGAATCTATAAGTGACGCGATAATGGGTCTTAGGGTCTTAATTGTGACCAACAATGAAATTGCTTTATAACAACTATGATATTGTTTTTAAATCACATTATAACTGTTAGAACGCTCACCTGTAAAGTATACGTTGTAATTAACTGTGACGAAGCTGTTTTTTTTTTGCACGAGTACTACTCATTTAGATGAGTCATCTCTTTTCGGATTAAGTCGCGTATATTTAGTTTTACTCGTATTCGTGGTCGCGGGATGACTGCCTCCTCTTTTAAATTGTTTAAAACCAAACACGCGACAGAATCCGAATAGTATTATTTCATTTATATGTCGAAGTTACTGTGCGTATCGGTTCTATATTATTATCACTATGCCGGCGCCACATTGAGCTTGAATGTTTATGTATAGCGCCATTTCACTTACCAACGCTTGTTTGCTCAACGTGGTGCCGTGGAACAAAGCTTAGATAGATAATTATATAATATAGAGAAAACACTGCTTTGTAGTTAAAAAATAAAGCACTAATAAACAAATTATTACGAAACGAAATATGTGCCTGCGAAATGAGCCAGAGCTTTTTAACGTCTAAAGTTTGATATAAAACTATGATCAAACGTTCTAGTTATGCAAGTTCTGTTATTGGTCTATAGTGTTACCTTACTTATTTAGTTTCCGCACCTACTCGGGTTTAAATAACAATCTAGCGGGTATGACAAAAAGATTACGTTGAGTCTATTTAGCAACAATTTTCAAATTATTATTAAAATGCTATAAAAATGTAATTAAAGTATGAGTATATCAAACGAATAATATACGAAAGGTTGGGTAGGTATTATAAGAAGTATATTTATTTTTAAACCCAGTAAAATTATGTGAAATGGATGGAGAAAATATCCTTCATTTTTAATTAAAATAACGTAAATAGCCTGATACATTATTATTTATGTTGGTAGATAGTTTTTATTGGGTGTATGATTGTGGTTATATATTTTTGTGCCTTTTATTTCAGGGTTAACCGATAATATTACGTTTCTATTTATGAGAGTTCATAAATTAAAATAAAATGCATAATATCATATTATCTCTACCAGACAAACTTTTGTTTAGCTAAGAAATTAATGTATCTACGTTTTGGCTTTGCGCTTAGGTAAGGAAACAAACAATACGTCTCAGGGGCAACTATCTATGATTTAGTCAATTTCTTTTGCGGTCAATGTTTCGGCGTAGTTCGGCGTGGTTGAGTATGTAGCCAACATCATATCAGGCTACCACAAAATGAATTTTCTTTTCAACCATTTTTGAACTTAACGTTGAACAATTTAAGGCTCAAAATTAATAAGAGAAATTTGACAGCTTTGTATAGCTTGATGTGCTGTTTTGACTGTATATAGCTGCGGCACTGTCTCGCAATACTAAAATGAGCACGATGAAGCAGCATTGATTATATTGAGTATTCGAAACTTTATTCATTGGTATAGAGAGTAACTATACTGTACCTACATGGCAAAAGTCAATTAGGATGATTAAACGGAGGCCAGGATGTGATTTGGTTTGCGTTCACTCGCAATATTTGTTGGTCGGTAATTCGTTGTGGTCTGCATCAATTTATTGCTTATAAATGAGTGATTTTACAGTCAGACAAGAATAAAATTAAAAAAACGTACGCATGAAACTTCGAAACAAATCAGTAGAACGGATCGAGATATTACGTTGGCATCGATCAGGCTCGAAGGACCGATATTCTTTTGAAACAAACTGTGACATTTTTGCTTACAAACTGACAATAGATGTAAGTCAAACTGATGGCAAGTGCTACCATAACCGAGAGTGAAAGAGTTATAGTAAATTCATAAGACAGGCATAAAATTTTAACAGCCGACCGATGCACTATGCATTATCTATCAGTTCAATGTAAGTAATTACATTGAACTGATAGATAGACTCACTGTAGACCTAGAATGATTTTACTTCGAAAACATTTATAGTGATAGTGTCTGTAAGGTAGAAACATGCCCCTTGTCGAATTTTTATTAGATTTAGCGCTCTAAAAGCTAAAGTAAGGTCATTAGGTCAGAAGTAAATTTTATTTTGTACTAGCTGTTCCGGCAGACCTCGTTAAACCTCTTGTTTCGATTGAAGTGTGTTTCACCTTGACATCAACATTTGATTAAATCGGCACAGAAACAGTTTGAAATAAATGTGCTCGTTCGATATTAAGAACTTGCCCCGGAATCCTTAAAAGAGTTGAAGTACCGAATCGGTCCAGGCGTTCTCGAATGCTGATCTTAGCAACATATTTAGTGATCCACCTTTATATTTCTATAGTTATGAAACTTGAATAATAAGCGTATTAGCGCGTAGCGCGTTTTTGTAGTTTGTTGACGGTTGACGGTAACAAAGGTAAAGGTTGTCAATAAACGCATCTTGTCTTTATAAAAGGCTTTGGTGAGATATTGACTGGAGTATCAACGTAGAGCCCAAATTGCTGGAGCTAGATAGAACCATAAAATTCGGTAAACGGTCGGGGTTCGTTGCCTTATATAGGTGCTCACAAAGGAAGGATTTTTCAAAATTCCCAAAGGAAGCTGAGAGATCACAATCCAAAAAATAAGTGAACTACATCGTTGAGCTTTATAAAGCAAAAAAACTCAGTTCACGGGCACAGCTAGTTTAATAATAAAATAAAGTTTACTGATAAGTTACAAGTCGGTTTACACCTTTTTGACAGACATTAATGAGCCAGTTGAGTTATACGTAGAACTTTCTGCCAGAGACTTAACTAAAATAAGGTTAATAGAATATGTGGAGAAATGGTCACCGGCTAGTCGGCCATCTCCTGTTCGAAACGAGTTTGTAGAATCGGCATAAAAGCGACATTGCAATGTTAATCTTGTGTTTATAAAACACGTGTGCCAAGGTAACCATTTTGTAATAGCAATAATTTTGGCACTTTTGCCTTAGAATTTAAAAATACGTTTAAAAATATTCCCAATTTAAATGAGAAATGGATTTGAAGAATATTGAATCTAAGAACAAGTCGGAAATGTATTGTTGCCTATATTTTCTTAATCTTCTTTGTAATTGACTGTCTAGAAAAGGTTGATTCTAGTTTTTGGGAACTTTGATATGTTAAATTTTATAATTTTATCCATTACAATGGATGTTTGCAGCTGTAAAACAATTTTTATATGTTGTATTTATTTATTATAAACAGTTAAAGCATATTTAGAAAAATCCATCCAATTTTCATCATTTAATACAGATGGCAAATTGTACTCTTTTATTAACACAGTTAATAAAATACTACAGTCTCTAACATAACAATTTATAAATCGATGTAAGTATTCTTTCTTAGTATCGTTCAGTATAATTAAATTAGTTTCGAAGCCTATACCTACATTATCCTGTGAATATTTTGCAGTTCTAAACTGCAACAATATTACTTACCTGCATATGACGACACGGTTAGCGCAGAGGTCGAGTGATCGCCTACTGCGCAACGGGTCGCGGGTTCGATTCCCGTACGGGACAAATGTTTTGTATGGTCTACAGAAATTTGTTCCGGTCTGGGTGTATGTGCATGTGATATTCTATGTTTGTAATTGCACCCACGACACAGGAGAAAAATCCTAGTGCGGGGCGACGTTTTTTTTTAAACACAACACAATATATACTACATACGCGTTGGATTGGTAACCTACTTTATTGAAGTAGAGACAACGTTATTGAAAACGCCTTAAACGCATTTTTAACATTAGTTACATCTGCTTAGATTGTTACTACAGTCCCCATGTTCTATGAAGCACGTTTTGACAGCTGTCATGCCCATAGTTTATCTGTCAAAACTGACGGATAAACAACGGGGATGACAGCTAATGTTTTGACGTCTACCAATACTACAACGCCATAATACCTTAGGCTAAAACACCAATGGACGCGCTATGTATAAACTATGGCTCGAATAAATTTGCGTCCAGTCCGCCATTACAAAGCACCGTGTTGTTGTGCTAAAATATCAGTCAGTGAGCATTATTTGTGAGTGCATTTTACAGTTATAGGTACGTTTTTTATTGATTTTTTAAATGCATTCTATAAAGAAAAACATAAAAAGTGTGAAATCTTGGATGCAGCGTCCCTAGTTTTTTCCGCCATCTTATAGCACCAACCCAAATTTTGGCACGCTTTTTTCGTAGGTATTTCATGTCTATTGGTATCTATAGTCTAAGCATAATACTAATTATTCATTCTCTACCACTCAATCTGTGAAATGTGGGTGAAATTGTGTGATATCGAAAATATTGCGTTTGTTAACGCATTACAACATTGGCGGACCCGAGCATTAGAGATGTACAGGAGGTGTGCATTACCGCAGCAAAATGTTGTGCTTTAGAGAAGTGAGAGTATATCAAATAATTAGTCCATCATGAGGAGAAATTAGTTCATGAATAGCAAAATTTGTTCGCATTGTAGTTTTAAAGTTATTCGAGAAAAACAGATTTTGCTGGAGTAATGTTCGAAACGTTACCCTGGCAAAATCTTTTTTTATAAAATCGTTTCCATCCAGAACCAAATACATGAATAGATAGCTTTTGTTGCGTATTAAATGTTTGTGAATAGCAAAATTTGTGCATGTTGTATTTCTCAAGTTATTTAAGATTTTGCTGCGGTAACGTTTTAGGATATCCCAGATCTCGAAATCGGTTGAACATAGAAGTTTGAAAAAAATACCATTAATAGACCTTAATTTGTTCAAATTTGTTCAAGCATTAGTTTTTGATTTGCTTGATGAATACCAATGTAATTAAATGTTTTCAAAAATCAGAAAAAACGAATTTCTCAGTAAACCAGTACACTTACAATAAAATAAAAGGCTGTAACATGTACCCTTGGTACACCTTTATAACGACAGTAAACTTAGATTATGTAACTTTACGCAATATGAACATATAGAGAATTTTAAAAAGGTTTTTTTAAGTCATCGAATACGCAGCTTCCATTAAACAAGGAAACATGGCATACTATGAACAAATTAAAATGTTCCATCAATAAACAATCCTGTTAATTCCAGCTTTGAATTACGGCTATTATGAAAGTTATATCAAAAATAAGATATATCAGTAATTTGTCAATAAGCCGACCGAATTATAAAGGTTACGTAAAAGCGACCGCACCATACATATGGGTATACTTCGCAAATTAGCAGCGTAGTATGTGACGTAGTGTACAGTCGGGTAGAATAGTAATTCGGACAACCGATTTTTAAATATTTCTACCAGTTTTCTTTTTTGTAAATTGCAATCATGATAATCAACAGTATTATTATACAATTTAATGACTTAAGTATACAGTGTGGAAACTTTCAGCGGGGCAGTAAGGAGAAGTACCTTATCCGTTGCAGCTACACGAAAATGGTTTTAGGAGACTATCCATAATTTTTTATGGAATTTTGATCCCCATTGTGTTGTTTGGAATTTTGATCCCATTGGAATTTTGATCCCCATGTTTTCCCTTCTCCGTAGGAGCGTCAGATGAATGTACATGTGAAATTCGTGAAACGAAAAACCCATTGGTACATGGCAGGATCGATGGCGGGCCTCCCGATTCTACTCCAAGCACACGCCACAGTGCCACCGATGCTCCCAGGACTTTTAAGTCTCTGATAGTAATTATCCATTATCGCTGATTTATGTTTCAATAATGAAAGCAGTTGCTAAGCCGATTTATGTTATCATCTGTGTTTAGATCGTCGAAATTCTCGGAATACTCGACGCCGACGGTTACAACTAACTGGTTAACAAACGCTGAGATCATTACTATCCAAGCGTTCGTCATTCCGAATTTCCTCCGATTAAATTCCCACCATTATTTTTTACGCCAGCGTTTTTTGCATAGTGTGTCGTGATTTTTTCGCCTGATAAAAAACTAAATGGATAGTAATTTAGCCGGCTCACCCGTCAATCAATAATACCGTTCTATTTGTGGGTGGGTAGTAACGATGAGACTTAAGCCTCTTCAATTTTCGCTGCTCTAAAATATTTTGTAGAAGTCAGTGGAGTAAGATGTATTGAAATAGCAGTTTAATAAAAATATTACACATAACCCAATATAGCGGTTTTTTGAACCGACTTCAAAAAAGGAGGAGGTAATCAATTCGGTTGTATTTTTTTTTATGTTTGTTACCTCATAACTCCATCATTTTTAAACCAATTTCCAAAATTCTTTTTGTATTCGATAGAGTATACTGCAAGGGTGGTCCCATGGTCACCAAAGTCAGGATCTGATGATGGGATCCCATAGAAAATAGAGGAAAACACTAATTTAATACCAGCTGGTATTAAATTAGGGTTTCTTTAACTGAAAAGATTTCATTCACTAAAAAGTTAAAAATAATTTTTTTTTACAAAAAATAAAACCGACTTCAAAAACACTAAAAACTTAAAAATAATATAAGAATAGGTACAGACAACATCACACTTCTATATTGAAGTCGGTGACAAATTTTAACACCTAGGAGATCATCATTTGGCGCCGACTTCAATATAAAAGTGTGATGTTGTCTGTGCCTATTCTTATATTATTTTTAAGTTTTTAGTGTTTTTGAAGTCGGTTTTATTTTTTTTTGATAATAATGAAGATAAGATAAATGATAAAGATGTCCTTTTGGGTTACTTCGTCATAATAAATCCCATTAATCTTTATTAAAATATGATTGAATAAGATTTTATAGAAAGCTCTTTCAGAATCGTCCAAATATTTTATCTACCCATTCAGGACATCTTTTAGATGAAGACTGGGCGCAATTAACTTATCAATATTTTTATCAGAAGTGTCGACATTTACAATAAATTATGTCTTTACCATCATACACAGCAATATTTGTTTACATAAATAGTTATACACAACAACGTTTCTTTACATTATAACGAGCGTCTACAAATTAAAACCCGGCATCATTCGAATAATCGTTGACTTTATAACATCTACTCATAACAGTCTTTTTTACATGCGCTTTGAAGTTATGAAAAGGCAAATCAGTAACACAATGGAACTTTGCTGTAAAAGGCTATACATTTTCCCATAAACGAGCCTCGAGATTTTTGATCGTAAAGTCTAGGTTAGAGTATAAAAAATACAATATCCTCTGTAATATATCGACAATCAACCAGTTTGGATATCATTATTCTGAGCGTTGCTTATTAAACAATTATGAGTGTTTAGTCAAATAATTATAAGTTTACCTATTACTAGCTTTTGCCCGCGACTCCATCTGCGTGATATTCCTTTCTGACCCGTGGAACACCAAAGTGGATCACCTAGGTGTTCCACGGTTAACTTTTTTTACCCCTGGTTCACCTAGGTGTAAATTTTCTGTAGGTACGCTTGGTTGATCTAGTTCTACGGCTAACTTTCTGTACCTCTAAATATTAAAATCTATTGGATTATTTCTACGCAGCCAAAAATGCCGATTGAATACGTTACTTTCATTTCATGACATGTCAGGTTTTCTCTCTTTTGAATTTTTGCGAATGCTTACACAAATTACCATTACCATTACTTAATTTATTTTAGATGGCTGGAAATATATAGTTTCGATCGACAAGTCCATGCTCGCAGGGCAGTTTTCTTTCTTGTCTTGTCCTGATAATCTTTAATTTTATCAATTTTAACATTTAGTTTTTGAATTATTTAGGATGACTTGTATTTCACTAGATAGGTGAACTACGGGTACGTTATTTTGAATTGCAGAACACCTAGGTGAACCAGGGGTACAGAAAGTTAACCGTGGAACACTTAGGTGAACCACTTTGGTGTTCCACGGGTCAGAAAGGGCACTTACGTCGTGAGTATGGTTCCGTAGGGATATCTCATTGAAATTAATAAGAATAATAAGAATTTCTGTGTGAAATGTCTGTTCCGTTAGTAAAAAGAAATATAATCATCGTGAACTTTTCCCTATTACAAGCGATAGAACAGATGGTAATAACCCCTCCTTATATCCTAACAATACTAATGATGATGACAATATACTTATGTACTAATTTGCATTGATTGAGAGTACAGAGCTGTCAAACTGAGTGCTCGTAAATGTGTACCCACAGAACACAGAATGTACCTATTAACTAATACCAACCGAATACATACTAGTTTTTTTATACAACTAATTTGTCAAACAAGCAGGTTGCATAGTTAGTAGCTACAGTCGTTCCTGTACCTAAGGCTTTCAAATCTTCAGGCCCTACAAGGGCGCCAATGTATGTTGCCAACTAGTGGCATAAGATGTCAAGTCAGAGTACACAGTAATGTGAAAAATGAAGACAAACAGCAATCTGGGCAGTCTACGTTGAACTTCAAGATTTCCTGCTTGCATATGTGGCATTTAACATAATTGCGAGCTGCTTACAAGTCGTTACGTTAAAATTCCTCCGAGAACCTGCTGTACTCCAGGAAGACCATATCGAAAGGGCTTACTGTATCTACTTTTCTATAAAACAATATTTCCTGTTTATCGTGAATTACCGTTTTTACCAAGCCAGGGAACCAGCATTTGCATAATGGCTTTGGCGCAGTGATGTGTCAACTCGATTTACTAACTCCGAGTTGGGCTTACCTTGAATTATCTCGAGTTGGAGAGTACGCGATTGACGCCTTCTCATTCAAATACCTACATGAATATATGACACACACATACACATAAATGTATATAATATAAAAGAAAAACATATAAGTACCTATATCTCATACAACAAAAAATATTACGATGCAGGTGTAGAGATCGGATGAAGGTCAAGAAGTAACCCCAAGCTATGATATTAAGTATTCGCATATATTTGCACTATTAATTTCATATTGACATGATACGACCACATTTATCAAAAGTCCGTTTAACCACAATAATCAAGACACGGTTCAACTCAAATTGTGTAGAAAACTTCTATAAAGCTTACGCGTGCTAATAACCTAAGACAAGCCTTTCTCAAATTAACAACTAATTGATTCCAATAAATTTAATGCTTTTCCGAGAACTTCATCGTAATTTCATAACAATTTTCCTGGTAATGTAGAAACGTGTTTCTTTTTTATTGAACAAACAATATATTTTTTTTCCGCTTGATTTGGAGATTGATAATTTGATAACATTTATTTATGGCATCTGCTATGAGGTTTTTTGACGTTGCTGTCTGTTACTATATTCTATAATTTTAAAATTCTTAGAACTTGGACTTTGGACCAATTGAAAATTGTTCTTTAATCTCAAGGTTACAGTCTCACTACAGCTGCTAGGATTTGCTAGTACAGATCTTCCCAAAGATAGCCCGTCCTTTTACAATTTGCAACAAACTGTTTATTTGCTTGAATATTATAAAAAAGAAAATTATGCGGTTTCGCTTGGTACTTTGACTTCATGGGTGCTCTTTTTGGTGCGCTTCTGCAAACTTTGGGCAACCTATAAACCCAAAGAACTTGTTTGAGCATTTTGCTTTCGTAACAACTAGGCCGTTTTGCATTTTGTTGCATATTTTTTTTATACAACCAAGTTGGCAAACAAGCAAACTGCCCACCTAATGGTAAGTGGTAATAGTCACCCATAATACATGTGGCTCTTGTGAGATTCGCAGCAAAACTGCAACCCCCACAAGAACCACAGTGTACGTCGCCAACTTATGACATCAGATGTAAAGTCACGTTATCCAGTAATTTCACTGCCATATCTTACCCTCAAAACGGAACACAGCAATGCAAGCACTGCTGCTTTGCGGCAGAAATAGGTAAGACGGAGGTACCCAAGAAAACGACTTTGGTACAGTCTCCCTCCGGTAAAGTAAAAATATACTCGTATACGGGGTCCATTCTCGTTTCCCTACAGAGTGGACTAGTAACAGGTAGAGGGGTTAAAATACAGCACATTTACAACAAAAAAGTGTATAATATTCTGACGAGCGTCCTTATCATTCATGTAGCTTTCGTTGTTCAATACATTTAGGTTTAGTGGGTGTTGATCATCTGTATGGAACAGCTGATTTTTTTGCGATTTCAAGATTGGTCCCATAGTAAAAGATGTTTAGTTTGCTTGTCTGAACAAGTATACAAAAGGCTGCTGCTTAAACATTAACTTTGTTTAAAGATTTGAGGATGTATTTTTAAGATTGTTTGGAAGAAATCGCTCTTAGCGATAAGACCGCCTTTTGTACACATATTAGTGTTTTGTCTATAATGTTTGATTTGTAATGTCCATGTGTGCAATAAATATTATATGTATCTATCTATTTTTTTCGGAAAATTTTACATTTTTCGCAAAGAAAAAAAATTCTATATTTGCCCACATTTGTTAAATTTGATGAAAATGTAGATTTTAATTTTTTTATTCCACTTAATGTTGCAAACAACTGTAATATATCTACGTATAACCATTGCTCTTGATTTCCAAATCCATATTCTAACGTGTGGAAGAGGGAACAAAGAGCAAATACACTTGATGCCATAACTATGTTACTGGTTAAAATATTATTATGATGAAAGACAATGCTAATTTAATTATCAATTAAAATTCAAGTTTCTTTTAATGAAAAAGGAACAAAACATGACCCTGTGAAGTTACAAACACTCACCACATCAGGTAATTTTGTTATTCTCTCTTCAATTCTACAAAGATAACATAACACATGTTTACCGTGACCACGCAACATGAACAATATCTATCTAGATGTAGAGGTCATCGTTATTATAATAATAGCATAGTATTACATTCTACCCACAAGTAGGTACTTTTTGATACGCTGTTACATATCTACAACACCAAGCACAAATATCCACGTATACTATCGAAATTGAAAAAAATACATTTTCGTTTTATTGCATTAAGCAACTAGAGATAAAGATATATAATTCTGTATATAAAATATGTGCCAATTTTAATACCTTCAACTGTTTTTTAATTGAACAGAATCGAACGTGCATTAAAACATTAAAACTAAACTTAGAATCAGTCTCCTGTAAAGTAGGGGATTTATAGATTCGATAGTTTACGTGGGGACTATCGATTTGTATGATTCGTATCGAGTTAACAATACGATGGCGCTAGTACGTAGCACGAAGCACATTCGCAATCGTAAAATATTCGTACGTTTTCGATAGCCAGCCTTCGAATTTGACGATACTATACGTCAAAACCTTGTTCGTGCTCGTAATCTTCATACAAATGTACAACGTTACGCTTACGTTACGCTACGAAACTTTACACTAAAAGGTTCGTGCTTCCAAATTTAGTTCCATGTACGCCCTGTGGAGCCGCTGTACAATTCTGATACAAATATTTCACGATGTCGATACGAATACTTTTGACGCAAATGTTCGGGCTACTGTAAGCCAAGCACGAATATTTATAAAATTCGTAATGTTAACATATCGGGTTCACGAATCACGATACGATGGTACTAAGCACCTTCGCAATCGTAAAATATTCGTAAGTTTTCGATAGCCAGCCTTCGAATTTGACGATACTAGATATACGTCAAAATCTTGTTCGTGCTCGCAATCTTCATACAAATGTACGTTATGCTACGAAACTTTACATTAAAGTATGATATATTCTGTGATAAAAGGTTGGTGCTTAGTTCCAAGTACGCCCTGTAGGGGCGCTGTACAATTCTCATACAAATATTTCACGATGACGATACGAATACTTTGACGCAAATGTTCGTGCCCTACTGTACGGAAAATCCGTTACGAATGTTACGGTAGGGTAGAGCCTAGAACCCCTATACATATTGACTGTATCATTATTATTTGACATTAACATTGAATTGGTCTACTTTTTACGAAATTAAAAAAAAAGCGTTTTGTATTCCAACTTTCCTGGATAACCATTTTGATATTTTAATATTGTAATATCAATATACTATTATTATAATGAGGAAAGATTTGTATGTTTGTGTTCTTTCACTAATAGAATGCAACAACTACAATATCACGGAGTAACATAGACTATAGAATATTTTCCTACGGGAAAATATGGAATTCCCACGGGAAAAACTAAGTTAACGCGGGCGAAGTTGGCGAGCGGAAAGCTAGTTATTTGATATTTTAATTAAACTTTTTAACCGACTTCAAAAAGGAGGAGGTTCTATGTTCGACTGTTTCTATTTTTTATGTTGGCATATTTGCCGCTTACTCGGCTATTTGTGGGGCGATTTTCAAAATTCTTCTTGTAATCGAAAGAGTATACTCCCGAGGTGGTCCCATTGTCACCAAGCCATGATCTGATGATGGGAACCCAGGAAAATCTAGGGAAACTTTTAAACTTCATAGGCGCATCCAACGTGTTTCATGGTTTTTTCAGTTTAAAATGTCATGTTAAACTTACACTTGTTTACTTACTTATAATACCCCTCATTTTCCGTCTTTTGTTTTTTAAGTCGGTTTTATTTTGATACTTTGAGACAAAGTATCAAAATTTACAAAATTGCGTTTTGTATTCCAAGTCTCCTGACAACTTGGAAAATGTGTTTCAAACGTTGTGAATGTTACTATCTTTTGACTTAAGATTTTCTTATAGACACAGTAAAACTTTGCCAAAAAGAATTTGGAAACAATGAATTTCGCACCAGAAACACGAAAATAAATGCAAAATTTTCTTAAAAATAGGCAATGATTAATTATAATTGGAAAAATTGACTAACATTACTCCCATCAGTGCACTATCTAGCTCTCAATCTACTCGTACTTTAACCATAGGAATCTCTTGTGGACCGATTTTCAAAATTCATCTTGTATTCGATAGAGTCTACTCCTGGGGTGGTCCCAAGATCACCAAAGTCAGGATCTGACGTTGGGATCATATGAAAATCGGAAGAAAATAATTTAATACCAGCTCACCTTGAAATATTGAAGTCGGTGACAAATTTTAAGATTTTCTAGGAGATCATCGTTTGGCACCGACTTCAATATAGAAGTGTGATGTTGTCTGTGCCTATTCTTATACAAGGTTATTTTTTAAATTATCACAAAAAACTTGTGTGCTTGTTCAGACAAGCAAACTGAACAACTTTCAGTATGGGACCAACTTTGAAATCGCAAAAAAAAAAATCAGCTGTTCCATACATTTAGGTTCAGTGAATGTTGAACATTTGTATGGAACAGCTGATTTTTTTTTTGCGATTTCGAAGTTTGCTTGTTGTTGCAGTTTGCTTGTCTGAACAAGCACACAAAATTTTTGTCATAACTAAAAAATTAACTTGTATTATTTTAAACTTTTCAGTGTTTTTTTAAAGTCGGTTTTTATTTTTTGTTAAATATTTTTTTCCAAACTGTACTCAGTAATTTTGCTGCCTCTTCAACATGGCACACAGCAACGCAAGCACTGCTGTTTTGCAGAAATAAGTAAAATAGTGGTTCCGATAGAGCAGATGACTCGGGGACAGAGCCTCCCTATGAAAAAATATATAAATAAAGTATTCGCACATTACCTTCGTAACCTTCAGTAGCTTCACAAACTATGGATATTTTTTGTATGATATTTATTGTTCACGCGCCTGACTGTAGGTATTGCTGCCGCTACTGAGTAATTACCCAAACTCATTGACCCAACAAATAAGTGTTTCACAATACATCTGGCTAAATATTGTCGCTTAGTGGCACATCTGGGGGGTTATTGTCTAAGAAAAAATATATCGCGATCGCTTATGATTTGACAGTCGCAGTCCATCTATCGCTCCTTTAAAAAAGGAAGTCGGCGCAGTGTCTGGGCTTACGGCGCAATGGTTGTCAAATTATAGGCGATCGTGATAGATTTTTTCTTAGACAATAACCCACCTGATTTACACTTTTATGTGATCGATTCTATTATTATTGTACATATTATTATGTAGTGATCTGCGATGATGTATGCATCCCTGCTTATATGCTTATAAGTAATATATAATAGATTGTGTCACAATCACAAGGGACCAAAATAATGTATTATGGGCGAGAGCGATTGTTTGAATCCAGAGCGATGCGAAGGATTCTAGAGTTCCGAGCATAGCGAAGGATTCTAGAGAAGAATCCTAAGCGTAGCGAGGGATTCAAAGTGCGTCGCTCGAGGATAAATAATTTTGGTACCTTGTGGCACACTCTGCTTTTGACCCGCCTCTAATAAAGAAAAATAAATAAGAGATGCTATGTTAGTAGTGAAGAATATTTATATAACCAAATTACAAATACAGTTTCTGAAAATGACTGCTACTTTTTAATTCTTCCATGTAATTAAATTATCATAGAGTTTTTGATTATTTTCAGTCATAATAAATACGCGCCACCGTGCTACTTTTTAAGACATAGAGATTATGTCACTGAAATTGTGAGATAATGCGTGACTCGAGCATGGCGTAGCTAGGTAACCGAGGGCCCTGGTGAAAATAAAAAATGGGGCCCTATACTACTATCCAAACTGGTTAGGTTTTATCAAGTAAAAATATTAAATATACAAATACCTACTTTTATAATGCTAAGCTACTTTATCATCAGCTCTTTTTCGTACACTGCAGGGCAGGTAATAAAGATATTAAACAGTAACGACATAAATTACAATTAATACTTGATGTAGATACACCATACATTTTTTAACCATTTTCGAAAAAAATCTTGACTCGAATTCACAATAAAACGCATATCGATGAATAATAAAACGCACATATCGCTATCCGTCAAGTTGACAACACTACCAACCAACAGAAAATTTAGGGGAATTCCCTAGGTATAACTTTCGAATTTCTCTCAACAGAGCTGCCATGATTAAAGTCGGGTTGCATGCAACCTGTCATATTTATTTTCAAAATGGGAGAAATTTTCGAAAGTTCAGTTCGATCGAGATTTTCTGGTAAGGATTCGAGGGCCCCCTGAGTTTAAAGGCCCCGGGGCACTGCACCGCCTAGCCCCTGGGTAGCTACGCCGCTGGACTCGAGGCTAGTCTTGGCAGCCCGTGCTAGGCCTGCTGGTGGTAAGCGGTAACCGCCGCCAGTATAAGGGACGTTGCTAGGTCGGTCGTGCTAACTTTGAGTATAAAGCTCTCTTCAAACCTCTCTCTAATAGGGACACATTTGTAGCGTTCGAGAAACAGCTGCGGAACCACAGAGTGCTCTGTCTCAGGAACTTAGATTAATTTTACTTACGGCCGGTTTCAATATTCTATCTATCTATGGATTTGGTTGCTAGCGAATCTAGCGATAGGCATTTGACACTAGCTCTATACAAAATACGTCAAAATTCTATCTCCAGTAAGCAAATCCACAGATAGATAGGATATTGAAACCGGTCGTTAGATAAGTTTGTATGGAATCCTTGGTGCACGAGTCCATCTTGCACTTGGCCGGTTTTAACGATAAACTTAATACGACGTCCAATTCATGAGATATTGCAATAAGTGTTTCTTTTCCTTCCAATAACAAATACAACGTTAAAATAGATCAATAATTTAGATACCATTAAAAAGCTAAATGAATATCTTTATTCAATAGATTTTACGTTTTCGCAGTGTTTTAAATAAATATTTTTTGTTTGAAATAATTTCTGCCCGTGATTTCCATAATCAGAGTTCAGTCAGTCAGTACCTACCTATTATTGTGATAAAATGAAAAGTGTGAATTTATTTCTTGTTTAAATTATGTAGAGTAGATTTTAATTTTTCACTCTCTTAAAGTGATCGATAATTTTCTAACCCAAAGCATCGTTTAGGACTTAAGTTGTATCATTCAAGACATAGCTCTGAATAGTACCGTTGGCAGGAAACTTTTAACCACTAGCTATCTAGTTTAACTGACAATTTTTTCAGTATTTTTAGTAAACCGAAAGATTATGATCAATGGATGAAGAAAAGATGATGTATCGCTTATCAGATGTGGCAGAATTTAATTTCGTACTAGGTAATCTTTGATTTGACGCTTGTATCTTCTATACATCTATACATCGTATAATAAAAAGTTGTTGCTAAGCGTAACACTCGAGAACGGATGGACTAATACGGTAAACCCTTTTTTTTACCATTGACACTCTACAAAGAGCTCGCGATTCTTCAAAAACAGTGAAAAAGGGCTCATTGTTTCACTGAGTGAAAAAAAAAAATTTTTGAAACATGCACGAATACACGGTTTATAGTAAGAAAAAAGGAAAACGTGCAAAGAGGTTGCACACTCTCGCTATAAAAACGTACTAAAAACCACTAAATTAATTTCTAGTTCTTTTGTTTTCTATTGTTCTTTTATGTATTACCCATAACAAAATTTGATTCATAATCACAGAGTAATTATTTTCTCGCAGTCAATGATAAAAAGTAGAGTACCTAACACGTGAAAAATAATTAATTTCGGCCTTTGTATCCCTCGATCCGCTCAGGATTCTATTCTAGAATCCTTCGCTCCTCTCGGGATACAACTTATTGCTTCGAAAAGATTTCACCTTTTTTTCACTTGTTGGCTTATCTTCTATTTCAAGTACGCAATTGTGGAATCGCGGAGATAATTCTTATGAACTATGAAGAGAAAAATTGGAAAAAAATTCGGAAAAAACATAAAAAGCACATTATCTCCAAACTGTTACTATAGCTGTACCACGACGCGACGTCACACACGTCAATCAGAAACTAACTAGAGCTTTTGACAGAATGACATCTTTTGGGATGGCAGCTAGCTTTTACTAAGCTCTTCTAGCAAGGGTATCAAATGTAATGTGGCAAAATATAGTAAGCTTAAGTTAGCTAGCTAGTAGCTATGTAATACTCCGCGGATTGGGTGCAATATATTTTCGCAAAATAATAAAGTTAATGTTAATTTTGAACTCCGCGATGTAATTAAGATCCCGGATATGTTTACGGCGATCGCGCTTCATGTCTCACAAGTCGACGCGCATTTTTTGCTCGTTCTAATGTAAGTACTTATTTGACGCTACTCGGAATTTCGAGTTTTAGTTGCTAATGAACCCGAACATCAACGTTACAAATCTCCAATGACGTCCTTGCAACGCGATAATTTAATGTCGATTTTAATTTAAGTGCCTGATGTGTTTTTAACTTTGGAACATTAATGGAAAATTAACAAACGACCAACTTAGAACATTGCAATCGACTTACCAGCAAAACGGTAACCGTTCATAATCGCACACTCGCCGATGCATCCACAACTAATACGGCAAATTAAAAAAAAACAACACTGGATTTCCTTGAACTTCCAGAAACGACGAATCAAAAACACTTCCGAGACACGCGTCCGGGCACTCGTTAAACGCACATTTATAAACAATGCTCGATTTTCCAAATTTCGGTGTCGATTATTCGGTATCGATGTAATCGATTTTTTCGTCAGATCGTGGACCGCGCGTACGTGCGTGCTGCCGGCGCGACGCAGCCGGGGCCAATAAGTTGATGATTCGCCACGAAGACATTGCACTCGTAAGCCCACTGGTCCGCCCTTGTGGTAAGGTTCGGAATCGAATGCTAATCGTCGTACGTGAATCTTGAATCGAATTGTTAATCCTCTATCGATTGTTGTGTGGGCACGTCCGGTTTATTGTTTCTAGGCGCTCATTCCTCCACTGTGTTTGTACTGTGGTGTAGATAAGTGGCACGCGATAAGTCGATTATTGCAATCGCCTATTCGAGCGGAAGATGGCTGATGAAGATGACAATAGGACAATGAGCGTTCAGGTGCGTGTGTTTTTCTTCGGGACATGAAACAATTTATCTTGCTGATCAATCGAGGGAGCGCTTGCACTCTGCAAAGCTGTTTTAAGTCGAAACCTTATCGTTATGCTTCTATTTGTAAAAACCCACATGTAATTTTATCAAATAAACTATCTGTGCCCGCGAACTACGTCTCGCCATATATTTTTTGCCGTTTTTGCAACGTTTTTGATTGATGCTCAGCTCCTATTAGTCGTAGCGTAATGTTATATAGATATAGCCTATAGTCTTCCTCGATAAATGGACTACCCAACACAAACACATTTTTTTTATTTGAATCAGTAGTTCCTGAGATTACCGCGTTCAACCAAACAAACAAACTCTTCAGTTTTATAATATTAGTATAGATGAAAATAGGTTGTAATTTTAAAGTGGAATCCGTAGCATTAGTGAGCGAATTAAGCAACATAGGAAGACGAAGCTATGCTGCGCCGCACCGTCCTCATAAAGTGGTCCATTTCCATGATGACGGTGCTGATGCGTGCACACAGCCAGCTCGTAACACATGAGATTACAGTAGGCTATTATTATGCATGTTCTCCAATAAGAGGTGTCCTTCGAAACATAATATGTATGAACTTGTCACTGTTTAACATGATTAAAAATCCGATAATTTGCAGACAAGCTTTTTTTAAAAAAATACTGTGTGAGTCTTCTTAATGTGCAATGTGCACATATTAAAAGTTTCATTTTATCATTGAACACGTAGTAAAAAATGTTATACATTGATGGCATTTTAAAGTTTTTCGTTCACTACTGACTACGTCTACGATCTAAATTTTTGTTCACTACTGACTCTACGTCTACGATCTATCACGACAAAACAAACGCAATAATAATTGTAATTGAAGGAATCTTTGACAAAAAGCGTTTTTTTTCGTCAATATTTACACAAATTGTATTATTTTTTCAATTAAATGTCCCCATTATCTTACTTTTTTATAATGTTTAATATGATTAAACATGGTATTATAACTACATAAAAATATATACCTAATCGTGGCAATTTTAAAAGCCATTAAAATGTGTTTTTTTTTTAATTCAAATACCACATAATAATTGTGATTTTTTAAAATTTAATACGTTTTTCGTCGACAAAATTAAGTACAACCGTACAACTGAATTCACGTTTGCAGAGTCGGTACCATTGTGAAATGTTCAGTTTAAAGGTCTAAACATCCTCTTGAAATATAACCACACTCATGTTACGTACGAGTAGGTACGTTGTCATTACTTTACATGATATAATAACAATATTTATTTGCCTAATTGGTGTTTTCGATATCTTATATAATTAATAAATAACCAAAGGGCAATAGTTTTTCGGACTTAGATTGCTCTGTTTGCTGACGCGATTTTTTACGCTACATAAACAACTTCGTTCTGTTAAATTGGTTTATTAGTGAGCGTGTCGATCATTTAAGCACCTTCATACTCTTTGGACTCTGAGCTCATGGATGTGTTGAGCAGTCTTAATTTAGGCTACATCGCTAGTATTCCTTAGCTTTTATTAAAAGTTTGATACACATGTGTACCTAAGCCTTTGTTTTAAAGAGGCTGCAGTTTAACACTACCGTCAAGATATTTGACAGCATTTCTTATTTTTAAAATATACATTTTTCATCATCCTACCAACAACATGCCACTGCTTCTGCCTCTCCTAAAATGTGCATTTAACACCGCACCAAATGGTACTCTGTATTCTGTGACCACGCTGTTGGACTAGTGTGCGCACTGAACACACTTCCTGTTCTAGCGAAGGGTTAGATTGGTTTAAGTACCAGAGGATGTTATTTGAAATCCTTACACTTAAATTTTCAATTTATCACCAAATACAGTGTATGTTTTTCACGGTAATAAGGCAGTTTAATTTTGCAAACATACGGCAGCTAAATATGCTAAAAATAATATAAGTAGAATATCTATTTTCAGAATACAAGTGTGATGATATATTTTGAGGACATTGAAAATTATCGTAGCAAATGTAAGCGTCCGACATTGTCCGCGAACCACAACTCGATATAATGAAACAAGTGCCTACTGCGATGTAAATATGTACTCATCTATGTCACAAATATTTGATCGCACGTTACGAAGACGCGTGAGATGAGTCAAAACAAATGTTTGCACGGAATCACTTGTTGTCGCTACATCTCAGAAGTGTGTTATGTCAATCATTCAGTTCTATGCACTTACAAATTGTAGTAATGACTAGCTGTTACCTGTGACCTCGTCTATCTGGAATTTGATTATAATCGCGAGTCCGGTTATTGTGGAATTCATACGGTTAGGGAGGAAATCTTACGGGCCCTTTTTCCATACAAACGTAGCACCCTGTTTGACCTGTTTCCTTCCTGGACAATGTCAATATAGTTGCTCTATTCTTTCCCATAAAATCAATGGCCACTATTAGCATAGCATGCTCCTATATTTTCCTTTTTTAATAAGTTAATAATTAAATGAGTTGAATCTCTTTTAATTATTATATCACCTTCAAAACCCTAAATTATTGGCCTGCAGGCCTTTTACCGATCTCATGGTTTGCCTTAATCGGGAGGTCCGGGTTTCGAGAGACCGCTATACATGTCCCGTCAGAGTTTGTGTGTTTTCCGTTTTTCGAATTTCATATGTACATTTGTCCGACACTCCTACGGTGAAGGAAAACATCGGAAGGCAACCTGCATATGCCTGCGAAGAAATTCAATGGTGTATGTGAAGTCGACCAATGCCCACTGGGCCAGCGTGGTTGACTAAGGTCTAATCACCGTAACACAGGGTAGGCTCGAGCCCCTCGGTGGGGACGTATATGAGTTGTGATGATGATGAATCATTGTAATCTGATCATTTCAGTAACATTTAAATACTAAACTTGAAGACGTTATCATGATCAACAATAGTTTAATTTATCAATTCATTGCCTAAGGGAGTAACTCCTGTTCTAGCGAAGGGTTAGTCTTGTATCACCCATATAAATAAGAGAGCTAACATATAGGTAGCTTGTTATCACCCTTACTTTTATTGTATTAACAGAACACAAAGATTGTGTGAAGGCGTGAAGTTACTAAGCGTTGCATTTTTAAGCATGACGGAGACACGGAGATCGAATCCAGATCTTTGCCGGTTGTTTCTGCTTCTGTTAAGATTAACAATGTGTGAATCATCAGATTGTAATAAATAACAAAATGGTCCTAAAGGTCTTTGATGTTTTGGTGTTCTTTACAAACTGGTTATGTTGGCAGCTGCCTTCAGATCAATGATCTCACATGTTGTATTGTATTCAATAGCCTTAGTCGGGGGCCTTCGGTGTAAAGAACAGCTCACGGCACTTTATAACATTATTGTAGTATCGAAGATAAAAAATAATTTTACATGTTTTATCATACATTTTTTTAACATTGAAGGTCCACTTTGAGTGTTAACCTTCAAACGACGCGCGGGGTCGAATCGACCAATTCGTTACTCAAAAACAAAAGGGAAAACATATAGGATCACTTCGTTGTCGGTCTGTCAATTGCCTTTATTCGGTAACGTGTCAATTACTTGGGTCTACGGTTTCTTTCGTCGGTGGCGCTGTGGACTCGGCACTTGCCTTCCAATCGGGAGGTCGGGGTTCGAGACCCGCCATGTACCAATGTGTTTTTCGTTTCGAATTTCATATGTACATTTGTCTGAGGCCCCTACGGTGAAGGAAAACATCCTGCATACATCTGCGAAGAAATTCAATGGTGTATGTGAAGTCGGTCAATCCGCACTGGGCCAGCGTGGTTGACTAAGGCCTAATCACCCTGACATGGGGTGGGCTCGAGCCCCTCGGTGGGGACGTATATGAGCTGTGATGACGGTTTCTTTAAGCTGTAAAAATCAAACTAAGTTAACTCGATCAAAAGATACATATTTTGGCATATTTTGCGATCTCACAAGGGAATCAAAACCTATAGGGTACTTCCCGTTGACATAGAAACAATAATTTTGTCAAGAAGCAATGTCTTACAGCATGCTTACAGAACATACCGACAAGTGCGAGTAGGACTCGCGCACCGAGTCCATTACATTATGGGCATGGCGGACGTGTGCGATTACGTCACAGTCTATGTCGGACATCTCTTTGTAGCCGGCAACTTAAAAACTTTATAACTTTGCGGTTTTTGTAGTTATTTTAAATACAACTTTACTGAGTTGTTCGTCTAATAAAAAGGTTTGTGTTAACATAATAATAAGAAAGCGTCTGCGTGCATATTGCTTTCGCCAGGTTCACAAACGAAAACATTACAATTTAGTACATTTTTATTAATTTTTAGATTAAATATTGGATCATTGAATAAAAATGTAACCGTTATTGTGTAAGAAGAATAATAAGCTATTCTTTTATAAGAAACGATCATATCAATGATAGATATATAGATAAATCGTTTATGTACACACGAAGACACACATAGCACAAAATATATAATTCAACAATAAGTAAAGAGAAAAGAGACCAAACCAATATCAAAATTAAGTAGAATGTACATGTGTGCTGCAGTACCTAAAAGGGTCAGTAGGGATTTTTGCCCTAAAAAGACAAAAAACAGATTTTCAGCCATCCCCATAAGGACTAGGAGAGAGACGAGGGCTAGGCATGAAATGTCGTTGAATATTATGAAATACTAATCAACATCGATGTTTATTTTTCATATTCTATTCGGTTGACGTGTTATTTTCTTTCTTGTTCAAAAATTTTTGTGTAGAAGAATTCCACATCCTGTCTTCACATTCACTAGAAATTTCAAAATCAACCTTTTCGTCAGATTGTGGACTGATGTTATAATATAGTTGTAAGCTAAAAATCTGTTTTCATTTCAGACACAATGGCGGATCAAGAAAACTGCATCAGCAGATTCTTCGCTTTTGATGCCGATGGAGCCCAGAGCTCAGTAAAGATGCACAACACCAGCTCAGAACCTTCGGAAGTACAAGATCACTCCCAGAACTTGAGCCAGTGCTCCATTGAATCGGACACGGACGCGTTGAGCCTCTCGCAACTTACCATATATGAGCATGATCCATTAAATATCCAGTCGTTCTTCAATGTAACACCACGAGCAATGCCAGTGTCACCGCACTACGTCTTCGAGGAAGAGTTTTCGTCCAATCCATGGGCCATGCTGGTGGCGACAATTTTTTTAACCAAAACATCAGGCAAAACCGCTAGGCCGTTAATGAAAACGTTCTTCGAGGAGTACCCAACGCCGTACCACGTGATCCAAGAAAATCCAACGTCCCTCGAGAGGTTCTTCGACAAGTTGGGCCTGAAGAAGAGAGGTTACATGATTTGGAAACTTAGCTACCAGTTCGTATCCTCTAAATGGCGTCGGGCTAGCGACCTGTGCGGTATAGGAAAGTATGGCGAGGACGCCTATAGGATTTTCTGTTTAGGCCATACGGATTTGGACCCTACGGACCGGTATTTAAAGCTGTATTTGGACTGGCTGAGGGGTCATACGGATTTTTTGGAGGAGCAAGGCGTAGTGGATAGTGAATACTTGATCGAGGATCCGGTTTTGAAGTACTATAGAATCACACTGAGAGAGGGTGATTGATGAAGTGTTTGTTTGAAATCGACTTCCAAGAAAACATTGACGTACTTATATTGATAGATTTTTGTTACCAGTATATTACTATGAATAGAGGACGTATTCAAACATATAGGTTCTAATTATCTGTAATAATTAGCCAATACTCGTATGTAATATGTAATATGATCGGTATATAAATTAGGCTTGTTTAAATTGTTGTATTGGGTTCTTAAAGCGCTTTTAGGCGACACATTGTTTGAAGGTCCCATTGCGATTTATCCCACTATGTTCTATGTTCTATGTTATCGGGGTCGGTTTCCGCACTTAGTCCTTAAGGTGGACCATTGTACGTGAGGGCGGCCGTCACTCCAGCCAGCCCACCTCCCTCCAGAAGCGTATGAGATCTCCGAGTCTGTCCAGAGATTCTGTAACAGAATTGGGAGATCCAAGGGTGTTTTTTCGTATTTCGGTGACACCTGTGCACTCAAGGAGCACATGTGACACCGTTTTCTCGGCCCCTAAGCATGCTCTGCATAGGGGACTATCTGTTATGCCTATGGTGTGGAAGTGTTTGTTTAGTGAGCAGTGTCCAGTGATGGTTCCCGTCACCAGCCGCAGACTGTTCCTGTCCAGACGCAATATGCGTTTGGTCAGTTTGTTGTTTAGGATTGGCATGGCTTCCTTTGACTGTCTGCACCCTGGAGTCGAGAACCAGTGGTCTTGTGCTTGTGTGCGGGTGAGCTCTTGCAGCCATCCGCGAATCTGGCTGAAGGGAATTGGTACGATGGGCTCCGGTCCGAAAGCCGTTATGTCGGATCCCCTCCTAGCCAGCTCGTCGGCCGCGTCGTTGCCCAGTGATCCGCTGTGTCCTTTTATCCATTGTAGTGTCACTGTGTTTCGGTTGGAAGTCACAATTCGTTCTAGCACATTGTGACATTCCAATACAAGTTCCGAAGTGACATAGCTTTTGTTTAGGGATTTGAGTACCGAAGCACTATCAGAGACTATGCGGATGTGAGAATCCATAATTCCTTTAGATTCTATGGCGAGGGCCGCCAGGATAATACCTACGCATTCCGCTTGGAATACGGTGTTGAATCTACCTAGCGGTTTGGATATCTTAATGTTAAGCTCATTTGAGTATACGCCTGCCCCGGTTCCTGAGTTGGTCTTGGAGCCATCAGTGTATATTCTGAGCTCTTTTGGGCCTGAGTAATCGTGTGATTCCTCTTCGAGCTGTATATTATAGTGCTTCTGGAAATTGAATCTCTTCAGAATCCTATCATTGGGTGATGTCATCATCGGGTAATGTTTGGTCGCTTGTTCTTTTATGCGTATGTGTTTGATTCTGGGGTCCTTTCCCAGTGTGCCAGCATTGTGGAGTCTGAACGCCGCTAGTGCTGCCTCCTCTTTAACAACTAGGTGCAAAGGTGGCAGCCCCAACATAGCTTGCAATGCGGCTGTGGGTGCGGTTCTCATACTACTAGTGATAGCCACGCAGGCATTTCGCTGTAGTTTTTCTAGTGCTCTTTGGCCGTTTGCCTGGTCTGTCCTGGGCCACCAGACTAGGGAGCCATATGTTATAATTGGTCGAATAACCGTAGTGTATAGCCAGTAGGTGGCTTTGGGACTAATGCCCCAGTGTTTTCCAAGCAGTCGCTTACATTGCCACAGTGATAGCTTTTGTGGTTATGTAGTCAGTGTGTTTAGCCCAGTTCAGTTGTTTGTCCAAATAGATGCCCAGGTATTTGGTCTCCGATGTTAGGCTTAGGGTGGATCCGTAGAATTTTGGTAATTGCAGATTTGCTAGTTTCCTCTTTTTGGTGAAGAGGACTAGCTCTGTTTTTGTGGGGTTAACTGTTAGTTTGTGCTCCTTGCACCAGTCCTCTACTATTTTCAAGGCTTGGCGCATGAGGTTTCACAGTGTGTTTTCGTGAGTGCCATTTATTATAATGGTTATGTCGTCGGCGTAGCCTACGGTGAAGAAGCCTTTGTCGTTTTATCCCACTAGCTAGAGGGACTATACTTTCTGTCAGTAGATATAGATTGATGCTTGTAGTGAGTGATACGGAAACGCACCAACAGTAAAGTTATAGTGTTAATATGTGTATGAATCGACTTTATTGGCGACATATTGTAAAATCATTTTTTGAAATTAGGTACTATCTTTTATTACACTTTATTCTTAGTTTCTTATAAAAAAAACATCAACTTTTTGTGTATCTTTTAAAATATATCCTAAACACATTTTAAAAGTATTTGAAAATCACAAGTTGTTAATCTAAATTATGAGAAAATTTAATTTACACGTTGAGTTATACATATAAGTAAGTGTAATATTATTTTGCATTTTATTTGCTTGTAAAAAATATGTAATTTTGTCTCAAAGTAGTAGCTAAGAGTGGTTTAGAATAACTTTGTATTGAGCGGTTGATTCATAATATCAACATTTTGTTTTTACACTGCATTGTTTTTTACTGCGTGTAATATTAGCAGTAGTAAGTATACCTATCTAAACTATTTAAAATGTGCAGTCAATAAATTACTGAATGTATTAACAAAATATGAATTATTTAAAAAAAGATTCTAAATTAATATAAAACTTTGTGTCGTCTGCGCAGTCGGCGACCCTATCTTACCTATTATTGCAACAAAACAGTTGTACTAGTACTGCTAGTACCGAGTACCCCTCTTTTAGTCAACAAGGAACCCTCTAAGTGTCGCCATGTCCGTCTGTCTGTCTCTCCGCTGTTTCCAAATAGGTAGTTCAGTCTCTTAGTATTAGAAAACTGTAAAACTGCTAAATTTTGTTAGAATCAAGTGCCCGCCACCCCACCCTTTCCCCCCTATATATGCTATATAGATACTTTACCCATTTACGGTAGTAGCATATGTAATGAAATTAAAAGGAAAAGTATCACAGCAAACTTGGGTTTACAAATTAAAGAGTTTATAGAATGTAGTTTGTAAGGGAAAATTCTGTACAAATTCCATTGTAAATTAGTAAGATAACGTAGTTAGTTACGTAAGGGCTAGTAAATATAGATTAACGAATTATGTGAAGTTAAGAAAAAATAAAACCATAACAGCCTTAATAATAATAATAATATACCTACTACGGAATCCTACATTACGCATGGCCCGTTACGCATTTGGCCGGCTTTTAACATAGTTTTAACTTTGTTTACGGTGAGACTCCTGGTTTGCCAGACTATAAATGATTATAGCCACTCAGCACCAAGTGAGTAGTCGGCATGTTTGCCTAATTAGTTGTGTATTAAAAATAATAAAACAAAATGTCCAAAGCATGGATTCCAAATCCACTATTAAATCATAAGAAAGTAAAATGCATGTCTTCTGACGATCGGTTTTTAAGTATTTCGGATACATTACTGGTGGTGCCCGGAGTAGACACCACCACGTCGGCGTTTCGCCGAATGATGCTTTGATTGCTGAATCCAAAAACCGATACAGATAATGTTTACCTTGTCTCCGTTCAGTCTGCGTTGTAGCCGGTGGACTTCCTGAGCTAGCTCGAAGGAAGTAGCGGCTCCTGAAGTTCTGCGGTGGATCCACCGGTGGAGACCGGAGCACTACAAATGCCTATTAGGCCACCACGGCTCACACACGCGACGATAATACTTTTGCACAACACCAAGCGGGCTTTCGCACCCCGATATTAGGTGCGCCGCGCAAAACACAATTTGATAGTTATATTACATTTTATTCCGGCCCGGACATAACCTCTAACAATGTCATGACATTTCGACCCGACTCGACTGACATGTCACATGCGGCCGGCCGCCAAAAAAGCTCTCACTGCACAGACCACAATGCAGTGTTGCCACTCGCTCATCCTCGAGCGTAAACATCCCCCCGCTCCGGACAGTCCCGGACTGTCAGCCAAATCAGTCTAAGGGGAGGCGAGAAAGAGTAGCGACCGCGCGCTTCAAAACAGAATCCCCAACTAGGACCTCGGCAAACCTGGGCACACCATCAGACCCTAGAGTAAGTTGGACAATGCGTCCGCGACGCCAACGTAAGGGTGGCAGGTTTGGGTCCTTCACTAACACGAGGTCTCCAACCCTCGGTGGGTTTGTCTTATCTGACCACTTAACGCGCTGTTGCAAAATGTGTAAATATTCAAGGTGCCAGCGGCGCCAGAAGCTCTGGGTAAGCTGCTGGAGCAACTCAAACCGCGAAAGGCGTCCTGGATTGATATCTCTATACGGATACTCGGGCAGGGCGTTAAGTGGTCTGCCTATCAAGAAATGGCCCGGCGTGAGGGCCTGCAAATCGTTCGCGTCGGTAGACAACGGACATAACGGACGCGAGTTGAGAACCGCCTCAATCTTATGAAACACCGTCGCGAGTTCCTCAAACGTGAGAATAGTCTCCCCAATAACGCGGCGAAGGTGAGTCTTGGCGGCCTTTACAACAGATTCAAAAATCCCTCCCCAGTGAGGGCAAGACGGCGGGGAGTATCGCCATGTTACCCCCCTACGGGAGAGTGTGGATCCGATCTCAATATTATTTTTATCTAAAAATTCACAAACTTCTCTTATATGTCTATCAGTGCCCTTGAAGTTCGTCCCACAATAGGACCGAATTAGAGAAGGCAGTCCCCGGCGGGAGACAAATCTGCCTAACGCTGCTAAGAAAGCGTCCATGGTGAGTGCACTCACCACCTCCAAATGAACGGCTTTAGTGGCCAAACAAACAAACACACACAAGTAAGCCTTTTCAGTCTTAGCATTACGGAGTCGCGACGTTTTTATAGTGAATGGTCCCGCGAAATCAGTTCCAACTCCTAAGAAGGTCATCGATTCATTCACACGATCAGCAGGCAAATCACCCATTTGGGGCTGCATCGTCTCGGGGCGTAAACGATAGCAGGGCAGACATCGAAAGATAACAGATCGGATAATTCTTCGCGCTGACAAAATCCAAAACTCCCGTTGGAGGAGCGCGGTCAATGCATTACATCCGGCATGAGCATTCTTCACATGGCGATCAATGATCAACAATCGCACCAATGCACGGAGGGACACGCTCCATACAAGGGCGGTCATAAATAGTTAAAGTCCTGTTACTATCAATACATTGTATTATTTTAGTGACTTATAGTTGTAAAAGTGTTTTAGGAACATTAAAATGAAAGAAGTACATGTATTTACGGAATAAAAAACGTTTACTTCAGTAAAAAACAAATATAAACAATAACATACTTTTACCTAAATTTATCATGAACAAACACTTAAAAATTGGAATGTAAAACATATATTTTAAATAAAATAAGAGTCAAAACATTGATAACATTATTTAATTATAATAAAATAATAGAAATAAATAAATTAAAATTAATTAAATACAAAAAAAACAAAACAACTAACAAAATACAAATAAATTATTCTTATTCTAACAATATTAAACATGTAACAATTCTATTACACTTTGTGACAGAGTATTTTTCTTTTTAGGGGGAAGTTTCCGAAGACTTGTAATATAAGGATCTGAATGTAATAATAGTCGTTGTATTAAATCTTGATTGGTAACTTCACGTGACATTTTTCGAGTGTGACTTCGTCTATAAATTTTGATATACTTATTTGTCGCTTCAGCAGCTTCTTCGGAAAGTTCTCCTATAGATAACAATGCATAACTTATAATATCTGATCCATGTACGAGCACCTTGTGGACAGAAGCAGGAAGACTATACCACGGATATTCCTCGACCAGGCTGTATGCTGTTTGTAATGCATAGTCTTTAAACTTGCATTCATTAATTTTATGTCCAGAAGATAACGTTTGTAATATTACACAACAACGATCTATGAGATCCTTATTCAAACCTGTAATTTCAGCAGATACAGCTGATTCCAAAAAAAACTTCCTGGCCGTGTTTCCGTCGTTAGACGTCCCGCTTCCACCACTACGCGGCTTGTCAACTATTAAACCTAATCGTTCCCTAAACTGGGACTGTACATATTGTTTTTTATTTGATAACAATTGTTTATCACTATCTAGCCTAACTTGCCATTTTTTTATGTCTAATCTATATGAAAGATGAATAAAATATTCGAAGAAACATATCCAAGAATGTAGTGGTGATAATCCAAATTGGTATCTACTCTCTATTACAGGTTTTTGTAAACATTCGTCTATTTTATTCATCTCTTTAGGGGTAGCATTACATATATAACATCTACTTGTAGATGTTTCACTTAAAGCACTACAAATTTTACCATCTACCATTGAAAGCTGCAACTTATGAGAAACGACCAATTCACGATTGTCGATCTGAATAAAAGTAGGTTGCAAACTTTCAATTTTATCCTTAAAATAAGCTTCCTCTTGCAAAGACACTGCTGTGCTTTCTTTCAAAAATTGAAATCGAATAGGACGGCAGTACCTAGTGGAAGAGGGTCGAGGATTTTTCCATAAAATTTTACAATTATCTTCAGCTAATTTTACAATAATTTGAAGGGGTACATAAGATGTTACAAACAAACTACTATCTTCTAAAGTTGAATCTGAAATAATTGTTTGTATTCACTATGTCCAGTGCTGCCATCGAATCCCCATTTCCCAAGTAAAGAGATATTAGACAAACAATCATCAGGAATCTGATCTAAGACCTCTTTTTGAGATTCAAGGATTCGAGAAGCTGTGTGATCAAAAAGACTTTGTAATTCAACTTCAGCTGAAGACTCGGAAACAGTTATATTAGAAGGGTAACATCTCTGTTTCGCTTTAGTAATTTGTTGGTAACATGGTAATACATTAGGAGAAATCTTACTATTAACAAAGTTTTTAATTAATAAATACTGATGTTTTGTCAACTGAGCATCAGTCACAAGTGACAAGACATCATCAGTGCTAACTCTAGATATACACGAATCGAATGAACAGTCTGAAACATCAAGCAATGCACTCACAGTAGAATCATCAGACTTTGACAAATCAGCTACTCTCCGACGTTTAGTCCTTTTACTACATTGCGTAAAAGGTTTTCGAGGACGACCACGTGAATGACACGGCGACGTTTCAGACGGAGTACATTGCTTATTGTTTTTCACAAGTTGAATTTTTTCAATAACATTAAACCAATCGGAATTCTTATATAAAAGCTTGGTTTTATCCCTATTACATTTTTTCCAGAATCGAGCAATAGCTTTACATAAATTATTAACAATTTTCTCTAAATAATGAATATCAATGTTCTCAGCATCGTCGTTCAGAGTAGTCAACAAACTTTGTAGGACTTGACGACACTTTTCCGAGTCATTATCGGTATTGACAGTTAGCCATATTTCAAGAATATGCATTCTTGAAAACGAGCATATATATAAATTACCTAAAACAAAAAAAAACGGTTAAAATTCAGTCACAAAACCTACACAAAGCACTAAGACTAAATAAACTAATTTCGTAGCAAATGCTACGAGATAATCTGGCAACCGTAGCACCCTTGTCATCGCCAAAAGGGCAGATAAGGGCAGCCAAGTTTTAATTTTCCTAAGATAAGAAAGTCTAAAGATTATGGTGCAATATACCTCCATAGTCGGAGCGAGTGGGAACATATTTAAAAGTTTATTCAAACTTTGAATATTAAAATATAATACTCCAAGAAAAGTCGCCTCGTAGCAATGACATACTAAAGAAAATATATACTAAGATACAATTAAAATAAAAATATTAATTATTACATACCCTGTTCTTGGATATCCATTTCAGAAAAAACTCACACAGCACTCACAGGTCCCGCAATGACAACAAATGACGTCACGCTTTTTAATGACTCACTGATAACAGTATTTACGATTGGCGATGCGCTCTCTTTGAATGCACAATAGATAATGAAGGCGCACTCTAATTACTGACCTATTTATAGTTTCAGAAGGTACCGCAACTATCCAATGTAACGACAAGGAATAAAATGTAAAACAAGAAAGCAGGTTTTTAAGATTTATGACCTATGGATGTCCCACAGTGCAATGGTCCGTCCTTGGGGAGCAGCAGGGGATGACGTGATCTATAAGACAAGTTAGCGTGCCTCAATCGGCCTCCTACACGCAACAATCCCTTATCATCCAGAAAGGGAGTCAAACGCACCAAGGGTCCCTTTAATTTGGATGTCCCGGTACGGAAAATCTTAAGTTCCGGTTCAAACGCTCTAGACTGGGTCATACGCACCCAATGCAAGAGAGCATCTTGGCGCTCCTGCGGTGAGAGGACCGGACACAAATCTTTGTCCTGAGGCCGTCGGCAATTTCGAATAAATCTTCTTATCCAAGCGGTCACGCCGAGCAACTTGTCCAGAGAACTGTAGCGGTCTAATAAAAATTCCCGCTCTGGAGCCGCCATAGTCTCGACAGCGTGAACACGCAAGCCCGGATTTGGTACCTTCACCACAGCTGGTGTGGAAGGCCAAGACGGCTGTAACAACCATTCGGGACCCCACCACAGAGTGTGGTCAATAAGCTGAGGGGCTTCGCTGCCACGTAATGCACAGTCAGCAGGGTTTATTTCACCTGGCACGTGGCGCCAAATCAACGTGGCCTTCGAGGCCTGTATTTGGGATACCCGATTGGCCACAAATACTTCCAGGGAGTGGACGGAGTTCTTAATCCAACACAGGACAACCTGACTGTCGGACCAAGCAAAGAGCGACTCAAAGTCCACACTACGTCCCAGGGTGTCAACAACGTGGTTCATCAAACGAACCAGAAGAGTAGCTCCAGACAATTCTAACTTCGGAATCGTTAATCGAGTCCGAAGTGGAGCAACCTTACTCTTAGCAATTAGCAAGTGGAGCTTAACAGCTCCTCTATCATCGACCGTCCGGATATATACGACGGCTGCGTATCCACTCTCAGACGCGTCACAAAAGCCATGAAGGCTGGCCGTAAACCGTCCCTTAGGCAGTATATGTCTAGGGATACTAACACGGTTAATGTCGGGGAGAGATGACATGAAGGACTCCCAATCTCGCAGCAAATGGCCCGAGAGGGGCTCATCCCACGACCACTTCGGCTGACCAAAGTTCCTGTAGGAAGCACTTCATCCAAAACACTACGGGACTAATCCAGCCATTTGGGTCAAAGGTACGAGATACTGTAGATAAAACCAACCGTTTCGTCCAGACCTTGGGGCTTGGCAGCTCCAATCGATAGGTGAACGTGTCCTGGACAGGTCTGTATTGCACTCCCAAAACAGACAGTAAATCTGGAGTGTTGGCATTCTCAAAAATATGAGGCTCCTGCTGGTGGTCGTCTGGCAAGTCACACAAAAGCTGAGGTGAGTTGGACATCCACTTCCTCAGTTCATAACCACCAGCCCCGAGAAGAGCAATTAGTTCATCTCGCAAAATCAAGGCTTCCTCGACACTAGAAGAGCCCGTACAAATATCATCAACAAATGCATCCTCCTTGAGAACCGAGGATGCGCGAGGGTATCGTAACCGCTCACGTTCAGCGAGTTCCACAAGTGAGCGAATTGCCACAAAGGGGCTCGAACGCAGACCGTATGTATTGGTGTTCAGCTCGTAGACCAGCATGGGATCTCTGGGATCCTCCCTCCATAATATGAGCTGATATCGTCTATCGTCCGGGTGAATCACAGTCTGCCGAAACATCATCCGGATATCGGTCACAAAGACGACGGCATGGCGACGGAAGTTGGTTAGTACATCACCCACCTCGTGGTGCAACTTCGGTCCAGCATGCAGACATTGATTCAGCGAAACTCCGGTAGACGTGGGAGCTGACCCATCAAAAACAACGCGTATCTTCCCGGTGGAAGGTTTCAAAACCGCGTGGTGAGGAAGAAATTATGTTCCTCGTTTCGCCAGTCCAGTGGCGAGACCGACATGTGCCCCAGTTGCTCATATTCTCGCATGAAGTCGACATACTTCTGCTTGAAGTCGGAGTTCCTACTCATACGACGCTCCATGGACAGCAGCCGCTTCTCGGCCAACGGCCGGGAGCTGCCAAGTGAGGGGCGAACTGACAAAAAGGGCAAACGAGTGATTAGCCGTCCCGAGTGAAGGCGACCTGTATTGTTCTGGTAGAACAACTCACACTCCTCGTCCAAGGGGTTCACTTGCTTAACGGTAGGTGGCTCTTCCACCTCCCAAAACCGTTGAAGGACATCCGATAAGGTGGAGCTAACAGTTATGTAACTGTCCACCGATGGAGATGGTGGGTTATGCCTAACTGGTCCCATCACTACAAACCCAAGCGATGTAGATAACGCTACCAGCCCACCCTTCTGTAACTCTCTTCTCTTCCCACAATACACGCGGCCTAGAACATCGGCACCGAGCAATAAGTGAATCGGACCGGTTCGGTGGAAGGAAGGGTCAGCCAAGGTCAATCCTGATGTCGCATCAACGACAGCGCGCGAAACGTGCTGTTGCGGAAGCTGACCAACAACCTTCTCATAAACAATCGCGGTAACGCCAATTTTGGGCGCTGAAGAGAAGTGGGGGGAGAAGGAGAACAAAACCTGACCGATCGGATCCGGGATCCGCAGGTCTCCGATTCCTCGTACCGATTCAAGGTACGGAGATGTGTTCAAACTCAACTGCCGGACCAGCCAGCTGGAGGCAATGCAACCCTGAGCTCCCGTATCCAAAAGGGCGCGAACTAAAACAAAGGTGCCCCTCGGGCCCCACACCTGTACGCAGGCTGTTGGTAACAGCACCTGCTCCTGTGGGGGGGTTGCAGCCGACAGTTGGTTTAATGAAAATCCTCCCGCATTCCCCGCAACGGGGGGGAAGGGGGGTCCAAAGAAAAATGCGTGCGCGGCGGAGGAATAGGGTGCTCAAGGCGCTCGAGCGGGTCCCAATCCGGCACGTACTGGCCCCGATCAAAGCGGCATCGGGGGGCCGGGCGGTGCCCATGATGGGCGAAAGTTGGGGGAGCCCGTGACAAACGGGGTCTCTCCATCAGAGGGGGAGAGAAGCGTATCGGCTCCCGGCGTGGCTCCCTAATAACCGCGGCCCAATCCCGCGGTGGCGCCTCAGAAGCGGCGCGTCGATCCCCCCCGCCCGTAGGGGGGGTGGAGCGCCCAATCCTCTCACGGGAGGGGGGGCGCCTGTCCAATCTCCGCGGAGGGGTGGCACGCCCCTCCGATCTCCTCGGAGATGTGGGTGACCTACGAGGGCCCCCGCCCGTGTGCGAGTCCCTCTCTCTCACCACCTCACGAGTGTCTTTATTATTAAAGCACAAGAGGGGGTGATGGGCCCCTCCACAACAGTGACAATCTCGTGGGTGGGGGCAAGCCGATGCCATATGAGCCCCCAGGCAGCGGTAGCACCAATTCCGCTGCTTGGCCATATTTCTACGCCCCTCGGTGCGTAGGCCAACAAATTTGGGACAGGCCGGCAAACGATGGCCATTGCGCTTGCAACACTTACAAGGCAGCGGCCTCTCCCCTTGTGGAGAGTTCTGCCGCACGGCAGTATATTGCTTGTACGGGCGGCGCTCTCTCCGTGGCGCTGCCCGGGTTGCCTCATAGCGGCCTGTACTCGGTCCCGGTATAGGAGCCAGATCCAAGTGGTCGGTCATCCGACACTCATCCTCCAAAAATCTGAGGAGATTCGAGAAGGGGGGGAGGTACGAGGCACTATTGCCCCCATACCTTTGTTCAAAGCGCCCCTTCATCTCCATGGGAAGCTTATCGAGGATGAGGTGGAGCAAAATAAAGGACCACTGGTCCACCGGTAGATCAAGTCGTTTGAGCGCGTTAATAGCGCTTAGCAGCGGGTTCAAAATCTCCTTCCTCAATGAGGAGACCCGCGATACTCGTGGCAGCCCTAAAATGGCAGCCACATGTGTGTCCGCTAGCAAGCGAACATTCTGATACCGGGCGGTCAACAACGCCCTTGCAATATCATAACTGTCATCATTGACAGGTAGATGCTGGACAAGTACACCAGCCTCTTCACGTAAGGCAGAGAGCAAATAGGCCAATTTCTGGCTAGGAAACAGGTCGTCCCTCGAGTGGACCAGGCTATCAAAGAGGTTAATGAACTAAGCAAGCAGCCAAGTTCCCATCAAAGGTTGGGATGTCCAAAGTGGGCAGTCTGCCCAGCAAGCCGGCCGGGGTAGGCTTGACCTCCCCGGTCGTGCACGACTCACCCCTCCGGGCGAATAGGATAGCCTGAGCCTTGTTTATGATCACATCCGCCTGTTCAAAACATTGATCATAATCGGCATTAAATTGCTCGACTGCTCGCAACTCAGCGGCACCCTCGGCTGGGTGGTCGAGCAAATATTGTTGATGAACAACAAAAAGCTGCTCCAATTCCTTCAAGCGAGCAGGTACTCCCTCATGCCGAATTAACAAGGCCTGTTCTCGGTCTGGTCGGTCTACCAAAGCGACGGCACTAGCAAACCATCTCAAAATCTTTTGTGCACCCGCGCGGGCACCACTAAGCGGGCTGACTGGCGGGACCATTTTGCACCAAAATTAATATACACTATAATAATACACGGACAAACAGACCGACAACCGCAGACAATAAAACAGATCGGGAGGAACTTCAAAGGCAGAACAAAATATATAAACAAACCAAAATCAAGTGTAAATGCTAGAACTTAACTAGAACAACAAAGGCATTTAACAATAGAATTTTTCAAACAAATTAAATTCAACTATTAAGTCAATAACTTAACAAACATAATATTCAAAGGCAAACAAAACAAAATCAAATGTAAATGCTAAAACTTAACACAGCAAAATAGTGTATTACAACAACAGCAAAGTCATTTAGCAGCAAAATTTTTAAACAAAATAAATTCAAGTATAAGTTTACAACTTAACAAACAAAATATTCAAGGGCAAAACAAAGATATGAAAAAACAAACCAAAATCAAATATAGGTAAATGCTAGAACTTAACTAGAACAACAAAAGGCATTTAACCCCAATTTTTCATATACAATGACAATGACAATTAGTTAGGGAGATCGGTCCACAAATGAGATTGTAGTCGGTTTATAATCAGCAATCAAAACCAATTAATATGTATTGCCCGTTTGGACAACCAACAAGATTACAATATTAATTGTACAATACTAATCAACCACTCAAATCTAAAAACCACGCTCTGCCACCAAAAGATATAGTGGTGCCCGGAGTAGACACCACCACGTCGGCGTTTCGCCGAATGATGCTTTGATTGCTGAATCCAAAAACCGATACAGATAATGTTTACCTTGTCTCCGTTCAGTCTGCGTATGTAGCCGGTGGACTTCCTGAGCTAGCTCGAAGGAAGTCGCGGCTCCTGAAGTTCTGCGGTGGATCCACCGGTGGAGACCGGAGCACTACAAATGCCTATTAGGCCACCACGGCTCACACACGCGACGATAATACTTTTGCACAACACCAAGCGGGCTTTCGCACCCCGATATTAGGTGCGCCGCGCAAAACACAATTTGTTAGTTATATTACATTTTATTCCGGCCCGGACATAACCTCTAACATGTCATGACATTTCGACCCGACTCGACTGACATGTCACATGCGGCCGGCCGCCAAAAAAGCTCTCACTGCACAGACCACAATGCAGTGTTGCAATTAAATTAATCTTACAATCTATATAATTATAATTGACTAGTGGACCCAGCACTCGTCGTGCCCGGTCGTGCCCGACTATAACGCCACCCATTGGCTACTTTTACACAAAATTTCGTAAGAAGAGCCGTTTTTTAGTTTTAGCGAGACTAACACACTAACACAGCGATTCATTTTTATATGAAAATATTATCTGTGATAAGACGAAGAGTCCAGTGCACACTGTTATTATCCAAAGACTGAACCCGTACCAATTGTCTTATCTTCTTTCATACGACTTTATCATGTCTTCTGACGATCGGTTTTTATTATAATCTGGATTTGTTTACTGGAGACAGAAATTTGACGTGTGTTGCATGGCTCTAATGTCAAATACCTACCATCATAATAGCTCATATACGTCCCCATCGAGGGGCTCGAGCCTACCCTAAATTTGAAGTGTTTGGGCCTTAGTCAACCACGCTGGCCCAGTGCTGATCGACTTCATATGTACACCTTTGAATTTCTTCGCAGATGTATGCAGGTTGTCTCGCGATATTTTTCTTCACCGTAGGAGTGTCAGACAAATGTAGGTTCATATGTAATTAAAAAAACGAAAAACACTGGTACATGGCTGGATAGAACCTCGGACTTCCTGATAAGAAGGCCAGTGCCAATTCCATAGCACCACCGATGCTCCTTAAATAGCTATCGCTAGTAACCGCATCTACATACAGAATATTGAGATTCGCCGTTAGTAACACTACATGCAAATATTTCTCCATACAATCCGTCCATATATCCTTCTCTATACGTTGTATCTATTACCTATGGATACTGTGTTTTATTTTGTTTACTATCGTTTACAACAGGGGTTCCCAACCTTTTACCTTATGCACCTCACCCAACATTATGCTAATATACTATGCCCCCCTAGGGGCCGAAATGGGGAATCAAAATAAGAAAATTAAACAAATGATGCGAATATTGGCGTGTTTAGTTTTATTCAAAAGTAGGTAATCAACGAAGAAAAGTAAAACATACAATTAATGATAGCACTGTGGCTGCACTTTATTAACCAAATTAGTGAATCCTTGGCTTCATAGTAGTCAGTGCAGAGCGAAGATCATCTTCCTCAATATTTTTTTATATACTTTGTTCAGTTTCATTCTGGAGCCGCTCACTGTGGTTCAGTCTACGCCCCACCAAGTGGGGCTCGCCTCACTGGTTGGGAAACCGTGGTTTACACGGTCCACATTAATGTCCAGGCTCTCCTAGTAATATGATCACAATCACGCTACCTATATGTTACATATTATTTTTATCTTTTGTGCTTCCGTATTTTTCGCGCTAACCTTGATCTTCCGTCTAATAACTAATTTTAGAATATTAATGAATAATCACGTTTTGGTATCAAATGTATCAGTTTATGCAGAGATTATTTAAATCTCTGAGCTTAAGTAATTTATAGGACGTTTGTCTGTACTAGATAACTTTACGAAGTTATTTTGCTTATCTTATATACGAATTTAAAAAGATCGATAAACAATATTTAGTTAAGAATGTGTTTTATTTTCTCCTGTTCCTGTAGGTACTTCCTGTGCAAATATGTACCTATATTTTGATTGACAGACTTTATTGACTTAACATTAAGGTCTTAAGGTTGAGTAGGTATAGGTACATATTTTTGTAACTGGCCATATCGATCTCTGTATTCGGGTTTACCAAACGTTTATCCATTTTCAATCTTCATAAACTCGAGCAAATGAAAACAATTTTATGATTTTTCAAAAGTTTATAACAAAAAAAAGAATTAAACCAATTCCCTACTCTTAGTGTAACGCACTACTTTCCCGTCATAAATATTTGCGTTATATATAAAATCAGGCGTTACTTTGTGTATCGCACAATTTTCCCTTCATAAAGATTTGCGTTAATAAAACTAAGCGTTACTTTGAAACATAAACTTTCGTTCTTTTCTTTACAAACCATCAAGTACAGAGCTCGGCTCAGAAGTTAACAGAAATGGTTATGATCTGCGCACGCGCCTTCATAAAAATAAATGCGAAGTGAAGGTTCGTCAGTAAATATAACATTGCTATTGCTAAATTTGCCTTTTGCGTCTTAAACATAGTATGACGCGTGGGCTTATAAACTTACGATGTACCTGCGCCGGCCGTGTTTTTGTTCAATTTATATGCATCAATCTGTACAAGTTGGCAAACGGATAGAATTTAGAAAAGAAACTTACTTTGACGGGGCTTTTCTCTAATAGTTTGTACACGCAGCTCAAAAGAGCGATAGGGCAGTAGCTTTTAGGATCGTCTTTTGGCTTATGGGGTTTCAGTATTGCAATGATCTTAGCTTTGTTGAAGTCACGAGGCAGTCTGTTGCGTAATAAGATGTCTGTACAGAATTCCCTCAGCCATTACCGGCTTTTCGGAGAGCCTAGATGTTCCAAGAACTCGTTATAGACTCCATCGAAACCAGCAGCTTTGTTCAATGGAAGTAGTTTCAAGGCGCGGTCAGTTTCATCTTGCGAAAATTCTCGTGAGAGGTGTTCGTCAAATTGATAGCAATGCTTTAATTTATTTAACATGCTTCTTCATCGCATGTGTCTCGCTTTTTAAACCTTTGACTCGGGACACCTCTACTATTCTGTTTGCAATCGCGTTAGCCAGCAAGGTAGACCCACCGCGGGGAGTTGTTCCGGTTTTGTCTGTCAGCTTGTTAAGTACTCTCCCAGCTTTTCTGTTTGAAGTCTTAAAATCCATCGACTCCGCGGTGTCAAGCCACTTATTTCGTCGCCCTTCACTGAGTGATTTTAAAAGTTCTTCACCTATTTCGTGGTTATCAGAGCGTTTGTACTCCTCATATAGCTTTTCACTCTCTTTCGACCAGCAGGGGATGTACGATTTTCAATAACCTCGGGGCATGTTCTTTTTTGCTGTTGCTGAAATAAGCTTAGTGAATCTTTTGAAGTTTTCGGCACGAGGAGGTATCCATCTTATAGCGGCATCCATATCTGCGCTAAACTTGTCCCAGTTTGCTTTGCCAATTCCATCTTGGTAAGGGCATGGAGTTCGAAAGTGGGATCTTGATACCAACATCCATGAGAACTGGTCGGTGCTGGCTGTTTGGAAAGTCTAGGAGAATCTTGCGCGTGGCTTTTAGAGGGGTGTGATTGATATCGCAGGTGGTAAATGTGAAGTCCGGATTATAATCCTGTTTCCATCCTGCGGATCTAAAAGATCCTCTATCCTTTGCATTGAATAACAGGTGTAGGTTATTGTTTTCCGCCCACTGCAAAAGTGACTGTTAAAGTCGCCAGCATATAAGCATGGGTGTGGAAAAGCGAGAATATTGGCAGTCCACGAGGAGTTCGTTGGTTTGTAAACATTTACGATAGTTAAGATTATTGATTGTTATTGCTGAGGCATATTAGACATCCGGACCACAATGGCAGGATTCCTCAACGACAGGTTTTATATTATCCTCATTCCGCATGGTGCAGGTATGTACGACCGGACATGGTTGTTTCGGTCACTACCTGCACCGAGTTGCACGTCGGGAGGAAACGACGCAGTATCACCACTGCGACGCTCCCGACGACACGGCCAAGCACACCCTGTTGGTGTGTTTGGCTTGGCGAAGCCAGTAGCGCAGCGAATTAAACGCTGCGCTGGGAGGCGGAGACCTTTCGCTGCCGAGCATGGTCGTGGCCATGCTCCGCGGCGAAGCGGAATGGGGGCTGTCGCCTCTTTCTGCGAAGATGTCGTCTCGCAGAAAGAGGCTGCGAAGAGGGAGCGGGAGGTAGATCGTCAGGCCGCTCCCATCCGCCGCAGACGAATAGGCAGGAGAAGGCGGGCATTCGCTCAAGCAATGTCTGTCCGATGACCCTGCCGTGTGGCTTGCGTGCACGGTTGGCCCCGTGCACAGGCCCTCCGTCTGGGGATCGCCCTGGTGTTCCCGGGCAATCTCCCCCTTGGCGAGAGCCCGACCGGGTTATCGGGCTTGCCCGGGCGCGTGGGTAGTGGAGTCGCAGTGTGGACCTTACCTAGCGCGCCCATTAGGGCAGGGAGAACACCGACCGAGGGGTTTTGGTAGTAGTAGTGGGTACGCCTGGCACTCTGCCGGGTGAGCCCCACACACGCTCGCCGTCTAGCCAACGTGGGTATGGTGCGGTTGCGCAAATCCCCGCGGAAAATAAAGGTTTTATATTATCCTTGACATATTCAGCTTTTGAGTGCAATTGTCAAATCTCATACTAGTGTTTAGTCCATATAGCGCAGGGTTTCCCAACCAGTGAGGCGCGCCCCACTTGGGGGGCGTAGAGTGAACCAAGGGGGGGGGGGGGGGTCGCAGCGAGCGGCTCCAGAAGTAATCTGTATAAAGTTTAATTCTGGAGCCTGTTTAGCCTGTAGTTTGTTTATTAAAACTGTTCATATGGCGATACCATATTGTGCGTGATTGATTGCGTGCGTGAGGTAGTACCTATCCTAGGATAGTGCCACGTTTAAGTCTCAAGTAGAATCCATACATGCACGGAGATATCCAAACTCAAGTAATAAATAACTTTCGGAGATGTTTTTTTTTATTGCAGAAAGTTGGGAAACAAGCAAACTGCCCACCTGATGGTAAGTGGTAACAGTCACCTATAATACACGTGGATCTTGTGAGATTCGCAGCAAAACTGCAACCCCCACAAGAACCACAGAGTACGTTGCCAACTTGTGAACAATATGTAAAGTCACAGTATCCAGTAATTTCACTGCCATATCTTACCCGGAACACAGCAATGCAAGCACTGCTGCTTTGCGGCAGAAATAGGTAAGACGGAGGTACCTAAGCAGACGACCCTGGTACAGAGTCACACAGTTAACCGTGCATTTTCATCCAAACTGTGTGTATACAAAATTTCAGCTCAATGTTAAAGATATCTATTTCAAAATTGATTTTCAAGCTTTAGATGTCCGCCATATTGGATAAATAGTGACGTCACATTATTTTTCAAATTACTCTTAGCAAGACCTTTTATTTGATACCCATATTGTAGGGGTGCATTAAAAATAATTGATCCGCCATCTTCAAAATTGAGTTGCAAGATTCCACCCGAACATACATACATACATTGCAAGTTAAATAAAAGCTTGTAATAATAAATTTAGGGTATAAAAATCGGTTTTTAATCTAAACTTAAATATTTTTCTTCTGGAAAGAAAATTATAAATAAAAGAAACTAATCAATAAGAAAACAAAAAGCAATAAAAAAACAAATTAATAAAATAAACAAAAACGTAATACAAAAACAAAATTATAAAAACAAACTTCGACAACGTAAATTATCGAAAGTTATTATTGAAAGCTAAACTTTCGATGAACTATACGGAATCGGGTTTTATATTCGATGATTTACGACATATTTTTGGAACTTATTATCTTTAGTGGGATGTAAAATATAGCTCTGCAGAAAACGTTACAGCTAATAAAAAATAATAATTTTGAGTTTCCCGTCGCTTTATGAAAAAAAAGATTAGTGTTCTACACCAGGATTGAACCACTGCCACTCAAGCTCTGACGCACATGACCAATCCTATCTATTACAAGCTTCTATTTAACTTGCAATGTAAGTAAGTATGTATATAATAGGTTGGGGAAAAAGTTTCTTCGCATTTTTTAAGAAAATTCAAAACATTTTTTAATATAGTTTATTTACATTTAACTAAAGTATGTAGGTACCATTTTGTTCGATAACTTTTTGCCATCTTGTAGGTAGGGACATGATCCCATTGCTATAGAAATTTTGGGACTTCTGGTCAAAATACCGCGACAAGTGGTTTTGGCAGTCCTCTCGTGATGTTAACCTGACACTGCCTAAAGAATTCTGAAGAGACCGAAACAGGTGGAAATCTGAAGGTGCAAGGTCAGGACTATACGGCGGATGCATTAACACCTCCCAGCCAAACTCTCTTAATTTTTGCTGAGTGGCTAAAGATGTGTGAGGTCTAGCGTTATCATGATGAAAAACCACACCCCTTCTGTTGATTAATTCCGGCCGCTTTCTCTCAACTTCTTGCTTTAATCTCATCAGTTGTTCGCAGTAGAGTTCAGAATCGATGGTCCTGCCTGGTGGTAACAGCTCATAATGAATAATGCCCTTCCAATCCCACCACACACACAGCATCACCTTGTTGCGAGTTAACCCGGGTTTCGCCACAGTCTGTGAAGCCTGACCGGCCTTTGACCACGACCTTTTTCGCACGTTCTTGTCGTACGTGATCCACTTTTCATCACCAGTTATCAGCTTCTTCAAAAATGGTTCGGTTTCATTACGTCGTAATAAAGAATCACAAATGAGTACACGGTTCATTAGGTTTCTTTCAGTGAGCTCGTGAGGTACCCAAATGTCGAGCTTTTTTGTGTACCCAGTTTTTTTCAAATGCGCCAAAACTGTTTTGTGGTCAATTCCCAGTTCTTCAGCTACGTCGTAACTACTGACATGCCGATCTTGCTCCACTTTTTCAAAAATGGCATCCATTTTATCTGTAATAGGGCGACCAGAGCGACGTGCATCTTTGACATCAAAATTTCGGGATTGAAAACGCTTAAACCAAATTTGTGCTACTGTCACAGACATTGCACTAGGTCCATAAACATCGCAAATTTTTTTCGCGGCTTGCGTTGCATTTTTACCTTTTTTGTAGTAAAATTTTAAAATGTATCGAATTTCTTCATTAGATTCACTCATCTTGGCGGTACGAAAAACAAATGAAAATCACACATTTTCCTAATTTGAATTTGGAATTATGTTCTTTAAAATTTAAACTTTCAATGATACCAAAACCAGCCAGATACAAATAGTATAGCCAAAGAGATTTTATTACAAGTTTATACATACTATAATGCGAAAAGACTTTATATGTGTTCGGGTGGAATCTTGCAACTCAATTTTGAAGCAGATATCTTTAACCGATTGAGCTGAAATTTTGTATACACGTTCAGTTTGGATGACAATGCATGGTTGACTGTGTGACGTCATTCTAAATCCAAGATGGCGGCATACCCAAGATGGCGGACCAATTATTTTTCATGCACCCCTACAATATGGGTATCAAATAATAGGTCTTGCTAAGAGTAACTCTAAAAATAATGTGACGTCACTATTAATCCAATATGGCGGACTTCTAAAGCTTGAAAATCAATTTTGAAGTAGATATCTTTAACCGATTGAGCTGAAATTTTGTATACACACACAGTTTGGATGACAATGCATGGTTAACTGTGTGACGTCATTCTAAATCTAAGATGGCGGCATACACAAGATGGCGGACCAATTATTTTTAATGCACTCCTACAATATGGGTAGCAAATAAAATGTCTGGCTAAGAATAACTTGAAAAATAAAGTGATATCATTATTAATCCAATATGGCATACTTCTAAAGTTAAAAAATCAATTTTGAAGTAGGTATCTTTAACCGATTGAGCTGAAATTCTGTATAGACGTTCCGGCAAACGACCTTGCAACAATGATGCGTTGAATGAGATGAACAGAGTGAGAAACGGGTCCAGTGATAACTAAAAAGTAAAAAATAAATTAAATGTAAGCTTTTATTTAAATGCGCTAAAAAGAAAAAATAAACTTATACACTAAAACTTTTACTTACTTATAACGTATTTCACATTTGACACAATTTATATGACATAAAAGCTTGTCGCGAGATTTACTTTTGTAGATGAACAAGTAAATTAAATGATTTGATGTAAATAATTTTATACATTACAATTTTCAAAGTAAGTAAATACAAGTAGGTATGTACTTAAAAGTACTCTTTTAAGTACTTTTAAGTTACTACACACAAGTAAATCTCGCGATAAGATTTTATGTCATTTAAATTGTGTCAAATGTGAAATACGTTATAAGTAAGTAAAAGTTTTAGTGTAAGTATAAGTTAATTTTTTCTTTTTAGCGCATTTTTTATTCTATACAAATAAATAAAATTGAAGTGTCTGTTTGTAATGTCAAAATAACACGTTTTGACTAAATGGGTACAATTGTATATCGGGTTCCAATAACAAAAACACAATTTAATTTTTTTTTGTCTGTCTGTCTGTCTGTTTGTTTTCGCTAATCTCCGGAACGGCTGGGCCGATTTTGACGGGACTTTCACTAATAGATAGCGAATTATATAGGGTATAATAACATAGGCTACTTTTTATCAACCTCAACAAAAGTTACTTTTTCACGCGGACGAAGTCGCGGGCACAGCTAGTTGTAAATAAGTATACCAAATTGACATATTGATATTTATCTTACCATTCAAACCAGAATACAGTACGTAATGCAAGCACTACTGCTTTAAGGCAGAAATAGGTAACGCGGAGGCTTTGATTATATTCAAAGGACGGAGGTACCCAAGCAGTCGACCCTGGTGGTACAGTCTCCCCCCGGTAAATTGCGTAGTGCATTTTTAGTATATTTTTTGCCTTAGTTTGTTGCAATCTATTAGTATAGTTATTTGTTATACATGAGTGCAAAGTTGCTTTTAACCGCGTGCTCAACTTTGATGACCGAGCAAGCGAAGGATTCAAAAATTAGAATCCTGAGCGTTAGCGAGGGAATCAAAAGAGCACAAGGTGAAAAATCTTTGCACTCGAGTGCAACACGTAACTTTTCATCCCCCGTCAGCGAGGAAATGACTAAATCTATACAAATAAATAAAATTGAAGTGTCTGTTTGTAATGTCAAAATAACAAGTTTTTACTAAATGGGTATGAATTTATATCGGGTACCAATAGCAAAAAAAAAACACAATATTAAAAATTTTTGTCTGTGTGTCTGTTTGTTCCCGCTAATCTCCGGAACGGCTGGGCCGATTTTGACGGGACTTTCACTAATAGATAGCTAATTATATAAGATACCTTATACTACTTTTATCAACTTTAACAAAAGTTACTATTCCATGCGGTCGAAGTCGCGGGTTCAGCTAGTGCAAAACAAAATATTAACAATCACAAGATACTTTTATTTTAGTTTAGGTCCATATTTACTACAACATTATGATAGGTAAGTATTACAGAAAAATATTTATATTACGTATAACAAATAATACGTTTTTTTACTTGTTTTAATGTTTATCTTATTTATAACAATACGACATCTAAATAAAATGGCGTGCGCAAAGCAAATTAAAAACAAAAGTACACCAAGGAGGTTCAGAGTCTGAGTTTTTAAGAGGATTGTGAAGCTGTAAATTTTCATACAAAAAGCGGTAACGCTTTTCTCCCTCTTTACATAGTCCAATTTTCATAATTTTTGGAAATGTTGTAGATATGATGAAGATCTAGGTTTGTACGTTTTGATTTTGAAGTAATATTGCTCAGAATATAAATTATTAGCACCTAAATATCCATATTTTAGACTTAAAAACTACCTCAAACATTTTTATCTTTTTGACTAAATTATACTGAATTTACTAAAAAGATTAAAAAAAAAATATACTGAATTACAAAAAAAGCAAGCAAAACGTACAAACATAGATTAAGGTATACTGAATCTAATGAGATCAAAAGTGTCTAATTTCGTAAAGGTTTCGGGGGGTAAAACAGTTATTACCCGAAACAATATTTCAATAAGAAATGTAGGCACTTGCCTCGGACTTTCAACTCTAAGCGGTGTGCAACAAACTGCATTTTTGAAAGTGCATACACGAGCCATGAATTGGCACTTCACAGTCCTCTTAAATTAAAAAAAGTTGTATGATAGATTCGGCACCATGGAGATGGAAGTAAATAGGTTTTTCTCAAACATGCTCGGAAATGTAGGCATTATTGTAGTAAAAAGAAGACACGAAGTTCGTAATTTTTGGCTCATACATTACTTTACCGGCCTAGGCCAGGAAAGTAAGTATGAAAATTCATTTTTGGCCGCTGTTCCAATGTTTTTTAATTTATCTATAACTTGAATTATGTAACTTGTCATACAACCAATTGCTAGCATATCTCCCCTTAAAAAATTATAACCTAAAACTGACTTTTCCTAAATTTGACAATTAAATTCAATTGATATGACAAGTTATTAAAGTTGACACATTCTTTTCGGTTGAATGAATATTATAATTTTTATGGGGAGTTATTTTGAGACACGTTGTATAATTGTAATATGACAACAATTTTATTAAAATGTTGATATAAAATCACACGAAAATATGCTTAATTTTCGTTGCGAGAGAAAAAAGTCATAATCTGCAGTATTACATTTTTTGCGTAAAATATGATTAGGCTGTATGGGCTTTGTTTCCTTTGCACTAATTGAAAATTAAAAAGTATTAATATTACTAGGCTACTTAATTAATTAATTGTTTGATTTGTTTTTTTATTCATATTATACTCATTTGTTTCCAATTCAATTCAATTTAAAATCTTTATTGCATACTACTTATAATGTGTAAAATACTCGTAGGTGGTTCACAAAAAATAAGATCATTATGTACCCGTTGGGCACGCAATCGTTGAACAAGAGAGAGGAATATTATTATTAGGTACATACCTATTTGTCTTATTTACAGATCATAAAGCTAAATTATACGAAGATCACGGCAATCATAAATATTTTAATCAATAGACAATATTAAACAATATTTTAATATGAAAGGTTTTTATTTATATGGTATTATTATTACACTGAATTCCATAATAAATTCCAGTATTACGTCTTTCATTATTTCCTCGCAATTATTGAGAAAAGCTCTATACATACCTCGGCGGGAATGGGATTGCCGATTCGTAATTATTGTCAAGGAAAGCATTACTCGTCCGGCAATCCCTAACTTCCCGGCCTGTAATGTACTATCATTATAGTACATTACTGCAGAGGCCGGGAAGTTTTGAAATCACATACCTAGTGCACGCGATGTTCTAAATTCAAAACTTTAACCTCAAGCGGATAAAAACGGCTTTGGCGGTCAGATATCGAATAGCAAAAATACTCTTTCCGAGATGGGGGGATGAAAAAGGTAAGTATTTATGCAATTTAGTAACCAAAAATGTTTTTTTTCCAAAATTTAAATTGATGAATACTTATATCGCAGCGATTCCCTGTTTTTTTACAATCAGTTGTAATTGATATCGTCAGTCAAAAAGTGATTTACCACCGTAAGGTTTAAATTCAGATTCGGGGCAACAGTTGAGTATTCTTTGTAATACTTAATCTATCTTCTTTCTATTATAAAAGGAGAAGTTCCCATCTATAGACGCACGCACAGCCGTAACCGTTAATGTATGTTAGAAACGTGAAATTTGGACAGTTGTTTTAATTCAAAATGCGGACGCACAATCAATAAGAAGGGATTTTAAAAATGTTAACCCTAAAGGTATGAATAGGGTTTGCAAGTTTGTATGGATTTTTTTTAATTAGCAACGATTTTCAAAAAACTTGAGATTCATACTTACTCTTAAAAACATTTCATGGAATACGTGTTTCATCACCCCCATAGGGTGCAAAATAGGGGTTGAAAGTTTCCATGGAAAATATTTAAAATCTGCTCCAATTTCTACGAAATTTATTATCCGAGCTCCTAAATATAAATAACAGTCTTCTATATAATAGGCTACAAACATATTTTTCGTACGGGAATATATAAAATTCCCACGGGAAAACAATAATAGCGCGGGCAAAGGCGCGAGCGGAAAGCTTGTAACTAATAATAATAATAATAATAATTTATTTCGGAATAGTCCATATTAATTGTTAGCAACATTTAAAACTTACAGCTATGTTAATCCACATTACACAATACACCTAACACATAGTTTTAAATTATTTTACTAATAATAACACACTGACACAATTTTTGTCAAAACCTGGTGGTACATCACTGTCTGTTGACACTCTGTATCAGTGTTGCCAAATCAAAAAGCCAAAGATCCGTAATTTTTATTGCCAATTTTCCGTATGGCAAATATAGACTCATTGACTAGCTGCCGGTCGTACTTCACTAAATATAACATCCTAACCCTAACATCAATATATATATATCACAAATATGTCTAATGGTTAAAAAGAATATTAATTCATATCCACAGTATTTTCGCCCGGAAAGATTAAGGCCCAAATGTAAACTAGCAACAGAAGTGTCAAAATTAAAAATAGTTAATTCAGGGCCACATAATATGTCAATAAAAATTTATAACCTAATCCCCGAGCATATAAAATCACTAAACAAAATTAATTTATTTAAGAAAAATCTAAACAAGTACCTTTGTCAGAAATGCTACTACTCACTACAGGAATTTTTTAGTGACAAGGGGATAGACAATTAATTAATGAAATTTTATTTTTTATTTATTTTTGTTAGTTTAATTTCCTTTGTTTAATTGAATCTTAATTTTAATGTATAATAATAATAATAAATAATGCTATTAAATTAATTTAAATACTAATATTAATATTTACAAATGTATATGCAATAATGATAGTATAATTTAATACATAATCTAATCAAGTACATACATTGTAAATTTATAGTAGTGACATTATTCATAATACTTATTGTGTTGCAGTGCCCTTCTCAGGGTCATGTCATGGTTCTGTAAACTTTATTTGTACACCCATAATACCACATGATTGCAATAAATGTTTTGAGTTTGAGTTTGAGTTTGAGTATGATATCCGTATGAGAAGTTTCTAATAAAATCCGTATGAAATCCGTATAAGAAAAATAAAAGTAATCTTTGATTTGTATTATTTTCATTGTTTATTGCACTTTTATGAACAATTTCGAAGTCAGAAGCAAATTGAGGGAAAGAATGATTCAATTCAAAACAAACAAAACTAATTATTTCGTATTGCTTGCACTAACACTAAATAACTATTAACCCTCTCTGCCTCTCATTAGGCGATCAACAAAAATATATCAACGGGGAATCCAGAAATCCTAGACCAGCCAGACCACATTATATCAGTGTACCACCTCAGTTTCGTAAAAATCGATGAAAATTTAATACAAATCGCTAGTCATCATCATCATCATCACAGCCCATATACGTCCCCACCGAGGGGCTCGAGCCTACCCTATGTTAGGGTGATTAGGCCTTAGTCAACCACGCTGGCCCAGTGCGGATTGGTGGACTTCACATACATCATTGAATTTCTTCGCAGATGTATGCAGGTTGCCTCACGATGTTTTCCTTCACCGTAGGAGCGTCAGACAACTGTACATATGAAATTCGAAACGAAAAACACATTGGTACATGGCGGGTCTCGAACCCCGACCCCCCGATTGGAAGGCAAGTGCCGAGTCCACTGCGCCACCGACGCTCCCGCTATCAATCGCTAGTCATTCAAATTAAATAGAACGTTCCGTTTCATTTAAAAACAGTTTAAAATATCCGATCATTTTAAAAAATTCTGATATAAGTAATTTTCCCAAAATTCCGTATAAAAATCCGTGTGCATTTATTGTCCGGTTTGAACACTAAAATTCCGTATACATGCGGACAAATCCGTAAATATGGCAACACTGCTCTGTATGTCAACTGTACTCCAGTACAGTTTATATTATCAAGTTATAAGCACTGCTTATTTTTTTTCGTGTTGTGAAATTGTTGTAGTTAGAGCCATAAATAATATGCGACTTTGGTGCCTATTATAAAGTCGTTTGTGGTAATTTTAAATCAAATTCTTGTATTAGTCAGTGACAAAATAAATAAACTTTATTGCGAATAGTAAATTTTATTTCCTTTATTCAATGCATTAGAACCCTTCTTTTGGAATACAAATAGTAAACATTTTGCGATGTTTTAAATAATGGCGCCTTCGCGTTTTGTGAACAAACCAATGAGGCGCTTCTCGGTTTGCCAACCTTATGTAAATGGCTGGAGTGATAGCTCGCCGCAATGTTGGTAGCAGTGTCGACTATTGCAAATGGTGGATTGCGTTACTTTTTCTCGTGCTCTGTGTAAAATATTTACGTAAAATAGTGATAATTCCGTGGTGCAGTGTTTCTGACTGAAGTAAACATGTCGGAAACACTGCCAAATGCAAGAAAACAAGTTCCGAGGCAGCTGGTGAGTGCTTATTGTTAATTTTTTACGTATTTAGTCCCGGGTGACGCCATGGTGGCTTTATCTGGGATCACGTAAACATGAAATGGTGCATCGCTGCATCGTGTATCGATTTAGTAGGTTTATATTATTGTATTAAAGTAATACTAAATGCCATTATTGTTGGAGATAAAGATAGTCATCGAGGGTCATCGGACTAATTTTTTTGCCATCACGTTGCTCTCGACCGAGTTTAAAACGCGGCGGCCGTATGCATTCGCGCATGCGAGAAGGTGTTAAAATCTATAATAGTTCCCGAGACTACAAAGTTACAAAGCGATGTATAGCGGCTTTTTGTCATGAATAGTTAGGAGAAAAAAGAGAGTGCGCTGCGATGTCTGTGAGCATATTGGGCTTCTGTCTGGTAGGGACGAAGGCGTATCCCTCCCGCGGCCGATGGAGCCGCGGCAGGCGCTCGCGAGCTTGCGCGCTGCGATCACACGTCGTCGGCTGCGACATAATCTACTTTATTACTCGTCTAATCTTCCGTTCCACCGAACAATTACTCGCTGTTGGCCGATATACGATCGCCAAAACATTGTTATAATGATTAGATGTAACTCTACGTGTTCCTATGCTCTTTGAATTCAATCAAATTGAGAACTGGTCTATAATTAACTTTAAGTTGCAAACTTGACTCTTCTTTCGCGTCCTTTTTATGATTTCAAAGTGCATTGAGCTTGTTTATTGATAGGTAGGTATGTAGTCTGAACCGTTGTAACAAGTGGACACTTGAAAAGAGATACATTTTTCTAAGTCACATAAGTAAAACAGTGACTTTTATCAATTTTTAACTAACACTGTCTAGCCTAGTTATGTGACCATACTTAGAAATTAAGGTTGAATTAAACAAAGGATAAAGGATACTGTTAAAAGGCTAGGTACCTATCTTTTTCAGTAACACTCTATCAATTAATTCTAAAATATGACAATGAGTAGAGTTTCTCTAGAAAAAACAAAACTAAAGCAAAGCAATTATTGAAGTCTACTCTGAACAGTGGGTCTTCAATGAAAATGACCTCAAAGGTGACAGACCTCAATAATTAATTTTAAAATGACCAAAAATATATTGGTTTAATAGAAAACGAAACTAATTTGTTCATAGCGTGAACGCAAACAACGCAAACTGTACTCTGATGAGTGGGCGCTGGGCGATGATGAAGTTGAAGGAGGCAGAGGTTTCTCCTTGGCTGACAAGCTGGAGAGTCCCCGGTTTGAGCATCCCGGCACCGTTATTGAAATGCAAGGACCTGACATATCTATTTCATATCTTCAGAAGAATGGCTTCACAACCCCGTTACTGTTTAAAGAAAAAACTGGCCTCGGCTTGAGGTAAGTGAAAAACACATCACATTATAGATAAGTTATTTATGTTGGCTTGTTTATCTCTTATGCCTTTTATAGGTTTACACTAGAAATTGTTATGTATGACATTTTTGATGATTGTTGATTTTGATGATCGATGAAATAAAACTTACTTTACAATTTAGTTATCAAAGGTTTTCCCTAATTATTCATTACACAATTAATTTATTTCATTTTGAAACTTATCCCACATCAATTGTTTATTAGGTAATTTTACAATAATAATTTTTTATTATTTGCATATTTCTAAATATTGTGTGTTATACTGGTGATACTGTAGCTTTATAATACTTTCATTATTTGAGATAAATGATAAACGTTTAGAAGCTGTCTTGTGACATGAGTAGGGTTGCCACCCGTACTTAATTATAAAGTATTGTATGTTATTTACTATGGTAATTGTACTTTACACTTTATGCAAACTATAAAGTACTTTATTTTTTGCTATTTGATTTCTCTAGGATTCATATAACATTACTTAAATATACAAAAAAAGTTTATTGTAAGAATGTTAGTGTAATACGAAATGACAGATTATGTAAAGGTCGCCAGAAGCTCATTCCTGAACGCAACTTAACGGCAAATGTCAACATTGTCATGTCAAGTCTTTCTACAATTCTTCTGTTTTGTTCGATTGATTGAGTGTAAAAAAAATAAAATAAAGTGCAATAAAGTTAAATAGGTATATATATTTTTCGTTACTTCTAGCAAGTAACGAAAAATATATATTTTTAAGCATAACAACAAAGTGGAATAAATAGTACTTTAATTTGACACAATGTACCTACTTTTATCCAACATTAAAATCCAAAGTAGGTACTTTTGAACAAAAAGTAGGTGGCAACCTAGACATGTGATATAATAACACACATAATATTTTGTTAATGCCATTAGGTATTTTTTGCTAGTCAACCTTAGGGAAATTGAGGGACTATCAAGGTAGATGCACAATTTACTGTACCTATTCATTTTGATAAAAGGTCAATCAATAATATAAATCTATGTATACCACTTAGAATAATAACACATTTTATGGTATACCATATACTAATTACCTAACTATTCATACAATTAATATTTCCTGGAAGTCCAATATGTAATCTGAAACTGGTTTATTCCAAACTATCAATGAGTCATGCATGACATAGTGCTTTTATATTATCAATAAACTGATGATGGATGGATAAACTAATAATAAATAGTTAAGTTAAAAGAAGAAAGTACACATCATAGTACAGAATTAAATTATTTTGTGAATATTTAAAGTAGTTGTCTAATATTGTCATCATTTTACCTACCTTAGTATTGTATTTTGTATTTATTGGTCAGAACTGTATAAGGAGTATTTTTATAACTAAACTAATCTAAAAAGAGTGCTAAATCTATTACTATAGAAGGGTTGACAAAAAGCAGATAACGAAAATGCTACGTGACAAGATTAATCTTTTGTGAATGAAACTTTAGATATATAGAAATACGTACATCATCAACATATCGGAAATACCACTTGCCCAATGCCGGTCACTCCCCATCACCTCCATCACCGACATGCCCCAATCGCAGGTTGGTGGAGAGCGTTAGAACTCCAGTACAAGAATAACAACAAATGAAATATTTACATCTAGAAATATTTTTCTAACACCAAACCGGCTAACCTTTTGACAGTACCTACCTATCTACCTTAATGCTCTCATATCATAATAACCCTGTCATTTCTTAATACCTACTTACCGAAGTCATATTTATAATGATGATGACAGAAGTCACGTGGTCGTGTTGATTTGTAGGAGAGCGACTTTAACGAATCATTGCTCAAGGGGTTCGATTGTCATGTAGCTACAGGCATGTTCAAATCGGAGTAATCGATATCCTTATAATAAATAAAGTTTATTAAGATTTCGTATACTCTATTGAATACAAAAATAACGAAACACGATCAGATGAGTAATCGTACAATTTTCAAGTTGAATGACCTATATTCTACTGTGTCGAGTAGGTACCTAACTTAGTATTAAAGTAGAAGTAACTTGAATCTACACACACATGGATTCATATTCAAACTACTTCGTAAGCTTAACTTTGCGTTTGCATTGAGTTCTTCTTATTGTGTCACAGTTAAGCGTGCTAAAGTAGGTACCTACATTCCTTCGTTCTTTTCTCACTAAAAATGTCAAAGCTTTTGTTTCACTCACTGAGCGGCAGTAAGTTGTTTTGTTGGCGCAAGTGGTTTAGTAAGGTACTTGTTTACTGCTTATTAAAATGTCGCCGATTTACATAACTGTTGTGTATAACAGCATCGCTAGCGATTTTTCCACGTAGCAATTTTGGAGGATTAATTCATTGAAAATAAAGTTTTAGAGGGTGTTTGCAATTTACAGAGTTATTATAGCCGCGTTAATTAAATATTAATATAACGCGCCTATCTATAATGTTTGTAGGTGTTATTACGTGTCTATAATTTTCAGTTTTGTAAGTGCCAACCCTAGCGGAAAGTATAGTTTATCCAAAGCCAACGAAAAGTATCATGATGAAAAAAAAATCAATTTATCGTATTAGTACATAATTATAGGTACGGGATAGGGATAGGGTCTTGTCTTGTGTAATTAATTAAAAAAACTAATAACATATAGTTTTTATTCATATTCTTATTCACTCTCTTCAAATAAAAATACCACGTTTGTGGCTTAACTACTCATGAATTTAAGCCTCAGCTAAGCTAAGCTAAAATGCAAAGCACAATAAAGCTTTTGATGGCAAGTGGTTAGGCATATGGTTACTGTAAGACTTGCAAATCTACAATCCTTACAAGGGCGCCAAGGTACGTTGGCAACTTGTGACATAAGAGGTCAAGTCACAATACTCAATAATTTTACTGCCTGCAACGCAAGTACCACTTTTTTCGAGGCAGAAATAGGCAAGATGGAGGTACCCATGCAGACGACTCTAGTTAATGGCTTAGGCAAGGGGGGGGGGGCGGGGAGCTTGGAGTCCGGACCCTCCCCATTGTAAATCAACTTACACTACATAGAATGAAGTTTTAAGTGAACCTATACACTAGGCGAATTAAAGTCTTCAATCTGGACCTAACCTAACCTAACCTAACCTAACCTTAACTTTTCGATGGGGGGGTGCCCCCATCGAAAAGTTAAGGTGCAAACAAACTGGGCTTATGTGATGTTACGTCCATCAGAAGACATCGGTCTTAATAGAAAATGTATGAAAAATCATTATTTAGATCTACACAGCTTATGACGTTGTTAACGCGACCAATCACACAGCGTGGCGTGGCATCACATAAGCCCAGCTTGTTTGCACCTTTATTCCTACGCCTATGACTCTAGTACACAGTTTACCCGCAGGTAATATCTACATAAATTTGTCGAATGGCAAATAAGTCAACACCTCTGGGACTTCTACAAAATGAATGAAATCAGTCGTCCTAAATGTTTATTAGTTCACCTAATTTTCTAATCGCCCCAACTCACCGGCAATAAGGTTTGTTTTCCTTTAAAAATGCAAAGAGAATTTCCACAGACCTTATCAGTTATCATTACGGTTGTTTTGATTACTTGTCGGAGGCGTAGTGGGTTTGAGTGAGTACTTTTATACAACGTGCTGAAGAGACCCATAAGATCCCACAAACAAATATTGTGATACTCGATTTGTCGAACTTTGCGCGAAAAGAAGAGAAACCCTTAAAAAAGCGTGTAAAAAGTGAATGTGAAGTTGTTGTTTTTTTGTGTCAAAGTGTAAAAGAAAAATGAGTCGTTTTCAAAACTTCAACCGATAAAATGTATCCTTTCGGTGTTATTATTAAACCTGCGGCCCTACCGCATAACTCATAGCGATCACTCGCTATCGCTCTCGTGATAATTATTATAACAATAGTTCTAATGTCACCTGTGACATTACAACTATTGTTCTAGTGTCACGAAGGTGATAGCGAGTGATCGCTAAAAGTTAGGCGGTACGGCAGCTAGTCTACACCTGCGGCCCTATCGCTTATCTAACTTATAGCGATGCACTCGCTATCGTCTTAATGTCACAGGCACAGAGCGGTACGAAATTGCAAGATGATGTCATAAACGTGACCTAAAACTGCTTAAGTTACTCGTATTGTTCTGAGGCTAAAATGATAGCGAGTGAGGGCGGTAGGGCCTTTGGTCTTAAGTTCTAAAGTTAGTCTTGACTTAAACCTAGTCGGTCTTATTACGAAACCTGGTTTATACCTGGTAAAGTTAGTCTTGGTTTAAATGTAGTGCACTTTTACTTGTGTCAATATACATAGATAGAGACAGCGTCAACTTAGTCCTGGTTTAAACCAGGACTAACTTTAGTCCATGTTTTGTAATAAGACGGAGTCGGTCTTATTACAAAACCTGGTTTAAGCCTGGTCTAAAGTTAGTCCAAACCAGGACTAAGTTGACGCTGTCTCTATCTATGTATATTGACACAAGTGAAAGCGCACTACATTTAAACCAAGACTAACTTTAGACCAGGTTTAAACCAGGTTTTGTAATAAGACCGAGTGCGTCTTATTACAAAACATGGACTAAAGTTAGTCCTGGTTTAAACCAGGACTAAGTTGACGCTGTCTCTATCTATGACAGATATCTATGACGAGATATAGACAGCGTCAGGTTAAAACCAGTACTAAGTTCAAACCATGTTTTGTAACCAGTTCAAACGATTTTTGGAAGATCTGAAAAAATCAAGCTTCTGAGTTAACCCTTTTGGCGGTCACAGGTTAAACTTAGACGTATCTAGTATATATTTGTTTCAAATCCGCAGGGAATAAAACTTATAGGGTGACTCCCATTGAATTGAATTCTAATATTTGGCAAGAAGCAGTATTTATGCCACAATTCACAAATAAACGGAATCGTTCTCACACCACAAAAACTTTTAAATGCATTATTTTTTGTCGTTATTTTGCAGTTGGTAAACTTACTTGCGATCTTTACCCGTGTATGGAGATAACAGCTATCAACGGGCAAAGTAATATACATACCTACAATTGTACGGAACCCTTGGTGCGTTAGTAGGGGGCCGCAATTGGCCGTTTTTTAAAATTTATGATTGTAATAGGGTTTCAATAATCACCAATGTTATACAATACAGGTACTTGTAATAGTTACGCCGAATAATAAATAAATGCCAGGACCAGGAATACGTATTAAACTTTTAGGTGTTCAAACTTGTTCCGCAGGTAGATCCAATGATAATAAAATACCTGCGTATTTGTTTGCTTTTGTTAAGTCCCTTTGAAAATTAGAAGCTCGTTTATATTGTCGTTTCTTTGAGCTAAGTAAAATATTTAAAAATTAGTGAGCAGTTGATTGGTACAAATAAAGAAAACATTGTATTTTTCGGTTTCCTAAATAAACATTTATTTAAACACTTCTATTCATTTCCAATTGGTTAGGAAAGGTGCTATCTTGGTCCGCGCGGGGATGAGTTTAGGATACCATGTAGGTATCCCCAATCTCTTTGTTTTGTAGATGTCGTAAGGACCGACTCAGCGACATTATTGCAATTACACCTCGTTGGGGGTATTCCACCTTCTGGGAGCCTATAAGTGAGAAAGAGTAATCCTTGTCTAAAATGGTTAAGATTTGTAACTATTGTGTCTTTTGGCATGCAACATTATAAAGGTCGGCGAGCATAGAGAGATACGCCCTAAATTAGCAACGGATGCGTAAGTATGTGACTTTGACTTAGGCCCTCAGAGCCGTGTTAATGATACTCGTCGGTACAATGGGCTAGATGACAAAAATTTTTTTTTGCTTTAATAGAAGCTCATTCATATAATAAACAGAAAGAAAAAAACGGTTTTCGAATAACTATTAAAACAACCAAGATATAAGGTATTAAAGATTTTTCTCCATCTCTTTCTAGCAAAACGGCAATTTACAAGGAGTTTATATGGCCGTACTCAACGATGACGTCACGGTTGATGTCGGATCTCTGACTAATCTCCTTCAAATTAACAACTTAAAATGCTTGTATCTAATGTATTTCTAAGCCGATTTTAATTCTAATTTCACAGAACTTCATCTTTTTCCACGGTATTTTAATATTTAATGACGAGACGTAAAAATTAGAATTCAGTCATCATCCCAATTGTTTTGATTAGACCTTCAAAGTCACGGTAATGATAATCGTAGATACAATTGTCTTGAGTAGGCCCTCAGAGCCACGGTATTGATACTCGTAGATACAAATATCTTGACTAGGTCCTCAAGAGCCACGGTAATGAAGAGCCTCGATGGAACACACAGCAACACGCTAGGCTTTACATGTTGACCTTGAGACTGCCTTTATGTCGCTCGTAATAGCGGCGGCTATCGTAATGCAAATGTAAAGCTTGACGTGTTGCTGATCGTACAATTGTCTCGACTAGGCTCTCAGGGCTACGGTAATAATACTCGTTGGTACAGTTGTCCTGAGTAGGCCCTCAGAGCCACGGTAATGATACTCGTAGATACGATTGTCTTGACTAGGCCTTCAGAGCCGCGGTTACGATACTTGTTGGTACAATTATTTTGATTAGGCTCTCAGAGTCAAGTTAATGATACACGTTTTTACAATTAGTTGTCATGACTAGGCTCTCAGAGCTACGGTAATGCTAATGATACTCGTAAGTAGAATGTCTCGATTAGGCCCTCAGAGCCAATTTAATGATACTTGTTAATACAATCGTCTTGACTAGGCCCTCAAAGCCACGGTAATGATACTCGTTGGTGTAATTGTCTCTTAGCGTCATTTCAAGGGTAAGCTTTGCCTTTCGGTGGCATTTCGTGATCGAGTAGTTAATTTATGAGACTGATAATATATGTATGTATGGTATATAACACTTCAAAATTTCACATGAAACATTTGTAATCAATGTGGTTATTTATTTAAGATAAAGTGGCAGTGGTTGTGGTTAGTGGAATCTAGATAGGGGTACTGCGTATACAATGTGATATACACAGGGCCACAGATAGAAAATTTTACCGAAACAATACTTCATTGTGGTTTCTGAATAATCGCTTGTCTGAACATGTAATCGAACCCGATGAAATTAAGAAAATAAACATGCTGAATTTTCGTGATTCCGATTTATAAAGTCAGGGAATAAATTTATAAAATGTAATTTCTTTCCGCCATTTTACTACTCCGAGAGCCAGAATGCATCTGTAATTTGACAGTACAAGCGTTCGACGTAATGACGTCATCGATGACGTCAGGTTGGACGCTGTCAGCACGCTCACCGTGATTCGAAACAACTTTTAGCGCGCTGACTTTGATACATCGCCATCCGGAACGCATCCGTACGTACACCCAGTTACGGTCCGAAATGCGTTATCAATAGTATTTAAAACCTGAATATCTCTTTAACCTGGTGTTTAAAAAATAAAATAATTATTTCAACGTGCATTTTTTAACCAGTATAATAAGTTAAACTAGTTTTTATCTCTAAGTTATTGTTCTTTGGTATCTTTATTATGGTATCTTATTTAGAGAAATTAATATATTGACTTTAGCAGGACAGTACATTTATGAAAATTTGATTTATGTCTATAAGAATTATAATACATTTGAAACCAATTTCCAAATTCATCATCTAAACACAAGATACAAAAATAAACTTGCCGTTCCAACATTCAGGCTTCAAAAAACTAGAGGCTCGTTTATGGGGAAATGTATAACCTTTTATAATAAGCTTCCACAAAGTCTTACCGACTTGCCTTTTCATAAGTTTAAAGCGCATGTAAAAAAGACTCTTATGAGTAAAGGATATTATAAAGTTAACGATTATTTGAATGATGCCAATGCCTGGTGTTAATTTTTCAGATAATGAATCGTCTTGTTATGTATAACCATTTGTTTAAACAAAAATTATTTTTGGTAATAAGTAGTAAGAAGAGAACTGACACATCTAATCTTGTAATGGAAGTTGAGCTCAAACTTCTGCTGTGAGGTCAGCTTCCAATTGACGACTCTGTAACAATACAGGGAGAAAAAAATAGCCCTTGCTGGTTTTCTTGCTGGTTCTTTCCAGTACAAGGTCTCCCGCCGTAGACTTGTGAACCAATGGCGTAGCTGCTTTGACGTTCAAAAGAGATTGTAACAATCCAATTTGAATAAAAGATATTGAATTTGAATTTGAATTTGAATTTATGAGTTTGAGGTGCAGCAGTCTTTATCGAAAATATTATATAATAAAATCTGAAAACCACGTAAAAGCACGAGCTTTCCGAAAAAATGAGACTAATATCGACTACAAAATAATAGTTAGAATACTGTGACAGGTGTTGCCAAGAATGAAAATGTTAGTTCAATAATAACCATTTGTTTACTCTTTTATGTCAGACGGGCTGTACAATGTACAGTAGTGTTTTTAATCTATATAAATAAAAATGGATCTTCGAAATGTAGGTAGGTATGTATGCCCATAACTTTCGAACGACTGCACCAAATTGGATAATTCTTGGTTTTATGTATTCGTTATTGTTAGGACAAGGTTTGTATAAAAGAAAATATTAGAAAAAATATTACAGGAAAAAAATGAATTTAAAATATGTTCACGTGAAAGTGACGAACTTGACAGATAGAAATTCAGGCTACTCCAAATCTATGGTTTCTTACACTGTTGTATTGTCAATAGGTTTTTTAGTATACCCGTGTGGGATCGGGGCGGGCAGCTAGTATTAAATGATTGTAGTATATTAAACTAGCTGTGTCCGCGAACTTCGTTTCGCCATATAATTTTCCCCCGTTTTTGCAACATTTTTCATTGATGCTCAGCTCCTATTAGCCGTAGCGTGATGTTATATAGCCTAAAGCCTTCCTCGATAAATGAACTATTCAACACAAAAAGAATTTTTCAATTTGAATCAGTAGTTCCTGAGATTAGCGCGTTCAAACAAACAAACAAACTATTCAGCTTTATAATATTAGTAAGTAAGTATAGATTTTATAAGATAGAGTGTGGTCGTTGGAAAATGGCACATTATTTACAATGAATTAGGTTTTAAAAGCATAATTGGCTACCGAACTGAATAATAACACTGTACATTGATTTTGCTGATCTTGCCAGTTAGTTGGGAGAGCCCTCTTGAGAAAACCCACATTCTCGTGATGTTTTCAGGGAAACTTGTAAGTAATTCATTTCAACAGAATTAAGATAACTCCAGTACCTACCTTGTCATGTAACGATAAAGATATTGTTTACGTTTTCGTGGGCAACTTCGTATTAGTAATACTACATCTAATCTATTGAAACCGTCCTTTTTGTTTGCTCGCAAATAAGCTTTCAGTTTATTTACACTGGGTATTGGCAAAGCCTCTCGCATCGTACGTATCCTCATCAGGCCGAACCCGCGTAGATATTGTTTTTTTTTAACTACTTGTATTATACATTCAAATTCGAAAATCTTTATTCAACATAGGCCTTTACAGGCACTTATTGACGTCAAAACAAAGCAAAACATTCTAATTTAAAGGAAACATATTTAACCTTGTATGTGCATACATTCTGAATATACTCAAGATGTCTGCAAATACAAGTAGGAATGAAAAAAAAGGTATACAATGGTATACATTTGATTGAAACGTCTTATTTGAGCCTAAAATTTTACCTTTAAGTGGAGCTTTTTTACAGATGTTTCATTTTGGATTATTTTGACACATAATTGTTGCAAATTTAATAAAAATAAATAAATATTTCGTTTTTATATTATATCGAAGATTTGGGAGCTGCGATTGATTGTCGATTGGTCATGAACTTGTTAAATTATGAATGGAGGCGGAAGCTTAACTAAGTGATAATTTATTATTAGTTTTAAAAGCAAAGGGGACTGTTTTATTCACGCAAGTTTCTTAAACAGACACATTAGGATTACATAATCGCTTTTGAACGTCAATGCAGCTACGCCAATGGTTCTTTCCGCGGGTCTACGGCGGGAGACCTTGTACTGGAAAGAACCAGCAAGAAAACCAGCAAGGGCAATTTTTTTCTCCCTGTATTATTACAGAGTCGTCAATTGAAAGCTGACCTCAAAGCAAAAGTTTGAGCTCAACTTCCATTACAAGATTAGATGTGTCAGTTTTCTTCTTAATGTGTCGTTACCAAAATAATATTTGTTTACATAAATGCATTAGTTAATGTAACTGATGACATCCGTCAGGCAATGGACAATAAACTTCTAACTGTATTAGTTCTTTTAGACTTTTCTAATGCATTCAATACGGTTGATACCGATATACTTCTGGCTATACTTCGTTCGATTAATGTCTCGTCTTCTGCTGTCCAATGGTTTGAGTTCTACCTTCGAGGGCGATCTCAGCGCGTCCGTCTGGGTGATCTTCACTCAGACTGGTGCCCAGTCATTGCTGGAGTTCCTCAGGGAGGGGTCCTCTCGCCATTACTTTTCTCCATTTTCATTAACTCGACTACAAGAGTTATTACATCCAGATTTCATATCTATGCAGACGACTTACAGCTCTATCAACATTTCAGCTTAAACGATGCTAGGACTGCTATCGCTGCTATGAACGATAACATTCAGCGTGTTAACGAATGGAGTAAAGCCTATGGCCTCGCAATTAACCCGGGTAAATCTCAAGCACTACTCATCGGTAGTAGATACTATCGCGACGAAATCAATATCGCAGAGCTACCCTCTATTACTATTGATAATACTCCGATTCCATACTCCGAATCAGTAAAAAACTTGGGAGTTATATTCGACTCAAATCTATGCTGGATTTTGCATGTCAATGAGGTGAGCAAGAAGATATTCTTCGCAATGCATAATTTGAAATGCCTCCAAACTTTCTTGCCATTAAAAACTAAAATCACTTTGGCCCAAACTCTCATTCTGCACATTTTAGACTATGCCGATGTCTGTTACTTAGATGCCACAGAGGAGCTACTAAACAAGCTTGAGCGTTTGCAAAATCTTTGTATCCGTTTTATTTTCGGTTTGAAGAAATTCGACCATGTCTCCGAGTTTCGAAACGATCTCAAGTGGCTACCCATCCGTTTCCGTAGGAATACTCGAATACTTTGTTTCCTCTTTAATGTCCTTTTCAATCCCATGTATCCATCATACCTTCGAGAGCGCTTTTCCTTCGCTAACTCGTCTAAAGCTCTCTGTAGATCCCACCTTAAATCTCTTCTTAGTGTTCCTTCCTGTAATTCCACTTTCTTTCCTATTCATTTACGGCCCATGCAGTTACTTTGGAATTCGCTTCCACCTAACATACGGGACTGCCAAACTATTTGCTCGTTCAAGCGGCGCTATCTATCCAGGTCCTAACATTAATCGTTAGAATTATAGATATTTGTGTTGCTGGTTTATATAAGTATATTTTTTATGTTTATTTATTATCTTTCTGACTATTATTAATATACTATGTTTATTATTATATATATTTTTGTTCTTCTGTTATACACGCATACCATTTTTATAATACAATTTCTCCTCTCGCGGGTCTGCTGGAAGAAATTTCATTTTTGAAATAAGCAGTACCATTGTACATCTTTTCTTCTGTGTTGTTAATATATATGTTAATTTCTGCGTGCATAAATTGTTAAATAAATAAATAGTTATACACAACAACATGATTCTTTATCTTCAGGTTAACACCAGGCATTAGCATCATTCAAATAATCTTTGACTTTATAATATCCTTTACTCATTAAGTCTTTTTTACATGCGCTTTAAATTTATGAAAAGGCAAATCAGTAACATTTTGTGGGACTTTGTTTTAAAAAGTTATACATTTCCCCATTCCCCATAAACGAGCCTCTAGTTTTTTGAAACCTGTATGTTGGAACGGCAAGTTTATTTTTATTTCTTGTTTAAATGGTGAATTTGGAAATTGGTTTCAAATGTATTATAATTTTTATGGGCATAAATTAGCATATACCTGCCATATATTAGCGGCAAAAAAATTGGAATATATTTTTACTAGCTTTTGCCCGCGGCTTCGCTCGTGTTAAATTCGGGGAAACACCGAAGATTTCAAAAAAAAAATAAGGCAGGTATTTTTCGTTGGTAACAAAGAGTCTGTGTTCCGATTTTTAGCTTCCTATCTTGAAAACTGCAAAAAGTCCCATATAAAATTTCACCCCCTCTTTTAAGGGGTTAGGGGCAGATTTAAAAAAAAAATGATGCACGATTTTTTTGTAAGTCACAAATAGTTCGCATACCAATTTTTAGCTTTCTACCTTGAAAATTGCGGAATGCTCCATACAAACTTCCACCCCCCATTTTAGGGAAGTGGGGGGTTAGAAAGAGACAAAAAGTAGCCTATGTCACTCTCCATCCGTTCAACTATCTCCACTTAAAAAATCACTTCAATCCGTCGCTCCGTTTTGCCGTGAAAGACGGACAAACAAACACACACACACACTTTCCCATTTATAATATTAGTATGGATTTCATCCATAATAACAATTACCGACATAAGGTCGAAAACAATTGATAAAATAATAATGTACATTTCATTAAAAGTCAAAATTTAAAACGATTTATACATTGACGTATATGTTACCTACCTCAATAGATTCATATAGTCAATAGCATTGTTGAAGAATGACGAGAATCCTTCTACATAAAAATTACTCTTTAAGTACTTGAAAAAGAAACAAAAAACAATAAATCAAAAGAATAATTAAAGTTGTTGTGGTAACATGGTTAAAAAAATCCTAAACATTACCATGAAGCTAAAATTTCATATTGACGATTTATAATTTTTAATGACAGTGATATGATTTTTGTCACTAGCATTTTATTGTTTTAACACAATGATCGGTAAGATTTTTAATAAATGATCCAGTATTTATACAGAAAATCGATAAAAAAATCGTAGTAAATAAATAATAGAATTTAAATAAAAAAAGCTGACTGCATAAAAAGTAAACATTGAATAAAAACTGAAAAAAAATCCATTTTTAAAATAGATGCATACAAACATACTTAAATTGATGAACACATTACCCTCCTTTGCGTTGCGCAGTTGGATAAAAAGTACTCAATAGTTTTCGTGTTCGTGAACCCGCCGAAGCTCTGAAATAGTAGATTTCGTGAACTGGCCTTGCCACACATGAAAATAAAATTTTCAACGGTCAACGAAACGAAAGCTTGAGGTTTAAGCGAAAAAAATTAACCACAATTTTTTCGGTATTTTTCTTTAGTATTTTTTGTAAATAGATTTCCTTTATATTAATGAAGTGGATATCACAAAAACCTTTACAAATGATATGACAAAATAACACCTCTCACTTTACCGCAGCCGGGGTATAAAACTTCCTTTCCAACACAAAGAATTGAACGGTTGAGTTATCTTTCTAACATATGGCTCTTTCTTTTGTAAAGTAAATAATTGCTAGTAAATATTGCGGTTTTCCGTTCTGGAAACAACCATTACTATAAAAATAATTATACTAGTAGTACTAGGCTAACAGAAGATTGTAGGCGGTAGGGTTGCCAACTTGCCAGGTCTAAAAAGCGAAATTTCGGGACAGAAGTTTGTAAAAATCGTGATTATCACTTTCAAGTCAGGACAGAAAAAAAGTAGGCTTGACATAGGTTTAAAAAGCGGAATTTCGGAGCAGAAGCTTTTAAAAATCGTGGTTATCACTTTCCGGCTTAAAAAAAACTAGATTTAATCTTAAAAAGTAAGAAGATAATTCAATCATAGTATGTACAATATTTAGTCACCGCTTTACTATGGACAATTTATTTATTGGTATACCTATGTACAGTAAGCTCCTTTTCAAGCTATACTGTTTGACCTTTGGACTGCCCTTATGTCGCTCGTAATAGTGGCGGTTTTCGTAGTGCAAATGTATAGCTTGAATGGAAGCTTACTGTACAAGGTGGCGGCGTCAATAAAATAACTTGTGACTTCCAAAGCCTGTTTACCAAAAATGAAACGAAAACACAACAGGACATAACTTTTTATCGCGGGCTTTGAGCGCGGCGACCGAATTAAGAAATTCCGTAACGAAAAAAACCTAACACATCCCACTCCGACCGACTCCTATTCGCTAACTACGGTTAGTAACTAGAACTGTCATTTTTGAAATACATCTTATATCCATTACTAGTTGTGATCTTATGTCTTACGGCAGCATTCATGACAGCAGTAATGGATGATAAGTTCCTTTCAAAAATGACAGTGCTAGTTAGCAACCGAAGTTAGAGAATAGGCCTGCGGCACAGCGGTGCGGCGTTAAAAGCCGTGCACCGTCTAACGTCGTTTCAGTTCGGCAGACTTCGGCACGGTGTTTTGACGCGGTATTTTCCAGATATTTAGAGGATATCAAGTCTCAAACTTATGTTTCTTATTTCATACCATAAACCTATAGTTTCAATGAAAAAAAAAATCCTGAATAACCTACATGTATTGTAAGATAATAAAAATATTTTAAACAATATTAACTTCTCATTTATTCAATAAAAGAAAAAAAAAATTACGGGTTGCACTCCGGGAGTGCCGGCAGAAGTGAAAACTTAAGTATTAACGTTGTGCGTTTTGGATATTTTGGAATGGTTATGGAATAATTTTGCACGAATTGCTTTAATTATCAGAATAAAAGTATTATCTTTTATGTGGTAGAATACAATATGTATTTATTGCGCTATCGTACACAAACATGACAATTTATATTACATTAAAAAGTTTATCCCTCAGAAAAATCAACTTCCTGTTGTAACGTTGTGCGTACATAATTATATAACTAGTAATAATGAATCAAAATATTTACAATTTAATTAAAAATATGATCAAAACAGACATTAATATACTACTTAAAAACGTAATTTTATAACAAATAAATAATATTTAATTTATACTAACTTACCTAATTAATATTTACAACAAAATCAAATAAAAGCACAATTTAGATTTTTCCTAACAAAGTAAATAAATTGATTAAAACTGTCTCAAGTGACGTGTGACTTCCAGTACTTTTGCCAGCCGCTATTGTTCTCGGCCGGCTTACGTGGACCCCTCACCGCACCTCGACAGTTCCTGCGGCCATTTCAATTTTAATTGGTCTTACGAATTTTCGATCAGTGTCACGTGTCCTGACGCGAGTTTAACATTTTTTACCAATTACAAAAAAAGTGTACAACGCCGCTAAAGAAGTTCTCACTTCAAAAATCGTTTTCTTATCGGTCACCATGCTCAAAAAGTGTAACTTGAATTAATATCAAATAAAAAAACTTGAATTAATATCAAAGAAAAAAATACTGCATAAATAAAATAAATAAATAATTATAATTGCATAAGTTGATAAAAAATTCTATGCAATAGCTTTACCGCGGCAGTCCCCGAGTGCCACTTTAATTTTTTAAATATATTCTACACCATGTCTTCTTTGGCCTATAATTCATAGACCCCGTATCGGTGTGAACAAAACATTTGTTATTGCAACTTTGCCGTTCTTACCTTTCAGGACAGATGAACATTTTATAAAGGGTGTGTTTTTTTTTGTTATTTTCTATGTTTGAAATATTTTTTTATTTATTTAGATTTATGATAAGTTACTTTAATTCATTACAAATTACTACTATTAACTATATTATTTATTGCCGTATTGATTTATCCACTTTGTATACTGGTTGGAAGGATACCGTGAAGTCTAAGCAGGAGATTTAAAAGATTTGACATGAATAACAATAAAGAAATAACTTGTTGGTATATTATTATTGTTGCTAACAACATCTGCTACCTAATACTATTGAGCTCGAACACATTTCCAAAAGTCGAAGTTTATTGGCTGTAAATCATATGGTATTATGATTTCCAGCCAATACAACATCAATCAAAATTTAAAACAAACAAAATATACAAAATATTCGTTTTTTTTTCTAAAATTAAAGATGTGCCTTTTCAATAACACTTAACCACATGCATAATCAATAATCAAATATAATAATTAAAAATACTAAGAATGTTTCCGTGACTCAGTTAACTGGTACGAGTATTCACTTATAAATATATAAACACCTATAAAATACCATAGATGTTTTGATATTTTCTTGATAATAATATATATAGTGACTGTATCCATTTACCATCAGGTACACAGCCTGGCTTGTTTGCCAACTTTGTTGTGTAAAAAACAATACGGTATCTACTGATTTTGAAATTAAGAGTTTATAATTGGTAAAAAAAATCTGATTTCCTGATTTGCATGTTTATTTATTTCTTCTCTAATTAATTGTTCTCTATGGTTAATTATAACAAATAATTGATCATTTACCCAAAGATTTCATGTAGCCACCTGTGTGTTCGGGTGTTTGTGTGTATTATGAAAATTTTCCATTATAGCGAATTCTAGTGCAATGTATTTTACTTAAAAAAAGAAGGTTATTCAAATGATCAATAAATCACCCCTCCAGTAGCTCCCTAGGGATTGAATTATTTAGTATTTAGATCACCAAAAGTATTTTAAATTTAGATTGAAATCCGACTTATACAATAGGCTGGATTAATAATTTTTTTTTTTGCTTTAATAGAAGCTCATTCATATAATAAACAGAAAGAAAAAATCGGTTTTCGAATAACTATAAAAACAACCAAAATAAAAGGTAAGTATTAAAGATTTTTTTCTTCCAACTATGCTTTAATTTCATCATAACCACACTGAAAACTGAGCACAAAGCGAGTCTTTAGTGCGCTAGAGCTATAAAAATGTATGAAATTTCATTATTGCACAGTTTTGTTTTTTTTAATCGCACAAAGAAGTTACCAATCTCAATGGAATAGTTATCTATTCAGCCAGCGGATATCGATACTTCCTTAGTTTATATACGTATTATTCGTTTCAATCCTACTTGTTCCAAATTTAAAAACTGATTGCTGCCAACTCTGATTTAAAAATGTAAATAAGCGGGAATTTTAATAATTTTGCGTGACAATATTTTTGGAATCGTTAAAGTGTGATACTGTCTTATTTTGAGTGCTTCGTATTAAGAATTAAAATGGAATCATTTAGCGTAGCGACTCATTAATTCCAGAAAACATTTTAAATGAAGCCGACAGTGTTGTAGAAAACCTTTTACCCTTAAAATCACGAGTACAATACGTACAATCTTAAACTTCTATTTTCATTTTTTCACGTGAGTTTTTTTTTAATCTAATATGTAATGTTAAAAGAAAAGCAGATTATGCACCTCGCCTTAAGTAATTTATTATTGCCAATAAATTACTTTGTGCTCGGTGCAATAATTTACTATTCTCCATCTCTTTCTAGCAAAACGGCAATTTACATGGAGTCTATATGGCCGTACTCAACAATGACGTCACGGTTGATATCGGATCTCTCTGTCTAATCGCTTTCAAATAAACAACTTAAAATGCTTGTATCTTTTGTATTTCTAAGCCGATTTTAATTCTAATTTCACAGGATTGCATCTTTTTATACGGTATTTTAATATTTTATGATGAGACGTGAAAATTAGAATTCAGTCATCATCCCAATTTTTAGACGAAAAAAATTATTCTGAATCGACAACATACGCACAAATATCAGCGAAGACACAAATATAACAAAATCTATCAAACATTTAATCTCGCCATGTTGTTTACATTTGTAAATTTGAAAGCAAAGGGATTCGAGCACATACACCCACGTCTTCCGTATAGTATTTCAATGAATTTTTTTTTAATTTTAATATTAATGTGATTTTGAATAAATGCTATATTTCTTACGTAGGTATTTGTTTTTATTTTCGTGCAGGTGATGCGAATAGTAGAGTACTAATTATTTGTCACCCTTGCTGCGCTCGGGAGTTAACCATGATCACCATATGTCCTTCGTTACGCTCGCGATTCAAGTCTACACGCGTGTCATAAAGACCTTAACTCCTTAACTCCTTGGTTATTATTATTTAATGTAATGTCAATTTTAAGGGATCTAAATTATCAAAAATGAAAAATTCTTTTGATGTGATTAAAATTTTAAGTATTTTAGTTAATACTAGCTGTGCCCGCGACTTCGTCCGCGTGAAATAGTAACTTTTGTTGAGGTTGATAAAAATTATATAAGGTATAACATAGTAGCCTATGTTATACCTTATATAATTAGCTATCTATTAGTGAAAGTCCCATCAAAATCGGTCCAGCCGTTCCTTAGATTAGCGGGAACAAACAGACAGACAGACAAAAATGTTTGAATTGTGTTTTTGTTATTGGTACCCGATATACATTCATAGCCATTTAGTAAAACTTGTTATTTTGACATTACAAACAGACACTTCAATTGCTGCTCTGCGTGCTCAGTTTAAAACGACGTAAGTGCATTTTATGGGTCATTTTATTATAATTCCATTGTCTTTACAAAGCCTCTACAGAAGTAAAAGTATGTATGTTAATGACAGGTTTAGTGTTCAGAAATGGATAGCTAAGACATTATTTTGTTATGAGTGTTTTTGCATTAAAAATGCACAAAAAAAAATCAAACTAATTAATATCCACCAACTTTTTGCCAGATTTGACGTTTTTTTGTATCGCTTTGAATAATGTTTGAAAGTTCAAGTCAGCCATTTTTAAACCGTATATGAGCCGTTTATGAAAATCCCCAAATGGTTACATAATTATTATAAGTAATAAGTTTGTAGAAACGTCACTATATTAATTTGTCACCGATAAAAATATGTTGTATCAAACAACCTCGATGCAGCGTTTAAAACATCGGACGAGTTAAAGTTATCGCACCCTTTGTTCTGAGTCAACGCCAGAAACTGGGCGGGCGGGCGCGGCGGGCGGTTCGCTCGCTGTTTGTTTACATTACAGATGACCTACCATAATCGCTTAGAGCAAGAAATGAAATTATATTGAAACAGGGACACCGCTACTGCTCTATCACGTTCTCACCGCGGTTTCAATTCTATTTTAAGCGGTCATAGTAAGGAGGCTGGCGTTGCGTTGCGCCTTTTTCTCCCCCGAGCGTTCAGACGCGCATGCGAAAGTTATTTTCAGTTATCATGAAATATTCTTGGTAACCACCTAGTCCGGAGCTGGAATTCTGGAGGTCCTGCTTCTCTTTGGGGGCAGAAGTATTTCGGTCCTGCTTCTCCTTGAAGAAGTTTTTCGGATTAGTTTGGTTTAGTTTGGCGTTTGGCTTTATAATCAAATTACATTGCCCGTGAGCCTTACAAGCATTTCACATAAGGTTCGATAGCAAAATATGATCTATTATTATCTCCTGCTCTTTCAATCACTGTTAATAAATTGCGATCTTATTTAAAGATTTAACGAGGTCCGATCTCGCTTGTATTAGGGGAAAAAATGCTATTGTTTATATTTTTAAAATAGGCGCGTTAGGCGCAAGTAGTTTCTCTAACTTACATTGTTACAACCTTTTATTTAACTTGCAATGTCTGTTCGGGTCAAATCTTGCGAGTTAAATTAAATTGATTCGTAAATCCAAAATGGCCGCAGCTTTTTTTTTTTTTTTTTTTTTAAAAACGTCGCCCCCCACTAGGATTTTCTCCTGTGTCGTGGGTGCAGTTACAAACATAGAATATCACATGCACATACGCCCAGACCGGAACAAATTTCTGTAGGCCATACAAAACATTTGTCCCGTACGGGAATCGAACCCGCGACCCGTTACGCAGTAGGTGATCACTCGACCTCTGCGCTAAACGTGTCGTCATTTTTAAAATTAAATGGCGGAATACATATTTCCGCACAACTCTCGCAATATGGGTGTAAAATGAAAGTGCTTGACTTGTAGAATACAGTCCAAAATCAAATCCAAGATGGTCGCCGTCACAAAATGGTGAATTACTTTTATTTGTACAACCTCCACGATATGGGTATCTAATGAAAGGGCTTGCAAGTCAAAATACAATGCACAATGAAAAAAATGCAAGATGGCTGCTATCACAAAATATAAAATAAATTAATTGTAAAAAAAGATTTCTTAAAACAAACTTATTTTAATGCTCTAAAAAGATGAACATAATTTTTAATTGATTACATATAACACAATTTTTTATTTTATGATAAGTTTGTCCCGAGATTACCAATTTTATAACAACATATATTTACTAATATGAAGATCAATTATGTAAGTATTCTATTTTTATTTATTTATATATTGCATTACAAGTGTGAGATGAAGTTACACATTGTACCTTGTTAAGGCGTTGCAATTAAATATGAATAGAGAAGGGCAGACATTTAGTTTTACTAACTAGGAATTATTTAATTACATTATTATGAAGACGTGATATTGTAAAGTGCCTAATTACATGGAAAATAAACAAATTGAATAAATTTTAATAAATTAAACAAGCGTCAATAAATAATATTAATATGAATGAATTAAACGAAATGTCACTAGATTAATTGTAATGCCAAAGAATAAAATGAAATGTCAATGTATTAAAATCAAATTAAATTAAATTGTATTAAATTAATTAAACTAGATTAAATCTAATTAAGTCGTTCATAAAATATATAAGTCAATCGAATTATTAGATTTATTTCGAAAACGTGATACTACGAGTATTAAGCGCCTAATTAGGTAAATGGAAGTAAACAGATTGAGTAAAATTTTTATGAAGTGAAGTGAATGAAGACGTCAGTAAATAAAAATTAATATTGTACCCAAATGAATAATTAAATGTCAATCAAATTAATAGGATGTCAGTTGATTAAATGGAATGTCAATAAATTAAATGAAATGTCAATAAATTAAGTGAAATGTCTATAAAATAAATGAAATGTCTATAAATTAAATGAAATGTCAATAAATTAAATGAAATGTCAATAAATTATATGTAATGTCCATGTGTCAATATCGAATTAAAATGAATTGTCAATAAATTAAATGAAATGTCAATAAATTATATGTAATGTCAATTTGTCAATAACGGATTAAAATTACATTAATTTCAAATAAATAAACTAAATTAAATCAATTTAAAATAAGTATTTTGTGTATAAGTCAACATGAATTATTAATTAAAATTAAGGCTTATTAAATTTATCACTAAGATATTCTTCTATAGTGTAATACATTTTTCCAAGGAGTAATTGCTTTACCATTTTTAAAAACGTTGGCTTCTCTATCTATTATTTGTTATTTGCAGTGTCTCTACCAGTTTTTATATTATCATAAAAAATGTGTCATGTAATAAATTAAAGTGTGTTTTCCTCTTTTTTGAGCATTTAAATAAAAGCTTCGTTTTTAAAAATGTGGCACAGCGCACCCCTACTATATCTACTATATACGCCTATGCGCCGAGAAACAATTAAGAATATGAATAGAATTTGTATTAAAATAATATTGATTACACATCATAATACATTAAACCTTAACAAATTGCTCAGAAACGATCTAATTACAATGAAAAATAAACAAATTATTAGCCACTGAAAACTGCATGCCATCTCTTACTTGCAAAAAAGATTTTTGTATTATGTATTACGTAGAAGAATATACTATATGTTCTAAGTGTATGGTCTTTTATATTGACAGTTAAGAACCAAGACCACCTATCTACAGTGTAGATGGGTGGTCTTGGTTCTTAACCGTCAACATGGCGGACGTATACAATAACGTCAAAGTCAGAGATCTGACACAGGATTTCTGTCTAGTCGGCAGGTTTCACACTTAGTTTGTGGTAGGTTTACAACTTTGCGGTTTTTAAAGTTATTTGAAAAACAACATCACTGATTTGTTTATCTTATTAAAAAATAGTTGCTAATACGATAAAGTATGCACAATTGCACATACCTTATTGTTCCAACATGTATCGAGACGGGACAGCCACAGCTTAGAACGGTTGCTCAGACCGTGAACGTGGAAGTAAACTTCTTCATCCCGAGTTCCTAATAATATAAACCGTTTCTTATTTTGTTTCTTAGTCTCTTTTTGAACTCTTTAATGTTACAAATGCCCTTGATAATGGTTAGTCATAGTAATAAAAATACCGGAGAAGAGTGCAAACTAATAGTATAACCACTACCAACCATATAAAAATATGGGACAGTTTATAGACGCTAGCTGCGCTTGTTTACATTACTTATTAGGTATTTGAATAACAATATTGAGGCAGGCATAATAACAAAATATTTCTGAGAGAATATTCACATGCATTGACAGCTTGGAGCACATACTAGTGGGGATTGGCCTTATAACAATGGAACCCTCTCTTGAAGGTCTCGCGCCCACTCATAACCAGAAACTCATAACTGGATTAAATATGGCGACTCATAACTGACTTAAGGACCCACTCATAACCATGGTTATGAAATATATTTTAAACTTATAAAATATTTAATTTCGAGGAGTAACTCATAACCGAACATAAAAAAAGCAAATACCTAAACTGTGAACTATATTGAAGTACAGTTGAGACCAATAGTGCTTGCTTACTATTATATGTATACTTGCATACTAATTTTAAAGTAATAGGTACTTTTTGTTTTACGAGTATTATTTCATACTAAAAATAAATATTTAGTTACAGTACAAATAGCAACACAGTCTTAATTGCCATTTCAAGACGCAATACACAAAAAATCCAGTGCTTACCCGTGGTTATGGAGTACTATTATATATTCTGTGCCATGGTACTACTCACGCGCCGGTAGTACTACGGGTGAATAATTTTGCCTGTAGTACTACTTATTATCTTCCACACCAAAGAACACCATGTGGGTAACTATCGGTTTTAATATTTATATTATTTTGAATAAATTAAGGAACGCTTTAATAAAAATTATTTAAAAGCAACTTTAACGCAACTTTCAATTGCGAGTCATTTCATTTTTTAACCGCCTTAACAAATTGGGGGACTTTATCATTTCCATTGTATGTTCTTTTTTTACGTTTGCTACCTCATAACTTTGTCATTTATTAATCGATTTGGAAAATATTTTTTTTGTTTGAGGGGGTATAGTTCTCGATAAGTCTCATTGTCACCAAATCCGGGATCGGGCTACAAATACCTGTAGTGTTATACTAACAGTAGTACCAACGGTAGTACCACCGGTAAGCACTAAACAAATCTTAGTGCGAGGAAGGCATAAATAGATCCTCTCCGTGACATCTTCAACAAAAATAACAATATTGAGAAGTGATTGAGAATTAGTTTGTCCTGATAGCTACATCTCATCTAATCTTTCAAGCGCCGCATAAGAGAATACTATCTATCCAAGTCCTAATTATGATATATAAAAATTTAACAATGTTCATATTATTTGTGTAATATGTATTTCTACATATTTTTATTTAGTATGTTATATAAGTAGTATGGTTTTATGTTTATATATTTTTTACTATTTGATCGCCTTCTAAGCTACAATACACGCAAATTCTAATATATTTCTCCTTTCGCAGGTCTGCTGGAAGAAATTTCATTTATGAAATAAGCAGATCCTTTTTAACGAACTTGAAAAAGATAGATACAGTTGAACATAGAACCTCTTCCATTTTCTAAGTCGGTTCAAATAGGAGGTTCTCAGTTTGACCTGTATGTTTGTCCGCAATTATCTCGCGTTTGGCTGAATCGATTTTGATGCGGTTTTCAGAAAAGTATTTGTTACATTTAGGATAAGGTTTTGGTATTTTAAATTAACTAAAAAGATAATATAAAAACTTTGATGTTGTTTGTATTCTTATATTATTTATAACTTTTTGGTGTTTTTGAAGTCGGTTTTAATTTTTTGTAAAAATAAATTACATTATGTCTTCTGTATTGTTTGTGCTGTCTAATATTAATGCGGGAGAGAGATTACACACCGCAATAGCCACCCTCACCTTGCCGACCTGCAAGATGCCTCTTTACACCTCTTTTTAACCGACTTCAAAAAAGGAGGAGGTTATCAATTCGGTTGTTTTTTTTATGGTTGTTACCTCATAGCTCCGTCATTTTTAAACCGATGTCCAAAATTCTTTTTGTATTCGATAGAGTATACTGCAAGGGTGGTCCCATGGTCACCAAAGTCAGGATCTGATGATGGGATCCCATAGAAAATAGAGGAAAACACTAATTTAATAAATTAGGGTTTCTTTAACTGAAAAGATTTCATTCACTAAAAAGTTTTCCTTAATTTTCTATGGGATCCCATCATCAGATCCTGACTTTGGTGACCATGGGACCACCCTTGTAGTATACTCTATCGAATACAAAGATAATTTTGGAAATCAGTTTAAAAATGACGGAGTTATGAGGTAACAAACATAAAAAAATACAACCGAATTCATAACCTCCTCCTTTTTTGAAGTCGGTTAAAAATAAAATAAAAATTACAAAAAGTAATAGGTACAGACAACATCATACTTCTATATTGAAGTCGGCGCCAAACGATGATCTCCTAGAAAGTGTTAAAATTTGTCACCGACTTCAATATAGTAGAAGTGTGATGCTGTCTGTACCTATTCTTATATTATTTTTAAGTTTTTAGTGTTTTTGAAGTCGGTTTTATTTTTTGTAATTTTTTTTTTTTTACCAAGCTTTTTACTTTGATTTAAAATATTATTCACCCTTTTTTGTTAATAATTATTAAAGCGACTGTACATAATTGTGTAGTTGTGTTGGTTATGAGTTTCGTCTTCTCACATCAGCAGTTATGAGTGGGACCTTTACGTATTGGTTATGAGATTTTTGGTTATGAGTGGGCGCGAGACCCTCTTGAAGTATATGATTTTAAATGATTATGCTTTCTATTTCTATTTGTATGTTGATGTGAGGCAAAAAGTATGTGCAGGTGTGAGGTAATTTTTTCTTGTGTCAGTATAAAATTGTCAAAATATTGTTCAATATTTTGTGCGTGCCTTTGTAGCAAGGAAGTTATAGTTATACTTGGTTTTTAGTAACTGGACCTCGTTTCTCCCTGTTTGTGGCAGAAATTCTATGTTGTTGGATATGCCAAGCCTATCAGAAGAACTAATGATACTTTTTAAAAATTTGGCTGTTCAACAAAGCCTGCTTATCTTTTGAATGATATCATTCGTAAACTTTCATATTTTTTGTCCCAACTATTTTCCAATAACACCAGTTAAATAGTTAGTTCAAATTATGGTTTAACGGGGCAACCTACTCATTAAAACCATGTGAAAAATAAAATTGAATGTGACATCATCAAATATATTATAAAATTTTGCCTTTCATAGACGATTTTACACAAACCTTCTAGATATTGTAATTCTCTGGGAATGGGGGGAATAAAGTAATACAATTTTTAATAGTTTCAGTAGTGGGTACATATGATCGATAGGGAATAGCTATCTGAACAGGAAGGTTTTAACTTCACATTTATAATATTAGTTCTTCACAATATTAATTTCAGTATTACATTTAATAAATTCATCCATTGTACAGAAAGCTCTCTGGAAGAGGGGGAATCTCTATGTATTTTGGTAGCTTCTTATAAATCTTCATGCATAATATCTTCACATTTATAATATTAGTCCTTTACAATATTAATTTAGTATTACATTTAATAAATTCGTCCATTGTAGAGAAAGCTCTCTGGAAGAGGCTGAATCTCTATGTATTTTGGTAGCTTATAAATCTTCATGCATAATATCTTTTCTTGAAGCATACAGTACTATAGGTGTGAGATTTAGAACAATTCTGTGAGAATTTAGTATTTCTCGGGTGATAATCCTTTGTCTCAACGAATATGTTTTAATTATACTTTACAAATAACCATGACTTATTCTTCCTTCATCGATGCTTCTTTATTCAAATGAATGAAGGATTTCACGAGAATGCGATGATAATGGATGTGCTCCTGTCTAGTACGACCACCGAAACACGATATGATAAAACGATATATCGATGTAAAATGTCAAAAAAAGTAAATTTTTTAGTTATCTTGAAGTTTTGAGTAGGTATGTTTGGGTATTGATATTGTTATTTTGGACATTGTTAATATATTAATGTCGATAAAATTTCAAGGTAGCCATTATATCTAAAATATTTTGATATTTCGTATCGATTTATCGCTCTAACATATCGTGTGTCGGTGTTCATGCTACGGGGGCTGGTTTAGATAAGGGACATCGCTGCGTTTTAGCCTCTGGTTACACCATCAGTATTTCATCAGTTTGATCCATCAGTCTGGCATCAGTATTTCATCAGTCTGCGCTGGACTAGCGAAAATTCATCAGTATTTCGTCAGTCACTGGGTTACACGATCATTCTGGCGTCAATCATACCAGACTGATGGAATACTGATGGTGCAGTAACCTCGCTCTTAGGGGACGTTCAACGTTCAAGTAGGTAGGTATTACGTAACGCAATTTGGGGGAAGGGAGTTCGAGCAACGCGTTACGTAATGTTGTGTTTTTGGGGGTTTGAAAAATCTCCCAAGTTGGCAATCCGTTTTGTTTACGTGTAACGTACCTACGGGGAAACCCCTTGATTGTATTGTACCTCATCTTTATTTTGTACCACCAAGTTGGCAACTCTTTTCGTAACATAACTGCGACTTTTAGGTAAAAATAGTCACTTGGATGTGTTACGTAATATTTAGGGAGGTGGAGGGGGTACAGTAAAAAATTATAACCTTGTGGGAGAAAAGCAGGCTTCAGTCTCCAAAGGAATATTTATCTTGATCGTAATTATTATTACAATTAAGATAGATATTTCTAGCGCGTCTATTAATGAAAAATAAATTAGCTTTTCAGTCAATCACCTATTTCATCCTCTTAACGCAGTCGAGTTGTAAAGTCAATCATTGGAGTGCACGAGCAAAATTAAATAACTGGCAACATATCGATTGATGCACTCGCCCTCGTTTTGATAGGCATGTAATGTAACGATAGAGTCCTCTGTAATTTAGGCATAGCGTTGGGTATCCTATCAGGCATCGTGTTATCGATTGGATCTCATACGAGGTTCTGTATGTATATTTGCGGATTTGATTCTACTTCAGTCGCTCGCTCTCTGTCGACTCGCTATAAGCAAGGTTGTCGTGTCGTGTAGTTGGCAACTTTGCGAGGCGACCGTCAGCGTGCGTTCTCGTTCGCGTATGCCGGCCGAGTGCCGCCCAAATTCAGCCAATGGCGACGAGCTTGCGATCGGAACGCGCATGCCCGCCAATTTTTCCGACGACGACGCAGAAAGCAATGGATTATATTATTTTGCAGAGGCAATTTCCTGTCTGGTGCTATTCGGATGTTTTGCACAGTTTTGCAGTTTGGTTGTTTTCTTAAATCACCTGTTAGTCGATACTGCTTTTTAAACGTGATTGAATGTGTGACTGACTGTGACATACCTACCTACAATAGTAACCAACAGCAAAAGGAAAATGTAGAGTATTTATTCCAAGAGGTAAACACGAAAACTTGAGTTCGTTTACTTCAGTCCTATAATCTCTTTTGTCGGTATAATTCTATCTTCTTATATACAGGTGTACACGTGTTTCATGGTTTATTGGAATTCACCCCCTTAAGGTGCAAAAAAGGGGTTGAAAGTTTCTATGGAAAATATTTAAAATCTGCACCAATTTCTATGAAAATTATTATCCGAGCTCCTAAATATAAATAAAAGTTCTATATACCTAGGTAATAGGCTACAAAATTATTTTTCCTACGGGAAAATATAAAATTCCCACGGGAAAACAATAATAACGCGGGCGAAGCCGCAAGCGGAAAGCTAGTCTATCTATAACTCTATCTATCCCAGGGAAGCGCAGAGGTACCTATCGAGTTGTACGCTACCTGGAATTCCGTTTTTTTTCTATTTCTCAATTACAACGTTTAGTTTTTGGTTATGCAATTGAGATATTAATATTACACACATCGCACATATTGAATTAGCTAACTAAAAACATATTTTTTTGTATTATGAATTACTTAAACATCGTTCTGTGCCGCGCTGGTAGTAGAGTGGACCTGGGGCTCTATTTTTGAAACATTCGACTGATGTCAAGTGCCGTCTGTGCTCGACTTCTACTGATTTTCGTTTCGTTTTCGACATAAATCGATATCAAATTGATTTTCGTCGTAATTTCTTATTGTTTTTTCTCGAAAACGTATCAAAATTCAAAAGAAATTGGGCGCAGAGAGACGCGAGAGACGCCAGACAAATGACTTAATAATAGAGTCCATGTCAGTTACACTTACAAGTTAACCTAGGAAAAGTCGATCAAACTAATTTTGGAATACATGTAGTCATGTATACATAGTTATTTTATTATCACCCCGGAAAATTTTCAAGACACATCCATTATTATATAAAAAATATTTAAAAAAACGAAAAAAAAAAAATCTTAAAATGCTGCTCTCAACTAGTGCAGCATATTTTGGATATTTTAGAAAATTTATAAAAAAATAAGGAGGTGAGTTATTTTTTATTCATATTTAAATCATTTTACTACCATGTCGTGAAGCGCCCCCTAATTTTCCTCGGTGATAAAAAGTATACATAAATTGTGTACGAGTAACACAATACTCTTCCAATTTTGTATCAACTAGATTACTAGACTAACAACATAATACTTACACCGTTGGCTTAGCGACCCAAAGTGGATCTTGACCTCCGATACGAGATGACGCCATTTCACCCGGTCTCAGGGAGCTAACAACTTCAGGGAGCCACCGCCTCATATTTTTATGTGACTTCAGACTTATTCACAAGTGAACAAAAGGTTTATTGTACGATAAACCCACCATAATAAGCGATGATAACGGAGTGAAAAATATAAAAATGAGAATCTTAATTATTCGTCAGTTACATACAATATCAGCCACGAATGATAATCTTCCTCACGGAAATTGAAACAAAACTTTGTCATGTTTTCAATTCATTGCGGCGTCTATATACAAAGGTCCATATCTCCTAATAAGTTACAGACGAATCGAAATTGAACCGATGTGATAGACCAATAGGATGCATAGATTGAGTTTAAAATGTTCAATTATGCGATAATGAGGCGTCTGATTGGTCAAAAGCTGAGGCTTATTAGTTGAATTAGCCGTCGAAACTCTTGTGTTGACTGACTATCTTATTAAAAGCAACGATGGTCACTCTATGATCGTTAAAATTAAAATATGTCGCAATAGATTTTACATTTTACACAATGAGGGAGTCGGTTTTTGGAAACGTATTTCAAATTCGGAAAAGCTTACGTAGACATAATAATTATATTGTGTACCTAACGAGAATGGCACACGATATCATGTTGGTCTGTGTTGAAATGTTATCCGCTGTTATTTAGCCCGTTAATTGTTTACATCCAACAAAACGAGCAAGGAAACCTTGTACCGTTACGCATGCGCCTACTTGTGGATTCATTATAAAGGGGATCTCTAGGAAGGAGGCAGGGTGGGGTGATGATACACTAACATTAATTGTAAATACCTCTAATGCACAGACTCCATCTGCGACTAACGCGTTAATAAACGCCATTATTTTGACATTACACATGCATATGTGGCCAACAGTAAGTTAGTGGTATGTGGACTTGTTAAGTGGCGTTAGACGTTAATAGTTTTATCAAACTCCGTTGGTCCATACATTGTTTTAAGTTGTTATTTTTAACGCGTTCCTAACCCGAATTAAAACGCAGGCGTTAACACTAATATTAACCATAGTATAATATGATTTAGAATCTCAAGTCCAATGTAACCATACTCTAAAGTTTAGAGTATCATTATTGTAAATAGAAATCAATCTTATTGAATTTGATATCTTTTAAAATTTGACCACTTATCAAAATAACCACTTGATTACGATGAGCTGAGCGTGAAATAAGGAAGGAAAAGCTTTTGTATTTTGCCGTTTGAAAAGCTTTTTGATTTGCACTAAAAGCAAAAAGAAGGAAGTCTATCAGACAATCTTATTGATTAAAAAAACACTAAGAGCAATGAGTTTACCTACATTTATTGTTATTTATCTTGGTTAAAAGCTGAAAAATTTATACTAAAAAAAAAGTATTATTCTATAATTAAATCTGTGTTAAGATCGAAAGAATATCAGTATTTCTGTATATTTATAGGTATTATTTTTATTATTATACATATATCTATATAATATTAAATCTATATGTATGTTGTTATTTATGTATGTATCTTTATGTAGAATTATTATTATGTATATTTTATTTGTGTCTAAATTAAGCTTAATTCGTACACCGTCTACCTTTTCTCTCACACCATGCCGGTTGACTGGTAGAGAATGCCATTGGCATTAAGTTCGCCTTCTGTACACCCTTAAACATGTTGTATGAAAAGTATAAATAAATAAATAAAAAATATATTAATAAACATATTTTTAAGAGTGGAACAGGCTTTTTTCTTTAAATAGGTGTTTTATTATAAAACTATATTGAATTTATAGTATACAAATCCGATGTAGACAAAACAGTAATAGTCGCAGAATATCTCCGACGAAATATTTTTATGTGACTTCAGACAAAGCAAATCAAAATGATAAAAAACCACCATAAATGCCGCCAAAGAACCAGGGCTATGTAAATCTAAACGCATTAATCATATTTTTCACCAACTCTTGCCAAAGGGAAGAGCTTTTTAAAAAAGCAGCAACGCGTACAAGCAAGCGACGCGTTACGCGCGTCCGCCATTTGAAAGTTTCCAAGTGTCGGGATCGCGAGGGAACATGTCTCGTCGTCCACGCTCGCGGACGGGCTGCCGTCCTCTGCGGTAGTACCTAACTGTAGAGTTTACAGTTCGCTTTGTTGCAGGGTGCCCACCAGCAACTTCACTGTGAACGACGTGCGCATGTGCGTCGGCTCCCGGCGCTTATTGGACGTCATGGACGTCAACACACAGAAGAATATCGAGATGACTATGAAGGTATACAATATAACCTGTGTTGTAGTACACTACTTCCAACTAACGAGTGTATTGTTTGTTTTGTACAGAAAAATTGGTAACCGTCTAGCAATCTTAGTGATATTATGAGCTCTGATGTGCCTTATAGAATAGGTTTTATAGTAGAATTAAAAGTAAAGTAGTAATTCTAAACGACATTTTTTATGAGTATTATCCTTTTATTTGTACGGAAGTTGCGGGTTTTTAGCGCAAAGTAGTCATCACTTCAGAAATAGATTTTACACTTTTTTTTGCACACAACCGATATCTTGGCCTTTATCTCACCTGATGGTAAGTGACGATAAAGCCGTAGATGGAAGCGAGCTTAACTTAGAATCTATTGTTATTATGGCGATAAACATAGGTAAGATGGTGGCGGCAACCAGGCAAGGTTTGAGGAGCCTTGGTCAAAACTAAAAAAAAGTTTCGTGTGAGGAGTGTGTGTGTGTGTTTAAGCTTTGAGCCGTAACTTCTTTTTACCGAGGTTCTCTCAAATATTACGTGTTTTACTATATTTGACCAGATACCTTAATTTTATGACCAATTTAGGTAATATCGATATACTAGGCGGCCAACCTCAATAGTTACTAGCCATCTGCGCCGAATCATGGAGGAGCTCCAGTTGTTTCACATTTTTGGTCACCCATCATAGTTCTAGCCACGGCCTACCTTGTTTCACATAAAAATCGTTAGTCGAGCGTACACTCCACTACGCCACCACACGTCGTGAAATCCACGTCAATGACCAATTTTAATTGTTTTACATTAGGGATTCCCAAACTAGGAACTAACCTGTATATCGATATAATCGAGGAGCGCATACACCAGTGACAGATATAAGAGAGGGACAGAGTACCACCCATATTGTGTTCAGCACTCCGAATCGCCAGAATACAGTTTTAAAATATAAAACGATATAAATACAGGCCAAAAGTGAAAGCAGTGATTCCCAAACAAGACAGTGTTTTGTTTTTTGAAAAAACCAATATATCAGTTGTATTGTGTATACAGAGGGCCTATTACCGATCTCATGGTTTTGCAAATGATATCATATGATATCATAGTGCAAAACGAAAAATACGATTTCCGGTCAGATTTTTTAACCACTTTTTCATTATTTAATGGTGACATCATTGAAATTTTGCTATAGTGATGATATCATTGGAGATCGGTAATACGAAATGCAGCATTTCATGTCTTCTTTTTCTCAAATTTATATCATGTCATACGATGAAAGATCCATAATTGGCCTGCAGGACTGGCAGCGTTATTATGACGATCCGAACAAGGAGCGTCTGCTCAACGTCATCTCTTTGGAGTTTTCGCACACGCGCCTAGAGAACTACGTGCAGGCGCCGAAAATTGTGCGGCTCATCGACTGGGTGGAGACGGTGTGGCCGCGGCATTTGAAAGATCAACAGGTGAGAGAGGTGCTATGATATAATCATCGTACTATCGTGCCATACTGAAAGCGACATAGCGACATAACAATGCATATAAATGTTAAATGTAATTAAACTTACTTAGCTGTAGATTTTGATCTCTTGTCCGGCTCGAAGGACCAAAGTTTTTGCTTTCATTAAGTGTTAAGTCTTTAAATGTCACCTTTAGCATTCAGCGAGCGATTTGTTGTAGTTTTTATACAAATTTGTTTGTAAAATGTTGGGATTGTTACAGACGGAGTCAACGAACGCCCTCGACGATATGATGTACCCAAAGGTACAAAAGTACTGCCTCATGTCTGTGAAAGGTTGCTACACAGACTTCCATATTGATTTTGGGGGTACATCTGTATGGTATCACATTTTGAGGGGTAAGCTAATTCTTATTCTACAGCTCTTTATACCAATATCTTTTTACCAATATGTTTAACTTCCGTTCGCGCTCGATACTAGAAAATACATTTTATACTGTTTTTGCTATAGATTTCATTTCAAAAATACATTTGTTTCAGGCGCGAAAGTGTTCTGGCTCATACCACCCACAGAGAAGAATCTCCAGCTGTATGAAAGATGGGTGTTGTCCGGTAAACAGTCGGATGTGTTCTTCGGCGACACCGTCGAAAAATGTATCAGAGTTCATGTAAGTTTCATCATAAAATCTTAGATAATTAATTTTTTAACACTCGACTGTCTGAGGACTGATTTTCACGGATTCCCAAAAAGTTCGTAATCGAATTTTGTCGTTTTTAGTTGAATAATTTTAATCACAGCTCAGCCAATCGGAACACTGGACACGTCGGGCTCCGCCGTTTTGGAAAGAACGTTGCTTCTTCTAGTATCTAGTTGGTAACTAATACTTATAATTCTCCACCAATGATGTGCTAGAAAGTTAAATGCTGAGCAAGGAAAAAATCAACCAATAGTACGAGTCCATTTTTGGAATTTCGAGCAAAATTAATGCCATACAAAACTAGAGAAGTATGTTTGTTGTAAATGCGCGTTCGTGCCGATACAAACGCAACAATTTACGCCTTCGGTCATTTAAAATGCCCAGAGCGCGCTTTTGCAAATTTGGCTTCAAAGACGCCTTTTGAACATGCTCTTATAATGGAGAAGATAAGAGAGAAGAAAAGAGATTTAATGTGAAAACTCTAATGTTTTTCAGTTTTTTACCGTTTTAAAAAATTGGTCATCGCTACAGCTCATATATTACCCCAACGAGGGGATCGAGCCCACTCTATGTTAGGGTGATTAGGCCTTAGTCAACCACGCTGACCCAGTGCGGATTGGTCGACTTCAAATACACCTTTTAATTTCTTCGCAGATGTATGCAGGTTGCCTCACGCTGTTTTCCTTCACCGTACGTAGGAGCGTCGGCAAATCGACATATGAAATTCGAACAAAAAGAATGTTGAAAATCGGTCCACAATTGGCGGCGTAATCGCGTAACACAAAAAAAAAACATACGCATTATCATACGAATTGAGAACCTCCTCCTTTTTTGAAGTCTGTTAAAAACGACAAACACTCTGATACTTGGCAGGATCTAACCACGGGTCTCCCGATTAGAAAGCCAGTACCGAGACTACAGAGTCCACAGCGCCACCGACGTTCCACTTTCTAGTAGAATACTACTATCCCAACTCTTCCAGTGGGTGTCGCAAAGGCGAGTAATGGACTATTTGCCGCAAAACATCAATTACATTCCTTTGTCATTCCAAAAAAATATAATTTATAAAAAAATCCGGCCATGTGTAGCACAAGGTCGCGGAAGAGATAAATAAAAGATTAACGGCCTTATTAATAAAAATTTTACCTCTTGGATCATCCTCGGATTAGTTATTCCGTGTTTTGGCTTATTTTGACATACGACAGCCGACAGTTTCGCTCAGTATGTATCGCAGAGATATAGGGAGGTACTTAGACTTAATCTTTTATTTATCTCTTCTGCACCCTGGTCGTATTTCACCCGGCCGGAGCGTGTCAGTGGCGCCCAACGTGGGGCCACAAACACGCTCTGGCTAAGATTAAATAAGATTGGTTCCATTTAAATTTGAAGAAAAGATAACACCCCTAAGGGTACAAGTATACTCACTGCAAGTTTGAATTAAATTCGATTTTAATATTTTAAAATTTTACTATAATATAAATATTCTCAGCTAAAAATAAAAATTCACTAAAGATATTTTACAAAAAAAAAATCGTTGTAATGTCTTGAGACGAAAGTCTTTAATTCGTGCGTGTTGCCAGTGATGACGTACGGAACTGAGACGTGGCCGCTTACAAGGGGTTTTATAAGCAAAAAAAAAACGAAAAAATTAAAAACGAAAAAACCAAAATATACGATCAATACGTATTGTATTTTGACAGTTCAGCGCGATAAACCGCTTTATCATATCGTGTTTTGGTGGTCATGCTACGGGGGCTGAAGGCGATCATCTCTTGGAAAGTAAAAAAGGACTAGCTAAATATAGGCAGTTAAAAATTTGGCTGCAACTTCAGTGTTCAAATGTGATGTTGTGTGTATTAATTCTTATATATTTTTTTTGTGTTTTAGAAGTCGGAATATTCGTAAAATAGTCCCAATTGACACTCTAGCAATGCCTAATTTGTGGACCATTTTATTTATATTAATACAAAGCTGTCAAATAGAATAAATTGCTTATGATGAGTTGCATTCCATTCCATTCATAATATGATTCGTATTATGATTCTGCGATGCGGCCTTCTTAGGTCCGCTGATCTCTTTGCGCTCACGTAAACATTGTCTCTTCGCCGACAGCTCCAAGCCGGATACACGTTCTTCATACCCACCGGGTGGATTCACGCGGTGTACACGCCCAGCGATTCCCTGGTGTTCGGCGGGAACTTCCTTCACCAGTTCGGCATCGAGAAGCAACTCAAGATAGCGCAAGTCGAGGACGTCACCAAAGTAAGTTAGAGATCGTTTAATACACGCAACATGTTTTGTTTTATTTAGGGTAGGAGATTTATCTTTCAGATATTTATTTAAAGCTGTTTGCATTCAAGTTTACAAGTTAATGCTCTTAAGTTTAAGCATTGAAGCATTTGCTGACAAGTTGAGGCCTAAACTTCGAGACATCAAGTATTGCTATTAGTAAGAAATGACTAAAAACTTTTGAACGCTTTCATTGTTATTTAGAAAAAGATGTGTACGTTTTGATCTTGAATATGTTACTGCAAGATTTAAGAGGTTATGGCTTTGCTCTACAATGAATGTGTTACTATAAAGAGTTAGTTAGATAGAGAATAACATATATTTTTACCATATTATCACGTAATGAGTCTGTAAATTAGATATATGCCAAGGAATACTTTACGTTATAATAAAATCTTTTGTATTTTTTTTATTCATATACAGGGTGTAAAAAGACCCATAACAGCCCGCGTCTACGCATTCAGATCATTAAACTTAACTTATATATATATAAAACTTTCATGGAAAACAAAATTTATTTTTATGTAACGCGTGCTCGCGCGGCTCGCGGCGACAAGAGACAGCGTCCGTTGTAAATACCTTGCGCGTTGTAAATCAAAAACTTTTATTTGTTAATAAATGCTGATTTTTTCTTTGATGTTTCTTTTAACAAAAATTATCAAATAATGTTAAAACACTTTCGTATAAAAACCCCGAAAAAATTATTGCCACTTTGAACTTAAATATCTCGGTAATTATTAATTTCCCAGGTATGGTCTACTCGAAGACAAAATTGATATTGACTATGGGTTCAATACGTGTGTTTCGGCTTCGCATTCGGTCTTTTTACATCCTGTATGTAATGTATCATACTCTATCACAAACAAACGACCCGCAACATCGCCCCAGGTGCCCCAGAAGTTCCGGTACCCGTTCTTCACGGAGATGCTGTGGTACGTGCTGGACCGTTACGTGAGCGCGTTGTTGGGGCGGTCGCATCTCTCCGCGGAGGGCGCGCCTGCTCTCCCCGCGCCCGCGCCGCCGCCCGCCGAGCACGTGCACCTCACACAGAACGAGCTGCACGGGCTAAAGGTACGATGGACATACGTTTTCTCCCACTTTACACAAGGTTATTTTTTAATTATGACAAAAATTTTGCGTGCTTTTCGTCTCAGACAAGCAAACTGAACAACAACAACTTTCACTGTGGCACCAACTTTGAAATCGCAAAAAAAAAATCAGCTGTTCCATACGTTTAGGTGCAGTGAATGTTGAACATTTGTATGGAACAGCAGATTTTTTTTTGCGATTTCGAAGTTGGTCCCATAGTGAAAGTTGTTCAGTTTGCTTGTCTGAACGAGCACACAACATTTTTGTCATAACTAAAAAATAAACTTGCATAGTCCAATTTTCATATTTTTTGAACATCTTGTAGATATAATGAAGGTGTAGGTTTGTACGTTTTGATTTTGAAGTAATATTGCTCAGAATATAAATTATTAGCATCTGAATATCTATATTTTAAACATAAAAACTACCTCCGCATTTTTTTGGCTTAATTATATCGAATTACAAAAAAAGCATTACAAGCTACAAACAAGCAAGGTATACTGAATCTAATGGACCAAAAGTGTCTTATTTCGTAAAGTTTTAGGGGGGTAAAACAGTTATCGACCGAAACAATATTTCAATAACAAATGTAGGCACTTGCCTCGGACTTACAACTCTAAGCGGTGTGCAATAAAGTGCATATTCGAGCCTTGAATAGGCACTTCACAGTCCTCTTAAGCGTGTCACAGACAGACGCAGTCTGCGGTGGCGGCGGCTTGTATCTGTCACCGTAAAATTGCAAATACCTTTAGATTGTAATCTATCTCGCGAGATTGTAAACTATCGAAAGATTGTGAACCGTAACACACTGCTTACAATTTAACGCATTATTTTTCGGTAGATTATAATCTATCGAAGTGAAACTGTTAGATCACAATCTGTCGCACGTTAAATTGTCAACTGTCCGAAGGCTGTCCCTGATTGGTCAGTTTTACAGAAGATCGTTCTGTGTCCATAGAATTAGGAATCAAACACAAGTGTCAGTCAAATAAAATAAATGCACTTCAATAATAGTGACAGCAAGTATCTATTTATTATTTAATAGTTAAATAATATTTCTGACATCATAATATAGTAAGAAAAATTGTAACCAAATGAGAAAATCAGAAAGGTAACAACATTTTCTTTTCAAACACAAATTAAGATTGAAAAAATAATAAAAAATTTTCGCCGAAGCAAATTAAACACAAACTAATTAAAATAAAAATGAAAATCGAAACGTAACAAAATTGTCTATTAGAATAAAACGATACAAAATCTTGAAAAAAAATACATTAAAAATGTTTCCTTAGCCTACGAGTTCCCAATACGAGAACATTTTTATTGGTGCATTTTTCTTTCATATTATTTTTTATTACTCTTACAATAAGTCAAGATTTTGTTTCGTTAATTTTTCTTACCATATTATGATGTCAGAATTATTGATTAACTACTAAATAAAGAAATAGATACTTGATGTCACTATTCTTGAAGTGCATTTATTTTATTTGACTGACACTGTGTTTGATTCCTAACTCTATGGACACAGAACGGTCTACTGTAAGACGGACCAATCAGGGACAGCCTTCGGAGAGTTGACAATTTAACGCGCGACAGATTGTGATTTAACAGTTTCACTTCGATAGATTATAATCTACCGAGAAATAATGCGTTAAATTGTAAGCAGTGTGTTACGGTTCACAATCTATCGATAGTTTACAATCTCGCGAGATAGATTATAATCTAACGGTATTTACAATTTTACGGTGACATATCGATGTCCATTGATGGATGCATGGGTGTATACAGGATGTCCTTTGTAATTTCTTTTCGCCTGAAAATGTACACATTCTGAAACTATTATAGTAGGATATGTAAATTTCCTCGTACCCTTTTTCACCATCTTCACATAGTGCTAACGAAAGCAAAGCTTTAACATCCGAGTCACTTTGACTTTTGGGCAGTGTTATTGTGACGGCTCGTACCGCTCGGCACGCGGTAGGCTACCGCCGCAGACCGCATCTGTCGTGCGTGACACGCTTTATCCTTAACTAGCTGTGCCCGCGAACTACGTTTCGTTTATATTTCTTGGAAGGGGATTTCTCAGCTTACGGGAATTTTAAAACACAACCCCTGTACTGAATTTCATGCTTTAAGCTCCAGTAGTTTAGGCCCTTTGTTGATACCTCAGTCAGTCCCCAATGCTTTTTATAAATACAGACTAGTTGTCCCGACAGTTTGTCACGTCTCGTTCTGGCTAAGGCTTGCTTTCAGAATGTCGTTTTCAATTCTTACGTGTTTGACGTAGTGACACAAGTGGATCAGTTTGGAAACAATGTGTACTTTTTATGTTATTCCCGCCGTTTTTCAAATTTTCTCTTCATAAGTAACTTCCCCGTAATCCAGTAAATACTAAGAGAAAAAGAATTAACCGAATCCGTCCGGTCGTTCTTGAGTTTTGTGCTTTTACTAACTTATTTAGCGATCTCTTTTTATTATATAGATTCTACGGTCACGATTTTTAATCTGAAATGCATTCTTTTCAAATGTTACATCACTCAAGATTCGATAAAGTTCAACGCGGTATGTTTGTGTGTGTTTAATATGTCAAGGGGTCGAGACTAGACGATTCTATGTTGCTTCTAGTTAAGTATAAACAGTGACTTTAATACGATATGAATGGAGGGCATCTTCTCTCTCTCGTTAGCTAATTCAATTTCGAAGAGAAATTCTAATGTTTTTTAAAACATATCCGTTCATTTGTCCTGTATTAGCTTTGGTGGAAGCGGAACCAAGAATACTAACAGCGCGCCTTCCAGTGACCTTACTCACGCGCAGAAACACATAATGACGTCATCACCACTCTGGTTTTCTGTGTGTTAGCGGTACTTTCTGTGTGTTAGCTGTGCCCTACCTCTTAGCCATTATTATGATAGATGAAGATTTTAGTAGGTACCGTAGAGCCTACTAGCTCTTAGTCAACACCATTCTTTCCCAACAGGCAATAGTGATGTTCCTGCACCAATTGCCGGCGGCGCGTAAGTCCGTTCCGGAGCTACTGTCGGACCCCATCGCCCTGGTGAAGGACGTGCGTACACTGGTCGAGCAGCACCGTCACGATAAGCAGCAGCTCGCCATCACCGGAGTGCCAGTGCTTAAGGGTAAGGAGTCTTGAGTGTGATGCGGAATGTCTTGAGGTTGACTCAGTGATATGGCCGGTGTAGGGTTGCTTTTTTGAAAATCTAGTGTGTGGATAGGAGATGGCCAAAAATACAGTATGGCCTCGTTTACGGAGACGCGGGGCGTTGCGTGGCGCGGCCCGCACAGAATTCAAACATTGGCGTTGTATGAGTGCATTTACAGAGAAGCGATTTTACACGCCTTTGCTTGAAATGGCGCGTTTTTTACGGCCAAGCCCGCGGATAGCACCGCCGCGTCTCACGCGGCGTTTATCGCGGCGGCGCACGCAGCGACAATTCTCGATGAAGCGATGCCCGCCGCGTGCTTCGCTACACGCTTGAGGATGCGCCGCGGGTGCCGCGGCGGGCTCCGCCACGCTTCCCGTCGCGCATCTCTATGAACAACATCGTATATTGCCATATGTTTGTGTTTACGCGTGCGATTATGAGTGCCGCTTCACGCACCGCCCCACCGTAAACAGAAAAAACGTCGGACGCCCCGCGAGACGCCACGCCACACGCGACGCGCGACGCCCCGCGTCTCCGTAAACGAGGCCTATGGGCGACTGCCCTAACAATGAATAAATATTTCATCTAGTAATGCTAAATAGTAGAAACTTATTATTTTGCATTTTTGCATGAAAAAAGTTTTAGGAACTTTCATATTGTTATAATCTTGGAAAATAATTATTAATACTCTTACGTCAATAGATACGCAAAAGTTATCAACTACATATTTGCTATGAACGTTTGTTAGGCGTTAATGCACAGAAGTCAGTAAACAGAAAAGATACATAGTAAAAAAATATATTAAAATGTAAAACACCAAAATCATGAAAAATAATTATTAAAACTCTTACGTTTTAAACTTTAGTCGTCGACTATAGTCCGTTTTTTTTAACTTAATTTTCTTTAAAAAAAACGGACTATAGTCGCCCTTAAGCTTCCTGTGAGCACTTGGATTAAGAGCGGTCAACTTCCAGCTCCGGAGGAGACGCCCAGCGCGGAACGTCGGCATTCCAGCGGGAGGGGCGGCAGGGGGGGACATCGCGTCGGTGCTTCGCGACCGAGGCCCGAACACGCACATGGAACTCCGCGAAGGCGACGCACAAGGTACATGCTTCCGGCACAGAATATATAATAGTACTCCATACAGAACGGCCACTCACCTCCCCGCACTTATTTCAAATACCTCATCCTACCCCGCACTTCGTTGTAGACATCACTGACACATAAACAAGGGCGTGCGCGATCGCTCGGGCGAATAGACGCGAGCGCCGGCCGATAACAGAGACAGCGATATGCGGGTAAAAGAGAAGGCAGTCGCTGCACTTCTCGCGTTATTTCGATTGATAGCCACGCAGACAGCCCTGCTAGATTCCACGCACACATTTGCGCGTGGACAAACGATAGGTAATTGATTTGCGAACGTTGTATTGAGTGTCCGGGGTGTGCTTCCGGTTCCGTTGGTTTTACGGTTCCATATCTCAAAAGCGGGAAATAACCGGAAAAAATATAAATTACCAAATACCTTTCTCTAATCGTTCGTTTTATACGTCTTGTTATTATGTTGCCAGCTTGATAAAAAGATAAATAAAGATTGGAGATTCATTATGCGGGAGGGGACCCCCCCATTGATCATCAATCGACTTACATCGATTGTTATCGACTAAACTAAACAATCGACTAATGCGATTAGTTTCAGTAATAATCGCCCATCGCTACTTCAGACCGTACCACGGTAATAGTATAATACAGTATGTGGACTCGGCGCCTCTTTGAAATTTTATACACCTACGGCCGCTTGGCATCGCTTGGTGCGTGGCCCGCGATAGGGCTGCTCGCTTACCGACCGTGCGCTCCGTTTGACCCGTGCGTATGCCCTGCGGTCCGAGTGCGATCCCAGATCGAGGCGTAAGACATAGCGCGTGTTTCGACTGTTTCTATGAAGTCATTCTACTGTATATACTATTACCGTGACCGTACGTTTTGTTTCAGATGCAAGAAGTGCGAGGCGTGCCAGCGGACCGATTGCGGCGAGTGCGTGTTCTGTCACGACATGGTCAAGTTTGGCGGCCTCGGTCGCGCCAAGCAGACCTGCGTTATGCGACAGTGCCTTCAGGTATTTTTATATGAATTATATATATATATATATATATATATATATATATTTGCTGATCCGGCCACGTGATCTTGTGAGTTTCAATTCGTTGGATCAATAGGCTAGATGAATATTTTTTTTTGCTTTAATAGAAGCTCATTCATATAATAAACAGAAAGAAAAAATCGGTTTTCGAATAACTATAAAAACAACCATGATATAAGGTATTAAAAATATTTCTCCATCTCTTTCTAGCAAAACGGCAATTTACCTTGAGTTTATGTGGCCGTACTCAACAATGACGTCACGGTTGTTGTCGGATCTCTGTCTAATCGCTTCCAAATTAACAACTTCAAATGCTTGTATCTAATATATTTCTAAGCCGATTTCAATTCTAATTTCACAGGATTGCATCTTTTTCTACGGTATTTTAATATTTTATGACGAGACTTGAAAATTAGAATTCAGTCATCATCCCAATTGTATACTTAACTTTCTAATATAGTCAAGCTAAAGTATAATACACGAAACATCCAAGAAACTCGGTTATGGCGTAAACATAAACACATATGACGCGCGATCTTTACATATTTCTTCTATACATATACACTCGCGAGCAAAAGTTTGGAATCAGTTACTTGAAATTGGTTGCGCGTTATCTTGAGTAGTTAATACTTTTTTAATATTAAAACCGCACTGAGAGCGGGATGGCGCTATACGCAGCACGGAGTAAGAGCGGTATCTCTGTTTCAATATCGTTTTAACCTTGCTATAAAGCTGAACGCACATATACGCACGCCCCGTACGCGCCACGTTATATGACGTCATCAGCATGCGTTTTTCAATACCCAGACACCTACCGCATTTTTGATATTCGGCGCGTACGGTGCGGTCGAATGTGCATGTGTTTCATATAATTTCATACAACGAATTCCAAAAATGCGGCGCGAACATATTGTGTGCGTTCAGCTTAAGCGATCATGGTAGTTCTGCGGATCAGCTAGTACGCTTCTAATGATTGTTCGAAAAATTTCTAAAATTTGTGTTTACCCTCACAGCCTATGCTGCCGGTCACCGCGTCCTGCGCCGTGTGTCATCTAGACGGATGGATGCAAACCCCAGTCGCACCGCAGGCAAAGGGTAACTCCGGTAATTGCTCACCCCATCACGTATCTATATATGTATTTATGTTTTATACGCTTCTATTGTAGTGCGTGCTTGCTGTCTGTGTTTGCAGCCGACACCTCGAAAACTGGGGAAGTGAGGGGGTGGTTGCTGTTGGTAAACATTTGCAAGTCGTTTGTCATCTCATGTTTAGTGATCTGTAACAAGTACGCATCAAATGTTATGAAATAGTTACTAGTGTAAATGAATAACCTTTGTTTAAATTGTAAGAATTAAAAGCTTGCGATTGTTGCCAACTCTACAGACATTTAATAACATCGTATATGCTGCAAATATGTACATAACATGGCGTTGATATTTCTCATTACTAACCAAATCATTTTATGTGAAGCCCAGATTGGTGTTTTGATGTTTAAATAATTTGGAACGTAACTTTATTATTATTTCATGCAAAATGCAGGCAACGTGGGTAACACTGTCCGTCAGTGTGTAGAACTTTCATTCACTTCTAGATTATACAATATACACGGTTATTTTTTTATCATACTGGAAAATTTTAGAGGCAGCTCGGTAGACGCTAGACAACTCATATCAATAAAAAAAACATGTGGTTATATTTTTTAAATTTTATCCGCCAATAATATTAAATTATAGACATTGTTTACTACAAGATAAGGTAAGATTATGAATGAATAAAGCATTTACTACTACGGGCTTAGGAAAATGCGGCAACGTCGCATTATTAATTCAAGCAAGATCAATCTACAACTCGTTTGAAATAAGAGTTATTATTGCACTAGACACTACAATAGTGAAAGACAGAGACAGTCGGCGCCGGCGGCGGCGTTTTGTTGTTTGCTGTCGAATGTCGGCACGAGCCGGCCGGCTTTAGTTCGCCTTTGACTCCGGCGCGTGTGAACGTATCGCGATGTCGCGCTCGCGCCTGACGCGCGGCAATCGGGCGCATTCGGAATTTTAGTTTCAAGTTAACACATCTCGCGAATACACAGACCTTACTCCGGTAGACCGTAGACTTTTACTTGTGAAGTGAAATTAAGTGTTTGGTGTAAGAAAGTGAATCCACAAACGTAAGACTTGGAAGCGAAAACTGCATTTCGAGACGTTAAACACTAACCAAAGTGATATGTTGTTGTGGTCATGTATAGTTTTAAACGTGCACGACTATGTATGAGTTAGAGGACTTCCTTTAAATTTAGAACTCTTTTGTTATTAGAACTAAAGTTGATTTAAATTGTTTCCTAGGTAGGTAAGTATTTAAAGTTGATTCCAATTTTTTAACTACGCCAAAACAACCTACCATAACCGTAATACCTACCTAGTACTGTTTGTTTTCTTTAAAAACTTTGTTTTGCCTGTCCTAAGTAAGCCCGTAAAGTAGGAAGGTGAAATTGTGATCAACTCAGTGATGACTTTGAATCGGCGACGTTGTTGCCAGTTCGCGTTCATTCAATGTTTTGCCTACAACTTCACTCAGTGTCCATACCAGTGCAGTATTTTTTGGATATTTTAGATAATAAATATCTAATTAAACAGGTGAGTAAATTTTATTATTAATGGTTAAATAATTCTTCTACCGTGTCCTGAAGCCACCCTTAAAATAACCAGGGTGATAAAAAAATAACCGTGTATATATACTCTCGTGATAAATTCCACATATTAGGCTTTATATTATGTATGGCTGTTGCCACTGTATTTAGTAGTGTCAGATTTGACTGAGTCCATGTGATATGATATTGAATTACTTAAGTATTTAGCAACATTCGCCGAAGTCGGGACCCTGGTAGGTGATTAACAAATGCACCAAATATCTCGAGTTCCTGTTCGAATAGCCACCATTATTAGTCCGGATGACTAGACTTTAAAAATTATCGCATACCTGTTATGTTATTGTTCATCACATCATCAGAAGAAAGTGAGTAAAGTCATGTTTACACCACACGAATGTATAAATGTTAATAATAATATATTTAGACTTCTTATTGTACTGGTATTAACTTTTATGATTTTGAATCCCCTGTAGACCTATTTGGTTATAGACTAGAGAAACAGATTCAGGAAACAGGGACCGAACTGTACCTATAAGGGTACTGTAACTGAACCCATACTACAGTACGGGTTTGATTTCTGTTTAAGAAAGTTATTATTACCATACAGCTTTCTTTTTAAAGAGAAGGAAAACTTTACAAAGAAATGCAAAATAATATGATTATTATTTTTTGCTTACTTATTATGAATTATCAGCCCCCACCCCAGTTGCTTGCATTATAACTTGACCATTGAGTCCTTGCTCGCGAGGTAGTAAGGGTGGGGAATGTCGAGATAGGGGGACGATTGGAGATTGGGTGGTAGACGTACTTTTGTGTGCATGTCACCTGCTGCCGAAATTCCCCCTGCTACTCCTTTATGCCCCGCATCAATTGTCTAGCATTGGTCATTGATACTTTGTACATTAAAATTATCCATGGTAAAGGTCGCAACGGGCCGTCGATGCTGCGCGAATGCTCCGTGTGCTACAGCATAGTGCACCCCGCGTGCGTGCAGCCCGGTGGGCAGATCAACGAGGACCTGCCCAACTCGTGGGAGTGCCCCACCTGCACCACCATGGGGCTCAACCATGACTACAAGGTGAGTGCAAGCTACCGGGCAGATCAACGAGGACCTGCCCAACTCGTGGGAGTGCCCCACCTGCACCACCACGAGGCTCAACCATGACTACAAGGTGAGTGTAAGCTACTGGGCAGATCAACGAGGACCTGCCCAACTCGTGGGACTGCCCCACCTGCAACACCACGGGGCTCAACCATGACTACAAGGTGAGTGTAAGCTACTGGGCAGATCAACGAGGACCTGCCCAACTCGTGGGAGTGCCCCACCTGCACCACCATGGGGCTCAACCATGACTACAAGGTGAGTGTAAGCTACCGGGCAGATCAACGAGGACCTGCCCAACTCGTGGGAGTGCCCCACCTGCACCACCATGGGGCTCAACCATGACTACAAGGTGAGTGTTACCAAACAGGCAGATTGACAAAGACCTGACCAACTGATAGGTTTGCCCTACATGCACCACCACTGTATACCATCAATACTACAAGGTAAGTGCAAGATAACGGGCAGATTGATGAGAACCTGCCCAACTCATGGCACTGCCCACTTGCACCACAATGGGGCTGAACCATGAATTAAAAGTAAGTGCAATCCAATAGGCAGACCAATAAGGACCTGACCAACTCATGGGAGTGCTCCATTTGCAACACCTCGGGTTTTTAATTTTCATTTGAATTATCTGCGTTAAAAAGTGTCAATATATGGTAGTTCACCTTTGAGATCTTAATTCCAATATTAAAATTAACACGACTGTAAATAAAACACTTTACACAATAGATAAACTTTCTATTAATGTAATCAAAATTCTAGAACTTTGTTTTTTGTTGTGGCAGCCTCGTCACTTCCGCGCCCGACAGAAGTCCTCGGATCTGCGTCGGATCAGCGTTAGCTCTGACGTTGCTCAGCTCGGCCACGCTAATAGTTTACAAGTAAGTATTTGATCGCAATAATTTCTATTGTTTTAGGTATAATGAAATTTCAAATTTGAGTATACTTAGGTTCGTTCTAGAATATTGTTGAGGTTGGATTTCTAAGGAGATATATACAGTACGCGACAGCTCGGGAGTGCGGGCAATGTATGAGGTGAGTGTGACCCCCTTCCGCACCTCACAAATCCCCCCACTCACAAGCTGTTGCGTACTTTACGTGAGATGCACACACAGTCGTTTATACAGAACAATTTTAACGCATTTATGGAAATATTTTGATTAATTATATCCAATTTTAAACTTCTTTATTTAATTTTTATGTCGGACGTTTCAATGTCCATCATAATTATGTTATTAGTAAATGTTAGTAATAATTAGTTAGCCAAATATATGAAAAACAAGTAAAACAGACTTATCAATATATAACAAACAGCAAGAAGGAAAAACATTTGGGGTGGTAAATAAGATCCATTTTAAGTGATTATGATTAAACTTCATCATTGGTTCTCCTGGGTGTTTGATAACGTACAGATCTTTTTACGTCTAATGTGGGTCAACCAATATGCGTCACTATTTCAGTCACGTTTTATATTACACGTTGTGTATATGTATATATGTATTAGTATGTTTAATGTACAGTAAGTGGTGAAATAGGTCTAGGGGGGGTTATTGTCTAAGAAAAAATCTATCACGATCGCTTTGAATTTGCAAATCATTGCGGCGTTAGTATAAGACTGTGTTGACTGCCTGATAAAAAAGGCGATGGTTGCACTTTGACTTTGATAGATTGTTTGTTACAATAAAGGGGCAAATAACGGAATAAGTGTTTCATGACCCGGAGTAATAAAATGATTTTTGTTGATGCAAGGTTACTTCTGAAGCAAAGGCCAAATTTTGCGTACTTGTTCACACAAGCAACTGAACAAGTGTTACTATGGGACCAATCTTGAAATCGCCAATAAAAATTTAATCATATTAATTTTAAAAAATCCCATAGTTAAAGTTGTTCTGTATGCATGTTTGAACAAGTACGCAAAATTTGGCTCTTGCTTCAAAAGTAACATGTATGAACAAAAATCACGAATATTTTATTGCTCCGGGTCATGAAACAGTAGTTCCGTGATCTGGATCTATTTATTTCACCACTTACTCTACACTAATTATACTAATATCACGGTAACAGTATATACAGTATGTCGACTCGGCCCCTGTTTGAAATTTTATACCTACGGCCGTTCGGAATCGCTTCGTGCGTTGGCCCGCGATAGGGCTGCCCGCTTAAATTATTACGTAATAGGCCCTACTAACGATGCAATTTCGCTAGCAATTTGTTGCTGCGATCTGTTGCAATGCAACAGATTGCGACGTCAATAGGGAGGTTGCAGGTTGCATGCAATTTATCGCAGGTCGCATCGCCCGCGCTAGCGACCGACTGATTGCTGCAACTTATTGCGAGGTGAATAGCGCGGTTGCATGCAACTTGGCTCAGTCGCACGTGTGCCGCTTCTCATCAGCCACACCTCTGTAGTGTAGGTAGCGTTTAGAATAAGTAATGAAAATGATCCGCAGAGAAAAAAATGAGAAATCTTCTAGTTCCAATTCCAAATGAAACATAACGTTCATTTGCGATATTTTATTTTGTAGCTGTAACCATTTATTTACCCAAAACTGTTTTTCTTTCTTCCTCGCAGGTGTTTAAATTATAGAAGCAAGAGCTAATGCAAATGCTACTTTTTAGGGTTCCGTAACCAAAGAGTAAAAACGGGACCCTTTTAGTAAGACTCCGCTGTCCGTCTGTCTGTCCGTTCGTCCGCTTGTCTATTTTTTTTAAAGAACGTCGCCCCGCACTAGGACTCTGCGCTAACCGTCTGTCACTAGGCTGTATCTCATGAACCTAGCAAATATTTAAAGGGGGCCCCCAAACAATAAATGTGATTTTTTTGCCGTTTTTTGCTCGATATTAATAACGGCAACAGGTAGACGCTTGAAAGATTTTTGTATAGGTAATTGTACGGAACCCTTCGTGCGTGAGTCCGACTCGCACTTGGCCGGTTTTTTAAATCTAGATAGCGTTGGTAGCATTATTATACGATTCGGTACGTAGGTGTGTACACGTTGTGACGTTAAGGTGTTTGTTAGCAAAATGAAATTGCAAGCGAAGTTGCATAGGTGAGTAGAGCACGTGCAACCGCGATTGCAACATGTTGCAGCAACAGATCGCAAGTTAGATTGCATCGTGAGTAGGGCCTTTTAATATTACGCTCACTAACATACCGACCGCAATCGACCGTGCGCTCCGTTTGGCTCGAGCGTGTGCCCTGCGGCGAACTGCGTTCGTGACTGCCCTTGTAAATGCGATCAGAGTGCGATCCCAGATCGAGGCATAGCGCGTGTTTCGACCGTTTCTATGAATTTTTTTTTTTTTTTTTTTATGTAAGGCCCGGCAAATGACCTCCTCCCGCCTGATGTAAAGCGGTGAAAGAGGCCCAAATGAGTTGACAGATAGAGTAGGGACGACATCCACTATCCTACCTGCCCGCCCCTTGCCGGCCTAAAAGATGCTTTTTCACACCTCTTTTGAAGGAACCCATGTTGTAGGATGGAGGAAACACGTGCGCAGGTAGAGAATTCCAAGTGTGGGATGAACGACAGAAGAAGGAATCTTGGAATTTCTTGGTACGGTGTGAAAAGGAGGACACAGTGTACGGATGACTCTGAAGGCCCTTACGCGTGTTTCTGTTAAGGAATGGAGAGGGAGGGATAAGGTTAAAGAGCTCCTCAGAGCATTCCCCATGGAACATTCGGTAAAAGGCGCTAAGAGAGGCGATGTCACGACGGATAATACGGTCTACAGTATCCTACAGTTTATTTTTTAGTTCCAAAAAAAGTTTTGTGTGCTTGTTCAGACAAGCAAACTGAACAACTTTCACTATCTTGTAACTGTAAGTTTAACAACGAAGATAATCTTATAATACTCATGGGTAATAGGGGTAACTTGAGCAAATTTGAATTAAAAACTTTTTATTCAAAGTTGGAATATTTGGATGTAAATAAAATAATTATGTACACATTTCCTTACCACCATAAATTGTCGGAATATGAGAATGGCATGAGATATAAACTTAATTTGACTCTAGACATATTGACATGTTATTCTAATAAATTTCATATTATTGACATAAACAAGTTGACGTGCATTTCTAATAAGTCATACTTCACAAAAGATAGATTAAATCTATCAACATATTCAAAAAAACAATTAGCTGTATCGCTAAGTAATTTAGCCAAAAACTTGGCTATTACATCTCGCATTGACAATGCTTCTATTGAGCAACATACTCAATGTAATGTTTTGGAACAAGTTCCAAGTAATTTAAATTAAATAATAAGACAATAGAGGTAGCCTCTTGCCGGGTATTGACCAAAGGAAAGCCTAAGTATTTGCGGATTGTTCATCAAAATATTCAAGGCTTTTCTGGGAACGATTTAGAAATTAGCCTATATTTAGATTATGGAAAGATTGATGTATTTTGTGTCACTGAGCATTGGCTCAAAAATTATGAATTGTCAACAAGTTTAGATAACTATAAAATTGTGAGTTCATTCACTAGGAAAAGTGCTATTAGAGGCGGATCCCTTATAATTTTACATAATGACATACAGTTTAAGGAACGAAAAGACATAGTTTCTCTTTCAGTCGAACGAATAATTGAGTTATCATGCGTGGAACTTGATAATTTTATTGTAATATGTGTATACAGGCCCCCCTCTGGAAACTATTCAGAGTTTGAGTCTGCTATGGAAGACGCACTAAGAATAGTATCTAGGAAAACTAAAAAAATTGTTGTCTGTGGTGATTTTAATATAAATATTTTAGTGGAATCACAATCATGTAGTAGATTTATTAACTTATTTAAATCATTTAATCTGAATCATGTTTTTCAAGAGCCAACCCGAATTACAGCTACATCCGCTACTTGTTTAGACAACATTTTCTGTAACTGTGATGTACAAGATAAATTAATTATTAATTGTATAAACTCTGACCATAGTGGGCAATTAGCTTCGTTTGAACACCATCATGTTTGTTCTGAATGTGAGATTGATAACAAAACGCGGTATAGAAAAATTTAAAAGAAATGTTGTTAATCAAATTGCAAATTCATCAACTAAGAGGAGCAACGCGAATAATCTTTATAATAATTTATTTAATGTAGTTAAAGATGAATGTAATAATATATTTAAAGAAAAAGTAATTAAAATCAAACATGAGAGAAAGAAATGGCGACGCCAGGCATATACAAAAGCCGTAGGAAATTATTTGAACTTTATGCTTTAAAAGTAAACTCCAGTGATCCCGCTTTCATAGATTATGTAAGAAATTATTCTAAAACATTTAAGAAAGTGTGCATGTCTGCAAAAGCGATGTACATAACTAATAAAATTAGCTTATATAAAAACAAAGTAAAGACCACCTGGAACATTATTAACCAGGAAACAGGGGAACCCAAAAGCCGTGTAAATTCTTTCCCACTAGAAGTTAATCATTAAGCAATAAAATCGGGTATTGCAGTTGCAAATGCGTTTGAAGATTTCTTCTACCACATACCTATAGAAACTACAAGTAGTCTCAACTCGTGCCCCAATGCGGCTGTAGCCCTCTTAGAACAAAGTGTAGAGAAGTGCAGCATAGGCTTCAATTTTGGTCACATTGACGCCGACACTATTCTTAAAACATTCCGCATGATCAGTACCAAAAAAACTGAAGATCTTTGGGGTATTTCGACCCACTTAATCAAATCTATAATAAAAGAACTTGCTCCGCAACTAGCGTTCATTTTCAACAAATGTATTGATGAAGGTATCTTTCCTGATCTCATGAAGTATAGCAAGTTAATACCTTTATTTAAATCTGGAAATAAAAATGATCCTGCAAATTATAGACCAATTTCGATTCTACCAGCACTTAGCAAAATATTTGAAAAAAATATTTCTATAATAAAAGAACTTGCTCCGCAACTAGCGTTCATTTTCAACAAATGTATTGATGAAGGTATCTTTCCTGATCTCATGAAGTATAGCAAGTTAATACCTTTATTTAAATCTGGAAATAAAAATGATCCTGCAAATTACAGACCAATTTCGATTCTACCAGCACTTAGCAAAATATTTGAAAAAAATATTTCAAATCAGCTGTCAGATTATTTCACAATCAATAAAATCCAACATATGAACCAATTTGGCTTTACTAAGGGTCGTTGCACTACAGAGGCTGGAGTTGCACTTCTCAAACACATTTTTGCCGCCTGGGAGTGTAAACAGGATGTGATCGGTATATTTTGTGACCTGTCAAAGGCTTTTGACTGCGTTGATCATCAGACTCTTCTAAATAAGCTCAATCACTATGGTGTCTGAAGAGGCAATTAAGCTTATTGAGTCTTATTTGTCCAATAGGGTCCAAAAAGTTGTAATTAACAGAACTGAGTCTTCTGGTGCACCTATCATTATGGGCGTGCCTCAAGGATCAATACTGGGACCTCTGCTCTTCTTAATTTATAATAATGACCTCCCACACTTCACCAATAATATGCGATACAGTACTATTTGCAGACGACACTTCTTTAATATTTAAGATTGACAGAGGAAACGGAAATACTGACGTTGTAAATAGTACTCTTTCTAAAGTATTGTATTGGTTCACTGTGAATAATTTATCATTAAACTCGAGTAAAACTAAATGTATTAAGTTTTCATTGCCAAATGTTAGGAAAGTGGATAATATTGTGGAAATGAATAGTCATACTGTTGAATTCGTCGATTTTACTAAATTTTTGGGTATAACACTAGATTCGAATTTGCAGTGGGATCCACATATTGCGTCCTTAGCAAACAGACTCAGTTCTGCGGCATATGCTGTAAAAAAAATGAGACAACTTACTGAAGTTGAAACGGCAAGACTGATTTACTTTAGTTATTTTCACAGTGTCATGTCATATGGGCTATTACTGTGGGGATCAGTCGCTAGTATAGAAAGTATTTTTGTACTTCAAAAAAGAGCCGTGCGGGCTATTTATAATTTACGAACAAGGGATTCTCTACGTGATTTATTTAAAGAAATTAATATATTGACTTAGCAGGACAGTATATTTATGAAAATTTGATTTACGTTTATAAAAATTATAACACATTCGATACCAATTTTAAATTTCATAACTTAAATACAAGAAATAAAAATAAACTTGCCGTTCCAACGTACAGGCTCCAAAAAACTAGAGGCTCATTTATGGGGAAATGTATATCTTTTTACAACAAAGTTCCACAGAGTGTTACTGACTTACCTTTTCATAAGTTTAAAGCGCATGTAAAAAAGACTCTAATAAGTAAAGGATATTATAAAGTCAATGATTATCTGAATGATGTCAATGCTTGGTCTTAATTGTAGACTTAATTTATAGATTTAAATGTATAATGTACACTGACACATCTAATCTTGTAATGGAAGTTGAATACAATCTTTACTTTTGAGTTCTGCTTCCAATTGACGACTCTGTAACAATACAGGGAGAAAAAATAGCCTTTGCTGGTTTTCTTGCTGGTTCTATCCAGTACAAGGTCTCCCGCCGTAGACTTGTGAACTAATGGCGTAGCTTCTTTGACGTTCAAAAGTGATTGTAAAATCCCAATTGAATAAAGGATATTGAATTTGAATTTGAATTAAATATTGATCTTAAATATTGAATATGGGACCAACTTTAAAATCGCAAAAATTAAGCTGTTCCATACAAATGTTCAACATTCACTGAACCTTGATGTATGGAACAGCTGATTTTTTTTTGCGATTTCAAAGTTGGTCCCATAGTGAAAGTTGTTCACTTTGCTTGTCTGAACAAGCACAAAATGTTTTTAGTAACTAAAAAATAACCTTGTATACTTTTACCGTGCTAAAATGTATACATATACCGGGTATAAGTGACGGTGTTCCATTTCTTTCAACAGTGAGTTCAGACCATGATACTAATTTGAAAATTACTGAAATTTTCTCCCGAAAAATTCATACATTTTCCTATTTTTTAATTATTTTTTTCTAAATTTTTAAGTGTAATATAACTTAACGTTTACAAATCATATTCTGTAAAAAAAACCCACAAAAATTACCCAAAAAATAAACTTCGCAATGTAAATCGTATATTACATTTCCATCGTACTGCGCGCGGAATCGGCTGTTTGGGTCATCGAACGTCAGCGCACCGGTGTGAGCGGAACAAAAATGATGCCGGCGCGCCATACATTGCGTAACACGAATAAAAATTTAAAACTAAGTCTTTTTTTCGCTTTAACAGCTTTTCCGGGGAAAATAAACATCGGTTAACAAATATTAACATTGGTATGAACTCACTGTTAAAAGAAATGGGACACCGTCACTTCATACCCGGTAACAGAAACAACTTTATTTCTGTAACGATTTGAAGATAGTTTCCGTAACACACAAAATTTGGCTGCTGTTTCAAAAGTAACTCTGTGTACATATGAAAGTATATTATATTTTTAAAAATATTATAATATGTATAAGCAAGTAAAATTGTAACTTTTCAATTTTCTTGTGTCGTCGAAGGAGACATTACAACAGAAGGTGGTTGTATTCCACTGTCCTCCATCTCAACGTCAGCAAGCGTTATATTTGGCGACCAAGTTAAAATTTTGAGTGGTAAATCGTTTAGATTAGGCGCATCAGACCATTTGTAATATAGTGACAGTGCATCTGTCTGCGGATTTGAAGATGGTGATCGATCTGATATGCCCACAAACGTAAAATCCCTTTCAATTGTAGCGGTGATTATCCTTTGAGTACCTTTTTCGTCGAAAACTTCCTTTCTTGCCTTAGCATCGACGGCAGCGGTCAGGAATGCGCTCCAGCGCGGCTTGTAATAATAATAGAACATCTCGGCCCATTGCTTACATGCGTAATCTGAGATCTCCCCATTGGGACCCCACATTGTGATTTGGTTGCGAGCGTTCAGTTCGTAAAATTGCGTCTCCATCGGTGTGTTGGCGAAACTTCGAGCTTTATCTAACCAGCTACTTATTTTGAAGTCATCGTTGGTACTCAGTATTAATTCCAGATCCGCCATGACATCGAGAAATTTTTGAACTGTCGAATTGAACACCCACGTGCTGGACCGTTGTTCATTTACCACGTTCATGTACAACTGTTCCGCGCGATATTGTAGTGCCTGTCTTGTTACATCCACAAGATCGTGATTGAATCCTGGACTGAAACACGAAGGATTAGTGATCAGTACAAATTTTTTGAAAGCGTCAAACAAATCTTTGCTGTGGTACCAAGCCCATGGAGTGATTCGGAAACTAGGTCTACGTGTTATAACGTATTTCCCACGCATCATGTTTAGCCCATTAAAGTTGTATACACTGTGCAATAGCGACTTCCATGCGCTTGATGTGTCGTTGCAACCGTATCTTCGCTCAGCGTAATCTCCTATCCAAGCATCCAGGTCGCGCACTGGCTCCTTACGCCAGCCAGCCTCTAACATTAGGTCGTACACGACGTAATTCTGGTTTATTCCTTCTGGTGTTAGTCCGACTCCTATCATGGTAGAGTTTTGTTGATTCCGTGCCTTATGAACCACGTTGTTGATAGTATTCATACTACCGAACATTCCCAGTGTGCCGCCGAAGTTGTGCAGCATGCACCAAATGAACGGCTGCCCATAATACATCGAATACAAATTGTACTGAGGCCACTGTTCCGATTGCAAATCTAGTACTAACATGCGCCCCCTAGGGACAGCAGTCAGGAATGCTTCTACTCTTCCGACAGGCCATAAAAGTGGATCGTGCACGAACATCCAATTCTGAACCAGCCATACGGCTTTGCTATCCGTTTCAAATAATGTTGAAAATATGGCTCGTGACGTGTTACGTACAAAGTCGGTGGACCATCCCGTTATCGATATCTCGTTAAAAGGGTCCGCTGTGTAAATGTGATCGGCTGAAGTGGTTGCAGTTATCTCTCTCAGAAACATCCTGCCCACTCTTTTGAATAAGGGATCGTTCGGATCAAGGAAATAATCACAGCAGTATTCACTTTTAAAATTGTTCCACGTATTAACAGAGTGTAAGGTGACGTTCGGGAAAATTCTCGAGAACGCCCTAGGCACGTGCCCATTGAACGCCGGAAACACAGGCACCATTCCTAATTGATACATGTAATTAATTATACTGTACTGGAGGCTTATCTGCTTGTCGTGCCAAGATTTGAACAGGGGTCCACCCCAGCCGCGTACGTTGCCCATTCGTTGCCATGTCAAAAAGGCTGGACCGGTGAAGTGTTGATCGATTTCGTCTCGATTCATTCCCAGTTTTCGGTACACATTCGCCCACGCCGCTTCCTGGGCGAATGGAGCCAGAGCCAAATTGATGCCGTTCAGCGCCATCCACTCGATGTGACTCGTCCAGTCGTTTACGTTCCACCAAACGAAACTGTAGGACATCGTGCACACATTTTGGTAGTAACGAAACCTGTCACTGGCCACAATAACTTCGTCGACATCGGGCAGCGGACTCGGTATGGAAACACGCGACACCTGCCATGCGATTTGGCTCTTGCAGTATTTCTTCAAATAGTAGTTGAAACCCCACACGGCCGCCACTCCGGTGCTCGCCCGGATATGGAGATTGCCTTGAAACGTTTTCAGAGAAAACGTGTCCTTGTTCTCTTGGAATAAATCAGGATCTACCTCGACGACAACTGCGCTCAAATATTTCTGGATTATGTCATTTGCTGCCTTTTGTTGTACGTTAGCCGGGGTTTTGGTTTGTAATACGGTCGGATCTAGGTAGTCTAGATTTAAGCCGTTTGTCACAGCACTTGTGAGAAGTAATAAGGCAAACGGTGCCCACGACATTGTGGTGTTCGTTCGACGCTCGCCACTATCGCACTGGGTTCGTACATACAATACAATCGCTAATAACCCGACCGGGCGACCTATCCAATTACACTTGATAAAAGTTTCTCATATCACCTATCTTAAATGAACTTTTTGTTCTTCATTCTATTATTATGTGGCTGTAGCGATAAGTCTAAATGTCTGTTTATAATGTAAATATTTCACCAGTGTCTGTTTTCAATAATAATGATTCACCACTGATGTTTATGACTATCTTTAGTATTAGAGAAATGATTGTATAAGAAAATATAGGAGGGAACAAGTGTATGTGTGTATTTTAGTAATTGTCGAACTTTGTGTTGTAATGTTTTTATGAATGTGTAAAACTGGGGATCGGTTAAGGGCCGTGCCACAGCACTGACGATTGTTGAGGCGATGCGCGTCGTGGCGCATGATTTAATACGTCCTTTTCTACATAGCACTACTCAAATCTCTGGCAGGTACCCGTTGATTTTAGTCTTAAACGGGTCTTATTAATAAAAATTTTACTCCTTTGATTATCCTCGGATTAGGTACTCCGTGATTTGTCTTGTTTCCGCTCATGTCGGCTGTCATATGTCAAAATAAGACAAAACACGGAATAACTAAACCGATGATGATCCAAGGAGTTAAATTTTTATTAATAGGACCGTAAGCAATTACCGCAATACAAATTAATACACGTTTGTAAATAGTAATCTGGAACTGCTGCACCGATTTTGTAAATTCTTTCACTAATAGAAAGCTACACTAATATTTGTCAATAGATTACGAGAAAAACGGGCTGATGCGTTGTTTTATTGCCGCCAAATAAACGGTTTGATATAGGTGAACACTAGGTGAACATAATGTTGAACAAAAATATTGGAGGAAAAGTTACGTGTTGCACTCGAGTGCAAAGATTTTTCACCTTGTGCTCTTTTGATTCCCTCGCTAACGCTCAGGATTCTAATTTTTGAATCACTCGCTGCGCTCATGATTCAATTTTAAAATCCTTCGCTTGCTCGGTGATCAAAGTTAAGGTTAAAAAACAACTTTGCACTCATGTATAACAAATAACTATTCCACCTCTCCAGCACGAAAAGGGTGCTTTTGGTATCTAAAAACTCGCGTGAGGAAAAGTGATTCTTTATTTTGGAATTATTTGGCGCAGAAAAAGCAAATGGTCCGTTCAGAAACTCATTTTGGCCTAGCCATTTAACTCAATAGGAATATATTTTTTATTACCTATTGAAGTTTTAGTTTGAAAATTGTACTATTGCTATTTTAAACATTTAATATTCTAAATAAATAAAAGTAAACATCACTGTACTTTAAAAAACCATGTTCTTAAAAATATCATGTTTCGTTTTCATAAAAATGTCAACCAGTGCAATTTTCGAACGCAACATCTAAAAAAAATAAATAAGTAATATAATTTAGAGGGAATCAAACTTTTTTCAGCATTCGGTCGATTGAACTGTTTTGGTAAATATGAAGAAAAATGCGTGTGTCCAACGATGAAAATAGTTGTCTAACTCCAAAGGAGTTGAGAGAATAAGTTTCCAATGTTGAATTTAATTTTTTACTAGAAAAGTCGCTTGAAATATATCTTAAGGCTTAAGAATTATTCAATGATTGGTGACTTTCAAAAGGTGCCAAAACTTATTCTGAGACGGTGCTTTTGTCATACTTTACGGAATTATCCAAAAACCTTTAATCTGACAAATTGAAGTAATTTTACTTTCAAGTGGTAGTTTATTTGGTAATTGTAATTGTGTGGCTATAAAAAATATATTGTTTAAAACTGTCTTAATTGATTTTCTTACCAAAAGATGACCTATTAACACTTTTCTCGCTGGTAGAGGTGAAAAGCTGTATGTTTCACACGAGAGCAATTTTTTTTGACTCGTGCCTTTAAATCACTCACTGTGCTCAGTAGTCTATTTATCTTTTAAAATTAACAAAAAATCCTCTATTCTGTATTAAATATAAAAGATAGATATGAAGTGCCGCGGACTATTGTTAAATGTCGCGTTACCGCTAGCTGTAACAAGTGCCGTGTCTTGAAATAGATTTTCGTAGACCTGTGCAAGTAACCCTAAACCCAAGGGAAAGAGAAGAATTATTATTTCATATGCGTTTTTTTTCCTGCAGCACAAACTACCCCCACCCCCGCCGCCGTCATTCGTGAAGACAGAAGTGGGCTCCGACAATGAAGCCAAGAATGAATCGCCACATATCAAATCAGAGGATGGTAAGCATCATCGTATCATTATGTCATGTTTAGAAAGTAATCTGCCCTGTGAGCAAACGACACACCATATTGTTTAATAATAGTATATTATGCAACTAGTGAATAAAGAACGTACATAAAGCGAGGGCCGTAGATAAATCACGAGCGTAGCGAGTGATTCAAGTGTTAGAATCCTGAGCTCCGCTTGTAATTCATTTTTTTAATAAAACGTCGCCCCACTCTAGGATTTTCTCCTGTGTCGTGGGTGCAGTTACAAACATAGAATATCACATGCACATACGCCCAGACCGGAACAAATTTCTGTAGGCCATACAAAATTTTTGTCCCGTACGGGAATCGAACCCGCGACCCGTTGCGCAGTAGGCGAACACTCGACCTCTGCGCTAACCGTGTCTTCATGGCCCTCGGTATAAATCCGTTTTATTCAAGAGTTGCATACTAGGGTAAAAGCCGGATAGTTGCCTCGGACGGATACATGCCTCAGTTTCAAATGCTCTATGTTAGACGTATTGACAGTGTTTCTTTTTGATCATAATTAAAAGCGTCCCCCGCGCAGGCCTCAGTGCCGCATAAGCCGTTGAATTAGGCGCACGTGTTTTGTCCGTATGAGAAAACATCTTCCGCGGCGATACTTTGACGAGCGCCAGAATTATATTGGTAAGTAATCTCTGTTAAATATTTTTATAACTGATTGCGATTTCAGTCAAAAATATATTTCTTTGAGTGCATTAGAGTTTAAATTGCACTGTTTATTAGGTTTTATTGTTAAATATGTTTTATTTATTTCGTAAATAAAAAGGGCAAGTATCCGTATCAAATCGGATAGTTGCCCTACTGTTTATTGCGGATTGTTGCCCTTTTTTTTGATAGGGAAAAATGCTTTTACGCATCCCTCGTGGTCGAGCCAAACCACGAGGCTATGTGGGACTCCCCGGGCCATATCGGTCCAGGCCTACCCACTAAAAACCCCCCCAGTAGCTCCTCCGTCCGTCACGAGGCAGGGGGAAGGGGACCACAGCGAGGCCTTATTCCCACTGACCCCCTGATTCCGTGTATGATCCGTTGCCGGACTCGCGCTACGCCAGAAAGGCACGTGGCTCTGCTGCTTTGTTGGCGGTGCAGGTGTTGTGCGCCGCTTCACACCCCGGAATGTCCCGGCACTAGGTGCCCTGGAGCTGGGGATCTATTTATTTCGCGGGGTACTTCCTCTCCCGCTGTCGCCTCCTCCTGGAGGATGGGGGCCACGACGATGTCCTCGGTGACCTCCATCTCCACCTCTCTTGATGATTCGGGCTGGCGGGTTCGCGCCGCCCTCCTCCTCCTCCTATCCATAGGCATCTTAGGGGCAGAACATGTCTTACTCCCAAGGCGGTGGTCCGCCGGTTTCCCGGACGCCGAGCACAAAGGGCATTTGGGCTTCGCTGAGCACAACGACGCCCTATGCCCTGCCGCCCCACATCGGTAGCACAACGTGCTCCGGTCTACCTCCGCCCTGCAGTCAACCCTTAGGTGCCCCGATTCGAGGCACCTAAAACACCGCATTTCACGAGGCTGGAGGAGCTTTACCTTCGCAGCGGACCACCCCACCAGCAGCCTCTTGGCAGAGGCTTATCTTCTTGGCCACTTCCACCGGGCAGCACACCCACGCCGTGCCCATGGTGTAGCGGCCCTGGCGGATCTCCCCCACCCGAACCTCCTCGACCTGGCACTCGCCTGTCTTTGCGAGTGCCTCCTTCAGTTCCTCCATCTGGACGGACTCGTCCAGTCCGGAAACTAACATTTCCACCGTCTTAGTTGGGATTGTAACACGCACGACGGTCGGGTCAACAACTCTTTTAAGGGCGACAGCTAGGTCGACCGCGCTCGCCTCCTTCTCATTACCTATGACGAGAATTAGGGCCGCCCCAGTCAAAGACCTGCGGAACTGAACACCCTTTATGTTCAGCTCCGCGAGGCTTACCTTGGCTCTGGCGGCCGGCGGCTCTGTAATGGTTGGGGCCACCGGGAGTGGGCGTTGCTCTCTTAATGCCAAAGTTGATTACCATATTTTTAATATTTAAGATAAATACGAATATTTAATTAAAAAATTACATGTTCACTAACTTACAATTTAAAACCTTAGTATTTTTAAGTGTTGATTAGGTAATAATTTAATTTATTTTAGTACTTAGTACATAATAAAGGATCTCAGTAAGTTATAAGGACTGAATACTTACTTAATAGAGGCTAATGCCAAAGTTAATTCTAATTTTGTTTATTGTTCTATTTTCAAAATAAATAATAACATTACATTTTTATTTTGGACACTTATTTACTATTTTGGAGTCTATTATTGTAATAATTTTATAATTATAATTTAACTTTAATTAATACTTAATAAAAGATTGTATTTAATAATAAAAACTGATTATTTAAATTAATATAAGTTCATTTTTATTTGAAAAAAAAACAGACGGGCATCTATCCTCACATTGGGCAAGTATCCCCCCAACCATTTTTAACGTTAGGCTAGTATCCGCTATAGTAGGCAACTATCCTCTTTTTTAGAGGTCATATTAAACTGGATTTACTTAAAATTTATAATATTTATAATATTTTTATTGATAGGGTATGTTAGAAGATTAATGAACTATGTTTGAGAACACACTTTGAATAAAAAATGTATTGGTAAACATTTTTTAAAGGAGCTTTTTAAAAAGTGTGGCAACTATCCGGCTTTTACCCTATACTTTATACCATGACTACGAGAACGAGAAAGATTTAAGCGAAAATAGACATTTACCTAATATTGAGTATTATTTGTGACAGGTGGGTTGTACAGGTCAATCATGGAGGTCGAATATATCATTGTTCTAAATTCAAACACCAAAATAGTGATTAAAAGTGTTTATTATTCACTGTTTTCAAAATAAGCTTTTTAGAGGGGGAATGATATAAATTATATTTTAGCATTTAAAAAACTTCCGCCGCAATAAAATTCAAAACGAAATGCGCTCCCGGTTTATTCGTTTTTCCCGTAGCAATACTTTGCGGTGTACGGAGGGACGAAAACCGCATGCGGCTGCGGCGGCACGGAACCGTGCCATCGTACGGTTTGCTCCGTATCACCGTCCGGAGCTGCGATGCACGACGCACCGCATCACCGCATTATCTATGTCGAAGTGTATTACGCGAATGCACGTCCTATCTACGCAAAAATCCCTACGATACTGCGGCGCAGTGTGGCATACCCCGCGGACCGCACCGCATCACCGTCCGGGAGTGCGGTGCCGTCGCACGCGCCGCACAACCGCACGGGCATGCGGTGTGAGTGTGTTATACCCTGCGGTTTTTGTATACAAATTAAGATTCTTCAGTCAAAATTAAAAACCGCAGCGTCGCACACCGGAGCGGTGTCCGGTGCAATGTGTTATCCGCCTAAACTACAAAGCAGAGGCTTTTCAAAAAGTTACGGTGAAACACGTTAAGAAATAGTTTCAGTCCGAAAAGCTAAACATTTTCCATTTATTAGCCCAAACAGAAAGGTTTATGCTAAGCTTAAAAAATAACAAAGGTTCATAAATACAGTTTCAACTTTGCGATTCTGTTAGGGCTTCCGAAGCTGCGTTAAGCGCACGTGCAAGCGAAACGTCGGTGGCACTGTGGACTCGGTACTTGCTTTCCAATCGGGGGGCCCGGGGTTCGAGAGCGCCACGTAACATTCGGCCCGTTCCAGATAAGCATTTTTAGCCATAAATACCAACATTTTTAGCATCTCTGCGTTTCATTTAAGCATTTTTAACACGAAATGCTAGCATCAAATACCCATGCTAATAGATGGGTCCTCTGATACCACTTTTTGACAGCTTTCAAATTTGATATTTGGAATCTTTTTTTCATGAATCAAAAAGGATTTTCAGCGGATTTAAAAAAATTATTGAAAGATATTTATAGTATTAGCCAATTCTGATTTATATTATTAAAATTTTTAAGTGGCTGGACTAATTAAGTGAGGTGTCAAAATTCAGCACGAAAAATCAGTACCTTGCGTTTCATTTGTAACAATTAGCGCGGCTAAAAATGTCAACATTTCTTAAAAGAAACGCAAAACGAGGCTAACATCAGATGTTAGCCTCAGAAAGTAGCAGTGCTTTATCTGGAACGCAGGTATTGTGTTTTTCGAATTTCGTATGTATGTATATTTGTCTGACGCTCCTACGGCGAAGGAAAATATCGCGAGGCAATCTCAGCGGAGAAACTGAAAGGTGTATGTGAAGTCGACCGATCCGCACTGAGGCCCAATTCAGCTAATAAGCTGTAGCCGAATCGAAACTGAACTGTTGCGATCGACCAATCAGAACGCCACATTATCACGTCATCGAGCAGTTGAAAGGCAATATAAGCGCTCCGATTGGTCGACCGCAACGGTTCAGTTTCGATTCGGCTGTAGTTTATTAGCTGAATTGGGCCGCTGGGCCAGCGTGGTTGACTAAGGCCTAAACGCCCTAACTTAGGGTAGGCTCGAGCCCCTCGGCGGGGACGTATGAGCCGTTATGATACACAAGAAAGGGCATGCTGTGTGACAGAAATCAAGATGGAAGTGCCGCCGGGTCCCGAGGGGCCGGACGGCGCCGAGCTGTGGGAGCCGGCCGCCAAGAAGCGCCGCCCCAGCGACGACGACGACGCGCCCAAGAAGCACGCGCTGAGGGCCCACCTCGCGCTGCAACTCACGCATCACACCGCCAAGGTAGTACGCACGCACGCGCACGACTACACCTTCATCTCACCTTATAGTCTATTCAAGATAAGAAGGTTCCCCTGACACGGTCGAACTTTTCCGTTTCACGCATACTAGATTCCGCGATTAAAAATATTATGTTACAAAATATAACATCTCCTTCGGTTATTTTTATCAACATTGCAACAATTAATTCCACATTAAATAGAAACATTGATATCAGTCCAGTTAAATATACCTAAATATTTATAATTCTGATAAAATATTTGTTTAATTAAGTGTTTATTTAAGTCGTGAATCGGAACTTATACTTTACATAAATATTTTATTTGTCAACTTTAAACAAATATATTTTCAGAATTATAATTTTATTTAGACTGATATTCTTGTTTTTATTTAATATGAAATTAATTATTGCATTTTGATAAAAATAACCTAAAGAGATAAGTTATAGTTTTAAAACATAATTAGTTTTAATCACGGAAACTAGTATGCATGAAACCAAAAAATTCGACCCGTCACATCTTCAGCTTATCACTTACTACTACTATGTAAGTGATAAGCTAAAGATGTGATACAGTATGTAACAAAAACCCTTTAAACCCTTTTAGGAGCATGTTCAGAATTAATATAAATATAAAAGTTATGGTGTCATTGAAAATTGAGAATTGTAAAATTAATTTTGAAATCCCTCATACAAATAGTTGTCTGTGAAAAAAAAAACAATTTCGAGGAATTAGAAAATTAATTATACAACTTCAAATTTCCAATGACGCGATATCTTTTATATGTCGATTCTGAACATGCTCTTGAAAGGGTTCACAGGGTTTTGTTACACACTGTATGTATAATAATATAATAATTTACAAGATTAAAAATTTATAATAAGATCTAAACTTGTCTCGCCAGCATGATAGATTAGGCCACAATCCCTCGTCTTACGACCAGTTTCAACATCCTATCTATGCCTGGATTTGTTTACTGGAGATAGAATAGGCTAAATGACAAAAAAAAATTTTTGCTTTAATAGAAGCTCATTGTTATAATAAACAGAAAGAAAAAATCGGGTTTTGCATAACTATAAAAACAACCAAGATATAAGGTATTAAAAAAATTTCTCCATCTCTTTCTAGCAAAACGGCAATTAACAAGGAGTTTATATGGCCGTACTCAACAATGACGTCACGGTTGATGTCGGATCTCTCTGTCTAATCACCTTCAAATTAACAACTTAAAATGCTTACAGTATCTAATGTATTTCTAAGCCGATTTTAATTCTAATTTCACAGGACTGCATCTTTTTCCACGGTATTTTAATATTTAATAACGAGATGTCAAAATTAGAATTCAGTCATCATCCCAATTGTGACGTATTTTGTTTTGTATGAAGCTAATGTTCAAATACCACCAAACCAAATCCACAGATAGAATATTCAGGCGTGCGTGATGATGATATCCACGTGCATGAACGTTGTTTAATGACATCACAATAACCACACTTCCAACTGTCCACAATCGTATGCTCTTAGCTTTTATTGTGTTTTTACATCCCCTAATTGCAAATTCAATGGGACAAAATTGATCATTTTAATTTAGTTGTATTTGATAATTATGATTCGTTGCCCGGCCTACTACATGGGAAACTCTTGATCTTCATCGCACCTGAATGTAAGTGGCTATATATATCTTACCTCCTACTGTCGGAACACAACAATGCTATTAACATTATTATTTTGAAAAACTAGCTTTTGCCCGCGGCTTCGCTCGCGTTAAATTAGGGGTAACACGGAAGATTTCCAAAAAAAGGCAGGTATTTTTCGTTGGTAACAAAGAGTCTGTGTACCGATTTTAAGCTTCCTACCTTGAAAACTGCGAAAAGTCCCATATAAAATTTCACCCCCTCTTTTAAGGGTTTGGGGGCAGATTTCCAAAAAAAATGATGCCCGATTTTTTTGTTAGTCACAAATAGTCCGCATACCAATTTTTAGCTTTCGACCATGAAAATTGCCTATCTTCACTTAAAAAATCACGTCAATTCGTCGCTCCGTTTTGCCGTGAAAGACGATCAAACAAACACACACATGCACTGTCCCATTTATAATATTAGTATGGATGTAAGTAAGACGGCGGCAGTAGCTAGCCAAGCGGGTTCAAAAGACCCACCACCACTCTATGATTTAATAAGAATGAAGTGTAGATGAGAGACGTTTGTTGCAGCCCCTGAAGAAGCCCATCTACCCCATAAGGCCCATGCCTCCCATGGTGCCAGTGAACAACCAAACCAACGCGCCGTGGTTCGACCGGCAGGCGATGTTGCGCGTGTTCGCCAAACTGACGCCGCACGACCTGTCTGTTTGCGCGCTCGTCTGCAAGGCCTGGGCCGAGTTTACGGTAAGTTAATCGCAATGTCGGCTAACGATAAAAACGATATCTAGTATGCATGGGATACTTTGTACAGGTATCGGTACATCTCGACACTAGTACTAGTATCGAAGAAGTTTTTGAATTATTTTATATTCCAAGTGCATGCTCATCAGTCAGGGAGGTAGTGTCATCATTATCAATTGACTCAAGAGATGTCTATTATTGGAAATAGGCTTTCCGCAAGGGTATAGGGAAGCAGTATAATGTAACGTGATACTCAAAATACAGTCTATAATGCAACGTTACAGGCGAATGTTCTCGGTGCAGGATTACCTTCAGTTTTTTTTTACACAGTGGCCAAAACAGGGATCTTACTGGCCTTCATCTCACTTGATAGTTAGTGATGATGAGGTCGAAAATGGAAGAGAGCTTTATCTTGACTCTTCAACAGTTGATGAACTAGCAATCTTACCTCTAATTGTCGAAACGCAGCAATATTACTGTATCTTAGGTAAGACTGTGATAATAAGCCAGGCCACTAGCAAAACATGCAGAGAAATACCTGCCCCTGTGGGTAAACGAAAAACACATTAGTACATGGCGGTCTCGGACCCCGGACCCCGGACCTCCCGATTGGAAGGCAAGTGCCGCTTCGGTGGCGCTGCACCGACGCTGACGCTCGCAGTCCACAGCGCCAACGACGTGTTTCATATTCTGATAATGTTATCATTCATTCTGTCTGTCGTGTTAGACGGACCCGAAACTCTGGCGGAGTATGTCGTTCGTGCAAGTGCGCGTGTCGGCCGCGCAGCTGTCGGGCATCGCGCGCCGGCAGCCCGCCACGCTCGGCCTGGAGTGGTGCCATCTGGCGCGGCGGCAGCTCACCTGGTAAGCTGTGCAGAAGAAAATCGGAGAAAAAAATAAGATTTAATCACTGTGTGTGCCCCACAGACGTATAAAGGGAAGCAGACTAAACGTATCGTTCAAAAAGCGTGGCATTTTTACCACAGTCATGTAAACATTACTCACACACAAACGTACCCTGCGTTCCAGATAAGCATTTTTCAAATATCAAAATTTTTAGCATCTCTGCGTTTCATTAGCCGGTGATGCTAGTTTTTCTTGCTGGTTGTCATGCGTTTCATTTAAGCATTTTTAACACGAAATGCTAGCATCAAATACCCATGCTAATAGATGGGTCCTCTGATACCACTTTTTGACAGCTTTCAAATTTGACATTTGGAATCTTTTTTTCATGAATCAAAAAGGATTTTCAGCGGATTTAAAAAAATTATTGAAAGATATTTATAGTATTAGCCAATTCTGATTTATATTATTAAAAAATTTAAGTGGCTGGACTAAGTAGGTGAGGTGTCAAAATTCAGCACGAAAAATCAGTACCTTGCGTTTCATTTGTAACAATTAGCGTGGCTAAAAATGTCAACATTTCTTCTAAGAAACGCAAAACGAGGCTAACATCAGATGTTAGCCTCAGAAAGTAGCAGTGCTTTATCTGGAACGCAGGGAATATTAGTTTCATTTTATTGTAATTTCCGGAGTTTTATTATATGATGCGTTGGAACACTTCGGGGCACAGCACTTTACCATTGTTCTTGTCCGATTAGCAGTTATTTTTATTTATAATCACAAAACAAAACATATAACACAATGTCACGACGCCATTTGTCTCTTATTTTGACAAAGCTAAACATGGCGTCCACGTGGCGTCTTCCACGGCTTCGGAAACGTTTATGTGTGCGTTCGTATCGCCATAGACGAAAAACAGAAATAGCGATATATCATGTTTGTAGCACTTTGGAGTAAACAACTTAGTTGTATAAAGTAAAAACGATATACATTACGTCTTATGACAAATGTGTGAGTAAAATTATGTTAAGTCAGTAAGTCTGCTTTCCTTAATTTCTCAGTTATTGTAAAATGAGCGATATGTTTGATTCGTGCTTTAAGCTGGAATGATTCTTAAGCTTGACTATTGAAGCGAATTTTGTTTAGGTTTGGACGTTATGATATAATTTTTGTCTGAATTCGATTTCTTTCATAGTTTTTATTTCGGGATTGGTGTGAATCACGAATTTTCACTGTTAATTTTATCGATTAAAAGTTGGAATATAAATGTTTTTTTATTGTGTTATTATTGTCTCTGGATAAGGTCACACTTTCTGCAATAATAAATTTAAGTTACAAAACTACTTTTATAGTACCTAAGTACTTTCCACTAGTAGGTACTCTTTACTAGTGTAAAAAATACAGTGACTAAAAATATAAATTATGTAAGAACTAAAAAAAAAACAAAATAGTAAATATCATTTGATCTAAAAAATTATTTAAAAAAAAACAAATTGGCGTGTCCGAGCCTCTGCGCCGTTTCACCAACACGCCCCGCACGCAGATACGCGGGTATGTAACGCGTTAGCTCTCACCACACTCCGGGCACTCGTTTGTACACGCGCAAATGTGCGCGTGGAATCTAGTAGGGCTGAGCTGAGTGCGTGGTTATCAGTCAGTATTTGAAATGAGTGCGGGGAGGTGAGTGGCCGTTCTGCCCCCCTAGACAAATGCCACACGCTAATTTTTCCGCAGTCGTTCCTCAGAAAAAATTTACCGGATTAGTTGGACGATAGATCATTTTACTTCCCCGTGATACAACAGCTGGACAAACGGGTAGGACATTTTTCACAGTTTCACAAAAATTAATAATAAAATATAGAATGTTCAACCAGTTGTAAAATCGGTATATTTACTTCCCCATTGTACAACCAGTTGAACAGAACAGTTGTACCACGGGTCGGTCACGATAACATTAGCTGCGGAAAAAATAGCGTGAGGTTGTCGTAAGCTAATGTCATTTCCATACATTTTTTCTGCGGAACGACTGTGGAAAAGTTAGCGTGTGGCATTAGTCTAGGGCCTCTGTACGGATTACTATTATATTTGAGTCTGGCACACGAAACATGAGCTTGGAAAAAAGCGGCAAATTCAAAAATTCTAGCTCTGGTAATACTGTCCACAGAAGGTAAAATACATTTTGATACTTGAAATATCTAATATTTTTTTATTTATGTAGTAATTTAGAATGTTAAATTTGTGAAAGGATTGTCTTTTTTTTCTTTTTTTTTGGGAAAAAAGGGAGTTGATACTTTTTTTAAATTAAATACTAGGCAGTGTTTAGTTTCAATGTTTAGTTTCAAATAGGTGACGATACGTTTAGCGCAGAGGTCGAGTGATCACCTACTGCGCAACGGGTCGCGGGTTCGATTCCCGTACGGGACAAATGTTTTGTATGGCCTACAGAAATTTGTTCCGGTCTGGGCGTATGTGCATGTGATATTCTATGTTTGTAACTGCGCCCATGACACAGGAGAAAATCCTAGTGCGGGGCGACGTTTTTTTTTAAAAAAAAATGAACTTCCAACAATGAACCTTTTATAAGAAATCGCTGTATTTGGATTTCACGAATGTTAAAGTTATATATCTGTAATATTTCGACAGAAATTAAGAAAAAAATATTATGAAATTGTTTATTACAAAGTATTAAAATCACCATGTTGAACTAAACTACATGGGGACATTGTATCAGTGTTGGTACTTGAAAAAATGTCAGGTTCATCTTTCATTAGCCAGACTCTATCTTCTGTGCTCTCACCGCGCAGGCTCCTCGCCCGGCTGCCCGCGCTCCGCTCCCTCTCGCTGGCCGGCTCGCCCGCGGAGGCGGCGCTCGCGCTGCGCTCGGCCACGTGCCCGCCGCTCACGACGCTCGACCTGTCGTTCGCGCGGTGCCTGGACGACGCGAAGCTGCGCGGCATCCTCGCGCCGCCGGAGAACTCGCGGCCCGGCGGCGGCGCCGGCACCGGCGCGGAACCTTCGAGACTGGCGGCACTCAACGTGCTGCGGCTGCCCGGCACCGACATCACGGACGTCGCGATGAGATACGTCGTCCAGGTGAGCGGTGGGCTTCGACGCGAGGTCACTTGGGTGCTTGCAATCTCTTTAAACTTATCCCTCCCTCTCCATTCCTCAACAGAAACACGCGTAAGGGCCTTCGGAGTCATCCGTACTCTGTATCTTCCTTTCCACACCGTACTAAGAAATTCCAAGATTCCTTCTTCTGTCGTTCATCCCACACTTGGAATTCTCTACCTGCGCACGTGTCTCCTCCGTCCTACTACATGGGTTCCTTCAAAAGAGGCGTGAGAAGGCATCTTTTGGGCGGGCAGGTAGGATAGTGGATTTCGTCCCTACTCTATCTGTCAACTCATTTCGGCCTCTTTCACCGCTTAACATCAGGCGGGAGGAGGTCATTTGCCGGGCTCTCCATAAAAAAAAGGCGAGGTCACTGGGGAACTTGCACGGTGACGGGTGACGTGCTGACCGACATCACGGACGTCGCGATGAGATACGTCGTGCAGGTGAGCGGTGGGCTTTGACGCGAGTTCACTCGGGTGCTTGCGAGGTGACGGGCTGCGACCGCCCGGTACTGACATCACGGACGTCGCGATGAGATACGTCGTCCAGGTGAGCGCCGCGTTTCACGTGCGCGGAGAGACTGCTTTGTTGCAAGGTGACGTGCTGCGGCCGCCCGGCGCCGACATCGCGGACGTCGCGATGAGATACGTCGTCCAAGGTGAGCGGTGGGCTTCGACGCGAGGTCACTTGGGTGCTTGCAATCTCTTTAAACTTATCCCTCCCTCTCCATTCCTTAACAGAAACACGCGTAAGGGCCTTCGGAGTCATCCGTACTCTGTATCTTCCTTTCCACACCGTACCAAGAAATTCCAAAATTCCTTCTTCTGTCGTTCATCCCACACTTGGAATTCTCTACCTGCGCACGTGTCTCCTCCGTCCTACTACATGGGTTCCTTCAAAAGAGGCGTGAGAAGGCATCTTTTGGGCGGGCAGGTAGGATAGTGGATTTCGTCCCTACTCTATCTGTCAACTCATTTCGGCCTCTTTCACCGCTTAACATCAGGCGGGAGGAGGTCATTTGCCGGGCTCTCCATAAAAAAAAGGCGAGGTCACTGGGGAACTTGCACGGTGACGGGTGACGTGCTGACCGACATCACGGACGTCGCGATGAGATACGTCGTGCAGGTGAGCGGTGGGCTTTGACGCGAGTTCACTCGGGTGCTTGCAAGGTGACGGGTGACGTGCTGCGGCCGCCCGGCACCGACATCGCGAACGTCGCGATGAGATACGTCGTCCAGGTGAGCGGTGGGCTTCGAAGCGAGGTCACTTGGGTGCTTGCAATCTCTTTAACCCTGTCCCTCCCTCTCCATTCCTTAACAGAAACACGCATAAGGGCCTTCGGAGTCATCCGTACTCTGTATCTTCCTTTCCACACCGTACCAAGAAATTCCAAGATTCCTTCTTCTGTCGTTCATCCCACACTTGGAATTCTCTACCTGGTCACGTGTTTCCTTCGTCCTACAACATGGGTTCCTACGAAAGAGGCGTGAAAAGGCATCTTTTGGGCCGGCAAGGGGCGGGCAGGTAGGATAGTGGATGTCGTCCCTACTCTATCTGTCAACTCATTTGGGCCTCTTTCACCGCTTAACATCAGGCGGGAAGAGGTCATTTGCCGGGCCCTCCATAAAAAAATTCTGCAATCCCTGGGCAAAGTATTGTTCATTCTTTATCCTGCGATTGCAACAACTGGAAAATCGTCGCCTTAAATTTAGATAATGAGTCATGGAAAACGTCAATATCTACACCATTTTTCTTAATTATGTTGTTGATATAGCTCACATTGTCGCCCGCAGGCCCTACCGAAGCTGAGCGAGCTGGACGCGTCATCTTGCGCCCGGCTGACGGACGCGGGCGCCGCGCAGCTCGCGCACCACGGACTGCAGAAGCTGTCTCTGGCCGGCTGCCGGCTGCTGACCGAGGCCGCGCTGGACCACCTCGCGCGGTGCCCCAACCTCATCAGGTGACACACACGCACAGGATACACACACATCATCATCATCACAGCTCATATACGCCCCCACCCAGGGGCTTATTTTTGGGAGGGGGGAAAATGCATTGACGCATTTCTCGTGGTCGAGCCAAACCACGAGGATATGTGGGACTCCCCAGACCGTACTCTGCCCGGGCCTACCCGCTAAAAACCCCCTCAGCAGCTCTCGTTGCTGGACTCTCCGTCTGGCTCTGCTGCTTTGTGGAGCGGCGCAGAATTGCGCCGCTCTACACCTCGAATTGGTTTTTATTGTGGTTGTCTTCCACGCGGCCCGACGCTCAGTGCGCCGGGCCCCCGGCCCGCTCAGTGCGGGTAACGAGTTGCCCGACGGCAGATCCCACTGGATCCACCGCCGCGCGGGTGAGCCGAAGCTCTGGGAAATCCCCAACGGGCGCAAAGCGCCATGGCGAAAAATTCGCCTCGACAGTACTACCACCAGAGGTTAGCCGACGGAATCGGCTTCCAGCGAGAGTCACACCTCTTCTTAACACAAGAAGAGTTTTTGGGGACTTTGCCCTTCCCCGCATGAAGCGGGTGGCAACACGAAGTGACCCGTCGGGTTAAACCTGGCCACCCCCCCCCCCCAGGGGGGTCCTCTCGTCAGACTAGTTGCCCAGGGTGCACCACGAGGAGGTTGTCTGACATCGCACCCCGAGGGGCACGAGCCTACCCTAACTATAGTACATACATTCATGATAAGAAAGTTCCCGTGAAAGGTCGAATTTTTCTGTTTCATGCATACTAGTTTCCGTGAATAAAAATACTTATTTAGGTGTTCAAGCCTTCGCTCGACCCACTGTGAGATTAACGCTTTGAATTTTACCTGTTTGCAGTGTGCATCTACCCTATATACAATTATTCACCTAACATTTTCAATGAGGGTATGTAAGTGCGGGTGCCATCGCCGACTAGCTTTTCTCTTCAGTACGTTTTTGAATTTTGTCGTGAGCAGTGTGCAAAATTGTTAAAACTATATTGTTTAAATTAAGTAACACAATTAATTTTTTTTTTGTGCGCTATTTGCTGATATAAGAAATATATATATTTAAAAATTATTTAAGAATAGCTGTTGAAGATTTTGAGGTAAGATCCTTCCTTTATTTAGTGTACAAGTTAAAAAAGTGCTTTGTTCTTGCGAATGCCCGCTCTCCGGACGGCAGACTCGCTACTCCACACATGAATGGAGGAACAACTTCATCATCCTAGCATGCGTGTCATGTTTTAGGAACTAGCACTTGTATTGCAATGTGCTTTCCTCTTGCGAATGCCCGCTCTCCGGACGGCAGACTCGCTACTCCACATATGAATGGAGGAACAAATTCATCATCCTAGCATGCGTATCATGTTTTAGGAACTAGCACTTGTATCACAAAGTGCTTTCCTCTTGCGAATGCCCGCTCTCCGGACGGCAGACTCGCTACTCCACACATGAATGGAGGAACAACTTCATCATCCTAGCATGCGTATCATGCTTTAGGAACTAGCACTTGTATTACAAAGTGCTTTACTCTTGCGAATGCCCGCTCTCCGGACGGCAGATGCGCTACTCCACACATGAATGGAGAATCAACTTTGCCATCCCAGCATACGTATCATATTTTAGAAACTAGCACTCGTATCACAAATTGCTTTGTTCTTACGAATGGTCACTCTCTGGACGGCAAACGTGCGACTCCACACTTGAATGGTCGAACAACTTCACCATTCTAGCATGCGTTTCATGTAATAGTGTCGGCTGCGCAGCTCTCACTGTCGGCTGCGCAGCCCTCACTGTCAGCTGCGCAGCCCTCACTATCAGCTGCGCAGCCCACACTGTCAACTGCGCAGCTCTCACTGTCGACTGCCCAGCCCTCACCGTCGGCTGTAAAGCCGTCATAAGCCGTCACTTTTGAACTGCACGTCGGCTAATGATCCGACCCCTACACAGTGCCGGCTCAAGGCAAGTTTTAAGATGAAGCGAGTTCCAATTATGGCGCTCCCCTTGCGCCCAAATATTGAAAAAGCGAGGATAATTTTTGAACTGACGCGCACCCTGGAACTTGTCGCCTGGAGCGGCCGCTCCGTTCGCTCTATGGTAGAGCCGGTCCTGCCCCTACACATAATATACTAGCTACGCAGCCTACTTCATTAGCTGGCTAGCAATTAAAAATTACGGAGCACACGATCCTTTGCGACCTAGCCAACTGGGAGCCAGCTCCTAGGTAGCTCTGCCACATGGAAAGTTTATCTAAAAATAGACGATATTAATGCGGATAATTGGAGATCATGGGTGGTTGACTGCATCTATCATAAAGACCTCTTTGGTGATAAGATTTCATCCGCCGAAGAATGTCGACTCCGATTTGCAATCTGTAAAGTTCAATTAGCTTATGCTTTAGCGAAGATGACGCGCATACATATAATCATTGAGCAAACAAAAATATAAGGCAATTAAATAAAAGCTGTTAATTTGTATTCTGTTGTGCTCTGGTTTAAACACCATTCGCCTTAATGAAAAAGATCACCTCACAGATAGTGGCTATACAGATTTTACACCTTGATAAAATCTGAGCTAATTTCCCAAAGTGAAGAATCACGTATCCTCGAGGTCAAAATTGAGAAGGCAAACTCCATTTCGCTATCAACCTTCGATCATAGCAGATATAACGGCTTCTATTAGAATGAATGATACAGGGTGTGAACCAGATGCAGATATAATGAACCTGGTACCTCCTAATATAACCGAGAGGAACACTTCTTTTTTATTTGGAGACACAAAGGAATCACTTGCTAAGCATGAAATCCAAGTTCAACGTTTGGGGGCTGAAAAATGACAAAATATTTTGTTATTTTGAAGAACAAAAATATCTAGAAACCAACCATGTATTCACCTCCATAAAAGTCAATAGTAGCCTCGCAACGGCTACACCTGCATGGCAACCCGTTCAACTCTTGACAAAAAGTAGTCTAATGCTTAGGTGTTATAATTACTCATGATGGCCTACTTCCGCAGGGGAGACAGAGTTATAGATGTTTATAAAGATACATCCTTAAACGTGAAACCCATATTAGTAAGCGCTTTCTGGCAGCTGGTTCCATGTTTCGTAAAACTTCAGATATAGTTCTTCAATACCTGTTGCGAGAAGAGAGCAAAAATTTAAAAAACATAGATGTAACATTTTTAAACCGCATAACATCAATTTTTGTAATTCTACAACTTACCTTTTCTCTGAACTTTTACAGACAGATTTATTGAAAGAACAAGGAGGATTTAGCCATCACTACCGCCTACTACCAATATGCATTAAAGGGTAGACCAAGGTGGAAGAAGTTAAAAGATTGGGATCAGAACGAGTTTCACGAAGGCCAGCTAACTTTTGCTCGATATCAGGGCCAGGAAAATTAAAAACAGGGAAGTTTGACATGAGCAAATTCAGATTTCAAGGCGGGCTAAATTAAACATTATATTGAAGTGTGAAAAGCTCAATTATCCATATTATCTGGATATAAGTTACCTTTAACATGTCATCATCATCACAACTAATATACGTCCCCACCGAGGGGCTCGAGCCTACCCTATGTTAGGGTGATTAGTAGGCCTTAGTCAACAACGCTGGCCCAGTGTGAATTGGCGAGCACATAATTATACTCGTACGCTCATAAAATTAAAAAGATTTATAATAGTTTGGATACATGCAATTAATTGTCTTGCTCTATCACGAAGGATATGACATCAGAAATAAATAAAATGTTAAAATGTGAAGCAATTGAAGGTTGTCAAAACTATTCAGAATTTTTTTTTCGTAAGTAGTCACGGAGTGTAAGTAGTCCCGTGAAGATAGACCCATTTTGTTACAACGATACAATCTATCAAATGACTTGACTACTTTTTGTCCTCTCAACTACATCCCATGCAGTGCAGTCATAGTCAAGCTAGAAGCGGAATCTTTTCGAATCGTCATGGCGTCAATCGAATCCTAAAGACTTATTTCCTACTTCGGAACGGTGGAATGGGGCGCCCAGAGTAACAACTGCCAATAGCTGATAATCCCAAGTCAAATGATATTGCCCTATATATTTTTTTGCTTCATAATCATACACATATTATTACAAAAACATAGCAGTTCATATCACAAATTGCTTTGTTCTTACGAATGGTCACTCTCTGGACGGCAAACGTGCGACTCCACACTTGAATGGTCGAACAACTTCACCATTCTAGCATGCGTTTCATGTAATAGTGTCGGCTGCGCAGCTCTCACTGTCGGCTGCGCAGCCCTCACTGTCAGCTGCGCAGCCCTCACTATCAGCTGCGCAGCCCACACTGTCAACTGCGCAGCTCTCACTGTCGACTGCCCAGCCCTCACCGTCGGCTGTAAAGCCGTCATAAGCCGTCACTTTTGAACTGCACGTCGGCTAATGATCCGACCCCTACACAGTGCCGGCTCAAGGCAAGTTTTAAGATGAAGCGAGTTCCAATTATGGCGCTCCCCTTGCGCCCAAATATTGAAAAAGCGAGGATAATTTTTGAACTGACGCGCACCCTGGAACTTGTCGCCTGGAGCGGCCGCTCCGTTCGCTCTATGGTAGAGCCGGTCCTGCCCCTACACATAATATACTAGCTACGCAGCCTACTTCATTAGCTGGCTAGCAATTAAAAATTACGGAGCACACGATCCTTTGCGACCTAGCCAACTGGGAGCCAGCTCCTAGGTAGCTCTGCCACATGGAAAGTTTATCTAAAAATAGACGATATTAATGCGGATAATTGGAGATCATGGGTGGTTGACTGCATCTATCTATCATAAAGACCTCTTTGGTGATAAGATTTCATCCGCCGAAGAATGTCGACTCCGATTTGCAATCTGTAAAGTTCAATTAGCTTATGCTTTAGCGAAGATGACGCGCATACATATAATCATTGAGCAAACAAAAATATAAGGCAATTAAATAAAAGCTGTTAATTTGTATTCTGTTGTGCTCTGGTTTAAACACCATTCGCCTTAATGAAAAAGATCACCTCACAGATAGTGGCTATACAGATTTTACACCTTGATAAAATCTGAGCTAATTTCCCAAAGTGAAGAATCACGTATCCTCGAGGTCAAAATTGAGAAGGCAAACTCCATTTCGCTATCAACCTTCGATCATAGCAGATATAACGGCTTCTATTAGAATGAATGATACAGGGTGTGAACCAGATGCAGATATAATGAACCTGGTACCTCCTAATATAACCGAGAGGAACACTTCTTTTTTATTTGGAGACACAAAGGAATCACTTGCTAAGCATGAAATCCAAGTTCAACGTTTGGGGGCTGAAAAATGACAAAATATTTTGTTATTTTGAAGAACAAAAATATCTAGAAACCAACCATGTATTCACCTCCATAAAAGTCAATAGTAGCCTCGCAACGGCTACACCTGCATGGCAACCCGTTCAACTCTTGACAAAAAGTAGTCTAATGCTTAGGTGTTATAATTACTCATGATGGCCTACTTCCGCAGGGGAGACAGAGTTATAGATGTTTATAAAGATACATCCTTAAACGTGAAACCCATATTAGTAAGCGCTTTCTGGCAGCTGGTTCCATGTTTCGTAAAACTTCAGATATAGTTCTTCAATACCTGTTGCGAGAAGAGAGCAAAAATTTAAAAAACATAGATGTAACATTTTTAAACCGCATAACATCAATTTTTGTAATTCTACAACTTACCTTTTCTCTGAACTTTTACAGACAGATTTATTGAAAGAACAAGGAGGATTTAGCCATCACTACCGCCTACTACCAATATGCATTAAAGGGTAGACCAAGGTGGAAGAAGTTAAAAGATTGGGATCAGAACGAGTTTCACGAAGGCCAGCTAACTTTTGCTCGATATCAGGGCCAGGAAAATTAAAAACAGGGAAGTTTGACATGAGCAAATTCAGATTTCAAGGCGGGCTAAATTAAACATTATATTGAAGTGTGAAAAGCTCAATTATCCATATTATCTGGATATAAGTTACCTTTAACATGTCATCATCATCACAACTAATATACGTCCCCACCGAGGGGCTCGAGCCTACCCTATGTTAGGGTGATTAGTAGGCCTTAGTCAACAACGCTGGCCCAGTGTGAATTGGCGAGCACATAATTATACTCGTACGCTCATAAAATTAAAAAGATTTATAATAGTTTGGATACATGCAATTAATTGTCTTGCTCTATCACGAAGGATATGACATCAGAAATAAATAAAATGTTAAAATGTGAAGCAATTGAAGGTTGTCAAAACTATTCAGAATTTTTTTTTCGTAAGTAGTCACGGAGTGTAAGTAGTCCCGTGAAGATAGACCCATTTTGTTACAACGATACAATCTATCAAATGACTTGACTACTTTTTGTCCTCTCAACTACATCCCATGCAGTGCAGTCATAGTCAAGCTAGAAGCGGAATCTTTTCGAATCGTCATGGCGTCAATCGAATCCTAAAGACTTATTTCCTACTTCGGAACGGTGGAATGGGGCGCCCAGAGTAACAACTGCCAATAGCTGATAATCCCAAGTCAAATGATATTGCCCTATATATTTTTTTGCTTCATAATCATACACATATTATTACAAAAACATAGCAGTTCATAATTCATAAATCAGTAGTTGCCACTTTTGCTGACCCCGAAAGAAGTGAACGTCTTAGTTGTAATTTTTTTACACAAAATAAATAATTACTCATTTGATATCAATAGAAACAACATATACTAAGTGTCACGCTATGTGGCTGCATTTATCCTCCTGTGTTTAGGTAGACGCATTCACGAGTTGACTCTTTTTGTCATACATCTCAAGACATTCGTATCGAGTGATGATTATATTATTATTATACTATGTCCGAAATTTGATTCCAAGTCTGATTCATCAAAATTTAGGCAATCTGGTTGGATGCTTAATATTATTAGGTACGAAAGGCAAAATTTAGTATTTTGGGTGAATAAACATATATATACCAGTAAGCAAATCAAGACGTAGAAGCATAACAAATTTATTCGTATCTACCAGGGGGAAAGTTAAACCACCCTCGCGAAGCGTCATTGCATGTTAATTTCAATCTTTATTCAAAAAAGCGGGAATCATCGCTTCACCCGGCAGCTGTAGAGCTGCAGTTACCTTTCTCTGAAAACTGAATAAACAGCAACCTTGATCTAGATGATAAGGGAAAATTGTTGATCTACAATTTTTTTTCTCTCTGACATTATTTTGAAAGGACGTCGCCTCAATCTGCCTAATCGATGTACCGCGAGGTACATACACTAATCTTTATTGTTTAAAAGAAAATACGTCATTTTATCTGTAACAATTAATCTTTGATACTCAAAAACCTGTTAAACAATTCCAATTTGACAGGTATCAGTAAATGAAATGATGAGATTTTTATTGCTATTGTTAAGTGCTATATTAATACTGCAGATACTATGATTATGTTGAATGAGTACACGTCCAGGGATGCGCGCGAGTTTACGTAAACTAATTTGAATGAAAATGTTGATATGCACTTTATACGATGGAAACGGACGATACTATAATAGACCTGAGAGTTGTAAGAACTCTCAGATAAGGTACCAAAATCTTACTTTATTTTCTGGTTGAAATGGAACTCGAATCGGAAGCATCTTATGAGTGAATCTCTCGTATCAAGAATCTGTCCTTAACCGAATAATCCGTCGAAGACTAAAACATTGAAGAGTGTATCACACACAATACAATAATATGATGCTTCAATATTCATAAAAGATGCTCTTCGTCTTTTCTAGTTGGGCGGTCTTTGATGGGAATATGGAAAGCATTTATTATAGCCCCTGCAGTCCCAAAGTCCATCGTTAGATAGGTAGCGACATTGTTTGTTACTAAAGTCGTTTCTTACTAACTTGAAGTCCCTTTTGAATCGTCCATTCAAAGAGTTTGTGGCACTAACATTTGTGCACCATAGATCGTATTTTGACATTTTGTAGCGTTTTGTTACCTGCGTAGAGACAGATGAATTGCAAGTTACAATTTCTTTTTATTTTTTTACTTTGATGGTTGTAATCCCATTAAGTTATGTTTTTGATTTAAGTGCACGATACATCAGTACGTAAGCAAAAATAAACTAAAAATAAAATCTTTTACTACAAGTTTTGCAGAAGTCGAAGCTAAACGCAATTGAATACTCAATCAACTCAAATTCGTATCGAGTAATTAACACTTTTATTTATTTATTACCTAGTTTTATCTCAATAAAAAAGGAATTTTCGGAATTCTCGAATTTTCTCTACATTTTGGTACACATGTACACTTCAAAGTGTACATACTCGTACATGGGCAAAAATGAGTGGACTATTGGCAATCCTCAAGCTCCATTTAACTAAACTCAGTCATTTGTTCCGATTTAATTGTTATACATAAATCCTTGATTGTACATATAAGCAAATAAGCATATCTTGAATTAAATAGTAGTCATATTGTTCCTTAAAATAATTACTAAAATAATTTACTTTGTAAAGTCACTTTGTTTTTCATTGAAAAACGATTTGTACAATTTCACAGTACGTCTAGCCATCGCCGGCAGATTGTAAACACATCTCACAGTGGGTCGAGCGAAGGCTCGAACACCTAAATAGAACCGTTTTCCCCCCGAAGGGTAGAAAACGAATATTTAGGTTTCAGCCGTAGCTCGACCCACTAAATTTGCTGTTCTAGCCGGCGTGTGAGAAAAGTACTGAAGAGAAAAGCTAGTCGGCGATGGCACCCGCACTTACTTACATACCCTCATTGAAAATGTTAGGTGAATAATTGTATATAGGGTAGATGCACACTGCAAACAGGTAAAATTCAAAGCGTTAATCTCACAGTGGGTCGAGCTACGGCTGAAACCTAAATATTCGTTTTCTACCCTTCGGGGGGAAAACGGTTCTATTATGTTTTAAAAATATAATTTACATCTCTCGTGTTCGGTAAGTAGGTCCTTATTACCCCCAAATGGGGCTTGTAGGTGACCAATTAGCGCTCTAGGGTAATAATGTAGCTAGAAATGCCCTAGGGCTGTAAGTAATTTATTGCCAGTATGATGGTTAGATGTACGCGAACTTTTTGAAATAGTGAAGTTTTTTTTTATTACTTACCGCCCTAGGGCTTTCCAAGCTACATTATTACCCTAGAGCGCTAATTGGTCACCTACAAGTCCCATTTGGGGGTAATAAGGACCTACTTACCTCACAATCGAGATGTAAAGCAGAGTAGTTAGCTCGGGTGTAAGCACCAATTGCACACTCGAACAGCCCTTAGCTACTAATCTACTATTATCTCTTTAGGTTATTTTTATTAAAAATGCAATAATTAATAACACATTAAATAAAAACAATAATATCAGTCTAGTTAAATATTAAATAAAATTATAATTCTGAAAAAATATTTGTTTTAAAACAGTAACTAAATTGTAGTAACTCAACTCAGTACTACAACACGTATTTTAAGAGGATAAACAAAAACCACATGGTTATAAGTATCACTAGAAAGGGACAAGCAGAACCCTATCATATCTTAAATAATTATATATAAATTATGGTAATTAAACATACCTATAATAGCATATATTTGGAATTGCCATTTTAATAACGATAACCATATGAATTTGTTACTTACATTAAACACAACTAATATTCTATTTTGTTTAAGCTATTAAAATCAATTAGGATTATGAAATAGAAAATTAAAAATCCATATGGTTAATCAGTTGATGCAGATGTAAACAATCAACAATCAACCAATGTAACAATCGATTAGTTTGGTTCCTTTGCAATAAATCTTATTCTGACACAAATCAATAAATGATTTTATCTTATAAATTTTTGTTTTTATATATTTATATCATCTTAAAATTCCTCGAATCTATCACTCGCATGATTTAATTATCTTTATTTATGTATGGAGATTAACACTTATTTTTTCATTTATGCAGATTGGACCTCCGACACGTACCTCTGGTGTCCACTCAAGCCATGATAAAGTTCGCCGCCAATTCGAAACACAACTTGTACGTGCGTGACGTGAGGCTGGCCGAGCTGAGGAAGACCTGATCGCAGAGGTTCCCCCCACCCCCACTCACCGCCTGAGCTCGAACGGATGATCGTGGTGGAATTAGTGCGTTGTGTTTTAAATCGTGAAAAACTCGGTGAGCGAATCTAATTATATATTTGTGTAGAGTTACCCAGTTCTGGGTAACGGAGTTCACTCAGTAAATATAGCGATATTACTGGGATACTGATTGTATTTCTACTCTACACTGTTGTACTAATATCTCTAACGCAGTTCTCAATTCACATAACACTAAGCCATTCTGGTGCACTAGAGAATCCAGCCTTTTACTATTTAACCTTTTTCGACACTGCGTTTCACAGTCAGTGTTGTCTTAGAGAATGTTGAATGTATAAATGTTGATTGGAGTTACGTTAATGAGTTGTTGGAGACATCAGTGTTCGTTTGGTCATCTAAAGTGATGTTGGAATTCATGTGGTAATTGATCAGCTGCTACATACGAGTATCTTTGTGTTACGTTTAAAGTAATTTGAAAAACTTGATGGGTAAAGTCAAGATTGTGAAAGATTGTTGTGTAATTCAAATTCAAATTCAATATCTTTTATTCAAATTGGATTGTTACAATCTCTTTTGAACGTCAAAGCAGCTACGCCATTGGTTCACAAGTCTACGGCGGGAGACCTTGTACTGGAAAGAACCAGCAAGAAAACCAGCAAGGGCTATTTTTTTCTCCCTGTATTGTTACAGAGTCGTCAATTGGAAGCTGACCTCACAGCAGAAGTTTGAGCTCAACTTCCATTACAAGATTAGATGTGTCAGTTCTCTTCTTACTACTTATTACCAAAAATAATATTTGTTTAAACAAATGGTTATACATAACAAGACGATTCATTATCTGAAAAATTAACACCAGGCATTGGCATCATTCAAATAATCGTTGACTTTATAATATCCTTTACTCATAAGAGTCTTTTTTACATGCGCTTTAAACTTATGAAAAGGCAAGTCGGTAACACTTTGTGGAAGCTTATTATAAAAGGTTATACATTTCCCCATAAACGAGCCTCTAGTTTTTTGAAGCCTGAATGTTGGAACGGCAAGTTTATTTTTGTATCTTGTGTTTAGATGATGAATTTGGAAATTGGTTTCAAATGTATTATAATTCTTATAGACATAAATCAAATTTTCATAAATGTACTGTCCTGCTAAAGTCAATATATTAATTTCTCTAAATAAGTCCCTTAAAGAATCTCTTGCTCGTAAATTATAAATAGCGCGAACCGCTCTTTTTTGAAGTACAAAAATACTTTCAATACTAGCAGCCGATCCCCACAGTAGTATTCCATATGACATGACACTATGAAAATAACTAAAGTAAATCAATCTTGCCGTTTCAACATCAGTAAGTTGTCTTATTTTTTTAACTGCATATGCTGCAGAACTAAGTTTGTTAGCCAAGGACTCAATATGTGGATCCCACTGCAATCTAGAATCTAGTGTTATACCCAAAAATTTAGTAAAGTCGATGAATTCAACAATTTCATTATTCATTTCCACTATGGTATCCACTTTTCTTACATTTGGCAATGAGAATTTAATACATTTAGTTTTACGTGAATTTAAAGATAAATTATTTATAGTGAACCAATGCAATACTTTAGAGAGAGTACTATTTACAACGTCAGTATTGCCATTTCCTCTGTCAACCTTAAATATTAAAGAAGTATCATCTGCAAATAGTACTGTATCGCACAGATTCTTAGTGAAGTGTGGGAGGTCATTAATATAAATTAAGAAAAGCAAGGGTCCCAATATCGATCCTTGTGGCACGCCCATAACTATAGGTGCACCAACAGACTCAGTTTTGTTAATAACAACTTTCTGAACCCTATTGGATAAATAAGACTCAATAAGTCTCATTGCTTCTTCAGAGACACCATAATGTTTGAGTTTATTTAAAAGAGTTTGGTGACCAACGCAATCAAAAGCTTTTGATAGGTCACAAAATATACCAATTACATCTTGTTTACACTCCCAAGCAGCAAAAATGTGTTTCAGAAGTGCAACACCGGCATCAGTAGTGCAACGACCTTTGGTAAAACCAAATTGGTTCATATGTAAAATGTTGTTACTTGAGAAATGATCAGTTAACTGATTAGATACAAAGGAACAAAAAATATAGAGCAATTGGACAATTGGATTATTTGTGGTCTAGTTAAATTTTAATATCTAGAGAAATCTACTCTATACTGAACACATATTGGCGATTGATTGAAAATCTTACACTAATTATTTCGAAATGTGTACGTTCCATGTCTTAAAAATAAGGTTTTTTATTTACACAATGTATGATTCGGCCGTAGTCGAATCTGTTATCTAAATATCTGTATCTTTTCTGTAATACTACTAAGAAAGTTTTACAACACGATTAGCTTTTATATATTTGAAAAAACAAGTGTTGTCTCCTGCACTACACTTTTTTACTCGGTATGTAGCCTTTTCCAAAAGTGTATATTCACTAAATTGAAGTCCATGGGTATGGTTGGTTTGCATGTGCATTTTGAAATGTATACTTTAGTCTTTTTTATTCCTGACAAATTTTCGTTTTACCAAAAAGATTTCCTCTAATGTATTACTTGTGTAAATACCAATGCACTTGATTTCGCTAAGGGTTTTCATAATTTCATCTGTATACAATGATTTTGAGTTCGTTTCTTTCTAGTGCGCCTTGCTCTAGTTTTAGGCGAAGGTGGTGGTGTGGGAATGTAGACCTTATTGCTAGGGTTGTCACGTGCGATTGCGACGACAATAATCTATATTGTATATTAAACTATATTCTAAATGTATAGATATATATTCTAAATTTGATTATACTCCTTCATTGGAAGTTGTTGGTTCAAGAAATATGTTTTAGTATTTCTTGAAGTCATCATTATGTATAAAATTATATGTCACGTCTAATTAAAATTATATCGTGTTATTGCCTTTCCAGGCAAGCAAGACAGATTTTAAATGAATTAGAATTATATTTCTGTCAATCATATCAATAATTCAATATGAATGAGTTTGGAGATATTATGTAACGTTATTACAGATTTACAAAATGCGAAACAGAATCTTTAACTACGCCATTAAAGAAATTTTACTCTCAAGTAATGCTTCTTAGACGTAGCACATATCAAGGGTGCTGCATTTCCACGCCATCGTAAGACCTTTCACAGGCAGCTTTGGTTAATCATGGTGAAAATTTGTTTGATTTCCATATAATCCATTAACACGTCTGTCTGTGAAAGGCTCGTATCTACGTTGTAGATATGGATGCAAAGACTTTTAAGCTTATGTAGTTATATATTGTTGAAGTGATACGAATTTTTAAATGAAATTACACAAAATGATGTCGCCTCACTAGGAGTTTTTAGACATAAATTATAAATTATGTCTAACTTGTTGTATGTGTAATTACAATTGCCACTACAATACCAAATGGTCGTACGGTTTGAGCATTGATTATTTTGTAGAAATTGTATTTTCTGTTTCTGTTTTATGACAGAGTTAGTCATTTTATATTATAAAAATGTATATTATATATATTATTAGATGGATCTATTTGTCTTGCAATATCAAAAATCTGTGCCAATAATTGTGTTAGCACGTTTTATACTGCACACGATCGATGAAGGTATAGTGAAAGTTGTCTGGTATTAATTTTATTGCATGCTGTTGCATCGGTATTATATTTTATTGTTAGTTTTTGTCGTTTTTATTCCAAAAAGTGATTTTAGGTAGTAACCGAAATGTGTGTTCGAAAGGAGATAAGCTTTTATTAGAGCTCTTTTTAAAGTTCTGTTATTAGAGTTTTGCTAAATTATTCAACTTTACATTTTTGTAATAACCTAAAACATAAGAATTAAATAAATTATAATGTTGACTAAAAATAAATTTTGGAATAAAGGCGTTTATATGTTGAGAGCCACGAGAGGCTTTCATATTTATGATTGACTGAAAATTCTAAGTAAATTTATAAAATTATACAAAATTTGCATTGTTCATTTGCACGTTTATTATTCACCGACGCAATAATTTCGTACGCTGTATATTTGAATTGCTTTGTAAATCAGAAATTGTATTAAATAATCATTCCCTTCACATTAAACAAATATCGGATAAGATTTTTGTTTTATCGTACAGCATAAATTCTTGTATTTTTACGAAAATTTAAGAATATGTTTTTTAAAACATCTTTCTGTGATCAATTGAACATACAGCGCGTATTTGTCTCGTCGAAATTGTTATCGTATTTTTTTATTTCATTCATTAACCATTGAATTAATTTTGTAAATAGTGTTTTTATTTATTGCACTCTCCCAAAAACGCCGCTCTGTTCATGACAATCCGACAGTAGGTTGTATTATTGTTCTTAGTTCTAGTCGCTTTTAGTTGTAGCCCTGTTAGGTATTCATTGTTACTTAGACGTTGGTTTTTTTTTGTATGATAATTCGTGTATGTCAGTTAAATGCCGTACAACTATTTTACTGCTAGTTTGCACTGCTCTGTACTACTTATATTGTTCCTTAGTATGATAAATATGTATTATATTATTAGAAACCTCGCTTTCCATATATTACATATTATTTTAATTTGCTGTGTAAAATCTATTGGTGTGTACAAAAACAAATATTGCACTAATGATAGAGGCAACGTTTTTTGTTAACTATTTTGTTAATATATTTTGAGTCGACAACGCCAATTTTTGTTATCACCAACTGTAAATTGTGTATATACATATATAATATACCGACGCACAGAACAATTTATTGCAGGTGCCTAGTAAATATTGACTTTTTTTTGTAATATACATATTTAGCATAGTTACTATACAACAGATTTTAGAAAAGCAATAACAAAGTTTTTGATCTCGTTTATGTGGATAAAGTATTCGTTATAATAAACTCTCTTGGAGTTTCATAGACAATGGGAGGTCTCAGTGCAACTTGTGCTGTTAAACTCAACGAGGTGGTAGGGCTCACTTCGGCTTCAATATTCTATCTGTGGATTTGTTTACTAGCGATAGGTGTTTTTGACATTAGCTCCATACAAAATATGTCAAAATCTATATCCAGTAAAAAAAAACAAGAGATAGGATATCGAAACCGGTCGTTAATTACCCACCGTCCATCGAGTAGTTAAAAAAGTAAAATTATTCGGACTAGGTACTCACCGCGGCGCGAATGCGGTTAACAAAATAACGTGTTCTTAGGGATATTCCCAAGATATATTCACGCCGCTAGAACACCTCCGCCGCGGAATTTATAACGCGAAACCGCTTGGCGAATTTTAACCGCAACAAATGGTGGACCAAGCAGATCGAAGAAAAGATTATTAAAACTATGCGTTTGGAACAGACAGTTTTACTTTTATTTCGCTTGTCATTAAAAAACACAGATCATGTCAAGACTAGTGCGGTTCCGCTTTTACGGTTTCGCGGCGGAGGTTTGCTGAAACGTCAATAGGTGCGTTCCAGATAAGCATCACCACTTTTGGTGCTAACAACTGATGCTAACCGCGTTTAGCGTTTCTTTTATGAAATGGCAACATTTTTAACCACGCTACTTGTTACAGTACTTGTTTCTTTAACGCTACTTGTTTGTGAAAATGAAACGGTAGGAACTAGGAACTGGTTATTCGTGCTGAATTTTGACACACCTACTTTGTCCAGTAGCTTAAAATCACAAATAGTGCAAATCGAGAATCGGTTAAAACTATGTACTTAAATTTATTTCTTATGTATTTTTTAAATTATCTGAAAAACTTTTTTGAGTCATGAACAAAGTGTTTCAATTTGAAAGCTAATGATAAGTGGTACTAGCGGACCCTATTAATAGCATGGGTAATTACGCTAACTTTTCGTGACAAAAATGTTTAAGTGCAGCACACGAAACGTGGTGATGCTAAAAATTTGCAAATCGTGCTTATCCGGAACGCGCCTAATGTAAACTTTGCTTCTATTGTCTTTATCCAGCCTTGCATGATACCTCCTTTTACACATATGAAACCGTCAGTAGTAAATTTCTCGTAATGTTCTTCACCTGGCACAGAGCACTGACCCGCGAAAACCTAGGCCCATAATATAATCCTTGTACATAGTATTATAATTATTATAAATAAGCTGTAGGACAAAATAAAGACTAGATTTTAAGCAAACCGACCCTGGCCACGTTATGGAAGGTCGGAGGGCCGCCTATAGTATTAGTAGTGCGATGGAATTGCGCTGTGCGTACGCGCATATAATAAGGTTTGTAAGTGACCGCGTCGTTAAATCTGTAAATCGAGTTCAAAAGTTATATCATCTAGTGACGAACATAAAATTAAGCGTCTGTATATCCGAGTTCTAGTCGTGTCTACATGTTATATCTGTTGAGTAATTTTTAATTGCGGTTAAAATGAATAGTTTTGTAATTACTCCAGTTCTTCGCGTGATAGTCGCATTCATTGCCCCTTTAGTATGTCCTTGGAATTATTATTTGATAATTTACTTGTACAGAACGATCAACTAACCTGCGAATTGAAGGGGACGCTGGCGTTTTATTGAATCAAGTGAACTTCTTTTTTTCTTTAAATAATTCTTAGTAGAATAAATTGTAGGTAACGTTTTTGGCTTTTGGCAAGATTGAATGAATGCGGAAATCATGGTAAAAAATGGTAAAGCTCATTCGAATGATATTTCACCATAGCAGCTGTGTAATTCCAATTTTTGTTACTTCACAGATACGTAGGTCGATCCGTTACATTTCAATGTTACCATAGTAAAAATCGTTTTGAATCCTATTATAGTCCATCCGCGAAACCCCACAACAGTTTGTAAACAACTAAAAAAATGTATTAACTTATTTCACTATGATTTTAAAGCCTTTTGGACTGTATAAGGTGTGATATTAGATATGGGTAACACGTACGCACAGAGCAATAGGTAATTTTACAGTTGCGTTTAAAATAATAATTTCAATGTATATTTAAATTAATTTCAGGAAGAATAGATCCTTCCTTAGTTTCTCGAACGCGACTGTACAAATACAATAAGTTTTTTACCGAGGTACATTTTTTATTCGCTCCGCAGTTTTGTTGAGCTAGTGTTAAGAATCGTGTGCCTCAGTGTATAGACTTAATGTCGTGAATGAACGATTGTTAATGCGTTAATTACTCGCGGAATTATCGATAATCAAATTGAAAATGAATGAGTATATAATGAATATATTGTAACAGTTTACAATAAGTTTACATAGATATTATAGATTTTTTAAGGTGTCCACGCGAGTTAGTTGTCGATTGCGAAGACTCGTCGCGGTGCCGTTGGCAGTATGGTGATATTAAGCCAATGGCTAGGTATATATTGTAGGGATATTAATGTGAATTTGACGCGTTTACAAGACGTAATATTGTATTGGTTACCATAAGTTCTAATAGTATTTGAAATAAATATTTACATTGAAATGTCGTTTTATTCTTACCGACCGTTGTTTGTAACACCATAGCGGAGCACATAGGGATGTGCGGAGACGAGTGACAAGCGGAGGTGAGGGAGGAGACCGGCCGCAATAAAATTTTCATCCATTTTACATTAAAACACAGAAGATATAATAGTACTCTTTACAGAACGGTCACTCACTCAGTGCGGGGGCACTAATTTCAAATACCTCACTCCACCCCGCACGTCGTTGTATACATCACCGACACATAAACAAGGGCGCGCGCGATCGCTCGGGCATGCAGACACCACGTTCGTCGAGTAGACGCGAGCGCCGCCCTATAACAGATAAGGCTATGCGGGTAAAAGAGAAAGCAGTCACTGCACTTCTCGCGTCATTTCGAATGATAACAACGCACTCAGCCCTATTAGATTACACGCACACATTTGTGCGTGTACAAACTTCATTTGCTAAGTAGTAATAGTGCGAACGTTGTATGGAGTATCCAGGATGTGATTAAAATACGAATAAGTGCATATTCAACAAACTATAACGCTAGAGTAGGTACTGGTGCATGGCAGGCGGGTAGCGGGAAAAGGACCGCGGGCGTCGCGCCGCACATCTTCGCGCGACGCCACTGTCACCTTGTAGCGAGTACGAGCAATATGGACGTTAACATAAAAGTTCCGCTATATATCAGTTCTTACTACAGGACCGGAATAAGGGATTTAATAAAATAGATAATTCGAAAATGAGATAAGCTAGATGTAAAATTTTGTGTCATTTATAATGCATTTTCCATCGCATTTTTTTCTTTTAATGTATAATTTTCTTGGGTGTGTCGTTAACTACCAAAAATTCTTTTAAATCTGATGGTTCACGGATTTTATTTCGATCCTGTAACGAAATATTAGATTAATTAATAATACAAGCAAAATTAAAATGAAAATCTTATTATCATAACAAATATATCTGTTAGTGATCCGCAATATTTGGATAAGCACCTTCTCGCAGTATTATATTCCTTTTTAGTTTTAACAATATCCTGCTCATGAAAGTGAACTGAGAATAATTTAGTATATTTTATTGGTTTCCAACCGTTGCTATTAAGACGAGGTTTCCCAGAAAATCTACTCGTGCACAGCGACTGCTTTATTGCAAAGTAATAAAGTTGATAATTGCATAGCTTCTAATATCGCTTACGAGCGGTGAATGTTTAGATGATATGTTCAAAAATGTCACATACTCGTAATAATTTCAGAACTGTATGTTTAATATTTGTGGCGACACTCAATCGAAATTGTTCGAAAACGGGAAGTAGCGAGCGCCTAAATTTATTTTTTCCATTATAAAACACTAAAGTTTTTTGTGAAGTCTTCATGTAAATAAAAAAATATGTTAAAATATACATTCGTAAAATAAATATAATTTTATTTGAAGGTGCTGTGACAATATAATCTAAAAATGAAAATCGTTAAAATCTGCCTTTTTCACGTGTTTTGTTTTCGCCCTTAATACATCCTACGTTTCGTAATGGTATTTTTACTCGCCACTAGAGGGCCTTTTGTGCTAAATCGGTTCTTTGACAGCAGCGTCCATTTAGCTTAGCGTCGAACATTCTAGAAGCAATACGTCAAGTAATAAATTAATAATGCTTGTTTATTTCGTTCTGTAAAGATATGTTTTTTTCGTTCACTTTATTTCTATCGCCTGTGTAACTTTTGCACGATATAATACAACATTTGATTTTGTATTCATGTAGTCTAAAACTAAATTAAAGGAAGAGCATAACACGTACCTACTAATCCGACAGATAAAAAAGATCAACTGATGTCAGCGCCTCTGGCGTTAAGTAGCTCAAATTAGAAATGCGTGACGTCAGGAGTCTGTTGATAGGAGCTGGACCTCATTGCCTAGAACATCTCCTCTTTGTTTTTGCTTTGTGGTCCGGGCCTAATCGATACTAAGGCCGTTTTATATTATAATATATAATTAGGAGGGGATTTCATCAATCGTGCGAGTAGGAAGAAGGTAGGGAGTTTTGTTTGCAGTGATTAACTACATCAAGATATTCTTTATTCAAATATGACTTGGTAGAACGTTTTTTTGAATCGTCAACATTTTTCCCCTACTTTATAACAACAGAGTGAGTGAGATGAGCGCACTTATGTGATTGCACTCTATAGTCTGCGGTCTTAGGCCTCGTTTACGGAGACGCGGGGCGTCGCGCGTCGCGTGTGGCGTGGCGTCTCACGGGCGCGTCTGACGTTTTTTCTATTTACGGTGGGGCGGCGCGTGAAGCGGCACTCATAATCGCACGCGTAAACACAAACATATGGCAATATACGATGTTGTTCATAGAGATGCGAGACGGGAACACCGACGGATGCGCCGGTGCCATCCGCGGGCTCAGCCGTAAAAAACGCCCCATTTTAAGCAAAGGCGTGTAAAATCGCTTCTCCGTAAACGCATTCATATAACGCCATATGTTTGAATTCTGTGCGGGCCGCGCCGCGGGCCGCGCCGCGCAACGCCCCGCGTCTCCGTAAACGAGGCCTTATTGGTAAACAACAGCACACGTCAGGCTATACAAAACTTAATTGATTTTGAACCATAAAGTGTTTACGTTAACGTCAAAGTTGATTGAAAAAAAAATATTTTGTGATAGCCATGGGTGAAGCTTGATGTGCTGTTTACTGTACATACTGAAGAATTATTTTTTATTCCAGAGTACCGCTTGATCAGATACTGTAGTATTCGTATTAAATTACCTACACATTTATCTGTGACATAGACGGAGGGCTTTACCACAACTGCGTTCCATCTATGCATAGATTAAAGATTTGCAGCATTTTTAACATTTTTAGCATCATCGCGTTTCGCTAGCAGGGCTAGCATCGTTTGTAAAAGTAGTGCGTTTCATAAAAAAAAATATTTTGTTTTTTGGGTTAGGTTCTCTTTATGAAAACTAGAGCGGTTAAAATGTTAACATTACTTCAAAGAAACGCAAAACACGGTTAACATTATTTTTATGTTAAATGGTGATGCTTAAATAGAAAACCAGGCACGATTATAGCACGCTTATAGAATAATATATAACTAAATTACTTATATTGTGCCTCGAAGAGCCAGTTTTTTGATGGTCATCTCATCTTCCATTCCACGGTCAATTTTTATAAATACAACAAATTGTGAATATTACCTGTAAAACTGTTTGAATTTTACATAAAACTTTTAAGTCATTTGACAGTTAAAATAAATCCATGGTTAGAAATACCCTCAGAACAATCACTACAGCATGCTTTAGTTATTCTTCTGAGGAAATACCACTATGCATCAAAATGTAGTCCCATCGGCGCCTCTAGCGGACGCGGTAAAAACTAATCTTGCTTTGCTTTCTTTCTCCTCCTTCCTCACCTAAATCAGAGATGGCGCGACATGACTTAAATATTACTTTTTGGAAGTTTTTGAGTTACGTAATACGTCAGTGCTTCCGACGAAGGTAAGGTCACAGATAATATAGGTACTTCCTTGGTAACTTAATTATCTGTAAGACAGTAAAAATATAATTTAATCCTTGGTTTACAGTACCTATTTAAGATCATTAAACTGTAAATCTTATTCGTTAGGAATGTTAGGTGGGTAGGTAAAAATTTGGACGATTCAGAAGAGCTTCCTATCAAGTTGTATTTGAATAAAGAATATTTCGATTTTGATTTTCAATGTTTAATGGTTTAATACTTCCCAAAGTTGCACTAAGGTAAGGTAAATGGTAGTAATAGGGTTGCCATATTTTTTAAGAGAAATAAAGTATTTTTATTCAAGTAGAACAAAAAGTGCCTTTACAGCGTGAAAAAAGAGTTCTTATTCGAAAACCGATTTTTTCTTTCTGTTTATTATATGAATGAGCTTCTATTAGAGCAAAAAAATTTTTTTAGTCATCTAGCCAATTATGTAAGTCTCCGAAGCAACACCGTCCCAACTGCGCGCGAGCGGACGACACGACTGAAGCTCCTTTGATGCGGTATCCATGCCCTAGTCGCGCGCCCAAGTAACAATTTAAGTTATAGAAAGGTCACAAATAGGTTATATAACCTTTTTATGAGTTTCCTCAAAGAAATACGATGGGCCCTAATATGTTCATAATAAACTCTGCATAAACTCTTAATAACCAAAAAGGCCCTCCATAACAACCTAGTGCAGACCTTATTTTTACTCTTTACTGACTTGACAAATTACCTAAAGGCATGCTTGATATCCTAGATGTAACTGTAAATTGACCATTTTATAAGCTGGTTAAATTCAGTATTACCTAATTATAACCATTATGAAGTCTCAGCTTAGTCATGGACTAGTCATAATCAGTTTTTATCGCAGCAGTCATTTTCCAGAATTAGGTTATTGTCAAGTACCAGCAAAAGCTTATTAGTAAGTTTTCAAAATATTTTATAAGAGACTGGTTATATATTAGTTAAAACTTATTTCATATCAGACAAATGGCTTCCATTTGTATTACTATTTTTTTATTATGACTTGGGTATTCATATACGAAGCAAAATGTCTGTAAAATTCACACGTACTTATAAATTCTATTGCGAATACCAGTTTCCTGATAAATTATGGGATAATATGCTTATAAAATACACGCGCCCTAATTATCAGGCATATTTAAAATATTTAATGGTCATACGTAGTGTAAAAAAAATACATTAAATACATTTTTAATTATTTATAAACGTCAAAATGTCTTTTAAATTTATTATCACTAAGAAATAAAATAAATAAATTGATATTTTCGAAAATTCTTGCCACAATAAACCTCTTAAAAATGGCTGCCTTCAATGAAAGGCTTACTAGCTTTACAAATAACTCTTAAATAGCCTGAATTACTATTAACGCACGAAATTTACTTAAAAATAACCTCTAGGTAATTTAAATAACCTTATCACAAACTGTTAGTTATTTTTGCAACCCTTAACGCATTAAATTTTCTCGTAAGATTTGATGGTACTTCTATATCACCCCAGACGGACTAAGTAGTAATTTCAGATGCCAAAAGAGCTTAGATTACATTTTATTAAAAAACAACATTTCGCGTGGTGTACCTACAGAGTGTTTACAAAACCAAAGGATATGTTTATTATTATTCTTCTATTATTTTTCAGATTCTATTTGCACCTACTGCTAGTTAAATAGGCACCTACCTAGTTAAGTTTTATATTCAATTTGCAATGCAATTAATATAATAATATCTATTTATTTAATTATTTACATTATAGATATTAATTGCGGTCCCCCGACATGACGATGCTAAAATCAAAACATTACTAGATCATCATCATCATCTCAGCCGCACGACGCCCACTGCTGGGCATAGGCCTCCCCCGTGGATCTCCACAACGATCGGTCCTGTGCTGCCCGCATCTAGCGGCTTCCCGCGACCTTCGCCAGATCGTCGGTCCACCTGGTCGGGGGCCTACCCACTGAGTGTCGCCCGGATCATGGTCGCCACTCAAGAACCGTTCGGCCCCAACGGCCATCGGTTCTTCTAGCTATGTGTCTCACCCACTGCCACTTCAGCTGAGCAATTCTTCGAGCAATGTCGGTTACTTTAGTTCTCCTGCGGATCTCCTCATTTCGGATCCGATCACGCAGGGAGACCCCAAGCATTGCTCTCCCTATTGCCCGCTGAGCGACCTTGAGCCTTCGGACGAGACCCATAGTGAATGGCTACGTTTCGCTTCCGTAGGTCATCACTGGCAACACACACTGGTCAAAGACTTTGGTCTTGAGACACTGAGGTAATTTGGACGCGAAGATTTTTCGTAACTTCCCGAAAGCTGCCCATCCGAGCTGGATTCGACGAGAGATCTCTTTCTCGAAGTTGGACTTACCTAGCTGGACTATCTGTCCTAGGTATACATAGCTGACTACAACTTCAAGTGTAGTGTTCCCAATATTAACTGGAGTGGGTACAACATGGGCATTCGACATGATTTTTGTCTTATCCATGTTCATTTTAAGACCCACTCTTTGGGAAGCACTACTGAGATCTCCGAGCATGGTGTTCAGGTCTTCCAAGGTCTCAGCCATTAGAACCACATCATCGGCAAAACGGAGGTGTGTTAGGTACTCGCCATTAATGTTAATGCCGTACCGTTTCCAATCCAGAAGCCTGAAAATATCCTCCAATGCAGCGGTAAAGAGTTTTGGAGAGATAACGTCTCCCTGTCTTACACCTCGCTGCAATTGGATGGGATTAGAGCTCTGGTTCTGGAGTCGAACCGACTCCAGAACCTAGTGGCATTTCCGTATAGGTACCTTAGCACCTCTATGTACCTGTAGTCTACTTGGCACCTTTGGAGAGACTGCAGCACCGCCCATGTCGTCTGTAGTCCACTTGGCACCTTTGGAGAGACTGCAGCCCCGCCCATGTCTCGATCGAATCGAAGGCTTTCTCATAGTCCACAAACGCCAAGCAAAGTGGCAGATTAAACTCCTCGGTCTTCTGTATAACCTGCCGCAGCGTATGGATGTGGTCCTTTTCGGAAACCGGCTTGTTCGGGAGGTTGGAAGTCGTCAAACCGGCGAGCAAGACGATTCGTAATGACTCTCGAAAACAACTTGTAAACATGACTCAGGAGTGAGATCGACCTATAGTTCTTCAAGAGTGTTTTATCACCCTTTTTGAAGAACAGGATGACCTCACTCTCACTTCATGCTTTAGGCGTTCTGCCCTCGAGAATAACAGAATTAAAGAGCCTCTGGAGGACTTTAAGTATCGGCTTACCGCCCGCTCTCGGAAGCTCTGTAGTGATTCCATCATCACCCGCCGCCTTATTGTTTTTTAGTTGTTTGAGAGCCATACTAATCTCGTACAGGCTGACGTCCGGGATATCTTCAGTATAGTGTCGGGTAAGCTTGGCTCTGGGGTCTCTAGCCTCGCTTTCAACAGGTGCTTGCGTGGAGTATAACTGTCCATAGAAACTCTCAATATCCCTTAGGATCTCAGGCTTCGACAAAATGAGGCTACCGTCGTCAATCTTCAGCTGCGTCAGTTGACTTTGCCCAATGGACAGATATCGCGCAAATACTTTGAAGCCTTTATTTCGCTCGATAGCCTCTTCAATACGAACCGTATTGAATCGGCGAAGTTCGCATGCCAATGACTTTGATATCTGCCTATTAAGCTCCCGGTAACGACTAGCATCCGTTGAGCTCTGCAGCCTCATTTCGTGTCTCCGATCCCTAAGTTGGAGCGTTTTGTCAGAGAGTTTCTTTGTTCTGGGACGGCGGGTTTTAAAGAACTTAGACCCTACCGTACGGACAGTATCCACCACCATGTTGTTTAGATCGTCCACATTTAAGCTGTTCTCAAGGGCTTCGAAGCGGTTCTGGAGCTCGAGTTGAAACCTTTCGGGGTTTTGGATTTGCGCAGGTATTGGTCGGAGCGTAGACTTTATCAGTCGAGATCTTTCCAGCTTAATGTTGATATTCAATGTGCCTCGTACCAGTCTATGATCACTCCCCGTTTTGACAGCATTGATCACGGAGATATCATTAAATATGTGCCTTTTCGTCGACATGATAAAATCTATCTCTTTTTTGACATTACTGTCCGGACTCATCCAGGTCCATTTCGGACTTCCTGAAGAAGGAGTTCATCATATAGAGGTTCTCCTTCTCCATGATGTCCGCTAGCATCTGGCCTCTGGATTTCCGGTGCCCAAATCCAAATTGCCCCATTCTTAACTCATCGTTCGATATCTTTTCGATATTCTGAGTATCAGATATGCTACCCTGGTCGACACGCTCACGATGGTTATTACGTTGTTGACGAGGGACTTGTGGACGATGAACCCGACACCACCTTGGGACTGTTGATCGCCCTCCCGGTAGTACAGCAAGTTGCGGGAATTGAGGATTATCGAGTCCTCCTCCTCTATTCGGACTTCAGATAAACCAATGATATCCCAGCGTAGCTTACTGATAGCTTCTTCCAACTCCGTTAACTTTGCGTCCGACCCCAGTGTACGCGTGTTGTAGGTTGCCAGGTCGAGTCGTCGTAGATGGTAGCCGGATCTTACCCGGGGATTCTTCGCACCCCCTGTCCTACTAGATATATCTAAGTTGATGGGCCAACCAACGCATTTTATTTTTTACTTTTTGGAGGTTTTTTTTTGTCGGGGTTTATTTAAATTTTTAGTTAAATTTTTATTTCAAACTTTTTAAACCCTAAGCCTGAACACCCTAACTTAAAAATGTAATTCACCATTTTGTGGTGGCGGCCATCTTGGATTTGAGATTGTCATCATAGTGTATAGTATTCTTCTAGTCGAGCCCTTTCATTTGATACCCATATTGAGGGAGTTGTAAAAAAATTTGTAGTTCGCCATTCTGTGGTGGCGGCCATCTTGGATTTTAAATTTATCATAGTGTGTAGTATTTTACTAGTCAAGCCCTTTCATTTGATACCCATATTTATTTATTTATTTATTTAAACTTTCGTAGAGCAAAAATAAAGTGTACAGGGGCGGACTTAATGCCAAGCATTCTCTACCAGTCAACCCGTAAAATGTGAGAAAATCTTTGTTGACGGTGTTCGAATTGGAAAAAAATAAGAACTAAACAAACCTTGACACAACTAAGTAACAACATACTAAATAAAGATAAATACTAAGTACACAAATATATAAATATTATACACGGTTATTTTTTTATCACCCTGGAAAATTTTAGGGACGCTTCAGGACACATCCAATATTATATAAAAAAAATAAAAAAATAATAATAAAAAAATAATAAAAAAAATAAAAAAATCTCTAAAAATGCTGCTCTCAACTAGTGCAGCATTTTTTGTATTTTTTAAAAAATTAATATAAAATTAAGGAGGGGGGTTATTTTTTTTATTTATATTTAAATCATTCTAATACCATGTCGTGAAGCGTCCCTTAAATTTTCCAGGGTGATAAAAAAATAACCGTGTATACATAAATATAGATATATAAATATATTATATTGAGGGAGTTGTGTACAAATATGTATTCTGCCATTTTGTGGCGGCGGCCATCTTGGACCGATGCTCATTAAACATAGCTAAGAACACTTCCGACTAATTTACCTTTCAAACAAAAAAAAATCAAAATCGGTTTATCGGTTCGGGAGTTATGATGCCACAGACAGACACACACAACACCACCATAAATAAAATAAAAAAAATAATCCATAAAAAAATACAGGACGTAACGTTGACACTCAAACAAATTAATATTAGGTAGGTCCCTCAAATATTATGAAGCTTCTCATTTTATATTTGACCTAACTCGAATGAATGTTTATAATATAAGTTACTGTTATGTTGATTTATCGTCACTCGCAGTCAGTCACTCGCTTAGTACAATAACCCAAATTAATCATTTATGTCTCTTAAAATTTTAATTTACAGTCACTCGTTTAATTACTCCCCTTTAGTTATCGACACAATCTATCCTCTCAGCCTTATGAATCGGTATGAGAACAGACTTTTTCAGTACATCAGGAAATTTTGCAAGTCTTAAGCAACTGTTAAATAGATTTCTTAAGGTCGGAGTAATTAAAGTAGGTATTAAAATGCTTTAAAACCTGGGCTGGGATACCATCATAGCCCGTGGATGGGCTTGCCTTGAGGCTTCTGATTGTACTTTCTATTTCTTCATTATTTGTATCGGCTAAAAAGAATGAACTATTTTGTGATACAATTGGTAAAAACTCATAAGGAAAGAATGGAACATAAATAACAGGACTTAGATATATTCGTATACGTACTTAACCAACGTAAAACTACCTATTTTGTGATGATTCGCTGTACTGTTTTTCGAATTTCTTTTATAATGTTCACTTTTCGCAATTTTTTGTTAAGACATCCTGTATATTTGTAAGTGGGCATTCCATATAACTTTGAAGTTACGGTAATGATTGAGTAGTTTCTTTATGTATTTAAAGGTTATAATAGTTAATAAAAGCTTATAAATTATGCTATAAAGCTATCTTTTACGCCTTAAAGTGATTTTCCTAACTATATGTAGCCACAAAATGCTATTAAGTTATTAAACAGTTTTTGAGATAGCTAATAAGGTATTAGTAAAGTAGGTTATGAAAGAGTCACATTTGAGATATAACAATGCGTTTCATGTCATATTTAGGCATTTGATTATCCTAAAAACAACCCAATTATAACCTTTTCGGAACTTAGAAGACTTAGGACTTATAGCTCTGGAAAACAATCTATGATTGCGTTATATTAACCTCTTGAAAAAGGCTTTTAGGTTAAAGCAAAAACCATATAGTTCTAAGACCAAGGAGCTCTAAAATTAACTGACATAGAACTTACAAGATACACAAATTCCTTATTATAACTTTTTTATGATAAAAAGGTATTTTTCATTACTCATACTCTGAAAGTGGGTCTGAAGTTGCCTGAGGAGCGGGTTGAAAGTAATACTTTTCAGCCCTAGGGAGAATCGCTTTCAACTGACAGCTGTCTTATTATAAAAAGAAACTAGTTCTATTTTCACATTATTTCTGTTGAAACAAGATGTTCCAACTTTCTATACAGCCACTCAATTAAAGCGTGGTGTAAAATTGAAAGACCATAAAGTTAAGATTTCTTTGATATAATATAGATTTGGCAAAATATTTATCATTTTTTCAATGGTGATAATGAAAACTAATGGCTGAATAACTGGCCGGCCACAGAAAAAAAAAATCAAATTAAGCGGGAAAGCGGCAATCCGATCTTCATTTGTTTTTTTCGAGATTTGTTTATACTTCCATATAGCAGAGATTTGTATTAACAAAATGAGTTCATCTGATTCAGATATGGATTTAACGCCTGATTTCATAAAAGAAGAGGCTAAAGCAGAAGTTGTTGATTTATTAAAATAAAATTCACTCATTTTGTTTTTAGCTAATTCATGTTTTTATTTTTACTTTCCTCGTATTCGTAATGAAAAGCACAGTGTTTACCTCGGGTTACACTTATTTAGTCCCTCGAGCTATAGGCGCCCTCGCTAAGCTCGGGCGCCAATCCCCGTCTCGGGACTAAATAAGTTACTTTCACCCCTAGGGTAACAATGTACTATTAAATAACTATCATAAAGGATAAATGCTACTTGGGCGGCACGTTCGAGCGCGGCAATGTTCGAGCTGCCGCGCGAGCCAATGTTCGCCGCGGCCGCTGGCCGCTTGCGACCAAGTGCGCGCGCTGATGGTACACACATCAATACGCTAGGCTTTACATGTTGACCTTGAGACTGCCCTTATGTCGCTTGTAATAGCGGCGGCTTTCGTAATGCAAATGTAAAGCTTGATGTGTTGCTGACTGTACATTGCATACATTTTTCTGGCCGCCAGTGTGCGCTTGTACTTAGCGAAACTGCGGTAAGCGATTTACTTGCTTCCGCGTGCGGTGTCTGTGTGGCATGGTCCATAGCAACGCGAACATTACAAAAACTACGCTCCGCTACCGACCGTCCCGCTTGGCGGCTCTGTGTGTGGAGCGCTTTAGGGCTCCGTTACACAGCGGCTACTCGTTCGGTCTGAAGATTAGTGATGTAGATCCAGAAGGTGCTTGGCGATCCTCGCCAGTGTCGAACAATCATGGTCTGACAAGCTGATCCAGCCATGAGATAGGATTTGCGAACCTATAGCGGTCTACAAAATCTTTCAAAATGCTTACATTGTGTTTTAAAACATAAACGTTAAAATTCAATTGATAGAATGACAGAAAAATCAAAATTTTAACGAGAGCGTTTGCAGATTTTGAAGTTCCTTGTACTTGAAAAGCTGACAAAAATATGGGTCATGTCTCAAGATCAGGATTCTAGGTGAATTCGTCTCCATCCTTCCTTCAGCCTTCTATCTTTAGTGGTGAAATGAAGAGCAAAAGGTTGCAGTAAAATATTTTATTTCTTAGATTTTGAGTTGATTCTCTCATATTTCCGTAATATATTTCGTAGCAACTACATATTTGTGTAGCAAATTCCGTAGCAACTGAACTGGGTGTACTAATAGCAGTGATAGAACTTTAATTTTGAATAAAAAACTAACATTTAAAGTCGGGGAAAAATGGCGTATTTATAGAAAAAATATTTCGCCATTTATTTTCTGAACAAAACATCATTTGAATATTCCCCTCTTGATGCCCTTCAGACGTGTCTATGATGGTTTAATTTCTCATGATTCGTGGCAACATACAAAGTTCTATCACCGCTATTGGTACCCCTCTTACACTTAAACAAGCTAAAACAATGTATTTGAAGAGCACTGAAGGTACGAGTATAGTCGAGTGAAAACACTTAGCATGCGACTCGTTTGCAGCTAAAGACCTTTCTTCGAAAAAAATACATTTAATTTCTATTTGACAATTCCCCGAGGCAATGTGGGAACAACGCTTTCTCATTCACTCACGCCCGTTTAAATCTTGCGTCCTGCTCTCACGGCTGAAGACGCTTCTGCGACGCTCCGCCTGCGTTTATTTTTCATTTCTTGGGGGCGAAGAAAATTATTTTCTCTGAGCTTTGAACCGGCCGCGAGGGAAAAATGAGAAATTTGGAAAATGAAATTGGATTTTATACTAATCTTGACGCCTCTCGTGAAGGTGCGTGTTGAAAAGGAGAAAGCACGCGCTGAATATTCGTTTATGCTAGCGGTAGGTGGTAAAGCGTTATAATAATTGAACTTTACGGCAATTCTAAATGAGAAATCTGCTTTGTTGCTTTTTGAGAAACTTAAGCCATTTATTTAGCCTTTAGAGAACCGTACATTTCTGTTAAATCGATCTTGAATTTTTGGATGAAGCATCCTGTGGTTTCGTTTGCCGATTTCACAGTCGGTTCCACAGAGAGTTGTTCAGTGTGATTGTTTGAACAGCCTCTTCAAATATTAATTCAACTTCTTGAAGCACCTATTTTCTACTAGTTTCTAAACTATTTCTAAAAAGAAGGAGTTCGATATATTATTTTCCACTGCATTACTCCATCACTTGTGGGAGTGATTTTGCTAAATTCTTTTTGTGATCGAATGAGTATACTCCTGAGATCTGGCGATGGAATTTTGAATGGAAAATTGAAGGAACCCTTAAATTACTGGGCTGTTCCCAGTAGTCTTACCGAGTAGTCTTACCAGCCCCCCAACCATGATCACTCAAAACAAAGCGGTGTCTCTGTTTCAACATTGTTTTAACCTTGCTATAAGCGATCATGGTAAGGCCCCAGTAGTACTACTGGGAATTTCCTTCCCAATAGACTTACTCATAGTAAGATCTCACTAGTGTTATATTTTGACCATTAGTAATATCGCACATAAAAAAAATAAAACATAGACCCCAGAATTGATAGACAGTGGCAATTATTTTTAAATCAAAAGTCAAATCAATGGGTAGGTATATCAAATGGTATAAGGTTGAATCAGAATAAGTGTGTGCATGTAAACTACACTCGTAAAATTAATGGAGTAATTACACATACTTAATTACAAAATTAATGACCTACCATTATGTGATTACGTGATAAAATTCCCAGTAGTACTACTGGTAAGACTACTGGGAACAACCCAGATTATTCAAGATCGCGGGCCTCCAGATTCTACTGTTTGACGTTGCGTTAAACAGTTAAAAGGCAATTCACATCAGGCAAGAAAGACCAATAAACCCACATCCAAATGCCAAGTATTGATTCAACCCTCCATTTGTTGTCAGGTCGTTACATAATTGAAGGTGTAAGGTAACCTTTGAGATTCGGCGGAGGCATCGATCGCGCCGAGGCACGCGAGCCAGTTACCGCGGCGATCCACCGGTGACGCCCGCCTGCCACCTGCCAAACGTACTGTCGTCAACACAAGTGTTTCTGCCCTGAATGTGTTTCATTAGAATATCTGCTCCAAGTACTCCTATAGGCTTTTATATAGTTTCATAAAATCATATACGTATTCAATGAAATATATATTGTCGTACCGTGAATGCTGTAATGCTTAAATGTAATGTGGGCGATATGAAAGAGAGACAAGAAATAGACTTTCCGAGTTTCTTGCCTGTTCTGATCGAGAAGGCTCTCCCAATTTCCGTACAAGTATAAAATCAACTTTTTTTCTAATTGCATTCCTTAATTATGTTTGGGATGTACTTTAAGGATTTAATAAGTTATTGTTAAATGTGAGACATTGTGGTCTTGGTGAGGCATTTTTGTTTGACGTTAATAAATGCCTGTAACTGCCTTACTCAGAGAAGTAATTTAAGTTTTAATTCTTCATTAAAGTTAGTCTATCTCTTTCTGTAGCATAATGATAATAGTATGTCTAAGACGACAAATCACTTAATGATGCATTAAAATTTATTGACGTCTCTGAGTTACGCGATTACGCCGCCAATTGTGGACCGATTTTCAAAATTCTTTTTGTATTCGATAGAGTATACTTCTGGAGTGGTTCCAAGGTCACCAAAGTCAGGGTCTGATGATGGGATCCCATAAAAATCTAGGAAAACCCTTAAATTTTTAGGTGTGTCCAACGTGTTTCAGGTTTTTTCGGAATTTATTCACGTATTTGCGTCTGGTAGTTATGAACCGAGCCGATGGTGGAAGGATCCATAACTTTGGTCTTGACCTGACCTTGGACTTGAATTTAATACCAAGTGAGCTGGTATTAAATTCAGGTCCAAGGTCAGGTCAGGAAGGTGAGGTGGTATTTAATTCACTAAATAGATAAAAATAAAAAATATTTTACAAAAAATAAAAACCGACTTCAAAAACACTGAAAAGTTAAAAATAATCTAAGAATATGTACAGACAACATCACACTTCTATATTGAAGTCGGTGCCAAATGTTAGGGCTTTCTATGAGATCATCGTTTGACACCGACTTCAATATAGAAGTGTGATGTTGTCTGTACATATTCTTAGATTATTTTTAACTTTTCAGTGTTTATGAAGTACTTAATTTTTGTAAAATATTTTTTGAGAATAAGTTTACCTGCTCTTTTTAACGAAGTGCAACGTGCAAGATGGCTAATGAACAGGCTGCGCGGGACTGTATCAGTATGAACGATGCTAAGCCGATGTGCATCTTGCCCTTAGCTAGGACAATCCGAGATCATCAGACAAGCCTAGAACCAAATCGATTTTCTTCCATTTTGTTCTATATGTAGAACTAATAATAGAACAAAATGAACGCTTTTTCTATTTCTATTTTTTGTTAGTCAAGATAAGTGGACTGGCACCTACCGACCATCGATAATAAGTGGCTACCGCCGCTTGTCACTAAAGTGACTAGCGCATTCGATTTAAACCGTCAACGCAAGAGTACGTACTACGGACCATGTAGAGGTAGGCTAAGATAAGTGTGATATATGAGTTCATAAATATCTTCTTTCTTATCTTTAAATATAAAAATGAAACACTGTTTTAGTCTCACAAAAACTCTGAAACGGCTCCACAGATTCTTACGAAATTTTCTATGTGTGTTTAATTAGTTCCAGGGAAGGTTTAAAACTACAATTTGACTCAGTAGGTGGCGCTTTAAACGGGCAGGACAAAATGTAAGGTACTTGTGAAATCTCAATTCCTCAAAGTGTTAGAATTTTTTTTTGTTGTTGTTTGCCGATTAGCGAGTTTCATACCTCCATATAAACTTAGGGAACTATAGGTTTATTTCAGCGTTAAGGTTTTCTCTTGTCATTTTATATTATGTGAAAGTGTTTGTTCCTCAATAAAAGAAAAAAAAAATGTTGTTCAGTGGACGTGTTTTACTGCAGCTCCTCAGTATTAATTACCTGAAGCTCTATTTAAGGATATTCTAACAAGCTGCTCATTAGATAGAATAAAACACTTGCATAGTTCGTTATCTAGTCGGTTTCTACGAGTATGTGAACAGTGAAAAGCGTCTTATGCAATCCAACGATTTTATAGTTGTAAACATATTAAGTTAATGTTGTAAGCCGTCCATTAGATAGGATTATAAGAAAATGTTAATGTAAAAATTACAATTATGTCGGCGACTGTACGTTGCGGGTGAATAGCGCTTGAGTGGCATACACGCGACGCGATGTCTGCGGTCCGCACGCACGGGCGCGGGCCTACCCGCAATACTTAGCGAAACTATAATTTGCATTTCGTTCGAACTCTGTTTGCAACAAATACTCAACACTTATATTATGGTTGTAGCAGGTAATATGGTGTCGATACTTAGATTGTGTGTCAAGTCACACAGAACATTCGCATGTATGTATTTACTTTTTTGAGCCTTTAGCCAAAAACATAGCTACCATACATTCCGTACAATGTGTGTTGTCTTTCTGTCTGAATTACACAACAGACAATTTCACCGGTATCTAAGCTAACATTACAATTTCAATAGCGGTCGCTGTACTGTCGCGACTAACAAGATCGGAATGGTAGCTTTAGAGTTGTTTATATGTTGAAAGCACTTCTATGCAGTTGGGATCCGGCTCGAAGGACTAAATGTGCAGATATTATTGAATGGTATTCCGAAAGTGGATGCAAATATGTATATTCTGAAAGAAGTAGAAATCGGTACAATGAGTGTGACTGATGGCAAATGAGCGACAATAGGATGATGACATTATGAGTAAAAACAAAAACATACACAAAACAACACAATGCTTACCAAAGAGTACGTAACAATATGTGTTCACAAAAAAACTGTAGATACAGTTTCTTTACCCTCCGTTCGCTTTATCAAATACTGGATGGTAAAACAAAGAGGTTAAAGTTATTTGCGAGTGCAGAGCGGGAGTGGCATGCACGCCACGCGGTCAAGACACACGCAACTGTAGCATAGAGACGGAAAATACAGTATGTGAATATATATAAAAGACTGGCTGACCGTATGCAACTTTGTTTGCATTATAACGAACATTTCCCGTAGGAAAACTTTTTCCGTCAGATTTTTCTAGTAGGAAAATTACCCAATGTCCTTTCCCTGGTCTCGAACTATCCCTATACCAACTTTCATCAAAATCGGTTCAGTAGTTTCGAAGCCTATTCAATACAAACAAACAAACAATCAAATCTTTCCTCTTTATAATATTAGTATAGATATAGATATGGCGACATTAAAAATTCGAAATTGTAATAGTACATTACTGCAGAGGCCGGGAAGTTAGGGATTGCCGGATGAGTAATTACAAACTTTGTGTCTTCTTTTTATTACAATAATGCCTACATTTCCGAGCATGTTTGAGAAAAAATATTTTTCTCAAATATGCTGCAGGAAAGCTTTAACCTGAACACTTTTAACCACTGGGCCCATCCTGTGGCTTTACTTGTGAAAGTGCTCCTGAATATTATGGGAGAAAATGAATCTGTTTGTAAATATGTGCCATAAGCTGCTTACATACTGAGCTTTATCAAATGCAGTTCAGCAGTTTTTTATACAAATGAGTTGGCAAACAAGTAGATAGTAGGTAAGTGATTTATGTGTGAAATTCAAAAATCGCAAATTTGAACTAACCTAGAAACTACGCAAAACCATATAATTATGGGTTAGTACCCGTGGTCCCTCTGGTAGAACACAAATGGTAATTTTCGAACGCTATCAATAATGTTGTGTTATGTGTAATAAGTTTCAACCGAATCGAAACTGAACCGTTGCGTTCGACCAATCAAAACGCCCCATTATCACGTCATCGAACGGTTGAATGGCAATTATAAGCGCTCCGATTGGTCGACCGCAACGGTTCAGTTTCGATTCGGCTGTAACTTATTAGTAGAATTGGGCCTCTGGCTTTACCCATTAAACTGCAACACAGCATCCCAAACACCGCTGCTTTGCGGTAAAAATAGGTAATAGATACGATCTTTTATATCTTACCGAGATAGACGCAGAATCTCTACTCTCACAATCATTCGTATAGTATAAACTCGTATTTGTAGAATTTATAATAAAATGTTAATTTTTAAAAACTTATTCAAGTTTTGCAACTGGTCTCCTAATCGGGAGGTCGATTCTCGATCCTGCCAGGTCTTAATGTGTTTTTTGAATTTCATATGTACCTACATTTATCAGAAGCTCCTACGGTGAAGGAAAACATCGTGAGGCAACCTGCATACATCTGCGAAGAAATTCAAAGGTGTAAAAAGTCGACCACTCCGCACTGGGCCAGCGTAGTTGACTAAGGCCTGAACATCCTAATTTAGGGTAGGCTCGAGCCCCTCGGTGGAGACGTATATGAACTGTGATGATGAAAGGAGTCATCGTTTTCACAGCGTGCATCGTCATCTCACTTTCAGAGTGGTTTTAACACTGGTCTAAGCGATCATGGCGAGTGAGCAGCTCTGATTTTATTGGAAGAGTCAGTTCATTAGTGATATGAAGTCCTATATTATGAAAACATACCCGTACACTGACTGATCTAGCCACCGTCAACGGGTGTCGGCAGCTCGGCGCCCGGAATTCCCCGAAGTTATTATGGACCAGTGAACCGGGTAACGAACCCCAGCCCCGTCGGTGCCCTCTGTAAATAATACATTACGCCCTTATCGCCGCCGCGCAGAAAGGGCTCGGAGACATTCTAGATAAAGACTTATGGGCATGTGGCTTGCAATAGTTCAGGATGAATTATTGGATAGGTCTCGCGACGTTAAAAGGTGGTGCGGTATTTTATATACGGAGTTAGAGGTGGCGTTAATGGTTGAAAAAAAAATTACCTAGTTGAAAGTTAATAGTTGAATAAAAATATCAGATAAATTTAATAGTTGAAAATATCAGTTAATATTTTTATTCAAATACAAAATATTGATATTTTTATTAGCACCGTGGCGGTCAATATTTTTATTAGTTCAGTCTGTGATTGGAATTGTTCATTACGATAATTTTATCAGTCGGTTACTTTTATCTATACTACTCGTAATTAATATTACTCTCGCATAAAAATCAATTTGAATTGAATGAATATTTTTATTCGATATGGTTGAAAATGTTTACGAATATGTGTTATTTATCAGTTTAACTTACCGGTTGATAAATATATTCAACAACACTATACGGAATTACCTTGTACATCGTTGGCGGGCTGTGAAAAGCTCGTAAGTCGCAAATTTAGTAAAAATACTCTTAGTTGATATTCGTGAGAAAACCTCGTAATACATGTCTACGTAAAACAAAACTCGGATTCGGTAAAAATGAACCTACAAAAAATTTCACTCTAAGGTTTTTTTCATCTCCTGTGGAGCAATGCACATGCGAGGTTTTCACAGCTCGCCGACGATATAAAGATACTCTATGATTTTTAGGGTTATTCAAATTCAAATTCAATATCCTTTATTCAATTGGGATTTTACAATCACTTTTGAACGTCAGAGAAGCTACGCCATTGGTTCACAAGTCTACGGCGGGAGACCTTGTACAGGAAAGAACCAGCAAGAAAACCAGCAAGGTCTATTTTTTTCTCCCGTTATTGTTACAGAGTCGTCAATTGGAAGCAGAACTCAAAGTAAAAGATTGAGTTCAACTTCCATTACAAGATTAGATGTGTCAGTGTACATTATACATTTAAATCTATAAATTAAGCCTACAATTAACACCAAGCATTGACATCATTCAGATAATCATTGACTTTTAATACTCATTAGAGTCTTTTTTACATGCGCTTTAAACTTATGAAAAGGTAAGTCAGTAACACTCTGTGGAACTTTGTTGTAAAATTATATATAACATATTTCCCCATAAATGAGCCTCTAGTTTTTTGGAGCCTGTACGTACTTGATCGAACGGAGTGATCATATAAGGGTTCCGTTTGTTTCTACTGTAAAAGAAACAAACGGAACCCTTATATGATCACTCCGTTGTCCGTCTGTCTGTCAAGATCTTATTCTCGAGAACGCGTCAAGATATCAAACTAAAATTTTTACACAAATACGTTCTCTTTCAGCTGTGAAATTTTTACCAAATACGTTCTCTTTCAGCTGTGAAAAATCATCAAGAGAGATCCGCAATCAAGAGATGTGACCGTTTATGTTGCATATTTTATATTTTATTGCAATGAAGACTCACTCTTTTTTCACTTTGTATGTTTTTTTTGTAGAAGAGTTTTGTATTTTTCAGGAGCAGCAAAAGCTAATTTTTACCTCGCAACCACCGCTTTCCACCCCCCTGCCCCGATATGCTACTCAACATACATCACATTCACAATAATTCGACAATGTGCACACGATAACAGATAGTCTACCTACCTATCGAAGTTGAGGCCGCCCTTGTGCCATACGTAATAGTGGCGATTTCCATAGCCTTAGCTTTAGTAGAGAATGTTGTTGATTCTATATCAATCACTCAGTTTTCCACAACGCGTACAACTCGGTTGTGTAGGATTCGGGAAGCTACGTAGCATATTATCTACCCCAGTATCTCTAGGTGCATGTTTGAAATTCGTGCGTGTTGCAAGCGATGACCTACGGAGATTATGGACGTTCAAAATAGGTCTCATTGAGAAGCTCGTGTCAATCGTCATCAATAGAGATCACCCAGAGGACTATTAAGAGGGCTATGGTCGTAAATGAGCCGGCAGGCCTATTATGGATCTTTCGTCGTATGACATGGTATGAATTTTGAGAAAAAGAAGTCATGAAATGCTAAATTTCGTATTACCGATCTCCAAATATATCATCACTTTGGCATAATTTCAATGTTGTCATCATGATATAATGAACGAATGATTAAAAATCTGACCGAGTCTTATTTCTGGGCTGCTTTTCATGATCGAATCCGAAATGATGATATCCGTGGAAGAGCTAATGTCACCGACGACGTAGCCCAAAGAATTGTGAACCTTAAGGCCTTAAGTGGCCTATAGCTTTGAGATGATAGGTCTGACAATGTTACTACGTAAGTCGGATTAATTTATTTAGATAAGTTTTAGATGACCTATGGCTTAAGTTTTTTTAGTATGGTAGGTACCTTTTTTATACAACTTAGTTGGCAAACAAACATACTGCCCACCGGATGGTAAGTCACCTATATAGTACATGTGGCTCTTGTGAGATTCGCACCAAATCAACAACTCCCACAAGAACACAGTGTACGTTGCCAACTTGTGACATAAGATGTAAAGTCACGGTACCCAGTAATTTCACTGCCATATCTTACTCTTCGAACCGGAACACAGCAATGCAAGCATTACTTTTGCTTTGCGGCAGAAATAGGTAAGACGTAGGTACCCAAGCAGGCGACCCTAGTACCATAGACAATCTTTATATCATCCTTGCTAGTACGTAGAGTCTTCTTCCGTTTTTAGATACCATTCGAACAAGATAAAAATTGTTTGATATGTGAGACATGGAGCGTCGGGAGGTCCGGGTTCGAGCCCTCCATGTACCACTGTTTTCGTTGTTCGAATTTGATATGTACATTTGTCTGACGCTCATACGGTGAATAGAGATTCATTCAAACCAACATAATTATTCCGCAGATACTCAGTCAGTTGAAAAATCAGCCCTTAAATCATATTTTAACTACCTACATGATTAATTAAAAGACAAAATGAGAAAAATTGTGTCGCACACGAAGTTACTCATAATATATTTCATATCACTGCCTAACTTGATAAATTATGGCTCCAAAATTAAACACGTCACCTTCAGGGAATACAGTCGCCTTAGGGAGACAACATCAGAATAGGGTTGGGACATTAAACGGACGGCTAGTCCAAACAAATTTATGTGAAGGCTTAAATAATTTCTTTTATTATTAACGCGCGTCTGTTATCATTTTTGATAAAATTCGCATTGAAAAAGCATTGAATATTTTTAAAGTCCGCAACTGAAGCAAGTCACAATTATCATACTTTTTGAGATATTTTAAATCATAAATTTTTAACGTTTAGGGCCTAAGTATATTAATACAGTTGAAACTGCAAGTCAATACGTAATTTCATAAAAAAAAGTGCAAAATCAAATCTCTCTTAAGATATGTCTACTTACGTTATTTCATTTATTCCATTATAAAAAAAAATATCTTTTTAAAACAATTGTTTACTTTAACAGTTGTTATGGCCCTTTAACATATACCTAAGACCATATAGATATTAGATAGATAATAATAATATAGATTGTGTGTTGAATTATTATATTTCTCTCTATGACGTCGGATCACCTCTTTCAAACAGAAAAAGAATTTCAAAATAGTCTACAATCGACGGAGTAATTGGTAATAAAAGTTCTTGGTAGATACAGACGAAAAGTAAACTGAACATTATTCTTTCTGAAGTCGGTTAAAATAATACATCAACTAATAATAAACGTCCCATTGTTACTTGAGTACTATTATTTATTCTGAGCCATTGTTGGGCATGGGTCTCTTCTGAAACGAAGGGAAATTGGGTTACTAGGATACGCGGGTCAGACAAGTTGATGTAGGATCTTGTTGGGTATGAGCTGATGATTTTGTGTCAGCCAGATTCCTGGACACCCCACGACTGGAATGACAGAACACCCCGGATAAGATTTCAGTGGGTATACTGCGACTAGCGGGGGGATTCCCAGATAAACACAAGAGACAGCCTCGTACTCTTGCGCAGATTATTATATTTATGACTAGCTTACGAAAAAGGCTTAATACCTGCCAAAACTCACCTCTAACTCTTAAAAGTTAAGGATTCTTCCATCATCAGCTCGGCTCTTGACTACCAGACGCAAATACCTGGATAGCTTCGGAAAAAGGGCAGCCTCTCATTCCGCATGGTGCAGGTACTGACCGGACATGGTTGTTTCGGTCACTATCTGCACCGAGTTGCACGTCGGGAGGAAACGCCGCAGTGTCACCACAGCGACGCTCCCGACGACACTGCCGAGCACACCCTGTTGGTGTGCCCGGCTTGGCGACGCCAGCGCAGCGAATTAAACACTGCCCTAGGAAGCGAAGACCTTTCGCTGCCGAGCATGGTCGTGGCCATGCTCCGCGGCGAAGCGGAATGGGGGGCTGTCGCCTCCTTCTGCGAAGATGTCGTCTCGCAGAAGGAGGCTGCGGAGAGGGAGCGGGAGGTAGATCCTCAGGCCGCTCCCATCCGCCGCAGACGGATAGGCAGGAGAAGGCGGGCATTCGCTCAAGCAATGCCTGTCCGATGACCCTGCCGTGTGGCCTGCGTGCACGGTTGGCCCCGTGCACGTCGCCGTAAGGCCCTCCGTCTGGGGATTGCCCTGGTGTTCTCGGGCAATCCCCCCTTGGCGAGAGCCCGACCGGGTGTCGGGCTTGCCCGGGCGCGTGGGTAGTGGAGTCGCAGTGTGGACCTTACCTAGCGCGTCCATTAGGGCAGGTAGAACACCGAGGGGTTTTAGTGGGTAGGCCTGGCACTCTGCCGGGTGAGCCCCACACACGCTCGCCATCTAGCCAACGGTGGGTACGGTGCGGTTGCGCATTTCTCCGCGAAAAAAAAGAAAAAAAAAATGGTTCTATTTCCCATGTGGGCAGAAATTTTTCAGCTCGGTTTGGTTGATGGTAGGGTTTCTGAGTCTTCAAAATAACGTTGGAGATTTGACAAACATTTAGAAAAACTAGACAAACGCCTTGTTGGTCACAAGTGCGACTGCTTCATACAAGGTACAATTCACGAGTCGGATAAATGATTGAGGTTTTCTGATTTATACAAGATTTTTAGTGAAAGTTCATTTCTGAAATCATTGTCCGATAGTGGCAATAATATCAAAGGTCAGTCATTATATATTTTAAGCCTATAGAAAAGTCCTAGAACATACAATTTTTTATAAGTGTTCGAAAACAAATGTGATTTGAACAAGTGTGGCCACGCGATACCGTAAACACGAGACCATCTGTACACGGGCAAAGTGTCCCTAGATCGTTGTAATCGTATGTACATAATGAAATGAGTGCAATATGCGGCCGGCCTCCAGGGACCGCGCGACCGCGGATCAGAGAAACCCGCCGGAGCTGATAAATTGATATGGTAAAAATTTTATATTGTGAAAAAAGGTGTGCTTAATAAAATGATATCAACGAAAATAAAAAAATACAATGATGCTTTAGTAGGTAGGTATGTTTCTGCACATTGCTAAAAGGCATTCTGCCTCGGATCCAAAAGGCAATTTGGCTAAATATTTCAATATTTTTTCCAAGTTTGTTGCTTGGTTATTTTGTCTTGACAATTAATAACGATTGATCATAGGTCTTTCTTGCAATTTTGAAAATTTGAGCGAAATGGAGGTGAAATAAATAGAAATTTATTTCTTTGCGTTTGTGCCGTTACGTTCGTTATAGATATTATTTTAACGGTATTATCTTGAAAAGATTCCTTTTTATATTCTGCACACAGAAACTAGGAGTACTTAAAAATTGCGGAAGGAAATCTGGTTGGATAATGTACGAGCTAACTCGCACATTTATATTATTGTATTTATTCATTAAGTTTACGTGTCCAAATGTCTTTTGTGCATGCCTTGCATTTAACGTCAGTGCGCAAAATTAACGCTCATGACAAACACGTGTCCATAATTCAACTCCTGTTCTCTTCATAAACTTGACATTTTCACATTTAATGACATATTTGACATCAGTGTACGTCCTTAGCATAGGCACGTACAGATAATAATAAATAAGTGTGCTAAAAATCAGCAGGTACGTAAGTACAGTGCCTGGTATAGACTACGCCACAGTAACCGCTTAACGTGGGCCGTAGGTGTACTGCTGTATAAAAATCATTGATAAAAAAAATATTTAATCTCCACTTAATACCGCATCTGATGAACGCCAACTCGGCGGGGCCGGTATCTCAGTCCCCAAGGAGCGAGGCTTGGCGCGATGTCGCGCTGATTTATTTACTGATGGCACCAGTGTTTGCCCGACAACTACTGGTGCTTTGTTTACTGCGCTCGTACTGTCGGCATGGCATTAATTAGGGTAACTGGATAGGGTCAACCGGTGAGGTAGGGTAGGGTAGGAGAGTGGACATTAAAACTGATTTTGAATAAAAATATACTGTTAACGCCATCGGAAAGCAGAAGTTTTGAGTTTCCGAGTTGTCTGCTTGTTCTTCTCTCCCAATTTTCCAACACGTGTAGAGCCAGCTTATTTCTTCTGTCTGTTTTTTGCACACATCTCAATTATATTTGTGATGATGCAATATACCTACAGGTTGGAAACGATAAAATTTTAATAATCTCTCGTGATCACGATGATTATCACGTGGTGCAAAAGGGAAAAGGGGTAAATAAGGTATGGAACTCCTTTATTTTTGAAGTAAGTAGCAGGAAATTTTGTATTTATGCAAACATCAATGAGTAAATACGTGTTTCAATTTTTTTAAATTGTTCCCTTAAAAAGGTAAAACACATTAAACTATACTTAACGTGTTTTAACGGGACTCTTTTTAAAAGCTTCTGCTTTATAGTTAGAATGATTTTACTGCGGCAAAATAAATAATTTTCAGGGGAAGAACGAAAATACTGCGGGCGAAGCTATTACAAGCGGAAAACTAGTAATGATTAATCTTAATTGATGATATAAAATCTTATGTACCACAGGCTTTTTAAAGCAGAATGGCATTAGTTCCGAATCGACGTGGGATATGCAAATAGAAGTACTAGTGTTCCGCATTTATAATTCAAATCCAACCCAACTTAGCGAAATTCTACCCCCGATCCGCACACAATTGACGTTTCGCCGCGTTCCCTTTGCCTTTGTGCGGGCGACGTGAATGCTGGCCCTAATCTCAACCACGCGACCGCCACGCGCGCGTCGCCTGCACACGACAACCAGAAAACGCCAGAATTAAAAAAACATTGTCCCCAAACGCTATTTCGGACAAAAGCCAATCTTCGTCGCCAAGCAAGAACGTTCACAATCCAACTGTGAAAATTTGGCGCTAAAACCATTCCAAAATGGCGTCCCTGTAAAAAGCGTGTCCTTTATCTTTAACTGATTGGATAATCTGTACTCAAATGTTATAGTATAACGTATCGGAAACAGAAATATAAGCCCCAATGTGCTGATTAAGTTTTCTGAGGCGGGGCGTGTCGTATGGTGAAATTACAGTGATTTTTTGACATTAGTATCGAGTTTCCTTTGTTCGGCGCGGTTTTTGGGGAAATCTGGCGAAAATTCGTCGATCTAATTATTAGCTTTGTCCAGGATTTGCGTGGGGCGGCGGAATTGACGTAATAATATTAGGGACTTGGCCTAAAGCAAATTTGCAAGTTATCGTGGGATGTCAATACAAAAATTACATTTTCGACCAGTTGCGTTCAGGAATGAGCTTCTGGCATGGCTTCTGGCGACCTCTACATAGTCTGTCGATCCGCATTACGCAAATTTTATTAGAATTATTTTTTTTTTGTATATATAAAATGTGATATCACGCAAAATAAGGTATTTTCGCGTACTTTATCGTTGGCATAAAGTATAGAGTACAATTACCCGAAATAACGTATACAATACTTTATAATAAAGTATGGGTGGCAACCCGTAAACTACGGGTTACATAAGTGCTGCCCATAGGTCAAACAGTATAACTTGACGTGGCGTCTACATTTGTTGTAAATTAATTTGCTAACTTCACAGGAACTACAAGGTGCCTGTAGTCACTTACCACCAGGCGGGCAGCCTGCTCGTTTGCCAACTTTAGTGTAATAAAAAAACAATTTTCTAAAAAAGAGAAGTGGTTATCGTAATGCACTGATTTTGCAAAATTTAAACAGTTTGACCCTTGCATATAAATGAGGCATTTCACGAGACGGCCGGGTCGCGGGGGCCACCTGATCATATATTCATGGGGGTGCACCGAGCGAGCGTTGAATGCGAAATATATTATTATCGCCCAAAAAAAAAAAAACTATTTCATCCATTGACGTGAAAGAAAAAAATCCAGTTTTATATATTATTTTGATAGATATAGATTCCGATTGTGTGATATAATTTCTTTTTTTAATTTCGTTAGTTACCTATTTATAATTATATTAAAATAGCACTTCAGAAAGGTAAATAAAGTCGTGAAAAGATTTTGACACCTCTCGTAAAATTTCTGAGGTGATCCTGAATCCTGGTTAACAAGAGTCGTTATAGAGCGGTCTCATCAGTCATCGCGCTGATCACAAAAAATATTAATAAGCGCGTTACAAATGCCAAATTTGCGATACCATTCGAATTGATAAGTCGAGCTGCCGGACCAACGATTTTATTTAGTTTTCCGTTAATCAAGAATCTACCTATTGAATAGATAGACTAACATAACCCAATAAGAAAGAGAAAAGCTTAAACATATGTAAATATTAAGAAAAAACAAAATGAAATCCAAATATTATTAGGCATGTGTTTAAATCTGCTGTTTTAAAAGCTTAAAGATGGGTGATATTAATATTTATTTATTCATTTATTTCTTCCCTTTTACTATTTTTACAGAGCAATAGTGTAACTCTAATACAAAAATGTAACTCTAAAAACTATGCAATTATAATGATTTAAAATTATATTCCTTATTATTATTCCGTATGATAATAGAAATCCAAATTTAAATCTACTTAATTAATATACATATAACTAATTATGTATATTGCGGTAACTGTGAATTCATTCAGAGAACAATAAAACAAGTATTCCTATGATATCGCGTTGTTGAGCGTTCGATTAACCAAGTATAAAATATTAACCATCGTTAATCGTTATATATAAAATATTAACCATTGTTCAGCATTGTTGAATAACAAATTTTTGCTTGTGATGTTTTCCCAGAATCTTTGTATATGGATTTACGTTCGTTCAAGCGTGGTGATGTTATGGCCCAATACTCCTCATATGTTTCTTCAATGTAGGAAGGCCTGTAGCCAGCAGTGGAACGTATACAAAATGTTTGGTTTGTACCCTATCAAGCCGAAACTCATTGATAATTTAATAAGTAATGGCGTCATTGATAATTTGAAATTGTAAAATTAATTTTGAAATCATCCATACAAATAGTTGGGTCTGTGAAAAAAATATATGGGGAATAAGACTAAACACGGTGTATATGCTGTGATGATGATGATGATGATGAGATGCGACGAGTGTATCTCACTACCACTCCTATTCTTCACCGCAACGGGGTAGGTATATATGTATAAATAATACCGCTACTATCAAAAAGATTATTGTTGAATGTTCATAACTAATAGAAAGGGATGAGAAGTTACGGGCGTGATGAATGTTACTATTTATAACATCAAATTAAACGAGATTCATAATCATCATCATAATATCAGCCAAGAGACGCCCATACTGTTGGACTTTTTTTTCTTTTTATTTTCCATAACAAAATACAAAAAGGGTTTCTGTACATAACCTTCTACGTTAAATCCGATTCTGGGTTTAATTGTAGTAGGTACGAGTAGGTATTCCATAGGCCTTCCCCAAGAATCTCCATACCGATCGGTCCTGCGCATCCCACATCCAGCGACTTCCCGCGACCTTCACCAGATCGTCGGTCGAGAGTATCAAAACACGATTAAGAAAGAAAGAAAGAAGAAAAAAGAAAAAAAAATTATTCACTGTTTACACATGTACGTAGTATCTAAGTAACTAACATAAAATAAACATAAGGTGAAATATGAACGTGAAATATGAAAGGTATTTATTTACATCTACAGTGATTCGTCAAAATCCATGAGACACTGAGTACAGTAGATACAGTACAAGGGTGGTGTTATTTGCAGAGGATTTGAATAGCAAATTCTGATATGATAGCTTAAATATTTGCACTGGAGCGATCGCAGGAGGGCGTGCTTCTGTGTTATGGGACGGATTATAAGCTTTATGCTGAATCGACAGATATGATGATTGGATGTCTCATTCGTATTAAAAACCAGCTGGCGCAATTATAATTGATTGGAAATCATAGAGCCGTAGTTAAAACTGCTCATGTTTACGTAGTACATATTATAGAAAAGATTTAAAAGTACCTACATATTTGGATCGCTAACTTAGTTTGCAGTGTTTAGTAATCATGTAGGCACGTTTTATTGTTATTAAAGTAAAGTGTTTTAATTTAGGTTTTTTAACCTTAAAAATATATCATAATAAATCAATAGTAAAAAAATAATTCATAAGAATATAATAACATTGACATTTTTTTTACCAGAATGTGTAAATGTTGTGTATCTTTAATAACGCAATCTTGTACAACCTATTTTATTAATTTATCAATTAACATAATTTAGGCATCACCCATGTAACGTTTTTTCAACAAATAGCAGACATCTTAAAGAAACTTTAGGTGAGCGTGATAGTATTAATGAAATTTAAGGGAACTATATCGACAAACTCCATTTGGGTAACTATGTAGCATATTTGCTCATCTACCACAGTGCCTCAAAAGTAAGATGAGACTTCCATTCCATGTTGCCAGTGATGACATACGGCGGGACAACATGACGTTTGAAATGAACCTCATCAGAAGGCTCAGTCATTTAGAGGGCGATAAAGAGGGCAATACTTTGAGTTTCTCTGCGTGATCGAATCATCGATTGATGATGAGACTCGCACGAAAACCAAGGTAACTGACATAGCCTAAAGCATTTAAGTTTTAAGTGGGAGTGGGCAGCATAGCAGTTTCCGCAGTCTTCCGCAGCAAAAATGTATAGAAATGACATAGCTTACGACAACCTCACGCAATTTTTTCCGCAGCCAATGTCATCTCCATATATTTTTTCAGGGGAACGACTGCGGAAAAGTTAGCGTGTGGCATTTGTCTATATAGGGGGCAGGACTGAATGTCGATGGCACAACGAAGTACAGGGAGACACAGAGGCCCCCAATAAGGTGGGCGATCTGTTAACAGTCGAGGGAAGTGGTTGGATGCAAGCAGTGGAGGACCAATCAATGTAGAGAGTAGAGACCCCAACCTACTTCCAACAGTGGAGGCTTCCCGACTGAAATTATGATAATGAGAGAAATATGTTTGGATCGTAAGAAAAAGAGGCCTGAGAATTTTGTATGTATGAATTTTGCATATTATACATTTTCCGGAAATTTGTGTTTGTTCTTTAAATTTGTAGTCTTACTGTGTATTCAATTGCGTATAGCAATCAAAACACCCCTCGGGTTTAGTTAAACAACCCACCTACACGCAACCAAAAGTTCAACTTTTTAATTCCAGTAACAACAGAATCGGATCTTCGTGAACTGCTAACGTAATTAGAAGAAATTGGAAAACAATGTCTGAAAACTTCACCGATTAAAATGTAACAGATTTCAAATTTAGTTTTGGTAAATTAATAACACCCTTTCTACGTTAAACCAGCCAGAAAGGAGTGCCCTTGAACAGCGTGTTCAGCAACATTGTGTATCGTTTGGGGATTCATTCAGACTCTCGAGGTTGAGTGCGTTATAAAAATTATTCGGCAGACGTTGCTCGTCGTTCGAGTGCGTACTCAAAGTTCCCTCCGAAATGCGCTTAGATGCGTTGTTAGTACAGTGAGCTTTGCAAATGGTCCGACATGATAGTTTTGTGCAAACGAGACACATGTTGCGTCACGAGTGACGTCATTATGCCGTGACAAAAGTACCTTGCAGTTAACTGGTGCAAAATAGTGATGCGTACTTAACCTTATAAAAAATGCGGTTTATTTTTGGCGAAACTCACCGCACTAATAATTTTGTCACAGTATGACACGTAGATATAAACAATGGATGCAGAAAAAAATGCCTGACTAATATAGTATAAGATGATGCTGCATAATTTCATAAAAATCCCTATTGAAAATCATTTATTCCCATTCAAAAGCAGACCTAAAAACTGAGATACAAATACATCCAGAATGTTTTAATGCTAATGATGTCTAGAAATATTGAAATTATTTATATAAAAGAAATATATTTTTATGTGAATGTGTTTTCGTTTTCACTGTACTTAGAAGAAAAACGAACCAGTATAACAGTTTGGAATAGTTTTGCCCAAACAGTTCGATAGTCGAACTACTGGTAGGACTAGATAGAATAAACGGATTTATCAAGCACTCTATAAAAATTACGCGTAACACTTACTTAATCTAAAAGCATGCTAATTGAGTCTCACTTTATAATCTGTTTTACATTTGATATTTAGTTGTGGTAACGAAAATATATTTATCCAATGTCTATAATTATTATGCTATTCTAAATAAAATTGTTATTGTAAAATGCCCTGTAAGGAACCCCTCAAAGACATGTTATTCGTATTCTGTAAACAACTTCTTCTCAAATTTTCTTTATACAAAATCCGACAGTCGACCAGATTTCTTAGCATGCCAAAATAATAAGCTAATAAATATTAGCGAAATGTATACATTTTAGTATACAATGAAACGGCATGCTAAAAAGTAGGTATGCAAAAACAGTAAATGTTAACCAAGCTAGGGTTATTTAGCCCTGGGGCGAGCCACGAGAGGATGGAGAGCCCCGCTGCGCATCACACTGTGTCAGTTTTGCACAACTTGGCATATGGTGCTCTATTTTTAATAGGTTTGTATAGTACTTGGGTTAATCGTGTTTGTCGAAATGGAGGTCTATTTGCAAATGTCTGTTACAGATTACGACATTTTTTCTACTGATATTCAGTCGAGGTAAGGTTAAATCAAAATCAAATCAAAAATGTTTATTTAGTAACTTATCTGAACAGTTCTAAATTTTTTTTTCATTATTGACTATTATTGTATTGACATTGCCGTTAGTTTGAATTCTTTAAAATGTTATTATGAACGCTAATTTGATATTGCTTGGGTTTAGAATTGACAAACATTTATCCTTGACATAAAATTTATATTTTTGACATTTGTAACATAGCATTGATTTATTTTTGACATTGCTTAACAATAATTATAACATTTTTAACGCCGTCATAATACCCATGACATTTGCACGTTGATGAATTCGACAGAATATGATGGAACCAAACTGTAAGAACCTATATTTACCATATTCTTGCAAATAAAGATTCTTTCTTTCTAGGTTAGTTTACAATAAATCATGGTGGGAGCTACCTTTTAAGCAAAAAGTATGCTTGTGCTAGGAAGCTCCGCTCTTCCTAAACAATAAGTCAATAATTTACCGAAAGTTCCAACAATTTCTTAAGAGGACTGTGAAGTGCCAATTTATAGCTCGAGTATGCACTTTCAAAAATGGAGTTTATTGCACACCGCTTAGAGTTGAAAGTCCGAGGCAAGTGCCTACATTTCTTATTGATATATTGTATCGGGCGATAACTGTTTTACCCCCTTAAACCTTTACGAAATTAGACACTTTTGGTCTCATTAGATTCAGTATATTTTAATCTATGTTTGTACGTTTTGCTTTTTTTGTTATTCAGTATAATTTAGTCAAAAAAGATAAAAATGCTCGAGGTAGTTTTTAAGTCCAAAATATGAATATTTAAATGCTAATAATGTATATTCTGGGCAATATTACTTCAAAATCAAAACGTACAAACCTAGATTTTCAGTAGATCTGACAACATTTGTAAAAATTATGAAAATTGGATTATGTAAAGAGGGATAAAAGCGTTATCGCATTTTGTATGAAAATTTAAAACTTCACAATCCTCTTAATATTATTATTCATATGAATATGTATGTGTGTGTGCGTGTGTGTGTGTGTGTGTGTGTGTGCGTGTGTGAGTGTGTGTTAGGGTGTGGGTATACTTTTAGGTTTGAAGTTTCTCAATTTTGTGGCTTTGCATTTTTCTTTTAAAAAATGCTAAATAAATTGAAAAATTAATAAATCAGTATGACAAAAAAGCAAATTGTAGGAAGAATTGATCTATTCAAAAGAAAAGTAATGCCCGAGTCGAATATATCCATGTTCGAGGGTGAGCTACATCCTAAATTGAATCCGTCGAGGCTTTCGAATGTTGAAAGCCGTTAAGGCTTTCAATTAATTTGAAATTGGCAAAATTACATACACAGTTTTAAAGTAACGTGTGAATATCAAAGTTATGTTACTGTCAAGTGTCGAAATATCTGGCCAAGTTAAACAACCTATCCCGATGTTTTATAAAGCACAAAGAAAAAAATTATAATTTAAAAATTCATAGCAACGACAATAGCAAATTCTTGTAATGGCAATAAGAAGTACTAAAACTAAAAAAAAATTGTCAATAAAAAAAAGTACACAGCACGCGTACTGTGATAATAAGAAATATTTAACGGGGAAAGTAGAGGAAGCAAAAGATGTCTCTATCATATATGAAAATCTGCCATCTCTACTATCCTTAGGGTGAATGCAAAAAGATCAAAGTATAGTGTAGTAGATATAAGTCATACGTATTAGTTGTGTATGTATATGTTTGATCCTGGCAGGGTCGCCATGAGGTGAGGTGCGGGGAAAGATACTAATAAATAAATGACACGGCTGTTTCGAGAGACGGCCCGTTTATTACTGCTACACTACAATGATTGACTTATACTAGCTACACAACTAATACGTATAACTTATATCTACTGCAATAGGCAAGAAAGTGTAAACGGATTTTTACATTCAGATATTATTATCTGGACGACTGATACCTTAAAACTTAACAAAGTAATAAATCTCTATCAAAATGATCCCGATTTACATTGATAACATTTGCTCTCTGCATCGGTGACCGCAATACAATTAGCGTAATAAGAATTATCGTTCGTTCCACTTTTAGGGCAAAGAGGTCTAATTACAGCACAAAACATTGCCCTTAAATATGAACAGAACCCCCCGTGTTATCGCACTGTGCATTCTACGCCTAGTTAGTACCAGACGCGTCATAGAATAATTTTTATTATTAAGAAACGCGTGTTTTCTAGATTTTGCCTAACTACGTACAAATACCATGAATATATGAGTAGCTACATATGGAGTTCAATTTTGAGGAGCCTAATTTCAGGGGCGATCCAGTATCAATAACATATCAGATCTACTTGTAAAAATAATATTGCTTTGTCTAATTTAAATATTTTGTATGTGGCGCTAAAAATACAAAACGTGAATTAATCTAATGTCATTTATAAATGCTCGCTGGAATACTAAAGAAATAATTAATTTGTACGCAGTGCAATGGATACATACATACATACTGGAATACATAAACTGAAGGCGTCATTGACAATCTGTTCGGATACTCGTATTTTAAAATTCGATAAATATCACAGTCCGTTTTATTGATCTTTTCTGAATTCTCTTCTGATCGCTAGTCATTTTGAATATTAAAAACATCCTACTATCATCCATACATATGCGACGGGATGATTTCACATTAACAATAGCCAACAAAAAAAGGAAAAGAAAAAAAAAACGGTTGTGTATAATCAAAAATTGTAAAATTTTAATTAATAGCAAATAATTGAACCAGCACACACATGATTTAAAAGTGGCCTTGTATAATTATTAGGTAAGTAGGTAATCGGCTAGATAAATGAAAAAGAAATTGCTTTAATAGAAGCTCATAAACAGAAAGAAAAATTTGGTTTTCGAATAACTATAAAAACAACTAAAATATAAACTATTAAAGATTTTTCTCCATCTCGTTCTAGCAAAACGGCATGGAGTTTATATGGCCGTACGCAACAATGACGTTACGGTTGATGTCGGATCTCTGTCTTATCGCTTCCAAATTAACAGCTTAAAATGCTCGTATATAATGTATTTCTAAGCCGATTTTAATTCTAATTTCACATGATTGCTTTTTCTATGATATTTTAAATATTTTATGACGAAACGTGAAAATTAGAATTCAGTCATCATCCCAATTCTCACGGACTCTGAAATCGACACTAATTCAAATTGTTCAGTAAAGACAGTCTTATCTGTATGTGTTTGATCTAGAAATGAATAGTGTACAAAACAAATCGGCAACAGGGGGAGGCGTGTCGGCGCCCCGCAGAGCGCGTCTGTCGTCGTGTTGCCAACAACAAAAAAATATATAATTTCCACCATTGTTCGCATTGTTGGCTACCACGATGACAGCTCGCCGTTGGACACATGTTTGAGGCATTTTGGCGCAATTCCTTTGCTTAATGGGTGGTGTTTTAATGTTACAGATTAATGGGCTGGGGTTGCAGCCCTAACACCGGCAGGTCGCTAAATTACCTATGACGTAACTGGAGTGATACTCCAAGTGGTACATTAGTGATAATTTCTGGAATGTTTTTAATTATAGCCTCGTGGGGTGAAACAATTGGTTTGATGGGGTGAAAATGAAATAGGTGTTGTGTAATAATTAATTTTATTAGTTGTTTTTGTTTTTTTTTTCATAATGGGTTGCTCGCATATCACCTCAAGACGAGCACTGGGTTGTTTCGAGATGGTTTTTTCACACGCGTCAGAGAAGCTCTTTTTGACCTCCATCTTACTTCATGGTAAGTCGCGATAATGCTGAAGGTGAGAGCGAGCTTCGTCTGCACTCTTCAATAACTGAGGAGCTGGCTATCTACCTGCAACTGTCAGCACACAACGATGCTACTAACATAGTTATCGTGGTGACTAACTGAGGCAAAATGGTATTAGCTAGCCAGGAGGACTAAGAAGCTCTACCACCAATTAAACCAGCATAAAAACTTCTGCTCCGACGGGGAATCGAATCCTGGACTTCTGAGAAGACCAGACCGGGTGGTCTCAACCACTAGACTATGGAGGCGATTAAAAGATCTATATGGATATCGTAGTGGCAGACGATCCTACTTTTAACTACCAGAAGGCAGCAGTAAATCAATATAGGGGTCGGGTTACTCTAGCATAGAAAACTACAACCAACTAGGTAATATGGACTATACCGACGCAGACGACTTAAGGCTACTTTACCGTTTTCAAGCAATTCCATTTACTGTACCGACACAAATATAAAACATACAGGATACAATTCAATTAAATATCATTTAACAGTTTTAATTATTGATGAACAACATTTACAAAAAGGTAAATTATGTAAGTTAAGTTATAAAAAAATATTATGTAGTAACATATAAGTTCCTGCCCGATGTATAGTCAGTACATTTACTACAGTGTGCTAGGACACACTGTAGTAAAGGTACATAGAAATATGAAAGTGTAAAATTGCTGTCTTGATATTTCGCAATATCTAAGTAATAAGTGCCTTTTTGCATATTATTATAACACCTTGTCAAATAAATATTTGAATTTGACAGTTGTCAAAATACATGATATTGTTGAACATAAGTATTATCTAAACATCCCTAAAGACAGTAACATGATAAAAAATATTTCACTCTAAGATCATAATCCAAAATCACTATGTTCAATATTTTAAAACAGCTGTAAATCAGAAAATACAATACTAATCGCCAATTGCACCAACCTTGTCTTAGCTTAGGACGATTTTATGTGGCATGCTGTCACATTCTTTTCATTAAAGACAAGAAGTGACAGCATTCTTCTAGGGGTGTCTTAGTTAAGACAAGGTTAACTAGTGTAATTGGTCATAAAATTGATATAAAATACACTATTGATAAAACTATCAATAGTGTATTTTTATTGTCTGGAAAATTGCAAAAATGCATTTTTCCAAAGATTCAGTTTTCCAAAAATCGATTAAAACGTGTAAAAACTAACGTTCGATCACAGCGCGTAAGCGACATTAGAAGCTATGCAGTTATCAACTATATCTCCACGCAATAAAGGAGTCGCCGTGCACGTGTGGGTTTCCTGGGAAACCTCGCTTTAATCGCTATTTGATAATAATTGCAATCAAGGAAAAGAAATGATCAAGGAAGTGAAATGATTAGACATCTTATGTTATTAGTTGGCAACGTCATTAGTAGATGTGGCAAGGTTGTAGAGTTTTATAGGTACAACATGGACTATAAGCGATTTAGAGTTGGACAGTTTGCTTGTTTGCTAACTCAATTGTTTGAAAAAAATCGAAATGTTACATTACGACATGCTTTAAAGCAAGCTCTTGAGAGAAGGTTAATTAGTGAGGAAGACACGTAGAGCTAATAACGTGTAGAGATAGAATGGGCTCATTTGCATGCCGTGTCCACACGTCAATCACGCGGGAGTCAAAAATAGAGGAATGATTGATCGTCGATGGGCCTTCAGAACCGGATCACTGTGACCTTTTTGAGGGGGTCGATGGGTTCGTGTTGAAAATTAGTTGGCGCAGTGGCTTTGAAAGTTACTGTCCTATTATTATTTACGAAGGGAAATATTGAGTCATTTATGTGATATACGTCAACACTCAAGATAGAGTCTTTCAATGAAAACAACATTACAGAAAAAAATAAATATTGATTGTGCAGTTTTAAGAATAAATCTAGTATTTATTCAACATAGCGTAATAGTTACAATAACTAATAACGTAACTTGAAAAAATTTTTTCTTTGTGATTTTTTTATAACAGGCCTTAGTGTTATAAAAAAAATGTTTTGTTCTTTACACTTTTGTTCTAAACTTAAAGTCTTACAGAATAATTTTTATGCTGTGTACTTAATTTGATAATTGTACTTGTACTTTCAGCAGGTCAAGCACGGGTATAATATTGAAACTCTTCTCAAATCTGATTAAAGTGAAAATGGACTCTATGCTTACATATGAGGCATAGATGAAATATTTGAAAATAAAAGTAAGTGTCATGTTCCCTGTGTGCGTATTAGGCTTAGAGATATTAGGTGTAGCAGTTTTAAGAAACAAAATAAAATAGAATTCTTGTCAAAGTATCTGACGAAGAAATCTATCTATTATTCTAATACGAAACGTTTCCTTCTCAATTTACAACATCATAAAGTCAATTCCAACCCCCTCGCCATTCGACGCGAGCATTAAACGTTATCTATGCACAGCGCAGACGTCCGCACCCTACGCGCGTTATCGCGATACTGCCAGATTTTGTAACAATACCCTCCCTCCTCTTTGGCGTTATCTCTCCGCCAATCACAAGGGGGTACGACGGGTGCAAAATTTTAAATTTGGAATGTGTTTGCTCTTGTTTCTGTTTACACAGTTCGCGGGCTTCAAAAATGAACGACAGCGTTCACATTTAACCTAGGAAATATTTCAACTATATTCATGGATTCTACATTTGTGTTTGTTCTCATTGTAGTCTTCTTGTATAGGTTATATAAATGTCACATTATGAAGTTATTTTATATTCTTGTGAACAAATATCGATGTTTTTATAGTTCTGTTGTTATTAACCGACTTCAAAAAAGGAGGAGATTCTCAATACGATGCGTATGTTTTTTTTGTGTGTACGTTACGCGATTACGCCGCCAATTGTAGACCGATTTTCATTTTTTTTTTATTCGACAGAGAATTCTCCAAGGGTGGTCCCATGGTTACCAAAGTTAGGATCTGATGATGGGATCCCATAAAAATCGAGGGAATCCCTTAAAATTTTTAGGTGTGTCCAACGTGTTTTGTGTGTATGTTACACGATCACTCCGCCAATTTTGGACCGATTTTCAAAATTCTTCTTGTATTCGATAGAGTATACTCCTGGGGTGGTCCCAATGCCATCAAAGTGGCACAGCACATAAAATTCACAAGGAACAAAAATATTGTACCCACAACATATAATTTGAATGGTGAAATAGTAGAAGAAGTTAATAATATTCGTGATCTAGGTGTTCGCTTTGATAGGAAACTAAATTTTATACAGCACATCGATGAGGTAGTGTTAAAGGCATCAAAAATGTTAGGTTTTGTTCTTAGACAGTGTAGAGATTTCAACAGACCCAGTACAAAAAAAGTTATGTACAACTGTCTAGTCAGAAGTCACCTAGAATACTGTAGTGTTGTTTGGTCTCCAGGGTATGGTGTTTACGTAACACGAATTGAACGATTTCAAAAAAGGTTCCTGTGGCACTTAACATATGCATCTAAAATGGGCAAAAAACTTAAGGCATATAGTGATAGATTAAGGTATTTTGGGATGTCTTCGTTAGAAAAGCGTCGAGAGATGTTGGATTTAGTTTTCCTTAAAAAACTTGTAGCAGGTTTCCTTAATTGTCCCGACTTGCTCAATAGAGTTTCATTTAATTTACCACGTTACTTACCGCGCAATTCGAATCGAAAATTGTTTGCCATACCAGAACATTACACTAACCTAAAGAAGCATAGCTCGTTACCCAGAATGTATGCATTGTACAAAGTCTATGAAGCTGCTATTGACTTAAATTATACTTCAATACCTGGTATCAAAAAGGCTGTTCTGGCCTTGTAATAAGTTAAAGTTTTACAGTTCCCATTGTTATTTTTTGGACGATAAACGTCATGTTTAGCGAACACGTATTATGCACACATCTTCGGTACATGCAGTGCTTTTCTTTAAGTGATGAGGCACTTAGACTGTAATTCTCATTGATTGTAATTCTAGTTTGTAAGGGTGTACTTATTGTTGAAAAGCCAAATAAAATAAATAAATAAAAATAAATAAAGTGAGGATCTGACCATGGGATCCCATGAAAATCGAGGGAAACCCTTATTTCATACCAGCTCACCCAAGGGGAGATGGTATTAAATTAGGGTTTCTTTCACTAAAAAGATTTCATTCACTGAAAAGTTAAAAATAAAAAATATTTTCGAAAAAATAAAAACCGACTTCTAAAACACTGAAAAGTTAAAAATAATATAAGAATAGGTACAGACAGCATCACACTTCTATATTGAAGTCGGTGACAAATTTTAAGACTTTCTAGGAGATCATCGTTTGGCACCGACTTCAATATAGAAGTGTGATGTTGTCTGTACCTATTCTTATATTATTTTCAACTTTTCAGTGTTTTTGAAGTCGGTTTTTATTTTTTGTTAAATATTTTTTCATCATCACAGCTCATATACATACGTCCCCACCGAGGAGCTCGAGCCTACTCTATGTTAGGCTGTTTAGGCCTTAGTCAACCACGTTGGCACAGTGCGGATTGGTCGACTTCACATACACCTTCAAATTTCTTTGCAGATGGATGCATGCAGGTTACCTCACGATATTTTCCTTCACCGTAGGAACGTCGGATAAATGGTATATGAAATTCGAAAAACAGCGAAAAACACATCCACAAAATCCTGCCACGTATCATGGCAGGATTGAACCCTGGATATCCCGATTAGATGGCCAGTGCCGACTCTACAGCGCCACCGACGCTCCCTACGCTGATGTTATTTGCAAAATTTTTATTATATCATTCACTTATACATTTGCACGGTGCTCTACATTACTAGTCCTCCCAACAGTGTTCATCATCACAGCTCACATACGTCCCCACCGAGGGGTTCGAGCCTACCCTATGTTAGGGTGATTAGGCCTTAGTCAACCACGCTGGCCCAGTGCGGATTGGTCGACTTCACATACACCATTGAATTTCTTCGCAGATGTATGCAGGTTGCCTCACGATGTTTTCCTTCACCGTAGGAGCGTCGGACAAATGTACATATGAAATTCGAAACGAAAAACACAGTGGTACATGGCGGGTCTCGAACCCCGACCTCCCGATTAGAAGGCAAGTGCCGAGTCCACAGCGCCACCGACGCTTCTTGCAAGTAACAGTGTTAGTTACTTGCAATGCTGTTATTGTGTTTGTGACGAACCACGGTATGATTGTATACACTTTTAAAAATCCACAGCTAGTTATTTTGACTACCGTGGTCTCGTGATTTGAGTCAGAACTATAGTTCGATTCCCCCTGGAGGTGGATTTTTCTGTTAGGTTTAGTTGCAAGTACGATATTATAGAGCCCACCTGGCTAATCACTAGCGGCGTAACTATAGGGCGGCAGGGCTGGCAAAATGCCACGGGCCCCCGACCCGAGAGGGCCCCGGCCGCGGCCTAAGAAATAATCTAAGATTTCTTAACAAAATTTTGTATCTAAGTACTTACTTAAAAATATATATTTTTTCTAAGTACTTATTTATTTATAATCACTACTGCAGACCATAAATACAAATTCGAACTTATCATTATCTAGCTGTGCCCGCACGTTTTGCCATATATTTTTTCCATTTTTGCTACATTTTTAGGGTTCCGTAGCCAAATGGCAAAAAACGGAACCCTTATAGATTCGTCATGTCTGTCTGTCCGTCCGTATGTCACAGCCACTTTTCTCCGAAACTAATAAGAACTACACTGTTGAAACTTGGTAAGTAGATGTATTCTGTGAACCGCATTAAGATTTTCACACGAAAATAGAAAAAAAGCAATAAATTTTGGGGGTTCCCCATACATAGAACTGAAACTCATTTTTTTTTCATCTAACCCATACGTGGGGTATCTATGGACAGGTCTTCAAAAACCATATTGAGGTTTCTAATATTTTATTTTTCTAAACTGAATAGTTTGCGCGAGAGAAACGTCCAAAGTGGTAAAATGTGTGTCCCCCCCCTGTAACTTCTGAAATGAGAGAATGATAAAACTATAAAAAAATATAATGTACATTACCATGCAAACTTCTACAGAAAATTGGTTTGAACGAGATCTAGTAAGTAGTTTTTTTAATACGTCATAAATCCTACGAAACCCTTCATGGGCGAGTCCGACTCGCGCTTGGCCGGTTTTTTCATTGATGCTCAGCTCCTATAAGTCATAGCGTGATGTTATATAGCCTAAAGCGTTCCTCGATAAATGGACTATCCAACCCAAAAAAAAAAATCAATTTGAATCAGTAGTTCCTGGAGATTAGCGCGTTCAACCAAACAAACAAACTCTTCAGCTTTATAATATTATTATAGATTAAGATTTCAACACATTTAAAATAAAAAGATGTCGATTAATTTTACTTGGGGCACATATTAGATAACAGTTACTACGTAAATTGGAGGGAAGAATTTGCCAAGGGGCCTCAGATGGTAAATTTGCCAAGGGGCTCAGATAGTAAATTTGCCAAGGGGCCTCAGATGGTAAAGTGACGCTACTACTCACCACTGTTGCCGAAGATAAATGGTACTTCAGCTGGATTATTCAACAATAGAGGAGATCTTTTAATCACTTTTATGCTATTGTTACGGCAGTAAAAAATATGTAGGATGGTGATAACTCGTACATCGTATCGAAAGTCTGAACTCAAACTCAAACTAAGCAACAGAGGAGCTCTTGCCCTTCATCACACGTGATGGTAATTGACGATAAGGCCGAAGGTGGAAGAGAGCTTCGCCTGGACTCCTCAACATCTGTGGAACTGGCTAAATTACCAATAATTGTCCCCTAACTGCCTCAGCCTATATTGAAATCCTTGGTGTCGACATATCGAGCGAAATAGAGTTCCGTGGTCACTTAGAGGGTAAGGCTAAATTAGCCTCTAAGAAGCTTGGTGTGCTCAATAGATCGAGACTGTATTTCACTCCGGCACACCACCTACAGCTTTATAAGACGCAGATTCAGCCTCATACGGAATACTGTTCTCATCTTTGGGCAGGGGCACCCCGATACCAGCGTCTCCCACTGGACCGCATTTAACGGAGAGCAACTTGAATCGTCGACTGCCAGGAAATTTGAAATCGGCTTGATATCTTGGCGCTGCGTAGAGATGTCGCCTCACTATGCATCTTCTATCGCATTTATTACGGGGAATGTTCCGAGGAATTGTTTGGACTAATACCTGCCTACTCTGTCCGCCATCGTTCCACGCTTCAAAAAATCCATGCCCATCAGATGGTTGGCAGTCCACAACTGTGCGTTTCTCTCGAAGTTTCCTGCCTCGCACAGTCAAACTTTGGAACTAATTATCGCCTGCGGTATTTCCGGACCGATATAAAAAAAGAGCGTATTCCTACCTAAAAGCCGGCAACGCACTTGTATCTCCTTTGGTGTTACGTCTACTGGTTTGACCCCTATCGCATAAAAAAAAGAACGCAGCAATGTAGAGGGGGTCTCTATACCTAGGTCGTCTGCTTGGGTACCTCCGTCTAACATATTTCTGCCGCAAAGCAGCAATGCTTGCATTGCTTTGTTTCGTTTTAAAGGGCAAGGTATAGCAGTGAAATTACTGGGTACTGTGATTTTACATCTTATTTCATAAGTTGGCAACGTACGCTGTGCTTCTTGTGAGGGTTGCAGTTTTGCTGCGAATCTCACAAGAGCTCTCACAAGACATGAATTATAGGTGACTATTACCACTTACCATCAGGTGGACAGTTTGCTTGTTTTTCAACTTATTTGTAATAAAAAAATGTAATTAACCCTCGATCACTCGCGCGGTTTTTAGTCCCATGAGCACTCGCGGGGTACTGTGGCCACCCCATATCTTGAAAACTAAATTTTTGGACATATAAATATGTGTGAATGCAATTATATCAGTATTTTTTTATTTTGTGTTATATACTGTTTACGAATAAAAAATCCGTCATATACAATCAACTTTTAATTCTGTTTTACAAAATATTATAGTGATCAGCCTTTTTATTCAAAATATTGGGGTCACTTTCTTAGAAAGAACGTTAAAAAATAACTTCTCTATTTCTAACATAAACTTTCTTACTAAAAATAAAAAAAAATATTTTTGAATAAATTTTTCATTTCATTATTTTTCATATCAAGAAGCAAAGACATTATAAGAGATAGACCGACAATACGCGCGGCCTCTAAGAAACCCCCTTCAACCACAACAGCGGTCAGGCGGCCGCTACCATACTGTATTTGTACTGCATTCGACTGTCGAGCGCGCGTCAAGTTATAAAAATACTTAAACATGCCCAAATAACTTCGTTTTGTAGTGTAAAAAACGAACAGTAATAAAAACTAAATCACATTGTAACATTATTTATTACCGATGACTCTTAATTATGCTTATTTATTTAGCTATTATCATATCAAAATTGGTTGAAGGGGACTTCATACATTTCGTTTGCATTGTTGGTCTACTCTTATAATGTCTTTGTCAAGAAGTATAAAAACTCTAGCTCTCGTAACCTTTCAACCATCTTCAGGAGGCCAGGGCTCGGGCCACACTATCCCTCTTATTTCGTTTTAACGCTTTTATAGATCATTTTAAGCTACACAGACGCACGAGCTCATAAACAAATATTTCGGTAGTTATTTTTACGTTCAAATATCTCTGAGGTGCTGACAGCACCCCGCGCGAGTGATCGCGGGTTAATATTGTTATAATGGCGACAAATTTAAGTGAGGCAGCAGTAGCCAAGCGGGCTTAGAAGCCCTACCACCAACATCTACGAGTATTGTAATGAATGATAAACGACTGTACAAGCTCTAATTTTGTAATTACGTTACATATTTAAAATTATCATATTTTTTTCACATTTATTATTAATCGTATAATATACCATAAGCCTTTTTATTGTACTTTATTCTTATTGTACGACTGCCGGATTCGATAAGGTAATATTGTAGGTATAAGTTCGACATACGCAATCAATCATAAGGACGATCCAAAATTCGACGGATAGCTATTGTTTTAATTATATCAGTTTTTTGCATTAACGATCAAATTATCATCATCATCATCATCATCACAGCTCATATACGTCCCCACCGAGGGGTTCGAGCCTACCCTATGTATTAGGGTGATTAGGCCTTAGTCAACCACGCTAGCCCAGTGCGGATTGGTCGACTTCACATACATCATTGAATTTCTTCGCAGATGTATGCAGGTTGCCTCACGATGTTTTCCTTCACCGTAGGAGCGTCAAACAAATGTACATATGAAATTCGAAACGAAAAACACATTGGTACATGGCGGGTCTCGAACCCCGACCCCCCGATTGGAAGGCAAGTGACTGGGTCAAATTGTGACTGTCGAAATAAAATTTCGACTTTTAATATAGGTTCAAGCTATCATACGATTTGTAATTACAATGAAAACAACGGCAACATATTATGGCACACTTGCTTTCTTGGATTGCGACATTCCCCGTAGACTATAATACGTGTTTCCTTATGTTTTTTCCCATTTTCGCGGCATACCGCAAATTTTACAAATACGAATTTCATTCGCCGATTTTTACACTCGGATAATGAGGAAATTTCTGTTCGGACTTTATTCTCTGAGTGTAAAATCTGAATAAGGAACCGAATACTACCGAATTCGACTCTTTTGACAAGCAAAATTGATATTAGCAGTAATATTTATACTGCTAATATCAATTTTGCTCTATCTTAAGTCTTATATCAAATTCAGTAAAAATAGTGACTCATAATTTAAATTTAAGAAATAAAGACAAGCTAGCAATGCCCACATATAGGCTCCATAAAATAAGCAACTCTTTTGCAGGTCACTGTATACGAATGTACAACACGCTGCCATGTAACATGCATGACTTGTCAGTAAATAAATTTTAAATTTTAATTAAAGCTCAGTTAAGCAAAAAGGCTTATTACAGTGTTAAAGATTTTTTGAATGATAAGGCAGCGTGGCGGTAAAAGAAATAAATTGCTCGTTCTCTGTATTCAGAGTTTTGTAATATTCAAAATTTGTAAGACATTTGGCGATTTTAAAAGGGTTTTGGCACATGAGTTTCTTGCCCGATTCTTCTCATGTTAGCCCCTACATTCGGAATCGGGTCGCTCTTGGCGATTACATGCGCGGCATCAACTCCGCGGATGTACATGCCACTAGGTTAGCTTGATTTTAGTCGAATATTTTTTATGTTTTAATAATTTTGTAAAATGTGTAAAATTGACGATTTTAAGTGCCCGCAAGGGCCTATGAAATAAAGTACTTTTGATTTTTTTTCTAGGAATCTAATTTCAAATATATCGAGACTGATAACTTTCAAAACCATCATTTATAATATACTCGTACACTATTTTCAATTTTTTTGCGTGATCCATAAAAAACAAGGTGCCATTGAAACTTTCACCTTGCATTATATTTCTTTCAGCGAAAAGTTGTCTGAATTGCTTTTGTTGCTAGAGCCATATTCTACTCTTACCTACCTAAAGTATATTCATTTCAGTGTTGCCAGTCATTTCATGATTAGTCATTATAAAAACTACCTTTTTCTTTAATAATCAAAACAATATCACATCGAAATAAATAAAAAACCATTAACTGGCGCTGACTGCGTTACGAGTAGTACAACAATAGATCTTTAAGATCATTTTTTCTGAGCGCAGACCATAAATCCCCCAAACAGTATTAACGTTAGATTACAGATAAATTATGAAAGGGCTTTCGAAACGATTCGGCCGACAGACTGTTGAAATTAATCGTAATTCACCACAATCGGACCCCACCCGCCATACGGCTGGCCTTCCAACTGATCACACCCTTGAGGGTGGTTACTTGGTGCAGACATTTGGCCCAACTGTTGCGATACTGATACTCTTTGTATGGGGATTATTTGTGTTATGTTGGCAACAGTGTTTGCTGAATCGCTCGCAAGCACTCACGATTCACTGGTCGAGTGTAGTTGAGCGAATGAACAAGTATTTCCAAGCTTAATCTCATCCCCTAAGATTTCAAAATAAGTGCATAAGAATTACGGAGCTTTTTTTTATTTACATCCAATGCGACAGTCTTGCCATTTTAACTAATCCATTTACTATTTGATCAATAATTCCAAAAACAACAATAATTACATTAAACATATTATCTAATATATAAAAAAATCTCGTATCACAGTCTTTGCTCCGAAACGGCTCGACTGATTTTTATGAAATTTTTTGTGTATATTTGGCAGGTCTGTGAATAGGTCGTAGGATATTTTTTACCCTTATTACCTAGGGGTCTAGGTGATAAGGGTGATCCTTTCCAGAATTATTTTTTTGATAATTATGTATTATGGCGGACCGTAGTTCGCGGGCACAGCTAGTAATAAATACTTAAAGATATTCTGATAAATTCCCACAGAGCACAAACAAGTAAATCAGTTTTTTTCGTTTTAGTCAATGGAGCCTTGTTCTATATGCTTTAGTCAATGGAGCCTTGTTCTATACGGGACATAGATACAGGCTGGTTCGTCTCGCGGTTTGCATCGACGGTTCACGTAAGTACTCTAGTAGTTACGTATTATCTGTGACGTAAGTAATCACGAGGTAATCACTATCTAGCATACACAGACTAGTCCATATCTAAATCCTAGCATTACATAATTGATACTCGAGTAGCAATGTCAAGGCCCTTTCTTATTTATCCAACCATTTGCGGATCCATGTGTTATCCAAACAGAAATTAGCGTAGCGGCTATATTTAGTTGTAATTTTGGGTAATCTAACTGCTACCCGCGACTTTATCAACGAACAAAAAGTAACGATATACTCAACAAAACTTCATCTACTTTAAACCCCTTTAGAGAGGACCAGGGAGGACAGAGAGTTTTCTAGAGTCCCACAGCAAAAACAGTTTTTAGCATCTAAGACAAGTGTAGCCATATGATTTTTGTAATTCTATTGCCTCTACAAAAATAAAAAATGGCAAATATAATATTACCACAAAGTGATTTTGTTTTAAAAATTGATAAGACTGTTAAACGCTGCCCGTTTTTGGACCGTTTGGTGATTTTTTGGAATATCTATTAATTTTGCGAATGATAAATTATACAAATTATTTATTTATAGTATTCAATATGACCAAATTAATTTTGTAATTTTCATTCCATTTTTTTTGTAATGTTGTCAATTGCCCAAACGTGTAACTATTCCGATTAAATACACCAGGAATTATTTTTACTCTCTCAAAATATTCACTAATGTACACAGTTTTCTTTGCAAATTAAAAACAGATCAGTCACCAGCCGATGTCATTGTAATAAAAAGACTAAAAGTACACAATACATTTGACAACAAAAACCATTACGAACGCAATTCGGAGGTCCGAATTGTGTTCGGCTTAGGGTTAAGAAGCCATACATTGCGGCACAATGGGGGTGTCTTTTTAACACCGACTATTTTGATGGGCTGGATTCCTTTGAGCCGGTTGAAGGGTACAACCCTTCGGCAAAAAGCTATAAAAATGTAACTTGTTAAATTATTTTTCAAAACTCCACAGTTTAATGTATCTAAATTGTATTTCACATTCTAAATCAAACTTCAAATTAATTCTAAATCAAACTTCAAATTAATTTTGACTTTTTGGCAACTACTTATTTATTGCCAATTATTATTTTTTATATGTTTTTCCTAATTTTGACCTTTAGATGAAATAACACGAATGAAATGACAATAAAATATACTAATCCACGCTGACATATTTAATTAAGTTTTTTTCCTTTTTTTTATATGCCTATAAGGCGAAACATGCTGCTGCAGGCGTAGCACGGACCGTGGACAAAACGGGACAAGAGACAAAAACCATGTATCTTCTTGCTCTCTCATATAACAATGAAGCGAGACGGGATGAGGATTAGTCACTTTCTCTTCTATAGTCTACGCGCTGTGCTAGGTCTGCTGCTGCAAGCTGTAGGTAGGTACTCTACTACTATTATTATTTGGTGTTGCCCAATCGGTCTTGGTGTTGCAGTCTTGCGAGACTCTTGCAGCAGGCGGAGCACGGGCTGCCAAGACTGGACTCAAGTCACGCATTATCTCACAATTTCAGTGTCATAATCTCTATGTCTTAAAGAGTAGCACGGTGGCGCGTATTTAGTGTAACTGACGTGATAAATTTTCTTGACGCTCGTCAAGGAACACGTGTGACTGCGTTTTCTCACAATTTTTTTTGGGGTGCCTGTGCGCCGACTGCTGTGGTTGTAGCAAGGGGTAATACTTTAGAAGATGTAGCAGCAGTCAAAGAGCAAAAAATTTGTGATAAAACTCAGTCACACGTGTCCCTTGACGAGCGTCAAGAAATGTTTATCACGTTAGTCCTACTTAATACGCGTCACCGTGCTACTCTCTAAGACATAGAGATTATGTCACTGAAATTGTGAGATAATGCGTGACTCGAGTCCAGTCTTGGCAGCCCGTGCTCCGCCTCCGATGCCAAACCCGACCTAATTGTAGTAAGACTGACCCATGCAAGATTTGAACATGACTCTTGCTCAAATCTTGCATGGGTCAGTCTTGAATATGACAACTTAAAAATATTTATTTCGCAGAGGTATGCATTTTTATTCCATGTACACTTGCTACTATAAGTAGGTACTGTACAAGTTTTGTTTTGGATATACAATAGTCTTTTACGCGTGCTCTTCTTTTTGACGCTGGAAAATTCTTGACGGTTTTTGTCATTAGGCTATGTCGGCCTCTCTGAATTTCTTAGGAAGTAGAATACCAGACTATCAACCACGGCCTACCGACTAAAACCCAGTGATGTATGCCACATGTGCCTTGGTGCGACCGGTGCAATATTCATATATATCATTGTATGCTCTGTTATTTGGTATTAGGAAATTTCTCACGCATAACTTATGTCTGGGACGAGGGATTTTGTCGGACCTTCCGCAATTGTTAGGAGGCAGAATGTCAACTTACTAACATTTAACACCGATCACGCGAGGATCCAGCCCTCGAAAAAGGTTGTGGTCACCTTAAAAGTGTGACGTCACAAGTATATATTTTTTCTTTTTTTATTTGTTTTTCTTGTGAGTGATTTGCGAATGAAAGGGAGCTCAAATGCGATTTGATACATTCTTGCTCCATCTCCCGGAGTGTAAAATTGGGAAGTGGGGTGATGGCAAGGGTGCGCTGGGTGTTATGATTAAAAGAAGTGTTGTTAGGAAGGATGGAAGGAAGAAAGGAAGGAGAGATGGTTTGTGATGAACGTCACAAGTATATTAGGGTTGTGGGCATGTCCATCGTGCCCACAACGGTAGATCCGCGCCTGACACCGATGAGATGGATGTGCCCGTCAGAGGAACATGCGTCAACTACTCGTAGGAAATGGAGGAACGTATCGCTGCCTTACGAGGACATCAGCCATGGGAACCCTTTCAGAGACTTCCACGTCTCGACATTGCTACTGGTCTTTTACTTTTGGTGAAATTTTGTTTGTATGAATTAGGTAGTGTATTAATCAGAGATTTCTTCTAGCCAAACTGCTAATAGTGTGTTAAAATATAAATTTGTGGGAAACACAGAAGTGCATTAAAATAAAAACAATAAACACAGAAGTACATTAAAAAATAAACAAAACAAATTAACATTACATTATCCGTGATGTAACCTTTACAAGGAAGATTCTGACTAATCTTATCGATTAGTATTTTAAAAATACGGAATGTGCCTTGAAAAATAAATAAAACATTGCAAGATCATTTTTTTTCAACTCAGACAGCATTTTATATCGAGTGTAACTTCAAATTGTTACTTAATCTATCTTCTATATAAATAAAAATGAATCGCCGAAATGTATGTACGCGCATAACTTCTGAACGACTGCACCAAATTGGATAATTCTTTTTTCTTTGTTTTCGTTATTGTCAGGACAAGGTTTGTATAAAAGAAAATTTTAAAGAAAATATATAGAAATTTTCGAAAATATTCACGAAATATGGGGGTACGAAGTTTACCGGGTCAGCTAGTTTGTAAATATTTTAATAATTATAAGACTTCAAATGTACTTTTTCAATTTTGTCATCTCTTTTCACACTATCAACCCAAAGTAGATTTTATTCACTGTTAATAACTACAACGTGTAACACCGTTTTTTCTTAAAATTTCATAAAACACTAATTTTGCAAAAACATTTTGGTTTCACTGTAGTTTTAACACAAATTTCACAACTAAAATCATAATTACAATAACTTTGTCAATTAATTTCCCAATATCAATGTCAAGTGTCAACGTCAACGTCGTTTCACGTCACGTCAGTGACATTTGCAATTATCTTTGGTCATTATTCAATTTTTGCATAAACAAAATAAATCTCGCGTTTATCCTGGCCTTATTTACAAAGATAGTTTTTTTTCGCCCAAAATCCCGTGCTTCCATTTAGGTGGGTTGATTTTCTCAAAATTCGGAATTTGACATTTAGACCGTTTGTTTTGATCATTTCTATAGACATATTTTAATAAAATACACTTAAACTTATAGATCATATAATTATAGTTTCGTCGAATAGAATTTGGAAAGCATTCACAGTTTGTTTATGGTTAATTTTTCATTACGTTTCGTTTTTCAACCAGGCTTATAACTTTGGCTGGAAATACTTATAGCATATTGTAGAATTCCGATAGATCCGTATGTTGACTTGACACATCATGACACACATGCTATGAAATGAATTTGGTTTTAGGGAAGGTTCCGTCGCCAATACGACGCTTAACATTCGGTGAACGGACCTCGATTCTAGTATGCGCGTAGATGGAACGCGCCCATTTTTCACCTTAGTCTTTGAACGCGTCTATCGTCTATGTTATGATTAGTCTGTGAGACATCGACCGAAGTAATTTAATATTGATTTCTTGCGAAATCTTAATTTCTACATTATCTTAATTTCTGCGAAGAAAATCCATAGGTATTTCTCTCGTTTTCCGTGTGAATTTAATTTGAAAAGCTATTTCTAAAGTCAGTTATTTTTGTTTTCAGCTTGAAGAGTAAAAGCTCAATCATATTTATAATCGCCGGCGCGCGATTCATTGAATTAGTTGAATAAATAAATTATATCGATAGATAATACTCCGCCCACAATAAGGTATCTAATTAACTTATTATATTTCATGATTTAAAGCAGATTTTGTTAATTTTATTTTTATTTGTGGGTAAATTGATTATTAAATCAAACATATTACATTTCCAAAATTCGCCTTTTTCATCCCCTATTTCATTAAAAAAACCTGATAGTAAGCGGCATCTTAGTGGGATTAAGGCATATATTGAGTATCACTTGCGAATTTCCTGTTAAATTCTAAATTTTCACAATATTAAGTTTCACATCCTTCTTTGGCAAATAACTCACAAATTAAGCTGTTTTCTTTTTATTAATAGCAATAATTATACACAAAATAGATGCTCTCCCCTCCATATGTCCTTTTTATTAACTAACCAATAAGACAATTTGTCAATTTATTAAAAATTATGTTTTAGAATTCATTTGCTATGTTTATTACATGAAGTTCAAATGTATTGACTGGGATTCCTTCAGAACTCAGTGTTAGACCCACTGACCCTAAGATCATAGGCATATTTAATTATATTTTTAACCTAACACTGTGCTATGAATCTCCAGGGCAGTTACCGGAGGCCGTAGGGCTCCGCTGCTTGACCTTACAGCTAGAAACCATAACAAAATAACATAACATCAAGGAGGAATTCTGTGGAATTACACAAGTAACAAATATACATATAGAGAGAGAATAAGTTAAGAAACTGGAATATCATATCTCTGACCCGTGATTGCAAGACTTAGCATAGAAGGTACGATCCACTAACAACCGCTCCGGGGAAGGCTACTAATTTCTTTTTTAAAAAAAAAAACCTATAACTATTTGTTGGTGTACTTTATTGCCCCTCATTTTGTAGTTTTGTACCCAATTTGTACCTGATTTTTACCTGCCGAGATTGATCAAACAAACCTGAACCATCCTGCCCTTGGCTTGTATTGATTAAACATTAAGTTAAGTGCTTTGCATTGAGGAATTGTGTTAACATATGCATAAGTAAATTATAATTATGTACTTACAAGAATAAAGCTTTTCATTTTGTACCGGACTAAAGGAATAAGTTTGTTTTTTTTCTTTAACTTTAAGATTTCCCTATATTTCTACAATTTAGCTAGAAAAAGCATTACAAACGTTTCATCATATAATTTAGAAATCATTATATATTTAGTGCAAATTGGTTAAGAATAAGGCAAACTATCAGATTCTATATTTTTTAATAAGTTTGCTTTATTCTGACGCCAAACTATTTACTTATTTATCGATTAATTAAGCGTTTCCAATGAAAATGCCCACTATTGCCCACCACAAGGTGGACCGACGATGCCGACGATCTATTGAAGGTCGAAGGAAGCCGCTGGGTGCGGGAGGCGTAGGATCGATCGGCTTGGAGATCCCTGGGGAGGCCTATGTCCAACATAGTGGGCGTCTCTTGGCAGCTGAAATAATGAATAATGATGAAAATACAAAGTCGCAAATACAAGGTGTGTATTTTTGATAGTGTTGAAACCAGTCTCTTGTACGGGATTCAACAAAAATCTTTGTAAGTACGCAGTTATTTTTTTTTAAACAAAGGTAATACAGCTACGTTGGAGAATAATTTGTCAACTACGGTATTTAGGATACTTTCCCTCCAGGGGGCATTGGTTTGACTCACCGGGTATTCTCCGTGGGCCGACCCTGCTGATACCAGTTGCCGCGTCCGTAGAACGTTTGATCGTCGCAGATGTGCCCAGACGATGTACGATTAAATCGGCGAGGGGAGCCCGGGGTCTCGGCGGGATGACGGTCATTTATGCGATAGATTCCTTGTTACACATTTATCTGTGTTTGCTGACGCGTGGTAATGGAATATTTATTGGTTTTTCTGTCATACAGAGAGTATGTAAACTCATTATAGTAAATCTGATTGATACGTCACAAAAATAATTTAAATTTAGAAACTGCATATTAATTGCCCGCGACCGCGTCAATTAACAGCGTAGAGTATTCGTCTAGCGTCGCCTGCGGTCGATTGCTACTGATTTTCATTTCTTTTTTGACGAAAATCAATATAATATAAGTAGACAATTCAACTAATATCAACATAATTTTGATTTCATCAAAAATGAAATGAAAAAAGGTTAAAATCAAGCTAAGATGTAAGATGGCTTGACGAGCGCTCGATGCCAGACGAAAAATTAAAAAAATAAAACGTCCCTCGCTCTAAACAGTTTTAAAAGAATTATTCCCGAACTTCCAATCTACCAAAAATCTTCCTTCATTAGCTCAGTAACATGACATGATGACTACCAGACGCACATACCTGAATATCTTAAGAAAAATCATGAAACACGTTGGATGTGCCTTTGAAATTTAAGGGTTTCCCCCGATTTGCAACCATGTTATGATCATCGGTTCATAATATGGTACAATGGGACCACTTCGGGAGTGTACTCTTTCGATTACAAAAAGAATTTTGAAAATCGTCCCACAAATGGCGGAGTAATGGGGTAACAAACATTAAAATATTATATTTCTTTAAATTAGATTGTTTTGCTTTGTTTTGACGTCAATAAGTGCCTGTAAAGGCCTATGTTGAATAAAGATTTTTGAATTTGAATTTGAAAAAAAAATATAATCGAACTAATAACCTCCTCGTTTTTCGAAGTCGGTTAATAATGGAGCAATAATAATATACTATCCACAACTCCATGCCACACGCTGTACACATACACAAATACGTCGCGGGTTGCGTCGCGCGCCGCCGCCGGTCGCAGGCTGTGACTTGGCCCTTATTAGATTAAACTAGCTTAGCTTCACAGTTTTACCTGCATAAGTGCCGGTCTAGAGAAAGATTCGGGATCAAAAGTAGCCTACATGGAGGATTGTGAAGCTGTAATTTTCATACTAAAAGCGATAACGCTCCTCTCCCTCTAGTCCAATTTTCATAATTTTTGGAAATGTTGTAGATATAATAAAGATCTAAGTTTATACGTTTTGATTTTGAAGCTATATTGCTCAGAATATAAATTATTAGCATCTAAATATCTAAAAACTACCACGAGCATTTTTATCTTTTTTTGTCTTAATTATACTGAATTACAAAAAATCACAACGTACAAACATAGATTAAAGTATACTGAATCTAATGAGACCAAAAGTGTCTAATTTCGTAAAAGTTTTGGGAGGTAAAACCATTAGCGCCCGAAACAATATTTCAATTAGAAATGTAGGAACTTGCCTTGGACTTTCAACTCTAAGCGGTGTGCAACAAACAGCATTTTAGAAAGTGCATACTCGAGCCATGAATTGAAACTTCACAGTCCTCTCACATAAAATAATTTTTCGAAGTTTAATTGCGGCCAGTCAAATATTTTTAAAATTTTATGTCGTATGTTTCGTTCTTATTTACAACTAGCTGCTTCGTTCTGTCAAAAGTTATTTTTACTGTCATTTGTATGGGAAAAGAAAAGTGTTGCTTTTACTATTTTTTACGCAATTTTTGTCTTTTATCTCTTCACAAGAACCTTCCGTGCCTTAAGGAAAATATGAAAAGAAATTACCGAGGCGGTCCACCCGTTCTCGAGTTTTGCGCTTAGCAACGCATTTAGCGATCCATTTTTATTTATATTGATCATAAGAAACGTAGTTTTTAAAACAAAATTATAACAATATCAGCGTGAGCTGCAATATAGAATGATTTGGGTAATAGTATTTTACTAAGCTCGTTGATAATCACGGTTTATTGTTAAAAAGGAATATAATTTACTAGTTTCAAATGTTTCATTTTCGCCATTTTAAAACAAAGGTTTTAATATTTTTTCTATCTACAACAGAACCTCCCAAATCGCCACTTTAAAATAATAAAAAAGAGCTTCTTCAATAACACATCTGGAGCCCGTTTGAGCTCAATGATAAATTGAAACTCCAATTTATAAATCTGCGACGTAAGATTAATCATAGTCAAACAGCCAGCTGAACATTTGTCGATGTAAACAAGCAATTAAACATTCGACTACGGAACCCCAACAAGTGTCAGTTGACAATAGCACCATTTAATTCGAGATACCCCTCGGTGACAAATTGTATCATCGCGGCAAAAAATCGATTTGGACTGTTTAAAATTTAATGTGGGGGCCGTCTGGAATCGATTACCATTCGTGTATTTCCTCTATTTCGATTGTTGTTTGTGTTAAATTCAATTTGTGCTGTCAATATGTCTTGTGAACTTGGACCTATCTAGAGTGCTGCACAAACGAGTTGACAGTTTTACGTAGCAAATTAGTTTTTTAATATACTGGACTTGATAGATTATGTAATCATTATTGTTACCACAGATGATTTTATGCTCATTTAAATTTTTTAACCCTAAGTAGAACTACTAAAACCTTTGAAAAGCATGAATTTAATAAAGAATTTTAGATGACTATGAACAATAATAAGTTTTTCACTTCTCATGCTCTGAAAGTGCTTATTTGTGCAGGATCATTATTTGTTCAGGCTACACAAATTCGAATTTTGTGCACAAGTGCATTAACGTATCTACTCATACATAAATGTATCTATAATTAGGCAAAGAAAATGAGCCATACAGCCAAACACAATAAGAAGTTCATAGATAGAATTTGCTATTTTATTATATTTACTTTAATTTATTTGCCTTATGTGTTTTTTAAGACATAAAGAAATGTTATGTTATACTACTGTTTTATTTCCTCGCAATCGAAGTGAAAAGCAGAGTTTATAACTCGTCCACAAAACCATTTTATCCTCGACATTACTATCAGCCCTCACCTTCGGGTCGGGATGCTAAAAGTCTCGGATAAAAATGGTTCGTTTTGTGCATTTGTTGTAAAATCTACTATTGTAACTTATTATTGTTGTTGCAAAGAATGAAAACAACCGAGGAACTGGCTACTTTACTTCTAATTTAATTGTCGGAACACAACATTACTCGTTGTATCGTCATCTCAGCCAAGAGACGCCTACCTACTGTGGTATACATACTCGTAGGCTTTCCCAAGGATCTTCAAACCGATCGATCCCGCGTTCTCGCTTCCCGCGACCTTCGTCAGACAGATCGTCGGTCCACCAGAGGCCCAATTCAGCTAATATGCTACAGTCGAATCGAAAATGAACCGTTGCGGTCGACCAATCGGATCGCTTATATTGCCTTTCAACTGCTCGATGACGTGATAATGTGGCGTTCTGATTGGTCGATTGCAACGGTTCAGTTTCGATTCGGCTGTAGCTTATTAGCTGAATTGGGCCTCTGGTCTATCTTTCAACGCTGCTTCTCCTGGTGCGCGGCCGCCACTCGAGGACCGCCTCGCTCCAACAGCCCTCACTCCTGCTCCTTTGCTGGATTATAATATTATAAACTCAAAAGTGACTGCTTTTCTTCTGCGTTTTCCTACCTAAAGCATTGATCAGATGATGATTACCTTGGGTACCTACAGAATTAAACGGGACCTGGATTATGGTTACGCAATGGCCTGATTCGTCCGACTCTTCCTGACTCCTTGTTCGCATCATCTTGATACAGCGTTCTTGTACTGACTCGTACTTATTTACACGTTCCACGTTCCGGAATTACTTTTATCTATCCGGCGCTGCGACCAGCGAATGTTCACTATCCGGCTCGAAGGACCAACGAATGTTGCGGACTGTATGGTTTAGGTCGGCAAATTCTAGAATGAATTGATCCCAGTGTTATTCGCTCTATCACTCTTTCGAATTAAGCGGTCGAGAAAACTGAAAGTTCACCTGTTTAGCACATTAAGTGCGTATCCATGAATATTCCATGAAATTTGGCTTGCATGTTTTAACATCCAATGGGATAGGTTTTTGGAGATAAAATAATTGATAGAACTGCATAGTACTCAGTTATTTTTGAAGCTGTACTCGGGAAACTGTGTATTTTTAACAGGACTCTTGAAAAGCTTCTGTATTTATAGTCTGGATTGTTTTTAACGCGGGAAAAACAAAAAAAGCAGGCGAAGCCACGGGTAGTGTGTTATCTTATGAAGAATATTTAATGGAGCAGTGGATATCTAGAAATTACAGTCACATATCCATGAACATGATTTTCATTGTCATTTCGAATACAACTTTTTAAGTTTGTTGCGATCGTAATCTTGCTGCTCTGCATCAAGGCCTGAACATGAAAAATTAATTATCTATATTTACGTAATTTTATTCCAGTAATGTCTGTATTGCTATTATATACAGGTTTTATTTATGATGTAAATATTCACCAATAAAGGGTTTTTGGAAATTCAATCAGAACTTCGGTTTTTTTGAGCTAAAGAGTAAATCCTGTTTATGTTTATTGAAAATTAATATAATACTAAAACTACTATTTAAGGTGTTTCAAAGGTACTATTTTTAAAGTCTTTGTCACAAGAGAAGCTATAACCGGAAAGCTAGTACACCTACACCTAAAAAGTGCGATAGATATGTAGTTTTAATAAAATAATATATTTAATGATGGTACCAATGTGTTTTAATCAAAGAACGTCTTAAGACCCAGAAGGATCAGTTCCCAAGCCAAAGGGATTTATGTAATTCGACGTGACGGGCTTGACGCGTAAAAAATAAAAGACAACGCAAAAGATACAACTTGACACGAACGCGCCTTACGAGATCGTTAAATCCGTCCGCCCGATAAGATCTGTGACACCTTTTGAAAAAAGAACAGTCAATGAAAAAAAGTAAAACGTCAACTGGCACCTGGGCTACTGTATTCAAATTTGGAATTTTTTCCGATCAAGTTTTGTGAAACTACCCCATGTGTGTGCGGTCTGATAGGTTTGTTTTTGTTTTTTTTTTCTTCCACAGGGTGACTGACCTCCCGGTGTTTGCGGTCAACTTGAGTGTTTATTTTATCTCATGGACCGTTGCCTCCTTTTTTAAAGATTTCTTTATGTTTTACCGAAGTGGTAAAGTTAAACTAGCCTTAGGTAAAGTTAACCTACATTTTTTCATTATTAGGAAATTTTTGAGAAGAATTAGTTACTTGTGACTAATTAAAAGATAACAGAAAAATATACAGAATGATTTAATAGCTCTTTTCCTAGAAAATAAGACAGTACTTTGCCATTATACGTGTAACATACTGCGAAGCAATGGGATTATTTGCCACCCTCTGTGTTCCCACTATATTATGGGTCATTTCAGGATCTTCTCGGGGAGGTCACATGAATTAATTTTGACGTTTTCAAGTGTATGACTATTTCATTTTCACTATTAAAAATGACTTTTTCTTCGGGATTCGTTAAAGGCTTCATTCAATAAATTAATAATTTACGATTACTTTATTGAAATGATCATGTGTCTTATCAATATCTCTCAATATCTTTTTATTTCAAGTTTATTTTAGATTATTATAACGATTTATAATTCTTAAATTTATCAAATGAATGATAAGTCGCTAATGTTGCCGGATCCAATAGAAATACTTATTTTTTACTGTAGGTAATCCATTACTCTCTTCTACGCTACAAGTCTATGACGAAACGTTAGTTTTCTAGTATGTGGTCAATTTTAACAAATAGCCAAAGTTAACAAATTGTTAACTTATCACACTAAATTTTAATTTGAAAATTAAGAATGCCACCATTACTTTAACTATTTAAAATTGACCATGCATCCGAAAAGTGGTCCGCAAAAAAATTTAAATATTTGCATTCTTTTCTGACCTTGATTGTGAAGGATGACCAACTATGATTTAATTTACAGATTAATATCTTAAGTGACCGCTCAATCTTTGATTGATGTAAAGATACGTGTTAGAGATATGAATCCATAAAAAAGAGTCAAATAGCGTCAACAACTTGAAAACGGTTTCTTTCTATACGTTGAGGAAAGAAACTTCATATTATTTTTTTTTTCATACTGGACATTGATCTCTGGTGTCCCACAGGGTTCGCATCTTGGACCATTGTTTTTTATAATATTTATAAATGACCTAATTGACCGTCTTTCATCTCTGTGCCTCTTGTACGCTGACGACTTGAAAGTGTTTGCAAGAGTACAAACCGTTAACGATTGTCTTATTTTACAGAACGACCTTAACATCCTAGCGAATTGGTGTCACGATAATCACATGACTCTCAATATTGACAAGTGCTTTGTTATAAGTTTCACAAAAAAACGAAATAAGATACTTTTTGAGTATGAACTTTCAGGTAAGATTCTTGAACGCCGCACTGTTGTGAGAGATCTTGGGATTCTCTTCGACGAAGAATTATCTTTCCGACCTCATTATGAAAGCATTGTAAATAGATGTTATAGCTTGCTTGGTTTCATAGCAAGAACTACGATAGGTTTTAGGAAGCCCCATAGCTATCTTGCCATTTATTATTGTCTTGTGAGGAGTATTCTTGAGTATGGGTGTTGCATTTGGTCACCTTTCTATTCAATTCACATAAAGAATTTAGAAAAAATACAAAGAAAGTTTTTGAGAGTTTTAGCTTTTCGCTTTAATCTAAGTCGCTCGTTATCTAGTTATACCCAGAGATGTAACCATTTTGGTCTGAAGACCCTCGAAGCTCGACGAAAGCTATATGACCTAATAGTATTACACAGGATTCTTCACTCTTATTTGGATTCGCCAACACTTCTTGCGTCCATAAACATCAACACATATTACAGGTCCCGGGCTCCCAAGCCGTTTGCTTTAGAAACTTTTAAAAACAACACTTCCTATTTTAACCCCCTGTCTAGAATGTGTCGTCTATTCAATGATATATCAACTAAAGATAGTGACATTGATATATTTAACCCTAAGCTCACTCATTTTAAACGATGTGTTATATCAACTCTCTACTCTGCTACGTAAAGGTTTTAAAATAAACTAGCTCAAATATAATGTGTGTGTACAGGGTGGCGTGCACCATAGTACTAGTTTGTTAAAAAAATATATTTTTAATTTAATAATGGTACTTGACAAAATATAAATTTGAAGTAATATGGTGTAACCCAGCCTTAATTTGATCAAATGCTCTATGGAATTACGAGTGTGTTCCACTCTTCACTGTAAGCTGCTGTGTGCACATATTTTGGCTTGCTGTCTAGATACAGATCTGAATATAATGTGTAAATATTATGTAATGTTATGACTGTAAGCTGTTCTGTGTACCTTACAAATAAATAAATAAATAAATAAATTGTTTCATTGCTAAGAATCCGAAAAAAATACTGAAAATTTAAATTACTTTTATTTTTAAAAGAACACATTATTCGTTTTAAATCTATCTATTATCTATGTGTAAACAAGTTTGATGTGCTAAACAGCTTTCTTGTATCTTTGCGTTGAATGCAAAAAAGAGATAGTAACGCCCGCGTTTTTCATACTTTAAAAATAATTTTATATTCAATATTCTAAGTACAATTAGATTTTGCCCGAACTGTCTTTGGCTTCGTCATAGTTTCTAGGTTTCAGTTGCTTTGTCATAGTTTCGTGTTTAGAGATGAATCTATTTACTGCACCGTTTGCGTGTCAAAATGATGGAGCTTTTGAGGTTCCCATACTTATTGTTGACTTAAGAGAACAATCATCGTCTTCAATGGTGTGAAAATTCTCAATATCACCACTAAACAGTCTTAAACGCTTACTAAAAGTACAAGCGAATATATGTCTTTGGGCTGGGTGATAAACGTGAATGTCGTAAAATTTGCGTCTGCGAGATGACTCGCCCAACCCATTATCAGGGCGATCTCGGTAGCAAACATTGTATTCAAATTGTCAGATTTAAATACAAAAACGCGATTATGTGACGAGCACATAAGCCGATGCGATGCATCCGCAGCAGATTGGCATCTGCATACGCACTCTCAAAGAAAAACGTGATAATACGGACAAGAAACGTTTCTTGCTGCCCATATAGCACGAATATATTGAACATTTTATTTCAACAAAAAAAAAGTTAAAACGAGAAAATTGTTTCCAATCAATTCAAGAGTACTATAGAAAAACACAAATTGGTTTTAAGTGTAAGCCTGCAAGTAATAGAGCCAATTTTAAAATCAAAAACCGCCCAACTGCCAGTTGAACTCGCACACAGAGGCTTCCATACAAAATTATCTAAGTGTATGAGTTCCTAACTACATATTTACGGTTTCCAGATTTTTCCTGTAAAACATTGCTTCTTGTCAATTGTCATGATTTCAGGTCAACGCGAATTATAAAAGGAAAACAGCTGTTCCATTAAAATGTTCAATATCCACTAAACCTGTATATATGACCGGTGTATTGAACAGTTGCTTTGTTTTCGCGATTTCGAGATTGGTCGCATAGTAAAAGTTCTTTTTTTTTGTTCTAGGTACTGTAAACTTAACATTGCTGTTTTTATGCAAACATTTTGAATAACAACAAGAGATATATAAAAAATATTGTGGAATTGATTGTTACCAGCCGGCAGTTATCTTACCCAGTGCGTGAGGTCAGTAAACCTGGCAGTGTTGCCCTAATCTGCCCGGTAAATGTTGATCGCCGCACTAATTTTGAGTGATACGCCATTGTTCCCACTTCCGGTTCACCGAAGAGCGAAGATATACTTTCATTCATGCCTTAGATCTTGATTTTGGACTCCCAAGAGCTCTATGGATATTGTAGTGTTGATTTTGTAAGAAGTTATTACAATCATTATATGATCGGTCTCGATTTGAGTGGGTAATACGGTGTGACTACAAAAAGTTTTAAAACGCTGTAAGTTAGACACTGTTTAAAAACGCTGCTGTTTCATTTGTTTTTTTATACAACTTGGCAAACAAGCAAACTGCTCACTTGATGGTAAGTGGTAACAGTCACCTCACGAGGCTCTAGTGAGATTCGCAGCAAAACTGCAACCCCCACACGAGCCACAGTGTACGGTGCCAGCTAGTGACATCAGATGTAAAGTCACGGTACCCAGTAATTTCACTGTCATATCTTACCCTTCAAACCGGAACACAGCAATGCAAGCACTGCTGCTTTGCGGCAGAAATAGGTAAGACGGAGGTACCCATGCAAACGACCTTCGTACAAAGTCCTTCGCACTCCGGTGAAAAGGATAGATATCATGTTTAAATAGTTTATCACTTTAGACAGTGTTTAAAAGCTTTTTGTAGTTACACCAATAACGTTTATTTTAAAATGTATGTACAACAATTTATGCGACTCTGTGGACTAGCTTCTATTAAAATCCCATTTAGAAAGAAAAGTCAGTTTCTTCAAATAAAAAACATTTTTTTTTAAATGGAGGAATGTTTGCTGTGAGTAAATTTAGCTATAATTGCCATTGCATTGCCTTAAGCGTATGAAAATGCGTATCGTATCATGTATATTTCACAGTCAGATAAAACTTCAAATTTTGCATTAAAATATAAACAATTACACATGCAGTTCGAATAATAGTCTCTTCGTTATTCCAATTCGTTAGTGTAAAGTTTAGTTGCCGATACTTCAAAATTCTGTTGCCGTGAGAAAGGGCAGACAGTCTGACATGCATTGTATCAGATATCAGTGTAGAGATTTATATAATAAATCCACTCAGAGATCAATACATACCAATAAATGTTTCAAATCGACGCGACGAACAGAAGACTCGTCAAAGAAAGTAACTCGCAGACTAGCCACTAAGAAATTGAAACATAGTTTAATGCTAAACCTATGAACAATAACAGTCAATAACTGAATAAAATAAAACTGAGTAAAATAATAAATGTGGGAAATTCAAGATAGTAAAAAAAGAAGTGGTGAAGCATGACCTGATATGGCATAGATAATGAGAAGTAAAATAGTGCATATTGAAAATTATAAAAAATATTTATTTGGAGTCGAAGAATCTCAGTTAATATTCGATCAATATTTCAATGCAATTCTTTAATCGGTAATGTTAAATTATTATAAATAACAAGATGTAAGGCAAAAATACATGTATGTGTATCGTTTAACTCTTACTCTATGACACGTCTCATGTGTCACTTGGATTAGGCGCGCGCGCAGGTAGTCTGAATGAATTGTCACTGTCAAGCTGCCCTGACATTCTGCTAAGGGTTACCAAAATTTTTTAATGGATAATATTGTTAAATCAAATGTTAGCGATAATTTTGTTCATGTTTCTTCTCTTGTACATTATAATATCGTAAAAAATATCTTAAAATGAAAGGCCTTTATAAGCACCTAGGTATTAAAAATTCTAAAAAAACCTGTGTAGATACTACTATGAGTAGACAGAATCTATTGAGATTCTATAAAAGTATGTGTAGAAGCATAAATACTTGTTTACGCAAATATCTTGAGAATATTAAATATATCAAAACAAACTCTGGAAACTCTCGGAATTCGGAAAAGCTTGCACGAGAAAAACAAAAGGCGCTCGGCAGGTCTAATTGTTTTGTCTGTTATACTTATCATCGGTGGGGTGGGGCATAAAGATTTCCGAAAAAGTCTTCACAGATTTTTTTTATTTATTTATTTCTAATATAAGATGAACAATGCTCCTTATTTTATTATCTGCCTTATTTTATTATCTGTTCAGTTTGTCCGCAGAGTTCCTGTAATCGGAATTCACAAACTGAAAAAAACAATGAATAGCAGGTCCCATTAATAATAACCTTATTAAAACTAAACTTTATATAATCATTATAATAATAATTTTTCAACACACTTGCTTACGAGCAAGTGTGTTGAAAAATTATTAAGTGATTAGTGGATCTAATTTCACCGGTTTAAGATACATAAAGCAGCTCATTAAATAAGCGTGTGTTATGACGCAAATAGTGCGATAATAGATCCTTAATCGCACTATATTGCTCTAGTGTTATTTTTTGAACAGCTAAAATAATTAAGGCTAATAAGAATTAATCTTATTAAGAATCTTATTGACAACCCTGCGTTGGCTGTAATCCCCTCGGCGTGTCACAAGACTGGTAGCGCGTGAGAACGGCGCCCATGACGAATGCGGCTCAGCTGTCCAGCTTAAGGTCAAGGACGGCATTCGAGTACACCAGGCCTAAGATTAAGGAACTCGAAAAAATCATCGTCGTCATCTCACTCAGAATCACTCATAGTGGTACTTGAAGAATGGCGTACACGATTTATCTGTATTAGCTGGCCAGGTCAGTGGAGGTGTTGTTTGGTGAATTTGGTTGTCTCGATCCTGGGGCCTAGCCCAGAGGCCCAATTCTGCTAATAAGTTACAGCCGGATCGAAACTAAACCATTGCGATCGGCCAATCGGAGCACGTATATTGCCATGCAACTGTTCGATGATGTGATAATGTGGCGTTCTGATTCGTCGATCGAAACGGTTCAGTTTCGATACGGCTGTAACTTATTAGCAGAATGGGGCCTCTGATAACTTAAAACAATGTTAAAGTCCAGTGAGAGCGAGATGGTGCTATATACTATAATAGCGGTATCTCTGTTCCAACATTGTTATAAACTTGCTCTAAGCGGCCCCTGGATCCTGCGGCAAGCAAGAGCGCAACAGACACTCGCAAGGTAAGGGAGGACAGTGCCACATAGGTAAAATGCTGCATCATACATTTTGGTTATGGCAACAAACTTAGGTCCTGCCTGCCACCTTAAATTTTCCATCAAGATTGCTTTATTTGAAGGTATTAGGAGTATATGGACTATGTATAAGGTTTTCTGAAGGACCTTCTACGGGACTAAAGCCATCCATCCATACCTGCACATCACTGATCAGCAGACGAAGCTACGGCGCTTCTTACAACTCGCACTAGGCCAGTGTCATCGTCATAACAGCTCATATACGCTCGTGCCTATCCTAAGTTAGGGTATTTAGGCCTTAGTCAACCACGCTATCCCAGTGCGGATTGGTCGACTTCACATACACCTTTGAATTTCTTCGCAGATGTATGCACGTTTCCTCACGATGTTTTCCTTCCCCGTAGGAGCGTCAGACAAATGTTCATATGAAATTCGAAAACGAAAAACACATTGGTACATGGCGGTCTCGAACCTCGGACATCATCCCAATTGGAAGGCAAGTACCGGGTCCACAGCGCCACTGATGCTCTTCAGTTTGCACTGTGCTAGAAGATATCCCACATTCTCCTTTTTAAAGGAGGTTCACGCCCAGCAGTAGCCGTTCTCGATAGATGCTGGAAAAAAATAAATAGCTTTAAAGTTGTAGAGTTCAAAAGTACCTACTCAATGAAGGCAATTCTCCCTTAACAAGGAACCAATTTGAGTAGAGCAATGATGAGGTGTAAGGACAAAGCAATGATAAGGTGTAAATTTACGATGTTTAATCTGTAATCACTTTTATTATACGGAAGTTAATGTCTTTGTGGATATGATCATGATTAGGGTCAGGTTCCACGAGCCAATAATAAGTATTTGGTTAATTATACTCATATGTTATCATTTAGTTACTCGACTGATGTTTTCTATTATAATGTTTTCGCAGGAGTCGACAGCTTCCCATTCCCTCTCACTAGCTATTTTACTAATGTAAATAGTAGCTTAGCGTAGCGCGTAGCTCGCGACCGACGCGACGTTGGGATTGCCAGGCCCATCACTCTAAAACTGTCATTAGTTTTCCACATTACACTGGCCAGACACCTATATACCCAAGTGTCGGCCTATTCAATTTAGCCCTTTCGTATAGTATTTAGATTATTCTGGCTTAAAAAAGGCAAGATAGAAAAATAAAGTACATAATATTTTAACACATAAAAAAGAACAAAAAACAGATAGATGTGCCACGGAAAAAGGCATTTTCTTTCCAAGCTCTTTATGTTCCTGTGTGGAATGTGCCAACAGATAAGTTTAATCAAAATAAAGCATTTCAACTCTCACACCTACCACGATCATCTGAGCGTATATTTCGCAAAACAAACAATACATTTACACAACAATTACATCAACGCAAAACCTCAAGCGTCAAATGCACTGATCTTCTCCACGACCATTCGTAGAATTACGTTCGTTTTTGCGAATTGTAGTCTCTAAGCCGATCGCATAAGGATTGAGCATAATCTTGGAACTACCACCCAAGCTTACAAGTAAAGTTTCATGCGTATATAGGTACAAATTTTTATTTGCAGTGAGCGTTTTGAATGTAGAGCTTTGTCCCGAGGCAATAGAGTTTGTGATTCAGTGAAACTTATATTTTTAATTGAATTGTGAGTGGTCGGTACAAACTGAAGCGACGAAGCATGAACGCTTCGGCCGAAGAGGGGTCCGTGGGTTTATTTTTTTCCCGTAATCCTAACCGGGATTAGTATGAAGCCTTTTTGATTGGCAGCGAGCGTCAGATGCATGTCCCAAGATTTAGGTGCAAAGCGCACGCCTGGGGGGACGGTGTTTGTGAAAGCACGTATTTGTGCGCGTGAGCTGGGGTAGATTTCATTTTAATTTGAGATCGCAATGATAACATTAAAAGATTGCGCATGTGAAGAAACTGATCTAGGTAGTTTCGGTGGATTTACGTTAAATTTAAAGTGAATATCGCCGAGCAAATATTCCAAGCTGCTTGTAAAGTAAAAAAATACTATTCGTTAATTCTATGAATATGAAAGACACAATTTGAGTCAATTATGCTAAGTGACAACAAGTCGGTGGTATTGTGTACTCGGTGCTGGCCTTCTTATCGGGAGGTCCAGGTTTCGATCCTGCCATGTACCAATGTGTTTTTCGTTTTTCGGATTTCACCTGTACATTTATCCGATGCTCCTACGGTAAGGGAAATCTCGTAAGGCAACCTGCATACATCTGCGAAGATGTTCAAAGGTGTATGTGAAGTGGACCAACCCGCACTGGGTCAGCGTGGTTGACTAAGGCCCAAACACCCTAACTTAGGGTAGGCTCGAGCCCCTCGATGCGGACGTATATACGTAATATGTACTGTGACGATGATGCTAAGTAAATATAATAACTTTATCACTCAACTCTGTTATCAGAGGTCAAGCAAGAAGAAGACCCAAGCGGAATGGAACGCAAACTCGAATCCTTTTGGGGGCTCTGATAGATCACTTTGGCGCACCAATCGCACCTATCAAAAATGGTTCTGAGTTACACAGATATCTGCAGGGTCTGCAAAAAGAAAGAGAAAATCATGGAGCACTATTGTGCCATTGCGATTCTCTAGCTCGCAGGAGAATGAGCCTCTTCCGGATTAGATATCCGAAACACGAAGACTTCAAGGCTATACCGGACCAATTGTGAGACTTATGGGTGAACTCAATTAGTCCGAGAAGGTAGGTAGCAACATTTTATCAATCATACGGGCACAAAAATCCTCAGGGATTGAAGTGCAGGGTCCGTAAGACCACCGCCCCTCAGGATAAGTTAGATAACATGGGCTAAGTGATTTTTTACATACGACAGGGAAGATATTGGCCTTAATCTTACCTTTTAAATACACTAGGATATGGGTCTATATCGCGGTAAAAGAAAGTTCCGAAGATTAAGCGGAGCGTAGTTGTGAAACTCGTGCTTTACGAAGATGTCATTCTGATGAAATTCCGCCGAAACGTCGTGTAACCAATAAGTCATATTACTTCTTTTTTTACCGCGATATAGAGCCTGTTCCTATTGTATTTAAAATTTATCATACCTAATGGTAAGTGACGATAATGCGGAAGGCGGAAGCGAGCTTCGCCTGGACCTTCACCAACTGAGGCACTGGCTATCTTACCCTAATTGTCGGAACACAACAATGCTATTACTATTGTTATTATGGGGAGAAACTTGGGTAAGACGGTGCTAGTAAGCTACGGGGACTCAGAAGCCCTACCACCAACCAAACCGAGCAGAAAATCTTGTGCCCCCATCGGAAATCGAACCTTAGACCTCCCGATCAACATCCGGTGGTCTCAACCACTAGACCACGGAAGTAGTTTCCTGGTAAGTGTAGGGTTACGTTTGGAGTTTTCCACATCTTTCCAAAGGATTCTTTGCTATAAACTCCCTTATACCCGGTTTCTATATCAAAAAAAAAACCGACTTCAAAAACACCAGTCATAAGTAATTTTAGAATACATACAACATCACAGTTTTATATTGAAGTCGGTGCCAAAGTAACTAAGTAGGTATATTAATTGTTCTTTTCATTTTTAAGACTTTCCAGGTGTTCATTGCTTGGCACCGACTTCAATATAAAACTGTGATGTTGTATGTATTCTAAAATTATTTATGACTTTTTGGTGTTTTTGAAGTCGGTTTTATTTTTTGTAAATTTTTTTTTCAATCTTTTTTGTTTATAATACATGCGTTTTAGAATTTGAGCCAAGGCAAACACCAGAAAATTTTAAAATAAAACGTCTTTCGCTCTAAACAGTATTGAAAGATTTTTTTCCGAACTCCTAACCTACCAGAAACCTTCCATCATCAGCTCAGTAACATGTTTGATGACTATCAGATGCAAATATCCGAACATCTTCAGCAAAAACATGAAACACGTTGGACATGCCTATGAAGTTCAAGGGTTTCCCTCGATTTTTATGGGATTCCATCATCAGAGCATGACATGATGACAATGGGATCACCTCGGGAGTATACTCTTTCGATTACAAAAATAACTTTGGAATCCAAGGTATAAAACATATTTCGCGAATCGAAAAAGTCCAAAAGAAATTTATTAGATACTTATGCTTTCGTATCAAAGATCAGTATGATTCCAAATACTATCTTGATTTATGTAAAAAACACCATCTTCTTCCTCTAGAGCTACGTCACGAAATATCCGACATTGTGTTTCTACTCAAAATTACCTCTGGAACCTTTTGTCACATATCTCCCTAAAAGTTCCTGTCAAACCTCTCCGTTTTCAGCCTCCTCTTTTCCTTCCCAATTCTAATTAAAATTACAGGCAGAACTCATATCTTTGGCGTGTGGCTAGGGATTTCAATGCTGTGTCCAAAAATCTTAACCTTGATTTATTTGCAACGAAATGTGCAGCTGCGAGACGTCTAATGAGCCAAAGCTTTTTCAATAATTAAGTTGTTTCTTTATGATTATAATTTTCTGTGTGCGTTTATTATTTCAGTACCAAACTAGTTATATTAATTGTTTCTATATGTAAGAGACCTGTAATTAGCTTTATGTTTACATTATAACTTAACCACTCTGTATTTCAGCTGTTGGTCTTCGTAACAGATAAAATAAAATAAATAAATAAAATCGGTCCATAAATGGCGGAGTAATCGGTGAACATACGGTGACATGCCTATGAAATTCAAGGGTTTCCCTTGATTTTCATGGGATTCCATCATCAGATCCTGACATGGTGACAATGGGTCCACCTCGGGAGTATACTCTTTCGATTACAAAAAGAATTTTGAAAATCGGTCTACAAATGGCGGAGTAATCGGTGAAGATACATAAAAAAATAGATACAGCCGAACATAGAACCTCCTCCTTTTTCGAAGTCGGTTAAAAACAAGTAAAATTATTAAAAAAACTTTTTTAAATACAAGCTTTTATATCATCATAATAATATCTCAAGACGAAAGTCTTCAATTCGTGCGTGTTGCCAGTGATGACATACGGAACTGAGACGTGACCGCTTACAATGGGTCTCATAAGAAGGCTCAAAGTCACTCAAAGGGCAATAGAGAGGGCTATGCTCGGGGTTTCTCTACGTGATCCTTAAGTGTCAGTGGGCAGGACACATCGCTCGTAGGACTGACGGCCGATGGGACGGGAAGGTCCCCCACAAGGTGGACCGACGATCTCGTGAAGGTTGCGTGATGCGATGATGATGATGATATTTGCATTGCCACGCGATATACTGTGCAAAATATCAGCTCAATCGGAGACCGGGAAGTGGATCAAATTTAACTTGCAAGATTTCATTACAGACACCGGACAGGTGAAAGCAAATAAAAGCTTGTAACAATTCGTTTTTGTCACGGACAGTTAAATTTTGATATTTATTCTATATGGAAAATATGTCAAAATATAACAGTCCGTTGCAAAAACGAATCGTTTTTGAATATAGACACCTAGGAATCGGCTCTGACGATATCCACGGGCAGAAAGGGTGTGCCTGAAACCGCACGGACAGATTTTTTTAAACTTATAATTAATTTAATACATTTGCCAAACTTTGATAAAGTTTGTCGGCAATAGTAAGGCGCCGTTTATCTTTTTTTATCTATTCTTAGCTTTAAACTCAATAGTTACTTGTTATAAATTTCATGTTAATCTTATCCTAAGTTTTTCTAGCAGGTATTTTTGAATTTTATTCTTAAATAAACGTTGCGTTTGACAATTTTTTATTTCTACTGGGATCTCATTCAAAAGTTTAGGTACTAGATACTTTCTACAACTTTGGCCAAAATAATTATTAAATCTAGGAACAACTAAAGTTCTTTTATTTATTATTCTATGTGATCTGGCTTTATGATATTTTTTTAAAATCCTCACAATCAAACTGTTCAGCTAATGTGTAGTGTACTATCATGCACAGGTAGTATTTTACATTTTAAAAACAATTCCTCATAATCACTAGCTTTACATCTTTTTTTAGTTCTTTTGTCTACTAAAAGTTTCATAAAACGTATTTGTAAGACTTTAATTTTAGTATGAGATGAAAGTATTCCTGAAATCAGTTTTTCTGTGGGCGACGAACTTAGTTGATCTTGTTTCATTATAGTGCCTACCACCAAATAAGTTTCATTATAATTTCCTGTTACTAGTGGTCAGTACACAGAGATTTGATTTAATATTTTCCAATGTTTATAAAGTTTTGCTGCATGCAAAAAATACAGGTTAACAGGTACAACACTCATTGACAAACCGAAAGTGAAACATTCCATACCGCGGAATCCTTTCAAAAATGTCAACTACTCTCTCCGTTTCTACATTCTATTCTAACGTACTAAGTACGATCCTCTACTCGCCATTCAGCTTCTATAAAAAATAACATTCCCTTTCCGTGAAACACCTTTAGATACCCAGATAAAATAACAAAGAGGTGTCGATACGTCCTTTGCCTATTTCGCAGTGCCGCAGAAAAAACAGTCCCACCCAAAAGTTGCCGGAGCTTCAATAGGCGCGATGCATTCGAAAAGAGATTAAGTCAAGCCCTTATTTTGTTTGTAAACAGACCTCCGCGCAACAAAAGCGGCCGTAATGTGACACCTTGGCTATCTATGGTTTTTGTATCTATGGTTTATAAGTAGCATCATTGATACTCTGTGGCGCGATCGCCGAAAAGGCAAATTGTTGACGTTTCGCGGTATTAAATGGATACAGCTGTAAAAAAGGTTTATTGTTGTGTGATAATTTGTTAATTTGTAGTAAAATGATTTGGGCGTGGATCTGTATTCGGATGTTCGGATGAGTGACAGCGAGCGTGTAATTTTAAGTTGCAGGATTTAGTCGCAAAAAATACGATTCGGAGTCACGCCTTAGCAGCTGTATAGAATGATGTCATTGAAATGCACAGATTAATAATAGTATAAGAAATGACCACCGAGTTTCCATACAAACGCCAATATAACGTTGTCAGTGTATTTATTATCTTTACTGATTTAAAAAAATAGTTTAGATCGATAAGAACATACTTAGAACTAGAATGTATCGAAAACTCCAAGTCTATGAAATTTTAAGTGTGGACGATTTTTATATAGAATCGTAGTAAGGTCTTATTTTATTGAATTTGTTATGTGGGTCATTTAAATACAAAAGGGACGTTATTAAATAATGGGTCTTATGCCTAATCTCGGCGTGGTCGTGTCGGTATCCCGGACGAATTTATTTATTTATTATTCCTAGCATGGTGTACATTTTTGATGTTATACATATTTTACAGTTTCAAACATGAACCCTGCAAGGGCACAGCAACATTATTTAAATAAATTAAAATTCCCATTATACAATTAAAATTTAAAACATTAATAAACCAGAAATAACATTTAGATGTTAAACAAGATCATGGCGAACCCGATAGATGCCATTTTTAAATCGCAGTCGATTTCCAACAAGCTTTTTTATGTCGATACGTCACACGATTAGGTTTTGTTTCAGTTTACAATACGAGTATATAAGGGGAGACCAAATGGTCCCATCTCAGCTAAAAAGTTTTGCTAGACATCTTGCGAGTAAATTAAAAACTTAAGACCAAATATGTGCGAGTTATAGTTTGTTAATTAAATGTGCTGTTTACATGGCATTTTTTAGTATTTTTTTGAAATCGTATACTGGTAAAACTCTGGTACTCGTCAGTGACGTTACTGTGATGTAAATATTTTCGATTTTCAGTATTCTGAGTGGGGTTAAGTTAAGAAGGGTTTTTGAAAGTCATTATTTTCCCATGTAAACACACATTTAATCGACAGACTATAAATCAGGTGTTTTATTTCTAATCAATAAGGCAGTATAACATGCATCTTAAGGGTATCTATTCATAGCCTGCACTGGCGAAAAAGTCGAACATCGAATTGGAAATAGCCAAGACCACACAAGAAGAAATAACGCAGCTATTGCAATGTAGTCGAGCGTGAAGATTTGTGAAAAACGACACAGCTCTACGGCTGCTCGGCTGCTAAGCGATTCACAGCTTGATGCTTCCAACAGCTTTCTAACTAACACTGATTGCAAAAAGATAAGGACTAAGTAATTTAGCGTAAACGGACTACGCTCTCGGTCTCTAAGCAAAAAATTCTTTGGTGTATAGTAAAACTTATAACAATAAAAGTTGGATTTGCCGTAGTTTACCATTAGTTTGGTATCGATTAGGTTTCATACAAAATGGCCGTTTTCCGTAATGATCATTTTGCTGTATTGGATTCTCGTCGTCTCTAAGAACGGCAATAAGTGGTTTTATTTTAAAGCTGTCATTTAACAATTCAACACACCTATTTACCCCCTCATGTTGCATTAACAAACTGAAGTCGAAACCATTTTAACTAGCCTAAAGTTGTCGATAATTGTCAATTTAATTACTATCACAGGATGCGCTGATGGAGAATTAAAATTTCTATTTCGCTGCGGCAGTGGCGTGATGGACTTGAAATTAGGTTTCAATGTTTTGATTTAGTTTGGGTTAATGAAAAGCGCATGGACGGCGCTTGTTTTTAGAGCAATTCCAAAAATTATGATGCAAAATTATATGCAAAGTTGGTACAAACTTTACCAAATATCTGCCAATTTTTAAACTAAAGCCATATTTGATAAAAAAAGTCTTTAATTTATAAAAATATGCGAATTACGAAGTTTCATTTTATGCTGATATTGCTGATAGACCAAAAATTGCAAAATTTCACATACATCTCCGTGAATGAAGGTTTCGAAAATCTTTTCATCTTGATTGATTACAGAATCATAGGTCAAAAGCTTAAGCTTGTTCTATAACTTAGGTGTTAGTTGTACGTAATTTAAGCATTCAACATCTGAATGTTATTGATAAAGATTCACTTTTCAAACATATTGAAGATATATTGTACTCTGTATATTGTAAATATATAGTTAAAACTTAGCCTTTTCTCTTTGTTATTGTAGATAGATACAATAACAAAGAGAAAAGGCTAAGTTTTAACTGCCACACTCAGAGACGTCAATTAATTTTAAGTGACTTGTCGTCTTATACTATCAAGTTATGGTACAGAAAGAAATGGACTAAACTTTAATGAAGGATTAAACATTAAATGACGTCTCTAGGTATGGAAGTAAGTGTCATAAATTAAAATTCGTAATGGTAATACTAAGAACGAAAAAAAAACGTTTAATACCCATTGCTTGAAAGAAAGGTTCTTATTTTTGTAAGAACGAAAGTTCAACTTAGTGTCCTATAAAAAAGCGTTCGGAAAAGTTGTATAAAAATCCACTGTTAACGTGCTGAGTAGGCAGAAAAAGTGCGTGAAAATCATACACTTTTTCTGCAGTCGGTTGACCTCTTAAAACCTCCGTAGTGTAGTGGATGAGACCACCGGGTGATGATAGTATAAGGTTTGGGGATTGATTCTGGGTGATTGAGGATTTTGAGGAGTTCTGATCAGTTTAGTTGGTGGTAGGGCTTCTGAGCCCCCTGAAGCTTCTGGCTAGTTACTACCGTCTTACTTGCTTACATCTAAGTTTGTCGCCATAATAAGATTTTAATAGCATTTGCTGTGTTCCGACAATTAGAGGTGAGATAGCCAGTTCCTCGGTTGTTGAGGAGTCCAGGTGAAGCTCGCTTCCACCTTCGACCTTATCATCAGGTGAGATTAAGGCCAAAAGCTTCCCTGTCCTATGTATCAGGGATGATAAGGATATGATATTTCGGATAGGGATACGGTTCCGGATATAAAATTATATCGGTTTCGGATACGGTTACGGATATGTACTTATTTCGGATTATCCGTTAGTTTCGGATAGTTTCGGTGACGGATATTTGATTGAATTAAATTAAAAAAACTAACTAATTATGAAAGAGGTTATGTTATGACTAGAAATAACGTCTTCGTGGGCAACATAACAAACAAACTGCAAGATTCAAGTGGCGCGCGAGCGGTGAAACAAAAACCGCTCGAAACATGTCGTTTTATTTAAACTCCGCCCTTACCCGAAACTTGTGAAACGGATATCCGAAACTTGTGAAATAAAATATATCCGTAACCGTAAGTTACGGATATATATTTTATTTCGGATATCCGATAGTTTCGGTTACGGTTACGGAGCTCCATAGCAACCCTGCTATGTATAAATCATTACATAAAAATATGAAATTGAGTTTTAATAACTGTAACAATTTCTAATACACACATAAATTAATTGAGATTTTTGTCTTTCTTTTTCCTAATACGTGTTGTACAAAGCACTGTGTATCACTTTCTCCCCTCGATAAATAATGTAAATACCTACTATTATTACTGCTGTGTTCTGATGAAAGAAAACCACAGCTTTCAGTAATCCTGTATTTAAACAAGAAATTTGAAACAAGAAATTATAAAAAAATCTGTTTTAAATACAAGCTTTTAGTACTCGTCATTACGAATCAAACGAACCCAAACCTGATGGGGTTGTGTCGTTTTATTGCGGACTTCCTATGATCACTTTCCAGCTCCAGCATTAGATCAGCTCCATGTCATCATAAAATTGCATTGTCACGCGATATACATATGCATGCAACATTTCAGCTCAATCGGAAACCGGGAAGTGGGTCAAATTTAACTTGCAAGGTTTGACCCAAACAAACAGGGTAAACTCAATAAAAACTTGTAAAAAGGAGTATCTATTTTTATTAAGCTAACCTCAGTACCAGCTCAGGGTACTAAATACGAAAACTAAATACTAAAGACGTAAGTACGAAACAGCGTTTAACATAGCATTTTCAGTTTTTCAATGGAGCTGAAAAATCTCGGCAAACTCATTAGCCCGTAATACTGTCGGTGGCATGCAAAATTTCGCCTCTGCCCACTCCGAAGCTCTAATGATCGCAGATACCCGCCTCCATCCCTTCAAGGGCTACCTACCGCCAAATTAATTGTGATGAATATTTAAGCGAAGTCGTTGAACGTAAATTAAAAAGTTTAACTTAGATTAAAACAATTCGCTAATTGGCGCACCTTACCCGGGGTTTGTGTTTAGAGTGATTAACAATGTTTTTCGATGATGTTTTGCTGAATGGTAGCATCTATGCAAAATGCGGGTAGTTTAAAAAAAATCGGCTGGATAGGTTGATGAAAGCATGGAATTGATTGTATGTGGATGAATGATTTGTTGTCTTTGTATCTTTTTTAATTAGAAGCAAAGCAAGCGAGTGTATCCTATTATATGATTTGGTGATGATTTTCGTAAGATTATGTAAAGCGTCGCAATTTTTTAAATTAAGTTTTTAATTTCATCAATTAAAAACCTAATTTTTGTCCCAGTTGTTATTATGCTCATTAAAAATGAATACGAAGAAAGAAGCATGATTTTGCTAAAGTCAAACTACTTGCCTGCAACATATTTATGACCCAATGATAAAACACACTTCACACCTAGAATGTTCTTTGACGGTAATTTTCAAATTTAAAATAAAATCAAATAAAACAAAGATGTACTTAAAAACGACCTGTTTAATAGAGTACGCTTTCCAGCGCTAGCAATGAAAAGGCAAAACCAACAAACCAGAAATAATTTCTGTTACGGCGACGTCGTCTCTAAAACTCGTGGAAAACTCCAGTTATTGTTCCTAATAGTAATACAAAAGTCGAGGGGCCAACAAATGCGAACTTGTGAAACTAGAAAACATTCGTTGACAACCCTACAGTCCGACGTCTAGTTCAGTAATGAAGCAATTTAAATGCATGAGGCAGGGCGCGAGCGTCGTTTGGTGGGGGAACCTCGTATCGAAACGAAACGTCAGAAGCTTGAATTGCTTAAATCGAAATCCCTACCTTATTGCAACGTTTCAAGGCTTATATTGGTCAGTCGTTGACTAGTATAAATGCTATTAGGGTTGTCGAATTCAGTGGTAGGTATGGATGATAGTGGATGCGCGGGGTAAGCACGGTATATCTCAGCAGGTAGAGGATTATAGGAGGGTCCAGGCGAAAATGTTTTCCCAACTTATTCGAACTGAAAGGAAAAGTAGTAAGAGTGATGCTCGCGTTGGCTAAGTTTATAATCAATGAATTGTCTGGGGAGTACTTTTCTTTTGTCGGTTATTACGCGAACTTCCTATAGTTACGTAATTATCTACTAAAGTCCAGGAGTTTAATATAGAATAATTAGTTTTGGTTCGTTATCTTTAATGGGTGTTCATTCTTTACATACGACATTGAAGCTCTTGGCCTTCACTCACCTGATGGTATATGACGATAAGACCGAAAGTAGAAGCGAGCTTCAGCAGGGGCCCAATTCAGCTAATAAGTTACAGCCGAATCGAAACTGAACCGTTGCGGTCGACCAATTGGAGCGCTTATATCGCCACTCAACTGTTCGATGACGTGATAACGTAGCGTTCTGATTGGTCGATCGCAACATCTTTATCCATTTAAAATAATATTTAAGCATCAATACTGAGTGGTTCTATAACTATCCTAACTAATATTACCTATAAATGCGAAAGGTGGGTTTTTTTATTACGCTTTTACACCTAAACACTAAACTAATTTTAATGATATTTGATATGGAAATAGATGAAGCCCTTGGGAAGGACATGGGCCACTTTTTATCCCGAATTTTTTTGAGTTCCCCGGGGGACGCAGACGAAGTCGCGAGCAGCAGCTAGTAAAGTATAAATACACTGTTACATCCGGCCAGAGGGCCTATTACCGATCTTATGGTATTGCAAATGATATCATAATTATGATATCATAGTACACACGATCGATACGAACCGTTGCGGTCGACCAATTGGAGCGCTTATATCGCCATTCAACTGATCGATGACGTGATAATGTAGCGTTCTGATTGGTCGATCGCAACGGTTCAGTTTCGATTCGGCTGTAACTTATTAGCAGAATTGCGCCCCTGGACTCCTCAACAATTGGGATGATGACTGAATTCCAATTTTTACGTCTCGTCATTAAATATTAAAATAACGTGGAAAAAGATGTAGTCCTGTGAAATCAGAATTAAAATCGGCTTAGAAATACATTAGATACAAGCATTTTAAGTTGTTAATTTGAAGGCGATTAGACAGTGAGATCCGATATCAACCGTGACGTCATTGTTGAGTACGGCCATATAAACTCCTTGTAAATTGCCGTTTTGCTAGAAAGAGATGGAGAAAAATCTTGAATACCTTATATTATGGTTGTTTTTATAGTTATTCGAAAACCGATTTTTTCTTTCTGTTTATTATATGAATGAGTTTCTATTAAAGCAAATAATATTTTTTAGTCATCTAGCCTATTGTGGAACTGGCTATCTTACCTCCAATTATCGGCACACAATAATGCTAAAACTGAAATTAAGATAAAACGGTGGTAACTAGCTAGGTATTGCAATATGTTTATTATAAAGTCAATCTGCTTAAAAACGCTCGTGGCCCCACTACTTTGCCTCACTTGTGGGACACCGAGGAAATAATTTTCCTCGTGGTGCCTGCCACTGACCAATGAGACCACGCGGAATACCATTTATCGTTCCTCGTAGTCTCATTTATATGGTCCTCTATTTCTTTATAGCCAAACTGATTTGCCAAAAAAAGTATGGCCACAAGGATCTATGCCAAACCCTTATTACTTATTGTGCTATACAAATGCCGACTTAGCTCCCTCCGCCTACCCCAATTAGGGAGGGAGAGATTTTTACATTTTTATTGCAACAATTTCAAATTATTCATTTGTTAGCATAAGTTCTTGTTTAACTGGAAGTACTGGAAGTACTAGTCCCATTGACCAGTAGGACCACGAGTAATGACCCTTAGAAACATTCGGCTGCAAAATTAAACGTACCGTTTATTTTTTATAGATTTCATAAATGTAGAAATTAAAAAATAATATTGAAACTATTGAGATTTTCATCTGCAGGCCAATTATGGATCTTTCATCGTATGACATGGTCTAAATTTGAGAAAAAGAAGTCATGAAATGCTGCATTTTGTATTACAGATCTCCAATGATATCATCACTATGGCATAATTTCAATGATTTCATCATTAAATAATAAACAAATGATCAAAAATCTGACCGGAAATCGTATTTTTCGTTTTGTACTATGATATCATAATTATGATATCATTTGCAATACCATGAGATCGGTAATAGGCCCTCTGGCCGGATGTAACAGTGTATTTATACTTTACTAGCTACTGCTCGCGACTTCGTCTGCGTCCCCCGGGGAACTCAAAAAAATTCGGGATAAAAAGTGGCCAATGTCCTTCCCAAGGGCTTAATCTATTTCCATATCAAATATCATTAAAATTATTTTAGTGTTTAGGTGTAAAAGTGTAACAAACAAACTCACTTTCGCATTTATAGGTAATATTAGGATAGTGATAGAACCGCTCAGTATTGATGCTTAAATATTATTTTAAATGGATAAAGATGTTTCAAAAAAGTTTTTTTATTTCCAAGATTACTTTCCGCTATAATCTATGAGTAAAGGTAAGTTTCCAATTATTAAGGATGGAAAAAGATTTAAACGAGGTGTTACATGATATTATTATTTT